>JARCFY010000003.1:0-5000000 GCA_029233225.1 Lepidodactylus listeri
CTTTAAAAGAAAACAAACCCAGATTTGATCAGGCCTCCCGGGTCCCCATTAGACTCTATGGCAGTAGACCTCGGCTCCGATCTCAACTTCTTAAAAAAGGAGAAAAAAGGGGTACACCAGGCCTCCCGGGTCCAAATTGGATTCTATAAGAGTAGACCTGGGCTCCGATCTGAACTTCTTAAAAAAAAAAAAAAACGGGAGTAGACCAGGCCTCCCGGGTACCCATTGCACTCTATGAGAGTAGACCTGGGCTCCGTTCTGAACTTTAAAAAAAAACGGGAGTAGACCAGGCCCCCCGGGTCCCTATTGAAATCTATAGGAGTAGACCTGGACTCCGTTCAGCACTTGGGGGGGGGGAAACGGGAGTTGATCTGGCCTCCATTTTACCTGCTAAAATACAAGAGTCGATCTGGCCTCCATTTTACCTATTAAAAAACGCAGTACACCAGGCCTCCCGGCCCCCATTGGATTCTATAGGAGTCGACCTGGGCTCCGATCTGAACATCTTTTAAAAAAAAAACTGGATTAGATCAGGCCTTCTGGTTCCCACTGAAATCTATAGGAGTAGACCTGGCCTCCGATCTCAACTTCTTAAAAAAAGAGAAAAAAAGGGGTAGACCAGGCCTCCCGGGTTCCCATTGGACTCTATGAGAGTAGACCTGGGCTGCGTTCTGAACTTTAAAAAAAAAAACCGGGAGTAGACAAGGCCTCCCGGGCCCCCATTGAAATCTATAGGAGTAGACCTGGGCTCCGATCTCAACTTTCTAAAAAAAAATCGGGAGTAGACAAGGCCTCCCTGGTCCGCATTGGTCTGTATAGGAGTAGACCTGGGCTCCGTTCTGAACTTTAAAAAAAAAACGGGAGTAGACCAGGCCCCCCGGGTCCCTATTGAAATCTATTGGAGTAGACCTGGACTCCGTTCAGCACTTGGAAAAGAAAAAAAAAACCGGGGTAGATCTGGCCTCCATTTTACCTGCTAAAATACAAGAGTCGATCTGGCCTCCATTTTACCTATTAAAAAACGCAGTACACCAGGCCTCCCGGCCCCCATTGGATTCTATAGGAGTCGACCTGGGCTCCGATCTGAACATCTTTTAAAAAAAAAAACTGGATTAGATCAGGCCTTCTGGTTCCCACTGAAATCTATAGGAGTAGACCTGGCCTCCGATCTCAACTTCTTAAAAAAAGAGAAAAAAAGGGGTAGACCAGGCCTCCCGGGTTCCCATTGGACTCTATGAGAGTAGACCTGGGCTCCGTTCTGAACTTTAAAAAAAAAAACCGGGAGTAGACCAGGCCTCCCGGGCCCCCATTGAAATCTATAGGAGTAGACCTGGGCTCCGATCTCAACTTCTAAAAAAAAAAGAAAAAAAGGGGTAGACCAGGCCTCCCGGGTTCCCATTGGACTCTATGAGAGTAGACCTGGGCTCCGTTCTGAACTTTAAAAAAAAAAAACCGGGAGCAGACCAGGACCCCCGGGTCCCTATTGAAATCTATAGGAGTAGACCTGGACTCCGTTCAGCACTTGGGGGGGGGGGGAAAGGGAGTTGATCTGGACTCCATTTTACCTGCTAAAATACAACAGTCGATCTGGCCTCCATTTTACCTATAAAAAAACGCAGTAGACCCGGCCTCCCGGGTCCCCATTGGACTCTATGGCAGTAGACCTGGGCTCCGATCCCAACTTCTTTTAAAGAAAACAAACCCAGATTTGATCAGGCCTCCCGGGTCCCCATTAGACTCTATGGCAGTAGACCTGGGCTCCGATCTCAACTTCTTAAAAAAGGAGAAAAAAGGGGTACACCAGGCCTCCCGGGTCCAAATTGGATTCTATAAGAGTAGACCTGGGCTCCGATCTGAACTTCTTAAAAAAAAACAAAAACGGGAGTAGACCAGGCCTCCCGGGTACCCATTGCACTCTATGAGACTAGACCTGGGCTCCGTTCTGAACTTTAAAAAAAAACGGGAGTAGACCAGGCCCCCCGGGTCCCTATTGAAATCTATAGGAGTAGACCTGGACTCCGTTCAGCACTTGGGGGGGGGGAAACGGGAGTTGATCTGGCCTCCATTTTACCTGCTAAAATACAAGAGTCGATCTGGCCTCCATTTTACCTATTAAAAAACGCAGTACACCAGGCCTCCCGGCCCCCATTTGATTCTATAGGAGTAGACCTGGGCTCCGATCTGAACATCTTTTAAAAAAAAAACTGGATTAGATCAGGCCTTCTGGTTCCCACTGAAATCTATAGGAGTAGACCTGGCCTCCGATCTCAACTTCTTAAAAAAAGAGAAAAAAGGGGTAGACCAGGCCTCCCGGGTTCCCATTGGACTCTATGAGAGTAGACCTGGGCTCCGTTCTGAACTTTAAAAAAAAAAACCGGGAGTAGACCAGGCCTCCCGGGCCCCCTTTGAAATCTATAGGAGTAGACCTGGGCTCCGATCTCAACTTCTTAAAAAAAGAGAAAAAAAGGGGTAGACCCGGCCTCCCGGGTTCCCGTTGGACTCTATGAGAGTAGACCTGGGCTCCATTCTGAACTTAAAAAAAAAATAACCGGGAGCAGACCAGGACCCCCGGGTCCCTATTGAAATCTATAGGAGTAGACCTGGACTCCGTTCAGCACTTGGGGGGGGGGGGGAAACGGGAGTTGATCTGGCCTCCATTTTACCTGCTAAAATACAACAGTCGATCTGGCCTCCATTTTACCTATAAAAAAATGCAGTAGACCCGGCCTCCCGGGTCCCCATTGGACTCTATGGCAGTAGACCTGGGCTCCGATCCCAACTTCTTTAAAAGAAAACAAACCCAGATTTGATCAGGCCTCCCGGGTCCCCATTAGACTCTATGCAGTAGACCTGGGCTCCGAATGAAATGAAGCTACCTTCTATACAACTATAGTAAAAAGGTACTCCATACTGCCACTCAGTGGGATTCCTCGTGAGTAATGCAGAAAGTCATTTTGTGTAACAAACTATTACAATATACAGGATAGTGATATTTCTAGGTTTTACAAAGTGATATCAGTACAGTGTCAGTTATCACTCCATACTGCCACTCAGGGGGATTCCTCGGGAGTAACGCAGAAAGTCATTTTGTGTAACAAACTATTACAATGTAATTGCTCTTACAGTTGGGGGGGGGGAACGGGAGTTGATCTGGCCTCCATTTTACCTGCTAAAATACAAGAGTCGATCTGGCCTCCATTTTACCTATTAAAAAACGCAGTACACCAGGCCTCCCGGGCCCCCATTGAAATCTATAGGAGTAGACCTGGGCTCCGATCTCAACTTTTTAAAAAAAATCGGGAGTAGACAAGGCCTCCCTGGTCCGCATTGGTCTATATAGGAGTAGACCTGGGCTCCGTTCTGAACTTTAAAAAAAAAACGCGAGTAGACCAGGCACCCCAGGTCCCTATTGAAATCTATTGGAGTAGACCTGGACTCCGTTCAGCACTTGGAAAAGAAAAAAAAATGGGGGTAGATCTATAAGAGTAGACCTGGGCTCCGATCTGAACTTCTTAAAAAAAAACAAAAATAGGAGTAGACCAGGCCTCCCGGGTACCCATTGCACTCTATGAGAGTAGACCTGGGCTCCGTTCTGAACTTTAAAAAAAAACGGGAGTAGACCAGGCCCCCCGGGTCCCTATTGAAATCTATAGGAGTAGACCTGGACTCCGTTCAGCACCTGGGGGGGGGGGCGAAACGGGCTCCGATCTCAACTTCTTAAAAAAAGAGAAAAAAAGGGGTAGACCAGGCCTCCCGGGTTCCCATTGGACTCTATGAGAGTAGACCTGGGCTCCGTTCTGAACTTAAAAAAAAAAACCGGGAGTAGACAAGGCCTCCCGGGCCCCCATTGAAATCTATAGGAGTAGACCTGGGCTCCGATCTCAACTTTTTTAAAAAAATCGGGTGTAGACAAGGCCTCCCTGGTCCGCATTGGTCTGTATAGGAGTAGACCTGGGCTCCGTTCTGAACTTTAAAAAAAAACCGGGAGTAGACCAGGCCCCCCGGGTCCCTATTGAAATCTATTGGAGTAGACCTGGACTCCGTTCAGCACTTGGAAAAGAAAAAAAAAACGGGGGTAGATCTAGCCTCCATTTTACCTGCTAAAATACAAGAGTCGATCTGGCCTCCATTTTACCTATAAAAAAACGGGAGTAGACCAGGCCCCCCGGCCCCCATTGGAATTCTATAGGAGTAGACCTGGGCTCCGATCTGAACATCTTTTAAAAAAATACTGGATTAGATCAGGCCTTCTGGTTCCCACTGAAATCTATAGGAGTAGACCTGGCCTCCGATCTCAACTTCTTAAAAAAAGAGAAAAAAAGGGGTAGACCAGGCCTCCCGGGTTCCCATTGGACTCTATGAGAGTAGACCTGGGCTCCGTTCTGAACTGAGTGGCAGTATGGAGCACCTTTTTACTATAGTTGTATAGAAGGTGGCTTCATTTCATTGTATATGTACTCGACCATATAAAAGCATGATATAGCAACTGTAAGAGCAATTACATTGAATGCAAGTGATACATTCATCAGATTTTGAAGTTGGTTGTACAAGGAGTGATAACTGACACTGTACTGATATCACTTTGTAAAACGTAGAAATTTCACTGTTGTCTAACCAAGAGTTCACAGAAGAGTAATCAATGAATACTATACAAGAAATACATTGGATTTTAAATTGTAATAGTTTGTTACACAAAATGACTTTCTGCGTTACTCCCGAGGAATCCCACTGAGTGGCAGTATGGAGCACCTTTTTGCTATAGTTGTATAGAAGGTGGCTTCATTTCATTGTATATGTACTCAACCATATAAAAGCATGATATAGCAACTGTAAGAGCAGTTACATTGAATGCCAGAGGTACATTCATCAGATTTTGAAGTTGTTTGTACAAGGAGTGATAACTGACACTGTACTGATATCACTTTGTAAAACCTAGAAATATCACTATCCTGTAACCAACAGATCATTGAAAAGAGTAATCAATGAATACTATACAAGAAATTATATATTGTAATCGTTTGTTACACAAAATGACGTTCTGCGTTACTCCCGAGGAATCCCACTGAGTGGCAGTATGGAGCTCCTTTTTACTATAGTTGTATAGAAGGTGGCTTCATTTCATTGTATATGTACTCAACCATATAAAAGCATGATATAGCAACTGTAAGAGCAGTTACATTGAATGCAAGAGATACGTTCATCAGATTTTGAAGTTGGTTGTACAAGGAGTGATTACTGACATTGTATTGATATCACGTTGTAAAACCTAGAAATTTCACTGTTGTCTAACCAAGAGATCGCAGAAGAGTAATCAATGAATACTATACATGAAATACATTGGATTGTAAATTGTATTAGTTTGTTACACAACATGACTTTCTGCGTTACTCCCGAGGAATCCCACTGGGTGGCAGTATGGAGCACCTTTTTACTGTAGTTGTATAGAAGGTGGCTTCATTTAATTGTATATGTACTCAACCATATAAAATCAAGATATATCAACTGTAAGAGCAATTACATTGAATGCAAGAGATACATTCATCAGATTTTGAAGTTGGTTGTACAAGGAGTGATAACTGACACTGTTCTGATATCACTTTGTAAAACGTAGAAATTTCACTGTTGTCTAACCAAGAGTTCACAGAAGAGTAATCAATGAATACTATCCAAGAATTACATTGGATTGTAAATTGTAATAGTTTGTTACACAAAATGATTTTCTGCGTTACTCCCGAGGAATCCCACTAAGTGGCAGTATGGAGCACCTTTTTGCTATAGTTTTATAGAAGGTGGCTTCATTTCATTGTATATGTACTCAACCATATAAAAGCATGATATAGCAACTGTAAGAGCAGTTACATTGAATGGCAGAGATATATTCATCAGATTTTGAAGTTGTTTGTACAAGGAGTGATAACTGACACTGTACTGATATCACTTTGTAAAACCTAGAAATATCACTATCCTGTAACCAACAGATCATTGAAAAGAGTAATCAATGAATACTATACAAGAAATTGTATATTGTAATAGTTTGTTACACAAAATGACTTTCTGCGTTACTCACGAGGAATCCCACTGAGTGGCAGTATGGAGCACCTTTTTGCTATAGTTGAATAGAAGGTGGCTTCATTTCATTGTATGTGTACTCAACCATATAAAAGCATGATATAGAAACGGTAAGAGCAGTTACATTGAATGCAAGAGATACATTCATCAGATTTTAAAGTTGGTTGTACAAGGAGTGATAACTTACACTGTCCTGATATCTCTATGTAAAACGTAGAAATTTCACTGTTGTCTAACCAAGAGTTCACAGAAGAGTAATCAATGAATACTATACAAGAAATACATTGGATTGTAAATTGTAATAGTTTGTTACACAAAATGACTTTCTGCGTTACTCCCGAGGAATCCCACTGAGTGGCAGTATGGAGCACCTTTTTGCTATAGTTGTATAGAAGGTGGCTTCATTTCATTGTATATGTACTCAACCATATAAAAGCATGATATAGCAACTTTAAGAGCAGTTACATTGAATGCCAGAGATACATTCATCAAATTTTGAAGTTCTTTGTACAAGGAGTGATAACTGACACTGTACTGATATCACTTTGTAAAACGCAGAAATTTCACTGTTGTCTAACCAAGAGTTCACAGAAGAGTAATCAATGAATACTATACAAGAAATACATTGGATTGTAAATTGTAATAGTTTGTTACACAAAATAACTTTCTGCGTTACTCCCGAGGAATCCCACTGAGTGGCCGTATGGAGCACCTTTTTGCTATAGTTGTATAGAAGGTGGCTTCATTTCATTGTATATGTACTCAACCATATAAAAGCATGATATAGCAACTGTAAGAAGAGTTACATTGAATGCCAGAGATACATTCATCAGATTTTGAAGTTGGTTGTACAAGGAGTGATAACTGACACTGTACTGATATCACTTTGTAAAACCTAGAAATATCACTATCCTGTAACCAACAGATCATTGAAAAGAGTAATCAATGAATACTATACAAGAAATTATATATTGTAATAGTTTGTTACACAAAATGACTTTCTGCGTTACTCCCGAGGAATCCCACTGAGTGGCAGTATGGAGCCCCTTTTTACTGTAGTTGTATAGAAGGTGGCTTCATTTCATTGTATATGTACTCAACCATATAAAAGCATGATATAGCAACTGTAAGAGCAGTTACATTGAATGCAAGAGATACGTTCATCAGATTTTGAAGTTGGTTGTACAAGGAGTGATTACTGACACTGTATTGATATCACGTTGGAAAACCTAGAAATTTCACTATTGTCTAACCAAGCGATCGCAGAAGAGTAATCAACGAATACTATACAAGAAATACATTGGATTGTAAATTGTAATAGTTTGTTACACAAAATGACTTTCTGCGTTACTCCGGAGGAATCCCACTGAGTGGCAGTATGGAGCACCTTTTTACTGTAGTTGTATAGAAGGTGGCTTCATTTCATTGTATATGTACTCAACCATATAAAAGCATGATATAGCAACTGTAAGAGCAGTTACATTGAATGCAAGAGATACATTCATCAGATTTTGAAGTTCGTTGTACAAGGAGTGATTACTGACACTGTATTGATATCACGTTGTAAAACCTAGAAATTTCACTGTTGTCTAACCAAGAGATCGCAGAAGAGTAATCAATGAATACTATACAAGAAATACATTGGATTGTAAATTGTAATAGTTTGTTACACAAAATGACTTTCTGCGTTTCTCGCGAGGAATCCCACTGAGTGGCAATATGGAGCACCTTTTTACTGTAGTTGTATAGAAGGTGGCTTCATTTCATTGTATATGTACTCAACCATATAAAAGCATGATATAGCAACGGTAAGAGCAGTTACATTGAATGCAAGAGATACATTCATCAGATTTTGAAGTTGGTTGTACAAGGAGTGATAACTGACACTGTACTGATATCACTTTGTAAAACGTAGAAATTTCACTGTTGTCTAACCAAGAGTTCACAGAAGAGTAATCAATGAATACTATCCAAGAAATACATTGGATTGTAAATTGTAATAGTTTGTTACACAAAATGACTTTCTGCGTTACTCCCGAGGAATCCCACTGAGTGGCAGTATGGAGCACCTTTTTGCTATAGTTGTATAGAAGGTGGCTTCATTTCATTGTATATGTACTCAACCATATAAAAGCATGATACAGCAACTGTAAGAGCAGTTACATTGAATGCCAGAGATACATTCATCAGATTTTGAAGTTCTTTGTACAAGGAGTGATAACTGACACTGTCCTGATATCACTTTGTAAAACGTAGAAATTTCACTGTTGTCTAACCAAGAGTTCACAGAAGAGTAATCAATGAATACTATACAAGAAATACATTGGATTGTAAATTGTAATAGTTTGTTACACAAAATGACTTTCTGCGTTACTCCCGAGGAATCCCACTGAGTGGCAGTATGGAGCACCTTTTTGCTATAGTTGTATAGAAGGTGGCTTCATTTCATTGTATATATACTCAACCATATAAAAGCATGATATAGCAACTGTAAGAAGAGTTACATTGAATGCCAGAGATACATTCATCAGATTTTGAAGTTGGTTGTACAAGGAGTGATAACTGACACTGTACTGATATCACTTTGTAAAACCTAGAAATATCACTATCCTGTAACCAACAGATCATTGAAAAGAGTAATCAATGAATACTATACATGAAATTATATATTGTAATAGTTTGTTACACAAAATGACTTTCTGCGTTACTCCCGAGGAATCCCACTGAGTGGCAGTATGGAGCCCCTTTTTACTGTAGTTGTATAGAAGGTGGCTTCATTTCATTGTATATGTACTCAACCATATAAAAGCATGATATAGCAACTGTAAGAGCAGTTACATTGAATGCCAGAGATACATTCATCAGATTTTGATGTTGTTTGTACAAGGAGTGATAACTGACACTGTACTGATATCACTTTGTAAAACGTAGAAATTTCACTGTTGTCTAACCAAGAGTTAACAGAAGAGTAATCAATGAATACTATACAAGAAATACATTGCATTGTAAATTGTAATAGTTTGTTACACAAAATAACTTTCTGCGTTACTCCCGAGGAATCCCACTGAGTGGCAGTATGGAGCACCTTTTTGCTATAGTTGTATAGAAGGTGGCTTCATTTCATTGTATATGTACTCAACCATATAAAAGCATGATATAGCAACTGTAAGAGCAGTTACATTGAATGCAAGAGATACATTCATCAGATTTTGAAGTTGGTTGTACAAGGAGTGATAACTGACACTGTACTGATACCACTTTGTAAAACCTAGAAATATCACTATCCTGTAACCAACATATCATTGAAAAGAGTAATCAATGAATACTATACAAGAAATTATATATTGTAATAGTTTGTTACACAAAATGACTTTCTGCGTTACTCCCGAGCTATCCCACTGAGTGGCAGTATGGAGCCCCTTTTTACTGTAGTTGTATAGAAGGTGGCTTCATTTCATTGAATATGTACTCAACCATATAAAAGCATGATATAGCAACTGTAAGAGCAGTTACATTGAATGCAAGAGATACGTTCATCAGATTTTGAAGTTGGTTGTACAAGGAGTGATTACTGACACTGTATTGATATCACGTTGGAAAACCTAGAAATTTCACTATTGTCTAACCAAGCGATCGCAGAAGAGTAATCAACGAATACTATACAAGAAATACATTGGATTGTAAATTGTAATAGTTTGTTACACAAAATGACTTTCTGCGTTACTCCGGAGGAATCCCACTGAGTGGCAGTATGGAGCACCTTTTTACTGTAGTTGTATAGAAGGTGGCTTCATTTCATTGTATATGTACTCAACCATATAAAAGCATGATATAGCAACTGTAAGAGCAGTTACATTGAATGCAAGAGATACATTCATCAGATTTTGAAGTTCGTTGTACAAGGAGTGATTACTGACACTGTATTGATATCACGTTGTAAAACCTAGAAATTTCACTGTTGTCTAACCAAGAGATCGCAGAAGAGTAATCAATGAATACTATACAAGAAATACATTGGATTGTAAATTGTAATAGTTTGTTACACAAAATGACTTTCTGCGTTACTCGCGAGGAATCCCACTGAGTGGCAGTATGGAGCACCTTTTTACTGTAGTTCTATAGAAGGTGGCTTCATTTCATTGTATATGTACTTAACCATATAAAAGCATGATATAGCAACGGTAAGAGCAGTTGCATTGAATGCAAGAGATACATTCATCAGATTTTGAAGTTGGTTGTACAAAGAGTGATAACTGACACTGTACTGATATCACTTTGTAAAACGTAGAAATTTCACTGTTGTCTAACCAAGAGTTCACAGAAGAGTAATCAATGAATACTATCCAAGAAATACATTGGATTGTAAATTGTAATAGTTTGTTACACAAAATGACTTTCTGCGTTACTCCCGAGGAATCCCACTGAGTGGCAGTATGGAGCACCTTTTTGCTATAGTTGTATAGAAGGTGGCTTCATTTCATTGTATATGTACTCAACCATATAAAAGCATGATATAGCAACTGTAAGAAGAGTTACATTGAATGCCAGAGATACATTCATCAGATTTTGAAGTTGGTTGTACAAGGAGTGATAACTGACACTGTACTGATATCACTTTGTAAAACCTAGAAATATCACTATCCTGTAACCAACAGATCATTGAAAAGAGTAATCAATGAATACTATACATGAAATTATATATTGTAATAGTTTGTTACACAAAATGACTTTCTGCGTTACTCCCGAGGAATCCCACTGAGTGGCAGTATGGAGCCCCATTTTACTGTAGTTGTATAGAAGGTGGCTTCATTTCATTGTATATGTACTCAACCATATAAAAGCATGATATAGCAACTGTAAGAGCAGTTACATTGAATGCAAGAGATACGTTCATCAGATTTTGAAGTTGGTTGTACAAGGAGTGATTACTGACACTGTATTGATATCACGTTGGAAAACCTAGAAATTTCACTATTGTCTAACCAAGCGATCGCAGAAGAGTAATCAACGAATACTATACAAGAAATACATTGGATTGTAAATTGTAATAGTTTGTTACACAAAATGACTTTCTGCGTTACTCGCGAGGAATCCCACTGAGTGGCAGTATGGAGCACCTTTTTACTGCAGTTGTATAGAAGGTGGCTTCATTTCATTGTATATGTACTCAACCATATAAAAGCATGATATAGCAAATGTAAGAGCAGTTACATTGAATGCAAGAGATTTATTCATCAGATTTTGAAGTTCGTTGTACAAGGAGTGATTACTGACACTGTATTAATATCACGTTGTAAAACCTAGAAATTTCACTGTTGTCTAACCAAGAGATCGCAGAAGAGTAATCAATGAATACTATACAAGAAATACATTGGATTGTAAATTGTAATAGTTTGTTACACAAAATGACTTTCTGCGTTACTCGCGAGGAATCCCACTGAGTGGCAGTATGGAGCACCTTTTTACTGTAGTTGTATAGAAGGTGGCTTCATTTCATTGTATATGCACTCAACCATATAAAAGCATGATATAGCAACGGTAAGAGCAGTTACATTGAATGCAAGAGATACATTCATCAGATTTTGAAGTTGGTTGTACAAGGAGTGATAACTGACACTGTACTGATATCACTTTGTAAAACGTAGAAATTTCACTGTTGTCTAACCAAGAGTTCACAGAAGAGTAATCAATGAATACTATCCAAGAAATACATTGGATTGTAAATTGTAATAGTTTGTTACACAAAATAACTTTCTGCGTTACTCCCGAGGAATCCCACTGAGTGGCAGTATGGAGAACCTTTTTGCTATAGTTGTATAGAAGGTGGCTTCATTTCATTGTATATGTACTCAACCATATAAAAGCATGATATAGCAACTGTAAGAAGAGTTACATTGAATGCCAGAGATACATTCATCAGATTTTGAAGTTGGTTGTACAAGGAGTGATAACTGACACTGTACTGATATCACTTTGTAAAACCTAGAAATATCACTATCCTGTAACCAACAGATCATTGAAAAGAGTAATCAATGAATACTATACAAGAAATTATATATTGTAATAGTTTGTTACACAAAATGACTTTCTGCGTTACTCCCGAGGAATCCCACTGAGTGGCAGTATGGAGCTCCTTTTTCTTATAGTTGTATAGAAGGTGGCTTCATTTCATTGTATATGTACTCAACCATATAAAAGCATGATATAGCAACTGTAAGAGCAGTTACATTGAATGCCAGAGATACATTCATCAGATTTTGATGTTGTTTGTACAAGGAGTGATAACTGACACTGTACTTAAAATCACTTTGTAAAACCTAGAAATATCACTATCCTGTAACCAACAGATCATTGAAAAGAGTAATCAATGAATATTATACAAGAAAGTATATATTGTAATAGTTTGTTACACAAAATGACTTTCTGCGTTACTCCCGAGGAATCCCACTGAGTGGCAGTATGGAGCTCCTTTTTACTATAGTTGTATAGAAGGTGGCTTCATTTCATTGTATATGTACTCAACCATATAAAAGCATGATATAGCAACTGTAAGAGCAGTTACATTGAATGCAAGAGATACGTTCATCAGATTTTGAAGTTCTTTGTACAAGGAGTGATAACTGACACTGTACTGATATCACTTTGTAAAACGTAGAAATTTCACTGTTGTCTAACCAAGAGTTCACAGAAGAGTAATCAATGAATACTATACAAGAAATACATTGCATTGTAAATTGTAATAGTTTGTTACACAAAATAACTTTCTGCGTTACTCCCGAGGAATCCCACTGAGTGGCAGTATGGAGCACCTTTTTGCTATAGTTGTATAGAAGGTGGCTTCATTTCATTGTATATGTACTCAACCATATAAAAGCATGATATAGCAACTGTAAGAGCAGTTACATTGAATGCAAGAGATACATTCATCAGATTTAGAAGTTGGTTGTACAAGGAGTGATAACTGACACTGTACTGATATCACTTTGTAAAACCTAGAAATATCACTATCCTGTAACCAACATATCATTGAAAAGAGTAATCAATGAATACTATACAAGAAATTATATATTGTAATAGTTTGTTACACAAAATGACTTTCTGCGTTACTCCCGAGGAATCCCACTGAGTGGCAGTATGGAGCCCCTTTTTACTGTAGTTGTATAGAAGGTGGCTTCATTTCATTGAATATGTACTCAACCATATAAAAGCATGATATAGCAACTGTAAGAGCAGTTACATTGAATGCAAGAGATACGTTCATCAGATTTTGAAGTTGGTTGTACAAGGAGTGATTACTGACACTGTATTGATATCACCTTGGAAAACCTAGAAATTTCACTATTGTCTAACCAAGCGATCGCAGAAGAGTAATCAACGAATACTATACAAGAAATACATTGGATTGTAAATTGTAATAGTTTGTTACACAAAATGACTTTCTGCGTTACTCCGGAGGAATCCCACTGAGTGGCAGTATGGAACACCTTTTTACTGTAGTTGTATAGAAGGTGGCTTCATTTCATTGTATATGTACTCAACCATATAAAAGCATGATATAGCAACTGTAAGAGCAGTTACATTGAATGCAAGAGATATATTCATCAGATTTTGAAGTTCGTTGTACAAGGAGTGATTACTGACACTGTATTGATATCACGTTGTAAAACCTAGAAATTTCACTGTTGTCTAACCAAGAGATCGCAGAAGATTAATCAATGAATACTATACAAGAAATACATTGGATTGTAAATTGTAATAGTTTGTTACACAAAATGACTTTCTACGTTAATCGCGAGGAATCACACTGAGTGGCAGTATGGAGCACCTTTTTACTGTAGTTGTATAGAAGGTGGCTTCATTTCATTGTATATGCACTCAACCATATAAAAGCATGATATAGCAACGGTAAGAGCAGTTACATTGAATGCAAGAGATACATTCATCAGATTTTGAAGTTGGTTGTAGAAGGAGTGATAACTGACACTGTACTGATATCACTTTGTAAAACGTAGAAATTTCACTGTTGTCTAACCAAGAGTTCACAGAAGAGTAATCAATGAATACTATCCAAGAAATACATTGGATTGTAAATTGTAATAGTTTGTTACACAAAATGACTTTCTGCGTTACTCCCGAGGAATCCCACTGAGTGGCAGTATGGAGCACCTTTTTGCTATAGTTGTATAGAAGGTGGCTTCATTTCATTGTATATGTACTCAACCATATAAAAGCATGATACAGCAACTGTAAAAGCAGTTACATTGAATGCCAGAGATACATTCATCAGATTTTGAAGTTCTTTGTACAAGGAGTGATAACTGACACTGTACTGATATCACTTTGTAAAACGTAGAAATTTCACTGTTGTCTAACCAAGAGTTCACAGACGAGTAATCAATGAATACTATACAAGAAATACATTGGATTGTAAATTGTAATAGTTTGTTACACAAAATGACTTTCTGCGTTACTCCCGAGGAATCCCACTGAGTGGCAGTATGGAGCACCTTTTTGCTATAGTTGTATAGAAGGTGGCTTCATTTCATTGTATATGTACTCAACCATATAAAAGCATGATATAGCAACTGTAAGAGCAGTTACATTGAATGCAAGAGATACGTTCATCAGATTTTGAAGTTGGTTGTACAAGGAGTGATTACTGACACTGTATTGATATCACGTTGGAAAACCTAGAAATTTCACTGTTGTCTAACCAAGCGATCGCAGAAGAGTAATCAACGAATACTATACAAGAAATACATTGGATTGTAAATTGTAATAGTTTGTTACACAAAATGACTTTCTGCGTTACTCCCGAGGAATCCCACTGAGTGCAGTATGGAGCCCCTTTTTACTGTAGTTGTATAGAAGGTGGCTTCATTTCATTGTATATGTACTCAACCATATAAAAGCATGATATAGCAATTGTAAGAGCAGTTACATTGAATGCCAGAGATACATTCATCAGATTTTGAAGGTGGTTGTACAAGGAGTGATAACTGACACTGTACTGAAATCACTTTGTAAAACTTAGAAATATCACTATCCTGTAACCAACAGATCATTGAAAAGAGTAATCAATGAATACTATACAAGAAATTATATATTGTAATAGTTTGTTACACAAAATGACTTTCTGCGTTACTCCCGAGGAATCCCACTGGGTGGCAGTATGGAGCACCTTTTTACTGTAGTTGTATAGAAGGTGGCTTCATTTCATTGTATATGTACTCAACCATATAAAAGCATGATATAGCAACGGTAAGAGCAGTTACATTGAATGCAAGAGATACATTCATCAGATTTTGAAGTTGGTTGTACAAGGAGTCATAACTGACACTGTACTGATATCACTTTGTAAAACGTAGAAATTTCACTGTTGTCTAACCAAGAGTTCACAGAAGAGTAATCAATGAATACTATACAAGAAATACATTGGATTGTAAATTGTAATAGTTTGTTACACAAAATGACTTTCTGCGTTACTCCCGAGGAATCCCACTGAGTGGCAGTATGGAGCACCTTTTTCCTATAGTTGTATAGAAGGTGGCTTCATTTCATTGTATATGTACTCAACCATATAAAAGCATGATATAGCAACTGTAAAAGCAGTTACATTGAATGCCAGAGATACATTCATCAGATTTTGAAGTTCTTTATACAAGGAGTGATAACTGACACTGTACTGATATCACTTTGTAAAACGTAGAAATTTCACTGTTGTCTAACCAAGAGTTCACAGAAGAGTAATCAATGAATACTATACAAGAAATACATTGGATTGTAAATTGTAATAGTTTGTTACACAAAATGACTTTCTGCGTTACTCCCGAGGAATCCCACTGAGTGGTAGTATGGAGCACCTTTTTGCTATAGTTGTATAGAAGGTGGCTTCATTTCATTGTATATGTACTCAACCATATAAAAGCATGATATAGCAACTGTAAGAGCAGTTACATTGAATGGCAGAGATACATTCATCAGATTTTGAAGTTGTTTGTACAAGGAGTGATAACTGACACTGTACTGATATCACGTTGGAAAACCTAGAAATTTCACTGTTGTCTAACCAAGCGATCGCAGAAGAGTAATCAATGAATACTATACAAGAAATACATTGGATTGTAAATTGTAATAGTTTGTTACACAAAATGACTTTCTGCGTTACTCCCGAGGAATCCCACTGAGTGGCAGTATGGAGCACCTTTTTACTGTAGTTGTATAGAAGGTGGCTTCATTTAATTGTATATGTACTCAACCATATAAAATCAAGATATATCAACTGTAAGAGCAATTACATTGAATGCAAGAGATACATTCATCAGATTTTGAAGTTGGTTGTACAAGGAGTGATAACTGACACTGTACTGATATCACTTTGTAAAACGTAGAAATTTCACTGTTGTCTAACCAAGAGTTCACAGAAGAGTAATCAATGAATACTATACAAGAAATACATTGGATTGTAAATTGTAATAGTTTGTTACAAAAAATGACTTTCTGCGTTACTCCCGAGGAATCCCACTGAGTGGCAGTATGGAGCACCTTTTTGCTATAGTTGTATAGAAGGTGGCTTCATTTCATTGTATATGTACTCAACCATATAAAAGGATGATATAGCAACGGTAAGAGCAGTTACATTGAATGGCAGAGATACATTCATCAGATTTTGAAGTTGTTTGTACAAGGAGTGATAACTGACACTGTACTGATATCACTTTGTAAAACCTAGAAATTTCACTATCCTGTAACCAACAGATCATTGAAAAGAGTAATCAATGAATACTATACAAGAAATTGTATATTGTAATAGTTTGTTACACAAAATGACTTTCTGCGTTACTCCCGAGGAATCCCACTGAGTGGCAGTATGGAGCACCTTTTTCCTCCAGCTGTATGGAAGGTGGCTTCATTTAATTGTATATGTACTCAACGATATAAAAGCATGATATAGCCACAGTAAGAGCAGTTACATTGAATGCCAGAGATACATTCATCAGATTTTGAAGTTCTTTGTACAAGGAGTGATAACTGACACTGTACTGATATCACTTTGTAAAACGTAGAAATTTCACTGTTGTCTAACCAAGAGTTCACAGAAAAGTAATCAATGAATACTATACAAGAAATACATTGGATTGCAAATTGTAATAGTTTGTTACACAAAATGACTTTCTGCGTTACTCCCGAGGAATCCCACTGAGTGGCAGTATGGAGCACCTTTTTGCTATAGTAGTATAGAAGGTGGCTTCATTTCATTGTATATGTACTCAACCATATAAAAGCATGATATAGCAACTGTAAGAAGAGTTACATTGAATGCCAGAGATACATTCATCAGATTTTGAAGTTGGTTGTACAAGGAGTGATAACTGACACTGTACTGATATCACTTTGTAAAACCTAGAAATATCACTATCCTGTAACCAACAGATCATTGAAAAGAGTAATTAATGAATACTATACAAGAAATTATATATTGTAATAGTTTGTTACACAAAATGACTTTCTGCGTTACTCCCGAGGAATCCCACTGAGTGGCAGTATGGAGCTCCTTTTTACTATAGTTGTATAGAAGGTGGCTTCATTTCATTGTATATGTACTCAACCATATAAAAGCATGATATAGCAACTGTAAGAGCAGTTACATTGAATGCAAGAGATACATTCATCAGATTTTGAAGTTGGTTGTACAAGGAGTGATTACTGACACTGTATTGATATCACGTTGTAAAACCTAGAAATTTCACTGTTGTCTAACCAAGAGATCGCAGAAGAGTAATCAATGAATACTATACAAGAAATACATTGGATTGTAAATTGTATTAGTTTTTTACACAACATGACTTTCTGCGTTACTCCCGAAGAATCCCACTGGGTGGCAGTATGGAACACCTTTTTACTGTAGTTGTATAGAAGGTGGCTTCATTTAATTGTATATGTACTCAACCATATAAAATCAAGATATATCAACTGTAAGAGCAATTACATTGAATGCAAGAGATACATTCATCAGATTTTGAAGTTGGTTGTACAAGGAGTGATAACTGACACTGTACTGATATCACTTTGTAAAACGTAGAAATTTCACTGTTGTCTAACCAAGAGTTCACAGAAGAGTAATCAATGAATACTATCCAAGAAATACATTGGATTGTAAATTGTAATAGTTTGTTACACAAAATGACTTTCTGCGTTACTCCCGAGGAATCCCACTGGGTGGCAGTATGGAGCACCTTTTTACTGTAGTTGTATAGAAGGTGGCTTCATTTCATTGTATATGTAATCAACCATATAAAAGCATGATATAGCAACTGTAAGAGCAGTTACATTCAATGGCAGAGATACATTCATCAGATTTTGAAGTTGTTTGTACAAGGAGTGATAACTGACACTGTACTGATATCACTTTGTAAAACCTAGAAATATCACTATCCTGTAACCAACAGATCATTGAAAAGAGTAATCAATGAATACTATACAAGAAATTGTATATTGTAATAGTTTGTTACACAAAATGACTTTCTGCGTTACTCACGAGGAATCCCACTAAGTGGCAGTATGGAGCACCTTTTTGCTATAGTTGTATAGAAGGTGGCTTCATTTCATTGTATATGTACTCAACCATATAAAAGCATGATATAGCAACTGTAAGAGCAGTTACATTGAATGGCAGAGATACATTCATCAGATTTTAAAGTTGGTTGTACAAGGAGTGATAACTGACACTGTCCTGATATCACTTTGTAAAACGTAGAAATTTCACTGTTGTCTAACCAAGAGTTCACAGAAGAGTAATCAATGAATACTATACAAGAAATACATTGGATTGTAAATTGTAATAGTTTGTTACACCAAATGACTTTCTGCGTTACTCCCGAGGAATCCCACTGAGTGGCAGTATGGAGCACCTTTTTGCTATAGTTGTATAGAAGGTGGCTTCATTTCATTGTATATGTACTCAACCATATAAAAGCATGATATAGCAACTGTAAGAAGAGTTACATTGAATGCCAGAGATACATTCATCAGATTTTGAAGTTGGTTGTACAAGAAGTGATAACTGACACTGTACTGATATCACTTTGTAAAACCTAGAAATATCACTATCCTGTAACCAACAGATCATTGAAAAGAGTAATCAATGAATACTATACAAGAAATTATATATTGTAATAGTTTGTTACACAAAATGACTTTCTGCGTTAATCCCGAGGAATCCCACTGAGTGGCAGTATGGAGCTCCTTTTTACTATAGTTGTACAGAAGGTGACTTCATTTCATTGTATATGTACTCAACCATATAAAAGCATGATATAGCAACTGTAATAGCAGTTACATTGAATGCCAGAGATACATTCATCAGATTTTGAAGTTCTTTGTACAAGGAGTGATAACTGACACTGTACTGATATCACTTTGTAAAACGTAGAAATTTCACTGTTGTCTAACCAAGAGGTCACAGAAGAGTAATCAATGAATACTATACAAGAAATACATTGGATTGTAAATTGTAATAGTTTGTTACACAAAATGACTTTCTGCGTTACTCCCGAGGAATCCCACTGAGTGGCAGTATGGAGCACCTTTTTGCTATAGTTGTATAGAAGGTGGCTTCATTTCATTGTATATGTACTCAACCATATAAAAGCATGATATAGCAACTGTAAGAGCAGTTACATTGAATGCCAGAGATACATTCATCAGATTTTGAAGTTGTTTGTACAAGGAGTGATAACTGACACTGTACTGATATCACTTTGTAAAACCTAGAAATATCACTATCCTGTAACGAACAGATCATTGAAAAGGGTAATCAATGAATACTATCCAAGAAATACATTGGATTGTAAATTGTAATAGTTTGTTACACAAAATGACTTTCTGCGTTACTCCCGAGGAATCCCACTGGGTGGCAGTATGGAGCACCTTTTTACTGTAGTTGTATAGAAGGTGGCTTCATTTCATTGTATATGTACTCAACCATATAAAAGCATGATATAGCAACTGTAAGAGCAGTTACATTGAATGGCAGAGATACATTCATCAGATTTTGAAGTTGTTTGTACAAGGAGTGATAACTGACACTGTACTGATATCACTTTGTAAAACCTAGAAATATCACTATCCTGTAACCAACAGATCATTGAAAAGAGTAATCAATGAATACTATACAAGAAATTGTATATTGTAATAGTTTGTTACACAAAATGACTTTCTGCGTTACTCACGAGGAATCCCACTGAGTGGCAGTATGGAGCACCTTTTTACTATACTTGTATAGAAGGTGGCTTCATTTCATTGTATATGTACTCAACCATATAAAAGCATGATATAGCAACTGTAAGAGCAGTTACATTGAATGCAAGAGATACATTCATCAGATTTTCAAGTTGGTTGTACAAGGAGTGATAACTGACACTGTACTGATATCACTTTGTAAAACGTAGAAATTTCACTGTTGTCTAACCAAGAGTTCACAGAAGAGTAATCAATGAATACTATCCAAGAAATACATTGGATTGTAAATTGTAATAGTTTGTTACACAAAATGACTTTCTGCGTTACTCCCGAGGAATCCCACTAAGTGGCAGTATGGAGCACCTTTTTGCTATAGTTGTATAGAAGGTGGCTTCATTTCATTGTATATGTACTCAACCATATAAAAGCATGATATAGCAACTGTAAGAGCAGTTACATTGAATGCAAGAGATACGTTCATCAGATTTTGAAGTTGGTTGTACAAGGAGTGATTACTGACACTGTATTGATATCACCTTGGAAAACCTAGAAATTTCACTATTGTCTAACCAAGCGATCGCAGAAGAGTAATCAACGAATACTATACAAGAAATACATTGGATTGTAAATTGTAATAGTTTGTTACACAAAATGACTTTCTGCGTTACTCCGGAGGAATCCCACTGAGTGGCAGTATGGAACACCTTTTTACTGTAGTTGTATAGAAGGTGGCTTCATTTCATTGTATATGTACTCAACCATATAAAAGCATGATATAGCAACTGTAAGAGCAGTTACATTGAATGCAAGAGATATATTCATCAGATTTTGAAGTTCGTTGTACAAGGAGTGATTACTGACACTGTATTGATATCACGTTGTAAAACCTAGAAATTTCACTGTTGTCTAACCAAGAGATCGCAGAAGATTAATCAATGAATACTATACAAGAAATACATTGGATTGTAAATTGTAATAGTTTGTTACACAAAATGACTTTCTACGTTAATCGCGAGGAATCACACTGAGTGGCAGTATGGAGCACCTTTTTACTGTAGTTGTATAGAAGGTGGCTTCATTTCATTGTATATGCACTCAACCATATAAAAGCATGATATAGCAACGGTAAGAGCAGTTACATTGAATGCAAGAGATACATTCATCAGATTTTGAAGTTGGTTGTAGAAGGAGTGATAACTGACACTGTACTGATATCACTTTGTAAAACGTAGAAATTTCACTGTTGTCTAACCAAGAGTTCACAGAAGAGTAATCAATGAATACTATCCAAGAAATACATTGGATTGTAAATTGTAATAGTTTGTTACACAAAATGACTTTCTGCGTTACTCCCGAGGAATCCCACTGAGTGGCAGTATGGAGCACCTTTTTGCTATAGTTGTATAGAAGGTGGCTTCATTTCATTGTATATGTACTCAACCATATAAAAGCATGATACAGCAACTGTAAGAGCAGTTACATTGAATGCCAGAGATACATTCATCAGATTTTGAAGTTCTTTGTACAAGGAGTGATAACTGACACTGTACTGATATCACTTTGTAAAACGTAGAAATTTCACTGTTGTCTAACCAAGAGTTCACAGACGAGTAATCAATGAATACTATACAAGAAATACATTGGATTGTAAATTGTAATAGTTTGTTACACAAAATGACTTTCTGCGTTACTCCCGAGGAATCCCACTGAGTGGCAGTATGGAGCACCTTTTTGCTATAGTTGTATAGAAGGTGGCTTCATTTCATTGTATATGTACTCAACCATATAAAAGCATGATATAGCAACTGTAAGAGCAGTTACATTGAATGCAAGAGATACGTTCATCAGATTTTGAAGTTGGTTGTACAAGGAGTGATTACTGACACTGTATTGATATCACGTTGGAAAACCTAGAAATTTCACTGTTGTCTAACCAAGCGATCGCAGAAGAGTAATCAACGAATACTATACAAGAAATACATTGGATTGTAAATTGTAATAGTTTGTTACACAAAATGACTTTCTGCGTTACTCCCGAGGAATCCCACTGAGTGCAGTATGGAGCCCCTTTTTACTGTAGTTGTATAGAAGGTGGCTTCATTTCATTGTATATGTACTCAACCATATAAAAGCATGATATAGCAATTGTAAGAGCAGTTACATTGAATGCCAGAGATACATTCATCAGATTTTGAAGGTGGTTGTACAAGGAGTGATAACTGACACTGTACTGAAATCACTTTGTAAAACTTAGAAATATCACTATCCTGTAACCAACAGATCATTGAAAAGAGTAATCAATGAATACTATACAAGAAATTATATATTGTAATAGTTTGTTACACAAAATGACTTTCTGCGTTACTCCCGAGGAATCCCACTGGGTGGCAGTATGGAGCACCTTTTTACTGTAGTTGTATAGAAGGTGGCTTCATTTCATTGTATATGTACTCAACCATATAAAAGCATGATATAGCAACGGTAAGAGCAGTTACATTGAATGCAAGAGATACATTCATCAGATTTTGAAGTTGGTTGTACAAGGAGTCATAACTGACACTGTACTGATATCACTTTGTAAAACGTAGAAATTTCACTGTTGTCTAACCAAGAGTTCACAGAAGAGTAATCAATGAATACTATACAAGAAATACATTGGATTGTAAATTGTAATAGTTTGTTACACAAAATGACTTTCTGCGTTACTCCCGAGGAATCCCACTGAGTGGCAGTATGGAGCACCTTTTTCCTATAGTTGTATAGAAGGTGGCTTCATTTCATTGTATATGTACTCAACCATATAAAAGCATGATATAGCAACTGTAAAAGCAGTTACATTGAATGCCAGAGATACATTCATCAGATTTTGAAGTTCTTTATACAAGGAGTGATAACTGACACTGTACTGATATCACTTTGTAAAACGTAGAAATTTCACTGTTGTCTAACCAAGAGTTCACAGAAGAGTAATCAATGAATACTATACAAGAAATACATTGGATTGTAAATTGTAATAGTTTGTTACACAAAATGACTTTCTGCGTTACTCCCGAGGAATCCCACTGAGTGGTAGTATGGAGCACCTTTTTGCTATAGTTGTATAGAAGGTGGCTTCATTTCATTGTATATGTACTCAACCATATAAAAGCATGATATAGCAACTGTAAGAGCAGTTACATTGAATGGCAGAGATACATTCATCAGATTTTGAAGTTGTTTGTACAAGGAGTGATAACTGACACTGTACTGATATCACGTTGGAAAACCTAGAAATTTCACTGTTGTCTAACCAAGCGATCGCAGAAGAGTAATCAATGAATACTATACAAGAAATACATTGGATTGTAAATTGTAATAGTTTGTTACACAAAATGACTTTCTGCGTTACTCCCGAGGAATCCCACTGAGTGGCAGTATGGAGCACCTTTTTACTGTAGTTGTATAGAAGGTGGCTTCATTTAATTGTATATGTACTCAACCATATAAAATCAAGATATATCAACTGTAAGAGCAATTACATTGAATGCAAGAGATACATTCATCAGATTTTGAAGTTGGTTGTACAAGGAGTGATAACTGACACTGTACTGATATCACTTTGTAAAACGTAGAAATTTCACTGTTGTCTAACCAAGAGTTCACAGAAGAGTAATCAATGAATACTATACAAGAAATACATTGGATTGTAAATTGTAATAGTTTGTTACAAAAAATGACTTTCTGCGTTACTCCCGAGGAATCCCACTGAGTGGCAGTATGGAGCACCTTTTTGCTATAGTTGTATAGAAGGTGGCTTCATTTCATTGTATATGTACTCAACCATATAAAAGGATGATATAGCAACGGTAAGAGCAGTTACATTGAATGGCAGAGATACATTCATCAGATTTTGAAGTTGTTTGTACAAGGAGTGATAACTGACACTGTACTGATATCACTTTGTAAAACCTAGAAATTTCACTATCCTGTAACCAACAGATCATTGAAAAGAGTAATCAATGAATACTATACAAGAAATTGTATATTGTAATAGTTTGTTACACAAAATGACTTTCTGCGTTACTCCCGAGGAATCCCACTGAGTGGCAGTATGGAGCACCTTTTTCCTCCAGCTGTATGGAAGGTGGCTTCATTTAATTGTATATGTACTCAACGATATAAAAGCATGATATAGCCACAGTAAGAGCAGTTACATTGAATGCCAGAGATACATTCATCAGATTTTGAAGTTCTTTGTACAAGGAGTGATAACTGACACTGTACTGATATCACTTTGTAAAACGTAGAAATTTCACTGTTGTCTAACCAAGAGTTCACAGAAAAGTAATCAATGAATACTATACAAGAAATACATTGGATTGCAAATTGTAATAGTTTGTTACACAAAATGACTTTCTGCGTTACTCCCGAGGAATCCCACTGAGTGGCAGTATGGAGCACCTTTTTGCTATAGTAGTATAGAAGGTGGCTTCATTTCATTGTATATGTACTCAACCATATAAAAGCATGATATAGCAACTGTAAGAAGAGTTACATTGAATGCCAGAGATACATTCATCAGATTTTGAAGTTGGTTGTACAAGGAGTGATAACTGACACTGTACTGATATCACTTTGTAAAACCTAGAAATATCACTATCCTGTAACCAACAGATCATTGAAAAGAGTAATTAATGAATACTATACAAGAAATTATATATTGTAATAGTTTGTTACACAAAATGACTTTCTGCGTTACTCCCGAGGAATCCCACTGAGTGGCAGTATGGAGCTCCTTTTTACTATAGTTGTATAGAAGGTGGCTTCATTTCATTGTATATGTACTCAACCATATAAAAGCATGATATAGCAACTGTAAGAGCAGTTACATTGAATGCAAGAGATACATTCATCAGATTTTGAAGTTGGTTGTACAAGGAGTGATTACTGACACTGTATTGATATCACGTTGTAAAACCTAGAAATTTCACTGTTGTCTAACCAAGAGATCGCAGAAGAGTAATCAATGAATACTATACAAGAAATACATTGGATTGTAAATTGTATTAGTTTTTTACACAACATGACTTTCTGCGTTACTCCCGAAGAATCCCACTGGGTGGCAGTATGGAACACCTTTTTACTGTAGTTGTATAGAAGGTGGCTTCATTTAATTGTATATGTACTCAACCATATAAAATCAAGATATATCAACTGTAAGAGCAATTACATTGAATGCAAGAGATACATTCATCAGATTTTGAAGTTGGTTGTACAAGGAGTGATAACTGACACTGTACTGATATCACTTTGTAAAACGTAGAAATTTCACTGTTGTCTAACCAAGAGTTCACAGAAGAGTAATCAATGAATACTATCCAAGAAATACATTGGATTGTAAATTGTAATAGTTTGTTACACAAAATGACTTTCTGCGTTACTCCCGAGGAATCCCACTGGGTGGCAGTATGGAGCACCTTTTTACTGTAGTTGTATAGAAGGTGGCTTCATTTCATTGTATATGTAATCAACCATATAAAAGCATGATATAGCAACTGTAAGAGCAGTTACATTCAATGGCAGAGATACATTCATCAGATTTTGAAGTTGTTTGTACAAGGAGTGATAACTGACACTGTACTGATATCACTTTGTAAAACCTAGAAATATCACTATCCTGTAACCAACAGATCATTGAAAAGAGTAATCAATGAATACTATACAAGAAATTGTATATTGTAATAGTTTGTTACACAAAATGACTTTCTGCGTTACTCACGAGGAATCCCACTAAGTGGCAGTATGGAGCACCTTTTTGCTATAGTTGTATAGAAGGTGGCTTCATTTCATTGTATATGTACTCAACCATATAAAAGCATGATATAGCAACTGTAAGAGCAGTTACATTGAATGGCAGAGATACATTCATCAGATTTTAAAGTTGGTTGTACAAGGAGTGATAACTGACACTGTCCTGATATCACTTTGTAAAACGTAGAAATTTCACTGTTGTCTAACCAAGAGTTCACAGAAGAGTAATCAATGAATACTATACAAGAAATACATTGGATTGTAAATTGTAATAGTTTGTTACACCAAATGACTTTCTGCGTTACTCCCGAGGAATCCCACTGAGTGGCAGTATGGAGCACCTTTTTTCTATAGTTGTATAGAAGGTGGCTTCATTTCATTGTATATGTACTCAACCATATAAAAGCATGATATAGCAACTGTAAGAAGAGTTACATTGAATGCCAGAGATACATTCATCAGATTTTGAAGTTGGTTGTACAAGAAGTGATAACTGACACTGTACTGATATCACTTTGTAAAACCTAGAAATATCACTATCCTGTAACCAACAGATCATTGAAAAGAGTAATCAATGAATACTATACAAGAAATTATATATTGTAATAGTTTGTTACACAAAATGACTTTCTGCGTTAATCCCGAGGAATCCCACTGAGTGGCAGTATGGAGCTCCTTTTTACTATAGTTGTACAGAAGGTGACTTCATTTCATTGTATATGTACTCAACCATATAAAAGCATGATATAGCAACTGTAATAGCAGTTACATTGAATGCCAGAGATACATTCATCAGATTTTGAAGTTCTTTGTACAAGGAGTGATAACTGACACTGTACTGATATCACTTTGTAAAACGTAGAAATTTCACTGTTGTCTAACCAAGAGGTCACAGAAGAGTAATCAATGAATACTATACAAGAAATACATTGGATTGTAAATTGTAATAGTTTGTTACACAAAATGACTTTCTGCGTTACTCCCGAGGAATCCCACTGAGTGGCAGTATGGAGCACCTTTTTGCTATAGTTGTATAGAAGGTGGCTTCATTTCATTGTATATGTACTCAACCATATAAAAGCATGATATAGCAACTGTAAGAGCAGTTACATTGAATGCCAGAGATACATTCATCAGATTTTGAAGTTGTTTGTACAAGGAGTGATAACTGACACTGTACTGATATCACTTTGTAAAACCTAGAAATATCACTATCCTGTAACGAACAGATCATTGAAAAGGGTAATCAATGAATACTATCCAAGAAATACATTGGATTGTAAATTGTAATAGTTTGTTACACAAAATGACTTTCTGCGTTACTCCCGAGGAATCCCACTGGGTGGCAGTATGGAGCACCTTTTTACTGTAGTTGTATAGAAGGTGGCTTCATTTCATTGTATATGTACTCAACCATATAAAAGCATGATATAGCAACTGTAAGAGCAGTTACATTGAATGGCAGAGATACATTCATCAGATTTTGAAGTTGTTTGTACAAGGAGTGATAACTGACACTGTACTGATATCACTTTGTAAAACCTAGAAATATCACTATCCTGTAACCAACAGATCATTGAAAAGAGTAATCAATGAATACTATACAAGAAATTGTATATTGTAATAGTTTGTTACACAAAATGACTTTCTGCGTTACTCACGAGGAATCCCACTGAGTGGCAGTATGGAGCACCTTTTTACTATACTTGTATAGAAGGTGGCTTCATTTCATTGTATATGTACTCAACCATATAAAAGCATGATATAGCAACTGTAAGAGCAGTTACATTGAATGCAAGAGATACATTCATCAGATTTTCAAGTTGGTTGTACAAGGAGTGATAACTGACACTGTACTGATATCACTTTGTAAAACGTAGAAATTTCACTGTTGTCTAACCAAGAGTTCACAGAAGAGTAATCAATGAATACTATCCAAGAAATACATTGGATTGTAAATTGTAATAGTTTGTTACACAAAATGACTTTCTGCGTTACTCCCGAGGAATCCCACTAAGTGGCAGTATGGAGCACCTTTTTGCTATAGTTGTATAGAAGGTGGCTTCATTTCATTGTATATGTACTCAACCATATAAAAGCATGATATAGCAACTGTAAGAGCAGTTACATTGAATGGCAGAGATACATTCATCAGATTTTAAAGTTGGTTGTACAAGGAGTGATAACTGACACTGTCCTGATATCACTTTGTAAAACGTAGAAATTTCACTGTTGTCTAACCAAGAGTTCACAGAAGAGTAATCAATGAATACTATACAAGAAATACATTGGATTGTAAATTGTAATAGTTTGTTACACCAAATGACTTTCTGCGTTACTCCCGAGGAATCCCACTGAGTGGCAGTATGGAGCACCTTTTTGCTATAGTTGTATAGAAGGTGGCTTCATTTCATTGTATATGTACTCAACCATATAAAAGCATGATATAGCAACTGTAAGAAGAGTTACATTGAATGCCAGAGATACATTCCTCAGATTTTGAAGTTGGTTGTACAAGAAGTGATAACTGACACTGTACTGATATCACTTTGTAAAACCTAGAAATATCACTATCCTGTAACCAACAGATCATTGAAAAGAGTAATCAATGAATACTATACAAGAAATTATATATTGTAATAGTTTGTTACACAAAATGACTTTCTGCGTTAATCCCGAGGAATCCCACTGAGTGGCAGTATGGAGCTCCTTTTTACTATAGTTGTATAGAAGGTGGCTTCATTTCATTGTATATGTACTCAACCATATAAAAGCATGATATAGCAACTGTAATAGCAGTTACATTGAATGCCAGAGATACATTCATCAGATTTTGAAGTTCTTTGTACAAGGAGTGATAACTGACACTGTACTGATATCACTTTGTAAAACGTAGAAATTTCACTGTTGTCTAACCAAGAGGTCACAGAAGAGTAATCAATGAATACTATACAAGAAATACATTGGATTGTAAATTGTAATAGTTTGTTACACAAAATGACTTTCTGCGTTACTCCCGAGGAATCCCACTGAGTGGCAGTATGGAGCACCTTTTTGCTATAGTTGTATAGAAGGTGGCTTCATTTCATTGTATATGTACTCAACCATATAAAAGCATGATATAGCAACTGTAAGAGCAGTTACATTGAATGCCAGAGATACATTCATCAGATTTTGAAGTTGTTTGTACAAGGAGTGATAACTGACACTGTACTGATATCACTTTGTAAAACCTAGAAATATCACTATCCTGTAAAGAACAGATCATTGAAAAGGGTAATCAATGAATACTATCCAAGAAATACATTGGATTGTAAATTGTAATAGTTTGTTACACAAAATGACTTTCTGCGTTACTCCCGAGGAATCCCACTGGGTGGCAGTATGGAGCACCTTTTTACTGTAGTTGTATAGAAGGTGGCTTCATTTCATTGTATATGTACTCAACCATATAAAAGCATGATATAGCAACTGTAAGAGCAGTTACATTGAATGGCAGAGATACATTCATCAGATTTTGAAGTTGTTTGTACAAGGAGTGATAACTGACACTGTACTGATATCACTTTGTAAAACCTAGAAATATCACTATCCTGTAACCAACAGATCATTGAAAAGAGTAATCAATGAATACTATACAAGAAATTGTATATTGTAATAGTTTGTTACACAAAATGACTTTCTGCGTTACTCACGAGGAATCCCACTGAGTGGCAGTATGGAGCACCTTTTTACTATACTTGTATAGAAGGTGGCTTCATTTCATTGTATATGTACTCAACCATATAAAAGCATGATATAGCAACTGTAAGAGCAGTTACATTGAATGCAAGAGATACATTCATCAGATTTTCAAGTTGGTTGTACAAGGAGTGATAACTGACACTGTACTGATATCACTTTGTAAAACGTAGAAATTTCACTGTTGTCTAACCAAGAGTTCACAGAAGAGTAATCAATGAATACTATCCAAGAAATACATTGGATTGTAAATTGTAATAGTTTGTTACACAAAATGACTTTCTGCGTTACTCCCGAGGAATCCCACTAAGTGGCAGTATGGAGCACCTTTTTGCTATAGTTGTATAGAAGGTGGCTTCATTTCATTGTATATGTACTCAACCATATAAAAGCATGATATAGCAACTGTAAGAGCAGTTACATTGAATGGCAGAGATACATTCATCAGATTTTAAAGTTGGTTGTACAAGGAGTGATAACTGACACTGTCCTGATATCACTTTGTAAAACGTAGAAATTTCACTGTTGTCTAACCAAGAGTTCACAGAAGAGTAATCAATGAATACTATACAAGAAATACATTGGATTGTAAATTGTAATAGTTTGTTACACCAAATGACTTTCTGCGTTACTCCCGAGGAATCCCACTGAGTGGCAGTATGGAGCACCTTTTTGCTATAGTTGTATAGAAGGTGGCTTCATTTCATTGTATATGTACTCAACCATATAAAAGCATGATATAGCAACTGTAAGAAGAGTTACATTGAATGCCAGAGATACATTCCTCAGATTTTGAAGTTGGTTGTACAAGAAGTGATAACTGACACTGTACTGATATCACTTTGTAAAACCTAGAAATATCACTATCCTGTAACCAACAGATCATTGAAAAGAGTAATCAATGAATACTATACAAGAAATTATATATTGTAATAGTTTGTTACACAAAATGACTTTCTGCGTTAATCCCGAGGAATCCCACTGAGTGGCAGTATGGAGCTCCTTTTTACTATAGTTGTATAGAAGGTGACTTCATTTCATTGTATATGTACTCAACCATATAAAAGCATGATATAGCAACTGTAATAGCAGTTACATTGAATGCCAGAGATACATTCATCAGATTTTGAAGTTCTTTGTACAAGGAGTGATAACTGACACTGTACTGATATCACTTTGTAAAACGTAGAAATTTCACTGTTGTCTAACCAAGAGGTCACAGAAGAGTAATCAATGAATACTATACAAGAAATACATTGGATTGTAAATTGTAATAGTTTGTTACACAAAATGACTTTCTGCGTTACTCCCGAGGAATCCCACTGAGTGGCAGTATGGAGCACCTTTTTGCTATAGTTGTATAGAAGGTGGCTTCATTTCATTGTATATGTACTCAACCATATAAAAGCATGATATAGCAACTGTAAGAGCAGTTACATTGAATGCCAGAGATACATTCATCAGATTTTGAAGTTGTTTGTACAAGGAGTGATAACTGACACTGTACTGATATCACTTTGTAAAACCTAGAAATATCACTATCCTGTAACGAACAGATCATTGAAAAGGGTAATCAATGAATACTATACAAGAAATTATATATTGTAATAGTTTGTTACACAAAATGACGTTCTGCGTTACTCCCGAGGAATCCCACTGGGTGGCAGTATGGAGCACCTTTTTACTGTAGTTGTATAGAAGGTGGCTTCATTTAATTGTATATGTACTCAACCATATAAAAGCATGATATAGCAACGGTAAGAGCAGTTACATTGAATGCAAGAGATACATTCATCAGATTTTAAAGTTGGTTGTACAAGGAGTGATAACTGACACTGTCCTGATATCTCTATGTAAAACGTAGAAATTTCACTGTTGTCTAACCAAGAGTTCACAGAAGAGTAATCAATGAATACTATACAAGAAATACATTGGATTGTAAATTGTAATAGTTTGTTACACAAAATGACTTTCTGCGTTACTCCCGAGGAATCCCACTGAGTGGCAGTATGGAGCACCTTTTTGCTATAGTTGTATAGAAGGTGGCTTCATTTCATTGTATATGTACTCAACCATATAAAAGCATGATATAGCAACTTTAAGAGCAGTTACATTGAATGCCAGAGATACATTCATCAGATTTTGAAGTTCTTTGTACAAGGAGTGATAACTGACACTGTACTGATATCACTTTGTAAAACGCAGAAATTTCACTGTTGTCTAACCAAGAGTTCACAGAAGAGTAATCAATGAATACTATACAAGAAATACATTGGATTGTAAATTGAAATAGTTTGTTACACAAAATAACTTTCTACGTTACTCCCGAGGAATCCCACTGAGTGGCCGTATGGAGCACCTTTTTACTATAGTTGTATAGAAGGTGGCTTCATTTCATTGTATATGTACTCAACCATATAAAAGCATGATATAGCAACTGTAAGAAGAGTTACATTGAATGCCAGAGATACATTCATCAGATTTTGAAGTTGGTTGTACAAGGAGTGATAACTGACACTGTACTGATATCACTTTGTAAAACCTAGAAATATCACTATCCTGTAACCAACAGATCATTGAAAAGAGTAATCAATGAATACTATACATGAAATTATATATTGTAATAGTTTGTTACACAAAATGACTTTCTGCGTTACTCCCGTGGAATCCCACTGAGTGGCAGTATGGAGCCCCTTTTTACTGTAGTTGTATAGAAGGTGGCTTCATTTCATTGTATATGTACTCAACCATATAAAAGCATGATATAGCAACTGTAAGAGCAGTTACATTGAATGCAAGAGATACGTTCATCAGATTTTGAAGTTGGTTGTACAAGGAGTGATTACTGACACTGTATTGATATCACGTTGGAAAACCTAGAAATTTCACTATTGTCTAAGCAAGCGATCGCAGAAGAGTAATCAACGAATACTATACAAGAAATACATTGGATTGTAAATTGTAATAGTTTGTTACACAAAATGACTTTCTGCGTTACTCCGGAGGAATCCCACTGACTGGCAGTATGGAGCACCTTTTTACTGTAGTTTTATAGAAGGTGGCTTCATTTCATTGTATATGTACTCAACCATATAAAAGCATGATATAGCAACTGTAAGAGCTGTTACATTGAATGCAAGAGATACATTCATCAGATTTTGAAGTTCGTTGTACAAGGAGTGATTACTGACACTGTATTGATATCACGTTGTAAAACCTAGAAATTTCACTGTTGTCTAACCAAGAGATCGCAGAAGAGTAATCAATGAATACTATACAAGAAATACATTGGATTGTAAATTGTAATAGTTTGTTACACAAAATGACTTTCTGCGTTACTCGCGAGGAATCCCACTGAGTGGCAGTATGGAGCACCTTTTTACTGTAGTTGTATAGAAGGTGGCTTCATTTCATTGTATATGTACTCAACCATATAAAAGCATGATATAGCAACTGTAAGAGCAGTTACATTGAATGCCAGAGATACATTCATCAGATTTTGAAGGTGGTTGTACAAGGAGTGATAACTGACACTGTACTGATATCACTTTGTAAAACTTAGAAATATCACTATCCTGTAACCAACAGATCATTGAAAAGAGTAATCAATGAATACTATACAAGAAATTATATATTGTAATAGTTTGTTACACAAAATGACTTTCTGCGTTACTCCCGAGGAATCCCACTGAGTGGCAGTATGGAGCTCCTTTTTACTATAGTTGTATAGAAGGTGGCCTCATTTCATTGTATATGTACTCAACCATATAAAAGCATGATATAGCAACTGTAAGAAGAGTTACATTGAATGCCAGAGATACATTCATCAGATTTTGAAGTTTGTTGTACAAGGAGTGATTACTGACACTGTATTGATATCACGTTGTAAAACCTAGAAATTTCACTATCCTATAATTAACAGATCATTGAAAACAGTAATGTTTCAAGAAAACAATGTTTCAAGAAAAAACAATGTTTCAAGAAAACAATGTTTCAAGAAAACAATGTTTCAAGAAAAAAATGAAAATGAAAACAGTAATGTTTCAAGAAATTATATATTGTAATAGTTTGTTACACAAAATGACTTTCTGCGTTACTCCCGAGGAATCCCACTGAGTGGCAGTATGGAGCTCCTTTTTACTATAGTTGTATAGAAGGTGGCTTCATTTCATTGTATATGTACTCAACCATATAAAAGCATGATATAGCAACTGTAAGAAGAGTTACATTGAATGCCAGAGATACATTCATCAGATTTTGAAGTTGGTTGTACAAGGAGTGATTACTGACACTGTATTGATATCACGTTGTAAAACCTAGAAATTTCACTGTTGTCTAACCAAGAGATCGCAGAAGAGTAATCAATGAATACTATACAAGAAATACATTGGATTGTAAATTGTATTAGTTTGTTACATAACATGACTTTCTGCGTTACTCCCGAGGAATCCCACTGGGTGGCAGTATGGAGCACCTTTTTACTGTAGTTGTATAGAAGGTGGCTTCATCTCATTGTATATGTACTCAACCATATAAAATCAAGATATATCAACTGTAAGAGCAATTACATTGAATGCAAGAGATACATTCATCAGATTTTGAAGTTGGTTGTACAAGGAGTGATAACTGACACTGTACTGATATCACTTTGTAAAACGTAGAAATTTCACTGTTGTCTAACCAAGAGTTCACAGAAGAGTAATCGATGAATACTATCCAAGAAATACATTGGATTGTAAATTGTAATAGTTTGTTACACAAAATGACTTTCTGCGTTACTCCCGAGGAATCCCACTAAGTGGCAGTATGGAGCACCTTTTTGCTATAGTTGTATAGAAGGTGGCTTCATTTCATTGTATATGGACTCAACCATATAAAAGCATGATATAGCAACTGTAAGAGCAGTTACATTGAATGGCAGAGATACATTCATCAGATTTTGAAGTTGTTTGTACAAGGAGTGATAACTGACACTGTACTGATATCACTTTGTAAAACCTAGAAATATCACTATCCTGTAACCAACAGATCATTGAAAAGAGTAATCAATGAATACTATACAAGAAATTGTATATTGTAATAGTTTGTTACACAAAATGACTTTCTGCGTTACTCACGAGGAATCCCACTGAGTGGCAGAATGGAGCACCTTTTTGCTATAGTTGTATAGAAGGTGGCTTCATTTCATTGTATATGTTCTCAACCATATAAAAGCATGATATAGCAACTGTAAGAGCAGTTACATTGAATGCAAGAGATACATTCATCAGACTTTAAAGTTGGTTGTACAAGGAGTGATAACTGACACTGTCCTGATATCACTTTGTAAAACGTAGAAATTTCACTGTTGTCTAACAAAGAGTTCACAGAAGAGTAATCAATGAATACTATACAAGAAATACATTGGATTGTAAATTGTAATAGTTTGTTACACAAAATGACTTTCTGCGTTACTCCCGAGGAATCCCACTGAGTGGCAGTATGGAGCACCTTTTTGCTATAGTTGTATAGAAGGTGGCTTCATTTCATTGTATATGTACTCAACCATATAAAAGCATGATATAGCAACTGTAAGAGCAGTTACATTGAATGCCAGAGATACATTCATCAGATTTTGAAGTTGGTTGTACAAGGAGTGATAACTGACACTGTACTGATATCACTTTGTAAAACCTAGAAATATCACTATCCTGTAACCAACAGATCATTGAAAAGAGTAATCAATGAATACTATACATGAAATTATATATTGTAATAGTTTGTTACACAAAATGACTTTCTGCGTTACTCCCGAGGAATCCCACTGAGTGGCAGTATGGAGCCCCTTTTTACTGTAGTTGTATAGAAGGTGGCTTCATTTCATTGTATATGTACTCAACCATATAAAAGCATGATATAGCAACTGTAAGAGCAGTTACATTGAATGCAAGAGATACGTTCATCAGATTTTGAAGTTGGTTGTACAAGGAGTGATTACTGACACTGTATTGATATCACGTTGGAAAACCTAGAAATTTCACTATTGTCTAAGCAAGCGATCGCAGAAGAGTAATCAACGAATACTATACAAGAAATACATTGGATTGTAAATTGTAATAGTTTGTTACACAAAATGACTTTCTGCGTTACTCCGGAGGAATCCCACTGACTGGCAGTATGGAGCACCTTTTTACTGTAGTTTTATAGAAGGTGGCTTCATTTCATTGTATATGTACTCAACCATATAAAAGCATGATATAGCAACTGTAAGAGCAGTTACATTGAATGCAAGAGATACATTCATCAGATTTTGAAGTTCGTTGTACAAGGAGTGATTACTGACACTGTATTGATATCACGTTGTAAAACCTAGAAATTTCACTGTTGTCTAACCAAGAGATCGCAGAAGAGTAATCAATGAATACTATACAAGAAATACATTGGATTGTAAATTGTAATAGTTTGTTACACAAAATGACTTTCTGCGTTACTCGCGAGGAATCCCACTGAGTGGCAGTATGGAGCACCTTTTTACTGTAGTTGTATAGAAGGTGGCTTCATTTCATTGTATATGTACTCAACCATATAAAAGCATGATATAGCAACTGTAAGAGCAGTTACATTGAATGCCAGAGATACATTCATCAGATTTTGAAGGTGGTTGTACAAGGAGTGATAACTGACACTGTACTGATATCACTTTGTAAAACTTAGAAATATCACTATCCTGTAACCAACAGATCATTGAAAAGAGTAATCAATGAATACTATACAAGAAATTATATATTGTAATAGTTTGTTACACAAAATGACTTTCTGCGTTACTCCCGAGGAATCCCACTGAGTGGCAGTATGGAGCTCCTTTTTACTATAGTTGTATAGAAGGTGGCCTCATTTCATTGTATATGTACTCAACCATATAAAAGCATGATATAGCAACTGTAAGAAGAGTTACATTGAATGCCAGAGATACATTCATCAGATTTTGAAGTTGGTTGTTCAAGGAGTGATTACTGACACTGTATTGATATCACGTTGTAAAACCTAGAAATTTCACTATCCTATAATTAACAGATCATTGAAAACAGTAATGTTTCAAGAAAACAATGTTTCAAGAAAAAACAATGTTTCAAGAAAACAATGTTTCAAGAAAACAATGTTTCAAGAAAAAAATGAAAATGAAAACAGTAATGTTTCAAGAAATTATATATTGTAATAGTTTGTTACACAAAATGACTTTCTGCGTTACTCCCGAGGAATCCCACTGAGTGGCAGTATGGAGCTCCTTTTTACTATAGTTGTATAGAAGGTGGCTTCATTTCATTGTATATGTACTCAACCATATAAAAGCATGATATAGCAACTGTAAGAAGAGTTACATTGAATGCAAGAGATACATTCATCAGATTTTGAAGTTGGTTGTACAAGGAGTGATTACTGACACTGTATTGATATCACGTTGTAAAACCTAGAAATTTCACTGTTGTCTAACCAAGAGATCGCAGAAGAGTAATCAATGAATACTATACAAGAAATACATTGGATTGTAAATTGTATTAGTTTGTTACATAACATGACTTTCTGCGTTACTCCCGAGGAATCCCACTGGGTGGCAGTATGGAGCACCTTTTTACTGTAGTTGTATAGAAGGTGGCTTCATCTCATTGTATATGTACTCAACCATATAAAATCAAGATATATCAACTGTAAGAGCAATTACATTGAATGCAAGAGATACATTCATCAGATTTTGAAGTTGGTTGTACAAGGAGTGATAACTGACACTGTACTGATATCACTTTGTAAAACGTAGAAATTTCACTGTTGTCTAACCAAGAGTTCACAGAAGAGTAATCAATGAATACTATCCAAGAAATACATTGGATTGTAAATTGTAATAGTTTGTTACACAAAATGACTTTCTGCGTTACTCCCGAGGAATCCCACTAAGTGGCAGTATGGAGCACCTTTTTGCTATAGTTGTATAGAAGGTGGCTTCATTTCATTGTATATGGACTCAACCATATAAAAGCATGATATAGCAACTGTAAGAGCAGTTACATTGAATGGCAGAGATACATTCATCAGATTTTGAAGTTGTTTGTACAAGGAGTGATAACTGACACTGTACTGATATCACTTTGTAAAACCTAGAAATATCACTATCCTGTTACCAACAGATCATTGAAAAGAGTAATCAATGAATACTATACAAGAAATTGTATATTGTAATAGTTTGTTACACAAAATGACTTTCTGCGTTACTCACGAGGAATCCCACTGAGTGGCAGAATGGAGCACCTTTTTGCTATAGTTGTATAGAAGGTGGCTTCATTTCATTGTATATGTTCTCAACGATATAAAAGCATGATATAGCAACTGTAAGAGCAGTTACATTGAATGCAAGAGATACATTCATCAGATTTTAAAGTTGGTTGTACAAGGAGTGATAACTGACACTGTCCTGATATCACTTTGTAAAACGTAGAAATTTCACTGTTGTCTAACGAAGAGTTCACAGAAGAGTAATCAATGAATACTATACAAGAAATACATTGGATTGTAAATTGTAATAGTTTGTTACACAAAATGACTTTCTGCGTTACTCCCGAGGAATCCCACTGAGTGGCAGTATGGAGCACCTTTTTGCTATAGTTGTATAGAAGGTGGCTTCATTTCATTGTATATGTACTCAACCATATAAAAGCATGATATAGCAACTGTAAGAGCAGTTACATTGAATGCCAGAGATACATTCATCAGATTTTGAAGTTGGTTGTACAAGGAGTGATAACTGACACTGTACTGATATCACTTTGTAAAACCTAGAAATATGACTATCCTGTAACCAACAGATCATTGAAAAGAGTAATCAATGAATACTATACATGAAATTATATATTGTAATAGTTTGTTACACAAAATGACTTTCTGCGTTACTCCCGAGGAATCCCACTGAGTGGCAGTATGGAGCCCCTTTTTACTGTAGTTGTATAGAAGGTGGCTTCATTTCATTGTATATGTACTCAACCATATAAAAGCATGATATAGCAACTGTAAGAGCAGTTACATTGAATGCAAGAGATACGTTCATCAGATTTTGAAGTTGGTTGTACAAGGAGTGATTACTGACACTGTATTGATATCACGTTGGAAAACCTAGAAATTTCACTATTGTCTAAGCAAGCGATCGCAGAAGAGTAATCAACGAATACTATACAAGAAATACATTGGATTGTAAATTGTAATAGTTTGTTACACAAAATGACTTTCTGCGTTACTCCGGAGGAATCCCACTGACTGGCAGTATGGAGCACCTTTTTACTGTAGTTTTATAGAAGGTGGCTTCATTTCATTGTATATGTACTCAACCATATAAAAGCATGATATAGCAACTGTAAGAGCAGTTACATTGAATGCAAGAGATACATTCATCAGATTTTGAAGGTGGTTGTACAAGGAGTGATAACTGACACTGTACTGATATCACTTTGTAAAACTTAGAAATATCACTATCCTGTAACCAACAGATCATTGAAAAGAGTAATCAATGAATACTATACAAGAAATTATATATTGTAATAGTTTGTTACACAAAATGACTTTCTGCGTTACTCCCGAGGAATCCCACTGAGTGGCAGTATGGAGCTCCTTTTTACTATAGTTGTATAGAAGGTGGCCTCATTTCATTGTATATGTACTCAACCATATAAAAGCATGATATAGCAACTGTAAGAAGAGTTACATTGAATGCCAGAGATACATTCATCAGATTTTGAAGTTGGTTGTACAAGGAGTGATTACTGACACTGTATTGATATCACGTTGTAAAACCTAGAAATTTCACTATCCTATAATTAACAGATCATTGAAAACAGTAATGTTTCAAGAAAACAATGTTTCAAGAAAAAACAATGTTTCAAGAAAACAATGTTTCAAGAAAACAATGTTTCAAGAAAAAAATGAAAATGAAAACAGTAATGTTTCAAGAAATTATATATTGTAATAGTTTGTTACACAAAATGACTTTCTGCGTTACTCCCGAGGAATCCCACTGAGTGGCAGTATGGAGCTCCTTTTTACTATAGTTGTATAGAAGGTGGCTTCATTTCATTGTATATGTACTCAACCATATAAAAGCATGATATAGCAACTGTAAGAAGAGTTACATTGAATGCCAGAGATACATTCATCAGATTTTGAAGTTGGTTGTACAAGGAGTGATTACTGACACTGTATTGATATCACGTTGTAAAACCTAGAAATTTCACTGTTGTCTAACCAAGAGATCGCAGAAGAGTAATCAATGAATACTATACAAGAAATACATTGGATTATAAATTGTATTAGTTTGTTACATAACATGACTTTCTGCGTTACTCCCGAGGAATCCCACTGGGTGGCAGTATGGAGCACCTTTTTACTGTAGTTGTATAGAAGGTGGCTTCATTTCATTGTATATGTACTCAACCATATAAAATCAAGATATATCAACTGTAAGAGCAATTACATTGAATGCAAGAGATACATTCATCAGATTTTGAAGTTGGTTGTACAAGGAGTGATAACTGACACTGTACTGATATCACTTTGTAAAACGTAGAAATTTCACTGTTGTCTAACCAAGAGTTCACAGAAGAGTAATCAATGAATACTATCCAAGAAATACATTGGATTGTAAATTGTAATAGTTTGTTACACAAAATGACTTTCTGCGTTACTCCCGAGGAATCCCACTAAGTGGCAGTATGGAGCACCTTTTTGCTATAGTTGTATAGAAGGTGGCTTCATTTCATTGTATATGGACTCAACCATATAAAAGCATGATATAGCAACTGTAAGAGCAGTTACATTGAATGGCAGAGATACATTCATCAGATTTTGAAGTTGTTTGTACAAGGAGTGATAACTGACACTGTACTGATATCACTTTGTAAAACCTAGAAATATCACTATCCTGTAACCAACAGATCATTGAAAAGAGTAATCAATGAATACTATACAAGAAATTGTATATTGTAATAGTTTGTTACACAAAATGACTTTCTGCGTTACTCACGAGGAATCCCACTGAGTGGCAGAATGGAGCACCTTTTTGCTATAGTTGTATAGAAGGTGGCTTCATTTCATTGTATATGTTCTCAACCATATAAAAGCATGATATAGCAACTGTAAGAGCAGTTACATTGAATGCAAGAGATACATTCATCAGATTTTAAAGTTGGTTGTACAAGGAGTGATAACTGACACTGTCCTGATATCACTTTGTAAAACGTAGAAATTTCACTGTTGTCTAACGAAGAGTTCACAGAAGAGTAATCAATGAATACTATACAAGAAATACATTGGATTGTAAATTGTAATAGTTTGTTACACAAAATGACTTTCTGCGTTACTCCCGAGGAATCCCACTGAGTGGCAGTATGGAGCACCTTTTTGCTATAGTTGTATAGAAGGTGGCTTCATTTCATTGTATATGTACTCAACCATATAAAAGCATGATATAGCAACTGTAAGAGCAGTTACATTGAATGCCAGAGATACATTCATCAGATTTTGAAGTTGGTTGTACAAGGAGTGATAACTGACACTGTACTGATATCACTTTGTAAAACCTAGAAATATCACTATCCTGTAACCAACAGATCATTGAAAAGAGTAATCAATGAATACTATACATGAAATTATATATTGTAATAGTTTGTTACACAAAATGACTTTCTGCGTTACTCCCGAGGAATCCCACTGAGTGGCAGTATGGAGCACCTTTTTGCTATAGTTGTATAGAAGGTGGCTTCATTTCATTGTATATGTACTCAACCATATAAAAGCATGATATAGCAACTGTAAGAGCAGTTACATTGAATGCCAGAGATACGTTCATCAGATTTTGAAGTTGGTTGTACAAGGAGTGATAACTGACACTGTATTGATATCACGTTGGAAAACCTAGAAATTTCACTATTGTCTAAGCAAGCGATCGCAGAAGAGTAATCAACGAATACTATACAAGAAATACATTGGATTGTAAATTGTAATAGTTTGTTACACAAAATGACTTTCTGCGTTACTCCGGAGGAATCCCACTGACTGGCAGTATGGAGCACCTTTTTACTGTAGTTTTATAGAAGGTGGCTTCATTTCATTGTATATGTACTCAACCATATAAAAGCATGATATAGCAACTGTAAGAGCAGTTACATTGAATGCAAGAGATACATTCATCAGATTTTGAAGTTCGTTGTACAAGGAGTGATTACTGACACTGTATTGATATCACGTTGTAAAACCTAGAAATTTCACTGTTGTCTAACCAAGAGATCGCAGAAGAGTAATCAATGAATACTATACAAGAAATACATTGGATTGTAAATTGTAATAGTTTGTTACACAAAATGACTTTCTGCGTTACTCGCAAGGAATCCCACTGAGTGGCAGTATGGAGCACCTTTTTACTGTAGTTGTATAGAAGGTGGCTTCATTTCATTGTATATGTACTCAACCATATAAAAGCATGATATAGCAACTGTAAGAGCAGTTACATTGAATGCCAGAGATACATTCATCAGATTTTGAAGGTGGTTGTACAAGGAGTGATAACTGACACTGTACTGATATCACTTTGTAAAACTTAGAAATATCACTATCCTGTAACCAACAGATCATTGAAAAGAGTAATCAATGAATACTATACAAGAAATTATATATTGTAATAGTTTGTTACACAAAATGACTTTCTGCGTTACTCCCGAGGAATCCCACTGAGTGGCAGTATGGAGCTCCTTTTTACTATAGTTGTATAGAAGGTGGCCTCATTTCATTGTATATGTACTCAACCATATAAAAGCATGATATAGCAACTGTAAGAAGAGTTACATTGAATGCCAGAGATACATTCATCAGATTTTGAAGTTGGTTGTACAAGGAGTGATTACTGACACTGTATTGATATCACGTTGTAAAACCTAGAAATTTCACTATCCTATAATTAACAGATCATTGAAAACAGTAATGTTTCAAGAAAACAATGTTTCAAGAAAAAACAATGTTTCAAGAAAACAATGTTTCAAGAAAACAATGTTTCAAGAAAAAAATGAAAATGAAAACAGTAATGTTTCAAGAAATTATATATTGTAATAGTTTGTTACACAAAATGACTTTCTGCGTTACTCCCGAGGAATCCCACTGAGTGGCAGTATGGAGCTCCTTTTTACTATAGTTGTATAGAAGGTGGCTTCATTTCATTGTATATGTACTCAACCATATAAAAGCATGATATAGCAACTGTAAGAAGAGTTACATTGAATGCCAGAGATACATTCATCAGATTTTGAAGTTGGTTGTACAAGGAGTGATTACTGACACTGTATTGATATCACGTTGTAAAACCTAGAAATTTCACTGTTGTCTAACCAAGAGATCGCAGAAGAGTAATCAATGAATACTATACAAGAAATACATTGGATTGTAAATTGTATTAGTTTGTTACATAACATGACTTTCTGCGTTACTCCCGAGGAATCCCACTGGGTGGCAGTATGGAGCACCTTTTTACTGTAGTTGTATAGAAGGTGGCTTCATTTCATTGTATATGTACTCAACCATATAAAATCAAGATATATCAACTGTAAGAGCAATTACATTGAATGCAAGAGATACATTCATCAGATTTTGAAGTTGGTTGTACAAGGAGTGATAACTGACACTGTACTGATATCACTTTGTAAAACGTAGAAATTTCACTGTTGTCTAACCAAGAGTTCACAGAAGAGTAATCAATGAATACTATCCAAGAAATACATTGGATTGTAAATTGTAATAGTTTGTTACACAAAATGACTTTCTGCGTTACTCCCGAGGAATCCCACTAAGTGGCAGTATGGAGCACCTTTTTGCTATAGTTGTATAGAAGGTGGCTTCATTTCATTGTATATAGACTCAACCATATAAAAGCATGATATAGCAACTGTAAGAGCAGTTACATTGAATGGCAGAGATACATTCATCAGATTTTGAAGTTGTTTGTACAAGGAGTGATAACTGACACTGTACTGATATCACTTTGTAAAACCTAGAAATATCACTATCCTGTAACCAACAGATCATTGAAAAGAGTAATCAATGAATACTATACAAGAAATTGTATATTGTAATAGTTTGTTACACAAAATGACTTTCTGCGTTACTCACGAGGAATCCCACTGAGTGGCAGAATGGAGCACCTTTTTGCTATAGTTGTATAGAAGGTGGCTTCATTTCATTGTATATGTTCTCAACCATATAAAAGCATGATATAGCAACTGTAAGAGCAGTTACATTGAATGCAAGAGATACATTCATCAGATTTTAAAGTTGGTTGTACAAGGAGTGATAACTGACACTGTCCTGATATCACTTTGTAAAACGTAGAAATTTCACTGTTGTCTAACGAAGAGTTCACAGAAGAGTAATCAATGAATACTATACAAGAAATACATTGGATTGTAAATTGTAATAGTTTGTTACACAAAATGACTTTCTGCGTTACTCCCGAGGAATCCCACTGAGTGGCAGTATGGAGCACCTTTTTGCTATAGTTGTATAGAAGGTGGCTTCATTTCATTGTATATGTACTCAACCATATAAAAGCATGATATAGCAACTGTAAGAGCAGTTACATTGAATGCCAGAGATACATTCATCAGATTTTGAAGTTGGTTGTACAAGGAGTGATAACTGACACTGTACTGATATCACTTTGTAAAACCTAGAAATATGACTATCCTGTAACCAACAGATCATTGAAAAGAGTAATCAATGAATACTATACATGAAATTATATATTGTAATAGTTTGTTACACAAAATGACTTTCTGCGTTACTCCCGAGGAATCCCACTGAGTGGCAGTATGGAGCCCCTTTTTACTGTAGTTGTATAGAAGGTGGCTTCATTTCATTGTATATGTACTCAACCATATAAAAGCATGATATAGCAACTGTAAGAGCAGTTACATTGAATGCAAGAGATACGTTCATCAGATTTTGAAGTTGGTTGTACAAGGAGTGATTACTTACACTGTATTGATATCACGTTGGAAAACCTAGAAATTTCACTATTGTCTAAGCAAGCGATCGCAGAAGAGTAATCAACGAATACTATACAAGAAATACATTGGATTGTAAATTGTAATAGTTTGTTACACAAAATGACTTTCTGCGTTACTCCGGAGGAATCCCACTGACTGGCAGTATGGAGCACCTTTTTACTGTAGTTTTATAGAAGGTGGCTTCATTTCATTGTATATGTACTCAACCATATAAAAGCATGATATAGCAACTGTAAGAGCAGTTACATTGAATGCCAGAGATACATTCATCAGATTTTGAAGTTCTTTGTACAAGGAGTGATAACTGACACTGTCCTGATATCACTTTGTAAAACGTAGAAATTTCACTGTTGTCTAACCAAGAGTTCACAGAAGAGTAATCAATGAATACTATACAAGAAATACATTGGATTGTAAATTGTAATAGTTTGTTACACAAAATGACTTTCTGCGTTACTCCCGAGGAATCGCACTGAGTGGCAGTATGGAGCACCTTTTTGCTATAGTTGTATAGAAGGTGGCTTCATTTCATTGTATATGTACTCAACCATATAAAAGTATGATATAGCAACTGTAAGAGCAGTTACATTGAATGCCAGAGATACATTCATCAGATTTTGAAGTTCTTTGTACAAGGAGTGATAACTGACACTGTACTGATATCACTTTCTAAAACGTAGAAATTTCACTGTTGTCTAACCAAGAGTTCACAGAAGAGTAATCAATGAATACTATACAAGAAATACATTGGATTGTAAATTGTAATAGTTTGTTACACAAAATAACTTTCTGCGTTACTCCCGAGTAATCCCACTGAGTGGCAGTATGGAGCACCTTTTTGCTATAGTTGTATAGAAGGTGGCTTCATTTCATTGTATATGTACTCAACCATATAAAAGCATGATATAGCAACTGTAAGAGCAGTTACATTGAATGCCAGAGATACGTTCATCAGATTTTGAAGTTGGTTGTACAAGGAGTGATAACTGACACTGTATTGATATCACGTTGGAAAACCTAGAAATTTCACTATTGTCTAAGCAAGCGATCGCAGAAGAGTAATCAACGAATACTATACAAGAAATACATTGGATTGTAAATTGTAATAGTTTGTTACACAAAATGACTTTCTGCGTTACTCCGGAGGAATCCCACTGACTGGCAGTATGGAGCACCTTTTTACTGTAGTTTTATAGAAGGTGGCTTCATTTCATTGTATATGTACTCAACCATATAAAAGCATGATATAGCAACTGTAAGAGCAGTTACATTGAATGCAAGAGATACATTCATCAGATTTTGAAGTTCGTTGTACAAGGAGTGATTACTGACACTGTATTGATATCACGTTGTAAAACCTAGAAATTTCACTGTTGTCTAACCAAGAGATCGCAGAAGAGTAATCAATGAATACTATACAAGAAATACATTGGATTGTAAATTGTAATAGTTTGTTACACAAAATGACTTTCTGCGTTACTCGCGAGGAATCCCACTGAGTGGCAGTATGGAGCACCTTTTTACTGTAGTTGTATAGAAGGTGGCTTCATTTCATTGTATATGTACTCAACCATATAAAAGCATGATATAGCAACTGTAAGAGCAGTTACATTGAATGCCAGAGATACATTCATCAGATTTTGAAGGTGGTTGTACAAGGAGTGATAACTGACACTGTACTGATATCACTTTGTAAAACTTAGAAATATCACTATCCTGTAACCAACAGATCATTGAAAAGAGTAATCAATGAATACTATACAAGAAATTATATATTGTAATAGTTTGTTACACAAAATGACTTTCTGCGTTACTCCCGAGGAATCCCACTGAGTGGCAGTATGGAGCTCCTTTTTACTATAGTTGTATAGAAGGTGGCCTCATTTCATTGTATATGTACTCAACCATATAAAAGCATGATATAGCAACTGTAAGAAGAGTTACATTGAATGCCAGAGATACATTCATCAGATTTTGAAGTTGGTTGTACAAGGAGTGATTACTGACACTGTATTGATATCACGTTGTAAAACCTAGAAATTTCACTATCCTATAATTAACAGATCATTGAAAACAGTAATGTTTCAAGAAAACAATGTTTCAAGAAAAAACAATGTTTCAAGAAAACAATGTTTCAAGAAAACAATGTTTCAAGAAAAAAATGAAAATGAAAACAGTAATGTTTCAAGAAATTATATATTGTAATAGTTTGTTACACAAAATGACTTTCTGCGTTACTCCCGAGGAATCCCACTGAGTGGCAGTATGGAGCTCCTTTTTACTATAGTTGTATAGAAGGTGGCTTCATTTCATTGTATATGTACTCAACCATATAAAAGCATGATATAGCAACTGTAAGAAGAGTTACATTGAATGCCAGAGATACATTCATCAGATTTTGAAGTTGGTTGTACAAGGAGTGATTACTGACACTGTATTGATATCACGTTGTAAAACCTAGAAATTTCACTGTTGTCTAACCAAGAGATCGCAGAAGAGTAATCAATGAATACTATACAAGAAATACATTGGATTGTAAATTGTATTAGTTTGTTACATAACATGACTTTCTGCGTTACTCCCGAGGAATCCCACTGGGTGGCAGTATGGAGCACCTTTTTACTGTAGTTGTATAGAAGGTGGCTTCATTTCATTGTATATGTACTCAACCATATAAAATCAAGATATATCAACTGTAAGAGCAATTACATTGAATGCAAGAGATACATTCATCAGATTTTGAAGTTGGTTGTACAAGGAGTGATAACTGACACTGTACTGATATCACTTTGTAAAACGTAGAAATTTCACTGTTGTCTAACCAAGAGTTCACAGAAGAGTAATCAATGAATACTATCCAAGAAATACATTGGATTGTAAATTGTAATAGTTTGTTACACAAAATGACTTTCTGCGTTACTCCCGAGGAATCCCACTAAGTGGCAGTATGGAGCACCTTTTTGCTATAGTTGTATAGAAGGTGGCTTCATTTCATTGTATATGGACTCAACCATATAAAAGCATGATATAGCAACTGTAAGAGCAGTTACATTGAATGGCAGAGATACATTCATCAGATTTTGAAGTTGTTTGTACAAGGAGTGATAACTGACACTGTACTGATATCACTTTGTAAAACCTAGAAATATCACTATCCTGTAACCAACAGATCATTGAAAAGAGTATTCAATGAATACTATACAAGAAATTGTATATTGTAATAGTTTGTTACACAAAATGACTTTCTGCGTTACTCACGAGGAATCCCACTGAGTGGCAGAATGGAGCACCTTTTTGCTATAGTTGTATAGAAGGTGGCTTCATTTCATTGTATATGTTCTCAACCATATAAAAGCATGATATAGCAACTGTAAGAGCAGTTACATTGAATGCAAGAGATACATTCATCAGATTTTAAAGTTGGTTGTACAAGGAGTGATAACTGACACTGTCCTTATATCACTTTGTAAAACGTAGAAATTTCACTGTTGTCTAACGAAGAGTTCACAGAAGAGTAATCAATGAATACTATACAAGAAATACATTGGATTGTAAATTGTAATAGTTTGTTACACAAAATGACTTTCTGCGTTACTCCCGAGGAATCCCACTGAGTGGCAGTATGGAGCACCTTTTTGCTATAGTTGTATAGAAGGTGGCTTCATTTCATTGTATATGTACTCAACCATATAAAAGCATGATATAGCAACTGTAAGAGCAGTTACATTGAATGCCAGAGATACATTCATCAGATTTTGAAGTTGGTTGTACAAGGAGTGATAACTGAAACTGTACTGATGTCACTTTGTAAAACCTAGAAATATGACTATCCTGTAACCAACAGATCATTGAAAAGAGTAATCAATGAATACTATACATGAAATTATATATTGTAATAGTTTGTTACACAAAATGACTTTCTGCGTTACTCCCGAGGAATCCCACTGAGTGGCAGTATGGAGCCCCTTTTTACTGTAGTTGTATAGAAGGTGGCTTCATTTCATTGTATATGTACACAACCATATAAAAGCATGATATAGCAACTGTAAGAGCAGTTACATTGAATGCAAGAGATACGTTCATCAGATTTTGAAGTTGGTTGTACAAGGAGTGATTACTGACACTGTATTGATATCACGTTGGAAAACCTAGAAATTTCACTATTGTCTAACCAAGCGATCGCAGAAGAGTAATCAACGAATACTATACAAGAAATACAGTGGATTGTAAATTGTAATAGTTTGTTACACAAAATGACTTTCTGCGTTACTCCGGAGGAATCCCACTGAGTGGCAGTATGGAGCACCTTTTTACTGTAGTTTTATAGAAGGTGGCTTCATTTCATTGTATATGTACTCAACCATATAAAAGCATGATATAGCAACTGTAAGAGCAGTTACATTGAATGCAAGAGATACATTCATCAGATTTTGAAGTTCGTTGTACAAGGAGTGATTACTGACACTGTATTGATATCACTTTGTAAAACCTAGAAATTTCACTGTTGTCTAACCAAGGGATCGCAGAAGAGTAATCAATGAATACTATACAAGAAATACATTGGATTGTAAATTGTAATAGTTTGTTACACAAAATGACTTTCTGCGTTACTCGCGAGGAATCCCACTGAGTGGCAGTATGGAGCACCTTTTTACTGTAGTTGTATAGAAGGTGGCTTCCTTTCATTGTATATGTACTCAACCATATAAAAGCATGATATAGCAACTGTAAGAGCAGTTACATTGAATGCCAGAGATACATTCATCAGATTTTGAAGGTGGTTGTACAAGGAGTGATAACTGACACTGTACTGATATCACTTTGTAAAACTTAGAAATATCACTATCCTGTAACCAACAGATCATTGAAAAGAGTAATCAATGAATACTATACAAGAAATTATATATTGTAATAGTTTGTTACACAAAATGACTTTCTGCGTTACTCGCGAGGAATCCCACTGAGTGGCAGTATGGAGCTCCTTTTTACTATAGTTGTATAGAAGGTGGCTTCATTTCATTGTATATGTACTCAACCATATAAAAGCATGATATAGCAACTGTAAGAAGAGTTACATTGAATGCCAGAGATACATTCATCAGATTTTGAAGTTGGTTGTACAAGGAGTGATTACTGACATTGTATTGATATCACGTTATAAAACCTAGAAATTTAACTATCCTATAATCAACAGATCATTGAAAACAGTAATGTTTCAAGAAAACAATGTTTCAAGAAAAAACAATGTTTCAAGAAAATAATGTTTCAAGAAAACAATGTTTCAAGAAAAAAATGAAAATGAAAACAGTAATGTTTCAAGAAATTATATATTGTAATAGTTTGTTACACAAAATGACTTTCTGCGTTACTCCCGAGGAATCCCACTGAGTGGCAGTATGGAGCTCCTTTTTACTATAGTTGTATAGAAGGTGGCTTCATTTCATTGTATATGTACTCAACCATATAAAAGCATGATATAGCAACTGTAAGAAGAGTTACATTGAATGCCAGAGATACATTCATCAGATTTTGAAGTTGGTTGTACAAGGAGTGATTACTGACACTGTATTGATATCACGTTGTAAAACCTAGAAATTTCACTGTTGTCTAACCAAGAGATCGCAGAAGAGTAATCAATGAATACTATACAAGAAATACATTGGATTGTAAATTGTATTAGTTTGTTACATAACATGACTTTCTGCGTTACTCCCGAGGAATCCCACTGGGTGGCAGTATGGAGCACCTTTTTACTGTAGTTGTATAGAAGGTGGCTTCATTTCATTGTATATGTACTCAACCATATAAAATCAAGATATATCAACTGTAAGAGCAATTACATTGAATGCAAGAGATACATTCATCAGATTTTGAAGTTGGTTGTACAAGGAGTGATAACTGACACTGTACTGATATCACTTTGTAAAACGTAGAAATTTCACTGTTGTCTAACCAAGAGTTCACAGAAGAGTAATCAATGAATACTATCCAAGAAATACATTGGATTGTAAATTGTAATAGTTTGTTACACAAAATGACTTTCTGCGTTACTCCCGAGGAATCCCACTAAGTGGCAGTATGGAGCACCTTTTTGCTATAGTTGTATAGAAGGTGGCTTCATTTCATTGTATATGGACTCAACCATATAAAAGCATGATATAGCAACTGTAAGAGCAGTTACATTGAATGGCAGAGATACATTCATCAGATTTTGAAGTTTTTTGTACAAGGAGTGATAACTGACACTGTACTGATATCACTTTGTAAAACCTAGAAATATCACTATCCTGTAACCAACAGATCATTGAAAAGAGTAATCAATGAATACTATACAAGAAATTGTATATTGTAATAGTTTGTTACACAAAATGACTTTCTGCGTTACTCACGAGGAATCCCACTGAGTGGCAGAATGGAGCACCTTTTTGCTATAGTTGTATAGAAGGTGGCTTCATTTCATTATATATGTTCTCAACCATATAAAAGCATGATATAGCAACTGTAAGAGCAGTTACATTGAATGCAAGAGATACATTCATCAGATTTTAAAGTTGGTTGTACAAGGAGTGATAACTGACACTGTCCTGATATCACTTTGTAAAACGTAGAAATTTCACTGTTGTCTAACCAAGAGTTCACAGAAGAGTAATCAATGAATACTATACAAGAAATACATTGGATTGTAAATTGTAATAGTTTGTTCCACAAAATGACTTTCTGCGTTACTCCCGAGGAATCCCACTGAGTGGCAGTATGGAGCACCTTTTTGCTATAGTTGTATAGAAGGTGGCTTCATTTCATTGTATATGTACTCAACCATATAAAAGCATGATATAGCAACTGTAAGAGCAGTTACATTGAATGCCAGACATACATTCATCAGATTTTGAAGTTCTTTGTACAAGGAGTGATAACTGACACTGTACTGATATCACTTTGTAAAACGTAGAAATTTCACTGTTGTCTAACCAAGAGTTCACAGAAGAGTAATCAATGAATACTATACAAGAAATACATTGGATTGTAAATTGTAATAGTTTGTTACACAAAATAACTTTCTGCGTTACTCCCGAGGAATCCCGCTGAGTGGCAGTATGGAGCACCTTTTTGCTATAGTTGTATAGAAGGTGGCTTCATTTCATTGTATATGTACTCAACCATATAAAAGCATGATATAGCAACTGTAAGAGCAGTTACATTGAATGGCAGAGATACATTCATCAGATTTTGAAGTTGTTTGTACAAGGAGTGATAGCTGACACTGTACTGATATCATTTTGTAAAACCTAGAAATATCACTATCCTGTAACCAACAGATCATTGAAAAGAGTAATCAATGAATACTATACAAGAAATTATATATTGTAATAGTTTGTTACACAAAATGTCTTTCTGCGTTACTCCCGAGGAATCCCACTGAGTGGCAGTATGGAGCTCCTTTTTACTATAGTTGTATAGAAGGTGGCTTCATTTCATTGTATATGTACTCAACCATATAAAAGCATGATATAGCAACTGTAAGAGCAGTTACATTGAATGCAAGAGATACATTCATCAGATTTTGAAGTTGGTTGTACAAGGAGTGATTACTGACACTGTATTGATATCACGTTGTAAAACCTAGAAATTTCACTGTTGTCTAACCAAGAGATCGCAGAAGAGTAATCAATGAATACTATACAAGAAATACATTGGATTGTAAATTGTAATAGTTTGTTACACAAAATGACTTTCTGCGTTACTCCCGAGGAATCCCACTGAGTGGCAGTATGGAGCTCCTTTTTACTATAGTTGTATAGAAGGTGGCTTCATTTCATTGTATATGTACTCAACCATATAAAAGCATGATATAGCAACTGTAAGAAGAGTTACATTGAATGCCAGAGATACATTCATCAGATTTTGAAGTTGGTTGTACAAGGAGTGATTACTGACACTGTATTGATATCACGTTGTAAAACCTAGAAATTTCACTGTTGTCTAACCAAGAGATCGCAGAAGAGTAATCAATGATTACTATACAAGAAATACATTGGATTGTAAATTGTATTAGTTTGTTACATAACATGACTTTCTGCGTTACTCCCGAGGAATCCCACTGGGTGGCAGTATGGAGCACCTTTTTACTGTAGTTGTATAGAAGGTGGCTTCATTTCATTGTATATGTACTCAACCATATAAAATCAAGATATATCAACTGTAAGAGCAATTACATTGAATGCAAGAGATACATTCATCAGATTTTGAAGTTGGTTGTACAAGGAGTGATAACTGACACTGTACTGATATCACTTTGTAAAACGTAGAAATTTCACTGTTGTCTAACCAAGAGTTCACAGAAGAGTAATCAATGAATACTATCCAAGAAATACATTGGATTGTAAATTGTAATAGTTTGTTACACAAAATGACTTTCTGCGTTACTCCCGAGGAATCCCACTAAGTGGCAGTATGGAGCACCTTTTTGCTATAGTTGTATAGAAGGTGGCTTCATTTCATTGTATATGGACTCAACCATATAAAAGCATGATATAGCAACTGTAAGAGCAGTTACATTGAATGGCAGAGATACATTCATCAGATTTTGAAGTTTTTTGTACAAGGAGTGATAACTGACACTGTACTGATATCACTTTGTAAAACCTAGAAATATCACTATCCTGTAACCAACAGATCATTGAAAAGAGTAATCAATGAATACTATACAAGAAATTGTATATTGTAATAGTTTGTTACACAAAATGACTTTCTGCGTTACTCACGAGGAATCCCACTGAGTGGCAGAATGGAGCACCTTTTTGCTATAGTTGTATAGAAGGTGGCTTCATTTCATTATATATGTTCTCAACCATATAAAAGCATGATATAGCAACTGTTAGAGCAGTTACATTGAATGCAAGAGATACATTCATCAGGTTTTAAAGTTGGTTGTACAAGGAGTGATAACTGACACTGTCCTGATATCACTTTGTAAAACGTAGAAATTTCACTGTTGTCTAACCAAGAGTTCACAGAAGAGTAATCAATGAATACTATACAAGAAATACATTGGATTGTAAATTGTAATAGTTTGTTCCACAAAATGACTTTCTGCGTTACTCCCGAGGAATCCCACTGAGTGGCAGTATGGAGCACCTTTTTGCTATAGTTGTATAGAAGGTGGCTTCATTTCATTGTATATGTACTCAACCATATAAAAGCATGATATAGCAACTGTAAGAGCAGTTACATTGAATGCCAGAGATACATTCATCAGATTTTGAAGTTCTTTGTACAAGGAGTGATAACTGACACTGTACTGATATCACTTTGTAAAACGTAGAAATTTCACTGTTGTCTAACCAAGAGTTCACAGAAGAGTAATCAATGAATACTATACAAGAAATACATTGGATTGTAAATTGTAATAGTTTGTTACACAAAATAACTTTCTGCGTTACTCCCGAGGAATCCCGCTGAGTGGCAGTATGGAGCACCTTTTTGCTATAGTTGTATAGAAGGTGGCTTCATTTCATTGTATATGTACTCAACCATATAAAAGCATGATATAGCAACTGTAAGAGCAGTTACATTGAATGGCAGAGATACATTCATCAGATTTTGAAGTTGTTTGTACAAGGAGTGATAGCTGACACTGTACTGATATCACTTTGTAAAACCTAGAAATATCACTATCCTGTAACCAACAGATCATTGAAAAGAGTAATCAATGAATACTATACAAGAAATTATATATTGTAATAGTTTGTTACACAAAATGTCTTTCTGCGTTACTCCCGAGGAATCCCACTGAGTGGCAGTATGGAGCTCCTTTTTACTATAGTTGTATAGAAGGTGGCTTCATTTCATTGTATATGTACTCAACCATATAAAAGCATGATATAGCAACTGTAAGAGCAGTTACATTGAATGCAAGAGATACATTCATCAGATTTTGAAGTTGGTTGTACAAGGAGTGATTACTGACACTGTATTGATATCACGTTGTAAAACCTAGAAATTTCACTGTTGTCTAACCAAGAGATCGCAGAAGAGTAATCAATGAATACTATACAAGAAATACATTGGATTGTAAATTGTAATAGTTTGTTACACAAAATGACTTTCTGCGTTACTCCCGAGGAATCCCACTGAGTGGCAGTATGGAGCTCCTTTTTACTATAGTTGTATAGAAGGTGGCTTCATTTCATTGTATATGTACTCAACCATATAAAAGCATGATATAGCAACTGTAAGAAGAGTTACATTGAATGCCAGAGATACATTCATCAGATTTTGAAGTTGGTTGTACAAGGAGTGATTACTGACACTGTATTGATATCACGTTGTAAAACCTAGAAATTTAACTATCCTATAATCAACAGATCATTGAAAACAGTAATGTTTCAAGAAAACAATGTTTCAAGAAAAAACAATGTTTCAAGAAAACAATGTTTCAAGAAAACAATGTTTCAAGAAAAAAATGAAAATGAAAACAGTAATGTTTCAAGAAATTATATATTGTAATAGTTTGTTACACAAAATGACTTTCTGCGTTACTCCCGAGGAATCCCACTGAGTGGCAGTATGGAGCTCCTTTTTACTATAGTTGTATAGAAGGTGGCTTCATTTCATTGTATATGTACTCAACCATATAAAAGCATGATATAGCAACTGTAAGAAGAGTTACATTGAATGCCAGAGATACATTCATCAGATTTTGAAGTTGGTTGTACAAGGAGTGATTACTGACATTGTATTGATATCACGTTGTAAAACCTAGAAATTTCACTGTTGTCTAACCAAGAGATCGCAGAAGAGTAATCAATGAATACTATACAAGAAATACATTGGATTGTAAATTGTATTAGTTTGTTACATAACATGACTTTCTGCGTTACTCCCGAGGAATCCCACTGGGTGGCAGTATGGAGCACCTTTTTACTGTAGTTGTATAGAAGGTGGCTTCATTTCATTGTATATGTACTCAACCATATAAAATCAAGATATATCAACTGTAAGAGCAATTACATTGAATGCAAGAGATACATTCATCAGATTTTGAAGTTGGTTGTACAAGGAGTGATAACTGACACTGTACTGATATCACTTTGTAAAACGTAGAAATTTCACTGTTGTCTAACCAAGAGTTCACAGAAGAGTAATCAATGAATACTATCCAAGAAATACATTGGATTGTAAATTGTAATAGTTTGTTACACAAAATGACTTTCTGCGTTACTCCCGAGGAATCCCACTAAGTGGCAGTATGGAGCACCTTTTTGCTATAGTTGTATAGAAGGTGGCTTCATTTCATTGTATATGGACTCAACCATATAAAAGCATGATATAGCAACTGTAAGAGCAGTTACATTGAATGGCAGAGATACATTCATCAGATTTTGAAGTTGTTTGTACAAGGAGTGATAACTGACACTGTACTGATATCACTTTGTAAAACCTAGAAATATCACTATCCTGTAACCAACAGATCATTGAAAAGAGTAATCAATGAATACTATACAAGAAATTGTATATTGTAATAGTTTGTTACACAAAATGACTTTCTGCGTTACTCACGAGGAATCCCACTGAGTGGCAGAATGGAGCACCTTTTTGCTATAGTTGTATAGAAGGTGGCTTCATTTCATTGTATATGTACTCAACCATATAAAAGCATGATATAGCAACTGTAAGAGCAGTTACATTGAATGCCAGAGATACATTCATCAGATTTTCAAATTCTTTGTACAAGGAGTGATAACTGACACTGTCCTGATATCACTTTGTAAAACGTAGAAATTTCACTGTTGTCTAACCAAGAGTTCACAGAAGAGTAATCAATGAATACTATCCAAGAAATACATTGGATTGTAAATTGTAATAGTTTGTTACACAAAATGACTTTCTGCGTTACTCCCGAGGAATCCCACTGAGTGGCAGTATGGAGCACCTTTTTGCTATAGTTGTATAGAAGGTGGCTTCATTTCATTGTATATGTACTCAACCATATAAAAGCATGATATAGCAACTGTAAGAGCAGTTACATTGAATGCCAGAGTTACATTCATCAGATTTTGAAGTTCTTTGTACAAGGAGTGATAACTGACACTGTACTGATATCACTTTGTAAAACGTAGAAATTTCACTGTTGTCTAACCAAGAGTTCACAGAAGAGTAATCAATGAATACTATCCAAGAAATACATTGGATTGTAAATTGTAATAGTTTGTTACACAAAATGACTTTCTGCGTTACTCCCGAGGAATCCCACTGAGTGGCAGTATGGAGCACCTTTTTGCTATAGTTGTATAGAAGGTGGCTTCATTTCATTGTATATGTACTCAACCATATAAAAGCATGATATAGCAACTGTAAGAGAAGTTACATTGAATGCCAGAGATACATTCATCAGATTTTGAAGTTCTTTGTACAAGGAGTGATAACTGACACTGTCCTGATATCACTTTGTAAAACCTAGAAATATCACTATCCTGTAACCAAGAGATCATTGAAAAGAGTAATCAATGAATACTATACAAGAAATTATATATTGTAATAGTTTGTTACACAAAATGACTTTCTGCGTTACTCCCGAGGAATCCCACTGAGTGGCAGTATGGAGCTCCTTTTTACTATAGTTGTATAGAAGGTGGCTTCATTTCATTGTATATGTACTCAACCATATAAAAGCATAATATAGCAACTGTAAGAGCAGTTACATTGAATGCCAGAGATACATTCATCAGATTTTGAAGTTGTTTGTACAAGGAGTGGTAACTGACACTGTACTTAAAATCACTTTGTAAAACCTAGAAATATCACTATCCTGTAACCAACAGATCATTGAAAAGAGTAATCAATGAATACTATACAAGAAATTATATATTGTAATAGTTTGTTACACAAAATGACTTTCTGCGTTACTCCCGAGGAATCCCACTGAGTGGCAGTATGGAGCTCCTTTTTACTATAGTTGTATAGAAGGTGGCTTCATTTCATTGTATATGTACTCAACCATATAAAAGCATGATATAGCAACGGTAAGAGCAGTTACATTGAATGCAAGAGATACATTCATCAGATTTTGAAGTTGGTTGTACAAGGAGTGATTACTGACACTGTATTGATATCACGTTGTAAAACCTAGAAATTTCACTGTTGTCTAACCAAGAGATCGCAGAAGAGTAATCAATGAATACTATACAAGAAATACATTGGATTGTAAATTGTAATAGTTTGTTACACAAAATGACTTTCTGCGTTACTCGCGAGGAATCCCACTGAGTGGCAGTATGGAGCACCTTTTTACTGTAGTTGTATGGAAGGTGGCTTCATTTCATTGTATATGTACTCAACCATATAAAAGCATGATATAGCAACGGTAAGAGCAGTTGCATTGAATGCAAGAGATACATTCATCAGATTTTGAAGTTGGTTGTACAAGTTGTGATAACTGACACTTTACTGATATCACTTTGTAAAACGTAGAAATTTCACTGTCTAACCAAGAGTTCACAGAATAGTAATCAATGAATACTATACAAGAAATACATTGGATTGTAAATTGTAATAGTTTGTTACACAAAATGACTTTCTGCGTTACTCCCGAGGAATCCCACTGAGTGGCAGTATAGAGCACCTTTTTGCTATAGTTGTATAGAAGGTGGCTTCATTTCATTGTATATGTACTCAACCATATAAAAGCATGATATAGCAACTGTAAGAGCAGTTACATTGAATGCCAGAGATACATTCATCAGATTTTGAAGTTGGTTGTACAAGGAGTGATAACTGACACTGTACTGATATCACTTTGTAAAACCTAGAAATATGACTATCCTGTAACCAACAGATCATTGAAAAGAGTAATCAATGAATACTATACATGAAATTATATATTGTAATAGTTTGTTACACAAAATGACTTTCTGCGTTACTCCCGAGGAATCCCACTGAGTGGCAGTATGGAGCACCTTTTTGCTATAGTTGTATAGAAGGTGGCTTCATTTCATTGTATATGTACTCAACCATATAAAAGCATGATATAGCAACTGTAAGAGCAGTTACATTGAATGCCAGAGATACATTCATCAGATTTTGAAGTTCTTTGTACAAGGAGTGATAACTGACACTGTACTGATATCACTTTGTAAAACGTAGAAATTTCACTGTTGTCTAACCAAGAGTTCACAGAAGAGTAATCAATGAATACTATCCAAGAAATACATTGGATTGTAAATTGTAATAGTTTGTTACACAAAATGAATTTCTGCGTTACTCCCGAGGAATCCCACTGAGTGGCAGTATGGAGCACCTTTTTGCTATAGTTGTATAGAAGGTGGCTTCATTTCATTGTATATGGACTCAACCATATAAAAGCATGATATAGCAACTGTAAGAGCAGTTACATTGAATGCCAGAGATACATTCATCAGATTTTGAAGTTCTTTGTACAAGGAGTGATAACTGACACTGTCCTGATATCACTTTGTAAAACCTAGAAATATCACTATCCTGTAACCAAGAGATCATTGAAAAGAGTAATCAATGAATACTATACAAGAAATTATATATTGTAATAGTTTGTTACACAAAATGACTTTCTGCGTTACTCCCGAGGAATCCCACTGAGTGGCAGTATGGAGCTCCTTTTTACTATAGTTGTATAGAAGGTGGCTTCATTTCATTGTATATGTACTCAACCATATAAAAGCATAATATAGCAACTGTAAGAGCAGTTACATTGAATGCCAGAGATACATTCATCAGATTTTGAAGTTGTTTGTACAAGGAGTGATAACTGACACTGTACTTAAAATCACTTTGTAAAACCTAGAAATATCACTATCCTGTAACCAACAGATCATTGAAAAGAGTAATCAATGAATACTATACAAGAAATTATATATTGTAATAGTTTGTTACACAAAATGACTTTCTGCGTTACTCCCGAGGAATCCCACTGAGTGGCAGTATGGAGCTCCTTTTTACTATAGTTGTATAGAAGGTGGCTTCATTTCATTGTATATGTACTCAACCATATAAAAGCATAATATAGCAACTGTAAGAGCAGTTACATTGAATGCCAGAGATACATTCATCAGATTTTGAAGTTGTTTGTACAAGGAGTGATAACTGACACAGTACTTAAAATCACTTTGTAAAACCTAGAAATATCACTATCCTGTAATCAACAGATCATTGAAAAGAGTAATCAATGAATACTATACAAGAAATTATATATTGTGATAGTTTGTTACACAAAATAACTTTCTGCGTTACTCCCGAGGAATCCCACTGAGTGGCAGTATGGAGCTCCTTTTTGCTATAGTTGTATAGAAGGTGGCTTCATTTCATTGTATATGTACTCAACCATATAAAAGCATGATATAGCAACTGTAAGAGCAGTTACATTGAATGCCAGAGATACATTCATCAGATTTTGAAGTTCTTTGTACAAGAAGTGATAACTGACACTGTACTGATATCACTTTGTAAAACGTAGAAATTTCACTGTTGTCTAACCAAGAGTTTACAGAAGAGTAATCAATGAATACTATACAAGAAATACATTGGATTGTAAATTGTAATAGTTTGTTACACAAAATAACTTTCTGCGTTACTCCCGAGAAATCCCACTGAGTGACAGTATGGAGCACCTTTTTGCTATAGTTGTATAGAAGGTGGCTTCATTTCATTGTATATGTACTCAACCATATAAAAGCATGATATAGCAACTGTAAGAAGAGTTACATTGAATGGCAGAGATACATTCATCAGATTTTGAAGTTGGTTGTACAAGGAGTGATAACTGACACTGTACTGATATCACTTTGTAAAACCTAGAAATATCACTATCCTGTAACCAACAGATCATTGAAAAGAGTAATCAATGAATACTATACAAGAAATTATATATTGTAATAGTTTGTTACACAAAATGACTTTCTGCGTTACTCCCGAGGAATCCCACTGAGTGGCAGTATGGAGCTCCTTTTTACTATAGTTGTATAGAAGGTGGCTTCATTTCATTGTATATGTACTCAACCATATAAAAGCATGATATAGCAACTGTAAGAGCAGTTACATTGAATGCAAGAGATACGTTCATCAGATTTTGAAGTTGGTTGTACAAGGAGTGATTACTGACACTGTATTGATATCACGTTGTAAAACCTAGAAATTTCACTGTTGTCTAACCAAGCGATCGCAGAAGAGTAATCAACGAATACTATACAAGAAATACATTGGATTGTAAATTGTAATAGTTTGTTACACAAAATGACTTTCTGCGTTACTCCCGAGGAATCCCACTAAGTGGCAGTATGCAGCACCTATTTGCTATAGTTGTATAGAAGGTGGCTTCATTTCATTGTATATGAACTCAACCATATAAAAGCATGATATAGCAACTGTAAGAGCAGTTACATTGAATGGCAGAGATACATTCATCAGATTTTGAAGTTCTTTGTACAAGGAGTGATAACTGACACTGTACTGATATCACTTTGTAAAACGTAGAAATATCACTATCCTGTAACCAACAGATCATTCAAAAGAGTAATCAATGAATACTATACAAGAAATTGTATATTGTAATGGTTTGTTACACAAAATGACTTTCTGCGTTACTCCCGAGGAATCCCACTGAGTGGAAGTATGGAGCACCTTTTTGCTATAGTTGTATAGAAGGTGGCTTCATTTCATTGTATATGGACTCAACCATATAAAAGCATGATATAGCAACTGTAAGAGCAGTTACATTGAATGGCAGAGATACATTCATCAGATTTTGAAGTTGTTTGTACAAGGAGTGATAACTGACACTGTCTTGATATCACTTTGTAAAACGTAGAAATTTCACTGTTGTCTAACCAAGAGTTCACAGAAGAGTAATCAATGAATACTATACAAGAAATACATTGGATTGTAAATTGTAATAGTTTGATAAACAAATTGACTTTCTGCGTTACTCCCGAGGAATCCCACTGAGTGGCAGTATGGAGCACCTTTTTGCTATAGTTGTATAGAAGGTGGCTTCATTTCATTGTATATGTACTCAACCATATAAAAGCATGATATAGCAACTGTAAGAGCAGTTACATTGAATGCCAGAGATACATTCATCAGATTTTGAAGTTGGTTGTACAAGGAGTGATAACTGACACTGTACTGATATCACTTTGTAAAACCTAGAAATATCACTATCCTGTAACCAACAGATCATTGAAAAGAGTAATCAATGAATACTATACAAGAAATTATATACTGTAATGGTTTGTTACACAAAATGACTTTCTGCGTTACTCCCGAGGAATCCCACTGAGTGGAAGTATGGAGCACCTTTTTGCTATAGTTGTATAGAAGGTGGCTTCATTTCATTGTATATGGACTCAACCATATAAAAGCATGATATAGCAACTGTAAGAGCAGTTACATTGAATGCAAGAGATACATTCATCAGATTTTGAAGTTGTTTGTACAAGGAGTGATAACTGACACTGTCTTGATATCACTTTGTAAAACGTAGAAATTTCACTGTTGTCTAACCAAGAGTTCACAGAAGAGTAATCAATGAATACTATACAAGAAATACATTGGATTGTAAATTGTAATAGTTTGTTAAACAAATTGACTTTCTGCGTTACTCCCGAGGAATCCCACTGAGTGGCAGTATGGAGCACCTTTTTGCTATAGTTGTATAGAAGGTGCCTTCATTTCATTGTATATGTACTCAACCATATAAAAGCATGATATAGCAACTGTAAGAGCAGTTACATTGAATGCCAGAGATACATTCATCAGATTTTGAAGTTGGTTGTACAAGGAGTGATAACTGACACTGTACTGATATCACTTTGTAAAACCTAGAAATATCACTATCCTGTAACCAACAGATCATTGAAAAGAGTAATCAATGAATACTATACAAGAAATTATATATTGTAATAGTTTGTTACACAAAATGACTTTCTGCGTTACTCCCGAGGAATCCCACTGAGTGGCAGTATGGAGCACCTTTTTACTATAGTTGTATAGAAGGTGGCTTCATTTCATTGTATATGTACTCAACCATATAAAAGCATGATATAGCAACTGTAAGAGCAGTTACATTGAATGCCAGAGATACATTCATCAGATTTTGAAGTTGTTTGTACAAGGAGTGATAACTGACACTGTACTTAAAATCACTTTGTAAAACCTAGAAATATCACTATCCTGTAACCAACAGATCATTGAAAAGAGTAATCAATGAATACTATACAAGAAATTATATATTGTAATAGTTTGTTACACAAAATGACTTTCTGCGTTACTCCCGAGGAATCCCACTGAGTGGCAGTATGGAGCACCTTTTTACTGTAGTTGTATAGAAGGTGGCTTCATTTCATTGTATATGTACTCAACCATATAAAAGCATGATATAGCAACTGTAAGAGCAGTTACATTGAATGCAAGAGATACATTCATCAGATTTTGAACTTGGTTGTACAAGGAGTGATTACTGACACTGTATTGATATCACGTTGTAAAACCTAGAAATTTCACTGTTGTCTAACCAAGAGATCGCAGAAGAGTAATCAATGAATACTATACAAGAAATACATTGGATTGTAAATTGTAATAGTTTGTTACACAAAATGACTTTCTGCGTTACTCGCGAGGAATCCCACTGAGTGGCAGTATGGAGCACCTTTTTACTGTAGTTGTATAGAAGGTGGCTTCATTTCATTGTATATGTACTCAACCATATAAAAGCATGATATAGCAACGGTAAGAGCAGTTACATTGAATGCAAGAGATACATTCATCAGATTTTGAAGCTGGTTGTACAAGGAGTGATAACTGACACTGTACTGATATCACTTTGTAAAACGTAGAAATTTCACTGTTGTCTAACCAAGAGTTCACAGAAGAGTAATCAATGAATACTATACAAGAAATTATATACTGTAATAGTTTGTTACACAAAATGACTTTCTGCGTTACTCCCGAGGAATCCCACTGAGTGGCAGTATGGAGCTCCTTTTTACTATAGTTGTATAGAAGGTGGCTTCATTTAATTGTATATGTACTCAACCATATAAAATCAAGATATATCAACTGTAAGAGCAGTTACATTGAATGCAAGAGATACGTTCATCAGATTTTAAAGTTGGTTGTACAAGGAGTGATAACTGACACTGTCCTGATATCACTTTGTAAAACGTAGAAATTTCATTGTTGTCTTACCAAGAGTTCACAGAAGAGTAATCAATGAATACTATACAAGAAATACATTGGATTGTAAATTGTAATAGTTTGTTACACAAAATAACTTTCTGCGTTACACCCGAGGAATCCCACTGAGTGGCAGTATGGAGCACCTTTTTGCTATAGTTGTATAGAAGGTGGCTTCATTTCATTGTATATGGACTCAACCATATAAAAGCATGATATAGCAACTGTAAGAGCAGTTACATTGAATGGCAGAGTTACATTCATCAGATTTTGAAGTGGTTTGTACAAGGAGTGATAACTGACACTGTACTGATATCACTTTGTAAAACCTAGAAATATCACTATCCTGTAACCAACAGATCATTGAAAAGAGTAATCAATGAATACTATAAAAGAAATTGTATATTGTAATAGTTTGTTACACAAAATGACTTTCTGCGTTACTCCCGAGGAATCCCACTGAGTGGCAGTATGGAGCACCTTTTTACTGTAGTTGTATAGAAGGTGGCTTCATTTCATTGTATATGTACTCAACCATATAAAAGCATGATATAGCAACTGTAAGAGCAGTTACATTGAATGCAAGAGATACATTCATCAGATTTTAAAGTTGGTTGTACAAGGAGTGATAACTGACACTGTCTTGATATCACTTTGTAAAACGTAGAAATTTCACTGTTGTCTAACCAAGAGTTCACAGAAGAGTAATCAATGAATACTATACAAGAAATACTTTGGATTGTAAATTGTAATAGTTTGTTACAAAAAATGAATTTCTGCGTTACTCCCGAGGAATCCCACTGAGTGGCAGTATGGAGCACCTTTTTGCTATAGTTGTATAGAAGGTGGCTTCATTTCATTGTATATGTACTCAACCATATAAAAGCATGATATAGCAACTGTAAGAGCAGTTACATTGAATGCCAGAACTACATTCATCAGACTTTGAAGTTGGTTGTACAAGGAGTGATAATTGACACTGTACTGATATCACTTTGTAAAACCTAGAAATATCACTATCCTGTAACCAACAGATCTTTCAAAAGAGTAATCAATGAATACTATACAAGAAATTATATATTGTAATAGTTTGTTACACAAAATGACTTTTTGCTTTACTCCCGAGGAATCCCACTGAGTGGCAGTATGGAGCACCTTTTTACTATAGTTGTATAGAAGGTGGCTTCATTTCATTGTATATGTACTCAACCATATAAAAGCATGATATAGCAACTGTAAGAGCAGTTACATTGAATGCCAGAGATACATTCATCAGATTTTGAAGTTGTTTGTACAAGGAGTGATAACTGACACTGTACTTAAAATCACTTTGTAAAACCTAGAAATATCACTATCCTGTAACCAACAGATCATTGAAAAGAGTAATCAATGAATACTATACAAGAAATTATATATTGTAATAGTTTGTTACACAAAATGACTTTCTGCGTTACTCCCGAGGAATCCCACTGAGTGGCAGTATGGAGCTCCTTTTTACTATAGTTGTAGAGAAGGTGGCTTCATTTCATTGTATATGTACTCAACCATATAAAAGCATGATATAGCAACTGTAAGAGCAGTTACATTGAATGCAAGAGATACGTTCATCAGATTTTGAAGTTGGTTGTACAAGGAGTGATTACTGACACTGTATTGATATCACGTTGGAAAACCTAGAAATTTCACTGTTGTCTAACCAAGCGATCGCAGAAGAGTAATCAACGAATACTATACAAGAAATACATTGGATTGTAAATTGTAATAGTTTGTTACACAAAATGACTTTCTGCGTTACTCCCGAGGAATCCCACTGAGTGGCAGTATGGAGCACCTTTTTACTGTAGTTGTATAGAAGGTGGCTTCATTTCATTGTATATGTACTCAACCATATAAAAGCATGATATAGCAACTGTAAGAGCAGTTACATTGAATGCAAGAGATACATTCATCAGATTTTGAAGTTGGTTGTACCAGGAGTGATTACTGACACTGTATTGATATCACGTTGTAAAACCTAGAAATTTCACTGTTGTCTAACCAAGAGATCGCAGAAGAGTAATCAATGAATACTATACAAGAAATACATTGGATTGTAAATTGTAATAGTTTGTTACACAAAATGACTTTCTGCGTTACTCCCGAGGAATCCCACTGAGTGGCAGTATGGAGCACCTTTTTACTGTAGTTGTATAGAAGGTGGCTTCATTTCATTGTATATGTACTCAACCATATAAAAGCATGATATAGCAACGGTAAGAGCAGTTACATTGAATGCAAGAGATACATTCATCAGATTTTGAAGTTGTTTGTACAAGGAGTGATAACTGACACTGTACTGATATCACTTTGTAAAACGTAGAAATTTCACTGTTGTCTAACCAAGAGTTCACAGAAGAGTAATCAATGAATACTATACAAGAAATACATTGGATTGTAAATTGTATTAGTTTGGTACACAAAATGACTTTCTGCGTTACTCCCGAGGAATCCCACTGAGTGGCAGTATGGAGCACCTTTTTGCTATAGTTGTATAGAAGTTGGCTTCATTTCATTGTATATGTACTCAACCATAGAAAAGCATGATATAGCAACTGTAAGAGCAGTTACATTGAATGCCAGAGATACATTCATCAGATTTTGAAGTTGTTTGTACAAGGAGTGATAACTGACACTGTACTGATATCACTTTGTAAAACGTAGAAATTTCACTGTTGTCTAACCAAGAGTTCACAGAAGAGTAATCAATGAATACTATACAAGAAATACATTGGATTGTAAATTGTAATAGTTTGTTACACAAAATGACTTTCTGCGTTACTCCCGAGGAATCCCACTGAGTGGTAGTATGGAGCACCTTTTTGCTATAGTTGTATAGAAGGTGGCTTCATTTCATTGTATATGTACTCAACCATAAAAAAGCATGATATAGCAACTGTAAGAGCAGTTACATTGAATGCAAGAGATACATTCATCAGATTTTGAAGTTGTTTGTACAAGGAGTGATAACTGACACTGTACTGATATCACTTTGTAAAACGTAGAAATTTCACTGTTGTCTAACCAAGAGTTCACAGAAGAGTAATCAATGAATACTATACAAGAAATACATTGGATTGTAAATTGTAATAGTTTGTTACACAAAATGACTTTCTGCGTTACTCCCGAGGAATCCCACTAAGTGGCAGTATGGAGCACCTTTTTGCTATAGTTGTATAGAAGGTGGCTTCATTTCATTGTATATGGACTCAACCATATAAAAGCATGATATAGCAACTGTAAGAGCAGTTACATTGAATGGCAGAGATACATTCATCAGATTTTGAAGTTGTTTGTACAAGGAGTGATAACTGACACTGTACTGATATCACTTTGTATAACCTAGAAATATCACTATCCTGTAACCAACAGATCATTGAAAAGAGTAATCAATGAATACTATACAAGAAATTGTATATTGTAATAGTTTGTTACACAAAATGACTTTCTGCGTTACTCACGAGGAATCCCACTGAGTGGCAGAATGGAGCACCTTTTTGCTATAGTTGTATAGAAGGTGGCTTCATTTCATTGTATATGTACTCAACCATATAAAAGCATGATATAGCAACTGTAAGAAGAGTTACATTGAATGCCAGAGATACATTCATCAGATTTTGAAGTTGGTTGTACAAGGAGTGATAACTGACACTGTACTGATATCACTTTGTAAAACCTAGAAATATCACTATCCTGTAACCAACAGATCATTGAAAAGAGTAATCAATGAATACTATACAAGAAATTATATATTGTAATAGTTTGTTACACAAAATGACTTTCTGCGTTACTCCCGAGGAATCCCACTGAGTGGCAGTATGGAGCTCCTTTTATTATAGTTGTATAGAAGGTGGCTTCATTTCATTGTATAAGTACTCAACCATATAAAAGCATGATATAGCAACTGTAAGAGCAGTTACATTGAATGCCAGAGATACATTCATCAGATTTTGAAGTTGTTTGTACAAGGAGTGATAACTGACACTGTACTTAAAATCACTTTGTAAAACCTAGAAATATCACTATCCTGTAACCAACAGATCATTGAAAAGAGTAATCAATGAATATTATACAAGAAATTATATATTGTAATAGTTTGTTACACAAAATGACTTTCTGCGTTACTCCCGAGGAATCCCACTGAGTGGCAGTATGGAGCTCCTTTTTACTATAGTTGTATAAAAGGTGGCTTCATTTCATTGTATATGTACTCAACCATAAAAAAGCATGATATAGCAACTGTAAGAGCAGTTACATTGAATGCAAGAGATACGTTCATCAGATTTTGAAGTTCTTTATACAAGGAGTGATAACTGACACTGTACTGATATCACTTTGTAAAACGTAGAAATTTCACTGTTGTCTAACCAAGAGTTCACAGAAGAGTAATCAATGAATACTATACAAGAAATACATTGCATTTTAAATTGTAATAGTTTGTTACACAAAAAAACTTTCTGCGTTACTCCTGAGGAATCCCACTGAGTGGCAGTATGGAGCACCTTTTTGCTATAGTTGTATAGAAGGTGGCTTCATTTCATTGTATATGTACTCAACCATATAAAAGCATGATATAGCAACTGTAAGAAGAGTTACATTGAATGCCAGAGATGCATTCATCAGATTTTGAAGTTCTTTGTACAAGGAGTGATAACTGACACTGTACTGATATCACTTTGTAAAACCTAGAAATATCACTATCCTGTAACCAACAGATCATTGAAAAGAGTAATCAATGAATACTATACAAGAAATTATATATTGTAGTAGTTTGTTACACAAAATGACTTTCTGCGTTACTCCCGAGGAATCCCACTGAGTGGCAGTATGGAGCTCCTTTTTACTATAGTTGTATAGAAGGTGGCTTCATTTCATTGTATATGTACTCAACCATATAAAAGCATGATATAGCAACTGTAAGAGCAGTTACATTGAATGCAAGAGATACATTCATCAGATTTTGAAGTTGGTTGTACAAGGTGTGATTACTGACACTGTATTGATATCACGTTGTAAAACCTAGAAATTTCACTGTTGTCTAACCAAGAGATCGCAGAAGAGTAATCAATGAATACTATACAAGAAATACATTGGATTGTAAATTGTAATAGTTTGTTACACAAAATGACTTTCTGCGTTACTCCCGAGGAATCCCACTGAGTGGCAGTATGGAGCACCTTTTTCCTCCAGCTGTATAGAAGGTGGCTTCATTTCATTGTATATGTACTCAACCATATAAAAGCATGATATAGCAACTGTAAGAGCAGTTACATTGAATGCCAGAGATACATTCATCAGATTTTCAAGTTCTTTGTACAAGGAGTGATAACTGACACTGTCCTGATATCACTTTGTAAAACGTAGAAATTTCACTGTTGTCTAACCAAGAGTTCACAGAAGAGTAATCAATGAATACTATACAAGAAATACATTGGATTGTAAATTGTAATAGTTTGTTACACAAAATGACTTCCTGCGTTACTCCCGAGGAATCCCACTGAGTGGCAGTATGGAGCACCTTTTTGCTATAGTTGTATAGAAGGTGGCTTCATTTCATTGTATATGTACTCAACCATATAAAAGCATGATATAGCAACTGTAAGAGCGGTTACATTGAATGCCAGAGATACATTCATCAGACTTTGAAGTTGGTTGTACAAGGAGTGATAACTGACACTGTACTGATATCACTTTGTAAAACCTAGAAATATCACTATCCTGTAACCAACAGATCATTGAAAAGAGTAATCAATGAATACTATACAAGAAATTATATATTGTAATAGTTTGTTACACAAAATGACTTTTTGCTTTACTCCCGAGGAATCCCACTGAGTGGCAGTATGGAGCACCTTTTTACTATAGTTGTATAGAAGGTGGCTTCATTTCATTGTATATGTACTCAACCATATAAAAGCATGATATAGCAACTGTAAGAGCAGTTACATTGAATGCCAGAGATACATTCATCAGATTTTGAAGTTGTTTGTACAAGGAGTGATAACTGACACTGTACTTAAAATCACTTTGTAAAACCTAGAAATATCACTATCCTGTAACCAACAGATCATTGAAAAGAGTAATCAATGAATACTATACAAGAAATTATATATTGTAATAGTTTGTTACACAAAATGACTTTCTGCGTTACTCCCGAGGAATCCCACTGAGTGGCAGTATGGAGCTCCTTTTTACTATAGTTGTATAGAAGGTGGCTTCATTTCATTGTATATGTACTCAACCATATAAAAGCATGATATAGCAACTGTAAGAGCAGTTACATTGAATGCAAGAGATACGTTCATCAGATTTTGAAGTTGGTTGTACAAGGAGTGATTACTGACACTGTATTGATATCACGTTGGAAAACCTAGAAATTTCACTGTTGTCTAACCAAGCGATCGCAGAAGAGTAATCAACGAATACTATACAAGAAATACATTGGATTGTAAATTGTAATAGTTTGTTACACAAAATGACTTTCTGCGTTACTCCCGAGGAATCCCACTGAGTGGCAGTATGGAGCACCTTTTTACTGTAGTTGTATAGAAGGTGGCTTCATTTCATTGTATATGTACTCAACCATATAAAAGCATGATATAGTAACTGTAAGAGCAGTTACATTGAATGCAAGAGATACATTCATCAGATTTTGAAGTTGGTTGTACAAGGAGTGATTACTGACACTGTATTGATATCACGTTGTAAAACCTAGAAATTTCACTGTTGTCTAACCAAGAGATCGCAGAAGAGTAATCAATGAATACTATACAAGAAATACATTGGATTGTAAATTGTAATAGTTTGTTACACAAAATGACTTTCTGCGTTACTCGCGAGGAATCCCACTGAGTGGCATTATGGAGCACCTTTTTGCTATAGTTGTATAGAAGGTGGCTTCATTTCATTGTATATGTACTCAACCATATAAAAGCATGATATAGCAACTGTAAGAAGAGTTACATTGAATGCCAGAGATGCATTCATCAGATTTTGAAGTTCTTTGTACAAGGAGTGATAACTGACACTGTACTGATATCACTTTGTAAAACGTAGAAATTTCACTGTTGTCTAACCAAGAGTTCACAGAAGAGTAATCAATGAATACTATCCAAGAAATACATTGGATTGTAAATTGTAATAGTTTGTTACACAAAATAACTTTCTGCGTTACTCCCGAGGAATCCCACTGAGTGGCAGTATGGAGCACCTTTTTGCTATAGTTGTATAGAAGGTGGCTTCATTTCATTGTATATGTACTCAACCATATAAAAGCATGATATAGCAACTGTAAGAGCAGTTACATTGAATGGCAGAGATACATTCATCAGATTTTGAAGTTGTTTGTACAAGGAGTGATAACTGACACTGTACTAATATCACTTTGTAAAACCTAGAAATATCACTATCCTGTAACCAACAGATCATTGAAAAGAGTAATCAATGAATACTATACAAGAAATTATATATTGTAATAGTTTGTTACACAAAATGACTTTCTGCGTTACTCCCGAGGAATCCCACTGAGTGGCAGTATGGAGCTCCTTTTTACTATAGTTGTATAGAAGGTGGCTTCATTTCATTGTATATGTACTCAACCATATAAAAGCATGATATAGCAACTGTAAGAGCAGTTACATTGAATGCAAGAGATACATTCATCAGATTTTGAAGTTGGTTGTACAAGGAGTGATTACTGACACTGTATTGATATCACGTTGTAAAACCTAGAAATTTCACTGTTGTCTAACCAAGAGATCGCAGAAGAGTAATCAATGAATACTATACAAGAAATACATTGGATTGTAAATTGTAATAGTTTGTTACACAAAATGACTTTCTGCGTTACTCCCGAGGAATCCCACTGAGTGGCAGTATGGAGCACCTTTTTACTGTAGTTGTATGGAAGGTGGCTTCATTTCATTGTATATGTACTCAACCATATAAAAGCATGATATAGCAACGGTAAGAGCAGTTACATTGAATGCAAGAGATACATTCATCAGATTTTGAAGTTGGTTGTACAAGGAGTGATAACTGACACTGTACTGATATCACTTTGTAAAACGTAGAAATTTCACTGTTGTCTAACCAAGAGTTCACAGAAGAGTAATCAATGAATACTATACAAGAAATACATTGGATTGTAAATTGTAATAGTTTGGTACACAAAATGACTTTCTGCGTTACTCCCGAGGAATCCCACTGAGTGGCAGTATGGAGCACCTTTTTGCTATAGTTGTATAGAAGGTGGCTTCATTTCATTGTATATGTACTCAACCATAGAAAAGCATGATATAGCAACTGTAAGAGCAGTTACATTGAATGCCAGAGATACATTCATCAGATTTTGAAGTTGTTTGTACAAGGAGTGATAACTGAAACTGTACTGATATCACTTTGTAAAACGTAGAAATTTCACTGTTGTCTAACCAAGAGTTCACAGAAGAGTAATCAATGAATACTATACAAGAAATACATTGGATTGTAAATTGTAATAGTTTGTTACACAAAATGACTTTCTGCGTTACTCCCGAGGAATCCCACTGAGTGGTAGTATGGAGCACCTTTTTGCTATAGTTGTATAGAAGGTGGCTTCATTTCATTGTATATGTACTCAACCATAAAAAAGCATGATATAGCAACTGTAAGAGCAGTTACATTGAATGCAAGAGATACATTCATCAGATTTTGAAGTTGTTTGTACAAGGAGTGATAACTGACACTGTACTGATATCACTTTGTAAAACGTAGAAATTTCACTGTTGTCTAACCAAGAGTTCACAGAAGAGTAATCAATGAATACTATACAAGAAATACATTGGATTGTAAATTGTAATAGTTTGTTACACAAAATGACTTTCTGCGTTACTCCCGAGGAATCCCACTAAGTGGCAGTATGGAGCACCTTTTTGCTATAGTTGTATAGAAGGTGGCTTCATTTCATTGTATATGGACTCAACCATATAAAAGCATGATATAGCAACTGTAAGAGCAGTTACATTGAATGGCAGAGATACATTCATCAGATTTTGAAGTTGTTTGTACAAGGAGTGATAACTGACACTGTACTGATATCACTTTGTAAAACCTAGAAATATCACTATCCTGTAACCAACAGATCATTGAAAAGAGTAATCAATGAATACTATACAAGAAATTGTATATTGTAATAGTTTGTTACACAAAATGACTTTCTGCGTTACTCCCGAGGAATCCCACTGAGTGGCAGTATGGAGCTCCTTTTATTATAGTTGTATAGAAGGTGGCTTCATTTCATTGTATAAGTACTCAACCATATAAAAGCATGATATAGCAACTGTAAGAGCAGTTACATTGAATGCCAGAGATACATTCATCAGATTTTGAAGTTGTTTGTACAAGGAGTGATAACTGACACTGTACTTAAAATCACTTTGTAAAACCTAGAAATATCACTATCCTGTAACCAACAGATCATTGAAAAGAGTAATCAATGAATATTATACAAGAAATTATATATTGTAATAGTTTGTTACACAAAATGACTTTCTGCGTTACTCCCGAGGAATCCCACTGAGTGGCAGTATGGAGCACCTTTTTACTGTAGTTGTATGGAAGGTGGCTTCATTTCATTGTATATGTACTCAACCATATAAAAGCATGATATAGCAACGGTAAGAGCAGTTACATTGAATGCAAGAGATACATTCATCAGATTTTGAAGTTGGTTGTACAAGGAGTGATAACTGACACTGTACTGATATCACTTTGTAAAACGTAGAAATTTCACTGTCTAACCAAGAGTTCACAGAAGAGTAATCAATGAATACTATACAAGAAATACATTGGATTGTAAATTGTAATAGTTTGTTACACAAAATGACTTTCTGCGTTACTCCCGAGGAATCCCACTGAGTGGCAGTATGGAGCACCTTTTTCCTCCAGCTGTATAGAAGGTGGCTTCATTTCATTGTATATGTACTCAACCATATAAAAGCATGATATAGCAACTGTAAGAGCAGTTACATTGAATGCCAGAGATACATTCATCAGATTTTGAAGTTGGTTGTACAAGGAGTGATAACTGACACTGTACTTAAAATCACTTTGTAAAACCTAGAAATATCACTATCCTGTAACCAACAGATCATTGAAAAGAGTAATCAATGAATACTATACAAGAAATTATATATTGTAATAGTTTGTTACACAAAATGACTTTCTGCGTTACTCCCGAGGAATCCCACTGAGTGGCAGTATGGAGCTCCTTTTTACTATAGTTGTATAGAAGGTGGCTTCATTTCATTGTATATGTACTCAACCATATAAAAGCATAATATAGCAACTGTAAGAGCAGTTACATTGAATGCCAGAGATACATTCATCAGATTTTGAAGTTGTTTGTACAAGGAGTGATAACTGACACTGTACTTAAAATCACTTTGTAAAACCTAGAAATATCACTATCCTGTAACCAACAGATCATTGAAAAGAGTAATCAATGAAAACTATACAAGAAATTATATATTGTAATAGTTTGTTACACAAAATGACTTTCTGCGTTACTCCCGAGGAATCCCACTGAGTGGCAGTATGGAGCTCCTTTTTACTATAGTTGTATAGAAGGTGGCTTCATTTCATTGTATATGTACTCAACCATATAAAAGCATGATATAGCAACTGTAAGAGCAGTTACATTGAATGCAAGAGATACGTTCATCAGATTTTGAAGTTGTTTGTACAAGGAGTGATTACTGACACTGTATTGATATCACGTTGGAAAACCTAGAAATTTCACTGTTGTCTAACCAAGCGATCGCAGAAGAGTAATCAACGAATACTATACAAGAAATACATTGGATTGTAAATTATAATAGTTTGTTACACAAAATAACTTTCTGCGTTACTCCCGAGGAATCCCACTGAGTGGCAGTATGGAGCACCTTTTTGCTATAGTTGTATAGAAGGTGGCTTCATTTCATTGTATATGTACTCAACCATATAAAAGCATGATATAGCAACTGTAAGAAGAGTTACATTGAATGCCAGAGATGCATTCATCAGATTTTGAAGTTCTTTGTACAAGGAGTGATAACTGACACTGTACTGATATCACTTTGTAAAACGTAGAAATTTCACTGTTGTCTAACCAAGAGTTCACAGAAGAGTAATCAATGAATACTATCCAAGAAATACATTGGATTGTAAATTGTAATAGTTTGTTACACAAAATAACTTTCTGCGTTACTCCCGAGGAATCCCACTGAGTGGCAGTATGGAGCACCTTTTTGCTATAGTTGTATAGAAGGTGGCTTCATTTCATTGTATATGTACTCAACCATATAAAAGCATGATATAGCAACTGTAAGAGCAGTTACATTGAATGGCAGAGATACATTCATCAAATTTTGAAGTTGTTTGTACAAGGAGTGATAACTGACACTGTACTGATATCACTTTGTAAAACCTAGAAATATCACTATCCTGTAACCAACAGATCATTGAAAAGAGTAATCAATGAATACTATACAAGAAATTATATATTGTAATAGTTTGTTACACAAAATGACTTTCTGCGTTACTCCCGAGGAATCCCACTGAGTGGCAGTATGGAGCTCCTTTTTACTATAGTTGTATAGAAGGTGGCTTCATTTCATTGTATATGTACTCAACCATATAAAAGCATGATATAGCAACTGTAAGAGCAGTTACATTGAATGCAAGAGATACATTCATCAGATTTTGAAGTTGGTTGTACAAGGAGTGATTACTGACACTGTATTGATATCACGTTGTAAAACCTAGAAATTTCACTGTTGTCTAACCAAGAGATCGCAGAAGAGTAATCAATGAATACTATACAAGAAATACATTGGATTGTAAATTGTAATAGTTTGTTACACAAAATGACTTTCTGCGTTACTCGCGAGGAATCCCACTGAGTGGCAGTATGGAGCACCTTTTTACTGTAGTTGTATGGAAGGTGGCTTCATTTCATTGTATATGTACTCAACCATATAAAAGCATGATATAGCAACGGTAAGAGCAGTTACATTGAATGCAAGAGATACATTCATCAGATTTTGAAGTTGGTTGTACAAGGAGTGATAACTGACACTGTACTGATATCACTTTGTAAAACGTAGAAATTTCACTGTCTAACCAAGAGTTCACAGAAGAGTAATCAATGAATACTATACAAGAAATACATTGGATTGTAAATTGTAATAGTTTGTTACACAAAATGACTTTCTGCGTTACTACCGAGGAATCCCACTGAGTGGCAGTATGGAGCACCTTTTTCCTCCAGCTGTATAGAAGGTGGCTTCATTTCATTGTATATGTACTCAACCATATAAAAGCATGATATAGCAACTGTAAGAGCAGTTACATTGAATGCCAGAGATACATTCATCAGATTTTCAAGTTCTTTGTACAAGGAGTGATAACTGACACTGTCCTGATATCACTTTGTAAAACGTAGAAATTTCACTGTTGTCTAACCAAGAGTTCACAGAAGAGTAATCAATGAATACTATACAAGAAATACATTGGATTGTAAATTGTAATAGTTTGTTACACAAAATGACTTCCTGCGTTACTCCCGAGGAATCCCACTGAGTGGCAGTATGGAGCTCCTTTTTGCTATAGTTGTATAGAAGGTGGATTCATTTCATTGTATATGTACTCAACCATATAAAAGCATGATATAGCAACTGTAAGAGCAGTTACATTGAATGCCAGAGATACATTCATCAGATTTTGAAGTTGTTTGTACAAGGAGTGATAACTGACACTGTACTTAAAATCACTTTGTAAAACCTAGAAATATCACTATCCTGTAACCAACAGATCATTGAAAAGAGTAATCAATGAATACTATACAAGAAATTATATATTGTAATAGTTTGTTACACAAAATGACTTTTTGCGTTACTCCCGAGGAATCCCACTGAGTGGCAGTATGGAGCTCCTTTTTACTATAGTTGTATAGAAGGTGGCTTCATTTCATTGTATATGTACTCAACCATATAAAAGCATAATATAGCAACTGTAAGAGCAGTTACATTGAATGCCAGAGATACATTCATCAGATTTTGAAGTTGTTTGTACAAGGAGTGATAACTGACACTGTACTTAAAATCACTTTGTAAAACCTAGAAATATCACTATCCTGTAACCAACAGATCATTGAAAAGAGTAATCAATGAAAACTATACAAGAAATTATATATTGTAATAGTTTGTTACACAAAATGACTTTCTGCGTTACTCCCGAGGAATCCCACTGAGTGGCAGTATGGAGCTCCTTTTTACTATAGTTGTATAGAAGGTGGCTTCATTTCATTGTATATGTACTCAACCATATAAAAGCATGATATAGCAACTGTAAGAGCACTTACATTGAATGCAAGAGATACGTTCATCAGATTTTGAAGTTGTTTGTACAAGGAGTCATTACTGACACTGTATTGATATCACGTTGGAAAACCTAGAAATTTCACTGTTGTCTAACCAAGCGATCCCAGAAGAGTAATCAACGAATACTATACAAGAAATACATTGGATTGTAAATTGTAATAGTTTGTTACACAAAATAACTTTCTACGTTACTCCCGAGGAATCCCACTGAGTGGCAGTATGGAGCACCTTTTTGCTATAGTTGTATAGAAGGTGGCTTCATTTCATTGTATATGTACTCAACCATATAAAAGCATGATATAGCAACTGTAAGAGCAATTACATTGAATGCAAGAGATACATTCATCAGATTTTGAAGTTGGTTGTACAAGGAGTGATAACTGACACTGTACTGATATCACTTTGTAAAACGTAGAAATTTCACTGTTGTCTAACCAAGAGTTCACAGAAGAGTAATCAATGAATACTATCCAAGAAATACATTGGATTGTAAATTGTAATAGTTTGTTACACAAAATGACTTTCTGCGTTACTCCCGAGGAATCCCACTGAGTGGCAGTATGGAGCACCTTTTTGCTATAGTTGTATAGAAGGTGGCTTCATTTCATTGTATATGTACTCAACCATATAAAAGCATGATATAGCAACTGTAAGAGCAGTTACATTGAATGGCAGAGATACATTCATCAGATTTTGAAGTTGTTTGTACAAGGAGTGATAACTGACCCTGTACTGATATCACTTTGTAAAACCTAGAAATATCACTATCCTGTAACCAACAGATCATTGAAAAGAGTAATCAATGAATACTATACAAGAAATTGTATATTGTAATAGTTTGTTACACAAAATGACTTTCTGCGTTACTCCCGAGGAATCCCACTGAGTGGCAGTATGGAGCACCTCTTTCCTCCAGCTGTATAGAAGGTGGCTTCATTTAATTGTATATGTACTCAACCATATAAAAGCATGATATAGCCACAGTAAGAGCAGTTACATTGAATGCCAGAGATACATTCATCAGATTTTGAAGTTCTTTGTACAAGGAGTGATAACTGACACTTTACTGATATCACTTTGTAAAACGTAGAAATTTCACTGTTGTCTAACCAAGAGTTCACAGAAAAGTAATCAATGAATACTATACAAGAAATACATTGGATTGTAAATTGTAATAGTTTGTTACACAAAATGACTTTCTGCGTTACTCCTGAGGAATCCCACTGAGTGGCAGTATGGAGCACCTTTTTCCTATAGTTGTATAGAAGGTGGCTTCATTTCATTGTATATCTACTCAACCAAATAAAAGCATGATATAGCAACGGTAAGAGCAGTTACATTGAATGCCAGAGATACATTCATCAGATTTTGAAGTTTTTTGTACAAGGAGTGATAACTGACACTGTACTTAAAATCACTTTGTAAAACCTAGAAATATCACTATCCTGTAACCAACAGATCATTGAAAAGAGTAATCAATGAAAACTATACAAGAAATTATATATTGTAATAGTTTGTTACACAAAATGACTTTCTGCGTTACTCCCGAGGAATCCCACTGAGTGGCAGTATGGAGCTCCTTTTTACTATAGTTGTATAGAAGGTGGCTTCATTTCATTGTATATGTACTCAACCATATAAAAGCATGATATAGCAACTGTAAGAGCACTTACATTGAATGCAAGAGATACGTTCATCAGATTTTGAAGTTGTTTGTACAAGGAGTGATTACTGACACTGTATTGATATCACGTTGGAAAACCTAGAAATTTCACTGTTGTCTAACCAAGCGATCCCAGAAGAGTAATCAACGAATACTATACAAGAAATACATTGGATTGTAAATTGTAATAGTTTGTTACACAAAATAACTTTCTACGTTACTCCCGAGGAATCCCACTGAGTGGCAGTATGGAGCACCTTTTTGCTATAGTTGTATAGAAGGTGGCTTCATTTCATTGTATATGTACTCAACCATATAAAAGCATGATATAGCAACTGTAAGAGCAATTACATTGAATGCAAGAGATACATTCATCAGATTTTGAAGTTGGTTGTACAAGGAGTGATAACTGACACTGTACTGATATCACTTTGTAAAACGTAGAAATTTCACTGTTGTCTAACCAAGAGTTCACAGAAGAGTAATCAATGAATACTATCCAAGAAATACATTGGATTGTAAATTGTAATAGTTTGTTACACAAAATGACTTTCTGCGTTACTCCCGAGGAATCCCACTGAGTGGCAGTATGGAGCACCTTTTTGCTATAGTTGTATAGAAGGTGGCTTCATTTCATTGTATATGTACTCAACCATATAAAAGCATGATATAGCAACTGTAAGAGCAGTTACATTGAATGGCAGAGATACATTCATCAGATTTTGAAGTTGTTTGTACAAGGAGTGATAACTGACCCTGTACTGATATCACTTTGTAAAACCTAGAAATATCACTATCCTGTAACCAACAGATCATTGAAAAGAGTAATCAATGAATACTATACAAGAAATTGTATATTGTAATAGTTTGTTACACAAAATGACTTTCTGCGTTACTCCCGAGGAATCCCACTGAGTGGCAGTATGGAGCACCTCTTTCCTCCAGCTGTATAGAAGGTGGCTTCATTTAATTGTATATGTACTCAACCATATAAAAGCATGATATAGCCACAGTAAGAGCAGTTACATTGAATGCCAGAGATACATTCATCAGATTTTGAAGTTCTTTGTACAAGGAGTGATAACTGACACTTTACTGATATCACTTTGTAAAACGTAGAAATTTCACTGTTGTATAACCAAGAGTTCACAGAAAAGTAATCAATGAATACTATACAAGAAATACATTGGATTGTAAATTGTAATAGTTTGTTACACAAAATGACTTTCTGCGTTACTCCTGAGGAATCCCACTGAGTGGCAGTATGGAGCACCTTTTTCCTATAGTTGTATAGAAGGTGGCTTCATTTCATTGTATATCTACTCAACCAAATAAAAGCATGATATAGCAACGGTAAGAGCAGTTACATTGAATGCCAGAGATACATTCATCAGATTTTGAAGTTTTTTGTACAAGGAGTGATAACTGACACTGTACTGATATCACTTTGTAAAACGTAGAAATATCACTATCCTGTAACCAACAGATCATTGAAAAGAGTAATCAATGAATACTATACAAGAAATTATATATTGTAATAGTTTGTTACACAAAATGACTTTCTGCGTTACTCCCGAGGAATCCCACTGAGTGGCAGTATGGAGCTCCTTTTTACTATAGTTGTATAGAAGGTGGCTTCATTTCATTGTATATGTACTCAACCATATAAAAGCATGATATAGCAACTGTAAGAGCAGTTACATTGAATGCAAGAGATACATTCATCAGATTTTGAAGTTGGTTGTACAAGGTGTGATTACTGACACTGTATTGATATCACGTTGTAAAACCTAGAAATTTCACTGTTGTCTAACCAAGAGTTCGCAGAAGAGTAATCAATGAATACTATACAAGAAATACATTGGATTGTAAATTGTAATAGATTGTTACACAAAATGACTTTCTGCGTTACTCCCGAGGAATCCCACTGAGTGGCAGTATGGAGCACCTTTTTACTGCAGTTGTATAGAAGGTGGCTTCATTTTATTGTATATGTACTCAACCATATAAAATCAAGATATATCAACTGTAAGAGCAATTACATTGAATGCAAGAGATACATTCATCAGATTTTGAAGTTGGTTGTACAAGGAGTGATAACTGACACTGTACTGATATCACTTTATAAAACCTAGAAATTTCACTGTTGTCTAACCAAGAGTTCACAGAAGAGTAATCAATGAATACTATACAAGAAATACATTGGATTGTAAATTGTAATAGTTTGTTACAAAAAATGAATTTCTGCGTTACTCCCGAGGAATCCCACTGAGGGGCAGTATGGAGCACCTTTTTGCTATAGTTGTATAGAAGGTGGCTTCATTTCATTGTATATGTACTCAACCATATAAAAGCATGATATAGCAACGGTAAGAGCAGTTACATTGAATGCAAGAGATACATTCATCAGATTTTGAAGTTGGTTGTACAAGGAGTGATAACTGACACTGTACTGATATCACTTTGTAAAACGTAGAAATTTCACTGTCTAACCAAGAGTTCACAGAAGAGTAATCAATGAATACTATACAAGAAATACATTGGATTGTAAATTGTAATAGTTTGTTACACAAAATGACTTTCTGCGTTACTCCCGAGGAATCCCACTGAGTGGCAGTATGGAGCACCTTTTTCCTCCAGCTGTATAGAAGGTGGCTTCATTTCATTGTATATGTACTCAACCATATAAAAGCATGATATAGCAACTGTAAGAGCAGTTACATTGAATGCCAGAGATACATTCATCAGATTTTGAAGTTGGTTGTACAAGGAGTGATAACTGACACTGTACTTAAAATCACTTTGTAAAACCTAGAAATATCACTATCCTGTAACCAACAGATCATTGAAAAGAGTAATCAATGAATACTATACAAGAAATTATATATTGTAATAGTTTGTTACACAAAATGACTTTCTGCGTTACTCCCGAGGAATCCCACTGAGTGGCAGTATGGAGCTCCTTTTTACTATAGTTGTATAGAAGGTGGCTTCATTTCATTGTATATGTACTCAACCATATAAAAGCATAATATAGCAACTGTAAGAGCAGTTACATTGAATGCCAGAGATACATTCATCAGATTTTGAAGTTGTTTGTACAAGGAGTGATAACTGACACTGTACTTAAAATCACTTTGTAAAACCTAGAAATATCACTATCCTGTAACCAACAGATCATTGAAAAGAGTAATCAATGAAAACTATACAAGAAATTATATATTGTAATAGTTTGTTACACAAAATGACTTTCTGCGTTACTCCCGAGGAATCCCACTGAGTGGCAGTATGGAGCTCCTTTTTACTATAGTTGTATAGAAGGTGGCTTCATTTCATTGTATATGTACTCAACCATATAAAAGCATGATATAGCAACTGTAAGAGCAGTTACATTGAATGCAAGAGATACGTTCATCAGATTTTGAAGTTGTTTGTACAAGGAGTGATTACTGACACTGTATTGATATCACGTTGGAAAACCTAGAAATTTCACTGTTGTCTAACCAAGCGATCGCAGAAGAGTAATCAACGAATACTATACAAGAAATACATTGGATTGTAAATTATAATAGTTTGTTACACAAAATAACTTTCTGCGTTACTCCCGAGGAATCCCACTGAGTGGCAGTATGGAGCACCTTTTTGCTATAGTTGTATAGAAGGTGGCTTCATTTCATTGTATATGTACTCAACCATATAAAAGCATGATATAGCAACTGTAAGAAGAGTTACATTGAATGCCAGAGATGCATTCATCAGATTTTGAAGTTCTTTGTACAAGGAGTGATAACTGACACTGTACTGATATCACTTTGTAAAACGTAGAAATTTCACTGTTGTCTAACCAAGAGTTCACAGAAGAGTAATCAATGAATACTATCCAAGAAATACATTGGATTGTAAATTGTAATAGTTTGTTACACAAAATAACTTTCTGCGTTACTCCCGAGGAATCCCACTGAGTGGCAGTATGGAGCACCTTTTTGCTATAGTTGTATAGAAGGTGGCTTCATTTCATTGTATATGTACTCAACCATATAAAAGCATGATATAGCAACTGTAAGAGCAGTTACATTGAATGGCAGAGATACATTCATCAAATTTTGAAGTTGTTTGTACAAGGAGTGATAACTGACACTGTACTGATATCACTTTGTAAAACCTAGAAATATCACTATCCTGTAACCAACAGATCATTGAAAAGAGTAATCAATGAATACTATACAAGAAATTATATATTGTAATAGTTTGTTACACAAAATGACTTTCTGCGTTACTCCCGAGGAATCCCACTGAGTGGCAGTATGGAGCTCCTTTTTACTATAGTTGTATAGAAGGTGGCTTCATTTCATTGTATATGTACTCAACCATATAAAAGCATGATATAGCAACTGTAAGAGCAGTTACATTGAATGCAAGAGATACATTCATCAGATTTTGAAGTTGGTTGTACAAGGAGTGATTACTGACACTGTATTGATATCACGTTGTAAAACCTAGAAATTTCACTGTTGTCTAACCAAGAGATCGCAGAAGAGTAATCAATGAATACTATACAAGAAATACATTGGATTGTAAATTGTAATAGTTTGTTACACAAAATGACTTTCTGCGTTACTCGCGAGGAATCCCACTGAGTGGCAGTATGGAGCACCTTTTTACTGTAGTTGTATGGAAGGTGGCTTCATTTCATTGTATATGTACTCAACCATATAAAAGCATGATATAGCAACGGTAAGAGCAGTTACATTGAATGCAAGAGATACATTCATCAGATTTTGAAGTTGGTTGTACAAGGAGTGATAACTGACACTGTACTGATATCACTTTGTAAAACATAGAAATTTCACTGTCTAACCAAGAGTTCACAGAAGAGTAATCAATGAATACTATACAAGAAATACATTGGATTGTAAATTGTAATAGTTTGTTACACAAAATGACTTTCTGCGTTACTACCGAGGAATCCCACTGAGTGGCAGTATGGAGCACCTTTTTCCTCCAGCTGTATAGAAGGTGGCTTCATTTCATTGTATATGTACTCAACCATATAAAAGCATGATATAGCAACTGTAAGAGCAGTTACATTGAATGCCAGAGATACATTCATCAGATTTTCAAGTTCTTTGTACAAGGAGTGATAACTGACACTGTCCTGATATCACTTTGTAAAACGTAGAAATTTCACTGTTGTCTAACCAAGAGTTCACAGAAGAGTAATCAATGAATACTATACAAGAAATACATTGGATTGTAAATTGTAATAGTTTGTTACACAAAATGACTTCCTGCGTTACTCCCGAGGAATCCCACTGAGTGGCAGTATGGAGCTCCTTTTTGCTATAGTTGTATAGAAGGTGGATTCATTTCATTGTATATGTACTCAACCATATAAAAGCATGATATAGCAACTGTAAGAGCAGTTACATTGAATGCCAGAGATACATTCATCAGATTTTGAAGTTGTTTGTACAAGGAGTGATAACTGACACTGTACTTAAAATCACTTTGTAAAACCTAGAAATATCACTATCCTGTAACCAACAGATCATTGAAAAGAGTAATCAATGAATACTATACAAGAAATTATATATTGTAATAGTTTGTTACACAAAATGACTTTTTGCGTTACTCCCGAGGAATCCCACTGAGTGGCAGTATGGAGCTCCTTTTTACTATAGTTGTATAGAAGGTGGCTTCATTTCATTGTATATGTACTCAACCATATAAAAGCATAATATAGCAACTGTAAGAGCAGTTACATTGAATGCCAGAGATACATTCATCAGATTTTGAAGTTGTTTGTACAAGGAGTGATAACTGACACTGTACTTAAAATCACTTTGTAAAACCTAGAAATATCACTATCCTGTAACCAACAGATCATTGAAAAGAGTAATCAATGAAAACTATACAAGAAATTATATATTGTAATAGTTTGTTACACAAAATGACTTTCTGCGTTACTCCCGAGGAATCCCACTGAGTGGCAGTATGGAGCTCCTTTTTACTATAGTTGTATAGAAGGTGGCTTCATTTCATTGTATATGTACTCAACCATATAAAAGCATGATATAGCAACTGTAAGAGCACTTACATTGAATGCAAGAGATACGTTCATCAGATTTTGAAGTTGTTTGTACAAGGAGTCATTACTGACACTGTATTGATATCACGTTGGAAAACCTAGAAATTTCACTGTTGTCTAACCAAGCGATCCCAGAAGAGTAATCAACGAATACTATACAAGAAATACATTGGATTGTAAATTGTAATAGTTTGTTACACAAAATAACTTTCTACGTTACTCCCGAGGAATCCCACTGAGTGGCAGTATGGAGCACCTTTTTGCTATAGTTGTATAGAAGGTGGCTTCATTTCATTGTATATGTACTCAACCATATAAAAGCATGATATAGCAACTGTAAGAGCAATTACATTGAATGCAAGAGATACATTCATCAGATTTTGAAGTTGGTTGTACAAGGAGTGATAACTGACACTGTACTGATATCACTTTGTAAAACGTAGAAATTTCACTGTTGTCTAACCAAGAGTTCACAGAAGAGTAATCAATGAATACTATCCAAGAAATACATTGGATTGTAAATTGTAATAGTTTGTTACACAAAATGACTTTCTGCGTTACTCCCGAGGAATCCCACTGAGTGGCAGTATGGAGCACCTTTTTGCTATAGTTGTATAGAAGGTGGCTTCATTTCATTGTATATGTACTCAACCATATAAAAGCATGATATAGCAACTGTAAGAGCAGTTACATTGAATGGCAGAGATACATTCATCAGATTTTGAAGTTGTTTGTACAAGGAGTGATAACTGACCCTGTACTGATATCACTTTGTAAAACCTAGAAATATCACTATCCTGTAACCAACAGATCATTGAAAAGAGTAATCAATGAATACTATACAAGAAATTGTATATTGTAATAGTTTGTTACACAAAATGACTTTCTGCGTTACTCCCGAGGAATCCCACTGAGTGGCAGTATGGAGCACCTCTTTCCTCCAGCTGTATAGAAGGTGGCTTCATTTAATTGTATATGTACTCAACCATATAAAAGCATGATATAGCCACAGTAAGAGCAGTTACATTGAATGCCAGAGATACATTCATCAGATTTTGAAGTTCTTTGTACAAGGAGTGATAACTGACACTTTACTGATATCACTTTGTAAAACGTAGAAATTTCACTGTTGTCTAACCAAGAGTTCACAGAAAAGTAATCAATGAATACTATACAAGAAATACATTGGATTGTAAATTGTAATAGTTTGTTACACAAAATGACTTTCTGCGTTACTCCTGAGGAATCCCACTGAGTGGCAGTATGGAGCACCTTTTTCCTATAGTTGTATAGAAGGTGGCTTCATTTCATTGTATATCTACTCAACCAAATAAAAGCATGATATAGCAACGGTAAGAGCAGTTACATTGAATGCCAGAGATACATTCATCAGATTTTGAAGTTTTTTGTACAAGGAGTGATAACTGACACTGTACTTAAAATCACTTTGTAAAACCTAGAAATATCACTATCCTGTAACCAACAGATCATTGAAAAGAGTAATCAATGAAAACTATACAAGAAATTATATATTGTAATAGTTTGTTACACAAAATGACTTTCTGCGTTACTCCCGAGGAATCCCACTGAGTGGCAGTATGGAGCTCCTTTTTACTATAGTTGTATAGAAGGTGGCTTCATTTCATTGTATATGTACTCAACCATATAAAAGCATGATATAGCAACTGTAAGAGCACTTACATTGAATGCAAGAGATACGTTCATCAGATTTTGAAGTTGTTTGTACAAGGAGTGATTACTGACACTGTATTGATATCACGTTGGAAAACCTAGAAATTTCACTGTTGTCTAACCAAGCGATCCCAGAAGAGTAATCAACGAATACTATACAAGAAATACATTGGATTGTAAATTGTAATAGTTTGTTACACAAAATAACTTTCTACGTTACTCCCGAGGAATCCCACTGAGTGGCAGTATGGAGCACCTTTTTGCTATAGTTGTATAGAAGGTGGCTTCATTTCATTGTATATGTACTCAACCATATAAAAGCATGATATAGCAACTGTAAGAGCAATTACATTGAATGCAAGAGATACATTCATCAGATTTTGAAGTTGGTTGTACAAGGAGTGATAACTGACACTGTACTGATATCACTTTGTAAAACGTAGAAATTTCACTGTTGTCTAACCAAGAGTTCACAGAAGAGTAATCAATGAATACTATCCAAGAAATACATTGGATTGTAAATTGTAATAGTTTGTTACACAAAATGACTTTCTGCGTTACTCCCGAGGAATCCCACTGAGTGGCAGTATGGAGCACCTTTTTGCTATAGTTGTATAGAAGGTGGCTTCATTTCATTGTATATGTACTCAACCATATAAAAGCATGATATAGCAACTGTAAGAGCAGTTACATTGAATGGCAGAGATACATTCATCAGATTTTGAAGTTGTTTGTACAAGGAGTGATAACTGACCCTGTACTGATATCACTTTGTAAAACCTAGAAATATCACTATCCTGTAACCAACAGATCATTGAAAAGAGTAATCAATGAATACTATACAAGAAATTGTATATTGTAATAGTTTGTTACACAAAATGACTTTCTGCGTTACTCCCGAGGAATCCCACTGAGTGGCAGTATGGAGCACCTCTTTCCTCCAGCTGTATAGAAGGTGGCTTCATTTAATTGTATATGTACTCAACCATATAAAAGCATGATATAGCCACAGTAAGAGCAGTTACATTGAATGCCAGAGATACATTCATCAGATTTTGAAGTTCTTTGTACAAGGAGTGATAACTGACACTTTACTGATATCACTTTGTAAAACGTAGAAATTTCACTGTTGTCTAACCAAGAGTTCACAGAAAAGTAATCAATGAATACTATACAAGAAATACATTGGATTGTAAATTGTAATAGTTTGTTACACAAAATGACTTTCTGCGTTACTCCTGAGGAATCCCACTGAGTGGCAGTATGGAGCACCTTTTTCCTATAGTTGTATAGAAGGTGGCTTCATTTCATTGTATATCTACTCAACCAAATAAAAGCATGATATAGCAACGGTAAGAGCAGTTACATTGAATGCCAGAGATACATTCATCAGATTTTGAAGTTTTTTGTACAAGGAGTGATAACTGACACTGTACTGATATCACTTTGTAAAACGTAGAAATATCACTATCCTGTAACCAACAGATCATTGAAAAGAGTAATCAATGAATACTATACAAGAAATTATATATTGTAATAGTTTGTTACACAAAATGACTTTCTGCGTTACTCCCGAGGAATCCCACTGAGTGGCAGTATGGAGCTCCTTTTTACTATAGTTGTATAGAAGGTGGCTTCATTTCATTGTATATGTACTCAACCATATAAAAGCATGATATAGCAACTGTAAGAGCAGTTACATTGAATGCAAGAGATACATTCATCAGATTTTGAAGTTGGTTGTACAAGGTGTGATTACTGACACTGTACTGATATCACGTTGTAAAACCTAGAAATTTCACTGTTGTCTAACCAAGAGTTCGCAGAAGAGTAATCAATGAATACTATACAAGAAATACATTGGATTGTAAATTGTAATAGATTGTTACACAAAATGACTTTCTGCGTTACTCCCGAGGAATCCCACTGAGTGGCAGTATGGAGCACCTTTTTACTGCAGTTGTATAGAAGGTGGCTTCATTTTATTGTATATGTACTCAACCATATAAAATCAAGATATATCAACTGTAAGAGCAATTACATTGAATGCAAGAGATACATTCATCAGATTTTGAAGTTGGTTGTACAAGGAGTGATAACTGACACTGTACTGATATCACTTTATAAAACCTAGAAATTTCACTGTTGTCTAACCAAGAGTTCACAGAAGAGTAATCAATGAATACTATACAAGAAATACATTGGATTGTAAATTGTAATAGTTTGTTACAAAAAATGAATTTCTGCGTTACTCCCGAGGAATCCCACTGAGGGGCAGTATGGAGCACCTTTTTGCTATAGTTGTATAGAAGGTGGCTTCATTTCATTGTATATGTACTCAACCAAATAAAAGCATGATATAGCAACGGTAAGAGCAGTTACATTGAATGCCAGAGATACATTCATCAGATTTTGAAGTTTTTTGTACAAGGAGTGATAACTGACACTGTACTGATATCACTTTGTAAAACCTAGAAATATCACTATCCTGTAACCAACAGATCACTGAAAAGAGTAATCAATGAATACTATACAAGAAATTGTATATTGTAATAGTTTGTTACACAAAATGACTTTCTGCGTTACTCACGAGGAATCCCACTGAGTGGCAGTATGGAGCACCTTTTTACTATAGTTATATAGAAGGTGGCTTCATTTCATTGTATATGTACTCAACCATATAAAAGCATGATATAGCAACTGTAAGAGCAGTTACATTGAATGCCAGAGATACATTCATCAGATTTTGAAGTTGTTTGTACAAGGAGTGATAACTGACACTGTACTTAAAATCACTTCGTAAAACCTAGAAATATCACTATCCTGTAACCAAGAGATCATTGAAAAGAGTAATCAATGAATACTATACAAGAAATTATATATTGTAATAGTTTGTTACACAAAATGACTTTCTGCGTTACTCCCGAGGAATCCCACTGAGTGGCAGTATGGAGCTCCTTTTTACTATAGTTGTATAGAAGGTGGCTTCATTTCATTGTATATGTACTCAACCATATAAAAGTATAATATAGCAACTGTAAGAGCAGTTACATTGAATGCAAGAGATACGTTCATCAGATTTTGAAGTTGGTTGTACAAGGAGTGATAACTGACACTGTACTGATATCACTTTATAAAACCTAGAAATTTCACTGTTGTCTAACCAAGAGTTCACAGAAGAGTAATCAATGAATACTATACAAGAAATACATTGGATTGTAAATTGTAATAGTTTGTTACAAAAAATGAATTTCTGCGTTACTCCCGAGGAATCCCACTGAGTGGCAGTATGGAGCACCTTTTTGCTATAGTTGTATAGAAGGTGGCTTCATTTCATTGTATATGTACTCAACCATATAAAAGCATGATATAGCAACTGTAAGAGCAGTTACATTGAATGCCAGAGATACATTCATCAGATTTTGAAGTTGTTTGTACAAGGAGTGATAACTGACACTGTACTGATATCACTTTGTAAAACCTAGAAATATCACTATCCTGTAACCAACAGATCATTGAAAAGAGTAATCAATGAATACTATACAAGAAATTGTATATTGTAATAGTTTGTTACACAAAATGACTTTCTGCGTTACTCACGAGGAATCCCACTGAGTGGCAGTATGGAGCACCTTTTTACTATAGTTGTATAGAAGGTGGCTTCATTTCATTGTATATGTACTCAACCATATAAAAGCATGATATAGCAACTGTAAGAGCAGTTACATTGAATGCCAGAGATACATTCATCAGATTTTGAAGTTGTTTGTACAAGGAGTGATAACTGACACTGTACTTAAAATCACTTTGTAAAACCTAGAAATATCACTATCCTGTAACCAACAGATCATTGAAAAGAGTAATCAATGAATACTATACAAGAAATTATATATTGTAATAGTTTGTTACACAAAATGACTTTCTGTGTTACTCCCGAGGAATCCCACTGAGTGGCAGTATGGAGCTCCTTTTTACTATAGTTGTATAGAAGGTGGCTTCATTTCATTGTATATGTACTCAACCATATAAAAGCATAATATAGCAACTGTAAGAGCAGTTACATTGAATGCCAGAGATACATTCATCAGATTTTGAAGTTGTTTGTACAAGGAGTGATAACTGACACTGTACTTAAAATCACTTTGTAAAACCTAGAAATATCACTATCCTGTAATCAACAGATCATTGAAAAGAGTAATCAATGAATACTATACAAGAAATTATATATTGTAATAGTTTGTTACACAAAATGACTTTCTGCGTTACTCCCGAGGAATCCCACTGAGTGGCAGTATGGAGCTCCTTTTTACTATAGTTGTATAGAAGGTGGCTTCATTTCATTGTATATGTACTCAACCATATAAAAGCATGATATAGCAACTGTAAGAGCAGTTACATTGAATGCAAGAGATACGTTCCTCAGATTTTGAAGTTCTTTGTACAAGGAGTGATTACTGACACTGTATTGATATCACGTTGGAAAACCTAGAAATTTCACTGTTGTCTAACCAAGCGATCGCAGAAGAGTAATCAACGAATACTATCCAAGAAATACATTGGATTGTAAATTGTAATAGTTTGTTACACAAAATGACTTTCTGCGTTACTCCCGAGGAATCCCACTGAGTGGCAGTATGGAGCACCTTTTTGCCAGAGATACATTCATCAGATTTTGAAGTTGTTTGTACAAAGAGGGATAACTGACACTGTACTTAAAATCACTTTGTAAAACCTAGAAATATCACTATCCTGTAATCAACAGATCATTGAAAAGAGTAATCAATGAATACTATACAAGAAATTATATATTGTAATAGTTTGTTACACAAAATGACTTTCTGCGTTACTCCCGAGGAATCCCACTGAGTGGCAGTATGGAGCTCCTTTTTACTATAGTTGTATAGAAGGTGGCTTCATTTCATTGTATATGTACTCAACCATATAAAAGCATGATATAGCAACTGTAAGAGCAGTTACATTGAATGCAAGAGATACGTTCCTCAGATTTTGAAGTTGTTTGTACAAGGAGTGATTACTGACACTGTATTGATATCACGTTGGAAAACCTAGAAATTTCACTGTTGTCTAACCAAGCGATCGCAGAAGAGTAATCAACGAATACTATCCAAGAAATACATTGGATTGTAAATTGTAATAGTTTGTTACACAAAATGACTTTCTGCGTTACTCCCGAGGAATCCCACTGAGTGGCAGTATGGAGCACCTTTTTGCTATAGTTGTATAGAAGGTGGCTTCATTTCATTGTATATGTACTCAACCATATAAAAGCATGATATAGCAACTGTAAGAGCAGTTACATTGAATGGCAGAGATACATTCATCAGAATTTGAAGTTGTTTGTACAAGGAGTGATAACTGACCCTGTACTGATATCACTTTGTAAAACCTAGAAATATCACTATCCTGTAACCAACAGATCATTGAAAAGAGTAATCAATGAATACTATACAAGAAATTGTATATTGTAATAGTTTGTTACACAAAATGACTTTCTGCGTTACTCCCGAGGAATCCCACTGAGTGGCAGTATGGAGCACCTTTTTCCTCCAGCTGTATAGAAGGTGGCTTCATTTAATTCTATATGTACTCAACGATATAAAAGCATGATATAGCCACAGTAAGAGCAGTTACATTGAATGCCAGAGATACATTCATCAGATTTTGAAGTTCTTTGTACAAGGAGTGATAACTGACACTGTACTGATATCACTTTGTAAAACGTAGAAATTTCACTGTTGTCTAACCAAGAGTTCACAGAAAAGTAATCAATGAATACTATACAAGAAATACATTGGATTGTAAATTGTAATAGTTTGTTACACAAAATGACTTTCTGCGTTACTCCTGAGGAATCCCACTGAGTGGCAGTATGGAGCACCTTTTTGCTATAGTTGTATAGAAGGTCGCTTCATTTCATTGTATATGTACTCAACCAAAAAAAAGCATGATATAGCAATGGTAAGAGCAGTTACATTGAATGCCAGAGATACATTCATCAGATTTTGAAGTTGTTTGTACAAGGAGTGATAACTGACACTGTACTGATATCACTTTGTAAAACCTAGAAATATCACTATCCTGTAACCAACAGATCATTGAAAAGAGTAATCAATGAATACTATACAAGAAATTATATATTGTAATAGTTTGTTACACAAAATGACTTTCTGCGTTACTCCCAAGGAATCCCACTGAGTGGCAGTATGGAGCTCCTTTTTACTATAGTTGTATAGAAGGTGGCTTCATTTCATTGTATATGTACTCAACCATATAAAAGCATGATATCGCAACTGTAAGAGCAGTTACATTGAATGCAAGAGATACATTCATCAGATTTTGAAGTTGGTTGTACAAGGAGTGATTACTGACACTGTATTGATATCACGTTGTAAAACCTAGAAATTTCACTGTTGTCTAACCAAGAGATCGCAGAAGAGTAATCAATGAATACTATACAAGAAATACATTGGATTGTAAATTGTAATAGTTTGTTACACAAAATGACTTTCTGCGTTACTCCCGAGGAATTCCACTGAGTGGCAGTATGGAGCACCTTTTTACTATGGTTGTATAGAAGGTGGCTTCATTTAATTGTATATGTACTCAACCATATAAAATCAAGATATATCAACTGTAAGAGCAATTACATTGAATGCAAGAGACACATTCATCAGATTTTGAAGTTCTTTGTACAAGGAGTGATAACTGACACTGTACTGATATCACTTTGTAAAACGTAGAAATTTCACTGTTGTCTAACCAAGAGTTCACAGAAAAGTAATCAATGAATACTATACAAGAAATACATTGGATTGTAAATTGTAATAGTTTGTTACACAAAATGACTTTCTGCGTTACTCCTGAGGAATCCCACTGAGTGGCAGTATGGAGCTCCTTTTTACTATAGTTGTATAGAAGGTGGCTTCATTTTATTGTATATGTACTCAACCATATAAAAGCATAATATAGCAACTGTAAGAGCAGTTACATTGAATGCCAGAGATACATTCATCAGATTTTGAAGTTGTTTGTACAAGGAGTGATAACTGACACTGTACTTAAAATCACTTTGTAAAACCTAGAAATATCACTATCCTGTAATCAACAGATCATTGAAAAGAGTAATCAATGAATACTATACAAGAAATTATATATTGTAATAGTTTGTTACACAAAATGACTTTCTGCGTTACTCCCGAGGAATCCCACTGAGTGGCAGTATGGAGCTCCTTTTTACTATAGTTGTATAGAAGGTGGCTTCATTTCATTGTATATGTACTCAACCATATAAAAGCATGATATAGCAACTGTAAGAGCAGTTACATTGAATGCAAGAGAGACGTTCATCAGATTTTCAAGTTGTTTGTACAAGGAGTGATTACTGACACTGTATTGATATCACGTTGGAAAACCTAGAAATTTCACTGTTGCCTAACCAAGCGATCGCAGAAGAGTAATCAACGAATACTATCCAAGAAATACATTGGATTGTAAATTGTAATAGTTTGTTATACAAAATGACTTTCTTCGTTACTCCCGAGGAATCCCACTGAGTGGCAGTATGGAGCACCTTTTTACTGTAGTTGTATAGAAAGTGGCTTCATTTAATAGTATATGTACTCAAGCATATAAAATCAAGATATATCAACTGTAAGAGCAATTACATTGAATGCAAGAGATACATTCATCAGATTTTGAAGTTGGTTGTACAAGGAGTGATAACTGACACTGTACTGATATCACTTTGTAAAACGTAGAAATTTCACTGTTGTCTAACCAAGAGTTCACAGAAGAGTAATCAATTAATACTATACAAGAAATACATTGGATTGTAAATTGTAATAGTTTGTTACACAAAATGACTTTCTGCGTTACTCCCGAGGAATCCCACTGAGTGGCAGTATGGAGCACCTTTTTGCTATAGTTGTATAGAAGGTGGCTTCATTTCATTGTATATGTACTCAACCAAATAAAAGCATGATATAGCAATGGTAAGAGCAGTTACATTGAATGCCAGAGATACATTCATCAGATTTTGAAGTTGTTTGTACAAGGAGTGATAACTGACACTGTACTGATATCACTTTGTAAAACCTAGAAATATCACTATCCTGTAACCAACAGATCATTGAAAAGAGTAATCAATGAATACTATACAAGAAATTATATATTGTAATAGTTTGTTACACAAAATGACTTTTTGCGTTACTCCCGAGGAATCCCACTGAGTGGCAGTATGGAGCTCCTTTTTACTATAGTTGTATAGAAGGTGGCTTCATTTCATTGTATATGTACTCAACCATATAAAAGCATGATATAGCAACTGTAAGAGCAGTTACATTGAATGCAAGAGATACATTCATCAGATTTTGAAGTTGGTTGTACAAGGAGTGATTACTGACACTGTATTGATATCACGTTGTAAAACCTAGAAATTTCACTGTTGAATAACCAAGAGATCGCAGAAGAGTAATCAATGAATACTATACAAGAAATACATTGGATTGTAAATTGTAATAGTTTGTTACACAAAATCACTTTCTGCGTTACTCCCGAGGAATCCCACTGAGTGGCAGTATGGAGCACCTTTTTGCTATAGTTGTATAGAAGGTGGCTTCATTTCATTGTATATGTACTCAACCATATAAAAGCATGATATAGCAACTGTAAGAGCAGTTACATTGAATGCCAGAGATACATTCATCAGATTTTGAAGTTGTTTGTACAAGGAGTGATAACTGACACTGTACTGATATCACTATGTAAAACCTAGAAATATCACTATCCTGTAACCAACAGATCATTGAAAAGAGTAATCAATGAATACTATACAAGAAATTGTATATTGTAATCGTTTGTTACACAAAATGACTTTCTGCGTTACTCACGAGGAATCCCACTGAGTGGCAGTATGGAGCACCTTTTTACTATAGTTGTATAGAAGGTGGCTTCATTTCATTGTATATGTACTCAACCATATAAAAGCATGATATAGCAACTGTAAGAGCAGTTACATTGAATGCCAGAGATACATTCATCAGATTTTGAAGTTGTTTGTACAAGGAGTGATAACTGACACTGTACTTAAAATCACTTTGTAAAACCTAGAAATATCACTATCCTGTAACCAACAGATCATTGAAAAGAGTAATCAATGAATACTATACAAGAAATTATATATTGTAATAGTTTGTTACACAAAATGACTTTCTGCGTTACTCCCGAGGAATCCCACTGAGTGGCAGTATGGAGCTCCTTTTTGCTATAGTTGTATAGAAGGTGGCTTCATTTCATTGTATATGTACTCAACCATATAAAAGCATGATATAGCAACTGTAAGAGCAGTTACATTGAATGCAAGAGATACATTCATCAGATTTTGAAGTTGGTTGTACAAGGAGTGATTACTGACACTGTATTGATATCACGTTGTAAAACCTAGAAATTTCACTTTTGTCTAACCAAGAGATCGCAGAAGAGTAATCAATGAATACTATACAAGAAATACATTGGATTGTAAATTGTAATAGTTTGTTACACAAAATGACTTTCTGCGTTACTCGCGAGGAATCCCACTGAGTGGCAGTATGGAGCACCTTTTTACTGTAGTTGTATGGAAGGTGGCTTCATTTCATTGTATATGTACTCAACCATATAAAAGCATGATATAGCAACGGTAAGAGCAGTTACATTGAATGCAAGAGATACATTCATCAGATTTTGAAGTTGGTTGTACAAGGAGTGATAACTGACACTGTACTGATATCACTTTGTAAAACGTAGAAATTTCACTGTTGTCTAACCAAGAGTTCACAGAAGAGTAATCAATGAATACTATACAAGAAATACATTGGATTGTAAATTGTAATAGTTTGTTACACAAAATGACTTTCTGCGTTACTCCCGAGGAATCCCACTGAGTGGCAGTATGGAGCACCTTTTTGCTATAGTTGTATAGAAGGTGGCTTCATTTCATTGTATATGTACTCAACCATATAAAAGCATGATATAGCAACTGTAAGAGCAGTTACATTGAATGCCAGAGATACATTCATCAGATTTTGAAGTTCTTTGTACAAGGAGTGATAACTGACACTGTCCTGATATCACTTTGTAAAACGTAGAAATTTCACTGTTGTCTAACCAAGAGTTCACAGAAGAGTAATCAATGAATACTATACAAGAAATACATTGGATTGTAAATTGTAATAGTTTGTTACACAAAATGACTTTCTGCGTTACTCCCGAGGAATCGCACTGAGTGGCAGTATGGAGCACCTTTTTGCTATAGTTGTATAGAAGGTGGCTTCATTTCATTGTATATGTACTCAACCATATAAAAGTATGATATAGCAACTGTAAGAGCAGTTACATTGAATGCCAGAGATACATTCATCAGATTTTGAAGTTCTTTGTACAAGGAGTGATAACTGACACTGTACTGATATCACTTTCTAAAACGTAGAAATTTCACTGTTGTCTAACCAAGAGTTCACAGAAGAGTAATCAATGAATACTATACAAGAAATACATTGGATTGTAAATTGTAATAGTTTGTTACACAAAATAACTTTCTGCGTTACTCCCGAGTAATCCCACTGAGTGGCAGTATGGAGCACCTTTTTGCTATAGTTGTATAGAAGGTGGCTTCATTTCATTGTATATGTACTCAACCATATAAAAGCATGATATAGCAACTGTAAGAAGAGTTACATTGAATGCCAGAGATACATTCATCAGATTTTGAAGTTGGTTGTACAAGGAGTGATAACTGACACTGTACTGATATCACTTTGTAAAACCTAGAAATATCACTATCCTGTAACCAACAGATCATTGAAAAGAGTAATCAATGAATACTATACAAGAAATTATATATTGTAATAGTTTGTTACACAAAATGACTTTCTGCGTTACTCCCGAGGAATCCCACTGAGTGGCAGTATGGAGCTCCTTTTTACTATAGTTGTATAGAAGGTGGCTTCATTTCATTGTATATGTACTCAACCATATAAAAGCATAATATAGCAACTGTAAGAGCAGTTACATTGAATGCCAGAGATACATTCATCAGATTTTGAAGTTGTTTGTACAAGGAGTGATAACTGACACTGTACTTAAAATCACTTTGTAAAACCTAGAAATATCACTATCCTGTAACCAACAGATCATTGAAAAGAGTAATCAATGAATACTATACAAGAAATTATATATTGTAATAGTTTGTTACACAAAATGACTTTCTGCGTTACTCCCGAGGAATCCCACTGAGTGGCAGTATGGAGCTCCTTTTTACTATAGTTGTATAGAAGGTGGCTTCATTTCATTGTATATGTACTCAACCATATAAAAGCATGATATAGCAACTGTAAGAGCAGTTACATTGAATGCAAGAGATACGTTCATCAGATTTTGAAGTTGTTTGTACAAGGAGTGATTACTGACACTGTATTGATATCACGTTGGAAAACCTAGAAATTTCACTGTTGTCTAACCAAGAGTTCACAGAAGAGTAATCAATGAATACTATACAAGAAATACATTGGATTGTAAATTGTAATAGTTTGTTACACAAAATGACTTTCTGCGTTACTCCCGAGGAATCCCACTGAGTGGCAGTATGGAGCACCTTTTTACTGTAGTTGTATAGAAAGTGGCTTCATTTCATAGTATATGTACTCAAGCATATAAAATCAAGATATATCAACTGTAAGAGCAATTACATTGAATGCAAGAGATACATTCATCAGATTTTGAAGTTGGTTGTACAAGGAGTGATAACTGACACTGTACTGATATCACTTTGTAAAACGTAGAAATTTCACTGTTGTCTAACCAAGAGTTCACAGAAGAGTAATCAATGAATACTATACAAGAAATACATTGGATTGTAAATTGTAATAGTTTGTTACACAAAATGACTTTCTGCGTTACTCCCGAGGAATCCCACTGAGTGGCAGTATGGAGCACCTTTTTGCTATAGTTGTATAGAAGGTGGCTTCATTTCATTGTATATGTACTCAACCATATAAAAGCATGATATAGCAACTGTAAGAAGAGTTACATTGAATGCCAGAGATACATTCATCAGATTTTGAAGTTGGTTGTACAAGGAGTGATAACTGACACTGTACTGATATCACTTTGTAAAACCTAGAAATATCACTATCCTGTAACCAACAGATCATTGAAAAGAGTAATCAATGAATACTATACAAGAAATTATATATTGTAATAGTTTGTTACACAAAATGACTTTCTGCGTTACTCCCGAGGAATCCCACTGAGTGGCAGTATGGAGCTCCTTTTTACTATAGTTGTATAGAAGGTGGCTTCATTTCATTGTATATGTACTCAACCATATAAAAGCATAATATAGCAACTGTAAGAGCAGTTACATTGAATGCCAGAGATACATTCATCAGATTTTGAAGTTGTTTGTACAAGGAGTGATAACTGACACTGTACTTAAAATCACTTTGTAAAACCTAGAAATATCACTATCCTGTAACCAACAGATCATTGAAAAGAGTAATCAATGAATACTATACAAGAAATTATATATTGTAATAGTTTGTTACACAAAATGACTTTCTGCGTTACTCCCGAGGAATCCCACTGAGTGGCAGTATGGAGCTCCTTTTTGCTATAGTTGTATAGAAGGTGGCTTCATTTCATTGTATATGTACTCAACCATATAAAAGCATGATATAGCAACTGTAAGAAGAGTTACATTGAATGCCAGAGATACATTCATCAGATTTTGAAGTTCTTTGTACAAGGAGTGATAACTGACACTGTACTGATATCACTTTGTAAAACGTAGAAATTTCACTGTTGTCTAACCAAGAGTTCACAGAAGAGTAATCAATGAATACTATACAAGAAATACATTGGATTGTAAATTGTAATAGTTTGTTACACAAAATGACTTTCTGCGTTACTCCCGAGGAATCCCACTGAGTGGCAGTATGGAGCACCTTTTTGCTATAGTTGTATAGAAGGTGGCTTCATTTCATTGTATATGTACTCAACCATATAAAAGCATGATATAGCAACTGTAAGAGCAGTTACATTGAATGCCAGAGATACATTCATCAGATTTTGAAGTTGTTTGTACAAGGAGTGATAACTGACACTGTACTGATATCACTTTGTAAAACCTAGAAATATCACTATCCTGTAACCAACAGATCATTGAAAAGAGTAATCAATGAATACTATACAAGAAATTATATATTGTAATAGTTTGTTACACAAAATGACTTTCTGCGTTACTCCCTAGGAATCCCACTGAGTGGCAGTATGGAGCTCCTTTTTACTATAGTTGTATAGAAGGTGGCTTCATTTCATTGTATATGTACTCAACCATATAAAAGCATGATATAGCAACTGTAAGAGCAGTTACATTGAATGCCATAGATACATTCATCAGATTTTGAAGTTGGTTGTACAAGGAGTGATTACTGACACTGTATTGATATCACGTTGTAAAACCTAGAAATTTCACTTTTGTCTAACCAAGAGATCGCAGAAGAGTAATCAATGAATACTATACAAGAAATACATTGGATTGTAAATTGTAATAGTTTGTTACACAAAATGACTTTCTGCGTTACTCGCGAGGAATCCCACTGAGTGGCAGTATGGAGCACCTTTTTACTGTAGTTGTATGGAAGGTGGCTTCATTTCATTGTATATGTACTCAACCATATAAAAGCATGATATAGCAACGGTAAGAGCAGTTACATTGAATGCAAGAGATACATTCATCAGATTTTGAAGTTGGTTGTACAAGGAGTGATAACTGACACTGTACTGATATCACTTTGTAAAACGTAGAAATTTCACTGTTGTCTAACCAAGAGTTCACAGAAGAGTAATCAATGAATACTATACAAGAAATACATTGGATTGTAAATTGTAATAGTTTGTTACACAAAATGACTTTCTGCGTTACTCCCGAGGAATCCCACTGAGTGGCAGTATGGAGCACCTTTTTGCTATAGTTGTATAGAAGGTGGCTTCATTTCATTGTATATGTACTCAACCATATAAAAGCATGATATAGCAACTGTAAGAGCAGTTACATTGAATGCCAGAGATACATTCATCAGATTTTGAAGTTCTTTGTACAAGGAGTGATAACTGACACTGTCCTGATATCACTTTGTAAAACGTAGAAATTTCACTGTTGTCTAACCAAGAGTTCACAGAAGAGTAATCAATGAATACTATACAAGAAATACATTGGATTGTAAATTGTAATAGTTTGTTACACAAAATGACTTTCTGCGTTACTCCCGAGGAATCGCACTGAGTGGCAGTATGGAGCACCTTTTTGCTATAGTTGTATAGAAGGTGGCTTCATTTCATTGTATATGTACTCAACCATATAAAAGTATGATATAGCAACTGTAAGAGCAGTTACATTGAATGCCAGAGATACATTCATCAGATTTTGAAGTTCTTTGTACAAGGAGTGATAACTGACACTGTACTGATATCACTTTCTAAAACGTAGAAATTTCACTGTTGTCTAACCAAGAGTTCACAGAAGAGTAATCAATGAATACTATACAAGAAATACATTGGATTGTAAATTGTAATAGTTTGTTACACAAAATAACTTTCTGCGTTACTCCCGAGTAATCCCACTGAGTGGCAGTATGGAGCACCTTTTTGCTATAGTTGTATAGAAGGTGGCTTCATTTCATTGTATATGTACTCAACCATATAAAAGCATGATATAGCAACTGTAAGAAGAGTTACATTGAATGCCAGAGATACATTCATCAGATTTTGAAGTTGGTTGTACAAGGAGTGATAACTGACACTGTACTGATATCACTTTGTAAAACCTAGAAATATCACTATCCTGTAACCAACAGATCATTGAAAAGAGTAATCAATGAATACTATACAAGAAATTATATATTGTAATAGTTTGTTACACAAAATGACTTTCTGCGTTACTCCCGAGGAATCCCACTGAGTGGCAGTATGGAGCTCCTTTTTACTATAGTTGTATAGAAGGTGGCTTCATTTCATTGTATATGTACTCAACCATATAAAAGCATAATATAGCAACTGTAAGAGCAGTTACATTGAATGCCAGAGATACATTCATCAGATTTTGAAGTTGTTTGTACAAGGAGTGATAACTGACACTGTACTTAAAATCACTTTGTAAAACCTAGAAATATCACTATCCTGTAACCAACAGATCATTGAAAAGAGTAATCAATGAATACTATACAAGAAATTATATATTGTAATAGTTTGTTACACAAAATGACTTTCTGCGTTACTCCCGAGGAATCCCACTGAGTGGCAGTATGGAGCTCCTTTTTACTATAGTTGTATAGAAGGTGGCTTCATTTCATTGTATATGTACTCAACCATATAAAAGCATGATATAGCAACTGTAAGAGCAGTTACATTGAATGCAAGAGATACGTTCATCAGATTTTGAAGTTGTTTGTACAAGGAGTGATTACTGACACTGTATTGATATCACGTTGGAAAACCTAGAAATTTCACTGTTGTCTAACCAAGAGTTCACAGAAGAGTAATCAATGAATACTATACAAGAAATACATTGGATTGTAAATTGTAATAGTTTGTTACACAAAATGACTTTCTGCGTTACTCCCGAGGAATCCCACTGAGTGGCAGTATGGAGCACCTTTTTACTGTAGTTGTATAGAAAGTGGCTTCATTTCATAGTATATGTACTCAAGCATATAAAATCAAGATATATCAACTGTAAGAGCAATTACATTGAATGCAAGAGATACATTCATCAGATTTTGAAGTTGGTTGTACAAGGAGTGATAACTGACACTGTACTGATATCACTTTGTAAAACGTAGAAATTTCACTGTTGTCTAACCAAGAGTTCACAGAAGAGTAATCAATGAATACTATACAAGAAATACATTGGATTGTAAATTGTAATAGTTTGTTACACAAAATGACTTTCTGCGTTACTCCCGAGGAATCCCACTGAGTGGCAGTATGGAGCACCTTTTTGCTATAGTTGTATAGAAGGTGGCTTCATTTCATTGTATATGTACTCAACCATATAAAAGCATGATATAGCAACTGTAAGAGCAGTTACATTGAATGGCAGAGATACATTCATCAGATTTTGAAGTTGTTTGTGCAAGGAGTGATAACTGACACTGTACTGATATCACTTTGTAAAACCTAGAAATATCACTATCCTGTAACCAACAGATCATTGAAAAGAGTAATCAATGAATACTATACAAGAAATTATATATTGTAATAGTTTGTTACACAAAATGACTTTCTGCGTTACTCCCGAGGAATCCCACTGAGTGGCAGTATGGAGCACCTTTTTACTATAGTTGTATAGAAGGTGGCTTCATTTCATTGTATATGTACTCAACCATATAAAAGCATGATATAGCAACTGTAAGAGCAGTTACATTGAATGCAAGAGATACATTCATCAGATTTTGAAGTTGGTTGTACAAGGAGTGATTACTGACACTGTATTGATATCACGTTGTAAAAACTAGAAATTTCACTGTTGTCTAACCAAGAGATCGCAGAAGAGTAATCAATGAATACTATACAAGAAATACATTGGATTGTAAATTGTAATAGTTTGTTACACAAAATGACTTTCTGCGTTACTCCTGAGGAATCCCACTGAGTGGCAGTATGGAGCACCTTTTTACTGTAGTTGTATAGAAGGTGGCTTCATTTAATTGTATATGTAAACCATATAAAATCAAGATATATCAACTGTAAGAGCAATTACATTGAATGCAAGAGATACATTCATCAGATTTTGAAGTTCTTTGTACAAGGAGTGATAACTGACACTGTACTGATATCACTTTGTAAAACGTAGAAATTTCACTGTTGTCTAACAAAGACTTCACAGAAAAGTAATCAATGAATACTATACAAGAAATACATTGGATTGTAAATTGTAATAGTTTGTTACACAAAATGACTTTCTGCGTTACTCCTGAGGAATCACACTGAGTGGCAGTATGGAGCACCTTTTTGCTATAGTTGTATAGAAGGTCGCTTCATTTCATTGTATATGTACTCAACCAAATAAAAGCATGATATAGCAACTGTAAGAGCAGTTACATTGAATGGCAGAGATACATTCATCAGATTTTGAAGTTGTTTGTGCAAGGAGTGATAACTGACACTGTACTGATATCACTTTGTAAAACCTAGAAATATCACTATCCTGTAACCAACAGATCATTGAAAAGAGTAATCAATGAATACTATACAAGAAATTATATATTGTAATAGTTTGTTACACAAAATGACTTTCTGCGTTACTCCCGAGGAATCCCACTGAGTGGCAGTATGGAGCTCCTTTTTACTATAGTTGTATAGAAGGTGGCTTCATTTCATTGTATATGTACTCAACCATATAAAAGCATGATATAGCAAATGTAAGAGCAGTTACATTGAATGCAAGAGATACATTCATCAGATTTTGAAGTTGGTTGTACAAGGAGTGATTACTGACACTGTATTGATATCACGTTGTAAAACCTAGAAATTTCACTGTTGTCTAACCAAGAGATCGCAGAAGAGTAATCAATGAATACTATACAAGAAATACATTGGATTGTAAATTGTAATAGTTTGTTACAAAAAATGAATTTCTGCGTTACTCCCGAGGAATCCCACTGAGTGGCAGTATGGAGCACCTTTTTGCTATAGTTGTATAGAAGGTGGCTTCATTTCATTGTATATGTACTCAACCATATAAAAGCATGATATAGCAACTGTAAGAGCAGTTACATTGAATGCCAGAGATACATTCATCAGATTTTGAAGTTGTTTGTACAAGGAGTGATAACTGACACTGTACTGATATCACTTTGTAAAACCTAGAAATATCACTATCCTGTAACCAACAGATCATTGAAAAGAGTAATCAATGAATACTATACAAGAAATTATATATTGTAATAGTTTGTTACACAAAATGACTTTCTGCGTTACTCCCGAGGAATCCCACTGAGTGGCAGTATGGAGCTCCTTTTTACTATAGTTGTATAGAAGGTGGCTTCATTTAATTGTATATGTACTCAACCATATAAAAGCATGATATAGCAACTGTAAGAGCAGTTACATTGAATGCAAGAGATACATTCATCAGATTTTGAAGTTGGTTGTACAAGGAGTGATAACTGACACTGTATTGATATCACGTTGTAAAACCTAGAAATTTCACTGTTGTCTAACCAAGAGATCGAAGAAGAGTAATCAATGAATACTATACAAGAAATACATTGGATTGTAAATTGTAATAGTTTGTTACACAAAATGACTTTCTGCGTTACTCCCGAGGAATCCCACTGAGTGGCAGTATGGAGCACCTTTTTACTGTAGTTGTATAGAAGGTGGCTTCATTTAATTGTATATGTACTCAACCATATAAAATCAAGATATATCAACTGTAGGAGCAATTACATTGAATGCAAGAGATACATTCATCAGATTTTGAAGTTGGTTGTACAAGGAGTGATAACTGACACTGTACTGATATCACTTTATAAAACCTAGAAATTTCACTGTTGTCTAACCAAGAGTTCACAGAAGAGTAATCAATGAATACTATACAAGAAATACATTGGATTGTAAATTGTAATAGTTTGTTACACAAAATAACTTTCTGCGTTACTCCCGAGGAATCCCACTGAGTGGCAGTATGGGGCACCTTTTTGCTATAGTTGTATAGAAGGTGGCTTCATTTCATTGTATATGTACTCAACCATATAAAAGCATGATATAGCAACTATAAGAGCAGTTACATTGAATGCCAGAGATACATTCATCAGATTTTGAAGTTGTTTGTACAAGGAGTGATAACTGACACTGTACTGATATCACTTTGTAAAACCTAGAAATATCACTATCCTGTAACCAACAGATCATTGAAAAGAGTAATCAATGAATACTATACAAGAAATTGTATATTGTAATAGTTTGTTACACAAAATGACTTTCTGCGTTACTCACGAGGAATCCCACTGAGTGGCAGTATGGAGCTCCTTTTTACTATAGTTGTATAGAAGGTGGCTTCATTTCATAGTATATGTACTCAACCATATAAAAGCATGATATAGCAACTGTAAGAGCAGTTACATTGAATGCAAGAGATACATTCATCAGATTTTGAAGTTGGTTGTACAAGGAGTGATAACTGACACTGTACTGATATCAATTTGTAAAACGTAGAAATTTCACTGTTGTCTAACCAAGAGTTCACAGAAGAGTAATCAATGAATACTATACAAGAAATACATTGGATTGTAAATTGTAATAGTTTGTTACACAAAATGACTTTCTGCGTTACTCCCGAGGAATCCCACTGAGTGGCAGTATGGAGCTCCTTTTTGCTATAGTTGGATAGAAGGTGGCTTCATTTCATTGTATATGGACTCAACCATATAAAAGCATGATATAGCAACTGTAAGAGCAGTTACATTGAATGGCAGAGATACATTCATCAGATTTTGAAGTTGTTTGTACAAGGAGTGATAACTGACACTGTACTTAAAATCACTTTGTAAAACCTAGAAATATCACTATCCTGTAATCAACAGATCATTGAAAAAGAGTAATCAATGAATACTATACAAGAAATTGTATATTGTAATAGTTTGTTACACAAAATGACCTTCTGCGTTACTCCCGAGGAATCCCACTGAGTGGCAGTATGGAGCACCTTTTTCCTCCAGCTGTATAGACGGTGGCTTCATTTAATTCTATATGTACTCAACCATATAAAAGCATGATATAGCCACAGTAAGAGCAGTTACATTGAATGCCAGAGATAAATTCATCAGATTTTGAAGTTCTTTGTACAAGGAGTGATAACTGACACTGTACTGATATCACTTTGTAAAACGTAGAAATTTCACTGTTGTCTAACCAAGAGTTCACAGAAAAGTAATCAATGAATACTATACAAGAAATACATTGGATTGTAAATTGTAATAGTTTGTTACACAAAATGACTTTCTGCGTTACTCCTGAGGAATCCCACTGAGTGGCCGTATGGAGCACCTTTTTGCTATAGTTGTATAGAAGGTGGCTTCATTTCATTGTATATGTACTCAACCAAATAAAAGCATGATATAGCAACGGTAAGAGCAGTTACATTGAATGCCAGAGATACATTCATCAGATTTTGAAGTTGTTTGTACAAGGAGTGATAACTGACACTGTACTGATATCACTTTGTAAAACCTAGAAATATCACTACCCTGTAACCAACAGATCATTGAAAAGAGTAATCAATGAATAATATACAAGAAATTATATATTGTAATAGTTTGTTACACAAAATGACTTTCTGCGTTACTCCCGAGGAATCCCACTGAGTGGCAGTATGGAGCTCCTTTTTACTATAGTTGTATAGAAGGTGGCTTCATTTCATTGTATATGTACTCAACCATATAAAAGCATGATATAGCAACTGTAAGAGCAGTTACATTGAATGCAAGAGATACATTCATCAGATTTTGAAGTTGGTTGTACAAGGAGTGATTACTGACACTGTATTGATATCACGTTGTAAAACCTAGAAATTTCACTGTTGTCTAACCAAGAGATCGCAGAAGAGTAATCAATGAATACTATACAAGAAATACATTGGATTGTAAATTGTAATAGTTTGTTACACAAAATGACTTTCTGCGTTACTCCCGAGGAATCCCACTGAGTGGCAGTATGGAGCACCTTTTTACTGTAGTTGTATAGAAGGTGGCTTCATTTAATTGTATATGTAAACCATATAAAATCAAGATATATCAACTGTAAGAGCAATTACATTGAATGCAAGAGATACATTCATCAGATTTTGAAGTTCTTTGTACAAGGAGTGATAACTGACACTGTACTGATATCACTTTGTAAAACGTAGAAATTTCACTGTTGTCTAACCAAGACTTCACAGAAAAGTAATCAATGAATACTATACAAGAAATACATTGGATTGTAAATTGTAATAGTTTGTTACACAAAATGACTTTCTGCGTTACTCCTGAGGAATCACACTGAGTGGCAGTATGGAGCACCTTTTTGCTATAGTTGTATAGAAGGTCGCTTCATTTCATTGTATATGTACTCAACCAAATAAAAGCATGATATAGCAACTGTAAGAGCAGTTACATTGAATGGCAGAGATACATTCATCAGATTTTGAAGTTGTTTGTGCAAGGAGTGATAACTGACACTGTACTGATATCACTTTGTAAAACCTAGAAATATCACTATCCTGTAACCAACAGATCATTGAAAAGAGTAATCAATGAATACTATACAAGAAATTATATATTGTAATAGTTTGTTACACAAAATGACTTTCTGCGTTACTCCCGAGGAATCCCACTGAGTGGCAGTATGGAACTCCTTTTTACTATAGTTGTATAGAAGGTGGCTTCATTTCATTGTATATGTACTCAACCATATAAAAGCATGATATAGCAACTGTAAGAGCAGTTACATTGAATGCAAGAGATACATTCATCAGATTTTGAAGTTGGTTGTACAAGGAGTGATTACTGACACTGTATTGATATCACGTTGTAAAACCTAGAAATTTCACTGTTGTCTAACCAAGAGATCGCAGAAGAGTAATCAATGAATACTATACAAGAAATACATTGGATTGTAAATTGTAATAGTTTGTTACAAAAAATGTATTTCTGCGTTACTCCCGAGGAATCCCACTGAGTGGCAGTATGGAGCACCTTTTTGCTATAGTTGTATAGAAGGTGGCTTCATTTCATTGTATATGTACTCAACCATATAAAAGCATGATATAGCAACTGTAAGAGCAGTTACATTGAATGCCAGAGATACATTCATCAGATTTTGAAGTTGTTTGTACAAGGAGTGATAACTGACACTGTACTGATATCACTTTGTAAAACCTACAAATATCACTATCCTGTAACCAACAGATCATTGAAAAGAGTAATCAATGAATACTATACAAGAAATTATATATTGTAATAGTTTGTTACACAAAATGACTTTCTGCGTTACTCCCGAGGAATCCCACTGAGTGGCAGTATGGAGCTCCTTTTTACTATAGTTGTATAGAAGGTGGCTTCATTTCATTGTATATGTACTCAACCATATAAAAGCATGATATAGCAACTGTAAGAGCAGTTACATTGAATGCAAGAGATACATTCATCAGATTTTGAAGTTGGTTGTACAAGGAGTGATAACTGACACTGTACTGATATCACTTTATAAAACCTAGAAATTTCACTGTTGTCTAACCAAGAGTTCACAGAAGAGTAATCAATGAATACTATACAAGAAATACATTGGATTGTAAATTGTAATAGTTTGTTACAAAAAATGAATTTCTGCGTTACTCCCGAGGAATCCCACTGAGTGGCAGTATGGAGCACCTTTTTGCTATAGTTGTATAGAAGGTGGCTTCATTTCATTGTATATGTACTCAACCATATAAAAGCATGATATAGCAACTGTAAGAGCAGTTACATTGAATGCCAGAGATACATTCATCAGATTTTGAAGTTGTTTGTACAAGGAGTGATAACTGACACTGTACTGATATCACTTTGTAAAACCTAGAAATATCACTATCCTGTAACCAACAGATCATTGAAAAGAGTAATCAATGAATACTATACAAGAAATTATATATTGTAATAGTTTGTTACACAAAATGACTTTCTGCGTTACTCCCGAGGAATCCCACTGAGTGGCAGTATGGAGCTCCTTTTTACTATAGTTGTATAGAAGGTGGCTTCATTTCATTGTATATGTACTCAACCATATAAAAGCATGATATAGCAACTGTAAGAGCAGTTACATTGAATGCAAGAGATACATTCATCAGATTTTGAAGTTGGTTGTACAAGGAGTGATTACTGACACTGTATTGATATCACGTTGTAAAACCTAGAAATTTCACTGTTGTCTAACCAAGAGATCGCAGAAGAGTAATCAATGAATACTATACAAGAAATACATTGGATTGTAAATTGTAATAGTTTGTTACACAAAATGACTTTCTGCGTTACTCCCGAGGAATCCCACTGAGTGGCAGTATGGAGCACCTTTTTACTGTAGTTGTATAGAAGGTGGCTTCATTTAATTGTATATGTACTCAACCATATAAAATCAAGATATATCAACTGTATGAGCAATTACATTGAATGCAAGAGATACATTCATCAGATTTTGAAGTTCTTTGTACAAGGAGTGATAACTGACACTGTACTGATATCACTTTGTAAAACGTAGAAATTTCACTGTTGTCTAACCAAGAGTTCACAGAAAAGTAATCAATGAATACTATACAAGAAATACATTGGATTGTAAATTGTAATAGTTTGTTACACAAAATGACTTTCTGCGTTACTCCTGAGGAATCACACTGAGTGGCAGTATGGAGCACCTTTTTGCTATAGTTGTATAGAAGGTCGCTTCATTTCATTGTATATGTACTCAACCAAATAAAAGCATGATATAGCAACGGTAAGAGCAGTTACATTGAATGCCAGAGATACATTCATCAGATTTTGAAGTTGTTTGTACAAGGAGTGATAACTGACACTGAACTGATATCACTTTGTAAAACCTAGAAATATCTCTATCCTGTAACCAACAGATCTTTGAAAAGAGTAATCAATGAATACTATACAAGAAATTATATATTGTAATAGTTTGTTACACAAAATGACTTTCTGCGTTACTCCCGAGGAATCCCACTGAGTGGCAGTATGGAGCTCGTTTTACTATAGTTGTATAGAAGGTGGCTTCATTTCATTGTATATGTACTCAACCATATAAAAGCATGATATAGCAACTGTAAGAGCAGTTACATTGAATGCAAGAGATACATTCATCAGATTTTGAAGTTGGTTGTACAAGGAGTGATTACTGACACTGTATTGATATCACGTTGTAAAACCTAGAAATTTCACTGTTGTCTAACCAAGAGATCGCAGAAGAGTAATCAATGAATACTATACAAGAAATACATTGGATTGTAAATTGTAATAGTTTGTTACACAAAATGACTTTCTGCGTTACTCCCGAGGAATCCCACTGAGTGGCAGTATGGAGCACCTTTTTACTGTAGTTGTATAGAAGGTGGCTTCATTTAATTGTATATGTACTCAACCATATAAAATCAAGATATATCAACTGTAAGAGCAATTACATTGAATGCAAGAGATACATTCATCAGATTTTGAAGTTCTTTGTACAAGGAGTGATAACTGACACTGTACTGATATCACTTTGTAAAACGTAGAAATTTCACTGTTGTCTAACCAAGAGTTCACAGAAAAGTAATCAATGAATACTATACAAGAAATACATTGGATTGTAAATTGTAATAGTTTGTTACACAAAATGACTTTCTGCGTTACTCCTGAGGAATCACACTGAGTGGCAGTATGGAGCACCTTTTTGCTATAGTTGTATAGAAGGTTGCTTCATTTCATTGTATATGTACTCAACCAAATAAAAGCACGATATAGCAACGGTAAGAGCAGTTACATTGAATGCCAGAGATACATTCATCAGATTTTGAAGTTGTTTGTACAAGGAGTGATAACTGACACTGTACTGATATCACTTTGTAAAACCTAGAAATATCACTATCCTGTAACCAACAGATCTTTGAAAAGAGTAATCAATGAAAACTATACAAGAAATTATATATTGTAATAGTTTGTTACACAAAATGACTTTCTGCGTTACTCCCGAGGAATCCCACTGAGTGGCACTATGGAGCTCGTTTTACTATAGTTGTATAGAAGGTGGCTTCATTTCATTGTATATGTACTCAACCATATAAAAGCATGATATAGCCACTGTAAGAGCAGTTACATTGAATGCAAGAGATACATTCATCAGATTTTGAAGTTGGTTTACAAGGAGTGATTACTGACACTGTATTGATATCACATTGTAAAACCTAGAAATTTCACTGTTGTCTAACCAAGAGATCGCAGAAGAGTAATCAATGAATACTATACAAGAAATACATTGGATTGTAAATTGTAATAGTTTGTTACACAAAATCACTTTCTGCGTTACTCCCGAGGAATCCCACTGAGTGGCAGTATGGAGCACCTTTTTACTGTAGTTGTATAGAAGGTGGCTTCATTTAATTGTATATGTACTCAACCATATAAAATCAAGATATATCAACTGTAAGAGCAATTACATTGAATGCAAGAGATACATTCATCAGATTTTGAAGTTGGTTGTACAAGGAGTGATAACTGACACTGTACTGATATCACTTTATAAAACCTAGAAATTTCACTGTTGTCTAACCAAGAGTTCACAGAAGAGTAATCAATGAATACTATACAAGAAATACATTGGATTGTAAATTGTAATAGTTTGTTACAAAAAATGAATTTCTGCGTTACTCCCGAGGAATCCCACTGAGTGGCAGTATGGAGCACCTTTTTGCTATAGTTGTATAGAAGGTGGCTTCATTTCATTGTATATGTACTCAACCATATAAAAGCATGATATAGCAACTGTAAGAGCAGTTACATTGAATGCCAGAGATACATTCATCAGATTTTGAAGTTGTTTGTACAAGGAGTGATAACTGACACTGTACTGATATCACTTTGTAAAACCTAGAAATATCACTATCCTGTAACCAACAGATCATTGAAAAGAGTAATCAATGAATACTATACAAGAAATTATATATTGTAATAGTTTGTTACACAAAATGACTTTCTGCGTTACTCCCGAGGAATCCCACTGAGTGGCAGTATGGAGCTCCTTTTTACTATAGTTGTATAGAAGGTGGCTTCATTTCATTGTATATGTACTCAACCATATAAAAGCATGATATAGCAACTGTAAGAGCAGTTACATTGAATGCAAGAGATACATTCATCAGATTTTGAAGTTGGTTGTACAAGGAGTGATTACTGACACTGTATTGATATCACGTTGTAAAACCTAGAAATTTCACTGTTGTCTAACCAAGAGATCGCAGAAGAGTAATCAATGAATACTATACAAGAAATACATTGGATTGTAAATTGTAATAGTTTGTTACACAAAATGACTTTCTGCGTTACTCCCGAGGAATCCCACTGAGTGGCAGTATGGAGCACCTTTTTACTGTAGTTGTATAGAAGGTGGCTTCATTTAATTGTATATGTACTCAACCATATAAAATCAAGATATATCAACTGTAAGAGCAATTACATTGAATGCAAGAGATACATTCATCAGATTTTGAAGTTGGTTGTACAAGGAGTGATAACTGACACTGTACTGATATCACTTTATAAAACCTAGAAATTTCACTGTTGTCTAACCAAGAGTTCACAGAAGAGTAATCAATGAATACTATACAAGAAATACATTGGATTGTAAATTGTAATAGTTTGTTACACAAAATAACTTTCTGCGTTACTCCCGAGGAATCCCACTGAGTGGCAGTATGGAGCACCTTTTTGCTATAGTTGTATAGAAGGTGGCTTCATTTCATTGTATATGTACTCAACCATATAAAAGCATGATATAGCAACTGTAAGAGCAGTTACATTGAATGCCAGAGATACATTCATCAGATTTTGAAGTTGTTTGTACAAGGAGTGATAACTGACACTGTACTGATATCACTTTGTAAAACCTAGAAATATCACTATCCTGTAACCAACAGATCATTGAAAAGAGTAATCAATGAATACTATACAAGAAATTGTATATTGTAATAGTTTGTTACACAAAATGACTTTCTGCGTTACTCACGAGGAATCCCACTGAGTGGCAGTATGGAGCACCTTTTTACTGTAGTTGTATAGAAAGTGGCTTCATTTAATAGTATATGTACTCAAGCATATAAAATCAAGATATATCAACTGTAAGAGCAATTACATTGAATGCAAGAGATACATTCATCAGATTTTGAAGTTGGTTGTACAAGGAGTGATAACTGACACTGTACTGATATCACTTTGTAAAACGTAGAAATTTCACTGTTGTCTAACCAAGAGTTCACAGAAGAGTAATCAATGAATACTATACAAGAAATACATTGGATTGTAAATTGTAATAGTTTGTTACACAAAATGACTTTCTGCATTACTCCCGAGGAATCCCACTGAGTGGCAGTATGGAGCACCTTTTTGCTATAGTTGTATAGAAGGTGGCTTCATTTCATTGTATATGTACTCAACCATATAAAAGCATGATATAGCAACTGTAAGAGCAGTTACATTGAATGCAAGAGATACATTCATCAGATTTTGAAGTTGTTTGTACAAGGAGTGATAACTGACCCTGTACTGATATCACTTTGTAAAACCTAGAAATATCACTATCCTGTAACCAACAGATCATTGAAAAGAGTAATCAATGAATACTATACAAGAAATTGTATATTGTAATAGTTTGTTACACAAAATGACTTTCTGCGTTACTCCCGAGGAATCCCACTGAGTGGCAGTATGGAGCACCTTTTTCCTCCAGCTGTATAGAAGGTGGCTTCATTTAATTGTATATGTACTCAACCATATAAAAGCATGATATAGCCACAGTAAGAGCAGTTACATTGAATGCCAGAGATACATTCATCAGATTTTGAAGTTGGTTGTACAAGGAGTGATAACTGACACTGTACTGATATCACTTTGTAAAACGTAGAAATTTCACTGTTTTCTAACCAAGAGTTCACAGAAGAGTAATCAATGAATACTATACAAGAAATACATTGGATTGTAAATTGTAATAGTTTGTTACACAAAATGACTTTCTGCGTTACTCCCGAGGAATCCCACTGAGTGGCAGTATGGAGCACCTTTTTGCTATAGTTGTATAGAAGGTGCCTTCATTTCATTGTATATGGACTCAACCATATAAAAGCATGATATAGCAACTGTAAGAGCAGTTACATTGAATGGCAGAGATACATTCATCAGATTTTGAAGTTGTTTGTACAAGGAGTGATAACTGACACTGTACTGATATCACTTTGTAAAACCTTGAAATATCACTATCCTGTAACCAACAGATCATTGAAAAGGGTAATCAATGAATACTATACAAGAAATTGTATATTGTAATAGTTTGTTACACAAAATGACTTTCTGCGTTACTCCCGAGGAATCCCACTGAGTGGCAGTATGGAGCACCTTTTTGCTATAGTTGTATAGAAGGTGGCTTCATTTCATTGTATATGTACTCAACCATATAAAAGCATGATATAGCAACTGTAAGAGCAGTTACATTGAATGCCAGAGATACATTCATCAGATTTTGAAGTTCTTTGTACAAGGAGTGATAACTGACACTGTACTGATATCACTTTGTAAAACGTAGAAATTTCACTGTTGTCTAACCAAGAGTTCACAGAAGAGTAATCAATGAATACTATACAAGAAATACATTGGATTGTAAATTGTAATAGTTTGTTACACAAAATAACTTTCTGCGTTACTCCCGAGGAATCCCACTGAGTGGCAGTATGGAGCACCTTTTTGCTATAGTTGTATAGAAGGTGGCTTGATTTCATTGTATATGTACTCAACCATATAAAAGCATGATATAGCAACTGTAAGAAGAGTTACATTGAATGTCAGAGATACATTCATCAGATTTTGAAGTTGGTTGTACAAGGAGTGATAACTGACACTATACTGATATCACTTTGTAAAACCTAGAAATATCACTATCCTGTAACCAACAGATCATTGAAAAGAGTAATCAATGAATACTATACAAGAAATTATATATTGTAATAGTTTGTTACACAAAATGACTTTCTGCGTTACTCCCGAGGAATCCCACTGAGTGGCAGTATGGAGCTCCTTTTTACTATAGTTGTATAGAAGGTGGCTTCATTTCATTGTATATGTACTCAACCATATAAAAGCATAATATAGCAACTGTAAGAGCAGTTACATTGAATGGCAGAGATACATTCATCAGATTTTGAAGTTCTTTGTACAAGGAGTGATTACTGACACTGTATTGATATCACGTTGGAAAACCTAGAAATTTCACTGTTGTCTAACCAAGCGATCGCAGAAGAGTAATCAACGAATACTATACAAGAAATACATTGGATTGTAAATTGTAATAGATTGTTACACAAAATGACTTTCTGCGTTATTCCCGAGGAATCCCACTGAGTGGCAGTATGGAGCACCTTTTTACTGTAGTTGTATAGAAAGTGGTTTCATTTAATAGTATATGTACTCAAGCATATAAAATCAAGATATATCAACTGTAAGAGCAATTACATTGAATGCAAGAGATACATTCATCAGATTTTGAAGTTGGTTGTACAAGGAGTGATAACTGACACTGTACTGATATCACTTTGTAAAACGTAGAAATTTCACTGTTGTCTAACCAAGAGTTCACAGAAGAGTAATCAATGAATACTATACAAGAAATACATTGGATTGTAAATTGTAATAGTTTGTTACACAAAATGACTTTCTGCATTACTCCCGAGGAATCCCACTGAGTGGCAGTATGGAGCACCTTTTTGCTATAGTTGTATAGAAGGTGGCTTCATTTCATTGTATATGTACTCAACCATATAAAAGCATGATATAGCAACTGTAAGAGCAGTTACATTGAATGGCAGAGATACATTCATCAGATTTTGAAGTTGTTTGTACAAGGAGTGATAACTGACCCTGTACTGATATCACTTTGTAAAACCTAGAAATATCACTATCCTGTAACCAACAGATCATTGAAAAGAGTAATCAATGAATACTATACAAGAAATTGTATATTGTAATAGTTTGTTACACAAAATGACTTTCTGCGTTACTCCCGAGGAATCCCACTGAGTGGCAATATGGAGCACCTTTTTACTATAGTTGTATAGAAGGTGGCTTCATTTCATTGTATATGTACTCAACCATATAAAAGCATGATATAGCAACTGTAAGAAGAGTTACATTGAATGTCAGAGATACATTCATCAGATTTTGAAGTTGGTTGTACAAGGAGTGATAACTGACACTGTACTGATATCACTTTGTAAAACCTAGAAATATCACTATCCTGTAACCAACAGATCATTGAAAAGAGTAATCAATGAATACTATACAAGAAATTATATATTGTAATAGTTTGTTACACAAAATGACTTTCTGCGTTACTCCCGAGGAATCCCACTGAGTGGCAGTATGGAGCTCCTTTTTACTATAGTTGTATAGAAGGTGGCTTCATTTCATTGTATATGTACTCAACCATATAAAAGCATAATATAGCAACTGTAAGAGCAGTTACATTGAATGCCAGAGATACATTCATCAGATTTTGAAGTTGTTTGTACAAGGAGTGATAACTGACACTGTACTTAAAATCACTTTGTAAAACCTAGAAATATCACTATCCTGTAATCAACAGATCATTGAAAAGAGTAATCAATGAATACTATACAAGAAATTATATATTGTAATAGTTTGTTACACAAAATGACTTTCTGCGTTACTCCCGAGGAATCCCACTGAGTGGCAGTATGGAGCTCCTTTTTACTATAGTTGTATAGAAGGTGGCTTCATTTCATTGTATATGTACTCAACCATATAAAAGCATGATATAGCAACTGTAAGAGCAGTTACATTGAATGCAAGAGATACGTTCATCAGATTTTGAAGTTGTTTGTACAAGGAGTGATTACTGACACTGTATTGATATCACGTTGGAAAACCTAGAAATTTCACTGTTGTCTAACCAAGCGATCGCAGAAGAGTAATCAACGAATACTATACAAGAAATACATTGGATTGTAAATTGTAATAGATTGTTACACAAAATGACTTTCTGCGTTACTCCCGAGGAATCCCACTGAGTGGCAGTATGGAGAACCTTTTTACTGTAGTTGTATAGAAAGTGGCTTCATTTAATAGTATATGTACTCAAGCATATAAAATCAAGATATATCAACTGTAAGAGCAATTACATTGAATGCAAGAGATACATTCATCAGATTTTGAAGTTGGTTGTACAAGGAGTGATAACTGACACTGTACTGATATCACTTTGTAAAACGTAGAAATTTCACTGTTGTCTAACCAAGAGTTTACAGAAAAGTAATCAATGAATACTATACAAGAAATACATTGGATTGTAAATTGTAATAGTTTGTTACACAAAATGACTTTCTGCGTTACTCCTGAGGAATCCCACTGAGTGGCAGTATGGAGCACCTTTTTGCTATAGTTGTATAGAAGGTGGCTTCATTTCATTGTATATGTACTCAACCAAATAAAAGCATGATATAGCAACGGTAAGAGCAGTTACATTGAATGCCAGAGATACATTCATCAGATTTTGAAGTTGTTTGTACAAGGAGTGATAACTGACACTGTACTGATATCACTTTGTAAAACCTAGAAATATCACTATCCTGTAACCAACAGATCATTGAAAAGAGTAATCAATGAATACTATACAAGAAATTATATATTGTAATAGTTTGTTACACAAAATGACTTTCTGCGTTACTCCCGAGGAATCCCACTGAGTGGCAGTATGGAGCTCCTTTTTACTATAGTTGTATAGAAGGTGGCTTCATTTCATTGTATATGTACTCAACCATATAAAAGCATGATATAGCAACTGTAAGAGCAGTTACATTGAATGCAAGAGATACATTCATCAGATTTTGAAGTTGGTTGTACAAGGAGTGATTACTGACACTGTATTGATATCACGTTGTAAAACCTAGAAATTTCACTGTTGTCTAACCAAGAGATCGCAGAAGAGTAATCAATGAATACTATACAAGAAATACATTGGATTGTAAATTGTAATAGTTTGTTACACAAAATGACTTTCTGCGTTACTCCCGAGGAATCCCACTGAGTGGCAGTATGGAGCACCTTTTTACTGTAGTTGTATAGAAGGTGGCTTCATTTAATTGTATATGTACTCAACCATATAAAATCAAGATATATCAACTGTAAGAGCAATTACATTGAATGCAAGAGATACATTCATCAGATTTTGAAATTCTTTGTACAAGGAGTGATAACTGACACTGTACTGGTATCACTTTGTAAAACGTAGAAATTTCACTGTTGTCTAACCAAGAGTTCACAGAAAAGTAATCAATGAATACTATACAAGAAATACATTGGATTGTAAATTGTAATAGTTTGTTACACAAAATGACTTTCTGCGTTACTCCTGAGGAATCCCACTGAGTGGCAGTATGGAGCACCTTTTTGCTATAGTTGTATAGAAGGTGGCTTCATTTCATTGTATATGTACTCAACCAAATAAAAGCATGATATAGCAACGGTAAGAGCAGTTACATTGAATGCCAGAGATACATTCATCAGATTTTGAAGTTCTTTATACAAGGAGTGATAACTGACACTGTACTGATATCACTTTGTAAAACCTAGAAATATCACTATCCTGTAACCAACAGATCATTGAAAAGAGTAATCAATGAATACTATACAAGAAATTATATATTGTAATAGTTTGTTACACAAAATGACTTTCTGCGTTACTCCCGAGGAATCCCACTGAGTGGCAGTATGGAGCTCCTTTTTACTATAGTTGTATAGAAGGTGGCTTCATTTCATTGTATATGTACTCAACCATATAAAAGCATGATATAGCAACTGTAAGAGCAGTTACATTGAATGCAAGAGATACATTCATCAGATTTTGAAGTTGGTTGTAGAAGGAGTGATTACTGACACTGTATTGATATCACGTTGTAAAACCTAGAAATTTCACTGTTGTCTAACCAAGAGATCGCAGAAGAGTAATCAATGAATACTATACAAGAAATACATTGGATTGTAAATTGTAATAGTTTGTTACACAAAATGACTTTCTGCGTTACTCCCGAGGAATCCCACTGAGTGGCAGTATGGAGCACCTTTTTACTGTAGTTGTATAGAAGGTGGCTTCATTTAATTGTATATGTACTCAACCATATAAAATCAAGATATATCAACTGTAAGAGCAATTACATTGAATGCAAGAGATACATTCATCAGATTTTGAAGTTCTTTGTACAAGGAGTGATAACTGACACTGTACTGGTATCACTTTGTAAAACGTAGAAATTTCACTGTTGTCTAACCAAGAGTTCACAGAAAAGTAATCAATGAATACTATACAAGAAATACATTGGATTGTAAATTGTAATAGTTTGTTACACAAAATGACTTTCTGCGTTACTCCTGAGGAATCCCACTGAGTGGCAGTATGGAGCACCTTTTTGCTATAGTTGTATAGAAGGTGGCTTCATTTCATTGTATATGTACTCAACCAAATAAAAGCATGATATAGCAACGGTAAGAGCAGTTACATTGAATGCCAGAGATACATTCATCAGATTTTGAAGTTGTTTGTACAAGGAGTGATAACTGACACTGTACTGATATCACTTTGTAAAACCTAGAAATATCACTATCCTGTAACCAACAGATCTTTGAAAAGAGTAATCAATGAATACTATACAAGAAATTATATATTGTAATAGTTTGTTACACAAAATGACTTTCTGCGTTACTCCCGAGGAATCCCACTGAGTGGCAGTATGGAGCTCGTTTTACTATAGTTGTATAGAAGGTGGCTTCATTTCATTGTATATGTACTCAACCATATAAAAGCATGATATAGCAACTGTAAGAGCAGTTACATTGAATGCAAGAGATACATTCATCAGATTTTGAAGTTGGTTGTACAAGGAGTGATTACTGACACTGTATTGATATCACGTTGTAAAACCTAGAAATTTCACTGTTGTCTAACCAAGAGATCGCAGAAGAGTAATCAATGAATACTATACAAGAAATACATTGGATTGTAAATTGTAATAGTTTCTTACAAAAAATGAATTTCTGCGTTACTCCCGAGGAATCCCACTGAGTGGCAGTATGGAGCACCTTTTTGCTATAGTTGTATAGAAGGTGGCTTCATTTCATTGTATATGTACTCAACCATATAAAAGCATGATATAGCAACTGTAAGAGCAGTTACATTGAATGGCAGAGATACATTCATCAGATTTTGAAGTTCTTTGTACAAGGAGTGATAACTGACACTGTACTGATATCACTTTGTAAAACGTAGAAATTTCACTGTTGTCTAACCAAGAGTTCACAGAAGAGTAATCAATGAATACTATACAAGAAATACATTGGATTGTAAATTGTAATAGTTTGTTACACAAAATAACTTTCTGCGTTACTCCCGAGGAATCCCACTGAGTGGCAGTATGGAGCACCTTTTTGCTATAGTTGTATAGAAGGTGGCTTGATTTCATTGTATATGTACTCAACCATATAAAAGCATGATATAGCAACTGTAAGAAGAGTTACATTGAATGTCAGAGATACATTCATCAGATTTTGAAGTTGGTTGTACAAGGAGTGATAACTGACACTATACTGATATCACTTTGTAAAACCTAGAAATATCACTATCCTGTAACCAACAGATCATTGAAAAGAGTAATCAATGAATACTATACAAGAAATTATATATTGTAATAGTTTGTTACACAAAATGACTTTCTGCGTTACTCCCGAGGAATCCCACTGAGTGGCAGTATGGAGCTCCTTTTTACTATAGTTGTATAGAAGGTGGCTTCATTTCATTGTATATGTACTCAACCATATAAAAGCATAATATAGCAACTGTAAGAGCAGTTACATTGAATGGCAGAGATACATTCATCAGATTTTGAAGTTCTTTGTACAAGGAGTGATTACTGACACTGTATTGATATCACGTTGGAAAACCTAGAAATTTCACTGTTGTCTAACCAAGCGATCGCAGAAGAGTAATCAACGAATACTATACAAGAAATACATTGGATTGTAAATTGTAATAGATTGTTACACAAAATGACTTTCTGCGTTATTCCCGAGGAATCCCACTGAGTGGCAGTATGGAGCACCTTTTTACTGTAGTTGTATAGAAAGTGGTTTCATTTAATAGTATATGTACTCAAGCATATAAAATCAAGATATATCAACTGTAAGAGCAATTACATTGAATGCAAGAGATACATTCATCAGATTTTGAAGTTGGTTGTACAAGGAGTGATAACTGACACTGTACTGATATCACTTTGTAAAACGTAGAAATTTCACTGTTGTCTAACCAAGAGTTCACAGAAGAGTAATCAATGAATACTATACAAGAAATACATTGGATTGTAAATTGTAATAGTTTGTTACACAAAATGACTTTCTGCATTACTCCCGAGGAATCCCACTGAGTGGCAGTATGGAGCACCTTTTTGCTATAGTTGTATAGAAGGTGGCTTCATTTCATTGTATATGTACTCAACCATATAAAAGCATGATATAGCAACTGTAAGAGCAGTTACATTGAATGGCAGAGATACATTCATCAGATTTTGAAGTTGTTTGTACAAGGAGTGATAACTGACCCTGTACTGATATCACTTTGTAAAACCTAGAAATATCACTATCCTGTAACCAACAGATCATTGAAAAGAGTAATCAATGAATACTATACAAGAAATTGTATATTGTAATAGTTTGTTACACAAAATGACTTTCTGCGTTACTCCCGAGGAATCCCACTGAGTGGCAATATGGAGCACCTTTTTACTATAGTTGTATAGAAGGTGGCTTCATTTCATTGTATATGTACTCAACCATATAAAAGCATGATATAGCAACTGTAAGAAGAGTTACATTGAATGTCAGAGATACATTCATCAGATTTTGAAGTTGGTTGTACAAGGAGTGATAACTGACACTGTACTGATATCACTTTGTAAAACCTAGAAATATCACTATCCTGTAACCAACAGATCATTGAAAAGAGTAATCAATGAATACTATACAAGAAATTATATATTGTAATAGTTTGTTACACAAAATGACTTTCTGCGTTACTCCCGAGGAATCCCACTGAGTGGCAGTATGGAGCTCCTTTTTACTATAGTTGTATAGAAGGTGGCTTCATTTCATTGTATATGTACTCAACCATATAAAAGCATAATATAGCAACTGTAAGAGCAGTTACATTGAATGCCAGAGATACATTCATCAGATTTTGAAGTTGTTTGTACAAGGAGTGATAACTGACACTGTACTTAAAATCACTTTGTAAAACCTAGAAATATCACTATCCTGTAATCAACAGATCATTGAAAAGAGTAATCAATGAATACTATACAAGAAATTATATATTGTAATAGTTTGTTACACAAAATGACTTTCTGCGTTACTCCCGAGGAATCCCACTGAGTGGCAGTATGGAGCTCCTTTTTACTATAGTTGTATAGAAGGTGGCTTCATTTCATTGTATATGTACTCAACCATATAAAAGCATGATATAGCAACTGTAAGAGCAGTTACATTGAATGCAAGAGATACGTTCATCAGATTTTGAAGTTGTTTGTACAAGGAGTGATTACTGACACTGTATTGATATCACGTTGGAAAACCTAGAAATTTCACTGTTGTCTAACCAAGCGATCGCAGAAGAGTAATCAACGAATACTATACAAGAAATACATTGGATTGTAAATTGTAATAGATTGTTACACAAAATGACTTTCTGCGTTACTCCCGAGGAATCCCACTGAGTGGCAGTATGGAGAACCTTTTTACTGTAGTTGTATAGAAAGTGGCTTCATTTAATAGTATATGTACTCAAGCATATAAAATCAAGATATATCAACTGTAAGAGCAATTACATTGAATGCAAGAGATACATTCATCAGATTTTGAAGTTGGTTGTACAAGGAGTGATAACTGACACTGTACTGATATCACTTTGTAAAACGTAGAAATTTCACTGTTGTCTAACCAAGAGTTTACAGAAAAGTAATCAATGAATACTATACAAGAAATACATTGGATTGTAAATTGTAATAGTTTGTTACACAAAATGACTTTCTGCGTTACTCCTGAGGAATCCCACTGAGTGGCAGTATGGAGCACCTTTTTGCTATAGTTGTATAGAAGGTGGCTTCATTTCATTGTATATGTACTCAACCAAATAAAAGCATGATATAGCAACGGTAAGAGCAGTTACATTGAATGCCAGAGATACATTCATCAGATTTTGAAGTTGTTTGTACAAGGAGTGATAACTGACACTGTACTGATATCACTTTGTAAAACCTAGAAATATCACTATCCTGTAACCAACAGATCATTGAAAAGAGTAATCAATGAATACTATACAAGAAATTATATATTGTAATAGTTTGTTACACAAAATGACTTTCTGCGTTACTCCCGAGGAATCCCACTGAGTGGCAGTATGGAGCTCCTTTTTACTATAGTTGTATAGAAGGTGGCTTCATTTCATTGTATATGTACTCAACCATATAAAAGCATGATATAGCAACTGTAAGAGCAGTTACATTGAATGCAAGAGATACATTCATCAGATTTTGAAGTTGGTTGTACAAGGAGTGATTACTGACACTGTATTGATATCACGTTGTAAAACCTAGAAATTTCACTGTTGTCTAACCAAGAGATCGCAGAAGAGTAATCAATGAATACTATACAAGAAATACATTGGATTGTAAATTGTAATAGTTTGTTACACAAAATGACTTTCTGCGTTACTCCCGAGGAATCCCACTGAGTGGCAGTATGGAGCACCTTTTTACTGTAGTTGTATAGAAGGTGGCTTCATTTAATTGTATATGTACTCAACCATATAAAATCAAGATATATCAACTGTAAGAGCAATTACATTGAATGCAAGAGATACATTCATCAGATTTTGAAATTCTTTGTACAAGGAGTGATAACTGACACTGTACTGGTATCACTTTGTAAAACGTAGAAATTTCACTGTTGTCTAACCAAGAGTTCACAGAAAAGTAATCAATGAATACTATACAAGAAATACATTGGATTGTAAATTGTAATAGTTTGTTACACAAAATGACTTTCTGCGTTACTCCTGAGGAATCCCACTGAGTGGCAGTATGGAGCACCTTTTTGCTATAGTTGTATAGAAGGTGGCTTCATTTCATTGTATATGTACTCAACCAAATAAAAGCATGATATAGCAACGGTAAGAGCAGTTACATTGAATGCCAGAGATACATTCATCAGATTTTGAAGTTCTTTATACAAGGAGTGATAACTGACACTGTACTGATATCACTTTGTAAAACCTAGAAATATCACTATCCTGTAACCAACAGATCATTGAAAAGAGTAATCAATGAATACTATACAAGAAATTATATATTGTAATAGTTTGTTACACAAAATGACTTTCTGCGTTACTCCCGAGGAATCCCACTGAGTGGCAGTATGGAGCTCCTTTTTACTATAGTTGTATAGAAGGTGGCTTCATTTCATTGTATATGTACTCAACCATATAAAAGCATGATATAGCAACTGTAAGAGCAGTTACATTGAATGCAAGAGATACATTCATCAGATTTTGAAGTTGGTTGTAGAAGGAGTGATTACTGACACTGTATTGATATCACGTTGTAAAACCTAGAAATTTCACTGTTGTCTAACCAAGAGATCGCAGAAGAGTAATCAATGAATACTATACAAGAAATACATTGGATTGTAAATTGTAATAGTTTGTTACACAAAATGACTTTCTGCGTTACTCCCGAGGAATCCCACTGAGTGGCAGTATGGAGCACCTTTTTACTGTAGTTGTATAGAAGGTGGCTTCATTTAATTGTATATGTACTCAACCATATAAAATCAAGATATATCAACTGTAAGAGCAATTACATTGAATGCAAGAGATACATTCATCAGATTTTGAAGTTCTTTGTACAAGGAGTGATAACTGACACTGTACTGGTATCACTTTGTAAAACGTAGAAATTTCACTGTTGTCTAACCAAGAGTTCACAGAAAAGTAATCAATGAATACTATACAAGAAATACATTGGATTGTAAATTGTAATAGTTTGTTACACAAAATGACTTTCTGCGTTACTCCTGAGGAATCCCACTGAGTGGCAGTATGGAGCACCTTTTTGCTATAGTTGTATAGAAGGTGGCTTCATTTCATTGTATATGTACTCAACCAAATAAAAGCATGATATAGCAACGGTAAGAGCAGTTACATTGAATGCCAGAGATACATTCATCAGATTTTGAAGTTGTTTGTACAAGGAGTGATAACTGACACTGTACTGATATCACTTTGTAAAACCTAGAAATATCACTATCCTGTAACCAACAGATCTTTGAAAAGAGTAATCAATGAATACTATACAAGAAATTATATATTGTAATAGTTTGTTACACAAAATGACTTTCTGCGTTACTCCCGAGGAATCCCACTGAGTGGCAGTATGGAGCTCGTTTTACTATAGTTGTATAGAAGGTGGCTTCATTTCATTGTATATGTACTCAACCATATAAAAGCATGATATAGCAACTGTAAGAGCAGTTACATTGAATGCAAGAGATACATTCATCAGATTTTGAAGTTGGTTGTACAAGGAGTGATTACTGACACTGTATTGATATCACGTTGTAAAACCTAGAAATTTCACTGTTGTCTAACCAAGAGATCGCAGAAGAGTAATCAATGAATACTATACAAGAAATACATTGGATTGTAAATTGTAATAGTTTCTTACAAAAAATGAATTTCTGCGTTACTCCCGAGGAATCCCACTGAGTGGCAGTATGGAGCACCTTTTTGCTATAGTTGTATAGAAGGTGGCTTCATTTCATTGTATATGTACTCAACCATATAAAAGCATGATATAGCAACTGTAAGAGCAGTTACATTGAATGGCAGAGATACATTCATCAGATTTTGAAGTTGTTTGTACAAGGAGTGATAACTGACACTGTACTGATATCACTTTGTAAAACCTAGAAATATCACTATCCTGTAACCAACAGATCATTGAAAAGAGTAATCAATGAATACTATACAAGAAATTGTATATTGTAATATTTTGTTACACAAAATGACTTTCTGCGTTACTCACGAGGAATCCCACTAAGTGGAATTATGGAGCACCTTTTTACTATACTTGTATAGAAGGTGGCTTCATTTCATTGTATATGTACTCAACCATATAAAAGCATGATATAGCAACTGTAAGAAGAGTTACATTGAATGCCAGAGATACATTCATCAGATTTTGAAGTTGGTTGTACAAGGAGTGATAACTGACACTGTACTGATATCACTTTGTAAAACCTAGAAATATCACTATCCTGTAACCAACGGATCATTGAAAACAGTAATCAATGAATACTATACAAGAAATTATATATTGTAATAGTTTGTTACACAAAATGACTTTCTGCGTTACTCCCGAGGAATCCCACTGAGTGGCAGTATGGAGCTCCTTTTTACTATAGTTGTATAGAAGGTGGCTTCATTTCATTGTATATGTACTCAACCATATAAAAGCATGATATAGCAACTGTAAGAGCAGTTACATTGAATGCCAGAGATACATTCATCAGATTTTGAAGTTGGTTGTACAAGGAGTGATAACTGACACTGTACTTAAAATCACTTTGTAAAACCTAGAAATATCACTATCCTGTAACCAACAGATCATTGAAAAGAGTAATCAATGAATACTATACAAGAAATTATATATTGTAATAGTTTGTTCCACAAAATGACTTTCTGCGTTACTCCCGAGGAATCCCACTGAGTGGCAGTATGGAGCTCCTTTTTACTATAGTTGTATAGAAGGTGGCTTCATTTCATTGTATATGTACTCAACCATATAAAAGCATGATATAGCAACTGTAAGAGCAGTTACATTGAATGCAAGAGATACGTTCATCAGATTTAGAAGTTGTTTGTACAAGGAGTGTTTACTGACACTGTATTGATATCACGTTGGAAAACCTAGAAATTTCACTGTTGTCTAACCAAGCGATCGCAAAAGAGTAATCAATGAATACTATACAAGAAATACATTGGATTGTAAATTGTAATAGTTTGTTACACAAAATGACTTTCTGCGTTACTCCCGAGGAATCCCACTGAGTGGCAGTATGGAGCACCTTTTTACTGTAGTTGTATAGAAGGTGGCTTCATTTAATTGTATATGTACTCAACCATATAAAATCAAGATATATCAACTGTAAGAGCAATTACATTGAATGCAAGAGATACATTCATCAGATTTTGAAGTTCTTTGTACAAGGAGTGATAACTGACACTGTACTGGTATCACTTTGTAAAACGTAGAAATTTCACTGTTGTCTAACCAAGAGTTCACAGAAAAGTAATCAATGAATACTATACAAGAAATACATTGGATTGTAAATTGTAATAGTTTGTTACACAAAATGACTTTCTGCGTTACTCCTGAGGAATCCCACTGAGTGGCAGTATGGAGCACCTTTTTGCTATAGTTGTATAGAAGGTGGCTTCATTTCATTGTATATGTACTCAACCAAATAAAAGCATGATATAGCAACGGTAAGAGCAGTTACATTGAATGCCAGAGATACATTCATCAGATTTTGAAGTTGTTTGTACAAGGAGTGATAACTGACACTGTACTGATATCACTTTGTAAAACCTAGAAATATCACTATCCTGTAACCAACAGATCTTTGAAAAGAGTAATCAATGAATACTATACAAGAAATTATATATTGTAATAGTTTGTTACACAAAATGACTTTCTGCGTTACTCCCGAGGAATCCCACTGAGTGGCAGTATGGAGCTCGTTTTACTATAGTTGTATAGAAGGTGGCTTCATTTCATTGTATATGTACTCAACCATATAAAAGCATGATATAGCAACTGTAAGAGCAGTTACATTGAATGCAAGAGATACATTCATCAGATTTTGAAGTTGGTTGTACAAGGAGTGATTACTGACACTGTATTGATATCACGTTGTAAAACCTAGAAATTTCACTGTTGTCTAACCAAGAGATCGCAGAAGAGTAATCAATGAATACTATACAAGAAATACATTGGATTGTAAATTGTAATAGTTTCTTACAAAAAATGAATTTCTGCGTTACTCCCGAGGAATCCCACTGAGTGGCAGTATGGAGCACCTTTTTGCTATAGTTGTATAGAAGGTGGCTTCATTTCATTGTATATGTACTCAACCATATAAAAGCATGATATAGCAACTGTAAGAGCAGTTACATTGAATGGCAGAGATACATTCATCAGATTTTGAAGTTGTTTGTACAAGGAGTGATAACTGACACTGTACTGATATCACTTTGTAAAACCTAGAAATATCACTATCCTGTAACCAACAGATCATTGAAAAGAGTAATCAATGAATACTATACAAGAAATTGTATATTGTAATATTTTGTTACACAAAATGACTTTCTGCGTTACTCACGAGGAATCCCACTAAGTGGAATTATGGAGCACCTTTTTACTATACTTGTATAGAAGGTGGCTTCATTTCATTGTATATGTACTCAACCATATAAAAGCATGATATAGCAACTGTAAGAAGAGTTACATTGAATGCCAGAGATACATTCATCAGATTTTGAAGTTGGTTGTACAAGGAGTGATAACTGACACTGTACTGATATCACTTTGTAAAACCTAGAAATATCACTATCCTGTAACCAACGGATCATTGAAAACAGTAATCAATGAATACTATACAAGAAATTATATATTGTAATAGTTTGTTACACAAAATGACTTTCTGCGTTACTCCCGAGGAATCCCACTGAGTGGCAGTATGGAGCTCCTTTTTACTATAGTTGTATAGAAGGTGGCTTCATTTCATTGTATATGTACTCAACCATATAAAAGCATGATATAGCAACTGTAAGAGCAGTTACATTGAATGCCAGAGATACATTCATCAGATTTTGAAGTTGGTTGTACAAGGAGTGATAACTGACACTGTACTTAAAATCACTTTGTAAAACCTAGAAATATCACTATCCTGTAACCAACAGATCATTGAAAAGAGTAATCAATGAATACTATACAAGAAATTATATATTGTAATAGTTTGTTCCACAAAATGACTTTCTGCGTTACTCCCGAGGAATCCCACTGAGTGGCAGTATGGAGCTCCTTTTTACTATAGTTGTATAGAAGGTGGCTTCATTTCATTGTATATGTACTCAACCATATAAAAGCATGATATAGCAACTGTAAGAGCAGTTACATTGAATGCAAGAGATACGTTCATCAGATTTAGAAGTTGTTTGTACAAGGAGTGTTTACTGACACTGTATTGATATCACGTTGGAAAACCTAGAAATTTCACTGTTGTCTAACCAAGCGATCGCAAAAGAGTAATCAACGAATACTATACAAGAAATACATTGGATTGTAAATTGTAATAGTTTGTTACACAAAATGACTTTCTGCGTTACTCGCGAGGAATCCCACTGAGTGGCAGTATGGAGCACCTTTTTACTGTAGTTGTATAGAAGGTGGCTTCATTTAATTGTATATGTACTCAACCATATAAAATCAAGATATATCAACTGTAAGAGCAATTACATTGAATGCAAGAGATACATTCATCAGATTTTGAAGTTGGTTGTACAAGGAGTGATAACTGACACTGTACTGATATCACTTTGTAAAACGTAGAAATTTCACTGTTGTCTAACCAAGAGTTCACAGAAGAGTAATCAATGAATACTATACAAGAAATACATTGGATTGTAAATTGTAATAGTTTGTTACAAAAAATGACTTTCTGCGTTACTCCCGAGGAATCCCACTGAGTGGCAGTATGGAGCACCTTTTTGCTATAGTTGTATAGAAGGTGGCTTCATTTCATTGTATATGTACTCAACCATATAAAAGCATGATATAGCAACTGTAAGAGCAGTTACATTGAATGGCAGAGATACATTCATCAGATTTTGAAGTTGTTTGTACAAGGAGTGATAACTGACCCTGTACTGATATCACTTTGTAAAACCTAGAAATATCACTATCCTGTAACCAGCAGATCATTGAAAAGAGTAATCAATGAATACTATACAAGAAATTGTATATTGTAATAGTTTGTTACACAAAATGACTTTCTGCGTTACTCCCGAGGAATCCCACTGAGTGGCAGTATGGAGCACCTTTTTCCTCCAGCTGTATTGAAGGTGGCTTCATTTAATTGTATATGTACTCAACCATATAAAAGCATGATATAGACACAGTAAGAGCAGTTACATTGAATGCCAGAGATACATTCATCAGATTTTGAAGTTCTTTGTACAAGGAGTGATAACTGACACTGTACTGATATCACTTTGTAAAACGTAGAAATTTCACTGTTGTCTAACCAAGAGTTCACAGAAAAGTAATCAATGAATACTATACAAGAAATACATTGGATTGTAAATTGTAATAGTTTGTTACACAAAATGACTTTCTGCGTTACTTCTGAGGAATCCCACTGAGTGGCAGTATGGAGCACCTTTTTGCTATAGTTGTATAGAAGGTGGCTTCATTTCATTGTATATGTACTCAACCAAATAAAAGCACGATATAGCAACGGTAAAAGCAGTTACATTGAATGCCAGAGATACATTCATCAGATTTTGAAGTTGTTTGTAGAAGGAGTGATAACTGACACAGTACTGATATCACTTTGTAAAACCTAGAAATATCACTATCCTGTAACCAACAGATCATTGAAAAGAGTAATCAATGAATACTATACAAGAAATTATATATTGTAATAGTTTGTTACACAAAATGACTTTCTGCGTTACTCCCGAGGAATCCCACTGAGTGGCAGTATGGAGCTCCTTTTTACTATAGTTGTATAGAAGGTGGCTTCATTTCATTGTATATGTACTCAACCATATAAAAGCATGATATAGCAACTGTAAGAGCAGTTACATTGAATGCAAGAGATACATTCATCAGATTTTGAAGTTGGTTGTACAAGGAGTGATTACTGACACTGTATTGATATCACGTTGTAAAACCTTGGAATTTCACTGTGGTCTAACCAAGAGATCGCAGAAGAGTAATCAATGAATACTATACAAGAAATACATTGGATTGTAAATTGTAATAGTTTGTTACACAAAATGACTTTTTGCGTTACTCGCGAGGAATCCCACTGAGTGGCAGTATGGAGCACCTTTTTACTGTAGTTGTATAGAAGGTGGCTTCATTTAATTGTATATGTACTCAACCATATAAAATCAAGATATATCAACTGTAAGAGCAATTACATTGAATGCAAGAGATACATTCATCAGATTTTGAAGTTGGTTGTACAAGGAGTGATAACTGACACTGTACTGATATCACTTTGTAAAACGTAGAAATTTCACGGTTGTCTAACCAAGAGTTCACAGAAGAGTAATCAATGAATACTATACAAGAAATACATTGGATTGTAAATTGTAATAGTTTGTTACACAAAATAACTTTCTGCGTTACTCCCGAGGAATCCCACTGAGTGGCAGTATGGAGCACCTTTTTGCTATAGTTGTATAGAAGGTGGCTTCATTTCATTGTATATGTACTCAACCATATAAAAGCATGATATAGCAACTGTAAGAAGAGTTACATTGAATGTCAGAGATACATTCATCAGATTTTGAAGTTGGTTGTACAAGGAGTGATAACTGACACTGTACTGATATCACTTTGTAAAACCTAGAAATATCACTATCCTGTAACCAACAGATCATTGAAAAGAGTAATCAATGAATACTATACAAGAAATTATATATTGTAATAGTTTGTTACACAAAATGACTTTCTGCGTTACTCCCGAGGAATCCCACTGAGTGGCAGTATGGAGCTCCTTTTTACTATAGTTGTATAGAAGGTGGCTTCATTTCATTGTATATGTACTCAACCATATAAAAGCATAATATAGCAACTGTAAGAGCAGTTACATTGAATGCCAGAGATACATTCATCAGATTTTGAAGTTCTTTGTACAAGGAGTGATTACTGACACCGTATTGATATCACGTTGGAAAACCTAGAAATGTCACTGTTGTCTAACCAAGCGATCGCAGAAGAGTAATCAACGAATACTATACAAGAAATACATTGGATTGTAAATTGTAATAGATTGTTACACAAAATGACTTTCTGCGTTACTCCCGAGGAATCCCACTGAGTGGCAGTATGGAGCACCTTTTTACTGTAGTTGTCTAGAAAGTGGCTTCATTTAATAGTATATGTACTCAAGCATATAAAATCAAGATATATCAACTGTAAGAGCAATTACATTGAATGCAAGAGATACATTCATCAGATTTTGAAGTTGGTTGTACAAGGAATGATAACTGACACTGTACTGATATCACTTTGTAAAACGTAGAAATTTCACTGTTGTCTAACCAAGAGTTCACAGAAGAGTAATCAATGAATACTATACAAGAAATACATTGGATTGTAAATTGTAATAGTTTGTTACACAAAATGACTTTCTGCATTACTCCCGAGGAATCCCACTGAGTGGCAGTATGGAGCACCTTTTTGCTATAGTTGTATAGAAGGTGGCTTCATTTCATTGTATATGTACTCAACCATATAAAAGCATGATATAGCAACTGTAAGAGCAGTTACATTGAATGCCAGAGATACATTCATCAGATTTTGAAGTTGTTTGTACAAGGAGTGATAACTGACCCTGTACTGATATCACTTTGTAAAACCTAGAAATATCACTATCCTGTAACCAACAGATCATTGAAAAGAGTAATCAATGAATACTATACAAGAAATTGTATATTGTAATAGTTTGTTACACAAAATGACTTTCTGCGTTACTCCCGAGGAATCCCACTGAGTGGCATTATGGAGCTCCTTTTTACTATAGTTGTATAGAAGGTGGCTTCATTTCATTGTATATGTACTCAACCATATAAAAGCATGATATAGCAACTGTAAGAGCAGTTCCATTGAATGCAAGAGATACATTCATCAGATTTTGAAGTTTTTTGTACAAGGAGTGATAACTGACACTGTACTGATATCACTTTGTAAAACCTAGAAATATCACTATCCTGTAACCAACAGATCTTTGAAAAGAGTAATCAATGAATACTATACAAGAAATTATATATTGTAATAGTTTGTTACACAAAATGACTTTCTGCGTTACTCCCGAGGAATCCCACTGAGTGGCAGTATGGAGCTCGTTTTTACTATAGTTGTATAGAAGGTGGCTTCATTTCATTGTATATGTACTCAACCATATAAAAGCATGATATAGCCACTGTAAGAGCAGTTACATTGAATGCAAGAGATACATTCATCAGATTTTGAAGTTGGTTGTACAAGGAGTGATTACTGACACTGTATTGATATCACGTTGTAAAACCTAGAAATTTCACTGTTGTCTAACCAAGAGATCGCAGAAGAGTAATCAATGAATACTATACAAGAAATACATTGGATTGTAAATTGTAATAGTTTGTTACACAAAATGACTTTCTGCGTTACTCCCGAGGAATCCCACTGAGTGGCAGTATGGAGCACCTTTTTACTGTAGTTGTATAGAAGGTGGCTTCATTTAATTGTATATGTACTCAACCATATAAAATCAAGATATATCAACTGTAAGAGCAATTACATTGAATGCAAGAGATACATTCATCAGATTTTGAAGTTGGTTGTACAAGGAGTGATAACTGACACTGTACTGATATCACTTTATAAAACCTAGAAATTTCACTGTTGTCTAACCAAGAGTTCACAGAAGAGTAATCAATGAATACTATACAAGAAATACATTGGATTGTAAATTGTAATAGTTTGTTACACAAAATAACTTTCTGCGTTACTCCCGAGGAATCCCACTGAGTGGCAGTATGGAGCACCTTTTTGCTATAGTTGTATAGAAGGTGGCTTCATTTCATTGTATATGTACTCAACCATATAAAAGCATGATATAGCAACTGTAAGAGCAGTTACATTGAATGCCAGAGATACATTCATCAGATTTTGAAGTTGTTTGTACAAGGAGTGATAACTGACACTGTACTGATATCACTTTATAAAACCTAGAAATATCACTATCCTGTAACCAACAGATCATTGAAAAGAGTAATCAATGAATACTATACAAGAAATTGTATATTGTAATAGTTTGTTACACAAAATGACTTTCTGCGTTACTCACGAGGAATCCCACTGAGTGGCAGTATGGAGCACCTTTTTACTATAGTTGTATAGAAGGTGGCTTCATTTCATTGTATATGTACTCAACCATATAAAAGCATGATATAGCAACTGTAAGAGCAGTTACATTGAATGCAAGAGATACATTCATCAGATTTTGAAGTTGGTTGTACAAGGAGTGATAACTGACACTGTACTGATATCACTTTGTAAAACGTAGAAATTTCACTGTTTTCTAACCAAGAGTTCACAGAAGAGTAATCAATGAATACTATACAAGAAATACATTGGATTGTAAATTGTAATAGTTTGTTACACAAAATGACTTTCTGCGTTACTCCCGAGGAATCCCACTGAGTGGCAGTATGGAGCACCTTTTTGCTATAGTTGTATAGAAGGTGCCTTCATTTCATTGTATATGGACTCAACCATATAAAAGCATGATATAGCAACTGTAAGAGCAGTTACATTGAATGGGAGAGATACATTCATCAGATTTTGAAGTTGTTTGTACAAGGAGTGATAACTGACACTGTACTGATATCACTTTGTAAAACCTTGAAATATCACTATCCTGTAACCAACAGATCATTGAAAAGAGTAATCAATGAATACTATACAAGAAATTGTATATTGTAATAGTTTGTTACACAAAATGACTTTCTGCGTTACTCCCGAGGAATCCCACTGAGTGGCAGTATGGAGCACCTTTTTGCTATAGTTGTATAGAAGGTGGCTTCATTTCATTGTATATGTACTCAACCATATAAAAGCATGATATAGCAACTGTAAGAGCAGTTACATTGAATGCCAGAGATACATTCATCAGATTTTGAAGTTCTTTGTACAAGGAGTGATAACTGACACTGTACTGATATCACTTTGTAAAACGTAGAAATTTCACTGTTGTCTAACCAAGAGTTCACAGAAGAGTAATCAATGAATACTATACAAGAAATACATTGTATTGTAAATTGTAATAGTTTGTTACACAAAATAACTTTCTGCGTTACTCCCGAGGAATCCCACTGAGTGGCAGTATGGAGCACCTTTTTGCTATAGTTGTATAGAAGGTGGCTTGATTTCATTGTATATGTACTCAAACATATAAAAGCATGATATAGCAACTGTAAGAAGAGTTACATTGAATGTCAGAGATACATTCATCAGATTTTGAAGTTGGTTGTACAAGGAGTGATAACTGACACTGTACTGATATCACTTTGTAAAACCTAGAAATATCACTATCCTGTAACCAACAGATCATTGAAAAGAGTAATCAATGAATACTATACAAGAAATTATATATTGTAATAGTTTGTTACACAAAATGACTTTCTGCGTTACTCCCGAGGAATCCCACTGAGTGGCAGTATGGAGCTCCTTTTTACTATAGTTGTATAGAAGGTGGCTTCATTTCATTGTATATGTACTCAACCATATAAAAGCATAATATAGCAACTGTAAGAGCAGTTACATTGAATGCCAGAGATACATTCATCAGATTTTGAAGTTCTTTGTACAAGGAGCGATTACTGACACTGTATTGATATCACGTTGGAAAACCTAGAAATTTCACTGTTGTCTAACCAAGCGATCGCAGAAGAGTAATCAACGAATACTATACAAGAAATACATTGGATTGTAAATTGTAATAGATTGTTACACAAAATGACTTTCTGCGTTACTCCCGAGGAATCCCACTGAGTGGCAGTATGGAGCACCTTTTTACTGTAGTTGTATAGAAAGTGGCTTCATTTAATAGTATATGTACTCAAGCATATAAAATCAAGATATATCAACTGTAAGAGCAATTACATTGAATGCAAGAGATACATTCATCAGATTTTGAAGTTGGTTGTACAAGGAGTGATAACTGACACTGTACTGATATCACTTTGTAAAACGTAGAAATTTCACTGTTGTCTAACCAAGAGTTCACAGAAGAGTAATCAATGAATACTATACAAGAAATACATTGGATTGTAAATTGTAATAGTTTGTTACACAAAATGACTTTCTGCATTACTCCCGAGGAATCCCACTGAGTGGCAGTATGGAGCACCTTTTTCCTCCAGCTGTATAGAAGGTGGCTTCATTTAATTGTATATGTACTCAACCATATAAAAGCATGATATAGCCACAGTAAGAGCAGTTACATTGAATGCCAGAGATACATTCATCAGATTTTGAAGTTCTTTGTACAAAGAGTGATAACTGACACTGTACTGATATCACTTTGTAAAACGTAGAAATTTCACTGTTGTCTAACCAAGAGTTCACAGAAAAGTAATCAATGAATACTATACAAGAAATACATTGGATTGTAAATTGTAATAGTTTGTTACACAAAATGACTTTCTGCGTTACTCCTGAGGAATCCCACTGAGTGGCAGTATGGAGCACCTTTTTGCTATAGTTGTATAGAAGGTGGCTTCATTTCATTGTATATGTACTCAACCAAATAAAAGCATGATATAGCAACGGTAAGAGCAGTTACATTGAATGCCAGAGATACATTCATCAGATTTTGAAGTTGTTTGTACAAGGAGTGATAACTGACACTGTACTGATATCACTTTGTAAAACCTAGAAATATCACTATCCTGTAACCAACAGATCATTGAAAAGAGTAATCAATGAATACTATACAAGAAATTATATATTGTAATAGTTTGTTACACAAAATGACTTTCTGCGTTACTCCCGAGGAATCCCACTGAGTGGCATTATGGAGCTCCTTTTTACTATAGTTGTATAGAAGGTGGCTTCATTTCATTGTATATGTACTCAACCATATAAAAGCATGATATAGCAACTGTAAGAGCAGTTACATTGAATGCAAGAGATACATTCATCAGATTTTGAAGTTGGTTATACAAGGAGTGATTACTGACACTGTATTGATATCACGTTGTAAAACCTAGAAATTTCACTGTTGTCTAACCAAGAGATCGCAGAAGAGTAATCAATGAATACTATACAAGAAATACATTGGATTGTAAATTGTAATAGTTTGTTACACAAAATGACTTTCTGCGTTACTCCCGAGGAATCCCACTGAGTGGCAGTATGGAGCACCTTTTTACTGTAGTTGTATAGAAGGTGGCTTCATTTAATTGTATATGTACTCAACCATATAAAATCAAGATATATCAACTGTAAGAGCAATTACATTGAATGCAAGTGATACATTCATCAGATTTTGAAGTTCTTTGTACAAGGAGTGATAACTGACACTGTACTGGTATCACTTTGTAAAACGTAGAAATTTCACTGTTGTCTAACCAAGAGTTCACAGAAAAGTAATCAATGAATACTATACAAGAAATACATTGGATTGTAAATTGTAATAGTTTGTTACACAAAATGACTTTCTGCGTTACTCCTGAGGAATCCCACTGAGTGGCAGTATGGAGCTCCTTTTTGCTATAGTTGTATAGAAGGTGGCTTCATTTCATTGTATATGTACTCAACCAAATAAAAGCATGATATAGCAACGGTAAGAGCAGTTACATTGAATGCCAGAGATACATTCATCAGATTTTGAAGTTCTTTATACAAGGAGTGATAACTGACACTGTACTGATATCACTTTGTAAAACCTAGAAATATCACTATCCTGTAACCAACAGATCATTGAAAAGAGTAATCAATGAATACTATACAAGAAATTATATATTGTAATAGTTTGTTACACAAAATGACTTTCTGCGTTACTCCCGAGGAATCCCACTGAGTGGCAGTATGGAGCTCCTTTTTACTATAGTTGTACAGAAGGTGGCTTCATTTCATTGTATATGTACTCAACCATATAAAAGCATGATATAGCAACTGTAAGAGCAGTTCCATTGAATGCAAGAGATACATTCATCAGATTTTGAAGTTGGTTGTACAAGGAGTGATTACTGACACTGTCTTGATATCACGTTGTAAAACCTAGAAATTTCACTGTTGTCTAACCAAGAGATCGCAGAAGAGTAATCAATGAATACTATACAAGAAATACATTGGATTGTAAATTGTAATAGTTTGTTACACAAAATGACTTTCTGCGTTACTCCCGAGGAATCCCACTGAGTGGCAGTATGGAGCACCTTTTTACTGTAGTTGTATAGAAGGTGGCTTCATTTAATTGTATATGTACTCAACCATATAAAATCAAGATATATCAACTGTAAGAGCAATTACATTGAATGCAAGAGATACATTCATCAGATTTTGAAGTTGGTTGTACAAGGAGTGATAACTGACACTGTACTGATATCACTTTGTAAAACGTAGAAATTTCACTGTTGTCTAACCAAGAGTTCACAGAAGAGTAATCAATGAATACTATACAAGAAATACATTGGATTGTAAATTGTAATAGTTTGTTACAAAAAATGACTTTCTGCGTTACTCCCGAGGAATCACACTGAGTGGCAGTATGGAGCACCTTTTTGCTATAGTTGTATAGAAGGTTGCTTCATTTCATTGTATATGTACTCAACCAAATAAAAGCATGATATAGCAACGGTAAGAGCAGTTACATTGAATGCCAGAGATACATTCATCAGATTTTGAAGTTTTTTGTACAAGGAGTGATAACTGACACTGTACTGATATCACTTTGTAAAACCTAGAAATATCACTATCCTGTAACCAACAGATCTTTGAAAAGAGTAATCAATGAATACTATACAAGAAATTATATATTGTAATAGTTTGTTACACAAAATGACTTTCTGCGTTACTCCCGAGGAATCCCACTGAGTGGCAGTATGGAGCTCGTTTTTACTATAGTTGTATAGAAGGTGGCTTCATTTCATTGTATATGTACTCAACCATATAAAAGCATGATATAGCCACTGTAAGAGCAGTTACATTGAATGCAAGAGATACATTCATCAGATTTTGAAGTTGGTTGTACAAGGAGTGATTACTGACACTGTATTGATATCACGTTGTAAAACCTAGAAATTTCACTGTTGTCTAACCAAGAGATCGCAGAAGAGTAATCAATGAATACTATACAAGAAATACATTGGATTGTAAATTGTAATAGTTTGTTACACAAAATCACTTTCTGCGTTACTCCCGAGGAATCCCACTGAGTGGCAGTATGGAGCACCTTTTTACTGTAGTTGTATAGAAGGTGGCTTCATTTAATTGTATATGTACTCAACCATATAAAATCAAGATATATCAACTGTAAGAACAATTACATTGAATGCAAGAGATACATTCATCAGATTTTGAAGTTGGTTGTACAAGGAGTGATAACTGACACTGTACTGATATCACTTTATAAAACCTAGAAATTTCACTGTTGTCTAACCAAGAGTTCACAGAAGAGTAATCAATGAATACTATACAAGAAATACATTGGATTGTAAATTGTAATAGTTTGTTACAAAAAATGAATTTCTGCGTTACTCCCGAGGAATCCCACTGAGTGGCAGTATGGAGCACCTTTTTGCTATAGTTGTATAGAAGGTGGCTTCATTTCATTGTATATGTACTCAACCATATAAAAGCATGATATAGCAACTGTAAGAGCAGTTACATTGAATGCCAGAGATACATTCATCAGATTTTGAAGTTGTTTGTACAAGGAGTGATAACTGACACTGTACTGATATCACTTTGTAAAACCTAGAAATATCACTATCCTGTAACCAACAGATCATTGAAAAGAGTAATCAATGAATACTATACAAGAAATTATATATTGTAATAGTTTGTTACACAAAATGACTTTCTGCGTTACTCCCGAGGAATCCCACTGAGTGGCAGTATGGAGCTCCTTTTTACTATAGTTGTATAGAAGGTGGCTTCATTTCATTGTATATGTACTCAACCATATAAAAGCATGATATAGCAACTGTAAGAGCAGTTACATTGAATGCAAGAGATACATTCATCAGATTTTGAAGTTGGTTGTACAAGGAGTGATTACTGACACTGTATTGATATCACGTTGTAAAACCTAGAAATTTCACTGTTGTCTAACCAAGAGATCGCAGAAGAGTAATCAATGAATACTATACAAGAAATACATTGGATTGTAAATTGTAATAGTTTGTTACACAAAATGACTTTCTGCGTTACTCCCGAGGAATCCCATTGAGTGGCAGTATGGAGCACCTTTTTACTGTAGTTGTATAGAAGGTGGCTTCATTTAATTGTATATGTACTCAACCATATAAAATCAAGATATATCAACTGTAAGAGCAATTACATTGAATGCAAGAGATACATTCATCAGATTTTGAAGTTGGTTGTACAAGGAGTGATAACTGACACTGTACTGATATCACTTTATAAAACCTAGAAATTTCACTGTTGTCTAACCAAGAGTTCACAGAAGAGTAATCAATGAATACTATACAAGAAATACATTGGATTGTAAATTGTAATAGTTTGTTACACAAAATAACTTTCTGCGTTACTCCCGAGGAATCCCACTGAGTGGCAGTATGGAGCACCTTTTTGCTATAGTTGTATAGAAGGTGGCTTCATTTCATTGTATATGTACTCAACCATATAAAAGCATGATATAGCAACTGTAAGAGCAGTTACATTGAATGCCAGAGATACATTCATCAGATTTTGAAGTTGTTTGTACAAGGAGTGATAACTGACACTGTACTGATATCACTTTATAAAACCTAGAAATATCACTATCCTGTAACCAACAGATCATTGAAAAGAGTAATCAATGAATACTATACAAGAAATTGTATATTGTAATAGTTTGTTACACAAAATGACTTTCTGCGTTACTCACGAGGAATCCCACTGAGTGGCAGTATGGAGCACCTTTTTACTATAGTTGTATAGAAGGTGGCTTCATTTCATTGTATATGTACTCAACCATATAAAAGCATGATATAGCAACTGTAAGAGCAGTTACATTGAATGCAAGAGATACATTCATCAGATTTTGAAGTTGGTTGTACAAGGAGTGATAACTGACACTGTACTGATATCACTTTGTAAAACGTAGAAATTTCACTGTTTTCTAACCAAGAGTTCACAGAAGAGTAATCAATGAATACTATACAAGAAATACATTGGATTGTAAATTGTAATAGTTTGTTACACAAAATGACTTTCTGCGTTACTCCCGAGGAATCCCACTGAGTGGCAGTATGGAGCACCTTTTTGCTATAGTTGTATAGAAGGTGCCTTCATTTCATTGTATATGGACTCAACCATATAAAAGCATGATATAGCAACTGTAAGAGCAGTTACATTGAAAGGGAGAGATACATTCATCAGATTTTGAAGTTGTTTGTACAAGGAGTGATAACTGACACTGTACTGATATCACTTTGTAAAACCTTGAAATATCACTATCCTGTAACCAACAGATCATTGAAAAGAGTAATCAATGAATACTATACAAGAAATTGTATATTGTAATAGTTTGTTACACAAAATGACTTTCTGCGTTACTCCCGAGGAATCCCACTGAGTGGCAGTATGGAGCACCTTTTTGCTATAGTTGTATAGAAGGTGGCTTCATTTCATTGTATATGTACTCAACCATATAAAAGCATGATATAGCAACTGTAAGAGCAGTTACATTGAATGCCAGAGATACATTCATCAGATTTTGAAGTTCTTTGTACAAGGAGTGATAACTGACACTGTACTGATATCACTTTGTAAAACGTAGAAATTTCACTGTTGTCTAACCAAGAGTTCACAGAAGAGTAATCAATGAATACTATACAAGAAATACATTGGATTGTAAATTGTAATAGTTTGTTACACAAAATAACTTTCTGCGTTACTCCCGAGGAATCCCACTGAGTGGCAGTATGGAGCACCTTTTTGCTATAGTTGTATAGAAGGTGGCTTGATTTCATTGTATATGTACTCAAACATATAAAAGCATGATATAGCAACTGTAAGAAGAGTTACATTGAATGTCAGAGATACATTCATCAGATTTTGAAGTTGGTTGTACAAGGAGTGATAACTGACACTGTACTGATATCACTTTGTAAAACCTAGAAATATCACTATCCTGTAACCAACAGATCATTGAAAAGAGTAATCAATGAATACTATACAAGAAATTATATATTGTAATAGTTTGTTACACAAAATGACTTTCTGCGTTACTCCCGAGGAATCCCACTGAGTGGCAGTATGGAGCTCCTTTTTACTATAGTTGTATAGAAGGTGGCTTCATTTCATTGTATATGTACTCAACCATATAAAAGCATAATATAGCAACTGTAAGAGCAGTTACATTGAATGCCAGAGATACATTCATCAGATTTTGAAGTTCTTTGTACAAGGAGTGATTACTGACACTGTATTGATATCACGTTGGAAAACCTAGAAATTTCACTGTTGTCTAACCAAGCGATCGCAGAAGAGTAATCAACGAATACTATACAAGAAATACATTGGATTGTAAATTGTAATAGATTGTTACACAAAATGACTTTCTGCGTTACTCCCGAGGAATCCCACTGAGTGGCAGTATGGAGCACCTTTTTACTGTAGTTGTATAGAAAGTGGCTTCATTTAATAGTATATGTACTCAAGCATATAAAATCAAGATATATCAACTGTAAGAGCAATTACATTGAATGCAAGAGATACATTCATCAGATTTTGAAGTTGGTTGTACAAGGAGTGATAACTGACACTGTACTGATATCACTTTGTAAAACGTAGAAATTTCACTGTTGTCTAACCAAGAGTTCACAGAAGAGTAATCAATGAATACTATACAAGAAATACATTGGATTGTAAATTGTAATAGTTTGTTACACAAAATGACTTTCTGCATTACTCCCGAGGAATCCCACTGAGTGGCAGTATGGAGCACCTTTTTCCTCCAGCTGTATAGAAGGTGGCTTCATTTAATTGTATATGTACTCAACCATATAAAAGCATGATATAGCCACAGTAAGAGCAGTTACATTGAATGCCAGAGATACATTCATCAGATTTTGAAGTTCTTTGTACAAAGAGTGATAACTGACACTGTACTGATATCACTTTGTAAAACGTAGAAATTTCACTGTTGTCTAACCAAGAGTTCACAGAAAAGTAATCAATGAATACTATACAAGAAATACATTGGATTGTAAATTGTAATAGTTTGTTACACAAAATGACTTTCTGCGTTACTCCTGAGGAATCCCACTGAGTGGCAGTATGGAGCACCTTTTTGCTATAGTTGTATAGAAGGTGGCTTCATTTCATTGTATATGTACTCAACCAAATAAAAGCATGATATAGCAACGGTAAGAGCAGTTACATTGAATGCCAGAGATACATTCATCAGATTTTGAAGTTGTTTGTACAAGGAGTGATAACTGACACTGTACTGATATCACTTTGTAAAACCTAGAAATATCACTATCCTGTAACCAACAGATCATTGAAAAGAGTAATCAATGAATACTATACAAGAAATATTATATTGTAATAGTTTGTTACACAAAATGACTTTCTGCGTTACTCCCGAGGAATCCCACTGAGTGGCAGTATGGAGCTCCTTTTTACTATAGTTGTATAGAAGGTGGCTTCATTTCATTGTATATGTACTCAACCATATAAAAGCATGATATAGCAACTGTAAGAGCAGTTACATTGAATGCAAGAGATACATTCATCAGATTTTGAAGTTGGTTGTACAAGGAGTGATTACTGACACTGTATTGATATCACGTTGTAAAACCTAGAAATTTCACTGTTGTCTAACCAAGAGATCGCAGAAGAGTAATCAATGAATACTATACAAGAAATACATTGGATTGTAAATTGTAATAGTTTGTTACACAAAATGACTTTCTGCGTTACTCCCGAGGAATCCCACTGAGTGGCAGTATGGAGCACCTTTTTGCTATAGTTGTATAGAAGGTGGCTTCATTTCATTGTATATGTACTCAACCAAATAAAAGCATGATATAGCAACGGTAAGAGCAGTTACATTGAATGCCAGAGATACATTCATCAGATTTTGAAGTTCTTTATACAAGGAGTGATAACTGACACTGTACTGATATCACTTTGTAAAACCTAGAAATATCACTATCCTGTAACCAACAGATCATTGAAAAGAGTAATCAATGAATACTATACAAGAAATTATATATTGTAATAGTTTGTTACACAAAATGACTTTCTGCGTTACTCCCGAGGAATCCCACTGAGTGGCAGTATGGAGCTCCTTTTTACTATAGTTGTATAGAAGGTGGCTTCATTTCATTGTATATGTACTCAACCATATAAAAGCATGATATAGCAACTGTAAGAGCAGTTCCATTGAATGCAAGAGATACATTCATCAGATTTTGAAGTTGGTTGTACAAGGAGTGATTACTGACACTGTATTGATATCACGTTGTAAAACCTAGAAATTTCACTGTTGTCTAACCAAGAGATCGCAGAAGAGTAATCAACGAATACTATACAAGAAATACATTGGATTGTAAATTGTAACAGTTTGTTACACAAAATGACTTTCTGCGTTACTCCCGAGGAATCCCACTGAGTGGCAGTATGGAGCACCTTTTTACTGTAGTTGTATAGAAGGTGGCTTCATTTAATTGTATATGTACTCAAGCATATAAAATCAAGATATATCAACTGTAAGAGCAATTACATTGAATGCAAGAGATACATTCATCAGATTTTGAAGTTCTTTGTACAAGGAGTGATAACTGACACTGTACTGGTATCACTTTGTAAAACGTAGAAATTTCACTGTTGTCTAACCAAGAGTTCACAGAAAAGTAATCAATGAATACTATACAAGAAATACATTGGATTGTAAATTGTAATAGTTTGTCACACAAAATGACTTTCTGCGTTACTCCTGAGGAATCCCACTGAGTGGCAGTATGGAGCACCTTTTTGCTATAGTTGTATAGAAGGTGGCTTCATTTCATTCTATATGTACTCAACCAAATAAAAGCATGATATAGCAACGGTAAGAGCAGTTACATTGAATGCCAGAGATACATTCATCAGATTTTGAAGTTGTTTGTACAAGGAGTGATAACTGACACTGTACTGATATCACTTTGTAAAACCTAGAAATATCACTATCCTGTAACCAACAGATCTTTGAAAAGAGTAATCAATGAATACTATACAAGAAATTATATATTGTAATAGTTTGTTACACAAAATGACTTTCTGCGTTACTCCCGAGGAATCCCACTGAGTGGCAGTATGGAGCTCGTTTTACTATAGTTGTATAGAAGGTGGCTTCATTTCATTGTATATGTACTCAACCATATAAAAGCATGATATAGCAACTGTAAGAGCAGTTACATTGAATGCCAGAGATACATTCATCAGATTTTGAAGTTGGTTGTACAAGGAGTGATTACTGACACTGTATTGATATCACGTTGTAAAACCTAGAAATTTCACTGTTGTCTAACCAAGAGATCGCAGAAGAGTAATCAATGAATACTATACAAGAAATACATTGGATTGTAAATTGTAATAGTTTATTACACAAAATGACTTTCTGCGTTACTCCTGAGGAATCCCACTGAGTGGCAGTATGGAGCACCTTTTTGCTATAGTTGTATAGAAGGTGGCTTCATTTCATTGTATATGTACTCAACCATATAAAATCAAGATATATCAACTGTAAGAGCAATTACATTGAATGCAAGAGATACATTCATCAGATTTTGAAGTTGGTTGTACAAGGAGTGATAACTGACACTGTACTGATATCACTTTGTAAAACGTAGAAATTTCACTGTTGTCTAACCAAGAGTTCACAGAAGAGTAATCAATGAATACTATACAAGAAATACATTGGATTGTAAATTGTAATAGTTTGTTACAAAAAATGACTTTCTGCGTTACTCCCGAGGAATCACACTGAGTGGCAGTATGGAGCACCTTTTTGCTATAGTTGTATAGAAGGTTGCTTCATTTCATTGTATATGTACTCAACCAAATAAAAGCATGATATAGCAACGGTAAGAGCAGTTACATTGAATGCCAGAGATACATTCATCAGATTTTGAAGTTGTTTGTACAAGGAGTGATAACTGACACTGTACTGATATCACTTTGTAAAACCTAGAAATATCACTATCCTGTAACCAACAGATCTTTGAAAAGAGTAATCAATGAATACTATACAAGAAATTATATATTGTAATAGTTTGTTACACAAAATGACTTTCTGCGTTACTCCCGAGGAATCCCACTGAGTGGCAGTATGGAGCTCGTTTTTACTATAGTTGTATAGAAGGTGGCTTCATTTCATTGTATATGTACTCAACCATATAAAAGCATGATATAGCCACTGTAAGAGCAGTTACATTGAATGCAAGAGATACATTCATCAGATTTTGAAGTTGGTTGTACAAGGAGTGATTACTGACACTGTATTGATATCACGTTGTAAAACCTAGAAATTTCACTGTTGTCTAACCAAGAGATCGCAGAAGAGTAATCAATGAATACTATACAAGAAATACATTGGATTGTAAATTGTAATAGTTTGTTACACAAAATCACTTTCTGCGTTACTCTTGAGGAATCCCACTGAGTGGCAGTATGGAGCACCTTTTTACTGTAGTTGTATAGAAGGTGGCTTCATTTAATTGTATATGTACTCAACCATATAAAATCAAGATATATCAACTGTAAGAGCAATTACATTGAATGCAAGAGATACATTCATCAGATTTTGAAGTTGGTTGTACAAGGAGTGATAACTGACACTGTACTGATATCACTTTATAAAACCTAGAAATTCCACTGTTGTCTAACCAAGAGTTCACAGAAGAGTAATCAATGAATACTATACAAGAAATACATTGGATTGTAAATTGTAATAGTTTGTTACAAAAAATGAATTTCTGCGTTACTCCCGAGGAATCCCACTGAGTGGCAGTATGGAGCACCTTTTTGCTATAGTTGTATAGAAGGTGGCTTCATTTCATTGTATATGTACTCAACCATATAAAAGCATGATATAGCAACTGTAAGAGCAGTTACATTGAATGCCAGAGATACATTCATCAGATTTTGAAGTTGTTTGTACAAGGAGTGATAACTGACACTGTACTGATATCACTTTGTAAAACCTAGAAATATCACTATCCTGTAACCAACAGATCATTGAAAAGAGTAATCAATGAATACTATACAAGAAATTATATATTGTAATAGTTTGTTACACAAAATGACTTTCTGCGTTACTCCCAAGGAATCCCACTGAGTGGCAGTATGGAGCTCCTTTTTACTATAGTTCTATAGATGGTGGCTTCATTTCATTGTATATGTACTCAACCATATAAAAGCATGATATAGCAACTGTAAGAGCAGTTACATTGAATGCAAGAGATACGTTCATCAGATTTTGAAGTTGTTTGTACAAGGAGTGATTACTGACACTGTATTGATATCACGTTGGAAAACCTAGAAATTTCACTGTTGTCTAACCAAGCGATCGCAGAAGAGTAATCAACGAATACTATACAAGAAATAAATTGGATTGTAAATTGTAATAGATTGTTACACAAAATGACTTTCTGCGTTACTCCCGAGGAATCCCACTGAGTGGCAGTATGGAGAACCTTTTTACTGTAGTTGTATAGAAAGTGGCTTCATTTAATAGTATATGTACTCAAGCATATAAAATCAAGATATATCAACTGTAAGAGCAATTACATTGAATGCAAGAGATACATTCATCAGATTTTGAAGTTGGTTGTACAAGGAGTGATAACTGAGACTGTACTGATATCACTTTGTAAAACGTAGAAATTTCACTGTTGTCTAACCAAGAGTTTACAGAAAAGTAATCAATGAATACTATACAAGAAATACATTGGATTGTAAATTGTAATAGTTTGTTACACAAAATGACTTTCTGCGTTACTCCTGAGGAATCCCACTGAGTGGCAGTATGGAGCACCTTTTTGCTATAGTTGTATAGAAGGTGGCTTCATTTCATTGTATATGTACTCAACCAAATAAAAGCATGATATAGCAACGGTAAGAGCAGTTACATTGAATGCCAGAGATACATTCATCAGATTTTGAAGTTGTTTGTACAAGGAGTGATAACTGACACTGTACTGATATCACTTTGTAAAACCTAGAAATATCACTATCCTGTAACCAACAGATCATTGAAAAGAGTAATCAATGAATACTATACAAGAAATTATATATTGTAATAGTTTGTTACACAAAATGACTTTCTGCGTTACTCCCGAGGAATCCCACTGAGTGGCAGTATGGAGCTCCTTTTTACTATAGTTGTATAGAAGGTGGCTTCATTTCATTGTATATGTACTCAACCATATAAAAGCATGATATAGCAACTGTAAGAGCAGTTACATTGAATGCAAGAGATACGTTCATCAGATTTTGAAGTTGGTTGTACAAGGAGTGATTACTGACACTGTATTGATATCACGTTGTAAAACCTAGAAATTTCACTGTTGTCTAACCAAGAGATCGCAGAAGAGTAATCAATGAATACTATACAAGAAATACATTGGATTGTAAATTGTAATAGTTTGTTACACAAAATGACTTTCTGCGTTACTCCCGAGGAATCCCACTGAGTGGCAGTATGGAGCACCTTTTTACTGTAGTTGTATAGAAGGTGGCTTCATTTAATTGTATATGTACTCAACCATATAAAATCAAGATATATCAACTGTAAGAGCAATTACATTGAATGCAAGAGATACATTCATCAGATTTTGAAGTTCTTTGTACAAGGAGTGATAACTGACACTGTACTGGTATCACTTTGTAAAACGTAGAAATTTCACTGTTGTCTAACCAAGAGTTCACAGAAAAGTAATCAATGAATACTATACAAGAAATACATTGGATTGTAAATTGTAATAGTTTGTTACACAAAATGACTTTCTGCGTTACTCCTGAGGAATCCCACTGAGTGGCAGTATGGAGCACCTTTTTGCTATAGTTGTATAGAAGGTGGCTTCATTTCATTGTATATGTACTCAACCAAATAAAAGCATGATATAGCAACGGTAAGAGCAGTTACATTGAATGCCAGAGATACATTCATCAGATTTTGAAGTTCTTTATACAAGGAGTGATAACTGACACTGTACTGATATCACTTTGTAAAACCTAGAAATATCACTATCCTGTAACCAACAGATCATTGAAAAGAGTAATCAATGAATACTATACAAGAAATTATATATTGTAATAGTTTGTTACACAAAATGACTTTCTGCGTTACTCCCGAGGAATCCCACTGAGTGGCAGTATGGAGCTCCTTTTTACTATAGTTGTATAGAAGGTGGCTTCATTTCATTGTATATGTACTCAACCATATAAAAGCATGATATAGCAACTGTAAGAGCAGTTACATTGAATGCAAGAGATACATTCATCAGATTTTGAAGTTGGTTGTACAAGGAGTGATTACTGACACTGTATTGATATCACGTTGTAAAACCTAGAAATTTCACTGTTGTCTAACCAAGAGATCGCAGAAGAGTAATCAATGAATACTATACAAGAAATACATTGGATTGTAAATTGTAATAGTTTGTTACACAAAATGACTTTCTGCGTTACTCCCGAGGAATCCCACTGAGTGGCAGTATGGAGCACCTTTTTACTGTAGTTGTATAGAAGGTGGCTTCATTTAATTGTATATGTACTCAACCATATAAAATCAAGATATATCAACTGTAAGAGCAATTACATTGAATGCAAGAGATACATTCATCAGATTTTGAAGTTCTTTGTACAAGGAGTGATAACTGACACTGTACTGGTATCACTTTGTAAAACGTAGAAATTTCACTGTTGTCTAACCAAGAGTTCACAGAAAAGTAATCAATGAATACTATACAAGAAATACATTGGATTGTAAATTGTAATAGTTTGTTACACAAAATGACTTTCTGCGTTACTCCTGAGGAATCCCACTGAGTGGCAGTATGGAGCACCTTTTTGCTATAGTTGTATAGAAGGTGGCTTCATTTCATTCTATATGTACTCAACCAAATAAAAGCATGATATAGCAACGGTAAGAGCAGTTACATTGAATGCCAGAGATACATTCATCAGATTTTGAAGTTGTTTGTACAAGGAGTGATAACTGACACTGTACTGATATCACTTTGTAAAACCTAGAAATATCACTATCCTGTAACCAACAGATCTTTGAAAAGAGTAATCAATGAATACTATACAAGAAATTATATATTGTAATAGTTTGTTACACAAAATGACTTTCTGCGTTACTCCCGAGGAATCCCACTGAGTGGCAGTATGGAGCTCGTTTTACTATAGTTGTATAGAAGGTGGCTTCATTTCATTGTATATGTACTCAACCATATAAAAGCATGATATAGCAACTGTAAGAGCAGTTACATTGAATGCAAGAGATACATTCATCAGATTTTGAAGTTGGTTGTACAAGGAGTGATTACTGACACTGTATTGATATCACGTTGTAAAACCTAGAAATTTCACTGTTGTCTAACCAAGAGATCGCAGAAGAGTAATCAATGAATACTATACAAGAAATACATTGGATTGTAAATTGTAATAGTTTGTTACACAAAATCACTTTCTGCGTTACTCTTGAGGAATCCCACTGAGTGGCAGTATGGAGCACCTTTTTACTGTAGTTGTATAGAAGGTGGCTTCATTTAATTGTATATGTACTCAACCATATAAAATCAAGATATATCAACTGTAAGAGCAATTACATTGAATGCAAGAGATACATTCATCAGATTTTGAAGTTGGTTGTACAAGGAGTGATAACTGACACTGTACTGATATCACTTTATAAAACCTAGAAATTTCACTGTTGTCTAACCAAGAGTTCACAGAAGAGTAATCAATGAATACTATACAAGAAATACATTGGATTGTAAATTGTAATAGTTTGTTACAAAAAATGAATTTCTGCGTTACTCCCGAGGAATCCCACTGAGTGGCAGTATGGAGCACCTTTTTGCTATAGTTGTATAGAAGGTGGCTTCATTTCATTGTATATGTACTCAACCATATAAAAGCATGATATAGCAACTGTAAGAGCAGTTACATTGAATGCCAGAGATACATTCATCAGATTTTGAAGTTGTTTGTACAAGGAGTGATAACTGACACTGTACTGATATCACTTTGTAAAACCTAGAAATATCACTATCCTGTAACCAACAGATCATTGAAAAGAGTAATCAATGAATACTATACAAGAAATTATATATTGTAATAGTTTGTTACACAAAATGACTTTCTGCGTTACTCCCAAGGAATTCCACTGAGTGGCAGTATGGAGCTCCTTTTTACTATAGTTCTATAGATGGTGGCTTCATTTCATTGTATATGTACTCAACCATATAAAAGCATAATATAGCAACTGTAAGAGCAGTTACATTGAATGCCAGAGATACATTCATCAGATTTTGAAGTTCTTTGTACAAGGAGTGATAACTGACACTGTACTGATATCACTTTGTAAAACGTAGAAATTTCACTGTTGTCTAACCAAGAGTTCACAGAAGAGTAATCAATGAATACTATACAAGAAATACATTGGATTGTAAATTGTAATAGTTTTTTACACAAAATAACTTTCTGCGTTACTCCCGAGGAATCCCACTGAGTGGCAGTATGGAGCTCCTTTTTACTATAGTTGTATAGAAGGTGGCTTCATTTCATTGTATATGTACTCAACAATATAAAAGCATGATATAGCAACTGTAAGAGCAGTTACATTGAATGCAAGAGATACATTCATCAGATTTTGAAGTTGGTTTTACAAGGAGTGATAACTGACACTGTACTGATATCACTTTGTAAAACCTAGAAATATCACTATCCTGTAACCAACAGATCATTGAAAAGAGTAATCAATGAATACTATACAAGAAATTATATATTGTAATAGTTTGTTACACAAAATCACTTTCTGCGTTACTCCCGAGGAATCCCACTGAGTGGCAGTATGGAGCTCCTTTTTACTATAGTTGTATAGAAGGTGGCTTCATTTCATTGTATATGTACTCAACCATATAAAAGCATAATATAGCAACTGTAAGAGCAGTTACATTGAATGCCAGAGATACATTCATCAGATTTTGAAGTTGTTTGTACAAGGAGTGATAACTGACACTGTACTTAAAATCACTTTGTAAAACCTAGAAATATCACTATCCTGTAACCAACAGATCATTGAAAAGAGTAATCAATGAATACTATACAAGAAATTATATATTGTAATAGTTTGTTACACAAAATGACTTTCTGCGTTACTCCCGAGGAATCCCACTGAGTGGCAGTATGGAGCTCCTTTTTACTATAGTTGTATAGAAGGTGGCTTCATTTCATTGTATATGTACTCAACCATATAAAAGCATGATATAGCAACTGTAAGAGCAGTTACATTGAATGCAAGAGATACGTTCATCAGATTTTGAAGTTGTTTGTACAAGGAGTGATTACTGACACTGTATTGATATCACGTTGGAAAACCTAGAAATTTCACTGTTGTCTAACCAAGCGATCGCAGAAGAGTAATCAACGAATACTATACAAGAAATACATTGGATTGTAAATTGTAACAGTTTGTTACACAAAATGACTTTCTGCGTTACTCCCGAGGAATCCCACTGAGTGGCAGTATGGAGCACCTTTTTACTGTAGTTGTATAGAAGGTGGCTTCATTTAATAGTATATGTACTCAAGCATATAAAATCAAGATATATCAACTGTAAGAGCAATTACATTGAATGCAAGAGATACATTCATCAGATTTTGAAGTTGGTTGTACAAGGAGTGATAACTGACACTGTACTGATATCACTTTGTAAAACGTAGAAATTTCACTGTTGTCTAACCAAGAGTTCACAGAAGAGTAATCAATGAATACTATACAAGAAATACATTGGATTGTAAATTGTAATAGTTTGTTACACAAAATGACTTTCTGCGTTACTCCTGAGGAATCCCACTGAGTGGCAGTATGGAGCACCTTTTTGCTATAGTTGTATAGAAGGTGGCTTCATTTCATTCTATATGTACTCAACCAAATAAAAGCATGATATAGCAACAGTAAGAGCAGTTACATTGAATGCCAGAGATACATTCATCAGATTTTGAAGTTGTTTGTACAAGGAGTGATAACTGACACTGTACTGATATCACTTTGTAAAACCTAGAAATATCACTATCCTGTAACCAACAGATCTTTGAAAAGAGTAATCAATGAATACTATACAAGAAATTATATATTGTAATAGTTTGTTACACAAAATGACTTTCTGCGTTACTCCCGAGGAATCCCACTGAGTGGCAGTATGGAGCTCGTTTTACTATAGTTGTATAGAAGGTGGCTTCATTTCATTGTATATGTACTCAACCATATAAAAGCATGATATAGCAACTGTAAGAGCAGTTACATTGAATGCAAGAGATACATTCATCAGATTTTGAAGTTGGTTGTACAAGGAGTGATTACTGACACTGTATTGATATCACGTTGTAAAACCTAGAAATTTCACTGTTGTCTAACCAAGAGATCGCAGAAGAGTAATCAATGAATACTATACAAGAAATACATTGGATTGTAAATTGTAATAGTTTGTTACACAAAATCACTTTCTGCGTTACTCTTGAGGAATCCCACTGAGTGGCAGTATGGAGCACCTTTTTACTGTAGTTGTATAGAAGGTGGCTTCATTTAATTGTATATGTACTCAACCATATAAAATCAAGATATATCAACTGTAAGAGCAATTACATTGAATGCAAGAGATACATTCATCAGATTTTGAAGTTGGTTGTACAAGGAGTGATAACTGACACTGTACTGATATCACTTTATAAAACCTAGAAATTTCACTGTTGTCTAACCAAGAGTTCACAGAAGAGTAATCAATGAATACTATACAAGAAATACATTGGATTGTAAATTGTAATAGTTTGTTACAAAAAATGAATTTCTGCGTTACTCCCGAGGAATCCCACTGAGTGGCAGTATGGAGCACCTTTTTGCTATAGTTGTATAGAAGGTGGCTTCATTTCATTGTATATGTACTCAACCATATAAAAGCATGATATAGCAACTGTAAGAGCAGTTACATTGAATGCCAGAGATACATTCATCAGATTTTGAAGTTGTTTGTACAAGGAGTGATAACTGACACTGTACTGATATCACTTTGTAAAACCTAGAAATATCACTATCCTGTAACCAACAGATCATTGAAAAGAGTAATCAATGAATACTATACAAGAAATTATATATTGTAATAGTTTGTTACACAAAATGACTTTCTGCGTTACTCCCAAGGAATTCCACTGAGTGGCAGTATGGAGCTCCTTTTTACTATAGTTCTATAGATGGTGGCTTCATTTCATTGTATATGTACTCAACCATATAAAAGCATAATATAGCAACTGTAAGAGCAGTTACATTGAATGCCAGAGATACATTCATCAGATTTTGAAGTTCTTTGTACAAGGAGTGATAACTGACACTGTACTGATATCACTTTGTAAAACGTAGAAATTTCACTGTTGTCTAACCAAGAGTTCACAGAAGAGTAATCAATGAATACTATACAAGAAATACATTGGATTGTAAATTGTAATAGTTTTTTACACAAAATAACTTTCTGCGTTACTCCCGAGGAATCCCACTGAGTGGCAGTATGGAGCTCCTTTTTACTATAGTTGTATAGAAGGTGGCTTCATTTCATTGTATATGTACTCAACAATATAAAAGCATGATATAGCAACTGTAAGAGCAGTTACATTGAATGCAAGAGATACATTCATCAGATTTTGAAGTTGGTTTTACAAGGAGTGATAACTGACACTGTACTGATATCACTTTGTAAAACCTAGAAATATCACTATCCTGTAACCAACAGATCATTGAAAAGAGTAATCAATGAATACTATACAAGAAATTATATATTGTAATAGTTTGTTACACAAAATCACTTTCTGCGTTACTCCCGAGGAATCCCACTGAGTGGCAGTATGGAGCTCCTTTTTACTATAGTTGTATAGAAGGTGGCTTCATTTCATTGTATATGTACTCAACCATATAAAAGCATAATATAGCAACTGTAAGAGCAGTTACATTGAATGCCAGAGATACATTCATCAGATTTTGAAGTTGTTTGTACAAGGAGTGATAACTGACACTGTACTTAAAATCACTTTGTAAAACCTAGAAATATCACTATCCTGTAACCAACAGATCATTGAAAAGAGTAATCAATGAATACTATACAAGAAATTATATATTGTAATAGTTTGTTACACAAAATGACTTTCTGCGTTACTCCCGAGGAATCCCACTGAGTGGCAGTATGGAGCTCCTTTTTACTATAGTTGTATAGAAGGTGGCTTCATTTCATTGTATATGTACTCAACCATATAAAAGCATGATATAGCAACTGTAAGAGCAGTTACATTGAATGCAAGAGATACGTTCATCAGATTTTGAAGTTGTTTGTACAAGGAGTGATTACTGACACTGTATTGATATCACGTTGGAAAACCTAGAAATTTCACTGTTGTCTAACCAAGCGATCGCAGAAGAGTAATCAACGAATACTATACAAGAAATACATTGGATTGTAAATTGTAACAGTTTGTTACACAAAATGACTTTCTGCGTTACTCCCGAGGAATCCCACTGAGTGGCAGTATGGAGCACCTTTTTACTGTAGTTGTATAGAAGGTGGCTTCATTTAATAGTATATGTACTCAAGCATATAAAATCAAGATATATCAACTGTAAGAGCAATTACATTGAATGCAAGAGATACATTCATCAGATTTTGAAGTTGGTTGTACAAGGAGTGATAACTGACACTGTACTGATATCACTTTGTAAAACGTAGAAATTTCACTGTTGTCTAACCAAGAGTTCACAGAAGAGTAATCAATGAATACTATACAAGAAATACATTGGATTGTAAATTGTAATAGTTTGTTACACAAAATGACTTTCTGCGTTACTCCCAAGGAATCCCACTGAGTGGCAGTATGGAGCACCTTTTTGCTATAGTTGTATAGAAGGTGGCTTCATTTCATTGTATATGTACTCAACCATATAAAAGCATGATATAGCAACTGTAAGAGCAGTTACATTGAATGGCAGAGATACATTCATCAGATTTTGAAGTTGTTTGTACAAGGAGTGATAACTGACCCTGTACTGATATCACTTTGTAAAACCTAGAAATATCACTATCCTGTAACCAGCAGATCATTGAAAAGAGTAATCAATGAATACTATACAAGACATTGTATATTGTAATAGTTTGTTACACAAAATGACTTTCAGCGTTACTCCCGAGGAATCCCACTGAGTGGCAGTATGGAGCACCTTTTTCCTCCAGCTGTATAGAAGGTGGCTTCATTTAATTGTATATGTACTCAACCATATAAAAGCATGATATAGCCACAGTAAGAGCAGTTACATTGAATGCCAGAGATACATTCATCAGATTTTGAAGTTCTTTGTACAAGGAGTGATAACTGACACTGTACTGGTATCACTTTGTAAAACGTAGAAATTTCACTGTTGTCTAACCAAGAGTTCACAGAAAAGTAATCAATGAATACTATACAAGAAATACATTGGATTGTAAATTGTAATAGTTTGTTACACAAAATGACTTTCTGCGTTACTCCTGAGGAATCCCACTGAGTGGCAGTATGGAGCACCTTTTTGCTATAGTTGTAGAGAAGGTGGCTTCATTTCATTGTATATGTACTCAACCAAATAAAAGCATGATATAGCAACGGTAAGAGCAGTTACATTGAATGCCAGAGATACATTCATCAGATTTTGAAGTTCTTTATACAAGGAGTGATAACTGACACTGTACTGATATCACTTTGTAAAACCTAGAAATATCACTATCCTGTAACCAACAGATCATTGAAAAGAGTAATCAATGAATACTATACAAGAAATTATATATTGTAATAGTTTGTTACACAAAATGACTTTCTGCGTTACTCCCGAGGAATCCCACTGAGTGGCAGTATGGAGCTCCTTTTTACTATAGTTGTATAGAAGGTGGCTTCATTTCATTGTATATGTACTCAACCATATAAAAGCATGATATAGCAACTGTAAGAGCAGTTACATTGAATGCAAGAGATACATTCATCAGATTTTGAAGTTGGTTGTACAAGGAGTGATTACTGACACTGTATTGATATCACGTTGTAAAACCTAGACATTTCACTGTTGTCTAACGAAGAGATCGCAGAAGAGTAATCAATGAATACTATACAAGAAATACATTGGATTGTAAATTGTAATAGTTTGTTACACAAAATGACTTTCTGCGTTACTCCCGAGGAATCCCACTGAGTGGCAGTATGGAGCACCTTTTTACTGTAGTTGTATAGAAGGTGGCTTCATTTAATTGTATATGTACTCAACCATATAAAATCAAGATATATCAACTGTAAGAGCAATTACATTGAATGCAAGAGATACATTCATCAGATTTTGAAGTTCTTTGTACAAGGAGTGATAACTGACACTGTACTGGTATCACTTTGTAAAACGTAGAAATTTCACTGTTGTCTAACCAAGAGTTCACAGAAAAGTAATCAATGAATACTATACAAGAAATACATTGGATTGTAAATTGTAATAGTTTGTTACACAAAATGACTTTCTGCGTTACTCCTGAGGAATCCCACTGAGTGGCAGTATGGAGCACCTTTTTGCTATAGTTGTATAGAAGGTGGCTTCATTTCATTCTATATGTACTCAACCAAATAAAAGCATGATATAGCAACGGTAAGAGCAGTTACATTGAATGCCAGAGATACATTCATCAGATTTTGAAGTTGTTTGTACAAGGAGTGATAACTGACACTGTACTGATATCACTTTGTAAAACCTAGAAATATCACTATCCTGTAACCAACAGATCTTTGAAAAGAGTAATCAATGAATATTATACAAGAAATTATATATTGTAATAGTTTGTTACACAAAATGACTTTCTGCGTTACTCCCGAGGAATCCCACTGAGTGGCAGTATGGAGCTCGTTTTACTATAGTTGTATAGAAGGTGGCTTCATTTCATTGTATATGTACTCAACCATATAAAAGCATGATATAGCAACTGTAAGAGCAGTTACATTGAATGCAAGAGATACATTCATCAGATTTTGAAGTTGGTTGTACAAGGAGTGATTACTGACACTGTATTGATATCACGTTGTAAAACCTAGAAATTTCACTGTTGTCTAACCAAGAGATCGCAGAAGAGTAATCAATGAATACTATACAAGAAATACATTGGATTGTAAATTGTAATAGTTTGTTACACAAAATCACTTTCTGCGTTACTCCCGAGGAATCCCACTGAGTGGCAGTATGGAGCACCTTTTTACTGTAGTTGTATAGAAGGTGGCTTCATTTAATTGTATATGTACTCAACCATATAAAATCAAGATATAGCAACTGTAAGAGCAATTACATTGAATGCAAGAGATACATTCATCAGATTTTGAAGTTGGTTGTACAAGGAGTGATAACTGACACTGTACTGATATCACTTTATAAAACCTAGAAATTCCACTGTTGTCTAACCAAGAGTTCACAGAAGAGTAATCAATGAATACTATACAAGAAATACATTGGATTGTAAATTGTAATAGTTTGTTACAAAAAATGAATTTCTGCGTTACTCCCGAGGAATCCCACTAAGTGGCAGTATGGAGCACCTTTTTGCTATAGTTGTATAGAAGGTGGCTTCATTTCATTGTATATGTACTCAACCATATAAAAGCATGATATAGCAACTGTAAGAGCAGTTACATTGAATGGCAGAGATACATTCATCAGATTTTGAAGTTGTTTGTACAAGGAGTGATAACTGACACTGTACTGATATCACTTTGTAAAACCTAGAAATATCACTATCCTGTAACCAACAGATCATTGAAAAGAGTAATCAATGAATACTATACAAGAAATTGTATATTGTAATATTTTGTTACACAAAATGACTTTCTGCGTTACTCACGAGGAATCCCTCTAAGTGGAAGTATGGAGCACCTTTTTACTATACTTGTATAGAAGGTGGCTTCATTTCATTGTATATGTACTCAACCATATAAAAGCATGATATAGCAACTGTAAAAAGAGTTACATTGAATGCCAGAGATACATTCATCAGATTTTGAAGTTGGTTGTACAAGGAGTGATAACTGACACTGTACTGATATCACTTTGTAAAACCTAGAAATATCACTATCCTGTAACCAACGGATCATTGAAAAGAGTAATCAATGAATACTATACAAGAAATTATATATTGTAATAGTTTGTTACACAAAATGACTTTCTGCGTTACTCCCGAGGAATCCCACTGAGTGGCAGTATGGAGCTCCTTTTTACTATAGTTGTATAGAAGGTGGCTTCATTTCATTGTATATGTACTCAACCATATAAAAGCATGATATAGCAACTGTAAGAGCAGTTACATTGAATGCCAGAGATACATTCATCAGATTTTGAAGTTGGTTGTACAAGGAGTGATAACTGACACTGTACTTAAAATCACTTTGTAAAACCTAGAAATATCACTATCCTGTAACCAACAGATCATTGAAAAGAGTAATCAATGAATACTATACAAGAAATTATATATTGTAATAGTTTGTTACACAAAATGACTTTCTGCGTTACTCCCGAGGAATCCCACTGAGTGGCAGTATGGAGCTCCTTTTTACTATAGTTGTATAGAAGGTGGCTTCATTTCATTGTATATGTACTCAACCATATAAAAGCATGATATAGCAACTGTAAGAGCAGTTACATTGAATGCAAGAGATACGTTCATCAGATTTAGAAGTTGTTTGTACAAGGAGTGTTTACTGACACTGTATTGATATCACGTTGGAAAACCTAGAAATTTCACTGTTGTCTAACCAAGCGATCGCAGAAGAGTAATCAACGAATACTATACAAGAAATACATTGGATTGTAAATTGTAACAGTTTGTTACACAAAATGACTTTCTGCGTTACTCCCGAGGAATCCCACTGAGTGGCAGTATGGAGCACCTTTTTACTGTAGTTGTATAGAAGGTGGCTTCATTTAATAGTATATGTACTCAAGCATATAAAATCAAGATATATCAACTGTAAGAGCAATTACATTGAATGCAAGAGATACATTCATCAGATTTTGAAGTTGGTTGTACAAGGAGTGATAACTGACACTGTACTGATATCACTTTGTAAAACGTAGAAATTTCACTGTTGTCTAACCAAGAGTTCACAGAAGAGTAATCAATGAATACTATACAAGAAATACATTGGATTGTAAATTGTAATAGTTTGTTACACAAAATGACTTTCTGCGTTACTCCCAAGGAATCCCACTGAGTGGCAGTATGGAGCACCTTTTTGCTATAGTTGTATAGAAGGTGGCTTCATTTCATTGTATATGTACTCAACCATATAAAAGCATGATATAGCAACTGTAAGAGCAGTTACATTGAATGGCAGAGATACATTCATCAGATTTTGAAGTTGTTTGTACAAGGAGTGATAACTGACCCTGTACTGATATCACTTTGTAAAACCTAGAAATATCACTATCCTGTAACCAGCAGATCATTGAAAAGAGTAATCAATGAATACTATACAAGACATTGTATATTGTAATAGTTTGTTACACAAAATGACTTTCAGCGTTACTCCCGAGGAATCCCACTGAGTGGCAGTATGGAGCACCTTTTTCCTCCAGCTGTATAGAAGGTGGCTTCATTTAATTGTATATGTACTCAACCATATAAAAGCATGATATAGCCACAGTAAGAGCAGTTACATTGAATGCCAGAGATACATTCATCAGATTTTGAAGTTCTTTGTACAAGGAGTGATAACTGACACTGTACTGGTATCACTTTGTAAAACGTAGAAATTTCACTGTTGTCTAACCAAGAGTTCACAGAAAAGTAATCAATGAATACTATACAAGAAATACATTGGATTGTAAATTGTAATAGTTTGTTACACAAAATGACTTTCTGCGTTACTCCTGAGGAATCCCACTGAGTGGCAGTATGGAGCACCTTTTTGCTATAGTTGTAGAGAAGGTGGCTTCATTTCATTGTATATGTACTCAACCAAATAAAAGCATGATATAGCAACGGTAAGAGCAGTTACATTGAATGCCAGAGATACATTCATCAGATTTTGAAGTTCTTTATACAAGGAGTGATAACTGACACTGTACTGATATCACTTTGTAAAACCTAGAAATATCACTATCCTTTAACCAACAGATCATTGAAAAGAGTAATCAATGAATACTATACAAGAAATTATATATTGTAATAGTTTGTTACACAAAATGACTTTCTGCGTTACTCCCGAGGAATCCCACTGAGTGGCAGTATGGAGCTCCTTTTTACTATAGTTGTATAGAAGGTGGCTTCATTTCATTGTATATGTACTCAACCATATAAAAGCATGATATAGCAACTGTAAGAGCAGTTACATTGAATGCAAGAGATACATTCATCAGATTTTGAAGTTGGTTGTACAAGGAGTGATTACTGACACTGTATTGATATCACGTTGTAAAACCTAGACATTTCACTGTTGTCTAACGAAGAGATCGCAGAAGAGTAATCAATGAATACTATACAAGAAATACATTGGATTGTAAATTGTAATAGTTTGTTACACAAAATGACTTTCTGCGTTACTCCCGAGGAATCCCACTGAGTGGCAGTATGGAGCACCTTTTTACTGTAGTTGTATAGAAGGTGGCTTCATTTAATTGTATATGTACTCAACCATATAAAATCAAGATATATCAACTGTAAGAGCAATTACATTGAATGCAAGAGATACATTCATCAGATTTTGAAGTTCTTTGTACAAGGAGTGATAACTGACACTGTACTGGTATCACTTTGTAAAACGTAGAAATTTCACTGTTGTCTAACCAAGAGTTCACAGAAAAGTAATCAATGAATACTATACAAGAAATACATTGGATTGTAAATTGTAATAGTTTGTTACACAAAATGACTTTCTGCGTTACTCCTGAGGAATCCCACTGAGTGGCAGTATGGAGCACCTTTTTGCTATAGTTGTATAGAAGGTGGCTTCATTTCATTCTATATGTACTCAACCAAATAAAAGCATGATATAGCAACGGTAAGAGCAGTTACATTGAATGCCAGAGATACATTCATCAGATTTTGAAGTTGTTTGTACAAGGAGTGATAACTGACACTGTACTGATATCACTTTGTAAAACCTAGAAATATCACTATCCTGTAACCAACAGATCTTTGAAAAGAGTAATCAATGAATACTATACAAGAAATTATATATTGTAATAGTTTGTTACACAAAATGACTTTCTGCGTTACTCCCGAGGAATCCCACTGAGTGGCAGTATGGAGCTCGTTTTACTATAGTTGTATAGAAGGTGGCTTCATTTCATTGTATATGTACTCAACCATATAAAAGCATGATATAGCAACTGTAAGAGCAGTTACATTGAATGCAAGAGATACATTCATCAGATTTTGAAGTTGGTTGTACAAGGAGTGATTACTGACACTGTATTGATATCACGTTGTAAAACCTAGAAATTTCACTGTTGTCTAACCAAGAGATCGCAGAAGAGTAATCAATGAATACTATACAAGAAATACATTGGATTGTAAATTGTAATAGTTTGTTACACAAAATCACTTTCTGCGTTACTCCCGAGGAATCCCACTGAGTGGCAGTATGGAGCACCTTTTTACTGTAGTTGTATAGAAGGTGGCTTCATTTAATTGTATATGTACTCAACCATATAAAATCAAGATATAGCAACTGTAAGAGCAATTACATTGAATGCAAGAGATACATTCATCAGATTTTGAAGTTGGTTGTACAAGGAGTGATAACTGACACTGTACTGATATCACTTTATAAAACCTAGAAATTCCACTGTTGTCTAACCAAGAGTTCACAGAAGAGTAATCAATGAATACTATACAAGAAATACATTGGATTGTAAATTGTAATAGTTTGTTACAAAAAATGAATTTCTGCGTTACTCCCGAGGAATCCCACTAAGTGGCAGTATGGAGCACCTTTTTGCTATAGTTGTATAGAAGGTGGCTTCATTTCATTGTATATGTACTCAACCATATAAAAGCATGATATAGCAACTGTAAGAGCAGTTACATTGAATGGCAGAGATACATTCATCAGATTTTGAAGTTGTTTGTACAAGGAGTGATAACTGACACTGTACTGATATCACTTTGTAAAACCTAGAAATATCACTATCCTGTAACCAACAGATCATTGAAAAGAGTAATCAATGAATACTATACAAGAAATTGTATATTGTAATATTTTGTTACACAAAATGACTTTCTGCGTTACTCACGAGGAATCCCACTAAGTGGAAGTATGGAGCACCTTTTTACTATACTTGTATAGAAGGTGGCTTCATTTCATTGTATATGTACTCAACCATATAAAAGCATGATATAGCAACTGTAAAAAGAGTTACATTGAATGCCAGAGATACATTCATCAGATTTTGAAGTTGGTTGTACAAGGAGTGATAACTGACACTGTACTGATATCACTTTGTAAAACCTAGAAATATCACTATCCTGTAACCAACGGATCATTGAAAAGAGTAATCAATGAATACTATACAAGAAATTATATATTGTAATAGTTTGTTACACAAAATGACTTTCTGCGTTACTCCCGAGGAATCCAGCTGAGTGGCAGTATGGAGCTCCTTTTTACTATAGTTGTATAGAAGGTGGCTTCATTTCATTGTATATGTACTCAACCATATAAAAGCATGATATAGCAACTGTAAGAGCAGTTACATTGAATGCCAGAGATACATTCATCAGATTTTGAAGTTGGTTGTACAAGGAGTGATAACTGACACTGTACTTAAAATCACTTTGTAAAACCTAGAAATATCACTATCCTGTAACCAACAGATCATTGAAAAGAGTAATCAATGAATACTATACAAGAAATTATATATTGTAATAGTTTGTTACACAAAATGACTTTCTGCGTTACTCCCGAGGAATCCCACTGAGTGGCAGTATGGAGCTCCTTTTTACTATAGTTGTATAGAAGGTGGCTTCATTTCATTGTATATGTACTCAACCATATAAAAGCATGATATAGCAACTGTAAGAGCAGTTACATTGAATGCAAGAGATACGTTCATCAGATTTAGAAGTTGTTTGTACAAGGAGTGTTTACTGACACTGTATTGATATCACGTTGGAAAACCTAGAAATTTCACTGTTGTCTAACCAAGCGATCGCAAAAGAGTAATCAACGAATACTATACAAGAAATACATTGGATTGTAAATTGTAATAGTTTGTTACACAAAATGACTTTCTGCGTTACTCGCGAGGAATCCCACTGAGTGGCAGTATGGAGCACCTTTTTACTGTAGTTGTATAGAAGGTGGCTTCATTTAATTGTATATGTACTCAACCATATAAAATCAAGATATATCAACTGTAAGAGCAATTACATTGAATGCAAGAGATACATTCATCAGAGTTTGAAGTTGGTTGTACAAGGAGTGATAACTGACACTGTACTGATATCACTTTGTAAAACGTAGAAATTTCACTGTTGTCTAACCAAGAGTTCACAGAAGAGTAATCAATGAATACTATACAAGAAATACATTGGATTGTAAATTGTAATAGTTTGTTACAAAAAATGACTTTCTGCGTTACTCCCGAGGAATCCCACTGAGTGGCAGTATGGAGCACCTTTTTGCTATAGTTGTATAGAAGGTGGCTTCATTTCATTGTATATGTACTCAACCATATAAAAGCATGATATAGCAACTGTAAGAGCAGTTGCATTGAATGGCAGAGATACATTCATCAGATTTTGAAGTTGTTTGTACAAGGAGTGATAACTGACACTGTACTGATATCACTTTGTAAAACCTAGAAATATCACTATCCTGTAACCAACAGATCATTGAAAAGAGTAATCAATGAATACTATACAAGAAATTGTATATTGTAATAGTTTGTTACACAAAATGACTTTCTGCGTTACTCCCGAGGAATCCCACTGAGTGGCAGTATGGAGCACCTTTTTCCTCCAGCTGTATGGAAGGTGGCTTCATTTCATTGTATATGTACTCAACCAAATAAAAGCATGATATAGCAACGGTAAGAGCAGTTACATTGAATGCCAGAGATACATTCATCAGATTTTGAAGTTGTTTGTACAAGGAGTGATTACTGACACTGTATTGACATCACGTTGGAAAACCTAGAAATTTCACTGTTGTCTAACCAAGCGATCGCAGAAGAGTAATCAACGAATACTATACAAGAAATACATTGGATTGTAAATTGTAACAGTTTGTTACACAAAATGACTTTCTGCGTTACTCCCGAGGAATCCCACTGAGTGGCAGTATGGAGCACCTTTTTACTGTAGTTGTATAGAAGGTGGCTTCATTTAATAGTATATGTACTCAAGCATATAAAATCAAGATATATCAACTGTAAGAGCAATTACATTGAATGGAAGAGATACATTCATCAGATTTTGAAGTTGGTTGTACAAGGAGTGATAACTGACACTGTACTGATATCACTTTGTAAAACGTAGAAATTTCACTGTTGTCTAACCAAGAGTTCACAGAAGAGTAATCAATGAATACTATACAAGAAATACATTGGATTGTAAATTGTAATAGTTTGTTACACAAAATGACTTTCTGCGTTACTCCTGAGGAATCCCACTGAGTGGCAGTATGGAGCACCTTTTTGCTATAGTTGTAGAGAAGGTGGCTTCATTTCATTGTATATGTACTCAACCAAATAAAAGCATGATATAGCAACGGTAAGAGCAGTTACATTGAATGCCAGAGATACATTCATCAGATTTTGAAGTTCTTTATACAAGGAGTGATAACTGACACTGTACTGATATCACTTTGTAAAACCTAGAAATATCACTATCCTGTAACCAACAGATCATTGAAAAGAGTAATCAATGAATACTATACAAGAAATTATATATTGTAATAGTTTGTTACACAAAATGACTTTCTGCGTTACTCCCGAGGAATCCCACTGAGTGGCAGTATGGAGCTCCTTTTTACTATAGTTGTATAGAAGGTGGCTTCATTTCATTGTATATGTACTCAACCATATAAAAGCATGATATAGCAACTGTAAGAGCAGTTACATTGAATGCAAGAGATACATTCATCAGATTTTGAAGTTGGTTGTACAAGGAGTGATTACTGACACTGTATTGATATCACGTTGTAAAACCTAGACATTTCACTGTTGTCTAACGAAGAGATCGCAGAAGAGTAATCAATGAATACTATACAAGAAATACATTGGATTGTAAATTGTAATAGTTTGTTACACAAAATGACTTTCTGCGTTACTCCCGAGGAATCCCACTGAGTGGCAGTATGGAGCACCTTTTTACTGTAGTTGTATAGAAGGTGGCTTCATTTAATTGTATATGTACTCAACCATATAAAATCAAGATATATCAACTGTAAGAGCAATTACATTGAATGCAAGAGATACATTCATCAGATTTTGAAGTTCTTTGTACAAGGAGTGATAACTGACACTGTACTGGTATCACTTTGTAAAACGTAGAAATTTCACTGTTGTCTAACCAAGAGTTCACAGAAAAGTAATCAATGAATACTATACAAGAAATACATTGGATTGTAAATTGTAATAGTTTGTTACACAAAATGACTTTCTGCGTTACTCCTGAGGAATCCCACTGAGTGGCAGTATGGAGCACCTTTTTGCTATAGTTGTATAGAAGGTGGCTTCATTTCATTCTATATGTACTCAACCAAATAAAAGCATGATATAGCAACGGTAAGAGCAGTTACATTGAATGCCAGAGATACATTCATCAGATTTTGAAGTTGTTTGTACAAGGAGTGATAACTGACACTGTACTGATATCACTTTGTAAAACCTAGAAATATCACTATCCTGTAACCAACAGATCTTTGAAAAGAGTAATCAATGAATACTATACAAGAAATTATATATTGTAATAGTTTGTTACACAAAATGACTTTCTGCGTTACTCCCGAGGAATCCCACTGAGTGGCAGTATGGAGCTCGTTTTACTATAGTTGTATAGAAGGTGGCTTCATTTCATTGTATATGTACTCAACCATATAAAAGCATGATATAGCAACTGTAAGAGCAGTTACATTGAATGCAAGAGATACATTCATCAGATTTTGAAGTTGGTTGTACAAGGAGTGATTACTGACACTGTATTGATATCACGTTGTAAAACCTAGAAATTTCACTGTTGTCTAACCAAGAGATCGCAGAAGAGTAATCAATGAATACTATACAAGAAATACATTGGATTGTAAATTGTAATAGTTTGTTACACAAAATCACTTTCTGCGTTACTCCCGAGGAATCCCACTGAGTGGCAGTATGGAGCACCTTTTTACTGTAGTTGTATAGAAGGTGGCTTCATTTAATTGTATATGTACTCAACCATATAAAATCAAGATATAGCAACTGTAAGAGCAATTACATTGAATGCAAGAGATACATTCATCAGATTTTGAAGTTGGTTGTACAAGGAGTGATAACTGACACTGTACTGATATCACTTTATAAAACCTAGAAATTCCACTGTTGTCTAACCAAGAGTTCACAGAAGAGTAATCAATGAATACTATACAAGAAATACATTGGATTGTAAATTGTAATAGTTTGTTACAAAAAATGAATTTCTGCGTTACTCCCGAGGAATCCCACTAAGTGGCAGTATGGAGCACCTTTTTGCTATAGTTGTATAGAAGGTGGCTTCATTTCATTGTATATGTACTCAACCATATAAAAGCATGATACAGCAACTGTAAGAGCAGTTACATTGAATGGCAGAGATACATTCATCAGATTTTGAAGTTGTTTGTACAAGGAGTGATAACTGACACTGTACTGATATCACTTTGTAAAACCTAGAAATATCACTATCCTGTAACCAACAGATCATTGAAAAGAGTAATCAATGAATACTATACAAGAAATTGTATATTGTAATATTTTGTTACACAAAATGACTTTCTGCGTTACTCACGAGGAATCCCACTAAGTGGAAGTATGGAGCACCTTTTTACTATACTTGTATAGAAGGTGGCTTCATTTCATTGTATATGTACTCAACCATATAAAAGCATGATATAGCAACTGTAAAAAGAGTTACATTGAATGCCAGAGATACATTCATCAGATTTTGAAGTTGGTTGTACAAGGAGTGATAACTGACACTGTACTGATATCACTTTGTAAAACCTAGAAATATCACTATCCTGTAACCAACGGATCATTGAAAAGAGTAATCAATGAATAATATACAAGAAATTATATATTGTAATAGTTTGTTACACAAAATGACTTTCTGCGTTACTCCCGAGGAATCCCACTGAGTGGCAGTATGGAGCTCCTTTTTACTATAGTTGTATAGAAGGTGGCTTCATTTCATTGCATATGTACTCAACCATATAAAAGCATGATATAGCAACTGTAAGAGCAGTTACATTGAATGCCAGAGATACATTCATCAGATTTTGAAGTTGGTTGTACAAGGAGTGATAACTGACACTGTACTTAAAATCACTTTGTAAAACCTAGAAATATCACTATCCTGTAACCAACAGATCATTGAAAAGAGTAATCAATGAATACTATACAAGAAATTATATATTGTAATAGTTTGTTACACAAAATGACTTTCTGCGTTACTCCCGAGGAATCCCACTGAGTGGCAGTATGGAGCTCCTTTTTACTATAGTTGTATAGAAGGTGGCTTCATTTCATTGTATATGTACTCAACCATATAAAAGCATGATATAGCAACTGTAAGAGCAGTTACATTGAATGCAAGAGATACGTTCATCAGATTTAGAAGTTGTTTGTACAAGGAGTGTTTACTGACACTGTATTGATATCACGTTGGAAAACCTAGAAATTTCACTGTTGTCTAACCAAGCGATCGCAAAAGAGTAATCAACGAATACTATACAAGAAATACATTGGATTGTAAATTGTAATAGTTTGTTACAGAAAATGACTTTCTGCGTTACTCGCGAGGAATCCCACTGAGTGGCAGTATGGAGCACCTTTTTACTGTAGTTGTATAGAAGGTGGCTTCATTTAATTGTATATGTACTCAACCATATAAAATCAAGATATATCAACTGTAAGAGCAATTACATTGAATGCAAGAGATACATTCATCAGATTTTGAAGTTGGTTGTACAAGGAGTGATAACTGACACTGTACTGATATCACTTTGTAAAACGTAGAAATTTCACTGTTGTCTAACCAAGAGTTCACAGAAGAGTAATCAATGAATACTATACAAGAAATACATTGGATTGTAAATTGTAATAGTTTGTTACAAAAAATGACTTTCTGCGTTACTCCCGAGGAATCCCACTGAGTGGCAGTATGGAGCACCTTTTTGCTATAGTTGTATAGAAGGTGGCTTCATTTCATTGTATATGTACTCAACCATATAAAAGCATGATATAGCAACTGTAAGAGCAGTTGCATTGAATGGCAGAGATACATTCATCAGATTTTGAAGTTGTTTGTACAAGGAGTGATAACTGACACTGTACTGATATCACTTTGTAAAACCTAGAAATATCACTATCCTGTAACCAACAGATCATTGAAAAGAGTAATCAATGAATACTATACAAGAAATTGTATATTGTAATAGTTTGTTACACAAAATGACTTTCTGCGTTACTCCCGAGGAATCCCACTGAGTGGCAGTATGGAGCACCTTTTTCCTCCAGCTGTATGGAAGGTGGCTTCATTTCATTGTATATGTACTCAACCAAATAAAAGCATGATATAGCAACGGTAAGAGCAGTTACATTGAATGCCAGAGATACATTCATCAGATTTTGAAGTTGTTTGTACAAGGAGTGATTACTGACACTGTATTGACATCACGTTGGAAAACCTAGAAATTTCACTGTTGTCTAACCAAGCGATCGCAGAAGAGTAATCAACGAATACTATACAAGAAATACATTGGATTGTAAATTGTAACAGTTTGTTACACAAAATGACTTTCTGCGTTACTCCCGAGGAATCCCACTGAGTGGCAGTATGGAGCACCTTTTTACTGTAGTTGTATAGAAGGTGGCTTCATTTAATAGTATATGTACTCAAGCATATAAAATCAAGATATATCAACTGTAAGAGCAATTACATTGAATGGAAGAGATACATTCATCAGATTTTGAAGTTGGTTGTACAAGGAGTGATAACTGACACTGTACTGATATCACTTTGTAAAACGTAGAAATTTCACTGTTGTCTAACCAAGAGTTCACAGAAGAGTAATCAATGAATACTATACAAGAAATACATTGGATTGTAAATTGTAATAGTTTGTTACACAAAATGACTTTCTGCGTTACTCCTGAGGAATCCCACTGAGTGGCAGTATGGAGCACCTTTTTGCTATAGTTGTAGAGAAGGTGGCTTCATTTCATTGTATATGTACTCAACCAAATAAAAGCATGATATAGCAACGGTAAGAGCAGTTACATTGAATGCCAGAGATACATTCATCAGATTTTGAAGTTCTTTATACAAGGAGTGATAACTGACACTGTACTGATATCACTTTGTAAAACCTAGAAATATCACTATCCTGTAACCAACAGATCATTGAAAAGAGTAATCAATGAATACTATACAAGAAATTATATATTGTAATAGTTTGTTACACAAAATGACTTTCTGCGTTACTCCCGAGGAATCCCACTGAGTGGCAGTATGGAGCTCCTTTTTACTATAGTTGTATAGAAGGTGGCTTCATTTCATTGTATATGTACTCAACCATATAAAAGCATGATATAGCAACTGTAAGAGCAGTTACATTGAATGCAAGAGATACATTCATCAGATTTTGAAGTTGGTTGTACAAGGAGTGATTACTGACACTGTATTGATATCACGTTGTAAAACCTAGACATTTCACTGTTGTCTAACGAAGAGATCGCAGAAGAGTAATCAATGAATACTATACAAGAAATACATTGGATTGTAAATTGTAATAGTTTGTTACACAAAATGACTTTCTGCGTTACTCCCGAGGAATCCCACTGAGTGGCAGTATGGAGCACCTTTTTACTGTAGTTGTATAGAAGGTGGCTTCATTTAATTGTATATGTACTCAACCATATAAAATCAAGATATATCAACTGTAAGAGCAATTACATTGAATGCAAGAGATACATTCATCAGATTTTGAAGTTCTTTGTACAAGGAGTGATAACTGACACTGTACTGGTATCACTTTGTAAAACGTAGAAATTTCACTGTTGTCTAACCAAGAGTTCACAGAAAAGTAATCAATGAATACTATACAAGAAATACATTGGATTGTAAATTGTAATAGTTTGTTACACAAAATGACTTTCTGCGTTACTCCTGAGGAATCCCACTGAGTGGCAGTATGGAGCACCTTTTTGCTATAGTTGTATAGAAGGTGGCTTCATTTCATTCTATATGTACTCAACCAAATAAAAGCATGATATAGCAACGGTAAGAGCAGTTACATTGAATGCCAGAGATACATTCATCAGATTTTGAAGTTGTTTGTACAAGGAGTGATAACTGACACTGTACTGATATCACTTTGTAAAACCTAGAAATATCACTATCCTGTAACCAACAGATCTTTGAAAAGAGTAATCAATGAATACTATACAAGAAATTATATATTGTAATAGTTTGTTACACAAAATGACTTTCTGCGTTACTCCCGAGGAATCCCACTGAGTGGCAGTATGGAGCTCGTTTTACTATAGTTGTTTAGAAGGTGGCTTCATTTCATTGTATATGTACTCAACCATATAAAAGCATGATATAGCAACTGTAAGAGCAGTTACATTGAATGCAAGAGATACATTCATCAGATTTTGAAGTTGGTTGTACAAGGAGTGATTACTGACACTGTATTGATATCACGTTGTAAAACCTAGAAATTTCACTGTTGTCTAACCAAGAGATCGCAGAAGAGTAATCAATGAATACTATACAAGAAATACATTGGATTGTAAATTGTAATAGTTTGTTACACAAAATCACTTTCTGCGTTACTCCCGAGGAATCCCACTGAGTGGCAGTATGGAGCACCTTTTTACTGTAGTTGTATAGAAGGTGGCTTCATTTAATTGTATATGTACTCAACCATATAAAATCAAGATATAGCAACTGTAAGAGCAATTACATTGAATGCAAGAGATACATTCATCAGATTTTGAAGTTGGTTGTACAAGGAGTGATAACTGACACTGTACTGATATCACTTTATAAAACCTAGAAATTCCACTGTTGTCTAACCAAGAGTTCACAGAAGAGTAATCAATGAATACTATACAAGAAATACATTGGATTGTAAATTGTAATAGTTTGTTACAAAAAATGAATTTCTGCGTTACTCCCGAGGAATCCCACTAAGTGGCAGTATGGAGCACCTTTTTGCTATAGTTGTATAGAAGGTGGCTTCATTTCATTGTATATGTACTCAACCATATAAAAGCATGATATAGCAACTGTAAGAGCAGTTACATTGAATGGCAGAGATACATTCATCAGATTTTGAAGTTGTTTGTACAAGGAGTGATAACTGACACTGTACTGATATCACTTTGTAAAACCTAGAAATATCACTATCCTGTAACCAACAGATCATTGAAAAGAGTAATCAATGAATACTATACAAGAAATTGTATATTGTAATATTTTGTTACACAAAATGACTTTCTGCGTTACTCACGAGGAATCCCACTAAGTGGAAGTATGGAGCACCTTTTTACTATACTTGTATAGAAGGTGGCTTCATTTCATTGTATATGTACTCAACCATATAAAAGCATGATATAGCAACTGTAAAAAGAGTTACATTGAATGCCAGAGATACATTCATCAGATTTTGAAGTTGGTTGTACAAGGAGTGATAACTGACACTGTACTGATATCACTTTGTAAAACCTAGAAATATCACTATCCTGTAACCAACGGATCATTGAAAAGAGTAATCAATGAATACTATACAAGAAATTATATATTGTAATAGTTTGTTACACAAAATGACTTTCTGCGTTACTCCCGAGGAATCCCACTGAGTGGCAGTATGGAGCTCCTTTTTACTATAGTTGTATAGAAGGTGGCTTCATTTCATTGTATATGTACTCAACCATATAAAAGCATGATATAGCAACTGTAAGAGCAGTTACATTGAATGCCAGAGATACATTCATCAGATTTTGAAGTTGGTTGTACAAGGAGTGATAACTGACACTGTACTTAAAATCACTTTGTAAAACCTAGAAATATCACTATCCTGTAACCAACAGATCATTGAAAAGAGTAATCAATGAATACTATACAAGAAATTATATATTGTAATAGTTTGTTACACAAAATGACTTTCTGCGTTACTCCCGAGGAATCCCACTGAGTGGCAGTATGGAGCTCCTTTTTACTATAGTTGTATAGAAGGTGGCTTCATTTCATTGTATATGTACTCAACCATATAAAAGCATGATATAGCAACTGTAAGAGCAGTTACATTGAATGCAAGAGATACGTTCATCAGATTTAGAAGTTGTTTGTACAAGGAGTGTTTACTGACACTGTATTGATATCACGTTGGAAAACCTAGAAATTTCACTGTTGTCTAACCAAGCGATCGCAAAAGAGTAATCAACGAATACTATACAAGAAATACATTGGATTGTAAATTGTAATAGTTTGTTACACAAAATGACTTTCTGCGTTACTCGCGAGGAATCCCACTGAGTGGCAGTATGGAGCACCTTTTTACTGTAGTTGTATAGAAGGTGGCTTCATTTAATTGTATATGTACTCAACCATATAAAATCAAGATATATCAACTGTAAGAGCAATTACATTGAATGCAAGAGATACATTCATCAGATTTTGAAGTTGGTTGTACAAGGAGTGATAACTGACACTGTACTGATATCACTTTGTAAAACGTAGAAATTTCACTGTTGTCTAACCAAGAGTTCACAGAAGAGTAATCAATGAATACTATACAAGAAATACATTGGATTGTAAATTGTAATAGTTTGTTACAAAAAATGACTTTCTGCGTTACTCCCGAGGAATCCCACTGAGTGGCAGTATGGAGCACCTTTTTGCTATAGTTGTATAGAAGGTGGCTTCATTTCATTGTATATGTACTCAACCATATAAAAGCATGATATAGCAACTGTAAGAGCAGTTGCATTGAATGGCAGAGATACATTCATCAGATTTTGAAGTTGTTTGTACAAGGAGTGATAACTGACACTGTACTGATATCACTTTGTAAAACCTAGAAATATCACTATCCTGTAACCAACAGATCATTGAAAAGAGTAATCAATGAATACTATACAAGAAATTGTATATTGTAATAGTTTGTTACACAAAATGACTTTCTGCGTTACTCCCGAGGAATCCCACTGAGTGGCAGTATGGAGCACCTTTTTCCTCCAGCTGTATGGAAGGTGGCTTCATTTCATTGTATATGTACTCAACCAAATAAAAGCATGATATAGCAACGGTAAGAGCAGTTACATTGAATGCCAGAGATACATTCATCAGATTTTGAAGTTGTTTGTACAAGGAGTGATTACTGACACTGTATTGACATCACGTTGGAAAACCTAGAAATTTCACTGTTGTCTAACCAAGCGATCGCAGAAGAGTAATCAACGAATACTATACAAGAAATACATTGGATTGTAAATTGTAACAGTTTGTTACACAAAATGACTTTCTGCGTTACTCCCGAGGAATCCCACTGAGTGGCAGTATGGAGCACCTTTTTACTGTAGTTGTATAGAAGGTGGCTTCATTTAATAGTATATGTACTCAAGCATATAAAATCAAGATATATCAACTGTAAGAGCAATTACATTGAATGGAAGAGATACATTCATCAGATTTTGAAGTTGGTTGTACAAGGAGGGATAACTGACACTGTACTGATATCACTTTGTAAAACGTAGAAATTTCACTGTTGTCTAACCAAGAGTTCACAGAAGAGTAATCAATGAATACTATACAAGAAATACATTGGATTGTAAATTGTAATAGTTTGTTACACAAAATGACTTTCTGCGTTACTCCCGAGGAATCCCACTGAGTGGCAGTATGGAGCACCTTTTTGCTATAGTTGTATAGAAGGTGGCTTCATTTCATTGTATATGTACTCAACCATATAAAAGCATGATATAGCAACTGTAAGAGCAGTTACATTGAATGGCAGAGATACATTCATCAGATTTTGAAGTTGTTTGTACAAGGAGTGATAACTGACCCTGTACTGATATCACTTTGTAAAACCTAGAAATATCACTATCCTGTAACCAGCAGATCATTGAAAAGAGTAATCAATGAATACTATACAAGAAATTGTATATTGTAATAGTTTGTTACACAAAATGACTTTCTGCGTTACTCCCGAGGAATCCCACTGAGTGGCAGTATGGAGCACCTTTTTCCTCCAGCTGTATTGAAGGTGGCTTCATTTAATTGTATATGTACTCAACCATATAAAAGCATGATATAGCCACAGTAAGAGCAGTTACATTGAATGCCAGAGATACATTCATCAGATCTTGAAGTTCTTTGTACAAGGAGTGATAACTGACACTGTACTGATATCACTTTGTAAAACGTAGAAATTTCACTGTTGTCTAACCAAGAGTTCACAGAAAAGTAATCAATGAATACTATACAAGAAATACATTGGATTGTAAATTGTAATCGTTTGTTACACAAAATGACTTTCTGCGTTACTCCCGAGGAATCCCACTGAGTGGCAGTATGGAGCACCTTTTTGCTATAGTTGTATAGAAGGTGGCTTCATTTCATTGTATATGTACTCAACCAAATAAAAGCATGATATAGCAACGGTAAGAGCAGTTACATTGAATGCCAGAGATACATTCATCAGATTTTGAAGTTGTTTGTACAAGGAGTGATTACTGACACTGTATTGATATCACGTTGGAAAACCTAGAAATTTCACTGTTGTCTAACCAAGCGATCGCAGAAGAGTAATCAACGAATACCATACAAGAAATACATTGGATTGTAAATTGTAACACTTTGTTACACAAAATGACTTTCTGCGTTACTCCCGAGGAATCCCACTGAGTGACAGTATGGAGCACCTTTTTGCTATAGTTGTATAGAAGGTGGCTTCATTTCATTGTATATGTACTCAACCATATAAAAGCATGATATAGCAACTGTAAGAGCAGTTACATTGAATGGCAGAGATACATTCATCAGATTTTGAAGTTGTTTGTACAAGGAGTGATAACTGACCCTGTACTGATATCACTTTGTAAAACCTAGAAATATCACTATCCTGTAACCAGCAGATCATTGAAAAGAGTAATCAATGAATACTATACAAGAAATTGTATATTGTAATATTTTGTTACACAAAATGACTTTCTGCGTTACTCACGAGGAATCCCACTGAGTGGCAGTATGGAGAACCTTTTTATTATACTTGTATAGAAGGTGGCTTCATTTCATTGTATATGTACTCAACCATATAAAAGCATGATATAGCAACTGTAAGAAGAGTTACATTGAATGCCAGAGATACATTCATCAGATTTTGAAGTTGGTTGTACAAGGAGTGATAACTGACACTGTACTGATATCACTTTGTAAAACCTAGAAATATCACTATCCTGTAACCAACAGATCATTGAAAAGAGTAATCAATGAATACTATACAAGAAATTATATATTGTAATAGTTTGTTACACAAAATGACTTTCTGCGTTACTCCCGAGGAATCCCACTGAGTGGCAGTATGGAGCTCCTTTTTACTAAAGTTGTATAGAAGGTGGCTTCATTTCATTGTATATGTACTCAACCATATAAAAGCATGATATAGCAACTGTAAGAGCAGTTACATTGAATGCCAGAGATACATTCATCAGATTTTGAAGTTGGTTGTACAAGGAGTGATAACTGACACTGTACTTAAAATCACTTTGTAAAACCTAGAAATATCACTATCCTGTAACCAACAGATCATTGAAAAGAGTAATCAATGAATACTATACAAGAAATTATATATTGTAATAGTTTGTTACACAAAATGACTTTCTGCGTTACTCCCGAGGAATCCCACTGAGTGGCAGTATGGAGCTCCTTTTTACTATAGTTGTATAGAAGGTGGCTTCATTTCATTGTATATGTACTCAACCATATAAAAGCATGATATAGCAACTGTAAGAGCAGTTACATTGAATGCAAGAGATACATTCATCAGATTTTGAAGTTGTTTGTACAAGGAGTGATAACTGACCCTGTACTGATATCACTTTGTAAAACCTAGAAATATCACTATCCTGTAACCAGCAGATCATTGAAAAGAGTAATCAATGAATACTATACAAGAAATTGTATATTGTAATAGTTTGTTACACAAAATGACTTTCTGCGTTACTCCCGAGGAATCCCACTGAGTGGTAGTATGGAGCACCTTTTTCCTCCAGCTGTATTGAAGGTGGCTTCATTTAATTGTATATGTACTCAACCATATAAAAGCATGATATAGACACAGTAAGAGCAGTTACATTGAATGCCAGAGATACATTCATCAGATTTTGAAGTTCTTTGTACAAGGAGTGATAACTGAAACTGTAATGATATCACTTTGTAAAACGTAGAAATTTCACTGTTGTCTAACCAAGAGTTCACAGAAAAGTAATCAATGAATACTATACAAGAAATACATTGGATTGTAAATTGTAATAGTTTGTTACACAAAATGACTTTCTGCGTTACTCCTGAGGAATCCCACTGAGTGGCAGTATGGAGCACCTTTTTGCTATAGTTGTATAGAAGGTGGCTTCATTTCATTGTATATGTACTCAACCAAATAAAAGCACGATATAGCAACGGTAAAAGCAGTTACATTGAATGCCAGAGATACATTCATCAGATTTTGAAGTTGTTTGTAGAAGGAGTGATAACTGACACTGTACTGATATCACTTTGTAAAACCTAGAAATATCACTATCCTGTAACCAACAGATCATTGAAAAGAGTAATCAATGAATACTATACAAGAAATTATATATTGTAATAGTTTGTTACACAAAATGACTTTCTGCGTTACTCCCGAGGAATCCCACTGAGTGGCAGTATGGAGCTCCTTTTTACTATAGTTGTATAGAAGGTGGCTTCATTTCATTGTATATGTACTCAACCATATAAAAGCATGATATAGCAACTGTAAGAGCAGTTACATTGAATGCAAGAGATACATTCATCAGATTTTGAAGTTGGTTGTACAAGGAGTGATTACTGACACTGTATTGATATCACGTTGTAAAACCTAGGAATTTCACTGTGGTCTAACCAAGAGATCGCAGAAGAGTAATCAATGAATACTATACAAGAAATACATTGGATTGTAAATTGTAATAGTTTGTTACACAAAATGACTTTCTGCGTTACTCGCGAGGAATCCCACTGAGTGGCAGTATGGAGCACCTTTTTACTGTAGTTGTATAGAAGGTGGCTTCATTTAATTGTATATGTACTCAACCATATAAAATCAAGATATATCAACTGTAAGAGCAATTACATTGAATGCAAGAGATACATTCATCAGATTTTGAAGTTGGTTGTACAAGGAGTGATAACTGACACTGTACTGATATCACTTTGTAAAACGTAGAAATTTCACGGTTGTCTAACCAAGAGTTCACAGAAGAGTAATCAATGAATACTATACAAGAAATACATTGGATTGTAAATTGTAATAGTTTGTTACAAAAAATGACTTTCTGCGTTACTCCCGAGGAATCCCACTGAGTGGCAGTATGGAGCACCTTTTTGCTATAGTTGTATAGAAGGTGGCTTCATTTCATTGTATATGTACTCAACCATATAAAAGCATGATATAGCAACTGTAAGAGCAGTTACATTGAATGGCAGAGATACATTCATCAGATTTTGAAGCTGTTTGTACAAGGAGTGATAACTGACACTGTACTGATATCACTTTGTAAAACCTAGAAGTATCACTATCCTGTAACCAACAGATCATTGAAAAGAGTAATCAATGAATACTATACAAGAAATTGTATATTGTAATAGTTTGTTACACAAAATGACTTTCTGCGTTACTCCCGAGGAATCCCACTAAGTGGCAGTATGGAGCACCTTTTTCCTCCAGCTGTATGGAAGGTGGCTTCATTTAATTGTATATGTACTCAACCATATAAAAGCATGATATAGCCACAGTAAGAGCAGTTACATTGAATGCCAGAGATACATTCATCAGATTTTGAAGTTCTTTGTACAAGGAGTGATAACTGACACTGTACTGATATCACTTTGTAAAACGTAGAAATTTCACTGTTGTCTAACCAAGAGTTCACAGAAAAGTAATCAATGAATACTATACAAGAAATACATTGGATTGTAAATTGTAATAGTTTGTTACACAAAATGACTTTCTGCGTTACTCCTGAGGAATCCCACTGAGTGGCAGTATGGAGCACCTTTTTGCTATAGTTGTATAGAAGGTGGCTTCATTTCATTGTATATGTACTCAACCATATAAAAGCATGATATAGCAACTGTAAGAGCAGTTACATTGAATGGCAGAGATACATTCATCAGATTTTGAAGTTGTTTGTACAAGGAGTGATAACTGACCCTGTACTGATATCACTTTGTAAAACCTAGAAATATCACTATCCTGTAACCAGCAGATCATTGAAAAGAGTAATCAATGAATACTATACAAGAAATTGTATATTGTAATAGTTTGTTACACAAAATGACTTTCTGCGTTACTCCCGAGGAATCCCACTGAGTGGCAGTATGGAGCACCTTTTTCCTCCAGCTGTATTGAAGGTGGCTTCATTTAATTGTATATGTACTCAACCATATAAAAGCATGATATAGCCACAGTAAGAGCAGTTACATTGAATGCCAGAGATACATTCATCAGATCTTGAAGTTCTTTGTACAAGGAGTGATAACTGACACTGTACTGATATCACTTTGTAAAACGTAGAAATTTCACTGTTGTCTAACCAAGAGTTCACAGAAAAGTAATCAATGAATACTATACAAGAAATACATTGGATTGTAAATTGTAATCGTTTGTTACACAAAATGACTTTCTGCGTTACTCCCGAGGAATCCCACTGAGTGGCAGTATGGAGCACCTTTTTGCTATAGTTGTATAGAAGGTGGCTTCATTTCATTGTATATGTACTCAACCAAATAAAAGCATGATATAGCAACGGTAAGAGCAGTTACATTGAATGCCAGAGATACATTCATCAGATTTTGAAGTTGTTTGTACAAGGAGTGATTACTGACACTGTATTGATATCACGTTGGAAAACCTAGAAATTTCACTGTTGTCTAACCAAGCGATCGCAGAAGAGTAATCAACGAATACCATACAAGAAATACATTGGATTGTAAATTGTAACACTTTGTTACACAAAATGACTTTCTGCGTTACTCCCGAGGAATCCCACTGAGTGACAGCATGGAGCACCTTTTTGCTATAGTTGTATAGAAGGTGGCTTCATTTCATTGTATATGTACTCAACCATATAAAAGCATGATATAGCAACTGTAAGAGCAGTTACATTGAATGGCAGAGATACATTCATCAGATTTTGAAGTTGTTTGTACAAGGAGTGATAACTGACCCTGTACTGATATCACTTTGTAAAACCTAGAAATATCACTATCCTGTAACCAGCAGATCATTGAAAAGAGTAATCAATGAATACTATACAAGAAATTGTATATTGTAATATTTTGTTACACAAAATGACTTTCTGCGTTACTCACGAGGAATCCCACTGAGTGGAAGTATGGAGCACCTTTTTACTATACTTGTATAGAAGGTGGCTTCATTTCATTGTATATGTACTCAACCATATAAAAGCATGATATAGCAACTGTAAGAAGAGTTACATTGAATGCCAGAGATACATTCATCAGATTTTGAAGTTGGTTGTACAAGGAGTGATAACTGACACTGTACTGATATCACTTTGTAAAACCTAGAAATATCACTATCCTGTAACCAACAGATCATTGAAAAGAGTAATCAATGAATACTATACAAGAAATTATATATTGTAATAGTTTGTTACACAAAATGACTTTCTGCGTTACTCCCGAGGAATCCCACTGAGTGGCAGTATGGAGCTCCTTTTTACTAAAGTTGTATAGAAGGTGGCTTCATTTCATTGTATATGTACTCAACCATATAAAAGCATGATATAGCAACTGTAAGAGCAGTTACATTGAATGCCAGAGATACATTCATCAGATTTTGAAGTTGGTTGTACAAGGAGTGATAACTGACACTGTACTTAAAATCACTTTGTAAAACCTAGAAATATCACTATCCTGTAACCAACAGATCATTGAAAAGAGTAATCAATGAATACTATACAAGAAATTATATATTGTAATAGTTTGTTACACAAAATGACTTTCTGCGTTACTCCCGAGGAATCCCACTGAGTGGCAGTATGGAGCTCCTTTTTACTATAGTTGTATAGAAGGTGGCTTCATTTCATTGTATATGTACTCAACCATATAAAAGCATGATATAGCAACTGTAAGAGCAGTTACATTGAATGCAAGAGATACATTCATCAGATTTTGAAGTTGTTTGTACAAGGAGTGATAACTGACCCTGTACTGATATCACTTTGTAAAACCTAGAAATATCACTATCCTGTAACCAGCAGATCATTGAAAAGAGTAATCAATGAATACTATACAAGAAATTGTATATTGTAATAGTTTGTTACACAAAATGACTTTCTGCGTTACTCCCGAGGAATCCCACTGAGTGGTAGTATGGAGCACCTTTTTCCTCCAGCTGTATTGAAGGTGGCTTCATTTAATTGTATATGTACTCAACCATATAAAAGCATGATATAGACACAGTAAGAGCAGTTACATTGAATGCCAGAGATACATTCATCAGATTTTGAAGTTCTTTGTACAAGGAGTGATAACTGAAACTGTACTGATATCACTTTGTAAAACGTAGAAATTTCACTGTTGTCTAACCAAGAGTTCACAGAAAAGTAATCAATGAATACTATACAAGAAATACATTGGATTGTAAATTGTAATAGTTTGTTACACAAAATGACTTTCTGCGTTACTCCTGAGGAATCCCACTGAGTGGCAGTATGGAGCACCTTTTTGCTATAGTTGTATAGAAGGTGGCTTCATTTCATTGTATATGTACTCAACCAAATAAAAGCACGATATAGCAACGGTAAAAGCAGTTACATTGAATGCCAGAGATACATTCATCAGATTTTGAAGTTGTTTGTAGAAGGAGTGATAACTGACACTGTACTGATATCACTTTGTAAAACCTAGAAATATCACTATCCTGTAACCAACAGATCATTGAAAAGAGTAATCAATGAATACTATACAAGAAATTATATATTGTAATAGTTTGTTACACAAAATGACTTTCTGCGTTACTCCCGAGGAATCCCACTGAGTGGCAGTATGGAGCTCCTTTTTACTATAGTTGTATAGAAGGTGGCTTCATTTCATTGTATATGTACTCAACCATATAAAAGCATGATATAGCAACTGTAAGAGCAGTTACATTGAATGCAAGAGATACATTCATCAGATTTTGAAGTTGGTTGTACAAGGAGTGATTACTGACACTGTATTGATATCACGTTGTAAAACCTAGGAATTTCACTGTGGTCTAACCAAGAGATCGCAGAAGAGTAATCAATGAATACTATACAAGAAATACATTGGATTGTAAATTGTAATAGTTTGTTACACAAAATGACTTTCTGCGTTACTCGCGAGGAATCCCACTGAGTGGCAGTATGGAGCACCTTTTTACTGTAGTTGTATAGAAGGTGGCTTCATTTAATTGTATATGTACTCAACCATATAAAATCAAGATATATCAACTGTAAGAGCAATTACATTGAATGGCAGAGATACATTCATCAGATTTTGAAGCTGTTTGTACAAGGAGTGATAACTGACACTGTACTGATATCACTTTGTAAAACCTAGAAATATCACTATCCTGTAACCAACAGATCATTGAAAAGAGTAATCAATGAATACTATACAAGAAATTGTATATTGTAATAGTTTGTTACACAAAATGACTTTCTGCGTTACTCCCGAGGAATCCCACTGAGTGGCAGTATGGAGCACCTTTTTCCTCCAGCTGTATGGAAGGTGGCTTCATTTAATTGTATATGTACTCAACCATATAAAAGCATGATATAGCCACAGTAAGAGCAGTTACATTGAATGCCAGAGATACATTCATCAGATTTTGAAGTTCTTTGTACAAGGAGTGATAACTGACACTGTACTGATATCACTTTGTAAAACGTAGAAATTTCACTGTTGTCTAACCAAGAGTTCACAGAAAAGTAATCAATGAATACTATACAAGAAATACATTGGATTGTAAATTGTAATAGTTTGTTACACAAAATGACTTTCTGCGTTACTCCCGAGGAATCCCACTGAGTGGCAGTATGGAGCACCTTTTTGCTATAGTTGTATAGAAGGTGGCTTCATTTCATTGTATATGTACTCAACCAAATAAAAGCATGATATAGCAACGGTAAGAGCAGTTACATTGAATGCCAGAGATACATTCATCAGATTTTGAAGTTGTTTGTAAAAGGAGTGATAACTGACACTGTACTGATATCACTTTGTAAAACCTAGAAATATCACTATCCTGTAACCAACAGATCATTGAAAAGAGTAATCAATGAATACTATACAAGAAATTATATATTGTAATAGTTTGTTACACAAAATGACTTTCTGCGTTACTCCCGAGGAATCCCACTGAGTGGCAGTATGGAGCTCCTTTTTACTATAGTTGTATAGAAGGTGGCTTCATTTCATTGTATATGTACTCAACCATATAAAATCAAGATATAGCAACTGTAAGAGCAATTACATTGAATGCAAGAGATTTTGAATGCAATCAGATTTTGAAGTTGGTTGTACAAGGAGTGATAACTGACACTGTACTGATATCACTTTGTAAAACGTAGAAATTTCACTGTTGTCTAACCAAGAGTTCACAGAAGAGTAATCAATGAGTACTATACAAGAAATACATTGGATTGTAAATTGTAATAGTCTGTTACAAAAAATGACTTTCTGCGTTACTCCCGAGGAATCACACTGAGTGGCAGTATGGAGCACCTTTTTGCTATAGTTGTATAGAAGGTGGCTTCATTTCATTGTATATGTACTCAACCATATAAAAGCATGATATAGCAACTGTAAGAGCAGTTACATTGAATGGCAGTGATACATTCATCAGATTCTGAAGTTGTTTGTACAAGGAGTGATAACTGACACTGTACTGATATCACTTTGTAAAACCTAGAAATATCACTATCCTGTAACCAACAGATCATTGAAAAGAGTAATCAATGAATACTATACAAGAAATTGTATATTGTAATAGTTTGTTACACAAAATGACTTTCTGCGTTACTCCCGAGGAATCCCACTGAGTGGCAGTATGGAGCACCTTTTTCCTCCAGCTGTATGGAAGCTGGCTTCATTTCATTGTATATGTACTCAACCATATAAAAGCATGATATAGCAACTGTAAGAGCAGTTACATTGAATGCAAGAGATACATTCATCAGATTTTGAAGTTGGTTGTACAAGGAGTGATTACTGACACTGTACTGATATCACTTTGTAAAACGTAGAAATTTCACTGTTGTCTAACCAAGAGTTCACAGAAGAGTAATCAATGAATACTATACAAGAAATACATTGGATTGTAAATTATAATATGTTACACAAAATGACTGTCTGCGTTACTCCCGAGGAATCCCACTGAGTGGCAGTATGGAGCACCTTTTAGCTATAGTTGTATAGAAGGTGGCTTCATTTCATTGTATATGTACTCAACCATATAAAAGCATGATATAGCAACTGTAAGAAGAGTTACATTGAATGCCAGAGATACATTCATCAGATTTTGAAGTTGGTTGTACAAGGAGTGATAACTGACACTGTACTGATATCACTTTGTAAAACCTAGAAATATCACTATCCTGTAACCAACAGATCATTGAAAAGAGTAATCAATGAATACTATACAAGAAATTATATATTGTAATAGTTTGTTACACAAAATGACTTTCTGCGTTACTCCCGAGGAATCCCACTGAGTGGCAGTAAGGAGCACCTTTTTACTGTAGTTGTATAGAAGGTGGCTTCATTTCATTGTATATGTACACAACCATATAAAAGCATGATATAGCAACGGTAAGAGCAGTTACATTGAATGCCAGAGATACATTCATCAGATTTTGAAGTTGGTTGTACAAGGAGTGAGAACTGACACTGTATTGATATCACTTTGAAAAACCTAGAAATTTCACTGTTGTCTAACCAAGAGTTCACAGAAGAGTAATCAATGAATACTATACAAGAAATACATTGGATTGTAAATTGTAATATTTTGTTACACAAAATGACTTTCTGCGTTACTCCCGAGGAATCCCACTGAGTGGCAGAATGGAGCACCTTTTTCCTCCAGCTGTATAGAAGGTGGCTTCATTTAATTGTATATGTACTCAACCATATAAAATCAAGATATATCAACTGTAAGAGCAATTACATTGAATGCAAGAGATACATTCATCAGATTTTGAAGTTGGTTGTACAAGGAGTGATAACTGACACTGTACTGATATCACTTTGTAAAACGTAGAAATTTCACTGTTGTCTAACCAAGAGTTCACAGAAGAGTAATCAATGAATACTATCCAAGAAATACATTGGATTGTAAATTGTAATAGTTTGTTACACAAAATGACTTTCTGCGTTACTCCCGAGGAATCCCACTGAGTGGCAGTATGGAGCTCCTTTTTACTATAGTTGTATAGAAGGTGGCTTCATTTCATTGTATATGTACTCAACCATATAAAAGCATGATATAGCAACTGTAAGAGCAGTTGCATTGAATGCAAGAGATACATTCATCAGATTTTAAAGTTGGTTGTACAAGGAGTGATAACTGACACTGTCCTGATATCACTTTGTAAAACGTAGAAATTTCACTGTTGTCTAACCAAGAGTTCACAGAAGAGTAATCAATGAATACTATACAAGAAATACATTGGATTGTAAATTGTAATAGTTTTTTACACAAAATAACTTTCTGCGTTACTCCCGAGGAATCCCACTGAGTGGCAGTATGGAGCACCTTTTTGCTATATTTGTATAGAAGGTGGCTTCATTTCATTGTATATATACTCAACGAAATAAAAGCATGATATAGCAACGGTAAGAGCAGTTACATTGAATGCCAGAGATACATTCATCAGATTTTGAAGTTGTTTGTACAAGGAGTGATAACTGACACTGTACTGATATCACTTTGTAAAACCTAGAAATATCACTATCCTGTAACCAACAGATCATTGAAAAGAGTAATCAATGAATACTATACAAGAAATTATATATTGTAATAGTTTGTTACACAAAATGACTTTCTGCGTTACTCCCGAGGAATCCCACTGAGTGGCAGTATGGAGCTCCTTTTTACTATAGTTGTATAGAAGGTGGCTTCATTTCATTGTATATGTACTCAACCATATAAAAGCATGATATAGCAACTGTAAGAGCAGTTACATTGAATGCAAGAGATACATTCATCAGATTTTGAAGTTGGTTGTACAAGGAGTGATTACTGACACTGTATTGATATCACGTTGTAAAACCTAGGAATTTCACTGTTGTCTAACCAAGAGATCGCAGAAGAGTAATGAATGAATACTATACAAGAAATACATTGGATTGTAAATTGTAATAGTTTGTTACACAAAATGACTTTCTGCGTTACTCCCGAGGAATCCCACTGAGTGGCAGTATGGAGCACCTTTTTACTGTAGTTGTATAGAAGGTGGCTTCATTTAATTGTATATGTACTCAACCATATAAAATCAAGATATATCAACTGTAAGAGCAATTACATTGAATGCAAGAGATACATTCATCAGATTTTGAAGTTGGTTGTACAAGGAGTGATAACTGACACTGTACTGATATCACTTTATAAAACCTAGAAATTTCACTGTTGTCTAACCAAGAGTTCACAGAAGAGTAATCAATGAATACTATACAAGAAATACATTGGATTGTAAATTGTAATAGTTTGTTACAAAAAATGAATTTCTGCGTTACTCCCGAGGAATCCCACTGAGTGGCAGTATGGAGCACCTTTTTGCTATAGTTGTATAGAAGGTGCCTTCATTTCATTGTATATGTATTCAACCATATAAAAGCATGATATAGCAACTGTAAGAGCAGTTACATTGAATGCCAGAGATACATTCATCAGATTTTGAAGTTGTTTGTACAAGGAGTGATAAGTGACACTGTACTGATATCACTTTGTAAAACCTAGAAATATCACTATCCTGTAACCAACAGATCATTGAAAAGAGTAATCAATGAATACTATACAACAAATTGTATATTGTAATAGTTTGTTACACAAAATGACTTTCTGCGTTACTCACGAGGAATCCCACTGAGTGGAAGTATGGAGCACCTTTTTATTATACTTGTATAGAAGGTGGCTTCATTTCATTGTATATGTACTCAACCATATAAAAGCATGATATACCAACTGTAAGAGCAGTTACATTGAATGCAAGAGATACATTCATCAGATTTTGAAGTTGGTTGTACAAGGAGTGATAACTGACACTGTCCTGATATCACTTTGTAAAACGTAGAAATTTCACTGTTGTCTAACCAAGAGTTCACAGAAGAGTAATCAATGAATACTATCCAAGAAATACATTGGATTGTAAATTGTAATAGTTTGTTACACAAAATGACTTTCTGCGTTACTCCCGAGGAATCCCACTAAGTGGCAGTATGGAGCACCTTTTTGCTATACTTGTATAGAAGGTGGCTTCATTTCATTGTATATGGACTCAACCATATAAAAGCATGATATAGCAACTGTAAGAGCAGTTACATTGAATGGCAGAGATACATTCATCAGATTTTGAAGTTGTTTGTACAAGGAGTGATAACTGACACTGCACTGATATCACTTTGTAAAACCTTGAAATATCACTATCCTGTAACCAACAGATCATTGAAAAGAGTAATCAATGAATACTATACAAGAAATTGTATATTGTAATAGTTTGTTACACAAAATGACTTTCTGCGTTACTCCTGAGGAATCCCACTGAGTGGCAGTATGGAGCACCTTTTTCCTCCAGCTGTATAGAAGGTGGCTTCATTTAATTGTATATGTACTCAACCATATAAAAGCATGATATAGCCACAGTAAGAGCAGTTACATTGAATGCCAGAGATACATTCATCAGATTTTGAAGTTCTTTGTACAAGGAGTGATAACTGACACTGTACTGATATCACTTTGTAAAACGTAGAAATTTCACTGTTGTCTAACCAAGAGTTCACAGAAAAGTAATCAATGAATACTATACAAGAAATACATTGGATTGTAAATGGTAATAGTTTGTTACACAAAATGACTTTCTGCGTTACTCCTGAGGAATCCCACTGAGTGGCAGTATGGAGCACCTTTTTGCTATATTTGTATAGAAGGTGGCTTCATTTCATTGTATATGTACTCAACGAAATAAAAGCATGATATAGCAACGGTAAGAGCAGTTACATTGAATGCCAGAGATACATTCATCAGATTTTGAAGTTGTTTGTACAAGGAGTGATAACTGACACTGTACTGATATCACTTTGTAAAACCTAGAAATATCACTATCCTGTAACCAACAGATCATTGAAAAGAGTAATCAATGAATACTATACAAGAAATTATATATTGTACTAGTTTGTTACACAAAATGACTTTCTGCGTTACTCCCGAGGAATCCCACTGAGTGGCAGTATGGAGCTCCTTTTTACTATAGTTGTATAGAAGGTGGCTTCATTTCATTGTATATGTACTCAACCATATAAAAGCATGATATAGCAACTGTAAGAGCAGTTACATTGAATGCCAGAGATACATTCATCAGATTTTGAAGTTGGTTGTACAAGGAGTGATAACTGACACTGTACTTAAAATCACTTTGTAAAACCTAGAAATATCACTATCCTGTAACCAACAGATCATTGAAAAGAGTAATCAATGAATACTATACAAGAAATTATATATTGTAATAGTTTGTTACACAAAATGACTTTCTGCGTTACTCGCGAGGAATCCCACTGAGTGGCAGTATGGAGCACCTTTTTACTGTAGTTGTATAGAAGGTGGCTTCATTTAATTGTATATGTACTCAACCATATAAAATCAAGATATATCAACTGTAAGAGCAATTACATTGAATGCAAGAGATACATTCATCAGATTTTGAAGTTGGTTGTACAAGGAGTGATAACTGACACTGTACTGATATCACTTTGTAAAACGTAGAAATTTCACTGTTGTCTAACCAAGAGTTCACAGAAGAGTAATCAATGAATACTATACAAGAAATACATTGGATTGTAAATTGTAATAGTTTGTTACACAAAATGACTTTCTGCGTTACTCCCGAGGAATCCCACTGAGTGGCAGTATGGAGCACCTTTTTGCTATAGTTGTATAGAAGGTGGCTTCATTTCATTGTATATGTACTCAACCATATAAAAGCATGATATAGCAACTGTAAGAGCAGTTACATTGAATGGCAGAGATACATTCATCAGATTTAGAAGTTGTTTGTACAAGGAGTGATAACTGACACTGTACTGATATCACTTTGTAAAACCTAGAAATATCACTATCCTGTAACCAACAGATCATTGAAAAGAGTAATCAATGAATACTATACAAGAAATTGTATATTGTAATAGTTTGTTACACAAAATGACTTTCTGCGTTACTCCCGAGGAATCCCACTGAGTGGCAGTATGGAGCACCTTTTTCCTCCAGCTGTATGGAAGGTGGCTTCATTTAATTGTATATGTACTCAACCATATAAAAGCATGATATAGCCACAGTAAGAGCAGTTACATTGAATGCCAGAGATACATTCATCAGATTTTGAAGTTCTTTGTACAAGGAGTGATAACTGACACTGTACTGATATCACTTTGTAAAACGTAGAAATTTCACTGTTGTCTAACCAAGAGTTCACAGAAAAGTAATCAATGAATACTATACAAGAAATACATTGGATTGTAAATGGTAATAGTTTGTTACACAAAATGACTTTCTGCGTTACTCCTGAGGAATCCCACTGAGTGGCAGTATGGAGCACCTTTTTGCTATAGTTGTATAGAAGGTGGCTTCATTTCATTGTATATGTACTCAACCAAATAAAAGCATGATATAGCAACGGTAAGAGCAGTTACATTGAATGCCAGAGATACATTCATCAGATTTTGAAGTTGTTTGTACAAGGAGTGATTACTGACACTGTATTGATATCACGTTGGAAAACCTAGAAATTTCACTGTTGTCTAACCAAGCGATCGCAGATGAGTAATCAACGAATACTATACAAGAAATACATTGGATTGTAAATTGTAACAGTTTGTTACACAAAATGACTTTCTGCGTTACTCCCGAGGAATCCCTCTGAGTGGCAGTATGGAGCACCTTTTTACTGTAGTTGTATAGAAGGTGGCTTCATTTAATAGTATATGTACTCAAGCATATAAAATCAAGATATATCAACAGTAAGAGCAATTACATTGAATGCAAGAGATACATTCATCAGATTTTGAAGTTGGTTGTACAAGGAGTGATAACTGACACTGTACTGATATCACTTTGTAAAACGTAGAAATTTCACTGTTGTCTAACCAAGAGTTCACAGAAGAGTAATCAATGAATACTATACAAGAAATACATTGGATTGTAAATTGTAATAGTTTGTTACACAAAATGACTTTATGCGTTACTCCCGAGGAATCCCACTGAGTGGCAGTATGGAGCACCTTTTTGCTATAGTTGTATAGAAGGTGGCTTCATTTCATTGTATATGTACTCAACCATATAAAAGCATGATATAGCAACTGTAAGAGCAGTTACATTGAATGCCAGAGATACATTCATCAGATTTTGAAGTTGTTTGTACAAGGAGTGATAACTGACCCTGTACTGATATCACTTTGTAAAACCTAGAAATATCACTATCCTGTAACCAGCAGATCATTGAAAAGAGTAATCAATGAATACTATACAAGAAATTGTATATTGTAATAGTTTGTTACACAAAATGACTTTCTGCGTTACTCCCGAGGAATCCCACTGAGTGGCAGTATGGAGCACCTTTTTCCTCCAGCTGTATAGAAGGTGGCTTCATTTAATTGTATATGTACTCAACCATATAAAAGCATGATATAGCCACAGTAAGAGCAGTTACATTGAATGCCAGAGATACATTCATCAGATTTTGAAGTTCTTTGTACAAGGAGTGATAACTGACACTGTACTGATATCACTTTGTAAAACCTAGAAATATCACTATCCTGTAACCAACAGATCATTGAAAAGAGTAATCAATGAATACTATACAAGAAATTATATATTGTAATAGTTTGTTACACAAAATGACTTTCTGCGTTACTCCCGAGGAATCCCACTGAGTGGCAGTATGGAGCTCCTTTTTACTATAGTTGTATAGAAGGTGGCTTCATTTCATTGTATATGTACTCAACCATATAAAAGCATGATATAGCAACTGTAAGAGCAGTTACATTGAATGCAAGAGATACATTCATCAGATTTTGAAGTTGGTTGTACAAGGAATGATTACTGACACTGTATTGATATCACGTTGTAAAACCTAGGAATTTCACTGTGGTCTAACCAAGAGATCGCAGAAGAGTAATCAATGAATACTATATAAGAAATACATTGGATTGTAAATTGTAATAGTTTGTTACACAAAATGACTTTCTGCGTTACTCCCGAGGAATCCCACTGAGTGGCAGTATGGAGAACCTTTTTACTGTAGTTGTATAGAAGGTGGCTTCATTTAATTGTATATGTACTCAACCATATAAAATCAAGATATATCAACTGTAAGAGCAATTACATTGAATGCAAGAGATACATTCATCAGATTTTGAAGTTGGTTGTACAAGGAGTGATAACTGACACTGTACTGATATCACTTTATAAAACCTAGAAATTTCACTGTTGTCTAACCAAGAGTTCACAGAAGAGTAATCAATGAATACTATACAAGAAATACATTGGATTGTAAATTGTAATAGTTTGTTACAAAAAATGAATTTCTGCGTTACTCCCGAGGAATCCCACTGAGTGGCAGTATGGAGCACCTTTTTGCTATAGTTGTATAGAAGGTGGCTTCATTTCATTGTATATGTATTCAACCATATAAAAGCATGATATAGCAACTGTAAGAGCAGTTACATTGAATGCCAGAGATACATTCATCAGATTTTGAAGTTGTTTGTACAAGGAGTGATAACTGACACTGTACTGATATCACTTTGTAAAACCTAGAAATATCACTATCCTGTAACCAACAGATCATTGAAAAGAGTAATCAATGAAAACTATACAACAAATTGTATATTGTAATAGTTTGTTACACAAAATGACTTTCTGCATTACTCACGAGGAATCCCACTGAGTGGCAGTATGGAGCACCTTTTTACTATAGTTGTATAGAAGGTGGCTTCATTTCATTGTATATGTACTCAACCATATAAAAGCATGATATAGCAACTGTAAGAGCAGTTACATTGAATGCAAGAGATACATTCATCAGATTTTGAAGTTGGTTGTACAAGGAGTGATAACTGACACTGTCCTGATATCACTTTGTAAAACGTAGAAATTTCACTGTTGTCTAACCAAGAGTTCACAGAAGAGTAATCAATGAATACTATCCAAGAAATACATTGGATTGTAAATTGTAATAGTTTGTTACACAAAATGACTTTCTGCGTTACTCCCGAGGAATCCCACTAAGTGGCAGTATGGAGCACCTTTTTGCTATAGTTGTATAGAAGGTGGCTTCATTTCATTGTATATGGACTCAACCATATAAAAGCATGATATAGCAACTGTAAGAGCAGTTACATTGAATGGCAGAGATACATTCATCAGATTTTGATGTTGTTTGTACAAGGAGTGATAACTGACACTGCACTGATATCACTTTGTAAAACCTTGAAATATCACTATCCTGTAACCAACAGATCATTGAAAAGAGTAATCAATGAATACTATACAAGAAATTGTATATTGTAATAGTTTGTTACACAAAATGACTTTCTGCGTTACTCCTGAGGAATCCCACTGAGTGGCAGTATGGAGCTCCTTTTTCATCCAGCTGTATAGAAGGTGGCTTCATTTAATTGTATATGTACTCAACCATATAAAAGCATGATATAGCCACAGTAAGAGCAGTTACATTGAATGCCAGAGATACATTCATCAGATTTTGAAGTTCTTTGTACAAGGAGTGATAACTGACACTGTACTGATATCACTTTGTAAAACGTAGAAATTTCACTGTTGTCTAACCAAGAGTTCACAGAAAAGTAATCAATGAATAATATACAAGAAATACATTGGATTGTAAATTGTAATAGTTTGTTACACAAAATGACTTTCTGCGTTACTCCTGAGGAATCCCACTGAGTGGCAGTATGGAGCACCTTTTTGCTATAGTTGTATAGAAGGTGGCTTCATTTCATTGTATATGTACTCAACGAAATAAAAGCATGATATAGCAACGGTAAGAGCAGTTACATTGAATGCCAGAGATATATTCATCAGATTTTGAAGTTGTTTGTACAAGGAGTGATAACTGACACTGTACTGATATCACTTTGTAAAACCTAGAAATATCACTATCCTGTAACCAACAGATCATTGAAAAGAGTAATCAATGAATACTATACAAGAAATTATATATTGTAATAGGTTGTTACACAAAATGACTTTCTGCGTTACTCCCGAGGAATCCCACTGAGTGGCAGTATGGAGCTCCTTTTTACTATAGTTGTATAGAAGGTGGCTTCATTTCATTGTATATGTACTCAACCATATAAAAGAATGATATAGCAACTGTAAGAGCAGTTACATTGAATGCCAGAGATACATTCATCAGATTTTGAAGTTGGTTGTACAAGGAGTGATAACTGACACTGTACTTAAAATCACTTTGTAAAACCTAGAAATATCACTATCCTGTAACCAACAGATCATTGAAAAGAGTAATCAATGAATACTATACAAGAAATTATATATTGTAATAGTTTGTTACACAAAATGACTTTCTGCGTTACTCCCGAGGAATCCCACTGAGTGGCAGTATGGAGCTCCTTTTTACTATAGTTGTATAGAAGGTGGCTTCATTTCATTGTATATGTACTCAACCATATAAAAGCATGATATAGCAACTGTAAGAGCAGTTACATTGAATGCAAGAGATACGTTCATCAGATTTAGAAGTTGTTTGTACAAGGAGTGTTTACTGACACTGTATTGATATCACGTTGGAAAACCTAGAAATTTCACTGTTGTCTAACCAAGCGATCGCAGAAGAGTAATCAACGAATACTATACAAGAAATACATTGGATTGTAAATTGTAATAGTTTGTTACACAAAATGACTTTCTGCGTTACTCGCGAGGAATCCCACTGAGTGGCAGTATGGAGCACCTTTTTACTGTAGTTGTATAGAAGGTGGCTTCATTTAATTGTATATGTACTCAACCATATAAAATCAAGATATATCAACTGTAAGAGCAATTACATTGAATGCAAGAGATACATTCATCAGATTTTGAAGTTGGTTGTACAAGGAGTGATAACTGACACCGTACTGATATCACTTTGTAAAACGTAGAAATTTCACTGTTGTCTAACCAAGAGTTCACAGAAGAGTAATCAATGAATACTATCCAAGAAATACATTGGATTGTAAATTGTAATAGTTTGTTACAAAAAATGACTTTCTGCGTTACTCCCGAGGAATCCCACTGAGTGGCAGTATGGAGCACCTTTTTGCTATAGTTGTATAGAAGGTGGCTTCATTTCATTGTATATGTACTCAACCATATAAAAGCATGATATAGCAACTGTAAGAGCAGTTACATTGAATGCCAGAGATACATTCATCAGATTTTGAAGTTGTTTGTACAAGGAGTGATAACTGACACTGTACTGATATCACTTTGTAAACCCTAGAAATATCACTATCCTGTAACCAACAGATCATTGAAAAGAGTAATCAATGAATACTATACAAGAAATTGTATATTGTAATAGTTTGTTACACAAAATGACTTTCTGCGTTAATCCCGAGGAATCCCACTGAGTGGCAGTATGGAGCACCTTTTTCCTCCAGCTGTATGGAAGGTGGCTTCATTTAATTGTATATGTACTCAACCATATAAAAGCATGATATAGCCACAGTAAGAGCAGTTACATTGAATGCCAGAGATACATTCATCAGATTTTGAAGTTCTTTGTACAAGGAGTGATAACTGACACTGTACTGATATCACTTTGTAAAACGTAGAAATTTCACTGTTGTCTAACCAAGAGATCGCAGAAGAGTAATCAATGAATACTATACAAGAAATACATTGGATTGTAAATTGTAATAGTTTGTTACACAAAATGACTTTCTGCGTTACTCCCGAGGAATCCCACTGAGTGGCAGTATGGAGCACCTTTTTGCTATAGTTGTATAGAAGGTGGCTTCATTTCATTGTATATGTACTCAACCAAATAAAAGCATGATATAGCAACGGTAAGAGCAGTTACATTGAATGCCAGAGATATATTCATCAGATTTTGAAGTTGTTTGTACAAGGAGTGATAACTGACACTGTACTGATATCACTTTGTAAAACCTAGAAATATCACTATCCTGTAACCAACAGATCATTGAAAAGAGTAATCAATGAATACTATACAAGAAATTATATATTGTAATAGGTTGTTACACAAAATGACTTTCTGCGTTACTCCCGAGGAATCCCACTGAGTGGCAGTATGGAGCTCCTTTTTACTATAGTTGTATAGAAGGTGGCTTCATTTCATTGTATATGTACTCAACCATATAAAAGAATGATATAGCAACTGTAAGAGCAGTTACATTGAATGCCAGAGATACATTCATCAGATTTTGAAGTTGGTTGTACAAGGAGTGATAACTGACACTGTACTTAAAATCACTTTGTAAAACCTAGAAATATCACTATCCTGTAACCAACAGATCATTGAAAAGAGTAATCAATGAATACTATACAAGAAATTATATATTGTAATAGTTTGTTACACAAAATGACTTTCTGCGTTACTCCCGAGGAATCCCACTGAGTGGCAGTATGGAGCTCCTTTTTACTATAGTTGTATAGAAGGTGGCTTCATTTCATTGTATATGTACTCAACCATATAAAAGCATGATATAGCAACTGTAAGAGCAGTTACATTGAATGCAAGAGATACGTTCATCAGATTTAGAAGTTGTTTGTACAAGGAGTGTTTACTGACACTGTATTGATATCACGTTGGAAAACCTAGAAATTTCACTGTTGTCTAACCAAGCGATCGCAGAAGAGTAATCAACGAATACTATACAAGAAATACATTGGATTGTAAATTGTAATAGTTTGTTACACAAAATGACTTTCTGCGTTACTCGCGAGGAATCCCACTGAGTGGCAGTATGGAGCACCTTTTTACTGTAGTTGTATAGAAGGTGGCTTCATTTAATTGTATATGTACTCAACCATATAAAATCAAGATATATCAACTGTAAGAGCAATTACATTGAATGCAAGAGATACATTCATCAGATTTTGAAGTTGGTTGTACAAGGAGTGATAACTGACACCGTACTGATATCACTTTGTAAAACGTAGAAATTTCACTGTTGTCTAACCAAGAGTTCACAGAAGAGTAATCAATGAATACTATCCAAGAAATACATTGGATTGTAAATTGTAATAGTTTGTTACAAAAAATGACTTTCTGCGTTACTCCCGAGGAATCCCACTGAGTGGCAGTATGGAGCACCTTTTTGCTATAGTTGTATAGAAGGTGGCTTCATTTCATTGTATATGTACTCAACCATATAAAAGCATGATATAGCAACTGTAAGAGCAGTTACATTGAATGCCAGAGATACATTCATCAGATTTTGAAGTTGTTTGTACAAGGAGTGATAACTGACACTGTACTGATATCACTTTGTAAACCCTAGAAATATCACTATCCTGTAACCAACAGATCATTGAAAAGAGTAATCAATGAATACTATACAAGAAATTGTATATTGTAATAGTTTGTTACACAAAATGACTTTCTGCGTTAATCCCGAGGAATCCCACTGAGTGGCAGTATGGAGCACCTTTTTCCTCCAGCTGTATGGAAGGTGGCTTCATTTAATTGTATATGTACTCAACCATATAAAAGCATGATATAGCCACAGTAAGAGCAGTTACATTGAATGCCAGAGATACATTCATCAGATTTTGAAGTTCTTTGTACAAGGAGTGATAACTGACACTGTACTGATATCACTTTGTAAAACGTAGAAATTTCACTGTTGTCTAACCAAGAGATCGCAGAAGAGTAATCAATGAATACTATACAAGAAATACATTGGATTGTAAATTGTAATAGTTTGTTACACAAAATGACTTTCTGCGTTACTCCCGAGGAATCCCACTGAGTGGCAGTATGGAGCACCTTTTTGCTATAGTTGTATAGAAGGTGGCTTCATTTCATTGTATATGTACTCAACCAAATAAAAGCATGATATAGCAACGGTAAGAGCAGTTACATTGAATGCCAGAGATACATTCATCAGATTTTGAAGTTGTTTGTACAAGGAGTGATAACTGACACTGTACTGATATCACTTTGTAAAACCTAGAAATATCACTATCCTGTAACCAACAGATCATTGAAAAGAGTAATCAATGAATACTATACAAGAAATTATATATTGTAATAGTTTGTTACACAAAATGACTTTCTGCGTTACTCCCGAGGAATCCCACTGAGTGGCAGTATGGAGCTCCTTTTTACTATAGTTGTATAGAAGGTGGCTTCATTTCATTGTATATGTACTCAACCATATAAAAGCATGATATAGCAACTGTAAGAGCAGTTACATTGAATGCAAGAGATACATTCATCAGATTTTGAAGTTGGTTGTACAAGGAGTGATTACTGACACTGTACTGATATCGCTTTGTAAAACGTAGAAATTTCACTGTTGTCTAACCAAGAGTTCACAGAAGAGTAATCAATGAATACTATACAAGAAATACATTGGATTGTAAATTGTAATAGTTTGTTACACAAAATGACTTTCTGCGTTACTCCCGAGGAATCCCACTGAGTGGCAGTATGGAGCACCTTTTTGCTATAGTTGTATAGAAGGTGGCTTCATTTCATTGTATATGTACTCAACCATATAAAAGCATGATATAGCAACTGTAAGAGCAGTTACATTGAATGGCAGAGATACATTTATCAGATTTTGAAGTTGTTTGTACAAGGAGTGATAACTGACACTGTACTGATATCACTTTGTAAACCCTAGAAATATCACTATCCTGTAACCAACAGATCATTGAAAAGAGTAATCAATGAATACTATACAAGAAATTGTATATTGTAATAGTTTGTTACACAAAATGACTTTCTGCGTTAATCCCGAGGAATCCCACTGAGTGGCAGTATGGAGCACCTTTTTCCTCCAGCTGTATGGAAGGTGGCTTCATTTAATTGTATATGTACTCAACCATATAAAAGCATGATATAGCCACAGTAAGAGCAGTTACATTGAATGCCAGAGATACATTCATCAGATTTTGAAGTTCTTTGTACAAGGAGTGATAACTGACACTGTACTGATATCACTTTGTAAAACCTAGAAATATCACTATCCTGTAACCAACAGATCATTGAAAAGAGTAATCAATGAATACTATACAAGAAATTATATATTGTAATAGTTTGTTACACAAAATGACTTTCTGCGTTACTCCCGAGGAATCCCACTGAGTGGCAGTATGGAGCTCCTTTTTACTATAGTTGTATAGAAGGTGGCTTCATTTCATTGTATATGTACTCAACCATATAAAAGCATGATATAGCAACTGTAAGAGCAGTTACATTGAATGCAAGAGATACATTCATCAGATTTTGAAGTTGGTTGTACAAGGAATGATTACTGACACTGTATTGATATCACGTTGTAAAACCTAGGAATTTCACTGTGGTCTAACCAAGAGATCGCAGAAGAGTAATCAATGAATACTATATAAGAAATACATTGGATTGTAAATTGTAATAGTTTGTTACACAAAATGACTTTCTGCGTTACTCCCGAGGAATCCCACTGAGTGGCAGTATGGAGAACCTTTTTACTGTAGTTGTATAGAAGGTGGCTTCATTTAATTGTATATGTACTCAACCATATAAAATCAAGATATATCAACTGTAAGAGCAATTACATTGAATGCAAGAGATACATTCATCAGATTTTGAAGTTGGTTGTACAAGGAGTGATAACTGACACTGTACTGATATCACTTTATAAAACCTAGAAATTTCACTGTTGTCTAACCAAGAGTTCACAGAAGAGTAATCAATGAATACTATACAAGAAATACATTGGATTGTAAATTGTAATAGTTTGTTACAAAAAATGAATTTCTGCGTTACTCCCGAGGAATCCCACTGAGTGGCAGTATGGAGCACCTTTTTGCTATAGTTGTATAGAAGGTGGCTTCATTTCATTGTATATGTATTCAACCATATAAAAGCATGATATAGCAACTGTAAGAGCAGTTACATTGAATGCCAGAGATACATTCATCAGATTTTGAAGTTGTTTGTACAAGGAGTGATAACTGACACTGTACTGATATCACTTTGTAAAACCTAGAAATATCACTATCCTGTAACCAACAGATCATTGAAAAGAGTAATCAATGAAAACTATACAACAAATTGTATATTGTAATAGTTTGTTACACAAAATGACTTTCTGCATTACTCACGAGGAATCCCACTGAGTGGCAGTATGGAGCACCTTTTTACTATAGTTGTATAGAAGGTGGCTTCATTTCATTGTATATGTACTCAACCATATAAAAGCATGATATAGCAACTGTAAGAGCAGTTACATTGAATGCAAGAGATACATTCATCAGATTTTGAAGTTGGTTGTACAAGGAGTGATAACTGACACTGTCCTGATATCACTTTGTAAAACGTAGAAATTTCACTGTTGTCTAACCAAGAGTTCACAGAAGAGTAATCAATGAATACTATCCAAGAAATACATTGGATTGTAAATTGTAATAGTTTGTTACACAAAATGACTTTCTGCGTTACTCCCGAAGAATCCCACTGGGTGGCAGTATGGAGCACCTTTTTACTGTAGTTGTATAGAAGGTGGCTTCATTTCATTGTATATGGACTCAACCATATAAAAGCATGATATAGCAACTGTAAGAGCAGTTACATTGAATGGCAGAGATACATTCATCAGATTTTGATGTTGTTTGTACAAGGAGTGATAACTGACACTGCACTGATATCACTTTGTAAAACCTTGAAATATCACTATCCTGTAACCAACAGATCATTGAAAAGAGTAATCAATGAATACTATACAAGAAATTGTATATTGTAATAGTTTGTTACACAAAATGACTTTCTGCGTTACTCCTGAGGAATCCCACTGAGTGGCAGTATGGAGCTCCTTTTTCATCCAGCTGTATAGAAGGTGGCTTCATTTAATTGTATATGTACTCAACCATATAAAAGCATGATATAGCCACAGTAAGAGCAGTTACATTGAATGCCAGAGATACATTCATCAGATTTTGAAGTTCTTTGTACAAGGAGTGATAACTGACACTGTACTGATATCACTTTGTAAAACGTAGAAATTTCACTGTTGTCTAACCAAGAGTTCACAGAAAAGTAATCAATGAATAATATACAAGAAATACATTGGATTGTAAATTGTAATAGTTTGTTACACAAAATGACTTTCTGCGTTACTCCTGAGGAATCCCACTGAGTGGCAGTATGGAGCACCTTTTTGCTATAGTTGTATAGAAGGTGGCTTCATTTCATTGTATATGTACTCAACGAAATAAAAGCATGATATAGCAACGGTAAGAGCAGTTACATTGAATGCCAGAGATATATTCATCAGATTTTGAAGTTGTTTGTACAAGGAGTGATAACTGACACTGTACTGATATCACTTTGTAAAACCTAGAAATATCACTATCCTGTAACCAACAGATCATTGAAAAGAGTAATCAATGAATACTATACAAGAAATTATATATTGTAATAGGTTGTTACACAAAATGACTTTCTGCGTTACTCCCGAGGAATCCCACTGAGTGGCAGTATGGAGCTCCTTTTTACTATAGTTGTATAGAAGGTGGCTTCATTTCATTGTATATGTACTCAACCATATAAAAGAATGATATAGCAACTGTAAGAGCAGTTACATTGAATGCCAGAGATACATTCATCAGATTTTGAAGTTGGTTGTACAAGGAGTGATAACTGACACTGTACTTAAAATCACTTTGTAAAACCTAGAAATATCACTATCCTGTAACCAACAGATCATTGAAAAGAGTAATCAATGAATACTATACAAGAAATTATATATTGTAATAGTTTGTTACACAAAATGACTTTCTGCGTTACTCCCGAGGAATCCCACTGAGTGGCAGTATGGAGCTCCTTTTTACTATAGTTGTATAGAAGGTGGCTTCATTTCATTGTATATGTACTCAACCATATAAAAGCATGATATAGCAACTGTAAGAGCAGTTACATTGAATGCAAGAGATACGTTCATCAGATTTAGAAGTTGTTTGTACAAGGAGTGTTTACTGACACTGTATTGATATCACGTTGGAAAACCTAGAAATTTCACTGTTGTCTAACCAAGCGATCGCAGAAGAGTAATCAACGAATACTATACAAGAAATACATTGGATTGTAAATTGTAATAGTTTGTTACACAAAATGACTTTCTGCGTTACTCGCGAGGAATCCCACTGAGTGGCAGTATGGAGCACCTTTTTACTGTAGTTGTATAGAAGGTGGCTTCATTTAATTGTATATGTACTCAACCATATAAAATCAAGATATATCAACTGTAAGAGCAATTACATTGAATGCAAGAGATACATTCATCAGATTTTGAAGTTGGTTGTACAAGGAGTGATAACTGACACCGTACTGATATCACTTTGTAAAACGTAGAAATTTCACTGTTGTCTAACCAAGAGTTCACAGAAGAGTAATCAATGAATACTATCCAAGAAATACATTGGATTGTAAATTGTAATAGTTTGTTACAAAAAATGACTTTCTGCGTTACTCCCGAGGAATCCCACTGAGTGGCAGTATGGAGCACCTTTTTGCTATAGTTGTATAGAAGGTGGCTTCATTTCATTGTATATGTACTCAACCATATAAAAGCATGATATAGCAACTGTAAGAGCAGTTACATTGAATGCCAGAGATACATTCATCAGATTTTGAAGTTGTTTGTACAAGGAGTGATAACTGACACTGTACTGATATCACTTTGTAAACCCTAGAAATATCACTATCCTGTAACCAACAGATCATTGAAAAGAGTAATCAATGAATACTATACAAGAAATTGTATATTGTAATAGTTTGTTACACAAAATGACTTTCTGCGTTAATCCCGAGGAATCCCACTGAGTGGCAGTATGGAGCACCTTTTTCCTCCAGCTGTATGGAAGGTGGCTTCATTTAATTGTATATGTACTCAACCATATAAAAGCATGATATAGCCACAGTAAGAGCAGTTACATTGAATGCCAGAGATACATTCATCAGATTTTGAAGTTCTTTGTACAAGGAGTGATAACTGACACTGTACTGATATCACTTTGTAAAACGTAGAAATTTCACTGTTGTCTAACGAAGAGATCGCAGAAGAGTAATCAATGAATACTATACAAGAAATACATTGGATTGTAAATTGTAATAGTTTGTTACACAAAATGACTTTCTGCGTTACTCCCGAGGAATCCCACTGAGTGGCAGTATGGAGCACCTTTTTGCTATAGTTGTATAGAAGGTGGCTTCATTTCATTGTATATGTACTCAACCAAATAAAAGCATGATATAGCAACGGTAAGAGCAGTTACATTGAATGCCAGAGATACATTCATCAGATTTTGAAGTTGTTTGTACAAGGAGTGATAACTGACACTGTACTGATATCACTTTGTAAAACCTAGAAATATCACTATCCTGTAACCAACAGATCATTGAAAAGAGTAATCAATGAATACTATACAAGAAATTATATATTGTAATAGTTTGTTACACAAAATGACTTTCTGCGTTACTCCCGAGGAATCCCACTGAGTGGCAGTATGGAGCTCCTTTTTACTATAGTTGTATAGAAGGTGGCTTGATTTCATTGTATATGTACTCAACCATATAAAAGCATGATATAGCAACTGTAAGAGCAGTTACATTGAATGCAAGAGATACATTCATCAGATTTTGAAGTTGGTTGTACAAGGAGTGATTACTGACACTGTACTGATATCGCTTTGTAAAACGTAGAAATTTCACTGTTGTCTAACCAAGAGTTCACAGAAGAGTAATCAATGAATACTATACAAGAAATACATTGGATTGTAAATTGTAATAGTTTGTTACACAAAATGACTTTCTGCGTTACTCCCGAGGAATCCCACTGAGTGGCAGTATGGAGCACCTTTTTGCTATAGTTGTATAGAAGGTGGCTTCATTTCATTGTATATGTACTCAACCATATAAAAGCATGATATAGCAACTGTAAGAGCAGTTACATTGAATGGCAGAGATACATTTATCAGATTTTGAAGTTGTTTGTACAAGGAGTGATAACTGACACTGTACTGATATCACTTTGTAAACCCTAGAAATATCACTATCCTGTAACCAACAGATCATTGAAAAGAGTAATCAATGAATACTATACAAGAAATTGTATATTGTAATAGTTTGTTACACAAAATGACTTTCTGCGTTAATCCCGAGGAATCCCACTGAGTGGCAGTATGGAGCACCTTTTTCCTCCAGCTGTATGGAAGGTGGCTTCATTTAATTGTATATGTACTCAACCATATAAAAGCATGATATAGCCACAGTAAGAGCAGTTACATTGAATGCCAGAGATACATTCATCAGATTTTGAAGTTCTTTGTACAAGGAGTGATAACTGACACTGTACTGATATCACTTTGTAAAACGTAGAAATTTCACTGTTGTCTAACCAAGAGATCGCAGAAGAGTAATCAATGAATACTATACAAGAAATACATTGGATTGTAAATTGTAATAGTTTGTTACACAAAATGACTTTCTGCGTTACTCCCGAGGAATCCCACTGAGTGGCAGTATGGAGCACCTTTTTGCTATAGTTGTATAGAAGGTGGCTTCATTTCATTGTATATGTACTCAACCAAATAAAAGCATGATATAGCAACGGTAAGAGCAGTTACATTGAATGCCAGAGATACATTCATCAGATTTTGAAGTTGTTTGTACAAGGAGTGATAACTGACACTGTACTGATATCACTTTGTAAAACCTAGAAATATCACTATCCTGTAACCAACAGATCATTGAAAAGAGTAATCAATGAATACTATACAAGAAATTATATATTGTAATAGTTTGTTACACAAAATGACTTTCTGCGTTACTCCTGAGGAATCCCACTGAGTGGCAGTATGGAGCTCCTTTTTCATCCAGCTGTATAGAAGGTGGCTTCATTTAATTGTATATGTACTCAACCATATAAAAGCATGATATAGCCACAGTAAGAGCAGTTACATTGAATGCCAGAGATACATTCATCAGATTTTGAAGTTCTTTGTACAAGGAGTGATAACTGACACTGTACTGATATCACTTTGTAAAACCTAGAAATATCACTATCCTGTAACCAACAGATCATTGAAAAGAGTAATCAATGAATACTATACAAGAAATTATATATTGTAATAGTTTGTTACACAAAATGACTTTCTGCGTTACTCCCGAGGAATCCCACTGAGTGGCAGTATGGAGCTCCTTTTTACTATAGTTGTATAGAAGGTGGCTTCATTTCATTGTATATGTACTCAACCATATAAAAGCATGATATAGCAACTGTAAGAGTAGTTACATTGAATGCAAGAGATACATTCATCAGATTTTGAAGTTGGTTGTACAAGGAATGATTACTGACACTGTATTGATATCACGTTGTAAAACCTAGGAATTTCACTGTGGTCTAACCAAGAGATCGCAGAAGAGTAATCAATGAATACTATATAAGAAATACATTGGATTGTAAATTGTAATAGTTTGTTACACAAAATGACTTTCTGCGTTACTCCCGAGGAATCCCACTGAGTGGCAGTATGGAGAACCTTTTTACTGTAGTTGTATAGAAGGTGGCTTCATTTAATTGTATATGTACTCAACCATATAAAATCAAGATATATCAACTGTAAGAGCAATTACATTGAATGCAAGAGATACATTCATCAGATTTTGAAGTTGGTTGTACAAGGAGTGATAACTGACACTGTACTGATATCACTTTATAAAACCTAGAAATTTCACTGTTGTCTAACCAAGAGTTCACAGAAGAGTAATCAATGAATACTATACAAGAAATACATTGGATTGTAAATTGTAATAGTTTGTTACAAAAAATGAATTTCTGCGTTACTCCCGAGGAATCCCACTGAGTGGCAGTATGGAGCACCTTTTTGCTATAGTTGTATAGAAGGTGGCTTCATTTCATTGTATATGTATTCAACCATATAAAAGCATGATATAGCAACTGTAAGAGCAGTTACATTGAATGCCAGAGATACATTCATCAGATTTTGAAGTTGTTTGTACAAGGAGTGATAACTGACACTGTACTGATATCACTTTGTAAAACCTAGAAATATCACTATCCTGTAACCAACAGATCATTGAAAAGAGTAATCAATGAAAACTATACAACAAATTGTATATTGTAATAGTTTGTTACACAAAATGACTTTCTGCGTTACTCACGAGGAATCCCACTGAGTGGCAGTATGGAGCACCTTTTTACTATAGTTGTATAGAAGGTGGCTTCATTTCATTGTATATGTACTCAACCATATAAAAGCATGATATAGCAACTGTAAGAGCAGTTACATTGAATGCAAGAGATACATTCATCAGATTTTGAAGTTGGTTGTACAAGGAGTGATAACTGACACTGTCCTGATATCACTTTGTAAAACGTAGAAATTTAACTGTTGTCTAACCAAGAGTTCACAGAAGAGTAATCAATGAATACTATCCAAGAAATACATTGGATTGTAAATTGTAATAGTTTGTTACACAAAATGACTTTCTGCGTTACTCCCGAGGAATCCCACTAAGTGGCAGTATGGAGCACCTTTTTGCTATAGTTGTATAGAAGGTGGCTTCATTTCATTGTATATGGACTCAACCATATAAAAGCATGATATAGCAACTGTAAGAGCAGTTACATTGAATGGCAGAGATACATTCATCAGATTTTGATGTTGTTTGTACAAGGAGTGATAACTGACACTGCACTGATATCACTTTGTAAAACCTTGAAATATCACTATCCTGTAACCAACAGATCATTGAAAAGAGTAATCAATGAATACTATACAAGAAATTGTATATTGTAATAGTTTGTTACACAAAATGACTTTCTGCGTTACTCCTGAGGAATCCCACTGAGTGGCAGTATGGAGCTCCTTTTTCATCCAGCTGTATAGAAGGTGGCTTCATTTAATTGTATATGTACTCAACCATATAAAAGCATGATATAGCCACAGTAAGAGCAGTTACATTGAATGCCAGAGATACATTCATCAGATTTTGAAGTTCTTTGTACAAGGAGTGATAACTGACACTGTACTGATATCACTTTGTAAAACGTAGAAATTTCACTGTTGTCTAACCAAGAGTTCACAGAAAAGTAATCAATGAATAATATACAAGAAATACATTGGATTGTAAATTGTAATAGTTTGTTACACAAAATGACTTTCTGCGTTACTCCTGAGGAATCCCACTGAGTGGCAGTATGGAGCACCTTTTTGCTATAGTTGTATAGAAGGTGGCTTCATTTCATTGTATATGTACTCAACGAAATAAAAGCATGATATAGCAACGGTAAGAGCAGTTACATTGAATGCCAGAGATATATTCATCAGATTTTGAAGTTGTTTGTACAAGGAGTGATAACTGACACTGTACTGATATCACTTTGTAAAACCTAGAAATATCACTATCCTGTAACCAACAGATTATTGAAAAGAGTAATCAATGAATACTATACAAGAAATTATATATTGTAATAGGTTGTTACACAAAATGACTTTCTGCGTTACTCCCGAGGAATCCCACTGAGTGGCAGTATGGAGCTCCTTTTTACTATAGTTGTATAGAAGGTGGCTTCATTTCATTGTATATGTACTCCACCATATAAAAGAATGATATAGCAACTGTAAGAGCAGTTACATTGAATGCCAGAGATACATTCATCAGATTTTGAAGTTGGTTGTACAAGGAGTGATAACTGACACTGTACTTAAAATCACTTTGTAAAACCTAGAAATATCACTATCCTGTAACCAACAGATCATTGAAAAGAGTAATCAATGAATACTATACAAGAAATTATATATTGTAATAGTTTGTTACACAAAATGACTTTCTGCGTTACTCCCGAGGAATCCCACTGAGTGGCAGTATGGAGCTCCTTTTTACTATAGTTGTATAGAAGGTGGCTTCATTTCATTGTATATGTACTCAACCATATAAAAGCATGATATAGCAACTGTAAGAGCAGTTACATTGAATGCAAGAGATACGTTCATCAGATTTAGAAGTTGTTTGTACAAGGAGTGTTTACTGACACTGTATTGATATCACGTTGGAAAACCTAGAAATTTCACTGTTGTCTAACCAAGCGATCGCAGAAGAGTAATCAACGAATACTATACAAGAAATACATTGGATTGTAAATTGTAATAGTTTGTTACACAAAATGACTTTCTGCGTTACTCGCGAGGAATCCCACTGAGTGGCAGTATGGAGCACCTTTTTACTGTAGTTGTATAGAAGGTGGCTTCATTTAATTGTATATGTACTCAACCATATAAAATCAAGATATATCAACTGTAAGAGCAATTACATTGAATGCAAGAGATACATTCATCAGATTTTGAAGTTGGTTGTACAAGGAGTGATAACTGACACCGTACTGATATCACTTTGTAAAACGTAGAAATTTCACTGTTGTCTAACCAAGAGTTCACAGAAGAGTAATCAATGAATACTATCCAAGAAATACATTGGATTGTAAATTGTAATAGTTTGTTACAAAAAATGACTTTCTGCGTTACTCCCGAGGAATCCCACTGAGTGGCAGTATGGAGCACCTTTTTGCTATAGTTGTATAGAAGGTGGCTTCATTTCATTGTATATGTACTCAACCATATAAAAGCATGATATAGCAACTGTAAGAGCAGTTACATTGAATGCCAGAGATACATTCATCAGATTTTGAAGTTGTTTGTACAAGGAGTGATAACTGACACTGTACTGATATCACTTTGTAAACCCTAGAAATATCACTATCCTGTAACCAACAGATCATTGAAAAGAGTAATCAATGAATACTATACAAGAAATTGTATATTGTAATAGTTTGTTACACAAAATGACTTTCTGCGTTAATCCCGAGGAATCCCACTGAGTGGCAGTATGGAGCACCTTTTTCCTCCAGCTGTATGGAAGGTGGCTTCATTTAATTGTATATGTACTCAACCATATAAAAGCATGATATAGCCACAGTAAGAGCAGTTACATTGAATGCCAGAGATACATTCATCAGATTTTGAAGTTCTTTGTACAAGGAGTGATAACTGACACTGTACTGATATCACTTTGTAAAACGTAGAAATTTCACTGTTGTCTAACCAAGAGATCGCAGAAGAGTAATCAATGAATACTATACAAGAAATACATTGGATTGTAAATTGTAATAGTTTGTTACACAAAATGACTTTCTGCGTTACTCCCGAGGAATCCCACTGAGTGGCAGTATGGAGCACCTTTTTGCTATAGTTGTATAGAAGGTGGCTTCATTTCATTGTATATGTACTCAACCAAATAAAAGCATGATATAGCAACGGTAAGAGCAGTTACATTGAATGCCAGAGATACATTCATCAGATTTTGAAGTTGTTTGTACAAGGAGTGATAACTGACACTGTACTGATATCACTTTGTAAAACCTAGAAATATCACTATCCTGTAACCAACAGATCATTGAAAAGAGTAATCAATGAATACTATACAAGAAATTATATATTGTAATAGTTTGTTACACAAAATGACTTTCTGCGTTACTCCCGAGGAATCCCACTGAGTGGCAGTATGGAGCTCCTTTTTACTATAGTTGTATAGAAGGTGGCTTCATTTCATTGTATATGTACTCAACCATATAAAAGCATGATATAGCAACTGTAAGAGCAGTTACATTGAATGCAAGAGATACATTCATCAGATTTTGAAGTTGGTTGTACAAGGAGTGATTACTGACACTGTACTGATATCACTTTGTAAAACGTAGAAATTTCACTGTTGTCTAACCAAGAGTTCACAGAAGAGTAATCAATGAATACTATACAAGAAATACATTGGATTGTAAATTGTAATAGTTTGTTACACAAAATGACTTTCTGCGTTACTCCCGAGGAATCCCACTGAGTGGCAGTATGGAGCACCTTTTTGCTATAGTTGTATAGAAGGTGGCTTCATTTCATTGTATATGTACTCAACCATATAAAAGCATGATATAGCAACTGTAAGAGCAGTTACATTGAATGGCAGAGATACATTTATCAGATTTTGAAGTTGTTTGTACAAGGAGTGATAACTGACACTGTACTGATATCACTTTGTAAACCCTAGAAATATCACTATCCTGTAACCAACAGATCATTGAAAAGAGTAATCAATGAATACTATACAAGAAATTGTATATTGTAATAGTTTGTTACACAAAATGACTTTCTGCGTTAATCCCGAGGAATCCCACTGAGTGGCAGTATGGAGCACCTTTTTCCTCCAGCTGTATGGAAGGTGGCTTCATTTAATTGTATATGTACTCAACCATATAAAAGCATGATATAGCCACAGTAAGAGCAGTTACATTGAATGCCAGAGATACATTCATCAGATTTTGAAGTTCTTTGTACAAGGAGTGATAACTGACACTGTACTGATATCACTTTGTAAAACGTAGAAATTTCACTGTTGTCTAACCAAGAGATCGCAGAAGAGTAATCAATGAATACTATACAAGAAATACATTGGATTGTAAATTGTAATAGTTTGTTACACAAAATGACTTTCTGCGTTACTCCCGAGGAATCCCACTGAGTGGCAGTATGGAGCACCTTTTTGCTATAGTTGTATAGAAGGTGGCTTCATTTCATTGTATATGTACTCAACCAAATAAAAGCATGATATAGCAACGGTAAGAGCAGTTACATTGAATGCCAGAGATACATTCATCAGATTTTGAAGTTGTTTGTACAAGGAGTGATAACTGACACTGTACTGATATCACTTTGTAAAACCTAGAAATATCACTATCCTGTAACCAACAGATCATTGAAAAGAGTAATCAATGAATACTATACAAGAAATTATATATTGTAATAGTTTGTTACACAAAATGACTTTCTGCGTTACTCCTGAGGAATCCCACTGAGTGGCAGTATGGAGCTCCTTTTTCATCCAGCTGTATAGAAGGTGGCTTCATTTAATTGTATATGTACACAACCATATAAAAGCATGATATAGCCACAGTAAGAGCAGTTACATTGAATGCCAGAGATACATTCATCAGATTTTGAAGTTCTTTGTACAAGGAGTGATAACTGACACTGTACTGATATCACTTTGTAAAACGTAGAAATTTCACTGTTGTCTAACCAAGAGTTCACAGAAAAGTAATCAATGAATAATATACAAGAAATACATTGGATTGTAAATTGTAATAATTTGTTACACAAAATGACTTTCTGCGTTACTCCTGAGGAATCCCACTGAGTGGCAGTATGGAGCACCTTTTTGCTATAGTTGTATAGAAGGTGGCTTCATTTCATTGTATATGTACTCAACGAAATAAAAGCATGATATAGCAACGGTAAGAGCAGTTACATTGAATGCCAGAGATATATTCATCAGATTTTGAAGTTGTTTGTACAAGGAGTGATAACTGACACTGTACTGATATCACTTTGTAAAACCTAGAAATATCACTATCCTGTAACCAACAGATCATTGAAAAGAGTAATCAATGAATACTATACAAGAAATTATATATTGTAATAGGTTGTTACACAAAATGACTTTCTGCGTTACTCCCGAGGAATCCCACTGAGTGGCAGTATGGAGCTCCTTTTTACTATAGTTGTATAGAAGGTGGCTTCATTTCATTGTATATGTACTCAACCATATAAAAGAATGATATAGCAACTGTAAGAGCAGTTACATTGAATGCCAGAGATACATTCATCAGATTTTGAAGTTGGTTGTACAAGGAGTGATAACTGACACTGTACTTAAAATCACTTTGTAAAACCTAGAAATATCACTATCCTGTAACCAACAGATCATTGAAAAGAGTAATCAATGAATACTATACAAGAAATTATATATTGTAATAGTTTGTTACACAAAATGACTTTCTGCGTTACTCCCGAGGAATCCCACTGAGTGGCAGTATGGAGCTCCTTTTTACTATAGTTGTATAGAAGGTGGCTTCATTTCATTGTATATGTACTCAACCATATAAAAGCATGATATAGCAACTGTAAGAGCAGTTACATTGAATGCAAGAGATACGTTCATCAGATTTAGAAGTTGTTTGTACAAGGAGTGTTTACTGACACTGTATTGATATCACGTTGGAAAACCTAGAAATTTCACTGTTGTCTAACCAAGCGATCGCAGAAGAGTAATCAACGAATACTATACAAGAAATACATTGGATTGTAAATTGTAATAGTTTGTTACACAAAATGACTTTCTGCGTTACTCGCGAGGAATCCCACTGAGTGGCAGTATGGAGCACCTTTTTACTGTAGTTGTATAGAAGGTGGCTTCATTTAATTGTATATGTACTCAACCATATAAAATCAAGATATATCAACTGTAAGAGCAATTACATTGAATGCAAGAGATACATTCATCAGATTTTGAAGTTGGTTGTACAAGGAGTGATAACTGACACCGTACTGATATCACTTTGTAAAACGTAGAAATTTCACTGTTGTCTAACCAAGAGTTCACAGAAGAGTAATCAATGAATACTATCCAAGAAATACATTGGATTGTAAATTGTAATAGTTTGTTACAAAAAATGACTTTCTGCGTTACTCCCGAGGAATCCCACTGAGTGGCAGTATGGAGCACCTTTTTGCTATAGTTGTATAGAAGGTGGCTTCATTTCATTGTATATGTACTCAACCATATAAAAGCATGATATAGCAACTGTAAGAGCAGTTACATTGAATGCCAGAGATACATTCATCAGATTTTGAAGTTGTTTGTACAAGGAGTGATAACTGACACTGTACTGATATCACTTTGTAAACCCTAGAAATATCACTATCCTGTAACCAACAGATCATTGAAAAGAGTAATCAATGAATACTATACAAGAAATTGTATATTGTAATAGTTTGTTACACAAAATGACTTTCTGCGTTAATCCCGAGGAATCCCACTGAGTGGCAGTATGGAGCACCTTTTTCCTCCAGCTGTATGGAAGGTGGCTTCATTTAATTGTATATGTACTCAACCATATAAAAGCATGATATAGCCACAGTAAGAGCAGTTACATTGAATGCCAGAGATACATTCATCAGATTTTGAAGTTCTTTGTACAAGGAGTGATAACTGACACTGTACTGATATCACTTTGTAAAACGTAGAAATTTCACTGTTGTCTAACCAAGAGATCGCAGAAGAGTAATCAATGAATACTATACAAGAAATACATTGGATTGTAAATTGTAATAGTTTGTTACACAAAATGACTTTCTGCGTTACTCCCGAGGAATCCCACTGAGTGGCAGTATGGAGCACCTTTTTGCTATAGTTGTATAGAAGGTGGCTTCATTTCATTGTATATGTACTCAACCAAATAAAAGCATGATATAGCAACGGTAAGAGCAGTTACATTGAATGCCAGAGATACATTCATCAGATTTTGAAGTTGTTTGTACAAGGAGTGATAACTGACACTGTACTGATATCACTTTGTAAAACCTAGAAATATCACTATCCTGTAACCAACAGATCATTGAAAAGAGTAATCAATGAATACTATACAAGAAATTATATATTGTAATAGTTTGTTACACAAAATGACTTTCTGCGTTACTCCCGAGGAATCCCACTGAGTGGCAGTATGGAGCTCCTTTTTACTATAGTTGTATAGAAGGTGGCTTCATTTCATTGTATATGTACTCAACCATATAAAAGCATGATATAGCAACTGTAAGAGCAGTTACATTGAATGCAAGAGATACATTCATCAGATTTTGAAGTTGGTTGTACAAGGAGTGATTACTGACACTGTACTGATATCACTTTGTAAAACGTAGAAATTTCACTGTTGTCTAACCAAGAGTTCACAGAAGAGTAATCAATGAATACTATACAAGAAATACATTGGATTGTAAATTGTAATAGTTTGTTACACAAAATGACTTTCTGCGTTACTCCCGAGGAATCCCACTGAGTGGCAGTATGGAGCACCTTTTTGCTATAGTTGTATAGAAGGTGGCTTCATTTCATTGTATATGTACTCAACCATATAAAAGCATGATATAGCAACTGTAAGAGCAGTTACATTGAATGGCAGAGATACATTTATCAGATTTTGAAGTTGTTTGTACAAGGAGTGATAACTGACACTGTACTGATATCACTTTGTAAACCCTAGAAATATCACTATCCTGTAACCAACAGATCATTGAAAAGAGTAATCAATGAATACTATACAAGAAATTGTATATTGTAATAGTTTGTTACACAAAATGACTTTCTGCGTTAATCCCGAGGAATCCCACTGAGTGGCAGTATGGAGCACCTTTTTCCTCCAGCTGTATGGAAGGTGGCTTCATTTAATTGTATATGTACTCAACCATATAAAAGCATGATATAGCCACAGTAAGAGCAGTTACATTGAATGCCAGAGATACATTCATCAGATTTTGAAGTTCTTTGTACAAGGAGTGATAACTGACACTGTACTGATATCACTTTGTAAAACGTAGAAATTTCACTGTTGTCTAACCAAGAGATCGCAGAAGAGTAATCAATGAATACTATACAAGAAATACATTGGATTGTAAATTGTAATAGTTTGTTACACAAAATGACTTTCTGCGTTACTCCCGAGGAATCCCACTGAGTGGCAGTATGGAGCACCTTTTTGCTATAGTTGTATAGAAGGTGGCTTCATTTCATTGTATATGTACTCAACCAAATAAAAGCATGATATAGCAACGGTAAGAGCAGTTACATTGAATGCCAGAGATACATTCATCAGATTTTGAAGTTGTTTGTACAAGGAGTGATAACTGACACTGTACTGATATCACTTTGTAAAACCTAGAAATATCACTATCCTGTAACCAACAGATCATTGAAAAGAGTAATCAATGAATACTATACAAGAAATTATATATTGTAATAGTTTGTTACACAAAATGACTTTCTGCGTTACTCCCGAGGAATCCCACTGAGTGGCAGTATGGAGCTCCTTTTTACTATAGTTGTATAGAAGGTGGCTTCATTTCATTGTATATGTACTCAACCATATAAAAGCATGATATAGCAACTGTAAGAGCAGTTACATTGAATGCAAGAGATACATTCATCAGATTTTGAAGTTGGTTGTACAAGGAGTGATTACTGACACTGTACTGATATCACTTTGTAAAACGTAGAAATTTCACTGTTGTCTAACCAAGAGTTCACAGAAGAGTAATCAATGAATACTATACAAGAAATACATTGGATTGTAAATAGTAATAGTTTGTTACACAAAATGACTTTCTGCGTTACTCCCGAGGAATCCCACTGAGTGGCAGTATGGAGCACCTTTTTGCTATAGTTGTATAGAAGGTGGCTTCATTTCATTGTATATGTACTCAACCATATAAAAGCATGATATAGCAACTGTAAGAAGAGTTACATTGAATGCCAGAGATACATTCATCAGATTTTGAAGTTGGTTGTACAAGGAGTGATAACTGACACTGTATTGATATCACTTTGTAAAACCTAGAAATATCACTATCCTGTAACCAACAGATCATTGAAAAGAGTAATCAATGAATACTATACAAGAAATTATATATTGTAATAGTTTGTTACACAAAATGACTTTCTGCGTTACTCCCGAGGAATCCCACTGAGTGGCAGTATGGAGCTCCTTTTTACTATAGTTGTATAGAAGGTGGCTTCATTTCATTGTATATGTACTCAACCATATAAAAGCATGATATAGCAACTGTAAGAGCAGTTATATTGAATGCAAGAGATACATTCATCAGATTTTGAAGTTGGTTGTACAAGGAGTGATTACTGACACTGTATTGATATCACGTTGTAAAACCTAGAAATTTCACTGTAGTGTAACCAAGAGATCGCAGAAGAGTAATCAATGAATACTATACAAGAAATACATTGGATTGTAAATTGTAATAGTTTGTTACACAAAATGACTTTCTGCGTTACTCCCGAGGAATTCCACGGAGTGGCAGTATGGAGCACCTTTTTACTGTAGTTGTATAAAAGGTGGCTTCATTTAATTGTATATGTACTCAACCATATAAAATCAAGATATATCAACTGTAAGAGCAATTACATTGAATGCAAGAGATACATTCATCAGATTTTCAAGTTGGTTGTACAAGGTGTGATAACTGACACTGTACTGATATCACTTTGTAAAACGTAGAAATTTCACTGTTGTCTAACCAAGAGTTCACAGAAGAGTAATCAATGAATACTATACAAGAAATACATTGGATTGTAAATTGTAATAGTTTGTTACACAAAATGAATTTCTGCGTTACTCCCGAGGAATCCCACTGAGTGGCAGTATGGAGCACCTTTTTGCTATAGTTGTATAGAAGATGGCTTCATTTCATTGTATATGTACTCAACCATATAAAAGCATGATATAGCAACTGTAAGAGCAGTTACATTGAATGCCAGAGATACATTCATCAGATTTTGAAGTTGTTTGTACAAGGAGTGATAACTGACACTGTACTGATATCACTTTGTAAAACCTAGAAATATCACTATCCTGTAACCAACAGATCATTGAAAAGAGTAACCAATGAATACTATACAAGAAATTGTATATTGTAATAGTTTGTTACACAAAATGACTTTCTGCGTTACTCCCGAGGAATCCCACTGAGTGGCAGTATGGAGCACCTTTTTCCTCCAGCTGTATGGAAGGTGGCTTCATTTAATTGTATATGTACTCAACCATATAAAAGCATGATATAGCCACAGTAAGAGCAGTTACATTGAATGCCAGAGATACATTCATCAGATTTTGAAGTTCTTTGTACAAGGAGTGATAACTGACACTGTACTGATATCACTTTGTAAAACGTAGAAATTTCACTGTTGTCTAACCAAGAGATCGCAGAAGAGTAATCAATGAATACTATACAAGAAATACATTGGATTGTAAATTGTAATAGTTTGTTACACAAAATGAATTTCTGCGTTACTCCCGAGGAATCCCACTGAGTGGCAGTATGGAGCACCTTTTTGCTATAGTTGTATAGAAGATGGCTTCATTTCATTGTATATGTACTCAACCATATAAAAGCATGATATAGCAACTGTAAGAGCAGTTACATTGAATGCCAGAGATACATTCATCAGATTTTGAAGTTGTTTGTACAAGGAGTGATAACTGACACTGTACTGATATCACTTTGTAAAACCTAGAAATATCACTATCCTGTAACCAACAGATCATTGAAAAGAGTAATCAATGAATACTATACAAGAAATTGTATATTGTAATAGTTTGTTACACAAAATGACTTTCTGCGTTACTCCCGAGGAATCCCACTGAGTGGCAGTATGGAGCACCTTTTTCCTCCAGCTGTATGGAAGGTGGCTTCATTTAATTGTATATGTACTCAACCATATAAAAGCATGATATAGCCACAGTAAGAGCAGTTACATTGAATGCCAGAGATACATTCATCAGATTTTGAAGTTCTTTGTACAAGGAGTGATAACTGACACTGTACTGATATCACTTTGTAAAACGTAGAAATTTCACTGTTGTCTAACCAAGAGATCGCAGAAGAGTAATCAATGAATACTATACAAGAAATACATTGGATTGTAAATTGTAATAGTTTGTTACACAAAATGACTTTCTGCGTTACTCCCGAGGAATCCCACTGAGTGGCAGTATGGAGCACCTTTTTGCTATAGTTGTATAGAAGGTGGCTTCATTTCATTGTATATGTACTCAACCAAATAAAAGCATGATATAGCAACGGTAAGAGCAGTTACATTGAATGCCAGAGATACATTCATCAGATTTTGAAGTTGTTTGTACAAGGAGTGATAACTGACACTGTACTGATATCACTTTGTAAAACCTAGAAATATCACTATCCTGTAACCAACAGATCATTGAAAAGAGTAATCAATGAATACTATACAAGAAATTATATATTGTAATAGTTTGTTACAGAAAATGACTTTCTGCGTTACTCCCGTGGAATCCCACTGAGTGGTAGTATGGAGCTCCTTTTTACTATAGTTGTATAGAAGGTGGCTTCATTTCATTGTATATGTACTCAACCATATAAAAGCATGATATAGCAACTGTAAGAGCAGTTACATTGAATGCAAGAGATACATTCATCAGATTTTGAAGTTGGTTGTACAAGGAGTGATTACTGACACTGTACTGATATCACTTTGTAAAACGTAGAAATTTCACTGTTGTCTAACCAAGAGTTCACAGAAGAGTAATCAATGAATACTATACAAGAAATACATTGGATTGTAAATTGTAATAGTTTGTTACACAAAATGACTTTCTGCGTTACTCCCGAGGAATCCCACTGAGTGGCAGTATGGAGCACCTTTTTGCTATAGTTGTATAGAAGGTGGCTTCATTTCATTGTATATGTACTCAACCATATAAAAGCATGATATAGCAACTGTAAGAAGAGTTACATTGAATGCCAGAGATACATTCATCAGATTTTGAAGTTGGTTGTACAAGGAGTGATAACTGACACTGTACTGATATCACTTTGTAAAACCTAGAAATATCACTATCCTGTAACCAACAGATCATTGAAAAGAGTAAGCAATGAATACTATACAAGAAATTATATATTGTAATAGTTTGTTACACAAAATGACTTTCTGCGTTACTCACGAGGAATCCCACTGAGTGACAGTATGGAGCTCCTTTTTACTATAGTTGTATAGAAGGTGGCTTCATTTCATTGTATATGTACTCAATCATATAAAAGCATGATATAGCAACTGTAAGAGCAGTTACATTGAATGCAAGAGATACATTCATCAGATTTTGAAGTTGGTTGTACAAGGAGTGATTACTGACACTGTATTGATATCACGTTGTAAAACCTAGAAATTTCACTGTTGTCTAACCAAGAGATCGCAGAAGAGTAATCAATGAATACTATACAAGAAATACATTGGATTGTAAATTGTAATAGTTTGTTACACAAAATGACTTTCTGCGTTACTCCCAAGGAATCCCACTGAGTGGCAGTATGGAGCACCTTTTTACTGTAGTTGTATAGAAGGTGGCTTCATTTAATTGTATATGTACTCAACCATATAAAATCAAGATATATCAACTGTAAGAGCAATTACATTGAATGCAAGAGATACATTCATCAGATTTTGAAGTTGGTTGTACAAGGAGTGATAACTGACACTGTACTGATATCACTTTGTAAAACCTAGAAATATCACTATCCTGTAACCAACAGATCATTGAAAAGAGTAATCAATGAATACTATACAAGAAATTGTATATTGCAATAGTTTGTTACACAAAATGACTTTCTGCGTTACTCCCGAGGAATCCCACTGAGTGGCAGTATGGAGCACCTTTTTACTATACTTGTATAGAAGGTGGCTTCATTTCATTGTATATGTACTCAACCATATAAAAGCATTATATAGCAACTGTAAGAAGAGTTACATTGAATGCCAGAGATACATTCATCAGATTTTGAAGTTGGTTGTACAAGGAGTGATAACTGACACTGTACTGATATCACTTTGTAAAACCTAGAAATATCACTATCCTGTAACCAACAGATCATTGAAAAGAGTAATCAATGAATACTATACAAGAAATTATATATTGTAATAGTTTGTTACACAAAATGACTTTCTGCGTTACTCCCGAGGAATCCCACTGAGTGGCAGTATGGAGCTCCTTTTTACTATAGTTGTATAGAAGGTGGCTTCATTTCATTGTATATGTACTCAACCATATAAAAGCATGATATAGCAACTGTAAGAGCAGTTACATTGAATGCCAGAGATACATTCATCAGATTTTGAAGTTGGTTGTACAAGGAGTGAGAACTGACACTGTACTTAAAATCACTTTGTAAAACCTAGAAATATCACTATCCTGTAACCAACAGATCATTGAAAAGAGTAATCAATGAATACTATACAAGAAATTATATATTGTAATAGTTTGTTACACAAAATGACTTTCTGCGTTACTCCCGAGGAATCCCGCTGAGTGGCAGTATGGAGCTCCTTTTTACTATAGTTGTATAGAAGGTGGCTTCATTTCATTGTATATGTACTCAATCATATAAAAGCATGATATAGCAACTGTAAGAGCAGTTACATTGAATGCAAGAGATACGTTCATCAGATTTAGAAGTTGTTTGTACAAGGAGTGTTTACTGACACTGTATTGATATCACGTTGGAAAACCTAGAAATTTCACTGTTGTCTAACCAAGCGATCGCAGAAGAGTAATCAACGAATACTATACAAGAAATACATTGGATTGTAAATTGTAATAGTTTGTTACACAAAATGACTTTCTGCGTTACTCGCGAGGATTCCCACTGAGTGGCAGTATGGAGCACCTTTTTACTGTAGTTGTATAGAAGGTGGCTTCATTGAATTGTATATGTACTCAACCATATAAAATCAAGATATATCAACTGTAAGAGCAATTACATTGAATGCAAGAGATACATTCATCAGATTTTGAAGTTGGTTGTACAAGGAGTGATAACTGACACTGTACTGATATCACTTTGTAAAACGTAGAAATTTCACTGTTGTCTAACCAAGAGTTCACAGAAGAGTAATCAATGAATACTATACAAGAAATACATTGGATTGTAAATTGTAATAGTTTGTTACAAAAAATGGCTTTCTGCGTTACTCCCGAGGAATCCCACTGAGTGGCAGTATGGAGCACCTTTTTGCTATATTTGTATAGAAGGTGGCTTCATTTCATTGTATATGTACTCAACTATATAAAAGCATGATATAGCAACTGTAAGAGCAGTTACATTGAATGGCAGAGATACATTCATCAGATTTTGAAGTTGTTTGTACAAGGAGTGATAACTGACACTGTACTGATATCACTTTGTAAAACCTAGAAATATCACTATCCTGTAACCAACAGATCATTGAAAAGAGTAATCAATGAATACTATACAAGAAATTGTATATTGTAATAGTTTGTTACACAAAATGACTTTCTGCGTTACTCCCGAGGAATCCCACTGAGTGGCAGTATGGAGCACCTTTTTCCTCCAGCTGTATGGAAGGTGGCTTCATTTAATTGTATATGTACTCAACCATATAAAAGCATAATATAGCCACAGTAAGAGCAGTTACTTTGAATGCCAGAGATACATTCATCAGATTTTGAAGTTCTTTGTACAAGGAGTGATAACTGACACTGTACTGATATCACTTTGTAAAACGTAGAAATTTCACTGTTGTCTAACCAAGAGTTCACAGAAAAGTAATCAATGAATACTATACAAGAAATACATTGGATTGTAAATTGTAATAGTTTGTTACACAAAATGACTTTCTGCGTTACTCCCGAGGAATCCCACTGAGTGGCAGTATGGAGCACTTTTTTGCTATAGTTGTATAGAAGGTGGCTTCATTTCATTGTATATGTACTCAACCAAATAAAAGCATGATATAGCAACGGTAAGAGCAGTTACATTGAATGCCAGAGATACATTCATCAGATTTTGAAGTTGTTTGTACAAGGAGTGATAACTGACACTGTACTGATATCACTTTGTAAAAACTAGAAATATCACTATCCTGTAACCAACAGATCATTGAAAAGAGTAATCAATGAATACTATACAAGAAATTATATATTGTAATAGTTTGTTACACAAAATGACTTTCTGCGTTACTCCCGAGGAATCCCACTGAGTGGCAGTATGGAGCACCTTTTTGCTATAGTTGTATAGAAGGTGGCTTCATTTCATTGTATATGTACTCAACCATATAAAAGCATGATATAGCAACTGTAAGAAGAGTTACATTGAATGCCAGAGATACATTCATCAGATTTTGAAGTTGGTTGTACAAGGAGTGATAACTGACACTGTACTGATATCACTTTGTAAAACCTAGAAATATCACTATCCTGTAACCAACAGATCATTGAAAAGAGTAATCAATGAATACTATACAAGAAATTATATATTGTAATAGTTTGTTACACAAAATGACTTTCTGCGTTACTCCCGAGGAATCTCACTGAGTGGCAGTATGGAGCTCCTTTTTACTATAGTTGTATAGAAGGTGGCTTCATTTCATTGTATATGTACTCAACCATATAAAAGCATGATATAGCAACTGTAAGAGCAGTTACATTGAATGCAAGAGATACATTCATCAGATTTTGAAGTTGGTTGTACAAGGAGTGATTACTGACACTGTATTGATATGACGTTGTAAAACCTAGAAATTTCACTGTTGTCTAACCAAGAGATCGCAGAAGAGTAATCAATGAATACTATACAAGAAATACATTGGATTGTAAATTGTAATAGTTTGTTACACAAAATGACTTTCTGCGTTACTCCCGAGGAATTCCACTGAGTGGCAGTATGGAGCACCTTTTTACTGTAGTTGTATAAAAGGTGGCTTCATTTAATTGTATATGTACTCAACCATATAAAATCAAGGTATATCAACTGTAAGAGCAGTTACATTGAATGCAAGAGATACATTCATCAGATTTTCAAGTTGGTTGTACAAGGTGTGATAACTGACACTGTACTGATATCACTTTGTAAAACGTAGAAATTTCACTGTTGTCTAACCAAGAGTTCACAGAAGAGTAATCAATGAATACTATACAAGAAATACATTGGATTGTAAATTGTAATAGTTTGTTACACAAAATGAATTTCTGCGTTACTCCCGAGGAATCCCACTGAGTGGCAGTATGGAGCACCTTTTTGCTATAGTTGTATAGAAGGTGGCTTCATTTCATTGTATATGTACTCAACCATATAAAAGCATGATATAGCAACTGTAAGAGCAGTTACATTGAATGCCAGAGATACATTCATCAGATTTTGAAGTTGTTTGTACAAGGAGTGATAACTGACACTGTACTGATATCACTTTGTAAAACCTAGAAATATTAGTATCCTGTAATCAACAGATCATTGAAAAGAGTAATCAATGAATACTATACAAGAAATTATATATTGTAATAGTTTGTTACACAAAATGACTTTCTGCGTTACTCACGAGGAATCCCACTGAGTGGCAGTATGGAGTACCTTTTTACTATAGTTGTATAGAAGGTGGCTTCATTTCATTGTATATGTACTCAATCATATAAAAGCATGATATAGCAACTGTAAGAGCAGTTACATTGAATGCAAGAGATACATTCATCAGATTTTGAAGTTGGTTGTACAAGGAGTGATTACTGACACTGTATTGATATCACGTTGTAAAACCTAGAAATTTCACTGTTGTCTAACCAAGAGATCGCAGAAGAGTAATCAATGAATACTATACAAGAAATACATTGGATTGTAAATTGTAATAGTTTGTTACACAAAATGACTTTCTGCGTTACTCGCGAGGAATCCCACTGAGTGGCAGTATGGAGCACTTTTTTGCTATAGTTGTATAGAAGGTCGCTTCATTTCATTGTATATGTACTCAACCATATAAAAGCATGATATAGCAACTGTAAGAGCAGTTACATTGAATGCCAGAGATACATTCATCAGATTTTGAAGTTCTTTGAACAAGGAGTGATAACTGACACTGTACTGATATCACTTTGTAAAACGTAGAAATTTCACTGTTGTCTAACCAAGAGTTCACAGAAGAGTAATCAATGAATACTATACAAGAAATACATTGGATTGTAAATTGTAATAGTTTGTTACAAAAAATGGCTTTCTGCGTTACTCCCGAGGAATCCCACTGAGTGGCAGTATGGAGCACCTTTTTGCTATATTTGTATAGAAGGTGGCTTCATTTCATTGTATATGTACTCAACTATATAAAAGCATGATATAGCAACTGTAAGAGCAGTTACATTGAATGGCAGAGATACATTCATCAGATTTTGAAGTTGTTTGTACAAGGAGTGATAACTGACACTGTACTGATATCACTTTGTAAAACCTAGAAATATCACTATCCTGTAACCAACAGATCATTGAAAAGAGTAATCAATGAATACTATACAAGAAATTGTATATTGTAATAGTTTGTTACACAAAATGACTTTCTGCGTTACTCCCGAGGAATCCCACTGAGTGGCAGTATGGAGCACCTTTTTCCTCCAGCTGTATGGAAGGTGGCTTCATTTAATTGTATATGTACTCAACCATATAAAAGCATAATATAGCCACAGTAAGAGCAGTTACTTTGAATGCCAGAGATACATTCATCAGATTTTGAAGTTCTTTGTACAAGGAGTGATAACTGACACTGTACTGATATCACTTTGTAAAACGTAGAAATTTCACTGTTGTCTAACCAAGAGTTCACAGAAAAGTAATCAATGAATACTATACAAGAAATACATTGGATTGTAAATTGTAATAGTTTGTTACACAAAATGACTTTCTGCGTTACTCCCGAGGAATCCCACTGAGTGGCAGTATGGAGCACTTTTTTGCTATAGTTGTATAGAAGGTGGCTTCATTTCATTGTATATGTACTCAACCAAATAAAAGCATGATATAGCAACGGTAAGAGCAGTTACATTGAATGCCAGAGATACATTCATCAGATTTTGAAGTTTTTTGTACAAGGAGTGATAACTGACACTGTACTGATATCACTTTGTAAAAACTAGAAATATCACTATCCTGTAACCAACAGATCATTGAAAAGAGTAATCAATGAATACTATACAAGAAATTATATATTGTAATAGTTTGTTACACAAAATGACTTTCTGCGTTACTCCCGAGGAATCCCACTGAGTGGCAGTATGGAGCACCTTTTTGCTATAGTTGTATAGAAGGTGGCTTCATTTCATTGTATATGTACTCAACCATATAAAAGCATGATATAGCAACTGTAAGAAGAGTTACATTGAATGCCAGAGATACATTCATCAGATTTTGAAGTTGGTTGTACAAGGAGTGATAACTGACACTGTACTGATATCACTTTGTAAAACCTAGAAATATCACTATCCTGTAACCAACAGATCATTGAAAAGAGTAATCAATGAATACTATACAAGAAATTATATATTGTAATAGTTTGTTACACAAAATGACTTTCTGCGTTACTCCCGAGGAATCTCACTGAGTGGCAGTATGGAGCTCCTTTTTACTATAGTTGTATAGAAGGTGGCTTCATTTCATTGTATATGTACTCAACCATATAAAAGCATGATATAGCAACTGTAAGAGCAGTTACATTGAATGCAAGAGATACATTCATCAGATTTTGAAGTTGGTTGTACAAGGAGTGATTACTGACACTGTATTGATATGACGTTGTAAAACCTAGAAATTTCACTGTTGTCTAACCAAGAGATCGCAGAAGAGTAATCAATGAATACTATACAAGAAATACATTGGATTGTAAATTGTAATAGTTTGTTACACAAAATGACTTTCTGCGTTACTCCCGAGGAATTCCACTGAGTGGCAGTATGGAGCACCTTTTTACTGTAGTTGTATAAAAGGTGGCTTCATTTAATTGTATATGTACTCAACCATATAAAATCAAGGTATATCAACTGTAAGAGCAGTTACATTGAATGCAAGAGATACATTCATCAGATTTTCAAGTTGGTTGTACAAGGTGTGATAACTGACACTGTACTGATATCACTTTGTAAAACGTAGAAATTTCACTGTTGTCTAACCAAGAGTTCACAGAAGAGTAATCAATGAATACTATACAAGAAATACATTGGATTGTAAATTGTAATAGTTTGTTACACAAAATGAATTTCTGCGTTACTCCCGAGGAATCCCACTGAGTGGCAGTATGGAGCACCTTTTTGCTATAGTTGTATAGAAGGTGGCTTCATTTCATTGTATATGTACTCAACCATATAAAAGCATGATATAGCAACTGTAAGAGCAGTTACATTGAATGCCAGAGATACATTCATCAGATTTTGAAGTTGTTTGTACAAGGAGTGATAACTGACACTGTACTGATATCACTTTGTAAAACCTAGAAATATTAGTATCCTGTAATCAACAGATCATTGAAAAGAGTAATCAATGAATACTATACAAGAAATTATATATTGTAATAGTTTGTTACACAAAATGACTTTCTGCGTTACTCACGAGGAATCCCACTGAGTGGCAGTATGGAGCACCTTTTTACTATAGTTGTATAGAAGGTGGCTTCATTTCATTGTATATGTACTCAATCATATAAAAGCATGATATAGCAACTGTAAGAGCAGTTACATTGAATGCAAGAGATACATTCATCAGATTTTGAAGTTGGTTGTACAAGGAGTGATTACTGACACTGTATTGATATCACGTTGTAAAACCTAGAAATTTCACTGTTGTCTAACCAAGAGATCGCAGAAGAGTAATCAATGAATACTATACAAGAAATACATTGGATTGTAAATTGTAATAGTTTGTTACACAAAATGACTTTCTGCGTTACTCGCGAGGAATCCCACTGAGTGGCAGTATGGAGCACTTTTTTGCTATAGTTGTATAGAAGGTCGCTTCATTTCATTGTATATGTACTCAACCATATAAAAGCATGATATAGCAACTGTAAGAGCAGTTACATTGAATGCCAGAGATACATTCATCAGATTTTGAAGTTCTTTGAACAAGGAGTGATAACTGACACTGTACTGATATCACTTTGTAAAACGTAGAAATTTCACTGTTGTCTAACCAAGAGTTCACAGAAGAGTAATCAATGAATACTATACAAGAAATATATTGGATTGTAAATTGTAATACTTTGTTACACAAAATGACTTTCTGCGTTACTCCCGAGGAATCCCACTGAGTGGCAGTATGGAGCACCTTTTTGCTATAGTTGTATAGAAGGTGGCTTCATTTCATTGTATATGTACTCAACCAAATATAAGCATGATATAGCAACGGTAAGAGCAGTTACATTGAATGCCAGAGATACATTCATCAGATTTTGAAGTTGTTTGTACAAGGAGTGATAACTGACACTGTACTGATATCACTTTGTAAAACCTAGAAATATCACTATCCTGTAACCAACAGATCATTGAAAAGAGTAATCAATGAATACTATACAAGAAATTATATATTGTAATAGTTTGTTACACAAAATGACTTTCTGCGTTACTCCCGAGGAATCCCACTGAGTGGCAGTATGGAGCTCCTTTTTACTATAGTTGTATAGAAGGTGGCTTCATTTCATTGTATATGTACTCAACCATATAAAAGCATGATATAGCAACTGTAAGAGCAGTTACATTGAATGCAAGAGATACATTCATCAGATTTTGAAGTTGGTTGTACAAGGAGTGATAACTGACACTGTCCTGATATCACTTTGTAAAACGTAGAAATTTCACTGTTGTCTAACCAAGAGTTCACAGAAGAGTAATCAATGAATACTATACAAGAACTACATTGGATTGTAAATTGAAATAGTTTGTTACAGAAAATGACTTTCTGCGTTACTCCCGAGGAATCCCACTGAGTGGCAGTAAGGAGCACCTTTTTACTGTAGTTGTATAGAAGGTGGCTTCATTTCATTGTATATGTACACAACCATATAAAAGCATGATATAGCAACGGTAAGAGCAGTTACATTGAATGCCAGAGATACATTCATCAGATTTTGAAGTTGGTTGTACAAGGAGTGAGAACTGACACTGTATTGATATCACTTTGAAAAACCTAGAAATTTCACTGTTGTCTAACCAAGAGTTCACAGAAGAGTAATCAATGAATACTATACAAGAAATACATTGGATTGTAAATTGTATTAATTTGTTACACAACATGACTTTCTGCGTTACTCCCGAAGAATCCCACTGGGTGGCAGTATGGAGCACCTTTTTACTGTAGTTGTATAGAAGGTGGCTTCATTTCATTGTATATGTACTCAACCATATAAAATCAAGATATATCAACTGTAAGAGCAATTACATTGAATGCAAGAGATACATTCATCAGATTTTGAAGTTGGTTGTACAAGGAGTGATAACTGACACTGTCCTGATATCACTTTGTAAAATGTAGAAATTTCACTGTTGTCTAACCAAGAGTTCACAGAAGAGTAATCAATGAATACTATCCAAGAAATACATTGGATTGTAAATTGTAATACTTTTGTTACACAAAATGACTTTCTGCGTTACTCCCGAGGAATCCCACTAAGTGGCAGTATGGAGCACCTTTTTGCTATAGTTGTATAGAAGGTGGCTTCATTTCATTGTATATGTACTCAACCATATAAAAGCATGATATAGCAACTGTAAGAGCAGTTACATTGAATGGCAGAGATACATTCATCAGATTTTGAAGTTGTTTGTACAAGGAGTGATAACTGACACTGTACTGATATCACTTTGTAAAACCTAGAAATATCACTATCCTGTAACCAACAGATCATTGAAAAGAGTAATCAATGAATACTATACAAGAAATTGTATATTGTAATAGTTTGTTACACAAAATGACTTTCTGCGTTACTCCCGAGGAATCCCACTGAGTGGCAGTAAGGAGCACCTTTTTACTGTAGTTGTATAGAAGGTGGCTTCATTTCATTTTATATGTACTCAATCATATAAAAGCATGATATAGCAACTGTAAGAGCAGTTACATTGAATGCAAGAGATACATTCATCAGATTTTGAAGTTGGTTGTACAAGGAGTGATTACTGACACTGTATTGATATCACGTTGTAAAACCTAGAAATTTCACTGTTGTCTAACCAAGAGATCGCAGAAGAGTAATCAATGAATACTATACAAGAAATACATTGGATTGTAAATTGTAATAGTTTGTTACACAAAATGACTTTCTGCGTTACTCGCGAGGAATCCCACTGAGTGGCAGTATGGAGCACTTTTTTGCTATAGTTGTATAGAAGGTCGCTTCATTTCATTGTATATGTACTCAACCATATAAAAGCATGATATAGCAACTGTAAGAGCAGTTACATTGAATGCCAGAGATACATTCATCAGATTTTGAAGTTCTTTGAACAAGGAGTGATAACTGACACTGTACTGATATCACTTTGTAAAACGTAGAAATTTCACTGTTGTCTAACCAAGAGTTCACAGAAGAGTAATCAATGAATACTATACAAGAAATACATTGGATTGTAAATTGTAATAGTTTGTTACACAAAATGACTTTCTGCGTTACTCCCGAGGAATCCCACTGAGTGGCAGTATGGAGCACCTTTTTGCTATAGTTGTATAGAAGGTGGCTTCATTTCATTGTATATGTACTCAACCAAATAAAAGCATGATATAGCAACGGTAAGAGCAGTTACATTGAATGCCAGAGATACATTCATCAGATTTTGAAGTTGTTTGTACAAGGAGTGATAACTGACACTGTACTGATATCACTTTGTAAAACCTAGAAATATCACTATCCTGTAACCAACAGATCATTGAAAAGAGTAATCAATGAATACTATACAAGAAATTATATATTGTAATAGTTTGTTACACAAAATGACTTTCTGCGTTACTCCCGAGGAATCCCACTGAGTGGCAGTATGGAGCTCCTTTTTACTATAGTTGTATAGAAGGTGGCTTCATTTCATTGTATATGTACTCAACCATATAAAAGCATGATATAGCAACTGTAAGAGCAGTTACATTGAATGCAAGAGATACATTCATCAGATTTTGAAGTTGGTTGTACAAGGAGTGATAACTGACACGGTCCTGATATCACTTTGTAAAACGTAGAAATTTCACTGTTGTCTAACCAAGAGTTCACAGAAGAGTAATCAATGAATACTATACAAGAACTACATTGGATTGTAAATTGAAATAGTTTGTTACAGAAAATGACTTTCTGCGTTACTCCCGAGGAATCCCACTGAGTGGTAGTAAGGAGCACCTTTTTACTGTAGTTGTATAGAAGGTGGCTTCATTTCATTGTATATGTACACAACCATATAAAAGCATGATATAGCAACGGTAAGAGCAGTTACATTGAATGCCAGAGATACATTCATCAGATTTTGAAGTTGGTTGTACAAGGAGTGAGAACTGACACTGTATTGATATCACTTTGAAAAACCTAGAAATTTCACTGTTGTCTAACCAAGAGTTCACAGAAGAGTAATCAATGAATACTATACAAGAAATACATTGGATTGTAAATTGTATTAATTTGTTACACAACATGACTTTCTGCGTTACTCCCGAAGAATCCCACTGGGTGGCAGTATGGAGCACCTTTTTACTGTAGTTGTATAGAAGGTGGCTTCATTTAATTGTATATGTACTCAACCATATAAAATCAAGATATATCAACTGTAAGAGCAATTACATTGAATGCAAGAGATACATTCATCAGATTTTGAAGTTGGTTGTACAAGGAGTGATAACTGACACTGTACTGATATCACTTTGTAAAATGTAGAAATTTCACTGTTGTCTAACCAAGAGTTCACAGAAGAGTAATCAATGAATACTATCCAAGAAATACATTGGATTGTAAATTGTAATACTTTTGTTACACAAAATGACTTTCTGCGTTACTCCCGAGGAATCCCACTAAGTGGCAGTATGGAGCACCTTTTTGCTATAGTTGTATAGAAGGTGGCTTCATTTCATTGTATATGTACTCAACCATATAAAAGCATGATATAGCAACTGTAAGAGCAGTTACATTGAATGGCAGAGATACATTCATCAGATTTTGAAGTTGTTTGTACAAGGAGTGATAACTGACACTGTACTGATATCACTTTGTAAAACCTAGAAATATCACTATCCTGTAACCAACAGATCATTGAAAAGTGTAATCAATGAATACTATACAAGAAATTGTATATTGTAATAGTTTGTTACACAAAATGACTTTCTGCGTTACTCCCGAGGAATCCCACTGAGTGGTAGTAAGGAGCACCTTTTTACTGTAGTTGTATAGAAGGTGGCTTCATTTCATTGTATATGTACACAACCATATAAAAGCATGATATAGCAACGGTAAGAGCAGTTACATTGAATGCCAGAGATACATTCATCAGATTTTGAAGTTGGTTGTACAAGGAGTGAGAACCGACACTGTATTGATATCACTTTGAAAAACCTAGAAATTTCACTGTTGTCTAACCAAGAGTTCACAGAAGAGTAATCAATGAATACTATACAAGAAATACATTGGATTGTAAATTGTAATATTTTGTTACACAAAATGACTTTCTGCGTTACTCCCGAGGAATCCCACTGAGTAGCCGAATGGAGCACCTTTTTCCTCCAGCTGTATCGAAGGTGGCTTCATTTAATTGTATATGTACTCAACCATATAAAAGCATGATATATCAACTGTAAGAGCAATTACATTGAATGCAAGAGATACATTCATCAGATTTTGAAGTTGGTTGTACAAGGAGTGATAACTGACACTGTACTGATATCACTTTGTAAAACGTAGAAATTTCACTGTTGTCTAACCAAGAGTTCACAGAAGAGTAATCAATGAATACTATCCAAGAAATACATTGGATTGTAAATTGTAATAGTTTGTTACACAAAATGATTTTCTGTGTTACTCCCGAGGAATCCCACTGAGTGGCAGTATGGAGCACCTTTTTGCTATAGTTGTATAGAAGGTGGCTTCATTTCATTGTATATGTACTCAACCATATAAAAGCATGATATAGCAACTGTAAGAGCAGTTATATTGAATGCCAGAGATACATTCATCAGATTTTGAAGTTCTTTGTACAAGGAGTGATAACTGACACTGTACTGATATCACTTTGTAAAACGTAGAAATTTCACTGTTGTCTAACCAAGAGTTCACAGAAGAGTAATCAATGAATACTATACAAGAAATTCATTGGATTGTAAATTGTAATAGTTTGTTACACAAAATATCTTTCTCCGTTACTCCCGAGGAATCCCACTGAGTAGCAGTATGGAGCACCTTTTTACTGTAGTTGTATAGAAGGTGGCTTCATTTCATTGTATATGTACTCAACCACATAAAAGCATGATATAGCAACGGTAAGAGCAGTTACATTGAATGCAAGAGATACATTCATCAGATTTTGAAGTTGGTTGTACAAGGAGTGATAACTGACACTGTACTGATATCACTTTGTAAAACGTAGAAATTTCACTGTTGTCTAACCAAGAGTTCACAGAAGAGTAATCAATGAATACTATACAAGAAATACATTGGATTGTAAATTGTAATAGTTTGTTACACAAAATGACTTTCTGCGTTACTCCCGAGGAATCCCACTGAGTGGCAGTATGGAGCACCTTTTTCCTATAGTTGTATAGAAGGTGGCTTCATTTCATTGTATATGTACTCAACCATATAAAAGCATGATATAGCAACTGTAAGAGCAGTTACATTGAATGCCAGAGATACATTCATCAGATTTTGAAGTTCTTTGTACAAGGAGTGATAACTGACACTGTACTGATATCACTTTGTAAAACGTAGAAATTTCACTGTTGTCTAACCAAGAGTTCACAGAAGAGTAATCAATGAATACTATACAAGAAATACATTGGATTGTAAATTGTAATAGTTTGTTACACAAAATGACTTTCTGCGTTACTCCCGAGGAATCCCGCTGAGTGGCAGTATGGAGCACCTTTTTGCTATAGTTGTATAGAAGGTGGCTTCATTTCGTTGTATATGTACTCAACCATATAAAAGTATGATATAGCAACGGTAAGAGCAATTACATTGAATGCAAGAGATACATTCATCAGATTTTGAAGTTGGTTGTACTAGGAGTGATAACTGACACTGTATTGATATCACTTTGAAAAACGTAGAAATTTCACTGTTGTCTAACCAAGAGTTCACAGCAGAGTAATCAATGAATACTATCCAAGAAATACATTGGATTGTAAATTGTAATAGTTTGTTACACAAAATGACTTTCTGCGTTACTCCCGAGGAATCCCACTGAGTGGCAGTATGGAGCACCTTTTTGCTATAGTTGTATAGAAGGTGGCTTCATTTCATTGTATATGTACTCAACCATATAAAAGCATGATATAGCAACGGTAAGAGCAGTTACATTGAATGCCAGAGATACATTCAGCAGATTTTGAAGTTGGTTGTACAAGGAGTGATAACTGACACTGTACTGATATCACTTTGTAAAACGTAGAAATTTCACTGTTGTCTAACCAAGAGTTCACAGAACAGTAATCAATGAATACTATACAAGAAATACATTGGATTGTAAACTGTAATAGTTTGTTACACAAAATGACTTTCTGCGTTACTCCCGAGGAATCCCACTGAGTGGCAGTATGGAGCACCTTTTTCCTATAGTTGTATAGAAGGTGGCTTCATTTCATTGTATATGTACTCAACCATATAAAAGCATGATATAGCCACAGTAAGAGCAGTTACATTGAATGCCAGAGATACATTCATCAGATTTTGAAGTTCTTTGTACAAGGAGTGATAACTGACACTGTACTGATATCACTTTGTAAAACGTAGAAATTTCACTGTTGTGTAACCAAGAGTTCACAGAAGAGTAATCAATGAATACTATCCAAGAAATACATTGGATTGTAAATTGTAATAGTTTGTTACACAAAATGACTTTCTGCGTTACTCCCGAGGAATCCCACTGAGTGGCAGTATGGAGAACCTTTTTGCTATAGTTGTATAGAAGGTGGCTTCATTTCATTGTGTATGTACTCAACCATATAAAAGCATGATATAGCAACTGTAAGAGCAGTTACATTGAATGCCAGAGATACATTCATCAGATTTTGAAGTTGTTCGTACAAGGAGTGATAACTGACACTGTACTGATATCACTTTGTAAAACCTAGAAATATCACTATCCTGTAACCAACAGATCATTGAAAAGAGTAATCAATGAATACTATACAAGAAATTATATATTGTAATAGTTTGTTACACAAAATGACTTTCTGCGTTACTCCCGAGGAATCCCACTGAGTGGCAGTATGGAGCTCCTTTTTACTATGGTTGTATAGAAGGTGGCTTCATTTCATTGTATATGTACTCAACCATATAAAAGCATGATATAGCAACGGTAAGAGCAGTTACATTGAATGCAAGAGATACATTCATCAGATTTTGAAGTGTGTTGTACAAGAAGTGATAACTGACACTGTACTGATATCACTTTGTAAAACGTAGAAATTTCACTGTTGTCTAACCAAGAGTTCACAGAAGAGTAATCAATGAATACTATACAAGAAATACATTGGATTGTAAATTGTAATAGTTTGTTACACAAAATGACTTTCTGCGTTACTCCCGAGGAATCCCACTGAGTGGCAGTATGGAGCACCTTTTTGCTATAGTTGTATAGAAGGTGGCTTCATTTCATTGTATATGTACTCAACCATATAAAAGCATGATATAGCAACTGTAAGAGCAGTTACATTGAATGCCAGAGATACATTCATCAGATTCTGAAGTTGTTTGTACAAGGAGTGATAACTGACACTGTACTTAAAATCACTTTGTAAAACCTAGAAATATCACTATCCTGTAACCAACAGATCATTGAAAAGAGTAATCAATGAATACTATACAAGAAATTATATATTGTAATAGTTTGTTACACAAAATGACTTTCTGCGTTACTCCCGAGGAATCCCACTGAGTGGCAGTATGGAGCTCCTTTTTACTATAGTTGTATAGAAGGTGGCTTCATTTCATTGTATATGTACTCAACCATATAAAAGCATGATATAGCAACTGTAAGAGCAGTTACATTGAATGCAAGAGATACGTTCATCAGATTTTGAATTTGTTTGTACAAGGAGTGATTACTGACACTGTATTGATATCATGTTGGAAAATCTAGAAATTTCACTATTGTCTAACCAAGCGATCGCAGAAGAGTAATCAACGAATACTATACAAGAAATACATTGGATTGTAAATTGTAATAGTTTGTTACACAAAATGACTTTCTGCGTTACTCCCGAGAAATACCACTGAGTGGCAGTATGGAGCACCTTTTTACTGTAGTTGTATAGAAGGTGGCTTCATTTCATTGTATATGTACTCAACCATATAAAAGCATGATATATCAACTGTAAGAGCAATTACATTGAATGCAAGAGATACATTCATCAGATTTTGAAGTTGGTTGTACAAGGAGTGATAACTGACACTGTACTGATATCACTTTGTAAAACGTAGAAATTTCACTGTTGTCTAACCAAGAGTTCACAGAAGAGTAATCAATGAATACTATACAAGAAATACATTGGATTGTAAATTGTAATAGTTTGTTACACAAAATAACTTTCTGCGTTACTCCCGAGGAATCCCACTGAGTGGCTGTATGGAGCACCTTTTTGCTATAGTTGTATAGAAGGTGGCTTCATTTCATTGTATATGTACTCAACCATATAAAAGCATGATATAGCAACTGTAAGAGCAGTTACATTGAATGGCAGAGATACATTCATCAGATTTTGAAGTTGTTTGTACAAGGAGTGATAACTGACACTGTACTGATATCACTTTGTAAAACCTAGAAATATCACTATCCTGTAACCAACAGATCATTGAAAAGAGTAATCAATGAATACTATACAAGAAATTATATATTGTAATAGTTTGTTACACAAAATGACTTTCTGCGTTACTCCCGAGGAATCCCACTGAGTGGCAGTATGGAGCTCCTTTTTACTATAGTTGTATAGAAGGTGGCTTCATTTCATTGTATATGTACTCAACCATATAAAAGCATGATATAGCAACTGTAAGAGCAGTTACATTGAATGCAAGAGATACATTCATCAGATTTTGAAGTTGGTTGTACAAGGAGTGATTACTGACACAGTATTGATATCATGTTGGAAAACCTAGAAATTTCACTGTTGTCTAACCAAGCGATCGCAGAAGAGTAATCAACGAATACTATACAAGAAATACATTGGATTGTAAATTGTAATAGTTTGTTACACAAAATGACTTTCTGCGTTACTCCCGAGGAATCCCACTGAGTGGCAGTATGGAGCACCTTTTTACTGTAGTTATATAGAAGGTGGCTTCATTTCATTGTATATGTACTCAACCATATAAAATCAAGATATATCAACTGTAAGAGCAATTACATTGAATGCAAGAGATACATTCATCAGATTTTGAAGTTGGTTGTACAAGGAGTGATAACTGACACTGTACTGATATCACTTTGTAAAACGTAGAAATTTCACTGTTGTCTAACCAAGAGTTCACAGAACAGTAATCAATGAATACTATACAAGAAATACATTGGATTGTAAATTGTAATAGTTTGTTACACAAAATGACTTTGTGCGTTACTCCCGAGGAATCCCACTGAGTGGCAGTATGGAGCACCTTTTTCCTATAGTTGTATAGAAGGTGGCTTCATTTCATTGTATATGTACTCAACCATATAAAAGCATGATATAGCAACTGTAAGAGCAGTTACATTGAATGCCAGAGATACATTCATCAGATTTTGAAGTTCTTTGTACAAGGAGTGATAACTGACACTGTACTGATATCACTTTGTAAAACGTAGAAATTTCACTATTGTCTAACCAAGAGTTCACAGAAGAGTAATCAATGAATACTATACAAGAAATACATTGGATTGTAAATTGTAATAGTTTGTTACACAAAATGACTTTCTACGTTACTCCCGAGGAATCCCGCTGAGTAGCAGTATGGAGCACCTTTTTACTGTAGTTGTATAGAAGGTGGCTTCATTTCATTGTATATGTACTCAACCATATAAAAGCATGATATAGCAACGGTAAGAGCAGTTACATTGAATGCAAGAGATACATTCATCAGATTTTGAAGTTGGTTGTACAAGGAGTGATAACTGACAGTGTATTGATACCACTTTGTAAAACCTAGAAATTTCACGGTTGTCTAACCAAGAGTTCACAGAAGAGTAATCAATGAATACTATACAAGAAATACATTGGATTGTAAATTGTAATAGTTTGTTACACAAAATGACTTTCTGCGTTACTCCCGAGGAATCCCACTGAGTGGCTGTATAGAGCACCGTTTTACTGTAGTTGTATAGAAGGTGGCTTCATTTCATTGTATATGTACTCAACCATATAAAAGCATGATATAGCAACGGTAAGAGCAATTACATTGAATGCAAGAGATACATTCATCAGATTTTGAAGTTGGTTGTACAAGGAGTGATAACTGACACTGTATTGATATCACTTTGAAAAATGTAGAAATTTCACTGTTGTCTAACCAAGAGTTCACAGCAGAGTAATCAATGAATACTATCCAAGAAATACATTGGATTGTAAATTGTAATAGTTTGTTACACAAAATGACTTTCTGCGTTACTCCCGAAAAATCCCACTGAGTGGCAGTATGGAGCACCTTTTTGCTATAGTTGTATAGAAGGTGGCTTCATTTCATTGTATATGTACTCAACCATATAAAAGCATGATATAGCAACGGTAAGAGCAGTTACATTGAATGCAAGAGATACATTCAGCAGATTTTGAAGTTGGTTGTACAAGGAGTGATAACTGACACTGTACTGATATCACTTTGTAAAACGTAGAAATTTCACTGTTGTCTAACCAAGAGTTCACAGAACAGTAATCAATGAATACTATACAAGAAATACATTGGATTGTAAACTGTAATAGTTTGTTACACAAAATAACTTTCTGCGTTACTCCCGAGGAATCCCACTGAGTGGCAGTATGGAGCACCTTTTTCCTATAGTTGTATAGAAGGTGGCTTCATTTCATTGTATATGTACTCAACCATATAAAAGCATGATATAGCAACTGTAAGAGTAGTTACATTGAATGCCAGAGATACATTCATCAGATTTTGAAGTTCTTTGTACAAGGAGTGATAACTGACACTGTCCTGATATCACTTTGTAAAACGTAGAAATTTCACTGTTGTCTAACCAAGAGTTCACAGAAGAGTAATCAATGAATACTATACAAGAAATACATTGGATTGTAAATTGTAATAGTTTGTTACACAAAATGACTTTCTGCGTTACTCCCGAGGAATCCCACTGAGTGGCAGTATGGAGAACCTTTTTGCTATAGTTGTATAGAAGGTGGCTTCATTTCATTGTGTATGTACTCAACCATATAAAAGCATGATATAGCAACTGTAAGAGCAGTTACATTGAATGCCAGAGATACATTCATCAGATTTTGAAGTTGTTCGTACAAGGAGTGATAACTGACACTGTACTGATATCACTTTGTAAAACCTAGAAATATCACTATCCTGTAACCAACAGATCATTGAAAAGAGTAATCAATGAATACTATACAAGAAATTATATATTGTAATAGTTTGTTACACAAAATGACTTTCTGCGTTACTCCCGAGGAATCCCACTGAGTAGCAGTATGGAGCTCCTTTTTACTATGGTTGTATAGAAGGTGGCTTCATTTCATTGTATATGTACTCAACCATATAAAAGCATGATATAGCAACGGTAAGAGCAGTTACATTGAATGCAAGAGATACATTCATCAGATTTTGAAGTGTGTTGTACAAGAAGTGATAACTGACACTGTACTGATATCACTTTGTAAAACGTAGAAATTTCACTGTTGTCTAACCAAGAGTTCACAGAAGAGTAATCAATGAATACTATACAAGAAATACATTGGATTGTAAATTGTAATAGTTTGTTACACAAAATGACTTTCTGCGTTACTCCCGAGGAATCCCACTGAGTGGCAGTATGGAGCACCTTTTTGCTATAGTTGTATAGAAGGTGGCTTCATTTCATTGTATATGTACTCAACCATATAAAAGCATGATATAGCAACTGTAAGAGCAGTTACATTGAATGCAAGAGATACGTTCATCAGATTTTGAAGTTGGTTGTACAAGGAGTGATTACTGACACTGTATTGATATCACGTTGGAAAACCTAGAAATTTCACTGTTGTCTAACCAAGCGATCGCAGAAGAGTAATCAACGAATACTATACAAGAAATACATTGGATTGTAAATTGTAATAGTTTGTTACACAAAATGACTTTCTGCGTTACTCCCGAGGAATCCCACTGAGTGGCAGTATGGAGCACCTTTTTACTGTAGTTGTATAGAAGGTGGCTTCATTTCATTGTATATGTACTCAACCATATAAAATCAAGATATATCAACTGTAAGAGCAATTACATTGAATGCAAGAGATACATTCATCAGATTTTGAAGTTGGTTGTACAAGGAGTGATAACTGACACTGTACTTATATCACTTTGTAAAACGTAGAAATTTCACTGTTGTCTAACCAAGAGTTCACAGAAGAGTAATCAATGAATACTATACAAGAAATACATTGGATTGTAAATTGTAATAGTTTGTTACACAAAATGACTTTCTGCGTTACTCCCGAGGAATCCCACTGAGTGGCAGTATGGAGCACCTTTTTGCTATATTTGTATAGAAGGTGGCTTCATTTCATTGTATATGTACTCAACCATATAAGAGCATGATATAGCAACTGTAAGAGCAGTTACATTGAATGGCAGAGATACATTCATCAGATTTTGAAGTTGTTTGTACAAGGAGTGATAACTGACACTGTACTGATATCACTTTGTAAAACCTAGAAATATCACTATCCTGTAACCAACAGATCATTGAAAAGAGTAATCAATGAATACTATACAAGAAATTATATATTGTAATAGTTTGTTACACAAAATGACTTTCTGCGTTACTCCCGAGGAATCCCACTGAGTGGCAGTATGGAGCTCCTTTTTACTATAGTTGTATAGAAGGTGGCTTCATTTCATTGTATATGTACTCAACCATATAAAAGCATGATATAGCAACTGTAAGAGCAGTTACATTGAATGCAAGAGATACGTTCATCAGATTTTGAAGTTGGTTGTACAAGGAGTGATTACTGACACTGTATTGATATCATGTTGGAAAACTTAGAAATTTCACTGTTGTCTAACCAAGCGATCGCAGAAGAGTAGTCAACGAATACTATACAAGAAATACATTGGATTGTAAATTGTAATAGTTTGTTACACAAAATGACTTTCTGCGTTACTCCCGAGGAATCCCACTGAGTGGCAGTATGGAGCACCTTTTTACTGTAGTTGTATAGAAGGTGGCTTCATTTCATTGTATATGTACTCAACCATATAAAATCAAGATATATCAACTGTAAGAGCAATTACATTGAATGCAAGAGATACATTCATCAGATTTTGAAGTTGGTTGTACAAGGAGTGATAACTGACACTGTACTGATATCACTTTGTAAAACGTAGAAATTTCACTGTTGTCTAACCAAGAGTTCACAGAAGAGTAATCAATGAATACTATACAAGAAATACATTGGATTGTAAATTGTAATAGTTTGTTACACAAAATGACTTTCTGCGTTACTCCCGAGGAATCCCACTGAGTGGCAGTATGGAGCACCTTTTTGCTATATTTGTATAGAAGGTGGCTTCATTTCATTGTATATGTACTCAACCATATAAAAGCATGATATAGTAACATTAAGAGCAGTTACACTGAATGCAAGAGATACATTCATCAGATTTTGAAGTTGTTCGTACAAGGAGTGATAACTGACACTGTACTGATATCACTTTGTAAAACCTAGAAATATCACTATCCTGTAACCAACAGATCATTGAAAAGAGTAATCAATGAATACTATACAAGAAATTATATATTGTAATAGTTTGTTACACAAAATGACTTTCTGCGTTACTCCCGAGGAATCCCACTGAGTGGCAGTATGGAGCTCCTTTTTACTATAGTTGTATAGAAGGTGGCTTCATTTCATTGTATATGTACTCAACCATATAAAAGCATGATATAGCAACTGTAAGAGCAGTTACATTGAATGCAAGAGATACGTTCATCAGATTTTGAAGTTGGTTGTACAAGGAGTGATTACTGACACAGTATTGATATCATCTTGGAAAACCTAGAAATTTCACTGTTGTCTAACCAAGCGATCGCAGAAGAGTAATCAACGAATACTATACAAGAAATACATTGGATTGTAAATTGTAATAGTTTGTTACACAAAATGACTTTCTGCGTTACTCCCGAGGAATCCCACTGAGTGGCAGTATGGAGCACCTTTTTACTGTAGTTGTATAGAAGGTGGCTTCATTTCATTGTATATGTACTCAACCATATAAAATCAAGATATATCAACTGTAAGAGCAATTACATTGAATGCAAGAGATACATTCATCAGATTTTGAAGTTGGTTGTACAAGGAGTGATAACTGACACTGTACTGATATCACTTTGTAAAACGTAGAAATTTCACTGTTGTCTAACCAAGAGTTCACAGAAGAGTAATCAATGAATACTATACAAGAAATACATTGGATTGTAAATTGTAATAGTTTGTTACACAAAATGACTTTGTGCGTTACTCCCGAGGAATCCCACTGAGTGGCAGTATGGAGCACCTTTTTCCTATAGTTGTATAGAAGGTGGCTTCATTTCATTGTATATGTACTCAACCATATAAAAGCATGATATAGCAACTGTAAGAGCAGTTACATTGAATGCCAGAGATACATTCATCAGATTTTGAAGTTCTTTGTACAAGGAGTGATAACTGACACTGTACTGATATCACTTTGTAAAACGTAGAAATTTCACTGTAGTCTAACCAAGAGTTCACAGAAGAGTAATCAATGAATACTATACAAGAAATACATTGGATTGTAAATTGTAATAGTTTGTTACACAAAATGACTTTCTGCGTTACTCCCGAGGAATCCCGCTGAGTAGCAGTATGGAGCACCTTTTTACTGTAGTTGTATAGAAGGTGGCTTCATTTCATTGTATATGTACTCAACCATATAAAAGCATGATATAGCAACGGTAAGAGCAGTTACATTGAATGCAAGAGATACATTCATCAGATTTTGAAGTTGGTTGTACAAGGAGTGATAACTGACAGTGTATTGATACCACTTTGTAAAACCTAGAAATTTCACGGTTGTCTAACCAAGAGTTCACAGAAGAGTAATCAATGAATACTATACAAGAAATACATTGGATTGTAAATTGTAATAGTTTGTTACACAAAATGACTTTCTGCGTTACTCCCGAGGAATCCCACTGTCAGTTATCACTCCTTGTAAAACCAACTTCAAAATCTGATGAATGTATGTTTTGCATTCAATGTAATTGCTCTTACATTTGATATATCTTGCTTTTATATAGTTGAGTACATATACAATTATATGAAGCCACCTTCGATGCAGCTAGAGGAAAAAGGTGCTCAATACTGCCACTCAGTGGGATTCCTCGGGAGAAATGCAGAAAGTCATCTTCTGTAACAAACTATTACAGTTTACAATTTCTTGTATAGTATTCATTGATTACTCTTTTCAATGATCTCTTGGTTACAGGATAGTGATATTTCTAGGTTTTACAAAGTGATATCAGTACAGTCTCAGTTATCACTCCTTGAACAAGCAACTTCACAATCTGATGAATGTATGTTTTGCATTCAATGTAATTGCTCTTACATTTGATATATCTTGCTTTTATATGTTTGAGTACATATACAATTAAATGAAGCCACCTTCTATACAGCTAGAGGAAAAAGGTGCTCCATACTGCCACTCAGCGGGATTCCTCGGGGTAACACAGAAAATCATTTTGTGTAACGAACTATTACAATATACAATTTCTTGTATAGTATTCATTTATTACTCTTTTCAATGATCTCTTGGTTACAGGATAGTGATATTTCTAGGTTTTACAAAGTGATATCAGTACAGTCTCAGTTATCACTCCTTGAACAAGCAACTTCACAATCTGATGAATGTATGTTTTGCATTCAATGTAATTGCTTTTACATTTGATATATCTTGCTTTTATATGGTTGAGTACATATTCAATTAAATGAAGCAACCTTCTATACAGCTGGAGGAAAAAGGTGCTCCATACTGCCACTCAGCGGGATTCCTCGGGATTAACACAGAAAATCATTTTGTTTAATAAACTATTACAATTTACAATCCAATGTATTTCTTGTATAGTATTCATTGATTACTCTTCTGCGATCTCTTGGTTGGATAACAGTGAAATTTCTAGGTTTTACAAAGTGATATCAAAACACTGTCAGTTATCACTCCTTGTACAACCAATTTCAAAATCTGATGAATGTATGTCTTCCATTCTATGTAACTGCTCTTACAGTTGCTATATCATGCTTTTATATGGTTGAGTACAAATACAATGAAATGAAGCCACCTTCTATACAACTATAGTAAAAAGGTGCTCCATACTGCCACTCAGTGGGATTCCTCGGGAGTAACGCAGAAAGTCATTTTCTGTAACAAACTATTACAATTTACAATCCAATGTATTTCTTGTATAGTATTCATTGATTACTCTTCTGCGATCTCTTGGTTGGATAACAGTTAAATTTCTAGGTTTTACAAAGTGATATCAAAACACTGTCAGTTATCACTCCTTGTAAAACCAACTTCAAAATCTGATGAATGAATGTCTTGCATTCAATGTAACTGCTCTTACAGTTGCTATATCATGCTTTTATATGGTTGAGTAAATATACAATGAAATGAAGCCACCTTCTATACAACTATAGTAAAAAGGTGCTCCATACTGCCACTCAGTGGGATTCCTCGGGAGTAACGCAGAAAGTCATTTTGTGTAACAAACTATTAGAATATACAATTTCTTGTATAGTATTCATTGATTACTCTTTTCAATGATCTGTTGGTTACAGGATAGTGATATTTCTAGGTTTTACAAAGTGTTATCAGTACAGTGTCAGTTATCACTCCTTGTACAACCAACTTCAAAATCTGATGAATGTATGTCTTGCATTTAATGTAACTGCTCTTACAGTTGATATATCATGCCTATTTATGGTTTACATATATAATGAAATGAGGCCACCTTCTATACAGCTAGAGGAAAAAGATTCTCCATACTGCCACTCAGTGGGATTCCTCGGGAGTAACGCAGAAACTCATTTTATGTAACAAACTATTACAATTTACAATCCAATGTATTTCTTGTATAGTATTCATTGAGTACTCTACTGTGATCTCTTGGTTAGACAAAAGTAAAATTTCAAGGTTTTACAAAGTGATATCAGTACAGTGTCAGTTATCACTCCTTGCACAACCAACTTCAAAATCTGATGAATGTAAGGATTGCATTCAATGTAATTGCTCTTACAGTTTCTATATCATGCTTTTACATGACTGAGTACATACACAATGAAATGAATCCACCTTCTATACAACTATAGTAAAAAGGTTCTCCATACTGCCACTCAGTGGGATTCCTCGGGAGTAACGCAGAAAGTCATTTTGTGTAACAAACTATTACAATTTACAATCCAATGTATTTCCTGTATAGTTTTCATTGATTACTCTTCTGCGATCTCTTGGTTAGACAAAAGTGAAATTTCAAGGTTTTACAAAGTGTTATCAATACAGTGTAAGTTATCACTCCTTGCACAACCAACTTCAAAATCTGATGAATGTAAGCACTGCATTCAATGTAATTGCTCTTACAGTTGCTATATCATGCTTTTACATGACTGAGTACATATACAATGAAATGAAGCCACCTTCTATACAACTATAGTAAAAAGGTTCTCCATACTGCCACTCAGTGGGATTCCTCGGGAGTAAGGCAGAAAGTCATTTTGTGAAACAAACTATTACAATATACAATTTCTTGTATAGTATTCATTGATAACTCTTTTCAGTGATCTGTTGATTACAGGATAGTGATATTTCTAGGTTTTACAAAGTGATTTCAGTACAGTGTCAGTTACCCCTCCTTGTACAACCAACTTCAAAATCTGATGAATGTATGTCTTGCATTCATTGTAATTGCTCTTACAGTTGATATATCATGCTTTTACATGACTGAGTACATATACAATGAAATGAAGCCACCTTCTATACAACTATAGTAAAAAGGTGCTCCATAATGCCACTCAGTGGGATTCCTCGGGAGTAATGCAGAAAGTCATTTTGTGTATAAAACTACTACAATATACAATTTCTTGTATAGTATTTATTGATTACTGTTTTCAATGATCTATTGATTATAGGATAGTGATATTTCTAGGTTTTACCAAGTGTTATCAGTACAGTGTAAGTTCCCACTCCTTGTACAACCAACTTCAAAATGTGATGAATGTATGTCTTGCATTTAATGTAACTGCTCTTACAGTTGATATATCATGCTTATTTATGGTTTACATATATAATGAAATGAGGCCACCTTCTATACAGCTAGAGGAAAAAGGTTCTCCATACTGCCACTCAGTGGGATTCCTCGGGAGTAACGCAGAAACTCATTTTGTGTAATAAACTATTACAATTTACAATCCAATGTATTTTTTGTATGGTATTCATTGATCTCTTGGTTCTGTGATCTCTTGGTTAGACAACCAAGATCTCTTGGTTAGACAACAGTGAAATTTCTATATTTTACAAAGTGATATCAATACAGTGTTAGTTATCACTCCTTGTAAAACCAACTTCAAAATCGGATGAATGAATGTCTTGCATTCAATGTAACTGCTCTTACAATTGCTATATCATGCTTTTATATGGTTGAGTAAATATACAATGAAATGAAGCCACCTTCTATACAACTGTAGTAAAAAGGTGCTCCATACTGCCACTCAGTGGGATTCCTCGGGAGTAACGCAGAAAGTCATTTTCTGTAACAAACTATTACAATTTACAATTTCTTGTATAGTATTCATTGATTACTCTTTTCAATGATCTCTTGTTTACAGGATAGTGATATTTCTAGGTTTTACAAAGTGATATCAGTACAGTCTCAGTTGTCACTCCTTGAACAAGCAACTTCACAATCTGATGAATGTATGTTTTGCATTCAATGTAATTGCTCTTACATTTGATATATCTTGCTTTTATATGGTTGAGTACATATACAATTAAATGAAGCCTACTTCTATACAGCTGGAGGAAAAAGGTGCTCCATACTGCCACTCAGCGGGATTCCTCGGGAGTAACACAGAAAATCATTTTGTTTAATAAACTATTACAATTTACAATCCAATGTATTTCTTGTATAGTATTCATTGATTACTCTTCTGCGATCTGTTGGTTGGATAACAGTGAAATTTCTAGGTTTTACAAAGTGATATCAAAACACTGTCAGTTATCACTCCTTGTACAACCAATTTCAAAATCTGATGAATGTATCTCTTCCATTCTATGTAACTGCTCTTACAGTTGCTATATCATGCTCTTATATGGTTGAGTACAAATACAATGAAATGAAGCCACCTTCTATACAAGTATAGTAAAAAGGTGCTCCATACTGCCACTCAGTGGGATTCCTCGGGAGTAACGCAGAAAGTCATTTTCTGTAACAAACTATTACAATTTACAATCCAATGTATTTCTTGTATAGTATTCATTGATTACTCTTCTGCGATCTCTTGGTTGGATAACAGTGAAATTTCTAGGTTTTACAAAGTGATATCAAAACACTGTCAGTTATCACTCCGTGTAAAACCAACTTCAAAATCTGTTGAATGAATGTCTTGCATTCAATGTAACTGCTCTTACAGTTGCTATATCATGCTTTTATATGGTTGAGTAAATATACAATGAAATGAAGCCACCTTCTATACAACTATAGTAAAAAGGTGCTCCATACTGCCACTCAGTGGGATTCCTCGGGAGTAACGCAGAAAGTCATTCTGTGTAACAAACTATTAGAATATACAATTTCTTGTATAGTATTCATTGATTACTCTTTTCAATGATCTGTTGGTTACAGGATAGTGATATTTCTAGGTTTTACAAAGTGTTATCAGTACAGTGTCTGTTATCACTCCTTGTACAACCAACTTCAAAATCTGATAAATGTATGTCTTGCATTTAATGTAACTGCTCTTACAGTTGATATATCATGCTTATTTATGGTTTACATATACAATGAAATGAGGCCACCTTTTATACAGCTAGAGGAAAAAGGTTCTCCATACTGCCACTCAGTGGGATTCCTCGGGAGTAACGCAGAAAGTCATTTTGTGTAAAAAACTACTACAATATACAATTTCTTGTATAGTATTTATTGATTACTGTTTTCAATGATCTGTTGATTATAGGATAGTGAAATTTCTAGGTTTTACAAAGTGATATCAGTACAGTGTAAGTTATCACTCCTTGTACAACCAACTTCAAAATCTGATGAATGTATGTTTTGCATTCAATGTAATTGCTCTTACATTTGATATATCTTGCTTTTATATAGTTGAGTACATATACAATTATATGAAGCCACCTTCTATACAGCTAGAGGAAAAAGGAGCTCCATACTGCCACTCAGTGGGATTCCTCGGGAGTAACACAGAAAGTCATTTTGTGTTAGAAACTATTACAATTTACAATCCAATGTATTTCTTGTATAGTATTCATTGATTACTCTTCTGTGAACTCTTGGTTAGACAAAAGTGAAATTTCTAAGTTTTTCAAAGTGATATCAATACAGTGTCAGTTCTCACTCCTTGTACAACCAACTTCAAAATCTGATGAATGTATCTCTTGCATTCAATGTAATTGCTCTTGCAGTTGATATATCTTCATTTTATATTGTTGAGTACATATACAATTAAATGAAGCCACCTTCTATACAGCTGGAGGAAAAAGGTGCTCCATACTGCCACTCAGTGGGATTCCTCGGGAGAAACGCAGAAAGTCATTTTGTGTAACAAACTATTACAATATATAATTTCTTGTATAGTATTCATTGATTACTCTTTTCAATGATCTGTTGGTTACAGGATACTGATTTTTCTAGCTTTTACAAAGTGATATCAGTACAGTGTCAGTTATCACTCCTTGTACAACCACCTTCAAAATCTGATGAATGTATGTCTTGCATTCAATGAAATTGCTCTTACAGTTGATATAACATGCTATTGCAAGATTGAGTACATATACAATGAAATGAAGCCACCTTCTATACAGCTAGAGGAAAAAGGTGCTCCATACTGCCACTCAGTGGGAATCCTTGGGAGTAACACAGAAAATAATTTTGTGTAACAAACTATTACAATTTACAATCCAATGTAATTCTTGTATAGTATTCATTGATTACTCTTCTGCGATCTCTTGGTTAAACAACAGTGAAATTTCTAGGTTTTTCAACGTGATATCAATACAGTGTCAGTAATCACTCCTTGTACAACCAACTTCAAAATCTGATGAATGTATCTCCTGCATTCAATTTAACTGCTCTTACAGTTGCTATATCATGCTTTTATATGGTTGAGTACATATACAATGAAATGAAGCCACCTTCTATACAACTATAGTAAAAAGGAGCTCCATACTGCCACTTAGTGGGATTGCTCGGGAGTAACGCAGAAAGTCATTTTCTGTAACAAACTATTACAATATATAATTTCTTGTATAGTATTCATTGATTACTCTTCTCAATGATCTGTTGGTTACAGGATAGTGATATTTCTAGGTTTTACAAAGTGATATCAGTACAGTGTCAGTTATCACTCCTTGTACAACCAACTTCAAAATCTGATGAATGTATGTCTTGTATTCAATGTAATTGCTCTTACAGTTGATATATCATGCTTTTACATGGTTGAGTAAATATGCAATGAAATTAAGCCACCTTCTATACAACTAGGTAAAAAAGTTGCTCCATACTGCCACTCCGTGGGATTCCTCGGTAGTAACACAGAAAATCATTTTGTGTAACAAACTATTACAATTTACAATCCAATGGATTTCTTGTATAGTATTCATTGATTACTCTTCTGCGATCTCTTGGTTAGACAACAGTGAAATTTCTAGGTTTTACAAATTTATATCAATAAATTGTCAGTTATTTCTTCTTGTACAACCAACTTCAAAATCTGATGAATGTATGTCTTGCATTCAATGTAACTGCTCTTACAATTCTTATATCATACTTTTATAAGGTTGAGTACATATACAATGAAATGAAGCCACCTTCTATACAACTATAGTAAAAAGGTGCTCCATACTTCCACTCAGTGGGATTCCTTGGGAGTAACACAGAAAGTCATTTTGTGTAACAAACTACTACAATTTACAATCCAATGTATTTCTTGTATGGTATTCATTGATTACTCTTCTGTGATCTCTTGGTTAGACAATAGTGAAATTTCTATATTTTACAAAGTGAAATCAATACAGTGTCAGTTATCACTCCTTGTAAAACCAACTTCAAAATCTGATGAATGAATGTCTTGCATTCAATGTAAGTGCTCTTACAATTGCTATATCATGCTTTTATATGGTTGAGTACATATACAATGAAATGAAGCCACCTTCTATACAACTATAGTAAAAAGGTGCTCCATAGTGCCACTCAGTGGGATTCCTCGGGAGTAACGCAGAAAGTCATTTTCTGTAACAAACAATTACAATTTACAATCCAATGTATTTCTTGTATAGTATTCATTGATTACTCTTCTGCGATCTCTTGGTTGGATAACAGTGAAATTTCTAGGTTTTACAAAGTGATATCAAAACACTGTCAGTTATCACTCCTTGTAAAACCAATTTCAAAATCTGATGAATGAATGTCTTGCATTCAATGTAACTGCTCTTACAGTTGCTATATCATGCTTTTATATGGTTGAGTAAATATACAATGAAATGAAGCCACCTTCTATAAAACTATAGTAAAAAGGTGCTCCATACTGAAACTCAGTGGGATTCCTCGGGAGTAACGCAGAACGTCATTTTGTGTAACAAACTATTAGAATATACAATTTCTTGTATAGTATTCATTGATTACTCTTTTCAATGATCTGTTGGTTACAGGATAGTGATATTTCTAGGTTTTACAAAGTGTTATCAGTACAGTGTCAGTTATCACTGAAATGAAATGATCACTGAAATGAAATGAAGCCACCTTCTATACAACTACAGTAAAAAGGTGCTCCATACTGCTACTCAGTGGGATTCCTCGGGAGTAACGCAGAAAGTCATTTTGTGTAACAAACTATTACAATTTACAATCCAATGTATTTCTTGTATAGTATTCATTGATTACTCTTCTGTGAACTCTTGGTTAGACAACAGTGAAATTTCTACGTTTTACAAAGTGATATCAGTACAGTGTCAGTTATCACTCCTTGTACAAAGAACTTCAAAATCTGATGAATGTATCTCTGGCATTCAATGTAACTGCTCATACAGTTGCTATATCATGCTTTTATATGGTTGAGTACATATACAATGAAATGAAGCCACCTTCTATACAACTATAGCAAAAAGGTGCTCCATACTGCCACTCAGTGGGATTCCTCGGGAGTAACACAGAAAATCATTTTGTGTAACAAACTATTACAATGTACAATCCAATGTATTTCTTGTATAGTATTCATTGATTACTCTTCTGTGAACTCTTGGTTAGACAACAGTGAAATTTCTACGTTTTACAAAGTGATAGCAGTACAGTGTCAGTTATCACTCCTTGTACAACCAACTTCAAAATCTGATGAATGTATCTCTTGCATTCAATGTAACTGCTCTTACAGTTGCTATATCATGCTTTTATATGGTTGAGTACATATACAATGAAATGAAGCCACCTTCTATACAAGTATAGTAAAAAGGAGCTCCATACTGCCACTCAGTGGGATTCCTCGGGAGTAACGCAGAAAGTCATTTTCTGTAACAAACTATTACAATATATAATTTCTTGTATAGTATTCATTGATTACTCTTTTCAATGATCTGTTGGTTACAGGATAGTGATATTTCTAGGTTTTACAAAGTGATTTTAAGTACAGTGTCAGTTATCACTCCTTGTACAAACATCTTCAAAATCTGATGAATGTATCTCTGGCATTCAATGTAACTGCTCTTACAGTTGCTATATCATGCTTTTATATGGTTGAGTACATATACAATGAAATGAAGCCACCTTCTATACAACTATAGTAAAAAGGAGCTCCATACTGCCACTCAGTGGGATTCCTCGGGAGTAACGCAGAAAGTCATTTTGTGTAACAAACTATTACAATATATAATTTCTTGTATAGTATTCATTGATTACTCATTTCAATGATCTGTTGGTTACAGGATAGTGATATTTCTAGGTTTTACAAAGTGATATTAGTACAGTGCCAGTTATCACTCCTTGTACAACCAACTTCAAAATCTGATGAATGTATCTCTTGCATTCAATGTAATTGCTCTTACAGTTGATATATCATGCTTTTACATGAATGAGTACATATACAATGAAATGAAGCCACCTTCTATAGTAAAAAGGTGCTTCATACTGCCACTCAGTGGGATTCCTCGGGAGTAACGCAGAAAGTCATTTTGTGTAACAAACTATTACAATATACAATTTCTTGTATAGTATTCATTGATTACTGTTTTCAATGATCTGTTGGTTACAGGATAGTGATATTTCTAGGTTTTACAAAGTGATATTAGTACAGTGCCAGTTATCACTCCTTGTACAACCAACTTCAAAATCTGATGAATGTATCTCTGGCATTCAATGTAATTGCTCTTACAGTTGATATATCATGCTTTTACATGATTGAGTACATATACAATGAAATGAAGCCACCTTCTATAGTAAAAAGGTGCTCCATACTGCCACTCAGTGGGATTCCTCGGGAGTAACGCAGAAAGTCATTTTGTGTAACAAACTATTACAATATACAATTTCTTGTATAATATTCATTGATTACTCTTTTCAATGATCTGTTGGTTACAGGATAGTGATATTTCTAGGTTTTACAAAGTGATATCAGTACAGTGTCAGTTATCACTCCTTGCACAAACAACTTCAAAATCTGATGAATGTATCTCTGCCATTCAATGTAACTGCTCTTACAGTTGCTATATCATACTTTTATATGGTTGAGTACATATACAATGAAATGAAGCCACCTTCTATACAACTATAGCAAAAAGGTGCTCCATACTGTCACTCAGTGGGATTCCTCGGGAGTAACGCAGAAAGTCATTTTTAGTAACAAACTATTACATTTTACAATCCAATGTATTTCTTGTATAGTATTCATTGATTACTCTTCTGTGAACTCTTGGTTAGAGGATAGTGATATTTCTACGTTTTACAAAGTGATATCAGTACAGTGTCAGTTATCACTCCTTGTACAACCAACTTCAAAATCTGATGAATGTATCTCTTGCATTCAATGTAATTGCTCTTACAGTTGATATATCTTGATTTTATATGGTTGAATACATATACAATTAAATGAAGCCACCTTCTATACAACTACAGTAAAAAGGTGCTCCATACTGCCACTCAGTGGGATTCCTCGGGAGTAACGCAGAAAGTCATTTTGTGTAACAAACTATTACAATTTACAATCCAATGTATTTCTTGTATAGTATTCGTTGATTACTCTTCTGCGATCGCTTGGTTAGACAACAGTGAAATTTCTAGGTTTTCCAACGTGATATCAATACAGTGTCAGTAAACACTCCTTGTACAAATAACTTCAAAATCTGATGAACGTATCTCTGGCATTCAATGTAACTGCCCTTGCAGTTGCTATATCATGCTTTTATATGGTTGAGTACATATACAATGAAATGAAGCCACCTTCTATACAACTATAGTAAAAAGGAGCTCTATACTGCCACTCAGTGGGATTCCTCGGGAGTAACGCAGAAAGTCATTTTGTGTAACAAACTATTACAATATATAATTTCTTGTATAGTATTCATTGATTACTCTTTTCAATGATCTGTTGGTTACAGGATAGTGAGATTTCTAGGTTTTACAAAGTGATTTTAAGTACAGTGTCAGTTATCACTCCTTGTACAACCAACTTCAAAATCTGATGAATGTATCTTTGGCATTCAATGTAACTGCTCTTACAGTTGCTATATCATGCTTTTATATGGTTGAGTACATATACAATGAAATGAAGCCACCTTCTATACAACTATAGTAAAACGGAGCTCCATACTGCCACTCAGTGGGATTCCTCGGGAGTAACGCAGAAAGTCATTTTATGTAGCAAACTATTACAATATATAATTTCTTGTATAGTATTCATTGATTACTCTTTTCAATGATCTGTTGGTTACAGGATAGTGATATTTCTAGGTTTTACAAAGTGATATCAGTACAGTGTCAGTTATCACTCCTTGTACAACCAACTTCAAAATCTGATGAATGTATCTCTGGCATTCAATGTAACTCTTCTTACAGTTGCTATATCATGCTTTTATATGGTTGAGTACATATACAATGAAATGAAGCCACCTTCTATACAACTATAGCAAAAAGGTGCTCCATACTGCCACTCAGTGGGATTCCTCGGGAGTAACGCAGAAAGTTATTTTGTGTAACAAACTATTACAATTTACAATCCAATGTATTTCTTGGATAGTATTCATTGATTACTCTTCTGTGAACTCTTGGTTAGAGAACAGTGAAATTTCTACGTTTTACAAAGTGATATCAGTACAGTGTCAGTTATCACTCCTTGTACAACCAACTTCAAAATCTGATGAATGTATCTCTTGCATTCAATGTAATTGCTCTTACAGTTGATATATCTTGATTTTATATGGTTGAGTACATATACAATTAAATGAAGCCACCTTCTATACAACTACAGTAAAAAGGTGCTCCATACTGCCACTCAGTGGGATTCCTCGGGAGTAACGCAGAAAGTCATTTTGTGTAACGAACTATTACAATTTACAATCCAATGTATTTCTTGTATCGTATTCGTTGATTACTCTTCTGCGATCGCTTGGTTAGACAACAGTGAAATTTCTAGGTTTTCCAACGTGATATCAATACAGTGTCAGTAATCACTCCTTGTACAAACAACTTCAAAATCTGATGAATGTATCTCTGGCATTCAATGTAACTGCTCTTACAGTTGCTATATCATGCTTTTATATGGTTGAGTACATATACAATGAAATGAAGCCACCTTCTATAGAACTATAGTAAAAAGGAGCTCCATACTGCCACTCAGTGGGATTCCTCGGGAGTAATGCAGAAATCCATTTTGTGTAACAAACTATTACAATATATAATTTCTTGTGTAGTATTCATTGATTACTCTTTTCAATGATCTGTTGGTTACAGGATAGTGATATTTCTAGGTTTTACAAAGTGATTTTAAGTACAGTGTCAGTTATCACTCCTTGTACAAACAACTTTAAAATCTGATGAATGTATCTCTGGCATTCAATGTAACTGCTCTTACAGTTGCTATATTATGCTTTTATATGGTTGAGTACATATACAATGAAATGAAGCCACCTTCTATACAACTATAGTAAAAAGGAGCTCCATACTGCCACTCAGTGGGATTCCTAAGGAGTAACGCAGAAAGTCATTTTGTGTAACAAACTATTACAATATATAATTTCTTGTATAGTATTCATTGATTACTCTTTTCAATGATCTGTTGGTTACAGGATAGTGATATTTCTAGGTTTTACAAAGTGATATCAGTACAGTGTCAGTTATCACTCCTTGTACAACCAACTTCAAAATCTGATGAATGTATCTCTGGCATTCAATGTAACTCTTCTTACAGTTGCTATATCATGCTTTTATATGGTTGAGTACATATACAATGAAATGAAGCCACCTTCTATACAACTATACCAAAAAGGTGCTCCATACTGCCACTCAGTGGGATTCCTCGGGAGTAACGCAGAAAGTTATTTTGTGTAACAAACTATTACAATTTACAATCCAATGTATTTCTTGTATAGTATTCATTGATTACTCTTCTGTGAACTCTTGGTTAGACAACAGTGAAATTTCTACGTTTTACAAAGTGATATCAGTACAGTGTCAGTTATCACTCCTTGTACAAAGAACTACAAAATCTGATGAATGTATCTCTGGCATTCAATGTAACTGCTCTTACAGTTGCTATATCATGCTTTTATATGGTTGAGTACATATACAATGAAATGAAGCCACCTTCTATACAACTATAGCAAAAAGGTGCTCCATACTGCCACTCAGTGGGATTCCTCGGGAGTAACGCAGAAAGTCATTTTGTGTAACAAACTATTACAATTTACAATCCAATGTATTTCTTGTATAGTATTCATTGATTACTATTCTGTGAACTCTTGGTTAGACAACAGTGAAATTTCTACGTTTTACAAAGTGATATCAGGACAGTGTCAGTTATCACTCCTTGTACAACCAACTTTAAAATCTGATGAATGGATCTCTTGCATTCAATATAACTGCTCTTACAGTTGCTATATCATGCTTTTATATGGTTGAGTACATATACAATGAAATGAAGCCACCTTCTATACAAGTATAGTAAAAAGGTGCTCCATACTGCCACTCAGTGGGATTCCTCGTGAGTAACGCAGAAAGTCATTTTGTGTAACAAACTATTACAATATACAATTTCTTGTATAGTATTCATTGATTACTCTTTTCAATGATCTGTTGGTTACCGGATAGTGATATTTCTAGGTTTTACAAAGTGATATCAGTACAGTGTCAGTAATCACTCCTTGTACAAACAACTTCAAAATCTGATGAATGTATCTCTGCCACTCAATGTAACTGCTCTTACAGTTGCTATATCATGCTTTTATATGGTTGAGTACATATACAATGAAATGAAGCCACCTTCTATACAACTATAGCAAAAAGGTGCTCCATACTGCCACTCAGTGGGATTCCTCGGGAGTAACGCAGAAAGTCATTTTGTGCAACAAACTATTACAATTTACAATCCAATGTATTTCTTGGATAGTATTCATTGATTACTCTTCTGTGAACTCTTGGTTAGAGAACAGTGAAATTTCTACGTTTTACAAAGTGATATCAGTACAGTGTCAGTTATCACTCCTTGTACAACCAACTTCAAAATCTGATGAATGTATCTCTTGCATTCAATGTAATTGCTCTTACAGTTGATATATCTTGATTTTATATGGTTGAGTACATATACAATTAAATGAAGCCACCTTCTATACAACTACAGTAAAAAGGTGCTCCATACTGCCACTCAGTGGGATTCCTCGGGAGTAACGCAGAAAGTCATTTTGTGTATCGAACTATTACAATTTACAATCCAATGTATTTCTTGTATCGTATTCGTTGATTACTCTTCTGCGATCGCTTGGTTAGACAACAGTGAAATTTCTAGGTTTTCCAACGTGATATCAATACAGTGTCAGTAATCACTCCTTGTACAAACAACTTCAAAATCTGATGAACGTATCTCTTGCATTCAATGTAACTGCTCTTACAGTTGCTATATCATGCTTTTATATGGTTGAGTACATATACAATGAAATGAAGCCACCTTCTATACAACTATAGTAAAAAGGAGCTCCATACTGCCACTCAGTGGGATTCCTCGGGAGTAACGCAGAAAGCCATTTTGTGTAACAAACTATTACAATATATAATTTCTTGTATAGTATTCATTGATTACTCTTTTCAATGATCTGTTGGTTACAGGATAGTGATATTTCTAGGTTTTACAAAGTGATTTTAAGTACAGTGTCAGTTATCACTCCTTGTACAAACAACTTTAAAATCTGATGAATGTATCTCTGGCATTCAATGTAACTGCTCTTACAGTTGCTATATTATGCTTTTATATGGTTGAGTACATATACAATGAAATGAAGCCACCTTCTATACAACTATAGTAAAAAGGAGCTCCATACTGCCACTCAGTGGGATTCCTAAGGAGTAACGCAGAAAGTCATTTTGTGTAACAAACTATTACAATATATAATTTCTTGTATAGTATTCATTGATTACTCTTTTCAATGATCTGTTGGTTACAGGATAGTGATATTTCTAGGTTTTACAAAGTGATATCAGTACAGTGTCAGTTATCACTCCTTGTACAACCAACTTCAAAATCTGATGAATGTATCTCTGGCATTCAATGTAACTCTTCTTACAGTTGCTATATCATGCTTTTATATGGTTGAGTACATATACAATGAAATGAAGCCACCTTCTATACAACTATAGCAAAAACGTGCTCCATACTGCCACTCAGTGGGATTCCTCGGGAGTAACGCAGAAAGTCATTTTGTGTAACAAACTATTACAATTTACAATCCAATGTATTTCTTGTATAGTATTCATTGATTACTCTTCTGTGAACTCTTGGTTAGACAACAGTGAAATTTCTACGTTTTACAAAGTGATATCAGTACAGTGTCAGTTATCACTCCTTGTACAAAGAACTTCAAAATCTGATGAATGTATCTCTGGCATTCAATGTAACTGCTCTTACAGTTGCTATATCATGCTTTTAGATGGTTGAGTACATATACAATGAAATGAAGCCACCTTCTATACAACTATAGCAAAAAGGTGCTCCATACTGCCACTCAGTGGGATTCCTCGGGAGTAACGCAGAAAGTCATTTTGTGTAACAAACTATTACAATTTACAATCCAATGTATTTCTTGGATAGTATTCATTGATTACTCTTCTGTGAATTCTTGGTTAGACAACAGTGAAATTTCTACGTTTTACAAAGTGATATCAGTACAGTGTCAGTTATCACTCCTTGTACAACCAACTTCAAAATCTGATGAATGTATCTCTTGCATTCAATGTAACTGCTCTTACTGTGGCTATATCATGCTTTTATATGGTTGAGTACATATACAATAAAATGAAGCCACCTTCTATACAGCTGGAGGAAAAAGGTGCTCCATACTGCCACTCAGTGGGATTCCTCGGGAGTAACGCAGAAAGTCATTTTGTGTAACAAACTATTACAATATACAATTTCTTGTATAGTATTCATTGATTACTCTTTTCAATGATCTGTTGGTTACAGGATAGTGATATTTCTAGGTTTTACAAAGTGATATCAGTACAGGGTCAGTTATCACTCCTTGTACAAAAAACTTCAAAATCTGATGAATGTATCTCTGCCATTCAATGTAACTGCTCTTACAGTTGCTATATCATGCTTTTATATGGTTGAGTACATATACAATGAAATGAAGCCACCTTCTATACAACTATAGCAAAAAGGTGCTCCATACTGCCACTCAGTGGGATTCCTCGGGAGTAACGCAGAAAGTCATTTTGTGCAACAAACTATTACAATTTACAATCCAATGTATTTCTTGTATAGTATTCATTGATTACTCTTGTGTGATCTCTTGGTTAGACAACAGTGAAATTTCTAGGTTTTACAAAGTGATATCAGTACAGTGTCAGTTATCACTCCTTGTACAACCAACTTCACAATCTGATGAATGTATCTCTTGCATTCAATGTAACTGTTTTTACTTTTGTATATCATGCTTTTATATGGTTGAGTACATATACAATGAAATGAAGACACCTTCTATACAACTATAGCAAAAAGGAGCTCCATACTGCCACTCAGTGGGTTTCCTCGGGAGTAACGCAGAAAGTCATTTTGTGTAACAAACTATTACAATTTACAATCCAATGTATTTCTTGGATAGTATTCATTGATTACTCTTGTGTGAACTCTTGGTTAGACAACAGTGAAATTTCTACGTTTTACAAAGTGATATCAGTACAGTGTCAGTTATCACTCCTCGTACAAAGAACTTCAAAATCTGATGAATGTATCTCTGGCATTCAATGTAACTGCTCTTACAGTTGCTATATCATGCTTTTATATGGTTGAGTACATATACAATGAAATGAAGCCACCTTCTATACAACTATAGCAAAAAGGAGCTCCATACTGCTACTCAGTGGGTTTCCTCGGGAGTAACGCAGAAAGTCATTTTGTGTAACAAACTATTACAATTTACAATCCAATGTATTTCTTGGATAGTATTCATTGATTACTCTTCTGTGAGCTCTTGGTTAGACAACAGTGAAATTTCTACGTTTTACAAAGTGATATCAGTACAGTGTCAGTTATCACTCCTTGTACAAAGAACTTCAAAATCTGATGAATGTATCTCTGGCATTCAATGTAACTGCTCTTACAGTTGCTATATCATGCTTTTAGATGGTTGAGTACATATACAATGAAATGAAGCCACCTTCTATACAACTATAGCAAAAAGGTGCTCCATACTGCCACTCAGTGGGATTCCTCGGGAGTAACGCAGAAAGTCATTTTGTGTAACAAACTATTACAATTTACAATCCAATGTATTTCTTGTATAGTATTCATTGATTACTCTTCTGTGAACTCTTGGTTAGACAACAGTGAAATTTCTACGTTTTACAAAGTGATATCAGGACAGTGTCAGTTATCACTCCTTGTACAACCAACTTTAAAATCTGATGAATGTATCTCTTGCATTCAATGCAACTGCTCTTACAGTTGCTATATCATGCTTTTATATGGTTGAGTACATATACAATGAAATGAAGCCACCTTCTATACAAGTATAGTGAAAAGGTGCTCCATACTGCCACTCAGTGGGATTCCTCGTGAGTAACGCAGAAAGTCATTTTGTGTAACAAACTATTACAATATACAATTTCTTGTATAGTATTCATTGATTACTCTTTTCAATGATCTGTTGGTTACAGAATAGTGATATTTCAAGGTTTTACAAAGTGATATCAGTACAGTGTCAGTTATCACTCCTTGTACAAACAACTTCAAAATCTGATGAATGTATCTCTGCCATTCAATGTAACTGCTCTTACAGTTGCTATATCATGCTTTTATCTGGTTGAGTCCATATACAATGAAATGAAGCCACCTTCTATACAACTATAGCAAAAAGGTTCTCCATACTGCCACTTAGTGGGATTCCTCGGGAGTAACGCAGAAAGTCATTTTGTGTAACAAACTATTACAATTTACAATCCAATGTATTTCTTGGATAGTATTCATTGATTACTCTTCTGTGAATTCTTGGTTAGACAACAGTGAAATTTCTACGTTTTACAAAGTGATATCAGTACAGTGTCAGTTATCACTCCTTGTACAACCAACTTCAAAATCTGATGAATGTATCTCTTGCATTCAGTGTAACTGCTCTTACTGTGGCTATATCATGCTTTTATATGGTTGAGTACATATACAATTAAATGAAGCCACCTTCTATACAGCTGGAGGAAAAAGGTGCTCCATACTGCCACTCAGTGGGATTCCTCGGGAGTAACGCAGAAAGTCATTTTGTGTAACAAACTATTACAATATACAATTTCTTGTATAGTATTCATTGATTACTCTTTTCAATGATCTGTTGGTTACAGGATAGTGATATTTCTAGGTTTTACAAAGTGATATCAGTACAGGGTCAGTTATCACTCCTTGTACAAACAAATTCAAAATCTGATGAATGTATCTCTGGCATTCAATGTAACTGCTCTTACAGTTGCTATATCATGCTTTTATATGGTTGAGTACATATACAATGAAATGAAGCCACCTTCTATAGAACTATAGTAAAAAGGAGCTCCATACTGCCACTCAGTGGGATTCCTCGGGAGTAATGCAGAAATCCATTTTGTGTAACAAACTATTACAATATATAATTTCTTGTGTAGTATTCATTGATTACTCTTTTCAATGATCTGTTGGTTACAGGATAGTGATATTTCTAGGTTTTACAAAGTGATTTTAAGTACAGTGTCAGTTATCACTCCTTGTACAAACAACTTTAAAATCTGATGAATGTATCTCTGGCATTCAATGTAACTGCTCTTACAGTTGCTATATTATGCTTTTATATGGTTGAGTACATATACAATGAAATGAAGCCACCTTCTATACAACTATAGTAAAAAGGAGCTCCATACTGCCACTCAGTGGGATTCCTAAGGAGTAACGCAGAAAGTCATTTTGTGTAACAAACTATTACAATATATAATTTCTTGTATAGTATTCATTGATTACTCTTTTCAATGATCTGTTGGTTACAGGATAGTGATATTTCTAGGTTTTACAAAGTGATATCAGTACAGTGTCAGTTATCACTCCTTGTACAACCAACTTCAAAATCTGATGAATGTATCTCTGGCATTCAATGTAACTCTTCTTACAGTTGCTATATCATGCTTTTATATGGTTGAGTACATATACAATGAAATGAAGCCACCTTCTATACAACTATACCAAAAAGGTGCTCCATACTGCCACTCAGTGGGATTCCTCGGGAGTAACGCAGAAAGTTATTTTGTGTAACAAACTATTACAATTTACAATCCAATGTATTTCTTGTATAGTATTCATTGATTACTCTTCTGTGAACTCTTGGTTAGACAACAGTGAAATTTCTACGTTTTACAAAGTGATATCAGTACAGTGTCAGTTATCACTCCTTGTACAAAGAACTACAAAATCTGATGAATGTATCTCTGGCATTCAATGTAACTGCTCTTACAGTTGCTATATCATGCTTTTATATGGTTGAGTACATATACAATGAAATGAAGCCACCTTCTATACAACTATAGCAAAAAGGTGCTCCATACTGCCACTCAGTGGGATTCCTCGGGAGTAACGCAGAAAGTCATTTTGTGTAACAAACTATTACAATTTACAATCCAATGTATTTCTTGTATAGTATTCATTGATTACTATTCTGTGAACTCTTGGTTAGACAACAGTGAAATTTCTACGTTTTACAAAGTGATATCAGGACAGTGTCAGTTATCACTCCTTGTACAACCAACTTTAAAATCTGATGAATGGATCTCTTGCATTCAATATAACTGCTCTTACAGTTGCTATATCATGCTTTTATATGGTTGAGTACATATACAATGAAATGAAGCCACCTTCTATACAAGTATAGTAAAAAGGTGCTCCATACTGCCACTCAGTGGGATTCCTCGTGAGTAACGCAGAAAGTCATTTTGTGTAACAAACTATTACAATATACAATTTCTTGTATAGTATTCATTGATTACTCTTTTCAATGATCTGTTGGTTACCGGATAGTGATATTTCTAGGTTTTACAAAGTGATATCAGTACAGTGTCAGTAATCACTCCTTGTACAAACAACTTCAAAATCTGATGAATGTATCTCTGCCACTCAATGTAACTGCTCTTACAGTTGCTATATCATGCTTTTATATGGTTGAGTACATATACAATGAAATGAAGCCACCTTCTATACAACTATAGCAAAAAGGTGCTCCATACTGCCACTCAGTGGGATTCCTCGGGAGTAACGCAGAAAGTCATTTTGTGCAACAAACTATTACAATTTACAATCCAATGTATTTCTTGGATAGTATTCATTGATTACTCTTCTGTGAACTCTTGGTTAGAGAACAGTGAAATTTCTACGTTTTACAAAGTGATATCAGTACAGTGTCAGTTATCACTCCTTGTACAACCAACTTCAAAATCTGATGAATGTATCTCTTGCATTCAATGTAATTGCTCTTACAGTTGATATATCTTGATTTTATATGGTTGAGTACATATACAATTAAATGAAGCCACCTTCTATACAACTACAGTAAAAAGGTGCTCCATACTGCCACTCAGTGGGATTCCTCGGGAGTAACGCAGAAAGTCATTTTGTGTATCGAACTATTACAATTTACAATCCAATGTATTTCTTGTATCGTATTCGTTGATTACTCTTCTGCGATCGCTTGGTTAGACAACAGTGAAATTTCTAGGTTTTCCAACGTGATATCAATACAGTGTCAGTAATCACTCCTTGTACAAACAACTTCAAAATCTGATGAACGTATCTCTTGCATTCAATGTAACTGCTCTTACAGTTGCTATATCATGCTTTTATATGGTTGAGTACATATACAATGAAATGAAGCCACCTTCTATACAACTATAGTAAAAAGGAGCTCCATACTGCCACTCAGTGGGATTCCTCGGGAGTAACGCAGAAAGCCATTTTGTGTAACAAACTATTACAATATATAATTTCTTGTATAGTATTCATTGATTACTCTTTTCAATGATCTGTTGGTTACAGGATAGTGATATTTCTAGGTTTTACAAAGTGATTTTAAGTACAGTGTCAGTTATCACTCCTTGTACAAACAACTTTAAAATCTGATGAATGTATCTCTGGCATTCAATGTAACTGCTCTTACAGTTGCTATATTATGCTTTTATATGGTTGAGTACATATACAATGAAATGAAGCCACCTTCTATACAACTATAGTAAAAAGGAGCTCCATACTGCCACTCAGTGGGATTCCTAAGGAGTAACGCAGAAAGTCATTTTGTGTAACAAACTATTACAATATATAATTTCTTGTATAGTATTCATTGATTACTCTTTTCAATGATCTGTTGGTTACAGGATAGTGATATTTCTAGGTTTTACAAAGTGATATCAGTACAGTGTCAGTTATCACTCCTTGTACAACCAACTTCAAAATCTGATGAATGTATCTCTGGCATTCAATGTAACTCTTCTTACAGTTGCTATATCATGCTTTTATATGGTTGAGTACATATACAATGAAATGAAGCCACCTTCTATACAACTATAGCAAAAACGTGCTCCATACTGCCACTCAGTGGGATTCCTCGGGAGTAACGCAGAAAGTCATTTTGTGTAACAAACTATTACAATTTACAATCCAATGTATTTCTTGTATAGTATTCATTGATTACTCTTCTGTGAACTCTTGGTTAGACAACAGTGAAATTTCTACGTTTTACAAAGTGATATCAGTACAGTGTCAGTTATCACTCCTTGTACAAAGAACTTCAAAATCTGATGAATGTATCTCTGGCATTCAATGTAACTGCTCTTACAGTTGCTATATCATGCTTTTAGATGGTTGAGTACATATACAATGAAATGAAGCCACCTTCTATACAACTATAGCAAAAAGGTGCTCCATACTGCCACTCAGTGGGATTCCTCGGGAGTAACGCAGAAAGTCATTTTGTGTAACAAACTATTACAATTTACAATCCAATGTATTTCTTGGATAGTATTCATTGATTACTCTTCTGTGAATTCTTGGTTAGACAACAGTGAAATTTCTACGTTTTACAAAGTGATATCAGTACAGTGTCAGTTATCACTCCTTGTACAACCAACTTCAAAATCTGATGAATGTATCTCTTGCATTCAATGTAACTGCTCTTACTGTGGCTATATCATGCTTTTATATGGTTGAGTACATATACAATAAAATGAAGCCACCTTCTATACAGCTGGAGGAAAAAGGTGCTCCATACTGCCACTCAGTGGGATTCCTCGGGAGTAACGCAGAAAGTCATTTTGTGTAACAAACTATTACAATATACAATTTCTTGTATAGTATTCATTGATTACTCTTTTCAATGATCTGTTGGTTACAGGATAGTGATATTTCTAGGTTTTACAAAGTGATATCAGTACAGGGTCAGTTATCACTCCTTGTACAAAAAACTTCAAAATCTGATGAATGTATCTCTGCCATTCAATGTAACTGCTCTTACAGTTGCTATATCATGCTTTTATATGGTTGAGTACATATACAATGAAATGAAGCCACCTTCTATACAACTATAGCAAAAAGGTGCTCCATACTGCCACTCAGTGGGATTCCTCGGGAGTAACGCAGAAAGTCATTTTGTGCAACAAACTATTACAATTTACAATCCAATGTATTTCTTGTATAGTATTCATTGATTACTCTTGTGTGATCTCTTGGTTAGACAACAGTGAAATTTCTAGGTTTTACAAAGTGATATCAGTACAGTGTCAGTTATCACTCCTTGTACAACCAACTTCACAATCTGATGAATGTATCTCTTGCATTCAATGTAACTGTTTTTACTTTTGTATATCATGCTTTTATATGGTTGAGTACATATACAATGAAATGAAGACACCTTCTATACAACTATAGCAAAAAGGAGCTCCATACTGCCACTCAGTGGGTTTCCTCGGGAGTAACGCAGAAAGTCATTTTGTGTAACAAACTATTACAATTTACAATCCAATGTATTTCTTGGATAGTATTCATTGATTACTCTTGTGTGAACTCTTGGTTAGACAACAGTGAAATTTCTACGTTTTACAAAGTGATATCAGTACAGTGTCAGTTATCACTCCTCGTACAAAGAACTTCAAAATCTGATGAATGTATCTCTGGCATTCAATGTAACTGCTCTTACAGTTGCTATATCATGCTTTTATATGGTTGAGTACATATACAATGAAATGAAGCCACCTTCTATACAACTATAGCAAAAAGGAGCTCCATACTGCTACTCAGTGGGTTTCCTCGGGAGTAACGCAGAAAGTCATTTTGTGTAACAAACTATTACAATTTACAATCCAATGTATTTCTTGGATAGTATTCATTGATTACTCTTCTGTGAGCTCTTGGTTAGACAACAGTGAAATTTCTACGTTTTACAAAGTGATATCAGTACAGTGTCAGTTATCACTCCTTGTACAAAGAACTTCAAAATCTGATGAATGTATCTCTGGCATTCAATGTAACTGCTCTTACAGTTGCTATATCATGCTTTTAGATGGTTGAGTACATATACAATGAAATGAAGCCACCTTCTATACAACTATAGCAAAAAGGTGCTCCATACTGCCACTCAGTGGGATTCCTCGGGAGTAACGCAGAAAGTCATTTTGTGTAACAAACTATTACAATTTACAATCCAATGTATTTCTTGTATAGTATTCATTGATTACTCTTCTGTGAACTCTTGGTTAGACAACAGTGAAATTTCTACGTTTTACAAAGTGATATCAGGACAGTGTCAGTTATCACTCCTTGTACAACCAACTTTAAAATCTGATGAATGTATCTCTTGCATTCAATGCAACTGCTCTTACAGTTGCTATATCATGCTTTTATATGGTTGAGTACATATACAATGAAATGAAGCCACCTTCTATACAAGTATAGTGAAAAGGTGCTCCATACTGCCACTCAGTGGGATTCCTCGTGAGTAACGCAGAAAGTCATTTTGTGTAACAAACTATTACAATATACAATTTCTTGTATAGTATTCATTGATTACTCTTTTCAATGATCTGTTGGTTACAGAATAGTGATATTTCAAGGTTTTACAAAGTGATATCAGTACAGTGTCAGTTATCACTCCTTGTACAAACAACTTCAAAATCTGATGAATGTATCTCTGCCATTCAATGTAACTGCTCTTACAGTTGCTATATCATGCTTTTATCTGGTTGAGTCCATATACAATGAAATGAAGCCACCTTCTATACAACTATAGCAAAAAGGTTCTCCATACTGCCACTTAGTGGGATTCCTCGGGAGTAACGCAGAAAGTCATTTTGTGTAACAAACTATTACAATTTACAATCCAATGTATTTCTTGGATAGTATTCATTGATTACTCTTCTGTGAATTCTTGGTTAGACAACAGTGAAATTTCTACGTTTTACAAAGTGATATCAGTACAGTGTCAGTTATCACTCCTTGTACAACCAACTTCAAAATCTGATGAATGTATCTCTTGCATTCAGTGTAACTGCTCTTACTGTGGCTATATCATGCTTTTATATGGTTGAGTACATATACAATTAAATGAAGCCACCTTCTATACAGCTGGAGGAAAAAGGTGCTCCATACTGCCACTCAGTGGGATTCCTCGGGAGTAACGCAGAAAGTCATTTTGTGTAACAAACTATTACAATATACAATTTCTTGTATAGTATTCATTGATTACTCTTTTCAATGATCTGTTGGTTACAGGATAGTGATATTTCTAGGTTTTACAAAGTGATATCAGTACAGGGTCAGTTATCACTCCTTGTACAAAGAACTTCAAAATCTGATGAATGTATCTCTGCCATTCAATGTAACTGCTCTTACAGTTGCTATATCATGCTTTTATATGGTTGAGTACATATACAATGAAATGAAGCCACCTTCTATACAACTATAGCAAAAAGGTGCTCCATACTGCCACTCAGTGGGATTCCTCGGGAGTAACGCAGAAAGTCATTTTGTGTAACAAACTATTACAATTTACAATCCAATGTATTTCTTGTATAGTATTCATTGATTACTCTTCTGTGAACTCTTGGTTAGACAACAGTGAAATTTCTACGTTTTACAAAGTGATATCAGTACAGTGTCAGTTATCACTCCTTGTACAACCAACTTCACAATCTGATGAATGTATCTCTTGCATTCAATGTAACTGTTTTTACTTTTGCTATATCATGCTTTTATATGGTTGAGTACATATACAATGAAATGAAGACACCTTCTATACAACTATAGCAAAAAGGAGCTCCATACTGCCACTCAGTGGGTTTCCTCGGGAGTAACGCAGAAAGTCATTTTGTGTAACAAACTATTACAATTTACAATCCAATGTATTTCTTGGATAGTATTCATTGATTACTCTTCTGTGAACTCTTGGTTAGACAACAGTGAAATTTCTACGTTTTACAAAGTGATATCAGTACAGTGTCAGTTATCACTCCTCGTACAAAGAACTTCAAAATCTGATGAATGTATCTCTGGCATTCAATGTAACTGCTCTTACAGTTGCTATATCATGCTTTTATATGGTTGAGTACATATACAATGAAATGAAGCCACCTTCTATACAACTATAGCAAAAAGGAGCTCCATACTGCCACTCAGTGGGTTTCCTCGGGAGTAACGCAGAAAGTCATTTTGTGTAACAAACTATTACAATTTACAATCCAATGTTTTTCTTGTATAGTATTCATTGATTACTCTTCTGTGAACTCTTGGTTAGACAACAGTGAAATTTCTACGTTTTACAAAGTGATATCAGGACAGTGTCAGTTATCACTCCTTGTACAACCAACTTCAAAATCTGATTAATGTATCTCTTGCATTCAATGTAACTGCTCTTACAGTTGCTATATCATGCTTTTATATGGTTGAGTACATATACAATGAAATGAAGCCACCTTCTATACAACTATAGAAAAAGGTGCTCCATACTGCCACTCAGTGGGATTCCTCGTGAGTAACGCAGAAAGTCATTTTGTGTAACAAACTATTACAATATACAATTTCTTGTGTAGTATTCATTGATTACTCTTTTCAATGATCTGTTGGTTACAGGATAGTGATATTTCTAGGTTTTACAAAGTGATATCAGTACAGTGTCAGTTATCACTCCTTGTACAAACAACTTCAAAATCTGATGAATGTATCTCTGGCATTCAATGTAACTGCTCTTACAGTTGCTATATCATGCTTTTATATGGTTGAGTACATATACAATGAAATGAAGCCACCTTCTATACAACTATAGTAAAAAGGAGCTCCATACTGCCACTCAGTGGGATTCCTCGGGAGTAACGCAGAAAGCCATTTTGTGTAACAAACTATTACAATATATAATTTCTTGTGTAGTATTCATTGATTACTCTTTTCAATGATCTGTTGGTTACAGGATAGTGATATTTCTAGGTTTTACAAAGTGATTTTAAGTACAGTGTCAGTTATCACTCCTTGTACAAACAACTTTAAAATCTGATGAATGTATCTCTGGCATTCAATGTAACTGCTCTTACAGTTGCTATATTATGCTTTTATATGGTTGAGTACATATACAATGAAATGAAGCCACCTTCTATACAACTATAGTAAAAAGGAGCTCCATACTGCCACTCAGTGGGATTCCTAAGGAGTAACGCAGAAAGTCATTTTGTGTAACAAACTATTACAATATATAATTTCTTGTATAGTATTCATTGATTACTCTTTTCAATGATCTGTTGGTTACAGGATAGTGATATTTCTAGGTTTTACAAAGTGATATCAGTACAGTGTCAGTTATCACTCCTTGTACAACCAACTTCAAAATCTGATGAATGTATCTCTGGCATTCAATGTAACTCTTCTTACAGTTGCTATATCATGCTTTTATATTGTTGAGTACATATACAATGAAATGAAGCCACCTTCTATACAACTATAGCAAAAACGTGCTCCATACTGCCACTCAGTGGGATTCCTCGGGAGTAACGCAGAAAGTCATTTTGTGTAAGAAACTATTACAATTTACAATCCAATGTATTTCTTGTATAGTATTCATTGATTAGTCTTCTGTGAACTCTTGGTTAGACAACAGTGAAATTTCTACGTTTTACAAAGTGATATCAGTACAGTGTCAGTTATCACTCCTTGTACAAAGAACTTCAAAATCTGATGAATGTATCTCTGGCATTCAATGTAACTGCTCTTACAGTTGCTATATCATGCTTTTAGATGGTTGAGTACATATACAATGAAATGAAGCCACCTTCTATACAACTATAGCAAAAAGGTGCTCCATACTGCCACTCAGTGGGATTCCTCGGGAGTAACGCAGAAAGTCATTTTGTGTAACAAACTATTACAATTTACAATCCAATGTATTTCTTGTATAGTATTCATTGATTACTCTTCTGTGAACTCTTGGTTAGACAACAGTGAAATTTATACGTTTTACAAAGTGATATCAGTACAGTGTCAGTTATCACTCCTTGTACAACCAACTTCAAAATCTGATGAATGTATCTCTTGCATTCAATGTAACTGCTCTTACTGTGGCTATATCATGCTTTTATATGGTTGAGTACATATACAATTAAATGAAGCCACCTTCTATACAGCTGGAGGAAAAAGGTGCTCCATACTGCCACTCAGTGGGATTCCTCGGGAGTAACGCAGAAAGTCATTTTGTGTAACAAACTATTACAATATACAATTTCTTGTATAGTATTCATTGATTACTCTTTTCAATGATCTGTTGGTTACAGGATAGTGATATTTCTAGGTTTTACAAAGTGATATCAGTACAGGGTCAGTTATCACTCCTTGTACAAAAAAACTTTAAAATCTGATGAACGTATCTCTGCCATTCAATGTAACTGCTCTTACAGTTGCTATATCATGCTTTTATATGGTTGAGTACATATACAATGAAATGAAGCCACCTTCTATACAACTATAGCAAAAAGGTGCTCCATACTGCCACTCAGTGGGATTCCTCGGGAGTAACGCAGAAAGTCATTTTGTGTAACAAACTATTACAATTTACAATCCAATGTATTTCTTGTATAGTATTCATTGATTACTCTTGTGTGATCTCTTGGTTAGACAACAGTGAAATTTCTACGTTTTACAAAGTGATATCAGGACAGTGTCAGTTATCACTCCTTGTACAACCAACTTCACAATCTGATGAATGTATCTCTTGCATTCAATGTAACTGTTTTTACTTTTGCTATATCATGCTTTTATATGGTTGAGTACATATACAATGAAATGAAGACACCTTCTATACAACTATAGCAAAAAGGAGCTCCATACTGCCACTCAGTGGGTTTCCTCGGGAGTAACGCAGAAAGTCATTTTGTGTAACAAACTATTACAATTTACAATCCAATGTATTTCTTGTATAGTATTCATTGATTACTCTTCTGTGAACTCTTGGTTAGACAACAGTGAAATTTCTACGTTTTACAAAGTGATATCAGTACAGTGTCAGTTATCACTCCTCGTACAAAGAACTTCAAAATCTGATGAATGTATCTCTTGCATTCAATGTAACTGCTCTTAGAGTTGCTATATCATGCTTTTATATGGTTGAGTCCATATACAATGAAATGAAGCCACCTTCTATACAACTATAGCAAAAAGGAGCTCCATACTGCCACTCAGTGGGTTTCCTCGGGAGTAACGCAGAAAGTCATTTTGTGTAACAAACTATTACAATTTACAATCCAATGTATTTCTTGTATAGTATTCATTGATTACTCTTCTGTGAACTCTTGGTTAGACAACAGTGAAATTTCTACGTTTTACAAAGTGATATCAGGACAGTGTCAGTTATCACTCCTTGTACAACCAACTTCAAAATCTGATTAATGTATCTCCTGCATTCAATGTAACTGCTCTTACAGTTGCTATATCATGCTTTTATATGGTTGAGTACATATACAATGAAATGAAGCCACCTTCTATACAACTATAGAAAAAGGTGCTCCATACTGCCACTCAGTGGGATTCCTCGTGAGTAACGCAGAAAGTCATTTTGTGTAACAAACTATTACAATATACAATTTCTTGTATAGTATTCATTGATTACTCTTTTCAATGATCTGTTGGTTACAGGATAGTGATATTTCTAGGTTTTACAAAGTGATATCAGTACAGTGTCAGTTATCACTCCTTGTACAAACAACTTCAAAATCTGATGAATGTATCTCTGGCATTCAATGTAACTGCTCTTACAGTTGCTATATCATGCTTTTAGATGGTTGAGTACATATACAATGAAATGAAGCCACCTTCTATACAACTATAGCAAAAAGGTGCTCCATACTGCCACTCAGTGGGATTCCTCGGGAGTAACGCAGAAAGTCATTTTGTGTAACAAACTATTACAATTTACAATCCAATGTATTTCTTGTATAGTATTCATTGATTACTCTTCTGTGAACTCTTGGTTAGACAACAGTGAAATTTCTACGTTTTACAAAGTGATATCAGGACAGTGTCAGTTATCACTCCTTGTACAACCAACTTTAAAATCTGATGAATGGATCTCTTGCATTCAATGCAACTGCTCTTACAGTTGCTATATCATGCTTTTATATGGTTGAGTACATATACAATGAAATGAAGCCACCTTCTATACAAGTATAGTAAAAAGGTGCTCCATACTGCCACTCAGTGGGATTCCTCGTGAGTAACGCAGAAAGTCATTTTGTGTAACAAACTATTACAATATACAATTTCTTGTATAGTATTCATTGATTACTCTTTTCAATGATCTGTTGGTTACAGAATAGTGATATTTCAAGGTTTTACAAAGTGATATCAGTACAGTGTCAGTTATCACTCCTTGTACAAACAACTTCAAAATCTGATGAATGTATCTCTGCCATTCAATGTAACTGCTCTTACAGTTGCTATATCATGCTTTTATATGGTTGAGTCCATATACAATGAAATGAAGCCACCTTCTATACAACTATAGCAAAAAGGTGCTCCATACTGCCACTTAGTGGGATTCCTCGGGAGTAACGCAGAAAGTCATTTTGTGTAACAAACTATTACAATTTACAATCCAATGTATTTCTTGGATAGTATTCATTGATTACTCTTCTGTGAATTCTTGGTTAGACAACAGTGAAATTTCTACGTTTTACAAAGTGATATCAGTACAGTGTCAGTTATCACTCCTTGTACAACCAACTTCAAAATCTGATGAATGTATCTCTTGCATTCAATGTAACTGCTCTTACTGTGGCTATATCATGCTTTTATATGGTTGAGTACATATACAATTAAATGAAGCCACCTTCTATACAGCTGGAGGAAAAAGGTGCTCCATACTGCCACTCAGTGGGATTCCTCGGGAGTAACGCAGAAAGTCATTTTGTGTAACAAACTATTACAAGATACAATTTCTTGTATAGTATTCATTGATTACTCTTTTCAATGATCTGTTGGTTACAGGATAGTGATATTTCTAGGTTTTACAAAGTGATATCAGTACAGGGTCAGTTATCACTCCTTGTACAAAAAACTTCAAAATCTGATGAATGTATCTCTGCCATTCAATGTAACTGCTCTTACAGTTGCTATATCATGCTTTTATATGGTTGAGTACATATACAATGAAATGAAGCCACCTTCTATACAACTATAGCAAAAAGGTGCTCCATACTGCCACTCAGTGGGATTCCTCGGGAGTAACGCAGAAAGTCATTTTGTGTAACAAACTATTACAATTTACAATCCAATGTATTTCTTGTATAGTATTCATTGATTACTCTTGTGTGATCTCTTGGTTAGACAACAGTGAAATTTCTACGTTTTACAAAGTGATATCAGTACAGTGTCAGTTATCACTCCTTGTACAACCAACTTCACAATCTGATGAATGTATCTCTTGCATTCAATGTAACTGTTTTTACTTTTGCTATATCATGCTTTTATATGGTTGAGTACATATACAATGAAATGAAGACACCTTCTATACAACTATAGCAAAAAGGAGCTCCATACTGCCACTCAGTGGGTTTCCTCGGGAGTAACGCAGAAAGTCATTTTGTGTAACAAACTATTACAATTTACAATCCAATGTATTTCTTGTATAGTATTCATTGATTACTCTTCTGTGAACTCTTGGTTAGACAACAGTGAAATTTCTACGTTTTACAAAGTGATATCAGGACAGTGTCAGTTATCACTCCTTGTACAACCAACTTCAAAATCTGATTAATGTATCTCTTGCATTCAATGTAACTGCTCTTACAGTTGCTATATCATGCTTTTATATGGTTGAGTACATATACAATGAAATGAAGCCACCTTCTATACAACTATAGAAAAAGGTGCTCCATACTGCCACTCAGTGGGATTCCTCGTGAGTAACGCAGAAAGTCATTTTGTGTAACAAACTATTACAATATACAATTTCTTGTATAGTATTCATTGATTACTCTTTTCAATTATCTGTTGGTTACAGGATAGTGATATTTCTAGGTTTTACAAAGTGATATCAGTACAGTGTCAGTTATCACTCCTTGTACAAACAACTTCAAAATCTGATGAATGTATCTCTGGCATTCAATGTAACTGCTCTTACAGTTGCTATATCATGCTTTTAGATGGTTGAGTCCATATACAATGAAATGAAGCCACCTTCTATACAACTATAGCAAAAAGGTGCTCCATACTGCCACTCAGTGGGATTCCTCGGGAGTAACGCAGAAAGTCATTTTGTGTAACAAACTATTACAATTTACAATCCAATGTATTTCTTGTATAGTATTCATTGATTACTCTTCTGTGAACTCTTGGTTAGACAACAGTGAAATTTCTAGGTTTTACAAAGTGATATCAGTACAGTGTCAGTTATCACTCCTTGTACAAACAACTTCAAAATCTGATGAATGTATCTCTGGCATTCAATGTAACTGCTCTTACAGTTGCTATATCATGCTTTTATATGGTTGAGTACATATACAATGAAATGAAGCCACCTTCTATACAACTATAGCAAAAAGGTGCTCCATACTGCCACTCAGTGGGATTCCTCGGGAGTAACGCAGAAAGTCATTTTGTGTAACAAACTATTATAAGTTACAATCCAATGTATTTCTTGAATAGTATTCATTGATTACTCTTGTGTGATCTCTTGGTTAGACAACAGTGAAATTTCTACGTTTTACAATGTGATATCAATACAGTCTCAGTTATCACTCCTTGTACAACCAACTTCAAAATCTGATGAATGTATCTCTTGCATTCAATGTAACTGCTCTTACTGTGGCTATATCATGCTTTTATATGGTTGAGTACATATACAATGAAATGAAGCCACCTTCTATACAACTATATTAAAAAGGAGCTCCATACTGCCACTCAGTGGGATTCCTCGGGAGTAACGCAGAAAGTCATTTTGTGTAACAAACTATTACAATATATAATTTCTTGTATAGTATTCATTGATTACTCTTTTCAATGATCTGTTGGTTACAGGATAGTGATATTTCTAGGTTTTACAAAGTGATATCAGTACAGTGTCAGTTATCACTCCTTGTACAACCAACTTCAAAATCTGATGAATGTATCTCTGGCATTCAATGTAACTCTTCTTACAGTTGCTATATCATGCTTTTATATGGTTGAGTCCATATACAATTAAATGAAGCCACCTTCTATACAGCTGGAGGAAAAAGGTGCTCCATACTGCCACTCAGTGGGATTCCTCGGGAGTAACGCAGAAAGTCATTTTGTGTAACAAACTATTACAATATACAATTTCTTGTATAGTATTCATTGATTACTCTTTTCAATGATCTGTTGGTTACAGGATAGTGATATTTCTAGGTTTTACAAAGTGATATCAGTACAGGGTCAGTTATCACTCCTTGTACAAACAACTTCAAAATCTGATGAATGTATCTCTGCCATTCAATGTAACTGCTCTTACAGTTGCTATATCATGCTTTTATATGGTTGAGTCCATATACAATGAAATGAAGCCACCTTCTATACAACTATAGCAAAAAGGTGCTCCATACTGCCACTCAGTGGGATTCCTCGGGAGTAACGCAGAAAGTCATTTTGTGTAACAAACTATTACAATTTACAATCCAATGTATTTCTTGTATAGTATTCATTGATTACTCTTCTGTGAACTCTTGGTTAGACAACAGTGAAATTTCTAGGTTTTACAAAGTGATATCAGTACAGTGTCAGTTATCACTCCTTGTACAAACAACTTCAAAATCTGATGAATGTATCTCTGGCATTCAATGTAACTGCTCTTACAGTTGCTATATCATGCTTTTATATGGTTGAGTACATATACAATGAAATGAAGCCACCTTCTATACAACTATAGCAAAAAGGTGCTCCATACTGCCACTCAGTGGGATTCCTCGGGAGTAACGAAGAAAGTCATTTTGTGTAACAAACTATTATAAGTTACAATCCAATGTATTTCTTGAATAGTATTCATTGATTACTCTTGTGTGATCTCTTGGTTAGACAACAGTGAAATTTCTACGTTTTACAATGTGATATCAATACAGTCTCAGTTATCACTCCTTGTACAACCAACTTCAAAATCTGATGAATGTATCTCTTGCATTCAATGTAACTGCTCTTACAGTTGCTATATCATGCTTTTATATGGTTGAGTACATATACAATGAAATGAAGCCACCTTCTATACAACTATAGTAAAAAGGAGCTCCATACTGCCACTCAGTGGGATTCCTCGGGAGTAACGCAGAAAGTCATTTTGTGTAACAAACTATTACAATATATAATTTCTTGTATAGTATTCATTGATTACTCTTTTCAATGATCTGTTGGTTACAGGATAGTGATATTTCTAGGTTTTACAAAGTGATATCAGTACAGTGTCAGTTATCACTCCTTGTACAACCAACTTCAAAATCTGATGAATGTATCTCTGGCATTCAATGTAACTCTTCTTACAGTTGCTATATCATGCTTTTATATGGTTGAGTCCATATACAATGAAATGAAGCCACCTTCTATACAACTATAGCAAAAAGGTGCTCCATACTGCCACTTAGTGGGATTCCTCGGGAGTAACGCAGAAAGTCATTTTGTGTAACAAACTATTACAATTTACAATCCAATGTATTTCTTGGATAGTATTCATTGATTACTCTTCTGTGAATTCTTGGTTAGACAACAGTTAAATTTCTACGTTTTACAAAGTGATATCAGTACAGTGTCAGTTATCACTCCTTGTACAACCAACTTCAAAATCTGATGAATGTATCTCTTGCATTCAATGTAACTGCTCTTACTGTGGCTATATCATGCTTTTATATGGTTGAGTACATATACAATTAAATGAAGCCACCTTCTATACAGCTGGAGGAAAAAGGTGCTCCATACTGCCACTCAGTGGGATTCCTCGGGAGTAACGCAGAAAGTCATTTTGTGTAACAAACTATTACAATATACAATTTCTTGTATAGTATTCATTGATTACTCTTTTCAATGATCTGTTGGTTACAGGATAGTGATATTTCTAGGTTTTACAAAGTGATATCAGTACAGGGTCAGTTATCACTCCTTGTACAAACAACTTCAAAATCTGATGAATGTATCTCTGCCATTCAATGTAACTGCTCTTACAGTTGCTATATCATGCTTTTATATGGTTGAGTCCATATACAATGAAATGAAGCCACCTTCTATACAACTATAGCAAAAAGGTGCTCCATACTGCCACTTAGTGGGATTCCTCGGGAGTAACGCAGAAAGTCATTTTGTGTAACAAACTATTACAATTTACAATCCAATGTATTTCTTGGATAGTATTCATTGATTACTCTTCTGTGAATTCTTGGTTAGACAACAGTGAAATTTCTACGTTTTACAAAGTGATATCAGTACAGTGTCAGTTATCACTCCTTGTACAACCAACTTCAAAATCTGATGAATGTATCTCTTGCATTCAATGTAACTGCTCTTACTGTGGCTATATCATGCTTTTATATGGTTGAGTACATATACAATTAAATGAAGCCACCTTCTATACAGCTGGAGGAAAAAGGTGCTCCATACTGCCACTCAGTGGGATTCCTCGGGAGTAACGCAGAAAGTCATTTTGTGTAACAAACTATTACAATATACAATTTCTTGTATAGTATTCATTGATTACTCTTTTCAAAGATCTGTTGGTTACAGGATAGTGATATTTCTAGGTTTTACAAAGTGATATCAGTACAGGGTCAGTTATCACTCCTTGTACAAACAACTTCAAAATCTGATGAATGTATCTCTTGCATTCAATGTAACTGCTCTTACTGTGGCTATATCATGCTTTTATATGGTTGAGTCCATATACAATGAAATGAAGCCACCTTCTATTCAACTATAGCAAAAAGGAGCTCCATACTGCCACTCAGTGGGTTTCCTCGGGAGTAACGCAGAAAGTCATTTTGTGTAACAAACTATTACAATTTACAATCCAATGTATTTCTTGTATAGTATTCATTGATTACTCTTCTGTGAACTCTTGGTTAGACAACAGTGAAATTTCTACGTTTTACAAAGTGATATCAGGACAGTGTCAGTTATCACTCCTTGTACAACCAACTTCAAAATCTGATTAATGTATCTCTTGCATTCAATGTAACTGCTCTTACAGTTGCTATATCATGCTTTTATATGGTTGAGTACATATACAATGAAATGAAGCCACCTTCTATACAACTATAGAAAAAGGTGCTCCATACTGCCACTCAGTGGGATTCCTCGTGAGTAACGCAGAAAGTCATTTTGTGTAACAAACTATTACAATATACAATTTCTTGCATAGTATTCATTGATTACTCTTTTCAATGATCTCTTGGTTACAGGATAGTGATATTTCTAGGTTTTACAAAGTGATATCAGTACAGTGTCAGTTATCACTACTTGTACAACCAACTACAAAATCTGATGAGTGTATGTTTTGCGTTCAATGTAACTGCTCTTACAGTTGCTATATCATGCTTTTATATGGTTGAGTAGATATGTAATGAAACGAAGCCACCTTCTATACAAGTATAGTAAAAAGGTGCTCCATACTGCCACTCAGTGGGATTCCTGAGGAGTAAGGCAGAAAGTCATTTTGTGTAACGAACTATTACAATTTACAATCCAATATATTTCTTGTATAGTATTCATTGATTACTCTTCTGTGATCTCTTGGTTAGACAACAGTGAAATTTCTAGGTTTTAGAAAGTGGTATCAGTACAGTGTCAGTTATCATTCCTTGTACAAGCAACTTCACAATCTGATGAATGTATCTCTTGCATTCAATGTAACTGCTTTTACCGTTGCTATATCATGCTTTTTATGGCTGATTACATATACAATGAAATGAAGCCACCCTCTCTACAGCTAGAGGAAAAAGGTGCTCCATACTGCCACTCAGTGGGATTCCTTGGGAGTAACACAGAAAATCATTTTTTGTAACAAACTATTAAAATTTACAATCCAATATATTTCTTGAATAGTATTCATTGATTACTCTTCTGTGATCTCTTGGTTAGACAAAAGTGAAATTTCTACGTTTTACAAAGTGATATCAATACAGTCTCAGTTATCACTCCTTGTACAACCAACTTCAAAATCTGATGAATGTATGTCTTGCATTCAATGTAACTGCTCTTAAAGTTGATATATCATGCTTTTACATGATTGAGTACATATACAATGAAATGAAGCCACCTTCTATACAACTATAGTAAAAAGGTGCTCCATACTGCCACTCAGTGGGATTCCTCGGGAGTAATGCAGAAAGTCATTTTGTGTAATAAACTATTACAATTTACAATCCAATGTATTTCTTGTATAGTATTCATTGATTACTCTTGTGTGATCTCTTGGTTAGACAACAGTGAAATTTCTACGTTTTAGAAAGTGATATCAGTACAGTGTCAGTTATCACTCCTCGTACAAAGAACTTCAAAATCTGATGAATTTATCTCTGGCATTCAATGTAACTGCTCTTACAGTTGCTATATCATGCTTTTATATGGTTGAGTACATATACAATGAAATGAAGCCACCTTCTATACAACTATAGCAAAAAGGAGCTCCATACTGCCACTCAGTGGGTTTCCTCGGGAGTAACGCAGAAAGTCATTTTGTGTAACAAACTATTACAATTTACAATCCTATGTATTTCTTGTATAGTATTCATTGATTACTCTTCTGTGAACTCTTGGTTAGACAACAGTGAAATTTCTACGTTTTACAAAGTGATATCAGGACAGTGTCAGTTATCACTCCTTGTACAACCAACTTCAAAATCTGATTAATGTATCTCTTGCATTCAATGTAACTGCTCTTACAGTTGCTATATCATGCTTTTATATGGTTGAGTACATATACAATGAAATGAAGCCACCTTCTATACAACTATAGAAAAAGGTGCTCCATACTGCCACTCAGTGGGATTCCTCGTGAGTAACGCAGAAAGTCATTTTGTGTAACAAACTATTACAATATACAATTTCTTGTATAGTATTCATTGATTACTCATTTCAATGATCTGTTGGTTACAGGATAGTGATATTTCTAGGTTTTACAAAGTGATATCAGTACAGTGTCAGCTATCACTCCTTGTACAAACAACTTCAAAATCTGATGAATGTATCTCTGGCATTCAATGTAACTGCTCTTACAGTTGCTATATCATGCTTTTATATGGTTGAGTACATATACAATGAAATGAAGCCACCTTCTATACAACTATAGCAAAAAGGTGCTCCATACTGCCACTCAGTGGGATTCCTCGGGAGTAACGCAGAAAGTCATTTTGTGTAATAAACTATTACAATTTACAATCCAATGTATTTCTTGTATAGTATTCATTGATTACTCTTCTGTGAACTCTTGGTTAGACAACCGTGAAATTTCTAGGTTTTACAAAGTGATATCAGTACAGTGTCAGTTATCACTCCTTGTACAAACAACTTCAAAATCTGATGAATGTATCTCTTGCATTCAATGTAACTGCTCTTACTGTGGCTATATCATGCTTTTATATGGTTGAGTACATATACAATTAAATGAAGCCACCTTCTATACAGCTGGAGGAAAAAGGTGCTCCATACTGCCACTCAGTGGGATTCCTCGGGAGTAACACAGAAAGTCATTTTGTGTAACAAACTATTACAAGATACAATTTCTTGTATAGTATTCATTGATTACTCTTTTCAATGATCTGTTGGTTACAGGATAGTGATATTTCTAGGTTTTACAAAGTGATATCAGTACAGGGTCAGTTATCACTCCTTGTACAAAAAACTTCAAAATCTGATGAATGTATCTCTGCCATTCAATGTAACTGCTCTTACAGTTGCTATATCATGCTTTTATATGGTTGAGTACATATACAATGAAATGAAGCCACCTTCTATACAACTATAGCAAAAAGGTGCTCCATACTGCCACTCAGTGGGATTCCTCGGGAGTAATGCAGAAAGTCATTTTGTGTAATAAACTATTACAATTTACAATCCAATGTATTTCTTGTATAGTATTCATTGATTACTCTTGTGTGATCTCTTGGTTAGACAACAGTGAAATTTCTACGTTTTAGAAAGTGATATCAGTACAGTGTCAGTTATCACTCCTCGTACAAAGAACTTCAAAATCTGATGAATTTATCTCTGGCATTCAATGTAACTGCTCTTACAGTTGCTATATCATGCTTTTATATGGTTGAGTACATATACAATGAAATGAAGCCACCTTCTATACAACTATAGCAAAAAGGAGCTCCATACTGCCACTCAGTGGGTTTCCTCGGGAGTAACGCAGAAAGTCATTTTGTGTAACAAACTATTACAATTTACAATCCTATGTATTTTTTGTATAGTATTCATTGATTACTCTTCTGTGAACTCTTGGTTAGACAACAGTGAAATTTCTACGTTTTACAAAGTGATATCAGGACAGTGTCAGTTATCACTCCTTGTACAACCAACTTCAAAATCTGATTAATGTATCTCTTGCATTCAATGTAACTGCTCTTACAGTTGCTATATCATGCTTTTATATGGTTGAGTACATATACAATGAAATGAAGCCACCTTCTATACAACTATAGAAAAAGGTGCTCCATACTGCCACTCAGTGGGATTCCTCGTGAGTAACGCAGAAAGTCATTTTGTGTAACAAACTATTACAATATACAATTTCTTGTATAGTATTCATTGATTACTCTTTTCAATGATCTGTTGGTTACAGGATAGTGATATTTCTAGGTTTTACAAAGTGATATCAGTACAGTGTCAGCTATCACTCCTTGTACAAACAACTTCAAAATCTGATGAATGTATCTCTGGCATTCAATGTAACTGCTCTTACAGTTGCTATATCATGCTTTTATATGGTTGAGTATATATGCAATGAAACGAAGCCACCTTCTATACAAGTATAGTAAAAAGGTGCTCCATACTGCCACTCAGTGGGATTCCTCAGGAGTAACGCAGAAAGTCATTTTGTGTAACAAACTATTACAATATACAATTTCTTGCATAGTATTCATTGATTACTATGTTCAATGATCTGTTGGTTACAGGATAGTGATATTTCTAGGTTTTACAAAGTGATATCAGTACAGTGTCAGTTATCACTACTTGTACAACCAACTACAAAATCTGATGAGTGTATGTTTTGCGTTCAATGTAACTGCTCTTACAGTTGCTATATCATGCTTTTATATGGTTGAGTAGATATGTAATGAAACGAAGCCACCTTCTATACAAGTATAGTAAAAAGGTGCTCCATACTGCCACTCAGTGGGATTCCTGAGGAGTAAGGCAGAAAGTCATTTTGTGTAACGAACTATTACAATTTACAATCCAATATATTTCTTGTATAGTATTCATTGATTACTCTTCTGTGATCTCTTGGTTAGACAACAGTGAAATTTCTAGGTTTTAGAAAGTGGTATCAGTACAGTGTCAGTTATCATTCCTTGTACAAGCAACTTCACAATCTGATGAATGTATCTCTTGCATTCAATGTAACTGCTTTTACCGTTGCTATATCATGCTTTTTATGGCTGATTACATATACAATGAAATGAAGCCACCCTCTCTACAGCTAGAGGAAAAAGGTGCTCCATACTGCCACTCAGTGGGATTCCTCGGGAGTAACACAGAAAATCATTTTTTGTAACAAACTATTAAAATTTACAATCCAATATATTTCTTGAATAGTATTCATTGATTACTCTTCTGTGATCTCTTGGTTAGACAAAAGTGAAATTTCTACGTTTTACAAAGTGATATCAATACAGTCTCAGTTATCACTCCTTGTACAACCAACTTCAAAATCTGATGAATGTATGTCTTGCATTCAATGTAACTGCTCTTAAAGTTGATATATCATGCTTTTACATGATTGAGTACATATACAATGAAATGAAGCCACCTTCTATACAACTATAGTAAAAAGGTGCTCCATACTGCCACTCAGTGGGATTCCTCGGGAGTAATGCAGAAAGTCATTTTGTGTAATAAACTATTACAATTTACAATCCAATGTATTTCTTGTATAGTATTCATTGATTACTCTTGTGTGATCTCTTGGTTAGACAACAGTGAAATTTCTACGTTTTAGAAAGTGATATAAGTACAGTGTCAGTTATCACTCCTCGTACACAGAACTTCAAAATCTGATGAATTTATCTCTGGCATTCAATGTAACTGCTCTTACAGTTGCTATATCATGCTTTTATATGGTTGAGTACATATACAATGAAATGAAGCCACCTTCTATACAACTATAGCAAAAAGGAGCTCCATACTGCCACTCAGTGGGTTTCCTCGGGAGTAACGCAGAAAGTCATTTTGTGTAACAAACTATTACAATTTACAATCCTATGTATTTCTTGTATAGGATTCATTGATTACTCTTCTGTGAACTCTTGGTTAGACAACAGTGAAATTTCTACGTTTTACAAAGTGATATCAGGACAGTGTCAGTTATCACTCCTTGTACAACCAACTTCAAAATCTGATTAATGTATCTCTTGCATTCAATGTAACTGCTATTACAGTTGCTATATCATGCTTTTATATGGTTGAGTACATATACAATGAAATGAAGCCACCTTCTATACAACTATAGAAAAAGGTGCTCCATACTGCCACTCAGTGGGATTCCTCGTGAGTAACGCAGAAAGTCATTTTGTGTAACAAACTATTACAATATACAATTTCTTGTATAGTATTCATTGATTACTCTTTTCAATGATCTGTTGGTTACAGGATAGTGATATTTCTAGGTTTTACAAAGTGATATCAGTACAGTGTCAGCTATCACTCCTTGTACAAACAACTTCAAAATCTGATGAATGTATCTCTGGCATTCAATGTAACTGCTCTTACAGTTGCTATATCATGCTTTTATATGGTTGAGTACATATACAATGAAATGAAGCCACCTTCTATACAACTATAGCAAAAAGGTGCTCCATACTGCCACTCAGTGGGATTCCTCGGGAGTAACGCAGAAAGTCATTTTGTGTAATAAACTATTACAATTTACAATCCAATGTATTTCTTGTATAGTATTCATTGATTACTCTTCTGTGAACTCTTGGTTAGACAACAGTGAAATTTCTAGGTTTTACAAAGTGATATCAGTACAGTGTCAGTTATCACTCCTTGTACAAACAACTTCAAAATCTGATGAATGTATCTCTTGCATTCAATGTAACTGCTCTTACTGTGGCTATATCATGCTTTTATATGGTTGAGTACATATACAATTAAATGAAGCCACCTTCTATACAGCTGGAGGAAAAAGGTGCTCCATACTGCCACTCAGTGGGATTCCTCGGGAGTAACGCAGAAAGTCATTTTCTGTAACAAACTATTACAAGATACAATTTCTTGTATAGTATTCATTGATTACTCTTTTCAATGATCTGTTGGTTACAGGATATTGATATTTGTAGGTTTTACAAAGTGATATCAGTACAGGGTCAGTTATCACTCCTTGTACAAAAAACTTCAAAATATGATGAATGTATCTCTGCCATTCAATGTAACTGCTCTTACAGTTGCTATATCATGCTTTTATATGGTTGAGTACATATACAATGAAATGAAGCCACCTTCTATACAACTATAGCAAAAAGGTGCTCCATACTGCCACTCAGTGGGATTCCTCGGGATTAACGCAGAAAGTCATTTTGTGTAACAAACTATTACAATTTACAATCCAATGTATTTCTTGTATAGTATTCATTGATTACTCTTGTGTGATCTCTTGGTTAGACAACAGTGAAATTTCTACGTTTTACAAAGTGATATCAGTACAGTGTCAGTTATCACTCCTTGTACAACCAACTTCACAATCTGATGAATGTATCTCTTGCATTCAATGTAACTGTTTTTACTTTTGCTATATCATGCTTTTATATGGTTGAGTACATATACAATGAAATGAAGCCACCTTCTATACAACTATAGCAAAAAGGAGCTCCATACTGCCACTCAGTGGGTTTCCTCGGGAGTAACGCAGAAAGTCATTTTGTGTAACAAACTATTACAATTTACAATCCAATGTATTTCTTGTATAGTATTCATTGATTACTCTTCTGTGAACTATTGGTTAGACAACAGTGAAATTTCTACGTTTTACAAAGTGATATCAGGACAGTGTCAGTTATCACTCCTTGTACAACCAACTTCAAAATCTGATTAATGTATCTCTTGCATTCAATGTAACTGCTCTTACAGTTGCTATATCATGCTTTTATATGGTTGAGTACATATACAATGAAATGAAGCCACCTTCTATACAACTATAGAAAAAGGTGCTCCATACTGCCACTCAGTGGGATTCCTCATGAGTAACGCAGAAAGTCATTTTGTGTAACAAACTATTACAATATACAATTTCTTGTATAGTATTCATTGATTACTCTTTTCAATGATCTCTTGGCACAGGATAGTGATATTTCTAGGTTTTACAAAGTGATATCAGTACAGTGTCAGTTATCACTCCTTGTACAAACAACTTCAAAATCTGATGAATGTATCTCTGGCATTCAATGTAACTGCTCTTACAGTTGCTATATCATGCTTTTATATGGTTGAGTATATATGCAATGAAACGAAGCCACCTTCTATACAAGTATAGTAAAAAGGTGCTCCATACTGCCACTCAGTGGGATTCCTCAGGAGTAACGCAGAAAGTCATTTTGTGTAACAAACTATTACAATATACAATTTCTTGCATAGTATTCATTGATTACTATGTTCAATGATCTGTTGGTTACAGGATAGTGATATTTCTAGGTTTTACAAAGTGATATCAGTACAGTGTCAGTTATCACTACTTGTACAACCAACTACAAAATCTGATGAGTGTATGTTTTGCGTTCAATGTAACTGCTCTTACAGTTGCTATATCATGCTTTTATATGGTTGAGTAGATATGTAATGAAACGAAGCCACCTTCTATACAAGTATAGTAAAAAGGTGCTCCATACTGCCACTCAGTGGGATTCCTGAGGAGTAACGCAGAAAGTCATTTTGTGTAACGAACTATTACAATTTACAATCCAATATATTTCTTGTATAGTATTCATTGATTACTCTTCTGTGATCTCTTGGTTAGACAACAGTGAAATTTCTAGGTTTTAGAAAGTGGTATCAGTACAGTGTCAGTTATCATTCCTTGTACAAGCAACTTCACAATCTGATGAATGTATCTCTTGCATTCAATGTAACTGCTTTTACCGTTGCTATATCATGCTTTTTATGGCTGATTACATATACAATGAAATGAAGCCACCCTCTCTACAGCTAGAGGAAAAAGGTGCTCCATACTGCCACTCAGTGGGATTCCTCGGGAGTAACACAGAAAATCATTTTTTGTAACAAACTATTAAAATTTGCAATCCAATATATTTCTTGAATAGTATTCATTGATTACTCTTCTGTGATCTCTTGGTTAGACAAAAGTGAAATTTCTACGTTTTACAAAGTGATATCAATACAGTCTCAGTTATCACTCCTTGTACAACCAACTTCAAAATCTGATTAATGTATGTCTTGCATTCAATGTAACTGCTCTTACAGTTGCTATATCATGCTTTTATATGGTTGAGTACATATACAATGAAATGAAGCCACCTTCTATACAACTATAGTAAAAAGGTGCTCCATACTGCCACTCAGTGGGATTCCTCGGGAGTAATGCAGAAAGTCATTTTGTGTAATAAACTATTACAATTTGCAATCCAATGTATTTCTTGTATAGTATTCATTGATTACTCTTGTGTGATCTCTTGGTTAGACAACAGTGAAATTTCTACGTTTTAGAAAGTGATATCAGTACAGTGTCAGTTATCACTCCTCGTACAAAGAACTTCAAAATCTGATGAATTTATCTCTGGCATTCAATGTAACTGCTCTTACAGTTGCTATATCATGCTTTTATATGGTTGAGTACATATACAATGAAATGAAGCCACCTTCTATACAACTATAGCAAAAAGGAGCTCCATACTGCCACTCAGTGGGTTTCCTCGGGAGTAACGCAGAAAGTCATTTTGTGTAACAAACTATTACAATTTACAATCCTATGTATTTCTTGTATAGTATTCATTGATTACTCTTCTGTGAACTCTTGGTTAGACAACAGTGAAATTTCTACGTTTTACAAAGTGATATCAGGACAGTGTCAGTTATCACTCCTTGTACAACCAACTTCAAAATCTGATTAATGTATCTCTTGCATTCAATGTAACTGCTCTTACAGTTGCTATATCATGCTTTTATATGGTTGAGTACATATACAATGAAATGAAGCCACCTTCTATACAACTATAGAAAAAGGTGCTCCATACTGCCACTCAGTGGGATTCCTCGTGAGTAACGCAGAAAGTCATTTTGTGTAACAAACTATTACAATATACAATTTCTTGTATAGTATTCATTGATTACTCTTTTCAATGATCTGTTGGTTACAGGATAGTGATATTTCTAGGTTTTACAAAGTGATATCAGTACAGTGTCAGTTATCACTCCTTGTACAAACAACTTCAAAATCTGATGAATGTATCTCTGGCATTCAATGTAACTGCTCTTACAGTTGCTATATCATGCTTTTATATGGTTGAGTACATATACAATGAAATGAAGCCACCTTGTATACAACTATAGCAAAAAGGTGCTCCATACTGCCACTCAGTGGGATTCCTCGGGAGTAACGCAGAAAGTCATTTTGTGTAATAAACTATTACAATTTACAATCCAATGTATTTCTTGTATAGTATTCATTGATTACTCTTCTGTGAACTCTTGGTTAGACAACAGTGAAATTTCTAGGTTTTACAAAGTGATATCAGTACAGTGTCAGTTATCACTCCTTGTACAAACAACTTCAAAATCTGATGAATGTATCTCTGGCATTCAATGTAACTGCTCTTACAGTTGCTATATCATGCTTTTATATGGTTGAGTACATATACAATGAAATGAAGCCACCTTCTATACAACTATAGCAAAAAGGTGCTCCATACTGCCACTCAGTGGGATTCCTCGGGAGTAACGCAGAAAGTCATTTTGTGTAACAAACTATTACAATTTACAATCCAATGTATTTCTTGAATAGTATTCATTGATTACTCTTGTGTGATCTCTTGGTTAGACAACAGTGATATTTCTAGGTTTTACAAAGTGATATCAGTACAGTGTCAGTTATCACTACTTGTGCAACCAACTACAGAATCTGATGAGTGTATGTTTTGCTTTCAATGTAACTGCTCTTACAGTTGCTATATCATGCTTTTATACGGTTGAGTATATATGCAATCCAACGAAGCCACCTTCTATACAAGTATAGTAAAAAGGTGCTCCATACTGCCACTCAGTGGGATTCCTCAGGAGTAACGCAGAAAGTCATTTTGTGTAACAAACTATTACAATATACAATTTCTTGCATAGTATTCATTGATTACTATGTTCAATGATCTGTTGGTTACAGGATAGTGATATTTCTAGGTTTTACAAAGTGATCTCAGTACAGTGTCAGTTATCACTACTTGTACAACCAACTACAAAATCTGATGAGTGTATGTTTTGCGTTCAATGTAACTGCTCTTACAGTTGCTATATCATGCTTTTATATGGTTGAGTAGATATGTAATGAAACGAAGCCACCTTCTATACAAGTATAGTAAAAAGGTGCTCCATACTGCCACTCAGTGGGATTCCTGAGGAGTAACGCAGAAAGTCATTTTGTGTAACGAACTATTACAATTTACAATCCAATATATTTCTTGTATAGTATTCATTGATTACTCTTGTGTGATCTCTTGGTTAGACAACAGTGAAATTTCTAGGTTTTAGAAAGTGGTATCAGTACAGTGTCAGTTATCATTCCTTGTACAAGCAACTTCACAATCTGATGAATGTATCTCTTGCATTCAATGTAACTGCTTTTACCGTTGCTATATCATGCTTTTTATGGTTGATTACATATACAATGAAATGAAGCCACCCTCTCTACAGCTAGAGGAAAAAGGTGCTCCATACTGCCACTCAGTGGGATTCCTCGGGAGTAACACAGAAAATCATTTTTTGTAACAAACTATTAAAATTTACAATCCAATATATTTCTTGAATAGTATTCATTGATTACTCTTCTGTGATCTCTTGGTTAGACAAAAGTGAAATTTCTACGTTTTACAAAGTGATATCAATACAGTCTCAGTTATCACTCCTTGTACAACCAACTTCAAAATCTGATGAATGTATGTCTTGCATTCAATGTAACTGCTCTTACAGTTGATATATCATGCTTTTACATGATTGAGTACATATACAATGAAATGAAGCCACCTTCTATACAACTATAGTAAAAAGGTGCTCCATACTGCCACTCAGTGGGATTCCTCGGGAGTAATGCAGAAAGTCATTTTGTGTAATAAACTATTACAATTTACAATCCAATGTATTTCTTGTATAGTATTCATTGATTACTCTTGTGTGATTTCTTGGTTAGACAACAGTGAAATTTCTACGTTTTACAAAGTGATATCAGTACAGTGTCAGTTATCACTCCTTGTACATCCAACTTCACAATCTGATGAATGTATCTCTTGCATTCAATGTAACTGTTTTTACTGTTGCTATATCATGCTTTTTATGGTTGAGTACATATACAATGAAATGAAGCCACCCTTTATACAGCTAGAGGAAAAAGGTGCTCCATACTGCCACTCAGTGGGATTCCTCAGGAGTAACACAGAAAATCATTTTGTGTAACAAACTATTAAAATTTACAATCCAATGTATTTCTTGAATAGTATTCATTGATTACTCTTGTGTGATCTCTTGGTTAGACAACAGTGAAATTTCTACGTTTTACAAAGTGATATCAGTACAGTGTCAGTTATCACTCCTTGTACAACCAACTTCACAATCTGATGAATGTATCTCTTGCATTCAATGTAACTGTTTTTACTGTTGCTATATCATGCTTTTATATGGTTGAGTACATATACAATGAAATTAAGACACCTTCTATACAACTATAGCAAAAAGGAGCTCCATACTGCCACTCAGTGGGTTTCCTCGGGAGTAACGCAGAAAGTCATTTTGTGTAACAAACTATTACAATTTACAATCCAATGTATTTCTTGTATAGTATTCATTGATTACTCTTCTGTGAACTCTTGGTTAGACAACAGTGAAATTTCTACGTTTTACAAAGTGATATCAGTACAGTGTCAGTTATCACTCCTCGTACAAAGAACTTCAAAATCTGATGAATGTATCTCTGGCATTCAATGTAACTGCTCTTACAGTTGCTATATCATGCTTTTATATGGTTGAGTACATATACAATGAAATGAAGCCACCTTCTATACAAATATAGGAAAAGGGAGCTCCATACTGCCACTCAGTGGGTTTCCTCGGGAGTAACGCAGAAAGTCATTTTGTGTAACAAACTATTACAATATACAATTTCTTGTATAGTATTCATTGATTACTCTTTTCAATGATCTGTTGGTTACAGGATAGTGATATTTCTAGGTTTTACAAAGTGATATCAGTACAGTGTCAGTTATCACTCCTTGTACAAACAACTTCAAAATCTGATTAATGTATCTCTGGCATTCAATGTAACTGCTCTTACAGTTGCTATATCATGCTTTTATATGGTTGAGTACATATACAATGAAATGAAGCCACCTTCTATACAACTATAGCAAAAAGGTGCTCCATACTGCCACTCAGTGGGATTCCTTGGGAGTAACGCAGAAAGTCATTTTGTGTAACAAACTATTACAATATACAATTTCTTGTATAGTATTCATTGATTACTCTGTTCAATGATCTGTTGGTAACAGGATAGTGATATTTCTAGGTTTTACAAAGTGATATCAGTACAGTGTCAGTTATCACTACTTGTGCAACCAACTACAAAATCTGATGAGTGTATGTTTTGCTTTCAATGTAACTGCTCTTACAGTTGCTATATCATGCTTTTATATGGTTGAGTATATATGCAATGAAACGAAGCCACCTTCTATACAAGTATAGTAAAAAGGTGCTCCATACTGCCACTCAGTGGGATTCCTCAGGAGTAACGCAGAAAGTCATTTTGTGTAACAAACTATTACAATATACAATTTCTTGCATAGTATTCATTGATTACTATGTTCAATGATCTGTTGGTTACAGGATAGTGATATTTCTAGGTTTTACAAAGTGATATCAGTACAGTGTCAGTTATCACTACTTGTACAACCAACTACAAAATCTGATGAGTGTATGTTTTGCGTTCAATGTAACTGCTCTTACAGTTGCTATATCATGCTTTTATATCCCTGAGTAGATATGTAATGAAACGAAGCCACCTTCTATACAAGTATAGTAAAAAGGTGCTCCATACTGCCACTCAGTGGGATTCCTGAGGAGTAACGCAGAAAGTCATTTTGTGTAACGAACTATTACAATTTACAATCCAATATATTTCTTCTATAGTATTCATTGATTACTCTTGTGTGATCTCTTGGTTAGACAACAGTGAAATTTCTAGGTTTTAGAAAGTGGTATCAGTACAGTGTCAGTTATCATTCCTTGTACAAGCAACTTCACAATCTGATGAATGTATCTCTTGCATTCAATGTAACTGCTTTTACCGTTGCTATATCATGCTTTTTATGGCTGATTACATATACAATGAAATGAAGCCACCCTCTCTACAGCTAGAGGAAAAAGGTGCTCCATACTGCCACTCAGTGGGATTCCTCGGGAGTAACACAGAAAATCATTTTTTGTAACAAACTATTAAAATTTACAATCCAATATATTTCTTGAATAGTATTCATTGATTACTCTTCTGTGATCTCTTGGTTAGACAAAAGTGAAATTTCTACGTTTTACAAAGTGATATCAATACAGTCTCAGTTATCACTCCTTGTACAAACAACTTCAAAATCTGATGAATGTATGTCTTGCATTCAATGTAACTGCTCTTACAGTTGATATATCATGCTTTTACATGATTGAGTACATATACAATGAAATGAAGCCACCTTCTATACAACTATAGTAAAAAGGTGCTCCATACTGCCACTCAGTGGGATTCCTCGGGAGTAATGCAGAAAGTCATTTTGTGTAATAAACTATTACAATTTACAATCCAATGTATTTCTTGTATAGTATTCATTGATTACTCTTGTGTGATCTCTTGGTTAGACAACAGTGAAATTTCTAGGTTTTACAAAGTGATATCAGTACAGTGTCAGTTATCACTCCTTGTACAAACAACTTCAAAATCTGATGAATGTATCTCTGGCATTCAATGTAACTGCTCTTACAGTTGCTATATCATGCTTTTATATGGTTGAGTACATATACAATGAAATGAAGCCACCTTCTATACAACTATAGCAAAAAGGTGCTCCATACTGCCACTCAGTGGGATTCCTCGGGAGTAACGCAGAAAGTCATTTTGTGTAACAAACTATTACAATTTACAATCCAATGTATTTCTTAAATAGTATTCATTGATTACTCTTGTGTGATCTCTTGGTTAGACAACAGTGAAATTTCTACGTTTTACAAAGTGATATCAGGACAGTGTCAGTTATCACTCCTTGTACAACCAACTTCAAAATCTGATGAATGTATGTCTTGCATTCAATGTAACTGCTCTTACAGTTGCTATATCATGCTTTTATATGGTTGAGTACATATACTATGAAATGAAGCCACCTTCTATACAACTATAGTAAAAAGGTGCTCCATACTGCCACTCAGTGGGATTCCTTGGGAGTAACGCAGAAAGTCATTTTGTGTAACAAACTATTACAATATACAATTTCTTGTATAGTATTCATTGATTACTCTGTTCAATGATCTGTTGGTAACAGGATAGTGATATTTCTAGGTTTTACAAAGTGATATCAGTACAGTGTCAGTTATCACTACTTGTGCAACCAACTACAAAATCTGATGAGTGTATGTTTTGCTTTTAATGTAACTGCTCTTACAGTTGCTATATCATGCTTTTATATGGTTGAGTATATATGCAATGAAACGAAGCCACCTTCTATACAAGTATAGTAAAAAGGTGCTCCATACTGCCACTCAGTGGGATTCCTCAGGAGTAACGCAGAAAGTCATTTCGTGTAACAAACTATTACAATATACAATTTCTTGCATAGTATTCATTGATTACTATGTTCAATGATCTGTTGGTTACAGGATAGTGATATTTCTAGGTTTTACAAAGTGATATCAGTACAGTGTCAGTTATCACTACTTGTACAACCAACTACAAAATCTGATGAGTGTATGTTTTGCGTTCAATGTAACTGCTCTTACAGTTGCTATATCATGCTTTTATATGGTTGAGTAGAAATGTAATGAAACGAAGCCACCTTCTATACAAGTATAGTAAAAAGTTGCTCCATACTGCCACTCAGTGGGATTCCTGAGGAGTAACGCAGAAAGTCATTTTGTGTAACGAACTATTACAATTTACAATCCAATATATTTCTTGTATAGTATTCATTGATTACTCTTGTGTGATCTCTTGGTTAGACAACAGTGAAATTTCTAGGTTTTAGAAAGTGGTATCAGTACAGTGTCAGTTATCATTCCTTGTACAAGCAACTTCACAATCTGATGAATGTATCTCTTGCATTCAATGTAACTGCTTTTACCGTTGCTATATCATGCTTTTTATGGCTGATTACATATATAATGAAATGAAGCCACCCTCTCTACAGCTAGAGGAAAAAGGTGCTCCATACTGCCACTCAGTGGGATTCCTCGGGAGTAACACAGAAAATAATTTTTTGTAACAAACTATTAAAATTTACAATCCAATATATTTCTTGAATAGTATTCATTGATTACTCTTCTGTGATCTCTTGGTTAGACAAAAGTGAAATTTCTACGTTTTACAAAGTGATATCAATACAGTCTCAGTTATCACTCCTTGTACAACCAACTTCAAAATCTGATGAATGTATGTCTTGCATTCAATGTAACTGCTCTTACAGTTGATATATCATGCTTTTATATGGTTGAGTACATATACTATGAAATGAAGCCACCTTCTATACAACTAGAGAATCTGATTCGGCCCGTGGCTGCCCTACTGCCCACGCCTGAGCTGGCGGAGCATCGCTCCGCCTCACTCCGGCCCCAAAGGACCCCTGATCTTGGAGTTGATTTCTATTAATGTCTCATTTTCAGAAATAAACCAGGGAAATGTTTTTGCATTTTGTTCATAAAGGTTTAATGCAGGAAGCCTAAAGCTTCAATGCAACGAACCTGAATTCTCATGAGAAGCGAGAACTGAGGCTTTCATACTGTGGCCATTTATTTATTTTTTGCATTTATATCCCACCCATCCTGTAAACGGGCTGGAAGACTCACTGGAAATGACCAGAATGCGAGGAAAAGTTGAAGGCAGCAGGAAAAGAGGAAGCCCCAACCTGAGATGGACGGACTCAATAAGGGAAGCCGCAGCCTTCAGTCTGCAAGAGCCAAGCAAGGCTGTTAACAACAGGATATTTCAGAGGTCAAGAATGCACAGGGTTGCCATAAGCTGGAAGCGACTTGATGGTGCATAACATACAAACATGCAACGCAGCATATATAACCCTGTTCACACACACACACACACACGCACACACACACAGAGTCTCCTCATATTTTTTTTAATACATTATTGTGTCTTCTTCTGTTAATAGCAGGGTGAAGATAAGAAGGGTCTAGAGAAGAGCCTCCACCCTCCTCCAGAGTCACCTTATGCTGCACCGGACCACTTGAAATGTAACATTCTCAAAGCTCAAGTGGAGGCTGCCTTCCGAGAGGGGGTTCAGGTAGGCCTCCCCTCCATGTGAGCGACTTTCCTGCCTTTCTCAGCTGTCTTTTGTGGGGGGGGGGGTGTCACCGGCTGCAACATCTAATGATGACTTGCATGTATGACTGGGCTATGAGGGTTGTAAATCAGGGTTGCCAACCTCCAGTCTCCATTGGAGATCTCCACATGACCAAGGTCAGTTCTCCTGGAGAAAAAGGCTGCTTTGGAGTGTGGACTGACTTTATGATATGATACCCTGCTGAGGCACCTCCCCTCCTCAAACCCCACCCTCCTGAGGCCCCAACCTAGAATCTCCAGTTGTCTCCCAACCCAGAGCTGGCAACCCTAACTGTCTGCCAAAACCTGTTCAGATAGGGTTGCCAAGACCAGACAAGCAAATTCCTGAAATTTTTTTGGGGGGGTGGAGCCTGGGGAGGGGGAGGGACCTCAGCTAGGCCCAGTGCCTTAGAGTCCATTCTCTTAAGCTGCCAGTCTCTCCAGGGGAACTGGTCTTGGAAGTCTGGAGATCAGCTGTAATTCTAGGAGATCTCCAGGACCCCCCTGGTTGACAACCCTACATTCATATCACCTCACAGAAGACATGGCAATGGCCTCATTCCACACATTCAGTGGTTAGTTGTCACGGAGATATCAGTTGACGTATGTGTGAATGGGCCTCAGATGAGTTTGCTTGCTTGTGCCCATCTGTGTTCTCCTAATGACTTTTGGCTTGTGCAGATAGTTGAGCTGGCGGCTTGGGCGGCTGGGTGATGAACCCAAATGAGGGTCTGCTGTAGACTTGCTGGTGGACGACAATGATAGAGGGAGATGGTTGACTCTCCCTGGGGAGGGAGTTCTAAGGTTTTGGCAACATGACTTAGAAAGTCCTTTATGGGTTGCCACCTGTTTAGCCTCAGATAGCAGGAGCAGCCAAAGCAGGGCCTCTAAAGATGACTAGAGTGAAGATGACTAGAGGTTCATATGGGAGAAGGCTGCCAGAGGATGTAGTGATGGCCACAGGCATACATGGCTTTAAAGGGGGATTAGATTCATGGAGGAGAGGTTTGTCAGTGGCGACTAGCCATGGAAGCTGAGGGTTAGTGCCTCTGAATCCCAGAGCCAGGAGGCAACATCAAGGGAAGGCCTCAGCCTCTACGCCCTGTTGTTGCCCATCCAGAGGAACTGGTTGGCTGCTGTGTGAGACAGGACTGGATGGACCACTTGTTTGATCTAGCAGGACTCTTCTTATGTTCTTAGGATGCTGGACTAGCTGGAATACTGGTCTGATCCACCAAGGCTCTTCTGATGTTCTTATGAAGGCCTCGACCTCTGTGCCCTGTTGTTGGCCATCCAGAGGAACTGGTTGGCTGCTGTGTGAGACAGGACTGGATGGACCACTTGTTTGATCTAGCAGGACCCTTCTTATGTTCTTAGGATGCTGGACTAGCTGGAATACTGGTCTGATCCACCAAGACTCTTCTCATGTTCTTATGAAGGCCTTGGCTTCTGTGCCCTGTTGTTGGCCATCCAGAGTGTGGAACAGGATGTTGGACCCTCACTGGTACGATCCAGCAGATCTCTTCTTATCAGAGGAAAGCTTCAGCCTCTATGCCCTGTTGTTGTCCCACCAGAGGAACTGGTTGGCCTCTCTGTGAGACAGGATGCTGGACTAGATGGACCACTGGTCTGATCCAGCAGGGTTCTTCTGATGTTCTTATGTTCTTGAGGTGGTCTTTATGGTATGTCGGTTGCAACCAATATGAAAGAAAGTAGTTTGGATTACCCAGGGCTCTTTTTGGGCCAGAACACACCGGAACGGCTTTCAGGCTGGCGTCAGAGCCTGCCCCGCCCCTCCCCGCCGGCAGGAAAGGGCTCCATGCTCTGGATCTCCGTGTGGAGATCGAGCACGAGGCCTGGGCTCCCAGCTCTTTGCACTCAAAGGGAGCTTTCCCTTTAAGTGCAAAGAGCCGACGGGAAAGGGCCCCGCGCTCTGGATCTCTGCACAGAGATCGAGCGTGAGGCCTGGGCTCCCAGCAATTTGTACTCAAAGGGAGGGGCCCCAGCTCTCCCCATCAGGCTTGTTACCATGCCTATACTCTCCCTGCTCCCGGTAAGTGCTTCCCCCCCATCTCTTTTCTCTCTCTCTCTCTCTCTCCCCCTTTCTTTCTTTCATTCTTTCTTTCTTTCCCCTCCCTCCCTCTTTTCTCTTTCTCTTTCTCTCTCTTTTTTCCTTCTTTCCTTCCTTCCTTCCTCTCTCTCTTTCTCTCTCTCTCTTCTCTCCCCCTTCCTTTCCCCTCTCCCTTTCTCTCTCTTTCTTTTTTCTCTCTCTCTTTCTTTCTCTCTCCTTTCTTCCTTCCTTCCTCTCTCTTTTTCCCCTCCCTCCCTCCCTTTCTTTCTTTTTTTCTTTCTCTCATTCTTTCTTTCTCTCATTCTTTCTTTCTCTCATTCGCTCTCTCTCATTGAAAAGAGTAATCAATGAATACTATACAAGAAATTGTATATTGTAATAGTTTGTTACACAAAATGACTTTCTGCGTTACTCACGAGGAATCCCACTGAGTGGCAGTATGGAGAACCTTTTTGCTATAGTTGTATAGAAGGTGGCTTCATTTCATTGTATATGTACTCAACCATATAAAAGCATGATATAGCAACTGTAAGAGCAGTTGCATTGAATGCAAGAGATACATTCATCAGATTTTAAAGTTGGTTGTACAAGGAGTGATAACTGACACTGTCCTGATATCACTTTGTAAAACGTAGAAATTTCACTGTTGTCTAACCAAGAGTTCACAGAAGAGTAATCAATGAATCCTATACAAGAAATACATTGGATTGTAAATTGTAATAGTTTGTTACACAAAATGACTTTCTGCGTTACTCCTGAGGAATCCCACTGAGTGGCAGTATGGAGCACCTTTTTCCTATAGTTGTATAGAAGGTGGCTTCATTTCATTGTATATGTACTCAACCATATAAAAGCATGATATAGCAACTGTAAGAGCAGTTATATTGAATGCCAGAGATACATTCATCAGATTTTGAAGTTCTTTGTACAAGGAGTGATAACTGACACTGTACTGATATCACTTTGTAAAACATAGAAATTTCACTGTTGTCTAACCAAGAGTTCACAGAAGAGTAATCAATGAATACTATACAAGAAATACATTGGATTGTAAATTGTAATAGTTTGTTACACAAAATGACTTTCTGCGTTACTCCCGAGGAATCCCACTGAGTGGCAGTATGGAGCACCTTTTTGCTATAGTTGTATAGAAGGTGGCTTCATTTCATTGTATATGTACTCAACCATATAAAAGCATGATATAGCAACTGTAAGAAGAGTTACATTGAATGCCAGAGATACATTCATCAGATTTTGAAGTTGGTTGTACAAGGAGTGATAACTGACACTGTACTGATATCACTTTGTAAAACCTAGAAATATCACTATCCTGTAACCAACAGATCATTGAAAAGAGTAATCAATGAATACTATACAAGAAATTATATATTGTAATAGTTTGTTACACAAAATGACTTTCTGCGTTACTCCCGAGGAATCACACTGAGTGGCAGTATGTAGCTCCTTTTTACTATAGTTGTATAGAAGGTGGCTTCATTTCATTGTATATGTACTCAACCATATAAAAGCATAATATAGCAACTGTAAGAGCAGTTACATTGAATGCCAGAGATACATTCATCAGATTTTGAAGTTGTTTGTACAAGGAGTGATAACTGACACTGTACTTAAAATCACTTTGTAAAACCTAGAAATATCACTATCCTGTAACCAACAGATCATTGAAAAGAGTAATCAATGAATATTACACAAGAAATTATATATTGTAATAGTTTGTTACACAAAATGGCTTTCTGCGTTACTCCCGAGGAATCCCACTGAGTGGCAGTATGGAGCTCGTTTTTACTATAGTTGTATAGAAGGTGGCTTCATTTCATTGTATATGTACTCAACCATATAAAAGCATGATATAGCAACTGTAAGAGCAGTTACATTGAATGCAAGAGATACGTTCATCAGATTTTGAAGTTGTTTGTACAAGGAGTGATTACTGACACTGTATTGATATCACGTTGGAAAACCTAGAAATTTCACTGTTGTCTAACCAAGCGATCGCAGAAGAGTATTCAACGAATACTATACAAGAAATACATTGGATTGTAAATTGTAATAGTTTGTTACACAAAATGACTTTCTGCGTTACTCCCGAGGAATCCCACTGTGTGGCAGTATGGAGCACCTTTTTACTGTAGTTGTATAGAAGGTGGCTTCATTTCATTGTATATGTACTGAACCATATAAAAGCATGATATAGCAACTGTAAGAGCAGTTACATTGAATGGCAGAGATACATTCATCAGATTTTGAAGTTGTTTGTACAAGGAGTGATTACTGACACTGTACTGATATCACTTTGTAAAACCTAGAAATATCACTATCCTGTAACCAACAGATCATTGAAAAGAGTAATCAATGAATACTATACAAGAAATTGTATATTGTAATAGTTTGTTACACAAAATGACTTTCTGCGTTACTCCCGAGGAATCCCACTGAGTGGCAGTATGGAGCACCTTTTTGCTATAGTTGTATAGAAGGTGGCTTCATTTCATTGTATATGTACTCAACCATATAAAAGCATGATATAGCAACTGTAAGAGCAGTTACATTGAATGCCAGAGATACATTCATCAGATTTTGAAGTTCTTTGTACAAGGAGTGATAACTGACACTGTACTGATATCACTTTGTAAAACGTAGAAATTTCACTGTTGTCTAACCAAGAGTTCACAGAAGAGTAATCAATGAATACTATACAAGAAATACATTGGATTGTAAATTGTAATAGTTTGTTACACAAAATAACTTTCTGCGTTACTCCCGAGGAATCCCACTGAGTGGCAGTATGGAACACCTTTTTGCTATAGTTGTATAGAAGGTGGCTTCATTTCATTGTATATGTACTCAACCATATAAAAGCATGATACAGCAACTGTAAGAAGAGTTATATTGAATGCCAGAGATACATTCATCAGATTTTGAAGTTGGTTGTACAAGGAGTGATAACTGACACTGTACTGATATCACTTTGTAAAACCTAGAAATATCACTATCCTGTAACCAACAGATCATTGAAAAGAGTAATCAATGAATACTATACAAGAAATTATGTATTGTAATAGTTTGTTACACAAAATGACTTTCTGCGTTACTCCCGAGGAATCCCACTGAGTGGCAGTATGGAGCTCCTTTTTACTATAGTTGTATAGAAGGTGGCTTCATTTCATTGTATATGTACTCAACCATATAAAAGTATGATATAGCAACTGTAAGAGCAGTTACATTGAATGCCAGAGATACATTCATCAGATTTTGAAGTTGGTTGTACAAGGAGTGATAACTGACACTGTACTTAAAATCACTTTGTAAAACCTAGAAATATCACTATCCTGTAACCAACAGATCATTGAAAAGAGTAATCAATGAATACTATACAAGAAATTATATATTGTAATAGTTTGTTACACAAAATGACTTTCTGCGTTACTCCCGAGGAATCCCACTGAGTGGCAGTATACTGCTCCTTTTTACTATAGTTGTATAGAAGGTGGCTTCATTTCATTGTATATGTACTCAACCATATAAAAGCATGATATAGCAACTGTAAGAGCAGTTACATTGAATGCAAGAGATACGTTCATCAGATTTTAAAGTTATTTGTACAAGGAGTGTTTATTGACACTGTATTGATATCACGTTGGAAAACCTAGAAATTTCACTGTTGTCTAACCAAGCGATCGCAGAAGAGTAATCAACGAATACTATACAAGAAATACATTGGATTGTAAATTGTAATAGTTTGTTACACAAAATGACTTTCTGCGTTACTCCCGAGGAATCCCACTGAGTGGCAGTATGGAGCACCTTTTTACTGTAGTTGTATAGAAGGTGGCTTCATTTAATTGTATATGTACTCAACCATATAAAATCAAGATATATCAACTGTAAGAGCAATTACATTGAATGCAAGAGATACATTCATCAGATTTTGAACTTGGTTGTACAAGGAGTGATAACTGACACTGTCCTGATATCACTTTGTAAAACGTAGAAATTTCACTATTGTCTAACCAAGAGTTCACAGAAGAGTAATCAATGAATACTATACAAGAAATACATTGGATTGTAAATTGTAATAGTTTGTTACACAAAATGACTTTCTGCGTTACTCCCGAGGAATCCCACTGAGTGGCAGTATGGAGCACCTTTTTGCTATAGTTGTATAGAAGGTGGCTTCATTTCATTGTATATGTACTCAACCATATAAAAGCATGATATAGCAACTGTAAGAGCAGTTACATTGAATGGCAGAGATACATTCATCAGATTTTGAAGTTGTTTGTACAAGGAGTGATTACTGACACTGTACTGATATCACTTTGTAAAACCTAGAAATATCACTATCCTGTTACCAACAGATCATTGAAAAGAGTAATCAATGAATACTATACAAGAAATTGTATATTGTAATAGTTTGTTACACAAAATGACTTTCTGCGTTACTCACGAGGAATCCCACTGAGTGGCAGTATGGAGCACCTTTTCACTATACTTGTATAGAAGGTGGCTTCATTTCATTGTATATGTACTCAACCATATAAAAGCATGATATAGCAACTGTAAGAGCAGTTGCATTGAATGCAAGAGATACATTCATCAGATTTTAAAGTTGGTTGTACAAGGAGTGATAACTGACACTGTCCTGATATCACTTTGTAAAACGTAGAAATTTCACTGTTGTCTAACCAAGAGTTCACAGAAGAGTAATCAATGAATAGTATACAAGAAATACATTGGATTGTAAATTGTAATAGTTTGTTACACAAAATGACTTTCTGCGTTACTCCCGAGGAATCCCACTGAGTGGCAGTATGGAGCACCTTTTTGCTATACTTGTATAGAAGGTGGCTTCATTTCATTGTATATGTACTCAACCATATAAAAGCATGATATAGCAACTGTAAGAGCAGTTACATTGAATGCCAGAGATACATTCATCAGATTTTGAAGTTCTTTGTACAAGGAGTGATAACTGACACTGTACTGATATCACTTTGTAAAACGTAGAAATTTCACTGTTGTCTAACCAAGAGTTCACAGAAGAGTAATCAATGAATACTATACAAGAAATACATTGGATTGTAAATTGTAATAGTTTGTTACACAAAATAACTTTCTGCGTTACTCCCGAGGAATCCCACTGAGTGGCAGTATGGAGCACCTTTTTACTGTAGTTGTATAGAAGGTGGCTTCATTTAATTGTATATGTACTCAACCATATAAAATAAAGATATATCAACTGTAAAAGCAATTACATTGAATGCAAGAGATACATTCATCAGATTTTGAAGTTGGTTGTACAAGGAGTGATAACTGACAATGTACTGATATCACTTTGTAAAACCAAGAAATATCACTATCCTGTAACCAACAGATCATTGAAAAGAGTAATCAATGAATACTATACAAGAAATTATATATTGTAATAGTTTGTTACACAAAATGACTTTCTGCGTTACTCCCGAGGAATCCCACTGAGTGGCAGTATGGAGCTCCTTTTTACTATAGTTGTATAGAAGGTGGCTTCATTTCATTGTATATGTACTCAACCATATAAAAGCATGATATAGCAACTTTAAGAGCAGTTACATTGAATGCCAGAGATACATTCATCAGATTTTGAAGTTGGTTGTACAAGGAGTGATAACTGACACTGTACTTAAAATCACTTTGTAAAACCTAGAAATATCACTATCCTGTAACCAACAGATCATTGAAAAGAGTAATGAATGAATACTATACAAGAAATTATATATTGTAATAGTTTGTTACACAAAATGACTTTCTGCGTTACTCCCGAGGAATCCCACTGAGTGGCAGTATAGAGCTCCTTTTTACTATAGTTGTATAGAAGGTGGCTTCATTTCATTGTATATGTACTCAACCATATAAAAGCATGATATAGCAACTGTAAGAGCAGTTACATTGAATGCAAGAGATACGTTCATCAGATTTTAATGTTGGTTGTACAAGGAGTGATAACTGACACTGTCCTGATATCACTTTGTAAAACGTAGAAATTTCACTGTTGTCTAACCAAGAGTTCACAGAAGAGTAATCAATAAATACTATACAAGAAATACATTGGATTGTAAATTGTAATAGTTTGTTACACAAAATGACTTTCTGCGTTACTCCCGAGGAATCCCACTGAGTGGCAGTATGGAGCACCTTTTTGCTATAGTTGTATAGAAGGTGGCTTCATTTCATTGTATATGTACTCAACCATATAAAAGCATGATATAGCAACTGTAAGAGCAGTTACATTGAATGCCAGAGATACATTCATCAGATTTTGAAGTTCTTTGTACAAGGAGTGATAACTGACACTGTACTGATATCACTTTGTAAAACGTAGAAATTTCACTGTTGTCTAACCAAGAGTTCACAGAAGAGTAATCAATGAATACTATACAAGAAATACATTGGATTGTAAATTGTAATAGTTTGTTACACAGAATGACTTTCTGCGTTACTCCTGAGGAATCCCACTGAGTGGCAGTATGGAGCACCTTTTTGCTATAGTTGTATAGAAGGTGGCTTCATTTCATTGTATATGTACTCAACCATATAAAAGCATGATATAGCAACTGTAAGAGCAGTTACATTGAATGCAAGAGATACGTTCATCATATTTTGAAGTTGTTTGTACAAGGAGTGATAACTGACACTGTACTGATATCACTTTGTAAAACCTAGAAATATCACTATCCTGTAACCAACAGATCATTGAAAAGAGTAATCAATGAATACTATACAAGAAATTATATATTGTAATAGTTTGTTACACAAAATGACTTTCTGCGTTACTCCCGAGGAATCCCACTGAGTGGCAGTATGGAGCTCCTTTTTACTATAGTTGTATAGAAGGTGGCTTCATTTCATTGTATATGTACTCAACCATATAAAAGCATGATATAGCAACTTTAAGAGCAGTTACATTGAATGCCAGAGATACATTCATCAGATTTTGAAGTTGGTTGTACAAGGAGTGATAACTGACACTGTACTTAAAATCACTTTGTAAAACCTAGAAATATCACTATCCTGTAACCAACAGATCATTGAAAAGAGTAATGAATGAATACTATACAAGAAATTATATATTGTAATAGTTTGTTACACAAAATGACTTTCTGCGTTACTCCCGAGGAATCCCACTGAGTGGCAGAATAGAGCTCCTTTTTACTATAGTTGTATAGAAGGTGGCTTCATTTCATTGTATATGTACTCAACCATATAAAAGCATGATATAGCAACTGTAAGAGCAGTTACATTGAATGCAAGAGATACGTTCATCAGATTTTGAAGTTCTTTGTACAAGGAGTGATAACTGACACTGTACTGATATCACTTTCTAAAACGTAGAAATTTCACTGTTGTCTAACCAAGAGTTCACAGAAAAGTAATCAATGAATACTATACAAGAAATACATTGGATTGTAAATTGTAATAGTTTGTTACACAAAATGACTTTCTGCGTTACTCCCGAGGAATCCCACTGAGTGGCAGTATGGAGCACCTTTTTGCTATAGTTGTATAGAAGGTGGCTTCATTTCATTGTATATGTACTCAACCAAATAAAAGCATGATATAGCAACGGTAAGAGCAGTTACATTGAATGCCAGAGATACATTCATCAGATTTTGAAGTTGTTTGTACAAGGAGTGATAACTGACACTGTACTGATATCACTTTGTAAAACCTAGAAATATCACTATCCTGTAACCAACAGATCATTGAAAAGAGTAATCAATGAATACTATACAAGAAATTATATATTGTAATAGTTTGTTACACAAAATGACTTTCTGCGTTACTCCCGAGGAATCCCACTGAGTGGCAGTATGGAGCTCCTTTTTACTATAGTTGTATAGAAGGTGGCTTCATTTCATAGTATATGTACTCAACCGTATAAAAGCATGATATAGCAACTGTAAGAGCAGTTACATTGAATGCAAGAGATACATTCATCAGATTTTGAAGTTGGTTGTACAAGGAGTGATTACTGACACTGTATTGATATCACGTTGTAAAACCTAGAAATTTCACTGTTGTCTAACCAAGAGATCGCAGAAGAGTAATCAATGAATACTATACAAGAAATACATTGGATTGTAAATTGTAATAGTTTGTTACACAAAATGACTTTCTGCGTTACTCCCGAGGAATCCCACTGAGTGGCAGTATGGAACACCTTTTTACTGTAGTTGTATAAAAGGTGGCTTCATTTAATTGTATATGTACTCAACCATATAAAATCAAGATATATCAACTGTAAGAGCAATTACATTGAATGCAAGAGATACATTCATCAGATTTTCAAGTTGGTTGAACAAGGTGTGATAACTGACACTGTACTGATATCTCTTTGTAAAACGTAGAAATTTCACTGTTGTCTAACCAAGAGTTCACAGAAGAGTAATCAATGAATACTATACAAGAAATACATTGGATTGTAAATTGTAATAGTTTGTTACACAAAATGAATTTCTGCGTTACTCCCGAGGAATCCCACTGAGTGGCAGTATGGAGCACCTTTTTGCTATAGTTGTATAGAAGGTGGCTTCATTTCATTGTATATGTACTCAACCATATAAAAGCATGATATAGCAACTGTAAGAGCAGTTACATTGAATGCCAGAGATACATTCATCAGATTTTGAAGTTGTTTGTACAAGGAGTGATAACTGACACTGTACTGATATCACTTTGTAAAACCTAGAAATATCACTATCCTGTAACCAACAGATCATTGAAAAGAGTAATCAATGAATACTATACAAGAAATTGTATATTGTAATAGTTTGTTACACAAAATGACTTTCTGCGTTACTCACGAGGAATCCCACTGAGTGGCAGTATGGAGCACCTTTTTACTATAGTTGTATAGAAGGTGGCTTCATTTCATTGTATATGTAATCAACCATATAAAAGCATGATATAGCAACTGTAAGAGCAGTTACATTGAATGCAAGAGATACATTCATCAGATTTTGAAGTTGGTTGTACAAGGAGTGATTACTGACACTGTATTGATATCACGTTGTAAAACCTAGAAATTTCACTGTTGTCTAACCAAGAGATCGCAGAAGAGTAATCAATGAATACTATACAAGAAATACATTGGATTGTAAATTGTAATAGTTTGTTACACAAAATGACTTTCTGCATTACTCGCGAGGAATCCCACTGAGTGGCAGTATGGAGCACCTTTTTACTGTAGTTGTATAGAAGGTGGCTTCATTTCATTGTATATGTACTCAACCATATAAAAGCATGATATAGCAACGGTAAGAGCAGTTACATTGAATGCAAGAGATACATTCATCAGATTTTGAAGTTGGTTGTACAAGGAGTGATAACTGACACTGTCCTGATATCACTTTGTAAAACGTAGAAATTTCACTGTTGTCTAACCAAGAGTTCACAGAAGAGTAATCAATGAATACTATACAAGAAATACATTGGATTGTAAATTGTAATAGTTTCTTACACAAAATGACTTTCTGCGTTACTCCCGAGGAATCCCACTGAGTGGCAGTATGGAGCACCTTTTTGCTATAGTTGTATAGAAGGTGGCTTCATTTCATTGTATATGTACTCAACCATATAAAAGCATGATATAGCAACTGTAAGAAGAGTTACATTGAATGCCAGAGATACATTCATCAGATTTTGAAGTTGGTTGTACAAGGAGTGATAACTGACACTGTACTGATATCACTTTGTAAAACCTAGAAATATCACTATCCTGTAACCAACAGATCATTGAAAAGAGTAATCAATGAATACTATACAAGAAATTATATATTGTAATAGTTTGTTACACAAAATGACTTTCTGCGTTACTCCCGAGGAATCCCACTGAGTGGCAGTATGTAGCTCCTTTTTACTATAGTTGTATAGAAGGTGGCTTCATTTCATTGTATATGTACTCAACCATATAAAAGCATAATATAGCAACTGTAAGAGCAGTTACATTGAATGCCAGAGATACATTCATCAGATTTTGAAGTTGTTTGTACAAGGAGTGATAACTGACACTGTACTTAAAATCACTTTGTAAAACCTAGAAATATCACTATCCTGTAACCAACAGATCATTGAAAAGAGTAATCAATGAATATTACACAAGAAATTATATATTGTAATAGTTTGTTACACAAAATGGCTTTCTGCGTTACTCCCGAGGAATCCCACTGAGTGGCAGTATGGAGCTCGTTTTTACTATAGTTGTATAGAAGGTGGCTTCATTTCATTGTATATGTACTCAACCATATAAAAGCATGATATAGCAACTGTAAGAGCAGTTACATTGAATGCAAGAGATACGTTCATCAGATTTTGAAGTTGTTTGTACAAGGAGTGATTACTGACACTGTATTGATATCACGTTGGAAAACCTAGAAATTTCACTGTTGTCTAACCAAGCGATCGCAGAAGAGTAATCAACGAATACTATACAAGAAATACATTGGATTGTAAATTGTAATAGTTTGTTACACAAAATGACTTTCTGCGTTACTCCCGAGGAATCCCACTGTGTGGCAGTATGGAGCACCTTTTTACTGTAGTTGTATAGAAGGTGGCTTCATTTCATTGTATATGTACTCAACCATATAAAAGCATGATATAGCAACTGTAAGAGCAGTTACATTGAATGGCAGAGATACATTCATCAGATTTTGAAGTTGTTTGTACAAGGAGTGATTACTGACACTGTACTGATATCACTTTGTAAAACCTAGAAATATCACTATCCTGTAACCAACAGATCATTGAAAAGAGTAATCAATGAATACTATACAAGAAATTGTATATTGTAATAGTTTGTTACACAAAATGACTTTCTGCGTTACTCCCGAGGAATCCCACTGAGTGGCAGTATGGAGCACCTTTTTGCTATAGTTGTATAGAAGGTGGCTTCATTTCATTGTATATGTACTCAACCATATAAAAGCATGATATAGCAACTGTAAGAGCAGTTACATTGAATGCCAGAGATACATTCATCAGATTTTGAAGTTCTTTGTACAAGGAGTGATAACTGACACTGTACTGATATCACTTTGTAAAACGTAGAAATTTCACTGTTGTCTAACCAAGAGTTCACAGAAGAGTAATCAATGAATACTATACAAGAAATACATTGGATTGTAAATTGTAATAGTTTGTTACACAAAATAACTTTCTGCGTTACTCCCGAGGAATCCCACTGAGTGGCAGTATGGAGCACCTTTTTGCTATAGTTGTATAGAAGGTGGCTTCATTTCATTGTATATGTACTCAACCATATAAAAGCATGATATAGCAACTGTAAGAAGAGTTACATTGAATGCCAGAGATACATTCATCAGATTTTGAAGTTGGTTGTACAAGGAGTGATAACTGACACTGTACTGATATCACTTTGTAAAACCTAGAAATATCACTATCCTGTAACCAACAGATCATTGAAAAGAGTAATCAATGAATACTATACAAGAAATTATGTATTGTAATAGTTTGTTACACAAAATGACTTTCTGCGTTACTCCCGAGGAATCCCACTGAGTGGCAGTATGGAGCTCCTTTTTACTATAGTTGTATAGAAGGTGGCTTCATTTCATTGTATATGTACTCAACCATATAAAAGTATGATATAGCAACTGTAAGAGCAGTTACATTGAATGCCAGAGATACATTCATCAGATTTTGAAGTTGGTTGTACAAGGAGTGATAACTGACACTGTACTTAAAATCACTTTGTAAAACCTAGAAATATCACTATCCTGTAACCAACAGATCATTGAAAAGAGTAATCAATGAATACTATACAAGAAATTATATATTGTAATAGTTTGTTACACAAAATGACTTTCTGCGTTACTCCCGAGGAATCCCACTGAGTGGCAGTATACTGCTCCTTTTTACTATAGTTGTATAGAAGGTGGCTTCATTTCATTGTATATGTACTCAACCATATAAAAGCATGATATAGCAACTGTAAGAGCAGTTACATTGAATGCAAGAGATACGTTCATCAGATTTTAAAGTTATTTGTACAAGGAGTGTTTATTGACACTGTATTGATATCACGTTGGAAAACCTAGAAATTTCACTGTTGTCTAACCAAGCGATCGCAGAAGAGTAATCAACGAATACTATACAAGAAATACATTGGATTGTAAATTGTAATAGTTTGTTACACAAAATGACTTTCTGCGTTACTCCCGAGGAATCCCACTGAGTGGCAGTATGGAGCACCTTTTTACTGTAGTTGTATAGAAGGTGGCTTCATTTAATTGTATATGTACTCAACCATATAAAATCAAGATATATCAACTGTAAGAGCAATTACATTGAATGCAAGAGATACATTCATCAGATTTTGAACTTGGTTGTACAAGGAGTGATAACTGACACTGTCCTGATATCACTTTGTAAAACGTAGAAATTTCACTATTGTCTAACCAAGAGTTCACAGAAGAGTAATCAATGAATACTATACAAGAAATACATTGGATTGTAAATTGTAATAGTTTGTTACACAAAATGACTTTCTGCGTTACTCCCGAGGAATCCCACTGAGTGGCAGTATGGAGCACCTTTTTGCTATAGTTGTATAGAAGGTGGCTTCATTTCATTGTATATGTACTCAACCATATAAAAGCATGATATAGCAACTGTAAGAGCAGTTACATTGAATGGCAGAGATACATTCATCAGATTTTGAAGTTGTTTGTACAAGGAGTGATTACTGACACTGTACTGATATCACTTTGTAAAACCTAGAAATATCACTATCCTGTTACCAACAGATCATTGAAAAGAGTAATCAATGAATACTATACAAGAAATTGTATATTGTAATAGTTTGTTACACAAAATGACTTTCTGCGTTACTCACGAGGAATCCCACTGAGTGGCAGTATGGAGCACCTTTTCACTATACTTGTATAGAAGGTGGCTTCATTTCATTGTATATGTACTCAACCATATAAAAGCATGATATAGCAACTGTAAGAGCAGTTGCATTGAATGCAAGAGATACATTCATCAGATTTTAAAGTTGGTTGTACAAGGAGTGATAACTGACACTGTCCTGATATCACTTTGTAAAACGTAGAAATTTCACTGTTGTCTAACCAAGAGTTCACAGAAGAGTAATCAATGAATAGTATACAAGAAATACATTGGATTGTAAATTGTAATAGTTTGTTACACAAAATGACTTTCTGCGTTACTCCCGAGGAATCCCACTGAGTGGCAGTATGGAGCACCTTTTTGCTATACTTGTATAGAAGGTGGCTTCATTTCATTGTATATGTACTCAACCATATAAAAGCATGATATAGCAACTGTAAGAGCAGTTACATTGAATGCCAGAGATACATTCATCAGATTTTGAAGTTCTTTGTACAAGGAGTGATAACTGACACTGTACTGATATCACTTTGTAAAACGTAGAAATTTCACTGTTGTCTAACCAAGAGTTCACAGAAGAGTAATCAATGAATACTATACAAGAAATACATTGGATTGTAAATTGTAATAGTTTGTTACACAAAATAACTTTCTGCGTTACTCCCGAGGAATCCCACTGAGTGGCAGTATGGAGCACCTTTTTACTGTAGTTGTATAGAAGGTGGCTTCATTTAATTGTATATGTACTCAACCATATAAAATAAAGATATATCAACTGTAAAAGCAATTACATTGAATGCAAGAGATACATTCATCAGATTTTGAAGTTGGTTGTACAAGGAGTGATAACTGACAATGTACTGATATCACTTTGTAAAACCAAGAAATAAAACTATCCTGTAACCAACAGATCATTGAAAAGAGTAATCAATGAATACTATACAAGAAATTATATATTGTAATAGTTTGTTACACAAAATGACTTTCTGCGTTACTCCCGAGGAATCCCACTGAGTGGCAGTATGGAGCTCCTTTTTACTATAGTTGTATAGAAGGTGGCTTCATTTCATTGTATATGTACTCAACCATATAAAAGCATGATATAGCAACTTTAAGAGCAGTTACATTGAATGCCAGAGATACATTCATCAGATTTTGAAGTTGGTTGTACAAGGAGTGATAACTGACACTGTACTTAAAATCACTTTGTAAAACCTAGAAATATCACTATCCTGTAACCAACAGATCATTGAAAAGAGTAATGAATGAATACTATACAAGAAATTATATATTGTAATAGTTTGTTACACAAAATGACTTTCTGCGTTACTCCCGAGGAATCCCACTGAGTGGCAGTATAGAGCTCCTTTTTACTATAGTTGTATAGAAGGTGGCTTCATTTCATTGTATATGTACTCAACCATATAAAAGCATGATATAGCAACTGTAAGAGCAGTTACATTGAATGCAAGAGATACGTTCATCAGATTTTAAAGTTGGTTGTACAAGGAGTGATAACTGACACTGTCCTGATATCACTTTGTAAAACGTAGAAATTTCACTGTTGTCTAACCAAGAGTTCACAGAAGAGTAATCAATAAATACTATACAAGAAATACATTGGATTGTAAATTGTAATAGTTTGTTACACAAAATGACTTTCTGCGTTACTCCCGAGGAATCCCACTGAGTGGCAGTATGGAGCACCTTTTTGCTATAGTTGTATAGAAGGTGGCTTCATTTCATTGTATATGTACTCAACCATATAAAAGCATGATATAGCAACTGTAAGAGCAGTTACATTGAATGCCAGAGATACATTCATCAGATTTTGAAGTTCTTTGTACAAGGAGTGATAACTGACACTGTACTGATATCACTTTGTAAAACGTAGAAATTTCACTGTTGTCTAACCAAGAGTTCACAGAAGAGTAATCAATGAATACTATACAAGAAATACATTGGATTGTAAATTGTAATAGTTTGTTACACAGAATGACTTTCTGCGTTACTCCTGAGGAATCCCACTGAGTGGCAGTATGGAGCACCTTTTTGCTATAGTTGTATAGAAGGTGGCTTCATTTCATTGTATATGTACTCAACCATATAAAAGCATGATATAGCAACTGTAAGAGCAGTTACATTGAATGCAAGAGATACGTTCATCAGATTTTGAAGTTGTTTGTACAAGGAGTGATAACTGACACTGTACTGATATCACTTTGTAAAACCTAGAAATATCACTATCCTGTAACCAACAGATCATTGAAAAGAGTAATCAATGAATACTATACAAGAAATTATATATTGTAATAGTTTGTTACACAAAATGACTTTCTGCGTTACTCCCGAGGAATCCCACTGAGTGGCAGTATGGAGCTCCTTTTTACTATAGTTGTATAGAAGGTGGCTTCATTTCATTGTATATGTACTCAACCATATAAAAGCATGATATAGCAACTTTAAGAGCAGTTACATTGAATGCCAGAGATACATTCATCAGATTTTGAAGTTGGTTGTACAAGGAGTGATAACTGTCACTGTACTTAAAATCACTTTGTAAAACCTAGAAATATCACTATCCTGTAACCAACAGATCATTGAAAAGAGTAATGAATGAATACTATACAAGAAATTATATATTGTAATAGTTTGTTACACAAAATGACTTTCTGCGTTACTCCCGAGGAATCCCACTGAGTGGCAGAATAGAGCTCCTTTTTACTATAGTTGTATAGAAGGTGGCTTCATTTCATTGTATATGTACTCAACCATATAAAAGCATGATATAGCAACTGTAAGAGCAGTTACATTGAATGCAAGAGATACGTTCATCAGATTTTGAAGTTCTTTGTACAAGGAGTGATAACTGACACTGTACTGATATCACTTTCTAAAACGTAGAAATTTCACTGTTGTCTAACCAAGAGTTCACAGAAAAGTAATCAATGAATACTATACAAGAAATACATTGGATTGTAAATTGTAATAGTTTGTTACACAAAATGACTTTCTGCGTTACTCCCGAGGAATCCCACTGAGTGGCAGTATGGAGCACCTTTTTGCTATAGTTGTATAGAAGGTGGCTTCATTTCATTGTATATGTACTCAACCAAATAAAAGCATGATATAGCAACGGTATGAGCAGTTACATTGAATGCCAGAGATACATTCATCAGATTTTGAAGTTGTTTGTACAAGGAGTGATAACTGACACTGTACTGATATCACTTTGTAAAACCTAGAAATATCACTATCCTGTAACCAACAGATCATTGAAAAGAGTAATCAATGAATACTATACAAGAAATTATATATTGTAATAGTTTGTTACACAAAATGACTTTCTGCGTTACTCCCGAGGAATCCCACTGAGTGGCAGTATGGAGCTCCTTTTTACTATAGTTGTATAGAAGGTGGCTTCATTTCATTGTATATGTACTCAACCGTATAAAAGCATGATATAGCAACTGTAAGAGCAGTTACATTGAATGCAAGAGATACATTCATCAGATTTTGAAGTTGGTTGTACAAGGAGTGATTACTGACACTGTATTGATATCACGTTGTAAAACCTAGAAATTTCACTGTTGTCTAACCAAGAGATCGCCGAAGAGTAATCAATGAATACTATACAAGAAATACATTGGATTGTAAATTGTAATAGTTTGTTACACAAAATGACTTTCTGCGTTACTCCCGAGGAATCCCACTGAGTGGCAGTATGGAACACCTTTTTACTGTAGTTGTATAAAAGGTGGCTTCATTTAATTGTATATGTACTCAACCATATAAATTCAAGATATATCAACTGTAAGAGCAATTACATTGAATGCAAGAGATACATTCATCAGATTTTCAAGTTGGTTGAACAAGGTGTGATAACTGACACTGTACTGATATCTCTTTGTAAAACGTAGAAATTTCACTGTTGTCTAACCAAGAGTTCACAGAAGAGTAATGAATGAATACTATACAAGAAATACATTGGATTGTAAATTGTAATAGTTTGTTACACAAAATGAATTTCTGCGTTACTCCCGAGGAATCCCACTGAGTGGCAGTATGGAGCACCTTTTTGCTATAGTTGTATAGAAGGTGGCTTCATTTCATTGTATATGTACTCAACCATATAAAAGCATGATATAGCAACTGTAAGAGCAGTTACATTGAATGCCAGAGATACATTCATCCGATTTTGAAGTTGTTTGTTCAAGGAGTGATAACTGACACTGTACTGATATCACTTTTTAAAACCTAGAAATATCACTATCCTGTAACCAACAGATCATTGAAAAGAGTAATCAATGAATACTATACAAGAAATTATATATTGTAATAGTTTGTTACACAAAATGACTTTCTGCGTTACTCCCGAGGAATCCCACTGAGTGGCAGTATGGAGCTCCTTTTTACTATAGTTGTATAGAAGGTGGCTTCATTTCATTGTATATGTACTCAACAATATAAAAGCATGATATAGCAACTTTAAGAGCAGTTACATTGAATGCAAGAGATACATTCATCAGATTTTGAAGTTGGTTGTACAAGGAGTGATTACTGACACTGTATTGATATCACTTTGTAAAACCTAGAAATTTCACTGTTGTCTAACCAAGAGATCGCAGAAGAGTAATCAATGAATACTATACAAGAAATACATTGGATTGTAAATTGTATTAGTTTGTTACACAACATGACTTTCTGCGTTACTCCCGAAGAATCCCACTGGGTGGCAGTATGGAGCACCTTTTTACTGTAGTTGTATAGAAGGTGGCTTCATTTAATTGTATATGTACTCAACCATATAAAATCAAGATATATCAACTGTAAGAGCAATTACATTGAATGCAAGAGATACATTCATCAGATTTTGAAGTTGGTTGTACAAGGAGTGATAACTGACACTGTACTGATATCACTTTGTAAAACGTAGAAATTTCACTGTTGTCTAACCAAGAGTTCACAGAAGAGTAATCAATGAATACTATACAAGAAATACATTGGATTGTAAATTGTAATATTTTGTTACACAAAATGACTTTCTGCGTTACTCCCGAGGAATCCCACTGAGTGGCAGAATGGAGCACCTTTTTCCTCCAGCTGTATAGTAGGTGGCTTCATTTAATTGTATATGTACTCAACCATATAAAAGCATGATATATCAACTGTAAGAGCAATTACATTGAATGCAAGAGATACATTCATCAGATTTTGAAGTTGTTTGTACAAGGAGTGATAACTGACACTGTATTGATATCACTTTGTAAAACGTAGAAATTTCACTGTTGTCTAACCAAGAGTTCACAGAAGAGTAATCAATGAATACTATCCAAGAAATACATTGGATTGTAAATTGTAATAGTTTGTTACACAAAATGATTTTCTGTGTTACTCCCGAGGAATCCCACTGAGTGGCAGTATGGAGCACCTTTTTGCTATAGTTGTATAGAAGGTGGCTTCATTTCATTGTATATGTACTCAACCATATAAAAGCATGATATAGTAACTGTAAGAGCAGTTATATTGAATGCCAGAGATACATTCATCAGATTTTGAAGTTCTTTGTACAAGGAGTGATAACTGACACTGTACTGATATCACTTTGTAAAACGTAGAAATTTCACTGTTGTCTAACCAAGAGTTCACAGAATACTATAGTAATCAATGAATACTATACAAGAAATACATTGGATTGTAAATTGTAATATTTTGTTACACAAAATGACTTTCTGCGTTACTCCCGAGGAATCCCACTGAGTGGCAGAATGGAGCACCTTTTTCCTCCAGCTGTATAGTAGGTGGCTTCATTTAATTGTATATGTACTCAACCATATAAAAGCATGATATATCAACTGTAAGAGCAATTACATTGAATGCAAGAGATACATTCATCAGATTTTGAAGTTGTTTGTACAAGGAGTGATAACTGACACTGTATTGATATCACTTTGTAAAACGTAGAAATTTCACTGTTGTCTAACCAAGAGTTCACAGAAGAGTAATCAATGAATACTATCCAAGAAATACATTGGATTGTAAATTGTAATAGTTTGTTACACAAAATGATTTTCTGTGTTACTCCCGAGGAATCCCACTGAGTGGCAGTATGGAGCACCTTTTTGCTATAGTTGTATAGAAGGTGGCTTCATTTCATTGTATATGTACTCAACCATATAAAAGCATGATATAGCAACTGTAAGAGCAGTTATATTGAATGCCAGAGATACATTCATCAGATTTTGAAGTTCTTTGTACAAGGAGTGATAACTGACACTGTACTGATATCACTTTGTAAAACGTAGAAATTTCACTGTTGTCTAACCAAGAGTTCACAGAATACTATAGTAATCAATGAATACTATACAAGAAATACATTGGATTGTAAATTGTAATAGTTTGTTACACAAAATGACTTTCTGCGTTACTCCCGAGGAATCCCACTGAGTAGCAGTATGGAGCACCTTTTTACTGTAGTTGTATAGAAGGTGGCTTCATTTCATTGTATATGTACTCAACCATATAAAAGCATGATATAGCAACGGTAAGAGCAGTTACATTGAATGCAAGAGATACATTCATCAGATTTTGAAGTTGGTTGTACAAGGAGTGATAACTGACACTGTATTGATATCACTTTGAAAAACGTAGAAATTTCACTGTTGTCTAACCAAGAGTTCACAGAAGAGTAATCAATGAATACTATACAAGAAATACATTGGATTGTAAATTGTAATAGTTTGTTACACAAAATGACTTTCTGCGTTACTCCCGAGGAATCCCACTGAGTGGCTGTATAGAGCACCGTTTTACTGTAGTTGTATAGAAGGTGGCTTCATTTCGTTGTATATGTACTCAACCATATAAAAGCATGATATAGCAACGGTAAGAGCAATTACATTGAATGCAAGAGATACATTCATCAGATTTTGAAGTTGGTTGTACAAGGAGTGATAACTGATACTGTATTGATATCACTTTGAAAAACGTAGAAATTTCACTGTTGTCTAACCAAGAGTTCACAGCAGAGTAATCAATGAATACTATCCAAGAAATACATTGGATTTTAAATTGTAATAGTTTGTTACACAAAATGACTTTCTGCGTTACTCCCGAGGAATCCCACTGAGTGGCAGTATGGAGCACCTTTTTGCTATAGTTGTATAGAAGGTGGCTTCATTTCATTGTATATGTACTCAACCATATAAAAGCATGATATAGCAACGGTAAGAGCAGTTACATTGAATGCAAGAGATACATTCATTAGATTTTGAAGTTGTTTGTACAAGGAGTGATAACTGACACTGTACTGATATCACTTTGTAAAACGTAGTAATTTCACTGTTGTCTAACCAAGAGTTCACAGAAGAGTAATCAATGAATACTATACAAGAAATACATTGGATTGTAAATTGTAATAGTTTGTTACACAAAATGACATTCTGCGTTACTCCCGAGGAATCTCACTGAGTGGCAGTATGGAGCACCTTTTTTCTATAGTTGTATAAAAGGTGGCTTCATTTCATTGTATATGTACTCAACAATATAAAAGCATGATATAGCAACTGTAAGAGCAGTTACATTGAATGCCAGAGATACATTCATCAGATTTTGAAGTTGGTTGTACAAGGAGTGATAACTGACACTGTACTGATATCACTTTGTAAAACGTAGAAATTTCACTGTTGTCTAACCAAGAGTTCACAGAAGAGTAATCAATCAATACTATACAAGAAATACATTGGATTTTAAATTGTAATAGTTTGTTACACAAAATGACTTTCTGCGTTACTCCCGAGGAATCCCACTGAGTGGCAGTATGGAGCACCTTTTTGCTATAGTTGTATAGAAGGTGGCTTCATTTCATTGTATATGTACTCAACCATATAAAAGCATGATATAGCAACTGTAAGAGCAGTTACATTGAATGGCAGAGATACATTCATCAGATTTTGAAGTTCTTTGTACAAGGAGTGATAACTGACACTGTACTGGTATCACTTTGTAAAACCTAGAAATATCACTATCCTGTAACCAAAAAGATCATTGAAAAGAGTAATAAATGAATACTATACAAGAAATTATATATTGTAATAGTTTGTTACACAAAATGACTTTCTGCGTTACTCCCGAGGAATCCCACTGAGTGGCAGTATGGAGCTCCTTTTTACTATAGTTGTATAGAAGGTGGCTTCATTTCATTGTATATGTACTCAACCATATAAAAGCATGATATAGCAACTGTAAGAGCAGTTACATTGAATGCAAGAGATACGTTCATCAGATTTTGAAGTTGGTTGTACAAGGAGTGATTACTGACACTGTATTGATATCATGTTGGAAAACCTAGAAATTTCACTGTTGTCTAACCAAGCGATCGCAGAAGAGTAATCAACGAATACTATACAAGAAATACATTGGATTGTAAATTGTAATAGTTTGTTACACAAAATGACTTTCTGCTATACTCCCGAGGAATCCCACTGAGTGGCAGTATGGAGCACCTTTTTACTGTAGTTGTATAGAAGGTGGTTTCATTTAATTGTATATGTACTCAACCATATAAAATCAAGATATATCAACTGTAAGAGCAATTACATTGAATGGAAGAGATATATTCATCAGATTTTGAAGTTGGTTGTACAAGGAGTGATAACTGACACTGTACTGATATCACTTTGTAAAACGTAGAAATTTCACTGTTGTCTAACCAAGAGTTCACAGAAGAGTAATCAATGAATACTATACAAGAAATACATTGGATTGTAAATTGTAATAGTTTGTTACACAAAATGACTTTCTGCGTTACTCCCGAGGAATCCCACTGAGTGGCAGTATGGAGCTCCTTTTTACTATAGTTGTATAGAAGGTGGCTTCATTTCATTGTATATGTACTCAACCATATAAAAGCATGATATAGCAACTGTAAGAGCAGTTACATTGAATGCCAGAGATACATTCATCAGATTTTGAAGTTGTTTGTACAAGGAGTGATAACTGACACTGTATTGATATCACTTTGTAAAACGTAGAAATTTCACTGTTGTCTAACCAAGAGTTCACAGAAGAGTAATCAATGAATACTATACAAGAAATACATTGGATTGTAAATTGTAATAGTTTTTTACACAAAATGACTTTCTGCGTTACTCTCGAGGAATCCCACTGAGTGGCAGTATGGAGCTCCTTTTTACAGTCTCAGTTATCACTCCTTGTACAACCAACTTCAAAATCTGATGAATGTATGTCTTGCATTCAATGTAACTGCTCTTAAAGTTGATATATCATGCTTTTACATGATTGAGTACATATACAATGAAATGAAGCCACCTTCTATACAACTATAGTAAAAAGGTGCTCCATACTGCCAGTCAGTGGGATTCCTCGGGAGTAATGCAGAAAGTCATTTTGTGTAATAAACTATTACAATTTACAATCCAATGTATTTCTTGTATAGTATTCATTGATTACTCTTGTGTGATCTCTTGGTTAGACAACAGTGAAATTTCTACGTTTTAGAAAGTGATATCAGTACAGTGTCAGTTATCACTCCTCGTACACAGAACTTCAAAATCTGATGAATTTATCTCTGGCATTCAATGTAACTGCTCTTACAGTTGCTATATCATGCTTTTATATGGTTCAGTACATATACAATGAAATGAAGCCACCTTCTATACAACTATAGCAAAAAGGAGCTCCATACTGCCACTCAGTGGGTTTCCTCGGGAGTAACGCAGAAAGTCATTTTGTGTAACAAACTATTACAATTTACAATCCTATGTATTTCTTGTATAGTATTCATTGATTATTCTTCTGTGAACTCTTGGTTAGACAACAGTGAAATTTCTACGTTTTACAAAGTGATATCAGGACAGTGTCAGTTATCACTCCTTGTACAACCAACTTCAAAATCTGATTAATGTATCTCTTGCATTCAATGTAACTGCTCTTACAGTTGCTATATCATGCTTTTATATGGTTGAGTACATATCCAATGAAATGAAGCCACCTTCTATACAACTATAGAAAAAGGTGCTCCATACTGCCACTCAGTGGGATTCCTCGTGAGTAACGCAGAAAGTCATTTTGTGTAACAAACTATTACAATATACAATTTCTTGTATAGTATTCATTGATTACTCTTTTCAATGATCTGTTGGTTACAGGATAGTGATATTTCTAGGTTTTACAAAGTGATATCAGTACAGTGTCAGCTATCACTCCTTGTACAAACAACTTCAAAATCTGATGAATGTATCTCTGGCATTCAATGTAACTGCTCTTACAGTTGCTATATCATGCTTTTATATGGTTGAGTACATATACAATGAAATGAAGCCACCTTCTATACAACTATAGCAAAAAGGTGCTCCATACTGCCACTCAGTGGGATTCCTCGGGAGTAACGCAGAAAGTCATTTTGTGTAATAAACTATTACAATTTACAATCCAATGTATTTCTTGTATAGTATTCATTGATTACTCTTCTGTGAACTCTTGGTTAGACAACAGTGAAATTTCTAGGTTTTACAAAGTGATATCAGTACAGTGTCAGTTATCACTCCTTGTACAAACAACTTCAAAATCTGATGAATGTATCTCTTGCATTCAATGTAACTGCTCTTACTGTGGCTATATCATGCTTTTATATGGTTGAGTACATATACAATTAAATGAAGCCACCTTCTATACAGCTGGAGGAAAAAGGTGCTCCATACTGCCACTCAGTGGGATTCCTCGGGAGTAACGCAGAAAGTCATTTTGTGTAACAAACTATTACAAGATACAATTTCTTTTATAGTATTCATTGATTACTCTTTTCAATGATCTGTTGGTTACAGGATAGTGATATTTGTAGGTTTTACAAAGTGATATCAGTACAGGGTCAGTTATCACTCCTTGTACAAAAAACTTCAAAATCTGATGAATGTATCTCTGCCATTCAATGTAACTGCTCTTACAGTTGCTATATCATGCTTTTATATGGTTGAGTACATATACAATGAAATGAAGCCACCTTCTATACAACTATAGCAAAAAGGTGCTCCATACTGCCACTCAGTGGGATTCCTCGGGATTAACGCAGAAAGTCATTTTGTGTAACAAACTATTACAATTTACAATCCAATGTATTTCTTGTATAGTATTCATTGATTACTCTTGTGTGATCTCTTGGTTAGACAACAGTGAAATTTCTACGTTTTACAAAGTGATATCAGTACAGTGTCAGTTATCACTCCTTGTACAACCAACTTCACAATCTGATGAATGTATCTCTTGCATTCAATGTAACTGTTTTTACTTTTGCTATATCATGCTTTTATATGGTTGAGTACATATACAATGAAATGAAGCCACCTTCTATACAACTATAGCAAAAAGGAGCTCCATACTGCCACTCAGTGGGTTTCCTCGGGAGTAACGCAGAAAGTCATTTTGTGTAACAAACTATTACAATTTACAATCCAATGTATTTCTTGTATAGTATTCATTGATTACTCTTCTGTGAACTCTTGGTTAGACAACAGTGAAATTTCTACGTTTTACAAAGTGATATCAGGACAGTGTCAGTTATCACTCCTTGTACAACCAACTTCAAAATCTGATTAATGTATCTCTTGCATTCAATGTAACTGCTCTTACAGTTGCTATATCATGCTTTTATATGGTTGAGTACATATACAATGAAATGAAGCCACCTTCTATACAACTATAGAAAAAGGTGCTCCATACTGCCACTCAGTGGGATTCCTCGTGAGTAACGCAGAAAGTCATTTTGTGTAACAAACTATTACAATATACAATTTCTTGTATAGTATTCATTGATTACTCTTTTCAATGATCTCTTGGCAAAGGATAGTGATATTTCTAGGTTTTACAAAGTGATATCAGTACAGTGTCAGTTATCACTCCTTGTACAAACAACTTAAAAATCTGATGAATGTATCTCTGGCATTCAATGTAACTGCTCTTACAGTTGCTATATCATGCTTTTATATGGTTGAGTATATATGCAATGAAACGAAGCCACCTTCTATACAAGTATAGTAAAAAGGAGCTCTATACTGCCACTCAGTGGGATTCCTCAGGAGTAACGCAGAAAGTCATTTTGTCTAACAAACTATTACAATATACAATTTCTTGCATAGTATTCATTGATTACTATGTTCAATGATCTGTTGGTTACAGGATAGTGATATTTCTAGGTTTTACAAAGTGATATCAGTACAGTGTCAGTTATCACTACTTGTACAACCAACTACAAAATCTGATGAGTGTATGTTTTGCGTTCAATGTAACTGCTCTTACAGTTGCTATATCATGCTTTTATATGGTTGAGTAGATATGTAATGAAACGAAGCCACCTTCTATACAAGTATAGTAAAAAGGTGCTCCATACTGCCACTCAGTGGGATTCCTGAGGAGTAACGCAGAAAGTCATTTTGTGTAACGAACTATTACAATTTACAATCCAATATATTTCTTGTATAGTATTCATTGATTACTCTTCTGTGATCTCTTGGTTAGACAACAGTGAAATTTCTAGGTTTTAGAAAGTGGTATCAGTACAGTGTCAGTTATCATTCCTTGTACAAGCAACTTCACAATCTGATGAATGTATCTCTTGCATTCAATGTAACTGCTTTTACCGTTGCTATATCATGCTTTTTATGGCTGATTACATATACAATGAAATGAAGCCACCCTCTCTACAGCTAGAGGAAAAAGGTGCTCCATACTGCCACTCAGTGGGATTCCTCGGGAGTAACACAGAAAATCATTTTTTGTAACAAACTATTAAAATTTGCAATCCAATATATTTCTTGAATAGTATTCATTGATTACTCTTCTGTGATCTCTTGGTTAGACAAAAGTGAAATTTCTACGTTTTACAAAGTGATATCAATACAGTCTCAGTTATCACTCCTTGTACAACCAACTTCAAAATCTGATGAATGTATGTCTTGCATTCAATGTAACTGCTCTTACAGTTGCTATATCATGCTTTTATATGGTTGAGTACATATACAATGAAATGAAGCCACCTTCTATACAACTATAGTAAAAAGGTGCTCCATACTGCCACTCAGTGGGATTCCTCGGGAGTAATGCAGAAAGTCATTTTGTGTAATAAACTATTACAATTTACAATCCAATGTATTTCTTGTATAGTATTCATTGATTACTCTTGTGTGATCTCTTGGTTAGACAACAGTGAAATTTCTACGTTTTAGAAAGTGATATCAGTACAGTGTCAGTTATCACTCCTCGTACAAAGAACTTCAAAATCTGATGAATTTATCTCTGGCATTCAATGTAACTGCTCTTACAGTTGCTATATCATGCTTTTATATGGTTGAGTACATATACAATGAAATGAAGCCACCTTCTATACAACTATAGCAAAAAGGAGCTCCATACTGCCACTCAGTGGGTTTCCTCGGGAGTAACGCAGAAAGTCATTTTGTGTAAAAAACTATTACAATTTACAATCCTATGTATTTCTTGTATAGTATTCATTGATTACTCTTCTGTGAACTCTTGGTTAGACAACAGTGAAATTTCTACGTTTTACAAAGTGATATCAGGACAGTGTCAGTTATCACTCCTTGTACAACCAACTTCAAAATCTGATTAATGTATCTCTTGCATTCAATGTAACTGCTCTTACAGTTGCTATATCATGATTTTATATGGTTGAGTACATATACAATGAAATGAAGCCACCTTCTATACAACTATAGAAAAAGGTGCTCCATACTGCCACTCAGTGGGATTCCTCGTGAGTAACGCAGAAAGTCATTTTGTGTAACAAACTATTACAATATACAATTTCTTGTATAGTATTCATTGATTACTCTTTTCAATGATCTGTTGGTTACAGGATAGTGATATTTCTAGGTTTTACAAAGTGATATCAGTACAGTGTCAGTTATCACTCCTTGTACAAACAACTTCAAAATCTGATGAATGTATCTCTGGCATTCAATGTAACTGCTCTTACAGTTGCTATATCATGCTTTTATATGGTTGAGTACATATACAATGAAATGAAGCCACCTTGTATACAACTATAGCAAAAAGGTGCTCCATACTGCCACTCAGTGGGATTCCTCGGGAGTAACGCAGAAAGTCATTTTGTGTAATAAACTATTACAATTTACAATCCAATGTATTTCTTGTATAGTATTCATTGATTACTCTTCTGTGAACTCTTGGTTAGACAACAGTGAAATTTCTAGGTTTTACAAAGTGATATCAGTACAGTGTCAGTTATCACTCCTTGTACAAACAACTTCAAAATCTGATGAATGTATCTCTGGCATTCAATGTAACTGCTCTTACAGTTGCTATATCATGCTTTTATATGGTTGAGTACATATACAATGAAATGAAGCCACCTTCTATACAACTATAGCAAAAAGGTGCTCCATACTGCCACTCAGTGGGATTCCTCGGGAGTAACGCAGAAAGTCATTTTGTGTAACAAACTATTACAATTTACAATCCAATGTATTTCTTGAATAGTATTCATTGATTACTCTTGTGTGATCTCTTGGTTAGACAACAGTGATATTTCTAGGTTTTACAAAGTGATATCAGTACAGTGTCAGTTATCACTACTTGTGGAACCAACTACAAAATCTGATGAGTGTATGTTTTGCTTTCAATGTAACTGCTCTTACAGTTGCTATATCATGCTTTTATACGGTTGAGTATATATGCAATCCAACGAAGCCACCTTCTATACAAGTATAGTAAAAAGGTGCTCCATACTGCCACTCAGTGGGATTCCTCAGGAGTAACGCAGAAAGTCATTTTGTGTAACAAACTATTACAATATACAATTTCTTGCATAGTATTCATTGATTACTATGTTCAATGATCTGTTGGTTACAGGATAGTGATATTTCTAGGTTTTACAAAGTGATCTCAGTACAGTGTCAGTTATCACTACTTGTACAACCAACTACAAAATCTGATGAGTGTATGTTTTGCGTTCAATGTAACTGCTCTTACAGTTGCTATATCATGCTTTTATATGGTTGAGTAGATATGTAATGAAACGAAGCCACCTTCTATACAAGTATAGTAAAAAGGTGCTCCATACTGCCACTCAGTGGGATTCCTGAGGAGTAACGCAGAAAGTCATTTTGTGTAACGAACTATTACAATTTACAATCCAATATATTTCTTGTATAGTATTCATTGATTACTCTTGTGTGATCTCTTGGTTAGACAACAGTGAAATTTCTAGGTTTTAGAAAGTGGTATCAGTACAGTGTCAGTTATCATTCCTTGTACAAGCAACTTCACAATCTGATGAATGTATCTCTTGCATTCAATGTAACTGCTTTTACCGTTGCTATATCATGCTTTTTATGGTTGATTACATATACAATGAAATGAAGCCACCCTCTCTACAGCTAGAGGAAAAAGGTGCTCCATACTGCCACTCAGTGGGATTCCTCGGGAGTAACACAGAAAATCATTTTTTGTAACAAACTATTAAAATTTACAATCCAATATATTTCTTGAATAGTATTCATTGATTACTCTTCTGTGATCTCTTGGTTAGACAAAAGTGAAATTTCTACGTTTTACAAAGTGATATCAATACAGTCTCAGTTATCACTCCTTGTACAACCAACTTCAAAATCTGATGAATGTATGTCTTGCATTCAATGTAACTGCTCTTACAGTTGATATATCATGCTTTTACATGATTGAGTACATATACAATGAAATGAAGCCACCTTCTATACAACTATAGTAAAAAGGTGCTCCATACTCAGTGGGATTCCTCAGGAGTAACACAGAAAATCATTTTGTGTAACAAACTATTAAAATTTACAATCCAATGTATTTCTTGAATAGTATTCATTGATTACTCTTGTGTGATCTCTTGGTTAGACAACAGTGAAATTTCTACGTTTTACAAAGTGATATCAGTACAGTGTCAGTTATCACTCCTTGTACAACCAACTTCACAATCTGATGAATGTATCTCTTGCATTCAATGTAACTGTTTTTACTGTTGCTATATCATGCTTTTATATGGTTGAGTACATATACAATGAAATTAAGACACCTTCTATACAACTATAGCAAAAAGGAGCTCCATACTGCCACTCAGTGGGTTTCCTCGGGAGTAACGCAGAAAGTCATTTTGTGTAACAAACTATTACAATTTACAATCCAATGTATTTCTTGTATAGTATTCATTGATTACTCTTCTGTGAACTCTTGGTTAGACAACAGTGAAATTTCTACGTTTTACAAAGTGATATCAGTACAGTGTCAGTTATCACTCCTCGTACAAAGAACTTCAAAATCTGATGAATGTATCTCTGGCATTCAATGTAACTGCTCTTACAGTTGCTATATCATGCTTTTATATGGTTGAGTACATATACAATGAAATGAAGCCACCTTCTATACAAATATAGGAAAAGGGAGCTCCATACTGCCACTCAGTGGGTTTCCTCGGGAGTAACGCAGAAAGTCATTTTGTGTAACAAACTATTACAATATACAATTTCTTGTATAGTATTCATTGATTACTCTTTTCAATGATCTGTTGGTTACAGGATAGTGATATTTCTAGGTTTTACAAAGTGATATCAGTACAGTGTCAGTTATCACTCCTTGTACAAACAACTTCAAAATCTGATGAATGTATCTCTGGCATTCAATGTAACTGCTCTTACAGTTGCTATATCATGCTTTTATATGGTTGAGTACATATACAATGAAATGAAGCCACCTTCTATACAACTATAGCAAAAAGGTGCTCCATACTGCCACTCAGTGGGATTCCTTGGGAGTAACGCAGAAAGTCATTTTGTGTAACAAACTATTACAATATACAATTTCTTGTATAGTATTCATTGATTACTCTGTTCAATGATCTGTTGGTAACAGGATAGTGATATTTCTAGGTTTTACAAAGTGATATCAGTACAGTGTCAGTTATCACTACTTGTGCAACCAACTACAAAATCTGATGAGTGTATGTTTTGCTTTCAATGTAACTGCTCTTACAGTTGCTATATCATGCTTTTATATGGTTGAGTATATATGCAATGAAACGAAGCCACCTTCTATACAAGTATAGTAAAAAGGTGCTCCATACTGCCACTCAGTGGGATTCCTCAGGAGTAACGCAGAAAGTCATTTTGTGTAACAAACTATTACAATATACAATTTCTTGCATAGTATTCATTGATTACTATGTTCAATGATCTGTTGGTTACAGGATAGTGATATTTCTAGGTTTTACAAAGTGATATCAGTACAGTGTCAGTTATCACTACTTGTACAACCAACTACAAAATCTGATGAGTGTATGTTTTGCGTTCAATGTAACTGCTCTTACAGTTGCTATATCATGCTTTTATATGGCTGAGTAGATATGTAATGAAACGAAGCCACCTTCTATACAAGTATAGTAAAAAGGTGCTCCATACTGCCACTCAGTGGGATTCCTGAGGAGTAACGCAGAAAGTCATTTTGTGTAACGAACTATTACAATTTACAATCCAATATATTTCTTCTATAGTATTCATTGATTACTCTTGTGTGATCTCTTGGTTAGACAACAGTGAAATTTCTAGGTTTTAGAAAGTGGTATCAGTACAGTGTCAGTTATCATTCCTTGTACAAGCAACTTCACAATCTGATGAATGTATCTCTTGCATTCAATGTAACTGCTTTTACCGTTGCTATATCATGCTTTTTATGGCTGATTACATATACAATGAAATGAAGCCACCCTCTCTACAGCTAGAGGAAAAAGGTGCTCCATACTGCCACTCAGTGGGATTCCTCGGGAGTAACACAGAAAATCATTTTTTGTAACAAACTATTAAAATTTACAATCCAATATATTTCTTGAATAGTATTCATTGATTACTCTTCTGTGATCTCTTGGTTAGACAAAAGTGAAATTTCTACGTTTTACAAAGTGATATCAATACAGTCTCAGTTATCACTCCTTGTACAAACAACTTCAAAATCTGATGAATGTATGTCTTGCATTCAATGTAACTGCTCTTACAGTTGATATATCATGCTTTTACATGATTGAGTACATATACAATGAAATGAAGCCACCTTCTATACAACTATAGTAAAAAGGTGCTCCATACTGCCACTCAGTGGGATTCCTCGGGAGTAATGCAGAAAGTCATTTTGTGTAATAAACTATTACAATTTACAATCCAATGTATTTCTTGTATAGTATTCATTGATTACTCTTGTGTGATCTCTTGGTTAGACAACAGTGAAATTTCTAGGTTTTACAAAGTGATATCAGTACAGTGTCAGTTATCACTCCTTGTACAAACAACTTCAAAATCTGATGAATGTATCTCTGGCATTCAATGTAACTGCTCTTACAGTTGCTATATCATGCTTTTATATGGTTGAGTACATATACAATGAAATGAAGCCACCTTCTATACAACTATAGCAAAAAGGTGCTCCATACTGCCACTCAGTGGGATTCCTCGGGAGTAACGCAGAAAGTCATTTTGTGTAACAAACTATTACAATTTACAATCCAATGTATTTCTTGAATAGTATTCATTGATTACTCTTGTGTGATCTCTTGGTTAGACAACAGTGAAATTTCTACGTTTTACAAAGTGATATCAGGACAGTGTCAGTTATCACTCCTTGTACAACCAACTTCAAAATCTGATGAATGTATGTCTTGCATTCAATGTAACTGCTCTTACAGTTGCTATATCATGCTTTTATATGGTTGAGTACATATACTATGAAATGAAGCCACCTTCTATACAACTATAGTAAAAAGGTGCTCCATACTGCCACTCAGTGGGATTCCTTGGGAGTAACGCAGAAAGTCATTTTGTGTAACAAACTATTACAATATACAATTTCTTGTATAGTATTCATTGATTACTCTGTTCAATGATCTGTTGGTAACAGGATAGTGATATTTCTAGGTTTTACAAAGTGATATCAGTACAGTGTCAGTTATCACTACTTGTGCAACCAACTACAAAATCTGATGAGTGTATGTTTTGCTTTTAATGTAACTGCTCTTACAGTTGCTATATCATGCTTTTATATGGTTGAGTATATATGCAATGAAACGAAGCCACCTTCTATACAAGTATAGTAAAAAGGTGCTCCATACTGCCACTCAGTGGGATTCCTCAGGAGTAACGCAGAAAGTCATTTCGTGTAACAAACTATTACAATATACAATTTCTTGCATAGTATTCATTGATTACTATGTTCAATGATCTGTTGGTTACAGGATAGTGATATTTCTAGGTTTTACAAAGTGATATCAGTACAGTGTCAGTTATCACTACTTGTACAACCAACTACAAAATCTGATGAGTGTATGTTTTGCGTTCAATGTAACTGCTCTTACAGTTGCTATATCATGCTTTTATATGGTTGAGTAGAAATGTAATGAAACGAAGCCACCTTCTATACAAGTATAGTAAAAAGTTGCTCCATACTGCCACTCAGTGGGATTCCTGAGGAGTAACGCAGAAAGTCATTTTGTGTAACGAACTATTACAATTTACAATCCAATATATTTCTTGTATAGTATTCATTGATTACTCTTGTGTGATCTCTTGGTTAGACAACAGTGAAATTTCTAGGTTTTAGAAAGTGGTATCAGTACAGTGTCAGTTATCATTCCTTGTACAAGCAACTTCACAATCTGATGAATGTATCTCTTGCATTCAATGTAACTGCTTTTACCGTTGCTATATCATGCTTTTTATGGCTGATTACATATATAATGAAATGAAGCCACCCTCTCTACAGCTAGAGGAAAAAGGTGCTCCATACTGCCACTCAGTGGGATTCCTCGGGAGTAACACAGAAAATAATTTTTTGTAACAAACTATTAAAATTTACAATCCAATATATTTCTTGAATAGTATTCATTGATTACTCTTCTGTGATCTCTTGGTTAGACAAAAGTGAAATTTCTACGTTTTACAAAGTGATATCAATACAGTCTCAGTTATCACTCCTTGTACAACCAACTTCAAAATCTGATGAATGTATGTCTTGCATTCAATGTAACTGCTCTTACAGTTGATATATCATGCTTTTATATGGTTGAGTACATATACTATGAAATGAAGCCACCTTCTATACAACTAGAGAATCTGATTCGGCCCGTGGCTGCCCTACTGCCCACGCCTGAGCTGGCGGAGCATCGCTCCGCCTCACTCCGGCCCCAAAGGACCCCTGATCTTGGAGTTGATTTCTATTAATGTCTCATTTTCAGAAATAAACCAGGGAAATGTTTTTGCATTTTGTTCATAAAGGTTTAATGCAGGAAGCCTAAAGCTTCAATGCAACGAACCTGAATTCTCATGAGAAGCGAGAACTGAGGCTTTCATACTGTGGCCATTTATTTATTTTTTGCATTTATATCCCACCCATCCTGTAAACGGGCTGGAAGACTCACTGGAAATGACCAGAATGCGAGGAAAAGTTGAAGGCAGCAGGAAAAGAGGAAGCCCCAACCTGAGATGGACGGACTCAATAAGGGAAGCCGCAGCCTTCAGTCTGCAAGAGCCAAGCAAGGCTGTTAACAACAGGATATTTCAGAGGTCAAGAATGCACAGGGTTGCCATAAGCTGGAAGCGACTTGATGGTGCATAACATACAAACATGCAACGCAGCATATATAACCCTGTTCACACACACACACACACACGCACACACACACAGAGTCTCCTCATATTTTTTTTAATACATTATTGTGTCTTCTTCTGTTAATAGCAGGGTGAAGATAAGAAGGGTCTAGAGAAGAGCCTCCACCCTCCTCCAGAGTCACCTTATGCTGCACCGGACCACTTGAAATGTAACATTCTCAAAGCTCAAGTGGAGGCTGCCTTCCGAGAGGGGGTTCAGGTAGGCCTCCCCTCCATGTGAGCGACTTTCCTGCCTTTCTCAGCTGTCTTTTGTGGGGGGGGGGGGGTGTCACCGGCTGCAACATCTAATGATGACTTGCATGTATGACTGGGCTATGAGGGTTGTAAATCAGGGTTGCCAACCTCCAGTCTCCATTGGAGATCTCCACATGACCAAGGTCAGTTCTCCTGGAGAAAAAGGCTGCTTTGGAGTGTGGACTGACTTTATGATATGATACCCTGCTGAGGCACCTCCCCTCCTCAAACCCCACCCTCCTGAGGCCCCAACCTAGAATCTCCAGTTGTCTCCCAACCCAGAGCTGGCAACCCTAAATGTCTGCCAAAACCTGTTCAGATAGGGTTGCCAAGACCAGACAAGCAAATTCCTGAAATTTTTGGGGGGGGGTGGAGCCTGGGGAGGGGGAGGGACCTCAGCTAGGCCCAGTGCCTTAGAGTCCATTCTCTTAAGCTGCCAGTCTCTCCAGGGGAACTGGTCTTGGAAGTCTGGAGATCAGCTGTAATTCTAGGAGATCTCCAGGACCCCCCTGGTTGACAACCCTACATTCATATCACCTCACAGAAGACATGGCAATGGCCTCATTCCACACATTCAGTGGTTAGTTGTCACGGAGATATCAGTTGACGTATGTGTGAATGGGCCTCAGATGAGTTTGCTTGCTTGTGCCCATCTGTGTTCTCCTAATGACTTTTGGCTTGTGCAGATAGTTGAGCTGGCGGCTTGGGCGGCTGGGTGATGAACCCAAATGAGGGTCTGCTGTAGACTTGCTGGTGGACGACAATGATAGAGGGAGATGGTTGACTCTCCCTGGGGAGGGAGTTCTAAGGTTTTGGCAACATGACTTAGAAAGTCCTTTATGGGTTGCCACCTGTTTAGCCTCAGATAGCAGGAGCAGCCAAAGCAGGGCCTCTAAAGATGACTAGAGTGAAGATGACTAGAGGTTCATATGGGAGAAGGCTGCCAGAGGATGTAGTGATGGCCACAGGCATACATGGCTTTAAAGGGGGATTAGATTCATGGAGGAGAGGTTTGTCAGTGGCGACTAGCCATGGAAGCTGAGGGTTAGTGCCTCTGAATCCCAGAGCCAGGAGGCAACATCAAGGGAAGGCCTCAGCCTCTACGCCCTGTTGTTGCCCATCCAGAGGAACTGGTTGGCTGCTGTGTGAGACAGGACTGGATGGACCACTTGTTTGATCTAGCAGGACTCTTCTTATGTTCTTAGGATGCTGGACTAGCTGGAATACTGGTCTGATCCACCAAGGCTCTTCTGATGTTCTTATGAAGGCCTCGACCTCTGTGCCCTGTTGTTGGCCATCCAGAGGAACTGGTTGGCTGCTGTGTGAGACAGGACTGGATGGACCACTTGTTTGATCTAGCAGGACCCTTCTTATGTTCTTAGGATGCTGGACTAGCTGGAATACTGGTCTGATCCACCAAGACTCTTCTCATGTTCTTATGAAGGCCTTGGCTTCTGTGCCCTGTTGTTGGCCATCCAGAGTGTGGAACAGGATGTTGGACCCTCACTGGTACGATCCAGCAGATCTCTTCTTATCAGAGGAAAGCTTCAGCCTCTATGCCCTGTTGTTGTCCCACCAGAGGAACTGGTTGGCCTCTCTGTGAGACAGGATGCTGGACTAGATGGACCACTGGTCTGATCCAGCAGGGTTCTTCTGATGTTCTTATGTTCTTGAGGTGGTCTTTATGGTATGTCGGTTGCAACCAATATGAAAGAAAGTAGTTTGGATTACCCAGGGCTCTTTTTGGGCCAGAACACACCGGAACGGCTTTCAGGCTGGCGTCAGAGCCTGCCCCGCCCCTCCCCGCCGGCAGGAAAGGGCTCCATGCTCTGGATCTCCGTGTGGAGATCGAGCACGAGGCCTGGGCTCCCAGCTCTTTGCACTCAAAGGGAGCTTTCCCTTTAAGTGCAAAGAGCCGACGGGAAAGGGCCCCGCGCTCTGGATCTCTGCACAGAGATCGAGCGTGAGGCCTGGGCTCCCAGCAATTTGTACTCAAAGGGAGGGGCCCCAGCTCTCCCCATCAGGCTTGTTACCATGCCTATACTCTCCCTGCTCCCGGTAAGTGCTTCCCCCCCATCTCTTTTCTCTCTCTCTCTCTCTCTCCCCCTTTCTTTCTTTCATTCTTTCTTTCTTTCCCCTCCCTCCCTCTTTTCTCTTTCTCTTTCTCTCTCTTTTTTCCTTCTTTCCTTCCTTCCTTCCTCTCTCTCTTTCTCTCTCTCTCTTCTCTCCCCCTTCCTTTCCCCTCTCCCTTTCTCTCTCTTTCTTTTTTCTCTCTCTCTTTCTTTCTCTCTCCTTTCTTCCTTCCTTCCTCTCTCTTTTTCCCCTCCCTCCCTCCCTTTCTTTCTTTTTTTCTTTCTCTCATTCTTTCTTTCTCTCATTCTTTCTTTCTCTCATTCTCTCTCTCTCATTGAAAAGAGTAATCAATGAATACTATACAAGAAATTGTATATTGTAATAGTTTGTTACACAAAATGACTTTCTGCGTTACTCACGAGGAATCCCACTGAGTGGCAGTATGGAGAACCTTTTTGCTATAGTTGTATAGAAGGTGGCTTCATTTCATTGTATATGTACTCAACCATATAAAAGCATGATATAGCAACTGTAAGAGCAGTTGCATTGAATGCAAGAGATACATTCATCAGATTTTAAAGTTGGTTGTACAAGGAGTGATAACTGACACTGTCCTGATATCACTTTGTAAAACGTAGAAATTTCACTGTTGTCTAACCAAGAGTTCACAGAAGAGTAATCAATGAATCCTATACAAGAAATACATTGGATTGTAAATTGTAATAGTTTGTTACACAAAATGACTTTCTGCGTTACTCCTGAGGAATCCCACTGAGTGGCAGTATGGAGCACCTTTTTCCTATAGTTGTATAGAAGGTGGCTTCATTTCATTGTATATGTACTCAACCATATAAAAGCATGATATAGCAACTGTAAGAGCAGTTACATTGAATGCCAGAGATACATTCATCAGATTTTGAAGTTCTTTGTACAAGGAGTGATAACTGACACTGTACTGATATCACTTTGTAAAACATAGAAATTTCACTGTTGTCTAACCAAGAGTTCACAGAAGAGTAATCAATGAATACTATACAAGAAATACATTGGATTGTAAATTGTAATAGTTTGTTACACAAAATGACTTTCTGCGTTACTCCCGAGGAATCCCACTGAGTGGCAGTATGGAGCACCTTTTTGCTATAGTTGTATAGAAGGTGGCTTCATTTCATTGTATATGTACTCAACCATATAAAAGCATGATATAGCAACTGTAAGAAGAGTTACATTGAATGCCAGAGATACATTCATCAGATTTTGAAGTTGGTTGTACAAGGAGTGATAACTGACACTGTACTGATATCACTTTGTAAAACCTAGAAATATCACTATCCTGTAACCAACAGATCATTGAAAAGAGTAATCAATGAATACTATACAAGAAATTATATATTGTAATAGTTTGTTACACAAAATGACTTTCTGCGTTACTCCCGAGGAATCCCACTGAGTGGCAGTATGTAGCTCCTTTTTACTATAGTTGTATAGAAGGTGGCTTCATTTCATTGTATATGTACTCAACCATATAAAAGCATAATATAGCAACTGTAAGAGCAGTTACATTGAATGCCAGAGATACATTCATCAGATTTTGAAGTTGTTTGTACAAGGAGTGATAACTGACACTGTACTTAAAATCACTTTGTAAAACCTAGAAATATCACTATCCTGTAACCAACAGATCATTGAAAAGAGTAATCAATGAATATTACACAAGAAATTATATATTGTAATAGTTTGTTACACAAAATGGCTTTCTGCGTTACTCCCGAGGAATCCCACTGAGTGGCAGTATGGAGCTCGTTTTTACTATAGTTGTATAGAAGGTGGCTTCATTTCATTGTATATGTACTCAACCATATAAAAGCATGATATAGCAACTGTAAGAGCAGTTACATTGAATGCAAGAGATACGTTCATCAGATTTTGAAGTTGTTTGTACAAGGAGTGATTACTGACACTGTATTGATATCACGTTGGAAAACCTAGAAATTTCACTGTTGTCTAACCAAGCGATCGCAGAAGAGTAATCAACGAATACTATACAAGAAATACATTGGATTGTAAATTGTAATAGTTTGTTACACAAAATGACTTTCTGCGTTACTCCCGAGGAATCCCACTGAGTGGCAGTATGGAGCACCTTTTTACTGTAGTTGTATAGAAGGTGGCTTCATTTCATTGTATATGTACTCAACCATATAAAAGCATGATATAGCAACTGTAAGAGCAGTTACATTGAATGGCAGAGATACATTCATCAGATTTTGAAGTTGTTTGTACAAGGAGTGATTACTGACACTGTACTGATATCACTTTGTAAAACCTAGAAATATCACTATCCTGTAACCAACAGATCATTGAAAAGAGTAATCAATGAATACTATACAAGAAATTGTATATTGTAATAGTTTTTTACACAAAATGACTTTCTGCGTTACTCCCGAGGAATCCCACTGAGTGGCAGTATGGAGCACCTTTTTGCTATAGTTGTATAGAAGGTGGCTTCATTTCATTGTATATGTACTCAACCATATAAAAGCATGATATAGCAACTGTAAGAGCAGTTACATTGAATGCCAGAGATACATTCATCAGATTTTGAAGTTCTTTGTACAAGGAGTGATAACTGACACTGTACTGATATCACTTTGTAAAACGTAGAAATTTCACTGTTGTCTAACCAAGAGTTCACAGAAGAGTAATCAATGAATCCTATACAAGAAATACATTGGATTGTAAATTGTAATAGTTTGTTACACAAAATGACTTTCTGCGTTACTCCTGAGGAATCCCACTGAGTGGCAGTATGGAGCACCTTTTTCCTATAGTTGTATAGAAGGTGGCTTCATTTCATTGTATATGTACTCAACCATATAAAAGCATGATATAGCAACTGTAAGAGCAGTTACATTGAATGCCAGAGATACATTCATCAGATTTTGAAGTTCTTTGTACAAGGAGTGATAACTGACACTGTACTGATATCACTTTGTAAAACATAGAAATTTCACTGTTGTCTAACCAAGAGTTCACAGAAGAGTAATCAATGAATACTATACAAGAAATACATTGGATTGTAAATTGTAATAGTTTGTTACACAAAATGACTTTCTGCGTTACTCCCGAGGAATCCCACTGAGTGGCAGTATGGAGCACCTTTTTGCTATAGTTGTATAGAAGGTGGCTTCATTTCATTGTATATGTACTCAACCATATAAAAGCATGATATAGCAACTGTAAGAAGAGTTACATTGAATGCCAGAGATACATTCATCAGATTTTGAAGTTGGTTGTACAAGGAGTGATAACTGACACTGTACTGATATCACTTTGTAAAACCTAGAAATATCACTATCCTGTAACCAACAGATCATTGAAAAGAGTAATCAATGAATACTATACAAGAAATTATATATTGTAATAGTTTGTTACACAAAATGACTTTCTGCGTTACTCCCGAGGAATCCCACTGAGTGGCAGTATGTAGCTCCTTTTTACTATAGTTGTATAGAAGGTGGCTTCATTTCATTGTATATGTACTCAACCATATAAAAGCATAATATAGCAACTGTAAGAGCAGTTACATTGAATGCCAGAGATACATTCATCAGATTTTGAAGTTGTTTGTACAAGGAGTGATAACTGACACTGTACTTAAAATCACTTTGTAAAACCTAGAAATATCACTATCCTGTAACCAACAGATCATTGAAAAGAGTAATCAATGAATATTACACAAGAAATTATATATTGTAATAGTTTGTTACACAAAATGGCTTTCTGCGTTACTCCCGAGGAATCCCACTGAGTGGCAGTATGGAGCTCGTTTTTACTATAGTTGTATAGAAGGTGGCTTCATTTCATTGTATATGTACTCAACCATATAAAAGCATGATATAGCAACTGTAAGAGCAGTTACATTGAATGCAAGAGATACGTTCATCAGATTTTGAAGTTGTTTGTACAAGGAGTGATTACTGACACTGTATTGATATCACGTTGGAAAACCTAGAAATTTCACTGTTGTCTAACCAAGCGATCGCAGAAGAGTAATCAACGAATACTATACAAGAAATACATTGGATTGTAAATTGTAATAGTTTGTTACACAAAATGACTTTCTGCGTTACTCCCGAGGAATCCCACTGAGTGGCAGTATGGAGCACCTTTTTACTGTAGTTGTATAGAAGGTGGCTTCATTTCATTGTATATGTACTCAACCATATAAAAGCATGATATAGCAACTGTAAGAGCAGTTACATTGAATGGCAGAGATACATTCATCAGATTTTGAAGTTGTTTGTACAAGGAGTGATTACTGACACTGTACTGATATCACTTTGTAAAACCTAGAAATATCACTATCCTGTAACCAACAGATCATTGAAAAGAGTAATCAATGAATACTATACAAGAAATTGTATATTGTAATAGTTTTTTACACAAAATGACTTTCTGCGTTACTCCCGAGGAATCCCACTGAGTGGCAGTATGGAGCACCTTTTTGCTATAGTTGTATAGAAGGTGGCTTCATTTCATTGTATATGTACTCAACCATATAAAAGCATGATATAGCAACTGTAAGAGCAGTTACATTGAATGCCAGAGATACATTCATCAGATTTTGAAGTTCTTTGTACAAGGAGTGATAACTGACACTGTACTGATATCACTTTGTAAAACGTAGAAATTTCACTGTTGTCTAACCAAGAGTTCACAGAAGAGTAATCAATGAATACTATACAAGAAATACATTGGATTGTAAATTGTAATAGTTTGTTACACAAAATAACTTTCTGCGTTACTCCCGAGGAATCCCACTGAGTGGCAGTATGGAGCACCTTTTTGCTATAGTTGTATAGAAGGTGGCTTCATTTCATTGTATATGTACTCAACCATATAAAAGCATGATATAGCAACTGTAAGAAGAGTTACATTGAATGCCAGAGATACATTCATCAGATTTTGAAGTTGGTTGTACAAGGAGTGATAACTGACACTGTACTGATATCACTTTGTAAAACCTAGAAATATCACTATCCTGTAACCAACAGATCATTGAAAAGAGTAATCAATGAATACTATACAAGAAATTATGTATTGTAATAGTTTGTTACACAAAATGACTTTCTGCGTTACTCCCGAGGAATCCCACTGAGTGGCAGTATGGAGCTCCTTTTTACTATAGTTGTATAGAAGGTGGCTTCATTTCATTGTATATGTACTCAACCATATAAAAGTATGATATAGCAACTGTAAGAGCAGTTACATTGAATGCCAGAGATACATTCATCAGATTTTGAAGTTGGTTGTACAAGGAGTGATAACTGACACTGTACTTAAAATCACTTTGTAAAACCTAGAAATATCACTATCCTGTAACCAACAGATCATTGAAAAGAGTAATCAATGAATACTATACAAGAAATTATATATTGTAATAGTTTGTTACACAAAATGACTTTCTGCGTTACTCCCGAGGAATCCCACTGAGTGGCAGTATACTGCTCCTTTTTACTATAGTTGTATAGAAGGTGGCTTCATTTCATTGTATATGTACTCAACCATATAAAAGCATGATATAGCAACTGTAAGAGCAGTTACATTGAATGCAAGAGATACGTTCATCAGATTTTAAAGTTATTTGTACAAGGAGTGTTTATTGACACTGTATTGATATCACGTTGGAAAACCTAGAAATTTCACTGTTGTCTAACCAAGCGATCGCAGAAGAGTAATCAACGAATACTATACAAGAAATACATTGGATTGTAAATTGTAATAGTTTGTTACACAAAATGACTTTCTGCGTTACTCCCGAGGAATCCCACTGAGTGGCAGTATGGAGCACCTTTTTACTGTAGTTGTATAGAAGGTGGCTTCATTTAATTGTATATGTACTCAACCATATAAAATCAAGATATATCAACTGTAAGAGCAATTACATTGAATGCAAGAGATACATTCATCAGATTTTGAACTTGGTTGTACAAGGAGTGATAACTGACACTGTCCTGATATCACTTTGTAAAACGTAGAAATTTCACTATTGTCTAACCAAGAGTTCACAGAAGAGTAATCAATGAATACTATACAAGAAATACATTGGATTGTAAATTGTAATAGTTTGTTACACAAAATGACTTTCTGCGTTACTCCCGAGGAATCCCACTGAGTGGCAGTATGGAGCACCTTTTTGCTATAGTTGTATAGAAGGTGGCTTCATTTCATTGTATATGTACTCAACCATATAAAAGCATGATATAGCAACTGTAAGAGCAGTTACATTGAATGGCAGAGATACATTCATCAGATTTTGAAGTTGTTTGTACAAGGAGTGATTACTGACACTGTACTGATATCACTTTGTAAAACCTAGAAATATCACTATCCTGTTACCAACAGATCATTGAAAAGAGTAATCAATGAATACTATACAAGAAATTGTATATTGTAATAGTTTGTTACACAAAATGACTTTCTGCGTTACTCACGAGGAATCCCACTGAGTGGCAGTATGGAGCACCTTTTCACTATACTTGTATAGAAGGTGGCTTCATTTCATTGTATATGTACTCAACCATATAAAAGCATGATATAGCAACTGTAAGAGCAGTTGCATTGAATGCAAGAGATACATTCATCAGATTTTGAAGTTGGTTGTACAAGGAGTGATAACTGACACTGTCCTGATATCACTTTGTAAAACGTAGAAATTTCACTGTTGTCTAACCAAGAGTTCACAGAAGAGTAATCAATGAATAGTATACAAGAAATACATTGGATTGTAAATTGTAATAGTTTGTTACACAAAATGACTTTCTGCGTTACTCCCGAGGAATCCCACTGAGTGGCAGTATGGAGCACCTTTTTGCTATAGTTGTATAGAAGGTGGCTTCATTTCATTGTATATGTACTCAACCATATAAAAGCATGATATAGCAACTGTAAGAGCAGTTACATTGAATGCCAGAGATACATTCATCAGATTTTGAAGTTCTTTGTACAAGGAGTGATAACTGACACTGTACTGATATCACTTTGTAAAACGTAGAAATTTCACTGTTGTCTAACCAAGAGTTCACAGAAGAGTAATCAATGAATACTATACAAGAAATACATTGGATTGTAAATTGTAATAGTTTGTTACACAAAATAACTTTCTGCGTTACTCCCGAGGAATCCCACTGAGTGGCAGTATGGAGCACCTTTTTACTGTAGTTGTATAGAAGGTGGCTTCATTTAATTGTATATGTACTCAACCATATAAAATAAAGATATATCAACTGTAAAAGCAATTACATTGAATGCAAGAGATACATTCATCAGATTTTGAAGTTGGTTGTACAAGGAGTGATAACTGACAATGTACTGATATCACTTTGTAAAACCAAGAAATATCACTATCCTGTAACCAACAGATCATTGAAAAGAGTAATCAATGAATACTATACAAGAAATTATATATTGTAATAGTTTGTTACACAAAATGACTTTCTGCGTTACTCCCGAGGAATCCCACTGAGTGGCAGTATGGAGCTCCTTTTTACTATAGTTGTATAGAAGGTGGCTTCATTTCATTGTATATGTACTCAACCATATAAAAGCATGATATAGCAACTTTAAGAGCAGTTACATTGAATGCCAGAGATACATTCATCAGATTTTGAAGTTGGTTGTACAAGGAGTGATAACTGACACTGTACTTAAAATCACTTTGTAAAACCTAGAAATATCACTATCCTGTAACCAACAGATCATTGAAAAGAGTAATGAATGAATACTATACAAGAAATTATATATTGTAATAGTTTGTTACACAAAATGACTTTCTGCGTTACTCCCGAGGAATCCCACTGAGTGGCAGTATAGAGCTCCTTTTTACTATAGTTGTATAGAAGGTGGCTTCATTTCATTGTATATGTACTCAACCATATAAAAGCATGATATAGCAACTGTAAGAGCAGTTACATTGAATGCAAGAGATACGTTCATCAGATTTTAAAGTTGGTTGTACAAGGAGTGATAACTGACACTGTCCTGATATCACTTTGTAAAACGTAGAAATTTCACTGTTGTCTAACCAAGAGTTCACAGAAGAGTAATCAATAAATACTATACAAGAATTACATTGGATTGTAAATTGTAATAGTTTGTTACACAAAATGACTTTCTGCGTTACTCCCGAGGAATCCCACTGAGTGGCAGTATGGAGCACCTTTTTGCTATAGTTGTATAGAAGGTGGCTTCATTTCATTGTATATGTACTCAACCATATAAAAGCATGATATAGCAACTGTAAGAGCAGTTACATTGAATGCCAGAGATACATTCATCAGATTTTGAAGTTCTTTGTACAAGGAGTGATAACTGACACTGTACTGATATCACTTTGTAAAACGTAGAAATTTCACTGTTGTCTAACCAAGAGTTCACAGAAGAGTAATCAATGAATACTATACAAGAAATACATTGGATTGTAAATTGTAATAGTTTGTTACACAGAATGACTTTCTGCGTTACTCCTGAGGAATCCCACTGAGTGGCAGTATGGAGCACCTTTTTGCTATAGTTGTATAGAAGGTGGCTTCATTTCATTGTATATGTACTCAACCATATAAAAGCATGATATAGCAACTGTAATAGCAGTTACATTGAATGCAAGAGATACGTTCATCAGATTTTGAAGTTGTTTGTACAAGGAGTGATAACTGACACTGTACTGATATCACTTTGTAAAACCTAGAAATATCACTATCCTGTAACCAACAGATCATTGAAAAGAGTAATCAGTGAATACTATACAAGAAATTATATATTGTAATAGTTTGTTACACAAAATGACTTTCTGCGTTACTCCCGAGGAATCCCACTGAGTGGCAGAATAGAGCTCCTTTTTACTATAGTTGTATAGAAGGTGGCTTCATTTCATTGTATATGTACTCAACCATATAAAAGCATGATATAGCAACTGTAAGAGCAGTTACATTGAATGCAAGAGATACGTTCATCAGATTTTGAAGTTCTTTGTACAAGGAGTGATAACTGACACTGTACTGATATCACTTTCTAAAACGTAGAAATTTCACTGTTGTCTAACCAATAGTTCACAGAAAAGTAATCAATGAATACTATACAAGAAATACATTGGATTGTAAATTGTAATAGTTTGTTACACAAAATGACTTTCTGCGTTACTCCCGAGGAATCCCACTGAGTGGCAGTATGGAGCACCTTTTTGCTATAGTTGTATAGAAGGTGGCTTCATTTCATTGTATATGTACTCAACCAAATAAAAGCATGATATAGCAACGGTAAGAGCAGTTACATTGAATGCCAGAGATACATTCATCAGATTTTGAAGTTGTTTGTACAAGGAGTGATAACTGACACTGTACTGATATCACTTTGTAAAACCTAGAAATATCACTATCCTGTAACCAACAGATCATTGAAAAGAGTAATCAATGAATACTATACAAGAAATTATATATTGTAATAGTTTGTTACACAAAATGACTTTCTGCGTTACTCCCGAGGAATCCCACTGAGTGGCAGTATGGAGCTCCTTTTTACTATAGTTGTATAGAAGGTGGCTTCATTTCATTGTATATGTACTCAACCGTATAAAAGCATGATATAGCAACTGTAAGAGCAGTTACATTGAATGCAAGAGATACATTCATCAGATTTTGAAGTTGGTTGTACAAGGAGTGATTACTGACACTGTATTGATATCACGTTGTAAAACCTAGAAATTTCACTGTTGTCTAACCAAGAGATCGCAGAAGAGTAATCAATGAATACTATACAAGAAATACATTGGATTGTAAATTGTAATAGTTTGTTACACAAAATGACTTTCTGCGTTACTCCCGAGGAATCCCACTGAGTGGCAGTATGGAACACCTTTTTACTGTAGTTGTATAAAAGGTGGCTTCATTTAATTGTATATGTACTCAACCATATAAAATCAAGATATATCAACTGTAAGAGCAATTACATTGAATGCAAGAGATACATTCATCAGATTTTCAAGTTGGTTGAACAAGGTGTGATAACTGACACTGTACTGATATCTCTTTGTAAAACGTAGAAATTTCACTGTTGTCTAACCAAGAGTTCACAGAAGAGTAATCAATGAATACTATACAAGAAATACATTGGATTGTAAATTGTAATAGTTTGTTACACAAAATGAATTTCTGCGTTACTCCCGAGGAATCCCACTGAGTGGCAGTATGGAGCACCTTTTTGCTATAGTTGTATAGAAGGTGGCTTCATTTCATTGTATATGTACTCAACCATATAAAAGCATGATATAGCAACTGTAAGAGCAGTTACATTGAATGCCAGAGATACATTCATCAGATTTTGAAGTTGTTTGTACAAGGAGTGATAACTGACACTGTACTGATATCACTTTGTAAAACCTAGAAATATCACTATCCTGTAACCAACAGATCATTGAAAAGAGTAATCAATGAATACTATACAAGAAATTGTATATTGTAATAGTTTGTTACACAAAATGACTTTCTGCGTTACTCACGAGGAATCCCACTGAGTGGCAGTATGGAGCACCTTTTTACTATAGTTGTATAGAAGGTGGCTTCATTTCATTGTATATGTACTCAACCATATAAAAGCATGATATAGCAACTGTAAGAGCAGTTACATTGAATGCAAGAGATACATTCATCAGATTTTGAAGTTGGTTGTACAAGGAGTGATTACTGACACTGTATTGATATCACGTTGTAAAACCTAGAAATTTCACTGTTGTCTAACCAAGAGATCGCAGAAGAGTAATCAATGAATACTATACAAGAAATACATTGGATTGTAAATTGTAATAGTTTGTTACACAAAATGACTTTCTGCGTTACTCGCGAGGAATCCCACTGAGTGGCAGTATGGAGCACCTTTTTACTGTAGTTGTATAGAAGGTGGCTTCATTTCATTGTATATGTACTCAACCATATAAAAGCATGATATAGCAACGGTAAGAGCAGTTACATTGAATGCAAGAGATACATTCATCAGATTTTGAAGTTGGTTGTACAAGGAGTGATAACTGACACTGTCCTGATATCACTTTGTAAAACGTAGAAATTTCACTGTTGTCTAACCAAGAGTTCACAGAAGAGTAATCAATGAATACTATACAAGAAATACATTGGATTGTAAATTGTAATAGTTTCTTACACAAAATGACTTTCTGCGTTACTCCTGAGGAATCCCACTGAGTGGCAGTATGGAGCACCTTTTTGCTATAGTTGTATAGAAGGTGGCTTCATTTCATTGTATATGTACTCAACCATATAAAAGCATGATATAGCAACTGTAAGAGCAGTTACATTGAATGCAAGAGATACGTTCATCAGATTTTAAAGTTATTTGTACAAGGAGTGTTTATTGACACTGTATTGATATCACGTTGGAAAACCTAGAAATTTCACTGTTGTCTAACCAAGCGATCGCAGAAGAGTAATCAACGAATACTATACAAGAAATACATTGGATTGTAAATTGTAATAGTTTGTTACACAAAATGACTTTCTGCGTTACTCCCGAGGAATCCCACTGAGTGGCAGTATGGAGCACCTTTTTACTGTAGTTGTATAGAAGGTGGCTTCATTTAATTGTATATGTACTCAACCATATAAAATCAAGATATATCAACTGTAAGAGCAATTACATTGAATGCAAGAGATACATTCATCAGATTTTGAACTTGGTTGTACAAGGAGTGATAACTGACACTGTCCTGATATCACTTTGTAAAACGTAGAAATTTCACTATTGTCTAACCAAGAGTTCACAGAAGAGTAATCAATGAATACTATACAAGAAATACATTGGATTGTAAATTGTAATAGTTTGTTACACAAAATGACTTTCTGCGTTACTCCCGAGGAATCCCACTGAGTGGCAGTATGGAGCACCTTTTTGCTATAGTTGTATAGAAGGTGGCTTCATTTCATTGTATATGTACTCAACCATATAAAAGCATGATATAGCAACTGTAAGAGCAGTTACATTGAATGGCAGAGATACATTCATCAGATTTTGAAGTTGTTTGTACAAGGAGTGATTACTGACACTGTACTGATATCACTTTGTAAAACCTAGAAATATCACTATCCTGTTACCAACAGATCATTGAAAAGAGTAATCAATGAATACTATACAAGAAATTGTATATTGTAATAGTTTGTTACACAAAATGACTTTCTGCGTTACTCACGAGGAATCCCACTGAGTGGCAGTATGGAGCACCTTTTCACTATACTTGTATAGAAGGTGGCTTCATTTCATTGTATATGTACTCAACCATATAAAAGCATGATATAGCAACTGTAAGAGCAGTTGCATTGAATGCAAGAGATACATTCATCAGATTTTAAAGTTGGTTGTACAAGGAGTGATAACTGACACTGTCCTGATATCACTTTGTAAAACGTAGAAATTTCACTGTTGTCTAACCAAGAGTTCACAGAAGAGTAATCAATGAATAGTATACAAGAAATACATTGGATTGTAAATTGTAATAGTTTGTTACACAAAATGACTTTCTGCGTTACTCCGGAGGAATCCCACTGAGTGGCAGTATGGAGCACCTTTTTGCTATAGTTGTATAGAAGGTGGCTTCATTTCATTGTATATGTACTCAACCATATAAAAGCATGATATAGCAACTGTAAGAGCAGTTACATTGAATGCCAGAGATACATTCATCAGATTTTGAAGTTCTTTGTACAAGGAGTGATAACTGACACTGTACTGATATCACTTTGTAAAACGTAGAAATTTCACTGTTGTCTAACCAAGAGTTCACAGAAGAGTAATCAATGAATACTATACAAGAAATACATTGGATTGTAAATTGTAATAGTTTGTTACACAAAATAACTTTTTGCGTTACTCCCGAGGAATCCCACTGAGTGGCAGTATGGAGCACCTTTTTACTGTAGTTGTATAGAAGGTGGCTTCATTTAATTGTATATGTACTCAACCATATAAAATAAAGATATATCAACTGTAAAAGCAATTACATTGAATGCAAGAGATACATTCATCAGATTTTGAAGTTGGTTGTACAAGGAGTGATAACTGACAATGTACTGATATCACTTTGTAAAACCAAGAAATATCACTATCCTGTAACCAACAGATCATTGAAAAGAGTAATCAATGAATACTATACAAGAAATTATATATTGTAATAGTTTGTTACACAAAATGACTTTCTGCGTTACTCCCGAGGAATCCCACTGAGTGGCAGTATGGAGCTCCTTTTTACTATAGTTGTATAGAAGGTGGCTTCATTTCATTGTATATGTACTCAACCATATAAAAGCATGATATAGCAACTTTAAGAGCAGTTACATTGAATGCCAGAGATACATTCATCAGATTTTGAAGTTGGTTGTACAAGGAGTGATAACTGACACTGTACTTAAAATCACTTTGTAAAACCTAGAAATATCACTATCCTGTAACCAACAGATCATTGAAAAGAGTAATGAATGAATACTATACAAGAAATTATATATTGTAATAGTTTGTTACACAAAATGACTTTCTGCGTTACTCCCGAGGAATCCCACTGAGTGGCAGTATAGAGCTCCTTTTTACTATAGTTGTATAGAAGGTGGCTTCATTTCATTGTATATGTACTCAACCATATAAAAGCATGATATAGCAACTGTAAGAGCAGTTACATTGAATGCAAGAGATACATTCATCAGATTTTGAAGTTGGTTGTACAAGGAGTGATTACTGACACTGTATTGATATCACTTTGTAAAACCTAGAAATTTCACTGTTGTCTAACCAAGAGATCGCAGAAGAGTAATCAATGAATACTATACAAGAAATACATTGGATTGTAAATTGTATTAGTTTGTTACACAACATGACTTTCTGCGTTACTCCCGAAGAATCCCACTGGGTGGCAGTATGGAGCACCTTTTTACTGTAGTTGTATAGAAGGTGGCTTCATTTAATTGTATATGTACTCAACCATATAAAATCAAGATATATCAACTGTAAGAGCAATTACATTGAATGCAAGAGATACATTCATCAGATTTTGAAGTTGGTTGTACAAGGAGTGATAACTGACACTGTACTGATATCACTTTGTAAAACGTAGAAATTTCACTGTTGTCTAACCAAGAGTTCACAGAAGAGTAATCAATGAATACTATACAAGAAATACATTGGATTGTAAATTGTAATATTTTGTTACACAAAATGACTTTCTGCGTTACTCCCGAGGAATCCCACTGAGTGGCAGAATGGAGCACCTTTTTCCTCCAGCTGTATAGTAGGTGGCTTCATTTAATTGTATATGTACTCAACCATATAAAAGCATGATATATCAACTGTAAGAGCAATTACATTGAATGCAAGAGATACATTCATCAGATTTTGAAGTTGTTTGTACAAGGAGTGATAACTGACACTGTATTGATATCACTTTGTAAAACGTAGAAATTTCACTGTTGTCTAACCAAGAGTTCACAGAAGAGTAATCAATGAATACTATCCAAGAAATACATTGGATTGTAAATTGTAATAGTTTGTTACACAAAATGACTTTCTGCGTTACTCCCGAGGAATCCCACTGAGTGGCAGTATGGAGCACCTTTTTGCTATAGTTGTATAGAAGGTGGCTTGATTTCATTGTATATGTACTCAACCATATAAAAGCATGATATAGCAACTGTAAGAGCAGTTATATTGAATGCCAGAGATACATTCATCAGATTTTGAAGTTCTTTGTACAAGGAGTGATAACTGACACTGTACTGATATCCCTTTGTAAAACGTAGAAATTTCACTGTTGTCTAACCAAGAGTTCACAGAATACTATAGTAATCAATGAATACTATACAAGAAATACATTGGATTGTAAATTGTAATAGTTTGTTACACAAAATGACTTTCTGCGTTACTCCAGAGGAATCCCACTGAGTAGCAGTATGGAGCACCTTTTTACTGTAGTTGTATAGAAGGTGGCTTCATTTCATTGTATATGTACTCAACCATATAAAAGCATGATATAGCAACGGTAAGAGCAGTTACATTGAATGCAAGAGATACATTCATCAGATTTTGAAGTTGGTTGTACAAGGAGTGATAACTGACACTGTATTGATATCACTTTGAAAAACGTAGAAATTTCACTGTTGTCTAACCAAGAGTTCACAGAAGAGTAATCAATGAATACTATACAAGAAATACATTGGATTGTAAATTGTAATAGTTTGTTACACAAAATGACTTTCTGCGTTACTCCCGAGGAATCCCACTGAGTGGCTGTATAGACCACCGTTTTACTGTAGTTGTATAGAAGGTGGCTTCATTTCGTTGTATATGTACTCAACCATATAAAAGCATGATAAAGCAACGGTAAGAGCAATTACATTGAATGCAAGAGATACATTCATCAGATTTTGAAGTTGGTTGTACAAGGAGTGATAACTGACAGTGTATTGATATCACTTTGAAAAACGTAGAAATTTCACTTTTATCTAACCAAGAGTTCACAGCAGAGAAATCAATGAATACTATCCAAGAAATACATTGGATTGTAAATTGTAATAGTTTGTTACACAAAATGACTTTCTGCGTTACTCCCGAGGAATCCCACTGAGTGGCAGTATGGAGCACCTTTTTGCTATAGTTGTATAGAAGGTGGCTTCATTTCATTGTATATGTACTCAACCATATAAAAGCATGATATAGCAACGGTAAGAGCAGTTACATTGAATGCCAGAGATACATTCATCAGATTTTGAAGTTCTTTGTGCAAGGAGTGATAACTGACACTGTACTGATATCACTTTGTAAAACGTAGAAATTTCACTGTTGTCTAACCAAGAGTTCACAGAAGAGTAATCAATGAATACTATACAAGAAATACATTGGATTGTAAATTGTAATAGTTTGTTACACAAAATGACTTTCTGCGTTACTCCCGAGGAATCCCACTGAGTGGCAGTATGGAACACCATTTTGCTATAGTTGTATAGAAGGTGGCTTCATTTCATTGTATATGTACTCAACCATATAAAAGCATGATATAGCAACTGTAAGAGCAGTTACATTGAATGCCAGAGATACATTCATCAGATTTTGAAGTTGTTTGTACAAGGAGTGATAGATGACACTGTACTGATATCACTTTGTAAAACCTAGAAATATCACTATCCTGTAACCAACAGATCATTGAAAAGAGTAATCAATGAATACTATACAAGAAATTATATATTGTAATAGTTTGTTACACAAAATGACTTTCTGCGTTACTCCCGAGGAATCCCACTGAGTGGCAGTATGGAGCTCCTTTTTACTATAGGTGTATAGAAGGTGGCTTCATTTCATTGTATATGTACTCAACCATATAAAAGCATGATATAGCAACGGTAAGAGCAGTTACATTGAATGCAAGAGATACATTCATCAGATTTTGAAGTTGGTTGTACAAGGAGTGATAACTGACACTGTACTAATATCACTTTGTAAAACGTAGAAATTTCACTGTTGTCTAACCAAGAGTTCACAGAAGAGTAATCAATGAATACTATACAAGAAATACATTGGATTGTAAATTGTAATAGTTTGTTACACAAAATGACTTTCTGCGTTACTCCCGAGGAATCCCACTGAGTGGCAGTATGGAGCACCTTTTTGCTATAGTTGTATAGAAGGTGGCTTCATTTCATTGTATAAGTACTCAGCCATATAAAAGCATGATATAGCAACTGTAAGAGCAGTTACATTGAATGCCAGAGATACATTCATCACATTTTGAAGTTCTTTGTACAAGGAGTGATAACTGACACTGTACTGATATCACTTTGTAAAACCTAGAAATATCACTATCCTGTAACCAACAGATCATTGAAAAGAGTAATCAATGAATACTATACAAGAAATTATATATTGTAAAAGTTTGTTACACAAAATGACTTTCTGCGTTACTCCCGAGGAATCCCACTGAGTGGCAGTATGGAGCTCCTTTTTACTATAGTTGTATAGAAGGTGGCTTCATTTCATTGTATATGTACTCAACCATATAAAAGCATGATATAGCAACTGTAAGAGCAGTTACATTGAATGGCAGAGATACATTCATCAGATTTTGAAGTTGTTTGTACAAGGAGTGATAACTGACACTGTACTTAAAATCACTTTGTAAAACCTAGAAATATCACTATCCTGTAACCAACAGATCATTGAAAAGAGTAATCAATGAATGCTATACAAGAAATTATATATTGTAATAGTTTGTTACACAAAATGACTTTCTGCGTTACTCCCGAGGAATCCCACTGAGTGACAGTATGGAGCTCCTTTTTACTATAGTTGTATAGAAGGTGGCTTCATTTCATTGTATATGTACTCAATCATATAAAAGCATGATATAGCAACTGTAAGAGCAGTTACATTGAATGCAAGAGATACGTTCATCAGATTTTGAAGTTGGTTGTACAAGGAGTGATTACTGACACTGTATTGATATCATGTTGGAAAACCTAGAAATTTCACTGTTGTCTAACCAAGCGATCGCAGAAGAGTAATCAACGAATACTATACAAGAAATACATTGGATTGTAAATTGTAATAGTTTGTTACACAAAATGACTTTCTGCGTTACTCCCGAGGAATCCCACTGAGTGGCAGTATGGAGCACCTTTTTACTGTAGTTGTATAGAAGGTGGCTTCATTTAATTGTATATGTACTCAACCATATAAAATCAAGATATATCAACTGTAAGAGCAATTACATTGAATGCAAGAGATACATTCATCAGATTTTGAAGTTGGTTGTACAAGGAGTGATAACTGACACTGTACTTATATCACTTTGTAAAACGTAGAAATTTCACTGTTGTCTAACCAAGAGTTCACAGAACAGTAATCAGTGAATACTATACAAGAAATACATTGGATTGTAAATTGTAATAGTTTGTTACACAAAATGACTTTCTGCGTTACTCCCGAGGAATCCCACTGAGTGGCAGTATGGAGCACCTTTTTAATATAGTTGTATAGAAGGTGGCTTCATTTCATTGTATATGTACTCAACCATATAAAAGCATGATATAGCAACTGTAAGAGCAGTTACATTGAATGCCAGAGATACATTCATCAGATTTTGAAGTTGTTTGTACAAGGAGTGATAACTGACACTGTACTGATATCACTTTGTAAAACCTAGAAATATCACTATCCTGTAACCAACAGATCATTGAAAAGAGTAATCAATGAATACTATACAAGAAATTATATATTGTAATAGTTTGTTACACAAAATGACTTTCTGCGTTACTCCCGAGGAATCCCACTGAGTGGCAGTATGGAGCTCCTTTTTACTATAGTTGTATAGAAGGTGGCTTCATTTCATTGTATATGTGCTCAACCATATAAAAGCATGATATAGCAACGGTAAGAGCAGTTACATTGAATGCAAGAGATACATTCATCAGATTTTGAAGTTGTTTGTACAAGGAGTGATAACTGACACTGTACTGATATCACTTTGTAAAACGTAGAAATTTCACTGTTGTCTAACCAAGAGTTCACAGAAGAGTAATCAATGAATACTATACAAGAAATACATTGGATTGTAAATTGTAATACTTTGTTACACAAAATGACTTTCTGCGTTACTCCCGAGGAATCCCACTGAGTGGCAGTATGGAGCACCTTTTTACTATAGTTGTATAGAAGGTGGCTTCATTTCATTGTATATGTACTCAACCATAGAAAAGCATGATATAGCAACTGTAAGAGCAGTTACATTGAATGCCAGAGATACATTCATCAGATTTTGAAGTTGTTTGTACAAGGAGTGATAACTGACACTGTACTGATATCACTTTGTAAAACCTAGAAATATCACTATCCTGTAACCAACAGATCATTGAAAAGAGTAATCAATGAATACTATACAAGAAATTATATATTGTAATAGTTTGTTACACAAAATGACTTTCTGCGTTACTCCCGAGGAATCCCACTGAGTGGCAGTATGGAGCTCCTTTTTACTATAGTTGTATAGAAGGTGGCTTCATTTCATTGTATATGTACTCAACCATATAAAAGCATGATATAGCAACTGTAAGAGCAGTTACATTGAATGGCAGAGATACATTCATCAGATTTTGAAGTTGGTTGTACAAGGAGTGATTACTGACACTGTATTGATATCATGTTGGAAAACCTAGAAATTTCACTGTTGTCTAACCAAGCGATCGCAGAAGAGTAATCAACGAATACTATACAAGAAATACATTGGATTGTAAATTGTAATAGTTTGTTACACAAAATGACTTTCTGCTTTACTCCCGAGGAATCCCACTGAGTGGCAGTATGGAGCACCTTTTTACTGTAGTTGTATAGAAGGTGGTTTCATTTAATTGTATATGTACTCAACCACATAAAATCAAGATATATCAACTGTAAGAGCAATTACATTGAATGGAAGAGATATATTCATCAGATTTTGAAGTTGGTTGTACAAGGAGTGATAACTGACACTGTACTGATATCACTTTGTAAAACGTAGAAATTTCACTGTTGTCTAACCAAGAGTTCACAGAAGAGTAATCAATGAATACTATACAAGAAATACATTGGATTGTAAATTGTAATAGTTTGTTACACAAAATGACTTTCTGCGTTACTCCCGAGGAATCCCACTGAGTGGCAGTATGGAGCACCTTTTTGCTATAGTTGTATAGAAGCTGGCTTCATTTCATTGTATATGTACTCAACCATATAAAAGCATGATATAGCAACTGTAAGAGCAGTTACATTGAATGCAAGAGATACATTCATCAGATTTTGAAGTTGGTTGTACAAGGAGTGATTACTGACACTGTATTGATATCACGTTGTAAAACGTAGAAATTTCACTGTTGTCTAACCAAGAGATCGCAGAAGAGTAATCAACGAATACTATACAAGAAATACATTGGATTGTAAATTGTAATAGTTTGTTACACAAAATGACTTTCTGCGTTACTCCCGAGGAATCCCACTGAGTGGCAGTATGGAGCACCTTTTTACTGTAGTTGTATAGAAGGTGGCTTCGTTTCATTGTATATGTACTCAACCATATAAAAGCATGATATAGCAACGGTAAGAGCAGTTACATTGAATACCAGAGATACATTCATCAGATTTTAAAGTTGGTTGTACAAGGAGTGAGAACTGACACTGTATTGATATCACTTTGAAAAACCTAGAAATTTCACTGTTGTCTAACCAAGAGTTCACAGAAGAGTAATCAATGAATACTATACAAGAAATACATTGGATTGTAAATTGTAATATTTTGTTACACAAAATGACTTTCTGCGTTACTCCCGAGGAATCCCACTGAGTAGCAGTATGGAGCACCTTTTTACTGTAGTTGTATAGAAGGTGGCTTCATTTCATTGTATATGTACTCAACCATATAAAAGCATGATATAGCAACGGTAAGAGCAGTTACATTGAATGCAAGAGATACATTCATCAGATTTTGAAGTGTGTTGTACAAGGAGTGATAACTGACACTGTATTGATATCACTTTGAAAAACCTAGAAATTTCACTGTTGTCTAACCAAGAGTTCACAGAAGAGTAATCAATGAATACTATACAAGAAATACATTGGATTGTAAATTGTAATAGTTTGTTACACAAAATGACTTTCTGCGTTACTCCCGAGGAATCCCACTGAGTGGCTGTATAGAGCACCGTTTTACTGTAGTTGTATAGAAGGTGGCTTCATTTCGTTGTATATGTACTCAACCATATAAAAGCATGATATAGCAACGGTAAGAGCAATTACATTGAATGCAAGAGATACATTCATCAGATTTTGAAGTTGGTTGTACAAGGAGTGATAACTGAAACTGTATTGATATCACTTTGAAAAACGTAGAAATTTCACTGTTGTCTAACCAAGAGTTCACAGCAGAGTAATCAATGAATACTATCCAAGAAATACATTGGATTTTAAATTGTAATAGTTTGTTACACAAAATGACTTTCTGCGTTACTCCCGAGGAATCCCACTGAGTGGCAGTATGGAGCGCCTTTTTGCTATAGTTGTATAGAAGGTGGCTTCAATTCATTGTATATGTACTCAACCATATAAAAGCATGATATAGCAACGGTAAGAGCAGTTACATTGAATGCAAGAGATACATTCATTTGATTTTGAAGTTGTTTGTACAAGGAGTGATAACTGACACTGTACTGATATCACTTTGTAAAACGTAGAAATTTCACTGTTGTTTAACCAAGAGTTCACAGAAGAGTAATCAATGAATACTATACAAGAAATACATTGGATTGTAAATTGTAATAGTTTGTTACACAAAATGACTTTCTGCGTTACTCCCGAGGAATCTCATTGAGTGGCAGTATGGAGCACCTTTTTTCTATAGTTGTATAGAAGGTGGCTTCATTTCATTGTATATGTACTCAACCATATAAAAGCATGATATAGCAACTGTAAGAGCAGTTACATTGAATGCCAGAGATACATTCATCAGATTTTGAAGTTGGTTGTACAAGGAGTGATAACTGACACTGTACTGATATCACTTTGTAAAACGTAGAAATTTCACTGTTGTCTAACCAAGAGTTCACAGAAGAGTAATCAATCAATACTATACAAGAAATACATTGGATTGTAAATTGTAATACTTTGTTACACAAAATGACTTTCTGCGTTACTCCCGAGGAATCCCACTGAGTGGCAGTATGGAGCACTTTTTTGCTATAGTTGTATAGAAGGTGGCTTCATTTCATTGTATATGTACTCAACCATATAAAAGCATGATATAGCAACTGTAAGAGCAGTTACATTGAATGGCAGAGATACATTCATCAGATTTTGAAGTTCTTTGTATAAGGAGTGATAACTGACACTGTACTGGTATCACTTTGTAAAACCTAGAAATATCACTATCCTGTAACCAACAGATCATTGAAAAGAGTAATCAATGAATACTATACAAGAAATTATATATTGTAATAGTTTGTTACACAAAATGACTTTCTGCGTTACTCCCGAGGAATCCCACTGAGTGGCAGTATGGAGCTCCTTTTTACTATAGTTGTATAGAAGGTGGCTTCATTTCATTGTATATGTACTCAACCATATAAAAGCATGATATAGCAACTGTAAGAGCAGTTACATTGAATGCAAGAGATACGTTCATCAGATTTTGAAGTTGGTTGTACAAGGAGTGATTACTGACACTGTATTGATATCATGTTGGGAAACCTAGAAATTTCACTGTTGTCTAACCAAGAGATCGCAGAAGAGTAATCAACGAATACTATACAAGAAATACATTGGATTGTAAATTGTAATAGTTTGTTACACAAAATGACTTTCTGCGTTACTCCCGAGGAATCCCACTGAGTGGCAGTATGGAGCACCTTTTTACTGTAGTTGTATAGAAGGTGGCTTCGTTTCATTGTATATGTACTCAACCATATAAAAGCATGATATAGCAACGGTAAGAGCAGTTACATTGAATACCAGAGATACATTCATCAGATTTTAAAGTTGGTTGTACAAGGAGTGAGAACTGACACTGTATTGATATCACTTTGAAAAACCTAGAAATTTCACTGTTGTCTAACCAAGAGTTCACAGAAGAGTAATCAATGAATACTATACAAGAAATACATTGGATTGTAAATTGTAATATTTTGTTACACAAAATGACTTTCTGCGTTACTCCCGAGGAATCCCACTGAGTAGCAGTATGGAGCACCTTTTTACTGTAGTTGTATAGAAGGTGGCTTCATTTCATTGTATATGTACTCAACCATATAAAAGCATGATATAGCAACGGTAAGAGCAGTTACATTGAATGCAAGAGATACATTCATCAGATTTTGAAGTGTGTTGTACAAGGAGTGATAACTGACACTGTATTGATATCACTTTGAAAAACCTAGAAATTTCACTGTTGTCTAACCAAGAGTTCACAGAAGAGTAATCAATGAATACTATACAAGAAATGCATTGGATTGTAAATTGTAATAGTTTGTTACACAAAATGACTTTCTGCGTTACTCCCGAGGAATCCCACTGAGTGCCAGTATGGAGCACCTTTTTGCTATAGTTGTATAGAAGCTGGCTTCATTTCATTGTATATGTACTCAACCATATAAAAGCATGATATAGCAACTGTAAGAGCAGTTACATTGAATGCAAGAGATACGTTCATCAGATTTTGAAGTTGTTTGTACAAGGAGTGATAACTGACACTGTACTGATATCACTTTGTAAAACCTAGAAATATCACTATCCTGTAACCAACAGATCATTGAAAAGAGTAATCAATGAATACTATACAAGAAATTGTATATTGTAATAGTTTGTTACACAAAATGACTTTCTGCGTTACTCCCGAGGAATCCCACTGAGTGGCAGTATGGAGCACCTTTTTACTATAGTTGTATAGAAGGTGGCTTCATTTCATTGTATATGTACTCAACCATATAAAAGCATGATATAGCAACTGTAAGAGCAGTTACATTGACTGCAAGAGATACATTCATCAGATTTTGAAGTTGGTTGTACAAGGAGTGATTACTGACACTGTATTGATATCACGTTGTAAAACGTAGAAATTTCACTGTTGTCTAACCAAGAGATCGCAGAAGAGTAATCAATGAATACTATACAAGAAATACATTGGATTGTAAATTGTAATAGTTTGTTACACAAAATGACTTTCTGCGTTACTCCCGAGGAATCCCACTGAGTGGCAGTATGGAGCACCTTTTTACTGTAGTTGTATAGAAGGTGGCTTCGTTTCATTGTATATGTACTCAACCATATAAAAGCATGATATAGCAACGGTAAGAGCAGTTACATTGAATACCAGATATACATTCATCAGATTTTAAAGTTGGTTGTACAAGGAGTGAGAACTGACACTGTATTGATATCACTTTGAAAAACCTAGAAATTTCACTGTTGTCTAACCAAGAGTTCACAGAAGAGTAATCAATGAATACTATACAAGAAATACATTGGATTGTAAATTGTAATATTTTGTTACACAAAATGACTTTCTGCGTTACTCCCGAGGAATCCCACTGAGTAGCAGTATGGAGCACCTTTTTACTGTAGTTGTATAGAAGGTGGCTTCATTTCATTGTATATGTACTCAACCATATAAAAGCATGATATAGCAACGGTAAGAGCAGTTACATTGAATGCAAGAGATACATTCATCAGATTTTGAAGTGTGTTGTACAAGGAGTGATAACTGACACTGTATTGATATCACTTTGAAAAACCTAGAAATTTCACTGTTGTCTAACCAAGAGTTCACAGAAGAGTAATCAATGAATACTATACAAGAAATACATTGGATTGTAAATTGTAATAGTTTGTTACACAAAATGACTTTCTGCGTTACTCCCGAGGAATCCCACTGAGTGGCTGTATAGAGCACCGTTTTACTGTAGTTGTATAGAAGGTGGCTTCATTTCGTTGTATATGTACTCAACCATATAAAAGCATGATATAGCAACGGTAAGAGCAATTACATTGAATGCAAGAGATACATTCATCAGATTTTGAAGTTGGTTGTACAAGGAGTGATAACTGAAACTGTATTGATATCACTTTGAAAAACGTAGAAATTTCACTGTTGTCTAACCAAGAGTTCACAGCAGAGTAATCAATGAATACTATCCAAGAAATACATTGGATTTTAAATTGTAATAGTTTGTTACACAAAATGACTTTCTGCGTTACTCCCGAGGAATCCCACTAAGTGGCAGTATGGAGCACCTTTTTGCTATAGTTGTATAGAAGGTGGCTTCATTTCATTGTATATGTACTCAACCATATAAAAGCATGATATAGCAACGGTAAGAGCAGTTACATTGAATGCAAGAGATACATTCATTAGATTTTGAAGTTGTTTGTACAAGGAGTGATAACTGACACTGTACTGATATCACTTTGTAAAACGTAGAAATTTCACTGTTGTCTAACCAAGAGTTCACAGAAGAGTAATCAATGAATACTATACAAGAAATACATTGGATTGTAAATTGTAATAGTTTGTTACACAAAATGACATTCTGCGTTACTCCCGAGGAATCTCACTGAGTGGCAGTATGGAGCACCTTTTTTCTATAGTTGTATAGAAGGTGGCTTCATTTCATTGTATATGTACTCAACAATATAAAAGCATGATATAGCAACTGTAAGAGCAATTACATTGAATGCCAGAGATACATTCATCAGATTTTGAAGTTGGTTGTACAAGGAGTGATAACTGACACTGTACTGATATCACTTTGTAAAACGTAGAAATTTCACTGTTGTCTAACCAAGAGTTCACAGAAGAGTAATCAATCAATACTATACAAGAAATACATTGGATTTTAAATTGTAATAGTTTGTTACACAAAATGACTTTCTGCGTTACTCCCGAGGAATCCCACTGAGTGGCAGTATGGAGCTCCTTTTTACTATAGTTGTATAGAAGGTGGCTTCATTTCATTGTATATGTACTCAACCATATAAAAGCATGATATAGCAACTGTAAGAGCAGTTACATTGAATGCAAGAGATACGTTCATCAGATTTTGAAGTTGGTTGTACAAGGAGTGATTACTGACACTGTATTGATATCATGTTGGAAAACCTAGAAATTTCACTGTTGTCTAACCAAGCGATCGAAGAAGAGTAATCAACGAATACTATACAAGAAATACATTGGATTGTAAATTGTAATAGTTTGTTACACAAAATGACTTTCTGCTATACTCCCGAGGAATCCCACTGAGTGGCAGTATGGAGCACCTTTTTACTGTAGTTGTATAGAAGGTGGTTTCATTTAATTGTATATGTACTCAACCATATAAAATCAAGATATATCAACTGTAAGAGCAATTACATTGAATGGAAGAGATATATTCATCAGATTTTGAAGTTGGTTGTACAAGGAGTGATAACTGACACTGTACTGATATCACTTCGTAAAACCTAAAAATATCACTATCCTGTAACCAACAGATCATTGAACAGAGTAATCAATGAATACTATACAAGAAATTATATATTGTAATAGTTTGTTACACAAAATGACTTTCTGCGTTACTCCCGAGGAATCCCACTGAGTGGCAGTATGGAGCTCCTTTTTACTATAGTTGTATAGAAGGTGGCTTCATTTCATTGTATATGTACTCAATCATATAAAAGCATGATATAGCAACGGTAAGAGCAGTTACATTGAATGCAAGAGATACATTCATCAGATTTTGAAGTTGTTTGTACAAGGAGTGATAACTGACACTGTACTGATATCACTTTGTAAAACGTAGAAATTTCACTGTTGTCTAACCAAGAGTTCACAGAAGAGTAATCAATTAATACTATACAAGAAATACATTGGATTGTAAATTGTAATAGTTTGTTACACAAAATGACTTTCTGCGTTACTCCCGAGGAATCCCACTGAGTGGCAGTATGGAGAACCTTTTTGCTATAGTTGTATAGAAGGTGGCTTCATTTCATTGTATATGTACTCAACCATATAAAAGCATGATATAGCAACTGTAAGAGCAGTTACATTGAATGCCAGAGATACATTCATCAGATTTTGAAGTTCTTTGTACAAGGAGTGATAACTGACACTACTGATATCACTTTGTAAAACCTAGAAATATCACTATCCTGTAACCAACAGATCATTGAAAAGAGTAATCAATGAATACTATACAAGAAATTATATATTGTAATAGTTTGTTACACAAAATGACTTTCTGCGTTACTCCCGAGGAATCCCACTGAGTGGCAGTATGGAGCTCCTTTTTACTATAGTTGTATAGAAGGTGGCTTCATTTCATTGTATATGTACTCAACCATATAAAAGCATGATATAGCAACTGTAAGAGCAGTTACATTGAATGCCAGAGATACATTCATCAGATTTTGAAGTTGTTTGTACAAGGAGTGATAACTGACACTGTACTGATATCACTTTGTAAAACGTAGAAATTTCACTGTTGTCTAACCAAGAGTTCACAGAAGAGTAATCAATGAATACTATACAAGAAATACATTGGATTGTAAATTGTAATAGTTTTTTACACAAAATGACTTTCTGCGTTACTCCCGAGGAATCCCACTGAGTGGCAGTATGGAGCACCTTTTTGCTATAGTTGTATAGAAGGTGGCTTCATTTCATTGTATATGTACTCAACCATATAAAAGCATGAGATAGCAACTGTAAGAGCAGTTACATTGAATGCCAGAGATACATTCATCAGATTTTGAAGTTGTTTGTACAAGGAGTGATAACTGACACTGTACTGATATCACTTTGTAAAACCTAGAAATATCACTATCCTGTAACCAACAGATCATTGAAAAGAGTAACCAATGAATACTACACAAGAAATTATATATTGTAAGACTTTGTTACACAAAATGACTTTCTGCGTTACTCCCGAGGAATCCCACTGAGTGGCAGTATGGAGCTCCTTTTTACTATAGTTGTATAGAAGGTGGCTTCATTTCATTGTATATGTACTCAACCATATAAAAGCCTGATATAGCAACTGTAAGAGCAGTTACATTGAATGCCAGAGATACATTCATCAGATTTTGAAGTTGTTTGTACGAGTGATAACTGACACTGTACTTAAAATCACTTTGTAAAACCTAGAAATATCACTATCCTGTAACCAACAGATCATTGAAAAGAGTAATCAATGAATACTATACAAGAAATTATATATTGTAATAGTTTGTTACACAAAATGACTTTCTGCGTTACTCCCGAGGAATCCCACTGAGTGGCAGTATGGAGCTCCTTTTTACTATAGTTGTATAGAAGGTGGCTTCATTTCATTGTATATGTACTCAACCATATAAAAGCATGATATAGCAACTGTAAGAGCAGTTACATTGAATGCAAGAGATACGTTCATCAGATTTTGAAGTTGGTTGTACAAGGAGTGATTACTGACACTGTATTGATATCATGTTGGGAAACCTAGAAATTTCACTGTTGTCTAACCAAGCGATCACAGAAGAGTAATCAACGAATACTATACAAGAAATACATTGGATTGTAAATTGTAATAGTTTGTTACACAAAATGACTTTCTGCGTTACTCCCGAGGAATCCCACTGAGTGGCAGTATGGAGCACCTTTTTACTGTAGTTGTATAGAAGGTGGCTTCATTTCATTGTATATGTACTCAACCATATAAAATCAAGATATATCAACTGTAAGAGCAATTACATTGAATGCAAGAGATGCATTCATCAGATTTTGAAGTTGGTTGTACAAGGAGTGATAACTGACACTGTACTGATATCACTTTGTAAAACGTAGAAATTTCACTGTTGTCTAACCAAGAGTTCACAAAAGAGTAATCAATGAATAGTATACAAGAAATACATTGGATTGTAAATTGTAATAGTTTGTTACACAAAATGACTTTCTGCGTTACTCCCGAGGAATCCCACTGAGTGGCAGTATGGAGCTCTTTTTTACTATAGTTGTATAGAAGGTGGCTTCATTTCATTGTATATGTACTCAACCATATAAAAGCATGATATAGCAACTGTAAGAGCAGTTACATTGAATGGCAGAGATACATTCATCAGATTTTGAAGTTGTTTGTACAAGGAGTGATAACTGACACTGTACTGATATCACTTTGTAAAACCTAGAAATATCACTATCCTGTAACCAACAGATCATTGAAAAGAGTAATCAATGAATACTATACAAGAAATTATATATTGTAATAGTTTGTTACACAAAATGACTTTCTGCGTTACTCCCGAGGAATCCCACTGAGTGGCAGTATGGAGCTCCTTTTTACTATAGTTGTATAGAAGGTGGCTTCATTTCATTGTATATGTACTCAACCATATAAAAGCATGATATAGCAACGGTAAGAGCAGTTACATTGAATGCAAGAGATACATTCATCAGATTTTGAAGTTGGTTGTACAAGGAGTGATAACTGACACTGTCCTGATATCACTTTGTAAAACGTAGAAATTTCACTGTTGTCTAACCAAGAGTTCACAGAAGAGTAATCAATGAATACTATACAAGAAATACATTGGATTGTAAATTGTAATAGTTTGTTACACAAAATGACTTTCTGCGTTACTCCCGAGGAATCCCACTGAGTGGCAGTATGGAGCACCTTTTTGCTATAGTTGTATAGAAGGTGGCTTCATTTCATTGTATATGTACTCAACCATATAAAAGCATGATATAGCAACTGTAAGAGCAGTTACATTGAATGGCAGAGATACATTCATCAGATTTTGAAGTTGTTTGTACAAGGAGTGATAACTGACACTGTACTGATATCACTTTGTAAAACCTAGAAATATCACTATCCTGTAACCAACAGATCATTAAAAAGAGTAATCAATGAATACTATACAAGAAATTATATATTGTAATAGTTTGTTACACAAAATGACTTTCTGCGTTACTCCCGAGGAATCCCACTGAGTGGCAGTATGGACCTCCTTTTTACTATAGTTGTATAGAAGGTGGCTTCATTTCATTGTATATGTACTCAACCATATAAAATCAAGATATATCAACTGTAAGAGCAATTACATTGAATGCAAGAGATACATTCATCAGATTTTGAAGTTGGTTGTACAAGGAGTGATAACTGACACTGTACTGATATCACTTTGTAAAACGTAGAAATTTCACTGTTGTCTAACCAAGAGTTCACAGAAGAGTAATCAATGAATACTATACAAGAAATACATTGGATTGTAAATTGTAATAGTTTGTTACACAAAATGACTTTCTGCGTTACTCCTGAGGAATCCCACTGAGTGGCAGTATGGAGCACCTTTTTGCTATAGTTGTATAGAAGGTGGCTTCATTTCATTGTATATGTACTCAACCATATAAAAGCATGATATAGCAACTGTAAGAGCAGTTACATTGAATGCAAGAGATACGTTCATCAGATTTTGAAGTTGTTTGTACAAGGAGTGATAACTGACACTGTACTGATATCACTTTGTAAAACCTAGAAATATCACTATCCTGTAACCAACAGATCATTGAAAAGAGTAATCAATGAATACTATACAAGAAATTATATATTGTAATCAACCATATAAAAGCATGATATAGCAACTGTAAGAGCAGTTACATTGAATGGCAGAGATACATTCATCAGATTTTGAAGTTGTTTGTACAAGGAGTGATAACTGACACTGTACTGATATCACTTTGTAAAACCTAGAAATATCACTATCCTGTAACCAACAGATCATTGAAAAGAGTAATCAATGAATACTATACAAGAAATTATATATTGTAATAGTTTGTTACACAAAATGACTTTCTGCGTTACTCCCGAGGAATCCCACTGAGTGGCAGTATGGAGCTCCTTTTTACTATAGTTGTATAGAAGGTGGCTTCATTTCATTGTATATGTACTCAACCATATAAAAGCATGATATAGCAACGGTAAGAGCAGTTACATTGAATGGCAGAGATACATTCATCAGATTTTGAAGTTGTTTGTACAAGGAGTGATAACTGACACTGTACTGATATCACTTTGTAAAACCTAGAAATATCACTATCCTGTAACCAACAGATCATTGAAAAGAGTAATCAATGAATACTATACAAGAAATTATATATTGTAATAGTTTGTTACACAAAATGACTTTCTGCGTTACTCCCGAGGAATCCCACTGAGTGGCAGTATGGAGCTCCTTTTTACTATAGTTGTATAGAAGGTGGCTTCATTTCATTGTATATGTACTCAACCATATAAAAGCATGATATAGCAACTGTAAGAGCAGTTACATTGAATGGAAGAGATACGTTCATCAGATTTTGAAGTTGGTTGTACAAGGAGTGATTACTGACACTGTATTGCTATCATGTTGGAAAACCTAGAAATTTCACTGTTGTCTAACCAAGCGATCGCAGAAGAGTAATCAATGAATACTATACAAGAAATACATTGGATTGTAAATTGTAATAGTTTGTTACACAAAATGACTTTCTGCGTTACTCCCGAGGAATCCCACTGAGTGGCAGTATGGAGCACCTTTTTACTGTAGTTGTATAGAAGGTGGCTTCATTTAATTGTATATGTACTCAACCATATAAAATCAAGATATATCAACTGTAAGAGCAATTACATTGAATGCAAGAGATACATTCATCAGATTTTGAAGTTGGTTGTACAAGGAGTGATAACTAACACTGTACTGATATCACTTTGTAAAACGTAGAAATTTCACTGTTGTCTAACCAAGAGTTCACAGAAGGGTAATCAATGAATACTATACAAGAAATACATTGGATTGTAAATTGTAATAGTTTGTTACACAAAATGAATTTCTGCGTTACTTCCGAGGAATCCCACTGAGTGGCAGTATGGAGCACCTTTTTGCTATAGTTGTATAGAAGGTGGCTTCATTTCATTGTATATGTACTCAACCATATAAAAGCATGATATAGCAACTGTAAGAGCAGTTACATTGAATGCAAGAGATACATTCATCAGATTTTAAAGTTGGTTGTACAAGGAGTGATAACTGACACTGTCCTGATATCACTTCGTAAAACGTAGAAATTTCACTGTTGTCTAACCAAGAGTTCACAGAAGAGTAATCAATGAATACTATACAAGAAATACATTGGATTGTAAATTGTAATAGTTTGTTACACAAAATGACTTTCTGCGTTACTCCTGAGGAATCCCACTGAGTGGCAGTATGGAGCACCTTTTTGCTATAGTTGTATAGAAGGTGGCTTCATTTCATTGTATATGTACTCAACCATATAAAAGCATGATATAGCAACTGTAAGAGCAGTTACATTGAATGCAAGAGATACGTTCATCAGATTTTGAAGTTGTTTGTACAAGGAGTGATAACTGACACTGTACTGATATCACTTTGTAAAACCTAGAAATATCACTATCCTGTAACCAACAGATCATTGAAAAGAGTAATCAATGAATACTATACAAGAAATTATATATTGTAATAGTTTGTTACACAAAATGACTTTCTGCGTTACTCCCGAGGAATCCCACTGAGTGGCAGTATGGAGCTCCTTTTTACTATAGTTGTATAGAAGGTGGCTTCATTTCATTGTATATGTACTCAACCATATAAAAGCATGATATAGCAACTGTAAGAGCAGTTACATTGAATGCAAGAGATACGTTCATCAGATTTTGAAGTTGGTTGTACAAGGAGTGATTACTGACACTGTATTGATAACATGTTGGAAAACCTAGAAATTTCACTGTTGTCTAACCAAGCGATCACAGAAGAGTAATCAACGAATACTATACAAGAAATACATTGGATTGTAAATTGTAATAGTTTGTTACACAAAATAACTTTCTGCGTTACTCCCGAGGAATCCCACTGAGTGGCAGTATGGAGCACCTTTTTACTGTAGTTGTATAGAAGGTGGCTTCATTTTATTGTATATGTACTCAACCATATAAAATCAAGATATATCAACTGTAAGAGCAATTACATTGAATGCAAGAGATGCATTCATCAGATTTTGAAGTTGGTTGTACAAGGAGTGATAACTGACACTGTACTGATATCACTTTGTAAAACGTAGAAATTTCACTGTTGTCTAACCAAGAGTTCACAAAAGAGTAATCAATGAATACTATACAAGAAATACATTGGATTGTAAATTGTAATAGTTTGTTACACAAAATGACTTTCTGCGTTACTCCCGAGGAATCCCACTGAGTGGCAGTATGGAGCACCTTTTTCCTATAGTTGTATAGAAGGTGGCTTCATTTCATTGTATATGTACTCAACCATATAAAAGCATGATATAGCAACTGTAAGAGCAGTTACATTGAATGGCAGAGATACATTCATCAGATTTTGAAGTTGTTTGTACAAGGAGTGATAACTGACACTGTACTGATATCACTTTGTAAAACCTAGAAATATCACTATCCTGTAACCAACAGATCATTGAAAAGAGTAATCAATGAATACTATACAATAAATTATATATTGTAATAGTTTGTTACACAAAATGACTTTCTGCGTTACTCCCGAGGAATCCCACTGAGTGGCAGTATGGAGCTCCTTTTTACTATAGTTGTATAGAAGGTGGCTTCATTTCATTGTATATGTACTCAACCATATAAAAGCATGATATAGCAACTGTAAGAGCAGTTACATTGAATGCAAGAGATACGTTCATCAGATTTTGAAGTTGGTTGTACAAGGAGTGATTACTGACACTGTATTGCTATTATGTTGGAAAACCTAGAAATTTCACTGTTGTCTAACCAAGCGATCGCAGAAGAGTAATCAACGAATACTATACAAGAAATACATTGGATTGTAAATTGTAATAGTTTGTTACACAAAATGACTTTCTGCGTTACTCCCGAGGAATCCCACTGAGTGGCAGTATGGAGCACCTTTTTACTGTAGTTGTATAGAAGGTGGCTTCATTTAATTGTATATGTACTCAACCATATAAAATCAAGATATATCAACTGTAAGAGCAATTACATTGAATGCAAGAGATACATTCATCAGATTTTGAAGTTGGTTGTACAAGGAGTGATAACTAACACTGTACTGATATCACTTTGTAAAACGTAGAAATTTCACTGTTGTCTAACCAAGAGTTCACAGAAGAGTAATCAATGAATACTATACAAGAAATACATTGGATTGTAAATTGTAATAGTTTGTTACACAAAATGACTTTCTGCGTTACTCCCGAGGAATCCCACTGAGTGGCAGTATGGAGCACCTTTTTGCTATAGTTGTATAGAAGGTGGCTTCATTTCATTGTATATGTACTCAACCATATAAAAGCATGATATAGCAACTGTAAGAGCAGTTACATTGAATGCAAGAGATACATTCATCAGATTTTAAAGTTGGTTGTACAAGGAGTGATAACTGACACTGTCCTGATATCACTTTGTAAAACGTAGAAATTTCACTGTTGTCTAACCAAGAGTTCACAGAAGAGTAATCAATGAATACTATACAAGAAATACATTGGATTGTAAATTGTAATAGTTTGTTACACAAAATAACTTTCTGCGTTACTCCCGAGGAATCCCACTGAGTGGCAGTATGGAGCACCTTTTTGCTATAGTTGTATAGAAGGTGGCTTCATTTAATTGTATATGTACTCAACCATATAAAAGCATGATATAGCAACTGTAAGAGCAGTTACATTGAATGGCAGAGATACATTCATCAGATTTTGAAGTTGTTTGTACAAGGAGTGATAACTGACACTGTACTGATATCACTTTTTAAAACCTAGAAATATAACTATCCTGTAACCAACAGATCATTAAAAAGAGTAATCAATGAATACTATACAAGAAATTATATATTGTAATAGTTTGTTACACAAAATGACTTTCTGCGTTACTCCCGAGGAATCCCACTGAGTGGCAGTATGGAGCTCCTTTTTACTATAGTTGTATAGAAGGTGGCTTCATTTCATTGTATATGTACTCAACCATATAAAATCAAGATATATCAACTGTAAGAGCAATTACATTGAATGCAAGAGATACATTCATCTGATTTTGAAGTTGGTTGTACAAGGAGTGATAACTGACACTGTACTGATATCACTTTGTAAAACGTAGAAATTTCACTGTTGTCTAACCAAGAGTTCACAGAAGAGTCATCAATGAATACTATACAAGAAATACATTGGATTGTAAATTGTAATAGTTTGTTACACAAAATGACTTTCTGCGTTACTCCTGAGGAATCCCACTGAGTGGCAGTATGGAGCACCTTTTTGCTATAGTTTTATAGAAGGTGGCTTCATTTCATTGTATATGTACTCAACCATATAAAAGCATGATATAGCAACTGTAAGAGCAGTTACATTGAATGCAAGAGATACGTTCATCAGATTTTGAAGTTGTTTGTACAAGGAGTGATAACTGACACTGTACTGATATCACTTTGTAAAACCTAGAAATATCACTATCCTGTAACCAACAGATCATTGAAAAGAGTAATCAATGAATACTATACAAGAAATTGTATATTGTAATAGTTTGTTACACAAAATGACTTTCTGCGTTACGCCCGAGGAATCCCACTGAGTGGCAGTATGGAGCACCTTTTTACTATAGTTGTATAGAAGGTGGCTTCATTTCATTGTATATGTACTCAACCATATAAAAGCATGATATAGCAACTGTAAGAGCAGTTACATTGAATGCAAGAGACACATTCATCAGATTTTGAAGTTGGTTGTACAAGGAGTGATTACTGACACTGTATTGATATCATGTTGTAAAACGTAGAAATTTCACTGTTGTCTAACCAAGAGATCGCAGAAGAGTAATCAATGAATACTATACAAGAAATACATTGGATTGTAAATTGTAATAGTTTGTTACACAAAATGACTTTCTGCGTTACTCCCGAGGAATCCCACTGAGTGGCAGTATGGAGCACCTTTTTACTGTAGTTGTATAGAAGGTGGCTTCATTTCATTGTATATGTACTCAACCATATAAAAGCATGATATAGCAACGGTAAGAGCAGTTACATTGAATGCCAGAGATACATTCATCAGATTTTGAAGTTGATTGTACAAGGAGTGAGAACTGACACTGTACTGATATCACTTTGAAAAACCTACAAATTTCACTGTTGTCTAACCAAGAGTTCACAGAAGAGTAATCAATGAATACTATACAAGAAATACATTGGATTGTAAATTGTAATAGTTTGTTACACAAAATGACTTTCTGCGTTACTCCCGAGGAATCCCACTGAGTAGCAGTATGGAGCACCTTTTTACTGTAGTTGTATAGAAGGTGGCTTCATTTCATTGTATATGTACTCAACCATATAAAAGCATGATATAGCAACGGTAAGAGCAGTTACATTGAATGGCAGAGATACATTCATCAGATTTTGAAGTTGTTTGTACAAGGAGTGATAACTGAAACTGTACTGATATCACTTTGTAAAACCTAGAAATATCACTATCCTGTAACCAACAGATCATTGAAAAGAGTAATCAATGAATACTATAAAAGAAATTATATATTGTAATAGTTTGTTACACAAAATGACTTTCTGCGTTACTCCCGAGGAATCCCACTGAGTGGCAGCATGGAGCTCCTTTTTACTATAGTTGTATAGAAGGTGGCTTCATTTCATTGTATATGTACTCAACCATATAAAAGCATGATATTGCAACGGTAAGAGCAGTTACATTGAATGCAAGAGATACATTCATCAGATTTTGAAGTTGGTTGTACAAGGAGTGATAACTGACACTGTACTGATATCACTTTGTAAAACGTAGAAATTTCACTGTTGTCTAACCAAGAGTTCACAGAAGAGTAATCAATTAATACTATCCAAGAAATACATTGGATTGTAAATTGTAATAGTTTGTTACACAAAATGACTTTCTGCGTTACTCCCGAGGAATCCCACTGAGTGGCACTATGGAGCACCTTTTTGCTATAGTTGTATAGAAGGTGTCTTCATTTCATTGTATATGTACTCAGCCATATAAAAGCATGATATAGCAACGGTAAGAGCAGTTACATTGAATGCAAGAGATACATTCATCAGATTTTGAAGTTGGTTGTACAAGGAGTGATAACTGACACTGTACTGATATCACTTTGTAAAACGTAGAAATTTCACTGTTGTCTAACCAAGAGTTCACAGAAGAGTAATCAATGAATACTATACAAGAAATACATTGGATTGTAAATTGTAATAGTTTGTTACACAAAATGACTTTCTGCGTTACTCCCGAGGAATCCCACTGAGTGGCAGTATGGAGCACCTTTTTGCTATAGTTGTAATGAAGGTGGCTTCATTTCATTGTATATGTACTCAACCATATAAAAGCATGATATAGCAACTGTAAGAGCAGTTACATTGAATGCAAGAGATACGTTCATCAGATTTTGAAGTTGTTTGTACAAGGAGTGATAACTGACACTGTACTGATATCACTTTGTAAAACCTAGAAATATCACTATCCTGTAACCAACAGATCATTGAAAAGAGTAATCAATGAATACTATACAAGAAATTGTATATTGTAATAGTTTGTTAAACAAAATGACTTTCTGCGTTACTCACGAGGAATCCCACTGAGTGGCAGTATGGAGCACCTTTTTAGTATACTTGTATAGAAGGTGGCTTCATTTCATTGTATATGTACTCAACCATATAAAAGCATGATATAGCAACTGTAAGAGCAGTTACATTGAATGCAAGAGATACATTCATCAGATTTTAAAGTTGGTTGTACAAGGAGTGATAACTGACACTGTCCTGATATCACTTTGTAAAACGTAGAAATTTCACTGTTGTCTAACCAAGAGTTCACAGAAGAGTAATCAATGATTACTATACAAGAAATACATTGGATTGTAAATTCTAATAGTTTGTTACACAAAATGACTTTCTGCGTTACTCCCGAGGAATCCCACTGAGTGGCAGTATGGAGCACCTTTTTGCTATAGTTGTATAGAAGGTGGCTTCATTTCGTTGTATATGAACTCAACCAAATAAAAGCATGATATAGCAACGGTAAGAGCAGTTACATTGAATGCCAGAGATACATTCATCAGATTTTGAAGTTGTTTGTACAAGGAGTGATAACTGACACTGTACTGATATCACTTTGTAAAACTTAGAAATTTCACTGTTGTCTAACCAAGAGTTCACAGAAAAGTAATCAATTAATACTATACAAGAAATACATTGGATTGTAAATTGTAATAGTTTGTTACACAAAATGACTTTTTGCGTTACTCCCGAGGAATCCCACTGAGTGGCAGTATGGAGCACCGTTTTGCTATAGTTGTATAGAAGGTGGCTTCATTTCATTGTATATGTACTCAACCAAATACAAGCATGATATAGCAACGGTAAGAGCAGTTACATTGAATGCCAGAGATACATTCATCAGATTTTGAAGTTGTTTGTACAAGGAGTGATAACTGACACTGTACTGATATCACTTTGTAAAACCTAGAAATATCACTATCCTGTAACCAACAGATCATTGAAAAGAGTAATCAATGAATACTATACAAGAAATTATATATTGTAATAGTTTGTTACACAAAATGACTTTCTGCGTTACTCCCGAGGAATCCCACTGAGTGGCAGTATGGAGCTCCTTTTTACTATAGTTGTATAGAAGGTGGCTTCATTTCATTGTATATGTACTCAACCATATAAAAGCATGATATAGCAACTGTAAGAGCAGTTACATTGAATGCAAGAGATACATTCATCAGATTTTGAAGTTGGTTGTACAAGGAGTGATTACTGACACTGTATTGATATCACGTTGTAAAACCTAGAAATTTCACTGTTGTCTAACCAAGAGATCGCAGAAGAGTAATCAATGAATACTATACAAGAAATACATTGGATTGTAAATTGTAATAGTTTGTTACACAAAATGACTTTCTGCGTTACTCCCGAGGAATCCCACTGAGTGGCAGTATGGAGCACCTTTTTACTGTAGTTGTATAGAAGGTGGCTTCATTTCATTGTATATGTACTCAACCATATAAAAGCATGATATAGCAACGGTAAGAGCAGTTACATTGAATGCCAGAGATACATTCATCAGATTTTGAAGTTGGTTGTACAAGGAGTGATAACTGACACTGTATTGATATCACTTTGAAAAACGTAGAAATTTCCCTGTTGTCTAACAAAGAGTTCACAGCAGAATAATCAATGAATACTATCCAAGAAATACATTGGATTGTAAATTGTAATAGTTTGTTACACAAAATGACTTTCTGCGTTACTCCCGAGGAATCCCACTGAGTGGCAGTATGGAGCACCTTTTTGCTATAGTTGTATAGAAGGTGTCTTCATTTCATTGTATATGTACTCAACCATATAAAAGCATGATATAGCAACGGTAAGAGCAGTTACATTGAATGCAAGAGATACATTCATCAGATTTTGAAGTTGGTTGTACAAGGAGTGATAACTGACACTGTACTGATATCACTTTGTAAAACGTAGAAATTTCACTGTTGTCTAACCAAGAGTTCACAGAAGAGTAATCAATGAATACTATACAAGAAATACATTGGATTGTAAATTGTAATAGTTTGTTACACAAAATGACTTTCTGCGTTACTCCCGAGGAATCCCACTGAGTGGCAGTATGGAGCACCTTTTTGCTATAGTTGTATAGAAGGTGGCTTCATTTCATTGTATATGTACTCAACCATATAAAAGCATGATATAGCAACTGTAAGAGCAGTTACATTGAATGCCAGAGATACATTCATCAGATTTTGAAGTTCTTTGTACAAGGAGTGATAACTGACACTGTACTGATATCACTTTTTAAAACCTAGAAATATCACTATCCTGTAACCAACAGATCATTGAAAAGAGTAATCAATGAATACTATACAAGAAATTGTATATTGTAATAGTTTGTTACACAAAATGACTTTCTGCGTTACTCCCGAGGAATCCCACTGAGTGGCAGTATGGAGCACCTTTTTCCTCCACCTGTATAGAAGATGGCTTCATTTCATTGTATATGTACTCAACCATATAAAAGCATGATATAGCAACTGTAAGAGCAGTTACATTGAATGCCAGAGATACATTCATAAGATTTTGAAGTTGTTTGTACAAGGAGTGATAACTGACACTGTACTGATATCACTTTGTAAAATCTAGAAATATCACTATCCTGTAACCAACAGATCATTGAAAAGAGTAATCAATGAATACTATACAAGAAATTGTATATTGTAATAGTTTGTTACACAAATTGACTTTCTGCGTTACTCCCGAGGAATCCCACTGAGTGGCAGTATGGAGCTCCTTTTTACTATAGTTGTATAGAAGGTGGCTTCATTTCATTGTATATGTACTCAACCATATAAAAGCATGATATAGCAATGGTAAGAGCAGTTACATTGAATGCCAGAGATACATTCATCAGATTTTGAAGTTGTTTGTACAAGGAGTGATAACTGACACTGTACTGATATCACTTTGTAAAACGTAGAAATTTCACTGTTGTCTAACCAAGAGTTCACAGAAAAGTAATCAATGAATACTATTCAAGAAATACATTGGATTGTAAATTGTAATAGTTTGTTACACAAAATGACTTTCTGCGTTACTCCCGAGGAATCCCACTGAGTGGCAGTATGGAGCACCGTTTTGCTATAGTTGTATAGAAGGTGGCTTCATTTCATTGTATATGTACTCAACCATATAAAAGCATGATATAGCAACTGTAAGAGCAGTTACATTGAATGCCAGAGATACATTCATCAGATTTTGAAGTTCTTTGTACAAGGAGTGATAACTGACACTGTACTGATATCACTTTTTAAAACCTAGAAATATCACTATCCTGTAACCAACAGATCATTGAAAAGAGTAATCAATGAATACTATACAAGAAATTGTATATTGTAATAGTTTGTTACACAAAATGACTTTCTGCGTTACTCCCGAGGAATCCCACTGAGTGGCAGTATGGAGCACCTTTTTCCTCCACCTGTATAGAAGATGGCTTCATTTCATTGTATATGTACTCAACCATATAAAAGCATGATATAGCAACTGTAAGAGCAGTTACATTGAATGCCAGAGATACATTCATAAGATTTTGAAGTTGTTTGTACAAGGAGTGATAACTGACACTGTACTGATATCACTTTGTAAAATCTAGAAATATCACTATCCTGTAACCAACAGATCATTGAAAAGAGTAATCAATGAATACTATACAAGAAATTGTATATTGTAATAGTTTGTTACACAAATTGACTTTCTGCGTTACTCCCGAGGAATCCCACTGAGTGGCAGTATGGAGCTCCTTTTTACTATAGTTGTATAGAAGGTGGCTTCATTTCATTGTATATGTACTCAACCATATAAAAGCATGATATAGCAATGGTAAGAGCAGTTACATTGAATGCCAGAGATACATTCATCAGATTTTGAAGTTGTTTGTACAAGGAGTGATAACTGACACTGTACTGATATCACTTTGTAAAACGTAGAAATTTCACTGTTGTCTAACCAAGAGTTCACAGAAAAGTAATCAATGAATACTATTCAAGAAATACATTGGATTGTAAATTGTAATAGTTTGTTACACAAAATGACTTTCTGCGTTACTCCCGAGGAATCCCACTGAGTGGCAGTATGGAGCACCGTTTTGCTATAGTTGTATAGAAGGTGGCTTCATTTCATTGTATATGTACTCAACCAAATAAAAGCATGATATAGCAACGGTAAGAGCAGTTACATTGAATGCCAGAGATACATTCATCAGATTTTGAAGTTTTTTGTACAAGGAGTGATAGCTGACACTGTACTGATATCACTTTGTAAAACCTAGAAATATCACTATCCTGTAACCAACAGATCATTGAAAAGAGTAATCAATGAATACTATACAAGAAATTATATATTGTAATAGTTTGTTACACAAAATGACTTTCTGCGTTACTCCCGAGGAATCCCACTGAGTGGCAGTATGGAGCTCCTTTTTACTATAGTTGTATAGAAGGTGGCTTCATTTCATTGTTTATGTACTCAACCATATAAAAGCATGATATAGCAACTTTAAGAGCAGTTACATTGAATGCAAGAGATACATTCATCAGATTTTGAAGTTGGTTTTACAAGGAGTGATTACTGACACTGTATTGATATCACGTTGTAAAACCTAGAAATTTCACTGTTGTCTAAGCAAGAGATCGCAGAAGAGTAATCAATGAATACTATACAAGAAATACATTGGATTGTAAATTGTAATAGTTTGTTACACAACATGACTTTCTGCGTTACTCGCCAGGAATCCCACTGAGTGGCAGTATGGAGCACCTTTTTACTGTAGTTGTATAGAAGGTGGCTTCATTTCATTGTATTTGTACTCAACCATATAAAAGCATGATATAGCAACGGTAAGAGCAGTTACATTGAATGCAAGAGATACATTCATCAGATTTTGAAGTTGGTTGTACAAGGAGTGATAACTGACACTGTACTGATATCACTTTGTAAAACGTAGAAATTTCACTGTTGTCTAACCAAGAGTTCACAGAAGAGTAATCAATGAATACTATACAAGAAATACATTGGATTGTAAATTGAAATAGTTTGTTACACAAAATGACTTTCTGCGTTACTCCCGAGGAATCCCACTGAGTGGCAGTATGGAGCACCTTTTTGCTATAGTTGTATAGAAGGTGGCTTCATTTCATTGTATATGTACTCAAGCATATAAAAGCATGATATAGCAACTGTAAGAGCAGTTACATTGAATGCCAGAGATACATTCATCAGATTTTGAAGTTCTTTGTACAAGGAATGATAACTGACACTGTACTGATATCACTTTGTAAAACGTAGAAATTTCACTGTTATCTAACCAAGAGTTCACAGAAGAGTAATCAATGAATACTATACAAGAAATACATTGGATTGTAAATTGTAATAGTTTGTTACAGAAAATGACTTTCTGCGTTACTCCCGAGGAATCCCACTGAGTGGCAGTATGGAGCACCTTTTTGCTATAGTTGTATAGAAGGTGGCTTCATTTCATTGTATATGTACTCAACCATATAAAAGCATGATATAGCAACTGTAAGAGCAGTTACATTGAATGCCAGAGATACATTCATCAGATTTTGAAGTTGGTTGTACAAGGAGTGATTACTGACACTGTATTGATATCACGTTGTAAAACCTAGAAATTTCACTGTTGTCTAACCAAGAGATCGCAGAAGAGTAATCAATGAATACTATACAAGAAATACATTGGATTGTAAATTGTAATAGTTTGTTACACAAAATGACTTTCTGCGTTACTCGCGAGGAATCCCACTGAGTGGCAGTATGGAGCACCTTTTTACTGTAGTTGTATAGAAGGTGGCTTCATTTCATTGTATATGTACTCAACCATATAAAAGCATGATATAGCAACGGTAAGAGCAGTTACATTGAATGCAAGAGATACATTCATCAGATTTTGAAGTTGGTTGTACAAGGAGTGATAACTGACACTGTACTGATATCACTTTGTAAAACGTAGAAATTTCACTGTTGTCTAACCAAGAGTTCACAGAAGAGTAATCAATGAATACTATACAAGAAATACATTGGATTGTAAATTGTAATAGTTTGTTACACAAAATGACTTTCTGCGTTACTCCCGAGGAATCCCACTGAGTGGCGGTATGGAGCACCTTTTTGCTATAGTTGTATAGAAGGTGGCTTCATTTCATTGTATATGTACTCAACCATATAAAAGCATGATATAGCAACTGTAAGAGCAGTTACATTGAATGCCAGAGATACATTCATAAGATTTTGAAGTTGTTTGTACAAGGAGTGATAACTGACACTGTACTGATATCACTTTGTAAAATCTAGAAATATCACTATCCTGTAACCAACAGATCATTGAAAAGAGTAATCAATGAATACTATACAAGAAATTGTATATTGTAATAGTTTGTTACACAAATTGACTTTCTGCGTTACTCCCGAGGAATCCCACTGAGTGGCAGTATGGAGCTCCTTTTTACTATAGTTGTATAGAAGGTGGCTTCATTTCATTGTATATGTACTCAACCATATAAAAGCATGATATAGCAATGGTAAGAGCAGTTTCATTGAATGCCAGAGAAACATTCATCAGATTTTGAAGTTGTTTGTACAAGGAGTGATAACTGACACTGTACTGATATCACTTTGTAAAACGTAGAAATTTCACTGTTGTCTAACCAAGAGATCGCAGAAGAGTAATCAATGAATACTATACAAGAAATACATTGGATTGTAAATTGTAATAGTTTGTTACACAACATGACTTTCTGCGTTACTCGGGAGGAATCCCACTGAGTGGCAGTATGGAGCACCTTTTTACTGTAGTTGTATAGAAGGTGGCTTCATTTCATTGTATATGTACTCAAGCATATAAAAGCATGATATAGCAACTGTAAGAGCAGTTACATTGAATGCCAGAGATACATTCATCAGATTTTGAAGTTCTTTGTACAAGGAATGATAACTGACACTGTACTGATATCACTTTGTAAAACGTAGAAATTTCACTGTTATCTAACCAAGAGTTCACAGAAGAGTAATCAATGAATACTATACAAGAAATACATTGGATTGTAAATTGTAATAGTTTGTTACAGAAAATGACTTTCTGCGTTACTCCCGAGGAATCCCACTGAGTGGCAGTATGGAGCACCTTTTTGCTATAGTTGTATAGAAGGTGGCTTCATTTCATTGTATATGTACTCAACCATATAAAAGCATGATATAGCAACTGTAAGAGCAGTTACATTGAATGCCAGAGATACATTCATCAGATTTTGAAGTTGGTTGTACAAGGAGTGATTACTGACACTGTATTGATATCACGTTGTAAAACCTAGAAATTTCACTGTTGTCTAACCAAGAGATCGCAGAAGAGTAATCAATGAATACTATACAAGAAATACATTGGATTGTAAATTGTAATAGTTTGTTACACAAAATGACTTTCTGCGTTACTCGCGAGGAATCCCACTGAGTGGCAGTATGGAGCACCTTTTTACTGTAGTTGTATAGAAGGTGGCTTCATTTCATTGTATATGTACTCAACCATATAAAAGCATGATATAGCAACGGTAAGAGCAGTTACATTGAATGCAAGAGATACATTCATCAGATTTTGAAGTTGGTTGTACAAGGAGTGATAACTGACACTGTACTGATATCACTTTGTAAAACGTAGAAATTTCACTGTTGTCTAACCAAGAGTTCACAGAAGAGTAATCAATGAATACTATACAAGAAATACATTGGATTGTAAATTGTAATAGTTTGTTACACAAAATGACTTTCTGCGTTACTCCCGAGGAATCCCACTGAGTGGCGGTATGGAGCACCTTTCTGCTATAGTTGTATAGAAGGTGGCTTCATTTCATTGTATATGTACTCAAGCATATAAAAGCATGATATAGCAACTGTAAGAGCAGTTACATTGAATGCCAGAGATACATTCATCAGATTTTGAAGTTCTTTGTACAAGGAATGATAACTGACACTGTACTGATATCACTTTGTAAAACGTAGAAATTTCACTGTTATCTAACCAAGAGTTCACAGAAGAGTAATCAATGAATACTATACAAGAAATACATTGGATTGTAAATTGTAATAGTTTGTTACAGAAAATGACTTTCTGCGTTACTCCCGAGGAATCCCACTGAGTGGCAGTATGGAGCACCTTTTTGCTATAGTTGTATAGAAGGTGGCTTCATTTCATTGTATATGTACTCAACCATATAAAAGCATGATATAGCAACTGTAAGAGCAGTTACATTGAATGCCAGAGATACATTCATCAGATTTTGAAGTTGGTTGTACAAGGAGTGATTACTGACACTGTATTGATATCACGTTGTAAAACCTAGAAATTTCACTGTTGTCTAACCAAGAGATCGCAGAAGAGTAATCAATGAATACTATACAAGAAATACATTGGATTGTAAATTGTAATAGTTTGTTACACAAAATGACTTTCTGCGTTACTCGCGAGGAATCCCACTGAGTGGCAGTATGGAGCACCTTTTTACTGTAGTTGTATAGAAGGTGGCTTCATTTCATTGTATATGTACTCAACCATATAAAAGCATGATATAGCAACGGTAAGAGCAGTTACATTGAATGCAAGAGATACATTCATCAGATTTTGAAGTTGGTTGTATAAGGAGTGATAACTGACACTGTACTGATATCACTTTGTAAAACGTAGAAATTTCACTGTTGTCTAACCAAGAGTTCACAGAAGAGTAATCAATGAATACTATACAAGAAATACATTGGATTGTAAATTGTAATAGTTTGTTACACAAAATGACTTTCTGCGTTACTCCCGAGGAATCCCACTGAGTGGCGGTATGGAGCACCTTTTTGCTATAGTTGTATAGAAGGTGGCTTCATTTCATTGTATATGTACTCAACCATATAAAAGCATGATATAGCAACTGTAAGAGCAGTTACATTGAATGCCAGAGATACATTCATCAGATTTTGAAGTTGTTTGTACAAGGAGTGATAACTGACACTGTACTGATATCACTTTGTAAAATCTAGAAATATCACTATCCTGTAACCAACAGATCATTGAAAAGAGTAATCAATGAATACTATACAAGAAATTGTATATTGTAATAGTTTGTTACACAAATTGACTTTCTGCGTTACTCCCGAGGAATCCCACTGAGTGGCAGTATGGAGCTCCTTTTTACTATAGTTGTATAGAAGGTGGCTTCATTTCATTGTATATGTACTCAACCATATAAAAGCATGATATAGCAATGGTAAGAGCAGTTACATTGAATGCCAGAGATACATTCATCAGATTTTGAAGTTGTTTGTACAAGGAGTGATAACTGACACTGTACTGATATCACTTTGTAAAACGTAGAAATTTCACTGTTGTCTAACCAAGAGTTCACAGAAAAGTAATCAATGAATACTATTCAAGAAATACATTGGATTGTAAATTGTAATAGTTTGTTACACAAAATGACTTTCTGCGTTACTCCCGAGGAATCCCACTGAGTGGCAGTATGGAGCACCGTTTTGCTATAGTTGTATAGAAGGTGGCTTCATTTCATTGTATATGTACTCAACCAAATAAAAGCATGATATAGCAACGGTAAGAGCAGTTACATTGAATGCCACAGATACATTCATCAGATTTTGAAGTTTTTTGTACAAGGAGTGATAGCTGACACTGTACTGATATCACTTTGTAAAACCTAGAAATATCACTATCCTGTAACCAACAGATCATTGAAAAGAGTAATCAATGAATACTATACAAGAAATTATATATTGTAATAGTTTGTTACACAAAATGACTTTCTGCGTTACTCCCGAGGAATCCCACTGAGTGGCAGTATGGAGCTCCTTTTTACTATAGTTGTATAGAAGGTGGCTTCATTTCATTGTTTATGTACTCAACCATATAAAAGCATGATATAGCAACTGTAAGAGCAGTTACATTGAATGCAAGAGATACATTCATCAGATTTTGAAGTTGGTTTTACAAGGAGTGATTACTGACACTGTATTGATATCACGTTGTAAAACCTAGAAATTTCACTGTTGTCTAACCAAGAGATCGCAGAAGAGTAATCAATGAATACTATACAAGAAATACATTGGATTGTAAATTGTAATAGTTTGTTACACAACATGACTTTCTGCGTTACTCGCGAGGAATCCCACTGAGTGGCAGTATGGAGCACCTTTTTACTGTAGTTGTATAGAAGGTGGCTTCATTTCATTGTATATGTACTCAACCATATAAAAGCATGATATAGCAACGGTAAGAGCAGTTACATTGAATGCAAGAGATACATTCATCAGATTTTGAAGTTGGTTGTACAAGGAGTGATAACTGACACTGTACTGATATCACTTTGTAAAACGTAGAAATTTCACTGTTGTCTAACCAAGAGTTCACAGAAGAGTAATCAATGAATACTATACAAGAAATACATTGGATTGTAAATTGAAATAGTTTGTTACACAAAATGACTTTCTGCGTTACTCCCGAGGAATCCCACTGAGTGGCAGTATGGAGCACCTTTTTGCTATAGTTGTATAGAGGGTGGCTTCATTTCATTGTATATGTACTCAAGCATATAAAAGCATGATATAGCAACTGTAAGAGCAGTTACATTGAATGCCAGAGATACATTCATCAGATTTTGAAGTTCTTTGTACAAGGAGTGATAACTGACACTGTACTGATATCACTTTGTAAAACGTAGAAATTTCACTGTTATCTAACCAAGAGTTCACAGAAGAGTAATCAATGAATACTATACAAGAAATACATTGGATTGTAAATTGTAATAGTTTGTTACAGAAAATGACTTTCTGCGTTACTCCCGAGGAATCCCACTGAGTGGCAGTATGGAGCACCTTTTTGCTATAGTTGTATAGAAGGTCGCTTCATTTCATTGTATATGTACTCAACCATATAAAAGCATGATATAGCAACTGTAAGAGCAGTTACATTGAATGCCAGAGATACATTCATCAGATTTTGAAGTTGGTTGTACAAGGAGTGATTACTGACACTGTATTGATATCACGTTGTAAAACCTAGAAATTTCACTATTGTCTAACCAAGAGATCGCAGAAGAGTAATCAATGAATACTATACAAGAAATACATTGGATTGTAAATTGTAATAGTTTGTTACACAAAATGACTTTCTGCGTTACTCGCGAGGAATCCCACTGAGTGGCAGTATGGAGCACCTTTTTACTGTAGTTGTATAGAAGGTGGCTTCATTTCATTGTATATGTACTCAACCATATAAAAGCATGATATAGCAACGGTAAGAGCAGTTACATTGAATGCAAGAGATACATTCATCAGATTTTGAAGTTGGTTGTACAAGGAGTGATAACTGACACTGTACTGATATCACTTTGTAAAACGTAGAAATTTCACTGTTGTCTAACCAAGAGTTCACAGAAGAGTAATCAATGAATACTATACAAGAAATACATTGGATTGTAAATTGTAATAGTTTGTTACACAAAATGACTTTCTGCGTTACTCCCGAGGAATCCCACTGAGTGGCGGTATGGAGCACCTTTTTGCTATAGTTGTATAGAAGGTGGCTTCATTTCATTGTATATGTACTCAACCATATAAAAGCATGATATAGCAACTGTAAGAGCAGTTACATTGAATGCCAGAGATACATTCATCAGATTTTGAAGTTCTTTGTACAAGGAGTGATAACTGACACTGTACTGATATCACTTTGTAAAACGTAGAAATTTCACTGTTGTCTAACCAAGAGTTCACAGAAGAGTAATCAATGAATACTATACAAGAAATAAATTGGATTGTAAATTGTAATAGTTTGTTACACAAAATGACTTTCTGCGTTACTCCCGAGGAATCCCACTGAGTGGCAGTATGGAGCACCTTTTTGCTATAGTTGTATAGAAGGTGGCTTCATTTCATTGTATATGTACTCAAGCATATAAAAGCATGATATAGCAACTGTAAGAGCAGTTACATTGAATGCCAGAGATACATTCATCAGATTTTGAAGTTCTTTGTACAAGGAGTGATAACTGACACTGTACTGATATCACTTTTTAAAACCTAGAAATATCACTATCCTGTAACCAACAGATCATTGAAAAGATTAATCAATGAATACTATACAAGAAATTGTATATTGTAATAGTTTGTTACACAAAATGACTTTCTGCGTTACTCCCGAGGAATCCCACTGAGTGGCAGTATGGAGCACCTTTTTCCTCCACCTGTATAGAAGGTGGCTTCATTTCATTGTATATGTACTCAACCATATAAAAGCATGATATAGCCACAGTAAGAGCAGTTACATTGAATGCCAGAGATACATTCATCAGATTTTGAAGTTGTTTGTACAAATAGTGATAACTGACACTGTACTGATATCACTTTGTAAAACCTAGAAATATCACTATCCTGTAACCAACAGATTATTGAAAAGAGTAATCAATGAAAACTATACAAGAAATTGTATATTGTAATAGTTTGTTACACAAATTGACTTTCTGCGTTACTCCCGAGGAATCCCACTGAGTGGCAGTATGGAGCTCCTTTTTACTATAGTTGTATAGAAGGTGGCTTCATTTCATTGTATATGTACTCAACCATATAAAAGCATGATATAGCAACGGTAAGAGCAGTTACATTGAATGCCAGAGATACATTCATCAGATTTTGAAGTTGTTTGTACAAGGAGTGATAACTGACACTGTACTGATATCACTTTGTAAAACGTAGAAATTTCACTGTTGTCTAACCAAGAGTCAACAGAAAAGTAATCGATGAATACTATTCAAGAAATACATTGGATTGTAAATTGTAATAGTTTGTTACACAAAATGACTTTCTGCGTTACTCCCGAGGAATCCCACTGAGTGGCAGTATGGAGCACCGTTTTGCTATAGTTGTATAGAAGGTGGCTTCATTTCATTGTATATGTACTCAACCAAATAAAAGCATGATATAGCAACGGTAAGAGCAGTTACATTGAATGCCAGAGATACATTCATCAGATTTTGAAGTTTTTTGTACAAGGAGTGATAACTGACACTGTATTGATATCACTTTGTAAAACCTAGAAATATCACTATCCTGTAACCAACAGATCATTGAAAAGAGTAATCAATGAATACTATACAAGAAATTATATATTGTAATAGTTTGTTACACAAAATGACTTTCTGCGTTACTCCCGAGGAATCCCACTGAGTGGCAGTATGGAGCACCGTTTTGCTATAGTTGTATAGAAGGTGGCTTCATTTCATTGTATATGTACTCAACCAAATAAAAGCATGATATAGCAACGGTAAGAGCAGTTACATTGAATGCCAGAGATACATTCATCAGATTTTGAAGTTTTTTGTACAAGGAGTGATAACTGACACTGTACTGATATCACTTTGTAAAACCTAGAAATATCACTATCCTGTAACCAACAGATCATTGAAAAGAGTAATCAATGAATACTATACAAGAAATTATATATTGTAATAGTTTGTTACACAAAATGACTTTCTGCGTTACTCCCGAGGAATCCCACTGAGTGGCAGTATGGAGCTCCTTTTTACTATAGTTGTATAGAAGGTGGCTTCATTTCATTGTTTATGTACTCAACCATATAAAAGCATGATATAGCAACTGTAAGAGCAGTTACATTGAATGCAAGAGATACATTCATCAGATTTTGAAGTTGGTTGTACAAGGAGTGATTACTGACACTGTATTGATATCACGTTGTAAAACCTAGAAATTTCACTGTTGTCTAACCAAGAGATCGCAGAAGAGTAATCAATGAATACTATACAAGAAATACATTGGATTGTAAATTCTAATAGTTTGTTACACAACATGACTTTCTGCGTTACTCGCGAGGAATCCCACTGAGTGGCAGTATGGAGCACCTTTTTACTATAGTTGTATAGAAGGTGGCTTCATTTCATTGTATATGTACTCAACTATATAAAAGCATGATATAGCAACGGTAAGAGCAGTTACATTGAATGCAAGAGATACATTCATCAGATTTTGAAGTTGGTTGTACAAGGAGTGATAACTGACACTGTACTGATATCACTTTGTAAAACGTAGAAATTTCACTGTTGTCTAACCAAGAGTTCACAGAAGAGTAATCAATGAATACTATACAAGAAATACATTGGATTGTAAATTGTAATAGTTTGTTACACAAAATGACTTTCTGCGTTACTCCCGAGGAATCCCACTGAGTGGCAGTATGGAGCACCTTTTTGCTATAGTTGTATAGAAGGTGGCTTCATTTCATTGTATATGTACTCAACCATATAAAAGCATGATATAGCAACTGTAAGAGCAGTTACATTGAATGCCAGAGATACATTCATCAGATTTTGAAGTTCTTTGTACAAGGAGTGATAACTGACACTGTACTGATATCACTTTGTAAAACGTAGAAATTTCACTGTTATCTAACCAAGAGTTCACAGAAGAGTAATCAATGAATACTATACAAGAAATACATTGGATTGTAAATTGTAATAGTTTGTTACAGAAAATGACTTTCTGCGTTACTCCCGAGGAATCCCACTGAGTGGCAGTATGGAGCACCTTTTTGCTATAGTTGTATAGAAGGTCGCTTCATTTCATTGTATATGTACTCAACCATATAAAAGCATGATATAGCAACTGTAAGAGCAGTTACATTGAATGCCAGAGATACATTCATCAGATTTTGAAGTTGGTTGTACAAGGAGTGATTACTGACACTGTATTGATATCACGTTGTAAAACCTAGAAATTTCACTGTTGTCTAACCAAGAGATCGCAGAAGAGTAATCAATGAATACTATACAAGAAATACATTGGATTGTAAATTGTAATAGTTTGTTACACAAAATGACTTTCTGCGTTACTCGCGAGGAATCCCACTGAGTGGCAGTATGGAGCACCTTTTTACTGTAGTTGTATAGAAGGTGGCTTCATTTCATTGTATATGTACTCAACCATATAAAAGCATGATATAGCAACGGTAAGAGCAGTTACATTGAATGCAAGAGATACATTCATCAGATTTTGAAGTTGGTTGTACAAGGAGTGATAACTGACACTGTACTGATATCACTTTGTAAAACGTAGAAATTTCACAGTTGTCTAACCAAGAGTTCACAGAAGAGTAATCAATGAATACTATACAAGAAATACATTGGATTGTAAATTGTAATAGTTTGTTACACAAAATGACTTTCTGCGTTACTCCCGAGGAATCCCACTGAGTGGCGGTATGGAGCACCTTTTTGCTATAGTTGTATAGAAGGTGGCTTCATTTCATTGTATATGTACTCAACCATATAAAAGCATGATATAGCAACTGTAAGAGCAGTTACATTGAATGCCAGAGATACATTCATCAGATTTTGAAGTTCTTTGTACAAGGAGTGATAACTGACACTGTACTGATATCACTTTGTAAAACGTAGAAATTTCACTGTTGTCTAACCAAGAGTTCACAGAAGAGTAATCAATGAATACTATACAAGAAATACATTGGATTGTAAATTGTAATAGTTTGTTACACAAAATGACTTTCTGCGTTACTCCCGAAAAATCCCACTGAGTGGCAGTATGGAGCACCTTTTTGCTATAGTTGTATAGAAGGTGGCTTCATTTCATTGTATATGTACTCAACCATATAAAAGCATGATATAGCAACTGTAAGAGCAGTTACATTGAATGCCAGAGATACATTCATCAGATTTTGAAGTTCTTTGTACAAGGAGTGATAACTGACACTGTACTGATATCACTTTTTAAAACCTAGAAATATCACTATCCTGTAACGAACAGATCATTGAAAAGAGTAATCAATGAATACTATACAAGAAATTGTATATTGTAATAGTTTGTTATACAAAATGACTTTCTGCGTTACTCCCGAGGAATCCCACTGAGTGGCAGTATGGAGCACCTTTTTCCAACACCTGTATAGAAGGTGGCTTCATTTCATTGTATATGTACTCAACCATATAAAAGCATGAGATAGCCACAGTAAGAGCAGTTACATTGAATGCCAGAGATACATTCATCAGATTTTGAAGTTGTTTGTACAAGGAGTGATAACTGACACTGTACTGATATCACTTTGTAAAACCTAGAAATATCACTATCCTGTAACCAACAGATCATTGAAAAGAGTAATCAATGAATACTATACAAGAAATTGTATATTGTAATAGTTTGTTACACAAATTGACTTTCTGCGTTACTCCCGAGGAATCCCACTGAGTGGCAGTATGGAGCTCCTTTTTACTATAGTTGTATAGAAGGTGGCTTCATTTCATTGTATATGTACTCAACCATATAAAAGCATGATATAGCAACGGTAAGAGCAGTTACATTGAATGCCAGAGATACATTCATCAGATTTTGAAGTTGTTTGTACAAGGAGTGATAACTGACACTGTACTGATATCACTTTGTAAAACGTAGAAATTTCACTGTTGTCTAACCAAGAGTTCACAGAAAAGTAATCAATGAATACTATTCAAGAAATACATTGGATTGTAAATTGTAATAGTTTGTTACACAAAATGACTTTCTGCGTTACTCCCGAGGAATCCCACTGAGTGGCAGTATGGAGCACCGTTTTGCTATAGTTGTATAGAAGGTGGCTTCATTTCATTGTATATGTACTCAACCAAATAAAAGCATGATATAGCAACGGTAAGAGCAGTTACATTGAATGCCAGAGATACATTCATCAGATTTTGAAGTTGTTTGTACGAGTGATAACTGACACTGTACTTAAAATCACTTTGTAAAACCTAGAAATATCACAATCCTGTAACCAACAGATCATTGAAAAGAGTAATCAATGAATACTATAGAAGAAATTATATATTGTAATAGTTTGTTACACAAAATGACTTTCTGCGTTACTCCCGAGGAATCCCACTGAGTGGCAGTATGGAGCTCCTTTTTACTATAGTTGTATAGAAGGTGGCTTCATTTCATTGTATATGTACTCAACCATATAAAAGCATGATATAGCAACTGTAAGAGCATTTACATTGAATGCAAGAGATACATTCATCAGATTTTGAAGTTGTATGTACAAGGAGTGATAACTGACACTGTACTGATATCACTTTGTAAAACGTAGAAATTTCACTGTTGTCTAACCAAGAGTTCACAGAAAAGTAATCAATGAATACTATTCAAGAAATACATTGGATTGTAAATTGTAATAGTTTGTTACACAAAATGACTTTCTGCGTTACTCCCGAGGAATCCCACTGAGTGGCAGTATGGAGCACCGTTTTGCTATAGTTGTATAGAAGGTGGCTTCATTTCATTGTATATGTACTCAACCAAATAAAAGCATGATATAGCAACGGTAAGAGCAGTTACATTGAATGCCAGAGATACATTCATCAGATTTTGAAGTTTTTTGTACAAGGAGTGATAACTGACACTGTACTGATATCACTTTGTAAAACCTAGAAATATCACTATCCTGTAACCAACAGATCATTGGAAAGAGTAATCAATGAATACTATACAAGAAATTATATATTGTAATAGTTTGTTACACAAAATGACTTTCTGCGTTACTCCCGAGGAATCCCACTGAGTGGCAGTATGGAGCTCCTTTTTACTATAGTTGTATAGAAGGTGGCTTCATTTCATTGTTTATGTACTCAACCATATAAAAGCATGATATAGCAACTGTAAGAGCAGTTACATTGAATGCAAGAGATACATTCATCAGATTTTGAAGTTGGTTGTACAAGGAGTGATAACTGACACTGTATTGATATCACTTTGTAAAACCTAGAAATATCACTATCCTGTAACCAACAGATCATTGAAAAGAGTAATCAATGAATACTATAAAAGAAATTATATATTGTAATAGTTTGTTACACAAAATGACTTTCTGCGTTACTCCCGAGGAATCCCACTGAGTGGCAGTATGGAGCTCCTTTTTACTATAGTTGTATAGAAGGTGGCTTCATTTCATTGTATATGTACTCAACCATATAAAAGCATGATATAGCAACTGTAAGAGCATTTACATTGAATGCAAGAGATACATTCATCAGATTTTGAAGTTGTATGTACAAGGAGTGATAACTGACACTGTACTGATATCACTTTGTAAAACGTACAAATTTCACTGTTGTCTAACCAAGAGTTCACAGAAAAGTAATCAATGAATACTATTCAAGAAATACATTGGATTGTAAATTGTAATAGTTTGTTACACAACATGACTTTCTGCGTTACTCCCGAGGAATCCCACTGAGTGGCAGTATGGAGCACCGTTTTGCTATAGTTGTATAGAACGTGGCTTCATTTCATTGTATATGTACTCAACCAAATAAAAGCATGATATAGCAACGGTAAGAGCAGTTACATTGAATGCAAGAGATACATTCATCAGATTTTGAAGTTGGTTGTACAAGGAGTGATAACTGACACTGTACTGATATCACTTTGTAAAACGTAGAAATTTCACTGTTGTCTAACCAAGAGTTCACAGAAGAGTAATCAATGAATACTATACAAGAAATACATTGGATTGTAAATTGTAATAGTTTGTTACACAAAATGACTTTCTGCGTTACTCCCGAGGAATCCCACTGAGGGGCAGTATGGAGCACCTTTTTGCTATAGTTGTATAGAAGGTGACTTCATTTCATTGTATATGTACTCAACCATATAAAAGCATGATATAGCAACTGTAAGAGCAGTTACATTGAATGCCAGAGATACATTCATCAGATTTTGAAGTTCTTTGTACAAGGCGTGATAACTGACACTGTACTGATATCACTTTGTAAAACGTAGAAATTTCACTGTTGTCTAACCAAGAGTTCACAGAAGAGTAATCAATGAATACTATACAAGAAATACATTGGATTGTAAATTGTAATAGTTTGTTACAGAAAATGACTTTCTGCGTTACTCCCGAGGAATCCCACTGAGTGGCAGTATGGAGCACCTTTTTGCTATAGTTGTATAGAAGGTGGCTTCATTTCATTGTATATGTACTCAACCATATAAAAGCATGATATAGCAACTGTAAGAGCAGTTACATTGAATGCCAGAGATACATTCATCAGATTTTGAAGTTGGTTGTACAAGGAGTGATTACTGACACTGTATTGATATCACGTTGTAAAACCTAGAAATTTCACTGTTGTCTAACCAAGAGATCGCAGAAGAGTAATCAATGAATACTATACAAGAAATACATTGGATTGTAAATTGTAATAGTTTGTTACACAAAATGACTTTCTGCGTTACTCGCGAGGAATCCCACTGAGTGGCAGTATGGAGCACCTTTTTACTGTAGTTGTATAGAAGGTGGCTTCATTTCATTGTATATGTACTCAACCATATAAAAGCATGATATAGCAACGGTAAGAGCAGTTACATTGAATGCAAGAGATACATTCATCAGATTTTGAAGTTGGTTGTACAAGGAGTGATAACTGACACTGTACTGATATCACTTTGTAAAACGTAGAAATTTCACTGTTGTCTAACCAAGAGTTCACAGAAGAGTAATCAATGAATACTATACAAGAAATACATTGGATTGTAAATTGTAATAGTTTGTTACACAAAATGTCTTTCTGCGTTACTCCCGAGGAATCCCACTGAGTGGCGGTATGGAGCACCTTTTTGCTATAGTTGTATAGAAGGTGGCTTCATTTCATTGTATATGTACTCAACCATATAAAAGCATGATATAGCAACTGTAAGAGCAGTTACATTGAATGCCAGAGATACATTCATCAGATTTTGAAGTTCTTTGTACAAGGAGTGATAACTGACACTGTACTGATATCACTTTGTAAAACGTAGAAATTTCACTGTTGTCTAACCAAGTGTTCACAGAAGAGTAATCAATGAATACTATACAAGAAATACATTGGATTGTAAATTGTAATAGTTTGTTACACAAAATGACTTTCTGCGTTACTCTCGAGGAATCCCACTGAGTGGCAGTATGGAGCACCTTTTTGCTATAGTTGTATAGAAGGTGGCTTCATGTCATTGTATATGTACTCAACCATATAAAAGCATGATATAGCAACTGTAAGAGCAGTTACATTGAATGCCAGAGATACATTCATCCGATTTTGAAGTTGTTTGTGCAAGGAGTGATAACTGACACTGTACTGATATCACTTTGTAAAACCTAGAAATATCACTATCCTGTAACGAACAGATCATTGAAAAGAGTAATCAATGAATACTATACAAGAAATTATATATTGTAATAGTTTGTTACACAAAATGACTTTCTGCGTTACTCCCGAGGAATCCCACTGAGTGGCAGTATGGAGCTCCTTTTTACTATAGTTGTATAGAAGGTGGCTTCATTTCATTGTATATGTACTCAACCATATAAAAGCATGATATAGCAATTGTAAGAGAAGTTACATTGAATGCCAGAGATACATTCATCAGATTTTGAAGTTGGTTGTACAAGGAGTGATAACTGACACTGTACTGATATCACTTTGTAAAACGTAGAAATTTCACTGTTGTCTAACCAAGAGTTCACAGAAGAGTAATCAATGAATACTATACAAGAAATACATTGGATTGTAAATTGTATTAGTTTGTTACACAACATGACTTTCTGCGTTACTCCCGAAGAATCCCACTGGGTGGCAGTATGGAGCACCTTTTTACTGTAGATGTATAGAAGGTGGCTTCATTTAATTGTATATGTACTCAACCATATAAAATCAAGATATATCAACTGTAAGAGCAATTAAATTGAATGCAAGAGATACATTCATCAGATTTTGAAGTTGGTTGTACAAGGAGTGATAACTGACACTGTACTGATATCACTTTGTAAAACGTAGAAATTTCACTGTTGTCTAACCAAGAGTTCACAGAAGAGTAATCAATGAATAATATCCAAGAAATACATTGGATTGTAAATTGTAATAGTTTGTTACACATAATGACTTTCTGCGTTACTCCCGAGGAATCCCACTAAGTGGCAGTATGGAACACCTTTTTGCTATAGTTGTATAGAAGGTGGCTTCATTTCATTGTATATGTACTCAACCATATAAAAGCATGATATAGCAACTGTAAGAGCAGTTACATTGAATGGCAGAGATACATTCATCAGATTTTGAAGTTGTTTGTACAAGGAGTGATAACTGACACTGTACTGATATCACTTTGTAAAACCTAGAAATATCACTATCCTGTAACCAACAGATCATTGAAAAGAGTAATCAATGAATACTATACAAGAAATTGTATATTGTAATAGTTTGTTAAACAAAATGACTTTCTGCGTTACTCACGAGGAATCCCACTGAGTGGCAGTATGGAGCACCTTTTTACTATACTTGTATAGAAGGTGGCTTCATTTCATTGTATATGTACTCAACCATATAAAAGCATGATATAGCAACTGTAAGAGCAGTTACATTGAATGCAAGAGATACATTCATCAGATTTTAAAGTTGGTTGTACAAGGAGTGATAACTGACACTGTCCTGATATCACTTTGTAAAACGTAGAAATTTCACTGTTGTCTAACCAAGAGTTCACAGAAGAGTAATCAATGAATACTATACAAGAAATACATTGGATTGTAAATTGTAATAGTTTGTTACACAAAATGACTTTCTGCGTTACTCCCGAGGAATCCCACTGAGTGGCAGTATGGAGCACCTTTTTGCTATAGTTGTATAGAAGGTGGCTTCATTTCATTGTATATGTACTCAACCAAATAAAAGCATGATATAGCAACGGTAAGAGCAGTTACATTGAATGCCAGAGATACATTCATCAGATTTTGAAGTTGTTTGTACAAGGAGTGATAACTGACACTGTACTGATATCACTTTGTAAAACCTAGAAATATCACTATCCTGTAACCAACAGATCATTGAAAAGAGTAATCAATGAATACTATACAAGAAATTATATATTGTAATAGTTTGTTACACAAAATAACTTTCTGCGTTACTCCCGAGGAATCCCACTGAGTGGCAGTATGGAGCTCCTTTTTACTATAGTTGTATAGAAGGTGGCTTCATTTCATTGTATATGTACTCAACCATATAAAAGCATGATATAGCAACTGTAAGAGCAGTTACATTGAATGCAAGAGATACATTCATCAGATTTTGAAGTTTGTTGTACAAGGAGTGATTACTGACACTGTATTGATATCACGTTGTAAAACCTAGAAATTTCACTGTTGTCTAACCAAGAGATCGCAGAAGAGTAATCAATGAATACTATACAAGAAATACATTGGATTGTAAATTGTAATAGTTTGTTACACAAAATGACTTTCTGCGTTACTCCCGAGGAATCCCACTGAGTGGCAGTATGGAGCACCTTTTTACTGTAGTTGTATAGAAGGTGGCTTCATTTCATTGTATATGTACTCAACCATATAAAATCAAGACATATCAACTGTAAGAGCAATTACATTGAATGCAAGAGATACATTCATCAGATTTTCAAGTTGGTTGTACAAGGAGTGATAACTGACACTGTACTGATATCACTTTGTAAAACGTAGAAATTTCACTGTTGTCTAACCAAGAGTTCACAGAAGAGTAATCAATGAATACTATACAAGAAATACATTGGATTGTAAATTGTAATAGATTGTTACAGAAAATGACTTTCTGCGTTACTCCCAAGGAATCCCACTGAGTGGCAGTATGGAGCACCTTTTTGCTATAGTTGTATAGAAGGTGGCTTCATTTCATTGTATATGTACACAACCATATAAAAGCATGATATAGCAACTGTAAGAGCAGTTACATTGAATGGCAGAGATACATTCATCAGATTTTGAAGTTGTTTGTACAAGGAGTGATAACTGACACTGTACTGATATCACTTTCTAAAACCTAGAAATATCACTATCCTGTAACCAACAGATCATTGAAAAGAGTAATCAATGAATACTATACAAGAAATTGTATATTGTAATAGTTTGTTACACAAAATGACTTTCTGCGTTACTCACGAGGAATCCCACTGAGTGGCAGTATGGAGCACCTTTTTACTATAGTTGTATAGAAGGTGGCTTCATTTCATTGCATATGTACTCAACCATATAAAAGCATGATATAGCAACTGTAAGAGCAGTTACATTGAATGCAAGAGATACATTCATCAGATTTTGAAGTTGGTTGTACAAGGAGTGATTAGTGACACTGTATTGATATCACGTTGTAAAACCTAGAAATTTCACTGTTGTCTAACCAAGAGATCGCAGAAGAGTAATCAATGAATACTATACAAGAAATACATTGGATTGTAAATTCTAATAGTTTGTTACACAAAATGACTTTCTGCGTTACTCCCGAGGAATCCCACTGAGTGGCAGTATGGAGCACCTTTTTACTGTAGTTGTATAGAAGGTGGCTTCATTTAATTGTATATGTACTCAACCATATAAAATCATGATATATCAACTGTACAACCAATTTCTTGTATAGTATTCATTGATTACTCTTCTGTGAACTCTTGGTTAGACAACAGTGAAATTTCTAGGTTTTTCAAAGTGATATCAATACAGTGTCAGTTCTCACTCCTTGTACAACCAACTTCAAAATCTGATGAATGTATCTCTGGCATTCAATGTAACTGCTCTTACCGTTGCTATATCATGCTTTTATATGGTTGAGTACATATACAATGAAATGAAGCCACCTTCTATACAACTACAGTAAAAAGGTGCTCCATACTGCCACTCAGTGGGATTCCTCGGGAGTAACGCAGAAAGTCATTTTGTGTAACAAACTATTATAATTTACAATCCAATGTATTTCTTGTATAGTATTCATTGATTACTCTTCTGGGATCTCTTGGTTAGACAACAGTGAAATTTCTACGTTTTACAACGTGATATCATTACAGTGTCAGTAATCACTCCTTGTACAACCAACTTCAAAATCTGATGAATGTATCTCTGGCATTCAATGTAACTGCTCTTACAGTTGCTATATCATGCTTTTATATGGTTGAGTACATATACAATGAAATGAAGCCACCTTCTATACAACTATAGTAAAAAGGTGCTCCATACTGCCACTCAGTGCGATTCCTCGGGAGTAACGCAGAAAGTCATTTTGTGTAACAAACTATTACAATATACAATTTCTTGTATAGTATTCATTGATTACTCTTTTCAATGATCTGTTGGTTACAGCATAGTGATATTTCTAGGTTTTTCAAAGTGATATCAGTACAGTGTCAGTTATCACTCCTTGTACAAACAACTTCAAAATCTGATGAATGTATCTCTGCCATTCAATGTAACTGCTCTTACAGTTGCTATATCATGCTTTTATATGGTTGAGTACATATACAATGAAATGAAGCCACCTTCTATACAACTATAGCAAAAAGGTGCTCCATACTGCCCCTCAGTGGGATTCCTCGGGAGTAACGCAGAAAGTCATTTTGTGTAACAAACTATTACAATTTACAATCCAATGTATTTCTTGTATAGTATTCATTGATTACTCTTCTGTGAACTCTTGGTTAGACAACAGTGAAATTTCTACGTTTTACAAAGTGATATCAGTACAGTGTCAGTTATCACTCCTTGTACAACCAACTTCAAAATCTGATGAATGCATCTCTTGCATTCAATGAAATTGCTCTTACAGTTGATATATCTTGATTTTATATGGTTGAGTACATATACAATGAAATGAAGCCACCTTCTATACAACTACAGTAAAAAGGTGCTCCATACTGCCACTCAGTGGGATTCCTCGGGAGTAACGCAGAAAGTCATTTTGTGTAATAAACTATTACAATTTACAATCCAATGTATTTCTTGTATAGTATTCGTTGATTACTCTTCTGTGATCGCTTGGTTAAACAACAGTGAAATTTCTAGGTTTTCCAACATGATATCAATACAGTGTCAGTAATCACTCCTTGTACAACCAACTTCAAAATCTGATGAACGTATCTCTTGCATTCAATGTAACTGCTCTTACCGTTGCTATATCATGCTTTTATATGGTTGAGTACATATACAATGAAATGAAGCCACCTTCTATACAACTATAGTAAAAAGGAGCTCCATACTGCCACTCAGTGGGATTCCTCGGGAGTAACGCAGAAAGTCATTTTGTGTAACAAACTATTACAATATATAATTTCTTGTATAGTATTCATTGATTACTCTTTTCAATGATCTGTTGGTTACAGGATAGTGATATTTCTACGTTTTACAAAGTGATTTTAAGTACAGTGTCAGTTATCACTCGTACAAACAACTTCAAAATCTGATGAATGTATCTCTTGCATTCAATGTAACTGCTCTTACCGTTGCTATATCATGCTTTTATATGGTTGAGTACATATACAACGAAATGAAGCCACCTTCTATACAACTACAGTAAAACGGTGCTCTATACAGCCACTCAGTGGGATTCCTCGGGAGTAACGCAGAAAGTCATTTTGTGTAACAAACTATTACAATTTACAATCCAATGTATTTCTTGTATAGTATTCATTGATTACTCTTCTGTGAACTCTTGGTTAGACAACAGTGAAATTTCTAGGTTTTTCAAAGTGATATCAATACAGTGTCAGTTATCACTCCTTGTATAACACACTTCAAAATCTGATGAATGTATCTCTTGCATTCAATGTAAGTGCTCTTACCGTTGCTATATCATGCTTTTATATGGTTGAGTACATATACAATGAAATGAAGCCACCTTCTATACAACTACAGTAAAAAGGTGCTCCATACTGCTACTCAGTGGGATTCCTCGGGAGTAACGCAGAAAGTCATTTTGTGTAACAAAATATTACAATTTACAATCCAATGTATTTCTTGTATTGTATTCATTGATTACTCTTCTGTGAACTCTTGGTTAGACAACAGTGAAATTTCTAGGTTTTTCAAAGTGATATCAATACAGTGTCAGTTCTCACTCCTTGTACAACCAACTTCAAAATGTGATGAATGTATCTCTGGCATTCAATGTAACTGCTCTTACCGTTGCTATATTATGCTTTTATATGGTTGAGTACATATACAATGAAACGAAGCCACCTTCTATACAACTACAGTAAAAAGGTGCTCCATACTGCCACTCAGTGGGATTCCTCGGGAGTAACGCAGAAAGTCATTTTGTGTAACAAACTATTACAATTTACAATCCAATGTATTTCTTGTATAGTATTCATTGATTACTCTTCTGGGATCTCTTGGTTAGACAACAGTGAAATTTCTACGTTTTACAACGTGATATCATTACAGTGTCAGTAATCACTCCTTGTACAACCAACTTCAAAATCTGATGAATGTATCTCTGGCATTCAATGTAACTGCTCTTACAGTTGCTATATCATGCTTTTATATGGTTGAGTACATATACAATGAAATGAAGCCACCTTCTATACAACTATAGTAAAAAGGTGCTCCATACTGCCACTCAGTGCGATTCCTCGGGAGTAACGCAGAAAGTCATTTTGTGTAACAAACTATTACAATATACAATTTCTTGTATAGTATTCATTGATTACTCTTTTCAATGATCTGTTGGTTACAGCATAGTGATATTTCTAGGTTTTTCAAAGTGATATCAGTACAGTGTCAGTTATCACTCCTTGTACAAACAACTTCAAAATCTGATGAATGTATCTCTGCCATTCAATGTAACTGCTCTTACAGTTGCTATATCATGCTTTTATATGGTTGAGTACATATACAATGAAATGAAGCCACCTTCTATACAACTATAGCAAAAAGGTGCTCCATACTGCCCCTCAGTGGGATTCCTCGGGAGTAACGCAGAAAGTCATTTTGTGTAACAAACTATTACAATTTACAATCCAATGTATTTCTTGTATAGTATTCATTGATTACTCTTCTGTGAACTCTTGGTTAGACAACAGTGAAATTTCTACGTTTTACAAAGTGATATCAGTACAGTGTCAGTTATCACTCCTTGTAAAACCAACTTCAAAATCTGATGAATGCATCTCTTGCATTCAATGAAATTGCTCTTACAGTTGATATATCTTGATTTTATATGGTTGAGTACATATATAATGAAATGAAGCCACCTTCTATACAACTACAGTAAAAAGGTGCTCCATACTGCCACTCAGTGGGATTCCTCGGGAGTAACGCAGAAAGTCATTTTGTGTAATAAACTATTACAATTTACAATCCAATGTATTTCTTGTATAGTATTCGTTGATTACTCTTCTGTGATCGCTTGGTTAGACAACAGTGAAATTTCTAGGTTTTCCAACATGATATCAATACAGTGTCAGTAATCACTCCTTGTACAACCAACTTCAAAATCTGATGAACGTATCTCTTGCATTCAATGTAACTGCTCTTACCGTTGCTATATCATGCTTTTATATGGTTGAGTACATATACAATGAAATGAAGCCACCTTCTATACAACTATAGTAAAAAGGAGCTCCATACTGCCACTCAGTGGGATTCCTCGGGAGTAACGCAGAAAGTCATTTTGTGTAACAAACTATTACAATATATAATTTCTTCTATAGTATTCATTGATTACTTTTTTCAATGATCTGTTGGTTACAGGATTGTGATATTTCTAGGTTTTACAAAGTGATTTTAAGTACAGTGTCAGTTATCACTCGTACAAACAACTTCAAAATCTGATGAATGTATCTCTGGCATTCAATGTAACTGCTCTTACAGTTGCTATATCATGCTTTTATATGGTTGAGTACATATACAATGAAATGAAGCCACCTTCTATACAATTATAGCAAAAAGGAGCTCCATACTGCCACTCAGAGGGATTCCTCGGGAGTAACGCAGAAAGTCATTTTGTGTAACGAACTATTACAATATATAATTTCTTGTGTAGTATTCATTGATTACTCTTTTCAATGATCTGTTGGTTACAGGATAGTGATATTTCTAGGTTTTACAAAGTGATATCAGTACAGTGTCAGTTATCACTCCTTGTACAAACAACTTCAAAATCTGATGAATGTATCTCTGGCATTCAATGTAACTGCTCTTACAGTTGCTATATCATGCTTTTATATGGTTGAGTACATATACAATGAAATGAAGCCACCTTCTATACAACTATAGCAAAAAGGTGCTCCATACTGCCACTCAGTGGGATTCCTCGGGAGTAACGCAGAAAGTCATTTTGTGTAACGAACTATTACAATATATAATTTCTTGTGTAGTATTCATTGATTACTCTTTTCAATGATCTGTTGGTTACAGGATAGTGATATTTCTACGTTTTACAAAGTGATATCAGTACAGTGTCAGTTATCACTCCTTGTACAACCAACTTCAAAATCTGATGAATGTATCTCTGGCATTCAATGTAACTGCTCTTACAGTTGCTATATCATGCTTTTATATGGTTGAGTACATATACAATGAAATGAAGCCACCTTCTATACAACTACAGTAAAAAGGTGCTCCATACTGCCACTCAGTGGGATTCCTCGGGAGTAAAGCAGAAAGTCATTTTGTGTAACAAACTATTACAATTTACAATCCAATGTATTTCTTGTATAGTATTCGTTGATTACTCTTCTGCGATCGCTTGGTTATACAACAGTGAAATTTCTAGGTTTTCCAACATGATATCAATACAGTGTCAGTAATCACTCCTTGTACAACCAACTTCAAAATCTGATGAACGTATCTCTTGCATTCAATGTAACTGCTCTTACAGTTGCTATATCATGCTTTTATATGGTTGAGTACATATACAATGAAATGAAGCCACCTTCTATACATCTATAGTAAAAAGGTGCTCCATACTGCCACTCAGTGGGATTCCTCGGGAGTAACGCAGAAAGTCATTTTGTGTAACAAACTATTACAATTTACAATCCAATGTATTTCTTGTATAGTATTCATTGATTACTCTTCTGTGAACTCTTGGTTATACAACAGTGAAATTTCTACGTTTTACAAAGTGATTTTAAGTACAGTGTCAGTTATCACTCGTACAAACAACTTCAAAATCTGATGAATGTATCTCTGGCATTCAATGTAACTGCTCTTACAGTTGCTATATCATGCTTTTATATGGTTGAGTACATATACAATGAAATGAAGCCACCTTCTATACAACTATAGCAAAAAGGAGCTCCATACTGCCACTCAGTGGGATTCCTCGGGAGTAATGCAGAAAGTCATTTTGTGTAACGAACTATTACAATATATAATTTCTTGTGTAGTATTCATTGATTACTCTTTTCAATGATCTGTTGGTTACAGGATAGTGATATTTCTAGGTTTTACAAAGTGATATCAGTACAGTGTCAGTTATCACTCCTTGTACAAACAACTTCAAAATCTGATGAATGTATCTCTGGCATTCAATGTAACTGCTCTTACAGTTACTATATCATGCTTTTATATGGTTGAGTACATATACAATGAAATGAAGCCACCTTCTATACAACTATAGCAAAAAGGTGCTCCATACTGCCACTCAGTGGGATTCCTCGGGAGTAACGCAGAAAGTCATTTTGTGTAACAAACTATTACAATTTACAATCCAATGTATTTCTCTTTTAGTATTCATTGATTACTCTTCTGTGAACTCTTGGTTAGACAACAGTGAAATTTCTACGTTTTACAAAGTGATATCAGTACAGTGTCAGTTATCACTCTTTGTACAACCAACTTCAAAATCTGATGAATGTATCTCTGGCATTCAATGTAACTGCTCTTACAGTTGCTATATCATGCTCTTATATGGTTGAGTACATATACAATGAAATGAAGCCACCTTCTATACAACTATAGTAAAAAGGAGCTCCATACTGCCACTCAGTGGGATTCCTCGGGAGTAACGCAGAAAGTCATTTTGTGTAACAAACTATTACAATATACAATTTCTTGTATAGTATTCATTGATTACTCTTTTCAATGATCTGTTGGTTACAGGATAGTGATATTTCTAGGTTTTACAAAGTGATACCAGTACAGTGTCAGTTATCACTCCTTGTACAAAGAACTTCAAAATCTGATGAATGTATCTCTGGCATTCAATGTAACTGCTCTTACAGTTGCTATATCATGCTTTTATATGGTTGAGTACATATACAATGAAATGAAGCCACCTTCTATACAACTATAGCAAAAAGGTGCTCCATACTGCTACTCAGTGGGATTCCTCGGGAGTAACGCAGAAAGTCATTTTGTGTAACAAACTATTACAATTTACAATCCAATGTATTTCTTGTATAGTATTCGTTGATTACTCTTCTGCGATCGCTTGGTTAGACAACAGTGAAATTTCTAGGTTTTCCAACATGATAGCAATACAGTGTCAGTAATCACTCCTTGTACAACCAACTTCAAAATCTGATGAACGTATCTCTTGCATTCAATGTAACTGCTCTTACAGTTGCTATATCATGCTTTTATATGGTTGAGTACATATACAATGAAATGAAGCCACCTTCTATACAACTATAGTAAAAAGGAGCTCCATACTGCCACTCAGTGGGATTCCTCGGGAGTAACGCAGAAAGTCATTTTGTGTAACAAACTATTACAATATATAATTTCTTGTATAGTATTCATTGATTACTCTTTTCAATGATCTGTTGGTTACAGGATAGTGATATTTCTAGGTTTTACAAAGTGATATCAGTAAAGTGTCAGTTATCACTCCTTGTACAAACAACTTCAAAATCTGATGAATGTATCTCTGCCATTCAATGTAACTGCTCTTACAGTTGCTATATCATGCTTTTATATGGTTGAGTACATATACAATGAAATGAAGCCACCTTCTATACAACTATAGCAAAAAGGTGCTCCATACTGCCACTCAGTGGGATTCCTCGGGAGTAACGCAGAAAGTCATTTTGTGTAACAAACTATTACAATTTACAATCCAATGTATTTCTTGTATAGTATTCATTGATTAGTCTTCTGTGAACTCTTGGTTAGACAACAGTGAAATTTGTACGTTTTACAAAGTGATATCAGTACAGTGTCAGTTATCACTCCTTGTACAACCAACTTCAAAATCTGATGAATGCATCTCTTGCATTCAATGTAATTGCTCTTACAGTTGATATATCTTGATTTTATATGGTTGAGTACATATACAATGAAATGAAGCCACCTTCTATACAACTACAGTAAAAAGGTGCTCCATACTGCCACTCAGTGGGATTCCTCGGGAGTAACGCAGAAAGTCATTTTGTGTAATAAACTATTACAATTTACAATCCAATGTATTTCTTGTATAGTATTCGTTGATTACTCTTCTGTGATCGCTTGGTTAGACAACAGTGAAATTTCTAGGTTTTCCAACATGATATCAATACAGTGTCAGTAATCACTCCTTGTACAACCAACTTCAAAATCTGATGAACGTATCTCTTGCAGTCAATGTAACTGCTCTTACAGTTGCTATATCATGCTTTTATATGGTTGAGTACATATACAATGAAATGAAGCAACCTTCTATACAACTATAGGAAAAAGGAGCTCCATACTGCCACTCAGTGGGATTCCTCGGGAGTAACGCAGAAAGTCATTTTGTGTAACAAACTATTACAATATATAATTTCTTGTATAGTATTCGTTGATTACTCTTTTCAATGATCTGTTGGTTACAGGATAGTGATATTTCTAGGTTTTACAAAGTGATTTTAAGTACAGTGTCAGTTATCACTCGTACAAACAAATTCAAAATCTGATGAATGTATCTCTGGCATTCAATGTAACTGCTCTTACAGTTGCTATATCATGCTTTCATATGGTTGAGTACATATACAATGAAATGAAGCTACCTTCTATACAACTATAGCAAAAAGGTGCTCCATACTGCCACTCAGTGGGATTCCTCGGGAGTAACGCAGAAAGTCATTTTGTGTAACAAACTATTACAATTTACAATCCAATGTATTTCTTGTATAGTATTCATTGATTACTCTTCTGTGAACTCTTGGTTAGACAACAGTGAAATTTCTATGTTTTACAAAGTGATATCAGTACAGTGTCAGTTATCACTCCTTGTACAACCAACTTCAAAATCTGATGAATGTATCTCTTGCATTCAATGTAATTGCTCTTACAGTTGATATATCTTGATTTTATATGGTTGAGTACATATACAATTAAATGAAGCCACCTTCTATACAACTACAGTAAAAAGGTGCTCCATACTGCCACTCAGTGGGATTCCTCGGGAGTAACGCAGAAAGTCATTTTGTGTAACAAACTATTACAATTTACAATCCAATGTATTTCTTGTATAGTATTAGTTGATTACTCTTCTGCGATCGCTTGGTTAGACAACAGTGAAATTTCTAGGTTTTCCAACATGATAGCAATACAGTGTCAGTAATCACTCCTTGTACAACCAACTTCAAAATCTGATGAACGTATCTCTTGCATTCAATGTAACTGCTCTTACAGTTGCTATATCATGCTTTTATATGGTTGAGTACATATACAATGAAATGAAGCCACCTTCTATACAACTATAGTAAAAAGGAGCACCATACTGCCACTCAGTGGGATTCCTCGGGAGTAACGCAGAAAGTCATTTTGTGTAACAAACTATTACAATATATAATTTCTTGTATACTATTCATTGATTACTCTTTTCAATGATCTGTTGGTTACAGGATAGTGATATTTCTAGGTTTTACAAAGTGATATCAGTACAGTGTCAGTTATCACTCCTTGTACAAACAACTTCAAAATCTGATGAATGTATCTCTGCCATTCAATGTAACTGCTCTTACAGTTGCTATATCATGCTTTTATATGGTTGAGTACATATACAATGAAATGAAGCCACCTTCTATACAACTATAGCAAAAAGGAGCTCCATACTGCCACTCAGTGGGATTCCTCGGGAGTAACGCAGAAAGTCATTTTGTGTAACAAACTATTACAATTTACAATCCAATGTATTTCTTGTATAGTATTCATTGATTACTCTTCTGTGAACTCTTGGTTAGACAACAGTGAAATTTCTACGTTTTACAAAGTGATATCAGTACAGTGTCAGTTATCACTCCTTGTACAACCAACTTCAAAATCTGATGAATGCATCTCTTGCATTCAATGTAATTGCTCTTACAGTTGATATATCTTGATTTTATATGGTTGAGTACATATACAATGAAATGAAGCCACCTTCTATACAACTACAGTAAAAAGGTGCTCCATACTGCCACTCAGTGGGATTCCTCGGGAGTAACGCAGAAAGTCATTTTGTGTAATAAACTATTACAATTTACAATCCAATGTATTTCTTGTATAGTATTCGTTGATTACTCTTCTGCGATCGCTTGGTTAGACAACAGTGAAATTTCTAGGTTTTCCAACATGATATCAATACAGTGTCAGTAATCACTCCTTGTACAACCAACTTCAAAATCTGATGAACGTATCTCTTGCATTCAATATAACTGCTCTTACAGTTGTTATATCATGCTTTTATATGGTTGAGTACATATACAATGAAATGAAGCCACCTTCTATACAACTATAGTAAAAAGGAGCTCCATACTGCCACTCAGTGGGATTCCTCGGGAGTAACGCAGAAAGTCATTTTGTGTAACAAACTATTACAATATATAATTTCTTGTATAGTATTCATTGATTACTCTTTTCAATGATCTGTTGGTTACAGGATAGTGATATTTCTAGGTTTTACAAAGTGATTTTAAGTACAGTGTCAGTTATCACTCGTACAAACAAATTCAAAATCTGATGAATGTATCTCTGGCATTCAATGTAACTGCTCTTACAGTTGCTATATCATGCTTTCATATGGTTGAGTACATATACAATGAAATGAAGCCACCTTCTATACAACTATAGTAAAAAGGAGCTCCATACTGCCACTCAGTGGGATTCCTCGGGAGTAACGCAGAAAGTCATTTTGTGTAACAAACTATTACAATATATAATTTCTTGTGTAGTATTCATTGATTACTCTTTTCAATGATCTGTTGGTTACAGGATAGTGATATTTCTAGGTTTTACAAAGTGATATCAGTACAGTGTCAGTTATCACTCCTTGTACAAACAACTTCAAAATCTGATGAATGTATCTCTGGCATTCAATCTAACTGCTCTTACAGTTGCTATATCATGCTTTTATATGGTTGAGTACATATACAATGAAATGAAGCCACCTTCTATACAACTATAGTAAAAAGGAGCTCCATACATCCACTCAGTGGGATTCCTCGGGAGTAACGCAGAAAGTCATTTTGTGTAACAAACTATTACAATATATAATTTCTTGTATAGTATTCATTGATTACTCTTTTCAATGATCTGTTGGTTACAGGATAGTGATATTTCTAGGTTTTACAAAGTGATATCAGTACAGTGTCAGTTATCACTCCTTGTACAAAGAACTTCAAAATCTGATGAATGTATCTCTGGCATTCAATGTAACTGCTCTTACAGTTGCTATATCATGCTTTTATATGGTTGAGTACATATACAATGAAATGAAGCCACCTTCTATACAACTATCGCAAAAAGGTGCTCCATACTGCCACTCAGTGGGATTCCTCGGGAGTAACGCAGAAAGTCATTTTGTGTAACAAACTATTACAATTTACAATCCAATGTATTTCTTGTATAGTATTAATTGATTACTCTTCTGTGAACTCTTGGTTAGACAACAGTGAAATTTCTACGTTTTACAAAGTGATATCAGTACAGTGTCAGTTATCACTCCTTGTACAACCAACTTCAAAATCTGATGAATGTATCTCTTGCATTCAATGTAACTGCTCTTACCGTTGCTATATCATGCTTTTATATGATTGAGTACATATACAATGAAATGAAGACACCTTCTATACAACTATAGTAAAAAGGAGCTCCATACTGCCACTCAGTGGGATTCCTCGGGAGTAACGCAGAAAGTCATTTTGTGTAACAAACTATTACAATATATAATTTCTTGTATAGTATTCATTGATTACTCTGTTCAGTGATCTGTTGGTTACAGGATAGTGATATTTCTAGGTTTTACAAAGTGATATCAGTACAGTGTCAGTTATCACTCCTTGTAGAAACAACTTCAAAATCTGATGAATGTATCTCTTGCATTCAATGTAACTGCTCTTACCGTTGCTATATCATGCTTTTATATGGTTGAGTACATATACAACGAAATGAAGCCACCTTCTATACAACTACAGTAAAACGGTGCTCTATACAGCCACTCAGTGGGATTCCTCGGGAGTAACGCAGAAAGTCATTTTGTGTAACAAACTATTACAATCTACAATCCAATGTATTACTTGTATAGTATTCATTGATTACTCTTCTGTGAACTCTTGGTTAGACAACAGTGAAATTTCTAGGTTTTTCAAAGTGATATCAATACAGTGTCAATTATCACTCCTTGTACAACACACTTCAAAATCTGATGAATGTATCTCTTGCATTCAATGTAACTGCTCTTACCGTTGCTATATCATGCTTTTATATGGTTGAGTACATATACAATGAAATGAAGCCACCTTCTATACAACTATAGTAAAAAGGTTCTCCATACTGCTACTCAGTGGGATTCCTCGGGAGTAACGCAGAAAGTCATTTTTTGTAACAAAATATTACAATTTACAATCCAATGTATTTCTTGTATAGTATTCATTGATTACTCTTCTGTGAACTCTTGGTTAGACAACAGTGAAATTTCTACGTTTTTCAAAGTGATATCAATACAGTGTCAGTTCTCACTCCTTGTAAAACCAACTTCAAAATCTGATGAATGTATCTCTGGCATTCAATGTAACTGCTCTTACCGTTGCTATATCATGCTTTTATATGGTTGAGTACATATACAATGAAATGAAGCCACCTTCTATACAACTATAGTAAAAAGGAGCTCCATACTGCCACTCAGTGGGATTCCTCGGGAGTAACGCAGAAAGTCATTTTGTGTAACAAACTATTACAATATATAATTTCTTGTATAGTATTCATTGATTACTCTTTTCAATGATCTGTTGGTTACAGGATAGTGATATTTCTAGGTTTTACAAAGTGATTTTAAGTACAGTGTCAGTTATCACTCGTACAAACAAATTCAAAATCTGATGAATGTATCTCTGGCATTCAATGTAACTGCTCTTACAGTTGCTATATCATGCTTTCATATGGTTGAGTACATATACAATGAAATGAAGCCACCTTCTATACAACTATAGTAAAAAGGAGCTCCATACTGCCACTCAGTGGGATTCCTCGGGAGTAACGCAGAAAGTCATTTTGTGTAACAAACTATTACAATATATAATTTCTTGTGTAGTATTCATTGATTACTCTTTTCAATGATCTGTTGGTTACAGGATAGTGATATTTCTAGGTTTTACAAAGTGATATCAGTACAGTGTCAGTTATCACTCCTTGTACAAACAACTTCAAAATCTGATGAATGTATCTCTGGCATTCAATCTAACTGCTCTTACAGTTGCTATATCATGCTTTTATATGCTTGAGTACATATACAATGAAATGAAGCCACCTTCTATACAACTATAGTAAAAAGGAGCTCCATACATCCACTCAGTGGGATTCCTCGGGAGTAACGCAGAAAGTCATTTTGTGTAACAAACTATTACAATATATAATTTCTTGTATAGTATTCATTGATTACTCTTTTCAATGATCTGTTGGTTACAGGATAGTGATATTTCTAGGTTTTACAAAGTGATATCAGTACAGTGTCAGTTATCACTCCTTGTACAAAGAACTTCAAAATCTGATGAATGTATCTCTGGCATTCAATGTAACTGCTCTTACAGTTGCTATATCATGCTTTTATATGGTTGAGTACATATACAATGAAATGAAGCCACCTTCTATACAACTATCGCAAAAAGGTGCTCCATACTGCCACTCAGTGGGATTCCTCGGGAGTAACGCAGAAAGTCATTTTGTGTAACAAACTATTACAATTTACAATCCAATGTATTTCTTGTATAGTATTAATTGATTACTCTTCTGTGAACTCTTGGTTGGACAACAGTGAAATTTCTACGTTTTACAAAGTGATATCAGTACAGTGTCAGTTATCACTCCTTGTACAACCAACTTCAAAATCTGATGAATGTATCTCTTGCATTCAATGTAACTGCTCTTACCGTTGCTATATCATGCTTTTATATGATTGAGTACATATACAATGAAATGAAGACACCTTCTATACAACTATAGTAAAAAGGAGCTCCATACTGCCACTCAGTGGGATTCCTCGGGAGTAACGCAGAAAGTCATTTTGTGTAACAAACTATTACAATATATAATTTCTTGTATAGTATTCATTGATTACTCTGTTCAATGATCTGTTGGTTACAGGATAGTGATATTTCTAGGTTTTACAAAGTGATATCAGTACAGTGTCAGTTATCACTCCTTGTAGAAACAACTTCAAAATCTGATGAATGTATCTCTTGCATTCAATGTAACTGCTCTTACCGTTGCTATATCATGCTTTTATATGGTTGAGTACATATACAACGAAATGAAGCCACCTTCTATACAACTACAGTAAAACGGTGCTCTATACAGCCACTCAGTGGGATTCCTCGGGAGTAACGCAGAAAGTCATTTTGTGTAACAAACTATTACAATCTACAATCCAATGTATTTCTTGTATAGTATTCATTGATTACTCTTCTGTGAACTCTTGGTTAGACAACAGTGAAATTTCTAGGTTTTTCAAAGTGATATCAATACAGTGTCAATTATCACTCCTTGTACAACACACTTCAAAATCTGATGAATGTATCTCTTGCATTCAATGTAACTGCTCTTACCGTTGCTATATCATGCTTTTATATGGTTGAGTACATATACAATGAAATGAAGCCACCTTCTATACAACTATAGTAAAAAGGTTCTCCATACTGCTACTCAGTGGGATTCCTCGGGAGTAACGCAGAAAGTCATTTTGTGTAACAAAATATTACAATTTACAATCCAATGTATTTCTTGTATAGTATTCATTGATTACTCTTCTGTGAACTCTTGGTTAGACAACAGTGAAATTTCTACGTTTTTCAAAGTGATATCAATACAGTGTCAGTTCTCACTCCTTGTACAACCAACTTCAAAATCTGATGAATGTATCTCTGGCATTCAATGTAACTGCTCTTACCGTTGCTATATCATGCTTTTATATGGTTGAGTACATATACAATGAAATGAAGCCACCTTCTATACAACAATCGCAAAAAGGTGCTCCATACTGCCACTCAGTGGGATTCCTCGGGAGTAACGCAGAAAGTCATTTTGTGTAACAAACTATTACAATTTACAATCCAATGTATTTCTTGTATAGTATTAATTGATTACTCTTCTGTGAACTCTTGGTTAGACAACAGTGAAATTTCTACGTTTTACAAAGTGATATCAGTACAGTGTCAGTTATCACTCCTTGTACAACCAACTTCAAAATCTGATGAATATATCTTTTGCATTCAATGTAATTGCTCTTACAGTTGATATATCTTGATTTTATATGGTTGAGTACATATACAATTAAATGAAGCCACCTTCTATACAACTACAGTAAAAAGGTGCTCCATACTGCCACTCAGTGGGATTCCTCGGGAGTAAAGGAGAAAGTCATTTTGTGTAACAAACTATTACAATTTACAATCCAATGTATTTCTTGTATAGTATTCGTTGATTACTCTTCTGCGATCTCTTGGTTAGACAACAGTGAAATTTCTACGTTTTACAACGTGATATCAATACAGTGTCAGTAATCACTCCTTGTACAACCAACTTCAAAATCGGATGAATGTATCTCTTGCATTCAATGTAACTGCTCTTACAGTTGCTATATCATGCTTTTATATGGTTGAGTACATATACAATGAAATGAAGCCACCTTCTATACAACTATAGCAAAAAGGTGCTCCATACTGCCACTCAGTGGGATTCCTCGGGAGTAACGCAGAAAGTCATTTTGTGTAACAAACTATTACAATTTACAATCCAATGTATTTCTTGTATAGTATTCATTGATTACTCTTCTGTGAACTCTTGGTTAGACAACAGTGAAATTTCTACGTTTTATAAAGTGATATCAGTACAGTGTCAGTTATCACTCCTTGTACAACCAACTTCAAAATCTGATGAATATATCTCTTGCATTCAATGTAATTGCTCTTACAGTTGATATATCTTGATTTTATATGGTTGAGTAGATATACAATTAAATGAAGCCACCTTCTATACAACTACAGTAAAAAGGTGCTCCATACTGCCACTCAGTGGGATTCCTCGGGAGTAAAGCAGAAAGTCATTTTGTGTAACAAACTATTACAATTTACAATCCAATGTATTTCTTGTATAGTATTCGTTGATTACTCTTCTGCGATCGCTTGGTTAGACAACAGTGAAATTTCTAGGTTTTCCAACATGATATCAATACAGTGTCAGTAATCACTCCTTGTACAACCAACTTCAAAATCTGATGAACGTATCTCTTGCATTCAATGTAACTGCTCTTACAGTTGCTATATCATGCTTTTATATGGTTGAGTACATATACAATGAAATGAAGCCACCTTCTATACAACTATAGTAAAAAGGAGCTCCATACTGCCACTCAGTGGGATTCCTCGGGAGTAACGCAGAAAGTCATTTTGTGTAACAAACTATTACAATATATAATTTCTTGTGTAGTATTCATTGATTACTCTTTTCAATGATCTGTTGGTTACAGGATAGTGATATTTCTAGGTTTTACAAAGTGATATCAGTACAGTGTCAGTTATCACTCCTTGTACAAACAACTTCAAAATCTGATGAATGTATCTCTGGCATTCAATCTAACTGCTCTTACAGTTGCTATATCATGCTTTTATATGGTTGAGTACATATACAATGAAATGAAGCCACCTTCTGTACAACTATAGCAAAAAGGTGCTCCATACTGCCACTCAGTGGGATTCCTCGGGAGTAACGCAAAAAGTCATTTTGTGTAACAAACTATTACAATTTACAATCCAATGTATTTCTTGTATAGTATTCATTGATTACTCTTCTGTGAACTCTTGGTTAGACAACAGTGAAATTTCTACGTTTTACAAAGTGATATCAGTACAGTGTCAGTTATCACTCCTTGTACAACCAACTTCAAAATCTGATGAATGTATCTCTGGCATTCAATGTAACTGCTCTTACAGTTGCTATATCATGCTTTTATATAGTTGAGTACATATACAATGAAATGAAGCCACCTTCTATACAACTATAGTAAAAAGGAGCTCCATACTGCCATTCAGTGGGATTCCTCGGGAGTAACGCAGAAAGTCATTTTGTGTAACAAACTATTACAATTTACAATCCAATGTATTTCTTGTATAGTATTCATTGATTACTCTTCTGTGAACTCTTGGTTAGACAACAGTGAAATTTCTACGTTTTACAAAGTGATATCAGTACAGTGTCAGTTATCACTCCTTGTACAACCAACTTCAAAATCTGATGAATATATGTCTTGCATTCAATGTAATTGCTCTTACAGTTGATATATCTTGATTTTATATGGTTGAGTACATATACAATTAAATGAAGCCACCTTCTATACAACTACATTAAAAAGGTGCTCCATACTGCCACTCAGTGGGATTCCTCGGGAGTAAAGCAGAAAGTCATTTTGTGTAACAAACTATTACAATTTACAATCCAATGTATTTCTTTTATAGTATTCGTTGATTACTCTTCTGCGATCGCTTGGTTAGACAACAGTGAAATTTCTAGGTTTTCCAACATGATATCAATACAGTGTCAGTAATCACTCCTTGTACAACCAACTTCAAAATCTGATGAATGTATCTCTTGCTTTAAATGTAACTGCTCTACAGTTGCTATATCATGCTTTTATATGGTTGAGTACATATACAATGAAATGAAGCCACCTTCTATACAACTATAGTAAAAAGGAGCTCCATACTGCCACTCAGTGGGATTCCTCGGGAGTAACGCAGAAAGTCATTTTGTGTAACAAACTATTACAATATATAATTTCTTGTATAGTATTCATTGATTACTCTTTTCAATGATCTGTTGGTTACAGGATAGTGATATTTCTAGGTTTTACAAAGTGATTTTAAGTCCAGTGTCAGTTATCACTCCTTGTACAAACAACTTCAAAATCTGATGAATGTATCTCTGGCATTCAATGTAACTGCTCTTACAGTTGCTATATCATGCTTTCATATGGTTGAGTACATATACAATGAAATGAAGCCACCTTCTATACAACTATAGTAAAAAGGAGCTCCATACTGCCACTCAGTGGGATTCCTCGGGAGTAACGCAGAAAGTCATTTTGTGTAACAAACTATTACAATATATAATTTCTTGTGTAGTATTCATTGATTACTCTTTTCAATGATCTGTTGGTTACAGGATAGTGATATTTCTAGGTTTTACAAAGTGATATCAGTACAGTGTCAGTTATCACTCCTTGTACAAACAACTTCAAAATCTGATGAATGTATCTCTGGCATTCAATCTAACTGCTCTTACAGTTGCTATATCATGCTTTTATATGGTTGAGTACATATACAATGAAATGAAGCCACCTTCTGTACAACTATAGCAAAAAGGTGCTCCATACTGCCACTCAGTGGGATTCCTCGGGAGTAACGCAAAAAGTCATTTTGTGTAACAAACTATTACAATTTACAATCCAATGTATTTCTTGTATAGTATTCATTGATTACTCTTCTGTGAACTCTTGGTTAGACAACAGTGAAATTTCTACGTTTTACAAAGTGATATCAGTACAGTGTCAGTTATCACTCCTTGTACAAACAACTTCAAAATCTGATGAATGTATCTCTGGCATTCAATGTAACTGCTCTTACAGTTGCTATATCATGCTTTTATATAGTTGAGTACATATACAATGAAATGAAGCCACCTTCTATACAACTATAGTAAAAAGGAGCTCCATACTGCCATTCAGTGGGATTCCTCGGGAGTAACGCAGAAAGTCATTTTGTGTAACAATCTATTACAATATATAATTTCTTGTATAGTATTCATTGATTACTCTTTTCAATGATCTGTTGGTTACAGGATAGTGATATTTCTAGGTTTTACAAAGTGATATCAGTACAGTGTCAGTTATCACTCCTTGTACAAACAACTTCAAAATCTGATGAATGTATCTCTGGCATTCAATGTAACTGCTCTTACAGTTGCTATATCATGCTTTTATATGGTTGAGTACATATACAATGAAATGAAGCCACCTTCTATACAACTATAGCAAAAAGGTGCTCCATACTGCCACTCAGTGGGATTCCTCGGGAGTAACGCAGAAAGTCATTTTGTGTAACAAACTATTACAATTTACAATCCAATGTATTTCTTGTATAGTATTAATTGATTACTCTTCTGTGAACTCTTGGTTAGACAACAGTGAAATTTCTAGGTTTTACAAAGTGATATCAGTACAGTGTCAGTTATCACTCCTTGTACAACCAACTTCAAAATCTGATGAATGTATCTCTTGCATTCAATGTAACTGCTCTTACCGTTGCTATATCATGCTTTTATATGGTTGAGTACATATACAATGAAATGAAGCCACCTTCTATACAACTACAGTAAAAAGGTGCTCCATACTGCCACTCAGTGGGATTCCTCGGGAGTAACGCAGAAAGTCATTTTGTGTAACAAACTATTACAATTTACAATCCAATGTATTTCTTGTATAGTATTCATTGATTACTCTTCTGCGATCCCTTGGTTAGACAACAGTGAAATTTCTACGTTTTACAACGTGATATCAATACAGTGTCAGTAATCACTCCTTGTACAACCAACTTCAAAATCTGATGAATGTATCTCTTGCATTCAATGTAACTGCTCTTACAGTTGCTATATCATGCTTTTATATGGTTGAGTAAATATACAATTAAATGAAGCCACCCTCTATACAACTATAGTAAAACGGTGCTCCATACTGCCACTCAGTGGGATTCCTCGGGAGTAACGCAGAAAGTCATTTTGTGTAACAAACTATTACAATATACAATTTCTTGCATAGTATTCATTGATTACTCTTTTCAGTGATCTGTTGGTTACAGGATAGTGATATTTCTAGGTTTTACAAAGTGATATCAGTACAGTGTCAGTTATCACTCCTTGTACAAACAACTTCAAAATCTGATGAACGTATCTCTTGCATTCAATGTAACTGCTCTTACAGTTGCTATATCATGCTTTTATATGGTTGAGTACATATACAATGAAATGAAGCCACCTTTTATACAACTATAGCAAAAAGGTGCTCCATACTGCCACTCAGTGGGATTCCTCGGGAGTAACGCAGAAAGTCATTTTGTGTAACATACTATTACAATTTACAATCCAATGTATTTCTTGTACAGTATTCATTGATTACTCTTCTATGAACTCTTGGTTAGACAACAGTGAAATTTCTACGTTTTACAAAGTGATATCAGTACAGTGTCAGTTATCACTCCTTGTACAACCAACTTCAAAATCTGATGAATATATCTTTTGCATTCAATGTAATTGCTCTTACAGTTGATATATCTTGATTTTATATGGTTGAGTACATATACAATTAAATGAAGCCACCTTCTATACAACTACAGTAAAAAGGTGCTCCATACTGCCACTCAGTGGGATTCCTCGGGAGTAAAGGAGAAAGTCATTTTGTGTAACAAACTATTACAATTTACAATCCAATGTATTTCTTGTATAGTATTCGTTGATTACTCTTCTGCGATCTCTTGGTTAGACAACAGTGAAATTTCTACGTTTTACAACGTGATATCAATACAGTGTCAGTAATCACTCCTTGTACAACCAACTTCAAAATCTGATGAATGTATCTCTTGCATTCAATGTAACTGCTCTTACAGTTGCTATATCATGCTTTTATATGGTTGAGTACATATACAATGAAATGAAGCCACCTTCTATACAACTATAGCAAAAAGGTGCTCCATACTGCCACTCTGTGGGATTCCTCGGGAGTAACGCAGAAAGTCATTTTGTGTAACAAACTATTACAATTTACAATCCAATGTATTTCTTGTATAGTATTCATTGATTACTCTTCTGTGAACTCTTGGTTAGACAACAGTGAAATTTCTACGTTTTATAAAGTGATATCAGTACAGTGTCAGTTATCACTCCTTGTACAACCAACTTCAAAATCTGATGAATATATCTCTTGCATTCAATGTAATTGCTCTTACAGTTGATATATCTTGATTTTATATGGTTGAGTAGATATACAATTAAATGAAGCCACCTTCTATACAACTACAGTAAAAAGGTGCTCCATACTGCCACTCAGTGGGATTCCTCGGGAGTAAAGCAGAAAGTCATTTTGTGTAACAAACTATTACAATTTACAATCCAATGTATTTCTTGTATAGTATTCGTTGATTACTCTTCTGCGATCGCTTGGTTAGACAACAGTGAAATTTCTAGGTTTTCCAACATGATATAAATACAGTGTCAGTAATCACTCCTTGTACAACCAACTTCAAAATCTGATGAACGTATCTCTTGCATTCAATGTAACTGCTCTTACAGTTGCTATATCATGCTTTTATATGGTTGAGTACATATACAATGAAATGAAGCCACCTTCTATACAACTATAGTAAAAAGGAGCTCCATATTGCCACTCAGTGGGATTCCTCGGGAGTAACACAGAAAGTCATTTTGTGTAACAAACTATTACAATATATAATTTCTTGTATAGTATTCATTGATTACTCTTTTCAATGATCTGTTGGTTACAGGATAGTGATATTTCTAGGTTTTACAAAGTGATATCAGTACAGTGTCAGTTATCACTCCTTGTACAAACAACTTCAAAATCTGATGAATGTATCTCTGCCATTCAATGTAACTGTTCTTACAGTTGCTATATCATGCTTTTATATAGTTGAGTACATATACAATGAAATGAAGCCACCTTCTATACAACTATAGTAAAAAAGAGCTCCATACTGCCACTCAGTGGGATTCCTCGGGAGTAACGCAGAAAGTCATTTTGTGTAACAAACTATTACAATATATAATTTCTTGTATAGTATTCATTGATTACTCTTTTCAATGATCTGTTGGTTACAGGATAGTGATATTTCTAGGTTTTACAAAGTGATATCAGTACATTGTCAGTTATCACTCCTTGTACAAAGAACTTCAAAATGTGATGAATGTATCTCTGCCATTCAATGTAACTGCTCTTACAGTTGCTATATCATGCTTTTATATGGTTGAGTACATATACAATGAAATGAAGCCACCTTCTATACAACTATAGCAAAAAGGTGCTCCATACTGCCACTCAGTGGGATTCCTCGGGAGTAACGCAGAAAGTCATTTTGTGTAACAAACTATTACAATTTACAATCCAATGTATTTCTTGTATAGTATTCATTGATTACTCTTCTGTGAACTCTTGGTTAGACAACAGTGAAATTTCTACGTTTTACAAAGTGATATCAGTACAGTGTCAGTTATCACTCCTTGTACAACCAACTTCAAAATCTGATGAATATATGTCTTGCATTCAATGTAATTGCTCTTACAGTTGATATATCTTGATTTTATATGGTTGAGTACATATACAATTAAATGAAGCCACCTTCTATACAACTACATTAAAAAGGTGCTCCATACTGCCACTCAGTGGGATTCCTCGGGAGTAAAGCAGAAAGTCATTTTGTGTAACAAACTATTACAATTTACAATCCAATGTATTTCTTTTATAGTATTCGTTGATTACTCTTCTGCGATCGCTTGGTTAGACAACAGTGAAATTTCTAGGTTTTCCAACATGATATCAATACAGTGTCAGTAATCACTCCTTGTACAACCAACTTCAAAATCTGATGAACGTATCTCTTGCTTTCAATGTAACTGCTCTTACAGTTGCTATATCATGCTTTTATATGGTTGAGTACATATACAATGAAATGAAGCCACCTTCTATACAACTATAGTAAAAAGGAGCTCCATACTGCCACTCAGTGGGATTCCTCGGGAGTAACGCAGAAAGTCATTTTGTGTAACAAACTATTACAATATATAATTTCTTGTATAGTATTCATTGATTACTCTTTTCAATGATCTGTTGGTTACAGGATAGTGATATTTCTAGGTTTTACAAAGTGATATCAGTACAGTGTCAGTTATCACTCCTTGTATAAAGAACTTCAAAATCTGATGAATGTATCTCTGCCATTCAATGTAACTGCTCTTACAGTTGCTATATCATGCTTTTATATAGTTGAGTACATATACAATGAAATGAAGCCACCTTCTATACAACTATAGTAAAAAAGAGCTCCATACTGCCACTCAGTGGGATTCCTCGGGAGTAACGCAGAAAGTCATTTTGTGTAACAAACTATTACAATATATAATTTCTTGTATAGTATTCATTGATTACTCTTTTCAATGATCTGTTGGTTACAGGATAGTGATATTTCTAGGTTTTACAAAGTGATATCAGTACATTGTCAGTTATCACTCCTTGTACAAAGAACTTCAAAATGTGATGAATGTATCTCTGCCATTCAATGTAACTGCTCTTACAGTTGCTATATCATGCTTTTATATGGTTGAGTACATATACAATGAAATGAAGCCACCTTCTATACAACTATAGCAAAAAGGTGCTCCATACTGCCACTCAGTGGGATTCCTCGGGAGTAACGCAGAAAGTCATTTTGTGTAACAAACTATTACAATTTACAATCCAATGTATTTCTTGTATAGTATTCATTGATTACTCTTCTGTGAACTCTTGGTTAGACCACAGTGAAATTTCTACGTTTTACAAAGTGATATCAGTACAGTGTCAGTTATCACTCCTTGTACAACCAACTTCAAAATCTGATGAATATATGTCTTGCATTCAATGTAATTGCTCTTACAGTTGATATATCTTGATTTTATATGGTTGAGTACATATACAATTAAATGAAGCCACCTTCTATACAACTACATTAAAAAGGTGCTCCATACTGCCACTCAGTGGGATTCCTCGGGAGTAAAGCAGAAAGTCATTTTGTGTAACAAACTATTACAATTTACAATCCAATGTATTTCTTTTATAGTATTCGTTGATTACTCTTCTGCGATCGCTTGGTTAGACAACAGTGAAATTTCTAGGTTTTCCAACATGATATCAATACAGTGTCAGTAATCACTCCTTGTACAACCAACTTCAAAATCTGATGAATGTATCTCTTGCTTTCAATGTAACTGCTCTTACAGTTGCTATATCATGCTTTTATATGGTTGAGTACATATACAATGAAATGAAGCCACCTTCTATACAACTATAGTAAAAAGGAGCTCCATACTGCCACTCAGTGGGATTCCTCGGGAGTAACGCAGAAAGTCATTTTGTGTAACAAACTATTACAATATATAATTTCTTGTATAGTATTCATTGATTACTCTTTTCAATGATCTGTTGGTTACAGGATAGTGATATTTCTAGGTTTTACAAAGTGATTTTAAGTCCAGTGTCAGTTATCACTCCTTGTACAAACAACTTCAAAATCTGATGAATGTATCTCTGGCATTCAATGTAACTGCTCTTACAGTTGCTATATCATGCTTTCATATGGTTGAGTACATATACAATGAAATGAAGCCACCTTCTATACAACTATAGTATAAAGGAGCTCCATACTGCCACTCAGTGGGATTCCTCGGGAGTAACGCAGAAAGTCATTTTGTGTAACAAACTATTACAATATATAATTTCTTGTGTAGTATTCATTGATTACTCTTTTCAATGATCTGTTGGTTACAGGATAGTGATATTTCTAGGTTTTACAAAGTGATATCAGTACAGTGTCAGTTATCACTCCTTGTACAAACAACTTCAAAATCTGATGAATGTATCTCTGGCATTCAATCTAACTGCTCTTACAGTTGCTATATCATGCTTTTATATGGTTGAGTACATATACAATGAAATGAAGCCACCTTCTGTACAACTATAGCAAAAAGGTGCTCCATACTGCCACTCAGTGGGATTCCTCGGGAGTAACGCAAAAAGTCATTTTGTGTAACAAACTATTACAATTTACAATCCAATGTATTTCTTGTATAGTATTCATTGATTACTCTTCTGTGAACTCTTGGTTAGACAACAGTGAAATTTCTACGTTTTACAAAGTGATATCAGTACAGTGTCAGTTATCACTCCTTGTACAAACAACTTCAAAATCTGATGAATGTATCTCTGGCATTCAATGTAACTGCTCTTACAGTTGCTATATCATGCTTTTATATAGTTGAGTACATATACAATGAAATGAAGCCACCTTCTATACAACTATAGTAAAAAGGAGCTCCATACTGCCATTCAGTGGGATTCCTCGGGAGTAACGCAGAAAGTCATTTTGTGTAACAATCTATTACAATATATAATTTCTTGTATAGTATTCATTGATTACTCTTTTCAATGATCTGTTGGTTACAGGATAGTGATATTTCTAGGTTTTACAAAGTGATATCAGTACAGTGTCAGTTATCACTCCTTGTACAAACAACTTCAAAATCTGATGAATGTATCTCTGGCATTCAATGTAACTGCTCTTACAGTTGCTATATCATGCTTTTATATGGTTGAGTACATATACAATGAAATGAAGCCACCTTCTATACAACTATAGCAAAAAGGTGCTCCATACTGCCACTCAGTGGGATTCCTCGGGAGTAACGCAGAAAGTCATTTTGTGTAACAAACTATTACAATTTACAATCCAATGTATTTCTTGTATAGTATTAATTGATTACTCTTCTGTGAACTCTTGGTTAGACAACAGTGAAATTTCTAGGTTTTACAAAGTGATATCAGTACAGTGTCAGTTATCACTCCTTGTACAACCAACTTCAAAATCTGATGAATGTATCTCTTGCATTCAATGTAACTGCTCTTACAGTTGCTATATCATGCTTTTATATGGTTGAGTACATATACAATGAAATGAAGCCACCTTCTATACAACTACAGTAAAAAGGTGCTCCATACTGCCACTCAGTGGGATTCCTCGGGAGTAACGCAGAAAGTCATTTTGTGTAACAAACTATTACAATTTACAATCCAATGTATTTCTTGTATAGTATTCATTGATTACTCTTCTGCGATCCCTTGGTTAGACAACAGTGAAATTTCTACGTTTTACAACGTGATATCAATACAGTGTCAGTAATCACTCCTTGTACAACCAACTTCAAAATCTGATGAATGTATCTCTTGCATTCAATGTAACTGCTCTTACAGTTGCTATATCATGCTTTTATATGGTTGAGTAAATATACAATTAAATGAAGCCACCCTCTATACAACTATAGTAAAACGGTGCTCCATACTGCCACTCAGTGGGATTCCTCGGGAGTAACGCAGAAAGTCATTTTGTGTAACAAACTATTACAATATACAATTTCTTGCATAGTATTCATTGATTACTCTTTTCAGTGATCTGTTGGTTACAGGATAGTGATATTTCTAGGTTTTACAAAGTGATATCAGTACAGTGTCAGTTATCACTCCTTGTACAAACAACTTCAAAATCTGATGAACGTATCTCTTGCATTCAATGTAACTGCTCTTACAGTTGCTATATCATGCTTTTATATGGTTGAGTACATATACAATGAAATGAAGCCACCTTTTATACAACTATAGCAAAAAGGTGCTCCATACTGCCACTCAGTGGGATTCCTCGGGAGTAACGCAGAAAGTCATTTTGTGTAACATACTATTACAATTTACAATCCAATGTATTTCTTGTACAGTATTCATTGATTACTCTTCTATGAACTCTTGGTTAGACAACAGTGAAATTTCTACGTTTTACAAAGTGATATCAGTACAGTGTCAGTTATCACTCCTTGTACAACCAACTTCAAAATCTGATGAATATATCTTTTGCATTCAATGTAATTGCTCTTACAGTTGATATATCTTGATTTTATATGGTTGAGTACATATACAATTAAATGAAGCCACCTTCTATACAACTACAGTAAAAAGGTGCTCCATACTGCCACTCAGTGGGATTCCTCGGGAGTAAAGGAGAAAGTCATTTTGTGTAACAAACTATTACAATTTACAATCCAATGTATTTCTTGTATAGTATTCGTTGATTACTCTTCTGCGATCTCTTGGTTAGACAACAGTGAAATTTCTACGTTTTACAACGTGATATCAATACAGTGTCAGTAATCACTCCTTGTACAACCAACTTCAAAATCTGATGAATGTATCTCTTGCATTCAATGTAACTGCTCTTACAGTTGCTATATCATGCTTTTATATGGTTGAGTACATATACAATGAAATGAAGCCACCTTCTATACAACTATAGCAAAAAGGTGCTCCATACTGCCACTCTGTGGGATTCCTCGGGAGTAACGCAGAAAGTCATTTTGTGTAACAAACTATTACAATTTACAATCCAATGTATTTCTTGTATAGTATTCATTGATTACTCTTCTGTGAACTCTTGGTTAGACAACAGTGAAATTTCTACGTTTTATAAAGTGATATCAGTACAGTGTCAGTTATCACTCCTTGTACAACCAACTTCAAAATCTGATGAATATATCTCTTGCATTCAATGTAATTGCTCTTACAGTTGATATATCTTGATTTTATATGGTTGAGTAGATATACAATTAAATGAAGCCACCTTCTATACAACTACAGTAAAAAGGTGCTCCATACTGCCACTCAGTGGGATTCCTCGGGAGTAAAGCAGAAAGTCATTTTGTGTAACAAACTATTACAATTTACAATCCAATGTATTTCTTGTATAGTATTCGTTGATTACTCTTCTACGATCTCTTGGTTAGACAACAGTGAAATTTCTACGTTTTACAACGTGATATCAATACAGTGTCAGTTATCACTCCTTGTACAACCAACTTCAAAATCTGATGAATATATCTCTTGCATTCAATGTAATTGCTCTTACAGTTGATATATCTTGATTTTATATGGTTGAGTAGATATACAATTAAATGAAGCCACCTTCTATACAACTACAGTAAAAAGGTGCTCCATACTGCCACTCAGTGGGATTCCTCGGGAGTAAAGCAGAAAGTCATTTTGTGTAACAAACTATTACAATTTACAATCCAATGTATTTCTTGTATAGTATTCATTGATTACTCTTCTGCGATCGCTTGGTTAGACAACAGTGAAATTTCTAGGTTTTCCAACATGATATCAATACAGTGTCAGTAATCACTCCTTGTACAACCAACTTCAAAATCTGATGAACGTATCTCTTGCATTCAATGTAACTGCTCTTACAGTTGCTATATCATGCTTTTATATGGTTGAGTACATATACAATGAAATGAAGCCACCTTCTATACAACTATAGTAAAAAGGAGCTCCATATTGCCACTCAGTGGGATTCCTCGGGAGTAACGCAGAAAGTCATTTTGTGTAACAAACTATTACAATATATAATTTCTTGTATAGTATTCATTGATTACTCTTTTCAATGATCTGTTGGTTACAGGATAGTGATATTTCTAGGTTTTACAAAGTGATATCAGTACAGTGTCAGTTATCACTCCTTGTACAAACAACTTCAAAATCTGATGAATGTATCTCTGCCATTCAATGTAACTGTTCTTACAGTTGCTATATCATGCTTTTATATAGTTGAGTACATATACAATGAAATGAAGCCACCTTCTATACAACTATAGTAAAAAAGAGCTCCATACTGCCACTCAGTGGGATTCCTCGGGAGTAACGCAGAAAGTCATTTTGTGTAACAAACTATTACAATATATAATTTCTTGTATAGTATTCATTGATTACTCTTTTCAATGATCTGTTGGTTACAGGATAGTGATATTTCTAGGTTTTACAAAGTGATATCAGTACATTGTCAGTTATCACTCCTTGTACAAAGAACTTCAAAATGTGATGAATGTATCTCTGCCATTCAATGTAACTGCTCTTACAGTTGCTATATCATGCTTTTATATGGTTGAGTACATATACAATGAAATGAAGCCACCTTCTATACAACTATAGCAAAAAGGTGCTCCATACTGCCACTCAGTGGGATTCCTCGGGAGTAACGCAGAAAGTCATTTTGTGTAACAAACTATTACAATTTACAATCCAATGTATTTCTTGTATAGTATTCATTGATTACTCTTCTGTGAACTCTTGGTTAGACAACAGTGAAATTTCTACGTTTTACAAAGTGATATCAGTACAGTGTCAGTTATCACTCCTTGTACAACCAACTTCAAAATCTGATGAATATATGTCTTGCATTCAATGTAATTGCTCTTACAGTTGATATATCTTGATTTTATATGGTTGAGTACATATACAATTAAATGAAGCCACCTTCTATACAACTACATTAAAAAGGTGCTCCATACTGCCACTCAGTGGGATTCCTCGGGAGTAAAGCAGAAAGTCATTTTGTGTAACAAACTATTACAATTTACAATCCAATGTATTTCTTTTATAGTATTCGTTGATTACTCTTCTGCGATCGCTTGGTTAGACAACAGTGAAATTTCTAGGTTTTCCAACATGATATCAATACAGTGTCAGTAATCACTCCTTGTACAACCAACTTCAAAATCTGATGAACGTATCTCTTGCTTTCAATGTAACTGCTCTTACAGTTGCTATATCATGCTTTTATATGGTTGAGTACATATACAATGAAATGAAGCCACCTTCTATACAACTATAGTAAAAAGGAGCTCCATACTGCCACTCAGTGGGATTCCTCGGGAGTAACGCAGAAAGTCATTTTGTGTAACAAACTATTACAATATATAATTTCTTGTATAGTATTCATTGATTACTCTTTTCAATGATCTGTTGGTTACAGGATAGTGATATTTCTAGGTTTTACAAAGTGATTTTAAGTCCAGTGTCAGTTATCACTCCTTGTACAAACAACTTCAAAATCTGATGAATGTATCTCTGGCATTCAATGTAACTGCTCTTACAGTTGCTATATCATGCTTTCATATGGTTGAGTACATATACAATGAAATGAAGCCACCTTCTATACAACTATAGTAAAAAGGAGCTCCATACTGCCACTCAGTGGGATTCCTCGGGAGTAACGCAGAAAGTCATTTTGTGTAACAAACTATTACAATATATAATTTCTTGTGTAGTATTCATTGATTACTCTTTTCAATGATCTGTTGGTTACAGGATAGTGATATTTCTAGGTTTTACAAAGTGATATCAGTACAGTGTCAGTTATCACTCCTTGTACAAACAACTTCAAAATCTGATGAATGTATCTCTGGCATTCAATCTAACTGCTCTTACAGTTGCTATATCATGCTTTTATATGGTTGAGTACATATACAATGAAATGAAGCCACCTTCTATACAACTATAGCAAAAAGGTGCTCCATACTGCCACTCAGTGGGATTCCTCGGGAGTAACGCAAAAAGTCATTTTGTGTAACAAACTATTACAATTTACAATCCAATGTATTTCTTGTATAGTATTCATTGATTACTCTTCTGCGAACTCTTGGTTAGACAACAGTGAAATTTCTACGTTTTACAAAGTGATATCAGTACAGTGTCAGTTATCACTCCTTGTACAAACAACTTCAAAATCTGATGAATGTATCTCTGGCATTCAATGTAACTGCTCTTACAGTTGCTATATCATGCTTTTATATAGTTGAGTACATATACAATGAAATGAAGCCACCTTCTATACAACTATAGTAAAAAGGAGCTCCATACTGCCATTCAGTGGGATTCCTCGGGAGTAACGCAGAAAGTCATTTTGTGTAACAAACTATTACAATATATAATTTCTTGTATAGTATTCATTGATTACTCTTTTCAATGATCTGTTGGTTACAGGATAGTGATATTTCTAGGTTTTACAAAGTGATATCAGTACAGTGTCAGTTATCACTCCTTGTACAAACAACTTCAAAATCTGATGAATGTATCTCTGGCATTCAATGTAACTGCTCTTACAGTTGCTATATCATGCTTTTATATGGTTGAGTACATATACAATGAAATGAAGCCACCTTCTATACAACTATAGCAAAAAGGTGCTCCATACTGCCACTCAGTGGGATTCCTCGGGAGTAACGCAGAAAGTCATTTTGTGTAACAAACTATTACAATTTACAATCCAATGTATTTCTTGTATAGTATTAATTGATTACTCTTCTGTGAACTCTTGGTTAGACAACAGTGAAATTTCTAGGTTTTACAAAGTGATATCAGTACAGTGTCAGTTATCACTCCTTGTACAACCAACTTCAAAATCTGATGAATGTATCTCTTGCATTCAATGTAACTGCTCTTACCGTTGCTATATCATGCTTTTATATGATTGAGTACATATACAATGAAATGAAGACACCTTCTATACAACTATAGTAAAAAGGAGCTCCATACTGCCACTCAGTGGGATTCCTCGGGAGTAACGCAGAAAGTCATTTTGTGTAACAAACTATTACAATATATAATTTCTTGTATAGTATTCATTGATTACTCTGTTCAATGATCTGTTGGTTACAGGATAGTGATATTTCTAGGTTTTACAAAGTGATATCAGTACAGTGTCAGTTATCACTCCTTGTAGAAACAACTTCAAAATCTGATGAATGTATCTCTTGCATTCAATGTAATTGCTCTTACCGTTGCTATATCATGCTTTTATATGGTTGAGTACATATACAACGAAATGAAGCCACCTTCTATACAACTACAGTAAAACGGTGCTCTATACAGCCACTCAGTGGGATTCCTCGGGAGTAACGCAGAAAGTCATTTTGTGTAACAAACTATTACAATCTACAATCCAATGTATTTCTTGTATAGTATTCATTGATTACTCTTCTGTGAACTCTTGGTTAGACAACAGTGAAATTTCTAGGTTTTTCAAAGTGATATCAATACAGTGTCAGTTCTCACTCCTTGTACAACCAACTTCAAAATCTGATGAATGTATCTCTGGCATTCAATGTAACTGCTCTTACCGTTGCTATATCATGCTTTTATATGGTTGTGTACATATACAATGAAATGAAGCCACCTTCTATACAACTACAGTAAAAAGGTGCTCCATACTGCCACTCAGTGGGATTCCTCGGGAGTAACGCAGAAAGTCATTTTGTGTAACAAACTATTACAATTTACAATCCAATGTATTTCTTGTATAGTATTCATTGATTACTCTTCTGCGATCATTTGGTTAGACAACAGTGAAATTTCTACGTTTTACAATGTGATATCAATACAGTGTCAGTAATCACTCCTTGTACAACCAACTTCAAAATCTGATGAATGTATCTCTTGCATTCAATGTAACTGCTCTTACAGTTGCTATATCATGCTTTTATATGGTTGAGTAAATATACAAGGAAATGAAGCCACCTTCTATACAACTATAGTAAAAAGGTGCTCCATACTGCCACTCAGTGGGATTCCTCGGGAGTAACGCAGAAAGTCATTTTGTGTAACAAACTATTACAATATACAATTTCTTGCATAGTATTCATTGATTACTCTTTTCAATGATCTGTTGGTTACAGGATAGTGATATTTCTAGGTTTTACAAAGTGATATCAGTACAGTGTCAGTTATCACTCCTTGTACAAACAACTTCAAAATCTGATGAACGTATCTCTTGCATTCAATGTAACTGCTCTTACAGTTGCTATATCATGCTTTTATATGGTTGAGTACATATACAATGAAATGAAGCCACCTTCTATACAACTACAGTAAAAAGGTGCTCCATACTGCCACTCAGTGGGATTCCTCGGGAGTAAAGCAGAAAGTCATTTTGTGTAACAAACTATTACAATTTACAATCCAATGTATTTCTTGTATAGTATTCGTTGATTACTCTTCTACGATCTCTTGGTTAGACAACAGTGAAATTTCTACGTTTTACAACGTGATATCAATACAGTGTCAGTAATCACTCCTTGTACAACCAACTTCAAAATCTGATGATTGTATCTCTTGCATTCAATGTAACTGCTCTTACAGTTGCTATATCATGCTTTTATATGGTTGAGTACATATACAATGAAATGAAGCCACCTTCTATACAACTATAGTAAAAAGGTGCTCCATACTGCCACTCAGTGGGATTCCTCGGGAGTAACGCAGAAAGTCATTTTGTGTAACAAAGTATTACAATATACAATTTCTTGTATAGTATTCATTGATTACTCTTTTCAATGATCTGTTGGTTACAGGATAGTGATATTTCTAGGTTTTACAAAGTGATATCAGTACAGTGTCAGTTATCACTCCTTGTACAAACAACTTCAAAATCTGATGAATGTATCTCTGGCATTCAATCTAACTGCTCTTACAGTTGCTATATCATGCTTTTATATGGTTGAGTACATATACAATGAAATGAAGCCACCTTCTATACAACTATAGCAAAAAGGTGCTCCATACTGCCACTCAGTGGGATTCCTCGGGAGTAACGCAAAAAGTCATTTTGTGTAACAAACTATTACAATTTACAATCCAATGTATTTCTTGTATAGTATTCATTGATTACTCTTCTGTGAACTCTTGGTTAGACAACAGTGAAATTTCTACGTTTTACAAAGTGATATCAGTACAGTGTCAGTTATCACTCCTTGTACAAACAACTTCAAAATCTGATGAATGTATCTCTGGCATTCAATGTAACTGCTCTTACAGTTGCTATATCATGCTTTTATATAGTTGAGTACATATACAATGAAACGAAGCCACCTTCTATACAACTATAGTAAAAAGGAGCTCCATACTGCCATTCAGTGGGATTCCTCGGGAGTAACGCAGAAAGTCATTTTGTGTAACAAACTATTACAATATATAATTTCTTGTATAGTATTCATTGATTACTCTTTTCAATGATCTGTTGGTTACAGGATAGTGATATTTCTAGGTTTTACAAAGTGATATCAGTACAGTGTCAGTTATCACTCCTTGTACAAACAACTTCAAAATCTGATGAATGTATCTCTGGCATTCAATGTAACTGCTCTTACAGTTGCTATATCATGCTTTTATATGGTTGAGTACATATACAATGAAATGAAGCCACCTTCTATACAACTATAGCAAAAAGGTGCTCCATACTGCCACTCAGTGGGATTCCTCGGGAGTAACGCAGAAAGTCATTTTGTGTAACAAACTATTACAATTTACAATCCAATGTATTTCTTGTATAGTATTAATTGATTACTCTTCTGTGAACTCTTGGTTAGACAACAGTGAAATTTCTAGGTTTTACAAAGTGATATCAGTACAGTGTCAGTTATCACTCCTTGTACAACCAACTTCAAAATCTGATGAATGTATCTCTTGCATTCAATGTAACTGCTCTTACCGTTGCTATATCATGCTTTTATATGATTGAGTACATATACAATGAAATGAAGACACCTTCTATACAACTATAGTAAAAAGGAGCTCCATACTGCCACTCAGTGGGATTCCTCGGGAGTAACGCAGAAAGTCATTTTGTGTAACAAACTATTACAATATATAATTTCTTGTATAGTATTCATTGATTACTCTGTTCAATGATCTGTTGGTTACAGGATAGTGATATTTCTAGGTTTTACAAAGTGATATCAGTACAGTGTCAGTTATCACTCCTTGTAGAAACAACTTCAAAATCTGATGAATGTATCTCTTGCATTCAATGTAATTGCTCTTACCGTTGCTATATCATGCTTTTATATGGTTGAGTACATATACAACGAAATGAAGCCACCTTCTATACAACTACAGTAAAACGGTGCTCTATACAGCCACTCAGTGGGATTCCTCGGGAGTAACGCAGAAAGTCATTTTGTGTAACAAACTATTACAATCTACAATCCAATGTATTTCTTGTATAGTATTCATTGATTACTCTTCTGTGAACTCTTGGTTAGACAACAGTGAAATTTCTAGGTTTTTCAAAGTGATATCAATACAGTGTCAGTTATCACTCCTTGTACAACACACTTCAAAATCTGATGAATGTATCTCTTGCATTCAATGTAACTGCTCTTACCGTTGCTATATCATGCTTTTATATGGTTGAGTACATATACAATGAAATCAAGCCACCTTCTATACAACTACTGTAAAAAGGTTCTCCATACTGCTACTCAGTGGGATTCCTCGGGAGTAACGCAGAAAGTCATTTTGTGTAACAAAATATTACAATTTACAATCCAATGTATTTCTTGTATAGTATTCATTGATTACTCTTCTGTGAACTCTTGGTTAGACAACAGTGAAATTTCTAGGTTTTTCAAAGTGATATCAATACAGTGTCAGTTCTCACTCCTTGTACAACCAACTTCAAAATCTGATGAATGTATCTCTGGCATTCAATGTAACTGCTCTTACCGTTGCTATATCATGCTTTTATATGGTTGAGTACATATACAATGAAATGAAGCCACCTTCTATACAACTACAGTAAAAAGGTGCTCCATACTGCCACTCAGTGGGATTCCTCGGGAGTAACGCAGAAAGTCATTTTGTGTAACAAACTATTACAATTTACAATCCAATGTATTTCTTGTATAGTATTCATTGATTACTCTTCTGCGATCTCTTGGTTAGACAACAGTGAAATTTCTACGTTTTACAATGTGATATCAATACAGTGTCAGTAATCACTCCTTGTACAACCAACTTCAAAATCTGATGAATGTATCTCTTGCATTCAATGTAACTGCTCTTACAGTTGCTATATCATGCTTTTATATGGTTGAGTAAATATACAAGGAAATGAAGCCACCTTCTATACAACTATAGTAAAAAGGTGCTCCATACTGCCACTCAGTGGGATTCCTCGGGAGTAACGCAGAAAGTCATTTTGTGTAACAAACTATTACAATATACAATTTCTTGCATAGTATTCATTGATTACTCTTTTCAATGATCTGTTGGTTACAGGATAGTGATATTTCTAGGTTTTACAAAGTGATATCAGTACAGTGTCAGTTATCACTCCTTGTACAAACAACTTCAAAATCTGATGAACGTATCTCTTGCATTCAATGTAACTGCTCTTACAGTTGCTATATCATGCTTTTATATGGTTGAGTACATATACAATGAAATGAAGCCACCTTCTATACAACTACAGTAAAAAGGTGCTCCATACTGCCACTCAGTGGGATTCCTCGGGAGTAAAGCAGAAAGTCATTTTGTGTAACAAACTATTACAATTTACAATCCAATGTATTTCTTGTATAGTATTCGTTGATTACTCTTCTACGATCTCTTGGTTAGACAACAGTGAAATTTCTACGTTTTACAACGTGATATCAATACAGTGTCAGTAATCACTCCTTGTACAACCAACTTCAAAATCTGATGATTGTATCTCTTGCATTCAATGTAACTGCTCTTACAGTTGCTATATCATGCTTTTATATGGTTGAGTACATATACAATGAAATGAAGCCACCTTCTATACAACTATAGTAAAAAGGTGCTCCATACTGCCACTCAGTGGGATTCCTCGGGAGTAACGCAGAAAGTCATTTTGTGTAACAAACTATTACAATATACAATTTCTTGTATAGTATTCATTGATTACTCTTTTCAATGATCTGTTGGTTACAGGATAGTGATATTTCTAGGTTTTACAAAGTGATATCAGTACAGTGTCAGTTATCACTCCTTGTACAAACAACTTCAAAATCTGATGAACGTATCTCTTGCATTCAATGTAACTGCTCTTACAGTTGCTATATCATGCTTTTATATGGTTGAGTACATATACAATGAAATGAAGCCACCTTCTATACAACTATAGCAAAAAGGTGCTCCATACTGCCACTCAGTGGGATTCCTCGGGAGTAACGCAGAAAGTCATTTTGTGTAACAAACTATTACAATTTACAATCCAATGTATTTCTTGTATAGTATTCATTGATTACTCTTCTGTGAACTCTTGGTTAGACAACAGTGAAATTTCTACGTTTTACAAAGTGATATCAGTACAGTGTCAGTTATCACTCCTTGTACAACCAACTTCAAAATCTGATGAATATATCTCTTGCATTCAATGTAATTGCTCTTACAGTTGATATATCTTGATTTTATATGGTTGAGTACATATACAATTAAATGAAGCCACCTTCTATACAACTACAGTAAAAAGGTGCTCCTTACTGCCACTCAGTGGGATTCCTCGGGAGTAAAGCAGAAAGTCATTTTGTGTAACAAACTATTACAATTTACAATCCAATGTATTTCTTGTATAGTATTCGTTGATTACTCTTCTGCGATCGCTTGGTTAGACAACAGTGAAATTTCTAGGTTTTCCAACATGATATCAATACAGTGTCAGTAATCACTCCTTGTACAACCAACTTCAAAATCTGATGAACGTATCTCTTGCATTCAATGTAACTGCTCTTACAGTTGCTATATCATGCTTTTATATGGTTGAGTACATATACAATGAAATGAAGCCACCTTCTATACAACTATAGTAAAAAGGTGCTCCATACTGCCACTCAGTGGGATTCCTCGGGAGTAACGCAGAAAGTCATTTTGTGTAACAAACTATTACAATATATAATTTCTTGTATAGTATTCATTGATTACTCTTTTCAATGATCTGTTGGTTACAGGATAGTGATATTTCTAGGTTTTACAAAGTGATATCAGTACAGTGTCAGTTATCACTCCTTGTACAAACAACTTCAAAATCTGATGAATGTATCTCTGCCATTCAATGTAACTGCTCTTACAGTTGCTATATCATGCTTTTATATAGTTGAGTACATATACAATGAAATGAAGCCACCTTCTATACAACTATAGTAAAAAGGAGCTCCATACTGCCACTCAGTGGGATTCCTCGGAAGTAACGCAGAAAGTCATTTTGTGTAACAAACTATTACAATATATAATTTCTTGTATAGTATTTATTGATTACTCTTTTCAATGATCTGTTGGTTACAGGATAGTGATATTTCTAGGTTTTACAAAGTGATATCAGTACATTGTCAGTTATCACTCCTTGTACAAAGAACTTCAAAATGTGATGAATGTATCTCTGGCATTCAATGTAACTGCTCTTACAGTTGCTATATCATGCTTTTATATGGTTGAGTACATATACAATGAAATGAAGCCACCTTCTATACAACTATAGTAAAAAGGTGCTCCATACTGCCACTCAGTGGGATTCCTCGGGAGTAACGCAGAAAGTCATTTTGTGTAACAAACTATTACAATTTACAATCCAATGTATTTCTTGTATAGTATTCATTGATTAGTCTTCTGTGAACTCTTGGTTAGACAACAGTGAAATTTGTACGTTTTACAAAGTGATATCAGTACAGTGTCAGTTATCACTCCTTGTACAACCAACTTCAAAATCTGATGAATGTATCTCTTGCATTCAATGTAACTGCTCTTACCGTTGCTATTTCATGCTTTTATATGGTTGAGTACATATACAATGAAATGAAGCCACCTTCTATACAACTATAGTAAAAAGGAGCTCCATACTGCCACTCAGTGGGATTCCTCGGGAGTAACGCAGAAAGTCATTTTGTGTAACAAACTATTACAATATATAATTTCTTGTATAGTATTCATTGATTACTCTTTTCAATGATCTGTTGGTTACAGGATAGTGATATTTCTAGGTTTTACAAAGTGATATCAGTACAGTGTCAGTTATCACTCCTTGTACAAACAACTTCAAAATCTGATGAACGTATCTCTTGCATTCAATGTAACTGCTCTTACAGTTGCTATATCATGCTTTTATATGGTTGAGTACATATACAATGAAATGAAGCCACCTTCTATACAACTACAGTAAAAAGGTGCTCCATACTGCCACTCAGTGGGATTCCTCGGGAGTAAAGCAGAAAGTCATTTTGTGTAACAAACTATTACAATTTACAATCCAATGTATTTCTTGTATAGTATTCGTTGATTACTCTTCTGCGATCTCTTGGTTAGACAACAGTGAAATTTCTACGTTTTACAACGTGATATCAATACAGTGTCAGTAATCACTCCTTGTACAACCAACTTCAAAATCTGATGATTGTATCTCTTGCATTCAATGTAACTGCTCTTACAGTTGCTATATCATGCTTTTATATGGTTGAGTACATATACAATGAAATGAAGCCACCTTCTATACAACTATAGTAAAAAGGTGCTCCATACTGCCACTCAGTGGGATTCCTCGGGAGTAACGCAGAAAGTCATTTTGTGTAACAAACTATTACAATATACAATTTCTTGTATAGTATTCATTGATTACTCCTTTCAATGATCTGTTGGTTACAGGATAGTGATATTTCTAGGTTTTACAAAGTGATATCAGTACAGTGTCAGTTATCACTCCTTGTACAAACAACTTCAAAATCTGATGAACGTATCTCTTGCATTCAATGTAACTGCTCTTACAGTTGCTATATCATGCTTTTATATGGTTGAGTACATATACAATGAAATGAAGCCACCTTCTATACAACTATAGCAAAAAGGTGCTCCATACTGCCACTCAGTGGGATTCCTCGGGAGTAACGCAGAAAGTCATTTTGTGTAACAAACTATTACAATTTACAATCCAATGTATTTCTTGTATAGTATTCATTGATTACTCTTCTGTGAACTCTTGGTTAGACAACAGTGAAATTTCTACGTTTTACAAAGTGATATCAGTACAGTGTCAGTTATCACTCCTTGTACAACCAACTTCAAAATCTGATGAATATATCTCTTGCATTCAATGTAATTGCTCTTACAGTTGATATATCTTGATTTTATATGGTTGAGTACATATACAATTAAATGAAGCCACCTTCTATACAACTACAGTAAAAAGGTGCTCCATACTGCCACTCAGTGGGATTCCTCGGGAGTAAAGCAGAAAGTCATTTTGTGTAACAAACTATTACAATTTACAATCCAATGTATTTCTTGTATAGTATTCGTTGATTACTCTTCTGCGATCGCTTGGTTAGACAACAGTGAAATTTCTAGGTTTTCCAACATGATATCAATACAGTGTCAGTAATCACTCCTTGTACAACCAACTTCAAAATCTGATGAACGTATCTCTTGCATTCAATGTAACTGCTCTTACAGTTGCTATATCATGCTTTTATATGGTTGAGTACATATACAATGAAATGAAGCCACCTTCTATACAACTATAGTAAAAAGGTGCTCCACACTGCCACTCAGTGGGATTCCTCGGGAGTAACGCAGAAAGTCATTTTGTGTAACAAACTATTACAATATATAATTTCTTGTATAGTATTCATTGATTACTCTTTTCAATGATCTGTTGGTTACAGGATAGTGATATTTCTAGGTTTTACAAAGTGATATCAGTACAGTGTCAGTTATCACTCCTTGTACAAACAACTTCAAAATCTGATGAATGTATCTCTGCCATTCAATGTAACTGCTCTTACAGTTGCTATATCATGCTTTTATATAGTTGAGTACATATACAATGAAATGAAGCCACCTTCTATACAACTATAGTAAAAAGGAGCTCCATACTGCCACTCAGTGGGATTCCTCGGGAGTAACGCAGAAAGTCATTTTGTGTAACAAACTATTACAATATATAATTTCTTGTATAGTATTTATTGATTACTCTTTTCAATGATCTGTTGGTTACAGGATAGTGATATTTCTAGGTTTTACAAAGTGATATCAGTACATTGTCAGTTATCACTCCTTGTACAAAGAACTTCAAAATGTGATGAATGTATCTCTGGCATTCAATGTAACTGCTCTTACAGTTGCTATATCATGCTTTTATATGGTTGAGTACATATACAATGAAATGAAGCCACCTTCTATACAACTATAGTAAAAAGGTGCTCCATACTGCCACTCAGTGGGATTCCTCGGGAGTAACGCAGAAAGTCATTTTGTGTAACAAACTATTACAATTTACAATCCAATGTATTTCTTGTATAGTATTCATTGATTAGTCTTCTGTGAACTCTTGGTTAGACAACAGTGAAATTTGTACGTTTTACAAAGTGATATCAGTACAGTGTCAGTTATCACTCCTTGTACAACCAACTTCAAAATCTGATGAATGTATCTCTTGCATTCAATGTAACTGCTCTTACCGTTGCTATTTCATGCTTTTATATGGTTGAGTACATATACAATGAAATGAAGCCACCTTCTATACAACTATAGTAAAAAGGAGCTCCATACTGCCACTCAGTGGGATTCCTCGGGAGTAACGCAGAAAGTCATTTTGTGTAACAAACTATTACAATATATAATTTCTTGTATAGTATTCATTGATTACTCTTTTCAATGATCTGTTGGTTACAGGATAGTGATATTTCTAGGTTTTACAAAGTGATATCAGTACAGTGTCAGTTATCACTCCTTGTACAAACAACTTCAAAATCTGATGAACGTATCTCTTGCATTCAATGTAACTGCTCTTACAGTTGCTATATCATGCTTTTATATGGTTGAGTACATATACAATGAAATGAAGCCACCTTCTATACAACTACAGTAAAAAGGTGCTCCATACTGCCACTCAGTGGGATTCCTCGGGAGTAAAGCAGAAATTCATTTTGTGTAACAAACTATTACAATTTACAATCCAATGTATTTCTTGTATAGTATTCGTTGATTACTCTTCTGCGATCTCTTGGTTAGACAACAGTGAAATTTCTACGTTTTACAACGTGATATCAATACAGTGTCAGTAATCACTCCTTGTACAACCAACTTCAAAATCTGATGATTGTATCTCTTGCATTCAATGTAACTGCTCTTACAGTTGCTATATCATGCTTTTATATGGTTGAGTACATATACAATGAAATGAAGCCACCTTCTATACAACTATAGTAAAAAGGTGCTCCATACTGCCACTCAGTGGGATTCCTCGGGAGTAACGCAGAAAGTCATTTTGTGTAACAAACTATTACAATATACAATTTCTTGTATAGTATTCATTGATTACTCCTTTCAATGATCTGTTGGTTACAGGATAGTGATATTTCTAGGTTTTACAAAGTGATATCAGTACAGTGTCAGTTATCACTCCTTGTACAAACAACTTCAAAATCTGATGAACGTATCTCTTGCATTCAATGTAACTGCTCTTACAGTTGCTATATCATGCTTTTATATGGTTGAGTACATATACAATGAAATGAAGCCACCTTCTATACAACTATAGCAAAAAGGTGCTCCATACTGCCACTCAGTGGGATTCCTCGGGAGTAACGCAGAAAGTCATTTTGTGTAACAAACTATTACAATTTACAATCCAATGTATTTCTTGTATAGTATTCATTGATTACTCTTCTGTGAACTCTTGGTTAGACAACAGTGAAATTTCTACGTTTTACAAAGTGATATCAGTACAGTGTCAGTTATCACTCCTTGTACAACCAATTTCAAAATCTGATGAATATATCGCTTGCATTCAATGTAATTGCTCTTACAGTTGATATATCTTGATTTTATATGGTTGAGTACATATACAATTAAATGAAGCCACCTTCTATACAACTACAGTAAAAAGGTGCTCCATACTGCCACTCAGTGGGATTCCTCGGGAGTAAAGCAGAAAGTCATTTTGTGTAACAAACTATTACAATTTACAATCCAATGTATTTCTTGTATAGTATTCGTTGATTACTCTTCTGCGATCGCTTGGTTAGACAACAGTGAAATTTCTAGGTTTTCCAACATGATATCAATACAGTGTCAGTAATCACTCCTTGTACAACCAACTTCAAAATCTGATGAACGTATCTCTTGCATTCAATGTAACTGCTCTTACAGTTGCTATATCATGCTTTTATATGGTTGAGTACATATACAATGAAATGAAGCCACCTTCTATACAACTATAGCAAAAAGGTGCTCCATACTGCCACTCAGTGGGATTCCTCGGGAGTAACGCAGAAAGTCATTTTGTGTAAGAAACTATTACAATTTACAATCCAATGTATTTCTTGTATAGTATTAATTGATTACTCTTCTGTGAACTCTTGGTTAGACAACAGTGAAATTTCTAGGTTTTACAAAGTGATATCAGTACAGTGTCAGTTATCACTCCTTGTACAACCAACTTCAAAATCTGATGAATGTATCTCTTGCATTCAATGTAACTGCTCTTACCGTTGCTATATCATGCTTTTATATGATTGAGTACATATACAATGAAATGAAGACACCTTCTATACAACTATAGTAAAAAGGAGCTCCATACTGCCACTCAGTGGGATTCCTCGGGAGTAACGCAGAAAGTCATTTTGTGTAACAAACTATTACAATATATAATTTCTTGTATAGTATTCATTGATTACTCTGTTCAATGATCTGTTGGTTACAGGATAGTGATATTTCTAGGTTTTACAAAGTGATATCAGTACAGTGTCAGTTATCACTCCTTGTAGAAACAACTTCAAAATCTGATGAATGTATCTCTTGCATTCAATGTAATTGCTCTTACCGTTGCTATATCATGCTTTTATATGGTTGAGTACATATACAACGAAATGAAGCCACCTTCTATACAACTACAGTAAAACGGTGCTCTATACAGCCATTCAGTGGGATTCCTCGGGAGTAACGCAGAAAGTCATTTTGTGTAACAAACTATTACAATCTACAATCCAATGTATTTCTTGTATAGTATTCATTGATTACTCTTCTGTGAACTCTTGGTTAGACAACAGTGAAATTTCTAGGTTTTTCAAAGTGATATCAATAAAGTGTCAGTTATCACTCCTTGTACAACACACTTCAAAATCTGATGAATGTATCTCTTGCATTCAATGTAACTGCTCTTACCGTTGCTATATCATGCTTTTATATGGTTGAGTACATATACAATGAAATGAAGCCACCTTCTATACAACTACTGTAAAAAGGTTCTCCATACTGCTACTCAGTGGGATTCCTCGGGAGTAACGCAGAAAGTCATTTTGTGTAACAAAATATTACAATTTACAATCCAATGTATTTCTTGTATAGTATTCATTGATTACTCTTCTGTGAACTCTTGGTTAGACAACAGTGAAATTTCTAGGTTTTTCAAAGTGATATCAATACAGTGTCAGTTCTCACTCCTTGTACAACCAACTTCAAAATCTGATGAATGTATCTCTGGCATTCAATGTAACTGCTCTTACCGTTGCTATATCATGCTTTTATATGGTTGAGTACATATACAATGAAATGAAGCCACCTTCTATACAACTACAGTAAAAAGGTGCTCCATACTGCCACTCAGTGGGATTCCTCGGGAGTAAAGCAGAAAGTCATTTTGAGTAACAAACTATTACAATTTACAATCCAATGTATTTCTTGTATAGTATTCGTTGATTACTCTTCTACGATCTCTTGGTTAGACAACAGTGAAATTTCTACGTTTTACAACGTGATATCAATACAGTGTCAGTAATCACTCCTTGTACAACCAACTTCAAAATCTGATGATTGTATCTCTTGCATTCAATGTAACTGCTCTTACAGTTGCTATATCATGCTTTTATATGGTTGAGTACATATACAATGAAATGAAGCCACCTTCTATACAACTATAGTAAAAAGGTGCTCCATACTGCGACTCAGTGGGATTCCTCGGGAGTAACGCAGAAAGTCATTTTGTGTAACAAACTATTACAATATACAATTTCTTGTATACTATTCATTGATTACTCTTTTCAATGATCTGTTGGTTACAGGATAGTGATATTTCTAGGTTTTACAAAGTGATATCAGTACAGTGTCAGTTATCACTCCTTGTACAAACAACTTCAAAATCTGATGAACGTATCTCTTGCATTCAATGTAACTGCTCTTACAGTTGCTATATCATGCTTTTATACGGTTGAGTACATATACAATGAAATGAAGCCACCTTCTATACAACTATAGCAAAAAGGTGCTCCATACTGCCACTCAGTGGGATTCCTCGGGAGTAACGCAGAAAGTCATTTTGTGTAACAAACTATTACAATTTACAATCCAATGTATTTCTTGTATAGTATTCATTGATTACTCTTCTGTGAACTCTTGGTTAGATAACAGTGAAATTTCTACGTTTTACAAAGTGATATCAGTACAGTGTCAGTTATCACTCCTTGTACAACCAACTTCAAAATCTGATGAATATATCTCTTGCATTCAATGTAATTGCTCTTACAGTTGATATATCTTGATTTTATATGGTTGAGTACATATACATATAAATGAAGCCACCTTCTATACAACTACAGTAAAAAGGTGCTCCATACTGCCACTCTGGGATTCCTCGGGAGTAAAGCAGAAAGTCATTTTGTGTAACAAACTATTACAATTTACAATCCAATGTATTTCTTGTATAGTATTCGTTGATTACTCTTCTGCGATCGCTTGGTTAGACAACAGTGAAATTTCTAGGTTTTCCAACATGATATCAATACAGTGTCAGTAATCACTCCTTGTACAACCAACTTCAAAATCTGATGAACGTATCTCTTGCATTCAATGTAACTGCTCTTACAGTTGCTATATCATGCTTTTATATGGTTGAGTACATATACAATGAAATGAAGCCACCTTCTATACAACTATAGCAAAAAGGTGCTCCATACTGCCACTCAGTGGGATTCCTCGGGAGTAACGCAGAAAGTCATTTTGTGTAACAAACTATTACAATTTACAATCCAATGTATTTCTTGTATAGTATTAATTGATTACTCTTCTGTGAACTCTTGGTTAGACAACAGTGAAATTTCTAGGTTTTACAAAGTGATATCAGTACAGTGTCAGTTATCACTCCTTGTACAACCAACTTCAAAATCTGATGAATGTATCTCTTGCATTCAATGTAACTGCTCTTACCGTTGCTATATCATGCTTTTATATGATTGAGTACATATACAATGAAATGAAGACACCTTCTATACAACTATAGTAAAAAGGAGCTCCATACTGCCACTCAGTGGGATTCCTCGGGAGTAACGCAGAAAGTCATTTTGTGTAACAAACTATTACAATATATAATGTCTTGTATAGTATTCATTCATTACTCTGTTCAATGATCTCTTGGTTACAGGATAGTGATATTTCTAGGTTTTACAAAGTGATATCAGTACAGTGTCAGTTATCACTCCTTGTAGAAACAACTTCAAAATCTGATGAATGTATCTCTTGCATTCAATGTAATTGCTCTTACCGTTGCTATATCATGCTTTTATATGGTTGAGTACATATACAACGAAATGAAGCCACCTTCTATACAACTACAGTAAAACGGTGCTCTATACAGCCACTCAGTGGGATTCCTCGGGAGTAACGCAGAAAGTCATTTTGTGTAACAAACTATTACAATCTACAATCCAATGTATTTCTTGTATAGTATTCATTGATTACTCTTCTGTGAACTCTTGGTTAGACAACAGTGAAATTTCTAGGTTTTTCAAAGTGATATCAATACAGTGTCAGTTATCACTCCTTGTACAACACACTTCAAAATCTGATGAATGTATCTCTTGCATTCAATGTAACTGCTCTTACCGTTGCTATATCATGCTTTTATATGGTTGAGTACATATACAATGAAATGAAGCCACCTTCTATACAACTATAGCAAAAAGGTGCTCCATACTGCCACTCAGTGGGATTCCTCGGGAGTAACGCAGAAAGTCATTTTGTGTAACAAACTATTACAATTTACAATCCAATGTATTTCTTGTATAGTATTAATTGATTTCTCTTCTGTGAACTCTTGGTTAGACAACAGTGAAATTTCTAGGTTTTACAAAGTGATATCAGTACAGTGTCAGTTATCACTCCTTGTACAACCAACTTCAAAATCTGATGAATGTATCTCTTGCATTCAATGTAACTGCTCTTACCGTTGCTATATCATGCTTTTATATGATTGAGTACATATACAATGAAATGAAGACACCTTCTATACAACTATAGTAAAAAGGAGCTCCATACTGCCACTCAGTGGGATTCCTCGGGAGTAACGCAGAAAGTCATTTTGTGTAACAAACTATTACAATATATAATGTCTTGTATAGTATTCATTCATTACTCTGTTCAATGATCTCTTGGTTACAGGATAGTGATATTTCTAGGTTTTACAAAGTGATATCAGTACAGTGTCAGTTATCACTCCTTGTAGAAACAACTTCAAAATCTGATGAATGTATCTCTTGCATTCAATGTAATTGCTCTTACCGTTGCTATATCATGCTTTTATATGGTTGAGTACATATACAACGAAATGAAGCCACCTTCTATACAACTACAGTAAAACGGTGCTCTATACAGCCACTCAGTGGGATTCCTCGGGAGTAACGCAGAAAGTCATTTTGTGTAACAAACTATTACAATCTACAATCCAATGTATTTCTTGTATAGTATTCATTGATTACTCTTCTGTGAACTCTTGGTTAGACAACAGTGAAATTTCTAGGTTTTTCAAAGTGATATCAATACAGTGTCAGTTATCACTCCTTGTACAACACACTTCAAAATCTGATGAATGTATCTCTTGCATTCAATGTAACTGCTCTTACCGTTGCTATATCATGCTTTTATATGGTTGAGTACATATACAATGAAATGAAGCCACCTTCTATACAACTACAGTAAAAAGGTGCTCCATACTGCCACTCAGTGGGATTCCTCGGGAGTAACGCAGAAAGTCATTTTGTGTAACAAACTATTACAATTTACAATCCAATGTATTTCTTGTATAGTATTCATTGATTACTCTTCTGCGATCTCTTGGTTAGACAACAGTGAAATTTCTACGTTTTACAACGTGATATCAACACAGTGTCAGTAATCACTCCTTGTACAACCAACTTCAAAATCTGATGAATGTATCTCTTGCATTCAATGTAACTGCTCTTACAGTTGCTATATCATGCTTTTATATGGTTGAGTAAATATACAATGAAATGAAGCCACCTTCTATACAACTATAGTAAAAAGGTGCTCCATACTGCCACTCAGTGGGATTCCTCGGGAGTAACGCAGAAAGTCATTTTGTGTAACAAACTATTACAATATACAATTTCTTGCATAGTATTCATTGATTACTCTTTTCAATGATCTGTTGGTTACAGGATAGTGATATTTCTAGGTTTTACAAAGTGATATCAGTACAGTGTCAGTTATCACTCCTTGTACAAACAACTTCAAAATCTGATGAACGTATCTCTTGCATTCAATGTAACTGCTCTTACAGTTGCTATATCATGCTTTTATATGGTTGAGTACATATACAATGAAATGAAGCCACCTTCTATACAACTACAGTAAAAAGGTGCTCCATACTGCCACTCAGTGGGATTCCTCGGGAGTAAAGCAGAAAGTCATTTTGTGTAACAAACTATTCCAATTTACAATCCAATGTATTTCTTTTATAGTATTCGTTGATTACTCTTCTACGATCTCTTTTTTTAGACAACAGTGAAATTTCTACGTTTTACAACGTGATATCAATACAGTGTCAGTAATCACTCCTTGTACAACCAACTTCAAAATCTGATGATTGTATCTCTTGCATTCAATGTAACTGCTCTTACAGTTGCTATATCATGCTTTTATATGGTTGAGTACATATACAATGAAATGAAGCCACCTTCTATACAACTATAGTAAAAAGGTGCTCCATACTGCCACTCAGTGGGATTCCTCGGGAGTAACGCAGAAAGTCATTTTGTGTAACAAACTATTACAATATACAATTTCTTGTATAGTATTCATTGATTACTCTTTTCAATGATCTGTTGGTTACAGGATAGTGATATTTCTAGGTTTTACAAAGTGATATCAGTACAGTGTCAGTTATCACTCCTTGTACAACCAACTTCAAAATCTGATGAATATATCTCTTGCATTCAATGTAATTGCTCTTACAGTTGATATATCTTGATTTTATATGGTTGAGTACATATACATATAAATGAAGCCACCTTCTATACAACTACAGTAAAAAGGTGCTCCATACTGCCACTCAGTGGGATTCCTCGGGAGTAAAGCAGAAAGTAATTTTGTGTAACAAACTATTACAATTTACAATCCAATGTATTTCTTGTATAGTATTCGTTGATTACTCTTCTGCGATCGCTTGGTTAGACAACAGTGAAATTTCTAGGTTTTCCAACATGATATCAATACAGTGTCAGTAATCACTCCTTGTACAACCAACTTCAAAATCTGATGAACGTATCTCTTGCATTCAATGTAACTGCTCTTACAGTTGCTATATCATGCTTTTATATGGTTGAGTACATATACAATGAAATGAAGCCACCTTCTATACAACTATAGTAAAAAGGTGCTCCATACTGCCACTCAGTGGGATTCCTCGGGAGTAACGCAGAAAGTCATTTTGTGTAACAAACTATTACAATATATAATTTCTTGTATAGTATTCATTGATTACTCTTTTCAATGATCTGTTGGTTACAGGATAGTGATATTTCTAGGTTTTACAAAGTGATATCAGTACAGTGTCAGTTATCACTCCTTGTACAAACAACTTCAAAATCTGATGAACGTATCTCTTGCATTCAATGTAACTGCTCTTACAGTTGCTATATCATGCTTTTATACGGTTGAGTACATATACATATAAATGAAGCCACCTTCTATACAACTACAGTAAAAAGGTGCTCCATACTGCCACTCAGTGGGATTGCTCGGGAGTAACGCAGAAAGTCATTTTGTGTAACAAACTATTACAATTTACAATCCAATGTATTTCTTGTATAGTATTCATTGATTACTCTTCTGTGAACTCTTGGTTAGACAACAGTGAAATTTCTACGTTTTACAAAGTGATATCAGTACAGTGTCAGTTATCACTCCTTGTACAACCAACTTCAAAATCTGATGAATGCATCTCTTGCATTCAATGTAATTGCTCTTACAGTTGATATATCTTGATTTTATATGGTTGAGTAAATATACAAAGAAATGAAGCCACCTTCTATACAACTACAGTAAAAAGGTGCTCCATACTGCTACTCAGTGGGATTCCTCGGGAGTAACGCAGAAAGTCATTTTGTGTAATAAACTATTACAATTTACAATCCAATGTATTTCTTGTATAGTATTCGTTGATTACTCTTCTGTGATCGCTTGGTTAGACAACAGTGAAATTTCTAGGTTTTCCAACATGATATCAATACAGTGTCAATAATCACTCCTTGTACAACCAACTTCAAAATCTGATGAACGTATCTCTTGCATTCAATGTAACTGCTCTTACAGTTGCTATATCATGCTTTTATATGGTTGAGTACATATACAATGAAATGAAGCCACCTTCTATACAACTATAGCAAAAAGGTGCTCCATACTGCCACTCAGTGGGATTCCTCGGGAGTAACGCAGAAAGTCATTTTGTGTAACAAACTATTACAATATATAATTTCTTGTATAGTATTCATTGATTACTCTTTTCAATGATCTGTTGGTTACAGGATAGTGATATTTCTAGGTTTTACAAAGTGATTTTAAGTACAGTGTCAGTTATCACTCGTACAAACAACTTCAAAATCTGATGAATGTATCTCTGGCATTCAATGTAACTGCTCTTACAGTTGCTATATCATGCTTTTATATGGTTGAGTACATATACAATGAAATGAAGGAACCTTCTATACAACTATAGTAAAAAGGAGCTCCATACTGCCACTCAGTGGGATTCCTCGGGAGTAACGCAGAAAGTCATTTTGTGTAACAAACTATTACAATATATAATTTCTTGTGTAGTATTCATTGATTACTCTTTTCAATGATCTGTTGGTTACAGGATAGTGATATTTCTAGGTTTTACAAAGTGATATCAGTACAGTGTCAGTTATCACTCCTTGTACAAACAACTTCAAAATCTGATGAATGTATCTCTGGCATTCAATGTAACTGCTCTTACAGTTGCTATATCATGCTTTTATATGGTTGAGTACATATACAATGAAATGAAGCCACCTTCTATACAACTATAGCAAAAAGGTGCTCCATACTGCCACTCAGTGGGATTCCTCGGGAGTAACGCAGAAAGTCATTTTGTGTAACAAACTATTCCAATTTACAATCCAATGTATTTCTTGTATAGTATTCATTGATTACTCTTCTGTGAACTCTTGGTTAGACAACAGTGAAATTTCTACGTTTTACAAAGTGATATCAGTACAGTGTCAGTTATCACTCCTTGTACAACCAACTTCAAAATCTGATGAATGCATCTCTTGCATTCAATGTAATTGCTCTTACAGTTGATATATCTTGATTTTATATGGTTGAGTACATATACAATGAAATGAAGCCACCTTCTATACAACTACAGTAAAAAGGTGCTGCATACTGCTACTCAGTGGGATTCCTCGGGAGTAACGCAGAAAGTCATTTTGTGTAATAAACTATTACAATTTACAATCCAATGTATTTCTTGTATAGTATTCGTTGATTACTCTTCTGTGATCGCTTGCTTAGATAACAGTGAAATTTCTAGGTTTTCCAACATGATATCAATACAGTGTCAGTAATCACTCCTTGTACAACCAACTTCAAAATCTGATGAACGTATCTCTTGCATTCAATGTAACTGCTCTTACAGTTGCTATATCATGCTTTTATATGGTTGAGTACATATACAATGAAATGAAGCCACCTTCTATACAACTATAGCAAAAAGGTGCTCCATACTGCCACTCAGTGGGATTCCTCGGGAGTAACGCAGAAAGTCATTTTGTGTAACAAACTATTACAATATATAATTTCTTGTATAGTATTCATTGATTACTCTTTTCAATGATCTGTTGGTTACAGGATAGTGATATTTCTAGGTTTTACAAAGTGATTTTAAGTACAGTGTCAGTTATCACTCGTACAAAAAACTTCAAAATCTGATGAATGTATCTCTGGCATTCAATGTAACTGCTCTTACAGTTGCTATATCATGCTTTTATATGGTTGAGTACATATACAATGAAATGAAGCAACCTTCTATACAACTATAGTAAAAAGGAGCTCCATACTGCCACTCAGTGGGATTCCTCGGGAGTAACGCAGAAAGTCATTTTGTGTAACAAACTATTACAATATATAATTTCTTGTGTAGTATTCATTGATTACTCTTTTCAATGATCTGTTGGTTACAGGATAGTGATATTTCTAGGTTTTACAAAGTGATATCAGTACAGTGTCAGTTATCACTCCTTGTACAAACAACTTCAAAATCTTATGAATGTATCTCTGGCATTCAATGTAACTGCTCTTACAGTTGCTATATCATGCTTTTATATGGTTGAGTACATATACAATGAAATGAAGCCACCTTCTATACAACTATAGCAAAAAGGTGCTCCATACTGCCACTCAGTGGGATTCCTCGGGAGTAACGCAGAAAGTCATTTTGTGTAACAAACTATTCCAATTTACAATCCAATGTATTTCTTGTATAGTATTCATTGATTACTCTTCTGTGAACTCTTGGTTAGACAACAGTGAAATTTCTACGTTTTACAAAGTGATATCAGTACAGTGTCAGTTATCACTCCTTGTACAAACAACTTCAAAATCTGATGAATGTATCTCTGGCATTCAATGTAACTGCTCTTACAATTGCTATATCATGCTTTTATATGGTTGAGTACATATACAATGAAATGAAGCCACCTTCTATACAACCATAGTAAAAAGGAGCTCCATACTGCCACTCAGTGGGATTCCTCGGGAGTAACGCAGAAAGTCATTTTGTGTAACAAACTATTACAATATATAATTTCTTGTATAGTATTCATTGATTACTCTTTTCAATGATCTGTTGGTTACAGGATAGTGATATTTCTAGGTTTTACAAAGTGATATCAGTACAGTGTCAGTTATCACTCCTTGTACAAACAACTTCAAAATCTGATGAACGTATCTCTTGCATTCAATGTAACTGCTCTTACAGTTGCTATATCATGCTTTTATATGGTTGAGTACATATACAATGAAATGAAGCCACCTTCTATACAACTATAGCAAAAAGGTTTTCCATACTGCCACTCAGTGGGATTCCTCGGGAGTAACGCAGAAAGTCATTTTGTGTTACAAACTATTACAATATACAATCCAATGTATTTCTTGTATAGTATTAATTGATTACTCTTCTGTGAACTCTTGGTTAGACAACAGTGAAATTTCTACGTTTTACAAAGTGATATCAGTACAGTGTCAGTTATCACTCCTTGTACAACCAACTTCAAAATCTGATGAATGTATCTCTTGCATTCAATGTAACTGCTCTTACCGTTGCAATATCATGCTTTTATATGGTTGAGTACATATACAATGAAATGAAGCCACCTTCTATACAACTATAGTAAAAAGGAGCTCCATACTGCCACTCAGTAGGATTCCTCGGGAGTAACGCAGAAAGTCATTTTGTGTAACAAACTATTACAATATATAATTTCTTGTATAGTATTCATTGATTACTCTTTTCAATGATCTGTTGGTTACAGGATAGTGATATTTCTAGGTTTTACAAAGTGATGTCAGTACAGTGTCAGTTATCACTCCTTGTACAAACAACTTCAATATCTGATGAATGTATCTCTGGCATTCAATGTAACTGCTCTTACAGTTGCTATATCATGCTTTTATATGGTTGAGTACATATACAATGAAATGAAGCCACCTTCTATACAAGTATAGCAAAAGGTGCTCCATACTGCCACTCAGTGGGATTCCTCGGGAGTAACGCAGAAAGTCATTTTGTGTAACAAACTATTACAATATATAATTTCTTGTATAGTATTCATTGATTACTCTTTTCAATGATCTGTTGGTTACAGGATAGTGATATTTCTAGGTTTTACAAAGTGATTTTAAGTACAGTGTCAGTTATCACTCGTACAAACAACTTCAAAATCTGATGAATGTATCTCTGGCATTCAATGTAACTGCTCTTACAGTTGCTATATCATGCTTTTATATGGTTGAGTACATATACAATGAAATGAAGCAACCTTCTATACAACTATAGTAAAAAGGAGCTCCATACTGCCACTCAGTGGGATTCCTCGGGAGTAACGCAGAAAGTCATTTTGTGTAACAAACTATTACAATATATAATTTCTTGTGTAGTATTCATTGATTACTCTTTTCAATGATCTGTTGGTTACAGGATAGTGATATTTCTAGGTTTTACAAAGTGATATCAGTACAGTGTCAGTTATCACTCCTTGTACAAACAACTTCAAAATCTGATGAATGTATCTCTGGCATTCAATGTAACTGCTCTTACAGTTGCTATATCATGCTTTTATATGGTTGAGTACATATACAATGAAATGAAGCCACCTTCTATACAACTATAGCAAAAAGGTGCTCCATACTGCCACTCAGTGGGATTCCTCGGGAGTAACGCAGAAAGTCATTTTGTGTAACAAACTATTCCAATTTACAATCCAATGTATTTCTTGTATAGTATTCATTGATTACTCTTCTGTGAACTCTTGGTTAGACAACAGTGAAATTTCTACGTTTTACAAAGTGATATCAGTACAGTGTCAGTTATCACTCCTTGTACAAACAACTTCAAAATCTGATGAATGTATCTCTGGCATTCAATGTAACTGCTCTTACAATTGCTATATCATGCTTTTATATGGTTGAGTACATACACAATGAAATGAAGCCACCTTCTATACAACCATAGTAAAAAGGAGCTCCATACTGCCACTCAGTGGGATTCCTCGGGAGTAACGCAGAAAGTCATTTTGTGTAACAAACTATTACAATATATAATTTCTTGTATAGTATTCATTGATTACTCTTTTCAATGATCTGTTGGTTACAGGATAGTGATATTTCTAGGTTTTACAAAGTGATATCAGTACAGTGTCAGTTATCACTCCTTGTACAAACAACTTCAAAATCTGATGAATGTATCTCTGGCATTCAATGTAAGTACTCTTACAGTTGCTATATCATGCTTTTATATGGTTGAGTACATATACAATGAAATGAAGCCACCTTCTATACAACTATAGCAAAAAGGTGCTCCATACTGCCACTCAGTGGGATTCCTCGGGAGTAACGCAGAAAGTCATTTTGTGTTACAAACTATTACAATATACAATCCAATGTATTTCTTGTATAGTATTAATTGATTACTCTTCTGTGAACTCTTGGTTAGACAACAGTGAAATTTCTACGTTTTACAAAGTGATATCAGTACAGTGTCAGTTATCACTCCTTGTACAACCAACTTCAAAATCTGATGAATGTATCTCTTGCATTCAGTGTAACTGCTCTTACCGTTGCAATATCATGCTTTTATATGGTTGAGTACATATACAATGAAATGAAGCCACCTTCTATACAACTATAGTAAAAAGGAGCTCCATACTGCCACTCAGTAGGATTCCTCGGGAGTAACGCAGAAAGTCATTTTGTGTAACAAACTATTACAATATATAATTTCTTGTATAGTATTCATTGATTACTCTTTTCAATGATCTGTTGGTTACAGGATAGTGATATTTCTAGGTTTTACAAAGTGATGTCAGTACAGTGTCAGTTATCACTCCTTGTACAAACAACTTCAATATCTGATGAATGTATCTCTGGCATTCAATGTAACTGCTCTTACAGTTGCTATATCATGCTTTTATATGGTTGAGTACATATACAATGAAATGAAGCCACCTTCTATACAAGTATAGCAAAAGGTGCTCCATACTGCCACTCAGTGGGATTCCTCGGGAGTAACGCAGAAATTCATTTTGTGTAACAAACTATTACAATTTACAATCCAATGTATTTCTTGTATAGTATTCATTGATTACTCTTCTGTGAACTCTTGGTTAGACAACAGTGAAATTTCTAGGTTTTTCAAAGTGATATCAATACAGTGTCAGTTATTACTCCTTGTACAACACACTTCAAAATCTGATGAATGTATCTCTTGCATTCAATGTAACTGCTCTTACCGTTGCTATATCATGCTTTTATATGGTTGAGTACATATACAATGAAATGAAGCCACCTTCTATACAACTACAGTAAAAAGGTGCTCCATACTGCTACTCAGTGGGATTCCTCGGGAGTAACGCAGAAAGTCATTTTGTGTAACAAAATATTACAATTTACAATCCAATGTATTTCTTGTATAGTATTCATGGATTACTCTTCTGTGAACTCTTGGTTAGACAACAGTGAAATTTCTACGTTTTACAAAGTGATATCAGTACAGTGTCAGTTATCACTCCTTGTACAACCAACTTCAAAATCTGATGAATGTATCTCTTGCATTCAATGTAACTGCTCTTACCGTTGCAATATCATGCTTTTATATGGTTGAGTACATATACAATGAAATGAAGCCACCTTCTATACAACTATAGTAAAAAGGAGCTCCATACTGCCACTCAGTGGGATTCCTCGGGAGTAACGCAGAAAGTCATTTTGTGTAACAAACTATTACAATATATAATTTCTTGTATAGTATTCATTGATTACTCTTTTCAATGATCTGTTGGTTACAGGATAGTGATATTTCTAGGTTTTACAAAGTGATATCAGTACAGTGTCAGTTATCACTCCTTGTACAAACAACTTCAATATCTGATGAATGTATCTCTGGCATTCAATGTAACTGCTCTTACAGTTGCTATATCATGCTTTTATATGGTTGAGTACATATACAATGAAATGAAGCCACCTTCTATACAAGTATAGCAAAAGGTGCTCCATACTGCCACTCAGTGGGATTCCTCGGGAGTAACGCAGAAAGTCATTTTGTGTAACAAAATATTACAATTTACAATCCAATGTATTTCTTGTATAGTATTCATGGATTACTCTTCTGTGAACTCTTGGTTAGACAACAGTGAAATTTCTAGGTTTTTCAAAGTGATATCAATACAGTGTCAGTTCTCACTCCTTGTACAACCAACTTCAAAATCTGATGAATGTATCTCTGGCATTCAATGTAACTGCTCTTAAAGTTGCTATATCATGCTTTTATATGGTTGAGTACATATACAATGAAATGAAGCCACCTTCTATACAACTATAGCAAAAAGGTGCTCCATCCTGCCACTCAGTGGGATTCCTCGGGAGTAACGCAGAAAGTCATTTTGTGTAACAAACTATTACAATTTACAATCCAATGTATTTCTTGTATAGTATTCATTGATTACTTTTCTGTGAACTCTTGGTTAGACAACAGTGAAATTTCTACGTTTTACAAAGTGATATCAGTACAGTGTCAGTTATCACTCCTTGTACAAAGAACTTCAAAATCTGATGAATGTATGTCTGGCATTCAATGTAACTGCTCTTACTGTGGCTATATCATGCTTTTATTTGGTTGAGTACATATACAGTTAAATGAAGCCACCTTCTATACAGCTGGAGGAAAAAGGTGCTCCATTCTGCCACTCAGTGGGATTCCTCGGGAGTAACGCAGAAAGTCATTTTGTGTAACAAAATATTACAATTTACAATCCAATGTATTTCTTGCATAGTATTCATTGATTACTCTTCTGTGAACTCTTGGTTAGACAACAGTGAAATTTCTAAGTTTTTCAAACTGATATCAATACAGTGTCAGTTCTCACTCCTTGTACAACCAACTTCAAAATCTGATGAATGTATCTCTTGCATTCAGTGTAACTGCTCTTACCGTTGCTATATCATGCTTTTATATGGTTGAGTACATATACAATGAAATAAAGCCACCTTCTATACAACTACAGTAGAAAGGTGCTCCATACTGCCACTCAGTGGGATTCCTCGGGAGTAACGCAGAAAGTCATTTTGTGTAACAAACTATTACAATTTACAATCCAATGTATTTCTTGTATAGTATTCATTGATTACTCTTCTGCGATCTCTTGGTTAGACAACAGTGAAATTTCTAGGTTTTACAACGTGATATCAATACAGTGTCAGTAATCACTCCTTGTACAACCAACTTCAAAATCTGATGAATGTATCTCTTGCATTCAATGTAACTGCTCTTACAGTTGCTATATCATGCTTTTATATGGTTGAGTACATATACAATGAAATGAAGCCACCTTCTATACAACTATAGTAAAAAGATGCTCCATACTGCCACTCAGTGGGATTCCTCGTGAGTAACGCAGAAAGTTATTTTGTGTAACAAACTATTACAATATACAATTTCTTGTATAGTATTCATTGATTACTCTTTTCAATGATCTGTTGGTTACAGGATAGTGATATTTCTAGGTTTTACAAAGTGATATCAGTACAGTGTCAGTTATCACTCCTTGTACAAACAACTTCAAAATCTGATGAATGTATCTCTGGCATTCAATGTAACTGCTCTTACAGTTGCTATATCATGCTTTTATATGGTTGAGTACATATACAATGAAATGAAGCCACCTTCTATACAACTATAGCAAAAAGGTACTCCATAAGGCCACTCAGTGGGATTCCTCGGGAGTAACGCAGAAAGTCATTTTGTGTAACAAACTATTACAATTTACAATCCAATGTATTTCTTGTATAGTATTCATTGATTACTCTTCTGTGAACTCTTGGTTAGACAACAGTGAAATTTCTGCGTTTTACAAAGTGATATCAGTACAGTGTCAGTTATCACTCCTTGTACAACCAACTTCGAAATCTGATGAATGTATCTCTTGCATTCAATGTAATTGCTCTTACAGTTGATATATCTTGATTTTATATGGTTGAGTACATATGCAATTAAATGAAGCCACCTTCTATACAACTACAGTAAAAAGGTGCTCCATACTGCCACCCAGTGGGATTCCTCGGGAGTAACGCAGAAAGTCATTTTGTGTAACAAACTATTACAATTTACAATCCAGTGTATTTCTTGTATAGTATTCATTGATTACTCTTCTGCGATCTCTTGGTTAGACAACAGTGAAATTTCTAGGTTTTACAACGTGATATCAATACAGTGTCAGTAATCACTCCTTGTACAACCAACTTCAAAATCTGATGAATGTATCTCTTGCATTCAATGTAACTGCTCTTACAGTTGCTATATCATGCTTTTATATGGTTGAGTACATATACAATGAAATGAAGCCACCTTCTATACAACTATAGTAAAAAGGAGCTGCATACTGCCACTCAGTGGGATTCCTCGGGAGTAATGCAGAAAGTCATTTTGTGTAAGAAACTATTACAATATATAATTTCTTGTATAGTATTCATTGATTACTCTTTTCAATGATCTGTTGGTTATAGGATAGTGATATTTCTAGGTTTTACAATTGATATCAGTACAGTGTCAGTTATCACTCCTTGTACAAAGAACTTCAAAATCTGATGAATGTATCTCTGGCATTCAATGTAACTGCTCTTACAGTTGCTATATCATGCTGTTATATGGTTGAGTACATATACAATGAAATGAAGCCACCTTCTATACAACTATAGCAAAAAGGTGCTCCATACTGCCACTCAGTGGGATTCCTCGGGAGTAACGCAGAAAGTCATTTTGTGTAACAAACTATTACAATTTACAATCCAATGTATTTCTTGTATAGTATTCATTGATTACTCTTCTGTGAACTGTTGGTTAGACAACAGTGAAATTTCTACGTTTTACAAAGTCATATCAGTATAGTGTCAGTGATCACTCCTTGTACAAAGAACTTCAAAATCTGATGAATGTATCTCTGGTATTCAATGTAACTGCTCTTACAGTGGCTATATCATGCTTTTATATGGTTGAGTACATATACAATGAAATGAAGCCACCTTCTATACAGCTGGAGGAAAAAGGTGCTCCATTCTGCCACTCAGTGGGATTCCTCGAGAGTAACGCAGAAAATCATTTTGTGTAAGAAACTATTACAATTTACAATCCAATGTATTTCTTGTATAGTATTCATTGATTACTCTTCTGCGATCTCTTGGTTAGACAACAGTGAAATTTCTAGGTTTTACAACGTGATATCAATATAGTGTCAGTAATCACTCCTTGTAGAACCAACTTCAAAATCTGATGAATGTATCTCTTGCATTCAATATAACTGCTCTTACAGTTGCTATATCATGCTTTTATATGGTTGAGTACATATACAATGAAATGAAGCCACCTTCTATACAACTATAGTAAAAAGGAGCTGCATACTGCCACTCAGTGGGATTCCTCGGGAGTAACGCAGAAAGTCATTTTGTGTAAGAAACTATTACAATATATAATTTCTTGTATAGTATTCATTGATTACTCTTTTCAATGATCTGTTGGTTATAGGATAGTGATATTTCTAGGTTTTACAATTGATATCAGTACAGTGTCAGTTATCACTCCTTGTACAAACAACTTCAAAATCTGATGAATGTATCTCTGGCATTCAATGTAACTGCTCTTACAGTGGCTATTTCATGCTTTTATATGGTTGAGTACATATACAATGAAATGAAGCCACCTTCTATACAGCTGGAGGAAAAAGGTGCTCCATTCTGCAACTCAGTGGGATTCCTCGGGAGTAACGCAGAAAATCATTTTGTGTAACAAACTATTACAATTTACAATCCAATGTATTTCTTGTATAGTATTCATTGATTACTCTTCTGCGATCTCTTGGTTAGACAACAGTGAAATTTCTAGGTTTTACAACGTGATATCAATATAGTGTCAGTAATCACTCCTTGTAGAACCAACTTCAAAATCTGATGAATGTATCTCTTGCATTCAATGTAACTGCTCTTACAGTTGCTATATCATGCTTTTATATGGTTGAGTACATATACAATGAAATGAAGCCACCTTCTATACAACTAAATTAAAAAGTGCTACATACTGCCAGTCAGTGGGATTCCTCGGGAGTAACGCAGAAAGTCATTTTGTGTAACAAACTATTACAATATACAATTTCTTGTATAGTATTCATTGATTACTCTTTTCAATGATCTGTTGTTTACAGGATAGTGATATTTCTAGGTTTTACAAAGTGATTTTAAGTCCAGTGTCAGTTATCACTCCTTGTACAAACAACTTCAAAATCTGATGAATGTATCTCTGGCATTCAATGTAACTGCTCTTACAGTTGCTATATCATGCTTTCATATGGTTGAGTACATATACAATGAAATGAGGCCACCTTCTATACAACTATAGTAAAAAGGAGCTCCATACTGCCACTCAGTGGGATTCCTCGGGAGTAACGCAGAAAGTCATTTTGTGTAACAAACTATTACAATATATAATTTCTTGTGTAGTATTCATTGATTACTCTTTTCAATGATCTGTTGGTTACAGGATAGTGATATTTCTAGGTTTTACAAAGTGATATCAGTACAGTGTCAGTTATCACTCCTTGTATAAACAACTTCAAAATCTGATGAATGTATCTCTGGCATTCAATCTAACTGCTCTTACAGTTGCTATATCATGCTTTTATATGGTTGAGTACATATACAATGAAATGAAGCCACCTTCCAAAGAACTATAGCAAAAAGGTGCTCCATACTGCCACTCAGTGGGATTCCTCGGGAGTAACGCAGAAAGTCATTTTGTGTAACAAACTATTACAATTTACAATCCAATGTATTTCTTGTATAGTATTCATTGATTACTCTTCTGTGAACTCTTGGTTAGACAACAGTGAAATTTCTACGTTTTACAAAGTGATATCAGTACAGTGTCAGTTATCACTCCTTGTACAAAAAAATTCAAAATCTGATGAATGTATCTCTGGCATTCAATGTAACTGCTCTTACAGTTTCTATATCATGCTTTTATATAGTTGAGTACATATACAATGAAATGAAGCCACCTTCTATACAACTATAGTAAAAAGGAGCTCCATACAGCCATTCAGTGGGATTCCTCGGGAGTAACGCAGAAAGTCATTTTGTGTAAGAAACTATTACAATTTACAATTTCTTGCATAGTATTCATTGATTACTCTTTTCAATGATCTGTTGGTTACAGGACAGTGATATTTCTAGGTTTTACAAAGTGATATCAGTACAGTGTCAGTTATCACTCCTTGTACAAACAACTTCAAAATCTGATGAACGTATCTCTTGCATTCAATGTAACTGCTCTTACAGTTGCTATATCATGCTTTTATATGGTTGTGTACATATACAATGAAATGAAGCCACCTTCCATACAGCTGGAGGAAAAAGGTGCTCCATACTGCCACTCAGTGGGATTCCTCGGGAGTAACGCAGAAAGTCATTTTGTGTAACAAACTATTACAATATACAATTTCTTGTATAGTATTCATTGATTACTCTTTTCAATGATCTGTTGGTTACAGGATAGTGATATTTCTAGGTTTTACAAAGTGATATCAGTACAGTGTCAGTTATCACTCCTTGTACAAACAACTTCAAAATCTGATGAATGTATCTCTGCCATTCAATGCAACTGCTCTTACAGTTGCTATATCATGCTTTTATATGGTTGAGTACATATACAATGAAATGAAGCCACCTTCTATACAACTATAGCAAAAAGGTGCTCCATACTGCCACTTAGTGGGATTCCTCGGGAGTAAAGCAGAAAGTCATTTTGTGTAACAAACTATTACAATTTACAATCCAATGTATTTCTTGTATAGTATTCGTTGATTACTCTTCTACGATCTCTTGGTTAGACAACAGTGAAATTTCTACGTTTTACAACGTGATATCAATACAGTGTCAGTAATCACTCCTTGTACAACCAACTTCAAAATCTGATGATTGTATCTCTTGCATTCAATGTAACTGCTCTTACAGTTGCTATATCATGCTTTTATATGGTTGAGTACATATACAATGAAATGAAGCCACCTTCTATACAACTATAGTAAAAAGGTGCTCCATACTGCCACTCAGTGGGATTCCTCGGGAGTAACGCAGAAAGTCATTTTGTGTAACAAACTATTACAATATACAATTTCTTGTATAGTATTCATTGATTACTCTTTTCAATGATCTGTTGGTTACAGGATAGTGATATTTCTAGGTTTTACAAAGTGATATCAGTACAGTGTCAGTTATCACTCCTTGTACAAACAACTTCAAAATCTGATGAACGTATCTCTTGCATTCAATGTAACTGCTCTTACAGTTGCTATATCATGCTTTTATATGGTTGAGTACATATACAATGAAATGAAGCCACCTTCTATACAACTATAGCAAAAAGGTGCTCCATACTGCCACTCAGTGGGATTCCTCGGGAGTAACGCAGAAAGTCATTTTGTGTAACAAACTATTACAATTTACAATCCAATGTATTTCTTGTATAGTATTCCTTGATTACTCTTCTGTGAACTCTTGGTTAGACAACAGTGAAATTTCTACGTTTTACAAAGTGATATCAGTACAGTGTCAGTTATCACTCCTTGTACAACCAACTTCAAAATCTGATGAATATATCTCTTGCATTCAATGTAATTGCTCTTACAGTTGATATATCTTGATTTTATATGGTTGAGTACATATACAATTAAATGAAGCCACCTTCTATACAACTACAGTAAAAAGGTGCTCCATACTGCCACTCAGTGGGATTCCTCGGGAGTAAAGCAGAAAGTCATTTTGTGTAACAAACTATTACAATTTACAATCCAATGTATTTCTTGTATAGTATTCGTTGATTACTCTTCTGCGATCGCTTGGTTAGACAACAGTGAAATTTCTAGGTTTTCCAACATGATATCAATACATTGTCAGTAATCAATCCTTGTACAACCAACTTCAAAATCTGATGAACGTTTCTCTTGCATTCAATGTAACTGCTCTTACAGTTGCTATATCATGCTTTTATATGGTTGAGTACATATACAATGAAATGAAGCCACCTTCTATACAACTATAGTAAAAAGGTGCTCCATACTGCCACTCAGTGGGATTCCTCGGGAGTAACGCAGAAAGTCATTTTGTGTAACAAACTATTACAATATATAATTTCTTGTATAGTATTCATTGATTACTCTTTTCAATGATCTGTTGGTTACAGGATAGTGATATTTCTAGGTTTTACAAAGTGATATCAGTACAGTGTCAGTTATCACTCCTTGTACAAACAACTTCAAAATCTGATGAATGTATCTCTGCCATTCAATGTAACTGCTCTTACAGTTGCTATATCATGCTTTTATATAGTTGAGTACATATACAATGAAATGAAGCCACCTTCTATACAACTATAGTAAAAAGGAGCTCCATACTGCCACTCAGTGGGATTCCTCGGGAGTAACGCAGAAAGTCATTTTGTGTAACAAAGTATTACAATATATAATTTCTTGTATAGTATTCATTGATTACTCTTTTCAATGATCTGTTGGTTACAGGATAGTGATATTTCTAGGTTTTACAAAGTGATATCAGTACATTGTCAGTTATCACTCCTTGTACAAAGAACTTCAAAATGTGATGAATGTATCTCTGGCATTCAATGTAACTGCTCTTACAGTTGCTATATCATGCTTTTATATGGTTGAGTACATATACAATGAAATGAAGCCACCTTCTATACAACTATAGTAAAAAGGTGCTCCATACTGCCACTCAGTGGGATTCCTCGGGAGTAACGCAGAAAGTCATTTTGTGTAACAAACTATTACAATTTACAATCCAATGTATTTCTTGTATAGTATTCATTGATTACTCTTCTGTGAACTCTTGGTTAGACAACAGTGAAATTTGTACGTTTTACAAAGTGATATCAGTACAGTGTCAGTTATCACTCCTTGTACAACCAACTTCAAAATCTGATGAATGTATCTCTTGCATTCAATGTAACTGCTCTTACCGTTGCTATATCATGCTTTTATATGGTTGAGTATATATACAATGAAATGAAGCCACCTTCTATACAACTATAGTAAAAAGGAGCTCCATACTGCCACTCAGTGGGATTCCTCGGGAGTAACGCAGAAAGTCATTTTGTGTAACAAACTATTACAATATATAATTTCTTGTATAGTATTCAATGATTTCTCTTTTCAATGATCTGTTGGTTACAGGATAGTGATATTTCTAGGTTTTACAAAGTGATATCAGTACAGTGTCAGTTATCACTCCTTGTACAAACAACTTCAAAATCTGATGAATGTATCTCTGGCATTCAATGTAACTGCGCTTACAGTTGCTATATCATGCTTTTATATGGTTGAGTACATATACAATGAAATGAAGCCACCTTCTATACAACTATAGCAAAAAGGTGCTCCATACTGCCACTCAGTGGGATTCCTCGGGAGTAACGCAGAAAGTCATTTTGTGTAACAAACTATTACAATTTACAATCCAATGTATTTCTTGTATAGTATTCATTGATTACTCTTCTGCGATCTCTTGGTTAGACAACAGTGAAATTTCGAGGTTTTACAACGTGATATCAATACAGTGTCAGTAATCACTCCTTGTACAACCAACTTTAAAATCTGATGAATGTATCTCTTGCATTCAATGTAACTGCTCTTACAGTTGCTATATCATGCTTTTATATGGTTGAGTACATATACAATGAAATGAAGCCACCTTCTATACAACTATAGTAAAAAGGTGCTCCATACTGCCACTCAGTGGGATTCCTCGGGAGTAACGCAGAAAGTCATTTTGTGTAACAAACTATTACAATATATAAAATTTCTTGTATAGTATTCATTGATTACTCTTTTCAATGATCTGTTGGTTACAGGATAGTGATATTTCTAGGTTTTACAAAGTGATATCAGTACAGTGTCAGTTATCACTCCTTGTACAAACAACTTCAAAATCGGATGAATGTATCTCTGGCATTCAATGTAACTGCTCTTACCGTTGCTATATCATGCTTTTATATGGTTGAGTACATATACAATGAAATGAAGCCACCTTCTATACAACTATAGCAAAAAGGTGCTCCATACTGCCACTCAGTGGGATTCCTCGGGAGTAACGCAGAAAGTCATTTTGTGTAACAAACTATTACAATTTAAAATCCAATGTATTTCTTGTATAGTATTCATTGATTACTCTTCTGTGAACTCTTGGTTAGACAACAGTGAAATTTCTACGTTTTACAAAGTGATATCAGTACAGTGTCAGTTATCACTCCTTGTACAACCAACTTCAAAATCTGATGAATGTATCTCTTGCATTCAATGTAACTGCTCTTACCGTTGCTATATCATGCTTTTATATGGTTGAGTACATATACAATGAAATGAAGCCACCTTCTATACAACTATAGCAAAAAGGTGCTCCATACTGCCACTCAGTGGGATTCCTCGGGAGTAACGCAGAAAGTCATTTTGTGTAACAAACTATTACAATTTACAATCCAATGTATTTCTTGGATAGTATTCATTGATTATTCTGCTGTGAACTCTTGGTTAGACAACAGTGAAATTTCTACGTTTTTCATAGTGATATCAATACAGTGTCAGTTATGCCTCCTTGTACAACCAACTTCAAAATCTGATGAATGTATCTCTTGCATTCAATGTAATTGCTCTTACCGTTGCTATATCATGCTTTTATATGGTTGAGTACATATACAACGAAATGAAGCCACCTTCTATACAACTACAGTAAAACGGTGCTCTATACAGCCACTCAGTGGGATTCCTCGGGAGTAACGCAGAAAGTCATTTTGTGTAACAAACTATTACAATTTACAATCCAATGTATTTCTTGTATAGTATTCATTGATTACTCTTCTGTGAACTCTTGGTTAGACAACAGTGAAATTTCTAGGTTTTTCAAAGTGATATCAATACAGTGTCAGTTATCACTGCTTGTACAACACACTTCAAAATCTGATGAATGTATCTCTGGCATTCAATGTAACTGCTCTTACCGTTGCTATATCATGCTTTTATATGGTTGAGTACATATACAATGAAATGAAGCCACCTTCTATACAACTACAGTAAAAAGGTGCTCCATACTGCCACTCAGTGGGATTCCTCGGGAGTAACGCAGAAAGTCATTTTGTGTAACAAACTATTAGAATTTACAATCCAATGTATTTCTTGTATAGTATTCATTGATTACTCTTCTGCGATCTCTTGGTTAGACAACAGTGAAATTTCTACGTTTTACAACGTGATATCAATACAGTGTCAGTAATCACTCCTTGTACAAACAACTTCAAAATCTGATGAATGTATCTCTTGCATTCAATGTAACTGCTCTTACAGTTGCTATATCATGCTTTTATACGGTTGAGTACATATACAATGAAATGAAGCCACCTTCTATACAACTATAGCAAAAAGGTGCTCCATACTGCCACTCAGTGGGATTCCTCGGGAGTAACGCAGAAAGTCATTTTGTGTAACAAACTATTACAATATACAATTTCTTGTATAGTATTCATTGATTACTCTTTTCAATGATCTGTTGGTTACAGCATAGTGATATTTCTAGGTTTTTCAAAGTGATATCAGTACAGTGTCAGTTATCACTCCTTGTACAAACAACTTCAAAATCTGATGAATGTATCTCTGCCATTCAATGTAACTGCTCTTTCAGTTGCTATATCATGCTTTTATATGGTTGAGTACATATACAATGAAATGAAGCCACCTTCTATACAAGTATACCAAAAAGGTGCTCCATACTGCCACTCATTGGGATTCCTCGGGAGTAACGCAGAAAGTCATTTTGTGTAACAAACTATTACAATTTACAATCCAATGTATTTCTTGTATAGTATTCATTGATTACTCTTCTGTGAACTCTTGGTTAGACAACAGTGAAATTTCTACGTTTTACAAAGTGATATCAGTACAGTCTCAGTTATCACTCCTTGTACAACCAACTTCAAAATCTGATGAATGTATCTCTTGCATTAAATGTAATTGCTCTTACAGTTGATATATCTTGATTTTATATGGTTGAGTACATATACAATGAAATGAAGCCACCTTCTATACAACTACAGTAAAAAGGTGCTCCATACTGCCACTCACTGGGATTCCTCGGGAGTAACGCAGAAAGTCATTTTGTGTAACAAACTATTACAATTTACAATCCAACGTATTTCTTGTATAGTATTCATTGATTACTCTTCTGCGATCGCTTGGTTAGACAACAGTGAAATTTCTAGGTTTTCCAACATGATAGCAATACAGTGTCAGTAATCACTCCTTGTACAACCAACTTCAAAATCTGATGAACGTATCTCTTGCATTCAATGTAACTGCTCTTACAGTTGCTATATCATGCTTTTATATGGTTGAGTACATATACAATGAAATGAAGCCACCTTCTATACAACTATAGTAAAAAGGAGCTCCATACTGCCACTCAGTGGGATTCCTCGGGAGTAACGCAGAAAGTCATTTTGTGTAACAAACTATTACAATATATAATTTCTTGTATAGTATTCATTGATTACTCTTTTCAATGATCTGTTGGTTACAGGATAGTGATATTTCTAGGTTTTACAAAGTGATATCAGTACAGTGTCAGTTATCACTCCTTGTACAAACAACTTCAAAATCTGATGAATGTATCTCTGGCATTCAATGTAACTGCTCTTACAGTTGCTATATCATGCTTTTATATGGTTGAGTACATATACAATGAAATGAAGCCACCTTCTATACAACTATAGCAAAAAGGTGCTCCATACTGCCACTCAGTGGGATTGCTCGGGAGTAACGCAGAAAGTCATTTTGTGTAACAAACTATTACAATTTACAATCCAATGTATTTCTTGTATAGTATTCATTGATTACTCTTCTGTGAACTCTTGGTTAGACAACAGTGAAATTTCTACGTTTTACAAAGTGATATCAGTACAGTGTCAGTTATCACTCCTTGTACAACCAACTTCAAAATCTGATGAATGCATCTCTTGCATTCAATGTAATTGCTCTTACAGTTGATATATCTTGATTTTATATGGTTGGGTACATATACAATGAAATGAAGCCACCTTCTATACAACTACAGTAAAAAGGTGCTCCATACTGCCACTCAGTGGGATTCCTCGGGAGTAACGCAGAAAGTCATTTTGTGTAATAAACTATTACAATTTACAATCCAATGTATTTCTTGTATAGTATTCGTTGATTACTCTTCTGTAATCGCTTGGTTAGACAACAGTGAAATTTCTAGGTTTTCCAACATGATATCAATACAGTGTCAGTAATCACTCCTTGTACAACCAACTTCAAAATCTGATGAACGTATCTCTTGCATTCAATGTAACTGCTCTTACAGTTGCTATATCATGCTTTTATATGGTTGAGTACATATACAATGAAATGAAGCCACCTTCTATACAACTATAGCAAAAAGGTGCTCTATACTGCCACTCAGTGGGATTCCTCGGGAGTAACGCAGAAAGTCATTTTGTGTAACAAACTATTACAATATATAATTTCTTGTATAGTATTCATTGATTACTCTTTTCAATGATCTGTTGGTTACAGGATAGTGATATTTCTAGGTTTTACAAAGTGATTTTAAGTACAGTGTCAGTTATCACTTGTACAAACAACTTCAAAATCTGATGAATGTATCTCTGGCATTCAATGTAACTGCTCTTACAGTTGCTATATCATGCTTTTATATGGTTGAGTACATATACAATGAAATGAAGCCACCTTCTATACAACTATAGTAAAAAGATGCTCCATACTGCCACTCAGTGGGATTCCTCGTGAGTAACGCAGAAAGTTATTTTGTGTAACAAACTATTACAATATACAATTTCTTGTATAGTATTCATTGATTACTCTTTTCAATGATCTGTTGGTTACAGGATAGTGATATTTCTAGGTTTTACAAAGTGATATCAGTACAGTGTCAGTTATCACTCCTTGTACAAACAACTTCAAAATCTGATGAATGTATCTCTGGCATTCAATGTAACTGCTCTTACAGTTGCTATATCATGCTTTTATATGGTTGAGTACATATACAATGAAATGAAGCCACCTTCTATACAACTATAGCAAAAAGGTACTCCATACTGCCACTCAGTGGGATTCCTCGGGAGTAACGCAGAAAGTCATTTTGTGTAACAAACTATTACAATTTACAATCCAATGTATTTCTTGTATAGTATTCATTGATTACTCTTCTGTGAACTCTTGGTTAGACAACAGTGAAATTTCTGCGTTTTACAAAGTGATATCAGTACAGTGTCAGTTATCACTCCTTGTACAACCAACTTCGAAATCTGATGAATGTATCTCTTGCATTCAATGTAATTGCTCTTACAGTTGATATATCTTGATTTTATATGGTTGAGTACATATGCAATTAAATGAAGCCACCTTCTATACAACTACAGTAAAAAGGTGCTCCATACTGCCACCCAGTGGGATTCCTCGGGAGTAACGCAGAAAGTCATTTTGTGTAACAAACTATTACAATTTACAATCCAGTGTATTTCTTGTATAGTATTCATTGATTACTCTTCTGCGATCTCTTGGTTAGACAACAGTGAAATTTCTAGGTTTTACAACGTGATATCAATACAGTGTCAGTAATCACTCCTTGTACAACCAACTTCAAAATCTGATGAATGTATCTCTTGCATTCAATATAACTGCTCTTACAGTTGCTATATCATGCTTTTATATGGTTGAGTACATATACAATGAAATGAAGCCACCTTCTATACAACTATAGTAAAAAGGAGCTGCATACTGCCACTCAGTGGGATTCCTCGGGAGTAATGCAGAAAGTCATTTTGTGTAAGAAACTATTACAATATATAATTTCTTGTATAGTATTCATTGATTACTCTTTTCAATGATCTGTTGGTTATAGGATAGTGATATTTCTAGGTTTTACAATTGATATCAGTACAGTGTCAGTTATCACTCCTTGTACAAAGAACTTCAAAATCTGATGAATGTATCTCTGGCATTCAATGTAACTGCTCTTACAGTTGCTATATCATGCTGTTATATGGTTGAGTACATATACAATGAAATGAAGCCACCTTCTATACAACTATAGCAAAAAGGTGCTCCATACTGCCACTCAGTGGGATTCCTCGGGAGTAACGCAGAAAGTCATTTTGTGTAACAAACTATTACAATTTACAATCCAATGTATTTCTTGTATAGTATTCATTGATTACTCTTCTGTGAACTGTTGGTTAGACAACAGTGAAATTTCTACGTTTTACAAAGTCATATCAGTATAGTGTCAGTGATCACTCCTTGTACAAAGAACTTCAAAATCTGATGAATGTATCTCTGGTATTCAATGTAACTGCTCTTACAGTGGCTATATCATGCTTTTATATGGTTGAGTACATATACAATGAAATGAAGCCACCTTCTATACAGCTGGAGGAAAAAGGTGCTCCATTCTGCCACTCAGTGGGATTCCTCGAGAGTAACGCAGAAAATCATTTTCTGTAAGAAACTATTACAATTTACAATCCAATGTATTTCTTGTATAGTATTCATTGATTACTCTTCTGCGATCTCTTGGTTAGACAACAGTGAAATTTCTAGGTTTTACAACGTGATATCAATATAGTGTCAGTAATCACTCCTTGTAGAACCAACTTCAAAATCTGATGAATGTATCTCTTGCATTCAATATAACTGCTCTTACAGTTGCTATATCATGCTTTTATATGGTTGAGTACATATACAATGAAATGAAGCCACCTTCTATACAACTATAGTAAAAAGGAGCTGCATACTGCCACTCAGTGGGATTCCTCGGGAGTAACGCAGAAAGTCATTTTGTGTAAGAAACTATTACAATATATAATTTCTTGTATAGTATTCATTGATTACTCTTTTCAATGATCTGTTGGTTATAGGATAGTGATATTTCTAGGTTTTACAATTGATATCAGTACAGTGTCAGTTATCACTCCTTGTACAAACAACTTCAAAATCTGATGAATGTATCTCTGGCATTCAATGTAACTGCTCTTACAGTGGCTATTTCATGCTTTTATATGGTTGAGTACATATACAATGAAATGAAGCCACCTTCTATACAGCTGGAGGAAAAAGGTGCTCCATTCTGCAACTCAGTGGGATTCCTCGGGAGTAACGCAGAAAATCATTTTGTGTAACAAACTATTACAATTTACAATCCAATGTATTTCTTGTATAGTATTCATTGATTACTCTTCTGCGATCTCTTGGTTAGACAACAGTGAAATTTCTAGGTTTTACAACGTGATATCAATATAGTGTCAGTAATCACTCCTTGTAGAACCAACTTCAAAATCTGATGAATGTATCTCTTGCATTCAATGTAACTGCTCTTACAGTTGCTATATCATGCTTTTATATGGTTGAGTACATATACAATGAAATGAAGCCACCTTCTATACAACTAAATTAAAAAGTGCTACATACTGCCAGTCAGTGGGATTCCTCGGGAGTAACGCAGAAAGTCATTTTGTGTAACAAACTATTACAATATACAATTTCTTGTATAGTATTCATTGATTACTCTTTTCAATGATCTGTTGTTTACAGGATAGTGATATTTCTAGGTTTTACAAAGTGATTTGAAGTCCAGTGTCAGTTATCACTCCTTGTACAAACAACTTCAAAATCTGATGAATGTATCTCTGGCATTCAATGTAACTGCTCTTACAGTTGCTATATCATGCTTTCATATGGTTGAGTACATATACAATGAAATGAGGCCACCTTCTATACAACTATAGTAAAAAGGAGCTCCATACTGCCACTCAGTGGGATTCCTCGGGAGTAACGCAGAAAGTCATTTTGTGTAACAAACTATTACAATATATAATTTCTTGTGTAGTATTCATTGATTACTCTTTTCAATGATCTGTTGGTTACAGGATAGTGATATTTCTAGGTTTTACAAAGTGATATCAGTACAGTGTCAGTTATCACTCCTTGTATAAACAACTTCAAAATCTGATGAATGTATCTCTGGCATTCAATCTAACTGCTCTTACAGTTGCTATATCATGCTTTTATATGGTTGAGTACATATACAATGAAATGAAGCCACCTTCCAAAGAACTATAGCAAAAAGGTGCTCCATACTGCCACTCAGTGGGATTCCTCGGGAGTAACGCAGAAAGTCATTTTGTGTAACAAACTATTACAATTTACAATCCAATGTATTTCTTGTATAGTATTCATTGATTACTCTTCTGTGAACTCTTGGTTAGACAACAGTGAAATTTCTACGTTTTACAAAGTGATATCAGTACAGTGTCAGTTATCACTCCTTGTACAAACAACTTCAAAATCTGATGAATGTATCTCTGGCATTCAATGTAACTGCTCTTACAGTTTCTATATCATGCTTTTATATAGTTGAGTACATATACAATGAAATGAAGCCACCTTCTATACAACTATAGTAAAAAGGAGCTCCATACAGCCATTCAGTGGGATTCCTCGGGAGTAACGCAGAAAGTCATTTTGTGTAACAAACTATTACAATATATAATTTCTTGTATAGTATTCATTGATTACTCTTTTCAATGATCTGTTGGTTACAGGATAGTGATATTTCTAGGTTTTACAAAGTGATATCAGTACAGTGTCAATTATCACTCCTTGTACAAACAACTTCAAAATCTGATGAATGTATCTCTGGCATTCAATGTAACTGCTCTTACAGTTGCTATATCATGCTTTTATATGGTTGAGTACATATACAATGAAATGAAGCCACCTTCTATACAACTATAGCAAAAAGGTGCTCCATACTGCCACTCAGTGGGATTCCTCGGGAGTAACGCAGAAAGTCATTTTGTGTAACAAACTATTACAATTTACAATCCAATGTATTTCTTGTATAGTATTAATTGATTACTCTTCTGTGAACTCTTGGTTAGACAACAGTGAAATTTCTACGTTTTACAAAGTGATATCAGTACAGTGTCAGTTATCACTCCTTGTACAACCAACTTCAAAATCTGATGAATGTATCTCTTGCATTCAACGTAACTGCTCTTACCGTTGCTATATCATGCTTTTATATGATTGAGTACATATACAATGAAATGAAGACACCTTCTATACAACTATAGTAAAAAGGAGCTCCATACTGCCACTCAGTGGGATTCCTCGGGAGTAACGCAGAAAGTCATTTTGTGTAACAAACTATTACAATATATAATTTCTTGTATAGTATTCATTGATTACTCTGTTCAATGATCTGTTGGTTACAGGATAGTGATATTTCTAGGTTTTACAAAGTGATATCAGTACAGTGTCAGTTATCACTCCTTGTAGAAACAACTTCAAAATCTGATGAATGTATCTCTTGCATTCAATGTAATTGCTCTTACCGTTGCTATATCATGCTTTTATATGGTTGAGTACATATACAACGAAATGAAGCCACCTTCTATACAACTACAGTAAAACGGTGCTCTATACAGCCACTCAGTGGGATTCCTCGGGAGTAACGCAGAAAGTCATTTTGTGTAACAAAATATTACAATTTACAATCCAATGTATTTCTTGTATAGTATTCATTGATTACTCTTCTGTGAACTCTTGGTTAGACAACAGTGAAATTTCTAGGTTTTTCAAAGTGATACCAATACAGTGTCAGTTATCACTCCTTGTACAACCAACTTCAAAATCTGATGAATGTATCTCTGGCATTCAATGTAACTGCTCTTACCGTTGCTATATCATGCTTTTATATGGTTGAGTACATATACAATGAAATGAAGCCACCTTCTATACAACTACAGTAAAAAGGTGCTCCATACTGCCACTCAGTGGGATTCCTCGGGAGTAACGCAGAAAGTCATTTTGTGTAACAAACTATTACAATTTACAATCCAATGTATTTCTTGTATAGTATTCATTGATTACTCTTCTGCGATCTCTTGGTTAGACAACAGTGAAATTTCTACGTTTTACAACGTGATATCAATACAGTGTCAGTAATCACTCCTTGTACAACCAACTTCAAAATCTGATGAATGTATCTCTTGCATTCAATGTAACTGCTCTTACAGTTGCTATATCATGCTTTTATATGGTTGAGTAAATATACAATGAAATGAAGCCACCTTCTATACAACTATAGTAAAAAGGTGCTCCATACTGCCACTCAGTGGGATTCCTCGGGAGTAACGCAGAAAGTCATTTTGTGTAACAAACTATTACAATATACAATTTCTTGCATAGTATTCATTGATTACTCTTTTCAATGATCTGTTGGTTACAGGACAGTGATATTTCTAGGTTTTACAAAGTGATATCAGTACAGTGTCAGTTATCACTCCTTGTACAAACAACTTCAAAATCTGATGAATGTATCTCTGCCATTCAATGCAACTGCTCTTACAGTTGCTATATCATGCTTTTATATGGTTGAGTACATATACAATGAAATGAAGCCACCTTCTATACAACTATAGCAAAAAGGTGCTCCATACTGCCACTTAGTGGGATTCCTCGGGAGTAAAGCAGAAAGTCATTTTGTGTAACAAACTATTACAATTTAAAATCCAATGTATTTCTTGTATAGTATTCGTTGATTACTCTTCTACGATCTCTTGGTTAGACAACAGTGAAATTTCTACGTTTTACAACGTGATATCAATACAGTGTCAGTAATCACTCCTTGTACAACCAACTTCAAAATCTGATGATTGTATCTCTTGCATTCAATGTAACTGCTCTTACAGTTGCTATATCATGCTTTTATATGGTTGAGTACATATACAATGAAATGAAGCCACCTTCTATACAACTATAGTAAAAAGGTGCTCCATACTGCCACTCAGTGGGATTCCTCGGGAGTAACGCAGAAAGTCATTTTGTGTAACAAACTATTACAATATACAATTTCTTGTATAGTATTCATTGATTACTCTTTTCAATGATCTGTTGGTTACAGGATAGTGATATTTCTAGGTTTTACAAAGTGATATCAGTACAGTGTCAGTTATCACTCCTTGTACAAACAACTTCAAAATCTGATGAACGTATCTCTTGCATTCAATGTAACTGCTCTTACAGTTGCTATATCATGCTTTTATATGGTTGAGTACATATACAATGAAATGAAGCCACCTTCTATACAACTATAGCAAAAAGGTGCTCCATACTGCCACTCAGTGGGATTCCTCGGGAGTAACGCAGAAAGTCATTTTGTGTAACAAACTATTACAATTTACAATCCAATGTATTTCTTGTATAGTATTCATTGATTACTCTTCTGTGAACTCTTGGTTAGACAACAGTGAAATTTCTACGTTTTACAAAGTGATATCAGTACAGTGTCAGTTATCACTCCTTGTACAACCAACTTCAAAATCTGATGAATATATCTCTTGCATTCAATGTAATTGCTCTTACAGTTGATATATCTTGATTTTATATGGTTGAGTACATATACAATTAAATGAAGCCACCTTCTATACAACTACAGTAAAAAGGTGCTCCATACTGCCACTCAGTGGGATTCCTCGGGAGTAAAGCAGAAAGTCATTTTGTGTAACAAACTATTACAATTTACAATCCAATGTATTTCTTGTATAGTATTCGTTGATTACTCTTCTGCGATCGCTTGGTTAGACAACAGTGAAATTTCTAGGTTTTCCAACATGATATCAATACATTGTCAGTAATCAATCCTTGTACAACCAACTTCAAAATCTGATGAACGTTTCTCTTGCATTCAATGTAACTGCTCTTACAGTTGCTATATCATGCTTTTATATGGTTGAGTACATATACAATGAAATGAAGCCACCATCTATACAACTATAGTAAAAAGGTGCTCCATACTGCCACTCAGTGGGATTCCTCGGGAGTAACGCAGAAAGTCATTTTGTGTAACAAACTATTACAATATATAATTTCTTGTATAGTATTCATTGATTACTCTTTTCAATGATCTGTTGGTTACAGGATAGTGATATTTCTAGGTTTTACAAAGTGATATCAGTACAGTGTCAGTTATCACTCCTTGTACAAACAACTTCAAAATCTGATGAATGTATCTCTGCCATTCAATGTAACTGCTCTTACAGTTGCTATATCATGCTTTTATATAGTTGAGTACATATACAATGAAATGAAGCCACCTTCTATACAACTATAGTAAAAAGGAGCTCCATACTGCCACTCAGTGGGATTCCTCGGGAGTAACGCAGAAAGTCATTTTGTGTAACAAAGTATTACAATATATAATTTCTTGTATAGTATTCATTGATTACTCTTTTCAATGATCTGTTGGTTACAGGATAGTGATATTTCTAGGTTTTACAAAGTGATATCAGTACATTGTCAGTTATCACTCCTTGTACAAAGAACTTCAAAATGTGATGAATGTATCTCTGGCATTCAATGTAACTGCTCTTACAGTTGCTATATCATGCTTTTATATGGTTGAGTACATATACAATGAAATGAAGCCACCTTCTATACAACTATAGTAAAAAGGTGCTCCATACTGCCACTCAGTGGGATTCCTCGGGAGTAACGCAGAAAGTCATTTTGTGTAACAAACTATTACAATTTACAATCCAATGTATTTCTTGTATAGTATTCATTGATTACTCTTCTGTGAACTCTTGGTTAGACAACAGTGAAATTTGTACGTTTTACAAAGTGATATCAGTACAGTGTCAGTTATCACTCCTTGTACAACCAACTTCAAAATCTGATGAATGTATCTCTTGCATTCAATGTAACTGCTCTTACCGTTGCTATATCATGCTTTTATATGGTTGAGTATATATACAATGAAATGAAGCCACCTTCTATACAACTATAGTAAAAAGGAGCTCCATACTGCCACTCAGTGGGATTCCTCGGGAGTAACGCAGAAAGTCATTTTGTGTAACAAACTATTACAATATATAATTTCTTGTATAGTATTCAATGATTACTCTTTTCAATGATCTGTTGGTTACAGGATAGTGATATTTCTAGGTTTTACAAAGTGATATCAGTACAGTGTCAGTTATCACTCCTTGTACAAACAACTTCAAAATCTGATGAATGTATCTCTGGCATTCAATGTAACTGCGCTTACAGTTGCTATATCATGCTTTTATATGGTTGAGTACATATACAATGAAATGAAGACATCTTCTATACAACTATAGCAAAAAGGTGCTCCATACTGCCACTCAGTGGGATTCCTCGGGAGTAACGCAGAAAGTCATTTTGTGTAACAAACTATTACAATTTACAATCCAATGTATTTCTTGTATAGTATTCATTGATTACTCTTCTGCGATCTCTTGGTTAGACAACAGTGAAATTTCGAGGTTTTACAACGTGATATCAATACAGTGTCAGTAATCACTCCTTGTACAACCAACTTTAAAATCTGATGAATGTATCTCTTGCATTCAATGTAACTGCTCTTACAGTTGCTATATCATGCTTTTATATGGTTGAGTACATATACAATGAAATGAAGCCACCTTCTATACAACTATAGTAAAAAGGTGCTCCATACTGCCACTCAGTGGGATTCCTCGGGAGTAACGCAGAAAGTCATTTTGTGTAACAAACTATTACAATATATAAAATTTCTTGTATAGTATTCATTGATTACTCTTTTCAATGATCTGTTGGTTACAGGATAGTGATATTTCTAGGTTTTACAAAGTGATATCAGTACAGTGTCAGTTATCACTCCTTGTACAAACAACTTCAAAATCGGATGAATGTATCTCTGGCATTCAATGTAACTGCTCTTACCGTTGCTATATCATGCTTTTATATGGTTGAGTACATATACAATGAAATGAAGCCACCTTCTATACAACTATAGCAAAAAGGTGCTCCATACTGCCACTCAGTGGGATTCCTCGGGAGTAACGCAGAAAGTCATTTTGTGTAACAAACTATTACAATTTACAATCCAATGTATTTCTTGTATAGTATTCATTGATTACTCTTCTGTGAACTCTTGGTTAGACAACAGTGAAATTTCTACGTTTTACAAAGTGATATCAGTACAGTGTCAGTTATCACTCCTTGTACAACCAACTTCAAAATCTGATGAATGTATCTCTTGCATTCAATGTAACTGCTCTTACCGTTGCTATATCATGCTTTTATATGGTTGAGTACATATACAATGAAATGAAGCCACCTTCTATACAACTATAGCAAAAAGGTGCTCCATACTGCCACTCAGTGGGATTCCTCGGGAGTAACGCAGAAAGTCATTTTGTGTAACAAACTATTACAATTTACAATCCAATGTATTTCTTGGATAGTATTCATTGATTATTCTGCTGTGAACTCTTGGTTAGACAACAGTGAAATTTCTACGTTTTTCATAGTGATATCAATACAGTGTCAGTTATGCCTCCTTGTACAACCAACTTCAAAATCTGATGAATGTATCTCTTGCATTCAATGTAATTGCTCTTACCGTTGCTATATCATGCTTTTATATGGTTGAGTACATATACAACGAAATGAAGCCACCTTCTATACAACTACAGTAAAACGGTGCTCTATACAGCCACTCAGTGGGATTCCTCGGGAGTAACGCAGAAAGTCATTTTGTGTAACAAACTATTACAATTTACAATCCAATGTATTTCTTGTATAGTATTCATTGATTACTCTTCTGTGAACTCTTGGTTAGACAACAGTGAAATTTCTAGGTTTTTCAAAGTGATATCAATACAGTGTCAGTTATCACTGCTTGTACAACACACTTCAAAATCTGATGAATGTATCTCTGGCATTCAATGTAACTGCTCTTACCGTTGCTATATCATGCTTTTATATGGTTGAGTACATATACAATGAAATGAAGCCACCTTCTATACAACTACAGTAAAAAGGTGCTCCATACTGCCACTCAGTGGGATTCCTCGGGAGTAACGCAGAAAGTCATTTTGTGTAACAAACTATTAGAATTTACAATCCAATGTATTTCTTGTATAGTATTCATTGATTACTCTTCTGCGATCTCTTGGTTAGACAACAGTGAAATTTCTACGTTTTACAACGTGATATCAATACAGTGTCAGTAATCACTCCTTGTACAAACAACTTCAAAATCTGATGAATGTATCTCTTGCATTCAATGTAACTGCTCTTACAGTTGCTATATCATGCTTTTATATGGTTGAGTACATATACAATGAAATGAAGCCACCTTCTATACAACTATAGTAAAAAGGAGCTCCATACTGCCACTCAGTGGGATTCCTCGGGAGTAACGCAGAAAGTCATTTTGTGTAACAAACTATTACAATATATAATTTCTTGTATAGTATTCATTGATTACTCTTTTCAATGATCTGTTGGTTACAGGATAGTGATATTTCTAGGTTTTACAAAGTGATATCAGTACAGTGTCAGTTATCACTCCTTGTACAAACAACTTCAAAATCTGATGAATGTATCTCTGGCATTCAATGTAACTGCTCTTACAGTTGCTATATCATGCTTTTATATGGTTGAGTACATATACAATGAAATGAAGCCACCTTCTATACAACTATAGCAAAAAGGTGCTCCATACTGCCACTCAGTGGGATTGCTCGGGAGTAACGCAGAAAGTCATTTTGTGTAACAAACTATTACAATTTACAATCCAATGTATTTCTTGTATAGTATTCATTGATTACTCTTCTGTGAACTCTTGGTTAGACAACAGTGAAATTTCTACGTTTTACAAAGTGATATCAGTACAGTGTCAGTTATCACTCCTTGTACAACCAACTTCAAAATCTGATGAATGCATCTCTTGCATTCAATGTAATTGCTCTTACAGTTGATATATCTTGATTTTATATGGTTGGGTACATATACAATGAAATGAAGCCACCTTCTATACAACTACAGTAAAAAGGTGCTCCATACTGCCACTCAGTGGGATTCCTCGGGAGTAACGCAGAAAGTCATTTTGTGTAATAAACTATTACAATTTACAATCCAATGTATTTCTTGTATAGTATTCGTTGATTACTCTTCTGTAATCGCTTGGTTAGACAACAGTGAAATTTCTAGGTTTTCCAACATGATATCAATACAGTGTCAGTAATCACTCCTTGTACAACCAACTTCAAAATCTGATGAACGTATCTCTTGCATTCAATGTAACTGCTCTTACAGTTGCTATATCATGCTTTTATATGGTTGAGTACATATACAATGTAATGAAGCCACCTTCTATACAACTATAGCAAAAAGGTGCTCTATACTGCCACTCAGTGGGATTCCTCGGGAGTAACGCAGAAAGTCATTTTGTGTAACAAACTATTACAATATATAATTTCTTGTATAGTATTCATTGATTACTCTTTTCAATGATCTGTTGGTTACAGGATAGTGATATTTCTAGGTTTTACAAAGTGATTTTAAGTACAGTGTCAGTTATCACTTGTACAAACAACTTCAAAATCTGATGAATGTATCTCTGCCATTCAATGTAACTGCTCTTACAGTTGCTATATCATGCTTTTATATGGTTGAGTACATATACAATGAAATGAAGCCACCTTCTATACAACTATAGTAAAAAGGAGCTCCATACTGCCACTCAGTGGGATTCCTCGGGAGTAACGCAGAAAGTCATTTTGTGTAACAAACTATTACAATATATAATTTCTTGTGTAGTATTCATTGATTACTCTTTTCAATGATCTGTTGGTTACAGGATAGTGATATTTCTAGGTTTTACAAAGTGATATCAGTACAGTGTCAGTTATCACTCCTTGTACAAACAACTTCAAAATCTGATGAATGTATCTCTGGCATTCAATGTAACTGCTCTTACAGTTGCTATATCATGCTTTTATATGGTTGAGTACATATACAATGAAATGAAGCCACCTTCTATACAACTATAGCAAAAAGGTGCTCCATACTGCCACTCAGTGGGATTCCTCGGGAGTAACGCAGAAAGTCATTTTGTGTAACAAACTATTCCAGTTTACAATGCAATGTATTTCTTGTATAGTATTCATTGATTACTCTTCTGTGAACTCTTGGTTAGACAACAGTGAAATTTCTACGTTTTACAAAGTGATATCAGTACAGCGTCAGTTATCACTCCTTGTACAAACAACTTCAAAATCTGATGAATGTATCTCTGGCATTCAATGTAACTGCTCTTACAATTGCTATATCATGATTTTATATGGTTGAGTACATATACAATGAAATGAAGCCACCTTCTATACAACCATAGTAAAAAGGAGCTCCATACTGCCACTCAGTGGGATTCCTCGGGAGTAACGCAGAAAGTCATTTTGTGTAACAAACTATTACAATATATAATTTCTTGTATAGTATTCATTGATTACTCTTTTCAATGATCTGTTGGTTACAGGATAGTGATATTTCTAGGTTTTACAAAGTGATATCAGTACAGTGTCAGTTATCACTCCTTGTACAAAGAACTTCAAAATCTGATGAATGTATCTCTGGCATTCAATGTAAGTACTCTTACAGTTGCTATATCATGCTTTTATATGGTTGAGTACATATACAATGAAATGAAGCCACCTTCTATACAACTATAGCAAAAAGGTGCTCCATACTGCCACTCAGTGGGATTCCTCGGGAGTAACGCAGAAAGTCATTTTGTGTTACAAACTATTACAATATACAATCCAATGTATTTCTTGTATAGTATTAATTGATTACTCTTCTGTGAACTCTTGGTTAGACAACAGTGAAATTTCTACGTTTTACAAAGTGATATCAGTACAGTGTCAGTTATCACTCCTTGTACAACCAACTTCAAAATCTGATGAATGTATCTCTTGCATTCAATGTAACTGCTCTTACCGTTGCAATATCATGCTTTTATATGGTTGAGTACATATACAATGAAATGAAGCCACCTTCTATACAACTATAGTAAAAAGGAGCTCCATACTGCCACTCAGTGGGATTCCTCGGGAGTAACGCAGAAAGTCATTTTGTGTAACAAACTATTACAATATATAATTTTTTGTATAGTATTCATTGATTACTCTTTTCAATGATCTGTTTGTTACAGGATAGTGATATTTCTAGGTTTTACAAAGTGATATCAGTACAGTGTCAGTTATCACTCCTTGTACAAACAACTTCAATATCTGATGAATGTATCTCTGGCATTCAATGTAACTGCTCTTACAGTTGCTATATCATGCTTTTATATGGTTGAGTACATATACAATGAAATGAAGCCACCTTCTATACAAGTATAGCAAAAGGTGCTCCATACTGCCACTCAGTGGGATTCCTCGGGAGTAACGCAGAAAGCCATTTTGTGTAACAAACTATTACAATTTACAATCCAATGTATTTCTTGTGTAGTATTCATTGATTACTCTTCTGTGAACTCTTGGTTAGACAACAGTGAAATTTCTAGGTTTTTCAAAGTGATATCAATACAGTGTCAGTTATTACTCCTTGTACAACACACTTCAAAATCTGATGAATGTATCTCTTGCATTCAATGTAACTGCTCTTACCGTTGCTATATCATGCTTTTATATGGTTGAGTACATATACAATGAAATGAAGCCACCTTCTATACAACTACAGTAAAAAGGTGCTCCATACTGCTACTCAGTGGGATTCCTCGGGAGTAACGCAGAAAGTCATTTTGTGTAACAAAATATTACAATTTACAATCCAATGTATTTCTTGTATAGTATTCATGGATTACTCTTCTGTGAACTCTTGGTTAGACAACAGTGAAATTTCTACGTTTTACAAAGTGATATCAGTACAGTGTCAGTTATCACTCCTTGTACAAACAACTTCAAAATCTGATGAACGTATCTCTTGCATTCAATGTAACTGCTCTTACAGTTGCAATATCATGCTTTTATATGGTTGAGTACATATACAATGAAATGAAGCCACCTTCTATGCAACTATAGCAAAAAGGTGCTCCATACTGCCACTCAGTGGGATTCCTCAGGAGTAACGCAGAAAGTCATTTTGTGTAACAAACTATTACAATTTACAATCCAATGTATTTCTTGTATAGTATTCATTGATTACTCTTCTGTGAACTCTTGGTTAGACAATAGTGAAATTTCTACGTTTTACAAAGTGATATCAGTACAGTGTCAGTTATCACTCCTTGTACAACCAACTTCAAAATATGATGAATGTATCTCTTGCATTCAATGTAATTGCTCTTTCAGTTGATATATCTTCATTTTATATGGTTGAGTACATATACAATTAAATGAATCCACCTTCTATACAACTACAGTAAAAAGGTGCTCCATACTGCCACTCAATGGGATTCCTCGGGAGTAACACAGAAAGTCATTTTGTGTAACAAACTATTACAATTTACAATCCAATGTATTTCTTGTATAGTATTCATTGATTACTCTTCTGCGATCTCTTGGTTAGACAACAGTGAAATTTCTAGGTTTTACAACGTGATATTAATATAGTGTCAGTTATCTCTCCTTGTACAACCAACTTCAAAATCTGATGAATGTATCTCTTGCATTCAATGTAACTGCTCTTACAGTTGCTATATCATGCTTTTATATGGTTGAGTACATATACAATGAAATGAAGCCACCTTCTATACAACTATAGTAAAAAGGAGCTCCATACTGCCACTCAGTGGGATTCCTCGGGAGTAACGCAGAAAGTCATTTTGTGTAACAAACTATTACAATATATAATTTCTTGTATAGTATTCATTGATTACTCTTTTCAATGATCTGTTGGTTACAGGATAGTGATATTTCTAGGTTTTACAAAGTGATATCAGTACAGTGTCAGTTATCACTCCTTGTACAAAAAACTTCAAAATCTGATGAATGTATCTCTGGCATTCAATGTAACTGCTCTTACCGTTGCTATATCATGCTTTTATTTGGTTGAGTACATATACAATGAAATGAAGCCACCTTCTATACAACTATAGCAAAAAGGTGCTCCATCCTGCCACTCAGTGGGATTCCTCGGGAGTAACGCAGAAAGTCATTTTGTGTAACAAACTATTACAATTTACAATCCAATGTATTTCTTGTATAGTATTCATTGATTACTTTTCTGTGAACTCTTGGTTAGACAACAGTGAAATTTCTACGTTTTACAAAGTGATATCAGTACAGTGTCAGTTATCACTCCTTGTACAAAGAACTTCAAAATCTGATGAATGTATGTCTGGCATTCAATGTAACTGCTCTTACTGTGGCTATATCATGCTTTTATTTGGTTGAGTACATATACAGTTAAATGAAGCCACCTTCTATACAGCTGGAGGAAAAAGGTGCTCCATTCTGCCACTCAGTGGGATTCCTCGGGAGTAACGCAGAAAGTCATTTTGTGTAACAAAATATTACAATTTACAATCCAATGTATTTCTTGTATAGTATTCATTGATTACTCTTCTGTGAACTCTTGGTTAGACAACAGTGAAATTTCTAAGTTTTTCAAACTGATATCAATACAGTGTCAGTTCTCACTCCTTGTACAACCAACTTCAAAATCTGATGAATGTATCTCTTGCATTCAATGTAACTGCTCTTACCGTTGCTATATCATGCTTTTATATGGTTGAGTACATATACAATGAAATAAAGCCACCTTCTATACAACTACAGTAGAAAGGTGCTCCATACTGCCACTCAGTGGGATTCCTCGGGAGTAACGCAAAAAGTCATTTTGTGTAACAAACTATTACAATTTACAATCCAATGTATTTCTTGTATAGTATTCATTGATTACTCTTCTGCGATCTCTTGGTTAGACAACAGTGAAATTTCTAGGTTTTACAACGTGATATCAATACAGTGTCAGTAATCACTCCTTGTACAACCAACTTCAAAATCAGATGAATGTATCTCTTGCATTCAATGTAACTGCTCTTACAGTTGCTATATCATGCTTTTATATGGTTGAGTACATATACAATGAAATGAAGCCACCTTCTATACAACTATAGTAAAAAGGTGCTCCATACTGCCACTTAGTGGGATTCCTCGGGAGTAACGCAGAAAGTCATTTTGTGTAACAAACTATTACAATATACAATTTCTTGTATAGTATTCATTGATTACTCTTTTCAATGATCTGTTGGTTACAGGATAGTGATATTTCTAGGTTTTACAAAGTGATATCAGTACAGTGTCAGTTATCACTCCTTGTACAAACAACTTCAAAATCTGATGAATGTATCTCTGGCATTCAATGTAACTGCTCTAACAGTTGCTATATCATGCTTTTATATGGTTGAGTACATATACAATGAAATGAAGCCACCTTCTATACAACTATAGCAAAAAGGTGCTCCATACTGCCACTCAGTGGGATTCCTCGGGAGTAATGCAGAAAGTCATTTTGTGTAACAAACTATTACAATTTACAATCCAATGTATTTCTTGTATAGTATTCATTGATTACTCTTCTGTGAACTCTTGGTTAGACAACAGTGAAATTTCTACGTTTTACAAAGTGATATCAGTACAGTGTCAGTTATCACTCCTTGTACAACCAACTTCAAAATCTGATGAATGTATCTCTTGCATTCAATGTAATTGCTCTTACAGTTGATATATCTTGATTTTATATGGTTGAGTACATATGCAATTAAATGAAGCCACCTTCTATACAACTACAGTAAAAAGGTGCTCCATACTGCCACCCAGTGGGATTCCTCGGGAGTAACGCAGAAAGTCATTTTGTGTAACAAACTATTACAATTTACAATCCAGTGTATTTCTTGTATAGTATTCATTGATTACTCTTCTGCGATCTCTTGGTTAGACAACAGTGAAATTTCTAGGTTTTACAACGTGATATCAATACAGTGTCAGTAATCACTCCTTGTACAACCAACTTCAAAATCTGATGAATGTATCTCTTGCATTCAATATAACTGCTCTTACAGTTGCTATATCATGCTTTTATATGGTTGAGTACATATACAATGAAATGAAGCCACCTTCTATACAACTATAGTAAAAAGGAGCTGCATACTGCCACTCAGTGGGATTCCTCGGGAGTAACGCAGAAAGTCATTTTGTGTAAGAAACTATTACAATATATAATTTCTTGTATAGTATTCATTGATTACTCTTTTCAATGATCTGTTGGTTATAGGATAGTGATATTTCTAGGTTTTACAATTGATATCAGTACAGTGTCAGTTATCACTCCTTGTACAAACAACTTCAAAATCTGATGAATGTATCTCTGGCATTCAATGTAACTGCTCTTACAGTTGCTATATCATGCTGTTATATGGTTGAGTACATATACAATGAAATGAAGCCACCTTCTATACAACTATAGCAAAAAAGGTGCTCCATACTGCCACTCAGTGGGATTCCTCGGGAGTAACGCAGAAAGTCATTTTGTGTAACAAACTATTACAATTTACAATCCAATGTATTTCTTGTATAGTATTCATTGATTACTCTTCTGTGAACTCTTGGTTAGACAACAGTGAAATTTCTACGTTTTACAAAGTCATATCAGTATAGTGTCAGTTATCACTCCTTCTACAAAGAACTTCAAAATCTGATGAATGTATCTCTGGTATTCAATGTAACTGCTCTTACAGTGGCTATATCATGCTTTTATATGGTTGAGTACATATACAATGAAATGAAGCCACCTTCTATACAGCTGGAGGAAAAAGGTGCTCCATTCTGCCACTCAGTGGGATTCCTCGAGAGTAACGCAGAAAATCATTTTGTGTAAGAAACTATTACAATTTACAATCCAATGTATTTCTTGTATAGTATTCATTGATTACTCTTCTGCGATCTCTTGGTTAGACAACAGTGAAATTTCTAGGTTTTACAACGTGATATCAATATAGTGTCAGTAATCACTCCTTGTAGAACCAACTTCAAAATCTGATGAATGTATCTCTTGCATTCAATATAACTGTTCTTACAGTTGCTATATCATGCTTTTATATGGTTGAGTACATATACAATGAAATGAAGCCACCTTCTATACAACTATAGTAAAAAGGAGCTGCATACTGCCACTCAGTGGGATTCCTCGGGAGTAACGCAGAAAGTCATTTTGTGTAAGAAACTATTACAATATATAATTTCTTGTATAGTATTCATTGATTACTCTTTTCAATGATCTGTTGGTTATAGGATAGTGATATTTCTAGGTTTTACAACTGATATCAGTACAGTGTCAGTTATCACTCCTTGTACAAACAACTTCAAAATCTGATGAATGTATCTCTGGCATTCAATGTAACTGCTCTTACAGTTGCTATATCATGCTGTTATATGGTTGAGTACATATACAATGAAATGAAGCCACCTTCTATACAACTATAGCAAAAAGGTGCTCCATACTGCCACTCAGTGGGATTCTTCGGGAGTAACGCAGAAAGTCATTTTGTGTAACAAACTATTACAATTTACAATCCAATGTATTTCTTGTATAGTATTCATTGATTACTCTTCTGTGAACTCTTGGTTAGACAACAGTGAAATTTCTACGTTTTACAAAGTGATATCAGTATAGTGTCAGTTATCACTCCTTGTACAAAGAACTTCAAAATCTGATGAATGTATCTCTGGTATTCAATGTAACTGCTCTTACAGTGGCTATATCATGCTTTTATATGGTTGAGTACATATACAATGAAATGAAGCCACCTTCTATACAGCTGGAGGAAAAAGGTGCTCCATTCTGCCACTCAGTGGGATTCCTCGGGAGTAACGCAGAAAATCATTTTGTGTAACAAACTATTACAATTTACAATCCAATGTATTTCTTGTATAGTATTCATTGATTACTCTTCTGCGATCTCTTGGTTAGACAACAGTGAAATTTCTAGGTTTTACAACGTGATATCAATATAGTGTCAGTAATCACTCCTTGTAGAACCAACTTCAAAATCTGATGAATGTATCTCTTGCATTCAATGTAACTGCTCTTACAGTTGCTATATCATGCTTTTATATGGTTGAGTACATATACAATGAAATGAAGCCACCTTCTATACAACTAAATTAAAAAGTGCTCCATACTGCCAGTCAGTGGGATTCCTCGGGAGTAACGCAGAAAGTCATTTTGTGTAACAAACTATTACAATATACAATTTCTTGTATAGTATTCATTGATTACTCTTTTCAATGATCTGTTGGTTACAGGATAGTGATATTTCTAGGTTTTACAAAGTGATATCAGTACAGTGTCAGTTATCACTCCTTGTACAAACAACTTCAAAATCTGATGAATGTATCTCTGGCATTCAATGTAACTGCTCTTACAGTTGCTATATCATGCTTTTATATGGTTGAGTACATATACAATGAAATGAAGCCACCTTCTATACAACTATAGCAAAAAGGTACTCCATACTGCCACTCAGTGGGATTCCTCGGGAGTAACGCAGAAAGTCATTTTGTGTAACAAACTATTACAATTTACAATCCAATGTATTTCTTGGATAGTATTCATTGATTACTCTTCTGTGAACTCTTGGTTAGACAACAGTGAAATTTCTACGTTTTACAAAGTGATATCAGTACAGTGTCAGTTATCACTCCTTGTACAACCAACTTCAAAATCTGATGAATGTATCTCTTGCATTCAATGTAATTGCTCTTACAGTTGATATATCTTGATTTTATATGGTTGAGTACATATACAATGAAATGAAGCCACCTTCTATACAACTATAGTAAAAAGGTGCTCCATACTGCCACTCAGTGGGATTCCTCGGGAGTAACGCAGAAAGTCATTTCGTGTAACAAACTATTACAATTTACAATCCAATTTATTTCTTGTATACTATTCATTGATTACTCTTCTGCGATCTCTTGGTTAGACAACAGGGAAATTTCTAGGTTTTACAACGTGATATCAATACAGTGTCAGTAATCACTCCTTGTACAACCAACTTCAAAATCTGATGAACGTATCTCTTGCATTCAATGTAAGTGCTCTTACAGTTGCTATATCATGCTTTTATATGGTTGAGTACATATACAATGAAATGAAGCCACCTTCTATACAACTATAGTAAAAAGGTGCTCCATACTGCCACTCAGTGGGATTCCTCGGGAGTAACGCAGAAAGTCATTTTGTGTAACAAACTATTACAATATATAATTTCTTGTATAGTATTCATTGATTACTCTTTTCAATGATCTGTTTGTTACAGGATACTGATATTTCTAGGTTTTACAAAGTGATATCAGTACAGTGTCAGTTATCACTCCTTGTACAACCAACTTCAAAATCTGATGAATGTATCTCTTGCATTCAATGTAATTTGTCTTGCAGTTGATATATCTTGATTTTATATTGATGAGTACATATAGAATTAAATGAAGCCACCTTCTATACAGCTGGAGGAAAAAGGTGCTCCATACTGCCACTCAGTGGGATTCCTCGGGAGAAACGCAGAAAGTCATTTTGTGTAACAAACTATTATAATATATAATTTCTTGTATAGTAATCATTGATTACTCTTTTCAATGATCTGTTCGTTACAGGATAGTGATATTTCTCGGTTTTACAAAGTGATATCAGTACAGTGTCAGTTATCACTCCTTGTACAACCACCTTCAAAATCTGATGAATGTATGTCTTGCATTCAATGTAATTGCTCTTGCAGTTGATATATCTTGATTTTATATGGTTGAGTACATATACAATTAAATGAAGCCACCTTCTATACAGCTGGAGGAAAAAGGTGCTCCATATTGCCACTCAGTGGGATTCTTCGGGAGAAACGCAGAAAGTCATTTTGTGTAACAAACTATTACGATATATAATTTCTTGTATAGTATTCATTGATTACTCTTTTCAATGATCTGTTCGTTACAAGATAGTGATATTTCTAGGTTTTACAAAGTGATATCAGTACAGTGTCAGTTATCACTTTTTGTACAACCACAAGCAAGTTTGGCCACCCCTGGGCTATGCCATGCTGCCTTCCTTCCTGGAAAAATCACTACTGTGTTCTTAATATTGTAGATCCTGCCACAGAGCAAAGTAAAGGAGCTTTGGATAGTGGAAAGTGCCGTCAAGCCACAGCTGATTCATGGCGACCCTGGGCTATCCAGGTCAGGGCATGAAAGTGGTAGGCACCTTAATTGTATTGTGTCTTGTGAATTAATCTGTGGTCACCTGTTTCTTTTCTCCTTAGGCCTAAAATCACTAAGATGGACTTCAAAAAGAGCAAGCTGACGCTTGTGGTGGTGGAAGACGATGACCAGGTACCCATCTCTTGTTGGCTGGAGCCTGAACTGGCACTGTCTGGAGCTCTCTGATTTCTATAGATTCTGATCAGGGAGCCTAGACCACTGCCAGATCAAGGGTTCTTCCTCTGACCTTGATTTTAACGTGCTGGCATGCATGAGAACTTACAGGGGTCCTGTTTCCCTCTATTAGGGTAGAGAGCAAGAACACACGTTCGTTTTCCGATTAGACAGTGCTAAAACATGCAAGCACCTGTGGAAATGTGCAGTGGAACACCACGCCTTCTTCCGGTTGCGCACGCCGACAAACACTAAATCCAGCCGGTCAGATTTTATCCGGCTTGGTTCCCGCTTCAGATTCAGGTACTTAATTGTATATGTAGCCTTGCTGATAAATCCTCAAAAATTACTAGCTGACTTTTTCAAACTAGTTTAGTTGTCTACACACACTTGTGTTGGTCAGTTGTGGTATTTTTGACGTCGTGAAGGGGGGTGGGTCAGCTCTCTTCCATTTTGAAAAGCTTTCCTGACTAGTCACTTGGAGGCTATTCTTGCTTATCACAGGTGGGGAGGGGCCATGGCTCAGTGGTAGAGCATCTACTTGGTATGCAGAAGCTCCCAAGTTCAATCCCCATCATCTCGTTAAAAGGACCAGGCTGGAGGTGAGGTGAAAGACCCTGGAGAGCTGCTGCCAGTCTGAGTAGACAAGACTGAATCTGATGGACCAAGAGGGGTCTCATTCAGGATAAGGCAGCTTCATGTACTCATGACCAATCCAGTGATTATTTTCAGCACACTGAAACTAAAAACCATCTTTATCACCATTAACTTGATGCAATATCACTTTCTGCTTTCTACAAATGTCAGCTGCTCAGGTTCAAAATTTGAAGGAAGTCTCATTTTCTGGGAGGAAAGCACTAAAAGTGAAGTTTATAAATAAGTTGCTGATTACGTTCCTGGAATGTCATTATCCTGGTTTTTTGATATGTGTGGGCTTGCTTCAGTGGTTGGTCCCCTAGTCCCCTGTAAGGAGAGAAGAGGGACAGGATTGGTGAGGAGAATCCTTGTGCTGAGCACGTTGCCATTTGGGTGGGTGGGGGAGCATTTGGGGTTTTAGATGAGCAGCAGAGCTGTTTTGATGGAGAACAGAGAGGAGCTGCTTTGGCCTGTGGGTGAAACTGGACTAGGGAGGCGGCAGGAGGGGTTTAGCCAGGACGGACAGACCTTTTGCTACATGAGCTGTTTGTGAAAACATTTTAAAGCAGGTTTTGATGGCACATTCTGAAGAATGACTTCTAACTGCTGTTGTTATGGATTTTGTTATATTAAGAACATAAGAGAAGCCAAGTTGGATCGGGCCAATGTCCCATCCAGTCCAACACTCTGTGTCACACCAAGGCCAAAATCCAGGTGCCAACAGGAGATCCCCCAACAGGGCCAGAACTCCATGAGCCCTCCCACTGTTATCCCCCCCCCCAGCACCAAGAATATGGAACATCACTGCCCCAGACACAGTGCTCCATCTACACCTTGTGACTAATAGCCACTGATGTACCTCCGCTCCACATGTTTATCCAGTCCGCTCTGTAATCATATCATTTTGGTTGTTGTGAATGGCTGTCTACGCTAGCTACTTCAGAGTTCCTTGTATGCATTTCTTGCATGCCATTTTGCTTTTTTATGAGGGAAGCAAAGGAGCCATACTCATGCTTTTGTGTCTAGCTTGTGTAGGTGGGTGGGTGGGTGGTTTTTGTGTTTTGTTTTTTCGGGGAGAGGGTCATGACATTAATCTACTCTGTGATGCTAATGTTCCCCCTCCTTTTTTTAAATAAGTGGGAGAACAGAGTACCAGGCAACGCATGGCTCCAGGTTACGCAAAACCAGCACATTTGAAAGGCGGCCAAGCAAGCGGTACCCCTCCAGAAGGCACTCGACTTTCAAAGGTTGGCACTCACAGCCAGTGTGTGTTCGTGTGCCCATTTCCCCTTAGTTTTCCAAACGAATGCTCAGTTGAACTTGTAGCTTCTGTCTCCATTTCTTTTCACACAACATAAACAGCTTCATTTTGTCGCAGCTTTCACTGCTGGAGGGAAGTACGTTGAGAGATGGGTAAAGCCATGGTTGTGTCAGTTTCATTTATTATCTTTTTTTCCCCCACTCCCGAGTCTGTCTTCTCCGAAGCACCTGAGAAATCCTCGAGTAAAGCAGAGTTTTTCTGTATAATAGTTGCTCATTTGGGAAGGTTGTAGGGACATCAGAGAAGTGCGTCTTGAGTATGGAGAAACAATCAAGGAGCATTAGTAAAGCCCACAATCCACTTCCGATTGCAGCATCACTGTGCCACAGTTGCTTTCCCTGCTTTCTTCAGAATCTGAATTTTTTTAACCCTGTGGAAAAAAGTGTACCATGGACATACAAAACGCTGGATGGTTTTATTGGAGGTTTACAAGAAAGAAGCAAATGGCTCAGTGTCCAAGATGCCGTCACAGTGTGTCACTCTGTCGACTGTGGTGCACCTTAACCACAGCTTCATTAGCCTTTTGGGCAGCATTCACGGATTCATAGAATCAGAGAGTTGGAAGGGACCTCCAGGGTCATCTAGTACAACCCCCTGCACAATGCAGGAAATTCACAAATACCTCCCCTCCACACCCCCAGTGACCCCTGCTCCATGCCCGAAAGATGGCGGAAAAACTCCAGGATCCCTGGCTAAACATTCCCTTGTTAGGTTTTCTCAGATCCCGTCTCCTGCTACAGAACTGGCCTTTGTACATAAGTGCTGGCAGTGGGAACAAATCAGGGGTGGGTACTCCATCATCGTCAGTGTGGTAATGAGCAGAGGAGGCCATTGTGTCATTGTAGGTGAAAATGGAGGGCAGAAGTGCTGTGTGTTTCCTCCTTCAAAGTGTTTGACACTTTGGCAGTCCACAAATGGTCGTGAGCAGACATCCAGTCTTGTTCCATCTACGCTGGCTCCCAGTTTGCTTCCCGGCTTAATGCAGGGTGCTGGTATTGAATGCTGAAGCCCTTTGTGTATCCTGGGACCAACATGCCTCAAGGACTGCCTTCCTCCCTATGAACCTTCAGCCATTCACTCCAGTCATCCTCAGAGGCCCTGCTTTGGCTGCCCCCACTATCTGAGGCTAGACAGGTGGCAACCTGAGAAAGGGCCTTCACAGTTGTGGCCCCAGAACTTCGGAACTCCCTCCCCAGGGAGATTTGTCCATCTCTCTCTATCAATGTCTTTTCATCAGCAGACAATATTTATTCTTGTTTTGTCTGGGATACCCCAAAAAACATTTACTGGTCCTCCGCCTAGTGTGGTTTGTTTGTTTTTAATTGAATTATTCTATAATTTGAACTGTATTTTTTTAGTTGTTTAAATTTTGAATGTTTATTATGTTCACTGCCTTGTGGGCCCTGATCAGGTGGAAAGGCGGCATAAAAAATGTTCTGATCAGACGAGTTTGCTGCTTTTTGACATTGTGATGCTCACTCTTGCTTTTCTTTGCTCTCCCTTCAGCCAACAACCCCATGAAATTGTCTCCACTTTGGTAAGTGTTGGCCGCTTCTCTCTCACTCTTTGGCTTGGCATCTGCCACCCATGACTCGGGCCCAATAAAAAGTTACCAGTTGTAAGCAACCCTGTGTTACACCTCTAGTGTAGGAACACAGCCCAAATACTTCACACTTGGCTGTCACGTATCGGCCTCTTATGGGTTGCAAAGGAAATAACGTGTAGAAATAGATACAGTAAAGCCTTTTAGGGCTGATAAAGAGGTAATGATCTGAAATTCTAATCCATGGCTTGGGGTGTCAGCCACACTGTTATGTCCTCTGTTCCCTTAGCATGGGCAACATTCTTTCCTTCTAGGGCTGTATTGATGCCAAAATTAACCGTGGTCAGACCTAACCAGGGCTCACTTGGATACTAGCGACCAATTTCAGTTTCAGAGCAGACTCTGTTCAACACTAGTAATAAAAGCTGGCACTGATATAATCCTTCCCTATACTTAAGGCTGGCAAGATGGACGAAACATTCATGCTGGAAGAACATAAGAGAGAAGCCAATGCTGGATCAAGCCAATGGCCCATCCAGTCCAACACTCTGTGTCCAACACTCAGTGGCCAAAAACACCAGGTGCCAGCAGGAGGTCCAGCAGTGGGAGGCAGGACACTAGAAGAACTCCCACTGTTGCGCCGCACCCCCCCCCCCAAGTACCAAGAATACAGTGCATCACTTGCCCCAGATGGAGAGTTCCTAGCCACTGAAGGACCTCTGTTCCATATGTTTATCTAATTCCCTCTTAAAGCCATCCATGCTTGTAGCTGCCACCACCTCCTGTGGCAGTGAACAGAAGGCACCTTGTGCAGGAGAAGCCTGTAGGCACTGCTGGAATGAATTGGTAGGATCCAATCCAGTGGCTTGCATTTAACCCAGGATACTATACTGGGAATGAACTGTGGTTTGGAATCCTGGTCTGTAGGACAAGCGCAAACCATAGTTTGTTCGTTTGGACATAACTGCAAGCTGTAGTTTTCTGCAAACATGGAAATTATCTGGCCACACACAGGAGGGAGGGAGTAAATAACTCCAAGGCTCTACCTGGCATGTTCATGCAGCAGCAAGCTGTGATCTGTTGTTGCATCTGAATCAAGCCAGAGTTTATTTTTGAAAGGGGTCAGTTTGCGGAAAGACCAAAAAAACTCAGTGCAATTAAAAAAGTGGTATCAGCACTGGCAGCAGTCTTTGAAATTTCCTATACTTTTGGCGAGAACTCTTGATTCATTCATTGAAGTGAACTTTCCCTTAGCCATTGGCTCGGCTGTTCAGGTGTTACCGAACATTCCTCAAGTCACTGATTTTTTTAAAAAATGGCAATACACAAGAGGTAGGGATATATGGGAATTTGATATAAAGGAGTTAGGCTTGGATTGGAGTAAACTGTATTGTTACAGCATTGGTCAGTAATTAGACTTGAGTGTGTGTGTGAGAGAGAGACAGATACAGAAAGAGACGGAGAGATGTTTGGTGTGTGAGTATCATAAAGTTGGGGGGGGTGTTAATGGGGATGTGTGTGTGTGGGGGGGGGAGATCAGTATTTCCTTGGCCTGTTTCACTTATGAATAACATGAGCTTCTGTGACATCTTTCAAAACCTATGCAAAAACACCCGATCTGTATTTTCATTTCAGTGCTAAAAATAATCCCGAAGCCCATAACTATCAGGTAAGAGGCATACAGATTTGTTGTTTTACTACCTTAATTATAGGCCCCAGTAGCGTCATGATCACTCGCCTTCTCGCCTACTCGCTCGCTGTGTTACGAGTTCTTGAAATGTGTGGGTCCCCCCATTGGTGTTTTGTGTGCCTTCACATCTGTGTTCCGGAGGGAGCAAGTTAGATTCTGATCAACGGGAATTCATGTCCAAGAGCCGGTTTTCAGAAAGTTTCTATTAAAAAAACCCAAAAACACCTAGAGATCCTTGACAGATCCTTTGAAAGATCAGAGTTCTTCACAACAAAGTTATGAAAACAATCTGTCCAAAAATGGGTCATGTATTGTTCTTTTTTCAACCGCACACTTAAAAGGTTTGGGATTCACACTTGAAAACATAAAACTGTGTCCAAGCGAACAAGCTTGTATTTGTGATGTGAGTTGACACATGTTCTCTGCTGGGTAATCCTTCTGGGGCCAACTGAACTCTTTGCATCTTGTAGAAATTGTTGGAAAGGTCATGTTCATGATCAATTCCCCCACAATTGCCATCGCCAGAAGATTCAGTGGCCTGCTTCCATTGGGGACATCACTGTGGGGTCCTCACAAACACATATGGCCAAGTATGACTATGGTCTTACGACAAAAGAAGAGCCCTGCTGGATCAGACCCAGGGGTCCATCTGGTCCAGCATCCTGTCTCACACAGTGGCCAACCAGTTACCCTGGAGCTCCAACAACAGGGCACAGAGGATGAGGTCTTCCCCTAATGTTGCCTTCTGGGTTTGGGGTTCAAAGTATTAGTGCCTCTGAATGTGGACGTTCCCTTTAGTCACCATGTCTAGTAGCTGCTGAATCTGTCCAGTTCCCTTTTAAAGATGTCTGTGCCCATGGCCATCACTACATCCTCTGGCAGCAAATTCCACATTTTAATCACTCATTGTGAAAAGAGGCATTTTCTTTTGTCCATCCTGAATCTACTGTCCATCAGCTTCATCGGATGCCCTTGAGTTCCAGTCTTTTGGGAGAGGGAGGAAAAGTTCTTCATTGAAATGAAATGAAATGAAATGAAAGGGGGAAGGGGGCTGGCATATGGGTACTGACACATCACGCATGGCAACTCCTTCCCGCCGCAGAGACCGTTGTCATTAGCAGTGCTCTTGGCCCAACCAGGGCATGGGGGCCTTTCAGAAGTATACGAGCCACGCAGGGAGGCGTATTCATGAGAGGCTCCTGTTAGCCGAATTGCTTTAATTTACACTTAGCAATTGGCAAAATACATGGGTTCTTGCCAACTATACCAGGGTCCCACCCCTCCCGGGAGATCTCAAGGAAAGAGGCACGTGAGGCGAGTTCCAAGTTCAATGTTGTTTACTGGATCATGTAATCAAGCATACAAAAATCGTAATCACACACACAATCTTACAGGTCTAATAAAATAAAGAGAGAAAATAGCACTTTTGCATGAGCAGGTTTCGTTGGTGGGGAAAGCACGTTACCTTAGATGCGTTGTCCGATGTCAGGATGAATTGGATTTGGGAAGAAAGGTATAAAAGCTATGGGGCCACGAGGCTTGAACCGGCAAGACCACGTGGTTCTCCTGGATCGCGAGTCCAGAGAGAGAAAAAGGGTTTAAAGATGGAGGCAAGGGTTGGGGATAGAAAGCTGGACTGAAGGGTCAATAGGTAAGATAGAGGGCGATGGCTCAAGAGGCCGAGTGACTCTCGGTTTGGACTTTTATTGGGGGTCTTGGGGCGGGCTTTGCAGACCACAACCCACTAACACTCCTACTAGGTGGTCCGTCCCTGTTGGACCTTGCTATAGGTTAAAGGTGAACAAAGGGAGGAGGTCCAGGGGTTTGGTCAGTGTTGCAAAAGTATGACTTCACCAGGAAACAGACACTGAGTCTGGGGTCCGATGACTCACCTGGCCATACCTATTGTCAGTTGATGGTTTTAGCCAAGTATCTGATGGCTGGCACATTAGTTGCTAGGCAGTCTCATTAGCATAACTATTCAGTGGGGGAGTGGGGGTCAGCCAGCGGATGTCTGACAGAAGGAGGCCTCATGGCAAGAGGAATCCTTTGTCTTTGCCTTGGGTGAACTGCTTGGGGTGTCAGCCTCCTGGCTTGGGCTGGAGCTGGCTCCTATGTGAAGAAGAAAGCGCAAGTCCCTTCCACTGCTGGCGACACAGAGTTCAAACTTATGGATAAAAATCCATAAGAGCACAGAAAAGTGCCTTGCTGGCTAACATTTCCCCCCCTCGGAGACCTGAAGGCGTCAGGTGAAGGTCTCCGAATTTGAACGATACGATGATGAAAACTGAGGCAGACTGCATGATGGTGATCCTGGAAGAAATAGGTGGCAAGGGACGGACCCAGAAGATGACAAAAATCTATCGCAATAAAAATGCCAAATTGTTGCTGGGGCGGACATAAAACAAGGCTTTGTGCATTAGACCACCAAGGGAGCCTAGAAATATTTAAGTCTCTAAAAAAAAAATTGTTAACTGAAATATCAAAAGTAATCCTAAAAAATTCCTTATCTTAAATTCATTGTAAAAAGCCTTATAGAAGCATTATAAATTTCTTATAAGGGTATTATCTATACATAAAGCATTTAATACTTATAGCGGAAGTACACACATTTGTATCAATAAAAATACTCCACAAGGAATGCACAAGGAAATAAAATGGTTACAAACAATTCTTCGTCCATCTCTCCTGAGCGGCAAGGCTTTTCTGCTGGAAACGGGCTACTGGTGTCTCTATGCAGGAGAGAGGCGCGCTTTACATTGTATCTAATGGAACACCAGGACTCGTATATCTTCGGCTCTTCGGAAGCCACTCGGGTCTTGATCAATAGCTCATGAAGCTCTCGGCTGCGCCCGTCACTTCTCGGCACGGACATGAGTCAGTTCGGCCGGGAAGGAGGAGACCGGTTTGCATATTGAGGAGTCGCCCCCCCCCCTTGTTATCTAAAAGCATCATGGGTACTTACTTACATTAGGAAAAAAGGATATTAAAATAAAACATAGTTTAATGATTTTGCAAGCAGAGTGTCTAAAGGCATTCAAGAAATATGGAAAAGGTCAAAACAGGTCAGACATCTGGAATCATTGTATTATGAAAGACACATCATCTTGGGGTCCTGGCTGGAATAATCACAGGCCAGGTATTCACCCTTCGGGGTTGGCGGAGTCTCCGGGCACGCCTCCCGAACCCTGGGGAGCATTTGTGAGATGTGTGCCTGAGAGAGACACAGACGCACACACGCACAGGCAGGGCATGCAAAAGCTGGGTTCGGGAGTTGCGTCCGGTCGACTCTGACCTTTTATCTGGAGCCGGGTGGCTCCGCGGGGACGCCGTTAGCTGCGTACCCGTTTTAGCTTGGAGGGCTCCCTTCGGGGGGCCCTCCCCTAATACTGTACAAAAATAGAACAATCTTTTCCCCCTAAACCTGATCCCAGTGGTACCGTCCCATACCCAATGAGGAGCGGACTGGGCAGCTAGTCACTAGGCAGAACCCTCAAAGGTCGCGTGTTTTGGACTTGGCTGTGTATGTTACGGCTAGAGGCTGTTGCGTATGCAAATGAGAGGATTGTTTAGGCATTCTGGGATACACAAACATTTCAAGAAAAATAAATTTATTAAAAATCAAAAACAATCGAATTGGACACCAGTGTTGGGGCGAGGATACGTTTTAGCTTGCAAGCACTTCAGGGAGAGAGCTGTCGAAAATCTCCCTCTAACCTAGAAAGATGTTAAAAAGAAGGGGCAGGAGGTTTTGTCCGGGGTTCTGACCTAACCGGGGAGTCCTTCCCAGGCACTCTCCACTGCTTCGTGCAGGGAGAGCTTGCACGCCTGGTGAAAGGGGGCATGGGCCGGATTTAAATTCCGAACCCAACTTCTGCATGTCCTCCAGATCATTTCGGCTTGGAGGGGCTGCATAGCGGAGGGAGACAAAGGATTCGTTTGTCCTACTTCTTCCTCCTGAGCTGTCTCTCGGGCTTCCATATCCCCCTTGTTCTTGTTGTCCTGCTCACTGATGATTCCCCACGGTTTGTCTGGGCCTCGGCCCTCCCAACACTGGTAAAGAATAGAAAAGCAAACACAAAAACAAAAATGTTTTGGCAAGCAACCGACTTGCTTTGCAAACAGAAGACTTGGTTTGCAAACAAACGGTTTTATTTCTTGCCTGTAGAGTGCACAAAAACAAAGAGGCGGGGACAAAAACAAAACCGTGCACAATGAAAAAGTTTTTGGATAAGGCTACATGCTTATAAAAATAAATAAATAGAGAAAAGTACATATGAAAACTAAATAAGTTAATGATGATTGACAGACTATGCAGATTGAGCGTCAATGGGCATGCTGGGAGAAGAAGATATCATGAGCAAAATAAAATTTAAAAGGCAAAAAGACCGAATAGGAGTCCCGCACTGAGGCGGCTGAGTGTTTTGGGTTGAGGATTGCTTGGGCAGGTGATCGGGGAAGAGGTCACACTAACATAGAGAGATGCAGTAATGTGTGGCCGGAGAGCGTTGGGCTGGAGCGGGCTAACCTTGGGGCCTTTCCCCAGGCACCCGTCGCTGCCTCGAGTGGCGATCGGATTGCACGCCTGGTGGAGATGGGGCGAGAGAGGGGAGGTTTCGGAGTAACTTCCGAACCCAACTTCTGCACGCACCACCGGGAGAAGCCGCCTACTAAGCTTCACATTCGTGCTAGCCACAAATGTAACTACGGAGCTTTTGTCGACGGCATCTTTGGATGCGCCCTCGGCTCTTCTGATCTCCCATGAAGAAATGCTTTCGGTCCTCCCACCCCCTATCTCCCTTTTCTTTCTCTCATTGCTCCCTATGGTTCGTTAGGGCTTCGGCCCGCCCAATACTGGTTAAAGAATAGAAAAGAGTAAAAACTCTTAGGAACAAGCGGAGGCTTGTTGTGATCCTAAGATGTGTCTGGCTGTGAACAAAAAAAAGGGTGTATACTGGCTATATAAAAACATTGGTGGGAGATTTTTGCAAAAGTGAAACCAAAAATAAAGAAGTCCGGTGCATGGATAGGAACGGTCGAAAGATATACAAAGTAATAGTACACGTTTTGAGAGGACTAATTTTGAGATCCACGTGTCGGGGCGTATGCAAAGTAGAGCTGCCGCAAAGCACGCTGGTTCTTAATTTCTGAAGACCGAATTTTTGTTTAATAAGTTGTTATCTGAAAACTGCCAATGTCAAAATTAAAAATACTTTAGGAGGTTTCAAATTGGGAACCCAAAGGTGAAAAACAATCTAAAACTTCTATGTCCTATGATCGAAAAAGTCATTGCAGGGGGAGAGCTCGCAAAAAGATCGTGGCTCGCCTTAACCTTTTTGAAAGGATTGCATTTTCCCACTGGCTTTCCAGTAGGACTCGCACATTTGCACTTCCTTTCTTGGCCTGCTCCGTCGCGCTGACCTCAAAGCGTGACCATACTGCCACAATGGATCTCAGTCATCCTGAGAAAGCTCCACTGGCTTCTTGGCGACCTGGCAATATGGTTTTTTTGGTGTCAGCGATGCTACAGAGGAATCAAAAAGGCAGCATGATTGAGGTCTTCTGAATATGTGCAGGAGACTGAACCTGCTTTCGGCTGCATTTGTAGTCTCGCTGATGTTCCCTTGGGTTCGATAGACTGCTGCTAAAGACCAATTTTTCTACCTCATGGGTCTCTTCTAAGAGACCCACCCAATAATGGTTAAAGAATAGAAACACAAACATAAACACACATAAGGGTCTGAAAATGGAGGAAGACAGACAAACATAGGGAAAAGGGCAACAGTTAAGGTATGTCAGAGGTCGGAAAGGAGGGGCTAGGAATTCGAAACCTTAGATGCAACGTGCATCAAGGCTTGGAAGTCCGTGGCTTTAGATTGAGCTTCCAATTTGTGGATTTGTCTTCTCACCCAGCAAGTCAATGTGATTAGCGCCACTATTAAAATAATTTGGAAGGCCAGAATGACGACTATGGGGTGGAGCATTAAATTTAAATACCCCGTCGTCGTCGAGCTCCAACCAAGAAGCGATTCCCACCAGCTATGTTTTCCAGCCTCCTTAATTTCCACGGCCAGTTCCTTAATCCTGGCACCATTATGGGAAACGTTTAAGGCGGCTTCGTCTCCCGCTTTCTTTAGCTGAGCCAGGCGCTCTTGGAGGTCCGGGTGAGAGAGCAATTTCCTCAGGGCTTCCAGTCCTAACCCCAAAGGTACTGGAGCAATAGAGTCATATAATTCTGGGGATAAGGCCATTTCTTGTTGTGTCCAAACGGGGGTTTCAAAATAAAAGTCACACCCTCTGATGGAGGTAATGTTACAAAAGCATCTGTTTATTCCAGGCAGCATTTGTTGGTAGTATAGTGTGTTGAGATGTATGTGTTCGCAGGTTGTTCTGAGGCAGACACAAGCTCTGCCTATGTATATAATAGTGGACCTGGTCTCACTGACTGCGTCAAATTGGCAGTGTGAGATGGCGTGTTTCTTGGGAACTAGGCATGGGTGATGTTTCTCTAGGGCTTCGTCATCACAGATGAAGCCTAAGTTTTCCTTATGGGTACATCCGTCTAGATTGATCATATGCCAGTTGGATGAGCTCACTTTAGCCCATCGGTCACTGTTCCTGGCATATAATACTGTGTCCGAATTGACTTGGATACCCAGTGGAACTACTGGATAGATGTGGAAAATTTCTTTAGCGGTCACTGTGGTTATAATCAATTGCAAGGTCTGGGTTACTGCGTCAAAGGAGGCGTTTGCCAATGACCACCAGTGCTCGAGAGAGATTTCACTGGCGGTTAGGTTTCCTTTAATCAATTCCCTTATTTCTAAGGGTATAACTCCAGCCATAGCTTGTTTGATTATAGTCATGGCAGTGACTACATTAAGAGTTTGTGCTTGAGTGCAAGCAAGAGCCAATGAAATATTGTTTTGTAAAGACTGAATGCCATCAAGGAGATTGTTAAAATCTTTCTCCATGATTTGTTCCCAAGTAACCAGCAGTGGGTTGGTGGAGCGTTCCACATGGGCAAGGGAATCCAATGATTGCGTGAGAGGGAGGCTCATTTGAGAGATGTCGAATGCAACCTTGGAGGCTTTATTCGCTATCACCTCTATGTTTGCAGCATCTATGGCTGCCATGCCCGCTCCTACGGGTGCGACCCAATCAGAAAGATCGCGTTTAGTTCTTCTAGAGAGCTCCCCTTTACGCCACATTAAGATCCAATTGTCCCAACCTTGCTGGGTCGTGTGTAAGTAAGAGTCACAGAGGGCATGGCTGAAAGAAGTGCCGAGCCCATTTAAGCTGACATTGACCCTTTTGACTGAAATTTGCGGCTGCATCAAGACTGTTTCTTGATGATTAAATTTTAAAGTGTGTGCCCCCACTACCGGGTAGGTCAATGAGGCCAGTGTGTCTACATTTTGGATAAGTGGGTCCAAATTTAGTGTGTGATTTGCATCACCAATTATTAAAGTATAATTTCCTTCCTGATGAGTGAGCTGCAGAATTGTTGTTCCGATAGCTGTAAGATTTACAGTATCGGTGGCATTGAGGCAGACAGATGTGTTTAGAAGGAGGGTCCAGTCTGGGGGACCTTGCTGCTTTAACGCAGAGCAGTTAAAATGCCAATCGAGCTTGCCCCATGCCAGTGGCTCTAGGTCTATTTCTTCACCGAATGGGTCCGTGAGCGTTATCGGGACCTCTGTGTCATTATGGAAATGACAGGAGCCAATGGAGATGATTAATTTTAAAGGATCGCCAATGTCCCATACGGCAGCTGAGATTACAGCTATGTCAGTGTAAAGGGAGATGGGGGTAGGAGCAGTATATTCAATGGTGGAGGTGTTGATTTTGTCTTGTGGCTGTTTGCACAAGGTCACTTCCATTTCATCCATAGCATATTTCCCGGAGGTGCATAGCGTCACCTTTTCTCCGGTGTGGCTTTGGATGCAATGTGTGAGCTGCTGTGGTGGACACCGATCTATGGGTGTGAGTGTGACTGCTCTGTCATGCCGTCCTGTTACACAGGTAAAAATTCTAAAAGGCATGTTGATTCCCACGCATCTCCATCTGGTCAAGACTACCGTATGGTTGGCTATTTGTGTTGTCGATGTAAAATGAATCAAGGACAATAACAATAAAATTTTTAATGGTCTTACCCATTTGTCTGTTGCTGAGGTGAAACTTCCTGGATGCATTCTGTAATATAATGTTTGAGGGGTGTATGAGTGAGATCCCTGTACTCCATACTGCAGTCGACATACCCAAGTAGTCACAGTATGGTTCCCTTTTAGCTAAAGGTGCTTAGAGGTTCTTCGTTCATTGGTGTGCGCTTGGCACTTATGCAAGCCCGGTGCGGTTACTGCTGCACGCTACCGTGGCTTTTGTTCTTGGAACGAGGTTGTTATACTTAAAATTCTGCTATTCCCTCCCCCCCTTGCTTCCTAAATGGCGGCTTGAGCCATTGGGAAGCACTTAGTGGAACAGGCAAGTGTCTCCAAGGGAGAAAAGAGGAAAGAGTTCAAACATGTCTGTGGGAAGGAAAGGACCGTGTTTAACTGCAGCCAGCGGATTCCCGTCGCCACCGGGGTCCGGAGGGAGATCAGGTGGGACTGGAACCGGCTCACCCTTCCACAGTTTGAGTTGGGAGGAGTGGAAGAACTTGTGCCACGTTTGGCCATGCTTTCGAGGGATTGTCAGTTTGTACACTGCAGGGCTGACCCTATCAATGATGGGGACCGGACCAGCCCATTTAGCCATGAGAGCATGCTGTTTGCGGCTGAACTTGCGGTAGAGCACTTGCTGCCCTGGATCCCAAACCTGAGGATTACGAACCCATCCCAATTTCTTGTCTATTGCGAGCTGGCTTTCCCCGAGCATGTTGGCTACTTGGAGGTGTATGATCAGGATGTCAGTGAGGAGGGATCTGACCCACTCATCATTTGCCACTTTGGGTTCAAAGTCCGAGGGGACATCGCTCTGTAGCCAAAAAGCTTCTGGCATGTGCATTTTCCTGCCAGTCATGACCATATGTGGGGAATAGCCGTGTGAGGCCATGGTCCCCCTGATAGCCATGAGGATGATGGGCAGTTTTTCATCCCAAGTCCTGCCTGTGGAATTAACCATTTTCATGAGCGCTTCTTTGAGTGTGCGGTTAGCGCGTTCAATAGAGCCAGAAGATTGGGGGTGTGCCGCAATGTGGAATCTTTGGGTGATCCCCAGAGCCTTGCAGAGCTCCTGAGTGACCTCTCCAATGAAATGAGGCCCGCGGTCGGAGTCCAGGACTCGGGGGATGCCCCAGCGTGAGAATAAGTTATTAAAAAGGAGTTTGGCAGCCGTGCCGGCGGAGTTGTCCCGGCAGGGGAAGGCTTCGACCCATTTGGAGAAGGGGTCAATGACTGTAAGGCAGTGCCTGTTGCCGCGGCTAGTTTTGGGAAGGGGACCGATGAAATCGATCTGGACCTGCGCCCATGGTCCCTCTATGCATTGGTGTTGAATGGGAGCTTTGGGACCGGATGAGTCTGCATTGACCATGGCACAGGCGAGACAGTTATCTACCCACTGGGCAACGTCTTGTCGCATGCCTGGCCACCAGCCTGCATCCCGCACCCGTTCCAAAGTGAGGTCTTTTCCTCTATGGCCCTGCTCATGAACAAATTGGATCAGGTCTGCTCGTACCTCTACAGGAACTACCCAGTGACGTGCCCCAGTGTGATCCACCGCCCAGATTACTCCGTCCCGTTCCTCTATGGAGTATTTCCCTGTGGGGTCCTTGCCCTTGGAAAGGAGATCCTGTACATCGGCGTCATTTGCCTGGAGCTCCCCAAGGTCTACAAAGACTGGTGGGATGGATGACCTATTATGTTGGCTGCGTGTAGTGACAGCCTGCAGAGGTTGTTCCGGCGGTTCTTGGGGAAGGGGTAGCTGTGCAGCAGCTTTGGCCAAAAGATCTGCCTGGTCGTTCCAGTATGCGATTTCAGAGTTATTTTTCTGGTGGCCCTTGACATGGGAGATCTGAGTCTCCGCTACACGTCTATGAAGGAGTTGTACAACATCTTTCCAGAGTGTTGCGTGGGCCACCGGTTTGCCTTCTGCATTGACCCAATCCTGTTTTTCCCAGTGGGGGAGCCACACTGTAGCGGCTTTGGCCGTCCAGTCCGAGTCGGTGAACACAGCGACCGGAATGTCTGGGGGCTCAAAGGCTAGAACCGCTCGCAGGGCGGCGACCTCTGCGGCTTGGCTGGAATGGGGGCGGACCGACTCCTGCAAAGTGTGACCATCGTGGGTACGGATGGCACCATAACCTGTATAGGGTGTCCCTGTCACATGGAAGGAGGATCCATCACAGAACCAGCAGTGAAAACCAAGCTGCTTGGCTTCTTCGAATGGCACTCCCCATGTGGCTGGCCAGGGTACATGGTCGACCACTGGTAGAGGACACTCATGCTCGTCCCCAGTTATGATGAGGCCATACGGGGCAGGGGGTTCCTTCTGTTCTTTTCGGTAGTCTACTCCCTTATTGACCAGTGCAAGTGTCCACTGGGCAATGCGGGCATTAGATACTTGGCCATCCTGAATTTTCCCTGAGAGAATGTACTTCAGAGGGGTGTGTGTGGTTTGCACTATGACCTTCGCACCTCCGATGATAAATTCCCACTGAGTAAGGCTCCAGACAAGGGCTAGACAGACTTTCTCACATGGGGTAAACTTTATTTCTACAGAGGAAAGATTGCGGGAGGCATAGGCGACCACTCTTGGGGTGCCAGCATGATGCTGTATAAGGGTGGCGCCGATGCTTTTCTCAGAATGTGCCAGTTGGATGTAAAAGGGTTTATCAGGGTCCGGATGCGCTAGAGCGGGAGCAGAAGCAAGACTTTGTTTAAGGCTGGCAAAGGCGTATTGCTGTTCAGGTCCCCAGAACCAGGGTGTGTTGCTCTTTAAGAGAGAGTACAGAGGGCGCGCTTTATCAGCAAAGCCTTCCACAAAATCCCTAGAGAAGTTGAATGTTCCTAGTAAAGCTCTTAAGGAGGGCACATCGGTAGGCGCCGGGAGCTTGGCAATGACTTCCATGCGCTGGGCATCGGGAGTCCTGCCATCGGGACCCAGGGCCAGGCCAAGGTACTTGACCCGCGTTTGAACTAGCTGGGCCTTATCCCTACTAGCCTTGAACCCTGCTTCCCTGAGAAGATTTAAGACTTCCCGGGTTACATCAGTGACTTCTTCTTCTGTGGAGGCGTGGACAAGAATGTCATCCACGTAAGAAAGCACGTGATCTTTAGAGGTAGCTCTAAGGTGTTCCCACATGCGTACAACGTGTGCATGGCAGATGCTAGGACTGGAGTGAAAACCTTGGGGTGTGCGTTTGAAGGCATATTGCTGGCCACGGAAGGTAAAAGCGAACTTATACCAGCAGGACTCGTGCAATTTGATGGAGTGAAACGCATTAGCCAAATCAATCACACTGTAGTAGCGGGATCCTGCTGCGATGGCCGCAAGGATCTCATGGTATTTTGCTACGACAGGGGCCACTGGAGGAGTCACTGCGTTTAGCGCTCTGAAATCCACTGTCATTCTCCAGGTCACTCCGTCTGCTTTAAGGACGGGCCAGAGGGGAGCGTTGCAGATGGATTGCATTGGGAGGATGACATCCCATTGGAGGAGCCCTTCAATGGTTTTGGCTATTCCGGCTTCAGCTTCGGCGGGATACTTGTACTGTTTTTGTGGAGGTGGATCCTTCCCTTCTATTAATACACAGGCATCATGGACGGTGCCACACTCTGCTTTGTCTTGGATCCAGACTTCAGGGAAATCTTGGATCCAAGGGTCACTAGGTTCCAATGGGGCCAGGGGAAGAGGAGCCTTTAGGGCGGCACACCGATGGACTGCATTGATTTCGCTAGGACCTCCCGGAATCTGCCATAGGAAGCCATTAGCCAAATCAATTGTGAGCCCATGGTCCCGGAAAAATGGAGCCCCGAGAATGCCGTCGTCTTCGCCCTGGTTGTCGCAGGCAGACACACGTGTGGAAAGCTTTCCCACTGTTAAGGGAATCGAATTCCAGATGGTGGCAGTGTGCTTGCCTCCGGCAAAGCCTGAGAGAGAGAGAGTAGCTGAAGATGGCTGGCCTGTTTGAGCCAATTGGGGTTTAAGGACATTTGTGGATGCTCCCGTATCTACAAGGAGTGTAGCAGGTTTCATGTTCCCTGGAGTCCCGACCCCTGCTTTCACAGTCGGTCTCCCCCATGTGTCGGGCTTCAAAGGAGCCACTATGCCATTGGGGAGATTGTGGGACTCCGGGCAGCCCTAGCTTTGGTTCCCTTTCTCCTCTTCAATGCGAGTGAGAGTGGTCTTTACCGGGTTGAGAGGCCGTTCCTGTTGCTTGGCCGAGTCTGTCAGGGCCTGGAGGAGAACCGAGTCGGGTTGCAGATGGAAGCGCTCCATCTAAAATCCCCGTTCTTTGAGTTCCATCCAAAGGTGCCATCTGAATGGACTTACTCCATTTGGAGGTGCATCCCTATTGACTTTTTGGTGGAACGGTTGTGGACCGGGCATCAGCAGCTGGGCAGCCGGGTGTGAATTGCCTGAGCTAGGGGCAGGACTATACCGATCGTCAGGGCCATTGTTATAGTCAGCCGGAAGCGGCGGAGCAGATGGATGCATGTATGCCTGCGCTGGGTTGGTTCTGTTGTTATTGTAATCCCTTTTCCCTCTATAATTATTGTTGCCGCCTCTCTGCCATGATTTATTACGGTCATAGCGGTCATTCTTATAGTTCCGATCGTAGTTCCTATCGTTGTTCCTGTCGTTGTTTCTATCATAATTTCTATCATTCCGGTTATCATATTTGCCTGAAGGTTGGTACTGAGAGTGTGGGCCATGATTGGCATATGTGATGGCTTGAATGGGTTCTTCCTCTTCCTTGTCTTTATGTTTCTTGGATCCTTTCCCCCCCTTTGTGACTCCTGTGCTCCTGAGTAAGGTAGCCACCCGCCTTATTTTGAGTTCCATATTGGGCCAGGTTCCCCTAGTGGGATCTGGAATATTAAGAGCCAATTGGGTTTGGGCATTGAAACCATGCATGAGTGCGCGTCTAAATGCATCGTCATCGAATTCGGGTTCATTAGTGTCAGGGTCAATATATAATGTGTCTGCCAATTGAGCTAATAGCTGTTTCCTGGCCATATAAGCCTCTGGGTCTTCTCCTGGCCCTTGCTTTTCTAGGATGAACAGTGCAGATAAGCTGCGGTTCGGGTGGAGATACTCCAAAACCTTCTGCATCCATTGGATCCGAGTACCGGCTGCAATACCGTTGGTGGCTATGGCTGAATTAATGGCCGTTAGATCTGTGCCTGAAGCACAGCGCCTGGCAAGCTGGCAGAGATCCTCTCCATTGACACCGCCATACATGGTATGGATGTGTGTCATCCATTGTACGGCAGTATCCTTGGAGAGAGAGCCTACTTGCTCGGCGATGGCCTTAACCTCATCGGGCTTCCATTGCTGAGTTTCCGTTACAGTTTGGGTGGTGGTTCTGGTGCCGGTCCTAGTGACCATTTGTTTGGTGCTCACTGGGTGGACGGGGGCATGGTTCTCCGTGGGCTCTTCTATGGGGGCTTCAGGGTCTTCTTCGGTGTGGGAGAGATCAATTAAACCCTCCGGGTGGATTGCTGATACCACCGCTCTTTGGGCTTCTAATTGTCGTTTTAGAATCTCTATCTCTCTTTTACAGGCATCATGATTGGCTCGCTCTCTCTTAATTAGGTTTTCTTGGGCCAAATATTTTGCTCCTTGTTGTACTGATACTAGGGCTACATTGGCCTTTTCTAGGGCTTTCTCTGCTTCCTCAGCCCTGGCTGTAGCCTTTGCGGCTTTTTGTTCAGCCTTTTGAATGTTGAGTGCTAAACCTTGATTCTCTAAGGTCACGGTTAATTTATCTGCTTGTAACTGCTGGCTCTCGGCTTCGACCTCTCTTATTCTCTGTTCCATTAAGTCCTCATAATTTTCTCTCTGGTCTATGAGGTCTTGTTCATGTTTGCTTTTTATTTCTCTTAATTCCTCTCTGGTTGCTTCAAATTTAGATTCTAATTTGTCGAATCTGGCCTCCTCTCTTTCCAATGCGGCCTTATGTTGAATCTTTAATTCCTCCGTTTCCTGGGCATGTCTTTGGTTGTTCTCCCTGACAAGTTCTTCTTGCTTTTCCACGTCTGCCTGTAGACGGTTAATGATTGAGGCAGCGTCTCGCAAAGCCGTATACAGAGCCCAACTGGCGGCTGTGTCTTTGGCTGCTGAACTGGGTTTTTGCGCTTTACAGTAGTCCTGGAAAGCATTTTGGGCGATTTCTAATGGATTGGGGCCCTTAAAAGATCCTTCCTTCCAAGGAGACTTGCCTTTCTTTACCAGCCATTTTTCTAGCTTAGGTTCGTCTTCCTTGGTACGAAACATCTTTGCAGGGATTCTCCTGTTTTTACTTACAACAGGGGCGCGAGAAAAGGAAGCTGAATTTCCCTTTTTCTGCCTTAATCGGCTTCTTAAGTTACAATTGTTGGCTCAAGGTGGCCAATGCACCACAGAACAGGCTATCCCAGCCTTTAATTAGTTTTTGGAGCCGGGGACTCACACCTCTCTCGACACTCGGGGATTACTGTTAACCCTAAACGCGGCACTCCCAGCCTTAATTCGGTTTCTAGAGCCGGGGACTCACACCCACACGACACCCAGGGATTACGCGTAACCCAAAAAGGAGACACCCAGTCTCAGAGACACCCAGTCTCTTTCTATGAGGGTTTCAAGAACGGGTTGGCCAAACCTCTTGTCCTAAGGATAACCACACAACCAAATGAAGGTTTTGGGCTCGCAAGCTCTCACTGGATAACCTATTAACCAGCGGGGTTTCGAAACAATATGTTCCAGCAGGCTGACCCCTAACCAAAATCAATTGATTTCACTTCATTGAGTGAAGTAAAGCAAGGAGGGGGAGCGAGGGTGCGCTCAAAGAAAAAGTTCTTTTTCGGACTCAGCGGGTGTATGTAGTGTATGTAGTGTTGGTGCAACTGGTCTAGCGCCCTACTCTGGTCTTCTTTGGATCCCTTCCCACAAGATAGACGCGCGGACGATCACACAGTTTGACCTGGGGTTCAAAGAGAGAGAAAGAGAAGGGGGAAGCCACCCACGATAGGTTGCTCACTAGAGCCAGGCACGCAGACAGAAACCAATCATACAGCCTCTCCAAGAGCTCCGGAAGTGGTTTTTCCCTTACGTCTGTGGGTTAAAGACACGCCTGTCGACTATGGCGTGAAGTTTAACCCTCAGGGCAATCCCGGACCGAGCCCCCAATTCTGTTAGCCGAATTGCTTTAATTTACACTTAGCAATTGGCAAAATACACGGGTTCTTGCCAACTATACCAGGGTCCCACCCCTCCCGGGAGATCTCAAGGAAAGAGGCACGTGAGGCGAGTTCCAAGTTCAATGTTGTTTACTGGATCATGTAATCAAGCATACAAAAATCGTAATCACACACACAATCTTACAGGTCTAATAAAATAAAGAGAGAAAATAGCACTTTTGCATGAGCAGGTTTCGTTGGTGGGGAAAGCACGTTACCTTAGATGCGTTGTCCGATGTCAGGATGAATTGGATTTGGGAAGAAAGGTATAAAAGCTATGGGGCCACGAGGCTTGAACCGGCAAGACCACGTGGTTCTTCTGGATCGCGAGTCCAGAGAGAGAAAAAGGGTTTAAAGATGGAGGCAAGGGTTGGGGATAGAAAGCTGGACTGAAGGGTCAATAGGTAAGATAGAGGGCGATGGCTCAAGAGGCCGAGTGACTCTCAGTTTGGACTTTTATTGGGGGTCTTGGGGCGGGCTTTGCAGACCACAACCCACTAACACTCCTACTAGGCGGTCCGTCCCTGTTGGACCTTGCTATAGGTTAAAGGTGAACAAAGGGAGGAGGTCCAGGGGTTTGGTCAGTGTTGCAAAAGTATGACTTCAGCAGGAAACAGACACTGAGTCTGGGGTCCGATGACTCACCTGGCCATACCTATTGTCAGTTGATGGTTTTAGCCAAGTATCTGATGGCTGGCACATTAGTTGCTAGGCAGTCTCGTTAGCATAACTATTCAGTGGGGGAGTGGGGGTCAGCCAGCGGATGTCTGACAGAAGGAGGCCTCATGGCAAGAGGAATCCTTTGTCTTTGCCTTGGGTGAACTGCTTGGGGTGTCAGCCTCCTGGCTTGGGCTGGAGCTGGCTCCTATGTGAAGAAGAAAGCGCAAGTCCCTTCCACTGCTGGCGACACAGAGTTCAAACTTATGGATAAAAATCCATAAGAGCACAGAAAAGTGCCTTGCTGGCGAACACTCTTGCTGGATGTGTGGCTGCAGCAGAATGAGAAGATTCTATTTATTATTTATTTAGAATTTTTGTTTCTGCCCCCTCTCCAGGAACCTGCCCAAAGTGGCGTACCAAATAAAAGCAAAACATTAAAAGGTATTAAATAAAATCCATTCCAAAAAACACAACAAACCAGCCTGTCATAAGAAACATAGCCCTTGAGTCTTGAGGTGGTGGAGAGGACTGTACCACTTCAGGCTTCTTTTAAATGTTCTTCCCACATTTTAAAAGGATCACTCACTGCAATAAGAAAGCTAGCCTAGGGTCAAGGAAGGGTCTTGCCTAGCCCTCCACTAACCCTCTGCACCATTTTCTAGTTGCAGGGTTGGGGGGGGGGAGTGATTCTCTTTCATTGTGAAGTAATATAGCTGATTCTGCCTTTTCAAGATATTCCTACCTCATTCTGATTAACTTTGTCCTTAGATTTCTACTTATTTACTTTGTTTATAATCCCACCTTTCTCCCCCTTGGGGATCCAAAATGGCTCACATCATTCTCCTCTCCTCCCTTTTACCCACACAACAACCCTTTGAGGTAGGTTAGGCCGAGAGTGTGTGGCTGGCCCAAGGTCACCCAGCGAGCTTCCATGGCAGGGAGGGGATTCGAACCTGGGTCTCCTGGATCCTAGTGCAGCATTCTAACCACTACACCACACTGGCTGAGAAGTTTTGAAGAGCCGAACACGGAAATATAACTAGCAGTTCAATTATCCTCAGGTGGGGTCGCTGTGTTGGTCTGAAGCAAAAGAACAAAGTTTTTGAGTCCAGTGGCACCTTGAAGACCAATGGAGTTTAATAAAGAGCAACAAAGTGCCACCAGACTCAAACTTTTAACAATTCAGAGTTAAACATTTTTGTTCAGAGTTGGCATCAACAGCCTGCTGCAGTCATAAATAACCAGGTAGGCACAAATTTCTCTGCGGTGAGGGTCTGGCCGTGTGTGTGTGTTCATCTTTCTTTAGTAAAAGCTACCTCAGGAAACTCGGAGGGCACAGCCCGATTACAAGCAGTCCAATAACCAAGGTTCACTCTTTGTTTCTAGCCCCTGTACCACCCCAATGTGCACCTGGGCCAGTCACACTGGCACCCCCATCCACCTGTGAGGTAAGTGCCTCGTCTGTTTTAACCTCATCTGAATTGTGTGATGGAGAAGACTTGAGTCTCAGCCCCCTCCCCCAAGTTTATCTGGACCGCCCTGACCTTTCTTACCGTCCGCATAACGACTGTTGAGAGCTCCTCTGTGTGAAGCACTTTGAACATTCGGAAGCATTTTACACATAGGGGGATGAGTGAGGTACTTTTGCCCAAGGCAGCTGGGGCCTGGAGATGGGCGAATGTCACGACCCCTGGCGGGGGGCCACCTTCTGCCGCTGCCGCCACCCTGGACTTGGGGTCTCTGGAGAAGGCCCAGGGTACCCTCCCAAGCCCAGCCAAAGGCCCCTTTTTAAGCCGAGGAAACGAAGGCGTGATGACCAGGCAGAGAACAATTAAACAGAAAGGGTTTTATTAATACCACACTGGGGCAGGGAAGACGAGACCAGGCGCTTCAAAATCAACAACAGTGTTTAGAGGCAAACTAAAGCGAATCTGACGCGACCAACTGTTTCCCTTGACTGTGTACTACTTCAAGGCCCACTGCCCTTCTAGGCCAGGCCTCCTGCCTGCGCTCACTCTGCCCCAAGGGAGGGGTCTTTCTCCCACCCCAGACCGTCCCCTCAGCTTGACTCTGTGTGAGGAAAGGCCGCAGAAGAGAAAAGGACGCCTTTTTCCAGTTCACAGCCCCTGAACTCCCATTGGTTACCACCATTGCTAAGCATTATGGGGATTGTAGGCTGTCTGCTTATCACTCCCACACAGGTCTCTCCTGTGTCTAGGCCGCACTAGGCCTGTCTCCCAGGGCAGGCACAGATCATGACAGCTCCTCTACAAGTTCTAGTTGTGTCTGAGGTAAAACCAGAATAACGTTTCCAAACTTGGCTCCATTTGTTTCAGTGGCACTTGCGCTGGGAGGTCTTTTATTTAATTGTCATCAAGTCTCAGCCAACTTTTGGCAACCCCCTAATGGAGTTTTCAAGGCAAGAGACATTCAGAGGCGGTTTGCCATCACCTGCCTCTGCGTAGCAACCCTGGTATTCCTTGGTGGTCTCCCCTCCAAGTACAGCCCAGGGTTGACCTTCCTTAGCTTCTGAGATCTGACGAGATGGGGCGTGCCTGGGCCATCCAGGTCAGGGCAGTGGAGGTCATATGCCAAAGCTATTCCATGGCAAGAAGCTAATAATGAACACCAATGAACATTTTGTGGAGCATGTATCTTGAAAGTCTGCGGGTGAACTATATGTGGCTGGTGGCACGGGAATGCTGCCAAAACTAATATGCATGCATAGGCATGTGCACACAAGACCCCTTCTCACCTTCTTTCCATAATGCTGCCACTGCGTGGTGTGGTGCATTTTTTTCACCTTATGGTCACATCCCGGGCACCAGGATAGTGATACTATAACACGAGTGTGTGTTGCTGCATAATCTAGGGGAGACCCTGCAGTGGTAATGCTGCGTTGCCCATAGGATATGCTTCCACTTGATCCGGCATATTTGGGATGATTACTGTTGACTGGTAAATCTTTACATGCCTTTTAATATGTCCAAAACTTATTGACGGAACTACGGCACAATACATTTCTTTTAGGTGTAACTTGAGGTATTTAAGTATATATCTAAAAGCTCAAGCTGTGTTAGTCTGTAAGTAGAAAAGAGCCCAAGTCCAGGAGCATCTTAAAGACTAACAAAATTTGTAGCAGGGAATGAGCTTTCGTGAGTCACTGCTCACTTCTTCAGATCTTCAGATATCATACCCTACAACAAGTTTTGTTAGTCTTTAAGGTGCTCCTGGTCTCTTGCTCTTTTCTCTACCCAAAAGCTGTAAATTGTGCATGTCACACACATTGTGTTTGTGTGTGTTGTGGCTGTTTCCTGCTTAGAACACAATTGTTAGAAAAGTAGTGTGTGCCTTTATCTACTTATTTATTTAGTTAGTTAGTTATTGGACACATTTTCATGTCACCTTTCCTCCCGATTAGGGTCCCCAGTGTGCTGAACATAAAAAAACATTAAAACATTTGAGCAATTAAAAATATAGTTAAAATTATAAAACAGTTCAATTTAAAACACCTAAACAAAGACTAGAAGGAGGGCCAGCAACCGCTCTTGGGGGTATGCCAGGTGAAAGGAAAAAACCTCATCTGCTGATCAAAGTGAGCCTCCAAAGATGACCGGAGTTCTGCACACTTGTACACTTCATGGCTGGTTTGCGGCAAAAAGGTTTCTTGCTTGGGATGCTTCAGGGCACCTGTCTGTTCCTGCCGGGGGTGGGGGGTGGGGGGAGGCATGCTGTCCACAGGGGAAAAGGAATGCTTTTGTTGTACTTCAGAGCGATCTGGTGTGTGTTTCTCTGACACTGAGATCATTTGCAGGTAGAGAATAGTAGTCTGAGAGGGCAGCCATGTTGGTCTGCAGTGGAAGAGCTGGATTCGAGTGCAGCAGCCCTTTAGATTTCTCAGGGTTTAAGCAAGTCAGAGCTCCCAGTCTTGGTGCTCCTGGACTTGGAAAGCAGAGGATAAGTTGTGAAGCACAATCCTTCAGGAAGTCCTCCTCCACAAGGAATGAGGCTTGTGCGAGGTCCCTGTTGGCCCTTGTGCGGCTCCCATTCTTTGCGGCAGGGTCTGTGGCTGGGCCTCACCCACACCTTCAGCCTGGCTCCCTCCCTCCCTCCCCCCTCCATTCATACTTTTGGTTCCTCATTGTCGCCCCATTTTGTGTATGTGTGTGTGTTGTACCCCAGGTGACAAACTCATTACTTTTTGTTGTTCCTAACTGTGATTTTGCTTTTGGCTTCTCGTTTGCCTTCACTGTGCGCATGGTTCAGGCCACCCTATCATGATGACAGTGTGTACTGGAAGCCCTGTGGCGAGGACAGCAGTTTACGGTATATCCAGGAACAGAACCAGAAGAACTTGGGTGGGCTCCAGAGTCTGTTGTACCCAGATAAGCCCATGACAACCCTTTGAAAAGACACCGGGATTTCGTGTTCCATCGTCTGTCTTCATTGCATTCCATAAAATGTTGTCTGTATGTCCTGCAAATGAGTTGTAGACGTCAGGTCGTGATCCAGACGGCACTCTCCAGGTTCTCTTGCAAGCAATTGTTCCTAGGACTTCAGAAAGGGTCGAGGTATCCCAGAAACCCAGCATGTGGTAGTTCACTCATTCCCAAATCCCACCCCCCCCAAAGTTTTTGTATGGCAATCTCATCTCGATTCCCTGCCATGTAAGTGTCGATCCATTTAAATGTCTCTCTTTTTTTGGTTTGCGCTTTGAGTGACACAGGAAGTGGGAAAATTGTAATGATCAAGCATGACTTAATGGCCAGTGATAAAGGGATCCAGGAGACAAATCAGAGGTTCAAACAACCCTCTGTTTTATCCCAGATTGATGTGCTGGTTCTTGTGCCTCTAGAGTTGTTTTTACATAGTCTGTCCATTTGGATTCTAGTGATCTTCATTGATGATACTGTATTTGCTGCTATAATACGGTATCTCTGTCATGTTAGTGCCTTAATAATCAGTGGTGCTGCCTTTCAGTCGATTGTCACAGTGGAGAAGTGGCAGAAAGGAAAAAAACACCTCAGCCAAGTGGAGCTTTTCATGGTAGACAATGTTCAAGCACTGTTGCTCCCTTCATATTTTCATGGCTGTGAGTCTGGGACCGAGTCTTCAGCTCCCTCCCTGCTCTTTTGCCGCCATGTCCAGAAAGAGGTGACTGTAGGCAAGTCATTCCATCTCCACTTAGGGAGGGGTGGGCAGACATGGCACACCCCAGACCAGCCCCCACATCAGACAGAAGTCTGAACAGCCCCCAAGAGGGGTTGATAAAGGATAGTTTAGACGAAGACGTTTTGAAGTGGGGTATGAATAAATCAAAAGTCAGATATATATTCTGCATGCTCAGGTTCCTTGAAACAGTCACCATTTCCTAATTTGTTTTAACTCTCTCGGATATGGAAATGACCTTGCCAGCTTTAGCTAACTTGTTGATTTTTTTGGTCTTAAAGCTGATCAGAATAAGGAATATCTTTGTATATCAGAAGTGCTAGTGTTTTTAATTGATCTGAATTTATAAACAGGAGTAAGTCTAAGAGCAAATATGTGAGAGTTTAATTTTTATTTAAAGTATTTTACAGATGCTGTTATGACATTTGTTTTAATCTTTGTATGTGCTAAGTACAAATAATAATAAATATGAATATTTCCATTTGCCCTGGAGTTCTGTGTTCTATGTCCCTTTTGTCCGTTTTCTACCTTCGAAAACTAGAGCTAGATCCCCGGTGGATTTGCACCACTTCTGTTAAACAAAAGAATAAATTAGTTTCCCTGGCTACCTAAACTGGCTCGAAATTTTGAGAGCAGGTATGTCCTGCAGACAGTAAAGTTCAGAATTGTAAAAATTCTTTCATGGCTCTGTAGTGTTTATATGAAGTTTTTGCAACAATTGGCTCATAACTGAGAGTAAAAATTTTTGAATGAACAACCTTTCATCTACATGAAAAGGGCATGCAGATAGTTACACTGGAATAAATGTGAAACATGGACAGGAGTCCAACTTGGCCCGTACAGACATGTGGTTATGTGGGCGGGGGTGTGAAGTTTGGGCCCATCTCCATAGCAAGATGAGAAGAATCCTGGGTTGGACCTAGGGATGCCAGCCTCCAGGTGGGACCTGGGGATCCCCTGAAATCACAGCTCATCTCGAGACTATCAGAGATCAGTTCCCCTGGAGAAAATGGCTGCTTTGGAGGGTGGAGTCTATGGCTTTGTACCCCACTGAGGCCCCCCCTCCCCAGGCTCCACCCCCAAATCTCCAGGAGTTTCCCAACCTGGATCTGGCAACCTGATTCCCCCCTCCCCAGTCCCCTGCCAGTGGCCAAGGGAAATGTGGAAACCATAGTTGGAGCAGAGATCTAGTGCTGAACTTGTTTCTGGCCGGCATCTCCTCAGACGCCAAGCCAGAAGCTCCCCTGAGCCTTCTCACTGACATGCTGTTTTCTGTCTGGTGAGAATGTCAGAAGAAAGCACTTTCAGCCGTGTGGTCCTGTTTCTCAGCTGAAATATCACCCGGGCACAGGTTTGTTGCCTCATTAGAGGTGAGGCCAGGATCAGCTTTTCCGTGGCCCTGTTGCAGATCGTGTCTCACAGCCTCACCACTTCTCTGAGGCAGCAATGGCTCTTGTCAGAATGTTAGCAACCACAGGAAACAATTAGAAGATTTTTGAATATTCCCATCTTCTGCTGGCTGATTTTGTTCTCAGTGGATCCATATGGGGCAGCTGTAGATGAAACAAACAAACAAACAAACGGAAACCCAGGTACTCCCCCACCCCCCGACCCTAAGAAAACTGAGTGTGGACCATTCACACTTTATATCCTCTTGGATGTTCTGCTGCAGATGAGTCTTTAGCCAACCCAGGAATAGTTTAGTTTAAACATTAGTGTAAACTTTCAAGGTGGAACGGATCACTTTTCCTGAATGGCCTCTTGATTTCATGACACCCGGATTTTATCTGTCCCAGTCAACTTCATGGGTGGGGCTTTTGCCCTATCTATATATTTAGGGTTCTGCTTAGAACAAGTCCCCAGAAATCTGAAAACAGGTAAGAAGTGTGAGAGAGAAGGGTACCAAACTTAGCCCTGATAATTATTTGACAACTGCAGAATCTAAAGCAAACCCGTTAAGAAGTGTAAAGAAGGGAGGAAGCCAGAAGGCAGGTGAAGGGACTATCCAGTGTCTTGCATAGAGTTACTTTTAGGATCGTTCCCCTGCCAAGCAGGAGTTGTGGGCCTGAGGTGGCGGGGGGGGGGAGAGGGTGTTCAATGCAGTGAGCTCCTGCCTCTCAGACCATGAGCTCATATCCTTGAACCAGAGTCTCCATTGTGGTGCCTGTGGGCGCCATGGCACCACCAAAACCTTTCCCAGTGTCCACCAAGTGTCTTTAGAAAGTGGGCAGGGCCAGGTGAGCTTTTGCCCATCAAGGCTTCTGATTGGCCGCTGGAGATCTGATTGGCTGGGCAGATTTTCAGAAACGTTGCTTTAGCAGCGCCTGCCACAACAGCACAAGGATCTTCACTGTGTGACTGAAGGTAAGCTGCGGCAGCCATTTTGTGGCTGGGCCCATTGCGCTGTGTCAGAATTCCAAAGGTGCTCATTGGCTGACAAGGTCTGGTGCCCCCTGCTCTGGTGGCTGAAGATGCCAACCTGGAGTAGCTCAGAGCGGTATGCAGATGAGCTGCTTAGGTACCTAGGAGAGGCAGCCCACTCCTGTGGTGACAGCTTGTGTCCTGTCGAGAAGATTGGTGGTCCTCGACTAGAGGGAGAGAGGGAAGAGTCCCTCAGCAGGGCCCACCCTTCAGGCAGCAAACCAGTATCCTCGTATGCGAAGGAGACCGCTCTGGTGATGGGGAGGGTAGCTTTGGGTAGTGGGAGACTGACTCCTTAGAATGGGTCTCTGATGTCTTTGTGTGATGACTTTGGCTGGGATGAATATCGTGGACTTCACGCGTTCTCCAGGTGGGCTGGTGGCCATGTGTGCGGAGGGGGAGCAGGTGGTTGTGGGGTCTGCTGGCACCAGCAGTGTTGGGAAGTGTCACAGTGTGGTCCTGGAGGGAAGATCAGATTGCTGGCAGGAGATTAAAATCTAGGACCTCCAAAGTAGCATGCTCAGAAATGTGACCTCTTCAGTGAGCAAGGTTAGTGGGATCGGGAGGCAGGGGGGTGGGAGGGGTGATGCTAGGAGGTTTGTTTAAATTGGTCAGGCACTGGGGAATGTGGGGGGGGGCAAGCTGACCCCATACCAAAGAGCCGTGGCATGGGCTTGAACTGAAACAGGATCGTTGCTATAGCTTTTGATAATATTGCAGAGCAGCTCCGGGGGGGGGGGGGGGGGAGGCTGACAGGAGGTGGCAAACATCTGGCTCAGAATGACACACCCTGTAGAGATGGCAGGGTAATTCTGGATAATCTAGATGGAATGGGTGAGAACTTGAAAGAGCTCAGAACCAGAATCCATCTCATGGGACCGAAGGCCCGTGAGGGGCAATGGGCATGTGTGTCGGGGGGGGGGGGGTGCTTGAAGGAGGAGACCAAGTACAAATGTGTCTATGTACACATTCTCAGAAGCATCAAAGACGGGGCTGGTGTGCTTTGTGTCCATTGAGTGAAGGAGACACTGGGCTTGTAAAAATCTGGCTGGGATGGGGGTGGGGGGGTGAAATCAGTGAGATTTCAGTGCTATCCCTTGGATATGTTATATAGGGGTGCCAAAGAAGAACCTATTGGGGTGCGGTGGGATGTACAAATGGCAAAAGGGACAGAGTCCGGTAAACAAGAGGCAGGAAAAAATTAAGCTGAGACTCACCTCACAGAATCTCTACATATTTTTGCCCTCATCATAATTGACTTATGACCCTGTGGGGTTTTCAAGGCAAGAGATGTTCAGAGGTGGTTTGCTACTGCCTGCCTCCACGTCATGACCCTGGTATTCTTTGGAGGTCTCCCATCCAAATACAAAACAGGGCCAACCTGGCTTAGCTTCTGAGATCCGATGAGATCAGGCTAGCCTGGGCCACCCAGGTCAGGGAAAATTAATATCTTGTGGGATGAATACAATTTTCTATCACAGCAGATATCTGAGGGTGATCATAAAATGGAGTCAAGTTATAGATGGGTGGTAAAAACCAAGCTGCACTGGGAACAGAAGCCACTGTGGCTTAACCTGTCTCTTCATGGCCATCTTGCCTTAGTGGGATAAACAGGGTGAAAAGGGAGATAATCACCCCCCCTCCCACACACACACACATACACACTTGTTGCTTTATGTTAGGTTTCCAGAAAGACCAAGATGGGTGGCCACATTAGTCTGTCCGTAGCAGTAGAAAACAGATTGAGTCCAAAAGCACCTTAAAGACTAACACAATTTGTGACAGGGGATGAGCTTTCGTAAGTCACTATTCACTTCTTCAGATACAGCTGGAATGAGAGTCCAGCTATCCTATATATTGGAAAGTGGGGTGATTTCAGGTGCCGGATGACATCAGCAGGCAAATGACCATAGCATGTGTGACTGGATTAGTTGTGATATGCAGAGAGGTGGCTGGTGTGGGGAAATCATCATTGGCAATGAGACAGGAAACCGAGTTCTCGAGAGACTGCTGAATTGCAACTGATAACAAAGCTCAAGACAATACATCCACCTGGACTGAGTCGAGACCTAGGTTTCCCATCTCCTTTCTGCAAAAATGATACAGGTCTATAGCAAAGGTTTGACTGGAGTGGAGCAAGTGGAAAGACTTGGTTGCAACATATAAAGTGGGCAAAAGGCAGAGGGCAAAACCTGGTCACTGTCATAAACCTCTTTAGCACTGCTGAAAAAACTATATAATTTAAAAGCGCATTGGAAGGTAAGCAGAAAACCAAAGACCCTGGCCAGGATTGGGTACAGTCCCATACCTAGGGTTGCCAGCTCTGGGCTGAGAAATACCTGGAGATTTTGGGAGTACAGCCTGAGGGGGGTGGAGTTTGAGGAGGGGAGGGACTTCAATGGGGTATGATGCCATAGAGTCCAGGCAAATGCAGAGAGACTGCTGTATTGCAACTGATGATGAAGCTCTAGACAATGTATCCACCTGGACTAAATTGAGACCTAGGTTTCCTGTCTCATTACCAATGCTGATTTCTCCACGCCTACTACCATTCTGCATATCACATGTAATTCAATCACACCTGTTCTTGTCATTTGCCTGCTAATGTAATTTGATGTCTGAAATCACTTCACTTTCCAATATATAGGACAGATGGACTCACGTTCTAGCTGTATCTGAAGAAGTTAGCAGTGTCTCACGAAAGCTCATAGCCTACCACAAATTTTGTTAATCTTTAAGGTGCTCCTGGACTCACTTTCTTTTCTGCTGTTAGGTTTCCAATGTATGAGAAAACTGCAGCACATACAATGCCAGGTATCCTTGTGACCAAAGGATCCAACTTCCAGCGCAACTGGCTGCTAACTATGTATCTGAGAATTTGCATCATTTCCCCATTGGGAAGGTTCTCCTGTGACTCTCTTCTGAAACCCACCAGAGAAGATCTGGCACACAGGAAAACAGTACCTCCTGCTCCCAGTTCTTAGTAGGCAGCCCATAAAGATACCATCAACATTAGAAGTACCAAAGGTCGCTATGGGGGGGAGGATCCTGGGAAATCAATAGGGACAGTTTCTTTCAGTCTCTCTTGGTCGAAGTCAATACCACCAGCACTGCCAAGGCAATTTCTGTCCCAAGATCAGGTCTGAAGCCAGATCAGTGGGCTGTAGATGGCACGCCCGGCCCCTCAGCAGTTCATCCCATGTTCCTTCATGTCACGTGTCACATGTTCATCCCATGAGACTACGGTAACATTCAACCACGCATCCGGGCAGGGTCAGTTACACAGGTTCATTCCATCTGATTTGGGTACATTTGCCTTGGCTGGGGACTGGAAGGGTAGCAGATGGAATGGATAGGGTGACAGTGGTTGATTGATCTGCCTTTTGGTTTTATTCGGGTTTTTTAAAATTGTTACAGTTGTCTTAAACCGCTGTGGTAAGTTGCTTTGGATCCTGCTGGGGAGAAAGGCAGATTATAAATATTCCACAGGCCTCGGGAGGGAACAGGTCTTCTTTGTTTGATGCAACAAAATACCTGGAACCAGCTTTGGTTGCTGGCCAGCCCCCATTTAGTTCAAAACATGGCCTCTGTTCAGTTCGTTTGTTTGCTGAAGATTAAAGGTCATTGCCAATTAGATCTCACAATGGAATATAAAATTGGATATATTTCAGTCTCAGAGACAAAAGTATGTATCACACAATGAACAAAATGTTGGAAGTTATTCACTGTCAGGCATGATAGCCTGAAATCCTCCAGGATCTTGATCCAGGTGGCTTCCTGTTCAAGGTATTTGCTTCTCATTTTGTAAGGTCCTTGGTCCTGATCAGGCAAAGAGCCTTTTTAAAATAGATTCCTCTTCTAGTTTTGAATTTTGTGCTAAGCTGTTTTAATTTTTTTGTTACTGTGTATTTTATTATCTTGCAAGCTGCCTTGAGCATATTTCTTAAGATGGTGTAAATTAATGTCTATAAAAAACAAAACACAAAGCAAACCCTTACAGAATTCAAAATCTGATGCACCATAGCCGGGAGACTTGACAAGATGGTTCTCAGAACGTTCTGGAAACGCAAGTGTGACGGTAAACAAAATGAAGTGTTCGCTGCTGTTCTGACCCACCCACCCACACACTCATGCTGATCTACTGGAATTTTGGGATATTTGCTATCTAAATAAGCCCCTTGGAAAGTCTGTAACCAGAAGCTCATACACATCGGACATTAGCAGAACTAATCATTTGAGGACACAAGCAAACCAAATAAATGGTGTGGACCCATAGGATGGCTGGTGGTGAGAAGTGCAGTCCAGTTGCAGCCAACTTCTGGCGACCCCGGAGGGTTTTCAAGGCAAGAATTACAAACAGAGGTGGTTTGCCATTGCCTCCCTGTGTCACAACCTTTTTCCTTGGTGGTCTCTCATCCAAGTACTAACCAGGCCTGATCCCACTAAGCTTCCAAGACTTGATAGGACCAGGCTACCCTGGGACATCCAGGTGAGGGCCTTGCCTTTTCTCTAAATCTTTTCTCTAAATCTGAGCAGCAGTCTCCACATTTGGCCTCTTAACTGTGTTTTTGGTGGAGGGCTGTGATAGAGTTCCTTACTCCTCTTTAAGTCCAAATCTGGGCTGTGCCATTTCCAACTGCGGGTGAGGTCTTGCATGATGGAATGCTCTCCAGGGAGGGGGAGAGTCCTGCGCACAGAGAACTCACACGTAAGAGAAAACTAGGCTACAACCCTCCTCCACAAGGTGCAAATTCTCTGTGTCCAAGGGTGGTTTTTTTTTTGGTATGGAGGAACGTTCAGCCAGGTGGCCCCCATCTGTTTTCTTAAATAGTACAGCCCAGATATAGGTTTATCACCTCTGTGAGAAGAACTGCCTGGAACCAGAAGCTTCAGAAGACGTGGGTGAGATTTGGAGCAAACAAGGAGGAAGTCATAGTGATAACCAGTGCTTTTTTTGCTTAATGAAAGTGCTGGTAATTATGTATAAGGTTGCATTGATTTCCATCAGCTCGATCCTCAGGACGTGGGAGAGCCCCCCCCCCCAGGTGCTGGTACTCAGTACCACTAAGTACCGACACAAACAGAGCCCTGGTGGCAACCCCCGTCTTTTGAAAGAGTTGTAAGGGCCTCTCCAGCGACCATTCAGAGAGCGAGATGTGCCATGGTGGCATGGAGGGTGGATAGGCAGGAGTAACTGATAAGTACGTATACATTCAGGTGGGGTAGCCGTGTTGGTCTGAAGCAACGGACCAAAGTTTGAGTCCAGCAGCACCTTGAAGACCAACAAAGTTTAATTCTGGGTGAAGGCTGTCGTATTTGAAGAAGGGTGCCTTGCACATGAAAGCTCATCCCCAGAATTAAACTTGGTTGGTCTTCAAGGTGCTGCTGGACTCAGACTGTGTTCTAATGAATACGTATGTATACTTTTTTCCTCACAGATGACTATGTTGTTGCCAAGACCTTCCTGTCCCTTTCTAAATGTTCTGACTTTGACCCAATCTGTGCTCCACAGCTACCCTTTGAACAACACTGAGCTTCACCCATTTAACATTGAAGAAAATGGTGGAATGCCCTTCACAGCCAAAATGCCTGGGAGACACCACCACCACCACCACCACCACCACCAACACACCAGTTATGGAGGACTTGCCCCACCTGACAGCAGCAAGGATGTGGTTGCTCCTGTTCCAAGCCCAAATAATAAGTCTACACTAATTTTGGCTCCCAGCAGAGGCCCACTGCTTCAACCAAAGGCCTGGCGGAACAGCTCCATTTCGCAGGCCCTGTGAAACTGCGATGGGTCCTACAGGGCCCTGGTCTCAGTTGGGAGCATGTTCCAACAGGCCAGGGCCGAAAAAGCCCTGGTCCTGGTTGAGACTAGATGGACATCTTTCGGGCCAGGAATAACCAGCAGATGGTCCTCCGAAGAGCGCAGAGCTCTCCGGGACACATATGAGGAGAGGTGGTCCCTTAGAGATGTCGGTCCCACGCCGCATGAGGCTTTATGTGACTTGATGATCAAAACTTTTGCAACAATCAGACGAATCTCATAGGCAGCAGAGACTGCGGTTAGGTTTGTAACTTGTCCAGTTACAACTTGGGTGAAGCCTGCATTGAAGACAGATGTCTCCTGGTATTTTAACTTTCGATTCATGCTCTCTGTCTTATCTCTATGCCTGCCTGCTTCTGACCTTGGTGCCTGGATGCTCCTATTCCCCAGGGAAACTATAGTCGTTATTTTAGGTGTGCTTGCTTGCTTTTTTGTGATTGGCTTTATTCCATCCCGGGGTGTATTTGAATGCTGTATAACTTTCCAACTTCCCTATTGGCTATTTTTATCTCGTCACACAATTAACTTTTTCTATGAATGTTTTTGTATAATGAACTTGGACAATTATAAGGATTTTTGTGAGGGATTCTACAAGTCCTCTTCAGACTGACCTGAGATTTTTATTTTTATTTATTTTTTATTAAAAAGTGCTTAGCCGCTTGCAAAAGTTTGAAACTGGAGTTCCAGTTACCCTTCCTGCCCTTGTCCCTGTCCCTTCCCTCTGAAATTCTCCATCTGGATGACTCAATAGAAAAGCTTCTTGAGCTCTAAGTACACCATGTAATTTACTTACTTGTGTGCCTCAGCAATTTTCAGGGCACTGCTTCATCTTCGTGGAAGTGGAAATGGGTTTTTGAAATGAAGAACTGTCAGTCCTGATTGATTTGATGGATCAGATCAGTCAAATGAATGGGCTAACAGCTAATGGGATGTTCAAGAGGATCCATCCGTCTTCGCTGGCCCAAGATCTGGATTTCTCTGGCAGCCTTTGTGCTGCCCCACCAGAACCCCTTCGGTGGAAATCCTTTGTGCCACACACACCTTGTATCAGTGGGTGCCTTTTCTGCTTCTATCTATTTTTTTAATGTTGTGACTAGAGCCATGTGCTTTCTGCATGCAGCTGTACCATGGTTTTATTGTGAGGGCACCATAATACCTTTTTTATTTTTCAATTTCTTTCCTAATAATTCCCAACTCTGAATTGGCCTTTCCCCCATTCCAAGTTGAAAAAGAGCAGAGTGACACGGTGGAAGTTCCAGGTTGCTGTGCCTGGCGGTTCCCAGGGTGTGTTTGGTGGGTGCGCTGTTCATAATTGGTGGTATTCTTGTGCAGAAATTTTACCCACAAATGTCGAGGAAACCTGGATTGTGTTCCCAGTCTTGGAAAATGGGCAGCTAAGTTTTTGAGGGCCAGAAACATAGTTTACGTTTTTAAAAACTATTTAAAGGAGCAAAAGTGTTTTGGGTCAGGAAGCACACAAGACCAGGGAATGCAAAAAGGAGGGCAGAATGATACAGCAGTTATGGTCATGAAGTCCTGACTACAGGAAAGGGCTCTGAAGAACCAAATAAGAGCAAGAAGTCTCTGCCGGCCTCCAGCTCTTGTGCTGAATGGCACTGTGGGGGGAGGAACAGCCTTGCTTCCTTGCTCCACCCCCAGAGCGAAAGTGTGGGGGAGCCGCCTGGGTGGATTTGGATCATATCCAAGCAAGATCCTACAGAGGGCACCCTCTGGTAGAGCAGTGGTAGTTCGAGTGTACACAGCCTCGTGGGTGGGGCCCACGTAGGGCTGCCAAGTCCCCCGGTAGAGCGGGGGAAACACCGATTTTTAAAGCTTTCCCCCGCTTTTCCAAAATTGGCCACCGGGGGGACAAAATGGCTGCCAGCAGGGGAACCTCGGAGCCTGCCCTGCTGGCCTCTTGAACTTCTTAAAAGGGAAATTTCCCCTTTAAGAGCTGATCGAGCAAGACAGCCCTGCCCAGAGATCAAGGAGGGACTAAGCTCTTTCTACTGAAGGGCTTCCGTGCAAGGTTGCTGCTGGAGTAAGCTGCGTAAGGTGCTGGGGTCTGCGAGCTCTTTTCCTTCTCTGTCTCTCCCCCTCCCCCTCTTTCTTTTTTCTGTCTGTCTGTCCACTGTGGTTTTGTCAAAGGAATAAACTGTCACTTCCAAAGAGGTAAACATCACAAGGAGAGGTTGCCTGTAGAAGGTCTGGGAGTGGGATTGTTTAAAATGTCTTGTCGTGGCTGTTTGGGTCCCCCCAATCCTCATTTCCCTTCTGCAAATAAAAGTTGGGATTCCTCATTTTTATGCCAATTTTCTGTTTCTTTCAACCATGTCCCCCCCCCCCCCCCCGCAGTAAAAATCTGCATTTTTAAAAGCATTTGTACATCAAGCAACCGGTATTTTAAGTTAGGGATGGATCCAACTAGCTTTTCTGCTGGCGAAAAGGGGAGGTCAAAGGTCCTCTTTAGCCACCAAAAAGCCTATGCTGGGGGGGGGGAGAAGTTATGGGACTTACATGGACAACAGCTGGGTGAAACAAGGGCCAGAAATAAAGCCTGGGAATTGGGCAAGAGTAAGTGAAAAAGCTGTCTATCTGTCTGTCTGTCTGTCTGTCTGTCTCTCTCTCTCTCTCTGTCCCCATCCAGCAGAGGTCTATCAGTGGCTATTATAGCCACAAGGTCTAAATGGAACCCTTTGTCTGGGGCAGTGATGCTCTGAATTCTTGGTGCTTGGGGGGCAACAGTGGGAGGGCTTCTGGAGTTCTGGCCCCGCTGCTGGACCTCCTGAGGGCACCTGGTATTTTTGGCCACTGTTGTGACACAGAGTGTTGTACTGGATGGGCTGTACTGGATGGGCCGATCCACTGTGGCTTCTCTCCTGTTCTTATGATATGAAAATCATATTCTGCCGAGATGAGGAAGGATTCAGTAGGGCCGTTGCTCAGTGATAGAGCATCTGCTTGACATGCAGGAGGTATCAGCCTCTTCAGCTAAAAAAGGATCAGGTAATAGGTGACATTAAAGATCTCAGCCTGAGACCCTGGAGAGCCACTACCTGAGTAGTAGTCAATACTGACCTTGATGGACCAATGGCCTGATTCAGTATTAGGAAACTTCATGAGTTCATGTGTCAGCATGTGGAAGCAACATCACAGGATATGACATCACAAAATGATGTCACTTCCTTTCTCCTGGCTCCACCCCCAAAGTCTCCTGGCTCCACCCCCAAAGTCCCCAGATATTTCCCAAGTTGGACTTGGCAGCCCTAGGCCCACGAGGACCCTGATCATAAAGCCTCTTTTAGGAACAGCCGTTTCACTGTGATTGTGCTTGCCCACTGCAGTCCCGTTCCAAAGGGCGAGCACAGAGAGCAAGCTCCCTGATGCTTCATTTCTAAAAAAGTCCGAAGCCTCTCTGTTATGCATCACAGCCAGCACCTTAGAGACCAACAAGATTGGGGGGGCGGGGGGGGGGCGGTATGAGCTTTCGAGAGTCCAGGCTTCGTTCCTCAGACACTGAGATATACTGGGTTCAGGTGCGTTGAGTTATCAGCTCATAGTTTACGCGTGATTACCACAAGGAGAAAAGAAGACTGGCTAACCCTGGCCGAAGCCCGGTATTTATGCCTGAAAAGGATTGCACCCCAAACACACCCCACTCCCAACGATAGGCTATTTACACTCTATTGTTTCCTGATTGGTTTCCTCTAGGATCCCTGTCTCCTTACTGGCCCATTCTAGGATCCTAGCGATCTACTGTTATGCGTCCCAAGCTAAGTCCTTTCGCAAGTAAGTTCAGGCTCAATACATAACAGACAGACTCGAAGGGGCTCTCGAAGGCTCTGCTGGACTCAAATCTGGCTGTTCGATTGCAGACCAACACAGGCACCCTCCGAAACGTGTGTCCGGCCATGGGCTACCTTCGTCTTTGCCCCCGTTTGTTTGCCAGCACACCCATATCTGTGAGGGTCAGTGCTGTAGTCTTTTAATGGCTGGGCCAAAAGGTTGTCTAAGCCAGGGATGCCATCTTCCAGGGATGCCCTGGAGATCTCCCACTCCGACAACTGATCTCCTGAGACCAGTTCCCCTGGAAGAAATGGCTGCTCTGAAGGGGGACTCTATGGCATCACAGTCCTGCTGAGGCTCCTCCCCTCCCCAAACCTCCCCCTCCCAAGGCTCCACCCCCAAAATCTCCAGGTATTTCCCAGCCCAGAGCTGGCAGCCTGATGCCTAACTCTGAGGTATCTAAATCTGTAATGGGAGATATCTCCAGTAGGAGAGCTTTAACCTCATGGCCTTCTTGACTTCAGTGTGTGTGTGTGCATGTGTGTGTGAGATATTTTTTTTTACATCTTCAGTGAGGACCCTAAGTGGCATGTTCTTCTCCATTTTATCCTCATCACAACCTTCTGAGGTAGATGAGGCTGGGGGCGTGTGACTGGCCCAAGGTCACCCAGCAAGTTTCCATGGCAGAGTGGGGGATTCGAACCTGGGACTCCCAGATCCTAGTCTGTATGAGGAACAGCTACAGTTCCTTTTGCTAGGTAGGGGAAAATCCCTTTCAGTGTGAGTTGCCATCCTCCAGGCAGAATCTGGAGTTCTCCCAGAATTGCAACTTTTCTCCAGACTACAGAGATCGGCTCCCTTGGAGGAAAAGGCAGCTTCAGAAGGCAAACTCTATGGTATACCATAGATTGTAGATGAAATCCCTCCACAAATTGCCTCCTCTACAGGCACTCCCCCCTAATCTCCAGGAGTTAGTCGCCCTACGTTCAGTCCATTTTAAAACTTCGTTGTTGCAAATGTTACAAGCTGCTATTGTCAAAAGGGGATGAGTGTGATTGTGATGTCAGTTTATAACCGTGTGTAAACTTTGTCCAGTGGTTAGGTTTGCAGGGTTTTTTACTTTGCTTTCAGACTGTTTTCTTTGCTAATTCTGGGCATCCAGGAGTTCCTCGCCTTTACGACAGTGCTTCTGTCCATCTGAAGAAGGTGGAAGTGGAGACAGGGAAAGCGGTTGGGCCATGGCCAGCGCTGCACATCAACATGAACAAGGTACAGCATGGGCATCTCTATCAGGGGCTTGGATTGCCAGTCTCCAGGTGGGGCCTGGAGGTTACCCAGAATTACAACTGATTTCCAGACTGCAGAGATCAGTTCCCCTGGAGGAAATGGCTGCTATGGAGGGCAGACTCTGTGGCATCATACTCTGCTGAGGTCCCTCCTCTCCCAAAGCCCCACCCTCCCCGGGCTCCTCCCCCCAAATCTCCAGGGATCTCCCAGCCTATGCCAGCCAGGCGGATCTTTTACAGTCCCACAAAAGCTGTTCCGTTTGAGCTGCAAGTAGCTCTTGAGCTGGCTTAGTGCACCGCAGGCCCCCAGCCAAAGCAGAGAGGATGATGCCCTCTTGAACTGCTCAAGTAACCTGCAAGGAGCCAGTTGCTCTTATCAACACTGCAGGGATTAGATCAGAGATGTAACTCAGCTCCAAGGTGAGGGGAAACAGCACAAGCAGGGAGGGTATTTCCCTTCAATTTCCCATCCCATGTCTCTTCACAAACATTTACTTCCTTCATCTAAACCCTGCCTGTCTCCCTGATCGTGACCCAAGGCAGCTTACACAGGCCTTCTCTCCTCCAATTTATCTTCACAAACACCGCCCTGTTAGAGATGCCAGCCTCCAGGTATGGGACCTGGGGATCCTCCAGAATTACAGTTCCTCTCCAGACTACAGAGAGCAGGTCCCCTGGAGAAAAGAGATGCTTTGGCGGGGGAGCTCTGTGGCCTTGAACTCTGCTGAGGTCCCTCCCCTCCTAGGGATGCCAGCCTCCAGGTGGGACCTGGGGATCCTCTGGAATCCCAGCTGATCTCCAGACTACAAATATGAGTTCCCCTGGAGAAAACAGATGCTTTGGAGGGTGGACTCTCTGGCATTATAACCCACTGAGGTCCCAGTCCTCTGTCCCCAAATCTCCAGGAGTTTCCCAACCAGGATCTGGTAAACCCCCCCCCCCCCAAATAACCTACTGGTGGCTAGGGAGGATCTGGCAGCCTACACCCTGTAGCCAAAGTTCAGTTCCCCTGGAGGAACTGGGGGCTCTATGGTATCCTAGCCTGCTGAGGGCCCTCCCCTCTTGAAACCCTGCCTTCCCCAGGCTCCGTTGCTTTCATCTCCTGAAACTCCCCCACCCAGAGATGGCAACCCTAGCTTCCAGTCGAGTGTAATCCCCTTGGGCCTGTCTCATGAAACACTGGGAGCCAATTTCTTCTTTTTGAATGTAGTTTTAAAATCAAAGGTTCCCCTCTGCCCCTTATTTTCCCCTCACTTGCTTCTGCTGTTTGCCCCCCCCACACACACACACTGCAGTCCTCCACACACTTAGGTGGGCGTCTGTTTTAAGTCTCTTTACTTCCAAAGGGTAAGCTTGGGTTGAGGTGGTTGGGACCCAGTCAGTGTTCCCTCTAAGCTGAGTTAGTGTGAGCTAGCTCACAGTTTTTTTAGCCTCTGGCTCACACATTTTTGTCATGGCTCAGGAAGGATGGCTCCAGAGCAAACTAATTCATGCAGTAGCCAAATTGCTCGCTCACAACTTTAATGCCAGCAGCTCACCAAGTAGAATTTTTGCTCACAAAACTCCACAGCTTAGAGGGAGCATTGGACCCAATACATTTTCATGAAATCTCTCTCTCTCTCTCTCTCTCTCTTTCTCAGAAGTGGTGTCTTGTTGTTTGTGTTCAAAGGTGACTGAACTCAAGTCTGTGCTGGGAAGGGTGGCAGAGACATCTTCCCCAGTGGTGCCATGGCAACCCTCCTGCCAAAATAATCTGTGGGATCCAAATGTCTGTCCTTGTCTTTGTATTCATATATTTAATTAGATAACAAGATGAGAAAAAGCCAAATAAAACCGTGTACATTAATGGAACGTACTTTACTCTTCTGAGTGCTACTGGGCCATTTTAATTAATACAAATGAGACATCAAAGGTCCCCAGAGGTGAATCGGAGAGCATAAGGCTATGATTCTCTCTGACACCGGTTGGGAGAACAGAAGTGAACTCAAGCAGTTGCCTCAAACAGTTGGCTCAAACTCATCCACAAAAACGATACGGGTCTATGGCAAAGCTTTGAGCAGCGCAAGTGGGAAGACTTTGTTGCAACCATATAAAGTGGGCGCAAGGCAGAGGGCAAAATTTGGTCACTGTCATAAACCTCTTTGGCACTGCTGAATGGGGGTACGATGCCGCAAAGTCCACCTTCCAAAGTGGCCGTTTTCTCCAGGGGGACTGATCTCTGTTGCCTGGAGGTCAGTTATAATCCCAGGAGATCTTCAGCCACCACCTGGAGGTTGGCAAACTTACCCGTACTGTTGTACCCTCTGATTTGCTAGACTCCATCCTTCAATTTGATCGGGAACATGTGCAATAGAACAGTTATTTCAGTTGCAGGCCTCCTGTGGCATTTAGCATGGAATGGACACGTGTTACATACTCATGGGGCCACTCTGGCACAGTTCCCCCCGGTCTTGTTAGCAGTCAGACCCTCCTCCTGCTGGGGGTGCAGCTTGTGCTTAGAGATAAACACCCCTTCTTTAATATCATCCCCGAAATTGTATGCGCAGTGCCTAAGACTGAGAACTAAAGTGGAGCTGGTACAAACTAAAATAAATGCTGGCCGGGGTAAGAGCTGGGGAAAATATTTTGGAAGGTGAACCAGAATGGCTGGCTCACTAACGAACCTCCTCCCCACACTAAAGTGATGCATAATTGACAACGATGGGTCTCCCAAGAAAACATTACCTCACCTTAGATTAACCTAGTCCGCAACCAGTCATGGTCTCACCCCAGTTTAGTAACACATTAACAACTATTCATACAACCCAGTAGTTTCTCCCCATCCTGTAATCAAGGATTATCAAGGAACAGTATCACTTTATTTCATATTAAGCAATCTCATCAAGGTTTCACCCAAACATTTATCCATCCTCCAAAAGCCCATCAAGGTATTGTTTTGGGGGCAAGCACATCAGCCTACCCTCAGAGAGCATTTTGCCCTATATTTGGAGTACATAGAAGAAGAGAAGAGATAGGATTTATACCCTGCCCTTCACTCACTTGGAGTCTCAGAGCAGCTTAACAAAACTCCTTTCCATTCCCCTCCCCACAACAGATACCCTGTGAGGTAGGTGGGGCTGAGAGAGCTCTTTCCCAAGCTGTCCTTGAAGAGAAACAGCTGGTACAGAGCTATGGCTTGCCCAAGGTCATCCAGCCACGTGCAAGTGGAGGAGTGGGGAATTGTTGTGTACTAGTCACGAAATGGGCAGACCGCCATGCAGTCAGAGCACATGGCCCGATTCTACCTGAGCTTCAGCCAGGTAGAACAATAGACAGTCGGATCCAAAACGACCACCAATAGCCAGCCTAGGTCTTCCGCGGGGGACCTATGAACTTCAACTTAAGACCTAAGGCCCTATCAGAACTATGCACATAATGCTAAGCCCTATCAGGTATTTTTGGGTGCGGCCAGAGGGTGTGGCTCCGGCCAGGCATATAAACAGGGCCCTGGAGCCCTGGCTGCATGCTTGATCTGACCATTCTCTGAACATGCTGATTCACTAATAAAGTCTTTGCTATGATCATCATACAACTCGCCTCCCGACTCCAGTACGTTCCACTGGCGACGAAGGTGGGATCCCGATGAGCGACTCATCAGCCGTGCCGAGCAGTGGAGCTCCGAGCACCGAGCCGCCGGCTCAACAAGCCCCCATCGCTCGCAACCTCGCTCCCTGCCTCGGCAAACATGGCTGCCGCAGCGGGAAACATCCCTCCATTCGACACCTCCAAGCCCCGAGCACTGGGACGCAATGGGTCAGGCAGCTCGAGTTCCTCCTGACGGTGCACGGAGTCACCGAGGCCACCCTGAAGAGGGCCTGGCTAATGGGCCACTGCGGCATCGAGACAATGCCACATCGCGCAGAATATCATAGCACCACCGAGACCTGCTGGACGTCTCCTACGATGACCTCAAGAAGCTGCTCGGGAACTACTTCGCGCCAAAACCATCCATGTTGGCGTTCCGGGTCCAGTTCCTCGAACGGAAGCAGCAACCGGGAGAGAATGCCGCCACGTTCCTGGGCCGACCTCCGCCACCTGGCAGTCGGGTGTGAGTTTAAGAACGTGGAGGACAACCTGCTAGGCAGCTTCATGGCAGGGGTAAGAGAAGCCAAGCTCCGCCGCCAGCCTTATCACCAACCCCCGAGCCAACCCTCGAGAAGGTACTGCAGGCTGCCATTGCGTTCGAGGGCGACCTACAAGGACAAGCAGGCGTCCAAGGTCCACTGCATCGCCTCCTCCGGGTCTGAGACAGATGAGGACGAAGACGTCCACCAGCTACGCAGCCTCTACCGCCCGCCGCGCAGAAGGGTGAGTCTCGAGGCCGCGCCCGGCACACCACGGCCGCCGCCGCCTCCGCTTCTTCCAACCCCAGCAGGCTGCCCCAAAGCTGCGCTAGCTGCAGGGGACCCCCACGAGAGACGCTACTGCCATTTCCGGGATACCGTCTGCAGAATGTGCAGGAAGACGGGGCACATCGCCAGGGCCTGCCGCTCCCTGGAACGCGCGACAGTCCTCCACGGCCTCCACCCGCCCACTATGAGGCAGTTGACCGCACCTCTTCCGGCCACCCAGGTATTCCAGCTACGAGAGCCCCTCCCCCGCAGCAATCCAGGTTAACCTGCGGATCGGGGGCACCCCCCTGTTGCATGGAGGTTGATTCCGGGGTCTGCCTACTCCATAGTCTCAGCGGCCACTTTTAAAAAACTGTTTCCCGCAGCGGAGCCCCCGGCTGCGCTGGCCAACTGCCCTCGTGCTCCGGGACTTTCAGAAAAACCCGGTCACCATCAAGGGACTGGCGCAGGTTCAGGTGCAATACCAGGGTGTATGCAAATCCCTCGACCTACTAGTGGTGGAGTGGGACCTCAACAGTCTGCTGGGGCACGCTTGGTTCAAGCCCCTGGGGATGGGCATGACAGGGGTTCACAAAGTAGAGTTAGCAAATTACGACTCAGTCTGTGCGGAATTCCCAGCCATCTTTGACGGCACCCTCGGTTCCTACCGGGGTCCTCCAGTCTCCCTGGACCTGGATCCGGCCGTACGGCCCGATCTGGGTGCCAGCCCGGTGGCCGGCTTTAGGAATGCGGCCCAAGGTGGAGGCGGAACTAGACAAACTCGTGGCTCAAGGCGTGCTGGAGCCAGTTCCCCATGCAAAATGGGAAACCCCTATAGTGACCCCGTTGAAGTCTAATGGGGAGGTCCGCATCTGCGCGGACTACAAATTGTACTCTGAATCGGCATTACAGGACCACTCTTACCCGGTACCAGTGATCAGCCATGTGCTAGCATCCCTAGCGGGAGCCACGATCTTTGGGAAGCTGGACTTGGCTCAAGCCTATCAACAAGCTCCCAGTAGACGAGGCAACCGCAGAAGCTCAAACCAATAGCAACACACAAGGGCGCTTTCAAAATGAAAAGGCTCCAGTTTTGGGGTCAGCGTTGCCCCCTTGGTCTGTTTCAGCAACTAATGGACTCTGTTTTAAAAGGCATTCCAGGGGTGAAGCCATTTTTTGATGACGTCCTCATTGCGGGCTCCGGACGTCGCCACCTTCAAGACACGCTTACGAGCCGTTCTGCAGCGTTTCCCAGGACGCCGGTCTCAAGGTGCGAAAGGACAAGTGCACCTTGGGAGTACCTTCAGTAATGTTCCTGGGGTTCCACGTGGATGCACAGGGCATCCACCCCACCAAGGAGAAGGTGAAAGCCATCACGGAGGCACCGACCCCCGACAACAAAAGCGGAGCTCCAGGCATTCTTGGGGCCTCCTCAATTTCTACCACGCGTTCTTGCCACACAAGGCGGACGGGTTCGCCGAGCCCCTCCATAGGTTACTGGACACAGGGGGTAAAATGGGCTTGGGGGCCCGTGACACAACAGGGCTTTCACAGCAGTTAAGGACTTGTTGGCGTCTAACGCGGTCTTGGCACACTTCGACGAGTCTTTGCTGGTGGTCCTTGCATGCGATGCATCTCCATACGGGGTGGGGGCTGTCCTGGGCCATCGTCTGCCAAACGGTAGGGAGGTGCCCGTGGCCTACTACTCCCGGACACTGTCAAAGGCGGAGTGGAATTACGCCCAAATAGACAAGGAGGCCTCTGGCGATAGTGGCAGGGGGTAAAAAAATTCCACGATTACCTCTACGGACAAGGCATTTATGGTCGCCACGGACCATAAGCCGCTTCTTGGGCTGCTCGCCCCACACCGCCCAGACGCCCCAGATGCTGTCCCCCCGGGTCCTGCGGTGGTCTATTTTTCTTGCAGGTTACCAGTACGACCTCATCCACCGCCCCCGGGAAAACCCATGGGCCACGCCGACGCCCCTCAGCCGCTTGCCCCTCCCGGACTGCGACCCCGACCCGGCTCCTGCATTCTACGTGGCCCTCCTCGAAGATCTTCCGGATCACCCGGTACAGGTACCCGATGTGGCCCGCCGCACGGCGCGGGACCCGCCGTCCTCTCCCGGGTTTCCGACTGGGTGGGGAGGGGGTGGCCCGACCATCTGGGCCAGGAGTTCGCCGCTTTCACAGCTTGGAAACATGAACTCTCCACCCACAAGGGGTGTTTGCTCTGGGGGTCGAGGGTAGTCATCCCTGAGCCGCTCCGCCCAGAGGGTACTAGCAGCCCTCCATGAGGCACATCCCGGAATCGTCCGGATGAAAGCCTTGGCCCGCAGCTACGTGTGGTGGCCAGGCATAGACAAGGAGATTGAGGATCGGGTACACAAATGCAGCAAATGCCAAGAGTCGCGGCCTGATCCTCCCCATGCCCCCGTCCGGGCCTGGGAGTCAACTGACAAACCATGGTCGCGACTCCATCTCGACTTCGCTGGGCCAGTCCAGAGGCAGTTGTTCTTTATTGTTGTGGAATAGCTCAGTAAGTGGCTGGAGGTAGTCCCGGTGCAGTCTACCTCGACCGAGGCGGGCCAAGAGAGCCCTGTGGCGCATCTTCGCCACCCCACGGAGTGCCAGACTCACTTGTGACAGACAACGGAATGGCCTTCACATCGGGAGAGTTCCAGCGCTTCACAGACCTGTTCGGCATCCGGGCACATCTGCTCGGCACCGTTCCACCCAGCTACCAATGGACAGGCAGAACGGATGGTTCGTACAACCAAAGATGCCATCAAAAGGATGGACACCGGGGACTGGGAGCTGCAGCTAATCAAATTCCTTTTCAGCCAGCACAACACCCCACACACGGGAATGGGTCACCGCTCAGTGGAGTTGTTGATGGGCCGGCGACTCGGCACCATACTGGATCGTCTCCACCCCGAGCTGCGCCATCTCGATGCCAAAGCGAGGACAGAGCTCTGGCCAGCTGCCCGAGTTTTCGCGCCCGAGGACCCCGTCTACGCCCGGAACTACGCCCGGGGCCCAGGGGTGGATCCCGGCATGGATCATCCGAGCAACTGGCCTGCTCTCATACGAGGTCGGGGACGGAAGGAAGGAGCAACCTGGCGGCGCCACATCGATCAGCTCCGGCGGCGCACACCAAGTGTTCCCGAGTCAGCACTTCCCGCGGAGCCGTCACCAAACCCAGCTAGGGGGACCCTGATCCGGAGGATGAAACCTCAGAATCCCTACCGGAGGAGCAGCCCGTGGACGGAGAGCGCCGTCCAAGCCGCGGCCCAGCGCTCCCGAAAGCAACCAAAAGGGGCACCCTGATCCCAGGGCCTGCCGAGGCCCCGTGACCTGCAACGCCCCGGCGCTCGGGGCCGCGAACGTCGCCGGCCAGAGTACCTGCAGGACTATGTCTGCCGAGTGGGACACCCGAACTATGGGGGGAGGGGTGTTGTGTACTAGTCACGAAATGGCGACCGCCATGCGGTCAGAGCACATGGCCCGATTCTACCTGAGCTTCAGCTAGGTAGAACAATAGACAGTCAGATCCAAAACGACCACCAATAGCCAGCCTAGGTCTTCCGCGGGGGACCTATGAACTACAACTTAAGACCTAAGGCCCTATCAGAACTATGCGGCATATGCTAAGCCCTATCAGGTATTTTGGGTGCGGCCAGAGGTGTGGCTCCGGCCGGCATATAAGCAGGGCCCTGGAAGCCCTGGCTGCATGCTTGATCTGACCATCTCCTGAACATGCTGATTCACTAATAAAGTCTTTGCTATGATCATCATACAACTCGCCTCCCGACTCCAGTACTTTCCAGGAATCAAACCTGGTTCTCCCAGATTAGAGTCCCGCACATTTAAACCACTACACCAAACTGGGCTCTCTGTGCCACAAACAGTCTGTCTGTGTGTGTTCTCGGCACTAAACATCACATCCCACTTGCATGTGAGTCCTCTCCTTCTCTTCAAGGAAACGCTGGCTGTTTTGCTAGCTGCCTTCCATGGACCTCATTCTCAGAGATCAGTAAATATCACTTTTCCCCAGATCACTGTCTCTCCCTCCCCTTCTTGATTTCCTCTTAGCTAGGCTTGTGTGTTTTCCGTGTGTTTTATGCGTATGTTTTGCTCTTTTATTCTTTTATAATAAAACAGCTTTCCAGTTGAACTTCAGCCTGGTTTAATTTGAGAATTGTCTAAGGGAATATCCTGGTATACGTAAGTGGAGATCCCTAGTTACCCCCCTCTCACTTGTCTCCGGTTAAGCTAATTTCCCCCAGTTAAACAGGAGACCTGCCAATTTGGGTAACAGACTTCGTTGGCTTCCCTCTCTGCCCCTGCCTTTCCCCCCCTCTAGCCACTTCCCCAAGTAGGTAATGGGTATTTCTTTGCAGTAAAGATGGCTGTCCAAGACTGAGGCCGCTAAGTTCTGTTTCACACATGCATCTCCATTGCTCATTGATGGAAGTCTCATGAGAATGAGCTTTCACAGTTCCCATGGCTTTGGGATCACATGATGCCCACTCAGACACAAGACTTTTTTTAAATGTTAATTTTTATTAAGATTTTTAAAACAACATACATTAAAAAACCCAGAAAAACACAAAAAATTGGAATAAAAAAAGAAGTGAGAAAAACATGAAAAGTAGAAGCAAAATAAGGGAATATCAATTTTCATCTACGACTGACAACTTGGTTTACTCTAATCACCCTCTCTATAATTACATAATAGATTCCCTCGTTTATCTATAATCTTTTCCCCCTCTTATTCTTCACAACCATAAGTCATCAATTAATCTTTTTCAGTTTCATGCAAAAAGTCTAAAAGGGTTTTCCAGTTAGCAAGACTTTTTGATGGAGACGGCTCATATATGCAGCCAGCACCCAACATGTGTCCTCTGATTAAGAGATATCCACACATGTATGAGCCCTTAACAATACATCTGTGCACAGTCACCAAACTGAACAAATTAATAAGCCATTATTTTTAGAGCTATCCAATTAACCACAAACTATTTTCCTGTTGAAAAAAAAGCAAGTTGTTAGCTAATTAAAGATCATCCATCTCATTTGGGTGACAATGTACAGACTGTTAACAAAACAGCTACTATCGACTGTTAACTAGCCCGCTACTGCTTTGTGCAAGAAAAGCCAGGGTTTTTATGTGGACACCTAAGATTAAAATCCTACGCAGGGAGAAGTATCCCTCAGTGGACACATGTTGGATTGTGGCCCTAGAAGTTTCACTGGGTAGCAATTGACTGCTTGCAGATCAATATGCCAGAGAGAAACAAAAGCAGCTAAGTGAAATCAGGATGATGAGAAAATTGGCTAATTAGAGGGTTAGGTCTTCCTTTTGATTAATTTTCTGTCCTCAGTATTGATTTTCTGATTAATTTTCTGTCCTCAAATATTGTGATTGAGTCCACAGAGGTGGCAAATAAAGCCAAAGATAGGGGCCATTAGGGATTTAGATTACTTGGCTGGCTCTGAAGAAGTGAGCGGTGACTCACAAAAGCATTTACCCTGCCACAATTTTGATTCATCCTTAAGGTGCTACTGGATTCCTGCTCTTTTCTATTGGTGGTTTAGGAATTAGGGAGACATATTTTCCCACTGTTTAACTTCCTCACTGAATAAAAGCTTTAACTGAGGACAAATACTAGTCTGCTCAGTGGCCCCTACAGGCTTCCCCATTTTACCAGGCTGGCTGAGGACCCAGGCGACCAGGCCTCTGCGAGAATTCTCCTCCCGGCTGAATTGTGTGTGCATATAAAGAGCTGTCAAGTCACATGGCGACTCATGGCCACCCCAGCAAGGGGGCTTCTAAGGCGGGCAAGAAGCAGAGGTGGCTGGCCATTGGCCTTCCTCTGCAGAGTCTTCCTCAGGGGGTCTTCCTTCCAAGTACCAGCCCTGCTGAGCTCCTGAGATCTGACGCGAGCAGACCACACCGTGCTGCCTTCCCTCCCCACGGCTTAATTGTCCCACCAATAAAAGGAGAAAACCTGTTCTTCTTTTCTGCGTTTCCCGCTGCCAAGTGCAGGAGAACATCAAGAATTTGGCTGTCCTACAAACTAGCCATCTTTTTAAGGCACTAGTTGTACATCCTCTCTCTTCAGCTTTGACACTCATCTACATTAAACGTGTGCACAGTTCCCAATAGGGTTGCCAGCTTTCTATTACAATGGATCCCCAGGTGACAGAGATCAATTCCCCTGGAGAAAACGGCCACTTTGGAGGGTGGACTCTGCATGACATTATTCCCCACTGAGGGCCCTCCTGTCCACAAACCCCGCCCCCCTCAGGCTCCCCAGGTATTTCCCACCCCAGAGTTGGCAACCCCAGTTCCCAAGCCTTTACTGAAAATCATATCAGGAAAGGTTTCCTTGAATTCCTTTCAATTCTCTGGTTTAGTGTAGACCATGAGCAGCAGTTTCTGAGATGTAGAAAAACCAGATTGAATATACTAAATAACTGAGCAAAGGGAGAAATTAAAATAGGAAATGAATCTATTGATTCCTCCCTAATTCCAAAGTTAACCTTGAGGTAAATGATGAAAGGCCTTTAAACTTGAAGTTAGTTGCTCTTTTACTTCATGGATATAAGGTTAAGACAGCCTCATGCCTTTGATAGCCAATGGTAGCCAACTTTATGTTGAGAAAATCCTGGAGATTTGGGGGTGGAGCCTAGGGAAGGGAGGTTTGTGGAGGGGAGGGAACTCAGTGGCCTCCAAGGCAGCCATTTTGTTTAGGGGAACTGATCGTGTAGTCTAGATATCAGTTGTAATTGAAAACAAAATCTCCAGGGTCCACCTGGAGGTTGGCAACCCTCTTTCCCATCCACCATTTTGGCCACAAAGTTACTGATCTCATTAAACAATAAATGATTTTAATATTTGTTAGCTTTATTTAACAATCTTGGACAGGGGTCATTTTGTAGAAAAAGAGGTGCAGGAGCTCATTTGCATACCTATTAGCATAACTCATTAGCATAACGGGCCGATAGTTTGGGCAAAAATGTATAATTGGTTAAATGGGAAAACTAAATAAATAATATAACTGTAATATTGGATTGAAAAAATTTTTTTGAATTAGATTTGATGGATGATAAGTTTGTATATTATTTCATTATGTTTGTATGAGCCTTATGGGCTATTACATCTTAGAGTTCTTCTATCTATTGAAATGTTGTTGATACTATTGTTAAGTTTAATAATCTAAAATTAATAAAATATAATAAAAAAAAGAAATCAATGGCAAAAACTCATAGGGTATATAAGGGGCTGGAGGAGAAGGGGTTTGAGGGAGAGGCTCCAAACTTGCAAGGTACCTTCTGGGACCTCTCCCCGAAATACCCAACAAGTTTCAAGAAGATTGGACCATGGGGTCCAATTCTACAGGGCCTCAAACAGGTTGCCCCATGCCCTCCATTGTTCTCTATGGTGGGGGGAAACGTTACTTTTTCCCACCATAGAGAACAATGGAGGGAATGGGGGCAACCTGTTTGGAGGCTTGTAGAACTGGACCCCCTAGTCCAATCTTCTTGAAACTTGGTGGGTATTTGGGGGAGAGGCTCCAGCAGCTACCCTGCAAGTTTGGAGCCTCTCCCTCAAACCCCCTCCCCTACAGCCACTTTTAAAGCTGCCATCAAATTTCGGTGACAATTTGGCGGCGGGCCGAATCAGATCAGAGAATCTGATTCGGCCCGTGGCTGCCCTACTGCCCACGCCTGAGCTGGCGGAGCATCGCTCCGCCTCACTCCGGCCCCAAAGGACCCCTGATCTTGGAGTTGATTTCTATTAATGTCTCATTATCAGAAATAAACCAGGGAAATGTTTTTGCATTTTGTTCATAAAGGTTTAATGCAGGAAGCCTAAAGCTTCAATGCAACGAACCTGAATTCTCATGAGAAGCGAGAACTGAGGCTTTCATACTGTGGCCATTTATTTATTTTTTGCATTTATATCCCACCCATCCTGTAAACGGGCTGGAAGACTCACTGGAAAAGACCAGAATGCGAGGAAAAGTTGAAGGCAGCAGGAAAAGAGGAAGCCCCAACCTGAGATGGACGGACTCAATAAGGGAAGCCGCAGCCTTCAGTCTGCAAGAGCCAAGCAAGGCTGTTAACAACAGGATATTTCAGAGGTCAAGAATGCACAGGGTTGCCATAAGCTGGAAGCGACTTGATGGTGCATAACATACAAACATGCAACGCAGCATATATAACCCTGTTCACACACACACACACACACGCACACACACACAGAGTCTCCTCATATTTTTTTAATACATTATTGTGTCTTCTTCTGTTAATAGCAGGGTGAAGATAAGAAGGGTCTAGAGAAGAGCCTCCACCCTCCTCCAGAGTCACCTTATGCTGCACCGGACCACTTGAAATGTAACATTCTCAAAGCTCAAGTGGAGGCTGCCTTCCGAGAGGGGGTTCAGGTAGGCCTCCCCTCCATGTGAGCGACTTTCCTGCCTTTCTCAGCTGTCTTTTGTGGGGGGGGGGTGTCACCGGCTGCAACATCTAATGATGACTTGCATGTATGACTGGGCTATGAGGGTTGTAAATCAGGGTTGCCAACCTCCAGTCTCCATTGGAGATCTCCACATGACCAAGGTCAGTTCTCCTGGAGAAAAAGGCTGCTTTGGAGTGTGGACTGACTTTATGATATGATACCCTGCTGAGGCACCTCCCCTCCTCAAACCCCACCCTCCTGAGGCCCCAACCTAGAATCTCCAGTTGTCTCCCAACCCAGAGCTGGCAACCCTAAATGTCTGCCAAAACCTGTTCAGATAGGGTTGCCAAGACCAGACAAGCAAATTCCTGAAATTTTTTTGGGGGGGTGGAGCCTGGGGAGGGGGAGGGACCTCAGCTAGGCCCAGTGCCTTAGAGTCCATTCTCTTAAGCTGCCAGTCTCTCCAGGGGAACTGGTCTTGGAAGTCTGGAGATCAGCTGTAATTCTAGGAGATCTCCAGGACCCCCCTGGTTGACAACCCTACATTCATATCACCTCACAGAAGACATGGCAATGGCCTCATTCCACACATTCAGTGGTTAGTTGTCACGGAGATATCAGTTGACGTATGTGTGAATGGGCCTCAGATGAGTTTGCTTGCTTGTGCCCATCTGTGTTCTCCTAATGACTTTTGGCTTGTGCAGATAGTTGAGCTGGCGGCTTGGGCGGCTGGGTGATGAACCCAAATGAGGGTCTGCTGTAGACTTGCTGGTGGACGACAATGATAGAGGGAGATGGTTGACTCTCCCTGGGGAGGGAGTTCTAAGGTTTTGGCAACATGACTTAGAAAGTCCTTTATGGGTTGCCACCTGTTTAGCCTCAGATAGCAGGAGCAGCCAAAGCAGGGCCTCTAAAGATGACTAGAGTGAAGATGACTAGAGGTTCATATGGGAGAAGGCTGCCAGAGGATGTAGTGATGGCCACAGGCATACATGGCTTTAAAGGGGGATTAGATTCATGGAGGAGAGGTTTGTCAGTGGCGACTAGCCATGGAAGCTGAGGGTTAGTGCCTCTGAATCCCAGAGCCAGGAGGCAACATCAAGGGAAGGCCTCAGCCTCTACGCCCTGTTGTTGCCCATCCAGAGGAACTGGTTGGCTGCTGTGTGAGACAGGACTGGATGGACCACTTGTTTGATCTAGCAGGACTCTTCTTATGTTCTTAGGATGCTGGACTAGCTGGAATACTGGTCTGATCCACCAAGGCTCTTCTGATGTTCTTATGAAGGCCTCGACCTCTGTGCCCTGTTGTTGGCCATCCAGAGGAACTGGTTGGCTGCTGTGTGAGACAGGACTGGATGGACCACTTGTTTGATCTAGCAGGACCCTTCTTATGTTCTTAGGATGCTGGACTAGCTGGAATACTGGTCTGATCCACCAAGACTCTTCTCATGTTCTTATGAAGGCCTTGGCTTCTGTGCCCTGTTGTTGGCCATCCAGAGTGTGGAACAGGATGTTGGACCCTCACTGGTACGATCCAGCAGATCTCTTCTTATCAGAGGAAAGCTTCAGCCTCTATGCCCTGTTGTTGTCCCACCAGAGGAACTGGTTGGCCTCTCTGTGAGACAGGATGCTGGACTAGATGGACCACTGGTCTGATCCAGCAGGGTTCTTCTGATGTTCTTATGTTCTTGAGGTGGTCTTTATGGTATGTCGGTTGCAACCAATATGAAAGAAAGTAGTTTGGATTACCCAGGGCTCTTTTTGGGCCAGAACACACCGGAACGGCTTTCAGGCTGGCGTCAGAGCCTGCCCCGCCCCTCCCCGCCGGCAGGAAAGGGCTCCATGCTCTGGATCTCCGTGTGGAGATCGAGCACGAGGCCTGGGCTCCCAGCTCTTTGCACTCAAAGGGAGCTTTCCCTTTAAGTGCAAAGAGCCGACGGGAAAGGGCCCCGCGCTCTGGATCTCTGCACAGAGATCGAGCGTGAGGCCTGGGCTCCCAGCAATTTGTACTCAAAGGGAGGGGCCCCAGCTCTCCCCATCAGGCTTGTTACCATGCCTATACTCTCCCTGCTCCCGGTAAGTGCTTCCCCCCCATCTCTTTTCTCTCTCTCTCTCTCTCTCCCCCTTTCTTTCTTTCATTCTTTCTTTCTTTCCCCTCCCTCCCTCTTTTCTCTTTCTCTTTCTCTCTCTTTTTTCCTTCTTTCCTTCCTTCCTTCCTCTCTCTCTTTCTCTCTCTCTCTTCTCTCCCCCTTCCTTTCCCCTCTCCCTTTCTCTCTCTTTCTTTTTTCTCTCTCTCTTTCTTTCTCTCTCCTTTCTTCCTTCCTTCCTCTCTCTTTTTCCCCTCCCTCCCTCCCTCCCTTTCTTTCTTTTTTTCTTTCTCTCTCCTTCCTTCTTCTCTTTCCTTCCTCTCTCTTTTTTCCCCTCCCTCCCTCCCTCCCACCCTCTCTCTCTCTCTCTCTCTCTCTTTCTTTCTTTCCTTCTTTTCTTCTTTCTTTCTGTTTCATTTTGTTCTTTGTGTTTTTGTTTAAAAAATTATTGGAAAAGGGGAGGGATGTAAAAAAGCAGAGAGCCTAGGAAATGTTGGTTTTGATATCTTTAATTTTTTAGCATCTCTTTAGTTTTCTCATGGCATTTTCTGTTTAAGAAAAGTACGTTTAAAGCCTGAGTGTAACTAGTTCATTGTTGTGTCTTGTTGGGAATGGCTTGCAAATATATGTGTGTCTAAAGTCTGTATTAAAGTGGTTTGGTGCTTACTGCCATGCAAGAGAAAACATCTGAAAAAGTAGGTTCATTGTTGTGTGTGTTGGCAGAACACTTGACTGTTGCATGGGGGACTTTGGGCGACATCTGCAGAGAAACAGAAATGTAACTAAAAATGAGCATGGTCAGCAGCACTTTGGAGATTGCCTGTTTTGTGAAATTTAAAAAGTGGGCAGAGTTTCTGATGAAGATGATTGTCCCTCTTCTCCTGCCACTGGACTGACATCTGCCTTTAATGGGCCAGCAAAGTTGATGTTCTTAAACCTCCTAATAAGAGAGAATTCTGCTTCTGAGGAGTTGACTTCCAACAATTGGTGATCTTGTGATGGTAGTGATACTTTGATGTGGTAAAGACCACCTGTTCACAGGATAATTTTACCTGTGGGACAGACTCTGCATGGTAACCACTCCACTGGTACATAATTGCTTGTAAAAAGTATTATAGAGTAATAATTCAGGTGGGTAGCCGTGTTGGTCTGAAGCAGCAGAACAAAGTTGGAGTCCAAAGTTTCATCCAAGGTATAAGTTTTTGTGTGCATGCACACTTCTTCCATCTGAAGAAGTGTGGGTGGCACATGAAATCTTATACCTTGAATAAAATGTTGTACCTTGAATAAAATAGTCCACAAACTACTCCCGTCCAGTGCATCCACAAACCTAGAAGAAGAAGAGATTGGATTTATACCCCACCCTTCACTACCCAAGGGAGTCTCAGAGCGTCTTCCAATTTCCTTTCCCTTCCCCTCCCCACAACAGACACCCTGTGAGGTAGGTGGGGCTGAGAGAGCTCTGAGACAACAGCTGGTACAGAGCTATGGCTTGCCCAAGGTCATCTAGCAGGTGCAAGGGGGGGGGAGTGAGGAATCAAACCCAGTCCGCGCACTTAACCACTACACCAAACTGGCTCCTAGCATTGTTCTGCCAGTGAATTAGGGTTGCCAACTCCAGCTTGAGGAAATCCCTGGAGATTTGGGAGTTGGAGGATGGGGTTTAAGGGAAGGAGGGACTTAAGCAAGGCATAATGCCATGGACTCCACTTTCCAAAGCAGCCATTGACCTGATCTCTGTAGTTTGGAGCTCAGTTGTAATTCCAGGAGATCTCCAGACCCCACCTGTAGGTTGGCAACCCTAAAAAACCATATTCAGCGTACTAGTTCTGCAGGAAGGCAAGCTGATTTCCATGGGAACCTAACCTTTAGGAATTGATTCCAATCCAGTGTGGGAATAATTGTTGGACATAAGATATTGGTTCAGGCAAGATTTTTTATAGATGGGACAGAAAATAATGTTTTAATTGGTTTTGTCAAAACTGTTTTGACAACAAGGTAAACAGAATAAGAAGCAAAAGGTGGATGTGGCTGGATGACCCCACTTCTGGGAACATCGGGTGTGGCCTAATATGTTAATGAGCTGTGCTGTCAGGGGTGTGGCCTAATATGCTAATGAGTTCCTGCTGGGCTTTTTCTACAAAAAGAGCCCTGCACACAACAAGACATGGAAAATACTGGCTGAGGTGGCCAACTATATACAGACCCCTGAGACACATCCACAATCCCATTGGAGGGTTTGAATCTCCCACCAAAGACCCTACTGGTGAATCCTTGGAGGCTCCAGATCCTTGGCCCCTATTGTTCCCTGGAGCCAAGCTTGGACTGCCTGTCTCTGGTGCCTCGTGGTGGTCAGCGGACATAGCAAAACCGTAGAGAGCTGAATCTCTGTCAGTGTTTGTCCCTTTCCTTGTGCCTTTCACCTATTGTGCCCTGTCCTTTTCTCCATGTTTCTGCTGTCTGTTTCTTGAGGTTCTTCCTCCCCCTGCCCCTGCCCCCCCCTTCTTACGCCAGAAGTGCTCTGGGAGTGGTGTCAGGCACTCCTCCTCGGAGGGGGCCGCTCTGGTGTGAGACAGTTCAGCTTTGGGCTAGACAGCCTTCAGTCTCCCTTGGCCCAAGTCCCTGTTTGTGCAGTCAGGGGAGAACCTATGTATATTTATAGCCCTCTCTCCACCCAAAGTCACCCTGTGTTCTTGGCAAACAAAATTAACCGGGAGCGAGTTTCTCTCCCCCCACCCCTGCAGCACTTGGAGTGAATTAAGTCCGCCTCTGTGCTCGCAGTCTTTTGTGATGGATCCACTTATTAAATGATAAGCATGAAAAGAGGCAGAGAGACTTATTAACCCGCCCCCCCGCTCATGTGACACAGCTGCAGTGGCCCCAAAGGTTCGGCGGTAGAAAGAGGTGCCCCAGGGCCCCTGCTGGGATGAGGAGCAGTGTTCCCACTCAGCTGCCGGCCTCCATGTAGTGTTGCCAACCTCCAGGTGGGGCCTGGGGATCTCCCGCTTTTATGGAGGATCCACTCCCCTGGAGAAACTGGCTGCTTTGAAGGGTGGAATCCATGGCATTGGACCATGCTGAGACCCCTCCCCTCCCCCAAGCCCCTCCCTCTCCCAGATCAGACCCCAAAGTCGCCAGGTATTTTCCAACCCAGGGCTGGCAGCCCTGCCTCCAAGTCAGTGCTGGATATCTCCTAGTATTTCAGCTATCTCTGGAGAGTAGATATCCATTTCCCTGGAGAAGATGGCTTCTTTGGAGGGCGGACTATGGTGTCATACGCAGCTTAGGCTCCTCCCCTTCCCAAACCTCCCCCTCCCTGGGCTCTACTCCCAAATCCCCAGGAATTTCCCAAGAGGGAGTTGACAGCCCGAGGTTTGGGGCAGGAAGGGACATCGGAGGTGTATGATGCCACAGAGTCCATCCTCCAATTCAGCCATTTTCTCCAGGGGAACTTTCCTTGGTCATCCAGAGATCACTAGTAACAGTGGGAGATCTCCTGGGGGCAGCTGGAGGTTGGCAACCCTAAGTTTGGCCCTGAGGCACAGAAGAAAATAAGGTTATGTAGCCTTCACACACCCCAAGAGGGGCAATCACTAGGAATGGGTTAGTCACGTTTGGTGTTAAATGCTAGGAACTTAATTAAATAGAGGGTCACCTTCTGCATTGCAGGGCCTAACTATGTATGTTATGCTGGGTTGCCAACCTCCACGTAAAGCCTGGGGATCTTCCAAAATTAGAAACAATCTCCAGACAGCAGAGATCTGCTGCTCTGGAGGAATGGCTACTTTAGAGTGTGGACTCTATGCCAATCTGGAAGTTGGCGTCCAGCCCCATAGCCAGAAATTTTGAGGGGCAGCAGGGGAGGGAGAGGGGCCACCTCATGCTTTCCATGATCTCTAAGCAGCAATTTTGCCACTTGGAGATCAGGGAAAGCATGTGGCTACGCCCCCCCCCCCCCCCCGGCTAGAAAAACAGCATTTAAAGGGTTCCCTTTAAATGCTCTTTTTCTACCAGAGGCTGCCTGCATCTGATCTCCAAGCAGCGAATTCTCCACTTGGAGTTCAGGGAAGGTGTGTGGCCAGCAGCCCCCCCCCCCCTTCACCTCCTGCATGATTTAAAGTGCTCGCTGATCAGCTTGAGGGCCCTTTAAATCTTGAAGGCAGGGAAGGAGCGGGGCGGCTACAAGATTTAAAGGGCCCACCAGCTGATTGGCAGGCCACATGTTCCCATGGATCAGCTGGAGGGTCCTATTAATGCCACAGGAGGGTAATGAGGGAGGGGGGAGAGGGGCAGCAGCAGCAGTTGTTGAGCCCCACCATAGCTACAGGCTAGTTGGCAACTCTACTGCAGCACAGTACTCCTAGACATGGCGTGGAGGTGGACTTGCAGCTACCAACGAGTAAGAGTACTAGTTACCCCAGGGCACAGCCACTAAGTGGTAAAAGGTAATGTGAGTCAAAGTGGAAGAGGTTTGCATGCAGCTGGTTGCAAGCTGAAGTCAAGTACATAAAAAGCCAAGAGTCTCCAGTTCAGTGCCTGTCACTGCCTCGAATTCACTAGGCGATAGGTTAAGTTTGGCAAGATACTCTGCTCCGGCCTCCACCCCCCACCAATCGGTAGCAAGATGATGATCCCACCAACCTACCTTGTAGGGTGACTGTAAGGGACTGAAATACTTATCGTGCATGTCGAACATTCTGAAGTGCTTAGATGCCAAATATTAAGACTACAGTTCATATTACTTTATTTACCTCTTTTAAATACTTTTCTCCTGTTCTGTCTATACAACACCAGAAGCTTCAGGGGCAGTTTACTGACAAAGCTATCTATATACTAATTCTGAAGTGCCCTGCCCCCCCTGTGGATATCTAAATCCGCGCTGGGGGAGGGAGGTTTTCCTACACACAGGGAGCACTCCCCCTGTGTGCAGAAAAATCCAAAAAGTTTTTTTAAAAATTCAGGGGATATTTAAATCCCCCGAAAAGTTAAAACATTCTCTGCGCATGCACAGAGAATGCTTTGGCCGCTGTTGGGGAGGGGGTGGGAGGCAGCGCAGCAGGCCTTGGACCTCGCCGCACTGCCGTCCGAAGAATGGGGGGAGGGGGGAGGCGGCACAGCGAGGTCCAAGGCCCACCACACCGCCATCAGGTGAACAGGGGGAGGGGGTTGGGAGGCGGCGCAGCAGGCCTTGGGCCTTGCCGCACCACCATCCAGTGAACCACCATCCAGTGAACCGGGGGGGGGAAGGAGGAGGCGGCGAGGCCTGAGGCCCGCTGTGCTGCCGTCAGGTGAACGGGGGGGAGGTGGCACGGCGGGCCTCAGGCCTCGCCGTGCCGCTCTCCGGTGAATGGGGGAGGGGGTGGAGGGCAGGAATACTCCCCCCGCGAGTATCACAGGTTCACCTTTTGTATGCATAATAATGCTAGAAGCAAGATATTTGTGTGTGAACTTGCACATGAACACATGGAGCAGCCGTACACTGAATCAGGCCCTTGGTCCATCAAAGTCAGTATTGTTTACTCAGACTGGCAGTGGCTGTCCAAGGTCTCGGGCTGAGATCCTTCACATCACCTAGCACCAGATCTTTTAACTAGAGATGCTGGATGAAGAGTACTGGACTGGGGAGGCTGGTGAAGTAATTTTCAGCATTTCAAGTTTATTTGGAGGTCAGGAACAAGCATGAGGGAGAGTAGTCGGGGAGCCTGCTTGTATTTACCGGTAAACCACACCCCCAACTCCCCCCCCACACGGGGATTGGGTACACAGGGATTAGGTTCCTGCCAGAGGCTATCATAGGTCCATTTGAATATCCTCAGCCTCTGATAGGGGGACAATCAGGATCCGAGGGTCCATTGTTCTCTTGGAATGAAGCTCAGGCTGGTATCGCTTGGCATTACTGGCGACGTGCCCAGATCTCGCAGGGCGCATCCAGGAAGTAAGTTGACACTAGGGAGTCTTAAAGTTCAAGCTGGAAAATCGTGCACAGAACATAACACCCCTCCCCCCATATACCAGGCCCACCCTAGCAAACAAAGTCTTTTAAGTAGGTCGGTCTTTTCTGTTCCCTGCCTGACCGACGGAGGCTTGTAGCGGGTGGTACCGGGACCAGGTGTTCCATCATGCCTGCCCCTGACTCAGAGCCAGGCAGCCAGAATCAGGTGGACTTGGCTCCCTTAACAGAAAACGATGTAAGTCTTGGGGAGTCAAGCCTACAGCAAGACTCACCTGACGCTGATCAAGCCCTGCCTGGCCCCATCTCATCGCCTCCAGACTCTCCCCCACCTGTGAACCGTCTCCGTGACAGAAGATGCCTGGAGTTAAGAGACAGGCGAAAGGAGGCATGCATGCGTGGACGATGCTCGCTAAGTCCTAGCTATTAGCAGAAGCCTGGACTGCGTTTCTAGCTGCTAATTGTTTAACGAGCCAGCGCACTATATCAGCAGGCTGGCTGATAGGAGCAATTTGTGCTGGCAATGTCGATATCTCGACAGAACTCTGCTCTGCACCTCTGGAATCGGAATCTGCTCGTCTCTTTGGCTTTTTGGACTCGGCTCGGACTTGGGACCTTCGGCTTCGGTTTCCCTGACTTGGCATCCCGGCTTCCTGACTCTCCGGCATTTCTCTGACCAACGGCTTCCAGCTCTGCACCTTTGAACTCAGGTGATTTACGGCTCCGAACTCTGGCACGCTTTGACTCTGGCTTTGCTCATAAATAAGGACCTATTTAGCATCTCTCTCTCTCTCTCTCTGACGGAACTCTCAGCTGACCTCGAACTGTGTTTGGACTTGCTTTGATTATCTCAGCCTCCTGGCCCTGTCATGACACACGGGAGCTGGGGTGGCCAGAGCCGGGGTATCGGGACTCACCTCCGGCTGGCCGGCCGCTGGGGCTGGTGAGTCCGGCGGGGACCCCGGGGGATGGCAGCTGGAGTAGAGTCCGGACCTCAGTCATCCTCATCATCCATGCTTGGGTCCGGAATATCAGGCCTGGACCAACCTGTAGAAGGGGGAGAGTCTGCATGGCGTCGGAGCTGGTCTACGTGGCGCTGCCATACTTGCCCGTCCTCGGTGGCAACATCGTACGAGAGAGGTCCATTAACGTGGGTGACTCAGGCCGGCACCCACAGGGGACCCCATGCATAGTTCCTTGCATACAAGGGGTCTTCAGGGAAGAAACCTCTCAGAGCTTGGGGTGTATTGGGCTCCTTTGTGCTGCTTGCTGCTCGGTCGGGGTGCAGGCGGTCAAGCTGGGATGTCAGCCGGTGTCCCATGAGGAGTTCCACTGGGCTGCGACCAGTGGCGGTGTGAGGTGTTGTGTGCTGACAGGAAGGCTGTCAGCTTGTACTCCCAGTCCCCATGGTCCATCCTCTGCAGTGCCTCCTTGGTTGTGTGAATCATCCTCTTGCCTTGGCCGTTGGTAGCTGGATGAAAGGGAGCAGATCTTACATGTTGGATGCCATGCAGCTTCGTGAATCGCAGGAACTCGGAGGAAGTGAAGGCTGTGCATTGTCAGAGACCAGCGTGTCAGCACGTGCATGCTGAAGATGCGCCACATTGCACGGATGGCAGCTTCAGATGATGTAACCTTCACAGGAACGACCTCCAGCCATTTGCTCTAACTATCTACAAGTAGGAAGAACAACTGCCCCTGGACAAGTCCTGCGAAATCTATGTGGACCCGGGACTATGGCCCTTGAACTGATTCCCAGGGGCGGACTGGTGCATGGGGAGGATCAAGATGAGACTCCTGACATTTCACACAATAGCAGACTCGATCCTCAATGTCTTATCTAGCCCTGGCCACCACACGTAGCTGCGGGCCAAGACCTTCATCGGCACGATCCCAGGGTGGTGCTCATGGAGAACGCAGAGCACCCAAATGCGGAGGGGTTCTGGAATCACTACCCTGGATCCCCATAGCAGGCACCCCTTGTGGGTGGACAGCTTGTTGCGCCGGGCTGTGAATGCTGCAAATTCTGGCCCCAGAGACAAGGGCCACCCCCTCCCCACCCAGTTAAGAACACGAGAGAGTGTGCGATCCTGGGCTGTGTGCTGGGAGACGTCCATTACCTGGACAGGCCGATCTGGAAGCTCCTCCAGGAGCGTGACATGGTAGGCAGAAGCAGGGTCCAGTTCACAGGCAGGCAGCGGAAGGTGGCTCAGTGTCAGAATGCCCCATGGATTTCCCCGGGCGGTAGACCAGGGAGTATTGGTAGCCAGTGATAAAGATGGACCACCGCAGGAACCAAGGAGACAGCATCTGGGGGGGTTGGTGGTCCGGGGCGAGGAGTCCCAGCAGAAGTTTGTGGTCAGTGGCAACCATGAAGTCCTGTCCATAGAGATAGTCATGGAACTTTTTAACCCCTGCCACAATAGCTAGTGCCTCTTTGTCAATCTGTGCATAGTTCCGTTCCACAGAAGACAAGGTAGTAGTAGTAGTAGTAGTAGTAGGCGACTGGGACCTCCCGGCCGTCAGGCAGATGGTGCCCCAACACGGCCCCCACCCCGTATGGAGAGGCGTCGCAGGCTAACACCACAGGAAGGGATTCGTCAAAATGGGCTAGTACAGCATTAGAAGTTAACAGTTTTTTCATGGTCTCAAACGCAGCCGTGTGGCGGGGACCCCATTCCCATCTAGCATTTTTGTCCAAGACTCTGTGCAGAGGCTCTGCCACCGCTGCCTTTTGGGGAAGGAAATTATGGTAGAAATTTAATAGTCCCAAAGATGACTGAAGCTCGGCCTTGCACGTAGGAGCCAGAGTGTCCGAGATGGCTTTCCCCTTGTCGAGTGCAGGGTGGATTCCATGATCTCGTCATAGGAAGCCTCTGCAGGGGTGCTTGACTTTTACACTTGATGGAAGTGACACAGCCTGACTGACTGACTGACATTTGATACCAGATTAATTTGGAGAATTTGCACAGCTATCACAGGCTCATTTTACCAGTCGTAGCAAATACATTGCATTTAAGAAAGCAACACCTGGCCTCATTTATATATGTATATACAAAATTCTGAATGCATATATTTTTGGTTGTGTGTCATTGTATAATAAGGAATATTGACCACTGAGGAAGGCCCATAGGGGCCGAAACGTGTATGGTCCTTAGATCAAGTTTTTTCCATCAGATTGAAATGCAATCAGTTCCTTATGAACTAAGTTTTAATTGTCTGATATTTGCACTGTCTCTTTTAATTTTATTATGTTTTATTTATGTGTACACACTATTAAATGTCTATATTTTTTGTAATAATTCTTTTGTTAGCTTGACCCTCTCGGTTCGCAGCTATCTTTTGGGTTGAGTCCCCCCCCCTTTTTTCTGCTCCCCCCCTTTTTCCACTTTTTGCATACATCAATGCCTGGACATTTCTACTAACTCCAACCCCCTTCTAAAATATTTAGCCAATCAGTGCACAAGGTTGGTGCGGAGCAATGGGGCACTTTGATGGGATTTATCCTACCCATTTCATGTGAGAGCAGATCATTTTTTTAACTTTTAGAAGAAAGCTTTTTCTCTCCCCCCATCATAACAAACCCTGTGCTAGAGGATCAGATTGCTGACTGTATTGATGTGGAAGAGGGGCAGGTCTGTGCCAGTAGAGCACACGACAGTCTCTGGGGTTGCAAAAAGATGCTGCGATCCGTTACTGAGGTGGGCTTGTGACGTTGCACAGGAGACAAGCCCTGTCTTCCCCAGCTGGAGTCTGCTTGTGGACTGTTTTTGTTTTTCCATCTCCGTATGAGGAATGGCTGCCTGTTTACTCATGTGGAGAAAGTAAATGGCAGCATCAACAGCCCATACAGTCAGCAGCGCCGTAACACTCAGCATGATGCGGACAAAATATCTGCGGCACTGAAAAATTAGTAATGTACAAACTCCTCATTTAACCACTGCTATTTGATCTCTTGATTCAATGGCAAAAAAAAAAAATCATGCAAACAACTATTTAGAATTGACGGGCCTATGTAACAAACGCTCCAGTTGGTCTAGGATGTGGCGGCACGAGTCCTGGTGGGAACGCCCCACGGACAGCACCTGCACAACTTGGGCTGCACCAGCTATCCTGGCCACCAGTGGAATGTCAAGTCAGGTTCAAGGTGTTGGTGCTGACTTCTAAGGCCTTGAGTGGTCAGGGACCCCTGTACCTCCCGGACTGCCTCCTCCGATATGTCCCCAGAAGAACACTGAGATCAACTGATGACAACTTGCTGGTGATCCCTGGCCCCAAAGACGACCAGCTGTCCTGACCTGGTGGAACTCTCTGCCAAACAGCCTCCGGTGTTCCCTTTGGGACCTTGTACAACTCCACAGGGCCTGTAAGGCAGAGATGTTCAGCCAGGCTTTCAGTTGAGGGCAGCAATGGTTAAGACTGGCACCCTTCTCTCTCTCCTTATGGTCCCCATGTCCCCTTCCCCGTCTGCTGCGCGGACAGCACTGCAGCCGGCAAAAGGGGATGATACGGCCATCTGGATTGACTGTTATTAGTGCTTTGGGATAATTTTATTTTATGTTGACTGTATTTTATCTGTTTTTAAGTGGGCTCTGGCTAAAATAGTAATAGTAATTATCATTGTCGTCGTTGTCGTCATCGTCATCATCTCCCAGAAGGACAACTGACACCTCCAGACTACAGAGATCAGTTCCCTGGGAGAGTCTGGTGACTTTGGAGGGTGGTCTCTCTGGAATTATGTCCTGGTGAGGTCCCTCCCCTAATCCTTCCCAGGCTCCACTCCCAAACTGGAGACCTGGAGTTGGCAAACCTAATTACAACCGATCGCCAGACTACAGAAGTCTGATGCCCTGGAGGAAATGGGGCAGCTTTGAAGGATGGACTCTGGCATCCTATCCCTCCCCGCCCCACGGTCTGCCCTGCCCAGGCTCCACCCCCAAATCCCCAGGAATCTCCCAAGCCAGAGCTGCTGAATCTGTGCCCAGGGATTGATGTAGGCCTGGCCTGGATCTTATGGGGAGGCATGTGTGCAGAATTCTTGCTGACAGACACGAAGTGGATCGTAGGTTGCTGGCTTCTTACGTCACTGATGGGGAAATACCTGCTTCCCATGCTCAGGTCAGTCAGATCTCACAGAGACTCTGCAGGAAATACAGCAAGATCTGCCTGGCAGACCATGTTTTGGACATGGTGGCAAGCTCTGCATTGGTTCAGGCAAGGAAGCAACACAAGGCAGGATTCTTAACATCAGGGGAGGGACTGTGGCTCAGCAGCAGAGCATCTGCTTTTGCATGCAGAAGGTCCCAGGCTCAATCCCTGGCATCTCCAGTTGAGTAGACAATACAGACCAAGGGTCTGACTCAGTATAAGGCAGCTTCATGTGTCAGTGGCTCGGTGGCAGAGCCTCTGCTTGGCATGCAGAAGGTCCCAGGTTCAGTCCCCGGCAGCATCTCCAGTTAAAAGGACCAGGCAGTGGGAGATGTGAAAGACCTCTTTCTTCCAGAGACCTTGGGGAGCGGCTGCCAGTCTGAGCCGACAAGACTGACCTCGATGGACAAGAGTCTGATTCAGTAGAAGGCAGCTTCATCTATTCTTTTGGGAGCCGATTGCTGATGCAGGAGCAAAACCCTCTGCCTCTGTCAGAGTTGAACCTGGGACCTTCTGCAGGCCAAGCAGATGTTCTTGGAGTGGTAAGGAGCACGGTGTGGTGGTTAAGTGCGTGGACTCTAATCTGGGAGAACTGGGTTTGAGTCCCCTCTCCTCCACATGCAGCTGCTGGTGTGACCTGGGGAGAGCTCTCTCAGCCCCACCCACCTACCACACAGGGTGTCTGTTGTGGGGAGGGGAAGGGAAAGGAGCTGCTCTGAGACTCTGAGTGAAGGACCGGGTATGAATCCAATCTCCTCCTTCTCCTCCTCCTCCCTACTAGACCATTGAACCTTTGGGGGGGGGGTGGAAGGTGGGGTATACATTCTTTAGTGAAACAATATTCATATATATATATAGATATGTATAACCATTTCAAATGTGTTATGACCGACACGCCATCAGAAGTGATCATTCATGGGCAGCCCATGTGAGGATTGTATGTTTGACTATTTCTTAGCAATCTCTTGTGTGTCTTGTAAAAACACCCCCGTGAATCTGCTCATCTCGCCGTAGGAGACTCGTGAGTAATGCAACAAGAGGGATGACACAGTGGTGAAGTTGGAGTGGAGTGAAGTCTCCCTCCCTCCCACCGGCCCTGTTTTGTTTGGGGGGGGGGTTGCTCTTTGTTGCCTTTGCTGTTAGTCACCCACTGGGATGAGCAACAAATCGGCAGAGTGCATACTTGTCTCGACTAAAGAGAACAATGCCGTTATGCCTTCACAATGCCCTCCACTCCCACCACCGCTGTCAGTATATCAGCAACCTTTCTTTGTGTGGAACAGTCGGATTTAATTCAGTTTGTTGAGATCTGAAAAGGTTAAAAGCTTATTAAGGGAAGCCTAGCTGTGGGGCAAGCTAGGAACGGGCTGAACTTCTTGAACTGACATTGCTAAACAGAAGGGTAGCTCTATGGTGGCCTGACCTGGATAGCCTAGGTTAGCTCTACCTCATCAGATCTCAGAAGCCAAGTAGGGTCAGCCCTGGTCAGTACTTGGATGGGAGACCACCAAGGAAGTCCAGGGTTGCTCCACACAGAGGCAGTCGATCAATGGCAAACCACCTCTCATCATCTCCTGCCTTGAAAACCCTACGGGGCCGCCTTAAGTCAGCTGCAACTTGATGGCATTTTCCACCACCAGATCCATGGTGCAGGGGCATCTTTGAGGGCAATGGCAGGCACACATCGCTTCTGTCTTCCTCGCAATGCAGTCCGGTAGTGTAAGGCCTGTTCCAGCAGAAGGCAGCAGAAGCAAAGCAATTGTGTAAAGGGTGATTCTTGTGCAAGACTGCCCCCCAAAGACCCTCTTTTTGGGCCCCTGGACTGGACAAATCTTGGAGGTGGCACCAACAGACCCCACCTGAGAGGTGGGAGGGTGTGTTACAAAGAAGTGCCAGATGATAATTTCTTGCATTTCCCTCTTCTAAGCACATCTCCTTGCCTTAATCAAGTGGGTTAGGTTTGGCATTGCACCCCTGCATCCTGACTCGAACTGCAACTGTAACGTGCCTCCCAGATTCTGATCTGGATATAAGGGCTGATAGATCTTCATTCTCATTTGTATCTGATGAAGTGAGCTTTGGCTCGCAAAAACTTAGGCCTTGGGCAGTTTTGTCAGTTTTTAAGGCGTGACTGGACTTGAATTTTGTTCAACTGTAGCAACGTTCAACTTATCTCAAAAAGGCATGCCCCTTTAAAATGTGCAGTGGTGTCTTGGGGGGGGGGGCGGCTTAACTGTGCAGAATTCTAAATTGCAGCTGTTGTTTCAACAGGTTGGAAAAGAGGAGACCTCTCTAGTAAACCCTGCCAAGACTGCCAAGGACCCTAATGTAAGGTCTGTTGCTTCTTGTTTGTAGGTTCGAAATTCTTAACATAAAGTATTCACATATTCAAGGAAAGCTCACCAACCCATTCATAAAATAAAAATGTTATTATTTCTTATCCCTTCAACCACAGGCTGGTAGGATCTGGAAAAGGGAGGCGGACAAATCAATAAATCATTAAATATCACAACTATTTAAAAACGTGCAAGAAATTTAGCAACAGCTTGCAATCAGTCCATATCATGTGAAAACAACAATTTCATGATAATATCATTACTAGAACACTGAACATCAGGATTAATAAAAGCTTCCAATATATCCTACCTGGCTTTCACAAACAAGCAACAATGTCACACAGGTGGGACCGTTTCTGTTGCGCCAGAAGTACAAGAAAATAACTTCACTTATTGTATTCCGTAAGCGATCAGAATATTGCAATTATCATCTGCTGAAAACCCCAACTCACACAATTTGCCCAAAAAAGCATTTTGATGATAAAAATGAGTCTTGTCTCATAAAGCATACTAATTGAGTGGGGGGTCCTTGCAAAAATATCTTTAACTACATCTTGATTGGATATTTCCATGGAGATAGATCAGGATGGGTTGCTGTGTCAGTCTGTAGCAATAGAAAAGAGCAAGAGTGGTTAAATGCGTGGACTCTAATCTGGGAGAATCCGGTTTGAGTCCCCATTCTTCCACTTACAGCTGCTGGATGACCTTGGGCAAGCCACAGTTCTGTCAGAACTGTTCTCTCATGGACAGTTCTCTCAGAGCTTTCTCAGCCCCACCTACCTCAGAGGGTGTCTGTTGTGGGGAGGAAGGGAAGGGAAAGGAGATTGTAAACCGAGACTCTAAGTGAAGGGCAGGGTATATAAATCCAATCTCTTCTCTTCTTCTTAAAGACTCACAAAATCTGTGGCAGGGGAGGAACTTTCCTGAGTCACTGCTCACTTCTTCAGATTCTTTGTATCACAAAAGCTCCTCCCCTGCCACAAATTTTGTGAGTTTTTCAGGCGCTCCTGGACTCTTTCTCTTTTCTGCTGCTACAGACAAACACAGCTGCCCATCTTGATACAGAGTGCAAAGAGTGTTGGAGCCAAAATGCCACACTCCTTTAACCACTGGGGTTCTTTCTGTTAGAAAACCCTGCTTTGACCCTTGAACCTATAAGGTTGTATTTGTACACAATAATTAAATAAGATACAGTAATCGTCTGGAGGTTGCAAAGCCCATAGCCTTTCTCTGCTTCTTGTATCAAATGCTGACTTCAAACCAAAGAAGACAGCATACTGTCTATTCATCTTTGGATATTTTTCAGCCAAGTCTGACAAAAGCATCCCATGATACATTACAGAAAAGCCCTTCCCAAAAACCAATTAGTTCTGCTTCCAAAGTATTGCAACTGTCGACCCAAGCTTTGAGTTTAAAGGCCAAGTGCAGGGCATATAATCTGCCCAGAACAGAAAGCAGGTGGATGGGTCTGTAATTGGCAGAGGGGCCACACCTGGTGATTGTCAGCCTGCAGGAATTTCACCTGCTTGATCCAACATAGTGAACAAAGAAGCCAGGAGGATGTAAAAGAAACAGCTCGGGCGGAATGCTGTTGGGGCCTGCAGCCTTGCCAGATTTCGGATGATAAATCAACCTAAGCACCTCTTCAGGTCCAGCCTTCTCCCATACTTATATAACTAATGCTAAACTATGGGTGCTTTCACATATGCTAAATAATGTACTTTCAATCCACTTTGCAACTGGATTTTACTGTGCGAAATGGCAAAACCCGCTTGCAAACAGTCGCTGAAATGGATTGAAACTGCATTATTTAGCATGTGTGTAAGCGATGTTATCATCGGTCTCAATACTTAAACTCTCATGAGAGAAGTAGTCCGCCTAGATTTCTGGAGAGATTTTCTCTTCACTTTCGGAACTTCTCTGATCTAGATCATTAAAGGTTCTCCCAAATGATTGTGGATTTTTTGACTGGGCATCTTTACCCGATTTTAGCCATGTCCGTCTTATGCGTCTTTGTTTCCCCGCCTGCAGCAGCCCTCCTGAGGGCTCCTTTCTGGTCAAGGCGGCCAGGAGAATGGCGAGGAGAGCATCAGGCTCTTCAGCTTTGATTTAGCCTTTTGACAGTCTTTGTTATGCCGTGCCATCTTTCCCACCCTTCTTAGTTACTTTGTCCTTCAAAAATAAGGCCTGAAAAGCACTCAGTAATCCGGCCAATAACTGACCTGAGTTTGCCCTGTTGTATGGTTAATAATCATAAAATCACAGAGTTGGAAGGGACCTCCAGGGCCATCTAGTCCAACCCCCTGCACAATGCAGGAAATTTACAAATACCTCCCCCCCCCCGGTGACACCTGCTCCACACCCAGAAGAGGGCAAAAAACCAGGATCCCCGGCCAAACTGTCCTGGAGAAAAATTGCTTCCTGACCCCAAAGTGGTGATCGGCATTTCCCTGGGCGTGTAAGAAAGGGCCATGAGAACTAGGCACTGATACAACGCTTCCCGCCCTCCCTTTCATGATCTGCCTAAGGTAAAATCTACATCTGACTTTCTTGCTGGAATCATTCTAGTTTCAAAAAACCCATCTATACCTGTTTCTAGTTTCAAACTATACTTGTTCTAGTTTAAAAATCACCGTCTACATTCGTTAATTGCCCTCTTGTAGTCAAGCTAGCATTACACTGCTTTAAACAGATCCTGTTGCTTAGTGCTCTTCAGACCCAGGGGAAAAAACCAAAGTGAAATTTGAAACCAGTGTGAAATGAGTGTAGGAAAAGACAGCAGTCAAAGGGGAGGTGTAGATTTGGCCTAAGTCCACAGAATCAGCATTGTTGTCAGATGGCCATCTAGCTTCTGTTTGAAAACCTCCAAAGAAGGAGAGCCCACCACCTCCCAAGGAGGAAGCCTGTTCCACTGAGGAACCGCTCTAACTGTCAGGAAGTTCTTCATGATGTTTAGTTGAAATCTCTTTTGATTTAATTTCAACCACTGGTTCTGGTCCGACCTTCTGGGGCAACAGAAAACAACTCTACACCATCCTCTGTATGACAGCCCTTCAAGTACTTGAAGATGGTGATCATATCACCTCTCAGTCCTCTCCTCTCCAGGCTAAACATACCCAGCTCCGTCAAACTTTCCTCATAAGACTTGGTCTCCAGACCCCTCACCATCTTTATTGCCCTCCTCTGGACACATTCCAGCTTGTCTATATTCTTCTTAAATTGTGGTACCCAAAACTGAACACAGTACTCTAGATGAGGTCTAACCAGAGCAGAGTAAAGCGATACTATCACTTCACATGATCTGGACACTATACTTCTGTTGATACAGCCCAAAATCGCATTTTCCTTTTTAGCTACAGCATCACACTGCTGACTCATGTTCAGTGTATGGTCCACTAAGACCCCTAGATCCATTTCACACATACTACTGCCAAGACAAGTCTCCCCCATCTTATAATTATGTATTTGATTTTTTTCCTACCTAAATGCAGAGAAGAAGAAGAGATTGGATTTATACCCCGCCCTTCACCCAGAGTCTCAGAGCGGTTTACAATCTCCTTCCCTTCCTCTCCCCACAACAGACATCATGTGAGGTAGGTGGGGCTGAGAGAGATCTTTCGAGGACTACTCTTGAGAGAACAGATCTGAGAGAACTGTGACTGACCCAAGATCACTCCAGCAGCTGCATGTGAAGGAATGGAGAATCAAACCTGGTACTCCCAGATTAGAGTCTTCGTTCCTAACCACTACACCAGACTGGCAGAACTTTACATTTAAATTCATTTTATTTGTTGTAGACCAGTTTTCCAGCCTGTCAAGATCATCCTGTATCCTGGCTCTGTCTTCTACTCTGAGAGAGACTGTCTCTTTTGATGTCATTTATGCTTTCCTGGTTCATTAGTCTCCTAGCTTTTTCAGCAATGTGAGGGTTCCACTTGTTAGACTTGGGACATAATGGCCTGCTTTTTTGATAAAAAATGTAACACACTTCCAATTCAAATTGAGCCTGCTTCAGCAGCGAGGGTGGGGTATAAATCAATCAAATAAATAAATAATGCAGGGAAATTATCACTGCAAAAGAATTCCCTCACGGTGACTTTAGCTTAATTTGGGAGTAGTTCACCAGCCACAAGGATATAATTCCAAGACACTAGCTTGTTGGGTAGAGATAGAAGTTAAATTAGCTGTCTGGTCAAATAATCTCAATTCCTGATGACCATTTAAAATCTCCAAATTAAGCTTTGCTGTTAGTTTCAGCAGGTAGGTGCCAGCAACGTTAATGTCCCTGTCTAACGATATTCTGCCATTACCCAATTTAAAGGAGGCCAGGCTTTCTCCAGACCCAGATTTCAAGAACTCAGCATTGCTAACACCTCCCCCACACACACACAGAATAATGGACTCCCAGTCCACTTTCCATGCACTTTACAGCTGGATTTTACTGTGTGAAAACAGCAGGATCCACTTGCAAATGATCGCTAAAGTGTGTTGAGAGTGGATTGAAAGTGCATTCTTCAGTGTGTGAAAGTGCTTCACATCCTGGATTCATATCACCCATCAGGATTAACTGTGCATTTGGATGTCTGACAATCAAGTTATCAACATATTTAGCAAATGCTGTCCAGAAGTTTTTAATAAGAGTTAAAACTTTTAAACAAGGAGCACACACATTAATTATTAAAGAAGTTTCACCTAATGTCTTCACTGTGAAAGGTATGACACTATCATAAAATGATTATTTTTGTATGATGCTAAAGTTTAAATCCTTTCTCACCCAAGTCGCTAGACCACTCTTTGGACATCCTTGATTAACCCCATTACTGGCGGCTTGTAGGCTGAAAACTTCAGAGCCATCTAAATCTCTTGTAAACAAATGATATGGAAATCCTTTAGTATTTTTATCATCTCCCAGTCCCCTTGTTGACTATAGCAGCCACTGAGTAACCAGAAGATGCAGCAATAAGTAACCCTGAACACCCACCACAGAAATCCCCTTCCTGTTTGCCCCACAAATTACAGGGACCTCAGAGGGAAACGGACCATCCAGGGTACTAGGGTTACCAACTTTGGGTTGGGAAATTCCAAGAGACTTGGAGGCAGAGTTTGGGGAGGGGAGGGCCCTCAGAAGGGTTTAGTGCCAGAGACCCTACTCTTTGGAGTAGCCATTTCCTCCAGGGGAACTGATCTCTGCAGCCTGGAGATCAGTTGTGATTCTGGGAGATCTCCAGGCCTCACCTGGAGGCTGACAACCCAATGCTACATCAGTGTGCATAGGAGGTGTGGCTGGTCCACGCTGGTCCATTGGAGAAGACAGGCATCATCATTAAGAGAAACTGGCACTACCGTTGACTTCTCCGTAGCCCTGGGAGACAAGAGGGCCACCCCTTCCAGAGTCCTCTGCCATGCGCAGGCAAGTCAGGGAAGGGTCCTATCTACGCACTAGGCTGTGTGGAAGGTGGAGTTGCCAACTCCGGGTTGGGAAATCACTGGAAACTTTTTATTTTGAGGGGGAGCCTGAGAAAGGAAGGGCTTGGGGAGGGGAGGGACCCCTCAGTGGGGTATAATGTCCTAGAGCCCACCCTCCAGAGCAGCCGTTTTCCCCAGGGGAACAGACCTCTGTAGCCTGGAGATGAGCTGTGATTCCAGGAGGTCTCCAGGACTTTCCTGGGCACCTTGCAGAAGTCAGGAGGGAGCCTGGTGTTCTCCCAGAACCACAGCTGATCTCCAAACTGCAGGTCCCCGTTTCCCTTTGGGGGTGGACTCTGTGGCATCCCCTTTCTCCTGAGCCTGCTCTGCTCCAAAGTCTCCAGGGATTTCCCAACGGGGAGTTGGCAACCTTGCACAGAAGCTGGAGTCTTCCTCAGAGGAGGGGAGAGTGACCAGCCTCCAGGGAGGACGTGGAAATCCCCTGGGATTACGGCTGATCTCCAGAGCACAGAGGTCAGTTCCCCCGGAGGAAAGGGCTGCTTTGGAGGGTGGGCTCTGTGGCACCCTGCCCTCCTGACGTCCCTGCCCTCCCTGGACTGCACCCCAGTTTCCCCGACCCAGAGCTGGCAATGCCGTCTACACTGGATAAACCAGGTGTGTGGCTGGGCGTCCTCCGTAATCTATGTTTCAACTGAGAAATACATCAAAAAGACTGCAGAAGTATTCTGGGTTAGTTTTGAGTCAGCTTGAAAAACCCAAATGTGCAGAACACTCGATAATCACCTTTGAGCGTTTTGTCATTTATTCCCCCTGGTGTTGTGCTTCTGCTGGAATTCTGCTGGAATTTTAAATTGAATGAGTGGCTCCTGTTTCCCATCTGTTGTCTGCCTTTCAACATTTGGAACAAGAATGCTGGCTTTTTGTGGCAGTCAGACCCATTCGATGCACACCTTTTGGTATGCTGGACGAGTTGTCTGTTTTCTGGTGAATGGGAGAGCTGCTGTTCTGAAAGGAGCACTTTGTATGTCTGGTGTTCCCTTTTTTAAAAAAAGAGTTCACGCAAGGGGAGGAAGGACAGCAAAATCCACCTTCTGGATCCTTCCCCCACGGTATGCAATGGAGCCTCAGCACTGTCTCCACCACTGGCTCCTTCACATTCAGGCTGTGGTCACAACAGCAAGCTAATTGTGATTAGTTCCCACTATAAATTTGATCTGGATTTTTTTTTCAATTTGGGATGATCACACATTCCTCCCCAAACTGCAAGCATTACGCCACAAGGCTCTGGGCAACATCTAGATGCAGCCAGCCCCTGTGTCTCTCTCTGCCACCCACTTGCCTGACCGCCAGGGGCTCCCACCCTCCCTCCTAACGCTGCAGCTTTGGGGACTCCTGGAGTGGGCTCCGCTGCCCACTCGTCTGCCAGCCCACCCGGCACAATCTGTGCAAGAGATGGCTGTCCATATTGGCGAAATCGCGAATTTAAAGCGCAAACACCTGGAAAGTTCTTGATTTTCCTGGTGTCAGAAAACTCGCTATGGAACCGGGAGGATTGTGCAAGTGAGCCCGCTTTGGTGCGGGAGGTGGATGCGGCCATCTGATCAGCAATTTTAAATGCGAGAGGGAACAGCAGTGAAACCTGATCAAAATGACATGGAGGTGTTTTTGCAACTGAAATGTGGCCTTCTTCTTCATAAAAGCACAAGGATTTGCACTGGATGACTGAAGGTAACCTGTGGCAGCCATTTGGGGGCTGGCCCCACCTCCTGCAGCATCCGTTTTAGGACTGCCAGGTCCTGACAACTCGCCAGTGGGGGATGTCCCCAATGTGATGACGTCATGTAGACAACAATGCTCCCTCTAAGCTGAGGAGCCTTGTGAGCAAAAATTCTACTTTGTGAGCTGCTGGCATTAAAGTTGTGAGCAAGTGATATGGCTGCTGCATAAACTAGTTTGCTTGGGAGCTACCCTTCCTGAGCTAAGACAAAAATGTGTGGGCCAGAGGCTAAAAACTCAGGACTCAGCTTAGAGGGAACACTGGACATGACGCCACCGTGTTAGGGAGGCAGCCTGAACTGCAGGCCCTGGTGGCCCCCCACTTGTAAAAAACATTTAAAGGGTCCCTTTAAATGTTTTTTACAAATCACAAACCTTTATTGGCATAACAACAACAGCCTTGGCTCAGAGACACAGAAAAGGGAAGGAGGACAAAACCGCCAGTGGACTCACCAACCTGACCATTCCTTCTCCTCCCCTGCGGCCCTGTGAAGGGAGGTCTGCCACCCACTTCAACGGCACCAGCCATTCGTTGTCTTTTAGTTTCCTCAGATTTGCCCTCCAAGGACCACAGTATAGGAAGGAGGTGATAAGCACATAGATCCTGGCAAAATCTACAAGAGAGAAGTACATGAGCCATGGCAGTATCATAGCCAATGATGTTAAATGTTTTTTACAAGCAGGGGCATGCAGCCCCATAGCCAGAAAATCTGGCGTGGGGGTGCAGTTTTTTAGGGGGGAGGCAGCTGGGAAGAAGGGAAGTCTCTCTCCCTCCCCTTCTCCCCCCTGCTTCCTCGGCCGGCTTCCCAAACTTTGAGAAGCTGGCTGCAGAAGCAGAAGGGACCCTGCGGTGAGGCCACTTCTTCCCACATTCCTCGCTGCCGGCTGTCTTCTGCTTCTGCAGCCAGGTTCTCAAAGTTTGAGAAGCCGGCTGCGGAGGCTGCAGACCTCCCTCCCACCCCTCTTTGCTGGGTGTTCTTGATAAGGCCTGGCAAGGAGAGGGAGAGAGAGAGAGAGAGAGAGAGAGAGGGTGGGGTGGTGCCAGTGAAGGGAGGAGAGGAGAGGCTGGCCATGCAGACAACTGCATGGTTCCTGCCTCTCCATCTGTGCCACCCCTCTCTTACCCTGCCTGCCCACTGAGCAGAAAGGGGTTTGAAGTTTAAAGAGGAGGCCACATGGCCTGCGGCTACCACCCACTCCTCTCATGGGGTCTTCAGAACACCTGGCGAGGGGAGGGAGAGGGGTGGCCTCTGGTGGCCGCTCTTGGGGGTGGGGCTTCCCCCTGCTGGCCAGCTGGCTGGTGGCAAATAGAGGCCCACTAAATCGGGGGTTCCCCCGCCTGGGGACTGGCACCTCTAATCCACTTTGTGGCAGCCATTTTGACCCTGCGCCCACCGTGCCATGTCAGAATCCCCGAGGTGCCCACCCAGGCCTACCCAGGTCGGGGACCCCTGCGCAGGAGTGTCCAAGGACCTTCACGTGCAGCATCTCAGAAATCCTCACAGCCATCCCAAATGACAAACAGGATCTGTGCAGGCGGGCACACATGTGCTGAGGCTGAGGGCTGCTGACCTCCCTAAAGCCCCTGAGGGAGATGTGGCATCTGGTATGCAGCTGTGCTTTGCAGCTGCTCCAGTCCGGCAGGGTTGCCATCCTTTAGGTGGCACCTGGCAATCTCCCAGCATTAAAACTGATCCCTCCCCAGATGGCAGGGGTCGCTTCCCCTGGATAAAGTGGCTGCTTTGGAGGGTGGGCTCTATGGCATTGTACCCTGCTGAGGTCCCTCCCCTCCCTAAGCCCCGCCCTCCTAAGGCTCCACCCCCAACCCCCCTGACTTTCCCAACATGGAGCTGGCAACCATAGCCTAGGTATACCAGGCATCCCAGCAGTGGAGCCCAGAAGGAAGGAGAATCACACACAGAGCTTCATCATCTGAACCAACAACAGTACATGGCAGCACAAATGGTGTTTACGTGTGCAGCTGCTGATGGGTGTAGGCACCTTACTACAGGTTCTGTGCATGGCGATATTGGGGGTGGGTAGTGAATGGTTCTGGGACACAAAACTTAAATAAGCAAAGGTGAACAGGGCTCTGCTGTATCAAACATTCAACGAATATCTCAAGAAACACAGAACTGAAGTGTAAAGTAGGGGTGCCAATCTCCAGGTGGTGCCTGGTGACTTCCCAGAATTACAACTAATCTCCAGAAGACAGAGACCAGTTCTCCTGAAGAAAATGGCTTCTTTGGGTGGTGAACTCCATGGCTCTGTGCCCAGCTTGAGGCTCTTCCCCTCCCTAAATACCGCCCCCCCCCCCAGGCTCCAGCTCCTGAACCACTAACATCAGTTGGAGAACAGCTTCCAGCAGTGTGAAATCCTGTAGGGAGGAGTCCTCCCTGGGCAATACACAGTTGTCCCCCTGTTCATGTTGCTGAACTGTTGGATGGTGTGTTGCACACGTAGCAAACATGCCTGAGCAGTGGGTGAACTGGGTCCCTCTTGAGCACTCATCGTAGACAGCTCAGGGGACAGTACAGTACACCTAGAATTAGGGGACTGCAATGGCTTAGACAGCTGTGGCTAGGGTTCCCAAGCCCCCCAGTACAGGTGGGGGTCCCTTGCTGACCCTGGAAAAGAGGCAGGCTCTGTCTAGGTGCAGTGATGTGCCTACATCACTGCCCACATAACCCAGAAGTAACATCATGACTTCCAGGATGTCAGGGTGACATTCTGTTATTTGGGCAAAAAGTCTATGATAAATTTGGTTTCTACCATAGAGTTCTTGCCTAAGCACCAGAATGTCACCTCCAATGTCCCAGAAGGTCACATGGGCAGTGATGTAGGCATGTCACTGCCCCTAGGCAGAGCCTCCCTCCTGCTCCCACCGGGTGCCCAGGAGGGACCAGGAAGCCCAAGCCCAGGCTGGCCTGATCTCACCAGACCTCATAAGCTGAGCAGATCCAGCCTGGTGGGAGACCTCCAAGGAAGACCAGGGTCTCTATGCAGAGGCAGGTGATGGCCAACCACCTCTGAGGGGTCTCTTGCCTTGGAAACCCCTTGAGGGGGTCGCCATAAGTTGGCTGCAGCTTGCCGGCAAAAAATGAGAATAAATGTAAAGGGCAATTTCCAGAAAGCCACTAGGAAAGATTAAAGTCACATGACTAGAAATGGGGTAGGAAACTGGCTGAGGGCCTTTTTTAAAAGTACACCGTAGAATCAACACAGATGTTCTGCAGTTGTCCCATATCCATTTCTGGGTTTTGGCCTCAAAGCAAATATGAGCGAGGGTCACAAGTGTTTGCAGTTTCCTAGAAATTACAATATGTTACTCTGGACTTTTGATTTTTGGCAAACGTTGTGTTATCTGTAATTTTAAAGTTCTGTGGTTAGCATATAAGAGGGCAGAAACAAGCTCACACACTGAATATTGTCAGTCCCACTAAGATGGGAAATATAATACATTTCCACACAATCCACAGAGCCCGGCTACCTCTACTCTTATGCTGCAAGGGGGGGGGGGGGATTTGCCAGAAATAGATTCCCTGTGAATTCTTAATTTTGCCAGAGTAATATTCTGTGACTGCAAGGGGTTTTGTTTTTGTTTTTTAGAGTTGAATGGATGGGCTAGATGCTTCACAATATGTTGAACACCATGTTTCAGTTGAGGAAGAAAATGAAGATAGAATTCAGATAGAACTCCTCATCTTCAGATGAGGAAGAAAATGAAGATAGAATTTTAAAAGAGATAACTTGTAATTACTTGTGGCTGTTTGTCACAAACAGCCACAAGTAATGACAAGTTCTTTCTATTTCATGAGGAAACAATGGAAGTAAAGGCTGCTTTATGGATCTTTCCGGGGGGGGGGGGGGGGGAATCCATCACAATTATTTCTGAAGATTGTGAAGAAGCACTAATATTTCAGATTCTTTTAAAAATGCAACCACACACACACAAAGGTTAAAAGCTGAGCAGAGATTAACGCATGTATGCCTGATGGGATTGCCAACTCACATATCTGTGAGAGCAATTGCAATGCTCTGGCTGAGACTAAGGCTGATTTTACATCTGCCTTTCCTGCTGGAATCATTCTACTTTCAAAAAAACTCGCCCACATCTCTTTCAAGTTTGAATCTGCATTCCTTCTCAACTGTCCATATCTGCTAATTGCCCTCTAGGTCTCAAGCTGGCTTCACACCTCTGTAAACAAATCCTGTTCTTAACAGCACTTCAAAAGAATGACCCCTTTCACTCCAGTTCAATCAGATGTGGGCATTCCCCTACAACAGCTTTGACACCAATGTGTTACCGGTGCAGGGAGTGCTGGAATGAAGCTGTTACAAAAATGCACATGTAAAATCAGCCTAAGGTTGTGTTCAGATGGCTCTTTTGAGCCGCGCCAGGCACAAGTGCCTGGTGGATTTAAAGGGCACGTCCAGACAGTAACATCTGGGGAGCATCTGAAGAAGTGAGCACTGACTCACAAAAGCTCCTCCCCTGCCACAAATTTTGTTAGTCTTTAAAGTGCTACTGGACTCTTGCTCTTTTCTAACGCAATCCTAAACAGTTATAGCTTTCTACCTCCACTGAAGTCAGTGGGTTTAGGATTGCACTGTAAATGGCCTGAGGCAACCCACCTTTTCTCAAAGCGTAAACAGACAAGAGAAGAAGAAGAGATTGGATTTATATCCCGCCCTTCACACCCCAAGGGAGTCTCAGAGCGGCTTACAAACTCCTTTCCCTTCCCCTCCCCCCAACAGACATCCTGTGAGGCAGGTGGGGCTGAGAGAGCTCTGAGACACTTGCCCTTGAGAGAACAGCTGGTACAGAGCTGTGGCTTGCCCAAGGTCACCCAGCCAGGTGCAAGTGGAGGAGTGGGGGATCAAACCCGGTTCTCCCAGATTAGAGTCTGCGCACTTAACCACTACACCAATCTGGCTCTCTACTTAACCACTACACCAAACAAGGACGTTTTCTGCAGCTGTTTTTGCAGTCCCAGGAACAAAAATGCAGTTTGGCCCCTTGTGGCATAGCATGGGAATTCCCCAGAACAGGAAAGTCTGATGCTGTGGAGCAAGAAGGGACAAATAGTGTTTTTGCTCCTCCAGATGCAAAAACATCTGTGGAAATGAAGGAAAGCAGCAGCGGAATACAAGTGCAGGCGTGGGGAGAACAGGTCCCTATGGAAAACATCAAAGAGATCTCAGGACACTCAGTTTGTCTCAGGGCCATGCAGAGAAGGGAAGGGAAGTTGGCTTCCATCCTCCACTCTACTTCACTATGTGAAACTGGGATCCTTGGTGAAACTTGGCTGCAAACTTGATGGAAATTTGCTGCACACACAAATAATTACATTAGACCACTATGTGGGATGTTAATTCAGTCCCCTGAAGCAGGAGGCCTCTGTTCCTGTGGGTTCCTGTCATCCCAGGGGGTACACAGTTGTCGACAGCAAGACACAGACTCCAAACTCTTACTGACATGAATTAAGCAGTGTATGGGATACACTATGGCATACACTGCAAAAGCAAACTGTAAACGGAATCAGGTGCATGATCCATGAATGCAGGAGAGGAGACATGGATACAAAACTACCAGGAAAATGTATATGGCTACAGCAAATAATATGGGATACATCATAAACATGAATAGATAAAACATGAGCCTACAGCATAGTTCTAAACTAGTCTCTAGCACAGGACACACTAAATCAGGAGACCCCCAGCTGGGTGCCCAGAGGTGCCCTGGTGCCTGCCAACACCTTTTCTGGTGCCTGCCAAGTGTTTTCAGGAAGTGGGTGGGGCCAGCTAGGGCAGGGGTGACAAACTTAAGGTCCAGGGGCTGGAATCGGCCCGTCTGGGGCTCTCATCTGGCCTGCAGACAACTGGTGTGAGGGAGGGAATAGGAGGCTGCTTGGGAGGGGGCGAGGGGGCGGAGCCACTCCAATTGTGGCTTCAGCATGGCAGAACAGCCTCGTCTGCAGCAGGCAAGCACAACCCCCTCGCTTCAGTGGCAGCCTCACTGGTAAGCCAGGAGCCACCGCAGCCGCATTTGTGTCGGCTCAAGGTTCCAAGGTGAGGTCAGGTGCCTCTCCGCTCGGCCTGCAGCTCCAGGGATGCTGTCCCAGATGGCCACAGGGATCAGTGTTTGCACATGGGGGTTCAGATGATCCGATGCTGAGGACTGCTGGCGGCCAGTGGTGCTGTCATATTTGCACACACACCCCATGAGATAGCTGTGCTTTGGCCCATGGGGGCCATCCTTTGGCAGTTTCTTCCACACATCGGGGACCTAGTCCTACCACCGAGCATGCAGCCCCCATGAATTACCCAGCGGCTTTCAGCCATAAGTGGTTGCCACCTCATCAGGGGGCAGTGCCAGCAGTCTCTAGTTATACTGGTCGTTGGGTGGCAATTTCATCAGCAATCCACGGTTCTCCTCTCTCCATAATATCATGTTCAGCCTAACACAGTTGAGGTTGTCTGGTGGGAGGTGTCATCTGTTGTAAAAAATCCATTTGGACAACCTTTACACAAGTTGAACCCCCAACTCGAACAAAAGTTTTCATCCAGTATTAAGAAGTGCTTTCCTAACATTTACAGCTGCTTGGGATTAGATGTTCCTCCTGGGATCCATAACATACACTCAGGGCTGTATTGCTGAAACCTCAGCAAAAGTCACAATTTTTAATGGCAAACAACAGAGAGTCTGGGTTCAAAATCTATTTGATGGAGGCTGTAACTGGGTCAGTTCAAGGCCACAGATGTCCTGAATTAACATGCTGAAGTGGTTCAGAGTGTTGGGGCGAGAACTGGAAAACCCAGGTTTGAACCCAGCGCTGCTATGGAAGCTTGTTGGGTGACTTTGGGCCAGTCACATTCCCTCAGCCTAGCCTACCTCACAAAGTCATTGCCAGTGTTCCCTCTAAGCTGAGTTAGTGTGAGTTAGCTCACCATTTTTTAGCCTCTGGCTCACACATTTTTGTCTTAGCTCAGGAAGGATGGCTCCAGAGCAAACTAATTTATGCAGCAGACAAATCACTCACAACTTTAATGCCAGCAGATCACCAAGTAGAATTTTTGCTCACAAGACTCCACAGCTTAGAGGGAGCATAATATGCAAGGATCAAATGAAAGAGAGGAGAATTATGTTAGCCACTTTGGGTCCCCATCTGGGAGAAAGACAGATGTAAATGCAGTAAATGAATTAATTGATTAATTGTTTAATAAAGTCATGATTAATAGACAATACATTCTTTAGTCTGTTGACAGTCCTGATGTCTGTCCTTGGTGTTGTTCTTAGAAGTCCAGCTCCTTTACGGCCGGAGACGACGCAGACAAACAGCGTGCCGGACAAGCAGGAAGTTAAAGTATCTCGTGTGAGGAAACTGACAAGGCAGTACAGCTTGTGAGTGTGTTTCGTACAATTGCTGCCATGTACACATGAGCACTTGGTACTGCTGCCTTATTCTGAGACAGACCCTTGGTCCATCGAGGTCAGTATGGTCTACTCAGACTGATAATGGGCAATTCTGTACTGGCTTTTCCCTCAGTTGTGCTGAAACAGAAATTCCCCTTCGCATTGCATGCCGCTTTCACTTTCTTTGATCATCGGATTTTATGGTACCTTCTGCATAGATTTATGGCCATTCAGGGGTGACTTTGCAGTCAGTATGGCATTGCCCCGGGGTCTCTGAATGTGGTTTTGAGCTGCACTGTTGGTCAAACAATGGAGGGAAAAGCCAATGCAGAATCACCCAATGGCTCTCCGGAACCTCAGGTGGAGGTCTTTGTAGCTGGTGGTCCCATCATGGTCTGTATCCAGCAGTTCTATTCCTAGAACCAGCATATCACCTAGAACCTGATATTTTCAACTGGAGATACCAGGGATTAAACATGGGTCCTTCTGCATGCCAAGCAGATACTCTGCCACTGAGCCATGGAGCCCGCCTGACTTATTACAGAAGTCTAATATGTTTCAGGCCCAGAAAAACAGGGGTTGCACTTACCTGTAACCTTTTTTCATCGAGAGAGTCTTCTATGCGGCACACATGGGGACTGCAGTACTGCAGGCCAGCCACCGGGAGGAACTAGCAAGCTTTTGCTAGAAATTTCTTCTCAAGAGAGCCAGGTTCCTCTCAGGGGGGGATTTCCTGCCCCAAAATCACCTGACCTGGGCAGAGCCTGCCCTCTGTTCTCCTTCTGCTGCCACCTCGGAGCATGAGACTCCCACAGTGGGGAAGGAGGGAGGGATGTGTGCCTGCACAGAAGCCTCTCTTGATGAACAAAGGTTACAGGTAAGTGCAACCCCCGTTTTCATCTTCGAGGCTTCTGTGCAGTCCCTGTATCCAGTACTTGACAATAAAGGACTATGTTTTAACCAACACGGACCTGATCATTTGCTGATAGTGCAGAAGCCTCACAGATTGTTAGTGATCTGTTTTTGGCTCTCCCGTGCCTGGCTATGTTGGATGATGGGAGCAACCATCAAACTCCTTTGGGGGTCCCGGTCACCACGGCTGCGGCAGCGGCCGTGGAGCAACCGGTACCGGTGACCACCACCCAGGAGCTGAGTTTGCCCATACGTCCAGGGTCTCGGCTCCTAGGTGCTCCGGCTTCCCTCTCTTGCTCTTGGGCTACGTTTGGGGGAGGCACTTCCGAGACATGGATCCATGATCGGAAGGGAGCCAGAGTGCGCTTCAGTGGCGACCGCTCGGAGTTCGGCCACCTGAGCGTGGTGGACGAGGATCGCTACTCTCGGCGGGGATCAGGAGCCTGGGGCCTCAGCTTTCAGGAAGAAGAGCGCGCGATGCCCCGAGGCCCTGATCCCACGAGTGGGGACCTGGACCAGGTCCTGGATCGCAGGTTTGTGGACATGCACGACCGTCTGGTGGCGGACATGTGAGAGGCCATGCTGGAGATGCAGCAGCACCTGATGGGCGCTTTAGCAGCCGGGGCGGCGCAGCCCCCAGCACAGGCGCCAGCTGGGGGAGCTCCGGCCATAGTGGTCCCTGGCCCTCCGGCTGGAGGGGCAGGAGCGGCTCCAGCGCAGCAGGCCGGGGCGGGGGTGCCTCCAGCCGGGGCCCCGGTTGCACCGCCGGCACTGGGACTCGCCATCCCGATGGGCGGCTACGTGAGGCAACTACCCAATGATCCCATGATGGCAACTTTTGACGGTGATCCAGAGAAGCTCCGGTTTTTCATCATTGAAATCGAGAGGTTTATGGCATCCTGGGGGCATCTCTACCCAACGGGGAGGGACCGGGTCGGCTACATCGGGTCCAAGCTGAGGGACACCGCGAGCGACTGGTATGTGAGTCTGCACAACCCCCCGGGGCCTGAGCTGCAGTCGGTGGACAACTTCATGTGGTCCCTGCGCCTCACCCACGCCACCCTGCTTGTGTGACATGTTATGGGTTGGGTCACACTTTTCCGGGGGGAGCAATAGGTGGTCAGGCCCCAAGCAAGAACTGCCCTCCTCTGTGGGGACAGAGATTCTTCCCTTCAGTAGCTGCATCTCTGCTGTCGGCAGCTCCTCCTGACAAAAGGCCGCCCCTGTTGGATTTCGGCCTACCACACAGCTATTAACTGCATGAAGCTTCTGCCTACAAGGGGATGGGAATGTCCTGGGAAGAGAGGGTGCCTATGTGGGATCTGGGGTTGCCCTTATAAGGGGGAGCCCCTTGCTCATCTTAAGGCCCTAAAATGCCCAATCTAACCAGTCTCGGGGGGGAGCAAGCGAAGGGCCTCAGTCTCCCCACGGTCTCCCCCCACCAGCTGCTCACTGCAGCAGCAGAACACCCAACACCCTTTATGGTGACCCATGTTTTGAGCATCATTCCGCTCACATGCTCCTCCCTCCATGTCCAGCAGACTGTGAGAGTCCTGTTCAAAGTAGTCAAGGATCAGATCTCGGTTGGTTAACCACAGTTCTTTATTGCCTATTCCTACATTAGTACAGCGTCTCGGGGTATTGTCAGAGATGAGACAAATAATACAAGCGGGTCTATTATACCATTCCAAGGAGTTTGAATTACCCATAGGTAGCCAATCCCCAGGAGGGAAAATTGGCGGGCTAAAAGGTGTCTTGACCGTTTGGTTCACACAGGAAAAAAGTGAGGTGTTAAGCAGTAAATTTCCCTTCCCAAACCAGACCCCTCCGTTCACATAACAATTCAAGGCTCCAAGGTTCTTTAGCATAGATAAGAGATGAGAGCCTTTCCTCCCCTTGAAGTTACTGCCGGGGCAGCTGGAATGCGGAGGCAGGGATGAGAGGCCTCGTTGTTCTCACCCTAAGGGTTGTCAACCTCCCGACCGAGCAAAGGGGAACAATACAGATCCAATACATAAAGACATAACCGAATACATAGTGTGCATGCAAGATTACATTGACAGAATTGACGGATTCTGACACCCTGCCCTCCCCATGATTCCCTTCACCTAGCTTTTTCAGGGAACATTTTATGAAACAGTTTAGTTAACTTGGGGGCATGAACATGTTCAGAACGAATCCATTCATTGTGTTCCGGGCCAAAATCTAACCATCTAACTAAGTAATACAAATGGCCCCTCTTTGTCTTGGAGTCCAGGATTTCAGTTATCTCGTAGTGTGGACTCCCCTCCTTCATCAGTGGAGGAGGAACTGGAGGAACTGGATGCCATGCATTCGGCCCAGGATCTTTCTTCAGCAAGCTGAAATGAAACACAGGGTGTATAGAACTTAGTGATTTAGGCAGTTCGAGTTCAAAGGAAACATCAGAGATCTTTCGCAGCACTTTAAAGGGTCCCACATATTTCCATCCTAATTTTCTGCTGGGCTGCAGCCCGTGGATATTTTTGGTAGATAGATAAACTGAGTCCCCGGGTTGAAGGTCCCATCCCGGTGCTCGGCCACGATCAGCATATTTTTTATAGTCCTCCTTGGCATGGTCCAAGGCTTTACCAATCAACGGCCAGGAATCTTGGAGACTGGACCACCAGTTTTTGAAGTCTGAAGGGGGAGCCTGGGGGTCTTCCTTGAGGGTGGGGAGCGGTTTACCTTCAAAACCTCCCACTGCCATAAAAGGTGAGACTCCGGTGGAGGAATGCACTGCATTGTTGTAGCTATATTCTGCAAAGGGTAACAATTCCACCCAGTTATCTTGGTGGTAGTTGGTGTAGCACCTTAAAAACTGCTCCAGAATTTGATTAGTTCGCTCGGATTGGCCATCGGTTTCTGGATGGTAACCCGAGCTTAAGGCAGGTTCTATGTCCATTAGCTTTAAAAGCTCCCGCCAGAAGGTGGCAACGAACTGACTTCCGCGATCGGACACCACCCTTCTCGGAAAAGCATGTAGTTTTATCACCTGGTTAAAGAAGGCTTTAGCCATCCCTTTGGCGGTGGGTAACTGTTTGAAAGGAGTGAAATGGGCTTGTTTGGAAAACGTGTCCACTACTACCCAGATCACTGTTTTTCCTTTTGAGGGGGGCAAATTGGTAATGAAGTCCATGGCTATGTCTTCCCAGGGCCTGGACGCCGTGGGGAGGGGGTGTAACAATCCCGGAACTTTACCCCCCCGTTTTTTACACATTAAGCAGGTTTGACATGCCGAGACGAAATCCGAGACGTCTCGGCGCATGCGCGGCCACCAGAATTGCCGTTGGATCAGGTTAAGGGTTTTTAGGAACCCAAAGTGTCCGGCAAGCTTAGAGGAGTGACAATTTAGCAGGATTTCTTTGCGTTTGGTTTTTGGCACCACTAATTTGTCCCCACGGAACCAAACATTGTCCTGTCTCTTTTCGCACTCTCCCATTGCTTCTAATTCCTCTATTTCCTCAGGGGCATATTCCCCCCCCCATTGACAGTTCCCAGTGGTGAGCTCGGTTTTCTTTGCTTTGCTCCTGGTGACAACCACTCCTCCCAGCTGCTGGGGGGAGAACATGGAATCGAACACCTCGTCTTTCAGACTCTCGTGTTGGGGCAATCTGGACAACGCGTCTGCCAGGGAGTTAGCCTTCCCAGGAAAGTGCTTTAACACAAAGTTAAATTTTGAGAAGAAGTCCGCCCAGCGCAGTTGTTTGGCGTTGAGGGACCGCTGCGTGCGCAAAGCCTCTAAGTTCTTATGATCCGTCCATATTTCGAACGGAGTTTGCGCCCCTTCCAGCCAGTGGCGCCAGGTAGTGAGCGCCAATCTAATGGCCGCAGCTTCCTTGTCCCACACCGACCAATTCCTCTCCGTTTCATTGAACTTCTTTGATATGTACGCTAAGGGGTGTAGTTTCCCTTCGGCGTCCCTTTGCAGGATGGCCCCCCCCATTGCTACATCCGAGGCATCAACATGGATTATAAAGTCTTTAGTCTCATCCGGGTGCGCCAAAATAGGCTCCGAGGTAAAAAGAGTTTTTAAAGCCTCAAATGCCTTCTGACACTCCCCATTCCACGCCAGTTTCTCTCCCGGCTTTCCTGCCTCAGGACCCCTCCCCTTGGTTTTTAACAAGTCCGTTAAGGGAAGGGTGACTTTGGCAAAGTCCTTGATGAAAGTCCGATAGAAGTTACAAAATCCTAATAGGCTCTGCAGCTGCTTTCTCGTTCGCGGAGCCTCCCATTGCACCACCGCTTCCACTTTCCCCGGGTCCATTTCCAACCCCTTCTGAGAAATGCGGTAGCCCAGGAAGTCCACAGACTCGCGGTGAAACTCGCACTTAGATAGTTTCACAAACAGCTGGTTTTTTAGTAATGTTGACAGCACTTCTCGAACCAAAGTCACATGTTCGTTCTTATCAGTGGAATAGATCAAGATATCATCTATGTAACATAACACGCCCTTAAATAGGTGCTTGTGCAACACTTCGTTGATTAAACTCATAAAGACCCCGGGCGCGCCACTTAAGCCGAACGGCATCACGAGGTATTCAAACTGCCCCAGGGGGGTGTTGAAAGCAGTCTTGGGTTCATCCCCCTCCCTTATGCGCACCCTGAAGTAGGCATCTCGCAGATCCAACTTGGTGAAAATCTTCCCCTTGGCCGCCTCCGCTAAAAGGTCTTTTATTAACGGGAGGGGGTAAGCATTAGAGGTGGAGACTGCGTTTAGCCCCCGATAATCCGTGCACAATCGCAAGCCGCCGTCCTTTTTCTTTCGGAATAGCACGGGCGCCGCAAAAGGGGACTTGGCGGGGCGGATAAACCCCCTGGCCAGATTTTTGTCCAGAAACTTCCGCAACTCTTCTCGCTCCGCCGGGCTCATGGAATACAATTTACCCTTTGGGAGTTTTTCGCCCGGGAGGAGCTCTATGGCACAGTCCGACAACCGGTGGGGGGGCAACTCGTCCGCCTCGGTCTCACTAAACACTTCCAGTAAGTCTCTATATTCCTTAGGCACCATGGCCGGGACGAGAGCGAGGGCGGCCGCGGGAGACGGCGGGCTGGGGGGCCCGGGACCCCATCCTGGGTCCCAACGATGGCTCTGGCAACGTTCGTCTACCCACGAAATCTTCCCCTCGCTCCATTTTATATAGGGGTCGTGCGCCCCGAGCCAAGGGCTACCTAACACCATAGGGAATTGGGCATTGGGGGTTATGACGAAAGCTCTCTTCTCCCAGTGGTTCCCCGTTCCCAAAATTAAGTTCTCAGTCTCTGCTATGCACTCCTCCTTCATCTCGGACCCATCCATCTGGGTAAATTTCAGGGGTTCTGCTAACGGGGTGACTTTGGGTCCCAGCCCCTCCACTACTAGGGGGCTGATTAGGTCTCGCGCGCACCCAGAGTCGATTAAAGCGCGGACCCTCATGTGGGTTCCTGATCCTGGGGTTACCACAGTCACTACCATATATAACAAGGGGCCGGGGATGCTCACCGGAGATGGCGCTTCGTTGTGGGGGACCTGCAGTTCTGCGCCGCTCACTGCAGGCCGTTGGAGTTTCCCGACATCTGGGTTTCCATCAGCTCCAGCTCTCCCTGCTCACTCGTTGCCCCTTCCAGCTGCAAAGCCCGGGGTTTCATGGGGGTCTTCCCCCGAGTCGGGGTGCCTGCAGGTCCTGGAGTTGAGGTCTTCGGGCCCTTTCCCCCTCCTCTTGGACACGCCGAGGCGAAGTGGCCACTTTCCCCACACTTCATACACAGCCCTTGCCGGAACCTTGAGTCGCGGACGTCTTGTATGTTGGATCGGGGCTTCGCTCGTGGGCCCGCTCTGATAGCGGCGGTTGCGGATGCTCCCATCTTGATCAGGGCGAAACGTTCTTCCATGTCGGTGGCCGCCCTCATCCAGCTAGTCAGCGTGCCCGGGCGGCCTCCCAGCAGCACAGTCTCGTAGATTTCCGGGTTTAGACCCTCCCAATACTTCTCCATGAAGAGTTCCTCCGGCCATCCATGGATCTTGGCAGCGATGCGCCGGAATTTTTCAGTGTATTCTCTCACTGACGATCTCCCCTGGAACAGCTTCCTCAGCTGATTTCTGGCTTTTTCCTCACCCAGCGGGTCTTCGAACTGGTGCCGAAGAGCCCACATGAAGTTGTTCAAGGAACGCAGCTCAGGGCCAGGGTTGTCGTGCAGGCTCACATACCAATCGCTGGCGGTGTCTTTCAGTTTGGATCCGATGTAGCCTATGCGATCCTTCTCGGTAGGATACAGGTGACCCCAACTGTCCAGGAATCTCCCGATCTCGAGCGTGAAGAAACGTAGCTTCTCGGGGTCCCCATCGAAGGTAGTCGTCAGCGGGTCGGAAGGGGGTGGGCGAACGGCCGGCGCGGCCGGGGCTGGGGCGGGTGCGGGAACGGGCCCCGGGACTGGAACCGGGGCGACCGGCTGAGCCGGCTGCGCGGGCACAACGGGCGCCTGTGGCTGAGCCGGAACTCCTCCGGGTGCTGGCTGCTGTGGTGGGGCTCCGACTCCTTGACCGAGGAGGGCGCCTTGCATCGCCACCATAGCGTCTCGAAATTGGTGCTGGAGATCGAGGGCCAGCTCGCGGAGCTCGGAGGTGAGTTGTAGCCTCAGGTCTCCCATCATCTGATCCAGCGGGACCGTCTGCTCCTCTCGGTACGGATCGGGCCCATACAAATCCAGTGTCTCCTCTTCGGGAGGCGGGCGACGCGGTCCTCCACGGCGGACTGGCTCGCGGTCGTCTCCTAGGTAGCTCGGTCTCCCGCGATCGAGCTGGTCGCCGGTGAGCGGAACTCTCACCCCTTTCCTGTCGTGCACCCACGAAGTCACGGATCGGCCTCCGAAGTGGCTCCAAGTGTACTGGGGGGTCACGCTCTGATGGGTAATCGGGCGGCGCGGGATGTAGTAAGCCCCCTGGCTCGTGGTCACCGGCACCTCGGGACCTCCTCCGCCGCCGCCACCCCCGTTCCCCGGATCCGTCGGGGTAACCGGGGCCTCCTCTGGAGTGGTAGGTTTGAGGGGGACGAGATCGTCTTCTGACATGGTCAGGAACGATCGAATCCCAATCAAGGATCTCTGACAATCTGTGAGAGTCCTGTTCAAAGTAGTCAAGGATCAGATCTCGGTTGGTTAACCACAGTTCTTTATTGCCTATTCCTACATTAGTACAGCGTCTCGGGGTATTGTCAGAGATGAGACAAATAATACAAGCGGGTCTATTATACCATTCCAAGGAGTTTGAATTACCCATAGGTAGCCAATCCCCAGGAGGGAAAATTGGCGGGCTAAAAGGTGTCTTGACCGTTTGGTTCACACAGGAAAAAAGTGAGGTGTTAAGCAGTAAATTTCCCTTCCCAAACCAGACCCCTCCGTTCACATAACAATTCAAGGCTCCAAGGTTCTTTAGCATAGATAAGAGATGAGAGCCTTTCCTCCCCTTGAAGTTACTGCCGGGGCAGCTGGAATGCGGAGGCAGGGATGAGAGGCCTCGTTGTTCTCACCCTAAGGGTTGTCAACCTCCCGACCGAGCAAAGGGGAACAATACAGATCCAATACATAAAGACATAACCGAATACATAGTGTGCATGCAAGATTACATTGACAGAATTGACGGATTCTGACACAGACCCCCTCCCCCCATGAGGCCGGCACCTTTTTGTCCCAGCCGCAAAGCATGCTGCCCATGGAAAGGCCCATCCCCCCCCAACAGCATGTTGACCAGGAGCTTGGAGGCCACCGAGACGCTGCTCCATTTCTTGTTGTACAGGTAATAGAGCCTGGAGGAGGGAGAGTGCGGCACACACACACACACACACACACACACACACACACAGAGGAGTCAAAGCAGGGCCAGTTTCAGATTTTGGGGGGCCCTGGACAGACAGTACCCAAGGGCCCCTATCTCCCCTCCCTCCAGAGCTCCCCTTCTGCCCTCCTTTCCACAACACAACACCACATATCCCCCACTTCCCCGGGCATCCTTCTCCCCTGCAAGCCCTTCCACCCCACATGCTGAGGTACCCCACTTCCCTGCACACTCATTCCCTGGCAGCACCATCCTTTGCTGCCAGGAGCACCACCCACATGCCCTTCCTCAATGACTCTGGGCAGCTGGGGGCATGGGTACAGGCAGGTGGCAGGGGAGATGCGTGGGTGGGGATTGGGGCAGTGGGTCCCACCAGAACTCCTGGAACCTCGAAGCTGCCCCCCCAGCCCAGGTTCAAGGAGTCTCTTTTGCTTCTTTGCCCCCCTCTAGAAAGCAGACCCTCCAAGCCCAAAAATTGGCCTCCCCAGGAATGAGCCAAAAAGGTTGTGGAACCCTGCTCTAAGCTGAGCACTTAAACAGTGGGAGGAAGAGGAGGAAGAAGAAGAAGAAATCAGATTTACACCCCACCCTTCACTGCAGTTAGAAAAAAAAAAGAGTAGACATGGCCTCCGTTCTGCGCTTTAAAAATAATACAAAATGGTAGTAGACCAGGCCTCCCGGGTCCTCATTGGACTTCAGATGAGATTTGCGGGCTGAGGTTTCTAGGGACAGAACTCGTTCTCTCAGGGAGAGAGTTTCATCTTGCAGAGAGTGAACGTCTTTTTTTAATGCCATGCCTAGTTCGTGGGCCCGTTCTGCTGTATGAGTGACCTTATTCATTGAGATGTTCAGTTCAGCCAGTTGTTTATTCAGAGGAGCGATGAGAGCTTCCATGCTGTCAAGGATTTTTTTCTCCATGGTGGCTAGAAGGCTTGGGAGTGGAGTTTCAGACTGCAGTGTGTTTGGCGGGAGAGAAGAGGCTGTCCCGGTCGCCATTTTGTTAGTCTCCTCCCGGTTGTTTTCAGAGGCCTCAGAGATTGATTGCGCTGGGGAAAAGGTTTGGATCCCCGGGAGGCAGATTTCGATGTAGTTTTGTTTGAGTCAGATCTGCCCATCTCAGGAATGAGTTTAGAGCTCTAATTGCGATTTTAACCGGTTCAAGGGGTGACAGGGTCAGAGCAAGGGAATCAGGCGTCCTTCTCCATCAACGCCGATGCCACGCCCCCATTCCCATGCAGGAGTAATGAAATTTGGCTTGGATAGAAAATCCATTTTGCCACTGATAGTTTCCATCACATGTAAGTCCCACAATTTGCTAAACCAAGTCTGTATAGTAGTTAGTGTCCTTCCAGTAAGAAGTAATAGATACTTTACCTACACAGAGCATGGCTTTATTTCATTGTACATCTAGTCAACAATATAAAAGCATGATACTGTGAGATTGTCCCAATTGATGTAGTGCACAACAGGTCTCCTTAAACAGAAAGTCCTTTATTTGCAGAAAAGATCTTGTTGGTTAAACACACTTCTTCTGTTAGTATGAATACAACTACAATTATACTTGATATGAAATAAGCCCCCCTCAATATCCACCAATCAATTGGGAGAATTATTGGCGCCCAAACATACTGGCCCACTGTTCCCAAGGGAAGCGTGGTAAAGTAGGTTCCCAGGCAAAACCCTGTTGAGGTTTGTGGGGCGGATGTTCCCAAGGAAAAGCAAGCAAAGGATCACATAGCACCTGTGAATAATATAACACATAGCAGGAGGCTTTCAGCTGAAGGCCATGAGCTAGGGAGAAGCGAAAGACAGATAAGAATAAAGAAAAGTTAATGAGCAGTAAGCATGCGCAGAGCGAGCAAGAAATGCATTCCTGCGCTGGGAGTCACTCTACAGATGCCAGCTCCTGTCTGGGACCTAGAGGAGTCGGTTTGCAACTTGAAACAAAGGAAATGTTAATTAATCATCAGATTGGTTGATAGACCTCTCAGGCCTCAATGAATAACACAATTGCAATAGAGAATAATACCACTGAGAATAATAAACAGCAGGAGACATTGGCAGGGCTGACAATAGGTACCTTGGTAATACAACAGTATCATTGAGAATGACAATCACCAGGAAACCATGGCAGTGCTAACTGACATTCTGCCCTCCTGATAAAACATCCCCTCCCCTCCCAGGTTTCAAAGGGTACAGTTTATGGAAAGCCTGAATTTTTTCAGGAGCATGCACATGAGAGGCCTCAACCCATTCATTTTCTTCAGGACCAAAATGCAACCATTTGATAAGATAAAACAAATGCCCCCGCTTTAGTTTAGACTCCAAGATTTGATCGATCGCATAATGAGGTTCATTACTCTTCATCAGAGGAGGAGGAGGACAGGAGGAGGAAGGTCTCCATTTGTTCGGCGCAGGATCTTTCTTCTGTAGGCTGTAATGAAAAACAGGGTGCACAAATTTCAATGATTTGAGGAGTTTAAGTTCAAAAGTCACTTTGTTAATGCACCTTATAACAGGGAAAGGCCCCACATATTTCCAGCCCAATTTTGCGACTAGGTTGGAGTCCTTTAATATTTTTAGTTGATGCATAGACAGAGTCTCCACGGGAGAGATCCCATCCTGGGGATCCCATCCTGGGGCCATCCCATCCTGGGGCCCTCCCCTTATCGGCATATTTCTTATAGTCCGCTTTGGCTTCTTCCAACATTTTTGCAATCAAAGGCCAAGACTCACATAGTGAATTCCACCAAGTAGCAAAATCACTAGACCCCTCCGCTGCTGGGCCTAAATTAGGCAACAGAACGACTAACATTATAACCTAACCCTAACCCTAACCATAACCCTAGACCAAAACCTAACCCTAACCCTAAGCCTAAACCTTAACCACTAACCCTAACCCCTAACCCAAACCCCGAACCTGAACCCAAAACCCTAACCCTAACATCTAACCCTAACACTAAACTTACCCAAACACTAATCCCTAACCCTAAACCCTAATTACTAACCCTAACCCCTAACCCTAATTACTAACCCTATCCCTAAACCTAACCCTAGCCCTAACCCTAGCTCTAACTCTAACCCTAGCCCTAACTGTAACCATAGCCCTAACCCTAACGCTATCCATAACCCTGGACATAGCCCTAGCCCTATCTTTTATCCTAGCAGAAGCCCTAGCCCTAGCCCTAACCCTTACCGTAATCCGAGTCCTAACCTTAACCCAAAGCCTATACCTAACTATAGCTCTAGACCTTGCCCTAACCCTAACCCAAACTTTATACCTAACCCTAACCCTTGCCCTATTGCTAAATCTAACCCTAGCCCAAAACCTAACCTTAATCTGAACCCTAACCCTAGGCCTAACCCTAGGCCTGACACTAAACCTAAGTCTAGCCGAAACCCGAGCCCTAACCCTTACCTTTACCCTAGACCTAAATTTAGCCCTAACACAAACCCTAACCCTAACCCTAGCCTTAGTCCTAACTTTAACCCGAGGCCTAACCCCAACTCAAGCCCTAACCCTTACTATTACTCTAGCCCTAACTTTAGCCCACACCCTAACCCTAGATATAGACCTAGCCCTAGCACAAGCCCTAGCCCTAACCCTACCGTAACCCTAGCCCAAACCTAAACCAAACCCTACACCTAACTCTAGCCCAAACCCTTACCCAAACCCAACCCTAACCCAAACCCTAAACCTATCCCTATCCCTAACCCTAGCCCTATCCCTAAACCTAACTGTAACCCTAATCCTAAACCTAACCCTAGCCCTAGCCCTAACCCCAACCCTGGCCCTAACCCTTACCTTTTGTCAGGTTCTGACAACAATGTCCCTGTGTTTTCTGCATTTTACAATGATGTCTGTGCTTTTTGCAGTTTGCTTTCGATTCCTTTGTTCTAGCAGACCCTTGCCAGCACCCCTTATCTGTCTCCTTCATCCTCCCTCCTAACAGCTATAAATGTTACTTTGAAGTAGGGGGTTTACTCTGGTTAATGTTGCAATGTTTGGGCAGGAGATGGCGACCCAAATTCCTAGGTGTCATCTCTAAACAAATGGCGAGTACTTCCTTGCATTCCCTCCTCCCTTTTCCCGGGTCTGTGTATGTTATCTTGTTATTGAAACCTTGAAGCGTTGTTTATGGCCAGTGCTTAGAGAATGTTGTGCCTAGGTTCACACGTGTGGGTCACTCAGATCAAGAGGGGAATTTATAACTTTCTCACCTTGCTGTGGGAACCTCAACGGTCCTTTCTACTTTTCCCGCATTCACCCTCTTGCCCTGATTGGCTTAGGTCCGGGGTTCAATTGAAAACCTGAGAGTATAATAGTACTGTCTGTATTCCATTAAGCATCTCTAACAAACATTCGAGAACCTGTCTGCAGTATTGGAACAATAAAGAACTTTGCTTCAACAACAAAGGTCTGGTTTCTTGCTGTCAATACAGAAGCCTCACACCTTTACCCTAGCCTATCTTTAGCACTAACAAAACCCAAGCCCTAACCCAAGCCCTAGCCGCAACCCTAACCCTAATCCTAACACTAACTTTAAACATAACACTAACCTGACCCATAAACTAACCCTAACCCAAGTCTTAGCCCGAACCCTAACACTAAACCTAGCCCTAGCCCTAACCCAAACCCTAATTATACCGATAGCCCTAAGCCTAGGCCTAGTTTTAACACTAACCCTAACCCCAACACAAACCCAAAGACTAGGCTGAGCCCAAGCCCCAGACCAAATCCTAGTCCTAGCCCTAACCCTAACCCTAACACTAACCCTAAACCAAACTCTAAACCTAACCTAGCCCTAGTCCTAGCTCTAACCCTAAACCTAACCATAACCCTAGCCCTAACTGTAACCCTAACCCAAACCCTAACACTAACCATAGACCTAGCAGGAACTCTAAACCTAATCCTGGCCCCAGCCCTAACACTAACCCAAACCTTAACACTAACCCTAGATGTAGCACTAATCCTAACCCTAACCCTCTAACCCTAACCCTAACTCAAAACCTAGCCCTAACCCCAACCCAAACCCTAACACTTACCCTAGCCCTAACTGTAAGTCTAGCCCTAGCCCTAAACCTAACCCTCGACCTAAACCTAATCCTAGCCATAACCCTAGTGCTAGCCCTAACCCTAAGTGTAACCCTAATCCTAACACCAACCCTACCCAAAACCTATCCCTAACGCTAAACCTAGCCCTAACCCTAATTATAGCCATAGCCCTAGCCCTAGCCCTAGCTCTAACACTAACACTAACCCTAACACAAACCCAAACACTAGCCCAAGCCCTAGACCAAATCCTTAGCCCTACCCCTAACTGTAACACTAACCCTAACAGTAACCCTAATCCTAACCCTTGCCCTAACCCTATCCCCAACCCTAACTCTAACCCTAACCCTAACCCTACGTTTAGCCCTGACACTAATCCTACCCAGAACCTAATCCTAACCATAAACCTAGCCCTTGCCCTAACCGTAACTCTAATTAGAGCCATAGCCCTAACCCTAGAAGAGAAGAAGAAGAGATTGGATTTATACCCTGCCCTTCACTCACTTGGAGTCTCAGAGTGGCTTACAAACTCCTTTCCCTTCCCCTCCCCACAACAGACACCCTGTGAGGTAGGTGGGGCTGAGAGAGCTCCTTCCCAAGCTGTCCTTGAGAGAACAGCTGATACAGAGCTATGGCTTGCCCAAGGTCATCCAGCCAGTTGCAAGGGGAGGAGTGGGGAATCAAACCCGGTTCCCCCAGATTAGAGTCCATGCACTTAACCACTATACCAAACTAACCCTAACCGTAACCCTAAACCTAACACCGACCCTACCCAAAACCTATCCCTAACTATAAACCTAGCCCTAACCCTAATTACAGCCATAACCCTAGCCCAAGCTCTAACAGTAACCCTAACAAAACCCCCAAAACTACCTCAAGCCCCAGAGCTAACCTTAGCCCTACCCTAGCCCTAGCCCTAACCGTAACACTAACCCTAACAGAAACCCTAATCCTAACCCTTGCCCTAACCCTACCCCTAAATCTAAACCTTACCCTACACATACCCCTTGCCGAACCCCTAGCCCTAGCCTTAAAACTAACCCTAACCCTAACCGAAGACCTAACCCTAACCCTAAACCTAGCTCTAGGCCAAACCCTAATCCTAACCCAAGCCCTAACCCTAACCCTAAAACTAACACTAACCCTAGACCTTAACCCTAACCCTAGCCATAGCCCTAGACCAAACCCTAACCCAAACCCTAACACTAACCCAAGCCCTAGCCATAGCCCTAGCACTAACCCTAACCGTAACTGTAACCCTAGCCCTAACCCTAACTCGAGCCCTAGCCCTAACCCTAATCCAAGCCATAAACCTAGTCCTAGCCCTACCCTAACCCTAGCCCTAACTCTAACCCTAACAATAATCCTAACTTTAGCCCTAACTCTAACCCTAACAATAATCCTAACTTTAGCCCTAACGCTAACCCTGTAGGAAACCTAACCGTAACCCTAGCCCTAGCCCTAACCCTAAGCATTGCCTTAGCCCTAGTCCTAAAACTAGTCCTAACCCTAACCCTAACTTTAGCCCTAACACTTACCTATACCCTAGCCCTAACTTTAGCCCTGACACAAAACCTAACCCTAGCCCTAACCCTATCCCAAAATCTAACCCTAGCCCTAAACCTAACCCTAATCCTAACCCTAAACCTAGGCCTAACCCTAACCATAGGCCTAACCCTAAACCTAACCATAGCCGTAACCTGAGTCCAAACCCTTACCTTTACCCTAGACCTAAATTTAGACCTAGCACAAACCCTAACCCTAGCCCTAACTTTAACCCTAGGTATAACCCTAAGCCTTACCATTACCCTAGCCCTAACTTTAGCCCACATCTGAACCCTAGACATAGCCCTAGCCCTAGCCCTAGGACAAGCCCTAGCCCTGGCTCTAACCGTAACCCTAGCCCTAACCTTAACCCAACCCTACACCTAACTCTAGCCCTAAGCCTTACGCTAACCCTAACCCAAACAATAACCATATCCCTAGCCCTAACCAAAAACCTAATCCTAGCCCTAAACCTAATCCTAACCATAGCCCTAACCCTAGCCCTAGGCCTAACTCTAACTCTAGCCCTACCCCAAGACCAAACCCTTACCTTTACCCTAGCCCTATCTTTAGCCCTAGCCCTAACCCTAACTTTAGCCCAAACACTAACTCTACCCAAAAACCAACCCTAACCCCAACCCTAGCCTTATCCCTAACCCAAAGCCTAATTAAATCCATAGCCCTAAGCCTAGGCCTAGCATTAACACTAACCCTAACCCCAACACAAACCCAAAGACAAGGCTGAACCCGAGCCCCAGACCAAACCGTAGCACTAGCCCTAGCCCTAACCCTAACACTAACCCTAACTGTAAACCTAATCCTAACCCTTGACCTAATCCTTTTTCCCCCCATCATTGTTATCATCCTTTTTTTTTTAGTATTTTTATTTGCTAAGTTAGATACACAGTAACATCATTTCATTGTTGCATTTTAAATATTTTAACATTTTCTCCCCAATCCCTCCCCCTTCAGTCTAATCTTCGTCTTTCAGCCAGGAACACAGAGTTTGTAGCTTCCACTGAACGTCTTCTTTCTGTTCCTCTTTTATCCAGTTCAACTAGATAGACCATTTCTCCTTGATCTGCAATGTTCTATCCTCCCATGGCAGGTCCTTATTGATTGTAGCCATTATATCTGACTGAATAAATTCAAAGAGATACTTATGCCAAGTTCTTTCTGTCCATTTACTTTTATCTTTCCACCCTACTGCTATCACTGCTTTACCAGCTAATATCATCGCTTTCAATAAATCTTGATTCTTTTTCTCTATTGTCCCATTACCTAAACTACTCATCATCATCAGTTCAAAATCTATATTCAACTCTACCTGGAACAACTCATTTATTACTTTTAATATATTTTTCCAAAATTCTTTAACTTCCAGGCATTCCCACCACATGTGGGAATACCATCCTTTCGCATTCTTACAATGCCAGCAGTTTGGGCTTAGTCCTGAGAACATATTAGCTAAGGTGGCTGGAGTTCTATACCATTTAGTAAAAATTTTTAATTCTATTTCCCTAAAGTTATGTATTTTTATTCCCTTAATTCCATCCATTAATTTTTTTACCTTTTGTTCTGTTAATTTAGTTTTTGCACCCCACTTCCCTTGAAGATGACCTGTTAATCCTTCTTTATCTGAGGTCATTTTTTATATATTATTCCTGCTATTCCTCTTTTAGTTTTATTCATTAATCTATATATTTCTTCCATCGGTTCTTCTATATCCATATTGTTATTTTCAATTATCTTTTTAATTTTTGTATATAAGCCTGCAACTTTTAACCAATATTTTATGCCTACTTCCTCTTCTAGAACTTCAAGTGGTTTTAAAGTGTTCACAGACAGTAAGTCCTGTATTCTACTATATCCTTTTTGTTTAAGTAGTTCCCACCATCTGTGGTCTATATCTTCCTCTTCCAGCGTTTCTAGTGGGGCCCATTTTGATGTTCGTTATAACCATTTTGACTGCCATTTCCTCCAGACTACTAATGTACTTTCCCTAGGTCCTGTATCTAATTTAAGATCTTTAACCTGTTTATTTGTAAAAATACCAAATCTACCCGTTCCTTTATTTACTTCATTTTCAAACCTAACCCATTTTTGGTTTCCTTCTTGTTCTATTTCTAATAATGCTTTTAGCTGAAAGGCTTCATAGTAAGCTATTATGTCCGGAACTCCCCAACCTAGTTCTGAATTATGATTATAAACTAACTTTCTTGCAACTCTGAAGTTCTTGGTACCGAAAATCCATTTTCTTATTTTTGTGTTCCAATTGCCCATTTCTTGTTTGTTAATTGTTAATGGTATAGTTTGAAATAAGTATAGTAATCTTGGTATCCAAAACATTTTAACACTTTTAATTCTAGCTGTAATACTCAGGGTTTTCCTCTTCCACCCCTTCATCTCTCTTGTTATCTTGCCCCATACCTTTTTATAATTTTTTCCCACTATTCTATTAATGTTTTTATAAATTTCTATTCCTAAATATTTAAATTTCTTAACTCCCATTCCTATTTTAGTTAATTTATTAATTTCCTTCCTTTCCTCCAAATTCACATTGTGATACATTATCTCTGATTTTCCTATATTAATTCTCAATCCTGATAACGCTTCAAAATCTTCAAGTATAATTTTCATTTCTTTAACTCCTTCTTTAGGGTTGGTCATAATTATGATTATATCATCTGCGAATAGGTTAATTTTCATCTCTTCTTTACCTATCCTGCATCCTTCTATTCTGCCTGAATTCCTAATTCTTTCTGCCAATTGTTCCATTGCCATTATAATAATCCTAGCCCTAACCCTAACCCTAAAAATACCCCTTGCCCAAGCCCTAACTCTAACACGAACCCTAGACCTAACCCTAAACGTAAACCTAACCCTAGCCCTAGTCCTAGCCCTAACCCAAAACCTTACAATAACCCTAGCCCTAACTGTAACCCTAACCCAAATCCTAACACTAACCATACACTTAGCTCTAACCCTAAACCTAACCCTAGCCCAAGCCCTAACACTAACTGAAAACCTAACACAAACCCTAAACCTAGCTCTAACCCTAACCCTAGCCCTAACCCTAAGTCAAAACCTAACCCTAGCCCTAGCCCAAACCCTAACCCAAATCCTAACACTAAACCTAGCCCTAGCCCTAACCCTAAACCTAGCCCTAACTGTAAGCCTAGCCCTAGTCCTAACCCTACACCTAAATCTATCCCTCAACCTAAACCTAATCCTAGCCATAAACCTAGTCCTAGCCCTAGTCCTAACCCTAACCCTACCTTTAGCCCTAACACTAACCCTACCCAAAACCTAACCGTAACCCTAAACCTAGCCCTAACCGTAACCCTAAATATAGCCATAGCCCTAGCTCTAACCCTAATAATAAAACAAACCCAAAAACTTGCCCACGCCTGAGAACTAACCTTAGTCCTTAGCCCTAACTGTAAAACTAACGCTGTCAGAAACCCTAATCCTAACCCTAGCCCTAAACCTAACCCTACACATACCCCTTGCCAAAGACCTAGCCCTAACCCTAACACTAAAAATAACCAAAAGACCTAACCGTAACCCTAGCTCTAGCTCAAAACCTAACGCTAACCCAAGCCATAACCCTAACCCTAATATTAAAACAAACACTAACCCTAGACCTAGCCTTAACCCTAACCCTAACCCTAAACCTAACCCTAGCACTAGCCCTAGGCCTAACACTAACACTAACCCAAACCCTAACACTAACCCTAGCCCTACCCTAACCATAAACCTAGCCCTAACCCTAACCCTAGCCCTAACCCTAGCCCTAACCCTAACTCTTCTGTGATCTCGTGGTTAGACAACAGTGAAATTTCTAGGTTTTTCAAAGTGATATCAATACAGTGTCAATTATCACTGCTTGTACAACCAACTTCAAAATCTGATGAATGTATGTCTTGCATTTAATGTAACCCTAACCCTAACCCTAACTTTAACCCTAAGACTAGCACTAGCCCTAACACTAATCCAAAGCCTTACCCTTACCCTAACCCTAGACAACCCTAACCCTAATGGTAAACTTAACGCTAACCCTAACCATAACCCTAACCCTAGCCCTAGACATAACCCAAACCCTAGTCCAAACCATAACTATAAAATGAACCCTAAAACAAGCGCTAGTCTATCCCTAACCCTAACTCTAACCCTAACCCTGGACATAGCCCTAGCCCTATATTTTACCCTAGCACAAGCCCTAGCCATAGCCCTAACCGTAACCCTAGCCCTAACCTTAACCCAAACCCTACATCTAACAGTAGACCTAGCCCTTGCCCTAAACATAACCCTAATCACAACCCTAAACCTAGGCCTAACACTAACCCTAGGCCTAACCCTAAACCCAACAATAGCTGTAACCCAAACCCTTACCTTTACCCTAGACCTAAAATTAGCCCTAGTACAAACCCTTACCCTAACCCTAGCCCTAACTTTAACCCTAGGCCTAACTTAGAGTCATGAATAAGGAACGAATAAGGAACTGGGAACTAACTTCAGCCTCGTCTCACAGCTGAGCCTTTATGCCGGCCTGTCTTTTATTTTCAAATGCTTATTATTTGCTTATTTTATTTACTTCATGGATAGCTCACTTGTCTCTCCCCGAGGGGAGCCCAAAGCAGCTTACATCATTCTCTCCTCCATTTTATCCTCACAACAACCCTGCAGAGCATGTGCCAGCCAGCCAGCTTCCATAACAGAGCAAGGATTGTGAAGCTGGGACCTCCAGATCCTCGTCTGATACCCTTCGCACTACACCACACTGGCTTATTAAGGAGTACTTCTGTGCAAATATTAGGGTCTTTGTGATAAAAGGGGAAATTCAAAGATGTCAGAGTCTCTACAAGAGATCAGAACCCCCACCCCCACCCCACGTTACAGCAGAACGTCATTTCCAAAGCTGTCTTTGTATCGGTATGCCCAGACTAACTCAGGTGAGTAGCCCACGCGTGTTGGTCTGAAGCAGCAGAGCAGAGCTTGAGTCCAGTGGCACCTTTAAGACCAACGTTTTATTCTGGGCATAAACTTTCATGTGCGGGCACACTTCTGTGTTGGTCTTAAAGGTGCCACCGGACTCAAGCTCTGCTCTCTGCCCAGGTTGTAAGCCTTTATCTGAGTTTCTCCACAAGGCCACAGCTGGGGGCTCTCAACACTGAATACTCTGGAAAACAAAAAATTCCTTCCAAGAGATTTGGGGGGACGAGATAAGCTCAAAAGCCTCCCTTTCCCAAGTATCTTCACCCACCTAGACCCATATCATTTATTCTGTGGGACCTTGCAGTGGTTTGTCGGGTTCCCCACATTATGTAACTTCTACATGAAAGTGCAGTGGTAAATCACCCCGGGGTTTTGAAATCTCCCGTCACCAATATGCAGATGACACCTAGCTCCATTTCTCCTGACCAGCTGGAGCCGGGTGGGTCTGTGGAAGTCCTGACCAGGTGCCTGGAGAAGGTGATGAGAGGAGTGACGGTCACTGAACTAAAGCTTAATCCAGACACAACTGCTGGTCAGTGAGAAAGCCACTCAAGGATGGAGACGTCCACCTGTTCTAGAGGGTGGGCCGCACACTGCCCAAAGAACGGGTTTGCAGCCTGGCACGCAGCTGGATGCTGGCCTGTGGTTAAGGCACCGGTCCACTCCGTGGCACGTGGCACCTTTCAGCAGCTTTAGCTGACACGGCAGCTATAACCATTCCTCAAAAGTATGACCTGGCCATGGTGATCCACACCCTGTTCACATGCAAGTTAGGTTACTGTCATGTGCTCTATGTGCAGCTGGCTTTGAAGACTGCCCAGAAACATCAACTGGCCCAGAATATAGCAGCCAGGCTATTGAGGGGAGGCTGAATACAGGGACTGCCCTGATGTTGACAGACAGGCACTGGGGACAAATCAAAGTATTAGTTATTATCTACAGATCCCTAAATCAGGGGTCCCCAAGGGGGTGCCCATGACCGTGGGTGCCGTGGTGCCCACTCCCAACTTTCCTGCTGCCTGCCAAGTGCTCCTAGAAAGTGGGCAGGGACAGGTGAGGGCTTCTGATTGACCACTGGAGATTTGGCTGGCTGTGCAGATTTTTAAAAACATGGCTTGAGCAGCAGCTGCCACCACAGCACAAAGATCTTCACTGTGTGACTGAAGGTCAGCCACTGCAGCCATCTCATGGCTGGCTCCACCTCCGGCAGCAGCCATTTTGTGGCAGCCATTTTGCCTACCACAGTGTGTCAGAATTCCCAAGGTGCCCACTGGCTCAAAAAGGCTGGGGACTCTGCCCTAAATAGTTTGGGGCCTGGGTAAATGCCAGTTCAACTGCTCCTGTATTATCCAGACAGCCCAGTAAGAACCTCCACCCACACCTGCAGAGGTGGGGTGGGGTGGCAACCAGGCAGGGCTTTTTCAGTGGTGGTGCCTCACCTCTAGAATGTAGCATATATGTTCTCTAAATAAATAGCTACTCTGAACAAAATAAAACTTGCAGCAGACGCAATGAAGGCTCTCCTGTTTGGTTCTGAGAACCAGGCCGTCATAAATGATCCATAACTATGAAAAGGGAAATTGGACGTACATTTCTGAAGAGCCAAAATAAGTCAACTGAAACAGTATGCTTCAAATTAGTCACTAGGAACATGTCAGACATCACAGAACATCAAGTTCAAAAGGGGACTGAAACATACAAACATCTTACTTCAGGACAGCACATTCTAGATTTTCCACGAAACTTTAAATGTATAATTAGCAGTAAAAATACCATCAACACCCATAACCTTTAAGAAGCTCAGCCAGGGCATCACACAAACCAGTGAGAGGGAACAAACTGAGAGCTCACATAGTCTGCAGCCCCACAAGAATCCACTGCTAGGAGCGTGGATGCACGCCCACTTCCCAGTGGGTTCTCATGGCAGCTTGCAAAAACAAGTGCCAAGGAGAAGGTATCTGCAGTAGTTATTAACTGGACCTCTTGCAATAGGGGAAGTTGTCTTCTCCCAGTGGAAACTGCCTCCATGGATGGAATGCGTATGCAGAATCCAACCCACAGGACTTATCCAAGTGCTCTGAATGCTCAAAGCACTTTGCAGATAACATTCTTAGTTCTCCTCCCAGCAGTAAGAAGGGAGTGCCAGAGTAGCATAATGGTTAGAGGGCTGGCTTAGGATCTGGGAGGCTCGGGTTCAAATCCTCCACTCTGCCCTGGATGCTTGCTGGGTGACCTTGGGTCAGTCACACCAATCTCAGCCTCACCTACCTCACAGGGTTGTTGCGAGGATAAAATGGAGGAAAAGAGAAGGGTGTCAGCCAGCTTGGACCTCCGGGGGGGACGACAGGTGGGGTATAAAGCAAATCACAAATGAGAGAGGCCGGTAGTGATACCCCAGGGTAAACTTGTGCTGGTGTGGTGGTAAGATTCAAACTGGGCCTTGTCTACTCACCCACTCTTAGGCATTATGCTATACCAGTTTCATCAGTCCTGTTGGGCTGAAAAGATGGGATACTAGCAAGTTCTGACATGTAGAGGGCAGAAGCATTATTTTCAAAGGGTTGCCAACTCCAGGTTGGGAAATTCCTGGTGGTTTTGGGGTGAAGCCTGGGGAGGGTGGGATTTGGGGAGGGGAGTGGCCTCAGTGGAGTATAATGCCATAAAGTCCATCCTCCAACGCCAACATTTTCCCCAGGGGAATTGATCTCTGTCATTTAGAGATCAGCTGTAATTCCAAGAGCTCTCTGGCCCCCACCTGGAGGTTGGCAGCCTCATTTGCTACCCACATGCTTGGATCTGGAGCGGTGTTTCCAAGGATGTGATGACTTCTGCCCTTAGAATGTGGACTTTGTCTCCTTTCCCCTCTCACTTTATCCTCAAACGAAGTCAGGAGGAGGAGTGAGGGGAGCATTTGGGGTTGCAGAAGGAAGGGGGAGGTGGGAAAGTCACGCTTGGGGGCAGGGGCATTCCTTGTGCCCACGGGAACACTTCTTTCCACCCAGGTCACATGGTGCTTTGAGGAGAAGGAGGAGGAGCTCTGGTAGGGTTGCCAAGTCTTCAAAACTCACCGGCGGGGGGGGAGTCCTCCGTGCCCAACGACGTCAGCGGAAGTGACGTCAGCACGTTGGGGGCGTTGCCAGGGCGACGCTCTGGCAACGCCCCCAACGTGCTGACGTCACTTCCGGTGATGTCATTACGTCGTCCTTGCTGGACGACGTTGGGGGTGGGGTTCCCCCCGCCGGCCAAATGCTGGCCGGTGGATCGGGAACCCCTTTAGCAGGGGATCCCCCGCCCCCTGGGCTGACTTGGCAGCCCTAAGCTCTGGGAGTGTAGGGGCGGCAGAGAAACCATCTTCCCACCCCTGATGCAGTCATGTTGGTCTGTCAGTCTAGTCAGCCGTTTGACAAGACGCTTGACGGAGAGGCCCATAAGGCAGGTTAGGCTGAGTGTGTGGGTGACTGGCCCAAAGGCGCCCAGCAAGCTCTCTCAGCAGAGCTTGGGTACAAATCCAGCCTCTCCCAGATTCCAGTCCAGGGGGTTCTCAACCTTTTCCAGCCTGCAGGCCTCTCTTGAATTACCACACAGCATGGTGAGCACAAGGACCAAAGGGCTGCCACAAAAGGGCTGCCTCAGGAGGCGGAGCTAGTGGTAGGGATACTTATAAGTTGCTTACACTTTTCAGTCATGATAGAGTTAACTGTTGTTGTCAGTTAACAGGAAACTACCTAACTGATCTGTAACCAATTAGAGTTTAGTTAGCCTGGGAAAATTTGTGGGCGGTGTTGGTACAATGAAGTGATCTATAGACTTGTAATTGGCTGATCAACATGTTGGATGTTTTGCCAGTCTGGTGTAGTGGTTAGGAGCATAGACTCTAATCTGGGAGAACTGGGTTTGATTCCCCACCCCTCCACATGCAGCTGCTGGCATGACCTTGGGTCAGTCGCAAGTTCTCTCAGAGCTGTTCTGGAAAGAGCAGTACTCGAAAGAGTTCTCTCAGCCCTGCCTACCTCACCGGGTGTCTGTTGTGGGGAGGGGAAGGGAAAGGAATTTGTAAGCCGCTCTGAGACTCTCTTGGGTAGTGAAGGGCAGGGTATAAATCCAATCTCTTCTTTTTCTTCTTCATACCTGTTTCCCTTATTCATTTGCAAGGAAGGAGCAGCAGCCAGCTTATAGTTTTTAGACATGCAATAGTCAAGATGTAGCTCTAGAAACTGTTTGCATTTTCTGTATCGTTTTTATGTTCTCCAAAGTTCCCTTCCCCAAACTAGATAAAGTTAGTTTTACTTTTAAACTTAAACACGGTGTTGGGCTCTTGCTTATTACTCTGGGTTAAAGAATCATACCCAATAGCCAGCCACCAAATGACTGCTGCTGGTTGACTTCAGTCACCCAGTGAAGACCTTTGTGATGTGTTGGTAGCTGCTGCCAAAGCAGCGTTTAAAAATACTGTCCAGCCAGTCAACTCCCCAGTAGCCCGTCAGAAGCCTTGCTGGGCAAAAGCCCTCCCTGGCTCCACCAGCCATGGCTCCCACCGGCACTGTGCTGGGGACCTCTGCTCTCATCCAGCCCCATAACCAGCTCCCAGTTTGTACCCCAACCCTGTGCAAAACAAACAGGTCTGTCCAGTCTCTGTTTGAGGGCTCCGGGCACCCCCTCAGCAAAAGCCCACCCTGCAGGAGCAAAGAATGCTTCTGCCCTCTACATGTCAGAACTTGCTAGTATCCCATCTTTTCAGCCCAACAGGACTGATGAAACTGGTATAGCATAATGCCTAAGAGTGGGTGAGTAGACAAGGCCCAGTTTGAATCTTACCACCACACCAGCACAAGTTTACCCTGGGGTATCACTACCGGCCTCTCTCATTTGTGATTTGCTTTATACCCCACCTGTCGTCCCCCCCGGAGGTCCAAGCTGGCTGACACCCTTCTCTTTTCCTCCATTTTATCCTCGCAACAACCCTGTGAGGTAGGTGAGGCTGAGATTGGTGTGACTGACCCAAGGTCACCCAGCAAGCATCCAGGGCAGAGTGGAGGATTTGAACCCGAGCCTCCCAGATCCTAAGCCAGCCCTCTAACCATTATGCTACTCTGGCACTCCCTTCTTACTGCTGGGAGGAGAACTAAGAATGTTATCTGCAAAGTGCTTTGAGCATTCAGAGCACTTGGATAAGTCCTGTGGGTTGGATTCTGCATACGCATTCCATCCATGGAGGCAGTTTCCACTGGGAGAAGACAACTTCCCCTATTGCAAGAGGTCCAGTTAATAACTACTGCAGATACCTTCTCCTTGGCACTTGTTTTTGCAAGCTGCCATGAGAACCCACTGGGAAGTGGGCGTGCATCCACGCTCCTAGCAGTGGATTCTTGTGGGGCTGCAGACTATGTGAGCTCTCAGTTTGTTCCCTCTCACTGGTTTGTGTGATGCCCTGGCTGAGCTTCTTAAAGGTTATGGGTGTTGATGGTATTTTTACTGCTAATTATACATTTAAAGTTTCGTGGAAAATCTAGAATGTGCTGTCCTGAAGTAAGATGTTTGTATGTTTCAGTCCCCTTTTGAACTTGATGTTCTGTGATGTCTGACATGTTCCTAGTGACTAATTTGAAGCATACTGTTTCAGTTGACTTATTTTGGCTCTTCAGAAATGTACGTCCAATTTCCCTTTTCATAGTTATGGATCATTTATGACGGCCTGGTTCTCAGAACCAAACAGGAGAGCCTTCATTGCGTCTGCTGCAAGTTTTATTTTGTTCAGAGTAGCTATTTATTTAGAGAACATATATGCTACATTCTAGAGGTGAGGCACCACCACTGAAAAAGCCCTGCCTGGTTGCCACCCCACCCCACCTCTGCAGGTGTGGGTGGAGGTTCTTACTGGGCTGTCTGGATAATACAGGAGCAGTTGAACTGGCATTTACCCAGGCCCCAAACTATTTAGGGCAGAGTCCCCAGCCTTTTTGAGCCAGTGGGCACCTTGGGAATTCTGACACACTGTGGTAGGCAAAATGGCTGCCACAAAATGGCTGCTGCCGGAGGTGGAGCCAGCCATGAGATGGCTGCAGTGGCTGACCTTCAGTCACACAGTGAAGATCTTTGTGCTGTGGTGGCAGCTGCTGCTCAAGCCATGTTTTTAAAAATCTGCACAGCCAGCCAAATCTCCAGTGGTCAATCAGAAGCCCTCACCTGTCCCTGCCCACTTTCTAGGAGCACTTGGCAGGCAGCAGGAAAGTTGGGAGTGGGCACCACGGCACCCACGGTCATGGGCACCCCCTTGGGGACCCCTGATTTAGGGATCTGTAGATAATAACTAATACTTTGATTTGTCCCCAGTGCCTGTCTGTCAACATCAGGGCAGTCCCTGTATTCAGCCTCCCCTCAATAGCCTGGCTGCTATATTCTGGGCCAGTTGATGTTTCTGGGCAGTCTTCAAAGCCAGCTGCACATAGAGCACATGACAGTAACCTAACTTGCATGTGAACAGGGTGTGGATCACCATGGCCAGGTCATACTTTTGAGGAATGGTTATAGCTGCCGTGTCAGCTAAAGCTGCTGAAAGGTGCCACGTGCCACGGAGTGGACCGGTGCCTTAACCACAGGCCAGCATCCAGCTGCGTGCCAGGCTGCAAACCCGTTCTTTGGGCAGTGTGCGGCCCACCCTCTAGAACAGGTGGACGTCTCCATCCTTGAGTGGCTTTCTCACTGACCAGCAGTTGTGTCTGGATTAAGCTTTAGTTCAGTGACCGTCACTCCTCTCATCACCTTCTCCAGGCACCTGGTCAGGACTTCCACAGACCCACCCGGCTCCAGCTGGTCAGGAGAAATGGAGCTAGGTGTCATCTGCATATTGGTGACGGGAGATTTCAAAACCCCGGGGTGATTTACCACTGCACTTTCATGTAGAAGTTACATAATGTGGGGAACCCGACAAACCACTGCAAGGTCCCACAGAATAAATGATATGGGTCTAGGTGGGTGAAGATACTTGGGAAAGGGAGGCTTTTGAGCTTATCTCGTCCCCCCAAATCTCTTGGAAGGAATTTTTTGTTTTCCAGAGTATTCAGTGTTGAGAGCCCCCAGCTGTGGCCTTGTGGAGAAACTCAGATAAAGGCTTACAACCTGGGCAGAGAGCAGAGCTTGAGTCCGGTGGCACCTTTAAGACCAACACAGAAGTGTGCCCGCACATGAAAGTTTATGCCCAGAATAAAACGTTGGTCTTAAAGGTGCCACTGGACTCAAGCTCTGCTCTGCTGCTTCAGACCAACACGCGTGGGCTACTCACCTGAGTTAGTCTGGGCATACCGATACAAAGACAGCTTTGGAAATGACGTTCTGCTGTAACGTGGGGTGGGGGTGGGGGTTCTGATCTCTTGTAGAGACTCTGACATCTTTGAATTTCCCCTTTTATCACAAAGACCCTAATATTTGCACAGAAGTACTCCTTAATAAGCCAGTGTGGTGTAGTGCGAAGGGTATCAGACGAGGATCTGGAGGTCCCAGCTTCACAATCCTTGCTCTGTTATGGAAGCTGGCTGGCTGGCACATGCTCTGCAGGGTTGTTGTGAGGATAAAATGGAGGAGAGAATGATGTAAGCTGCTTTGGGCTCCCCTCGGGGAGAGACAAGTGAGCTATCCATGAAGTAAATAAAATAAGCAAATAATAAGCATTTGAAAATAAAAGACAGGCCGGCATAAAGGCTCAGCTGTGAGACGAGGCTGAAGTTAGTTCCCAGTTCCTTATTCGTTCCTTATTCATGACTCTAAGTTAGGCCTAGGGTTAAAGTTAGGGCTAGGGTTAGGGTAAGGGTTTGTACTAGGGCTAATTTTAGGTCTAGGGTAAAGGTAAGGGTTTGGGTTACAGCTATTGTTGGGTTTAGGGTTAGGCCTAGGGTTAGTGTTAGGCCTAGGTTTAGGGTTGTGATTAGGGTTATGTTTAGGGCAAGGGCTAGGTCTACTGTTAGATGTAGGGTTTGGGTTAAGGTTAGGGCTAGGGTTACGGTTAGGGCTATGGCTAGGGCTTGTGCTAGGGTAAAATATAGGGCTAGGGCTATGTCCAGGGTTAGGGTTAGAGTTAGGGTTAGGGATAGACTAGCGCTTGTTTTAGGGTTCATTTTATAGTTATGGTTTGGACTAGGGTTTGGGTTATGTCTAGGGCTAGGGTTAGGGTTATGGTTAGGGTTAGCGTTAAGTTTACCATTAGGGTTAGGGTTGTCTAGGGTTAGGGTAAGGGTAAGGCTTTGGATTAGTGTTAGGGCTAGTGCTAGTCTTAGGGTTAAAGTTAGGGTTAGGGTTAGGGTTACATTAAATGCAAGACATACATTCATCAGATTTTGAAGTTGGTTGTACAAGCAGTGATAATTGACACTGTATTGATATCACTTTGAAAAACCTAGAAATTTCACTGTTGTCTAACCACGAGATCACAGAAGAGTTAGGGTTAGGGCTAGGGTTAGGGCTAGGGTTAGGGTTAGGGCTAGGTTTATGGTTAGGGTAGGGCTAGGGTTAGTGTTAGGGTTTGGGTTAGTGTTAGTGTTAGGCCTAGGGCTAGTGCTAGGGTTAGGTTTAGGGTTAGGGTTAGGGTTAAGGCTAGGTCTAGGGTTAGTGTTTGTTTTAATATTAGGGTTAGGGTTATGGCTTGGGTTAGCGTTAGGTTTTGAGCTAGAGCTAGGGTTACGGTTAGGTCTTTTGGTTATTTTTAGTGTTAGGGTTAGGGCTAGGTCTTTGGCAAGGGGTATGTGTAGGGTTAGGTTTAGGGCTAGGGTTAGGATTAGGGTTTCTGACAGCGTTAGTTTTACAGTTAGGGCTAAGGACTAAGGTTAGTTCTCAGGCGTGGGCAAGTTTTTGGGTTTGTTTTATTATTAGGGTTAGAGCTAGGGCTATGGCTATATTTAGGGTTACGGTTAGGGCTAGGTTTAGGGTTACGGTTAGGTTTTGGGTAGGGTTAGTGTTAGGGCTAAAGGTAGGGTTAGGGTTAGGACTAGGGCTAGGACTAGGTTTATGGCTAGGATTAGGTTTAGGTTGAGGGATAGATTTAGGTGTAGGGTTAGGACTAGGGCTAGGCTTACAGTTAGGGCTAGGTTTAGGGTTAGGGCTAGGGCTAGGTTTAGTGTTAGGATTTGGGTTAGGGTTTGGGCTAGGGCTAGGGTTAGGTTTTGACTTAGGGTTAGGGCTAGGGTTAGGGTTAGAGCTAGGTTTAGGGTTTGTGTTAGGTTTTCAGTTAGTGTTAGGGCTTGGGCTAGGGTTAGGTTTAGGGTTAGAGCTAAGTGTATGGTTAGTGTTAGGATTTGGGTTAGGGTTACAGTTAGGGCTAGGGTTATTGTAAGGTTTTGGGTTAGGGCTAGGACTAGGGCTAGGGTTAGGTTTACGTTTAGGGTTAGGTCTAGGGTTCGTGTTAGAGTTAGGGCTTGGGCAAGGGGTATTTTTAGGGTTAGGGTTAGGGCTAGGATTATTATAATGGCAATGGAACAATTGGCAGAAAGAATTAGGAATTCAGGCAGAATAGAAGGATGCAGGATAGGTAAAGAAGAGATGAAAATTAACCTATTCGCAGATGATATAATCATAATTATGACCAACCCTAAAGAAGGAGTTAAAGAAATGAAAATTATACTTGAAGATTTTGAAGCGTTATCAGGATTGAGAATTAATATAGGAAAATCAGAGATAATGTATCACAATGTGAATTTGGAGGAAAGGAAGGAAATTAATAAATTAACTAAAATAGGAATGGGAGTTAAGAAATTTAAATATTTAGGAATAGAAATTTATAAAAACATTAATAGAATAGTGGGAAAAAATTATAAAAAGGTATGGGGCAAGATAACAAGAGAGATGAAGGGGTGGAAGAGGAAAACCCTGAGTATTACAGCTAGAATTAAAAGTGTTAAAATGTTTTGGATACCAAGATTACTATACTTATTTCAAACTATACCATTAACAATTAACAAACAAGAAATGGGCAATTGGAACACAAAAATAAGAAAATGGATTTTCGGTACCAAGAACTTCAGAGTTGCAAGAAAGTTAGTTTATAATCATAATTCAGAACTAGGTTGGGGAGTTCCGGACATAATAGCTTACTATGAAGCCTTTCAGCTAAAAGCATTATTAGAAATAGAACAAGAAGGAAACCAAAAATGGGTTAGGTTTGAAAATGAAGTAAATAAAGGAACGGGTAGATTTGGTATTTTTACAAATAAACAGGTTAAAGATCTTAAATTAGATACAGGACCTAGGGAAAGTACATTAGTAGTCTGGAGGAAATGGCAGTCAAAATGGTTATAACGAACATCAAAATGGGCCCCACTAGAAACGCTGGAAGAGGAAGATATAGACCACAGATGGTGGGAACTACTTAAACAAAAAGGATATAGTAGAATACAGGACTTACTGTCTGTGAACACTTTAAAACCACTTGAAGTTCTAGAAGAGGAAGTAGGCATAAAATATTGGTTAAAAGTTGCAGGCTTATATACAAAAATTAAAAAGATAATTGAAAATAACAATATGGATATAGAAGAACCGATGGAAGAAATATATAGATTAATGAATAAAACTAAAAGAGGAATAGCAGGAATAATATATAAAAAATGACCTCAGATAAAGAAGGATTAACAGGTCATCTTCAAGGGAAGTGGGGTGCAAAAACTAAATTAACAGAACAAAAGGTAAAAAAATTAATGGATGGAATTAAGGGAATAAAAATACATAACTTTAGGGAAATAGAATTAAAAATTTTTACTAAATGGTATAGAACTCCAGCCACCTTAGCTAATATGTTCTCAGGACTAAGCCCAAACTGCTGGCATTGTAAGAATGCGAAAGGATGGTATTCCCACATGTGGTGGGAATGCCTGGAAGTTAAAGAATTTTGGAAAAATATATTAAAAGTAATAAATGAGTTGTTCCAGGTAGAGTTGAATATAGATTTTGAACTGATGATGATGAGTAGTTTAGGTAATGGGACAATAGAGAAAAAGAATCAAGATTTATTGAAAGCGATGATATTAGCTGGTAAAGCAGTGATAGCAGTAGGGTGGAAAGATAAAAGTAAATGGACAGAAAGAACTTGGCATAAGTATCTCTTTGAATTTATTCAGTCAGATATAATGGCTACAATCAATAAGGACCTGCCATGGGAGGATAGAACATTGCAGATCAAGGAGAAATGGTCTATCTAGTTGAACTGGATAAAAGAGGAACAGAAAGAAGACGTTCAGTGGAAGCTACAAACTCTGTGTTCCTGGCTGAAAGACGAAGATTAGACTGAAGGGGGAGGGATTGGGGAGAAAATGTTAAAATATTTAAAATGCAACAATGAAATGATGTTACTGTGTATCTAACTTAGCAAATAAAAATACTAAAAAAAAAAGGATGATAACAATGATGGGGGGAAAAAGGATTAGGTCAAGGGTTAGGATTAGGTTTACAGTTAGGGTTAGTGTTAGGGTTAGGGCTAGGGCTAGTGCTACGGTTTGGTCTGGGGCTCGGGTTCAGCCTTGTCTTTGGGTTTGTGTTGGGGTTAGGGTTAGTGTTAATGCTAGGCCTAGGCTTAGGGCTATGGATTTAATTAGGCTTTGGGTTAGGGATAAGGCTAGGGTTGGGGTTAGGGTTGGTTTTTGGGTAGAGTTAGTGTTTGGGCTAAAGTTAGGGTTAGGGCTAGGGCTAAAGATAGGGCTAGGGTAAAGGTAAGGGTTTGGTCTTGGGGTAGGGCTAGAGTTAGAGTTAGGCCTAGGGCTAGGGTTAGGGCTATGGTTAGGATTAGGTTTAGGGCTAGGATTAGGTTTTTGGTTAGGGCTAGGGATATGGTTATTGTTTGGGTTAGGGTTAGCGTAAGGCTTAGGGCTAGAGTTAGGTGTAGGGTTGGGTTAAGGTTAGGGCTAGGGTTACGGTTAGAGCCAGGGCTAGGGCTTGTCCTAGGGCTAGGGCTAGGGCTATGTCTAGGGTTCAGATGTGGGCTAAAGTTAGGGCTAGGGTAATGGTAAGGCTTAGGGTTATACCTAGGGTTAAAGTTAGGGCTAGGGTTAGGGTTTGTGCTAGGTCTAAATTTAGGTCTAGGGTAAAGGTAAGGGTTTGGACTCAGGTTACGGCTATGGTTAGGTTTAGGGTTAGGCCTATGGTTAGGGTTAGGCCTAGGTTTAGGGTTAGGATTAGGGTTAGGTTTAGGGCTAGGGTTAGATTTTGGGATAGGGTTAGGGCTAGGGTTAGGTTTTGTGTCAGGGCTAAAGTTAGGGCTAGGGTATAGGTAAGTGTTAGGGCTAAAGTTAGGGTTAGGGTTAGGACTAGTTTTAGGACTAGGGCTAAGGCAATGCTTAGGGTTAGGGCTAGGGCTAGGGTTACGGTTAGGTTTCCTACAGGGTTAGCGTTAGGGCTAAAGTTAGGATTATTGTTAGGGTTAGAGTTAGGGCTAAAGTTAGGATTATTGTTAGGGTTAGAGTTAGGGCTAGGGTTAGGGTAGGGCTAGGACTAGGTTTATGGCTTGGATTAGGGTTAGGGCTAGGGCTCGAGTTAGGGTTAGGGCTAGGGTTACAGTTACGGTTAGGGTTAGTGCTAGGGCTATGGCTAGGGCTTGGGTTAGTGTTAGGGTTTGGGTTAGGGTTTGGTCTAGGGCTATGGCTAGGGTTAGGGTTAAGGTCTAGGGTTAGTGTTAGTTTTAGGGTTAGGGTTAGGGCTTGGGTTAGGATTAGGGTTTGGCCTAGAGCTAGGTTTAGGGTTAGGGTTAGGTCTTCGGTTAGGGTTAGGGTTAGTTTTAAGGCTAGGGCTAGGGGTTCGGCAAGGGGTATGTGTAGGGTAAGGTTTAGATTTAGGGGTAGGGTTAGGGCAAGGGTTAGGATTAGGGTTTCTGTTAGGGTTAGTGTTACGGTTAGGGCTAGGGCTAGGGTAGGGCTAAGGTTAGCTCTGGGGCTTGAGGTAGTTTTTGGGGTTTTGTTAGGGTTACTGTTAGAGCTTGGGCTAGGGTTATGGCTGTAATTAGGGTTAGGGCTAGGTTTATAGTTAGGGATAGGTTTTGGGTAGGGTCGGTGTTAGGTTTAGGGTTACGGTTAGGGTTAGTTTGGTATAGTGGTTAAGTGCATGGACTCTAATCTGGGGGAACCGGGTTTGATTCCCCACTCCTCCCCTTGCAACTGGCTGGATGACCTTGGGCAAGCCATAGCTCTGTATCAGCTGTTCTCTCAAGGACAGCTTGGGAAGGAGCTCTCTCAGCCCCACCTACCTCACAGGGTGTCTGTTGTGGGGAGGGGAAGGGAAAGGAGTTTGTAAGCCACTCTGAGACTCCAAGTGAGTGAAGGGCAGGGTATAAATCCAATCTCTTCTTCTTCTCTTCTAGGGTTAGGGCTATGGCTCTAATTAGAGTTACGGTTAGGGCAAGGGCTAGGTTTATGGTTAGGATTAGGTTCTGGGTAGGATTAGTGTCAGGGCTAAACGTAGGGTTAGGGTTAGGGTTAGAGTTAGGGTTGGGGATAGGGTTAGGGCAAGGGTTAGGATTAGGGTTACTGTTAGGGTTAGTGTTACAGTTAGGGGTAGGGCTAAGGATTTGGTCTAGGGCTTGGGCTAGTGTTTGGGTTTGTGTTAGGGTTAGTGTTAGTGTTAGAGCTAGGGCTAGGGCTAGGGCTATGGCTATAATTAGGGTTAGGGCTAGGTTTAGCGTTAGGGATAGGTTTTGGGTAGGGTTGGTGTTAGGATTAGGGTTACACTTAGGGTTAGGGCTAGCACTAGGGTTATGGCTAGGATTAGGTTTAGGTCGAGGGTTAGGTTTAGGGCTAGGGCTAGACTTACAGTTAGGGCTAGGGTAAGTGTTAGGGTTTGGGTTGGGGTTAGGGCTAGGTTTTGAGTTAGGGTTAGGGTTAGAGGGTTAGGGTTAGGATTAGTGCTACATCTAGGGTTAGTGTTAAGGTTTGGGTTAGTGTTAGGGCTGGGGCCAGGATTAGGTTTAGAGTTCCTGCTAGGTCTATGGTTAGTGTTAGGGTTTGGGTTAGGGTTACAGTTAGGGCTAGGGTTATGGTTAGGTTTAGGGTTAGAGCTAGGACTAGGGCTAGGTTAGGTTTAGAGTTTGGTTTAGGGTTAGTGTTAGGGTTAGGGTTAGGGCTAGGACTAGGATTTGGTCTGGGGCTTGGGCTCAGCCTAGTCTTTGGGTTTGTGTTGGGGTTAGGGTTAGTGTTAAAACTAGGCCTAGGCTTAGGGCTATCGGTATAATTAGGGTTTGGGTTAGGGCTAGGGCTAGGTTTAGTGTTAGGGTTCGGGCTAAGACTTGGGTTAGGGTTAGTTTATGGGTCAGGTTAGTGTTATGTTTAAAGTTAGTGTTAGGATTAGGGTTAGGGTTGCGGCTAGGGCTTGGGTTAGGGCTTGGGTTTTGTTAGTGCTAAAGATAGGCTAGGGTAAAGGTGTGAGGCTTCTGTATTGACAGCAAGAAACCAGACCTTTGTTGTTGAAGCAAAGTTCTTTATTGTTCCAATACTGCAGACAGGTTCTCGAATGTTTGTTAGAGATGCTTAATGGAATACAGACAGTACTATTATACTCTCAGGTTTTCAATTGAACCCCGGACCTAAGCCAATCAGGGCAAGAGGGTGAATGCGGGAAAAGTAGAAAGGACCGTTGAGGTTCCCACAGCAAGGTGAGAAAGTTATAAATTCCCCTCTTGATCTGAGTGACCCACATGTGTGAACCTAGGCACAACATTCTCTAAGCACTGGCCATAAACAACGCTTCAAGGTTTCAATAACAAGATAACATACACAGACCCGGGAAAAGGGAGGAGGGAATGCAAGGAAGTACTCGCCATTTGTTTAGAGATGACACCTAGGAATTTGGGTCGCCATCTCCTGCCCAAACATTGCAACATTAACCAGAGTAAACCCCCTACTTCAAAGTAACATTTATAGCTGTTAGGAGGGAGGATGAAGGAGACAGATAAGGGGTGCTGGCAAGGGTCTGCTAGAACAAAGGAATCGAAAGCAAACTGCAAAAAGCACAGACATCATTGTAAAATGCAGAAAACACAGGGACATTGTTGTCAGAACCTGACAAAAGGTAAGGGTTAGGGCCAGGGTTGGGGTTAGGGCTAGGGCTAGGGTTAGGTTTAGGATTAGGGTTACAGTTAGGTTTAGGGATAGGGCTAGGGTTAGGGATAGGGATAGGTTTAGGGTTTGGGTTAGGGTTGGGTTTGGGTAAGGGTTTGGGCTAGAGTTAGGTGTAGGGTTTGGTTTAGGTTTGGGCTAGGGTTACGGTAGGGTTAGGGCTAGGGCTTGTGCTAGGGCTAGGTCTATATCTAGGGTTAGGGTGTGGGCTAAAGTTAGGGCTAGAGTAATAGTAAGGGTTAGGGCTTGAGTTGGGGTTAGGCCTCGGGTTAAAGTTAGGACTAAGGCTAGGGTTAGGGTTAGGGTTTGTGTTAGGGCTAAATTTAGGTCTAGGGTAAAGGTAAGGGTTAGGGCTCGGGTTTCGGCTAGACTTAGGTTTAGTGTCAGGCCTAGGGTTAGGCCTAGGGTTAGGGTTCAGATTAAGGTTAGGTTTTGGGCTAGGGTTAGATTTAGCAATAGGGCAAGGGTTAGGGTTAGGTATAAAGTTTGGGTTAGGGTTAGGGCAAGGTCTAGAGCTATAGTTAGGTATAGGCTTTGGGTTAAGGTTAGGACTCGGATTACGGTAAGGGTTAGGGCTAGGGCTAGGGCTTCTGCTAGGATAAAAGATAGGGCTAGGGCTATGTCCAGGGTTATGGATAGCGTTAGGGTTAGGGCTATGGTTACAGTTAGGGCTAGGGTTAGAGTTAGAGCTAGGGTTAGGGCTAGGGTTAGGTTTAGGGATAGGGTTAGTAATTAGGGTTAGGGGTTAGGGTTAGTAATTAGGGTTTAGGGTTAGGGATTAGTGTTTGGGTAAGTTTAGTGTTAGGGTTAGATGTTAGGGTTAGGGTTTTGGGTTCAGGTTCGGGGTTTGGGTTAGGGGTTAGGGTTAGTGGTTAAGGTTTAGGCTTAGGGTTAGGGTTAGGTTTTGGTCTAGGGTTATGGTTAGGGTTAGGGTTAGGTTATAATGTTAGTCGTTCTGTTGCCTAATTTAGGCCCAGCAGCGGAGGGGTCTAGTGATTTTGCTACTTGGTGGAATTCACTATGTGAGTCTTGGCCTTTGATTGCAAAAATGTTGGAAGAAGCCAAAGCGGACTATAAGAAATATGCCGATAAGGGGAGGGCCCCAGGATGGGATGGCCCCAGGATGGGATCCCCAGGATGGGATCTCTCCCGTGGAGACTCTGTCTATGCATCAACTAAAAATATTAAAGGACTCCAACCTAGTCGCAAAATTGGGCTGGAAATATGTGGGGCCTTTCTGTCAGAATCTGCTAATTCAGACATTATATTAGTCAGGCCTCCCCAGTGTTAGTCAATATGTATGCCTTTAGTTTTTCTATGTACCTGTCATGTATTGGGACTCCATGTAACTGTAATGTAATAATGCTTGTCCAGACCGGGAGGGTGACACCAGCGAATTGCGAGAACAAGGAGGCCTCACATCCCTGCCTCCGCATTCCAGCTGCTCCGGCAGGAACTTCAAGGGAGGATGCCTCTCATCTCTTATCACATGCAAAAACCTTGAGGCCATTGATTGTTATGTGAACTGGTAACATCTGAGGGGTCTGGTTTGGGAGAGGAAATTTACTGCTTAACACCTCACTCTTTTCCTGTGAGAACCAAACGGTCGGGACACCTTTTTGCCCGCCAATTTTCCCTTAAGGGGATTGGCTACCTATGGGTAATTCAAACTCCTTGGAATGGTATAATAGACCCGCTTGTATAATTTGTCTCATCTCTGACAATAATCCGAGATGCTGTACTAATGTAGAGATTGGAAATAAAGAACTGTGGTTAACCAACCAAGATCTGATCCTTGACTACTTTGAGCAGAACTCTCACAGATTGTCAGAGATCTGTGACTGGGACTTAGCCGTTCCTGACCATGTCAGACGACGACACGGTCCCCATCCCTACACCCGAAGATGTCCCCGCCACCCCAACGGACCCGGGGAACGGTGGTGGAGGCGGCGGAGGGGCCCCAGACGTGCCGGTGACTACGATTCAGGGGGCTCACTACATCCCGCGCCTACCTCCTCGTCAGAGCGTGACCCCCAAGTATGCTTGGAGCCAGTTCGGTCGTGGGACCGTGGATTCGTGGGTGCACGACCGGAAAGGGGCACGGGTTTCGTTCCCTGGCGACCCGCTCGATCGAGGGAGACCGAGCTACCTGGGAGACAACTGCGAGCCGATCTACCGAGGAGAGCCGCGTCGCCCGCCCTTCGAAGGAGAGAGGACAGGTCCGTATGGGCCCGATCCGTACCGGGGGGAGCAGATGCCCCAACTTGACCAGATGATGGGAGAGCTACGGCTCCAACTCACCGCAGAACTACGAGAATTGGCCCTCGATCTCCAGCACCAATTCCGCGACGCTATGAGGGTCGTGCAAGGAGCCCTCCCCGGCCCGGGGATAGGAGTTCAGCAACCGCCAGCAGCTCCTGGAGGGGTCCCGATTCAGCCTCAGGCGCCCGCGCAACCGGTGCAGCCAGCCCCGCCGGTCATCCTGCCTCCGGCGCCAGGTCCCGCCCCAGCACCGGTCCCGGCACCGGTCGCCCCAGCCATCCGCCCAGCCCCATCCGACCCTCTGACGACTACCTTCGATGGGGACCCAGAGAAGCTGCGTTTTTTCATGTTGGAGATAGAGCGGTTCCTGGACAGCTGGGGTCATCTCTATCCCACCGAGAGGGAACGGATTGGCTACATCGGGTCCAAGCTGAAAGACACCGCCAGCGATTGGTATGTGAGCCTGCACGATGCCCCCGGACCTGAGCTGCGTTCGTTGAACAACTTCATGTGGGCCCTTCGTCATCAATTTGAGGACCCTCTGGGCGAGGAAAAGGCCCGGAATCAACTGCGGAAGTTGTTCCAGGGGAGATCCACAGTGAGGGATTACACCGACAAGTTCCGGCGCATCGCGGCTAAAATCCACGGCTGGCCAGAGGAACTCTTCATGGAGAAGTACTGGGAGGGCCTTAACCCGGAGATCTATGAGACGGTGTTGCTGGGGGGCCGCCCGGGCACGTTGGCCACCTGGATGAGGGCAGCAACCGACATGGAAGAGAGATTTACCCTGATCAAGATGGGAACCTCAGCCACGGCGGCCAGCAAAGCAGCGCCGAGAGCGAAACCACGGCCCAGCGTGCAAGACATCCGAGATGCCAGGTTTCGACAAGGGCTGTGTATGAAATGTGGGGAGAGTGGCCACTTTGCCTCAACGTGCCCAAGAGGAGGAGGGAAAGGGCCGAAGACCTCGACGCCGGTGGCGGGGAGCACCCCTAGCCGTGGGAAGACCCCGATCAAACCCCGGGCCCTGCAGCTGGAGGGAGCCACAAGCGAACAAGGGGAGCTGGAGCTGATGGAAACGCAGATGTCGGGAAACTCCAACGGCCTGCAGTGAGCGGCGCAGAGCTGCAGGTCCCCCGCCAAGAAGCGCCATCTCCGGTGAGCATCCCTGGCCCCCTATTATATATGGTAGTGACTGTGGTGACCCCGGGATCGGGCACCCACATGAGGGTCCGCGCTTTAATTGACTCTGGGTGTGCTCGGGACTTAATTAGCCCTTTGGTGGTGGAAGGGTTGGGACCAAAGGTTACCCAGCTGGCAGAGCCTTTAAAGTTTACTCAAATGGATGGGTCGGAAATGAAGGAAGAGTGCATAGCGGAAACCGAGAGCCTGATTCTGGGGACAGGGGAACATTGGGAGAAGCGAGCTTTCGTCATTACCCCAAATGCACAGTTCCCCATGGTGTTGGGAAGCCCCTGGCTCAGTTCGCACGACCCATACATTAAATGGAGTGAAGGGAAGATCTCTTGGGTAGATGACCGATGCCTCACGCACAAATGGGACTTGGAATGGGGTCCAGGACCGCCGACCCCTCCTCCCCAACCCACCGCGCTTGCCCTTACCCCCACCCTGGTGCCCAAGGAGTATAGAGACTTGCTGGAGGTATTCAGCGAGACCGAGGCGGATGAGTTACCCCCCCACCGATTGTCGGACTGTGCCATCGAGCTACTCCCGGGGGAGAAACTCCCTAAAGGGAAACTTTATTCCATGAGCCCTTTAGAGCGAGAAGAGCTGCGAAAGTTCCTGGACAAAAACTTGGCGCGCGGCTTCATCCGACCAGCCAAGTCCCCTTTTGCCGCCCCCGTGTTATTCCGGAAAAAGAAAGACGGGGGCTTAAGACTGTGCACAGACTATAGGGGACTGAATGCCGTCTCCACTACTAACGCCTACCCCCTCCCTTTAATAAAGGACTTATTGACGGAAGCAGCTAAAGGGAAGGTGTTTACCAAACTGGATCTGCGTGATGCCTACTTCAGGGTGCGCATAAGGGAGGGGGATGAATCCAAGACTGCCTTTAACACACCCCTGGGACAATTTGAGTATCTGGTGATGCCGTTCGGCTTAAGTGGCGCGCCTGGGGTCTTTATGAGTTTGATCAATGAAGTGTTGCACAAGCACTTGTTTAAGGGGGTGTTATGTTACATAGATGATATCTTGATCTATTCTACTGATAAGAAAGAGCATGTGAAACTAGTCCGGGAAGTCCTCTCTACCTTGCTGCAAAACCAGCTTTATGTTAAGTTATCAAAGTGTGAGTTCCATCGTGAGTCAGTAGACTTCCTAGGCTATCGCATCTCTCAGAGGGGACTGGAAATGGACCCAGCAAAAGTGGAGGCGGTGGTGCAGTGGGAGGCTCCGCGAACGAGGAAACAATTACAAAGCCTGTTAGGATTTTGTAACTTCTATCGAACCTTCATAAAAGACTTTGCGACGGTCACTCTCCCCCTAACAGACTTGCTGAAAACTAAGGGGAGGGGGCCCGAGGCGGGAAAGCCAGGGGAAAGGATTGCCTGGAACGGGGAGTGCCAAAGGGCGTTCGAAACCTTAAAAACTCTCTTTACTTCCGAGCCCATCTTAGCCCACCCCGATGAGACCAAAGAGTTTATAATCCACGTAGACGCGTCTGATGTAGCCATGGGGGGGGCCATACTACAAAGCGGGCTGGATGGGCAGTTACACCCCCTGGCTTACATCTCGAAAAAATTTAATGACACGGAGAGAAATTGGTCTGTTTGGGACAAGGAAGCAGCGGCTATTAGATTGGCGCTCACTACGTGGCGGCATTGGCTGGAGGGTGCGCAAGCCCCATTCGAAATTTGGACTGATCATAAGAACCTGGAAGCGTTGCGCACACAGAGATCCCTCAATGCCAAACAACTGCGGTGGGCAGACTTTTTCTCCAAGTTTAATTTTGTACTTAAGCATTTCCCTGGGAAGGTCAACTCCTTGGCAGACGCGCTATCCAGATTGCCCCAACATGAGAGTGTAAAGGAAGAGGTGTTTGATTCCATGTTCTCCCCCCAGCAATTGGGAGGGGCAGTAGTCACTCGGAGCCAAGTCAAGAAAACGCAGTTGGACATCGGGACATGTAATTGGGGGGGGGGATTATGCTCCCGAGGAAGTGGAAGAATTGGAGGCTTTGGGGGAATGCTCAAAGAGAGAAAATCAGTGCTGGTTCCATGGAGACAAACTGGTGGTGCCACTGAACAAACGTAAAGATATATTGTTGGCCTGCCACTCTTCCAAACTAGCAGGGCATTTTGGATTCCTGAAAACGCTTAATTTAATTCAGCGTCAATTTTGGTGGCCGCGCATGCGCCGAGACGTTTCCGATTTCGTCTCGGCTTGCCAAACTTGCTTAATGTGCAAAAAACGGGGGGGGAAGGTTCCTGGACTATTGCACCCTTTACCCACCCCTTCTCGCCCCTGGGAGGCCATAGCTATGGATTTCATCACTAACCTACCCCCCTCAAGAGGGAAGACGGTTATTTGGGTGGTGGTAGACACGTTTTCAAAGCAAGCTCATTTCACCCCCTTCAAGCAATTGCCCACGGCCAAGGGAATGGCCAAAGCTTTCTTTAATCACGTGATAAAATTACACGCTTTTCCGAAAAGAGTGGTATCCGACAGGGGCAGTCAATTCGTTGCCAACTTCTGGCGGGAGCTCCTAAAAATGATGGACATAGAGCCGGCACTGAGTTCGGGTTACCACCCAGAAACCGATGGCCAATCCGAGCGAACTAATCAAATCTTGGAACAATTTTTAAGATGCTACACCAATTATCATCAAGACAACTGGGTGGAGTTGTTGCCATTCGCAGAATATAGTTACAACAACGCTGTGCATTCTTCCACGGGGGTCTCTCCTTTCATGGCGGTGGGGGGTTTTGAAGGGAAACCATTGCCTACCATGGAGAATGAACCCAATGCTTCCCCATCGGATTTTAAGAGTTGGTGGACTGCCTTGCAGGACTCCTGGCCATTGATAGCCAAAGCACTGGACCAGGCAAAAGAGGATTATAAAAAATATGCTGACCGAGGACGAGCGGCAGGCTGGGATCTCCAGCCAGGGGATTCTGTCTACCTCTCCACGAAAAATATCCATGGTTTGCAGCCCAGCAGGAAACTGGGATGGAAATATGTTGGACCCTACAAGGTGTTGCGTAAAATATCGGATGTGTCTTTTGAACTGGAATTGCCTAAATCACTGAGTTCTGTGCACCCTGTTTTTCATTTCAGCCTACTGAAGAAAGATCCTGGGCCGAATGCCTGGCATCCAGTTCCTCCAGCTCCTCCTCCACTGATGAAGGAGGGGGCCCCTCATTTCGAGATAACTGAAATCCTTGATTCCAAAATGCGGAGAGGCCGATTATATTACTTAGTTAGATGGCTTGATTTCGGCCCGGAACACAATGAATGGATTCGCTCGGAAAACGTTCACGCTCCCAAACTGGTGAAATTGTTCCACAAAATGTTTCCTGATAAAGCTAGGTGAAGTTAATTATGAGGAGGCCAGTGTGTCAGAATCTGCTAATTCAGACATTATATTAGTCAGGCCTCCCCAGTGTTAGTCAATATGTATGCCTTTAGTTTTTCTATGTACCTGTCATGTATTGGGACTCCATGTAACTGTAATGTAATAATGCTTGTCCAGACCGGGAGGGTGACACCAGCGAATTGCGAGAACAAGGAGGCCTCACATCCCTGCCTCCGCATTCCAGCTGCTCCGGCAGGAACTTCAAGGGAGGATGCCTCTCATCTCTTATCACATGCAAAAACCTTGAGGCCATTGATTGTTATGTGAACTGGTAACATCTGAGGGGTCTGGTTTGGGAGAGGAAATTTACTGCTTAACACCTCACTCTTTTCCTGTGAGAACCAAACGGTCGGGACACCTTTTTGCCCGCCAATTTTCCCTTAAGGGGATTGGCTACCTATGGGTAATTCAAACTCCTTGGAATGGTATAATAGACCCGCTTGTATAATTTGTCTCATCTCTGACAATAATCCGAGATGCTGTACTAATGTAGAGATTGGAAATAAAGAACTGTGGTTAACCAACCAAGATCTGATCCTTGACTACTTTGAGCAGAACTCTCAAGTTCTCTTCTTAAGTTGAAGTTCATAGGTCCCCCGCGGAAGACCTAGGCTGGCTATTGGTGGTCGTTTTGGATCCGACTGTCTATTGTTCTACCTGGCTGAAGCTCAGGTAGAATCGGGCCATGTGCTCTGACCGCATGGCGGTCGCCATTTCGTGACTAGTACACAACAATTCCCCACTCCTCCACTTGCACGTGGCTGGATGACCTTGGGCAAGCCATAGCTCTGTACCAGCTGTTCTCTCAAGGACAGCTTGGGAAAGAGCTCTCTCAGCCCCACCTACCTCACAGGGTATCTGTTGTGGGGAGGGGAAGGGAAAGGAGTTTGTAAGCTGCTCTGAGACTCCAAGTGAGTGAAGGGCAGGGTATAAATCCTATCTCTTCTTCTTCTTCTATGTACTCCAAATATAGGGCAAAATGCTCTCTGAGGGTAGGCTGATGTGCTTGCCCCAAAACAATACCTTGATGGGCTTTTGGAGGATGGATAAATGTTTGGGTGAAACCTCGATGAGATTGCTTAATATGAAATAAAGTGATACTGTTCCTTGATAATCCTTGATTACAGGATGGGAGAAACTACTGGGTTGTATGAATAGTTGTTAAGTGTTACTAAACTGGGGTAAGGGAGACCATGACTGGTTGCGGATTAGGTTAATCTAAGGTGAGGTAATGTTTTCTTGGGAGACCCATCGTTGTCAATTATGCATCACTTTAGTGTGAGGAGGAGGTTCGTTAGTGAGCCAGCCATTCTGGTTCACCTTCCAAAATATTTTCCCCAGCTCTTACCCGGCCAGCATTTATTTAGTTTGTACCAGCTCCACTTTAGTTTCAGTCTTAGGCACTGCGCATACAATTTCGGGATGATATTAAAGAAGGGTGTTTATCTCTAAGCACAAGCTGCACCCCCAGCAGGAGGAGGGTCTGACTGCTAACAAGACCGGGGGAACTGTGCCAGAGTGGCCCCATGAGTATGTAACACGTGTCCATTCCATGCTAAATGCCACAGGAGGCCTGCAACTGAAATACTGTTCTATACCTCTGCACATGTTCCCGATCAAATTGAAGGATGGAGTCTAGCAAATCAGAGGGTACAACAGTACGGGTAAGTTTGCCAACCTCCAGGTGGTGGCTGAAGATCTCCTGGGATTATAACTGACCTCCAGGCAACAGAGATCAGTCCCCCTGGAGAAAACGGCCACTTTGGAAGGTGGACTTTGCGGCATCGTACCCCCATTCAGCAGTGCCAAAGAGGTTTATGACAGTGACCAAATTTTGCCCTCTGCCTTGCGCCCACTTTATATGGTGCAACAAAGTCTTCCCACTTGCGCTGCTCAAAGCTTTGCCATAGACCCGTATCGTTTTTGTGGATGAGTTTGAGCCAACTGTTTGAGGCAACTGCTTGAGTTCACTCTGTTCTCCCAGACGGTGTCAGAGAGAATCATAGCCTTATGCTCTCCGATTCACCTCTGGGGACCTTTGATGTCTCATTTATATTAATTAAAATGGCCCAGTAGCACTCAGAAGAGTAAAGTACGTTCCATTAATGTACACGGTTTTATTTGGCTTTTTCTCATCTTGTTATCTAATTAAATATATGAATACAAAGACAAGGACAGACATTTGGATCCCACAGATTATTTGGCAGGAGGGTTGCCATGGCACCCTGGGGAAGATGTCTCTGCCACCCTTCCCAGCACAGACTTGAGTTCAGTCACCTTTGAACACAAACAACAAGACACCACTTCTGAGAAAGAGAGAGAGAGAGAGAGATTTCATGAAAATGTATTGGGTCCAATGCTCCCTCTAAGCTGTGGAGTTTTGTGAGCAAAAATTCTACTTGGTGAGCTGCTGGCATTAAAGTTGTGAGCGAGCAATTTGGCTACTGCATGAATTAGTTTGCTCTGGAGCCATCCTTCCTGAGCCATGACAAAAATGTGTGAGCCAGAGGCTAAAAAAACTGTGAGCTAGCTCACACTAACTCAGCTTAGAGGGAACACTGACTGGGTCCCAACCACCTCAACCCAAGCTTACCCTTTGGAAGTAAAGAGACTTAAAACAGACGCCCACCTAAGTGTGTGGAGGATTGCAGTGTGTGTGTGTGTGGGGGGCAAACAGCAGAAGCAAGTGAGGGGAAAATAAGGGGCAGAGGGGAACCTTTGATTTTAAAACTACATTCAAAAAGAAGAAATTGGCTCCCAGTGTTTCATGAGACAGGCCCAAGGGGATTACACTCGACTGGAAGCTAGGGTTGCCATCTCTGGGTGGGGGAGTTTCAGGAGATGAAAGCAACGGAGCCTGGGGAAGGCAGGGTTTCAAGAGGGGAGGGCCCTCAGCAGGCTAGGATACCATAGAGCCCCCAGTTCCTCCAGGGGAACTGAACTTTGGCTACAGGGTGTAGGCTGCCAGATCCTCCCTAGCCACCAGTAGGTTATTTGGGGGGGGGGGGGTTACCAGATCCTGGTTGGGAAACTCCTGGAGATTTGGGGACAGAGGACTGGGACCTCAGTGGGTTATAATGCCAGAGAGTCCACCCTCCAAAGCATCTGTTTTCTCCAGGGGAACTCATATTTGTAGTCTGGAGATCAGCTGGGATTCCAGAGGATCCCCAGGTCCCACCTGGAGGCTGGCATCCCTAGGAGGGGAGGGACCTCAGCAGAGTTCAAGGCCACAGAGCTCCCCCACCAAAGCATCTCTTTTCTCCAGGGGACCTGCTCTCTGTAGTCTGGAGAGGAACTGTAATTCTGGAGGATCCCCAGGTCCCATACCTGGAGGCTGGCATCTCTAACAGGGCGGTGTTTGTGAAGATAAATTGGAGGAGAGAAGGCCTGTGTAAGCTGCCTTGGGTCACGATCAGGGAGACAGGCAGGGTTTAGATGAAGGAAGTAAATGTTTGTGAAGAGACATGGGATGGGAAATTGAAGGGAAATACCCTCCCTGCTTGTGCTGTTTCCCCTCACCTTGGAGCTGAGTTACATCTCTGATCTAATCCCTGCAGTGTTGATAAGAGCAACTGGCTCCTTGCAGGTTACTTGAGCAGTTCAAGAGGGCATCATCCTCTCTGCTTTGGCTGGGGGCCTGCAGTGCACTAAGCCAGCTCAAGAGCTACTTGCAGCTCAAACGGAACAGCTTTTGTGGGACTGTAAAAGATCCGCCTGGCTGGCATAGGCTGGGAGATCCCTGGAGATTTGGGGGGAGGAGCCCGGGGAGGGTGGGGCTTTGGGAGAGGAGGGACCTCAGCAGAGTATGATGCCACAGAGTCTGCCCTCCATAGCAGCCATTTCCTCCAGGGGAACTGATCTCTGCAGTCTGGAAATCAGTTGTAATTCTGGGTAACCTCCAGGCCCCACCTGGAGACTGGCAATCCAAGCCCCTGATAGAGATGCCCATGCTGTACCTTGTTCATGTTGATGTGCAGCGCTGGCCATGGCCCAACCGCTTTCCCTGTCTCCACTTCCACCTTCTTCAGATGGACAGAAGCACTGTCATAAAGGCGAGGAACTCCTGGATGCCCAGAATTAGCAAAGAAAACAGTCTGAAAGCAAAGTAAAAAACCCTGCAAACCTAACCACTGGACAAAGTTTACACACGGTTATAAACTGACATCACAATCACACTCATCCCCTTTTGACAATAGCAGCTTGTAACATTTGCAACAACGAAGTTTTAAAATGGACTGAACGTAGGGCGACTAACTCCTGGAGATTAGGGGGGAGTGCCTGTAGAGGAGGCAATTTGTGGAGGGATTTCATCTACAATCTATGGTATACCATAGAGTTTGCCTTCTGAAGCTGCCTTTTCCTCCAAGGGAGCCGATCTCTGTAGTCTGGAGAAAAGTTGCAATTCTGGGAGAACTCCAGATTCTGCCTGGAGGATGGCAACTCACACTGAAAGGGATTTTCCCCTACCTAGCAAAAGGAACTGTAGCTGTTCCTCATACAGACTAGGATCTGGGAGTCCCAGGTTCGAATCCCCCACTCTGCCATGGAAACTTGCTGGGTGACCTTGGGCCAGTCACACGCCCCCAGCCTCATCTACCTCAGAAGGTTGTGATGAGGATAAAATGGAGAAGAACATGCCACTTAGGGTCCTCACTGAAGATGTAAAAAAAAATATCTCACACACACATGCACACACACACACTGAAGTCAAGAAGGCCATGAGGTTAAAGCTCTCCTACTGGAGATATCTCCCATTACAGATTTAGATACCTCAGAGTTAGGCATCAGGCTGCCAGCTCTGGGCTGGGAAATACCTGGAGATTTTGGGGGTGGAGCCTTGGGAGGGGGAGGTTTGGGGAGGGGAGGAGCCTCAGCAGGACTGTGATGCCATAGAGTCCCCCTTCAGAGCAGCCATTTCTTCCAGGGGAACTGGTCTCAGGAGATCAGTTGTCGGAGTGGGAGATCTCCAGGGCATCCCTGGAAGATGGCATCCCTGGCTTAGACAACCTTTTGGCCCAGCCATTAAAAGACTACAGCACTGACCCTCACAGATATGGGTGTGCTGGCAAACAAACGGGGGCAAAGACGAAGGTAGCCCATGGCCGGACACACGTTTCGGAGGGTGCCTGTGTTGGTCTGCAATCGAACAGCCAGATTTGAGTCCAGCAGAGCCTTCGAGAGCCCCTTCGAGTCTGTCTGTTATGTATTGAGCCTGAACTTACTTGCGAAAGGACTTAGCTTGGGACGCATAACAGTAGATCGCTAGGATCCTAGAATGGGCCAGTAAGGAGACAGGGATCCTAGAGGAAACCAATCAGGAAACAATAGAGTGTAAATAGCCTATCGTTGGGAGTGGGGTGTGTTTGGGGTGCAATCCTTTTCAGGCATAAATACCGGGCTTCGGCCAGGGTTAGCCAGTCTTCTTTTCTCCTTGTGGTAATCACGCGTAAACTATGAGCTGATAACTCAACGCACCTGAACCCAGTATATCTCAGTGTCTGAGGAACGAAGCCTGGACTCTCGAAAGCTCATACCGCCCCCCCCCCGCCCCCCCAATCTTGTTGGTCTCTAAGGTGCTGGCTGTGATGCATAACAGAGAGGCTTCGGACTTTTTTAGAAATGAAGCATCAGGGAGCTTGCTCTCTGTGCTCGCCCTTTGGAACGGGACTGCAGTGGGCAAGCACAATCACAGTGAAACGGCTGTTCCTAAAAGAGGCTTTATGATCAGGGTCCTCGTGGGCCTAGGGCTGCCAAGTCCAACTTGGGAAATATCTGGGGACTTTGGGGGTGGAGCCAGGAGACTTTGGGGGTGGAGCCAGGAGAAAGGAAGTGACATCATTTTGTGATGTCATATCCTGTGATGTTGCTTCCACATGCTGACACATGAACTCATGAAGTTTCCTAATACTGAATCAGGCCATTGGTCCATCAAGGTCAGTATTGACTACTACTCAGGTAGTGGCTCTCCAGGGTCTCAGGCTGAGATCTTTAATGTCACCTATTACCTGATCCTTTTTTAGCTGAAGAGGCTGATACCTCCTGCATGTCAAGCAGATGCTCTATCACTGAGCAACGGCCCTACTGAATCCTTCCTCATCTCGGCAGAATATGATTTTCATATCATAAGAACAGGAGAGAAGCCACAGTGGATCGGCCCATCCAGTACAGCCCATCCAGTACAACACTCTGTGTCACAACAGTGGCCAAAAATACCAGGTGCCCTCAGGAGGTCCAGCAGCGGGGCCAGAACTCCAGAAGCCCTCCCACTGTTGCCCCCCAAGCACCAAGAATTCAGAGCATCACTGCCCCAGACAAAGGGTTCCATTTAGACCTTGTGGCTATAATAGCCACTGATAGACCTCTGCTGGATGGGGACAGAGAGAGAGAGAGAGACAGACAGACAGACAGACAGACAGATAGACAGCTTTTTCACTTACTCTTGCCCAATTCCCAGGCTTTATTTCTGGCCCTTGTTTCACCCAGCTGTTGTCCATGTAAGTCCCATAACTTCTCCCCCCCCCCCAGCATAGGCTTTTTGGTGGCTAAAGAGGACCTTTGACCTCCCCTTTTCGCCAGCAGAAAAGCTAGTTGGATCCATCCCTAACTTAAAATACCGGTTGCTTGATGTACAAATGCTTTTAAAAATGCAGATTTTTACTGCGGGGGGGGGGGGGACATGGTTGAAAGAAACAGAAAATTGGCATAAAAATGAGGAATCCCAACTTTTATTTGCAGAAGGGAAATGAGGATTGGGGGGACCCAAACAGCCACGACAAGACATTTTAAACAATCCCACTCCCAGACCTTCTACAGGCAACCTCTCCTTGTGATGTTTACCTCTTTGGAAGTGACAGTTTATTCCTTTGACAAAACCACAGTGGACAGACAGACAGAAAAAAGAAAGAGGGGGAGGGGGAGAGACAGAGAAGGAAAAGAGCTCGCAGACCCCAGCACCTTACGCAGCTTACTCCAGCAGCAACCTTGCACGGAAGCCCTTCAGTAGAAAGAGCTTAGTCCCTCCTTGATCTCTGGGCAGGGCTGTCTTGCTCGATCAGCTCTTAAAGGGGAAATTTCCCTTTTAAGAAGTTCAAGAGGCCAGCAGGGCAGGCTCCGAGGTTCCCCTGCTGGCAGCCATTTTGTCCCCCCGGTGGCCAATTTTGGAAAAGCGGGGGAAAGCTTTAAAAATCGGTGTTTCCCCCGCTCTACCGGTGGACTTGACAGCCCTACGTGGGCCCCACCCACGAGGCTGTGTACACTCGAACTACCACTGCTCTACCAGAGGGTGCCCTCTGTAGGATCTTGCTTGGATATGATCCAAATCCACCCAGGCGGCTCCCCCACACTTTCGCTCTGGGGGTGGAGCAAGGAAGCAAGGCTGTTCCTCCCCCCACAGTGCCATTCAGCACAAGAGCTGGAGGCCGGCAGAGACTTCTTGCTCTTATTTGGTTCTTCAGAGCCCTTTCCTGTAGTCAGGACTTCATGACCATAACTGCTGTATCATTCTGCCCTCCTTTTTGCATTCCCTGGTCTTGTGTGCTTCCTGACCCAAAACACTTTTGCTCCTTTAAATAGTTTTTAAAAACGTAAACTATGTTTCTGGCCCTCAAAAACTTAGCTGCCCATTTTCCAAGACTGGGAACACAATCCAGGTTTCCTCGACATTTGTGGGTAAAATTTCTGCACAAGAATACCACCAATTATGAACAGCGCACCCACCAAACACACCCTGGGAACCGCCAGGCACAGCAACCTGGAACTTCCACCGTGTCACTCTGCTCTTTTTCAACTTGGAATGGGGGAAAGGCCAATTCAGAGTTGGGAATTATTAGGAAAGAAATTGAAAAATAAAAAAGGTATTATGGTGCCCTCACAATAAAACCATGGTACAGCTGCATGCAGAAAGCACATGGCTCTAGTCACAACATTAAAAAAATAGATAGAAGCAGAAAAGGCACCCACTGATACAAGGTGTGTGTGGCACAAAGGATTTCCACCGAAGGGGTTCTGGTGGGGCAGCACAAAGGCTGCCAGAGAAATCCAGATCTTGGGCCAGCGAAGACGGATGGATCCTCTTGAACATCCCATTAGCTGTTAGCCCATTCATTTGACTGATCTGATCCATCAAATCAATCAGGACTGACAGTTCTTCATTTCAAAAACCCATTTCCACTTCCACGAAGATGAAGCAGTGCCCTGAAAATTGCTGAGGCACACAAGTAAGTAAATTACATGGTGTACTTAGAGCTCAAGAAGCTTTTCTATTGAGTCATCCAGATGGAGAATTTCAGAGGGAAGGGACAGGGACAAGGGCAGGAAGGGTAACTGGAACTCCAGTTTCAAACTTTTGCAAGCGGCTAAGCACTTTTTAATAAAAAATAAATAAAAATAAAAATCTCAGGTCAGTCTGAAGAGGACTTGTAGAATCCCTCACAAAAATCCTTATAATTGTCCAAGTTCATTATACAAAAACATTCATAGAAAAAGTTAATTGTGTGACGAGATAAAAATAGCCAATAGGGAAGTTGGAAAGTTATACAGCATTCAAATACACCCCGGGATGGAATAAAGCCAATCACAAAAAAGCAAGCAAGCACATCTAAAATAACGACTATAGTTTCCCTGGGGAATAGGAGCATCCAGGCACCAAGGTCAGAAGCAGGCAGGCATAGAGATAAGACAGAGAGCATGAATCGAAAGTTAAAATACCAGGAGACATCTGTCTTCAATGCAGGCTTCACCCAAGTTGTAACTGGACAAGTTACAAACCTAACCGCAGTCTCTGCTGCCTATGAGATTCGTCTGATTGTTGCAAAAGTTTTGATCATCAAGTCACATAAAGCCTCATGCGGCGTGGGACCGACATCTCTAAGGGACCACCTCTCCTCATATGTGTCCCGGAGAGCTCTGCGCTCTTCGGAGGACCATCTGCTGGTTATTCCTGGCCCGAAAGATGTCCATCTAGTCTCAACCAGGACCAGGGCTTTTTCGGCCCTGGCCTGTTGGAACATGCTCCCAACTGAGACCAGGGCCCTGTAGGACCCATCGCAGTTTCACAGGGCCTGCGAAATGGAGCTGTTCCGCCAGGCCTTTGGTTGAAGCAGTGGGCCTCTGCTGGGAGCCAAAATTAGTGTAGACTTATTATTTGGGCTTGGAACAGGAGCAACCACATCCTTGCTGCTGTCAGGTGGGGCAAGTCCTCCATAACTGGTGTGTTGGTGGTGGTGGTGGTGGTGGTGGTGGTGTCTCCCAGGCATTTTGGCTGTGAAGGGCATTCCACCATTTTCTTCAATGTTAAATGGGTGAAGCTCAGTGTTGTTCAAAGGGTAGCTGTGGAGCACAGATTGGGTCAAAGTCAGAACATTTAGAAAGGGACAGGAAGGTCTTGGCAACAACATAGTCATCTGTGAGGAAAAAAGTATACATACGTATTCATTAGAACACAGTCTGAGTCCAGCAGCACCTTGAAGACCAACCAAGTTTAATTCTGGGGATGAGCTTTCATGTGCAAGGCACCCTTCTTCAAATACGACAGCCTTCACCCAGAATTAAACTTTGTTGGTCTTCAAGGTGCTGCTGGACTCAAACTTTGGTCCGTTGCTTCAGACCAACACGGCTACCCCACCTGAATGTATACGTACTTATCAGTTACTCCTGCCTATCCACCCTCCATGCCACCATGGCACATCTCGCTCTCTGAATGGTCGCTGGAGAGGCCCTTACAACTCTTTCAAAAGACGGGGGTTGCCACCAGGGCTCTGTTTGTGTCGGTACTTAGTGGTACTGAGTACCAGCACCTGCGGGGGGGGGGGCTCTCCCACGTCCTGAGGATCGAGCTGATGGAAATCAATGCAACCTTATACATAATTACCAGCACTTTCATTAAGCAAAAAAAGCACTGGTTATCACTATGACTTCCTCCTTGTTTGCTCCAAATCTCACCCACGTCTTCTGAAGCTTCTGGTTCCAGGCAGTTCTTCTCACAGAGGTGATAAACCTATATCTGGGCTGTACTATTTAAGAAAACAGATGGGGGCCACCTGGCTGAATGTTCCTCCATACCAAAAAAAAAACCACCCTTGGACACAGAGAATTTGCACCTTGTGGAGGAGGGTTGTAGCCTAGTTTTCTCTTACGTGTGAGTTCTCTGTGCGCAGGACTCTCCCCCTCCCTGGAGAGCATTCCATCATGCAAGACCTCACCCGCAGTTGGAAATGGCACAGCCCAGATTTGGACTTAAAGAGGAGTAAGGAACTCTATCACAGCCCTCCACCAAAAACACAGTTAAGAGGCCAAATGTGGAGACTGCTGCTCAGATTTAGAGAAAAGATTTAGAGAAAAGGCAAGGCCCTCACCTGGATGTCCCAGGGTAGCCTGGTCCTATCAAATCTTGGAAGCTTAGTGGGATCAGGCCTGGTTAGTACTTGGATGAGAGACCACCAAGGAAAAAGGTTGTGACACAGGGAGGCAATGGCAAACCACCTCTGTTTGTAATTCTTGCCTTGAAAACCCTCCGGGGTCGCCAGAAGTTGGCTGCAACTGGACTGCACTTCTCACCACCAGCCATCCTATGGGTCCACACCATTTATTTGGTTTGCTTGTGTCCTCAAATGATTAGTTCTGCTAATGTCCGATGTGTATGAGCTTCTGGTTACAGACTTTCCAAGGGGCTTATTTAGATAGCAAATATCCCAAAATTCCAGTAGATCAGCATGAGTGTGTGGGTGGGTGGGTCAGAACAGCAGCGAACACTTCATTTTGTTTACCGTCACACTTGCGTTTCCAGAACGTTCTGAGAACCATCTTGTCAAGTCTCCCGGCTATGGTGCATCAGATTTTGAATTCTGTAAGGGTTTGCTTTGTGTTTTGTTTTTTATAGACATTAATTTACACCATCTTAAGAAATATGCTCAAGGCAGCTTGCAAGATAATAAAATACACAGTAACAAAAAAATTAAAACAGCTTAGCACAAAATTCAAAACTAGAAGAGGAATCTATTTTAAAAAGGCTCTTTGCCTGATCAGGACCAAGGACCTTACAAAATGAGAAGCAAATACCTTGAACAGGAAGCCACCTGGATCAAGATCCTGGAGGATTTCAGGCTATCATGCCTGACAGTGAATAACTTCCAACATTTTGTTCATTGTGTGATACATACTTTTGTCTCTGAGACTGAAATATATCCAATTTTATATTCCATTGTGAGATCTAATTGGCAATGACCTTTAATCTTCAGCAAACAAACGAACTGAACAGAGGCCATGTTTTGAACTAAATGGGGGCTGGCCAGCAACCAAAGCTGGTTCCAGGTATTTTGTTGCATCAAACAAAGAAGACCTGTTCCCTCCCGAGGCCTGTGGAATATTTATAATCTGCCTTTCTCCCCAGCAGGATCCAAAGCAACTTACCACAGCGGTTTAAGACAACTGTAACAATTTTAAAAAACCCGAATAAAACCAAAAGGCAGATCAATCAACCACTGTCACCCTATCCATTCCATCTGCTACCCTTCCAGTCCCCAGCCAAGGCAAATGTACCCAAATCAGATGGAATGAACCTGTGTAACTGACCCTGCCCGGATGCGTGGTTGAATGTTACCGTAGTCTCATGGGATGAACATGTGACACGTGACATGAAGGAACATGGGATGAACTGCTGAGGGGCCGGGCGTGCCATCTACAGCCCACTGATCTGGCTTCAGACCTGATCTTGGGACAGAAATTGCCTTGGCAGTGCTGGTGGTATTGACTTCGACCAAGAGAGACTGAAAGAAACTGTCCCTATTGATTTCCCAGGATCCTCCCCCCCATAGCGGCCTTTGGTACTTCTAATGTTGATGGTATCTTTATGGGCTGCCTACTAAGAACTGGGAGCAGGAGGTACTGTTTTCCTGTGTGCCAGATCTTCTCTGGTGGGTTTCAGAAGAGAGTCACAGGAGAACCTTCCCAATGGGGAAATGATGCAAATTCTCAGATACATAGTTAGCAGCCAGTTGCGCTGGAAGTTGGATCCTTTGGTCACAAGGATACCTGGCATTGTATGTGCTGCAGTTTTCTCATACATTGGAAACCTAACAGCAGAAAAGAGAGTGAGTCCAGGAGCACCTTAAAGATTAACAAAATTTGTGGTAGGCTATGAGCTTTCGTGAGACACTGCTAACTTCTTCAGATACAGCTAGAACGTGAGTCCATCTGTCCTATATATTGGAAAGTGAAGTGATTTCAGACATCAAATTACATTAGCAGGCAAATGACAAGAACAGGTGTGATTGAATTACATGTGATATGCAGAATGGTAGTAGGCGTGGAGAAATCAGCATTGGTAATGAGACAGGAAACCTAGGTCTCAATTTAGTCCAGGTGGATACATTGTCTAGAGCTTCATCATCAGTTGCAATACAGCAGTCTCTCTGCATTTGCCTGGACTCTATGGCATCATACCCCATTGAAGTCCCTCCCCTCCTCAAACTCCACCCCCCTCAGGCTGTACTCCCAAAATCTCCAGGTATTTCTCAGCCCAGAGCTGGCAACCCTAGGTATGGGACTGTACCCAATCCTGGCCAGGGTCTTTGGTTTTCTGCTTACCTTCCAATGCGCTTTTAAATTATATAGTTTTTTCAGCAGTGCTAAAGAGGTTTATGACAGTGACCAGGTTTTGCCCTCTGCCTTTTGCCCACTTTATATGTTGCAACCAAGTCTTTCCACTTGCTCCACTCCAGTCAAACCTTTGCTATAGACCTGTATCATTTTTGCAGAAAGGAGATGGGAAACCTAGGTCTCGACTCAGTCCAGGTGGATGTATTGTCTTGAGCTTTGTTATCAGTTGCAATTCAGCAGTCTCTCGAGAACTCGGTTTCCTGTCTCATTGCCAATGATGATTTCCCCACACCAGCCACCTCTCTGCATATCACAACTAATCCAGTCACACATGCTATGGTCATTTGCCTGCTGATGTCATCCGGCACCTGAAATCACCCCACTTTCCAATATATAGGATAGCTGGACTCTCATTCCAGCTGTATCTGAAGAAGTGAATAGTGACTTACGAAAGCTCATCCCCTGTCACAAACTGTGTTAGTCTTTAAGGTGCTTTTGGACTCAATCTGTTTTCTACTGCTACGGACAGACTAATGTGGCCACCCATCTTGGTCTTTCTGGAAACCTAACATAAAGCAACAAGTGTGTATGTGTGTGTGTGTGGGAGGGGGGGTGATTATCTCCCTTTTCACCCTGTTTATCCCACTAAGGCAAGATGGCCATGAAGAGACAGGTTAAGCCACAGTGGCTTCTGTTCCCAGTGCAGCTTGGTTTTTACCACCCATCTATAACTTGACTCCATTTTATGATCACCCTCAGATATCTGCTGTGATAGAAAATTGTATTCATCCCACAAGATATTAATTTTCCCTGACCTGGGTGGCCCAGGCTAGCCTGATCTCATCGGATCTCAGAAGCTAAGCCAGGTTGGCCCTGTTTTGTATTTGGATGGGAGACCTCCAAAGAATACCAGGGTCATGACGTGGAGGCAGGCAGTAGCAAACCACCTCTGAACATCTCTTGCCTTGAAAACCCCACAGGGTCATAAGTCAATTATGATGAGGGCAAAAATATGTAGAGATTCTGTGAGGTGAGTCTCAGCTTAATTTTTTCCTGCCTCTTGTTTACCGGACTCTGTCCCTTTTGCCATTTGTACATCCCACCGCACCCCAATAGGTTCTTCTTTGGCACCCCTATATAACATATCCAAGGGATAGCACTGAAATCTCACTGATTTCACCCCCCCCCACCCCCATCCCAGCCAGATTTTTACAAGCCCAGTGTCTCCTTCACTCAATGGACACAAAGCACACCAGCCCCGTCTTTGATGCTTCTGAGAATGTGTACATAGACACATTTGTACTTGGTCTCCTCCTTCAAGCACCCCCCCCCCAGACACACATGCCCATTGCCCCTCACGGGCCTTCGGTCCCATGAGATGGATTCTGGTTCTGAGCTCTTTCAAGTTCTCACCCATTCCATCTAGATTATCCAGAATTACCCTGCCATCTCTACAGGGTGTGTCATTCTGAGCCAGATGTTTGCCACCTCCTGTCAGCCTCCCCCCCCCCCCGGAGCTGCTCTGCAATATTATCAAAAGCTATAGCAACGATCCTGTTTCAGTTCAAGCCCATGCCACGGCTCTTTGGTATGGGGTCAGCTTGCCCCCCCCCACATTCCCCAGTGCCTGACCAATTTAAACAAACCTCCTAGCATCACCCCTCCCACCCCCCTGCCTCCCGATCCCACTAGCCTTGCTCACTGAAGAGGTCACATTTCTGAGCATGCTACTTTGGAGGTCCTAGATTTTAACCTCCTGCCAGCAATCTGATCTTCCCTCCAGGACCACACTGTGACACTTCCCAACACTGCTGGTGCCAGCAGACCCCACAACCACCTGCTCCCCCTCCGCACACATGGCCACCAGCCCACCTGGAGAATGCGTGAAGTCCACGATATTCATCCCAGCCAAAGTCATCACACAAAGACATCAGAGACCCATTCTAAGGAGTCAGTCTCCCACTACCCAAAGCTACCCTCCCCATCACCAGAGCGGTCTCCTTCGCATATGAGGATACTGGTTTGCTGCCTGAAGGGTGGGCCCTGCTGAGGGACTCTTCCCTCTCTCCCTCTAGTCGAGGACCACCAATCTTCTCGACAGGACACAAGCTGTCACCACGGGAGTGGGCTGCCTCTCCTAGGTACCTAAGCAGCTCATCTGCATACCGCTCTGAGCTGCTCCAGGTTGGCATCTTCAGCCACCAGAGCAGGGGGCACCAGACCTTGTCAGCCAATGAGCACCTTTGGAATTCTGACACAGCGCAATGGGCCCAGCCACAAAATGGCTGCCGCAGCTTACCTTCAGTCACACAGTGAAGATCCTTGTGCTGTTGTGGCAGGCGCTGCTAAAGCAACATTTCTGAAAATCTGCCCAGCCAATCAGATCTCCAGCGGCCAATCAGAAGCCTTGATGGGCAAAAGCTCACCTGGCCCTGCCCACTTTCTAAAGACACTTGGTGGACACTGGGAAAGGTTTTGGTGGTGCCATGGCGCCCACAGGCACCACAATGGAGACTCTGGTTCAAGGATATGAGCTCATGGTCTGAGAGGCAGGAGCTCACTGCATTGAACACCCTCTCCCCCCCCCCCCGCCACCTCAGGCCCACAACTCCTGCTTGGCAGGGGAACGATCCTAAAAGTAACTCTATGCAAGACACTCTTTAAAAGTGGCCGCTGAGACTATGGAGTAGGCAGACCCGGAATCAACCTCCATGCAACAGGGGGTGCCCAGATGCGGACCTCCGGTGCCGCTCCAGCCGGCGGCCCTCACCCTAGTGCCCTCGACTGTCCCCCGGGAGTATCGCGATCTACTGGAAGTGTTCAGTGAGACCGAGGCGGACGAATTACCCCCCCCCACAGACTGTTGGATTGTGCCATAGAGTTGATTCCGGGCGAGAAACTTCCTAAAGGAAAGCTTTACTCGATGAGCCCCCCGGAGCGGGAGGAGCTAAGGAAGTTCCTAGACAAGAACTTGGAGCGCGGGTTCATTCGTCCTGCTAAATCCCCCTTTGCAGCCCCCGTTCTGTTCCAGAAAAAGAAAGATGGGGGGTTGCGGTTGTGCACGGACTACAGAGGATTAAATGCGGTGTCTGCCTCCAACGCTTACCCCCTCCCCCTTATTAAAGACTTGTTGATGGAGGCGGCCAAAGGAAAAGTGTTCACTAAACTGGATCTCAGAGACGCTTACTTCCGGGTGCGCATAAGGGAGGGGGATGAATTCAAGACTGCCTTTAATACACCGTTGGGACAGTTCGAATACCTGGTGATGCCGTTCGGTTTGAGTGGCGCGCCGGGGGTCTTTATGAGCTTGATAAATGAAGTGTTGCACAAGCATTTATTTAAGAGGGTGTTATGTGACTTAGATGATATCTTGATCTACTCCGCTGATAAGAAAGAACACGTGAAATTGGTCCGGGAAGTCCTCTCCACCTTGTTAAAAAATCAGTTGTATGCGAAGCTGTCTAAATGCGAGTTCCATCGAGATTCCGTAGACTTTCTGGGGTACCGCATTTCGCAGAAGGGACTGGAGATGGACCCAGCCAAGGTAGAGGCGGTGGTCCAGTGGGAAGCCCCCAGAACGAGGAAACAACTCCAGAGCCTATTAGGATTTTGTAACTTCTACCGCACCTTCATAAAAGACTTTGCCACTGTCACCCTCCCATTGACTGAGTTGCTAAAAACCAAAGGGAGGGGCCCGGAAGCGGGGAAGCCCGGGGAGAGAATTGCCTGGAATAGGGAATGCCAGAAGGCGTTCGAGACTCTTAAAACTCTCTTTACCTCCAAACCCATTCTAGCCCACCCGGACGAAACTAAGGAATTTGTGATCCATGTAGATGCGTCTGATGTGGCTATGGGGGGGGCCATTTTGCAACAGGGTTCAGATGGAAAGTTGCACCCCCTCGCTTACATCTCGAAAAAATTTAATGAAACGGAAAGGAACTGGTCAGTCTGGGATAAAGAAGCCGCAGCTATCCGGCTAGCCCTCACTACGTGGCGGCATTGGCTGGAGGGGGCGCAAACCCCTTTTGAAATATGGACAGACCACAAAAATCTAGAAGCGCTGCGCACCCAGAGGTCCCTGAATGCGAAGCAGCTCCGTTGGGCGGATTTTTTCTCAAAATTTAATTTTGTGCTCAAACACCTCCCTGGGAAAGCCAATTCGTTAGCAGATGCGCTCTCCCGATTGCCCCAGCACGAGAGTTTAAAGGAGGAGGTATTTGACTCTATGTTCTCCCCCCAGCAACTGGGAGGGGCAGTGATCACCCGGAGTCAAAGTAGACGAACAACAGTAGAATCGGAGACGTGCGACTGGGGGGGGGGGGACTATTCGCCCGAGGAAATTGAGGAGTTGGAGGCATTGGCAGACTGTTCCTCCAGGGAAAATAACTGCTGGTATCATGGAGATAAATTGGTGGTGCCCCGAAGCAAGAGGAAGGACATATTACTAGCCTGTCACTCCTCTAAATTGGCAGGTCACTTTGGATTTCTAAAGACACTCAATTTAATTCAGAGACAATTCTGGTGGCCACGCATGCGCAGGGATGTTTCGGACTTCGTCTCTGCCTGCCAGACCTGCTTGATGTGCAAAAGGAGGGGGGGAAGTCCCGGGACTCCTGCACCCCCTACCCACTCCCTCTCGCCCTTGGGAGGCAATAGCTATGGACTTCATTACAAACCTGCCACCATCAAAGGGAAAGACTGTAATTTGGGTGGTGGTAGATATGTTCTCTAAGCAAGCCCACTTCACTCCTTTCAAGCAGCTGCCTACGGCAAAGGGGATGGCCAAGGCTTTCTTCAACCACGTGATCAAATTACATGCTTTTCCCAAATGTGTGGTATCCGACAGGGGCAGTCAGTTCGTTGCCAACTTCTGGCGGGAGCTCCTAAAGTTTATGGACATAGAGCCTGCTCTAAGCTCTGGTTACCATCCAGAGACCGATGGGCAGTCCGAACGAACTAATCAAATTCTGGAGCAATTTTTAAGGTGTTATACTAACTACCACCAGGACAACTGGGTGGAGTTGCTGCCATTCGCTGAGTATAGCTACAACAATGCAGTGCATTCTTCTACGGGCGTTTCCCCATTTATGGCGGTGGGAGGCTTTGAGGGAAAACCTCTGCCCACAATTGAAAATGCCTCGGATGCTCCCCCCACAGACTTTAAGCGATGGTGGGCGACCCTGCAAGAGTCGTGGCCTCTAATAGCAAAAACACTAGATCAAGCCAAAGAGGACTACAAAAAGTATGCAGATCGTGGTCGGGCTGAGGGCTGGGACCTTCAGCCTGGGGACTCTGTTTACCTTTCTACAAAGAACATACACGGCTTGCAACCCAGCAGGAAATTGGGGTGGAAATTTGTGGGCCCTTACAAAGTGTTGCGCAAAATCTCTGATGTGTCTTTCGAATTAGAATTGCCCAAGTCACTGAGTTCTGTGCATCCTGTTTTTCATTTCAGCTTACTGAAGAAGAATCCTGGGCCGAATACATGGCATCCAGTTCCTCCGACACCTCCTCCACTGATGAAGGGGGAGGCACCCCATTTTGAAATTTCTGAGATTCTTGATTCTAAGCTGCGTAGGGGCCACTTATATTATTTAGTTAGATGGCTTGATTTTGGCCCAGAGCAAAACGAGTGGGTTCGCTCTGAAAATGTGCATGCTCCTAAACTAGTTAAAGCTTTTCATAAAAGGTTCCCAGACAAGCCCGGATAGATTTATTTTTGGGGTGCCAGAGTGTCAGAATCTGCTGATTCAGACAGAGTATTTCTCTTGCTTACAGCCATGTTTCAGATATGTTTTCTGTGTTTGCTGCTTTGCTTCTTATAGTACTGTATGTATGCTAGCTGCCCTCATGAGCACCTGTCATGTAACCCTCATTCTGGCCAGTATGTATCAGCATGTATGTAGAATGTGTAACCCCAGGTTTATGACCCTGACCGGCCTGGTTTGTGTAACTGTCAAAGCGGGAGGATGTCAACTTCAAAGTATGGGAACAATGGGCCTCTCACACTCCTACCTCCGCATTCCATTCATCTCGGCTGAGACTCCAAGGGAGGACAAGTCTCATCTCTTATCAATGTGCGAAAGCCTCAAGGCCATGGATTGTTATGTGAACTGGTAATATCTGAAGGGTCTGGTTTGGAAGGGGAAATTTACAACTTGACACCTCACTTTCTTTCCTGTGGGAAGCAAACGGCCAGAGCCCCTTTTGCCCGCCATTTTTCCCTTGTAGTGATTGGCTACCTATGGGTAATTCAAACTGCTTAGAAAGGTATAATAGACCCGCTTCTGTCATCTGTGTTATCTCTGACAATAATCCGAGAAGCTGTACCAATGTAGAGATTGGAAATAAAGAACTGTGTTTCATTAACAAAGATCTGATCCTTGACTACTTTGAGCAGAAGTCTCACATTGGGTTAGTGTTAGGGTTTGGGTTAGGGTTTGGTCTAGGGCTATGGCTAGGGTTAGGGTTAAGGTCTAGGGTTAGTGTTAGTTTTAGGGTTAGGGTTAGGGCTTGGTTAGGATTAGGGTTTGGCCTAGAGCTAGGGTTAGGGTTAGGGTTAGGTCTTCGGTTAGGGTTAGGGTTAGTTTTAGGGCTAGGGCTAGGGGTTCGGCAAGGGGTATGTGTAGGGTAAGGTTTAGATTTAGGGGTAGGGTTAGGGCAAGGGTTAGGATTAGGGTTTCTGTTAGGGTTAGTGTTACGGTTAGGGCTAGGGCTAGGGTAGGGCTAAGGTTAGCTCTGGGGCTTGAGGTAGTTTTGGGGGTTTTGTTAGGGTTACTGTTAGAGCTTGGGCTAGGGTTATGGCTGTAATTAGGGTTAGGGCTAGGTTTATAGTTAGGGATAGGTTTTGGGTAGGGTCGGTGTTAGGTTTAGGGTTACGGTTAGGGTTAGTTTGGTATAGTGGTTAAGTGCATGGACTCTAATCTGGGGGAACCGGGTTTGATTCCCCACTCCTCCCCTTGCAACTGGCTGGATGACCTTGGGCAAGCCATAGCTCTGTATCAGCTGTTCTCTCAAGGACAGCTTGGGAAGGAGCTCTCTCAGCCCCACCTACCTCACAGGGTGTCTGTTGTGGGGAGGGGAAGGGAAAGGAGTTTGTAAGCCACTCTGAGACTCCAAGTGAGTGAAGGGCAGGGTATAAATCCAATCTCTTCTTCTTCTCTTCTAGGGTTAGGGCTATGGCTCTAATTAGAGTTACGGTTAGGGCAAGGGCTAGGTTTATGGTTAGGGTTAGGTTCTGGGTAGAATTAGTGTCAGGGCTAAACGTAGGGTTAGGGTTAGGGTTAGAGTTAGGGTTAGGGTTGGGGATGGGGTTAGGGCAAGGGTTAGGATTAGGGTTACTGTTAGGGTTAGTGTTACAGTTAGGCGTAGGGCTAAAGATTTGGTCTAGGGCTTGGGCTAGTGTTTGGGTTTGTGTTAGGGTTAGTGTTAGTGTTAGAGCTAGGGCTAGGGCTAGGGCTACGGCTCTAATTAGGGTTAGGGCTAGGTTTAGCGTTAGGGATAGGTTTTGGGTAGGGTTGGTGTTAGGATTAGGGTTACACTTAGGGTTAGGGCTAGCACTAGGGTTATGGCTAGGATTAGGTTTAGGTCGAGGGTTAGGTTTAGGGCTAGGGCTAGACTTACAGTTAGGGCTAGGGTAAGCGTTAGGGTTAGGGCTAGGTTTAGTGTTAGGGTTTGGGTTGGGGTTAGGGCAAGGTTTTGAGTTAGGGTTAGGGTTAGAGGGTTAGGGTTAGGATTAGTGCTACGTCTAGGGTTAGTGTTAAGGTTTGGGTTAGTGTTAGGGCTGGGGCCAGGATTAGGGTTCCTGCTAGGTCTATGGTTAGTGTTAGGGTTTGGGTTAGGGTTAAAGTTAGGGCTAGGGTTATGGTTAGGTTTAGGGTTAGAGCTAGGACTAGGGCTAGGTTAGGTTTAGAGTTTGGTTTAGGGTTAGTGTTAGGGTTAGGGTTAGGGCTAGGACTAGGATTTGGTCTGGGGCTTGGGCTCAGCCTAGTCTTTGGGTTTGTGTTGGGGTTAGGGTTAGTGTTAAAACTAGGCCTAGGCTTAGGGCTATCGGTATAATTAGGGTTTGGGTTAGGGCTAGGGCTAGGTTTAGTGTTAGGGTTAGGGCTAAGACTTGGGTTAGGGTTAGTTTATGGGTCAGGTTAGTGTTATGTTTAAAGTTAGTGTTAGGATTAGGGTTAGGGTTGCGGCTAGGGCTTGGGTTAGGGCTTGGGTTTTGTTAGTGCTAAAGATAGGCTAGGGTAAAGGTGTGAGGCTTCTGTATTGACAGCAAGAAACCAGACCTTTGTTGTTGAAGCAAAGTTCTTTATTGTTCCAATACTGCAGACAGGTTCTCGAATGTTTGTTAGAGATGCTTAATGGAATACAGACAGTACTATTATACTCTCAGGTTTTCAATTGAACCCCAGACCTAAGGCAATCAGGGCAAGAGGGTGAATGCGGGAAAAGTAGAAAGGACCGTTGAGGTTCCCACAGCAAGGTGAGAAAGTTATAAATTCCCCTCTTGATCTGAGTGACCCACATGTGTGAACCTAGGCACAACATTCTCTAAGCACTGGCCATAAACAACGCTTCAAGGTTTCAATAACAAGATAACATACACAGACCCGGGAAAAGGGAGGAGGGAATGCAAGGAAGTACTCGCCATTTGTTTAGAGATGACACCTAGGAATTTGGGTCGCCATCTCCTGCCCAAACATTGCAACATTAACCAGAGTAAACCCCCTACTTCAAAGTAACATTTATAGCTGTTAGGAGGGAGGATGAAGGAGACAGATAAGGGGTGCTGGCAAGGGTCTGCTAGAACAAAGGAATTGAAAGCAAACTGCAAAAAGCACAGACATCATTGTAAAATGCAGAAAACACAGGGACATTGTTGTCAGAACCTGACAAAAGGTAAGGGTTAGGGCCAGGGTTGGGGTTAGGGCTAGGGCTAGGGTTAGGTTTAGGATTAGGGTTACAGTTAGGTTTAGGGCTAGGGCTAGGGTTAGGGATAGGGATAGGTTTAGGGTTTGGGTTAGGGTTGGGTTTGGGTAAGGGTTTGGGCTAGAGTTAGGTGTAGGGTTTGGTTTAGGTTTGGGCTAGGGTTACGGTAGGGTTAGGGCTAGGGCTTGTGCTAGGGCTAGGTCTATATCTAGGGTTAGGGTGTGGGCTAAAGTTAGGGCTAGAGTAATAGTAAGGGTTAGGGCTTGAGTTGGGGTTAGGCCTCGGGTTAAAGTTAGGACTAAGGCTAGGGTTAGGGTTAGGGTTTGTGTTAGGGCTAAATTTAGGTCTAGGGTAAAGGTAAGGGTTAGGGCTCGGGTTTCGGCTAGACTTAGGTTTAGTGTCAGGCCTAGGGTTAGGCCTAGGGTTAGGGTTCAGATTAAGGTTAGGTTTTGGGCTAGGGTTAGATTTAGCAATAGGGCAAGGGTTAGGGTTAGGTATAAAGTTTGGGTTAGGGTTAGGGCAAGGTCTAGAGCTATAGTTAGGTATAGGCTTTGGGTTAAGGTTAGGACTCGGATTACGGTAAGGGTTAGGGCTAGGGCTAGGGCTTCTGCTAGGATAAAAGATAGGGCTAGGGCTATGTCCAGGGTTATGGATAGCGTTAGGGTTAGGGCTATGGTTACAGTTAGGGCTAGGGTTAGAGTTAGAGCTAGGGTTAGGGCTAGGGTTAGATTTAGGGATAGGGTTAGTAATTAGGGTTAGGGGTTAGGGTTAGTAATTAGGGTTTAGGGTTAGGGGTTAGTGTTTGGGTAAGTTTAGTGTTAGGGTTAGATGTTAGGGTTAGGGTTTTGGGTTCAGGTTCGGGGTTTGGGTTAGGGGTTAGGGTTAGTGGTTAAGGTTTAGGCTTAGGGTTAGGGTTAGGTTTTGGTCTAGGGTTATGGTTAGGGTTAGGGTTAGGTTATAATGTTAGTCGTTCTGTTGCCTAATTTAGGCCCAGCAGCGGAGGGGTCTAGTGATTTTGCTACTTGGTGGAATTCACTATGTGAGTCTTGGCCTTTGATTGCAAAAATGTTGGAAGAAGCCAAAGTGGACTATAAGAAATATACCGATAAGGGGAGGGCCCCAGGATGGGATGGCCCCAGGATGGGATCTCTCCCGTGGAGACTCTGTCTATGCGTCAACTAAAAATATTAAAGGACTCCAACCTAGTCGCAAAATTGGGCTGGAAATATGTGGGGCCTTTCCCTGTTATAAGGTGCATTAACAAAGTGACTTTTGAACTTAAACTCCTCAAATCATTGAAATTTGTTCACCCTGTTTTTCATTACAGCCTACAGAAGAAAGATCCTGTGCCGAACAAATGGAGACCTTCCTCCTCCTGTCCTCCTCCTCCTCTGATGAAGAGCAATGAACCTCATTATGCGATCGATCAAATCTTGGAGTCTAAATTAAGCGGGGGCATTTGTTTTATCTTATCAAATGGTTGCATTTTGGTCCTGAAGAAAATGAATGGGTTGAGGCCTCTCATGTGCATGCTCCTGAAAAAATTCGGGCTTTCCATAAACTGTACCCTTTGAAACCTGGGAGGGGAGGGGATGTTTTATCAGGAGGGCAGAATGTCAGTTAGCACTGCCATGGTTTCCTGGTGATTGTCATTCTCAATGATACTGTTGTATTACCAAGGTACCTATTGTCAGCCCTGCCAATGTCTCCTGCTGTTTATTATTCTCAGTGGTATTATTCTCTATTGCAATTGTGTTATTCATTGAGGCCTGAGAGGTCTATCAACCAATCTGATGATTAATTAACATTTCCTTTGTTTCAAGTTGCAAACCGACTCCTCTAGGTCCCGGACAGGAGCTGGCATCTGTAGAGTGACTCCCAGCGCAGGAATGCATTTCTTGCTCGCTCTGCGCATGCTTACTGCTCATTAACTTTTCTTTATTCTTATCTGTCTTTCGCTTCTCCCTAGCTCATGGCCTTCAGCTGAAAGCCTCCTGCTATGTGTTATATTATTCACAGGTGCTATGTGATCCTTTGCTTGCTTTTCCTTGGGAACATCCGCCCCACAAACCTCAACAGGGTTTTGCCTGGGAACCTACTTTACCACGCTTCCCTTGGGAACAGTGGGCCAGTATGTTTGGGCACCAATAATTCTCCCAATTGATTGGTGGATATTGAGGGGGGCTTATTTCATATCAAGTATAATTGTAGTTGTATTCATACTAACAGAAGAAGTGTGTTTAACCAACAAGATCTTTTCTGCAAATAAAGGACTTTCTGTTTAAGGAGACCTGTTGTGCACTACATCAATTGGGACAATCTCACAGTATCATGCTTTTATACTGTTGACTAGATGTACAATGAAATAAAGCCATGCTCTGTGTAGGTAAAGTATCTATTACTTCTTACTGGAAGGACACTAACTACTATACAGACTTGGTTTAGCAAATTGTGGGACTTACATGTGATGGAAACTATCAGTGGCAAAATGGATTTTCTATCCAAGCCAAATTTCATTACTCCTGCATGGGAATGGGGGCGTGGCATCGGCGTTGATGGAGAAGGACGCCTGATTCCCTTGCTCTGACCCTGTCACCCCTTGAACCGGTTAAAATTGCAATTAGAGCTCTAAACTCATTCCTGAGATGGGCAGATCTGACTCAAACAAAACTACATCGAAATCTGCCTCCCGGGGATCCAAACCTTTTCCCCAGCGCAATCAATCTCTGAGGCCTCTGAAAACAACCGGGAGGAGACTAACAAAATGGCGACCGGGACAGCCTCTTCTCTCCCGCCAAACACACTGCAGTCTGAAACTCCACTCCCAAGCCTTCTAGCCACCATGGAGAAAAAAATCCTTGACAGCATGGAAGCTCTCATCGCTCCTCTGAATAAACAACTGGCTGAACTGAACATCTCAATGAATAAGGTCACTCATACAGCAGAACGGGCCCACGAACTAGGCATGGCATTAAAAAAAGACGTTCACTCTCTGCAAGATGAAACTCTCTCCCTGAGAGAACGAGTTCTGTCCCTAGAAACCTCAACCCGCAAATCTCATCTGAAGTCCAATGGGGACCCGGGAGGCCTGGTCTACTACCATTTTGTATTATTTTTAAAGCGCAGAACGGAGGCCATGTCTACTCTTTTTTTTTTCTAACTGCAGTGAAGGGTGGGGTGTAAATCCGATTTCTTCTTCTTCCTCCTCCTCTTCCTCCCACTGTTTAAGTGCTCAGCTTAGAGCAGGGTTCCACAACCTTTTTGGCTCATTCCTGGGGAGGCCAATTTTTGGGCTTGGAGGGTCTGCTTTCTAGAGGGGGGCAAAGAAGCAAAAGAGACTCCTTGAACCTGGGCTGGGGGGGCAGCTTCGAGGTTCCAGGAGTTCTGGTGGGACCCACTGCCCCAATCCCCACCCACGCATCTCCCCTGCCACCTGCCTGTACCCATGCCCCCAGCTGCCCAGAGTCATTGAGGAAGGGCATGTGGGTGGTGCTCCTGGCAGCAAAGGATGGTGCTGCCAGGGAATGAGTGTGCAGGGAAGTGGGGTACCTCAGCATGTGGGGTGGAAGGGCTTGCAGGGGGAGAAGGATGCCCGGGGAAGTGGGGGACATACCGGTGTGGTGTTGTGTTCTGGAAAGGAGGGCAGAAGGGGAGCTCTGGAGGGAGGGGAGATAGGGGCCCCTGGGTACTGTCTGTCCAGGGCCCCCCAAAATCTGAAACTGGCCCTGCTTTGTGTGTGTGTGTGTGTGTGTGTGTGTGTGTGTGTGTGCCACACTCTCCCTCCTCCAGGCTCTATTACCTGTACAACAAGAAATGGAGCAGCGTCTCGGTGGCCTCCAACCTCCTGGTCAACATGCTGTTGGGGGGGATGGGCCTTTCCATGGGCAGCATGCTTTGTGGCTGGGACAAAAAGGTGCCGGCCTCATGGGGGGAGGGGGTCTGCTGGACATGGAGGGGGGAGCATGTGAGCGGAATGATGCTCAAAACATGGGTCACCATAAAGGGTGTTGGGTGTTCTGCTGCTGCAGTGAGCAGCTGGTGGGGGGAGACCGTGGGGAGACTGAGGCCCTTCGCTTGCTCCCCCCCGAGACTGGTTAGGTTGGGCATTTTAGAGCCTTAAGATGAGCAAGGGGCTCCCCCTTATAAGGGCAACCCCAGATCCCACATAGGCACCCTCTCTTCCCAGGACATTCCCATCCCCTTGTAGGCAGAAGCTTCATGCAGTTAATAGCTGTGTGGTAGGCCGAAATCCAACAGGGGCGGCCTTTTGTCAGGAGGAGCTGCCAACAGCAGAGATGCAGCTACTGAAGGGAAGAATCTCTGTCCCCACAGAGGAGGGCAGTTCTTGTTTGGGGGCCTGACCACCTATTGCTCCCCCTGGAAAAGTGTGACCCAACCCATAACATGTCACACAAGCAGGGTGGCGTGGGTGAGGCGCAGAAAAGAGCTGCAGAGGAGGGAGCCAGAGACTGCTTGAGCAAGCAAGCCAAACTTTGTTCTTCAAAGGAATGTACTAGGTCATTAACAATAAGACAGAGGGTGAAAATTCCTTCCTGGCCTCAGGTGAGACGCAAGAGTATAACTTGGTGTTGGGATGCTTCTAAAAGGAAATTTGGGGAAACGGCTGGGGTTCATCTCTAAGCCCAGGAGCACATTGCTGTTTTTGGTGTGGGCCTGTTCTAGTTCTGCACATTTCACTGGTATACAGGAGAGGACTGCAATATACTTGTCTGCCAGGCCATAGCCCTTGTAGACATATGTTTTTAGGATGCTTAAAATTGACTGAGAGATCGTGGAAGGCTAGGAATCCAGGGTCTCTCTTCAAGAATGTGGAAAGAATGATATAAAGGAGGGATATTACTGGATTAAGGGGTTGAGGGAGAATGAAATGACTTCTTAGCTTTTGAGGAGAAGACTGGCGAAGCAAGAAAGGGGGCACAGTCTACTGGGGGGGCACGGTTTACTGGGCACTAAAGTTACAGCATTCCCTTTCCTTCGTCTGCAGGGACCAGGCCTTTACTACATAGACGACGACGGCGTACGCCTGTCAGGCCCCGTCTTTTCCACAGGAAGTGGAAACTCTTATGCTTACGGGGTGCTGGACAGCGGATACCAACCCGTCCTCAGCATTGAAGAGGCCTACGACCTGGGCAGGCAGGCCATCTCTTAAGCCACCCACCGTGACTCCTACTGTGGAGATGTTGTGAACAGTAAGTTTTCCTGGCCTCTGCCCTTGAACTGCCCTGGCTCTTTCAATGTCGCCCATCTCAGTCCTGTAAGCATGTGGCTGCTTTGTGAGAGCCGGCTTTACTTTTGCACATTTTACACTGATGGTGTGGTGTCTCCCAGTGTGTCACATGAAGGAAGAAGGCTGGATCCGGGTTGGACGCACCAATGTCGCTATGCTGCTCAACAAGTACGCAGAGGCCAAGAAATGAGATGTGACAGACTAAGAACCGTACATGCCGGAGATTCTTTGACACTCAGGGCTGAAGGGGAAAAGGGATGAGGGCCCCATGACAATAAAGAAACCTTGAACGTTTGTTTTCTCGGACTTCGGTTTGTTATTTTGGAAGTTTGTTGCAATAATTTGGGAGGCTCAGTCAGAAACACTCAATCTACAAGCCTGATTCAATTTCAGGAGCATCTTAGAGGACAAAAAGATTTTCAGGGTTATCAGCATTTGGGAGTCCAAGCTCCCTTTCTCAGGTATAAGACCGAAGCACGTAAATCTTCAGTGGCTAAATTCTGGCACAATTCCACCCCCACCTCCAGCAACACAGGGATTCAGTGCCCATCCGAAAAACACCCTTATAGATAGATTCAACAAGTGGATAGCCATATTGGTCTGAAGCGACAGAACAAACTTTGAGTCCAGTGGCACCTTTAAGATTAATGAAGTTTAATTCTGGCTATAAGCTTTCATGTGCACGCACACTTCTTATACCCAGAATACAACTTTGTTGGTCTTAAAGGAGCTCAACTTTGCTCTGCATATTTGAAAGTCATGGTTTCACCAAAGGAAGGGAACGTCATGCACCCGCTAATCCCAGGAAAATGTCCTTCCATTTTTTTAAAAAAAAATCTCATCAGAATGCAGGTTTTCAGGCAAAACGAGAAACTTTGCCAGCATACCTCTTTATATAATCACAGCCTGGAAATTCAGGATGTAGCCTTTGACTTGGCTGCATCTATGGCATTAATGCCCATGGCTCCCCTTGAGGACCATTGTGGCACCTGCCCCATGATCCAGGATGGTGGGCAAGGCCCTTGCTCAGTATGGTTTGCACTTGGCAGAGGGTTCCCACCTTGGAACATTTGCTGTCAGAGGGACTGGAGGGGGGGTGTCAATTTGTCCTAAGAGTGACTGTCCCAACCTGATCCGGGCACCCCCCCCCCCCTTTAACAGGCAGCTCCTGAAATGCAAAGTCTCCAGCCCAATTCCAGCTGCAATGACAATTTCTTTTAGCTTTTTGTCTCCTGTGATTTTTTGGCTCACGTCCTGCCAGTGTGTAGGAACCTCTGCTGGTTCACCAGCACCGAGGACCGAAGCACCTTCAGCTCTCAAGAGCTGGGGGGGTGGGCAGAAAGGCTGATCTTCTGGCACCTGGCATGACCACAAAATTCAGACACCAGAGAGGCTTCAAGGGGCTGTCATATAGAGGAGGGTTCAGAGTTGTTTTCTGTTGCCCCAGAAGGTCAGACCAGAATGATCAATTACCTCAGAAGAATTTTCAGCTAAAGATTAGGAAGAACTTCCTCAGTGGAACAGGCTTTCTCAAGAGGTGGTGGGCTCTCCTTCTTTGGAGGTTTTCAAACAGAGGCTAGATGGTCATCTGACAGCAATGCTGATTCTGCAAACTTGGGCAGATCATGAGAGGGAGGGCAGGAAGGGTTGCCTCAGTGCTTAGTTCTTGTTGCCCTTTCTTACACGCCCAGGGGAATGCCGATCACCACTTTGGGGAAGCAATTTTCCTCCAGGCCAGTTTGCCAGAGATCCTGGAGGGGGCGGGTGGCCATCTTCTGGGCACAGAGCAGGGGTCACTGGGTGTGTGTGTGCAAGGAGGTATTTGTAAAATTCCTGCATTGTGGACTAGATGATCCTGGAGGTCCCTTCTAACTCTGTGGTTCTAGGATGCAAGTCTGAAAACCTTTGCAACACAGCATGTTTGGATGCTCTTAGGAAGTCCCTCCTCTGGTTGAATCAATCAGCTGCATCCACTATGCCCCAGTTCTGTTGGGTTGTCCCTCATCTGGAGCTGAAGAGCTCTGCAATGAGATAGCTGGTCGGCCATCTCCACACTTCTCTCAGCCATAAGTTGCAGCTTTCGCTGTTTGGGGGATGGATGTGGGGCTCCTGACTTTTGGAAGAAAGGCATTTGGTGCTGGAAGAACCTTGTGATTTGAATGTCCAGCTAAGCTAATGGGTGGTAGCTTCAGGACAGGCAGAAGGAAATACTTCTTTATTAAAATGTGGGATTTATTATTGAATGAATTATTTATTAAATTAAAAGATATTAAAATGTGGAATTCGCTGCCTGAGGATGTAGTGATGGCCACAGGCATAGACACGGGATTAGACAGATTCACAGAGGGTAGATCTATTAGTGGCCACTAGTCACGGTGACTGAAGGGAACCTCATTCAGAGGCAGTCACCATCTGAATCCCAGAGCCAGGAGGCAGCATCAGGGAAAGACTCTGTGCTCTGTTGCTGGCCCTCCAGGGGAACTGGTCGGCCACATTATGCCCTGCCGAGGTCCCTCCCTCCTCCAAACGCCACCCTCTCCAGGCTCCACCCACAAAATCCCCAGGAATTTCCCAACCTGGAGTTGGCAACTTTGGGTTCTGGACTCAGTTGCTAATTTCGTAAGGAAGAAAAGCAGGGCACGCATGACAAGAAGGGACAGCTCGGATTTCTTGAAGGCGTCATTCAGAATAGCTCCCTGTCCCAGATGGCACCTCCAGGCAGGGATCAGCCCACAACTGGCAGGTCGTGGGAAACGTTCCTCGGTCCGTTTCCCTTTGAAGTGAGTCTGGCATGATCCGACAAAACGTTGATTTCTATACCTGACTCTATTGTTTTCGTAATCAACTTTTGAGATGTTAATATAAAATCGATTCGCATGTAAGAATTAAACCAGGACGAGCAATAGGTTTGATTCTTTTTGGATGCATTATCCTCCAGCTATCCAAAAGTCGATATTCCCTTAGTGTCCTCTGAAGTTCTGTTTCAGTATCCATATTTAATGTTTTCTTCTTCTTTGGTTTTGACTTGTCCAGTTGTAAGTCTAAACTGTGATTAAAATCTCCCCCTAGAACTTCCTGAAATATTCTTAGGAGTTCTAACATTTCCTTTCTAAATTGCACCTGATTGGCATTTGGAGCATATATTGTCCCTAATCTAATAGTTTGTCCTTCTAGTGTGCCTTTTACAAAAAATATACCTGCCGCGTTGGTCTTTTAAACAAACTATCCTTCGCTACAAAGTTAACCTTTTCTGCAATCAATATAGCTGTCCCCCTAGTTTTAGAAGATCCTGGGGATGTAAATTGTTGATTGTACCAAGAGTTTGCTAACACTGGGTCTGTTTCTTTCCTAAGATGTGGTTCTTGTAAGAAAGCAATATTTGGTTTGTGTTTTAAAATCTGCACTGTAATTCTCTACAATTGCTTGTTCAGTTCCAAGATATAAAGTTGTACGTTAAAGAACTTATTGCAATCTTCTAATGATTAATTTGCGGCTAATATAAAGTTTTCCCAATAGCACAATCCACTTACTATTAGGAGTCAGTCCTAACCCTCTAAACTGCAAAAAATTTGCTATATTCAATATTATCCACTTGTTAGCTACTACAATATAGTATTATCTACTCTTGCCAAACTTAAATTAAACGAAACTAAACCCGAACTTCAACCTTAACCCTTACCACCACCCTCACCCTACCCTGAACTCAAACCTAACCTTAACCGCAATCCTAACTGCAACACCAACCCTAACCCTAATCCTAACCCTAATTATAGCAGTATCCCTAGACCTATCTCTAACACTAACCCAACCGTAACACAAACCCAAACACTAGCCCAAGCCCTAGCCCTAACCCTAACAATAACCCTATCAGTAACCCTAATCCTAACCCTTGCCCTAACACTAACCCAAGACCTAACCCAAACTTTACACATACCCCTAGCCCAAACCCCAGCCCTAACACTAACCCAAGACCTAACCCAAACCCTAAACCTAACCCTAGACATAGCCCTAGCCCTAACCCTAACCCTTACACTAACCCTAAAACTAGCCCGAGACCTAACCGTACCCCTAGCCCTAAGCTTAACACTAACACTAACCCTCACAGAAACCCTAATCCTAACCCTTGCACTAACTCTAGCCCTAACCCTATACATATCCCTTGCACAAGCCCTAGCCCTAACCCTAACCCTAACACTAGACCTAGGCCTAGCCCTAGCTCTAACATGAACCCTAACCCTCACACAAACCCTAAACATAGCCCTAGGCCCAGCCCTAAACCTACCCCTACCCCTACCCCTAACCCTAACCCTAGCCCTAGCCCTAACTCTCACCCAAACCCTAATCCTAACCCTAACGCTAAGCCAGCACGAGATGTAGCCCTAGCCCTACCCCAAACCATAACCCTAAGCCTAGATGTAGCCCTAGACCTAACCATAACCCTAAGAGTAAACGTAATCCTAACCCTTGCCCTAACCCTAGCCCTAATGCTAACCCTAACCCTGGACATAGCCCTAGCCCTATCTTTTACCCTAGCACAAGCTCTAGCCCTAGCCCTAACAATAACAGTAACCCTACCCCTAACCTTAACCCAAACCCTAAACCTAACTACAGCCCTAGCCCTTGCCCTAACCCTAACCCAAACCGTAACCCTAGCCCTAGCCCAAAATCTAACCCTAGCCCTTGTCATAAACCTAACCCTAACCCTAACCCTAGGCCTAAGTGTAGGCCGAACCCTAAACCTAACCCTAGCTGTAACGTGAGTCCTAACCCTTACCTTTACCATAGACCTAAATTTAGCCCTAACACAAACCCTAAACCCAGCCCTAGCCCTAACCATAGCCCTAACCCTAACTTTAACCCTAGGCCTAACCATCTCCCTAACTTTAGCCCACACCATAACCCTAGAAAAAGACCTAGCCCTAACACAAGCTGTAGCCCTAACCCTAACCCTACCCCTAACCGTAACCCAACCCTATAACTAATTTTAGCCCTAACCCTTACCAAAACCCTAACCCAAACCCTAACCATAAATCTAGTCGTTACCCAAAACCTAACCCTAGCCTAAACCCTAAACCTAACCATAACCTTAATCCTAACCCTAGCCCTTACTATAACCCTAGCCCTAGCCATAACCCTAGCCCTAGCCAAAAACCTAACCCTAACCCTAGCCCTAACCCTAGGCCTAACCCTAACTCTAACTCTAGCCCTAACCTGAACCCAAAACCTTACATTTACCCTAGACCTATCTTTAGCCCTAACACAAGCCCTAATCCTAGCTCTAACACTAACCCAAATCCTAACCCTAACCCAAGATTTAGCCCTAACCCTAAACCTAACCCTCCCCTAGCCCTAGCTCTTACCCTAACCCTAACCCTAGCCCTAACCCTAACCTAAACCCTAACACTAAACGTAGTCCTAGCCTAAACCCTAACCCTAGCCCAATTTGTAACCCTAGCCTTAGCCCTTACCCTAGCCTTAGATCTAAACCTAACCCTTGACCTAAACCTAATACTAGCCATAAATCTAGTCCTAGCCCTTACCCTTACCCTAACCCTAACCCTAGCCCTGGCCCTGGCCCTAACTTTAACCCTAACCCAACCATTAGCCCTAACACTAACCCTACCCAAAACATAATCCTAACCCTAACCTTAATTAGCCCTAGCCCTAACCCTAACCTTAATTATAGCAGTAGCCCTAGCTCTAACAGTAAACCGAAAACAAACCCAAACACTAGCCCAAGCCCCAGACCTAACCTTAGCCCTAGCCCTAACCCTAACCCTAAAACTAAAACTAACCCTAGCCCTAGCCCTAGCCCTAGCCCTAGCCCTAACCCTAACCCTAATCCAAGCCATAAACCTAGTCCTAGCGCTAACCCTAACCCTAGACCTAGACCTAACTCTAACCCTGACCCTGCACAAAACCTAACCCTAACCCTAACCCTTGCCCTAACCCTAACCCTTGTCAAAGCCCTAGGCCTAACCCTAAGCCTAAACCTAACCCTAACTCTAGCCCTAATGCTTACCTTAACACTAGCCCTAACTTTAGCCCTAACAAAAACCCTAACACTAACCCTAGCCCTAAACCTAATACTAGACCTAGCAATAACCCTAATCCTAGCCATAAAGCTAGTCCTGACCCTAACCCTAGCCCTAACTCTAACCCTAACCCTAACCCTAACTTTCGTCCTACCAGTAACCCTACACAAAACCTAACCCTAACCCTAAACTTAGCCCTACCCCTACCCTAATCCTAACCCCAATTATAGCAGTAGCCCTAGCCCTAGCTCTAACACTAAACCAACCCTAAAACAAACCCAAACACTAGTCCAAGCCCCAGACCTAAACTTAGCCTGAGCCCTAACACTAACCCTAAAAGTAACCCTAATCCTAACCCTTGACCTAAACCTGACCCTAACCCTAACCCGACACATACCCCAAGCCCAAGACCAAGGCCTAACCCTAAAATTAACCCAATTTAACAAAAACCCTAAATCTAACCCTAGCCATAGTCCTAGACCTAACGCTAACACTAACCCAAGCCCTAATCCTAACACTTACCCTAAAACTAGCCTGAGCCCGAGACCTATCCCTACCCCTACCCCTAACCCTAAAACTAACACTAACCCAAACAGTAACCCTAATCCTAACCCTTGCCCTAACTCTAGCCCTAACCCTAACCCTAACCCTACAAAAACCCCTTGTTAGTGATACCATACACAAACACTAGTTTGTTACAAAAAATGACTTTCGGCATTACTAAAAGCATGATATATCAACTGTAAGAACAATAACATTGAACCAATACAGAAACTGTATTGATATCACTTTGTAAAACCTAGAAATTTCACTTTCATCTAACCAAGAGATGACAGAAGAGTAATCAATGAATACTATACAAGAAATAGATTGGATTATAAATTGTAATAGTTTGTTACAAAAAATGAATTTCGGCGTTACTCCCAAGGAATCCCACTGAGCGGCAGTATGGGGCACCTTTTTCCTCTAGCTGTATAGAAGGAGGCCTCATATCATTGTATATGTACTCAACCATATAAAAGGATGATATATCAACTGTAAGAGCAATAAATGACATTGTATTGATACCTCTTTGTAAAACCTAGAAATATCACTGTCATGTCATAGAAAAGAGTAATCAATGAATACAATACAAGAAATAGATTGGATTGTAAATTGTAATAGTTTGTTACAAAAAATGACTTTTGGTGTTACTCCCGAGAAATTCCACTGAGTGGCAGTATGGGGCACCTTTTTTCTCTAGCTATATAGAAGGTGGCTTCATTTCATTGTATATGTACTCAACCATATAAAAGCATGATATATCAACTGTAAGAGCAATAACATTGAATGCAAGACATACATTCATCAGATTTTGAAGTTGGTTGTACAAGGAGTGATAACTGACACTGTATTGATATCTCTTTGTAAAACCTAGAAATATCACTTTCATGTTACCAACAGATCATAGAAAAGAGTAATCAATGAATACAATAAAAGAAATACATTGGATTGTAAATTGTAATACTTTGTTACAAAAAATGACTTTCGGCGTTACTCTCGAGGAATACCACTGAGCGGCATTCTGGGGCACCTCTTTCCTCTAGCTGTATAGAAGGTGGCTTCATTTCATTGTCTATGTACTCAACCATATAAAAGCATGATATATCAACTGTAAGAGCAATAACTGAGCTCCCGGGCGCCTGGCAAAGCCATGGCTCCCGGGGACTGCTTTGCCGCCTCGATGGATGCGAGGCAGCAACTAACGCGCTGCCGCGTGTCTCAGAGCAGGTGGGGGCGGGGCTTGCTCTATAAGAGCCTGCACCCCGCTCCCGCCATGGCCATTGCTCCACGTGCTCTTGCTTAGCAGAGCACGCGGAGCGTCTCTTCGTCCTTGGGCCTGCTGCTGGAGCCCGGAGGACTGTGGCGGCTGGATTGGGTCAGCGGCTTCAGTGGACGAGAGGCGGCGACGGCTGGTCCCCCCTGTTGTCAAAACGCGGCTTCTCGCCCCGCCCCCCGTTGAAAAGCGCGGCTTCTCGTGGTGCCCCCCCTTTGTGAACAGCGGCTGCTGCTCTTCTGGGGCGGCGGGTGAATTCGGCAGGCGTTGGGTGGCGGTGTTGGGGACAGCCTATCGGCTGCCTCTTTACGCTCTGAGGGGTGGGCTGGAGCTTCCACCCCCCCAGTAGTTTGTTGCTGCGGGCTTGTTTTGGAAGCTGGTGTTTGGGGCGGCGTTGTGTTTGAGGGGCAAGCGGCGGCGACGGTTCCTGGGAGCGTGGCTCCCTTGTTTACGGCGGCAGTGGGAACGGCGGCGAGGAGCTTGCCTGGGACAGCCGGCTCCTTTGCGTGGGTGGCAGCGGCGTTTTGGGGGGCTGGGCGGCGTTCCCGGCGTTCCCGGCGGCCCGAGCTGCAGCGGGGAGCTGTGTCTCTCTTTGGCATCTTTTGATTGCCCCCCCGGTAATTAGTGTTAAGGTGGCTGCGGCTTGTGCCGCCGGGTTCCCCCACCATCTATTAAAGCCCCAGGGGTGCAACTGAGGGGAGTGTGCATCTTAATTTTTAGTTAAGTCAGCCCCCCTATCGGTCTTTCGGCAGAGGTGGCAGCCAGTTAGGTGGCTGGGTGGTGGTTGTTTGCGGTATTCCCCCTCCCTCCAGTTGCTGCCATTTGTAAAGTTAATTTTGCCATTTGAGGCCATCTTTTTGAAAGCCCTGATATTGGGCATAGTCTCCCTGGCATTCTAGGGGGCTGTGGGCAGCCATTTGGGTTAGGCCCTGGTGATCACTGTGATCTTTGCAGGTGGCCATTTTTTTTTTTTGCAATTAACAATTTTAATTATTTTTTATAATAAAAAAACAACAGCAACACAACAACAACACAGCATTGAACAGTACAATAAAGATAATTGTCACTCTTACAAACTTTGAATCTCAATACAGTATAAGATTGGTAAATGACAGTCCAACACTGTAATTAAAATACATTTAACAATAATTCAAAATTTAACAATCTAACTAACCCTAATAAAAAACTTTTAAACATCTAACAGTAACTCATCATGACTCATACAAAAAACTTAGTATCTCAGAATTTTATTTATCCGGGATACAATATTTATGCGGTTGGTGGGTAGCAATATAATTAATAAAGCTGAACCATTTCTTTTCAAAAGTGTTTGTTTGATGTGGATTGTCAGCCAGGGTAAGTTGGAGTGCAAGTTTATCAGATACCATCACATCCCAAAGTTTGGATATCCACTGACCCAAAGTAGGAATTTTTATGGTTTTCCAGTTGGAAGCAATAAGATTTTTTGCTGCTAACAACATCAGAGCAACAATTTCCAATGTTTGATTAGAGGCAAGCGAATCTGGCCAAAGATTCAACAACAAGGATTCTGGAGTATTTGGTATTTCCACACCAATAACCGTCTTGATTTCCAATATTACAGATTTCCAAAATACGTTTATTTTGGGGCAAGCCCACCAACAGTGAACTAAAGACCCAACCTGTTGGCATTGTTTCCAGCACAAGGGGGTCGATTTAAATCTGCATTTAAAAAGGCGCTCAGCTGTTAAATACCACCGGTTCATTATTTTAAATTCTTGGAGTTGAAAGTTTGATATTTTGCTATGTAATCAATGAATACTATACAAGAAATTGTATATTGTAATAGTTTGTTACACAAAATGACTTTCTGCATTACTCCCGAGGAAACCCACTGAGTGGCAGTATGGAGCACCTTTTTCCTCTAGCTGTATAGAAGGTGGCTTCATTTAATTGTATATGTACTCAATCATATAAAAGCAAGATATATCAACTGTAAGAGCAATTACATTGAATGCAAAACATACTTTCATCAGCTTGTGAAGTGGGTTGTACAAGGAGTGATAACTGACACTGTACTGATATCACTTTGTAAAACCTAGAAATATCACTATCCGGTAACCAACAGATCACTGAAAAGAGTAATCTATGAATACTATACAAGAAATTATATATTGTAATAGTTTGTTATCACTTTGTAAAACCTAGAAATTTCACTGTTGTCTAACCAAGAGATCGCAGAAGAGTAATCAATGAATACTATACAAGAAATACATTGGATTCTAAATTCTAATAGTTTGTTACACAAAATAATTTTCTGTGTTACTCCCGAGGAATCCCAATACACTGTATTGATATCACTTTGTAAAACCTAGAAATTTCACTGTTGTCTAACCAAGAGATCGCAGAAGAGTAATCAATGAATACTATAGAAGAAATTATATATTGTAAAAGTTTGTTACAGAAAATTACTTTCTGCGTTACTCCCGAGGAATCCCACTGAGTGGCAGTATGGAGCTCCTTTTTACTATATTTGTATAGAAGGTGGCTTCATTTCATTGTATATGTACTCAACCATATAAAAGCATAATATAGCAATTGTAAGAGCAGTTACATTGAATGCCAGAGATACATTCATCAGATTTTGAAGTTGTTTGTACAAGGAGTGATAACTGACACTGTACTTAAAATCACTTTGTATATGTACTCAATCATGTAAAAGCATGATATATCAACTGTCTGAGCAATTACATTGAATGCAAGAGATACATACATCAGATTTTGAAGTTGGTTGCACAAGGAGTGATAACTGACACTGTACTGATATCACTTTGTAAAACCTAGAAATATCACTATCCTGTAACCAACAGATCATTGAAAAGAGTAATCAATGAATACTATACAAGAAATTGTATATTGTAATAGTTTGTTACACAAAATGACTTTCTGCGTTACTCACGAGGAATCCCACTGAGTGGCAGTATGGAGCACCTTTTTACTATAGTTGTATAGAAGGTGGCTTCATTTCATTGTATATGTACGCAATCATGTAACAGCATGATATACCAACTGTAAGAGCAATTACATTGAATGCCAGAGATACATTCATCAGATTTCGAAGTTGGTTGTACAAGGAGTGATAACTGACACTGTACTGATATCACTTTGTAAAACCTAGAAATATCACTATCCTGGAACCAACAGATCATTGAAAAGAGTAATCAATGAATACTATACAAGAACGTATATATTTTAATAGTTTGTTACACAAAATGACTTTCTCCGTTACTCCCGAGGAATCCCACTGAGTGGCAGTATGGAGCACCTTTTTACTATAGAAGGTGGCTTCATTTCATTGTATATGTACTCAATCATGTAAAAGCATGATATATCAACTGTAAGAGCAATTACATTGAATGCCAGAGATACATTCATCAGATTTTGAAGTTGGTTGTACAAGGAGTGATAACTGGCACTGTACTAATATCACTTTGTAAAACCTAGAAATATCACTATCCTGTAACCAACAGATCATTGAAATGAGTAATCAATGAATACTATACAAGAAATTGTATATTGTAATAGTTTGTTACACAAAATGACTTTCTGCGTTACTCCCGAGGAATCCCACTGAGTGGCAGTATGGAGCACCTTTTTACTATATTTGTATAGAAGGTGGCTTCATTTCATTGTATATGTACTCAACCATATAAAAGCATAATATAGCAATTGTAAGAGCAGTTACATTGAATGCCAGAGATACATTCATCAGATTTTGAAGTTGTTTGTACAAGGAGTGATAACTGACACTGTACTTAAAATCACTTTGTATATGTACTCAATCATGTAAAAGCATGATATATCAACTGTCTGAGCAATTACATTGAATGCAAGAGATACATACATCAGATTTTGAAGTTGGTTGCACAAGGAGTGATAACTGACACTGTACTGATATCACTTTGTAAAACCTAGAAATATCACTATCCTGTAACCAACAGATCATTGAAAAGAGTAATCAATGAATACTATACAAGAAAATGTATATTGTAATAGTTTGTTACACAAAATGACTTTCTGCGTTACTCACGAGGAATCCCACTGAGTGGCAGTATGGAGCACCTTTTTACTATACTTGTATAGAAGGTGGCTTCGTTTCATTGTATATGTACTCAATCATGTAAAAGCATTATATGACAACTGTAAGAGCAGTTACATTGAATGCAAGACATACATTCATCAGATTTTGAAGTTGATTGTACAAGGAGTGATAACTGAGACTGTATTGATATCACTTTGTAAAACGTAGAAATTTCACTTTTGTCTAACCAAGAGATCACAGAAGAGTAATCAATGAATAGTATTCAAGAAATATATTGGATTGTAGATTTTAATAGTTTGTTACACAAAATGATTTTCTGTGTTACTCCTGAGGAATCCCACTGAGTGGCAGTATGGAGCACCTTTTTCCTCTAGCTGTATAAAGGGTGGCTTCATTTCATTGTATATGTACTCAACCATAAAAAGCATGATATAGCAACAGTAAAAACAGTTACATTGAATGCAAGAGATACATTCATCAGATTGTGAAGTTGGTTGTACAAGGAGTGATAACTGACACTGTACTGATATCACTTCGTAAAACCTAGAAATTTCACTGTTGTCTAACCAAGAGATCACAGAAGAGTAATCAATGAATACTATTCAAGAAATATATTGGATTCTAAATTGTAATAGTTTGTTACACAAAATGACTTTCTGCGTTACTCCCGAGGAATCCCACGGAGTGACAGTATGGAGCACCTTCTTACTGTAGTTGTATAGAAGGTGGCTTCATTTCATTGTATATGTACTCAACCATATAAAAGCATAATATAGCAACGGTAAGAGCAGTTACATTGAATGCCAGAGATACATTCATCAGATTTTGAAGTTGGTTGTAGAAGGAGTGAGAACTGACACTGTATTGATATCACTTTGAAAAACCTAGAAATTTCACTGTTGTCTAACCAAGAGTTCACAGAAGAGTAATCAATGAATACTATACAAGAAATACATTGGATTTTAAATTGTAATATTTTGTTACACAAAATGACTTTCTGCGTTACTCCCGAGGAATCCCACTGAGTGGCAGAATGGAGCACCTTTTTCCTCCAGCTGTATAGAAGGTGGCTTCATTTAATTGTATATGTACTCAACCATATAAAAGCATGATATATCAACTGTAAGAGCAATTACATTGAATGCAAGAGATACATTCATCAGATTTTGAAGTTGGTTGTACAAGGAGTGATAACTGACACTGTACTGGTATCACTTTGTAAAACCTAGAAATATCACTATCCTGCAACCAACAGATCATTGAAAAGAGTAATCAATGAATACTATACAAGAAATTATATATTGTAATAGTTTGTTACACAAAATGACTTTCTGCATTACTCCCGTGGAATCCCACTGAGTGGCAGTATGGAGCTCCTTTTTACTATAGTTGTATAGAAGGTGGCTTCATTTCATTGTATATGTACCCAACCAAATAAAAGCATGATATAGCAACTGTAAGAGCAGTTACATTGAATGCAAGAGATACATTCATCAGATTTTGAAGTTGGTTGTACAAGGAATGATTACTGACATTGTATTGATATCACGTTGAAAAACCTAGAAATTTCACTGTTGTCTAACCAAGAGATTTCAGAAGAGTAATCAATGAATACTATACAAGAATTACATTGGATTGTGAATTTTAATGCTTTGTTACACAAAATTATTTTCTGTGTTACTCCCGAGGATTCCCACTGAGTGGCAGTATGGAGCACCTTTTTCCTCTAGCTGTATAGAAGGTGGCTTCATTTCATTGTATATGTACTCAATCTTGCAATAGCATGTTATATCGACTGTAAGAGCAATTACATTGAATGCAAGACATACATTCATCAGATTTTGAAGTTGGTTGTACAAGGAGTGATAACTGACACTGTACTGATATCACTTTGTAAAACCTAGAAATATCACTATCTTGTAACGAACAGATCATTGAAAAGAGTAATCAAAGAATACTATACAAGAAATTATATATTGTAATAGTTTGTTACACAAAATGACTTTCTGCGTTTCTCCCGAAGAATCCCACTGAGTGGCAATATGGAGCACCTTTTTCCTCCAGCTGTATAGAAGGTGGCTTCATTTAATTGTATATGTACTCAACCATATAAAATCAAGATATATCAACTGTAAGAGCAGTTACATTGAATGCAAGAGATACGTTCATCAGATTTTGAAGTTGGTTGTACAAGGAATGATTACTGACATTGTATTGATGTCACGTTGAAAAACCTAGAAATTTCACTGTTGTCTAACCAAGAGATCGCAGAACAGTAATCAATGAATACTATACAAGAATTACATTGGATTGTAAATTTTAATACTTTGTTACACAAAATTATTTTCTGTGTTACTCCCGAGGATTCCCACTGAGTGGCAGTATGGAGCACCTTTTTCCTCTAGCTGTATAGAAGGTGGCTTCATTTCATTGTATATGTACTCAATCTTGCAATAGCATGTTATATCAACTGTAAGAGCAATTACATTGAATGCAAGACATACATTCATCAGATTTTGAAGTTGGTTGTACAAGGAGTGATAACTGACACTGTACTGATATCACTTTGTAAAACCTAGAAATATCACTATCTTGTAACGAACAGATCATTGAAAAGAGTAATCAATGAATACTATACTAGAAATTATATATTGTAATAGTTTGTTACACAAAATGACTTTCTGCGTTTCTCCCGAAGAATCCCACTGAGTGGCAATATGGAGCACCTTTTTCCTCCAGCTGTACAGAAGGTGGCTTCATTTAATTGTATATGTACTCAACCATATAAAATCAAGATATATCAACTGCAAGAGCAATTACATTGAATGCAAGAGATACATTCATCAGATTTTGAAGTTGGTTGTACAAGGAGTGATAACTGACACTGTACTGATATCACTTTGTAAAACGTAGAAATTTCACTGTTGTCTAACCAACAGTTCACAGAAGAGTAATCAATGAATACTATACAAGAAATACATTGGATTGTAAATTGTAATAGTTTTTTACACAAAATGAGTTTCTGCGTTACTCCCGAGGAATCCCACTGAGTGGCAGTATGGAGCACCTTTTTGCTATAGTTGTATAGAAGGTGGCTTCATTTCATTGTATATGTACTCAACCATATAAAAGCATGATATAGCAACGGTAAGAGCAGTTACATTGAATGCCAGAGATACATTCATCAGATTTTGAAGTTGGTTGTACAAGGAGTGATAACTGACACTGTACTGATATCACTTTGTAAAACCTAGAAATATCACTATCCTGTAACCAACAGATCATTGAAAAGAGTAATCAATGAATACTATACAAGAAATTATATATTGTAATAGTTTGTTACACAAAATGACTTTCTGCGTTACTCCCGAGGAATCCCACTGAGTGGCAGTATGGAGCTCCTTTTTACTATAGTTGTATAGAAGGTGGCTTCATTTCATTGTATATGTACTCAACCATATAAAAGCATGATATAGCAACTGTAAGAGCAGTTACATTGAATGCCAGAGATACATTCATATGATTTTGAAGTTGTTTGTACAAGGAGTGATAACTGACACTGTACTTAAAATCATTTTGTAAAACCTAGAAATATCACTATCCTGTAACCAACAGATCATTGAAAAGAGTAATCAATGAATACTATACAAGAAATTATATATTGTAATAGTTTGTTACACAAAATGACTTTCTGCGTTACTCCCGAGGAATCCCACTGAGTGGCAGTATGGAGCTCCTTTTTACTATAGTTGTATAGAAAGTGGCTTCATTTCATTGTATATGTACTCAACCATATAAAGGCATGATATAGCAACTGTAAGAGCAGTTACATTGAATGCAAGAGATACGTTCATCAGATTTTGAAGTTGGTTGTACAAGGAGTGATTACTGACACTGTATTGATATCACGTTGGAAAACCTAGAAATTTCACTGTTGTCTAACCAAGCGATCGCAGAAGAGTAATCAACGAATACTATACAAGAAATACATTGGATTGTAAATTGTAATAGTTTGTTACACAAAATGACTTTCTGCGTTACTCCCGAGGAATCCCACTGAGTGGCAGTATGGAGCACCTTTTTACTGTAGTTGTATAGAAGGTGGCTTCATTTCATTGTATATGTACTCAACCATATAAAAGCATGATATAGCAACTGTAAGAGCAGTTACATTGAATGCAAGAGATACATTCATCAGATTTTGAAGTTGTTTGTACAAGGAGTGATAACTGACACTGTACTTAAAATCACTTTGTAAAACCTAGAAATATCACTATCCTGTAACCAACAGATCATTGAAAAGAGTAATCAATGAATACTATACAAGAAATTATATATTGTAATAGTTTCTTACACAAAATGACTTTCTGCGTTACTCCCGAGGAATCTCACTGAGTGGCAGTATGGAGCTCCTTTTTACTATAGTTGTATAGAAGGTGGCTTTATTTCATTGTATATGTACTCAACCATATAAAAGCATGATATAGCAACTGTAAGAGCAGTTACATTGAATGCCAGAGATACATTCATCAGATTTTGAAGTTTTTTGTACAAGGAGTGATAACTGACACTGTACTTAAAATCACTTTGTAAAACCTAGAAATATCACTATCCTGTAACCAACAGATCATTGAAAAGAGTAATCAATGAATACTATACAAGAAATTATATATTGTAATAGTTTGTTACACAAAATGACTTTCTGCGTTACTCCCGAGGAATCCCACTGAGTGGCAGTATGGAGCTTATTTTTACTACAGTTGTATAGAAGGTGGCTTCATTTCATTGTATATGTACTCAACCATATAAAAGCATGATATAGCAACTGTAAGAGCAGTTACATTGAATGCAAGAGATACATTTATCAGATTTTGAAGTTCGTTGTACAAGGAGTGATTACTGACACTGTATTGATATCACGTTGTAAAACCTAGAAATTTCACTGTTGTCTAACCAAGAGATCGCAGAAGAGTAATCAATGAATACTATACAAGAAATACATTGGATTGTAAATTGTAATAGTTTGTTACACAAAATGACTTTCTGCGTTACTCGCGAGAAATCCCACTGAGTGGCAGTATGGAGCACCTTTTTACTGTAGTTGTATAGAAGGTGGCTTCATTTCATTGTATATGTACTCAACCATATAAAATCAAGATATATCAACTGTAAGAGCAATTACATTGAATGCCAAAGATACATTCATGAGATTTTGAAGTTGGTTGTACAAGGAGTGATAACTGACACTGTACTGATATCACTTTGTAAAACGTAGAAATTTCACTGTTGTCTAACCAAGAGTTCACAGAAGAGTAATCAATGAATACTATACAAGAAATACATTGGATTGTAAATTGTAATAGTTTGTTACACAAAATGACTTTCTGCGTTACTCCCGAGGAATCCCACTGAGTGGCAGTATGGAGCACCTTTTTGCTATAGTTGTATAGAAGGTGGCTTCATTTCATTGTATATGTACTCAACCATATAAAAGCATGATATAGCAACGGTAAGAGCAGTTACATTGAATGCCAGAGATACATTCATCAGATTTTGAAGTTGTTTGTACAAGGAGTGATAACTGACACTGTACTGATATCACTTTGAAAAACCTAGAAATATCACAATCCTGTAACCAACAGATCATTGAAAAGAGTAATCAATGAATACTATACAAGAAATCATATATTGTAATAGTTTGTTACACAAAATGACTTTCTGCGTTACTCCCGAGGAATCGCACTGAGTGGCAGTATGGAGCTCCTTTTTACTATAGTTGTATAGAAGGTGGCTTCATTTCATTGTATATGTACTCAACCATATAAAAGCATGATATAGCAACTGTAAGAGCAGTTACATTGAATGCCAGAGATACATTCATCAGATTTTGAAGTTGGTTGTACAAGGAGTGATAACTGACACTGTACTTAAAATCACTTTGTAAAACCTAGAAATATCACTATCCTGTAACCAACAGATCAGTGAAAAGAGTAATCAATGAATACTATACAAGAAATTGTATATTGTAATAGTTTGTTACACAAAATGACTTTCTGCGTTACTCCCGAGGAATCCCACTGAGTGGCAGTATGGAGCTCCTTTTTACTATAGTTGTATAGAAGGTGGCTTCATTTCATTGTATATGTACTCAACCATATAAAAGCATGATATAGCAACTGTAAGAGCAGTTACATTGAATGCAAGAGATACGTTCATCAGATTTTGAAGTGGGTTGTACAAGGAGTGATTACTGACACTGTATTGATATCATGTTGGAAAACCTAGAAATTTCACTGTTGTCTAACCAAGCGATCGCAGAAGAGTAATCAACGAATACTATACAAGAAATACATTGGATTGTAAATTGTAATATTTGTTACACAAAATGACTTTCTGCGTTACTCGCGAGAAATCCCACTGAGTGGCAGTATGGAGCACCTTTTTACTGTAGTTGTATAGAAGGTGGCTTCATTTCATTGTATATGTACTCAACCATATAAAAGCATGATATAGCAACGGTAAGAGCAGTTACATTGAATGCAAGAGATACATTCATCAGATTTTGAAGTTGGTTGTACAAGGAGTGATAACTGACACTGTACTGATATCACTTTGTAAAACGTAGAAATTTCACTGTTGTCTAACCAAGAGTTCACAGAAGAGTAATCAATGAATACTATACAAAAAATACATTGGATTGTAAATTGTAATAGTTTGTTACACAAAATGACTTTCTGCGTTACTCCCGAGGAATACCACTGAGTGGCAGTATGGAGCACCTTTTTGCTATAGTTGTATAGAAGGTGGCTTCATTTCATTGTATATGTAGTCAACCATATAAAAGCATGATATAGCAACTGTAAGAGCAGTTACATTGAATGCCAAAGATACATTCATCAGATTTTGAAGTTCTTTGTACAAGGAGTGATAACTGACACTGTACTGATATCACTTTGTAAAACGTAGAAATTTCACTGTTGTCTAACCAAGAGTTCACAGAAGAGTAATCAATGAATACTATACAAGAAATACATTGGATTGTAAATTGTAATAGTTTGTTACACAAAATGACTTTCTGCGTTACTCCCGAGGAATCCCACTGAGTGGCAGTATGGAGCACCTTTTTGCTATAGTTGTATAGAAGGTGGCTTCATTTCATTGTATATGTACTCAACCATATAAAAGCATGATATAGCAACTGTAAGAGCAGTTACATTGAATGCCAGAGATACATTCATCAGATTTTGAAGTTGTTTGTACAAGGAGTGATAACTGACACTGTACTGATATCACTTTGTAAAACCTAGAAATATCACTATCCTGTAACCAACAGATCATTGAAAAGAGTAATCAATGAATACTATACAAGAAATTATATATTGTAATAGTTTGTTACACAAAATGACTTTCTGCGTTACTCCCGAGGAATCCCACTGAGTGGCAGTATGGAGCTCCTTTTTACTATAGTTGTATAGAAGGTGGCTTCATTTCATTGTATATGTACTCAACCATATAAAAGCATGATATAGCAACTGTAAGAGCAGTTACATTGAATGCCAGAGATACATTCATCAGATTTTGAAGTTGTTTGTACAAGGAGTGATAACTGACACTGTACTTAAAATCACTTTGTAAAACCTAGAAATATCACTATCCTGTAACCAACAGATCATTGAAAAGAGTAATCAATGAATACTATACAAGAAATTATATATTGTAATAGTTTGTTACACAAAATGACTTTCTGCGTTACTCCCGAGGAATCCCACTGAGTGGCAGTATGGAGCTCCTTTTTACTATAGTTGTATAGAAGGTGGCTTCATTTCATTGTATATGTACTCAACCATATAAAAGCATGATATAGCAACTGTAAGAGCAGTTACATTGAATGCAAGAGATACGTTCATCAGATTTTGAAGTGGGTTGTACAAGGAGTGATTACTGACACTGTATTGATATCATGTTGGAAAACCTAGAAATTTCACTGTTGTCTAACCAAGCGATCGCAGAAGAGTAATCAACGAATACTATACAAGAAATACATTGGATTGTAAATTGTAATAGTTTGTTACACAAAATGACTTTCTGCGTTACTCCCGAGGAATCCCACTGAGTGGCAGTATGGAGCACCTTTTTACTGTAGTTGTATAGAAGGTGGCTTCATTTCATTCTATATGTACTCAACCATATAAAAGCATGATATAGCAACTGTAAGAGCAGTTACATTGAATGCAAGAGATACATTTATCAGATTTTGAAGTTCGTTGTACAAGGAGTGATTACTGACACTGTATTGATATCACGTTGTAAAACCTACGTTGTAAAACCTACGTTGTAATCCTACGTTGTAATCCTACGTTGTAATCCTACGTTGTAATCTTACGGGATTCCTCGGGAGTAACGCAGGTTTTACAACGGTTTTACAACGTGGAATCCTACGTTGTAATCCTACGTTGTAAAACCTACATTTATCAGATTTTGAAGTTCGTTGTACAAGGAGTGATTACTGACACTGTATTGATATCACATTGTAAAACCTAGAAATTTCACTGTTGTCTAACCAAGAGATCGCAGAAGAGTAATCAATGAATACTATACAAGAAATACATTGGATTGTAAATTGTAATAGTTTGTTACACAAAATGACTTTCTGCGTTACTCGCGAGAAATCCCACTGAGTGGCAGTATGGAGCACCTTTTTACTGTAGTTGTATAGAAGGTGGCTTCATTTCATTGTATATGTACTCAACCATATAAAAGCATGATATAGCAACGGTAAGAGCAGTTACATTGAATGCAAGAGATACATTCATCAGATTTTGAAGTTGGTTGTACAAGGACTGATAACTGACACTGTACTGATATCACTTTGTAAAACGTAGAAATTTCACTGTTGTCTAACCAAGAGTTCACAGAAGAGTAATCAATGAATACTATACAAGAAATACATTGGATTGTAAATTGTAATAGTTTGTTACACAAAATGACTTTCTGCGTTACTCCCGAGGAATCCCACTGAGTGGCAGTATGGAGCACCTTTTTGCTATAGTTGTATAGAAGGTGGCTTCATTTCATTGTATATGTACTCAACCATATAAAAGCATGATATAGCAACTGTAAGAGCAGTTACATTGAATGCCAGAGATACATTCATCAGATTTTGAAGTTGTTTGTACAAGGAGTGATAACTGACACTGTACTGATATCACTTTGTAAAACCTAGAAATATCACTATCCTGTAACCAACAGATCATTGAAAAGAGTAATCAATGAATACTATACAAGAAATTATATATTGTAATAGTTTGTTACACAAAATGACTTTCTGCGTTACTCCCGAGGAATCCCACTGAGTGGCAGTATGGAGCTCCTTTTTACTATAGTTGTATAGAAGGTGGCTTCATTTCATTGTATATGTACTCAACCATATAAAAGCATGATATAGCAACTGTAAGAGCAGTTACATTGAATGCCAGAGATACATTCATCAGATTTTGAAGTTGTTTGTACAAGGAGTGATAACTGACACTGTACTTAAAATCACTTTGTAAAACCTAGAAATATCACTATCCTGTAACCAACAGATCATTGAAAAGAGTAATCAATGAATACTATACAAGAAATTATATATTGTAATAGTTTGTTACACAAAATGACTTTCTGCGTTACTCCCGAGGAATCCCACTGAGTGGCAGTATGGAGCTCCTTTTTACTATAGTTGTATAGAAGGTGGCTTCATTTCATTGTATATGTACTCAACCATATAAAAGCATGATATAGCAACTGTAAGAGCAGTTACATTGAATGCAAGAGATACGTTCATCAGATTTTGAAGTGGGTTGTACAAGGAGTGATTACTGACACTGTATTGATATCATGTTGGAAAACCTAGAAATTTCACTGTTGTCTAACCAAGCGATCGCAGAAGAGTAATCAACGAATACTATACAAGAAATACATTGGATTGTAAATTGTAATATTTGTTACACAAAATGACTTTCTGCGTTACTCGCGAGAAATCCCACTGAGTGGCAGTATGGAGCACCTTTTTACTGTAGTTGTATAGAAGGTGGCTTCATTTCATTGTATATGTACTCAACCATATAAAAGCATGATATAGCAACGGTAAGAGCAGTTACATTGAATGCAAGAGATACATTCATCAGATTTTGAAGTTGGTTGTACAAGGAGTGATAACTGACACTGTACTGATATCACTTTGTAAAACGTAGAAATTTCACTGTTGTCTAACCAAGAGTTCACAGAAGAGTAATCAATGAATACTATACAAAAAATACATTGGATTGTAAATTGTAATAGTTTGTTACACAAAATGACTTTCTGCGTTACTCCCGAGGAATACCACTGAGTGGCAGTATGGAGCACCTTTTTGCTATAGTTGTATAGAAGGTGGCTTCATTTCATTGTATATGTAGTCAACCATATAAAAGCATGATATAGCAACTGTAAGAGCAGTTACATTGAATGCCAAAGATACATTCATCAGATTTTGAAGTTCTTTGTACAAGGAGTGATAACTGACACTGTACTGATATCACTTTGTAAAACGTAGAAATTTCACTGTTGTCTAACCAAGAGTTCACAGAAGAGTAATCAATGAATACTATACAAGAAATACATTGGATTGTAAATTGTAATAGTTTGTTACACAAAATGACTTTCTGCGTTACTCCCGAGGAATCCCACTGAGTGGCAGTATGGAGCACCTTTTTGCTATAGTTGTATAGAAGGTGGCTTCATTTCATTGTATATGTACTCAACCATATAAAAGCATGATATAGCAACTGTAAGAGCAGTTACATTGAATGCCAGAGATACATTCATCAGATTTTGAAGTTGTTTGTACAAGGAGTGATAACTGACACTGTACTGATATCACTTTGTAAAACCTAGAAATATCACTATCCTGTAACCAACAGATCATTGAAAAGAGTAATCAATGAATACTATACAAGAAATTATATATTGTAATAGTTTGTTACACAAAATGACTTTCTGCGTTACTCCCGAGGAATCCCACTGAGTGGCAGTATGGAGCTCCTTTTTACTATAGTTGTATAGAAGGTGGCTTCATTTCATTGTATATGTACTCAACCATATAAAAGCATGATATAGCAACTGTAAGAGCAGTTACATTGAATGCCAGAGATACATTCATCAGATTTTGAAGTTGTTTGTACAAGGAGTGATAACTGACACTGTACTTAAAATCACTTTGTAAAACCTAGAAATATCACTATCCTGTAACCAACAGATCATTGAAAAGAGTAATCAATGAATACTATACAAGAAATTATATATTGTAATAGTTTGTTACACAAAATGACTTTCTGCGTTACTCCCGAGGAATCCCACTGAGTGGCAGTATGGAGCTCCTTTTTACTATAGTTGTATAGAAGGTGGCTTCATTTCATTGTATATGTACTCAACCATATAAAAGCATGATATAGCAACTGTAAGAGCAGTTACATTGAATGCAAGAGATACGTTCATCAGATTTTGAAGTGGGTTGTACAAGGAGTGATTACTGACACTGTATTGATATCATGTTGGAAAACCTAGAAATTTCACTGTTGTCTAACCAAGCGATCGCAGAAGAGTAATCAACGAATACTATACAAGAAATACATTGGATTGTAAATTGTAATAGTTTGTTACACAAAATGACTTTCTGCGTTACTCCCGAGGAATCCCACTGAGTGGCAGTATGGAGCACCTTTTTACTGTAGTTGTATAGAAGGTGGCTTCATTTCATTCTATATGTACTCAACCATATAAAAGCATGATATAGCAACTGTAAGAGCAGTTACATTGAATGCAAGAGATACATTTATCAGATTTTGAAGTTCGTTGTACAAGGAGTGATTACTGACACTGTATTGATATCACGTTGTAAAACCTACGTTGTAAAACCTACGTTGTAATCCTACGTTGTAATCCTACGTTGTAATCCTACGTTGTAATCTTACGGGATTCCTCGGGAGTAACGCAGGTTTTACAACGGTTTTACAACGTGGAATCCTACGTTGTAATCCTACGTTGTAAAACCTACATTTATCAGATTTTGAAGTTCGTTGTACAAGGAGTGATTACTGACACTGTATTGATATCACATTGTAAAACCTAGAAATTTCACTGTTGTCTAACCAAGAGATCGCAGAAGAGTAATCAATGAATACTATACAAGAAATACATTGGATTGTAAATTGTAATAGTTTGTTACACAAAATGACTTTCTGCGTTACTCGCGAGAAATCCCACTGAGTGGCAGTATGGAGCACCTTTTTACTGTAGTTGTATAGAAGGTGGCTTCATTTCATTGTATATGTACTCAACCATATAAAAGCATGATATAGCAACGGTAAGAGCAGTTACATTGAATGCAAGAGATACATTCATCAGATTTTGAAGTTGGTTGTACAAGGACTGATAACTGACACTGTACTGATATCACTTTGTAAAACGTAGAAATTTCACTGTTGTCTAACCAAGAGTTCACAGAAGAGTAATCAATGAATACTATACAAGAAATACATTGGATTGTAAATTGTAATAGTTTGTTACACAAAATGACTTTCTGCGTTACTCCCGAGGAATACCACTGAGTGGCAGTATGGAGCACCTTTTTGCTATAGTTGTATAGAAGGTGGCTTCATTTCATTGTATATGTAGTCAACCATATAAAAGCATGATATAGCAACTTTAAGAGCAGTTACATTGAATGCCAGAGATACATTCATCAGATTTTGAAGTTCTTTGTACAAGGAGTGATAACTGACACTGTACTGATATCACTTTGTAAAACGTAGAAATTTCACTGTTGTCTAACCAAGAGTTCACAGAAGAGTAATCAATGAATACTATACAAGAAATACATTGGATTGTAAATTGTAATAGTTTCTTACACAAAATGACTTTCTGCGTTACTCCCGAGGAATCCCACTGAGTGGCAGTATGGAGCACCTTTTTGCTATAGTTGTATAGAAGGTGCCTTCATTTCATTGTATATGTACTCAACCATATAAAAGCATGATATAGCAACTGTAAGAGCAGTTACATTGAATGCCAGAGATACATTCATCAGATTTTGAAGTTGTTTGTACAAGGAGTGATAACTGACACTGTACTGATATCACTTTGTAAAACCTAGAAATATCACTATCCTGTAACCAACAGATCATTGAAAAGAGTAATCAATGAATACTATACAAGAAATTATATATTGTAATAGTTTGTTACACAAAATAACTTTCTGCGTTACTCCCGAGGAATCCCACTGAGTGGCAGTATGGAGCTCCTTTTTACTATAGTTGTATAGAAGGTGGCTTCATTTCATTGTATATGTACTCAACCATATAAAAGCATGATATAGCAACTGTAAGAGCAGTTACATTGAATGTAAGAGATACATTCATCAGATTTTGAAGTTGGTTGTACAAGGAGTGATTACTGACACTGTATTGATATCACGTTGTAAAACCTAGAAATTTCACTGTTGTCTAACCAAGAGATCGCAGAAGAGTAATCAATGAATACTATACAAGAAATACATTGGATTGTAAATTGTATTAGTTTGTTACACAACATGACTTTCTGCGTTAGTCCCGAGGAATCCCACTGGGTGGCAGTATGGAGCACCTTTTTACTGTAGTTGTATAGAAGGTGGCTTCATTTAATTGTATATGTACTCAACCATATAAAATCAAGATATATCAACTGTAAGAGCAATTACATTGAATGCAAGAGATACATTCATCAGATTTTCAAGTTGGTTGTGCAAGGAGTGATAACTGACACTGTACTGATATCACTTTGTAAAACGTAGAAATTTCACTGTTGTCTAACCAAGAGTTCACAGAAGAGTAATCAATGAATACTATCCAAGAAATACATTGGATTGTAAATTGTAATAGTTTGTTACACAAAATGACTTTCTGCGTTACTCCCGTGGAATCCCACTGAGTGGCAGTATGGAGCAACTTTTTGCTATAGTTGTATAGAAGGTGGCTTCATTTCATTGTATATGTACTCAACCATATAAAAGCATGATATAGCAACGGTAAGAGCAGTTACATTGAATGGCAGAGATACATTCATCAGATTTTGAAGTTGGTTGTACAAGGAGTGATAACTGACACTGTACTGATATCACTTTGTAAAACCTAGAAATATCACTATCCTGTAACCAACAGACCATTGAAAAGAGTAATCAATGAATACTATACAAGAAATTGTATATTGTAATAGTTTGTTACACAAAATGACTTTCTGCGTTACTCACGAGGAATCCCACTGAGTGGCAGTATGGAGCACCTTTTTACTATACTTGTATAGAAGGTGGCTTCATTTCATTGTATATGTACTCAACCATATAAAAGCATGATATAGCAACTGTAAGAGCAGTTACATTGAATGCCAGAGATACATTCATCAGATTTTAAAGTTGGTTGTACAAGGAGTGATAACTGACACTGTACTGATATCACTTTGTAAAACGTAGAAATTTCACTGTTGTCTAACCAAGAGTTCACAGAAGAGTAATCAATGAATACTATACAAGAAATACATTGGATTGTAAATTGTAATAGTTTGTTACACAAAATGACTTTCTGCGTTACTCCCGAGGAATCCCACTGAGTGGCAGTATGGAGCACCTTTTTGCTATAGTTGTATAGAAGGTGGCTTCATTTCATTGTATATGTACCCAACCATATAAAAGCATGATATAGCAACTGTAAGAAGAGTTACATTGAATGCCAGAGATACATTCATCAGATTTTGAAGTTGGTTGTACAAGGAGTGATAACTGACACTGTACTGATATCACTTTGTAAAACCTAGAAATATCACTATCCTGTAACCAACAGATCATTGAAAAGAGTAATCAATGAATACTATACAAGAAATTATATATTGTAATAGTTTGTTACACAAAATGACTTTCTGCGTTACTCCCGAGGAATCCTACTGAGTGGCAGTATGGAGCTCCTTTTTACTATAGTTGTATAGAAGGTGGCTTCATTTCATTGTATATGTACTCAACCATACGAAAGCATGATATAGCAACTGTAAGAGCAGTTACATTGAAAGCAAGAGATACGTTCATCAGATTTTGAAGTTGGTTGTACAAGGAGTGATTACTGACACTGTATTGATATCACGTTGGAAAACCTAGAAATTTTACTGTTGTCTAACCAAGAGATCGCAGAAGAGTAATCAATGAATACTATACAAGAAATACATTGGATTGTAAATTGTATTAGTTTGTTACACAACATGACTTTCTGCGTTACTCCCGAGGAATCCCACTGGGTGGCAGTATGGAGCACCTTTTTACAGTAGTTGTATAGAAGGTGGCTTCATTTAATTGTATATGTACTCAACCATATAAAATCAAGATATATCAACTGTAAGAGCAATTACATTGAATGCAAGAGATACATTCATCAGATTTTGAAGTTGGTTGTACAAGGAGTGATAACTGACACTGTACTGATATCACTTTGTAAAACGTAGAAATTTCACTGTTGTCTAACCAAGAGTTCACAGAAGAGTAATCAATGAATACTATCCAAGAAATACATTGGATTGTAAATTGTAATAGTTTGTTACACAAAATGACTTTCTGCGTTACTCCCGAAGAATCCCACTGAGTGGCAGTATGGAGCACCTTTTTGCTAGAGTTGTATAGAAGGTGGCTTCATTTCATTGTATATGTACTCAACCATATAAAAGCATGATATAGCAACTGTAAGAGCAGTTACATTGAATGCAAGAGATACATTCATCAGATTTTGAAGTTGGTTGTACAAGGAGTGATTACTGACACTGTATTGATATCACGTTGTAAAACCTAGAAATTTCACTGTTGTCTAACCAAGAGATGGCAGAAGAGTAATCAATGAATACTATACAAGAAAAACATTGGATTGTAAATTGTATTAGTTTGTTACACAACATGACTTTCTGCGTTACTCCCGAGGAATCCCACTTGGTGGCAGTATGGAGCACCTTTTTACTGTAGTTGTATGGAAGGTGGCTTCATTTAATTGTATATGTACTCAACCATATAAAATCAAGATATATCAACTGTAAGAGCAATTACATTGAATGCAAGAGATACATTCATCAGATTTTCAAGTTGGTTGTGCAAGGAGTGATAACTGACACTGTCCTGATATCACTTTGTAAAACGTAGAAATTTCACTGTTGTCTAACCAAGAGTTCACAGAAGAGTAATCAATGAATACTATACAAGAAATACATTGGATTGTAAATTGTAATAGTTTGTTACACAAAATGACTTTCTGCGTTACTCCCGAGGAATCCCACTGAGTGGCAGTATGGAGCACCTTTTTGCTATAGTTGTATAGAAGGTGGCTTCATTTCATTGTATATGTACCCAACCATATAAAAGCATGATATAGCAACTGTAAGAAGAGTTACATTGAATGCCAGAGATACATTCATCAGATTTTGAAGTTGGTTGTACAAGGAGTGATAACTGACACTGTACTGATATCACTTTGTAAAACCTAGAAATATCACTATCCTGTAACCAACAGATCATTGAAAAGAGTAATCAATGAATACTATACAAGAAATTATATATTGTAATAGTTTGTTACACAAAATGACTTCCTGCGTTACTCCCGAGGAATCCTACTGAGTGGCAGTATGGAGCTCCTTTTTACTATAGTTGTATAGAAGGTGGCTTCATTTCATTGTATATGTACTCAACCATACGAAAGCATGATATAGCAACTGTAAGAGCAGTTACATTGAAAGCAAGAGATACGTTCATCAGATTTTGAAGTTGGTTGTACAAGGAGTGATTACTGACACTGTATTGATATCACGTTGGAAAACCTAGAAATTTTACTGTTGTCTAACCAAGAGATCGCAGAAGAGTAATCAATGAATACTATACAAGAAATACATTGGATTGTAAATTGTATTAGTTTGTTACACAACATGACTTTCTGCGTTACTCCCGAGGAATCCCACTGGGTGGCAGTATGGAGCACCTTTTTACAGTAGTTGTATAGAAGGTGGCTTCATTTAATTGTATATGTACTCAACCATATAAAATCAAGATATATCAACTGTAAGAGCAATTACATTGAATGCAAGAGATACATTCATCAGATTTTGAAGTTGGTTGTACAAGGAGTGATAACTGACACTGTACTGATATCACTTTGTAAAACGTAGAAATTTCACTGTTGTCTAACCAAGAGTTCACAGAAGAGTAATCAATGAATACTATCCAAGAAATACATTGGATTGTAAATTGTAATAGTTTGTTACACAAAATGACTTTCTGCGTTACTCCCGAGGAATCCCACTGAGTGGCAGTATGGAGCACCTTTTTGCTAGAGTTGTATAGAAGGTGGCTTCATTTCATTGTATATGTACTCAACCATATAAAAGCATGATATAGCAACTGTAAGAGCAGTTACATTGAATGCAAGAGATACATTCATCAGATTTTGAAGTTGGTTGTACAAGGAGTGATTACTGACACTCTATTGATATCACGTTGTAAAACCTAGAAATTTCACTGTTGTCTAACCAAGAGATGGCAGAAGAGTAATCAATGAATACTATACAAGAAAAACATTGGATTGTAAATTGTATTAGTTTGTTACACAACATGACTTTCTGCGTTACTCCCGAGGAATCCCACTTGGTGGCAGTATGGAGCACCTTTTTACTGTAGTTGTATGGAAGGTGGCTTCATTTAATTGTATATGTACTCAACCATATAAAATCAAGATATATCAACTGTAAGAGCAATTACATTGAATGCAAGAGATACATTCATCAGATTTTCAAGTTGGTTGTGCAAGGAGTGATAACTGACACTGTACTGATATCACTTTGTAAAACGTAGAAATTTCACTGTTGTCTAACCAAGAGTTCACAGAAGAGTAATCAATGAATACTATCCAAGAAATACATTGGATTGTAAATTGTAATAGTTTGTTACACAAAATGACTTTCTGCGTTACTCCCGAGGAATCCCACTGAGTGGCAGTATGGAGCAACTTTTTGCTATAGTTGTATAGAAGGTGGCTTCATTTCATTGTATATGTACTCAACCATATAAAAGCATGATATAGCAACTGTAAGAGCAGTTATATTGAATGGCAGAGATACATTCATCAGATTTTGAAGTTGTTTGTACAAGGAGTGATAACTGATACTGTACTGATATCACTTTGTAAAACCTAGAAATATCACTATCCTGTAACCAACAGACCATTGAAAAGAGTAATCAATGAATACTATACAAGAAATTGTATATTGTAATAGTTTGTTACACAAAATGACTTTCTGCGTTACTCACGAGGAATCCCACTGAGTGGCAGTATGGAGCACCTTTTTGCTATAGTTGTATAGAAGGTGGCTTCATTTCATTGTATATGTACTCAACCATATAAAAGCATGATATAGCAACTGTAAGAGCAGTTACATTGAATGCAAGAGATACATTCATCAGATTTTAAAGTTGGTTGTACAAGGAGTGATAACTGATACTGTCCTGATATCACTTTGTAAAACGTAGAAATTTCACTGTTGTCTAACCAAGAGTTCACAGAAGAGTAATCAATGAATACTATACAAGAAATACATTGGATTGTAAATTGTAATAGTTTGTTACACAAAATGACTTTCTGCGTTACTCCCGAGGAATCCCACAGAGTGGCAGTATGGAGCACCTTTTTGCTATAGTTGTATAGAAGGTGGCTTCATTTCATTGTATATGTACTCAACCATATAAAAGCATGATATAGCAACTGTAAGAAGAGTTACATTGAATGCCAGAGATACATTCATCAGATTTTGAAGTTGGTTGTACAAGGAGTGATAACTGACACTGTACTTAAAATCACTTTGTAAAACCTAGAAATATCACTATCCTGTAACCAACAGATCATTGAAAAGAGTAATCAATGAATACTATACAAGAAATTATATATTGTAATAGTTTGTTACACAAAATGACTTTCTGCGTTACTCCCGAGGAATCCTACTGAGTGGCAGTATGGAGCTCCTTTTTACTATAGTTGTATAGAAGGTGGCTTCATTTCATTGTATATGTACTCAACCATACGAAAGCATGATATAGCAACTGTAAGAGCAGTTACATTGAATGCAAGAGATACGTTCATCAGATTTTGAAGTTGGTTGTACAAGGAGTGATTACTGACACTGTATTGATATCACGTTGGAAAACCTAGAAATTTTACTGTTGTCTAACCAAGAGATCGCAGAAGAGTAATCAATGAATACTATCCAAGAAATACATTGGATTGTAAATTGTATTAGTTTGTTACACAACATGACTTTCTGCGTTACTCTCGAGGAATCCCACTGGGTGGCAGTATGGAGCACCTTTTTACTGTAGTTGTATAGAAGGTGGCTTCATTTAATTGTATATGTAATCAACCATATAAAATCAAGATATATCAACTGTAAGAGCAATTACATTGAATGCAAGAGATACATTCATCAGATTTTGAAGTTGGTTGTACAAGGAGTGATAACTGACACTGTACTGATATCACTTTGTAAAACGTAGAAATTTCACTGTTGTCTAACCAAGAGTTCACAGAAGAGTAATCAATTAATACTATCCAAGAAATACATTGGATTGTAAATTGTAATAGTTTGTTACACAAAATGACTTTCTGCGTTACTCCCGAGGAATCCCACTAAGTGGCAGTATGGAGCACCTTTTTGCTAGAGTTGTATAGAAGGTGGCTTCATTTCATTGTATATGTACTCAACCATATAAAAGCATGATATAGCAACTGTAAGAGCAGTTACATTGAATGGCAGAGATACATTCATCAGATTTTGAAGTTGTTTGTACAAGGAGTGATAACTGACACTGTACTGATATCACTTTGTAAAACCTAGAAATATTACTATCCTGTAACCAACAGATCATTGAAAAGAGTAATCAATGAATACTATACAAGAAATTGTATATTGTAATAGTTTGTTACACAAAATGACTTTCTGCGTTACTCCCGAGGAATCCCACTGAGTGGCAGTATGGAGCACCTTTTTACTATACTTGCATAGAAGGTGGCTTCATTTCATTGTATATGTACTCAACCATATAAAAGCATGATATAGCAACTGTAAGAGCAATTACATTGAATGCAAGAGATACATTCATCAGATTTTAAAGTTGGTTGTACAAGGAGTGATAACTGACACTGTCCTGATATCACTTTGTAAAACGTAGAAATTTCACTGTTGTCTAACCAAGAGTTCACAGAAGAGTAATCAATGAATACTATACAAGAAATACATTGGATTGTAAATTGTAATAGTTTGTTACACAAAATGACATTCTGCGTTACTCCCGAGGAATCCCACTGAGTGGCAGTATGGAGCACCTTTTTGCTATAGTTGTATAGAAGGTGGCTTCATTTCATTGTATATGTACTCAACCATATAAAAGCATGATATAGCAACTGTAAGAAGAGTTACATTGAATGCCAGAGATACATTCATCAGATTTTGAAGTTGGTTGTACAAGGAGTGATAACTGACACTGTACTGATATCACTTTGTAAAACCTAGAAATTTCACTGTTGTCTAACCAAGAGTTCACAGAAGAGTAATCAATTAATACTATCCAAGAAATACATTGGATTGTAAATTGTAATAGTTTGTTACACAAAATGACTTTCTGCGTTACTCCCGAGGAATCCCACTAAGTGGCAGTATGGAGCACCTTTTTGCTAGAGTTGTATAGAAGGTGGCTTCATTTCATTGTATATGTACTCAACCATATAAAAGCATGATATAGCAACTGTAAGAGCAGTTACATTGAATGGCAGAGATACATTCATCAGATTTTGAAGTTGTTTGTACTAGGAGTGATAACTGACACTGTACTGATATCACTTTGTAAAACCTAGAAATATTACTATCCTGTAACCAACAGATCATTGAAAAGAGTAATCAATGAATACTATACAAGAAATTGTATATTGTAATAGTTTGTTACACAAAATGACTTTCTGCGTTACTCCCGAGGAATCCCACTGAGTGGCAGTATGGAGCACCTTTTTGCTATAGTTGTATAGAAGTTGGCTTCATTTCATTGTATATGTACTCAACCATATAAAAGCATGATATAGCAACTGTAAGAGCAGTTACATTGAATGCAAGAGATACATTCATCAGATTTTAAAGTTGGTTGTACAAGGAGTGATAACTGACACTGTCCTGATATCACTTTGTAAAACGTAGAAATTTCACTGTTGTCTAACCAAGAGTTCACAGAAGAGTAATCAATGAATACTATACAAGAAATACATTGGATTGTAAATTGTAATAGTTTGTTACACAAAATGACTTTCTGCGTTACTCCCGAGGAATCCCACTGAGTGGCAGTATGGAGCAACTTTTTGCTATAGTTGTATAGAAGGTGACTTCATTTCATTGTATATGTACTCAACCATATAAAAGCATGATATAGCAACTGTAAGAGCAGTTACATTGAATGGCAGAGATACATTCATCAGATTTTGAAGTTGTTTGTACAAGGAGTGATAACTGATACTGTACTGATATCACTTTGTAAAACCTAGAAATATCACTATCCTGTAACCAACAGACCATTGAAAAGAGTAATCAATGAATACTATACAAGAAATTGTATATTGTAATAGTTTGTTACACAAAATGACTTTCTGCGTTACTCACAAGGAATCCCACTGAGTGGCAGTATGGAGCACCTTTTTACTATACTTGTATAGAAGGTGGCTTCATTTCATTGTATATGTACTCAACCATATAAAAGCATGATATAGCAACTGTAAGAGCAATTACATTGAATGCAAGAGATACATTCATCAGATTTTAAAGTTGGTTGTACAAGGAGTGATAACTGACACTGTCCTGATATCACTTTGTAAAACGTAGAAATTTCACTGTTGTCTAACCAAGAGTTCACAGAAGAGTAATCAATGAATACTATACAAGAAATACATTGGATTGTAAATTGTAATAGTTTGTTACACAAAATGACTTTCTGCGTTACTCCCGAGGAATCCCACTGAGTGGCAGTATGGAGCACCTTTTTGCTATAGTTGTATAGAAGGTGGCTTCATTTCATTGTATATGTACTCAACCATATAAAAGCATGATATAGCAACGGTAAGAGCAGTTACATTGAATGCCAGAGATAAATTCATCAGATTTTGAAGTTGGTTGTACAAGGAGTGATAACTGACACTGTACTGATATCACTTTGTAAAACCTAGAAATATCACTATCCTGTAACCAACAGATCATTGAAAAGAGTAATCAATGAATACTATACAAGAAATTATATATTGTAACAGTTTGTTACACAAAATGACTTTCTGCGTTACTCCCGAGGAATCCCACTGAGTGGCAGTATGGAGCTCCTTTTTACTATAGTTGTATAGAAGGTGGCTTCATTTCATTGTATATGTACTCAACCATATAAAAGCATGATATAGCAACTGTAAGAGCAGTTACATTGAATGCCAGAGATACATTCATATGATTTTGAAGTTGTTTGTACAAGGAGTGATAACTGACACTGTACTTAAAATCATTTTGTAAAACCTAGAAATATCACTATCCTGTAACCAACAGATCATTGAAAAGAGTAATCAATGAATACTATACAAGAAATTATATATTGTAATAGTTTGTTACACAAAATGACTTTCTGCGTTACTCCCGAGGAATCCCACTGAGTGGCAGTATGGAGCTCCTTTTTACTATAGTTGTATAGAAAGTGGCTTCATTTCATTGTATATGTACTCAACCATATAAAGGCATGATATAGCAACTGTAAGAGCAGTTACATTGAATGCAAGAGATACGTTCATCAGATTTTGAAGTTGGTTGTACAAGGAGTGATTACTGACACTGTATTGATATCACGTTGGAAAACCTAGAAATTTCACTGTTGTCTAACCAAGCGATCGCAGAAGAGTAATCAACGAATACTATACAAGAAATACATTGGATTGTAAATTGTAATAGTTTGTTACACAAAATGACTTTCTGCGTTACTCCCGAGGAATCCCACTGAGTGGCAGTATGGAGCACCTTTTTACTGTAGTTGTATAGAAGGTGGCTTCATTTCATTGTATATGTACTCAACCATATAAAAGCATGATATAGCAACTGTAAGAGCAGTTACATTGAATGCAAGAGATACATTTATCAGATTTTGAAGTTCGTTGTACAAGGAGTGATTACTGACACTGTATTGATATCACGTTGTAAAACCTAGAAATTTCACTGTTGTCTAACCAAGAGATCGCAGAAGAGTAATCAATGAAAACTATACAAGAAATACATTGGATTGTAAATTGTAATAGTTTGTTACACAAAATGACTTTCTGCGTTACTCGCGAGAAATCCCACTGAGTGGCAGTATGGAGCACCTTTTTACTGTAGTTGTATAGAAGGTGGCTTCATTTCATTGTATATGTACTCAACCATATAAAAGCATGATATAGCAACGGTAAGAGCAGTTACATTGAATGCAAGAGATACATTCATCAGATTTTGAAGTTGGTTGTACAAGGAGTGATAACTGACACTGTACTGATATCACTTTGTAAAACGTAGAAATTTCACTGTTGTCTAACCAAGAGTTCACAGAAGAGTAATCAATGAATACTATACAAGAAATACATTGGATTGTAAATTGTAATAGTTTGTTACACAAAATGACTTTCTGCGTTACTCCCGAGGAATACCACTGAGTGGCAGTATGGAGCACCTTTTTGCTATAGTTGTATAGAAGGTGGCTTCATTTCATTGTATATGTAGTCAACCATATAAAAACATGATATAGCAACTGTAAGAGCAGTTACATTGAATGCCAAAGATACATTCATCAGATTTTGAAGTTCTTTGTACAAGGAGTGATAACTGACACTGTACTGATATCACTTTGTAAAACGTAGAAATTTCACTGTTGTCTAACCAAGAGTTCACAGAAGAGTAATCAATGAATACTATACAAGAAATACATTGGATTGTAAATTGTAATAGTTTGTTACACAAAATGACTTTCTGCGTTACTCCCGAGGAATCCCACTGAGTGGCAGTATGGAGCACCTTTTTGCTATAGTTGTATAGAAGGTGGCTTCATTTCATTGTATATGTACTCAACCATATAAAAGCATGATATAGCAACTGTAAGAGCAGTTACATTGAATGCCAGAGATACATTCATCAGATTTTGAAGTTGTTTGTACAAGGAGTGATAACTGACACTGTACTGATATCACTTTGTAAAACCTAGAAATATCACTATCCTGTAACCAACAGATCATTGAAAAGAGTAATCAATGAATACTATACAAGAAATTATATATTGTAATAGTTTGTTACACAAAATGACTTTCTGCGTTACTCCCGAGGAATCCCACTGAGTGGCAGTATGGAGCTCCTTTTTACTATAGTTGTATAGAAGGTGGCTTCATTTCATTGTATATGTACTCAACCATATAAAAGCATGATATAGCAACTGTAAGAGCAGTTACATTGAATGCCAGAGATACATTCATCAGATTTTGAAGTTGTTTGTACAAGGAGTGATAACTGACACTGTACTTAAAATCACTTTGTAAAACCTAGAAATATCACTATCCTGTAACCAACAGATCATTGAAAAGAGTAATCAATGAATACTATACAAGAAATTATATATTGTAATAGTTTGTTACACAAAATGACTTTCTGCGTTACTCCCGAGGAATCCCACTGAGTGGCAGTATGGAGCTCCTTTTTACTATAGTTGTATAGAAGGTGGCTTCATTTCATTGTATATGTACTCAACCATATAAAAGCATGATATAGCAACTGTAAGAGCAGTTACATTGAATGCAAGAGATACGTTCATCAGATTTTGAAGTGGGTTGTACAAGGAGTGATTACTGACACTGTATTGATATCATGTTGGAAAACCTAGAAATTTCACTGTTGTCTAACCAAGCGATCGCAGAAGAGTAATCAACGAATACTATACAAGAAATACATTGGATTGTAAATTGTAATAGTTTGTTACACAAAATGACTTTCTGCGTTACTCCCGAGGAATCCCACTGAGTGGCAGTATGGAGCACCTTTTTACTGTAGTTGTATAGAAGGTGGCTTCATTTCATTGTATATGTACTCAACCATATAAAAGCATGATATAGCAACTGTAAGAGCAGTTACACTGAATGCAAGAGATACATTTATCAGATTTTGAAGTTCGTTGTACAAGGAGTGATTACTGACACTGTATTGATATCACGTTGTAAAACCTACGTTGTAAAACCTACGTTGTAATCCTATGTTGTAATCCTACGTTGTAATCCTACGTTGTAATCTTACGGGATTCCTCGGAAGTAACGCAGGTTTTACAACGGTTTTACAACGTGGAATCCTACGTTGTAATCCTACGTTGTAAAACCTACATTTATCAGATTTTGAAGTTCGTTGTACAAGGAGTGATTACTGACACTGTATTGATATCACATTGTAAAACCTAGAAATTTCACTGTTGTCTAACCAAGAGATCGCAGAAGAGTAATCAATGAATACTATACAAGAAATACATTGGATTGTAAATTGTAATAGTTTGTTACACAAAATGACTTTCTGCGTTACTCGCGAGAAATCCCACTGAGTGGCAGTATGGAGCACCTTTTTACTGTAGTTGTATAGAAGGTGGCTTCATTTCATTGTATATGTACTCAACCATATAAAAGCATGATATAGCAACGGTAAGAGCAGTTACATTGAATGCAAGAGATACATTCATCAGATTTTGAAGTTGGTTGTACAAGGACTGATAACTGACACTGTACTGATATCACTTTGTAAAACGTAGAAATTTCACTGTTGTCTAACCAAGAGTTCATAGAAGAGTAATCAATGAATACTATACAAGAAATACATTGGATTGTAAATTGTAATAGTTTGTTACACAAAATGACTTTCTGCGTTACTCCCGAGGAATACCACTGAGTGGCAGTATGGAGCACCTTTTTGCTATAGTTGTATAGAAGGTGGCTTCATTTCATTGTATATGTAGTCAACCATATAAAAGCATGATATAGCAACTTTAAGAGCAGTTACATTGAATGCCAGAGATACATTCATCAGATTTTGAAGTTCTTTGTACAAGGAGTGATAACTGACACTGTACTGATATCACTTTGTAAAACGTAGAAATTTCACTGTTGTCTAACCAAGAGTTCACAGAAGAGTAATCAATGAATACTATACAAGAAATACATTGGATTGTAAATTGTAATAGTTTCTTACACAAAATGACTTTCTGCGTTACTCCCGAGGAATCCCACTGAGTGGCAGTATGGAGCACCTTTTTGCTATAGTTGTATAGAAGGTGGCTTCATTTCATTGTATATGTACTCAACCATATAAAACATGATATAGCAACTGTAAGAGCAGTTACATTGAATGCCAGAGATACATTCATCAGATTTTGAAGTTGTTTGTACAAGGAGTGATAACTGACACTGTACTGATATCACTTTGTAAAACCTAGAAATATCACTATCCTGTAACCAACAGATCATTGAAAAGAGTAATCAATGAATACTATACAAGAAATTATATATTGTAATAGTTTGTTACACAAAATAACTTTCTGCGTTACTCCCGAGGAATCCCACTGAGTGGCAGTATGGAGCTCCTTTTTACTATAGTTGTATAGAAGGTGGCTTCATTTCATTGTATATGTACTCAACCATATAAAAGCATGATATAGCAACTGTAAGAGCAGTTACATTGAATGCAAGAGATACATTCATCAGATTTTGAAGTTGGTTGTACAAGGAGTGATTACTGACACTGTATTGATATCACGTTGTAAAACCTAGAAATTTCACTGTTGTCTAACCAAGAGATCGCAGAAGAGTAATCAATGAATACTATACAAGAAATACATTGGATTGTAAATTGTATTAGTTTGTTACACAACATGACTTTCTGCGTTAGTCCCGAGGAATCCCACTGGGTGGCAGTATGGAGCACCTTTTTACTGTAGTTGTATAGAAGGTGGCTTCATTTAATTGTATATGTACTCAACCATATAAAATCAAGATATATCAACTGTAAGAGCAATTACATTGAATGCAAGAGATACATTCATCAGATTTTCAAGTTGGTTGTACAAGGAGTGATAACTGACACTGTACTGATATCACTTTGTAAAACGTAGAAATTTCACTGTTGTCTAACCAAGAGTTCACAGAAGAGTAATCAATGAATACTATCCAAGAAATACATTGGATTGTAAATTGTAATAGTTTGTTACACAAAATGACTTTCTGCGTTACTCCCGAGGAATCCCACTGAGTGGCAGTATGGAGCACCTTTTTGCTATAGTTGTATAGAAGGTGGCTTCATTTCATTGTATATGTACTCAACCATATAAAAGCATGATATAGCAACTGTAAGAGCAGTTACATTGAATGCAAGAGATACATTCATCAGATTTTGAAGTTGGTTGTACAAGGAGTGATTACTGACACTGTATTGATATCACGTTGTAAAACCTAGAAATTTCACTCTTGTCTAACCAAGAGATGGCAGAAGAGTAATCAATGAATACTATACAAGAAAAACATTGGATTGTAAATTGTATTAGTTTGTTACACAACATGACTTTCTGCGTTACTCCCGAGGAATCCCACTTGGTGGCAGTATGGAGCACCTTTTTACTGTAGTTGTATGGAAGGTGGCTTCATTTAATTGTATATGTACTCAACCATATAAAATCAAGATATATCAACTGTAAGAGCAATTACATTGAATGCAAGAGATACATTCATCAGATTTTCAAGTTGGTTGTGCAAGGAGTGATAACTGACACTGTACTGATATCACTTTGTAAAACGTAGAAATTTCACTGTTGTCTAACCAAGAGTTCACAGAAGAGTAATCAATGAATACTATCCAAGAAATACATTGGATTGTAAATTGTAATAGTTTGTTACACAAAATGACTTTCTGCGTTACTCCCGAGGAATCCCACTGAGTGGCAGTATGGAGCAACTTTTTGCTATAGTTGTATAGAAGGTGGCTTCATTTCATTGTATATGTACTCAACCATATAAAAGCATGATATAGCAACTGTAAGAGCAGTTATATTGAATGGCAGAGATACATTCATCAGATTTTGAAGTTGTTTGTACAAGGAGTGATATCTGATACTGTACTGATATCACTTTGTAAAACCTAGAAATATCACTATCCTGTAACCAACAGACCATTGAAAAGAGTAATCAATGAATACTATACAAGAAATTGTATATTGTAATAGTTTGTTACACAAAATGACTTTCTGCGTTACTCACGAGGAATCCCACTGAGTGGCAGTATGGAGCACCTTTTTACTATACTTGTATAGAAGGTGGCTTCATTTCATTGTATATGTACTCAACCATATAAAAGCATGATATAGCAACTGTAAGAGCAGTTACATTGAATGCAAGAGATACATTCATCAGATTTTAAAGTTGGTTGTACAAGGAGTGATAACTGACACTGTCCTGATATCACTTTGTAAAACGTAGAAATTTCACTGTTGTCTAACCAAGAGTTCACAGAAGAGTAATCAATGAATACTATACAAGAAATACATTAGATTGTAAATTGTAATAGTTTGTTACACAAAATGACTTTCTGCGTTACTCCCGAGGAATCCCACTAAGTGGCAGTATGGAGCACCTTTTTGCTAGAGTTGTATAGAAGGTGGCTTCATTTCATTGTATATGTACTCAACCATATAAAAGCATGATATAGCAACTGTAAGAAGAGTTACATTGAATGCCAGAGATACATTCATCAGATTTTGAAGTTGGTTGTACAAGGAGTGATAACTGACACTGTACTTAAAATCACTTTGTAAAACCTAGAAATATCACTATCCTGTAACCAACAGATCATTGAAAAGAGTAATCAATGAATACTATACAAGAAATTATATATTGTAATAGTTTGTTACACAAAATGACTTTCTGCGTTACTCCCGAGGAATCCTACTGAGTGGCAGTATGGAGCTCCTTTTTACTATAGTTGTATAGAAGGTGGCTTCATTTCATTGTATATGTACTCAACCATACGAAAGCATGATATAGCAACTGTAAGAGCAGTTACATTGAATGCAAGAGATACGTTCATCAGATTTTGAAGTTGGTTGTACAAGGAGTGATTACTGACACTGTATTGATATCACGTTGGAAAACCTAGAAATTTTACTGTTGTCTAACCAAGAGATCGCAGAAGAGTAATCAATGAATACTATCCAAGAAATACATTGGATTGTAAATTGTATTAGTTTGTTACACAACATGACTTTCTGCGTTACTCCCGAGGAATCCCACTGGGTGGCAGTCTGGAGCACCTTTTTACTGTAGTTGTATAGAAGGTGGCTTCATTTAATTGTATATGTAATCAACCATATAAAATCAAGATATATCAACTGTAAGAGCAATTACATTGAATGCAAGAGATACATTCATCAGATTTTGAAGTTGGTTGTACAAGGAGTGATAACTGACACTGTACTGATATCACTTTGTAAAACGTAGAAATTTCACTGTTGTCTAACCAAGAGTTCACAGAAGAGTAATCAATTAATACTATCCAAGAAATACATTGGATTGTAAATTGTAATAGTTTGTTACACAAAATGACTTTCTGCGTTACTCCCGAGGAATCCCACTAAGTGGCAGTATGGAGCACCTTTTTGCTAGAGTTGTATAGAAGGTGGCTTCATTTCATTGTATATGTACTCAACCATGTAAAAGCATGATATAGCAACTGTAAGAGCAGTTACATTGAATGGCAGAGATACATTCATCAGATTTTGAAGTTGTTTGTACAAGGAGTGATAACTGACACTGTACTGATATCACTTTGTAAAACCTAGAAATATTACTATCCTGTAACCAACAGATCATTGAAAAGAGTAATCAATGAATACTATACAAGAAATTGTATATTGTAATAGTTTGTTACACAAAATGACTTTCTGCGTTACTCCCGAGGAATCCCACTGAGTGGCAGTATGGAGCACCTTTTTACTATACTTGCATAGAAGGTGGCTTCATTTCATTGTATATGTACTCAACCATATAAAAGCATGATATAGCAACTGTAAGAGCAATTACATTGAATGCAAGAGATACATTCATCAGATTTTAAAGTTGGTTGTACAAGGAGTGATAACTGACACTGTCCTGATATCACTTTGTAAAACCTAGAAATTTCACTGTTGTCTAACCAAGAGTTCACAGAAGAGTAATCAATGAATACTATCCAAGAAATACATTGGATTGTAAATTGTAATAGTTTGTTACACAAAATGACTTTCTGCGTTACTCCCGAGGAATCCCACTAAGTGGCAGTATGGAGCACCTTTTTGCTAGAGTTGTATAGAAGGTGGCTTCATTTCATTGTATATGTACTCAACCATATAAAAGCATGATATAGCAACTGTAAGAGCAGTTACATTGAATGGCAGAGATACATTCATCTGATTTTGAAGTTGTTTGTACAAGGAGTGATAACTGACACTGTACTGATATCACTTTGTAAAACCTAGAAATATTACTATCCTGTAACCAACAGATCATTGAAAAGAGTAATCAATGAATACTATACAAGAAATTGTATATTGTAATAGTTTGTTACACAAAATGACTTTCTGCGTTACTCCCGAGGAATCCCACTGAGTGGCAGTATGGAGCACCTTTTTGCTATAGTTGTATAGAAGTTGGCTTCATTTCATTGTATATGTACTCAACCATATAAAAGCATGATATAGCAACTGTAAGAGCAGTTACATTGAATGCAAGAGATACATTCATCAGATTTTAAAGTTGGTTGTACAAGGAGTGATAACTGACACTGTCCTGATATCACTTTGTAAAACCTAGAAATTTCACTGTTGTCTAACCAAGAGTTCACAGAAGAGTAATCAATGAATACTATACAAGAAATACATTGGATTGTAAATTGTAATAGTTTGTTACACAAAATGACTTTCTGCGTTACTCCCGAGGAATCCCACTGAGTGGCAGTATGGAGCAACTTTTTGCTATAGTTGTATAGAAGGTGACTTCATTTCATTGTATATGTACTCAACCATATAAAAGCATGATATAGCAACTGTAAGAGCAGTTACATTGAATGGCAGAGATACATTCATCAGATTTTGAAGTTGTTTGTACAAGGAGTGATAACTGATACTGTACTGATATCACTTTGTAAAACCTAGAAATATCACTATCCTGTAACCAACAGACCATTGAAAAGAGTAATCAATGAATACTATACAAGAAATTGTATATTGTAATAGTTTGTTACACAAAATGACTTTCTGCGTTACTCACAAGGAATCCCACTGAGTGGCAGTATGGAGCACCTTTTTACTATACTTGTATAGAAGGTGGCTTCATTTCATTGTATATGTACTCAACCATATAAAAGCATGATATAGCAACTGTAAGAGCAATTACATTGAATGCAAGAGATACATTCATCAGATTTTAAAGTTGGTTGTACAAGGAGTGATAACTGACACTGTCCTGATATCACTTTGTAAAACGTAGAAATTTCACTGTTGTCTAACCAAGAGTTCACAGAAGAGTAATCAATGAATACTATACAAGAAATACATTGGATTGTAAATTGTAATAGTTTGTTACACAAAATGACTTTCTGCGTTACTCCCGAGGAATCCCACTGAGTGGCAGTATGGAGCACCTTTTTGCTATAGTTGTATAGAAGGTGGCTTCATTTCATTGTATATGTACTCAACCATATAAAAGCATGATATAGCAACTGTAAGAGCAGTTACATTGAATGCCAGAGATACATTCATATGATTTTGAAGTTCTTTGTACAAGGAGTGATAACTTGACACTGTACTGATATCACTTTGTAAAACCTAGAAATATCACTATCCTGTAACTAACAGATCATTGAAAAGAGTAATCAATGAATACTATACAAGAAATTGTATATTGTAATAGTTTGTTACACAAAATGACTTTCTGCGTTACTCACGAGGAATCCCACTGAATGGCAGTATGGAGCACTTTTTTGCTATAGTTGTATAGAAGGTGGCTTCATTTCATTGTATATGTACTCAACCATATAAAAGCATGATATAGCAACTGTAAGAGCAGTTACATTGAATGCAAGAGATACGTTCATCAGATTTTGAAGTGGGTTGTACAAGGAGTGATTACTGACACTGTATTGATATCACGTTGGAAAACCTAGAAATTTCACTGTTGTCTAACCAAGCGATCGCAGAAGAGTAATCAACGAATACTATACAAGAAATACATTGGATTGTAAATTGTAATAGTTTGTTACACAAAATGACTTTCTGCGTTACTCCCGAGGAATCCCACTGAGTGGCAGTATGGAGCACCTTTTTACTGTAGTTGTATAGAAGGTGGCTTCATTTCATTGTATATGTACTCAACCATATAAAAGCATGATATAGCAACTGTAAGAGCAGTTACATTGAATGCAAGAGATAAATGCATCAGATTTTGAAGTTCGTTGTACAAGGAGTGATTACTGACACTGTATTGATATCACGTTGTAAAACCTAGAAATTTCACTGTTGTCTAACCAAGAGATCGCAGAAGAGTAATCAATGAATACTATACAAGAAATACATTGGATTGTAAATTGTAATAGTTGGTTACACAAAATGACTTTCTGCGTTACTCCCGAGGAATCCCACTGAGTGGCAGTATGGAGCACCTTTTTACTGTAGTTGTATAGAAGGTGGCTTCATTTCATTGTATATGTACTCAACCATATAAAAGCATGATATAGCAACTGTAAGAGCAGTTACATTGAATGCCAGAGATACATTCATCAGATTTTGAAGTTGTTTGTACAAGGAGTGATAACTGACACTGTACTGATATCACTTTGTAAAACCTAGAAATATCACTATCCTGTAACCAACAGATCATTGAAAAGAGTAATCAATGAATACTATACAAAAAATTATATATTGTAATAGTTTGTTACACAAAATGACTTTCTGCGTTACTCCCGAGGAATCCCACTGAGTGGCACTATGGAGCTCCTTTTTACTATAGTTGTATAGAAGGTGGCTTCATTTCATTGTATATGTACTCAACCATATAAAAGCATGATATAGCAACTGTAAGAGCAGTTACATTGAATGCCAGAGATACATTCATCAGATTTTGAAGCTCTTTGTACAAGGAGTGATAACTGACACTGTACTGATATCACTTTGTAAAACGTAGAAATTTCACTGTTGTCTAACCAAGAGTTCACAGAAGAGTAATCAATGAATACTATACAAGAAATACATTGGATTGTAAATTGTAATAGTTTGTTACACAAAATGACTTTCTGCGTTACTCCCGAGGAATCCCACTGAGTGGCAGTATGGAGCACCTTTTTGCTATAATTGTATAGAAGGTGGCTTCATTTCATTGTATATGTACTCAACCATATAAAAGCATGATATAGATACTGTAAGAGCAGTTACATTGAATGCCAGAGATACATTCATCAGATTTTGAAGTTCGTTGTACAAGGAGTGATTACTGACACTGTATTCATATCACATTGTAAAACCTAGAAATTTCACTGTTGTCTAACCAAGAGATCGCAGAAGAGTAATCAATGAATACTATACAAGAAATACATTGGATTGTAAATTGTAATAGTTGGTTACACAAAATGACTTTCTGCGTTACTCCCGAGGAATCCCACTGAGTGGCAGTATGGAGCACCTTTTTACTGTAGTTGTATAGAAGGTGGCTTCATTTCATTGTATATGTACTCAACCATATAAAAGCATGATATAGCAACTGTAAGAGCAGTTACATTGAATGCAAGAGATACATTCATCAGATTTTGAAGTTCGTTGTACAAGGAGTGATTACTGACACTGTATTGATATCACATTGTAAAACCTAGAAATTTCACTGTTGTCTAACCAAGAGATCGCAGAAGAGTAATCAATGAATACTATACAAGAAATACATTGGATTGTAAATTGTAATAGTTGGTTACACAAAATGACTTTCTGCGTTACTCCCGAGGAATCCCACTGAGTGGCAGTATGGAGCACCTTCTTACTGTAGTTGTATAGAAGGTGGCTTCATTTCATTGTATATGTACTCAACCATATAAAAGTATGATATAGCAACGGTAAGAGCAGTTACACTGAATGCAAGAGATACATTCATCAGATTTTGAAGTGGGTTGTACAAGGAGTGATTACTGACACTGTACTGATATCACTTTGTAAAACGTAGAAATTTCACTGTTGTCTAACCAAGAGTTCACAGAAGAGTAATCAATGAATACTGTACAAGAAATACATTGGATTGTAAATTGTAATAGTTTGTTACACAAAATGACTTTCTGCGTTACTCCCGAGGAATCCCACTGAGTGGCAGTATGGAGCACCTTTTTGCTATAGTTGTATAGAAGGTGGCTTCATTTCATTGTATATGTACTCAACCATATAAAAGCATGATATAGCAACTGTAAGAGCAGTTACATTGAATGCCAGAGATACATTCATCAGATTTTGAAGTTCTTTGTACAAGGAATGATAACTGACACTGTACTGATATCACTTTGTAAAACGGAGAAATTTCACTGTTGTCTAACCAAGAGTTCACAGAAGAGTAATCAATGAATACTATACAAGAAATACATTGGATTGTAAATTATAATAGTTTGTTACACAAAATGACTTTCTGCGTTACTCCCGAGGAATCCCACTGAGTGGCAGTATGGAGCACCTTTTTGCTATAGTTGTATAGAAGGTGGCTTCATTTCATTGTATATGTACTCAACCATATAAAAGCATGATATAGCAACTGTAAGAGCAGTTACATTGAATGCCAGAGATTCATTCATCAGATTTTGAAGTTGTTTGTACAAGGAGTGATAACTGACACTGTACTGATATCACTTTGTAAAACCTAGAAATATCACTATCCTGTAACCAACAGATCATTGAAAAGAGTAATCAATGAATACTATACAAGAAATTATATATTGTAATAGTTTGTTACACAAAATGACATTCTGCGTTACTCCCGAGGAATCCCACTGAGTGGCACTATGGAGCTCCTTTTTACTATAGTTGTATAGAAGGTGGCTTCATTTCATTGTATATGTACTCAACCATATAAAAGCATGATATAGCAACTGTAAGAGCAGTTACATTGAATGCCAGAGATTCATTCATCAGATTTTGAAGTTCGTTGTACAAGGAGTGATTACTGACACTGTATTGATATCACGTTGTAAAACCTAGAAATTTCACTGTTGTCTAACCAAGAGATCGCAGAAGAGTAATCAATGAATACTATACAAGAAATACATTGGATTGTAAATTGTAATAGTTGGTTACACAAAATGACTTTCTGCGTTACTCCCGAGGAATCCCACTGAGTGGCAGTATGGAGCACCTTTTTACTGTAGTTGTATAGAAGGTGGCTTCATTTCATTGTATATGTACTCAACCATATAAAAGCATGATATAGCAACGGTAAGAGCAGTTACATTGAATGCAAGAGATACATTCATCAGATTTTGAAGTTGGTTGTACAAGGAGTGATAACTGACACTGTACTGATATCACTTTGTAAAACGTAGAAATTTCACTGTTGTCTAACCAAGAGTTCACAGAAGAGTAATCAATGAATACTATACAAGAAATACATTGGATTGTAAATTGTAATAGTTTGTTACACAAAATGACTTTCTGCGTTACTCCCGAGGAATCCCACTGAGTGGCAGTATGGAGCACCTTTTTGCTATAGTTGTATAGAAGGTGGCTTCATTTCATTGTATATGTACTCAACCATATAAAAGCATGATATAGCAACTGTAAGAGCAGTTACATTGAATGCCAGAGATACATTCATCAGATTTTGAAGTTCTTTGTACAAGGAGTGATAACTGACACTGTACTGATATCACTTTGTAAAACGGAGAAATTTCACTGTTGTCTAACCAAGAGTTCACAGAAGAGTAATCAATGAATACTGTACAAGAAATACATTGGATTGTAAATTATAATAGTTTGTTACACAAAATGACTTTCTGCGTTACTCCCGAGGAATCCCACTGAGTGGCAGTATGGAGCACCTTTTTGCTATAGTTGTATAGAAGGTGGCTTCATTTCATTGTATATGTACTCAACCATATAAAAGCATGATATAGCAACTGTAAGAGCAGTTACATTGAATGCCAGAGATACATTCATCAGATTTTGAAGTTGTTTGTACAAGGAGTGATAACTTACACTGTACTGATATCACTTTGTAAAACCTAGAAATATCACTATCCTGTAACCAACAGATCATTGAAAAGAGTAATCAATGAATACTATACAAGAAATTATATATTGTAATAGTTTGTTACACAAAATGACTTTCTGCGTTACTCCCGAGGAATCCCACTGAGTGGCACTATGGAGCTCCTCTTTACTATAGTTGTATAGAAGGTGGCTTCATTTCATTGTATATGTACTCAACCATATAAAAGCATGATATAGCAACTGTAAGAGCAGTTACATTGAATGCCAGAGATACATTCATCAGATTTTGAAGCTCTTTGTACAAGGAGTGATAACTGACACTGTACTGATATCACTTTGTAAAACGTAGAAATTTCACTGTTGTCTAACCAAGAGTTCACAGAAGAGTAATCAATGAATACTATACAAGAAATACATTGGATTGTAAATTGTAATAGTTTGTTACACAAAATGACTTTCTGCGTTACTCCCGAGGAATCCCACTGAGTGGCAGTATGGAGCACCTTTTTGCTATAGTTGTATAGAAGGTGGCTTCATTTCATTGTATATGTACTCAACCATATAAAAGCATGATATAGATACTGTAAGAGCAGTTACATTGAATGCCAGAGATACATTCATCAGATTTTGAAGTTCGTTGTACAAGGAGTGATTACTGACACTGTTTTGATATCACATTGTAAAACCTAGAAATTTCACTGTTGTCTAACCAAGAGATCGCAGAAGAGTAATCAATGAATACTATACAAGAAATACATTGGATTGTAAATTGTAATAGTTGGTTACACAAAATGACTTTCTGCGTTACTCCCGAGGAATCCCACTGAGTGGCAGTATGGAGCACCTTTTTACTGTAGTTGTATAGAAGGTGGCTTCATTTCATTGTATATGTACTCAACCATATAAAAGCATGATATAGCAACTGTAAGAGCAGTTACATTGAATGCAAGAGATACATTCATCAGATTTTGAAGTTCGTTGTACAAGGAGTGATTACTGACACTGTATTCATATCACATTGTAAAACCTAGAAATTTCACTGTTGTCTAACCAAGAGATCGCAGAAGAGTAATCAATGAATACTATACAAGAAATACATTGGATTGTAAATTGTAATAGTTGGTTACACAAAATGACTTTCTGCGTTACTCCCGAGGAATCCCACTGAGTGGCAGTATGGAGCACCTTTTTACTGTAGTTGTATAGAAGGTGGCTTCATTTCATTGTATATGTACTCAACCATATAAAAGCATGATATAGCAACGGTAAGAGCAGTTACATTGAATGCAAGAGATACATTCATCAGATTTTGAAGTTGGTTGTACAAGGAGTGATTACTGACACTGTACTGATATCACTTTGTAAAACGTAGAAATTTCACTGTTGTCTAACCAAGAGTTCACAGAAGAGTAATCAATGAATACTGTACAAGAAATACATTGGATTGTAAATTGTAATAGTTTGTTACACAAAATGACTTTCTGCGTTACTCCCGAGGAATCCCACTGAGTGGCAGTATGGAGCACCTTTTTGCTATAGTTGTATAGAAGGTGGCTTCATTTCATTGTATATGTACTCAACCATATAAAAGCATGATATAGCAACTGTAAGAGCAGTTACATTGAATGCCAGAGATACATTCATCAGATTTTGAAGTTCTTTGTACAAGGAGTGATAACTGACACTGTACTGATATCACTTTGTAAAACGGAGAAATTTCACTGTTGTCTAACCAAGAGTTCACAGAAGAGTAATCAATGAATACTATACAAGAAATACATTGGATTGTAAATTATAATAGTTTGTTACACAAAATGACTTTCTGCGTTACTCCCGAGGAATCCCACTGAGTGGCAGTATGGAGCACCTTTTTGCTATAGTTGTATAGAAGGTGGCTTCATTTCATTGTATATGTACTCAACCATATAAAAGCATGATATAGCAACTGTAAGAGCAGTTACATTGAATGCCAGAGATACATTCATCAGATTTTGAAGTTGTTTGTACAAGGAGTGATAACTGACACTGTACTGATATCACTTTGTAAAACCTAGAAATATCACTATCCTGTAACCAACAGATCATTGAAAAGAGTAATCAATGAATACTATACAAGAAATTATATATTGTAATAGTTTGTTACACAAAATGACTTTCTGCGTTACTCCCGAGGAATCCCACTGAGTGGCACTATGGAGCTCCTTTTAACTATAATTGTATAGAAGGTGGCTTCATTTCATTGTATATGTACTCAACCATATAAAAGCATGATATAGCAACTGTAAGAGCAGTTACATTGAATGCCAGAGATTCATTCATCAGATTTTGAAGCTCTTTGTACAAGGAGTGATAACTGACACTGTACTGATATCACTTTGTAAAACGTAGAAATTTCACTGTTGTCTAACCAAGAGTTCACAGAAGAGTAATCAATGAATACTATACAAGAAATACATTGGATTGTAAATTGTAATAGTTTGTTACACAAAATGACTTTCTGCGTTACTCCCGAGGAATCCCACTGAGTGGCAGTATGGAGCACCTTTTTGCTATAGTTGTATAGAAGGTGGCTTCATTTCATTGTATATGTACTCAACCATATAAAAGCATGATATAGATACTGTAAGAGCAGTTACATTGAATGCCAGAGATACATTCATCAGATTTTGAAGTTGGTTGTACAAGGAGTGATAACTGACACTGTACTGATATCACTTTGTAAAACCTAGAAATATCACTATCCTGTAACCAACAGATCATTGAAAAGAGTAATCAATGAATACTATACAAGAAATTATATATTGTAATAGTTTGTTACACAAAATGACTTTCTGCGTTACTCCCGAGGAATCCCACTGAATGGAAGTATGGAGCTCCTTTTTACTATAGTTGTATAGAAGGTGGCTTCATTTCATTGTATATGTACTCAACCATATAAAAGCATGATATAGCAACTGTAAGAGCAGTTACATTGAATGCCAGAGATACATTCATCAGATTTTGAAGTTGTTTGTACAAGGAGTGATAACTGACACTGTACTTAAAATCACTTTGTAAAACCAAGAAATATCACTATCCTGTAACCAACAGATCATTGAAAAGAGTAATCAATGAATACTATACAAGAAATTATATATTTTAATAGTTTGTTACACAAAATGACTTTCTGCGTTACTCCCGAGGAATCCCACTGAGTGGCAGTATGGAGGACCTTTTTACTGTAGTTGTATAGAAGGTGGCTTCATTTCATTGTATATGTACTCAACCATATAAAAGCATGATATAGCAACTGTAAGAGCAGTTACATTGAATGCAAGAGATACATTCATCAGATTTTGAAGTTGGTTGTACAAGGAGTGATAACTGACACTGTACTGATATCACTTTGTAAAACGTAGAAATTTCACTGTTGTCTAACCAAGAGTTCACAGAAAAGTAATCAATGAATACTATACAAGAAATACATTGGATTGTAAATTGTAATAGTTTGTTACACAAAATGACTTTCTGCGTTACTCCCGAGGAATCCCACTGAGTGGCAGTATGGAGCACCTTTTTCCTATAGTTGTATAGAAGGTGGCTTCATTTCATTGTATATGTACTCAACCATATAAAAGCATGATATAGCAACTGTAAGAGCAATAACATTGAATGGAAGAGATACATTCATCAGATTTTGAAGTTGGTTGTACAAGGAGTAATAACTGACACTGTACTGATATCACTTTGTAAAACGTAGAAATTTCACTGTTGTCTAACCAAGAGTTCACAGAAGAGTAATCAATGAATACTATCCAAGAAATACATTGGATTGTAAATTGTAATAGTTTGTTACACAAAATGACTTTCTGCATTACTCCCGAGGAATCCCACTAAGTGGCAGTATGGAGCACCTTTATGCTATAGTTGTATAGAAGGTGGCTTCATTTCATTGTATATGCACTCAACCATATAAAAGCATGATATAGCAACTGTAAGAGCAGTTACATTGAATGGCAGAGATACATTCATCAGATTTTGAAGTTGTTTGTACAAGCAGTGATAACTTGACACTGTACTGATATCACTTTGTAAAACCTAGAAATATCACTATCCTGTAACCAACAGATCATTGAAAAGAGTAATCAATGAATACTATACAAGAAATTGTATATTGTAATAGTTTGTTACACAAAATGACTTTCTGCGTTACTCACGAGGAATCCCACTGAATGGCAGTATGGAGCACCTTTTTGCTATAGTTGTATAGAAGGTGGCTTCATTTCATTGTATATGTACTCAACCATATAAAAGCATGATATAGCAACTGTAAGAGCAGTTACATTGAATGCAAGAGATACATTCATCAGATTTTAAAGTTGGTTGTACAAGGAGTGATAACTGACACTGTCCAGATATCACTTTGTAAAACGTAGAAATTTCACTGTTGTCTAACCAAGAGTTCATAGAAGAGTAATCAACGAATACTATACAAGAAATACATTGGATTGTAAATTGTAATAGTTTGTTACACAAAATGACTTTCTGCGTTACTCCCGAGGAATCCCACTGAGTGGCAGTATGGAGCACCTTTTTACTGTAGTTGCATAGAAGGTGGCTTCATTTCATTGTATATGTACTCAACCATATAAAAGCATGATATAGCAACTGTAAGAGCAGTTACATTGAATGCAAGAGATACATTCATCAGATTTTGAAGTTCTTTGTACAAGGAGTGATAACTGACACTGTACTGATATCACTTTGTAAAACGTAGAAATTTCACTGTTGTCTAACCAAGAGTTCACAGAAGAGTAATCAATGAATACTATACAAGAAATACATTGGATTGTAAATTGTAATAGTTTGTTACACAAAATGACTTTCTGCGTTACTCCCGAGGAATCCCACTGAGTGGCAGTATGGAGCACCTTTTTGCTATAGTTGTATAGAAGGTGGCTTCATTTCATTGTATATGTACTCAACCATATAAAAGCATGATATAGCAACAGTAAGAGCAGTTACATTGAATGGCAGAGATACATTCATCAGATATTGAAGTTGTTTGTACAAGGAGTGATAACTGACACTGTACTGATATCACGTTGTAAAACCTAGAAATATCACTATCCTGTAACCAACAGATCATTGAAAAGAGTAATCAATGAATACTATACAAGAAATTATATATTGTAATAGTTTGTTACACAAAATGACTTTCTGCGTTACTCCCGAGGAATCCCACTGAGTGGCAGTATGGAGCTCCTTTTTACTATAGTTGTATAGAAGGTGGCTTCATTTCATTGTATATGTACTCAACCATATAAAAGCATGATATAGCAACTGTAAGAGCAGTTACATTGAATACAAGAGATACATTCATCAGATTTTGAAGTTGGTTGTACAAGGAGTGATTACTGACACTGTATTGATATCACGTTGTAAAACCTAGAAATTTCACTGTTGTCTAACCAAGAGATCGCAGAAGAGTAATCAATGAATACTATACAAGAAATACATTGGATTGTAAATTGTATTAGTTTGTTACACAACATGACTTTCTGCGTTACTCCCGAGGAATCCCACTGGGTGGCAGTATGGAGCACCTTTTTACTGTAGTTGTATAGAAGGTGGCTTCATTTAATTGTATATGTACTCAACCATATAAAATCAAGATATATCAACTGTAAGAGCAGTTACATTGAATGGCAGAGATACATTCATCAGATTTTGAAGTTGGTTGTACAAGGAGTGATAACTGACACTGTACTGATATCACTTTGTAAAACGTCGAAATTTCACTGTTGTCTAACCAAGAGTTCATAGAAGAGTAATCAATGAATACTATACAAGAAATACATTGGATTGTAAATTGTAATAGTTTGTTACACAAAATGACTTTCTGCGTTACTCCCGAGGAATCCCACTGAGTGGCAGTATGGAGCACCTTTTTGCTATAGTTGTATAGAAGGTGGCTTCATTTCATTGTATATGTACTCAACCATATAAAAGCATGATATAGCAACTGTAAGAGCAGTTACATTGAATGGCAGAGATACATTCATCAGATATTGAAGTTGTTTGTACAAGGAGTGATAACTGACACTGTACGGATATCACTTTGTAAAACCTAGAAATATCACTATCCTGTAACCAACAGATCATTGAAAAGAGTAATCAATGAATACTATACAAGAAATTGTATATTGTAATAGTTTGTTACAAAAAATGACTTTCTGCGTTACTCCCGAGGAATCCCACTGAGTGGCAGTATGGAGCACCTTTTTGCTATAGTTGTATAGAAGGTGGCTTCATTTCATTGTATATGTACTCAACCATATAAAAGCATGATATAGACACTGTAAGAGCAGTTACATTGAATGCAAGAGATACATTCATCAGATTTTAAAGTTGGTTGTACAAGGAGTGATAACTGACACTGTCCTGATATCACTTTGTAAAACGTAGAAATTTCACTGTTGTCTAACCAAGAGTTCACAGAAGAGTAATCAATGAATACTATACAAGAAATACATTGGATTGTAAATTGTAATAGTTTGTTACACAAAATGACTTTCTGTGTTACTCCCGAGGAATCCCACTGAGTGGCAGTATGGAGCACCTTTTTGCTATAGTTGTATGGAAGGTGGCTTCATTTCATTGTATATGTACTCAACCATATAAAAGCATGATATAGCAACTGTAAGAGCAGTTACATTGAATGCAAGAGATACATTCATCAGATTTTGAAGTTGTTTGTACAAGGAGTGATAACTTGACACTGTACTGATATCACTTTGTAAAACCTAGAAATATCACTATCCTGTAACTAACAGATCATTGAAAAGAGTAATCAATGAATACTATACAAGAAATTGTATATTGTAATAGTTTGTTACACAAAATGACTTTCTGCGTTACTCACGAGGAATCCCACTGAATGGCAGTATGGAGCACCTTTTTGCTATACTTGTATAGAAGGTGGCTTCATTTCATTGTATATGTACTCAACCATATAAAAGCATGATATAGCAACTGTAAGAGCAGTTACATTGAATGCAAGAGATACGTTCATCAGATTTTGAAGTGGGTTGTACAAGGAGTGATTACTGACACTGTATTGATATCACGTTGGAAAACCTAGAAATTTCACTGTTGTCTAACCAAGCGATCGCAGAAGAGTAATCAACGAATACTATACAAGAAATACATTGGATTGTAAATTGTAATAGTTTGTTACACAAAATGACTTTCTGCGTTACTCCCGAGGAATCCCACTGAGTGGCAGTATGGAGCACCTTTTTACTGTAGTTGTATAGAAGGTGGCTTCATTTCATTGTATATGTACTCAACCATATAAAAGCATGATATAGCAACTGTAAGAGCAGTTACATTGAATGCAAGAGATACATTCATCAGATTTTGAAGTTCGTTGTACAAGGAGTGATAACTGACACTGTACTGATATCACTTTGTAAAACGTAGAAATTTCACTGTTGTCTAACCAAGAGTTCACAGAAGAGTAATCAATGAATACTATACAAGAAATACATTGGATTGTAAATTGTAATAGTTTGTTACACAAAATGACTTTCTGCGTTACTCCCGAGGAATCCCACTGAGTGGCAGTATGAAGCACGTTTTTGCTATAGTTGTATAGAAGGTGGCTTCATTTCATTGTATATGTACTCAACCATATAAAAGCATGATATAGCAACTGTAAGAGCAGTTACATTGAATGCCAGAGATACATTCATCAGATTTTAAAGTTGTTTGTACAAGGAGTGATAACTGACACTGTACTGATATCACGTTGTAAAACCTAGAAATATCACTATCCTGTAACCAACAGATCATTGAAAAGAGTAATCAATGAATACTATACAAGAAATTATATATTGTAATAGTTTGTTACACAAAATGACTTTCTGCGTTACTCCCGAGGAATCCCACTGAGTGGCAGTATGGAGCTCCTTTTTACTATAGTTGTATAGAAGGTGGCTTCATTTCATTGTATATGTACTCAACCATATAAAAGCATGATATAGCAACTGTAAGAGCAGTTACATTGAATGCAAGAGATACATTCATCAGATTTTGAAGTTGGTTGTACAAGAAGTGATTACTAACACTGTATTGATATCACGTTGTAAAACCTAGAAATTTCACTGTTGTCTAACCAAGAGATCGCAGAAGAGTAATCAATGAATACTATACAAGGAATACATTGGATTGTAAATTGTATTAGTTTGTTACACAACATGACTTTCTGCGTTACTCCCGAGGAATCCCACTGGGTGGCAGTATGGAGCACCTTTTTACTGTAGTTGTATAGAAGGTGGCTTCATTTAATTGTATATGTACTCAACCATATAAAATCAAGATATATCAACTGTAAGAGCAATTACATTGAATGCAAGAGATACATTCATCAGATTTTGAAGTTGGTTGTACGAGGAGTGATAACTGACACTGTACTGATATCACTTTGTAAAACGTAGAAATTTCACTGTTGTCTAACCAAGAGTTCACAGAAGAGTAATCAATGAATACTATCCAAGAAATACATTGGATTGTAAATTGTGATAGTTTGTTACACAAAATGACTTTCTGCATTACTCCCGAGGAATCCCACTAAGTGGCAGTATGGAGCACCTTTTTGCTATAGTTGTATAGAAGGTGGCTTCATTTCATTGTATATGTACTCAACCATATAAAAGCATGATATAGCAACTGTAAGAGCAGTTACATTGAATGGCAGAGATACATTCATCAGATTTTGAAGTTGTTTGTACAAGGAGTGATAACTTGACACTGTACTGATATCACTTTGTAAAACCTAGAAATATCACTATCCTGTAACCAACAGATCATTGAAAAGAGTAATCAATGAATACTATACAAGAAATTGTATATTGTAATAGTTTGTTACACAAAATGACTTTCTACGTTACTCCCGAGGAATCCCACTGAATGGCAGTATGGAGCACCTTTTTGCTATAGTTGTATAGAAGGTGGCTTCATTTCATTGTATATGTACTCAACCATATAAAAGCATGATATAGCAACTGTAAGAGCAGTTACATTGAATGCAAGAGATACATTCATCAGATTTTGAAGTTGGTTGTACAAGGAGTGATTACTGACACTCTATTGATATCACGTTGTAAAACCTAGAAATTTCACTGTTGTCTAACCAAGAGTTCACAGAAGAGTAATCAATGAATACTATACAAGAAATACATTGGATTGTAAATTGTAATAGTTTGTTACACAAAATGACTTTCTGCGTTACTCCCGAGGAATCCCACTGAGTGGCAGTATGGAGCACCTTTTTGCTATAGTTGTATAGAAGGTGGCTTCATTTCATTGTATATGTACTCAACCATATAAAAGCATGATATAGCAACGGTAAGAGCAGTTACATTGAATGCCAGAGATACATTCATCAGATTTTGAACTTCTTTGTACAAGGAGTGATAACTGACACTGTACTGATATCACTTTGTAAAACGTAGAAATTTCACTGTTGTCTAACCAAGAGTTCACAGAAGAGTAATCAATGAATACTATACAAGAAATACATTGGATTGTAAATTGTAATAGTTTGTTACACAAAATAACTTTCTGCGTTACTCCCGAGGAATCCCACTGAGTGGCAGTATGGAGCACCTTTTTGCTATAGTTGTATAGAAGGTGGCTTCATTTCATTGTATATGTACTCAACCATATAAAAGCATGATATAGCAACTGTAAGAGCAGTTACATTGAATGCCAGAGATACATTCATCAGATTTTGAAGTTCTTTGTACAAGGAGTGATAACTGACACTCTACTGATATCACTTTGTAAAACGTAGAAATTTCACTGTTGTCTAACCAAGAGTTCACGGAAGAGTAATCAATGAATACTATACAAGAAATACATTGGATTGTAAATTGTAATAGTTTGTTACACAAAATAACTTTCTGCGTTACTCCCGAGGAATCCCACTGAGTGGCAGTATGGAGCACCTTTTTGGTATAGTTGTATAGAAGGTGGCTTCATTTCATTGTATATGTACTCAACCATATAAAATCATGATATAGCAACTGTAGGAAGAGTTACATTGAATGCCAGAGATACATTCATCAGATTTTGACGTTGGTTGTACAAGGAGTGATAACTGACACTGTACTGATATCACTTTGTAAAACCTAGAAATATCACTATCCTGTAACCAACAGATCATGGAAAAGAGTAATCAATGAATACTATACAATAAATTATATATTGTAATAGTTTGTTACACAAAAATGATTTTCTGCGTTACTCCCGAGGAATCCCACTAAGTGGCAGCATGGAGCACCTTTTTGCTAGAGTTGTATAGAAGGTGGCTTCATTTCATTGTATATGTACTCAACCATATAAAAGCATGATATAGCAACTGTAAGAGCAGTTACATTGAATGGCAGAGATATATTCATCAGATTTTGAAGTTGTTTGTACAAGGAGTGATAACTTGACACTGTACTGATATCACTTTGTAAAACCTAGAAATATCACTATCCTGTAACCAACAGATCATTGAAAAGAGTAATCAATGAATACTATACAAGAAATTATATATTGTAATAGTTTGTTACACAAAATGACTTTCTGCGTTACTCCCGAGGAATCCCACTGAGTGGCACTATGGAGCTCCTTTTTACTATAGTTGTATAGAAGGTGGCTTCATTTCATTGTATATGTACTCAACCATATAAAAGCATGATATAGCAACTGTAAGAGCAGTTACATTGAATGCCAGAGATACATTCATCAGATTTTGAAGCTCTTTGTACAAGGAGTGATAACTGACACTGTACTGATATCACTTTGTAAAACGTAGAAATTTCACTGTTGTCTAACCAAGAGTTCACAGAAGAGTAATCAATGAATACTATACAAGAAATACATTGGATTGTAAATTGTAATAGTTTTTTACACAAAATATCTTTCTGCGTTACTCCCGAGGAATCCCACTGAGTGGCAGTATGGAGCACCTTTTTGCTATAGTTTTATATAAGGTGGCTTCATTTCATTGTATATGTACTCAACCATATAAAAGCATGATATAGCAACTGTAAGAAGAGATACATTGAATGCCAGAGATTCATTCTTCAGATTTTTAAGTTGGTTGTACAAGGAGTGATAACTGACACTGTACTGATATCACTTTGTAAAACCTAGAAATATCACTATCCTGTAACCAACAGATCATTGAAAAGAGTAATCAATGAATACTATACAAGAAATTATATATTGTAATAGTTTGTTACACAAAATGACTTTCTGCGTTACTCCCGAGGAATCCCACTGAGTGGAAGTATGGAGCTCCTTTTTACTGTAGTTGTATAGAAGGTGGCTTCATTTCATTGTACATGTACTCAACCATATAAAAGCATGATATAGCAACTGTAAGAGCAGTTACATTGAATGCAAGAGATACATTCATCAGATTTTGAAGTTGGTTATACAAGGAGTGATTACTGACACTCTATTGATATCACGTTGTAAAACCTAGAAATTTCACTGTTGTCTAACCAAGAGATGGCAGAAGAATAATCAATGAATACTATACAAGAAATACATTGGATTGTAAATTGTAATAGTTTGTTACACAAAATGACTTTCTGCGTTACTCCCGAGGAATCCCACTGAGTGGCAGTATGGAGCACCTTTTTACTGTAGTTGTATAGAAGGTGGCTTCATTTAATTGTATATGATCTCAAGCATATAAAAGCATGATATAGCAACGGTAAGAGCAGTTACATTGAATGCCAGAGATACATTCATCAGATTTTGAAGTTGGTTGTACAAGGAGTGATAACTGACACTGTCCTGATATCACTTTGTAAAACGTAGAAATTTCACTGTTGTCTAACCAAGAGTTCACAGAAGAGTAATCAATGAATACTATACAAGAAATACATTGGATTGTAAATTGTAATAGTTTGTTACACAAAATGACTTTCTGCGTTACTCCCGAGGAATCCCACTGAGTGGCAGTATGGAGCACCTTTTTGCTATAGTTGTATAGAAGGTGGCTTTATTTCATTGTATATGTACTCAACCATATAAAAGCATGATATAGCAACTGTAAGAAGAGTTACATTGAATGCCAGAGATACATTCATCAGATTTTGAAGTTGGTTGTACAAGGAGTGATAACTGACACTGTACTGATATCACTTTGTAAAACCTAGAAATATCACTATCCTGTAACCAACAGATCATTGAAAAGAGTAATCAATGAATACTATACAAGAAATTATATATTGTAATAGTTTGTTACACAAAATGACTTTCTGCGTTAAACCCGAGGAATCCCACTGAGTGGCAGTATGGAGCTCCTTTTTACTATAGTTGTATAGAAGGTGGCTTCATTTCATTGTATATGTACTCAACCATATAAAAGCATGATATAGCAACTGTAAGAGCAGTTACATTGAAGGCCAGAGATACATTCATCAGATTTTGAAGTTGTTTGTACAAGGAGTGATAACTGACACTGTACTTAAAATCACTTTGTAAAACCTAGAAATATCACTATCCTGTAACCAACAGATCATTGAAAAGAGTAATCAATGAATACTATACAAGAAATTATATATTGTAATAGTTTGTTACACAAAATGACTTTCTGCGTTACTCCCGAGGAATCCCACTGAGTGGCAGTATGGAGCTCCTTTTTACTATAGTTGTATAGAAGGTGGCTACATTTCATTGTATATGTACTCAACCATATAAAAGCATGATATAGCAACTGTAAGAGCAGTTACATTGAATGCAAGAGATACGTTCATCAGATTTTGAAGTTGGTTGTACAAGGAGTGATTACTGACACTGTATTGATATCACGTTGTAAAACCTAGAAATTTCACTGTTGTCTAACCAAGAGATCGCAGAAGAGTAATCAATGAATACTATACAAGAAATACATTGGATTGTAAATTGTATTAGTTTCTTACACAACATGACTTTCTGCGTTACTCCCGAGGAATCCCACTGGGTGGCAGTATGGAGCACCTTTTTACTGTAGTTGTATAGAAGGTTGCTTCATTTAATTGTATATGTACTCAACCATATAAAATCAAGATATATCAACTGTAAGAGCAATTACATTGAATGCAAGAGATACATTCATCAGATTTAGAAGTTGGTTGTACAAGGAGTGATAACTGACACTGTACTGATATCACTTTGTAAAATGTAGAAATTTCACTGTTGTCTAACCAAGAGTTCACAGAAGAGTAATCAATGAATACTATCCAAGAAATACATTGGATTGTAAATTGTAATAGTTTGTTACACAAAATGACTTTCTGCGTTACTCCCGAGGAATCCCACTAAGTGGCAGTATGGAGCACCTTTTTGCTAGAGTTGTATAGAAGGTGGCTTCATTTCATTGTATATGTACTCAACCATATAAAAGCATGATATAGCAACTGTAAGAGCAGTTACATTGAATGGCAGAGATACATTCATCAGATTTTGAAGTTGTTTGTACAAGGAGTGATAACTGACACTGTACTGATATCACTTTGTAAAACCTAGAAATATTACTATCCTGTAACCAACAGATCATTGAAAAGAGTAATAAATGAATACTATACAAGAAATTATATATTGTAATAGTTTGTTACACAAAATGACTTTCTGCGTTACTCCCGAGGAATCCCACTGAGTGGCAGTATGGAGCTCCTTTTTACTATAGTTGTATAGAAGGTGGCTTCATTTCATTGTATATGTACTCAACCATATAAAGGCATGATATAGCAACTTTAAGAGCAGTTACATTGAATGCAAGAGATAGGTTCATCAGATTTTGAAGTTGGTTGTAGAAGGAGTGATTACTGACACTGTATTGATATCACGTTGGAAAACCTTGAAATTTCACTGTTGTCTAACCAAGCGATCGCAGAAGAGTAATCAACGAATACTATACAAGAAATACATTGGATTGTAAATTGTAATAGTTTGTTACACAAAATGACTTTCTGCGTTACTCCCGAGGAATCCCACTGAGTGGCAGTACGGAGCACCTTTTTACTGTAGTTGTATAGAAGGTGGCTTCATTTCATTGTATATGTACTCAACCATATAAAAGCATGATATAGCAACTGTAAGAGCAGTTACATTGAATGCAAGAGATACATTCATCAGATTTTGAAGTTGGTTGTACAAGGAGTGATTACTGACACTCTATTGATATCACGTTGTAAAACCTAGTAATTTCACTGTTGTCTAACCAAGAGATCGCAGAAGAGTAATCAAAGAATACTATACAAGAAATACATTGAATTGTAAATTGTAATAGTTTGTTACACAAAACGACTTTCTGCGTTACTCCCGAGGAATCCCACTGAGTGGCAGTATGGAGCACCTTTTTACTGTAGTTGTATAGAAGGTAGCTTCATTTAATTGTATATGTACTCAAGCATATAAAAGCATGATATAGCAACGGTAAGAGCAGTTACATTGAATTCCAGAGATACATTCATCAGATTTTGAAGTTCTCTGTACAAGGAGTGATAACTGACACTGTACTGATATCACTTTGTAAAATGTAGAAATGTCACTGTTGTCTAACCAAGAGTTCACAGAAGAGTAATCAATGAATACTATACAAGAAATACATTGGATTGTAAATTGTAATAGTTTGTTACACAAAATGACTTTCTGCGTTACTCCCGAGGAATCCCACTGAGTGGCAGTATGGAGCACCTTTTTCCTATAGTTGTATAGAAGGTGGGTTCATTTCATTGTATATGTACTCAACCATATAAAAGCATGATATAGCAACTGTAAGAGCAGTTACATTGAATGCCAGAGATACATTCATCAGATTTTGAAGTTGTTTGTACAAGGAGTGATAACTGACACTGTACTGATATCACTTTGTAAAACCTAGAAATATCACTATCCTGTAACCAACAGATAATTGAAAAGAGTAATCAATGAATACTATACAAGAAATTATATATTGTAATAGTTTGTTACACAAAATGACTTTCTGCGTTACTCCCGAGGAATCCCACTGAGTGGCAGTATGGAGCTCCTTTTTACTATAGTTGTATAGAAGGTGGCTTCATTTCATTGTATATGTACTCAACCATATAAAAGCATGATATAGCAACTGTAAGAGCAGTTACATTGAATGCAAGAGATACATTCATCAGATTTTGAAGTTGGTTGTACAAGGAGTGATTACTGACACTGTATTGATATCACGTTGTAAAACCTAGTAATTTCACTGTTGTCTAACCAAGAGATCGCAGAAGAGTAATCAATGAATACTATACAAGAAATACATTGGATTGTAAATTGTATTAGTTTGTTACACAACATGACTTTCTGCGTTACTCCCGAGGAATCCCACTGGGTGGCAGTATGGAGCACCTTTTTACTGTAGTTGTATAGAAGGTGGCTTCATTTAATTGTATATGTACTCAACCATATAAAATCAAGATATATCAACTGTAAGAGCAATTACATTGAATGCAAGAGATACATTCATCAGATTTTCAAGTTGGTTGTACAAGGAGTGATAACTGACACTGTACTGATATCACTTTGTAAAACGTAGAAATTTCACTGTTGTCTAACCAAGAGTTCACAGAAGAGTAATCAATGAATACTATCCAAGAAATACATTGGATTGTAAATTGTAATAGTTTGTTACACAAAATGACTTTCTGCGTTACTCCCGAGGAATCCCACTAAGTGGCAGTATGGAGCAACTTTTTGCTATAGTTGTATAGAAGGTGGCTTCATTTCATTGTGTATGTACTCAACCATATAAAAGCATGATATAGCAAGTGTAAGAAGAGTTACATTGAATGCCAGAGATACATTCATCAGATTTTGAAGTTGGTTGTACAAGGAGTGATAACTGACACTGTACTGATATCACTTTGTAAAACCTAGAAATATCACTATCCTGTAACCAACAGATCATTGAAAAGAGTAATCAATGAATACTATACAAGAAATTATATATTGTAATAGTTTGTTACACAAAATGACTTTCTGCATTACTCCCGAGGAATCCCACTGAGTGGCAGTATGGAGCTCCTTTTTACTATAGTTGTATAGAAGGTGGCTTCATTTCATTGTATATGTACTCAACCATATAAAAGCATGATATAGCAACTGTAAGAACAGTTACATTGAATTCCAGAGATATATTCATTCAGATTTTGAAGTTGTTTGTACAAGGAGTGATAACTGACACTGTACTTAAAATCACTTTGTAAAACCTAGAAATATCACTATCCTGTAACCAACAGATCATTGAAAAGAGTAATCAATGAATACTATACAAGAAATTATATATTGTAATAGTTTGTTACACAAAATGACTTTCTGCGTTACTCCCGAGGAATCCCACTGAGTGGCAGTATGGAGCTCCTTATTACTATAGTTGTATAGAAGGTGGCTTCATTTCATTGTATATGTACTCAACCATATAAAAGCATGATATAGCAACTGTAAGAGCAGTTACATTGAATGCAAGAGATACATTCATCAGATTTTGAAGTTCGTTGTACAAGGAGTGATAACTGACACTGTACTGATATCACTTTGTAAAACGTAGAAATTTCACTGTTGTCTAACCAAGAGTTCACAGAAGAGTAATCAATGAATACTATACAAGAAATACATTGGATTGTAAATTGTAATAGTTTGTTACACAAAATGACTTTCTGCGTTACTCCCGAGGAATCCCACTGAGTGGCAGTATGGAGCACCTTTTTGCTATAGTTGTATAGAAGGTGGCTTCATTTCATTGTATATGTACTCAACCATATAAAAGCATGATATAGCAACTGTAAGAGCAGTTACATTGAATGCAAGAGATACATTCATCAGATTTTGAAGTTGGTTGTACAAGGAGTGATTACTGACACTCTATTGATATCACGTTGTAAAACCTAGAAATTTCACTGTTGTCTAACCAAGAGTTCACAGAAGAGTAATCAATGAATACTATACAAGAAATACATTGGATTGTAAATTGTAATAGTTTGTTACACAAAATGACTTTCTGCGTTACTCCCGAGGAATCCCACTGAGTGGCAGTATGGAGCACCTTTTTGCTATAGTTGTATAGAAGGTGGCTTCATTTCATTGTATATGTACTCAACCATATAAAAGCATGATATAGCAACGGTAAGAGCAGTTACATTGAATGCCAGAGATACATTCATCAGATTTTGAACTTCTTTGTACAAGGAGTGATAACTGACACTGTACTGATATCACTTTGTAAAACGTAGAAATTTCACTGTTGTCTAACCAAGAGTTCACAGAAGAGTAATCAATGAATACTATACAAGAAATACATTGGATTGTAAATTGTAATAGTTTGTTACACAAAATAACTTTCTGCGTTACTCCCGAGGAATCCCACTGAGTGGCAGTATGGAGCACCTTTTTGCTATAGTTGTATAGAAGGTGGCTTCATTTCATTGTATATGTACTCAACCATATAAAAGCATGATATAGCAACTGTAAGAGCAGTTACATTGAATGCCAGAGATACATTCATCAGATTTTGAAGTTCTTTGTACAAGGAGTGATAACTGACACTGTACTGATATCACTTTGTAAAACGTAGAAATTTCACTGTTGTCTAACCAAGAGTTCACGGAAGAGTAATCAATGAATACTATACAAGAAATACATTGGATTGTAAATTGTAATAATTTGTTACACAAAATAACTTTCTGCGTTACTCCCGAGGAATCCCACTGAGTGGCAGTATGGAGCACCTTTTTGGTATAGTTGTATAGAAGGTGGCTTCATTTCATTGTATATGTACTCAACCATATAAAAGCATGATATAGCAACTGTAGGAAGAGTTACATTGAATGCCAGAGATACATTCATCAGATTTTGACGTTGCTTGTACAAGGAGTGATAACTGACACTGTACTGATATCACTTTGTAAAACCTAGAAATATCACTATCCTGTAACCAACAGATCATGGAAAAGAGTAATCAATGAATACTATACAATAAATTATATATTGTAATAGTTTGTTACACAAAATGACTTTCTGCGTTACTTCCGAGGAATCCCACTGAGTGGCAGTATGGAGCTCCTTTTTACTATAGTTGTATAGAAGGTGGCTTCATTTCATTGTATATGTACTCAACCATATAAAAGCATGATATAGCAACTGTAAGAGCAGTTACATTGAATGCCAGAGATACATTCATCAGATTTTGAAGTTGTTTGTACAAGGAGTGATAACTGACACTGTACTTAAAATCACTTTGTAAAACCTAGAAATATCACTATCCTGTAACCAACAGATCATTGAAAAGAGTAATCAATGAATACTATACAAGAAATTATATATTGTAATAGTTTGTTACACAAAATGACTTTCTGCGTTACTCCCGAGGAATCCCACTGAGTGGCAGTATGGAGCTCCTTTTTACTATAGTTTTATAGAAGGTGGCTTCATTTCATTGTATATGTACTCAACCATATAAAGGCATGATATAGCAACTGTAAGAGCAGTTACATTGAATGCAAGAGATACGTTCATCAGATTTTGAAGTTGGTTGTACAAGGAGTGATTACTGACACTGTATTGATATCACGTTGGAAAACCTAGAAATTTCACTGTTGTCTAACCAAGCGATCGCAGAAGAGTAATCAACGAATACTATACAAGAAATACATTGGATTGTAAATTGTAATAGTTTGTTACACAAAATGACTTTCTGCGTTACTCCCGAGGAATCCCACTGAGTGGCAGTATGGAGCACCTTTTTACTGTAGTTGTATAGAAGGTGGCTTCATTTCATTGTATATGTACTCAACCATATAAAAGCATGATATAGCAACTGTAAGAGCAGTTACATTGAATGCCAGAGATACATTCATCAGATTTTGAAGTTGGTTGTACAAGGAGTGATTACTGACACTCTATTGATATCACGTTGTAAAACCTAGAAATTTCACTGTTGTCTAACCAAGAGTTCACAGAAGAGTAATCATTGAATACTATACAAGAAATACATTGGATTGTAAATTGTAATAGTTTGTTACACAAAATGACTTTCTGCGTTACTCCCGAGGAATCCCACTGAGTGGCAGTATGGAGCACCTTTTTGCTATAGTTGTATAGAAGGTGGCTTCATTTCATTGTATATGTACTCAACCATATAAAAGCATGATATAGCAACTGTAAGAGCAGTTACATTGAATGCCAGAGATACATTCATCAGATTTTGAAGTTCTTTGTAGAAGGAGTGATAACTGACACTGTACTGATATCACTTTGTAAAACGTAGAAATTTCACTGTTGTCTAACCAAGAGTTCACAGAAGAGTAATCAATGAATACTATACAAGAAATACATTGGATTGTAAATTGTAATAGTTTGTTACACAAAATGACTTTCTGCGTTACTCCCGAGGAATCCCACTGAGTGGCAGTATGGAGCACCTTTTTGCTATAGTTGTATAGAAGGTGGCTTCATTTCATTGTATATGTACTCAACCATATAAAAGCATGATATAGCAACTGTAAGAGCAGTTACATTGAATGCCAGAGATACATTCATCAGATTTTGAAGTTGTTTGTACAAGGAGTGATAACTGACACTGTACTTAAAATCTCTTTGTAAAACCTAGAAATATCACTATCCTGTAACCAACAGATCATTGAAAAGAGTAATCAATGAATACTATACAAGAAATTATATATTGTAATAGTTTGTTACACAAAATGACTTTCTGCGTTACTCCCAAGGAATCCCACTGAGTGGCAGTATGGAGCTCCTTTTTACTATAGTTGTATAGAAGGTGGCTTCATTTCATTGTATATGTACTCAACCATATAAAAGCATGATATAGCAACTGTAAGAGCAGTTACATTGAATGCAAGAGATACATTCATCAGATTTTGAAGTGGGTTGTACAAGGAGTGATTACTGACACTGTATTCATATCACGTTGTAAAACCTAGAAATTTCACTGTTGTCTAACCAAGAGATCGCAGAAGAGTAATCAATGAATACTGTACAAGAAATACATTGGATTGTAAATAGTATTAGTTTGTTACACAACATGACTTTCTGCGTTACTCCCGAGGAATCCCACTTGGTGGCAGTATGGAGCACCTTTTTACTGTAGTTGTATAGAAGGTGGCTTCATTTAATTGTATATGTACTCAACCATATAAAATCAAGATATATCAACTGTAAGAGCAATTACATTGAATGCAAGAGATACATTCATCAGATTTTCAAGTTGGTTGTGCAAGGAGTGATAACTGACACTGTACTGATATCACTTTGTAAAACGTAGAAATTTCACTGTTGTCTAACCAAGAGTTCACAGAAGAGTAATCAATGAATACTATCCAAGAAATACATTGGATTGTAAATTGTAATAGTTCGTTACACAAAATGACTTTCTGCGTTACTCCCGAGGAATCCCACTGTGTAGCAGTATGGAGCAACTTTTTGCTATAGTTGTATAGAAGGTGGCTTCATTTCATTGTATATGTACTCAACCATATAAAAGCATGATATAGCAACTGTAAGAGTAGTTACATTGAATGGCAGAGATACAGTCATCAGATTTTGAAGTTGTTTGTACAAGGAGTGATAACTGATACTGTACTGATATCACTTTGTAAAACCTAGAAATATCACTATCCTGTAACCAACAGACCATTGAAAAGAGTAATCAATGAATACTATACAAGAAATTGTATATTGTAATAGTTTGTTACACAAAATGACTTTCTGCGTTACTCCCGAGGAATCCCACTGAGTGGCAGTATGGAGCTCCTTTTTACTATAGTTGTATAGAAGGTGGCTTCATTTCATTGTATATGTACTCAACCATATAAAAGCATGATATAGCAACTGTAAGAGCAGTTACATTGAATGCCAGAGATACATTCATCAGATTTTGAAGTTGTTTGTACAAGGAGTGATAACTGACACTGTACTTAAAATCACTTTGTAAAACCTAGAAATATCACTATCCTGAAACCAACAGATCATTGAAAAGAGTAATCAATGAATACTATACAAGAAATTATATATTGTAATAGTTTGTTACACAAAATGACTTTCTGCGTTACTCCCGAGGAATCCCACTGAGTGGCAGTATGGAGCTCCTTTTTACTATAGTTGTATAGAAGGTGGCTTCATTTCATTGTATATGTACTCAACCATATAAAAGCATGATATAGCAACTGTAAGAGCAGTTACATTGAATGCAAGAGATACGTTCATCAGATTTTTAAGTTGGTTGTACAAGGAGTGATTACTGACACTGTATTGATATCACGTTGGAAAACCTCGAAATTTTACTGTTGTCTAACCAAGAGATCGCAGAAGAGTAATCAATGAATACTATACAAGAAATACATTGGATTGTAAATTGTATTAGTTTGTTACACAACATGACTTTCTGCGTTACTCCCGAGGAATCCCACTGGGTGGCAGTATGGAGCACCTTTTTGCTATAGTTGTATAGAAGGTGGCTTCATTTCATTGTATATGTACTCAACCATATAAAAGCATGATATAGCAACTGTAAGAGCAGTTACATTGAATGCAAGAGATACATTCATCAGATTTTAAAATTGGTTGTACAAGGAGTGATAACTGACACTGTCCTGATATCACTTTGTAAAACGTAGAAATTTCACTGTTGTCTAACCAAGAGTTCACAGAAGAGTAATCAATGAATACTATACAAGAAATACATTGGATTGTAAATTGTAATAGTTTGTTACACAAAATGACTTTCTGTGTTACTCCCGAGGAATCCCACTGAGTGGCAGTATGGAGCACCTTTTTGCTATAGTTGTATAGAAGGTGGCTTCATTTCATTGTATATGTACTCAACCATATAAAAGCATGATATAGCAACTGTAAGAGCAGTTACATTGAATGCAAGAGATACGTTCATCAGATTTTGAAGTGGGTTGTACAAGGAGTGATTACTGACACTGTATTGATATCACGTTGGAAAACCTAGAAATTTCACTGTTGTCTAACCAAGCGATCGCAGAAGAGTAATCAATGAATACTATACAAGAAATACATTGGATTGTAAATTGTAATAGTTTGTTACATAAAATGACTTTCTGCGTTACTCGCGAGGAATCCCACTGAGTGGCAGTATGGAGCACCTTTTTACTGTAGTTGTATAGAAGGTGGCTTCATTTCATTGTATATGTACTCAAGCATATAAAAGCATGATATAGCAACGGTAAGAGCAGTTACATTGAATGCAAGAGATACATTCATCAGATTTTGAAGTTGGTTGTACAAGGAGTGATAACTGACACTGTACTGATATCACTTTGTAAAACGTAGAAATTTCACTGTTGTCTAACCAAGAGTTCACAGAAGAGTAATCAATGAATACTATACAAGAAATACATTGGATTGTAAATTGTAATCGTTTGTTACACAAAATGACTTTCTGCGTTACTCCCGAGGAATCCCACTGAGTGGCAGTATGGAGCACCTTTTTGCTATAGTTGTATAGAAGGTGGCTTCATTTCATTGTATATGTACTCAACCATATAAAAGCATGATATAGCAACTGTAAGAGCAGTTACATTGAATGCCAGAGATACATTCATCAGATTTTGAAGTTCTTTGTACAAGGAGTGATAACTGACACTGTACTGATATAACTTTGTAAAACGTAGAAATTTCACTGTTGTCTAACCAAGAGTTCACAGAAGAGTAATCAATGAATACTATACAAGAAATACATTGGATTGTAAATTATAATAGTTTGTTACACAAAATGACTTTCTGCGTTACTCCCGAGGAATCCCACTGAGTGGCAGTATGGAGCACCTTTTTGCTATAGTTGTATAGAAGGTGGCTTCATTTCATTGTATATGTACTCAACCATATAAAAGCATGATATAGCAACTGTAAGAGCAGTTACATTGAATGCCAGAGATACATTCATCAGATTTTGAAGTTGTTTGTACAAGGAGTGATAACTGACACTGTACTGATATCACTTGGTAAAACCTAGAAATATCACTATCCTGTAACCAACAGATCATTGAAAGGAGTAATCAATGAATACTATACAAGAAATTATATATTGTAATAGTTTGTTACACAAAATGACTTTCTGCGTTACTCCCGAGGAATCCCACTGAGTGGCAGTATGGAGCTCCTTTTTACTATAGTTGTATAGAAGGTGGCTACATTTCATTGTATATGTACTCAACCATATAAAAGCATGATATAGCAACGGTAAGAGCAGTTACATTGAATGCAAGAGATACATTCATCAGATTTTGAAGTTGGTTGTACAAGGAGTGATAACTGACACTGTACTGATATCACTTTGTAAAACGTAGAAATTTCACTGTTGTCTAACCAAGAGTTCACAGAAGAGTAATCAATGAATACTATACAAGAAATACATTGGATTGTAAATTGTAATAGTTTGTTACACAAAATGACTTTCTGCGTTACTCCCGAGGAATCCCACTGAGTGGCAGTATGGAGCACCTTTTTGCTATAGTTGTATAGAAGGTGGCTTCATTTCATTGTATATGTACTCAACCATATAAAAGCATGATATAGCAACTGTAAGAGCAGTTACATTGAATGCCAGAGATACATTCATCAGATTTTGAAGTTCTTTGTACAAGGAGTGATAACTGACACTGTACTGATATAACTTTGTAAAACGTAGAAATTTCACTGTTGTCTAACCAAGAGTTCACAGAAGAGTAATCAATGAATACTATAAAAGAAATACATTGGATTGTAAATTATAATAGTTTGTTACACAAAATGACTTTCTGCGTTACTCCCGAGGAATCCCACTGAGTGGCAGTATGGAGCACCTTTTTGCTATAGTTGTATAGAAGGTGGCTTCATTTCATTGTATATGTACTCAACCATATAAAAGCATGATATAGCAACTGTAAGAGCAGTTACATTGAATGCCAGAGATACATTCATCAGATTTTGAAGTTGTTTGTACAAGGAGTGATAACTGACACTGTACTGATATCACTTGGTAAAACCTAGAAATATCACTATCCTGTAACCAACAGATCATTGAAAGGAGTAATCAATGAATACTATACAAGAAATTATATATTGTAATAGTTTGTTACACAACATGACTTTCTGCGTTACTCCCGAGGAATCCCACTGAGTGGCAGTATGGAGCTCCTTTTTACTATAGTTGTATAGAAGGTGGCTTCATTTCATTGTATATGTTCTCAACCATATAAAAGCATGATATAGCAACTGTAAGAGCAGTTACATTGAATGCAAGAGATACATTCATCAGATTTTGAAGTTGTTTGTACAAGGAGTGATAACTGACACTGTACTTAAAATCACTTTGTAAAACCTAGAAATATCACTATCCTGTAACCAACAGATCATTGAAAAGAGTAATCAATGAATACTATACAAGAAATTATATATTGTAATAGTTTGTTACAGAAAATGACTTTCTGCGTTACTCCCGAGGAATCCCACTGAGTGGCAGTATGGAGCACCTTTTTACTGTAGTTGTATAGAAGGTGGCTTCATTTCACTGTATATGTACTCAACCATATAAAAGCATGATATAGCAACTGTAAGAGCAGTTACATTGAATGCAAGAGATACATTCATCAGATTTTGAAGTTGGTTATACAAGGAGTGATTACTGACACTCTATTGATATCACTTTGTAAAACCTAGAAATTTCACTGTTGTCTAACCAAGAGATGGCAGAAGAGTAATCAATGAATACTATACAAGAAATACATTGGATTGTAAATTGTAATAGTTTGTTACACAAAATGACTTTCTGCGTTACTCACGAGGAATCCCACTGAGTGGCAGTATGGAGCACCTTTTTACTGTAGTTGTATAGAAGGTGGCTTCATTTAATTGTATATGTACTCTAGCATATAAAAGCATGATATAGCAACGGTAAGAGCAGTTACATTTAATGCCAGAGATACATTCATCAGATTTTGAAGTTCTTTGTACAAGGAGTGATAACTGACACTGTACTGATATCACTTTGTAAAACGTAGAAATTTCACTGTTGTCTAACCAAGAGTTCACAGAAGAGTAATCAATGAATACTATACAAGAAATACATTGGATTGTAAATTGTAATAGTTTGTTACACAAAATGACTTTCTGCGTTACTCCCGAGGAATCCCACTGAGTGGCAGTATGGAGCACCTTTTTGCTAGAGTTGTATAGAAGGTGGCTTCATTTCATTGTATATGTACTCAACCATATAAAAGCAAGATATAGCAACTGTAAGAGCAGTTACATTGAATGCCAGAGATACATTCATCAGATTTTGAAGTTGTTTGTACAAGGAGTGATAACTGACACTGTACTTAAAATCACTTTGTAAAACCTAGAAATATCACTATCCTGTAACCAACAGATCATTGAAAAGAGTAATCAATGAATACTATACAAGGCATTATATATTGTAATAGTTTGTTACACAAAATGACTTTCTGCGTTACTCCCGAGGAATCCCACTGAGTGGCAGTATGGAGCACCTTTTTGCTATAGTTGTATAGAAGGTGGCTTCATTTCATTGTATATGTACTCAACCATATAAAAGCATGATATAGACACTGTAAGAGCAGTTACATTGAATGCAAGAGATACATTCATCAGATTTTAAAGTTGGTTGTACAAGGAGTGATAACTGACACTGTCCTGATATCACTTTGTAAAACGTAGAAATTTCACTGTTGTCTAACCAAGAGTTCACAGAAGAGTAATCAATGAATACTATACAAGAAATACATTGGATTGTAAATTGTATTAGTTTGTTACACAACATGACTTTCTGCGTTACTCCCGAGGAATCCCACTTGGTGGCAGTATGGAGCACCTTTTTACTGTAGTTGTATAGAAGGTTGCTTCATTTAATTGTATATGTACTCAACCATATAAAATCAAGATATATAAACTGTAAGAGCAATTACATTGAATGCAAGAGATACATTCATCAGATTTTCAAGTTGGTTGTGCAAGGAGTGATAACTGACACTGTACTGATATCACTTTGTAAAACGTAGAAATTTCACTGTTGTCTAACCAAGAGTTCACAGAAGAGTAATCAATGAATACTATCCAAGAAATACATTGGATTGTAAATTGTAATAGTTCGTTACACAAAATGACTTTCTGCGTTACTCCCGAGGAATCCCACTGAGTGGCAGTATGGAGCAACTTTTTGCTATTGTTGTATAGAAGGTGGCTTCATTTCATTGTATATGTACTCAACCATATAAAAGCATGATATAGCAACTGTAAGAGCAGTTACATTGAATGGCAGAGATACATTCATCAGATATTGAAGTTGTTTGTACAAGGAGTGATAACTGACACTGTACTGATATCACTTTGTAAAACCTAGAAATATCACTATCCTGTAACCAACAGATCATTGAAAAGAGTAATCAATGAATACTATACAAGAAATTGTATATTGTAATAGTTTGTTACACAAAATGACTTTCTGCGTTACTCCCGAGGAATCCCACTGAGTGGCAGTATGGAGCACCTTTTTGCTATAGTTGTATAGAAGGTGGCTTCATTTCATTGTATATGTACTCAACCATAAAAAAGCATGATATAGCAACTGTAAGAGCAATTACATTGAATGCAAGAGATACATTCATCAGATTTTGAAGTTGGTTGTACAAGAAGTGATTACTAACACTGTATTGATATCACGTTGTAAAACCTAGAAATTTCACTGTTGTCTAACCAAGAGATCGCAGAAGAGTAATCAATGAATACTATACAAGAAATACATTGGATTGTAAATTGTATTAGTTTGTTACACAACATGACTTTCTGCGTTACTCCCGAGGAATCCCACTGGGTGGCAGTATGGAGCACCTTTTTACTGTAGTTGTATAGAAGGTGTCTTCATTTAATTGTATATGTACTCAACCATATAAAATCAAGATATATCAACTGTAAGAGCAATTACATTGAATGCAAGAGATACATTCATCAGATTTTGAAGTTGGTTGTACAAGGAGTGATAACTGACACTGTACTGATATCACTTTGTAAAACGTAGAAATTTCACTGTTGTCTAACCAAGAGTTCACAGAAGAGTAATCAATGAATACTATCCAAGAAATACATTGGATCTTAAATTGTAATAGTTTGTTACACAAAATGACTTTCTGCATTACTCCCGAGGAATCCCACTAAGTGGCAGTATGGAGCACCTTTTTGCTATAGTTGTATAGAAGGTGGCTTCATTTCATTGTATATGTACTCAACCATATAAAAGCATGATATAGCAACTGTAAGAGCAGTTACATTGAATGGCAGAGATACATTCATCAGATTTTGAAGTTGTTTGTACAAGGAGTGATAACTTGACACTGTACTGATATCACTTTGTAAAACCTAGAAATATCACTATCCTGTAACCAACAGATCATTGAAAAGAGTAATCAATGAATACTATACAAGAAATTGTATATTGTAATAGTTTGTTACACAAAATGACTTTCTACGTTACTCCCGAGGAATCCCACTGAATGGCAGTATGGAGCACCTTTTTGCTATAGTTGTATAGAAGGTGGCTTCATTTCATTGTATATGTACTCAACCATATAAAAGCATGATATAGCAACTGTAAGAGCAGTTACATTGAATGCCAGAGATACATTCATCAGATTTTGAAGTTGTTTGTACAAGGAGTGATAACTGACACTGTACTTAAAATCACTTTGTAAAACCTAGAAATATCACTATCCTGTAACCAACAGATCATTGAAAAGAGTAATCAATGAATACTATACAAGAAATTATATATTGTAATAGTTTGTTACACAAAATGACTTTCTGCGTTACTCCCGAGGAATCCCACTGAGTGGAAGTATGGAGCTCCTTTTTACTATAGTTGTATAGAAGGTGGCTTCATTTCATTGTATATGTACTCAACCATATAAAAGCATGATATAGCAACTGTAAGAGCAGTTACATTGAATGCCAGAGATACATTCATCAGATTTTGAAGTTGTTTGTACAAGGAGTGATAACTGACACTGTACTTAAAATCACTTTGTAAAACCTAGAAATATCACTATCCTGTAACCAACAGATCATTGAAAAGAGTAATCAATGAATACTATACAAGAAATTATATATTGTAATAGTTTGTTACACAAAATGACTTCCTGCGTTACTCTCGAGGAATCCCACTGAGTGGCAGTATGGAGCTCCTTTTTACTATAGTTTTATAGAAGGTGGCTTCATTTCATTGTATATGTCCTCAACCATATAAAGGCATGATATAGCAACTGTAAGAGCAGTTACATTGAATGCAAGAGATACGTTCATCAGATTTTGAAGTTGGTTGTACAAGGAGTGATTACTGACACTGTATTGATATCACGTTGGAAAACCTAGAAATTTCACTGTTGTCTAACCAAGCGATCGCAGAAGAGTAATCAACGAATACTATACAAGAAATAAATTGGATTGTAAATTGTAATAGTTTGTTACACAAAATGACTTTCTGCGTTACTCCCGAGGAATCCCACTGAGTGGCAGTATGGAGCACCTTTTTACTGTAGTTGTATAGAAGGTGGCTTCATTTCATTGTATATGTACTCAACCATATAAAAGCATGATATAGCAACTGTAAGAGCAGTTACATTGAATGCCAGAGATACATTCATCAGATTTTGAAGTTGGTTGTACAAGGAGTGATAACTGACACTGTACTTAAAATCACTTTGTAAAACCTAGAAATATCACTATCCTGTAACTAACAGATCATTGAAAAGAGTAATCAATGAATACTATACAAGAAATTGTATATTGTAATAGTTTGTTACACAAAATGACTTTCTGCGTTACTCACGAGGAATCCCACTGAATGGCAGTATGTAGCACCTTTTTGCTATAGTTGTATAGAAGGTGGCTTCATTTCATTGTATATGTACTCAACCATATAAAAGCATGATATAGCAACTGTAAGAGCAGTTACATTGAATGCAAGAGATACGTTCATCAGATTTTGAAGTGGGTTGTACAAGGAGTGATTACTGACACTGTATTGATATCACGTTGGAAAACCTAGAAATTTCACTGTTGTCTAACCAAGCGATCGCAGAAGAGTAATCAATGAATACTATACAAGAAATACATTGGATTGTAAATTGTAATAGTTTGTTACACAAAATGACTTTCTGCGTTACTCGCGAGGAATCCCACTGAGTGGCAGTATGGAGCACCTTTTTACTGTAGTTGTATAGAAGGTGGCTTCATTTCATTGTATATGTACTCAAGCATATAAAAGCATGATATAGCAACGGTAAGAGCAGTTACATTGAATGCAAGAGATACATTCATCAGATTTTGAAGTTGGTTGTACAAGGAGTGATAACTGACACTGTACTGATATCACTTTGTAAAACGTAGAAATTTCACTGTTGTCTAACCAAGAGTTCACAGAAGAGTAATCAATGAATACTATACAAGAAATACATTGGATTGTAAATTGTAATAGTTTGTTACACAAAATGACTTTCTGCGTTACTCCCGAGGAATCCCACTGAGTGGCAGTATGGAGCACCTTTTTGCTAGAGTTGTATAGAAGGTGGCTTCATTTCATTGTATATGTACTCAACCATATAAAAGCATGATATAGCAACTGTAAGAGCAGTTACATTGAATGCCAGAGATACATTCATCAGATTTTGAAGTTCTTTGTACAAGGAGTGATAACTGACACTGTACTGATATAACTTTGTAAAACGTAGAAATTTCACTGTTGTCTAACCAAGAGTTCACAGAAGAGTAATCAATGAATACTATACAAGAAATACATTGGATTGTAAATTATAATAGTTTGTTACACAAAATGACTTTCTGCGTTACTCCCGAGGAATCCCACTGAGTGGCAGTATGGAGCACCTTTTTGCTATAGTTGTATAGAAGGTGGCTTCATTTCATTGTATATGTACTCAACCATATAAAAGCATGATATAGCAACTGTAAGAGCAGTTACATTGAATGCCAGAGATACATTCATCAGATTTTGAAGTTGTTTGTACAAGGAGTGATAACTGACACTGTACTGATATCACTTGGTAAAACCTAGAAATATCACTATCCTGTAACGAACAGATCATTGAAAGGAGTAATCAATGAATACTATACAAGAAATTATATATTGTAATAGTTTGTTACACAAAATGACTTTCTGCGTTACTCCCGAGGAATCCCACCGAGTGGCAGTATGGAGCTCCTTTTTACTATAGTTGTATAGAAGGTGGCTACATTTCATTGTATATGTACTCAACCATATAAAAGCATGATATAGCAACTGTAAGAGCAGTTACATTGAATGCAAGAGATACATTCATCAGATTTTGAAGTTCTTTGTACAAGGAGTGATAACTGACACTGTACTGATATCACTTTGTAAAACGTAGAAATTTCACTGTTGTCTAACCAAGCGATCGCAGAAGAGTAATCAATGAATACTATACAAAAAATACATTGGATTGTAAATTGTAATAGTTTGTTACACAAAATGACTTTCTGCGTTACTCGCGAGGAATCCCACTGAGTGGCAGTATGGAGCACCTTTTTACTGTAGTTGTATAGAAGGTGGCTTCATTTCATTGTATATGTACTCAACCATATAAAAGCATGATATAGCAACGGTAAGAGCAGTTACATTGAATGCAAGAGATACATTCATCAGATTTTGAAGTTGGTTGTACAAGGAGTGATAACTGACACTGTACTGATATCACTTTGTAAAACGTAGAAATTTCACTGTTGTCTAACCAAGAGTTCACAGAAGAGTAATCAATGAATACTATACAAGAAATACATTGGATTGTAAATTGTAATAGTTTGTTACACAAAATGACTTTCTGCGTTACTCCCGAGGAATCCCACTGAGTGGCAGTATGGAGCACCTTTTTGCTATAGTTGTATAGAAGGTGGCTTCATTTCATTGTATATGTACTCAACCATATAAAAGCATGATATAGCAACTGTAAGAGCAGTTACATTGAATGCCAGAGATACATTCATCAGATTTTGAAGTTCTTTGTACAAGGAGTGATAACTGACACTGTACTGATATAACTTTGTAAAACGTAGAAATTTCACTGTTGTCTAACCAAGAGTTCACAGAAGAGTAATCAATGAATACTATACAAGAAATACATTGGATTGTAAATTATAATAGTTTGTTACACAAAATGACTTTCTGCGTTACTCCCGAGGAATCCCACTGAGTGGCAGTATGGAGCACCTTTTTGCTATAGTTGTATAGAAGGTGGCTTCATTTCATTGTATATGTACTCAACCATATAAAAGCATGATATAGCAACTGTAAGAGCAGTTACATTGAATGCCAGAGATACATTCATCAGATTTTGAAGTTGTTTGTACAAGGAGTGATAACTGACACTGTACTGATATCACTTGGTAAAACCTAGAAATATCACTATCCTGTAACCAACAGATCATTGAAAGGAGTAATCAATGAATACTATACAAGAAATTATATATTGTAATAGTTTGTTACACAAAATGACTTTCTGCGTTACTCCCGAGGAATCCCACTGAGTGGCAGTATGGAGCTCCTTTTTACTATAGTTGTATAGAAGGTGGCTTCATTTCATTGTATATGTACTCAACCATATAAAAGCATGATATAGCAACTGTAAGAGCAGTTACATTGAATGCAAGAGATACATTCATCAGATTTTGAAGTTGTTTGTACAAGGAGTGATAACTGACACTGTACTTAAAATCACTTTGTAAAACCTAGAAATATCACTATCCTGTAACCAACAGATCATTGAAAAGAGTAATCAATGAATACTATACAAGAAATTATATATTGTAATAGTTTGTTACAGAAAATGACTTTCTGCGTTACTCCCGAGGAATCCCACTGAGTGGCAGTATGGAGCACCTTTTTACTGTAGTTGTATAGAAGGTGGCTTCATTTCATTGTATATGTACTCAACCATATAAAAGCATGATATAGCAACTGTAAGAGCAGTTACATTGAATGCAAGAGATACATTCATCAGATTTTGAAGTTGGTTATACAAGGAGTGATTACTGACACTCTATTGATATCACGTTGTAAAACCTAGAAATTTCACTGTTGTCTAACCAAGAGATGGCAGAAGAGTAATCAATGAATACTATACAAGAAATACATTGGATTGTAAATTGTAATAGTTTGTTACACAAAATGACTTTCTGCGTTACTCACGAGGAATCCCACTGAGTGGCAGTATGGAGCACCTTTTTACTGTAGTTGTATAGAAGGTGGCTTCATTTAATTGTATATGTACTCAAGCATATAAAAGCATGATATAGCAACGGTAAGAGCAGTTACATTGAATGCCAGAGATACATTCATCAGATTTTGAAGTTCTTTGTACAAGGAGTGATAACTGACACTGTACTGATATCACTTTGTAAAACGTAGAAATTTCACTGTTGTCTAACCAAGAGTTCACAGAAGAGTAATCAATGAATACTATACAAGAAATACATTGGATTGTAAATTGTAATAGTTTGTTACACAAAATGACTTTCTGCGTTACTCCCGAGGAATCCCACTGAGTGGCAGTATGGAGCACCTTTTTGCTAGAGTTGTATAGAAGGTGGCTTCATTTAATTGTATATGTACTCAACCATATAAAAGCAAGATATAGCAACTGTAAGAGCAGTTACATTGAATGCCAGAGATACATTCATCAGATTTTGAAGTTGTTTGTACAAGGAGTGATAACTGACACTGTACTTAAAATCACTTTGTAAAACCTAGAAATATCACTATCCTGTAACCAAGAGATCATTGAAAAGAGTAATCAATGAATACTATACAAGGCATTATATATTGTAATAGTTTGTTACACAAAATGACTTTCTGCGTTACTCCCGAGGAATCCCACTGAGTGGCAGTATGGAGCACCTTTTTGCTATAGTTGTATAGAAGGTGGCTTCATTTCATTGTATATGTACTCAACCATATAAAAGCATGATATAGACACTGTAAGAGCAGTTACATTGAATGCAAGAGATACATTCATCAGATTTTAAAGTTGGTTGTACAAGGAGTGATAACTGACACTGTCCTGATATCACTTTGTAAAACGTAGAAATTTCACTGTTGTCTAACCAAGAGTTCACAGAAGAGTAATCAATGAATACTATACAAGAAATACATTGGATTGTAAATTGTATTAGTTTGTTACACAACATGACTTTCTGCGTTACTCCCGAGGAATCCCACTTGGTGGCAGTATGGAGCACCTTTTTACTGTAGTTGTATAGAAGGTGGCTTCATTTAATTGTATATGTACTCAACCATATAAAATCAAGATATATCAACTGTAAGAGCAATTACATTGAATGCAAGAGATACATTCATCAGATTTTCAAGTTGGTTGTGCAAGGAGTGATAACTGACACTGTACTGATATCACTTTGTAAAACGTAGAAATTTCACTGTTGTCTAACCAAGAGTTCACAGAAGAGTAATCAATGAATACTATCCAAGAAATACATTGGATTGTAAATTGTAATAGTTCGTTACACAAAATGACTTTCTGCGTTACTCCCGAGGAATCCCACTGTGTAGCAGTATGGAGCAACTTTTTGCTATAGTTGTATAGAAGGTGGCTTCATTTCATTGTATATGTACTCAACCATATAAAAGCATGATATAGCAACTGTAAGAGTAGTTACATTGAATGGCAGAGATACAGTCATCAGATTTTGAAGTTGTTTGTACAAGGAGTGATAACTGATACTGTACTGATATCACTTTGTAAAACCTAGAAATATCACTATCCTGTAACCAACAGACCATTGAAAAGAGTAATCAATGAATACTATACAAGAAATTGTATATTGTAATAGTTTGTTACACAAAATGACTTTCTGCGTTACTCCCGAGGAATCCCACTGAGTGGCAGTATGGAGCTCCTTTTTACTATAGTTGTATAGAAGGTGGCTTCATTTCATTGTATATGTACTCAACCATATAAAAGCATGATATAGCAACTGTAAGAGCAGTTACATTGAATGCCAGAGATACATTCATCAGATTTTGAAGTTGTTTGTACAAGGAGTGATAACTGACACTGTACTTAAAATCACTTTGTAAAACCTAGAAATATCACTATCCTGAAACCAACAGATCATTGAAAAGAGTAATCAATGAATACTATACAAGAAATTATATATTGTAATAGTTTGTTACACAAAATGACTTTCTGCGTTACTCCCGAGGAATCCCACTGAGTGGCAGTATGGAGCTCCTTTTTACTATAGTTGTATAGAAGGTGGCTTCATTTCATTGTATATGTACTCAACCATATAAAAGCATGATATAGCAACTGTAAGAGCAGTTACATTGAATGCAAGAGATACGTTCATCAGATTTTTAAGTTGGTTGTACAAGGAGTGATTACTGACACTGTATTGATATCACGTTGGAAAACCTCGAAATTTTACTGTTGTCTAACCAAGAGATCGCAGAAGAGTAATCAATGAATACTATACAAGAAATACATTGGATTGTAAATTGTATTAGTTTGTTACACAACATGACTTTCTGCGTTACTCCCGAGGAATCCCACTGGGTGGCAGTATGGAGCACCTTTTTGCTATAGTTGTATAGAAGGTGGCTTCATTTCATTGTATATGTACTCAACCATATAAAAGCATGATATAGCAACTGTAAGAGCAGTTACATTGAATGCAAGAGATACATTCATCAGATTTTAAAATTGGTTGTACAAGGAGTGATAACTGACACTGTCCTGATATCACTTTGTAAAACGTAGAAATTTCACTGTTGTCTAACCAAGAGTTCACAGAAGAGTAATCAATGAATACTATACAAGAAATACATTGGATTGTAAATTGTAATAGTTTGTTACACAAAATGACTTTCTGTGTTACTCCCGAGGAATCCCACTGAGTGGCAGTATGGAGCACCTTTTTGCTATAGTTGTATAGAAGGTGGCTTCATTTCATTGTATATGTACTCAACCATATAAAAGCATGATATAGCAACTGTAAGAGCAGTTACATTGAATGCAAGAGATACGTTCATCAGATTTTGAAGTGGGTTGTACAAGGAGTGATTACTGACACTGTATTGATATCACGTTGGAAAACCTAGAAATTTCACTGTTGTCTAACCAAGCGATCGCAGAAGAGTAATCAATGAATACTATACAAGAAATACATTGGATTGTAAATTGTAATAGTTTGTTACATAAAATGACTTTCTGCGTTACTCGCGAGGAATCCCACTGAGTGGCAGTATGGAGCACCTTTTTACTGTAGTTGTATAGAAGGTGGCTTCATTTCATTGTATATGTACTCAAGCATATAAAAGCATGATATAGCAACGGTAAGAGCAGTTACATTGAATGCAAGAGATACATTCATCAGATTTTGAAGTTGGTTGTACAAGGAGTGATAACTGACACTGTACTGATATCACTTTGTAAAACGTAGAAATTTCACTGTTGTCTAACCAAGAGTTCACAGAAGAGTAATCAATGAATACTATACAAGAAATACATTGGATTGTAAATTGTAATCGTTTGTTACACAAAATGACTTTCTGCGTTACTCCCGAGGAATCCCACTGAGTGGCAGTATGGAGCACCTTTTTGCTATAGTTGTATAGAAGGTGGCTTCATTTCATTGTATATGTACTCAACCATATAAAAGCATGATATAGCAACTGTAAGAGCAGTTACATTGAATGCCAGAGATACATTCATCAGATTTTGAAGTTCTTTGTACAAGGAGTGATAACTGACACTGTACTGATATAACTTTGTAAAACGTAGAAATTTCACTGTTGTCTAACCAAGAGTTCACAGAAGAGTAATCAATGAATACTATACAAGAAATACATTGGATTGTAAATTATAATAGTTTGTTACACAAAATGACTTTCTGCGTTACTCCCGAGGAATCCCACTGAGTGGCAGTATGGAGCACCTTTTTGCTATAGTTGTATAGAAGGTGGCTTCATTTCATTGTATATGTACTCAACCATATAAAAGCATGATATAGCAACTGTAAGAGCAGTTACATTGAATGCCAGAGATACATTCATCAGATTTTGAAGTTGTTTGTACAAGGAGTGATAACTGACACTGTACTGATATCACTTGGTAAAACCTAGAAATATCACTATCCTGTAACCAACAGATCATTGAAAGGAGTAATCAATGAATACTATACAAGAAATTATATATTGTAATAGTTTGTTACACAAAATGACTTTCTGCGTTACTCCCGAGGAATCCCACTGAGTGGCAGTATGGAGCTCCTTTTTACTATAGTTGTATAGAAGGTGGCTACATTTCATTGTATATGTACTCAACCATATAAAAGCATGATATAGCAACGGTAAGAGCAGTTACATTGAATGCAAGAGATACATTCATCAGATTTTGAAGTTGGTTGTACAAGGAGTGATAACTGACACTGTACTGATATCACTTTGTAAAACGTAGAAATTTCACTGTTGTCTAACCAAGAGTTCACAGAAGAGTAATCAATGAATACTATACAAGAAATACATTGGATTGTAAATTGTAATAGTTTGTTACACAAAATGACTTTCTGCGTTACTCCCGAGGAATCCCACTGAGTGGCAGTATGGAGCACCTTTTTGCTATAGTTGTATAGAAGGTGGCTTCATTTCATTGTATATGTACTCAACCATATAAAAGCATGATATAGCAACTGTAAGAGCAGTTACATTGAATGCCAGAGATACATTCATCAGATTTTGAAGTTCTTTGTACAAGGAGTGATAACTGACACTGTACTGATATAACTTTGTAAAACGTAGAAATTTCACTGTTGTCTAACCAAGAGTTCACAGAAGAGTAATCAATGAATACTATAAAAGAAATACATTGGATTGTAAATTATAATAGTTTGTTACACAAAATGACTTTCTGCGTTACTCCCGAGGAATCCCACTGAGTGGCAGTATGGAGCACCTTTTTGCTATAGTTGTATAGAAGGTGGCTTCATTTCATTGTATATGTACTCAACCATATAAAAGCATGATATAGCAACTGTAAGAGCAGTTACATTGAATGCCAGAGATACATTCATCAGATTTTGAAGTTGTTTGTACAAGGAGTGATAACTGACACTGTCCTGATATCACTTGGTAAAACCTAGAAATATCACTATCCTGTAACCAACAGATCATTGAAAGGAGTAATCAATGAATACTATACAAGAAATTATATATTGTAATAGTTTGTTACACAACATGACTTTCTGCGTTACTCCCGAGGAATCCCACTGAGTGGCAGTATGGAGCTCCTTTTTACTATAGTTGTATAGAAGGTGGCTTCATTTCATTGTATATGTTCTCAACCATATAAAAGCATGATATAGCAACTGTAAGAGCAGTTACATTGAATGCAAGAGATAAATTCATCAGATTTTGAAGTTGTTTGTACAAGGAGTGATAACTGACACTGTACTTAAAATCACTTTGTAAAACCTAGAAATATCACTATCCTGTAACCAACAGATCATTGAAAAGAGTAATCAATGAATACTATACAAGAAATTATATATTGTAATAGTTTGTTACAGAAAATGACTTTCTGCGTTACTCCCGAGGAATCCCACTGAGTGGCAGTATGGAGCACCTTTTTACTGTAGTTGTATAGAAGGTGGCTTCATTTCACTGTATATGTACTCAACCATATAAAAGCATGATATAGCAACTGTAAGAGCAGTTACATTGAATGCAAGAGATACATTCATCAGATTTTGAAGTTGGTTATACAAGGAGTGATTACTGACACTCTATTGATATCACTTTGTAAAACCTAGAAATTTCACTGTTGTCTAACCAAGAGATGGCAGAAGAGTAATCAATGAATACTATACAAGAAATACATTGGATTGTAAATTGTAATAGTTTGTTACACAAAATGACTTTCTGCGTTACTCACGAGGAATCCCACTGAGTGGCAGTATGGAGCACCTTTTTACTGTAGTTGTATAGAAGGTGGCTTCATTTAATTGTATATGTACTCAAGCATATAAAAGCATGATATAGCAACGGTAAGAGCAGTTACATTTAATGCCAGAGATACATTCATCAGATTTTGAAGTTCTTTGTACAAGGAGTGATAACTGACACTGTACTGATATCACTTTGTAAAACGTAGAAATTTCACTGTTGTCTAACCAAGAGTTCACAGAAGAGTAATCAATGAATACTATACAAGAAATACATTGGATTGTAAATTGTAATAGTTTGTTACACAAAATGACTTTCTGCGTTACTCCCGAGGAATCCCACTGAGTGGCAGTATGGAGCACCTTTTTGCTAGAGTTGTATAGAAGGTGGCTTCATTTCATTGTATATGTACTCAACCATATAAAAGCAAGATATAGCAACTGTAAGAGCAGTTACATTGAATGCCAGAGATACATTCATCAGATTTTGAAGTTGTTTGTACAAGGAGTGATAACTGACACTGTACTTAAAATCACTTTGTAAAACCTAGAAATATCACTATCCTGTAACCAACAGATCATTGAAAAGAGTAATCAATGAATACTATACAAGGCATTATATATTGTAATAGTTTGTTACACAAAATGACTTTCTGCGTTACTCCCGAGGAATCCCACTGAGTGGCAGTATGGAGCACCTTTTTGCTATAGTTGTATAGAAGGTGGCTTCATTTCATTGTATATGTACTCAACCATATAAAAGCATGATATAGACACTGTAAGAGCAGTTACATTGAATGCAAGAGATACATTCATCAGATTTTAAAGTTGGTTGTACAAGGAGTGATAACTGACACTGTCCTGATATCACTTTGTAAAACGTAGAAATTTCACTGTTGTCTAACCAAGAGTTCACAGAAGAGTAATCAATGAATACTATACAAGAAATACATTGGATTGTAAATTGTATTAGTTTGTTACACAACATGACTTTCTGCGTTACTCCCGAGGAATCCCACTTGGTGGCAGTATGGAGCACCTTTTTACTGTAGTTGTATAGAAGGTTGCTTCATTTAATTGTATATGTACTCAACCATATAAAATCAAGATATATAAACTGTAAGAGCAATTACATTGAATGCAAGAGATACATTCATCAGATTTTCAAGTTGGTTGTGCAAGGAGTGATAACTGACACTGTACTGATATCACTTTGTAAAACGTAGAAATTTCACTGTTGTCTAACCAAGAGTTCACAGAAGAGTAATCAATGAATACTATCCAAGAAATACATTGGATTGTAAATTGTAATAGTTCGTTACACAAAATGACTTTCTGCGTTACTCCCGAGGAATCCCACTGAGTGGCAGTATGGAGCAACTTTTTGCTATTGTTGTATAGAAGGTGGCTTCATTTCATTGTATATGTACTCAACCATATAAAAGCATGATATAGCAACTGTAAGAGCAGTTACATTGAATGGCAGAGATACATTCATCAGATATTGAAGTTGTTTGTACAAGGAGTGATAACTGACACTGTACTGATATCACTTTGTAAAACCTAGAAATATCACTATCCTGTAACCAACAGATCATTGAAAAGAGTAATCAATGAATACTATACAAGAAATACATTGGATTGTAAATTGTAATAGTTTGTTACACAAAATGACTTTCTGCGTTACTCCCGAGGAATCCCACTGAGTGGCAGTATGGAGCACCTTTTTGCTATAGTTGTATAGAAGGTGGCTTCATTTCATTGTATATGTACTCAACCATAAAAAAGCATGATATAGCAACTGTAAGAGCAATTACATTGAATGCAAGAGATACATTCATCAGATTTTGAAGTTGGTTGTACAAGAAGTGATTACTAACACTGTATTGATATCACGTTGTAAAACCTAGAAATTTCACTGTTGTCTAACCAAGAGATCGCAGAAGAGTAATCAATGAATACTATACAAGAAATACATTGGATTGTAAATTGTATTAGTTTGTTACACAACATGACTTTCTGCGTTACTCCCGAGGAATCCCACTGGGTGGCAGTATGGAGCACCTTTTTACTGTAGTTGTATAGAAGGTGTCTTCATTTAATTGTATATGTACTCAACCATATAAAATCAAGATATATCAACTGTAAGAGCAATTACATTGAATGCAAGAGATACATTCATCAGATTTTGAAGTTGGTTGTACAAGGAGTGATAACTGACACTGTACTGATATCACTTTGTAAAACGTAGAAATTTCACTGTTGTCTAACCAAGAGTTCACAGAAGAGTAATCAATGAATACTATCCAAGAAATACATTGGATCTTAAATTGTAATAGTTTGTTACACAAAATGACTTTCTGCATTACTCCCGAGGAATCCCACTAAGTGGCAGTATGGAGCACCTTTTTGCTATAGTTGTATAGAAGGTGGCTTCATTTCATTGTATATGTACTCAACCATATAAAAGCATGATATAGCAACTGTAAGAGCAGTTACATTGAATGGCAGAGATACATTCATCAGATTTTGAAGTTGTTTGTACAAGGAGTGATAACTTGACACTGTACTGATATCACTTTGTAAAACCTAGAAATATCACTATCCTGTAACCAACAGATCATTGAAAAGAGTAATCAATGAATACTATACAAGAAATTGTATATTGTAATAGTTTGTTACACAAAATGACTTTCTACGTTACTCCCGAGGAATCCCACTGAATGGCAGTATGGAGCACCTTTTTGCTATAGTTGTATAGAAGGTGGCTTCATTTCATTGTATATGTACTCAACCATATAAAAGCATGATATAGCAACTGTAAGAGCAGTTACATTGAATGCCAGAGATACATTCATCAGATTTTGAAGTTGTTTGTACAAGGAGTGATAACTGACACTGTACTTAAAATCACTTTGTAAAACCTAGAAATATCACTATCCTGTAACCAACAGATCATTGAAAAGAGTAATCAATGAATACTATACAAGAAATTATATATTGTAATAGTTTGTTACACAAAATGACTTTCTGCGTTACTCCCGAGGAATCCCACTGAGTGGAAGTATGGAGCTCCTTTTTACTATAGTTGTATAGAAGGTGGCTTCATTTCATTGTATATGTACTCAACCATATAAAAGCATGATATAGCAACTGTAAGAGCAGTTACATTGAATGCCAGAGATACATTCATCAGATTTTGAAGTTGTTTGTACAAGGAGTGATAACTGACACTGTACTTAAAATCACTTTGTAAAACCTAGAAATATCACTATCCTGTAACCAACAGATCATTGAAAAGAGTAATCAATGAATACTATACAAGAAATTATATATTGTAATAGTTTGTTACACAAAATGACTTCCTGCGTTACTCTCGAGGAATCCCACTGAGTGGCAGTATGGAGCTCCTTTTTACTATAGTTTTATAGAAGGTGGCTTCATTTCATTGTATATGTCCTCAACCATATAAAGGCATGATATAGCAACTGTAAGAGCAGTTACATTGAATGCAAGAGATACGTTCATCAGATTTTGAAGTTGGTTGTACAAGGAGTGATTACTGACACTGTATTGATATCACGTTGGAAAACCTAGAAATTTCACTGTTGTCTAACCAAGCGATCGCAGAAGAGTAATCAACGAATACTATACAAGAAATAAATTGGATTGTAAATTGTAATAGTTTGTTACACAAAATGACTTTCTGCGTTACTCCCGAGGAATCCCACTGAGTGGCAGTATGGAGCACCTTTTTACTGTAGTTGTATAGAAGGTGGCTTCATTTCATTGTATATGTACTCAACCATATAAAAGCATGATATAGCAACTGTAAGAGCAGTTACATTGAATGCCAGAGATACATTCATCAGATTTTGAAGTTGGTTGTACAAGGAGTGATAACTGACACTGTACTTAAAATCACTTTGTAAAACCTAGAAATATCACTATCCTGTAACTAACAGATCATTGAAAAGAGTAATCAATGAATACTATACAAGAAATTGTATATTGTAATAGTTTGTTACACAAAATGACTTTCTGCGTTACTCACGAGGAATCCCACTGAATGGCAGTATGTAGCACCTTTTTGCTATAGTTGTATAGAAGGTGGCTTCATTTCATTGTATATGTACTCAACCATATAAAAGCATGATATAGCAACTGTAAGAGCAGTTACATTGAATGCAAGAGATACGTTCATCAGATTTTGAAGTGGGTTGTACAAGGAGTGATTACTGACACTGTATTGATATCACGTTGGAAAACCTAGAAATTTCACTGTTGTCTAACCAAGCGATCGCAGAAGAGTAATCAATGAATACTATACAAGAAATACATTGGATTGTAAATTGTAATAGTTTGTTACACAAAATGACTTTCTGCGTTACTCGCGAGGAATCCCACTGAGTGGCAGTATGGAGCACCTTTTTACTGTAGTTGTATAGAAGGTGGCTTCATTTCATTGTATATGTACTCAAGCATATAAAAGCATGATATAGCAACGGTAAGAGCAGTTACATTGAATGCAAGAGATACATTCATCAGATTTTGAAGTTGGTTGTACAAGGAGTGATAACTGACACTGTACTGATATCACTTTGTAAAACGTAGAAATTTCACTGTTGTCTAACCAAGAGTTCACAGAAGAGTAATCAATGAATACTATACAAGAAATACATTGGATTGTAAATTGTAATAGTTTGTTACACAAAATGACTTTCTGCGTTACTCCCGAGGAATCCCACTGAGTGGCAGTATGGAGCACCTTTTTGCTAGAGTTGTATAGAAGGTGGCTTCATTTCATTGTATATGTACTCAACCATATAAAAGCATGATATAGCAACTGTAAGAGCAGTTACATTGAATGCCAGAGATACATTCATCAGATTTTGAAGTTCTTTGTACAAGGAGTGATAACTGACACTGTACTGATATAACTTTGTAAAACGTAGAAATTTCACTGTTGTCTAACCAAGAGTTCACAGAAGAGTAATCAATGAATACTATACAAGAAATACATTGGATTGTAAATTATAATAGTTTGTTACACAAAATGACTTTCTGCGTTACTCCCGAGGAATCCCACTGAGTGGCAGTATGGAGCACCTTTTTGCTATAGTTGTATAGAAGGTGGCTTCATTTCATTGTATATGTACTCAACCATATAAAAGCATGATATAGCAACTGTAAGAGCAGTTACATTGAATGCCAGAGATACATTCATCAGATTTTGAAGTTGTTTGTACAAGGAGTGATAACTGACACTGTACTGATATCACTTGGTAAAACCTAGAAATATCACTATCCTGTAACGAACAGATCATTGAAAGGAGTAATCAATGAATACTATACAAGAAATTATATATTGTAATAGTTTGTTACACAAAATGACTTTCTGCGTTACTCCCGAGGAATCCCACCGAGTGGCAGTATGGAGCTCCTTTTTACTATAGTTGTATAGAAGGTGGCTACATTTCATTGTATATGTACTCAACCATATAAAAGCATGATATAGCAACTGTAAGAGCAGTTACTTTGAATGCAAGAGATACATTCATCAGATTTTGAAGTTCTTTGTACAAGGAGTGATAACTGACACTGTACTGATATCACTTTGTAAAACGTAGAAATTTCACTGTTGTCTAACCAAGCGATCGCAGAAGAGTAATCAATGAATACTATACAAAAAATACATTGGATTGTAAATTGTAATAGTTTGTTACACAAAATGACTTTCTGCGTTACTCGCGAGGAATCCCACTGAGTGGCAGTATGGAGCACCTTTTTACTGTAGTTGTATAGAAGGTGGCTTCATTTCATTGTATATGTACTCAACCATATAAAAGCATGATATAGCAACGGTAAGAGCAGTTACATTGAATGCAAGAGATACATTCATCAGATTTTGAAGTTGGTTGTACAAGGAGTGATAACTGACACTGTACTGATATCACTTTGTAAAACGTAGAAATTTCACTGTTGTCTAACCAAGAGTTCACAGAAGAGTAATCAATGAATACTATACAAGAAATACATTGGATTGTAAATTGTAATAGTTTGTTACACAAAATGACTTTCTGCGTTACTCCCGAGGAATCCCACTGAGTGGCAGTATGGAGCACCTTTTTGCTATAGTTGTATAGAAGGTGGCTTCATTTCATTGTATATGTACTCAACCATATAAAAGCATGATATAGCAACTGTAAGAGCAGTTACATTGAATGCCAGAGATACATTCATCAGATTTTGAAGTTCTTTGTACAAGGAGTGATAACTGACACTGTACTGATATAACTTTGTAAAACGTAGAAATTTCACTGTTGTCTAACCAAGAGTTCACAGAAGAGTAATCAATGAATACTATACAAGAAATACATTGGATTGTAAATTATAATAGTTTGTTACACAAAATGACTTTCTGCGTTACTCCCGAGGAATCCCACTGAGTGGCAGTATGGAGCACCTTTTTGCTATAGTTGTATAGAAGGTGGCTTCATTTCATTGTATATGTACTCAACCATATAAAAGCATGATATAGCAACTGTAAGAGCAGTTACATTGAATGCCAGAGATACATTCATCAGATTTTGAAGTTGTTTGTACAAGGAGTGATAACTGACACTGTACTGATATCACTTGGTAAAACCTAGAAATATCACTATCCTGTAACCAACAGATCATTGAAAGGAGTAATCAATGAATACTATACAAGAAATTATATATTGTAATAGTTTGTTACACAAAATGACTTTCTGCGTTACTCCCGAGGAATCCCACTGAGTGGCAGTATGGAGCTCCTTTTTACTATAGTTGTATAGAAGGTGGCTTCATTTCATTGTATATGTACTCAACCATATAAAAGCATGATATAGCAACTGTAAGAGCAGTTACATTGAATGCAAGAGATACATTCATCAGATTTTGAAGTTGTTTGTACAAGGAGTGATAACTGACACTGTACTTAAAATCACTTTGTAAAACCTAGAAATATCACTATCCTGTAACCAACAGATCATTGAAAAGAGTAATCAATGAATACTATACAAGAAATTATATATTGTAATAGTTTGTTACAGAAAATGACTTTCTGCGTTACTCCCGAGGAATCCCACTGAGTGGCAGTATGGAGCACCTTTTTACTGTAGTTGTATAGAAGGTGGCTTCATTTCATTGTATATGTACTCAACCATATAAAAGCATGATATAGCAACTGTAAGAGCAGTTACATTGAATGCAAGAGATACATTCATCAGATTTTGAAGTTGGTTATACAAGGAGTGATTACTGACACTCTATTGATATCACGTTGTAAAACCTAGAAATTTCACTGTTGTCTAACCAAGAGATGGCAGAAGAGTAATCAATGAATACTATACAAGAAATACATTGGATTGTAAATTGTAATAGTTTGTTACACAAAATGACTTTCTGCGTTACTCACGAGGAATCCCACTGAGTGGCAGTATGGAGCACCTTTTTACTGTAGTTGTATAGAAGGTGGCTTCATTTAATTGTATATGTACTCAAGCATATAAAAGCATGATATAGCAACGGTAAGAGCAGTTACATTGAATGCCAGAGATACATTCATCAGATTTTGAAGTTCTTTGTACAAGGAGTGATAACTGACACTGTACTGATATCACTTTGTAAAACGTAGAAATTTCACTGTTGTCTAACCAAGAGTTCACAGAAGAGTAATCAATGAATACTATACAAGAAATACATTGGATTGTAAATTGTAATAGTTTGTTACACAAAATGACTTTCTGCGTTACTCCCGAGGAATCCCACTGAGTGGCAGTATGGAGCACCTTTTTGCTAGAGTTGTATAGAAGGTGGCTTCATTTAATTGTATATGTACTCAACCATATAAAAGCAAGATATAGCAACTGTAAGAGCAGTTACATTGAATGCCAGAGATACATTCATCAGATTTTGAAGTTGTTTGTACAAGGAGTGATAACTGACACTGTACTTAAAATCACTTTGTAAAACCTAGAAATATCACTATCCTGTAACCAAGAGATCATTGAAAAGAGTAATCAATGAATACTATACAAGGCATTATATATTGTAATAGTTTGTTACACAAAATGACTTTCTGCGTTACTCCCGAGGAATCCCACTGAGTGGCAGTATGGAGCACCTTTTTGCTATAGTTGTATAGAAGGTGGCTTCATTTCATTGTATATGTACTCAACCATATAAAAGCATGATATAGACACTGTAAGAGCAGTTACATTGAATGCAAGAGATACATTCATCAGATTTTAAAGTTGGTTGTACAAGGAGTGATAACTGACACTGTCCTGATATCACTTTGTAAAACGTAGAAATTTCACTGTTGTCTAACCAAGAGTTCACAGAAGAGTAATCAATGAATACTATACAAGAAATACATTGGATTGTAAATTGTATTAGTTTGTTACACAACATGACTTTCTGCGTTACTCCCGAGGAATCCCACTTGGTGGCAGTATGGAGCACCTTTTTACTGTAGTTGTATAGAAGGTTGCTTCATTTAATTGTATATGTACTCAACCATATAAAATCAAGATATATAAACTGTAAGAGCAATTACATTGAATGCAAGAGATACATTCATCAGATTTTCAAGTTGGTTGTGCAAGGAGTGATAACTGACACTGTACTGATATCACTTTGTAAAACGTAGAAATTTCACTGTTGTCTAACCAAGAGTTCACAGAAGAGTAATCAATGAATACTATCCAAGAAATACATTGGATTGTAAATTGTAATAGTTCGTTACACAAAATGACTTTCTGCGTTACTCCCGAGGAATCCCACTGAGTGGCAGTATGGAGCAACTTTTTGCTATTGTTGTATAGAAGGTGGCTTCATTTCATTGTATATGTACTCAACCATATAAAAGCATGATATAGCAACTGTAAGAGCAGTTACATTGAATGGCAGAGATACATTCATCAGATATTGAAGTTGTTTGTACAAGGAGTGATAACTGACACTGTACTGATAACACTTTGTAAAACCTAGAAATATCACTATCCTGTAACCAACAGATCATTGAAAAGAGTAATCAATGAATACTATACAAGAAATTGTATATTGTAATAGTTTGTTACACAAAATGACTTTCTGCGTTACTCCCGAGGAATCCCACTGAGTGGCAGTATGGAGCACCTTTTTGCTATAGTTGTATAGAAGGTGGCTTCATTTCATTGTATATGTACTCAAACATAAAAAAGCATGATATAGCAACTGTAAGAGCAATTACATTGAATGCAAGAGATACATTCATCAGATTTTGAAGTTGGTTGTACAAGAAGTGATTACTAACACTGTATTGATATCACGTTGTAAAACCTAGAAATTTCACTGTTGTCTAACCAAGAGATCGCAGAAGAGGAATCAATGAATACTATACAAGAAATACATTGGATTGTAAATTGTATTAGTTTGTTACACAACATGACTTTCTGCGTTACTCCCGAGGAATCCCACTGGGTGGCAGTATGGAGCACCTTTTTACTGTAGTTGTATAGAAGGTGTCTTCATTTAATTGTATATGTACTCAACCATATAAAATCAAGATATATCAACTGTAAGAGCAATTACATTGAATGCAAGAGATACATTCATCAGATTTTGAAGTTGGTTGTACAAGGAGTGATAACTGACACTGTACTGATATCACTTTGTAAAACGTAGAAATTTCACTGTTGTCTAACCAAGAGTTCACAGAAGAGTAATCAATGAATACTATCCAAGAAATACATTGGATCTTAAATTGTAATAGTTTGTTACACAAAATGACTTTCTGCATTACTCCCGAGGAATCCCACTAAGTGGCAGTATGGAGCACCTTTTTGCTATAGTTGTATAGAAGGTGGCTTCATTTCATTGTATATGTACTCAACCATATAAAAGCATGATATAGCAACTGTAAGAGCAGTTACATTGAATGGCAGAGATACATTCATCAGATTTTGAAGTTTTGTACAAGGAGTGATAACTTGACACTGTACTGATATCACTTTGTAAAACCTAGAAATATCACTATCCTGTAACCAACAGATCATTGAAAAGAGTAATCAATGAATACTATACAAGAAATTGTATATTGTAATAGTTTGTTACACAAAATGACTTTCTACGTTACTCCCGAGGAATCCCACTGAATGGCAGTATGGAGCACCTTTTTGCTATAGTTGTATAGAAGGTGGCTTCATTTCATTGTATATGTACTCAACCATATAAAAGCATGATATAGCAACTGTAAGAGCAGTTACATTGAATGCCAGAGATACATTCATCAGATTTTGAAGTTGTTTGTACAAGGAGTGATAACTGACACTGTACTTAAAATCACTTTGTAAAACCTAGAAATATCACTATCCTGTAACCAACAGATCATTGAAAAGAGTAATCAATGAATACTATACAAGAAATTATATATTGTAATAGTTTGTTACACAAAATGACTTTCTGCGTTACTCCCGAGGAATCCCACTGAGTGGAAGTATGGAGCTCCTTTTTACTATAGTTGTATAGAAGGTGGCTTCATTTCATTGTATATGTACTCAACCATATAAAAGCATGATATAGCAACTGTAAGAGCAGTTACATTGAATGCCAGAGATACATTCATCAGATTTTGAAGTTGTTTGTACAAGGAGTGATAACTGACACTGTACTTAAAATCACTTTGTAAAACCTAGAAATATCACTATCCTGTAACCAACAGATCATTGAAAAGAGTAATCAATGAATACTATACAAGAAATTATATATTGTAATAGTTTGTTACACAAAATGACTTTCTGCGTTACTCCCGAGGAATCCCACTGAGTGGCAGTATGGAGCTCCTTTTTACTATAGTTTTATAGAAGGTGGCTTCATTTCATTGTATATGTACTCAACCATATAAAGGCATGATATAGCAACTGTAAGAGCAGTTACATTGAATGCAAGAGATACGTTCATCAGATTTTGAAGTTGGTTGTACAAGGAGTGATTACTGACACTGTATTGATATCACGTTGGAAAACCTAGAAATTTCACTGTTGTCTAACCAAGCGATCGCAGAAGAGTAATCAACGAATACTATACAAGAAATAAATTGGATTGTAAATTGTAATAGTTTGTTACACAAAATGACTTTCTGCGTTACTCCCGAGGAATCCCACTGAGTGGCAGTATGGAGCACCTTTTTACTGTAGTTGTATAGAAGGTGGCTTCATTTCATTGTATATGTACTCAACCATATAAAAGCATGATATAGCAACTGTAAGAGCAGTTACATTGAATGCCAGAGATACATTCATCAGATTTTGAAGTTGTTTGTACAAGGAGTGATTACTGACACTCTATTGATATCACATTGTAAAACCTAGAAATTTCACTGTTGTCTAACCAAGAGTTCACAGAAGAGTAATCAATGAATACTATACAAGAAATACATTGGATTGTAAATTGTAATAGTTTGTTACACAAAATGACTTTCTGCGTTACTCCCGAGGAATCCCACTGAGTGGCAGTATGGAGCACCTTTTTGCTAGAGTTGTATAGAAGGTGGCTTCATTTCATTGTATATGTACTCAACCATATAAAAGCATGATATAGCAACGGTAAGAGCAGTTACATTGAATGCCAGAGATACATTCATCAGATTTTGAAGTTCTTTGTAGAAGGAGTGATAACTGACACTGTACTGATATCACTTTGTAAAACGTAGAAATTTCACTGTTGTCTAACCAAGAGTTCACAGAAGAGTAATCAATGAATACTATACAAGAAATACATTGGATTGTAAATTGTAATAGTTTGTTACACAAAATGACTTTCTGCTTTACTCCCGAGGAATCCCACTGAGTGGCAGTATGGAGCACCTTTTTCCTATAGTTGTATAGAAGGTGGCTTCATTTCATTGTATATGTACTCAACCATATAAAAGCATGATATAGCAACTGTAAGAGCAGTTACATTGAATGCCAGAGATACATTCATCAGATTTTGAAGTTGTTTGTACAAGGAGTGATAACTGACAGTGTACTTAAAATCACTTTGTAAAATCTAGAAATATCACTATCCTGTAACCAACAGATCATTGAAAAGAGTAATCAATGAATACTATACAAGAAATTATATATTGTAATAGTTTGTTACACAAAATGACTTTCTGCGTTACTCCCGAGGAATCCCACTGAGTGGCAGTATGGAGCTCCTTTTTACTATAGTTGTATAGAAGGTGGCTTCATTTCATTGTATATGTACTCAACCATATAAAAGCATGATATAGCAACTGTAAGAGCAGTTACATTGAATGCAAGAGATACATTCATCAGATTTTGAAGTGGGTTGTACAAGGAGTGATTACTGACACTGTATTGATATCACGTTGTAAAACCTAGAAATTTCACTGTTGTCTAACCAAGAGATCGCAGAAGAGGAATCAATGAATACTATACAAGAAATACATTGGATTGTAAATTGTATTAGTTTGTTACACAACATGACTTTCTGCGTTACTCCCGAGGAATCCCACTTGGTGGCAGTATGGAGCACCTTTTTACTGATATCACTTTGTAAAACCTAGAAATATCACTATCCTGTAACCAACAGACCATTGAAAAGAGTAATCAATGAATACTATACAAGAAATGGTATATTGTAATAGTTTGATACACGAAATGACTTTCTGCATTACTCACGAGGAATCCCACTGAGTGGCAGTATGGAGCACCTTTTTACTATACTTGTATAGAAGGTGGCTTCATTTCATTGTATATGTACTCAACCATATAAAAGCATGATATAGCAACTGTAAGAGCAGTTACATTGAATGCAAGAGATACATTCATCAGATTTTAAAGTTGGTTGTACAAGGAGTGATAACTGACACTGTCCTGATATCACTTTGTAAAACGTAGAAATTTCACTGTTGTCTAACCAAGAGTTCACAGAAGAGTAATCAATGAATACTATACAAGAAATACATTGGATTGTAAATTGTAATAGTTTGTTACACAAAATGCCTTTCTGCGTTACTCCCGAGGAATCCCACTGAGTTGCAGTATGGAGCACCTTTATGCTATAGTTGTATAGAAGGTGGCTTCATTTCATTGTATATGTACTCAACCATATAAAAGCATGATATAGCAACTGTAAGAAGAGTTACATTGAATGCCAGAGATACATTCATCAGATTTTGAAGTTGGTTGTACAAGGAGTGATAACTGACACTGTACTGATATCACTTTGTAAAACCTAGAAATATCACTATCCTGTAACCAACAGATCATTGAAAAGAGTAATCAATGAATACTATACAAGAAATTATATATTGTAATAGTTTGTTACACAAAATGACTTTCTGCGTTACTCCCGAGGAATCCCACTGAGTGGCAGTATGGAGCTCCTTTTTACTATAGTTGTATAGAAGGTGGCTTCATTTCATTGTATATGTACTCAACCATATAAAAGCATGATATAGCAACTGTAAGAGCAGTTACATTGAATGCCAGAGATACATTCATCAGATTTTGAAGTTGTTTGTACGAGGAGTGATAACTGACAGTGTACTTAAAATCACTTTGTAAAACCTAGAAATATCACTATCCTGTAACCAACAGATCATTGAAAAGAGTAATCAATGAATACTATACAAGAAATTATATATTGTAATAGTTTGTTACACAAAATGACTTTCTGCGTTACTCCCGAGGAATCCCACTGAGTGGCAGTATGGAGCTCCTTTTTACTATAGTTGTATAGAAGGTGGCTTCATTTCATTGTATATGTACTCAACCATATAAAAGCATGATATAGCAACTGTAAGAGCAGTTACATTGAATGCAAGAGATACATTCATCAGATTTTGAAGTGGGTTGTACAAGGAGTGATTACTGACACTGTATTGATATCACGTTGTAAAACCTAGAAATTTCACTGTTGTCTAACCAAGAGATCGCAGAAGAGGAATCAATGAATACTATACAAGAAATACATTGGATTGTAAATTGTATTAGTTTGTTACACAACATGACTTTCTGCGTTACTCCCGAGGAATCCCACTTGGTGGCAGTATGGAGCACCTTTTTACTGATATCACTTTGTAAAACCTAGAAATATCACTATCCTGTAACCAACAGACCATTGAAAAGAGTAATCAATGAATACTATACAAGAAATGGTATATTGTAATAGTTTGATACACAAAATGACTTTCTGCATTACTCACGAGGAATCCCACTGAGTGGCAGTATGGAGCACCTTTTTACTATACTTGTATAGAAGGTGGCTTCATTTCATTGTATATGTACTCAACCATATAAAAGCATGATATAGCAACTGTAAGAGCAGTTACATTGAATGCCAGAGATACATTCATCAGATTTTGAAGTTCTTTGTACAAGGAGTGATAACTGACACTGTACTGATATAACTTTGTAAAACGTAGAAATTTCACTGTTGTCTAACCAAGAGTTCACAGAAGAGTAATCAATGAATACTATAAAAGAAATACATTGGATTGTAAATTATAATAGTTTGTTACACAAAATGACTTTCTGCGTTACTCCCGAGGAATCCCACTGAGTGGCAGTATGGAGCACCTTTTTGCTATAGTTGTATAGAAGGTGGCTTCATTTCATTGTATATGTACTCAACCATATAAAAGCATGATATAGCAACTGTAAGAGCAGTTACATTGAATGCCAGAGATACATTCATCAGATTTTGAAGTTGTTTGTACAAGGAGTGATAACTGACACTGTACTGATATCACTTGGTAAAACCTAGAAATATCACTATCCTGTAACCAACAGATCATTGAAAGGAGTAATCAATGAATACTATACAAGAAATTATATATTGTAATAGTTTGTTACACAACATGACTTTCTGCGTTACTCCCGAGGAATCCCACTGAGTGGCAGTATGGAGCTCCTTTTTACTATAGTTGTATAGAAGGTGGCTTCATTTCATTGTATATGTTCTCAACCATATAAAAGCATGATATAGCAACTGTAAGAGCAGTTACATTGAATGCAAGAGATACATTCATCAGATTTTGAAGTTGTTTGTACAAGGAGTGATAACTGACACTGTACTTAAAATCACTTTGTAAAACCTAGAAATATCACTATCCTGTAACCAACAGATCATTGAAAAGAGTAATCAATGAATACTATACAAGAAATTATATATTGTAATAGTTTGTTACAGAAAATGACTTTCTGCGTTACTCCCGAGGAATCCCACTGAGTGGCAGTATGGAGCACCTTTTTACTGTAGTTGTATAGAAGGTGGCTTCATTTCACTGTATATGTACTCAACCATATAAAAGCATGATATAGCAACTGTAAGAGCAGTTACATTGAATGCAAGAGATACATTCATCAGATTTTGAAGTTGGTTATACAAGGAGTGATTACTGACACTCTATTGATATCACTTTGTAAAACCTAGAAATTTCACTGTTGTCTAACCAAGAGATGGCAGAAGAGTAATCAATGAATACTATACAAGAAATACATTGGATTGTAAATTGTAATAGTTTGTTACACAAAATGACTTTCTGCGTTACTCACGAGGAATCCCACTGAGTGGCAGTATGGAGCACCTTTTTACTGTAGTTGTATAGAAGGTGGCTTCATTTAATTGTATATGTACTCAAGCATATAAAAGCATGATATAGCAACGGTAAGAGCAGTTACATTTAATGCCAGAGATACATTCATCAGATTTTGAAGTTCTTTGTACAAGGAGTGATAACTGACACTGTACTGATATCACTTTGTAAAACGTAGAAATTTCACTGTTGTCTAACCAAGAGTTCACAGAAGAGTAATCAATGAATACTATACAAGAAATACATTGGATTGTAAATTGTAATAGTTTGTTACACAAAATGACTTTCTGCGTTACTCCCGAGGAATCCCACTGAGTGGCAGTATGGAGCACCTTTTTGCTAGAGTTGTATAGAAGGTGGCTTCATTTCATTGTATATGTACTCAACCATATAAAAGCAAGATATAGCAACTGTAAGAGCAGTTACATTGAATGCCAGAGATACATTCATCAGATTTTGAAGTTGTTTGTACAAGGAGTGATAACTGACACTGTACTTAAAATCACTTTGTAAAACCTAGAAATATCACTATCCTGTAACCAACAGATCATTGAAAAGAGTAATCAATGAATACTATACAAGGCATTATATATTGTAATAGTTTGTTACACAAAATGACTTTCTGCGTTACTCCCGAGGAATCCCACTGAGTGGCAGTATGGAGCACCTTTTTGCTAAAGTTGTATAGAAGGTGGCTTCATTTCATTGTATATGTACTCAACCATATAAAAGCATGATATAGACACTGTAAGAGCAGTTACATTGAATGCAAGAGATACATTCATCAGATTTTAAAGTTGGTTGTACAAGGAGTGATAACTGACACTGTCCTGATATCACTTTGTAAAACGTAGAAATTTCACTGTTGTCTAACCAAGAGTTCACAGAAGAGTAATCAATGAATACTATACAAGAAATACATTGGATTGTAAATTGTATTAGTTTGTTACACAACATGACTTTCTGCGTTACTCCCGAGGAATCCCACTTGGTGGCAGTATGGAGCACCTTTTTACTGTAGTTGTATAGAAGGTTGCTTCATTTAATTGTATATGTACTCAACCATATAAAATCAAGATATATAAACTGTAAGAGCAATTACATTGAATGCAAGAGATACATTCATCAGATTTTCAAGTTGGTTGTGCAAGGAGTGATAACTGACACTGTACTGATATCACTTTGTAAAACGTAGAAATTTCACTGTTGTCTAACCAAGAGTTCACAGAAGAGTAATCAATGAATACTATCCAAGAAATACATTGGATTGTAAATTGTAATAGTTCGTTACACAAAATGACTTTCTGCGTTACTCCCGAGGAATCCCACTGAGTGGCAGTATGGAGCAACTTTTTGCTATTGTTGTATAGAAGGTGGCTTCATTTCATTGTATATGTACTCAACCATATAAAAGCATGATATAGCAACTGTAAGAGCAGTTACATTGAATGGCAGAGATACATTCATCAGATATTGAAGTTGTTTGTACAAGGAGTGATAACTGACACTGTACTGATATCACTTTGTAAAACCTAGAAATATCACTATCCTGTAACCAACAGATCATTGAAAAGAGTAATCAATGAATACTATACAAGAAATTGTATATTGTAATAGTTTGTTACACAAAATGACTTTCTGCGTTACTCCCGAGGAATCCCACTGAGTGGCAGTATGGAGCACCTTTTTGCTATAGTTGTATAGAAGGTGGCTTCATTTCATTGTATATGTACTCAACCATAAAAAAGCATGATATAGCAACTGTAAGAGCAATTACATTGAATGCAAGAGATACATTCATCAGATTTTGAAGTTGGTTGTACAAGAAGTGATTACTAACACTGTATTGATATCACGTTGTAAAACCTAGAAATTTCACTGTTGTCTAACCAAGAGATCGCAGAAGAGTAATCAATGAATACTATACAAGAAATACATTGGATTGTAAATTGTATTAGTTTGTTACACAACATGACTTTCTGCGTTACTCCCGAGGAATCCCACTGGGTGGCAGTATGGAGCACCTTTTTACTGTAGTTGTATAGAAGGTGTCTTCATTTAATTGTATATGTACTCAACCATATAAAATCAAGATATATCAACTGTAAGAGCAATTACATTGAATGCAAGAGATACATTCATCAGATTTTGAAGTTGGTTGTACAAGGAGTGATAACTGACACTGTACTGATATCACTTTGTAAAACGTAGAAATTTCACTGTTGTCTAACCAAGAGTTCACAGAAGAGTAATCAATGAATACTATCCAAGAAATACATTGGATCTTAAATTGTAATAGTTTGTTACACAAAATGACTTTCTGCATTACTCCCGAGGAATCCCACTAAGTGGCAGTATGGAGCACCTTTTTGCTATAGTTGTATAGAAGGTGGCTTCATTTCATTGTATATGTACTCAACCATATAAAAGCATGATATAGCAACTGTAAGAGCAGTTACATTGAATGGCAGAGATACATTCATCAGATTTTGAAGTTGTTTGTACAAGGAGTGATAACTTGACACTGTACTGATATCACTTTGTAAAACCTAGAAATATCACTATCCTGTAACCAACAGATCATTGAAAAGAGTAATCAATGAATACTATACAAGAAATTGTATATTGTAATAGTTTGTTACACAAAATGACTTTCTACGTTACTCCCGAGGAATCCCACTGAATGGCAGTATGGAGCACCTTTTTGCTATAGTTGTATAGAAGGTGGCTTCATTTCATTGTATATGTACTCAACCATATAAAAGCATGATATAGCAACTGTAAGAGCAGTTACATTGAATGCCAGAGATACATTCATCAGATTTTGAAGTTGTTTCTACAAGGAGTGATAACTGACACTGTACTTAAAATCACTTTGTAAAACCTAGAAATATCACTATCCTGTAACCAACAGATCATTGAAAAGAGTAATCAATGAATACTATACAAGAAATTATATATTGTAATAGTTTGTTACACAAAATGACTTTCTGCGTTACTCCCGAGGAATCCCACTGAGTGGAAGTATGGAGCTCCTTTTTACTATAGTTGTATAGAAGGTGGCTTCATTTCATTGTATATGTACTCAACCATATAAAAGCATGATATAGCAACTGTAAGAGCAGTTACATTGAATGCCAGAGATACATTCATCAGATTTTGAAGTTGTTTGTACAAGGAGTGATAACTGACACTGTACTTAAAATCACTTTGTAAAACCTAGAAATATCACTATCCTGTAACCAACAGATCATTGAAAAGAGTAATCAATGAATACTATACAAGAAATTATATATTGTAATAGTTTGTTACACAAAATGACTTCCTGCGTTACTCTCGAGGAATCCCACTGAGTGGCAGTATGGAGCTCCTTTTTACTATAGTTTTATAGAAGGTGGCTTCATTTCATTGTATATGTCCTCAACCATATAAAGGCATGATATAGCAACTGTAAGAGCAGTTACATTGAATGCAAGAGATACGTTCATCAGATTTTGAAGTTGGTTGTACAAGGAGTGATTACTGACACTGTATTGATATCACGTTGGAAAACCTAGAAATTTCACTGTTGTCTAACCAAGCGATCGCAGAAGAGTAATCAACGAATACTATACAAGAAATAAATTGGATTGTAAATTGTAATAGTTTGTTACACAAAATGACTTTCTGCGTTACTCCCGAGGAATCCCACTGAGTGGCAGTATGGAGCACCTTTTTACTGTAGTTGTATAGAAGGTGGCTTCATTTCATTGTATATGTACTCAACCATATAAAAGCATGATATAGCAACTGTAAGAGCAGTTACATTGAATGCCAGAGATACATTCATCAGATTTTGAAGTTGGTTGTACAAGGAGTGATAACTGACACTGTACTTAAAATCACTTTGTAAAACCTAGAAATATCACTATCCTGTAACTAACAGATCATTGAAAAGAGTAATCAATGAATACTATACAAGAAATTGTATATTGTAATAGTTTGTTACACAAAATGACTTTCTGCGTTACTCACGAGGAATCCCACTGAATGGCAGTATGTAGCACCTTTTTGCTATAGTTGTATAGAAGGTGGCTTCATTTCATTGTATATGTACTCAACCATATAAAAGCATGATATAGCAACTGTAAGAGCAGTTACATTGAATGCAAGAGATACGTTCATCAGATTTTGAAGTGGGTTGTACAAGGAGTGATTACTGACACTGTATTGATATCACGTTGGAAAACCTAGAAATTTCACTGTTGTCTAACCAAGCGATCGCAGAAGAGTAATCAATGAATACTATACAAGAAATACATTGGATTGTAAATTGTAATAGTTTGTTACACAAAATGACTTTCTGCGTTACTCGCGAGGAATCCCACTGAGTGGCAGTATGGAGCACCTTTTTACTGTAGTTGTATAGAAGGTGGCTTCATTTCATTGTATATGTACTCAAGCATATAAAAGCATGATATAGCAACGGTAAGAGCAGTTACATTGAATGCAAGAGATACATTCATCAGATTTTGAAGTTGGTTGTACAAGGAGTGATAACTGACACTGTACTGATATCACTTTGTAAAACGTAGAAATTTCACTGTTGTCTAACCAAGAGTTCACAGAAGAGTAATCAATGAATACTATACAAGAAATACATTGGATTGTAAATTGTAATAGTTTGTTACACAAAATGACTTTCTGCGTTACTCCCGAGGAATCCCACTGAGTGGCAGTATGGAGCACCTTTTTGCTAGAGTTGTATAGAAGGTGGCTTCATTTCATTGTATATGTACTCAACCATATAAAAGCATGATATAGCAACTGTAAGAGCAGTTACATTGAATGCCAGAGATACATTCATCAGATTTTGAAGTTCTTTGTACAAGGAGTGATAACTGACACTGTACTGATATAACTTTGTAAAACGTAGAAATTTCACTGTTGTCTAACCAAGAGTTCACAGAAGAGTAATCAATGAATACTATACAAGAAATACATTGGATTGTAAATTATAATAGTTTGTTACACAAAATGACTTTCTGCGTTACTCCCGAGGAATCCCACTGAGTGGCAGTATGGAGCACCTTTTTGCTATAGTTGTATAGAAGGTGGCTTCATTTCATTGTATATGTACTCAACCATATAAAAGCATGATATAGCAACTGTAAGAGCAGTTACATTGAATGCCAGAGATACATTCATCAGATTTTGAAGTTGTTTGTACAAGGAGTGATAACTGACACTGTACTGATATCACTTGGTAAAACCTAGAAATATCACTATCCTGTAACGAACAGATCATTGAAAGGAGTAATCAATGAATACTATACAAGAAATTATATATTGTAATAGTTTGTTACACAAAATGACTTTCTGCGTTACTCCCGAGGAATCCCACCGAGTGGCAGTATGGAGCTCCTTTTTACTATAGTTGTATAGAAGGTGGCTACATTTCATTGTATATGTACTCAACCATATAAAAGCATGATATAGCAACTGTAAGAGCAGTTACATTGAATGCAAGAGATACATTCATCAGATTTTGAAGTTCTTTGTACAAGGAGTGATAACTGACACTGTACTGATATCACTTTGTAAAACGTAGAAATTTCACTGTTGTCTAACCAAGCGATCGCAGAAGAGTAATCAATGAATACTATACAAAAAATACATTGGATTGTAAATTGTAATAGTTTGTTACACAAAATGACTTTCTGCGTTACTCGCGAGGAATCCCACTGAGTGGCAGTATGGAGCACCTTTTTACTGTAGTTGTATAGAAGGTGGCTTCATTTCATTGTATATGTACTCAACCATATAAAAGCATGATATAGCAACGGTAAGAGCAGTTACATTGAATGCAAGAGATACATTCATCAGATTTTGAAGTTGGTTGTACAAGGAGTGATAACTGACACTGTACTGATATCACTTTGTAAAACGTAGAAATTTCACTGTTGTCTAACCAAGAGTTCACAGAAGAGTAATCAATGAATACTATACAAGAAATACATTGGATTGTAAATTGTAATAGTTTGTTACACAAAATGACTTTCTGCGTTACTCCCGAGGAATCCCACTGAGTGGCAGTATGGAGCACCTTTTTGCTATAGTTGTATAGAAGGTGGCTTCATTTCATTGTATATGTACTCAACCATATAAAAGCATGATATAGCAACTGTAAGAGCAGTTACATTGAATGCCAGAGATACATTCATCAGATTTTGAAGTTCTTTGTACAAGGAGTGATAACTGACACTGTACTGATATAACTTTGTAAAACGTAGAAATTTCACTGTTGTCTAACCAAGAGTTCACAGAAGAGTAATCAATGAATACTATACAAGAAATACATTGGATTGTAAATTATAATAGTTTGTTACACAAAATGACTTTCTGCGTTACTCCCGAGGAATCCCACTGAGTGGCAGTATGGAGCACCTTTTTGCTATAGTTGTATAGAAGGTGGCTTCATTTCATTGTATATGTACTCAACCATATAAAAGCATGATATAGCAACTGTAAGAGCAGTTACATTGAATGCCAGAGATACATTCATCAGATTTTGAAGTTGTTTGTACAAGGAGTGATAACTGACACTGTACTGATATCACTTGGTAAAACCTAGAAATATCACTATCCTGTAACCAACAGATCATTGAAAGGAGTAATCAATGAATACTATACAAGAAATTATATATTGTAATAGTTTGTTACACAAAATGACTTTCTGCGTTACTCCCGAGGAATCCCACTGAGTGGCAGTATGGAGCTCCTTTTTACTATAGTTGTATAGAAGGTGGCTTCATTTCATTGTATATGTACTCAACCATATAAAAGCATGATATAGCAACTGTAAGAGCAGTTACATTGAATGCAAGAGATACATTCATCAGATTTTGAAGTTGTTTGTACAAGGAGTGATAACTGACACTGTACTTAAAATCACTTTGTAAAACCTAGAAATATCACTATCCTGTAACCAACAGATCATTGAAAAGAGTAATCAATGAATACTATACAAGAAATTATATATTGTAATAGTTTGTTACAGAAAATGACTTTCTGCGTTACTCCCGAGGAATCCCACTGAGTGGCAGTATGGAGCACCTTTTTACTGTAGTTGTATAGAAGGTGGCTTCATTTCATTGTATATGTACTCAACCATATAAAAGCATGATATAGCAACTGTAAGAGCAGTTACATTGAATGCAAGAGATACATTCATCAGATTTTGAAGTTGGTTATACAAGGAGTGATTACTGACACTCTATTGATATCACGTTGTAAAACCTAGAAATTTCACTGTTGTCTAACCAAGAGATGGCAGAAGAGTAATCAATGAATACTATACAAGAAATACATTGGATTGTAAATTGTAATAGTTTGTTACACAAAATGACTTTCTGCGTTACTCACGAGGAATCCCACTGAGTGGCAGTATGGAGCACCTTTTTACTGTAGTTGTATAGAAGGTGGCTTCATTTAATTGTATATGTACTCAAGCATATAAAAGCATGATATAGCAACGGTAAGAGCAGTTACATTGAATGCCAGAGATACATTCATCAGATTTTGAAGTTCTTTGTACAAGGAGTGATAACTGACACTGTACTGATATCACTTTGTAAAACGTAGAAATTTCACTGTTGTCTAACCAAGAGTTCACAGAAGAGTAATCAATGAATACTATACAAGAAATACATTGGATTGTAAATTGTAATAGTTTGTTACACAAAATGACTTTCTGCGTTACTCCCGAGGAATCCCACTGAGTGGCAGTATGGAGCACCTTTTTGCTAGAGTTGTATAGAAGGTGGCTTCATTTAATTGTATATGTACTCAACCATATAAAAGCAAGATATAGCAACTGTAAGAGCAGTTACATTGAATGCCAGAGATACATTCATCAGATTTTGAAGTTGTTTGTACAAGGAGTGATAACTGACACTGTACTTAAAATCACTTTGTAAAACCTAGAAATATCACTATCCTGTAACCAAGAGATCATTGAAAAGAGTAATCAATGAATACTATACAAGGCATTATATATTGTAATAGTTTGTTACACAAAATGACTTTCTGCGTTACTCCCGAGGAATCCCACTGAGTGGCAGTATGGAGCACCTTTTTGCTATAGTTGTATAGAAGGTGGCTTCATTTCATTGTATATGTACTCAACCATATAAAAGCATGATATAGACACTGTAAGAGCAGTTACATTGAATGCAAGAGATACATTCATCAGATTTTAAAGTTGGTTGTACAAGGAGTGATAACTGACACTGTCCTGATATCACTTTGTAAAACGTAGAAATTTCACTGTTGTCTAACCAAGAGTTCACAGAAGAGTAATCAATGAATACTATACAAGAAATACATTGGATTGTAAATTGTATTAGTTTGTTACACAACATGACTTTCTGCGTTACTCCCGAGGAATCCCACTTGGTGGCAGTATGGAGCACCTTTTTACTGTAGTTGTATAGAAGGTTGCTTCATTTAATTGTATATGTACTCAACCATATAAAATCAAGATATATAAACTGTAAGAGCAATTACATTGAATGCAAGAGATACATTCATCAGATTTTCAAGTTGGTTGTGCAAGGAGTGATAACTGACACTGTACTGATATCACTTTGTAAAACGTAGAAATTTCACTGTTGTCTAACCAAGAGTTCACAGAAGAGTAATCAATGAATACTATCCAAGAAATACATTGGATTGTAAATTGTAATAGTTCGTTACACAAAATGACTTTCTGCGTTACTCCCGAGGAATCCCACTGAGTGGCAGTATGGAGCAACTTTTTGCTATTGTTGTATAGAAGGTGGCTTCATTTCATTGTATATGTACTCAACCATATAAAAGCATGATATAGCAACTGTAAGAGCAGTTACATTGAATGGCAGAGATACATTCATCAGATATTGAAGTTGTTTGTACAAGGAGTGATAACTGACACTGTACTGATAACACTTTGTAAAACCTAGAAATATCACTATCCTGTAACCAACAGATCATTGAAAAGAGTAATCAATGAATACTATACAAGAAATTGTATATTGTAATAGTTTGTTACACAAAATGACTTTCTGCGTTACTCCCGAGGAATCCCACTGAGTGGCAGTATGGAGCACCTTTTTGCTATAGTTGTATAGAAGGTGGCTTCATTTCATTGTATATGTACTCAAACATAAAAAAGCATGATATAGCAACTGTAAGAGCAATTACATTGAATGCAAGAGATACATTCATCAGATTTTGAAGTTGGTTGTACAAGAAGTGATTACTAACACTGTATTGATATCACGTTGTAAAACCTAGAAATTTCACTGTTGTCTAACCAAGAGATCGCAGAAGAGGAATCAATGAATACTATACAAGAAATACATTGGATTGTAAATTGTATTAGTTTGTTACACAACATGACTTTCTGCGTTACTCCCGAGGAATCCCACTGGGTGGCAGTATGGAGCACCTTTTTACTGTAGTTGTATAGAAGGTGTCTTCATTTAATTGTATATGTACTCAACCATATAAAATCAAGATATATCAACTGTAAGAGCAATTACATTGAATGCAAGAGATACATTCATCAGATTTTGAAGTTGGTTGTACAAGGAGTGATAACTGACACTGTACTGATATCACTTTGTAAAACGTAGAAATTTCACTGTTGTCTAACCAAGAGTTCACAGAAGAGTAATCAATGAATACTATCCAAGAAATACATTGGATCTTAAATTGTAATAGTTTGTTACACAAAATGACTTTCTGCATTACTCCCGAGGAATCCCACTAAGTGGCAGTATGGAGCACCTTTTTGCTATAGTTGTATAGAAGGTGGCTTCATTTCATTGTATATGTACTCAACCATATAAAAGCATGATATAGCAACTGTAAGAGCAGTTACATTGAATGGCAGAGATACATTCATCAGATTTTGAAGTTTTGTACAAGGAGTGATAACTTGACACTGTACTGATATCACTTTGTAAAACCTAGAAATATCACTATCCTGTAACCAACAGATCATTGAAAAGAGTAATCAATGAATACTATACAAGAAATTGTATATTGTAATAGTTTGTTACACAAAATGACTTTCTACGTTACTCCCGAGGAATCCCACTGAATGGCAGTATGGAGCACCTTTTTGCTATAGTTGTATAGAAGGTGGCTTCATTTCATTGTATATGTACTCAACCATATAAAAGCATGATATAGCAACTGTAAGAGCAGTTACATTGAATGCCAGAGATACATTCATCAGATTTTGAAGTTGTTTGTACAAGGAGTGATAACTGACACTGTACTTAAAATCACTTTGTAAAACCTAGAAATATCACTATCCTGTAACCAACAGATCATTGAAAAGAGTAATCAATGAATACTATACAAGAAATTATATATTGTAATAGTTTGTTACACAAAATGACTTTCTGCGTTACTCCCGAGGAATCCCACTGAGTGGAAGTATGGAGCTCCTTTTTACTATAGTTGTATAGAAGGTGGCTTCATTTCATTGTATATGTACTCAACCATATAAAAGCATGATATAGCAACTGTAAGAGCAGTTACATTGAATGCCAGAGATACATTCATCAGATTTTGAAGTTGTTTGTACAAGGAGTGATAACTGACACTGTACTTAAAATCACTTTGTAAAACCTAGAAATATCACTATCCTGTAACCAACAGATCATTGAAAAGAGTAATCAATGAATACTATACAAGAAATTATATATTGTAATAGTTTGTTACACAAAATGACTTTCTGCGTTACTCCCGAGGAATCCCACTGAGTGGCAGTATGGAGCTCCTTTTTACTATAGTTTTATAGAAGGTGGCTTCATTTCATTGTATATGTACTCAACCATATAAAGGCATGATATAGCAACTGTAAGAGCAGTTACATTGAATGCAAGAGATACGTTCATCAGATTTTGAAGTTGGTTGTACAAGGAGTGATTACTGACACTGTATTGATATCACGTTGGAAAACCTAGAAATTTCACTGTTGTCTAACCAAGCGATCGCAGAAGAGTAATCAACGAATACTATACAAGAAATAAATTGGATTGTAAATTGTAATAGTTTGTTACACAAAATGACTTTCTGCGTTACTCCCGAGGAATCCCACTGAGTGGCAGTATGGAGCACCTTTTTACTGTAGTTGTATAGAAGGTGGCTTCATTTCATTGTATATGTACTCAACCATATAAAAGCATGATATAGCAACTGTAAGAGCAGTTACATTGAATGCCAGAGATACATTCATCAGATTTTGAAGTTGTTTGTACAAGGAGTGATTACTGACACTCTATTGATATCACATTGTAAAACCTAGAAATTTCACTGTTGTCTAACCAAGAGTTCACAGAAGAGTAATCAATGAATACTATACAAGAAATACATTGGATTGTAAATTGTAATAGTTTGTTACACAAAATGACTTTCTGCGTTACTCCCGAGGAATCCCACTGAGTGGCAGTATGGAGCACCTTTTTGCTAGAGTTGTATAGAAGGTGGCTTCATTTCATTGTATATGTACTCAACCATATAAAAGCATGATATAGCAACGGTAAGAGCAGTTACATTGAATGCCAGAGATACATTCATCAGATTTTGAAGTTCTTTGTAGAAGGAGTGATAACTGACACTGTACTGATATCACTTTGTAAAACGTAGAAATTTCACTGTTGTCTAACCAAGAGTTCACAGAAGAGTAATCAATGAATACTATACAAGAAATACATTGGATTGTAAATTGTAATAGTTTGTTACACAAAATGACTTTCTGCTTTACTCCCGAGGAATCCCACTGAGTGGCAGTATGGAGCACCTTTTTCCTATAGTTGTATAGAAGGTGGCTTCATTTCATTGTATATGTACTCAACCATATAAAAGCATGATATAGCAACTGTAAGAGCAGTTACATTGAATGCCAGAGATACATTCATCAGATTTTGAAGTTGTTTGTACAAGGAGTGATAACTGACAGTGTACTTAAAATCACTTTGTAAAATCTAGAAATATCACTATCCTGTAACCAACAGATCATTGAAAAGAGTAATCAATGAATACTATACAAGAAATTATATATTGTAATAGTTTGTTACACAAAATGACTTTCTGCGTTACTCCCGAGGAATCCCACTGAGTGGCAGTATGGAGCTCCTTTTTACTATAGTTGTATAGAAGGTGGCTTCATTTCATTGTATATGTACTCAACCATATAAAAGCATGATATAGCAACTGTAAGAGCAGTTACATTGAATGCAAGAGATACATTCATCAGATTTTGAAGTGGGTTGTACAAGGAGTGATTACTGACACTGTATTGATATCACGTTGTAAAACCTAGAAATTTCACTGTTGTCTAACCAAGAGATCGCAGAAGAGGAATCAATGAATACTATACAAGAAATACATTGGATTGTAAATTGTATTAGTTTGTTACACAACATGACTTTCTGCGTTACTCCCGAGGAATCCCACTTGGTGGCAGTATGGAGCACCTTTTTACTGATATCACTTTGTAAAACCTAGAAATATCACTATCCTGTAACCAACAGACCATTGAAAAGAGTAATCAATGAATACTATACAAGAAATGGTATATTGTAATAGTTTGATACACGAAATGACTTTCTGCATTACTCACGAGGAATCCCACTGAGTGGCAGTATGGAGCACCTTTTTACTATACTTGTATAGAAGGTGGCTTCATTTCATTGTATATGTACTCAACCATATAAAAGCATGATATAGCAACTGTAAGAGCAGTTACATTGAATGCAAGAGATACATTCATCAGATTTTAAAGTTGGTTGTACAAGGAGTGATAACTGACACTGTCCTGATATCACTTTGTAAAACGTAGAAATTTCACTGTTGTCTAACCAAGAGTTCACAGAAGAGTAATCAATGAATACTATACAAGAAATACATTGGATTGTAAATTGTAATAGTTTGTTACACAAAATGCCTTTCTGCGTTACTCCCGAGGAATCCCACTGAGTTGCAGTATGGAGCACCTTTATGCTATAGTTGTATAGAAGGTGGCTTCATTTCATTGTATATGTACTCAACCATATAAAAGCATGATATAGCAACTGTAAGAAGAGTTACATTGAATGCCAGAGATACATTCATCAGATTTTGAAGTTGGTTGTACAAGGAGTGATAACTGACACTGTACTGATATCACTTTGTAAAACCTAGAAATATCACTATCCTGTAACCAACAGATCATTGAAAAGAGTAATCAATGAATACTATACAAGAAATTATATATTGTAATAGTTTGTTACACAAAATGACTTTCTGCGTTACTCCCGAGGAATCCCACTGAGTGGCAGTATGGAGCTCCTTTTTACTATAGTTGTATAGAAGGTGGCTTCATTTCATTGTATATGTACTCAACCATATAAAAGCATGATATAGCAACTGTAAGAGCAGTTACATTGAATGCCAGAGATACATTCATCAGATTTTGAAGTTGTTTGTACAAGGAGTGATAACTGACAGTGTACTTAAAATCACTTTGTAAAACCTAGAAATATCACTATCCTGTAACCAACAGATCATTGAAAAGAGTAATCAATGAATACTATACAAGAAATTATATATTGTAATAGTTTGTTACACAAAATGACTTTCTGCGTTACTCCCGAGGAATCCCACTGAGTGGCAGTATGGAGCTCCTTTTTACTATAGTTGTATAGAAGGTGGCTTCATTTCATTGTATATGTACTCAACCATATAAAAGCATGATATAGCAACTGTAAGAGCAGTTACATTGAATGCAAGAGATACATTCATCAGATTTTGAAGTGGGTTGTACAAGGAGTGATTACTGACACTGTATTGATATCACGTTGTAAAACCTAGAAATTTCACTGTTGTCTAACCAAGAGATCGCAGAAGAGGAATCAATGAATACTATACAAGAAATACATTGGATTGTAAATTGTATTAGTTTGTTACACAACATGACTTTCTGCGTTACTCCCGAGGAATCCCACTTGGTGGCAGTATGGAGCACCTTTTTACTGATATCACTTTGTAAAACCTAGAAATATCACTATCCTGTAACCAACAGACCATTGAAAAGAGTAATCAATGAATACTATACAAGAAATGGTATATTGTAATAGTTTGATACACAAAATGACTTTCTGCATTACTCACGAGGAATCCCACTGAGTGGCAGTATGGAGCACCTTTTTACTATACTTGTATAGAAGGTGGCTTCATTTCATTGTATATGTACTCAACCATATAAAAGCATGATATAGCAACTGTAAGAGCAGTTACATTGAATGCAAGAGATACATTCATCAGATTTTAAAGTTGGTTGTACAAGGAGTGATAACTGACACTGTCCTGATATCACTTTGTAAAACGTAGAAATTTCACTGTTGTCTAACCAAGAGTTCACAGAAGAGTAATCAATGAATACTATACAAGAAATACATTGGATTGTAAATTGTAATAGTTTGTTACACAAAATGCCTTTCTGCGTTACTCCCGAGGAATCCCACTGAGTTGCAGTATGGAGCACCTTTATGCTATAGTTGTATAGAAGGTGGCTTCATTTCATTGTATATGTACTCAACCATATAAAAGCATGATATAGCAACTGTAAGAAGAGTTACATTGAATGCCAGAGATACATTCATCAGATTTTGAAGTTGGTTGTACAAGGAGTGATAACTGACACTGTACTGATATCACTTTGTAAAACCTAGAAATATCACTATCCTGTAACCAACAGATCATTGAAAAGAGTAATCAATGAATACTATACAAGAAATTATATATTGTAATAGTTTGTTACACAAAATGACTTTCTGCGTTACTCCCGAGGAATCCCACTGAGTGGCAGTATGGAGCTCCTTTTTACTATAGTTGTATAGAAGGTGGCTTCATTTCATTGTATATGTACTCAACCATATAAAAGCATGATATAGCAACTGTAAGAGCAGTTATATTGAATGCCAGAGATACATTCATCAGATTTTGAAGTTGTTTGTACAAGGAGTGATAACTGACACTGTACTTAAAATCACTTTGTAAAACCTAGAAATATCACTATCCTGAAACCAACAGATCATTGAAAAGAGTAATCAATGAATACTATACAAGAAATTATATATTGTAATAGTTTGTTACACAAAATGACTTTCTGCGTTACTCCCGAGGAATCCTACTGAGTGGCAGTATGGAGCTCCTTTTTACTATAGTTGTATAGAAGGTGGCTTCATTTCATTGTATATGTACTCAACCATATAAAAGCATGATATAGCAATTGTAAGAGCAGTTACATTGAATGCCAGAGATACATTCATCAGATTTTGAAGTTGTTTGTACAAGGAGTGATAACTGACACTGTACTGATATCACTTGGTAAAACCTAGAAATATCACTATCCTGTAACTAACAGATCATTGAAAAGAGTAATCAATGAATACTATACAAGAAATTATATATTGTAATAGTTTGTTACACAAAATGACTTTCTGCGTTACTCCCGAGGAATCCCACTAAGTGGCAGTATGGAGCTCCTTTTTACTATAGTTGTATAGAAGGTGGCTTCATTTCATTGTATATGTACTCAACCATATAAAAGCATGATATAGCAACTGTAAGAGCAGTTACATTGAATGCAAGAGATACATTCATCAGATTTTGAAGTTGGTTGTACAAGGAGTGATTAATGACACTGTATTGATATCACGTTGTAAAACCTAGAAATTTCACTGTTGTCTAACCAAGAGATCGCAGAAGAGTAATCAATGAATACTATACAAGAAATACATTGGATTGTAAATTGTATTAGTTTGTTACACAACATGACTTTCTGCGTTACTCCCGAGGAATCCCACTGGGTGGCAGTATGGAGCACCTTTTTACTGTAGTTGTATAGAAGGTGGCTTCATTTCATTGTATATGTACTCAACCATATAAAAGCATGATATAGCAACTGTAAGAGCAGTTACATTGAATGGCAGAGATACATTCATCAGATTTTGAAGTTGTTTGTACAAGGAGTGATAACTTGACACTGTACTGATATCACTTTGTAAAACCTAGAAATATCACTATCCTGTAACTAACAGATCATTGAAAAGAGTAATCAATGAATACTATACAAGAAATTGTATATTGTAATAGTTTGTTACACAAAATGACTTTCTGCGTTACTCCCGAGGAATCCCACTGAGTGGCAGTATGGAGCACCTTTTTACTGTAGTTGTATAGAAGGTGGCTTCATTTCATTGTATATGTACTCAACCATATAAAAGCATGATATAGCAACTGTAAGAGCAGTTACATTGAATGCAAGAGAAACGTTCATCAGATTTTGAAGTGGGTTGTACAAGGAGTGATTACTGACACTGTATTGATATCACGTTGGAAAACCTAGAAATTTCACTGTTGTCTAACCAAGCGATCGCAGAAGAGTAATCAACGAATACTATACAAGAAATACATTGGATTGTAAATTGTAATAGTTTGTTACACAAAATGACTTTCTGCGTTACTCGCGAGGAATCCCACTGAGTGGCAGTATGGAGCACCTTTTTACTGTAGTTGTATAGAAGGTGGCTTCATTTCATTGTATATGTACTCAACCATATAAAAGCATGATATAGCAACTGTAAGAGCAGTTACATTGAATGCAAGAGATACATTCATCAGATTTTGAAGTTCGTTGTACAAGGAGTGATTACTGACACTGTATTGATATCACGTTGTAAAACCTAGAAATTTCACTGTTGTCTAACCAAGAGATCGCAGAAGAGTAATCAATGAATACTATACAAGAAATACATTGGATTGTAAATTGTAATAGTTTGTTACACAAAATGACTTTCTGCGTTACTCGCGAGGAATCCCACTGAGTGGCAGTATGGAGCACCTTTTTACTGTAGTTGTATAGAAGGTGGCTTCATTTCATTGTATATGTACTCAACCATATAAAAGCATGATATAGCAACTGTAAGAGCAGTTACATTGAATGCAAGAGATACATTCATCAGATTTGGAAGTTGGTTGTACAAGGAGTGATAACTGACACTGTACTGATATCACTTTGTAAAACGTAGAAATTTCACTGTTGTCTAACCAAGAGTTCACAGAAGAGTAATCAATGAATACTATACAAGAAATACATTGGATTGTAAATTGTAATAGTTTGTTACACAAAATGACTTTCTGCGTTACTCCCGAGGAATCCCACTGAGTGGCAGTATGGAGCACCTTTTTGCTATAGTTGTATAGAAGGTGGCTTCATTTCATTGTATATGTACTCAACCATATAAAAGCATGATATAGCAACTGTAAGAGCAGTTACATTGAATGCCAGAGATACATTCATCAGATTTTGAAGTTCTTTGTACAAGGAGTGATAACTGACACTGTACTGATATAACTTTGTAAAACGTAGAAATTTCACTGTTGTCTAACCAAGAGTTCACAGAAGAGTAATCAATGAATACTATACAAGAAATACATTGGATTGTAAATTATAATAGTTTGTTACACAAAATGACTTTCTGCGTTACTCCCGAGGAATCCCACTGAGTGGCAGTATGGAGCACCTTTTTGCTATAGTTGTATAGAAGGTGGCTTCATTTCATTGTATATGTACTCAACCATATAAAAGCATGATATAGCAACTGTAAGAGCAGTTACATTGAATGCCAGAGATACATTCATCAGATTTTGAAGTTGTTTGTACAAGGAGTGATAACTGACACTGTACTGATATCACTTGGTAAAACCTAGAAATATCACTATCCTGTAACCAACAGATCATTGAAAAGAGTAATCAATGAATACTATACAAGAAATTATATATTGTAATAGTTTGTTACACAAAATGACTTTCTGCGTTACTCCCGAAGAATCCCACTGAGTGGCAGTATGGAGCTCCTTTTTACTATAGTTGTATAGAAGGTGGCTTCATTTCATTGTATATGTACTCAACCATATAAAAGCATGATATAGCAACTGTAAGAGCAGTTACATTGAATGCAAGAGATACATTCATCAGATTTTGAAGTTGGTTGTACAAGGAGTGATTAATGACACTGTATTGATATCACGTTGTAAAACCTAGAAATTTCACTGTTGTCTAACCAAGAGATCGCAGAAGAGTAATCAATGAATACTATCCAAGAAATACATTGGATTGTAAATTGTAATAGTTTGTTACACAAAATGACTTTCTGCGTTACTCCCGAGGAATCCCACTAAGTGGCAGTATGGAGCACCTTTTTGCTAGAGTTGTATAGAAGGTGGCTTCATTTCATTGTATATGTACTCAACCATATAAAAGCATGATATAGCAACTGTAAGAGCAGTTACATTGAATGGCAGAGATATATTCATCAGATTTTGAAGTTGTTTGTACAAGGAGTGATAACTTGACACTGTACTGATATCACTTTGTAAAACCTAGAAATATCACTATCCTGTAACCAACAGATCATTGAAAAGAGTAATCAATGAATACTATACAAGAAATTGTATATTGTAATAGTTTGTTACACAAAATGACTTTCTGCGTTACTCACGAGGAATCCCACTGAATGGCAGTATGGAGCACCTTTTTGCTATAGTTGTATAGAAGGTGGCTTCATTTCATTGTATATGTACTCAACCATATAAAAGCATGATATAGACACTGTAAGAGCAGTTACATTGAATGCAAGAGATACATTCATCAGATTTTAAAGTTGGTTGTACAAGGAGTGATAACTGACACTGTCCTGATATCACTTTGTAAAACGTAGAAATTTCACTGTTGTCTAACCAAGAGTTCACAGAAGAGTAATCAATGAATACTATCCAAGAAATACATTGGATTGTAAATTGTAATAGTTTGTTACACAAAATGACTTTCTGTGTTACTCCCGAGGAATCCCACTGAGTGGCAGTATGGAGCACCTTTTTGCTATAGTTGTATAGAAGGTGGCTTCATTTCATTGTATATGTACTCAACCATATAAAAGCATGATATAGCAACTGTAAGAGCAGTTACATTGAATGGCAGAGATACATTCATCAGATTTTTTAAGTTGTTTGTACAAGGAGTGATAACTTGACACTGTACTGATATCACTTTGTAAAACCTAGAAATATCACTATCCTGTAACTAACAGATCATTGAAAAGAGTAATCAATGAATACTATACAAGAAATTGTATATTGTAATAGTTTGTTACACAAAATGACTTTCTGCGTTACTCACGAGGAATCCCACTGAATGGCAGTATGGAGCACCTTTTTGCTATAGTTGTATAGAAGGTGGCTTCATTTGATTGTATATGTACTCAACCATATAAAAGCATGATATAGCAACTGTAAGAGCAGTTACATTGAATGCAAGAGATACGTTCATCAGATTTTGAAGTGGGTTGTACAAGGAGTGATTACTGACACTGTATTGATATCACGTTGGAAAACCTAGAAATTTCACTGTTGTCTAACCAAGAGTTCACAGAAGAGTAATCAATGAATACTATACAAGAAATACATTGCATTGTAAATTGTAATAGTTTGTTACCCAAAATGACTTTCTGCGTTACTCCCGAGGAATCCCACTGAGTGGCAGTATGGAGCACCTTTTTGCTATAGTTGTATAGAAGGTGGCTTCATTTCATTGTATATGTACTCAACCATATAAAAACATGATATAGCAACTGTAAGAGCATTTGCATTGAATGCCAGAGATACATTCATCAGATTTTGAAGTTCTTTGTACAAGGAGTGATAACTGACACTGTACTGATATCACTTTGTAAAACGTAGAAATTTCACTGTTGTCTAACCAAGAGTTCACAGAAGAGTAATCAATGAATACTATACAAGAAATACATTGGATTGTAAATTATAATAGTTTGTTACACAAAATGACTTTCTGCGTTACTCCCGAGGAATCCCACTGAGTGGCAGTATGGAGCACCTTTTTGCTATAGTTGTATAGAAGGTGGCTTCATTTCATTGTATATGTACTCAACCATATAAAAGCATGATATAGCAACTGTAAGAGCAGTTACATTGAATGCCAGAGATACATTCATCAGATTTTGAAGTTGTTTGTACAAGGAGTGATAACTGACACTGTACTGATATCACTTTGTAAAACCTAGAAATATCACTATCCTGTAACCAACAGATCATTGAAAAGAGTAATCAATGAATACTATACAAGAAATTATATATTGTAATAGTTTGTTACACAAAATGACTTTCTGCGTTACTCCCGAGGAATCCCACTGAGTGGCAGTATGGAGCACCTTTTTGCTATAGTTTTATATAAGGTGGCTTCATTTCATTGTATATGTACTCAACCATATAAAAGCATGATATAGCAATTGTAAGAAGAGATACATTGAATGCCAGAGATTCATTCTTCAGATTTTGAAGTTGGTTGTACAAGGAGTGATAACTGACACTGTACTGATATCACTTTGTAAAACCTAGAAATATCACTATCCTGTAACCAACAGATCATTGAAAAGAGTAATCAATGAATACTATACAAGAAATTATATATTGTAATAGTTTGTTACACAAAATGACTTTCTGCGTTACTCCCGAGGAATCCCACTGAGTGGAAGTATGGAGCTCCTTTTTACTATAGTTGTATAGAAGGTGGCTTCATTTCATTGTATATGTACTCAACCATATAGCAGCATGATATAGCAACTGTAAGAGCAGTTACATTGAATGCCAGAGATACATTCATCAGATTTTGAAGTTGTTTGTACAAGGAGTGATAACTGACACTGTACTTAAAATCACTTTGTAAAACCTAGAAATATCACTATCCTGTAACCAACAGATCATTGAAAAGAGTAATCAATGAATACTATACAAGAAATTATATATTGTAATAGTTTGTTATACAAAATGACTTTCTGCGTTACTCCCGAGGAATCCCACTGAGTGGCAGTATGGAGCTCCTTTTTACTATAGTTGTATAGAAGGTGGCTTCATTTCATTGTATATGTACTCAACCATATAAAAGCATGATATAGCAACTGTAAGAGCAGTTACATTGAATGCAAGAGATACATTCATCAGATTTTGAAGTTGGTTATACAAGGAGTGATTACTGACACTCTATTGATATCACGTTGTAAAACCTAGAAATTTCACTGTTGTCTAACCAAGAGATGGCAGAAGAGTAATCAATGAATACTATACAAGAAATACATTGGATTGTAAATTGTAATAGTGTGTTACACAAAATGACTTTCTGCGTTACTCGCGAGGAATCCCACTGAGTGGCAGTATGGAGCACCTTTTTACTGTAGTTGTATAGAAGGTGGCTTCATTTAATTGTATATGTACTCAAGCATATAAAAGCATGATATAGCAACGGTAAGAGCAGTTACATTGAATGCCAGAGATACATTCATCAGATTTTGAAGTTGGTTGTACAAGGAGTGATAACTGACACTGTCCTGATATCACTTTGTAAAACGTAGAAATGTCACTGTTGTCTAACCAAGAGTTCACAGAAGAGTAATCAATGAATACTATACAAGAAATACATTGGATTGTAAATTGTAATAGTTTGTTACACAAAATGACTTTCTGCGTTACTCCCGAGGAATCCCACTGAGTGGCAGTATGGAGCACCTTTTTGCTATAGTTGTATAGAAGGTGGCTTCATTTCATTGTATATGTACTCAACCATATAAAAGCATGATATAGCAACTGTAAGAAGAGTTACATTGAATGCCAGAGATACATTCATCAGATTTTGAAGTTGTTTGTACAAGGAGTGATAACTGACACTGTACTGATATCACTTTGTAAAACCTAGAAATATCACTATCCTGTAACCTACAGATAATTGAAAAGAGTAATCAATGAATACTATACAAGAAATTATATATTGTAATAGTTTGTTACACAAAATGACTTTCTGCGTTACTCCCGAGGAATCCCACTGAGTGGCAGTATGGAGCTCCTTTTTACTATAGTTGTATAGAAGGTGGCTTCATTTCATTGTATATGTACTCAACCATATAAAAGCATGATATAGCAACTGTAAGAGCAGTTACATTGAATGCAAGAGATACATTCATCAGATTTTGAAGTTGGTTGTACAAGGAGTGATTACTGACACTGTATTGATATCACGTTGTAAAACCTAGTAATTTCACTGTTGTCTAACCAAGAGATCGCAGAAGAGTAATCAATGAATACTATACAAGAAATACATTGGATTGTAAATTGTATTAGTTTGTTACACAACATGACTTTCTGCGTTACTCCCGAGGAATCCCACTGGGTGGCAGTATGGAGCACCTTTTTACTGTAGTTGTATAGAAGGTGGCTTCATTTAATTGTATATGTACTCAACCATATAAAATCAAGATATAGCAACTGTAAGAGCAGTTACATTGAATGCAAGAGATACGTTCATCAGATTTTGAAGTTGGTTGTACAAGGAGTGATTACTGACACTGTATTGATATCACGTTGTAAAACCTAGAAATTTCACTGTTGTCTAACCAAGAGATCGCAGAAGAGTAATCAATGAATACTATACAAGAAATACATTGGATTGTAAATTGTATTAGTTTGTTACACAACATGACTTTCTGCGTTACTCCCGAGGAATCCCACTGGGTGGCAGTATGGAGCACCTTTTTACTGTAGTTGTATAGAAGGTGGCTTCATTTAATTGTATATGTACTCAACCATATAAAATCAAGATATATCAACTGTAAGAGCAATTACATTGAATGCAAGAGATACATTCATCAGATTTTCAAGTTGTTTGTACAAGGAGTGATAACTGACACTGTACTGATATCACTTTGTAAAACGTAGAAATTTCACTGTTGTCTAACCAAGAGTTCATAGAAGAGTAATCAATGAATACTATACAAGAAATACATTGGATAGTAAATTGTAATAGTTTGTTACACAAAATGACTTTCTGCGTTACTCCCGAGGAATCCCACTGAGTGGCAGTATGGAGCACCTTTTTGCTATAGTTGTATAGAAGGTGGCTTCATTTCATTGTATATGTACTCAACCATATAAAAGCATGATATAGCAACTGTAAGAGCAGTTACATTGAATGCCAGAGATACATTCATCAGATTTTGAAGTTGTTTGTACAAGGAGTGATAACTGACACTGTACTGATATCACTTTGTAAAACCTAGAAATATCACTATCCTGTAACCAACAGATCATTGAAAAGAGTAATCAATGAATACTATACAAGAAATTGTATATTGTAATAGTTTGTTACACAAAATGACTTTCTGTGTTACTCCCGAGGAATCCCACTGAGTGGCAGTATGGAGCACCTTTTTGCTATAGTTGTATAGAAGGTGGCTTCATTTCATTGTATATGTACTCAACCATATAAAAGCATGATATAGACACTGTAAGAGCAGTTACATTGAATGCAAGAGATACATTCATCAGATTTTAAAGTTGGTTGTACAAGGAGTGATAACTGACACTGTCCTGATATCACTTTGTAAAACGTAGAAATTTCACTGTTGTCTAACCAAGAGTTCACAGAAGAGTAATCAATGAATATTATACAAGAAATACATTGGATTGTAAATTGTAATAGTTTGTTACACAAAATGACTTTCTGTGTTACTCCCGAGGAATCCCACTGAGTGGCAGTATGGAGCACCTTTTTGCTATAGTTGTATAGAAGGTGGCTTCATTTCATTGTATATGTACTCAACCATATAAAAGCATGATATAGCAACTTTAAGAGCAGTTACATTGAATGGCAGAGAAACATTCATCAGATTTTGAAGTTGTTTGTACAAGGAGTGATAACTTGACACTGTACTGATATCACTTTGTAAAACCTAGAAATATCACTATCCTGTAACTAACAGATCATTGAAAAGAGTAATCAATGAATACTATACAAGAAATTGTATATTGTAATAGTTTGTTACACAAAATGACTTTCTGCGTTACTCACCAGGAATCCCACTGAATGGCAGTATGGAGCACCTTTTTGCTATAGTTGTATAGAAGGTGGCTTCATTTCATTGTATATGTACTCAACCATATAAAAGCATGATATAGCAACTGTAAGAGCAGTTACATTGAATGCAAGATATACGTTCATCAGATTTTGAAGTGGGTTGTACAAGGAGTGATTACTGACACTGTATTGATATCACGTTGGAAAACCTAGAAATTTCACTGTTGTCTAACCAAGCGATCGCAGAAGAGTAATCAACGAATACTATACAAGAAATACATTGGATTGTAAATTGTAATAGTTTGTTACACAAAATGACTTTCTGCGTTACTCCCGAGGAATCCCACTGAGTGGCAGTATGGAGCACCTTTTTACTGTAGTTGTATAGAAGGTGGCTTCATTTCATTGTATATGTACTCAACCATATAAAAGCATGATATAGCAACTGTAAGAGCAGTTACATTGAATGCAAGAGATACATTCATCAGATTTTGAAGTTCGTTGTACAAGGAGTGATTACTGACACCGTATTGATATCACGTTGTAAAACCTAGAAATTTCACTGTTGTCTAACCAAGAGATCGCAGAAGAGTAATCAATGAATACTATACAAGAAATACATTGGATTGTAAATTGTAATAGTTTGTTACACAAAATGACTTTCTGCGTTACTCCCGAGGAATCCCACTGAGTGGCAGTATGGAGCACCTTTTTACTGTAGTTGTATAGAAGGTAGCTTCATTTAATTGTATATGTACTCAAGCATATAAAAGCATGATATAGCAACGGTAAGAGCAGTTACATTGAATTCCAGAGATACATTCATCAGATTTTGAAGTTCTTTGTACAAGGAGTGATAACTGACACTGTACTGATATCACTTTGTAAAATGTAGAAATGTCACTGTTGTCTAACCAAGAGTTCACAGAAGAGTAATCAATGAATACTATACAAGAAATACATTGGATTGTAAATTGTAATAGTTTGTTACACAAAATGACTTTCTGCGTTACTCCCGAGGAATCCCACTGAGTGGCAGTATGGAGCACCTTTTTCCTATAGTTGTATAGAAGGTGGGTTCATTTCATTGTATATGTACTCAACCATATAAAAGCATGATATAGCAACTGTAAGAGCAGTTACATTGAATGCCAGAGATACATTCATCAGATTTTGAAGTTGTTTGTACAAGGAGTGATAACTGACACTGTACTGATATCACTTTGTAAAACCTAGAAATATCACTATCCTGTAACCAACAGATAATTGAAAAGAGTAATCAATGAATACTATACAAGAAATTATATATTGTAATAGTTTGTTACACAAAATGACTTTCTGCGTTACTCCCGAGGAATCCCACTGAGTGGCAGTATGGAGCTCCTTTTTACTATAGTTGTATAGAAGGTGGCTTCATTTCATTGTATATGTACTCAACCATATAAAAGCATGATATAGCAACTGTAAGAGCAGTTACATTGAATGCAAGAGATACATTCATCAGATTTTGAAGTTGGTTGTACAAGGAGTGATTACTGACACTGTATTGATATCACGTTGTAAAACCTAGTAATTTCACTGTTGTCTAACCAAGAGATCGCAGAAGAGTAATCAATGAATACTATACAAGAAATACATTGGATTGTAAATTGTATTAGTTTGTTACACAACATGACTTTCTGCGTTACTCCCGAGGAATCCCACTGGGTGGCAGTATGGAGCACCTTTTTACTGTAGTTGTATAGAAGGTGGCTTCATTTCATTGTATATGTACTCAACCATATAAAAGCATGATATAGCAACTGTAAGAGCAGTTACATTGAATGCAAGAGATACATTCATCAGATTTTGAAGTTGGTTGTACAAGGAGTGATTACTGACACTGTATTGATATCACGTTGTAAAACCTAGTAATTTCACTGTTGTCTAACCAAGAGATCGCAGAAGAGTAATCAATGAATACTATACAAGAAATACATTGGATTGTAAATTGTATTAGTTTGTTACACAACATGACTTTCTGCGTTACTCCCGAGGAATCCCACTGGGTGGCAGTATGGAGCACCTTTTTACTGTAGTTGTATAGAAGGTGGCTTCATTTAATTGTATATGTACTCAAGCATATAAAATCAAGATATATCAACTGTAAGAGCAATTACATTGAATGCAAGAGATACATTCATCAGATTTTCAAGTTGGTTGTACAAGGAGTGATAACTGACACTGTACTGATATCACTTTGTAAAACGTAGAAATTTCACTGTTGTCTAACCAAGAGTTCACAGAAGAGTAATCAATGAATACTATCCAAGAAATACATTGGATTGTAAATTGTAATAGTTTGTTACACAAAATGACTTTCTGCGTTACTCCCGAGGAATCCCACTAAGTGGCAGTATGGAGCAACTTTTTGCTATAGTTGTATAGAAGGTGGCTTCATTTCATTGTGTATGTACTCAACCATATAAAAGCATGATATAGCAACTGTAAGAAGAGTTACATTGAATGCCAGAGATAGATTCATCAGATTTTGAAGTTGGTTGTACAAGGAGTGATAACTGACACTGTACTGATATCACTTTGTAAAACCTAGAAATATCACTATCCTGTAACCAACAGATCATTGAAAAGAGTAATCAATGAATACTATACAAGAAATTATATATTGTAATAGTTTGTTACACAAAATGACTTTCTGCATTACTCCCGAGGAATCCCACTGAGTGGCAGTATGGAGCTCCTTTTTACTATAGTTGTATAGAAGGTGGCTTCATTTCATTGTATATGTACTCAACCATATAAAAGCATGATATAGCAACTGTAAGAACAGTTACATTGAATTCCAGAGATATATTCATTCAGATTTTGAAGTTGTTTGTACAAGGAGTGATAACTGACACTGTACTTAAAATCACTTTGTAAAACCTAGAAATATCACTATCCTGTAACCAACAGATCATTGAAAAGAGTAATCAATGAATACTATACAAGAAATTATATATTGTAATAGTTTGTTACACAAAATGACTTTCTGCGTTACTCCCGAGGAATCCCACTGAGTGGCAGTATGGAGCTCCTTATTACTATAGTTGTATAGAAGGTGGCTTCATTTCATTGTATATGTACTCAACCATATAAAAGCATGATATAGCAACTGTAAGAGCAGTTACATTGAATGCAAGAGATACGTTCATCAGATTTTGAAGTTGGTTGTACAAGGAGTGATTACTGACACTGTATTGATATCACGTTGTAAAACCTAGAAATTTCACTGTTGTCTAACCAAGAGATCGCAGAAGAGTAATCAATGAATACTATACAAGAAATACATTGGATTGTAAATTGTATTAGTTTGTTACACAACATGACTTTCTGCGTTACTCCCGAGGAATCCCACTGGGTGGCAGTATGGAGCACCTTTTTACTGTAGTTGTATAGAAGGTGGCTTCATTTAATTGTATATGTACTCAACCATATAAAATCAAGATATATCAACTGTAAGAGCAATTACATTGAATGCCAGAGATACATTCATCAGATTTTCAAGTTGGTTGTACAAGGAGTGATAACTGACACTGTACTGATATCACTTTGTAAAACGTAGAAATTTCACTGTTGTCTAACCAAGAGTTCATAGAAGAGTAATCAATGAATACTATACAAGAAATACATTGGATTGTAAATTGTAATAGTTTGTTACACAAAATGACTTTCTGCGTTACTCCCGAGGAATCCCACTGAGTGGCAGTATGGAGCACCTTTTTGCTATAGTTGTATAGAAGGTGGCTTCATTTCATTGTATATGTACTCAACCATATAAAAGCATGATATAGCAACTGTAAGAGCAGTTACATTGAATGCCAGAGATACATTCATCAGATTTTGAAGTTGTTTGTACAAGGAGTGATAACTGACACTGTACTGATATCACTTTGTAAAACCTAGAAATATCACTATCCTGTAACCAACAGATCATTGAAAAGAGTAATCAATGAATACTATACAAGAAATTGTATATTGTAATAGTTTGTTACACAAAATGACTTTCTGTGTTACTCCCGAGGAATCCCACTGAGTGGCAGTATGGAGCACCTTTTTGCTATAGTTGTATAGAAGGTGGCTTCATTTCATTGTATATGTACTCAACCATATAAAAGCATGATATAGACACTGTAAGAGCAGTTACATTGAATGCAAGAGATACATTCATCAGATTTTAAAGTTGGTTGTACAAGGAGTGATAACTGACACTGTCCTGATATCACTTTGTAAAACGTAGAAATTTCACTGTTGTCTAACCAAGAGTTCACAGAAGAGTAATCAATGAATATTATACAAGAAATACATTGGATTGTAAATTGTAATAGTTTGTTACACAAAATGACTTTCTGTGTTACTCCCGAGGAATCCCACTGAGTGGCAGTATGGAGCACCTTTTTGCTATAGTTGTATAGAAGGTGGCTTCATTTCATTGTATATGTACTCAACCATATAAAAGCATGATATAGCAACTTTAAGAGCAGTTACATTGAATGGCAGAGAAACATTCATCAGATTTTGAAGTTGTTTGTACAAGGAGTGATAACTTGACACTGTACTGATATCACTTTGTAAAACCTAGAAATATCACTATCCTGTAACTAACAGATCATTGAAAAGAGTAATCAATGAATACTATACAAGAAATTGTATATTGTAATAGTTTGTTACACAAAATGACTTTCTGCGTTACTCACGAGGAATCCCACTGAATGGCAGTATGGAGCACCTTTTTGCTATAGTTGTATAGAAGGTGGCTTCATTTCATTGTATATGTACTCAACCATATAAAAGCATGATATAGCAACTGTAAGAGCAGTTACATTGAATGCAAGATATACGTTCATCAGATTTTGAAGTGGGTTGTACAAGGAGTGATTACTGACACTGTATTGATATCACGTTGGAAAACCTAGAAATTTCACTGTTGTCTAACCAAGCGATCGCAGAAGAGTAATCAACGAATACTATACAAGAAATACATTGTATTGTAAATTGTAATAGTTTGTTACACAAAATGACTTTCTGCGTTACTCCCGAGGAATCCCACTGAGTGGCAGTATGGAGCACCTTTTTACTGTAGTTGTATAGAAGGTGGCTTCATTTCATTGTATATGTACTCAACCATATAAAAGCATGATATAGCAACTGTAAGAGCAGTTACATTGAATGCAAGAGATACATTCATCAGATTTTGAAGTTCGTTGTACAAGGAGTGATGACTGACACCGTATTGATATCACGTTGTAAAACCTAGAAATTTCACTGTTGTCTAACCAAGAGATCGCAGAAGAGTAATCAATGAATACTATACAAGAAATACATTGGATTGTAAATTGTAATAGTTTGTTACACAAAATGACTTTCTGCGTTACTCGCGAGGAATCCCACTGAGTGGCAGTATGGAGCACCTTTTTACTGTAGTTGTATAGAAGGTGGCTTCATTTCATTGTATATGTACTCAACCATATAAAAGCATGATATAGCAACGGTAAGAGCAGTTACATTGAATGCAAGAGATACATTCATCAGATTTTGAAGTTGGTTGTACAAGGAGTGATAACTGACACTGTACTGATATCACTTTGTAAAACGTAGAAATTTCACTGTTGTCTAACCAAGAGTTCACAGAAGAGTAATCAATGAATAATATACAAGAAATACATTGGATTGTAAATTGTAATAGTTTCTTACACAAAATGACTTTCTGCGTTACTCCCGAGGAATCCCACTGAGTGGCAGTATGGAGCAACTTTTTGCTATAGTTGTATAGAAGGTGGCTTCATTTCATTGCATATGTACTCAACCATATAAAAGCATGATATAGCAACTGTAAGAGCAGTTACATTGAATGCCAGAGATACATTCATCAGATTTTGAAGTTGTTTGTACAAGGAGTGATAACTGACACTGTACTGATATCACTTTGTAAAACCTAGAAATATCACTATCCTGTAACCAACAGATCATTGAAAAGAGTAATCAATGAATACTATACAAGAAATTATATATTGTAATAGTTTTTTACACAAAATGACTTTCTGCGTTACTCCCGAGGAATCCCACTGAGTGGCAGTATGGAGCTCCTTTTTCCTATAGTTGTATAGAAGGTGGCTTCATTTCATTGTATATGTACTCAACCATATAAAAGAATGATATAGCAACTGTAAGAGCAGTTACATTGAATGCAAGAGATACATTCATCAGATTTTGAAGTTGGTTGTACAAGGAGTGATTACTGACACTGTATTGATATCACGTTGTAAAACCTAGAAATTTCACTGTTGTCTAACCAAGAGATCGCAGAAGAGTAATCAATGAATACTATACAAGAAATACATTGGATTGTAAATTGTATTAGTTTGTTACAGAACATGACTTTCTGCGTTACTCCCGAGGAATCCCACTGGGTGGCAGTATGGAGCACCTTTTTACTGTAGTTGTATAGAAGGTGGCTTCATTTAATTGTATATGTACTCAACCATATAAAATCAAGATATATCAACTGTAAGAGCAATTACATTAAATGCAAGAGATACATTCATTAGATTTTGAAGTTGGTTGTACAAGGAGTGATAACTGACACTGTACTGATATCACTTTGTAAAACGTAGAAATTTCACTGTTGTCTAACCAAGAGTTCACAGAAGAGTAATCAATGAATACTATACAAGAAATACATTGGATTGTAAATTGTAATAGTTTGTTACACAAAATGACTTTCTGTGTTACTCCCGAGGAATCCCACTGAGTGGCAGTATGGAGCACCTTTTTGCTATAGTTGTATAGAAGGTGGCTTCATTTCATTGTATATGTACTCAACCATATAAAAGCATGATATAGCAAGTGTAAGAGCAGTTACATTGAATGGCAGAGATACATTCATCAGATTTTGAAGTTGTTTGTACAAGGAGTGATAACTTGACACTGTACTGATATCACTTTGTAAAACCTAGAAATATCACTATCCTGTAACTAACAGATCATTGAAAAGAGTAATCAATGAATACTATACAAGAAATTGGCTTCATTTCATTGTATATGTACTCAACCATATAAAAGCATGATATAGCAACTGTAAGAGCAGTTACATTGAATGCCAGAGATACATTCATCAGATTTTGAAGTTCTTTGTACAAGGAGTGATAACTGACACTGTACTGATATCACTTTGTAAAACCTAGAAATATCACTATCCTGTAACCAACAGATCATTGAAAAGAGTAATCAATGAATACTATACAAGAAATTATATATTGTAATAGTTTGTTACACAAAATGACTTTCTGCGTTACTCCCGAGGAATCCCACTGAGTGGCAGTATGGAGCTCCTTTTTACTATAGTTGTATAGAAGGTGGCTTCATTTCATTGTATATGTACTCAACCATATAAAAGAATGATATAGCAACTGTAAGAGCAGTTACATTGAATGCAAGAGATACATTCATCAGATTTTGAAGTTGGTTGTACAAGGAGTGATTACTGACACTGTATTGATATCACGTTGTAAAACCTAGAAATTTCACTGTTGTCTAACCAAGAGATCGCAGAAGAGTAATCAATGAATACTATACAAGAAATACATTGGATTGTAAATTGTATTAGTTTGTTACAGAACATGATTTTCTGCGTTACTCCCGAGGAATCCCACTGGGTGGCAGTATGGAGCACCTTTTTACTGTAGTTGTATAGAAGGTGGCTTCATTTAATTGTATATGTACTCAACCATATAAAATCAAGATATATCAACTGTAAGAGCAATTACATTGAATGCAAGAGATACATTCATCAGATTTTGAAGTTGGTTGTACAAGGAGTGATAACTGACACTGTACTGATATCACTTTGTAAAACGTAGAAATTTCACTGTTGTCTAACCAAGAGTTCACAGAAGAGTAATCAATGAATACTATCCAAGAAATACATTGGATTGTAAATTGTAATAGTTTGTTACACAAAATGACTTTCTGCGTTACTCCCGAGGAATCCCACTAAGTGGCAGTATGGAGCACCTTTTTGCTATAGTTGTATAGAAGGTAGCTTCATTTCATTGTATATGTACTCAACCATATAAAAGCATGATATAGCAACTTTAAGAGCAGTTACATTGAATGGCAGAGATACATTCATCAGATTTTGAAGTTGTTTGTACAAGGAGTGATAACTTGACACTGTACTGATATCACTTTGTAAAACCTAGAAATATCACTATCCTGTAACCAACAGATCATTGAAAAGAGTAATCAATGAATACTATACAAGAAATTATATATTGTAATAGTTTGTTACACAAAATGACTTTCTGCGTTACTCACGAGGAATCCCACTGAATGGCAGTATGGAGCACCTTTTTGCTATAGTTGTATAGAAGGTGGCTTCATTTCATTGTATATGTACTCAACCATATAAAAGCATGATATAGACACTGTAAGAGCAGTTACATTGAATGCAAGAGATACATTCATCAGATTTTAAAGTTGGTTGTACAAGGAGTGATAACTGACACTGTCCTGATATCACTTTGTAAAACGTAGAAATTTCACTGTTGTCTAACCAAGAGTTCACTGAAGAGTAATCAATGAATACTATACAAGAAATACATTGGATTGTAAATTGTAATAGTTTGTTACACAAAATGACTTTCTGTGTTACTCCCGAGGAATCCCACTGAGTGGCAGTATGGAGCACCTTTTTGCTATAGTTGTATAGAAGGTGGCTTCATTTCATTGTATATGTACTCAACCATATAAAAGCATGATATAGCAACTGTAAGAGCAGTTACATTGAATGGCAGAGATACATTCATCAGATTTTGAAGTTGTTTGTACAAGGAGTGATAACTTGACACTGTACTGATATCACTTTGTAAAACCTAGAAATATCACTATCCTGTAACTAACAGATCATTGAAAAGAGTAATCAATGAATACTATACAAGAAATTGTATATTGTAATAGTTTGTTACACAAAATGACTTTCTGCGTTACTCACGAGGAATCCCACTGAATGGAAGTATGGAGCACCTTTTTGCTATAGTTGTATAGAAGGTGGCTTCATTTCATTGTATATGTACTCAACCATATAAAAGCATGATATAGCAACTGTAAGAGCAGTTACATTGAATGCAAGAGATACGTTCATCAGATTTTGAAGTGGGTTGTACAAGGAGTGATTACTGACACTGTATTGATATCACGTTGGAAAACCTAGAAATTTCACTGTTGTCTAACCAAGCGATCGCAGAAGAGTAATCAACGAATACTATACAAGAAATACATTGGATTGTAAATTGTAATAGTTTGTTACACAAAATGACTTTCTGCGTTACTCCCGAGGAATCCCACTGAGTGGCAGTATGGAGCACCTTTTTACTGTAGTTGTATAGAAGGTGGCTTCATTTCATTGTATATGTACGCAACCATATAAAAGCATGATATAGCAACTGTAAGAGCAGTTACATTGAATGCAAGAGATACATTCATCAGATTTTGAAGTTCGTTGTACAAGGAGTGATTACTGACACTGTATTGATATCACGTTGTAAAACCTAGAAATTTCACTGTTGTCTAACCAAGAGATCGCAGAAGAGTAATCAATGAATACTATACAAGAAATACATTGGATTGTAAATTGTAAAAGTTTGTTACACAAAATGACTTTCTGCGTTACTCGCGAGGAATCCCACTGAGTGGCAGTATGGAGCACCTTTTTACTGTAGTTGTATAGAAGGTGGCTTCATTTCATTGTATATGTACTCAACCATATAAAAGCATGATATAGCAACTGTAAGAGCAGTTACATTGAATGCAAGAGATACATTCATCAGATTTTGAAGTTGGTTGTACAAGGAGTGATAACTGACACTGTACTGATATCACTTTGTAAAACGTAGAAATTTCACTGTTGTCTAACCTAGAATTCACAGAAGAGTAATCAATGAATACTATACAAGAAATACATTGGGTTTTAAATTGTAATAGTTTGTTACACAAAATGACTTTCTGCGTTACTCCCGAGGAATCCCACTGAGTGTCAGTATGGAGCACCTTTTTGCTATAGTTGTATAGAAGGTGGCTTCATTTCATTGTATATGTACTCAACCATATAAAAGCATGATATAGCAACTGTAAGAGCAGTTACATTGAATGCCAGAGATACATTCATCAGATTTTGAAGTTCTTTGTACAAGGAGTGATAACTGACACTGTACTGATATCACTTTGTAAAACCTAGAAATATCACTATCCTGTAACCAACAGATCATTGAAAAGAGTAATCAATGAATACTATACAAGAAATTATATATTGTAATAGTTTGTTACACAAAATGACTTTCTGCGTTACTCCCGAGGAATCCCACTGAGTGGCAGTATGGAGCTCCTTTTTACTATAGTTGTATAGAAGGTGGCTTCATTTCATTGTATATGTACTCAACCATATAAAAGCATGATATAGCAACTGTAAGAGCAGTTACATTGAATGCCAGAGATACATTCATCAGATTTTGAAGTTGTTTGTACAAGGAGTGATAACTGACAGTGTACTTAAAATCACTTTGTAAAACCTAGAAATATCACTATCCTGTAACCAACAGATCATTGAAAAGAGTAATCAATGAATACTATACAAGAAATTATATATTGTAATAGTTTGTTACACAAAATGACTTTCTGCGTTACTCCCGAGGAATCCAACTGAGTGGCAGTATGGAGCTCCTTTTTACTATAGTTGTATAGAAGGTGGCTTCATTTCATTGTATATGTACTCAACCATATAAAGGCATGATATAGCAACTGTAAGAGCAGTTACATTGAATGCAAGAGATACGTTCATCAGATTTTGTAGTTGGTTGTACAAGGAGTGATTACTGACACTGTATTGATATCACGTTGGAAAAGCTAGAAATTTCACTGTTGTCTAACCAAGCGATCGCAGAAGAGTAATCAACGAATACTATACAAGAAATACATTGGATTGTAAATAGTAATAGTTTGTTACACAAAATGACTTTCTGCGTTACTCCCGAGGAATCCCACTGAGTGGCAGTATGGAGCACCTTTTTACTGTAGTTGTATAGAAGGTGGCTTCATTTCATTGTATATGTACTCAACCATATAAAAGCATGATATAGCAACTGTAAGAGCAGTTACATTGAATGCCAGAGATATATTCATCAGATTTTGAAGTTCTTTGTACAAGGAGTGATAACTGACACTGTACTGATATCACTTTGTAAAACGTAGAAATTTCACTGTTGTCTAACCAAGAGTTCACAGAAGAGTAATCAATGAATACTATACAAGAAATACATTGGATTGTAAATTGTAATAGTTTGTTACACAAAATGACTTTCTGCGTTACTCCCGAGGAATCCCACTGAGTGGCAGTATGAAGCACCTTTTTGCTATAGTTGTATAGAAGGTGGCTTCATTTCATTGTATATGTACTCAACCATATAAAAGCATGATATAGCAACTGTAAGAGCAGTTACATTGAATGCAAGAGATACATTCATCAGATTTTGAAGTTGTTTGTACAAGGAGTGATAACTGACACTGTACTGATATCACTTTGTAAAACCTAGAAATATCACGATCCTGTAACCAACAGATCATTGAAAAGAGTAATCAATGAATACTATACAAGAAATTATATATTGTAATAGTTTGTTACACAAAATGACTTTCTGCGTTACTCCCGAGGAATCCAACTGAGTGGCAGTATGGAGCTCCTTTTTACTATAGTTGTATAGAAGGTGGCTTCATTTCATTGTATATGTACTCAACCATATAAAAGCATGATATAGCAACTGTAAGAGCAGTTACATTGAATGCCAGAGATACATTCATCAGATTTTGAAGTTGTTTGTACAAGGAGTGATAACTGACAGTGTACTTAAAATCACTTTGTAAAACCTAGAAATATCACTATCCTGTAACCAACAGATCATTGAAAAGAGTAATCAATGAATACTATACAAGAAATTATATATTGTAATAGTTTGTTACACAAAATGACTTTCTGCGTTACTCCCGAGGAATCCCACTGAGTGGAAGTATGGAGCTCCTTTTTACTATAGTTGTATAGAAGGTGGCTTCATTTCATTGTATATGTACTCAACCATATAAAAGCATGATATAGCAACTGTAAGAGCAGTTACATTGAATGCAAGAGATACATTCATCAGATTTTGAAGTTGTTTGTACAAGGAGTGATTACTGACACTGTATTGATATCACGTTGGAAAACCTAGAAATTTCACTGTTGTCTAACCAAGCGATCGCAGAAGAGTAATCAACGAATACTATACAAGAAATACATTGGATTGTAAATAGTAATAGTTTGTTACACAAAATGACTTTCTGCGTTACTCCCGAGGAATCCCACTGAGTGGCAGTATGGAGCACCTTTTTACTGTAGTTGTATAGAAGGTGGCTTCATTTCATTGTATATGTACTCAACCATATAAAAGCATGATATAGCAACTGTAAGAGCAGTTACATTGAATGCAAGAGATACATTCATCAGATTTTGAAGTTGGTTGTACAAGGAGTGATAACTGACACTGTACTGATATCACTTTGTAAAACGTAGAAATTTCACTGTTGTCTAACCTAGAATTCACAGAAGAGTAATCAATGAATACTATACAAGAAATACATTGGGTTTTAAATTGTAATAGTTTGTTACACAAAATGACTTTCTGCGTTACTCCCGAGGAATCCCACTGAGTGGCAGTATGGAGCACCTTTTTGCTATAGTTGTATAGAAGGTGGCTTCATTTCATTGTATATGTACTCAACCATATAAAAGCATGATATAGCAACTGTAAGAGCAGTTACATTGAATGCCAGAGATACATTCATCAGATTTTGAAGTTCTTTGTACAAGGAGTGATAACTGACACTGTACTGATATCACTTTGTAAAATGTAGAAATTTCACTGTTGTCTAACCAAGAGTTCACAGAAGAGTAATCAATGAATACTATACAAGAAATACATTGGATTGTAAATTATAATAGTTTGTTACACAAAATGACTTTCTGCGTTACTCCCGAGGAATCCCACTGAGTGGCAGTATGGAGCACCTTTTTGCTATAGTTGTATAGAAGGTGGCTTCATTTCATTGTATATGTACTCAACCATATAAAAGCATGATATAGCAACTGTAAGAGCAGTTACATTGAATGCCAGAGATACATTCATCAGATTTTGAAGTTGTTTGTACAAGGAGTGATAACTGACACTGTACTGATATCACTTTGTAAAACCTAGAAATATCACTATCCTGTAACCAACAGATCATTGAAAAGAGTAATCAATGAATACTATACAAGAAATTATATATTGTAATAGTTTGTTACACAAAATGACTTTCTGCGTTACTCCCGAGGAATCCCACTGAGTGGCAGTATGGAGCTCCTTTTTACTATAGTTGTATAGAAGGTGGCTTCATTTCATTGTATATGTACTCAACCATATAAAAGCATGATATAGCAACTGTAAGAGCAGTTACATTGAATGCCAGAGATACATTCATCAGATTTTGAAGTTGTTTGTACAAGGAGTGATAACTGACAGTGTACTTAAAATCACTTTGTAAAACCTAGAAATATCACTATCCTGTAACCAACAGATCATTGAAAAGAGTAATCAATGAATACTATACAAGAAATTATATATTGTAATAGTTTGTTACACAAAATGACTTTCTGCGTTACTCCCGAGGAATCCCACTGAGTGGCAGTATGGAGCTCCTTTTTACTATAGTTGTATAGAAGGTGGCTTCATTTCATTGTATATGTACTCAACCATATAAAGGCATGATATAGCAACTGTAAGAGCAGTTACATTGAATGCAAGAGATACGTTCATCAGATTTTGTAGTTGGTTGTACAAGGAGTGATTACTGACACTGTATTGATATCACGTTGGAAAACCTAGAAATTTCACTGTTGTCTAACCAAGCGATCGCAGAAGAGTAATCAACGAATACTATACAAGAAATACATTGGATTGTAAATAGTAATAGTTTGTTACACAAAATGACTTTCTGCGTTACTCCCGAGGAATCCCACTGAGTGGCAGTATGGAGCACCTTTTTACTGTAGTTGTATAGAAGGTGGCTTCATTTCATTGTATATGTACTCAACCATATAAAAGCATGATATAGCAACTGTAAGAGCAGTTACATTGAATGCCAGAGATATATTCATCAGATTTTGAAGTTCTTTGTACAAGGAGTGATAACTGACACTGTACTGATATCACTTTGTAAAACGTAGAAATTTCACTGTTGTCTAACCAAGAGTTCACAGAAGAGTAATCAATGAATACTATACAAGAAATACATTGGATTGTAAATTGTAATAGTTTGTTACACAAAATGACTTTCTGCGTTACTCCCGAGGAATCCCACTGAGTGGCAGTATGAAGCACCTTTTTGCTATAGTTGTATAGAAGGTGGCTTCATTTCATTGTATATGTACTCAACCATATAAAAGCATGATATAGCAACTGTAAGAGCAGTTACATTGAATGCAAGAGATACATTCATCAGATTTTGAAGTTGTTTGTACAAGGAGTGATAACTGACACTGTACTGATATCACTTTGTAAAACCTAGAAATATCACGATCCTGTAACCAACAGATCATTGAAAAGAGTAATCAATGAATACTATACAAGAAATTATATATTGTAATAGTTTGTTACACAAAATGACTTTCTGCGTTACTCCCGAGGAATCCAACTGAGTGGCAGTATGGAGCTCCTTTTTACTATAGTTGTATAGAAGGTGGCTTCATTTCATTGTATATGTACTCAACCATATAAAAGCATGATATAGCAACTGTAAGAGCAGTTACATTGAATGCCAGAGATACATTCATCAGATTTTGAAGTTGTTTGTACAAGGAGTGATAACTGACAGTGTACTTAAAATCACTTTGTAAAACCTAGAAATATCACTATCCTGTAACCAACAGATCATTGAAAAGAGTAATCAATGAATACTATACAAGAAATTATATATTGTAATAGTTTGTTACACAAAATGACTTTCTGCGTTACTCCCGAGGAATCCCACTGAGTGGCAGTATGGAGCTCCTTTTTACTATAGTTGTATAGAAGGTGGCTTCATTTCATTGTATATGTACTCAACCATATAAAGGCATGATATAGCAACTGTAAGAGCAGTTACATTGAATGCAAGAGATACGTTCATCAGATTTTGAAGTTGGTTGTACAAGGAGTGATTACTGACACTGTATTGATATCACGTTGGAAAACCTAGAAATTTCACTGTTGTCTAACCAAGCGATCGCAGAAGAGTAATCAACGAATACTATACAAGAAATACATTGGATTGTAAATAGTAATAGTTTGTTACACAAAATGACTTTCTGCGTTACTCCCGAGGAATCCCACTGAGTGGCAGTATGGAGCACCTTTTTACTGTAGTTGTATAGAAGGTGGCTTCATTTCATTGTATATGTACTCAACCATATAAAAGCATGATATAGCAACTGTAAGAGCAGTTACATTGAATGGCAGAGATACATTCATCAGATTTTGAAGTTGGTTGTACAAGGAGTGATAACTGACACTGTACTGATATCACTTTGTAAAACGTAGAAATTTCACTGTCGTCTAACCAAGAGTTCATAGAAGAGTAATCAATGAATACTATACAAGAAATACATTGGATTGTAAATTGTAATAGTTTGTTACACAAAATGACTTTCTGCGTTACTCCCGAGGAATCCCACTGAGTGGCAGTATGGAGCACCTTTTTGCTATAGTTGTATAGAAGGTGGCTTCATTTCATTGTATATGTACTCAACCATATAAAAGCATGATATAGCAACTGTAAGAGCAGTTACATTGAATGGCAGAGATACATTCATCAGATTTTGAAGTTGTTTGTACAAGGAGTGATAACTGACACTGTACTGATATCACTTTGTAAAACCTAGAAATATCACTATCCTGTAACCAACAGATCATTGAAAAGAGTAATCAATGAATACTATACAAGAAATTGTATATTGTAATAGTTTGTTACACAAAATGACTTTCTGCGTTACTCACGAGGAATCCCACTGAATGGCAGTATGGAGCATCTTTTTGCAATAGTTGTATCGAAGGTGGCTTCATTTCATTGTATATGTACTCAACCATATAAAAGCATGATATAGCAACTGTAAGAGCAGTTACATTGAATGCAAGATATACGTTCATCAGATTTTGAAGTGGGTTGTACAAGGAGTGATTACTGACACTGTATTGATATCACGTTGGAAAACCTAGATATTTCACTGTTGTCTAACCAAGCGATCGCAGAAGAGTAATCAACGAATACTATACAAGAAATACATTGGATTGTAAATTGTAATAGTTTGTTACACAAAATGACTTTCTGCGTTACTCCCGAGGAATCCCACTGAGTGGCAGTATGGAGCACCTTTTTACTGTAGTTGTATAGAAGGTGGCTTCATTTCATTGTATATGTACTCAACCATATAAAAGCATGATATAGCAACTGTAAGAGCAGTTACATTGAATGCAAGAGATACATTCATCAGATTTTGAAGTTCGTTGTACAAGGAGTGATTACTGACACTGTATTGATATCACGTTGTAAAACCTAGAAATTTCACTGTTGTCTAACCAAGAGATCGCAGAAGAGTAATCAATGAATACTATACAAGAAATACATTGGATTGTAAATTGTTAAAGTTTGTTACACAAAATGACTTTCTGCGTTACTCGCGAGGAATCCCACTGAGTGGCAGTATGGAGCACCTTTTTACTGTAGTTGTATAGAAGGTGGCTTCATTTCATTGTATATGTACTCAACCATATAAAAGCATGATATAGCAACGGTAAGAGCAGTTACATTGAATGCAAGAGATACATTCATCAGATTTTGAAGTTGGTTGTACAAGGAGTGATAACTGACACTGTACTGATATCACTTTGTAAAACGTAGAAATTTCACTGTTGTCTAACCAAGAGTTCACAGAAGAGTAATCAATGAATACTATACAAGAAATACATTGGATTGTAAATTGTAATAGTTTGTTACACAAAATGACTTTCTGCGTTACTCCCGAGGAATCCCACTGAGTGGCAGTATGGAGCACCTTTTTGCTATAGTTGTATAGAAGGTGGCTTCATTTCATTGTATATGTACTCAACCATATAAAAGCATGATATAGCAACTGTAAGAGCAGTAACATTGAATGCCAGAGATACATTCATCAGATTTTGAAGTTCTTTGTACAAGGAGTGATAACTGACACTGTACTGATATCACTTTGTAAAACGTAGAAATTTCACTGTTGTCTAACCAAGAGTTCACAGAAGAGTAATCAATGAATACTATACAAGAAATACATTGGATTGTAAATTATAATAGTTTGTTACACAAAATGACTTTCTGCGTTACTCCCGAGGAATCCCACTGAGTGGCAGTATGGAGCACCTTTTTGCTATAGTTGTATCGAAGGTGGCTTCATTTCATTGTATATGTACTCAACCATATAAAAGCATGATATAGCAACTGTAAGAGCAGTTACATTGAATGCCAGAGATACATTCATCAGATTTTGAAGTTGTTTGTACAAGGAGTGATAACTGACACTGTACTGATATCACTTTGTAAAACCTAGAAATATCACTATCCTGTAACCAACAGATCATTGAAAAGAGTAATCAATGAATACTATACAAGAAATTATATATTGTAATAGTTTGTTACACAAAATGACTTTCTGCGTTACTCCCGAGGAATCCCACTGAGTGGCAGTATGGAGCTCCTTTTTACTATAGTTGTATAGAAGGTGGCTTCATTTCATTGTATATGTACTCAACCATATAAAAGCATGATATAGCAACTGTAAGAGCAGTTACATTGAATGCCAGAGATACATTCATCAGATTTTGAAGCTCTTTGTACAAGGAGTGATAACTGACACTGTACTGATATCACTTTGTAAAACGTAGAAATTTCACTGTTGTCTAACCAAGAGTTCACAGAAGAGTAATCAATGAATACTATACAAGAAATACATTGGATTGTAAATTGTAATAGTTTTTTACACAAAATAACTTTCTGCGTTACTCCCGAGGAATCCCACTGAGTGGCAGTATGGAGCACCTTTTTGCTATAGTTTTATATAAGGTGGCTTCATTTCATTGTATATGTACTCAACCATATAAAAGCATGATATAGCAACTGTAAGAAGAGTTACATTGAATGCCAGAGATACATTCATCAGATTTTGAAGTTGGTTGTACAAGGAGTGATAACTGACACTGTACTGATATCACTTTGTAAAACCTAGAAATATCACTATCCTGTAACCAACAGATCATTGAAAAGAGTAATCAATGAATACTATACAAGAAATTATATATTGTAAAAGTTTGTTACACAAAATGACTTTCTGCGTTACTCCCGAGGAATCCCACTGAGTGGAAGTATGGAGCTCCTTTTTACTATAGTTGTATAGAAGGTGGCTTCATTTCATTGTATATGTACTCAACCATATAAAAGCATGATATAGCAACTGTAAGAGCAGTTACATTGAATGCCAGAGATACATTCATCAGATTTTGAAGTTGTTTGTACAAGGAGTGATAACTGACACTGTACTTAAAATCACTTTGTAAAACCTAGAAATATCACTATCCTGTAACCAACAGATCATTGAAAAGAGTAATCAATGAATACTATACAAGAAATTATATATTGTAATAGTTTGTTACACAAAATGACTTTCTGCGTTACTCCCGAGGAATCCCACTGAGTGGCAGTATGGAGCTCCTTTTTACTATAGTTGTATAGAAGGTGGCTTCATTTCATTGTATATGTACTCAACCATATAAAGGCATGATATAGCAACTGTAAGAGCAGTTACATTGAATGCAAGAGATACGTTCATCAGATTTTGTAGTTGGTTGTACAAGGAGTGATTACTGACACTGTATTGATATCACGTTGGAAAACCTAGAAATTTCACTGTTGTCTAACCAAGCGATCGCAGAAGAGTAATCAACGAATACTATACAAGAAATACATTGGATTGTAAATAGTAATAGTTTGTTACACAAAATGACTTTCTGCGTTACTCCCGAGGAATCCCACTGAGTGGCAGTATGGAGCACCTTTTTACTGTAGTTGTATAGAAGGTGGCTTCATTTCATTGTATATGTACTCAACCATATAAAAGCATGATATAGCAACTGTAAGAGCAGTTACATTGAATGCCAGAGATATATTCATCAGATTTTGAAGTTCTTTGTACAAGGAGTGATAACTGACACTGTACTGATATCACTTTGTAAAACGTAGAAATTTCACTGTTGTCTAACCAAGAGTTCACAGAAGAGTAATCACTGAATATTATACAAGAAATACATTGGATTGTAAATTGTAATAGTTTGTTACACAAAATGACTTTCTGCGTTACTCCCGAGGAATCCCACTGAGTGGCAGTATGAAGCACCTTTTTGCTATAGTTGTATAGAAGGTGGCTTCATTTCATTGTATATGTACTCAACCATATAAAAGCATGATATAGCAACTGTAAGAGCAGTTACATTGAATGCAAGAGATACATTCATCAGATTTTGAAGTTGTTTGTACAAGGAGTGATAACTGACACTGTACTGATATCACTTTGTAAAACCTAGAAATATCACGATCCTGTAACCAACAGATCATTGAAAAGAGTAATCAATGAATACTATACAAGAAATTATATATTGTAATAGTTTGTTACACAAAATGACTTTCTGCGTTACTCCCGAGGAATCCCACTGAGTGGAAGTATGGAGCTCCTTTTTACTATAGTTGTATAGAAGGTGGCTTCATTTCATTGTATATGTACTCAACCATATAAAAGCATGATATAGCAACTGTAAGAGCAGTTACATTGAATGCCAGAGATACATTCATCAGATTTTGAAGTTGTTTGTACAAGGAGTGATAACTGACACTGTACTTAAAATCACTTTGTAAAACCTAGAAATATCACTATCCTGTAACCAACAGATCATTGAAAAGAGTAATCAATGAATACTATACAAGAAATTATATATTGTAATAGTTTGTTACACAAAATGACTTTCTGCGTTACTCCCGAGGAATCCCACTGAGTGGCAGTATGGAGCTCCTTTTTACTATAGTTGTATAGAAGGTGGCTTCATTTCATTGTATATGTACTCAACCATATAAAGGCATGATATAGCAACTGTAAGAGCAGTTACATTGAATGCAAGAGATACGTTCATCAGATTTTGTAGTTGGTTGTACAAGGAGTGATTACTGACACTGTATTGATATCACGTTGGAAAACCTAGAAATTTCACTGTTGTCTAACCAAGCGATCGCAGAAGAGTAATCAACGAATACTATACAAGAAATACATTGGATTGTAAATAGTAATAGTTTGTTACACAAAATGACTTTCTGCGTTACTCCCGAGGAATCCCACTGAGTGGCAGTATGGAGCACCTTTTTACTGTAGTTGTATAGAAGGTGGCTTCATTTCATTGTATATGTACTCAACCATATAAAAGCATGATATAGCAACTGTAAGAGCAGTTACATTGAATGCCAGAGATATATTCATCAGATTTTGAAGTTCTTTGTACAAGGAGTGATAACTGACACTGTACTGATATCACTTTGTAAAACGTAGAAATTTCACTGTTGTCTAACCAAGAGTTCACAGAAGAGTAATCACTGAATATTATACAAGAAATACATTGGATTGTAAATTGTAATAGTTTGTTACACAAAATGACTTTCTGCGTTACTCCCGAGGAATCCCACTGAGTGGCAGTATGAAGCACCTTTTTGCTATAGTTGTATAGAAGGTGGCTTCATTTCATTGTATATGTACTCAACCATATAAAAGCATGATATAGCAACTGTAAGAGCAGTTACATTGAATGCAAGAGATACATTCATCAGATTTTGAAGTTGTTTGTACAAGGAGTGATAACTGACACTGTACTGATATCACTTTGTAAAACCTAGAAATATCACGATCCTGTAACCAACAGATCATTGAAAAGAGTAATCAATGAATACTATACAAGAAATTATATATTGTAATAGTTTGTTACACAAAATGACTTTCTGCGTTACTCCCGAGGAATCCAACTGAGTGGCAGTATGGAGCTCCTTTTTACTATAGTTGTATAGAAGGTGGCTTCATTTCATTGTATATGTACTCAACCATATAAAAGCATGATATAGCAACTGTAAGAGCAGTTACATTGAATGCCAGAGATACATTCATCAGATTTTGAAGTTGTTTGTACAAGGAGTGATAACTGACAGTGTACTTAAAATCACTTTGTAAAACCTAGAAATATCACTATCCTGTAACCAACAGATCATTGAAAAGAGTAATCAATGAATACTATACAAGAAATTATATATTGTAATAGTTTGTTACACAAAATGACTTTCTGCGTTACTCCCGAGGAATCCCACTGAGTGGCAGTATGGAGCTCCTTTTTACTATAGTTGTATAGAAGGTGGCTTCATTTCATTGTATATGTACTCAACCATATAAAGGCATGATATAGCAACTGTAAGAGCAGTTACATTGAATGCAAGAGATACGTTCATCAGATTTTGAAGTTGGTTGTACAAGGAGTGATTACTGACACTGTATTGATATCACGTTGGAAAACCTAGAAATTTCACTGTTGTCTAACCAAGCGATCGCAGAAGAGTAATCAACGAATACTATACAAGAAATACATTGGATTGTAAATAGTAATAGTTTGTTACACAAAATGACTTTCTGCGTTACTCCCGAGGAATCCCACTGAGTGGCAGTATGGAGCACCTTTTTACTGTAGTTGTATAGAAGGTGGCTTCATTTCATTGTATATGTACTCAACCATATAAAAGCATGATATAGCAACTGTAAGAGCAGTTACATTGAATGGCAGAGATACATTCATCAGATTTTGAAGTTGGTTGTACAAGGAGTGATAACTGACACTGTACTGATATCACTTTGTAAAACGTAGAAATTTCACTGTCGTCTAACCAAGAGTTCATAGAAGAGTAATCAATGAATACTATACAAGAAATACATTGGATTGTAAATTGTAATAGTTTGTTACACAAAATGACTTTCTGCGTTACTCCCGAGGAATCCCACTGAGTGGCAGTATGGAGCACCTTTTTGCTATAGTTGTATAGAAGGTGGCTTCATTTCATTGTATATGTACTCAACCATATAAAAGCATGATATAGCAACTGTAAGAGCAGTTACATTGAATGGCAGAGATACATTCATCAGATTTTGAAGTTGTTTGTACAAGGAGTGATAACTGACACTGTACTGATATCACTTTGTAAAACCTAGAAATATCACTATCCTGTAACCAACAGATCATTGAAAAGAGTAATCAATGAATACTATACAAGAAATTGTATATTGTAATAGTTTGTTACACAAAATGACTTTCTGCGTTACTCACGAGGAATCCCACTGAATGGCAGTATGGAGCATCTTTTTGCAATAGTTGTATCGAAGGTGGCTTCATTTCATTGTATATGTACTCAACCATATAAAAGCATGATATAGCAACTGTAAGAGCAGTTACATTGAATGCAAGATATACGTTCATCAGATTTTGAAGTGGGTTGTACAAGGAGTGATTACTGACACTGTATTGATATCACGTTGGAAAACCTAGAAATTTCACTGTTGTCTAACCAAGCGATCGCAGAAGAGTAATCAACGAATACTATACAAGAAATACATTGGATTGTAAATTGTAATATTTTGTTACACAAAATGACTTTCTGCGTTACTCCCGAGGAATCCCACTGAGTGGCAGTATGGAGCACCTTTTTACTGTAGTTGTATAGAAGGTGGCTTCATTTCATTGTATATGTACTCAACCATATAAAAGCATGATATAGCAACTGTAAGAGCAGTTACATTGAATGCAAGAGATACATTCATCAGATTTTGAAGTTCGTTGTACAAGGAGTGATTACTGACACTGTATTGATATCACGTTGGAAAACCTAGAAATTTCACTGTTGTCTAACCAAGAGATCACAGAAGAGTAATCAATGAATACTATACAAGAAATACATTGGATTGTAAATTGTTAAAGTTTGTTACACAAAATGACTTTCTGCGTTACTCGCGAGGAATCCCACTGAGTGGCAGTATGGAGCACCTTTTTACTGTAGTTGTATAGAAGGTGGCTTCATTTCATTGTATATGTACTCAACCATATAAAAGCATGATATAGCAACGGTAAGAGCAGTTACATTGAATGCAAGAGATACATTCATCAGATTTTGAAGTTGGTTGTACAAGGAGTGATAACTGACACTGTACTGATATCACTTTGCAAAACGTAGAAATTTCACTGTTGTCTAACCAAGAGTTCACAGAAGAGTAATCAATGAATACTATACAAGAAATACATTGGATTGTAAATTGTAATAGTTTGTTACACAAAATGACTTTCTGCGTTACTCCCGAGGAATCCCACTGAGTGGCAGTATGGAGCACCTTTTTGCTATAGTTGTATAGAAGGTGGCTTCATTTCATTGTATATGTACTCAACCATATAAAAGCATGATATAGCAACTGTAAGAGCAGTAACATTGAATGCCAGAGATACATTCATCAGATTTTGAAGTTCTTTGTACAAGGAGTGATAACTGACACTGTACTGATATCACTTTGTAAAACGTAGAAATTTCACTGTTGTCTAACCAAGAGTTCACAGAAGAGTAATCAATGAATACTATACAAGAAATACATTGGATTGTAAATTATAATAGTTTGTTACACAAAATGACTTTCTGCGTTACTCCCGAGGAATCCCACTGAGTGGCAGTATGGAGCACCTTTTTGCTATAGTTGTATCGAAGGTGGCTTCATTTCATTGTATATGTACTCAACCATATAAAAGCATGATATAGCAACTGTAAGAGCAGTTACATTGAATGCCAGAGATACATTCATCAGATTTTGAAGTTGTTTGTACAAGGAGTGATAACTGACACTGTACTGATATCACTTTGTAAAACCTAGAAATATCACTATCCTGTAACCAACAGATCATTGAAAAGAGTAATCAATGAATACTATACAAGAAATTATATATTGTAATAGTTTGTTACACAAAATGACTTTCTGCGTTACTCGCGAGGAATCCCACTGAGTGGCACTATGGAGCTCCTTTTTACTATAGTTGTATAGAAGGTGGCTTCATTTCATTGTATATGTACTCAACCATATAAAAGCATGATATAGCAACTGTAAGAGCAGTTACATTGAATGCCAGAGATACATTCATCAGATTTTGAAGCTCTTTGTACAAGGAGTGATAACTGACACTGTACTGATATCACTTTGTAAAACGTAGAAATTTCACTGTTGTCTAACCAAGAGTTCACAGAAGAGTAATCAATGTATACTATACAAGAAATACATTGGATTGTAAATTGTAATAGTTTTTTACACAAAATAACTTTCTGCGTTACTCCCGAGGAATCCCACTGAGTGGCAGTATGGAGCACCTTTTTGCTATAGTTTTATATAAGGTGGCTTCATTTCATTGTATATGTACTCAACCATATAAAAGCATGATATAGCAACTGTAAGAAGAGTTACATTGAATGCCAGAGATACATTCATCAGATTTTGAAGTTGGTTGTACAAGGAGTGATAACTGACACTGTACTGATATCACTTTGTAAAACCTAGAAATATCACTATCCTGTAACCAACAGATCATTGAAAAGAGTAATCAATGAATACTATACAAGAAATTATATATTGTAATAGTTTGTTACACAAAATGACTTTCTGCGTTACTCCCGAGGAATCCCACTGAGTGGAAGTATGGAGCTCCTTTTTACTATAGTTGTATAGAAGGTGGCTTCATTTCATTGTATATGTACTCAACCATATAAAAGCATGATATAGCAACTGTAAGAGCAGTTACATTGAATGCCAGAGATACATTCATCAGATTTTGAAGTTGTTTGTACAAGGAGTGATAACTGACACTGTACTTAAAATCACTTTGTAAAACCTAGAAATATCACTATCCTGTAACCAACAGATCATTGAAAAGAGTAATCAATGTATACTATACAAGAAATTATATATTGTAATAGTTTGTTACACAAAATGACTTTCTGCGTTACTCGCGAGGAATCCCACTGAGTGGCAGTATGGAGCACCTTTTTACTGTAGTTGTATAGAAGGTGGCTTCATTTCATTGTATATGTACTCAACCATATAAAAGCATGATATAGCAACGGTAAGAGCAGTTACATTGAATGCAAGAGATACATTCATCAGATTTTGAAGTTGGTTGTACAAGGAGTGATAACTGACACTGTACTGATATCACTTTGTAAAACGTAGAAATTTCACTGTTGTCTAACCAAGAGTTCACAGAAGAGTAATCAATGAATACTATACAAGAAATACATTGGATTGTAAATTGTAATAGTTTGTTACACAAAATGACTTTCTGCGTTACTCCCGAGGAATCCCACTGAGTGGCAGTATGGAGCACCTTTTTGCTATAGTTGTATAGAAGGTGGCTTCATTTCATTGTATATGTACTCAACCATATAAAAGCATGATATAGCAACTGTAAGAGCAGTAACATTGAATGCCAGAGATACATTCATCAGATTTTGAAGTTCTTTGTACAAGGAGTGATAACTGACACTGTACTGATATCACTTTGTAAAACGTAGAAATTTCACTGTTGTCTAACCAAGAGTTCACAGAAGAGTAATCAATGAATACTATACAAGAAATACATTGGATTGTAAATTATAATAGTTTGTTACACAAAATGACTTTCTGCGTTACTCCCGAGGAATCCCACTGAGTGGCAGTATGGAGCACCTTTTTGCTATAGTTGTATCGAAGGTGGCTTCATTTCATTGTATATGTACTCAACCATATAAAAGCATGATATAGCAACTGTAAGAGCAGTTACATTGAATGCCAGAGATACATTCATCGGATTTTGAAGTTGTTTGTACAAGGAGTGATAACTGACACTGTACTGATATCACTTTGTAAAACCTAGAAATATCACTATCCTGTAACCAACAGATCATTGAAAAGAGTAATCAATGAATACTATACAAGAAATTATATATTGTAATAGTTTGTTACACAAAATGACTTTCTGCGTTACTCGCGAGGAATCCCACTGAGTGGCACTATGGAGCTCCTTTTTACTATAGTTGTATAGAAGGTGGCTTCATTTCATTGTATATGTACTCAACCATATAAAAGCATGATATAGCAACTGTAAGAGCAGTTACATTGAATGCCAGAGATACATTCATCAGATTTTGAAGCTCTTTGTACAAGGAGTGATAACTGACACTGTACTGATATCACTTTGTAAAACGTAGAAATTTCACTGTTGTCTAACCAAGAGTTCACAGAAGAGTAATCAATGAATACTATACAAGAAATACATTGGATTGTAAATTGTAATAGTTTTTTACACAAAATAACTTTCTGCGTTACTCCCGAGGAATCCCACAGAGTGGCAGTATGGAGCACCTTTTTGCTATAGTTTTATATAAGGTGGCTTCATTTCATTGTATATGTACTCAACCATATAAAAGCATGATATAGCAACTGTAAGAAGAGTTACATTGAATGCCAGAGATACATTCATCAGATTTTGAAGTTGGTTGTACAAGGAGTGATAACTGACACTGTACTGATATCACTTTGTAAAACCTAGAAATATCACTATCCTGTAACCAACAGATCATTGAAAAGAGTAATCAATGAATACTATACAAGAAATTATATATTGTAATAGTTTGTTACACAAAATGACTTTCTGCGTTACTCCCGAGGAATCCCACTGAGTGGAAGTATGGAGCTCCTTTTTACTATAGTTGTATAGAAGGTGGCTTCATTTCATTGTATATGTACTCAACCATATAAAAGCATGATATAGCAACTGTAAGAGCAGTTACATTGAATGCCAGAGATACATTCATCAGATTTTGAAGTTGTTTGTACAAGGAGTGATAACTGACACTGTACTTAAAATCACTTTGTAAAACCTAGAAATATCACTATCCTGTAACCAACAGATCATTGAAAAGAGTAATCAATGTATACTATACAAGAAATTATATATTGTAATAGTTTGTTACACAAAATGACTTTCTGCGTTACTCCCGAGAAATCCCACTGAGTGGCAGTATGGAGCACCTTTTTACTGTAGTTGTATAGAAGGTGGCTTCATTTCATTGTATATGTACTCAACCATATAAAAGCATGATATAGCAACTGTTAGAGCAGTTACATTGAATGCAAGAGATACATTCATCAGATTTTGAAGTTGGTTGTACAAGGAGTGATTACTGACACTCTATTGATATCACGTTGTAAAACCTAGAAATTTCACTGTTGTCTAACCAAGAGATGGCAGAAGAGTAATCAATGAATACTATACAAGAAATACATTGGATTGTAAATTGTAATAGTTTGTTACACAAAATGACTTTCTGCGTTACTCGCGAGGAATCCCACTGAGTGGCAGTATGGAGCACCTTTTTACTGTAGTTGTATAGAAGGTGGCTTCATTTAATTGTATATGTACTCAAGCATATAAAAGCATGATATAGCAACGGTAAGAGCAATTACATTGAATGCCAGAGATACATTCATCAGATTTTGAAGTTCTTTGTACAAGGAGTGATAACTGACACTGTACTGATATCACTTTGTAAAACCTAGAAATTTCACTGTTGTCTAACCAAGAGATCGCAGAAGAGTAATCAATGAATACTATACAAGAAATACATTGGATTGTAAATTGTATTAGTTTGTTACACAACATGACTTTCTGCGTTACTTCCGAGGAATCCCACTTGGTGGCAGTATGGAGCACCTTTTTAGTGTAGTTGTATAGAAGGTGGCTTCATTTAATTGTATATGTACTCAACCATATAAAATCAAGATATATCAACTGTAAGAGCAATTACATTGAATGCAAGAGATACATTCATCAGATTTTCAAGTTGGTTGTGCAAGGAGTGATAACTGACACTGTACTGATATCACTTTGTAAAACGTAGAAATTTCACTGTTGTCTAACCAAGAGTTCACAGAAGAGTAATCAATGAATACTATCCAAGAAATACATTGGATTGTAAATTGTAATAGTTTGTTACACAAAATGACTTTCTGCGTTACTCCCGAGGAATCCCACTGAGTGGCAGTATGGAGCAACTTTTTGCTATAGTTGTATAGAAGGTGGCTTCATTTCATTGTATATGTACTCAACCATATAAAAGCATGATATAGCAACTGTAAGAGCAGTTACATTGAATGGTAGAGATACATTCATCAGATTTTTTAAGTTGTTTGTACAAGGAGTGATAACTTGACACTGTACTGATATCACTTTGTAAAACCTAGAAATATCACTATCCTGTAACTAACAGATCATTGAAAAGAGTAATCAATGAATACTATACAAGAAATTGTATATTGTAATAGTTTGTTACACAAAATGACTTTCTGCGTTACTCACGAGGAATCCCACTGAATGGCAGTATGGAGCACCTTTTTGCTATAGTTGTATAGAAGGTGGCTTCATTTCATTGTATATGTACTCAACCATATAAAAGCATGATATAGCAACTGTAAGAGCAGTTACATTGAATGCAAGAGATACTTTCATCAGAATTTGAAGTGGGTTGTACAAGGAGTGATTACTGACACTGTATTGATATCACGTTGGAAAACCTAGAAATTTCACTGTTGTCTAACCAAGCGATCGCAGACGAGTAATCAACGAATACTATACAAGAAATACATTGGATTGTAAATTGTAATAGTTTGTTACACAAAATGACTTTCTGCGTTACTCCCGAGGAATCCCACTGAGTGGCAGTATGGAGCACCTTTTTACTGTAGTTGTATAGAAGGTGGCTTCATTTAATTGTATATGTACTCAACCATATAAAAGCATGATATAGCAACGGTAAGAGCAGTTACATTGAATGCAAGAGATACATTCATCAGATTTTGAAGTTGGTTGTACAAGGAGTGATAACTGACACTGTACTGATATCACTTTGTAAAACCTAGAAATTTCACTATCCTGTAACCAACAGATCATTGAAAAGAGTAATCAATGAATACTATACAAGAAATTATATATTGTAATAGTTTGTTACACAAAATGACTTTCTGCGTTACTCCCGAGGAATCCCACTGAGTGGAAGTATGGAGCTCCTTTTTACTATAGTTGTATAGAAGGTGGCTTCATTTCATTGTATATGTACTCAACCATATAAAAGCATGATATAGCAACTGTAAGAGCAGTTACATTGAATGCCAGAGATACATTCATCAGATTTTGAAGTTGTTTGTACAAGGAGTGATAACTGACACTGTACTTAAAATCACTTTGTAAAACCTAGAAATATCACTATCCTGTAACCAACAGATCATTGAAAAGAGTAATCAAGGACGGGGGCGGAGCGACGGCGCGTGATGGCGGACGTCTGATAACCGAGCTCCCGATCCCCACTCCCGAAAACCTTTAAAAACGTGATTCCAGAAGCTACATTTCCTTGCAAAGCATGGGAAAATCTTCAAAAACAAAGCCAAGAGCTTCTACGACGACCTCGGGGACGGTCGATTCCTTCTTTCTTACTGAAAGACCAACGGACGTCACGGAGGCCGATTCCCCCGCTTCGCTTAAAATGGCGACCGGAGCGCCGTTAGAGAAAAGGAACAACAAAAACAACAAAACCGACAGTGCTCCGCTCACGAGAGAGGACCTGGCAGAGCTTAGAACTGACTTACACCAACTTATGACAAATTCTATGGCTGAACTGCTTCAACCGGTCCACGTGAAGCTCAATGACCTAACAAAGGAACTGAAAGAAGTCTCCAAAATGGCGGAGAACACCTCGGAGCTTGCACTAACTCTACAAGAAGAAGTCAGGCAGCTACAGTCCTTCGAGGCTGCAACAACAAACAGGTTAGAAAACTTGGAAAACAGGTGGCGAATGCTTAACTTAAAATTTCGCGGGCTGGAGGAGGGCACTGAGGGAAACATGGACTTGGCGTCCTGGATATCTTCCTGGTTGGCACAGTCTCTTAAAATGGAGGACGGTATTGCCCCGGCCATAATAAGAGCCTACAGAGTAGGGCCACTCGCCAGAGCCACCAGAAACCGTCCGAGAGACGTTATAGCTACCTTTTTATATCAAAGATCAAGAGACAGAGTTCTTAAGGAAGCCAGACAAGGTGGATCGCTACAATGTGAAGGGAAAAAAATCATTGTTTTATTGGACCTTTCAATGGAGACATTGGAGAAAAGAAGATCATTGAAACTAATCACTTCCAAGCTCTTTGAGGCCAAAATCAGATTCAGATGGAGCCCTACTTCTGATGTGATAGTATATAAGAATGGAACTCAACTAACAGCACTTGATAAAGCCTCAGGCATCACACTTTTGAAATCTTTAGGTTTACAGCTGACAAAGGAAGAGGAACTATCATTACTCCCAACCGGGCCGGCTGATGCCAACTGAAAACTGGCAATTGGTTTGTTTTTTCTGAGAAGTTTCAGAGTGTAAAATCTTTTGTTTGGTAGCTAAAAACCGACAAGGCCCAAAATAGAATGATGGAACCCATGGGCAGTTCCATATAGTTTAATAGCTTTATATTTCTTAAGAGAACTGTTCAACATTGTACTGTTGGAAATTTTTAAAAGGGATATATTATAATGTTATGCATTTAAGGATATTGAATAGATGGTAATATTTTTAACGTTAGAATTTAAACTTGCTTACCAAAAGTAATACTAAGACCTCATTTATTATAGAGTTACTACTTGAAATATTTTAAAATTAATTAGATGGTGTTGAGGGGTAATATTTTAATGTTCTTAACTAATACCATTAAGTATGAAGTAATACTTCCAGTCCCTGGTGTAGATTATTAAGTATTAATTTTTAGGATAATTGATTATTTTCAGTATTGAAAAACTATCAAAGGGAGATATCATAATGCCTTATAATTAATGATATTAAGTATGAAGTAATACTTATAGCCCTAAAACTTGCAATGTGTTTTTTTAAAGAAAGAATGAGATCTGATTTATTGCTGAGAATATTTTAATGTTCTCAATCAATACCATTAAGTATGAAGTAATACTTCCAGTCCCTGGTGTAGATTATTAAGTATTAATTTTGTAGGATAATTGATTATCTTCAGTTATGAAAAACTATTAAAGGGAGATATCATAATGCCTTATAATTAATGATATTAAGTATGAAGTAATACTTATAGCCCTAAAATGTGTAGTGTGTTTTATTTTAAAGAAAGAATGAGATCTGATTTATTGATGAGAAATATTAAAGTTTTTGTATTTAAAAAACTATGGAATGTATAAAAGGGACAAGATATAATATTATTTATCAATTGGAATCAAGTATGAAGTAATACCTTTTATGATTGGAGTAATTAATAAGTTATTTAAGCTGGAGTTAAGAGTGGAACAGATACCAAGAAATCTTATATTTTATTTTATAGGATTTTAAGATAAAAAGCTATGTTTATGTATGATGTAATGTGGAAATGAGTTTAGAGATGTATCTTATAAGTCTTATGATAGAAATTTATTTCTTTCATATAGATTGTTTGGTAAGACTTGTAAAGGGAGTGGGGGGAGGAGTTTAAAAATATATTTTGGGAAATCTTCCCCCTTATAGAGTAGGGAATCTAGTAAGGGAGTGTTTTTTGTCTCCCTTCTCTTTGATACTTAAAAGTGAAAAGAGAGTCTAGAGGCAGCTCCTTTGTGGAGTGTAGGTTGGTGGAGGGTATAGTTAAAGTTAGGTTATAAGTTAAGTTTCCTTTATAGTTAATATTTTGGTTATGCCTTCACAGTTTAAATGTTTGACATGGAATTGTAGAGGTTTTAAAAATCCCATCAAATCAAGAAGGATCACAAATGTATTGTACAAGGAAAGGCCAAACTTTGTTTGCTTACAGGAAACTCACTTAAAAACAACGGTTAAAAATGTGGTAAAATCAAGTTGGTTTTCTCAAAATTTTCAGGCACCTGGCTCATCAAAGGCAAGAGGGGTTGCCATTCTTATTTCTAAGACCACTCCTTTTCAGTGCCAACAAGTCCAAAAGGACTCAAAAGGTAGATTTATTTTTGTTAAAGGTTTGCTAGATGGAGACCCCATTACTATTGCTTCAATCTATGCCCCAAATGAGGATCAGATCAGGTTTTTAAAAGATACCTTACAGACATTGTCTGACTTTCAGCAAGGCCCTGTAATCATAGGTGGAGACTTAAATATGTTAGTCAACCCGATCTTAGATAAAACACATAAAACTAAAAGCGGTAAGAAGACTAATACTAAACCAACTGAACTCCAAGCCATCTTTGATTTTTTTCAATTGGAAGATATTTGGAGAGTATTACACAAGGCAGACAGACAGTTCACATATTATTCATCTGTCCACGATATTTATACCCGGATAGATTACATACTGGTATCTAAATCATTGGTTAATCAGATTAAAAGCTCGGAAATTGGCATTAGACAGATTTCGGATCATTCATGGGTAGATTGTTGCTTTACTAAAGACGTCCTGGACAGTAGAGGATGGGAATGGAAACTAAATACCTCTTTGCTCCATAGTGAGCTGTTTTGTGAGGAAATACAGAAATCAATTCAAGAATATTTTTATTTTAATACAGATTGTGGGGTCCCAAAGGAAACAGTATGGGAAGCATTTAAGGCAGTTATTAGGGGAAAACTGATCTCACTTTCGACCTCATTCAAGAAAGACCGTGACAATACAACCTTAGAATTAAAAGAAAACATTAAGAGGTTAGAAGCTCGTCACATTAAATTTGGAGGGAAAAAAACTCTACACAAGTTAACAATGGAGAGAAAAAAATTAGATTTATTAGAAACATCATCTGTACAAAAACAACTCTTATTGCTTAGACAGAAATATATAACGAAAACCCCTAGGTCGTTAACACTACTAAAGTCCAGAGTAAAACGTAGGCAAAATATAAACTTGATACACGCAATAAGAGATTCAAAGGGGAAAATAGGTTACACATCAAAAGAAATCAATACAAATTTTTATGATTTTTTTGGAAAACTATATAGCTCAAGCAACCCTTCTAAAGAAAAAATTCAACAATATCTGAATTCCACAAAATTTAATGTAAAACTTACAGATGAACACAAAGACCTTTTAGACCAACCTATTACCATTGCAGAGCTGAATGAAATTATAAAATCTACTAAATCTAATAAAGCCCCAGGCCTGGATGGCCTGCCATCTGAATTTTACAAAAAGTTTAAAGAATTAATACTCCCCTTTTATTGTGATCTCACAAATAACATCATGAATACTGGAGCTTTTCCCCCAACTTGGTCTGAAGCTAAAATCATTATGATACACAAGCAGGGTAAAGAAAAACTTAACCCGGCCTCATACAGGCCAATAGCAATTCTTAACCACGATTTTAAAATATTTTCTTCGCTATTGGCAACTAGGTTAAATAAAATTATTTCTCAGTATATTCATCCTGACCAATCAGGATTTGTCCCTAATAGGTCAATTACGGACAATATAAGGAAAACTTTGAACTTGATTGATTTTTGTATGGCTAACAAAAAACAGACTGTGTTTTTAGCACTGGACGCCGAAAAGGCGTTTGATAAAGTGGAAATCCCCTACCTTGTAGAATTATTACACCATATGAGTTTCGGTCCTCGCTTTGTGCAGTCTATTCAAGCTATATATAAAAATCCCTCAGCACAAATTAAAACTAATAATTATAGATCTGAAAAATTAAATTTATTTCGGGGCACAAGACAAGGGTGTCCCCTATCTCCAATTTTATTTGCTCTATCCTTGGAGCCCTTAGCGCACGCAATAAGAATGGATGCCATGATTAAAGGTATCGAGATAGGAGAATGTCAGTGTAAAGCAAGTTATTTTGCAGATGATGCAGTATTTTTTATTTCTGATCCAGAGACCTCATTGGGTCACCTGCAAAAACAAATAAATAGTTTTAGCACAATTTCGGGGTTTACTATTAATTACGATAAATCAGAACTCTTTCCCTTAAACATGACTCCTCAAGTCAAGCAAGAGTTAACAAAAAAATATCCTTTTCGATGGGTTCAATCTAAATGGAAGTATTTGGGCATTATTTTTCCAATAGAGACTAAGAAGATTTATGAAAGCAATTATACTCTGTTAGAGGTAGAAACTAAACAAAAATTAGAGGAATGGAGCAAACTTAATTTAACGCTCTTAGAGAAAATAGAAACTATTAAATCATTTATATTTCCAAAATTTCTCTATTTGTTTCAAAATTTACCAATCCAAATTCCAAAACAAACTTTTAAACGTTGGCAATTAATGTTGACCAAATTTATCTGGGCACAAAAAAAACCAAGGGTTAAATATTCAATACTGATAAAACCAACAAAACTAGGCGGATTGGGGTTACCTAATCTGGAATCTTATTTTTATGCAGCGCAACTTAAGACTATTTTAACCTATGCTCAACCTTCTTTGAACAAAACCTGGGCCTTAATTGAGCAGCAAGGACTGGTTAAGAACTCACTATTCAAAATAATTTGGAATAAACCTAATGAAAGAATATTAACAAGACCAGTAAATCCCTACTTAGCCTTTACGTTGAAAACCTGGGATAGATTTCGATCACAGCTTGCTCCAGAAGTATCTCCTCTTACGGTATTTATTGGTCAACCCTGGTACAAACCTGGTATATGTGATCAAATATATGAAGAATGGAAAGATAAGGGTCTGTTTAGACTAGGCGACCTTTGTAACAAACAAGGAATTATACCTAAACAACAATTGGAAGACAAATACAAGATAAAAATCCCTTGGTTGTATTACCACCAAATTAGCCATTTCCTTAAAAATCCAAACATAATTTCTCTTATAATGAGAGAACAGTCATCATTTGAATCTCATATACTAAAAAAACCACAAAATTCTAGAGGGTTGATCTCTGTTATTTACCAACTGATAAATAAAAGCAGCTGGAGCCAGACGACATCGCTTCAAAAAGCCTGGCAACATGACTGCAATATATCCTGGTCTGAATCACAATGGTTAGATATTTGGTCTTCTACTCTTTTTACAACAAAGGCTTTAAACATAAAATTACAAAATTTTAAAATATACTCTCGATGGTATATGACCCCATTACGTATTTCCCATGTTAATTCCTTGTTTGTTCCATATTGTTGGAAGCAATGCGGAGAAATAGGAACCTTTAAACATTGCTGGTGGTCTTGCCCAGTTATTGCCTCATTTTGGATAAAGGTGGTAAATCGTATAAATAATATTTTGAATTGTACAATCCCTTATTCAATTGAATCTGTACTTTTAAATTATTGGCCAGAAATGAAGTTAACAAAGCAAACCAGAGACTTGGCCTCGCTTTTTATACTCGCGGCAAAGACCTTAATTGCTCAAAAATGGAAGACTAAAGACTGTCCAACAATGCGACAATGGTTTTTGAAATTGTGGGACTTCGCAGTTATGGACAAACTGGCTTTACAACTACAAAGAACGGAAAACCCAGCAGCAAAAAATAACTTTACGGAGAAATGGTTTCGATTTTTTGAGTATATGTCAAACTCATCTACATCTTGTACAGCGTTACCAAAAAAGTATTTGAATTTTGTATTTCTTTAGTTAAATGTATTAAGTGTGATTCTTCAATGTTTAGATTGTATTAACTCAGGGTTCAGGGGATTTGTTGTTTGTATATGTTCAAGTTGAAAATAAAAAATTTATTAAAAAAAAAAAAAAAAAAAGAAAAGAGTAATCAATGTATACTATACAAGAAATTATATATTGTAATAGTTTGTTACACAAAATGACTTTCTGCGTTACTCCCGAGGAATCCCACTGAGTGGCAGTATGGAGCACCTTTTTACTGTAGTTGTATAGAAGGTGGCTTCATTTCATTGTATATGTACTCAACCATATAAAAGCATGATATAGCAACTGTTAGAGCAGTTACATTGAATGCAAGAGATACATTCATCAGATTTTGAAGTTGGTTGTACAAGGAGTGATTACTGACACTCTATTGATATCACGTTGTAAAACCTAGAAATTTCACTGTTGTCTAACCAAGAGATGGCAGAAGAGTAATCAATGAATACTATACAAGAAATACATTGGATTGTAAATTGTAATAGTTTGTTACACAAAATGACTTTCTGCGTTACTCGCGAGGAATCCCACTGAGTGGCAGTATGGAGCACCTTTTTACTGTAGTTGTATAGAAGGTGGCTTCATTTAATTGTATATGTACTCAAGCATATAAAAGCATGATATAGCAACGGTAAGAGCAGTTACATTGAATGCCAGAGATACATTCATCAGATTTTGAAGTTCTTTGTACAAGGAGTTATAACTGACACTGTACTGATATCACTTTGTAAAACGTAGAAATTTCACTGTTGTCTAACCAAGAGTTCACAGAAGAGTAATCAATGAATACTATACAAGAAATACATTGGATTGTAAATTGTAATAGTTTGTTACACAAAATGACTTTCTGCGTTACTCCCGAGGAATCCCACTGAGTGGCAGTATGGAGCACCTTTTTCCTATAGTTTTATAGAAGGTGGCTTCATTTCATTGTATATGTACTCAACCATATAAAGGCATGATATAGCAACTGTAAGAGCAGTTACATTGAATGCAAGAGATACGTTCATCAGATTTTGAAGTTGGTTGTACAAGGAGTGATTACTGACACTGTATTGATATCACGTTGGAAAACCTAGAAATTTCACTGTTGTCTAACCAAGCGATCGCAGAAGAGTAATCAACGAATACTATACAAGAAATACATTGGATTGTAAATTGTAATAGTTTGTTACACAAAATGACTTTCTGCGTTACTCCCGAGGAATCCCACTGAGTGGCAGTATGGAGCACCTTTTTACTGTAGTTGTATAGAAGGTGGCTTCATTTCATTGTATATGTACTCAACCATATAAAAGCATGATATAGCAACTGTAAGAGCAGTTACATTGAATGCCAGAGATACATTCATCAGATTTTGAAGTTGGTTGTACAAGGAGTGATTACTGACACTCTATTGATATCACGTTGTAAAACCTAGAAATTTTACTGTTGTCTAACAAAGAGTTCACAGAAGAGTAATCAATGAATACTATACAAGAAATACATTGGATTGTAAATTGTAATAGTTTGTTACACAAAATGACTTTCTGCGTTACTCCCGACTCATCCCACTGAGTGGCAGTATGGAGCACCTTTTTCCTATAGTTGTATAGAAGGTGGCTTCATTTCATTGTATATGTACTCAACCATATAAAAGCATGATATAGCAACTGTAAGAGCAGTTACATTGAATGCCAGAGATACATTCATCAGATTTTGAAGTTCTTTGTAGAAGGAGTGATAACTGACACTGTACTGATATCACTTTGTAAAACGTAGAAATTTCACTGTTGTCTAACCAAGAGTTCACAGAAGAGTAATCAATGAATACTATACAAGAAATACATTGGATTGTAAATTGTAATAGTTTGTTACACAAAATGACTTTCTGCGTTACTCCCGAGGAATCCCACTGAGTGGCAGTATGGAGCACCTTTTTCCTATAGTTGTATAGAAGGTGGCTTCATTTCATTGTATATGTACTCAACCATATAAAAGCATGATATAGCAACTGTAAGAGCAGTTACATTGAATGCCAGAGATACATTCATCAGATTTTGAAGTTGTTTGTACAAGGAGTGATAACTGACACTGTACTTAAAATCACTTTGTAAAACCTAGAAATATCACTATCCTGTAACCAACAGATCATTGAAAAGAGTAATCAATGAATACTATACAAGAAATTATATATTGTAATAGTTTGTTACACAAAATGACTTTCTGCGTTACTCCCGAGGAATCCCACTGAGTGGCAGTATGGAGCTCCTTTTTACTATAGTTGTATAGAAGGTGGCTTCATTTCATTGTATATGTACTCAACCATATAAAAGCATGATATAGCAACTGTAAGAGCAGTTACATTGAATGCAAGAGATACATTCATCGGATTTTGAAGTGGGTTGTACAAGGAGTGATTACTGACACTGTATTGATATCACGTTGTAAAACCTAGAAATTTCACTGTTGTCTAACCAAGAGATCGCAGAAGAGTAATCAATGAATACTATACAAGAAATACATTGGATTGTAAATTGTATTAGTTTGTTACACAACATGACTTTCTGCGTTACTCCCGAGGAATCCCACTTGGTGGCAGTATGGAGCACCTTTTTACTGTAGTTGTATAGAAGGTGGCTTCATTTAATTGTATATGTACTCAACCATATAAAATCAAGACATATCAACTGTAAGAGCAATTACATTGAATGCAAGAGATACATTCATCAGATTTTCAAGTTGGTTGTGCAAGGAGTGATAACTGACACTGTACTGATATCACTTTGTAAAACGTAGAAATTTCACTGTTGTCTAACCAAGAGTTCACAGAAGAGTAATCAATGAATACTATCCAAGAAATACATTGGATTGTAAATTGTAATAGTTTGTTACACAAAATGACTTTCTGCGTTACTCCCGAGGAATCCCACTGAGTGGCAGTATGGAGCAACTTTTTGCTATAGTTGTATAGAAGGTGGCTTCATTTCATTGTATATGTACTCAACCATATAAAAGCATGATATAGCAACTGTAAGAGCAGTTACATTGAATGGCAGAGATACATTCATCAGATTTTTTAAGTTGTTTGTACAAGGAGTGATAACTTGACACTGTACTGATATCACTTTGTAAAACCTAGAAATATCACTATCCTGTAACTAACAGATCACTGAAAAGAGTAATCAATGAATACTATACAAGAAATTGTATATTGTAATAGTTTGTTACACAAAATGACTTTCTGCGTTACTCACGAGGAATCCCACTGAATGGCAGTATGGAGCACCTTTTTGCTATAGTTGTATAGAAGGTGGCTTCATTTAATTGTATATGTACTCAACCATATAAAAGCATGATATAGCAACTGTAAGAGCAGTTACATTGAATGCAAGAGATACTTTCATCAGATTTTGAAGTGGGTTGTACAAGGAGTGATTACTGACACTGTATTGATATCACGTTGGAAAACCTAGAAATTTCACTGTTGTCTAACCAAGCGATCGCAGACGAGTAATCAACGAATACTATACAAGAAATACATTGGATTGTAAATTGTAATAGTTTGTTACACAAAATGACTTTCTGCGTTACTCCCGAGGAATCCCACTGAGTGGCAGTATGGAGCACCTTTTTACTGTAGTTGTATAGAAGGTGGCTTCATTTAATTGTATATGTACTCAACCATATAAAAGCATGATATAGCAACGGTAAGAGCAGTTACATTGAATGCAAGAGATACATTCATCAGATTTTGAAGTTCGTTGTACAAGGAGTGATTACTGACACTGTATTGATATCACGTTGTAAAACCTAGAAATTTCACTGTTGTCTAAGCAAGAGATCGCAGAAGAGTAATCAATGAATACTATACAAGAAATACATTGGATTGTAAATTGTAATAGTTTGTTACACAAAATGACTTTCTGCGTTACTCCCGAGGAATCCCACTGAGTGGCAGTATGGAGCACCTTTTTACTGTAGTTGTATAGAAGGTGGCTTCATTTCATTGTATATGTACTCAACCATATAAAAGCATGATATAGCAACGGTAAGAGCAGTTACATTGAATGCAAGAGATACATTCATCAGATTTTGAAGTTGGTTGTACAAGGAGTGATTACTGACACTCTATTGATATCACTTTGTAAAACGTAGAAATTTCACTGTTGTCTAACCAAGAGTTCACAGAAGAGTAATCAATGAATACTATACAAGAAATACATTGGATTGTAAATTGTAATAGTTTGTTACACAAAATGACTTTCTGCGTTACTCCCGAGGAATCCCACTGAGTGGCAGTATGGAGCACCTTTTTACTGTAGTTGTATAGAAGGTGGCTTCATTTAATTGTATATGTACTCAACCATATAAAATCAAGATATATCAACTGTAAGAGCAATTACATTGAATGCAAGAGATACATTCATCAGATTTTTAAGTTGGTTGTGCAAGGAGTGATAACTGACACTGTACTGATATCACTTTGTAAAACGTAGAAATTTCACTGTTGTCTAACCAAGAGTTCACAGAAGAGTAATCAATGAATACTATCCAAGAAATAGATTGGATTGTAAATTGCAATAGTTTGTTACACAAAATGACTTTCTGCGTTACTCCCGAGGAATCCCACTGAGTGGCAGTATGGAGCACCTTTTTGCTATAGTTGTATAGAAGGTGGCTTCATTTCATTGTATATGTACTCAACCATATAAAAGCATGATATAGCAAGTGTAAGAAGAGTTACATTGAATGCCAGAGATACATTCATCAGATTTTGAAGTTGGTTGTACAAGGAGTGATAACTGACACTGTACTGATATCACTTTGTAAAACCTAGAAATATCACTATCCTGTAACCAACAGATCATTGAAAAGAGTAATCAATGAATACTATACAAGAAATTATATATTGTAATAGTTTGTTACACAAAATGACTTTCTGCGTTACTCCCGAGGAATCCCACTGAGTGGCAGTATGGAGCTCCTTTTTACTATAGTTGTATAGAAGGTGGCTTCATTTCATTGTATATGTACTCAACCATATAAAAGCATGATATAGCAACTGTAAGAGCACTTACATTGAATGCCAGAGATACTTTCATCAGATTTTGAAGTTGTTTGTACAAGGAGTGATAACTGACACTGTACTTAAAATCACTTTGTAAAACCTAGAAATATCACTATCCTGTAACCAACAGATCATTGAAAAGAGTAATCAATGAATACTATACAAGAAATTATATCTTGTAATAGTTTGTTACACAAAATGACTTTCTGCGTTACTCCCGAGGAATCCCACTGAGTGGCAGTATGGAGCTCCTTTTTACTATAGTTGTATAGAAGGTGGCTTCATTTCATTGTATATGTACCCAACCATATAAAAGCATGATATAGCAACTGTAAGAGCAGTTACATTGAATGCAAGAGATACGTTCATCAAATTTTGAAGTTGGTTGTACAAGGAGTGATTACTGACACTGTATTGATATCACGTTGTAAAACCTAGAAATTTCACTGTTGTCTAACCAAGAGATCGCAGAAGAGTAATCAATGAATACTATACAAGAAATACATTGGATTGTAAATTGTATTAGTTTGTTACACAACATGACTTTCTGCGTTACTCCTGAGGAATCCCACTGGGTGGCAGTATGGAGCACCTTTTTACTGTAGTTGTATAGAAGGTGGCTTCATTTAATTGTATATGTACTCAACCATATAAAATCAAGATATATCAACTGTAAGAGCAATTACATTGAATGCAAGAGATACATTCATCAGATTTTTAAGTTGGTTGTGCAAGGAGTGATAACTGACACTGTACTGATATCACTTTGTAAAACGTAGAAATTTCACTGTTGTCTAACCAAGAGTTCACAGAAGAGTAATCAATGAATACTATCCAAGAAATACATTGGATTGTAAATTGTAATAGTTTGTTACACAAAATGACTTTCTGCGTTACTCCCGAGGAATCCCACTGAGTGGCAGTATGGAGCACCTTTTTGCTATAGTTGTATAGAAGGTGGCTTCATTTCATTGTATATGTACTCAACCATATAAAAGCATGATATAGCAAGTGTAAGAAGAGTTACATTGAATGCCAGAGATACATTCATCAGATTTTGAAGTTGGTTGTACAAGGAGTGATAACTGACACTGTACTGATATCACTTTGTAAAACCTAGAAATATCACTATCCTGTAACCAACAGATCATTGAAAAGAGTAATCAATGAATACTATACAAGAAATTATATATTGTAATAGTTTGTTACACAAAATGACTTTCTGCGTTACTCCCGAGGAATCCCACTGAGTGGCAGTATGGAGCTCCTTTTTACTATAGTTGTATAGAAGGTGGCTTCATTTCATTGTATATGTACTCAACCATATAAAAGCATGATATAGCAACTGTAAGAGCACTTACATTGAATGCCAGAGATACTTTCATCAGATTTTGAAGTTGTTTGTACAAGGAGTGATAACTGACACTGTACTTAAAATCACTTTGTAAAACCTAGAAATATCACTATCCTGTAACCAACAGATCATTGAAAAGAGTAATCAATGAATACTATACAAGAAATTATATCTTGTAATAGTTTGTTACACAAAATGACTTTCTGCGTTACTCCCGAGGAATCCCACTGAGTGGCAGTATGGAGCTCCTTTTTACTATAGTTGTATAGAAGGTGGCTTCATTTCATTGTATATGTACCCAACCATATAAAAGCATGATATAGCAACTGTAAGAGCAGTTACATTGAATGCAAGAGATACGTTCATCAGATTTTGAAGTTGGTTGTACAAGGAGTGATTACTGACACTGTATTGATATCACGTTGTAAAACCTAGAAATTTCACTGTTGTCTAACCAAGAGATCGCAGAAGAGTAATCAATGAATACTATACAAGAAATACATTGGATTGTAAATTGTATTAGTTTGTTACACAACATGACTTTCTGCGTTACTCCCGAGGAATCCCACTGGGTGGCAGTATGGAGCACCTTTTTACTGTAGTTGTATAGAAGGTGGCTTCATTTAATTGTATATGTACTCAACCATATAAAATCAAGATATATCAACTGTAAGAGCAATTACATTGAATGCAAGAGATACATTCATCAGATTTTTAAGTTGGTTGTACAAGGAGTGATAACTGAAACTGTACTGATATCACTTTGTAAAACGTAGAAATTTCACTGTTGTCTAACCAAGAGTTCACAGAAGAGTAATCAATGAATACTATCCAAGAAATACATTGGATTGTAAATTGTAATAGTTTGTTACACAAAATGACTTTCTGCGTTACTCCCGAGGAATCCCACTAAGTGGCAGTATGGAGCACCTTTTTGCTAGAGTTGTATAGAAGGTGGCTTCATTTCATTGTATATGTACTCAACCATATAAAAGCATGATATAGCAACTGTAAGAGCAGTTATATTGAATGGCAGAGATACATTCATCAGATTTTGAAGTTGTTTGTACAAGGAGTGATAACTTGACACTGTACTGATATCACTTTGTAAAACCTAGAAATATCACTATCCTGTAACTAACAGATCATTGAAAAGAGTAATCAATGAATACTATACAAGAAATTGTATATTGTAATAGTTTGTTACACAAAATGACTTTCTGCGTTACTCACGAGGAATCCCACTGAATGGCAGTATGGAGCACCTTTTTGCTATAGTTGTATAGAAGGTGGCTTCATTTCATTGTATATGTACTCAACCATATAAAAGCATGATATAGCAACTGTAAGAGCAGTTACATTGAATGCAAGAGATACGTTCATCAGATTTTGAAGTGGGTTGTACAAGGAGTGATTACTGACACTGTATTGATATCACTTTGGAAAACCTAGAAATTTCACTGTTGTCTAACCAAGCGATCGCAGAAGAGTAATCAACGAATACTATACAAGAAATACATTGGATTGTAAATTGTAATAGTTTATTACACAAAATGACTTTCTGCGTTACTCCCGAGGAATCCCACTGAGTGGCAGTATGGAGCACCTTTTTACTGTAGTTGTATCGAAGGTGGCTTCATTTCATTGTATATGTACTCAACCATATAAAAGCATGATATAGCAACTGTAAGAGCAGTTACATTAAATGCAAGAGATACATTCATCAGATTTTGAAGTTCGTTGTACAAGGAGTGATTACTGACACTGTATTGATATCACGTTGTAAAACCTAGAAATTTCACTGTTGTCTAACCAAGAGATCGCAGAAGAGTAATCAATGAATACTATACAAGAAATACATTGGATTGTAAATTGTAATAGTTTGTTACACAAAATGACTTTCTGCGTTACTCGCGAGGAATCCCACTGAGTGGCACTATGGAGCACCTTTTTACTGTAGTTGTATAGAAGGTGGCTTCATTTCATTGTATATGTACTCAACCATATAAAAGCATTATATAGCAACGGTAAGAGCAGTTACATTGAATGCAAGAGATACATTCATCAGATTTTGAAGTTGGTTGTACAAGGAGTGATAACTGACACTGTACTGATATCACTTTGTAAAACGTAGAAATTTCACTGTTGTCTAACCAAGAGTTCACAGAAGAGTAATCAATGAATACTATACAAGAAATACATTGGATTGTAAATTGTAATAGTTTGTTACACAAAATGACTTTCTGCGTTACTCCCGAGGAATCCCACTGAGTGGCAGTATGGAGCACCTTTTTGCTATAGTTGTATAGAAGGTGGCTTCATTTCATTGTATATGTACTCAACCATATAAAAGCATGATATAGCAACTTTAAGAGCAGTTACATTGAATGCCAGAGATACATTCATCAGATTTTGAAGTTCTTTGTACAAGGAGTGATAACTGACACTGTACTGATATCACTTTGTAAAACGTAGAAATTTCACTGTTGTCTAACCAAGAGTTCACAGAAGAGTAATCAATGAATACTATACAAGAAATACATTGGATTGTAAATTATAATAGTTTGTTACACAAAATGACTTTCTGCGTTACTCCCGAGGAATCCCACTGAGTGGCAGTATGGAGCACCTTTTTGCTATAGTTGTATAGAAGGTGGCTTCATTTCATTGTATATGTACTCAACCATATAAAAGCATTATATAGCAACGGTAAGAGCAGTTACATTGAATGCAAGAGATACATTCATCAGATTTTGAAGTTGGTTGTACAAGGAGTGATAACTGACACTGTACTGATATCACTTTGTAAAACGTAGAAATTTCACTGTTGTCTAACCAAGAGTTCACAGAAGAGTAATCAATGAATACTATACAAGAAATACATTGGATTGTAAATTGTAATAGTTTGTTACACAAAATGACTTTCTGCGTTACTCCCGAGGAATCCCACTGAGTGGCAGTATGGAGCACCTTTTTGCTATAGTTGTATAGAAGGTGGCTTCATTTCATTGTATATGTACTCAACCATATAAAAGCATGATATAGCAACTTTAAGAGCAGTTACATTGAATGCCAGAGATACATTCATCAGATTTTGAAGTTGTTTGTACAAGGAGTGATAACTGACACTGTACTGATATCACTTTGTAAAACGTAGAAATTTCACTGTTGTCTAACCAAGAGTTCACAGAAGAGTAATCAATGAATACTATCCAAGAAATACATTGGATTGTAAATTGTAATAGTTTGTTACACAAAATGACTTTCTGCGTTACTCCCGAGGAATCCCACTGAGTGGCAGTATGGAGCACCTTTTTGCTATAGTTGTATAGAAGGTGGCTTCATTTCATTGTATATGTACTCAACCATATAAAAGCATGATATAGCAACTGTAAGAGCAGTTACATTGAATGGCAGAGATACATTCATCAGATTTTGAAGTTGTTTGTACAAGGAGTGATAACTGACACTGTACTGATATCACTTTGTAAAAGCTAGTAATATCACTATCCTGTAACCAACAGATCATTGAAAAGAGTAATCAATGAATACTATACAAGAAATTATATATTGTAATAGTATGTTACACAAAATGACTTTCAGCGTTACTCCCGAGGAATCCCACTGAGTGGCAGTATGGAGCTCCTTTTTACTATAGTTGTATAGAAGGTGGCTTCATTTCACTGTATATGTACTCAACCATATAAAAGCATGATATAGCAACTGTAAGAGCAGTTACATTGAATGCAAGAGATACATTCATCAGATTTTGAAGTTGGTTGTACAAGGAGTGATTACTGACACTGTATTGATATCACGTTGTAAAACCTAGAAATTTCACTGTTGTCTAACGAAGAGATCGCAGAAGAGTAATCAATGAATACTATACAAGAAATACATTGGATTGTAAATTGTATTAGTTTGTTACACAACATGACTTTCTGCGTTACTCCCGAGGAATCCCACTGGGTGGCAGTATGGAGCACCTTTTTACTGTAGTTGTATAGAAGGTGGCTTCATTTCATTGTATATGTACTCAACCATATAAAATCAAGATATATCAACTGTAAGAGCAATTACATTGAATGCAAGAGATACATTCATCAGATTTTGAAGTTGGTTGTACAAGGAGTGATAACTGACACTGTACTGATATCACTTTGTAAAACGTAGAAATTTCACTGTTGTCTAACCAAGAGTTCACAGAAGAGTAATCAATGAATACTATCCAAGAAATACATTGGATTGTAAATTGTAATAGTTTGTTACACAAAATGACTTTCTGCGTTACTCCCAAGGAATCCCACTGAGTGGCAGTATGGAGCACCTTTTTGCTATAGTTGTATAGAAGGTGGCTTCATTTCATTGTATATGTACTCAACCATATAAAAGCATGATATAGCAACTGTAAGAGCAGTTACATTGAATGGCAGAGATACATTCATCAGATTTTGAAGTTGTTTGTACTAGGAGTGATAACTGACACTGTACTGATATCACTTTGTAAAACCTAGAAATATCACTATCCTGTAACCAACAGATCATTGAAAAGAGTAATCAATGAATACTATACAAGAAATTGTATATTGTAATAGTTTGTTACACAAAATGACTTTCTGCGTTACACACGAGGAATCCCACTGAATGGCAGTATGGAGCACCTTTTTGCTATAGTTGTATAGAAGGTGGCTTCATTTCATTGTATATGTACTCAACCATATAAAAGCATGATATAGCAACTGTAAGAGCAGTTACATTGAATGCAAGAGATACGTTCATCAGATTTTGAAGTGGGTTGTACAAGGAGTGATTACTGACACTGTATTGATATCACGTTGGAAAAACTAGAAATTTCACTGTTGTCTAACCAAGCGATCGCAGATGAGTAATCAACGAATACTATACAAGAAATACATTGGATTGTAAATTGTAATACTTTGTTACACAAAATGACTTTCTGCGTTACTCCCGAGGAATCCCACTGAGTGTCAGTATGGAGCACCTTTTTACTGTAGTTGTATAGAAGGTGGCTTCATTTCATTGTATATGTACTCAACCATATAAAAGCATGATATAGCAACTGTAAGAGCAGTTACATTGAATGCAAGAGATACATTCATCAGATTTTGAAGTTCGTTGTACAAGGAGTGATTACTGACACTGTATTGATATCACGTTGTAAAACCTAGAAATTTCACTGTTGTCTAACCAAGAGATCGCAGAAGAGTAATCAATGAATACTATACAAGAAATACATTGGATTGTAAATTGTAATAGTTTGTTACACAAAATGACTTTCTGCGTTACTTCCGAGGAATCCCACTGAGTGGCAGTATGGAGCACATTTTTACTGTAGTTGTATAGAAGGTGGCTTCATTTCATTGTATATGTACTCAACCATATAAAAGCATGATATAGCAACTGTAAGAGCAGTTACATTGAATGCAAGAGATACATTCATCAGATTTTGAAGTTGGTTGTACAAGGAGTGATAACTGACACTGTACTGATATCACTTTGTAAAACGTAGAAATTTCACTGTTGTCTAACCAAGAGTTCACAGAAGAGTAATCAATGAATACTATCCAAGAAATACATTGGATTGTAAATTGTAATAGTTTGTTACACAAAATGACTTTCTGTGTTACTCCCGAGGAATCCCACTGAGTGGCAGTATGGAGCACCTTTTTGCTATAGTTGTATAGAAGGTGGCTTCATTTTATTGTATATGTACTCAACCATATAGAAGCATGATATAGCAACTGTAAGAGCAGTTAGATTGAATGCCAGAGATACATTCATCAGATTTTGAAGTTGGTTGTACAAGGAGTGATTACTGACACTGTATTGATATCACGTTGTAAAACCTAGAAATTTCACTGTTGTCTAACCAAGAGATCGCAGAAGAGTAATCAATGAATACTATACAAGAAATACATTGGATTGTAAATTGTATTAGTTTGTTACACAACATGACTTTCTGCGTTACTCCCGAGGAATCCCACTGTGTGGCAGTATGGAGCACCTTTTTACTGTAGTTGTATAGAAGGTGGCTTCATTTCATTGTATATGTACTCAACCATATAAAAGCATGATATAGCAACTGTAAGAGCAGTTACATTGAATGGCAGAGATACATTCATCAGATTTTGAAGTTGTTTGTACAAGGAGTGATAACTTGACACTGTACTGATATCACTTTGTAAAACCTAGAAATATCACTATCCTGTAACCAACAGATCATTGAAAAGAGTAATCAATGAATACTATACAAGAAATTGTATATTGTAATAGTTTGTTACACAAAATGACTTTCTGCGTTACTCACGAGGAATCCCACTGAATGGCAGTATGGAGCACCTTTTTGCTATAGTTGTATAGAAGGTGGCTTCATTTCATTGTATATGTACTCAACCATATAAAAGCATGATATAGCAACTGTAAGAGCAGTTACATTGAATGCCAGAGATACATTCATTAGATTTTAAAGTTGGTTGTACAAGGAGTGATAACTGACACTGTCCTGATATCACTTTGTAAAACGTAGAAATTTCACTGTTGTCTAACCAAGAGTTCACAGAAGAGTAATCAATGAATACTATACAAGAAATACATTGGATTGTAAATTGTAATAGTTTGTTACACAAAATGACTTTCTGCGTTACTCCCGAGGAATCCCACTGAGTGGCAGTATGGAGCACCTTTTTGCTATAGTTGTATAGAAGGTGGCTTCATTTCATTGTATATGTACTCAACCATATAAAAGCATGATATAGCAACTGTAAGAAGAGTTACATTGAATGCCAGAGATACATTCATCAGATTTTGAAGTTGGTTGTACAAGGAGTGATAACTGACACTGTACTGATATCACTTTGTAAAACCTAGAAATATCACTATCCTGTAACCAACATATCATTGAAAAGAGTAATCAATGAATACTATACAAGAAATTATATATTGTAATAGTTTGTTACACAAAATGACTTTCTGCGTTACTCCCGAGGAATCCCACTGAGTGGCAGTATGGAGCTCCTTTTTACTATAGTTGTATAGAAGGTGGCTTCATTTCATTGTATATGTACTCCACCATATAAAAGCATGATATAGCAACTGTAAGAGCAGTTAAATTGAATGCCAGAGATACATTCATCAGATTTTGAAGTTGTTTGAACAAGGAGTTTTAACTGACACTGTACTTAAAATCACTTTGTAAAACCTAGAAATATCACTATCCTGTAACCAACAGATCATTGAAAAGAGTAATCAATGAATACTATACAAGAAATTATATATTGTAATAGTTTGTTACACAAAATGACTTTCTGCGTTACTCCCGAGGAATCCCACTGAGTGGCAGTATGGAGCTCCTTTTTACTATAGTTGTATAGAAGGTGGCTTCATTTCATTGTATATGTACTCAACCATATAAAGGCATGATATAGCAACTGTAAGAGCAGTTACATTGAATGCAAGAGATACGTTCATCAGATTTTGAAGTTGGTTGTACAAGGAGTGATTACTGACACTGTATTGATATCACGTTGGAAAACCTTGAAATTTAAATGTTGTCTAACCAAGCGATCGCAGAAGAGTAATCAACGAATACTATACAAGAAATACATTGGATTGTAAATTGTAATAGTTTGTTACACAAAATGACTTTCTGCGTTACTCCCGAGGAATCCCACTGAGTGGCAGTATGGAGCACCTTTTTCCTATAGTTGTATAGAAGGTGGGTTCATTTCATTGTATATGTACTCAACCATATAAAAGCATGATATAGCAACTGTAAGAGCAGTTACATTGAATGCCAGAGATACATTCATCAGATTTTGAAGTTGTTTGTACAAGGAGTGATAACTGACACTGTACTGATATCACTTTGTAAAACCTAGAAATATCACTATCCTGTAACCAACAGATCATTGAAAAGAGTAATCAATGAATACTATAGAAGAAATTATATATTGTAATAGTTTGTTACACAAAATGACTTTCTGCGTTACTCCCGAGGAATCCCACTGAGTGGCAGTATGGAGCTCCTTTTTACTATAGTTGTATAGAAGGTGGCTTCATTTCATTGTATATGTACTCAACCATATAAAAGCATGATATAGCAACGGTAAGAGCAGTTACATTGAATGCAAGAGATACATTCATCAGATTTTGAAGTTGGTTGTACAAGGAGTGATAACTGACACTGTACTGATATCACTTTGTAAAACGTAGAAATTTCACTGTTGTCTAACCAAGAGTTCACAGAAGAGTAATCAATGAATACTATACAAGAAATACATTGGATTGTAAATTGTAATAGTTTGTTACACAAAATGACTTTCTGTGTTACTCCCGAGGAATCCCACTGAGTGGCAGTATGGAGCACCTTTTTGCATTAGTTGTATAGAAGGTGGCTTCATTTCATGGTATATGTACTCAACCATATAAAAGCATGATATAGCAACTGTAAGAGCAGTTACATTGAATGCCAGAGATACATTCATCAGATTTTGAAGTTCTTTGTACAAGGAGTGATAACTGACACTGTACTGATATAACTTTCTAAAACGTAGAAATTTCACTGTTGTCTAACCAAGAGTTCACAGAAGAGTAATCAATGAATACTATACAAGAAATACATTGGATTGTAAATTGTAATAGTTTGTTACACAAAATGACTTTCTGCGTTACTCCCGAGGAATCCCACTGAGTGGCAGTATGGAGCACCTTTTTGCTATAGTTGTATAGAAGGTGGCTTCATTTCATTGTATATGTACTCAACCATATAAAAGCATGATATAGCAACTGTAAGAGCAGTTACATTGAATGGCAGAGATACCTTCATCAGATTTTGAAGTTGTTTGTACAAGGAGTGATAACTGACACTGTACTGATATCACTTTGTAAAACCTAGAAATATCACTATCCTGTAACCAACAGATCATTGAAAAGAGTAATCAATGAATACTATACAAGAAATTATATATTGTAATAGTTTGTTACACAAAATGACTTTCTGCGTTACTCCCGAGGAATCCCACTGAGTGGCAGTATGGAGCTCCTTTTTACTATAGTTGTATAGAAGGTGGCTTCATTTCATTGTATATGTACTCAACCATATAAAAGCATGATATAGCAACTGTAAGAGCAGTTACATTGAATGCAAGAGATACATTTATCAGATTTTGAAGTTGGTTGTACAAAGAGTGATTACTGACACTGTATTGATATCAAGTTGTAAAACCTAGAAATTTCACTGTTGTCTAACCAAGAGATCGCAGAAGAGTAATCAATGAATACTATACAAGAAATACATTGGATTGTAAATTGTATTAGTTTGTTACACAACATGACTTTCTGCGTTACTCCCGAGGAATCCCACTGGGTGGCAGTATGGAGCACCTTTTTACTGTAGTTGTATAGAAGGTGGCTGCATTTTATTGTATATGTACTCAACCATATAAAATCAAGATATATCAACTGTAAGAGCAATTATATTGAATGCAAGAGATACATTCATCAGATTTTGAAGTTGGTTGTACAAGGAGTGATAACTGACACTGTACTGATATCACTTTGTAAAACGTAGAAATTTCACTGTTGTCTAACCAAGAGTTCACAGAAGAGTAATCAATGAATACTATCCAAGAAATACATTGGATTGTAAATTGTAATAGTTTGTTACACAAAATGACTTTCTGCGTTACTCCCGAGGAATCCCACTAAGTGGCAGTATGGAGCACCTTTTTGCTATAGTTGTATAGAAGGTGGCTTCATTTCATTGTATATGTACTCAACCATATAAAAGCATGATATAGCAACTGTAAGAGCAGTTACATTGAATGGCAGAGATACATTCATCAGATTTTGAAGTTGTTTGTACAAGGAGTGATAACTTGACACTGTACTGATATCACTTTGTAAAACCTAGAAATATCACTATCCTGTAACCAACAGATCATTGAAAAGAGTAATCAATGAATACTATACAAGAAATTGTGTATTGTAATAGTTTGTTACACAAAATGACTTTCTGCGTTACTCCCGAGGAATCCCACTGAATGGCAGTATGGAGCACCTTTTTGCTATAGTTGTATAGAAGGTGGCTTCATTTCATTGTATATGTACTCAACCATATAAAAGCATGATATAGCAACTGTAAGAGCAGTTACATTGAATGCCAGAGATACATTCATTAGATTTTAAAGTTGGTTGTACAAGGAGTGATAACTGACACTGTCCTGATATCACTTTGTAAAACGTAGAAATTTCACTGTTGTCTAACCAAGAGTTCACAGAAGAGTAATCAATGAATACTAAACAAGAAATACATTGGATTGTAAATTGTAATAGTTTGTTACACAAAATGACTTTCTGCGTTACTCCCGAGGAATCCCACTGAGTGGCAGTATGGAGCACCTTTTTGCTATAGTTTTATAGAAGGTGGCTTCATTTCATTGTATATGTACTCAACCATATAAAAGCATGATATAGCAACTGTAAGAAGAGTTACATTGAATGCCAGAGATACATTCATCAGATTTTGAAGTTGGTTGTACAAGGAGTGATAACTGACACTGTACTGATATCACTTTGTAAAACCTAGAAATATCACTATCCTGTAACCAACATATCATTGAAAAGAGTAATCAATGAATACTATACAAGAAATTATATATTGTAATAGTTTGTTACACAAAATGACTTTCTGCGTTACTCCCGAGGAATCCCACTGAGTGGCAGTATGGAGCTCCTTTTTACTATAGTTGTATAGAAGGTGGCTTCATTTCATTGTATATGTACTCAACCATATAAAAGCATGATATAGCAACTGTAAGAGCAGTTACATTGAATGCCAGAGATACATTCATCAGATTTTGAAGTTGTTTGTACAAGGAGTGATAACTGACACTGTACTTAAAATCACTTTGTAAAACCTAGAAATATCACTATCCTGTAACCAACAGATCATTCAAAAGAGTAATCAATGAATACTATACAAGAAATTATATATTGTAATAGTTTGTTACACAAAATGACTTTCTGCGTTACTCCCGAGAAATCCCACTGAGTGGCAGTATGGAGCTCCTTATTACTATAGTTGTATAGAAGGTGGCTTCATTTCATTGTATATGTACTCAACCATATAAAGGCATGATATAGCAACGGTAAGAGCAGTTACATTGAATGCAAGAGATACGTTCATTAGATTTTGAAGTTGGTTGTACAAGGAGTGATTACTGACACTGTATTGATATCACGTTGGAAAACCTTGAAATTTCACTGTTGTCTAACCAAGCGATCGCAGAAGAGTAATCAACGAATACTATACAAGAAATACATTGGATTGTAAATTGTAATAGTTTGTTACACAAAATGACTTTCTGCGTTACTCCCGAGGAATCCCACTGAGTGGCAGTATGGAGCACCTTTTTACTGTAGTTGTATAGAAGGTGGCTTCATTTCATTGTATATGTACTCAACCATATAAAAGCATGATATAGCAACTGTAAGAGCAGTTACATTGAATGCAAGAGATACATTCATCAGATTTTGAAGTTGGTTGTACAAGGAGTGATTACTGACACTCTATTGATATCACGTTGTAAAACCTAGAAATTTCACTGTTGTCTAACCAAGAGATCGCAGAAGAGTAATCAATGAATACTATACAAGAAATACATTGGATTTTAAATTGTAATAGTTTGTTACACAAAATGACTTTCTGCGTTACTCCCGAGGAATCCCACTGAGTGGCAGTATGGAGCACCTTTTTACTGTAGTTGTATAGAAGGTAGCTTCATTCAATTGTATATGTACTCAAGCATATAAAAGCATGATATAGCAACGGTAAGAGCAGTTACATTGAATTCCAGAGATACATTCATCAGATTTTGAAGTTCTTTGTACAAGGAGTGATAACTGACACTGTACTGATATCACTTTGTAAAACGTAGAAATTTCACTGTTGTCTAACCAAGAGTTCACAGAAGAGTAATCAATGAATACTATACAAGAAATACATTGGATTGTAAATTGTAATAGTTTGTTACACAAAATGACTTTCTGCGTTACTCCCGAGGAATCCCACTGAGTGGCAGTATGGAGCACCTTTTTCCTATAGTTGTATAGAAGGTGAGTTCATTTCATTGTATATGTACTCAACCATATAAAAGCATGATATAGCAACTGTAAGAGCAGTTACACTGAATGCCAGAGATACATTCATCAGATTTTGAAGTTGTTTGTACAAGGAGTGATAACTGACACTGTACTGATATCACTTTGTAAAACCTAGAAATATCACTATCCTGTAACCAACAGATCATTGAAAAGAGTAATCAATGAATACTATACAAGAAATTATATATTGTAATAGTTTGTTACACAAAATGACTTTCTGCGTTACTCCCGAGGAATCCCACTGAGTGGCAGTATGGAGCTCCTTTTTACTATAGTTGTATAGAAGGTGGCTTCATTTCATTGTATATGTACTCAACCATATAAAAGCATGATATAGCAACTGTAAGAGCAGTTACACTGAATGCAAGAGATACATTCATCAGATTTTGAAGTTGGTTGTACAAGGAGTGATTACCGACACTGTATTGATATCACGTTGTAAAACCTAGAAATTTCACTGTTGTCTAACCAAGAGATCGCAGAAGAGTAATCAATGAATACTATACAAGAAATACATTGGATTGTAAATTGTATTAGTTTGTTACACAACATGACTTTTTGCGTTACTCCCGAGGAATCCCACTGGGTGGCAGTATGGAGCACCTTTTTACTGTAGTTGTATAGAAGGTGGCTTCATTTAATTGTATATGTACTCAACCATATAAAATCAAGATATATCAAGTGTAAGAGCAATTACATTGAATGCAAGAGATACATTCATCAGATTTTCAAGTTGGTTGTACAAAAAGTGATAACTGACACTGTACTGATATCACTTTGTAAAACGTAGAAATTTCACTGTTGTCTAACCAAGAGTTCACAGAAGAGTAATCAATGAATACTATCCAAGAAATATATTGGATTGTAAATTGTAATAGTTTGTTACACAAAATGACTTTCTGCGTTACTCCCGAGGAATCCCACTAAGTGGCAGTATGGAGCAACTTTTTGCTATAGTTGTATAGAAGGTGGCTTCATTTCATTGTATATGTACTCAACCATATAAAAGCATGATATAGCAACTGTAAGAAGAGTTACATTGAATGCCAGAGATACATTCATCAGATTTTGAAGTTGGTTGTACAAGGAGTGATAACTGACACTGTACTGATATCACTTTGTAAAACCTAGAAATATCACTATCCTGTAACCAACAGATCATTGAAAAGAGTAATCAATGAATACTATACAAGAAATTATATATTGTAATAGTTTGTTACACAAAATGACTTTCTGCGTTACTCCCGAGGAATCCCACTGAGTGGCAGTATGGAGCTCCTTTTTACTATAGTTGTATAGAAGGTGGCTTCGTTTCATTGTATATGTACTCAACCATATAAAAGCATGATATAGCAACTGTAAGAGCAGTTACATTGAATGCCAGAGATACATTCATTCAGATTTTGAAGTTGTTTGTACAAGGAGTGATAACTGACACTGTACTGAAAATCACTTTGTAAAACCTAGAAATATCACTATCCTGTAACCAACAGATCATTGAAAAGAGTAATCAATGAATACTATACAAGAAATTATATATTGTAATAGTTTGTTACACAAAATGACTTTCTGCGTTACTCCCGAGGAATCCCACTGAGTGGCAGTATGGAGCTCCTTATTACTATAGTTGTATAGAAGGTGGCTTCATTTCATTGTATATGTACTCAACCATATAAAAGCATGATATAGCAACTGTAAGAGCAGTTACATTGAATGCAAGAGATACGTTCATCAGATTTTGAAGTTGGTTGTACAAGGAGTGATTACTGACACTGTATTGATATCACGTTGGAAAACCTAGAAATTTCACTGTTGTCTAACCAAGCGATCGCAGAAGAGTAATCAACGAATACTATACAAGAAATACATTGGATTGTAAATTGTAATAGTTTGTTACACAAAATGACTTTCTGCGTTATTCCCGAGGAATCCCACTGAGTGGCAGTATGGAGCACCTTTTTACTGTAGTTGTATAGAAGGTGGCTTCATTTAATTGTATATGTACTCAACCATATAAAAGCATGATATAGCAACTGTAAGAGCAGTTACATTGAATGGCAGAGATACATTCATCAGATTTTGAAGTTGTTTGTACAAGGAGTGATAACTGACACTGTACTGATATCACTTTGTAAAACCTAGAAATATCACTATCCTGTAACCAACAGATCATTGAAAAGAGTAATCAATGAATACTATACAAGAAATTGTATATTGTAATAGTTTGTTACACAAAATGACTTTCTGCGTTACTCACGAGGAATCCCACTGAGTGGCAGTATGGAGCACCTTTTTACTATAGTTATATAGAAGGTGGCTTCATTTCATTGTATATGTACTCAACCATATAAAAGCATGATATAGCAACTGTAAGAGCAGTTACATTGAATGCAAGAGATACATTCATCAGATTTTGAAGTTGGTTGTACAAGGAGTGATTACTGACACTGTATTGATATCACGTTGTAAAACGTAGAAATTTCACTGTTGTCTAACCAAGAGATCGCAGAAGAGTAATCAATGAATACTATACAAGAAATACATTGGATTGTAAATTGTAATAGTTTGTTACACAAAATGACTTTCTGCGTTACTCCCGAGGAATCCCACTGAGTGGCAGTATGGAGCACCTTTTTACTGTAGTTGTATAGAAGGTGGCTTCATTTCATTGTATATGTACACAACCATATAAAAGCATGATATAGCAACGGTAAGAGCAGTTACATTGAATGCCAGAGATACATTCATCAGATTTTGAAGTTGGTTGTACAAGGAGTGAGAACTGACACTGTATTGATATCACTTTGAAAAACGTAGAAATTTCACTGTTGTCTCACCAAGAGTTCACAGAAGAGTAATCAATGAATACTATACAAGAAATACATTGGATTGTAAATTGTAATATTTTGTTACACAAAATGACTTTCTGCGTTACTCCCGAGGAATCCCACTGAGTGGCAGAATGGAGCACCTTTTTCCTCCAGCTGTATAGAAGGTGGCTTCATTTAATTGTACATGTACTCAACCATATAAAAGCATGATATATCAACTGTAAGAGCAATTACATTGAATGCAAGAGATACATTCATCTGATTTTGAAGTTGGTTGTACAAGGAGTGATAACTGACACTGTACTGATATCACGTTGGAAAACCTAGAAATTTCACTGTTGTCTAACCAAGAGTTCACAGAAGAGTAATCAATGAATACTATCCAAGAAATACATTGGATTGTAAATTGTAATAGTTTGTTACACAAAATGACTTTCTGCGTTACTCCCGAGGAATCCCACTGAGTGGCTGTATAGAGCACCGTTTTACTGTAGTTGTATAGAAGGTGGCTTCATTTCGTTGTATATGTACTCAACCATATAAAAGCATGATATAGCAACGGTAAGAGCAATTACATTGAATGCAAGAGATACATTCATCAGATTTTGAAGTTGGTTGTACAAGGAGGCATAACTGACACTGTATTGATATCACTTTGAAAAACGTAGAAATTTCACTGTTGTCTAACCAAGAGTTCACAGAAGTGTAATCAATGAATACTATACAAGAAATACATTGGATTGTAAATTGTAATAGTTTGTTACACAAAATGACTTTCTGCGTTACTCCCGAGGAATCCCAGTGAGTGGCAGTATGGAGCACCTTTTTGCTATAGTTGTATAGAAGGTGGCTTCATTTCATTGTATATGTACTCAACCATATAAAAGCATGATATAGCAACTGTAAGAGCAGTTACATTGAATGCCAGAGATACATTCATCAGATTTTGAAGTTCTTTGTACAAGGAGTGATAACTGACACTGTACTGATATCACTTTGTAAAACCTAGAAATATCACTATCCTGTAACCAACAGATCATTGAAAAGAGTAATCAATGAATACTATACAAGAAATTATATATTGTAATAGTTTGTTACACAAAATGACTTTCTGCGTTACTCCCGAGGAATCCCACTGAGTGGCAGTATGGAGCTCCTTTTTACTACAGTTGTATAGAAGGTGGCTTCATTTCATTGTATATGTACTCAACCATATAAAAGCATGATATAGCAACTGTAAGAGCAGTTACATTGAATGCCAGAGATGCATTCATCAGATTTTGAAGTTGGTTGTACAAGGAGTGATAACTGACACTGTACGGATATCACTTTGTAAAACGTAGAGATATCACTATCCTGTAACCAACAGATCATTGAAAAGAGTAATCAATGAATACTATACAAGAAATTGTATATTGTAATAGTTTCTTACACAAAATGACTTTCTGCGTTACTCCCGAGGAATCCCACTGAGTGGCAGTATGGAGCTCCTTTTTACTATAGTTGTATAGAAGGTGGCTTCATTTCATTGTATATGTACTCAACCATATAAAAGCATGATATAGCAACTGTAAGAGCAGTTACATTGAATGCAAGAGATACGTTCATCAGATTTTGAAGTTGGTTGTACAAGGAGTGATTACTGACACTGTATTGATATCATGTTGGAAAACCTAGAAATTTCACTGTTGTCTAACCAAGCGATCGCAGAAGAGTAATCAACGAATACTATACAAGAAATACATTGGATTGTAAATTGTAATAGTTTGTTACACAAAATGACTTTCTGCGTTACTCTCGAGGAATCCCACTGAGTGGCAGTATGGAGCACCTTTTTACTGTAGTTGTATAGAAGGTGGCTTCATTTAATTGTATATGTACTCAACCATATAAAATCAAGATATATCAACTGTAAGAGCAATTACATTGAATGCAAGAGATACATTCATCAGATTTTGAAGTTGGTTGTACAAGGAGTGTTAACTGACACTGTACTGATATCACTTTGTAAAACGTAGAAATTTCACTGTTGTCTAACCAAGAGTTCACAGAAGAGTAATCAATGAATACTATACAAGAAATACATTGGATTGTAAATTGTAATAGTTTGTTACACAAAATGACTTTCTGCGTTACTCCCGAGGAATCCCACTGAGTGGCAGTATGGAGCACCTTTTTGCCATAGTTGTATAGAAGGTGGCTTCATTTCATTGTATATGTACTCAACCATATAAAAGCATGATATAGCAACGGTAAGAGCAGTTACATTGAATGGCAGAGATACATTCATCAGATTTTGAAGTTGTTTGTACAAGGAGTGATAACTGACACTGTACTTAAAATCACTTTGTAAAACCTAGAAATATCACTATCCTGTAACCAACAGATCATTGAAAAGAGTAATCAATGAATACTATACAAGAAATTATATATTGTAATAGTTTGTTACACAAAATGACTTTCTGCGTTACTCCCGAGGAATCCCACTGAGTGGCAGTATGGAGCTCCTTTTTACTATAGTTGTATAGAAGGTGGCTTCATTTCATTGTATATGTACTCAACCATATAAAAGCATGATATAGCAACTGTAAGAGCAGTTACATTGAATGCAAGAGATACGTTCATCAGATTTTGAAGTTGGTTGTACAAGGAGTGATTACTGACACTGTATTGATATCACGTTGTAAAACGTACAAATTTCACTGTTGTCTAACCTAGAGATCGCAGAAGAGTAATCAATGAATACTATACAAGAAATACATTGGATTGTAAATTGTAATAGTTTGTTACACAAAATGACTTTCTGCGTTACTCCCGAGGAATCCCACTGAGTGGCAGTATGGAGAACCTTTTTACTGTAGTTGTATAGAAGGTGGCTTCATTTCATTGTATATGTACTCAACCATATAAAAGCATGATATAGCCACGGTAAGAGCAGTTACATTGAATGCCAGAGATACATTCATCAGATTTTGAAGTTGGTTGTACAAGGAGTGAGAACTGACACTGTATTGATATCACTTTGAAAAACCTAGAAATTTCACTGTTGTCCAACCAAGAGTTCACAGAAGAGTAATCAATGAATACTATACAAGAAATACATTGGATTGTAAATTGTAATAGTTTGTTACACAAAATGAGTTTCTGCGTTACTCCCGAGGAATCCCACTGAGTGGCAGAATGGAGCACCTTTTTCCTCCAGCTGTATAGAAGGTGGCTTCATTTAATTGTATATGTACTCAATCATATAAAAGCATGATATATCAACTGTAAAAGCAATTACATTGAATCCAAGAGATACATTCATCAGATTTTGAAGTTGGTTGTACAAGGAGTGATAACTGACAGTGTACTGATATCACGTTGTAAAACGTAGAAATTTCACTGTTGTCTAACCAAGAGATCGCAGAAGAGTAATCAATGAATACTATACAAGAAATACATTGGATTGTAAATTGTAATAGTTTGTTACACAAAATGATTTTCTGTGTTACTCCCGAGGAATCCCACTGAGTGGCAGTATGGAGCACCTTTTTACTGTAGTTGTATAGAAGGTGGCTTCATTTCATTGTATATGTACTCAACCATATAAAAGCATGATATAGCAACGGTAAGAGCAGTTACATTGAATGCCAGAGATACATTCATCAGATTTTGAAGTTGTTTGTACAAGGAGTGATAACTGACACTGTACTGATATCACTTTGTAAAACCTAGAAATATCACTATCTTGTAACCAACAGATTATTGAAAAGAGTAATCAATGAATACTATACAAGAAATTATATATTGTAATAGTTTGTTACACAAAATGACTTTCTGCGTTACTCCGGAGGAATCCCACTGAGTGGCAGTATGGAGCTCCTTTTTACTATAGTTGTATAGAAGGTGGCTTCATTTCATTGTATATGTACTCAACCATATAAAAGCATGATGTAGCAACTGTAAGAGCAGTTTCATTGAATGCAAGAGATACATTCATCAGATTTTGAAGTTGGTTGTACAAGGAGTGATTACTGACACTGTATTGATATCACGTTGGAAAACCTAGAAATTTCACTGTTGTCTAACCAAGCGATCGCAGAAGAGTAATCAATGAATACTATACAAGAAATACATTGGATTGTAAATTGTAATAGTTTGTTACACAAAATGACTTTCTGCGTTACTCCCGAGGAATCCCACTGAGTGGCAGTATGGAGCACCTTTTTACTGTAGTTGTATAGAAGGTGGCTTCATTTAATTGTATATGTACTCAACCATATAAAATCAAGATATATCAACAGTAAGAGCAATTATATTGAATGCAAGAGATACATTCATCAGATTTTGAAGTTGGTTGTAAAAGGAGTGAAAACTGACACTGTACTGATATCACTTTGTAAAACGTAGAAATTTCAGTGTTGTCTAACCAAGAGTTCACAGAAGAGTTATCAATGAATACTATACAAGAAATACATTGGATTGTAAATTGTAATAGTTTTTTACACAAAATGACTTTCTGCGTTACTCCCGAGGAATCCCACTGAGTGGCAGTATGGAGCACCTTTTTGCTATAGTTGTATAGAAGGTGGCTTCATTTCATTGTATATGTACTCAACCATATAAAAGCATGATATAGCAACGGTAAGAGCAGTTACATTGAATGCCAGAGATACATTCATCAGATTTTGAAGTTGTTTGTACAAGGAGTGATAACTGACACTGTACTGATATCACTTTGTAAAACCTAGAAATATCACTATCTTGTAACCAACAGATCATTGAAAAGAGTAATCAATGAATACTATACAAGAAATCATATATTGTAATAGTTTCTTACACAAAATGACTTTCTGCGTTACTCCCGAGGAATCCCACTGAGTGGCAGTATGGAGCTCCTTTTTACTATAGTTGTATAGAAGGTGGCTTCATTTCATTGTATATGTACTCAACCATATAAAAGCATGATATAGCAACTGTAAGAGCAGTTACATTGAATGCAAGAGATACATTCATCAGATTTTGAAGTTGGTTGTACAAGGAGTGATTACTGACACTGTATTGATATCACGTTGGAAAACCTAGAAATTTCACTGTTGTCTAACCAAGCGATCGCAGAAGAGTAATCAATGAATACTATACAAGAAATACATTGGATTGTAAATTGTAATAGTTTGTTACACAAAATGACTTTCTGCGTTACTCCCGAGGAATCCCACTGAGTGGCAGTATGGAGCACCTTTTTACTGTAGTTGTATAGAAGGTGGCTTCATTTAATTGTATATGTACTCAACCATATAAAATCAAGATATATCAACAGTAAGAGCAATTACATTGAATGCAAGAGATACATTCATCAGATTTTGAAGTTCGTTGTACAAGGAGTGATTACTGACACTCTACTGATATCACTTTGTAAAACCTAGAAATATCACTATCCTGTAACCAACAGATCATTGAAAAGAGTAATCAATGAATACTATACAAGAAATTATATATTGTAATAGTTTGTTACACAAAATGACTTTCTGCGTTACTCCCGAGGAATCCCACTGAGTGGCAGTATGGAGCTCCTTTTTACTATAGTTGTATAGAAGGTGGCTTCATTTCATTGTATATGTACTCAACCATATAAAAGCATGATATAGCAACTGTAAGAGCAGTTACATTGAATGCCAGAGATACATTCATCAGATTTTGAAGATGTTTGTACAAGGAGTGATAATTGACACTGTACTTAAAATCACTTTGTAAAACCTAGAAATATCACTATCCTGTAACCAACAGATCATTGAAAAGAGTAATCAATGAATACTATACAAGAAATACATTGGATTGTAAATTGTAATAGTTTGTTACACAAAATGACTTTCTGCGTTACTCCCGAGGAATCCCACTGAGTGGCAGTATGGAGCACCTTTTTACTGTAGTTGTATAGAAGGTGGCTTCATTTAATTGTATATGTACTCAACCATATAAAATCAAGATATATCAACAGTAAGAGCAATTACATTGAATGCAAGAGATACATTCATCAGATTTTGAAGTTGGTTGTACAAGGAGTGATAACTGACACTGTACTGATATCACTTTGTAAAACAAAGAAATTTCACTGTTGTCTAACCAAGAGTTCACAGAAGAGTAATCAATGAATACTATACAAGAAATACATTGGATTGTAAATTGTAATAGTTTGTTACACAAAATGACTTTCTGCGTTACTCCCGAGGAATCCCACTGAGTGGCAGTATGCAGCACCTTTTTGCTATAGTTGTATAGAAGGTGGCTTCATTTCATTGTATATGTACTCAACCATATAAAAGCATGATATAGCAACTGTAAGAGCAGTTACATTGAATGCCAGAGATACATTCATCAGATTTTGAAGATGTTTGTACAAGGAGTGATAACTGACACTGTACTTAAAATCACTTTGTAAAACCTAGAAATATCACTATCCTGTAACCAACAGATCATTGAAAAGAGTAATCAATGAATACTATACAAGAAATACATTGGATTGTAAATTGTAATAGTTTGTTACACAAAATGACTTTCTGCGTTACTCCCGAGGAATCCCACTGAGTGGCAGTATGGAGCACCTTTTTACTGTAGTTGTATAGAAGGTGGCTTCATTTAATTGTATATGTACTCAACCATATAAAATCAAGATATATCAACAGTAAGAGCAATTACATTGAATGCAAGAGATACATTCATCAGATTTTGAAGTTGGTTGTACAAGGAGTGATAACTGACACTGTACTGATATCACTTTGTAAAACATAGAAATTTCACTGTTGTCTAACCAAGAGTTCACAGAAGAGTAATCAATGAATACTATACAAGAAATACATTGGATTGTAAATTGTAATAGTTTGTTACACAAAATGACTTTCTGCGTTACTCCCGAGGAATCCCACTGAGTGGCAGTATGCAGCACCTTTTTGCTATAGTTGTATAGAAGGTGGCTTCATTTCATTGTATATGTACTCAACCATATAAAAGCATGATATAGCAACTGTAAGAGCAGTTACATTGAATGCCAGAGATTGGGCTCCCCGCCGCCCGGCTTTGCCGTGGCGGGGGGAAGCAATTTTGCCGCCTCGCATGACGCGAGGCAGCAACAGAGCGCGCCGGCGCTCGTTAGCTCAATGGGGGGGCGGGGCTTGCTCGATTTGAGCCGTTGCCCCGCTCCCATCTGCGCAGTCGCTTGGAGAGCTCGGGTAGAGGAGCACGCGTCGCGTGCTCTCGTCGAGGCCAGGGCGGCTGTGGAGGGTCGGCGGACGGCGGCGGCGGCTGCTTACGGGGCTCCGGGGGCGAGCAGTCGGCTCGTGGGAGGATCCTTTTGGGAGGCGGCAGCGGCGGCGGCGCCCAGCGGCTGATTACGGGGCTCCAGGGGCGTGCAGGCTGCGCTTCGGCGGCGCTTTGGAGGATCCTTGTGGAGGCGGCAGCGGCGGAGGCGCCTTCCCCCGTTTTTTCTGTTGGTGGGGTGGTTGGGTTGATTGCCCATACCCCCCCCTTTTCCCCTCGGCGGCCCCACTTTAGATTCCAGACGCTTGCCATACAACCCCCCCCCTTCCCCCTCGGCGGCCCCACTTTAGATTCTGGACGGCCCGCCCCTTGCTGGAGCCCACGGACGGGGAAAGCGGCGGCAAGCGTGGGCTCACTCGGAGGCTCCTGTGGCTTTCTGGAGCTTGCCCCCCCCGTTTCGATTTAGGGCGTGTGGTGGGCGCCCCACACCTCCTGGGGCTATATTGCAAGTAACAGCACCGTTTTGACTCCCCCCCCCATTGCTGGGACGTTGGGCAGACTAGGCCTGTGGGCCTGTGGGCCTGTGGGCTGCAGGGGGGGGCCCAGTGATAGGGGGACCGGAGTGGCCTAGTTCTGTGGGGCTGATTTGTGCTCCTCGGGGAGTGGCTGGCCGTTCTGCAGGCGGGCCTACGGTGGCCATTTTGGTGGGGGCTGCAAGCCGCATGTTCAGGGGCCATTTTGGGTAAACTTTCTGGCAGCCATTTTAGGCGGTGGGGATATCTTCTAGTCAATACTGCTGTTTTTTTTTTTTTTTTTTTTTTTTTCTTTCTCTCTTGGTCAATTGTTGCCCTACGGTTGGGGATTGTTTCACTGACAATTGTATTTGTTTATATTATTAGAGTTCGTAGTCATGGCACCTAAAAAAGGTAAGGGCAAGGGCAAGGGCAAGAACCCAGCACCAAAGAGACCTCCTGCGCAGCCTGATCCGGTGGTTCCTTCCAGTGATGAAGAGGAGGATGTGATAAATGTGGCTATCCTTCAGCGGTTGGAGGCGCTGGAGAAAGAGCGTGGTATGCCCGTAGGTGGTTTACCAGTCGACAATAATGCTAATATGTCTTTTAAAGCGCAGGTGCTGGCGCGGTTGGCCTTTCTTGAGGACAGGCAGGCTGCGGCGGCTTCAGGTCCGGCGGGAGCGATGTTTGGCCAGCAGGGTCCAGGTGCGGGGGAGCAGCAGGTGGCTCTTTATTCGCCTTCTCAAGTTGCAGGAGGTAAGGAGCTGGCACTGGGTAGGCTTGGATCAACGTGGCCTTGGGGTCCAGGTGGCCAGAATGCTGCAGCGGCGCCTATGCTCCACGTTAGCCAGCCTATTGGTCAGGCCCCCGAGCAAGGTGCCTCCACTTCCCATTTACCGCAGTTTAATTGGCCAGCATTTCCTTATTCTAGCCCTCCTTCGATTTGCCAAGGAGCTTGGCCGGCGTGGGGTTCCTCGCAGCCTGGCGTTGGCTATCCTTATGGGGGCGGGGCATCTTATGATGCGGTGGCTGCGGGGGCCATTCCAAGTGGCGATACAGACCTGCCTTTAGGTGACCACCTTTCAATGGCCACTAAAGAGAAGATTTTAAACGGGGAATATGTTGATGTGTTTGGTTTGCTCTATCGGGAGGTAGAGAAAAAGGACAGGGATAATTTGGATGACCGGGAGAAGGAGCGCTTGAAGCGCCGTGTGGTAGATAGGACTTGGGCCAATTGGCTTCCGGGTTTCATAATCTACGCAGCCGTCATAGTGCGACACCAGCCATGGAGGGCTTTGTCGATGCTCCAGTATCTGGACATCATTTACAAGGCATTTACAGACTTCCCAAGCCCGGCATGGTCGCAATATGACGAAGAGTTTAGGATGAAGGCGGCCATTAACCCAGCCATGCGGTGGGACAGGATCTGCTCCAATTTGTGGTTGCAAATCATGTCTCCGGCTAGGTCTGGGGGGGGTGAGCGGTCTCATAGTGGCCACTCAGTTAAGAGGGCTTTGGTGCAAGCAGGTTCCCGCCCGGTGGCGGGGCAGGCGGTTCAACGACGCCAGCTTTGCTGGGAGTTTTCTTCCCAGGGAACCTGCGGTCGTAAATCATGCACCTTTAGGCATGAGTGCCCTTTGTGCGCGGGACCTCATCCCTTATCCAGTTGTCCACGGCCCAGGGGCCGTGGGGGAGGCAAAGGAGGAAAGTACCCAGGGGGGGGGAAGCCACACAACCCCCATCCTGACAAAGGGTCCTAGCCCGATTAAACTTGGAGTTTTGAGACGCTGGTTGCGTAGTTACCCAAGGAGTGGTGATAGGGCCTACCTCTTGGAGGGGTTCACTGTTGGTTTTCGCATACCATTTCAGGGGGTGAGGGTGCCCTATTTGGCTAGGAATTTAAAGTCCGTTTTGGGCATGGAGGACATAGTTAGGGCCAAGATTGCTAAGGAATGCAGGGAAGGCAGGGTTTTGGGCCCGTTTGTTAGTCTGCCAGTGGCCAGTTTAAGAGTCTCTCCTTTAGGTGTAGTTCCAAAAAAGGCACCTGGTGAGTTTCGCCTCATTCATCACCTGTCCTACCCTCGGGGAGGGTCGGTGAATGACGCCATACCTGGTGAATTATGCTCTGTCAAATATACTTCCTTTGATCAGGCCATGCGGGTGGTCCGCCTCTGCGGTGTGGGGGCCGAATTGGCTAAATGTGATATTAAATCAGCCTTTCGGCTCCTCCCGGTGCACCCTGAGGATTTTGAGCTACTCGGATTTGCCTTTGAAGGGAACTTTTACATGGATAGGGCCCTACCCATGGGCTGCTCGGTGTCCTGTTCTGCTTTCGAGAGGTTCAGCTCGTTTTTGGAGTGGGCCTTGGGAACCAGGACTGGTCTCTGTAGTACCGCCCATTATTTGGACGATTTTCTTTTCGTGGGCAAGAGGGGCTCTGGCCAGTGTCGTTTCCTGCTCGACAGTTTCGTTTACATGGCTGATGAGCTGGGTGTCCCTCTGGCTCAGGAAAAGACTGAGGGCCCGACATCCACATTAACATTTCTAGGTATTGAGATTGATACGGTTAGTATGTGCTGCAGGTTACCCCAAGAAAAATTGGACGCGTTAAGGACGCGGGTCATCTCCGTTAGGTCCCTTACTAGGGTCACTCTTTTGGAGCTGCAGCAGTTGGTAGGTCACCTCAACTTTGCATGCAAAGTGGTGGCGCCGGGTAGGGCATTTGTGAGGAGGTTATGTGACTTAATGAGAGGCCTCCGTCTCCCACACCATAGGACCAAAGTCTCCAAGGGAATGAGGGAGGACCTCTTTGTTTGGGAACAGTTTCTGGAATCGTTCAACGGGGTCTCTATGTGGCGGGATGAGCTCTTGTTAGAGGCTGAGCTTCAGATTTCATCTGATGCGGCCGGCTCATCCGGTTACGGAGTTTATTTTAGGGGGCATTGGTGTGCCGGGGACTGGCCTAAAGATTGGTTTCGGGCAGGTTGGGTCAAGGACCTCACCTTCCTGGAGTTTTTTCCAATTGTTGCGGCGGTGTGGATCTGGCCTGACGATTTAGCTAATAGGACCGTCCACTTCTGGTGCGACAACCAGTCCACGGTTCATGTCATCAATTCCCTTACATCCAAATCCCCTAGGGTCATGGCTTTGGTTAGGGCCTTTACTTTACAGTGCCTCAAATTTAACATCCTGTTTAAGGCCAGACACGTCCCGGGGGTCGCTAATGGGATCGCTGACGCTCTCTCTCGTAAACAGATGGAGAGGTTTCGTCAGCTGGCTCCAGAGGCCGACCCGCTCCCGGCACGGATGCCCCCAGAGGTGTGGGGGATTGGAGGGCTGAGGCCGACAGGGCAATGAGCCTGGCACTTGCCCCTTCCACCAGGAGAGCTTACCTGAAGGCCGGTAAGCAGTTTCTGTCCTTCAGGGCGGGAGTGGGTTTGCAGCAGGTCTGGCCTATTCCTGTGTCACACCTGATGCAATTTTGTGTGTCACTACGGAACGGTGGCCTTTCAGCTCACACAATCAGAGGCAAGCTGTCTGCGCTGGCTTTTGCCAGTAAGGCTTCGGGTCACAAGGACACCACGGGCGACTTCCGTCTCCGGAAGATGCTCGAGGGGTGGTCTCGGGAATCACCTAGGGCAGTAGACACCAGGGAACCTTTGACACCCACAGTCCTGAGAGAGCTGGAGGGCCAGTGGCCCTCTTGTTGTAGCGACAGCTATGAGGTGGGCCTGTTCCATGCAGCTTCGCTGACCGCCTTTTTTGGGGCACTCAGGATTAGCGAACTGGTGGCAGGCTCTCAGACTGACGCTTCTGGTGCAGCTTTGGAGCTTAGGGATGTATCAATCAATAAGTTTCAGCTACGGATCAGGTTGCGTAGATCCAAAACCGATCAGAAGGGTAGGGGGAGTGTGCTGGAACTAGGGTCTAGTTCGGAGGCAGCACTGTGCCCAGTCGCCGCCATGCGGCGGTACTTGGCACTTCGGGGTGATGGCCCGGGCTATTTGTTTCGGCATAGCGACAGCACCCCTCTTACGAAGTTCCAGTTTTGGACCGTGACTCGGAAGGCATTGATCCGGTTGGGTCTGGGCGGTGTTCGTTTTTGCTCCCATTCTTTTCGAATTGGGGCAGCATCGACTGCGGCCGCAATGGGGTACCCTGATAGGACAATACAGAGGATCGGGCGTTGGAAATCTGGATGTTATAAGAGTTACGTTAGGCGTTGTACCGTGTAGGTTCGTTGTAGTTCATTCAGACGTTGTTAATAAAGTTCTTGTTACAGGTGCTGCAGGCCGTGAGACAAGATGAAGAGTCATGGTCTGCGGCCACAGCATGGTCTTTTGGGCGGCTCATCGGGCGAGGAGAACCTCTTTCGGCTCCCAGCTTGGCCTCAGCGAAGTGGCGAAGGTTGAGTGGTTGGGGAGGAGGGGCATGAGATGGCCGGCGCTCCTCCCGTTGTTGTTCGAGGAGAGGCGGGGGCCCCCCCCGCATGTGCTAGTCATACCCCTGGGGGGCAACGATTTGGGTTTGGTCAAGGGCGTGGCCCTTGTGATGCAGGCCAGGGCCGATTTGGCAATGATCAGGTCACGGTGGCCTGGTGTGCAGATAGTCTGGTCTGCCATGCTCCCCCGTCTGGTTTGGAGGCATGCCGGTGACCCCAGGTGTATGGACAGGGCTAGGCGGAACGCTAACAGCCAACTTCGCACGGCCATGGAGTCCGGGTTGGGTCTCTTTTTGCCGCACCCTGGCATACAGGTCAAGTTCCCGGACCTGTATCGCCCTGACGGGGTGCACCTTTCAAACAAGGGCAATGGGTTATTGCTTGAGGACTTGCAGCACGGGATTCGGATGGCTCTCGGTTGCCGTGTGGGGTAAGCAAAGGCCAAAGCAGAGGCTTGGATTTGCATGTGGTAGGTTTATGCAAGCAAGAAAATGGAACTGGTGGGTACCTTACGGCATATCCCTGTTGGGAACAGGAGGTCACCAGGAACCACCCTAGGGCCTTGCGGTCTGGGGATTTGAATGGTGATCGCCTCTGGGAACCTCTCAGACTAGGCTCCTCCCTGAAGGTCTGTGCAGCCTCAGGGGTAGGCGCCCCTGGGAGGGGATGCCAGTATGCTGGGCCGCCGGTTACGAGCCAGAAGCTGACTGGGTCAATACTGGGGCTAGGTTACCTGCCCATTACAAGGGCAAGGAGGCTGGGTCTGGGAATGACGCCTGCCTTGCCTGTTCCTGAGCTTGCTTAGTTGCCCGTTGCTGCATGTCCTGTTTAAATAGTTAATAAAGTGGCCCTTGTTTGATTCCAAACTGTTGTCTGTCTCGTTATTTCATGCTGGGGTGGCAATGGGCTCCCCGCCGCCCGGCTTTGCCGTGGCGGGGGGAAGCAATTTTGCCGCCTCGCATGACGCGAGGCAGCAACAGAGCGCGCCGGCGCTCGTTAGCTCAATGGGGGGGGCGGGGCTTGCTCGATTTGAGCCGTTGCCCCGCTCCCATCTGCGCAGCCGCTTGGAGAGCTCGCCCACCCGCCCGCCCCGGTTGCAGTGTAGGCTGATGCTGGTCGCTGTTGGGGGCCGGGTAGGAATTTTTTATACCAACTCCTGTTTGGCTCCTGGAGGCGGTGTTTTTTCGCCTACCTTACACTGCTGCTGGTGGTTAAGGGCATAGAAGGTGGTCGGGTATAATTAGGCTGGTCACTTGGTAGGTTTATGCAAGCAAGAAAATGGAACTGGTGGGTACCTTATGGCATATCCCTGTTGGGAACAGGAGGTCACCAGGAACCACCCTAGGGCCTTGCGGTCTGGGGAGGTGAATGGTGATCGCCTCTGGGAACCTCTCAGACTAGGCTCCTCCCTGAAGGTCTGTGCAGCCTCAGGGGTAGGCGCCCCTGGGAGGGGATGCCAGTATGCTGGGCCGCCGGTTACGAGCCAGAAGCTGACTGGGTCAATACTGGGGCTAGGTTACCTGCCCATTACAAGGGCAAGGAGGCTGGGTCTGGGAATGACGCCTGCCTTGCCTGTTCCTGAGCTTGCTTAGTTGCCCGTTGCTGCATGTCCTGTTTAAATAGTTAATAAAGTGGCCCTTGTTTGATTCCAAACTGTTGTCTGTCTCGTTATTTCATGCTGGGGTGGCAAACATTCATCAGATTTTGAAGTTGGTTGTACAAGGAGTGATAACTGACACTGTATTGATATCACTTTGAAAAACCTAGAAATTTCACTGTTGTCTAACCAAGAGTTCACAGAAGAGTAATCAATGAATACTATACAAGAAATACATTGGATTGTAAATTGTAATATTTTGTTACACAAAATAACTTTCTGCGTTACTCCCGAGGAATCCCACTGAGTGGCAGAATGGAGCACCTTTTTCCTCCAGCTGTATAGAAGGTGGCTTCATTTAATTGTATATGTACTCAACCATATAAAAGCATGATATATCAACTGTAAGAGCAATTACATTGAATGCAAGAGATACATTCATCAGATTTTGAAGTTGGTTGTACAAGGAGTGATAACTGACACTGTACTGATATCACTTTGTAAAACGTAGATATTTCACTGTTGTCTAACCAAGAGTTCACAGAAGAGTAATCAATCAATACTATACAAGAAATACATTGGATTGTAAATTGTAATAGTTTGTTACACAAATTGATTTTCTGTGTTACTCCCGAGGAATCCCACTGAGTGGCAGTATGGAGCACCTTTTTGCTATAGTTGTATAGAAGGTGGCTTCATTTCATTGTATATGTACTCAACCATATAAAAGCATGATATAGCAACTAAAAGAGCAGTTACATTGAATGCCAGAGATACATTCATCAGATTTTGAAGTTCTTTGTACAAGGAGTGATAACTGACACTGTACTGATATCACTTTGTAAAACGTAGAAATTTCACTGTTGTCTAACCAAGAGTTCACAGAAGAGTAATCAATGAATACTATACAAGAAATACATTGTATTGTAAATTGTAATAGTTTGTTACACAAAATGACTTTCTGCGTTACTCCCGAGGAATCCCACTGAGTAGCAGTATGGAGCACCTTTTTACTGTAGTTGTATAGAAGGTGGCTTCATTTCATTTCAGTGATAACTTCATTTCATTTCAGTGATAACTGACACTGTACAGATAACACTTTGTAAAACCTAGAAATATCACTATCCTGTAACCAACAGATCATTGAAAAGAGTAATCAATGAATACTATACAAGAAATTGTATATTCTAATAGTTTGTTACACAAAATGACGTTCTGCGTTACTCCCGAGGAATCCCACTGAGTGGCAGTATGGAGCACCTTTTTACTATAGTTTTATAGAAGGTGGCTTCATTTCATTGTATATTTACTCAACCATATAAAAGCATGATATAGCAACTGTAAGAGCAGTTACATGGAATGCAAGACATTCATTCATCAGATTTTGAAGTTGGTTTTACAAGGAGTGAGAACTGACAGTGTTTTGATATAACTTTGTAAAACCTAGAAATTTCACTGTTATCCAACCAAGAGATCGCAGAAGAGTAATCAATGAATACTATACAAGAAATACATTGGATTGTAAATTGTAATAGTTTGTTACAGAAAATGACTTTCTGCGTTACTCCCGAGGAATCCCACTGAGTGGCAGTATGGAGCACCTTTTTACTATAGTTGTATAGAAGGTGGCTTCATTTCATTGTATATGTACTCAACCATATAAAAGCGTGATATAGCAATTGTAAGAGAAGTTACATTGAATGCAAGACATTCATTCATCAGATTTTGAAGTTGGTTTTACAAGGAGTGATAACTGCCACTGTATTGATTTCATTTTTTAAAATATAGAAATTTCACTGTTGTCTAACCAAGAGATCACAGAAGAGTAATCAATGAATACCATACAAGAAATACATTGGATTGTAAATTGTAGTAGTTTGTTACACAAAATGACTTTCTGTGTTACTCCCAAGGAATCCCACTGAGTGGCAGCATGGAGCACCTTTTTACTATAGTTGTATAGAAGGTGGCTTCATTTCATTGTATATGTACTCAACCATATAAAAGCATGATATAGCAATTGTAAGAGCAGTTACATTGAATGCAAGACATACATTCATCAGATTTTGAAGTTGGTTGTACAAGAAGAGATAACTGACAATTTATTGATATAAATTTGTAAAACCTAGAAATTTCACTGTTGTCTAACCAAGAGATCGCAGAAGAGTAATCAATGAATACTATACAAGAAATCCATTGGATTGTAAATTGTAATAGTTTGTTACACAAAATGATTTTCTGTGTTACTACCGAGGAATCCCACTGAGTGGCAGTATGGAGCAACTTTTTTACCTAGTTGTATAGAAGGTGGCTTAATTTCATTGCATATTTACTCAATCATGTAAAAGCATGATATATCAACTGTAAGAGCAATTACATTGAATGCAAGACATACATTCATCAGATTTTGAAGTTGGTTGTACAAGGAGTGATAACTGACACTGTACTGATATCACTTTGTAAAACGTAGAAATTTCACTGTTGTCTAACCAAGAGTTCACAGAAGAGTAATCAATGAATACTATAAAAGAAATACATTGGATTGTAAATTGTAATAGTTTGTTACACAAAATGACTTTCTGCGTTACTCCCGAGGAATCCCAGTGAGTAGCAGTATGGAGCACCTTTTTACTGTAGTTGTGTAGAAGGTGGCTTCATTTCATTTCAGTGATAACTGACACTGTACTGATAACACTTTGTAAAACCTAGAAATAGAACTATCCTGTAACCAACAGATCATTGAAAAGAGTAATCAATGAATACTATACAAGAAATTGTATATTCTAATAGTTTGTTACACAAAATGACGTTCTGTGTTACTCCCGAGGAATCCCACTGAGTGGCAGTATGGAGCACCTTTTTACTATAGTTTTATAGAAGGTGGCTTCATTTCATTGTATATTTACTCAACCATATAAAAGCATGATATAGCAACTGTAAGAGCAGTTACATTGAATGCAAGACATTCATTCATCAGATTTTGAAGTTGGTTTTACAAGGAGTGATAACTGACAGTGTTTTGATATCACTTTGTAAAACCTAGAAATTTCACTGTTATCCAACCAAGAGATCACAGAAGAGTAATCAATGAATACTATACAAGAAATACATTGGATTGTAAATTGTAATCGTTTGTTACAGAAAATGACTTTCTGTGTTACTCCCGAGGAATCCCACTGAGTGGCAGTATGGAGCACCTTTTTACTATAGTTGTATAGAAGGTGGCTTCATTTCATTGTATATGTACTCAACCATATAAAAGCATGATATAGCAATTGTAAGAGCAGTTACATTGAATGCAAGACATTCATTCATCAGATTTTGAAGTTGGTTTTACAAGGAGTGATAACTGATACTGTATTGATTTCACTTTGTAAAATATAGAAATTTCACTGTTGTCTAACCAAGAGATCACTGAAGAGTAATCAATGAATACCATACAAGAAATACATTGGATTGTAAATTGTAGTAGTTTGTTACACAAAATGACTTTCTGTGTTAGTCCCAAGGAATCCCACTGAGTGGCAGTATGGAGCACCTTTTTACTATAGTTGTATAGAAGGTGGCTTCATTTTATTGTATATGTACTCAACCATATAAAAGCATGATATAGCAATTGTAAGAGCAGTTGCATTGAATGCAAGACATACATTCATCAGATTTTGAAGTTGGTTGTACAAGAAGAGATAACTGACAATTTATTGATATAAATTTGTAAAACCTAGAAATTTCACTTTTGTCTAACCAAGAGATCGCAGAAGAGTAATCAATGAATACTATACAAGAAATCCATTGGATTGTAAATTGTAATAGTTTGTTACACAAAATGATTTTCTGTGTTACTACCGAGGAATCCCACTGAGTGGCAGTATGTAGCAACTTTTTTACCTAGTTGTATAGAAGGTGGCTTAATTTCATTGCATATTTACTCAATCATGTAAAAGCATGATATATCAACTGTAAGAGCAATTACATTGAATGCAAGAGATACATTCATCAGATTTTGAAGTTGTTTGTACAAGGAGTGATAACTGACACTGTATTGATATCACTTTGAAAAACATAGAAATTTCACTGTTGTCTAACCAAGAGATCACAGAAGAGTAATCAATGAATACTATACAAGAAATACATTGGATTGTAAATTGTAATAGTTTGTTACACAAAATTATTTTCTGTGTTACTCCCAAGGATTCCCACTGAGTGGCAGTATGGATCACCTTTTTCCTCTAGCTGTATAGAAGGTGGCTTCATTTCATTGTATATGTACTCAATCTTGCAATAGCATGTTATATCAACTGTAAGAGCAATTACATTGAATGCAAGACATACATTCATCAGATTTTGAAGGTGGTTGTACAAGGAGTGATAACTGACACTGTACTGATATCACTTTGTAAAACCTAGAAATATCACTATCCTGTAACGAACAGATCATTGAAAAGAGTAATCAATGAATACTATACAAGAAATTATATATTGTAATAGTTTGTTACACAAAATGACTTTCTGCGTTACTCCCGAGGAATCCCACTGAGTGGCAGTATGGAGCACCTTTTTGCTATAGTTGTATAGAAGGTGGCTTCATTTCATTGTATATGTACTCAACCATATAAAAGCATGATATAGCAACTAAAAGAGCAGTTACATTGAATGCCAGAGATACATTCATCAGATTTTGAAGTTCTTTGTACAAGGAGTGATAACTGACACTGTACTGATATCACTTTGTAAAACGTAGAAATTTCACTGTTGTCTAACCAAGAGTTCACAGAAGAGTAATCAATGAATACTATACAAGAAATACATTGTATTGTAAATTGTAATAGTTTGTTACACAAAATGACTTTCTGCGTTACTCCCGAGGAATCCCACTGAGTAGCAGTATGGAGCACCTTTTTACTGTAGTTGTATAGAAGGTGGCTTCATTTCATTTCAGTGATAACTTCATTTCATTTCAGTGATAACTGACACTGTACAGATAACACTTTGTAAAACCTAGAAATATCACTATCCTGTAACCAACAGATCATTGAAAAGAGTAATCAATGAATACTATACAAGAAATTGTATATTCTAATAGTTTGTTACACAAAATGACGTTCTGCGTTACTCCCGAGGAATCCCACTGAGTGGCAGTATGGAGCACCTTTTTACTATAGTTTTATAGAAGGTGGCTTCATTTCATTGTATATTTACTCAACCATATAAAAGCATGATATAGCAACTGTAAGAGCAGTTACATGGAATGCAAGACATTCATTCATCAGATTTTGAAGTTGGTTTTACAAGGAGTGAGAACTGACAGTGTTTTGATATAACTTTGTAAAACCTAGAAATTTCACTGTTATCCAACCAAGAGATCGCAGAAGAGTAATCAATGAATACTATACAAGAAATACATTGGATTGTAAATTGTAATAGTTTGTTACAGAAAATGACTTTCTGCGTTACTCCCGAGGAATCCCACTGAGTGGCAGTATGGAGCACCTTTTTACTATAGTTGTATAGAAGGTGGCTTCATTTCATTGTATATGTACTCAACCATGTAAAAGCATGATATAGAATTGTAAGAGAAGTTACATTGAATGCAAGACATTCATTCATCAGATTTTGAAGTTGGTTTTACAAGGAGTGATAACTGCCACTGTATTGATTTCACTTTGTAAAATATAGAAATTTCACTGTTGTCTAACCAAGAGATCACAGAAGAGTAATCAATGAATACCATACAAGAAATACATTGGATTGTAAATTGTAGTAGTTTGTTACACAAAATGACTTTCTGTGTTACTCCCAAGGAATCCCACTGAGTGGCAGCATGGAGCACCTTTTTACTATTGTTGTATAGAAGGTGGCTTCATTTCATTGTATATGTACTCAACCATATAAAAGCATGATATAGCAATTGTAAGAGCAGTTACATTGAATGCAAGACATACATTCATCAGATTTTGAAGTTGGTTGTACAAGAAGAGATAACTGACAATTTATTGATATAAATTTGTAAAACCTAGAAATTTCACTGTTGTCTAACCAAGAGATCGCAGAAGAGTAATCAATGAATACTATACAAGAAATCCATTGGATTGTAAATTGTAATAGTTTGTTACACAAAATGATTTTCTGTGTTACTACCGAGGAATCCCACTGAGTGGCAGTATGGAGCAACTTTTTTACCTAGTTGTATAGAAGGTGGCTTAATTTCATTGCATATTTACTCAATCATGTAAAAGCATGATATATCAACTGTAAGAGCAATTACATTGAATGCAAGACATACATTCATCAGATTTTGAAGTTGGTTGTACAAGGAGTGATAACTGACACTGTACTGATATCACTTTGTAAAACGTAGAAATTTCACTGTTGTCTAACCAAGAGTTCACAGAAGAGTAATCAATGAATACTATACAAGAAATACATTGGATTGTAAATTGTAATAGTTTGTTACACAAAATGACTTTCTGCGTTACTCCCGAGGAATCCCAGTGAGTAGCAGTATGGAGCACCTTTTTACTGTAGTTGTGTAGAAGGTGGCTTCATTTCATTTCAGTGATAACTGACACTGTACTGATAACACTTTGTAAAACCTAGAAATATCACTATCCTGTAACCAACAGATCATTGAAAAGAGTAATCAATGAATACTATACAAGAAATTGTATATTCTAATAGTTTGTTACACAAAATGACGTTCTGTGTTACTCCCGAGGAATCCCACTGAGTGGCAGTATGGAGCACCTTTTTACTATAGTTTTATAGAAGGTGGCTTCATTTCATTGTATATTTACTCAACCATATAAAAGCATGATATAGCAACTGTAAGAGCAGTTACATTGAATGCAAGACATTCATTCATCAGATTTTGAAGTTGGTTTTACAAGGAGTGATAACTGACAGTGTTTTGATATCACTTTGTAAAACCTAGAAATTTCACTGTTATCCAACCAAGAGATCGCAGAAGAGTAATCAATGAATACTATACAAGAAATACATTGGATTGTAAATTGTAATAGTTTGTTACAGAAAATGACTTTCTGTGTTACTCCCGAGGAATCCCACTGAGTGGCAGTATGGAGCACCTTTTTACTATAGTTGTATAGAAGGTGGCTTCATTTCATTGTATATGTACTCAACCATATAAAAGCATGATATAGCAATTGTAAGAGCAGTTACATTGAATGCAAGACATTCATTCATCAGATTTTGAAGTTGGTTTTACAAGGAGTGATAACTGATACTGTATTGATTTCACTTTGTAAAATATAGAAATTTCACTGTTGTCTAACCAAGAGATCACAGAAGAGTAATCAATCAATACCATACAAGAAATACATTGGATTGTAAATTGTAGTAGTTTGTTACACAAAATGACTTTCTGTGTTAGTCCCAAGGAATCCCACTGAGTGGCAGTATGGAGCACCTTTTTACTATAGTTGTATAGAAGGTGGCTTCATTTCATTGTATATGTACTCAACCATATAAAAGCATGATATAGCAATTGTAAGAGCAGTTGTATTGAATGCAAGACATACATTCATCAGATTTTGAAGTTGGTTGTACAAGAAGAGATAACTGACAATTTATTGATATAAATTTGTAAAACCTAGAAATTTCACTTTTGTCTAACCAAGAGATCGCAGAAGAGTAATCAATGAATACTATACAAGAAATCCATTGGATTGTAAATTGTAATAGTTTGTTACACAAAATGATTTTCTGTGTTACTACCGAGGAATCCCACTGAGTGGCAGTATGTAGCAACTTTTTTACCTTGTTGTATAGAAGGTGGCTTAATTTCATTGCATATTTACTCAATCATGTAAAAGCATGATATATCAACTGTAAGAGCAATTACATTGAATGCAAGAGATACATTCATCAGATTTTGAAGTTGTTTGTACAAGGAGTGATAACTGACACTGTATTGATATCACTTTGAAAAACATAGAAATTTCACTGTTGTCTAACCAAGAAATCACAGAAGAGTAATCAATGAATACTATACAAGAAATACATTGGATTGTAAATTGTAATAGTTTGTTACACAAAATTATTTTCTGTGTTACTCCCAAGGATTCCCACTGAGTGGCAGTATGGAGCACCTTTTTCCTCTAGCTGTATAGAAGGTGGCTTCATTTCATTGTATATGTACTCAATCTTGCAATAGCATGTTATATCAACTGTAAGAGCAATTACATTGAATGCAAGACATACATTCATCAGATTTTGAAGGTGGTTGTACAAGGAGTGATAACTGACACTGTACTGATATCACTTTGTAAAACCTAGAAATATCACTATCCTGTAACGAACAGATCATTGAAAAGAGTAATCAATGAATACTATACAAGAAATTATATATTGTAATAGTTTGTTACACAAAATGACTTTCTGCGTTACTCCCGAGGAATCCCACTGAGTGGCAGTATGGAGCACCTTTTTGCTATAGTTGTATAGAAGGTGGCTTCATTTCATTGTATATGGACTCAACCATATAAAAGCATGATATAGCAACTGTAAGAGCAGTTACATTGAACGCCAGAGATACATTCATCAGGTTTTGAAGTTGTTTGTACAAGGAGTGATAACTGACACTCTACTGATATCACTTTGTAAAACCTAGAAATATCACTATCCTGTAACCAACAGATCATTGAAAAGAGTAATCAATGAATACTATACAAGAAATTATATATTGTAATAGTTTGTTACACAAAATGACTTTCTGCGTTACTCCCGAGGAATCCCACTGAGTGGCAGTATGGAGCTCCTTTTTACTATAGTTGTATAGAAGGTGGCTTCATTTCATTGTATATGTACTCAACCATATAAAAGCATGATATAGCAACGGTAAGAGCAGTTACATTGAATGCAAGAGATACATTCATCAGATTTTGAAGTTGGTTGTACAAGGAGTGATAACTGACACTGTACTGATATCACTTTGTAAAACGTAGAAATTTCACTGTTGTCTAACCAAGAGTTCACAGAAGAGTAATCAATGAATACTATACAAGAAATACATTGGATTGTAAATTGTAATAGTTTGTTACACAAAATGACTTTCTGCGTTACTCCCGAGGAATCCCACTGAGTGGCAGTATGGAGCACCTTTTTGTTATAGTTGTATAGAAGGTTGCTTCATTTCATTGTATATGTACTCAACCATATAAAAGCATGATATAGCAACTGTAAGAGCAGTTACATTGAATGCCAGAGATACATTCATCAGATTTTGAAGTTCTTTGTACAAGGAGTGATAACTGACACTGTACTGATATCACTTTGTAAAACGTAGAAATTTCACTGTTGTCTAACCAAGAGTTCACAGAAGAGTAATCAATGATTACTATACAAGATATACATTGGATTGTAAATTGTAATAGTTTGTTACACAAAATGACTTTCTGCGTTACTCCCGAGGAATCCCACTGAGTGGCAGTATGGAGAACCTTTTTGCCATAGTTGTATAGAAGGTGGCTTCATTTCATTGTATATGTACTCAACCATATAAAAGCATGATATAGCAACTGTAAGAGCAGTTACATTGAATGCCAGAGATACATTCATCAGATTTTGAAGTTTTTTGTACAAGGTGTGATAACTGACACTGTACGGATATCACTTTGTAAAACCTAGAAATATCACTATCCTGTAACCAACAGATCATTGAAAAGAGTAATCAATGAATACTATACAAGAAATTATATATTGTAATAGCTTGTTACAGAAAATGACTTTCTGCGTTACTCCCGAGGAATCCCACTGAGTGGCAGTATGGAGCTCCTTTTTACTATAAAAGCATGATAAAGCAACTGTAAGAGCAGTTACATTGAATGCAGGAGATACATTCATCAGATTTTGAAGTTGGTTGTACAAGGTGTGATTACTAACACTGTATTGATATCACGTTGAAAAACCTAGAAATTTCACTGTTGTCTAACCAAGAGATCGCAGAAGAGTAATCAATGAATACTATACAAGAATTACATTGGATTGTAAATTGCAATAGTTTGTTACACAAAATTATTTTCTGTGTTACTCCCAAGGATTCCCACTGAGTGGCAGTATGGAGCACCTTTTTCCTCTAGCTGTATAGAAGGTGGCTTCATTTCATTGTATATGTACTCAATCTTGCAATAGCATGTTATATAAACTGTTAGAGCAATTACATTGAATGCAAGACATACATTCATCAGATTTTGAAGGTGGTTGTACAAGGAGTGATAACTGACACTGTACTGATATCACTTTGTAAAACCTAGAAATATCACTATCCTGTAACGAACAGATCATTGAAAAGAGTAATCAATGAATACTATACAAGAAATTATATATTGTAATAGTTTGTTACACAAAATGACTTTCTGCGTTTCTCCCAAGGAATCCCACTGAGTGGCAGTATGGAGCACCTTTTTCCTACAGCTGTATAGAAGGTGGCTTCATTTAATTGTATATGTACTCAACAATATAAAATCAAGATATATCAACTGCAAGAGCAATTACATTGAATGCAAGAGATACATTCATCAGATTTTGAAGTTGGTTGTACAAGGAGTGATAACTGACACTGTACTGATATCACTTTGTAAAACCTAGAAATATCACTATCCTGTAACCAACAGATCATTGAAAAGTGTAATCAATGAATACTATACAAGAAATTATATATTGTAATAGTTTGTTACACAAAATGACTTTCTGCGTTTCTCCCAAGGAATCCCACTGAGTGGCAGTATGGAGCACCTTTTTCCTACAGCTGTATAGAAGGTGGCTTCATTTAATTGTATATGTACTCAACAATATAAAATCAAGATATATCAACTGCAAGAGCAATTACATTGAATGCAAGAGATACATTCATCAGATTTTGAAGTTGGTTGTACAAGGAGTGATAACTGACACTGTACTGATATCACTTTGTAAAACCTAGAAATATCAGTATCCTGTAACCAACAGATCATTGAAAAGTGTAATCAATGAATACTATACAAGAAATTATATATTGTAATAGTTTGTTACACAAAATGACTTTCTGCGTTACTCCCGAGGAATCCCACTGAGTGGCAGTATAGAGCTCCTTTTTACTATAGTTGTATAGAAGGTGGCTTCATTTCATTTTATATGTACTCAACCATATAAAAGCATGATATAGCATCTGTAAGAGCAGTTACATTGAATGCAAGAGATACATTCATCAGATTTTGAAGTTGGTTGTACAAGGAGTGATTACTGACACTGTATTGATATCACGTTGTAAAACCTAGAAATTTCAATGTTGTCTAACCAAGAGATCGCAGAAGAGTAATCAATGAATAGTATACAAGAAATATATTGGATTGTAAATTGTAATAGTTTGTTACACAAAATGACTTTCTGCGTTACTCCCGAGGAATCCCACTGAGTGGCAGTATGGAGCACCTTTTTACTGTAGTTGCATAGAAGGTGGCTTCATTTAATTGTATATGTACTCAACCATATAAAATGAAGATATATGAAGTGTAAGAGCAATTACATTGAATGCAAGAGATACATTCATCAGATTTTGAAGTTGGTTGTACAAGGAGTGATAACTGACACTGTACTGATATCACTTTATAAAACGTAGAAATTTCACTGTTGTCTAACCAAGAGTTCACAGAAGAGTAATCAATGAATACTATCCGAGAAATACATTGGATTGTAAATTTTAATGGTTTGTTACACAAAATGACTTTCTGCGTTTCTCCCGAGGAATCCCACTGAGTGGCAGTATGGAGCACCTTTTTGCTATAGTTGTATAGAAGGTGGCTTCATTTCATTGTATATGTACTCAACAATATAAAAGCATGATATAGCAACTGTAAGAGCAGTTACATTGAATGCCAGAGATACATTCATCAGATTTTGAAGTTGTTTGTACAAGGAGTGATAACTGACACTGTACTGATATCACTTTGTAAAACCTAGAAATATCACTATCCTGTAACCAAGAGATCATTGAAAAGAGTAATCAATGAATACTATACGAGAAATTGTATATTGTAATAGTTTGTTACAGAAAATGACTTTCTGCGTTACTCCCGAGGAATCCCACTGAGTGGCAGTATGGAGCTCCTTCTTTCTATAGTTGTATAGAAGGTGGCTTCATTTCATTGTATATGTACTCAACCATATAAAAGCATGATATAGCAACTGTAAGAGCAGTTAAATTGAATGCAAGAGATACATTCATCAGATTTTGAAGTTGGTTGTACAAGGAGTGATTACTGACACTGTATTGATATCACGTTGTAAAACGTAGAAATTTCACTGTTGTCTAACCAAGAGATCGCAGAAGAGTAATCAATCAATACTATACAAGAAATACATTGGATTGTAAATTGTAATAGTTTGTTACACAAAATGACTTTCTGCGTTACTCCCGAGGAATCCCACTGAGTGGCAGTATGGAGCTCCTTTTTACTATAGTTGTATAGAAGGTGGCTTCATTTCATTGTATATGTACTCAACCATATAAAAGCATGATATAGCAACGGTAAGAGCAGTTACATTGAATGCAAGAGATACATTCATCAGATTTTGAAGTTGGTTGTACAAGGAGTGATAACTGACACTGTACTGATATCACTTTGTAAAACGTAGAAATTTCACTGTTGTCTAACCAAGAGTTCACAGAAGAGTAATCAATGAATACTATACAAGAAATACATTGGATTGTAAATTGTAATATTTTGTTACACAAAATGACTTTCTGCATTACTCCCGAGGAATCCCACTGAGTAGCAGTATGGAGCACCTTTTTACTGTAGTTGTATAGAAGGTGGCTTCATTTCATTGTATATGTACTCAACCATATAAAAGCATGATATAGCAACGGTAAGAGCAGTTACATTGAATGCAAGAGATACATTCATCAGATTTTGAAGTTGGTTGTACAAGGAGTGATAACTGACACTGTATTGATATCACTTTAAAAAACCTAGAAATTTCACTGTTGTCTAACCAAGAGTTCACAGAAGAGTAATCAATGAATACTATACAAGAAATACATTGGATTCTAAATTGTAATAGTTTGTTACACAAAATAACTTTCTGCGTTACTCCCGAGGAATCCCACTGAGTGGCTGTATAGAGCACCGTTTTACTGTAGTTGTATAGAAGGTGGCTTCATTTCATTGTATATGTACTCAACAATATAAAAGCATGATATAGCAACTGTAAGAGCAGTTACATTGAATGCCAGAGATACATTCATCAGATTTTGAAGTTGTTTGTACAAGGAGTGATAACTGACACTGTACTGATATCACTTTGTAAAACCTAGAAATATCACTATCCTGTAACCAACAGATCATTGAAAAGAGTAATCAATGAATACTATACGAGAAATTGTATATTGTAATAGTTTGTTACAGAAAATGACTTTCTGCGTTACTCCCGAGGAATCCCACTGAGTGGCAGTATGGAGCTCCTTCTTTCTATAGTTGTATAGAAGGTGGCTTCATTTCATTGTATATGTACTCAACCATATAAAAGCATGATATAGCAACTGTAAGAGCAGTTAAATTGAATGCAAGAGATACATTCATCAGATTTTGAAGTTGGTTGTACAAGGAGTGATTACTGACACTGTATTGATATCACGTTGTAAAACGTAGAAATTTCACTGTTGTCTAACCAAGAGATCGCCGAAGAGTAATCAATCAATACTATACAAGAAATACATTGGATTGTAAATTGTAATAGTTTGTTACACAAAATGACTTTCTGCGTTACTCCCGAGGAATCCCACTGAGTGGCAGTATGGAGCTCCTTTTTACTATAGTTGTATAGAAGGTGGCTTCATTTCATTGTATATGTACTCAACCATATAAAAGCATGATATAGCAACGGTAAGAGCAGTTACATTGAATGCAAGAGATACATTCATCAGATTTTGAAGTTGGTTGTACAAGGAGTGATAACTGACACTGTACTGATATCACTTTGTAAAACGTAGAAATTTCACTGTTGTCTAACCAAGAGTTCACAGAAGAGTAATCAATGAATACTATACAAGAAATACATTGGATTGTAAATTGTAATATTTTGTTACACAAAATGACTTTCTGCATTACTCCCGAGGAATCCCACTGAGTAGCAGTATGGAGCACCTTTTTACTGTAGTTGTATAGAAGGTGGCTTCATTTCATTGTATATGTACTCAACCATATAAAAGCATGATATAGCAACGGTAAGAGCAGTTACATTGAATGCAAGAGATACATTCATCAGATTTTGAAGTTGGTTGTACAAGGAGTGATAACTGACACTGTATTGATATCACTTTAAAAAACCTAGAAATTTCACTGTTGTCTAACCAAGAGTTCACAGAAGAGTAATCAATGAATACTATACAAGAAATACATTGGATTCTAAATTGTAATAGTTTGTTACACAAAATAACTTTCTGCGTTACTCCCGAGGAATCCCACTGAGTGGCTGTATAGAGCACTGTTTTACTGTAGTTGTATAGAAGGTGGCTTCATTTCGTTGTATATGTACTCAACCATATAAAAGCATGATATAGCAACGGTAAGAGCAATTACATTGAATGCAAGAGATACATTCATCAGATTTTGAAGTTGGTTGTACAAGGAGTGATAACTGACACTGTATTGATATCACTTTGAAAAACGTAGAAATTTCACTGTTGTCTAACCAAGAGTTCACAGAAGAGTAATCAATGAATACTATACAAGAAATACATTGGATTGTAAATTGTAATAGTTTGTTACACAAAATGACTTTCTGCGTTACTCCCGAGGAATCCCACTGAGTGGCAGTATGGAGCACCTTTTTGCTATAGTTGTATAGAAGGTGGCTTCATTTCATTGTATATGTACTCAACCATATAAAAGCATGATATAGCAACTGTAAGAGCAGTTACATTGAATGCCAGAGATACATTCATCAGGTTTTGAAGTTGTTTGTACAAGGAGTGATAACTGACACTCTACTGATATCACTTTGTAAAACCTAGAAATATCACTATCCTGTAACCAACAGATCATTGAAAAGAGTAATCAATGAATACTATACAAGAAATTATATATTGTAATAGTTTGTTACACAAAATGACTTTCTGCGTTACTCCCGAGGAATCCCACTGAGTGGCAGTATGGAGCTCCTTTTTACTATAGTTGTATAGAAGGTGGCTTCATTTCATTGTATATGTACTCAACCATATAAAAGCATGATATAGCAACGGTAAGAGCAGTTACATTGAATGCAAGAGATACATTCATCAGATTTTGAAGTTGGTTGTACAAGGAGTGATAACTGACACTGTACTGATATCACTTTGTAAAACGTAGAAATTTCACTGTTGTCTAACCAAGAGTTCACAGAAGAGTAATCAATGAATACTATACAAGAAATACATTGGATTGTAAATTGTAATAGTTTGTTACACAAAATGACTTTCTGCGTTACTCCCGAGGAATCCCACTGAGTGGCAGTATGGAGCACCTTTTTGCTATAGTTGTATAGAAGGTGGCTTCATTTCATTGTATATGTACTCAACCATATAAAAGCATGATATAGCAACTGTAAGAGCAGTTACATTGAATGCCAGAGATACATTCATCAGATTTTGAAGTTCTTTGTACAAGGAGTGATAACTGACACTGTACTGATATCACTTTGTAAAACGTAGAAATTTCACTGTTGTCTAACCAAGAGTTCACAGAAGAGTAATCAATTATTACTATACAAGATATACATTGGATTGTAAATTGTAATAGTTTGTTACACAAAATGACTTTCTGCGTTACTCCCGAGGAATCCCACTGAGTGGCAGTATGGAGCACCTTTTTGCTATAGTTGTATAGAAGGTGGCTTCATTTCATTGTATATGTACTCAACCATATAAAAGCATGATATAGCAACTGTAAGAGCAGTTACATTGAATGCCAGAGATACATTCATCAGATTTTGAAGTTGTTTGTACAAGGAGTGATTACTGACACTGTACTGATATCACTTTGTAAAACCTAGAAATATCACTATCCTGTAACCAACAGATCATTGAAAAGAGTAATCAATGAATACTATACAAGAAATTATATATTGTAATAGTTTGTTACACAAAATGACTTTCTGCGTTACTCCCGAGGAATCCCACTGAGTGGCAGTATGGAGCTCCTTTTTACTATAGTTGTATAGAAGGTGGCTTCATTTCATTGTATATGTACTCAACCATATAAAAGCATGATATAGCAACGGTAAGAGCAGTTACATTGAAAGCAAAACATACATTCATCATATTGTGAAGTTGCTTGTTCAAGGAGTGATATCTGACACTGTACTGATATCACTTTGTAAAACCTAGAAATATCACTATCCTGTAACCAAGAGATCATTGAAAAGAGTAATCAATGAATACTATACAAGAAATTGTAAATTGTAATAGTTTGTTGCAGAAAATGACTTTCTGCGTTACTCCCAAGGAATCCCACTGAGTGGCAGTATGGAGCACGTTTTTACTATAATTGTATAGAAGGTGGCTTCATTTCATTGTATATTTACTCAACCATATAAAAGCATGATATAGCAATTGTAAGAGCAGTTACATTGAATGCAAGACATTCATTCATCAGATTTTGAAGTTGGTTTTACAAGGAGTGATAACTGACACTGTATTGATATCACTTTGTAAAATATAGAAATTTCACTGTTGTCTAACCAAGAGATCACAGAAGAGTAATCAATGAATACCATACAAGAAATACATTGGATTGTAAATTGTAATAGTTTGTTACACAAAATAACTTTCTGCGTTACTCCCGAGGAATCCCACTGAGTGGCTGTATAGAGCACCGTTTTACTGTAGTTGTATAGAAGGTGGCTTCATTTCGTTGTATATGTACTCAACCATATAAAAGCATGATATAGCAACGGTAAGAGCAATTACATTGAATGCAAGAGATACATTCATCAGATTTTGAAGTTGGTTGTACAAGGAGTGATAACTGACACTGTATTGATATCACTTTGAAAAACGTAGAAATTTCACTGTTGTCTAACCAAGAGTTCACAGAAGAGTAATCAATGAATACTATACAAGAAATACATTGGATTGTAAATTGTAATAGTTTGTTACACAAAATGACTTTCTGCGTTACTCCCGAGGAATCCCACTGAGTGGCAGTATGGAGCACCTTTTTGCTATAGTTGTATAGAAGGTGGCTTCATTTCATTGTATATGTACTCAACCATATAAAAGCATGATATAGCAACTGTAAGAGCAGTTACATTGAATGCCAGAGATACATTCATCAGGTTTTGAAGTTGTTTGTACAAGGAGTGATAACTGACACTCTACTGATATCACTTTGTAAAACCTAGAAATATCACTATCCTGTAACCAACAGATCATTGAAAAGAGTAATCAATGAATACTATACAAGAAATTATATATTGTAATAGTTTGTTACACAAAATGACTTTCTGCGTTACTCCCGAGGAATCCCACTGAGTGGCAGTATGGAGCTCCTTTTTACTATAGTTGTATAGAAGGTGGCTTCATTTCATTGTATATGTACTCAACCATATAAAAGCATGATATAGCAACGGTAAGAGCAGTTACATTGAATGCAAGAGATACATTCATCAGATTTTGAAGTTGGTTGTACAAGGAGTGATAACTGACACTGTACTGATATCACTTTTTAAAACGTAGAAATTTCACTGTTGTCTAACCAAGAGTTCACAGAAGAGTAATCAATGAATACTATACAAGAAATACATTGGATTGTAAATTGTAATAGTTTGTTACACAAAATGACTTTCTGCGTTACTCCCGAGGAATCCCACTGAGTGGCAGTATGGAGCACCTTTTTGCTATCGTTGTATAGAAGGTGGCTTTATTTCGTTGTATATGTACTCAACCATATAAAAGCATGATATAGCAACTGTAAGAGCAGTTACATTGAATGCCAGAGATACATTCATCAGATTTTGAAGTTCTTTGTACAAGGAGTGATAACTGACACTGTACTGATATCACTTTGTAAAACGTAGAAATTTCACTGTTGTCTAACCAAGAGTTCACAGAAGAGTAATCAATGATTACTATACAAGATATACATTGGATTGTAAATTGTAATAGTTTGTTACACAAAATGACTTTCTGCGTTACTCCCGAGGAATCCCACTGAGTGGCAGTATGGAGCACCTTTTTGCTATAGTTGTATAGAAGGTGGCTTCATTTCATTGTATATGTACTCAACCATATAAAAGCATGATATAGCAACTGTAAGAGCAGTTACATTGAATGCCAGAGATACATTCATCAGATTTTGAAGTTGTTTGTACAAGGAGTGATTACTGACACTGTACTGATATCACTTTGTAAAACCTAGAAATATCACTATCCTGTAACCAACAGATCATTGAAAAGAGTAATCAATGAATACTATACAAGAAATCATATATTGTAATAGTTTGTTACACAAAATGACTTTCTGCGTTACTCCCGAGGAATCCCACTGAGTGGCAGTATGGAGCTCCTTTTTACTATAGTTGTATAGAAGGTGGCTTCATTTCATTGTATATGTACTCAACCATATAAAAGCATGATATAGCAACGGTAAGAGCAGTTACATTGAATGCAAGAGATACATTCATCAGATTTTGAAGTTGGTTGTACAAGGAGTGATAACTGACACTGTACTGATATCACTTTTTAAAACGTAGAAATTTCACTGTTGTCTAACCAAGAGTTCACAGAAGAGTAATCAATGAATACTATACAAGAAATACATTGGATTGTAAATTGTAATAGTTTGTTACACAAAATGACTTTCTGCGTTACTCCCGAGGAATCCCACTGAGTGGCAGTATGGAGCACCTTTTTGCTATCGTTGTATAGAAGGTGGCTTTATTTCGTTGTATATGTACTCAACCATATAAAAGCATGATATAGCAACTGTAAGAGCAGTTACATTGAATGCCAGAGATACATTCATCAGATTTTGAAGTTCTTTGTACAAGGAGTGATAACTGACACTGTACTGATATCACTTTGTAAAACGTAGAAATTTCACTGTTGTCTAACCAAGAGTTCACAGAAGAGTAATCAATGATTACTATACAAGATATACATTGGATTGTAAATTGTAATAGTTTGTTACACAAAATGACTTTCTGCGTTACTCCCGAGGAATCCCACTGAGTGGCAGTATGGAGCACCTTTTTGCTATAGTTGTATAGAAGGTGGCTTCATTTCATTGTATATGTACTCAACCATATAAAAGCATGATATAGCAACTGTAAGAGCAGTTACATTGAATGCCAGAGATACATTCATCAGATTTTGAAGTTGTTTGTACAAGGAGTGATTATTGACACTGTACTGATATCACTTTGTAAAACCTAGAAATATCACTATCCTGTAACCAACAGATCATTGAAAAGAGTAATCAATGAATACTATACAAGAAATTATATATTGTAATAGTTTGTTACACAAAATGACTTTCTGCGTTACTCCCGAGGAATCCCAATGAGTGGCAGTATGGAGCTCCTTTTTACTATAGTTGTATAGAAGGTGGCTTCATTTCATTGTATATGTACTCAACCATATAAAAGCATGATATAGCAACGGTAAGAGCAGTTACATTGAATGCAAGAGATACATTCATCAGATTTTGAAGTTGGTTGTACAAGGAGTGATAACTGACACTGTACTGATATCACTTTGTAAAACGTAGAAATTTCACTGTTGTCTAACCAAGAGTTCACAGAAGAGTAATCAATGAATACTATACAAGAAATACATTGGATTGTAAATTGTAATAGTTTGTTACACAAAATGACTTTCTGCGTTACTCCCGAGGAATCCCACTGAGTGGCAGTATGGAGCACCTTTTTGCTATAGTTGTATAGAAGGTTGCTTCATTTCATTGTATATGTACTCAACCATATAAAAGCATGATATAGCAACTGTAAGAGCAGTTACATTGAATGCCAGAGATACATTCATCAGATTTTGAAGTTCTTTGTACAAGGAGTGATAACTGACACTGTACTGATATCACTTTGTAAAACGTAGAAATTTCACTGTTGTCTAACCAAGAGTTCACAGAAGAGTAATCAATGATTACTATACAAGATATACATTGGATTGTAAATTGTAATAGTTTGTTACACAAAATGACTTTCTGCGTTACTCCCGAGGAATCCCACTGAGTGGCAGTATGGAGAACCTTTTTGCCATAGTTGTATAGAAGGTGGCTTCATTTCATTGTATATGTACTCAACCATATAAAAGCATGATATAGCAACTGTAAGAGCAGTTACATTGAATGCCAGAGATACATTCATCAGATTTTGAAGTTTTTTGTACAAGGTGTGATAACTGACACTGTACTGATATCACTTTGTAAAACCTAGAAATATCACTATCCTGTAACCAACAGATCATTGAAAAGAGTAATCAATGAATACTATACAAGAAATTATATATTGTAATAGTTTGTTACACAAAATGACTTTCTGCGTTACTCCCGAGGAATCCCACTGAGTGGCAGTATGGAGCACCTTTTTGCTATAGTTGTATAGAAGGTGGCTTCATTTCATTGTATATGTACTCAACCATATAAAAGCATGATATAGCAACTAAAAGAGCAGTTACATTGAATGCCAGAGATACATTCATCAGATTTTGAAGTTCTTTGTACAAGGAGTGATAACTGACACTGTATTGATATCACGTTGAAAAACCTAGAAATTTCACTGTTGTCTAACCAAGAGATCGCAGAAGAGTAATCAATGAATACTATACAAGAATTACATTGGATTGTAAATTGCAATAGTTTGTTACACAAAATTATTTTCTGTGTTACTCCCAAGGATTCCCACTGAGTGGCAGTATGGAGCACCTTTTTCCTCTAGCTGTATAGAAGGTGGCTTCATTTCATTGTATATGTACTCAATCTTGCAATAGCATGTTATATAAACTGTTAGAGCAATTACATTGAATGCAAGACATACATTCATCAGATTTTGAAGGTGGTTGTACAAGGAGTGATAACTGACACTGTACTGATATCACTTTGTAAAACCTAGAAATATCACTATCCTGTAACGAACAGATCATTGAAAAGAGTAATCAATGAATACTATACAAGAAATTATATATTGTAATAGTTTGTTACACAAAATGACTTTCTGCGTTTCTCCCAAGGAATCCCACTGAGTGGCAGTATGGAGCACCTTTTTCCTACAGCTGTACAGAAGGTGGCTTCATTTAATTGTATATGTACTCAACAATATAAAATCAAGATATATCAACTGCAAGAGCAATTACATTGAATGCAAGAGATACATTCATCAGATTTTGAAGTTGGTTGTACAAGGAGTGATAACTGACACTGTACTGATATCACTTTGTAAAACCTAGAAATATCACTATCCTGTAACCAACAGATCATTGAAAAGTGTAATCAATGAATACTATACAAGAAATTATATATTGTAATAGTTTGTTACACAAAATGACTTTCTGCGTTTCTCCCAAGGAATCCCACTGAGTGGCAGTATGGAGCACCTTTTTCCTACAGCTGTATAGAAGGTGGCTTCATTTAATTGTATATGTACTCAACAATATAAAATCAAGATATATCAACTGCAAGAGCAATTACATTGAATGCAAGAGATACATTCATCAGATTTTGAAGTTGGTTGTACAAGGAGTGATAACTGACACTGTACTGATATCACTTTGTAAAACCTAGAAATATCAGTATCCTGTAACCAACAGATCATTGAAAAGTGTAATCAATGAATACTATACAAGAAATTATATATTGTAATAGTTTGTTACACAAAATGACTTTCTGCGTTACTCCCGAGGAACCCCACTGAGTGGCAGTATAGAGCTCCTTTTTACTATAGTTGTATAGAAGGTGGCTTCATTTCATTTTATATGTACTCAACCATATAAAAGCATGATATAGCATCTGTAAGAGCAGTTACATTGAATGCAAGAGATACATTCATCAGATTTTGAAGTTGGTTGTACAAGGAGTGATTACTGACACTGTATTGATATCACGTTGTAAAACCTAGAAATTTCAATGTTGTCTAACCAAGAGATCGCAGAAGAGTAATCAATGAATAGTATACAAGAAATATATTGGATTGTAAATCGTAATAGTTTGTTACACAAAATGACTTTCTGCGTTACTCCCGAGGAATCCCACTGAGTGGCAGTATGGAGCACCTTTTTACTGTAGTTGCATAGAAGGTGGCTTCATTTAATTGTATATGTACTCAACCATATAAAATGAAGATATATGAAGTGTAAGAGCAATTACATTGAATGCAAGAGATACATTCATCAGATTTTGAAGTTGGTTGTACAAGGAGTGATAACTGACACTGTACTGATATCACTTTATAAAACGTAGAAATTTCACTGTTGTCTAACCAAGAGTTCACAGAAGAGTAATCAATGAATACTATCCGAGAAATACATTGGATTGTAAATTTTAATGGTTTGTTACACAAAATGACTTTCTGCGTTACTCCCGAGGAATCCCACTGAGTGGCAGTATGGAGCACCTTTTTGCTATAGTTGTATAGAAGGTGGCTTCATTTCATTGTATATGTACTCTACAATATAAAAGCATGATATAGCAACTGTAAGAGCAGTTACATTGAATGCCAGAGATACATTCATCAGATTTTGAAGTTGTTTGTACAAGGAGTGATAACTGACACTGTACTGATATCACTTTGTAAAACCTAGAAATATCACTATCCTGTAACCAACAGATCATTGAAAAGAGTAATCAATGAATACTATACGAGAAATTGTATATTGTAATAGTTTGTTACAGAAAATGACTTTCTGCGTTACTCCCGAGGAATCCCACTGAGTGGCAGTATGGAGCTCCTTCTTTCTATAGTTGTATAGAAGGTGGCTTCATTTCATTGTATATGTACTCAACCATATAAAAGCATGATATAGCAACTGTAAGAGCAGTTAAATTGAATGCAAGAGATACATTCATCAGATTTTGAAGTTGGTTGTACAAGGAGTGATTACTGACACTGTATTGATATCACGTTGTAAAACGTAGAAATTTCACTGTTGTCTAACCAAGAGATCGCAGAAGAGTAATCAATCAATACTATACAAGAAATACATTGGATTGTAAATTGTAATAGTTTGTTACACAAAATGACTTTCTGCGTTACTCCCGAGGAATCCCACTGAGTGGCAGTATGGAGCTCCTTTTTACTATAGTTGTATAGAAGGTGGCTTCATTTCATTGTATATGTACTCAACCATATAAAAGCATGATATAGCAACGGTAAGAGCAGTTACATTGAATGCAAGAGATACATTCATCAGATTTTGAAGTTGGTTGTACAAGGAGTGATAACTGACACTGTACTGATATCACTTTGTAAAACGTAGAAATTTCACTGTTGTCTAACCAAGAGTTCACAGAAGAGTAATCAATGAATACTATACAAGAAATACATTGGATTGTAAATTGTAATATTTTGTTACACAAAATGACTTTCTGCATTACTCCCGAGGAATCCCACTGAGTAGCAGTATGGAGCACCTTTTTACTGTAGTTGTATAGAAGGTGGCTTCATTTCATTGTATATGTACTCAACCATATAAAATGAAGATATATCAACTGTAAGAGCAATTACATTGAATGCAAGAGATACATTCATCAGATTTTCAAGTTGGTTGTACAAGGAGTGATAACTGACACTGTACTGATATCACTTTGTAAAACGTAGAAATTAGTAAGTTAAGAGGAAAATTAGTAAGCTAGAGGAAAAAGGTGTTCTATACTGCCACTCAGTGGGATTCCTTGGGAGTAACACAGAAAGTCATTTTGTGATAGAAACTATTACAATTTACAATCCAATGTATTCATTGATTACTCTTCTATGATCTCTTGGTTCGACAACAGTGAAATTTCTACGTTTTACAAAGGGATAACAATACAGTGTCAGTTATCACTCCTTGTACAACCAACTTCAAAATCTGATGAATGTATGTCTTGCATTCAATGTAACTGCTCTTACCGTTTCTATATCATGCTTTTATACGGTTGAGTACATATACAATGAAATGAAGCCACCTTCTATACAACTATAGTAAAGAGGTGCTCCATATTGCCACTCAGTGGGATTCCTTGGGAGTAACACAGAAAGTCATTTTGTGTTACAAACTATTACAATTTACAATCCAATGTATTTCTTGTATAGTATTCATTGATTACTCTTTTCAATGATCTGTTGGTTACAGGATAGTGATATTTCTAGGTTTTACATAGTGATATCAGCACAGGGTCAGTTATCACTCCTTGTACAACCAACTTCACAATCTGATGAATGTATGTCTTGAATTCAATGTAATTGCTCTTAGATTTGATATATCTTGCTTTTATATGGATGAGTACATATACAATGAAATGAAGCCACCTTCTATACAACTATAGTAAAAAGGTGCTCCATACTGCCACTCAGTGGGATTCTTGGGGAGTAACACAGAAAGTCATTTTGTGTTGCAAACTATTACAATTTACAATCCAATGTATTTCTTGTATAGTATTCATTGATTACTCTTTTTGATGATCTGTTGGTTACAGGATAGTGATATTTCTAGGTTTTACAAAGTGATATCAATACAGTGTCAGTTATCACTCCTTGTACAACCAATTTCAAAATCTGATCAATCTATGTCTTGCATTCAATGTAACTGCTCTTACAGTTTCTATATCATGCTTTTATATGGTTGCTTACAAATACGATGAAATGAAGCCACCTTCTATACAACTATAGTAAAAAGGTGCTCCATACTGCCACTCAGTGGGATTCCTCGGGAGTAACGCAGAAAGTCATTTTCTGTAACAAACTATTACAATATAAAATTTCTTGTATAGTATTCATTGATTACTCTATTCGATGATCTGTTGGTTACACGATAGTGATATTTCTAGGTTTTACAAAGTGATATCAGTACAGTGTCAGTTATCACTCCTTGTAAAACCAACTTCAAAATCTGAGAATGAATCTCTGGCATTCAAAGTAATTGCTCCTACAGTTTATATATCATGCTTTTACATGATAGAGTACATGTACAATGAAATGAAGCCACCTTCTATACAGCTAGAGGAAAAAGGTGCTCCATACTGCCACTCAGTGGGATTCCATGGGAGTAACACAGAAAGTCATTTTGTGTTAGAAACTATTACAATTTACAATCCAATGTATTTCTTGTATAGTATTCATTGATTACTCTTCTATGATCTCTTGGTTAGACAACAGTGAAATTTCTACGTTTTACAAAGTGATATCAATACACTGTCAGTTATCACTCCTTGTACAACCAACTTCACAATCTGGTGAATGTATGTCTTGAATTCAATGTAATTGCTCTTACATTTGATATATCTTGCTTTTATATGGATGAGTACATATACAATGAAATGAAGCCACCTTCTATACAACTATAGTAAAAAGGTTCTCCATACTGCCACTCAGTGGGATTCCTCGGGAGTAACGCAGAAAGTCATTTTGTGAAACAAACTATTACAATATATAATTTCTTGTATAGTATTCATTGATTACTCTTTTCAGTGATCTGTTGATTACAGGATAGTGATATTTCTAGGTTTTACCAAGTGATATCAGTACAGTGTCAGTTACCACTCCTTGTACAACCAACTTCAAAATCTGATGAATGTATGTCTTGCATTTAATGAAACTGCTCTTACCTTTGCTATATCATGCTTTTATATGGTTGAGTAAATATACAATGAAATGAAGTCACCTTCTATACAGCTAGAGGAAAAAGGTGCTCCATACTGCCACTCAGTGGGATTCCTCGGGAGTAACGCTGAAAGTCATTTTGTGTAACCAACTATTACAATTTACAATTTCTTGTATAGTATTCATTGATTACTCTTCTGTGATCTCTTGGTTAGACAACAGTGAAATTTCTAGGTTTTACAAAGTGATATCAGTACAGTGTCAGTTATCACTCCTTGTACAACCAACTTCAAAATCTGATGAATGTATGTTTTGCATTCAATGTAACTGCTCTTACCGTTGCTATATCATGCTTTGATATGTTTGAGTACATATACAATTAAATGAAGCCACCTTCTATACAACTATAGTAAAAAGGTGCTCCATACTGCCACTCAGTGGGATTCCTCGTGAGTAACGCAGAAAGTCATTTTGTGTAACAAACTATTACAATATACAATTTCTTGTATAGTATTCATTGATTACTCTTTTCAATGATCTGTTGGTTATAGGATAGTGATATTTCTAGGTTTTACAAAGTGATATCAGTACAGTGTCAGTTATCACTCCTTGTACAACCAACTTCAAAATCTGAGAATGAATCTCTTGCATTCAATTTAATTGCTCTTATATCATGCTATTACATGATTGAGTACATATACAATGAAATGAAGCCACCTTCTATACAGCTAGAGGAAAAAGGTGTTCTATACTGCCACTCAGTGGGATTCCTCGGGAGTAACACAGAAAGTCATTTTGTGATAGAAACTATTACAATTTACAATCCAATGTATTTCTTGTATAGTATTCATTGATTACTCTTCTAGGATCTCTTGGTTCGACAACAGTGAAATTTCTATGTTTTACAAAGTGATAACAATACAGTGTCAGTTATCACTCCTTGTACAACCAACTTCAAAATCTGATGAATGTATGTCTTGCATTCAATGTAACTGCTCTTACCGTTGCTATATCATGCTTTTATACGGTTGAGTACATATACAATGAAATGAAGCCACCTTCTATACAACTATAGTAAAGAGGTGCTCCATATTGCCACTCAGTGGGATTCCTTGGGAGTAACACAGAAAGTCATTTTGTGTTACAAACTATTACAATTTACAATCCAATGTATTTCTTGTATAGTATTCATTGATTACTCTTTTCAATGATCTGTTGGTTACAGGATAGTGATATTTCTAGGTTTTACATAGTGATATCAATACAGTGTCAGTTATCACTCCTTGTACAACCAACTTCACAATCTGATGAATGTATGTCTTGAATTCAATGTAATTGCTCTTAGATTTGATATATCTTGCTTTTATATGGATGAGTACATATACAATGAAATGAAGCCACCTTCTATACAACTATAGTAAAAAGGTGCTCCATACTGCCACTCAGTGGGATTCTTGGGGAGTAACACAGAAAGTCATTTTGTGTTGCAAACTATTACAATTTACAATCCAATGTATTTCTTGTATAGTATTCATTGATTACTCTTTTTGATGATCTGTTGGTTACAGGATAGTGATATTTCTAGGTTTTACAAAGTGATATCAATACAGTGTCAGTTATCACTCCTTGTACAACCAATTTCAAAATCTGATCAATCTATGTCTTGCATTCAATGTAACTGCTCTTACAGTTTCTATATCATGCTTTTATATGGTTGCTTACAAATACGATATAATGAAGCCACCTTCTATACAACTATAGTAAAAAGGTGCTCCATACTGCCACTCAGTGGGATTCCTTGGGAGTAACGCAGAAAGTCATTTTCTGTAACAAACTATTACAATATAAAAATTCTTGTATAGTATTCATTGATTACTCTATTCGATGATCTGTTGGTTACAGGATAGTGATATTTCTAGGTTTTACAAAGTGATATCAGTACAGTGTCAGTTATCACTCCTTGTAAAACCAACTTCAAAATCTGAGAATGAATCTCTGGCATTCAAAGTAATTGCTCCTACCGTTGATATATCATGCTTTTACATGATAGAGTACATGTACAATGAAATGAAGCCACCTTCTATACAGCTAGAGGAAAAAGGTGCTCCATACTGCCACTCAGTGGGATTCCTTGGGAGTAACACAGAAAGTCATTTTGTGTTAGAAACTATTACAATTTACAATCCAATGTATTTCTTGTATAGTATTCATTGATTACTCTTCTATGATCTCTTGGTTAGACAACAGTGAAATTTCTACGTTTTACAAAGTGATATCAATACACTGTCAGTTATCACTCCTTGTACAACCAACTTCAAAATCTGATGAATGTATGTCTTGCATTCAATGTAATTGCACTTACAGTTGATATATCATGCTTTTACATGATTGAGTACATATACAATGAAATGAAGCCACCTTCTATACAACTATAGTAAAAAGGTTCTCCATACTGCCACTCAGTGGGATTCCTCGGGAGTAACGCAGAAAGTCATTTTGTGAAACAAACTATTACAATATACAATTTCTTGTATAGTATTCATTGATTACTCTTTTCAGTGATCTGTTGATTACAGGATAGTGATATTTCTAGGTTTTACCAAGTGATATCAGTACAGTGTCAGTTACCACTCCTTGTACAACCAACTTCAAAATCTGATGAATGTATGTCTTGCATTTAATGAAACTGCTCTTACCTTTGCTATATCATGCTTTTATATGGTTGAGTAAATATACAATGAAATGAAGTCACCTTCTATACAGCTAGAGGAAAAAGGTGCTCCATACTGCCACTCAGTGGGATTCCTCGGGAGTAACGCTGAAAGTCATTTTGTGTAACCAACTATTACAATTTACAATTTCTTGTATAGTATTCATTGATTACTTTTCTGTGATCTCTTGGTTAGACAACAGTGAAATTTCTAGGTTTTACAAAGTGATATCAGTACAGTGTCAGTTATCACTCCTTGTACAACCAACTTCAAAATCTGATGAATGTATGTTTTGCATTCAATGTAACTGCTCTTACCGTTGCTATATCATGCTTTGATATGTTTGAGTACATATACAATTAAATGAAGCCACCTTCTATACAACTATAGTAAAAAGGTGCTCCATACTGCCACTCAGTAGGATTCCTCGTGAGTAACGCAGAAAGTCATTTTGTGTAACAAACTATTACAATATACAATTTCTTGTATAGTATTCATTGATTACTCTTTTCAATGATCTGTTGGTTATAGGATAGTGATATTTCTAGGTTTTACAAAGTGTTATCGGTACAGTGTCAGTTATCACTCCTTGTACAACCAACTTCAAAATCTGAGAATGAATCTCTTGCATTCAATTTAATTGCACTTATATCATGCTATTACATGATTGAGTACATATACAATGAAATGAAGCCAACTTCTATACAGCTAGAGGAAAAAGGTGTTCTATACTGCCACTCAGTGGGATTCCTCGGGAGTAACACAGAAAGTCATTTTGTGATAGAAACTATTACAATTTACAATCCAATGTATTTCTTGTATAGTATTCATTGATTACTCTTCTAGGATCTCTTGGTTCGACAACAGTGAAATTTCTACGTTTTACAAAGTGATATCAGTACAGTATCAGTTATCACTCCTTGTACAAAGAACTTCAAAATCTGATGAATGTATCTCTGCCATTCAATGTAACTGCTCTTACAGTTGCTATATCTTGATTTTATATGGTTGAGTACATATACAATTAAATGAAGCCACCTTCTATACAACTACAGTAAAAAGGTGCTCCATACTGCCACCCAGTGAGATTCTTCGGGAGTAACGCCGAAAGTCATGTTGTGTAACAAACTAATACAATTTACAATCCAATGTATTTCTTGTATAGTATTCATTGATTACTCTTCTGCGATCTCTTGGTTAGACAACAGTGAAATTTCTAGGTTTTACAACGTGATATCAATACAGTGTCAGTTATCACTCCTTGTACAAAGAACTTCAAAATCTGATGAATGTATCTCTGGCATTCAATGTAACTGCTCTTACAGTTGCTATATCATGCTTTTATATGGTTGAGTACATATACAATGAAATGAAGCCACCTTCTATACAACTATAGTAAAAAGGAGCTCCATACTGCCACTCAGTGGGATTCCTCGGGAGTAACGCAGAAAGTCATTTTGTGTAACAAACTATTACAATATATAATTTCTTGTATAGTATTCATTGATTACTCTTTTCAATGATCTGTTGGTTACAGGATAGTGATATTTCTAGGTTTTACAAAGTGATATCAGTACAGTGTCAGTTATCACTCCTTGTACAAACAACTTCAAAATCTGATGAATGTATCTCTGGCATTCAATGTAACTGCTCTTACAGTTGCTATATCATGCTTTTATATGGTTGAGTACATATACAATGAAATGAACCCACCTTCTATACAACTATAGTAAAAAGGAGCTCCATACTGCCACTCAGTGGGATTCCTCGGGAGTAACGCAGAAAGTCATTTTGTGTAACAAACTATTACAATATATAATTTCTTGTATAGTATTCATTGATTACTCTTTTCAATGATCTGTTGGTTACAGGATAGTGATATTTCTAGGTTTTACAAAGTGATATCAGTACAGTGTCAGTTATCACTCGTTGTACAACCAACTTCAAAATCTGATGAATGTATCTCTGGCATTCAATGTAACTCTTCTTACAGTTGCTATATCATGCTTTTATATGGTTGAGTACATATACAATGAAATGAAGCCACCTTCTATACAACTATAGCAAAAAGGTGCTCCATACTGCCACTCAGTGGGATTCCTCGGGAGTAACGCAGTAAGTTATTTTGTGTAACAAACTATTACAATTTACAATCCAATGTATTTCTTGTATAGTATTCATTGATTACTCTTCTGTGAACTCTTGGTTAGACAACAGTGAAATTTCTACGTTTTAGAAAGTGATATCACTACAGTGTCAGTTATTACTCCTTATACAAAGAACTTCAAAATCTGATGAATGTATCTCTGGCATTCAATGTAACTGCTCTTACAGTTGCTATATCATGCTTTTATATGGTTGAGTACATATACAATGAAATGAAGCCACCTTCTATACAACTATAGCAAAAAGGTGCTCCATACTGCCACTCAGTGGGATTCCTCGGGAGTAACGCAGAAAGTCATTTTGTGTAACAAACTATTACAATTTACAATCCAATGTATTTCTTGTATAGTATTCATTGATTTCTCTTCTGTGAACTCTGGGTTAGACAACAGTGAAATTTCTACGTTTTACAAAGTGATATCAGGACAGTGTCAGTTATTACTCCTTGTACAAAGAACTTCAAAATCTGATGAATGTATCTCTGGCATTCAATGTAACTGCTCTTACAGTTGCTATATGATGCTTTTATATGGTTGAGTACATATACAATGAAATGAAGCCACCTTCTACACAACTATAGCAAAGAGGTACTCCATACTGCCACTCAGTGGGATTCCTCGGGAGTAACGCAGAAAGTCATTTTGTGTAACAAACTATTACAATTTAAAATCCAATGTATTTCTTGTATAGTATTCATTGATTACTCTTCTGTGAACTCTTGGTTAGACAGTGAAATTTCTACGTTTTACAAAGTGATATCAGTACAGTGTCAGTTATCACTTCTTGTACAACCAACTTCAAAATCTGATGAATGTATCTCTTGCATTCAATGTAACTGCTCTTACCGTTGCTATATCATGCTTTTATATGGTTGAGTACATATACAATGAAATGAAGCCACCTTCCATACAACTACAATAAAAAGTTGCTCCATACTGCCACTCAGTGGGATTCCTCGCGAGTAACGCAGAAAGTCATTTTGTGTAACAAACTATTACAATTTACAATCCAATGTATTTCTTGTATAGTATTCATTGATTACTCTTGTGCGATCTCTTGGTTAGACAACAGTGAAATTTCTAGGTTTTACAACGTGATATCAATACAGTATCAGTAATCACTCCTTGTACAAACAACTTCAAAATCTGATAAATGTATCTCTAGCATTCAATGTAACTGCTCTTACAGTTGCTATATCATGCTTTTATATGGTTGAGTACATATACAATGAAATGAAGCCACCTTCTATACAACTATAGTAAAAAGGAGCTCCATACTGCCACTCAGTGGGATTCCTCGGGAGTAACGCAGAAAGTCATTTTGTGTAACAAACTATTACAATATACAATTTCTTGTATAGTATTCATTGATTACTCTTTTCAATGATCTGTTGGTTACAGGATAGTGATATTTCTAGGTTTTACAAAGTGATATCAGTACAGTGTCAGTTATCACTCCTTGTACAAACAACTTCAAAATCTGATGAATGTATCTCTGGCATTCAATGTAACTGCTCTTACAGTTGCTATATCATGCTTTTATATGGTTGAGTACATATACAATGAAATGAAGCCACCTTCTATACAACTATAGCAAAAAGGTGCTCCATACGGCCACTCAGTGGGATTCCACGGGAGTAACGCAGAAAGTTATTTTGTGTAACAAACTATTACAATTTACAATGCAATGTATTTCTTGTATAGTATTCATTGATTACTCTTCTGCGATCGCTTGGTTAGACAACAGTGAAATTTCTAGGTTTTCCAACGTGATATCAATACAGTGTCAGTAATCACTCCTTGTACAAACAACTTCAAAATCTGATGAATGTATCTCTGGCATTCAATGTAACTGCTCTTACAGTTGCTATATTATGTTTTTATATGGTTGAGTACATATACAATGAAATGAAGCCACCTTCTATACAACTATAGTAAAAAGGAGCTCCATACTGCCACTCAGTGGGATTCCTCGGGAGTAACGCAGAAAGTCATTTTGTTTAACAAACTATTACAATATATAATTTCTTGTATAGTATTCATTGATTACTCTTTTCAATGATCTGTTGGTTACAGGATAGTGATATTTCTAGGTTTTACAAAGTGATATCAGTACAGTGTCAGTTATCACTCCATGTACAACCAACTTCAAAATCTGATGAATGTATCTCTGGCATTCAATGTAACTCTTCTTACAGTTGCTATATCATGCTTTTATATGGTTGAGTACATATACAATGAAATGAAGCCACCTTCTATACAACTATAGCAAAAAGGTGCTCCATACTGCCACTCAGTGGGATTCCTCGGGAGTAACGCAGAAAGTTATTTTGTGTAAAAAACTATTACAATTTACAATCCAATGTATTTCTTGTATAGTATTCATTGATTACTCTTCTGTGAACTCTTGGTTAGAGAACAGTGAAATTTCTACGTTTTAGAAAGTGATATCAGTACAGTATCAGTTATCACTCCTTGTACAAAGAACTTCAAAATCTGATGAATGTATCTCTGGCATTCAATGTAACTGCTCTTACAGTTGCTATATCATGCTTTTATATGGTTGAGTACATATACAATGAAATGAAGCCACCTTCTATACAACTATAGCAAAAAGGTGCTCCATACTGCCACTCAGTGGGATTCCTCGGGAGTAACGCAGAAAGTCATTTTGTGTAACAAACTATTACAATTTACAATCCAATGTATTTCTTGTATATTATTCATTGATTACTCTTCTGTGAACTCTTGGTTAGACAACAGTGAAATTTCTACGTTTTACAAAGTGATATCAGTACAGTGTCAGTTATCACTCCTTGAACAACCAACTTGAAATTCTGATGAATGTATCTCTTGCATTCAATGTAACTGCTCTTACCGTTGCTATATCATGCTTTTATATGGTTTAGTACATATACAATGAAATGAAGCCACCTTCCATACAACTACAGTAAAAAGGTGCTCCATATTGCCACTCAGTGGGATTCCTCGCGAGTAACGCAGAAAGTCATTTTGTGTAACAAACTATTACAATTTACAATCCAATGTATTTCTTGTATAGTATTCATTGATTACTCTTCTGCGATCTCTTGGTTAGACAACAGTGAAATTTCTAGGTTTTACAACGTGATATCAATACAGTGTCAGTAATCACGCCTTGTACAACCTACTTCAAAATCTGATGAATGTATCTCTTGCATTCAATGTAACTGCTCTTACAGTTGCTATATCATGCTTTTATATGGTTTAGTACATATACAATGAAATGAAGCCACCTTCTAGACAACTAGAGTAAAAAGGAGCTCCATACTGCCACTCAGTGGGATTCCTCGGGAGTAACGCAGAAAGTCATTTTGTGTAACAAACTATTACAATATATAATTTCTTGTATAGTATTCATTGATTACTCTTTTCAATGATCTGTTGGTTACAGGATAGTGATATTTTTAGGTTTTACAAAGTGATATCAGTACAGTGTCAGTTATCACTCCTTGTACAACCAACTTCAAAATCTGATGAATGTATCTCTGGCATTCAATGTAACTCTTCTTACAGTTGCTATATCATGCTTTTATATGGTTGAGTACATATATAATGAAATGAAGCCACCTTCTATACAACTATAGTAAAAAGGAGCTCCATACTGCCACTCAGTGGGATTCCTCGGGAGTAACGCAGAAAGTCATTTTGTGTAACAAACTATTACAATATATAATCTCTTGTATAGTATTCATTGATTACTCTTTTCAATGATCTGTTGGTTACAGGATAGTGATATTTCTAAGTTTTACAAAGTGATATCAGTACAGTGTCAGTTATCACTCCTTGTACAACCACCTTCAAAATCTGATGAATGTATCTCTGGCATTCAATGTAACTGCTCTTACAGTTGCTATATCATGCTTTTATATGGTTGAGTACATATACAATGAAATGAAGCCACCTTCTATACAACTACAGTAAAAAGGTGCTCCATACTGCCACTCAGTGGGATTCCTCGGGAGTAACGCAGAAAGTCATTTTGTGTAACAAACTATTACAATTTACAATCCAATGTATTTCTTGTATAGTATTCGTTGATTACTCTTCTGCGATCGCTTGGTTAGACAACAGTGAAATTTCTAGGTTTTCCAACGTGATATCAATACAGTGTCAGTAATCACTCCTTGTACAACCAACTTCAAAATCTGATGAACGTATCTCTGGCATTCAATGTAACTGCTCTTACAGTTGCTATATCATGCTTTTATATGGTTGAGTACATATACAATGAAATGAAGCCACCTTCTATACAACTATAGTAAAAAGGAGCTCCATACTGCCACTCAGTGGGATTCCTCGGGAGTAACGCAGAAAGTCATTTTGTGTAACAATCTATTACAATATATAATTTCTTGTATAGTATTCATTGATTACTCTTTTCAATGATCTGTTGGTTACAGGATAGTGATATTTCTAGGTTTTACAAAGTGATATCAGTACAGTGTCAGTTATCACTCCTTGTACAACCAACTTCAAAATCTGATGAATGTATCTCTGGCATTCAATGTAACTCTTCTTACAGTTGCTATATCATGCTTTTATATGGTTGAGTACACATACAATGAAATGAAGCCACCTTCTATACAACTATAGCAAAAAGGTGCTCCATACGGCCACTCAGTGGGATTCCTCGGGAGTAACGCAGAAAGTTATTTTGTGTAACAAACTATTACAATTTACAATCCAATGTATTTCTTGTATAGTATTCATTGATTACTCTTCTGTGAACTCTTGGTTAGACAACAGTGAAATTTCTGCGTTTTACAAAGTGATATCAGTACAGTGTCAGTTATCACTCCTTGTACAAAGAAATTCAAAATCTGATGAATGTATCTCTGGCATTCAATGTAACTGCTCTTACAGTTGCTATATCATGCTTTTATATGGTTGAGTACATATACAATGAAATGAAGCCACCTTCTATACAACTATAGCAAAAAGGTGCTCCATACTGCCACTCAGTGGGATTCCTCGGGAGTAACGCAGAAAGTCATTTTGTGTAACAAACTATTACAATTTACAATCCAATGTATTTCTTGTATAGTATTCATTGATTACTCTTCTGTGAACTCTTGGTTAGACAACAGTGAAATTTCTACGTTTTACAAAGAGATTTCAGGACAGTGTCAGTTATCACTCCTTGTACAACCAACTTTAAAATCTGATGAATGTATCTCCTGCATTCAATGTAACTGCTCTTACCGTTGGTATATCATGCTTTTATATGGTTGAGTACACATACAATGAAATGAAGCCACCTTCTATACAACTATAGCAAAAAGGTGCTCCATACTGGCACTCAGTGGGATTCCTCGTGAGTAACGCAGAAATTCATTTTGTGTAACAAACTATTACAATATACAATTTCTTGTATAGTATTCATTGATTACTCTTTTCAATGATCTGTTGGTTACAGGATAGTGATATTTCTAGGTTTTACAAAGTGATATCAGTACAGTGTCAGTTATCACTCCTTGTACAAACAACTTCAAAATCTGATGAATGTATCTCTGCCATTCAATGTAACTGCTCTTACAGTTGCTATATCATGCTTTTATATGGTTGAATACATATACAATGAAATGAAGCCACCTTCTATACAACTATAGCAAAAAGGTGCTCCATACTGCCACTTAGTGGGATTCCTCGGGAGTAACGCAGAAAATCATTTTGTGTAACAAACTATTACAATTTATAATCCAATGTAATTCTTGGATAGTATTCATTGATTACTCTTCTGTGAACTCTTGGTTAGACAACAGTGAAATTTCTACGTTTTACAAAGTGATATCAGTACAGTGTCAGTTATCACTCCTTGTACAACCAACTTCAAAATCTGATGAATGTATGTCTTGCATTCAATGTAATTGCTCTTACAGTTGCTATATCATGCTTTTATATGGTTGAGTACATATACAATTAAATGAAGCCACCTTCTATACAACTACAGTAAAAATGTGCTCCATACTGCCACCCAGTGGGATTCCTCGGGAGTAACGCAGAAAGTCATGTTGTGTAACAAACTAATACAATTTACAATCCAATGTTTTTCTTGTATAGTATTCATTGATTACTCTTCTGCGATCTCTTGGTTAGACAACAGTGAAATTTCTAGGTTTTACAACGTGATATCAATACAGTGTCAGTAATCACTCCTTGTACAACCAACTTCAAAATCTGATGAATGTATCTCTTGCATTCAATGTAACTGCTCTTACAGTTGCTATATCATGCTTTCATATGGTTGAGTACATATACAATTAAATGAAGCCACCTTCTATACAACTATAGTAAAAAGGAGCTCTATACTGCCACTCAGTGGGATTCCTCGGGAGTAACGCAGAAAGTCATTTTGTGTAACAAACTATTACAATATATAATTTCTTGTATAGTATTCATTGATTACTCTTTTCAATGATCTGTTGGTTACAGGATAGTGATATTTCTAGGTTTTACAAAGTGATTTTAAGTACAGTGTCAGTTATCACTCCTTGTACAAACAACTTCAAAATCTGATGAATGTATCTCTGGCATTCAATGTAACTGCTCTTACAGTTGCTATATCATGCTTTTATATGGTTGAGTACATATACAATGAAATGAAGCCACCTTCTATACAACTATAGTAAAAAGGAGCTCCATACTGCCACTCAGTGGGATTCCTCGTGAGTAACGCAGAAAGTCATTTTGTGTAACAAACTATTACAATATATAATTTCTTGTATAGTATTCATTGATTACTCTTTTCAATGATCTGTTGGTTACAGGATAGTGATATTTCTAGGTTTTACAAAGTGATATCAGTACAGTGTCAGTTATCACTCCTTGTACAACCAACTTCAAAATCTGATGAATGTATCTCTGGCATTCAATGTAACTCTTCTTACAGTTGCTATATCATGCTTTTATATGGTTGAGTACATATACAATGAAATGAAGCCACCTTCTATACAACTATAGCAAAAAGGTGCTCCATACTGCCACTCAGTGGGATTCCTCGGGAGTAACGCAGAAAGTCATTTTGTGTAACAAACTATTACAATTTACAATCCAATGTATTTCTTGTATAGTATTCATTGATTACTCTTCTGTGAACTCTTGGTTAGACAACAGTGAAATTTCTACGTTTTACAAAGAGATATCAGGACAGTGTCAGTTATCACTCCTTGTACAACCAACTTTAAAATCTGATGAATGTATCTCTTGCATTCAATGTAACTGCTCTTACCGTTGCTATATCATGCTTTTATATGGTTGAGTACACATACAATGAAATGAAGCCACCTTCTATACAACTATAGCAAAAAGGTGCTCCATACTGCCACTCAGTGGGATTCCTCGTGAGTAACGCAGAAAGTCATTTTGTGTAACAAACTATTACAATATACAATTTCTTGTATAGTATTCATTGATTACTCTTTTCAATGATCTGTTGGTTACAGGATAGTGATATTTCTAGGTTTTACAAAGTGATATCAGTACAGTGTCAGTTATCACTCCTTGTACAAACAACTTCAAAATCTGATGAATGTATCTCTGCCATTCAATGTAACTGCTCTTACAGTCTATATCATGCTTTTATATGGTTGAGTACATATACAATGAAATGAAGCCACCTTCTATACAACTATAGCAAAAAGGTGCTCCATACTGCCACACAGTGGGATTCCTCGGGAGTAACGCAGAAAGTCATTTTGTGTAACAAACTATTACAATTTACAATCCAATGTAATTCTTGGATAGTATTCATTGATTACTCTTCTGTGAACTCTTGGTTAGACAACAGTGAAATTTCTACGTTTTACAAAGTGATATCAGTATAGTGTCAGTTATCACTCCTTGTACAAAGAACTTCAAAATCTGATGAATGTATCTCTGGCATTCAATGTAACTGCTCTTACAGTGGCTATATCATGCTTTTATATGGTTGAGTACATATATAATTAAATGAAGCCACCTTCTATACAGCTGGAGGAAAAAGGTGCTGCATTCTGCCATTCAGTGGGATTCCTCGGGAGTAACGCAGAAAATCATTTTGTGTAACAAAATATTACAATTTACAATCCAATGTATTTCTTGTATAGTATTCATTGATTACTCTTCTGTGAACTCTTGGTTAGACAACAGTGAAATTTCTAAGTTTTTCAAAGTGATATCAATACAGTGTCAGTTCTCTCTCCTTGTACAATCAACTTCAAAATCTGATGAATGTATCTCTGGCATTCAATGTAACTGCTCTTACCGTTGCTATATCATGCTTTTATATGGTTGAATACATATACAATGAAATAAAGCCACCTTCTATACAACTACAGTAAAAAGGTGCTCCATACGGCCACTCAGTGGGATTCCTCGGGAGTAACGCAGAAAGTCATTTTGTGTAACAAACTATTACAATTTACAATCCAATGTATTTCTTGTATAGTATTCATTGATTACTCTTCTGCGATCTCTTGGTTAGACAACAGTGAAATTTCTTGGTTTTACAACGTGATATCAATATAGTGTCAGTAATCACTCCTTGTAGAAACAACTTCAAAATCTGATGAATGTATCTCTTGCATTTAATGTAACTGCTCTTACAGTTGCTATATCATGCTTTTATATGGTTGAGTACGTATACAATGAAATGAAGCCACCTTCTATACAACTAAATTAAAAAGTGCTCCATACTGCCACTCAGTGGGATTCCTCGGGAGTAACGCAGAAAGTCATTTTGTGTAACAAACTATTACAATATACAATTTCTTGTATAGTATTCATTGATTACTCTTTTCAATGATCTGTTGGTTACAGGATACTGATATTTCTAGGTTTTACAAAGTGATATCAGTACAGTGTCAGTTATCACTCCTTGTATAAACAACTTCAAAATCTGATGAATGTATCTCTGGCATTCAATGTAACTGCTCTTACAGTTGCTATATCATGCTTTTATATGGTTGAGTACATATACAATGAAATGAAGCCACCTTCTATACAACTATAGCAAAAAGGTGCTCCATACTGCCACTCAGTGGGATTCGTCGGGAGTAACGCAGAAAGTCATTTTGTGTAACAAACTATTACAATTTACAATCCAATGTATTTCTTGGATAGTATTCATTGATTACTCTTCTGTGAACTCTTGGTTAGACAACAGTGAAATTTCTACGTTTTACAAAGTGATATCAGTACAGTGTCAGTTATCACTCCTTGTACAACCAACTTCAAAATCTGATGAATGTATCTCTTGCATTCAATGTAATTGCTCTTACAGTTGATATATCTTGATTTTATATGGTTGAGTACATATACAATTAAATAAAGCCACCTTCTATGCAACTACAGTAAAAAGGTGCTCCATACTGCCACTCAGTGGGATTCCTCGGGAGTAACACAGAAAGTCATTTTGTGTAACAAACTATTACAATTTACAATCCAATTTTTTTCTTGTATACTATTCATTGATTACTCTTCTGCGATCTCTTGGTTAGACAACAGTGAAATTTCTAGGTTTTACAACGTGATATCAATACAGTGTCAGTAATCACTCCTTGTACAACCAACTTCAAAATCTGATGAATGTATCTCTTGCATTCAATGTAACTGCTCTTAAAGTTGCTATATCATGCTTTTATATGGTTGAGTACATATACAATAAAATGAAGCCACCTTCTATACAACTATAGTAAAAAGGTGCTCCATACTGCCACTCAGTGGGATTCCTCGGGAGTAACGCAGAAAGTCATTTTGTGTAACAAACTATTACAATATATAATTTCTTGTATAGTATTCATTGATTACTCTTTTCAATGATCTGTTGGTTACAGGATACTGATATTTCTAGGTTTTACAAAGTGATATCACTACAGTGTCAGTTATCACTCCTTGTACAACCAACTTCAAAATCTGATGAATGTATCTCTTGCATTCAATGTAATTGCTCTTGCAGTTGATATATCTTGATTTTATATTGATGAGTACATATACAATTAAATGAAGCCACCTTCTATACAGCTGGAGGAAAAAGGTGCTCGATACTGCCACTCAGTGGGATTCCTCGGGAGAAACGCAGAAAGTCATTTTGTGTAACAAACTATTACAATATATAATTTCTTGTATAGTATTCATTGATTACTCTTTTCAATGATCTGTTCGTTACAGGATAGTGATATTTCTCGGTTTTACAAAGTGATATCAGTACAGTGTCAGTTATCACTCCTTGTACAACCACCTTCAAAATCTGATGAATGTATGTCTTGCATTCAATGTAATTGCTCTTACAGTCGATATAACATGCTATTGCAAGATTGAGTACATATACAATGAAATGAAGCCACCTTCTATACAGCTAGAGGAAAAAGGTGCTCCATACTGCCACGCCGTGGGAATCCTCGGGAGTAACACAGAAAATAATTTTGTGTAACAAAGTATTACAATTTACAATCCAATGTAATTCTTGTATAATATTCATTGATTACTCTTCTGCGATCTCTTGGTTAGACAACCGTGAAATTTCTAGGTTTTTCAACGTGATATCAATACAATGTCAGTAATCACTCCTTGTACAACCAACTTCAAAATCTGATGAATGTATCTCTTGCATTCAATGTAACTGCTTTTACAGTTGCTATATCATGCTTTTATATGGTTGGGTACATATACAATGAAATGAAGCCACCTTCTATACAACTATAGTAAAAAGGAGCTCCATACTGCCACTCAGTGGGATTCCTCGGGAGTAATGCAGAAAGTCATTTTGTGTAACAAACTATTACAGTATATAATTTCTTGTATAGTATTCATTGATTACTCTTTTCAATGATCTGTTGGTTGCAGGATAGTGATATTTCTAGGTTTTACAAAGTGATATCAGTACAGTGTCAGTTATCACTCCTTGTACAACCAACTTCAAAATCTGATGAATGTATCTCTGGCATTCAATGTAACTGCTCTTACCGTTGCTATATCATGCTTTTATATGGTTGAGTACATATACAATGAAATGAAGCCACCTTTTATACAACTACAGTAAAAAGGGGCTCCAAACTGCCACTCAGTGGGATTCCTCGGGAGTAACGCAGAAAGTCATTTTGTGTAACAAACTATTACAATTTACAATCCAATGTATTTCTTGTATAGTATTCATTGATTACTCTTCTGTGAACTCTTGGTTAGACAACAGTGAAATTTCTAGGTTTTACAACGTGATATCAATACAGTGTCAGTAATCACTCCTTGTACAACCAACTTCAAAATCTCATGAATGTATCTCTTGCATTCAATGTAACTGCTCTTACAGTTGCTATATCATGCTTTTATATGGTTGAGTACATATACAATGAAATGAAGCCACCTTCTATACAACTATAGTAAAAAGGTGCTCCATACTGCTACTCAGTGGGATTCCTCGGGAGTAACGCAGAAAGTCATTTTGTGTAACAAACTATTACAATTTACAATCCAATGTATTTCTTGTATAGTATTCATTGATTACTCTTCTGTGAACTCTTGGTTAGACAACAGTGAAATTTCTACGTTTTACAAAGTGATATCAGTAAATTGTCATTTATCACTCCTTGTACAACCAACTTCAAAATCTTATGAATGTATCTCTTGCATTCAATGTAATTGCTCTTGCAGTTGATATATCTTGATTTTATATGGTTGAGTACATATACAATTAAATGAAGCCACCTTCTATACAGCTGGAGGAAAAAGGTGCTCCATACTGCCACTCAGTGGGATTCTTCGGGAGAAACGCAGAAAGTCATTTTGTGTAACAAACGATTACAATATATAATTTCTTGTATAGTATTCATTGATTACTCTTTTCAATGATCTGTTCGTTACAAGATAGTGATATTTCTAGGTTTTACAAAGTGATATCAGTACAGTGTCAGGTATCACTCCTTGTACAACCAACTTCAAAATCTGATGAATGTATGTCTTGCATTCAATGTAATTGCTCTTACAGTCGATATAACATGCTATTGCAAGATTGAGTACATATACAATGAAATGAAGCCATCTTCTATACAGCTAGAAGAAAAAGGTGCTCCATACTGCCACTCAGTGGGAATCCTCGGGAGTAACACAGAAAATAATTTTGTGTAACAAAGTATTACAATTTACAATCCAATGTAATTCTTGTATAGTATTCATTGATTACTCTTCTGCGATCTCTTGGTTAGACAACAGTGAAATTTCTAGGTTTTTCAACGTGATATCAATACAATGTCAGTAATCACTCCTTGTACAACCAACTTCAAAATCTGATGAATGTATCTCTTGCATTCAATGTAACTCCTCTTACAGTTGCTATATCATGCTTTTATATGGTTGAGTACATATACAATGAAATGAAGCCACATTCTATACAACTATAGCAAAAAGGTACTCTATACTGCCACTCAGTGGGATTCCTCGGGAGTAACGCAGAAAGTCATTTTGTGTAACAAACTATTACAATTTACAATCCAATGTATTTCTTGGATAGTATTCATTGATTACTCTTCTGTGAACTCTTGGTTAGACAACAGTGAAATTTCTACGTTTTACAAAGTGATATCAGTACAGTGTCAGTTATCACTCCTTGTACAACCAACTTCAAAATCTGATGAATGTATCTCTTGCATTCAATGTAATTGCTCTTACAGTTGATATATCTTGATTTTATATGGTTGAGTACATATACAATTAAATAAAGCCACCTTCTATGCAACTACAGTAAAAAGGTGCTCCATACTGCCACTCAGTGGGATTCCTCGGGAGTAACGCAGAAAGTCATTTTGTGTAACAAACTATTACAATTTACAATCCAATTTATTTCTTGTATACTCTTCATTGATTACTCTTCTGCGATCTCTTGGTTAGACAACAGTGAAATTTCTAGGTTTTCCAACGTGATATCAATACAGTGTCAGTAATCACTCCTTGTACAACCAACTTCAAAATCTGATGAATGTATCTCTTGCATTCAATGTAACTGCTCTTAAAGTTGCTATATCATGCTTTTATATGGTTGAGTACATATACAATGAAATGAAGCCACCTTCTATACAGCTGGAGGAAAAAGGTGCTCCATACTGCCACTCAGTGGGATTCCTCGGGAGTAATGCAGAAAGTCATTTTGTGTAACAAACTATTACAATATATAATTTCTTGTATAGTATTCATTGATTACTCTTTTCAATGATCTGTTGGTTACAGGATACTGATATTTCTAGGTTTTACAAAGTGATATCAGTACAGTGTCAGTTATCACTCCTTGTACAACCAACTTCAAAATCTGATGAATGTATCTCTTGCATTCAATGTAATTGCTCTTGCAGTTGATATATCTTGATTTTATATTGATGAGTACATATACAATGAAATGAAGCCACCTTCTATACAGCTGGAGGAAAAAGGTGCTCCATACTGCCACTCAGTGGGATTCCTCGGGAGAAACGCAGAAACTCATTTTGTGTAACAAACTATTACAATATATAATTTCTTGTATAGTATTCATTGATTACTCTTTTCAATGATCTGTTCGTTACAGGATAGTGATATTTCTCGGTTTTACAAAGTGATATCAGTACAGTGTCAGTTATCACTCCTTGTACAACCACCTTCACAATCTGATGAATGTATGTCTTGCATTCAATGTAATTGCTCTTGCAGTTGATATATCTTGATTTTATATGGTTGAGTACATATACAATTAAATGAAGCCACCTTCTATACAGCTGGAGGAAAAAGGTGCTCCATACTGCCACGCCGTGGGAATCCTCGGGAGTAACACAGAAAATAATTTTGTGTAACAAAGTATTACAATTTACAATCCAATGTAATTCTTGTATAGTATTCATTGATTACTCTTCTGCGATCTCTTGGTTAGACAACCGTGAAATTTCTAGGTTTTTCAACGTGATATCAATACAATGTTAGTAATCACTCCTTGTACAACCAACTTCAAAATCTGATGAATGTATCTCTTGCATTCAATGTAACTGCTCTTACAGTTTCTATATCATGCTTTTATATGGTTGGGTACATATACAATGAAATGAAGCCACCTTCTATACAACTATAGTAAAAAGGAGCTCCATACTGCTACTCAGTGGGATTCCTCGGGAGTAACGCAGAAAGTCATTTTGTGTAACAAACTATTACAATTTACAATCCAATGTATTTCTTGTATAGTATTCATTGATTACTCTTCTGTGAACTCTAGGTTAGACAACAGTGAAATTTCTACGTTTTACAAAGTGATATCAGTACAGTGTCAGTTATAACTCCTTGTACAACCAACTTCAAAATCTGATGAATGTATCTCTTGCATTCAATGTAATTGCTCTTACAGTTGATATATCTTGATTTTATATGGTTGAGTACATATACAATAAAATGAAGCCACCTTCTATACAACTATAGTAAAAAGGTGCTCCATACTGCCACCCAGTGGGATTCCTCGGGAGTAACGCAGAAAGTCATTTTGTGTAAGAAACTATTACAATTTACAATCCAATGTATTTCTTGTATAGTATTCATTGATTACTCTACTGCGATCTCTTGTTTAGACAACAGTGAAATTTCTAGGTTTTACAACGTGATATCAATACAGTGTCAGTAATCACTCCTTGTACAACCAACTTCAAAATCTGATGAATGTATCTCTTGCATTCAATGTAACTGCTCTTACAGTTGCTATATCATGCTTTTATATGGTTGAGTACATATACAATGAAATGAAGCCACCTTTTATACAACTATAGTAAAAAGGTGCTCTATACTGCCACTCAGTGGGATTCCTCGGGAGTAACGCAGAAAGTTATTTTGTGTAACAAACTATTACAATTTACAATCCAATGTATTTCTTGTATAGTATTCATTGATTACTCTTCTGTGAACTCTTGGTTAGACAACAGTGAAATTTCTACGTTTTACAAAGTGATATCAGTAAATTGTCATTTATCACTCCTTGTACAACCAACTTCAAAATCTTATGAATGTATCTCTTGCATTCAATGTAATTGCTCTTGCAGTTGATATATCTTGATTTTATATGGTTGAGTACATATACAATTAAATGAAGCCACCTTCTATACAGCTGGAGGAAAAAGGTGCTCCATACTGCCACTCAGTGGGATTCTTCGGGAGAAACGCAGAAAGTCATTTTGTGTAACAAACTATTACAATATATAATTTCTTATATAGTATTCATTGATTACTCTTTTCAATGATCTGTTCGTTACAAGATAGTGATATTTCTAGGTTTTACAAAGTGATATCAGTACAGTGTCAGTTATCACTCCTTGTACAACCAAGTTCAAAATCTGATGAATGTATGTCTTCAATTCAATGTAATTGCTCTTACAGTCGATATAACATGCTATTGCAAGATTGAGTACATATACAATGAAATGAAGCCACCTTCTATACAGCTAGAGGAAAAAGGTGCTCCATACTGCCACTCAGTGGGAATCCTAGGGAGTAACACAGAAAATAATTTTGTGTAACAAAGTATTACAATTTACAATCCAATGTAATTCTTGTATAGTATTCATTGATTACTCTTCTGCGATCTCTTGGTTAGACAACAGTGAAATTTCTAGGTTTTTCAACGTGATATCAATACAATGTCAGTAATCACTCCTTGTACAACCAACTTCAAAATCTGATGAATGTATCTCTTGCATTCAATGTAACTGCTCTTACAGTTGCTATATCATGCTTTTATATGGTTGGGTACATATACAATGAAATGAAGCCACCTTCTATACAACTATAGTAAAAAGGAGCTCCATACTGCCACTCAGTGGGATTCCTCGGGAGTAACGCAGAAAGTCATTTTGTATAACAAACTATTACAATATACAATTTCTTCTATAGTATTCATTGATCACTCTTTTCAATGATCTGTTGGTTACAGGATAGTGATATTTCTAGGTTTTACAAAGTGATATCAATACAGTGTCAGTAATCACTCCTTGTACAACCAACTTCAAAATCTGATGAATGTATGTCTTGCATTCAATGTAACTGCTCTTACCGTTGCTATATCATGCTTTTATTTGGTTGAGTACATATACAATAAAATGAAGCCACCTTCTATACAACTATAGTAAAAAGGTGCTCCATACTGCCACCCAGTGGGATTCCTCGGGAGTAACGCAGAAAGTCATTTTGTGTAACAAACTATTACAATTTACAATCCAATGTATTTCTTGTATAGTATTCATTGATTACTCTTCTGTGAACTCTTGGTTAGACAACAGTGAAATTTCTACGTTTTACAAAGTGATATCAGTACAGTGTCAGTTATCACTCCTTGTACAACCAACTTCAAAATCTGATGAATGTATCTCTTGCATTCAATGTAATTGCTCTTACAGTTGATATATCTTGATTTTATATGCTTGAGTACATATACTATTAAATGAAGCCACTTTCTATACAACTACAGTAAAAAGGTGCTCCATACTGCCACTCAGTGGGATTCCTCGGGAGTAACGCAGAAAGTCATTTTGTGTAACAAACTATTACAATTTACAATCCAATGTATTTCTTGTATAGTATTCGTTGATTACTCTTCTGCGATCGCTTGGTTAGACAACAGTGAAATTTCTAGGTTTTCCAACGTGATATCAATACAGTGTCAGTAATCACTCCTTGTACAAACAACTTCAAAATCTGATGAACGTATCTCTTGCATTCAATGTAACTGCTCTTACAGTTGCTATATCATGCTTTTATATGGTTGAGTACATATACAATGAAATGAAGCCACCTTCTATACAACTATAGTAAAAAGGAGCTCCATACTGCCACTCAGTGGGATTCCTCGGGAGTAACGCAGAAAGTCATTTTGTGTAACAAACTATTACAATATACAATTTCTTGAATAGTATTCATTGATTACTCTTTTCAATGATCTGTTGGTTACAGGATAGTGATATTTCTAGGTGTTACAAAGTGATATCAGTACAGTGTCAGTTATCACTCCTTGTACAAACAACTTCAAAATCTGATGAATGTATCTCTGCCATTCAATGCAACTGCTCTTACAGTTGCTATATCATGCTTTTATATGGTTGAGTCCATATACAATGAAATGAAGCCACCTTCTATACAACTATAGCAAAAAGGTGCTCCATACTGCCACTTAGTGGGATTCCTCGGGAGTAACGCAGAAAGTCATTTTGTGTAACAAACTATTACAATTTACAATCCAATGTATTTCTTGGATAGTATTCATTGATTACTCTTCTGTGAACTCTTGGTTAGACAACAGTGAAATTTCTACGTTTTACAAAGTGATATCAGTACAGTGTCAGTTATCACTCCTTGTACAACCAACTTCAAAATCTGATGAATGTATCTCTTGCATTCAATGTAATTGCTCTTACAGTTGATATATCTTGATTTTATATGGTTGAGTACATATACAATTAAATGAAGCCACCTTCTATACAACTACAGTAAAAAGGTGCTCCATACTGCCACCCAGTGGGATTCTTCGGGAGTAACGCAGAAAGTCATGTTGTGTAACAAACTAATACAATTTACAATCCAATGTATTTCTTGTATAGTATTCATTGATTACTCTTCTGCGATCTTTTGGTTAGACAACAGTGAAATTTCTATGTTTTACAACGTGATATCAATAGAGTGTCAGTAATCACTCCTTGTACAACCAACTTCAAAATCTGATGAATGTATCTCTGGCATTCAATGTAACTCTTCTTACAGTTGCTATATCATGCTTTTATATGGTTGAGTACATATACAATGAAATGAAGCCACCTTCTATACAACTATAGTAAAAAGGAGCTCCATACTGCCACTCAGTGGGATTCCTCGGGAGTAACGCAGAAAGTCATTTTGTGTAACAAACTATTACAATATATAATTTCTTGTATAGTATTCATTGATTACTCTTTTCAATGATCTGTTGGTTACAGGATAGTGATATTTCTAGGTTTTACAAAGTGATATCAGTACAGTGTCAGTTATCACTCCTTGTACAAACAACTTCAAAATCTGATGAATGTATCTCTGCCATTCAATGTAACTGCTCTTACCGTTGCTATATCATGCTTTTATATGGTTGAGTACATATACAATGAAATGAAGCCACCTTCTATACAACTATAGCAAAAAGGTGCTCCATAGTGCCACTCAGTGGGATTCCTCGGGAGTAACGCAGAAAGTCATTTTGTGTAACAAACTATTACAATTTACAATCCAATGTATTTCTTCTATAGTATTCATTGATTACTCTTCTGTGAACTCTTGGTTAGACAACAGTGAAATTTCTACGTTTTACAAAGTGATATCAGTACAGTGTCAGTTATCACTCCTTGTACAAAGAACTTCAAAATCTGATGAAAGTATCTCTGGCATTCAATGTAACTCTTCTTACAGTTGCTATATCATGCTTTTATATGGTTGAGTACATATACAATGAAATGAAGCCACCTTCTATACAACTATAGCAAAAAGGTGCTCCATACTGCCACTCAGTGGGATTCCTCGGGAGTAACGCAGAAAGTTATTTTGTGTAACAAACTATTACAATTTACAATGCAATGTATTTCTCGTATAGTATTCATTGATTACTCTTCTGTGAACTCTTGGTTAGACAACAGTGAAATTTCTACGTTTTACAAAGTGATATCAGTACAGTGTCAGTTATCACTCCTTGTACAAAGAACTTCAAAATCTGATGAACGTATCTCTTGCATTCAATGTAACTGCTCTTACAGTTGCTATATCATGCTTTTATATGGCTTCATTTCATTGTATATGAAATACAATGAAATGAAGCCACCTTCTATACAACTATAGTAAAAAGGAGCTCCATACTGCCACTCAGTGGAATTCCTCGGGAGTAACGTAGAAAGTCATTTTGTGTAACAAACTATTACAATATATAATTTCTTGTATAATATTCATTGATTACTCTTTTCAATGATCTGTTGGTTACAGGATAGTGATATTTCTAGGTTTTACAAAGTGATTTTAAGTACAGTTTCAGTTATCACTCCTTGTACAAACAACTTCAAAATCTGATGAATGTATCTCTGGCATTCAATGTAACTGCTCTTACAGTTGCTATATCATGCTTTTATATGGTTGAGTACATATACAATGAAATGAAGCCACCTTCTATACAACTATAATAAAAAGGAGCTCCATACTACCACTCAGTGGGATTCCTCGGGAGTAACGCAGAAAGTCATTTTGTGTAACAAACTATTACAATATATAATTTCTTGTATAGTATTCATTGATTACTCTTTTCAATGATCTGTTGGTTACAGGATAGTGATATTTCTAGGTTTTACAAAGTGATATCAGTACAGTGTCAGTTATTACTCCTTGTACAAACAACTTCAAAATCTGATGAATGTATCTCTGCCATTCAATGTAACTGCTCTTACAGTTGCTATATCATGCTTTTATATGGTTGAGTCCATATACAATGAAATGAAGCCACCATCTATACAACTATAGCAAAAAGGTGCTCCATACTGCCACTTAGTGGGATTCCTCGGGAGTAACGCAGAAAGTCATTTTGTGTAACAAACTATTACAATTTACAATCCAATGTATTTCTTCGATAGTATTCATTGATTACTCTTCTGTGAACTCTTGGTTAGACAACAGTGAAATTTCTACGTTTTACAAAGTGATATCAGTACAGTGTCAGTTATCACTCCTTGTACAACCAACTTCAAAATCTGATGAATGTATCTCTTGCATTCAATGTAACTGCTCTTACCGTTGCTATATCATGCTTTTATATGGTTGAGTACATATACAATCAAATGAAGCCACCTTCCATACAACTACAGTAAAAAGGTGCTCCATACTGCCACTCAGTGGGATTCCTCGCGAGTAACGCAGAAAGTCATTTTGTGTAACAAACTATTACAATTTACAATCCAATGTATTTCTTGTATAGTATTCATTGATTACACTTCTGCGATCTCTTGGTTAGACAACAGTGAAATTTCTAGGTTTCACAACGTGATATCAATACAGTGTCAGTAATCACTCCTTGTACAACCAACTTCAAAATCTGATGAACGTATCTCTTGCATTCAATGTAACTGCTCTTACAGTTGCTATATCATGCTTTTATATGGCTTCATTTCATTGTATATGAAATACAATGAAATGAAGCCACCTTCTATACAACTATAGTAAAAAGGAGCTCCATACTGCCACTCAGTGGGATTCCTCGGGAGTAACGCAGATAGTCATTTTGTGTAACAAACTATTACAATATATAATTTCTTGTATAATATTCATTGATTACTCTTTTCAATGATCTGTTCGTTACAGGATAGTGATATTTCTAGGTTTTACAAAGTGATTTTAAGTACAGTGTCAGTTATCACTCCTTGTACAAACAACTTAAAAATCTGATGAATGTATCTCTGGCATTCAATGTAACTGCTCTTACAGTTGCTATATCATGCTTTTATATGGTTGAGTACATATACAATGAAATGAAGCCACCTTCTATACAACTATAATAAAAAGGAGCTCCATACTACCACTCAGTGGGATTCCTCGGGAGTAACGCAGAAAGTCATTTTGTGTAACAAACTATTACAATATATAAATTCTTGTATAGTATTCATTGATTACTCTTTTCAATGATCAGTTGGTTACAGGATAGTGAAATTTCTACGTTTTACAAAGTGATATCAGTACAGTGTCAGTTATCACTCCTTGTACAACCAACTTCAAAATCTGATGAATGTATCTCTGGCATTCAATGTAACTCTTCTTACAGTTGCTATATCATGCTTTTATATGGTTGAGTACATATACAATGAAATGAAGCCACCTTCTATACAACTATAGCAAAAAGGTGCTCCATACTGCCACTCAGTGGGATTCCTCGGGAGTAACGCAGAAAGTCATTTTGTGTAACAAACTATTACAATATATAATTTCTTGTATAGTATTCATTGATAACTCTTTTCAATGATCTGTTGGTTACAGGATAGTGATATTTCTAGGTTTTACAAAGTGATATCAGTACAGTGTCAGTTATCACTCCTTGTACAAACAACTTCAAAATCTGATGAATGTATCTCTGGCATTCAATGTAACTGCTCTTACAGTTGCTATATCATGCTTTTATATGGTTGAGTACATATACAATGAAATGAAGCCACCTTCTATACAACTATAGCAAAAAGGTGCTCCATACTGCCACTCAGTGGGATTCCTCGGGAGTAACGCAGAAAGTCATTTTGTGTAACAAACTATTACAATTTACAATCCAATGTATTTCTTGTATAGTATTCATTGATTACTCTTCTGTGAACTCTTGGTTAGACAACAGTGAAATTTCTACGTTTTACAAAGTGATATCAGTACAGTGTCAGTTATCACTCCTTGTACAAAGAACTTCAAAATCTGATGAATGTATCTCTGGCATTCAATGTAACTGCTCTTACAGTTGCTATATCATGCTTTTATATGGTTGAGTACATATACAATGAAATGAAGCCACCTTCTATACAACTATAGCAAAAAGGTGCTCCATACTGCCACTCAGTGGGATTCCTCGGGAGTAACGCAGAAAGTCATTTTGTGTAACAAACTATTACAATATACAATTTCTTGTATAGTATTCATTGATTACTCTTCTGTGAACTCTTGGTTAGACAACAGTGATATTTCTAGGTTTTACAAAGTGATATCAGTACAGTGTCAGTTATCACTCCTTGTACAACCAACTTCAAAATCTGATGAATGTATCTCTGCCATTCAATGTAACTGCTCTTACAGTTGCTATATCATGCTTTTATATGTTTGAGTACATATACAATGAAATGAAGCCACCTTCTATACAACTATAGCAAAAAGGTGCTCCATACTGCCACTTAGTGGGATTCCTCGGGAGCAACGCAGAAAGTCATTTTGTGTAACAAACTATTACAATTTACAATCCAATGTATTTCTTGTATAGTATTCATTGATTACGCTTCTGCGATCTCTTGGTTAGACAACAATGAAATTTCTAGGTTTTACAACGTGATATCAATACAGTGTCAGTAATCACTCCTTGTACAACCAACTTCAAAATCTGATGAATGTATCTCTTGCATTCAATGTAACTGCTCTTACAGTTGCTATATCATGCTTTTATATGGTTGAGTACATATACAATGAAATGAAGCCACCTTCTATACAACTATAGTAAAAAGGAGCTCCATACTGCCACTCAGTGGGATTCCTCGGGAGTAACGCAGAAAGTCATTTTGTGTAACAAACTATTACAATATATAATTTCTTGTATAGTATTCATTGATTACTCTTTTCAATGATCTGTTGGTTACAGGATAGTGATATTTCTAGGTTTTACAAAGTGATATCAGTACAGTGTCAGTTATCACTCCTTGTACAAACAACTTCAAAATCTGATGAATGTATCTCTGCCATTCAATGTAACTGCTCTTACAGTTGCTATATCATGCTTTTATACGGTTGAGTACATATACAATGAAATGAAGCCACCTTCTATACAACTATAGCAAAAAGGTGCTCCATACTACCACTCAGTGGGATTCCTCGGGAGTAACGCAGAAAGTCATTTTGTGTAACAAACTATTACAATTTACAATCCAATGTATTTCTTGTATAGTATTCATTGATTACTCTTCTGTGAACTCTTGGTTAGACAACAGTGAAATTTCTACGTTTTACAAAGTGATATCAGTACAGTGTCAGTTATCACTCCTTGTACAACCAACTTCAAAATCTGATGAATGTATCTCTTGCATTCAATGTAACTGCTCTTACCGTTGCTATATCATGCTTTTATATGGTTGAGTACATATACAATGAAATGAAGCCACCTTCTATACAACTACAGTAAAAAGGTGCTCCATACTGCCACTCAGTGGGATGCCTCGCGTGTAACGCAGAAAGTCATTTTGTGTAACAAACTATTACAATTTAAAATCCAATGTATTTCTTGTATAGTATTCGTTGATTACTCGTCTGCGATCGCTTGGTTAGACAACAGTGAAATTTCTAGGTTTTCTAACGTGATATCAATACAGTGTCAGTAATTACTCCTTGTACAACAAACTTCAAAATCTGATGAACGTATCTCTTGCATTCAATGTAACTGCTCTTACAGTTGCTATATTATGCTTTTATATGGTTGAGTACATATACAATGAAATGAAGCCACCTTCTATACAACTATAGTTAAAAGGAGCTCCATACTGCCACTCAGTGGGATTCCTCGGGAGTAACGCAGAAAGTCATTTTGTGTAACAAACTATTACAATATATAATTTCTTGTATAGTATTCATTGATTACTCTTTTCAATGATCTGTTGGTTACAGGATAGTGATATTTCTAGGTTTTACAAAGTGATTTTAAGTACAGTGTCAGTTATCACTCCTTGTACAAACAACTTCAAAATCTGATGAATGTATCTCTGGCATTCAATGTAACTGCTCTTACAGTTGCTATATCATGCTTTTATATGGTTGAGTACATATACAATGAAATGAAGCCACCTTCTATACAACTATAGTAAAAAGGAGCTCCATACTGCCACTCAGTGGGATTCCTCGGGAGTAACGCAGAAAGTCATTTTGTGTAACAAACTATTACAATATATAATTTCTTGTATAGTATTCATTGATTACTCTTTTCAATGATCTGTTGGTTACAGGATAGTGATATTTCTAGGTTTTACAAAGTGATATCAGTACAGTGTCAGTTATCACTCCTTGTACAACCAACTTCAAAATCTGATGAATGTATCTCTGGCATTCAATGAAACTGCTCTTACAGTTGCTATATCATGCTTTTATATGGTTGAGTACATATACAATGAAATGAGGCCACCTTCTATACAACTATAGCAAAAAGGTGCTCCATACTGCCACTCAGTGGGATTCCTCGGGAGTAACGCAGAAAGTCATTTTGTGTAACAAACTATTACAATATACAATTTCTTGTATAGTATTCATTGATTACTCTTCTGTGAACTCTTGGTTAGACAACAGTGATATTTCTAGGTTTTACAAAGTGATATCAGTACAGTGTCAGTTATCACTCCTTGTACAACCAACTTCAAAATCTGATGAATGTATCTCTGCCATTCAATGTAACTGCTCTTACAGTTGCTATATCATGCTTTTATATGTTTGAGTACATATACAATGAAATGAAGCCACCTTCTATACAACTATAGCAAAAAGGTGCTCCATACTGCCACTTAGTGGGATTCCTCGGGAGCAACGCAGAAAGTCATTTTGTGTAACAAACTATTACAATTTACAATCCAATGTATTTCTTGTATAGTATTCATTGATTACGCTTCTGCGATCTCTTGGTTAGACAACAATGAAATTTATAGGTTTTACAACGTGATATCAATACAGTGTCAGTAATCACTCCTTGTACAACCAACTTCAAAATCTGATGAATGTATCTCTTGCATTCAATGTAACTGCTCTTACAGTTGCTATATCATGCTTTTATATGGTTGAGTACATATACAATGAAATGAAGCCACCTTCTATACAACTATAGTAAAAAGGAGCTCCATACTGCCACTCAGTGGGATTCCTCGGGAGTAACGCAGAAAGTCATTTTGTGTAACAAACTATTACAATATATAATTTCTTGTATAGTATTCATTGATTACTCTTTTCAATGATCTGTTGGTTACAGGATAGTGATATTTCTAGGTTTTACAAAGTGATATCAGTACAGTGTCAGTTATCACTCCTTGTACAAACAACTTCAAAATCTGATGAATGTATCTCTGCCATTCAATGTAACTGCTCTTACAGTTGCTATATCATGCTTTTATACGGTTGAGTACATATACAATGAAATGAAGCCACCTTCTATACAACTATAGCAAAAAGGTGCTCCATACTACCACTCAGTGGGATTCCTCGGGAGTAACGCAGAAAGTCATTTTGTGTAACAAACTATTACAATTTACAATCCAATGTATTTCTTGTATAGTATTCATTGATTACTCTTCTGTGAACTCTTGGTTAGACAACAGTGAAATTTCTACGTTTTACAAAGTGATATCAGTACAGTGTCAGTTATCACTCCTTGTACAAAGAACTTCAAAATCTGATGAATGTATCTCTGGCATTCAATGTAACTGCTCTTACAGTTGCTATATCATGCTTTTATATGGTTGAGTACATATACAATGAAATGAAGCCACCTTCTATACAACTATAGCAAAAAGGTGCTCCATACTGCCACTCAGTGGGATTCCTCAGGAGTAACGCAGAAAGTCATTTTGTGTAACAAACTATTACAATTTACAATCCAATGTATTTCTTGTATAGTATTCATTGATTACTCTTCTGTGAACTCTTGGTTAGACAACAGTGAAATTTCTACGTTTTACAAAGTGATATCAGTACAGTGTCAGTTATCACTCCTTGTACAACCAACTTCAAAATCTGATGAATGTATCTCTTGCATTCAATGTAACTGCTCTTTCCGTTGCTATATCATGCTTTTATATGGTTGAGTACATATACAATGAAATGAAGCCACCTTCTATACAACTACAGTAAAAAGGTGCTCCATACTGCCACTCAGTGGGATGCCTCGCGTGTAACGCAGAAAGTCATTTTGTGTAACAAACTATTACAATTTACAATCCAATGTATTTCTTGTATAGTATTCGTTGATTACTCGTCTGCGATCGCTTGGTTAGACAACAGTGAAATTTCTAGGTTTTCTAACGTGATATCAATACAGTGTCAGTAATTACTCCTTGTACAACAAACTTCAAAATCTGATGAACGTATCTCTTGCATTCAATGTAACTGCTCTTACAGTTGCTATATTATGCTTTTATATGGTTGAGTACATATACAATGAAATGAAGCCACCTTCTATACAACTATAGTTAAAAGGAGCTCCATACTGCCACTCAGTGGGATTCCCCGGGAGTAACGCAGAAAGTCATTTTGTGTAACAAACTATTACAATATATAATTTCTTGTATAGTATTCATTGATTACTCTTTTCAATGATCTGTTGGTTACAGGATAGTGATATTTCTAGGTTTTACAAAGTGATTTTAAGTACAGTGTCAGTTATCACTCCTTGTACAAACAACTTCAAAATCTGATGAATGTATCTCTGGCATTCAATGTAACTGCTCTTACAGTTGCTATATCATGCTTTTATATGGTTGAGTACATATACAATGAAATGAAGCCACCTTCTATACAACTATAGTAAAAAGGAGCTCCATACTGCCACTCAGTGGGATTCCTCGGGAGTAACGCAGAAAGTCATTTTGTGTAACAAACTATTACAATATATAATTTCTTGTATAGTATTCATTGATTACTCTTTTCAATGATCTGTTGGTTACAGGATAGTGATATTTCTAGGTTTTACAAAGTGATATCAGTACAGTGTCAGTTATCACTCCTTGTACAACCAACTTCAAAATCTGATGAATGTATCTCTGGCATTCAATGTAACTGCTCTTACAGTTGCTATATCATGCTTTTATATGGATGAGTACATATACAATGAAATGTAGCCACCTTCTATACAACTATAGGAAAAAGGTGCTCCATACTGCCACTCAGTGGGATTCCTCGGGAGTAACGCAGAAAGTTATTTTGTGTAACAAACTATTACAATTTACAATCCAATGTATTTCTTGTATAGTATTCATTGATTACTCTTCTGTGAACTCTTGGTTAGACAACAATGAAATTTCTACGTTTTACAAAGTGATATCAGTACAGTGTCAGTTATCACTCCTTGTACAAAGAAATTCAAAATCTGATGAATGTATCTCTGGCATTCAATGTAACTGCTCTTACAGTTGCTATATCATGCTTTTATATGGTTGAGTACATATACAATGAAATGAAGCCACCTTCTATACAACTATAGCAAAAAGGTGCTCCATACTGCCACTCAGTGGGATTCCTCGGGAGTAACGCAGAAAGTCATTTTGTGTAACAAACTATTACAATATACAATTTCTTGTATAGTATTCATTGATTACTCTTCTGTGAACTCTTGGTTAGACAACAGTGATATTTCTAGGTTTTACAAAGTGATATCAGTACAGTGTCAGTTATCACTCCTTGTACAACCAACTTCAAAATCTGATGAATGTATCTCTGCCATTCAATGTAACTGCTCTTACAGTTGCTATATCATGCTTTTATATGTTTGAGTACATATACAATGAAATGAAGCAACCTTCTGTACAACTATAGCAAAAAGGTGCTCCATACTGCCACTTAGTGGGATTCCTCGGGAGCAACGCAGAAAGTCATTTTGTGTAACAAACTATTACAATTTACAATCCAATGTATTTCTTGTATAGTATTCATTGATTACGCTTCTGCGATCTCTTGGTTAGACAACAATGAAATTTCTAGGTTTTACAACGTGATATCAATACAGTGTCAGTAATCACTCCTTGTACAACCAACTTCAAAATCTGATGAATGTATCTCTTGCATTCAATGTAACTGCTCTTACAGTTGCTATATCATGCTTTTATATGGTTGAGTACATATTCAATGAAATGAAGCCACCTTCTATACAACTATAGTAAAAAGGAGCTCCATACTGCCACTCAGTGGGATTCCTCGGGAGTAACGCAGAAAGTCATTTTGTGTAACAAACTATTACAATATATAATTTCTTGTATAGTATTCATTGATTACTCTTTTCAATGATCTGTTGGTTACAGGATAGTGATATTTCTAGGTTTTACAAAGTGATATCAGTACAGTGTCAGTTATCACTCCTTGTACAAACAACTTAAAAATCTGATGAATGTATCTCTGGCATTCAATGTAACTGCTCTTACAGTTGCTATATCATGCTTTTATATGGTTGAGTACATATACAATGAAATGAAACCACCTTCTATACAACTATAGCAAAAAGGTGCTCCATACTGCCACTCAGTGGGATTCCTCGGGAGTAACGCAGAAAGTCATTTTGTGTAATAAACTATTACAATTTACAATCCAATGTATTTCTTGTATAGTATTCATTGATTACTCTTCTGTGAACTCTTGGTTAGACAACAGTGAAATTTCTACGTTTTACAAAGTGATATCAGTACAGTGTCAGTTATCACTCCTTGTACAAAGAACTTCAAAATCTGAAGAATGTATCTCTGGCATTCAATGTAACTGCTCTTACAGTTGCTGTATCATGCTTTTATATGGTTGAGTACATATACAATGAAATGAAGCCACCTTCTATACAACTATAGCAAAAAGGTGCTCCATACTGCCACTCAGTGGGATTCCTCGGGAGTAACGCAGAAAGTCATTTTGTGTAACAAACTATTACAATTTACAATCCAATGTATTTCTTGGATAGTATTCATTGATTACTCTTCTGTGAACTCTTGGTTAGACAACAGTGAAATTTCTACGTTTTACAAAGTGATATCAGTACAGTGTCAGTTATCACTCCTTGTACAACCAACTTCAAAATCTGATGAATGTATCTCTTGCATTCAATGTAACTGCTCTTACCGTTGCTATATCATGCTTTTATATGGTTGAGTACATATACAATGAAATGAAGCCACCTTCTATACAACTACAGTAAAAAGGTGCTCCATACGGCCACTCAGTGGGATTCCTCGCGAGTAACGCAGAAAGTCATTTTGTGTAACAAACTATTACAATTTACAATCCAATGTATTTCTTGTGTAGTATTCATTGATTACTCTTCTGCGATCTCTTGGTTAGACAACAGTGAAATTTCTAGGTTTTACAACGTGATATCAATACAGTGTCAGTAATCACTCCTTGTACAACGAACTTCAAAATCTGATGAATGTATCTCTGCCATTCAATGTAACTGCTCTTACAGTTGCTATATCATGCTTTTATATGGTTGAGTACACATACAATGAAATGAAGCCACCTTCTATAGAACTACAGTAAAAAGGTGCTCCATACTGCCACTCAGTGGGATTCCTCCGGAGTAACGCAGAAAGTCATTTTGTGTAACAAACTATTACAATTTACAATCCAATGTATTTCTTGTATAGTATTCGTTGATTACTCTTCTGCGATCGCTTGGTTAGACAATAGTGAAATTTCTAGGTTTTCCAACGTGATATCAATACAGTGTCAGTAATCACTCCTTGTACAACCAACTTCAAAATCTGATGAACGTATCTCTTGCATTCAATGTAACTGCTCTTACAGTTGCTATATCATGCTTTTATATGGTTGAGTACATATACAATGAAATGAAGCCACCTTCTATACAACTATAGTAAAAAGGAGCTCCATACTGCCACTCAGTGGGATTCCTCGGGAGTAACGCAGAAAGTCATTTTGTGTAACAAACTATTACAATATATAATTTCTTGTATAGTATTCATTGATTACTCTTTTCAATGATCTGTTGGTTACAGGATAGTGATATTTCTAGGTTTTACAAAGTGATTTTAAGTACAGTGTCAGTTATCACTCCTTGTACAAACAACTTCAAAATCTGATGAATGTATCTCTGGCATTCAATGTAACTGCTCTTACAGTTGCTATATCATGCTTTTATATGGTTGAGTACATATACAATGAAATGAAGCCACCTTCTATACAACTATAGCAAAAAGGTGCCCCATACGGCCACTCAGTGGGATTCCTCGGGAGTAACGCAGAAATTTATTTTGTGTAACAAACTATTACAATTTACAATCCAATGTATTTCTTGTATAGTATTCATTGATTACTCTTCTGTGAACTCTTGGTTAGACAACAGTGAAATTTCTGCGTTTTACAAAGTGATATCAGTACAGTGTCAGTTATCACTCCTTGTACAAAGAACTTCAAAATCTGATGAATGTATCTCTGGCATTCAATGTAACTGCTCTTACAGTTGCTATATCATGCTTTTATATGGTTGAGTACATATACAATGAAATGAAGCCACCTTCTATACAACTATCGCAAAAAGGTGCTCCATACTGCCACTCAGTGGGATTCCTCGGGAGTAACGCAGAAAGTCATTTTGTGTAACAAACTATTACAATTTACAATCCAATGTATTTCTTGTATAGTATTCATTGATTACTCTTCTGTGAACTCTTGGTTAGACAACAGTGAAATTTCTACGTTTTACAAAGAGATATCAGGACAGTGTCAGTTATCACTCCTTGTACAACCAACTTTAAAATCTGATGAATGTATCTCTTGCATTCAATGTAACTGCTCTTACCGTTGCTATATCATGCTTTTATATGGTTGAGTACACATACAATGAAATGAAGCCACCTTCTATACAACTATAGCAAAAAGGTGCTCCATACTGCCACTCAGTGGGATTCCTCGTGAGTAACGCAGAAAGTCATTTTGTGTAACAAACTATTACAATATACAATTTCTTGTATAGTATTCATTGATTACTCTTTTCAATGATCTGTTGGTTACAGGATAGTGATATTTCTAGGTTTTACAAAGTGATATCAGTACAGTGTCAGTTATCACTCCTTGTACAAACAACTTCAAAATCTGATGAATCTATCTCTGCCATTCAATGTAACTGCTCTTACAGTTGCTATATCATGCTTTTATATGGTTGAGTACATATACAATGAAATGAAGCCACCTTCTATACAACTATAGCAAAAAGGTGCTCCATACTGCCACTTAGTGGGATTCCTCGGGAGTAACGCAGAAAATCATTTTGTGTAACAAACTATTACAATTTACAATCCAATGTAATTTTTGGATAGTATTCATTGATTACTCTTCTGTGAACTCTTGGTTAGACAACAGTGAAATTTCTACGTTTTACAAAGTGATATCAGTAGAGTGTCAGTTATCACTCCTTGTACAACGAACTTCAAAATCTGATGAATGTATCTCTTGCATTCAATGTAATTGCTCTTACAGTTGATATATCTTGATTTTATATGGTTGAGTACATATACAATTAAATGAAGCCACCTTCTATACAACTACAGTAAAAAGGTGCTCCATACTGCCACCCAGTGGGATTCCTCGGGAGTAACGCAGAAAGTCATGTTGTGTAACAAACTAATACAATTTACAATCCAATGTATTTCTTGTATAGTATTCATTGATTTCTCTTCTGCGATCTCTTGGTTAGACAACAGTGAAATTTCTAGGTTTTACAACGTGATATCAATACAGTGTCAGTAATCACTCCTTGTACAACCAACTTCAAAATCTGATGAATGTATCTCTTGCATTCAATGTAACTGCTCTTACAGTTGCTATATCATGCTTTTATATGGTTGAGTACATATACAATGAAATGCAGCCACCTTCTATACAACTATAGTAAAAAGGAGCTCCATACTGCCACTCAGTGGGATTCCTCGGGAGTAACGCAGAAAGTCATTTTGTGTAACAAACTATTACAATATATAATTTCTTGTATAGTATTCATTGATTACTCTTTTCAATGATCTGTTGGTTACAGGATAGTGATATTTCTAGGTTTTACAAAGTGATATCAGTACAGTGTCAGTTATCACTCCTTGTACAAACAACTTCAAAATCTGATGAATGTATCTCTGGCATTCAATGTAACTGCTCTTACAGTTGCTATATCATGCTTTTATATGGTTGAGTACATATACAATGAAATGAAGCCACCTTCTATACAACTATAGCAAAAAGGTGCTCCATACTGCCACTCAGTGGGATTCCTCGGGAGTAACGCAGAAAGTCATTTTGTGTAACAAACTATTACAATTTACAATCCAATGTATTTCTTGTATAGTATTCATTGATTACTCTTCTGTGAACTCTTGGTTAGACAACAGTGAAATTTCTACGTTTTACAAAGTGATATCAGTACAGTGTCAGTTATCACTCCTTTTACAAACAACTTCAAAATCTGATGAATGTATCTCTTGCATTCAATGTAATTGCTCTTTCAGTTGATATATCTTGATTTTATATGGTTGAGTACATATACAATTAAATGAAGCCACCTTCTATACAACTATAGCAAAAAGGTGCTCCATACTGCCACTCAGTGGGATTCCTCGGGAGTAACGCAGAAAGTCATTTTGTGTAACAAACTATTACAATTTACAATCCAATGTATTTCTTGTATAGTATTCATTGATTACTCTTCTGTGAACTCTTGGTTAGACAACAGTGAAATTTCTACGTTTTACAAAGAGATATCAGGACAGTGTCAGTTATCACTCCTTGTACAACCAACTTTAAAATCTGATGAATGTATCTCTTGCATTCAATGTAACTGCTCTTACCGTTGCTATATCATGCTTTTATATGGTTGAGTACACATACAATGAAATGAAGCCACCTTCTATACAACTATAGCAAAAAGGTGCTCCATACTGCCACTCAGTGGGATTCCTCGTGAGTAACGCAGAAAGTCATTTTGTGTAACAAACTATTACAATATACAATTTCTTGTATAGTATTCATTGATTACTCTTTTCAATGATCTGTTGGTTACAGGATAGTGATATTTCTAGGTTTTACAAAGTGATATCAGTACAGTGTCAGTTATCACTCCTTGTACAAACAACTTCAAAATCTGATGAATCTATCTCTGCCATTCAATGTAACTGCTCTTACAGTTGCTATATCATGCTTTTATATGGTTGAGTACATATACAATGAAATGAAGCCACCTTCTATACAACTATAGCAAAAAGGTGCTCCATACTGCCACTTAGTGGGATTCCTCGGGAGTAACACAGAAAATCATTTTGTGTAACAAACTATTACAATTTACAATCCAATGTAATTCTTGGATAGTATTCATTGATTACTCTTCTGTGAACTCTTGGTTAGACAACAGTGAAATTTCTACGTTTTACAAAGTGATATCAGTAGAGTGTCAGTTATCACTCCTTGTACAACGAACTTCAAAATCTGATGAATGTATCTCTTGCATTCAATGTAATTGCTCTTACAGTTGATATATCTTGATTTTATATGGTTGAGTACATATACAATGAAATGAAGCCACCTTCTATACAACTACAGTAAAAAGGTGCTCCATACTGCCACCCAGTGGGATTCCTCGGGAGTAACGCAGAAAGTCATGTTGTGTAACAAACTAATACAATTTACAATCCAATGTATTTCTTGTATAGTATTCATTGATTACTCTTCTGCGATCTCTTGGTTAGACAACAGTGAAATTTCTAGGTTTTACAACGTGATATCAATACAGTGTCAGTAATCACTCCTTGTACAACCAACTTCAAAATCTGATGAATGTATCTCTTGCATTCAATGTAACTGCTCTTACAGTTGCTATATCATGCTTTTATATGGTTGAGTACATATACAATGAAATGAAGCCACCTTCTATACAACTATAGTAAAAAGGAGCTCCATACTGCCACTCAGTGGGATTCCTCGGGAGTAACGCAGAAAGTCATTTTGTGTAACAAACTATTACAATATATAATTTCTTGTATAGTATTCATTGATAACTCTTTTCAATGATCTGTTGGTTACAGGATAGTGATATTTCTAGGTTTTACAAAGTGATATCAGTACAGTGTCAGTTATCACTCCTTGTACAAACAACTTCAAAATCTGATGAATGTATCTCTGGCATTCAATGTAACTGCTCTTACAGTTGCTATATCATGCTTTTATATGGTTGAGTACATATACAATGAAATGAAGCCACCTTCTATACAACTATAGCAAAAAGGTGCTCCATACTGCCACTCAGTGGGATTCCTCGGGAGTAACGCAGAAAGTCATTTTGTGTAACAAACTATTACAATTTACAATCCAATGTATTTCTTGTATAGTATTCATTGATTACTCTTCTGTGAACTCTTGGTTAGACAACAGTGAAATTTCTACGTTTTACAAAGTGATATCAGTACAGTGTCAGTTATCACTCCTTTTACAAACAACTTCAAAATCTGATGAATGTATCTCTTGCATTCAATGTAATTGCTCTTTCAGTTGATATATCTTGATTTTATATGGTTGAGTACATATACAATTAAATGAAGCCACCTTCTATACAACTATAGCAAAAAGGTGCTCCATACTGCCACTCAGTGGGATTCCTCGGGAGTAACGCAGAAAGTCATTTTGTGTAACAAACTATTACAATTTACAATCCAATGTATTTCTTGTATAGTATTCATTGATTACTCTTCTGTGAACTCTTGGTTAGACAACAGTGAAATTTCTACGTTTTACAAAGAGATATCAGGACAGTGTCAGTTATCACTCCTTGTACAACCAACTTTAAAATCTGATGAATGTATCTCTTGCATTCAATGTAACTGCTCTTACCGTTGCTATATCATGCTTTTATATGGTTGAGTACACATACAATGAAATGAAGCCACCTTCTATACAACTATAGCAAAAAGGTGCTCCATACTGCCACTCAGTGGGATTCCTCGTGAGTAACGCAGAAAGTCATTTTGTGTAACAAACTATTACAATATACAATTTCTTGTATAGTATTCATTGATTACTCTTTTCAATGATCTGTTGGTTACAGGATAGTGATATTTCTAGGTTTTACAAAGTGATATCAGTACAGTGTCAGTTATCACTCCTTGTACAAACAACTTCAAAATCTGATGAATCTATCTCTGCCATTCAATGTAACTGCTCTTACAGTTGCTATATCATGCTTTTATATGGTTGAGTACATATACAATGAAATGAAGCCACCTTCTATACAACTATAGCAAAAAGGTGCTCCATACTGCCACTTAGTGGGATTCCTCGGGAGTAACGCAGAAAATCATTTTGTGTAACAAACTATTACAATTTACAATCCAATGTAATTCTTGGATAGTATTCATTGATTACTCTTCTGTGAACTCTTGGTTAGACAACAGTGAAATTTCTACGTTTTACAAAGTGATATCAGTAGAGTGTCAGTTATCACTCCTTGTACAACGAACTTCAAAATCTGATGAATGTATCTCTTGCATTCAATGTAATTGCTCTTACAGTTGATATATCTTGATTTTATATGGTTGAGTACATATACAATGAAATGAAGCCACCTTCTATACAACTACAGTAAAAAGGTGCTCCATACTGCCACCCAGTGGGATTCCTCGGGAGTAACGCAGAAAGTCATGTTGTGTAACAAACTAATACAATTTACAATCCAATGTATTTCTTGTATAGTATTCATTGATTACTCTTCTGCGATCTCTTGGTTAGACAACAGTGAAATTTCTAGGTTTTACAACGTGATATCAATACAGTGTCAGTAATCACTCCTTGTACAACCAACTTCAAAATCTGATGAATGTATCTCTTGCATTCAATGTAACTGCTCTTACAGTTGCTATATCATGCTTTTATATGGTTGAGTACATATACAATGAAATGAAGCCACCTTCTATACAACTATAGTAAAAAGGAGCTCCATACTGCCACTCAGTGGGATTCCTCGGGAGTAACGCAGAAAGTCATTTTGTGTAACAAACTATTACAATATATAATTTCTTGTATAGTATTCATTGATAACTCTTTTCAATGATCTGTTGGTTACAGGATAGTGATATTTCTAGGTTTTACAAAGTGATATCAGTACAGTGTCAGTTATCACTCCTTGTACAAACAACTTCAAAATCTGATGAATGTATCTCTGGCATTCAATGTAACTGCTCTTACAGTTGCTATATCATGCTTTTATATGGTTGAGTACATATACAATGAAATGAAGCCACCTTCTATACAACTATAGCAAAAAGGTGCTCCATACTGCCACTCAGTGGGATTCCTCGGGAGTAACGCAGAAAGTCATTTTGTGTAACAAACTATTACAATTTACAATCCAATGTATTTCTTGTATAGTATTCATTGATTACTCTTCTGTGAACTCTTGGTTAGACAACAGTGAAATTTCTACGTTTTACAAAGTGATATCAGTACAGTGTCAGTTATCACTCCTTGTACAAAGAACTTCAAAATCTGAAGAATGTATCTCTGGCATTCAATGTAACTGCTCTTACAGTTGCTATATCATGCTTTTATATGGTTGAGTACATATACAATGAAATGAAGCCACCTTCTATACAACTATAGCAAAAAGGTGCTCCATACTGCCACTCAGTGGGATTCCTCGGGAGTAACGCAGAAAGTCATTTTGTGTAACAAACTATTACAATATACAATTTCTTGTATAGTATTCATTGATTACTCTTCTGTGAACTCTTGGTTAGACAACAGTGATATTTCTAGGTTTTACAAAGTGATATCAGTACAGTGTCAGTTATCACTCCTTGTACAACCAACTTCAAAATCTGATGAATGTATCTCTGCCATTCAATGTAACTGCTCTTACAGTTGCTATATCATGCTTTTATATGTTTGAGTACATATACAATGAAATGAAGCCACCTTCTATACAACTATAGCAAAAAGGTGCTCCATACTGCCACTTAGTGGGATTCCTCGGGAGCAACGCAGAAAGTCATTTTGTGTAACGAACTATTCCAATTTACAATCCAATGTATTTCTTGTATAGTATTCATTGATTACGCTTCTGCGATCTCTTGGTTAGACAACAATGAAATTTCTAGGTTTTACAACGTGATATCAATACAGTGTCAGTAATCACTCCTTGTACAACCAACTTCAAAATCTGATGAATGTATCTCTTGCATTCAATGTAACTGCTCTTACAGTTGCTATATCATGCTTTTATATGGTTGAGTACATATACAATGAAATGAAGCCACCTTCTATACAACTATAGTAAAAAGGAGCTCCATACTGCCACTCAGTGGGATTCCTCGGGAGTAACGCAGAAAGTCATTTTGTGTAACAAACTATTACAATATATAATTTCTTGTATAGTATTCATTGATTACTCTTTTCAATGATCTGTTGGTTACAGGATAGTGATATTTCTAGGTTTTACAAAGTGATATCAGTACAGTGTCAGTTATCACTCCTTGTACAAACAACTTCAAAATCTGATGAATGTATCTCTGGCATTCAATGTAACTGCTCTTACAGTTGCTATATCATGCTTTTATACGGTTGAGTACATATACAATGAAATGAAGCCACCTTCTATACAACTATAGCAAAAAGGTGCTCCATACTACCACTCAGTGGGATTCCTCGGGAGTAACGCAGAAAGTCATTTTGTGTAACAAACTATTACAATTTACAATCCAATGTATTTCTTGTATAGTATTCATTGATTACTCTTCTGTGAACTCTTGGTTAGACAACAGTGAAATTTCTACGTTTTACAAAGTGATATCAGTACAGTGTCAGTTATCACTCCTTGTACAAAGAACTTCAAAATCTGATGAATGTATCTCTGGCATTCAATGTAACTGCTCTTACAGTTGCTATATCATGCTTTTATATGGTTGAGTACATATACAATGAAATGAAGCCACCTTCTATACAACTATAGCAAAAAGGTGCTCCATACTGCCACTCAGTGGGATTCCTCAGGAGTAACGCAGAAAGTCATTTTGTGTAACAAACTATTACAATTTACAATCCAATGTATTTCTTGTATAGTATTCATTGATTACTCTTCTGTGAACTCTTGGTTAGACAACAGTGAAATTTCTACGTTTTACAAAGTGATATCAGTACAGTGTCAGTTATCACTCCTTGTACAACCAACTTCAAAATCTGATGAATGTATCTCTTGCATTCAATGTAACTGCTCTTACCGTTGCTATATCATGCTTTTATATGGTTGAGTACATATACAATGAAATGAAGCCACCTTCTATACAACTACAGTAAAAAGGTGCTCCATACTGCCACTCAGTGGGATGCCTCGCGTGTAACGCAGAAAGTCATTTTGTGTAACAAACTATTACAATTTACAATCCAATGTATTTCTTGTATAGTATTCGTTGATTACTCGTCTGCGATCGCTTGGTTAGACAACAGTGAAATTTCTAGGTTTTCTAACGTGATATCAATACAGTGTCAGTAATTACTCCTTGTACAACAAACTTCAAAATCTGATGAACGTATCTCTTGCATTCAATGTAACTGCTCTTACAGTTGCTATATTATGCTTTTATATGGTTGAGTACATATACAATGAAATGAAGCCACCTTCTATACAACTATAGTTAAAAGGAGCTCCATACTGCCACTCAGTGGGATTCCTCGGGAGTAACGCAGAAAGTCATTTTGTGTAACAAACTATTACAATATATAATTTCTTGTATAGTATTCATTGATTACTCTTTTCAATGATCTGTTGGTTACAGGATAGTGATATTTCTAGGTTTTACAAAGTGATTTTAAGTACAGTGTCAGTTATCACTCCTTGTACAAACAACTTCAAAATCTGATGAATGTATCTCTGGCATTCAATGTAACTGCTCTTACAGTTGCTATATCATGCTTTTATATGGTTGAGTACATATACAATGAAATGAAGCCACCTTCTATACAACTATAGTAAAAAGGAGCTCCATACTGCCACTCAGTGGGATTCCTCGGGAGTAACGCAGAAAGTCATTTTGTGTAACAAACTATTACAATATATAATTTCTTGTATAGTATTCATTGATTACTCTTTTCAATGATCTGTTGGTTACAGGATAGTGATATTTCTAGGTTTTACAAAGTGATATCAGTACAGTGTCAGTTATCACTCCTTGTACAACCAACTTCAAAATCTGATGAATGTATCTCTGGCATTCAATGTAACTGCTCTTACAGTTGCTATATCATGCTTTTATATGGATGAGTACATATACAATGAAATGTAGCCACCTTCTATACAACTATAGGAAAAAGGTGCTCCATACTGCCACTCAGTGGGATTCCTCGGGAGTAACGCAGAAAGTTATTTTGTGTAACAAACTATTACAATTTACAATCCAATGTATTTCTTGTATAGTATTCATTGATTACTCTTCTGTGAACTCTTGGTTAGACAACAATGAAATTTCTACGTTTTACAAAGTGATATCAGTACAGTGTCAGTTATCACTCCTTGTACAAAGAAATTCAAAATCTGATGAATGTATCTCTGGCATTCAATGTAACTGCTCTTACAGTTGCTATATCATGCTTTTATATGGTTGAGTACATATACAATGAAATGAAGCCACCTTCTATACAACTATAGCAAAAAGGTGCTCCATACTGCCACTCAGTGGGATTCCTCGGGAGTAACGCAGAAAGTCATTTTGTGTAACAAACTATTACAATATACAATTTCTTGTATAGTATTCATTGATTACTCTTCTGTGAACTCTTGGTTAGACAACAGTGATATTTCTAGGTTTTACAAAGTGATATCAGTACAGTGTCAGTTATCACTCCTTGTACAACCAACTTCAAAATCTGATGAATGTATCTCTGCCATTCAATGTAACTGCTCTTACAGTTGCTATATCATGCTTTTATATGTTTGAGTACATATACAATGAAATGAAGCAACCTTCTGTACAACTATAGCAAAAAGGTGCTCCATACTGCCACTTAGTGGGATTCCTCGGGAGCAACGCAGAAAGTCATTTTGTGTAACAAACTATTACAATTTACAATCCAATGTATTTCTTGTATAGTATTCATTGATTACGCTTCTGCGATCTCTTGGTTAGACAACAATGAAATTTCTAGGTTTTACAACGTGATATCAATACAGTGTCAGTAATCACTCCTTGTACAACCAACTTCAAAATCTGATGAATGTATCTCTTGCATTCAATGTAACTGCTCTTACAGTTGCTATATCATGCTTTTATATGGTTGAGTACATATTCAATGAAATGAAGCCACCTTCTATACAACTATAGTAAAAAGGAGCTCCATACTGCCACTCAGTGGGATTCCTCGGGAGTAACGCAGAAAGTCATTTTGTGTAACAAACTATTACAATATATAATTTCTTGTATAGTATTCATTGATTACTCTTTTCAATGATCTGTTGGTTACAGGATAGTGATATTTCTAGGTTTTACAAAGTGATATCAGTACAGTGTCAGTTATCACTCCTTGTACAAACAACTTCAAAATCTGATGAATGTATCTCTGGCATTCAATGTAACTGCTCTTACAGTTGCTATATCATGCTTTTATATGGTTGAGTACATATACAATGAAATGAAACCACCTTCTATACAACTATAGCAAAAAGGTGCTCCATACTGCCACTCAGTGGGATTCCTCGGGAGTAACGCAGAAAGTCATTTTGTGTAATAAACTATTACAATTTACAATCCAATGTATTTCTTGTATAGTATTCATTGATTACTCTTCTGTGAACTCTTGGTTAGACAACAGTGAAATTTCTACGTTTTACAAAGTGATATCAGTACAGTGTCAGTTATCACTCCTTGTACAAAGAACTTCAAAATCTGAAGAATGTATCTCTGGCATTCAATGTAACTGCTCTTACAGTTGCTGTATCATGCTTTTATATGGTTGAGTACATATACAATGAAATGAAGCCACCTTCTATACAACTATAGCAAAAAGGTGCTCCATACTGCCACTCAGTGGGATTCCTCGGGAGTAACGCAGAAAGTCATTTTGTGTAACAAACTATTACAATTTACAATCCAATGTATTTCTTGGATAGTATTCATTGATTACTCTTCTGTGAACTCTTGGTTAGACAACAGTGAAATTTCTACGTTTTACAAAGTGATATCAGTACAGTGTCAGTTATCACTCCTTGTACAACCAACTTCAAAATCTGATGAATGTATCTCTTGCATTCAATGTAACTGCTCTTACCGTTGCTATATCATGCTTTTATATGGTTGAGTACATATACAATGAAATGAAGCCACCTTCTATACAACTACAGTAAAAAGGTGCTCCATACTGCCACTCAGTGGGATTCCTCGCGAGTAACGCAGAAAGTCATTTTGTGTAACAAACTATTACAATTTACAATCCAATGTATTTCTTGTGTAGTATTCATTGATTACTCTTCTGCGATCTCTTGGTTAGACAACAGTGAAATTTCTAGGTTTTACAACGTGATATCAATACAGTGTCAGTAATCACTCCTTGTACAACGAACTTCAAAATCTGATGAATGTATCTCTGCCATTCAATGTAACTGCTCTTACAGTTGCTATATCATGCTTTTATATGGTTGAGTACACATACAATGAAATGAAGCCACCTTCTATAGAACTACAGTAAAAAGGTGCTCCATACTGCCACTCAGTGGGATTCCTCCGGAGTAACGCAGAAAGTCATTTTGTGTAACAAACTATTACAATTTACAATCCAATGTATTTCTTGTATAGTATTCGTTGATTACTCTTCTGCGATCGCTTGGTTAGACAATAGTGAAATTTCTAGGTTTTCCAACGTGATATCAATACAGTGTCAGTAATCACTCCTTGTACAACCAACTTCAAAATCTGATGAACGTATCTCTTGCATTCAATGTAACTGCTCTTACAGTTGCTATATCATGCTTTTATATGGTTGAGTACATATACAATGAAATGAAGCCACCTTCTATACAACTATAGTAAAAAGGAGCTCCATACTGCCACTCAGTGGGATTCCTCGGGAGTAACGCAGAAAGTCATTTTGTGTAACAAACTATTACAATATATAATTTCTTGTATAGTATTCATTGATTACTCTTTTCAATGATCTGTTGGTTACAGGATAGTGATATTTCTAGGTTTTACAAAGTGATTTTAAGTACAGTGTCAGTTATCACTCCTTGTACAAACAACTTCAAAATCTGATGAATGTATCTCTGGCATTCAATGTAACTGCTCTTACAGTTGCTATATCATGCTTTTATATGGTTGAGTACATATACAATGAAATGAAGCCACCTTCTATACAACTATAGCAAAAAGGTGCCCCATACGGCCACTCAGTGGGATTCCTCGGGAGTAACGCAGAAATTTATTTTGTGTAACAAACTATTACAATTTACAATCCAATGTATTTCTTGTATAGTATTCATTGATTACTCTTCTGTGAACTCTTGGTTAGACAACAGTGAAATTTCTGCGTTTTACAAAGTGATATCAGTACAGTGTCAGTTATCACTCCTTGTACAAAGAACTTCAAAATCTGATGAATGTATCTCTGGCATTCAATGTAACTGCTCTTACAGTTGCTATATCATGCTTTTATATGGTTGAGTACATATACAATGAAATGAAGCCACCTTCTATACAACTATCGCAAAAAGGTGCTCCATACTGCCACTCAGTGGGATTCCTCGGGAGTAACGCAGAAAGTCATTTTGTGTAACAAACTATTACAATTTACAATCCAATGTATTTCTTGTATAGTATTCATTGATTACTCTTCTGTGAACTCTTGGTTAGACAACAGTGAAATTTCTACGTTTTACAAAGAGATATCAGGACAGTGTCAGTTATCACTCCTTGTACAACCAACTTTAAAATCTGATGAATGTATCTCTTGCATTCAATGTAACTGCTCTTACCGTTGCTATATCATGCTTTTATATGGTTGAGTACACATACAATGAAATGAAGCCACCTTCTATACAACTATAGCAAAAAGGTGCTCCATACTGCCACTCAGTGGGATTCCTCGTGAGTAACGCAGAAAGTCATTTTGTGTAACAAACTATTACAATATACAATTTCTTGTATAGTATTCATTGATTACTCTTTTCAATGATCTGTTGGTTACAGGATAGTGATATTTCTAGGTTTTACAAAGTGATATCAGTACAGTGTCAGTTATCACTCCTTCTACAAACAACTTCAAAATCTGATGAATCTATCTCTGCCATTCAATGTAACTGCTCTTACAGTTGCTATATCATGCGTTTATATGGTTGAGTACATATACAATGAAATGAAGCCACCTTCTATACAACTATAGCAAAAAGGTGCTCCATACTGCCACTTAGTGGGATTCCTCGGGAGTAACGCAGAAAATCATTTTGTGTAACAAACTATTACAATTTACAATCCAATGTAATTTTTGGATAGTATTCATTGATTACTCTTCTGTGAACTCTTGGTTAGACAACAGTGAAATTTCTACGTTTTACAAAGTGATATCAGTAGAGTGTCAGTTATCACTCCTTGTACAACGAACTTCAAAATCTGATGAATGTATCTCTTGCATTCAATGTAATTGCTCTTACAGTTGATATATCTTGATTTTATATGGTTGAGTACATATACAATTAAATGAAGCCACCTTCTATACAACTACAGTAAAAAGGTGCTCCATACTGCCACCCAGTGGGATTCCTCGGGAGTAACGCAGAAAGTCATGTTGTGTAACAAACTAATACAATTTACAATCCAATGTATTTCTTGTATAGTATTCATTGATTTCTCTTCTGCGATCTCTTGGTTAGACAACAGTGAAATTTCTAGGTTTTACAACGTGATATCAATACAGTGTCAGTAATCACTCCTTGTACAACCAACTTCAAAATCTGATGAATGTATCTCTTGCATTCAATGTAACTGCTCTTACAGTTGCTATATCATGCTTTTATATGGTTGAGTACATATACAATGAAATGAAGCCACCTTCTATACAACTATAGTAAAAAGGAGCTCCATACTGCCACTCAGTGGGATTCCTCGGGAGTAACGCAGAAAGTCATTTTGTGTAACAAACTATTACAATATATAATTTCTTGTATAGTATTCATTGATTACTCTTTTCAATGATCTGTTGGTTACAGGATAGTGATATTTCTAGGTTTTACAAAGTGATATCAGTACAGTGTCAGTTATCACTCCTTGTACAAACAACTTCAAAATCTGATGAATGTATCTCTGGCATTCAATGTAACTGCTCTTACAGTTGCTATATCATGCTTTTATATGGTTGAGTACATATACAATGAAATGAAGCCACCTTCTATACAACTATAGCAAAAAGGTGCTCCATACTGCCACTCAGTGGGATTCCTCGGGAGTAACGCAGAAAGTCATTTTGTGTAACAAACTATTACAATTTACAATCCAATGTATTTCTTGTATAGTATTCATTGATTACTCTTCTGTGAACTCTTGGTTAGACAACAGTGAAATTTCTACGTTTTACAAAGTGATATCAGTACAGTGTCAGTTATCACTCCTTGTACAACCAACTTCAAAATCTTATGAATGTATCTCTTGCATTCAATGTAATTGCTCTTTCAGTTGATATATCTTGATTTTATATGGTTGAGTACATATACAATTAAATGAAGCCACCTTCTATACAACTATAGCAAAAAGGTGCTCCATACTGCCACTCAGTGGGATTCCTCGGGAGTAACGCAGAAAGTCATTTTGTGTAACAAACTATTACAATTTACAATCCAATGTATTTCTTGTATAGTATTCATTGATTACTCTTCTGTGAACTCTTGGTTAGACAACAGTGAAATTTCTACGTTTTACAAAGAGATATCAGGACAGTGTCAGTTATCACTCCTTGTACAACCAACTTTAAAATCTGATGAATGTATCTCTTGCATTCAATGTAACTGCTCTTACCGTTGCTATATCATGCTTTTATATGGTTGAGTACACATACAATGAAATGAAGCCACCTTCTATACAACTATAGCAAAAAGGTGCTCCATACTGCCACTCAGTGGGATTCCTCGTGAGTAACGCAGAAAGTCATTTTGTGTAACAAACTATTACAATATACAATTTCTTGTATAGTATTCATTGATTACTCTTTTCAATGATCTGTTGGTTACAGGATAGTGATATTTCTAGGTTTTACAAAGTGATATCAGTACAGTGTCAGTTATCACTCCTTGTACAAACAACTTCAAAATCTGATGAATCTATCTCTGCCATTCAATGTAACTGCTCTTACAGTTGCTATATCATGCTTTTATATGGTTGAGTACATATACAATGAAATGAAGCCACCTTCTATACAACTATAGCAAAAAGGTGCTCCATACTGCCACTTAGTGGGATTCCTCGGGAGTAACGCAGAAAATCATTTTGTGTAACAAACTATTACAATTTACAATCCAATGTAATTCTTGGATAGTATTCATTGATTACTCTTCTGTGAACTCTTGGTTAGACAACAGTGAAATTTCTACGTTTTACAAAGTGATATCAGTAGAGTGTCAGTTATCACTCCTTGTACAACGAACTTCAAAATCTGATGAATGTATCTCTTGCATTCAATGTAATTGCTCTTACAGTTGATATATCTTGATTTTATATGGTTGAGTACATATACAATGAAATGAAGCCACCTTCTATACAACTACAGTAAAAAGGTGCTCCATACTGCCACCCAGTGGGATTCCTCGGGAGTAACGCAGAAAGTCATGTTGTGTAACAAACTAATACAATTTACAATCCAATGTATTTCTTGTATAGTATTCATTGATTACTCTTCTGCGATCTCTTGGTTAGACAACAGTGAAATTTCTACGTTTTACAAAGTGATATCAGTACAGTGTCAGTTATCACTCCTTGTACAAAGAACTTCAAAATCTGATGAATGTATCTCTGGCATTCAATGTAACTGCTCTTACAGTTGCTATATCATGCTTTTATATGGTTGAGTACATATACAATGAAATGAAGCCACCTTCTATACAACTATAGCAAAAAGGTGCTCCATACTGCCACTCAGTGGGATTCCTCGGGAGTAACGCAGAAAGTCATTTTGTGTAACAAACTATTACAATTTACAATCCAATGTATTTCTTGTATAGTATTCATTGATTACTCTTCTGTGAACTCTTGGTTAGACAACAGTGAAATTTCTACGTTTTACAAAGTGATATCAGTACAGTGTCAGTTATCACTCCTTGTACAAAGAACTTCAAAATCTGATGAATGTATCTCTGGCATTCAATGTAACTGCTCTTACAGTTGCTATATCATGCTTTTATATGGTTGAGTACATATACAATGAAATGAAGCCACCTTCTATACAACTATAGCAAAAAGGTGCTCCATACTGCCACTCAGTGGGATTCCTCGGGAGTAACGCAGAAAGTCATTTTGTGTAACAAACTATTACAATATACAATTTCTTGTATAGTATTCATTGATTACTCTTCTGTGAACTCTTGGTTAGACAACAGTGATATTTCTAGGTTTTACAAAGTGATATCAGTACAGTGTCAGTTATCACTCCTTGTACAACCAACTTCAAAATCTGATGAATGTATCTCTGCCATTCAATGTAACTGCTCTTACAGTTGCTATATCATGCTTTTATATGTTTGAGTACATATACAATGAAATGAAGCCACCTTCTATACAACTATAGCAAAAAGGTGCTCCATACTGCCACTTAGTGGGATTCCTCGGGAGCAACGCAGAAAGTCATTTTGTGTAACGAACTATTCCAATTTACAATCCAATGTATTTCTTGTATAGTATGCATTGATTACGCTTCTGCGATCTCTTGGTTAGACAACAATGAAATTTCTAGGTTTTACAACGTGATATCAATACAGTGTCAGTAATCACTCCTTGTACAACCAACTTCAAAATCTGATGAATGTATCTCTTGCATTCAATGTAACTGCTCTTACAGTTGCTATATCATGCTTTTATATGGTTGAGTACATATTCAATGAAATGAAGCCACCTTCTATACAACTATAGTAAAAAGGAGCTCCATACTGCCACTCAGTGGGATTCCTCGGGAGTAACGCAGAAAGTCATTTTGTGTAACAAACTATTACAATATATAATTTCTTGTATAGTATTCATTGATTACTCTTTTCAATGATCTGTTGGTTACAGGATAGTGATATTTCTAGGTTTTACAAAGTGATATCAGTACAGTGTCAGTTATCACTCCTTGTACAAACAACTTAAAAATCTGATGAATGTATCTCTGGCATTCAATGTAACTGCTCTTACAGTTGCTATATCATGCTTTTATATGGTTGAGTACATATACAATGAAATGAAACCACCTTCTATACAACTATAGCAAAAAGGTGCTCCATACTGCCACTCAGTGGGATTCCTCGGGAGTAACGCAGAAAGTCATTTTGTGTAATAAACTATTACAATTTACAATCCAATGTATTTCTTGTATAGTATTCATTGATTACTCTTCTGTGAACTCTTGGTTAGACAGCAGTGAAATTTCTACGTTTTACAAAGTGATATCAGTACAGTGTCAGTTATCACTCCTTGTACAAAGAACTTCAAAATCTGATGAATGTATCTCTGGCATTCAATGTAACTGCTCTTACAGTTGCTGTATCATGCTTTTATATGGTTGAGTACATATACAATGAAATGAAGCCACCTTCTATACAACTATAGCAAAAAGGTGCTCCATACTGCCACTCAGTGGGATTCCTCGGGAGTAACGCAGAAAGTCATTTTGTGTAACAAACTATTACAATTTACAATCCAATGTATTTCTTGGATAGTATTCATTGATTACTCTTCTGTGAACTCTTGGTTAGACAACAGTGAAATTTCTACGTTTTACAAAGTGATATCAGTACAGTGTCAGTTATCACTCCTTGTACAACCAACTTCAAAATCTGATGAATGTATCTCTTGCATTCAATGTAACTGCTCTGACCGTTGCTATATCATGCTTTTATATGGTTGAGTACATATACAATGAAATGAAGCCACCTTCTATACAACTACAGTAAAAAGGTGCTCCATACTGCCACTCAGTGGGATTCCTCGCGAGTAACGCAGAAAGTCATTTTGTGTAACAAACTATTACAATTTACAATCCAATGTATTTCTTGTGTAGTATTCATTGATTACTCTTCTGCGATCTCTTGGTTAGACAACAGTGAAATTTCTAGGTTTTACAACGTGATATCAATACAGTGTCAGTAATCACTCCTTGTACAACGAACTTCAAAATCTGATGAATGTATCTCTGCCATTCAATGTAACTGCTCTTACAGTTGCTATATCATGCTTTTATATGGTTGAGTACACGTACAATGAAATGAAGCCACCTTCTATAGAACTACAGTAAAAAGGTGCTCCATACTGCCACTCAGTGGGATTCCTCGGGAGTAACGCAGAAAGTCATTTTGTGTAACAAACTATTACAATTTACAATCCAATGTATTTCTTGAATAGTATTCATTGATTACTCTTGTGTGATCTCTTGGTTAGACAACAGTGAAATTTCTACGTTTTAAAATGTGATATCAATACAGTCTCAGTTATCACTCCTTGTACAAACAACTTCAAAATCTGATGAATGTATGTCTTGCATTCAATGTAACTGCTCTTACAGTTGCTATATCATGCTTTTATATGGTTGAGTACATATACTATGAAATGAAGCCACCTTCTATACAACTATAGTAAAAAGGTGCTCCATACTGCCACTCAGTGGGATTCCTCGTGAGTAACGCAGAAAGTCATTTTGTGTAACAAACTATTACAATATACAATTTCTTGTATAGTATTCATTGATTACTCTGTTCAATGATCTGTTGGTTACAGGATAGTGATATTTCTAGGTTTTACAAAGTGATATCAGTACAGTGTCAGTTATCACTACTTGTGCTACCAACTACAAAATCTGATGAGTGTATGTTTTGCTTTCAATGTAACTGCTCTTACAGTTGCTATATCATGCTTTTATATGGTTGAGTAGATATGTAATGAAACGAAGCCACCTTCTATACAAGTATAGTAAAAAGGTGCTCCATACTGCCACTCAGTGGGATTCCTCAGGAGTAACGCAGAAAGTCATTTTGTGTAACAAACTATTACAATATACAATTTCTTGCATAATATTCATTGTTTACTATGTTCAGTGATCTGTTGGTTACAGGATAGTGATATTTCTAGGTTTTACAAAGTGATATCAGTACAGTGTCAGTTATAACTACTTGTACAACCAACTACAAAATCTGATGAGTGTATGTTTTGCGTTCAATGTAACTGCTCTTACAGTTGCTATATCATGCTTTTATATGGTTGAGTAGATATGTAATGAAACGAAGCCACCTTCTATACAAGTATAGTAAAAAGGTGCCCCATACTGCCACTCAGTGGGATTCCTGAGGAGTAACACAGAAAGTCTTTTTGTGTAACGAACTATTACAATTTACAATCCAATATATTTCTTGTATAATATTCATTGATTACTCTTCTGTGATCTCTTGGTTAGACAACAGTGAAATTTCTAGGTTTTAGAAAGTGCTATCAGTACAGTGTCAGTTATCATTCCTTGTACAAGCAACTTCACAATCTGATGAATGTATCTCTTGCATTCAATGTAACTGCTTTTACCGTTGCTACATCATGCTTTTTATGGCTGATTACATATACAATGAAATGAAGCCACCCTCTCTACAGCTAGAGGAAAAAGGTGCTCCATACTGCCACTCAGTGGGATTCCTCGGGAGTAACACAGAAAATCATTTTTTGTAACAAACTATTAAAATTTACAATCCAATATATTTCTTGAATAGTATTCATTCATTACTCTTCTGTGATCTCTTGGTTAGACAAAAGTGAAATTTCTACGTTTTACAAAGTGATATCAATACAGTCTCAGTTATCACTCCTTGTACAACCAACTTCAAAATCTGATGAATGTATGTCTTGCATTCAATGTAACTGCTCTTACAGTTGATATATCATGATTTTACATGATTGAGTACATATACAATGAAATGAAGCCACCTTCTATACAACTATAGTAAAAAGGTTCTCCATACTGCCACTCAGTGGGATTCCTCGGGAGTAATGCAGAAAGTCATTTTGTGTAATAAACTATTACAATTTACAATCCAATGTATTTCTTGTATAGTATTCATTGATTACTCTTGTGTGATCTCTTGGTTAGACAACAGTGAAATTTCTACGTTTTACAAAGTGATATCAATAAAGTGTCAGTTATCACTCCTTGTACAACCAACTTCAAAATCTGATGAATGTATGTCTTGCATTCAATGTAACTGCTCTTACAGTTGCTATATCACGCTTTTATATGGTTGAGTACATATACAATGAAATGAAGCCACCTTCTATACAACTACAGTAAAAAGGTGCTCCATACTGCCACTCTGTGGGATTCCTCGGGAGTAACGGAGAAAGTCATTTTGTGTAACAAACTATTACAATATACAATTTCTTGCATAGTATTCATTGATTACTCTGTTCAATGATCTGTTGGTTACAGGATAGTGATATTTCTAGGTTTTACAAAGTGATATCAGTACAGTGTCAGTTATCACTACTTTTATAACCAACTACAAAATCTGATGAGTGTATGTTTTGCTTTCAATGTAATTGCTCTTACAGTTGCTATATCATGCTTTTATATGGTTGAGTATGCAATGAAACGAAGCCACCTTCTATACAAGTATAGTAAAAAGGTGCTCCATATTGCCACTCAGTGGGATTCCTCAAGAATAACGCAGAAAGTCTTGTGTAACAAACTATTACAATTTACAATCCAATATATTTCTTGTATAGTATTCATTGATTACTCTTCTGTGATCTCTTGGTTAGACAACAGTGAAATTTCTAGGTTTTACAAAGTGATATCAGTACAGTGTCAGTTATCACTCCTTGTACAACCAACTTCACAATCTGATGAATGTATCTCTTGCATTCAATGTAACTGTTTTTACTGTTGCTATATCATGCTTTTTATGGTTGAGTACGTATACAATGAAATGAAGCCACCCTTTATACAGCTAGAGGAAAAAGGTGCTCCTTACTGCCACTCAGTGGGATTCCTCAGGAGTAACACAGAAAATCATTTTGTGTAACAAACTATTAAAATTTACAATCCAATATATTTCTTGAATAGTATTCATTGATTACTCTTCTGTGATCTCTTGGTTAGACAAAAGTGAAATTTCTACGTTTTACAAAGTGATATCAATACAGTCTGAGTTATCACTCCTTGTACAATCAACTTCAAAATCTGATGAATGTATGTCTTGCATTCAATGTAACTGCGCTTACAGTTGTCATATCATGCTTTTACATGATTGAGTACATATACAATGAAATGAAGCCACCTTCTATACAACTATAGTAAAAAGGTGCTTCATACTGCCACTCATTGGGATTCCTCGGGAGTAACGCAGAAAGTCATTTTGTGTAACAAACTATTACAATATACATTTTCTTGTATAGTATTCATTGATTACTCTTTTCAGTGATCTGTTGGTTACAGGATAGTGATATTTCTACGTTTTACAAAGTGATATCAGTACAGTGTCGGTTATCACTCCTTGTACAACCAACTTCAAAATCTGATGAATGTATGTCTTGCATTTAATGTAACTGCTCTTACAATTGCTATATCATGCTTTTATATGGTTGAGTACATATACAATGAAACGAAGCCACCTTCTATACAAGTATAGTAAAAAGGTGCTCCATACTGCCACTCAGTGGGATTCCTCAAGAGTAACGCAGAAAGTCTTGTGTAACAAACTATTACAATTTACAATCCAATATATTTCTTGTATAGTATTCATTGATTACTCTTCTGTGATCTCTTGGTTAGACAACAGTGAAATTTCTAGGTTTTACAAAGTGATATCAGTACAGTGTCAGTTATCACTCCTTGTACAACCAACTTCACTATATGATGAATGTATCTCTTGCATTCAATGTAACTGCTTTTACTGTTGCTATATCATGCTTTTTATGGTTGAGTACATATACAATGAAATGAAGCCACCTTTATACAGCTAGAGGAAAAAGGTGCTCCATACTGCCACTCAGTGGGATTCCTCGGGAGTAACACAGAAAATCATTTTGTGTAACAAACTATTAAAATTTACAATCCAATATATTTCTTGAATACTATTCATTGATTACTCTTCTGTGATCTCTTGGTTAGACAAAAGTGAAATTTCTACGTTTTACAAAGTTATATCAATACAGTCTCAGTTATCACTCCTTGTACAACCAAGTTCAAAATCTGATGAATGTATGTCTTGCATTCAATGTAACTGCTCTTACAGTTGATATATCATGCTTTTACATGATTGAGTACATATACAATGAAATGAAGCCACCTTCTATACAACTATAGTAAAAAGGTGCTCCATACTGCCACTCACTGGGATTCCTCGGGAGTAACGCAGAAAGTAATTTTGTGTAACAAACTATTACAATATACATTTTCTTGTATAGTATTCATTGATTACTCTTTTCAGTGATCTGGTGGTTACAGGATAGTGATATTTCTAGGTTTTACAAAGTGATATCAGTACAGTGTCGGTTATCACTCCTTGTACAACCAACTTCAAAATCTGATGAATGTATGTCTTGCATTTAATGTAACTGCTCTTACAGTTGCTATATCATGCTTTTATATGGTTGAGTACATATACAATTAAATGAAGCCACCTTCTATACAGCTGGAGGAAAAAGGTGCTCCATACTGCCACTCAGTGGGATTCTTCGGGAGTAACGCAGAAAGTCATTTTGTGTAACAAACTATTACAATTTACAATCCAATGTATTTATTGTATAGTATTCATCGATTACTCTTGTGTGATCTCTTGGTTAGACAACAGTGAAATTTCTACGTTTTACAAAGTGATATCAATACAGTGTCAGTTATCACTCCTTGTACAACCAACTTCAAAATCTGATGAATGTATCTCTGCCATTCAATGTAACTGCTCTTACAGTTGCTATATCATGCTTTTATATGGTTGAGTACACATACAATGAAATGAAGCCACCTTCTATAGAACTACAGTAAAAAGGTGCTCCATACTGCCACTCAGTGGGATTCCTCCGGAGTAACGCAGAAAGTCATTTTGTGTAAAAAACTATTACAATTTACAATCCAATGTATTTCTTGTATAGTATTCGTTGATTACTCTTCTGCGATCGCTTGGTTAGACAATAGTGAAATTTCTAGGTTTTCCAACGTGATATCAATACAGTGTCAGTAATCACTCCTTGTACAACCAACTTCAAAATCTGATGAACGTATCTCTTGCATTCAATGTAACTGCTCTTACAGTTGCTATATCATGCTTTTATATGGTTGAGTACATATACAATGAAATGAAGCCACCTTCTATACAACTATAGTAAAAAGGAGCTCCATACTGCCACTCAGTGGGATTCCTCGGGAGTAACGCAGAAAGTCATTTTGTGTAACAAACTATTACAATATATAATGTCTTGTATAGTATTCATTGATTACTCTTTTCAATGATCTGTTGGTTACAGGATAGTGATATTTCTAGGTTTTACAAAGTGATTTTAAGTACAGTGTCAGTTATCACTCCTTGTACAAACAACTTCAAAATCTGATGAATGTATCTCGGGCATTCAATGTAACTGCTCTTACAGTTGCTATATCATGCTTTTATATGGTTGAGTACATATACAATGAAATGAAGCCACCTTCTATACAACTATAGCAAAAAGGTGCCCCATACGGCCACTCAGTGGGATTTCTCGGGAGTAACGCAGAAAGTTATTTTGTGTAACAAACTATTACAATTTACAATCCAATGTATTTCTTGTATAGTATTCATTGATTACTCTTCTGTGAACTCTTGGTTAGACAACAGTGAAATTTCTGCGTTTTACAAAGTGATATCAGTACAGTGTCAGTTATCACTCCTTGTACAAAGAACTTCAAAATCTGATGAATGTATCTCTGGCATTCAATGTAACTGCTCTTACAGTTGCTATATCATGCTTTTATATGGTTGAGTACATATACAATGAAATGAAGCCACCTTCTATACAACTATAGCAAAAAGGTGCTCCATACTGCCACTCAGTGGGATTCCTCGGGAGTAACGCAGAAAGTCATTTTGTGTAACAAACTATTACATTTTACAATCCAATGTATTTCTTGTATAGTATTCATTGATTACTCTTCTGTGAACTCTTGGTTAGACAACAGTGAAATTTCTACGTTTTACAAAGAGATATCAGGACAGTGTCAGTTATCACTCCTTGTACAACCAACTTTAAAATCTGATGAATGTATCTCTTGCATTCAATGTAACTGCTCTTACCGTTGCTATATCATGCTTTTATATGGTTGAGTACACATACAATGAAATGAAGCCACCTTCTATACAACTATAGCAAAAAGGTGCTCCATACTGCCACTCAGTGGGATTCCTCGTGAGTAACGCAGAAAGTCATTTTGTGTAACAAACTATTACAATATACAATTTCTTGTATAGTATTCATTGATTACTCTTTTCAATGATCTGTTGGTTACAGGATAGTGATATTTCTAGGTTTTACAAAGTGATATCAGTACAGTGTCAGTTATCACTCCTTGTACAAACAACTTCAAAATCTGATGAATCTATCTCTGCCATTCAATGTAACTGCTCTTACAGTTGCTATATCATGCTTTTATATGGTTGAGTACATATACAATGAAATGAAGCCACCTTCTATACAACTATAGCAAAAAGGTGCTCCATACTGCCACTGAGTGGGATTCCTCGGGAGTAACGCAGAAAATCATTTTGTGTAACAAACTATTACAATTTACAATCCAATGTAATTCTTGGATAGTATTCATTGATTACTCTTCTGTGAACTCTTGGTTAGACAACAGTGAAATTTCTACGTTTTACAAAGTGATATCAGTAGAGTGTCAGTTATCACTCCTTGTACAACGAACTTCAAAATCTGATGAATGTATCTCTTGCATTCAATGTAATTGCTCTTACAGTTGATATATCTTGATTTTATATGGTTGAGTACATATACAATTAAATGAAGCCACCTTCTATACAACTACAGTAAAAAGGTGCTCCATACTGCCACCCAGTGGGATTCCTCGGGAGTAACGCAGAAAGTCATGTTGTGTAACAAACTAATACAATTTACAATCCAATGTATTTCTTGTATAGTATTCATTGATTTCTCTTCTGCGATCTCTTGGTTAGACAACAGTGAAATTTCTAGGTTTTACAACGTGATATCAATACAGTGTCAGTAATCACTCCTTGTACAACCAACTTCAAAATCTGATGAATGTATCTCTTGCATTCAATGTAACTGCTCTTACAGTTGCTATATCATGCTTTTATATGGTTGAGTACATATACAATGAAATGAAGCCACCTTCTATACAACTATAGTAAAAAGGAGCTCCATACTGCCACTCAGTGGGATTCCTCGGGAGTAACGCAGAAAGTCATTTTGTGTAACAAACTATTACAATATATAATTTCTTGTATAGTATTCATTGATTACTCTTTTCAATGATCTGTTGGTTACAGGATAGTGATATTTCTAGGTTTTACAAAGTGATATCAGTACAGTGTCAGTTATCACTCCTTGTACAAACAACTTCAAAATCTGATGAATGTATCTCTGGCATTCAATGTAACTGCTCTTACAGTTGCTATATCATGCTTTTATATGGTTGAGTACATATACAATGAAATGAAGCCACCTTCTATACAACTATAGCAAAAAGGTGCTCCATACTGCCACTCAGTGGGATTCCTCGGGAGTAACGCAGAAAGTCATTTTGTGTAACAAACTATTACAATTTACAATCCAATGTATTTCTTGTATAGTATTCATTGATTACTCTTCTGTGAACTCTTGGTTAGACAACAGTGAAATTTCTACGTTTTACAAAGTGATATCAGTACAGTGTCAGTTATCACTCCTTGTACAACCAACTTCAAAATCTGATGAATGTATCTCTTGCATTCAATGTAATTGCTCTTTCAGTTGATATATCTTGATTTTATATGGTTGAGTACATATACAATTAAATGAAGCCACCTTCTATACAACTATAGCAAAAAGGTGCTCCATACTGCCACTCAGTGGGATTCCTCGGGAGTAACGCAGAAAGTCATTTTGTGTAACAAACTATTACAATTTACAATCCAATGTATTTCTTGTATAGTATTCATTGATTACTCTTCTGTGAACTCTTGGTTAGACAACAGTGAAATTTCTACGTTTTACAAAGAGATATCAGGACAGTGTCAGTTATCACTCCTTGTACAACCAACTTTAAAATCTGATGAATGTATCTCTTGCATTCAATGTAACTGCTCTTACCGTTGCTATATCATGCTTTTATATGGTTGAGTACACATACAATGAAATGAAGCCACCTTCTATACAACTATAGCAAAAAGGTGCTCCATACTGCCACTCAGTGGGATTCCTCGTGAGTAACGCAGAAAGTCATTTTGTGTAACAAACTATTACAATATACAATTTCTTGTACAGTATTCATTGATTACTCTTTTCAATGATCTGTTGGTTACAGGATAGTGATATTTCTAGGTTTTACAAAGTGATATCAGTACAGTGTCAGTTATCACTCCTTGTACAAACAACTTCAAAATCTGATGAATCTATCTCTGCCATTCAATGTAACTGCTCTTACAGTTGCTATATCATGCTTTTATATGGTTGAGTACATATACAATGAAATGAAGCCACCTTCTATACAACTATAGCAAAAAGGTGCTCCATACTGCCACTTAGTGGGATTCCTCGGGAGTAACGCAGAAAATCATTTTGTGTAACAAACTATTACAATTTACAATCCAATGTAATTCTTGGATAGTATTCATTGATTACTCTTCTGTGAACTCTTGGTTAGACAACAGTGAAATTTCTACGTTTTACAAAGTGATATCAGTAGAGTGTCAGTTATCACTCCTTGTACAACGAACTTCAAAATCTGATGAATGTATCTCTTGCATTCAATGTAATTGCTCTTACAGTTGATATATCTTGATTTTATATGGTTGAGTACATATACAATGAAATGAAGCCACCTTCTATACAACTACAGTAAAAAGGTGCTCCATACTGCCACCCAGTGGGATTCCTCGGGAGTAACGCAGAAAGTCATGTTGTGTAACAAACTAATACAATTTACAATCCAATGTATTTCTTGTATAGTATTCATTGATTACTCTTCTGCGATCTCTTGGTTAGACAACAGTGAAATTTCTAGGTTTTACAACGTGATATCAATACAGTGTCAGTAATCACTCCTTGTACAACCAACTTCAAAATCTGATGAATGTATCTCTTGCATTCAATGTAACTGCTCTTACAGTTGCTATATCATGCTTTTATATGGTTGAGTACATATACAATGAAATGAAGCCACCTTCTATACAACTATAGTAAAAAGGAGCTCCATACTGCCACTCAGTGGGATTCCTCGGGAGTAACGCAGAAAGTCATTTTGTGTAACAAACTATTACAATATATAATTTCTTGTATAGTATTCATTGATTACTCTTTTCAATGATCTGTTGGTTACAGGATAGTGATATTTCTAGGTTTTACAAAGTGATATCAGTACAGTGTCAGTTATCACTCCTTGTACAAACAACTTCAAAATCTGATGAATGTATCTCTGGCATTCAATGTAACTTCTCTTACAGTTGCTATATCATGCTTTTATATGGTTGAGTACATATACAATGAAATGAAGCCACCTTCTATACAACTATAGCAAAAAGGTGCTCCATACTGCCACTCAGTGGGATTCCTCGGGAGTAACGCAGAAAGTCATTTTGTGTAACAAACTATTACAATTTACAATCCAATGTATTTCTTGTATAGTATTCATTGATTACTCTTCTGTGAACTCTTGGTTAGACAACAGTGAAATTTCTACGTTTTACAAAGTGATATCAGTACAGTGTCAGTTATCACTCCTTGTACAAAGAACTTCAAAATCTGATGAATGTATCTCTGGCATTCAATGTAACTGCTATTACAGTTGCTATATCATGCTTTTATATGGTTGAGTACATATACAATGAAATGAAGCCACCTTCTATAAAACTATAGCAAAAAGGTGCTCCATACTGCCACTCAGTGGGATTCCTCGGGAGTAACGCAGAAAGTCATTTTGTGTAACAAACTATTACAATTTACAATCCAATGTATTTCTTGTATAGTATTCATTGATTACTCTTCTGTGAACTCTTGGTTAGACAACAGTGAAATTTCTACGTTTTACAAAGTGATATCAGTACAGTGTCAGTTATCACTCCTTGTACAACCAACTTCAAAATCTGATGAATGTATCTCTTGCATTCAATGTAATTGCTCTTTCAGTTGATATATCTTGATTTTATATGGTTGAGTACATATACAATTAAATGAAGCCACCTTCTATACAACTACAGTAAAAAGGTGCTCCATACTGCCACTCAGTGGGATTACTCGGGAGTAACGGAGAAAGTCATTTTGTGTAACAAACTATTACAATTTACAATCCAATGTATTTCTTGTATAGTATTCATTGATTACTCTTCTGCGATCTCTTGGTTAGACAACAGTGAAATTTCTAGGTTTTACAACGTGATATTAATACAGTGTCAGTTATCTCTCCTTGTACAACCAACTTCAAAATCTGATGAATGTATCTCTTGCATTCAATGTAACTGCTCTTACAGTTGCTATATCATGCTTTTATATGGTTGAGTACATATACAATGAAATGAAGCCACCTTCTATACAACTATAGTAAAAAGTAGCTCCATACTGCCACTCAGTGGGATTCCTCGGGAGTAACGCAGAAAGTCATTTTGTGTAATAAACTATTACAATATATAATTTCTTGTATAGTATTCATTGATTACTCTTTTGAATGATCTGTTGGTTACAGGATAGTGATATTTCTAGGTTTTACAAAGTGATATCAGTACAGTGTCAGTTATCACTCCTTGTACAAACAACTTCAAAATCTGATGAATGTATTTCTGGCATTCAATGTAACTGCTCTTACCGTTGCTATATCATGCTTTTATTTGGTTGAGTACATATACAATGAAATGAAGTCACCTTCTATACAACTATAGCAAAAAGGTGCTCCATACTACCACCCAGTGGGATTCCTCGGGAGTAACGCAGAAAGTCATTTTGTGTAACAAACTATTACAATTTACAATCCAATGTATTTCTTGTATAGTATTCATTGATTACTCTACTGAGATCTCTTGTTTAGACAACAGTGAAATTTCTAGGTTTTACAACGTGATATCAATACAGTGTCAGTAATCACTCCTTGTACAACCAACTTCAAAATCTGATGAATGTATCTCTTGCATTCAATGTAACTGCTCTTACAGTTGCTATATCATGCTTTTATATGGGTGAGTACATATACAATGAAATGAAGCCACCTTCTATACAACTATAGTAAAAAGGTGCTCCATACTGCCACACAGTGGGATTCCTCGGGAGTAACGCAGAAAGTCATTTTGTGTAACAAACTATTACAATTTACAATCCAATGTATTTCTTGTATAGTATTCATTGATTTCTCTTCTGTGAACTCTTGGTTAGACAACATTGAAATTTCTACGTTTTACAAAGTGATATCAGTAAATTGTCATTTATCACTCCTTGTACAACCAACTTCAAAATCTTATGAATGTATCTCTTGCATTCAATGTAATTGCTCTTGCAGTTGATATATCTTGATTTTATATGGTTGAGTACATATACAATTAATTGAAGCCACCTTCTATACAGCTGGAGGAAAAAGGTGTTCCATACTGCCACTCAGTGGGATTCTTCGGGAGAAACGCAGAAAGTCATTTTGTGTAACAAACTATTACAATATATAATTTCTTGTATAGTATTCATTGATTACTCTTTCCAATGATCTGTTCGTTACAAGATAGTGATATTTCTAGGTTTTACAAAGTGATATCAGTACAGTGTCAGTTATCACTCCTTGTACAACCAACTTCAAAATCTGATGAATGTATGTCTTGCATTCAATGTAATTGCTCTAACAGTCGATATAACATGCTATTGCAAGATTGAGTACATATACAATGAAATGAAGCCACCTTCTATACAGCTAGAGGAAAAAGGTGTTCCATACTGCCACTCAGTGGGAATCCTCGGGAGTAACACAGAAAATAATTTTGTGTAACAAAGTATTACAATTTACAATCCAATGTAATTCTTGTATAGTATTCATTGATTACTCTTCTGCGATCTCTTGGTTAGACAACCGTGAAATTTCTTGGTTTTTCAACGTGATATCAATACAATATCAGTAATCACTCCTTGTACAACCAACTTCAAAATCTGATGAATGTATCTCTTGCATTCAATGTAACTGCTCTTACAGTTGCTATATCATGCTTTTATATGGTTGGGTACATATACAATGAAATGAAGCCACCTTCTATACAACTATAGTAAAAAGGAGCTCCATACTGCCACTCAGTGGGATTCCTCGGGAGTAATGCAGAAAGTCATTTTGTGTAACAAACTATTACAATATATAATTTCTTGTATAGTATTCATTGATTACTCTTTTCAATGATCTGTTGGTTGCAGGATATTGATATTTCTAGGTTTTACAAAGTGATATCAGTACAGTGTCAGTTATCACTCCTTGTACAAACAACTTCAAAATCTGATGAATGTATCTCTGGCATTCAATGTAACTGCTCTTACCGTTGCTATATCATGCTTTTATATGGTTGAGTACATATACAATGAAATGAAGCCACCTTCTATACAACTACAGTAAAAAGGGGCTCCATACTGCCACTCAGTGGGATTCCTCGGGAGTAACACAGAAAGTCATTTTGTGTAACAAACTATTACAATTTACAATCCAATGTATTTCTTGTATAGTATTCATTGATTACTCTTCTGTGAACTCTTGGTTAGACAACAGTGAAATTTCTACGTTTTACAAAGTGATATCAGTACAGTGTCAGTTATCACTCCTTGTACAACCAACTTCAAAATCTGATGAATGTATCTCTTGCATTCAATGTAATTGCTCTTACAGTTGATATATCTTGATTTTATATGGTTGAGTACATATACAATTAAATGAAGCCACCTTCTATACAGCTGGAGGAAAAGGGTGCTCCATTCTTCCACTCAGTGGGATTCCTCGGGAGTAACGCAGAAAGTCATTTTGTGTAACAAACTATTACAATTTAAAATCCAATGTATTTCTTGTATAGTATTCATTGATTACTCTACTGCGATCTCTTGTTTAGACAACAGTGAAATTTCTAGGTTTTACAACGTGGTATCAATACAGTGTCAGTAATCACTCGTTGTACAACCAACTTTAAAATCTGATGAACGTATCTCTTGCATTCAATGTAACTGCTCTTACAGTTGCTATATCATGCTTTTATATGGTTGAGTACATATACAATGAAATGAAGCCACCTTCTATACAACTATAGTAAAAAGGTGCTCCATACTGCCACGCCGTGGGATTCCTCGGGAGTAACGCAGAAAGTCATTTTGTGTAACAAACTATTACAATATACAATTTCTTGTATAGTATTTATTGATTACTCTTTTCAATGATCTGTTGGTTACAGGATAGTGATATTTCTAGGTTTTACAAAGTGATATCAATACAGTGTCAGTTATCACTCCTTATACAACCAACTTCAAAATCTGATGAATGTATGTCTTGCATTCAATGTAATTGCTCTTACAGTTGATATAACATGGTATTGCAAGATTGAGTACATATACAATGAAATGAAGCCACCTTCTATACAGCTGGAGGAAAAAGGTGCTCCATACTGCAACTCAGTGGGATTCCTCGGGAGAAACGCAGAAAGTCATTTTGTGTAACAAACTATTACAATATATAATTTCTTGTATAATATTCATTGATTACTCTTTTCAATGATCTGTTGGTTACAGGATAGTGATATTTCTAGGTTTTACAAAGTGATATCAGTACAGTGTCAGTTATCACTCCTTATACAACCAACTTCAAAATCTGATGAATGTATGTCTTGCATTCAATGTAATTGCTCTTACAGTTGATATATCTTGATTTTATATGGTTGAGTACATATACAATTAAATGAAGCCACCTTCTATACAGCTGGAGGAAAAAGGAGCTCCATACTGCCACTCAGTGGGAATCCTCGGGAGTAACAGAGAAAATAATTTTGTGTAACAAACTATTACAATTTACAATCCAATGTAATTCTTGGATAGTATTCATTGATTACTCTTCTGCGATCTCTTGGTTACACAACAGTGAAATTTCTAGGTTTTTCAAAGTGATATCAATACAGTGTCAGGTATCACTCCTTGTACAACCAACTTCAAAATCTGATGAATGTATCTCTGGCATTCAATGTAACTGCTCTTACCGTTGCTATATCATGCTTTTATATGGTTGAGTACATATACAATGAAATGAAGCCACCTTCTATACAACTACAATAAAAATGTGCTCCATACTGCCACTCAGTGGGATTCCTCGGTAGTAACGCAGAAAGTCATTTTGTGTAACAAACTATTACAATTTACAATCCAATGTATTTCTTGTATAGTATTCATTGATTACTCTTCTGTGAACTCTTGGTTACACAACAGTGAAATTTCTACGTTTTACAACGTGATATCAATACAGTGTCAGTAATCACTCCTTGTACAACCAACTTCAAAATCTGATGAATGTATCTCTTGCATTCAATGTAACTGCTCTTACAGTTGCTATATCATGCTTTTATATGGTTGAGTACATATACAATGAAATGAAGCTACCTTCTATGCAACTATAGTAAAAAGGTACTCCATACTGCCACTCAGTGGGATTCCTCGTGAGTAATGCAGAAAGTCATTTTGTGTAACAAACTATTACAATATACAATTTCTTGTATAGTATTCATTGATTACTCTTTTCAATGATCTGTTGGTTACAGGATAGTGATATTTCTAGGTTTTACAAAGTGATATCAGTACAGTGTCAGTTATCACTCCTTGTACAAACAGCTTCAAAATCTGATGAATGTATCTCTGGCATTCAATGTAACTGCTCTTACAGTTGCTATATCATGCTTTTATTTGGTTGAGTACATAGACAATGAAATGAAGCCACCTTTTATACAACTATAGCAAAAAGGTGCTCCATACTGCCACTCAGGGGGATTCCTCGGGAGTAACGCAGAAAGTCATTTTGTGTAACAAACTATTACAATTTACAATCCAATGTATTTCTTGTATAGTATTCATTGATTACTCTTCTGTGAACTCTTGGTTAGACAACAGTGAAATTTCTACGTTTTACAAAGTGATATCAGTACAGTGTCAGTTATCACTCCTCGTATAAAGAACTTCAAAATCTGATGAATGTATCTCTGGCATTCAATGTAACTGCTCTTACAGTTGCTATATCATGCTTTTATATGGTTGAGTACATATACAATGAAATGAAGCCACCTTCTATACAACTACAGTAAAAAGGTGCTCCATACTGCTACTCAGTGGGATTCCTCGGGAGTAACGCAGAAAGTCATTTTGTGTAACAAACTATTACAATTTACAATCCAATGTATTTCTTGTATAGTATTCATTGATTACTCTTCTGTGAACTCTTGGTTACACAACAGTGAAATTTCTACGTTTTACAAAGTGATATCAGTACAGTGTCAGTTATCACTCCTTGTACAACCAACTTCAAAATCTGATGAATGTATCTCTTGCATTCAATGTAATTGCTCTTACAGTTGCTATATCATGCTTTTATATGGTTGAGTACATATACAATGAAATGAAGCCACCTTCTATACAACTACAGTAAAAAGGTGCTCCATACTGCCACTCAGTGGGATTCCTCGGGAGTAACGCAGAAAATCATTTTGTGTAACAAACTATTACAATTTACAATCCAATGTATTTCTTGTATAGTATTAATTGATTACTCTTCTGCGATCTCTTGGTTAGACAACAGTGAAATTTCTAGGTTTTACAACGTGATATCAATACAGTGTCAGTAATCACTCCTTGTACAACCAACTTCAAAATCTGATGAATGTATCTCTTGCATTCAATGTAACTGCTCTTACAGTTGCTATATCATGCTTTTATATGGTTGAGTACATATACAATGAAATGAAGCTACCTTCTATGCAACTATAGTAAAAAGGTACTCCATACTGCCACTCAGTGGGATTCCTCGTGAGTAATGCAGAAAGTCATTTTGTGTAACAAACTATTACAATTTACAATCCAATGTATTTCTTGTATAGTATTCATTGATTACTCTTCTGTGAACTCTTGGTTACACAACAGTGAAATTTCTACGTTTTACAAAGTGATATCAGTACAGTGTCAGTTATCACTCTTTGTACAACCAACTTCAAAATCTGATGAATGTATCTCTTGCATTCAATGTAATTGCTCTTACAGTTGCTATATCATGCTTTTATATGGTTGAGTACATATACAATGAAATGAAGCCACCTTCTATACAACTACAGTAAAAAGGTGCTCCATACTGCCACTCAGTGGGATTCCTCGGGAGTAACGCAGAAAGTCATTTTGTGTAACAAACTATTACAATTTACAATCCAATGTATTTCTTGTATAGTATTCATTGATTACTCTTCTGCGATCTCTTGGTTAGACAACAGTGAAATTTCTAGGTATTACAACGTGATATCAATACAGTGTCAGTAATCACTCCTTGTACAACCAACTTCAAAATCTGATGAATGTATCTCTTGCATTCAATGTAACTGCTCTTACAGTTGCTATATCATGCTTTTATATGGTTGAGTACATATACAATGAAATGAAGCTACCTTCTATGCAACTATAGTAAAAAGGTACTCCATACTGCCACTCAGTGGGATTCCTCGTGAGTAATGCAGAAAGTCATTTTGTGTAACAAACTATTACAATATACAATTTCTTGTATAGTATTCATTGATTACTCTTTTCAATGATCTGTTGGTTACAGGATAGTGATATTTCTAGGTTTTACAAAGTGATATCAGTACAGTGTCAGTTATCACTCCTTGTACAAACAGCTTCAAAATCTGATGAATGTATCTCTGGCATTCAATGTAACTGCTCTTACAGTTGCTATATCATGCTTTTATTTGGTTGAGTACATAGACAATGAAATGAAGCCACCTTTTATACAACTATAGCAAAAAGGTGCTCCATACTGCCACTCAGGGAGATTCCTCGGGAGTAACGCAGAAAGTCATTTTGTGTAACAAACTATTACAATTTACAATCCAATGTATTTCTTGTATAGTATTCATTGATTACTCTTCTGTGAACTCTTGGTTAGACAACAGTGAAATATCTACATTTTACAAAGTGGTATCAGTACAGTGTCAGTTATCACTCCTTGTACAACCAACTTCAAAATCTGATGAATGTATCTCTTGCATTCAATGTAATTGCTCTTACAGTTGATATATCATGCTTTTATATGGTTGAGTACATATACAATTAAATGAAGCCACCTTCTATACAGCTGGAGGAAAAAGGTGCTCCATTCTGCCACTCAGTGGGATTCCTCGGGAGTAACGCAGAAAGTCATTTTGTGTAACAAAATATTACAATTTACAATCCAATGTATTTCTTGTATAGTATTCATTGATTACTCTTCTGTGAACTCTTGGTTAGACAACAGTGAAATTTCTAGGTTTTTCAAAGTGATATCAATACAGTGTCAGTTCTCACTCCTTCTACAACCAACTTCAAAATCTGATGAATGTATCTCTGGCATTCAATGTAACTGCTCTTACCGTTGCTATATTATGCTTTTATATGGTTGAGTACGTATACAATGAAATGAAGCCACCTTCTATACAACTACAGTAAAAAGGTGCTCCATACTGTCACTCCGTGGGATTCCTCGGGAGTAACGCAGAAAGTCATTTTGTGTAACAAACTATGACAATTTACAATCCAATGTATTTCTTGTATAGTATTCATTGATTACTCTTCTGTGATCTCTTGGTTAGACAACAGTGAAATTTCTAGGTTTTACAACGTGATATCAATACAGTGTCAGTAATCACTCCTTGTACAACCAACTTCAAAATCTGATGAATGTATCTCTGGCATTCAATGTAACTGCTCTTACAGTGTGTATATCATGCTTTTATATGGTTGAGTACATATACAATGAAATGAAGCCACCTTCTATACAACTATAGCAAAAAGGTGCTCCATACTGCCACTTAGTGGGATTCCTCGGGAGTAACGCAGAAAGTTATTTTGTGTAACAAACTATTACAATTTACAATCCAATGTATTTCTTGTATAGTATTCATTGATTACTCTTCTGTGAACTCTTGGTTAGACAACAGTGAAATTTCTACGTTTTACAAAGTGATATCAGTACAGTGTCAGTTATCACTCCTCGTACAAAGAACTTCAAAATCTGATGAATGTATCTCTGGCATTCAATGTAACTGCTCTTACAGTTGCTATATCATGCTTTTATATGGTTGAGTACATATACAATGAAATGAAGACACCTTCTATACAACTATAGCAAAAAGGAGCTCCATACTGCCACTCAGTGGGATTCCTCGGGAATAACGCAGAAAGTCATTTTGTGTAACAAACTATTACAATTTACAATCCAATGTATTTCTTGTATAGTATTCATTGATTACTCTTCTGTGAACTCTTGGTTAGACAACAGTGAAATTTCTACGTTTTACAAAGTGATATCAGGACAGTGTCAGTTATCACTCCTTGTACAACCAACTTCAAAATCTGATTAATGTATCTCTTGCAATCAATGTACCTGCTCTTACAGTTGCTATATCATGCTTTTATATGGTTGAGTACATATACAATGAAATGAAGCCACCTTCTATACAACTATAGTAAAAAGGTACTCCATACTGCCACTCAGTGGGATTCCTTGTGAGTAATGCAGAAAGTCATTTTGTGTAACAAACTATTACAATATACAATTTCTTGTATAGTATTCATTGATTACTCTTTTCAATGATCTGTTGGTTACAGGATAGTGATATTTCTAGGTTTTACAAAGTGATATCAGTACAGTGTCAGTTATCACTCCTTGTACAAACAGCTTCAAAATCTGATGAATGTATCTCTGGCATTCAATGTAACTGCTCTTACAGTTGCTATATCATGCTTTTATTTGGTTGAGTACATAGACAATGAAATGAAGCCACCTTTTATACAACTATAGCAAAAAGGTGCTCCATACTGCCACTCAGGGGGATTCCTCGGGAGTAACGCAGAAAGTCATTTTGTGTAACAAACTATTACAATTTACAATCCAATGTATTTCTTGTATAGTATTCATTGATTACTCTTCTGTGAACTCTTGGTTAGACAACAGTGAAATATCTACATTTTACAAAGTGGTATCAGTACAGTGTCAGTTATCACTCCTTGTACAACCAACTTCAAAATCTGATGAATGTATCTCTTGCATTCAATGTAATTGCTCTTACAGTTGATATATCATGCTTTTATATGGTTGAGTACATATACAATTAAATGAAGCCACCTTCTATACAGCTGGAGGAAAAAGGTGCTCCATTCTGCCACTCAGTGGGATTCCTCGGGAGTAACGCAGAAAGTCATTTTGTGTAACAAACTATTACAATTTACAATCCAATGTATTTCTTGTATAGTATTCATTGATTACTCTTCTGTGAACTCTTGGTTACACAACAGTGAAATTTCTACGTTTTACAAAGTGATATCAGTACAGTGTCAGTTATCACTCCTTGTACAACCAACTTCAAAATCTGATGAATGTATCTCTTGCATTCAATGTAATTGCTCTTACAGTTGCTATATCATGCTTTTATATGGTTGAGTACATATACAATGAAATGAAGCCACCTTCTATACAACTACAGTAAAAAGGTGCTCCATACTGCCACTCAGTGGGATTCCTCGGGAGTAACGCAGAAAATCATTTTGTGTAACAAACTATTACAATTTACAATCCAATGTATTTCTTGTATAGTATTAATTGATTACTCTTCTGCGATCTCTTGGTTAGACAACAGTGAAATTTCTAGGTTTTACAACGTGATATCAATACAGTGTCAGTAATCACTCCTTGTACAACCAACTTCAAAATCTGATGAATGTATCTCTTGCATTCAATGTAACTGCTCTTACAGTTGCTATATCATGCTTTTATATGGTTGAGTACATATACAATGAAATGAAGCTACCTTCTATGCAACTATAGTAAAAAGGTACTCCATACTGCCACTCAGTGGGATTCCTCGTGAGTAATGCAGAAAGTCATTTTGTGTAACAAACTATTACAATTTACAATCCAATGTATTTCTTGTATAGTATTCATTGATTACTCTTCTGTGAACTCTTGGTTACACAACAGTGAAATTTCTACGTTTTACAAAGTGATATCAGTACAGTGTCAGTTATCACTCCTTGTACAACCAACTTCAAAATCTGATGAATGTATCTCTTGCATTCAATGTAATTGCTCTTACAGTTGCTATATCATACTTTTATATGGTTGAGTACATATACAATGAAATGAAGCCACCTTCTATACAACTACAGTAAAAAGGTGCTCCATACTGCCACTCAGTGGGATTCCTCGGGAGTAACGCAGAAAGTCATTTTGTGTAACAAACTATTACAATTTACAATCCAATGTATTTCTTGTATAGTATTAATTGATTACTCTTCTGCGATCTCTTGGTTAGACAACAGTGAAATTTCTAGGTTTTACAACGTGATATCAATACAGTGTCAGTAATCACTCCTTGTACAACCAACTTCAAAATCTGATGAATGTATCTCTTGCATTCAATGTAACTGCTCTTACAGTTGCTATATCATGCTTTTATATGGTTGAGTACATATACAATGAAATGAAGCTACCTTCTATGCAACTATAGTAAAAAGGTACTCCATACTGCCACTCAGTGGGATTCCTCGTGAGTAATGCAGAAAGTCATTTTGTGTAACAAACTATTACAATATACAATTTCTTGTATAGTATTCATTGATTACTCTTTTCAATGATCTGTTGGTTACAGGATAGTGATATTTCTAGGTTTTACAAAGTGATATCAGTACAGTGTCAGTTATCACTCCTTGTACTAACAGCTTCAAAATCTGATGAATGTATCTGTGGCATTCAATGTAACTGCTCTTACAGTTGCTATATCATGCTTTTATTTGGTTGAGTACATAGACAATGAAATGAAGCCACCTTTTATACAACTATAGCAAAAAGGTGCTCCATACTGCCACTCAGGGAGATTCCTCGGGAGTAACGCAGAAAGTCATTTTGTGTAACAAACTATTACAATTTACAATCCAATGTATTTCTTGTATAGTATTCATTGATTACTCTTCTGTGAACTCTTGGTTAGACAACAGTGAAATATCTACATTTTACAAAGTGGTATCAGTACAGTGTCAGTTATCACTCCTTGTACAACCAACTTCAAAATCTGATGAATGTATCTCTTGCATTCAATGTAATTGCTCTTACAGTTGATATATCATGCTTTTATATGGTTGAGTACATATACAATTAAATGAAGCCACCTTCTATACAGCTGGAGGAAAAAGGTGCTCCATTCTGCCACTCAGTGGGATTCCTCGGGAGTAACGCAGAAAGTCATTTTGTGTAACAAAATATTACAATTTACAATCCAATGTATTTCTTGTATAGTATTCATTGATTACTCTTCTGTGAACTCTTGGTTAGACGACAGTGAAATTTCTAGGTTTTTCAAAGTGATATCAATACAGTGTCAGTTCTCACTCCTTCTACAACCAACTTCAAAATCTGATGAATGTATCTCTGGCATTCAATGTAACTGCTCTTACCGTTGCTATATTATGCTTTTATATGGTTGAGTACGTATACAATGAAATGAAGCCACCTTCTATACAACTACAGTAAAAAGGTGCTCCATACTGTCACTCCGTGGGATTCCTCGGGAGTAACGCAGAAAGTCATTTTGTGTAACAAACTATGACAATTTACAATCCAATGTATTTCTTGTATAGTATTCATTGATTACTCTTCTGTGATCTCTTGGTTAGACAACAGTGAAATTTCTAGGTTTTACAACGTGATATCAATACAGTGTCAGTAATCACTCCTTGTACAACCAACTTCAAAATCTGATGAATGTATCTCTTGCATTCAATGTAACTGCTCTTACAGTTGCTATATCATGCTTTTATATGGTAGAGTACATATACAATGAAATGAAGCCACCTTCTATACAACTATAGTAAAAAGGTGCTCCATACTGCCACTCAGTGGGATTCCTCGTGAGTAACGCAGAAAGTCATTTTGTGTAACAAACTATTACAATATACAATTTCTTGTATAGTATTCATTGATTACTCTTTCGAATGATCTGTTGGTTACAGGATAGTGATATTTCTAGGTTTTACAAAGTGATATCAGTATAGTGTCAGTTATCACTCCTTGTACAAACAACTTCAAAATCTGATGAATGTATCTCTGGCATTCAATGTAACTGCTCTTACAGTGTGTATATCATGCTTTTATATGGTTGAGTACATATACAATGAAATGAAGCCACCTTCTATACAACTATAGCAAAAAGGTGCTCCATACTGCCACTTAGTGGGATTCCTCGGGAGTAACGCAGAAAGTTATTTTGTGTAACAAACTATTACAATTTACAATCCAATGTATTTCTTGTATAGTATTCATTGATTACTCTTCTGTGAACTCTTGGTTAGACAACAGTGAAATTTCTACGTTTTACAAAGTGATATCAGTACAGTGTCAGTTATCACTCCTCGTACAAAGAACTTCAAAATCTGATGAATGTATCTCTGGCATTCAATGTAACTGCTCTTACAGTTGCTATATCATGCTTTTATATGGTTGAGTACATATACAATGAAATGAAGACACCTTCTATACAACTATAGCAAAAAGGAGCTCCATACTGCCACTCAGTGGGATTCCTCGGGAATAACGCAGAAAGTCATTTTGTGTAACAAACTATTACAATTTACAATCCAATGTATTTCTTGTATAGTATTCATTGATTACTCTTCTGTGAACTCTTGGTTAGACAACAGTGAAATTTCTAGGTTTTTCAAAGTGATATCAATACAGTGTCAGTTCTCACTCCTTCTACAATCAACTTCAAAATCTGATGAATGTATCTCTGGCATTCAATGTAACTGCTCTTACCGTTGCTATATTATGCTTTTATATGGTTGAGTACGTATACAATGAAATGAAGCCACCTTCTATACAACTACAGTAAAAAGGTGCTCCATACTGTCACTCCGTGGGATTCCTCGGGAGTAACGCAGAAAGTCATTTTGTGTAACAAACTATGACAATTTACAATCCAATGTATTTCTTGTATAGTATTCATTGATTACTCTTCTGTGATCTCTTGGTTAGACAACAGTGAAATTTCTAGGTTTTACAACGTGATATCAATACAGTGTCAGTAATCACTCCTTGTACAACCAACTTCAAAATCTGATGAATGTATCTCTTGCATTCAATGTAACTGCTCTTACAGTTGCTATATCATGCTTTTATATGGTTGAGTACATATACAATGAAATGAAGCCACCTTCTATACAACTATAGTAAAAAGGTGCTCCATACTGCCACTCAGTGGGATTCCTCGTGAGTAACGCAGAAAGTCATTTTGTGTAACAAACTATTACAATATACAATTTCTTGTATAGTATTCATTGATTACTCTTTCGAATGATCTGTTGGTTACAGGATAGTGATATTTCTAGGTTTTACAAAGTGATATCAGTATAGTGTCAGTTATCACTCCTTGTACAAACAACTTCAAAATCTGATGAATGTATCTCTGGCATTCAATGTAACTGCTCTTACAGTGTGTATATCATGCTTTTATATGGTTGAGTACATATACAATGAAATGAAGCCACCTTCTATACAACTATAGCAAAAAGGTGCTCCATACTGCCACTTAGTGGGATTCCTCGGGAGTAACGCAGAAAGTTATTTTGTGTAACAAACTATTACAATTTACAATCCAATGTATTTCTTGTATAGTATTCATTGATTACTCTTCTGTGAACTCTTGGTTAGACAACAGTGAAATTTCTACGTTTTACAAAGTGATATCAGTACAGTGTCAGTTATCACTCCTCGTACAAAGAACTTCAAAATCTGATGAATGTATCTCTGGCATTCAATGTAACTGTTCTTACAGTTGCTATATCATGCTTTTATATGGTTGAGTACATATACAATGAAATGAAGACACCTTCTATACAACTATAGCAAAAAGCAGCTCCATACTGCCACTCAGTGGGATTCCTCGGGAATAACGCAGAAAGTCATTTTGTGTAACAAACTATTACAATTTACAATCCAATGTATTTCTTGTATAGTATTCATTGATTACTCTTCTGTGAACTCTTGGTTAGACAACAGTGAAATTTCTACGTTTTACAAAGTGATATCAGGACAGTGTCAGTTATCACTCCTTGTACAACCAACTTCAAAATCTGATTAATGTATCTCTTGCAATCAATGTACCTGCTCTTACAGTTGCTATATCATGCTTTTATATGGTTGAGTACATATACAATGAAATGAAGCCACCTTCTATACAACTATAGTAAAAAGGTACTCCATACTGCCACTCAGTGGGATTCCTCGTGAGTAATGCAGAAAGTCATTTTGTGTAACAAACTATTACAATATACAATTTCTTGTATAGTATTCATTGATTACTCTTTTCAATGATCTGTTGGTTACAGGATAGTGATATTTCTAGGTTTTACAAAGTGATATCAGTACAGTGTCAGTTATCACTCCTTGTACAAACAGCTTCAAAATCTGATGAATGTATCTCTGGCATTCAATGTAACTGCTCTTACAGTTGCAATATCATGCTTTTATTTGGTTGAGTACATAGACAATGAAATGAAGCCACCTTTTATACAACTATAGCAAAAAGGTGCTCCATACTGCCACTCAGGGGGATTCCTCGGGAGTAACGCAGAAAGTCATTTTGTGTAACAAACTATTACAATTTACAATCCAATGTATTTCTTGTATAGTATTCATTGATTACTCTTCTGTGAACTCTTGGTTAGACAACAGTGAAATATCTACATTTTACAAAGTGGTATCAGTACAGTGTCAGTTATCACTCCTTGTACAACCAACTTCAAAATCTGATGAATGTATCTCTTGCATTCAATGTAATTGCTCTTACAGTTGATATATCATGCTTTTATATGGTTGAGTACATATACAATTAAATGAAGCCACCTTCTATACAGCTGGAGGAAAAAGGTGCTCCATTCTGCCACTCAGTGGGATTCCTCGGGAGTAACGCAGAAAGTCATTTTGTGTAACAAAATATTACAATTTACAATCCAATGTATTTCTTGTATAGTATTCATTGATTACTCTTCTGTGAACTCTTGGTTAGACAACAGTGAAATTTCTAGGTTTTTCAAAGTGATATCAATACAGTGTCAGTTCTCACTCCTTCTACAACCAACTTCAAAATCTGATGAATGTATCTCTGGCATTCAATGTAACTGCTCTTACCGTTGCTATATTATGCTTTTATATGGTTGAGTACGTATACAATGAAATGAAGCCACCTTCTATACAACTACAGTAAAAAGGTGCTCCATACTGTCACTCCGTGGGATTCCTCGGGAGTAACGCAGAAAGTCATTTTGTGTAACAAACTATGACAATTTACAATCCAATGTATTTCTTGTATAGTATTCATTGATTACTCTTCTGTGATCTCTTGGTTAGACAACAGTGAAATTTCTAGGTTTTACAACGTGATATCAATACAGTGTCAGTAATCACTCCTTGTACAACCAACTTCAAAATCTGATGAATGTATCTCTGGCATTCAATGTAACTGCTCTTACAGTGTGTATATCATGCTTTTATATGGTTGAGTACATATACAATGAAATGAAGCCACCTTCTATACAACTATAGCAAAAAGGTGCTCCATACTGCCACTTAGTGGGATTCCTCGGGAGTAACGCAGAAAGTTATTTTGTGTAACAAACTATTACAATTTACAATCCAATGTATTTCTTGTATAGTATTCATTGATTACTCTTCTGTGAACTCTTGGTTAGACAACAGTGAAATTTCTACGTTTTACAAAGTGATATCAGTACAGTGTCAGTTATCACTCCTCGTACAAAGAACTTCAAAATCTGATGAATGTATCTCTGGCATTCAATGTAACTGCTCTTACAGTTGCTATATCATGCTTTTATATGGTTGAGTACATATACAATGAAATGAAGACACCTTCTATACAACTATAGCAAAAAGGAGCTCCATACTGCCACTCAGTGGGATTCCTCGGGAATAACGCAGAAAGTCATTTTGTGTAACAAACTATTACAATTTACAATCCAATGTATTTCTTGTATAGTATTCATTGATTACTCTTCTGTGAACTCTTGGTTAGACAACAGTGAAATTTCTACGTTTTACAAAGTGATATCAGGACAGTGTCAGTTATCACTCCTTGTACAACCAACTTCAAAATCTGTTTAATGTATCTCTTGCAATCAATGTACCTGCTCTTACAGTTGCTATATCATGCTTTTATATGGTTGAGTACATATACAATGAAATGAAGCCACCTTCTATACAACTATAGTAAAAAGGTACTCCATACTGCCACTCAGTGGGATTCCTTGTGAGTAATGCAGAAAGTCATTTTGTGTAACAAACTATTACAATATACAATTTCTTGTATAGTATTCATTGATTACTCTTTTCAATGATCTGTTGGTTACAGGATAGTGATATTTCTAGGTTTTACAAAGTGATATCAGTACAGTGTCAGTTATCACTCCTTGTACAAACAGCTTCAAAATCTGATGAATGTATCTCTGGCATTCAATGTAACTGCTCTTACAGTTGCTATATCATGCTTTTATTTGGTTGAGTACATAGACAATGAAATGAAGCCACCTTTTATACAACTATAGCAAAAAGGTGCTCCATACTGCCACTCAGGGGGATTCCTCGGGAGTAACGCAGAAAGTCATTTTGTGTAACAAACTATTACAATTTACAATCCAATGTATTTCTTGTATAGTATTCATTGATTACTCTTCTGTGAACTCTTGGTTAGACAACAGTGAAATATCTACATTTTACAAAGTGGTATCAGTACAGTGTCAGTTATCACTCCTTGTACAACCAACTTCAAAATCTGATGAATGTATCTCTTGCATTCAATGTAATTGCTCTTACAGTTGATATATCATGCTTTTATATGGTTGAGTACATATACAATTAAATGAAGCCACCTTCTATACAGCTGGAGGAAAAAGGTGCTCCATTCTGCCACTCAGTGGGATTCCTCGGGAGTAACGCAGAAAGTCATTTTGTGTAACAAACTATTACAATTTACAATCCAATGTATTTCTTGTATAGTATTCATTGATTACTCTTCTGTGAACTCTTGGTTACACAACAGTGAAATTTCTACGTTTTACAAAGTGATATCAGTACAGTGTCAGTTATCACTCCTTGTACAACCAACTTCAAAATCTGATGAATGTATCTCTTGCATTCAATGTAATTGCTCTTACAGTTGCTATATCATGCTTTTATATGGTTGAGTACATATACAATGAAATGAAGCCACCTTCTATACAACTACAGTAAAAAGGTGCTCCATACTGCCACTCAGTGGGATTCCTCGGGAGTAACGCAGAAAATCATTTTGTGTAACAAACTATTACAATTTACAATCCAATGTATTTCTTGTATAGTATTAATTGATTACTCTTCTGCGATCTCTTGGTTAGACAACAGTGAAATTTCTAGGTTTTACAACGTGATATCAATACAGTGTCAGTAATCACTCCTTGTACAACCAACTTCAAAATCTGATGAATGTATCTCTTGCATTCAATGTAACTGCTCTTACAGTTGCTATATCATGCTTTTATATGGTTGAGTACATATACAATGAAATGAAGCTACCTTCTATGCAACTATAGTAAAAAGGTACTCCATACTGCCACTCAGTGGGATTCCTCGTGAGTAATGCAGAAAGTCATTTTGTGTAACAAACTATTACAATTTACAATCCAATGTATTTCTTGTATAGTATTCATTGATTACTCTTCTGTGAACTCTTGGTTACACAACAGTGAAATTTCTACGTTTTACAAAGTGATATCAGTACAGTGTCAGTTATCACTCCTTGTACAACCAACTTCAAAATCTGATGAATGTATCTCTTGCATTCAATGTAATTGCTCTTACAGTTGCTATATCATACTTTTATATGGTTGAGTACATATACAATGAAATGAAGCCACCTTCTATACAACTACAGTAAAAAGGTGCTCCATACTGCCACTCAGTGGGATTCCTCGGGAGTAACGCAGAAAGTCATTTTGTGTAACAAACTATTACAATTTACAATCCAATGTATTTCTTGTATAGTATTAATTGATTACTCTTCTGCGATCTCTTGGTTAGACAACAGTGAAATTTCTAGGTTTTACAACGTGATATCAATACAGTGTCAGTAATCACTCCTTGTACAACCAACTTCAAAATCTGATGAATGTATCTCTTGCATTCAATGTAACTGCTCTTACAGTTGCTATATCATGCTTTTATATGGTTGAGTACATATACAATGAAATGAAGCTACCTTCTATGCAACTATAGTAAAAAGGTACTCCATACTGCCACTCAGTGGGATTCCTCGTGAGTAATGCAGAAAGTCATTTTGTGTAACAAACTATTACAATATACAATTTCTTGTATAGTATTCATTGATTACTCTTTTCAATGATCTGTTGGTTACAGGATAGTGATATTTCTAGGTTTTACAAAGTGATATCAGTACAGTGTCAGTTATCACTCCTTGTACAAACAGCTTCAAAATCTGATGAATGTATCTCTGGCATTCAATGTAACTGCTCTTACAGTTGCTATATCATGCTTTTATTTGGTTGAGTACATAGACAATGAAATGAAGCCACCTTTTATACAACTATAGCAAAAAGGTGCTCCATACTGCCACTCAGGGAGATTCCTTGGGAGTAACGCAGAAAGTCATTTTGTGTAACAAACTATTACAATTTACAATCCAATGTATTTCTTGTATAGTATTCATTGATTACTCTTCTGTGAACTCTTGGTTAGACAACAGTGAAATATCTACATTTTACAAAGTGGTATCAGTACAGTGTCAGTTATCACTCCTTGTACAACCAACTTCAAAATCTGATGAATGTATCTCTTGCATTCAATGTAATTGCTCTTACAGTTGATATATCATGCTTTTATATGGTTGAGTACATATACAATTAAATGAAGCCACCTTCTATACAGCTGGAGGAAAAAGGTGCTCCATTCTGCCACTCAGTGGGATTCCTCGGGAGTAACGCAGAAAGTCATTTTGTGTAACAAAATATTACAATTTACAATCCAATGTATTTCTTGTATAGTATTCATTGATGACTCTTCTGTGAACTCTTGGTTAGACAACAGTGAAATTTCTAGGTTTTTCAAAGTGATATCAATACAGTGTCAGTTCTCACTCCTTCTACAACCAACTTCAAAATCTGATGAATGTATCTCTGGCATTCAATGTAACTGCTCTTACCGTTGCTATATTATGCTTTTATATGGTTGAGTACGTATACAATGAAATGAAGCCACCTTCTATACAACTACAGTAAAAAGGTGCTCCATACTGTCACTCCGTGGGATTCCTCGGGAGTAACGCAGAAAGTCATTTTGTGTAACAAACTATGACAATTTACAATCCAATGTATTTCTTGTATAGTATTCATTGATTACTCTTCTGTGATCTCTTGGTTAGACAACAGTGAAATTTCTAGGTTTTACAACGTGATATCAATACAGTGTCAGTAATCACTCCTTGTACAACCAACTTCAAAATCTGATGAATGTATCTCTTGCATTCAATGTAACTGCTCTTACAGTTGCTATATCATGCTTTTATATGGTTGAGTACATATACAATGAAATGAAGCCACCTTCTATACAACTATAGTAAAAAGGTGCTCCATACTGCCACTCAGTGGGATTCCTCGTGAGTAACGCAGAAAGTCATTTTGTGTAACAAACTATTACAATATACAATTTCTTGTATAGTATTCATTGATTACTCTTTCGAATGATCTGTTGGTTACAGGATAGTGATATTTCTAGGTTTTACAAAGTGATATCAGTATAGTGTCAGTTATCACTCCTTGTACAAACAACTTCAAAATCTGATGAATGTATCTCTGGCATTCAATGTAACTGCTCTTACAGTGTGTATATCATGCTTTTATATGGTTGAGTACATATACAATGAAATGAAGCCACCTTCTATACAACTATAGCAAAAAGGTGCTCCATACTGCCACTTAGTGGGATTCCTCGGGAGTAACGCAGAAAGTTATTTTGTGTAACAAACTATTACAATTTACAATCCAATGTATTTCTTGTATAGTATTCATTGATTACTCTTCTGTGAACTCTTGGTTAGACAACAGTGAAATTTCTTCGTTTTACAAAGTGATATCAGTACAGTGTCAGTTATCACTCCTCGTACAAAGAACTTCAAAATCTGATGAATGTATCTCTGGCATTCAATGTAACTGTTCTTACAGTTGCTATATCATGCTTTTATATGGTTGAGTACATATACAATGAAATGAAGACACCTTCTATACAACTATAGCAAAAAGCAGCTCGATACTGCCACTCAGTGGGATTCCTCGGGAATAACGCAGAAAGTCATTTTGTGTAACAAACTATTACAATTTACAATCCAATGTATTTCTTGTATAGTATTCATTGATTACTCTTCTGTGAACTCTTGGTTAGACAACAGTGAAATTTCTACGTTTTACAAAGTGATATCAGGACAGTGTCAGTTATCACTCCTTGTACAACCAACTTCAAAATCTGATTAATGTATCTCTTGCAATCAATGTACCTGCTCTTACAGTTGCTATATCATGCTTTTATATGGTTGAGTACATATACAATGAAATGAAGCCACCTTCTATACAACTATAGTAAAAAGGTACTCCATACTGCCACTCAGTGGGATTCCTCGTGAGTAATGCAGAAAGTCATTTTGTGTAACAAACTATTACAATATACAATTTCTTGTATAGTATTCATTGATTACTCTTTTCAATGATCTGTTGGTTACAGGATAGTGATATTTCTAGGTTTTACAAAGTGATATCAGTACAGTGTCAGTTATCACTCCTTGTACAAACAGCTTCAAAATCTGATGAATGTATCTCTGGCATTCAATGTAACTGCTCTTACAGTTGCAATATCATGCTTTTATTTGGTTGAGTACATAGACAATGAAATGAAGCCACCTTTTATACAACTATAGCAAAAAGGTGCTCCATACTGCCACTCAGGGGGATTCCTCGGGAGTAACGCAGAAAGTCATTTTGTGTAACAAACTATTACAATTTACAATCCAATGTATTTCTTGTATAGTATTCATTGATTACTCTTCTGTGAACTCTTGGTTAGACAACAGTGAAATATCTACATTTTACAAAGTGGTATCAGTACAGTGTCAGTTATCACTCCTTGTACAACCAACTTCAAAATCTGATGAATGTATCTCTTGCATTCAATGTAATTGCTCTTACAGTTGATATATCATGCTTTTATATGGTTGAGTACATATACAATTAAATGAAGCCACCTTCTATACAGCTGGAGGAAAAAGGTGCTCCATTCTGCCACTCAGTGGGATTCCTCGGGAGTAACGCAGAAAGTCATTTTGTGTAACAAAATATTACAATTTACAATCCAATGTATTTCTTGTATAGTATTCATTGATTACTCTTCTGTGAACTCTTGGTTAGACAACAGTGAAATTTCTAGGTTTTTCAAAGTGATATCAATACAGTGTCAGTTCTCACTCCTTCTACAACCAACTTCAAAATCTGATGAATGTATCTCTGGCATTCAATGTAACTGCTCTTACCGTTGCTATATTATGCTTTTATATGGTTGAGTACGTATACAATGAAATGAAGCCACCTTCTATACAACTACAGTAAAAAGGTGCTCCATACTGTCACTCCGTGGGATTCCTCGGGAGTAACGCAGAAAGTCATTTTGTGTAACAAACTATGACAATTTACAATCCAATGTATTTCTTGTATAGTATTCATTGATTACTCTTCTGTGATCTCTTGGTTAGACAACAGTGAAATTTCTAGGTTTTACAACGTGATATCAATACAGTGTCAGTAATCACTCCTTGTACAACCAACTTCAAAATCTGATGAATGTATCTCTTGCATTCAATGTAACTGCTCTTACAGTTGCTATATCATGCTTTTATATGGTTGAGTACATATACAATGAAATGAAGCCACCTTCTATACAACTATAGTAAAAAGGTGCTCCATACTGCCACTCAGTGGGATTCCTCGTGAGTAACGCAGAAAGTCATTTTGTGTAACAAACTATTACAATATACAATTTCTTGTATAGTATTCATTGATTACTCTTTTCAATGATCTGTTGGTTACAGGATAGTGATATTTCTAGGTTTTACAAAGTGATATCAGTATAGTGTCAGTTATCACTCCTTGTACAAACAACTTCAAAATCTGATGAATGTATCTCTGGCATTCAATGTAACTGCTCTTACAGTGTGTATATCATGCTTTTATATGGTTGAGTACATATACAATGAAATGAAGCCACCTTCTATACAACTATAGCAAAAAGGTGCTCCATACTGCCACTTAGTGGGATTCCTCGTGAGTAACGCAGAAAGTTATTTTGTGTAACAAACTATTACAATTTACAATCCAATGTATTTCTTGTATAGTATTCATTGATTACTCTTCTGTGAACTCTTGGTTAGACAACAGTGAAATTTCTACGTTTTACAAAGTGATATCAGTACAGTGTCAGTTTTCACTCCTCGTACAAAGAACTTCAAAATCTGATGAATGTATCTCTGGCATTCAATGTAACTGCTCTTACAGTTGCTATATCATGCTTTTATATGGTTGAGTACATATACAATGAAATGAAGACACCTTCTATACAACTATAGCAAAAAGGAGCTCCATACTGCCACTCAGTGGGATTCCTCGGGAATAACGCAGAAAGTCATTTTGTGTAACAAACTATTACAATTTACAATCCAATGTATTTCTTGTATAGTATTCATTGATTACTCTTCTGTGAACTCTTGGTTAGACAACAGTGAAATTTCTACGTTTTACAAAGTGATATCAGGACAGTGTCAGTTATCACTCCTTGTACAACCAACTTCAAAATCTGATTAATGTATCTCTTGCAATCAATGTACCTGCTCTTACAGTTGCTATATCATGCTTTTATATGGTTGAGTACATATACAATGAAATGAAGCCACCTTCTATACAACTATAGTAAAAAGGTGCTCCATACTGCCACTCAGTGGGATTCCTCGTGAGTAACGCAGAAAGTCATTTTGTGTAACAAACTATTACAATATACAATTTCTTGTATAGTATTCATTGATTACTCTTTTCAATGATCTGTTGGTTACAGGATAGTGATATTTCTAGGTTTTATAAAGTGATATCAGTACAGTGTCAGTTATCACACCTTGTACAAACAACTTCAAAATCTGATGAATGTATCTCTGGCATTCAATGTAACTGCTCTTACAGTTGCTATATCATGCTTTTATATGGTTGAGTACATATACAATGAAAAGAAGCCACCTTCTATACAACTATAGCAAAAAGGTTCTCCATACTGCCACTCAGTGGGATTCCTCGGGAGTAACGCAGAAAGTCATTTTGTGTAACAAACTATTACAATTTACAATCCAATGTATTTCTTGTATAGTATTCATTGATTACTCTTCTGTGAACTCTTGGTTAGACAACAGTGAAATTTCTAGGTTTTACAAAGTGATATCAGTACAGTGTCAGTTATCACTCCTTGTACAACCAACTTCAAAATCTGATGAATGTATCTCTGGCATTCAATGTAACTGCTCTTACAGTTGCAATATCATGCTTTTATATGGTTGAGTACATATACAATGAAATGAAGCCACCTTCTATACAACTATAGGAAAAAGGTGCTCCATACTGCCACTCAGTGGGATTCCTCGGGAGTAACGCAGAAAGTCATTTTGTGTAACAAACTATTACAATTTACAATCCAATGTATTTCTTGAATAGTATTCATTGATTACTCTTGTGTGATCTCTTGGTTAGACAACAGTGAAATTTCTACGTTTTAAAATGTGATATCAATACAGTCTCAGTTATCACTCCTTGTACAAACAACTTCAAAATCTGATGAATGTATGTCTTGCATTCAATGTAACTGCTCTTACAGTTGCTATATCATGCTTTTATATGGTTGAGTACATATACTATGAAATGAAGCCACCTTCTATACAACTATAGTAAAAAGGTGCTCCATACTGCCACTCAGTGGGATTCCTCGTGAGTAACGCTGAAAGTCATTTTGTGTAACAAACTATTACAATATACAATTTCTTGTATAGTATTCATTGATTACTCTGTTCAATGATCTGTTGGTTACAGGATAGTGATATTTCTAGGTTTTACAAAGTGATATCAGTACAGTGTCAGTTATCACTACTTGTGCAACCAACTACAAAATCTGATGAGTGTATGTTTTGCTTTCAATGTAACTGCTCTTACAGTTGCTATATCATGCTTTTATATGGTTGAGTAGATATGTAATGAAACGAAGCCACCTTCTATACAAGTATAGTAAAAAGGTGCTCCATACTGCCACTCAGTGGGATTCCTCAGGAGTAACGCAGAAAGTCATTTTGTGTAACAAACTATTACAATATACAATTTCTTGCATAATATTCATTGATTACTATGTTCAGTGATCTGTTGGTTACAGGATAGTGATATTTCTAGGTTTTACAAAGTGATATCAGTACAGTGTCAGTTATAACTACTTGTACAACCAACTACAAAATCTGATGAGTGTATGTTTTGCGTTCAATGTAACTGCTCTTACAGTTGCTATATCATGCTTTTATATGGTTGAGTAGATATGTAATGAAACGAAGCCACCTTCTATACAAGTATAGTAAAAAGGTGCTCCATACTGCCACTCAGTGGGATTCCTGAGGAGTAACACAGAAAGTCTTTTTGTGTAACGAACTATTACAATTTACAATCCAATATATTTCTTGTATAATATTCATTGATTACTCTTCTGTGATCTCTTGGTTAGACAACAGTGAAATTTCTAGGTTTTAGAAAGTGCTATCAGTACAGTGTCAGTTATCATTCCTTGTACAAGCAACTTCACAATCTGATGAATGTATCTCTTGCATTCAATGTAACTGCTTTTACCGTTGCTACATCATGCTTTTTATGGCTGATTACATATACAATGAAATGAAGCCACCCTCTCTACAGCTAGAGGAAAAAGGTGCTCCATACTGCCACTCAGTGGGATTCCTCGGGAGTAACACAGAAAATCATTTTTTGTAACAAACTATTAAAATTTACAATCCAATATATTTCTTGAATAGTATTCATTGATTACTCTTCTGTGATCTCTTGGTTAGACAAAAGTGAAATTTCTACGTTTTACAAAGTGATATCAATACAGTCTCAGTTATCACTCCTTGTACAACCAACTTCAAAATCTGATGAATGTATGTCTTGCATTCAATGTAACTGCTCTTACAGTTGATATATCATGATTTTACATGATTGAGTACATATACAATGAAATGAAGCCACCTTCTATACAACTATAGTAAAAAGGTGCTCCATACTGCCACTCAGTGGGATTCCTCGGGAGTAATGCAGAAAGTCATTTTGTGTAATAAACTATTACAATTTACAATCCAATGTATTTCTTGTATAGTATTCATTGATTACTCTTGTGTGATCTCTTGGTTAGACAACAGTGAAATTTCTACGTTTTACAAAGTGATATCAATAAAGTGTCAGTTATCACTCCTTGTACAACCAACTTCAAAATCTGATGAATGTATGTCTTGCATTCAATGTAACTGCTCTTACAGTTGCTATATCACGCTTTTATATGGTTGAGTACATATACAATGAAATGAAGCCACCTTCTATACAACTACAGTAAAAAGGTGCTCCATACTGCCACTCTGTGGGATTCCTCGGGAGTAACGGAGAAAGTCATTTTGTGTAACAAACTATTACAATATACAATTTCTTGCATAGTATTCATTGATTACTCTGTTCAATGATCTGTTGGTTACAGGATAGTGATATTTCTAGGTTTTACAAAGTGATATCAGTACAGTGTCAGTTATCACTACTTTTATAACCAACTACAAAATCTGATGAGTGTATGTTTTGCTTTCAATGTAATTGCTCTTACAGTTGCTATATCATGCTTTTATATGGTTGAGTATGCAATGAAACGAAGCCACCTTCTATACAAGTATAGTAAAAAGGTGCTCCATATTGCCACTCAGTGGGATTCCTCAAGAATAACGCAGAAAGTCTTGTGTAACAAACTATTACAATTTACAATCCAATATATTTCTTGTATAGTATTCATTGATTACTCTTCTGTGATCTCTTGGTTAGACAACAGTGAAATTTCTAGGTTTTACAAAGTGATATCAGTACAGTGTCAGTTATCACTCCTTGTACAACCAACTTCACAATCTGATGAATGTATCTCTTGCATTCAATGTAACTGTTTTTACTGTTGCTATATCATGCTTTTTATGGTTGAGTACGTATACAATGAAATGAAGCCACCCTTTATACAGCTAGAGGAAAAAGGTGCTCCTTACTGCCACTCAGTGGGATTCCTCAGGAGTAACACAGAAAATCATTTTGTGTAACAAACTATTAAAATTTACAATCCAATATATTTCTTGAATAGTATTCATTGATTACTCTTCTGTGATCTCTTGGTTAGACAAAAGTGAAATTTCTACGTTTTACAAAGTGATATCAATACAGTCTGAGTTATCACTCCTTGTACAATCAACTTCAAAATCTGATGAATGTATGTCTTGCATTCAATGTAACTGCTCTTACAGTTGTCATATCATGCTTTTACATGATTGAGTACATATACAATGAAATGAAGCCACCTTCTATACAACTATAGTAAAAAGGTGCTCCATACTGCCACTCATTGGGATTCCTCGGGAGTAACGCAGAAAGTCATTTTGTGTAACAAACTATGACAATATACATTTTCTTGTATAGTATTCATTGATTACTCTTTTCAGTGATCTGTTGGTTACAGGATAGTGATATTTCTACGTTTTACAAAGTGATATCAGTACAGTGTCGGTTATCACTCCTTGTACAACCAACTTCAAAATCTGATGAATGTATGTCTTGCATTTAATGTAACTGCTCTTACAATTGCTATATCATGCTTTTATATGGTTGAGTACATATACAATGAAACGAAGCCACCTTCTATACAAGTATAGTAAAAAGGTGCTCCATACTGCCACTCAGTGGGATTCCTCAAGAGTAACGCAGAAAGTCTTGTGTAACAAACTATTACAATTTACAATCCAATATATTTCTTGTATAGTATTCATTGATTACTCTTCTGTGATCTCTTGGTTAGACAACAGTGAAATTTCTAGGTTTTACAAAGTGATATCAGTACAGTGTCAGTTATCACTCCTTGTACAACCAACTTCACTATATGATGAATGTATCTCTTGCATTCAATGTAACTGCTTTTACTGTTGCTATATCATGCTTTTTATGGTTGAGTACATATACAATGAAATGAAGCCACCCTTTATACAGCTAGAGGAAAAAGGTGCTCCATACTGCCACTCAGTGGGATTCTTCGGGAGTAACGCAGAAAGTCATTTTGTGTAACAAACTATTACAATTTACAATCCAATGTATTTATTGTATAGTATTCATCGATTACTCTTGTGTGATCTCTTGGTTAGACAACAGTGAAATTTCTACGTTTTACAAAGTGATATCAATACAGTGTCAGTTATCACTCCTTGTACAACCAACTTCAAAATCTGATGAATGTATGTCTTGCATTCAATGTAACTTCTCTTACCGTTGCTATATCATGCTTTTATATGGTTGAGTACATATACAATGAAATGAAGCCATCTTCTATACCACTATAGTAAAAAGATGCTGCATACTGCCACTCAGTGGGATTCGTCGGGAGTAACGCAGAAAGTCATTTTGTGTAACAAACTATTACAATATATAATTTCTTGTATAGTATTCATAGATTACTCTTTTCAGTGATCTGTTGGTTACCGGATAGTGATATTTCTAGGTTTTACAAAGTGATATTAGTACAGTGTCAGTTATCACTCCTTGTACAACCCACTTCACAAGCTGATGAAAGTATGTTTTGCATTCAATGTAATTGCTCTTACAGTTGATATATCTTGCTTTTATATGATTGAGTACATATACAATTAAATGAAGCCACCTTCTATACAGCTAGAGGAAAAAGGTGCTCCATACTGCCACTCAGTGGGTTTCCTCGGGAGTAATGCAGAAAGTCATTTTGTGTAACAAACTATTACAATATACAATTTCTTGTATAGTATTCATTGATTACATAGCAAAATATCAAACTTTCAACTCCAACAATTTAAAATAATGAACCGGTGGTATTTAACAGCTGAGCGCCTTTTTAAATGCAGATTTAAATCGACCCCCTTGTGCTGGAAACAATGCCAACAGGTTGGGTCTTTAGTTCACTGTTGGTGGGCTTGCCCCAAAATAAACGTATTTTGGAAATCTGTAATATTGGAAATCAAGACGGTCATTGGTGTGGAAATACCAAATACTCCAGAATCCTTGTTGTTGAATCTTTGGCCAGATTCGCTTGCCTCTAATCAAACATTGGAAATTGTTGCTCTGATGTTGTTAGCAGCAAAAAATCTTATTGCTTCCAACTGGAAAACCATAAAAATTCCTACTTTGGGTCAGTGGATATCCAAACTTTGGGATGTGATGGTATCTGATAAACTTGCACTCCAACTTACCCTGGCTGACAATCCACATCAAACAAACACTTTTGAAAAGAAATGGTTCAGCTTTATTAATTATATTGCTACCCACCAACCGCATAAATATTGTATCCCGGATAAATAAAATTCTGAGATACTAAGTTTTTTGTATGAGTCATGATGAGTTACTGTTAGATGTTTAAAAGTTTTTTATTAGGGTTAGTTAGATTGTTAAATTTTGAATTATTGTTAAATGTATTTTAATTACAGTGTTGGACTGTCATTTACCAATCTTATACTGTATTGAGATTCAAAGTTTGTAAGAGTGACAATTATCTTTATTGTACTGTTCAATGCTGTGTTGTTGTTGTGTTGCTGTTGTTTTTTTATTATAAAAAATAATTAAAATTGTTAATTGCAAAAAAAAAAAATGGCCACCTGCAAAGATCACAGTGATCACCAGGGCCTAACCCAAATGGCTGCCCACAGCCCCCTAGAATGCCAGGGAGACTATGCCCAATATCAGGGCTTTCAAAAAGATGGCCTCAAATGGCAAAATTAACTTTACAAATGGCAGCAACTGGAGGGAGGGGGAATACCGCAAACAACCACCACCCAGCCACCTAACTGGCTGCCACCTCTGCCGAAAGACCGATAGGGGGGCTGACTTAACTAAAAATTAAGATGCACACTCCCCTCAGTTGCACCCCTGGGGCTTTAATAGATGGTGGGGGAACCCGGCGGCACAAGCCGCAGCCGCCTTAACACTAATTACCGGGGGGGCAATCAAAAGATGCCAAAGAGAGACACAGCTCCCCGCTGCAGCTCGGGCCGCCGGGAACGCCAGGAACGCCGCCCAGCCCCCCAAAACGCCGCTGCCACCCACGCAAAGGAGCCGGCCGTCCCAGGCAAGCTCCTCGCCGCCGTTCCCACTGCCGCCGTAAACAAGGGAGCCACGATCCCAGGAACCGTCGCCGCCGCTTGCCCCTCAAACACAACGCCGCCCCAAACACCAGCTTCCAAAACAAGCCCGCAACAACAAACTACTGGGGGGGGGTGGAAGCTCCAGCCCACCCCTCAGAGCGTAAAGAGGCAGCCGATAGGCTGTCCCCAACACCGCCACCCAACGCCTGCCGAATTCACCCGCCGCCCCAGAAGAGCAGCAGCCGCTGTTCACAAAGGGGGGCACCACGAGAAGCCGCGCTTTTCAACGGGGGGGCGGGGCGAGAAGCCGCGTTTTGACAACAGGGGGGACCAGCCGTCGCCGCCTCTCGTCCACTGAAGCCGCTGACCCAATCCAGCCGCCACAGTCCTCCGGGCTCCAGCAGCAGGCCCAAGGACGAAGAGATGCTCCGCGTGCTCTGCTAAGCAAGAGCACGTGGAGCAACGGCCATGGCGGGAGCGGGGCGCAGGCTCTTATAGAGCAAGCCCCGCCCCCACCTGCTCTGAGACATGCGGCAGCGCGTTAGTTGCTGCCTCGCATCCATCGAGGCGGCAAAGCAGCCCCCGGGAGCCATGGCTTTGCCAGGCGCCCGGGAGCTCAGTTATTGCTCTTACAGTTGATATATCATGCTTTTATATGGTTGAGTACATAGACAATGAAATGAAGCCACCTTCTATACAGCTAGAGGAAAGAGGTGCCCCAGAATGCCGCTCAGTGGTATTCCTCGAGAGTAACGCCGAAAGTCATTTTTTGTAACAAAGTATTACAATTTACAATCCAATGTATTTCTTTTATTGTATTCATTGATTACTCTTTTCTATGATCTGTTGGTAACATGAAAGTGATATTTCTAGGTTTTACAAAGTGATATCAGTACAGTGTCAGTTATCACTCCTTGTACAACCAACTTCAAAATCTGATGAATGTATGTCTTGCATTCAATGTTATTGCTCTTACAGTTGATATATCATGCTTTTATATGGTTGAGTACATATACAATGAAATGAAGCCACCTTCTATATAGCTAGAGGAAAAAGGTGCCCCATACTGCCACTCAGTGGAATTTCTCGGGAGTAACACCAAAAGTCATTTTTTGTAACAAACTATTACAATTTACAATCCAATCTATTTCTTGTATTGTATTCATTGATTACTCTTTTCTATGACATGACAGTGATATTTCTAGGTTTTACAAAGAGGTATCAATACAATGTCATTTATTGCTCTTACAGTTGATATATCATCCTTTTATATGGTTGAGTACATATACAATGATATGAGGCCTCCTTCTATACAGCTAGAGGAAAAAGGTGCCCCATACTGCCGCTCAGTGGGATTCCTTGGGAGTAACGCCGAAATTCATTTTTTGTAACAAACTATTACAATTTATAATCCAATCTATTTCTTGTATAGTATTCATTGATTACTCTTCTGTCATCTCTTGGTTAGATGAAAGTGAAATTTCTAGGTTTTACAAAGTGATATCAATACAGTTTCTGTATTGGTTCAATGTTATTGTTCTTACAGTTGATATATCATGCTTTTAGTAATGCCGAAAGTCATTTTTTGTAACAAACTAGTGTTTGTGTATGGTATCACTAACAAGGGGTTTTTGTAGGGTTAGGGTTAGGGTTAGGGCTAGAGTTAGGGCAAGGGTTAGGATTAGGGTTACTGTTTGGGTTAGTGTTAGTTTTAGGGTTAGGGGTAGGGGTAGGGATAGGTCTCGGGCTCAGGCTAGTTTTAGGGTAAGTGTTAGGATTAGGGCTTGGGTTAGTGTTAGCGTTAGGTCTAGGACTATGGCTAGGGTTAGATTTAGGGTTTTTGTTAAATTGGGTTAATTTTAGGGTTAGGCCTTGGTCTTGGGCTTGGGGTATGTGTCGGGTTAGGGTTAGGGTCAGGTTTAGGTCAAGGGTTAGGATTAGGGTTACTTTTAGGGTTAGTGTTAGGGCTCAGGCTAAGTTTAGGTCTGGGGCTTGGACTAGTGTTTGGGTTTGTTTTAGGGTTGGTTTAGTGTTAGAGCTAGGGCTAGGGCTACTGCTATAATTGGGGTTAGGATTAGGGTAGGGGTAGGGCTAAGTTTAGGGTTAGGGTTAGGTTTTGTGTAGGGTTACTGGTAGGACGAAAGTTAGGGTTAGGGTTAGGGTTAGAGTTAGGGCTAGGGTTAGGGTCAGGACTAGCTTTATGGCTAGGATTAGGGTTATTGCTAGGTCTAGTATTAGGTTTAGGGCTAGGGTTAGTGTTAGGGTTTTTGTTAGGGCTAAAGTTAGGGCTAGTGTTAAGGTAAGCATTAGGGCTAGAGTTAGGGTTAGGTTTAGGCTTAGGGTTAGGCCTAGGGCTTTGACAAGGGTTAGGGTTAGGGCAAGGGTTAGGGTTAGGGTTAGGTTTTGTGCAGGGTCAGGGTTAGAGTTAGGTCTAGGTCTAGGGTTAGGGTTAGCGCTAGGACTAGGTTTATGGCTTGGATTAGGGTTAGGGTTAGGGCTAGGGCTAGGGCTAGGGTTAGTTTTAGTTTTAGGGTTAGGGTTAGGGCTAGGGCTAAGGTTAGGTCTGGGGCTTGGGCTAGTGTTTGGGTTTGTTTTCGGTTTACTGTTAGAGCTAGGGCTACTGCTATAATTAAGGTTAGGGTTAGGGCTAGGGCTAATTAAGGTTAGGGTTAGGATTATGTTTTGGGTAGGGTTATTGTTAGGGCTAATGGTTGGGTTAGGGTTAAAGTTAGGGCCAGGGCCAGGGCTAGGGTTAGGGTTAGGGTAAGGTTAAGGGCTAGGACTAGATTTATGGCTAGTATTAGGTTTAGGTCAAGGGTTAGGTTTAGATCTAAGGCTAGGGTAAGGGCTAAGGCTAGGGTTACAAATTGGGCTAGGGTTAGGGTTTAGGCTAGGACTATGTTTAGTGTTAGGGTTTAGGTTAGGGTTAGGGCTAGGGTTAGGGTTAGGGTAAGAGCTAGGGCTAGGGGAGGGTTAGGTTTAGGGTTAGGGCTAAATCTTGGGTTAGGGTTAGGATTTGGGTTAGTGTTAGAGCTAGGATTAGGGCTTGTGTTAGGGCTAAAGATAGGTCTAGGGTAAATGTAAGGTTTTGGGTTCAGGTTAGGGCTAGAGTTAGAGTTAGGGTTAGGCCTAGGGTTAGGGCTAGGGTTAGGGTTAGGTTTTTGGCTAGGGCTAGGGTTATGGCTAGGGCTAGGGTTATAGTAAGGGCTAGGGTTAGGATTAAGGTTATGGTTAGGTTTAGGGTTTAGGCTAGGGTTAGGTTTTGGGTAATGACTAGATTTATGGTTAGGGTTTGGGTTAGGGTTTTGGTAAGGGTTAGGGCTAAAATTAGGTATAGGGTTGGGTTACGGTTAGGGGTAGGGTTAGGGTTAGGGCTACAGCTTGTGTTAGGGCTAGGTCTTTTTCTAGGGTTATGGTGTGGGCTAAAGTTAGGGAGATGGTTAGGCCTAGGGTTAAAGTTAGGGTTAGGGCTATGGTTAGGGCTAGGGCTGGGTTTAGGGTTTGTGTTAGGGCTAAATTTAGGTCTATGGTAAAGGTAAGGGTTAGGACTCACGTTACAGCTAGGGTTAGGTTTAGGGTTCGGCCTACACTTAGGCCTAGGGTTAGGGTTAGGGTTAGGTTTATGACAAGGGCTAGGGTTAGATTTTGGGCTAGGGCTAGGGTTACGGTTTGGGTTAGGGTTAGGGCAAGGGCTAGGGCTGTAGTTAGGTTTAGGGTTTGGGTTAAGGTTAGGGGTAGGGTTACTGTTATTGTTAGGGCTAGGGCTAGAGCTTGTGCTAGGGTAAAAGATAGGGCTAGGGCTATGTCCAGGGTTAGGGTTAGCATTAGGGCTAGGGTTAGGGCAAGGGTTAGGATTACGTTTACTCTTAGGGTTATGGTTAGGTCTAGGGCTACATCTAGGCTTAGGGTTATGGTTTGGGGTAGGGCTAGGGCTACATCTCGTGCTGGCTTAGCGTTAGGGTTAGGATTAGGGTTTGGGTGAGAGTTAGGGCTAGGGCTAGGGTTAGGGTTAGGGGTAGGGGTAGGGGTAGGTTTAGGGCTGGGCCTAGGGCTATGTTTAGGGTTTGTGTGAGGGTTAGGGTTCATGTTAGAGCTAGGGCTAGGCCTAGGTCTAGTGTTAGGGTTAGGGTTAGGGCTAGGGCTTGTGCAAGGGATATGTATAGGGTTAGGGCTAGAGTTAGTGCAAGGGTTAGGATTAGGGTTTCTGTGAGGGTTAGTGTTAGTGTTAAGCTTAGGGCTAGGGGTACGGTTAGGTCTCGGGCTAGTTTTAGGGTTAGTGTAAGGGTTAGGGTTAGGTCTAGGGCTATGTCTAGGGTTAGGTTTAGGGTTTGGGTTAGGTCTTGGGTTAGTGTTAGGGCTGGGGTTTGGGCTAGGGGTATGTGTAAAGTTTGGGTTAGGTCTTGGGTTAGTGTTAGGGCAAGGGTTAGGATTAGGGTTACTGATAGGGTTATTGTTAGGGTTAGGGCTAGGGCTTGGGCTAGTGTTTGGGTTTGTGTTACGGTTGGGTTAGTGTTAGAGATAGGTCTAGGGATACTGCTATAATTAGGGTTAGGATTAGGGTTAGGGTTGGTGTTGCAGTTAGGATTGCGGTTAAGGTTAGGTTTGAGTTCAGGGTAGGGTGAGGGTGGTGGTAAGGGTTAAGGTTGAAGTTCGGGTTTAGTTTCGTTTAATTTAAGTTTGGCAAGAGTAGATAATACTATATTGTAGTAGCTAACAAGTGGATAATATTGAATATAGCAAATTTTTTGCAGTTTAGAGGGTTAGGACTGACTCCTAATAGTAAGTGGATTGTGCTATTGGGAAAACTTTATATTAGCCGCAAATTAATCATTAGAAGATTGCAATAAGTTCTTTAACGTACAACTTTATATCTTGGAACTGAACAAGCAATTGTAGAGAATTACAGTGCAGATTTTAAAACACAAACCAAATATTGCTTTCTTACAAGAACCACATCTTAGGAAAGAAACAGACCCAGTGTTAGCAAACTCTTGGTACAATCAACAATTTACATCCCCAGGATCTTCTAAAACTAGGGGGACAGCTATATTGATTGCAGAAAAGGTTAACTTTGTAGCGAAGGATAGTTTGTTTAAAAGACCAACGCGGCAGGTATATTTTTTGTAAAAGGCACACTAGAAGGACAAACTATTAGATTAGGGACAATATATGCTCCAAATGCCAATCAGGTGCAATTTAGAAAGGAAACGTTAGAACTCCTAAGAATATTTCAGGAAGTTCTAGGGGGAGATTTTAATCACAGTTTAGACTTACAACTGGACAAGTCAAAACCAAAGAAGAAGAAAACATTAAATATGGATACTGAAACAGAATTTCAGAGGACACTAAGGGAATATCGACTTTTGGATAGCTGGAGGATAATGCATCCAAAAAGAATCAAACCTATTGCTCGTCCTGGTTTAATTCTTACATGCGAATCGATTTTATATTAACATCTCAAAAGTTGATTACGAAAACAATAGAGTCAGGTATAGAAATCAACGTTTTGTCGGATCATGCCAGACTCACTTCAAAGGGAAACGGACCGAGGAACGTTTCCCACGACCTGCCAGTTGTGGGCTGATCCCTGCCTGGAGGTGCCATCTGGGACAGGGAGCTATTCTGAATGACGCCTTCAAGAAATCCGAGCTGTCCCTTCTTGTCATGCGTGCCCTGCTTTTCTTCCTTACGAAATTAGCAACTGAGTCCAGAACCCAAAGTTGCCAACTCCAGGTTGGGAAATTCCTGGGGATTTTGTGGGTGGAGCCTGGAGAGGGTGGCGTTTGGAGGAGGGAGGGACCTCGGCAGGGCATAATGTGGCCGACCAGTTCCCCTGGAGGGCCAGCAACAGAGCACAGAGTCTTTCCCTGATGCTGCCTCCTGGCTCTGGGATTCAGATGGTGACTGCCTCTGAATGAGGTTCCCTTCAGTCACCGTGACTAGTGGCCACTAATAGATCTACCCTCTGTGAATCTGTCTAATCCCGTGTCTATGCCTGTGGCCATCACTACATCCTCAGGCAGCGAATTCCACATTTTAATATCTTTTAATTTAATAAATAATTCATTCAATAATAAATCCCACATTTTAATAAAGAAGTATTTCCTTCTGCCTGTCCTGAAGCTACCACCCATTAGCTTAGCTGGACATTCAAATCACAAGGTTCTTCCAGCACCAAATGCCTTTCTTCCAAAAGTCAGGAGCCCCACATCCATCCCCCAAACAGCGAAAGCTGCAACTTATGGCTGAGAGAAGTGTGGAGATGGCCGACCAGCTATCTCATTGCAGAGCTCTTCAGCTCCAGATGAGGGACAACCCAACAGAACTGGGGCATAGTGGATGCAGCTGATTGATTCAACCAGAGGAGGGACTTCCTAAGAGCATCCAAACATGCTGTGTTGCAAAGGTTTTCAGACTTGCATCCTAGAACCACAGAGTTAGAAGGGACCTCCAGGATCATCTAGTCCACAATGCAGGAATTTTACAAATACCTCCTTGCACACACACACCCAGTGACCCCTGCTCTGTGCCCAGAAGATGGCCACCCGCCCCCTCCAGGATCTCTGGCAAACTGGCCTGGAGGAAAATTGCTTCCCCAAAGTGGTGATCGGCATTCCCCTGGGCGTGTAAGAAAGGGCAACAAGAACTAAGCACTGAGGCAACCCTTCCTGCCCTCCCTCTCATGATCTGCCCAAGTTTGCAGAATCAGCATTGCTGTCAGATGACCATCTAGCCTCTGTTTGAAAACCTCCAAAGAAGGAGAGCCCACCACCTCTTGAGAAAGCCTGTTCCACTAAGGAAGTTCTTCCTAATCTTTAGCTGAAAATTCTTCTGAGGTAATTGATCATTCTGGTCTGACCTTCTGGGGCAACAGAAAACAACTCTGAACCCTCCTCTATATGACAGCCCCTTGAAGCCTCTCTGGTGTCTGAATTTTGTGGTCATGCCAGGTGCCAGAAGATCAGCCTTTCTGCCCACCCCCCAGCTCTTGAGAGCTAAAGGTGCTTCGGTCCTCGGTGCTGGTGAACCAGCAGAGGTTCCTACACACTGGCAGGATGTGAGCCAAAAAATCACAGGAGACAAAAAGCTAAAAGAAATTGTCATTGCAGCTGGAATTGGGCTGGAGACTTTGCATTTCAGGAGCTGCCTGTTAAAGGGGGGGGGGGTGCCCGGATCAGGTTGGGACAGTCACTCTTAGGACAAATTGACACCCCCCCTCCAGTCCCTCTGACAGCAAATGTTCCAAGGTGGGAACCCTCTGCCAAGTGCAAACCATACTGAGCAAGGGCCTTGCCCACCATCCTGGATCATGGGGCAGGTGCCACAATGGTCCTCAAGGGGAGCCATGGGCATTAATGCCATAGATGCAGCCAAGTCAAAGGCTACATCCTGAATTTCCAGGCTGTGATTATATAAAGAGGTATGCTGGCAAAGTTTCTCGTTTTGCCTGAAAACCTGCATTCTGATGAGATTTTTTTTTAAAAAAATGGAAGGACATTTTCCTGGGATTAGCGGGTGCATGACGTTCCCTTCCTTTGGTGAAACCATGACTTTCAAATATGCAGAGCAAAGTTGAGCTCCTTTAAGACCAACAAAGTTGTATTCTGGGTATAAGAAGTGTGCGTGCACATGAAAGCTTATAGCCAGAATTAAACTTCATTAATCTTAAAGGTGCCACTGGACTCAAAGTTTGTTCTGTCGCTTCAGACCAATATGGCTATCCACTTGTTGAATCTATCTATAAGGGTGTTTTTCGGATGGGCACTGAATCCCTGTGTTGCTGGAGGTGGGGGTGGAATTGTGCCAGAATTTAGCCACTGAAGATTTACGTGCTTCGGTCTTATACCTGAGAAAGGGAGCTTGGACTCCCAAATGCTGATAACCCTGAAAATCTTTTTGTCCTCTAAGATGCTCCTGAAATTGAATCAGGCTTGTAGATTGAGTGTTTCTGACTGAGCCTCCCAAATTATTGCAACAAACTTCCAAAATAACAAACCGAAGTCCGAGAAAACAAACGTTCAAGGTTTCTTTATTGTCATGGGGCCCTCATCCCTTTTCCCCTTCAGCCCTGAGTGTCAAAGAACCTCCGGCATGTATGGTTCTTAGTCTGTCACATCTCATTTCTTGGCCTCTGCGTACTTGTTGAGCAGCATAGCGACATTGGTGCGTCCAACCCGGATCCAGCCTTCTTCCTTCATGTGACACACTGGGAGACACCACACCATCAGTGTAAAATGTGCAAAAGTAAAGCCAGCTCTCACAAAGCAGCCACATGCTTACAGGACTGAGATGGGCGACATTGAAAGAGCCAGGGCAGTTCAAGGGCAGAGGCCAGGAAAACTTACTGTTCACAACATCTCCACAGTAGGAGTCACGGTGGGTGGCTTAAGAGATGGCCTGCCTGCCCAGGTCGTAGGCCTCTTCAATGCTGAGGACGGGTTGGTATCCGCTGTCCAGCACCCCGTAAGCATAAGAGTTTCCACTTCCTGTGGAAAAGACGGGGCCTGACAGGCGTACGCCGTCGTCGTCTATGTAGTAAAGGCCTGGTCCCTGCAGACGAAGGAAAGGGAATGCTGTAACTTTAGTGCCCAGTAAACCGTGCCCCCCCAGTAGACTGTGCCCCCTTTCTTGCTTCGCCAGTCTTCTCCTCAAAAGCTAAGAAGTCATTTCATTCTCCCTCAACCCCTTAATCCAGTAATATCCCTCCTTTATATCATTCTTTCCACATTCTTGAAGAGAGACCCTGGATTCCTAGCCTTCCACGATCTCTCAGTCAATTTTAAGCATCCTAAAAACATATGTCTACAAGGGCTATGGCCTGGCAGACAAGTATATTGCAGTCCTCTCCTGTATACCAGTGAAATGTGCAGAACTAGAACAGGCCCACACCAAAAACAGCAATGTGCTCCTGGGCTTAGAGATGAACCCCAGCCGTTTCCCCAAATTTCCTTTTAGAAGCATCCCAACACCAAGTTATACTCTTGCGTCTCACCTGAGGCCAGGAAGGAATTTTCACCCTCTGTCTTATTGTTAATGACCTAGTACATTCCTTTGAAGAACAAAGTTTGGCTTGCTTGCTCAAGCAGTCTCTGGCTCCCTCCTCTGCAGCTCTTTTCTGCGCCTCACCCACGCCACCCTGCTTGTGTGACATGTTATGGGTTGGGTCACACTTTTCCAGGGGGAGCAATAGGTGGTCAGGCCCCCAAACAAGAACTGCCCTCCTCTGTGGGGACAGAGATTCTTCCCTTCAGTAGCTGCATCTCTGCTGTTGGCAGCTCCTCCTGACAAAAGGCCGCCCCTGTTGGATTTCGGCCTACCACACAGCTATTAACTGCATGAAGCTTCTGCCTACAAGGGGATGGGAATGTCCTGGGAAGAGAGGGTGCCTATGTGGGATCTGGGGTTGCCCTTATAAGGGGGAGCCCCTTGCTCATCTTAAGGCCCTAAAATGCCCAACCTAACCAGTCTCGGGGGGGAGCAAGCGAAGGGCCTCAGTCTCCCCACGGTCTCCCCCCACCAGCTGCTCACTGCAGCAGCAGAACACCCAACACCCTTTATGGTGACCCATGTTTTGAGCATCATTCCGCTCACATGCTCCCCCCTCCATGTCCAGCAGACCCCCTCCCCCCATGAGGCCGGCACCTTTTTGTCCCAGCCACAAAGCATGCTGCCCATGGAAAGGCCCATCCCCCCCAACAGCATGTTGACCAGGAGGTTGGAGGCCACCGAGACGCTGCTCCATTTCTTGTTGTACAGGTAATAGAGCCTGGAGGAGGGAGAGTGTGGCACACACACACACACACACACACACACACAAAGCAGGGCCAGTTTCAGATTTTGGGGGGTCCTGGACAGACAGTACCCAAGGGCCCCTATCTCCCCTCCCTCCAGAGCTCCCCTTCTGCCCTCCTTTCCAGAACACAACACCACACCGGTATGTCCCCCACTTCCCCGGGCATCCTTCTCCCCCTGCAAGCCCTTCCACCCCACATGCTGAGGTACCCCACTTCCCTGCACACTCATTCCCTGGCAGCACCATCCTTTGCTGCCAGGAGCACCACCCACATGCCCTTCCTCAATGACTCTGGGCAGCTGGGGGCATGGGTACAGGCAGGTGGCAGGGGAGATGCGTGGGTGGGGATTGGGGCAGTGGGTCCCACCAGAACTCCTGGAACCTCGAAGCTGCCCCCCCAGCCCAGGTTCAAGGAGTCTCTTTTGCTTCTTTGCCCCCCTCTAGAAAGCAGACCCTCCAAGCCCAAAAATTGGCCTCCCCAGGAATGAGCCAAAAAGGTTGTGGAACCCTGCTCTAAGCTGAGCACTTAAACAGTGGGAGGAAGAGGAGGAGGAAGAAGAAGAAATCGGATTTACACCCCACCCTTCACTGCAGTTAGAAAAAAAAAAGAGTAGACATGGCCTCCGTTCTGCGCTTTAAAAATAATACAAAATGGTAGTAGACCAGGCCTCCCGGGTCCCCATTGGACTTCAGATGAGATTTGCGGGTTGAGGTTTCTAGGGACAGAACTCGTTCTCTCAGGGAGAGAGTTTCATGTTGCAGAGAGTGAACGTCTTTTTTTAATGCCATGCCTAGTTCGTGGGCCCGTTCTGCTGTATGAGTGACCTTATTCATTGAGATGTTCAGTTCAGCCAGTTGTTTATTCAGAGGAGCGATGAGAGCTTCCACGCTGTCAAGGATTTTTTTCTCCATGGTGGCTAGAAGGCTTGGGAGTGGAGTTTCAGACTGCAGTGTGTTTGGCGGGAGAGAAGAGGCTGTCCCGGTCGCCATTTTGTTAGTCTCCTCCTGGTTGTTTTCAGAGGCCTCAGAGATTGATTGCGCTGGGGAAAAGGTTTGGATCCCCGGGAGGCAGATTTCGATGTAGTTTTGTTTGAGTCAGATCTGCCCATCTCAGGAATGAGTTTAGAGCTCTAATTGCGATTTTAACCGGTTCAAGGGGTGACAGGGTCAGAGCAAGGGAATCAGGCGTCCTTCTCCATCAACGCCGATGCCACGCCCCCATTCCCATGCAGGAGTAATGAAATTTGGCTTGGATAGAAAATCCATTTTGCCACTGATAGTTTCCATCACATGTAAGTCCCACAATTTGCTAAACCAAGTCTGTATAGTAGTTAGTGTCCTTCCAGTAAGAAGTAATAGATACTTTACCTACACAGAGCATGGCTTTATTTCATTGTACATCTAGTCAACAGTATAAAAGCATGATACTGTGAGATTGTCCCAATTGATGTAGTGCACAACAGGTCTCCTTAAACAGAAAGTCCTTTATTTGCAGAAAAGATCTTGTTGGTTAAACACACTTCTTCTGTTAGTATGAATACAACTACAATTATACTTGATATGAAATAAGCCCCCCTCAATATCCACCAATCAATTGGGAGAATTATTGGCGCCCAAACATACTGGCCCACTGTTCCCAAGGGAAGCGTGGTAAAGTAGGTTCCCAGGCAAAACCCTGTTGAGGTTTGTGGGGCGGATGTTCCCAAGGAAAAGCAAGCAAAGGATCACATAGCACCTGTGAATAATATAACACATAGCAGGAGGCTTTCAGCTGAAGGCCATGAGCTAGGGAGAAGCGAAAGACAGATAAGAATAAAGAAAAGTTAATGAGCAGTAAGCATGCGCAGAGCGATCAAGAAATGCATTCCTGCGCTGGGAGTCACTCTACAGATGCCAGCTCCTGTCTGGGACCTAGAGGAGTCGGTTTGCAACTTGAAACAAAGGAAATGTTAATTAATCATCAGATTGGTTGATAGACCTCTCAGGCCTCAATGAATAACACAATTGCAATAGAGAATAATACCACTGAGAATAATAAACAGCAGGAGACATTGGCAGGGCTGACAATAGGTACCTTGGTAATACAACAGTATCATTGAGAATGACAATCACCAGGAAACCATGGCAGTGCTAACTGACATTCTGCCCTCCTGATAAAACATCCCCTCCCCTCCCAGGTTTCAAAGGGTACAGTTTATGGAAAGCCCGAATTTTTTCAGGAGCATGCACATGAGAGGCCTCAACCCATTCATTTTCTTCAGGACCAAAATGCAACCATTTGATAAGATAAAACAAATGCCCCCGCTTAATTTAGACTCCAAGATTTGATCGATCGCATAATTGCTCTTCATCAGAGGAGGAGGAGGACAGGAGGAGGAAGGTCTCCATTTGTTCGGCACAGGATCTTTCTTCTGTAGGCTGTAATGAAAAACAGGGTGAACAAATTTCAATGATTTGAGGAGTTTAAGTTCAAAAGTCACTTTGTTAATGCACCTTATAACAGGGAAAGGCCCCACATATTTCCAGCCCAATTTTGCGACTAGGTTGGAGTCCTTTAATATTTTTAGTTGACGCATAGACAGAGTCTCCACGGGAGAGATCCCATCCTGGGGCCATCCCATCCTGGGGCCCTCCCCTTATCGGTATATTTCTTATAGTCCACTTTGGCTTCTTCCAACATTTTTGCAATCAAAGGCCAAGACTCACATAGTGAATTCCACCAAGTAGCAAAATCACTAGACCCCTCCGCTGCTGGGCCTAAATTAGGCAACAGAACGACTAACATTATAACCTAACCCTAACCCTAACCATAACCCTAGACCAAAACCTAACCCTAACCCTAAGCCTAAACCTTAACCACTAACCCTAACCCCTAACCCAAACCCCGAACCTGAACCCAAAACCCTAACCCTAACATCTAACCCTAACACTAAACTTACCCAAACACTAACCCCTAACCCTAAACCCTAATTACTAACCCTAACCCCTAACCCTAATTACTAACCCTATCCCTAAATCTAACCCTAGCCCTAACCCTAGCTCTAACTCTAACCCTAGCCCTAACTGTAACCATAGCCCTAACCCTAACGCTATCCATAACCCTGGACATAGCCCTAGCCCTATCTTTTATCCTAGCAGAAGCCCTAGCCCTAGCCCTAACCCTTACCGTAATCCGAGTCCTAACCTTAACCCAAAGCCTATACCTAACTATAGCTCTAGACCTTGCCCTAACCCTAACCCAAACTTTATACCTAACCCTAACCCTTGCCCTATTGCTAAATCTAACCCTAGCCCAAAACCTAACCTTAATCTGAACCCTAACCCTAGGCCTAACCCTAGGCCTGACACTAAACCTAAGTCTAGCCGAAACCCGAGCCCTAACCCTTACCTTTACCCTAGACCTAAATTTAGCCCTAACACAAACCCTAACCCTAACCCTAACCCTAGCCTTAGTCCTAACTTTAACCTGAGGCCTAACCCCAACTCAAGCCTGAACCCTTACTATTACTCTAGCCCTAACTTTAGCCCACACCCTAACCCTAGATATAGACCTAGCCCTAGCACAAGCCCTAGCCCTAACCCTACCGTAACCCTAGCCCAAACCTAAACCAAACCCTACACCTAACTCTAGCCCAAACCCTTACCCAAACCCAACCCTAACCCAAACCCTAAACCTATCCCTATCCCTAACCCTAGCCCTAGCCCTAAACCTAACTGTAACCCTAATCCTAAACCTAACCCTAGCCCTAACCCCAACCCTGGCCCTAACCCTTACCTTTTGTCAGGTTCTGACAACAATGTCCCTGTGTTTTCTGCATTTTACAATGATGTCTGTGCTTTTTGCAGTTTGCTTTCGATTCTTTTGTTCTAGCAGACCCTTGCCAGCACCCCTTATCTGTCTCCTTCATCCTCCCTCCTAACAGCTATAAATGTTACTTTGAAGTAGGGGGTTTACTCTGGTTAATGTTGCAATGTTTGGGCAGGAGATGGCGACCCAAATTCCTAGGTGTCATCTCTAAACAAATGGCGAGTACTTCCTTGCATTCCCTCCTCCCTTTTTCCGGGTCTGTGTATGTTATCTTGTTATTGAAACCTTGAAGCGTTGTTTATGGCCAGTGCTTAGAGAATGTTGTGCCTAGGTTCACACATGTGGGTCACTCAGATCAAGAGGGGAATTTATAACTTTCTCACCTTGCTGTGGGAACCTCAACGGTCCTTTCTACTTTTCCCGCATTCACCCTCTTGCCCTGATTGGCTTAGGTCTGGGGTTCAATTGAAAACCTGAGAGTATAATAGTACTGTCTGTATTCCATTAAGCATCTCTAACAAACATTCGAGAACCTGTCTGCAGTATTGGAACAATAAAGAACTTTGCTTCAACAACAAAGGTCTGGTTTCTTGCTGTCAATACAGAAGCCTCACACCTTTACCCTAGCCTATCTTTAGCACTAACAAAACCCAAGCCCTAACCCAAGCCCTAGCCGCAACCCTAACCCTAATCCTAACACTAACTTTAAACATAACACTAACCTGACCCATAAACTAACCCTAACCCAAGTCTTAGCCCTAACCCTAACACTAAACCTAGCCCTAGCCCTAACCCAAACCCTAATTATACCGATAGCCCTAAGCCTAGGCCTAGTTTTAACACTAACCCTAACCCCAACACAAACCCAAAGACTAGGCTGAGCCCAAGCCCCAGACCAAATCCTAGTCCTAGCCCTAACCCTAACCCTAACACTAACCCTAAACCAAACTCTAAACCTAACCTAGCCCTAGTCCTAGCTCTAACCCTAAACCTAACCATAACCCTAGCCCTAACTTTAACCCTAACCCAAACCCTAACACTAACCATAGACCTAGCAGGAACCCTAAACCTAATCCTGGCCCCAGCCCTAACACTAACCCAAACCTTAACACTAACCCTAGACGTAGCACTAATCCTAACCCTAACCCTCTAACCCTAACCCTAACTCAAAACCTAGCCCTAACCCCAACCCAAACCCTAACACTAAACCTAGCCCTAACCCTAACGCTTACCCTAGCCCTAACTGTAAGTCTAGCCCTAGCCCTAAACCTAACCCTCGACCTAAACCTAATCCTAGCCATAACCCTAGTGCTAGCCCTAACCCTAACTGTAACCCTAATCCTAACACCAACCCTACCCAAAACCTATCCCTAACGCTAAACCTAGCCCTAACCCTAATTAGAGCCGTAGCCCTAGCCCTAGCCCTAGCTCTAACACTAACACTAACCCTAACACAAACCCAAACACTAGCCCAAGCCCTAGACCAAATCTTTAGCCCTACCCCTAACTGTAACACTAACCCTAACAGTAACCCTAATCCTAACCCTTGCCCTAACCCTATCCCCAACCCTAACCCTAACTCTAACCCTAACCCTAACCCTAACCCTACGTTTAGCCCTGACACTAATTCTACCCAGAACCTAACCCTAACCATAAACCTAGCCCTTGCCCTAACCGTAACTCTAATTAGAGCCATAGCCCTAACCCTAGAAGAGAAGAAGAAGAGATTGGATTTATACCCTGCCCTTCACTCACTTGGAGTCTCAGAGTGGCTTACAAACTCCTTTCCCTTCCCCTCCCCACAACAGACACCCTGTGAGGTAGGTGGGGCTGAGAGAGCTCCTTCCCAAGCTGTCCTTGAGAGAACAGCTGATACAGAGCTATGGCTTGCCCAAGGTCATCCAGCCAGTTGCAAGGGGAGGAGTGGGGAATCAAACCCGGTTCCCCCAGATTAGAGTCCATGCACTTAACCACTATACCAAACTAACCCTAACCGTAACCCTAAACCTAACACCGACCCTACCCAAAACCTATCCCTAACTATAAACCTAGCCCTAACCCTAATTACAGCCATAACCCTAGCCCAAGCTCTAACAGTAACCCTAACAAAACCCCCAAAACTACCTCAAGCCCCAGAGCTAACCTTAGCCCTACCCTAGCCCTAGCCCTAACCGTAACACTAACCCTAACAGAAACCCTAATCCTAACCCTTGCCCTAACCCTACCCCTAAATCTAAACCTTACCCTACACATACCCCTTGCCGAACCCCTAGCCCTAGTCCTAAAACTAACCCTAACCCTAACCCTAACCGAAGACCTAACCCTAACCCTAAACCTAGCTCTAGGCCAAACCCTAATCCTAACCAAGCCCTAACCCTAACCCTAAAACTAACACTAACCCTAGACCTTAACCCTAACCCTAGCCATAGCCCTAGACCAAACCCTAACCCAAACCCTAACACTAACCCAATGTGAGACTTCTGCTCAAAGTAGTCAAGGATCAGATCTTTGTTAATGAAACACAGTTCTTTATTTCCAATCTCTACATTGGTACAGCTTCTCGGATTATTGTCAGATATAACACAGATGACAGAAGCGGGTCTATTATACCTTTCTAAGCAGTTTGAATTACCCATAGGTAGCCAATCACTACAAGGAAAAAATGGCGGGCAAAAGGGGCTCTGGCCGTTTGCTTCCCACAGGAAAGAAAGTGAGGTGTCAAGTTGTAAATTTCCCCTTCCAAACCAGACCCTTCAGATATTACCAGTTCACATAACAATCCATGGCCTTGAGGCTTTCGCACATTGATAAGAGATGAGACTTGTCCTCCCTTGGAGTCTCAGCCGAGATGAATGGAATGCGGAGGTAGGAGTGTGAGAGGCCCATTGTTCCCATACTTTGAAGTTGACATCCTCCCGCTTTGACAGTTACACAAACCAGGCCGGTCAGGGTCATAAACCTGGGGTTACACATTCTACATACATGCTGATACATACTGGCCAGAATGAGGGTTACATGACAGGTGCTCATGAGGGCAGCTAGCATACATACAGTACTATAAGAAGCAAAGCAGCAAACACAGAAAACATATCTGAAACATGGCTGTAAGCAAGAGAAATACTCTGTCTGAATCAGCAGATTCTGACACTCTGGCACCCCAAAAATAAATCTATCCGGGCTTGTCTGGGAACCTTTTATGAAAAGCTTTAACTAGTTTAGGAGCATGCACATTTTCAGAGCGAACCCACTCGTTTTGCTCTGGGCCAAAATCAAGCCATCTAACTAAATAATATAAGTGGCCCCTACGCAGCTTAGAATCAAGAATCTCAGAAATTTCAAAATGGGGTGCCTCCCCCTTCATCAGTGGAGGAGGTGTCGGAGGAACTGGATGCCATGTATTCGGCCCAGGATTCTTCTTCAGTAAGCTGAAATGAAAAACAGGATGCACAGAACTCAGTGACTTGGGCAATTCTAATTCGAAAGACACATCAGAGATTTTGCGCAACACTTTGTAAGGGCCCACAAATTTCCACCCCAATTTCCTGCTGGGTTGCAAGCCGTGTATGTTCTTTGTAGAAAGGTAAACAGAGTCCCCAGGCTGAAGGTCCCAGCCCTCAGCCCGACCACGATCTGCATACTTTTTGTAGTCCTCTTTGGCTTGATCTAGTGTTTTTGCTATTAGAGGCCACGACTCTTGCAGGGTCGCCCACCATCGCTTAAAGTCTGTGGGGGGAGCATCCGAGGCGTTTTCAATTGTGGGCAGAGGTTTTCCCTCAAAGCCTCCCACCGCCATAAATGGGGAAACGCCCGTAGAAGAATGCACTGCATTGTTGTAGCTATACTCAGCGAATGGCAGCAACTCCACCCAGTTGTCCTGGTGGTAGTTAGTATAACACCTTAAAAATTGCTCCAGAATTTGATTAGTTCGTTCGGACTGCCCATCGGTCTCTGGATGGTAACCAGAGCTTAGAGCAGGCTCTATGTCCATAAACTTTAGGAGCTCCCGCCAGAAGTTGGCAACGAACTGACTGCCCCTGTCGGATACCACACATTTGGGAAAAGCGTGTAATTTGATCACGTGGTTGAAGAAAGCCTTGGCCATCCCCTTTGCCGTAGGCAGCTGCTTGAAAGGAGTGAAGTGGGCTTGCTTAGAGAACATATCTACCACCACCCAAATTACAGTCTTTCCCTTTGATGGTGGCAGGTTTGTAATGAAGTCCATAACTATTGCCTCCCAAGGGCGAGAGGGAGTGGGTAGGGGGTGCAGGAGTCCCGGGACTTCCCCCCCTCCTTTTGCACATCAAGCAGGTCTGGCAGGCAGAGACGAAGTCCGAAACATCCCTGCGCATGCGTGGCCACCAGAATTGTCTCTGAATTAAATTGAGTGTCTTTAGAAATCCAAAGTGACCTGCCAATTTAGAGGAGTGACAGGCTAGTAATATGTCCTTCCTCTTGCTTCGGGGCACCACCAATTTATCTCCATGATACCAGCAGTTATTTTCCCTGGAGGAACAGTCTGCCAATGCCTCCAACTCCTCAATTTCCTCGGGCGAATAGTCCCCCCCCCCCCCAGTCGCACGTCTCCGATTCTACTGTTGTTCGTCTACTTTGACTCCGGGTGATCACTGCCCCTCCCAGTTGCTGGGGGGAGAACATAGAGTCAAATACCTCCTCCTTTAAACTCTCGTGCTGGGGCAATCGGGAGAGCGCATCTGCTAACGAATTGGCTTTCCCAGGGAGGTGTTTGAGCACAAAATTAAATTTTGAGAAAAAATCCGCCCAACGGAGCTGCTTCGCATTCAGGGACCTCTGGGTGCGCAGCGCTTCTAGATTTTTGTGGTCTGTCCATATTTCAAAAGGGGTTTGCGCCCCCTCCAGCCAATGCCGCCACATAGTGAGGGCTAGCCGGATAGCTGCGGCTTCTTTATCCCAGACTGACCAGTTCCTTTCCGTTTCATTAAATTTTTTCGAGATGTAAGCGAGGGGGTGCAACTTTCCGTCTGAACCCTGTTGCAAAATGGCCCCCCCCATAGCCACATCAGACGCATCTACATGGATCACAAATTCCTTAGTTTCGTCCGGGTGGGCTAGAATGGGTTTGGAGGTAAAGAGAGTTTTAAGAGTCTCGAACGCCTTCTGGCATTCCCTATTCCAGGCAATTCTCTCCCCGGGCTTCCCCGCTTCCGGGCCCCTCCCTTTGGTTTTTAGCAACTCAGTCAATGGGAGGGTGACAGTGGCAAAGTCTTTTATGAAGGTGCGGTAGAAGTTACAAAATCCTAATAGGCTCTGGAGTTGTTTCCTCGTTCTGGGGGCTTCCCACTGGACCACCGCCTCTACCTTGGCTGGGTCCATCTCCAGTCCCTTCTGCGAAATGCGGTACCCCAGAAAGTCTACGGAATCTCGATGGAACTCGCATTTAGACAGCTTCGCATACAACTGATTTTTTAACAAGGTGGAGAGGACTTCCCGGACCAATTTCACGTGTTCTTTCTTATCAGCGGAGTAGATCAAGATATCATCTAAGTCACATAACACCCTCTTAAATAAATGCTTGTGCAACACTTCATTTATCAAGCTCATAAAGACCCCCGGCGCGCCACTCAAACCGAACGGCATCACCAGGTATTCGAACTGTCCCAACGGTGTATTAAAGGCAGTCTTGAATTCATCCCCCTCCCTTATGCGCACCCGGAAGTAAGCATCTCTGAGATCCAGTTTAGTGAACACTTTTCCTTTGGCCGCCTCCATCAACAAGTCTTTAATAAGGGGGAGGGGGTAAGCGTTGGAGGCAGACACCGCATTTAATCCTCTGTAGTCCGTGCACAACCGCAACCCCCCATCTTTCTTTTTCCGGAACAGAACGGGGGCTGCAAAGGGGGATTTAGCAGGACAAATGAACCCGCGCTCCAAGTTCTTGTCTAGGAACTTCCTTAGCTCCTCCCGCTCCGGGGGGCTCATCGAGTAAAGCTTTCCTTTAGGAAGTTTCTCGCCCGGAATCAACTCTATGGCACAATCCAACAGTCTGTGGGGGGGTAATTCGTCCGCCTCGGTCTCACTGAACACTTCCAGTAGATCGCGATACTCCCGGGGGACAGTCGAGGGCACTAGGGTGAGGGCCGCCGGCTGGAGCGGCACCGGAGGTCCGCATCTGGGCACCCCCTGTTGCATGGAGGTTGATTCCGGGTCTGCCTACTCCATAGTCTCAGCGGCCACTTTTAAAGAGTGTCTTGCATAGAGTTACTTTTAGGATCGTTCCCCTGCCAAGCAGGAGTTGTGGGCCTGAGGTGGCGGGGGGGGGGTGGAGAGGGTGTTCAATGCAGTGAGCTCCTGCCTCTCAGACCATGAGCTCATATCCTTGAACCAGAGTCTCCATTGTGGTGCCTGTGGGTGCCATGGCACCACCAAAACCTTTCCCAGTGTCCACCAAGTGTCTTTAGAAAGTGGGCAGGGCCAGGTGAGCTTTTGCCCATCAAGGCTTTTGATTGGCCGCTGGAGATCTGATTGGCTGGGCAGATTTTCAGAAACGTTGCTTTAGCAGCGCCTGCCACAACAGCACAAGGATCTTCACTGTGTGACTGAAGGTAAGCTGCAGCAGCCATTTTGTGGCTGGGCCCATTGCGCTGTGTCAGAATTCCAAAGGTGCTCATTGGCTGACAAGGTCTGGTGCCCCCTGCTCTGGTGGCTGAAGATGCCAACCTGGAGCAGCTCAGAGCGGTATGCAGATGAGCTGCTTAGGTACCTAGGAGAGGCAGCCCACTCCCGTGGTGACAGCTTGTGTCCTGTCGAGAAGATTGGTGGTCCTCGACTAGAGGGAGAGAGGGAAGAGTCCCTCAGCAGGGCCCACCCTTCAGGCAGCAAACCAGTATCCTCGTATGCGAAGGAGACCGCTCTGGTGATGGGGAGGGTAGCTTTGGGTAGTGGGAGACTGACTCCTTAGAATGGGTCTCTGATGTCTTTGTGTGATGACTTTGGCTGGGATGAATATCGTGGACTTCACGCGTTCTCCAGGTGGGCTGGTGGCCATGTGTGCGGAGGGGGAGCAGGTGGTTGTGGGGTCTGCTGGCACCAGCAGTGTTGGGAAGTGTCACAGTGTGGTCCTGGAGGGAAGATCAGATTGCTGGCAGGAGGTTAAAATCTAGGACCTCCAAAGTAGCATGCTCAGAAATGTGACCTCTTCAGTGAGCAAGGCTAGTGGGATCGGGAGGCAGGGGGGTGGGAGGGGTGATGCTAGGAGGTTTGTTTAAATTGGTCAGGCACTGGGGAATGTGGGGGGGGGGCAAGCTGACCCCATACCAAAGAGCCGTGGCATGGGCTTGAACTGAAACAGGATCGTTGCTGTAGCTTTTGATAATATTGCAGAGCAGCTCCGGGGGGGGGGGGGAGGCTGACAGGAGGTGGCAAACATCTGGCTCAGAATGACACACCCTGTAGAGATGGCAGGGTAATTCTGGATAATCTAGATGGAATGGGTGAGAACTTGAAAGAGCTCAGAACCAGAATCCATCTCATGGGACCGAAGGCCCATGAGGGGCAATGGGCATGTGTGTCTGGGGGGGGGGGTGCTTGAAGGAGGAGACCAAGTACAAATGTGTCTATGTACACATTCTCAGAAGCATCAAAGACGGGGCTGGTGTGCTTTGTGTCCATTGAGTGAAGGAGACACTGGGCTTGTAAAAATCTGGCTGGGATGGGGGTGGGGGGGGTGAAATCAGTGAGATTTCAGTGCTATCCCTTGGATATGTTATATAGGGGTGCCAAAGAAGAACCTATTGGGGTGCGGTGGGATGTACAAATGTCAAAAGGGACAGAGTCCGGTAAACAAGAGGCAGGAAAAAATTAAGCTGAGACTCACCTCACAGAATCTCTACATATTTTTGCCCTCATCATAATTGACTTATGACCCTGTGGGGTTTTCAAGGCAAGAGATGTTCAGAGGTGGTTTGCTACTGCCTGCCTCCACGTCATGACCCTGGTATTCTTTGGAGGTCTCCCATCCAAATACAAAACAGGGCCAACCTGGCTTAGCTTCTGAGATCCGATGAGATCAGGCTAGCCTGGGCCACCCAGGTCAGGGAAAATTAATATCTTGTGGGATGAATACAATTTTCTATCACAGCAGATATCTGAGGGTGATCATAAAATGGAGTCAAGTTATAGATGGGTGGTAAAAACCAAGCTGCACTGGGAACAGAAGCCACTGTGGCTTAACCTGTCTCTTCATGGCCATCTTGCCTTAGTGGGATAAACAGGGTAAAAAGGGAGATAATCACCCCCCCTCCCACACACACACACACACATACACACTTGTTGCTTTATGTTAGGTTTCCAGAAAGACCAAGATGGGTGGCCACATTAGTCTGTCCGTAGCAGTAGAAAACAGATTGAGTCCAAAAGCACCTTAAAGACTAACACAGTTTGTGACAGGGGATGAGCTTTCGTAAGTCACTATTCACTTCTTCAGATACAGCTGGAATGAGAGTCCAGCTATCCTATATATTGGAAAGTGGGGTGATTTCAGGTGCCGGATGACATCAGCAGGCAAATGACCATAGCATGTGTGACTGGATTAGTTGTGATATGCAGAGAGGTGGCTGGTGTGGGGAAATCATCATTGGCAATGAGACAGGAAACCGAGTTCTCGAGAGACTGCTGAATTGCAACTGATAACAAAGCTCAAGACAATACATCCACCTGGACTGAGTCGAGACCTAGGTTTCCCATCTCCTTTCTGCAAAAATGATACAGGTCTATAGCAAAGGTTTGACTGGAGTGGAGCAAGTGGAAAGACTTGGTTGCAACATATAAAGTGGGCAAAAGGCAGAGGGCAAAACCTGGTCACTGTCATAAACCTCTTTAGCACTGCTGAAAAAACTATATAATTTAAAAGCGCATTGGAAGGTAAGCAGAAAACCAAAGACCCTGGCCAGGATTGGGTACAGTCCCATACCTAGGGTTGCCAGCTCTGGGCTGAGAAATACCTGGAGATTTTGGGAGTACAGCCTGAGGGGGGTGGAGTTTGAGGAGGGGAGGGACTTCAATGGGGTATGATGCCATAGAGTCCAGGCAAATGCAGAGAGACTGCTGTATTGCAACTGATGATGAAGCTCTAGACAATGTATCCACCTGGACTAAATTGAGACCTAGGTTTCCTGTCTCATTACCAATGCTGATTTCTCCACGCCTACTACCATTCTGCATATCACATGTAATTCAATCACACCTGTTCTTGTCATTTGCCTGCTAATGTAATTTGATGTCTGAAATCACTTCACTTTCCAATATATAGGACAGATGGACTCACGTTCTAGCTGTATCTGAAGAAGTTAGCAGTGTCTCACGAAAGCTCATAGCCTACCACAAATTTTGTTAATCTTTAAGGTGCTCCTGGACTCACTCTCTTTTCTGCTGTTAGGTTTCCAATGTATGAGAAAACTGCAGCACATACAATGCCAGGTATCCTTGTGACCAAAGGATCCAACTTTCAGCGCAACTGGCTGCTAACTATGTATCTGAGAATTTGCATCATTTCCCCATTGGGAAGGTTCTCCTGTGACTCTCTTCTGAAACCCACCAGAGAAGATCTGGCACACAGGAAAACAGTACCTCCTGCTCCCAGTTCTTAGTAGGCAGCCCATAAAGATACCATCAACATTAGAAGTACCAAAGGCCGCTATGGGGGGGAGGATCCTGGGAAATCAATAGGGACAGTTTCTTTCAGTCTCTCTTGGTCGAAGTCAATACCACCAGCACTGCCAAGGCAATTTCTGTCCCAAGATCAGGTCTGAAGCCAGATCAGTGGGCTGTAGATGGCACGCCCGGCCCCTCAGCAGTTCATCCCATGTTCCTTCATGTCACGTGTCACATGTTCATCCCATGAGACTACGGTAACATTCAACCACGCATCCGGGCAGGGTCAGTTACACAGGTTCATTCCATCTGATTTGGGTACATTTGCCTTGGCTGGGGACTGGAAGGGTAGCAGATGGAATGGATAGGGTGACAGTGGTTGATTGATCTGCCTTTTGGTTTTATTCGGGTTTTTTAAAATTGTTACAGTTGTCTTAAACCGCTGTGGTAAGTTGCTTTGGATCCTGCTGGGGAGAAAGGCAGATTATAAATATTCCACAGGCCTCGGGAGGGAACAGGTCTTCTTTGTTTGATGCAACAAAATACCTGGAACCAGCTTTGGTTGCTGGCCAGCCCCCATTTAGTTCAAAACATGGCCTCTGTTCAGTTCGTTTGTTTGCTGAAGATTAAAGGTCATTGCCAATTAGATCTCACAATGGAATATAAAATTGGATATATTTCAGTCTCAGAGACAAAAGTATGTATCACACAATGAACAAAATGTTGGAAGTTATTCACTGTCAGGCATGATAGCCTGAAATCCTCCAGGATCTTGATCCAGGTGGCTTCCTGTTCAAGGTATTTGCTTCTCATTTTGTAAGGTCCTTGGTCCTGATCAGGCAAAGAGCCTTTTTAAAATAGATTCCTCTTCTAGTTTTGAATTTTGTGCTAAGCTGTTTTAATTTTTTTGTTACTGTATATTTTATTATCTTGCAAGCTGCCTTGAGCATATTTCTTAAGATGGTGTAAATTAATGTCTATAAAAAACAAAACACAAAGCAAACCCTTACAGAATTCAAAATCTGATGCACCATAGCCGGGAGACTTGACAAGATGGTTCTCAGAACGTTCTGGAAACGCAAGTGTGACGGTAAACAAAATGAAGTGTTCGCTGCTGTTCTGACCCACCCACCCACACACTCATGCTGATCTACTGGAATTTTGGGATATTTGCTATCTAAATAAGCCCCTTGGAAAGTCTGTAACCAGAAGCTCATACACATCGGACATTAGCAGAACTAATCATTTGAGGACACAAGCAAACCAAATAAATGGTGTGGACCCATAGGATGGCTGGTGGTGAGAAGTGCAGTCCAGTTGCAGCCAACTTCTGGCGACCCCGGAGGGTTTTCAAGGCAAGAATTACAAACAGAGGTGGTTTGCCATTGCCTCCCTGTGTCACAACCTTTTTCCTTGGTGGTCTCTCATCCAAGTACTAACCAGGCCTGATCCCACTAAGCTTCCAAGATTTGATAGGACCAGGCTACCCTGGGACATCCAGGTGAGGGCCTTGCCTTTTCTCTAAATCTTTTCTCTAAATCTGAGCAGCAGTCTCCACATTTGGCCTCTTAACTGTGTTTTTGGTGGAGGGCTGTGATAGAGTTCCTTACTCCTCTTTAAGTCCAAATCTGGGCTGTGCCATTTCCAACTGCGGGTGAGGTCTTGCATGATGGAATGCTCTCCAGGGAGGGGGAGAGTCCTGCGCACAGAGAACTCACACGTAAGAGAAAACTAGGCTACAACCCTCCTCCACAAGGTGCAAATTCTCTGTGTCCAAGGGTGGGGTTTTTTTTGGTATGGAGGAACATTCAGCCAGGTGGCCCCCATCTGTTTTCTTAAATAGTACAGCCCAGATATAGGTTTATCACCTCTGTGAGAAGAACTGCCTGGAACCAGAAGCTTCAGAAGACGTGGGTGAGATTTGGAGCAAACAAGGAGGAAGTCATAGTGATAACCAGTGCTTTTTTTGCTTAATGAAAGTGCTGGTAATTATGTATAAGGTTGCATTGATTTCCATCAGCTCGATCCTCAGGACGTGGGAGAGCCCCCCCCCCCCCAGGTGCTGGTACTCAGTACCACTAAGTACCGACACAAACAGAGCCCTGGTGGCAACCCCCGTCTTTTGAAAGAGTTGTAAGGGCCTCTCCAGCGACCATTCAGAGAGCGAGATGTGCCATGGTGGCATGGAGGGTGGATAGGCAGGAGTAACTGATAAGTACGTATACATTCAGGTGGGGTAGCCGTGTTGGTCTGAAGCAACGGACCAAAGTTTGAGTCCAGCAGCACCTTGAAGACCCACAAAGTTTAATTCTGGGTGAAGGCTGTCGTATTTGAAGAAGGGTGCCTTGCACATGAAAGCTCATCCCCAGAATTAAACTTGGTTGGTCTTCAAGGTGCTGCTGGACTCAGACTGTGTTCTAATGAATACGTATGTATACTTTTTTCCTCACAGATGACTATGTTGTTGCCAAGACCTTCCTGTCCCTTTCTAAATGTTCTGACTTTGACCCAATCTGTGCTCCACAGCTACCCTTTGAACAACACTGAGCTTCACCCATTTAACATTGAAGAAAATGGTGGAATGCCCTTCACAGCCAAAATGCCTGGGAGACACCACCACCACCACCACCACCACCAACACACCAGTTATGGAGGACTTGCCCCACCTGACAGCAGCAAGGATGTGGTTGCTCCTGTTCCAAGCCCAAATAATAAGTCTACACTAATTTTGGCTCCCAGCAGAGGCCCACTGCTTCAACCAAAGGCCTGGCGGAACAGCTCCATTTCGCAGGCCCTGTGAAACTGCGATGGGTCCTACAGGGCCCTGGTCTCAGTTGGGAGCATGTTCCAACAGGCCAGGGCCGAAAAAGTCCTGGTTGAGACTAGATGGACATCTTTCGGGCCAGGAATAACCAGCAGATGGTCCTCCGAAGAGCGCAGAGCTCTCCGGGACACATATGAGGAGAGGTGGTCCCTTAGAGATGTCGGTCCCAGGCCGCATGAGGCTTTATGTGACTTGATGATCAAAACTTTTGCAACAATCAGACGAATCTCATAGGCAGCAGAGACTGCGGTTAGGTTTGTAACTTGTCCAGTTACAACTTGGGTGAAGCCTGCATTGAAGACAGATGTCTCCTGGTATTTTAACTTTCGATTCATGCTCTCTGTCTTATCTCTATGCCTGCCTGCTTCTGACCTTGGTGCCTGGATGCTCCTATTCCCCAGGGAAACTATAGTCGTTATTTTAGGTGTGCTTGCTTGCTTTTTTGTGATTGGCTTTATTCCATCCCGGGGTGTATTTGAATGCTGTATAACTTTCCAACTTCCCTATTGGCTATTTTTATCTCGTCACACAATTAACTTTTTCTATGAATGTTTTTGTATAATGAACTTGGACAATTATAAGGATTTTTGTGAGGGATTCTACAAGTCCTTTGTGAGGGATTCTACAAGTCCCTCTTTTGTGAGGGATTCTACAAGTCCTCTGAGGTCAGGTCCTCAGACTGACCTGAGATTTTTATTTTTATTTATTTTTTATTAAAAAGTGCTTAGCCGCTTGCAAAAGTTTGAAACTGGAGTTCCAGTTACCCTTCCTGCCCTTGTCCCTGTCCCTTCCCTCTGAAATTCTCCATCTGGATGACTCAATAGAAAAGCTTCTTGAGCTCTAAGTACACCATGTAATTTACTTACTTGTATGCCTCAGCAATTTTCAGGGCACTGCTTCATCTTCGTGGAAGTGGAAATGGGTTTTTGAAATGAAGAACTGTCAGTCCTGATTGATTTGATGGATCAGATCAGTCAAATGAATGGGCTAACAGCTAATGGGATGTTCAAGAGGATCCATCCGTCTTCGCTGGCCCAAGATCTGGATTTCTCTGGCAGCCTTTGTGCTGCCCCACCAGAACCCCTTCGGTGGAAATCCTTTGTGCCACACACACCTTGTATCAGTGGGTGCCTTTTCTGCTTCTATCTATTTTTTTAATGTTGTGACTAGAGCCATGTGCTTTCTGCATGCAGCTGTACCATGGTTTTATTGTGAGGGCACCATAATACCTTTTTTATTTTTCAATTTCTTTCCTAATAATTCCCAACTCTGAATTGGCCTTTCCCCCATTCCAAGTTGAAAAAGAGCAGAGTGACACGGTGGAAGTTCCAGGTTGCTGTGCCTGGCGGTTCCCAGGGTGTGTTTGGTGGGTGCGCTGTTCATAATTGGTGGTATTCTTGTGCAGAAATTTTACCCACAAATGTCGAGGAAACCTGGATTGTGTTCCCAGTCTTGGAAAATGGGCAGCTAAGTTTTTGAGGGCCAGAAACATAGTTTACGTTTTTAAAAACTATTTAAAGGAGCAAAAGTGTTTTGGGTCAGGAAGCACACAAGACCAGGGAATGCAAAAAGGAGGGCAGAATGATACAGCAGTTATGGTCATGAAGTCCTGACTACAGGAAAGGGCTCTGAAGAACCAAATAAGAGCAAGAAGTCTCTGCCGGCCTCCAGCTCTTGTGCTGAATGGCACTGTGGGGGGAGGAACAGCCTTGCTTCCTTGCTCCACCCCCAGAGCGAAAGTGTGGGGGAGCCGCCTGGGTGGATTTGGATCATATCCAAGCAAGATCCTACAGAGGGCACCCTCTGGTAGAGCAGTGGTAGTTCGAGTGTACACAGCCTCGTGGGTGGGGCCCACGTAGGGCTGCCAAGTCCCCCGGTAGAGCGGGGGAAACACCGATTTTTAAAGCTTTCCCCCGCTTTTCCAAAATTGGCCACCGGGGGGACAAAATGGCTGCCAGCAGGGGAACCTCGGAGCCTGCCCTGCTGGCCTCTTGAACTTCTTAAAAGGGAAATTTCCCCTTTAAGAGCTGATCGAGCAAGACAGCCCTGCCCAGAGATTAAGGAGGGACTAAGCTCTTTCTACTGAAGGGCTTCCGTGCAAGGTTGCTGCTGGAGTAAGCTGCGTAAGGTGCTGGGGTCTGCGAGCTCTTTTCCTTCTCTGTCTCTCCCCCTCCCCCTCTTTCTTTTTTCTGTCTGTCTGTCCACTGTGGTTTTGTCAAAAGAATAAACTGTCACTTCCAAAGAGGTAAACATCACAAGGAGAGGTTGCCTGTAGAAGGTCTGGGAGTGGGATTGTTTAAAATGTCTTGTCGTGGCTGTTTGGGTCCCCCCAATCCTCATTTCCCTTCTGCAAATAAAAGTTGGGATTCCTCATTTTTATGCCAATTTTCTGTTTCTTTCAACCATGTCCCCCCCCCCCCCCCGCAGTAAAAATCTGCATTTTTAAAAGCATTTGTACATCAAGTAACCGGTATTTTAAGTTAGGGATGGATCCAACTAGCTTTTCTGCTGGCGAAAAGGGGAGGTCAAAGGTCCTCTTTAGCCACCAAAAAGCCTATGCTGGGGGGGGGGGGAGAAGTTATGGGACTTACATGGACAACAGCTGGGTGAAACAAGGGCCAGAAATAAAGCCTGGGAATTGGGCAAGAGTAAGTGAAAAAGCTGTCTATCTGTCTGTCTGTCTGTCTGTCTGTCTCTCTCTCTCTCTCTGTCCCCATCCAGCAGAGGTCTATCAGTGGCTATTATAGCCACAAGGTCTAAATGGAACCCTTTGTCTGGGGCAGTGATGCTCTGAATTCTTGGTGCTTGGGGGGCAACAGTGGGAGGGCTTCTGGAGTTCTGGCCCCGCTGCTGGACCTCCTGAGGGCACCTGGTATTTTTGGCCACTGTTGTGACACAGAGTGTTGTACTGGATGGGCTGTACTGGATGGGCCGATCCACTGTGGCTTCTCTCCTGTTCTTATGATATGAAAATCATATTCTGCCGAGATGAGGAAGGATTCAGTAGGGCCGTTGCTCAGTGATAGAGCATCTGCTTGACATGCAGGAGGTATCAGCCTCTTCAGCTAAAAAAGGATCAGGTAATAGGTGACATTAAAGATCTCAGCCTGAGACCCTGGAGAGCCACTACCTGAGTAGTAGTCAATACTGACCTTGATGGACCAATGGCCTGATTCAGTATTAGGAAACTTCATGAGTTCATGTGTCAGCATGTGGAAGCAACATCACAGGATGTGACATCACAAAATGATGTCACTTCCTTTCTCCTGGCTCCACCCCCAAAGTCTCCTGGCTCCACCCCCAAAGTCCCCAGATATTTCCCAAGTTGGACTTGGCAGCCCTAGGCCCACGAGGACCCTGATCATAAAGCCTCTTTTAGGAACAGCCGTTTCACTGTGATTGTGCTTGCCCACTGCAGTCCCGTTCCAAAGGGCGAGCACAGAGAGCAAGCTCCCTGATGCTTCATTTCTAAAAAAGTCCGAAGCCTCTCTGTTATGCATCACAGCCAGCACCTTAGAGACCAACAAGATTGGGGGGGCGGGGGGGGCGGTATGAGCTTTCGAGAGTCCAGGCTTCGTTCCTCAGACACTGAGATATACTGGGTTCAGGCGCGTTGAGTTATCAGCTCATAGTTTACGCTTGATTACCACAAGGAGAAAAGAAGACTGGCTAACCCTGGCCGAAGCCCGGTATTTATGCCTGAAAAGGATTGCACCCCAAACACACCCCACTCCCAACGATAGGCTATTTACACTCTATTGTTTCCTGATTGGTTTCCTCTAGGATCCCTGTCTCCTTACTGGCCCATTCTAGGATCCTAGCGATCTACTGTTATGCGTCCCAAGCTAAGTCCTTTCGCAAGTAAGTTCAGGCTCAATACATAACAGACAGACTCAAAGGGGCTCTCGAAGGCTCTGCTGGACTCAAATCTGGCTGTTCGATTGCAGACCAACACAGGCACCCTCCGAAACGTGTGTCCGGCCATGGGCTACCTTCGTCTTTGCCCCCGTTTGTTTGCCAGCACACCCATATCTGTGAGGGTCAGTGCTGTAGTCTTTTAATGGCTGGGCCAAAAGGTTGTCTAAGCCAGGGATGCCATCTTCCAGGGATGCCCTGGAGATCTCCCACTCCGACAACTGATCTCCTGAGACCAGTTCCCCTGGAAGAAATGGCTGCTCTGAAGGGGGACTCTATGGCATCACAGTCCTGCTGAGGCTCCTCCCCTCCCCAAACCTCCCCCTCCCAAGGCTCCACCCCCAAAATCTCCAGGTATTTCCCAGCCCAGAGCTGGCAGCCTGATGCCTAACTCTGAGGTATCTAAATCTGTAATGGGAGATATCTCCAGTAGGAGAGCTTTAACCTCATGGCCTTCTTGACTTCAGTGTGTGTGTGTGCATGTGTGTGTGAGATATTTTTTTTTACATCTTCAGTGAGGACCCTAAGTGGCATGTTCTTCTCCATTTTATCCTCATCACAACCTTCTGAGGTAGATGAGGCTGGGGGCGTGTGACTGGCCCAAGGTCACCCAGCAAGTTTCCATGGCAGAGTGGGGGATTCGAACCTGGGACTCCCAGATCCTAGTCTGTATGAGGAACAGCTACAGTTCCTTTTGCTAGGTAGGGGAAAATCCCTTTCAGTGTGAGTTGCCATCCTCCAGGCAGAATCTGGAGTTCTCCCAGAATTGCAACTTTTCTCCAGACTACAGAGATCGGCTCCCTTGGAGGAAAAGGCAGCTTCAGAAGGCAAACTCTATGGTATACCATAGATTGTAGATGAAATCCCTCCACAAATTGCCTCCTCTACAGGCACTCCCCCCTAATCTCCAGGAGTTAGTCGCCCTACGTTCAGTCCATTTTAAAACTTCGTTGTTGCAAATGTTACAAGCTGCTATTGTCAAAAGGGGATGAGTGTGATTGTGATGTCAGTTTATAACCGTGTGTAAACTTTGTCCAGTGGTTAGGTTTGCAGGGTTTTTTACTTTGCTTTCAGACTGTTTTCTTTGCTAATTCTGGGCATCCAGGAGTTCCTCGCCTTTACGACAGTGCTTCTGTCCATCTGAAGAAGGTGGAAGTGGAGACAGGGAAAGCGGTTGGGCCATGGCCAGCGCTGCACATCAACATGAACAAGGTACAGCATGGGCATCTCTATCAGGGGCTTGGATTGCCAGTCTCCAGGTGGGGCCTGGAGGTTACCCAGAATTACAACTGATTTCCAGACTGCAGAGATCAGTTCCCCTGGAGGAAATGGCTGCTATGGAGGGCAGACTCTGTGGCATCATACTCTGCTGAGGTCCCTCCTCTCCCAAAGCCCCACCCTCCCCGGGCTCCTCCCCCCAAATCTCCAGGGATCTCCCAGCCTATGCCAGCCAGGCGGATCTTTTACAGTCCCACAAAAGCTGTTCCGTTTGAGCTGCAAGTAGCTCTTGAGCTGGCTTAGTGCACCGCAGGCCCCCAGCCAAAGCAGAGAGGATGATGCCCTCTTGAACTGCTCAAGTAACCTGCAAGGAGCCAGTTGCTCTTATCAACACTGCAGGGATTAGATCAGAGATGTAACTCAGCTCCAAGGTGAGGGGAAACAGCACAAGCAGGGAGGGTATTTCCCTTCAATTTCCCATCCCATGTCTCTTCACAAACATTTACTTCCTTCATCTAAACCCTGCCTGTCTCCCTGATCGTGACCCAAGGCAGCTTACACAGGCCTTCTCTCCTCCAATTTATCTTCACAAACACCGCCCTGTTAGAGATGCCAGCCTCCAGGTATGGGACCTGGGGATCCTCCAGAATTACAGTTCCTCTCCAGACTACAGAGAGCAGGTCCCCTGGAGAAAAGAGATGCTTTGGCGGGGGAGCTCTGTGGCCTTGAACTCTGCTGAGGTCCCTCCCCTCCTAGGGATGCCAGCCTCCAGGTGGGACCTGGGGATCCTCTGGAATCCCAGCTGATCTCCAGACTACAAATATGAGTTCCCCTGGAGAAAACAGATGCTTTGGAGGGTGGACTCTCTGGCATTATAACCCACTGAGGTCCCAGTCCTCTGTCCCCAAATCTCCAGGAGTTTCCCAACCAGGATCTGGTAACCCCCCCCCCCCCCCAAATAACCTACTGGTGGCTAGGGAGGATCTGGCAGCCTACACCCTGTAGCCAAAGTTCAGTTCCCCTGGAGGAACTGGGGGCTCTATGGTATCCTAGCCTGCTGAGGGCCCTCCCCTCTTGAAACCCTGCCTTCCCCAGGCTCCGTTGCTTTCATCTCCTGAAACTCCCCCACCCAGAGATGGCAACCCTAGCTTCCAGTCGAGTGTAATCCCCTTGGGCCTGTCTCATGAAACACTGGGAGCCAATTTCTTCTTTTTGAATGTAGTTTTAAAATCAAAGGTTCCCCTCTGCCCCTTATTTTCCCCTCACTTGCTTCTGCTGTTTGCCCCCCACACACACACACACTGCAGTCCTCCACACACTTAGGTGGGCGTCTGTTTTAAGTCTCTTTACTTCCAAAGGGTAAGCTTGGGTTGAGGTGGTTGGGACCCAGTCAGTGTTCCCTCTAAGCTGAGTTAGTGTGAGCTAGCTCACAGTTTTTTTAGCCTCTGGCTCACACATTTTTGTCATGGCTCAGGAAGGATGGCTCCAGAGCAAACTAATTCATGCAGTAGCCAAATTGCTCGCTCACAACTTTAATGCCAGCAGCTCACCAAGTAGAATTTTTGCTCACAAAACTCCACAGCTTAGAGGGAGCATTGGACCCAATACATTTTCATGAAATCTCTCTCTCTCTCTCTCTCTCTCTTTCTCAGAAGTGGTGTCTTGTTGTTTGTGTTCAAAGGTGACTGAACTCAAGTCTGTGCTGGGAAGGGTGGCAGAGACATCTTCCCCAGGGTGCCATGGCAACCCTCCTGCCAAATAATCTGTGGGATCCAAATGTCTGTCCTTGTCTTTGTATTCATATATTTAATTAGATAACAAGATGAGAAAAAGCCAAATAAAACCGTGTACATTAATGGAACGTACTTTACTCTTCTGAGTGCTACTGGGCCATTTTAATTAATACAAATGAGACATCAAAGGTCCCCAGAGGTGAATCGGAGAGCATAAGGCTATGATTCTCTCTGACACCGTCTGGGAGAACAGAGTGAACTCAAGCAGTTGCCTCAAACAGTTGGCTCAAACTCATCCACAAAAACGATACGGGTCTATGGCAAAGCTTTGAGCAGCGCAAGTGGGAAGACTTTGTTGCACCATATAAAGTGGGCGCAAGGCAGAGGGCAAAATTTGGTCACTGTCATAAACCTCTTTGGCACTGCTGAATGGGGGTACGATGCCGCAAAGTCCACCTTCCAAAGTGGCCGTTTTCTCCAGGGGGACTGATCTCTGTTGCCTGGAGGTCAGTTATAATCCCAGGAGATCTTCAGCCACCACCTGGAGGTTGGCAAACTTACCCGTACTGTTGTACCCTCTGATTTGCTAGACTCCATCCTTCAATTTGATTGGGAACATGTGCAGAGGTATAGAACAGTATTTCAGTTGCAGGCCTCCTGTGGCATTTAGCATGGAATGGACACGTGTTACATACTCATGGGGCCACTCTGGCACAATTCCCCCGGTCTTGTTAGCAGTCAGACCCTCCTCCTGCTGGGGGTGCAGCTTGCGCTTAGAGATAAACACCCTTCTTTAATATCATCCCGAAATTGTATGCGCAGTGCCTAAGACTGAAACTAAAGTGGAGCTGGTACAAACTAAATAAATGCTGGCTGGGTAAGAGCTGGGGAAAATATTTTGGAAGGTGAACCAGAATGGCTGGCTCACTAACGAACCTCCTCCCCACACTAAAGTGATGCATAATTGACAACGATGGGTCTCCCAAGAAAACATTACCTCACCTTAGATTAACCTAGTCCGCAACCAGTCATGGTCTCCCTTACCCCAGTTTAGTAACACTTAACAACTATTCATACAACCCAGTAGTTTCTCCCATCCTGTAATCAAGGATTATCAAGGAACAGTATCACTTTATTTCATATTAAGCAATCTCATCGAGGTTTCACCCAAACATTTATCCATCCTCCAAAAGCCCATCAAGGTATTGTTTTGGGGCAAGCACATCAGCCTACCCTCAGAGAGCATTTTGCCCTATATTTGGAGTACATAGAAGAAGAAGAAGAGATAGGATTTATACCCTGCCCTTCACTCACTTGGAGTCTCAGAGCAGCTTACAAACTCCTTTCCCTTCCCCTCCCCACAACAGATACCCTGTGAGGTAGGTGGGGCTGAGAGAGCTCTTTCCCAAGCTGTCCTTGAGAGAACAGCTGGTACAGAGCTATGGCTTGCCCAAGGTCATCCAGCCACGTGCAAGTGGAGGAGTGGGGAATTGTTGTGTACTAGTCACGAAATGGCGACCGCCATGCGGTCAGAGCACATGGCCCGATTCTACCTGAGCTTCAGCCAGGTAGAACAATAGACAGTCGGATCCAAAACGACCACCAATAGCCAGCCTAGGTCTTCCGCGGGGGACCTATGAACTTCAACTTAAGACCTAAGGCCCTATCAGAACTATGCACATATGCTAAGCCCTATCAGGTATTTTGGGTGCGGCCAGAGGTGTGGCTCCGGCCGGCATATAAACAGGGCCCTGGAGCCCTGGCTGCATGCTTGATCTGACCATCTCCTGAACATGCTGATTCACTAATAAAGTCTTTGCTATGATCATCATACAACTCGCCTCCCGACTCCAGTACGTTCCACTGGCGACGAAGGTGGGATCCCGATGAGCGACTCATCAGCCGTGCCGAGCAGTGGAGCTCCGAGCACCGAGCCGCCGGCTCAACAAGCCCCATCGCTCGCAACCTCGCTCCTGCCTCGGCAAACATGGCTGCCGCAGCGGGAAACATCCCTCCATTCGACACCTCCAAGCCCGAGCACTGGGACGCATGGGTCAGGCAGCTCGAGTTCCTCCTGACGGTGCACGGAGTCACCGAGGCCACCCTGAAGAGGGCCTGGCTAATGGGCCACTGCGGCATCGAGACAATGCACATCGCGCAGAATATCATAGCACCCCGAGACCTGCTGGACGTCTCCTACGATGACCTCAAGAAGCTGCTCGGGAACTACTTCGCGCCAAAACCATCCATGTTGGCGTTCCGGGTCCAGTTCCTCGAACGGAAGCAGCAACCGGGAGAGAATGCCGCCACGTTCCTGGCCGACCTCCGCCACCTGGCAGTCGGGTGTGAGTTTAAGAACGTGGAGGACAACCTGCTAGGCAGCTTCATGGCAGGGGTAAGAGAAGCCAAGCTCCGCCGCCAGCTTATCACCACCCCCGAGCCAACCCTCGAGAAGGTACTGCAGGCTGCCATTGCGTTCGAGGCGACCTACAAGGACAAGCAGGCGTCCAAGGTCCACCGCATCGCCTCCTCCGGGTCTGAGACAGATGAGGACGAAGACGTCCACCAGCTACGCCGGCGCGCGCAGAAGGGTGAGTCTCGAGGCCGCGCCCGGCACACCACGGCCGCCGCCGCCTCCGCTTCTTCCAACCCCAGCAGGCTGCCCCCAACGTGCGCTAGCTGCAGGGACCCCCACGAGAGACGCTCCTGCCGTTTCCGGGATGCCGTCTGCAGAATGTGCAGGAAGACGGGGCACATCGCCAGGGCCTGCCGCTCCTGGAACGCGCGACAGTCCTCCACGGCCTCCACCGCCCACTATGAGGCAGTTGACAGCACCTCTTCGGCCACCCAGGTATTCCAACTACGAGAGCCCCTCCCCGCAGCAATCCAGGTTAACCTGCGGATCGGGGGCACTATAGGGGTTTCCCATTTTGCATGGGGAACTGGCTCCAGCACGCCTTGAGCCACGAGTTTGTCTAGTTCCGCCTCCACCTTGGGCCGCATTCCTAAAGCCGGCCACCGGGCTGGCACCCAGATCGGGCGTACGGCCGGATCCAGGTCCAGGGAGACTGGAGGACCCCGGTAGGAACCGAGGGTGCCATCAAAGATGGCTGGGAATTCCGCACACTTTAAAAAACTGTTTCCGCAGCGGAGCCCCCGGCTGCGCTGGCCAACTGCCCTCGTGCTCTGCTCCTTTGAACTCAGGTGATTTACGGCTCCGAACTCTGGCACGCTTTGACTCTGGCTTTGCTCATAAATAAGGACCTATTAGCATCTCTCTCTCTCTCTCTCTGACGGAACTCTCAGCTGACCTCGAACTGTGTTTGGACTTGCTTTGATTATCTCAGCCTCCTGGCCCTGTCATGACACACGGGAGCTGGGGTGGCCGGAGCCGGGGTATCGGGACTCACCTCCGGCTGGCCGGCCGCTGGGGCTGGTGAGTCCGGCGGGGACCCCGGGGGATGGCAGCTGGAGTAGAGTCCGGACCTCAGTCATCCTCATCATCCATGCTTGGGTCCGGAATATCAGGCCTGGACCAACCTGTAGAAGGGGGAGAGTCTGCATGGCGTCGGAGCTGGTCTACGTGGCGCTGCCATACTTGCCCGTCCTCGGTGGCAACATCGTACGAGAGAGGTCCATTAACGTGGGTGACTCAGGCCGGCACCCACAGGGGACCCCATGCATAGTTCCTTGCATACAAGGGGTCTTCAGGGAAGAAACCTCTCAGAGCTTGGGGTGTATTGGGCTCCTTTGTGCTGCTTGCTGCTCGGTCGGGGTGCAGGCGGTCAAGCTGGGACGTCAGCCAGTGTCCCATGAGGAGTTCCACTGGGCTGCGACCAGTGGCGGTGTGAGGTGTTGTGTGCTGACAGGAAGGCTGTCAGCTTGTACTCCCAGTCCCCATGGTCCATCCTCTGCAGTGCCTCCTTGGTTGTGTGAATCATCCTCTTGCCTTGGCCATTGGTAGCTGGATGAAAGGGAGCAGATCTTACATGTTGGATGCCATGCAGCTTCGTGAATCGCAGGAACTCGGAGGAAGTGAAGGCTGTGCATTGTCAGAGACCAGCGTGTCAGCACGTGCATGCTGAAGATGCGCCACATTGCACGGATGGCAGCTTCAGATGATGTAACCTTCACAGGAACGACCTCCAGCCATTTGCTCTAACTATCTACAAGTAGGAAGAACAACTGCCCCTGGACAAGTCCTGCGAAATCTATGTGGACCCGGGACTATGGCCCTTGAACTGATTCCCAGGGGCGGACTGGTGCATGGGGAGGATCAAGACGAGACTCCTGACATTTCGCACAATAGCAGACTCGATCCTCAATGTCTTATCTAGCCCTGGCCACCACACGTAGCTGTGGGCCAAGACCTTCATCGGCACGATCCCAGGGTGGTGCTCATGGAGAACGCAGAGCACCCAAATGCGGAGGGGTTCTGGAATCACTACCCTGGATCCCCATAGCAGGCACCCCTTGTGGGTGGACAGCTTGTTGCGCCGGGCTGTGAATGCTGCAAATTCTGGCCCCAGAGACAAGGGCCACCCCCTCCCCACCCAGTTAAGAACACGAGAGAGTGTGCGATCCTGGGCTGTGTGCTGGGAGACGTCCATTACCTGGACAGGCCGATCTGGAAGCTCCTCCAGGAGCGTGACATGGTAGGCAGAAGCAGGGTCCAGTTCACAGGCAGGCAGCGGAAGGTGGCTCAGTGTCAGAATGCCCCATGGATTTCCCCGGGCGGTAGACCAGGGAGTATTGGTAGCCAGTGATAAAGATGGACCACCGCAGGAACCAAGGAGACAGCATCTGGGGGGGTTGGTGGTCCGGGGCGAGGAGTCCCAGCAGAAGTTTGTGGTCAGTGGCAACCATGAAGTCCTGTCCATAGAGATAGTCATGGAACTTTTTAACCCCTGCCACAATAGCTAGTGCCTCTTTGTCAATCTGTGCATAGTTCCGTTCCACAGAAGACAAGGTAGTAGTAGTAGTAGTAGTAGTAGGCGACTGGGATCTCCCGGCCGTCAGGCAGATGGTGCCCCAACACGGCCCCCACCCCGTATGGAGAGGCGTCGCAGGCTAACACCACAGGAAGGGATTCGTCAAAATGGGCTAGTACAGCATTAGAAGTTAACAGTTTTTTCATGGTCTCAAATGCAGCCGCGTGGCGGGGACCCCATTCCCATCTAGCATTTTTGTCCAAGACTCTGTGCAGAGGCTCTGCCACCGCTGCCTTTTGGGGAAGGAAATTATGGTAGAAATTTAATAGTCCCAAAGATGACTGAAGCTCGGCCTTGCACGTAGGAGCCAGAGTGTCCGAGATGGCTTTCCCCTTGTCGAGTGCAGGGTGGATTCCATGATCTCGTCATAGGAAGCCTCTGCAGGGGTGCTTGACTTTTACACTTGATGGAAGTGACACAGCCTGACTGACTGACTGACATTTGATACCAGATTAATTTGGAGAATTTGCACAGCTATCACAGGCTCATTTTACCAGTCGTAGCAAATACATTGCATTTAAGAAAGCAACACCTGGCCTCATTTATATATGTATATACAAAATTCTGAATGCATATATTTTTGGTTGTGTGTCATTGTATAATAAGGAATATTGACCACTGAGGAAGGCCCATAGGGGCCGAAACGTGTATGGTCCTTAGATCAAGTTTTTTCCATCAGATTGAAATGCAATCAGTTCCTTATGAACTAAGTTTTAATTGTCTGATATTTGCACTGTCTCTTTTAATTTTATTATGTTTTATTTATGTGTACACACTATTAAATGTCTATATTTTTTGTAATAATTCTTTTGTTAGCTTGACCCTCTCGGTTCGCAGCTATCTTTTGGGTTGAGTCCCCCCCCCCTTTTTTCTGCTCCCCCCCTTTTTCCACTTTTTGCATACATCAATGCCTGGACATTTCTACTAACTCCAACCCCCTTCTAAAATATTTAGCCAATCAGTGCACAAGGTTGGTGCGGAGCAATGGGGCACTTTGATGGGATTTATCCTACCCATTTCATGTGAGAGCAGATCATTTTTTTAACTTTTAGAAGAAAGCTTTTTCTCTCCCCCCATCATAACAAACCCTGTGCTAGAGGATCAGATTGCTGACTGTATTGATGTGGAAGAGGGGCAGGTCTGTGCCAGTAGAGCACACGACAGTCTCTGGGGTTGCAAAAAGATGCTGCGATCCGTTACTGAGGTGGGCTTGTGACGTTGCACAGGAGACAAGCCCTGTCTTCCCCAGCTGGAGTCTGCTTGTGGACTGTTTTTGTTTTTCCATCTCCGTATGAGGAATGGCTGCCTGTTTACTCATGTGGAGAAAGTAAATGGCAGCATCAACAGCCCATACAGTCAGCAGCGCCGTAACACTCAGCATGATGCGGACAAAATATCTGCGGCACTGAAAAATTAGTAATGTACAAACTCCTCATTTAACCACTGCTATTTGATCTCTTGATTCAATGGCAAAAAAAAAAATCATGCAAACAACTATTTAGAATTGACGGGCCTATGTAACAAACGCTCCAGTTGGTCTAGGATGTGGCGGCACGAGTCCTGGTGGGAACGCCCCACGGACAGCACCTGCACAACTTGGGCTGCACCAGCTATCCTGGCCACCAGTGGAATGTCAAGTCAGGTTCAAGGTGTTGGTGCTGACTTCTAAGGCCTTGAGTGGTCAGGGACCCCTGTACCTCCCGGACTGCCTCCTCCGATATGTCCCCAGAAGAACACTGAGATCAACTGATGACAACTTGCTGGTGATCCCTGGCCCCAAAGACGACCAGCTGCCCTGACCTGGTGGAACTCTCTGCCAAACAGCCTCCGGTGTTCCCTTTGGGACCTTGTACAACTCCACAGGGCCTGTAAGGCAGAGATGTTCAGCCAGGCTTTCAGTTGAGGGCAGCAATGGTTAAGACTGGCACCCTTCTCTCTCTCCTTATGGTCCCCATGTCCCCTTCCCCGTCTGCTGCGCGGACAGCACTGCAGCCGGCAAAAGGGGATGATACGGCCATCTGGATTGACTGTTATTAGTGCTTTGGGATAATTTTATTTTATGTTGACTGTATTTTATCTGTTTTTAAGTGGGCTCTGGCTAAAATAGTAATAGTAATTATCATTGTCGTCGTTGTCGTCATCGTCATCATCTCCCAGAAGGACAACTGACACCTCCAGACTACAGAGATCAGTTCCCTGGGAGAGTCTGGTGACTTTGGAGGGTGGTCTCTCTGGAATTATGTCCTGGTGAGGTCCCTCCCCTAATCCTTCCCAGGCTCCACTCCCAAACTGGAGACCTGGAGTTGGCAAACCTAATTACAACCGATCGCCAGACTACAGAAGTCTGATGCCCTGGAGGAAATGGGGCAGCTTTGAAGGATGGACTCTGGCATCCTATCCCTCCCCGCCCCACGGTCTGCCCTGCCCAGGCTCCACCCCCAAATCCCCAGGAATCTCCCAAGCCAGAGCTGCTGAATCTGTGCCCAGGGATTGATGTAGGCCTGGCCTGGATCTTATGGGGAGGCGTGTGTGCAGAATTCTTGCTGACAGACACGAAGTGGATCGTAGGTTGCTGGCTTCTTACGTCACTGATGGGGAAATACCTGCTTCCCATGCTCAGGTCAGTCAGATCTCACAGAGACTCTGCAGGAAATACAGCAAGATCTGCCTGGCAGACCATGTTTTGGACATGGTGGCAAGCTCTGCATTGGTTCAGGCAAGGAAGCAACACAAGGCAGGATTCTTAACATCAGGGGAGGGACTGTGGCTCAGCAGCAGAGCATCTGCTTTTGCATGCAGAAGGTCCCAGGCTCAATCCCTGGCATCTCCAGTTGAGTAGACAATACAGACCCAGGGTCTGACTCAGTATAAGGCAGCTTCATGTGTCAGTGGCTCGGTGGCAGAGCCTCTGCTTGGCATGCAGAAGGTCCCAGGTTCAGTCCCCGGCAGCATCTCCAGTTAAAAGGACCAGGCAGTGGGAGATGTGAAAGACCTCTTTCTGCCAGAGACCCTGGGGAGCGGCTGCCAGTCTGAGCCGACAAGACTGACCTCGATGGACAAGAGTCTGATTCAGTAGAAGGCAGCTTCATCTATTCTTTTGGGAGCCGATTGCTGATGCAGGAGCAAAACCCTCTGCCTCTGTCAGAGTTGAACCTGGGACCTTCTGCAGGCCAAGCAGATGTTCTTGGAGTGGTAAGGAGCATGGTGTGGTGGTTAAGTGCGTGGACTCTAATCTGGGAGAACTGGGTTTGAGTCCCCTCTCCTCCACATGCAGCTGCTGGTGTGACCTGGGGAGAGCTCTCTCAGCCCCACCCACCTACCACACAGGGTGTCTGTTGTGGGGAGGGGAAGGGAAAGGAGCTGCTCTGAGACTCTGAGTGAAGGACCGGGTATGAATCCAATCTCCTCCTTCTCCTCCTCCTCCCTACTAGACCATTGAACCTTTGGGGGGGGGGTGGAAGGTGGGGTATACATTCTTTAGTGAAACAATATTCATATATATATATATAGATATGTATAACCATTTCAAATGTGTTATGACCGACACGCCATCAGAAGTGATCATTCATGGGCAGCCCATGTGAGGATTGTATGTTTGACTATTTCTTAGCAATCTCTTGTGTGTCTTGTAAAAACACCCCCGTGAATCTGCTCATCTCGCCGTAGGAGACTCGTGAGTAATGCAACAAGAGGGATGACACAGTGGTGAAGTTGGAGTGGAGTGAAGTCTCCCTCCCTCCCACCGGCCCTGTTTTGTTTGGGGGGGGGTTGCTCTTTGTTGCCTTTGCTGTTAGTCACCCACTGGGATGAGCAACAAATCGGCAGAGTGCATACTTGTCTCGACTAAAGAGAACAATGCCGTTATGCCTTCACAATGCCCTCCACTCCCACCACCGCTGTCAGTATATCAGCAACCTTTCTTTGTGTGGAACAGTCGGATTTAATTCAGTTTGTTGAGATCTGAAAAGGTTAAAAGCTTATTAAGGGAAGCCTAGCTGTGGGGCAAGCTAGGAACGGGCTGAACTTCTTGAACTGACATTGCTAAACAGAAGGGTAGCTCTATGGTGGCCTGACCTGGATAGCCTAGGTTAGCTCTACCTCATCAGATCTCAGAAGCCAAGTAGGGTCAGCCCTGGTCAGTACTTGGATGGGAGACCACCAAGGAAGTCCAGGGTTGCTCCACACAGAGGCAGTCGATCAATGGCAAACCACCTCTCATCATCTCCTGCCTTGAAAACCCTACGGGGCCGCCTTAAGTCAGCTGCAACTTGATGGCATTTTCCACCACCAGATCCATGGTGCAGGGGCATCTTTGAGGGCAATGGCAGGCACACATCGCTTCTGTCTTCCTCGCAATGCAGTCCGGTAGTGTAAGGCCTGTTCCAGCAGAAGGCAGCAGAAGCAAAGCAATTGTGTAAAGGGTGATTCTTGTGCAAGACTGCCCCCCAAAGACCCTCTTTTTGGGCCCCTGGACTGGACAAATCTTGGAGGTGGCACCAACAGACCCCACCTGAGAGGTGGGAGGGTGTGTTACAAAGAAGTGCCAGATGATAATTTCTTGCATTTCCCTCTTCTAAGCACATCTCCTTGCCTTAATCAAGTGGGTTAGGTTTGGCATTGCACCCCTGCATCCTGACTCGAACTGCAACTGTAACGTGCCTCCCAGATTCTGATCTGGATATAAGGGCTGATAGATCTTCATTCTCATTTGTATCTGATGAAGTGAGCTTTGGCTCGCAAAAACTTAGGCCTTGGGCAGTTTTGTCAGTTTTTAAGGCGTGACTGGACTTGAATTTTGTTCAACTGTAGCAACGTTCAACTTATCTCAAAAAGGCATGCCCCTTTAAAATGTGCAGTGGTGTCTTGGGGGGGGGGCGGCTTAACTGTGCAGAATTCTAAATTGCAGCTGTTGTTTCAACAGGTTGGAAAAGAGGAGACCTCTCTAGTAAACCCTGCCAAGACTGCCAAGGACCCTAATGTAAGGTCTGTTGCTTCTTGTTTGTAGGTTCGAAATTCTTAACATAAAGTATTCACATATTCAAGGAAAGCTCACCAACCCATTCATAAAATAAAAATGTTATTATTTCTTATCCCTTCAACCACAGGCTGGTAGGATCTGGAAAAGGGAGGCGGACAAATCAATAAATCATTAAATATCACAACTATTTAAAAACGTGCAAGAAATTTAGCAACAGCTTGCAATCAGTCCATATCATGTGAAAACAACAATTTCATGATAATATCATTACTAGAACACTGAACATCAGGATTAATAAAAGCTTCCAATATATCCTACCTGGCTTTCACAAACAAGCAACAATGTCACACAGGTGGGACCGTTTCTGTTGCGCCAGAAGTACAAGAAAATAACTTCACTTATTGTATTCCGTAAGCGATCAGAATATTGCAATTATCATCTGCTGAAAACCCCAACTCACACAATTTGCCCAAAAAAGCATTTTGATGATAAAAATGAGTCTTGTCTCATAAAGCATACTAATTGAGTGGGGGGTCCTTGCAAAAATATCTTTAACTACATCTTGATTGGATATTTCCATGGAGATAGATCAGGATGGGTTGCTGTGTCAGTCTGTAGCAATAGAAAAGAGCAAGAGTGGTTAAATGCGTGGACTCTAATCTGGGAGAATCCGGTTTGAGTCCCCATTCTTCCACTTACAGCTGCTGGATGACCTTGGGCAAGCCACAGTTCTGTCAGAACTGTTCTCTCATGGACAGTTCTCTCAGAGCTTTCTCAGCCCCACCTACCTCAGAGGGTGTCTGTTGTGGGGAGGAAGGGAAGGGAAAGGAGATTGTAAACCGAGACTCTAAGTGAAGGGCAGGGTATATAAATCCAATCTCTTCTCTTCTTCTTAAAGACTCACAAAATCTGTGGCAGGGGAGGAACTTTCCTGAGTCACTGCTCACTTCTTCAGATTCTTTGTATCACAAAAGCTCCTCCCCTGCCACAAATTTTGTGAGTTTTTCAGGCGCTCCTGGACTCTTTCTCTTTTCTGCTGCTACAGACAAACACAGCTGCCCATCTTGATACAGAGTGCAAAGAGTGTTGGAGCCAAAATGCCACACTCCTTTAACCACTGGGGTTCTTTCTGTTAGAAAACCCTGCTTTGACCCTTGAACCTATAAGGTTGTATTTGTACACAATAATTAAATAAGATACAGTAATCGTCTGGAGGTTGCAAAGCCCATAGCCTTTCTCTGCTTCTTGTATCAAATGCTGACTTCAAACCAAAGAAGACAGCATACTGTCTATTCATCTTTGGATATTTTTCAGCCAAGTCTGACAAAAGCATCCCATGATACATTACAGAAAAGCCCTTCCCAAAAACCAATTAGTTCTGCTTCCAAAGTATTGCAACTGTCGACCCAAGCTTTGAGTTTAAAGGCCAAGTGCAGGGCATATAATCTGCCCAGAACAGAAAGCAGGTGGATGGGTCTGTAATTGGCAGAGGGGCCACACCTGGTGATTGTCAGCCTGCAGGAATTTCACCTGCTTGATCCAACATAGTGAACAAAGAAGCCAGGAGGATGTAAAAGAAACAGCTCGGGCGGAATGCTGTTGGGGCCTGCAGCCTTGCCAGATTTCGGATGATAAATCAACCTAAGCACCTCTTCAGGTCCAGCCTTCTCCCATACTTATATAACTAATGCTAAACTATGGGTGCTTTCACATATGCTAAATAATGTACTTTCAATCCACTTTGCAACTGGATTTTACTGTGCGAAATGGCAAAACCCGCTTGCAAACAGTCGCTGAAATGGATTGAAACTGCATTATTTAGCATGTGTGTAAGCGATGTTATCATCGGTCTCAATACTTAAACTCTCATGAGAGAAGTAGTCCGCCTAGATTTCTGGAGAGATTTTCTCTTCACTTTCGGAACTTCTCTGATCTAGATCATTAAAGGTTCTCCCAAATGATTGTGGATTTTTTGACTGGGCATCTTTACCCGATTTTAGCCATGTCCGTCTTATGCGTCTTTGTTTCCCCGCCTGCAGCAGCCCTCCTGAGGGCTCCTTTCTGGTCAAGGCGGCCAGGAGAATGGCGAGGAGAGCATCAGGCTCTTCAGCTTTGATTTAGCCTTTTGACAGTCTTTGTTATGCCGTGCCATCTTTCCCACCCTTCTTAGTTACTTTGTCCTTCAAAAATAAGGCCTGAAAAGCACTCAGTAATCCGGCCAATAACTGACCTGAGTTTGCCCTGTTGTATGGTTAATAATCATAAAATCACAGAGTTGGAAGGGACCTCCAGGGCCATCTAGTCCAACCCCCTGCACAATGCAGGAAATTTACAAATACCTCCCCCCCCCCGGTGACACCTGCTCCACACCCAGAAGAGGGCAAAAAACCAGGATCCCCGGCCAAACTGTCCTGGAGAAAAATTGCTTCCTGACCCCAAAGTGGTGATCGGCATTTCCCTGGGCGTGTAAGAAAGGGCCATGAGAACTAGGCACTGATACAACGCTTCCCGCCCTCCCTTTCATGATCTGCCTAAGGTAAAATCTACATCTGACTTTCTTGCTGGAATCATTCTAGTTTCAAAAAACCCATCTATACCTGTTTCTAGTTTCAAACTATACTTGTTCTAGTTTAAAAATCACCGTCTACATTCGTTAATTGCCCTCTTGTAGTCAAGCTAGCATTACACTGCTTTAAACAGATCCTGTTGCTTAGTGCTCTTCAGACCCAGGGGAAAAAACCAAAGTGAAATTTGAAACCAGTGTGAAATGAGTGTAGGAAAAGACAGCAGTCAAAGGGGAGGTGTAGATTTGGCCTAAGTCCACAGAATCAGCATTGTTGTCAGATGGCCATCTAGCTTCTGTTTGAAAACCTCCAAAGAAGGAGAGCCCACCACCTCCCAAGGAGGAAGCCTGTTCCACTGAGGAACCGCTCTAACTGTCAGGAAGTTCTTCATGATGTTTAGTTGAAATCTCTTTTGATTTAATTTCAACCACTGGTTCTGGTCCGACCTTCTGGGGCAACAGAAAACAACTCTACACCATCCTCTGTATGACAGCCCTTCAAGTACTTGAAGATGGTGATCATATCACCTCTCAGTCCTCTCCTCTCCAGGCTAAACATACCCAGCTCCGTCAAACTTTCCTCATAAGACTTGGTCTCCAGACCCCTCACCATCTTTATTGCCCTCCTCTGGACACATTCCAGCTTGTCTATATTCTTCTTAAATTGTGGTACCCAAAACTGAACACAGTACTCTAGATGAGGTCTAACCAGAGCAGAGTAAAGCGATACTATCACTTCACATGATCTGGACACTATACTTCTGTTGATACAGCCCAAAATCGCATTTTCCTTTTTAGCTACAGCATCACACTGCTGACTCATGTTCAGTGTATGGTCCACTAAGACCCCTAGATCCATTTCACACATACTACTGCCAAGACAAGTCTCCCCCATCTTATAATTATGTATTTGATTTTTTTCCTACCTAAATGCAGAGAAGAAGAAGAGATTGGATTTATACCCCGCCCTTCACCCAGAGTCTCAGAGCGGTTTACAATCTCCTTCCCTTCCTCTCCCCACAACAGACATCATGTGAGGTAGGTGGGGCTGAGAGAGATCTTTCGAGGACTACTCTTGAGAGAACAGATCTGAGAGAACTGTGACTGACCCAAGATCACTCCAGCAGCTGCATGTGAAGGAATGGAGAATCAAACCTGGTACTCCCAGATTAGAGTCTTCGTTCCTAACCACTACACCAGACTGGCAGAACTTTACATTTAAATTCATTTTATTTGTTGTAGACCAGTTTTCCAGCCTGTCAAGATCATCCTGTATCCTGGCTCTGTCTTCTACTCTGAGAGAGACTGTCTCTTTTGATGTCATTTATGCTTTCCTGGTTCATTAGTCTCCTAGCTTTTTCAGCAATGTGAGGGTTCCACTTGTTAGACTTGGGACATAATGGCCTGCTTTTTTGATAAAAAATGTAACACACTTCCAATTCAAATTGAGCCTGCTTCAGCAGCGAGGGTGGGGTATAAATCAATCAAATAAATAAATAATGCAGGGAAATTATCACTGCAAAAGAATTCCCTCACGGTGACTTTAGCTTAATTTGGGAGTAGTTCACCAGCCACAAGGATATAATTCCAAGACACTAGCTTGTTGGGTAGAGATAGAAGTTAAATTAGCTGTCTGGTCAAATAATCTCAATTCCTGATGACCATTTAAAATCTCCAAATTAAGCTTTGCTGTTAGTTTCAGCAGGTAGGTGCCAGCAACGTTAATGCCCCTGTCTAACGATATTCTGCCATTACCCAATTTAAAGGAGGCCAGGCTTTCTCCAGACCCAGATTTCAAGAACTCAGCATTGCTAACACCTCCCCCACACACACACAGAATAATGGACTCCCAGTCCACTTTCCATGCACTTTACAGCTGGATTTTACTGTGTGAAAACAGCAGGATCCACTTGCAAATGATCGCTAAAGTGTGTTGAGAGTGGATTGAAAGTGCATTCTTCAGTGTGTGAAAGTGCTTCACATCCTGGATTCATATCACCCATCAGGATTAACTGTGCATTTGGATGTCTGACAATCAAGTTATCAACATATTTAGCAAATGCTGTCCAGAAGTTTTTAATAAGTTGTTTAAAATAACTTTTAAACAAGGAGCACACACATTAATTATTAAAGAAGTTTCACCTAATGTCTTCACTGTGAAAGGTATGACACTATCATAAAATGATTATTTTTGTATGATGCTAAAGTTTAAATCCTTTCTCACCCAAGTCGCTAGACCACTCTTTGGACATCCTTGATTAACCCCATTACTGGCGGCTTGTAGGCTGAAAACTTCAGAGCCATCTAAATCTCTTGTAAACAAATGATATGGAAATCCTTTAGTATTTTTATCATCTCCCAGTCCCCTTGTTGACTATAGCAGCCACTGAGTAACCAGAAGATGCGGCAATAACTAACCCTGAACACCCACCACAGAAATCCCCTTCCTGTTTGCCCCACAAATTACAGGGACCTCAGAGGGAAACGGACCATCCAGGGTACTAGGGTTACCAACTTTGGGTTGGGAAATTCCAAGAGACTTGGAGGCAGAGTTTGGGGAGGGGAGGGCCCTCAGAAGGGTTTAGTGCCAGAGACCCTACTCTTTGGAGTAGCCATTTCCTCCAGGGGAACTGATCTCTGCAGCCTGGAGATCAGTTGTGATTCTGGGAGATCTCCAGGCCTCACCTGGAGGCTGACAACCCAATGCTACATCAGTGTGCATAGGAGGTGTGGCTGGTCCACGCTGGTCCATTGGAGAAGACAGGCATCATCATTAAGAGAAACTGGCACTACCGTTGACTTCTCCGTAGCCCTGGGAGACAAGAGGGCCACCCCTTCCAGAGTCCTCTGCCATGCGCAGGCAAGTCAGGGAAGGGTCCTATCTACGCACTAGGCTGTGTGGAAGGTGGAGTTGCCAACTCCGGGTTGGGAAATCACTGGAAACTTTTTATTTTGAGGGGGAGCCTGAGAAAGGAAGGGCTTGGGGAGGGGAGGGACCCCTCAGTGGGGTATAATGTCCTAGAGCCCACCCTCCAGAGCAGCCGTTTTCCCCAGGGGAACAGACCTCTGTAGCCTGGAGATGAGCTGTGATTCCAGGAGGTCTCCAGGACTTTCCTGGGCACCTTGCAGAAGTCAGGAGGGAGCCTGGTGTTCTCCCAGAACCACAGCTGATCTCCAAACTGCAGGTCCCCGTTTCCCTTTGGGGGTGGACTCTGTGGCATCCCCTTTCTCCTGAGCCTGCTCTGCTCCAAAGTCTCCAGGGATTTCCCAACGGGGAGTTGGCAACCTTGCACAGAAGCTGGAGTCTTCCTCAGAGGAGGGGAGAGTGACCAGCCTCCAGGGAGGACGTGGAAATCCCCTGGGATTACGGCTGATCTCCAGAGCACAGAGGTCAGTTCCCCCGGAGGAAAGGGCTGCTTTGGAGGGTGGGCTCTGTGGCACCCTGCCCTCCTGACGTCCCTGCCCTCCCTGGACTGCACCCCAGTTTCCCTGACCCAGAGCTGGCAATGCCGTCTACACTGGATAAACCAGGTGTGTGGCTGGGCGTCCTCCGTAATCTATGTTTCAACTGAGAAATACATCAAAAAGACTGCAGAAGTATTCTGGGTTAGTTTTGAGTCAGCTTGAAAAACCCAAATGTGCAGAACACTCGATAATCACCTTTGAGCGTTTTGTCATTTATTCCCCCTGGTGTTGTGCTTCTGCTGGAATTCTGCTGGAATTTTAAATTGAATGAGTGGCTCCTGTTTCCCATCTGTTGTCTGCCTTTCAACATTTGGAACAAGAATGCTGGCTTTTTGTGGCAGTCAGACCCATTCAATGCACACCTTTTGGTATGCTGGACGAGTTGTCTGTTTTCTGGTGAATGGGAGAGCTGCTGTTCTGAAAGGAGCACTTTGTATGTCTGGTGTTCCCTTTTTTAAAAAAAGAGTTCACGCAAGGGGAGGAAGGACAGCAAAATCCACCTTCTGGATCCTTCCCCCACGGTATGCAATGGAGCCTCAGCACTGTCTCCACCACTGGCTCCTTCACATTCAGGCTGTGGTCACAACAGCAAGCTAATTGTGATTAGTTCCCACTATAAATTTGATCTGGATTTTTTTTTTCAATTTGGGATGATCACACATTCCTCCCCAAACTGCAAGCATTACGCCACAAGGCTCTGGGCAACATCTAGATGCAGCCAGCCCCTGTGTCTCTCTCTGCCGCCCACTTGCCTGAATGCCAGGGGCTCCCACCCTCCCTCCTAACGCTGCAGCTTTGGGGACTCCTGGAGTGGGCTCCGCTGCCCACTCGTCTGCCAGCCCACCCGGCACAATCTGTGCAAGAGATGGCTGTCCATATTGGCGAAATCGCAAATTTAAAGCGCAAACACCTGGAAAGTTCTTGATTTTCCTGGTGTCAGAAAACTCGCTATGGAACCGGGAGGATTGTGCAAGTGAGCCCGCTTTGGTGCGGGAGGTGGATGCGGCCATCTGATCAGCAATTTTAAATGCGAGAGGGAACAGCAGTGAAACCTGATCAAAATGACATGGAGGTGTTTTTGCAACTGAAATGTGGCCTTCTTCTTCATAAAAGCACAAGGATTTGCACTGGATGACTGAAGGTAACCTGTGGCAGCCATTTGGGGGCTGGCCCCACCTCCTGCAGCATCCGTTTTAGGACTGCCAGGTCCTGACAACTCGCCAGTGGGGGATGTCCCCAATGTGATGACGTCATGTAGACAACAATGCTCCCTCTAAGCTGAGGAGCCTTGTGAGCAAAAATTCTACTTTGTGAGCTGCTGGCATTAAAGTTGTGAGCAAGTGATATGGCTGCTGCATAAACTAGTTTGCTTGGGAGCTACCCTTCCTGAGCTAAGACAAAAATGTGTGGGCCAGAGGCTAAAAACTCAGGACTCAGCTTAGAGGGAACACTGGACATGACGCCACCGTGTTAGGGAGGCAGCCTGAACTGCAGGCCCTGGTGGCCCCCCACTTGTAAAAAACATTTAAAGGGTCCCTTTAAATGTTTTTTACAAATCACAAACCTTTATTGGCATAACAACAACAGCCTTGGCTCAGAGACACAGAAAAGGGAAGGAGGACAAAACCGCCAGTGGACTCACCAACCTGACCATTCCTTCTCCTCCCCTGCGGCCCTGTGAAGGGAGGTCTGCCACCCACTTCAACGGCACCAGCCATTCGTTGTCTTTTAGTTTCCTCAGATTTGCCCTCCAAGGACCGCAGTATAGGAAGGAGGTGATAAGCACATAGATCCTGGCAAAATCTACAAGAGAGAAGTACATGAGCCATGGCAGTATCATAGCCAATGATGTTAAATGTTTTTTACAAGCAGGGGCATGCAGCCCCATAGCCAGAAAATCTGGCGTGGGGGTGCAGTTTTTTAGGGGGGAGGCAGCTGGGAAGAAGGGAAGTCTCTCTCCCTCCCCTTCTCCCCCCTGCTTCCTCGGCCGGCTTCCCAAACTTTGAGAAGCTGGCTGCAGAAGCAGAAGGGACCCTGCGGTGAGGCCACTTCTTCCCACATTCCTCGCTGCCGGCTGTCTTCTGCTTCTGCAGCCAGGTTCTCAAAGTTTGAGAAGCCGGCTGCGGAGGCTGCAGACCTCCCTCCCACCCCTCTTTGCTGGGTGTTCTTGATAAGGCCTGGCAAGGAGAGGGAGAGAGAGAGAGAGAGAGAGGGTGGGGTGGTGCCAGTGAAGGGAGGAGAAGAGAGGCTGGCCATGCAGACAACTGCATGGTTCCTGCCTCTCCATCTGTGCCACCCCTCTCTTACCCTGCCTGCCCACTGAGCAGAAAGGGGTTTGAAGTTTAAAGAGGAGGCCACATGGCCTGCGGCTACCACCCACTCCTCTCATGGGGTCTTCAGAACACCTGGCGAGGGGAGGGAGAGGGGTGGCCTCTGGTGGCCGCTCTTGGGGGTGGGGCTTCCCCCTGCTGGCCAGCTGGCTGGTGGCAAATAGAGGCCCACTAAATCGGGGGTTCCCCCGCCTGGGGACTGGCACCTCTAATCCACTTTGTGGCAGCCATTTTGACCCTGCGCCCACCATGCCATGTCAGAATCCCCGAGGTGCCCACCCAGGCCCACCCGGGTCGGGGACCCCTGCGCAGGAGTGTCCAAGGACCTTCACGTGCAGCATCTCAGAAATCCTCACAGCCATCCCAAATGACAAACAGGATCTGTGCAGGCGGGCACACATGTGCTGAGGCTGAGGGCTGCTGACCTCCCTAAAGCCCCTGAGGGAGATGTGGCATCTGGTATGCAGCTGTGCTTTGCAGCTGCTCCAGTCCGGCAGGGTTGCCATCCTTTAGGTGGCACCTGGCAATCTCCCAGCATTAAAACTGATCCCTCCCCAGATGGCAGGGGTCGCTTCCCCTGGATAAAGTGGCTGCTTTGGAGGGTGGGCTCTATGGCATTGTACCCTGCTGAGGTCCCTCCCCTCCCTAAGCCCCGCCCTCCTAAGGCTCCACCCCCAACCCCCCTGACTTTCCCAACATGGAGCTGGCAACCATAGCCTAGGTATACCAGGCATCCCAGCAGTGGAGCCCAGAAGGAAGGAGAATCACACACAGAGCTTCATCATCTGAACCAACGACAGTGCATGGCAGCACAAATGGTGTTTACGTGTGCAGCTGCTGATGGGTGTAGGCACCTTACTACAGGTTCTGTGCATGGCGATATTGGGGGTGGGTAGTGAATGGTTCTGGGACACAAAACTTAAATAAGCAAAGGTGAACAGGGCTCTGCTGTATCAAACATTCAACGAATATCTCAAGAAACACAGAACTGAAGTGTAAAGTAGGGGTGCCAATCTCCAGGTGGTGCCTGGTGACTTCCCAGAATTACAACTAATCTCCAGAAGACAGAGACCAGTTCTCCTGAAGAAAATGGCTTCTTTGGGTGGTGAACTCCATGGCTCTGTGCCCAGCTTGAGGCTCTTCCCCTCCCTAAATACCGCCCCCCCCCAGGCTCCAGCTCCTGAACCACTAACATCAGTTGGAGAACAGCTTCCAGCAGTGTGAAATCCTGTAGGGAGGAGTCCTCCCTGGGCAATACACAGTTGTCCCCCTGTTCATGTTGCTGAACTGTTGGATGGTGTGTTGCACACGTAGCAAACATGCCTGAGCAGTGGGTGAACTGGGTCCCTCTTGAGCACTCATCGTAGACAGCTCAGGGGACAGTACAGTACACCTAGAATTAGGGGACTGCAATGGCTTAGACAGCTGTGGCTAGGGTTCCCAAGCCCCCCAGTACAGGTGGGGGTCCCTTGCTGACCCTGGAAAAGTGGCAGGCTCTGTCTAGGTGCAGTGATGTGCCTACATCACTGCCCACATAACCCAGAAGTAACATCATGACTTCCAGGATGTCAGGGTGACATTCTGTTATTTGGGCAAAAAGTCTATGATAAATTTGGTTTCTACCATAGAGTTCTTGCCTAAGCACCAGAATGTCACCTCCAATGTCCCAGAAGGTCACATGAGCAGTGATGTAGGCATGTCACTGCCCCTAGGCAGAGCCTCCCTCCTGCTCCCACCGGGTGCCCAGGAGGGACCAGGAAGCCCAAGCCCAGGCTGGCCTGATCTCACCAGACCTCATAAGCTGAGCAGATCCAGCCTGGTGGGAGACCTCCAAGGAAGACCAGGGTCTCTATGCAGAGGCAGGTGATGGCCAACCACCTCTGAGGGGTCTCTTGCCTTGGAAACCCCTTGAGGGGGTCGCCATAAGTTGGCTGCAGCTTGCCGGCAAAAAATGAGAATAAATGTAAAGGGCAATTTCCAGAAAGCCACTAGGAAAGATTAAAGTCACATGACTAGAAATGGGGTAGGAAACTGGCTGAGGGCCTTTTTTAAAAGTACACCGTAGAATCAACACAGATGTTCTGCAGTTGTCCCATATCCATTTCTGGGTTTTGGCCTCAAAGCAAATATGAGCGAGGGTCACAAGTGTTTGCAGTTTCCTAGAAATTACAATATGTTACTCTGGACTTTTGATTTTTGGCAAACGTTGAGTTATCTGTAATTTTAAACTTCTGTGGTTAGCATATAAGAGGGCAGAAACAAGCTCACACACTGAATATTGTCAGTCCCACTAAGATGGGAAATATAATACATTTCCACACAATCCACAGAGCCCGGCTACCTCTACTCTTATGCTGCAAGGGGGGGGGGGGGGATTTGCCAGAAATAGATTCCCTGTGAATTCTTAATTTTGCCAGAGTAATATTCTGTGACTGCAAGGGGTTTTGTTTTTTAGAGTTGAATGGATGGGCTAGATGCTTCACAATATGTTGAACACCATGTTTCAGTTGAGGAAGAAAATGAAGATAGAATTCAGATAGAACTCCTCATCTTCAGATGAGGAAGAAAATGAAGATAGAATTTTCAAAGAGATAACTTGTAATTACTTGTGGCTGTTTGTCACAAACAGCCACAAGTAATGACAAGTTCTTTCTATTTCATGAGGAAACAATGGAAGTAAAGGCTGCTTTATGGATCTTTCCGGGGGGGGGGGGGGGAATCCATCACAATTATTTCTGAAGATTGTGAAGAAGCACTAATATTTCAGATTCTTTTAAAAATGCAACCACACACACACAAAGGTTAAAAGCTGAGCAGAGATTAACGCATGTATGCCTGATGGGATTGCCAACTCACATATCTGTGAGAGCAATTGCAATGCTCTGGCTGAGACTAAGGCTGATTTTACATCTGCCTTTCCTGCTGGAATCATTCTACTTTCAAAAAAACTCGCCCACATCTCTTTCAAGTTTGAATCTGCATTCCTTCTCAACTGTCCATATCTGCTAATTGCCCTCTAGGTCTCAAGCTGGCTTCACACCTCTGTAAACAAATCCTGTTCTTAACAGCACTTCAAAAGAATGACCCCTTTCACTCCAGTTCAATCAGATGTGGGCATTCCCCTACAACAGCTTTGACACCAATGTGTTACCGGTGCAGGGAGTGCTGGAATGAAGCTGTTACAAAAATGCACATGTAAAATCAGCCTAAGGTTGTGTTCAGATGGCTCTTTTGAGCCGCGCCAGGCACAAGTGCCTGGTGGATTTAAAGGGCACGTCCAGACAGTAACATCTGGGGAGCATCTGAAGAAGTGAGCACTGACTCACAAAAGCTCCTCCCCTGCCACAAATTTTGTTAGTCTTTAAAGTGCTACTGGACTCTTGCTCTTTTCTAACGCAATCCTAAACAGTTATAGCTTTCTACCTCCACTGAAGTCAGTGGGTTTAGGATTGCACTGTAAATGGCCTGAGGCAACCCACCTTTTCTCAAAGCGTAAACAGACAAGAGAAGAAGAAGAGATTGGATTTATATCCCGCCCTTCACTCCCCAAGGGAGTCTCAGAGCGGCTTACAAACTCCTTTCCCTTCCCCTCCCCCCAACAGACATCCTGTGAGGCAGGTGGGGCTGAGAGAGCTCTGAGACACTTGCCCTTGAGAGAACAGCTGGTACAGAGCTGTGGCTTGCCCAAGGTCACCCAGCCAGGTGCAAGTGGAGGAGTGGGGGATCAAACCCGGTTCTCCCAGATTAGAGTCTGCGCACTTAACCACTACACCAATCTGGCTCTCTACTTAACCACTACACCAAACAAGGATGTTTTCTGCAGCTGTTTTTGCAGTCCCAGGAACAAAAATGCAGTTTGGCCCCTTGTGGCATAGCATGGGAATTCCCCAGAACAGGAAAGTCTGATGCTGTGGAGCAAGAAGGGACAAATAGTGTTTTTGCTCCTCCAGGCACTGCAAAAACATATGTGGAAATGAAGGAAAGCAGCAGCGGAATACAAGTGCAGGCGTGGGGAGAACAGGTCCCTATGGAAAACGTCAAAGAGATCTCAGGACACTCAGTTTGTCTCAGGGCCATGCAGAGAAGGGAAGGGAAGTTGGCTTCCATCCTCCACTCTACTTCACTATGTGAAACTGGGATCCTTGGTGAAACTTGGCTGCAAACTTGATGGAAATTTGCTGCACACACAAATAATTACATTAGACCACTATGTGGGATGTTAATTCAGTCCCCTGAAGCAGGAGGCCTCTGTTCCTGTGGGTTCCTGTCATCCCAGGGGGTACACAGTTGTCGACAGCAAGACACAGACTCCAAACTCTTACTGACATGAATTAAGCAGTGTATGGGATACACTATGGCATACACTGCAAAAGCAAACTGTAAACGGAATCAGGTGCATGATCCATGAATGCAGGAGAGGAGACATGGATACAAAACTACCAGGAAAATGTATATGGCTACAGCAAATAATATGGGATACATCATAAACATGAATAGATAAAACATGAGCCTACAGCATAGTTCTAAACTAGTCTCTAGCACAGGACACACTAAATCAGGAGACCCCCAGCTGGGTGCCCAGAGGTGCCCTGGTGCCTGCCAACACCTTTTCTGGTGCCTGCCAAGTGTTTTCAGGAAGTGGGTGGGGCCAGCTAGGGCAGGGGTGACAAACTTAAGGTCCAGGGGCTGGAATCGGCCCGTCTGGGGCTCTCATCTGGCCTGCAGACAACTGGTGTGAGGGAGGGAATAGGAGGCTGCTTGGGAGGGGGCGAGGGGGCGGAGCCACTCCAATTGTGGCTTCAGCACGGCAGAACAGCCTCATCTGCAGCAGGCAAGCACAACCCCCTCGCTTCAGTGGCAGCCTCACTGGTAAGCCAGGAGCCACCGCAGCCGCATTTGTGTCGGCTCAAGAGGGACCGGGTCGGCTACATCAGGTCCAAGCTGAGGGACACCGCGAGCGACTGGTATGTGAGTCTGCACAACCCCCCGGGGCCTGAGCTGCAGTCGGTGGACAACTTCATGTGGTCCCTGCGCCTCACCCACGCCACCCTGCTTGTGTGACATGTTATGGGTTGGGTCACACTTTTCCGGGGGGAGCAATAGGTGGTCAGGCCCCAAACAAGAACTGCCCTCCTCTGTGGGGACAGAGATTCTTCCCTTCAGTAGCTGCATCTCTGCTGTCGGCAGCTCCTCCTGACAAAAGGCCGCCCCTGTTGGATTTCGGCCTACCACACAGCTATTAACTGCATGAAGCTTCTGCCTACAAGGGGATGGGAATGTCCTGGGAAGAGAGGGTGCCTATGTGGGATCTGGGGTTGCCCTTATAAGGGGGAGCCCCTTGCTCATCTTAAGGCCCTAAAATGCCCAATCTAACCAGTCTCGGGGGGGAGCAAGTGAAGGGCCTCAGTCTCCCCACGGTCTCCCCCCACCAGCTGCTCACTGCAGCAGCAGAACACCCAACACCCTTTATGGTGACCCATGTTTTGAGCATCATTCCGCTCACATGCTCCTCCCTCCATGTCCAGCAGACCCCCTCCCCCCATGAGGCTGGCACCTTTTTGTCCCAGCCACAAAGCATGCTGCCCATGGAAAGGCCCATCCCCCCCAACAGCATGTTGACCAGGAGCTTGGAGGCCACCGAGACGCTGCTCCATTTCTTGTTGTACAGGTAATAGAGCATGGAGGAGGGAGAGTGTGGCACACACACACACACACACACACACACACACACACAAGCAGGGCCAGTTTCAGATTTTGGGGGGCCCTGGACAGACAGTACCCAAGGGCCCCTATCTCCCCTCCCTCCAGAGCTCCCCTTCTGCCCTCCTTTCCACAACACAACACCACATATCCCCCACTTCCCCGGGCATCCTTCTCCCCTGCAAGCCCTTCCACCCCACATGCTGAGGTACCCCACTTCCCTGCACACTCATTCCCTGGCAGCACCATCCTTTGCTGCCAGGAGCACCACCCACATGCCCTTCCTCAATGACTCTGGGCAGCTGGGGGCATGGGTACAGGCAGGTGGCAGGGGAGATGCGTGGGTGGGGATTGGGGCAGTGGGTCCCACCAGAACTCCTGGAACCTCGAAGCTGCCCCCCCAGCCCAGGTTCAAGGAGTCTCTTTTGCTTCTTTGCCCCCCTCTAGAAAGCAGACCCTCCAAGCCCAAAAATTGGCCTCCCCAGGAATGAGCCAAAAAGGTTGTGGAACCCTGCTCTAAGCTGAGCACTTAAACAGTGGGAGGAAGAGGAGGAAGAAGAAGAAGAAATCAGATTTACACCCCACCCTTCACTGCAGTTAGAAAAAAAAAAGAGTAGACATGGCCTCCGTTCTGTGCTTTAAAAATAATACAAAATGGTAGTAGACCAGGCCTCCCGGGTCCTCATTGGACTTCAGATGAGATTTGCGGGTTGAGGTTTCTAGGGACAGAACTCGTTCTCTCAGGGAGAGAGTTTCATCTTGCAGAGAGTGGACGTCTTTTTTTAATGCCATGCCTAGTTCGTGGGCCCGTTCTGCTGTATGAGTGACCTTATTCATTGAGATGTTCAGTTCAGCCAGTTGTTTATTCAGAGGAGCGATGAGAGCTTCCATGCTGTCAAGGATTTTTTTCTCCATGGTGGCTAGAAGGCTTGGGAGTGGAGTTTCAGACTGCAGTGTGTTTGGCGGGAGAGAAGAGGCTGTCCCGGTCGCCATTTTGTTAGTCTCCTCCCGGTTGTTTTCAGAGGCCTCAGAGATTGATTGCGCTGGGGAAAAGGTTTGGATCCCCGGGAGGCAGATTTCGATGTAGTTTTGTTTGAGTCAGATCTGCCCATCTCAGGAATGAGTTTAGAGCTCTAATTGCGATTTTAACCGGTTCAAGGGGTGACAGGGTCAGAGCAAGGGAATCAGGCGTCCTTCTCCATCAACGCCGATGCCACGCCCCCATTCCCATGCAGGAGTAATGAAATTTGGCTTGGATAGAAAATCCATTTTGCCACTGATAGTTTCCATCACATGTAAGTCCCACAATTTGCTAAACCAAGTCTGTATAGTAGTTAGTGTCCTTCCAGTAAGAAGTAATAGATACTTTACCTACACAGAGCATGGCTTTATTTCATTGTACATCTAGTCAACAATATAAAAGCATGATACTGTGAGATTGTCCCAATTGATGTAGTGCACAACAGGTCTCCTTAAACAGAAAGTCCTTTATTTGCAGAAAAGATCTTGTTGGTTAAACACACTTCTTCTGTTAGTATGAATACAACTACAATTATACTTGATATGAAATAAGCCCCCCTCAATATCCACCAATCAATTGGGAGAATTATTGGCGCCCAAACATACTGGCCCACTGTTCCCAAGGGAAGCGTGGTAAAGTAGGTTCCCAGGCAAAACCCTGTTGAGGTTTGTGGGGCGGATGTTCCCAAGGAAAAGCAAGCAAAGGATCACATAGCACCTGTGAATAATATAACACATAGCAGGAGGCTTTCAGCTGAAGGCCATGAGCTAGGGAGAAGCGAAAGACAGATAAGAATAAAGAAAAGTTAATGAGCAGTAAGCATGCGCAGAGCGAGCAAGAAATGCATTCCTGCGCTGGGAGTCACTCTACAGATGCCAGCTCCTGTCCGGGACCTAGAGGAGTCGGTTTGCAACTTGAAACAAAGGAAATGTTAATTAATCATCAGATTGGTTGATAGACCTCTCAGGCCTCAATGAATAACACAATTGCAATAGAGAATAATACCACTGAGAATAATAAACAGCAGGAGACATTGGCAGGGCTGACAATAGGTACCTTGGTAATACAACAGTATCATTGAGAATGACAATCACCAGGAAACCATGGCAGTGCTAACTGACATTCTGCCCTCCTGATAAAACATCCCCTCCCCTCCCAGGTTTCAAAGGGTACAGTTTATGGAAAGCCTGAATTTTTTCAGGAGCATGCACATGAGAGGCCTCAACCCATTCATTTTCTTCAGGACCAAAATGCAACCATTTGATAAGATAAAACAAATGCCCCCGCTTTAGTTTAGACTCCAAGATTTGATCGATCGCATAATGAGGTTCATTGCTCTTCATCAGAGGAGGAGGAGGACAGGAGGAGGAAGGTCTCCATTTGTTCGGCGCAGGATCTTTCTTCTGTAGGCTGTAATGAAAAACAGGGTGCACAAATTTCAATGATTTGAGGAGTTTAAGTTCAAAAGTCACTTTGTTAATGCACCTTATAACAGGGAAAGGCCCCACATATTTCCAGCCCAATTTTGCGACTAGGTTGGAGTCCTTTAATATTTTTAGTTGATGCATAGACAGAGTCTCCACGGGAGAGATCCCATCCTGGGGCCATCCCATCCTGGGGCCCTCCCCTTATCGGCATATTTCTTATAGTCCGCTTTGGCTTCTTCCAACATTTTTGCAATCAAAGGCCAAGACTCACATAGTGAATTCCACCAAGTAGCAAAATCACTAGACCCCTCCGCTGCTGGGCCTAAATTAGGCAACAGAACGACTAACATTATAACCTAACCCTAACCCTAACCATAACCCTAGACCAAAACCTAACCCTAACCCTAAGCCTAAACCTTAACCACTAACCCTAACCCCTAACCCAAACCCCGAACCTGAACCCAAAACCCTAACCCTAACATCTAACCCTAACACTAAACTTACCCAAACACTAATCCCTAACCCTAAACCCTAATTACTAACCCTAACCCCTAACCCTAATTACTAACCCTATCCCTAAACCTAACCCTAGCCCTAACCCTAGCTCTAACTCTAACCCTAGCCCTAACTGTAACCATAGCCCTAACCCTAACGCTATCCATAACCCTGGACATAGCCCTAGCCCTATCTTTTATCCTAGCAGAAGCCCTAGCCCTAGCCCTAACCCTTACCGTAATCCGAGTCCTAACCTTAACCCAAAGCCTATACCTAACTATAGCTCTAGACCTTGCCCTAACCCTAACCCAAACTTTATACCTAACCCTAACCCTTGCCCTATTGCTAAATCTAACCCTAGCCCAAAACCTAACCTTAATCTGAACCCTAACCCTAGGCCTAACCCTAGGCCTGACACTAAACCTAAGTCTAGCCGAAACCCGAGCCCTAACCCTTACCTTTACCCTAGACCTAAATTTAGCCCTAACACAAACCCTAACCCTAACCCTAGCCTTAGTCCTAACTTTAACCCGAGGCCTAACCCCAACTCAAGCCCTAACCCTTACTATTACTCTAGCCCTAACTTTAGCCCACACCCTAACCCTAGATATAGACCTAGCCCTAGCACAAGCCCTAGCCCTAACCCTACCGTAACCCTAGCCCAAACCTAAACCAAACCCTACACCTAACTCTAGCCCAAACCCTTACCCAAACCCAACCCTAACCCAAACCCTAAACCTATCCCTATCCCTAACCCTAGCCCTAGCCCTAAACCTAACTGTAACCCTAATCCTAAACCTAACCCTAGCCCTAGCCCTAGCCCCAACCCTGGCCCTAACCCTTACCTTTTGTCAGGTTCTGACAACAATGTCCCTGTGTTTTCTGCATTTTACAATGATGTCTGTGCTTTTTGCAGTTTGCTTTCGATTCCTTTGTTCTAGCAGACCCTTGCCAGCACCCCTTATCTGTCTCCTTCATCCTCCCTCCTAACAGCTATAAATGTTACTTTGAAGTAGGGGGTTTACTCTGGTTAATGTTGCAATGTTTGGGCAGGAGATGGCGACCCAAATTCCTAGGTGTCATCTCTAAACAAATGGCGAGTACTTCCTTGCATTCCCTCCTCCCTTTTCTCGGGTCTGTGTATGTTATCTTGTTATTGAAACCTTGAAGCGTTGTTTATGGCCAGTGCTTAGAGAATGTTGTGCCTAGGTTCACACATGTGGGTCACTCAGATCAAGAGGGGAATTTATAACTTTCTCACCTTGCTGTGGGAACCTCAACGGTCCTTTCTACTTTTCCCGCATTCACCCTCTTGCCCTGATTGGCTTAGGTCCGGGGTTCAATTGAAAACCTGAGAGTATAATAGTACTGTCTGTATTCCATTAAGCATCTCTAACAAACATTCGAGAACCTGTCTGCAGTATTGGAACAATAAAGAACTTTGCTTCAACAACAAAGGTCTGGTTTCTTGCTGTCAATACAGAAGCCTCACACCTTTACCCTAGCCTATCTTTAGCACTAACAAAACCCAAGCCCTAACCCAAGCCCTAGCCGCAACCCTAACCCTAATCCTAACACTAACTTTAAACATAACACTAACCTGACCCATAAACTAACCCTAACCCAAGTCTTAGCCCGAACCCTAACACTAAACCTAGCCCTAGCCCTAACCCAAACCCTAATTATACCGATAGCCCTAAGCCTAGGCCTAGTTTTAACACTAACCCTAACCCCAACACAAACCCAAAGACTAGGCTGAGCCCAAGCCCCAGACCAAATCCTAGTCCTAGCCCTAACCCTAACCGTAACACTAACCCTAAACCAAACTCTAAACCTAACCTAGCCCTAGTCCTAGCTCTAACCCTAAACCTAACCATAACCCTAGCCCTAACTGTAACCCTAACCCAAACCCTAACACTAACCATAGACCTAGCAGGAACCCTAAACCTAATCCTGGCCCCAGCCCTAACACTAACCCAAACCTTAACACTAACCCTAGATGTAGCACTAATCCTAACCCTAACCCTCTAACCCTAACCCTAACTCAAAACCTAGCCCTAACCCCAACCCAAATCCTAACACTAAACCTAGCCCTAACCCTAACGCTTACCCTAGCCCTAACTGTAAGTCTAGCCCTAGCCCTAAACCTAACCCTCGACCTAAACCTAATCCTAGCCATAACCCTAGTGCTAGCCCTAACCCTAACTGTAACCCTAATCCTAACACCAACCCTACCCAAAACCTATCCCTAACGCTAAACCTAGCCCTAACCCTAATTAGAGCCGTAGCCCTAGCCCTAGCCCTAGCTCTAACACTAACACTAACCCTAACACAAACCCAAACACTAGCCCAAGCCCTAGACCAAATCCTTAGCCCTACCCCTAACTGTAACACTAACCCTAACAGTAACCCTAATCCTAACCCTTGCCCTAACCCTATCCCCAACCCTAACCCTAACTCTAACCCTAACCCTAACCCTACGTTTAGCCCTGACACTAATCCTACCCAGAACCTAATCCTAACCATAAACCTAGCCCTTGCCCTAACCGTAACTCTAATTAGAGCCATAGCCCTAACCCTAGAAGAGAAGAAGAAGAGATTGGATTTATACCCTGCCCTTCACTCACTTGGAGTCTCAGAGTGGCTTACAAACTCCTTTCCCTTCCCCTCCCCACAACAGACACCCTGTGAGGTAGGTGGGGCTGAGAGAGCTCCTTCCCAAGCTGTCCTTGAGAGAACAGCTGATACAGAGCTATGGCTTGCCCAAGGTCATCCAGCCAGTTGCAAGGGGAGGAGTGGGGAATCAAACCCGGTTCCCCCAGATTAGAGTCCATGCACTTAACCACTATACCAAACTAACCCTAACCGTAACCCTAAACCTAACACCGACCCTACCCAAAACCTATCCCTAACTATAAACCTAGCCCTAACCCTAATTACAGCCATAACCCTAGCCCAAGCTCTAACAGTAACCCTAACAAAACCCCCAAAACTACCTCAAGCCCCAGAGCTAACCTTAGCCCTACCCTAGCCCTAGCCCTAACCGTAACACTAACCCTAACAGAAACCCTAATCCTAACCCTTGCCCTAACCCTACCTCTAAATCTAAACCTTACCCTACACATACCCCTTGCCGAACCCCTAGCCCTAGCCCTAAAACTAACCCTAACCCTAACCGAAGACCTAACCCTAACCCTAAACCTAGCTCTAGGCCAAACCCTAATCCTAACCCAAGCCCTAACCCTAACCCTAAAACTAACACTAACCCTAGACCTTAACCCTAACCCTAGCCATAGCCCTAGACCAAACCCTAACCCAAACCCTAACACTAACCCAAGCCCTAGCCATAGCCCTAGCACTAACCCTAACCGTAACTGTAACCCTAGCCCTAACCCTAACTCGAGCCCTAGCCCTAACCCTAATCCAAGCCATAAACCTAGTCCTAGCCCTACCCTAACCCTAGCCCTAACTCTAACCCTAACAATAATCCTAACTTTAGCCCTAACGCTAACCCTGTAGGAAACCTAACCGTAACCCTAGCCCTAGCCCTAACCCTAAGCATTGCCTTAGCCCTAGTCCTAAAACTAGTCCTAACCCTAACCCTAACTTTAGCCCTAACACTTACCTATACCCTAGCCCTAACTTTAGCCCTGACACAAAACCTAACCCTAGCCCTAACCCTATCCCAAAATCTAACCCTAGCCCTAAACCTAACCCTAATCCTAACCCTAAACCTAGGCCTAACCCTAACCATAGGCCTAACCCTAAACCTAACCATAGCCGTAACCTGAGTCCAAACCCTTACCTTTACCCTAGACCTAAATTTAGACCTAGCACAAACCCTAACCCTAGCCCTAACTTTAACCCTAGGTATAACCCTAAGCCTTACCATTACCCTAGCCCTAACTTTAGCCCACATCTGAACCCTAGACATAGCCCTAGCCCTAGCCCTAGGACAAGCCCTAGCCCTGGCTCTAACCGTAACCCTAGCCCTAACCTTAACCCAACCCTACACCTAACTCTAGCCCTAAGCCTTACGCTAACCCTAACCCAAACAATAACCATATCCCTAGCCCTAACCAAAAACCTAATCCTAGCCCTAAACCTAATCCTAACCATAGCCCTAACCCTAGCCCTAGGCCTAACTCTAACTCTAGCCCTACCCCAAGACCAAACCCTTACCTTTACCCTAGCCCTATCTTTAGCCCTAGCCCTAACCCTAACTTTAGCCCAAACACTAACTCTACCCAAAAACCAACCCTAACCCCAACCCTAGCCTTATCCCTAACCCAAAGCCTAATTAAATCCATAGCCCTAAGCCTAGGCCTAGCATTAACACTAACCCTAACCCCAACACAAACCCAAAGACAAGGCTGAACCCGAGCCCCAGACCAAACCGTAGCACTAGCCCTAGCCCTAACCCTAACACTAACCCTAACTGTAAACCTAATCCTAACCCTTGACCTAATCCTTTTTTTCCCCATCATTGTTATCATCCTTTTTTTTTAGTATTTTTATTTGCTAAGTTAGATACACAGTAACATCATTTCATTGTTGCATTTTAAATATTTTAACATTTTCTCCCCAATCCCTCCCCCTTCAGTCTAATCTTCGTCTTTCAGCCAGGAACACAGAGTTTGTAGCTTCCACTGAACGTCTTCTTTCTGTTCCTCTTTTATCCAGTTCAAATAGATAGACCATTTCTCCTTGATCTGCAATGTTCTATCCTCCCATGGCAGGTCCTTATTGATTGTAGCCATTATATCTGACTGAATAAATTCAAAGAGATACTTATGCCAAGTTCTTTCTGTCCATTTACTTTTATCTTTCCACCCTACTGCTATCACTGCTTTACCAGCTAATATCATCGCTTTCAATAAATCTTGATTCTTTTTCTCTATTGTCCCATTACCTAAACTACTCATCATCATCAGTTCAAAATCTATATTCAACTCTACCTGGAACAACTCATTTATTACTTTTAATATATTTTTCCAAAATTCTTTAACTTCCAGGCATTCCCACCACATGTGGGAATACCATCCTTTCGCATTCTTACAATGCCAGCAGTTTGGGCTTAGTCCTGAGAACATATTAGCTAAGGTGGCTGGAGTTCTATACCATTTAGTAAAAATTTTTAATTCTATTTCCCTAAACTTATGTATTTTTATTCCCTTAATTCCATCCATTAATTTTTTTACCTTTTGTTCTGTTAATTTAGTTTTTGCACCCCACTTCCCTTGAAGATGACCTGTTAATCCTTCTTTATCTGAGGTCATTTTTTATATATTATTCCTGCTATTCCTCTTTTAGTTTTATTCATTAATCTATATATTTCTTCCATCGGTTCTTCTATATCCATATTGTTATTTTCAATTATCTTTTTAATTTTTGTATATAAGCCTGCAACTTTTAACCAATATTTTATGCCTACTTCCTCTTCTAGAACTTCAAGTGGTTTTAAAGTGTTCACAGACAGTAAGTCCTGTATTCTACTATATCCTTTTTGTTTAAGTAGTTCCCACCATCTGTGGTCTATATCTTCCTCTTCCAGCGTTTCTAGTGGGGCCCATTTTGATGTTCGTTATAACCATTTTGACTGCCATTTCCTCCAGACTACTAATGTACTTTCCCTAGGTCCTGTATCTAATTTAAGATCTTTAACCTGTTTATTTGTAAAAATACCAAATCTACCCGTTCCTTTATTTACTTCATTTTCAAACCTAACCCATTTTTGGTTTCCTTCTTGTTCTATTTCTAATAATGCTTTTAGCTGAAAGGCTTCATAGTAAGCTATTATGTCCGGAACTCCCCAACCTAGTTCTGAATTATGATTATAAACTAACTTTCTTGCAACTCTGAAGTTCTTGGTACCGAAAATCCATTTTCTTATTTTTGTGTTCCAATTGCCCATTTCTTGTTTGTTAATTGTTAATGGTATAGTTTGAAATAAGTATAGTAATCTTGGTATCCAAAACATTTTAACACTTTTAATTCTAGCTGTAATACTCAGGGTTTTCCTCTTCCACCCCTTCATCTCTCTTGTTATCTTGCCCCATACCTTTTTATAATTTTTTCCCACTATTCTATTAATGTTTTTATAAATTTCTATTCCTAAATATTTAAATTTCTTAACTCCCATTCCTATTTTAGTTAATTTATTAATTTCCTTCCTTTCCTCCAAATTCACATTGTGATACATTATCTCTGATTTTCCTATATTAATTCTCAATCCTGATAACGCTTCAAAATCTTCAAGTATAATTTTCATTTCTTTAACTCCTTCTTTAGGGTTGGTCATAATTATGATTATATCATCTGCGAATAGGTTAATTTTCATCTCTTCTTTACCTATCCTGCATCCTTCTATTCTGCCTGAATTCCTAATTCTTTCTGCCAATTGTTCCATTGCCATTATAATAATCCTAGCCCTAACCCTAACCCTAAAAATACCCCTTGCCCAAGCCCTAACTCTAACACGAACCCTAGACCTAACCCTAAACGTAAACCTAACCCTAGCCCTAGTCCTAGCCCTAACCCAAAACCTTACAATAACCCTAGCCCTAACTGTAAACCTAACCCAAATCCTAACACTAACCATACACTTAGCTCTAACCCTAAACCTAACCCTAGCCCAAGCCCTAACACTAACTGAAAACCTAACACAAACCCTAGACCTAGCTCTAACCCTAACCCTAGCCCTAACCCTAAGTCAAAACCTAACCCTAGCCCTAGCCCAAACCCTAACCCAAATCCTAACACTAAACCTAGCCCTAGCCCTAACCCTAAACCTAGCCCTAACTGTAAGCCTAGCCCTAGTCCTAACCCTACACCTAAATCTATCCCTCAACCTAAACCTAATCCTAGCCATAAACCTAGTCCTAGCCCTAGTCCTAACCCTAACCCTACCTTTAGCCCTAACACTAACCCTACCCAAAACCTAACCGTAACCCTAAACCTAGCCCTAACCGTAACCCTAAATATAGCCATAGCCCTAGCTCTAACCCTAATAATAAAACAAACCCAAAAACTTGCCCACGCCTGAGAACTAACCTTAGTCCTTAGCCCTAACTGTAAAACTAACGCTGTCAGAAACCCTAATCCTAACCCTAGCCCTAAACCTAACCCTACACATACCCCTTGCCAAAGACCTAGCCCTAACCCTAACACTAAAAATAACCAAAAGACCTAACCGTAACCCTAGCTCTAGCTCAAAATCTAACGCTAACCCAAGCCATAACCCTAACCCTAATATTAAAACAAACACTAACCCTAGACCTAGCCTTAACCCTAACCCTAACCCTAAACCTAACCCTAGCACTAGCCCTAGGCCTAACACTAACACTAACCCAAACCCTAACACTAACCCTAGCCCTACCCTAACCATAAACCTAGCCCTAACCCTAGCCCTAACCCTAGCCCTAACCCTAACTCTTCTGTGATCTCGTGGTTAGACAACAGTGAAATTTCTAGGTTTTACAAAGTGATATCAATACAGTGTCAATTATCACTGCTTGTACAACCAACTTCAAAATCTGATGAATGTATGTCTTGCATTTAATGTAACCCTAACCCTAACCCTAACTTTAACCCTAAGACTAGCACTAGCCCTAACACTAATCCAAAGCCTTACCCTTACCCTAACCCTAGACAACCCTAACCCTAATGGTAAACTTAACGCTAACCCTAACCATAACCCTAACCCTAGCCCTAGACATAACCCAAACCCTAGTCCAAACCATAACTATAAAATGAACCCTAAAACAAGCGCTAGTCTATCCCTAACCCTAACTCTAACCCTAACCCTGGACATAGCCCTAGCCCTATATTTTACCCTAGCACAAGCCCTAGCCATAGCCCTAACCGTAACCCTAGCCCTAACCTTAACCCAAACCCTACATCTAACAGTAGACCTAGCCCTTGCCCTAAACATAACCCTAATCACAACCCTAAACCTAGGCCTAACACTAACCCTAGGCCTAACCCTAAACCCAACAATAGCTGTAACCCAAACCCTTACCTTTACCCTAGACCTAAAATTAGCCCTAGTACAAACCCTTACCCTAACCCTAGCCCTAACTTTAACCCTAGGCCTAACTTAGAGTCATGAATAAGGAACGAATAAGGAACTGGGAACTAACTTCAGCCTCGTCTCACAGCTGAGCCTTTATGCCGGCCTGTCTTTTATTTTCAAATGCTTATTATTTGCTTATTTTATTTACTTCATGGATAGCTCACTTGTCTCTCCCCGAGGGGAGCCCAAAGCAGCTTACATCATTCTCTCCTCCATTTTATCCTCACAACAACCCTGCAGAGCATGGGCCAGCCAGCCAGCTTCCATAACAGAGCAAGGATTGTGAAGCTGGGACCTCCAGATCCTCGTCTGATACCCTTCGCACTACACCACACTGGCTTATTAAGGAGTACTTCTGTGCAAATATTAGGGTCTTTGTGATAAAAGGGGAAATTCAAAGATGTCAGAGTCTCTACAAGAGATCAGAACCCCCACCCCCACCCCACGTTACAGCAGAACGTCATTTCCAAAGCTGTCTTTGCATCGGTATGCCCAGACTAACTCAGGTGAGTAGCCCACGCGTGTTGGTCTGAAGCAGCAGAGCAGAGCTTGAGTCCAGTGGCACCTTTAAGACCAACGTTTTATTCTGGGCATAAACTTTCATGTGCGGGCACACTTCTGTGTTGGTCTTAAAGGTGCCACCGGACTCAAGCTCTGCTCTCTGCCCAGGTTGTAAGCCTTTATCTGAGTTTCTCCACAAGGCCACAGCTGGGGGCTCTCAACACTGAATACTCTGGAAAACAAAAACTTCCTTCCAAGAGATTTGGGGGGACGAGATAAGCTCAAAAGCCTCCCTTTCCCAAGTATCTTCACCCACCTAGACCCATATCATTTATTCTGTGGGACCTTGCAGTGGTTTGTCGGGTTCCCCACATTATGTAACTTCTACATGAAAGTGCAGTGGTAAATCACCCCGGGGTTTTGAAATCTCCCGTCACCAATATGCAGATGACACCTAGCTCCATTTCTCCTGACCAGCTGGAGCCGGGTGGGTCTGTGGAAGTCCTGACCAGGTGCCTGGAGAAGGTGATGAGAGGAGTGACGGTCACTGAACTAAAGCTTAATCCAGACACAACTGCTGGTCAGTGAGAAAGCCACTCAAGGATGGAGACGTCCACCTGTTCTAGAGGGTGGGCCGCACACTGCCCAAAGAACGGGTTTGCAGCCTGGCACGCAGCTGGATGCTGGCCTGTGGTTAAGGCACCGGTCCACTCCGTGGCACGTGGCACCTTTCAGCAGCTTTAGCTGACACGGCAGCTATAACCATTCCTCAAAAGTATGACCTGGCCATGGTGATCCACACCCTGTTCACATGCAAGTTAGGTTACTGTCATGTGCTCTATGTGCAGCTGGCTTTGAAGACTGCCCAGAAACATCAACTGGCCCAGAATATAGCAGCCAGGCTATTGAGGGGAGGCTGAATACAGGGACTGCCCTGATGTTGACAGACAGGCACTGGGGACAAATCAAAGTATTAGTTATTATCTACAGATCCCTAAATCAGGGGTCCCCAAGGGGGTGCCCATGACCGTGGGTGCCGTGGTGCCCACTCCCAACTTTCCTGCTGCCTGCCAAGTGCTCCTAGAAAGTGGGCAGGGACAGGTGAGGGCTTCTGATTGACCACTGGAGATTTGGCTGGCTGTGCAGATTTTTAAAAACATGGCTTGAGCAGCAGCTGCCACCACAGCACAAAGATCTTCACTGTGTGACTGAAGGTCAGCCACTGCAGCCATCTCATGGCTGGCTCCACCTCCGGCAGCAGCCATTTTGTGGCAGCCATTTTGCCTACCACAGTGTGTCAGAATTCCCAAGGTGCCCACTGGCTCAAAAAGGCTGGGGACTCTGCCCTAAATAGTTTGGGGCCTGGGTAAATGCCAGTTCAACTGCTCCTGTATTATCCAGACAGCCCAGTAAGAACCTCCACCCACACCTGCAGAGGTGGGGTGGGGTGGCAACCAGGCAGGGCTTTTTCAGTGGTGGTGCCTCACCTCTAGAATGTAGCATATATGTTCTCTAAATAAATAGCTACTCTGAACAAAATAAAACTTGCAGCAGACGCAATGAAGGCTCTCCTGTTTGGTTCTGAGAACCAGGCCGTCATAAATGATCCATAACTATGAAAAGGGAAATTGGACGTACATTTCTGAAGAGCCAAAATAAGTCAACCGAAACAGTATGCTTCAAATTAGTCACTAGGAACATGTCAGACATCACAGAACATCAAGTTCAAAAGGGGACTGAAACATACAAACATCTTACTTCAGGACAGCACATTCTAGATTTTCCACGAAACTTTAAATGTATAATTAGCAGTAAAAATACCATCAACACCCATAACCTTTAAGAAGCTCAGCCAGGGCATCACACAAACCAGTGAGAGGGAACAAACTGAGAGCTCACATAGTCTGCAGCCCCACAAGAATCCACTGCTAGGAGCGTGGATGCACGCCCACTTCCCAGTGGGTTCTCATGGCAGCTTGCAAAAACAAGTGCCAAGGAGAAGGTATCTGCAGTAGTTATTAACTGGACCTCTTGCAATAGGGGAAGTTGTCTTCTCCCAGTGGAAACTGCCTCCATGGATGGAATGCGTATGCAGAATCCAACCCACAGGACTTATCCAAGTGCTCTGAATGCTCAAAGCACTTTGCAGATAACATTCTTAGTTCTCCTCCCAGCAGTAAGAAGGGAGTGCCAGAGTAGCATAATGGTTAGAGGGCTGGCTTAGGATCTGGGAGGCTCGGGTTCAAATCCTCCACTCTGCCCTGGATGCTTGCTGGGTGACCTTGGGTCAGTCACACCAATCTCAGCCTCACCTACCTCACAGGGTTGTTGCGAGGATAAAATGGAGGAAAAGAGAAGGGTGTCAGCCAGCTTGGACCTCCGGGGGGGACGACAGGTGGGGTATAAAGCAAATCACAAATGAGAGAGGCCGGTAGTGATACCCCAGGGTAAACTTGTGCTGGTGTGGTGGTAAGATTCAAACTGGGCCTTGTCTACTCACCCACTCTTAGGCATTATGCTATACCAGTTTCATCAGTCCTGTTGGGCTGAAAAGATGGGATACTAGCAAGTTCTGACATGTAGAGGGCAGAAGCATTATTTTCAAAGGGTTGCCAACTCCATGTTGGGAAATTCCTGGTGGTTTTGGGGTGAAGCCTGGGGAGGGTGGGATTTGGGGAGGGGAGTGGCCTCAGTGGAGTATAATGCCATAAAGTCCATCCTCCAACGCCAACATTTTCCCCAGGGGAATTGATCTCTGTCATTTAGAGATCAGCTGTAATTCCAAGAGCTCTCTGGCCCCCACCTGGAGGTTGGCAGCCTCATTTGCTACCCACATGCTTGGATCTGGAGCGGTGTTTCCAAGGATGTGATGACTTCTGCCCTTAGAATGTGGACTTTGTCTCCTTTCCCCTCTCACTTTATCCTCAAACGAAGTCAGGAGGAGGAGTGAGGGGAGCATTTGGGGTTGCAGAGGGAAGGGGGAGGTGGGAAAGTCACGCTTGGGGGCAGGGGCATTCCTTGTGCCCACGGGAACACTTCTTTCCACCCAGGCCACATGGTGCTTTGAGGAGAAGGGGGAGGAGCTCTGGTAGGGTTGCCAAGTCTTCAAAACTCACCGGCGGGGGGGGGAGTCCTCCGTGCCCAACGACGTCAGCGGAAGTGACGTCAGCACGTTGGGGGCGTTGCCAGGGCGACGCTCTGGCAACGCCCCCAACGTGCTGACGTCACTTCCGGTGATGTCATTACGTCGTCCTTGCTGGACGACGTTGGGGGTGGGGTTCCCCCCGCCGGCCAAATGCTGGCCGGTGGATCGGGAACCCCTTTAGCAGGGGATCCCCCGCCCCCTGGGCTGACTTGGCAGCCCTAAGCTCTGGGAGTGTAGGGGCGGCAGAGAAACCATCTTCCCACCCCTGATGCAGTCATGTTGGTCTGTCAGTCTAGTCAGCCGTTTGACAAGACGCTTGACGGAGAGGCCCATAAGGCAGGTTAGGCTGAGTGTGTGGGTGACTGGCCCAAAGGCGCCCAGCAAGCTCTCTCAGCAGAGCTTGGGTACAAATCCAGCCTCTCCCAGATTCCAGTCCAGGGGGTTCTCAACCTTTTCCAGCCTGCAGGCCTCTCTTGAATTACCACACAGCATGGTGAGCACAAGGACCAAAGGGCTGCCACAAAAGGGCTGCCTCAGGAGGCGGAGCTAGTGGTAGGGATACTTATAAGTTGCTTACACTTTTCAGTCATGATAGAGTTAACTGTTGTTGTCAGTTAACAGGAAACTACCTAACTGATCTGTAACCAATTAGAGTTTAGTTAGCCTGGGAAAATTTGTGGGCGGTGTTGGTACAATGAAGTGATCTATAGACTTGTAATTGGCTGATCAACATGTTGGATGTTTTGCCAGTCTGGTGTAGTGGTTAGGAGCATAGACTCTAATCTGGGAGAACTGGGTTTGATTCCCCACCCCTCCACATGCAGCTGCTGGCATGACCTTGGGTCAGTCGCAAGTTCTCTCAGAGCTGTTCTGGAAAGAGCAGTACTCGAAAGAGTTCTCTCAGCCCTGCCTACCTCACCGGGTGTCTGTTGTGGGGAGGGGAAGGGAAAGGAATTTGTAAGCCGCTCTGAGACTCTCTTGGGTAGTGAAGGGCAGGGTATAAATCCAATCTCTTCTTTTTCTTCTTCATACCTGTTTCCCTTATTCATTTGCAAGGAAGGAGCAGCAGCCAGCTTATAGTTTTTAGACATGCAATAGTCAAGATGTAGCTCTAGAAACTGTTTGCATTTTCTGTATCGTTTTTATGTTCTCCAAAGTTCCCTTCCCCAAACTAGATAAAGTTAGTTTTACTTTTAAACTTAAACACGGTGTTGGGCTCTTGCTTATTACTCTGGGTTAAAGAATCATACCCAATAGCCAGCCACCAAATGACTGCTGCTGGTTGACTTCAGTCACCCAGTGAAGACCTTTGTGATGTGTTGGTAGCTGCTGCCAAAGCAGCGTTTAAAAATACTGTCCAGCCAGTGAACTCCCCAGTAGCCCATCAGAAGCCTTGCTGGGCAAAAGCCCTCCCTGGCTCCACCAGCCATGGCTCCCACCGGCACTGTGCTGGGGACCTCTGCTCTCATCCAGCCCCATAACCAGCTCCCAGTTTGTACCCCAACCCTGTGCAAAACAAACAGGTCTGTCCAGTCTCTGTTTGAGGGCTCCGGGCACCCCCTCAGCAAAAGCCCACCCTGCAGGAGCAAAGAATGCTTCTGCCCTCTACATGTCAGAACTTGCTAGTATCCCATCTTTTCAGCCCAACAGGACTGATGAAACTGGTATAGCATAATGCCTAAGAGTGGGTGAGTAGACAAGGCCCAGTTTGAATCTTACCACCACACCAGCACAAGTTTACCCTGGGGTATCACTACCGGCCTCTCTCATTTGTGATTTGCTTTATACCCCACCTGTCGTCCCCCCCGGAGGTCCAAGCTGGCTGACACCCTTCTCTTTTCCTCCATTTTATCCTCGCAACAACCCTGTGAGGTAGGTGAGGCTGAGATTGGTGTGACTGACCCAAGGTCACCCAGCAAGCATCCAGGGCAGAGTGGAGGATTTGAACCCGAGCCTCCCAGATCCTAAGCCAGCCCTCTAACCATTATGCTACTCTGGCACTCCCTTCTTACTGCTGGGAGGAGAACTAAGAATGTTATCTGCAAAGTGCTTTGAGCATTCAGAGCACTTGGATAAGTCCTGTGGGTTGGATTCTGCATACGCATTCCATCCATGGAGGCAGTTTCCACTGGGAGAAGACAACTTCCCCTATTGCAAGAGGTCCAGTTAATAACTACTGCAGATACCTTCTCCTTGGCACTTGTTTTTGCAAGCTGCCATGAGAACCCACTGGGAAGTGGGCGTGCATCCACGCTCCTAGCAGTGGATTCTTGTGGGGCTGCAGACTATGTGAGCTCTCAGTTTGTTCCCTCTCACTGGTTTGTGTGATGCCCTGGCTGAGCTTCTTAAAGGTTATGGGTGTTGATGGTATTTTTACTGCTAATTATACATTTAAAGTTTCGTGGAAAATCTAGAATGTGCTGTCCTGAAGTAAGATGTTTGTATGTTTCAGTCCCCTTTTGAACTTGATGTTCTGTGATGTCTGACATGTTCCTAGTGACTAATTTGAAGCATACTGTTTCGGTTGACTTATTTTGGCTCTTCAGAAATGTACGTCCAATTTCCCTTTTCATAGTTATGGATCATTTATGACGGCCTGGTTCTCAGAACCAAACAGGAGAGCCTTCATTGCGTCTGCTGCAAGTTTTATTTTGTTCAGAGTAGCTATTTATTTAGAGAACATATATGCTACATTCTAGAGGTGAGGCACCACCACTGAAAAAGCCCTGCCTGGTTGCCACCCCACCCCACCTCTGCAGGTGTGGGTGGAGGTTCTTACTGGGCTGTCTGGATAATACAGGAGCAGTTGAACTGGCATTTACCCAGGCCCCAAACTATTTAGGGCAGAGTCCCCAGCCTTTTTGAGCCAGTGGGCACCTTGGGAATTCTGACACACTGTGGTAGGCAAAATGGCTGCCACAAAATGGCTGCTGCCGGAGGTGGAGCCAGCCATGAGATGGCTGCAGTGGCTGACCTTCAGTCACACAGTGAAGATCTTTGTGCTGTGGTGGCAGCTGCTGCTCAAGCCATGTTTTTAAAAATCTGCACAGCCAGCCAAATCTCCAGTGGTCAATCAGAAGCCCTCACCTGTCCCTGCCCACTTTCTAGGAGCACTTGGCAGGCAGCAGGAAAGTTGGGAGTGGGCACCACGGCACCCACGGTCATGGGCACCCCCTTGGGGACCCCTGATTTAGGGATCTGTAGATAATAACTAATACTTTGATTTGTCCCCAGTGCCTGTCTGTCAACATCAGGGCAGTCCCTGTATTCAGCCTCCCCTCAATAGCCTGGCTGCTATATTCTGGGCCAGTTGATGTTTCTGGGCAGTCTTCAAAGCCAGCTGCACATAGAGCACATGACAGTAACCTAACTTGCATGTGAACAGGGTGTGGATCACCATGGCCAGGTCATACTTTTGAGGAATGGTTATAGCTGCCGTGTCAGCTAAAGCTGCTGAAAGGTGCCACGTGCCACGGAGTGGACCGGTGCCTTAACCACAGGCCAGCATCCAGCTGCGTGCCAGGCTGCAAACCCGTTCTTTGGGCAGTGTGCGGCCCACCCTCTAGAACAGGTGGACGTCTCCATCCTTGAGTGGCTTTCTCACTAACCAGCAGTTGTGTCTGGATTAAGCTTTAGTTCAGTGACCGTCACTCCTCTCATCACCTTCTCCAGGCACCTGGTCAGGACTTCCACAGACCCACCCGGCTCCAGCTGGTCAGGAGAAATGGAGCTAGGTGTCATCTGCATATTGGTGACGGGAGATTTCAAAACCCCGGGGTGATTTACCACTGCACTTTCATGTAGAAGTTACATAATGTGGGGAACCCGACAAACCACTGCAAGGTCCCACAGAATAAATGATATGGGTCTAGGTGGGTGAAGATACTTGGGAAAGGGAGGCTTTTGAGCTTATCTCGTCCCCCCAAATCTCTTGGAAGGAATTTTTTGTTTTCCAGAGTATTCAGTGTTGAGAGCCCCCAGCTGTGGCCTTGTGGAGAAACTCAGATAAAGGCTTACAACCTGGGCAGAGAGCAGAGCTTGAGTCCGGTGGCACCTTTAAGACCAACACAGAAGTGTGCCCGCACATGAAAGTTTATGCCCAGAATAAAACGTTGGTCTTAAAGGTGCCACTGGACTCAAGCTCTGCTCTGCTGCTTCAGACCAACACGCGTGGGCTACTCACCTGAGTTAGTCTGGGCATACCGATACAAAGACAGCTTTGGAAATGACGTTCTGCTGTAACGTGGGGTGGGGGTGGGGGTTCTGATCTCTTGTAGAGACTCTGACATCTTTGAATTTCCCCTTTTATCACAAAGACCCTAATATTTGCACAGAAGTACTCCTTAATAAGCCAGTGTGGTGTAGTGCGAAGGGTATCAGACGAGGATCTGGAGGTCCCAGCTTCACAATCCTTGCTCTGTTATGGAAGCTGGCTGGCTGGCACATGCTCTGCAGGGTTGTTGTGAGGATAAAATGGAGGAGAGAATGATGTAAGCTGCTTTGGGCTCCCCTCGGGGAGAGACAAGTGAGCTATCCATGAAGTAAATAAAATAAGCAAATAATAAGCATTTGAAAATAAAAGACAGGCCGGCATAAAGGCTCAGCTGTGAGACGAGGCTGAAGTTAGTTCCCAGTTCCTTATTCGTTCCTTATTCATGACTCTAAGTTAGGCCTAGGGTTAAAGTTAGGGCTAGGGTTAGGGTAAGGGTTTGTACTAGGGCTAATTTTAGGTCTAGGGTAAAGGTAAGGGTTTGGGTTACAGCTATTGTTGGGTTTAGGGTTAGGCCTAGGGTTAGTGTTAGGCCTAGGTTTAGGGTTGTGATTAGGGTTATGTTTAGGGCAAGGGCTAGGTCTACTGTTAGATGTAGGGTTTGGGTTAAGGTTAGGGCTAGGGTTACGGTTAGGGCTATGGCTAGGGCTTGTGCTAGGGTAAAATATAGGGCTAGGGCTATGTCCAGGGTTAGGGTTAGAGTTAGGGTTAGGGATAGACTAGCGCTTGTTTTAGGGTTCATTTTATAGTTATGGTTTGGACTAGGGTTTGGGTTATGTCTAGGGCTAGGGTTAGGGTTATGGTTAGGGTTAGCGTTAAGTTTACCATTAGGGTTAGGGTTGTCTAGGGTTAGGGTAAGGGTAAGGCTTTGGATTAGTGTTAGGGCTAGTGCTAGTCTTAGGGTTAAAGTTAGGGTTAGGGTTAGGGTTACATTAAATGCAAGACATACATTCATCAGATTTTGAAGTTGGTTGTACAAGCAGTGATAATTGACACTGTATTGATATCACTTTGTAAAACCTAGAAATTTCACTGTTGTCTAACCACGAGATCACAGAAGAGTTAGGGTTAGGGCTAGGGTTAGGGCTAGGGTTAGGGCTAGGTTTATGGTTAGGGTAGGGCTAGGGTTAGTGTTAGGGTTTGGGTTAGTGTTAGTGTTAGGCCTAGGGCTAGTGCTAGGGTTAGGTTTAGGGTTAGGGTTAGGGTTAAGGCTAGGTCTAGGGTTAGTGTTTGTTTTAATATTAGGGTTAGGGTTATGGCTTGGGTTAGCGTTAGATTTTGAGCTAGAGCTAGGGTTACGGTTAGGTCTTTTGGTTATTTTTAGTGTTAGGGTTAGGGCTAGGTCTTTGGCAAGGGGTATGTGTAGGGTTAGGTTTAGGGCTAGGGTTAGGATTAGGGTTTCTGACAGCGTTAGTTTTACAGTTAGGGCTAAGGACTAAGGTTAGTTCTCAGGCGTGGGCAAGTTTTTGGGTTTGTTTTATTATTAGGGTTAGAGCTAGGGCTATGGCTATATTTAGGGTTACGGTTAGGGCTAGGTTTAGGGTTACGGTTAGGTTTTGGGTAGGGTTAGTGTTAGGGCTAAAGGTAGGGTTAGGGTTAGGACTAGGGCTAGGACTAGGTTTATGGCTAGGATTAGGTTTAGGTTGAGGGATAGATTTAGGTGTAGGGTTAGGACTAGGGCTAGGCTTACAGTTAGGGCTAGGTTTAGGGTTAGGGCTAGGGCTAGGTTTAGTGTTAGGATTTGGGTTAGGGTTTGGGCTAGGGCTAGGGTTAGGTTTTGACTTAGGGTTAGGGCTAGGGTTAGGGTTAGAGCTAGGTCTAGGGTTTGTGTTAGGTTTTCAGTTAGTGTTAGGGCTTGGGCTAGGGTTAGGTTTAGGGTTAGAGCTAAGTGTATGGTTAGTGTTAGGATTTGGGTTAGGTTTACAGTTAGGGCTAGGGTTATTGTAAGGTTTTGGGTTAGGGCTAGGACTAGGGCTAGGGTTAGGTTTACGTTTAGGGTTAGGTCTAGGGTTCGTGTTAGAGTTAGGGCTTGGGCAAGGGGTATTTTTAGGGTTAGGGTTAGGGCTAGGATTATTATAATGGCAATGGAACAATTGGCAGAAAGAATTAGGAATTCAGGCAGAATAGAAGGATGCAGGATAGGTAAAGAAGAGATGAAAATTAACCTATTCGCAGATGATATAATCATAATTATGACCAACCCTAAAGAAGGAGTTAAAGAAATGAAAATTATACTTGAAGATTTTGAAGCGTTATCAGGATTGAGAATTAATATAGGAAAATCAGAGATAATGTATCACAATGTGAATTTGGAGGAAAGGAAGGAAATTAATAAATTAACTAAAATAGGAATGGGAGTTAAGAAATTTAAATATTTAGGAATAGAAATTTATAAAAACATTAATAGAATAGTGGGAAAAAATTATAAAAAGGTATGGGGCAAGATAACAAGAGAGATGAAGGGGTGGAAGAGGAAAACCCTGAGTATTACAGCTAGAATTAAAAGTGTTAAAATGTTTTGGATACCAAGATTACTATACTTATTTCAAACTATACCATTAACAATTAACAAACAAGAAATGGGCAATTGGAACACAAAAATAAGAAAATGGATTTTCGGTACCAAGAACTTCAGAGTTGCAAGAAAGTTAGTTTATAATCATAATTCAGAACTAGGTTGGGGAGTTCCGGACATAATAGCTTACTATGAAGCCTTTCAGCTAAAAGCATTATTAGAAATAGAACAAGAAGGAAACCAAAAATGGGTTAGGTTTGAAAATGAAGTAAATAAAGGAACGGGTAGATTTGGTATTTTTACAAATAAACAGGTTAAAGATCTTAAATTAGATACAGGACCTAGGGAAAGTACATTAGTAGTCTGGAGGAAATGGCAGTCAAAATGGTTATAACGAACATCAAAATGGGCCCCACTAGAAACGCTGGAAGAGGAAGATATAGACCACAGATGGTGGGAACTACTTAAACAAAAAGGATATAGTAGAATACAGGACTTACTGTCTGTGAACACTTTAAAACCACTTGAAGTTCTAGAAGAGGAAGTAGGCATAAAATATTGGTTAAAAGTTGCAGGCTTATATACAAAAATTAAAAAGATAATTGAAAATAACAATATGGATATAGAAGAACCGATGGAAGAAATATATAGATTAATGAATAAAACTAAAAGAGGAATAGCAGGAATAATATATAAAAAATGACCTCAGATAAAGAAGGATTAACAGGTCATCTTCAAGGGAAGTGGGGTGCAAAAACTAAATTAACAGAACAAAAGGTAAAAAAATTAATGGATGGAATTAAGGGAATAAAAATACATAAGTTTAGGGAAATAGAATTAAAAATTTTTACTAAATGGTATAGAACTCCAGCCACCTTAGCTAATATGTTCTCAGGACTAAGCCCAAACTGCTGGCATTGTAAGAATGCGAAAGGATGGTATTCCCACATGTGGTGGGAATGCCTGGAAGTTAAAGAATTTTGGAAAAATATATTAAAAGTAATAAATGAGTTGTTCCAGGTAGAGTTGAATATAGATTTTGAACTGATGATGATGAGTAGTTTAGGTAATGGGACAATAGAGAAAAAGAATCAAGATTTATTGAAAGCGATGATATTAGCTGGTAAAGCAGTGATAGCAGTAGGGTGGAAAGATAAAAGTAAATGGACAGAAAGAACTTGGCATAAGTATCTCTTTGAATTTATTCAGTCAGATATAATGGCTACAATCAATAAGGACCTGCCATGGGAGGATAGAACATTGCAGATCAAGGAGAAATGGTCTATCTATTTGAACTGGATAAAAGAGGAACAGAAAGAAGACGTTCAGTGGAAGCTACAAACTCTGTGTTCCTGGCTGAAAGATGAAGATTAGACTGAAGGGGGAGGGATTGGGGAGAAAATGTTAAAATATTTAAAATGCAACAATGAAATGATGTTACTGTGTATCTAACTTAGCAAATAAAAATACTAAAAAAAAAAGGATGATAACAATGATGGGGAAAAAAAGGATTAGGTCAAGGGTTAGGATTAGGTTTACAGTTAGGGTTAGTGTTAGGGTTAGGGCTAGGGCTAGTGCTACGGTTTGGTCTGGGGCTCGGGTTCAGCCTTGTCTTTGGGTTTGTGTTGGGGTTAGGGTTAGTGTTAATGCTAGGCCTAGGCTTAGGGCTATGGATTTAATTAGGCTTTGGGTTAGGGATAAGGCTAGGGTTGGGGTTAGGGTTGGTTTTTGGGTAGAGTTAGTGTTTGGGCTAAAGTTAGGGTTAGGGCTAGGGCTAAAGATAGGGCTAGGGTAAAGGTAAGGGTTTGGTCTTGGGGTAGGGCTAGAGTTAGAGTTAGGCCTAGGGCTAGGGTTAGGGCTATGGTTAGGATTAGGTTTAGGGCTAGGATTAGGTTTTTGGTTAGGGCTAGGGATATGGTTATTGTTTGGGTTAGGGTTAGCGTAAGGCTTAGGGCTAGAGTTAGGTGTAGGGTTGGGTTAAGGTTAGGGCTAGGGTTACGGTTAGAGCCAGGGCTAGGGCTTGTCCTAGGGCTAGGGCTAGGGCTATGTCTAGGGTTCAGATGTGGGCTAAAGTTAGGGCTAGGGTAATGGTAAGGCTTAGGGTTATACCTAGGGTTAAAGTTAGGGCTAGGGTTAGGGTTTGTGCTAGGTCTAAATTTAGGTCTAGGGTAAAGGTAAGGGTTTGGACTCAGGTTACGGCTATGGTTAGGTTTAGGGTTAGGCCTATGGTTAGGGTTAGGCCTAGGTTTAGGGTTAGGATTAGGGTTAGGTTTAGGGCTAGGGTTAGATTTTGGGATAGGGTTAGGGCTAGGGTTAGGTTTTGTGTCAGGGCTAAAGTTAGGGCTAGGGTATAGGTAAGTGTTAGGGCTAAAGTTAGGGTTAGGGTTAGGACTAGTTTTAGGACTAGGGCTAAGGCAATGCTTAGGGTTAGGGCTAGGGCTAGGGTTACGGTTAGGTTTCCTACAGGGTTAGCGTTAGGGCTAAAGTTAGGATTATTGTTAGGGTTAGAGTTAGGGCTAAAGTTAGGATTATTGTTAGGGTTAGAGTTAGGGCTAGGGTTAGGGTAGGGCTAGGACTAGGTTTATGGCTTGGATTAGGGTTAGGGCTAGGGCTCGAGTTAGGGTTAGGGCTAGGGTTACAGTTACGGTTAGGGTTAGTGCTAGGGCTATGGCTAGGGCTTGGGTTAGTGTTAGGGTTTGGGTTAGGGTTTGGTCTAGGGCTATGGCTAGGGTTAGGGTTAAGGTCTAGGGTTAGTGTTAGTTTTAGGGTTAGGGTTAGGGCTTGGGTTAGGATTAGGGTTTGGCCTAGAGCTAGGTTTAGGGTTAGGGTTAGGTCTTCGGTTAGGGTTAGGGTTAGTTTTAGGGCTAGGGCTAGGGGTTCGGCAAGGGGTATGTGTAGGGTAAGGTTTAGATTTAGGGGTAGGGTTAGGGCAAGGGTTAGGATTAGGGTTTCTGTTAGGGTTAGTGTTACGGTTAGGGCTAGGGCTAGGGTAGGGCTAAGGTTAGCTCTGGGGCTTGAGGTAGTTTTGGGGGTTTTGTTAGGGTTACTGTTAGAGCTTGGGCTAGGGTTATGGCTGTAATTAGGGTTAGGGCTAGGTTTATAGTTAGGGATAGGTTTTGGGTAGGGTCGGTGTTAGGTTTAGGGTTACGGTTAGGGTTAGTTTGGTATAGTGGTTAAGTGCATGGACTCTAATCTGGGGGAACCGGGTTTGATTCCCCACTCCTCCCCTTGCAACTGGCTGGATGACCTTGGGCAAGCCATAGCTCTGTATCAGCTGTTCTCTCAAGGACAGCTTGGGAAGGAGCTCTCTCAGCCCCACCTACCTCACAGGGTGTCTGTTGTGGGGAGGGGAAGGGAAAGGAGTTTGTAAGCCACTCTGAGACTCCAAGTGAGTGAAGGGCAGGGTATAAATCCAATCTCTTCTTCTTCTCTTCTAGGGTTAGGGCTATGGCTCTAATTAGAGTTACGGTTAGGGCAAGGGCTAGGTTTATGGTTAGGATTAGGTTCTGGGTAGGATTAGTGTCAGGGCTAAACGTAGGGTTAGGGTTAGGGTTAGAGTTAGGGTTAGGGTTGGGGATAGGGTTAGGGCAAGGGTTAGGATTAGGGTTACTGTTAGGGTTAGTGTTACAGTTAGGGGTAGGGCTAAGGATTTGGTCTAGGGCTTGGGCTAGTGTTTGGGTTTGTGTTAGGGTTAGTGTTAGTGTTAGAGCTAGGGCTAGGGCTAGGGCTACGGCTCTAATTAGGGTTAGGGCTAGGTTTAGCGTTAGGGATAGGTTTTGGGTAGGGTTGGTGTTAGGATTAGGGTTACAGTTAGGGTTAGGGCTAGCACTAGGGTTATGGCTAGGATTAGGTTTAGGTCGAGGGTTAGGTTTAGGGCTAGGGCTAGACTTACAGTTAGGGCTAGGGTAAGCGTTAGGGTTAGGGCTAGGTTTAGTGTTAGGATTTGGGTTGGGGTTAGGGCTAGGTTTTGAGTTAGGGTTAGGGTTAGAGGGTTAGGGTTAGGATTAGTGCTACATCTAGGGTTAGTGTTAAGGTTTGGGTTAGTGTTAGGGCTGGGGCCAGGATTAGGTTTAGGGTTCCTGCTAGGTCTATGGTTAGTGTTAGGGTTTGGGTTAGGGTTACAGTTAGGGCTAGGGTTATGGTTAGGTTTAGGGTTAGAGCTAGGACTAGGGCTAGGTTAGGTTTAGAGTTTGGTTTAGGGTTAGTGTTACGGTTAGGGTTAGGGCTAGGACTAGGATTTGGTCTGGGGCTTGGGCTCAGCCTAGTCTTTGGGTTTGTGTTGGGGTTAGGGTTAGTGTTAAAACTAGGCCTAGGCTTAGGGCTATCGGTATAATTAGGGTTTGGGTTAGGGCTAGGGCTAGGTTTAGTGTTAGGGTTCGGGCTAAGACTTGGGTTAGGGTTAGTTTATGGGTCAGGTTAGTGTTATGTTTAAAGTTAGTGTTAGGATTAGGGTTAGGGTTGCGGCTAGGGCTTGGGTTAGGGCTTGGGTTTTGTTAGTGCTAAAGATAGGCTAGGGTAAAGGTGTGAGGCTTCTGTATTGACAGCAAGAAACCAGACCTTTGTTGTTGAAGCAAAGTTCTTTATTGTTCCAATATTGCAGACAGGTTCTCGAATGTTTGTTAGAGATGCTTAATGGAATACAGACAGTACTATTATACTCTCAGGTTTTCAATTGAACCCCGGACCTAAGCCAATCAGGGCAAGAGGGTGAATGCGGGAAAAGTAGAAAGGACCGTTGAGGTTCCCACAGCAAGGTGAGAAAGTTATAAATTCCCCTCTTGATCTGAGTGACCCACATGTGTGAACCTAGGCACAACATTCTCTAAGCACTGGCCATAAACAACGCTTCAAGGTTTCAATAACAAGATAACATACACAGACCCGAGAAAAGGGAGGAGGGAATGCAAGGAAGTACTCGCCATTTGTTTAGAGATGACACCTAGGAATTTGGGTCGCCATCTCCTGCCCAAACATTGCAACATTAACCAGAGTAAACCCCCTACTTCAAAGTAACATTTATAGCTGTTAGGAGGGAGGATGAAGGAGACAGATAAGGGGTGCTGGCAAGGGTCTGCTAGAACAAAGGAATCGAAAGCAAACTGCAAAAAGCACAGACATCATTGTAAAATGCAGAAAACACAGGGACATTGTTGTCAGAACCTGACAAAAGGTAAGGGTTAGGGCCAGGGTTGGGGTTAGGGCTAGGGCTAGGGTTAGGTTTAGGATTAGGGTTACAGTTAGGTTTAGGGCTAGGGCTAGGGTTAGGGATAGGGATAGGTTTAGGGTTTGGGTTAGGGTTGGGTTTGGGTAAGGGTTTGGGCTAGAGTTAGGTGTAGGGTTTGGTTTAGGTTTGGGCTAGGGTTACGGTAGGGTTAGGGCTAGGGCTTGTGCTAGGGCTAGGTCTATATCTAGGGTTAGGGTGTGGGCTAAAGTTAGGGCTAGAGTAATAGTAAGGGTTAGGGCTTGAGTTGGGGTTAGGCCTCGGGTTAAAGTTAGGACTAAGGCTAGGGTTAGGGTTAGGGTTTGTGTTAGGGCTAAATTTAGGTCTAGGGTAAAGGTAAGGGTTAGGGCTCGGGTTTCGGCTAGACTTAGGTTTAGTGTCAGGCCTAGGGTTAGGCCTAGGGTTAGGGTTCAGATTAAGGTTAGGTTTTGGGCTAGGGTTAGATTTAGCAATAGGGCAAGGGTTAGGGTTAGGTATAAAGTTTGGGTTAGGGTTAGGGCAAGGTCTAGAGCTATAGTTAGGTATAGGCTTTGGGTTAAGGTTAGGACTCGGATTACGGTAAGGGTTAGGGCTAGGGCTAGGGCTTCTGCTAGGATAAAAGATAGGGCTAGGGCTATGTCCAGGGTTATGGATAGCGTTAGGGTTAGGGCTATGGTTACAGTTAGGGCTAGGGTTAGAGTTAGAGCTAGGGTTAGGGCTAGGGTTAGGTTTAGGGATAGGGTTAGTAATTAGGGTTAGGGGTTAGGGTTAGTAATTAGGGTTTAGGGTTAGGGATTAGTGTTTGGGTAAGTTTAGTGTTAGGGTTAGATGTTAGGGTTAGGGTTTTGGGTTCAGGTTCGGGGTTTGGGTTAGGGGTTAGGGTTAGTGGTTAAGGTTTAGGCTTAGGGTTAGGGTTAGGTTTTGGTCTAGGGTTATGGTTAGGGTTAGGGTTAGGTTATAATGTTAGTCGTTCTGTTGCCTAATTTAGGCCCAGCAGCGGAGGGGTCTAGTGATTTTGCTACTTGGTGGAATTCACTATGTGAGTCTTGGCCTTTGATTGCAAAAATGTTGGAAGAAGCCAAAGCGGACTATAAGAAATATGCCGATAAGGGGAGGGCCCCAGGATGGGATGGCCCCAGGATGGGATCTCTCCCGTGGAGACTCTGTCTATGCATCAACTAAAAATATTAAAGGACTCCAACCTAGTCGCAAAATTGGGCTGGAAATATGTGGGGCCTTTCCCTGTTATAAGGTGCATTAACAAAGTGACTTTTGAACTTAAACTCCTCAAATCATTGAAATTTGTGCACCCTGTTTTTCATTACAGCCTACAGAAGAAAGATCCTGCGCCGAACAAATGGAGACCTTCCTCCTCCTGTCCTCCTCCTCCTCTGATGAAGAGCAATGAACCTCATTATGCGATCGATCAAATCTTGGAGTCTAAACTAAAGCGGGGGCATTTGTTTTATCTTATCAAATGGTTGCATTTTGGTCCTGAAGAAAATGAATGGGTTGAGGCCTCTCATGTGCATGCTCCTGAAAAAATTCAGGCTTTCCATAAACTGTACCCTTTGAAACCTGGGAGGGGAGGGGATGTTTTATCAGGAGGGCAGAATGTCAGTTAGCACTGCCATGGTTTCCTGGTGATTGTCATTCTCAATGATACTGTTGTATTACCAAGGTACCTATTGTCAGCCCTGCCAATGTCTCCTGCTGTTTATTATTCTCAGTGGTATTATTCTCTATTGCAATTGTGTTATTCATTGAGGCCTGAGAGGTCTATCAACCAATCTGATGATTAATTAACATTTCCTTTGTTTCAAGTTGCAAACCGACTCCTCTAGGTCCCGGACAGGAGCTGGCATCTGTAGAGTGACTCCCAGCGCAGGAATGCATTTCTTGCTCGCTCTGCGCATGCTTACTGCTCATTAACTTTTCTTTATTCTTATCTGTCTTTCGCTTCTCCCTAGCTCATGGCCTTCAGCTGAAAGCCTCCTGCTATGTGTTATATTATTCACAGGTGCTATGTGATCCTTTGCTTGCTTTTCCTTGGGAACATCCGCCCCACAAACCTCAACAGGGTTTTGCCTGGGAACCTACTTTACCACGCTTCCCTTGGGAACAGTGGGCCAGTATGTTTGGGCGCCAATAATTCTCCCAATTGATTGGTGGATATTGAGGGGGGCTTATTTCATATCAAGTATAATTGTAGTTGTATTCATACTAACAGAAGAAGTGTGTTTAACCAACAAGATCTTTTCTGCAAATAAAGGACTTTCTGTTTAAGGAGACCTGTTGTGCACTACATCAATTGGGACAATCTCACAGTATCATGCTTTTATATTGTTGACTAGATGTACAATGAAATAAAGCCATGCTCTGTGTAGGTAAAGTATCTATTACTTCTTACTGGAAGGACACTAACTACTATACAGACTTGGTTTAGCAAATTGTGGGACTTACATGTGATGGAAACTATCAGTGGCAAAATGGATTTTCTATCCAAGCCAAATTTCATTACTCCTGCATGGGAATGGGGGCGTGGCATCGGCGTTGATGGAGAAGGACGCCTGATTCCCTTGCTCTGACCCTGTCACCCCTTGAACCGGTTAAAATCGCAATTAGAGCTCTAAACTCATTCCTGAGATGGGCAGATCTGACTCAAACAAAACTACATCGAAATCTGCCTCCCGGGGATCCAAACCTTTTCCCCAGCGCAATCAATCTCTGAGGCCTCTGAAAACAACCGGGAGGAGACTAACAAAATGGCGACCGGGACAGCCTCTTCTCTCCCGCCAAACACACTGCAGTCTGAAACTCCACTCCCAAGCCTTCTAGCCACCATGGAGAAAAAAATCCTTGACAGCATGGAAGCTCTCATCGCTCCTCTGAATAAACAACTGGCTGAACTGAACATCTCAATGAATAAGGTCACTCATACAGCAGAACGGGCCCACGAACTAGGCATGGCATTAAAAAAAGACGTCCACTCTCTGCAAGATGAAACTCTCTCCCTGAGAGAACGAGTTCTGTCCCTAGAAACCTCAACCCGCAAATCTCATCTGAAGTCCAATGAGGACCCGGGAGGCCTGGTCTACTACCATTTTGTATTATTTTTAAAGCACAGAACGGAGGCCATGTCTACTCTTTTTTTTTTCTAACTGCAGTGAAGGGTGGGGTGTAAATCTGATTTCTTCTTCTTCTTCCTCCTCTTCCTCCCACTGTTTAAGTGCTCAGCTTAGAGCAGGGTTCCACAACCTTTTTGGCTCATTCCTGGGGAGGCCAATTTTTGGGCTTGGAGGGTCTGCTTTCTAGAGGGGGGCAAAGAAGCAAAAGAGACTCCTTGAACCTGGGCTGGGGGGGCAGCTTCGAGGTTCCAGGAGTTCTGGTGGGACCCACTGCCCCAATCCCCACCCACGCATCTCCCCTGCCACCTGCCTGTACCCATGCCCCCAGCTGCCCAGAGTCATTGAGGAAGGGCATGTGGGTGGTGCTCCTGGCAGCAAAGGATGGTGCTGCCAGGGAATGAGTGTGCAGGGAAGTGGGGTACCTCAGCATGTGGGGTGGAAGGGCTTGCAGGGGAGAAGGATGCCCGGGGAAGTGGGGGATATGTGGTGTTGTGTTGTGGAAAGGAGGGCAGAAGGGGAGCTCTGGAGGGAGGGGAGATAGGGGCCCTTGGGTACTGTCTGTCCAGGGCCCCCCAAAATCTGAAACTGGCCCTGCTTGTGTGTGTGTGTGTGTGTGTGTGTGTGTGTGTGTGTGCCACACTCTCCCTCCTCCATGCTCTATTACCTGTACAACAAGAAATGGAGCAGCGTCTCGGTGGCCTCCAAGCTCCTGGTCAACATGCTGTTGGGGGGGATGGGCCTTTCCATGGGCAGCATGCTTTGTGGCTGGGACAAAAAGGTGCCAGCCTCATGGGGGGAGGGGGTCTGCTGGACATGGAGGGAGGAGCATGTGAGCGGAATGATGCTCAAAACATGGGTCACCATAAAGGGTGTTGGGTGTTCTGCTGCTGCAGTGAGCAGCTGGTGGGGGGAGACCGTGGGGAGACTGAGGCCCTTCACTTGCTCCCCCCCGAGACTGGTTAGATTGGGCATTTTAGGGCCTTAAGATGAGCAAGGGGCTCCCCCTTATAAGGGCAACCCCAGATCCCACATAGGCACCCTCTCTTCCCAGGACATTCCCATCCCCTTGTAGGCAGAAGCTTCATGCAGTTAATAGCTGTGTGGTAGGCCGAAATCCAACAGGGGCGGCCTTTTGTCAGGAGGAGCTGCCGACAGCAGAGATGCAGCTACTGAAGGGAAGAATCTCTGTCCCCACAGAGGAGGGCAGTTCTTGTTTGGGGCCTGACCACCTATTGCTCCCCCCGGAAAAGTGTGACCCAACCCATAACATGTCACACAAGCAGGGTGGCGTGGGTGAGGCGCAGGGACCACATGAAGTTGTCCACCGACTGCAGCTCAGGCCCCGGGGGGTTGTGCAGACTCACATACCAGTCGCTCGCGGTGTCCCTCAGCTTGGACCTGATGTAGCCGACCCGGTCCCTCTTGAGCCGACACAAATGCGGCTGCGGTGGCTCCTGGCTTACCAGTGAGGCTGCCACTGAAGCGAGGGGGTTGTGCTTGCCTGCTGCAGATGAGGCTGTTCTGCCGTGCTGAAGCCACAATTGGAGTGGCTCCGCCCCCTCGCCCCCTCCCAAGCAGCCTCCTATTCCCTCCCTCACACCAGTTGTCTGCAGGCCAGATGAGAGCCCCAGACGGGCCGATTCCAGCCCCTGGACCTTAAGTTTGTCACCCCTGCCCTAGCTGGCCCCACCCACTTCCTGAAAACACTTGGCAGGCACCAGAAAAGGTGTTGGCAGGCACCAGGGCACCTCTGGGCACCCAGCTGGGGGTCTCCTGATTTAGTGTGTCCTGTGCTAGAGACTAGTTTAGAACTATGCTGTAGGCTCATGTTTTATCTATTCATGTTTATGATGTATCCCATATTATTTGCTGTAGCCATATACATTTTCCTGGTAGTTTTGTATCCATGTCTCCTCTCCTGCATTCATGGATCATGCACCTGATTCCGTTTACAGTTTGCTTTTGCAGTGTATGCCATAGTGTATCCCATACACTGCTTAATTCATGTCAGTAAGAGTTTGGAGTCTGTGTCTTGCTGTCGACAACTGTGTACCCCCTGGGATGACAGGAACCCACAGGAACAGAGGCCTCCTGCTTCAGGGGACTGAATTAACATCCCACATAGTGGTCTAATGTAATTATTTGTGTGTGCAGCAAATTTCCATCAAGTTTGCAGCCAAGTTTCACCAAGGATCCCAGTTTCACATAGTGAAGTAGAGTGGAGGATGGAAGCCAACTTCCCTTCCCTTCTCTGCATGGCCCTGAGACAAACTGAGTGTCCTGAGATCTCTTTGACGTTTTCCATAGGGACCTGTTCTCCCCACGCCTGCACTTGTATTCCGCTGCTGCTTTCCTTCATTTCCACATATGTTTTTGCAGTGCCTGGAGGAGCAAAAACACTATTTGTCCCTTCTTGCTCCACAGCATCAGACTTTCCTGTTCTGGGGAATTCCCATGCTATGCCACAAGGGGCCAAACTGCATTTTTGTTCCTGGGACTGCAAAAACAGCTGCAGAAAACATCCTTGTTTGGTGTAGTGGTTAAGTAGAGAGCCAGATTGGTGTAGTGGTTAAGTGCGCAGACTCTAATCTGGGAGAACCGGGTTTGATCCCCCACTCCTCCACTTGCACCTGGCTGGGTGACCTTGGGCAAGCCACAGCTCTGTACCAGCTGTTCTCTCAAGGGCAAGTGTCTCAGAGCTCTCTCAGCCCCACCTGCCTCACAGGATGTCTGTTGGGGGGAGGGGAAGGGAAAGGAGTTTGTAAGCCGCTCTGAGACTCCCTTGGGGAGTGAAGGGCGGGATATAAATCCAATCTCTTCTTCTTCTCTTGTCTGTTTACGCTTTGAGAAAAGGTGGGTTGCCTCAGGCCATTTACAGTGCAATCCTAAACCCACTGACTTCAGTGGAGGTAGAAAGCTATAACTGTTTAGGATTGCGTTAGAAAAGAGCAAGAGTCCAGTAGCACTTTAAAGACTAACAAAATTTGTGGCAGGGGAGGAGCTTTTGTGAGTCAGTGCTCACTTCTTCAGATGCTCCCCAGATGTTACTGTCTGGACGTGCCCTTTAAATCCACCAGGCACTTGTGCCTGGCGCGGCTCAAAAGAGCCATCTGAACACAACCTTAGGCTGATTTTACATGTGCATTTTTGTAACAGCTTCATTCCAGCACTCCCTGCACCGGTAACACATTGGTGTCAAAGCTGTTGTAGGGGAATGCCCACATCTGATTGAACTGGAGTGAAAGGGGTCATTCTTTTGAAGTGCTGTTAAGAACAGGATTTGTTTACAGAGGTGTGAAGCCAGCTTGAGACCTAGAGGGCAATTAGCAGATATGGACAGTTGAGAAGGAATGCAGATTCAAACTTGAAAGAGATGTGGGCGAGTTTTTTTGAAAGTAGAATGATTCCAGCAGGAAAGGCAGATGTAAAATCAGCCTTAGTCTCAGCCAGAGCATTGCAATTGCTCTCACAGATATGTGAGTTGGCAATCCCATCAGGCATACATGCGTTAATCTCTGCTCAGCTTTTAACCTTTGTGTGTGTGTGGTTGCATTTTTAAAAGAATCTGAAATATTAGTGCTTCTTCACAATCTTCAGAAATAATTGTGATGGATTCCCCCCCCCCCCCCCGGAAAGATCCATAAAGCAGCCTTTACTTCCATTGTTTCCTCATGAAATAGAAAGAACTTGTCATTACTTGTGGCTGTTTGTGACAAACAGCCACAAGTAATTACAAGTTATCTCTTTGAAAATTCTATCTTCATTTTCTTCCTCATCTGAAGATGAGGAGTTCTATCTGAATTCTATCTTCATTTTCTTCCTCAACTGAAACATGGTGTTCAACATATTGTGAAGCATCTAGCCCATCCATTCAACTCTAAAAAACAAAACCCCTTGCAGTCACAGAATATTACTCTGGCAAAATTAAGAATTCACAGGGAATCTATTTCTGGCAAATCCCCCCCCCCCCCCTTGCAGCATAAGAGTAGAGGTAGCCGGGCTCTGTGGATTGTGTGGAAATGTATTATATTTCCCATCTTAGTGGGACTGACAATATTCAGTGTGTGAGCTTGTTTCTGCCCTCTTATATGCTAACCACAGAAGTTTAAAATTACAGATAACTCAACGTTTGCCAAAAATCAAAAGTCCAGAGTAACATATTGTAATTTCTAGGAAACTGCAAACACTTGTGACCCTCGCTCATATTTGCTTTGAGGCCAAAACCCAGAAATGGATATGGGACAACTGCAGAACATCTGTGTTGATTCTACGGTGTACTTTTAAAAAAGGCCCTCAGCCAGTTTCCTACCCCATTTCTAGTCATGTGACTTTAATCTTTCCTAGTGGCTTTCTGGAAATTGCCCTTTACATTTATTCTCATTTTTTGCCGGCAAGCTGCAGCCAACTTATGGCGACCCCCTCAAGGGGTTTCCAAGGCAAGAGACCCCTCAGAGGTGGTTGGCCATCACCTGCCTCTGCATAGAGACCCTGGTCTTCCTTGGAGGTCTCCCACCAGGCTGGATCTGCTCAGCTTATGAGGTCTGGTGAGATCAGGCCAGCCTGGGCTTGGGCTTCCTGGTCCCTCCTGGGCACCCGGTGGGAGCAGGAGGGAGGCTCTGCCTAGGGGCAGTGACATGCCTACATCACTGCTCATGTGACCTTCTGGGACATTGGAGGTGACATTCTGGTGCTTAGGCAAGAACTCTATGGTAGAAACCAAATTTATCATAGACTTTTTGCCCAAATAACAGAATGTCACCCTGACATCCTGGAAGTCATGATGTTACTTCTGGGTTATGTGGGCAGTGATGTAGGCACATCACTGCACCTAGACAGAGCCTGCCACTTTTCCAGGGTCAGCAAGGGACCCCCACCTGTACTGGGGGGCTTGGGAACCCTAGCCACAGCTGTCTAAGCCATTGCAGTCCCCTAATTCTAGGTGTACTGTACTGTCCCCTGAGCTGTCTACGATGAGTGCTCAAGAGGGACCCAGTTCACCCACTGCTCAGGCATGTTTGCTACGTGTGCAACACACCATCCAACAGTTCAGCAACATGAACAGGGGGACAACTGTGTATTGCCCAGGGAGGACTCCTCCCTACAGGATTTCACACTGCTGGAAGCTGTTCTCCAACTGATGTTAGTGGTTCAGGAGCTGGAGCCTGGGGGGGGGCGGTATTTAGGGAGGGGAAGAGCCTCAAGCTGGGCACAGAGCCATGGAGTTCACCACCCAAAGAAGCCATTTTCTTCAGGAGAACTGGTCTCTGTCTTCTGGAGATTAGTTGTAATTCTGGGAAGTCACCAGGCACCACCTGGAGATTGGCACCCCTACTTTACACTTCAGTTCTGTGTTTCTTGAGATATTCGTTGAATGTTTGATACAGCAGAGCCCTGTTCACCTTTGCTTATTTAAGTTTTGTGTCCCAGAACCATTCACTACCCACCCCCAATATCGCCATGCACAGAACCTGTAGTAAGGTGCCTACACCCATCAGCAGCTGCACACGTAAACACCATTTGTGCTGCCATGCACTGTCGTTGGTTCAGATGATGAAGCTCTGTGTGTGATTCTCCTTCCTTCTGGGCTCCACTGCTGGGATGCCTGGTATACCTAGGCTATGGTTGCCAGCTCCATGTTGGGAAAGTCAGGGGGGTTGGGGGTGGAGCCTTAGGAGGGCGGGGCTTAGGGAGGGGAGGGACCTCAGCAGGGTACAATGCCATAGAGCCCACCCTCCAAAGCAGCCACTTTATCCAGGGGAAGCGACCCCTGCCATCTGGGGAGGGATCAGTTTTAATGCTGGGAGATTGCCAGGTGCCACCTAAAGGATGGCAACCCTGCCGGACTGGAGCAGCTGCAAAGCACAGCTGCATACCAGATGCCACATCTCCCTCAGGGGCTTTAGGGAGGTCAGCAGCCCTCAGCCTCAGCACATGTGTGCCCGCCTGCACAGATCCTGTTTGTCATTTGGGATGGCTGTGAGGATTTCTGAGATGCTGCACGTGAAGGTCCTTGGACACTCCTGCGCAGGGGTCCCCGACCCGGGTGGGCCTGGGTGGGCACCTCGGGGATTCTGACATGGCATGGTGGGCGCAGGGTCAAAATGGCTGCCACAAAGTGGATTAGAGGTGCCAGTCCCCAGGCGGGGGAACCCCCGATTTAGTGGGCCTCTATTTGCCACCAGCCAGCTGGCCAGCAGGGGGAAGCCCCACCCCCAAGAGCGGCCACCAGAGGCCACCCCTCTCCCTCCCCTCGCCAGGTGTTCTGAAGACCCCATGAGAGGAGTGGGTGGTAGCCGCAGGCCATGTGGCCTCCTCTTTAAACTTCAAACCCCTTTCTGCTCAGTGGGCAGGCAGGGTAAGAGAGGGGTGGCACAGATGGAGAGGCAGGAACCATGCAGTTGTCTGCATGGCCAGCCTCTCTTCTCCTCCCTTCACTGGCACCGCCCCACCCTCTCTCTCTCTCTCTCTCTCCCTCTCCTTGCCAGGCCTTATCAAGAACACCCAGCAAAGAGGGGTGGGAGGGAGGTCTGCAGCCTCCGCAGCCGGCTTCTCAAACTTTGAGAACCTGGCTGCAGAAGCAGAAGACAGCCGGCAGCGAGGAATGTGGGAAGAAGTGGCCTCACCGCAGGGTCCCTTCTGCTTCTGCAGCCAGCTTCTCAAAGTTTGGGAAGCCGGCCGAGGAAGCAGGGGGGAGAAGGGGAGGGAGAGAGACTTCCCTTCTTCCCAGCTGCCTCCCCCCTAAAAAACTGCACCCCCACGCCAGATTTTCTGGCTATGGGGCTGCATGCCCCTGCTTGTAAAAAACATTTAACATCATTGGCTATGATACTGCCATGGCTCATGTACTTCTCTCTTGTAGATTTTGCCAGGATCTATGTGCTTATCACCTCCTTCCTATACTGCGGTCCTTGGAGGGCAAATCTGAGGAAACTAAAAGACAACGAATGGCTGGTGCCGTTGAAGTGGGTGGCAGACCTCCCTTCACAGGGCCGCAGGGGAGGAGAAGGAATGGTCAGGTTGGTGAGTCCACTGGCGGTTTTGTCCTCCTTCCCTTTTCTGTGTCTCTGAGCCAAGGCTGTTGTTGTTATGCCAATAAAGGTTTGTGATTTGTAAAAAACATTTAAAGGGACCCTTTAAATGTTTTTTACAAGTGGGGGGCCACCAGGGCCTGCAGTTCAGGCTGCCTCCCTAACACGGTGGCGTCATGTCCAGTGTTCCCTCTAAGCTGAGTCCTGAGTTTTTAGCCTCTGGCCCACACATTTTTGTCTTAGCTCAGGAAGGGTAGCTCCCAAGCAAACTAGTTTATGCAGCAGCCATATCACTTGCTCACAACTTTAATGCCAGCAGCTCACAAAGTAGAATTTTTGCTCACAAGGCTCCTCAGCTTAGAGGGAGCATTGTTGTCTACATGACGTCATCACATTGGGGACATCCCCCACTGGCGAGTTGTCAGGACCTGGCAGTCCTAAAACGGATGCTGCAGGAGGTGGGGCCAGCCCCCAAATGGCTGCCACAGGTTACCTTCAGTCATCCAGTGCAAATCCTTGTGCTTTTATGAAGAAGAAGGCCACATTTCAGTTGCAAAAACACCTCCATGTCATTTTGATCAGGTTTCACTGCTGTTCCCTCTCGCATTTAAAATTGCTGATCAGATGGCCGCATCCACCTCCCGCACCAAAGCGGGCTCACTTGCACAATCCTCCCGGTTCCATAGCGAGTTTTCTGACACCAGGAAAATCAAGAACTTTCCAGGTGTTTGCGCTTTAAATTTGCGATTTCGCCAATATGGACAGCCATCTCTTGCACAGATTGTGCCGGGTGGGCTGGCAGACGAGTGGGCAGCGGAGCCCACTCCAGGAGTCCCCAAAGCTGCAGCGTTAGGAGGGAGGGTGGGAGCCCCTGGCATTCAGGCAAGTGGGCGGCAGAGAGAGACACAGGGGCTGGCTGCATCTAGATGTTGCCCAGAGCCTTGTGGCGTAATGCTTGCAGTTTGGGGAGGAATGTGTGATCATCCCAAATTGAAAAAAAAAATCCAGATCAAATTTATAGTGGGAACTAATCACAATTAGCTTGCTGTTGTGACCACAGCCTGAATGTGAAGGAGCCAGTGGTGGAGACAGTGCTGAGGCTCCATTGCATACCGTGGGGGAAGGATCCAGAAGGTGGATTTTGCTGTCCTTCCTCCCCTTGCGTGAACTCTTTTTTTAAAAAAGGGAACACCAGACATACAAAGTGCTCCTTTCAGAACAGCAGCTCTCCCATTCACCAGAAAACAGACAACTCGTCCAGCGTACCAAAAGGTGTGCATTGAATGGGTCTGACTGCCACAAAAAGCCAGCATTCTTGTTCCAAATGTTGAAAGGCAGACAACAGATGGGAAACAGGAGCCACTCATTCAATTTAAAATTCCAGCAGAATTCCAGCAGAAGCACAACACCAGGGGGAATAAATGACAAAACGCTCAAAGGTGATTATCGAGTGTTCTGCACATTTGGGTTTTTCAAGCTGACTCAAAACTAACCCAGAATACTTCTGCAGTCTTTTTGATGTATTTCTCAGTTGAAACATAGATTACGGAGGACGCCCAGCCACACACCTGGTTTATCCAGTGTAGACGGCATTGCCAGCTCTGGGTCAGGGAAACTGGGGTGCAGTCCAGGGAGGGCAGGGACGTCAGGAGGGCAGGGTGCCACAGAGCCCACCCTCCAAAGCAGCCCTTTCCTCCGGGGGAACTGACCTCTGTGCTCTGGAGATCAGCCGTAATCCCAGGGGATTTCCACGTCCTCCCTGGAGGCTGGTCACTCTCCCCTCCTCTGAGGAAGACTCCAGCTTCTGTGCAAGGTTGCCAACTCCCCGTTGGGAAATCCCTGGAGACTTTGGAGCAGAGCAGGCTCAGGAGAAAGGGGATGCCACAGAGTCCACCCCCAAAGGGAAACGGGGACCTGCAGTTTGGAGATCAGCTGTGGTTCTGGGAGAACACCAGGCTCCCTCCTGACTTCTGCAAGGTGCCCAGGAAAGTCCTGGAGACCTCCTGGAATCACAGCTCATCTCCAGGCTACAGAGGTCTGTTCCCCTGGGGAAAACGGCTGCTCTGGAGGGTGGGCTCTAGGACATTATACCCCACTGAGGGGTCCCTCCCCTCCCCAAGCCCTTCCTTTCTCAGGCTCCCCCTCAAAATAAAAAGTTTCCAGTGATTTCCCAACCCGGAGTTGGCAACTCCACCTTCCACACAGCCTAGTGCGTAGATAGGACCCTTCCCTGACTTGCCTGCGCATGGCAGAGGACTCTGGAAGGGGTGGCCCTCTTGTCTCCCAGGGCTACGGAGAAGTCAACGGTAGTGCCAGTTTCTCTTAATGATGATGCCTGTCTTCTCCAATGGACCAGCGTGGACCAGCCACACCTCCTATGCACACTGATGTAGCATTGGGTTGTCAGCCTCCAGGTGAGGCCTGGAGATCTCCCAGAATCACAACTGATCTCCAGGCTGCAGAGATCAGTTCCCCTGGAGGAAATGGCTACTCCAAAGAGTAGGGTCTCTGGCACTAAACCCTTCTGAGGGCCCTCCCCTCCCCAAACTCTGCCTCCAAGTCTCTTGGAATTTCCCAACCCAAAGTTGGTAACCCTAGTACCCTGGATGGTCCGTTTCCCTCTGAGGTCCCTGTAATTTGTGGGGCAAACAGGAAGGGGATTTCTGTGGTGGGTGTTCAGGGTTAGTTATTGCCGCATCTTCTGGTTACTCAGTGGCTGCTATAGTCAACAAGGGGACTGGGAGATGATAAAAATACTAAAGGATTTCCATATCATTTGTTTACAAGAGATTTAGATGGCTCTGAAGTTTTCAGCCTACAAGCCGCCAGTAATGGGGTTAATCAAGGATGTCCAAAGAGTGGTCTAGCGACTTGGGTGAGAAAGGATTTAAACTTTAGCATCATACAAAAATAATCATTTTATGATAGTGTCATACCTTTCACAGTGAAGACATTAGGTGAAACTTCTTTAATAATTAATGTGTGTGCTCCTTGTTTAAAAGTTATTTTAAACAACTTATTAAAAACTTCTGGACAGCATTTGCTAAATATGTTGATAACTTGATTGTCAGACATCCAAATGCACAGTTAATCCTGATGGGTGATATGAATCCAGGATGTGAAGCACTTTCACACACTGAAGAATGCACTTTCAATCCACTCTCAACACACTTTAGCGATCATTTGCAAGTGGATCCTGCTGTTTTCACACAGTAAAATCCAGCTGTAAAGTGCATGGAAAGTGGACTGGGAGTCCATTATTCTGTGTGTGTGTGGGGGAGGTGTTAGCAATGCTGAGTTCTTGAAATCTGGGTCTGGAGAAAGCCTGGCCTCCTTTAAATTGGGTAATGGCAGAATATCGTTAGACAGGGGCATTAACGTTGCTGGCACCTACCTGCTGAAACTAACAGCAAAGCTTAATTTGGAGATTTTAAATGGTCATCAGGAATTGAGATTATTTGACCAGACAGCTAATTTAACTTCTATCTCTACCCAACAAGCTAGTGTCTTGGAATTATATCCTTGTGGCTGGTGAACTACTCCCAAATTAAGCTAAAGTCACCGTGAGGGAATTCTTTTGCAGTGATAATTTCCCTGCATTATTTATTTATTTGATTGATTTATACCCCACCCTCGCTGCTGAAGCAGGCTCAATTTGAATTGGAAGTGTGTTACATTTTTTATCAAAAAAGCAGGCCATTATGTCCCAAGTCTAACAAGTGGAACCCTCACATTGCTGAAAAAGCTAGGAGACTAATGAACCAGGAAAGCATAAATGACATCAAAAGAGACAGTCTCTCTCAGAGTAGAAGACAGAGCCAGGATACAGGATGATCTTGACAGGCTGGAAAACTGGTCTACAACAAATAAAATGAATTTAAATGTAAAGTTCTGCCAGTCTGGTGTAGTGGTTAGGAACGAAGACTCTAATCTGGGAGTACCAGGTTTGATTCTCCATTCCTTCACATGCAGCTGCTGGAGTGATCTTGGGTCAGTCACAGTTCTCTCAGATCTGTTCTCTCAAGAGTAGTCCTCGAAAGATCTCTCTCAGCCCCACCTACCTCACATGATGTCTGTTGTGGGGAGAGGAAGGGAAGGAGATTGTAAACCGCTCTGAGACTCTGGGTGAAGGGCGGGGTATAAATCCAATCTCTTCTTCTTCTCTGCATTTAGGTAGGAAAAAAATCAAATACATAATTATAAGATGGGGGAGACTTGTCTTGGCAGTAGTATGTGTGAAATGGATCTAGGGGTCTTAGTGGACCATACACTGAACATGAGTCAGCAGTGTGATGCTGTAGCTAAAAAGGAAAATGCGATTTTGGGCTGTATCAACAGAAGTATAGTGTCCAGATCATGTGAAGTGATAGTATCGCTTTACTCTGCTCTGGTTAGACCTCATCTAGAGTACTGTGTTCAGTTTTGGGTACCACAATTTAAGAAGAATATAGACAAGCTGGAATGTGTCCAGAGGAGGGCAATAAAGATGGTGAGGGGTCTGGAGACCAAGTCTTATGAGGAAAGTTTGACGGAGCTGGGTATGTTTAGCCTGGAGAGGAGAGGACTGAGAGGTGATATGATCACCATCTTCAAGTACTTGAAGGGCTGTCATACAGAGGATGGTGTAGAGTTGTTTTCTGTTGCCCCAGAAGGTCGGACCAGAACCAGTGGTTGAAATTAAATCAAAAGAGATTTCAACTAAACATCATGAAGAACTTCCTGACAGTTAGAGCGGTTCCTCAGTGGAACAGGCTTCCTCCTTGGGAGGTGGTGGGCTCTCCTTCTTTGGAGGTTTTCAAACAGAAGCTAGATGGCCATCTGACAACAATGCTGATTCTGTGGACTTAGGCCAAATCTACACCTCCCCTTTGACTGCTGTCTTTTCCTACACTCATTTCACACTGGTTTCAAATTTCACTTTGGTTTTTTCCCCTGGGTCTGAAGAGCACTAAGCAACAGGATCTGTTTAAAGCAGTGTAATGCTAGCTTGACTACAAGAGGGCAATTAACGAATGTAGACGGTGATTTTTAAACTAGAACAAGTATAGTTTGAAACTAGAAACAGGTATAGATGGGTTTTTTGAAACTAGAATGATTCCAGCAAGAAAGTCAGATGTAGATTTTACCTTAGGCAGATCATGAAAGGGAGGGCGGGAAGCGTTGTATCAGTGCCTAGTTCTCATGGCCCTTTCTTACACGCCCAGGGAAATGCCGATCACCACTTTGGGGTCAGGAAGCAATTTTTCTCCAGGACAGTTTGGCCGGGGATCCTGGTTTTTTGCCCTCTTCTGGGTGTGGAGCAGGTGTCACCGGGGGGGGGGAGGTATTTGTAAATTTCCTGCATTGTGCAGGGGGTTGGACTAGATGGCCCTGGAGGTCCCTTCCAACTCTGTGATTTTATGATTATTAACCATACAACAGGGCAAACTCAGGTCAGTTATTGGCCGGATTACTGAGTGCTTTTCAGGCCTTATTTTTGAAGGACAAAGTAACTAAGAAGGGTGGGAAAGATGGCACGGCATAACAAAGACTGTCAAAAGGCTAAATCAAAGCTGAAGAGCCTGATGCTCTCCTCGCCATTCTCCTGGCCGCCTTGACCAGAAAGGAGCCCTCAGGAGGGCTGCTGCAGGCGGGGAAACAAAGACGCATAAGACGGACATGGCTAAAATCGGGTAAAGATGCCCAGTCAAAAAATCCACAATCATTTGGGAGAACCTTTAATGATCTAGATCAGAGAAGTTCCGAAAGTGAAGAGAAAATCTCTCCAGAAATCTAGGCGGACTACTTCTCTCATGAGAGTTTAAGTATTGAGACCGATGATAACATCGCTTACACACATGCTAAATAATGCAGTTTCAATCCATTTCAGCGACTGTTTGCAAGCGGGTTTTGCCATTTCGCACAGTAAAATCCAGTTGCAAAGTGGATTGAAAGTACATTATTTAGCATATGTGAAAGCACCCATAGTTTAGCATTAGTTATATAAGTATGGGAGAAGGCTGGACCTGAAGAGGTGCTTAGGTTGATTTATCATCCGAAATCTGGCAAGGCTGCAGGCCCCAACAGCATTCCGCCCGAGCTGTTTCTTTTACATCCTCCTGGCTTCTTTGTTCACTATGTTGGATCAAGCAGGTGAAATTCCTGCAGGCTGACAATCACCAGGTGTGGCCCCTCTGCCAATTACAGACCCATCCACCTGCTTTCTGTTCTGGGCAGATTATATGCCCTGCACTTGGCCTTTAAACTCAAAGCTTGGGTCGACAGTTGCAATACTTTGGAAGCAGAACTAATTGGTTTTTGGGAAGGGCTTTTCTGTAATGTATCATGGGATGCTTTTGTCAGACTTGGCTGAAAAATATCCAAAGATGAATAGACAGTATGCTGTCTTCTTTGGTTTGAAGTCAGCATTTGATACAAGAAGCAGAGAAAGGCTATGGGCTTTGCAACCTCCAGACGATTACTGTATCTTATTTAATTATTGTGTACAAATACAACCTTATAGGTTCAAGGGTCAAAGCAGGGTTTTCTAACAGAAAGAACCCCAGTGGTTAAAGGAGTGTGGCATTTTGGCTCCAACACTCTTTGCACTCTGTATCAAGATGGGCAGCTGTGTTTGTCTGTAGCAGCAGAAAAGAGAAAGAGTCCAGGAGCGCCTGAAAAACTCACAAAATTTGTGGCAGGGGAGGAGCTTTTGTGATACAAAGAATCTGAAGAAGTGAGCAGTGACTCAGGAAAGTTCCTCCCCTGCCACAGATTTTGTGAGTCTTTAAGAAGAAGAGAAGAGATTGGATTTATATACCCTGCCCTTCACTTAGAGTCTCGGTTTACAATCTCCTTTCCCTTCCCTTCCTCCCCACAACAGACACCCTCTGAGGTAGGTGGGGCTGAGAAAGCTCTGAGAGAACTGTCCATGAGAGAACAGTTCTGACAGAACTGTGGCTTGCCCAAGGTCATCCAGCAGCTGTAAGTGGAAGAATGGGGACTCAAACCGGATTCTCCCAGATTAGAGTCCACGCATTTAACCACTCTTGCTCTTTTCTATTGCTACAGACTGACACAGCAACCCATCCTGATCTATCTCCATGGAAATATCCAATCAAGATGTAGTTAAAGATATTTTTGCAAGGACCCCCCACTCAATTAGTATGCTTTATGAGACAAGACTCATTTTTATCATCAAAATGCTTTTTTGGGCAAATTGTGTGAGTTGGGGTTTTCAGCAGATGATAATTGCAATATTCTGATCGCTTACGGAATACAATAAGTGAAGTTATTTTCTTGTACTTCTGGCGCAACAGAAACGGTCCCACCTGTGTGACATTGTTGCTTGTTTGTGAAAGCCAGGTAGGATATATTGGAAGCTTTTATTAATCCTGATGTTCAGTGTTCTAGTAATGATATTATCATGAAATTGTTGTTTTCACATGATATGGACTGATTGCAAGCTGTTGCTAAATTTCTTGCACGTTTTTAAATAGTTGTGATATTTAATGATTTATTGATTTGTCCGCCTCCCTTTTCCAGATCCTACCAGCCTGTGGTTGAAGGGATAAGAAATAATAACATTTTTATTTTATGAATGGGTTGGTGAGCTTTCCTTGAATATGTGAATACTTTATGTTAAGAATTTCGAACCTACAAACAAGAAGCAACAGACCTTACATTAGGGTCCTTGGCAGTCTTGGCAGGGTTTACTAGAGAGGTCTCCTCTTTTCCAACCTGTTGAAACAACAGCTGCAATTTAGAATTCTGCACAGTTAAGCCGCCCCCCCCCCAAGACACCACTGCACATTTTAAAGGGGCATGCCTTTTTGAGATAAGTTGAACGTTGCTACAGTTGAACAAAATTCAAGTCCAGTCACGCCTTAAAAACTGACAAAACTGCCCAAGGCCTAAGTTTTTGCGAGCCAAAGCTCACTTCATCAGATACAAATGAGAATGAAGATCTATCAGCCCTTATATCCAGATCAGAATCTGGGAGGCACGTTACAGTTGCAGTTCGAGTCAGGATGCAGGGGTGCAATGCCAAACCTAACCCACTTGATTAAGGCAAGGAGATGTGCTTAGAAGAGGGAAATGCAAGAAATTATCATCTGGCACTTCTTTGTAACACACCCTCCCACCTCTCAGGTGGGGTCTGTTGGTGCCACCTCCAAGATTTGTCCAGTCCAGGGGCCCAAAAAGAGGGTCTTTGGGGGGCAGTCTTGCACAAGAATCACCCTTTACACAATTGCTTTGCTTCTGCTGCCTTCTGCTGGAACAGGCCTTACACTACCGGACTGCATTGCGAGGAAGACAGAAGCGATGTGTGCCTGCCATTGCCCTCAAAGATGCCCCTGCACCATGGATCTGGTGGTGGAAAATGCCATCAAGTTGCAGCTGACTTAAGGCGGCCCCGTAGGGTTTTCAAGGCAGGAGATGATGAGAGGTGGTTTGCCATTGATCGACTGCCTCTGTGTGGAGCAACCCTGGACTTCCTTGGTGGTCTCCCATCCAAGTACTGACCAGGGCTGACCCTACTTGGCTTCTGAGATCTGATGAGGTAGAGCTAACCTAGGCTATCCAGGTCAGGCCACCATAGAGCTACCCTTCTGTTTAGCAATGTCAGTTCAAGAAGTTCAGCCCGTTCCTAGCTTGCCCCACAGCTAGGCTTCCCTTAATAAGCTTTTAACCTTTTCAGATCTCAACAAACTGAATTAAATCCGACTGTTCCACACAAAGAAAGGTTGCTGATATACTGACAGCGGTGGTGGGAGTGGAGGGCATTGTGAAGGCATAACGGCATTGTTCTCTTTAGTCGAGACAAGTATGCACTCTGCCGATTTGTTGCTCATCCCAGTGGGTGACTAACAGCAAAGGCAACAAAGAGCAACCCCCCCCCAAACAAAACAGGGCCGGTGGGAGGGAGGGAGACTTCACTCCACTCCAACTTCACCACTGTGTCATCCCTCTTGTTGCATTACTCACGAGTCTCCTACGGCGAGATGAGCAGATTCACGGGGGTGTTTTTACAAGACACACAAGAGATTGCTAAGAAATAGTCAAACATACAATCCTCACATGGGCTGCCCATGAATGATCACTTCTGATGGCGTGTCGGTCATAACACATTTGAAATGGTTATACATATCTATATATATATATATGAATATTGTTTCACTAAAGAATGTATACCCCACCTTCCACCCCCCCCCCAAAGGTTCAATGGTCTAGTAGGGAGGAGGAGGAGAAGGAGGAGATTGGATTCATACCCGGTCCTTCACTCAGAGTCTCAGAGCAGCTCCTTTCCCTTCCCCTCCCCACAACAGACACCCTGTGTGGTAGGTGGGTGGGGCTGAGAGAGCTCTCCCCAGGTCACACCAGCAGCTGCATGTGGAGGAGAGGGGACTCAAACCCAGTTCTCCCAGATTAGAGTCCACGCACTTAACCACCACACCATGCTCCTTACCACTCCAAGAACATCTGCTTGGCCTGCAGAAGGTCCCAGGTTCAACTCTGACAGAGGCAGAGGGTTTTGCTCCTGCATCAGCAATCGGCTCCCAAAAGAATAGATGAAGCTGCCTTCTACTGAATCAGACTCTTGTCCATCGAGGTCAGTCTTGTCGGCTCAGACTGGCAGCCGCTCCCCAGGGTCTCTGGCAGAAAGAGGTCTTTCACATCTCCCACTGCCTGGTCCTTTTAACTGGAGATGCTGCCGGGGACTGAACCTGGGACCTTCTGCATGCCAAGCAGAGGCTCTGCCACCGAGCCACTGACACATGAAGCTGCCTTATACTGAGTCAGACCCTGGGTCTGTATTGTCTACTCAACTGGAGATGCCAGGGATTGAGCCTGGGACCTTCTGCATGCAAAAGCAGATGCTCTGCTGCTGAGCCACAGTCCCTCCCCTGATGTTAAGAATCCTGCCTTGTGTTGCTTCCTTGCCTGAACCAATGCAGAGCTTGCCACCATGTCCAAAACATGGTCTGCCAGGCAGATCTTGCTGTATTTCCTGCAGAGTCTCTGTGAGATCTGACTGACCTGAGCATGGGAAGCAGGTATTTCCCCATCAGTGACGTAAGAAGCCAGCAACCTACGATCCACTTCGTGTCTGTCAGCAAGAATTCTGCACACACGCCTCCCCATAAGATCCAGGCCAGGCCTACATCAATCCCTGGGCACAGATTCAGCAGCTCTGGCTTGGGAGATTCCTGGGGATTTGGGGGTGGAGCCTGGGCAGGGCAGACCGTGGGGCGGGGAGGGATAGGATGCCAGAGTCCATCCTTCAAAGCTGCCCCATTTCCTCCAGGGCATCAGACTTCTGTAGTCTGGCGATCGGTTGTAATTAGGTTTGCCAACTCCAGGTCTCCAGTTTGGGAGTGGAGCCTGGGAAGGATTAGGGGAGGGACCTCACCAGGACATAATTCCAGAGAGACCACCCTCCAAAGTCACCAGACTCTCCCAGGGAACTGATCTCTGTAGTCTGGAGGTGTCAGTTGTCCTTCTGGGAGATGATGACGATGACGACAACGACGACAATGATAATTACTATTACTATTTTAGCCAGAGCCCACTTAAAAACAGATAAAATACAGTCAACATAAAATAAAATTATCCCAAAGCACTAATAACAGTCAATCCAGATGGCCGTATCATCCCCTTTTGCCGGCTGCAGTGCTGTCCGCGCAGCAGACGGGGAAGGGGACATGGGGACCATAAGGAGAGAGAGAAGGGTGCCAGTCTTAACCATTGCTGCCCTCAACTGAAAGCCTGGCTGAACATCTCTGCCTTACAGGCCCTGTGGAGTTGTACAAGGTCCCAAAGGGAACACCGGAGGCTGTTTGGCAGAGAGTTCCACCAGGTCAGGGCAGCTGGTCGTCTTTGGGGCCAGGGATCACCAGCAAGTTGTCATCAGTTGATCTCAGTGTTCTTCTGGGGACATATCGGAGGAGGCAGTCCGGGAGGTACAGGGGTCCCTGACCACTCAAGGCCTTAGAAGTCAGCACCAACACCTTGAACCTGACTTGACATTCCACTGGTGGCCAGGATAGCTGGTGCAGCCCAAGTTGTGCAGGTGCTGTCCGTGGGGCGTTCCCACCAGGACTCGTGCCGCCACATCCTAGACCAACTGGAGCGTTTGTTACATAGGCCCGTCAATTCTAAATAGTTGTTTGCATGATTTTTTTTTTTGCCATTGAATCAAGAGATCAAATAGCAGTGGTTAAATGAGGAGTTTGTACATTACTAATTTTTCAGTGCCGCAGATATTTTGTCCGCATCATGCTGAGTGTTACGGCGCTGCTGACTGTATGGGCTGTTGATGCTGCCATTTACTTTCTCCACATGAGTAAACAGGCAGCCATTCCTCATACGGAGATGGAAAAACAAAAACAGTCCACAAGCAGACTCCAGCTGGGGAAGACAGGGCTTGTCTCCTGTGCAACGTCACAAGCCCACCTCAGTAACGGATCGCAGCATCTTTTTGCAACCCCAGAGACTGTCGTGTGCTCTACTGGCACAGACCTGCCCCTCTTCCACATCAATACAGTCAGCAATCTGATCCTCTAGCACAGGGTTTGTTATGATGGGGGGAGAGAAAAAGCTTTCTTCTAAAAGTTAAAAAAATGATCTGCTCTCACATGAAATGGGTAGGATAAATCCCATCAAAGTGCCCCATTGCTCCGCACCAACCTTGTGCACTGATTGGCTAAATATTTTAGAAGGGGGTTGGAGTTAGTAGAAATGTCCAGGCATTGATGTATGCAAAAAGTGGAAAAAGGGGGGGAGCAGAAAAAAGGGGGGGGGGACTCAACCCAAAAGATAGCTGCGAACCGAGAGGGTCAAGCTAACAAAAGAATTATTACAAAAAATATAGACATTTAATAGTGTGTACACATAAATAAAACATAATAAAATTAAAAGAGACAGTGCAAATATCAGACAATTAAAACTTAGTTCATAAGGAACTGATTGCATTTCAATCTGATGGAAAAAACTTGATCTAAGGACCATACACGTTTCGGCCCCTATGGGCCTTCCTCAGTGGTCAATATTCCTTATTATACAATGACACACAACCAAAAATATATGCATTCAGAATTTTGTATATACATATATAAATGAGGCCAGGTGTTGCTTTCTTAAATGCAATGTATTTGCTACGACTGGTAAAATGAGCCTGTGATAGCTGTGCAAATTCTCCAAATTAATCTGGTATCAAATGTCAGTCAGTCAGTCAGGCTGTGTCACTTCCATCAAGTGTAAAAGTCAAGCACCCCTGCAGAGGCTTCCTATGACGAGATCATGGAATCCACCCTGCACTCGACAAGGGGAAAGCCATCTCGGACACTCTGGCTCCTACGTGCAAGGCCGAGCTTCAGTCATCTTTGGGACTATTAAATTTCTACCATAATTTCCTTCCCCAAAAGGCAGCGGTGGCAGAGCCTCTGCACAGAGTCTTGGACAAAAATGCTAGATGGGAATGGGGTCCCCGCCACGCGGCTGCATTTGAGACCATGAAAAAACTGTTAACTTCTAATGCTGTACTAGCCCATTTTGACGAATCCCTTCCTGTGGTGTTAGCCTGCGACGCCTCTCCATACGGGGTGGGGGCCGTGTTGGGGCACCATCTGCCTGACGGCCGGGAGATCCCAGTCGCCTACTACTACTACTACTACTACTACCTTGTCTTCTGTGGAACGGAACTATGCACAGATTGACAAAGAGGCACTAGCTATTGTGGCAGGGGTTAAAAAGTTCCATGACTATCTCTATGGACAGGACTTCATGGTTGCCACTGACCACAAACTTCTGCTGGGACTCCTCGCCCCGGACCACCAACCCCCCCAGATGCTGTCTCCTTGGTTCCTGCGGTGGTCCATCTTTATCACTGGCTACCAATACTCCCTGGTCTACCGCCCGGGGAAATCCATGGGGCATTCTGACACTGAGCCACCTTCCGCTGCCTGCCTGTGAACTGGACCCTGCTTCTGCCTACCATGTCACGCTCCTGGAGGAGCTTCCAGATCGGCCTGTCCAGGTAATGGACGTCTCCCAGCACACAGCCCAGGATCGCACACTCTCTCGTGTTCTTAACTGGGTGGGGAGGGGGTGGCCCTTGTCTCTGGGGCCAGAATTTGCAGCATTCACAGCCCGGCGCAACAAGCTGTCCACCCACAAGGGGTGCCTGCTATGGGGATCCAGGGTAGTGATTCCAGAACCCCTCCGCATTTGGGTGCTCTGCGTTCTCCATGAGCACCACCCTGGGATCGTGCCGATGAAGGTCTTGGCCCACAGCTACGTGTGGTGGCCAGGGCTAGATAAGACATTGAGGATCGAGTCTGCTATTGTGCGAAATGTCAGGAGTCTCGTCTTGATCCTCCCCATGCACCAGTCCGCCCCTGGGAATCAGTTCAAGGGCCATAGTCCCGGGTCCACATAGATTTCGCAGGACTTGTCCAGGGGCAGTTGTTCTTCCTACTTGTAGATAGTTAGAGCAAATGGCTGGAGGTCGTTCCTGTGAAGGTTACATCATCTGAAGCTGCCATCCGTGCAATGTGGCGCATCTTCAGCATGCACGTGCTGACACGCTGGTCTCTGACAATGCACAGCCTTCACTTCCTCCGAGTTCCTGCGATTCACGAAGCTGCATGGCATCCAACATGTAAGATCTGCTCCCTTTCATCCAGCTACCAATGGCCAAGGCAAGAGGATGATTCACACAACCAAGGAGGCACTGCAGAGGATGGACCATGGGGACTGGGAGTACAAGCTGACAGCCTTCCTGTCAGCACACAACACCTCACACCGCCACTGGTCGCAGCCCAGTGGAACTCCTCATGGGACACTGGCTGACGTCCCAGCTTGACCGCCTGCACCCCGACCGAGCAGCAAGCAGCACAAAGGAGCCCAATACACCCCAAGCTCTGAGAGGTTTCTTCCCTGAAGACCCCTTGTATGCAAGGAACTATGCATGGGGTCCCCTGTGGGTGCCGGCCTGAGTCACCCACGTTAATGGACCTCTCTCGTACGATGTTGCCACCGAGGACGGGCAAGTATGGCAGCGCCACGTAGACCAGCTCCGACGCCATGCAGACTCTCCCCCTTCTACAGGTTGGTCCAGGCCTGATATTCCGGACCCAAGCATGGATGATGAGGATGACTGAGGTCCGGACTCTACTCCAGCTGCCATCCCCCGGGGTCCCCGCCGGACTCACCAGCCCCAGCGGCCGGCCAGCCGGAGGTGAGTCCCGATACCCCGGCTCCGGCCACCCCAGCTCCCGTGTGTCATGACAGGGCCAGGAGGCTGAGATAATCAAAGCAAGTCCAAACACAGTTCGAGGTCAGCTGAGAGTTCCGTCAGAGAGAGAGAGAGAGAGATGCTAATAGGTCCTTATTTATGAGCAAAGCCAGAGTCAAAGCGTGCCAGAGTTCGGAGCCGTAAATCACCTGAGTTCAAAGGAGCAGAGCACGAGGGCAGTTGGCCAGCGCAGCCGGGGGCTCCGCTGCGGAAACAGTTTTTTAAAGTGTGCGGAATTCCCAGCCATCTTTGACGGCACCCTCGGTTCCTACCGGGGTCCTCCAGTCTCCCTGGACCTGGATCCGGCCGTACGCCCGATCTGGGTGCCAGCCCGGTGGCCGGCTTTAGGAATGCGGCCCAAGGTGGAGGCGGAACTAGACAAACTCGTGGCTCAAGGCGTGCTGGAGCCAGTTCCCCATGCAAAATGGGAAACCCCTATAGTGCCCCCGATCCGCAGGTTAACCTGGATTGCTGCGGGGAGGGGCTCTCGTAGTTGGAATACCTGGGTGGCCGAAGAGGTGCTGTCAACTGCCTCATAGTGGGCGGTGGAGGCCGTGGAGGACTGTCGCGCGTTCCAGGAGCGGCAGGCCCTGGCGATGTGCCCCGTCTTCCTGCACATTCTGCAGACGGCATCCCGGAAACGGCAGGAGCGTCTCTCGTGGGGGTCCCTGCAGCTAGCGCACGTTGGGGGCAGCCTGCTGGGGTTGGAAGAAGCGGAGGCGGCGGCGGCCGTGGTGTGCCGGGCGCGGCCTCGAGACTCACCCTTCTGCGCGCGCCGGCGTAGCTGGTGGACGTCTTCGTCCTCATCTGTCTCAGACCCGGAGGAGGCGATGCGGTGGACCTTGGACGCCTGCTTGTCCTTGTAGGTCGCCTCGAACGCAATGGCAGCCTGCAGTACCTTCTCGAGGGTTGGCTCGGGGGTGGTGATAAGCTGGCGGCGGAGCTTGGCTTCTCTTACCCCTGCCATGAAGCTGCCTAGCAGGTTGTCCTCCACGTTCTTAAACTCACACCCGACTGCCAGGTGGCGGAGGTCGGCCAGGAACGTGGCGGCATTCTCTCCCGGTTGCTGCTTCCGTTCGAGGAACTGGACCCGGAACGCCAACATGGATGGTTTTGGCGCGAAGTAGTTCCCGAGCAGCTTCTTGAGGTCATCGTAGGAGACGTCCAGCAGGTCTCGGGGTGCTATGATATTCTGCGCGATGTGCATTGTCTCGATGCCGCAGTGGCCCATTAGCCAGGCCCTCTTCAGGGTGGCCTCGGTGACTCCGTGCACCGTCAGGAGGAACTCGAGCTGCCTGACCCATGCGTCCCAGTGCTCGGGCTTGGAGGTGTCGAATGGAGGGATGTTTCCCGCTGCGGCAGCCATGTTTGCCGAGGCAGGAGCGAGGTTGCGAGCGATGGGGCTTGTTGAGCCGGCGGCTCGGTGCTCGGAGCTCCACTGCTCGGCACGGCTGATGAGTCGCTCATCGGGATCCCACCTTCGTCGCCAGTGGAACGTACTGGAGTCGGGAGGCGAGTTGTATGATGATCATAGCAAAGACTTTATTAGTGAATCAGCATGTTCAGGAGATGGTCAGATCAAGCATGCAGCCAGGGCTCCAGGGCCCTGTTTATATGCCGGCCGGAGCCACACCTCTGGCCGCACCCAAAATACCTGATAGGGCTTAGCATATGTGCATAGTTCTGATAGGGCCTTAGGTCTTAAGTTGAAGTTCATAGGTCCCCCGCGGAAGACCTAGGCTGGCTATTGGTGGTCGTTTTGGATCCGACTGTCTATTGTTCTACCTGGCTGAAGCTCAGGTAGAATCGGGCCATGTGCTCTGACCGCATGGCGGTCGCCATTTCGTGACTAGTACACAACAATTCCCCACTCCTCCACTTGCACGTGGCTGGATGACCTTGGGCAAGCCATAGCTCTGTACCAGCTGTTCTCTCAAGGACAGCTTGGGAAAGAGCTCTCTCAGCCCCACCTACCTCACAGGGTATCTGTTGTGGGGAGGGGAAGGGAAAGGAGTTTGTAAGCTGCTCTGAGACTCCAAGTGAGTGAAGGGCAGGGTATAAATCCTATCTCTTCTTCTTCTTCTATGTACTCCAAATATAGGGCAAAATGCTCTCTGAGGGTAGGCTGATGTGCTTGCCCCAAAACAATACCTTGATGGGCTTTTGGAGGATGGATAAATGTTTGGGTGAAACCTCGATGAGATTGCTTAATATGAAATAAAGTGATACTGTTCCTTGATAATCCTTGATTACAGGATGGGAGAAACTACTGGGTTGTATGAATAGTTGTTAAGTGTTACTAAACTGGGGTAAGGGAGACCATGACTGGTTGCGGACTAGGTTAATCTAAGGTGAGGTAATGTTTTCTTGGGAGACCCATCGTTGTCAATTATGCATCACTTTAGTGTGGGGAGGAGGTTCGTTAGTGAGCCAGCCATTCTGGTTCACCTTCCAAAATATTTTCCCCAGCTCTTACCCAGCCAGCATTTATTTAGTTTGTACCAGCTCCACTTTAGTTTCAGTCTTAGGCACTGCGCATACAATTTCGGGATGATATTAAAGAAGGGTGTTTATCTCTAAGCGCAAGCTGCACCCCCAGCAGGAGGAGGGTCTGACTGCTAACAAGACCGGGGGAATTGTGCCAGAGTGGCCCCATGAGTATGTAACACGTGTCCATTCCATGCTAAATGCCACAGGAGGCCTGCAACTGAAATACTGTTCTATACCTCTGCACATGTTCCCAATCAAATTGAAGGATGGAGTCTAGCAAATCAGAGGGTACAACAGTACGGGTAAGTTTGCCAACCTCCAGGTGGTGGCTGAAGATCTCCTGGGATTATAACTGACCTCCAGGCAACAGAGATCAGTCCCCCTGGAGAAAACGGCCACTTTGGAAGGTGGACTTTGCGGCATCGTACCCCCATTCAGCAGTGCCAAAGAGGTTTATGACAGTGACCAAATTTTGCCCTCTGCCTTGCGCCCACTTTATATGGTGCAACAAAGTCTTCCCACTTGCGCTGCTCAAAGCTTTGCCATAGACCCGTATCGTTTTTGTGGATGAGTTTGAGCCAACTGTTTGAGGCAACTGCTTGAGTTCACTCTGTTCTCCCAGACGGTGTCAGAGAGAATCATAGCCTTATGCTCTCCGATTCACCTCTGGGGACCTTTGATGTCTCATTTGTATTAATTAAAATGGCCCAGTAGCACTCAGAAGAGTAAAGTACGTTCCATTAATGTACACGGTTTTATTTGGCTTTTTCTCATCTTGTTATCTAATTAAATATATGAATACAAAGACAAGGACAGACATTTGGATCCCACAGATTATTTGGCAGGAGGGTTGCCATGGCACCCTGGGGAAGATGTCTCTGCCACCCTTCCCAGCACAGACTTGAGTTCAGTCACCTTTGAACACAAACAACAAGACACCACTTCTGAGAAAGAGAGAGAGAGAGAGAGAGAGAGATTTCATGAAAATGTATTGGGTCCAATGCTCCCTCTAAGCTGTGGAGTTTTGTGAGCAAAAATTCTACTTGGTGAGCTGCTGGCATTAAAGTTGTGAGCGAGCAATTTGGCTACTGCATGAATTAGTTTGCTCTGGAGCCATCCTTCCTGAGCCATGACAAAAATGTGTGAGCCAGAGGCTAAAAAAACTGTGAGCTAGCTCACACTAACTCAGCTTAGAGGGAACACTGACTGGGTCCCAACCACCTCAACCCAAGCTTACCCTTTGGAAGTAAAGAGACTTAAAACAGACGCCCACCTAAGTGTGTGGAGGACTGCAGTGTGTGTGTGTGTGGGGGGCAAACAGCAGAAGCAAGTGAGGGGAAAATAAGGGGCAGAGGGGAACCTTTGATTTTAAAACTACATTCAAAAAGAAGAAATTGGCTCCCAGTGTTTCATGAGACAGGCCCAAGGGGATTACACTCGACTGGAAGCTAGGGTTGCCATCTCTGGGTGGGGGAGTTTCAGGAGATGAAAGCAACGGAGCCTGGGGAAGGCAGGGTTTCAAGAGGGGAGGGCCCTCAGCAGGCTAGGATACCATAGAGCCCCCAGTTCCTCCAGGGGAACTGAACTTTGGCTACAGGGTGTAGGCTGCCAGATCCTCCCTAGCCACCAGTAGGTTATTTGGGGGGGGGGGGGGTTACCAGATCCTGGTTGGGAAACTCCTGGAGATTTGGGGACAGAGGACTGGGACCTCAGTGGGTTATAATGCCAGAGAGTCCACCCTCCAAAGCATCTGTTTTCTCCAGGGGAACTCATATTTGTAGTCTGGAGATCAGCTGGGATTCCAGAGGATCCCCAGGTCCCACCTGGAGGCTGGCATCCCTAGGAGGGGAGGGACCTCAGCAGAGTTCAAGGCCACAGAGCTCCCCCGCCAAAGCATCTCTTTTCTCCAGGGGACCTGCTCTCTGTAGTCTGGAGAGGAACTGTAATTCTGGAGGATCCCCAGGTCCCATACCTGGAGGCTGGCATCTCTAACAGGGCGGTGTTTGTGAAGATAAATTGGAGGAGAGAAGGCCTGTGTAAGCTGCCTTGGGTCACGATCAGGGAGACAGGCAGGGTTTAGATGAAGGAAGTAAATGTTTGTGAAGAGACATGGGATGGGAAATTGAAGGGAAATACCCTCCCTGCTTGTGCTGTTTCCCCTCACCTTGGAGCTGAGTTACATCTCTGATCTAATCCCTGCAGTGTTGATAAGAGCAACTGGCTCCTTGCAGGTTACTTGAGCAGTTCAAGAGGGCATCATCCTCTCTGCTTTGGCTGGGGGCCTGCGGTGCACTAAGCCAGCTCAAGAGCTACTTGCAGCTCAAACGGAACAGCTTTTGTGGGACTGTAAAAGATCCGCCTGGCTGGCATAGGCTGGGAGATCCCTGGAGATTTGGGGGGAGGAGCCCGGGGAGGGTGGGGCTTTGGGAGAGGAGGGACCTCAGCAGAGTATGATGCCACAGAGTCTGCCCTCCATAGCAGCCATTTCCTCCAGGGGAACTGATCTCTGCAGTCTGGAAATCAGTTGTAATTCTGGGTAACCTCCAGGCCCCACCTGGAGACTGGCAATCCAAGCCCCTGATAGAGATGCCCATGCTGTACCTTGTTCATGTTGATGTGCAGCGCTGGCCATGGCCCAACCGCTTTCCCTGTCTCCACTTCCACCTTCTTCAGATGGACAGAAGCACTGTCGTAAAGGCGAGGAACTCCTGGATGCCCAGAATTAGCAAAGAAAACAGTCTGAAAGCAAAGTAAAAAACCCTGCAAACCTAACCACTGGACAAAGTTTACACACGGTTATAAACTGACATCACAATCACACTCATCCCCTTTTGACAATAGCAGCTTGTAACATTTGCAACAACGAAGTTTTAAAATGGACTGAACGTAGGGCGACTAACTCCTGGAGATTAGGGGGGAGTGCCTGTAGAGGAGGCAATTTGTGGAGGGATTTCATCTACAATCTATGGTATACCATAGAGTTTGCCTTCTGAAGCTGCCTTTTCCTCCAAGGGAGCCGATCTCTGTAGTCTGGAGAAAAGTTGCAATTCTGGGAGAACTCCAGATTCTGCCTGGAGGATGGCAACTCACACTGAAAGGGATTTTCCCCTACCTAGCAAAAGGAACTGTAGCTGTTCCTCATACAGACTAGGATCTGGGAGTCCCAGGTTCGAATCCCCCACTCTGCCATGGAAACTTGCTGGGTGACCTTGGGCCAGTCACACGCCCCCAGCCTCATCTACCTCAGAAGGTTGTGATGAGGATAAAATGGAGAAGAACATGCCACTTAGGGTCCTCACTGAAGATGTAAAAAAAAATATCTCACACACACATGCACACACACACACTGAAGTCAAGAAGGCCATGAGGTTAAAGCTCTCCTACTGGAGATATCTCCCATTACAGATTTAGATACCTCAGAGTTAGGCATCAGGCTGCCAGCTCTGGGCTGGGAAATACCTGGAGATTTTGGGGGTGGAGCCTTGGGAGGGGGAGGTTTGGGGAGGGGAGGAGCCTCAGCAGGACTGTGATGCCATAGAGTCCCCCTTCAGAGCAGCCATTTCTTCCAGGGGAACTGGTCTCAGGAGATCAGTTGTCGGAGTGGGAGATCTCCAGGGCATCCCTGGAAGATGGCATCCCTGGCTTAGACAACCTTTTGGCCCAGCCATTAAAAGACTACAGCACTGACCCTCACAGATATGGGTGTGCTGGCAAACAAACGGGGGCAAAGACGAAGGTAGCCCATGGCCGGACACACGTTTCGGAGGGTGCCTGTGTTGGTCTGCAATCGAACAGCCAGATTTGAGTCCAGCAGAGCCTTCGAGAGCCCCTTCGAGTCTGTCTGTTATGTATTGAGCCTGAACTTACTTGCGAAAGGACTTAGCTTGGGACGCATAACAGTAGATCGCTAGGATCCTAGAATGGGCCAGTAAGGAGACAGGGATCCTAGAGGAAACCAATCAGGAAACAATAGAGTGTAAATAGCCTATCGTTGGGAGTGGGGTGTGTTTGGGGTGCAATCCTTTTCAGGCATAAATACCGGGCTTCGGCCAGGGTTAGCCAGTCTTCTTTTCTCCTTGTGGTAATCACGCGTAAACTATGAGCTGATAACTCAACGCACCTGAACCCAGTATATCTCAGTGTCTGAGGAACGAAGCCTGGACTCTCGAAAGCTCATACCGCCCCCCCCCCCGCCCCCCCAATCTTGTTGGTCTCTAAGGTGCTGGCTGTGATGCATAACAGAGAGGCTTCGGACTTTTTTAGAAATGAAGCATCAGGGAGCTTGCTCTCTGTGCTCGCCCTTTGGAACGGGACTGCAGTGGGCAAGCACAATCACAGTGAAACGGCTGTTCCTAAAAGAGGCTTTATGATCAGGGTCCTCGTGGGCCTAGGGCTGCCAAGTCCAACTTGGGAAATATCTGGGGACTTTGGGGGTGGAGCCAGGAGACTTTGGGGGTGGAGCCAGGAGAAAGGAAGTGACATCATTTTGTGATGTCACATCCTGTGATGTTGCTTCCACATGCTGACACATGAACTCATGAAGTTTCCTAATACTGAATCAGGCCATTGGTCCATCAAGGTCAGTATTGACTACTACTCAGGTAGTGGCTCTCCAGGGTCTCAGGCTGAGATCTTTAATGTCACCTATTACCTGATCCTTTTTTAGCTGAAGAGGCTGATACCTCCTGCATGTCAAGCAGATGCTCTATCACTGAGCAACGGCCCTACTGAATCCTTCCTCATCTCGGCAGAATATGATTTTCATATCATAAGAACAGGAGAGAAGCCACAGTGGATCGGCCCATCCAGTACAGCCCATCCAGTACAACACTCTGTGTCACAACAGTGGCCAAAAATACCAGGTGCCCTCAGGAGGTCCAGCAGCGGGGCCAGAACTCCAGAAGCCCTCCCACTGTTGCCCCCCAAGCACCAAGAATTCAGAGCATCACTGCCCCAGACAAAGGGTTCCATTTAGACCTTGTGGCTATAATAGCCACTGATAGACCTCTGCTGGATGGGGACAGAGAGAGAGAGAGAGAGAGAGACAGACAGACAGACAGACAGATAGACAGCTTTTTCACTTACTCTTGCCCAATTCCCAGGCTTTATTTCTGGCCCTTGTTTCACCCAGCTGTTGTCCATGTAAGTCCCATAACTTCTCCCCCCCCCCCCAGCATAGGCTTTTTGGTGGCTAAAGAGGACCTTTGACCTCCCCTTTTCGCCAGCAGAAAAGCTAGTTGGATCCATCCCTAACTTAAAATACCGGTTACTTGATGTACAAATGCTTTTAAAAATGCAGATTTTTACTGCGGGGGGGGGGGGGGGACATGGTTGAAAGAAACAGAAAATTGGCATAAAAATGAGGAATCCCAACTTTTATTTGCAGAAGGGAAATGAGGATTGGGGGGACCCAAACAGCCACGACAAGACATTTTAAACAATCCCACTCCCAGACCTTCTACAGGCAACCTCTCCTTGTGATGTTTACCTCTTTGGAAGTGACAGTTTATTCTTTTGACAAAACCACAGTGGACAGACAGACAGAAAAAAGAAAGAGGGGGAGGGGGAGAGACAGAGAAGGAAAAGAGCTCGCAGACCCCAGCACCTTACGCAGCTTACTCCAGCAGCAACCTTGCACGGAAGCCCTTCAGTAGAAAGAGCTTAGTCCCTCCTTAATCTCTGGGCAGGGCTGTCTTGCTCGATCAGCTCTTAAAGGGGAAATTTCCCTTTTAAGAAGTTCAAGAGGCCAGCAGGGCAGGCTCCGAGGTTCCCCTGCTGGCAGCCATTTTGTCCCCCCGGTGGCCAATTTTGGAAAAGCGGGGGAAAGCTTTAAAAATCGGTGTTTCCCCCGCTCTACCGGGGGACTTGGCAGCCCTACGTGGGCCCCACCCACGAGGCTGTGTACACTCGAACTACCACTGCTCTACCAGAGGGTGCCCTCTGTAGGATCTTGCTTGGATATGATCCAAATCCACCCAGGCGGCTCCCCCACACTTTCGCTCTGGGGGTGGAGCAAGGAAGCAAGGCTGTTCCTCCCCCCACAGTGCCATTCAGCACAAGAGCTGGAGGCCGGCAGAGACTTCTTGCTCTTATTTGGTTCTTCAGAGCCCTTTCCTGTAGTCAGGACTTCATGACCATAACTGCTGTATCATTCTGCCCTCCTTTTTGCATTCCCTGGTCTTGTGTGCTTCCTGACCCAAAACACTTTTGCTCCTTTAAATAGTTTTTAAAAACGTAAACTATGTTTCTGGCCCTCAAAAACTTAGCTGCCCATTTTCCAAGACTGGGAACACAATCCAGGTTTCCTCGACATTTGTGGGTAAAATTTCTGCACAAGAATACCACCAATTATGAACAGCGCACCCACCAAACACACCCTGGGAACCGCCAGGCACAGCAACCTGGAACTTCCACCGTGTCACTCTGCTCTTTTTCAACTTGGAATGGGGGAAAGGCCAATTCAGAGTTGGGAATTAATTGGGAAAGAAATTGAAAAATAAAAAAGGTATTATGGTGCCCTCACAATAAAACCATGGTACAGCTGCATGCAGAAAGCACATGGCTCTAGTCACAACATTAAAAAAATAGATAGAAGCAGAAAAGGCACCCACTGATACAAGGTGTGTGTGGCACAAAGGATTTCCACCGAAGGGGTTCTGGTGGGGCAGCACAAAGGCTGCCAGAGAAATCCAGATCTTGGGCCAGCGAAGACGGATGGATCCTCTTGAACATCCCATTAGCTGTTAGCCCATTCATTTGACTGATCTGATCCATCAAATCAATCAGGACTGACAGTTCTTCATTTCAAAAACCCATTTCCACTTCCACGAAGATGAAGCAGTGCCCTGAAAATTGCTGAGGCATACAAGTAAGTAAATTACATGGTGTACTTAGAGCTCAAGAAGCTTTTCTATTGAGTCATCCAGATGGAGAATTTCAGAGGGAAGGGACAGGGACAAGGGCAGGAAGGGTAACTGGAACTCCAGTTTCAAACTTTTGCAAGCGGCTAAGCACTTTTTAATAAAAAATAAATAAAAATAAAAATCTCAGGTCAGTCTGAGGACCTGACCTCAGAGGACTTGTAGAATCCCTCACAAAAGAGGGACTTGTAGAATCCCTCACAAAGGACTTGTAGAATCCCTCACAAAAATCCTTATAATTGTCCAAGTTCATTATACAAAAACATTCATAGAAAAAGTTAATTGTGTGACGAGATAAAAATAGCCAATAGGGAAGTTGGAAAGTTATACAGCATTCAAATACACCCCGGGATGGAATAAAGCCAATCACAAAAAAGCAAGCAAGCACACCTAAAATAACGACTATAGTTTCCCTGGGGAATAGGAGCATCCAGGCACCAAGGTCAGAAGCAGGCAGGCATAGAGATAAGACAGAGAGCATGAATCGAAAGTTAAAATACCAGGAGACATCTGTCTTCAATGCAGGCTTCACCCAAGTTGTAACTGGACAAGTTACAAACCTAACCGCAGTCTCTGCTGCCTATGAGATTCGTCTGATTGTTGCAAAAGTTTTGATCATCAAGTCACATAAAGCCTCATGCGGCCTGGGACCGACATCTCTAAGGGACCACCTCTCCTCATATGTGTCCCGGAGAGCTCTGCGCTCTTCGGAGGACCATCTGCTGGTTATTCCTGGCCCGAAAGATGTCCATCTAGTCTCAACCAGGACCAGGGCTTTTTCGGCCCTGGCCTGTTGGAACATGCTCCCAACTGAGACCAGGGCCCTGTAGGACCCATCGCAGTTTCACAGGGCCTGCGAAATGGAGCTGTTCCGCCAGGCCTTTGGTTGAAGCAGTGGGCCTCTGCTGGGAGCCAAAATTAGTGTAGACTTATTATTTGGGCTTGGAACAGGAGCAACCACATCCTTGCTGCTGTCAGGTGGGGCAAGTCCTCCATAACTGGTGTGTTGGTGGTGGTGGTGGTGGTGGTGGTGGTGGTGTCTCCCAGGCATTTTGGCTGTGAAGGGCATTCCACCATTTTCTTCAATGTTAAATGGGTGAAGCTCAGTGTTGTTCAAAGGGTAGCTGTGGAGCACAGATTGGGTCAAAGTCAGAACATTTAGAAAGGGACAGGAAGGTCTTGGCAACAACATAGTCATCTGTGAGGAAAAAAGTATACATACGTATTCATTAGAACACAGTCTGAGTCCAGCAGCACCTTGAAGACCAACCAAGTTTAATTCTGGGGATGAGCTTTCATGTGCAAGGCACCCTTCTTCAAATACGACAGCCTTCACCCAGAATTAAACTTTGTGGGTCTTCAAGGTGCTGCTGGACTCAAACTTTGGTCCGTTGCTTCAGACCAACACGGCTACCCCACCTGAATGTATACGTACTTATCAGTTACTCCTGCCTATCCACCCTCCATGCCACCATGGCACATCTCGCTCTCTGAATGGTCGCTGGAGAGGCCCTTACAACTCTTTCAAAAGACGGGGGTTGCCACCAGGGCTCTGTTTGTGTCGGTACTTAGTGGTACTGAGTACCAGCACCTGGGGGGGGGGGGGCTCTCCCACGTCCTGAGGATCGAGCTGATGGAAATCAATGCAACCTTATACATAATTACCAGCACTTTCATTAAGCAAAAAAAGCACTGGTTATCACTATGACTTCCTCCTTGTTTGCTCCAAATCTCACCCACGTCTTCTGAAGCTTCTGGTTCCAGGCAGTTCTTCTCACAGAGGTGATAAACCTATATCTGGGCTGTACTATTTAAGAAAACAGATGGGGGCCACCTGGCTGAATGTTCCTCCATACCAAAAAAAACCCCACCCTTGGACACAGAGAATTTGCACCTTGTGGAGGAGGGTTGTAGCCTAGTTTTCTCTTACGTGTGAGTTCTCTGTGCGCAGGACTCTCCCCCTCCCTGGAGAGCATTCCATCATGCAAGACCTCACCCGCAGTTGGAAATGGCACAGCCCAGATTTGGACTTAAAGAGGAGTAAGGAACTCTATCACAGCCCTCCACCAAAAACACAGTTAAGAGGCCAAATGTGGAGACTGCTGCTCAGATTTAGAGAAAAGATTTAGAGAAAAGGCAAGGCCCTCACCTGGATGTCCCAGGGTAGCCTGGTCCTATCAAATCTTGGAAGCTTAGTGGGATCAGGCCTGGTTAGTACTTGGATGAGAGACCACCAAGGAAAAAGGTTGTGACACAGGGAGGCAATGGCAAACCACCTCTGTTTGTAATTCTTGCCTTGAAAACCCTCCGGGGTCGCCAGAAGTTGGCTGCAACTGGACTGCACTTCTCACCACCAGCCATCCTATGGGTCCACACCATTTATTTGGTTTGCTTGTGTCCTCAAATGATTAGTTCTGCTAATGTCCGATGTGTATGAGCTTCTGGTTACAGACTTTCCAAGGGGCTTATTTAGATAGCAAATATCCCAAAATTCCAGTAGATCAGCATGAGTGTGTGGGTGGGTGGGTCAGAACAGCAGCGAACACTTCATTTTGTTTACCGTCACACTTGCGTTTCCAGAACGTTCTGAGAACCATCTTGTCAAGTCTCCCGGCTATGGTGCATCAGATTTTGAATTCTGTAAGGGTTTGCTTTGTGTTTTGTTTTTTATAGACATTAATTTACACCATCTTAAGAAATATGCTCAAGGCAGCTTGCAAGATAATAAAATACACAGTAACAAAAAAATTAAAACAGCTTAGCACAAAATTCAAAACTAGAAGAGGAATCTATTTTAAAAAGGCTCTTTGCCTGATCAGGACCAAGGACCTTACAAAATGAGAAGCAAATACCTTGAACAGGAAGCCACCTGGATCAAGATCCTGGAGGATTTCAGGCTATCATGCCTGACAGTGAATAACTTCCAACATTTTGTTCATTGTGTGATACATACTTTTGTCTCTGAGACTGAAATATATCCAATTTTATATTCCATTGTGAGATCTAATTGGCAATGACCTTTAATCTTCAGCAAACAAACGAACTGAACAGAGGCCATGTTTTGAACTAAATGGGGGCTGGCCAGCAACCAAAGCTGGTTCCAGGTATTTTGTTGCATCAAACAAAGAAGACCTGTTCCCTCCCGAGGCCTGTGGAATATTTATAATCTGCCTTTCTCCCCAGCAGGATCCAAAGCAACTTACCACAGCGGTTTAAGACAACTGTAACAATTTTAAAAAACCCAAATAAAACCAAAAGGCAGATCAATCAACCACTGTCACCCTATCCATTCCATCTGCTACCCTTCCAGTCCCCAGCCAAGGCAAATGTACCCAAATCAGATGGAATGAACCTGTGTAACTGACCCTGCCCGGATGCGTGGTTGAATGTTACCGTAGTCTCATGGGATGAACATGTGACACGTGACATGAAGGAACATGGGATGAACTGCTGAGGGGCCGGGCGTGCCATCTACAGCCCACTGATCTGGCTTCAGACCTGATCTTGGGACAGAAATTGCCTTGGCAGTGCTGGTGGTATTGACTTCGACCAAGAGAGACTGAAAGAAACTGTCCCTATTGATTTCCCAGGATCCTCCCCCCCATAGCGGCCTTTGGTACTTCTAATGTTGATGGTATCTTTATGGGCTGCCTACTAAGAACTGGGAGCAGGAGGTACTGTTTTCCTGTGTGCCAGATCTTCTCTGGTGGGTTTCAGAAGAGAGTCACAGGAGAACCTTCCCAATGGGGAAATGATGCAAATTCTCAGATACGTAGTTAGCAGCCAGTTGCGCTGGAAGTTGGATCCTTTGGTCACAAGGATACCTGGCATTGTATGTGCTGCAGTTTTCTCATACATTGGAAACCTAACAGCAGAAAAGAGAGTGAGTCCAGGAGCACCTTAAAGATTAACAAAATTTGTGGTAGGCTATGAGCTTTCGTGAGACACTGCTAACTTCTTCAGATACAGCTAGAACGTGAGTCCATCTGTCCTATATATTGGAAAGTGAAGTGATTTCAGACATCAAATTACATTAGCAGGCAAATGACAAGAACAGGTGTGATTGAATTACATGTGATATGCAGAATGGTAGTAGGCGTGGAGAAATCAGCATTGGTAATGAGACAGGAAACCTAGGTCTCAATTTAGTCCAGGTGGATACATTGTCTAGAGCTTCATCATCAGTTGCAATACAGCAGTCTCTCTGCATTTGCCTGGACTCTATGGCATCATACCCCATTGAAGTCCCTCCCCTCCTCAAACTCCACCCCCCTCAGGCTGTACTCCCAAAATCTCCAGGTATTTCTCAGCCCAGAGCTGGCAACCCTAGGTATGGGACTGTACCCAATCCTGGCCAGGGTCTTTGGTTTTCTGCTTACCTTCCAATGCGCTTTTAAATTATATAGTTTTTTCAGCAGTGCTAAAGAGGTTTATGACAGTGACCAGGTTTTGCCCTCTGCCTTTTGCCCACTTTATATGTTGCAACCAAGTCTTTCCACTTGCTCCACTCCAGTCAAACCTTTGCTATAGACCTGTATCATTTTTGCAGAAAGGAGATGGGAAACCTAGGTCTCGACTCAGTCCAGGTGGATGTATTGTCTTGAGCTTTGTTATCAGTTGCAATTCAGCAGTCTCTCGAGAACTCGGTTTCCTGTCTCATTGCCAATGATGATTTCCCCACACCAGCCACCTCTCTGCATATCACAACTAATCCAGTCACACATGCTATGGTCATTTGCCTGCTGATGTCATCCGGCACCTGAAATCACCCCACTTTCCAATATATAGGATAGCTGGACTCTCATTCCAGCTGTATCTGAAGAAGTGAATAGTGACTTACGAAAGCTCATCCCCTGTCACAAATTGTGTTAGTCTTTAAGGTGCTTTTGGACTCAATCTGTTTTCTACTGCTACGGACAGACTAATGTGGCCACCCATCTTGGTCTTTCTGGAAACCTAACATAAAGCAACAAGTGTGTATGTGTGTGTGTGTGGGAGGGGGGGGTGATTATCTCCCTTTTCACCCTGTTTATCCCACTAAGGCAAGATGGCCATGAAGAGACAGGTTAAGCCACAGTGGCTTCTGTTCCCAGTGCAGCTTGGTTTTTACCACCCATCTATAACTTGACTCCATTTTATGATCACCCTCAGATATCTGCTGTGATAGAAAATTGTATTCATCCCACAAGATATTAATTTTCCCTGACCTGGGTGGCCCAGGCTAGCCTGATCTCATCGGATCTCAGAAGCTAAGCCAGGTTGGCCCTGTTTTGTATTTGGATGGGAGACCTCCAAAGAATACCAGGGTCATGACGTGGAGGCAGGCAGTAGCAAACCACCTCTGAACATCTCTTGCCTTGAAAACCCCACAGGGTCATAAGTCAATTATGATGAGGGCAAAAATATGTAGAGATTCTGTGAGGTGAGTCTCAGCTTAATTTTTTCCTGCCTCTTGTTTACCGGACTCTGTCCCTTTTGCCATTTGTACATCCCACCGCACCCCAATAGGTTCTTCTTTGGCACCCCTATATAACATATCCAAGGGATAGCACTGAAATCTCACTGATTTCACCCCCCCACCCCCATCCCAGCCAGATTTTTACAAGCCCAGTGTCTCCTTCACTCAATGGACACAAAGCACACCAGCCCCGTCTTTGATGCTTCTGAGAATGTGTACATAGACACATTTGTACTTGGTCTCCTCCTTCAAGCACCCCCCCCCCCCCAGACACACATGCCCATTGCCCCTCACGGGCCTTCGGTCCCATGAGATGGATTCTGGTTCTGAGTTCTTTCAAGTTCTCACCCATTCCATCTAGATTATCCAGAATTACCCTGCCATCTCTACAGGGTGTGTCATTCTGAGCCAGATGTTTGCCACCTCCTGTCAGCCTCCCCCCCCCCCCACGGAGCTGCTCTGCAATATTATCAAAAGCTATAGCAACGATCCTGTTTCAGTTCAAGCCCATGCCACGGCTCTTTGGTATGGGGTCAGCTTGCCCCCCCCCCCCACATTCCCCAGTGCCTGACCAATTTAAACAAACCTCCTAGCATCACCCCTCCCACCCCCCTGCCTCCCGATCCCACTAGCCTTGCTCACTGAAGAGGTCACATTTCTGAGCATGCTACTTTGGAGGTCCTAGATTTTAACCTCCTGCCAGCAATCTGATCTTCCCTCCAGGACCACACTGTGACACTTCCCAACACTGCTGGTGCCAGCAGACCCCACAACCACCTGCTCCCCCTCCGCACACATGGCCACCAGCCCACCTGGAGACCGCGTGAAGTCCACGATATTCATCCCAGCCAAAGTCATCACACAAAGACATCAGAGACCCATTCTAAGGAGTCAGTCTCCCACTACCCAAAGCTACCCTCCCCATCACCAGAGCGGTCTCCTTCGCATACGAGGATACTGGTTTGCTGCCTGAAGGGTGGGCCCTGCTGAGGGACTCTTCCCTCTCTCCCTCTAGTCGAGGACCACCAATCTTCTCGACAGGACACAAGCTGTCACCACGGGAGTGGGCTGCCTCTCCTAGGTACCTAAGCAGCTCATCTGCATACCGCTCTGAGCTGCTCCAGGTTGGCATCTTCAGCCACCAGAGCAGGGGGCACCAGACCTTGTCAGCCAATGAGCACCTTTGGAATTCTGACACAGCGCAATGGGCCCAGCCACAAAATGGCTGCCGCAGCTTACCTTCAGTCACACAGTGAAGATCCTTGTGCTGTTGTGGCAGGCGCTGCTAAAGCAACGTTTCTGAAAATCTGCCCAGCCAGTCAGATCTCCAGCGGCCAATCAGAAGCCTTGATGGGCAAAAGCTCACCTGGCCCTGCCCACTTTCTAAAGACACTTGGTGGACACTGGGAAAGGTTTTGGTGGTGCCATGGCGCCCACAGGCACCACGCTGGAGACTCTGGTTCAAGGATATGAGCTCATGGTCTGAGAGGCAGGAGCTCACTGCATTGAACACCCTCTCCCCCCCCCCCCACCTCAGGCCCACAACTCCTGCTTGGCAGGGGAACGATTAGGCCTGCCAAGTCCCCCGCTAGGGCGGGGGAAACACCGATTTTTAGAGCTTACCTCCCGCTTTTCCAAAGATGGCCACCGGGGGGACAAAATGGCTGCCTTAAAAGGGAAATGTCTGCAGAGAGCCTGCCCTGCAGTAAAAAGCCTCGCCAGACATTTCCCCTTTAAGAAGTCAGCAAGAGAGCTTCTTCCACAGCAAGAGAGCCCCGCCCAGAGATTAAGGAGGGACTGAAGGAGCTGCTTTTGCATGTGGCTGGCAAGGTGAGTGTCTCTTCCAGCTCTTTTCATTCTCTCTCCCTTTCTTTTTTCTGTCTGTCTGTCTGTCTGTCTGTCTGTCTGTCTGTCTCTCTCTCTGTCCCCATCCAGCAGTGGTCTATCAGTGGCTATTATAGCCACAAGGTCTAAATGAAAGTAAGTGCCTCTGCCAGTTTTTTCCACTTCTCTCTCTCTCCCTCTTTCTTTCTTTTTTCTGTCTGTCTGTCTGTCTGTCTGTGTGACTGTCTGTCTCTCTCTCTCTGTCCCCATCCAGCAGAGGTCTATCAGTGGCTATTATAGCCACAAGGTCTAAATGGAAGTAAGTGCCTCTGCCAGTTTTTTCCACTTCTCTCTCTCTCCCTCTTTCTTTCTTTTTTCTGTCTGTCTGTCTGTCTGTCTGTGTGACTGTCTGTCTCTCTCTCTCTGTCCCCATCCAGCAGAGGTCTATCAGTGTCTATTATAGCCACAAGGTCTAAATGAAAGTAAGTGCCTCTGCCAGTTTTTTCCACTTCTCTCTCTCTCCCTCTTTCTTTCTTTTTTCTGTCTGTCTGTCTGTCTGTCTGTCTGTCTGTGTGACTGTCTGTCTCTCTCTCTCTGTCCCCATCCAGCAGAGGTCTGTCAGTGGCTATTATTAGCCACAAGGTCTAAATGGAACCCTTTGTCTGGGGCAGTGAGGCTCTGCATTCTTGGTGCTTGGGGGGCAACAGTGGGAGGGCTTCTGGAGTTCTGGCCCCGCTGCTGGACCTCCTGAGGGCACCTGGTATTTTTGGCCACTGTTGTGACACAGAGTGTTGTACTGGATGGGCCGTACTGGATGGGCCGATCCACTGTGGCTTCTCTCCTGTTCTTATGATATGAAAATCATATTTAGCACTTGTGTAGCACTTAGTGCTTCATATTCTGCCGAGATGAGGAAGGATTCAGTAGGGCCGTTGCTCAGTGATAGAGCATCTGCTTGACATGCAGGAGGTATCAGCCTCTTCAGCTAAAAAAGGATCAGGTAATAGGTGACATTAAAGATCTCAGCCTGAGACCCTGGAGAGCCACTACCAGTCTGAGTAGTCAGTACTGACCTTGATGGACCAATGGCCTGATTCAGTATTAGGAACTTCATGAGTTCATGTGTCAGCATGTGGAAGCAACATCACAGGATGTGACATCACAAAATGATGTCACTTCCTTTCTCCTGGCTCCACCCCCAAAGTCTCCTGGCTCCACCCCCAAAGACCCCAGATATTTCCCAAGTTGGACTTGGCAGCCCTAGGAACGATCCTAAAAGTAACTCTATGCAAGACACTGGATAGTCCCTTCACCTGCCTTCTGGCTTCCTCCCTTCTTTACACTTCTTAACGGGTTTGCTTTAGATTCTGCAGTTGTCAAATAATTATCAGGGCTAAGTTTGGTACCCTTCTCTCTCACACTTCTTACCTGTTTTCAGATTTCTGGGGACTTGTTCTAAGCAGAACCCTAAATATATAGATAGGGCAAAAGCCCCACCCATGAAGCTGACTGGGACAGATAAAATCCGGGTGTCATGAAATCAAGAGGCCATTCAGGAAAAGTGATCCGTTCCACCTTGAAAGTTTACACTAGTGTTTAAACTAAACTATTCCTGGGTTGGCTAAAGACTCATCTGCAGCAGAACATCCAAGAGGATATAAAGTGTGAATGGTCCACACTCAGTTTTCTTAGGGTCGGGGGGTGGGGGAGTACCTGGGTTTCTGTTTGTTTGTTTGTTTCATCTACAGCTGCCCCATATGGATCCACTGAGAACAAAATCAGCCAGCAGAAGATGGGAATATTCAAAAATCTTCTAATTGTTTCCTGTGGTTGCTAACATTCTGACAAGAGCCATTGCTGCCTCAGAGAAGTGGTGAGGCTGTGAGACACGATCTGCAACAGGGCCACGGAAAAGCTGATCCTGGCCTCACCTCTAATGAGGCAACAAACCTGTGCCCGGGCGATATTTCAGCTGAGAAACAGGACCACACGGCTGAAAGTGCTTTCTTCTGACATTCTCACCAGACAGAAAACAGCATGTCAGTGAGAAGGCTCAGGGGAGCTTCTGGCTTGGCGTCTGAGGAGATGCCGGCCAGAAACAAGTTCAGCACTAGATCTCTGCTCCAACTATGGTTTCCACATTTCCCTTGGCCACTGGCAGGGGACTGGGGAGGGGGGAATCAGGTTGCCAGATCCAGGTTGGGAAACTCCTGGAGATTTGGGGGTGGAGCCTGGGGAGGGGGGGCCTCAGTGGGGTACAAAGCCATAGACTCCACCCTCCAAAGCAGCCATTTTCTCCAGGGGAACTGATCTCTGAAAGTCTCGAGATGAGCTGTGATTTCAGGGGATCCCCAGGTCCCACCTGGAGGCTGGCATCCCTAGGTCCAACCCAGGATTCTTCTCATCTTGCTATGGAGATGGGCCCAAACTTCACACCCCCGCCCACATAACCACATGTCTGTACGGGCCAAGTTGGACTCCTGTCCATGTTTCACATTTATTCCAGTGTAACTATCTGCATGCCCTTTTCATGTAGATGAAAGGTTGTTCATTCAAAAAATTTTACTCTCAGTTATGAGCCAATTGTTGCAAAAACTTCATATAAACACTACAGAGCCATGAAAGAATTTTTACAATTCTGAACTTTACTGTCTGCAGGACATACCTGCTCTCAAAATTTCGAGCCAGTTTAGGTAGCCAGGGAAACTAATTTATTCTTTTGTTTAACAGAAGTGGTGCAAATCCACCGGGGATCTAGCTCTAGTTTTCTAAGGTAGAAAACGGACAAAAGGGACATAGAACACAGAACTCCAGGGCAAATGGAAATATTCATATTTATTATTATTTGTACTTAGCACATACAAAGATTAAAACAAATGTCATAACAGCATCTGTAAAATACTTTAAATAAAAATTAAACTCTCACATATTTGCTCTTAGACTTACTCCTGTTTATAAATTCAGATCAATTAAAAATCATATTAAAAACACTAGCACTTCTGATATACAAAGATATTCCTTATTCTGATCAGCTTTAAGACCAAAAAAATCAACAAGTTAGCTAAAGCTGGCAAGGTCATTTCCATATCCGAGAGAGTTAAAACAAATTAGGAAATGGTGACTGTTTCAAGGAACCTGAGCATGCAGAATATATATCTGACTTTTGATTTATTCATACCCCACTTCAAAACGTCTTCGTCTAAACTATCCTTTATCAACCCCTCTTGGGGGCTGTTCAGACTTCTGTCTGATGTGGGGGCTGGTCTGGGGTGTGCCATGTCTGCCCACCCCTCCCTAAGTGGAGATGGAATGACTTGCCTACAGTCACCTCTTTCTGGACATGGCGGCAAAAGAGCAGGGAGGGAGCTGAAGACTCGGTCCCAGACTCACAGCCATGAAAATATGAAGGGAGCAACAGTGCTTGAACATTGTCTACCATGAAAAGCTCCACTTGGCTGAGGTGTTTTTTTCCTTTCTGCCACTTCTCCACTGTGACAATCGACTGAAAGGCAGCACCACTGATTATTAAGGCACTAACATGACAGAGATACCGTATTATAGCAGCAAATACAGTATCATCAATGAAGATCACTAGAATCCAAATGGACAGACTATGTAAAAACAACTCTAGAGGCACAAGAACCAGCACATCAATCTGGGATAAAACAGAGGGTTGTTTGAACCTCTGATTTGTCTCCTGGATCCCTTTATCACTGGCCATTAAGTCATGCTTGATCATTACAATTTTCCCACTTCCTGTGTCACTCAAAGCGCAAACCAAAAAAAGAGAGACATTTAAATGGATCGACACTTACATGGCAGGGAATCGAGATGAGATTGCCATACAAAAACTTTGGGGGGGGTGGGATTTGGGAATGAGTGAACTACCACATGCTGGGTTTCTGGGATACCTCGACCCTTTCTGAAGTCCTAGGAACAATTGCTTGCAAGAGAACCTGGAGAGTGCCGTCTGGATCACGACCTGACGTCTACAACTCATTTGCAGGACATACAGACAACATTTTATGGAATGCAATGAAGACAGACGATGGAACACGAAATCCCGGTGTCTTTTCAAAGGGTTGTCATGAGCTTATCTGGGTACAACAGACTCTGGAGCCCACCCAAGTTCTTCTGGTTCTGTTCCTGGATATACCGTAAACTGCTGTCCTCGCCACAGGGCTTCCAGTACACACTGTCATCATGATAGGGTGGCCTGAACCATGCGCACAGTGAAGGCAAACGAGAAGCCAAAAGCAAAATCACAGTTAGGAACAACAAAAAGTAATGAGTTTGTCACCTGGGGTACAACACACACACATACACAAAATGGGGCGACAATGAGGAACCAAAAGTATGAATGGAGGAGGGAGGGAGGGAGCCAGGCTGAAGGTGTGGGTGAGGCCCAGCCACAGACCCTGCCGCAAAGAATGGGAGCCGCACAAGGGCCAACAGGGACCTCGCACAAGCCTCATTCCTTGTGGAGGAGGACTTCCTGAAGGATTGTGCTTCACAACTTATCCTCTGCTTTCCAAGTCCAGGAGCACCAAGACTGGGAGCTCTGACTTGCTTAAACCCTGAGAAATCTAAAGGGCTGCTGCACTCGAATCCAGCTCTTCCACTGCAGACCAACATGGCTGCCCTCTCAGACTACTATTCTCTACCTGCAAATGATCTCAGTGTCAGAGAAACACACACCAGATCGCTCTGAAGTACAACAAAAGCATTCCTTTTCCCCTGTGGACAGCATGCCTCCCCCCACCCCCCACCCCCCACCCCCGGCAGGAACAGACAGGTGCCCTGAAGCATCCCAAGCAAGAAACCTTTTTGCCGCAAACCAGCCATGAAGTGTACAAGTGTGCAGAACTCCGGTCATCTTTGGAGGCTCACTTTGATCAGCAGATGAGGTTTTTTCCTTTCACCTGGCATACCCCCAAGAGCGGTTGCTGGCCCTCCTTCTAGTCTTTGTTTAGGTGTTTTAAATTGAACTGTTTTATAATTTTAACTATATTTTTAATTGCTCAAATGTTTTAATGTTTTTTTATGTTCAGCACACTGGGGACCCTAATCGGGAGGAAAGGTGACATGAAAATGTGTCCAATAACTAACTAACTAAATAAATAAGTAGATAAAGGCACACACTACTTTTCTAACAATTGTGTTCTAAGCAGGAAACAGCCACAACACACACAAACACAATGTGTGTGACATGCACAATTTACAGCTTTTGGGTAGAGAAAAGAGCAAGAGACCAGGAGCACCTTAAAGACTAACAAAACTTGTTGTAGGGTATGATATCTGAAGATCTGAAGAAGTGAGCAGTGACTCACGAAAGCTCATTCCCTGCTACAAATTTTGTTAGTCTTTAAGATGCTCCTGGACTTGGGCTCTTTTCTACTTACAGACTAACACAGCTTGAGCTTTTAGATATATACTTAAATACCTCAAGTTACACCTAAAAGAAATGTATTGTGCCGTAGTTCCGTCAATAAGTTTTGGACATATTAAAAGGCATGTAAAGATTTACCAGTCAACAGTAATCATCCCAAATATGTCGGATCAAGTGGAAGCATATCCTATGGGCAACGCAGCATTACCACTGCAGGGTCTCCCCTAGATTATGCAGCAACACACACTCGTGTTATAGTATCACTATCCTGGTGCCCGGGATGTGACCATAAGGTGAAAAAAATGCACCACACCACGCAGTATGGGAAGAAGGTGAGAAGGGGTCTTGTGTGCACATGCCTATGCATGCATATTAGTTTTGGCAGCATTCCCGTGCCACCAGCCACATATAGTTCACCCGCAGACTTTCAAGATACATGCTCCACAAAATGTTCATTGGTGTTCATTATTAGCTTCTTGCCATGGAATAGCTTTGGCATATGACCTCCACTGCCCTGACCTGGATGGCCCAGGCACGCCCCATCTCGTCAAATCTCAGAAGCTAAGGAAGGTCAGCCCTGGGCTGTACTTGGAGGTAGGGCTGCCAAGTCCAACTTGGGAAATATCTGGGGACTTTGGGGGTGGAGCCAGGAGACTTTGGGGGTGGAGCCAGGAGAAAGGAAGTGACATCATTTTGTGATGTCACATCCTGTGATGTTGCTTCCACATGCTGACACATGAACTCATGAAGTTTCCTAATCCTGAATCAGGCCATTGGTCCATCAAGGTCAGTACTGACTACTCAGACTGGTAGTGGCTCTCCAGGGTCTCAGGCTGAGATCTTTAATGTCACCTATTACCTGATCCTTTTTTAGCTGAAGAGGCTGATACCTCCTGCATGTCAAGCAGATGCTCTATCACTGAGCAATGGCCCTACTGAATCCTTCCTCATCTCGGCAGAATATGAAGCACTAAGTGCTACACAAGTGCTAAATATGATTTTCATATCATAAGAACAGGAGAGAAGCCACAGTGGATCGGCCCATCCAGTACAGCCCATCCAGTACAACACTCTGTGTCACAACAGTGGCCAAAAATGCCAGGTGCCCTCAGGAGTTCCAGCAGTGGGGCCAGAACTCCAGAAGCCCTCCCACTGTTGCCCCCCAAGCACCAAGAATGCAGAGCATCACTGCCCCAGACAAAGGGTTCCATTTAGACCTTGTGGCTATAATAGCCACTGATAGACCTCTGCTGGATGGGGACAGAGAGAGAGAGACAGACAGACAGACAGACAGACAGACAGATAGACAGCTTTTTCACTTACTCTTGCCCAATTCCCAGGCTTTATTTCTGGCCCTTGTTTCACCCAGCTGTTGTCCATGTAAGTCCCATAACTTCTCTCCCCCCCCCCCCCAGCATAGGCTTTTTGGTGGCTAAAGAGGACCTTTGTCCTCCCCTTTTCGCCAGCAGAAAAGCTAGTTGGATCCATCCCTAACTTAAAATACCGGTTACTTGATGTACAAATGCTTTTAAAAATGCAGATTTTTACTGCTGGAAGGGGGGGGGGGACATGGTTGAAAGAAACAGCAAATTGGCATAAAAATGAGGAATCCCAAGTTTTATTTGCAGAAGGGAAATGAGGATTGGGGGGACCCAAACAGTCACGACAAGACATTTTAAACAATCCCACTCCCAGACCTTCTACAGGCAACCTCTCCTTGTGATGTTTACCTCTTTGGAAGTGACAGTTTATTCCTTTGACAAAACCACAGTGGACACACAGACAGAAAAAAGAAAGAGGGGGAGAGACAGAGAAGGAAAAGAGCTCGCAGACACCAACTTACCCCAGCAGTTTACTCCAGCAGCAACCTTGCACGGAAGCCCTTCAGTAGAAAGAGCTTAGTCCCTCCTTAATCTCTGGGCGGGGCTGTCTTGCTCGATCAGCTCTTAAAGGGGAAATTTCCCTTTTAAGAAGTTCAAGAGGCCAGCAGGGCAGGCTCCGAGGTTCCCCTGCTGGCAGCCATTTTGTCCCCCCGGTGGCCAATTTTGGAAAAGCGGGGGAAAGCTTTAAAAATCGGTGTTTCCCCCGCTCTACCGGGGGACTTGGCAGCTCTACTTGGAGGGGAGACCACCAAGGAATACCAGGGTTGCTACGCAGAGGCAGGTGATGGCAAACTGCCTCTGAATGTCTCTTGCCTTGAAAACTCCATTAGGGGGTTGCCAAAAGTTGGCTGAGACTTGATGACAATTAAATAAAAGACCTCCCAGCGCAAGTGCCACTGAAACAAATGGAGCCAAGTTTGGAAACGTTATTCTGGTTTTACCTCAGACACAACTAGAACTTGTAGAGGAGCTGTCATGATCTGTGCCTGCCCTGGGAGACAGGCCTAGTGCGGCCTAGACACAGGAGAGACCTGTGTGGGAGTGATAAGCAGACAGCCTACAATCCCCATAATGCTTAGCAATGGTGGTAACCAATGGGAGTTCAGGGGCTGTGAACTGGAAAAAGGCGTCCTTTTCTCTTCTGCGGCCTTTCCTCACACAGAGTCAAGCTGAGGGGACGGTCTGGGGTGGGAGAAAGACCCCTCCCTTGGGGCAGAGTGAGCGCAGGCAGGAGGCCTGGCCTAGAAGGGCAGTGGGCCTTGAAGTAGTACACAGTCAAGGGAAACAGTTGGTCGCGTCAGATTCGCTTTAGTTTGCCTCTAAACACTGTTGTTGATTTTGAAGCGCCTGGTCTCGTCTTCCCTGCCCCAGTGTGGTATTAATAAAACCCTTTCTGTTTAATTGTTCTCTGCCTGGTCATCACGCCTTCGTTTCCTCGGCTTAAAAAGGGGCCTTTGGCTGGGCTTGGGAGGGTACCCTGGGCCTTCTCCAGAGACCCCAAGTCCAGGGTGGCGGCAGTGGCAGAAGGTGGCCCCCCGCCAGGGGTCGTGACATTCGCCCATCTCCAGGCCCCAGCTGCCTTGGGCAAAAGTACCTCACTCATCCCCCTATGTGTAAAATGCTTCCGAATGTTCAAAGTGCTTCACACAGAGGAGCTCTCAACAGTCGTTATGCGGACGGTAAGAAAGGTCAGGGCGGTCCAGATAAACTTGGGGGAGGGGGCTGAGACTCAAGTCTTCTCCATCACACAATTCAGATGAGGTTAAAACAGACGAGGCACTTACCTCACAGGTGGATGGGGGTGCCAGTGTGACTGGCCCAGGTGCACATTGGGGTGGTACAGGGGCTAGAAACAAAGAGTGAACCTTGGTTATTGGACTGCTTGTAATCGGGCTGTGCCCTCCGAGTTTCCTGAGGTAGCTTTTACTAAAGAAAGATGAACACACACACACGGCCAGACCCTCACCGCAGAGAAATTTGTGCCTACCTGGTTATTTATGACTGCAGCAGGCTGTTGATGCCAACTCTGAACAAAAATGTTTAACTCTGAATTGTTAAAAGTTTGAGTCTGGTGGCACTTTGTTGCTCTTTATTAAACTCCATTGGTCTTCAAGGTGCCACTGGACTCAAAAACTTTGTTCTTTTGCTTCAGACCAACACAGCGACCCCACCTGAGGATAATTGAACTGCTAGTTATATTTCCGTGTTCGGCTCTTCAAAACTTCTCAGCCAGTGTGGTGTAGTGGTTAGAATGCTGCACTAGGATCCAGGAGACCCAGGTTCGAATCCCCTCCCTGCCATGGAAGCTCGCTGGGTGACCTTGGGCCAGCCACACACTCTCGGCCTAACCTACCTCAAAGGGTTGTTGTGTGGGTAAAAGGGAGGAGAGGAGAATGATGTGAGCCATTTTGGATCCCCAAGGGGGAGAAAGGTGGGATTATAAACAAAGTAAATAAGTAGAAATCTAAGGACAAAGTTAATCAGAATGAGGTAGGAATATCTTGAAAAGGCAGAATCAGCTATATTACTTCACAATGAAAGAGAATCACTCCCCCCCCCAACCCTGCAACTAGAAAATGGCGCAGAGGGTTAGTGGAGGGCTAGGCAAGACCCTTCCTTGACCCTAGGCTAGCTTTCTTATTGCAGTGAGTGATCCTTTTAAAATGTGGGAAGAACATTTAAAAGAAGCCTGAAGTGGTACAGTCCTCTCCACCACCTCAAGACTCAAGGGCTATGTTTCTTATGACAGGCTGGTTTGTTGTGTTTTTTGGAATGGATTTTATTTAATACCTTTTAATGTTTTGCTTTTATTTGGTACGCCACTTTGGGCAGGTTCCTGGAGAGGGGGCAGAAACAAAAATTCTAAATAAATAATAAATAGAATCTTCTCATTCTGCTGCAGCCACACATCCAGCAAGAGCCTCTCATGAATACGCCTCCCTGCGTGGCTCGTATACTTCTGAAAGGCCCCCATGCCCTGGTTGGGCCAAGAGCACTGCTAATGACAACGGTCTCTGCGGCGGGAAGGAGTTGCCATGTGTGATGTGTCAGTACCCATATGCCAGCCCCCTTCCCCCTTTCATTTCATTTCATTTCATTTCAATGAAGAACTTTTCCTCCCTCTCCCAAAAGACTGGAACTCAAGGGCATCCGATGAAGCTGATGGACAGTAGATTCAGGATGGACAAAAGAAAATGCCTCTTTTCACAATGAGTGATTAAAATGTGGAATTTGCTGCCAGAGGATGTAGTGATGGCCATGGGCACAGACATCTTTAAAAGGGAACTGGACAGATTCAGCAGCTACTAGACATGGTGACTAAAGGGAACGTCCACATTCAGAGGCACTAATACTTTGAACCCCAAACCCAGGAGGCAACATTAGGGGAAGACCTCATCCTCTGTGCCCTGTTGTTGGAGCTCCAGGGTAACTGGTTGGCCACTGTGTGAGACAGGATGCTGGACCAGATGGACCCCTGGGTCTGATCCAGCAGGGCTCTTCTTTTGTCGTAAGACCATAGTCATACTTGGCCATATGTGTTTGTGAGGACCCCACAGTGATGTCCCCAATGGAAGCAGGCCACTGAATCTTCTGGCGATGGCAATTGTGGGGGAATTGATCATGAACATGACCTTTCCAACAATTTCTACAAGATGCAAAGAGTTCAGTTGGCCCCAGAAGGATTACCCAGCAGAGAACATGTGTCAACTCACATCACAAATACAAGCTTGTTCGCTTGGACACAGTTTTATGTTTTCAAGTGTGAATCCCAAACCTTTTAAGTGTGCAGTTGAAAAAAGAACAATACATGACCCATTTTTGGACAGATTGTTTTCATAACTTTGTTGTGAAGAACTCTGATCTTTCAAAGGATCTGTCAAGGATCTCTAGGTGTTTTTGGGTTTTTTTAATAGAAACTTTCTGAAAACCGGCTCTTGGACATGAATTCCCGTTGATCAGAATCTAACTTGCTCCCTCCGGAACACAGATGTGAAGGCACACAAAACACCAATGGGGGGACCCACACATTTCAAGAACTTGTAACACAGCGAGCGAGTAGGCAAGAAGGCGAGTGATCATGACGCTACTGGGGCCTATAATTAAGGTAGTAAAACAACAAATCTGTATGCCTCTTACCTGATAGTTCTGGGCTTCGGGATTATTTTTAGCACTGAAATGAAAATACAGATCGGGTGTTTTTGCATAGGTTTTGAAAGATGTCACAGAAGCTCATGTTATTCATAAGTGAAACAGGCCAAGGAAATACTGATCTCCCCCCACACACACACATCCCCATTAACACCCCCCCCCAACTTTATGATACTCACACACCAAACATCTCTCCGTCTCTTTCTGTATCTGTCTCTCTCTCACACACACACTCAAGTCTAATTATTGACCAATGCTGTAACAATACAGTTTACTCCAATCCAAGCCTAACTCCTTTATATCAAATTCCCATATATCCCTACCTCTTGTGTATTGCCATTTTTTAAAAAAATCAGTGACTTGAGGAATGTTTGGTAACACCTGAACAGCCGAGCCAATGGCTAAGGGAAAGTTCACTTCAATGAATGAATCAGAGTTCTCGCCAAAAGTATACGAAATTTCAAAGACTGCTGCCAGTGCTGATACCACTTTTTTAATTGCACTGAGTTTTTTTGGTCTTTCCGCAAAATGACCCCTTTCAAAAATAAACTCTGGCTTGATTCAGATGCAACAACAGATCACAGCTTGCTGCTGCATGAACATGCCAGGTAGAGCCTTGGAGTTATTTACTCCCTCCCTCCTGTGTGTGGCCAGATAATTTCCATGTTTGCAGAAAACTACAGCTTGCAGTTATGTCCAAACGAACAAACTATGGTTTGCGCTTGTCCTACAGACCAGGATTCCAAACCACAGTTCATTCCCAGTATAGTATCCTGGGTTAAATGCAAGCCACTGGATTGGATCCTACCAATTCATTCCAGCAGTGCCTACAGGCTTCTCCTGCACAAGGTGCCTTCTGTTCACTGCCACAGGAGGAGGTGGCAGCTACAAGCATGGATGGCTTTAAGAGGGAATTAGATAAACATATGGAACAGAGGTCCTTCAGTGGCTAGGAACTCTCCATCTGGGGCAAGTGACGCACTGTATTCTTGGTACTTGGGGGGGGGGTGCGGCGCAACAGTGGGAGTTCTTCTAGTGTCCTGCCCCCCACTGCTGGACCTCCTGCTGGCACCTGGTGTTTTTGGCCACTGAGTGTTGGACACAGAGTGTTGGACTGGATGGGCCATTGGCTTGATCCAGCATTGGCTTCTCTCTTATGTTCTTCCAGCATGAATGTTTCGTCCATCTTGCCAGCCTTAAGTATAGGGAAGGATTATATCAGTGCCAGCTTTTATTACTAGTGTTGAACAGAGTCTGCTCTGAAACCGAAATTGGTCGCTAGTATCCAAGTGAGCCCTGGTTAGGTCTGACCACGGTTAATTTTGGCATCAATACAGCCCTAGAAGGAAAGAATGTTGCCCATGCTAAGGGAACAGAGGACATAACAGTGTGGCTGACACCCCAAGCCATGGATTAGAATTTCAGATCATTACCTCTTTATCAGCCCTAAAAGGCTTTACTGTATCTATTTCTACACGTTATTTCCTTTGCAACCCATAAGAGGCCGATACGTGACAGCCAAGTGTGAAGTATTTGGGCTGTGTTCCTACACTAGAGGTGTAACACAGGGTTGCTTACAACTGGTAACTTTTTATTGGGCCCGAGTCATGGGTGGCAGATGCCAAGCCAAAGAGTGAGAGAGAAGCGGCCAACACTTACCAAAGTGGAGACAATTTCATGGGGTTGTTGGCTGAAGGGAGAGCAAAGAAAAGCAAGAGTGAGCATCACAATGTCAAAAAGCAGCAAACTCGTCTGATCAGAACATTTTTTATGCCGCCTTTCCACCTGATCAGGGCCCACAAGGCAGTGAACATAATAAACATTCAAAATTTAAACAACTAAAAAAATACAGTTCAAATTATAGAATAATTCAATTAAAAACAAACAAACCACACTAGGCGGAGGACCAGTAAATGTTTTTTGGGGTATCCCAGACAAAACAAGAATAAATATTGTCTGCTGATGAAAAGACATTGATAGAGAGAGATGGACAAATCTCCCTGGGGAGGGAGTTCCGAAGTTCTGGGGCCACAACTGTGAAGGCCCTTTCTCAGGTTGCCACCTGTCTAGCCTCAGATAGTGGGGGCAGCCAAAGCAGGGCCTCTGAGGATGACTGGAGTGAATGGCTGAAGGTTCATAGGGAGGAAGGCAGTCCTTGAGGCATGTTGGTCCCAGGATACACAAAGGGCTTCAGCATTCAATACCAGCACCCTGCATTAAGCCGGGAAGCAAACTGGGAGCCAGCGTAGATGGAACAAGACTGGATGTCTGCTCACGACCATTTGTGGACTGCCAAAGTGTCAAACACTTTGAAGGAGGAAACACACAGCACTTCTGCCCTCCATTTTCACCTACAATGACACAATGGCCTCCTCTGCTCATTACCACACTGACGATGATGGAGTACCCACCCCTGATTTATTCCCACTGCCAGCACTTATGTACAAAGGCCAGTTCTGTAGCAGGAGACGGGATCTGAGAAAACCTAACAAGGGAATGTTTAGCCAGGGATCCTGGAGTTTTTCCGCCATCTTTCGGGCATGGAGCAGGGGTCACTGGGGGTGTGGAGGGGAGGTATTTGTGAATTTCCTGCATTGTTCAGGGGGTTGTACTAGATGACCCTGGAGGTCCCTTCCGACTCTCTGATTCTATGAATCCGTGAATGCTGCCCAAAAGGCTAATGAAGCTGTGGTTAAGGTGCACCACAGTCGACAGAGTGACACACTGTGACGGCATCTTGGACACTGAGCCATTTGCTTCTTTCTTGTAAACCTCCAATAAAACCATCCAGCGTTTTGTATGTCCATGGTACACTTTTTTCCACAGGGTTAAAAAAATTCAGATTCTGAAGAAAGCAGGGAAAGCAACTGTGGCACAGTGATGCTGCAATCGGAAGTGGATTGTGGGCTTTACTAATGCTCCTTGATTGTTTCTCCATACTCAAGACGCACTTCTCTGATGTCCCTACAACCTTCCCAAATGAGCAACTATTATACAGAAAAACTCTGCTTTACTCGAGGATTTCTCAGGTGCTTCGGAGAAGACAGACTCGGGAGTGGGGGAAAAAAAGATAATAAATGAAACTGACACAACCATGGCTTTACCCATCTCTCAACGTACTTCCCTCCAGCAGTGAAAGCTGCGACAAAATGAAGCTGTTTATGTTGTGTGAAAAGAAATGGAGACAGAAGCTACAAGTTCAACTGAGCATTCGTTTGGAAAACTAAGGGGAAATGGGCACACGAACACACACTGGCTGTGAGTGCCGACCTTTGAAAGTCGAGTGCCTTCTGGAGGGGTACCGCTTGCTTGGCCGCCTTTCAAATGTGCTGGTTTTGCGTAACCTGGATCCATGCGTTGCCTGGTACTCTGTTCTCCCACTTATTTAAAAAAAGGAGGGGGAACATTAGCATCACAGAGTAGATTAATGTCATGACCCTCTCCCCGAAAAAACAAAACACAAAAACCACCCACCCACCCACCTACACAAGCTAGACACAAAAGCATGAGTATGGCTCCTTTGCTTCCCTCATAAAAAAGCAAAATGGCATGCAAGAAATGCATACAAGGAACTCTGAAGTAGCTAGCGTAGACAGCCATTCACAACAACCAAAATGATATGATTACAGAGCGGACTGGATAAACATGTGGAGCGGAGGTACATCAGTGGCTATTAGTCACAAGGTGTAGATGGAGCGCTGTGTCTGGGGCAGTGATGCTCCATATTCTTGGTGCTGGGGGGGGGGGATAACAGTGGGAGGGCTCATGGAGTTCTGGCCCTGTTGGGGGATCTCCTGTTGGCACCTGGATTTTGGCCTTGGTGTGACACAGAGTGTTGGACTGGATGGGACATTGGCCCGATCCAACTTGGCTTCTCTTATGTTCTTAATATAACAAAATCCATAACAACAGCAGTTAGAAGTCATTCTTCAGAATGTGCCATCAAAACCTGCTTTAAAATGTTTTCACAAACAGCTCATGTAGCAAAAGGTCTGTCCGTCCTGGCTAAACCCCTCCTGCCGCCTCCCTAGTCCAGTTTCACCCACAGGCCAAAGCAGCTCCTCTCTGTTCTCCATCAAAACAGCTCTGCTGCTCATCTAAAACCCCAAATGCTCCCCCACCCACCCAAATGGCAACGTGCTCAGCACAAGGATTCTCCTCACCAATCCTGTCCCTCTTCTCTCCTTACAGGGGACTAGGGGACCAACCACTGAAGCAAGCCCACACATATCAAAAAACCAGGATAATGACATTCCAGGAACGTAATCAGCAACTTATTTATAAACTTCACTTTTAGTGCTTTCCTCCCAGAAAATGAGACTTCCTTCAAATTTTGAACCTGAGCAGTTGACATTTGTAGAAAGCAGAAAGTGATATTGCATCAAGTTAATGGTGATAAAGATGGTTTTTAGTTTCAGTGTGCTGAAAATAATCACTGGATTGGTCATGAGTACATGAAGCTGCCTTATCCTGAATGAGACCCCTCTTGGTCCATCAGATTCAGTCTTGTCTACTCAGACTGGCAGCAGCTCTCCAGGGTCTTTCACCTCACCTCCAGCCTGGTCCTTTTAACGAGATGATGGGGATTGAACTTGGGAGCTTCTGCATACCAAGTAGATGCTCTACCACTGAGCCATGGCCCCTCCCCACCTGTGATAAGCAAGAATAGCCTCCAAGTGACTAGTCAGGAAAGCTTTTCAAAATGGAAGAGAGCTGACCCACCCCGCTTCACGACGTCAAAAATACCACAACTGACCAACACAAGTGTGTGTAGACAACTAAACTAGTTTGAAAAAGTCAGCTAGTAATTTTTGAGGATTTATCAGCAAGGCTACATATACAATTAAGTACCTGAATCTGAAGCGGGAACCAAGCCGGATAAAATCTGACCGGCTGGATTTAGTGTTTGTCGGCGTGCGCAACCGGAAGAAGGCGTGGTGTTCCACTGCACATTTCCACAGGTGCTTGCATGTTTTAGCACTGTCTAATCGGAAAACGAACGTGTGTTCTTGCTCTCTACCCTAATAGAGGGAAACAGGACCCCTGTAAGTTCTCATGCATGCCAGCACGTTAAAATCAGGGTCAGAGGAAGAACCCTTGATCTGGCAGTGGTCTGGGCTCCCTGATCAGAATCTATAGAAATCAGAGAGCTCCAGACAGTGCCAGTTCAGGCTCCAGCCAACAAGAGATGGGTACCTGGTCATCGTCTTCCACCACCACAAGCGTCAGCTTGCTCTTTTTGAAGTCCATCTTAGTGATTTTAGGCCTAAGGAGAAAAGAAACACGTGACCACAGATTAATTCACAAGACACAATACAATTAAGGTGCCTACCACTTTCATGCCCTGACCTGGATAGCCCAGGGTCGCCATGAATCAGCTGTGGCTTGACGGCACTTTCCACTATCCAAAGCTCCTTTACTTTGCTCTGTGGCAGGATCTACAATATTAAGAACACAGTAGTGATTTTTCCAGGAAGGAAGGCAGCATGGCATAGCCCAGGGGTGGCCAAACTTGCTTAATGTCAGAGCCACATAAAATGTTTGAGAGCTGCAAGACAAAAAAAGTCAAATGTTTGAGAGCTGCAAGACAAGAACAGATATCACACACACATTGTTTAATTGAAAAAATATGCCAGTTTGCTTTTTATTAACATCAAATGAGACTGACAAAAATAAAAACAAATGGGATAAAAACAGATATTGATAAATACATGGGGGAAGAAGTAGGAGGGAGGGAGGGAGGGAGGGAGGGAGGGAAAGGTGGAATGAATGAAAGAGGTGGAAAGAAAGAAGGGGGGAGAGAGAAATAGAAACCGAAACAAAGAAAGCAAATAGATGGGGGGGAGGTGGAAAGTGAGCAACTCTAACTTTAAATGTGTCCTCCAAGGCCCCCCAGCCTCCATGTCAGCTGGCTTGGAGAAGGGATTTAAAGAGACAAATGCCTTCTCCAAGCTGGCAGGGGGTGGGGGCTCTGAGAATGCATTTAAAGCTAAAGCTGCCTACCCAGGGAGGGGAACACTGGATGAGGAAGGGAAGACTGATTGGGGAGGCATGCCTCCCCTTCGCTTCCCCAGCAGTCCTGCCCAGAGCCACACAGTATGTGTGAAAGAGCCACATGCGGCTCCTGAGCCACAGTTTGGCCACCCCTGGCATAGCCCAGTTTTGTAAGATCTTGGAAGCTAAGCAGGGTCAGTATCTGGAAGGGAGACCACCAAGGAAAGCTCTGCAGAGGGAGGCCAATGGCAACCCACCTCTGCTTCTCCCTTGCCCTGAAAGCCCCTTGCTGGAGATCACCATAGGTCAGCTGCGACTTGAAGACACTTTACACATGCATGACTTCTTCTGTCATCCAACAGTGTACGTCATGAGAGCCAGCGTGGTGCAGAGGAAAGGGGGTTGAAACGTAAGCAGGACGAACTCACCAAAAAAATAAGCCTATCTTGTTTGCTCCTTCAAAGATCAGGATACCCGTTGGCGTCAACTCGAGTGCATACTCACAACCGTCTCTTCCCTACAAACAAGGCAAGAGTATGTTGAAAGCAGTTTCAGGCAGGTTCATATCGGGAAATTGTTTCAGAGGGTGGCTGTGCTGGTCTGCTGCAGAAGAACTGGATTTGAGTCCAGTGGCAACTCAGAGACCAACGAGACTGTCAGGGCCTGCGCTCTCGAGAGTTAAAAGTTCCCTTTGTCAGAAGAGAAAACGGGAACAGCTGATGAAAGCTTTTTAAGCACAATGTATTTAGTGCATAAATCATCACATTTAGTCATATGCTTCCCATCTGCTACAAAAATAACCTGCCATGATAATGTCTTACCTTAACAACGTGCATATCTACCCCGTACATCTCGAGCCATTTGGCTTTGTTCAAGTAGCACATTTCAGCCTGCGCAGGGCTCTTCCCCCTAGACGTGAAAGGGGAGGGGGGGGGGAATCAGCTGAATCTGAAATCTTCATTTTTCTCTTTCAACTTGTTTTTAAGAAACCCCCATTTGGAGGATGACAACACACAGCTCTTTACATTCACTTTTTTAAAAAAATCCCTTCTAAAATTTGCAAAACACACAGAACACGTACGGACACGGCCACAGTCCTCTATCAATACTATACCTGAATTCTTTCCACTTTTGAAAAATCTCAAATTCCATGGCTTCCGTTTGGTTTGGAGTAAATCTGAACTCTGACACAAGTTCCGGAGTGTGTTCCGGATGTTCACACTCGCCAAGCTCAGCTGCCAATGGTGGAAATTACAAAGAAAAGGTTAGGTAAAGGTAAAGGTTTCCTTTGCTCAAAAGCCAGTTGAATCCAACGCTAGGGATACTATGCTCATCTCCGTTTCCAAGCTGAAGAGGACGTTTCCATGGTCATGTGGCCGGCATGACTGGTCGCCGAGGCTCATGGAACGCTGTTACCTTTCCACTGAAGTGGTACCTATTTATCTGCTTGCAATTTCTTACTTTTGAACTGCTAGGTTGGCAAGAGCTGGGACCAGAGATTGGAGCTCATTCCGTCACGTGGCACTAGGGTCTCGAACTGCTGAACTACCAACCTGCAGTTCAGCGTCTTAACCACTGACTACACTGCAAATTAGATGATAATTCTCCCCAATTTCCTATCCCACTTCGCACTCAGAGAAAATATACACCTTCAAGGGGTTCAGGGTGGCTAAACAGAGGTCCCTCTCTGTCCTCACAACCATCCTGCGAAGTAGGTTAGGCTGAAAGTACACAACTGGCCCTTGTTCATCCAGTGGACTTCACACCTGAGTAGGGATTTTCAAGTCTCACAATTCCCAATCCAACCCACAAACTATCACATTGCACTGGCTTCTAAAAAGTAGTTCTTATAGAAAAAGTTCTATAAGATTCAGATTTGCATCTCACTTCATGGCAAACCTCTCCATGTTATTAGAATACTTCAGAATTTATTCTTCTTATAATCCAACTGCTTTCTACAGGAAAAATGTCTGGTATATGTTCAAATAATTTTAACAACCGACTTGGGAACCCACAAGACTTGTGAAAAGCAATTTCTGAAACAGCAACCATATTTTTCACTTTTCTCTTTTCTCCCTCCTATGAATGTCATCTTCTATAACATTTGCGTTCTATAAATGGGTAATTCATTCTCTTAATTTTCCCAGGAGAGGGATTAGTTCTCCATCCCAACAGATATTAGCATGGTAAATCTATTTCAATTCTAACACCCCCTATTATTTGAAACTTTTCCCCCCTATTAAAATCTGGATAAAGTAGAGTTTATTTATAGACTCTGAAAGAGAAAAGAGAACAAACGCTAAACAGCACAGCACCTGTAAAATAATACTTTGATGGAACAAATTTGAGTGTTCTAAATGACCCCATTTGCTACCTTTTTAAAGAGTATTTCACAGGAACATGGCTGGCAATTTGGGCCTGGAGGGAACCCCAGTGCTTCCAGGTAAGTACAGTCATTCTGAATTTCCATTACCTTTCTTTTAGATCCCAGAAAATATTTCAGTGTTCATACATAGCTGAATCTAAAGAGCTTCCTCAGGGGAACTTAGATTAGACTCTCCAACATGAGAGAAAGTCGTCCCTGCCTTCTCAACAAAGACAAGAACCCCACAGCCGTCTTCTAAAACCTACGTCTCATTTTCGAAAAGAAGCTTTGCTCCCTCAAGGCAATGATGCAGAACGTCACGTATAAATAGGGCTGCCAAGTCAACTTTACAGTTCAGCGGGGGGAGTCCCAGCCCTCCTCGGGAGTCTTCTCGGAAGTGACATCATCACATCGTGCACGTTGGGGGTGGGACCTGTATAATTCAAGGGGAAACCACAGAGTTTTCCCTCTAATGATGGAGTGTTCCCTCAAAACGTGCCCAACGCGATAACATCACCTCCAGGTGACGTCATCACGCCGGGCATGTCTCCGCAGCCCGGCAATTTGGGGGTGGGGTTCCCCCCGGCAGCCCAATGTGGGCCAGTGGGGAGTGGACCAATCAAGCAAGGGTTCCCCCCCCCCCGGGGACTTGGCAACCCTATGTATAAAGGGAGAATACGTGTTCACTGCACAGCAGTCCCCATGGATGTCAAGGAGGAGTCAAAACCTGGTCCCTCAAATGGCCGTCTGTGAAATGGCCACCAACAATGACTGAGCTGGTGACTGGAATTTACCTTGGAGGCACAAGGCTGCAAGTTCCACCACGGTTTCATAAGGGCATTTTAGTCTGTGAAGAAAGACACACAGACAATTAACTTTTCTTTGGTCAAGACTCAACATTTCTCATATGAAAGAACAGACACCCCTCACCCCTCATTCGCACTCATGAAAGGAAGGCCATGTGTGTGTGTTTGCATGTGTAAAGTGCCATCCAGTTGTAGCTGACTTGTGGGGAGGGGGTTCCAAGGCAAGAGATATTTAGAGGTGTTTTGCAGTTGCCTGCCTCTGCGTAGCAATCCTGGACACCCTTGGCGGTCTCCAAATACTAACCAGAGCCGATCTCTCTTAGCTTCTGAGATCTGATGAGATTTGGGCTAGTCTGGGCCCTCCAAGTCAGGGCAAAAGGCATTCAGAGGTGGTTTTGCCATTGCTTTCCTCTGTGTAGCAACCCTGGACTTCCTCTGTGGTCTCTCATCCAAGGGCCAACTAGGGCTGACCCTGCTCAGCTTCTGAACTCTGACGAGATTGGGCTAGCTGGGGCCATCCTGGTCAGGGGCATTACAGCTGCATTATCTCCCACCATTTCGACAAGGATCCTCTTTTCCAGTATGAAGAAGGAACTCAAGAGCTCTCTCTGGGGACTGCACTCACAGCAGCTTCTGAGAGGCACAGTAAGCCTTTTCATTTTTTAATAAACACAATAATGTCCAAAATCCAACACCCTGGCAGCAGCTGAGTTAGCCATCTGCACAATTATGTGTCCAGTGCTCCTGCATAAAGAAATATTCCCTACAAGTCAAAAATAAAACAACCATGAAGAAGAAGTGGTTGGAGTTATGCCCCACCCTTCACTACCTGAAGGAGTCTCAGAGCCAAACTGGCTCTCTAGTATGTTAGAGGGGTAGGCTAGAGCGCTTCCCCCTGACATGCTAGCTTTCCATATACAGTGGGTGGGTGGCTGGATGAAAACTAAGCTGGATGGCCCAGGCTAGCCTGATTTCCTCAAGCTAGCCTGGTTCTAGTACTTGGATGGGAGAACTCCAAGGAAGTCCAGGGTCTCTGGGTAGAGGCAGGCAAGGGCAAAGCACCTCTGTTCATCTCTGCCCTAACCCGGACGGCCCAGGCTAGCCCTGTCTCATCAGACCTCGGAAGCTAAACAAGGTTGGTCCTGGCTACTACTTGGAGGGGAGGCCATCAAGGAAGTTTGGGCTCGCTATGCAGAGGCAGGCAATGGCAAAGCACTTCTGGATGTCTAGAGCACGGAAGGTCATGTGAGCTCTTATCTGCTGAGCTACAGCCCAGATGGAGGCCTAAAATACCAGTGAGGCCAGAGGGCCTCCCAAGCCCAGCACCACAGCAGGGTCCAGTCCTCATCTCTCTCACAAGCTGGCAACCCTATTCCCCACTGAGGTAAAGGCAGCTAAAGTTTCTGAAGACTAGCATTCGATACCTCCCTGCTAGGAGAAGTGGGGGGAGAAGGAGGATGTCTAGCACAATTAGCATTTGTAAGAAAGTGAACCTGGAAGGGGAAATTTGAGGCCAAAGTAAAAAAACCCACACAGGAAAGTTTTAATACCCCTTCAATATTGCCAGGCACTGGTTGGCCGGGGGAGGCCTAGACCCCCCCCCCTCGGTAGTTTATGGCTATACCATGAAGGCTGACAAAATTTATGGCAGGGTCAGGCGCACCTTCAAGACGAACCAAATCTGTGGCCGGGGAAGAGCTTTCCTGAGTCACTTGGATAGTTCTGAAGGAGGGACTGCAGTGACTCAGGATAGCTCCTCCCCTGCCACAGATTTGGTTCGTCTTGAAGGTGCGCCTGGACTCTTGCTTTTTCTACTACACAGGAAGAAGAAACTGTTACATTAATCTGATGTATCTTAATCAACTGACATTGTTATCGCTAACCAAAGTGTTGTGCGGTAGAAAAGGGAATATTTTGAACAATAAAAGGCAAGACTTGGCGATTTTAAATCAACGGCTATGTTTTATTTTACTTTGAGTGCCTCCTGACAGGAAATTCAATTTAAATGTAGTAAGCATAAACAAAGATTTGCACTTACTTTCCCGAAAGAATGTCCTGCCTTAGCTGCAATACAAACAGGTACCTAGCAACATACAAGCAAAACGACAGTCACATTTCCCAATAGTTCTGCACCCATCCTGGGAAATAAAAAAATTACTTTGTACCAGAAGATTAAGAACCATTCTCAAACCATTAACAGCAGAGCATTTCCACACAAAAAACAAAGGATTATTCTATAGAGAAGAAGAAGAGATTGGATATATACCTTGCCCTTCACTCAGAGTCTCAGAGTGGCTTACTATCTCCTTTCCCCTCCCCTCCCCACAAGAAACACCCTGTGAGGTAAGTGAGGCTGAGAGAGCTCTTTTGAGGACTGCTCTTGAGAGAACAGCTCTGAGAGAACTTGTGACTGATCTGAGGTCACACCAGCAGCTGCAAGTGGAGGAGTGGGGAATCAAACCCGGTTCTCCCAGATTAGAGTCTGTGCTCCTAACCACTACACCAAACTGGCTCTCTAGGGTCATTCTTACATTCCCAATACCCCATGATCACTTATTACGCAGTAGATCTATAGGAAGTAGAAGAATGATTATCAAAAGAACTTACTGAAGGTTTCTCGTTGACTTGCTTATAGAAGGACTTAGCCATTGAATCTGTGAGCCAGCAACAAAGCAGGGGGTTGGAGTAGATGATCCTTGGGGTCCCATCCAGCTCTATATTTCCATGTTACACCAGCAAAAGTTGGACAGGATTACATGGAGCTCCAGAATGCATTGAAACTGCAGAGTCCCAACTATAGAACTGCTGTTTAGCACAACACCTTACGACAGGTTTCAGCTGGGAGACTGCACATGGCTAGGGTGAGTGGTGTGTACGCAGAGAGAGGGCAACCATGATGACGGAAATGGAAAGCAAGGTTTGCCCCCAGATTGCAGTCCTCAACCCGCAAACCTTGCAGTCCTCTGGGGGCAAACCTTGCTTCACTGGGAGCAACTGGAAACAGAACTGGCTCTAACTGGCAAGGCCCTGGGATCGGTCACCCCAATCATGCTGCAGTGCAGCAGGATGTTGAAAAGAGGCCCACCAACTTGGAAAGTAAACTCCAGACCTGTCCACCCCACCCCCACCCCTGGTCCCCAACCATTAGGCTACTGGCTCAGCCCATGTAAGGGACAGGCCAAATGTGCTTGTCCAAACCTGCGCTGCAGCTCGCTCCCCTAAATGACACACAGCTTCCAGGCTTTGAGGAGGAGCAGGAAGCAGCAGCAAGGGGTATCAGCTTCGCCTCTGAACAGAAATTTCATCCGGGACAGCCTTGCGGTAAGAGGCAGGTGCCTGCCTGAACTGGAGCTGGAGGGAAGCCCTGACCCTCAAGCTGGCAAACTGGCAGAGCTGCTAGCCCATGGGGTCTTTTGGTCCTTCAGGGGCAAACCAGTCTCGAGGTGGATAGGTGGGCTTGGTGCTCCTGCTGGTGGAAAGTGCTGTCAAGTCATAGCCAACGTGTGGTGACCCCTCCTGAGGTTTTCAAGGAAAGAGACCCTTCAGAGGTGGTTTGCCCTGGCCTGCCTCTGCATAGCGACCCTGGAATTCCTTGGTGGTCTCCCCTCCAAGTACGAACCAGGACTGACCCTGCTTGGCTTCTGAGATCTCACCAGGTCGGGCCAGCCTGGGCGAGGTGGTTCAACCTGCTGCCTGGTGACCTGTGAGAGTCCAAGGGATGGCAGTCAGCATCAGGTGTTCTTAAACAGGAAGTCCTTTATTGCAAACAGGTCCAATAGTCATCCACATGTCTTGTGTTAGTAATGCTGGGCATTCATACATTCAGGGCAGATATACAGTATTCAAAGGCTAGAGCATAATTGCACCTCCAATCATAGGAAAGATAAAAAGACCCCTAAAATATACTGGTCATTTGTTCACAGACTATAAGCGGGGAAAATTACAGTTTGCACCTGAACACAAGAAGCGGCTGGGAGTCAGACACCCAAGGTCAGGGAGGCGATAAGCTAGCTGCTAGGCTGAGAACCAGGGCTCCGTTGGGGCCGGGGAGCGCCGGAGCGCTGCTCCAGGAGAGAGGACGCAGGGGGGCGAGCACTTAACAAAGCCCCGCCCCCCCCGTCAATGCTCCCGGGGCCGGCGGCGCTCCGCCTTGAATGCGAAAAGCAGGGGGGATTTTTTTGGGGGGGGAGATGAGTTGGCGGCAAGCAGGCAGCCTTTGCAGCCCCTGGTCGAGCGGGCATTTCCTTGCAGCGAGGCAAGCTGGAAGCAAAACCACTCAGCTGACCCGGCCTGGAAGCGATCTAGCCAGCGAGCCGCCACGGAATAAATGAAGGCCGAGATGGGGGGGGGAAAGGTGGACGAGTTTCAGGGCCGCCCGCTGCAGGAGCAGCAGTAAACGGCGGTGCGTCAATCAGCGCCCCCAGAAACTCCCCCGACGGTGCGTTCGCGGCCAGTCTACAGCGGCCGCGCCTCCAAGCATAACCTCTTGCTCGTGTCTGGAAGGTGCAAGGGGGCTCCCGAGGTCCGTGTCTCATGTGAAGGGCAAGCTAGTCGCCTGCCGCATGGAGATGCCAAGGCGCTCCCCCCCCCGGGGCTGCAAGGCGGCTGCGAGCCCCAGCCGGGGTGGTGTCGGTCATTTCGTCTACCCACCATTGCAGGGGCGGCTGGAACAGGTGCGCAGGCAGCCCGCCTCGCCTCCCTCCCTCCCTCCCTCCCACCCAGGCGTTGGGCCAATGGGACAAGGCCCAGAGCCGGCCCCCCGCAGCCCGGAGGGGATTAAGCGGAGCGGGCCAGGGGGTTACACAGTGCAAGTAGCGAGTAGCGTTGCAGCCATCTGGGGTGCTGCAGGCGAGGGCGGCATCCAAGCAGAGGAGGTGGGCAAGTCCGCGGCAGAGTCTGGGACTGATTTCCGAGGCAGCGCGGCCAGGGTGAGGCGGCTTGACCTTCTGACCTGGCCGGTTTAATTAGGCAGCTGGAGCCTCCCTGCCGCAGCGATGCGCCTGACCTCGTTCTCCGACCCGGGGGGGGAGAGTTCGGCATGGCTGCTGCTGCCGCCGCCTCCAGTCACCGCCCCTGCCCCTCCCGGCAGTTGCCGCTTGGCTTGGCCGGAGACAGGAACAACAACTGCTAACCCCGCGCCCTCCCTCGTCTTCTCCTCCCCCCTTCAATACTCCCGGGGCCGGCGGCGCTCCGCGGGCCCTGGGAAGGAGAGGCCGGTCCCTCCCCCCTCCCACTGCTCCCGGGGCCGCGGCAGAGCGCCGCGGCCCCGGGAAGCTCTTTTCCTCCCCTCCTAAATACTCCCTCCCTTCCTTCCTTCTCTCTTTCTCTCCCCCCCACCTACCTACTTACCTTCCTCTTCCTTCCTTTCCCCCTTTCTTTCTTCCTTCCTTCCTTTCTTCTCTCTCTCTTTCCCCACCTACCTACCTACCTGTTCCTTCCCCTCTCCCTTCCTTCCCCTCTTCCTTCCTTCCTTTCTTCTCTCTCTCCCCCACCTACCTACCTTCCTGTTCCTTCCTTTCCCCGTCCTTCCCCTCTCCCTTCCTTCCTTCCTCCCTCTCTCCCCCCTTCCTTCCTTCTCTCTCTCCCCCACCTACCTACCTACCTTCCTGTTCCTTCCTTTCCCCCTTCCTTTCCCTTTCCCTTTCTTCCTTCTTTCCTTCCTTCTTTCCTTCCTTCCTTCCTTCCTTCTCTCTCTCTCTCCCCACCTACCTGCCTACCTTCCTGTTCCTTCCCCTCTTCCTTCCTTCCTTTCTTCTCCCTCTCTCCCCACCTACCTACCTTCCTGTTCCTTCCTTTCCCTGTCCTCCCCTCTCCCTTCCTTCCTTCCTCCCTCTCCCCCCTTCCTTCCTTCCTTCTCTCTCTCCCCCCCACCTTCCTACCTACCTTACTGTTCCTTTCTTTCTTCCTTCCTTCCCCCCTTCCTTCTTCCTCCCTCCTTCCTTCCTTCCTTTCTTCCTTCCTTTCTTTTTCTTTCTTCTCTCTCTCCCCCCCACCTACCTACCTTCCTTCCTGTTCCTTTCCTTCCTTCCCCCTCCCTCCCTTCTTGCCTTCTGACACACCTGACGTCAGGGATGTGTGGCCTTATGACACTTCCGGTGACGTCAGGGGGTGTGGCATATGCAAATAAGTTATGCTAATGAGCTCCTGCACCTCTTTTTTTACGAAAGGACCCCTACTGAGAACAGTGAGCACATTCCATAGACGGGGGCCCAGCCACACAGGAACCAACTCCCACCCAGGAGATGGCAGCATTAGCTGACAGGACCCAGTCAGGGGGGCCTCACTTTCATGGCCCCATTCTCAGTTCTGTTTCCAGTGCCTAAGAGAGTGTTGGCTTTTCACCAGCACGAGTGGTGCCAGAAACCACTTCAGTGCCTGCACAAGGCAAATCTATGAAGAAGCTGACTGGGGCTATTTACGCCATACGGCTCTGAAGAAAGCAAAAACAGTCATCGGATTATTAGGGTGGAATCAAAGACAGCGGAGCGTAATGACAAATGATGGATGACCGCTCAACAACACCCTGCTATTTACTAAGCGGAGGAAAGACAGTATTATTTTGTACATTAGGAATGACAGGTTAATAGGTGGGATTGGAAGGATCTCTGTTGAAGATAGGCTCAACGCCAGTTAGAGGTTCTGAAGAACATTTTGCTCAGAAGCCTTCTCACCCAGTGAGCAAATGAGGAGGAAACCCATGTTCTCACTGGGATCATCTTCACTGCCCCCCTGAACATAAAAACATAAGAGAAGCCGTGTTGGATCAGGCCAATGGCCCATCCAGTCCAACACTCTGTCACACAGTGGCCAAAAATACCAGGTGCCCTCAGAAGGTCCAGTAGTGGGGCCAGTACACTAGAAGCCCTCCCACTGTTGCCCCCCCCCCCCGCACCAAGAATACAGAACATCACTTGCCCCAGAATGAGAGATTCTACCTATACCTTGTGAGGCTAATAGCCACTGATAGACCTCTGCTCCATATGTTTATCCAATTCCCTCTTGAAGCAGTCCATGCTTGTAGCCGCTGCCACCTACTGTGGCAGTGAATTCCACATGTTAATCACTCTTTGGGTGAAGAAGTACTTCCTTTTATCCATTCTAAACTACAGTTCAGCAATTACATTGTGTGCCCAGGAGTTCTTGTACTATGAAAAAGGGAGAAAAGTGCTTCTTTCTCTACCTTCTCTATCCCACACATAATTTTGTAATGTCACCCCTCAGTTGCCCTTTCTCCAAGCTAAAAAGACCTAACCTCTTTAACTTTTCTTCATAGGGAAGGTGTTCCATCCTTTTAATTGTTTTAGTTGCCCTTTTCTGCATCTTCTCCAATGCTATAATATCTTTTTTGAAGAGAACAGGAGACAGGCGAGAACCCCTCCTGGCCACTGGCTGCTTGCCTCTTGGTCATCTGGAGGAATGACCAGGCAGTGACGTTACTGAGTAGCAGCAACAGGTGGGAAGAGGGGGCCTTGCTGGAGCTGGGCAGCTGTCCCAGGCTCCACACAGAAAGAGCAACAAGGGTTAGGACCTCCCCCTCGTAGTCCCAAAGCATCTCTGAGTGAACACAGAATAGTTGGGTACGAATGGATGAGGAAGGTGTTGGCTTCAAAAAAAGCACCTGAACTTAGGGCTGCCAGGTCCCAATGACGTGTTGTTGTTGGGGGGATTTTTTAGGAGCAGGGCGGGGCACCACAACGTGTCCACGTCACCAGGAAGTAACACTCTGGTTTTTGGGCAAAACTCTACAGTAGGAATAGCTACAAATCATAGAGTTTTGCCCCAAAACCAGAGCATCGCTGCCTGACATCCCTATGTCACTTCCAGGTTACGTAGTCACATCAGTTATTTCCGGCTTCTTGGAGGTAAGAGGGGGGAATTTGGAGGGTGGGAGACCTCTGCCTGGACTGGGGAGTCTGGCAACCCTCTCTGAACTCTACTTCAGTTGCAACCGTGAGGTTCTACCTCATCAACTAGGCCTTGGTCCACCCGAAAGGAACAACTACCCCCCACACTGCCAGCACTTGCCACTATTCTCCTCCTTTGGGCAGTTCACCTGGGCAGGACACTGGGACAGATGGGTTCTTCCCAAAACTAAGGGCAGCAACTCTCGTCACTCTGTATCTTTCCCAGAACCAGGGGACACTGGATCAGGCCTTAAGTATTCTAGCTTTTACAAGAAGCTGGAAATAAAAGCCTAGGAAATTCTGTCAGTGTAACCGAACTAATAAGGAAAACACGAGGCACAAGGCAACTAGGTAGTAGGAACACTGCCACACCACCTTCTCCAAGATGACCCTGGCCTCGCCACGCCACACTCCTAGATGCCTCGCCTCATAGTTGGGACTCCAGACCAGGGTAGGAGGGATCATCTGCCTGTAGAGAAGACAGACAGAAAACCCACTAGTAAAACCGTTTACTCTACTGGACAGATGATCCAGAACATGCGAGAGGCACTCAATTAGTTTCCCTACAGGGAGGGAACCTGAGTCCTCATCTGACAACGGTGACCTGAAGTCCCAACCATGAAGTCTACAGCAGGAAGGTTTCCAACAGCATCATCACAGCCAATACGAAACCTCCACGTTACTACTACTACCACTACTACTACTACTACTACTACGGCAGTGTGGAAGTGAAACTGCCCAGGACAGAATGCTTCTGAAACTGCTGGGCTATAATCCTGTCAGTAACCAGAATGTCTGCTGCCTTGTACCACTTTCCCAGGACTGGATGTAGCCCAGCACCCCTCAGCTGTGTAAGGATATGGGGATCTGAGAGCTGCCCCTCCTAGATGCACATAGTTTGAAGAACCTAGCTGTTCCACTGTACAGACACACCGAGTGAAAATGCACTCCGTCTCATAATTTAGGTAGGAAAATATGCACCAAGCTACCGCAAGACAAGGTCAAAGCTGGTTTGAAAAGGCATATGTGTGACAAGTGACCGTTGAAGGAAGCCCGCCAGCTTTGAATACCAGAAAGATGGATGCCATTCTATCCAGTATTTTCATCTGAGGACATTAAACGGGTTCCCGACATGGTGCACGTGGGCATGTGGTTTCCAGAAAGTGGGCAGGGCCAAGTGGGGCTTTGGCCTAGCAAGGCTGCTGACTGGCTGTGCAGATTTTTAAAAAGGTTGCTATGGCAACAGCTGCTATTACTGCACAAGGACCTTCACTGTGCAACTGAAGGCAGGCTGCGGCAACCATTTTATGACTGGGTCCGCCTCCTCAGGCTGCTCTTTCATGGCCGTCACTCTGTGGTTGCATCCACCATATTAGGTTAGAATTCCAAAGGTGTACGCAGAGTCAAAAAAAGGTTGGGGACTCCCCACAGGACCCTCATACTTACAGCCCCATATCAAGCATGCATACTTGGAAACAACGCCTGCTTATTTTTAAGTTGGTAGCAGGAGAGAGGAAATCAGGGACTGATCTGGGCCAACTGAGTGAGATCCAGGCACTGGAGTGGCTGTTTCCCTCCCGGTTGCAGGTTTTTAAGTCTGGGCTTAAAAGGCTTTTGGCAAGGCCCCAAGGACTCCTGGCTCGCAATCTGAGGCCCAGAATTAGTAGAGCCCATGGATTCACGGCCAGACCATGACATGGTATTGTATATATTTATTTCATTTGTCTTAGTGTTTCTTTGTAAGATACCTTTAATCCCCAGTGGAGGCAGGAAGGGGGGGACCAGACAGAAACAATTAAAGCAAGCAAGCAAACAAGCGCAAGACTGCACTCTTCTTCTTCCACATTCTCTCCTTGCTCCATGTTCTAATGACTACCAGGGAGGGAACAACAGCCATACACTTTCGTTTTCCAAGTAAAACAAGGCAAGAAAAAAGAATGTAAACGTCATTCTCCGTCTCCACGAGGGTTGCCAGGTGCTTACCATCTGCCAGAGGGAGGCTCCATCCTGCTCCCCGGGATCTTGTTGCAGGGGCTGCAATGACATCATCTGGATCTGATGTCATCACACCGGTCACATTGTGCAGGGGATGCTCTAGCATTTGGCCCAAAACTCTATGGTCACCATAGAGTTTTTAGCAAATGCTAGAGCATCCCCTGCACAACGGGCCCAGTGTAATGATGTCACATCCAGGTGAAATCATCACAACGGGCATGTTGGGCATGGTGGGGATCTTCAGGGGCAGGGCTCCCCCTGCCAGCCAACTGGCCGGTAATGGATTGGGGCCCCCAAAATCAGAGGAGCCACTGCCCCACTGGGGGGATGGCAACCCTAGTCTCCACTGAAACATGATTACATTCTTGCATCTATGATACCCTTTCCTGAATAACTTCTATGGTGGCTTGGATCCATCAGAAATTTCCACGGGTGGATGGGATTTCCTCATCAAAGGAGCATGACTTTCTTGCCTCCCCCACTCCCACTGCAACTCTAAATGCCACCCAAAATACTGCTCCTGGAGGGACTGGGAAGGACCCCCAGAAACACCCAAAATTGGCTTGGATGCAGCACAGCAAATATCTGATCTTTGAAGCACATACCAGCTCGACCAATCACGACATCATCAAGTAACACACAGCAGCTCACCTCCAGCCACTGAATCTCCACCCCCACCCCGGTAGTTAAGCCCTAAACCAGCATGGAGGTTAACTGTGATTAAGCCAGATCATGACTAGAAGTTGCATTTGAACTGCGGTTCAACTTGGAAAGGGCCGTGGCTCATTGAGGAAGCCCAACACAGCGCATGCAGAAAGCCCGGTCTGTTCTGAAGAAGAACATCTTGCATAATGGAAGCAAGAGAGCCCTATGCTAAAGGTCTTCGGAGAGCTGCTGCCAGCTGAACTGGCTCAACCGCACAGTTCAATTCAGTATAAGACAGCTTTATTTATGTTCATACTCTAAGCAGAGGCATCCCTTAAACGAAGTTAAGGTGGGAGCTGGGAAATTTGTGCTTGAGAAGAGAGGGGGAAAGAGAGCATGAGCTCCTGTTGCTAGCTCTTGAACCCTTTACTAAAGTTGAGGGAGGGTATAACAAGTCTACTGAAGATAGATTCATTTACACAAATTCTGCCCAGATTTAATGAGCAGACGCCACAAAGTCCTAATGACAGGGGCTGAAACTGGATAGCAAAGAAAACCAGGCCACACCTGGTAATAGACCAATCAACAGCCATTTACTGGTTTTTACTTGTAAGCTGCTTCAAGCAGGGCTCTGGGAAGAAAAGAACATAAGAACATAAGAGAAGCCAATGTTGGATCAGGCCAATGGCCCGTCCAGTCCATCAGGAGGTCCACTAGTGGGGCCAGGACACGAGAAGCCCTCCCACTGTTGCCCCTCCCAAGCACCAAGAATACAGTGCATCACTTGCCCCAGACTGAGAGTTCCTATCAATACCTTGTGGGGCTAATAGCCACAGATGGACTTCTGCTCCATATGTTTATTTAATTCCCTCTTGAAGCTGTCCATGCTTGTAGCCGCCACCACCTCCTGTGGCAATGAATTCCACATGTTAATCACTCTTTGGGTGAAGAAGGACTGTCTTTTATCTGTTCTAACCCGACTGCTCAGCAATTTCATGGAGTGCCCACGAGTTCTTGTATTGTGAGAAAGGGAGAAAAGGATTTCTTTCTCTACCTGCTCTAACCCATGCATAATATACAGATGTCCCAAATAAGTAAATTCAAGCATAAGCTGCACAGAACTCTCTTGGTAGAGCAACTACTCAAAAAGCACAACCCCAAATCTATCCCCCCAGCCTCATAACGTATATTAAGGGCTGTGATTCAGGATGCCTTCCTACCTTGTGAATTCCTCGTGGAGATTGTTTGGTTCTGATGAATAGTACTTGATCCGAAAGTGCAACACATAGGGTGGCCCAACTGCACAAAGAAATGAGACCAAACAATAAGCAAGATTAAATGTACATGACAGTGTCACAAGAGATTCGGTGAGGTTGATGAAACTCTGGTTTGAATGGCGCTGATGTGGCAGAGGTGGTGGAGGAGAAAGGAGCCTGTGGGGCAGGGAGCCTGGAGGCAGTGCAGTTGGAGAAAGAGAGCAGAGTGGACCAGAGTCTCAGAAATGGGAACTTGAGGGTCAGACCTAGAAATGCCAGTCCCCAGGTGGGGGCGAGGGATCCCTCGATTTGGCAGACTCCTGCTTGCTGCTGGCCAGCTTGGAGTACAGGCGCAGGGAGAGTGCTGGTCCCCAACATGATGACATCACTTTTGTGTGATGTCATCATGTTGGGGACATCCCCTCCCCCTCCCGAGTCCCCCGCCGGGGACTAAGAAGGACCTGGCAACTCTAGTCAAACCAGATGCAATGGCAACCTCCAGGAGACATGGAGAAGGGTGGGGACAGCAGAGTGATGACAAATTGGCCACTTCCAGTGCAAAGCTGTAGGAGACATCACTGCATTGGCACGACACTCTTAGGATTCACCTATAACTCTATGGTTTTGAAACCCACGGAGTGCTGGGTGGCTCCTAGAGCACTGTGCCAATGTGGTGACATCACTGCCACAGTCATGCATTGGAAGTGACACTGCAGCATTGGTACAATGCCGATCTCCCCCCCCCCCCTTTCGTCCACATTGCTCCCCTGAGCAGCAACAGCAGTGTCAAGGCCTGGGAGAAGGGGAGCCTGCCTCGGCAACTGCCGAGTTCAATCATATGTCTGCTCCCTTCCCCTACTGAGTGGTTGGTGGGTGGGTGTTCCAGTTTTTATCAGGAGAACATGAGAGTGCTAAAACTGGAAACTACGCAGTTCAAATTCCCACTCAGCCACAAGGTTTCACTGGGAGACCTCTGGGTCAGACATTCTCTCAATCCAACCTGTTTCACAAGGGGGATAAAATGGAGGCAGACACAACTATGTATAAAGTGCCCGAAATGCAGTAGATTAAAGATTTATGTCTAAAAGATGACAGGCAGACTCTGACCAAGGACATTTTTTTAAAAACTAGGAACACAGCCCTAAAAACTGAATGCCCTCAGAATCACTTAATCCATTATCTTAATTTTGAAGAGACCTTAAGTTACATTCTAAATTTACAGACGGGGGGGGGGGGGGGGGGGCTATGAGAGACTAGTTTTTAAAATAGATATAAGGACTGAAGACAGCCCATTCAGATTCGACATTCAAAGGCCAAATTAATTGGTTTTTAAGGGTTTATTGGTGACATTAATTTACTTTATTTATACCCTGCCTTTCTCCCCAGTGGGGGGACCTATGGCATGCATGGGGGTTGGAAACTGGGTCTCCCAGATCCTAGTCTGAAACTCTAACCATTGTATCCAACTGGCTTCCCCAGAACAGAAGCGATCACTTGGGCCTGGGCGTCACGCAAGTTGCACTGTAGCTGGTGAGCGGGGCCCTGGTCAGTTCTCCCACAAAGGCCAAAGACAGCATTGCAAGGTGCCCCCCACCCAAGGCCACCTTTTACTGACAAAACCCAAGGCTTTAACTGATAATATTGTTGTGGGTGACTAACAACAGCGACAGAGCATATTTGTTTTTTAAAGTTACAGGTGCTACTTCTGTTATTGGGGTGGGTGGGTTAACCCACAGCTTATTTGTTTATTTATTAGGTTTCCAATTTTTCTGTAAACCCAGGGCTTACTCAGGGTTGTAGAAAGGTTTGTTCATGGTTCCAATCTCCAGATTTAAGTAGCCACAGATTTTGACATGATAAAAACTAGGTATATTGACTGATGGGTAGTTAGCCAAAAATGTGAGTAGGTCAGTTGGAAATTATTAAAGAACCTGTCAGTGTGCGAGTCTGGACTGCTTGTTCATTGCTTCTTAGAAGGGGTGCCTCCTCTTTTAACCTGCTTATTTGGGGCAAGGTAATGCCCCCCCAATTATCTATGCAGAATCAATGGATGATATATTTTTTTAAAAGAGGATTAATGTTAAAAAGTAAATATTTATATTTTATTAAGAAGATAAAATGGAGTCAATATTCTGCAATAATATTTCTGCTTGTACACTTGACCTATAATGTACCAAAATGTTAGGAGGTCTACCTGTTGCCAGGAAATGAATGATCTGTGAATGTTACCTAGACACCGAAGTATTCACCCATCTGAACCAGGCCTGACCAAAGTCACCCAGAAACAAAGAATCAGACTTGCCATACTTACTTTTTATTTGCTTCTTGATGGGTTTCGAAAGGTCCAGCCAGTGCTGGGGAAAGAAAGCCCTTGTTTAGAAAAAACAGCAGGACTTTGCTGGCCTTTGGCTCTAGCTCAGGGGTCCCCAAAGTAGTGCCTGTAGGTACCATGGCACCCCCAACACTTTTCCTGGTGCCCACAAAGTGCTTTTAGAAAATGGGTGGGGTTGGATGGGGCTTTTGACTGGCTATGCAGGCTAAAAGGCATCCTGTAAGACAGACCATCTGCCTGAAGCATACCTGGATGACTAGGGCGCTGGAGTTAATTCCCCTTCAAATAATAATAGGTTGGCCCGTCTGCATAAGAATCGTTGGAGTTATTGCTCCCTGAAAGTCTTTGGACTACAGTGAAGTGTTGCTGCTGTAAACAGTTAACATTAGTCACCTTGGAAGAAGGACCACGAAACGAAGCGTGTATCTAGATTCTTTGTTGTGCTGGGACTTCAGTAGTACTCTACACACTGCGTTGTGGCTGTACTTTTCTATGTACTATACATTGTTACTTTTTGTAACTTTTGTTCTTTTTGGATTATATTATACTCTATGGGAGATTGTTTAGTGTCCTTTGTGACACATAGCCTCTCTGTGCTATACTGTGTATTCCGCCTTGTTTGTTGCTTTGCAACCTTGCTCCCTGACTTTTTGTTACTGGCTCTGCCTCCTCTGGCAGCCATTTTATGATGGCACCCACAGCCCTGTGTCAGAATTCCAGACGCCCGCAGACTCCAGAAAGTTGGGGACCCCTGCTCTAGTTTGAAAAGAAACAAGCAAAACAGAAGACCGCTCTCTGGGCAAGAGAAGGCTCTGCACTCAGTATGCATCTGCACCAGTGCCGCCGCCTTGATTTCATTGGAACACGGGAGTTCAAACCCTAACAGGAGTCAATTGCTTCTGTGGTTCTATCCCGTTCTTCAAGAGATACAGCACACCAGATAGCCTAACAATAAAAGTAAAACATACAAGACAATGAAACAGAGGGTATAATATAATTTTACTGAGCTGGATCCCATGGATCTCTTCTGCTGTCAGCACCCTTTCCCCATAACCTGAGCAGCTGGAGGCTCTTCTGATGGGGGGGGGGAGTATTGGCAGAGGGCTGCCTGCCCCAGAAGAAACCACAGCTGTTAGTGTAACAGATCTGTGGGCTCCAAACCAAGACATCCACTCCTCAAAACCCAACAATGATAGTCAACACAGATATCTCTTCCATCTCCTTTACCTTAATAAATGACAATCTTCCCCTCAAACAACGAGGTAAGGGTTAGACTCTCAGTGGAATATGCTAGAGAAATATGTAATGGAGCTTTACTCTCATTATTCAAAACCACATTAATCTTGGCTGGGGTTTTCAATGCCAGAATAGGGGCTAATGATACAGAGTTAGTCTTTGGAACAAGTCGACACTGTACAGTATAGAAGTCTCTGGACTTCGTTTCTCCAAAGACTCTGGTATAAATCACTCTGAAACCCAGTTAGTCCAACTGGTTGCCAGTTTAGCTCTTTGCATAGCAAAAGGCAATCTGACTTTAGACTCAGGGGGAGAGTTTACCTTTTTTCCACACAGGAGTGCTAGTGCTGTTGATTATTTTCTAATTTCGAGGACTAGTGTGCATATCCTATGTAAGTGCTCAGCTGGAAATACAATGGCTAGTGATCACTTGCCTATTCAAATCTATCCTCTTCAAAGCAGACTGTTATTGTTAGAAGGAAATGAGATAACAAATTAAAGGATGATTGTAACTCCTTTATTAAATCCAAAGAAGTGGTAAAGATGAAGAGAAGAGAAAAGATTGGATTTCTACCCCGCCCTTCACTACCCAAGGGAGTCTCAGAGCGGCTTACAAACTCTTTTCCCTTCCCCTCCACACAACAGACACCCTGTGAGGTAGGTGGGGCTGAGAGAGCTCTGACAGAAACTGCTCTTTTTCAAGAACAGCTGTGCCAGAAAAACAGGTTGCTTACCTGTAACTGATGATCTTCGAGTGGTCATCTGTGCATTCACACTAGTGGGTTTCTGCGCCTGCGCCGAAACTCATCGGTATCTAGAAAGCTAAAACGGATTTTCGCGCCCAGCTCCATCACGCATGTGCGGGGCGCCACCGCGCATGCCCAGAGGAGCCGGGCGCGAACATCCCACCAGTTCCTTCTGACACTGCAACCAGCAGATAGATTCCGCCTGGCCGCAGAGGGGAAGGTGGGCGGGAGGTGTGAATGCACAGATGACCACTCGAAGATCATCAGTTACAGGTAAGCAACCTGTTTATCTTCGACGTGGTCTCTGTGATTCACACCAGTGGGAGATTAGCAAGCAGTCCTACCTGGAGGTGGGTGCAGGCAGGCGGTCAGCGAGAGGCAGTTGACAGGATGAGTCTGCCCATGGCCGTCCGGTCTGAGGCTCTAGTATCCAGGGCGTAGTACCGAATAAAGGTGTTCGGAGACGCCCAGGTGGCGGCCTTACAGATGTCCGATAGGGTGACACCCTTCAGGAAGGCCGTAGATGTGGAGACTGCTCTGCTGGAGTGTGCTTTCACGGGGCCCGGCAGCTGGGTGTGGGCCAGTTCATAACATAGGGAAATGAGTTGGACTATCCACCGAGAGAGTCTACGTGATGTAATTTGTGTGCCCATTCTGCCTGGGGCATAAGACACAAAGAGACGCGGGGATCGACGCGTTGCTTTGGTGCGTTGGAGGTAGAATAGGATGGAGCGCTTAACGTCAAGCGTGTGTAATAAGCGCTCCTCTTCCAAGGCGTAGTTGGGAAAGAAGTCCGGTAAAAAGACCTCGGAGTGAAGATGAAACTCCGAGAGTACCTTTGGTAAAAAGGAGATGTCTGGGAGTAGGCGAACCCCGTTAGGGGGGAAGGAGAGGTATGGTGCGTTGTGCCTGAAGGCGAGAATCTCCCCGACACAGCGTGCTGAAGTGATCGCGACTAAGAATGCCGTTTTCCAGGCTAATAGTCGTAGGTCGCATGAAGATAGAGGTTCAAACGGCTTCCTAGTCAGCTGGCGCAGGACTGGGGGTAGGTCCCATAAAGGTGCCAGTGGTTTCGACGGCGGGTAGAGGTGTAGCAAACCTTTGAGGAAGCGTTTGGAGAGGGGATGTGTGAAGACCGTGAAGCAGTCGATCCTGCCATGGAACGCAGAGATAGCTGCCAGGTAGACCCTGATAGAGGAGTGTGACAATCCGGAGTCAGCCAGCGACAATAAAAAATCAAATATACGCGGGAGCCCCACTGAGGTAGGGGAGGCGTTGTCTGTGCGAAGGAAGTTGACAAACCGTGTCCATTTGTAGGCGTAAGACGTTCTTGTGGATTGTTTTCTGGAGTTAAGGAGGATGTTAGCTACTCCGGGGGAGAAGCCCGGGGGAATAGCCTCCATGCTGTCAGTTTCAAGTGTGGGTTGTCGTGGTGCAGAAGTGGGGATCTGGTGATGCTGAGGAGGAAGGGGTCGGGTGGAAGGTGGATGAACCGACCCTGAGCCATCAGTAGTAGGAGAGAGAACCACTGCTGGCAGGGCCACCAGGGCGCTATGAGGATGCAGTCTGCGTGATCTGTCCAGATCTTTGCGATCACTCGTGTGAGCAGGGGCAGGGAAGGGAAGATGTAGAGGAATGTGTTCGATCATGGGAGCAGTAGGCCATCCCCTAGGGAGTCGGGATGCATGCCTCCCCTGGAACAGAAGTGGTGGCATTTGGTGTTGGATTTGGTGGCAAATACGTCGATGTCTGGAGTGCCCCAGCGGTGGAAAATGGGGCATAGATGCGTGTCTGAGAGTTCCCATTCGTGTGGAGAGGCGAGGCCTCTGCTGAGGCTGTCGGCCTTGGTGTTCTCGTGGCCTGGGATGTGAGTGGCTCGGGGATAGATATTGTGGAGAAGACACCAGTTCCACACACGGAGGGTGAGGCAGCAGAGCGACCACGAGACTGTGCCTCCCTGTCAATTGATGTAGGCAACGGTCGTCGTGTTGTCCGAAAGAATGGCCACGCAGTGCCCCTGCAGCAGATCGCAGAAGGCATGTAGGGCATGGAAGACCGCCATGAGCTCCAGGTAGTTGATGTGTTTGGAGTGGAGTGGGGTCTCCCACGGGGCCCCCGTGGTATGCCCGCCGAGGTGTGCCCCCCAACCCCAGTGGGAGGCATCCGTAGTGAGCGTTCGTGTGGGTGAAGGCACGTGAAAGGGTGCTCCCTGTAGAAGGTTGGGGAAGTGAGTCCACCACATTAGAGAGTCTCGGACTCGCTGGGGGGGTGTCCAGAGGGCTGATTGTGCGTCTTGGTTTGGGTGGAAGACTTCGAGAAACCAGCGCTGCAGGGGCTGCATGCGCAGCTTGGCCATCGGGATGACCGCTGTTGTGGCCGCCATGAGGCCGAGCAAATGCTGGAGGAGGAAGGCTGACGTGGAGGTGCTGGACCTGACTTGCTGTGCTAACTCTGCCAAGACGACTGCCCTTTCGTTCAGTAGAAAGGCCGTCAAGCAGGTGGAGTCCAGGATGGCGCCAATGAATTGGACTCGTTGGGCAGGGCACAGGTGAGATTTGTCCTCGTTGACCTGTAGTCCCAGTCTTCTGAGAAGGTCACGGGTGCGGGTAATGTGGAGGGACAGGGCTTCTGGGGAGTCTGCCACCAGTAGCCAGTCGTCGATGTAAGGAAATATTGCGATTCCTTGCAGATGTAGATGCACGACTACGGCCACCATGGTCTTGGTGAACACGCGAGGTGCTGTGGACAGACCAAAGGGGAGGGCCTTGTACTGGAATTGGTCGTTGCCGACTGTGAAACGGAGGAACTTCCGGTGGGGCAGGGCGATAGTGATATGGAAATATGCGTCTTGTAGGTCTAGGGTTGCCATCCATGCACCTCTGCGGAGAAGGGGAAGAAAGGAGCACAGGGTGATCATGCGAAAGCGCCTGTATTGGACAAAGTTGTTGAGATTGCAGAGGTCGAGGATGGGTCGAGTGCCTCCGTCCCTCTTGGGGATCTGGAAATAGTGGGAAAAGAAGCCCGTTCCCTGGTGGTCAAGTGGGACTGGTTCTATCGCATCCTTGGATAGTAGGGTAGCAATTTCCGCATGTAGTGCTTGGGTGGGTGGAGTGGTTGTGAATTTGTGGTATGATGGATGATGAAGGAATTCTATACGGTAGCCGGAGGCTATGATAGAGAGCACCCATTTGTCTGTTGTGATCTTGCACCAGGCCTTGATGAAAGGTGCTAGACGAGTGGGCTGTATGAGGGATGGGACAGAGTCAAAGGCCCTGTTTGGGGCCTCTTGCAAATTTTTGGCGTCCCGAGGACTGTGGTGTATTCTGCCTCTGCTTGGTCTGATATTGTGGTCGTTGCTGAGTAGGTGAGGGTCTCGGGCGCCACGAGCGATACGGTGAGTTCTTGGCTGAGGAGCGTCGTGACCAGGGTCTGGACCAGGTGCGTGGTCTGTAAGGGCGCGTGGTGGACGGGGATACTCCAAGGGTCCTTGATGCTTTGATACTCTTGTCGAGGTCTTGGAGTACCGTATCCGTGGTCGAGTGGAAGAGACCTAAGCCATCAAACGGGAGGTCCTCTATGAGGGTTCTAGTGTCCTGTTGTAACGACGTGTTGCGTAGCCAGGAGTGTCTTCATAGGGCCACTGCGGTGGACATGGTTTTGGATGAGGCATCTAGGCTGTTTTTGGCCGAGTTCACTTGCTGCTTCGCCAATAGGAGGCCCTCCTTCTGGATTTTGCATAGCGCAAGATGCTAGTCATCCGGCAAACCTTGGGTAAGGGCAGAAACTTGTTCCCATAACGCGTACTGATACCTGCCCATGCAGGCAAGATAGTTCGCCGTCTTGATGCCCAAGGCTCCTGCGGAGTAGACTCTGCGGCCGAACGCATCTAGGCGCCGGCTTTCCCTATCTGGAGGGGTGGAGTGAGCCCGCTTCAATCTGGTGGAGGAGTTGACCACCATTGAGTTTGGTTTTGGGTGGGTCAGAAGGAAGTCGATGCCTTCTTCCTGGAGCCTGTACATGTGGTCCATGCAATGTGAAGATACCGGTGCCGAGGCAGGCTTGTCCCATTGGGATTTGGTGGCCTGGAGTAGGACCGTGGAGAGCGGGAGGGTGATCAATGGCGATGTGTCCATTTGTACGATGTCGAACACCGGGTCCAACACCGATGGTGATGGTTGAGCGATAGGGATACCTAAGGACATGGCCATCCATTTAACCAGGTCGCCATAGGAGGAGACGTCTTCCGACGGCAAAATGGGTAGATTATCAGAGGTGTCCGGCTTGGGGGATGGACGATCTGGGGAAGTGTCCGAGGATCCGTCTTCCTGGTCCGATTCGGGATCATTCTAAATATCTCGGGGTTTATTTTAATTATAATCTTTCATGGACCGTGCATATTAAATCGGTGATTTGGAAGCTTCATTCATTGTTATCCACCTTGAGATATATATATATATATTTTACTCTAAGGGGGCACAATATATAGCTGCCCTTCAAAAATGGAGTTTTGCCAATGATGCTCCATGTTATTCCAGCAGGGGTTACTGGCCCCCTGCAACTATTTTTTACAGTCTTGCTGAATTTTCCCCGCCCCCCCCCCAAATGTCTTGTTCTTCCTCGTATCCCCTTGTCAGTAATTCAGCCAGAGCTTGGTCTTCGTCAAGTTTCCGCTCTAGCCTGGATGAAAGTCTTTACATTTCATATTCGCCTTGCTGACCTAGATTCATTACCCCATTTTTGTTCCTTTTACTGGTTCAAGGTGGTTGATTCAAAATTAGGCTCCTGGTTTACAAAACCAGTTTTAATAAGGAAATCCCTGCCAAACAGAATGTTGATACTCACCCAGAAAAAGTTTTTTAAAAGAGACGGGTTTGTTAAATGCTCTCCTCTACATTATAACATCGTGTTTAAGGGTGCCTTTACTCTCCAGTCTTATTTTTATTATTTGACAATTCCTAAATTTAGAGAAGCATATATGTTAGGGTGGTGTAATGCTTTTAACTCAGCTGAAATGATGGGGCAGCTCAAAAACACTCCTTCAGAAAACTGCACGGCTGCCATTTTCTGGCTGCACCCACCAATCTATGTCAGAATTCCAAAGCTGCCCGGAGGCTCAGAAAGTTTGGGGACCCCTGATCTAAACCCCAAACATCTGCTAGTGGTTCAGTCAATTTGCCATTTCCCCTTTACTGGCTGATATTTGATTAAAGTGCCATGTTTGATTTATTACGCTTATGGCCCCATACTTCCTCAGAGAAACTCCAAATAGCTCCCCAGTGATCTCCCAACGGGGCGGCTTTGAAAGAAGCCCAACTGTCCTGACTTCTTCTGTTTAAATATGTTGCTTAAAAGTGCTACACTGAAAACTGACCATGTGCTTTGGTACGCAAGTGATGCAATTCTCCATTTTGTTGATTTAAAAAGTATTCAGCCCACTGCTTCTGATTTCTGAGACTTATCAACTTGACCCAATGAGCCAAAAAGATCCTGAAAGTAGTAAAAACAACTCTTTAAATAGCAATGGTAGCAGAGAAAATAGCAGCAGAAAAGGAAATAACAAGTAAAGAGACTCCCAACATTCACTAAATGCAACAGATGTGCTATACAACCTTCAAGACATTAAGAATCACAGAACTGAGAAACCTGTAGGAGAACATTTCAGCCTCCCAGGGCACTCAATGGGGGACCTCAAAGTAGCTGTTTTACTGCAAAGGAATTTCAGAAACAGACTGAAACAGGAGACTGCTGAATTACAAGTTCTTACAACACTCAAGACAACAGAACCCCCGGGGCTTAACAGAGATAAGGGGTTCTTATCTCACTACTCATGCTAAATCACTCAGTTCTCACTTATACCCAGAATTAAACTTCGTTGGCCTTAAAGGTGCCACTGGACTCACACTTCATTCTCACAAGTGTTAACTGTTTTATTATCTGTAAGTTAATTTGTTGCTATCCACAGGTCTTACCACCTGCATTAATCCAAACATAGCTATACTTAGGCTTACCATTCCCCAGGTCTGGGTGGGGTATCCCCACCCCAAATAGAGACATTGCTGTGTGACCTCCCCGATGCACTGATGTCACATGGAAATGCTGTCATTGTGTTAGGGATGGCGCATGGCGATGCTCTGGTTTTTGGGCAAAACTCTATGGTTTGTTGCCAATTTTACCATAGAGTTTTGCCCCAAAAGCAGAGCATCGCCATCAACACAATGTCACTTCCGGGTGATGTCAGTGCGTCAGGGATGGCCCTGCCCACTCCTGGAATGCCTGCCCCCAATTCCCCCTGACGGCATGACGAATTCCCCTGGCAACTCTAGTGCTACAGGACTTGAATCCTGCCAATCTTGCACATATCTGCTGGAATCAAAATAGTCAGTATGCAACAGCTGACGGATGACACTGGCTAACAGAGCTGTTTCTCCCTTTACTGAGGTGTTAAACTAAGCACTTTCCTATTGCTAGCCAAACACAGGAATTTATTTATTTATTTTTGCATTTATATCCCACCTTTCTAGGCGAGCTGGCTCAAGGCGGCTTCCAACAATTAAAATACCATCAAGCATGGTTTACAAATTAAAGGATATTCTCACAATAACTTGCAGGCAGGAGGAACTGTGACACAGTCTAGGTATGAAGCTCAATCCAACAAAAAGGCTCTGATTTTTGAGCAGAAATTTGAACCAACTTATTGGAACTCTGGTTTTGATTCCTTTATTCCTCTCATCCGCCAAAACTTATTGACATCAAACTTTGCATTACAGTTAGGAGTGTTTGCTACTGAGCAGTTCGCCTTGACAACGATGTAGGATACATAAGACTCTGAGGACTCTGTATTCGCTAAACGATTTACCTCCTTGGATGTGCAGCTGCAGGGGGCTTTGCCAAGAAGCTAGCTGGCTTGGAAAGGACAGACGGGAATGCAGCATACTCCTAACCCCCCCCCCCCTTTGCTCCCATGGCTGTTAACAGGGTTGCCAGGTACCCAACCAGCACATAAGGGCAGTGGGGGAGATCTTGCCCAGCATCCCAGGGCCAGTGGCACAGCAACACCACTTCTGGCAACATTGGGATGCTCTGGTATTTGGGCAAAAATGGCTTCTACCATCCCCAGCAACACAATGATGTCCCTTCTGGTGTGTGCTGGAAGTGATGTCACAGGGTTGCCATCACTGAGACACAGGGCTAGGCCTCTCCCACTGCTGGTTAAGTCCCCCACCTACCAGCTGATTGCTTGGGGGGGTCAAAGCCCGGGGGAAGCGGATCCCCTGACCCAGTGGGAGCCTGGCAACCCAGGCCGTTAATGCTGGGGAACTCCCTGACCTCTGCATGCTCATATCCTCCCCTCAGTGGCCAAATGGGAAGGAAAGTTCAGCCTGCTAATCAATGGGCCACTACTAAACTCCTGCATTTTAGGCAGGAACACTACATTTGTTTTCTTTTGCAGTTGTTACAGGCAAGGAAGCAAGACAGCTTATTTAACTTCTCTACCATTAAAAGCAGGTGGCCTTTTCAGAGAGGAAGACAGCAAGAGACGGGTCAATAGCCCCTCTCTCTCCATCACTGGTAGCTGAATTTGCAAAGACATTTTTTTAAAGTAACTGGGTGGTGAGTAGACGGGGATGATGACTGGGGGGGGGATGTCCAATGAAGCTTGAGGAAAATACAACTCCACATTAAGCAACTTTTCTCAGCATAAAACAACACAGAGAAGCGTTGTATTTACTTCATTTATACTCTGCCTTTCTCCGCACTGGGGACACAAAGCCGCTCACGTTGTTCTCCACTTCATCCTCACAGCAACCCTGTGAGGTAGCTTAGGCAGAGGGTGTGTAACTGGCCCAAGGTCACGCAGCCAGCTTCCATGGCAGAGTGAGGATTTCAACCGGGGCCTACCCGAGCGGGTCCACACTCTCACCGCTACGCCACATTGGCTCTGAGTACAGAAAGTGAACCTTAGGAGAATGGTTCCCGCAGGTAGCCGTGTTGGTCTGAAGCAACAGAACAAAGTGCATGTACACAAAATTCTTATACCCATAATTTGTTCTGTTGCTTCAGATCAACACAGCTAGCTGCCTGAATCTACCTTCACGGAGGGCACCAAATTAAGCCTCATGAATTGGGGTATCTGAAGAAGTGTGCATGCACACGAAAGCTAATACCCAGAATTAAACTTTGTTGGTCTTAAAGGTGTCACTGGACACAACCTGTGTTCTTAGGGGGAAAGGGGGGAGCATTCAGATCTGAGTCCTGACCATCAAAGGAGAAGTGGATTTTTTAACCCTTTGCTCTCCCTCCTTTCTTAAATTTGCCCTGGTCAGGTGTTACAAGACCTCGCTGGGAGGGAAGGGGAGGGAAAGAGTCTACCACATTTCTCTCCATAAATGCAAACTTACCTAATATTATTCCATTTACTAGAACTGTAATTTATGGTTATATTCTACACATCTGAAGGTTCTCACTGTAAACAAAATGGAACTGTTTTTCATAGTTCAGAAAAATCATTATCCTGTCAATTAATGCCCTTGCAAAGATTAAATGAAATAATATAACACACCCAGGAACCTGCTTCTTTTTCAATTGTACTTCAGTCCCGGCAGCACAAAAACGCCCACCCACATGTCTGATCGATAAACACCTTCTCTCTACTTCCTTTTCCCTGATGGAGCAACCTGAAATTATCCTGCCCAATCCATAAAAAGACTGGTCCAGAGGAAGCAAGTAAAATAACTGGTTCCAATAGCAACAAAATTCACAAACAATGGAATGATACAGTCACTGTGCAACAATAATTAAAACACTGGCGGGGGGGGGGTTAACAAAGGCTAGCCCAATCTCATCCAATCTCGGAAGCTAAACAGGGTCAGCTCTGATCAGTATTTGAATGGGAGACCTCCAAGGAAGTCCAGGGTTGCTATGCAGAGGCAGGAAATGGCGAACCACCTCTGTTCATCTCCTGCTCTGGCCTGGATGGCCCAGTCTCACCTGATCTCCTCAGAAGCTAAGCAGGGTCAGCCCTGGTCAGTACTTGGATAGGAGACCACCAAGGAAGCCCAGGGTTGCTACACAGAGGCAGGCAATGGCAAACCACCTCCCAAAGCCTCTTGCCTTGAAAACCCTACAGCAGGGGTGGGCAAATGGCAGCCCGCGGGCCACATGCGGCCCGCCACAGAGTTTTTTGCGGCCCGCCAAGACATGAAGATTAACAAGAGTAAATATAGATGCTCTTTGACAGACATTAACTTGCAGGCTGTGATGAGAATCTCAACAAGCAATCTCACTCCTGATTTCAAAAAAATTGTAGAAAAGTGTGATAGGGTACATTTGTCTCATTAAACTGATTCTAAAATTAAATGTGCTTGCAGCTATAGATGATATGAAATTAGCACAATAAATAAATTGAATAAAACTACCACTATTTTATTTAATTTATATTTATTGATTTTTATGATACAATTTATACCTTTTCTGAAATGCAAAGTTAAGTAATGAATGCAATCATTTTAAAAAGTGTGGCCCTACACTAACCTCCGCTCCCACAAAGCCAAAACAATTGCCCACCCCTGCCCTACAGGGTTGCCAAAAGTCAGCTGTGACTTGACAGCAAAAAAGAAAAGTTGCTCTAAAGAGGGCAAGTCTTCTGTGGAAGAAACTGTCTTTTCAAAAATTATTCTTTTAACACACCCCAAATTCTATATTAATTGGGGGAAGCCTCCACAACCCTTACAACTACACACCCATTTTGACTGTAATTTGTGGGTCTTGATGCATAGGATTTTCAAGGCAAGAGACAAATACAGGTGGTTTGTCATTGCCTGCTTCTGTGTAGCAAAACTTGTCTTCCTCGGTTAGCAGTCTCTCATCCAACTACTAACCATGGCCGACCCTGCTTAACAGCTGAGATCTGACAAGATCACACTAGCTTGGGTTGTCCAGGTCTCAGGCACTCATGTGAATAGTAGATTCTTTTTATACTTTTCATGACAAAGAGCAATTTAGCAATGGAATAAGTACTAGCTGCCACCAACTGCAGGTTCTTGGACAGTTGACCCATAACCATGCTGTGGGCACAGACTCAAGCATTTTGGGCTAAAGCTGGTCTCCACTGAATGTAATACTGCCTTATTATGAGGTGAGACCCGAGAGTTGTTCTTTAGTACAAACAAAACCTATATTTAATATATGTTTAAAAACCTTCCTAAATTATGTAATGTCAACAAATACAAAATGTGTATTCGAAGTATAAGTCCTCCTATGCCTGTCTAGGGGTTCTTCAAGGCTGCTGGGAGGGTCACCTTAACAGCAAGAATGAAAGTCGTATGTTTGGAAAGTGCCATCAAGTCACAGCTGACTTACGGCCAATGTTCCCTCTAAACTCCACAGTGATGTGAGCAAAAATTCTACCTTGCAAGCAAAAAAAACTAGTAGCATTAAAGTTGTGAGCGAATCTAAATTTGACGATTGTGTAAATTAGCTTTTTAGAAGATTATACTTTCGTAATCTTGTAAAAATCTTAGAACTAATTCTTTTAAACTATATTTAAACTATTTTAAGAATAATTTAAAAATTAAAAGAGAAAACAGAATCAAGTCAAATTTCATTACAGAAAATGTTGTCCTCTATGGGGATAGACTAGGCCTACAGATAACAGATCTACCTGCTCCTTTCCACTATAGTGGTAGACAGGGCTCTTTTTGTAGAAAAAGCCCAGCAAGAACTCATTAGCATAATAGGCTACACCCCTGACAGCACAGTGCATTCACATATTAGGCCATACACCCCATGCTCAGATTCCCTCAAAGATGAATAGAAGTACTATAAAGGGAGAACTGTGTCCAGCTGGCACACCTTACCATGGTTTTGGTGAAATGCCAATGCTTTCTGATGGCCTTTGCATCAAAGGTACCTTTACAATTTGCACTGAAAGGTGTTGCGGAAGGAAGGAAGGAAGGAAGGAAGGAAAAGGAAGGAATTGCATAAATATTTTGAACAGATTTTATTTGCATAAATATTTTGAACAGATCATAGCCAGATTGACCCCTTTGGAAGAAAAAAGTAAAAACAAAACAGGTAGCATTTTAAACTCTATTTTAGGTTGGCTAGCTTTAAAGCTGGATGCCTCAGCCTAGCCCAGTCTCAGAATATCTTGGAAGCTGGAAGGCCTCACACGCCCCATCTCCGAGCAGAGATCGAGTGTGCGGGGCCCTTTCCCGCCCGCTCCCTGCACTTAAAGGGAGCTCCCTTAAGGATATAAGAACATAAGAGAAGCCAATGCTGGATCAGGACAATGGCCCATCCAGACCAACACTCTGAGTCACACAGTGGCCAAAAACACCAGGTGCCAGCAAGAGGCCCAGCAGTGGGGCCAGGACACTAGAAGCCCTCCCATGGTTGCCCCCCACCCACCAAGCCCCAAGAATACAGTGCATCACTTGCCCCAGACTGAGAGCTCCTATCTATACCTTGTGGCTAATAGCCACTGATGGACCTCTGCTCTTAAGAACATGCCACAGGTTTATTCCCCCCTGTCAAGAGCAGTGCAAGGAGGGGAGGGGCTCTGTGGCACCGACATATCAATAATGATGGAGGCGTTGCCCATCCAAGGGATGAGGTGGCGGCCTTGCTCCTGCTGCTGCGTCGTCGTCATGGAACGGCTTGCAGGTGAAGACCAGCAACTCCATGCAGCCGCCGCCACCATTGCTGCTGCCAGCCGGGCCTCCAGCCGTGGAGGAGGAGCAGGCCGCACCTGAGAGCACTCCCCCGCCAGCAGCTCCTGACAGATGTACATGGAGATGAGGTGAAGGAAAGGAATCCGAAGCCTCCAGTCGCCTGGCTGCTCCTCACTGCTTCGCTCCCCTCAGAGTCGCCATTGCCCAGGAGGAGGGCCTCGCATGGAGATCGGGCATGCGGGGCCCTTTCCCACTGGCGGGGAGGGGAGGGGCGGGCTCGGACACCAGCTGAAACACTGTTCTGGTGTGTTCCGGCCCAAAAATAGCCCTGGTGGTAGACCTGGCCTCAGACCCTGCACTGAGCCTTAGGAAACATACCAGCACTTGTGGGGGGGGGGGGGGGGAGACTCTTGCAGTCTACTTTGGGGTTTTTAAAGTGAAATATGACAAATTTACAGGTCAAGTATAACAGAGGTGGAACAATCACTATCAGAATCCTGCCTAACCTAAAAAACAGGAAGTTGCTTAAATGTTATCAGTCTGCCCAAACTACTTATTTATTCGAATATTTATATCCCACTTTTACTGTCACTCAAGGCAAGTTACAAATCATACTGAAAAGCGTAATAGGGGTGTGCTCTATTATAGCCATTATAGTCAATGGGCCCCATGGGCTATAATGGAGAATCAATCTAAGGGTACCTGGGGTTCTCAAGGGGCTTTTTGAAGTATAGGCACCAAATCTGCAGCATAACTGCTGCTGCCTCTTCTCAAAAAACCCCTCAAGTTTCAAAAAGATTGGACTGGGAAGTCCAATTCTATGAGACCCAGAAGGAGTTGCCCCCATTCTCCATTGTTTCCAATGGAGGGGAAAGTGCTAGAAGCTAAAATCTCTGAGCAGCCAGCTAAAATTTTGTGTGTCAGCTCCCCCTAGCACAGTGTAGAGGGAACACTGGTGACCACGTACGGTTCTCAAGGTAAGAGACATTTAGAGGTGGTTTGTCGTTGCCCGCCTCTTCACAGCAACCCTGGGCTTCCTTGGTGCTCTCTCATCTAAATACTAACGAGGGCTGACCCTGCTTAGCTCCTCTGCTCTGATGAAATCAGGCTAGCCCAGGCCATCAAAGTCAGGGCAACAGATGAGTAGAGATGGTCTGCCATTGCCCGCCTCTTCGTAGCAATCTCAGGCTTCCCTGGAGGTCTTCCATTCAAGTACTAGCCAGGGGCTGACCCTGCTCAGCTTCTGAGATGACAAGATCGAGTTCGCCTGGGCCATCCAGGTCAGGGTCACCATTATGCTGCCCAAGGGCGTAGACTTTTCAATTTTCCGGGGGGGGCTGGGGCTGAGCCAGAGTCGCTATGCTAGGTCCTTAAAAGAACCGAGGCCCAGTGACATCATAGGGAGGAGCCAGTGACATCATAGGCTATTGTCACTATCTATGGAGGTAGAGCCATGTGGGATTTAGGGAGGGGCTCTCCAGAAATTTAGGGGAGCCTGGGAACCCCCAGCAATGCCCTCGGGCTGGGCAAAACCCAGGAAAAGGTGGGAGTTGGCCAGTGGTTATAGTGGTAGCGGTCTCTGCGATGTCCTTTATTTAAATTCACTTTTAGAATAGATCTGCAAATATACATACCATGTGCATCAGACAAAGTAATGGTCACAAATTTGACAGTAAGGAAGACAACACAGAAAAGCCTGTAGGGGAATATTTTAAAAGTTTTCCTGGACATTCATTTAGAGGAGTCTTGTTTCTGTCTTATTTGTAAGGGTGACGTTGTACTGAAATGTACTAACTTATGGCATCACAGATGCCTTCATTTGGTAAATGCATGGCTGAAATCTCTGAGCCAGGACAGAATACCAAACAGTTGCTGCGCACTCTATTTCTGAGCAATGTACAGAGTTCAGAATAGCAGCAATCTTGAGAGCCAGTTTGGTGTAATGGTTAAGTGCATGGACTCTAATCCGTGAGAACTGGGTTTGATTCCCCACTCCTCCACTTGCACCTGCTGGATGACCTTGGGCAAGCCATAGCTGTGTACCAGCTGTTCTCTCAAGGATAGTTGTCTCAGAGCTCTCTCAGCCCCACCTACCTCACAGGGTGTCTGTTGAGGGCAGGGGAAGGGAAAGGAGTTTATAAATCGCTCTGAGACTACAAGTGAAGGGCGGGGTATAAATCCAATCTCTTCTTCTTCATCTCTTCTTCTTCTCACTTCAAACTCATATCCTAGGAGTGAGTGCAAATCCCAGAGCACTGAACCTATTCCCAGTGGCTGTCATTTCACTTTGTGACCTGTCATTCCAATCCCAGAGCACAGATTCTATTGCTAGGGATTGTCATTCCACTCTGGGGGCTGTCATTCTAGTCCCAGAGCACAGATTCTATTCCTAGGGACCGTAATTCCACTCTGGGAGCTGTCATTCGAGTCCCAGAGTAGCCTATCTGGGCCCAAAGACCTTAATGGAAAAACCATTCCATATTTTCTTTGCAACTTTTTTTGTGCTGCAATGTATTTCAGTATGCAAGTCAATTGGCATTCCTGGCTCCCATTATCTCCAATGGGCCTTCAAGCCTCTCCCATTGTTTCCAATGGGCAATCCTGTCATTCCTTTTACACATCCCAGTTAATTGTCCCTTTGAAACTATACCACACCATTTTAAGTAACAGCAAAATGAAGAGCATGAACATAAGAACATAAAAACATAAGAGAAGCCAATGTTGGATCAGGCCAGTGGCCCATCCAGTCCAACACTCTGTCACACAGTGGCCAAAAACACCAGGTGCCCTCAGGAGGTCCAGCAGTGGGGGCAGGAAGCCCTCCCACTGTTGCCCCCCCCCATCAAACACCAAGAACACAGAGCATCACTTGCCCCAGACTGAGAGTTCCTATCTGTACTTTGTGGCTAATAGCCACTGATGGACTTCTGCTCCATTCCCTCTTGAAGCCATCCATGCTTGTAGCCGCCACCACCTCCTGTGGCAGTGAATTCCACGTGTTAACCACCCTTTGGGTGAAGAAGTACTTCCTTTTATCTGTTCTAACCCGACTGCTCAGCAGTTTCATCGAGTGCCCACAAGTTCTTGTATTGTGAGAAAGGGAGAACAGGACTTCTTTCTCTACCTGCTCTATCCCATGTATAATCTTATAAACCTCGATCATGTCACCCCCTCAGCCGTCGTTTCTCCAAGCTAAAGAGCCCCATGCGCTTCAACCTTTCTTCATAGGGAAAGTGTTCCAAACCTTTTATCATTTTAGTTGCCCTTTTCTGCATGTTTTCCAATGCTATAATATCTTTTTTGAGGTGTGGCGACCAGAACTGTACACAGTACTCCAAATGAGGTCGCACCATCGATTTATACAGGGGCATTATGATACTGGCTGATTTGTTTTCAGTTCCCTTTTTAATAACCCCCATAGTGTTGGCCTTTTTCATTGCAGTCGCACACTGTCTCAACATTTTCATTGAGTTATCTACTTCGACTCTAAGATCTCTCTCTTAATCAGTCTCTGCCAGTTTGGACCCCATCAATGTGTATTTATAGTTAGGGTTTTTGGCTCCAATGTGCATCACTTTGCACTTGGCCACATTAAATCCCATTTGCCATGTTGATGCCCACTCACCCATCCTTGACAGATCCCTTTGGAGTGCCTCACAATCCTCCCTGGTTCTCAGCACCCTGAAAAACTTCGTGTCATCTGCAAATTTAGCCACTTCACTACTTACTCCCAACTCCAAATCATTAATAAACAAGTTAAAAAGCATTGGACCAAGTACTGATCCCTGCAGTACCCCACTGCTTACCTCCCTCCACTGAGAAAATTGCCCATTTATACTCACTCTGTTTCCTTTTAATTAGTCAGTTTTTGATCCACAAAAGGACTTGTCACAAAAGAGAGCCAGTTTGGTGTAGTGGTTTAGTGTGCGGACTCTAATCTGGGAGAACCGGGTTTGATTCCCCACTCCTCCACTTGCACCTGGCTGGATGACCTTGGGCAAGCCATAGCTCTGTACCAGCTGTTCCCTCAAGGACAGCTTGGGAAAGAGCTCTCTCAGCCCCACCTACCTCACAGGGTGTCTCTTGTGGGGAGGGGAAGGGAAAGGAGTTTGTAAGCCGCTGAGACTCCAAGTGATGGGCGGGGTATAATCCAATCTCTTCTTCTTCTTCTTCTTCTGTCCCATGACTATTGAGCTTCATGTACAGAGTGCACAATTCTTGCCAGTGTTCTCTCCAGGCTGCACACAGCAAAAGGAAATTTTAAAAGGACGTTGATCTGCATGTCCCCCCCCCATCTTGTTCATGCAGATGGGCTTACCATTTAAAAACAGACACCCTGTGACTAGGCAGGTGGGGCTGAGAGAGCTCTTTTGAGGACTGCTCTTGAGAGAACAGCTCTGAAAGAACTTGGGACTGACCCAAGGTCACATCAGCAGCTGCAAGCGAAGGAGTGGGGAATCAAACCCGGTTCTCCCAGATTAGTCCATGCTCCTAACCACTACACCAAACTGTAACTCAAAACCTATCTCTTTTAGAAGCAAGTGGCTCAAGTGGTTAAGATGCTGAACTGCAGACCGGTAGTTCAGCAGTTCGAGACCTGAGTGCTGCATGATGGAGTGAGCTCCCATCTCTGGCCCCAGCTCCTGCCAAGCTAGCAGTTCAAAAGCAAGAAATTGCAAGTAGATAAATAGGTACCAGTTCGGTGGGAAGGTAACAGCGTTCCGTGCGCCTCAGCGTCTAGTCATGCCGACCATATGACCACGGAAATGTCTTTGGACAGCGCTGGCTCTTCGGCTTGGAAACGGAGATGAACACCGCATCCCTAGAGTCATATTTGACTGGGTTTCGAGCAAGGGAAACTTTTACCTTTACCTATAAGAAACATAGAACACCATCTCCACCACATCAGAGTCTTTAAGCAGATCATTTCCAAAACAGTCCTTCAGAGCCTAATTACATGAACTAAGCAGCAAGCAAGATACACTGTTCCCTCATAAATACTCAGAGAGCCTGTTGTCTCCCAGCAGTGACATTTATTCACTCCAAGGAATACCAGGGACATGATGCAGAGTCAGGCAATGGCAAATCACCTTTGAATATCTCTTGCCTTGACAACCCTACAGGGTTACCATGAGTTGACTTTGACTTGCTATCACTTTCCATAATCACAGGGCAACTGCGCTTTAATGCCCAGAACCATTTGGGCAAGGCCTAATATGTAACTATTGTCAGTAGCATGAGATGGACCCACAGCTCAATTGGCTCTCATATCACTACCATAACATACAAAATAGTAAAAAGCTCAGTAGTTCCTTTAATATAAACAGACTGTATTGTAGCATAATTATTACTGTAGCACAAGATTTTTCAGAAAGCCACACATTTTTCTCATCTCACTTTAGTGCCAGTTCCTGTCCTCAAATTCACAGAGAAACCCAAACCTTCCATTTTTGGTAGAATGACACCCTTCCCTTCCTTCAACTTCCCTTCCTCCACCCACGAAGGGTGATTTAGCAAATGCAAACCAATGCCAGTGGTTTGCATGCACCAACTCACTCAGCAGAACCAGAGCTTCCAATTTCAGCACAAGAGCTAGGGATGCTACCCTCCAGGTGGGATCTGGGGATCCCCTGGAATTACAGCTCATTTCCAGACTTCCAGATTTTTCCCCTAGGAAAAAAAATCAAGTTTCTGGAGGGTAGCCTCCATGTCGTATCCCAGAGAAAGAAAGAAAAGGGAAAGGGAAAGTCTCTCCTTGCTTCCAGTCTCTCCTTGCTTTCAGCTCTCCCAGGATGGAGTAACAGAAAGAGAGAGAGGGACAGAGAGCGCAGCCACCCATCCCCACCCCCACCCCCACAGAAGAAAGTGAGCCCAGGATTCCAGCTTGCTCCCTGCAGCACAAGAGTTCCTGGGGCTGCAGGAGAAAGAAAGACAGCACTGGCTTCCTTACTTTGTTTGGTGAGCCCGGGAAAGCAAGGAAATCAATCTTCATGTGCAGCCTCCAGGCTCCTGTAGGCTGATCCGAGAGGGGGTGGAGCTTAGCTTCCAAGCTTCCTGTGACTTCCTCCCCCCCCCCTCTCTCACCTAGCAGAAGAACGGAGTCTCTGAAAGCGGAGGGGAAAAACCCTCGCTTTCAAAATGAACTGGAACTTGCCCTGGGCCCCGGGGGAGGCTCAGCACCGTCTGAAAAGGTTCGTGGGGGGGGGAGGGAGGGAGCTCAAGCTCCCCAGCCCCTGTAGATGACGCCTATGCAGCCGGCCAGTGGGCCGGCAGGCAGGCAAGCGAGCCTGCCTGGTAGAGGCTTCGTTTTGCCGGGGGAGGCTGAGCCCCCCCGGGAAATTTCGGGGGGGGGGCTTGAGCCCTCGAGCCCCCCCGTAGTTGACGCCTATGATGCTGCCTCAAAACTCTAAAATCTACCTAGCTTCAACCCTAGCATATGCTCAGTTTTATCCCCAGCATGCTTAATTTTCCAGTATTCAAGGAATTTGTGATGCAGTCAAGTATCCTAACCTGGGATCCATCAATTGGATTTGGAGGAAGTACAGTCCCAAAAAGTCACACCAGGGCAAGTTGATCTGGCTACCAGCAACAGCATTTATTCTTTCCCCTTGGCTCCCCCCTCGAGAGAGTTAACTCCGGCACAGGGACAAACATAGTCACTGTTCCAAATTGGGCAGCTTCTTGCCTTTTAGACTGATCATTATACAGCCACTCAGCCAGGACCTGCCGAATGTCATGTAAGATCAGCTTCAGCAATAAATCACTGCAGCTAATTTATAGGCATCCTCACACCCCAGGCTTCTGGCATTCATTGTCACAAAACCCAAATACAGTGACTGGCCACAAAGCAGGCAAGGGCCGTGCTTACTTGGGGGGGGGGGGCATCTGAAAAAGTTCCACACTAATTGGAGGGGGGGCACACAAATATATCTTCTTGAAGGGTTGCAAGAACCTTTTACAGATTATCAAAAGCGCAGACAAGAACTAAGCAGCTTTCTTTTAAAGAAGTTAGCAGAAAAGGGCCTGGAACAGCTCTAGAGGTCTGCGAGTCTAAAGCTTTTCGCATACAATCAGCTGTGTAAAATCTACCCCCGGGCCACACTCACTAGAAGCTTTTATTCGACAAACGGCTTTTCACTATCTGCGGGAACCAATTTTCCTCAACCCATTTATTTAATACTTGTCAGGCATAAAGATCAGCTTGGAAATGGCGGAGCGGAGGAAAGGACTCAGAAATGGCAAAAGCCTTAACTTTTATACGTTTTGCACAACCATAGGGCCCTAATGTATTGGCACTTTCCAGTTCCATCAGCCATTGGCTCATCAACCACCACTCAAGAGTACTCACGTGCTATTTGCTGGGTGCCTGGTCCACTCCTCTCTCCCGCCCACTGCTGGCTTGGCCACTCTTCCTCCCTGTCAGAATAAACTGCCAAAAGAGCTGTCTCTCCTGACGAAGAAGCTTCTCCCGCTTGGTTCCTCTATGGCTGGCTGGCTACTGAGGTGGGTCAGAGGCCGTCAAACCATTCTCTTCTCCTGCTGTGCAGCTCACTTTCCCCTAGGGTTGCCAACCTCCAGGAGGGATCCAGAGATCTCCCACTGATACAATTGATCTCCAGATTACAGAGATCAGTTCCCTTGGAGAAAATGGCTGCTTTGGAGGGTAGACCCTAGGGCATTATACCCTGCTGAGATCCTTCCCCTCCCCAAACTCTGCCCTCCACAGGATCCACCCCCCAAATTTCCAGGTATTTCCCTACTCAGAGCTGAGAAGCCTATTTTCCCATCAGTGGCTACTGCTAGGCAACCAAGCTTGGTTCTGTCAGTAAAAAGGTGGGGTGGAGGCCCTTTCCAGGCCTACTTTGGCCTTTGCGGGAAACTCATTGGGGCCAGTCCTGACTAGGGTTGCCAGCTCCAGGTTGGGAAATTCCTGCAGATTTTGTGGTTGAGTCTACGGAAGCCAGAGTTTGGGGAGGGGAGAGGCCTCCGCTGAATAGAATACCACAGAGTCTACCTTCCAAAGCAGTTATTTTCTCCAGGGGGAGAGAGACCTGTTGTTTGGAGTTCAGTTGTGATACCAGGTGATAACACAGCCAGTGTGGCATAGCAGTTAGCACTTCAAAGCTGGGCCTCCCAGACCTAGGTTCTTGCTGTGGAAGCTGAGTGGGTAATTTCGGACCAGTCACAGACTTTCAGCCTAACCTACCTCTCAGGGTTGTTGTGTAGATCAAAAGGGGGAGAGAGAATGATGTGAGCTGCTTTAGTCCCCACTGCAGAGAAAGACTGTACCTTTCCTAGGTATAGGCTGCAGGGAGGGGGGACGAGATGGAAACCTGGAGTCAGAGGGGCAGATAAAGGTAGGCTGATGGTTGGCTGGGAAGGAGATAAGGTTGCTAACTCCAGGTTGGGAAATTCCTGGAGATCTGAGGGTAGGGTTGCCAAGTCCCCCCAGGGGGCGGGGAAACCCCCACTCCAGCAGCCCGCTGGCTGGGATTGGGCTACTGGGGGGAACCCCACCCCCAAATTGCTGGGCTGAGGAGATGTATCCAGCGCAATGACCTCACCCGGAGATGACATCATCGCGTCGGGCACATTTCGGGGGGACACTCTGTAATTCAAGGGAAAACTCTATGGTTTTCCCTCGAATTACTGAGGTCCCACCCCCAACGTGCCCGACACGATGACGTCACTTCCAGGTGACATCACGCCACGTGATTTGTGCATGGGAGAGAAGACTCCCAGGCGGGAACGGACCCCCCCCCCCCGCTCCAATAGGAGGTAGGACTTGGCAACCCTATCTGAGGGGTGGAGCCTGAAGAGGGTGGGGTTTGAGGACAGGTGGGACCTCAGACAGGTAAATTGCCTCCTGGGGAACAATTGTTGCCAATCTCCATATGTGGGCTGGAGATCAATCAGAATTACAACTGCTGTTCAAATGGCAGAGATCAGTTCCCCTGGAGAAAACGGTGGACTCAGTGTCCTTATATCCTGCTGAGGCCACCACAGCAAATTGATGCTGAGTACCCAAGGCCAGGGCACCTGCCCAAAGCCTCTTTCTAGAGCCCGTTGTATTTATTTCCACAACGGGCCTTTTTCCTAATATATATAATAAAAGTCAAACTCAATATTTGTGACCATGCAGTGAGCTAAATCTGGTTTGCCTTCCATTAGGACCCAAGCCCACGCTGCCTTAATTAATTACTAGAGAAAGGTTGTGGTCAGATGAGCTGTTTGATCTGTTGTTGTTGCTTATCCCCAATGGATTTAAATTGCTTGTTCAGACAGCAACATCTGTCTCGTGCTCCGTAGTCATCAGCCCCCTGTGCTCACCCCCAACTTTCCCAACACTGGGGAAAGTCCAGTATTTACAGATCCTAACAAGTTCACCACGGATCTATGGATGTCTGATTGCTTTCCTGTGCTTTCAAGCCATTTGGGGAATCAGATCCCACATTTCCTGTTTGACCACCATTTTTTAAACCATTTAGCAATATGCGCATAAGCGGTTACTCATTCAAGGCTCGTTAAAAACCACTTATGTGTTTTGGCACTGCAATATTTGGAAGGGATCGAGAGTAACAGTTTCAAGAAAGCCAAGCCACAAAGTTCTCAAAAGTGGCCAGGACTGTCCCTTGGTGCAGAGTCCCCAGAGAGGTGGCAGCAGAAGAGGTGGAGGCTGCTGACGGGCACCGAGGCCAGGAGCAAGCAGGCTACGGCAGCGGATGGAGAGGTACAGCTCTGGCGATGGGGCCGAGGCTGTGTCCAATGATGCTCTCAATGGAGAAGGGCGAGCAGGACAGGGTGCTGTTCTTGTGCAGGGAAGTGCCAGGTGCTGGGCCCAGTGAGGCCTGATAGGCAAAGTGGACAGTCCTGCTCAGGTCTGGTGGCTGAGCAGGCAGGATGGGGCCTCCTAGGGTCCTCCTGGCTTGTGGTGGCTGGAAGGTGAAGAGAGGCAAGGCAGGCGCATCGGACTGGATCGGGAGGACAACAAGAAGGCAGCAGCGGTGGGCTTGATGCCACGGAGGAGCTGCAGGTAGCCATGGTGATCAACATGATGTCTGGTCAAAACTCTCCCCGGTACAAAAAACCTGAACCAAATTAGAAGCATGGCCACAACAAGTACACTGTCTGACCACACCCAAAGTTAAAGAATTTTCCTTCTAGTCACCTTTCGAAACAGTGTTTTATCCAGCTCGAGAAAGACACTTATTGGGTTTCCAGCTACCTCAGGCTTTTCTGCCATTACCCAACCTGTTGGCCCTCAGGGCTTTCCTCTGGGTGGGTTCAAAACTTGGGGTCTCCTATTCAATACAGATGCTGCCTTCAATAGGGGGACTATTATCGGTTCCGGATTTTCCCCATGGTTTTAACTTTTCAAACGGGATCACACCAGAGCTTCCTATTTCCTATCACCTTCCATAAACATAGAGAAGCCTTTACAGCCCTCGGATTTCAATCAATGACTGTTGGCTGTTGTCAGCATATACCAGTCGTGCAGTGAGGATGTATCTCTGGAGCCCTAAAATTGGAGGATCTAGCACACTGTGTCCTGTTTTGTCCCAGGGTCCAGGTCCCGCAGTCATTTTAGCTGGGTTAGCCTCGCATTCGGTGGCAGACAAAATCACCTACCTCTTATCTGATGATGATCATTATGCCATGTACATGATGTCACTGTATGCCAAGAAGATTCGTGCAAAACTTTCGCCTTCATGTTCAACGTGCTGCACTCCACGGTGTGTCCTGGTCCCGACAATTTTAACATTGTTTTTAACCTTGTTGTGTTTTCACTGCTTGGGCAGCTATCCTTGTATTGTTATGGCCTTTGGCCGCATGCAACAAAATCCTACCTACCTACCTACATACCAACCGACCGTATAAATAATACACATTAAAAAAACATTTCCCCAAAGCATCAAATGTTATAGCAAGAGAATAAGAAAATGCACGGCAGATACCACTCTCTAAATAACGAGACTTCATGCCGTTTCTATTCAGGTGCCACTTCACAGAATGCAAGGCTGCCCCACACTCAAGTGAAAATCCTCTGTCACTGGAGTTGTGGCTGCTCATTTCCGGGTATGCACAAGTTCTGTATTACTGGCAGGCAAGACTACTGCAAGCTTTTAGCTGGTAAAATTTTAACCACAGTCACTAAACCAGAAGCCAGGTTCTTCCTCCAAAACTATATTGTCCCTTCAAGGAAATTCAACAGCACCAAAGGCTCAAAAGCCAAATAGCTGTCTGCCATTTTTATCAATAGCATAGACAACCATTCTTTCTCAGCATTTTTTAATTTTAGAGCAACTCTGCTACTTACATGAAGTATCTGCCTTCTTTGTGTACACTCAACATTTATTCTCAATGACTGGGTAAATTTTACTAATTCTGTCTGGAATTAGGTACCAGAGATAACTAATTTGCAATGATTTTATTCTAATTTAACCCAGATGGATTTATATTTACCCAAACTCCAGCCCAACGCACACTGGGATACGCTTTTGTAGATCCTTTCCCATTTATGCTTAACATAATTTCCCATGTGGTCTTCTGTAATGAACGGCTATTTATAACTGTTGGAAAGTAGGCCTTTGCAGTTGTTATTCTGAACCCTGGACTCAAAAGTAATATAATTTAACTGTAATTTCCTTTATATTAGAAGGTGCAGTAATCTGTATCCTGGTAAACAGGAACGGGGTTAACAGCGCAGGAACTGTGTCCCCCCACCCCCCGGGGGGGGAGGGTTCTTAAGGGAGCATAGCACGTTCTCTTTGGGCCCACGCCTGGAAGCTCCGTTTGATAAAAGCACAACTGTCTGTTGATACACTCTCATTGTCGTAACATAAGTATAAAGTTGGAAGCCTTGAAGAATGTTATTGCCTATTTTTTGATTTTCTGTCCCAACAATGGTCAGCATAAGTTTGCCAGTCTCCAGGAGGTGGCTGGAGATCTCTTGGAATTACAACTGGTCTCCAGATTATACATATAAATTTGCCTGGAGAAAATGGAAGGCGGGCTCTCTGGCATTCTACCCCACTGAGGCCCCTCCCCTCCCCAAACCCCGCCCTTCCCAGGCTCCACTTCCAAAATCTCCAGGAATTTCCCAGCCCAGAGCTGGCAACTCTGCAGGCTGGATTCAGACGAAACCTTCCACTAACAGAAGACACTTCTGTCTGTGGGTTGGAAACCCCTTTCTGGCGGGTCCCTTCCCTCAGGACCCCACAGAAATCCTCAAAAGCTACTCTTAGGGGGATGGGATGCTCAGGAACGGCATAAGGGGCAAACTGGGGATCTGCAGTGGGAGGGCAGACCGGCAGAAATTGGCCCCTGACTGTCAGCAGAGGATTTAATTTGGATCCAGTCCTGTGGTTTTAAGCTTCAGCATGTTTTCCATTTCCAGATCATATTAGCTCCACTTATACAGATTTTAATACACATAATCCCAAATTTACAAAGATGGTTTATATTTTTCCCTCAGAACTAAAGCTTTGACTACCTGAGATCACAAGTAATACTACAGGCGGTTATACAGGGATATTTTAATGCAATTCTGCTGTATAGCATACCACACTTCCTAAAAACAGGATCTTTGTGCCTAGTCACAGGAAAACAAGTGGGAATCAGTGAGGAGTTAGGGGGCAGAAGGGATGAGAAATTGGCTCCTTCTCTTCCAGCATCTCTTCTCCTAATTTCCCCTCACTTTGCGCCCTTCCTCCCCCACACCTCCAGAAATTTGAGCAAGAAGGAAATGTAGCTGGAGTGGCAAAGATTGCCAACCCCCTGGTGGAGTCTGGAGATCTCCTGGAATTACAACTGATGTCTAGACTACAGAGGTTAGTTCCCCTGCAAGAAATGGCTGCTTTGGTTACCACATCCCTGCTGAGCTCCCATTGCCATTGCCAGCATCCCTTTGGACACCACATTGCCCTGCTGAGCATCCCATTGCCTTCCACAGGCTCCACCCCAAAATCTCCAGGAATTTTCCAGTCAGGAGTTGGCAACATTCTTTCCATTCTGCAGCACAAAATCAAGCAATGAAGAGGTGGTTGGAAGGTCTCATAAACCCACCACCATGTCAGGCAAAGAGGATGCTCTTGCTTGGCAGCAACTCTCCAGAACGAACACCACCTGGCTCAGGTGTCTTCTTTCCCAGACGGCCACATCCAAGCAAAAAGGAGAGAGGTGGCTATTCAAGAGGACAGAGGCTGTTGAAGGAAAGCTTCACCACAGAAACACAGCTCTTCCCCAACAAGGATCCTCTGAACTGTTGAGATGGTGTTTGTGCCTCTGCAGCTTCAATGGTCCTTTGATGGAGATGCTAATTAATTCGCCCCTCTGGTAGGGTTGCCAAGTCCCCCGGTAGGGCGGGGGAAACACCGATTTTTAATGCTTTCCCCCGCTTTTTCCAAGTTGGCCACCGGGGGGACAAAATGGCTACCTTAAAAGGGAAATGTCTGCAGAGAGCCTGCCCTGCAGTAAAGAGCCTCACCAGACATTTCCCCTTTAAGAAGTCAGCAAGAGAGCTTCCACAGCAAGAGAGGTCCGCCCAGAGATTAAGGAGGGACTGAAGGAGCTGCTTTTGCATGTGGCTGGCAAGGTAAGTTTCTCTTCCAGTTCCTTTCCTTCTCTCTCCCTCTTTCTTTTTTCTGTCTGTCTGTCTGTCTCTCTCTCTCTGTCCCCATCCAGCAGAGGTCTATCAGTGGCTATTATAGCCACAAGGTCTAAATGGAAGTAAGTGCCTCTGCCAGTTTTTTTTCCCTTCTCTCTCTCCCTCTTTCTTTTTTCTGTCTGTCTGTCTGTCTGTCTGTCTGTCTCTCTCTCTCTGTCCCCATCCAGCAGAGGTCTATCAGTGGCTATTATAGCCACAAGGTCTAAATGGAACCCTTTGTCTGGGGCAGTGATGCTCTGCATTCTTGGTGCTTGGGGGGCAACAGTGGGAGGGCTTCTGGAGTTCTGGCCCCGCTGCTGGACCTCCTGAGGGCACCTGGTATTTTTGGCCACTGTGTGACCCAGAGTGTTGGACTGGATGGGCTGTACTGGATGGGCCGATCCACTGTGGCTTCTCTCCTGTTCTTATGATATGAAAATCATATTAAGCACTTGTGTAGCACTTAGTGCTTCATATTCTGCCAAGATGAGGAAGGATTCAGTAGGGATGTTGCTCAGTGATAGAGCATCTGCTTGACATGCAGGAGATATCAGCTTCTTCAGCTAAAAAAGGATCAGGTAATAGGTGACATTAAAGATCTCAGCCCGAGACCCTGGAGAGCCACTACCAGTCTGAGTAGTCAATACTGACCTTGATGGACCAATGGCCTGATTCAGTATTAGGAAACTTCATGAGTTCATGTGTCAGCATGTGGAAGCAACATCACAGGATGTGACATCACAAAATGATGTCACTTCCTTTCTCCTGGCTCCACCCCCAAAGTCTCCTGGCTCCACCCCCAAAGTCCCCAGATATTTCCCAAGTTGGACTTGGCAGCCCTACCCTCTGGTGCTAATCAATTCCTCACCACCACCAGGAGCTTTGGGGACAGGGACATGGTGGGATCCTGTGTGCAGCAACATCATTTCTGGAGAAACCCCAGAAGTGATGCTGAGTAACTCTAGGAATAGCCAGAAACTCTATGATAAAACCATAGAGTTTCTGGCAATTCTTAGAGCCATCCAATATTGCTTCCTCAGTTTCCCAGGAAGTGATATCACAGCGCACAGAACCAACTTAAAAAAGTTGTCTTGGCAAACATGGGCTGCTGGCAAAATGTCTCCCTCCCCCCATAGTGATAGGACTGGCAGGCCTCCCCCCCCCCACAAAGAGCCATTAAAGTTTCCAAAGGGCATGTCCTCTCAACTCACAGAACCTTGGAGGTGTGTAGAGTGAAAATCAGGAGGCCTGCAAAAGATGGCTTCCATTCCTGACCTCCAGTTTCCCTCACTCACTCCCTGAGGCTGCAGCCTAATAGACACTGTGCTGGGGGGGTGTTTGGTGGAGGGGGGTTGCCTTTGGTTCTGCCCTCAAGGTTCCACATTAGCATGGATGTGCAGTCCTCCTTCTCCCTACTTTTGGAAATAGGATGGGGGAAAGTATTTTTCTTCATCGCTGGAAGATTCCCCAGGTAAGCAGCGTACTTCTTCTCACTGAAGATAAATTCAGGTGGGGTAGCCATGTTGATCTGAAGCAACAGAACAAAGTTTGAGTCCAGCAGCACCTTTAAGACAAAGAAAGTTTAATTCTGGGTATAAGGCTCAGCTATACTTATCACCCAGTTACTTATGCATCTTGACTTTAGTTAGCCCTTCCTGGCAACTAATCCCCCCCCCCAAGCTATGTGTAAGGCTTGTGGAAATTTGTTTCAATGTATCTGAAGAAGTGTGCATGTGCACAAAAGCTTATACCAAGGATTAAACTTTGCTGGTCTTTAAGGTGCCACCGGACTCAAATTTTGTTTGTTTTGTTTTGTCTCTTCTCACCAGCAGAGAACCCTGCTTTGCCACTTTACTGATCCATTCAGGGCCACGTACTCTGAGTGTTTCAGGCAACGCTGCCCCTCCTCTTATAGATACATGGATCTGTTCCTTGCCATGGGCTGAAAGGAATGAGGCTGGACAGGAAATGCAAAATCATTCATGTCCTAATACACCTTAAGCTTATACCCAGAATTCAACTTTGTCAGTCTCAAAGGTGCCACGGGACTCAAACTTCATTCTGCATCTTGAAACCACTATAAGAAACCCACCATTAAGATAATTAAAACCGGAGCTAAAATACATACAAAAACATGAAAACAACAAGTAAAACACTGGGCAGGAAGGAGGGATCACAGGGGAATGCCGAACAAAATGAAGAACTCTTCACCTGCTGACGGAAGATGCCGACAAAGACCAGTAAGTCTCTCTGGGGAGAAGAGAGTTCCAGAGCTCTGGTGCCGTGCCCAAGGAGGCCCTCTCCTGAGTTGCCACCCACCTGTCTCAGCAGGCAGGGGCACCCAAAGCAGGGCCGTTCCAAGCCACACATGAGATGCTTTGCCTGCTCTTGTTCCCTGTTACCTCAACGCTCTGGTTGCTACAGCAGCACAGGGGCCACCAGCGGTGGCATGATGACCACAACCCTGAGATACTTCCTGACCACAGGAAACACAATCCATTTCAAACAACAGTTTTCAGTTCTGGCTTGCTGGCCAGTTACACATCCTAGTTTGTGGTTGCTATTGTTTTAATTCTGGACATCGCTCCAGGCCATTAAGACCAATCCTTAACCATGCTACAACATGTGAATGGAGCCAATGTGGCTACTGTTCAGGATTTGACCTGAAAAGCTATGGAGCTTCTGCCAGTCCCTACCCCTGACTTCAGCTCTAGAGAAACACGAAAGGCAAGTTGAGGTTAACAAAATTTATTCCCGTGTAAACTTTCCCAAGACAGAGCTCAGTTCATCACAGGTATCTGACAGAAGCAAGCGATGACTCACAAGAAAACTTCTGCTGGAATAAATTCTGCTAATCTTTTTAAGGTGCCACCGTTCTTCCGTTCTATTTCGCTACAATAAATTAACATGGCTGCCCCTCTGGAATTATGAGAGGCTATAAATGTATGCTTTTACTGTAACCCCATTCCCAAACTTTATTCATAAATACAGAAAACCAACAGCAGAATAAATTCTCTCTTATTTTGGTTGGTTTACTAGGATATTCTTGAAATTGACTGGGAATGGAACGTTACCTGCATGGAAACAGTTCAGAACATTGCTTGGATTCGTACATTTGATACAAACATGACAGGAATACAAAGGTAGTCTCACTTGACTACCCTCCTGTCCCAAGCACTGATGGGACTTTTACACAGTTATATTTATTTATTTTATTTTATTTCTTAAATTTATATCTCGCTCTCTCCGCCAAAGGCAGGCTCAGAGCGGCTCACAGCATTGATTAAAATAACACATCAACATTAAAATAACATATCAAACATTAAAATACTATCCATACAAGATTGGCGGCATTCCAATTCAACCCGCAGGTGGGTCCGAGAAGCATTCCCATAAGTCTCTGTGTGACCACACACAGGCTGGCAGATGGCGGTGCCAACAGACGGGCTGGCAGATGGCAGTGCCAACAGATGGGTTGGCAGATGGAACCGGGCCAGGGCTGAGATGTTTGCCTTGGGCGGCCCCTACCCAAAGGCCTGGTGGAAGAGCTCCATTTTAGAGGCCCTGCGGAACAGCATCAGATAAAAGCATTATATGTTATAAAAGGGATAAAAGCATTATATGTTATACAAACCCTGGTAATAGCCAAGCCAAGGACAATGGTTCAGTCAAGTTCTGAAACACCACAGGGACTTCTGGTTTCGGCAGCTCAATGGTGGGCATGACTTCTCAGAGCTCCGAGAGTCGCAGCCCAGACTCGGCAGCTTAGAAGGGGTATTGAGCAGGACTCGAACCCCCAGGGACCCTTGGAGGGGGACCCTGCCTGGGGCATGAGGGGTTTGCTTCTCCTGGGATGGCGATCTCAGGATTGAGGCTCCCCTTTGTCCCGAAAGGTTCGGCTGCGGCAGCACCTCCGGGCATTGCAGAGCACACACCGGACGGCTGCAGGAGTTGAATGAGTTGAAAGGAAAAATCAGCTTACCTGGAATGTATGGTGAAATCGTGAGTGTTGGATGTATGGCAAGATTCTCTATATTTAACAAGTTGGAGAGTGTGGGATTTAAACTTTAAATCCCCCCCCTTTAAAGAAGCAGTGCTGTATTAACGTTAGAGAATCTTCTTGGTCGGCTGGATGGCTGGATCTTGGAGAGGGGGAAAAGCTACTTATCGATGAATAAAGAAAGAACTTTCTAACTGACTTTGGGCTCCTTATCTTAAACTGTAAACAAAAAGCAACGTCAGGAAGTGGAGAAACGATGGTGGAGAAACCGAGACCTTCTCCAAAAGCTCCCTTTTCTCTAGTACAGACCTAAACACTGTATTAGCGGCTGCATTGCGCCCTCTAATGGATCAGCTGACTTCAGTTAATGTAAAGCTGGATAACTTGCAGAAAAATGTAACAGAAGCCAACAAGAGATCTGAAAAAATGGAAAAGGACTTGCTGGAAGTTAAATCCAAAACAGAAAAGAATGATTCAAGATTGCACAAAATGGAAAAGGAAAGAGCCTCTAATAAGGACAATTTACTAAAATTACAGATGGAACGTTCAAACTTTTTTTTGAGATTCCAGGGTGTTCCAGAAAACCAAGGTGAGAATCTCAAGCAGTTGTTGAGTGAAGCTTTAACTCCTGTGACAGGTATGGAAGCAGTTACATTACAAAGCGATATGGATATGATTTACAGAACATATCCGGATTTTGTCAAGAAAAAAAACCTGCCAGGAGAAGTTATGGTCAGATTCTCTAAAAAGATCAACAAGAGATGTGGTGCCGAAAACCAATTACAAGAAAAGACGAAATTTGAAATTGCCAAGAAAATAAAATATTTGGGGATTATGATCTCGAAAAAATGCAGTACACTGTTTAAAGATAATTATGTAATAGCTATGACGGAGATAAAAAGAAATTTGGAAAGTTGGGGAAAATTACAACTTTCATTATTGGGACGTATAGCGTTAGTTAAAATGAATATTTTGCCCCGTATTATTTTTTTGTTTCAGACACTACCAATTATCAAAAACCAATCCTTTTTTCGAGATTTGGAAAAAATGATATCAAAATTTATATGGCAAGCCAGAAAGCCATGAATTTGACTTAAATACTTGCAAGAAAATACATTGCGAGGTGGCTTTGGTCTGCCCGACTGGCAGCTTTACTATATGGCAGCGGGAATGGTCTGGCTGAGAGATTGGGCCAAACTAGATAATTTCAGAATTCTGAATTTAGAAGGATATGATCTATCAACAGGCTGGCATGCAATCTTTTGGTATGGACAAAAAAATAGGAATTTTAAACAACATGCAATTAGAGGTAGTCTAATAAAAACATGGGAAGAAATTAAATACAAGTACTACATTAAAATACCTAATTGGGTATCACCGCTTGAAGCGTTTATAAAACCCACTCTGTTAGAAAAAGAAAAAATGGCTAGCTATAAAGAACTGTTAAATGAAAAATTAGAATTAAAAAATAATGAAACATTGATAGATCAAGGAATTAAACTTACCTGGTGGGAAAAATTACAATTATCATATAGATATAAAATAGATGAAAAGAAAGGTTTTTATAAAAATCCAACAGAATTAGATAAACTGTGGTTACTAACAGAAGATAAAATGATTAAAAAATTATATAATTATTTTTAGAGAATAAGATGCAAGACGAGTGGATTAAACCCTCAATGGTTAGATGGGCAAAATATATAGGACATACTATCAGTTTAGAAGCATGGACAAAAATTTGGAAGAAAAATATAAAAATTACGAAATCAAGTGTCTACAAGGAAAACTTATATAAAATGTTTTACATGTGGCACCTCACCCCAGAAAAACTATCCAAATTCTCCAAGGCAAAAGAAAAAACATGCTGGAAATGTAAACAGAACCAAGGATCCTATTTTCATATGTGGTGGAAATGCCCTAAAGCTATTAAATATTGGACAAACATTCAAAAAATACTTCAGGAAATAATACAAATAAGCATTCCGTTGAAACCAGATTTATTTTTATTAAACATAATACCAAATACCTATACACAGATTGATACAAAACTGATTTTGCATGGTATTACAGCAGCTAGACTGTTATTTGCTAGATACTGGAAATGTGACAGAATACCAGAAGGTGAAGAATATACACAGAAACTGTTAGAAGTGGTTGAAATGGACAACTTGACGTCAATTTTAAAGCATAAACAAGAAAAAGAGTTCCAAACAACATGGGAAAAGTTTTATAGATGGTATGAAAAGGAATATGGTGGAAATGAAAGAAAATGAAACAAAAATATGATTTAAGGTTGTTATACCCTGATAATTTTTCTTTTGTCTTATGTAAGTGGAGATTGATAAAATAAAGTTTTGAAAAACCAAAAAAAATAAAAAAAAATAAAACAAGAGATGTGGTGCTCAAGGCCATAAACAGAACTACCCTGAAGATCCAAGAGGAGGAGATCAAAGTATTAAAAGACATTCCATTTGAGATTAGGAAGAAGAGGAAATCCTACAAAAATTTAACAACGATGTTGCAATCAGAGAACATTCCATATAGATGGCTTAATCCTGAAGGGTTGATCTTCAGTTATAAGGATAAGAAGCAAAAGATTGACTCTGTGGCGAAAGCAAAGGCTTTTTTGGACTCATGCAAGAATAAGCAAGGTGGTACTTCTACAGAGGATTCATTAGAGCTGCAGAAAAGCATTTATGGACTGGAAAGCTCGAAGTCTGAAAGCAGTGGAACTGAGGAAGAAGAGTCTGAGTTGGAGCTGCCCCTAAACTCCCGAGAGAAGAAAAGAAGGAGAAGAAAGACCAAAGAAAAAATAATTTGTGTTTTCTTTAAAACAAGTTTTGAATGCTCTTTTTGTTTTTGTTATTGTACTCTCTTTGAGTTTCAATGTGCCAGCTTGGTTAGTAAGTAATGAATTATCACTTTAAGCAATTTTGTTAGCCTGGATTTAAAAAGTTTTTTCTTGAATTATTGAAATAACAGCATAACATGTCTTTTTTTTCACTTCTATATACTTTATGGTAGACTAGGGTTTTAGTTATTGTAGTGTTTTTAGCAGGTGTAGTGGATAAAATCAATAAAAATGTTCAAAAAAAAAAGTTCTGAAGCACCACGAGACGCAAGGGTCCACAAACTGATTCACCATAATTGCCATAGTGAGATTCCCTCATCTCTTTGCATAACTATGAAGCTGCCTTGTACTGAATAAGACCTTTTGGATCCTTCCAGGTCAGAACTGTCTACCCAAGACTAGCAGTGGTTATCCAGGGTCTCAGGCACAGGTCTTTCACATCACCTATTACCTGATCCTTTTAAATGGAGATGCCAGGGATTGAACCTGGGACCTACTGCATGTTCTACCACTGAGCAATTGCCCCCTCCCCAAAGAACATGGCAACTCTGCGGCTGCAGGTGCTCTTAAACAAGTCAGCACTCCACAGTGCAGTCACAGGGGACAACACAGGTAAGTCCATGCCTCTTGGCCAGCTCAGAGCCTGGAAGGGAAGGGGGGGCTCACCTCCTCTCATGCCAAGCTATGGACATGATACAAGAGCCTGCAGGGCTCCCCCTGAAGTCAAAACCAAGATCCCAAACTCTCCCCACTTGGGGAAGGGGCTGGTGACAGGGAGAAGGGATTTGGGCCTGTCACCAGTCAAAGTCTGCAATCCCTTAATGAAACAGGACAGTAGCAGGACGACGTAAACTGAGGGCGCTACCCTTACGGTGGGACACGACTGCCACAGCACACAGGACAAACTCCCCAGAGTACTATTTCCTTACAAATTCATTTGAGACAACTCCTCTGTATTCACCAACTCTATTCAAGCTGGGTCCACTCCATACTATGGTGGTCAGCTTGTAGATGTCCAGTCCTAGCATCATTTCCCATGGCCATCATCTCTAGCATAACATTTTGCCGCTTGTGTATCTGCAGTGCTCATATGTAAACTCCAACTCCATAGTCCTATTCAGACCTGCTTGCCTCTTACCCCAAAGCTCCCTGTTTCCCCAATGAATCTTTTTTTCCTACCCTCAACACTACACTGCTTTCGCCAACACTATGATGTGACTTTTGCTATTTCTCCACCTTTTCTAATCTCCCACATTTAAGGACAACATAAAAACAGGTTGCTTACCTGTAACTGAAGGTTTTCGAGTGGTCATCTATGCATTCACACCTATGGGTTTTCTGCGCCTGCTCGGAAATCCATTGGTATTGTAGAAAGCTTTAACGGATTTTCATGCCCAGCACCTCTGGGCATGCGCAGAGGCCCCATCGCGCATGCCCAGAGGAGTGGGGCGCAGACATCCTGCCAGTTCCTTCTGAACGCTGCAAACCAGACCAGAGAAGAGAAGTACTAAGCCTGGCAGCAGAGGGGAAGGATGGGCGGATGGTGTGAATGCACAGATGACCACTTGAAGATCATCAGTTACAGGTAAGCAACCTGTATATCTTTGACATGGTCTCTGTGCTTCACACCTATGGGAGAGTAGCGAGCAGTGGCCTACCTGGAGGAGGATGCTGGCAGGCTGTCACTGAGAAGACAGGATGAGGCGACCCATGCCTGTACACCGTGTAGCTCTGACGTCTAAGGCATAGTGACGGATAAATGTGTTCGGCGTCACCCATGTAGCCACCTTGCAAATATCCATGAGGGAAGCTCCCTTCAGAAAGGCTATGGACGTGGCCCTGGCGGAGTGGGCTCTCAGTGGATCGGAATTGGGACGCGGGCCAGTTCGTATGAGAGATGGATTAGTTGTACAATCCATTTGGAGAGTCTTTGGGTTGTAATAGATGTGCCCTGCCTGACCTTGTGCGTGCTAGGTAGAACAACAAGGCTCGTTTGACATCCAGTGTATGGAGAAGGCGCTCCGGTTCGGACGTATAGTTAGGATGAAAGTCCGGGAGGAGGACCTCAGAGTGGAGATGGAACTCGGAGACGACCTCAGGTAAAAAGGAGATGTCCGGGACGAGCCTGACGGCGTCTGGTAGGGAGGAAAGGAAGGGTGAGTCATGTCTACACGCAAGGAGCTCACCAGCCCTTCTTGCCGATGTAATGGTGACTAGGAATTCCGTCTTCCATGCCAAAAATCTCCGTTCACATGTCGCCAAGGGCTCAAAAGGCTTTCTAGTGAGTGCCCGTAGCACCAAAGGCAGGTTCCAGGGCTGAACTGGTGTCCTAATGGGAGGATACAGATGGAGCAGGCCCTTCATGAAGCGTTTCGAGAGCGGGTGGGTGAAGACTGCGAAACTGTTGCCATTGTTATGGAATGCAGAGATGGCAGATAGATACACCCTTAAGAAAGAGTGCGAAAGTCCTGTGTCAGCCAAAGAAAGGAGAAATTCAAAAATCTGCGATAGCCCTGCGGAGGTGGGTGGAGTAAAGCCTGGCATCAAGAACAAGCAAAAGCGAGCCCACTTGTAGCCGTAGGATTTACGTGTGGAGGCTTTACAGGAGTTGAGCAAAACGTTGGCTACTCTGTCAGAGAACGCGAAGGGGTGATTCTCCACACTGTGGGTTTGAGGCGTGGGATGTCGTGGTGTAGGAGTGGGGTGTCTGAGACCCGTAGGAGATCTGGTTGAGACAGGAGATGGAGATATGTCCCGTTGGCCAATCCCACATCTGTATGGCTAGTAGGCATAAGTGACGTGACCTTGTGCCACCCTGTCTGTTGAGGTAGCTGACTTGAGGTAGTGTTGTTGGACAGGACTGCGACACAATGTCTCCGCAGCAGAGGTAGGAAGGTGTGGAGGGCATAGCAGATTGCCAGTAGTTCTAGATAGTTGATGTGATGGGACAGGAGGCAGGGGTCCCATCTTCCGCCTGTATTGTAGCCCAGGAGGTGTGCTCCCCATCCCCATCTGGAGGCGTCGGTGGTCAGAGTGAGCTGGGGTGTGGGGAGGTGAAAGGGGGCCCCTTGGAGGAGATTCACGTATCGAGTCCACCATAACGAGTCTCTCACATCCGGTGGTGGGGAGAGAAGGAGCGACTGCAGATGGGACTAAGGTTTGAAGGACTTGACAAACCACAGCTGCAGAGGGCGCATCTTGAGTTTGGCAAACATCAGGACTGCAGTAGTGGTTGCCATCAAGCCCAGAAGGCATTGTATGGAGAGGGTGGTAGAGGCCAGTTGAAAATGGATTTGCCAGGCTAGGGCAATAATGGGGGTCACCCTGTCATTTGGGAGATAGGCTTGAAGAGTGGTAGAGTTGAGGGTGGCTCCTATGTATTGAACTCGCTGGGCTGGAGAAAGATGTGATTTCGCCTTGTTGATGGTGAGGCCCAGATGTTTCAGGAGAGAGCATGTGAGGGAGATGTTGTGCAGAAGAATCTCTCGGGAGATTGCCACCAGAAGCCAGTCGTCTATGTAGGGAAAGACGATGACTCCCTGGAGACGGAGGAAGGCTGCGACCACCACCATAGTTTTTGTGAAGACTCTGGGAGCCGTGGAGAGGCCAAAAGGAAGTGCCTTGTATTGGTAGTGGGCTTCACCTATTGTGAAGTGGAGGTATTTGTGATGCGCGGGAAAGATGCTAAGATGAAAGTATGCATCTTGTAGGTCAATAGTGGCCATCTATGCATGTCTGCGAATGAAGGGGAGTAGAGAGAAGAGCGTGACCATGCGGAAGCGACGGTAGAGGATGAATTGATTCAGCCCTCGAAGGTCCAGAATGGGTCTGGTGCCTCCGTCCCATTTGGGAACTGCAAAGTAGCAGGAGTAGAAGCCTGTCAGTTGTTGTTGAGCGGGCACAGGTTCTATGGTGTCCTTGGAGAGGAGGACAGAGACTTCCTGGAGAAGGGCATTTGAAGGTGGACTACCTGTGAGAATGTTGGAGGCTGAGAAAATTCTATCAGGCACCCATGGATGATGATGGAGAGCACCCAAGAGTCCGTGGTCATGAGGTTCCAGGTGGGGAGAAAAGGGCCAAGACAGGTGATGGAAAGAGGAAAGTCAAAGGCCCTGTTTGGGTGGTAGGGTAGCCTTAGGGTGGCCGGACTGTTGTGCTGGTGAAAACTTTTGTTTTTGACCATAAGGTACCCTGTGGGTGGAAGACGAGCTACGAGGTCTCCAGGAACGGTCGGGAGAGCTCCAACTGGAGGACCTCCTGGACCAAGTGCATGACCAGGAGCATGGCTTAAACTGTCTGGGGGCGGAAGAAACCCCTAGGGTGCGTGACGCTTTTATGCTCTTGTCCATTTCTTGTAGGACGGATTGGTGGTAGAATGGAACAAACCAAGAGCATCAAAGGGGAAGTCTTCTAAGTACGCCCTGGTGTCGGCTTGGAGCGTGGTGGATCACAACTAGGAGTGACGTTGAAGGGCAATGGCAGAGGTCATAGTCTTTGAACATGTATCCAGAACATGTTTGGACGTATTAATTTGCTGCTTCACCAGGACTAACCCCTCTTTCTGGATCTTGCGGGCAGCTTGATGATGCTCCTCAGGAAGGGAAGCAAGGTATTGTGTGAGTTGTTCCCAGATGGCGTATTGGTACCTGCGCATGCAGGCGAGATAGTTGGACATCTTTAGTCCTAAGCGTCCGGCTGAATAAAATCATCGACCAAAAGCATCAAGTTTCTTTCCCTCTTTGTCTGATGGGGTGGAATGCATCCACTTGGATTTAGATAACAAGTTCACTACCATGGAATTCGGGTGGGGGTGGTTAAGCAAAAATTCTGCTCCTGTGTCCTGGACCCTGCACATATGGTCCAGCCTCCTAGATGAAACTGGTGTGGAGGACAGTTTATCCCATGGCGTCTTTGCTGCCTGGACATAGCTATTGATGTTGAGACATCCAACTGGACCACATCAAAGACCGCGGACATAGCTATTGATGTTGAGACATCCAACTGGACCACATCAAAGACAGCATCCGTAATGGCTGGCTTGGACTGCACCACAGACAGACCCGGGGACAGTGCCATATGCTTTATGAAGTCGCCATAAGTGGTGAGATCCTCAGAAGGGAAGATAGGAAGGTTCTCACATCCTGCTTCAGAGATGGTTCGTCCAGAGAGTGAGGAGCATCGGATTGGTCATCCTCGAAGTCCTTGTCTGAGGAGTCCAAAGTTGGTGGCGGGAGATCCGATGGCCCCATAGGCTCCAAGGATTGTCTCTGCAGTGGTGGAGTAGGCGTCGACAGCGGCTGCTTCAATGGGGAAGGCTGCTGTCGATCCCAAGTGGTAGCAACAAGGGTTGGCATCAGAGCCTGAGATGGTAGAGGCAGGGTCCGCAATGGCAAGGGTGGAGAGCGGTGCTTGGGATCCGGTGGCCTAGAAAGGGAGGCCGAGGGTGGTTGATGAAAAACCCTTGGGAAATGAGGGCGATGTTCAGGGCAGCATTCCCACTCTGCATGCAGAGCTGGAGACAACCATGGTACAGACAAATAAGTCCCATAGGGATAGCGGTGTTGGTGGTCCCACGGTATCAAGGGTTGAAATGAGTAACCCCATTGAGAGCAGATAGGGGATCGATGCTGAGGGGATCGGTGTAGCGGCGATCGATCTTGGTAGTTCGCCCAGCGATCCTTGTCATAGGATTGACGGTAGGCTGGAGGTCGGTCAGCCTTGAAAATCTGATGCCGTCTGTATCGATAGCAGTTGGTGTCGAAGGGTGAGGGCAAACGGTCAGAGGCTGGGGATTTTGAGAGTGATCGGTATTGACGTGGAGTGGGAGCAGGATCATGCCGACATTCTGCCTCAGAGAAGTCCTGCATCTCCAGGATGGTCTCTGGGAGCATAGCCTCCACTGGTCTAATGGGAGAGTCAAGGAGGTAGATAATCAGGAGTTCCACGGCAGCTGGAACAGACTGTGCTGCTACCTTGGTACTTGGAGGCATTGCACCACAGGAGGTGGAGCAGGGGCCCCCATCGATGTGGAGGATTTTCTAGGGTGCTTGCCAGCACCGATGCCCTTTGACCTAAGGGGCTTGCCCACAACGGCTCCCTCTACCTTACGACGTTTTTCAGTCTTGTCCTTTTTCTTCTTTATCAGCACGGAGGCTGCCGATGAAGATGAAAGAGGACGTTTCGATGTCGACTGGACGATGTCGGATGCTGCCCTTGACGTGGATGACACAGCATTGATGGTCGATGTCGATGGCCCAGGTTCCATAGGGGAAACGGGTGACAACGCCGACTCGAGAAGGGCAACGCAGAGGCAAGCCACTCTGTTTTTCCTCGTTTGATTGGAAAATTTCGCACAGTGGGCACACAAAGCGGGCTGGTGTCCCTCCCCGAGGCAAATCAGACAAAGAGAATAACCGTCTGGGGTGGCTAACTTGCTACCACAAGAGGAGCACCCTTTAAAACAGCCCCACTTTTTAGCCATGAAGTACTGGTGAACGAGGGGGTGGGAAGGGGGGAGACCGAAAGCCCTGAAGGACCCCAGAAAAAACAAAGATAGTCCTTCCTTTTTTTTCTTTTTCTTTTCTTTCTTTTTTTTATATAAATTTTTATTGATTTTATCAACTATTTCTACAAACTACAATGCTAATTTCTAAGCTAAATTACCTTATACAGAAAATGCTGTGAAAAATATTCATTTTTAACAAATTAATAAACTTGAAAAACACAAATACTCTTGGTTTAACTGATTACTATGATACTGCTTCTATAGTTTACACAAACTGATTGGCTGGTACACATAGTATTTAAGAATGCTTATTACTTCCATTTACATTCTCATATAGTGCGCCACATTTAACAACAATGCAAAATTTATTTCTTCTTCGGTCCTCTTCTTGTCTTTTTAGTCTCTTTACTGGATTTGGGAGCAGCCGCTCCCTTTTCCAAGTCCAACACGTCTTCTTCGTTTTCTGAGCTGTCAAAGCCGTACATACTTTCCTGCAGTGCTAGCGAATCGTCTGAGTCTCCTTCTTTTTTCTTTTTCTTGCTTTTTTCCAAAAAAGTTTTCACTTGTTCCACAGAGTCAATCTTATAGTTCTTGCCTTTATAGCTGAAAAATAGTCCCTCTGGAGTATTCCACCGATATACAATTGACTCAGACTGAAGCCAAGTAGTCAAACTTCTATAGGCTCTTCTTCTTTTTCTTATTTCAAATGGGATATCCTTTAAGACCTTGATCTCTTCCTCCTGGATCTTCAGCGTTGTTCTGTTTGTGGCTTTTAGAACCACATCTCTTGTTGATCTTTTGGAGAATCTTATCATAATTTCACCTGGCAGGTTTTTCTTTTTAACAAATTCTGGATAGGTCCTGTAGACCAAATCCATATCGCTTAATATTTCTTCCGCTTTCAAACCTGTCACCGGTGCTAATGCTTCACTCACTAGTTTTTTAAGATCCTCCCCTTTTTTCTCAGGAACATTCTGAAGTGACCGAGACCTGGGTGCGGGAGGGAGAGAATGTAGCACTCTCCCAAATGCCCCCCCGGGTTTTGCGGTCCTTCATCAATCACGGACAATGGGGCGGGGTGGCGGGGTTGCGATTTTCATTCTGGAGGCTTACTTCTTCAGGGCGCTCCCACCAGTGGAGATCACAGGCATTGAATGTGTCGGTCTGGTGTGGGAGGCTGTAGAGAGTTTGGCTGTATGGCTGGTGTACCGACCGCCTAATGCACCAGCCAGCAGCCTGCCATCCCTGCTGGAGGCTGTAGCGGGCTGGGCGTTGGAGTACCCTAACCTAATGGTTTTGGGTGACTTCAACGTCCATGCTGACGATGCAGCCGCTGGGCGGGGGGTGGACCTGGTGTCATCCATGGCGGCACTAGGACTCTCCCAGTACATCTCGGCCCCCACACACCGGGCGGGACACATGCTCGATTTGGTCTTCGCCGTGGGGGTTGAAGTGGACCGAATTACCACTTCGGTAGTGCCTTGGTCGGACCACTTTGCCCTGGGGGCCCGTCTGAATTTCCTGCCCTGGGCCCAAGGCGGTGAGCCTATTTTGGCTCGCCTGCGGAGCCAAATGGACCCGGAGCAGTTCCAGATGGCTCTGCGGGAACCGAAACCCCCTGGCGGCTCGTTGGACGAGCTGGTTGAAGATTGGCACAACCGGCTCGCAACAGCTATCGACGAGATCGCTCCCAGGTGCCCTCTTCGCCCCCGGAACAGACTGGCCCCCTGGTATACCCAGGAGCTGCGCCAAATGAAACGGGAGTTAAGACGGCTAGAGAGACGGTGGCGTCGCGCTCGCAACGAAGCGTCAAGAACATCTTATAGGATGCTTATGAAAGCCTATGAGATGGCAACCAAGGCAGTGAAGAAAGAGTTCATCGCTGCCGAGATTGCATCCGCTAGCTCACGCCCAGCCCAATTATTTAGAACAATTAGGTCATTAACAATACTGCCTGGTAGCAGAGCAAATTCTAGGGAATTGGAAATCGGCTGTGAGGCATTTGCAAGCTATTTTGCGAAGAAAGTCTTGTCGCTCCGCCGGGACCTCCCCACCACAAGTGATACGGTGAGTGAACTTGAGGCCCCTTGCACGTCTTCGTTTCCGGGCTTAGATGGGTTCGACCAGCTTGATCTTGAGGAAGTTGACAGACTGCTCTTGACTGTTCGCCCAACCACATGCACCCTTGATCCGTGCCCATCCTGGCTTATAAGATCGGGCCACGAGGGGTTACAAGGTACTGCCCGGGAAATAATTAACACCTCCCTTGCTGAAGGGAAATTCCCGGGGGCTCTCAAGGAGGCGATGGTCTCCTTGAAAAAAAAGGTACATCTGGACCCAGCGGAATTGGCAAATTATAGGCCGGTGTCCAATTTGCCCTATCTGGGCAAATTAATAGAGAGGGCGGTGGCGTTACAGTTACAGAGGTATCTGGATGACGCTTCGGTCCTTGACCCCTTTCAATCCGGCTTTCGCCCGGGACACGGGACAGAGACTGCCTTGGTCGCTCTAACTGACAACCTCCGGCGACATCTGGATCAGGGTGGTGGGGCAGTGTTGCTGTTGCTCGACTTGTCGGCAGCGTTCGACACAGTCGATCATCAGCTGCTGTCCCGCCGCCTTGCCAACGTGGGGATAGGGGGGCGGGCCCTACAATGGCTCGTCTCATTTCTCCAGGGTCGGGGACAAAGGATGGTGCTAGGGGAGCAGCAGTCCTCGAGGCACCCGCTTGAGTGCGGTGTGCTGCAGGGGGCCGTGCTCTCCCCGATGTTGTTTAATATCTATATGCGCCCCCTTGCCCAGATTGTCAGGAGGTTTGGGCTGGGATGTCATCAGTACGCGGATGACACCCAGCTCTATCTGATGTTGGACGACCGGTCGGACTCTGACCCAGACGATCTGGACCGGGCATTGCACGCCGTGGCTGATTGGCTCAGATCTAGCAGGTTGAAATTGAACCCGGTGAAGACGGAGGTCCTGTGTCTGAGTCATTGCGGGCCGGAGTGGGGGGTCCCGCTCCCGAGCTTCGACGGGGCACCACTGGTGCCTGCGCCGAGGGTTAGGAATTTGGGAGTGCTCCTGGAGCCTGCCTTATCAATGGAGGCCCAGGTAGCAGCCACTGCCAAGTCAGCCTTTTACCATCTACGGCTGGCGAGGCAGTTGGTTCCCTACCTCGACCGCGATGACCTTGCCACGGTGATCCATGCGACGGTCACCTCAAGGCTGGACTACTGTAACGCTCTCTACATGGGGCTGCCTTTGGTGCAAATCCGGAAGCTGCAGCTGGTGCAGAATGCCGCGGCCAGGATGTTGATGGGTCTCACAAGGCGGGACCATATCCAGCCTGTGCTGGCGGCACTGCACTGGCTGCCTATAGCATACCGAGTTCGCTTCAAAGTGCTGGTTCTTACCTATAAAGCCCTATATGGCCAGGGTCCAGCATACCTTAGGGACCGCCTTTCTCCGTACATACCCCAGAGAGCACTACGGTCGGGGTCAGAGCACAGATTATGTGTTCCTGGCCCTAGAGATGCCAGGTTGGCCAGAACAAGGACCAGGGCCTTCTCGGTGGTGGCTCCTGTCTGGTGGAATGAGCTCCCGGAGGAGATCAGGGCCCTGCGGGACTTAATGCAGTTCCGCAGGGCCTGCAAGATGGAGCTCTTCCGCCAGGCTTTCGAATAGGAGCCGCCACCGATGATTCTATGGATTCCATCTACCATCTATCATGTGGCCCTGGTCCAACACGGCCTCGGCTATGGCTGCGGGGGGGGGAGGGGCTCAGACCCACAACTTGGTTGCCATCCAACGCTGTATAAAGCAACGCTGTATAAAGGAAGCTTTTATGGGTAATTTATATGTTTTATGATATTTATTAGAATGTTTTAAATGATTTTATTGGTTGTTGTACTGAATTGGCCTTGGGCCCATGTGAGCCGCCCTGAGCCCGCTTGCGGGGAGGGCGGGATATAAATGTGAAATAATAAATAAATAAATAAATAAATAGAACGTTCCATCTGAAGTTTCAAGACATTATCACATTGGAAAGCCTTTTCTTTCTCGATTTTTTGTAGTCTTGAGTCATGCCTACTTGTAGTCGCTTTAACTTCCAAGAGATCTTGTTGCAGCTTTTCTGTTCGTTTGCCAGACTCTTTCATTTCTTTCTGCATTGAGTCCATTTAACATTGAGAGTAGTCATCTGATCCACCAGGGGTCGCAGTATCGCTAAGAGCATTGAACTAATCTCTGTGGTATCACCCTTTGAACTCGGTATTCCGCTTCCTGGTTTAGGGGAGGGTTTTGGTCTCCCCGTCATTGTTGCTATTTCGCTTTTGTTTACAGTTAGATAAGACGGACCGTAGAAAGAGCTATCTTTATCGCACTAATGTCGTTTAGGAGATTTTTTCTTCATATATGCGATCCAGCCCTCCAGCATTTCCAAAACGTTTCTAATACTGCAGTAACGCCGTGGGAAAGTCTCGAACGCTTCGGTAAGGGGGGGGAACGCGATCCACCCATTCCGTCCCCGCCGCTTTATTTACGGTCTTTGCTTGAGACTCACGGTTTTCACCATTGCGTATCAGGAAGGTTAGCTGTTTCTCTGCCCGGCATTTTCTGCTGCTTCTCGGTCGCGTTTACGCAGCCCGAAGGCTTCCTCGGCAGGGGAACCTATGGGGGTGTTGAAGGGGGCCTCGATCCTGCGGTCACCACCATCAGGAGAGGCTCCCCCTCGTGCCACCCCAGGCAGAGCCCCTTCGCTAGGGTCTCTGGGGGTTTTGAAAAAGAAAGGAGAGTAAAGGAACAAACAAATCAAACTGGAGGTTCAAAGAGACAAAGCTTTCCACAAAAACTCTAACCAACGGAGCAAGGTAACACGATGTTACTGGCAGGGTGGTCAGAAGAGAACTGGTGGGATTTCTGTGCCCCGCTCCTCTGGGCATGCACGATGGGGCCTCCATGCATGCCCAGAGGCACTGGGTGCGAAAATCTGTTAAAGCTTTCTATGATACCAGTGGATTTCCACGCAGGCGCAGAAAACCCAAAGGTGTGAGGCACAGAAACCACATCGAAGATTTTGAGCTTTGACAAATGCCACTGATAAGTAAGTAAGGACACCTTGTTCTTGCAGCACACCTATCCCTAAATCGGATGTATCCTCACTTCTGAAGGCAACCACTGTTCATGCAAACGTGAGGTAGAAAAATAATTTCAGTTTGAAACTTTATGAGATTCATAACGGACTGAAAACCTACTTGCACTAGCACTCTTAGAGAAGCATTTCCAGAAAGTTTGTGTTCTGCATGTCAGAGAACTCATCAGGTAATAAGAACAGAAGCAAAAAGATAGATTCAGGTGGGCAGCTGTGTTGGTCTAAAGCAGCAGAACACAGTTTGAGTCCAGTGGTACCTTTAAGACCAACAAAGTTTTATTCTGGGTATCAGATTTTGTGTAAATTTATACCCAGAATAAAACTTTGTTGGTCTTAAGGGTGCCACTGGACTCAGACTTTGTTCAGAAGCAAAAAGAAAGTAGCAAATCAGAGTTCAATGCATAAACACCAATTTGTTTCAGTGCTGAAAGCTAGCTTGGGAGTAAAGCTTTTCGGTCTTCACAGTAAGACATAAAGGACGATACTATACTTCCAGTCCTCACCCAGCCTTCACAACTTAGCATTTCATCTCTACAAGACCAGCCTAGACTGGTCAAAATTTGCCACTACTGCTAATCCAAGTGTTTTTGACCAATAGAACCTGAACACAGCTCATGGACTTATTTGTAGTATGATTGCAACATGCCATTTTAAAAGTTAAAGGAATAAAATAGCCAGCCAGCTAGAGTCAGAAAGATACATATTTAAGTCAGCTGGCACCCAGGACAGTGTGAACATGAAATATTTATATGTCTGAAGCCAGATTCCAGGCTAACTTAGAAAGCAAGACTCGGCATATATTTTATATGAAAAAACTCTCCTTTGTCAAGGTGCTACTTATTCCTTCCAGACACCACAATTACCATGATATGAAAACTGCATACATACCATCACCTGGGACATATCCATGAACTGCAGGCCAAAGTAATCCGTTTCAACAAGATCCAAGTGGTACACAATCTGGTCAAACAAATCTTGCCCTTTCGCATATTTCTGTAAAAAAAAAAAGTTTTTTTTAAAAGGAGGAATATAGTTGTGTGTACATATATGATGTAAACTAGCCACATGGTGTAGATGTAAAAAGTGGGAGAGCACCCCTGCACATTTCCTAACCTCCATGTAATCATGTGGATGTGCTGAATTAGGCCAGTATCTCCCCAGTCCTGTCTGACGGTATGTGGCATGTGTGTACATCAGGGGATGCCACACACGACTCATCAAATAATAAAATGTCCCAGGTCAGCTATAAAATGAGTGCACTGTGAAAGTGTCTGGGAATTGGTGTGCTCTTTGCTAATGGAAGATTTCACAGTTTTTAATTGCTCAAAATGCAAAGGGAAGGGAACATAAATCTTCTATTGTAAACTACTGATTTTGATGCACGCGGTAGCAAGCTTCCCATGAGAATTCGGAATTGTTTGCAGTCCTGTTGGCACTCTCCCGTCACTGGCAGCCACCCAATGCTATTAGCCCCTCTAACAAGACAGAATAAAGGGATGCCAACCAATGTAGGGCCAGTCTGTACACCACTCAAGATGGCCACTAAGCCTCATACCACCATAATAAGCTGGCACAGTGTCCTGCTGGCACCACACTGGTGGGAATTAGGTATTTGCGTGGCTGCACCACCGGTGGTACCAACAATGGGCAAGACCAGGGGCATCCTGGGGGAGGAGTGAGGCATAGCCAGGGTCCTTCAGGCTCCTTCAGCTAATTCCCTGCCCTCCGCACCAGCACATGATGCCTACGAAACGCAGAGGCACCAGTAATATCAAGATGAGTCGCCATGTTGGTCTGTCTGTAGCAGTAGAAAAGAGTAAGAGTCCAGAAGCACCTTAAAGACTAATCAAATTTTGTTTCAGGGCACCCAGCTCAGGACAGACGAATGTCCATATGGACTGTCCATTCACATGAAGCTGCCTTCTACCAAATTAGGTCTTTGGGCCATCAAGGTCAGTATGGCCTCCTCAGATTGGCAGCAGCTCTCAGCAATCTCAGGCTGAGGTCCTTCATGTCACCTACTTCCAGATCCTCTCAACTGGAGATATTGGGGATTGAACCTGCAACCTTCTGCAAACCGAGCAGATGCTCTACCACTGAGCCATGCCCCCTCTCCTACATGAACCTGCCTTAAACTGAATCAGACCACTGAGCAATAAAGATCGGTATTATGTACTCAGAACAGCAGTGGCTTTCCAGGGTCTCAGGCACAGGTCATTCACATCACCTACAACCTGATCCTTTTAACTGGAGATGTCAGGGATTGAACCCAGGACTTTCTATATGCAAAGCAGAAGCTCTGCCACTGAGTCACGGCCCCTCCAGCCAGAAGAGGACAATGCACCCCACACATGCAAGTCTCAATGCCCGCTGCAAATGCTGCCCCCTGGAAATGCTGCCTCCCCATGCTGTTCCTACAGTGCACCAATAGCTCAATAATTGCCTTAACTGTGGGGCAGCAGTGTCCCCACACAGGGTAAGAATGGACACAGTAGGACACTGCAGATATGCTGGCAGAGAGAGAAAGAAAGAATAACCCAGACAGCAGCCCAACTATTGTCAGGAGCTAGGTGCCAGGAATGTATGTTGCCCAGCTTGGAACAGCTGCATTGACTGCCAGTCTGTTTCCAAGTTCAATTCAAGGTGCTGGTTATGACCTTCAAAGCCCTTCACGACCTGAGACCATCTCTTTCTCCACATCCCTGCGCACCAACTACAGTCATCGGTTGGCTATCCCACCACTCAGGGTGGCCCGTCTGGCATCGACCAGAGCCTTTTTCATAGGGGGCTCTGTGGAAGGGGCTCCCTGAAGAAGTGAGCCCCCCCTCCTTGGAGGTCTTCTGGAGGCACTGCAAGGCCTGCCTGTTGGTCAGAGTTCTGGATGGGGTCCAAATTAGCACACATGTTTTAAGAGGGGAGAGGGAAAAGATTTGGGGTTGGCTTTTTGGATTTAAATTGAAAATGCTGCTGTTAACTATTATTGTAAGCCACCTAGAGCCAAGAGAAACGGCAGGGCGTAAATATTTTAATCAATAAATAAAGCAGCACCCCGTTGCTGGGTGAATGATGATGGACCACAGAACTCCAAGGCCTGCACGGTCATCAGGTGGAGTCTGTCAGGATTCCAGCTTCTGGGTGGCTTCCTTTCACCAGCTTCTGGGCCTGCAGGCCAGAAGCTCCTTGCCAGGGGCTTTTTGAAATGCCAGTTGCTGCCCACTCTTTGCATGCACAGCTGTCTGGAGAGGGGCCTTGCCCAGCTGCTGGGGGCTTGCACAGGTTTCAGAGCATACAAAAATCTGTCACAAAGAGGCCATCATTTCTCCAAAGGCGCTCATTAATGTATTCTCTCTCAGGGAATACACAGCATTACCGGATACTTAAAGTTTATTGATTGTTTTACAAATGTTGCCTTGTCTTGAATTCACGCCTGTGTACCCAGGGCTGGGAGAGGAGGCAGGAGGCCAGCCTGTTGGATATTGGAACTCTGCATGCCAGCGGATCTGGGAGGGAAAGGGTTAATTCTCTCTCTCTCTCTCTCTGTCTCTCTCTCTCTCTCTCTGGGGTACACTTGGCAGTTGCCAGTCACACCCTCTCATGGATTAGATGTTGAGCCTCTTTGGCCCTTGCTTGCCTTCTGCTTCATCTTATATACAGGAGCTTTCTCTTCTTCTCTCTCTGAGCTGGGCTTGCAGCTGTAGCATGTTAACATTTCTTAAGTTAATCTGTTCACAATAAGTTAAATGTTCCTGCATGAATATGTCATGTATGATGTACTTCTGTTTCTGTAAGTAAAATTTCTTTCTCATGTCTGTTGGAGTCAGATCATCCTTGTAATTTGTTTGAACAGCATTTCCCCTTAACTTGGAAATGTGGAGTATCAGGGATACTGCGAAAAAGCTTCTGTGCTTCCAAGGGAAATGATTTTTTTCAAACATGTAACCCAATACAAACCTACCCACATGATTGGAACAAACCAGTCAACAACGGCACCAACTATAGATTCCGCTGACGGAGGTGTGGCACAGGCGCCAAGGACATGTGAGGCTGGCAGACACACACACACACACACACACACATACACACACGGACCCACCAGCTGGGGAGTGGAAAGCCAAGTGGCGGCAGACGTCTGTGCCCACTACCAGCAAAGCTAAGGGAGGTATGGCTACATTTATTTACAAAACTAGTAAGGGTGGCTAACAATTTAAAACATGCCTAGAAACACAGAGCTGGAAGGGATCCCAGGGGTCATCTAGCACAACCCCCTGCAAAGAGCAGGACATTCATAGCCCCCACCCCCACTCCCCCCAGCAGGGGGCAAGAAAACCTCCAGGATCCCTGGGCCAATCTGGCCTGGAGGGGAATCCCGCCCTAACTAAGCCATGCCCTGGCTCTCCCCTTCCTGCCCTCCCCCTCAATCACATTTACAAAACCATTAAAATCAACACCCCCTCCCAAACAAACACCATTAAAACAATTTAAAAGAGTTTAAAAACAGAGTTATAATACCTACAAAACAGAGTGGCAACACGTGTGTGTGTGTGTGCGTGTGCGTGCGTGCGTGCGTGTTGTGTGCCATCAAGTGGCATACAAGACATACAAACGCTGGTTAGGAAGGAGAGGTCCCCTGAGGGAGTGCCAAACGAAACAAAAAAGCCTTCAAAAGTGAAAGAGCTCCAGAGCTTCTGGTGCCACGAGCGAGAAGACCCTCTCCTCCCACTTGCCCCCCGCCTCCTCTCAGGAGCCCAGGCCCCGTCCCCTCAGGGTCTCCCAGCAAGGTCATGCGCAGTACATGCCAAAGCCGGAAAGGAACACTGGACTTACCGAGAAGGTAACCAGTGTGGTGTAGTGGTGAAGAGTGTCGGACTAGGACCTAGGAGACCCGGGTTCAAATCCCCACTCCTGCCATTGACGCTCACTGGGTGACCTTAAGCCAGTCACACACTGTCAGCCTAACCTACCTTGCAGGACTGTTTTGAGGATAAGCTGGAGGAGAGGAGAATGATGGAAGTCGCTTTGGGTCCCAGTGGGGAGAAAGGGGGTATAAATGAACTAAATTTAAAAAATAAGCAATGAGGGTATCCTGACAACTGGCGATGTGAACCTGGGGACAAACAAACTGGATAGATTTTTCTTGAAATATCTCCAGGCCGAGGGGCCCATTCTTTTTGATCCAGCTGAATCCCTACGGAGCCAATCAGCCAGCAGATTTAAGGAACCATTGGTCATTGGTCACTGGCTCTGTTCTCAGGAGGCTAGGGTGGTCTTAGTCATGGGACATCCAAGGTTGCTGCTTTGGGCTAGGAAGCCCACACCGGGGGGGGGGACTACCATTGGCTGCCTCTACCACCATTAGTCATGGCAAGAGCAACTTAAGGGTAGCTCAGCTGTAGGGTAGTCAGAGGACCCAACTTTACAAGGGAGGGGACTTGGCTCAGTGAAAGAGCATCTGTTGGGCATGCAGAAGATCCCAGGTTCAATCCTCAGCATCTCAAGCTAAAAGGACCAGGCAATAAGTGATGTGGATGACCCCTGTCAAAAGAGACCCTGGAGAGCTGCTGCCAGATAAAGTAGACCATACTGACTTAAGCCTGCACTGCCAATACCCCAGAGACCCTGGAACTGCAGCTCTGAACATGACATCTGCCACAAGTCGGGTGGGGTTCCCTGAACCGACTTACAAGCAGATGGGACATTGGGGAGCAGATGTTCCCAAGCACTCCAGGGCTCCACTGAACTCAGGAGCACAGTACGGGGGACAAAGAGGCTTCAGCCTTCCCACCCCGCACCATTTTCCCAAGCCAAAACTGTTGGGAGAGCTGGTATGGTTAATCCAGTTCCCAGAGCTAGTTTAGCAGGGTGCATTAAAGCGACACACGCAGGAGCGTCTTTGTACCAGGTATCCACCTTTCAGGGCCACCTTTCAGACTAATAAAAGTCTATTTATTTAGGAACTACATTCTAGATGGGAAAGCTCAGAGGTAGAATAGTATCCTAGTCTAACTTGCTAAGGATGGACACAGATAGTGAGAGGCCCATCTGTGTCCTGGACTGGTGCCAAGCAATGCTCCCTCTAAGCTGTGGAGTCTTGTGAGCAAAAATTCTACTTTGTGACCTACTGGCATTAAAGTTGTGAGTGAGTGATTGGGCTTCTGCATAAATTAGCTTACTCTGGAGCCATCCTTCCTGAGCAAAGACAAAAATCTGTGAGCCAGAGGCTAAAAACCTGTGAGCTAGCTCACACTAACTCAGCTTGGAGGGAACACTGATGCCAAGATGGAGACAGCGTGTCCTCACTCTTGGTGTGTGCAAGGAGTGGAGTGTTCTGGGAGAGGATGAATGGAAGGAAGGAGAGGCAATTTCTCAGACAGTAGCAATCTACATTTCAAAGGGGACAGTAACAGAAGAGTAAACACAGGAAGAAGCTTGGTCTGCCTACCTAGCCTATCCAACTCTCTTGCCACATAGTCTGGAGGCTGAGGCACGGGACAGTGTCCAGTTCTTCTCTTCCAACCAAAACAGCCACAGGGGACCCTGTTTGGCCCAACAGGGAGCTCCAAATGCACCGACTGCAGCATGAGGAATCCCACAGCAGGGCAAATAACATCCCCCGGGGCTGTTCCAGTTCTCAAAAATGGCCCAGGAGGGAAGGCTAAAGCCCCTCGTCTCACTGTTTCTGAACTGAATTGGGCTTTCGCCCAGGGCCCCTAAATCACTAAGACCACCCCTGTGCTCTTCTCAGTGAGGAAGCACTTCTGCTTTTTGCTGACATTTAAGATGAGGTCTGGATGTTGTGTGGCCCATTCTGATGCAGGCATCTAGTTGCTGAATCCGGCTCTGAAACTGGAAGAAAGCAGTAAACTTGGGTGGCTCTGAGCTCCGAAAATACGATGTGGTCCTTGTTAAGTATTGAGTCAGGAGACGATAAATCAAATGCAGGCTTTTATTCAAAACATCTTTCAGCTCAGGGACAGCTCTAGCAAGAGCAGCACTCAACTTATATTTTTCCTATAAATAACTATATACTGGAAACACGCAGTCTCATTGGACCTAAGCAGGGCTCTGTGATTGGTTCCTTGGATTGGCTTCAGGACCAATAAGGAGTCTTTATTCGGCAGCCAATAGGAATGAGGGAGTTAGGATACCAGAGCCCTGACAATGCAATGCCTCATAACATAATAGAACATAACACTCCTCCCCCCTTACTTCAGATAACATAGCCTTTCAGAAACATGGGGGAGTGCTTGGTCCGATGGGACTGGCGTGGCAATGGCGGACTCAATAGAGAACGTCCAGTTAAGTCCAGGGACTCCAAGCAGGCTGGTGTGAGCTGCGGCAGCGGAGGACTCAATTGAGAGCATTCTGCTGAGTCCGGGAGCTCCGAGCACCCCGGGGTAAGTCCCACCTCCGGCAGATGGCCTGCCAAGTCCCAAGCAGGCGGCAGCTCAGAAGACTGTCCATGTGGAATGTCCCAGGCAGGAGTTGACATGGGAATGCCTTCTGCTGTATGGCTCTCCCAGGAGCTGGCTTCTCACTGAAATGGGAGATCTCCTGGGCCGGCCACAGGAACTGAAGTGCATTGCAAACCTTCTGGAGATAGGGGACACTGTCCAGGCTCAGGAACTGGGGGATGTTGCAACCAATCCTCTTGTGCTGGCCATCGGCATCTACGTTGGGCCAGGTGCCGACGACAGACCTGTCCTACGCTGTCCTGTACCTCATAGGAGATAGGGCTCATTGAGCGAAGGACAACAGCCAGAACCCAGTGTGGACCTGCCCCGTAGTTCTGGGCATAGACAGCATCACCTGGCATGAAGGACCGCATGGAACCCGACATGATGGGGTCGCGGTGGATGTCTGGCACCAGGTCGGGGTGTATGCAGCTCAGGATGGTGGACAACTGATGGCCCATAAGGAGCTCGGCAGGCAACTTTCCGGTAGCGGCATGCAGCGAGGTGTGCTGCTGTAGCAGGAAACTGGCAAGGTTGGCTGGAAAGTTCACGTCCCCCAGCCTGCAGAGCGAATCCTTTACAGTTCTTACCATCCGCTCTGCCTCGCCATTCATCTCGGGGTGGAATGGCGCCAATGTGACATGCTGGATGCCCCGTTCGTCCAGGAACCTCTGGAACTCAGCAGATGTAAAATGAGTTCCGTTGTTGGACACGAGGAGGTCTGGCAGGCTGAAGGTGGTGAAAAGGCAGTCTAGGCAGCGGGCAACGACGGTCAACGTCATGGAGGTGACAGGAAAAACCTGCAGCCATTTCGAAAAGGCGTCCACCACGATTAGGAGAGTCCTTCCCTGGAAAGGGCCAGCAAAGTCCACATGAATGTGAAACCATGGGCCCCTCGGTTTCTCCCATGGGTGGACTGGAACATCGGGGGCTGCGGGCCTCAATTCCTGGCAAGGCTGACACGTCCGGACCCACCACTCAATTTGCTGGTCCAGGCCAGCCAGGCCACCAGACATAACTCTGGGTGACAGTTTTCATTTTCACAATGCCCAGGTGGCCAACATGCAAAGTGTCCAGCACCCGTTTTTGAAGTGGGGGAGGGACAATGACTCAATTTCCCCACAGCAGACAGCCCTTGCTCACTGACAGTTCTGATGACCGTGACTGGAATGGCTGGAACTCAGCCTCGAGTGTCCCCGATGGCCATCCCCTCCACACATAGTGGTAGACTCGGCTGATCGTTTGGTCCCGATTGGTGTGGAACGCTATGTCGGCAATGGAGAGCGGAGGCTGCAGCAGCTCTTCAAGTAGTAGGGTCTCTTGGATCGGAGCCTCAGGTGGCCCCGGTAAAGGCAGCAGTAGGTGGCTGAGGGCATCAGCATGCCCGATGGTCTTGCCGGGCCTGTGGATGAGGAAGAAAGAGTAGGAGGAGAGCAGGACTGCCAAATACATAATCCGCGGCGACAAGATTTGAGGGGTTTGACGGTCGGCTGTGAAAATGCCGAGTAGCGGCTTGTGGTCAGTGACAATCTCAAACTCACGCCCATAGATGAAATCGTGGAATTTCTTCACAGCTGCAATGATCACTAGCACCTCCCAGTCTATCAGGGTGTAGTTTCTTTCTGCCGCAGATAAAGTCCTGGAATAGAAAGCAATAGGGGCCTCCCGGCTGGAAGAAAATCAGTGGCTAAGTACGAACCGATTCCATAAGGTTGATGCGTCACAGGCTAAGACGAGGGGCTTCTTTTCGTCATAATGAACGAGGACAGCATCGAAGGTGAGGAGAGCCTTGACAGCTTGAAAAGCAATGTTTTCTCAGCAACCCCATGCCCACGGAGCCAATTTGTCTAGCAGACGATGGAGCAGTTCAGTGAGAGCTGCCTTGTTGGGCAAAAAGTCATGATAAAAGTTTAGAAGTCCTAAAAAGGACTGCAGCTCTTTCTTCGACTTTGGAAGATGCTGGGGGTGACGCTTACCCTGAATTGTAGCCGGTTCACCTTAAAGGCACCTCGGTGCATTACAATAGTCTGTGCCTCGGCCATGGCTGCATCTACTGGCAGTTGTTGATACGCCTGGGCTAGGTCAATCTTGGCGAACGCTTGACCCCCGGAGACTGAGGCTAGAAGATGGCTTACCACAGGAACCAGGTATGCATGTGGCTGCCGGGCGTTGTTGAGGGTGCACTTGTAGTCAGCGCACAGGCGGACGGAACCATTAGGTTTGAGAGGAGTGACAATGGGTGTCTCCCACTTGGCATTCAGAACCGGCTCTAAGATGCCTTGGGCCAACAGCTTGTCGATCTGCTCATCGATCTTAGGCTTGAAAGCGATGGGGCAGCATCTGGGCTTGAGGCGTATGGGCTGCACGGCAGGATTCAGGTTAAAAGAGACAGGTGGACCTTTGTAGCAGCCTAGCTCTGCTCTGAACACATCGGGGAACTCTTCCTCAAAGTCTATAAGGGGCTGCTGACCGATGTGATTCACGCCAACAACGTCAATGTCCAGGGTGGCAAACCAGTCCAAATCGATAAGACTTGTGCAGCGACCTTCCACCATGAGCAGATTCAGATGGCCGGCAAACTTCTTGTATCTGTCCTGAACTGTGGCGATGCCGACGACTGAAACTTGGTGCCTTTGGAAGTCAAATAACTGCAAACTGCACTTTTGAAGGCGGTGCATAGGGAAACGCGGGCAGACTTGTTGGAAGGTGCTCCACGAGACGATTGATAACGCGGACCCGGGGTCTACTTCCATCTGGCAAGCCCGGCCTTCAATGAAAACGGTAGCTTTGATTTTAGGGCATGGATGCAATTCTTGGTGGATGTATAGGCGATTTGTGTAGTCTTCGGATATGCTCGCTCTGTTACTGTACTTCGGCTTATGCTCGAACGACACAGATGACCTGGAACGATACGATTACCGAGAGGCAGCAGCAGACCCTTGTACAAGCCGGGACTCTTCTGGAACGGCACGACCTTGTGACAAGCGGCAGACTTTGTCGAGGTGGCCCGTTTTCCCACAAGCATGACAGATGGCATCGCGGAATTGACAGTCTCTTCACGCATGTGCACCACCACAACTGGCACAGCATTTCGTTCATGGACTTCTTTGAGAGCGGCGTGGGCTTTTTTGAAAATAGTGTGGTCTCTGATTGGTCCCCATTCGGTAGACACCATCATCAGACACATCGGATCGGTCATCCCGGAATTCAGTGGAACCAGCGGTACTGCTATGGTGTACAGCATCAGCGTGGCATGACGGGTGGCCTTGGGGACCCAACCAACGCTCACGAAGAGACAGATTGGCAGCTTCAAACTGCAGGGCTTCTTCGAGGGCCGATTCATAGGTAACAGTCTTTAGTAACAGGAGCGCCTGTCGGATGCTATTGTCTCTAAGGCAACAGAGCAGACAGTCTGTATGTAGGACTGCACTAAGACGGGAAACTGACAGTCTCGGGCAGCCCGTCTTAGTGCAGTGAGGTACTCTGTGACACACTCACCCTCCTTCTGGTTTCGCTGATGAAACATGCATCGGTGTGCGGCAGCCGACATCTTCGGTGAGAAGTACTTGGTCAGCCGAGCCTTGATGATGCCGAGAGGGGTCTCGAGTAACTTTGCGGGGACTACTAGGTCACGGGCGATGTCGAATACAGCCTGGCTGCATGTACTTAGAAAAGTGGCGCGGCAGACATCGTCTCCGTCAATACTATTTGCTACATGGTAGCATTCAAAATGCTCAAGGTATGACTCCCAGTTCCCAACCTTCGGGTCAAACGGTTCGATATGGCCCTTGGATGCCATGCCCATAGTGATTTAGCTCTAGGCGCCCTTAGCGATTTCAGCTGGGCAGGCAAGAGTGATTTCAGCTGTTCAGTTAGGACTGGGATCCCATCCTTGTCGCCAGTGTTAAGTATTGAGTCAGGAGACAATAAATCAAATGCAGGCTTTTATCGTTCAGCTCAGAGACAGCTCTAGCAAGAGTGGCACTCAACTTATAGTATTCCAACAAATAACTATATACATTGTAACTGGAAACACGCAATCTCTTTGGACCTAAGCCGGGCTCTGTGATTGGTTCCTTGGATTGGCTTCAGGACCAATAAGGAGTCTTTATTTGGCAGCCAATAGGAATGAGGGAGTTAGGATACCAGAGCCCTGACAATGCAATGCAACATAACATAATAGAACATAACAGTCCTGATTTCTCCACATCCCCCCATGCTGTAGGCTCTCCACTCCCTCAGACTGAGATCCACCATTATCAGATGCACCTCGAAAACTTGGAACACTTTCCTGTCACTTAAGTGAATTCCTGCTGTCCACCTCTGCATGGAGCGCCTCACTTGAGCACTGCCCTTGACCCTGGCACGTCACCTCAGAGCTTCTGGAAGTGTAGAAGGGCCCATGAAAGAGCCCTCAAATGTGTGCACACCCAATGTACAGTGCCTCTTGGCACAATCACAGTGCCTGGGAGTTGAGCCAAAAACATGAAGCCTGCATGCATGGCTGACCTTGGCTTAGTCACTTTCACCAACCTCTCCTGCCTTGTCAAGTGGGTCAAAGTCCTTGCCTTCTCTAGTAGGTTTAGCTTTTATGAGAGTATGATGAACCAACTTAAAACCATTTGTAAAGCTGCACCCCCAAAACACCTGGCAAGCTTTTCAGGATTTTCAGAGATTTAAAGCTGTTGATTTCCATACAACCCTTGATGTTCTGCCCTTGATGCAAAATAATCATTTAATGCATATATTACACAGAGATGCACGCTCCCATTTTGCAAATGCACTTTGCCCTATAAGACAGCTTCCTACATACAGAAAATAGTAGTGAAATAGGTTCTACTTGCGGCACATGTTAAAGAGCGCTGGCAGGAGGTGTCAATTGCTATTTAAGTCTCATTTTGACCAAGAATGCTCTGCGGAGGCATGCACCTTCACATTTTCTGACATTTTAAGAGATATCTATTCTGCCTTCCCTGCGATACACACAACTACATCCTAGCTGAAATAGCACCACTTGAGATAGGGTCTTAGCTAGTTTTCTGGGTGAACAACACCTTTTAGAAGGTGGAGTTTTTATCACCCAGGGCTTTGAGCAAAACATTCCCAAAGAAAAGATACAGCTGGGAAGTAATATAATGTACCACCTTTTGTTCTCTAGACTGACACGGAGGTATGTTTCTCAAAAGCATTCTTGAAAAACTTTCACATTTAGTGTTTTTAAGCAGGAGGAATCCCAAAGCCAAAAGAAATTTCTCCTGAGCACCAAAGAAAACATTAATACAGTCTCAGCTTACACACATAGGCAGGTTGGGAAATAAAGCATTTTTGCAACCCGGCATTTGTGATATTGCACATGGGCTGAGGACAGACTGGCAATGTGGCCCGGGATAGGTCCGCTTTAGAAGCGGGGGAAGGGAGGCAGTTCAGACAGCCACAGCTGTCCTCCATCTCCCATCCGTACTCACCCATTTCTGAAGCGCTTTCATGGTGCCTCAGTTGGATACTGGCAGAATGTGGTGTCCAGGGGACTTCCTCTGCTTGAATCCCGCTTCCTGGCTGTGTGGACAGGAAGAAGCGTGAACGCGCCGCCACGGAGAGATGCGCATATGCGCTCTGTGTGCCACTGAATCGTGGCCGAATTGCTGCTGCACCCATGTGCCTATACACATAGGCACCCATGCACTGGTTGCCAAAACAGCCCTGCCACGAGCTGCGGAGGGGCTACTCCATAGCAGTGTGTACGCATCATTGTGCCTCCTCCCCGGAACGCTCTCGCAGGCGTCTGGCCACTGTGAACGGCCAGCCCTGAGCCACTTTGCCCCAGGGATTTTTGCCCTGCTGCCGTTCCGTGTCAGATTCCCAGTCTGTCCTCAGCCATGGACTGTCAATACATGACCCTGTTTTGGCACAGACTTTGATAGTGGTTCAAAACACGTGGAACTGATGAGTCATATAAACCCTCTATTCACATATATCATAGTAACAACCATAAATATAGCAAACACTAATACAGCAGGTCCACAAAACATTACATACCAAATCTGACCATGATAAAAATATTTAACCATATATCGTCTTCGTATCTTGGTGTGGGAACAAAACCCAATAGACATTTTTTTAAATAAACATTTTATTAGTTTCCAAAGAAAAAAGAAAGAAAAGATGAGAGTATTACATTGTATCAGCATCTAGTTCAGGGGTGTCAAACTTGCGGCCCAGGGGCCAGATCAGGCCCCCGGAGGGCTTCTATCTGGCCCGCACTGGAACTGGCCATCTCCTGCTTCCAGTTCTGTTGCTGCTGCTGCATCATAACTTGCTTCGCTAGACTCACTCACTCAGCCATTTCATGTTTTCCCCTGGGTCCTAGACTCAGAACTCTGAGCATGAGATTTTTTTGGTGAATGTCCATAAATCAAAAGTAGATTTGCAGCTTACAGATACACACTTGAACAGCACACTCAAGATTGCAACAGCAGAGACATTTTGATGCAATAATTCAGAGCAAGAGGTGTCAGTTATCAAATACCGTTAAATAAACAAAATATTGCAAGAGTGCTAATATTTTAAGCATGTTATTTTAAATTAAAAAAATCTTTGTGTCTTTTATAAAGTTTATATCTCCGCTACCTGGCATTACATGTTATAACACACATGGCCCAGCCCAACAAGGTCTCATTTATGTCAGATCCGGCCCTCATAACAAATGAGTTCAACACCCCTGATCTAGTTAGTTTCCTCACACATAACGTATAAACAAAATTTACCTAAAGCTTGCTATATTAACAGAAAACTTTACATCATTTTCTATTTTTAGCTATTTCTTTTACAATATTATATACCTACATGTTTATCTGCTATATAAAACTTTAATAAGGTTTAATTACTGTAACTACTATGACTAATATAAACTGTTGAAGCCTTCTAGTAGCATAAACAACCTTCTACTAATATTTATTCGAACAAACAACAGCAATCATTTTGAATATCATATTTAAGAAAAGGGAGCAAAAAAAGACATTATATAGATCAGTGGTTCTCAACCTTCCTAATGCCGCGACCCTTTAATACAGTTCCTCATGTTGTGGTGTCCCCCAGCCATAAAATTATTTTTGTTGCTACTTCATAACTGTAATGTTGCTACTGTTATGAATCGTAATGTAAATATCTGATATGCAGGATGTATTTTCATTGTTACAAATTGAACATAATTAAAGCATAGTGATTAATCACAAAAACAAGATTCCGTGGCTTAGAGGAAGCATTGCTCCTCCTTTTAGGAAAGGTGAGACACGATTCCAATCTTTTGTTCAAGGTCAGCTCTCTCTTGTTTACTTTCCCAGCAGTTTAGTTAAGCTGTCCACACCAGACTCAATGACAAAACTAAAATCCAGGAATCTTTCCATATAACCCAAACAATATGGAGTCTCTTTAATATTTCTCGCAGGCAATTACTTTTAGATAGATATCCCAGGAAAACACAGTCTTAAAGGCGATCACACCAACAAAAAGTAGCCAAAATCCATTCATGAAAACGTTCTGTTAAAGATGTTAAGCAAAGTCCCTTAAATTTTATTTTTAAATCCCATAAAGCAGACAAAGAAAATGTTGCATTATAAAATCAAGAATACAAATTCCACATAGTAGTAGAAATTGGAGCTGTCAACAGCTCCAATAGACATTTAATAGGCATCCCCTAGAGGACTGCTTACAGTCGATGCCTGGGCTTTTGGAAAGGAACTTCACATTTGTAACTGATTTGTTACTTCCCGTGACTGAGGCCTGAGATCTTGTTAAGAAATTAGGTATGTATTACATCAAGATATTTTACATTATTGTATAATGGAAATAATGTAGAATTCATTTTATATTTGTAATGTTGTATAATTCATATTAGATGTTTCTTTGGTGATTATATATTATTTCAACAGGCAAGTCAGAGGTTAAGGGGATTTGCCCGAAGATTGTTTAGGTTTATGGGACTGTTTTGATCCACATTTGAAATTATTATTGGACCATGAAATCTACTGGACGTTTGGATTGAGTATACTTACTGGTATTTTTGGCTCAAATGGATATGTACTAGATCATCTGAATGATTACAGACTGATAATTGACCTGTTTGAGTATAGCTGTTGAATTGTACATGGGTAAATTGTTGTCATAGTCAGATTTGGTATGTAATGTTTTGTGGAAATGCTATATCAGTGTTTGCTATATTTATGGTTGTCACTGTGATATATGTGAATAAAGGGTTTATTTTTTATTTTTATTTATTTATCTTTATTTTTATACCCCGCCCTCCCCGCAAGCGGGCTCAGGGCGGCTTACAGGGCACAAGTGCTGATCAAACATCATAAAACAATTTAAAATCAACAATAACAATAAGATTCCAATAAATAACAAAAATATAGCTACAATTCCCAATAAAGTGCTTCTGGTCTTACTAATCAGATGGCTTCCTGTCGAGTTGGAGTCCTACCAACCATAACCGTCCGGTCTGGGCTGCATTCAGAGCCGGCTCTCATTATAGATGTTGTTACAGTGCTAGTGGTGGCTCCTAGCCAAAGGCCTGGCGGAAGAGCTCCATCTTGCAGGCCCTGCGGAACTGCATTAAGTCCCGCAGGGCCCTGATCTCCTCCGGGAGCTCATTCCACCAGGCTGGAGCCGCCACCGAAAAGGCTCTGGTGTGAGGCTTCTGCTCGAAATAGTCAAGGATCAGATCTTTGTTGATGAATCACAGTTCTTTATTTCCAGTTACTACATTGCTACAGGTCCTCGGATTATTGTCAGAGATAACCCATACAATAGAAGCAGGACTAATATACCCTCCAGCACAATTTGAATTGCCCATAGGTAACCAATCAACAGGACAGAAAAACCGCGGGCTAAAGGTCCCTTGACCATTTGCTTCCCACAGGAAAAGGTTAGGTGTGAAGCAGTACATTTCCCTTCTTAAACCAGACCCCTCAGATGTAACCATCTTTCACATAACAAATAGCTTTCTTCAAGGCCTTCGCACGTTGATAAGAAACTGGTCCCCGTCTCCCCTGGCAGGGAGGAAAGGAATGCGGAGGCGCGAGGGTGAGAGGCCGATTGTTCTCATGCTCTGAAGTCACCACCCTCCCGGGCAAATGGTTACACTAACCAGCCCCAGCTAGAGCCATAAACCCAGGGCCATAAAGAAACGAAAAGAGAGAATGCATAGTGGATAGCATGGGTCAAACAAACAAGCTTTAAACATGGGTTACATAGTGAATGCAAGGATAGGTTACACAGATAGCAATAAGCCCAATAAGCCCCAGAAGCCCTTGTTAGAATCCGGAGATTCTGACATCTGGCCCTGGTCCCAGCGAGCCTGGCTTCCCTGGGGCCCGGGACAAGAAGTCGATGACACGACCCCGACCGAAGTGCTCGCTGGGGTATATGCGGGGAGAGGCGGTCCCTCAGGTATGTTGGACCCTGGCCATATAGGGCTTTAAAGGTAAGAACCAGCACCTTGAAGCGAACTCGGTATGCTATAGGTAGCCAGTGCAGCGCCACTAGCACAGGTCAGATGTGGTCCCGTCTTGTGAGACCCATCATTAACCTGGCCATGGCATTCTGCACCAGCTGCAGCTTCCGGGTTAGCACCAAGGGCAGCCCCATGTAGAGGGTGTTACAGTAGTCCAGCCTCGCGGTGACCGTAGCATGGATCACTGTGGCTAGGTCATTGCGGTCAAGGTAGGGAACCAACTGCCATGCCAGCCGAAGATGGTAGAAGGCTGACTTGGCAGTGGCTGCTACTTGTGCCCTGTCGAAGCTCAGGAGCAGGAGCCCCCGCCCTGGACTGCCCCGACCCAGACACAGGACCTCCGTCTTCGCCGGGTTCAATTTCAGCCTACTCAGTCTGAGCCAACCAGCCACGGCGTGCAATGCCCGGTTAAGATCTTCTGGGTCCGAGTCCGACTGGCCGCCCAACATCAGATAGAACTGGGTGTCATTAGCGTACTGGTGACATCCCAGCCCACACCTCTGGGCAATCTGGGCAAGGGGGCGCATGTAGATGTTAAACAGCATCGGGGAGAGCACTGCCCCCTGAGGCACCCCACATTCAAGTGGGTGCCTCCTGGACTGCTGCTCCCCTAGGACCACACTTTGTCCCCGACCTTGGAGAAAGGAAACGAGCCATTGCAGGGCCCGCCCCTGTATCCCCACGTCGGCAAGGCAGCGGGCCAGCAGCTGATGATCAACCGTGTCAAATGCTGCCAACAGGTCAAGCAACAGCAACACCGCCCCACCGCCTCGATCCAGATGCTGCCGGAGGTTGTCGGTAAGGGCAACCAAAGCCGTCTCTGTCCCATAACCCGGGCGAAAGCTGGACTGGAAGGGGTCTAAGACCGAAGCATTATCCAGATAACCCTGTAACTGTAACGCCACCGCCCTCTAAATTAATTTGCCCAAATAGGGCTAATTGGACACTGGCCGATAGTTTGCCAATTCAGCCGGGTCCAGATGTGATTTTTTCAAGAGAGGATGGACCATCGCTTCCTTGAGTGCCCCCGGGAACCTCCCTTCAGAGAGGAAGGTGTTGATAATTTCCTGAACGGCACCTTGCAGCCCTTTGTGGCCGGCTTTAACCAGCCAGGGCGGGCACGGGTCAAGAATGCAAGTGGTTAGACGCACAGTCACGAGAAGTCTGTCAGCTTCCTCAAGGCCGAGCAGGCCAAACCCATCGAAACCCGGAAATGAAGACATGCACGGGGCCTCGAGTTCACTCACTGTTTCAAATGTGGCGGGGAGATCACGGCGAAGCGACAAGACTTTATCCGCAAAATAGATCGCAAATGCCTCCCGGCCAATTTTCAATTCCCTAGCATTTGGTCTGCCCTGCGGCAGAACTGTTAATGATCGAATCATTTTAAACAATTGGGCTGGGCGTGAGCTAGCGGATGCAATCTCAGCAGCATAGAATTCTTTCTTAGCTGCCTTGGTTGCCATCTCATAGGCTTTCATAAATGTCCTATAGGATGCTCTTGTAGCCTCGTCGCGGGTACGCCGCCATTGCCTCTCTAACTATCGTAGCTCTCGCTTCATCAGCCGCAGTCCCTGGGTATACCAGGGGGGCAACCTGATGCGAGGGTGTAGAGTGCGCCTGGGAGCGATCTCATCACTGGCTGTAGAGAGCCGGCTATACCAGTCCTCAACCAGCTCATCTAACGAGCCGCCAGGGGGCATTGGATCACGCAGTGACATCTGGAATCGCAAAGGGTCCATCTGGCTCCGTGGGTGAGCTAAAATATGCTCGCCGCCTAGGGGTCGGGACGGAACATTCAGACGGGCCCCCAGGGCATAGTGGTCCGACCATGGCACTGCCGAAGCTGTAATCCGGTCCAGTTACCCCCGCAGCGAAGATCAAATTGAGCGTGTGTCCGGCCTGGTGTGTGGGGGCCGAGATGTACTGAGAGAGTCCCAGTGCTGCCATGGACGACACCAGGTCCGCCGCCCGAATGGAAGCTGCATCATCAGCGTGGACGCTGAAGTCACCCAAAACCACTAGGTTAGGGTGCTCCAACGCCCAGCCTGCTACAGCCTCCATCAGGGACGGCAGGCTGCTGGCTGGTGCATTAGGCGGTCGGTACACCAGCCATACAGCCAAACTCTCTTCAGCCTCCCACACCAGGCCGACACATTCCATGCCCGCGATCTCCACTAACTGAAGGAGTAAGCCTCCCGAATGAAAGGGAGGCTTACTCCTCATTGGTTCCACGTGTTTTGTACCACGTTTTTTGGATAATTTAGGTGGCGCTACCCTTTTGTGCTTTTAGCAGACTTTGGCCGAGGACAGACTGGCAATCTGCCCCAGGAGAGCTCCGCTTGGGAAGCAGGGGAAGGGAGCCCGTTCAGACATCCGCAGCTGTCCCTCGGCTCCCTTCCACACTTACACGCTTTGAAGCCAGTTTCCTCTCGCTGTAGAAGGACATCGGGAGAAACCGGTGTCCAGGGGCCGTCTTCCGCATGCCTCCCGCTTTCAGGCAGCGTGAACCGGAAGAAGGTGGAATTCAAGCGGAGGCGGCTGTGTGAACACTCATGCGCACATACGCACATTGTCGAAACAGCCCTGCCACAAGCTGCGGAGGCCAGCCGACCCGGGGCTGCTCTGCAGCAGTCTGAATGCTCCGTAACAGCATCCTTGTGCAATACACTGGCCGGTGTGAACGGCCAGCCCCGGGAAATTTCCCCCCCGCAGCTTTTGCCTCCAGATTCCTCCCGCTCCAGATTGCCAGTCTGTCCTCGGCCTTTGATAGAACAGACTTGCAAATGTAAAGTTGAGATATTTTACTGGCCGTGTTACGGGCACCCTTCAACATCCCTCGATTAACTCAAGTGAAGAATGCAGCCCCACCCCCCCTGCTAAGTACACACTTCTGATGCAAACTCAGGTTTGCTCAGAGTAATATGCGAAAAGCCCTGACCTGGATGGCCCAATTTCTCCAGATCTCGGAAGCTAAGCAGGGTCAGCTCTGATTCGTACTTGGATGGGAGACCACCAAGGAAGACCAGGGTTGCTACACAGAGGCAGCCAATTGTGAACCATCTCTGAGTGGATCTTGCCTTGAAAACCCTACAGGGTCACCATAAATCAGCTGAGATTTGACGGCACTTCCCACCACTACTGTGCATGAAACGGCCCCCGAATGTCTGCCTGCTTGGACAAGAAAGGGTTTGTAATCAGTGTTCCCTCTAAGCTGAGTTAGTGTGAGCTAGCTCACAGTTTTTTAGCTTCCAGCTCACACATTTTTGTCTTAGCTCAGGAAGGATGGTTTCAGAGCAAACTAATTTATGCAGCAGCCAAATCCCTTGCTCACAACTTTAATGCTTGTAGCTCACAAAGCAGAATTTTTGTCCCCTCAAGTGTTCCCCAAAATTACCCATTTTTTTTCCTGTTGGGAAAACTGGGGGAGTCCTGGGGGGGAAAGGGGGAACACATTCCCCCAAAACTTTAGGCCATTACAACTCCACATATAACAAAAGCATATTAGGTGAGTGAAAAACATCCATTCTTTCAGGAGCAGATTGGAGGGAGGTGGGGAAAAGATCTTTGCGCAAATCCCCTTGACCTCTGACTTGGGGGGAGGGGCATGCAAGAGCCAGAGACTTCTGAAGTGATTCCCCCCCCCCTTCAGAACAGTGCATATTTTATTGGGTGGTCTGACTGTTGAGTTGCCCAGCATAAGCAAGTTGCAGTCCTCAGCAAGTCAAGTGAAAGGTTACCTGACTATTGCCACACACACAAAAAACCCTCCCACAAAGATAAGCAGGGTGGGGGTAGATAAATACTCTTGCTTTCTCTACATTGTGCAATATGATCAGTAGTTTCTAGACGTTCAGAACAAGCATGATAATAGTTTTGCCAAGTCAGACTTCTCCCCCAGAAAGCAGGCCATGAACAGGCTCAAAGTATCTGAAGGCCTTTGACAAGAAGATTCCCTACTCCCACACCCAAAACCAAGGCCGCATGAGAGCCACTCTGTGGAGAGAACTCTCTTCACCCTCGCAGTTGGTTAGGAGGCTGAAGTTGGTTCCTTATTCCCAGCTTCTCGTTTCTTCTTTGCGACTTGTTCATGAATTCAACTAAAAACACTGAGGGGAGTTTAAAAGCTCTGAACCCCAAAATAAGGTCTGGACCACCATATATCACACACCCCCACATTCAGGGGACTCCCCTTTGAGGGGACAACTGCTGTTTCCTGGTCCAAAGCCTGGTTCTCATGCCAGCCAATCTAAAGTGGGGTGCCCCCAGGACAATCACAAGGGCAAATACTAGGGCCAGGCTGCATCCCAAAACAATCTTTGGACCACCCCAAATAACACATCCCCACACTCACAAGACTGGACCCTGCAAGAGGACATGCAGTGGTGCCCGATCCAAACTCTGGTTCTGGCACCACAAGCTTCCATTTGGGGTACCAACCAGAATACTGTATTACAAAGAAGATTTGAATATAGAACTGGAACAGCTACCAAAAATAAAGTTTGGACCATGACATATGATGCATTCCAACATTCAGGGGACTCTGCCCTCAAAGGGAATCTATGCTGCATCTTGATCTAAATCCCAGTTCTTTTGCTAACTGCTCCAATGATGAAGAGAAGAAGAGATTGGATTTCTACCCCACCCTTCACTACCTGAAGGAGTCTCAGAGTGGCTTACAATTTCCTTCCCATCCCCTCCCAACAACAGACACCCTTGAGCAGGGTTCCCTCTAAGCTGAGTGTGAGCTAGCTCACTGTTTTTTAGCCTATGGCTCACACATTTTTGTCTTAGCTCAGGAAGGATGGCTCCAGAGCAAACTGATTTATGCAGTAGTCAAATGGCTCACTCACAACTTTAGTGCAAGCAGCTCACAAAGTAGAATTTTTGCTCACAAGACTCCACAGCTTAGAGGGAACATTGAGGTAGGTGGGGCTTTTTCGAGAACTGCTCCTGAGAGAACTGCTCTGAAATAACTTGTAACTGACCCACGGTTGCATGTGGAGGAGTGGGGAATCAAACTCAGTCCTCCCAGATGCTCTTAACCACTACACTAAACTGGATGTGTTCCCCAAGACAAATGCCCATGCAGACACTGGTACTAAGGTCATTCCTTTGCTGACTGAGAAGAGGCTCTCCTCAGAGACGCTTCAGGGGGAGAGCAGAAGCTGAGACTGCTGAACTGAAGTTCATTCACAGGTTCAGAACAATGGACCCACCAGGGCTGAAGGAATCCTTATCTCACTCCAGATGCTAATGTTCTACACTTGTGCAGTTCCCTGCTGTTCTAATCAAGCTCATTACAATGTGCATTGCTCCTTTGCTGCCACCTTTCTCGGCAACACCCATCCCACCTTCTGAATGGGATACAGTGACTCAGAAATTTCCATTTCAACCAGTATCTGGCCCAGTGAGCACTGACTCTTGAAAACTCAGACACCCCCAAATATTGTTGGTCTTCTGTAAGGTGCTTTTGGGGGAGATACCATGCCATTTAGGAAATGACTTTATAATTTTTGGCATGAGAACTATATAATTTTTGGCATGAGAAGGGGACTGAGAATGAAAACAATTCAAAAGGTTCAAGAAGTGGAAACACCTCGTGTCTGTAAGAAGCACGAGTATGCACATTCTTCTGTCCATGAGATAAATGGAAAGACTCGTTTCCTCCAGTGAACAGAGAGGCTCTCGATCATGGTTAATGTTGCCCTCCTAACACCACAGTTTTGTCCGGTCTGCGAGGCCAGCAAGAGCACTGCACTCAGCAATGATAACTGTAACCAGGGTGAATACATGTGGAGGGCAAAGAACAGTCCACCCATACTGGGTTTGCAGCTAACTGCATCGTGAGCTTCCAGAGCAGTCTTGTCTTGTGGGTGCAGCCTGACCCCAGTGTCTGCCTGCATGACTGTCCTGCGGCACACCACTTCAGAGCAGCTGGCACAAGAACTGCACTTGGGACCAGGAAACGGCATACGTCCTGTCAGAGAGGAGCATCCCCTGCACATGGAGTTCTGTCACACGTGGCGGTCCAATCCTAACTTCGGTGTACAGGTGACATGCAGGTTTACCAGTTCCCTATTCAAATCTCCTTTGAAATACAGGCCTCTTGGAGGCACTCCAAATAGAAGCTCATGGTGCCAGAACCAGAGTCTGAACCAGGAACCACTGTATGTCTTCTTGCAGAGGACAGTCTCTGGAGTATGGGAATGCGTTATTTGGGGTGGTCCAAATATTGTTTTGGGGTACAGCCTGGCCCCAGTGTCCATCTGTGTGATTGCCCTGGAGGCATCCCACTTTGGAGCAGCTGGCACATGATCTGGCCTTTTGGATCAGGAGACACTATATGTCCCCTCAAAGGGGAGAGCCTCATGAATGTGGAGGTGTATGATGTCTGATGGTCCAAACCTTATTTTGGGGAGCTGAGGGCATGCAGCTGTTACAGTTCCTTATTCAAATCTCCTGTCAAATACAGGCCTCTCGGTGGTACTCCAAATAGAAGCTTGTGGTGCCAGAACCAGTGTTTGGACCACGTACCAATGTATGTCTTCTTGCAGGGGACAGTCTCCATAGTGTATTCATGTGTCATTTGGGGTGGTCCAAGATTCTTTTGGGGTGCATCATGACCCCAGTGTCTGCCTGTCCAATTGTCCTGGGGGCACCCCGCTTTGGAGGGGCTGCCATGGAAACCGCTCTTTCAACCAGGAAACAGAACATTATCACCTAGAAGGGGAGAGTCCCCTGAATCTGGAGGTGTATGATATGTGGTGGTCCAGACCTTATTTTGGGGTTCAGAGCTTTCAAACTCTCCTTAGTGTTTTTGATTGAATTCATGAATAAGGAACAAATAAGGAACTGGGAACTAACTTCAGCCTCGTCTCACAGCTGAGCCTTTATGCCGGCCTGTCTTTTATTTTCAAATGCTTATTATTTGCTTATTTTATTTACTTCATGGATAGCTCACTTGTCTCTCCCCGAGGGGAGCCCAAAGCAGCTTACATCATTCTCTCCTCCATTTTATCCTCACAACAACCCTGCAGAGCATGTGCCAGCCAGCCAGCTTCCATAACAGAGCAAGGATTGTGAAGCTGGGACCTCCAGATCCTCGTCTGACACCCTTCGCACTACACCACACTGGCTTATTAAGGAGTACTTCTGTGCAAATATTAGGGTCTTTGTGATAAAAGGGGAAATTCAAAGATGTCAGAGTCTCTACAAGAGATCAGAACCCCCACCCCCACCCCACGTTACAGCAGAACGTCATTTCCAAAGCTGTCTTTGTATCGGTATGCCCAGACTAACTCAGGTGAGTAGCCCACGCGTGTTGGTCTGAAGCAGCAGAGCAGAGCTTGAGTCCAGTGGCACCTTTAAGACCAACGTTTTATTCTGGGCATAAACTTTCATGTGCGGGCACACTTCTGTGTTGGTCTTAAAGGTGCCACCGGACTCAAGCTCTGCTCTCTGCCCAGGTTGTAAGCCTTTATCTGAGTTTCTCCACAAGGCCACAGCTGGGGGCTCTCAACACTGAATACTCTGGAAAACAAAAAATTCCTTCCAAGAGATTTGGGGGGACGAGATAAGCTCAAAAGCCTCCCTTTCCCAAGTATCTTCACCCACCTAGACCCATATCATTTATTCTGTGGGACCTTGCAGTGGTTTGTCGGGTTCCCCACATTACGTAACTTCTACATGAAAGTGCAGTGGTAAATCACCCCGGGGGTTTGAAATCTCCCGTCACCAATATGCAGATGACACCTAGCTCCATTTCTCCTGACCAGCTGGAGCCGGGTGGGTCTGTGGAAGTCCTGACCAGGTGCCTGGAGAAGGTGATGAGAGGAGTGACGGTCACTGAACTAAAGCTTAATCCAGACACAACTGCTGGTCAGTGAGAAAGCCACTCAAGGATGGAGACGTCCACCTGTTCTAGAGGGTGGGCCGCACACTGCCCAAAGAACGGGTTTGCAGCCTGGCACGCAGCTGGATGCTGGCCTGTGGTTAAGGCACCGGTCCACTCCGTGGCACGTGGCACCTTTCAGCAGCTTTAGCTGACACGGCAGCTATAACCATTCCTCAAAAGTATGACCTGGCCATGGTGATCCACACCCTGTTCACATGCAAGTTAGGTTACTGTCATGTGCTCTATGTGCAGCTGGCTTTGAAGACTGCCCAGAAACATCAACTGGCCCAGAATATAGCAGCCAGGCTGTTGAGGGGAGGCTGAATACAGGGACTGCCCTGATGTTGACAGACAGGCACTGGGGACAAATCAAAGTATTAGTTATTATCTACAGATCCCTAAATCAGGGGTCCCCAAGGGGGTGCCCATGACCGTGGGTGCCGTGGTGCCCACTCCCAACTTTCCTGCTGCCTGCCAAGTGCTCCTAGAAAGTGGGCAGGGACAGGTGAGGGCTTCTGATTGACCACTGGAGATTTGGCTGGCTGTGCAGATTTTTAAAAACATGGCTTGAGCAGCAGCTGCCACCACAGCACAAAGATCTTCACTGTGTGACTGAAGGTCAGCCACTGCAGCCATCTCATGGCTGGCTCCACCTCCGGCAGCAGCCATTTTGTGGCAGCCATTTTGCCTACCACAGTGTGTCAGAATTCCCAAGGTGCCCACTGGCTCAAAAAGGCTGGGGACTCTGCCCTAAATAGTTTGGGGCCTGGGTAAATGCCAGTTCAACTGCTCCTGTATTATCCAGACAGCCCAGTAAGAACCTCCACCCACACCTGCAGAGGTGGGGTGGGGTGGCAACCAGGCAGGGCTTTTTCAGTGGTGGTGCCTCACCTCTAGAATGTAGCATATATGTTCTCTAAATAAATAGCTACTCTGAACAAAATAAAACTTGCAGCAGACGCAATGAAGGCTCTCCTGTTTGGTTCTGAGGACCAGGCCGTCATAAATGATCCATAACTATGAAAAGGGAAATTGGACGTACATTTCTGAAGGAGAACAAAAGAGCCAAATAAGTCAACCGAAACAGTATGCTTCAAATTAGTCACTAGGAACATGTCAGACATCACAGAACATCAAGTTCAAAAGGGGACTGAAACATACAAACATCTTACTTCAGGACAGCACATTCTAGATTTTCCACGAAACTTTAAATGTATAATTAGCAGTAAAAATACCATCAACACCCATAACCTTTAAGAAGCTCAGCCAGGGCATCACACAAACCAGTGAGAGGGAACAAACTGAGAGCTCACATAGTCTGCAGCCCCACAAGAATCCACTGCTAGGAGCGTGGATGCACGCCCACTTCCCAGTGGGTTCTCATGGCAGCTTGCAAAAACAAGTGCCAAGGAGAAGGTATCTGCAGTAGTTATTAACTGGACCTCTTGCAATAGGGGAAGTTGTCTTCTCCCAGTGGAAACTGCCTCCATGGATGGAATGCGTATGCAGAATCCAACCCACAGGACTTATCCAAGTGCTCTGAATGCTCAAAGCACTTTGCAGATAACATTCTTAGTTCTCCTCCCAGCAGTAAGAAGGGAGTGCCAGAGTAGCATAATGGTTAGAGGGCTGGCTTAGGATCTGGGAGGCTCGGGTTCAAATCCTCCACTCTGCCCTGGATGCTTGCTGGGTGACCTTGGGTCAGTCACACCAATCTCAGCCTCACCTACCTCACAGGGTTGTTGCGAGGATAAAATGGAGGAAAAGAGAAGGGTGTCAGCCAGCTTGGACCTCCAGGGGGGACGACAGGTGGGGTATAAAGCAAATCACAAATGAGAGAAGCCGGTAGTGATACCCCAGGGTAAACTTGTGCTGGTGTGGTGGTAAGATTCAAACTGGGCCTTGTCTACTCACCCACTCTTAGGCATTACGCTATACCAGTTTCATCAGTCCTGTTGGGCTGAAAAGATGGGATACTAGCAAGTTCTGACATGTAGAGGGCAGAAGCATTCTTTGCTCCTGCAGGGTGGGCTTTTGCTGAGGGGGTGCCCGGAGCCCTCAAACAGAGACTGGACAGACCTGTTTGTTTTGCACAGGGTTGGGGTACAAACTGGGAGCTGGTTATGGGGCTGGATGAGAGCAGAGGTCCCCAGCACAGTGCCGGTGGGAGCCATGGCTGGTGGAGCCAGGGAGGGCTTTTGCCCAGCAAGGCTTCTGACGGGCTACTGGGGAGTTGACTGGCTGGACAGTATTTTTAAACGCTGCTTTGGCAGCAGCTACCAACACATCACAAAGGTCTTCACTGGGTGACTGAAGTCAACCAGCAGCAGTCATTTGGTGGCTGGCTATTGGGTATGATTCTTTAACCCAGAGTAATAAGCAAGAGCCCAACACCGTGTTTAAGTTTAAAAGTAAAACTAACTTTATCTAGTTTGGGGAAGGGAACTTTGGAGAACATAAAAACGATACAGAAAATGCAAACAGTTTCTAGAGCTACATCTTGACTATTGCATGTCTAAAAACTATAAGCTGGCTGCTGCTCCTTCCTTGCAAATGAATAAGGGAAACAGGTATGAAGAAGAAAAAGAAGAGATTGGATTTATACCCTGCCCTTCACTACCCAAGAGAGTCTCAGAGCAGCTTACAAATTCCTTTCCCTTCCCCTCCCCACAACAGACACCCGGTGAGGTAGGCAGGGCTGAGAGAACTCTTTCGAGTACTGCTCTTTCCAGAACAGCTCTGAGAGAACTTGCGACTGACCCAAGGTCATGCCAGCAGCTGCATGTGGAGGGGTGGGGAATCAAACCCAGTTCTCCCAGATTAGAGTCTATGCTCCTAACCACTACACCAGACTGGCAAAACATCCAACATGTTGATCAGCCAATTACAAGTCTATAGATCACTTCATTGTACTAACACCGCCCACAAATTTTCCCAGGCTAACTAAACTCTAATTGGTTACAGATCAGTTAGGTAGTTTCCTGTTAACTGACAACAACAGTTAACTCTATCATGACTGAAAAGTGTAAGCAACTTATAAGTATCCCTACCACTAGCTCCGCCTCCTGAGGCAGCCCTTTTGTGGCAGCCCTTTGGTCCTTGTGCTCACCATGCTGTGTGGTAATTCAAGAGAGGCCTGCAGGCTGGAAAAGGTTGAGAACCCCCTGGACTGGAATCTGGGAGAGGCTGGATTTGTACCCAAGGTCTGCTGAGAGAGCTTGCTGGGCGCCTTTGGGCCAGTCACCCACACACTCAGCCTAACCTGCCTTATGGGCCTCTCCGTCAAGCATCTTGTCAAACGGCTGACTAGGCTGACAGACCAACATGACTGCATCAGGGGTGGGAAGATGGTTTCTCTGCCGCCCCTACACTCCCAGAGCTTAGGGCTGCCAAGTCAGCCCAGGGGGCGGGGGATCCCCTGCTAAAGGGGTTCCCGATCCACCGGCCAGCATTTGGCCGGCGGGGGGAACCCCACCCCCAACGTCGTCCAGCAAGGACGACGTAATGACATCACCGGAAGTGACGTCAGCACGTTGGGGGCATTGCCAGAGCGTCGCCCTGGCAACGCCCCCAACGTGCTGACGTCACTTCCGCTGACGTCGTTGGGCGTGGAGGACTCCCCCCCGCCAGTGAGTTTTGAAGACTTGGCAACCCTACCAGAGCTCCTCCCCCTTCTCCTCAAAGCACCATGTGGCCTGGGTGGAAAGAAGTGTTCCCGTGGGCACAAGGAATGCCCCTGCCCCCAAGGGTGACTTTCCCACCTCCCCCTTCCCTCTGCAACCCCAAATGCTCCCCTCACTCCTCCTCCTGACTTCGTTTGAGGATAAAGTGAGAGGGGAAAGGAGACAAAGTCCACATTCTAAGGGCAGAAGTCATCACATCCTTGGAAACACCGCTCCAGATCCAAGCATGTGGGTAGCAAATGAGGCTGCCAACCTCCAGGTGGGGGCCAGAGAGCTCTTGGAATTACAGCTGATCTCTAAATGACAGAGATCAATTCCCCTGGGGAAAATGTTGGCGTTGGAGGATGGACTTTATGGCATTATACTCCACTGAGGCCACTCCCCTCCCCAAATCCCACCCTCCCCAGGCTTCACCCCAAAACCACCAGGAATTTCCCAACCTGGAGTTGGCAACCCTTTGAAAAGAACACTTCTAAATGCTGCCCAGCTGAGATGGACGGACCATCAGAGCCATTCCTGCAGGAAGGCCGTGTTAAGAGAAAAGGCCCCTCGGAACCTTTTGAACTGGCAGCCACCTTGTGCAGTGAGCCTCTGGTCCAATCTGCATTGGTCTTTCCCACTGTTGTGCCAACGATCTCACATCTTCTCACAAATTTCTGTCTGCATCTCATGCCTCACCCACTCTCCTATTGTTTAATCTCAGCATCGGCTGTCTGCATCATTTTATTGCCATTTAGTGGTGACTCCGAGGTCACTACAGCATCTCACCACCTTATCTGGATTTGGTTTTAAGGTGCTACAATTGCTCCTCCCCGCCCTCGAGCCGCTGTGAGCAAAAAGCGGACAACTGGAGTCGAATTGTCTCCCCCCCCCAATCTTTTCTAAAGAGATACACAAATTGTCACAAAGGAAACAAGTTAGCTGAAAATCCAGTCATCTGCATTTAAAAGCAGCCAGGGAACATTTTTTTGCGATCATATTTGGTGGCTTCCAACCCCCCCCCCCCTTGAACCATTTGTTATTTCCTGGAGCAGTCCCCAGCACTCCCTGCCTGGCAACCACCGGATGTTTCATGATTTTTACCCAGCTCGTTCTGTCTTTCCTGCCCCGCCTCCACCTCTGCCAGGTCACCCCCCTTTATTTTCTGCGGGAGGGTCCCAGGTGCCGTTTCCTCCCCGCAGCACAGGGCAGTGCCCTGCTGGCACCCCTGGGAGGCTGCTCCTCCCCCCTCTCATGCGCTCTCCCTAAACAACTTGCGTCCTGATGCAGACGGAGGAGAGCTTTGTATGGAGCCAAATGGGAAGCCAGCGCCACAGCAGCATGGAACAGCTTTACACAGCAGATGCAAATTGGGCCTTGAAGAAATGTCATTAAGGAAGAGGAAGAGGAAGAAGAGGAAGGACTCTCTTTCATGGGGGGGGAGCCCAATCTCGCATTTGAGTAGAACAAAGGTCGAGCCCAGTGGGCACCTCTAAGACCAACAAAGTTTGATTCAAGTTGTGACCTTTCCAGACACCTCTTCAGAGACGCACACGGAAGCTGATATCGGCTAGCATTAAACTTTGGTGGTCTGAAAGTTGCCACTTTGTCCCGTTGCTTCAGACCCACACGGTCACCCGCACGGACCTTGCATTCGGGTAGAGCTTCGTCTACTGGAGGCTCCCCCGGCTCCCCCGCCTCACCCCCGCGAAGAGACGAGGACCGCAGATGCCCCCAGACCACAGGAGCCTCAAACAGGCAGACGCATGTGCGTGTTCATCCCCCCCCCCCAGCGAAGAAACTCTGTTACCATAGCAATGAAACCGATGCCGCAGACGGGGACGCTCGAACACTTACGATGGGGGGGAACAACTCCCTCTCATTTCCGCCAGCCCCTCACATGGCGCGGCGTACGCTCGGGAACCGGAAGTTTAAACCAAGGCGACCGGGGCACACCTTTCTATCTCTACAGAAGCCGACTGGCCGTCATCTGTCGTGTAAAGCGTCCCCCTTTCGCTTTATGGCCGGGACCTCACCAAACGTGCGCCGGCGGCCGCGGTGCATTGTGGGAGGCAGTGGGGCGCCGGGGGCCTGTGGCGTGGAAGGATGCTGACCTCGCGCACCTTCCTGAAGCGGACCCGGTCCGGCGCCGTGCGGAAGATCGTGCGTGAGCACTACCTGCGCAATGACATCTCCTGCGGCGTGGCTGCCTGTCCGCTCTGCGGCGGGGGAGGGGGAGCAGCTCGGCGCCGGCCGGCCGGCCCTGCCTGGAAACCCAGCCTGGCGGCACCGCCAGTAGCCTCTGCCCGGAGCCCCACTACCTCCTGCCGGACACCAGCCTCTTGCTGCACCAGGTACGCGCCTCTTGGGACGGTGTGAGAAGGACAGGGCTGGACTCTTGGAATTAGTAGGAACACTAGTAGAATAGACTGGGGGTGTTAAGTTATTGAGAGTTGAATAGCATGGCTTGCTTTGTATGGACAACTAAGTGTTAATCTTGAGAAGCTCTCATCAGTATTTTGAATGTTGATATAAAATAAAATTATGTTAAAGAAAGGGGAAAAGAATGATAATAGTAACAACAACAATAAAACAGCATTTGTGTCCAGTGGCTTCTTGAAGACCAACAAAGTTTAGTTCTGGGTTTAAGCTTTTCTGTGCGTAAACTTTTTCAGATACCTTGAAATGGAAGTTACCAGTCCATACACATAGCTAAAGGGTGAGCAGCAAATTAGCATACAACATAATGAAGACGTTTTAACAGATGCAAGGACGAAACAGGAATAACAAGCTAAGTTTATGTGTTCACCTTTTGTTTGGTTTTAATTTGGGGGGGCAGGGAAGACACGGTGAAGGAAATGTTTCCTTCAGTATTTAGTATTGTCTTCAGGGGTGGAGAAGGCAGGTGATTGTAAGCCACTTTGAAACTCCTCAAAGTAGAGAAAAGCAGGACATGAAAACCAACTCTCCTTCTTGTGCTACCTCAGAAAGTCTAACATATATGTATTTTCTTTTGCATACCTCCATGCTTGAGAGGAGATGGCTGGAGTGTTAACAGCTGGGTCTCAGTTAATTATTCTCAACAATTAAGGAGGATACATTTACACATCTGTTTCCAATTTTGATAGATTTATTTGCTTCACCATGTCCCCCTCTCCCCGGGAATTAAATCCAAACAAAAGGTGACCCTATAAACTTAGCTTGTGATTCCTGTTTCATCCTTGCATCTATTAAAACATCTTCATTTTCTTGTATGCTAATTTGCTGCTCACTCTCTAGCTATATGTATGGACCAGTAAGTTCTATTTCAGTGTATCTGAAGAAGTGTGTGTGCTCAACAAAAGCTCATATCTTGAATAAAACTCGGTTGGTCTTAAAGGTGCCATTTGACTCGATCTTTGTTCTGCTGCTTCAGACCAACGTGGCTACCCCAATTGAATCTGTCTTCGCTGGGAGAATAGTCTTCCTTGAGTCATCCCATTGAATAAAAACCTTGGCTGATGTCTGTGCACAGCTGCAGAGAATTGCTTCTTTCACCTGCAGCTTATATACTGCAGGCTTAGGGTTGCCAGCCCTGGGTTTGCAGATACCTGGACATTTGAAAACAGATCCGGGGGTGTGTGTGTCCGGACTGGGGTCCACCTTCCAGAGCCCCTTTTTTCTTTCTCCAGGAGAACTGAAAGAAATGCTTTAAATAAACAAGTAATGTATGTAGTCTGGAAATCAGTTATAATTCTAGGAGATCTCCAGTCCCCATGGGAGGTGGGCAACCATGACTGCAGCCCCTCCCCCAACTGCAATTGAAAAATGGCTGGTGTTGTTCAAAGCCACTTTTGGGTGGGTAGGAGAAATCCCTTTTTGCCTTGTCAAGATTATGAACCAGTAGAAAAATCTTAAAACGCAAGGGTAAGGTTAGGGAATCTGTCTGGTAAAAGGAATAAAACTAGCTTGTGATGAGACAGATGAAAAAGCAGGGGTCCATTGGAGCGGGAGCGCACAGGAGCACAGCTCCGGGAGTGAGGAGCCCAGGGGGCGGGCACATGACCAAGCCCCGCCCACTCCTCAGCTTCCCCAAGCAGCGCCCCGGGGAAAGCCCTGTTAGGGTCTTTATTGTTTTTAATGTTTTGTTTTAATATTGATAATTTTATCATTGTTCCTTTTATGACTATGTGCTGCTTTTCCAGAGACTTGCTCAAGGTGGCATATAAATTTTCTAAGTATACCATTTTTTATCTGGGCACATGGCACATAAGTACTGGAGAAATTTCACCAACCCTTCAGCAGCTTCCACCCCATCAGTTTGGTGTAGTGGTCAGGAGTTGGACTCTAATCTGGGAGAACCGGGTTTGATTCCCCACTCCTCCACATGCAACTGCTGGTGTGACCTTGGGCCAGTCACAAGTTCTCTCAGAGCTGTTCTCTCATGAGCAGTTCTCAAAAGACCTCTCTCAGCCCCACCTACCTCACAGGGTGTCTTGTTGTGGGGAGGGGAAGGGAAGGGAAAGGGATGGGTGGTGCACATGTCCTGGGTATCTCAAGTCTATTTGAAACCTGGTGGTTTCAAGGGAGCAGGAAGAGAATGAGGGTGTGTTCTGTACGCTTATTTTTATTGCACAAAGTATTGGATGGGGAAGGGAATGGAGGAAGAGCAGGTCAGTTTCACTCACCTGTGGAGTGGAGCCTGAGGGGTGGGTGTTGCCTTCTGACACACTTCCGGTATGTTAGGAGGTGTGGCATATGCAAATTAGTTATGGTAATGAGCTCCTGCACCTCTTTTTCTACGAAATGACCCCTGTGAAAAAGTATCTAGGTACTGTGTTAAAAACCTATTTCTGAGGCTAATATAAAGAGGACGCTCCAATAAAATATGTATTATAGTCTCAGTTTTCCCCAAGAACAATCACAGAGGCAGTCTGAGTAAAGAGTCTGTTTTCCCTTCATAACAGGCGTGGACTGTGCATTCAATTGAGGTAATAAGAAAGCTCTAAAATAGTTTGGGGCAGTTAGATGAAAAGCATAGGAAGGCAGCAGTTTTGGTGGAAGAATACCAAAAAAATACGGAAAAGCAAACCCTGTGGGCTGGAGTCCATGTGCTCAAGTAATCCCTTTCTTGGATACTCTTCTTGACATGAGCCTTAACAACTGTGGGTTCATTTCAGGGCTTAGGAGAGCTGTGCGTTAAGACTAAGAGGTTTTATGAGAATCTGCTTTTAATAAAGATAGGTATCCAGAGTTACTATGGAACACTTGAAGGTACAAACTGAAGGCCAGTTGCCAAACTAAACCAAACCCCTTTTGCAGCAGGGAGAGTGCATCTGGACTCACAGTTATGTTATATAGAGTGTTTTGGGGAAAAGGGGAAGCGTGGTCTATTCCCGTTTTGGTTTTTTTGCAATCAGTTTACCATTTTGTTTGAAAAGACATCCTTCCCCAATGAGGTCACCATTCCTCATTTTTGCAAGAACTCTTTTGCATGTTATTTGCTAGTTGTGGCACATGCAAAGAGTTCTCAATAAGGATTTCTCTAACCTGTCCATCTGGGAGTCTGAATCTAACAGTACCCCTTCTGCCACAACAGATCTCCCATCAGCTACACATAGTGTTTCCCATTTAGAGTTTCAAAAAAGTACCTGTGTGCATTCACGTGCATTGGACATGCACCATCTAAGAACCATATATGATGTTTGGTTGCATCTCAAGTTAATATGAGACTTCTTAAGGGGTGGCTGATTTTCCCCTTTGATTTGCCTTGGGGGGAAGATTCTACTATCTGAATTATCTTTTTACGCTCTGTTTGAGTTTCCCCATCTTTATCTTTTAAAGCCTGTATTTGTCTCGAAGCTTGTTTTTCTTTAACTCTCCATGAGAGTCGTTTTAGTGTTTTGGGAGCTCTTTTCCAGTGTTGTTTGACATATAGAAGGTCTTTTTGAATTTTTTTTGAGATTAAGGTTTCCAAAAAATTTCTCTCAGCCAATAGTTGCTGCATTATTGTTTTGCTCCCTGTGGCTTTGTGTTGTGCTTCTAAAGTCTTTATCCTATTCTGCAGAGTATTAATGATTCTCTCTTTTTCTTTTTTCAGGTGAGATGCTGTGGAGATAAAATGTCCTCTCAGCACAGATTTGAATGCATCCCAGTTATTCTGATGTGAAGTGTCTTCTGCCTTATTTAATTCTAATAAGTTTTTAATGTTCAAACTCATTTGTTGTTGTATATCTGGTTTTAATAAAAGTGATTTATTGAGTACCCATTTATGGCTTTTTGTCCTTTGTGGTGATTTTTTGATTTTACAGCGTACAGGGGCATGATCTGACCAAACGTTGATTTCTATATCTGACTCTATTGTTTTTGCGATCAACTTTTTTAGATGTTAATATAAAGTCAATTCTGGTGTAAGAATTAAACCGGGAAAAGTAATAGGTTTGATTCTTTACATTGTGGAGGCATTATCCTCCAGATATCAAAAAGTCCATATTTCCTTAGTGTCTTTTGAAGATCTGTTTCAGTGTGTAGATTTAATGTTTTCTTCACCTTTGGTTTTTACTTGTCCAGTTGTAAGTCTAAAACGTAATTAAAATCTTCCCCTAGAACTATATCTCCTTCCTGAAATATTCTTAGGAGTTCTAACGTTTCCTTTATAAATTGCACCCGGTTGGCATTTGGAGCATATATTGACCCTGATGTAATAGTTTGTCCTTCTAGTGTTCCTTTTACAAAAATATACCTGCTGTGTTGTTTTTTTAACATTGCCAATCCTCCAGGGGGCACCCAAAGAAGGAATTTGGTCCCTGTGTTAAGCAGGAGCTGGGTAGCAGGAGACCTGAGGCAGAGACTCAGTTTGAGAAGGGGTGTCAGGAGTCTGTCCCTCCTGGCAGGAGGACCCCAAAAGGACAGTGGTGGCAGCGGTATCCTAGTGGGAAGAAGAGGAATAGCACCCTCCAGAAATTGGCTTAAGCCAAGGAGGAGGCTGGCAGAACACGGTCTGTAAGTACAAACAGGCCTGTTACGTCACACACCACTACAACATTGATGGAAACATCAGCCACATTGCTGCACTACCCTTCTTATGCTGACAGACCACAGCATCAATGATTTCCCACCATAAGAAACTGCCAGACAAAAGAGAAAAGTCACTCCTGAAGAACAGTCCCAGAAAAAAGCTACAAAGGCCACATACAACCATGGCAGTTGTGCAAACCGCAAGAAGCCTGCAAGCTTTAGAAGGCACACATAGGGCCCAAGACAACCTGTACAAGATCAGCCTTTTAATCCACTGACAGCAGTCCTCTCCTGCACCTCATTCAACCCATACTTGCACCCAGTGGAACGCCATGTCTCATACAGTGTGACTGTATCATCCAGCTCCTTGACAAGCAAAAAACCAAAACACAACACAACAACTTCAGAATTCCAATGGAAAACATGTAAACACTTTGAAGTGTATGCCTCTCAGCACTGATGAGGACAAACCACCATTCCATTCGGCGATACCTTACCTCACCAATGAGCATGCACTCCCAGCGCACAGCCGCTGACCACTGGACTAACTCAGTGAATTCTGTGCACTCATTCACATTGTCTGTAAGATACTCTGTGACAGACAGTTCTCCACTGGCTGTTCCAAAAGTGCTATAAGGGTTGGGGTTAGGGTTGGGGTTAGGTTTGGTTTAGGATTAACTTTGGGTTGGGGTTTGGGTTTGGTTTGTTTTAGCTTTGGGTTGGGGTTGGGGTTAGAGTTAGAGTTAGAGTTGGAGTTGGGGTTAGTGTTGGGATTAATTTTAGGTTTTCGTTAGGGTTAGTGTTGGGGTTAGGTTAGGTTGGAGTTAAGGTTGGAGTTAGGTGAGGGTTAAGGTTTGGGTTAGGGTTAGAGTTGGGGTTGGGATTAGGGTTAAGGTTAAGGTTAAAGTTGGGGTTAGGTTTAGGGTTGGGCTTGGGGTTAGGGTTGCAGTTAGGTTTGGTTTAGGGTTGGGTTGGGGTTAGGGTAATAATTAGGGTTGGGGTCAGGGTTGAAGTTAGAATTAGGGTTGGGGTTAGTGTTGGGATTAGTTTTAGGTTTTGGTTAGGGTTGGAGTTAGGGTTAGAGTTGGGGTTAGGTTTAGGTAAAGGTTTGGGTAAGGGTTAGAGTTGGGGTTGGGCTTGGGGTTAGGGTTGATTTTTTTTAGGGTTGGGTTGCTTTGGGTTGGGGTTAGGGTTAGGGTTTTACTGACAGAAGCAGGCCACTGTGGGGACAGTTAGACCCACCTGGCAGTGGGCGGAGGAGATGAGTGGACCCAGCACCCTGTCTGTCCCCTTCACTGGCTCCCTCCAGACTGAGGCCGAGGTAATGGCCGGTGGCTCTATGGGCGGGCCTGAGGCAATGCAGCGAGGGAATGCAGCCGGAGGCCTGGTCTACTCCCGTTCCCCACCCCAGTGCAGAATGGAGGCCACGTCTACTCCCATTAAGTCCAATGGGGACCCGGGAGGCCTGGTCTACTACCATTTTGTTTTTGTTTTTAAGCACAGAACGGACGCCATGTCTACTCCCTTTTTTTTCTAACTGCAGTGAAGGGTGGGGTGTAAATCCAATTTCTTCTTCTTCCTCCTCTTCTTCCTCTTCCTCCCACTGTTTAAGTGCTCAGCTTAGAGCAGGGTTCCACAACCATTTTGGCTCATTCCTGGGGAGGCCGATTTTTGGGCTTGGAGGATCTGCTTTCTGGAGGGGGGCAAAGAAGGAAAAGAGACTCCTTGAACCTGGGCTGGCATCAGCAGATGCTGGGGGGGCAGCTTTGAGGTTCTAGGAGTTCTGGTGGGACCCACTGCCCTGATCCCCACCCACGCACTTCCCCTGCCACCTGCCTGTACCCATGCCCCCAGCTGCCCAGAGTCATTGAGGAAGGGCATGTGGGTGGTGCTCCTGGCAGCAAAGGATGGTGCTGCCAGGGAATGAGTGTACAGGGAAGTGGGGTACCTCAGCATGTGGGGTGGAAGGGCTTGCAGGGGGAGAAGGATGCCCGGGGAAGTGGGGGACATACCGGTGTGCTGTTGTGTTCTGGAAAGGAGGGCAGAAGGGGAGCTCTGGAGGGAGGGGAGATAGGGGCCCCTGGGTACTGTCTGTCCAGGACCCCCCAAAATCTGAAACTGGCCCTGCTTTGTGTGTGTGTGTGTGTGTGTGTGTGTGTGTGTGTGTGTGTGTGTGCCACACTCTCCCTCCTCCAGGCTCTATTACTTGTACAACAAGAAATGGAGCAGCATCTCGGTGGCCTCCAAGCTCCTGGTCAACATGCTGTTGGGGGGGATGGGCCTTTCCGTGGGCAGCATGCTTTGTGGCTGGGACAAAAAGGTGCCGGCCTCATGGGGGGAGGGGGTCTGCTGGACATGGAGGGAGGAGCATGTGAGCGGAATGATGCTCAAAACATGGGTCACCATAAAGGGTGTTGGGTGTTCTGCTGCTGCAGTGAGCAGCTGGTGGGGGGAGACCGTGGGGAGACTGAGGCCCTTCGCTTGCTCCCCCCCAAGACTGGTTAGGTTGGGCATTTTAGGGCCTTAAGATGAGCAAGGGGCTCCCCCTTATAAGGGCAACCCCAGATCCCACATAGGCACCCTCTCTTCCCAGGACATTCCCATCCCCTTGTAGGCAGAAGCTTCGTGCAGTTAATAGCTGTGTGGTAGGCCGAAATCCAACGGGGTGGCCTTTTGTCAGGAGGAGCTGCCGACAGCAGAGATGCAGCTACTGAAGGGAAGAACCCCGGCCCCACAGAGGAGGGCAGTTCTTGTTTGGGGGCCTGACCACCTATTGCTCCCCCCGAAAAAGTGTGACCCAACCCATAACATGTCACACAAGCAGGGTGGCATGGGTGAGGCGCAGAAAAGAGCTGCAGAGGAGGGAGCCAGAGACTGCTTGAGCAAGCGAGCCAAACTTCGTTCTTCAAAGGAATGTACTAGGTCATTAACAATAAGACAGAGGGTGAAAATTCCTTCCTGGCCTCAGGTCAGACGCAAGAGTATAACTTGTGTTGGGATGCTTCTAAAAGGAAATTTGGGGAAACGGCTGGGGTTCATCTCTAAGCCCAGGAGCACATTGCTGTTTTTGGTGTGGGCCTGTTCTAGTTCTTCACATTTCACTGGTGTACAGGAGAGGACTGCAAAAGGCCTTAGCCTTTGTAGACATATGTTTCACTGGTGTACAGGAGAGGACTGCAAAAGGCCTTAGCCTTTGTAGACATATGTTTTTAGGATGCTTAAAATTGACTGAGAGATCGTGGAAGGCTAGGAATCCAGGGTCTCTCTTCAAGAATGTGGAAAGAATGATATAAAGGAGGGATATTACTGGATTAAGGGGTCGAGGGAGAATGAAATGACTTCTTAGCTTTTGAGGAGAAGAACAGCAGAGCAAGAAGGGGGGCACAGTCTACTGGGGGGCATGGTCTACTGGGCATTAAAGTTACAGCATTCCCTTTCCTTCATCTGCAGGGACCAGGCCTTTACTACATAGACGACGATGGCGTATGCCTGTCAGAACCCCTCTTTTCCACAGGAAGTGGAAACTCTTATGCTTATGGGGTGCTGGACAGCAGATACCGCCCCGACCTCAGCGTGGAAGAGGACTACGACCTGGGCAAGCAGGCCATCTCTTAAGCCACCCACCGTGACTCCTACTGTGGAGGAGTGGTGAACAGTAAGTTTTCCTGGCCTCTGCCCTTGAACTGCCCTGGCTCTTTCAATGTCACCCATCTCAGTCCTGTAAGCATGTGGCTGCTTTGTGAGAGCCAGCTTTACTTTTGCACATTTTACACTGATGGTGTGGTATCTCCCAGTGTATCACATGAATGAAGACGGCTGGATCCGGGTTGGACGCACCAACGTCACTATGCTGCTCAACCAGTACTCATAGGCCAAGAAATGAGATGTGATGGGACAAGAACCGTACATGCCGGAGGTTCTAAACACTCAGGACTGAAGGGGAAAAGGGCCTCATGACAATAAAGAAACCTTGAACGTTTGTTTTCTCGGACTTCGGTTTGTTATTTTGGAAGTTTGTTGCAATCATTTGGGAAGCTCAGTCAGAAACACTCAAGCTACAAGCCTGATTCAATTTCAGGAGCATCTTAGAGGCCAAAATGATTTTCAGGGTTATCAGCATTTGGGAGTCCAAGCTCCCTTTCTCAGGTATAAGACAGAAGCATGTAAATCTTCAGTGGCTAAATTCTGGTACAATTCCATCCCCACCTCCAACAACACAGGGATTCAGTGCCCGTCCGAAAAACACTCTTATAGATAGATTCAACAAGTGGGTAGCCATATTGTAGCCAAAGAACAAACTTTGAGTCCAGTGGCACCTTTAAGGTTAATGAAGTTTAATTCTGGCTATAAGCTTTCATGTGCACGCACACTTCTTATACCCAGAATACAACTTTGTTGGTCTTAAAGGTGCAACTGGTCTCAAACTTCGCTCTGCATATTTACAATGAGTAATCAATGCTAACCAAAGGAAGGGAACGTCATGCACCCGCTAATCCCAGGAAAATGTCCTGGGATTACTCTTCTGTGACCTCTTGCTTAGATGAAAGTGATATTTCTAGGTTTTACAAAGTGGTATCAGTACAGTGTCAGTTATCACTCCTTTTAGAACCAAATTAAAAATCTGATGAATGTATGTCTTTCATTCAATGTTATTGCTCTTACAGTTGATATCATGCTTTTATCTGGTTGAGTACATATACAATGAAACGAAGGCACCTTCTATACAGCCAGAGGAAAAAGGTGCCCCATGGTGCCGCTCAGTGGGATTCCTCGGGAGTAACGCCGAAAGTCATTTTTTCTAACAAACTATTACAATTTACAATCCAATGTATTTCTTGTATAGTATTCATTGATTACTCTTATAGCATTCACAGCTATAAGTCATATGTCATTTCTGCAGTATAATCCAGTACCCAGATTCATTTTTCAGTTGAGCTGTGACTTTGCTGCGGTCGAGGGTATAAAGAGACTTTTCTTTAGGTTATTGTAATTAGATGCAAACAAGATGGGAGCTAGGGAGGAACCATGTGAGTGGGGAACAATTTGGAACTCATTCCCAACCCTCGTAGTTTATTCCTCTTTTCATGGGCCTCATTAGACTGATTCTTCTCACCCACGCATTTTCAAGCTGTCTCTCAGCATCCCATCTCATACAGGGCATTTTCTACTCTTGTGAGACCAGTTTAATTTTCAAAGTTAATTTAGTTTACCAAGTCATATTTTTCCACATATCCCAACTATGTAAAAACTCCTGCAGTGTTTGTGGACCCCTCTGTTGCCCCAGTTTCATTATCCACATTGAGACCAGTCAGCAGAGTGTTTAGATAGAGAAATCTCCGTCTTTTACGATACACGCAACATTTCAAGGAAGGGACTATTCTGAGGTCCATATTCAGAATTGGTTACTCACACCGTACTAATGTTTTAAGGGAGATACTAGTTCTGTGCTAAACTGCTTTTTTAACCATCTGTCTTAAATATAATTACATGGAAATGGTTTCTGCTCATGTCAGTGGGATTTAACTTTGGGTAAACGTATTTAGAACCAGACTGCTAGGGACATTTCCGTGGTTTAGGGTTGGGGTTGGGGTTAGGGTTAGGGTTAAGGGTTAGGTTTAGGGTTTTGGGTTAGGATTAGGGGTTCAGGTTCAGGTTCGGGTTAGGGCTAGGGCTAGAGCTAGGGTTAGGGTTAGGGTTAGAGCTAAGGTTAGGGTTAGTTTTAGCTTTTGGGTTAGGGCTAGGGTTATGTTTATGGTTTGGGTTAGGGCTAGAGTTAGGTTTAGGGTTGGGTTAAGGTTAGGGCTAGGGCTACGGTTAGGATTAGGGCTAGGGCTTGTGCTACGTCTAGGGTTCAGATGTCGGCTACAGTTAGGGCTAGGGTAATGGTAAGGGTTAGGGTTAGGGTTAGGCCTAGGGTTAAAGTTAGGGCTAGGGTTAGGGTAAGGGTTTGTACTAGGGCTAATTTTAGGTCTAGGGTAAAGGTAAGGGTTTGGGTTTGGGTTACAGCTATTGTTGGGTTTAGGGTTAGGCCTAGGGTTAGTGTTTAGGGTTAGGGTTGTGATTAGGGTTATGTTTAGGGCAAGGGCTAGGTCTACTGTTAGATGTAGGGTTTGGGTTAAGGTTAGGGCTAGGGTTACGGTTAGGGCTAGGGCTAGGGCTTGTGCTAGGGTAAAATATAGGGCTAGGGCTATGTCCAGGGTTAGGGTTAGAGTTAGGGTTAGGGATAGACTAGCGCTTGTTTTAGGGTTCATTTTATAGTTATGGTTTGGACTAGGGTTTGGGTTATGTCTAGGGCTAGGGTTAGGGTTATGGTTAGGGTTAGCGTTAAGTTTACCATTAGGGTTAGGGTTGTCTAGGGTTAGGGTAAGGGTAAGGCTTCGGATTAGTGTTAGGGCTAGTGCTAGTCTTAGGGTTAAAGTTAGGGTTAGGGTTAGGGCTTGGGCTTGGGCTAGGGTTTGTGTTAGGGCTGGGATTAGGGTTAGGGCTTGGGATAGGGTTATGGCTAGGTTTTGTGCAGGGTTAGCCTTAGGGCTAAAGTTAGGGTTAGGGTTAGAGTTAGGGCTAGGGCTAGAGTTAGGATTAGGGCTAGGGTTAGGGCTAGGGTTAGGGTTAGGGCTAGGTTTATGGTTAGGGTAGGGCTAGGGTTAGTGTTAGGGTTTGGGTTAGTGTTAGTGTTAGGCCTAGGGCTAGTGCTAGGGTTAGGTTTAGGGTTAGGGTTAGGGTTAAGGCTAGGTCTAGGGTTAGTGTTTGTTTTAATATTAGGGTTAGGGTTATGGCTTGGGTTAGCGTTAGGTTTTGAGCTAGAGCTAGGGTTAGGGTTAGGTCTTTTGGTTATTTTTAGTGTTAGGGTTAGGGCTAGGTCTTTGGCAAGGGGTATGTGTAGGGTTAGGTTTAGGGCTAGGGTTAGGATTAGGGTTTCTGACAGCGTTAGTTTTACAGTTAGGGCTAAGGTCTAAGGTTAGTTCTCAGGCGTGGGCAAGTTTTTGGGTTTGTTTTATTATTAGGGTTAGAGCTAGGGCTATGGCTATATTTAGGGTTACGGTTAGGGCTAGGTTTAGGGTTACGGTTAGGTTTTGGGTAGGGTTAGTGTTAGGGCTAAAGGTAGGGTTAGGGTTAGGACTAGGGCTAGGACTAGGTTTATGGCTAGGATTAGGTTTAGGTCGAGGGATAGATTTAGGTGTAGGGTTAGGACTAGGGCTAGGCTTACAGTTAGGGCTAGGTTTAGGGTTAGGGCTAGGGCTAGGTTTAGTGTTAGGATTTGGGTTAGGGTTTGGGCTAGGGCTAGGGTTAGGTTTTGACTTAGGGTTAGGGCTAGGGTTAGAGTTAGAGCTAGGTCTAGGGTTTGTGTTAGGTTTTCGGTTAGTGTTAGGGCTTGGGCTAGGGTTAGGTTTAGGGTTAGAGCTAAGTGTATGGTTAGTGTTAGGATTTGGGTTAGGGTTACAGTTAGGGCTAGGGTTATTGTAAGGTTTTGGGTTAGGGCTAGGACTAGGGCTAGGGTTAGGTTTACGTTTAGGGTTAGGTCTAGGGTTCGTGTTAGAGTTAGGGCTTGGGCAAGGGGTATTTTTAGGGTTAGGGTTAGGGCTAGGATTATTATAATGGCAATGGAACAATTGGCAGAAAGAATTAGGAATTCAGGCAGAATAGAAGGATGCAGGATAGGTAAAGAAGAGATGAAAATTAACCTATTCGCAGATGATATAATCATAATTATGACCAACCCTAAAGAAGGAGTTAAAGAAATGAAAATTATACTTGAAGATTTTGAAGCGTTATCAGGATTGAGAATTAATATAGGAAAATCAGAGATAATGTATCACAATGTGAATTTGGAGGAAAGGAAGGAAATTAATAAATTAACTAAAATAGGAATGGGAGTTAAGAAATTTAAATATTTAGGAATAGAAATTTATAAAAACATTAATAGAATAGTGGGAAAAAATTATAAAAAGGTATGGGGCAAGATAACAAGAGAGATGAAGGGGTGGAAGAGGAAAACCCTGAGTATTACAGCTAGAATTAAAAGTGTTAAAATGTTTTGGATACCAAGATTACTATACTTATTTCAAACTATACCATTAACAATTAACAAACAAGAAATGGGCAATTGGAACACAAAAATAAGAAAATGGATTTTCGGTACCAAGAACTTCAGAGTTGCAAGAAAGTTAGTTTATAATCATAATTCAGAACTAGGTTGGGGAGTTCCGGACATAATAGCTTACTATGAAGCCTTTCAGCTAAAAGCATTATTAGAAATAGAACAAGAAGGAAACCAAAAATGGGTTAGGTTTGAAAATGAAGTAAATAAAGGAACGGGTAGATTTGGTATTTTTACAAATAAACAGGTTAAAGATCTTAAATTAGATACAGGACCTAGGGAAAGTACATTAGTAGTCTGGAGGAAATGGCAGTCAAAATGGTTATAACGAACATCAAAATGGGCCCCACTAGAAACGCTGGAAGAGGAAGATATAGACCACAGATGGTGGGAACTACTTAAACAAAAAGGATATAGTAGAATACAGGACTTACTGTCTGTGAACACTTTAAAACCACTTGAAGTTCTAGAAGAGGAAGTAGGCATAAAATATTGGTTAAAAGTTGCAGGCTTATATACAAAAATTAAAAAGATAATTGAAAATAACAATATGGATATAGAAGAACCGATGGAAGAAATATATAGATTAATGAATAAAACTAAAAGAGGAATAGCAGGAATAATATATAAAAAATGACCTCAGATAAAGAAGGATTAACAGGTCATCTTCAAGGGAAGTGGGGTGCAAAAACTAAATTAACAGAACAAAAGGTAAAAAAATTAATGGATGGAATTAAGGGAATAAAAATACATAAGTTTAGGGAAATAGAATTAAAAATTTTTACTAAATGGTATAGAACTCCAGCCACCTTAGCTAATATGTTCTCAGGACTAAGCCCAAACTGCTGGCATTGTAAGAATGCGAAAGGATGGTATTCCCACATGTGGTGGGAATGCCTGGAAGTTAAAGAATTTTGGAAAAATATATTAAAAGTAATAAATGAGTTGTTCCAGGTAGAGTTGAATATAGATTTTGAACTGATGATGATGAGTAGTTTAGGTAATGGGACAATAGAGAAAAAGAATCAAGATTTATTGAAAGCGATGATATTAGCTGGTAAAGCAGTGATAGCAGTAGGGTGGAAAGATAAAAGTAAATGGACAGAAAGAACTTGGCATAAGTATCTCTTTGAATTTATTCAGTCAGATATAATGGCTACAATCAATAAGGACCTGCCATGGGAGGATAGAACATTGCAGATCAAGGAGAAATGGTCTATCTATTTGAACTGGATAAAAGAGGAACAGAAAGAAGACGTTCAGTGGAAGCTACAAACTCTGTGTTCCTGGCTGAAAGACGAAGATTAGACTGAAGGGGGAGGGATTGGGGAGAAAATGTTAAAATATTTAAAATGCAACAATGAAATGATGTTACTGTGTATCTAACTTAGCAAATAAAAATACTAAAAAAAAAAGGATGATAACAATGATGGGGAAAAAAAAGATTAGGTCAAGGGTTAGGATTAGGTTTACAGTTAGGGTTAGTGTTAGGGTTAGGGCTAGGGCTAGTGCTACGGTTTGGTCTGGGGCTCGGGTTCAGCCTTGTCTTTGGGTTTGTGTTGGGGTTAGGGTTAGTGTTAATGCTAGGCCTAGGCTTAGGGCTATGGATATAATTAGGCTTTGGGTTAGGGATAAGGCTAGGGTTGGGGTTAGGGTTGGTTTTTGGGTAGAGTTAGTGTTTGGGCTAAAGTTAGGGTTAGGGCTAGGGCTAAAGATAGGGCTAGGGTAAAGGTAAGGGTTTGGTCTTGGGGTAGGGCTAGAGTTAGAGTTAGGCCTAGGGCTAGGGTTAGGGCTATGGTTAGGATTAGGTTTAGGGCTAGGATTAGGTTTTTGGTTAGGGCTAGGGATATGGTTATTGTTTGGGTTAGGGTTAGCATAAGGCTTAGGGCTAGAGTTAGGTGTAGGGTTGGGTTAAGGTTAGGGCTAGGGTTACGGTTAGAGCCAGGGCTAGGGCTTGTCCTAGGGCTAGGGCTAGGGCTATGTCTAGGGTTCAGATGTGGGCTAAAGTTAGGGCAAGGGTAATGGTAAGGCTTAGGGTTAGACCTAGGGTTAAAGTTAGGGCTAGGGTTAGGGTTTGTGCTAGGTCTAAATTTAGGTCTAGGGTAAAGGTAAGGGTTTGGACTCAGGTTACGGCTATGGTTAGGTTTAGGGTTAGGCCTATGGTTAGGGTTAGGCCTAGGTTTAGGGTTAGGATTAGGGTTAGGTTTAGGGCTAGGGTTAGATTTTGGGATAGGGTTAGGGCTAGGGTTAGGTTTTGTGTCAGGGCTAAAGTTAGGGCTAGGGTATAGGTAAGTGTTAGGGCTAAAGTTAGGGTTAGGGTTAGGACTAGTTTTAGGACTAGGGCTAGGGCTAAGGCAATGCTTAGGGTTAGGGCTAGGGCTAGGGTTACGGTTAGGTTTCCTACAGGGTTAGCGTTAGGGCTAAAGTTAGGATTATTGTTAGGGTTAGAGTTAGGGCTAAAGTTAGGATTATTGTTAGGGTTAGAGTTAGGGCTAGGGTTAGGGTAGGGCTAGGACTAGGTTTATGGCTTGGATTAGGGTTAGGGCTAGGGCTCGAGTTAGGGTTAGGGCTAGGGTTACAGTTACGGTTAGGGTTAGTGCTAGGGCTATGGCTAGGGCTTGGGTGTCAGAATCTGCTGATTCAGACAGAGTATTTCTCTTGCTTACAGCCATGTTTCAGATATGTTTTCTGTGTTTGCTGCTTTGCTTCTTATAGTACTGTATGTATGCTAGCTGCCCTCATGAGCACCTGTCATGTAACCCTCATTCTGGCCAGTATGTATCAGCATGTATGTAGAATGTGTAACCCCAGGTTTATGACCCTGACCGGCCTGATTTGTGTAACTGTCAAAGCGGGAGGATGTCAACTTCAAAGTATGGGAACAATGGGCCTCTCACACTCCTACCTCCGCATTCCATTCATCTCGGCTGAGACTCCAAGGGAGGACAAGTCTCATCTCTTATCAATGTGCGAAAGCCTCGAGGCCATGGATTGTTATGTGAACTGGTAACATCTGAAGGGTCTGGTTTGGAAGGGGAAATTTACAACTTGACACCTCACTTTCTTTCCTGTGGGAAGCAAACGGCCAGAGCCCCTTTTGCCCGCCATTTTTCCCTTGTAGTGATTGGCTACCTATGGGTAATTCAAACTGCTTAGAAAGGTATAATAGACCCGCTTCTGTCATCTGTGTTATCTCTGACAATAATCCGAGAAGCTGTACCAATGTAGAGATTGGAAATAAAGAACTGTGTTTCATTAACAAAGATCTGATCCTTGACTACTTTGAGCAGAAGTCTCACAGATTGTCAGAGATCTGTGACTGGGACTTGGCCGTTCCTGACCATGTCGGACGACGGTACTCTTCCCATCCCTACTACTCTCGAAGACACGCCGACCACCCCTGGGGACCAGGGAGCCGGTGGTGGAGGCGGCGGAGGGGAGCCCGAAGTACCAGTAACTACGATTCAAGGGGCTCAATACATCCCATGCCCACCTCCTCTTCAGAGCGGGACCCCGAGGTACTCATGGAGCAATTTCGGTCACGGGACCGTGGACTCCTGGGTGCACGATCGGAAAGGGGCCCGAGTCTCGTTCCAGGGAGACCACCTCGACCGCGGGAAGCCGAGTTTCCTGGGAGACGAACGCGAAACGACCTACGCAGGAGATTCGCATCTCCAGTCCCTGGAAGGAGAGAGAATGGGACCCTACGGGCCCGATCCCTACCGAGAAGACCAGACTCAAGCCCTCGACCGAATGATGGGGGATTTGCGGTTCCAGCTTACCACCGAGTTGCGAGAGCTGGCCCTCGATCTCCAATATCAGTTCCGGGACGCCCTCACAGCTATGCAAGCGGCTCAGCCAGCGCCAGCCGTGGTCGGAGTCCAGCAGCCGGTGGTGCCTCCCGGGGGAGTCCCCGCCCCAGTGCAGCCGCCCGCGCAGCAGCCAGTGCCGCCGCAGGTCCCCCCTGCCGTTCCTCACCCAGTGCCCGCACCTCCACCTGCACCAGGTCCTGTGCCGGCAGGGCCAGTGGTTCGCCCGGCCCCCGCCGACCCGTTGACGGCTACTTTCGATGGGGACCCCGAGAAGCTGCGCTTCTTCCTGCTGGAGATCGAGCGGTTCCTAGACACGTGGGGACATCTCTACCCCACCGAGAGGGACCGGATTGGCTACATCGGGTCCAAGCTGAAGGACACCGCCAGCGATTGGTATGTGAGTCTGCACAACGCCCCTGGGCCTGAGCTGCGTTCGCTGAACAACTTCATGTGGGCCCTCCGACACCACTATGAGGACCCCTTGGGAGAAGAAAAAGCCCGGAACCAACTACGGAGGCTGACCCAAGGGCGGTCCTCGGTGAAGGACTACACCGATAAGTTCCGGCGCATCTCAGCCAAGATTCGCGGCTGGACGCAGGACCTGCTCATGGAGAAGTATCGAGAGGGTTTGAGTTACGAGGTGTACGAGGCGATCCTGCAGGCGGGAAGACCAGGGTCGTTGGGTGCTTGGATGAGGGCGGCCGCGGACATGGAAGAGCGATTCACTCTCATCAAGATGGGAGCTTCATCGATGGCCCCAAGCAAGGCAACGCAGAAGGCGAAGCCCAAGCCCAACATACAAGAAATCCGAGATGCCTGTTTTAAACAGGGGCTCTGCATGAGATGCGGGGAGAGCGGCCACTTCGCCTCGGTGTGCCCGAAGGGAGGGGGAAAGATCCCGAAAACCTCCACCCCTGTGGCCAGGAGCACCCCCAGTCAAGAGAAGACCTCGTTCAAACCCCGGGCTCTGCAGCTGGAAGGGGCGGCGAGCGAGCAAGGAGAGCTGGAGCTGACGGAAGCGCAGATGTCGGGAAACTCCAACGGCCTGCAGTGAGCGGCGCAGAACTGCAGGTCCCCCGCCACGACGCGCCATCTCCGGTGAGCATCCCCGGCCCCTTGTTATATATGGTAGTGACTGTAATGACCCCCGGGACTGGGACACACATCCGAGTCCGCGCCCTAATTGACTCTGGGTGTGCTAGAGACTTAATTAGCCCACTAGTGGTGGAAGGGCTAGGACCCAAGGTCACCCCATTGGGGGAGCCACTCAAATTCACGCAAATGGACGGTTCAGAGATGAAGGAGGCGTGTGTGGCAGAGACTGAGGGACTTATTGTGGGCACAGGGGAGCATTGGGAGAAGAGAGCCTTCATCATCACCCCAAACACCCAATTCCCCATGGTGCTGGGGAGCCCCTGGCTAAGCTCCCACGATCCCTATATTAAATGGAGTGAGGGGAAGATCTCCTGGGTAGACGAGAAGTGCCAGGCCCATAAATGGGACGCCGGGTGGGGACCAGGACCTCCGGTGCCGCTCCGGCCGGCGGCCCTCACCCTAGTGCCCTCGACTGTCCCCCGGGAGTATCGCGATCTACTGGAAGTGTTCAGTGAGACCGAGGCGGACGAATTACCCCCCCACAGACTGTCGGATTGTGCCATAGAGTTGATTCCGGGCGAGAAACTTCCTAAAGGAAAGCTTTACTCGATGAGCCCCCCGGAGCGGGAGGAGCTAAGGAAGTTCCTAGACAAGAACTTGGAGCGCGGGTTCATTCGTCCTGCTAAATCCCCCTTTGCAGCCCCCGTTCTGTTCCGGAAAAAGAAAGATGGGGGGTTGCGGTTGTGCACGGACTACAGAGGATTAAATGCGGTGTCTGCCTCCAACGCTTACCCCCTCCCCCTTATTAAAGACTTGTTGATGGAGGCGGCCAAAGGAAAAGTGTTCACTAAACTGGATCTCAGAGACGCTTACTTCCGGGTGCGCATAAGGGAGGGGGATGAATTCAAGACTGCCTTTAATACACCGTTGGGACAGTTCTAATACCTGGTGATGCCGTTCGGTTTGAGTGGCGCGCCGGGGGTCTTTATGAGCTTGATAAATGAAGTGTTGCACAAGCATTTATTTAAGAGGGTGTTATGTTACTTAGATGATATCTTGATCTACTCCGCTGATAAGAAAGAACACGTGAAATTGGTCCGGGAAGTCCTCTCCACCTTGTTAAAAAATCAGTTGTATGCGAAGCTGTCTAAATGCGAGTTCCATCGAGATTCCGTAGACTTTCTGGGGTACCGCATTTCGCAGAAGGGACTGGAGATGGACCCAGCCAAGGTAGAGGCGGTGGTCCAGTGGGAAGCCCCCAGAACGAGGAAACAACTCCAGAGCCTATTCGGATTTTGTAACTTCTACCGTACCTTCATAAAAGACTTTGCCACTGTCACCCTCCCATTGACTGAGTTGCTAAAAACCAAAGGGAGGGGCCCGGAAGCGGGGAAGCCCGGGGAGAGAATTGCCTGAAATAGGGAATGCCAGAAGGCGTTCGAGACTCTTAAAACTCTCTTTACCTCCGAACCCATTCTAGCCCACCCGGACGAAACTAAGGAATTTGTGATCCATGTAGATGCGTCTGATGTGGCTATGGGGGGGGGCATTTTGCAACAGGGTTCAGACGGAAAGTTGCACCCCCTCGCTTACATCTCGAAAAAATTTAATGAAACGGAAAGGAACTGGTCAGTCTGGGATAAAGAAGCCGCAGCTATCCGGCTAGCCCTCACTACGTGGCGGCATTGGCTGGAGGGGGCGCAAACCCCTTTTGAAATATGGACAGACCACAAAAATCTAGAAGCGCTGCACACCCAGAGGTCCCTGAATGCGAAGCAGCTCCGTTGGGCGGATTTTTTCTCAAAATTTAATTTTGTGCTCAAACACCTCCCTGGGAAAGCCAATTCGTTAGCAGATGCGCTCTCCCGATTGCCCCAGCACGAGAGTTTAAAGGAGGAGGTATTTGACTCTATGTTCTCCCCCCAGCAACTGGGAGGGGCAGTGATCACCCGGAGTCAAAGTAGACGAACAACAGTAGAATCGGAGACGTGCGACTGGGGGGGGGGACTATTCGCCCGAGGAAATTGAGGAGTTGGAGGCATTGGCAGACTGTTCCTCCAGGGAAAATAACTGCTGGTATCATGGAGATAAATTGGTGGTGCCCCGAAGCAAGAGGAAGGACATATTACTAGCCTGTCACTCCTCTAAATTGGCAGGTCACTTTGGATTTCTAAAGACACTCAATTTAATTCAGAGACAATTCTGGTGGCCACGCATGCGCAGGGATGTTTCGGACTTCGTCTCTGCCTGCCAGACCTGCTTGATGTGCAAAAGGAGGGGGGGAAAGTCCCGGGACTCCTGCACCCCCTACCCACTCCCTCTCGCCCTTAGGAGGCAATAGCTATGGACTTCATCACAAACCTGCCACCATCAAAGGGAAAGACTGTAATTTGGGTGGTGGTAGATATGTTCTCTAAGCAAGCCCACTTCACTCCTTTCAAGCAGCTGCTTACGGCAAAGGGGATGGCCAAGGCTTTCTTCAACCACGTGATCAAATTACACGCTTTTCCCAAACGTGTGGTATCCGACAGGGGCAGTCAGTTCGTTGCCAACTTCTGGCGGGAGCTCCTAAAGTTTATGGACATAGAGCCTGCTCTAAGCTCTGGTTACCATCCAGAGACCGATGGGCAGTCCGAACGAACTAATCAAATTCTGGAGCAATTTTTAAGGTGTTATACTAACTACCACCAGGACAACTGGGTGGAGTTGCTGCCATTCGCTGAGTATAGCTACAACAATGCAGTGCATTCTTCTACGGGCGTTTCCCCATTTATGGCGGTGGGAGGCTTTGAGGGAAAACCTCTGCCCACAATTGAAAACACCTCGGATGCTCCCCCCACAGACTTTAAGCGATGGTGGGCGACCCTGCAAGAGTTGTGGCCTCTAATAGCAAAAACACTAGATCAAGCCAAAGAGGACTACAAAAAGTATGCAGATCGTGGTCGGGCTGAGGGCTGGGACCTTCAGCCTGGGGACTCTGTTTACCTTTCTACAAAGAACATACACGGCTTGCAACCCAGCAGGAAATTGGGGTGGAAATTTGTGGGCCCTTACAAAGTGTTGCGCAAAATCTCTGATGTGTCTTTCGAATTAGAATTGCCCAAGTCACTGAGTTCTGTGCATCCTGTTTTTCATTTCAGCTTACTGAAGAAGAATCCTGGGCCAAATACATGGCATCCAGTTCCTCCAACACCTCCTCCACTGATGAAGGGGGAGGCACCCCATTTTGAAATTTCTGAGATTCTTGATTCTAAGCTGCGTAGGGGCCACTTATATTATTTAGTTAGATGGCTTGATTTTGGCCCAGAGCAAAACGAGTGGGTTCGCTCTGAAAATGTGCATGCTCCTAAACTAGTTAAAGCTTTTCATAAAAGGTTCCCAGACAAGCCCGGATAGATTTATTTTTGGGGTGCCAGAGTGTCAGAATCTGCTGATTCAGACAGAGTATTTCTCTTGCTTACAGCCATGTTTCAGATATGTTTTCTGTGTTTGCTGCTTTGCTTCTTATAGTACTGTATGTATGCTAGCTGCCCTCATGAGCACCTGTCATGTAACCCTCATTCTGGCCAGTATGTATCAGCATGTATGTAGAATGTGTAACCCCAGGTTTATGACCCTGACCGGCCTGGTTTGTGTAACTGTCAAAGCGGGAGGATGTCAACTTCAAAGTATGGGAACAATGGGCCTCTCACACTCCTACCTCCGCATTCCATTCATCTCGGCTGAGACTCCAAGGGAGGACAAGTCTCATCTCTTATCAATGTGCGAAAGCCTCGAGGCCATGGATTGTTATGTGAACTGGTAACATCTGAAGGGTCTGGTTTGGAAGGGGAAATTTACAACTTGACACCTCACTTTCTTTCCTGTGGGAAGCAAACGGCCAGAGCCCCTTTTGCCCGCCATTTTTCCCTTGTAGTGATTGGCTACCTATGGGTAATTCAAACTGCTTAGAAAGGTATAATAGACCCGCTTCTGTCATCTGTGTTATCTCTGACAATAATCCGAGAAGCTGTACCAATGTAGAGATTGGAAATAAAGAACTGTGTTTCATTAACAAAGATCTGATCCTTGACTACTTTGAGCAGAAGTCTCACATTGGGTTAGTGTTAGGGTTTGGGTTAGGGTTTGGTCTAGGGCTATGGCTAGGGTTAGGGTTAAGGTCTAGGGTTAGTGTTAGTTTTAGGGTTAGGGTTAGGGCTTGGTTAGGATTAGGGTTTGGCCTAGAGCTAGGTTTAGGGTTAGGGTTAGGTCTTCGGTTAGGGTTAGGGTTAGTTTTAGGGCTAGGGCTAGGGGTTCGGCAAGGGGTATGTGTAGGGTAAGGTTTAGATTTAGGGGTAGGGTTAGGGCAAGGGTTAGGATTAGGGTTTCTGTTAGGGTTAGTGTTACGGTTAGGGCTAGGGCTAGGGTAGGGCTAAGGTTAGCTCTGGGGCTTGAGGTAGTTTTGGGGGTTTTGTTAGGGTTACTGTTAGAGCTTGGGCTAGGGTTATGGCTGTAATTAGGGTTAGGGCTAGGTTTATAGTTAGGGATAGGTTTTGGGTAGGGTCGGTGTTAGGTTTAGGGTTACGGTTAGGGTTAGTTTGGTATAGTGGTTAAGTGCATGGACTCTAATCTGGGGGAACCGGGTTTGATTCCCCACTCCTCCCCTTGCAACTGGCTGGATGACCTTGGGCAAGCCATAGCTCTGTATCAGCTGTTCTCTCAAGGACAGCTTGGGAAGGAGCTCTCTCAGCCCCACCTACCTCACAGGGTGTCTGTTGTGGGGAGGGGAAGGGAAAGGAGTTTGTAAGCCACTCTGAGACTCCAAGTGAGTGAAGGGCAGGGTATAAATCCAATCTCTTCTTCTTCTCTTCTAGGGTTAGGGCTATGGCTCTAATTAGAGTTACGGTTAGGGCAAGGGCTAGGTTTATGGTTAGGGTTAGGTTCTGGGTAGGATTAGTGTCAGGGCTAAACGTAGGGTTAGGGTTAGGGTTAGAGTTGGGGATAGGGTTGGGGATAGGGTTAGGGCAAGGGTTAGGATTAGGGTTACTGTTAGGGTTAGTGTTACAGTTAGGGGTAGGGCTAAGGATTTGGTCTAGGGCTTGGGCTAGTGTTTGGGTTTGTGTTAGGGTTAGTGTTAGTGTTAGAGCTAGGGCTAGGGCTACGGCTCTAATTAGGGTTAGGGCTAGGTTTAGCGTTAGGGATAGGTTTTGGGTAGGGTTGGTGTTAGGATTAGGGTTACACTTAGGGTTAGGGCTAGCACTAGGGTTATGGCTAGGATTAGGTTTAGGTCGAGGGTTAGGTTTAGGGCTAGGGCTAGACTTACAGTTAGGGCTAGGGTAAGCGTTAGGGTTAGGGCTAGGTTTAGTGTTAGGGTTTGGGTTGGGGTTAGGGCTAGGTTTTGAGTTAGGGTTAGGGTTAGAGGGTTAGGGTTAGGATTAGTGCTACGTCTAGGGTTAGTGTTAAGGTTTGGGTCAGTGTTAGGGCTGGGGCCAGGATTAGGTTTAGGGTTCCTGCTAGGTCTATGGTTAGTGTTAGGGTTTGGGTTAGGGTTACAGTTAGGGCTAGGGTTATGGTTAGGTTTAGGGTTAGAGCTAGGACTAGGGCTAGGTTAGGTTTAGAGTTTGGTTTAGGGTTAGTGTTAGGGTTAGGGCTAGGACTAGGATTTGGTCTGGGGCTTGGGCTCAGCCTAGTCTTTGGGTTTGTGTTGGGGTTAGGGTTAGTGTTAAAACTAGGCCTAGGCTTAGGGCTATCGGTATAATTAGGGTTTGGGTTAGGGCTAGGGCTAGGTTTAGTGTTAGGGTTAGGGCTAAGACTTGGGTTAGGGTTAGTTTATGGGTCAGGTTAGTGTTATGTTTAAAGTTAGTGTTAGGATTAGGGTTAGAGTTGCGGCTAGGGCTTGGGTTAGGGCTTGGGTTTTGTTAGTGCTAAAGATAGGCTAGGGTAAAGGTGTGAGGCTTCTGTATTGACAGCAAGAAACCAGACCTTTGTTGTTGAAGCAAAGTTCTTTATTGTTCCAATACTGCAGACAGGTTCTCGAATGTTTGTTAGAGATGCTTAATGGAATACAGACAGTACTATTATACTCTCAGGTTTTCAATTGAACCCCGGACCTAAGCCAATCAGGGCAAGAGGGTGAATGCGGGAAAAGTAGAAAGGACCGTTGAGGTTCCCACAGCAAGGTGAGAAAGTTATAAATTCCCCTCTTGATCTGAGTGACCCACATTGGTGAACCTAGGCACAACATTCTCTAAGCACTGGCCATAAACAACGCTTCAAGGTTTCAATAACAAGATAACATACACAGACCCGGAAAAAGGGAGGAGGGAATGCAAGGAAGTACTCGCCATTTGTTTAGAGATGACACCTAGGAATTTGGGTCGCCATCTCCTGCCCAAACATTGCAACATTAACCAGAGTAAACCCCCTACTTCAAAGTAACATTTATAGCTGTTAGGAGGGAGGATGAAGGAGACAGATAAGGGGTGCTGGCAAGGGTCTGCTAGAACAAAGGAATCGAAAGCAAACTGCAAAAAGCACAGACATCATTGTAAAATGCAGAAAACACAGGGACATTGTTGTCAGAACCTGACAAAAGGTAAGGGTTAGGGCCAGGGTTGGGGTTAGGGCTAGGGTTAGGTTTAGGATTAGGGTTACAGTTAGGTTTAGGGCTAGGGCTAGGGTTAGGGATAGGGATAGGTTTAGGGTTTGGGTTTGGGTTGGGTTTGGGTAAGGGTTTGGGCTAGAGTTAGGTGTAGGGTTTGGTTTAGGTTTGGGCTAGGGTTACGGTAGGGTTAGGGCTAGGGCTTGTGCTAGGGCTAGGTCTATATCTAGGGTTAGGGTGTGGGCTAAAGTTAGGGCTAGAGTAATAGTAAGGGTTAGGGCTTGAGTTGGGGTTAGGCCTCGGGTTAAAGTTAGGACTAAGGCTAGGGTTAGGGTTAGGGTTTGTGTTAGGGCTAAATTTAGGTCTAGGGTAAAGGTAAGGGTTAGGGCTCGGGTTTCGGCTAGACTTAGGTTTAGTGTCAGGCCTAGGGTTAGGCCTAGGGTTAGGGTTCAGATTAAGGTTAGGTTTTGGGCTAGGGTTAGATTTAGCAATAGGGCAAGGGTTAGGGTTAGGTATAAAGTTTGGGTTAGGGTTAGGGCAAGGTCTAGAGCTATAGTTAGGTATAGGCTTTGGGTTAAGGTTAGGACTCGGATTACGGTAAGGGTTAGGGCTAGGGCTAGGGCTTCTGCTAGGATAAAAGATAGGGCTAGGGCTATGTCCAAGGTTATGGATAGCGTTAGGGTTAGGGCTATGGTTACAGTTAGGGCTAGGGTTAGAGTTAGAGCTAGGGTTAGGGCTAGGGTTAGATTTAGGGATAGGGTTAGTAATTAGGGTTAGGGGTTAGGGTTAGTAATTAGGGTTTAGGGTTAGGGGTTAGTGTTTGGGTAAGTTTAGTGTTAGGGTTAGATGTTAGGGTTAGGGTTTTGGGTTCAGGTTCGGGGTTTGGGTTAGGGGTTAGGGTTAGTGGTTAAGGTTTAGGCTTAGGGTTAGGGTTAGGTTTTGGTCTAGGGTTATGGTTAGGGTTAGGGTTAGGTTATAATGTTAGTCGTTCTGTTGCCTAATTTAGGCCCAGCAGCGGAGGGGTCTAGTGATTTTGCTACTTGGTGGAATTCACTATGTGAGTCTTGGCCTTTGATTGCAAAAATGTTGGAAGAAGCCAAAGCGGACTATAAGAAATATACCGATAAGGGGAGGGCCCCAGGATGGGATGGCCCCAGGATGGGATCTCTCCCGTGGAGACTCTGTCTATGCGTCAACTAAAAATATTAAAGGACTCCAACCTAGTCGCAAAATTGGGCTGGAAATATGTGGGGCCTTTCCCTGTTATAAGGTGCATTAACAAAGTGACTTTTGAACTTAAACTCCTCAAATCATTGAAATTTGTTCACCCTATTTTTCATTACAGCCTACAGAAGAAAGATCCTGCGCCGAACAAATGGAGACCTTCCTCCTCCTGTCCTCCTCCTCCTCTGATGAAGAGCAATGAACCTCATTATGCGATCGATCAAATCTTGGAGTCTAAATTAAGCGGGGGCATTTGTTTTATCTTATCAAATGGTTGCATTTTGGTCCTGAAGAAAATGAATGGGTTGAGGCCTCTCATGTGCATGCTCCTGAAAAAATTCGGGCTTTCCATAAACTGTACCCTTTGAAACCTGGGAGGGGAGGGGATATTTTATCAGGAGGGCAGAATGTCAGTTAGCACTGCCATGGTTTCCTGGTGATTGTCATTCTCAATGATACTGTTGTATTACCAAGGTACCTATTGTCAGCCCTGCCAATGTCTCCTGCTGTTTATTATTCTCAGTGGTATTATTCTCTATTGCAATTGTGTTATTCATTGAGGCCTGAGAGGTCTATCAACCAATCTGATGATTAATTAACATTTCCTTTGTTTCAAGTTGCAAACCAACTCCTCTAGGTCCCGGACAGGAGCTGGCATCTGTAGAGTGACTCCCAGCGCAGGAATGCATTTCTTGCTCGCTCTGCGCATGCTTACTGCTCATTAACTTTTCTTTATTCTTATCTGTCTTTCGCTTCTCCCTAGCTCATGGCCTTCAGCTGAAAGCCTCCTGCTATGTGTTATATTATTCACAGGTGCTATGTGATCCTTTGCTTGCTTTTCCTTGGGAACATCCGCCCCACAAACCTCAACAGGGTTTTGCCTGGGAACCTACTTTACCACGCTTCCCTTGGGAACAGTGGGCCAGTATGTTTGGGCGCCAATAATTCTCCCAATTGATTGGTGGATATTGAGGGGGGCTTATTTCATATCAAGTATAATTGTAGTTGTATTCATACTAACAGAAGAAGTGTGTTTAACCAACAAGATCTTTTCTGCAAATAAAGGACTTTCTGTTTAAGGAGACCTGTTGTGCACTACATCAATTGGGACAATCTCACAGTATCATGCTTTTATACTGTTGACTAGATGTACAATGAAATAAAGCCATGCTCTGTGTAGGTAAAGTATCTATTACTTCTTACTGGAAGGACACTAACTACTATACAGACTTGGTTTAGCAAATTGTGGGACTTACATGTGATGGAAACTATCAGTGGCAAAATGGATTTTCTATCCAAGCCAAATTTAATTACTCCTGCATGGGAATGGGGGCGTGGCATCGGCGTTGATGGAGAAGGACGCCTGATTCCCTTGCTCTGACCCTGTCACCCCTTGAACCGGTTAAAATCGCAATTAGAGCTCTAAACTCATTCCTGAGATGGGCAGATCTGACTCAAACAAAACTACATCGAAATCTGCCTCCCGGGGATCCAAACCTTTTCCCCAGCGCAATCAATCTCTGAGGCCTCTGAAAACAACCGGGAGGAGACTAACAAAATGGCGACCGGGACAGCCTCTTCTCTCCCGCCAAACACACTGCAGTCTGAAACTCCACTCCCAAGCCTTCTAGCCACCATGGAGAAAAAAATCCTTGACAGCGTGGAAGCTCTCATTGCTCCTCTGAATAAACAACTGGCTGAACTGAACATCTCAATGAATAAGGTCACTCATACAGCAGAACGGGCCCACGAACTAGGCATGGCATTAAAAAAAGACGTTCACTCTCTGCAACATGAAACTCTCTCCCTGAGAGAACGAGTTCTGTCCCTAGAAACCTCAACCCGCAAATCTCATCTGAAGTCCAATGGGGACCCGGGAGGCCTGGTCTACTACCATTTTGTATTATTTTTAAAGCGCAGAACGGAGGCCATGTCTACTCTTTTTTTTTTCTAACTGCAGTGAAGGGTGGGGTGTAAATCCGATTTCTTCTTCTTCTTCCTCCTCTTCCTCCCACTGTTTAAGTGCTCAGCTTAGAGCAGGGTTCCACAACCTTTTTGGCTCATTCCTGGGGAGGCCAATTTTTGGGCTTGGAGGGTCTGCTTTCTAGAGGGGGGCAAAGAAGCAAAAGAGACTCCTTGAACCTGGGCTGGGGGGGCAGCTTTGAGGTTCTAGGAGTTCTGGTGGGACCCACTGCCCTGATCCCCACCCACGCACCTCCCCTGCCACCTGCCTGTACCCATGCCCCCAGCTGCCCAGAGTCATTGAGGAAGGGCATGTGGGTGGTGCTCCTGGCAGCAAAGGATGGTGCTGCCAGGGAATGAGTGTGCAGGGAAGTGGGGTACCTCAGCATGTGGGGTGGAAGGGCTTGCAGGGGGAGAAGGATGCCCGGGGAAGTGGGGGACATACCGGTGTGGTGTTGTGTTCTGGAAAGGAGGGCAGAAGGGGAGCTCTGGAGGGAGGGGAGATAGGGGCCCCTGGGTACTGTCTGTCCAGGACCCCCCAAAATCTGAAACTGGCCCTGCTTTGTGTGTGCGTGTGTGTGTGTGTGTGTGTGCCACACTCTCCCTCCTCCAGGCTCTATTACCTGTACAACAAGAAATGGAGCAGCGTCTCGGTGGCCTCCAACCTCCTGGTCAACATGCTGTTAGGGGGGATGGGCCTTTCCATGGGCAGCATGCTTTGTGGCTGGGACAAAAAGGTGCCGGCCTCATGGGGGGAGGGGGTCTGCTGGACATGGAGGGGGGAGCATGTGAGCGGAATGATGCTCAAAACATGGGTCACCATAAAGGGTGTTGGGTGTTCTGCTGCTGCAGTGAGCAGCTGGTGGGGGGAGACCGTGGGGAGACTGAGGCCCTTTGCTTGCTCCCCCCCGAGACTGGTTAGGTTGGGCATTTTAGGGCCTTAAGATGAGCAAGGGGCTCCCCCTTATAAGGGCAACCCCAGATCCCACATAGGCACCCTCTCTTCCCAGGACATTCCCATCCCCTTGTAGGCAGAAGCTTCATGCAGTTAATAGCTGTGTGGTAGGCCGAAATCCAACAGGGGCGGCCTTTTGTCAGGAGGAGCTGCCAACAGCAGAGATGCAGCTACTGAAGGGAAGAATCTCTGTCCCCACAGAGGAGGGCAGTTCTTGTTTGGGGGCCTGACCACCTATTGCTCCCCCTGGAAAAGTGTGACCCAACCCATAACATGTCACACAAGCAGGGTGGCGTGGGTGAGGCGCAGAAAAGAGCTGCAGAGGAGGGAGCCAGAGACTGCTTGAGCAAGCAAGCCAAACTTTGTTCTTCAAAGGAATGTACTAGGTCATTAACAATAAGACAGAGGGTGAAAATTCCTTCCTGGCCTCAGGTGAGACGCAAGAGTATAACTTGGTGTTGGGATGCTTCTAAAAGGAAATTTGGGGAAACGGCTGGGGTTCATCTCTAAGCCCAGGAGCACATTGCTGTTTTTGGTGTGGGCCTGTTCTAGTTCTGCACATTTCACTGGTATACAGGAGAGGACTGCAATATACTTGTCTGCCAGGCCATAGCCCTTGTAGACATATGTTTTTAGGATGCTTAAAATTGACTGAGAGATCGTGGAAGGCTAGGAATCCAGGGTCTCTCTTCAAGAATGTGGAAAGAATGATATAAAGGAGGGATATTACTGGATTAAGGGGTTGAGGGAGAATGAAATGACTTCTTAGCTTTTGAGGAGAAGACTGGCGAAGCAAGAAAGGGGGCACAGTCTACTGGGGGGGCACGGTTTACTGGGCACTAAAGTTACAGCATTCCCTTTCCTTCGTCTGCAGGGACCAGGCCTTTACTACATAGACGACGACGGCGTACGCCTGTCAGGCCCCGTCTTTTCCACAGGAAGTGGAAACTCTTATGCTTACGGGGTGCTGGACAGCGGATACCAACCCGTCCTCAGCATTGAAGAGGCCTACGACCTGGGCAGGCAGGCCATCTCTTAAGCCACCCACCGTGACTCCTACTGTGGAGATGTTGTGAACAGTAAGTTTTCCTGGCCTCTGCCCTTGAACTGCCCTGGCTCTTTCAATGTCGCCCATCTCAGTCCTGTAAGCATGTGGCTGCTTTGTGAGAGCCGGCTTTACTTTTGCACATTTTACACTGATGGTGTGGTGTCTCCCAGTGTGTCACATGAAGGAAGAAGGCTGGATCCGGGTTGGACGCACCAATGTCGCTATGCTGCTCAACAAGTACGCAGAGGCCAAGAAATGAGATGTGACAGACTAAGAACCGTACATGCCGGAGGTTCTTTGACACTCAGGGCTGAAGGGGAAAAGGGATGAGGGCCCCATGACAATAAAGAAACCTTGAACGTTTGTTTTCTCGGACTTCGGTTTGTTATTTTGGAAGTTTGTTGCAATAATTTGGGAGGCTCAGTCAGAAACACTCAATCTACAAGCCTGATTCAATTTCAGGAGCATCTTAGAGGACAAAAAGATTTTCAGGGTTATCAGCATTTGGGAGTCCAAGCTCCCTTTCTCAGGTATAAGACCGAAGCACGTAAATCTTCAGTGGCTAAATTCTGGCACAATTCCACCCCCACCTCCAGCAACACAGGGATTCAGTGCCCATCCGAAAAACACCCTTATAGATAGATTCAACAAGTGGGTAGCCATATTGGTCTGAAGCGACAGAACAAACTTTGAGTCCAGTGGCACCTTTAAGATTAATGAAGTTTAATTCTGGCTATAAGCTTTCATGTGCACGCACACTTCTTATACCCAGAATACAACTTTGTTGGTCTTAAAGGAGCTCAACTTTGCTCTGCATATTTGAAAGTCATGGTTTCACCAAAGGAAGGGAACGTCATGCACCCGCTAATCCCAGGAAAATGTCCTTCCATTTTTTAAAAAAAAAATCTCATCAGAATGCAGGTTTTCAGGCAAAACGAGAAACTTTGCCAGCATACCTCTTTATATAATCACAGCCTGGAAATTCAGGATGTAGCCTTTGACTTGGCTGCATCTATGGCATTAATGCCCATGGCTCCCCTTGAGGACCATTGTGGCACCTGCCCCATGATCCAGGATGGTGGGCAAGGCCCTTGCTCAGTATGGTTTGCACTTGGCAGAGGGTTCCCACCTTGGAACATTTGCTGTCAGAGGGACTGGAGGGGGGGTGTCAATTTGTCCTAAGAGTGACTGTCCCAACCTGATCCGGGCACCCCCCCCCCTTTAACAGGCAGCTCCTGAAATGCAAAGTCTCCAGCCCAATTCCAGCTGCAATGACAATTTCTTTTAGCTTTTTGTCTCCTGTGATTTTTTGGCTCACATCCTGCCAGTGTGTAGGAACCTCTGCTGGTTCACCAGCACCGAGGACCGAAGCACCTTTAGCTCTCAAGAGCTGGGGGGTGGGCAGAAAGGCTGATCTTCTGGCACCTGGCATGACCACAAAATTCAGACACCAGAGAGGCTTCAAGGGGCTGTCATATAGAGGAGGGTTCAGAGTTGTTTTCTGTTGCCCCAGAAGGTCAGACCAGAATGATCAATTACCTCAGAAGAATTTTCAGCTAAAGATTAGGAAGAACTTCCTCAGTGGAACAGGCTTTCTCAAGAGGTGGTGGGCTCTCCTTCTTTGGAGGTTTTCAAACAGAGGCTAGATGGTCATCTGACAGCAATGCTGATTCTGCAAACTTGGGCAGATCATGAGAGGGAGGGCAGGAAGGGTTGCCTCAGTGCTTAGTTCTTGTTGCCCTTTCTTACACGCCCAGGGGAATGCCGATCACCACTTTGGGGAAGCAATTTTCCTCCAGGCCAGTTTGCCAGAGATCCTGGAGGGGGCAGGTGGCCATCTTCTGGGCACAGAGCAGGGGTCACTGGGTGTGTGTGTGCAAGGAGGTATTTGTAAAATTCCTACATTGTGGACTAGATGATCCTGGAGGTCCCTTCTAACTCTGTGGTTCTAGGATGCAAGTCTGAAAACCTTTGCAACACAGCATGTTTGGATGCTCTTAGGAAGTCCCTCCTCTGGTTGAATCAATCAGCTGCATCCACTATGCCCCAGTTCTGTTGGGTTGTCCCTCATCTGGAGCTGAAGAGCTCTGCAATGAGATAGCTGGTCGGCCATCTCCACACTTCTCTCAGCCATAAGTTGCAGCTTTCGCTGTTTGGGGGATGGATGTGGGGCTCCTGACTTTTGGAAGAAAGGCATTTGGTGCTGGAAGAACCTTGTGATTTAAATGTCCAGCTAAGCTAATGGGTGGTAGCTTCAGGACAGGCAGAAGGAAATACTTCTTTATTAAAATGTGGGATTTATTATTGAATGAATTATTTATTAAATTAAAAGATATTAAAATGTGGAATTCGCTGCCTGAGGATGTAGTGATGGCCACAGGCATAGACACGGGATTAGACAGATTCACAGAGGGTAGATCTATTAGTGGCCACTAGTCACGGTGACTGAAGGGAACCTCATTCAGAGGCAGTCACCATCTGAATCCCAGAGCCAGGAGGCAGCATCAGGGAAAGACTCTGTGCTCTGTTGCTGGCCCTCCAGGGGAACTGGTCGGCCACATTATGCCCTGCCGAGGTCCCTCCCTCCTCCAAACGCCACCCTCTCCAGGCTCCACCCACAAAATCCCCAGGAATTTCCCAACCTGGAGTTGGCAACTTTGGGTTCTGGACTCAGTTGCTAATTTCGTAAGGAAGAAAAGCAGGGCACGCATGACAAGAAGGGACAGCTCGGATTTCTTGAAGGCGTCATTCAGAATAGCTCCCTGTCCCAGATGGCACCTCCAGGCAGGGATCAGCCCACAACTGGCAGGTCGTGGGAAACGTTCCTCGGTCCGTTTCCCTTTGAAGTGAGTCTGGCATGATCCGACAAAACGTTGATTTCTATACCTGACTCTATTGTTTTCGTAATCAACTTTTGAGATGTTAATATAAAATCGATTCGCATGTAAGAATTAAACCAGGACGAGCAATAGGTTTGATTCTTTTTGGATGCATTATCCTCCAGCTATCCAAAAGTCGATATTCCCTTAGTGTCCTCTGAAGTTCTGTTTCAGTATCCATATTTAATGTTTTCTTCTTCTTTGGTTTTGACTTGTCCAGTTGTAAGTCTAAACTGTGATTAAAATCTCCCCCTAGAACTTCCTGAAATATTCTTAGGAGTTCTAACGTTTCCTTTCTAAATTGCACCTGATTGGCATTTGGAGCATATATTGTCCCTAATCTAATAGTTTGTCCTTCTAGTGTGCCTTTTACAAAAAATATACCTGCCGCGTTGGTCTTTTAAACAAACTATCCTTCGCTACAAAGTTAACCTTTTCTGCAATCAATATAGCTGTCCCCCTAGTTTTAGAAGATCCTGGGGATGTAAATTGTTGATTGTACCAAGAGTTTGCTAACACTGGGTCTGTTTCTTTCCTAAGATGTGGTTCTTGTAAGAAAGCAATATTTGGTTTGTGTTTTAAAATCTGCACTGTAATTCTCTACAATTGCTTGTTCAGTTCCAAGATATAAAGTTGTACGTTAAAGAACTTATTGCAATCTTCTAATGATTAATTTGCGGCTAATATAAAGTTTTCCCAATAGCACAATCCACTTACTATTAGGAGTCAGTCCTAACCCTCTAAACTGCAAAAAATTTGCTATATTCAATATTATCCACTTGTTAGCTACTACAATATAGTATTATCTACTCTTGCCAAACTTAAATTAAACGAAACTAAACCCGAACTTCAACCTTAACCCTTACCACCACCCTCACCCTACCCTGAACTCAAACCTAACCTTAACCGCAATCCTAACTGCAACACCAACCCTAACCCTAATCCTAACCCTAATTATAGCAGTATCCCTAGACCTATCTCTAACACTAACCCAACCGTAACACAAACCCAAACACTAGCCCAAGCCCTAGCCCTAACCCTAACAATAACCCTATCAGTAACCCTAATCCTAACCCTTGCCCTAACACTAACCCAAGACCTAACCCAAACTTTACACATACCCCTAGCCCAAACCCCAGCCCTAACACTAACCCAAGACCTAACCCAAACCCTAAACCTAACCCTAGACATAGCCCTAGCCCTAACCCTAACCCTTACACTAACCCTAAAACTAGCCCGAGACCTAACCGTACCCCTAGCCCTAAGCTTAACACTAACACTAACCCTCACAGAAACCCTAATCCTAACCCTTGCACTAACTCTAGCCCTAACCCTATACATATCCCTTGCACAAGCCCTAGCCCTAACCCTAACCCTAACACTAGACCTAGGCCTAGCCCTAGCTCTAACATGAACCCTAACCCTCACACAAACCCTAAACATAGCCCTAGGCCCAGCCCTAAACCTACCCCTACCCCTACCCCTAACCCTAACCCTAGCCCTAGCCCTAACTCTCACCCAAACCCTAATCCTAACCCTAACGCTAAGCCAGCACGAGATGTAGCCCTAGCCCTACCCCAAACCATAACCCTAAGCCTAGATGTAGCCCTAGACCTAACCATAACCCTAAGAGTAAACGTAATCCTAACCCTTGCCCTAACCCTAGCCCTAATGCTAACCCTAACCCTGGACATAGCCCTAGCCCTATCTTTTACCCTAGCACAAGCTCTAGCCCTAGCCCTAACAATAACAGTAACCCTACCCCTAACCTTAACCCAAACCCTAAACCTAACTACAGCCCTAGCCCTTGCCCTAACCCTAACCCAAACCGTAACCCTAGCCCTAGCCCAAAATCTAACCCTAGCCCTTGTCATAAACCTAACCCTAACCCTAACCCTAGGCCTAAGTGTAGGCCGAACCCTAAACCTAACCCTAGCTGTAACGTGAGTCCTAACCCTTACCTTTACCATAGACCTAAATTTAGCCCTAACACAAACCCTAAACCCAGCCCTAGCCCTAACCATAGCCCTAACCCTAACTTTAACCCTAGGCCTAACCATCTCCCTAACTTTAGCCCACACCATAACCCTAGAAAAAGACCTAGCCCTAACACAAGCTGTAGCCCTAACCCTAACCCTACCCCTAACCGTAACCCAACCCTATAACTAATTTTAGCCCTAACCCTTACCAAAACCCTAACCCAAACCCTAACCATAAATCTAGTCGTTACCCAAAACCTAACCCTAGCCTAAACCCTAAACCTAACCATAACCTTAATCCTAACCCTAGCCCTTACTATAACCCTAGCCCTAGCCATAACCCTAGCCCTAGCCAAAAACCTAACCCTAACCCTAGCCCTAACCCTAGGCCTAACCCTAACTCTAACTCTAGCCCTAACCTGAACCCAAAACCTTACATTTACCCTAGACCTATCTTTAGCCCTAACACAAGCCCTAATCCTAGCTCTAACACTAACCCAAATCCTAACCCTAACCCAAGATTTAGCCCTAACCCTAAACCTAACCCTCCCCTAGCCCTAGCTCTTACCCTAACCCTAACCCTAACCCTAGCCCTAACCCTAACCTAAACCCTAACACTAAACGTAGTCCTAGCCTAAACCCTAACCCTAGCCCAATTTGTAACCCTAGCCTTAGCCCTTACCCTAGCCTTAGATCTAAACCTAACCCTTGACCTAAACCTAATACTAGCCATAAATCTAGTCCTAGCCCTTAACCTTACCCTAACCCTAACCCTAGCCCTGGCCCTGGCCCTAACTTTAACCCTAACCCAACCATTAGCCCTAACACTAACCCTACCCAAAACATAATCCTAACCCTAACCTTAATTAGCCCTAGCCCTAACCCTAACCTTAATTATAGCAGTAGCCCTAGCTCTAACAGTAAACCGAAAACAAACCCAAACACTAGCCCAAGCCCCAGACCTAACCTTAGCCCTAGCCCTAACCCTAACCCTAAAACTAAAACTAACCCTAGCCCTAGCCCTAACCCTAACCCTAATCCAAGCCATAAACCTAGTCCTAGCGCTAACCCTAACCCTAGACCTAGACCTAACTCTAACCCTGACCCTGCACAAAACCTAACCCTAACCCTAACCCTTGCCCTAACCCTAACCCTTGTCAAAGCCCTAGGCCTAACCCTAAGCCTAAACCTAACCCTAACTCTAGCCCTAATGCTTACCTTAACACTAGCCCTAACTTTAGCCCTAACAAAAACCCTAACACTAACCCTAGCCCTAAACCTAATACTAGACCTAGCAATAACCCTAATCCTAGCCATAAAGCTAGTCCTGACCCTAACCCTAGCCCTAACTCTAACCCTAACCCTAACCCTAACTTTCGTCCTACCAGTAACCCTACACAAAACCTAACCCTAACCCTAAACTTAGCCCTACCCCTACCCTAATCCTAACCCCAATTATAGCAGTAGCCCTAGCCCTAGCTCTAACACTAAACCAACCCTAAAACAAACCCAAACACTAGTCCAAGCCCCAGACCTAAACTTAGCCTGAGCCCTAACACTAACCCTAAAAGTAACCCTAATCCTAACCCTTGACCTAAACCTGACCCTAACCCTAACCCGACACATACCCCAAGCCCAAGACCAAGGCCTAACCCTAAAATTAACCCAATTTAACAAAAACCCTAAATCTAACCCTAGCCATAGTCCTAGACCTAACGCTAACACTAACCCAAGCCCTAATCCTAACACTTACCCTAAAACTAGCCTGAGCCCGAGACCTATCCCTACCCCTACCCCAACCCTAAAACTAACACTAACCCAAACAGTAACCCTAATCCTAACCCTTGCCCTAACTCTAGCCCTAACCCTAACCCGAACCCTACAAAAACCCCTTGTTAGTGATACCATACACAAACACTAGTTTGTTACAAAAAATGACTTTCGGCATTACTAAAAGCATGATATATCAACTGTAAGAACAATAACATTGAACCAATACAGAAACTGTATTGATATCACTTTGTAAAACCTAGAAATTTCACTTTCATCTAACCAAGAGATGACAGAAGAGTAATCAATGAATACTATACAAGAAATAGATTGGATTATAAATTGTAATAGTTTGTTACAAAAAATGAATTTCGGCGTTACTCCCAAGGAATCCCACTGAGCGGCAGTATGGGGCAGCTTTTTCCTCTAGCTGTATAGAAGGAGGCCTCATATCATTGTATATGTACTCAACCATATAAAAGGATGATATATCAACTGTAAGAGCAATAAATGACATTGTATTGATACCTCTTTGTAAAACCTAGAAATATCACTGTCATGTCATAGAAAAGAGTAATCAATGAATACAATACAAGAAATAGATTGGATTGTAAATTGTAATAGTTTGTTACAAAAAATGACTTTTGGTGTTACTCCCGAGAAATTCCACTGAGTGGCAGTATGGGGCACCTTTTTTCTCTAGCTATATAGAAGGTGGCTTCATTTCATTGTATATGTACTCAACCATATAAAAGCATGATATATCAACTGTAAGAGCAATAACATTGAATGCAAGACATACATTCATCAGATTTTGAAGTTGGTTGTACAAGGAGTGATAACTGACACTGTATTGATATCTCTTTGTAAAACCTAGAAATATCACTTTCATGTTACCAACAGATCATAGAAAAGAGTAATCAATGAATACAATAAAAGAAATACATTGGATTGTAAATTGTAATACTTTGTTACAAAAAATGACTTTCGGCGTTGCTCTCGAGGAATACCACTGAGCGGCATTCTGGGGCACCTCTTTCCTCTAGCTGTATAGAAGGTGGCTTCATTTCATTGTCTATGTACTCAACCATATAAAAGCATGATATATCAACTGTAAGAGCAATAACTGAGCTCCCGGGCGCCTGGCAAAGCCATGGCTCCCGGGGGCTGCTTTGCCGCCTCGATGGATGCGAGGCAGCAACTAACGCGCTGCCGCGTGTCTCAGAGCAGGTGGGGGCGGGGCTTGCTCTATAAGAGCCTGCGCCCCGCTCCCGCCATGGCCATTGCTCCACGTGCTCTTGCTTAGCAGAGCACGCGGAGCGTCTCTTCGTCCTTGGGCCTGCTGCTGGAGCCCGGAGGACTGTGGCGGCTGGATTGGGTCAGCGGCTTCAGTGGACGAGAGGCGGCGACGGCTGGTCCCCCCTGTTGTCAAAACGCGGCTTCTCGCCCCGCCCCCCCGTTGAAAAGCGCGGCTTCTCGTGGTGCCCCCCCTTTGTGAACAGCGGCTGCTGCTCTTCTGGGGCGGCGGGTGAATTCGGCAGGCGTTGGGTGGCGGTGTTGGGGACAGCCTATCGGCTGCCTCTTTACGCTCTGAGGGGTGGGCTGGAGCTTCCACCCCCCCAGTAGTTTGTTGCTGCAGGCTTGTTTTGGAAGCTGGTGTTTGGGGCGGCGTTGTGTTTGAGGGGCAAGCGGCGGCGACGGTTCCTGGGAGCGTGGCTCCCTTGTTTACGGCGGCAGTGGGAACGGCGGCGAGGAGCTTGCCTGGGACAGCCGGCTCCTTTGCGTGGGTGGCAGCGGCGTTTTGGGGGGCTGGGCGGCGTTCCCGGCGTTCCCGGCGGCCCGAGCTGCAGCGGGGAGCTGTGTCTCTCTTTGGCATCTTTTGATTGCCCCCCCGGTAATTAGTGTTAAGGTGGCTGCGGCTTGTGCCGCCGGGTTCCCCCACCATCTATTAAAGCCCCAGGGGTGCAACTGAGGGGAGTGTGCATCTTAATTTTTAGTTAAGTCAGCCCCCCTATCGGTCTTTCGGCAGAGGTGGCAGCCAGTTAGGTGGCTGGGTGGTGGTTGTTTGCGGTATTCCCCCTCCCTCCAGTTGCTGCCATTTGTAAAGTTAATTTTGCCATTTGAGGCCATCTTTTTGAAAGCCCTGATATTGGGCATAGTCTCCCTGGCATTCTAGGGGGCTGTGGGCAGCCATTTGGGTTAGGCCCTGGTGATCACTGTGATCTTTGCAGGTGGCCATTTTTTTTTTTTGCAATTAACAATTTTAATTATTTTTTATAATAAAAAAACAACAGCAACACAACAACAACATAGCATTGAACAGTACAATAAAGATAATTGTCACTCTTACAAACTTTGAATCTCAATACAGTATAAGATTGGTAAATGACAGTCCAACACTGTAATTAAAATACATTTAACAATAATTCAAAATTTAACAATCTAACTAACCCTAATAAAAAACTTTTAAACATCTAACAGTAACTCATCATGACTCATACAAAAAACTTAGTATCTCAGAATTTTATTTATCCGGGATACAATATTTATGCGGTTGGTGGGTAGCAATATAATTAATAAAGCTGAACCATTTCTTTTCAAAAGTGTTTGTTTGATGTGGATTGTCAGCCAGGGTAAGTTGGAGTGCAAGTTTATCAGATACCATCACATCCCAAAGTTTGGATATCCACTGACCCAAAGTAGGAATTTTTATGGTTTTCCAGTTGGAAGCAATAAGATTTTTTGCTGCTAACAACATCAGAGCAACAATTTCCAATGTTTGATTAGAGGCAAGCGAATCTGGCCAAAGATTCAACAACAAGGATTCTGGAGTATTTGGTATTTCCACACCAATGACCGTCTTGATTTCCAATATTACAGATTTCCAAAATACGTTTATTTTGGGGCAAGCCCACCAACAGTGAACTAAAGACCCAACCTGTTGGCATTGTTTCCAGCACAAGGGGGTCGATTTAAATCTGCATTTAAAAAGGCGCTCAGCTGTTAAATACCACCGGTTCATTATTTTAAATTGTTGGAGTTGAAAGTTTGATATTTTGCTATGTAATCAATGAATACTATACAAGAAATTGTATATTGTAATAGTTTGTTACACAAAATGACTTTCTGCATTACTCCCGAGGAAACCCACTGAGTGGCAGTATGGAGCACCTTTTTCCTCTAGCTGTATAGAAGGTGGCTTCATTTAATTGTATATGTACTCAATCATATAAAAGCAAGATATATCAACTGTAAGAGCAATTACATTGAATGCAAAACATACTTTCATCAGCTTGTGAAGTGGGTTGTACAAGGAGTGATAACTGACACTGTACTGATATCACTTTGTAAAACCTAGAAATATCACTATCCGGTAACCAACAGATCATTGAAAAGAGTAATCAATGAATACTATACAAGAAATTATATATTGTAATAGTTTGTTACACAAAATGACTTTCTGCGTTACTCCCGAGGAATCACACTGAGTGGCAGTATGGAGCTCCTTTTTACTATAGTTGTATAGAAGGTGGCTTCATTTCATTGTATATGTACTCAACCATATAAAAGCATAATATAGCAACTGTAAGAGCAGTTACATTGAATGCCAGAGATACATTCATCAGATTTTGAAGTTGTTTGTACAAGGAGTGATAACTGACACTGTACTTAAAATCACTTTGTAAAACCTAGAAATATCACTATCCTGTAACCAACAGATCATTGAAAAGAGTAATCAATGAATACTATACAAGAAATTATATATTGTAATAGTTTGTTACACAAAATGACTTTCTGCGTTACTCCCGAGGAATCCCACTGAGTGGCAGTATGGAGCTCCTTTTTACTATAGTTGTATAGAAGGTGGCTTCATTTCATTGTATATGTACTCAACCATATAAAAGCATGATATAGCAACTGTAAGAGCAGTTACATTGAATGCAAGAGATACGTTCATCAGATTTTGAAGTTGTTTGTACAAGGAGTGATTACTGACACTGTATTGATATCACGTTGGAAAACCTAGAAATTTCACTGTTGTCTAACCAAGCGATCGCAGAAGAGTAATCAACGAATACTATACAAGAAATACATTGGATTGTAAATTGTAATAGTTTGTTACACAAAATGACTTTCTGTGTTACTCCCGAGGAATCCCACTGAGTGGCAGTATGGAGCACCTTTTTACTGTAGTTGTATAGAAGGTGGCTTCATTTAATAGTATATGTACTCAAGCATATAAAATCAAGATATATCAACTGTAAGAGCAATTACATTGAATGCAAGAGATACATTCATCAGATTTTGAAGTTGGTTGTACAAGGAGTGATAACTGACACTGTACTGATATCACTTTGTAAAACGTAGAAATTTCACTGTTGTCTAACCAAGAGTTCACAGAAGAGTAATCAATGAATACTATACAAGAAATACATTGGATTGTAAATTGTAATAGTTTGTTACACAAAATGACTTTCTGCGTTACTCCCGAGGAATCCCACTGAGTGGCAGTATGGAGCACCTTTTTGCTATAGTTGTATAGAAGGTGGCTTCATTTCATTGTATATGTACTCAACCATATAAAAGCATGATATAGCAACTGTAAGAGCAGTTACATTGAATGCCAGAGATACATTCATCAGATTTTGAAGTTGTTTGTACAAGGAGTGATAACTGACACTGTCCTGATATCACTTTGTAAAACCTAGAAATTTCACTGTTGTCTAACCAAGAGTTCACAGAAGAGTAATCAATGAATACTATACAAGAAATACATTGGATTGTAAATTGTAATAGTTTGTTACACAAAATGACTTTCTGCGTTACTCCCGAGGAAACCCACTGAGTGGCAGTATGGAGCTCCTTTTTGCTATACTTGTATAGAAGGTGTCTTCATTTCATTGTATATGTACTCAACCATATAAAAGCATGATATAGCAACTGTAAGAGCAGTTACATTGAATGCCAGAGATACATTCATCAGATTTTAAAGTTCTTTGTACGAGGAGTGATAACTGACACTGTACTGATATCACTTTGTAAAACGTAGAAATTTCACTGTTGTCTAACCAAGAGTTCACAGAAGAGTAATCAATGAATACTATACAAGAAATACATTGGATTGTAAATTGTAATAGTTTGTTACACAAAATAACTTTCTGCGTTACTCCCGAGGAATCCCACTGAGTGGCAGTATGGAGCACCTTTTCGCTATAGTTGTATAGAAGGTGGCTTCATTTCATTGTATATGTACTCAACCATATAAAAGCATGATATAGCAACTGTAAGTAGAGTTACATTGAATGCCAGAGATACATTCATCAGATTTTGAAGTTGGTTGTACAAGGAGTGATAACTGACACTGTACTGATATCACTTTGTAAAACCTAGAAATATCACTATCCTGTAACCAACAGATCATTGAAAAGAGTAATCAATGAATACTATACAAGAAATTATATATTGTAATAGTTTGTTACACAAAATGACTTTCTGCGTTACTCCCGAGGAATCCCACTGAGTGGCAGTATGGAGCTCCTTTTTACTATAGTTGTATAGAAGGTGGCTTCATTTCATTGTATATGTACTCAACCATATAAAAGCATAATATAGCAACTGTAAGAGCAGTTACATTGAATGCCAGAGATACATTCATCAGATTTTGAAGTTGTTTGTACAAGGAGTGATAACTGACACTGTACTTAAAATCACTTTGTAAAACCTAGAAATATCACTATCCTGTAACCAACAGATCATTGAAAAGAGTAATCAATGAATACTATACAAGAAATTATATATTGTAATAGTTTGTTACACAAAATGACTTTCTGCGTTACTCCCGAGGAATCCCACTGAGTGGCAGTATGGAGCTCCTTTTTACTATAGTTGTATAGAAGGTGGCTTCATTTCATTGTATATGTACTCAACCATATAAAAGCATGATATAGCAACGGTAAGAGCAGTTACATTGAATGCAAGAGATACGTTCATCAGATTTTGAAGTTGTTTGTACAAGGAGTGATAACTGAGACTGCATTGATATAACTTTGTAAAACGTACAAATTTCACTTTTGTCTAACCAAGAGATCACAGAAGAGTAATCAATGAATAGTATTCAAGAAATATATTGGATTGTAAATTTTAATAGTTTGTTACACAAAATGATTTTCTGTGTTACTCCCGAGGAATCCCACTGAGTGGCAGTATGGAGCACCTTTTTCCTCTAGCTGTATAAAGGGTGGCTTCATTTCATTGTATATGTACTCAACCATAAAAAGCATGATATAGCAACAGTAAAAGCAGTTACATTGAATGCAAGAGATACATTCATCAGATAGTGAAGTTGGTTGTAAAAGGAGTGATAACTGACACTGTACTGATATCACTTTGTAAAACCTAGAAATTTCACTGTTGTCTAACCAAGAGATCACAGAAGAGTAATCAATGAATACTATACAAGAAATATATTGGATTGTAAATTGTAATAGTTTGTTACACAAGACTTTCTGCGTTACTCTTGAGGAATCCCACTGAGTGGCAGTATGGAGCTCCTTTTTACTATACTTGTATAGAAGGTGGCTTCGTTTCATTGTATATGTACTCAACCATATAAAAGCATGATATAGCAATTGTAAGAGCAGTTACATTAAATGCAAGACATACATTCATCAGATTTTGAAGTTGGTTGTACAAGGAGTGATAACCGACACTGTACTGATATCACTTTGTAAAACGTAGAAATATCACTATCCTGTAACCAACAGATCACTGAAAAGAGTAATCAATGAATACTATACAAGAAAATGTATATTGTAATAGTTTGTTACACAAAATGACTTTCTGCGTTACTCCCGAGGAATCCGAATGAGTGGCCGTATGGAGCACCTTTTTACTATAGTTGTATAGAAGGTGGCTTCATTTCATTGTATATGTACTCAATCATGTAAAAGCATGATATGACAACTGTAAGAGCAGTTACATTGAATGCAAGACATACATTCATCAGATTTTGAAGTTGATTGTACAAGGAGTGATAACTGAGACTGTATTGATATAACTTTGTAAAACGTAGAAATTTCACTTTTGTCTAACCAAGAGATCACAGAAGAGTAATCAATGAATACTATTCAAGAAATATATTGGATTGTAAATTTTAATAGTTTGTTACACAAAATGATTTTCTGTGTTACTCCTGAGGAATCCCACTGAGTGGCAGTATGGAGCACCTTTTTCCTCTAGCTGTATAAAGGGTGGCTTCATTTCATTGTATATGTACTCAACCATAAAAAGCATGATATAGCAACAGTAAAAACAGTTACATTGAATGCAAGAGATACATTCATCAGATTGTGAAGTTGGTTGTACAAGGAGTGATAACTGACACTGTACTGATATCACTTTGTAAACCGTAGAAATTTCACTGTTGTCTAACCAAGAGATCACACAAGAGTAATCAATGAATACTATACAAGAAATACATTGGATTGTAAATTGTAATAGTTTATTACACAAAATGACTTTCTGCATTACTCCCGAGGAATCCCACTGAGTGGCAGTATGGAGCACCTTTTTACTATAGTTGTATAGAAGGTGGCTTCATTTCATTGTATATGTACTCAATCATGTAAAAGCATGATATATCAACTGTAAGAGCAGTTACATTGAATGCAAGACATACATTCATCAGATTTTGAAGTTGTTTGTACAAGGAGTGATAACTGACACTGTACTGATATCACTTTGTAAAACCTAGAAATTTCACGGTTGTCTAACCAAGAGTTCACAGAAGAGTAATCAATGAATACTATACAAGAAATACATTGGATTGTAAATTGTAATAGTTTGTTACACAAAATGACTTTCTGCGTTACTCCCGAGGAAACCCACTGAGTGGCAGTATGGAGCTCCTTTTTGCTATAGTTGTATAGAAGGTGTCTTCATTTCATTGTATATGTACTCAACCATATAAAAGCATGATATAGCAACTGTAAGAGCAGTTACATTGAATGCCAGAGATACATTCATCAGATTTTAAAGTTCTTTGTACGAGGAGTGATAACTGACACTGTACTGATATCACTTTGTAAAACGTAGAAATTTCACTGTTGTCTAACCAAGAGTTCACAGAAGAGTAATCAATGAATACTATACAAGAAATACATTGGATTGTAAATTGTAATAGTTTGTTACACAAAATAACTTTCTGCGTTACTCCCGAGGAATCCCACTGAGTGGCAGTATGGAACACCTTTTTGCTATAGTTGTATAGAAGGTGGCTTCATTTCATTGTATATGTACTCAACCATATAAAAGCATGATATAGCAACTGTAAGAAGAGTTACATTGAATGCCAGAGATACATTCATCAGATTTTGAAGTTGGTTGTACAAGGAGTGATAACTGACACTGTACTGATATCACTTTGTAAAACCTAGAAATATCACTATCCTGTAACCAACAGATCATTGAAAAGAGTAATCAATGAATACTATACAAGAAATTATATATTGTAATAGTTTGTTACACAAAATGACTTTCTGCGTTACTCCCGAGGAATCCCACTGAGTGGCAGTATGGAGCTCCTTTTTACTATAGTTGTATAGAAGGTGGCTTCATTTCATTGTATATGTACTCAACCATATAAAAGCATAATATAGCAAGTGTAAGAGCAGTTACATTGAATGCCAGAGATACATTCATCAGATTTTGAAGTTGTTTGTACAAGGAGTGATAACTGACACTGTACTTAAAATCACTTTGTAAAACCTAGAAATATCACTATCCTGTAACCAACAGATCATTGAAAAGAGTAATCAATGAATACTATACAAGAAATTATATATTGTAATAGTTTGTTACACAAAATGACTTTCTGCGTTACTCCCGAGGAATCCCACTGAGTGGCAGTATGGAGCTCCTTTTTACTATAGTTGTATAGAAGGTGGCTTCATTTCATTGTATATGTACTCAACCATATAAAAGCATGATATAGCAACTGTAAGAGCAGTTACATTGAATGCAAGAGATACGTTCATCAGATTTTGAAGATGTTTGTACAAGGAGTGATAACTGAGACTGCATTGATATAACTTTGTAAAACGTACAAACTTCACTTTTGTCTAACCAAGAGATCACAGAAGAGTAATCAATGAATAGTATTCAAGAAATATATTGGATTGTAAATTTTAATAGTTTGTTACACAAAATGATTTTCTGTGTTACTCCCGAGGAATCCCACTGAGTGGCAGTATGGAGCACCTTTTTCCTCTAGCTTTATAAAGGGTGGCTTCATTTCATTGTATATGTACTCAACCATATAAAATCAAGATATATCAACTGTAAGAGCAATTACATTGAATGCAAGAGATACATTCATCAGATTTTGAAGTTGGTTGTACAAGGAGTGATAACTGACACTGTACTGATATCACTTTGTAAAACGTAGAAATTTCACTTTTGTCTAACCAAGAGATCACAGAAGAGTAATCAATGAATACTATTCAAGAAATATATTGGATTGTAAATTTTAATAGTTTGTTACACAAAATGATTTTCTGTGTTACTCCTGAGGAATCCCACTGAGTGGCAGTATGGAGCACCTTTTTCCTCTAGCTGTATAAAGGGTGGCTTCATTTCATTGTATATGTACTCAACCATAAAAAGCATGATATAGCAACAGTAAAAACAGTTACATTGAATGCAAGAGATACATTCATCAGATTGTGAAGTTGGTTGTACAAGGAGTGATAACTGACACTGTACTGATATCACTTTGTAAACCGTAGAAATTTCACTGTTGTCTAACCAAGAGATCACACAAGAGTAATCAATGAATACTATACAAGAAATACATTGGATTGTAAATTGTAATCGTTTATTACACAAAATGACTTTCTGCATTACTCCCGAGGAATCCCACTGAGTGGCAGTATGGAGCACCTTTTTACTATAGTTGTATAGAAGGTGGCTTCATTTCATTGTATATGTACTCAATCATGTAAAAGCATGATATATCAACTGTAAGAGCAGTTACATTGAATGCAAGACATACATTCATCAGATTTTGAAGTTGTTTGTACAAGGAGTGATAACTGACACTGTACTGATATCACTTTGTAAAACCTAGAAATTTCACTGTTGTCTAACCAAGAGTTCACAGAAGAGTAATCAATGAATACTATACAAGAAATACATTGGATTGTAAATTGTAATAGTTTGTTACACAAAATGACTTTCTGCGTTACTCCCGAGGAATCCCACTGAGTGGCAGTATGGAGCACCTTTTTGCTATAGTTGTATAGAAGGTGGCTTCATTTCATTGTATATCTACTCAACCATATAAAAACATGATATAGCAACTCTAAGAGCAGTTACATTGAATGCCAGAGATACATTCATCAGATTTTGAAGTTGTTTGTACAAGGAGTGATAACTGACAATGTACTGATATCACTTTTTAAAATCTAGAAATATCACTATCCTGTAACCAACAGATCATTGAAAAGAGTAATCAATGAATACTATACAAGAAATTGTATATTGTAATAGTTTGTTACACAAAATGACTTTCTGCGTTACTCACGAGGAATCCCACTGAGTGGCAGTATGGAGCACCTTTTTACTATAGTTGTATAGAAGGTGGCTTCATTTCATTGTATATGTACTCAACCATATAAAAGCATGATATAGCAACTGTAAGAGCAGTTACATTGAATGCAAGAGATACATTAATCAGATTTTGAAGTTGGTTGTACAAGGAGTGATAACTGACACTGTCCTGATATCACTTTGTAAAACGTAGAAATTTCACTGTTGTCTAACCAATGAATACTATACAAGAAATACATTGGATTGTAAATTGTAATAGTTTGTTACACAAAATGACTTTCTGCGTTACTCCCGAGGAAACCCACTGAGTGGCAGTATGGAGCTCCTTTTTGCTATAGTTGTATAGAAGGTGTCTTCATTTCATTGTATATGTACTCAACCATATAAAAGCATGATATAGCAACTGTAAGAGCAGTTACATTGAATGCCAGAGATACATTCATCAGATTTTGAAGTTGTTTGTACAAGGAGTGATAACTGACACTGTACTTAAAATCACTTTGTAAAACCTAGAAATATCACTATCCTGTAACCAACAGATCATTGAAAAGAGTAATCAATGAATACTATACAAGAAATTATATATTGTAATAGTTTGTTACACAAAATGACTTTCTGCGTTACTCCCGAGGAATCCCACTGAGTGGCAGTATGGAGCTCCTTTTTACTATAGTTGTATAGAAGGTGGCTTCATTTCATTGTATATGTACTCAACCATATAAAAGCATGATATAGCAACTGTAAGAGCAGTTACATTGAATGCAAGAGATACGTTCATCAGATTTTGAAGTTGTTTGTACAAGGAGTGATTACTGACACTGTATTGATATCACGTTGGAAAACCTAGAAATTTCACTGTTGTCTAACCAAGCGATCGCAGAAGAGTAATCAACGAATACTATACAAGAAATACATTGGATTGTAAATTGTAATAGTTTGTTACACAAAATGACTTTCTGTGATACTCCCGAGGTATCCCACTGAGTGGCAGTATGGAGCACCTTTTTACTGTAGTTGTATAGAAGGTGGCTTCATTTAATAGTATATGTACTCAAGCATATAAAATCAAGATATATCAACTGTAAGAGCAATTACATTGAATGCAAGAGATACATTCATCAGATTTTGAAGTTGGTTGTACAAGGAGTGATAACTGACACTGTACTGATATCACTTTGTAAAACGTAGAAATTTCACTTTTGTCTAACCAAGAGATCACAGAAGAGTAATCAATGAATACTATTCAAGAAATATATTGGATTGTAAATTTTAATAGTTTGTTACACAAAATGATTTTCTGTGTTACTCCTGAGGAATCCCACTGAGTGGCAGTATGGAGCACCTTTTTCCTCTAGCTGTATAAAGGGTGGCTTCATTTCATTGTATATGTACTCAACCATAAAAAGCATGATATAGCAACAGTAAAAACAGTTACATTGAATGCAAGAGATACATTCATCAGATTGTGAAGTTGGTTGTACAAGGAGTGATAACTGACACTGTACTGATATCACTTTGTAAACCGTAGAAATTTCACTGTTGTCTAACCAAGAGATCACACAAGAGTAATCAATGAATACTATACAAGAAATACATTGGATTGTAAATTGTAATCGTTTATTACACAAAATGACTTTCTGCATTACTCCCGAGGAATCCCACTGAGTGGCAGTATGGAGCACCTTTTTACTATAGTTGTATAGAAGGTGGCTTCATTTCATTGTATATGTACTCAATCATGTAAAAGCATGATATATCAACTGTAAGAGCAGTTACATTGAATGCAAGACATACATTCATCAGATTTTGAAGTTGTTTGTACAAGGAGTGATAACTGACACTGTACTGATATCACTTTGTAAAACCTAGAAATTTCACTGTTGTCTAACCAAGAGTTCACAGAAGAGTAATCAATGAATACTATACAAGAAATACATTGGATTGTAAATTGTAATAGTTTGTTACACAAAATGACTTTCTGCGTTACTCCCGAGGAATCCCACTGAGTGGCAGTATGGAGCACCTTTTTGCTATAGTTGTATAGAAGGTGGCTTCATTTCATTGTATATCTACTCAACCATATAAAAACATGATATAGCAACTGTAAGAGCAGTTACATTGAATGCCAGAGATACATTCATCAGATTTTGAAGTTGTTTGTACAAGGAGTGATAACTGACAATGTACTGATATCACTTTTTAAAATCTAGAATAATCACTATCCTGTAACCAACAGATCATTGAAAAGAGTAATCAATGAATACTATACAAGAAATTGTATATTGTAATAGTTTGTTACACAAAATGACTTTCTGCGTTACTCACGAGGAATCCCACTGAGTGGCAGTATGGAGCACCTTTTTACTATAGTTGTATAGAAGGTGGCTTCATTTCATTGTATATGTACTCAACCATATAAAAGCATGATATAGCAACTGTAAGAGCAGTTACATTGAATGCAAGAGATACATTAATCAGATTTTGAAGTTGGTTGTACAAGGAGTGATAACTGACACTGTCCTGATATCACTTTGTAAAACGTAGAAATTTCACTGTTGTCTAACCAAGAGTTCACAGAAGAGTAATCAATGAATACTATACAAGAAATACATTGGATTGTAAATTGTAATAGTTTGTTACACAAAATGACTTTCTGCGTTACTCCCGAGGAAACCCACTGAGTGGCAGTATGGAGCTCCTTTTTGCTATAGTTGTATAGAAGGTGTCTTCATTTCATTGTATATGTACTCAACCATATAAAAGCATGATATAGCAACTGTAAGAGCAGTTACATTGAATGCCAGAGATACATTCATCAGATTTTAAAGTTCTTTGTACGAGGAGTGATAACTGACACTGTACTGATATCACTTTGTAAAACGTAGAAATTTCACTGTTGTCTAACCAAGAGTTCAGAGAAGAGTAATCAATGAATACTATACAAGAAATACATTGGATTGTAAATTGTAATAGTTTGTTACACAAAATAACTTTCTGCGTTACTCCCGAGGAATCCCACTGAGTGGCAGTATGGAACACCTTTTTGCTATAGTTGTATAGAAGGTGGCTTCATTTCATTGTATATGTACTCAACCATATAAAAGCATGATATAGCAACTGTAAGAAGAGTTACATTGAATGCCAAAGATACATTCATCAGATTTTGAAGTTGGTTGTACAAGGAGTGATAACTGACACTGTACTGATATCACTTTGTAAAACCTAGAAATATCACTATCCTGTAACCAACAGATCATTGAAAAGAGTAATCAATGAATACTATACAAGAAATTATATATTGTAATAGTTTGTTACACAAAATGACTTTCTGCGTTACTCCCGAGGAATCACACTGAGTGGCAGTATGGAGCTCCTTTTTACTATAGTTGTATAGAAGGTGGCTTCATTTCATTGTATATGTACTCAACCATATAAAAGCATAATATAGCAACTGTAAGAGCAGTTACATTGAATGCCAGAGATACATTCATCAGATTTTGAAGTTGTTTGTACAAGGAGTGATAACTGACACTGTACTTAAAATCACTTTGTAAAACCTAGAAATATCACTATCCTGTAACCAACAGATCATTGAAAAGAGTAATCAATGAATACTATACAAGAAATTATATATTGTAATAGTTTGTTACACAAAATGACTTTCTGCGTTACTCCCGAGGAATCCCACTGAGTGGCAGTATGGAGCTCCTTTTTACTATAGTTGTATAGAAGGTGGCTTCATTTCATTGTATATGTACTCAACCATATAAAAGCATGATATAGCAACTGTAAGAGCAGTTACATTGAATGCAAGAGATACGTTCATCAGATTTTGAAGTTGTTTGTACAAGGAGTGATTACTGACACTGTATTGATATCACGTTGGAAAACCTAGAAATTTCACTGTTGTCTAACCAAGCGATCGCAGAAGAGTAATCAACGAATACTATACAAGAAATACATTGGATTGTAAATTGTAATAGTTTGTTACACAAAATGACTTTCTGTGATACTCCCGAGGAATCCCACTGAGTGGCAGTATGGAGCCCCTTTTTACTGTAGTTGTATAGAAGGTGGCTTCATTTAATAGTATATGTACTCAAGCATATAAAATCAAGATATATCAACTGTAAGAGCAATTACATTGAATGCAAGAGATACATTCATCAGATTTTGAAGTTGGTTGTACAAGGAGTGATAACTGACACTGTACTGATATCACTTTGTAAAACGTAGAAATTTCACTGTTGTCTAACCAAGAGTTCACAGAAGAGTAATCAATGAATACTATACAAGAAATACATTGGATTGTAAATTGTAATAGTTTGTTACACAAAATGACTTTCTGCGTTACTCCCGAGGAATCCCACTGAGTGGCAGTATGGAGAACCTTTTTGCTATAGTTGTATAGAAGGTGGCTTCATTTCATTGTATATGTACTCAACCATATAAAAGCATGATATAGCAACTGTAAGAGCAGTTACATTGAATGCCAGAGATACATTCATCAGATTTTGAAGTTGTTTGTACAAGGAGTGATAACTGACACTGTCCTGATATCACTTTGTAAAACCTAGAAATTTCACTGTTGTCTAACCAAGAGTTCACAGAAGAGTAATCAATGAATACTATACAAGAAATACATTGGATTGTAAATTGTAATAGTTTGTTACACAAAATGACTTTCTGCGTTACTCCCGAGGAATCCCACTGAGTGGCAGTATGGAGCACCTTTTTGCTATAGTTGTATAGAAGGTGGCTTCATTTAATAGTATATGTACTCAAGCATATAAAATCAAGATATATCAACTGTAAGAGCAATTACATTGAATGCAAGAGATACATTCATCAGATTTTAAAGTTCTTTGTACAAGGAGTGATAACTGACACTGTACTGATATCACTTTGTAAAACGTAGAAATTTCACTGTTGTCTAACCAAGAGTTCACAGAAGAGTAATCAATGAATACTACACAAGAAATACATTGGATTGTAAATTGTAATAGTTTGTTACACAAAATGACTTTCTGCGTTACTCCCGAGGAATCCTACTGAGTGGCAGTATGGAGCACCTTTTTGCTATAGTTGTATAGAAGGTGGCTTCATTTCATTGTATATGTACTCAACCATATAAAAGCATGATATAGCAACTGTAAGAGCAGTTACATTGAATGCCAGAGATACATTCATCAGATTTTGAAGTTGTTTGTACAAGGAGTGATAACTGACCCTGTACTGATATCACTTTGTAAAACCTAGAAATATCACTATCCTGTAACCAACAGATCATTGAAAAGAGTAATCAATGAATACTATACTAGAAATTGTATATTGTAATAGTTTGTTAAACAAAATGACTTTCTGCGTTACTCCCGAGGAATCCCACTGAGTGGCAGTATGGAGCACCTTTTTCCTCCAGCTGTATAGAAGGTGGCTTCATTTAATTGTATATGTACTCAACCATATAAAAGCATGATATAGCCACAGTAAGAGCAGTTACATTGAATGCAAGAGATACATTCATCAGATTTTGAAGTTGGTTGTACAAGGAGTGATAACTGACACTGTACTGATATCACTTTGTAAAACGTAGAAATTTCACTGTTGTCTAACGAAGAATTCACAGAAGAGTAATCAATGAATACTATCCAAGAAATACATTGGATTGTAAATTGTAATAGTTTGTTACACAAAATGACTTTCTGTGTTACTCCCGAGGAATCCCACTGAGTGGCAGTATGGAGCACCTTTTTACTATAGTTGTATAGAAGGTGGCTTCATTTAATAGTATATGTACTCAAGCATATAAAATCAAGATATATCAACTGTAAGAGCAATTACATTGAATGCAAGAGATACATTCATCAGATTTTGAAGTTGGTTGTACAAGGAGTGATAACTGACACTGTACTGATATCACTTTGTAAAACGTAGAAATTTCACTGTTGTCTAACGAAGAATTCACAGAAGAGTAATCAATGAATACTATCCAAGAAATACATTGGATTGTAAATTGTAATAGTTTGTTACACAAAATGACTTTCTGTGTTACTCCCGAGGAATCCCACTGAGTGGCAGTATGGAGCACCTTTTTACTATAGTTGTATAGAAGGTGGCTTCATTTAATAGTATATGTACTCAAGCATATAAAATCAAGATATATCAACTGTAAGAGCAATTACATTGAATGCAAGAGATACATTCATCAGATTTTGAAGTTGGTTGTACAAGGAGTGATAACTGACACTGTACTGATATCACTTTGTAAAACCTTGAAATATCACTATTCTGTAACCAACAGATCATTGAAAAGAGTAATCAATGAATACTATACAAGAAATTGTATATTGTAATAGTTTGTTACACAAAATGACTTTCTGCGTTACTCACGAGGAATCCCACTGAGTGGCAGTATGGAGCACCTTTTCACTATACTTGTATAGAAGGTGGCTTCATTTCATTGTATATGTACTCAACCATATAAATGCATGATATAGCAACTGTAAGAGCAGTTACATTGAATGCAAGAGATACATTCATCAGATTTTGAAGTTGGTTGTACAAGGAGTGATTACTGACACTGTATTGATATCACGTTGTAAAACCTAGAAATTTCACTGTTGTCTAACCAAGAGATCGCAGAAGAGTAATCAATGAATACTATACAAGAAATACATTGGATTGTAAATTGTAATAGTTTGTTAAACAAAATGACTTTCTGCGTTACTCGCGAGGAATCCCACTGAGTGGCAGTATGGAGCACCTTTTTACTGTAGTTGTATAGAAGGTGGCTTCATTTCATTGTATATGTACTCAACCATCTAAAAGCATGATATAGCAACTGTAAGAGCAGTTACATTGAATGCCAGAGATACATTCATCAGATTCTGAAGTTCTTTGTACAAGGAGTGATAACTGACACTGTACTTAAAATCACTTTGTAAAACCTAGAAATATCACTATCCTGTAACCACCAGATCACTGAAAAGAGTAATCAATGAATACTATACAAGAAAATGTATATTGTAATAGTTTGTTACACAAAATGACTTTCTGCGTTACTCCCGAGGAATCCCACTGAGTGGCAGTATGGAGCACCTTTTTACTATAGTTGTATAGAAGGTGGCTTCATTTCATTGTATATGTACTCAATCATGTAAAAGCATGATATATCAACTGTAAGAGCAGTTACATTGAATGCAAGACATACATTCATCAGATTTTGAACTTGGTTGTACAAGGAGTGATAACTGAGACTGCATTGATATAACTTTGTAAAACGTACAAATTTCTCTTTTGTCTAACCAAGAGATCACAGAAGAGTAATCAATGAATAGTATTCAAGAAATATATTGGATTGTAAATTTTAATAGTTTGTTACACAAAATGATTTTCTGTGTTACTCCCGAGGAATCCCACTGAGTGGCAGTATGGAGCACCTTTTTCCTCTAGCTGTATAAAGGGTGGCTTCATTTCATTGTATATGTACTCAACCATAAAAAGCATGATATAGCAACAGTAAAAGCAGTTACATTGAATGCAAGAGATACATTCATCAGATAGTGAAGTTGGTTGTACAAGGAGTGATAACTGACACTGTACTGATATCACTTTGTAAAACCTAGAAATTTCACTGTTGTCTAACCAAGAGATCACACAAGAGTAATCAATGAATACTATACAAGAAATATATTGGATTGTAAATTGTAATAGTTTGTTACACAAGACTTTCTGCGTTACTCTTGAGGAATCCCACTGAGTGGCAGTATGGAGCACCTTTTTACTATACTTGTATAGAAGGTGGCTTCGTTTCATTGTATATGTACTCAACCATATAAAAGCATGATATAGCAACTGTAAGTAGAGTTACATTGAATGCCAGAGATACATTCATCAGATTTTGAAGTTGGTTGTACAAGGAGTGATAACTGACACTGTACTGATATCACTTTGTAAAACCTAGAAATATCACTATCCTGTAACCAACAGATCACTGAAAAGAGTAATCAATGAATACTATACAAGAAAATGTATATTGTAATAGTTTGTTACACAAAATGACTTTCTGCGTTACTCCCGAGGAATCCCAATGAGTGGCAGTATGGAGCACCTTTTTACTATAGTTGTATAGAAGGTGGCTTCATTTCATTGTATATGTACTCAATCATGTAAAAGCATGATATGACAACTGTAAGAGCAGTTACATTGAATGCAAGACATACATTCATCAGATTTTGAAGTTGATTGTACAAGGAGTGATAACTGAGACTGTATTGATATAACTTTGTAAAACGTAGAAATTTCACTTTTGTCTAACCAAGAGATCACAGAAGAGTAATCAATGAATACTATTCAAGAAATATATTGGATTGTAAATTTTAATAGTTTGTTACACAAAATGATTTTCTGTGTTACTCCTGAGGAATCCCACTGAGTGGCAGTATGGAGCACCTTTTTCCTCTAGCTGTATAAAGGGTGGCTTCATTTCATTGTATATGTACTCAACCATAAAAAGCATGATATAGCAACAGTAAAAACAGTTACATTGAATGCAAGAGATACATTCATCAGATTGTGAAGTTGGTTGTACAAGGAGTGATAACTGACACTGTACTGATATCACTTTGTAAAACGTAGAAATTTCACTGTTGTCTAACCAAGAGATCACACAAGAGTAATCAATGAATACTATACAAGAAATACATTGGATTGTAAATTGTAATAGTTTATTACACAAAATGACTTTCTGCATTACTCCCGAGGAATCCCACTGAGTGGCAGTATGGAGCACCTTTTTACTATAGTTGTATAGAAGGTGGCTTCATTTCATTGTATATGTACTCAATCATGTAAAAGCATGATATATCAACTGTAAGAGCAGTTACATTGAATGCAAGACATACATTCATCAGATTTTGAAGTTGGTTGTACAAGGAGTGATAACTGAGACTGTATTGATATCACTTTGTAAAACGTAGAAATTTCACTTTTGTCTAACCAAGAGATCACAGAAGAGTAATCAATGAATACTATTCAAGAAATATATTGGATTGTAAATTTTAATAGTTTGTTACAAAAAATGATTTTCTGTGTTACTCCCGAGGAATCCCACTGAGTGGCAGTATGGAGCACCTTTTTCCTCTAGCTGTAGAGAGGGTGGCTTCATTTCATTGTATATGTAATCAGCCATAAATAGCATGATATAGCAACGGTAAAAGCAGTTACATTGAATGCAAGAGATACATTCATCAGATTGTGAAGTTGCTTGTACAAGGAATGATAACTGACACTGTACTGATACCACTTTCTAAAACGTAGAAATTTCACTGTTGTCTAACCAAGAGATCACAGAAGAGTAATCAATAAATACTATACAAGAAATATATTGGATTGTAAATTGTAATAGTTCGTTACACAAAATGACTTTCTGCGTTACTCCTCAGGAATCCCACTGAGTGGCAGTATGGAGCACCTTTTTACTATACTTGTATAGAAGGTGGCTTCGTTTCATTACATATCTACTCAACCATATAAAAGCATGATATAGCAACTGTAAGAGCAGTTACATTGAACGCAAAACATACACTCATCAGATTTTGTAGTTGGTTGTACAAGTAGTGATAACTGACACTGTACTGATATCACTTTGTAAAACCTAGAAATATCACTATCCTGTAACCAACAGATCATTGAACATAGTAATCAATGAATACTATGCAAGAAATTGTATATTGTAATAGTTTGTTTCACAAAATGACTTTCTGCGTTACTCCTGAGGAATCCCACTGAGTGGCAGTATGGAGCACCTTTTTACTATACTTGTATAGAAGGTGGCTTCGTTTCATTGCATATATACTCAACCATATAAAAGCATGATATAGCAACTGTAAGAGCAGTTACATTGAAAGCAAAACATAAACTCATCAGATTTTGTAGTTGGTTGCACAAGTAGTGATAACTGACACTGTACTGATATCACTTTGTAAAACCTAGAAATATCACTATCCTGTTACCAACAGATCATTGAACAGAGTAATCAATGAATACTATACAAGAAATTGTATATTGTAATAGTTTGTTACACAAACTGACTTTCTGCGTTACTCCCAAGGAATCCCACTGAGTGGCAGTATGGAGCACCTTTTTACTATAGTTGTATAGAAGGTGGCTTCATTTCATAGTATATGTACTCAACCATATAAAAGCATGATATAGCAACTGTAAGAGCAGTTACATTGAATGCAAGACATACATTCATCAGATTTTGAAGTTGGTTGTACAAGGAGTGATAACTGAGACTGTATTGATATCACATTGTAAAACGTAGAAATTTCACTGTTGTCTAACCAAGAGATCACACAAGAGTAATCAATGAATACTATTCAAGAAATACATTGGATTGTAAATTGTAATAGTTTGTTACACAAAATGACTTTCTGCGTTACTCCCGAGGAATCCCACTGAGTGGCAGTATGGAGCACCTTTTTGCTATAGTTGTATAGAAGGTGGCTTCATTTCATTGTATATGTACTCAACTATATAAAAGCATGATATAGCAACTGTAAGAGCAGTTACATTGAATGCCAGAGATACATTCATCAGATTTTGAAGTTGTTTGTACAAGGAGTGATAACTGACACTGTACTGATATCACTTTGTAAAACCTAGAAATTTCACTGTTGTCTAACCAAGAGTTCACAGAAGAGTAATCAATGAATACTATACAAGAAATACATTGGATTGTAAATTGTAATAGTTTGTTACACAAAATGACTTTCTGCGTTACTCCCGAGGAATCCCACTGAGTGGCAGTATGGAGCACCTTTTTGCTATAGTTGTATAGAAGGTGGCTTCATTTCATTGTATATGTACTCAACCATATAAAAACATGATATAGCAACTGTAAGAGCAGTTACATTGAATGCCAGAGATACATTCATCAGATTTTGAAGTTTTTTGTACAAGGAGTGATAACTGACAATGTACTGATATCACTTTGTAAAACCTAGAAATATCACTATCCTGTAACCAACAGATCATTGAAAAGAGTAATCAATGAATACTATACAAGAAATTGTATATTGTAATAGTTTGTTGCACAAAATGACTTTCTGCGTTACTCACGAGGAATCCCACTGAGTGGCAGTATGGAGCACCTTTTTACTATAGTTGTATAGAAGTTGGCTTCATTTCATTGTATATGTACTCAACCATATAAAAGCATGATATAGCAACTGTAAGAGCAGTTACATTGAATGCAAGTGATACATTAATCAGATTTTGAAGTTGGTTGTACAAGGAGTGATAACTGACACTGTCCTGATATCACTTTGTAAAACGTAGAAATTTCACTGTTGTCTAACCAAGAGTTCACAGAAGAGTAATCAATGAATACTATACAAGAAATACATTGGATTGTAAATTGTAATAGTTTGTTACACAAAATGACTTTCTGCGTTACTCCCTAGGAAACCCACTGAGTGGCAGTATGGAGCTCCTTTTTGCTATAGTTGTATAGAAGGTGTCTTCATTTCATTGTATATGTACTCAACCATATAAAAGCATGATATAGCAACTGTAAGAGCAGTTACATTGAATGCCAGAGATACATTCATCAGATTTTAAAGTTCTTTTTACGAGGAGTGATAACTGACACTGTACTGATATCACTTTGTAAAACGTAGAAATTTCACTGTTGTCTAACCAAGAGTTCACAGAAGAGTAATCAATGAATACTATACAAGAAATACATTGGATTGTAAATTGTAATAGTTTGTTACACAAAATAACTTTCTGCGTTACTCCCGAGGAATCCCACTGAGTGGCAGTATGGAGCACCTTTTTGCTATAGTTGTATAGAAGGTGGCTTCATTTCATTGTATATGTACTCAACCATATAAAAGCATGATATAGCAACTGTAAGAAGAGTTACATTGAATGCCAGAGATACATTCATCAGATTTTGAAGTTGGTTGTACAAGGAGTGATAACTGACACTGTACTGATATCACTTTGTAAAACCTAGAAATATCACTATCCTGTAACCAACAGATCATTGAAAAGAGTAATCAATGAATACTATACAAGAAATTATATATTGTAATAGTTTGTTACACAAAATGACTTTCTGCGTTACTCCCGAGGAATCCCACTGAGTGGCAGTATGGAGCTCCTTTTTACTATAGTTGTATAGAAGGTGGCTTCATTTCATTGTATATGTACTCAACCATATAAAAGCATAATATAGCAACTGTAAGAGCAGTTACATTGAATGCCAGAGATACATTCATCAGATTTTGAAGTTGTTTGTACAAGGAGTGATAACTGACACTGTACTTAAAATCACTTTGTAAAACCTAGAAATATCACTATCCTGTAACCAACAGATCATTGAAAAGAGTAATCAATGAATACTACACAAGAAATTATATATGGTAATAGTTTGTTACACAAAATGGCTTTCTGCGTTACTCCCGAGGAATCCCACTGAGTGGCAGTATGGAGCACCTTTTTACTATAGCTGTATAGAAGGTGGCTTCATTTCATTGTATATGTACTCAACCATATAAAAGCATGATATAGCAACTGTAAGAGCAGTTACATTTAATGCAAGAGATACGTTCATCAGATTTTGAAGTTGTTTGTACAAGGAGTGATTACTGACACTGTATTGATATCACGTTGGAAAACCTAGAAATTTCACTGTTGTCTGACCAAGCGATCGCAGAAGAGTAATCATCGAATACTATACAAGAAATACATTGGATTTTAAATTGTAATAGTTTGTTACACAAAATGACTTTCTGCGTTACTCCCGAGGAATCCCACTGAGTGGCAGGATGGAGCACCTTTTTACTGTAGTTGTATAGAAGGTGGCTTCATTTAATTGTATATGTACTCAACCATATAAAATCAAGATATATAAACTGTAAGAGCAATTACATTGAATGCAAGAGATACATTCATCAGATTTTGAAGTTGGTTGTACAAGGAGTGATAACTGACACTGTACTGATATCACTTTGTAAAACGTAGAAATTTCACTGTTGTCTAACCAAGAGTTCACAGAAGAGTAATCAATGAATACTATACAAGAAATACATTGGATTGTAAATTGTAATAGTTTGTTACACAAAATGACTTTCTGCGTTACTCCCGAGGATTCCCACTGAGTGGCAGTATGGAGCACCTTTTTGCTATAGTTGTATAGAAGGTGGCTTCATTTCATTGTATATGTACTCAACCATATAAAAGCATGATATAGCAACTGTAAGAGCAGTTACATTGAATGGCAGAGATACATTCATCAGATTTTGAAGTTGTTTGTACAAGGAGTGATTACTGACACTGTACTGATATCACTTTGTAAAACCTAGAAATATCACTATCCTGTAACCAACAGATCATTGAAAAGAGTAATCAATGAATACTATACAAGAAATTGTATATTGTAATAGTTTGTTACACAAAATGACTTTCTGCGTTACTCACGAGGAATCCCACTGAGTGGCAGTATGGAGCATCTTTTTACTATACTTGTATAGAAGGTGGCTTCATTTCATTGTATATGTACTCAACCATATAAAAGCATGATATAGCAACTGTAAGAGCAGTTACATTGAATGCAAGAGATCCATTCATCAGATTTTAAAGTTGGTTGTACAAGGAGTGATAACTGACACTGTCCTGATATCACTTTGTAAAACGTAGAAATTTCACTGTTGTCTAACCAAGAGTTCACAGAAGAGTAATCAATGAATACTATACAAGAAATACATTGGATTGTAAATTGTAATAGTTTGTTACACAAAATGACTTTCTGCGTTACTCCCGAGGAATCCCACTGAGTGGCAGTATGGAGCACCTTTTTGCTATAGTTGTATAGAAGGTGGCTTCATTTCATTGTATATGTACTCAACCATATAAAAGCATGATATAGCAACTGTAAGAGCAGTTACATTGAATGCCAGAGATACATTCATCAGATTTTGTAGTTCTTTGTACAAGGAGTGATAACTGACACTGTACTGATATCACTTTGTAAAACGTAGAAATTTCACTGTTGTCTAACCAAGAGTTCACAGAAGAGTAATCAATGAATACTATACAAGAAATACATTGGATTGTAAATTGTAATAGTTTGTTACACAAAATAACTTTCTGTGTTACTCCCGAGGAATCCCACTGAGTGGCAGTATGGAGCACCTTTTTGCTATAGTTGTATAGAAGGTGGCTTCATTTCATTGTATATGTACTCAACCATATAAAAGTATGATATAGCAACTGTAAGAAGAGTTACATTGAATTCCAGAGATACATTCATCAGATTTTGAAGTTGGTTTGTACAAGGAGTGATAACTGACACTGTACTGATATCACTTTGTAAAACCTAGAAATATCACTATCCTGTAACCAACAGATCATTGAAAAGAGTAATCAATGAATACTATACAAGAAATTATATATTGTAATAGTTTGTTACACAAAATGACTTTCTGCGTTACTCCTGAGGAATCCCACTGACTGGCAGTATAGAGCTCCTTTTTACTATAGTTGTATAGAAGGTGGCTTCATTTCATTGTATATGTACTCAACCATATAAAAGCATGATATAGCAACTGTAAGAGCAGTTACATTGAATGCAAGAGATACGTTCATCAGATTTTGGAGTTATTTGTACAAGGAGTGTTTACTGACACTGTATTGATATCACGTTGGAAAACCTAGAAATTTCACTGTTGTCTAACCAAGCGATCGCAGAAGAGTAATCAACGAATACTATACAAGAAATACATTGGATTGTAAATTGTAATAGTTTGTTACACAAAATGACTTTCTGCGTTACTCCCGAGGAATCCCACTGAGTGGCAGTATGGAGCACCTTTTTACTGTAGTTGTATAGAAGGTGGCTTCATTTAATTGTATATGTACTCAACCATATAAAATCAAGATATATCAACTGTAAGAGCAATTACTTTGAATGCAAGAGATACATTCATCAGATTTTGAGGTTGGTTGTACAAGGAGTGATAACTGACACTGTACTGATATCACTTTGTAAAACGTAGAAATTTCACTGTTGTCTAACCAAGAGTTCACAGAAGAGTAATCAATGAATACTATACAAGAAATACATTAGATTGTAAAATGTAATAGTTTGTTACTAAAAATGACTTTCTGCGTTACTCCCGAGGAATCCCACTGAGTGACAGTATGGAGCACCTTTTTGCTATAGTTGTATAGAAGGTGGCTTCATTTCATTGTATATGTACTCAACCATATAAAAGCATCATATAGCAACTGTAAGAGCAGTTACATTGAATGGCAGAGATACATTCATCAGATTTTGAAGTTGTTTGTACAAGGAGTGATAACTGACACTGTACTGATATCACTTTGTAAAACCTACAAATATCACTATCCTGTAACCAACAGATCATTGAAAAGAGTAATCAATGAATACTATACAAGAAATTGTATATTGTAATAGTTTGTTACACAAAATGACTTTCTCCGTTACTCCCGAGGAATCCCACTGAGTGGCAGTATGGAGCACCTTTTTACTATAGAAGGTGGCTTCATTTCATTGTATATGTACTCAATCATGTAAAAGCATGATATATCAACTGTAAGAGCAATTACATTGAATGCCAGAGATACATTCATCAGATTTTGAAGTTGGTTGTACAAGGAGTGATAACTGACACTGTACTAATATCACTTTGTAAAACCTAGAAATATCACTATCCTGTAACCAACAGATCATTGAAATGAGTAATCAATGAATACTATACAAGAAATTGTATATTGTAATAGTTTGTTACACAAAATGACTTTCTGCGTTACTCCCGAGGAATCCCACTGAGTGGCAGTATGGAGCACCTTTTTACTATAGTTGTATAGAAGGTGGCTTCATTTCATTGTATATGTACTCAACCATATAAAAGCATCATATAGCAACGGTAAGATAAGTTACATTGAATGCAAGACATACATTCATCAGATTTTGAAGTTGGTTCTACAAGGAGTGATAACTGACACTGTATTGATATCACTTTGTAAAACGTAGAAATTTCACTGTTGTCTAACCAAGAGATCACACAAGAGTAATCAATGAATACTATACAATAAATACATTGGATTATAAATTGTAATAGTTAGTTACGCAAAATGACTTTCTGCGTTACTCCCGAAGAATCCCACTGAGTGGCAGTATGGAGCACCTTTTTCCTCCAGCTGTATAGAAGGTGGCTTCATTTAATTGTATATGTACTAAACCATATAAAAGCAAGATATATCAACTGTAAGAGCAATTACATTGAATGTAAGGGATACATTCATCAGATTTTGAAGTTACTTATAAAAGGAGTGATAACTGACACTGTACTGATATCACTTTGTAAAACCTAGAAATATCACGATCCTGTAACCAACAGATCACTGAAAAGAGTAATCAATGAATACTATACAAGGAATTGTATATTGTAATAGTTTGTTACACAAAATGACTTTCTCCGTTACTCCCGAGGAATCCCACTGAGTGGCAGTATGGAGCACCTTTTTACTATAGTTGTATAGAAGGTGGCTTCATCTCATTGTATATGTACTCAACCATATAAAAGCATGATATAGCAACTGTAAGAGCAGTTACATTAAATGCAAGACATACATTCATCAGATTTTGAAGTTGGTTGTACAAGGAGTGATAACCGACACTGTACTGATATCACTTTTTAAAACCTAGAAATATCACTATCCTGTAACCACCAGATCACTGAAAAGAGTAATCAATGAATACTATACAAGAAAATGTATATTGTAATAGTTTGTTACACAAAATGACTTTCTGCGTTACTCCCGAGGAATCACACTGAGTGGCAGTATGGAGCACCTTTTTACTATAGTTGTATAGAAGGTGGCTTCATTTCATTGTATATGTACTCAATCATGTAAAAGCATGATATATCAACTGTAAGAGCAGTTACATTGAATGCAAGACATACATTCATCAGATTTTGAACTTGGTTGTACAAGGAGTGATAACTGAGACTGCATTGATATAACTTTGTAAAACGTACAAATTTCACTTTTGTCTAACCAAGAGATCACAGAAGAGTAATCAATGAATAGTATTCAAGAAATATATTGGATTGTAAATTTTAATAGTTTGTTACACAAAATGATTTTCTGTGTTACTCCCGAGGAATCCCACTGAGTGGCAGTATGGAGCACCTTTTTCCTCTAGCTGTATAAAGGGTGGCTTCATTTCATTGTATATGTACTCAACCATAAAAAGCATGATATTGCAACAGTAAAAGCAGTTACATTGAATGCAAGAGATACATTCATCAGATAGTGAAGTTGGTTGTACAAGGAGTGATAACTGACACTGTACTGATATCACTTTGTAAAACCTAGAAATTTCACTGTTGTCTAACCAAGAGATCACAGAAGAGTAATCAATGAATACTATACAAGAAATATATTGGATTGTAAATTGTAATAGTTTGTTACACAAGACTTTCTGCGTTACTCTTGAGGAATCCCACTGAATGGCAGTATGGAGCACCTTTTTACTATACTTGTATAGAAGGTGGCTTCGTTTCATTGTATATGTACTCAACCATATAAAAGCATGATATAGCAATTGTAAGAGCAGTTACATTAAATGCAAGACATACATTCATCAGATTTTGAAGTTGGTTGTACAAGGAGTGATAACCGACACTGTACTGATATCACTTTGTAAAACGTAGAAATATCACTATCCTGTAACCAACAGATCACTGAAAAGAGTAATCAATGAATACTATACAAGAAAATGTATATTGTAATAGTTTGTTACACAAAATGACTTTCTGCGTTACTCCCGAGGAATCCCAATGAGTGGCAGTATGGAGCACCTTTTTACTATAGTTGTATAGAAGGTGGCTTCATTTCATTGTATATGTACTCAATCATGTAAAAGCATGATATGACAACTGTAAGAGCAGTTACATTGAATGCAAGACATACATTCATCAGATTTTGAAGTTGATTGTACAAGGAGTGATAACTGAGACTGTATTGATACAACTTTGTAAAACGTAGAAATTTCACTTTTGTCTAACCAAGAGATCACAGAAGAGTAATCAATGAATACTATTCAAGAAATATATTGGATTGTAAATTTTAATAGTTTGTTACACAAAATGATTTTCTGTGTTACTCCTTAGGAATCCCACTGAGTGGCAGTATGGAGCACCTTTTTCCTCTAGCTGTATAAAGGGTGGCTTCATTTCATTGTATATGTACTCAACCATAAAAAGCATGATATAGCAACAGTAAAAACAGTTACATTGAATGCAAGAGATACATTCATCAGCTTGTGAAGTTGGTTGTACAAGGAGTGATAACTGACATTGTACTGATATCACTTTGTAAAACGTAGAAATTTCACTGTTGTCTAACCAAGAGATCACACAAGAGTAATCAATGAATACTATAGAAGAAATACATTGGATTGTAAATTGTAATAGTTTATTACACAAAATGACTTTCTGCATTACTCCCGAGGAATCCCACTGAGTGGCAGTATGGAGCACCTTTCTACTATAGTTGTATAGAAGGTGGCTTCATATCATTGTATATGTACTCAATCATGTAAAAGCATGATATATCAACTGTAAGAGCAGTTACATTGAATGCAAGACATACATTCATCAGATTTTGAAGTTGGTTGTACAAGGAGTGATAACTGAGACTGTATTGATATCACTTTGTAAAACGTAGAAATTTCACTTTTGTCTAACCAAGAGATCACAGAAGAGTAATCAATGAATACTATTCAAGAAATATGTTGGATTGTAAATTTTAATAGTTTGTTACAAAAAATGATTTTCTGTGTTACTCCCGAGGAATCCCACTGAGTGGCAGTATGGAGCACCTTTTTCCTCTAGCTTTAGAGAGGGTGGCTTCATTTCATTGTATATGTAATCAGCCATAAAAAGCATGATATAGCAACGGTAAAAGCAGTTACATTGAATGCAAGAGATACATTCATCAGATTGTGAAGTTGCTTGTACAAGGAATGATAACTGACACTGTACTGATACCACTTTCTAAAACCTAGAAATTTCACTGTTGTCTAACCAAGAGATCACAGAAGAGTAATCAATGAATACTATACAAGAAATATATTGGATTGTAAATTGTAATAGTTCGTTACACAAAATGACTTTCTGCGTTACTCCTCAGGAATCCCACTGAGTGGCAGTATGGAGCACCTTTTTACTATACTTGTATAGAAGGTGGCTTCGTTTCATTACATATCTACTCAACCATATAAAAGCATGATATAGCAACTGTAAGAGCAGTTACATTGAACGCAAAACATACACTCATCAGATTTTGTAGTTGGTTGTACAAGTAGTGATAACTGACACTGTACTGATATCACTTTGTAAAACCTAGAAATATCACTATCCTGTAACCAACAGATCATTGAATATAGTAATCAATGAATACTATGCAAGAAATTGTATATTGTAATAGTTTGTTACACAAAATGACTTTCTGCGTTACTCCTGAGGAATCCCACTGAGTGGCAGTAAGGAGCACCTTTTTACTATACTTGTATAGAAGGTGGCTTCGTTTCATTGCATATATACTCAACCATATAAAAGCATGATATAGCAACTGTAAGAGCAGTTACATTGAAAGCAAAACATACACTCATCAGATTTTGTAGTTGGTTGCACAAGTAGTGATAACTGACACTGTACTGATATCACTTTGTAAAACCTAGAAATATCACTATCCTGTTACCAACAGATCATTGAACAGAGTAATCAATGAATACTATACAAGAAATTGTATATTGTAATAGTTTGTTACACAAAATGACTTTCTGCGTTACTCCCGAGGAATCCCACTGAGTGGCAGTATGGAGCACCTTTTTGCTATAGTTGTATAGAAGGTGGCTTCATTTCATTGTATATGTACTCAACCATATAAAAGCATGATATAGCAACTGTAAGAGCAGTTACATTGAATGCCAGAGATACATTCATCAGATTTTGAAGTTGTTTGTTCAAGGAGTGATAACTGACACTGTACTGATATCACTTTGTAAAACCTAGAAATTTCACTGTTGTCTAACCAAGAGTTCACAGAAGAGTAATCAATGAATACTATACAAGAAATACATTGGATTGTAAATTGTAATAGTTTGTTACACAAAATGACTTTCTGCGTTACTCCCGAGGAATCCCACTGAGTGGCAGTATGGAGCACCTTTTTACTGTAGTTGTATAGAAGGTGGCTTCATTTAATTGTATATGTACTCAACCATATAAAATCAAGATATATCAACTGTAAGAGCAATTACTTTGAATGCAAGAGATACATTCATCAGATTTTGAAGTTGGTTGTACAAGGAGTGATAACTGACACTGTACTGATATCACTTTGTAAAACGTAGAAATTTCACTTTTGTCTAACCAAGAGTTCACAGAAGAGTAATCAATGAATACTATACAAGAAATACATTGGATTGTAAAATGTAATAGTTTGTTACTAAAAATGACTTTCTGCGTTACTCCCGAGGAATCCCACTGAGTGACAGTATGGAGCTCCTTTTTGCTATAGTTGTATAGAAGGTGGCTTCATTTCATTGTATATGTACTCAACCATATAAAAGCATGATATAGCAACTGTAAGAGCAGTTACATTGAATGGCAGAGATACATTCATCAGATTTTGAAGTTGTTTGTACAAGGAGTGATAACTGACACTGTACTGATATCACTTTGTAAAACCTACAAATATCACTATCCTGTAACCAACAGATCATTGAAAAGAGTAATCAATGAATACTATACAAGAAATTGTATATTGTAATAGTTTGTTACACAAAATGACTTTCTCCGTTACTCCCGAGGAATCCCACTGAGTGGCAGTATGGAGCACCTTTTTACTATAGAAGGTGGCTTCATTTCATTGTATGTGTACTCAATCATGTAAAAGCATGATATATCAACTGTAAGAGCAATTACATTGAATGCCAGAGATACATTCATCAGATTTTGAAGTTGGTTGTACAAGGAGTGATAACTGGCACTGTACTAATATCACTTTGTAAAACCTAGAAATATCACTATCCTGTAACCAACAGATCATTGAAAACAGTAATCAATGAATACTATACAAGAAATTGTATATTGTAATAGTTTGTTACACAAAATGACTTTCTGCGTTACTCCCGAGGAATCCCACTGAGTGGCAGTATGAAGCACCTTTTTACTATAGAAGGTGGCTTCATTTCATTGTATATGTACTCAATCATGTAAAAGCATGATATATCAACTGTAAGAGCAATTACATTGAATGCCAGAGATACATTCATCAGATTTTGAAGTTGGTTGTACAAGGAGTGATAACTGACACTGTACTAATATCACTTTGTAAAACCTAGAAATATCACTATCCTGTAACCAACAGATCATTGAAATGAGTAATCAATGAATACTATACAAGAAATTGTATATTGTAATAGTTTGTTACACAAAATGACTTTCTGCGTTACTCCCGAGGAATCCCACTGAGTGGCAGTATGGAGCACCTTTTTACTATAGTTGTATAGAAGGTGGCTTCATTTCATTGTATATGTACTCAACCATATAAAAGCATCATATAGCAACGGTAAGAGAAGTTACATTGAATGCAAGACATACATTCATCAGATTTTGAAGTTGGTTCTACAAGGAGTGATAACTGACACTGTATTGATATCACTTTGTAAAACGTAGAAATTTCACTGTTGTCTAACCAAGAGATCACACAAGAGTAATCAATGAATACTATACAATAAATACATTGGATTGTAAATTGTAATAGTTTGTTACGCAAAATGACTTTCTGCGTTACTCCCGAAGAATCCCACTAAGTGGCAGTATGGAGCACCTTTTTCCTCCAGCTGTATAGAAGGTGGCTTCATTTAATTGTATATGTACTAAACCATATAAAAGCAAGATATATCAACTGTAAGAGCAATTATATTGAATGCAAGGGATACATTCATCAGATTTTGAAGTTACTTATAGAAGGAGTGATAACTGACACTGTACTGATATCACTTTGTAAAACCTAGAAATATCACGATCCTGTAACCAACAGATCACTGAAAAGAGTAATCAATGAATACTATACAAGGAATTGTATATTGTAATAGTTTGTTACACAAAATGACTTTCTCCGTTACTCCCGAGGAATCCCACTGAGTGGCAGTATGGAGCACCTTTTTACTATAGTTGTATAGAAGGTGGCTTCATCTCATTGTATATGTACTCAACCATATAAAAGCATGATATAGCAACTGTAAGAGCAGTTACATTAAATGCAAGACATACATTCATCAGATTTTGAAGTTGGTTGTACAAGGAGTGATAACCGACACTGTACTGATATCACTTTGTAAAACCTAGAAATATCACTATCCTGTAACCACCAGATCACTGAAAAGAGTAATCAATGAATACTATACAAGAAAATGTATATTGTAATAGTTTGTTACACAAAATGACTTTCTGCGTTACTCCCGAGGAATCCCACTGAGTGGCAGTATGGAGCACCTTTTTACTATAGTTGTATAGACGGTGGCTTCATTTCATTGTATATGTACTCAATCATGTAAAAGCATGATATATCAACTGTAAGAGCAGTTACATTGAATGCAAGACATACATTCATCAGATTTTGAACTTGGTTGTACAAGGAGTGATAACTGAGACTGCATTGATATAACTTTGTAAAACGTACAAATTTCACTTTTGTCTAACCAAGAGATCACAGAAGAGTAATCAATGAATAGTATTCAAGAAATATATTGGATTGTAAATTTTAATAGTTTGTTACACAAAATGATTTTCTGTGTTACTCCCGAGGAATCCCACTGAGTGGCAGTATGGAGCACCTTTTTCCTCTAGCTGTATAAAGGGTGGCTTCATTTCATTGTATATGTACTCAACCATAAAAAGCATGATATTGCAACAGTAAAAGCAGTTACATTGAATGCAAGAGATACATTCATCAGATAGTGAAGTTGGTTGTACAAGGAGTGATAACTGACACTGTACTGATATCACTTTGTAAAACCTAGAAATTTCACTGTTGTCTAACCAAGAGATCACAGAAGAGTAATCAATGAATACTATACAAGAAATATATTGGATTGTAAATTGTAATAGTTTGTTACACAAGACTTTCTGCGTTACTCTTGAGGAATCCCACTGAATGGCAGTATGGAGCACCTTTTTACTATACTTGTATAGAAGGTGGCTTCGTTTTATTGTATATGTACTCAACCATATAAAAGCATGATATAGCAATTGTAAGAGCAGTTACATTAAATGCAAGACATACATTCATCAGATTTTGAAGTTGGTTGTACAAGGAGTGATAACCGACACTGTACTGATATCACTTTGTAAAACGTAGAAATATCACTATCCTGTAACCAACAGATCACTGAAAAGAGTAATCAATGAATACTATACAAGAAAATGTATATTGAAATAGTTTGTTACACAAAATGACTTTCTGCGTTACTCCCGAGGAATCCCAATGAGTGGTAGTATGGAGCACCTTTTTACTATAGTTGTATAGAAGGTGGCTTCATTTCATTGTATATCTACTCAATCATGTAAAAGCATGATATGACAACTGTAAGAGCAGTTACATTGAATGCAAGACATACATTCATCAGATTTTGAAGTTGATTGTACAAGGAGTGATAACTGAGAGTGTATTGATATAACTTTGTAAAACGTAGAAATTTCACTTTTGTCTAACCAAGAGATCACAGAAGAGTAATCAATGAATACTATTCAAGAAATATATTGGATTGTAAATTTTAATAGTTTGTTACACAAAATGATTTTCTGTGTTACTCCTTAGGAATCCCACTGAGTGGCAGTATGGAGCACCTTTTTCCTCTAGCTGTATAAAGGGTGGCTTCATTTCATTGTATATGTACTCAACCATAAAAAGCATGATATAGCAACAGTAAAAACAGTTACATTGAATGCAAGAGATACATTCATCAGATTGTGAAGTTGGTTGTACAAGGAGTGATAACTGACACTGTACTGATATCACTTTGTAAAACGTAGAAATTTCACTGTTGTCTAACCAAGAGATCACACAAGAGTAATCAATGAATACTATACAAGAAATACATTGGATTGTAAATTGTAATAGTTTATTACACAAAATGACTTTCTGCTTTACTCCCGAGGAATCCCACTGAGTGGCAGTATGGAGCACCTTTTTACTATAGTTGTATAGAAGGTGGCTTCATTTCATTGTATATGTACTCAACCATATTAAAGCATGATATAGCAACGGTAAGAGCAGTTACATTGAATGCAAGAGATCCATTCATCAGATTTTAAAGTTGGTTGTACAAGGAGTGATAACTGACACTGTCCTGATATCACTTTGTAAAACGTAGAAATTTCACTGTTGTCTAACCAAGAGTTCACAGAAGAGTAATCAATGAATACTATACAAGAAATACATTGGATTGTAAATTGTAATAGTTTGTTACACAAAATAACTTTCTGCGTTACTCCCGAGGAATCCCACTAAGTGGCAGTATGGAGCACCTTTTTGCTATAGTTGTATAGAAGGTGGCTTCATTTCATTGTATATGTACTCAACCATATAAAAGCATGATATAGCAACGGTAAGAAGAGTTACATTGAATGCCAGAGATACATTCATCAGATTTTGAAGTTGGTTGTACAAGGAGTGATAACTGACACTGTACTGATATCACTTTGTAAAACCTAGAAATATCACTATCCTGTAACCAACAGATCATTGAAAAGAGTAATCAATGAATACTATACAAGAAATTATATATTGTAATAGTTTGTTACACAAAATGACTTTCTGTGTTACTCCCGAGGAATCCCACTGAGTGGCAGTATGGAGCTCCTTTTTACTATAGTTGTATAGAAGGTGGCTTCATTTCATTGTATATGTACTCAACCATATAAAAGCATGATATAGCAACTGTAAGAGCAGTTACATTGAATGCAAGAGATACGTTCATCAGATTTTGAAGTTGTTTGTACAAGGAGTGATTACTGACACTGTATTGATATCACGTTGGAAAACCTAGAACTTTCACTGTTGTCTAACCAAGCGATCGCAGAAGAGTAAGCAACGAATACTATACAAGAAATACATTGGATTGTAAATTGTAATAGTTTGTTACACAAAATGACTTTCTGTGTTACTCCCGAGGAATCCCACTGAGTGGCAGTATGGAGCACCTTTTTACTGTAGTTGTATAGAAGGTGGCTTCATTTAATAGTATATGTACTCAAGCATATAAAATCAAGATATATCAACTGTAAGAGCAATTACATTGAATGCAAGAGATACATTCATCAGATTTTGAAGTTGGTTGTACAAGGAGTGATAACTGACACTGTACTGATATCACTTTGTAAAACGTAGAAATTTCACTGTTGTCTAACCAAGAGTTCACAGAAGAGTAATCAATGAATACTATACAAGAAATACATTGGATTGTAAATTGTAATAGTTTGTTACACAAAATGACTTTCTGCGTTACTCCCGAGGAATCCCACTGAGTGGCAGTATGGAGCACCTTTTTGCTATAGTTGTATAGAAGGTGGCTTCATTTCATTGTATATGTACTCAACCATATAAAAGCATGATATAGCAACTGTAAGAGCAATTACATTGAATGGCAGAGATACATTCATCAGATTTTGAAGTTGTTTGTACAAGGAGTGATAACTGACCCTGTACTGATATCACTTTGTAAAACCTAGAAATATCACTATCCTGTAACCAACAGATCATTGAAAAGAGTAATCAATGAATACTATACAAGAAATTGTGTATTGTAATAGTTTGTTACACAAAATGACTTTCTGCGTTACTCCCGAGGAATCCCACTGAGTGGCAGTATGGAGCACCTTTTTCCTCCAGCTGTATAGAAGGTGGCTTCATTTAATTATATATGTACTCAACCATATAAAAGCATGATATAGCCACAGTAAGAGCAGTTACATTGAATGCAAGAGATACATTCATCAGATTTTGAAGTTGGTTGTACAAGGAGTGATAACTGACACTGTACTGATATCACTTTGTAAAACGTAGAAATTTCACTGTTGTCTAACCAAGAATTCACAGAAGAGTAATCAATGAATACTATCCAAGAAATACATTGGATTGTAAATTGTAATCGTTTGTTACACAAAATGACTTTCTGCGTTACTCCCGAGGAATCCCACTAAGTGGCAGTATGGAACACCTTTTTGCTATAGTTGTATAGAAGGTGGCTTCATTTCATTGTATATGGACTCAACCATATAAAAGCATGATATAGCAACTGTAAGAGCAGTTACATTGTATGCAAGAGATACATTCATCAGATTTTGAAGTTGTTTGTACAAGGAGTGATAACTGACACTGTACTGATATCACTTTGTAAAACCTTGAAATATCACTATTCTGTAACCAACACATCATTGAAAAGAGTAATCAATGAATACTATACAAGAAATTGTATATTGTAATAGTTTGTTACACAAAATGACTTTCTGCGTTACTCACGAGGAATCCCACTGAGTGGCAGTATGGAGCACCTTTTCACTATACTTGTATAGAAGGTGGCTTCATTTCATTGTATATGTACTCAACCATATAAAAGCATAATATAGCAACTGTAAGAGCAGTTGCATTGAATGCAAGAGATACATTCATCAGATTTTGAAGTTGGTTGTACAAGGAGTGATAACTGACACTGTACTTAAAATCACTTTGTAAAACCTAGAAATATCACTATCCTGTAACCAACAGATCATTGAAAAGAGTAATCAATGAATACTACACAAGAAATTATATATTGTAATAGTTTGTTACACAAAATGGCTTTCTGCGTTACTCCCGAGGAATCCCACTGAGTGGCAGTATGGAGCTCCTTTTTACTATAGTTGTATAGAAGGTGGCTTCATTTCATTGTATATGTACTCAACCATATAAAAGCATGATATAGCAACTGTAAGAGCAGTTACATTGAATGCAAGAGATACGTTCATCAGATTTTGAAGTTGTTTGTACAAGGAGTGATTACTGACACTGTATTGATATCACGTTGGAAAACCTAGAAATTTCACTGTTGTCTAACCAAGCGATCGCAGAAGAGTAATCAACGAATACTATACAAGAAATACATTGGATTGTAAATTGTAATAGTTTGTTACACAAAATGACTTTCTGCGTTACTCCCGAGGAATCCCACTGAGTGGCAGTATGGAGCACCTTTTTGCTATAGTTGTATAGAAGGTGGCTTCATTTCATTGTATATGTACTCAACCATATAAAAGCATGATATAGCAACTGTAAGAGCAGTTACATTGAATGGCAGAGATACATTCATCAGATTTTGAAGTTGTTTGTACAAGGAGTGATTACTGACACTGTACTGATATCACTTTGTAAAACCTAGAAATATCACTATCCTGTAACCAACAGATCATTGAAAAGAGTAATCAATGAATACTATACAAGAAATTGTATATTGTAAAAGTTTGTTACACAAAATGACTTTCTGCGTTACTCACGAGGAATCCCACTGAGTGGCAGTATGGAGCACCTTTTTACTATACTTGTATAGAAGGTGGCTTCATTTCATTGTATATGTACTCAACCATATTAAAGCATGATATAGCAACGGTAAGAGCAGTTACATTGAATGCAAGAGATCCATTCCTCAGATTTTAAAGTTGGTTGTACAAGGAGTGATAACTGACACTGTCCTGATATCACTTTGTAAAACGTAGAAATTTCACTGTTGTCTAACCAAGAGTTCACAGAAGAGTAATCAATGAATACTATACAAGAAATACATTGGATTGTAAATTGTAATAGTTTGTTACACAAAATGACTTTCTGCGTTACTCCCGAGGAATCCCACTGAGTGGCAGTATGGAGCACCTTTTTGCTATAGTTGTATAGAAGGTGGCTTCATTTCATTGTATATGTACTCAACCATCTAAAAGCATGATATAGCAACTGTAAGAGCAGTTACATTGAATGCCAGAGATACATTCATCAGATTTTGTAGTTCTTTGTACAAGGAGTGATAACTGGCACTGTACTGATATCACTTTGTAAAACGTAGAAATTTCACTGTTGTCTAACCAAGAGTTCACAGAAGAGTAATCAATGAATACTATACAAGAAATACAATGGATTGTAAATTGTAATAGTTTGTTACACAAAATAACTTTCTGCGTTACTCCCGAGGAATCCCACTGAGTGGCAGTATGGAGCACCTTTTTGCTATAGTTGTATAGAAGGTGGCTTCATTTCATTGTATATGTACTCAACCATATAAAAGCATGATATAGCAACTGTAAGAAGAGTTACATTGAATGCCAGAGATACATTCATCAGATTTTGAAGTTGTTTGTACAAGGAGTGATAACTGACACTGTACTGATATCACTTTGTAAAACCTAGAAATATCACTATCCTGTAACCAACAGATCATTGAAAAGAGTTCTCAATGAATACTATACAAGAAATTATATATTGTAATAGTTTGTTACACAAAATGACTTTCTGCGTTACTCCCGAGGAATCCCACTGAGTGGCAGTATGGAGCTCCTTTTTACTATAGTTGTATAGAAGGTGGCTTCATTTCATTGTATATGTACTCAACCATATAAAAGCATGATATAGCAACTGTAAGAGCAGTTACATTGAATGCCAGAGATACATTCATCAGATTTTGAAGTTGGTTGTACAAGGAGTGATAACTGACACTGTACTTAAAATCACTTTGTAAAACCTAGAAATATCACTATCCTGTAACCAACAGATCATTGAAAAGAGTAATCAATGAATACTATACAAGAAATTATATATTGTAATAGTTTGTTACACAAAATGACTTTCTGCGTTACTCCCGAGGAATCCCACTGAGTGGCAGTATAGAGCTCCATTTTACTATAGTTGTATAGAAGGTGGCTTCATTTCATTGTATATGTACTCAACCATATAAAAGCATAATATAGCAACTGTAAGAGCAGTTACATTGAATGCAAGAGATACGTTCATCAGATTTTGAAGTTATTTGTACAAGGAGTGTTTACTGACACTGTATTGATATCACGTTGGAAAACCTAGAAATTTCACTGTTGTCTAACCAAGCGATCGCAGAAGAGTAATCAACGAATACTATACAAGAAATACATTGGATTGTAAATTGTAATAGTTTGTTACACAAAATGACTTTCTGCGTTACTCCCGAGGAATCCCACTGAGTGGCAGTATGGAGCACCTTTTTACTGTAGTTGTATAGAAGGTGGCTTCATTTAATTGTATATGTACTCAACCATATGAAATCAAGATATATCAACTGTAAGAGCAATTACATTGAATGCAAGAGATACATTCATCAGATTTTGAAGTTGGTTGTACAAGGAGTGATAACTGACACTGTACTGATATCACTTTGTAAAACGTAGAAATTTCACTGTTTTCTAACCAAGAGTTCACAGAAGAGTAATCAATGAATACTATACAAGAAATACATTGGATTGTAAAATGTAATAGTTTGTTACTAAAAATGACTTTCTGCGTTACTCCCGAGGAATCCCACTGAGTGGCAGTATGGAGCACCTTTTTCCTATAGTTGTATAGAAGGTGGCTTCATTTCATTGTATATGTACTCAACCATATAAAAGCATGATATAGCAACTGTAAGAGCAGTTACATTGAATGGCAGAGATACATTCATCAGATTTTGAAGTTGTTTGTACAAGGACTTATAACTGACACTGTACTGATATCACTTTGTAAAACCTAGAAATATCACTATCCTGTAACCAACAGATCATTGAAAAGAGTAATCAATGAATACTATACAAGAAATTGTATATTGTAATAGTTTGTTACACAAAATGACTTTCTGCGTTACTCCCGAGGAATCCCACTGAGTGGCAGTATGGAGCACCTTTTTCCTCCAGCTGTATAGAAGGTGGCTTCATTTAATTGTATATGTACTCAACCATATAAAAGCATGATATAGCCACAGTAAGAGCAGTTACATTGAATGCCAGAGATACATTCATCAGATTTTGAAGTTCTTTGTACAAGGAGTGATAACTGACACTGTACTGATATCACTTTGTAAAACGTAGAAATATCACTATCCTGTAACCAACAGATCATTGAAAAGAGTAATCAATGAATACTATACAAGAAATTATATATTGTAATAGTTTGTTACACAAAATGACTTTCTGCGTTACTCCCGAGGAATCCCACTGAGTGGCAGTATGGAGCACCTTTTTACTGTAGTTGTATAGAAGGTGGCTTCATTTAATTGTATATGTACTCAACCATATAAAATCAAGATATATCAACTGTAAGAGCAATTACATTGAATGCAAGAGATACATTCATCAGATTTTGAAGTTGGTTGTACAAGGAGTGATAACTGACACTGTACTTAAAATCACTTTGTAAAACCTAGAAATATCACTATCCTGTAACCAACAGATCATTGAAAAGAGTAATCAATGAATACTACACAAGAAATTATATATTGTAATAGTTTGTTACACAAAATGGCTTTCTGCGTTACTCCCGAGGAATCCCACTGAGTGGCAGTATGGAGCTCCTTTTTACTATAGTTGTATAGAAGGTGGCTTCATTTCATTGTATATGTACTCAACCATATAAAAGCATGATATAGCAACTGTAAGAGCAGTTACATTGAATGCAAGAGATACGTTCATCAGATTTTGAAGTTGTTTGTACAAGGAGTGATTACTGACACTGTATTGATATCACGTTGGAAAACCTAGAAATTTCACTGTTGTCTAACCAAGCGATCGCAGAAGAGTAATCAACGAATACTATACAAGAAATACATTGGATTGTAAATTGTAATAGTTTGTTACACAAAATGACTTTCTGCGTTACTCCCGAGGAATCCCACTGAGTGGCAGTATGGAGCACCTTTTTGCTATAGTTGTATAGAAGGTGGCTTCATTTCATTGTATATGTACTCAACCATATAAAAGCATGATATAGCAACTGTAAGAGCAGTTACATTGAATGGCAGAGATACATTCATCAGATTTTGAAGTTGTTTGTACAAGGAGTGATTACTGACACTGTACTGATATCACTTTGTAAAACCTAGAAATATCACTATCCTGTAACCAACAGATCATTGAAAAGAGTAATCAATGAATACTATACAAGAAATTGTATATTGTAAAAGTTTGTTACACAAAATGACTTTCTGCGTTACTCACGAGGAATCCCACTGAGTGGCAGTATGGAGCACCTTTTTACTATACTTGTATAGAAGGTGGCTTCATTTCATTGTATATGTACTCAACCATATTAAAGCATGATATAGCAACGGTAAGAGCAGTTACATTGAATGCAAGAGATCCATTCATCAGATTTTAAAGTTGGTTGTACAAGGAGTGATAACTGACACTGTCCTGATATCACTTTGTAAAACGTAGAAATTTCACTGTTGTCTAACCAAGAGTTCACAGAAGAGTAATCAATGAATACTATACAAGAAATACATTGGATTGTAAATTGTAATAGTTTGTTACACAAAATGACTTTCTGCGTTACTCCCGAGGAATCCCACTGAGTGGCAGTATGGAGCACCTTTTTGCTATAGTTGTATAGAAGGTGGCTTCATTTCATTGTATATGTACTCAACCATCTAAAAGCATGATATAGCAACTGTAAGAGCAGTTACATTGAATGCCAGAGATACATTCATCAGATTTTGTAGTTCTTTGTACAAGGAGTGATAACTGGCACTGTACTGATATCACTTTGTAAAACGTAGAAATTTCACTGTTGTCTAACCAAGAGTTCACAGAAGAGTAATCAATGAATACTATACAAGAAATACAATGGATTGTAAATTGTAATAGTTTGTTACACAAAATAACTTTCTGCGTTACTCCCGAGGAATCCCACTGAGTGGCAGTATGGAGCACCTTTTTGCTATAGTTGTATAGAAGGTGGCTTCATTTCATTGTATATGTACTCAACCATATAAAAGCATGATATAGCAACTGTAAGAAGAGTTACATTGAATGCCAGAGATACATTCATCAGATTTTGAAGTTGTTTGTACAAGGAGTGATAACTGACACTGTACTGATATCACTTTGTAAAACCTAGAAATATCACTATCCTGTAACCAACAGATCATTGAAAAGAGTTCTCAATGAATACTATACAAGAAATTATATATTGTAATAGTTTGTTACACAAAATGACTTTCTGCGTTACTCCCGAGGAATCCCACTGAGTGGCAGTATGGAGCTCCTTTTTACTATAGTTGTATAGAAGGTGGCTTCATTTCATTGTATATGTACTCAACCATATAAAAGCATGATATAGCAACTGTAAGAGCAGTTACATTGAATGCCAGAGATACATTCATCAGATTTTGAAGTTGGTTGTACAAGGAGTGATAACTGACACTGTACTTAAAATCACTTTGTAAAACCTAGAAATATCACTATCCTGTAACCAACAGATCATTGAAAAGAGTAATCAATGAATACTATACAAGAAATTATATATTGTAATAGTTTGTTACACAAAATGACTTTCTGCGTTACTCCCGAGGAATCCCACTGAGTGGCAGTATAGAGCTCCATTTTACTATAGTTGTATAGAAGGTGGCTTCATTTCATTGTATATGTACTCAACCATATAAAAGCATAATATAGCAACTGTAAGAGCAGTTACATTGAATGCAAGAGATACGTTCATCAGATTTTGAAGTTATTTGTACAAGGAGTGTTTACTGACACTGTATTGATATCACGTTGGAAAACCTAGAAATTTCACTGTTGTCTAACCAAGCGATCGCAGAAGAGTAATCAACGAATACTATACAAGAAATACATTGGATTGTAAATTGTAATAGTTTGTTACACAAAATGACTTTCTGCGTTACTCCCGAGGAATCCCACTGAGTGGCAGTATGGAGCACCTTTTTACTGTAGTTGTATAGAAGGTGGCTTCATTTAATTGTATATGTACTCAACCATATGAAATCAAGATATATCAACTGTAAGAGCAATTACATTGAATGCAAGAGATACATTCATCAGATTTTGAAGTTGGTTGTACAAGGAGTGATAACTGACACTGTACTGATATCACTTTGTAAAACGTAGAAATTTCACTGTTTTCTAACCAAGAGTTCACAGAAGAGTAATCAATGAATACTATACAAGAAATACATTGGATTGTAAAATGTAATAGTTTGTTACTAAAAATGACTTTCTGCGTTACTCCCGAGGAATCCCACTGAGTGGCAGTATGGAGCACCTTTTTCCTATAGTTGTATAGAAGGTGGCTTCATTTCATTGTATATGTACTCAACCATATAAAAGCATGATATAGCAACTGTAAGAGCAGTTACATTGAATGGCAGAGATACATTCATCAGATTTTGAAGTTGTTTGTACAAGGACTTATAACTGACACTGTACTGATATCACTTTGTAAAACCTAGAAATATCACTATCCTGTAACCAACAGATCATTGAAAAGAGTAATCAATGAATACTATACAAGAAATTGTATATTGTAATAGTTTGTTACACAAAATGACTTTCTGCGTTACTCCCGAGGAATCCCACTGAGTGGCAGTATGGAGCACCTTTTTCCTCCAGCTGTATAGAAGGTGGCTTCATTTAATTGTATATGTACTCAACCATATAAAAGCATGATATAGCCACAGTAAGAGCAGTTACATTGAATGCCAGAGATACATTCATCAGATTTTGAAGTTGTTTGTACAAGGAGTGATAACTGACACTGTACTGATATCACTTTGTAAAACGTAGAAATATCACTATCCTGTAACCAACAGATCATTGAAAAGAGTAATCAATGAATACTATACAAGAAATTATATATTGTAATAGTTTGTTACACAAAATGACTTTCTGCGTTACTCCCGAGGAATCCCACTGAGTGGCAGTATGGAGCACCTTTTTACTGTAGTTGTATAGAAGGTGGCTTCATTTAATTGTATATGTACTCAACCATATAAAATCAAGATATATCAACTGTAAGAGCAATTACATTGAATGCAAGAGATACATTCATCAGATTTTGAAGTTGGTTGTACAAGGAGTGATAACTGACACTGTACTGATATCACTTTGTAAAACGTAGAAATTTCACTGTTGTCTAACCAAGCGATCGCAGAAGAGTAATCAACGAATACTATACAAGAAATACATTGGATTGTAAATTGTAATAGTTTGTTACACAAAATGACTTTCTGCGTTACTCCCGAGGAATCCCACTGAGTGGCAGTATGGAGCACCTTTTTCCTCCAGCTGTATAGAAGGTGGCTTCATTTAATTGTATATGTACTCAACCATATAAAAGCATGATATAGCCACAGTAAGAGCAGTTACATTGAATGCCAGAGATACATTCATCAGATTTTGAAGTTCTTTGTACAAGGAGTGATAACTGACACTGTACTGATATCACTTTGTAAAACGTAGAAATATCACTATCCTGTAACCAACAGATCATTGAAAAGAGTAATCAATGAATACTATACAAGAAATTATATATTGTAATAGTTTGTTACACAAAATGACTTTCTGCGTTACTCCCGAGGAATCCCACTGAGTGGCAGTATGGAGCTCCTTTTTACTATAGTTGTATAGAAGGTGGCTTCATTTCATTGTATATGTACTCAACCATATAAAAGCATGATATAGCAACTGTAAGAGCAGTTACATTGAATGCAAGAGATACGTTCATCAGATTTTGAAGTTGTTTGTACAAGGAGTGATTACTGACACTGTATTGATATCACGTTGGAAAACCTAGAAATTTCACTGTTGTCTAACCAAGCGATCGCAGAAGAGTAATCAACGAATACTATACAAGAAATACATTGGATTGTAAATTGTAATAGTTTGTTACACAAAATGACTTTCTGCGTTACTCCCGAGGAATCCCACTGAGTGGCAGTATGGAGCACCTTTTTACTGTAGTTGTATAGAAGGTGGCTTCATTTCATTGTATATGTACTCAACCATATAAAAGCATGATATAGCAACTGTAAGAGCAGTTACATTGAACGCAAGAGATACATTCATCAGATTTTGAAGTTGGTTGTACAAGGAGTGATAACTGACACTGTACTGATATCACTTTGTAAAACGTAGAAATTTCACTGTTGTCTAACCAAGAGTTCACAGAAGAGTAATCAATGAATACTATACAAGAAATACATTGGATTGTAAATTGTAATAGTTTGTTACACAAAATGACTTTCTGCGTTACTCCCGAGGAATCCCACTGAGTGGCAGTATGGAGCACCTTTTTGCTATAGTTGTATAGAAGGTGGCTTCATTTCATTGTATATGTACTCAACCATCTAAAAGCATGATATAGCAACTGTAAGAGCAGTTACATTGAATGCCAGAGATACATTCATCAGATTTTGTAGTTCTTTGTACAAGGAGTGATAACTGGCACTGTACTGATATCACTTTGTAAAACGTAGAAATTTCACTGTTGTCTAACCAAGAGTTCACAGAAGAGTAATCAATGAATACTATACAAGAAATACAATGGATTGTAAATTGTAATAGTTTGTTACACAAAATAACTTTCTGCGTTACTCCCGAGGAATCCCACTGAGTGGCAGTATGGAGCACCTTTTTGCTATAGTTGTATAGAAGGTGGCTTCATTTCATTGTATATGTACTCAACCATATAAAAGCATGATATAGCAACTGTAAGAAGAGTTACATTGAATGCCAGAGATACATTCATCAGATTTTGAAGTTGTTTGTACAAGGAGTGATAACTGACACTGTACTGATATCACTTTGTAAAACGTAGAAATATCACTATCCTGTAACCAACAGATCATTGAAAAGAGTAATCAATGAATACTATACAAGAAATTATATATTGTAATAGTTTGTTACACAAAATGACTTTCTGCGTTACTCCCGAGGAATCCCACTGAGTGGCAGTATGGAGCACCTTTTTACTGTAGTTGTATAGAAGGTGGCTTCATTTAATTGTATATGTACTCAACCATATAAAATCAAGATATATCAACTGTAAGAGCAATTACATTGAATGCAAGAGATACATTCATCAGATTTTGAAGTTGGTTGTACAAGGAGTGATAACTGACACTGTACTGATATCACTTTGTAAAACGTAGAAATTTCACTGTTGTCTAACCAAGCGATCGCAGAAGAGTAATCAACGAATACTATACAAGAAATACATTGGATTGTAAATTGTAATAGTTTGTTACACAAAATGACTTTCTGCGTTACTCCCGAGGAATCCCACTGAGTGGCAGTATGGAGCACCTTTTTCCTCCAGCTGTATAGAAGGTGGCTTCATTTAATTGTATATGTACTCAACCATATAAAAGCATGATATAGCCACAGTAAGAGCAGTTACATTGAATGCCAGAGATACATTCATCAGATTTTGAAGTTCTTTGTACAAGGAGTGATAACTGACACTGTACTGATATCACTTTGTAAAACGTAGAAATATCACTATCCTGTAACCAACAGATCATTGAAAAGAGTAATCAATGAATACTATACAAGAAATTATATATTGTAATAGTTTGTTACACAAAATGACTTTCTGCGTTACTCCCGAGGAATCCCACTGAGTGGCAGTATGGAGCTCCTTTTTACTATAGTTGTATAGAAGGTGGCTTCATTTCATTGTATATGTACTCAACCATATAAAAGCATGATATAGCAACTGTAAGAGCAGTTACATTGAATGCAAGAGATACGTTCATCAGATTTTGAAGTTGTTTGTACAAGGAGTGATTACTGACACTGTATTGATATCACGTTGGAAAACCTAGAAATTTCACTGTTGTCTAACCAAGCGATCGCAGAAGAGTAATCAACGAATACTATACAAGAAATACATTGGATTGTAAATTGTAATAGTTTGTTACACAAAATGACTTTCTGCGTTACTCCCGAGGAATCCCACTGAGTGGCAGTATGGAGCACCTTTTTACTGTAGTTGTATAGAAGGTGGCTTCATTTCATTGTATATGTACTCAACCATATAAAAGCATGATATAGCAACTGTAAGAGCAGTTACATTGAACGCAAGAGATACATTCATCAGATTTTGAAGTTGGTTGTACAAGGAGTGATAACTGACACTGTACTGATATCACTTTGTAAAACGTAGAAATTTCACTGTTGTCTAACCAAGAGTTCACAGAAGAGTAATCAATGAATACTATACAAGAAATACATTGGATTGTAAATTGTAATAGTTTGTTACACAAAATGACTTTCTGCGTTACTCCCGAGGAATCCCACTGAGTGGCAGTATGGAGCACCTTTTTGCTATAGTTGTATAGAAGGTGGCTTCATTTCATTGTATATGTACTCAACCATCTAAAAGCATGATATAGCAACTGTAAGAGCAGTTACATTGAATGCCAGAGATACATTCATCAGATTTTGTAGTTCTTTGTACAAGGAGTGATAACTGGCACTGTACTGATATCACTTTGTAAAACGTAGAAATTTCACTGTTGTCTAACCAAGAGTTCACAGAAGAGTAATCAATGAATACTATACAAGAAATACAATGGATTGTAAATTGTAATAGTTTGTTACACAAAATAACTTTCTGCGTTACTCCCGAGGAATCCCACTGAGTGGCAGTATGGAGCACCTTTTTGCTATAGTTGTATAGAAGGTGGCTTCATTTCATTGTATATGTACTCAACCATATAAAAGCATGATATAGCAACTGTAAGAAGAGTTACATTGAATGCCAGAGATACATTCATCAGATTTTGAAGTTCTTTGTACAAGGAGTGATAACTGACACTGTACTGATATCACTTTGTAAAACCTAGAAATATCACTATCCTGTAACCAACAGATCATTGAAAAGAGTTCTCAATGAATACTATACAAGAAATTATATATTGTAATAGTTTGTTACACAAAATGACTTTCTGCGTTACTCCCGAGGAATCCCACTGAGTGGCAGTATGGAGCTCCTTTTTACTATAGTTGTATAGAAGGTGGCTTCATTTCATTGTATATGTACTCAACCATATAAAAGCATGATATAGCAACTGTAAGAGCAGTTACATTGAATGCCAGAGATACATTCATCAGATTTTGAAGTTGGTTGTACAAGGAGTGATAACTGACACTGTACTTAAAATCACTTTGTAAAACCTAGAAATATCACTATCCTGTAACCAACAGATCATTGAAAAGAGTAATCAATGAATACTATACAAGAAATTATATATTGTAATAGTTTGTTACACAAAATGACTTTCTGCGTTACTCCCGAGGAATCCCACTGAGTGGCAGTATAGAGCTCCATTTTACTATAGTTGTATAGAAGGTGGCTTCATTTCATTGTATATGTACTCAACCATATAAAAGCATAATATAGCAACTGTAAGAGCAGTTACATTGAATGCAAGAGATACGTTCATCAGATTTTGAAGTTATTTGTACAAGGAGTGTTTACTGACACTGTATTGATATCACGTTGGAAAACCTAGAAATTTCACTGTTGTCTAACCAAGCGATCGCAGAAGAGTAATCAACGAATACTATACAAGAAATACATTGGATTGTAAATTGTAATAGTTTGTTACACAAAATGACTTTCTGCGTTACTCCCGAGGAATCCCACTGAGTGGCAGTATGGAGCACCTTTTTACTGTAGTTGTATAGAAGGTGGCTTCATTTAATTGTATATGTACTCAACCATATGAAATCAAGATATATCAACTGTAAGAGCAATTACATTGAATGCAAGAGATACATTCATCAGATTTTGAAGTTGGTTGTACAAGGAGTGATAACTGACACTGTACTGATATCACTTTGTAAAACGTAGAAATTTCACTGTTTTCTAACCAAGAGTTCACAGAAGAGTAATCAATGAATACTATACAAGAAATACATTGGATTGTAAAATGTAATAGTTTGTTACTAAAAATGACTTTCTGCGTTACTCCCGAGGAATCCCACTGAGTGGCAGTATGGAGCACCTTTTTCCTATAGTTGTATAGAAGGTGGCTTCATTTCATTGTATATGTACTCAACCATATAAAAGCATGATATAGCAACTGTAAGAGCAGTTACATTGAATGGCAGAGATACATTCATCAGATTTTGAAGTTGTTTGTACAAGGACTTATAACTGACACTGTACTGATATCACTTTGTAAAACCTAGAAATATCACTATCCTGTAACCAACAGATCATTGAAAAGAGTAATCAATGAATACTATACAAGAAATTGTATATTGTAATAGTTTGTTACACAAAATGACTTTCTGCGTTACTCCCGAGGAATCCCACTGAGTGGCAGTATGGAGCACCTTTTTCCTCCAGCTGTATAGAAGGTGGCTTCATTTAATTGTATATGTACTCAACCATATAAAAGCATGATATAGCCACAGTAAGAGCAGTTACATTGAATGCCAGAGATACATTCATCAGATTTTGAAGTTCTTTGTACAAGGAGTGATAACTGACACTGTACTGATATCACTTTGTAAAACGTAGAAATATCACTATCCTGTAACCAACAGATCATTGAAAAGAGTAATCAATGAATACTATACAAGAAATTATATATTGTAATAGTTTGTTACACAAAATGACTTTCTGCGTTACTCCCGAGGAATCCCACTGAGTGGCAGTATGGAGCACCTTTTTACTGTAGTTGTATAGAAGGTGGCTTCATTTAATTGTATATGTACTCAACCATATAAAATCAAGATATATCAACTGTAAGAGCAATTACATTGAATGCAAGAGATACATTCATCAGATTTTGAAGTTGGTTGTACAAGGAGTGATAACTGACACTGTACTGATATCACTTTGTAAAACGTAGAAATTTCACTGTTGTCTAACCAAGCGATCGCAGAAGAGTAATCAACGAATACTATACAAGAAATACATTGGATTGTAAATTGTAATAGTTTGTTACACAAAATGACTTTCTGCGTTACTCCCGAGGAATCCCACTGAGTGGCAGTATGGAGCACCTTTTTCCTCCAGCTGTATAGAAGGTGGCTTCATTTAATTGTATATGTACTCAACCATATAAAAGCATGATATAGCCACAGTAAGAGCAGTTACATTGAATGCCAGAGATACATTCATCAGATTTTGAAGTTCTTTGTACAAGGAGTGATAACTGACACTGTACTGATATCACTTTGTAAAACGTAGAAATATCACTATCCTGTAACCAACAGATCATTGAAAAGAGTAATCAATGAATACTATACAAGAAATTATATATTGTAATAGTTTGTTACACAAAATGACTTTCTGCGTTACTCCCGAGGAATCCCACTGAGTGGCAGTATGGAGCTCCTTTTTACTATAGTTGTATAGAAGGTGGCTTCATTTCATTGTATATGTACTCAACCATATAAAAGCATGATATAGCAACTGTAAGAGCAGTTACATTGAATGCAAGAGATACGTTCATCAGATTTTGAAGTTGTTTGTACAAGGAGTGATTACTGACACTGTATTGATATCACGTTGGAAAACCTAGAAATTTCACTGTTGTCTAACCAAGCGATCGCAGAAGAGTAATCAACGAATACTATACAAGAAATACATTGGATTGTAAATTGTAATAGTTTGTTACACAAAATGACTTTCTGCGTTACTCCCGAGGAATCCCACTGAGTGGCAGTATGGAGCACCTTTTTACTGTAGTTGTATAGAAGGTGGCTTCATTTCATTGTATATGTACTCAACCATATAAAAGCATGATATAGCAACTGTAAGAGCAGTTACATTGAACGCAAGAGATACATTCATCAGATTTTGAAGTTGGTTGTACAAGGAGTGATAACTGACACTGTACTGATATCACTTTGTAAAACGTAGAAATTTCACTGTTGTCTAACCAAGAGTTCACAGAAGAGTAATCAATGAATACTATACAAGAAATACATTGGATTGTAAATTGTAATAGTTTGTTACACAAAATGACTTTCTGCGTTACTCCCGAGGAATCCCACTGAGTGGCAGTATGGAGCACCTTTTTGCTATAGTTGTATAGAAGGTGGCTTCATTTCATTGTATATGTACTCAACCATATAAAAGCATGATATAGCAACTGTAAGAGCAGTTACATTGAATGGCAGAGATACATTCATCAGATTTTGAAGTTGTTTGTACAAGGAGTGATAACTGACCCTGTACTGATATCACTTTGTAAAACCTAGAAATATCACTATCCTGTAACCAACAGATCATTGAAAAGAGTAATCAATGAATACTATACAAGAAATTGTATATTGTAATAGTTTGTTACACAAAATGACTTTCTGCGTTACTCCCGAGGAATCCCACTGAGTGGCAGTATGGAGCACCTTCTTCCTCCAGCTGTATAGAAGGTGGCTTCATTTAATTGTATATGTACTCAACCATATACAAGCATGATATAGCCACAGTAGGAGCAGTTACATTGAATGCAAGAGATACATTTATCAGATTTTGAAGTTGGTTGTACAAGGAGTGATAACTGACACTGTACTGATATCACTTTGTAAAACGTAGAAATTTCACTGTTGTCTACCCAAGAGTTCACAGAAGAGTAATCAATGAATACTATCCAAGAAATACATTGGATTGTAAATTGTAATAGTTTGTTACACAAAATGACTTTCTGCGTTACTCCCGAGGAATCCCACTAAGTGGCAGTATGGAGCACCTTTTTGCTATAGTTGTATAGAAGGTGGCTTCATTTCATTGTATATGGACTCAACCATATAAAAGCATGATATAGCAACTGTAAGAGCAGTTACATTGAATGGCAGAGATACATTCATCAGATTTTGAAGTTGTTTGTACAAGGAGTGATAACTGACACTGTACTGATATCACTTTGTAAAACCTTGAAATATCACTATCCTGTAACCAACAGATCATTGAAAAGAGTAATCAATGAATACTATACAAGAAATTGTATATTGTAATAGTTTGTTACACAAAATGACTTTCTGCGTTACTCCCGAGGAATCCCACTGAGTGGCTGAATGGAGCACCTTTTTGCTATAGTTGTATAGAAGGTGGCTTCATTTCATTGTATATGTACTCAACCATATAAAAGCATGATATAGCAACTGTAAGAGCAGTTACATTGAACGCAAGAGATACATTCATCAGATTATGAAGTTGGTTGTACAAGGAGTGATAACTGACACTGTACTGATATCACTTTGTAAAACGTAGAAATTTCACTGTTGTCTAACCAAGAGTTCACAGAAGAGTAATCAATGAATACTATACAAGAAATACATTGGATTGTAATTTGTAATAGTTTGTTACACAAAATGACTTTCTGCGTTACTCCCGAGGAATCCCACTGAGTGGCAGTATGGAGCACCTTTTTGCTATAGTTGTATAGAAGGTGGCTTCATTTCATTGTATATGTACTCAACCATATAAAAGCATGATATAGCAACTGTAAGAGCAGTTACATTGAATGGCAGAGATACATTCATCAGATTTTGAAGTTGTTTGTACAAGGAGTGATAACTGACCCTGTACTGATATCACTTTGTAAAACCTAGAAATATCACTATCCTGTAACCAACAGATCATTGAAAAGAGTAATCAATGAATACTATACAAGAAATTGTATATTGTAATAGTTTGTTACACAAAATGACTTTCTGCGTTACTCCCGAGGAATCCCACTGAGTGGCAGTATGGAGCACCTTCTTCCTCCAGCTGTATAGAAGGTGGCTTCATTTAATTGTGTATGTACTCAACCATATAAAAGCATGATATAGCCACAGTAAGAGCAGTTACATTGAATGCAAGAGATACATTCATCAGATTTTGAAGTTGGTTGTACAAGGAGTGATAACTGACACTGTACTGATATCACTTTGTAAAACGTAGAAATTTCACTGTTGTCTAACCAAGAGTTCACAGAAGAGTAATCAATGAATACTATCCAAGAAATACATTGGATTGTAAATTGTAATAGTTTGTTACACAAAATGACTTTCTGCGTTACTCCCGAGGAATCCCACTAAGTGGCAGTATGGAGCACCTTTTTGCTATAGTTGTATAGAAGGTGGCTTCATTTCATTGTATATGGACTCAACCATATAAAAGCATGATATAGCAACTGTAAGAGCAGTTACATTGAATGGCAGAGATACATTCATCAGATTTTGAAGTTGTTTGTACAAGGAGTGATAACTGACACTGTACTGAAATCACTTTGTAAAACCTTGAAATATCACTATCCTGTAACCAACAGATCATTGAAAAGAGTAATCAATGAATACTATACAAGAAATTGTATATTGTAATAGTTTGTTACACAAAATGACTTTCTGCGTTACTCCCGAGGAATCCCACTGAGTGGCTGTATGGAGCACCTTTTTGCTATAGTTCTATAGAAGGTGGCTTCATTTCATTGTATATGTACTCAACCATATAAAAGCATGATATAGCAACTGTAAGAGCAGTTACATTGAAGGCCAGAGATACATTCATCAGAATTTGAAGTTCTTTGTACAAGGAGTGATAACTGACACTGTATTGATATCACGTTGGAAAACCTAGAAATTTCACTGTTGTCTAACCAAGCGATCGCAGAAGAGTAGTCAACGAATACTATACAAGAAATACATTGGATTGTAAATTGTAATAGCTTGTTACACAAAATGACTTTCTGCGTTACTCCCGAGGAATCGCACTGAGTGGCAGTATGGAGCACCTTTTTACTGTAGTTGTATAGAAGGTGGCTTCATTTCATTGTATATGTACTCAACCATATAAAAGCATGATATAGCAACTGTAAGAGCAGTTACATTGAACGCAAGAGATACGTTCATCAGATTTTGAAGTTGGTTGTACAAGGAGTGATAACTGACCCTGTACTGATATCACTTTGTAAAACCTAGAAATATCACTATCCTGTAACCAACAGATCATTGAAAAGAGTAATCAATGAATACTATACAAGAAATTGTATATTGTAATAGTTTGTTACACAAAATGACTTTCTGCGTTACTCCCGAGGAATCCCACTGAGTGGCAGTATGGAGCACCTTCTTCCTCCAGCTGTATAGAAGGTGGCTTCATTTAATTGTATATGTACTCAACCATATAAAAGCATGATATAGCCACAGTAAGAGCAGTTACATTGAATGCAAGAGATACATTCATCAGATTTTGAAGTTGGTTGTACAAGGAGTGATAACTGACACTGTACTGATATCACTTTGTAAAACGTAGAAATTTCACTGTTGTCTAACCAAGAGTTCACAGAAGAGTAATCAATGAATACTATCCAAGAAATACATTTGATTGTAAATTGTAATAGTTTGTTACACAAAATGACTTTCTGCGTTACTCCCGAGGAATCCCACTAAGTGGCAGTATGGAGCACCTTTTTGCTATAGTTGTATAGAAGGTGGCTTCATTTCATTGTATATGGACTCAACCATATAAAAGCATGATATAGCAACTGTAAGAGCAGTTACATTGAATGGCAGAGACACATTCATCAGATTTTGAAGTTGTTTGTACAAGGAGTGATAACTGACACTGTACTGAAATCACTTTGTAAAACCTAGAAATATCACTATCCTGTAACCAACAGATCATTGAAAAGAGTAATCAATGAATACTATACAAGAAATTGTATATTGTAATAGTTTGTTACACAAAATGACTTTCTGCGTTACTCCCGAGGAATCCCACTGAGTGGCAGTATGGAGCACCTTCTTCCTCCAGCTGTATAGAAGGTGGCTTCATTTAATTGTATATGTACTCAACCATATAAAAGCATGATATAGCCACAGTAAGAGCAGTTACATTGAATGCAAGAGATACATTCATCAGATTTTGAAGTTGGTTGTACAAGGAGTGATAACTGACACTGTACTGATATCACTTTGTAAAACGTAGAAATTTCACTGTTGTCTAACCAAGAGTTCACAGAAGAGTAATCAATGAATACTATCCAAGAAATTGTATATTGTAATAGTTTGTTACACAAAATGACTTTCTGCGTTACTCCCGAGGAATCCCACTGAGTGGCTGTATGGAGCACCTTTTTGCTATAGTTGTATAGAAGGTGGCTTCATTTCATTGTATATGTACTCAACCATATAAAAGCATGATATAGCAACTGTAAGAGCAGTTACATTGAAGGCCAGAGATACATTCATCAGAATTTGAAGTTCTTTGTACAAGGAGTGATAACTGACACTGTATTGATATCACGTTGGAAAACCTAGAAATTTCACTGTTGTCTAACCAAGCGATCGCAGAAGAGTAATCAACGAATACTATACAAGAAATACATTGGATTGTAAATTGTAATAGTTTGTTACACAAAATGACTTTCTGCGTTACTCCCGAGGAATCCCACTGAGTGGCAGTATGGAGCACCTTTTTACTGTAGTTGTATAGAAGGTGGCTTCATTTCATTGTATATGTACTCAACCATATAAAAGCATGATATAGCAACTGTAAGAGCAGTTACATTGAACGCAAGAGATACGTTCATCAGATTTTGAAGTTGTTTGTACAAGGAGTGATTACTGACACTGTATTGATATCACGTTGGAAAACCTAGAAATTTCACTGTTGTCTAACCAAGCGATCTCAGAAGAGTAATCAACGAATACTATACAAGAAATACATTGGATTGTAAATTGTAATAGTTGGTTACACAAAATGACTTTCTGCGCTACTCCCAAGGAATCCCACTGAGTGGCTGTATGGAGCACCTTTTTACTGTAGTTGTATAGAAGGTGGCTTCATTTCATTGTATATGTACTCAACCATATAAAAGCATGATATAGCAACTGTAAGAGCAGTTACATTGAACGCAAGAGATACATTCATCAGATTTTGAAGTTGGTTGTACAAGGAGTGATAACTGACACTGTACTGATATCACTTTGTAAAACGTAGAAATTTCACTGTTGTCTAACCAAGAGTTCACAGAAGAGTAATCAATGAATACTATACAAGAAATACATTGGATTGTAAATTGTAATAGTTTGTTACACAAAATGACTTTCTGCGTTACTCCCGAGGAATCCCACTGAGTGGCAGTATGGAGCACCTTTTTGCTATAGTTGTATAGAAGGTGGCTTCATTTCATTGTATATGTACTCAACCATATAAAAGCATGATATAGCAACTGTAAGAGCAGTTACATTGAATGGCAGAGATACATTCATCAGATTTTGAAGTTGTTTGTACAAGGAGTGATAACTGACCCTGTACTGATATCAATTTGTAAAACCTAGAAATATCACTATCCTGTAACCAACAGATCATTGAAAAGAGTAATCAATGAATACTATACAAGAAATTGTATATTGTAATAGTTTGTTACACAAAATGACTTTCTGCGTTACTCCCGAGGAATCCCACTGAGTGGCAGTATGGAGCACCTTCTTCCTCCAGCTGTATAGAAGGTGGCTTCATTTAATTGTATATGTACTCAACCATATAAAAGCATGATATAGCCACAGTAAGAGCAGTTACATTGAATGCAAGAGATACATTCATCAGATTTTGAAGTTGGTTGTACAAGGAGTGATAACTGACACTGTACTGATATCACTTTGTAAAACGTAGAAATTTCACTGTTGTCTAACCAAGAGTTCACAGAAGAGTAATCAATGAATACTATCCAAGAAATACATTGGATTGTAAATTGTAATAGTTTGTTACACAAAATGACTTTCTGCGTTACTCCCGAGGAATCCCACTAAGTGGCAGTATGGAGCACCTTTTTGCTATAGTTGTATAGAAGGTGGCTTCATTTCATTGTATATGGACTCAACCATATAAAAGCATGATATAGCAACTGTAAGAGCAGTTACATTGAATGGCAGAGATACATTCATCAGATTTTGAAGTTGTTTGTACAAGGAGTGATAACTGACACTGTACTGAAATCACTTTGTAAAACCTTGAAATATCACTATCCTGTAACCAACAGATCATTGAAAAGAGTAATCAATGAATACTATACAAGAAATTGTATATTGTAATAGTTTGTTACACAAAATGACTTTCTGCGTTACTCCCGAGGAATCCCACTGAGTGGCTTTATGGAGCACCTTTTTGCCATAGTTGTATAGAAGGTGGCTTCATTTCATTGTATATGTACTCAACCATATAAAAGCATGATATAGCAACTGTAAGAGCAGTTACATTGAAGGCCAGAGATACATTCATCAGAATTTGAAGTTCTTTGTACAAGGAGTGATAACTGACACTGTATTGATATCACGTTGGAAAACCTAGAAATTTCACTGTTGTCTAACCAAGCGATCGCAGAAGAGTAATCAACGAATACTATACAAGAAATACATTGGATTGTAAATTGTAATAGTTTGTTACACAAAATGACTTTCTGCGTTACTCCCGAGGAATCGCACTGAGTGGCAGTATGGAGCACCTTTTTACTGTAGTTGTATAGAAGGTGGCTTCATTTCATTGTATATGTACTCAACCATATAAAAGCATGATATAGCAACTGTAAGAGCAGTTACATTGAACGCAAGAGATACGTTCATCAGATTTTGAAGTTGGTTGTACAAGGAGTGATAACTGACACTGTACTGATATCACTTTGTAAAACGTAGAAATTTCACTGTTGTCTAACCAAGAGTTCACAGAAGAGTAATCAATGAATACTATACAAGAAATACATTGGATTGTAAATTGTAATAGTTTGTTACACAAAATGACTTTCTGCGTTACTCCCGAGGAATCCCACTGAGTGGCAGTATGGAGCACCTTTTTGCTATAGTTGTATAGAAGGTGGCTTCATTTCATTGTATATGTACTCAACCATATAAAAGCATGATATAGCAACTGTAAGAGCAGTTACATTGAATGGCAGAGATACATTCATCAGATTTTGAAGTTGTTTGTACAAGGAGTGATAACTGACCCTGTACTGATATCACTTTGTAAAACCTAGAAATATCACTATCCTGTAACCAACAGATTATTGAAAAGAGTAATCAATGAATACTATACAAGAAATTGTATATTGTAATAGTTTGTTACACAAAATGACTTTCTGCGTTACTCCCGAGGAATGCCACTGAGGGGCAGTATGGAGCACCTTCTTCCTCCAGCTGTATAGAAGGTGGCTTCATTTAATTGTATATGTACTCAACCATATACAAGCATGATATAGCCACAGTAGGAGCAGTTACATTGAATGCAAGAGATACATTTATCAGATTTTGAAGTTGGTTGTACAAGGAGTGATAACTGACACTGTACTGATATCACTTTGTAAAACGTAGAAATTTCACTGTTGTCTACCCAAGAGTTCACAGAAGAGTAATCAATGAATACTATCCAAGAAATACATTGGATTGTAAATTGTAATAGTTTGTTACACAAAATGACTTTCTGCGTTACTCCCGAGGAATCCCACTAAGTGGCAGTATGGAGCACCTTTTTGCTATAGTTGTATAGAAGGTGGCTTCATTTCATTGTATATGGACTCAACCATATAAAAGCATGATATAGCAACTGTAAGAGCAGTTACATTGAATGGCAGAGATACATTCATCAGATTTTGAAGTTGTTTGTACAAGGAGTGATAACTGACACTGTACTGAAATCACTTTGTAAAACCTTGAAATATCACTATCCTGTAACCAACAGATCATTGAAAAGAGTAATCAATGAATACTATACAAGAAATTGTATATTGTAATAGTTTGTTACACAAAATGACTTTCTGCGTTACTCCCGATGAATCCCACTGAGTGGCTGTATGGAGCACCTTTTTGCTATAGTTGTATAGAAGGTGGCTTCATTTCATTGTATATGTACTCAACCATATAAAAGCATGATATAGCAACTGTAAGAGCAGTTACATTGAAGGCCAGAGATACATTCATCAGAATTTGAAGTTCTTTGTACAAGGAGTGATAACTGACACTGTATTGATATCACGTTGGAAAACCTAGAAATTTCACTGTTGTCTAACCAAGCGAACGCAGAAAGAGTAATCAACGAATACAATACAAGAAATACATTGGATTGTAAATTGTAATAGTTTGTTACACAAAATGACTTTCTGCGTTACTCCCGAGGAATCGCACTGAGTGGCAGTATGGAGCACCTTTTTACTGTAGTTGTATAGAAGGTGGCTTCATTTCATTGTATATGTACTCAACCATATAAAAGCATGATATAGCAACTGTAAGAGCAGTTACATTGAACGCAAGAGATACGTTAATCAGATTTTGAAGTTGTTTGTACAAGGAGTGATTACTGACACTGTATTGATATCACGTTGGAAAACCTAGAAATTTTACTGTTCTCTAACCAAGCGATCGCAGAAGAGTAATCAACGAATACTATACAAGAAATACATTGGATTGTAAATTGTAATAGTTTGTTACACAAAATGACTTTCTGCGTTACTCCCGAGGAATCCCACTGAGTGGCAGTATGGAGCACCTTTTTACTGTAGTTGTATAGAAGGTGGCTTCATTTCATTGTATATGTACTCAACCATATAAAAGCATGATATAGCAACTGTAAGAGCAGTTACATTGAACGCAAGAGATACATTCATCAGATTTTGAAGTTGGTTGTACAAGGAGTGATAACTGACACTGTACTGATATCACTTTGTAAAACGTAGAAATTTCACTGTTGTCTAACCAAGAGTTCACAGAAGAGTAATCAATGAATACTATACAAGAAATACATTGGATTGTAAATTGTAATAGTTTGTTACACAAAATGACTTTCTGCGTTACTCCCGAGGAATCCCACTGAGTGGCAGTATGGAGCACCTTTTTGCTATAGTTGTATAGAAGGTGGCTTCATTTCATTGTATATGTACTCAACCATATAAAAGCATGATATAGCAACTGTAAGAGCAGTTACATTGAATGGCAGAGATACATTCATCAGATTTTGAAGTTGTTTGTACAAGGAGTGATAACTGACCCTGTACTGATATCACTTTGTAAAACCTAGAAATATCACTATCCTGTAACCAACAGATCATTGAAAAGAGTAATCAATGAATACTATACAAGAAATTGTATATTGTAATAGTTTGTTACACAAAATGACTTTCTGCGTTACTCCCGAGGAATCCCACTGAGTGGCAGTATGGAGCACCTTCTTCCTCCAGCTGTATAGAAGGTGGCTTCATTTAATTGTATATGTACTCAACCATATAAAAGCATGATATAGCCACAGTAAGAGCAGTTACATTGAATGCAAGAGATACATTCATCAGATTTTGAAGTTGGTTGTACAAGGAGTGATAACTGACACTGTACTGATATCACTTTGTAAAACGTAGAAATTTCACTGTTGTCTAACCAAGAGTTCACAGAAGAGTAATCAATGAATACTATCCAAGAAATACATTGGATTGTAAATTGTAATAGTTTGTTACACAAAATGACTTTCTGCGTTACTCCTGAGGAATCCCACTAAGTGGCAGTATGGAGCACCTTTTTGCTATAGTTGTATAGAAGTTGGCTTCATTTCATTGTATATGGACTCAACCATATAAAAGCATGATATAGCAACTGTAAGAGCAGTTACATTGAATGGCAGAGATACATTCATCAGATTTTGAAGTTGTTTGTACAAGGAGTGATAACTGACACTGTACTGAAATCACTTTGTAAAACCTAGAAATATCACTATCCTGTAACCAACAGATCTTTGAAAAGAGTAATCAATGAATACTATACAAGAAATTGTATATTGTAATAGTTTGTTACACAAAATGACTTTCTGCGTTACTCCCGAGGAATCCCACTGAGTGGCTGTATGGAGCACCTTTTTGCTATAGTTGTATAGAAGGTGGCTTCATTTCATTGTATATGTACTCAACCATATAAAAGCATGATATAGCAACTGTAAGAGCAGTTACATTGAAGGCCAGAGATACATTCATCAGAATTTGAAGTTCTTTGTACAAGGAGTGATAACTGACACTGTATTGATATCACGTTGGAAAACCTAGAAATTTCACTGTTGTCTAACCAAGCGATCGCACAAGAGTAATCAACGAATACTATACAAGAAATACATTGGATTGTAAATTGTAATAGTTTGTTACACAAAATGACTTTCTGCGTTACTCCCGAGGAATCCCACTGAGTGGCAGTATGGAGCACCTTTTTACTGTAGTTGTATAGAAGGTGGCTTCATTTCATTGTATATGTACTCAACCATATAAAAGCATGATATAGCAACGGTAAGAGTAGTTACATTGAATGCCAGAGATACATTCATCAGATTTTGAAGTTCTTTGTACAAGGAGTGATAACTGACACTGTACTGATATCACTTTGTAAAACCTAGAAATATCACTATCCTGTAACCAACAGATCATTGAAAAGAGTAATCAATGAATACTATACAAGAAATTGTATATTGTAATAGTTTGTTACACAAAATGACTTTCTGCGTTACTCCCGAGGAATCCCACTAAGTGGCAGTATGGAGCACCTTTTTGCTATAGTTGTATAGAAGGTGGCTTCATTTCATTGTATATGGACTCAACCATATAAAAGCATGATATAGCAACTGTAAGAGCAGTTACATTGAATGCAAGAGATACATTCATCAGATTTTGAAGTTGGTTGTACAAGGAGTGATTACTGACACTGTATTGATATCACGTCGGAAAACCTAGAAATTTCACTGTTGTCTAACCAAGCGATCGCAGAAGAGTAATCAACGAATACTATACAAGAAATACAGCCACCTTCTATACAACTGTAGTAAAAAGGAGCTCCATACTGCCACTCAGTGGGATTCCTCGGGAGTTACGCAGAAAGTCATTTTGTGTAACAAACTATTACAATATACAATTTCTTGTATAGTATTCATTGATTACTCTTCTGTGAACTCTTGGTTAGACAACAGTGAAATTTCTACGTTTTACAAAGTGATATCAGGACAGTGTCAGTTATCACTCCTTGTACAACCAACTTTAAAATCTGATGAATGTATCTCTTGCATTCAATGTAACTGCTCTTACAGTTGCTATATCATGCTTTTATATGGTTGAGTACATATACAATGAAATGAAGCCACCTTCTATACAACTATAGTAAAAAGGTGCTCCATACTGCCACTCAGTGGGATTCCTCGTGAGTAACGCAGAAAGTCATTTTGTGTAACAAACTATTACAATATACAATTTCTTGTATAGTATTCATTGATTACTCATTTCAATGATCTGTTGGTTACAGGATAGTGATATTTCTAGGTTTTACAAAGTGATATCAGTACAGTGTCAGATATCACTCCTTGTACAAACAACTTCAAAATCTGATGAATGTATCTCTGCCATTCAATGTAACTGCTCTTACAGTTGCTATATCATGCTTTTATAAGGTTGAGTACATATACAATGAAATGAAGCCACCTTCTATACAACTATAGCAAAAAGGTGCTCCATACTGCCACTCAGTGGGATTCCTCGGGAGTAACGCAGAAAGTTTTTTTGTGTAACAAACTATTACAATTTACAATCCAATATATTTCTTGTATAGTATTAATTGATTACTCTTCTGTGAACTCTTGGTTAGACAACAGTGAAATTTCTACGTTTTACAAAGTGATATCAGTACAGTGTCAGTTATCACTCCTTGTACAAAGAACTTCAGAATCTGATGAATGTATCTCTGGCATTCAATGTAACTGCTCTTACAGTTGCTATATCATGCTTTTATATGGTTGAGTACATATACAATGAAATGAAGCCACCTTCTATACAACTATAGCAAAAAGGTGCTCCATACTGCCACTCAGTGGGATTCCTTGGGAGTAACGCAGAAAGTCATTTTGTGTAACAAACTATTACAATTTACAATCCAATGTATTTCTTGTATAGTATTCATTCATTACTCTTCTGTGAACTCTTGGTTAGACAACAGTGAAATTTCTAGGTTTTACAAAGTGATATCAGGACAGTGTCAGTTATAACTCTTTGTACAACCAACTTTAAAATCTGATGAATGTATCTCTTGCATTCAATGTAACTGCTCTTACAGTTGCTATATCATACTTTTATATGGTTGAGTACATATACAATGAAATGAAGCCACCTTCTATAAAGTATAGTAAAAAGGTGCTCCATACTGCCACTCAGTGGGATTCCTCGTGAGTAACGCAGAAAGTCATTTTGTGTAACAAACTATTACAATATACAATTTCTTGTATAGTATTCATTGATTACTCTTTTCAATGATCTGTTGGTTACAGGATAGTGACATTTCTAGGTTTTACAAAGTGATATCAGTACAGTGTCAGTTATCACTCCTTGTACAAACAACTTCAAAATCTGATGAATGTATCTCTGCCATTCAATGTAACTGCTCTTACAGTTGCTATATCATGCTTTTATATGGTTGAGTACATATACAATGAAATGAAGCCACCTTCTATACAACTATAGCAAAAAGGTGCTCCATACTGCCACTTAGTGGGATTCCTCGGGCGTAACGCAGAAAGTCATTTTGTGTAACAAACTATTATAATATACAATCCAAAGTATTTCTTGGATAGTTTTCATTGATTACTCTTCTGTGAACAACAGTGAAATTTCTACGTTTTACAATGTGATATCAGTACAGTGTCAGTTATCACTCCTTGTACAAACAACTTCAAAATCTGATGAATGTATCTCTGCCATTCAATGTAACTGCTCTTACAGTTGCTATATCATGCTTTTATAAGGTTGAGTACATATACAATGAAATGAAGCCACCTTCTATACAACTATAGCAAAAAGGTGCTCCATACTGCCACTCAGTGGGATTCCTCGGGAGTAACGCAGAAAGTTTTTTTGTGTAACAAACTATTACAATTTACAATCCAATATATTTCTTGTATAGTATTAATTGATTACTCTTCTGTGAACTCTTGGTTAGACAACAGTGAAATTTCTACGTTTTACAAAGTGATATCAGTACAGTGTCAGTTATCACTCCTTGTACAAAGAACTTCAGAATCTGATGAATGTATCTCTGGCATTCAATGTAACTGCTCTTACAGTTGCTATATCATGCTTTTATATGGTTGAGTACATATACAATGAAATGAAGCCACCTTCTATACAACTATAGCAAAAAGGTGCTCCATACTGCCACTCAGTGGGATTCCTTGGGAGTAACGCAGAAAGTCATTTTGTGTAACAAACTATTACAATTTACAATCCAATGTATTTCTTGTATAGTATTCATTCATTACTCTTCTGTGAACTCTTGGTTAGACAACAGTGAAATTTCTAGGTTTTACAAAGTGATATCAGGACAGTGTCAGTTATAACTCTTTGTACAACCAACTTTAAAATCTGATGAATGTATCTCTTGCATTCAATGTAACTGCTCTTACAGTTGCTATATCATACTTTTATATGGTTGAGTACATATACAATGAAATGAAGCCACCTTCTATAAAGTATAGTAAAAAGGTGCTCCATACTGCCACTCAGTGGGATTCCTCGTGAGTAACGCAGAAAGTCATTTTGTGTAACAAACTATTACAATATACAATTTCTTGTATAGTATTCATTGATTACTCTTTTCAATGATCTGTTGGTTACAGGATAGTGACATTTCTAGGTTTTACAAAGTGATATCAGTACAGTGTCAGTTATCACTCCTTGTACAAACAACTTCAAAATCTGATGAATGTATCTCTGCCATTCAATGTAACTGCTCTTACAGTTGCTATATCATGCTTTTATATGGTTGAGTACATATACAATGAAATGAAGCCACCTTCTATACAACTATAGCAAAAAGGTGCTCCATACTGCCACTTAGTGGGATTCCTCGGGCGTAACGCAGAAAGTCATTTTGTGTAACAAACTATTATAATATACAATCCAAAGTATTTCTTGGATAGTTTTCATTGATTACTCTTCTGTGAACAACAGTGAAATTTCTACGTTTTACAATGTGATATCAGTACAGTGTCAGTTATCACTCCTTGTACAACCAACTTCAAAATCTGATGAATGTATCTCTTGCATTCAATGTAACTGCTCTTACCGTTGCTATATCATGCTTTTATATGGTTGAGTACATATACAATGAAATGAAGCCACCTTCTATACAACTACAGTAAAAAGATGCTCCATACTGCCACTCAGTGGGATTCCTCGCGAGTAACGCAGAAAGTCATTTTGTGTAACAAACTATTACAATTTACAATCCAATGTATTTCTTGTATAGTATTCATTGATTACTCTTCTGCGATCTCTTGGTTAGACAACAGTGAAATTTCTAGGTTTTACAACGTGATATCAATACAGTGTCAGTAATCACTCCTTGTACAACCAACTTCAAAATCTGATGAATGTATCTCTTGCATTCAATGTAACTGCTCTTACAGTTGCTATATCATGCTTTTATATGGTTGAGTACATATACAATGAAATGAAGCCACCTTCTATACAACTATAGTAAAAAGGTGCTCCATACTGCCACTCACTGGGATTCCTCGGGAGTAACGCAGAAAGTCAATTTGTGTAACAAACTATTACAATATACAATTTCTTGTATAGTATTCATTGATTACTCTTTTCAATGATCTGTTGGTTACAGGATAGTGATATTTCTAGGTTTTACAAAGTGATATCAGTACAGTGTCAGTTATCACTCCTTGTACAAACAACTTCAAAATCTGATGAATGTATCTCTGGCATTCAATGTAACTGCTCTTACAGTTGCTATATCATTCTTTTATATGGTTGAGTACATATACAATGAAATGAAGCCACCTTCTATACAACTATAGCATAAAGGTGCTCCATACTGCCACTCAGTGGGATTCCTCGGGAGTAACGCAGAAATTCATTTTGTGTAACAAACTATTACAATTTACAATCCAATGTATTTCTTGTATACTATTCATTGATTACTCTTCTGTGAACTCTTGGTTAGACAACAGTGAAATTTCTACGTTTTACAAAGTGATATCAGTACAGTGTCAGTTATCACTCCTTGTACAAACAACATCAAAATCTGATGAATGTATCTCTTGCATTCAATGTAATTGCTCTTACAGTTGATATATCTTGATTTTATATGGTTGAGTACATATACAATTAAATGAAGCCACCTTCTATAGAACTACAGTAAAAAGGTGCTCCATACTGCCACTCAGTGGGATTCCTCGGGAGTAACGCAGAAAGTCATTTTGTGTAACAAACTATTACAATTTACAATCCAATGTATTTCTTGTATAGTATTCCTTGATTACTCTTCTGCGATCTCTTGGTTAGACAACAGTGAAATTTCTAGGTTTTACAACGTGATATCAATACAGTGTCAGTAATCACTCCTTGTACAACCAACTTCAAAATCTGATGAATGTATCTCTTGCATTCAATGTAACTGCTCTTACAGTTGCTATATCATGCTTTTATATGGTTGAGTACATATACAATGAAATGAAGCCACCTTCTATACAACTATAGTAAAAAGGAGCTCCATACTGCCACTCAGTGGGATTCCTCGGGAGTAACGCAGAAAGTCATTTTGTGTAACAAACTATTACAATATATAATTTCTTGTATAGTATTCATTAATTACTCTTTTCAATGATCTGTTGGTTACAGGATAGTGATATTTCTAGGTTTTACAAAGTGATATCAGTACAGTGTCAGTTATCACTCCTTGTACAAACAACTTCAAAATCTGATGAATGTATCTCTGGCATTCAATGTAACTGCTCTTACAGTTGCTATATCATGCTTTTATTTGGTTGAGTACATATACAATGAAATGAAGCCACCTTCTATACAACTATAGCAAAAAGGTGCTCCATACTGCCACTCAGTGGGATTCCTCGGGAGTAACGCAGAAAGTCATTTTGTGTAACAAACTATTACAATTTACAATCCAATGTATTTCTTGTATAGTATTCATTGATTACTCTTCTGTGAACTCTTGGTTAGACAACAGTGAAATTTCTACGTTTTACAATGTGATATCAGTACAGTGTCAGTTATCACTCCTTGTACAAAGAACTTCAAAATCTGATGAACGTATCTCTGGCATTCAATGGAACTGCTCTTACTGTGGCAATATCATGCTTTTATATGGTTGAGTACATATACAATTAAATGAAGCCACCTTCTATACAACTACAGTAAAAAGGTGCTCCATACTGCCACTCAGTGGGATTCCTCGGGAGTAACGCAGAAAGTCATTTTTTGTAACAAACTATTACAATTTACAATCCAATGTATTTCTTGTATAGTATTCATTGATTACTCTTCTGCGATTTCTTTGTTAGACAACAGTGAAATTTCTAGGTTTTACAACGTGATATCAATACAGTGTCAGTAATCACTCCTTGTACAACCAACTTCAAAATCTGATGAATGTATCTCTTGCATTCAATGTAACTGCTCTTACAGTTGCTATATCATGCTTTTATATGGTTGAGTACATATACAATGAAATGAAGCCACCTTCTATACAACTATAGTAAAAAGGAGCTCCATACTGCCACTCAGTGGGATTCCTCGGGAGTAACGCAGAAAGTCATTTTGTGTAACAAACTATTACAATATATAATTTCTTGTATAGTATTCATTGATTACTCTTTTCAATGATCTGTTGGTTACAGGATAGTGATATTTCTAGGTTTTACAAAGTGATTTTAAGTACAGTGTCAGTTATCACTCCTTGTACAACCAACTTCAAAATCTGATGAATGTATCTCTGGCATTCAATGTAACTGCTCTTACAGTTGCTATATCATGCTTTTATATGGTTGAGTACATATACAATGAAATGAAGCCACCTTCTATACAACTATAGTAAAAAGGAGCTCCATACTGCCACTCAGTGGGATTCCTCGGGAGTAACGCAGAAAGTAATTTTCTGTAACAAACTATTACAATATATAATTTCTTGTATAGTATTCATTGATTACTCTATTCAATGATCTGTTGGTTACAGGATAGTGATATTTCTAGGTTTTACAAAGTGATATCAGTACAGTGTCAGTTATCACTCCTTGTACAACCAACTTCAAAATCTGATGAATGTATCTCTGGCATTCAATGTAACTGCTCTTACAGTTGCTATATCATGCTTTTATATGGTTGAGTACATATACAATGAAATGAAGCCACCTTCTATACAGCTATAGCAAAAAGGTGCTCCATACTGCCACTCAGTGGGATTCCTCGGGAGTAACGCAGAAAGTTATTTTGTGTAACAAACTATTACAATTTACAATCCAATGTATTTCTTCTATAGTATTCATTTTTTACTCTTCTGCGATCTCTTGGTTAGACAACAGTGAAATTTCTAGTTTTTAAAACGTGATATCAATACAGTGTCAGTAATCACTCCTTGTACAACCAACTTCAAAATCTGATGAATGTATCTCTTGCATTCAATGTAACTGCTCTTACAGTTGCTATATCATGCTTTTATATGGTTGAGTACATATACAATGAAATGAAGCCACCTTCTATACAACTATAGTAAAAAGGTGCTCCATACTGCCACTCAGTGGGATTCCTCGTGAGTAACGCAGAAAGTCATTTTGTGTAACAAACTATTACAATATACAATTTCTTGTATAGTATTCATTGATTACTCTTTTCAATGATCTGTTGGTTACAGGATAGTGATATTTCTAGGTTTTACAAAGTGATATCAGTACAGTGTCAGTTATCACTCCTTGTACAAACAACTTCAAAATCTGATGAATGTATCTCTGGCATTCAATGTAACTGCTCTTACAGTTGCTATATCATGCTTTTATATGGTTGAGTACATATACAATGAAATGAAGCCACCTTCTATACAACTATAGCAAAAAGGTGCTCCATACTGCCACTCAGTGGGATTCCTCGGGAGTAACGCAGAAAGTCATTTTGTGTAACAAACTATTACAATTTACAATCCAATGTATTTCTTGTATAGTATTCATTGATTACTCTTCTGTGAACTCTTGGTTAGACAACAGTGAAATTTCTACGTTTTACAAAGTGATATCAGTACAGTGTCAGTTATCACTCCTTGTACAAACAACTTCAAAATCTGATGAATCTATCTCTTGCATTCAATGTAATTGCTCTTACAGTTGATATATCTTGATTTTATATGGTTGAGTACATATACAATTAAATGAAGCCACCTTCTATACAACTATAGCACAAAGGTGGTCTATACTGCCACTCAGTGGGATTCCTCGGGAGTAACGCAGAAAGTCATTTTGTGTAACAAACTATTACAATTTACAATCCAATGTATTTCTTGTATAGTATTCATTGATTACTCTTCTGCGATCTCTTGGTTAGACAACAGTGAAATTTCTAGGTTTTACAACGTGATATCAATACAGTGTCAGTAATCACTCCTTGTACAACCAACTTCAAAATCTGATGAATGTATCTCTTGCATTCAATGTAACTGCTCTTACAGTTGCTATATCATGCTTTTATATGGTTGAGTACATATACAATGAAATGAAGCCACCTTCTATACAACTATAGTAAAAAGGTGCTCCATACTGCCACTCAGTGGGATTCCTCGTGAGTAACGCAGAAAGTCATTTTGTGTAACAAACTATTACAATATACAATTTCTTGTATAGTATTCATTGATTACTCTTTTCAATGATCTGTTGGTTACAGGATAGTGATATTTCTAGGTTTTACAAAGTGATATCAGTACAGTGTCAGTTATCACTCCTTGTACAAACAACTTCAAAATCTGATGAATGTATCTCTGGCATTCAATGTAACTGCTCTTACAGTTGCTATATCATGCTTTTATATGGTTGAGTACATATACAATGAAATGAAGCCACCTTCTATACAACTATAGCAAAATGGTGCTCCATACTGCCACTCAGTGGGATTCCTCGGGAGTAACGCAGAAAGTCATTTTGTGTAACAAACTATTACAATTTACAATCCAATGTATTTCTTGTATAGTATTCATTGATTACTCTTCTGCGATCTCTTGGTTAGACAACAGTGAAATTTCTAGGTTTTACAACGTGATATCAATACAGTGTCAGTAATCACTCCTTGTACAACCAACTTCAAAAATTGATGAATGTATCTCTGCCATTCAATGTAACTGCTCTTACAGTTGCTATATCATGCCTTTATATGGTTGAGTACATATACAATGAAATGAAGCCACATTCTATACAACTATAGTAAAAAGGAGCTCCATACTGCCACTTTGTGGGATTCCTCGGGAGTAACGCAGAAAGTCATTTTGTGTAACAAACTATTACAATATATAATTTCTTGTATAGTATTCATTTATTACTCTTTTCAATGATCTGTTGGTTACAGGATAGTGATATTTCTAGGTTTTACAAAGTGATATCAGTACAGTGTCAGTTATCACTCCTTGTACAACCAACTTCAAAATCTGATGAATGTATCTCTGCCATTCAATGTAACTGCTCTTACAGTTGCTATATCATGCTTTTATATGGTTGAGTACATATACAATGAAATGAAGCCACCTTCTATACAACTATAGCAAAAAGGTGCTCCATACTGCCACTTAGTGGGATTCCTCGGGAGTAACGCAGAAAGTCATTTTGTGTAACAAACTATTACAATTTACAATCCAATGTATTTCTTGGATAGTATTCATTGATTACTCTTCTGTGAACTCTTGGTTAGACAACAGTGAAATTTCTACGTTTTACAAAGTGATATCAGTAAAGTGTCAGTTATCACTCCTTGTACAACCAACTTCAAAATCTGCTGAATGTATCTCTTGCATTCAATGTAACTGCTCTTACCGTTGCTATATCATGCTTTTATATGGTTGAGTACATATACAATGAAATGAAGACACCTTCTATACAACTACAGTAAAAAGGTGCTCCATACTGCCACTCAGTGGGATTCCTCGCGAGTAATGCAGAAAGTCATTTTGTGTAACAAACTATTACAATTTACAATCCAATGTATTTCTTGTATAGTATTCATTGATTACTCTTCTGCGATCTCTTGGTTAGAAAACAGTGAAATTTCTAGGTTTTACAACGTGATATCAATACAGTGTCAGTAATCACTCCTTGTACAACCAACTTCAAAATCTGATGAATGTATCTCTTTGCATTCAATGTAACTGCTCTTACAGTTGCTATATCATGCTTTTATATGGTTGAGTACATATACAATGAAATGAAGCCACCTTCTATACAACTATAGTAAAAAGGTGCTCCATACTGCCACTCAGTGGGATTCCTCGTGAGTAACGCAGAAAGTCATTTTGTGTAACAAACTATTACAATATACAATTTCTTGTATAGTATTCATTGATTACTCTTTTCAATGATCTGTTGGTTACAGGATAGTGATATTTCTAGGTTTTACAAAGTGATATCAGTACAGTGTCAGTTATCACTCCTTGTACAAACAACTTCAAAATCTGATGAATGTATCTCTTGCATTCAATGTAATTGCTCTTACAGTTGATATATCTTGATTTTATATGGTTGAGTACATATACAATTAAATGAAGCCACCTTCTATACAACTGCAGTAAAAAGGTGCTCCATACTGCCACTCAGTGGGATTCCTCGGGAGTAACGCAGAAAGTCATTTTGTGTAACAAACTATTACAATTTACAATCCAATGTATTTCTTGTATAGTATTCATTGATTACTCTTCTGCGATCTCTTGGTTAGACAACAGTGAAATTTCTAGGTTTTACAACGTGATATCAATACAGTGTCAGTAATCACTCCTTGTACAACCAACTTCAAAATCTGATGAATGTATCTCTTGCATTCAATGTAACTGCTCTTACAGTTGCTATATCATGCATTTAAATGGTTGAGTACATATACAATGAAATGAAGCATCCTTCTATACAACTATAGTAAAAAGGAGCTCCATACTGCCACTCAGTGGGATTCCTCGGGAGTAACGCAGAAAGTTATTTTGTGTAACAAACTATTACAATATATAATTTCTTGTATAGTATTCATTGATTACTCTTTTCAATGATCTGTTGGTTACAGGATAGTGATATTTCTAGGTTTTACAAAGTGATATCAGTACAGTGTCAGTTATCACTCCTTGTACAACCAACTTCAAAATCTGATGAATGTATCTCTGGCATTCAATGTAACTGCTCTTACAGTTGCTATATCATGCTTTTATATGGTTGAGTACATATACAATGAAATGAAGCCACCTTCTATACAACTATAGGAAAAAGGTGCTCCATACTGCCACTCAGTGGGATTCCTCGGGAGTAACGCAGAAAGTTATTTTGTGTAACAAACTATTACAATTTACAATCCAATATATTTCTTGTATAGTATTCATTTATTACTCTATTGTGAACTCTTGGTTAGAGAACAGTGAAATTTCTACGTTTTACAAAGTGATATCAGTACAGTGTCAGTTATCACTCCTTGTACAAAGAACTTCAAAATCTGATGAATGTATCTCTGGCATTCAATGTAACTGCTCTTACAGTTGCTATATCATGCTTTTATATGGTTGAGTACATATACAATGAAATGAAGCCACCTTCTATACAACTATAGCAAAAAGGTGCTCCATACTGCCACTCAGTGGGATTCCTCGGGAGTAACGCAGAAAGTCATTTTGTGTAACAAACTATTACAATTTACAATCCAATGTATTTCTTGTATAGTATTCATTGATTACTCTTCTATGAACTCTTCGTTAGACAACAGTGAAATTTCTACGTTTTACAAAGTGATATCAGGACAGTGTCAGTTATCACTCCTTCTACAACCAACTTTAAAATCTGATGTTTGTATCTCTTGCATTCAATGTAACTGCTCTTACAGTTGCTATATCATGCTTTTATATGGTTGAGTACATATACAATGAAATGAAGCCACCTTCTATACAAGTATAGTAAAAAGGTGCTCCATACTGCCACTCAGTGGGATTCCTCGTGAGTAACGCAGAAAGTCATTTTGTGTAACAAACTATTACAATATACAATTTCTTGTATAGTATTCATTGATTACTCTTTTCAATGATCTGTTGGTTACAGGATAGTGATATTTCTAGGTTTTACAAAGAGATATCAGTACAGTGTCAGTTATCACTCCTTGTACAAACAACTTCAAAATCTGATGAATGTATCTCTGCCATTCAATGTAACTGCTCTTACAGTTGCTATATCATGCTTTTATATGGTTGAGTACATATACAATGAAATGAAGCCACCTTCTATACAACTATAGCAAAAAGGTGATCCATACTGCCACTTAGTGGGATTCCTCGGGAGTAACGCAGAAAGTCATTTTGTGTAACAAACTATTATAATTTACAATCCAATGTATTTCTTGGATAGTTTTCATTGATTACTCTTCTGTGAACTCTTGGTTAGACAACAGTGAAATTTCTACGTTTTACAAAGTGATATCAGTACAGTGTCAGTTATCACTCCTTGTACAACCAACTTCAAAATCTGATGAATGTATCTCTTGCATTCAATGTAACTGCTCTTACCGTTGCTATATCATGCTTTTATATGGTTGAGTACATATACAATGAAAAGAAGCCACCTTCTATACAACTACAGTAAAAAGGTGCTCCATACTGCCACTCAGTGGGATTCCTCGGGAGTAACGCAGAAAGTCATTTTGTGTAACAAACTATTACAATTTACAATCCAATGTATTTCTTGTATAGTATTCATTGATTACTCTTCTGCGATCTCTTGGTTAGACAACAGTGAAATTTCTAGGTTTTACAACGTGATATCAATACAGTGTAAGTAATCACTCCTTGTACAACCAACTTCAAAATCTGATGAATGTATCTCTTGCATTCAATGTAACTGCTCTTACAGTTGCTATATCATGCTTTTATATGGTTGAGTACATATACAATGAAATGAAGCCACCTTCTATACAACTATAGTAAAAAGGAGCTCCATACTGCCACTCAGTGGGATTCCTCGGGAGTAACGCAGAAAGTCATTTTGTGTAACAAACTATTACAATTTACAATCCAATGTATTTCTTGTATAGTATTCATTGATTACTCTTCTGCGATCTCTTGGTTAGAGAACAGTGAAATTTCTAGGTTTTACAACGTGATATCAATACAGTGTCAGTAATCACTCCTTGTACAACCAACTTCAAAATCTGATGAATGTATCTCTGGCATTCAATGTAACTGCTCTTACAGTTGCTATATCATGCTTTTATATGGTTGAGTACATATACAATGAAATGAAGCCACCTTCTATACAACTATAGCAAAAAGGTGCTCCATACTGCCACTCAGTGGGATTCCTCGGGAGTAACGCAGAAAGTTATTTTGTGTAACTAACTATTACAATTTACAATCCAATATATTTCTTGTATAGTATTCATTGATTACTCTTCTGTGAACTCTTGGTTAGACAACAGTGAAATTTCTACGTTTTACAAAGTGATATCAGTACAGTGTCAGTAATCACTCCTTGTACAACCAACTTCAAAATCTGATGAATGTATCTCTGGCATTCAATGTAACTGCTCTTACAGTTGCTATATCATGCTTTTATATGGTTGAGTACATATACAATGAAATGAAGCCACCTTCTATACAACTATAGCAAAAAGGTGCTCCATACTGCCACTCAGTGGGATTCCTCGGGAGTAACGCAGAAAGTCATTTTGTGTAACAAACTATTACAATTTACAATCCAATGTATTTCTTGTATAGTATTCATTGATTACTCTTCTGTGAACTCTTGGTTAGACAGCAGTGAAATTTCTACGTTTTACAAAGTGATATCAGGACAGTGTCAGTTATCACTGTTTGTACAACCAACTTTAAAATCTGATGAATGTATCTCTTGCATTCAATGTAACTGCTCTTACAGTTGCTATATCATGCTTTTATATGGTTGAGTACATATACAATGAAATGAAACCACCTTCTATACAACTATAGTAAAAAGGTTCTCCATACTGCCACTCAGTGGGATTCCTCGGGAGTAACGCAGAAAGTCAATTTGTGTAACAAACTATTACAATATAAAATTTCTTGTATAGTATTCATTGATTACTCTTTTCAAAGATCTGTTGGTTACAGGATACTGATATTTCTAGGTTTTACAAAGTGATATCAGTACAGTGTCAGTTATCACTCCTTGTACAACCAACTTCAAAATCTGATGAATGTATCTCTGGCATTCAATGTAACTACTCTTACAGTTGCTATATCATGCTTTTATATGGTTGAGTACATATACAATGAAATGAAGCCACCTTCTATACAACTATAGTAAAAAGGTGCTCCATACTGCCACTCAGTGGGATTCCTCGGGAGTAACGCAGAAATTCATTTTGTGTAACAAACTATTACAATTTACAATCCAATGTATTTCTTGTATAGTATTCATTGATTACTCTTCTGTGAACTCTTGGTTAGACAACAGTGAAATTTCTACGTTTTACAAAGTGATATCAGTACAGTGTCAGTTATCACTCCTTGTACAACCAACTTCAAAATCTGATGAATGTATCTCTTGCATTCAATGTAATTGCTCTTACAGTTGATATATCTTGATTTTATATGGTTGAGTACATATACAATTAAATGAAGCCACCTTCTATACAACTACAGTAAAAAGGTGCTCCATACTGCCACTCATTGGGATTCCTCGGGAGTAACGCAGAAAGTCATTTTGTGTAACAAACTATTACAATTTACAATCCAATGTATTTCTTGTATAGTATTCATTGATTACTCTTCTGCGATCTCTTGGTTAGACAACAGTGAAATTTCTAGGTTTTACAACGTGATATCAATACAGTGTCAGTAATCACTCCTTGTACAACCAACTTCAAAATCTGATGAATGTATCTCTTGCATTCAATGTAACTGCTCTTACAGTTGCTATATCATGCTTTTATATGGTTGAGTACATATACAATGAAATGAAGCCACCTTCTATACAACTATAGTAAAAAGGAGCTCCATACTGCCACTCAGTGGGATTCCTCGGGAGTAACGCAGAAAGTCATTTTGTGTAACAAACTATTACAATATATAATTTCTTGTATAGTATTCATTGATTACTCTTTTCAATGATCTGTTGGTTACAGGATAGTGATATTTCTAGGTTTTACAAAGTGATATCAGTACAGTGTCAGTTATCACTCCTTGTACAAACAACTTCAAAATCTGATGAATGTATCTCTGGCATTCAATATAACTGCTGTTACAGTTGCTATATCATGCTTTTATTTGGTTGAGTACATATACAATGAAATGAAGCCACCTTCTATACAACTATAGCAAAAAGGTGCTCCATACTGCCACTCAGTGGGATTCCTCGGGAGTAACGCAGAAAGTCATTTTGTGTAACAAACTATTACAATTTACAATCCAATGTATTTCTTGTATAGTATTCATTGATTACTCTTCTGTGAACTCTTGGTTAGACAACAGTGAAATTTCTACGTTTTACAAAGTGATATCAGTACAGTGTCAGTTATCACTCCTTGTACAAAGAACTTCAAAATCTGATGAACGTATCTCTGGCATTCAATGTAACTGCTCTTACAGTTGCTATATCATGCTTTTATATGGTTGAGTACATATACAATGAAATGAAGCCACCTTCTATACAACTATAGCAAAAAGGTGCTCCATACTGCCACTCAGTGGGATTCCTCGTGAGTAACGCAGAAAGTCATTTTGTGTAACAAACTATTACAATATACAATTTCTTGTATAGTATTCATTGATTACTCTTTTCAATGCTCTGTTGGTTACAGGATAGTGATATTTCTAGGTTTTACAAAGTGATATCAGTACAGTGTCAGTTATCACTCCTTGTACAAACAACTTCAAAATCTGATGAATGTATCTCTTGCATTCAATGTAATTGCTCTTACAGTTGATATATCTTGATTTTATATGGTTGAGTACATATACAATTAAATGAAGCCACCTTCTATACAACTGCAGTAAAAAGGTGCTCCATACTGCCACTCAGTGGGATTCCTCGGGAGTAACGCAGAAAGTCATTTTGTGTAACAAACTATTACAATTTACAATCCAATGTATTTCTTGTATAGTATTCATTGATTACTCTTCTGCGATCTCTTGGTTAGACAACAGTGAAATTTCTAGGTTTTACAACGTGATATCAATACAGTGTCAGTAATCACTCCTTGTACAACCAACTTCAAAATCTGATGAATGTATCTCTTGCATTCAATGTAACTGCTCTTACAGTTGCTATATCATGCATTTAAATGGTTGAGTACATATACAATGAAATGAAGCATCCTTCTATACAACTATAGTAAAAAGGAGCTCCATACTGCCACTCAGTGGGATTCCTCGGGTGTAACGCAGAAAGTTATTTTGTGTAACAAACTATTACAATATATAATTTCTTGTATAGTATTCATTGATTACTCTTTTCAATGATCTGTTGGTTACAGGATAGTGATATTTCTAGGTTTTACAAAGTGATATCAGTACAGTGTCAGTTATCACTCCTTGTACAACCAACTTCAAAATCTGATGAATGTATCTCTGGCATTCAATGTAACTGCTCTTACAGTTGCTATATCATGCTTTTATATGGTTGAGTACATATACAATGAAATGAAGCCACCTTCTATACAACTATAGGAAAAAGGTGCTCCATACTGCCACTCAGTTGGATTCCTCGGGAGTAAGGCAGAAAGTTATTTTGTGTAACAAACTATTACAATTTACAATCCAATATATTTCTTGTATAGTATTCATTGATTACTCTATTGTGAACTCTTGGTTAGAGAACAGTGAAATTTCTACGTTTTACAAAGTGATATCAGTACAGTGTCAGTTATCACTCCTTGTACAAAGAACTTCAAAATCTGATGAATGTATCTCTGGCATTCAATGTAACTGCTCTTACAGTTGCTATATCATGCTTTTATATGGTTGAGTACATATACAATGAAATGAAGCCACCTTCTATACAACTATAGCAAAAAGGTGCTCCATACTGCCACTCAGTGGGATTCCTCGGGAGTAACGCAGAAAGTCATTTTGTGTAACAAACTATTACAATTTACAATCCAATGTATTTCTTGTATAGTATTCATTGATTACTCTTCTATGAACTCTTCGTTAGACAACAGTGAAATTTCTACGTTTTACAAAGTGATATCAGGACAGTGTCAGTTATCACTCCTTCTACAACCAACTTTAAAATCTGATGTTTGTATCTCTTGCATTCAATGTAACTGCTCTTACAGTTGCTATATCATGCTTTTATATGGTTGAGTACATATACAATGAAATGAAGCCACCTTCTATACAAGTATAGTAAAAAGGTGCTCCATACTGCCACTCAGTGGGATTCCTCGTGAGTAACGCAGAAAGTCATTTTGTGTAACAAACTATTACAATATACAATTTCTTGTATAGTATTCATTGATTACTCTTTTCAATGATCTGTTGGTTACAGGATAGTGATATTTCTAGGTTTTACAAAGAGATATCAGTACAGTGTCAGTTATCACTCCTTGTACAAACAACTTCAAAATCTGATGAATGTATCTCTGCCATTCAATGTAACTGCTCTTACAGTTGCTATATCATGCTTTTATATGGTTGAGTACATATACAATGAAATGAAGCCACCTTCTATACAACTATAGCAAAAAGGTGATCCATACTGCCACTTAGTGGGATTCCTCGGGAGTAACGCAGAAAGTCATTTTGTGTAACAAACTATTATAATTTACAATCCAATGTATTTCTTGGATAGTTTTCATTGATTACTCTTCTGTGAACTCTTGGTTAGACAACAGTGAAATTTCTACGTTTTACAAAGTGATATCAGTACAGTGTCAGTTATCACTCCTTGTACAACCAACTTCAAAATCTGATGAATGTATCTCTTGCATTCAATGTAACTGCTCTTACCGTTGCTATATCATGCTTTTATATGGTTGAGTACATATACAATGAAATGAAGCCACCTTCTATACAACTACAGTAAAAAGGTGCTCCATACTGCCACTCAGTGGGATTCCTCGGGAGTAACGCAGAAAGTCATTTTGTGTAACAAACTATTACAATTTACAATCCAATGTATTTCTTGTATAGTATTCATTGATTACTCTTCTGCGATCTCTTGGTTAGACAACAGTGAAATTTCTAGGTTTTACAACGTGATATCAATACAGTGTCAGTAATCACTCCTTGTACAACCAACTTCAAAATCTGATGAATGTATCTCTTGCATTCAATGTAACTGCTCTTACAGTTGCTATATCATGCTTTTATATGGTTGAGTACATATACAATGAAATGAAGCCACCTTCTATACAACTATAGTAAAAAGGAGCTCCATACTGCCACTCAGTGGGATTCCTCGGGAGTAACGCAGAAAGTCATTTTGTGTAACAAACTATTACAATTTACAATCCAATGTATTTCTTGTATAGTATTCATTGATTACTCTTCTGCGATCTCTTGGTTAGAGAACAGTGAAATTTCTAGGTTTTACAACGTGATATCAATACAGTGTCAGTAATCACTCCTTGTACAACCAACTTCAAAATCTGATGAATGTATCTCTGGCATTCAATGTAACTGCTCTTACAGTTGCTATATCATGCTTTTATATGGTTGAGTACATATACAATGAAATGAAGCCACCTTCTATACAACTATAGCAAAAAGGTGCTCCATACTGCCACTCAGTGGGATTCCTCGGGAGTAACGCAGAAAGTTATTTTGTGTAACTAACTATTACAATTTACAATCCAATATATTTCTTGTATAGTATTCATTGATTACTCTTCTGTGAACTCTTGGTTAGACAGCAGTGAAATTTCTACGTTTTACAAAGTGATATCAGGACAGTGTCAGTTATCACTGTTTGTACAACCAACTTTAAAATCTGATGAATGTATCTCTTGCATTCAATGTAACTGCTCTTACAGTTGCTATATCATGCTTTTATATGGTTGAGTACATATACAATGAAATGAAGCCACCTTCTATACAACTATAGTAAAAAGGTTCTCCATACTGCCACTCAGTGGGATTCCTCGGGAGTAACGCAGAAAGTCAATTTGTGTAACAAACTATTACAATATAAAATTTCTTGTATAGTATTCATTGATTACTCTTTTCAATGATCTGTTGGTTACAGGATAGTGATATTTCTAGGTTTTACAAAGTGATATCAGTACAGTGTCAGTTATCACTCCTTGTACAAACAACTTCAAAATCTGATGAATGTATCTCTGGCATTCAATGTAACTACTCTTACAGTTGCTATATCATGCTTTTATATGGTTGAGTACATATACAATGAAATAAAGCCACCTTCTATACAACTATAGTAAAAAGGTGCTCCATACTGCCACTCAGTGGGATTCCTCGGGAGTAACGCAGAAATTCATTTTGTGTAACAAACTATTACAATTTACAATCCAATGTATTTCTTGTATAGTATTCATTGATTACTCTTCTGTGAACTCTTGGTTAGACAACAGTGAAATTTCTACGTTTTACAAAGTGATATCAGTACAGTGTCAGTTATCACTCCTTGTACAACCAACTTCAAAATCTGATGAATGTATCTCTTGCATTCAATGTAATTGCTCTTACAGTTGATATATCTTGATTTTATATGGTTGAGTACATATACAATTAAATGAAGCCACCTTCTATACAACTACAGTAAAAAGGTGCTCCATACTGCCACTCATTGGGATTCCTCGGGAGTAACGCAGAAAGTCATTTTGTGTAACAAACTATTACAATTTACAATCCAATGTATTTCTTGTATAGTATTCATTGATTACTCTTCTGCGATCTCTTGGTTAGACAACAGTGAAATTTCTAGGTTTTACAACGTGATATCAATACAGTGTCAGTAATCACTCCTTGTACAACCAACTTCAAAATCTGATGAATGTATCTCTTGCATTCAATGTAACTGCTCTTACAGTTGCTATATCATGCTTTTATATGGTTGAGTACATATACAATGAAATGAAGCCACCTTCTATACAACTATAGTAAAAAGGAGCTCCATACTGCCACTCAGTGGGATTCCTCGGGAGTAACGCAGAAAGTCATTTTGTGTAACAAACTATTACAATATATAATTTCTTGTATAGTATTCATTGATTACTCTTTTCAATGATCTGTTGGTTACAGGATAGTGATATTTCTAGGTTTTACAAAGTGATATCAGTACAGTGTCAGTTATCACTCCTTGTACAAACAACTTCAAAATCTGATGAATGTATCTCTGGCATTCAATATAACTGCTGTTACAGTTGCTATATCATGCTTTTATTTGGTTGAGTACATATACAATGAAATGAAGCCACCTTCTATACAACTATAGCAAAAAGGTGCTCCATACTGCCACTCAGTGGGATTCCTCGGGAGTAACGCAGAAAGTCATTTTGTGTAACAAACTATTACAATTTACAATCCAATGTATTTCTTGTATAGTATTCATTGATTACTCTTCTGTGAACTCTTGGTTAGACAACAGTGAAATTTCTACGTTTTACAAAGTGATATCAGTACAGTGTCAGTTATCACTCCTTGTACAAAGAACTTCAAAATCTGATGAACGTATCTCTGGCATTCAATGTAACTGCTCTTACAGTTGCTATATCATGCTTTTATATGGTTGAGTACATATACAATGAAATGAAGCCACCTTCTATACAACTATAGCAAAAAGGTGCTCCATACTGCCACTCAGTGGGATTCCTCGGGAGTAACGCAGAAAGTCATTTTGTGTAACAAACTATTACAATTTACAATCCAATGTATTTCTTGTATAGTATTCATTGATTACTCTTCTGTGAACTCTTGGTTAGACAGCAGTGAAATTTCTACGTTTTACAAAGTGATATCAGGACAGTGTCAGTTATCACTGTTTGTACAACCAACTTTAAAATCTGATGAATGTATCTCTTGCATTCAATGTAACTGCTCTTACAGTTGCTATATCATGCTTTTATATGGTTGAGTACATATACAATGAAATGAAGCCACCTTCTATACAAGTATAGTAAAAAGGTGCTCCATACTGCCACTCAGTGGGATTCCTCGTGAGTAACGCAGAAAGTCATTTTGTGTAACAAACTATTACAATATACAATTTCTTGTATAGTATTCATTGATTACTCTTTTCAATGATCTGTTGGTTACAGGATACTGATATTTCTAGGTTTTACAAAGTGATATCAGTACAGTGTCAGTTATCATTCCTTGTACAAAAAACTTCAAAATCTGATGAATGTATCTCTGCCATTCAATGTAACTGCTCTTACAGTTGCTATATCATGCTTTTATATGGTTGAGTACATATACAATGAAATGAAGCCACCTTCTATACAACTATAGCAAAAAGGTGCTCCATACTGCCACTTAGTGGGATTCCTCGGGAGTAACGCAGAAAGTCATTTTGTGTAACAAACTATTATAATTTACAATCCAATGTATTTCTTGGATAGTTTTCATTGATTACTCTTCTGTGAACTCTTGGTTAGACAACAGTGAAATTTCTACGTTTTCCAAAGTGATATCAGTACAGTGTCAGTTATCACTCCTTGTACAACCAACTTCAAAATCTGATGAATGTATCTCTTGCATTCAATGTAACTGCTCTTACCGTTGCTATATCATGCTTTTATATGGTTGAGTACATATACAATGAAATGAAGCCACCTTTTATACAACTACAGTAAAAAGGTGCTCCATACTGCCACTCAGTGGGATTCCTCGCGAGTAACGCAGAAAGTCATTTTGTGTAACAAACTATTACAATTTACAATCCAATGTATTTCTTGTATAGTATTCATTGATTACTCTTCTGCGATCTCTTGGTTAGACAACAGTGAAATTTCTAGGTTTTACAACGTGATATCAATACAGTGTCAGTAATCACTCCTTGTACAACCAACTTCAAAATCTGATGAATGTATCTCTTGCATTCAATGTAACTGCTCTTACAGTTGCTATATCATGCTTTTATATGGTTGAGTACATATACAATGAAATGAAGCCACCTTCTATGCAACTATAGTAAAAAGGTTCTCCATACTGCCACTCAGTGGGATTCCTCGGGAGTAACGCAGAAAGTCAATTTGTGTAACAAACTATTACAATATAAAATTTCTTGTATAGTATTCATTGATTACTCTTTTCAATGATCTGTTGGTTACAGGATAGTGATATTTCTAGGTTTTACAAAGTGATATCAGTACAGTGTCAGTTATCACTCCTTGTACAAACAACTTCAAAATCTGATGAATGTATCTCTGGCATTCAATGTAACTACTCTTACAGTTGCTATATCATGCTTTTGTATGGTTGAGTACAGATACAATGAAATGAAGCCACCTTCTATACAACTATAGCAAAAAGGTGCTCCATACTGCCACTCAGTGGGATTCCTCGGGAGTAACGCAGAAATTCATTTTGTGTAACAAACTATTACAATTTACAATCCAATGTATTTCTTGTATAGTATTCATTGATTACTCTTCTGTGAACTCTTGGTTAGACAACAGTGAAATTTCTACGTTTTACAAAGTGATATCAGTACAGTGTCAGTTATCACTCCTTGTACAAAGAACTTCAAAATCTGATGAATGTATCTCTGGCATTCAATGTAACTGCTCTTACAGTTGCTATATCATGCTTTTATATGGTTGAGTACATATACAATGAAATGAAGCCACCTTCTATACAACTATAGTAAAAAGGTGCTCCATACTGCCACTCAGTGGGATTCCTCGTGAGTAACGCAGAAAGTCATTTTGTGTAACAAACTATTACAATATACAATTTCTTGTATAGTATTCATTGATTACTCTTTTCAATGATCTGTTGGTTACCGGATAGTGATATTTCTAGGTTTTACAAAGTGATATCAGTACAGTGTCAGTTATCACTCCTTGTACAAACAACTTCAAAATCTGATGAATGTATCTCTGCCATTCAATGTAACTGCTCTTACAGTTGCTATATCATGCTTTTATATGGTTGAGTACATATACAATGAAATGAAGCCACCTTCTATACAACTATAGCAAAAAGGTGCTCCATACTGCCACTTAGTGGGATTCCTCGGGAGTAACGCAGAAAGTCATTTTGTGTAACAAACTATTATAATTTACAATCCAATGTATTTCTTGGATAGTTTTCATTGATTACTCTTCTGTGAACTCTTGGTTAGACAACAGTGAAATTTCTACGTTTTACAAAGTGATATCAGTACAGTGTCAGTTATCACTCCTTGTACAACCAACTTCAAAATCTGATGAATGTATCTCTTGCATTCAATGTAACTGCTCTTACCGTTGCTATATCATGCTTTTATATGGTTGAGTACATATACAATGAAATGAAGCCACCTTCTATACAACTACAGTAAAAAGGTTCTCCATACTGCCACTCAGTGGGATTCCTCGCGAGTAACGCAGAAAGTCATTTTGTGTAACAAACTATTACAATTTACAATCCAATGTATTTCTTGTATAGTATTCATTGATTACACTTCTGCGATCTCTTGGTTAGACAACAGTGAAATTTCTAGGTTTTACAACGTGATATCAATACAGTGTCAGTAATCACTCCTTGTACAACCAACTTCAAAATCTGATGAATGTATCTCTTGCATTCAATGTAACTGCTCTTACAGTTGCTATATCATGCTTTTATATGGTTGAGTACATATACAATGAAATGAAGCCACCTTCTATACAACTATAGTAAAAAGGTGCTCCATACTGCCACTCAGTGGGATTCCTCGGGAGTAACGCAGAAATTCATTTTGTGTAACAAACTATTACAATTTACAATCCAATGTATTTCTTGTATAGTATTCATTGATTACTCTTCTGTGAACTCTTGGTTAGACAACAGTGAAATTTCTACGTTTTACAAAGTGATATCAGTACAGTGTCAGTTATCACTCCTTGTACAACCAACTTCAAAATCTGATGAATGTATCTCTTGCATTCAATGTAATTGCTCTTACAGTTGATATATCTTGATTTTATATGGTTGAGTACATATACAATTAAATGAAGCCACCTTCTATACAACTACAGTAAAAAGGTGCTCCATACTGCCACTCATTGGGATTCCTCGGGAGTAACGCAGAAAGTCATTTTGTGTAACAAACTATTACAATTTACAATCCAATGTATTTCTTGTATAGTATTCATTGATTACTCTTCTGCGATCTCTTGGTTAGACAACAGTGAAATTTCTAGGTTTTACAACGTGATATCAATACAGTGTCAGTAATCACTCCTTGTACAACCAACTTCAAAATCTGATGAATGTATCTCTTGCATTCAATGTAACTGCTCTTACAGTTGCTATATCATGCTTTTATATGGTTGAGTACATATACAATGAAATGAAGCCACCTTCTATACAACTATAGTAAAAAGGAGCTCCATACTGCCACTCAGTGGGATTCCTCGGGAGTAACGCAGAAAGTCATTTTGTGTAACAAACTATTACAATATATAATTTCTTGTATAGTATTCATTGATTACTCTTTTCAATGATCTGTTGGTTACAGGATAGTGATATTTCTAGGTTTTACAAAGTGATATCAGTACAGTGTCAGTTATCACTCCTTGTACAAACAACTTCAAAATCTGATGAATGTATCTCTGGCATTCAATATAACTGCTGTTACAGTTGCTATATCATGCTTTTATTTGGTTGAGTACATATACAATGAAATGAAGCCACCTTCTATACAACTACAGTAAAAAGGTGCTCCATACTGCCACTCAGTGGGATTCCTCGGGAGTAACGCAGAAAGTCATTTTGTGTAACAAACTATTACAATTTACAATCCAATGTATGTCTTGTATAGTATTCGTTGATTACTCTTCTGCGATCGCTTGGTTAGACAACATTGAAATTTCTAGGTTTTACAACGTGATATCAATACAGTGTCAGTAATCACTCCTTGTACAACCAACTTCAAAATCTGATGAACGTATCTCTTGCATTCAATGTAACTGCTCTTACAGTTGCTATATCATGCTTTTATATGGTTGAGTACATATACAATGAAATGAAGCCACCTTCTATACAACTATAGTAAAAAGGTGCTCCATACTGCCACTCAGTGGGATTCCTCGTGAGTAACGCAGAAAGTCATTTTGTGTAACAAACTATTACAATATACAATTTCTTGTATAGTATTCATTGATTACTCTTTTCAATGATCTGTTGGTTACAGGATACTGATATTTCTAGGTTTTACAAAGTGATATCAGTACAGTGTCAGTTATCACTCCTTGTACAAACAACTTCAAAATCTGATGAATGTATCTCTGGCATTCAATGTAACTGCTCTTACAGTTGCTATATCATGCTTTTATATGGTTGAGTACATATACAATGAAATGAAGCCACCTTCTATACAACTATAGCAAAAAGGTGCTCCATACTGCCACTCAGTGGGATTCCTTGGGAGTAACGCAGAAAGTCCTTTAGTGTAACAAACTATTACAATTTACAATCCAATGTATTTCTTGTATAGTATTCATTGATTACTCTTCTGTGAACTCTTGGTTAGACAACAGTGAAATTTCTACGTTTTACAAAGTGATATCAGGACAGTGTCAGTTATCACTCTTTGTACAACCAACTTTAAAATCTGATGAATGTATCTCTTGCATTCAATGTAACTGCTCTTACAGTTGCTATATCATGCTTTTATATGGTTGAGTACATATACAATGAAATGAAGCCACCTTCTATACAAGTATAGTAAAAAGGTGCTCCATACTGCCACTCAGTGGGATTCCTCGTGAGTAACGCAGAAAGTCATTTTGTGTAACAAACTATTACAATATACAATTTCTTGTAAAGTATTCATTGATTACTCTTTTCAATGATCTGTTGGTTACAGGATAGTGATATTTCTAGGTTTTACAAAGTGATATCAGTACAGTGTCAGTTATCACTCCTTGTACAAACAACTTCAAAATCTGATGAATGTATCTCTGCCATTCAATGTAACTGCTCTTACAGTTGCTATATCATGCTTTTATATGGTTGAGTACATATACAATGAAATGAAGCCACCTTCTATACAACTATAGCAAAAAGGTGCTCCATACTGCCACTTAGTGGGATTCCTCGGGAGTAACGCAGAAAGTCATTTTGTGTAACAAACTATTATAATTTACAATCCAATGTATTTCTTGGATAGTTTTCATTGATTACTCTTCTGTGAACTCTTGGTTAGACAACAGTGAAATTTCTACTTTTTACAAAGTGATATCAGTACAGTGTCAGTTATCACTCCTTGTACAACCAACTTCAAAATCTGATGAATGTATCTCTTGCATTCAATGTAACTGCTCTTACCGTTGCTATATCATGCTTTTATATGGTTGAGTACATATACAATGAAATGAAGCCACCTTCTATACAACTACAGTAAAAAGGTTCTCCATACTGCCACTCAGTGGGATTCCTCGCGAGTAACGCAGAAAGTCATTTTGTGTAACAAACTATTACAATTTACAATCCAATGTATTTCTTGTATAGTATTCATTGATTACTCTTCTGCGATCTCTTGGTTAGACAACAGTGAAATTTCTAGGTTTTACAACGTGATATCAATACAGTGTCAGTAATCACTCCTTGTACAACCAACTTCAAAATCTGATGAATGTATCTCTTGCATTCAATGTAACTGCTCTTACACTTGCTATATCATGCTTTTATATGGTTGAGTACATATACAATGAAATGAAGCCACCTTCTATACAACTATAGTAAAAAGGTGCTCCATACTGCCACTCAGTGGGATTCCTCGGGAGTAACGCAGAAATTCATTTTGTGTAACAAACTATTACAATTTACAATCCAATGTATTTCTTGTATAGTATTCATTGATTACTCTTCTGTGAACTCTTGGTTAGACAACAGTGAAATTTCTACGTTTTACAAAGTGATATCAGTACAGTGTCAGTTATCACTCCGTGTACAACCAACTTCAAAATCTGATGAATGTATCTCTTGCATTCAATGTAATTGCTCTTACAGTTGATATATCTTGATTTTATATGGTTGAGTACATATACAATTAAATGAAGCCACCTTCTATACAGCTACAGTAAAAAGGATCTCCACACAGCCACTCAGTGGGATTCCTCGGGAGTAACGCAGAAAGTCATTTTGTGTAACAAACTATTACAATTTACAATCCAATGTATTTCTTGTATAGTATTCATTGATTACTCTTCTGCGATCTCTTGGTTAGACAACAGTGAAATTTCTAGGTTTTAAACCGTGATATAAATACAGTGTCAGTAATCACTCCTTGTACAACCAACTTAAAATCTGATGAATGTATCTCTTGCATTCAATGTAACTGCTCTTACAATTGCTATATCATGCTTTTATATGGTTGAGTACATATACAATGAAATGAAGCCACCTTCTATACAACTATAGTAAAAAGGAGCTCCATACTGCCACTCAGTGGGATTCCTCGGGAGTAACGCAGAAAGTCATTTTGTGTAACAAACTATTACAATATATAATTTCTTGTATAGTATTCATTGATTACCCTTTTCAATAATCTGTTGGTTACAGGATAATGATATTTCTAGGTTTTACAAAGTGATATCAGTACAGTGTCAGTTATCACTCCTTGTACAAACAACTTCAAAATCTGATGAATGTATCTCTGGAATTCAATATAACTGCTCTTACAGTTGCTATATCATGCTTTTATTTGGTTGAGTACATATACAATGAAATGAAGCCACCTTCTATACAACTATAGCAAAAAGGTGCTCCATACTGCCACTCAGTGGGATTCCTCGGGAGTAACGCAGAAAGTCATTTTGTGTAACAAACTATTACAATTTACAATCCAATGTATTTCTTGTATAGTATTCATTGATTACTCTTCTGCGATCTCTTGGTTAGACAACAGTGAAATTTCTAGGTTTTACAACGTGATATCAATACAGTGTCAGTAATCACTCCTTGTACAACCAACTTCAAAATCTGATGAATGTATCTCTTGCATTCAATGTAACTGCTCTTACAGTTGCTATATCATGCTTTTATATGGTTGAGTACATATACAATGAAATGAAGCCACCTTCTATACAACTTTAGTAAAAAGGTGCTCCATACTGCCACTCAGTGGGATTCCTCGGGAGTAACGCAGAAAGTCATTTTGTGTAACAAACTATTACAATTTACAATCCAATGTATTTCTTGTATAGTATTCGTTGATTACTCTTCTGCGATCGCTTGGTTAGACAACATTGAAATTTCTAGGTTTTCCAACGTGATATCAATACAGTGTCAGTAATCACTCCTTGTACAACCAACTTCAAAATCTGATGAACGTATCTCTTGCATTCAATGTAACTGCTCTTACAGTTGCTATATCATGTTTTTATATGGTTGAGTACATATACAATGAAATGAAGCCACCTTCTATACAACTATAGTAAAAAGGTGCTCCATACTGCCACTCAGTGGGATTCCTCGTGAGTAACGCAGAAAGTCATTTTGTGTAACAAACTATTACAATATACAATTTCATGTATAGTATTCATTGATTACTCTTTTCAATGATCTGTTGGTTAGAGGATACTGATATTTCTAGGTTTTACAAAGTGATATCAGTACAGTGTCAGTTATCACTCCTTGTACAAACAACTTCAAAATCTGATGAATGTATCTCTGCCATTCAATGTAACTGCTCTTACAGTTGCTATATCATGCTTTTATATGGTTGAGTACATATACAATGAAATGAAGCCACCTTCTATACAACTATAGCAAAAAGGTGCTCCATACTGCCACTTAGTGGGATTCCTCGGGAGTAACGCAGAAAGTCATTTTGTGTAACAAACTATTATAATTTACAATCCAATGTATTTCTTGGATAGTTTTCATTGATTACTCTTCTGTGAACTCTTGGTTAGACAACAGTGAAATTTCTACGTTTTACAAAGTGATATCAGTACAGTGTCAGTTATCACTCCTTGTACAACCAACTTCAAAATCTGATGAATGTATCTCTTGCATTCAATGTAACTGCTCTTACCGTTGCTATATCATGCTTTTATATGGTTGAGTACATATACAATGAAATGAAGCCACCTTCTATACAACTACAGTAAAAAGGTGCTCCATACTGCCACTCAGTGGGATTCCTCGCGAGTAACGCAGAAAGTCATTTTGTGTAACAAACTATTACAATTTACAATCCAATGTATTTCTTGTATAGTATTCATTGATTACTCTTCTGCGATCTCTTGGTTAGACAACAGTGAAATTTCTAGGTTTTACAACGTAATATCAATACAGTGTCAGTTCTCACTCCTTGTACAACCAACTTCAAAATCTGATGAATGTATCTCTTGCATTCAATGTAACTGCTCTTACAGTTGCTATATCATGCTTTTATATGGTTGAGTACATATACAATGAAATGAAGCAACCTTCTATACAACTATAGTAAAAAGGTGCTCCATACTGCCACTCAGTGGGATTCCTCGGGAGTAACGCAGAAAGTCAATTTGTGTAACAAACTATTACAATATAAAATTTCTTGTATAGTATTCATTGATTACTCTTTTCAATGATCTGTTGGTTTCAGGATAGTGATATTTCTAGGTTTTACAAAGTGATATCAGTACAGTGTCAGTTATCACTCCTTGTACAAACAACTTCAAAATCTGATGAATGTATCTCTGGCATTCAATGTAACTGCTCTTACAGTTGCTATATCATGCTTTTATATGGTTGAGTACATATACAATGAAATGAAGCCACCTTCTATACAACTATAGCAAAAAGGTGCTCCATACTGCCACTCAGTGGGATTCTTCGGGAGTAACGCAGAAATTCATTTTGTGTAACAAAGTATTACAATTTACAATCCAATGTATTACTTGTATAGTATTCATTGATTACTCTTCTGTGAACTCTTGGTTAGACAACAGTGAAATTTCTACGTTTTACAAAGTGATATCAGTACAGTGTCAGTTATCATTCCTTGTACAACCAACTTCACAATCTGATGAATGTATCTCTTGCATTCAATGTAATTGCTCTTACAGTTGATATATCTTGATTTTATATGGTTGAGTACATATACAATTAAATGAAGCCACCTTCTATACAACTACAGTAAAAAGGTGCTCCATACTGCCACTCAGTGGGATTCCTCGGGAGTAACGCAGAAAGTCATTTTGTGTAATAAACTATTACAATTTACAATCCAATGTATTTCTTGTATAGTATTCATTGATTACTCTTCTGCGATCTCTTGGTTAGACAACAGTGATATTTCCAGGTTTTACAAAGTGATATCAGTACAGTGTCAGTTATCACTCGTTGTACAAACAACTTCAAAATCTGATGAATGTATCTCTGGCATTCAATGTAACTGCTCTTACTGTTGCTATATCATGCTTTTATTTGGTTGAGTACATATACAATGAAATGAAGCCACCTTCTATACAACTATAGCAAAAAGGTGCTCCATACTGCCACTCAGTGGGATTCCTCGGGAGTAACGCAGAAATTCATTTTGTGTAACAAACTATTACAATTTACAATCCAATGTATTTCTTGTATAGTATTCATTGATTACTCTTCTGTGAACTCTTGGTTAGACAACAGTGAAATTTCTACGTTTTACAAAGTGATATCAATACAGTGTCAGTAATCACTCCTTGTACAACCAACTTCAAAATCTGATGAACGTATCTCTTGCATTCAATGTAACTGCTCTTACAGTTGCTATATCATGTTTTTATATGGTTGAGTACATATACAATGAAATGAAGCCACCTTCTATACAACTATAGTAAAAAGGTGCTCCATACTGCCACTCAGTGGGATTCCTCGTGAGTAACGCAGAAAGTCATTTTGTGTAACAAACTATTACAATATACAATTTCATGTATAGTATTCATTGATTACTCTTTTCAATGATCTGTTGGTTAGAGGATACTGATATTTCTAGGTTTTACAAAGTGATATCAGTACAGTGTCAGTTATCACTCCTTGTACAAACAACTTCAAAATCTGATGAATGTATCTCTGCCATTCAATGTAACTGCTCTTACAGTTGCTATATCATGCTTTTATATGGTTGAGTACATATACAATGAAATGAAGCCACCTTCTATACAACTATAGCAAAAAGGTGCTCCATACTGCCACTTAGTGGGATTCCTCGGGAGTAACGCAGAAAGTCATTTTGTGTAACAAACTATTATAATTTACAATCCAATGTATTTCTTGGATAGTTTTCATTGATTACTCTTCTGTGAACTCTTGGTTAGACAACAGTGAAATTTGTACGTTTTACAAAGTGATATCAGTACAGTGTCAGTTATCACTCCTTGTACAACCAACTTCAAAATCTGATGAATGTATCTCTTGCATTCAATGTAACTGCTCTTACCGTTGCTATATCATGCTTTTATATGGTTGAGTACATATACAATGAAATGAAGCCACCTTCTATACAACTACAGTAAAAAGGTGCTCCATACTGCCACTCAGTGGGATTCCTCGCGAGTAACGCAGAAAGTAATTTTGTGTAACAAACTATTACAATTTACAATCCAATGTATTTCTTGTATAGTATTCATTGATTACTCTTCTGCGATCTCTTGGTTAGACAACAGTGAAATTTCTAGGTTTTACAACGTGATATCAATACAGTGTCAGTAATCACTCCTTGTACAACCAACTTCAAAATCTGATGAATGTATCTCTTGCATTCAATGTAACTGCTCTTACAGTTGCTATATCATGCTTTTATATGGTTGAGTACATATACAATGAAATGAAGCCACCTTCTATACAACTATAGTAAAAAGGTGCTCCATACTGCCACTCAGTGGGATTCCTCGGGAGTAACGCAGAAAGTCAATTTGTGTAACAAACTATTACAATATAAAATTTCTTGTATAGTATTCATTGATTACTCTTTTCAATGATCTGTTGGTTACAGGATAGTGATATTTCTAGGTTTTACAAAGTGATATCAGTACAGTGTCAGTTATCACTCCTTGTACAAACAACTTCAAAATCTGATGAATGTATCTCTGGCATTCAATGTAACTGCTCTTACAGTTGCTATATCATGCTTTTATATGGTTGAGTACATATACAATGAAATGAAGCCACCTTCTATACAACTATAGCAAAAAGGTGCTCCAAACTGCCACTCAGTGGGATTCCTCGGGAGTAACGCAGAAATTCATTTTGTGTAACAAAGTATTACAATTTACAATCCAATGTATTTCTTGTATAGTATTCATTGATTACTCTTCTGTGAACTCTTGGTTAGACAACAGTGAAATTTCTACGTTTTACAAAGTGATATCAGTACAGTGTCAGTTATCATTCCTTGTACAACCAACTTCAAAATCTGATGAATGTATCTCTTGCATTCAATGTAATTGCTCTTACAGTTGATATATCTTGATTTTATATGGTTGAGTACATATACAATTAAATGAAGCCACCTTCTATACAACTACAGTAAAAAGGTGCTCCATACTGCCACTCAGTGGGATTCCTCGGGAGTAACGCAGAAAGTCATTTTGTGTAATAAACTATTACAATTTACAATCCAATGTATTTCTTGTATAGTATTCATTGATTACTCTTCTGCGATCTCTTGGTTAGACAACAGTGATATTTCCAGGTTTTACAAAGTGATATCAGTACAGTGTCAGTTATCACTCCTTGTACAAACAACTTCAAAATCTGATGAATGTATCTCTGGCATTCAATGTAACTGCTCTTACTGTTGCTATATCATGCTTTTATTTGGTTGAGTACATATACAATGAAATGAAGCCACCTTCTATACAACTATAGCAAAAAGGTGCTCCATACTGCCACTCAGTGGGATTCCTCGGGAGTAACGCAGAAATTCATTTTGTGTAACAAACTATTACAATTTACAATCCAATGTATTTCTTGTATAGTATTCATTGATTACTCTTCTGTGAACTCTTGGTTAGACAACAGTGAAATTTCTACGTTTTACAAAGTGATATCAATACAGTGTCAGTAATCACTCCTTGTACAACCAACTTCAAAATCTGATGAACGTATCTCTTGCATTCAATGTAACTGCTCTTACAGTTGCTATATCATGTTTTTATATGGTTGAGTACATATACAATGAAATGAAGCCACCTTCTATACAACTATAGTAAAAAGGTGCTCCATACTGCCACTCAGTGGGATTCCTCGTGAGTAACGCAGAAAGTCATTTTGTGTAACAAACTATTACAATATACAATTTCATGTATAGTATTCATTGATTACTCTTTTCAATGATCTGTTGGTTAGAGGATACTGATATTTCTAGGTTTTACAAAGTGATATCAGTACAGTGTCAGTTATCACTCCTTGTACAAACAACTTCAAAATCTGATGAATGTATCTCTTGCATTCAATGTAACTGCTCTTACAGTTGCTATATCATGCTTTTATATGGTTGAGTACATATACAATTAAATGAAGCCACCTTCTATACAACTACAGTAAAAAGGATCTCCACACAGCCACTCAGTGGGATTCCTCGGGAGTAACGCAGAAAGTCATTTTGTGTAACAAACTATTACAATTTACAATCCAATGTATTTCTTGTATAGTATTCATTGATTACTCTTCTGCGATCTCTTGGTTAGACAACAGTGAAATTTCTAGGTTTTACAACGTGATATAAATACAGTGTCAGTAATCACTCCTTGTACAACCAACTTAAAATCTGATGAATGTATCTCTTGCATTCAATGTAACTGCTCTTACAATTGCTATATCATGCTTTTATATGGTTGAGTACATATACAATGAAATGAAGCCACCTTCTATACAACTATAGTAAAAAGGAGCTCCATACTGCCACTCAGTGGGATTCCTCGGGAGTAACGCAGAAAGTCATTTTGTGTAACAAACTATTACAATATATAATTTCTTGTATAGTATTCATTGATTACCCTTTTCAATGATCTGTTGGTTACAGGATAGTGATATTTCTAGGTTTTACAAAGTGATATCAGTACAGTGTCAGTTATCACTCCTTGTACAAACAACTTCAAAATCTGATGAATGTATCTCTGGCATTCAATATAACTGCTCTTACAGTTGCTATATCATGCTTTTATTTGGTTGAGTACATATACAATGAAATGAAGCCACCTTCTATACAACTATAGCAAAAAGGTGCTCCATACTGCCACTCAGTGGGATTCCTCGGGAGTAACGCAGAAAGTCATTTTGTGTAACAAACTATTACAATTTACAATCCAATGTATTTCTTGTATAGTATTCATTGATTACTCTTCTGCGATCTTTTGGTTAGACAACAGTGAAATTTCTAGGTTTTACAACGTGATATCAATACAGTGTCAGTAATCACTCCTTGTACAACCAACTTCAAAATCTGATGAATGTATCTCTTGCATTCAATGTAACTGCTCTTACAGTTGCTATATCATGCTTTTATATGGTTGAGTACATATACAATGAAATGAAGCCACCTTCTATACAACTTTAGTAAAAAGGTGCTCCATACTGCCACTCAGTGGGATTCCTCGGGAGTAACGCAGAAAGTCATTTTGTGTAACAAACTATTACAATTTACAATCCAATGTATTTCTTGTATAGTATTCGTTGATTACTCTTCTGCGATCGCTTGGTTAGACAACATTGAAATTTCTAGGTTTTCCAACGTGATATCAATACAGTGTCAGTAATCACTCCTTGTACAACCAACTTCAAAATCTGATGAACGTATCTCTTGCATTCAATGTAACTGCTCTTACAGTTGCTATATCATGTTTTTATATGGTTGAGTACATATACAATGAAATGAAGCCACCTTCTATACAACTATAGTAAAAAGGTGCTCCATACTGCCACTCAGTGGGATTCCTCGTGAGTAACGCAGAAAGTCATTTTGTGTAACAAACTATTACAATATACAATTTCATGTATAGTATTCATTGATTACTCTTTTCAATGATCTGTTGGTTAGAGGATACTGATATTTCTAGGTTTTACAAAGTGATATCAGTACAGTGTCAGTTATCACTCCTTGTACAAACAACTTCAAAATCTGATGAATGTATCTCTGCCATTCAATGTAACTGCTCTTACAGTTGCTATATCATGCTTTTATATGGTTGAGTACATATACAATGAAATGAAGCCACCTTCTATACAACTATAGCAAAAAGGTGCTCCATACTGCCACTTAGTGGGATTCCTCGGGAGTAACGCAGAAAGTCATTTTGTGTAACAAACTATTATAATTTACAATCCAATGTATTTCTTGGATAGTTTTCATTGATTACTCTTCTGTGAACTCTTGGTTAGACAACAGTGAAATTTCTACGTTTTACAAAGTGATATCAGTACAGTGTCAGTTATCACTCCTTGTACAACCAACTTCAAAATCTGATGAATGTATCTCTTGCATTCAATGTAACTGCTCTTACCGTTGCTATATCATGCTTTTATATGGTTGAGTACATATACAATGAAATGAAGCCACCTTCTATACAACTACAGAAAAAAGGTGCTCCATACTGCCACTCAGTGGGATTCCTCGCGAGTAACGCAGAAAGTCATTTTGTGTAACAAACTATTACCATTTACAATCCAATGTATTTCTTGTATAGTATTCATTGATTACTCTTCTGCGATCTCTTGGTTAGACAACAGTGAAATTTCTAGGTTTTACAACGTGATATCAATACAGTGTCAGTTCTCACTCCTTGTACAACCAACTTCAAAATCTGATGAATGTATCTCTTGCATTCAATGTAACTGCTCTTACAGTTGCTATATCATGCTTTTATATGGTTGAGTACATATACAATGAAATGAAGCAACCTTCTATACAACTATAGTAAAAAGGTGCTCCATACTGCCACTCAGTGGGATTCCTCGGGAGTAACGCAGAAAGTCAATTTGTGTAACAAACTATTACAATATAAAATTTCTTGTATAGTATTCATTGATTACTCTTTTCAATGATCTGTTGGTTTCAGGATAGTGATATTTCTAGGTTTTACAAAGTGATATCAGTACAGTGTCAGTTATCACTCCTTGTACAAACAACTTCAAAATCTGATGAATGTATCTCTGGCATTCAATGTAACTGCTCTTACAGTTGCTATATCATGCTTTTATATGGTTGAGTACATATACAATGAAATGAAGCCACCTTCTATACAACTATAGCAAAAAGGTGCTCCATACTGCCACTCAGTGGGATTCCTCGGGAGTAACGCAGAAATTCATTTTGTGTAACAAAGTATTACAATTTACAATCCAATGTATTTCTTGTATAGTATTCATTGATTACTCTTCTGTGAACTCTTGGTTAGACAACAGTGAAATTTCTACGTTTTACAAAGTGATATCAGTACAGTGTCAGTTATCATTCCTTGTACAACCAACTTCAAAATCTGATGAATGTATCTCTTGCATTCAATGTAATTGCTCTTACAGTTGATATATCTTGATTTTATATGGTTGAGTACATATACAATTAAATGAAGCCACCTTCTATACAACTACAGTAAAAAGGTGCTCCATACTGCCACTCAGTGGGATTCCTCGGGAGTAACGCAGAAAGTCATTTTGTGTAATAAACTATTACAATTTACAATCCAATGTATTTCTTGTATAGTATTCATTGATTACTCTTCTGCGATCTCTTGGTTAGACAACAGTGATATTTCCAGGTTTTACAAAGTGATATCAGTACAGTGTCAGTTATCACTCCTTGTACAAACAACTTCAAAATCTGATGAATGTATCTCTGGCATTCAATGTAACTGCTCTTACAGTTGCTATATCATGCTTTTATTTGGTTGAGTACATATACAATGAAATGAAGCCACCTTCTATACAACTATAGCAAAAAGGTGCTCCATACTGCCACTCAGTGGGATTCCTCGGGAGTAACGCAGAAATTCATTTTGTGTAACAAACTATTACAATTTACAATCCAATGTATTTCTTGTATAGTATTCATTGATTACTCTTCTGTGAACTCTTGGTTAGACAACAGTGAAATTTCTACGTTTTACAAAGTGATATCAATACAGTGTCAGTAATCACTCCTTGTACAACCAACTTCAAAATCTGATGAACGTATCTCTTGCATTCAATGTAACAGCTCTTACAGTTGCTATATCATGTTTTTATATGGTTGAGTACATATACAATGAAATGAAGCCACCTTCTATACAACTATAGTAAAAAGGTGCTCCATACTGCCACTCAGTGGGATTCCTCGGGAGTAACGCAGAAAGTCATTTTGTGTAACAAACTATTACAATATAAAATTTCATGTATAGTATTCATTGATTACTCTTTTCAATGATCTGTTGGTTACAGGATAGTGATATTTCTAGGTTTTACAAAGTGATATCAGTACAGTGTCAGTTATCACTCCTTGTACAAACAACTTCAAAATCTGATGAATGTATCTCTGCCATTCAATGTAACTGCTCTTACAGTTGCTATATCATGCTTTTATATGGTTGAGTACATATACAATGAAATGAAGCCACCTTCTATACAACTATAGCAAAAAGGTGCTCCATACTGCCACTTAGTGGGATTCCTCGGGAGTAACGCAGAAAGTCATTTTGTGTAATAAACTATTACAATTTACAATCCAATGTATTTCTTGTATAGTATTCATTGATTACTGTTCTGCGATCTCTTGGTTAGACAACAGTGAAATTTCTACGTTTTACAAAGTGATATCAGTACAGTGTCAGTTATCACTCCTTGTACAACCAACTTCAAAATCTGATGAATGTATCTCTTGCATTCAATGTAACTGCTCTTACCGTTGCTATATCATGCTTTTATTTGGTTGAGTACATATACAATGAAATGAAGCCACCTTCTATACAACTATAGCAAAAAGGTGCTCCATACTGCCACTCAGTGGGATTCCTCGGGAGTAACGCAGAAATTCATTTTGTGTAACAAACTATTACAATTTACAATCCAATGTATTTCTTGTATAGTATTCATTGATTACTCTTCTGTGAACTCTTGGTTAGACAACAGTGAAATTTCTACGTTTTACAAAGTGATATCAATACAGTGTCAGTAATCACTCCTTGTACAACCAACTTCAAAATCTGATGAACGTATCTCTTGCATTCAATGTAACTGCTCTTACAGTTGCTATATCATGTTTTTATATGGTTGAGTACATATACAATGAAATGAAGCCACCTTCTATACAACTATAGTAAAAAGGTGCTCCATACTGCCACTCAGTGGGATTCCTCGTGAGTAACGCAGAAAGTCATTTTGTGTAACAAACTATTACAATATACAATTTCATGTATAGTATTCATTGATTACTCTTTTCAATGATCTGTTGGTTAGAGGATACTGATATTTCTAGGTTTTACAAAGTGATATCAGTACAGTGTCAGTTATCACTCCTTGTACAAACAACTTCAAAATCTGATGAATGTATCTCTGCCATTCAATGTAACTGCTCTTACAGTTGCTATATCATGCTTTTATATGGTTGAGTACATATACAATGAAATGAAGCCACCTTCTATACAACTATAGCAAAAAGGTGCTCCATACTGCCACTTAGTGGGATTCCTCGGGAGTAACGCAGAAAGTCATTTTGTGTAACAAACTATTATAATTTACAATCCAATGTATTTCTTGGATAGTTTTCATTGATTACTCTTCTGTGAACTCTTGGTTAGACAACAGTGAAATTTCTACGTTTTACAAAGTGATATCAGTACAGTGTCAGTTATCACTCCTTGTACAACCAACTTCAAAATCTGATGAATGTATCTCTTGCATTCAATGTAACTGCTCTTACCGTTGCTATATCATGCTTTTATATGGTTGAGTACATATACAATGAAATGAAGCCACCTTCTATACAACTACAGTAAAAAGGTGCTCCATACTGCCACTCAGTGGGATTCCTCGCGAGTAACGCAGAAAGTCATTTTGTGTAACAAACTATTACAATTTACAATCCAATGTATTTCTTGGATAGTTTTCATTGATTACTCTTCTGTGAACTCTTGGTTAGACAACAGTGAAATTTCTACGTTTTACAAAGTGATATCAGTACAGTGTCAGTTATCACTCCTTGTACAACCAACTTCAAAATCTGATGAATGTATCTCTTGCATTCAATGTAACTGCTCTTACAGTTGCTATATCATGCTTTTATATGGTTGAGTACATATACAATGAAATGAAGCCACCTTCTATACAACTATAGTAAAGAGGTGCTCCATACTGCCACTCAGTGGGATTCCTCGGGAGTAACGCAGAAAGTCAATTTGTGTAACAAACTATTACAATATAAAATTTCTTGTATAGTATTCATTGATTACTCTTTTCAATGATCTCTTGGTTACAGGATAGTGATATTTCTAGGTTTTACAAAGTGATATCAGTACAGTGTCAGTTATCACTCCTTGTACAAACAACTTCAAAATCTGATGAATGTATCTCTGGCATTCAATGTAACTGCTCTTACAGTTGCTATATCATGCTTTTATATGGTTGAGTACATATACAATGAAATGAAATCACCTTCTATACAACTGTAGCAAAAAGGTGCTCCATACTGCCACTCAGTGGGATTCCTCGGGAGTAACGCAGAAATTCATTTTGTGTAACAAACGATTACAATTTACAATCCAATGTATTTCTTGTATAGTATTCATTGATTACTCTTCTGTGAACTCTTGGTTAGACAACAGTGAAATTTCTACGTTTTACAAAGTGATATCAGTACAGTGTAAGTTATCATTCCTTGTACAACCAACTTCAAAATCTGATGAATGTATCTCTTGCATTCAATGTAATTGCTCTTACAGTTGATATATCTTGATTTTATATGGTTGAGTACATATACAATTAAATGAAGCCACCTTCTATACAACTACAGTAAAAAGGTGCTCCATACTGCCATTCAGTGGGATTCCTCGGGAGTAACGCAGAAAGTCATTTTGTGTAACTAACTATTACAATTTACAATCCAATGTATTTCTTGTATAGAATTCATTGATTACTCTTCTGCGATCTCTTGGTTAGACAACAGTGATATTTCTAGGTTTTACAAAGTGATATCAGTACAGTGTCAGTTATCACTCCTTGTACAAACAACTTCAAAATCTGATGAATGTATCTCTGGCATTCAATGTAACTGCTCTTACAGTTGCTATATCATGCTTTTATATGGTTGAGTACATATACAATGAAATGAAGCCACCTTCTATACAACTATAGCAAAAAGGTGCTCCATACTGCCACTCAGTGGGATTCCTCGGGAGTAACGCAGAAATTCATTTTGTGTAACAAACTATTACAATTTACAATCCAATGTATTTCTTGTATAGTATTCATTGATTACTCTTCTGTGAACTCTTGGTTAGACAACAGTGAAATTTCTACGTTTTACAAAGTGATATCAGTACAGTGTCAGTTATCATTCCTTGTACAACCAACTTCAAAATCTGATGAATGTATCTCTTGCATTCAATGTAATTGCTCTTACAGTTGATATATCTTGATTTTATATGGTTGAGTACATATACAATTAAATGAAGCCACCTTCTATACAACTACAGTAAAAAGGTGCTCCATACTGCCACTCAGTGGGATTCCTCGGGAGTAACGCAGAAAGTCATTTTGTGTAATAAACTATTACAATTTACAATCCAATGTATTTCTTGTATAGTATTCATTGATTACTCTTCTGCGATCTCTTGGTTAGACAACAGTGATATTTCCAGGTTTTACAAAGTGATATCAGTACAGTGTCAGTTATCACTCCTTGTACAAACAACTTCAAAATCTGATGAATGTATCTCTGGCATTCAATGTAACTGCTCTTACAGTTGCTATATCATGCTTTTATTTGGTTGAGTACATATACAATGAAATGAAGCCACCTTCTATAAACTACAGTAAAAAGGTGCTCCATACTGCCACGCAGTGGGATTCCTCGGGAGTAACGCAGAAAGTCATTTTGTGTAACAAACTATTACAATTTACAATCCAATGTATTTCTTGTATAGTATTCATTGATTACTCTTCTGCGATCTCTTGGTTAGACAACAGTGATATTTCTAGATTTTACAAAGTGATATCAGTACAGTGTTAGTTATCACTCCTTGTACAAACAACTTCAAAATCTGATGAATGTATCTCTGGCATTCAATGTAACTGCTCTTACAGTTGCTATATCATGCTTTTATTTGGTTGAGTACATATACAATGAAATGAAGCCACCTTCTATACAACTACAGTAAAAAGGTGCTCCATACTGCCACTCAGTGGGATTCCTCGCGAGTAACGCAGAAAGTCATTTTGTGTAACAAACTATTACAATTTACAATCCAATGTATTTCTTGTATAGTATTCATTGATTACTCTTTTCAATGATCTGTTGGTTACAGGATAGTGATATTTCTAGGTTTTACAAAGTGATATCAGTACAGTGTCAGTTATCACTCCTTGTACAAACAACTTCAAAATCTGATGAATGTATCTCTGGCATTCAATGTAACTGCTCTTACAGTTGCTATATCATGCTTTTATATGGTTGAGTACATATACAATGAAATGAAGCCACCTTCTATACAACTATAGCAAAAAGGTGCTCCATACTGCCACTCAGTGGGATTCCTCGGGAGTAACGCAGAAATTCATTTTGTGTAACAAACTATTACAATTTACAATCCAATGTATTTCTTGTATAGTATTCATTGATTACTCTTCTGTGAACTCTTGGTTAGACAACAGTGAAATTTCTACGTTTTACAAAGTGATATCAGTACAGTGTCAGTTATCATTCCTTGTACAACCAACTTCAAAATCTGATGAATGTATCTCTTGCATTCAATGTAATTGCTCTTACAGTTGATATATCTTGATTTTATATGGTTGAGTACATATACAATTAAATGAAGCCACCTTCTATAAACTACAGTAAAAAGGTGCTCCATACTGCCACGCAGTGGGATTCCTCGGGAGTAACGCAGAAAGTCATTTTGTGTAACAAACTATTACAATTTACAATCCAATGTATTTCTTGTATAGTATTCATTGATTACTCTTCTGCGATCTCTTGGTTAGACAACAGTGATATTTCTAGGTTTTACAAAGTGATATCAGTACAGTGTTAGTTATCACTCCTTGTACAAACAACTTCAAAATCTGATGAATGTATCTCTGGCATTCAATGTAACTGCTCTTACAGTTGCTATATCATGCTTTTATTTGGTTGAGTACACATACAATGAAATGAAGCCACCTTCTATACAACTACAGTAAAAAGGTGCTCCATACTGCCACTCAGTGGGATTCCTCGCGAGTAACGCAGAAAGTCATTTTGTGTAACAAACTATTACAATTTACAATCCAATGTATTTCTTGTATAGTATTCATTGATTACTCTTCTGCGATCTCTTGGTTAGACAACAGTGAAATTTCTAGGTTTTACAACGTGATATCAATACAGTGTCAGTAATCACTCCTTGTACAACCAACTTCAAAATCTGATGAATGTATCTCTTGCATTCAATGTAACTGCTCTTACAGTTGCTATATCATGCTTTTATATGGTTGAGTACATATACAATGAAATGAAGCCACCTTCTATACAACTATAGTAAAAAGGTGCTCCATACTGCCACTCAGTGGGATTCCTCGGGAGTAACGCAGAAAGTCAATTTGTGTAACAAACTATTACAATATAAAATTTCTTGTATAGTATTCATTGATTACTCTTTTCAATGATCTGTTGGTTACAGGATAGTGATATTTCTAGGTTTTACAAAGTGATATCAGTACAGTGTCAGTTATCACTCCTTGTACAAACAACTTCAAAATCTGATGAATGTATCTCTGGCATTCAATGTAACTGCTCTTACAGTTGCTATATCATGCTTTTATATGGTTGAGTACATATACAATGAAATGAAGCCACCTTCTATACAACTACAGTAAAAAGGTGCTCCATACTGCCACTCAGTGGGATTCCTCGGGAGTAACGCAGAAAGTCATTTTGTGTAATAAACTATTACAATTTACAATCCAATATATTTCTTGTATAGTATTCATTGATTACTGTTCTGCGATCTCTTGGTTAGACAACAGTGATATTTCCAGGTTTTACAAAGTGATATCAGTACAGTGTCAGTTATCACTCCTTGTACAAACAACTTCAAAATCTGATGAATGTATCTCTGGCATTCAATGTAACTGCTCTTACAGTTGCTATATCATGCTTTTATTTGGTTGAGTACATATACAATGAAATGAAGCCACCTTCTATACAACTATAGCAAAAAGGTGCTCCATACTGCCACTCAGTGGGATTCCTCGGGAGTAACGCAGAAATTCATTTTGTGTAACAAACTATTACAATTTACAATCCAATGTATTTCTTGTATAGTATTCATTGATTACTCTTCTGTGAACTCTTGGTTAGACAACAGTGAAATTTCTACGTTTTACAAAGTGATATCAATACAGTGTCAGTAATCACTCCTTGTACAACCAACTTCAAAATCTGATGAACGTATCTCTTGCATTCAATGTAACTGCTCTTACAGTTGCTATATCATGTTTTTATATGGTTGAGTACATATACAATGAAATGAAGCCACCTTCTATACAACTATAGTAAAAAGGTGCTCCATACTGCCACTCAGTGGGATTCCTCGTGAGTAACGCAGAAAGTCATTTTGTGTAACAAACTATTACAATATACAATTTCATGTATAGTATTCATTGATTACTCTTTTCAATGATCTGTTGGTTAGAGGATACTGATATTTCTAGGTTTTACAAAGTGATATCAGTACAGTGTCAGTTATCACTCCTTGTACAAACAACTTCAAAATCTGATGAATGTATCTCTGCCATTCAATGTAACTGCTCTTACAGTTGCTATATCATGCTTTTATATGGTTGAGTACATATACAATGAAATGAAGCCACCTTCTATACAACTATAGCAAAAAGGTGCTCCATACTGCCACTTAGTGGGATTCCTCGGGAGTAACGCAGAAAGTCATTTTGTGTAACAAACTATTATAATTTACAATCCAATGTATTTCTTGGATAGTTTTCATTGATTACTCTTCTGTGAACTCTTGGTTAGACAACAGTGAAATTTCTACGTTTTACAAAGTGATATCAGTACAGTGTCAGTTATCACTCCTTGTACAACCAACTTCAAAATCTGATGAATGTATCTCTTGCATTCAATGTAACTGCTCTTACCGTTGCTATATCATGCTTTTATATGGTTGAGTACATATACAATGAAATGAAGCCACCTTCTATACAACTACAGTAAAAAGGTGCTCCATACTGCCACTCAGTGGGATTCCTCGCGAGTAACGCAGAAAGTCATTTTGTGTAACAAACTATTACAATTTACAATCCAATGTATTTCTTGGATAGTTTTCATTGATTACTCTTCTGTGAACTCTTGGTTAGACAACAGTGAAATTTCTACGTTTTACAAAGTGATATCAGTACAGTGTCAGTTATCACTCCTTGTACAACCAACTTCAAAATCTGATGAATGTATCTCTTGCATTCAATGTAACTGCTCTTACAGTTGCTATATCATGCTTTTATATGGTTGAGTACATATACAATGAAATGAAGCCACCTTCTATACAACTATAGTAAAGAGGTGCTCCATACTGCCACTCAGTGGGATTCCTCGGGAGTAACGCAGAAAGTCAATTTGTGTAACAAACTATTACAATATAAAATTTCTTGTATAGTATTCATTGATTACTCTTTTCAATGATCTCTTGGTTACAGGATAGTGATATTTCTAGGTTTTACAAAGTGATATCAGTACAGTGTCAGTTATCACTCCTTGTACAAACAACTTCAAAATCTGATGAATGTATCTCTGGCATTCAATGTAACTGCTCTTACAGTTGCTATATCATGCTTTTATATGGTTGAGTACATATACAATGAAATGAAGTCACCTTCTATACAACTGTAGCAAAAAGGTGCTCCATACTGCCACTCAGTGGGATTCCTCGGGAGTAACGCAGAAATTCATTTTGTGTAACAAACGATTACAATTTACAATCCAATGTATTTCTTGTATAGTATTCATTGATTACTCTTCTGTGAACTCTTGGTTAGACAACAGTGAAATTTCTACGTTTTACAAAGTGATATCAGTACAGTGTAAGTTATCATTCCTTGTACAACCAACTTCAAAATCTGATGAATGTATCTCTTGCATTCAATGTAATTGCTCTTACAGTTGATATATCTTGATTTTATATGGTTGAGTACATATACAATTAAATGAAGCCACCTTCTATACAACTACAGTAAAAAGGTGCTCCATACTGCCATTCAGTGGGATTCCTCGGGAGTAACGCAGAAAGTCATTTTGTGTAACTAACTATTACAATTTACAATCCAATGTATTTCTTGTATAGAATTCATTGATTACTCTTCTGCGATCTCTTGGTTAGACAACAGTGATATTTCTAGGTTTTACAAAGTGATATCAGTACAGTGTCAGTTATCACTCCTTGTACAAACAACTTCAAAATCTGATGAATGTATCTCTGGCATTCAATGTAACTGCTCTTACAGTTGCTATATCATGCTTTTATTTGGTTGAGTACATATACAATTAAATGAAGCCACCTTCTATACAACTATAGCAAAAAGGTGCTCCATACTGCCACTCAGTGGGATTCCTCGGGAGTAACGCAGAAAGTCATTTTGGGTAACGAACTATTATAATTTACAATCCAATGTATTTCTTGGATAGTTTTCATTGATTACTCTTCTGTGAACTCTTGGATAGACAACAGTGAAATTTCTACGTTTTACAAAGTGATATCAATACAGTGTCAGTAATCACTCCTTGTACAACCAACTTCACAATCTGATGAATGTATCTCTTGCATTCAATGTAACTGTTTTTACTTTTGCTATATCATGCTTTTATATGGTTGAGTACATATACAATGAAATGAAGCCACCTTCTATACAACTACAGTAAAAAGGTGCTCCATACTGCCACTCAGTGGGATTCCTCGCGAGTAACGCAGAAAGTCATTTTGTGTAACAAACTATTACAATATATAATTTCTTGTATAGTATTCATTGATTACTCTTTTCAATGATCTGTTGGTTACAGGATAGTGATATTTCTAGGTTTTACAAAGTGATATCAGTACAGTGTCAGTTATCACTCCTTGTACAAACAACTTCAAAATCTGATGAATGTATCTCTGGCATTCAATGTAACTGCTCTTACAGTTGCTATATCATGCTTTTATATGGTTGAGTACATATACAATGAAATGAAGCCACCTTCTATACAACTATAGCAAAAAGGTGCTCCATACTGCCACTCAGTGGGATTCCTCGGGAGTAACGCAGAAATTCATTTTGTGTAACAAACTATTACAATTTACAATCCAATGTATTTCTTGTATAGTATTCATTGATTACTCTTCTCTGAACTCTTGGTTAGACAACAGTGAAATTTCTACGTTTTACAAAGTGATATCAGTACAGTGTCAGTTATCATTCCTTGTACAACCAACTTCAAAATCTGATGAATGTATCTCTTGCATTCAATGTAACTGCTCTTACAGTTGCTATATCATGCTTTTATATGGTTGAGTACATATACAATGAAATGAAGCCACCTTCTATACAACTATAGCAAAAAGGTGCTCCATACTGCCACTCAGTGGGATTCCTCGGGAGTAACGCAGAAAGTCATTTTGTGTAACAAACTATTACAATTTAAAATCCAATGTATTTCTTGTATAGTATTCATTGATTACTCTTCTGTGAACTTTTGGTTAGACAACAGTGAAATTTCTACGTTTTACAAAGTGATATCAGTACAGTGTCAGTTATCACTCCTTGTACAACCAACTTCAAAATCTGATGAATGTATCTCTTGCATTCAATTTAATTGCTCTTACAGTTGATATATCTTGATTTTATATGGTTGAGTACATATACAATTAAATGAAGCCACCTTCTATACAACTACAGTAAAAAAATGCTCCATACTGCCACTCAGTGGGATTCCTCGGGAGTAACGCAGAAAGTCATTTTGTGTAACAAACTATTACAATTTACAATCCAATGTATTTCTTGTATAGTATTCATTGATTACTCTTCTGCGATCTCTTGGTTAGATAACAGTGAAATTTCTAGGTTTTACAACGTGATATCAATACAGTGTCAGTAATCACTCCTTGTACAACCAACTTCAAAATCTGATTAATGTATCTCTTGCATTCAATGTAACTGCTCTTACAGTTGCTATATCATGCTTTTATATGGTTGAGTACATATACAATGAAATGAAGCCACCTTCTATACAACTATAGTAAAAAGGAGCTCCATACTGCCACTCAGTGGGATTCCTCGGGAGTAACGCAGAAAGTCATTTTGTGTAACAAACGATTACAATATATAATTTCTTGTATAGTATTCATTGATTACTCTTTTCAATGATCTGTTGGTTACAGGATAGTGATATTTCTATGTTTTACAAAGTGATATCAGTACAGTGTCAGTTATCACTCCTTGTACAACCAACTTCAAAATCTGATGAATGTATCTCTGGCATTCAATGTAACTCTTCTTACAGTTGCTATATCATGCTTTTGTATGGTTGAGTACATATACAATGAAATGAAGCCACCTTCTATACAACTATAGCAAAACGGTGCTCCATACTGCCACTCAGTGGGATTCCTCGGGAGTAACGCAGAAAGTCATTTTGTGTAACAAACTATTATAATTTACAATCCAATGTATTTCTTGGATAGTTTTCATTGATTACTCTTCTGTGAACTCTTGGTTAGACAACAGTGAAATTTCTACGTTTTACAAAGTGATATCAGTACAGTGTCAGTTATCACTCCTTGTACAACCAACTTCAAAATCTGATGAATGTATCTCTTGCATTCAATGTAACTGCTCTTACCGTTGCTATATCATGCTTTTATATGGTTGAGTACATATACAATGAAATGAAGCCACCTTCTATACAACTTTAGGAAAAAGGTGCTCCATACTGCCACTCAGTGGGATTCCTCGGGAGTAACGCAGAAAGTCATTTTGTGTAACAAACTATTACAATTTACAATCCAATGTATTTCTTGTATAGTATTCGTTGATTACTCTTCTGCGATCGCTTGGTTAGACAACATTGAAATTTCTAGGTTTTCCAACGTGATATCAATACAGTGTCAGTAATCACTCCTTGTACAACCAACTTCAAAATCTGATGAACGTATCTCTTGCATTCAATGAAACTGCTCTTACAGTTGCTATATCATGCTTTTATATTGTTGAGTACATATACAATGAAATGAAGCCACCTTCTATACAACTATAGTAAAAAGGTGCTCCATACTGCCAATCAGTGGGATTCCTCGGGACTAACGCAGAAAGTCATTTTGTGTAACAAACTATTACAATTTACAATCCAATGTATTTCTTGTATAGTATTCGTTGATTACTCTTCTGCGATCGCTTGGTTAGACAACAGTGAAATTTCTAGGTTTTCCAACGTGATATCAATACAGTGTCAGTAATCACTCCTTGTACAACCAACTTCAAAATCTGATGAACGTATCTCTTGCATTCAATGTAACTGCTCGTACAGTTGCTATATCATGCTTTTATATGGTTGAGTACATATACAATGAAATGAAGCCACCTTCTATACAACTATAGTAAAAAGGAGCTCCATACTGCCACTCAGTGGGATTCCTCGGGAGTAACGCAGAAAGTCATTTTGTGTAACAAACTATTACAATATATAATTTCTTGTATAGTATTCATTGATTACTCTTTTCAATGATCTGTTGGTTACAGGATAGTGATATTTCTAGGTTTTACAAAGTGATTTTAAGTACAGTGTCAGTTATCACTCCTTGTACAAACAACTTCAAAATCTGATGAATGTATCTCTGGCATTCAATGTAACTGCTCTTACAGTTGCTATATCATGCTTTTATATGGTTGAGTACATATACAATGAAATGAAGCCACCTTCTATACAACTATAGTAAAAAGGAGCTCCATACTGCCACTCAGTGGGATTCCTCGGGAGTAACGCAGAAAGTCATTTTGTGTAACAAACTATTACAATTTACAATCCAATGTATTTCTTGTATAGTATTCATTGATTAGTCTTCTGCGATCTCTTGGTTAGACAACAGTGAAATTTCTAGGTTTTACAACGTGATATCAATACAGTGTCAGTAATCACTCCTTGTACAACCAACTTCAAAATCTGATGAATGTATCTCTTGCATTCAATGTAACTGCTCTTACAGTTGCTATATCATGCTTTTATATGGTTGAGTACATATACAATGAAATGAAGCCACTTTCTATACAACTACAGTAAAAAGGTGCTCCATACTGCCACTCAGTGGGATTCCTCGGGAGTAACGCAGAAAGTCATTTTGTGTAACAAACTATTACAATTTACAATCCAATGTATTTCTTGTATAGTATTCGTTGATTACTCTTCTGCGATCGCTTGGTTAGACAACATTGAAATTTCTAGGTTTTCCAACGTGATATCAATACAGTGTCAGTAATCACTCCTTGTACAACCAACTTCAAAATCTGATGAACGTATCTCTTGCATTCAATGTAACTGCTCTTACATTTGCTTTATCATGCTTTTATATGGTTGAGTACATATACAATAAAATGAAGCCACCTTCTATACAACTATAGTAAAAAGGAGCTCCATACTGCCACTCAGTGGGATTCCTCGGGAGTAACGCAGAAAGTCATTTTGTGTAACAAACTATTACAATTTACAATCCAATGTATTTCTTGTATAGTATTCGTTGATTACTCTTCTGCGATCGCTTGGTTAGACAACAGTGAAATTTCTAGGTTTTCCAACGTGATATCAATACAGTGTCAGTAATCACTCCTTGTACAACCAACTTCAAAATCTGATGAACGTATCTCTTGCATTCAATGAAACTGCTCTTACAGTTGCTATATCATGCTTTTATATTGTTGAGTACATATACAATGAAATGAAGCCACCTTCTATACAACTATAGTAAAAAGGTGCTCCATACTGCCAATCAGTGGGATTCCTCGGGACTAACGCAGAAAGTCATTTTGTGTAACAAACTATTACAATTTACAATCCAATGTATTTCTTGTATAGTATTCGTTGATTACTCTTCTGCGATCGCTTGGTTAGACAACAGTGAAATTTCTAGGTTTTCCAACGTGATATCAATACAGTGTCAGTAATCACTCCTTGTACAACCAACTTCAAAATCTGATGAACGTATCTCTTGCATTCAATGTAACTGCTCTTACAGTTGCTATATCATGCTTTTATATGGTTGAGTACATATACAATAAAATGAAGCCACCTTCTATACAACTATAGTAAAAAGGAGCTCCATACTGCCACTCAGTGGGATTCCTCGGGAGTAACGCAGAAAGTCATTTTGTGTAACAAACTATTACAATTTACAATCCAATGTATTTCTTGTATAGTATTCGTTGATTACTCTTCTGCGATCGCTTGGTTAGACAACAGTGAAATTTCTAGGTTTTCCAACGTGATATCAATACAGTGTCAGTAATCACTCCTTGTACAACCAACTTCAAAATCTGATGAACGTATCTCTTGCATTCAATGAAACTGCTCTTACAGTTGCTATATCATGCTTTTATATTGTTGAGTACATATACAATGAAATGAAGCCACCTTCTATACAACTATAGTAAAAAGGTGCTCCATACTGCCAATCAGTGGGATTCCTCGGGACTAACGCAGAAAGTCATTTTGTGTAACAAACTATTACAATTTACAATCCAATGTATTTCTTGTATAGTATTCGTTGATTACTCTTCTGCGATCGCTTGGTTAGACAACAGTGAAATTTCTAGGTTTTCCAACGTGATATCAATACAGTGTCAGTAATCACTCCTTGTACAACCAACTTCAAAATCTGATGAACGTATCTCTTGCATTCAATGTAACTGCTCTTACAGTTGCTATATCATGCTTTTATATGGTTGAGTACATATACAATGAAATGAAGCCACCTTCTATACAACTATAGCAAAAAGGTGCTCCATACTGCCACTCAGTGGGATTCCTCGGGAGTAACGCAGAAAGTCATTTTGGGTAACGAACTATTATAATTTACAATCCAATGTATTTCTTGGATAGTTTTCATTGATTACTCTTCTGTGAACTCTTGGATAGACAACAGTGAAATTTCTACGTTTTACAAAGTGATATCAATACAGTGTCAGTAATCACTCCTTGTACAACCAACTTCACAATCTGATGAATGTATCTCTTGCATTCAATGTAACTGTTTTTACTTTTGCTATATCATGCTTTTATATGGTTGAGTACATATACAATGAAATGAAGCCACCTTCTATACAACTACAGTAAAAAGGTGCTCCATACTGCCACTCAGTGGGATTCCTCGCGAGTAACGCAGAAAGTCATTTTGTGTAACAAACTATTACAATATATAATTTCTTGTATAGTATTCATTGATTACTCTTTTCAATGATCTGTTGGTTACAGGATAGTGATATTTCTAGGTTTTACAAAGTGATATCAGTACAGTGTCAGTTATCACTCCTTGTACAAACAACTTCAAAATCTGATGAATGTATCTCTGGCATTCAATGTAACTGCTCTTACAGTTGCTATATCATGCTTTTATATGGTTGAGTACATATACAATGAAATGAAGCCACCTTCTATACAACTATAGCAAAAAGGTGCTCCATACTGCCACTCAGTGGGATTCCTCGGGAGTAACGCAGAAATTCATTTTGTGTAACAAACTATTACAATTTACAATCCAATGTATTTCTTGTATAGTATTCATTGATTACTCTTCTCTGAACTCTTGGTTAGACAACAGTGAAATTTCTACGTTTTACAAAGTGATATCAGTACAGTGTCAGTTATCATTCCTTGTACAACCAACTTCAAAATCTGATGAATGTATCTCTTGCATTCAATGTAACTGCTCTTACAGTTGCTATATCATGCTTTTATATGGTTGAGTACATATACAATGAAATGAAGCCACCTTCTATACAACTATAGCAAAAAGGTGCTCCATACTGCCACTCAGTGGGATTCCTCGGGAGTAACGCAGAAAGTCATTTTGTGTAACAAACTATTACAATTTAAAATCCAATGTATTTCTTGTATAGTATTCATTGATTACTCTTCTGTGAACTTTTGGTTAGACAACAGTGAAATTTCTACGTTTTACAAAGTGATATCAGTACAGTGTCAGTTATCACTCCTTGTACAACCAACTTCAAAATCTGATGAATGTATCTCTTGCATTCAATTTAATTGCTCTTACAGTTGATATATCTTGATTTTATATGGTTGAGTACATATACAATTAAATGAAGCCACCTTCTATACAACTACAGTAAAAAAATGCTCCATACTGCCACTCAGTGGGATTCCTCGGGAGTAACGCAGAAAGTCATTTTGTGTAACAAACTATTACAATTTACAATCCAATGTATTTCTTGTATAGTATTCATTGATTACTCTTCTGCGATCTCTTGGTTAGATAACAGTGAAATTTCTAGGTTTTACAACGTGATATCAATACAGTGTCAGTAATCACTCCTTGTACAACCAACTTCAAAATCTGATTAATGTATCTCTTGCATTCAATGTAACTGCTCTTACAGTTGCTATATCATGCTTTTATATGGTTGAGTACATATACAATGAAATGAAGCCACCTTCTATACAACTATAGTAAAAAGGAGCTCCATACTGCCACTCAGTGGGATTCCTCGGGAGTAACGCAGAAAGTCATTTTGTGTAACAAACGATTACAATATATAATTTCTTGTATAGTATTCATTGATTACTCTTTTCAATGATCTGTTGGTTACAGGATAGTGATATTTCTATGTTTTACAAAGTGATATCAGTACAGTGTCAGTTATCACTCCTTGTACAACCAACTTCAAAATCTGATGAATGTATCTCTGGCATTCAATGTAACTCTTCTTACAGTTGCTATATCATGCTTTTGTATGGTTGAGTACATATACAATGAAATGAAGCCACCTTCTATACAACTATAGCAAAACGGTGCTCCATACTGCCACTCAGTGGGATTCCTCGGGAGTAACGCAGAAAGTCATTTTGTGTAACAAACTATTATAATTTACAATCCAATGTATTTCTTGGATAGTTTTCATTGATTACTCTTCTGTGAACTCTTGGTTAGACAACAGTGAAATTTCTACGTTTTACAAAGTGATATCAGTACAGTGTCGGTTATCACTCCTTGTACAACCAACTTCAAAATCTGATGAATGTATCTCTTGCATTCAATGTAACTGCTCTTACCGTTGCTATATCATGCTTTTATATGGTTGAGTACATATACAATGAAATGAAGCCACCTTCTATACAACTTTAGGAAAAAGGTGCTCCATACTGCCACTCAGTGGGATTCCTCGGGAGTAACGCAGAAAGTCATTTTGTGTAACAAACTATTACAATTTACAATCCAATGTATTTCTTGTATAGTATTCGTTGATTACTCTTCTGCGATCGCTTGGTTAGACAACATTGAAATTTCTAGGTTTTCCAACGTGATATCAATACAGTGTCAGTAATCACTCCTTGTACAACCAACTTCAAAATCTGATGAACGTATCTCTTGCATTCAATGAAACTGCTCTTACAGTTGCTATATCATGCTTTTATATTGTTGAGTACATATACAATGAAATGAAGCCACCTTCTATACAACTATAGTAAAAAGGTGCTCCATACTGCCAATCAGTGGGATTCCTCGGGACTAACGCAGAAAGTCATTTTGTGTAACAAACTATTACAATTTACAATCCAATGTATTTCTTGTATAGTATTCGTTGATTACTCTTCTGCGATCGCTTGGTTAGACAACAGTGAAATTTCTAGGTTTTCCAACGTGATATCAATACAGTGTCAGTAATCACTCCTTGTACAACCAACTTCAAAATCTGATGAACGTATCTCTTGCATTCAATGTAACTGCTCGTACAGTTGCTATATCATGCTTTTATATGGTTGAGTACATATACAATGAAATGAAGCCACCTTCTATACAACTATAGTAAAAAGGAGCTCCATACTGCCACTCAGTGGGATTCCTCGGGAGTAACGCAGAAAGTCATTTTGTGTAACAAACTATTACAATATATAATTTCTTGTATAGTATTCATTGATTACTCTTTTCAATGATCTGTTGGTTACAGGATAGTGATATTTCTAGGTTTTACAAAGTGATTTTAAGTACAGTGTCAGTTATCACTCCTTGTACAAACAACTTCAAAATCTGATGAATGTATCTCTGGCATTCAATGTAACTGCTCTTACAGTTGCTATATCATGCTTTTATATGGTTGAGTACATATACAATGAAATGAAGCCACCTTCTATACAACTATAGTAAAAAGGAGCTCCATACTGCCACTCAGTGGGATTCCTCGGGAGTAACGCAGAAAGTCATTTTGTGTAACAAACTATTACAATTTACAATCCAATGTATTTCTTGTATAGTATTCATTGATTAGTCTTCTGCGATCTCTTGGTTAGACAACAGTGAAATTTCTAGGTTTTACAACGTGATATCAATACAGTGTCAGTAATCACTCCTTGTACAACCAACTTCAAAATCTGATGAATGTATCTCTTGCATTCAATGTAACTGCTCTTACAGTTGCTATATCATGCTTTTATATGGTTGAGTACATATACAATGAAATGAAGCCACTTTCTATACAACTACAGTAAAAAGGTGCTCCATACTGCCACTCAGTGGGATTCCTCGGGAGTAACGCAGAAAGTCATTTTGTGTAACAAACTATTACAATTTACAATCCAATGTATTTCTTGTATAGTATTCGTTGATTACTCTTCTGCGATCGCTTGGTTAGACAACATTGAAATTTCTAGGTTTTCCAACGTGATATCAATACAGTGTCAGTAATCACTCCTTGTACAACCAACTTCAAAATCTGATGAACGTATCTCTTGCATTCAATGTAACTGCTCTTACATTTGCTTTATCATGCTTTTATATGGTTGAGTACATATACAATAAAATGAAGCCACCTTCTATACAACTATAGTAAAAAGGAGCTCCATACTGCCACTCAGTGGGATTCCTCGGGAGTAACGCAGAAAGTCATTTTGTGTAACAAACTATTACAATTTACAATCCAATGTATTTCTTGTATAGTATTCGTTGATTACTCTTCTGCGATCGCTTGGTTAGACAACAGTGAAATTTCTAGGTTTTCCAACGTGATATCAATACAGTGTCAGTAATCACTCCTTGTACAACCAACTTCAAAATCTGATGAACGTATCTCTTGCATTCAATGAAACTGCTCTTACAGTTGCTATATCATGCTTTTATATTGTTGAGTACATATACAATGAAATGAAGCCACCTTCTATACAACTATAGTAAAAAGGTGCTCCATACTGCCAATCAGTGGGATTCCTCGGGACTAACGCAGAAAGTCATTTTGTGTAACAAACTATTACAATTTACAATCCAATGTATTTCTTGTATAGTATTCGTTGATTACTCTTCTGCGATCGCTTGGTTAGACAACAGTGAAATTTCTAGGTTTTCCAACGTGATATCAATACAGTGTCAGTAATCACTCCTTGTACAACCAACTTCAAAATCTGATGAACGTATCTCTTGCATTCAATGTAACTGCTCTTACAGTTGCTATATCATGCTTTTATATGGTTGAGTACATATACAATGAAATGAAGCCACCTTCTATACAACTATAGTAAAAAGGAGCTCCATACTGCCACTCAGTGGGATTCCTCGGGAGTAACGCAGAAAGTCATTTTGTGTAACAAACTATTACAATATATAATTTCTTGTATAGTATTCATTGATTACTCTTTTCAATGATCTGTTGGTTACAGGATAGTGATATTTCTAGGTTTTACAAAGTGATTTTAAGTACAGTGTCAGTTATCACTCCTTGTACAAACAACTTCAAAATCTGATGAATGTATCTCTGGCATTCAATGTAACTGCTCTTACAGTTGCTATATCATGCTTTTATATGGTTGAGTACATATACAATGAAATGAAGCCACCTTCTATGCAACTATAGTAAAAAGGAGCTCCATACTGCCACTCAGTGGGATTCCTCGGGAGTAACGCAGAAAGTCATTTTGTGTAACAAACTATTACAATTTACAATCCAATGTATTTCTTGTATAGTATTCATTGATTAGTCTTCTGCGATCTCTTGGTTAGACAACAGTGAAATTTCTAGGTTTTACAACGTGATATCAATACAGTGTCAGTAATCACTCCTTGTACAACCAACTTCAAAATCTGATGAATGTATCTCTTGCATTCAATGTAACTGCTCTTACAGTTGCTATATCATGCTTTTATATGGTTGAGTACATATACAATGAAATGAAGCCACTTTCTATACAACTACAGTAAAAAGGTGCTCCATACTGCCACTCAGTGGGATTCCTCGGGAGTAACGCAGAAAGTCATTTTGTGTAACAAACTATTACAATTTACAATCCAATGTATTTCTTGTATAGTATTCGTTGATTACTCTTCTGCGATCGCTTGGTTAGACAACATTGAAATTTCTAGGTTTTCCAACGTGATATAAATACAGTGTCAGTAATCACTCCTTGTACAACCAACTTCAAAATCTGATGAACGTATCTCTTGCATTCAATGTAACTGCTCTTACATTTGCTTTATCATGCTTTTATATGGTGGAGTACATATACAATAAAATGAAACCACCTTCTATACAACTATAGTAAAAAGGAGCTCCATACTGCCACTCAGTGGGATTCCTCGGGAGTAACGCAGAAAGTCATTTTGTGTAACAAACTATTACAATTTACAATCCAATGTATTTCTTGTATAGTATTCGTTGATTACTCTTCTGCGATCGCTTGGTTAGACAACAGTGAAATTTCTAGGTTTTCCAACGTGATATCAATACAGTGTCAGTAATCACTCCTTGTACAACCAACTTCAAAATCTGATGAACGTATCTCTTGCATTCAATGTAACTGCTCTTACAGTTGCTATATCATGCTTTTATATGGTTGAGTACATATACAATGAAATGAAGCCACCTTCTATACAACTATAGTAAAAAGGAGCTCCATACATCCACTCAGTGGGATGCTTCGGGAGTAACGCAGAAAGTCATTTTGTGTAACAAACTATTACAATATATAATTTCTTGTATAGTATTCATTGATTACTCTTTTCAATGATCTGTTGGTTACAGGATAGTGATATTTCTAGGTTTTACAAAGTGATTTTAAGTACAGTGTCAGTTATCACTCCTTGTACAAACAACTTCAAAATCTGATGAATGTATCTCTGGCATTCAATGTAACTGCTCTTACAGTTGCTATATCATGCTTTTATATGGTTGAGTACATATACAATGAAATGAAGCCACCTTCTATACAACTATAGTAAAAAGAGCTCCATACTGCCACTCAGTGGGATTCCTCGGGAGTAACGCAGAAAGTCATTTTGTGTAACAAACTATTACAATACATAATTTCTTGTATAGTATTCATTGATTACTCTATTCAATGATCTGTTGGTTACAGGATATTTCTAGGTTTTACAAAGTGATATCAGTACAGTGTCAGTTATCACTCCTTGAACAACCAACTTCAAAATCTGATGAATGTATCTCTGCCATTCAATGTAACTGCTCTTAGCGTTGCTATATCATGCTTTTATATGGTTGAGTACATATACAATGAAATGAAGCTACCTTCTATACAAGTATAGCAAAAAAGTGCTCCATACTGCCACTCAGTGGGATTCCTCGGGAGTAACGCAGAAAGTCATTTTGTGTAACAAACTATTTTAATTTACAATCCAATGTATTTCTTGTATAGTATTCATTGATTACTCTTCTGTGAACTCTTGGTTAGACAACAGTGAAATTTCTACGTTTTACAAAGTGATATCAGTACAGTGTCAGTTATCACTCCTTGTACAAAGAACTTCAAAATCTGATGAATGTATCTCTGGCATTCAATGTAACTGCTCTTACCGTTGCTATATCATGCTTTTATATGGTTGAGTACATATACAATGAAATGAAGCCACCTTCTATACAACTATAGTAAAAAGGAGCTCCATACTGCCACTCAGTGGGATTCCTCGGGAGTAACGCAGAAAGTCATTTTGTGTAACAAACTATTACAATATATAATTTCTTGTATAGTATTCATTGATTACTCTTTTCAATGATCTGTTGGTTACAGGATAGTGATATTTCTAGGTTTTACAAAGTGATATCAGTACAGTGTCAGTTATCACTCCTTGTACAAAGAACTTCAAAATCTGATGAATGTATCTCTGGCATTCAATGTAACTGCTCTTACCGTTGCTATATCATGCTTTTATATGGTAGAGTACATATACAATTAAATGAAGCCACCTTCTATACAACTACAGTAAAAAGGTGCTCCATACTGCCACTCAGTGGGATTCCTCGCGAGTAACGCAGAAAGTCATTTTGTGTAACAAACTATTACAATATATAATTTCTTGTATAATATTCATTAATTACTCTTTTCAATGATCTGTTGGTTACAGGATAGTGATATTTCTAGGTTTTACAAAGTGATTTTAAGTACAGTGTCTGTTTTCACTCCTTGTACAAACAACTTCAAAATCTGATGAATGTATCTCTGGCATTCAATGTAAATGCTCTTACAGTTGCTATATCATGCTTTTATATGGTTGAGTACATATACAATGAAATGAAGCCACCTTCTATACAACTATAGTAAAAAGGAGCTCCATACTGCCACTCAGTGGGATTCCTCGGGAGTAACGCAGAAAGTCATTTTGTGTAATAAACTATTACAATATATAATTTCTTGTATAGTATTCATTGATTACTCTTTTCAATGATCTGTTGGTTACAGGATAGTGATATTTCTAGGTTTTACAAAGTGATATCAGTACAGTGTCAGTTATCACTCCTTGTACAAACAACTTCAAAATCTGATGAATGTATCTCTGGCATTCAATGTAACTCTTCTTACAGTTGCTATATCATGCTTTTATATGGTTGAGTACATATACAATGAAATGAAGCCACCTTCTATACAACTATAGCAAAAAGGTGCTCCATACTGCCACTCAGTGGGATTCCTCGGGAGTAATGCAGAAAGTTATTTTGTATAACAAACTATTACAATTTACAATCCAATGTATTTCTTGTATAGTATTCATTGATTACTCTTCTGTGAACTCTTGGTTAGACAACAGTGAAATTTCTACGTTTTACAAAGTGATATCAGTACAGTGTCAGTTATCACTCCTTGTACAAAGAACTTCAAAATCTGATGAATGTATGTCTGGCATTCAATGTAACTGCTCTTACAGTTGCTATATCATGCTTTTATATGGTTGAGTACATATTCAATGAAATGAAGCCAACTTCTATACAACTATAGCAAAAAGGTGCTCCATACTGCCACTCAGTGGGATTCCTCGGGAGTAACGCAGAAAGTCATTTTGTGTAACAAACTATTACAATTTACAATCCAATGTATTTCTTGTATAGTATTCATTGATTACTCTTCTGTGAACTCTTGGTTAGACAACAGTGAAATTTCTACGTTTTACAAAGTGATATCAGGACAGTGTCAGTTATCACTCCTTGTACAACCAACTTTAAAATCTGATGAATGTATCTCTTGCATTAAATGTAACTGCTCTTACAGTTGCTATATCATGCTTTTATATGGTTGAGTACATATACAATGAAATGAAGCCACCTTCTATACAAGTATAGTAAAAAGGTGCTCCATACTGCCACTCAGTGGGATTCCTCGGGAGTAACGCAGAAAGTCATTTTGTGTAACAAACTATTACAATATATAATTTCTTGTATAGTATTCATTGATTACTCTTTTCAATGATCTGTTGGTTACAGGATAGTGATATTTCTAGGTTTTACAAAGTGATATCAGTACAGTGTCAGTTATCACTCCTTGTACAAACAACTTCAAAATCGGATGAATGTATCTCTGGCATTCAATGTAACTGGTCTTACAGTTGCTATATCATGCTTTTATATGGTTGAGTACATATACAATGAAATGAAGCCACCTTCTATACAACTATAGCAAAAAGGTGCTCCATACTGCCACTCAGTGGGATTCCTCGAGAGTAACGCAGAAAGTCATTTTGTGTAACAAACTATTACAATTTACAATCCAATGTATTTCTTGTATAGTATTCATTGATTACTCTTCTGTGAACTCTTGGTTAGACAACAGTGAAATTTCTATGTTTTACAAAGTGATATCAGTACAGTGTCAGTTATCACTCCTTGTACAACCAACTTCAAAATCTGATGAATGTATCTCTTGCATTTAATGTAATTGCTCTTACAATTGATATATCTTGATTTTATATGGTTGAGTACATATACAATTAAATGAAGCCACCTTCTATACAACTACAGTAAAAAGGTGCTCCATACTGCCACCCAGTGGGATTCTTCGGGAGTAACGCAGAAAGTCATGTTGTGTAACAAACTAATACAATTTACAATCCAATGTATTTCTTGTATAGTATTCATTGATTACTCTTCTGCGATCTCTTGGTTAGACAACAGTGAAATTTCTAGGTTTTACAACGTGATATCAATACAGTGTCAGTAATCACTCCTTGTACAACCAGCTTCAAAATCTGATGAATGTATCTCTTGCATTCAATGTAACTGCTCTTACAGTTGCTATATCATGCTTTTATATGGTTGAGTACATATACAATGAAATGATGCCACCTTCTATGCAACTGTAGTAAAAAGGAGCTCCATACTGCCACTCAGTGGGATTCCTCGGGAGTAACGCAATAAGTGTAACAAACTATTACAATATATAATTTCTTGTATAGTATTCATTGATTACTCTTTTCAATGATCTGTTGGTTACAGGATAGTGATATTTCTAGGTTTTACAAAGTGATATCAGTACAGTGTCAGTTATCACTCCTTATACAAATAACTTTAAAATCTGATGAATGTATCTCTGGCATTCAATGTAACTGCTCTTACCGTTGCTATATCATGCTTTTATTTTGTTGAGTACATATACAATGAAATGAAGCCACCTTCTATACAACTATAGCAAAAAGGTGCTCCATACTGCCACTCAGTGGGATTCCTCGGGAGTAACGCAATAAGTGTAACAAACTATTACAATATATAATTTCTTGTATAGGATTCATTGATTACTCTTTTCAATGATCTGTTGGTTACAGGATAGTGATATTTCTAGGTTTTACAAAGTGATATCAGTACAGTGTCAGTTATCACTCCTTTTACAAACAACTTTAAAATCTGATGAATGTATCTCTGGCATTCAATGTAACTGCTCTTACCGTTGCTATATCATGCTTTTATTTTGTTGAGTACATATACAATGAAATGAAGCCACCTTCTATACAACTATAGCAAAAAGGTGCTCCATACTGCCACTCAGTGGGATTCCTCGGGAGTAACGCAGAAAGTCATTTTGTGTAACAAACTATTACAATTTACAATCCAATGTATTTCTTGTATAGTATTCATTGATTACTTTTCTGTGAACTCTTGGTTAGACAACAGTGAAATTTCTACGTTTTACAAAGTGATATCAGTACAGTGTCAGTTATCACTCCTTGTACAAAGAACTTCAAAATCTGATGAATGTATCTCTGGCATTCAATGTAACTGCTCTTACTGTGGCTATATCATGCTTTTATATGGTTGAGTACATATACAATTAAATGAAGCCACCTTCTATACAGCTGGAGGAAAAAGGTGCTCCATACTACCACTCAGTGGGATTCCTCGGGAGTAACGCAGAAAGTCATTTTGTGTAACAAACTATTACAATATAAAATTTCTTGTATAGTATTCATTGATTACTCTTTTCAATGATCTGTTGGTTACAGGATAGTGATATTTCTAGGTTTTACAAAGTGATATCAGTACAGTGTCAGTTATCACTCCTTGTACAAACAACTTCAAAATCTGATGAATGTATCTCTGGCACTCAATGTAACTGCACTTACAGTTGCTATATCATGCTTTTATATGGTTGAGTACATATACAATGAAATGAAGCCACCTTGTATACAACTATAGCAAAAAGGTGCTCCATACTGCCACTCAGTGGGATTCCTCGGGAGTAACGCAGAAATTCATTTTGTGTAACAAACTATTACAATTTACAATCCAATGTATTTCTTGTATAGTATTCATTGATTACTCTTCTGTGAACTCTTGGTTAGACAACAGTGAAATTTCTACGTTTTACAAAGTGATATCAGGACAGTGTCAGTTATCACTCCTTGTACAACCAACTTTAAAATCTGATGAATGTATCTCTGGCATTCAATGTAACTCTTCTTACAGTTGCTATATCATGCTTTTATATGGTTGAGTACATATACAATTAAATGAAGCCACCTTCTATACAGCTGGAGGAAAAAGGTCCTCCATACTGCCACTCAGTGGGATTCCTCGGGAGTAACGCAGAAAGTCATTTTGTGTAACAAACTATTACAATATACAATTTCTTGTATAGTATTCATTTATTACTCTTTTCAATGATCTGTTGGTTACAGGATAGTGATATTTCTAGGTTTTACAAAGTGATATCAGTACAGTGTCAGTTATCACTCCTTGTACAACCAACTTCAAAATCTGATGAATGTATCTCTGGCATTCAATGTAACTCTTCTTACAGTTGCTATATCATGCTTTTATATGGTTGAGTACATACACAATGAAATGAAGCCACCTTCTATACAACTATAGCAAAAAGGTGCTCCATACTGCCACTCAGTGGGATTCCTCGGGAGTAACGCAGAAAGTTAATTTTTGTAACAAACTATTACAATTTACAATCCAATGTATTTCTTGTATAGTATTCATTGATTACTCTTCTGCGATCTCTTGGTTAGACAACAGTGAAATTTCTAGGTTTTACAACGTGATATCAATACAGTGTCAGTAATCACTCCTTGTACAACCAACTTCAAAATCTGATGAATGTATCTCTTGCATTCAATGTAACTGCTCTTACAGTTGCTATATCATGCTTTTATATGGTTGAGTACATATACAATGAAATGAAGCCACCTTCTATACAACTATAGTAAAAAGGTGCTCCATACTGCCACTCAGTGGGATTCCTCGTGAGTAACGCAGAAAGTCATTTTGTGTAACAAACTATTACAATATACAATTTCTTGTATAGTATTCATTGATTACTCTTTTCAATGATCTGTTGGTTACAGGATAGTGATATTTCTAGGTTTTACAAAGTGATTTCAGTACAGTGTCAGTTATCACTCCTTGTACAAAAAACTTCAAAATCTGATGAATGTATCTCTGGCACTCAATGTAACTGCACTTACAGTTGCTATATCATGCTTTTATATGTTTGAGTACATATACAATGAAATGAAGCCACCTTCTATACAACTATAGCAAAAAGGTGCTCCATACTGCCACTCAGTGGGATTCCTCGGGAGTAACGCAGAAAGTCATTTTGTGTAACAAACTATTACAATTTACAATCCAATGTATTTCTTGTATAGTATTCATTGATTACTCTTCTGTGAACTCTTGGTTAGACAACAGTGAAATTTCTACGTTTTACAAAGTGATATCAGTACAGTGTCAGTTATCACTCCTTGTACAAAGAACTTCAAAATCTGATGAATGTATGTCTGGCATTCAATGTAACTGCTGTTACAGTTGCTATATCATGCTTTTATATGGTTGAGTACATATTCAATGAAATGAAGCCACCTTCTATACAACTATAGCAAAAAGGTGCTCCATACTGCCACTCAGTGGGATTCCTCGGGAGTAACGCAGAAAGTCATTTTGTGTAACAAACTATTACAATTTACAATCCAATGTATTTCTTGTATAGTATTCATTGATTACTCTTCTGTGAACTCTTGGTTAGACAACAGTGAAATTTCTACGTTTTACAAAGTGATATCAGGACAGTGTCAGTTATCACTCCTTGTACAACCAACTTTAAAATCTGATGAATGTATCTCTTGCATTCAATGTAACTGCTCTTACAGTTGCTATATCATGCTTTTATATGGTTGAGTACATATACAATGAAATGAAGCCACCTTCTATACAAGTATAGTAAAAAGGTGCTCCATACTGCCACTCAGTGGGATTCCTCGGGAGTAACGCAGAAAGTCATTTTGTGTAACAAACTATTACAATATATAATTTCTTGTATAGTATTCATTGATTAATCTTTTCAATGATCTGTTGGTTACAGGATAGTGATATTTCTAGATTTTACAAAGTGATATCAGTACAGTTTCAGTTATCACTCCTTGTACAAACAACTTCAAAATCGGATGAATGTATCTCTGGCATTCAATGCAACTGGTCTTACAGTTGCTATATCATGCTTTTATATGGTTGAGTACATATACAATGAAATGAAGCCACCTTCTATACAACTATAGCAAAAAGGTGCTCCATACTGCCACTCAGTGGGATTCCTCGAGAGTAACGCAGAAAGTCATTTTGTGTAACAAACTATTACAATTTACAATCCAATGTATTTCTTGTATAGTATTCATTGATTACTCTTCTGTGAACTCTTGGTTAGACAACAGTGAAATTTCTACGTTTTACAAAGTGATATCAGTACAGTGTCAGTTATCACTCCTTGTACAAAGAACTTCAAAATCTGATGAATGTATCTCTGGCATTCAATGTAACTCTTCTTACAGTTGCTATATCATGCTTTTATATGGTTGAGTACATATACAATGAAATGAAGCCACCTTCTATACAACTATAGCAAAAAGGTGCTCCATACTGCCACTCAGTGGGATTCCTCGGGAGTAACGCAGAAAGTTATTTTGTGTAACAAACTATTACAATTTACAATCCAATGTATTTCTTGTATAGTATTCATTGATTACTCTTCTGCGATCTCTTGGTTAGACAACAGTGAAATTTCTAGGTTTTACAACGTGATATCAATACAGTGTCAGTAATCACTCCTTCTACAACCAACTTCAAAATGTGATGAATGTATCTCTTGCATTCAATGTAACTGCTCTTACAGTTGCTATATCATGCTTTTATACGGTTGAGTACATATACAATGAAATGAAGCCACCTTCTATACAACTGTAGTAAAAAGGAGCTCCATACTGCCACTCAGTGGGATTCCTCGGGAGTAACGCAATAAGTGTAACAAACTTTTACAATATATAATTTCTTGTATAGTATTCATTGATTACTCTTTTCAATGATCTGTTGGTTACAGGATAGTGATATTTCTAGGTTTTACAAAGTGATATCAGTACAGTGTCAGTTATCACTCCTTGTACAAACTACTTCAATATCTGATGAATGTATCTCTGGCATTCAATGTAACTGCTCTTACCGTTGCTATATCATGCTTTTATTTTGTTGAGTACAGATACAATGAAATGAAGCCACCTTCTATACAACTATAGCAAAAAGGTGCTCCATACTGCCACTCAGTGGGATTCCTCGGGAGTAACGCAGAAAGTCATTTTGTGTAACAAACTATTACAATTTACAATCCAATGTATTTCTTGTATAGTATTCATTGATTACTTTTCTGTGAACTCTTGGTTAGACAACAGTGAAATTTCTACGTTTTAGAAAGTGATATCAGTACAGTGTCAGTTATCACTCCTTGTACAAAGAACTTCAAAATCTGATGAATGTATCTCTGGCATTCAATGTAACTGCTCTTACTGTGGCTATATCATGCTTTTATATGGTTGAGTACATATACAATTAAATGAAGCCACCTTCTATACAGCTGGAGGAAAAGGGTGCTCCATACTGCCACTCAGTGGGATTCCTCAGGAGTAACGCAGAAAGTCATTTTGTGTAACAAACTATTACAATATACAATTTCTTGTATAGTATTCATTGATTACTCTTTTCAATGATCTGTTGGTTACAGGATAGTGATATTTCTAGGTTTTACAAAGTGATATCAGTACAGTGTCAGTTATCACTCCTTGTACAACCAACTTCAAGATCTGATGAATGTATCTCTGGCATTCAATGTAACTCTTCTTACAGTTGCTATATCATGCTTTTATATGGTTGAGTACATATACAATTAAATGAAGCCACCTTCTATACAACTACAGTAAAAAGGTGCTCCATACTGCCACTCAGTGGGATTCCTCGGGAGTAACGCAGAAAGTCATTTTGTGTAACAAACTATTACAATTTACAATCCAATGTATTTCTTGTATAGTATTCATTGATTACTCTTCTGCGATCTCTTGGTTAGACAACAGTGAAATTTGTAGGTTTTACAACGTGATATCAATACAGTGTCAGTAATCACTCCTTTTACAACCAACTTCAAAATCTGATGAATGTATCTCTTGCATTCAATGTAACTGCTCTTACAGTTGCTATATCATGCTTTTATATGGTTGAGTACATATACAATGAAATGAAGCCACCTTCTATACAACTATAGTAAAAAGGAGCTCCATACTGCCACTCAGTGGGATTCCTCGGGAGTAACGCAGAAAGTCATTTTGTGTAACAAACTATTACAATATATAATTTCTTGTATAGTATTCATTGATTACTCTTTTCAATGATCTGTTGGTTACAGGATAGTGATATTTCTAGGCTATACAAAATGATTTTAAGTACAGTGTCAGTTATCACTCCTTGTACAACCAACTTCAAAATCTGATGAATGTATGTCTGGCATTCAATGTAACTGCTCTTACAGTTGCTATATCATGCTTTTATATGGTTGAGTACATATACAATGAAATGAAGCCACCTTCTATACAACTATAGTAAAAAGGAGCTCCATACTGCCACTCAGTGGGATTCCTCGGGAGTAACGCAGAAAGTCATTTTGTGTAACAAACTATTACAATATATAATTTCTTGTATAGTATTCATTGATTACTCTTTTCAATGATCTGTTGGTTACAGGATAGTGATATTTCTAGGTTTTACAAAGTGATATCAGTACAGTGTCAGTTATCACTCCTTGTACAACCAAAATCTGATGAATGTATCTCTGGCATTCAATGTAACTCTTCTTACAGTTGCTATATCATGCTTTTATATGGTTGAGTACATATACAATGAAATGAAGCCACCTTCTATACAACTATAGCAAAAAGGGGCTCCATACTGCCACTCAGTGGGATTCCTCGGGAGTAACACAGAAAGTCATTTTGTGTAACAAACTATTACAATTTACAATCCAATGTATTTCTTGTATAGTATTCATTGATTACTCTTCTGTGAACTCTTGGTTAGACAACAGTGAAATTTCTACGTTTTACAAAGTGATATCAGGACAGTGTCAGTTATCACTCCTTGTACAACCAACTTTAAAATCTGATGAATGTATCTCTTGCATTCAATGTAACTGCTCTTACAGTTGTTATATCATGCTTTTATATGGTTGAGCACATATACAATGAAATGAAACCACCTTCGATACAAGTATAGTAAAAAGGAGCTCCATACTGCCACTCAGTGGGATTCCTCGTGAGTAACGCAGAAAGTCATTTTGTGTAACAAACTATTACAATATACAATTTCTTGTATAGTATTCATTGATTACTCTTTTCAATGATCTGTTGGTTACAGGATAGTGATATTTCTAGGTTTTACAAAGTGATATCAGTACAGTGTCAGTTATCACTCCTTGTACAACCAACTTCAAAATCTGATGAATGTATCTCTTGCATTCAATATAATTGCTCTTACAGTTGATATATCTTGATTTTATATGGTTGAGTACATATACAATTAAATGAAGCCACCTTCTATACAACTACAGTAAAAAGGTGCTCCATACTGCCACTCAGTGGGATTCCTCGGGAGTAACGGAGAAAGTCATTTTGTGTAACAAACTATTACAATTTACAATCCAATTTATTTCTTGTATAGTATTCATTGATTAGTCTTCTGCGATCTCTTGGTTAGACAACAGTGAAATTTCTAGGTTTTACAACGTGATATCAATACATTGTCAGTAATCACTCCTTGTACAACCAACTTCAAAATCTGATGAATGTATCTCTTGCGTTCAATGTAACTGCTGTTACAGTTGCTATATCATGCTTTTATATGGTTGAGTACATATACAATGAAATGAAGCCACCTTCTATACAACTACAGTAAAAAGGTGCTCCATACTGCCACTCAGTGGGATTCCTCGGGAGTAACGCAGAAAGTCATTTTGTGTAACAAACTATTACAATTTACAATCCAATGTATTTCTTGTATAGTATTCGTTGATTACTCTTCTCCGATCGCTTGGTTAGACAACAGTGAAATTTCTAGGTTTTACAACGTGATATCAATACAGTGTCAGTAATCACTCCTTGTACAACCAACTTCAAAATCTGATGAACGTATCTCTTGCATTCAATGTAACTGCTCTTACGGTTGCTATATCATGCTTTTATATGGTTGAGTACATATACAATGAAATGAAGCCACCTTCTATACAACTATAGTAAAAAGGAGCTCCATACTGCCACTCAGTGGGATTCCTCGGGAGTAACGCAGAAAGTCATTTTGTGTAACAAACTATTACAATATATAATTTCTTGTATAGTATTCATTGATTAATCTTTTCAATGATCTGTTGGTTACAGGATAGTGATATTTCTAGATTTTACAAAGTGATATCAGTACAGTTTCAGTTATCACTCCTTGTACAAACAACTTCAAAATCGGATGAATGTATCTCTGGCATTCAATGCAACTGGTCTTACAGTTGCTATATCATGCTTTTATATGGTTGAGTACATATACAATGAAATGAAGCCACCTTCTATACAACTATAGCAAAAAGGTGCTCCATACTGCCACTCAGTGGGATTCCTCGAGAGTAACGCAGAAAGTCATTTTGTGTAACAAACTATTACAATTTACAATCCAATGTATTTCTTGTATAGTATTCATTGATTACTCTTCTGTGAACTCTTGGTTAGACAACAGTGAAATTTCTACGTTTTACAAAGTGATATCAGTACAGTGTCAGTTATCACTCCTTGTACAAAGAACTTCAAAATCTGATGAATGTATCTCTGGCATTCAATGTAACTCTTCTTACAGTTGCTATATCATGCTTTTATATGGTTGAGTACATATACAATGAAATGAAGCCACCTTCTATACAACTATAGCAAAAAGGTGCTCCATACTGCCACTCAGTGGGATTCCTCGGGAGTAACGCAGAAAGTTATTTTGTGTAACAAACTATTACAATTTACAATCCAATGTATTTCTTGTATAGTATTCATTGATTACTCTTCTGCGATCTCTTGGTTAGACAACAGTGAAATTTCTAGGTTTTACAACGTGATATCAATACAGTGTCAGTAATCACTCCTTCTACAACCAACTTCAAAATGTGATGAATGTATCTCTTGCATTCAATGTAACTGCTCTTACAGTTGCTATATCATGCTTTTATACGGTTGAGTACATATACAATGAAATGAAGCCACCTTCTATACAACTGTAGTAAAAAGGAGCTCCATACTGCCACTCAGTGGGATTCCTCGGGAGTAACGCAATAAGTGTAACAAACTTTTACAATATATAATTTCTTGTATAGTATTCATTGATTACTCTTTTCAATGATCTGTTGGTTACAGGATAGTGATATTTCTAGGTTTTACAAAGTGATATCAGTACAGTGTCAGTTATCACTCCTTGTACAAACTACTTCAATATCTGATGAATGTATCTCTGGCATTCAATGTAACTGCTCTTACCGTTGCTATATCATGCTTTTATTTTGTTGAGTACAGATACAATGAAATGAAGCCACCTTCTATACAACTATAGCAAAAAGGTGCTCCATACTGCCACTCAGTGGGATTCCTCGGGAGTAACGCAGAAAGTCATTTTGTGTAACAAACTATTACAATTTACAATCCAATGTATTTCTTGTATAGTATTCATTGATTACTTTTCTGTGAACTCTTGGTTAGACAACAGTGAAATTTCTACGTTTTAGAAAGTGATATCAGTACAGTGTCAGTTATCACTCCTTGTACAAAGAACTTCAAAATCTGATGAATGTATCTCTGGCATTCAATGTAACTGCTCTTACTGTGGCTATATCATGCTTTTATATGGTTGAGTACATATACAATTAAATGAAGCCACCTTCTATACAGCTGGAGGAAAAGGGTGCTCCATACTGCCACTCAGTGGGATTCCTCAGGAGTAACGCAGAAAGTCATTTTGTGTAACAAACTATTACAATATACAATTTCTTGTATAGTATTCATTGATTACTCTTTTCAATGATCTGTTGGTTACAGGATAGTGATATTTCTAGGTTTTACAAAGTGATATCAGTACAGTGTCAGTTATCACTCCTTGTACAACCAACTTCAAGATCTGATGAATGTATCTCTGGCATTCAATGTAACTCTTCTTACAGTTGCTATATCATGCTTTTATATGGTTGAGTACATATACAATTAAATGAAGCCACCTTCTATACAACTACAGTAAAAAGGTGCTCCATACTGCCACTCAGTGGGATTCCTCGGGAGTAACGCAGAAAGTCATTTTGTGTAACAAACTATTACAATTTACAATCCAATGTATTTCTTGTATAGTATTCATTGATTACTCTTCTGCGATCTCTTGGTTAGACAACAGTGAAATTTGTAGGTTTTACAACGTGATATCAATACAGTGTCAGTAATCACTCCTTTTACAACCAACTTCAAAATCTGATGAATGTATCTCTTGCATTCAATGTAACTGCTCTTACAGTTGCTATATCATGCTTTTATATGGTTGAGTACATATACAATGAAATGAAGCCACCTTCTATACAACTATAGTAAAAAGGAGCTCCATACTGCCACTCAGTGGGATTCCTCGGGAGTAACGCAGAAAGTCATTTTGTGTAACAAACTATTACAATATATAATTTCTTGTATAGTATTCATTGATTACTCTTTTCAATGATCTGTTGGTTACAGGATAGTGATATTTCTAGGCTATACAAAATGATTTTAAGTACAGTGTCAGTTATCACTCCTTGTACAACCAACTTCAAAATCTGATGAATGTATGTCTGGCATTCAATGTAACTGCTCTTACAGTTGCTATATCATGCTTTTATATGGTTGAGTACATATACAATGAAATGAAGCCACCTTCTATACAACTATAGTAAAAAGGAGCTCCATACTGTCACTCAGTGGGATTCCTCGGGAGTAACGCAGAAAGTCATTTTGTGTAACAAACTATTACAATATATAATTTCTTGTATAGTATTCATTGATTACTCTTTTCAATGATCTGTTGGTTACAGGATAGTGATATTTCTAGGTTTTACAAAGTGATATCAGTACAGTGTCAGTTATCACTCCTTGTACAACCAAAATCTGATGAATGTATCTCTGGCATTCAATGTAACTCTTCTTACAGTTGCTATATCATGCTTTTATATGGTTGAGTACATATACAATGAAATGAAGCCACCTTCTATACAACTATAGCAAAAAGGGGCTCCATACTGCCACTCAGTGGGATTCCTCGGGAGTAACACAGAAAGTCATTTTGTGTAACAAACTATTACAATTTACAATCCAATGTATTTCTTGTATAGTATTCATTGATTACTCTTCTGTGAACTCTTGGTTAGACAACAGTGAAATTTCTACGTTTTACAAAGTGATATCAGGACAGTGTCAGTTATCACTCCTTGTACAACCAACTTTAAAATCTGATGAATGTATCTCTTGCATTCAATGTAACTGCTCTTACAGTTGTTATATCATGCTTTTATATGGTTGAGCACATATACAATGAAATGAAACCACCTTCTATACAAGTATAGTAAAAAGGAGCTCCATACTGCCACTCAGTGGGATTCCTCTTGAGTAACGCAGAAAGTCATTTTGTGTAACAAACTATTACAATATACAATTTCTTGTATAGTATTCATTGATTACTCTTTTCAATGATCTGTTGGTTACAGGATAGTGATATTTCTAGGTTTTACAAAGTGATATCAGTACAGTGTCAGTTATCACTCCTTGTACAAACAACTTCAAAATCTGATGAATGTATCTCTGCCATTCAATGTAACTGCTCTTACAGTTGCTATATCATGCTTTTATATGGTTGAGTACATATACAATGAAATGAAGCCACCTTCTATACAACTATAGCAAAAAGGTGCTCCATACTGCCACTTAGTGGGATTCCTCGGGAGTAACGCAGAAAGTCATTTTGTGTAACAAACTATTACAATTTACAATCCAATGTATTTCTTGGATAGTATTCATTGATTACTCTTCTGTGAACTCTTGGTTAGACAACAGTGAAATTTCTACCTTTTATAAAGTGATACCAGTACAGTGTCAGTTATCACTCCTTGTACAACCAACTTCAAAATCTGATGAATGTATCTCTGGCATTCAATGTAACTCTTCTTACAGTTGCTATATCATGCTTTTATATGGTTGAGTACATATACAATGAAATGAAGCCACCTTCTATACAACTACAGTAAAAAGGTGCTCCATACTGCCACTCAGTGGGATTCCTCGGGAGTAACGCAGAAAGTCATTTTGTGTAACAAACTATTACAATTTACAATCCAATGTATTTCTTGTATAGTTTTCATTGATTACTCTTCTGCGATCTCTTGGTTAGACAACAGTGAAATTTCTAGGTTTTACAACGTAATATCAATACAGTGTCAGTAATCACTCCTTGTACAACCAACTTCAAAATCTGATGAATGTATCTCTTGCATTCAATGTAACTGCTCTTACAGTTGCTATATCATGCTTTTATATGGTTGAGTACATATACAATGAAATGAAGCCACCTTCTATACAACTATAGTAAAAAGGAGCTCCATACTGCCACTCAGTGGGATTCCTCGGGAGTAACGCAGAAAGTCATTTTGTGTAACAAACTATTACAATATACAATTTCTTGTATAGTATTCATTGATTACTCTTTTCAATGATCTCTTGGTTACAGGATAGTGATATTTCTAGGTTTTACAAAGTGATATCAGTACAGTGTGAGTTATCACTCCTTGTACAAACAACTTCAAAATCTGATGAATGTATCTCTGTCATTCAATGTAACTGCTCTTACCGTTGCTATATCATGCTTTTATTTGGTTGAGTACATATACAATGAAATGAAGCCACCTTCTATACAACTATAGCAAAAAGGTGCTCCATACTGCCACTCAGTGGGATTCCTCAGGAGTAACGCAGAAAGTCATTTTGTGTAACAAACTATTACAATTTACAATCCAATGTATTTCTTGTATAGTATTCATTGATTACTCTTCTGCGATCTCTTGGTTAGACAACAGTGAAATTTCTAGGTTTTACAACGTGATATCAATACAGTGTCAGTAATCACTCCTTGTACAACCAACTTCAAAATCTGATGAACGTATCTCTTGCATTCAATGTAACTGCTCTTACAGTTGCTATATCATGCTTTTATATGGTTGAGTACATATACAATGAAATGAAGCCACCTTCTATACAACTACAGTAAAAAGGTGCTCAATACTGCCACTCAGTGGGATTCCTCGGGAGTAACGCAGAAAGTCATTTTGTGTAACAAACTATTACAATTTACAATCCAATGTATTTCTTGTATAGTATTCGTTGATTACTCTTCTGCGATCGCTTGGTTAGACAACAGTGGAATTTCTAGGTTTTCCAACGTGATATCAATACAGTGTCAGTAATCACTCCTTGTACAACCCACTTCAAAATCTGATGAATGTATCTCTCGCATTCAATGTAACTGCTCTTACAGTTGCTATATCATGCTTTTATATGGTTGAGTACATATACAATGAAATGAAGCCACCTTCTATACAACTATAGTAAAAAGGAGCTCCATACTGCCACTCAGTGGGATTCCTCGGGAGTAACGCAGAAAGTCATTTTGTGTAACAAACTATTACAATATATAATTTCTTGTGTAGTATTCATTGATTACTCTTTTCAATGATCTGTTGGTTACAGGATAGTGATATTTCTAGGTTTTACAAAGTGATATCAGTACAGTGTCAGTTATCACTCCTTGTACAACCAACTTCAAAATCTGATGAATGTATCTCTTGCATTCAATATAATTGCTCTTACAGTTGATATATCTTGATTTTATATGGTTGAGTACATATACAATTAAATGAAGCCACCTTCTATACAACTACAGTAAAAAGGTGCTCCATACTGCCACTCAGTGGGATTCCTCGGGAGTAACGGAGAAAGTCATTTTGTGTAACAAACTATTACAATTTACAATCCAATTTATTTCTTGTATAGTATTCATTGATTAGTCTTCTGCGATCTCTTGGTTAGACAACAGTGAAATTTCTAGGTTTTACAACGTGATATCAATACATTGTCAGTAATCACTCCTTGTACAACCAACTTCAAAATCTGATGAATGTATCTCTTGCGTTCAATGTAACTGCTGTTACAGTTGCTATATCATGCTTTTATATGGTTGAGTACATATACAATGAAATGAAGCCACCTTCTATACAACTACAGTAAAAAGGTGCTCCATACTGCCACTCAGTGGGATTCCTCGGGAGTAACGCAGAAAGTCATTTTGTGTAACAAACTATTACAATTTACAATCCAATGTATTTCTTGTATAGTATTCGTTGATTACTCTTCTGCGATCGCTTGGTTAGACAACAGTGAAATTTCTAGGTTTTACAACGTGATATCAATACAGTGTCAGTAATCACTCCTTGTACAACCAACTTCAAAATCTGATGAACGTATCTCTTGCATTCAATGTAACTGCTCTTACGGTTGCTATATCATGCTTTTATATGGTTGAGTACATATACAATGAAATGAAGCCACCTTCTATACAACTATAGTAAAAAGGAGCTCCATACTGCCACTCAGTGGGATTCCTCGGGAGTAACGCAGAAAGTCATTTTGTGTAACAAACTATTACAATATATAATTTCTTGTATAGTATTCATTAATTACGCTTTTCAATGATCTGTTGGTTACAGGATAGTGATATTTCTAGGTTTTACAAAGTGATTTTAAGTACAGTGTCAGTTATCACTCCTTGTACAAACAACTTCAAAATCTGATGAGTGTATCTCTGGCATTCAATGTAACTGCTCTTACAGTTGCTATATCATGCTTTTATATGGTTGAGTACATATACAATGAAATGAAGCCACCTTCTATACAACTATAGTAAAAAGGAGCTCCATACTGCCACTCAGTGGGATTCCTCGGGAGTAACGCAGAAAGTCATTTTGTGTAACAAACTATTACAATATATAATTTCTTGTATAGTATTAATTGATTACTCTTTTCAATGATCTGTTGGTTACAGGATAGTGATATTTCTTGGTTTTACAAAGTGATATCAGTACAGTGTCAGTTATCACTCCTTGTACAACCAACTTCAAGATCTGATGAATGTATCTCTGGCATTCAATGTAACTCTTCTTACAGTTGCTATATCATGCTTTTATATGGTTGAGTACATATACAATGAAATGAAGCCACCTTCTATACAACTATAGCAAAAAGGTGCTCCATACTGCCACTCAGTGGGATTCCTCGGGAGTAACGCAGAAAGTTATTTTGTGTAACAAACTATTACAATTTACAATCCAATGTATTTCTTGTATAGTATTCATTGATTACTCTTCTGTGAACTCTTGGTTAGACAACAGTGCAATTTCTACGTTTTACAAAGTGATATCAGTACAGTGTCAGTTATCACTCCTTGTACAAAGAACTTCAAAATCTGATGAATGTTTGTCTGGCATTCAATGTAACTGCTCTTACAGTTTCTATATCATGCTTTTATATGGTTGAGTACATATTCAATGAAATGAAGCCACCTTCTATACAACTATAGCAAAAAGGTGCTCCATACTGCCACTAAGTGGGATTCCTCGGGAGTAACGCAGAAAGTCATTTTGTGTAACAAACTATTACAATTTACAATCCAATGTATTTCTTGTATAGTATTCATTGATTACTCTTCTGTGAACTCTTGGTTAGACAACAGTGAAATTTCTACGTTTTACAAAGTGATATCAGTACAGTGTCAGTTATCACTCCTTGTACAAAGAACTTCAAAATCTGATGAATGTATGTCTGGCATTCAATGTAACTGCTCTTACAGTTGCTATATCATGCTTTTATATGGTTGAGTACAAATACAATGAAATGAAGCCACCTTCTATACAAGTATAGTAAAAAGGTGCTCCATACTGCCACTCAGTGGGATTCCTCGGGAGTAACGCAGAAAGTCATTTTGTGTAACAAACTATTACAATATATAATTTCTTGTATAGTATTCATTGATTACTCTTTTCAATGATCTGTTGGTTACAGGATAGTGTTATTTCTAGGTTTTACAAAGTGATATCAGTACAGTATCAGTTATCACTCCTTGTACAAACAACTTCAAAATCGGATGAATGTATCTCTGGCATTCAATGTAACTGGTCTTACCGTTGCTATATCATGCTTTTATATGGTTGAGTACATATACAATGAAATGAAGCCACCTTCTGTACAACTATAGCAAAAAGGTGCTCCATACTGCCACTCAGTGGGATTCCTCGAGAGTAACGCAGAAAGTCATTTTGTGTAACAAACTATTACAATTTACAATCCAATGTATTTCTTGTATAGTATTCATTGATTACTCTTCTGTGAACTCTTGGTTAGACAACAGTGAAATTTCTACGTTTTACAAAGTGATATCAGTACAGTGTCAGTTATCACTCCTTGTACAACCAACTTCAATATCTGATGAATGTATCTCTTGCATTCAATGTAATTGCTCTTACAGTTGATATATCTTGATTTTATATGGTTGAGTACATATACAATTAAATGAAGCCACCTTCTATACAACTACAGTAAAAAGGTGCTCCATACTGCCACCCAGTGGGATTCTTCGGGAGTAACGCAGAAAGTCATGTTGTGTAACAAACTAATACAATTTACAATCCAATGTATTTCTTGTATAGTATTCATTGATTACTCTTCTGCGATCTCTTGGTTAGACAACAGTGAAATTTCTAGGTTTTACAACGTGATATCAATACAGTGTCAGTAATCACTCCTTCTACAACCAACTTCAAAATGTGATGAATGTATCTCTTGCATTCAATGTAACTGCTCTTACAGTTGCTATATCATGCTTTTATATGGTTGAGTACATATACAATGAAATGAAGCCACCTTCTATACAACTGTAGTAAAAAGGAGCTCCATACTGCCACTCAGTGGGATTCCTCGGGAGTAACGCAATAAGTGTAACAAACTATTACAATATATAATTTCTTGTATAGTATTCATTGATTACTCTTTTCAATGATCTGTTGGTTACAGGATAGTGATATTTCTAGGTTTTACAAAGTGATATCAGTACAGTGTCAGTTATCACTCCTTGTACAACCAAAATCTGATGAATGTATCTCTGGCATTCAATGTAACTCTTCTTACAGTTGCTATATCATGCTTTTATATGGTTGAGTACATATACAATGAAATGAAGCCACCTTCTATACAACTATAGCAAAAAGGGGCTCCATACTGCCACTCAGTGGGATTCCTCGGGAGTAACACAGAAAGTCATTTTGTGTAACAAACTATTACAATTTACAATCCAATGTATTTCTTGTATAGTATTCATTGATTACTCTTCTGTGAACTCTTGGTTAGACAACAGTGAAATTTCTACGTTTTACAAAGTGATATCAGGACAGTGTCAGTTATCACTCCTTGTACAACCAACTTTAAAATCTGATGAATGTATCTCTTGCATTCAATGTAACTGCTCTTACAGTTGTTATATCATGCTTTTATATGGTTGAGCACATATACAATGAAATGAAACCACCTTCTATACAAGTATAGTAAAAAGGAGCTCCATACTGCCACTCAGTGGGATTCCTCTTGAGTAACGCAGAAAGTCATTTTGTGTAACAAACTATTACAATATACAATTTCTTGTATAGTATTCATTGATTACTCTTTTCAATGATCTGTTGGTTACAGGATAGTGATATTTCTAGGTTTTACAAAGTGATATCAGTACAGTGTCAGTTATCACTCCTTGTACAAACAACTTCAAAATCTGATGAATGTATCTCTGCCATTCAATGTAACTGCTCTTACAGTTGCTATATCATGCTTTTATATGGTTGAGTACATATACAATGAAATGAAGCCACCTTCTATACAACTATAGCAAAAAGGTGCTCCATACTGCCACTTAGTGGGATTCCTCGGGAGTAACGCAGAAAGTCATTTTGTGTAACAAACTATTACAATTTACAATCCAATGTATTTCTTGGATAGTATTCATTGATTACTCTTCTGTGAACTCTTGGTTAGACAACAGTGAAATTTCTACCTTTTATAAAGTGATACCAGTACAGTGTCAGTTATCACTCCTTGTACAACCAACTTCAAAATCTGATGAATGTATCTCTGGCATTCAATATAACTCTTCTTACAGTTGCTATATCATGCTTTTATATGGTTGAGTACATATACAATGAAATGAAGCCACCTTCTATACAACTACAGTAAAAAGGTGCTCCATACTGCCACTCAGTGGGATTCCTCGGGAGTAACGCAGAAAGTCATTTTGTGTAACAAACTATTACAATTTACAATCCAATGTATTTCTTTTATAGTATTCATTGATTACTCTTCTGCGATCTCTTGGTTAGACAACAGTGAAATTTCTAGGTTTTACAACGTAATATCAATACAGTGTCAGTAATCACTCCTTGTACAACCAACTTCAAAATCTGATGAATGTATCTCTTGCATTCAATGTAACTGCTCTTACAGTTGCTATATCATGCTTTTATATGGTTGAGTACATATACAATGAAATGAAGCCACCTTCTATACAACTATAGTAAAAAGGAGCTCCATACTGCCACTCAGTGGGATTCCTCGGGAGTAACGCAGAAAGTCATTTTGTGTAACAAACTATTACAATATACAATTTCTTGTATAGTATTCATTGATTACTCTTTTCAATGATCTCTTGGTTACAGGATAGTGATATTTCTAGGTTTTACAAAGTGATATCAGTACAGTGTGAGTTATCACTCCTTGTACAAACAACTTCAAAATCTGATGAATGTATCTCTGTCATTCAATGTAACTGCTCTTACCGTTGCTATATCATGCTTTTATTTGGTTGAGTACATATACAATGAAATGAAGCCACCTTCTATACAACTATAGCAAAAAGGTGCTCCATACTGCCACTCAGTGGGATTCCTCAGGAGTAACGCAGAAAGTCATTTTGTGTAACAAACTATTACAATTTACAATCCAATGTATTTCTTGTATAGTATTCATTGATTACTCTTCTGCGATCTCTTGGTTAGACAACAGTGAAATTTCTAGGTTTTACAACGTGATATCAATACAGTGTCAGTAATCACTCCTTGTACAACCAACTTCAAAATCTGATGAACGTATCTCTTGCATTCAATGTAACTGCTCTTACAGTTGCTATATCATGCTTTTATATGGTTGAGTACATATACAATGAAATGAAGCCACCTTCTATACAACTACAGTAAAAAGGTGCTCAATACTGCCACTCAGTGGGATTCCTCGGGAGTAACGCAGAAAGTCATTTTGTGTAACAAACTATTACAATTTACAATCCAATGTATTTCTTGTATAGTATTCGTTGATTACTCTTCTGCGATCGCTTGGTTAGACAACAGTGGAATTTCTAGGTTTTCCAACGTGATATCAATACAGTGTCAGTAATCACTCCTTGTACAACCCACTTCAAAATCTGATGAATGTATCTCTTGCATTCAATGTAACTGCTCTTACAGTTGCTATATCATGCTTTTATATGGTTGAGTACATATACAATGAAATGAAGCCACCTTCTATACAACTATAGTAAAAAGGAGCTCCATACTGCCACTCAGTGGGATTCCTCGGGAGTAACGCAGAAAGTCATTTTGTGTAACAAACTATTACAATATATAATTTCTTGTGTAGTATTCATTGATTACTCTTTTCAATGATCTGTTGGTTACAGGATAGTGATATTTCTAGGTTTTACAAAGTGATTTTAAGTACAGTGTCAGTTATCACTCCTTGTACAAACAACTTCAAAATCTGATGAATGTATCTCTGGCATTCAATGTAACTGCTCTTACAGTTGCTATATCATGCTTTTATATGGTTGAGTACATATACAATGAAATGAAGCAACCTTCTATACAACTATAGTAAAAAGGAGCTCCATACTGCCAGTCAGTGGGATTCCTCGGGAGTAACGCAGAAAGTCATTTTGTGTAACAAACTATTACAATATATAATTTCTTGTATAGTATTCATTGATTACTCTTTTCAATGATCTGTTGGTTACAGGATAGTGATATTTCTAGGTTTTACAAAGTGATATCAGTACAGTGTCAGTTATCACTCCTTGTACAACCAACTTCTAAATCTGATGAATGTATCTCTGGCATTCAATGTAACTCTTCTTACAGTTGCTATATCATGCTTTTATATGGTTGAGTACATATACAATGAAATGAAGCCACCTTCTATACAACTATAGCAAAAAGGTGCTCCATACTGCCACTCAGTGGGATTCCTCGGGAGTAACGCAGAAAGTAATTTTGTGTAACAAACTATTACAATTTACAATCCAATGTATTTCTTGTATAGTATTCATTGATTACTCTTCTGTGAACTCTTGGTTAGACAACAGTGAAATTTCTACGTTTTACAAAGTGATATCAGTACAGTGTCAGTTATCACTCCTTGTACAACCAACTTAAAAATCTGATGAATGTATCTCTTGCATTCAATGTAATTGCTCTTACAGTTGATATATCTTGTTTTTATATGGTTGAGTACATATACAATTAAATGAAGCCACCTTCTATACAACTACAGTAAAAAGGTGCTCCATACTGCCACTCAGTGGGATTCCTCGGGAGTAACGCAGAAAGTCATGTTGTGTAACAAACTATTACAATTTACAATCCAATGTATTTCTTGTATAGTATTCATTGATTACTCTTCTGCGATCTCTTGGTTAGACAACAGTGAAATTTCTAGGTTTTACAACGTGATATCAATACAGTGTCAGTAATCACTCCTTGTACAACCCACTTCAAAATCTGATTAACGTATCTCTTGCATTCAATGTAACTGCTCTTACAGTTGCTATATCATGCTTTTATATGGTTGAGTACATATACAATGAAATGAAGCCACCTTCTATACAACTATAGTAAAAAGGAGCTCCATACTGCCACTCAGTGGGATTCCTCGGGAGTAACGCAGAAAGTCATTTTGTGTAACAAACTATTACAATATATAATTTCTTGTGTAGTATTCATTGATTACTCTTTTCAATGATCTGTTGGTTACAGGATAGTGATATTTCTAGGTTTTACAAAGTGATTTTAAGTACAGTGTCAGTTATCACTCCTTGTACAAACAACTTCAAAATCTGATGAATGTATCTCTGGCATTCAATGTAACTGCTCTTACAGTTGCTATATCATGCTTTTATATGGTTGAGTACATATACAATGAAATGAAGCAACCTTCTATACAACTATAGTAAAAAGGAGCTCCATACTGCCACTCAGTGGGATTCCTCGGGAGTAACGCAGAAAGTCATTTTGTGTAACAAACTATTACAATATATAATTTCTTCTATAGTATTCATTGATTACTCTTATCAATGATCTGTTGGTTACAGGATAGTGATATTTCTAGGTTTTACAAAGTGATATCAGTACAGTGTCAGTTATCACTCCTTGTACAACCAACTTCTAAATCTGATGAATGTATCTCTGGCATTCAATGTAACTCTTCTTACAGTTGCTATATCATGCTTTTATATGGTTGAGTACATATACAATGAAATGAAGCCACCTTCTATACAACTATAGCAAAAAGGTGCTCCATACTGCCACTCAGTGGGATTCCTCGGGAGTAACGCAGAAAGTAATTTTGTGTAACAAACTATTACAATTTACAATCCAATGTATTTCTTGTATAATATTCATTGATTACTCTTCTGTGAACTCTTGGTTAGACAACAGTGAAATTTCTACATTTTACAAAGTGATATCAGTACAGTGTCAGTTATCACTCCTTGTACAACCAACTTAAAAATCTGATGAATGTATCTCTTGCATTCAATGTAATTGCTCTTACAGTTGATATATCTTGATTTTATATGGTTGAGTACATATACAATTAAATGAAGCCACCTTCTATACAACTACAGTAAAAAGGTGCTCCATACTGCCACTCAGTGGGATTCCTCGGGAGTAACGCAGAAAGTCATGTTGTGTAACAAACTATTACAATTTACAATCCAATGTATTTCTTGTATAGTATTCATTGATTACTCTTCTGCGATCTCTTGGTTAGACAACAGTGAAATTTCTAGGTTTTACAACGTGATATCAATACAGTGTCAGTAATCACTCCTTGTACAACCCACTTCAAAATCTGATGAACGTATCTCTTGCATTCAATGTAACTGCTCTTACAGTTGCTATATCATGCTTTTATATGGTTGAGTACATATACAATGAAATGAAGCCACCTTCTATACAACTATAGTAAAAAGGAGCTCCATACTGCCACTCAGTGGGATTCCTCGGGAGTAACGCAGAAAGTAATTTTGTGTAACAAACTATTACAATATATAATTTCTTGTGTAGTATTCATTGATTACTCTTTTCAATGATCTGTTGGTTACAGGATAGTGATATTTCTAGGTTTTACAAAGTGATTTTAAGTACAGTGTCAGTTATCACTCCTTGTACAAACAACTTCAAAATCTGATGAATGTATCTCTGGCATTCAATGTAACTGCTCTTACAGTTGCTATATCATGCTTTTATATGGTTGAGTACATATACAATGAAATGAAGCCACCTTCTATACAACTATAGTAAAAAGGAGCTCCATACTGCTACTCAGTGGGATTCCTCGGGAGTAACGCAGAAAGTCATTTTGTGTAACAAACTATTACAATATATAATTTCTTGTATAGTATTCATTGATTACTCTTTTCAATGATCTGTTGGTTACAGGATAGTGATATTTCTAGGTTTTACAAAGTGATATCAGTACAGTGTCAGTTATCACTCCTTGTCCAACCAACTTCAAAATCTGATGAATGTATCTCTGGCATTCAATGTAACTCTTCTTACAGTTGCTATATCATGCTTTTATATGGTTGAGTACATATACAATGAAATGAAGCCACCTTCTATACAATTATAGCAAAAAGGTGCTCCATACTACCACTCAGTGGGATTCCTCGGGAGTAACGCAGAAAGTTATTTTGTGTAACAAACTATTACAATTTACAATCCAATGTATTTCTTGTATAGTATTCATTGATTACTCTTCTGTGAACTCTTGGTTAGACAACAGTGAAATTTCTACGTTTTACAAAGTGATATCAGTACAGTGTCAGTTATCACTCCTTGTACAACCAACTTAAAAATCTGATGAATGTATCTCTTGCATTCAATGTAATTGCTCTTACAGTTGATATATCTTGATTTTATATGGTTGAGTACATATACAATTAAATGAAGCCACCTTCTATACAACTACAGTAAAAAGGTGCTCCATACTGCCACTCAGTGGGATTCCTCGGGAGTAACGCAGAAAGTCATGTTGTGTAACAAACTATTACAATTTACAATCCAATGTATTTCTTGTATAGTATTCATTGATTACTCTTCTGCGATCTCTTGGTTAGACAACAGTGAAATTTCTAGGTTTTACAACGTGATATCAATACAGTGTCAGTAATCACTCCTTGTACAACCCACTTCAAAATCTGATGAACGTATCTCTTGCATTCAATGTAACTGCTCTTACAGTTGCTATATCATGCTTTTATATGGTTGGGTACATATACAATGAAATGAAGCCACCTTCTATACAACTATAGTAAAAAGGAGCTCCATACTGCCACTCAGTGGGATTCCTCGGGAGTAACGCAGAAAGTCATTTTGTGTAACAAACTATTACAATATATAATTTCTTGTGTAGTATTCATTGATTACTCTTTTCAATGATCTGTTGGTTACAGGATAGTGATATTTCTAGGTTTTACAAAGTGATTTTAAGTACAGTGTCAGTTATCACTCCTTGTACAAACAACTTCAAAATCTGATGAATGTATCTCTGGCATTCAATGTAACTGCTCTTACAGTTGCTATATCATGCTTTTATATGGTTGAGTACATATACAATGAAATGAAGCCACCTTCTATACAACTATAGCAAAAAGGAGCTCCATACTGCCACTCAGTGGGATTCCTCGGGAGTAACGCAGAAAGTCATTTTGTGTAACAAACTATTACAATATATAATTTCTTGTATAGTATTCATTGATTACTCTTTTCAATGATCTGTTGGTTACAGGATAGTGATATTTCTAGGTTTTACAAAGTGATATCAGTACAGTGTCAGTTATCACTCCTTGTACAACCAACTTCAAAATCTGATGAATGTATCTCTGGCATTCAATGTAACTCTTCTTACACTTGCTATATCATGCTTTTATATGGTTGAGTACATATACAATGAAATGAAGCCACCTTCTATACAACTATAGCAAAAAGGTGCTCCATACTGCCACTCAGTGGGATTCCTCGGGAGTAACGCAGAAAGTTATTTTGTGTAACAAACTATTACAATTTACAATCCAATGTATTTCTTGGATAGTATTCATTGATTACTTTTCTGTGAACTCTTGGTTAGACAACAGTGAAATTTCTACCTTTTACAAAGTGATACCAGTACAGTGTCAGTTATCACTCCTTGTACAACCAACTTAAAAATCTGATGAATGTATCTCTTGCATTCAATGTAATTGCTCTTACAGTTGATATATCTTGATTTTATATGGTTGAGTACATATACAATTAAATGAAGCCACCTTCTATACAACTACAGTAAAAAGGTGCTCCATACTGCCACTCAGTGGGATTCCTCGGGAGTAACGCAGAAAGTCATGTTGTGTAACAAACTATTACAATTTACAATCCAATGTATTTCTTTTATAGTATTCATTGATTACTCTTCTGCGATCTCTTGGTTAGACAACAGTGAAATTTCTAGGTTTTACAACGTGATATCAATACAGTGTCAGTAATCACTCCTTGTACAACCAACTTCAAAATCTGATGAATGTATCTCTTGCATTCAATGTAACTGCTCTTACAGTTGCTATATCATGCTTTTATATGGTTGAGTACATATACAATGAAATGAAGCCACCTTCTATACAACTATAGTAAAAAGGAGCTCCATACTGCCACTCAGTGGGATTCCTCGGGAGTAACGCAGAAAGTCATTTTGTGTAACAAACTATTACAATATACAATTTCTTGTATAGTATTCATTGATTACTCTTTTCAATGATCTCTTGGTTACAGGATAGTGATATTTCTAGGTTTTACAAAGTGATATCAGTACAGTGTCAGTTATCACTCCTTGTACAAACAACTTCAAAATCTGATGAATGTATCTCTGGCATTCAATGTAATTGCTCTTACAGTTGCTATATCATGCTTTGATATGGTTGAGTACATATACAATGAAATGAAGCAACCTTCTATACAACTACAGTAAAAAGGTGCTCCATACTGCCATTCAGTGGGATTCCTCGCGAGTAACGCAGAAAGTCATTTTGTGTAACAAACTATTACAATTTACAATCCAATGTATTTCTTGTATAGTATTCATTGATTACTCTTCTGCGATCTCTTGGTTAGACAACAGTGAAATTTCTAGGTTTTACAACGTGATATCAATACAGTGTCAGTAATCACTCCTTGTACAACCAACTTCAAAATCTGATGAATGTATCTCTTGCATTCAATGTAATTGCTCTTACAGTTGATATATCTTGATTTTATATGGTTGAGTACATATACAATTAAATGAAGCCACCTTCTATACAACTACAGTAAAAAGGTGCTCCATACTGCCACTCAGTGGGATTCCTCGGGAGTAACGCAGAAAGTCATTTTGTGTAACAAACTATTACAATTTATAATCCAATGTATTTCTTGTATAGTATTCATTGATTACTCTTCTGCGATCTCTTGGTTAGACAACAGTGAAATTTCTACGTTTTACAAAGTGATATCAGTACAGTGTCAGTTATCACTCCTTATACAACCAACTTCAAAATCTGATGAATGTATCTCTGGCATTCAATGTAATTGCTCTTACAGTTGATATATCTTGATTTTATATGGTTGAGTACATATACAATGAAATGAAGCCACCTTCTATACAACTACAGTAAAAAGGTGCTCCATACTGCCACTCAGTGGGATTCCTCGGGAGTAACGCAGAAAGTCATTTTGTGTAACAAACTATTACAATTTACAATCCAATGTATTTCTTGTATAGTATTCATTGATTACTCTTCTGCGATCTCTTGGTTAGACAACAGTGAAATTTCTAGGTTTTACAACGTGATATCAATACAGTGTCAGTAATCACTCCTTGTACAACCAACTTCAAAATCTGATGAATGTATCTCTTGCATTCAATGTAACTGCTCTTACAGTTGCTATATCATGCTTTTATATGGTTGAGTACATATACAATGAAATGAAGCCACCTTCTATACAACTATAGTAAAAAGGAGCTCCATACTGCCACTCAGTGGGATTCCTCGGGAGTAACGCAGAAAGTCATTTTGTGTAACAAACTATTACAATATATAATTTCTTGTATAGTATTCATTGATTACTCTTTTCAATGATCTGTTGGTTACAGGATAGTGATATTTCTAGGTTTTACAAAGTGATATCAGTACAGTGTCAGTTATCACTCCTTGTACAAACAACTTCAAAATCTGATGAATGTATCTCTGGCATTCAATGTAACTGCTCTTACCGTTGCTTTTATTTGGTTGACTACATATACAATGAAATGAAGCCACCTTCTATACAACTATAGCAAAAAGGTGCTCCATACTGCCACTCAGTGGGATTCCTCAGGAGTAACGCAGAAAGTCATTTTGTGTAACAAACTATTACAATTTACAATCCAATGTATTTCTTGTATAGTATTCATTGATTACTTTTCTGTGAACTCTTGGTTAGACAACAGTGAAATTTCTACGTTTTACAAAGTGATATCAGTACAGTGTCAGTTATCACTCCTTGTACAAAGAACTTCAAAATCTGATGAATGTATCTCTCGTATTCAATGGAACTGCTCTTACTGTGGCTATATCATGCTTTTATATGGTTGAGTACATATACAATTAAATGAAGCCACCTTCTATACAGCTGGAGGAAAAAGGTGCTCCATACTGCCACTCAGTGGGATTCCTCGGGAGTAACGCAGAAAGTCATTTTGTGTAACAAACTATTAAAATATACAATTTCTTGTATAGTATTCATTGATTACTCTTTTCAATGATCTGTTGGTTACAGGATAGTGATATTTCTAGGTTTTACAAAGTGATATCAGTTCAGTGTCAGTTATCACTCCTTGTACAAACAACTTCAAAATCTGATGAATGTATCTCTGCCATTCAATGTAACTGCTCTTACAGTTGCTATATCATGCTTTTATATGGTTGAGTACATATACAATGAAATGAAGCCACCTTCTATACAACTATAGCAAAAAGGTGCTCCATACTGCCACTCAGTGGGATTCCTCGGGAGTAACGCAGAAAGTCATTTTTTGTAACAAACTATTACAATTTACAATCCAATGTATTTCTTGTATAGTATTCATTGATTACTCTTCTGTGAACCCTTGGTTAGACAACAGTGAAATTTCTACGTTTTACAAAGTGATATCAGTACAGTGTCAGTAATCACGCCTTGTACAAAGAACTTCAAAATCTGATGAATGTATCTCTGGCATTCAATGTAACTGCTCTTACAGTTGCTATATCATGCTTTTATATGGTTGAGTACATATACAATGAAATGAAGCCACCTTCTATACAACTATAGCAAAAAGGTGCTCCATACTGCCACTCAGTGGGATTCCTCGGGAGTAACGCAGAAAGTCATTTTGTGTAACAAACTATTACAATTTACAATCCAATGTATTTCTTGTATAGTATTCATTGATTACTCTTCTGCGATCTCTTGGTTAGACAACAGTGAAATTTCTACGTTTTACAAAGTGATATCAGTACAGTGTCAGTTATCACTCCTTATACAACCAACTTCAAAATCTGATGAATGTATCTCTGGCATTCAATGTAATTGCTCTTACAGTTGCTATATCATGCTTTTATATGGTTGAGTACATATACAATGAAATGAAGCCACCTTCTATACAACTACAGTAAAAAGGTGCTCCATACTGCCACTCAGTGGGATTCCTCGGGAGTAACGCAGAAAGTCATTTTGTGTAACAAACTATTACAATTTACAATCCAATGTATTTCTTGGATAGTATTCATTGATTACTCTTCTGTGAACTCTTGGTTAGACAACAGTGAAATTTCTACCTTTTACAAAGTGATATCAGTACAGTGTCAGTTATCACTCCTTGTACAAAGAACTTCAAAATCTGATGAATGTATCTCTGGCATTCAATGTAACTGCTCTTACAGTTGCTATATCATGCTTTTATATGGTTGAGTACATATACAATGAAATGAAGCCACCTTCTATACAACTATAGCAAAAAGGTGCTCCATACTGCCACTCAGTGGGATTCCTCGGGAGTAACACAGAAAGTCATTTTGTGTAACAAACTATTACAATTTACAATCCAATGTATTTCTTGTATAGTATTCATTGATTACTCTTCTGTGAACTCTTGGTTAGACAACAGTGAATTTTCTACGTTTTACAAAGTGATATCAGGACAGTGTCAGTTATCACTCCTTGTACAACCAACTTTAAAATCTGATGAATGTATCTCTTGCATTCAATGTAACTGCTCTTACAGTTGTTATATCATGCTTTTATATGGTTGAGTACATATACAATGAAATGAAACCACCTTCTATACAAGTATAGTAAAAAGGAGCTCCATACTACCACTCAGTGGGATTCCTCGTGAGTAACGCAGAACGTCATTTTGTGTAACAAACTATTACAATATACAATTTCTTGTATAGTATTCATTGATTACTCTTTTCAATGATCTGTTGGTTACAGGATAGTGATATTTCTAGGTTTTACAAAGTGATATCAGTACAGTGTCAGTTTTCACTCCTTGTACAAACAACTTCAAAATCTGATGAATGTATCTCTGCCATTCAATGTAACTGCTCTTACAGTTGCTATATCATGCTTTTATATGGTTGAGTACATATACAATGAAATGAAGCCACCTTCTATACAACTATAGCAAAAAGGTGCTCCATACTGCCACTCAGTGGGATTCCTCGGGAGTAACGCAGAAAGTCATTTTGTGTAACAAACTATTACAATTTACAATCCAATGTATTTCTTGGATAGTATTCATTGATTACTCTTCTGTGAACTCTTGGTTAGACAACAGTGAAATTTCTTCCTTTTACAAAGTGATATCAGTACAGTGTCAGTTATCACTCCTTGTACAACCAACTTCAAAATCTGATGAATGTATCTCTTGCATTCAATGTAATTGCTCTTACAGTTGCTATATCATGCTTTGATATGGTTGAGTACATATACAATGAAATGAAGCAACCTTCTATACAACTACAGTAAAAAGGTGCTCCATACTGCCATTCAGTGGGATTCCTCGCGAGTAACGCAGAAAGTCATTTTGTGTAACAAACTATTACAATTTACAATCCAATGTATTTCTTGTATAGTATTCATTGATTACTCTTCTGCGATCTCTTGGTTAGACAACAGTGAAATTTCTAGGTTTTACAACGTGATATCAATACAGTGTCAGTAATCACTCCTTGTACAACCAACTTCAAAATCTGATGAATGTATCTCTTGCATTCAATGTAATTGCTCTTACAGTTGATATATCTTGATTTTATATGGTTGAGTACATATACAATTAAATGAAGCCACCTTCTATACAACTACAGTAAAAAGGTGCTCCATACTGCCACTCAGTGGGATTCCTCGGGAGTAACGCAGAAAGTCATTTTGTGTAACAAACTATTACAATTTACAATCCAATGTATTTCTTGTATAGTATTCATTGATTACTCTTCTGCGATCTCTTGGTTAGACAACAGTGAAATTTCTACGTTTTACAAAGTGATATCAGTACAGTGTCAGTTATCACTCCTTATACAACCAACTTCAAAATCTGATGAATGTATCTCTGGCATTCAATGTAATTGCTCTTACAGTTGATATATCTTGATTTTATATGGTTGAGTACATATACAATGAAATGAAGCCACCTTCTATACAACTACAGTAAAAAGGTGCTCCATACTGCCACTCAGTGGGATTCCTCGGGAGTAACGCAGAAAGTCATTTTGTGTAACAAACTATTACAATTTACAATCCAATGTATTTCTTGTATAGTATTCATTGATTACTCTTCTGCGATCTCTTGGTTAGACAACAGTGAAATTTCTAGGTTTTACAACGTGATATCAATACAGTGTCAGTAATCACTCCTTGTACAACCAACTTCAAAATCTGATGAATGTATCTCTTGCATTCAATGTAACTGCTCTTACAGTTGCTATATCATGCTTTTATATGGTTGAGTACATATACAATGAAATGAAGCCACCTTCTATACAACTATAGTAAAAAGGAGCTCCATACTGCCACTCAGTGGGATTCCTCGGGAGTAACGCAGAAAGTCATTTTGTGTAACAAACTATTACAATATATAATTTCTTGTATAGTATTCATTGATTACTCTTTTCAATGATCTGTTGGTTACAGGATAGTGATATTTCTAGGTTTTACAAAGTGATATCAGTACAGTGTCAGTTATCACTCCTTGTACAAACAACTTCAAAATCTGATGAATGTATCTCTGGCATTCAATGTAACTGCTCTTACCGTTGCTTTTATTTGGTTGACTACATATACAATGAAATGAAGCCACCTTCTATACAACTATAGCAAAAAGGTGCTCCATACTGCCACTCAGTGGGATTCCTCAGGAGTAACGCAGAAAGTCATTTTGTGTAACAAACTATTACAATTTACAATCCAATGTATTTCTTGTATAGTATTCATTGATTACTTTTCTGTGAACTCTTGGTTAGACAACAGTGAAATTTCTACGTTTTACAAAGTGATATCAGTACAGTGTCAGTTATCACTCCTTGTACAAAGAACTTCAAAATCTGATGAATGTATCTCTCGTATTCAATGGAACTGCTCTTACTGTGGCTATATCATGCTTTTATATGGTTGAGTACATATACAATTAAATGAAGCCACCTTCTATACAGCTGGAGGAAAAAGGTGCTCCATACTGCCACTCAGTGGGATTCCTCGGGAGTAACGCAGAAAGTCATTTTGTGTAACAAACTATTAAAATATACAATTTCTTGTATAGTATTCATTGATTACTCTTTTCAATGATCTGTTGGTTACAGGATAGTGATATTTCTAGGTTTTACAAAGTGATATCAGTTCAGTGTCAGTTATCACTCCTTGTACAAACAACTTCAAAATCTGATGAATGTATCTCTGCCATTCAATGTAACTGCTCTTACAGTTGCTATATCATGCTTTTATATGGTTGAGTACATATACAATGAAATGAAGCCACCTTCTATACAACTATAGCAAAAAGGTGCTCCATACTGCCACTCAGTGGGATTCCTCGGGAGTAACGCAGAAAGTCATTTTTTGTAACAAACTATTACAATTTACAATCCAATGTATTTCTTGTATAGTATTCATTGATTACTCTTCTGTGAACCCTTGGTTAGACAACAGTGAAATTTCTACGTTTTACAAAGTGATATCAGTACAGTGTCAGTAATCACGCCTTGTACAAACAACTTCAAAATCTGATGAATGTATCTCTTGCATTCAATGTAAATGCTCTTACAGTTGATATATCTTGATTTTATATGGTTGAGTTCATATACAATTAAATGAAGCCACTTTCTATACAACTACAGTAAAAAGGTGCTCCATACTACCACTCAGTGGGATTCCTCGGGAGTAACGCAGAAAGTCATTTTGTGTAACAAACTATTACAATTTACAATCCAATGTATTTCTTGTATAGTATTCGTTGATTACTCTTCTGCGATCGCTTGGTTAGACAACAGTGAAATTTCTAGGTTTTCCAACGTGATATCAATACAGTGTCAGTAATCACTCCTTGTACAAACAACTTCAAAATCTGATGAATGTATCTCTGGCATTCAATGTAACTGCTCTTACAGTTGCTATATCATTCTTTTATATGGTTGAGTACATATACAATGAAATGAAGCCACCTTCTATACAACTATAGTAAAAAGGAGCTCCATACTGCCACTCAGTGGGATTCCTCGGGAGTAACGCAGAAAATCATTTTATGTAACAAACTATTACAATATATAATTTCTTGTATAGCATTCATTGATTACTCTTTTCAATGATCTGTTGGTTACAGGATAGTGATATTTCTAGGTTTTACAAAGTGATATCAGTACAGTGTCAGTTATCACTCCTTGTACAACCAACTTCAAAATCTGATGAATGTATCTCTGGCATTCAATGTAACTCTTCTTACAGTTGCTATATCATGCTTTTATATGGTTGAGTACATATACAAAGAAATGAAGCCACCTTCTATACAACTATAGCAAAAAGGTGCTCCATACTGCCACTCAGTGGGATTCCTCGGGAGTAACGCAGAAAGTTATTTTGTGTAACAAACTATTACAATTTACAATCCAATGTATTTCTTGTATAGTATTCATTGATTACTCTCCTGTAAACTCTTGGTTAGACAACAGTGAAATTTCTACGTTTTACAAAGTGATATCAGTACAGTGTCAGTTATCACTCCTTGTACAAAGAACTTCAAAATCTGATGAATGTATCTCTGGCATTCAATGTAACTGCTCTTACAGTTGCTATATCATGCTTTTATATGGTTGAGTACATATACAATGAAATGAAGCCACCTTCTATACAACTATAGCAAAAAGGTGCTCCATACTGCCACTCAGTGGGATTCCTCGGGAGTAACACAGAAAGTCATTTTGTGTAACAAACTATTACAATTTACAATCCAATGTATTTCTTGTATAGTATTCATTGATTACTCTTCTGTGAACTCTTGGTTAGACAACAGTGAAATTTCTACGTTTTACAAAGTGATATCAGGACAGTGTCAGTTATCACTCCTTGTACAACCAACTTTAAAATCTGATGAATGTATCTCTTGCATTCAATGTAACTGCTCTTACAGTTGTTATATCATGCTTTTATATGGTTGAGTACATATACAATGAAATGAAACCACCTTCTATACAAGTATAGTAAAAAGGAGCTCCATACTACCACTCAGTGGGATTCCTCGTGAGTAACGCAGAACGTCATTTTGTGTAACAAACTATTACAATATACAATTTCTTGTATAGTATTCATTGATTACTCTTTTCAATGATCTGTTGGTTACAGGATAGTGATATTTCTAGGTTTTACAAAGTGATATCAGTATAGTGTCAGTTTTCACTCCTTGTACAAACAACTTCAAAATCTGATGAATGTATCTCTGCCATTCAATGTAACTGCTCTTACAGTTGCTATATCATGCTTTTATATGGTTGAGTACATATACAATGAAATGAAGCCACCTTCTATACAACTATAGCAAAAAGGTGCTCCCTACTGCCACTCAGTGGGATTCCTCGGGAGTAACGCAGAAAGTCATTTTGTGTAACAAACTATTACAATTTACAATCCAATGTATTTCTTGGATAGTATTCATTGATTACTCTTCTGTGAACTCTTGGTTAGACAACAGTGAAATTTCTACCTTTTACAAAGTGATATCAGTACAGTGTCAGTTATCACTCCTTGTACAACCAACTTCAAAATCTGATGAATGTATCTCTTGCATTCAATGTAATTGCTCTTACAGTTGCTATATCATGCTTTGATATGGTTGAGTACATATACAATGAAATGAAGCAACCTTCTATACAACTACAGTAAAAAGGTGCTCCATACTGCCATTCAGTGGGATTCCTCGCGAGTAACGCAGAAAGTCATTTTGTGTAACAAACTATTACAATTTACAATCCAATGTATTTCTTGTATAGTATTCATTGATTACTCTTCTGCGATCTCTTGGTTAGACAACAGTGAAATTTCTAGGTTTTACAACGTGATATCAATACAGTGTCAGTAATCACTCCTTGTACAACCAACTTCAAAATCTGATGAATGTATCTCTTGCATTCAATGTAATTGCTCTTACAGTTGATATATCTTGATTTTATATGGTTGAGTACATATACAATTAAATGAAGCCACCTTCTATACAACTACAGTAAAAAGGTGCTCCATACTGCCACTCAGTGGGATTCCTCGGGAGTAACGCAGAAAGTCATTTTGTGTAACAAACTATTACAATTTACAATCCAATGTATTTCTTGTATAGTATTCATTGATTACTCTTCTGCGATCTCTTGGTTAGACAACAGTGAAATTTCTACGTTTTACAAAGTGATATCAGTACAGTGTCAGTTATCACTCCTTATACAACCAACTTCAAAATCTGATGAATGTATCTCTTGCATTCAATGTAATTGCTCTTACAGTTGATATATCTTGATTTTATATGGTTGAGTACATATACAATGAAATGAAGCCACCTTCTATACAACTATAGTAAAAAGGAGCTCCATACTGCCACTCAGTGGGATTCCTCGGGAGTAACGCAGAAAGTCATTTTGTGTAACAAACTATTACAATATATAATTTCTTGTATAGTATTCATTGATTACTCTTTTCAATGATCTGTTGGTTACAAGATAGTGATATTTCTCGGTTTTACAAAGTGATATCAGTACAGTGTCAGTTATCACTCCTTGTACAAACAACTTCAAAATCTGATGAATGTATCTCTGGCATTCAATGTAACTGCTCTTACAGTTGCTATATCATGCTTTTATATGGTTGAGTACATATACAATGAAATGAAGCCACCTTCTATACAACTATAGCAAAAAGGTGCTCCATAGTGCCACTCAGTGGGATTCCTCGGGAGTAACACAGAAAATCATTTTGTGTAACAAACTATTACAATTTACAATCCAATGTATTTCTTGTATAGTATTCATTGATTAACCTTCTGTGAACTCTTGGTTAGACAACAGTGAAATTTCTACGTTTTACAAAGTGATATCAGTACAGTGTCAGTTATCACTCCTTGTACAACCAACTTCAAAATCTGATGAATGTATCTCTTGCATTCAATGTAATTGCTCTTACAGTTGATATATCATGCTTTTATATGGTTGAGTACATATACAATTAAATGAAGCCACCTTCTATACAGCTGGAGGAAAAAGGTGCTCCATTCTGCCACTCAGTGGGATTCCTCGGGAGTAACGCAGAAAGTCATTTTGTGTAACAAAATATTACAATTTACAATCCAATGTATTTCTTGTATAGTATTCATTGATTACTCTTCTGTGAACTCTTGGTTAGACAACAGTGAAATTTCTAGGTTTTTCAAAGTGATATCAGTACAGTGTCAGTTCCCACTCCTTGTACAACCAACTTCAAAATCTGATGAATGTATCTCTGGCATTCAATGTAATTGCTCTTACCGTTGCTATATCATGCTTTTTTATGGTTGAGTAGATATACAATGAAATGAAGCCACCTTCTATACAACTACAGTAAAAAGGTGCTCCATACTGCCACTCAGTGGGATTCCTCGGGAGTAACGCAGAAAGTCATTTTGTGTAACAAACTATTAGAATTTATAATTTCTTGTATAGTATTCATTGATTACGCTTTTCAATGATCTGTTGGTTACAGGATAGTGATATTTCTAGGTTTTACAAAGTGATTTTAAGTACAATGTCAGTTATCACTCCTTGTACAAACAACTTCAAAATCTGATGAATGTATCTCTGGCATTCAATGTAACTGCTCTTACAGTTGCTATATCATGCTTTTATATGGTTGAGTACATATACAATGAAATGAAGCCACCTTCTATACAACTACAGTAAAAAGGTGCTCCATACTGCCACTCAGTGGGATTCCTCGGGAGTAACGCAGAAAGTCATTTTGTGTAAAAAACTATTACAATTTACAATCCAATGTATTTCTTGTATAGTATTCATTGATTACTCTTCTGCGATCTCTTGGTTAGAGAACAGTGAAATTTCTAGGTTTTACAACGTAATATCAATACAGTGTCAGTAATCACTCCTTGTACAACCAACTTCAAAATCTGATGAATGTATCTCTTGCATTCAATGTAACTGCTCTTACAGTTGCTATATCATGCTTTTATATGGTTGAGTACATATACAATGAAATGAAGTCACCTTCTATACAACTATAGTAAGAAGGAGCTCCATACTGCCACTCAGTGGGATTCCTCGGGAGTAACGCAGAAAGTCATTTTGTGTAACAAACTATTACAATATACAATTTCTTGTATAGTATTCATTGATTACTCTTTTCAATGATCTGTTGGTTACAGGATAGTGATATTTCTAGGTTTTACAAAGTGATATCAGTACAGTGTCAGTTATCACTCCTTGTACAAACAACTTCAAAATCTGATGAATGTATCTCTGGCATTCAATGTAACTGCTCTTACAGTTGCTATATCATGCTTTTATATGGTTGAGTACATATACAATGAAATGAAGCCACCTTCTATACAACTATAGCAAAAAAGTGCTCCATACTGCCACTCAGTGGGATTCCTCGGGAGTAACGCAGAAAGTCATTTTGTGTAACAAACTATTACAATATATAATTTCTTGTATATTATTCATTGATTACTCTTTTCAATGATCTGTTGGTTACAGGATAGTGATATTTCTAGGTTTTACAAAGTGATTTTAAGTACAGTGTCAGTTATCACTCCTTGTACAAACAACTTCAAAATCTGATGAATGTATCTCTGGCATTCAATGTAACTGCTTTTACAGTTGCTATATCATGCTTTTATATGGTTGAGTACATATACAATGAAATGAAGCCACCTTCTATACAACTACAGTAAAAAGGTGCTCCATACTGCCACTCAGTGGGATTCCTCGGAAGTAACGCAGAAAGTCATTTTGTGTAACAAACTATTACAATTTACAATCCAATGTCTTTCTTGTATAGTATTCATTGATTACTCTTCTGCGATCGCTTGGTTAGACAACAGTGAAATTTCTAGGTTTTCCCACGTGATATCAATACAGTGTCAGTAATCACTCCTTGTACAACCAACTTCAAAATCTGATGAATGTATCTCTTGCATTCAATGTAACTGCTCTTACAGTTGCTATATCATGCTTTTATATGGTTGAGTACATATACAATGAAATGAAGCCACCTTCTATACAACTATAGTAAAAAGGAGCTCCATACTGCCACTCAGTGGGATTCCTCGGGAGTAACGCAGAAAGTCATTTTATGTAACAAACTATTACAATATATAATTTCTTGTATAGTATTCATTGATTACTCTTTTCAATGATCTGTTGGTTACAAGATAGTGATATTTCTCGGTTTTACAAAGTGATATCAGTACAGTGTCAGTTATCACTCCTTGTACAAACAACTTCAAAATCTGATGAATGTATCTCTGGCATTCAATGTAACTGCTCTTACAGTTGCTATATCATGCTTTTATATGGTTGAGTACATATACAATGAAATGAAGCCACCTTCTATACAACTATAGCAAAAAGGTGCTCCATACTGCCACTCAGTGGGATTCCTCGGGAGTAACACAGAAAGTCATTTTGTGTAACAAACTATTACAATTTACAATCCAATGTATTTCTTGTATAGTATTCATTGATTAACCTTCTGTGAACTCTTGGTTAGACAACAGTGAAATTTCTACGTTTTACAAAGTGATATCAGTACAGTGTCAGTTAGCACTCCTTGTACAAACAACTTCAAAATCTGATGAATGTATCTCTGGCATTCAATGTAACTGCTCTTACAGTTGCTATATCATGCTTTTATATGGTTGAGTACGTATACAATGAAATGAAGCCACCTTCTATACAACTATAGCAAAAAAGTGCTCCATACTGCCACTCAGTGGGATTCCTCGGGAGTAACGCAGAAAGTCATTTTGTTTAACAAACTATTACAATATATAATTTCTTGTATAGTATTCATTGATTACTCTTTTCAATGATCTGTTGGTTACAGGATAGTGATATTTCTAGGTTTTACAAAGTGATTTTAAGTACAGTGTCAGTTATCACTCCTTGTACAAACAACTTCAAAATCTGATGAATGTATCTCTGGCATTCAATGTAACTGCTCTTACAGTTGCTTTATCATGCTTTTATATGGTTGAGTATATATACAATGAAATGAAGCCACCTTCTATACAACTATAGTAAAAAGGAGCTCCATACTGCCACTCAGTGGGATTCCTCGGGAGTAACGCAGAAAGTCATTTTGTGTAACAAACTATAACAATTTACAATCCAATGTATTTCTTGTATAGTATTCATTGATTACTCTTCTGTGAACTCTTGGTTAGACAACAGTGAAATTTCTACGTTTTACAAAGTGATATCAGTACAGTGTCAGTTATCACTCCTTGTACAACCAACTTCAAAATCTGATGAATGTACCTCTTGCATTCAATGTAACTGCTCTTACAGTTGCTATATCATGCTTTTATATGGTTGAGTACATATACAATGAAATGAAGCCACCTTCTCTACAAGTATAGTAAAAAGGTGCTCCATACTGCCACTCAGTGGGATTCCTCGGGAGTAACGCAGAAAGTCATTTTGTGTAACAAACTATTACAATTTACAATCCAATGTATTTCTTGTATAGTATTCGTTGATTACTCTTCTACGATCGCTTGGTTAGACAACAGTGAAATTTCTAGGTTTTCCAACGAGATATCAATACAGTGTCAGCAATCACTCCTTGTACAACCAACTTCAAAATCTGATGAACGTATCTCTTGCATTCAATGTAACTGCTCTTACAGTTGCTATATCATGCTTTTATATGGTTGAGTATATATACAATGAAATGAAGCCACCTTTTATACAACTATAGTAAAAAGGAGCTCCATACTGCCACTCAGTGGGATTCCACGGGAGTAACGCAGAAAGTCATTTTGTGTAACAAACTATTACAATATATAATTTCTTGTATAGTATTCATTGATTACTCTTTTCAATGATCTGTTGGTTACAGGATAGTGATATTTCTAAGTTTTACAAAGTGATTTTCAGTACAGTGTCAGTTATCACTCATTGTACAAACAACTTCAAAATCTGATGAATGTATCTCTTGAATTCAATGTAACTGCTCTTATAGTTGCTATATCATGCTTTTATATGGTTGAGTACATATACAATGAAATGAAGCCACCTTCTATACAACTATAGTAAAAAGGAGCTCCATACTGCCACTCAGTGGGATTCCTCGGGAGTAACGCAGAAAGTCATTTTGTGTAACAAACTATTACAATATACAATTTCTTGTATAGTATTCATTGATTACTCTTTTCAATGATCTGTTGGTTACAGGATAGTGATATTTCTAGGTTTTACAAAGTGATATCAATACAGTGTCAGTTCTCACTCCTTGTACAACCAACTTCAAAATCTGATGAATATATCTCTGGCATTCAATGTAACTGCTCTTACCGTTGCTATATCATGCTTTTATATGGTTGTGTACATATACAATGAAATGAAGCCACCTTCTATACAACTACAGTAAAAAGGTGCTCCATACTGCCACTCAGTGGGATTCCTCGGGAGTAACGCAGAAAGTCATTTTGTGTAACAAACTATTACAATCTACAATCCAATGTATTTCTTGTATAGTATTCATTGATTACTCTTCTGCGATCTCTTGGTTAGACAACAGTGAAATTTCTACGTTTTACAACGTGATATCAATACAGTGTCAGTAATCACTCCTTGTACAACCAACTTCAAAATCTGATGAATGTATCTCTTGCATTCAATGTAACTCTTCTTACAGTTGCTATATCATGCTTTTATATGGTTGAGTACATATACAATGAAATGAAGGCACCTTCTATACAACTATAGTAAAAAGGTGCTCCATACTGCCACTCAGTGGGATTCCTCGTGAGTAACGCAGAAAGTCATTTTGTGTAACAAACTATTACAATATACAATTTCTTGTATAGTATTCATTGATTACTCTTTTCAATGATCTGTTGGTTACAGGATAGTGATATTTCTAGGTTTTACAAAGTGATATCAGTACAGTGTCAGTTATCACTCCTTGTACAAACAACTTCAAAATCTGATGAATGTATCTCTGGCATTCAATGTAACTGCTCTTACAGTTGCTATATCATGCTTTTATATGGTTGAGTACATATACAATGAAATGAAGCCACCTTCTATACAACTATAGCAAAAAGGTGCTCCATACTGCCACTCAGTGGGATTCCTCAGGAGTAACGCAGAAAGTCATTTTGTGTAACAAACTATTACAATTTACAATCCAATGTATTTCTTGTATAGTATTCATTGATTACTCTTCTGTGAACTCTTGGTTAGACAACAGTGAAATTTCTACGTTTTACAAAGTGATATCAGTACAGTGTCAGTTATCACTCCTTGTACAACCAACTTCAAAATCTGATGAATGTATCTCTTGCATTCAATGTAATTGCTCTTACAGTTGATATATCTTGATTTTATATGGTTGAGTACATATACAATTAAATGAAGCCACCTTCTATACAACTACAGTAAAAAGGTGCTCCATACTGCCACTCAGTGGGATTCCTCGGGAGTAACGCAGAAAGTCATTTTGTGTAACAAACTATTACAATTTACAATCCAATGTATTTCTTGTATAGTATTCGTTGATTACTCTTCTACGATCGCTTGGTTAGACAACAGTGACATTTCTAGGTTTTCCAACGAGATATCAATACAGTGTCAGCAATCACTCCTTGTACAACCAACTTCAAAATCTGATGAACGTATCTCTTGCATTCAATGTAACTGCTCTTACAGTTGCTATATCATGCTTTTATATGGTTGAGTATATATACAATGAAATGAAGCCACCTTCTATACAACTATAGTAAAAAGGAGCTCCATACTGCCACTCAGTGGGATTCCACGGGAGTAACGCAGAAAGTCATTTTGTGTAACAAACTATTACAATATATAATTTCTTGTATAGTATTCATTGATTACTCTTTTCAATGATCTGTTGGTTACAGGATAGTGATATTTCTAAGTTTTACAAAGTGATTTTCAGTACAGTGTCAGTTATCACTCATTGTACAAACAACTTCAAAATCTGATGAATGTATCTCTGGCATTCAATGTAACTGCTCTTACAGTTGCTATATCATGCTTTTATATGGTTGAGTACATATACAATGAAATGAAGCCACCTTCTATACAACTATAGTAAAAAGGAGCTCCATACTGCCACTCAGTGGGATTCCTCGGGAGTAACGCAGAAAGTCATTTTGTGTAACAAACTATTACAATATACAATTTCTTGTATAGTATTCATTGATTACTCTTTTCAATGATCTGTTGGTTACAGGATAGTGATATTTCTAGGTTTTACAAAGTGATATCAATACAGTGTCAGTTCTCACTCCTTGTACAACCAACTTCAAAATCTGATGAATGTATCTCTGGCATTCAATGTAACTGCTCTTACCGTTGCTATATCATGCTTTTATATGGTTGTGTACATATACAATGAAATGAAGCCACCTTCTATACAACTACAGTAAAAAGGTGCTCCATACTGCCACTCAGTGGGATTCCTCGGGAGTAACGCAGAAAGTCATTTTGTGTAACAAACTATTACAATCTACAATCCAATGTATTTCTTGTATAGTATTCATTGATTACTCTTCTGCGATCTCTTGGTTAGACAACAGTGAAATTTCTACGTTTTACAACGTGATATCAATACAGTGTCAGTAATCACTCCTTGTACAACCAACTTCAAAATCTGATGAATGTATCTCTTGCATTCAATGTAACTCTTCTTACAGTTGCTATATCATGCTTTTATATGGTTGAGTACATATACAATGAAATGAAGGCACCTTCTATACAACTATAGTAAAAAGGTGCTCCATACTGCCACTCAGTGGGATTCCTCGTGAGTAACGCAGAAAGTCATTTTGTGTAACAAACTATTACAATATACAATTTCTTGTATAGTATTCATTGATTACTCTTTTCAATGATCTGTTGGTTACAGGATAGTGATATTTCTAGGTTTTACAAAGTGATATCAGTACAGTGTCAGTTATCACTCCTTGTACAAACAACTTCAAAATCTGATGAATGTATCTCTGGCATTCAATGTAACTGCTCTTACAGTTGCTATATCATGCTTTTATATGGTTGAGTACATATACAATGAAATGAAGCCACCTTCTATACAACTATAGCAAAAAGGTGCTCCATACTGCCACTCAGTGGGATTCCTCGGGAGTAACGCAGAAAGTCATTTTGTGTAACAAACTATTACAATTTACAATCCAATGTATTTCTTGTATAGTATTCATTGATTACTCTTCTGTGAACTCTTGGTTAGACATCAGTGAAATTTCTACGTTTTACAAAGTGATATCAGTACAGTGTCAGTTATCACTCCTTGTACAACCAACTTCAAAATCTGATGAATGTATCTCTTGCATTCAATGTAATTGCTCTTACAGTTGATATATCTTGATTTTATATGGTTGAGTACATATACAATTAAATGAAGCCACCTTCTATACAACTACAGTAAAAAGGTGCTCCATACTGCCACTCAGTGGGATTCCTCGGGAGTAACGCAGAAAGTCATTTTGTGTAACAAACTATTACAATTTACAATCCAATGTATTTCTTGTATAGTATTCGTTGATTACTCTTCTACGATCGCTTGGTTAGACAACAGTGACATTTCTAGGTTTTCCAACGAGATATCAATAGTGTCAGCAATCACTCCTTGTACAACCAACTTCAAAATCTGATGAACGTATCTCTTGCATTCAATGTAACTGCTCTTACAGTTGCTATATCATGCTTTTATATGGTTGAGTATATATACAATGAAATGAAGCCACCTTCTATACAACTATAGTAAAAAGGAGCTCCATACTGCCACTCAGTGGGATTCCTCGGGAGTAACGCAGAAAGTCATTTTGTGTAACAAACTATTACAATATATAATTTCTTGTATAGTATTCATTGATTACTCTTTTCAATGATCTGTTGGTTACAGGATAGTGATATTTCTAAGTTTTACAAAGTGATTTTAAGTACAGTGTCAGTTATCACTCCTTGTACAAACAACTTCAAAATCTGATGAATGTATCTCTGCCATTCAATGTAACTGCTCTTACAGTTGCTATATCATGCTTTTATATGGTTGAGTACATATACAATGAAATGAAGCCACCTTCTATACAACTATAGCAAAAAGGTGCTCCATACTGCCACTTAGTGGGATTCCTCGGGAGTAACGCAGAAAGTCATTTTGTGTAACAAAATATTACAATTTACAATCCAATGTATTTCTTGGATAGTATTCATTGATTACTCTTCTGTGAACTCTTGGTTAGACAACAGTGAAATTTCTACGTTTTACAAAGTGATATCAGTACAGTGTCAGTTATCACTCCTTGTACAACCAGCTTGAAAATCTGATGAATGTATCTCTTGCTTTCAATGTAATTGCTCTTACAGTTGATATATCTTGATTTTATATGGTTGAGTACATATACAATTAAATGAAGCCACCTTCTATACAACTACAGTAAAAAGGTGCTCCATACTGCCAACCAGTGGGATTCCTCGGGAGTAACGCAGAAAGTCATATTGTGTAACAAACTAATACAATTTACAATCCAATGTATTTCTTGTATAGTATTCATTGATTACTCTTCTGCGATCTCTTGGTTAGACAACAGTGAAATTTCTAGGTTTTACAACGTGATATCAATACAGTGTCAGTAATCACTCCTTGTACAACCAACTTCAAAATCTGATGAATGTATCTCTTGTATTCAATGTAACTGCTCTTACCGTTGCTATATCATGCTTTTATATGGTTGAGTACATATACAATGAAATGAAGCCACCTTCTATACAACTATAGTAAAAAGGTGCTCCATACTGCCACTCAGTGGGATTCCTCGTGAGTAATGCAGAAAGTCATTTTGTGTAACAAACTATTACAATATACAATTTCTTGTATAGTATTCATTGATTACTCTTTTCAATGATCTGTTGGTTAAAGGATAGTGATATTTCTAGGTTTTACAAAGTGATATCAGTACAGTGTCAGTTATCACTCCTTGTACAAACAACTTCAAAATCTGATGAATGTATCTCTGCCATTCAATGTAACTGCTCTTACAGTTGCTATATCATGCTTTTATATGGTTGAGTACATATACAATGAAATGAAGCCACCTGCTATACAACTATAGCAAAAAGGTGCTCCATACTGCCACTCAGTGGGATTCCTCGGGAGTAACGCAGAAAGTCATTTTGTGTAACAAAATATTACAATTTACAATCCAATGTATTTCTTGGATAGTATTCATTGATTACTCTTCTGTGAACTCTTGGTTAGACAACAGTGAAATTTCTACGTTTTACAAAGTGATATCAGTACAGTGTCAGTTATCACTCCTTGTACAACCAGCTTGAAAATCTGATGAATGTATCTCTTGCATTCAATGTAATTGCTCTTACAGTTGATATATCTTGATTTTATATGGTTGAGTACATATACAATTAAATGAAGCCACCTTCTATACAACTACAGTAAAAAGGTGCTCCATACTGCCACCCAGTGGGATTCCTCGGGAGTAACGCAGAAAGTCATATTGTGTAACAAACTAATACAATTTACAATCCAATGTATTTCTTGTATAGTATTCATTGATTACTCTTCTGCGATCTCTTGGTTAGACAACAGTGAAATTTCTAGGTTTTACAACGTGATATCAATACAGTGTCAGTAATCACTCCTTGTACAACCAACTTCAAAATCTGATGAATGTATCTCTTGTATTCAATGTAACTGCTCTTACAGTTGCTATATCATACTTTTATATGGTTGAGTACATATACAATGAAATGAAGCCACCTTCTATACAACTATAGTAAAAAGGTGCTCCATACTGCCACTCAGTGGGATTCCTCGTGAGTAACGCAGAAAGTCATTTTGTGTAACAAAGTATTACAATATACAATTTCTTGTATAGTATTCATTGATTACTCTTTTCAATGATCTGTTGGATACAGGATAGTGATATTTCTAGGTTTTACAAAGTGATATCAGTACAGTGTCAGTTATCACTCCTTGTACAAACAACTTCAAAATCTGATGAATGTATCTCTGCCATTCAATGTAACTGCTCTTACAGTTGCTATATCATGCTTTTATATGGTTGAGTACATATACAATGAAATGAAGCCACCTGCTATACAACTATAGCAAAAAGGTGCTCCATACTGTCACTCAGTGGGATTCCTCGGGAGTAACGCAGAAAGTCATTTTGTGTAACAAACTATTACAATTTACAATCCAATGTATTTCGTGTATAGTATTCGTTGATTACTCTTCTGCGATCGCTTGGTTAGACAACAGTGAAATTTCTAGGTTTTCCAACATGATATCAATACAGTGTTAGTAATCACTCCTTGTACAACCAACTTCAAAATCTGATGAACGTATCTCTGGCATTCAATGTAACTGCTCTTACAGTTGCTATATCATGCTTTTATATGGTTGAGTACATATACAATGAAATGAAGCCACCTTCTATACAACTATAGTAAAAAGGAGCTCCATACTGCCACTCAGTGGGATTCCTCGGGAGTAACGCAGAAAGTCATTTTGTGTAACAAACTATTACAATATATAATTTCTTGTATAGTATTCATTGATTACTCTTTTCAATGATCTGTTGGTTACAGGATAGTGATATTTCTAGGTTTTACAAAGTGATATCAGTACAGTGTCAGTTATCACTCCTTGTACAAACAACTTCAAAATCTGATGAATGTATCTCTGCCATTCAATGTAACTGCTCTTACAGTTGCTATATCATGCTTTTATATGGTTGAGTACATATACAATGAAATGAAGCCACCTTCTATACAACTATAGCAAAAAGGTGCTCCATACTGCCACTCAGTGGGATTCCTCGGGAGTAACGCAGAAAGTCATTTTGTGTAACAAACTATTACAATTTACAATCCAATGTATTTCTTGGATAGTATTCATTGATTACTCTTCTGTGAACTCTTGGTTAGACAACAGTGAAATTTCTACGTTTTACAAAGTGATATCAGGACAGTGTCAGTTATCACTCCTTGTACAACCAACTTCAAAATCTGATGAATGTATCTCTTGCATTCAATGTAACTGCTCTTACAGTTGCTATATCATGCTTTTATATGGTTGAGTACATATACAATGAAATGAAGCCACCTTCTATACAACTACAGTAAAAAGGTGCTCCATACTGCCACTCAGTGGGATTCCTCGGGAGTAACGCAGAAAGTCATTTTGTGTAACAAACTATTACAATATACAATTTCTTGTATAGTATTCATTGATTACTCTTTTCAATGATCTGTTGGTTACAGGATAGTGATATTTCTAGGTTTTACAAAGTGATATCAGTACAGTGTCAGTTATCACTCCTTGTACAAACAACTTCAAAATCTGATGAATGTATCTCTGCCATTCAATGTAACTGCTCTTACAGTTGCTATATCATGCTTTTATATGGTTGAGTACATATACAATGAAATGAAGCCACCTTCTATACAACTATAGCAAAAAGGTGCTCCATACTGCCACTTAGTGGGATTCCTCGGGAGTAACGCAGAAAGTCATTTTGTGTAACAAACTATTACAATTTACAATCCAATGTATTTCTTGGATAGTATTCATTGATTACTCTTCTGTGAACTCTTGGTTAGACATCAGTGAAATTTCTACGTTTTTCAAAGTGATATCAATACAGTGTCAGTTATCACTCCTTGTACAACCAACTTCAAAATCTGATGAATGTATCTCTTGCATTCAATGTAATTGCTCTAACCGTTGCTATATCATGCTTTTATATGGTTTAGTACATATACAACGAAATGAAGCCACCTTCTATACAAGAACAGTAAAAAGGTGCTCTATACAGCCACTCAGTGGGATTCCTCGGGAGTAACGCAGAAAGTCATTTTGTGTAACAAACTATTACAATTTACAATCCAATGTATTTCTTGTATAGTATTCATTGATTACTCTTCTGTGAACTCTTGGTTAGACAACAGTGAAATTTCTAGGTTTTTCAAAGTGATATCAATACATTGTCACTTATCACTCCTTGTACAACCAACTTCAAAATCTGATGAATGTATCTCTTGCATTCAATGTAACTGCTCTTACCGTTGCTATATCATGCTTTTATATGGTTGAGTACATATACAATGAAATGAAGCCACCTTCTATACAACTACAGTAAAAAGGTGCTCCATACTGCCACTCAGTGGGATTCCTCGGGAGTAACGCAGAAAGTCATTTTGTGTAACAAACTATTACAATATATAATTTCTTGTATAGTATTCATTGATTACTCTTTTCAATGATCTGTTGGTTACAGGATAGTGATATTTCTAGGTTTTACAAAGTGATTTTAAGTACAGTGTCAGTTATCACTCCTTGTACAAACAACTTCAAAATCTGATGAATGTATCTCTGCCATTCAATGTAACTGCTCTTACAGTTGCTATATCATGCTTTTATATGGTTGAGTACATATACAATGAAATGAAGCCACCTTCTATACAACTATAGTAAAAAGGAGCTCCATACTGCCACTCAGTGGGATTCCTCGGGAGTAACGCAGAAAGTCATTTTGTGTAACAAACTATTACAATATATAATTTCTTGTATAGTATTCATTGATTACTCTTTTCAATGATCTGTTGGTTACAGGATAGTGATATTTCTAGGTTTTACAAAGTGATATCAGTACAGTGTCAGTTATCACTCCTTGTACAAACAACTTCAAAATCTGATGAATGTATCTCTGCCATTCAATGTAACTGCTCTTACAGTTGCTATATCATGCTTTTATATGGTTGAGTACATATACAATGAAATGAAGCCACCTTCTATACAACTATAGCAAAAAGGTGCTCCATACTGCCACTCAGTGGGATTCCTCGGGAGTAACGCAGAAAGTCATTTTGTGTAACAAAGTATTACAATATACAATTTCTTGTATAGTATTCATTGATTACTCTTTTCAATGATCTGTTGGTTACAGGATAGTGATATTTCTAGGTTTTACAAAGTGATATCAGTACAGTGTCAGTTATCACTCCTTGTACAAACAACTTCAAAATCTGATGAATGTATCTCTGCCATTCAATGTAACTGCTCTTACAGTTGCTATATCATGCTTTTATATGGTTGAGTACATATACAATGAAATGAAGCCACCTGCTATACAACTATAGCAAAAAGGTGCTCCATACTGTCACTCAGTGGGATTCCTCGGGAGTAACGCAGAAAGTCATTTTGTGTAACAAACTATTACAATTTACAATCCAATGTATTTCGTGTATAGTATTCGTTGATTACTCTTCTGCGATCGCTTGGTTAGACAACAGTGAAATTTCTAGGTTTTCCAACATGATATCAATACAGTGTTAGTAATCACTCCTTGTACAACCAACTTCAAAATCTGATGAACGTATCTCTGGCATTCAATGTAACTGCTCTTACAGTTGCTATATCATGCTTTTATATGGTTGAGTACATATACAATGAAATGAAGCCACCTTCTATACAACTATAGTAAAAAGGAGCTCCATACTGCCACTCAGTGGGATTCCTCGGGAGTAACGCAGAAAGTCATTTTGTGTAACAAACTATTACAATATATAATTTCTTGTATAGTATTCATTGATTACTCTTTTCAATGATCTGTTGGTTACAGGATAGTGATATTTCTAGGTTTTACAAAGTGATTTCAGTACAGTGTCAGTTATCACTCCTTGTACAACCAACTTTAAAATCTGATGAATGTATCTCTGGCATTCAATGTAACTGCTCTTACAGTTGCTATATCATGCTTTTATATGGTTGAGTACATATACAATGAAATGAAGCCACCTTCTATACAACTATAGCAAAAAGGTGCTCCATACTGCCACTCAGTGGGATTCCTCGGGAGTAACGCAGAAAGTCATTTTGTGTAACAAACTATTACAATTTACAATCCAATGTATTTCTTGGATAGTATTCATTGATTACTCTTCTGTGAACTCTTGGTTAGACAACAGTGAAATTTCTACGTTTTACAAAGTGATATCAGGACAGTGTCAGTTATCACTCCTTGTACAACCAACTTCAAAATCTGATGAATGTATCTCTTGCATTCAATGTAACTGCTCTTACAGTTGCTATATCATGCTTTTATATGGTTGAGTACATATACAATGAAATGAAGCCACCTTCTATACAACTACAGTAAAAAGGTGCTCCATACTGCCACTCAGTGGGATTCCTCGGGAGTAACGCAGAAAGTCATTTTGTGTAACAAACTATTACAATATACAATTTCTTGTATAGTATTCATTGATTACTCTTTTCAATGATCTGTTGGTTACAGGATAGTGATATTTCTAGGTTTTACAAAGTGATATCAGTACAGTGTCAGTTATCACTCCTTGTACAAACAACTTCAAAATCTGATGAATGTATCTCTGCCATTCAATGTAACTGCTCTTACAGTTGCTATATCATGCTTTTATATGGTTGAGTACATATACAATGAAATGAAGCCACCTTCTATACAACTATAGCAAAAAGGTGCTCCATACTGCCACTCAGTGCGATTCCTCGGGAGTAACGCAGATAGTCATTTTGTGTAACAAACTATTACAATTTACAATCCAATGTATTTCTTGTATATTATTCATTGATTACTCTTCTGTGAACTCTTGGTTAGACAACAGTGAAATTTCTACGTTTTACAAAGTGATATCAGTACAGTGTCAGTTATCACTCCTTGTACAACCAACTTCAAAATCTGATGAATGTATCTCTTGCATTCAATGTAATTGCTCTTACAGTTGATATATCTTGATTTTATATGGTTGAGTACATATACAATTAAATGAAGCTACCTTCTATACAACTACAGTAAAAAGGTGCTCCATACTGCCACTCAGTGGGATTCCTCGGGAGTAACGCAGAAAGTCATTTTGTGTAACAAACTATTACAATATATAATTTCTTGTATAGTATTCATTGATTACTCTTTTCAATGATCTGTTGGTTACAGGATAGTGAAATTTCTAGGTTTTACAAAGTGATATCAATACAGTGTCAGTTCTCACTCCTTGTACAACCAACTTCAAAATCTGATGAATGTATCTCTGGCATTCAATGTAACTGCTCTTACCGTTGCTATATCATGCTTTTATATGGTTGTGTACATATACAATGAAATGAAGCCACCTTCTATACAACTACAGTAAAAAAGGTGCTCCATACTGCAACTCAGTGGGATTCCTCGGGAGTAACGAAGAAAGTCATTTTGTGTAACAAACTATTACAATTTACAATCCAATGTATTTCTTGTATAGTATTCGTTGATTACTCTTCTACGATCGCTTGGTTAGACAACAGTGAAATTTCTAGGTTTTCCAACGAGATATCAATACAGTGTCAGCAATCACTCCTTGTACAACCAACTTCAAAATCTGATGAACGTATCTCTTGCATTCAATGTAACTGCTCTTACAGTTGCTATATCATGCTTTTATATGGTTGAGTACATATACAATGAAATGAAGCCATCTTCTATACAAGTATAGTAAAAAGGTGCTCCATACTGCCACTACTATACAAGAAATTATATTTTGTAATAGTTTGTTACACAAAATGACTTTCTGCGTTACTGCCGAGGAATCCCACTGAGTGGCAGTATGGAGCTCCTTTTTACTATAGTTGTATAGAAGGTGGCTTCATTTCATTGTATATATACTCAACCATATAAAAGCATGATATATCAACTGTAAGAGCAATTACATTGAATGCAAGAGATACATTCATCAGATTTTCAAGTTGGTTGTACAAGGAGTGATAACTGACACTGTACTGATATCACTTTGTAAAACATAGAAATTTCACTGTTGTCTAACCAAGAGTTCACAGAAGAGTAATCAATGAATACTATCCAAGAAATACATTGGATTGTAAATTGTAATAGTTTGTTACACAAAATGACTTTCTGCGTTACTCCCGAGGAATCCCACTAAGTGGCAGTATGGAGCACCTTTTTGCTATAGTTGTATAGAAGGTGGCTTCATTTCATTGTATATGTACTCAACCATATAAAAGCATGATATAGCAACTGTAAGAGCAGTTACATTGAATGGCAGAGATACATTCATCAGATTTTGAAGTTGTTTGTACAAGGAGTGATAACTGACACTGTACTGATATCACTTTGTAAAACCTAGAAATATCACTATCCTGTAACCAACAGATCATTGAAAAGAGTAATCAATGAATACTATACAAGAAATTGTATATTGTAATAGTTTGTTACACAAAATGACTTTCTGCGTTACTCACGAGGAATCCCACTGAGTGGCAGTATGGAGCACCTTTTTACCATACTTGTATAGAAGGTGGCTTCATTTCATTGTATATGTACTCAACCATATAAAAGCATGATATAGCAACTGTAAGAGCAGTTACATTGAATGCAAGAGATACATTCATCAGATTTTAAAGTTGGTTGTACAAGGAGTGATAACTGACACTGTCCTGATATCACTTTGTAAAACGTAGAAATTTCACTGTTGTCTAACCAAGAGTTCACAGAAGAGTAATCAATGAATACTATACAAGAAATACATTGGATTCTAAATTGTAATAGTTTGTTACACAAAATGACTTTCTGCGTTACTCCCGAGGAATCCCACTGAGTGGCAGTATGGAGCACCTTTTTACTATAGTTGTATAGAAGGTGGCTTCATTTCATTGTATATGTACTCAACCATATAAAAGCATGATATAGCAACTGTAAGAGCAGTTACATTGAATGCAAGAGATACATTCATCAGATTTTGAAGTTGGTTGTACAAGGAGTGATTACTGACACTGTATTGATATCACGTTGTAAAACCTAGAAATTTCACTGTTGTCTAACCAAGAGATCGCAGAAGAGTAATCAATGAATACTATACAAGAAATACATTGGATTGTAAATTGTATTGGTTTGTTACACAACATGACTTTCTGCGTTACTCCCGAGGAATCCCACTGGGTGGCAGTATGGAGCACCTTTTTACTGTAGTTGTATAGAAGGTGGCTTCATTTCATTGTATATGTACTCAACCATATAAAAGCATGATATAGCAACTGTAAGAGCAGTTACATTGAATGCAAGAGATACATTCATCAGATTTTAAAGTTGGTTGTACAAGGAGTGATAACTGACACTGTCCTGATATCACTTTGTAAAACGTAGAAATTTCACTGTTGTCTAACCAAGCGTTCACAGAAGAGTAATCAATGAATACTATACAAGAAATACATTGGATTGTAAATTCTAATAGTTTGTTACACAAAATGACTTTCTGCGTTACTCCCGAGGAATCCCACTGAGTGGCAGTATGGAGCTCCTTTTTACTATAGTTGTATAGAAGGTGGCTTCATTTCATTGTATATGTACTCAACCATATAAAAGCATGATATAGCAACTGTAAGAGCAGTTACATTGAATGCAAGAGATACATTCATCAGATTTTGAAGTTGGTTGTACAAGGAGTGATTACTGACACTGTATTGATATCACGTTGGAAAACCTAGAAATTTCACTGTTGTCTAACCAAGAGTTCGCAGAAGAGTAATCAATGAATACTATACAAGAAATACATTGGATTGTAAATTGTATTAGTTTGTTACACAACATGACTTTCTGCGTTACTCCCGAGGAATCCCACTGGGTGGCAGTATGGAGCACCTTTTTACTGTAGTTGTATAGAAGGTGGCTTCATTTAATTGTATATGTACTCAACCATATAAAATCAAGATATATCAACTGTAAGAGCAATTACATTGAATGCAAGAGATACATTCATCAGATTTTCAAGTTGGTTGTACAAGGAGTGATTACTGACACTGTACTGATATCACTTTGTAAAACATAGAAATTTCACTGTTGTCTACCCAAGAGTTCACAGAAGAGTAATCAATGAATACTATCCAAGAAATACATTGGATTGTAAATTGTAATAATTTGTTACACAAAATGACTTTCTGCGTTACTCCCGAGGAATCCCACTAAGTGGCAGTATGGAGCACCTTTTTGCTATAGTTGTATAGAAGGTGGCTTCATTTCATTGTATATGTACTCAACCATATAAAAGCATGATATAGCAACTGTAAGAGCAGTTACATTGAATGGCAGAGATACATTCATCAGATTTTGAAGTTGTTTGTACAAGGAGTGATAACTGACACTGTACTGATATCACTTTGTAAAACCTAGAAATATCACTATCCTGTAACCAACAGATCATTGAAAAGAGTAATCAATGAATACTATACAAGAAATTGTATATTGTAATAGTTTGTTACACAAAATGACTTTCTGCGTTACTCACGAGGAATCCCACTGAGTGGCAGTATGGAGCACCTTTTTACTATACTTGTATAGAAGGTGGCTTCATTTCATTGTATATGTACTCAACCATATAAAAGCATGATATAGCAACTGTAAGAGCAGTTACATTGAATGCAAGAGATACATTCATCAGATTTCAAAGTTGGTTGTACAAGGAGTGATAACTGACACTGTCCTGATATCACTTTGTAAAACGTAGAAATTTCACTGTTGTCTAACCAAGAGTTCACAGAAGAGTAATCAATGAATACTATACAAGAAATACATTGGATTCTAAATTGTAATAGTTTGTTACACAAAATGACTTTCTGCGTTACTCCCGAGGAATCCCACTGAGTGGCAGTATGGCGCTCCTTTTTACTATAGTTGTATAGAAGGTGGCTTCATTTCATTGTATATGTACTCAACCATATAAAAGCATGATATAGCAACTGTAAGAGCAGTTACATTGAATGCAAGAGATACATTCATCAGATTTTGAAGTTGGTTGTACAAGGAGTGATTACTGACACTGTATTGATATCACGTTGTAAAACCTAGAAATTTCACTGTTGTCTAACCAAGAGATCGCAGAAGAGTAATCAATGAATACTATACAAGAAATACATTGGATTGTAAATTGTATTGGTTTGTTACACAACATGACTTTCTGCGTTACTCCCGAGGAATCCCACTGGGTGGCAGTATGGAGCACCTTTTTACTGTAGTTGTATAGAAGGTGGCTTCATTTAATTGTATATGTACTCAACCATATAAAATCAAGATATATCAACTGTAAGAGCAATTGCATTGAATGCAAGAGATACATTCATCAGATTTTCAAGTTGGTTGTACAAGGAGTGATAACTGACACTGTACTGATATCACTTTGTAAAACATAGAAATTTCACTGTTGTCTAACCAAGAGTTCACAGAAGAGTAATCAATGAATACTATCCAAGAAATACATTGGATTGTAAATTGTAATAGTTTGTTACACAAAATGACTTTCTGCGTTACTCCCGAGGAATCCCACTAAGTGGCAGTATGGAGCACCTTTTTGCTATAGTTGTATAGAAGGTGGCTTCATTTCATTGTATATGTACTCAACCATATAAAAGCATGATATAGCAACTGTAAGAGCAGTTACATTGAATGGCAGAGATACATTCATCAGATTTTGAAGTTGTTTGTACAAGGAGTGATAACTGACACTGTACTGATATCACTTTGTAAAACCTAGAAATATCACTATCCTGTAACCAACAGATCATTGAAAAGAGTAATCAATGAATACTATACAAGAAATTGTATATTGTAATAGTTTGTTACACAAAATGACTTTCTGCGTTACTCACGAGGAATCCCACTGAGTGGCAGTATGGAGAGCCTTTTTACTATACTTGTATAGAAGGTGGCTTCATTTCATTGTATATGTATTCAACCATATAAAAGCATGATATAGCAACTGTAAGAGCAGTTACATTGAATGCAAGAGATACATTCATCAGATTTTAAAGATGGTTGTACAAGGAGTGATAACTGACACTGTCCTGATATCATTTTGTAAAACGTAGAAATTTCACTGTTGTCTAACCAAGAGTTCACAGAAGAGTAATCAATGAATACTATACAAGAAATACATTGGATTGTAAATTGTAATAGTTTGTTACACAAAATGACTTTCTGCGTTACTCCCGAGGAATCCCACTGAGTGGCAGTATGGAGCTCCTTTTTACTATAGTTGTATAGAAGGTGGCTTCATTTCATTGTATATGTACTCAACCATATAAAAGCATGATATAGCAACTGTAAGAGCAGTTACATTGAATGCAAGAGATACATTCATCAGATTTTGAAGTTGGTTGTACAAGGAGTGATTACTGACACTGTATTGATATCACGTTGTAAAACCTAGAAATTTCACTGTTGTCTAACCAAGAGATCGCAGAAGAGTAATCAATGAATACTATACAAGAAATACATTGGATTGTAAATTGTATTAGTTTGTTACACAACATGACTTTCTGCGTTACTCCCGAGGAATCCCACTGGGTGGCAGTATGGAGCACCTTTTTACTGTAGTTGTATAGAAGGTGGCTTCATTTAATTGTATTTGTACTCAACCATATAAAATCAAGATATATCAACTGTAAGAGCAATGACATTGAATGCAAGAGATACATTCATCAGATTTTCAAGTTGGTTGTACAAGGAGTGATAACTGACACTGTACTGATATCACTTTGTAAAACATAGAAATTTCACTGTTGTCTAACCAAGAGTTCACAGAAGAGTAATCAATGAATACTATCCAAGAAATACATTGGATTGTAAATTGTAATAGTTTGTTACACAAAATGACTTTCTGCGTTACTCCCGAGGAATCCCACTAAGTGGCAGTATGGAGCACCTTTTTGCTATAGTTGTATAGAAGGTGGCTTCATTTCATTGTAAATGTACTCAACCATATAAAAGCATGATATAGCAACTGTAAGAGCAGTTACATTGAATGCCAGAGATACATTCATCAGATTTTGAAGTTGTTTGTACAAGGAGTGATAACTGACACTGTACTGATATCACTTTGTAAAACCTAGAAATATCACTATCCTGTAACCAACAGATCATTGAAAAGAGTAATCAATGAATACTATACAAGAAATTGTATATTGTAATAGTTTGTTACACAAAATGACTTTCTGCGTTACTCCCGAGGAATCCCACTGAGTGGCAGTATGGAGCACCTTTTTACTATAGTTGTATAGAAGGTGGCTTCATTTCATTGTATATGTACTCAACCATATAAAAGCATGATATAGCAACTGTAAGAGCAGTTACATTGAATGCAAGAGATACATTCATCAGATTTTGAAGTTGGTTGTACAAGGAGTGATTACTGACACTGTATTGATATCACGTTGTAAAACCTAGAAATTTCACTGTTGTCTAACCAAGAGATCGCAGAAGAGTAATCAATGAATACTATACAAGAAATACATTGGATTGTAAATTGTATTGGTTTGTTACACAACATGACTTTCTGCGTTACTCCCGAGGAATCCCACTGGGTGGCAGTATGGAGCACCTTTTTACTGTAGTTGTATAGAAGGTGGCTTCATTTCATTGTATATGTACTCAACCATATAAAAGCATGATATAGCAACTGTAAGAGCAGTTACATTGAATGCAAGAGATACATTCATCAGATTTTAAAGTTGGTTGTACAAGGAGTGATAACTGACACTGTCCTGATATCACTTTGTAAAACGTAGAAATTTCACTGTTGTCTAACCAAGCGTTCACATAAGAGTAATCAATGAATACTATACAAGAAATACATTGGATTGTAAATTCTAATAGTTTGTTACACAAAATGACTTTCTGCGTTACTCCCGAGGAATCCCACTGAGTGGCAGTATGGAGCTCCTTTTTACTATAGTTGTATAGAAGGTGGCTTCATTTCATTGTATATGTACTCAACCATATAAAAGCATGATATAGCAACTGTAAGAGCAGTTACATTGAATGCAAGAGATACATTCATCAGATTTTGAAGTTGGTTGTACAAGGAGTGATTACTGACACTGTATTGATATCACGTTGTAAAACCTAGAAATTTCACTGTTGTCTAACCAAGAGATCGCAGAAGAGTAATCAATGAATACTATACAAGAAATACATTGGATTGTAAATTGTATTAGTTTGTTACACAACATGACTTTCTGCGTTACTCCCGAGGAATCCCACTGGGTGGCAGTATGGAGCACCTTTTTACTGTAGTTGTATAGAAGGTGGCTTCATTTAATTGTATTTGTACTCAACCATATAAAATCAAGATATATCAACTGTAAGAGCAATGACATTGAATGCAAGAGATACATTCATCAGATTTTCAAGTTGGTTGTACAAGGAGTGATAACTGACACTGTACTGATATTACTTTGTAAAACATAGAAATTTCACTGTTGTCTAACCAAGAGTTCACAGAAGAGTAATCAATGAATACTATCCAAGAAATACATTGGATTGTAAATTGTAATAGTTTGTTACACAAAAGGACTTTCTGCGTTACTCCCGAGGAATCCCACTAAGTGGCAGTATGGAGCACCTTTTTGCTATAGTTGTATAGAAGGTGGCTTCATTTCATTGTATATGTACTCAACCATATAAAAGCATGATATAGCAACTGTAAGAGCAGTTACATTGAATGGCAGAGATACATTCATCAGATTTTGAAGTTGTTTGTACAAGGAGTGATAACTGACACTGTACTGATATCACTTTGTAAAACCTAGAAATATCACTATCCTGTAACCAACAGATCATTGAAAAGAGTAATCAATGAATACTATACAAGAAATTGTATATTGTAATAGTTTGTTACACAAAATGACTTTCTGCGTTACTCACGAGGAATCCCACTGAGTGGCAGTATGGAGCACCTTTTTACTATACTTGTATAGAAGGTGGCTTCATTTCATTGTATATGTACTCAACCATATAAAAGCATGATATAGCAACTGTAAGAGCAGTTACATTGAATGCAAGAGATACATTCATCAGATTTTAAAGTTGGTTGTACAAGGAGTGATAACTGACACTGTCCTGATATCATTTTGTAAAACGTAGAAATTTCACTGTTGTCTAACCAAGAGTTCACAGAAGAGTAATCAATGAATACTATACAAGAAATACATTGGATTGTAAATTGTAATAGTTTGTTACACAAAATGACTTTCTGCGTTACTCCCGAGGAATCCCACTGAGTGGCAGTATGGAGCTCCTTTTTACTATAGTTGTATAGAAGGTGGCTTCATTTCATTGTATATGTACTCAACCATATAAAAGCATGATATAGCAACTGTAAAAGCAGTTACATTGAATGCAAGAGATACATTCATCAGATTTTGAAGTGGGTTGTACAAGGAGTGATTACTGACACTGTATTGATATCACGTTGTAAAACCTAGAAATTTCACTGTTGTCTAACCAAGAGATCGCAGAAGAGTAATCAATGAATACTATACAAGAAATACATTGGATTGTAAATTGTATTAGTTTGTTACACAACATGACTTTCTGCGTTACTCCCGAGGAATCCCATTGGGTGGCAATATGGAGCACCTTTTTACTGTAGTTGTATAGAAGGTGGCTTCATTTAATTGTATTTGTACTCAACCATATAAAATCAAGATATATCAACTGTAAGAGCAATTACATTGAATGCAAGAGATACATTCATCAGATTTTCAAGTTGGTTGTACAAGGAGTGATAAATGACACTGTACTGATGTCACTTTGTAAAACATAGAAATTTCACTGTCTAACCAAGAGTTCACAGAAGAGTAATCAATGAATACTATCCAAGAAATACATTGGATTGTAAATTGTAATAGTTTGTTACACAAAATGACTTTCTGCGTTACTCCCGAGGAATCCCACTAAGTGGCAGTATGGAGCACCTTTTTGCTATAGTTGTATAGAAGGTGGCTTCATTTCATTGTATATGTACTCAACCATATAAAAGCATGATATAGCAACTGTAAGAGCAGTTACATTGAATGCAAGAGATACATTCATCAGATTTTCAAGTTGGTTGTACAAGGAGTGATAACTGACACTGTCCTGATATCACTTTGTAAAACGTAGAAATTTCACTGTTGTCTAACCAAGCGTTCACAGAAGAGTAATCAATGAATACTATACAAGAAATACATTGGATTGTAAATTCTAATAGTTTGTTACACAAAATGACTTTCTGCGTTACTCCCGAGGAATCCCACTGAGTGGCAGTATGGAGCTCCTTTTTACTATAGTTGTATAGAAGGTGGCTTCATTTCATTGTATATGTACTCAACCATATAAAAGCATGATATAGCAACTGTAAGAGCAGTTACATTGAATGCAAGAGATACATTCATCAGATTTTGAAGTTGGTTGTACAAGGAGTGATTACTGACACTGTATTGATATCACGTTGGAAAACCTAGAAATTTCACTGTTGTCTAACCAAGAGTTCGCAGAAGAGTAATCAATGAATACTATACAAGAAATACATTGGATTGTAAATTGTATTAGTTTGTTACACAACATGACTTTCTGCGTTACTCCCGAGGAATCCCACTGGGTGGCAGTATGGAGCACCTTTTTACTGTAGTTGTATAGAAGGTGGCTTCATTTAATTGTATATGTACTCAACCATATAAAATCAAGATATATCAACTGTAAGAGCAATTACATTGAATGCAAGAGATACATTCATCAGATTTTCAAGTTGGTTGTACAAGGAGTGATTACTGACACTGTACTGATATCACTTTGTAAAACATAGAAATTTCACTGTTGTCTACCCAAGAGTTCACAGAAGAGTAATCAATGAATACTATCCAAGAAATACATTGGATTGTAAATTGTAATAATTTGTTACACAAAATGACTTTCTGCGTTACTCCCGAGGAATCCCACTAAGTGGCAGTATGGAGCACCTTTTTGCTATAGTTGTATAGAAGGTGGCTTCATTTCATTGTATATGTACTCAACCATATAAAAGCATGATATAGCAACTGTAAGAGCAGTTACATTGAATGGCAGAGATACATTCATCAGATTTTGAAGTTGTTTGTACAAGGAGTGATAACTGACACTGTACTGATATCACTTTGTAAAACCTAGAAATATCACTATCCTGTAACCAACAGATCATTGAAAAGAGTAATCAATGAATACTATACAAGAAATTGTATATTGTAATAGTTTGTTACACAAAATGACTTTCTGCGTTACTCACGAGGAATCCCACTGAGTGGCAGTATGGAGCACCTTTTTACTATACTTGTATAGAAGGTGGCTTCATTTCATTGTATATGTACTCAACCATATAAAAGCATGATATAGCAACTGTAAGAGCAGTTACATTGAATGCAAGAGATACATTCATCAGATTTTAAAGTTGGTTGTACAAGGAGTGATAACTGACACTGTCCTGATATCACTTTGTAAAACGTAGAAATTTCACTGTTGTCTAACCAAGAGTTCACAGAAGAGTAATCAATGAATACTATACAAGAAATACATTGGATTCTAAATTGTAATAGTTTGTTACACAAAATGACTTTCTGCGTTACTCCCGAGGAATCCCACTGAGTGGCAGTATGGCGCTCCTTTTTACTATAGTTGTATAGAAGGTGGCTTCATTTCATTGTATATGTACTCAACCATATAAAAGCATGATATAGCAACTGTAAGAGCAGTTACATTGAATGCAAGAGATACATTCATCAGATTTTGAAGTTGGTTGTACAAGGAGTGATTACTGACACTGTATTGATATCACGTTGTAAAACCTAGAAATTTCACTGTTGTCTAACCAAGAGATCGCAGAAGAGTAATCAATGAATACTATACAAGAAATACATTGGATTGTAAATTGTATTGGTTTGTTACACAACATGACTTTCTGCGTTACTCCCGAGGAATCCCACTGGGTGGCAGTATGGAGCACCTTTTTACTGTAGTTGTATAGAAGGTGGCTTCATTTAATTGTATATGTACTCAACCATATAAAATCAAGATATATCAACTGTAAGAGCAATTACATTGAATGCAAGAGATACATTCATCAGATTTTCAAGTTGGTTGTACAAGGAGTGATAACTGACACTGTACTGATATCACTTTGTAAAACATAGAAATTTCACTGTTGTCTAACCAAGAGTTCACAGAAGAGTAATCAATGAATACTATCCAAGAAATACATTGGATTGTAAATTGTAATAGTTTGTTACACAAAATGACTTTCTGCGTTACTCCCGAGGAATCCCACTAAGTGGCAGTATGGAGCACCTTTTTGCTATAGTTGTATAGAAGGTGGCTTCATTTCATTGTATATGTACTCAACCATATAAAAGCATGATATAGCAACTGTAAGAGCAGTTACATTGAATGGCAGAGATACATTCATCAGATTTTGAAGTTGTTTGTACAAGGAGTGATAACTGACACTGTACTGATATCACTTTGTAAAACCTAGAAATATCACTATCCTGTAACCAACAGATCATTGAAAAGAGTAATCAATGAATACTATACAAGAAATTGTATATTGTAATAGTTTGTTACACAAAATGACTTTCTGCGTTACTCACGAGGAATCCCACTGAGTGGCAGTATGGAGAGCCTTTTTACTATACTTGTATAGAAGGTGGCTTCATTTCATTGTATATGTATTCAACCATATAAAAGCATGATATAGCAACTGTAAGAGCAGTTACATTGAATGCAAGAGATACATTCATCAGATTTTAAAGATGGTTGTACAAGGAGTGATAACTGACACTGTCCTGATATCATTTTGTAAAACGTAGAAATTTCACTGTTGTCTAACCAAGAGTTCACAGAAGAGTAATCAATGAATACTATACAAGAAATACATTGGATTGTAAATTGTAATAGTTTGTTACACAAAATGACTTTCTGCGTTACTCCCGAGGAATCCCACTGAGTGGCAGTATGGAGCTCCCTTTTACTATAGTTGTATAGAAGGTGGCTTCATTTCATTGTATATGTACTCAACCATATAAAAGCATGATATAGCAACTGTAAGAGCAGTTACATTGAATGCAAGAGATACATTCATCAGATTTTGAAGTTGGTTGTACAAGGAGTGATTACTGACACTGTATTGATATCACGTTGTAAAACCTAGAAATTTCACTGTTGTCTAACCAAGAGATCGCAGAAGAGTAATCAATGAATACTATACAAGAAATACATTGGATTGTAAATTGTATTAGTTTGTTACACAACATGACTTTCTGCGTTACTCCCGAGGAATCCCACTGGGTGGCAGTATGGAGCACCTTTTTACTGTAGTTGTATAGAAGGTGGCTTCATTTAATTGTATTTGTACTCAACCATATAAAATCAAGATATATCAACTGTAAGAGCAATGACATTGAATGCAAGAGATACATTCATCAGATTTTCAAGTTGGTTGTACAAGGAGTGATAACTGACACTGTACTGATATCACTTTGTAAAACATAGAAATTTCACTGTTGTCTAACCAAGAGTTCACAGAAGAGTAATCAATGAATACTATCCAAGAAATACATTGGATTGTAAATTGTAATAGTTTGTTACACAAAATGACTTTCTGCGTTACTCCCGAGGAATCCCACTAAGTGGCAGTATGGAGCACCTTTTTGCTATAGTTGTATAGAAGGTGGCTTCATTTCATTGTAAATGTACTCAAACATATAAAAGCATGATATAGCAACTGTAAGAGCAGTTACATTGAATGCCAGAGATACATTCATCAGATTTTGAAGTTGTTTGTACAAGGAGTGATAACTGACACTGTACTGATATCACTTTGTAAAACCTAGAAATATCACTATCCTGTAACCAACAGATCATTGAAAAGAGTAATCAATGAATACTATACAAGAAATTGTATATTGTAATAGTTTGTTACACAAAATGACTTTCTGCGTTACTCCCGAGGAATCCCACTGAGTGGCAGTATGGAGCACCTTTTTACTATAGTTGTATAGAAGGTGGCTTCATTTCATTGTATATGTACTCAACCATATAAAAGCATGATATAGCAACTGTAAGAGCAGTTACATTGAATGCAAGAGATACATTCATCAGATTTTGAAGTTGGTTGTACAAGGAGTGATTACTGACACTGTATTGATATCACGTTGTAAAACCTAGAAATTTCACTGTTGTCTAACCAAGAGATCGCAGAAGAGTAATCAATGAATACTATACAAGAAATACATTGGATTGTAAATTGTATTGGTTTGTTACACAACATGACTTTCTGCGTTACTCCCGAGGAATCCCACTGGGTGGCAGTATGGAGCACCTTTTTACTGTAGTTGTATAGAAGGTGGCTTCATTTCATTGTATATGTACTCAACCATATAAAAGCATGATATAGCAACTGTAAGAGCAGTTACATTGAATGCAAGAGATACATTCATCAGATTTTAAAGTTGGTTGTACAAGGAGTGATAACTGACACTGTCCTGATATCACTTTGTAAAACGTAGAAATTTCACTGTTGTCTAACCAAGCGTTCACAGAAGAGTAATCAATGAATACTATACAAGAAATACATTGGATTGTAAATTCTAATAGTTTGTTACACAAAATGACTTTCTGCGTTACTCCCGAGGAATCCCACTGAGTGGCAGTATGGAGCTCCTTTTTACTATAGTTGTATAGAAGGTGGCTTCATTTCATTGTATATGTACTCAACCATATAAAAGCATGATATAGCAACTGTAAGAGCAGTTACATTGAATGCAAGAGATACATTCATCAGATTTTGAAGTTGGTTGTACAAGGAGTGATTACTGACACTGTATTGATATCACGTTGGAAAACCTAGAAATTTCACTGTTGTCTAACCAAGAGTTCGCAGAAGAGTAATCAATGAATACTATACAAGAAATACATTGGATTGTAAATTGTATTAGTTTGTTACACAACATGACTTTCTGCGTTACTCCCGAGGAATCCCACTGGGTGGCAGTATGGAGCACCTTTTTACTGTAGTTTTATAGAAGGTGGCTTCATTTAATTGTATATGTACTCAACCATATAAAATCAAGATATATCAACTGTAAGAGCAATTACATTGAATGCAAGAGATACATTCATCAGATTTTCAAGTTGGTTGTACAAGGAGTGATTACTGACACTGTACTGATATCACTTTGTAAAACATAGAAATTTCACTGTTGTCTACCCAAGAGTTCACAGAAGAGTAATCAATGAATACTATCCAAGAAATACATTGGATTGTAAATTGTAATAATTTGTTACACAAAATGACTTTCTGCGTTACTCCCGAGGAATCCCACTAAGTGGCAGTATGGAGCACCTTTTTGCTATAGTTGTATAGAAGGTGGCTTCATTTCATTGTATATGTACTCAACCATATAAAAGCATGATATAGCAACTGTAAGAGCAGTTACATTGAATGGCAGAGATACATTCATCAGATTTTGAAGTTGTTTGTACAAGGAGTGATAACTGACACTGTACTGATATCACTTTGTAAAACCTAGAAATATCACTATCCTGTAACCAACAGATCATTGAAAAGAGTAATCAATGAATACTATACAAGAAATTGTATATTGTAGTAGTTTGTTATACAAAATGACTTTCTGCGTTACTCACGAGGAATCCCACTGAGTGGCAGTATGGAGCACCTTTTTACTATACTTGTATAGAAGGTGGCTTCATTTCATTGTATATGTACTCAACCATATAAAAGCATGATATAGCAACTGTAAGAGCAGTTACATTGAATGCAAGAGATACATTCATCAGATTTTAAAGTTGGTTGTACAAGGAGTGATAACTGACACTGTACTGATATCACTTTGTAAAACCTAGAAATATCACTATCCTGTAACCAACAGATCATTGAAAAGAGTAATCAATGAATACTATACAAGAAATTGTATATTGTAATAGTTTGTTACACAAAATGACTTTCTGCGTTACTCCCGAGGAATCCCACTGAGTGGCAGTATGGAGCACCTTTTTACTATAGTTGTATAGAAGGTGGCTTCATTTCATTGTATATGTACTCAACCATATAAAAGCATGATATAGCAACTGTAAGAGCAGTTACATTGAATGCAAGAGATACATTCATCAGATTTTGAAGTTGGTTGTACAAGGAGTGATTACTGACACTGTATTGATATCACGTTGTAAAACCTAGAAATTTCACTGTTGTCTAACCAAGAGATCGCAGAAGAGTAATCAATGAATACTATACAAGAAATACATTGGATTGTAAATTGTATTGGTTTGTTACACAACATGACTTTCTGCGTTACTCCCGAGGAATCCCACTGGGTGGCAGTATGGAGCACCTTTTTACTGTAGTTGTATAGAAGGTGGCTTCATTTCATTGTATATGTACTCAATCATATAAAAGCATGATATAGCAACTGTAAGAGCAGTTACATTGAATGCAAGAGATACATTCATCAGATTTTAAAGTTGGTTGTACAAGGAGTGATAACTGACACTGTCCTGATATCACTTTGTAAAACGTAGAAATTTCACTGTTGTCTAACCAAGCGTTCACAGAAGAGTAATCAATGAATACTATACAAGAAATACATTGGATTGTAAATTCTAATAGTTTGTTACACAAAATGACTTTCTGCGTTACTCCCGAGGAATCCCACTGAGTGGCAGTATGGAGCTCCTTTTTACTATAGTTGTATAGAAGGTGGCTTCATTTCATTGTATATGTACTCAACCATATAAAAGCATGATATAGCAACTGTAAGAGCAGTTACATTGAATGCAAGAGATACATTCATCAGATTTTGAAGTTGGTTGTACAAGGAGTGATTACTGACACTGTATTGATATCACGTTGGAAAACCTAGAAATTTCACTGTTGTCTAACCAAGAGTTCGCAGAAGAGTAATCAATGAATACTATACAAGAAATACATTGGATTGTAAATTGTATTAGTTTGTTACACAACATGACTTTCTGCGTTACTCCCGAGGAATCCCACTGGGTGGCAGTATGGAGCACCTTTTTACTGTAGTTTTATAGAAGGTGGCTTCATTTAATTGTATATGTACTCAACCATATAAAATCAAGATATATCAACTGTAAGAGCAATTACATTGAATGCAAGAGATACATTCATCAGATTTTCAAGTTGGTTGTACAAGGAGTGATTACTGACACTGTACTGATATCACTTTGTAAAACATAGAAATTTCACTGTTGTCTAACCAAGAGTTCACAGAAGAGTAATCAATGAATACTATCCAAGAAATACATTGGATTGTAAATTGTAATAATTTGTTACACAAAATGACTTTCTGCGTTACTCCCGAGGAATCCCACTAAGTGGCAGTATGGAGCACCTTTTTGCTATAGTTGTATAGAAGGTGGCTTCATTTCATTGTATATGTACTCAACCATATAAAAGCATGATATAGCAACTGTAAGAGCAGTTACATTGAATGGCAGAGATACATTCATCAGATTTTGAAGTTGTTTGTACAAGGAGTGATAACTGACACTGTACTGATATCACTTTGTAAAACCTAGAAATATCACTATCCTGTAACCAACAGATCATTGAAAAGAGTAATCAATGAATACTATACAAGAAATTGTATATTGTAATAGTTTGTTACACAAAATGACTTTCTGCGTTACTCACGAGGAATCCCACTGAGTGGCAGTATGGAGCACCTTTTTACTATACTTGTATAGAAGGTGGCTTCATTTCATTGTATATGTACTCAACCATATAAAAGCATGATATAGCAACTGTAAGAGCAGTTACATTGAATGCAAGAGATACATTCATCAGATTTTAAAGTTGGTTGTACAAGGAGTGATAACTGACACTGTCCTGATATCACTTTGTAAAACGTAGAAATTTCACTGTTGTCTAACCAAGAGTTCACAGAAGAGTAATCAATGAATACTATACAAGAAATACATTGGATTCTAAATTGTAATAGTTTGTTACACAAAATGACTTTCTGCGTTACTCCCGAGGAATCCCACTGAGTGGCAGTATGGCGCTCCTTTTTACGATAGTTGTATAGAAGGTGGCTTCATTTCATTGTATATGTACTCAACCATATAAAAGCATGATATAGCAACTGTAAGAGCAGTTACATTGAATGCAAGAGATACATTCATCAGATTTTGAAGTTGGTTGTACAAGGAGTGATTACTGACACTGTATTGATATCACGTTGTAAAACCCAGAAATTTCACTGTTGTCTAACCAAGAGATCGCAGAAGAGTAATCAATGAATACTATACAAGAAATACATTGGATTGTAAATTGTATTGGTTTGTTACACAACATGACTTTCTGCGTTACTCCCGAGGAATCCCACTGGGTGGCAGTATGGAGCACCTTTTTACTGTAGTTGTATAGAAGGTGGCTTCATTTAATTGTATATGTACTCAACCATATAAAATCAAGATATATCAACTGTAAGAGCAATTACATTGAATGCAAGAGATACATTCATCAGATTTTCAAGTTGGTTGTACAAGGAGTGATAACTGACACTGTACTGATATCACTTTGTAAAACATAGAAATTTCACTGTTGTCTAACCAAGAGTTCACAGAAGAGTAATCAATGAATACTATCCAAGAAATACATTGGATTGTAAATTGTAATAGTTTGTTACACAAAATGACTTTCTGCGTTACTCCCAAGGAATCCCACTAAGTGGCAGTATGGAGCACCATTTTGCTATAGTTGTATAGAAGGTGGCTTCATTTCATTGTATATGTACTCAACCATATAAAAGCATGATATAGCAACTGTAAGAGCAGTTACATTGAATGGCAGAGATACATTCATCAGATTTTGAAGTTGTTTGTACAAGGAGTGATAACTGACACTGTACTGATATCACTTTGTAAAACCTAGAAATATCACTATCCTGTAACCAACAGATCATTGAAAAGAGTAATCAATGAATACTATACAAGAAATTGTATATTGTAATAGTTTGTTACACAAAATGACTTTCTGCGTTACTCACGAGGAATCCCACTGAGTGGCAGTATGGAGAGCCTTTTTACTATACTTGTATAGAAGGTGGCTTCATTTCATTGTATATGTATTCAACCATATAAAAGCATGATATAGCAACTGTAAGAGCAGTTACATTGAATGCAAGAGATACATTCATCAGATTTTAAAGATGGTTGTACAAGGAGTGATAACTGACACTGTCCTGATATCATTTTGTAAAACGTAGAAATTTCACTGTTGTCTAACCAAGAGTTCACAGAAGAGTAATCAATGAATACTATACAAGAAATACATTGGATTGTAAATTGTAATAGTTTGTTACACAAAATGACTTTCTGCGTTACTCCCGAGGAATCCCACTGAGTGGCAGTATGGAGCTCCTTTTTACTATAGTTGTATAGAAGGTGGCTTCATTTCATTGTATATGTACTCAACCATATAAAAGCATGATATAGCAACTGTAAGAGCAGTTACATTGAATGCAAGAGATACATTCATCAGATTTTGAAGTTGGTTGTACAAGGAGTGATTACTGACACTGTATTGATATCACGTTGTAAAACCTAGAAATTTCACTGTTGTCTAACCAAGAGATCGCAGAAGAGTAATCAATGAATACTATACAAGAAATACATTGGATTGTAAATTGTATTAGTTTGTTACACAACATGACTTTCTGCGTTACTCCCGAGGAATCCCACTGGGTGGCAGTATGGAGCACCTTTTTACTGTAGTTGTATAGAAGGTGGCTTCATTTAATTGTATTTGTACTCAACCATATAAAATCAAGATATATCAACTGTAAGAGCAATGACATTGAATGCAAGAGATACATTCATCAGATTTTCAAGTTGGTTGTACAAGGAGTGATAACTGACACTGTACTGATATTACTTTGTAAAACATAGAAATTTCACTGTTGTCTAACCAAGAGTTCACAGAAGAGTAATCAATGAATACTATCCAAGAAATACATTGGATTGTAAATTGTAATAGTTTGTTACACAAAAGGACTTTCTGCGTTACTCCCGAGGAATCCCACTAAGTGGCAGTATGGAGCACCTTTTTGCTATAGTTGTATAGAAGGTGGCTTCATTTCATTGTATATGTACTCAACCATATAAAAGCATGATATAGCAACTGTAAGAGCAGTTACATTGAATGGCAGAGATACATTCATCAGATTTTGAAGTTGTTTGTACAAGGAGTGATAACTGACACTGTACTGATATCACTTTGTAAAACCTAGAAATATCACTATCCTGTAACCAACAGATCATTGAAAAGAGTAATCAATGAATACTATACAAGAAATTGTATATTGTAATAGTTTGTTACACAAAATGACTTTCTGCGTTACTCACGAGGAATCCCACTGAGTGGCAGTATGGAGCACCTTTTTACTATACTTGTATAGAAGGTGGCTTCATTTCATTGTATATGTACTCAACCATATAAAAGCATGATATAGCAACTGTAAGAGCAGTTACATTGAATGCAAGAGATACATTCATCAGATTTTAAAGTTGGTTGTACAAGGAGTGATAACTGACACTGTCCTGATATCACTTTGTAAAACGTAGAAATTTCACTGTTGTCTAACCAAGAGTTCACAGAAGAGTAATCAATGAATACTATACAAGAAATACATTGGATTGTAAATTGTAATAGTTTGTTACACAAAATGACTTTCTGAGTTACTCCCGAGGAATCCCACTGAGTGGCAGTATGGAGCTCCTTTTTACTATAGTTGTATAGAAGGTGGCTTCATTTCATTGTATATGTACTCAACCATATAAAAGCATGATATAGCAACTGTAAAAGCAGTTACATTGAATGCAAGAGATACATTCATCAGATTTTGAAGTGGGTTGTACAAGGAGTGATTACTGACACTGTATTGATATCACGTTGTAAAACCTAGAAATTTCACTGTTGTCTAACCAAGAGATCGCAGAAGAGTAATCAATGAATACTATACAAGAAATACATTGGATTGTAAATTGTATTAGTTTGTTACACAACATGACTTTCTGCGTTACTCCCGAGGAATCCCATTGGGTGGCAATATGGAGCACCTTTTTACTGTAGTTGTATAGAAGGTGGCTTCATTTAATTGTATTTGTACTCAACCATATAAAATCAAGATATATCAACTGTAAGAGCAATTACATTGAATGCAAGAGATACATTCATCAGATTTTCAAGTTGGTTGTACAAGGAGTGATAAATGACACTGTACTGATGTCACTTTGTAAAACATAGAAATTTCACTGTCTAACCAAGAGTTCACAGAAGAGTAATCAATGAATACTATCCAAGAAATACATTGGATTGTAAATTGTAATAGTTTGTTACACAAAATGACTTTCTGCGTTACTCCCGAGGAATCCCACTAAGTGGCAGTATGGAGCACCTTTTTGCTATAGTTGTATAGAAGGTGGCTTCATTTCATTGTATATGTACTCAACCATATAAAAGCATGATATAGCAACTGTAAGAGCAGTTACATTGAATGCCAGAGATACATTCATCAGATTTTGAAGTTGGTTGTACAAGGAGTGATAACTGACACTGTACTGATATCACTTTGTAAAACCTAGAAATACCACTATCCTGTAACCAACAGATCATTGAAAAGAGTAATCAATGAATACTATACAAGAAATTATATATTGTAATAGTTTGTTACACAAAATGACTTTCTGCGTTACTCCCGAGGAATCCCACTGAGTGGCAGTATGGAGCTCCTTTTTACTATAGTTGTATAGAAGGTGGCTTCATTTCATTGTATATGTACTCAACCATATAAAAGCATGATATAGCAACTGTAAGAGCAGTTACATTGAATGCAAGAGATACGTTCATCAGATTTTGATGTTGTTTGTACAAGGAGTGATTACTGACACTGTATTAATATCACGTTGGAAAACCTAGAAATTTCACAGTTGTCTAACCAAGCGATCGTAGAAGAGTAATCAACGAATACTATACAAGAAATACATTGGATTGTAAATTGTAATAGTTTGTTACACAAAATGACTTTCTGCGTTACTCCCGAGGAATCCCACTGAGTGGCAGTATGGAGCTCCTTTTTACTGTAGTTGTATAGAAGGTGGCTTCATTTCATTGTATATATACTCAACCTTATAAAAGCATGATATAGCAACTGTAAGAGCAGTTACATTGAATGCAAGAGATACGTTCATCAGATTTTGAAGTTGGTTGTACAAGGAGTGATTGCTGACACTGTATTGATATCTCGTTGGAAAACCTAGAAATTTCACTGTTGTCTAACCAAGCGATCGTAGAAGAGTAATCAACGAATACTATACAAGAAATACATTGGATTGTAAATTGTAATAGTTTGTTACACAAAATGACTTTCTGCGTTACTCCCGAGGAATCCCACTGAGTGGCAGTATGGAGCACCTTTTTACTGTAGTTGTATAGAAGGTGGCTTCATTTCATTGTATATGTACACAACCATATAAAAGCATGATATAGCAACGGTAAGAGCAGTTACATTGAATGCCAGAGATACATTCATCAGATTTTGAAGTTGGTTGTACAAGGAGTGAGAACTGACACTGTATTGATATCACTTTGTAAAACCTAGAAATTTCACTATCCTGTAACCAACAGATCATTGAAAAGAGTAATCAATGAATACTATACAAGAAATTATATATTGTAATAGTTTGTTACACAAAATGACTTTCTGCGTTACTCCCGAGGAATCCCACTGAGTGGCAGTATGGAGAACCTTTTTACTGTAGTTGTATAGAAGGTAGCTTCATTTAATTGTATATGTACTCAACCATATAAAATCAAGATATATCAACTGTAAGAGCAATTACATTGAATGCAAGAGATACATTCATCAGATTTTGAAGTTGGTTGTACAAGGAGTGATAACTGACACTGTACTGATATCACTTTGTAAAACGTAGAAATTTCACTGTTGTCTAACCAAGAGTTCACAGAAGAGTAATCAATGAATACTATACAAGAAATACATTGGATTGTAAATTGTAATAGTTTGTTACACAAAATGACTATCTGCGTCACTCCCGAGGAATCCCACTGAGTGGCAGTATGGAGCACCTTTTTGCTATAGTTGTATAGAAGGTGGCTTCATTTTATTGTATATGTACTCAACCATATAAAAGCATGATATAGCAACTGTAAGAGCAGTTACATTGAATGGCAGAGATACATTCATCAGATTTTGAAGTTGTTTGTACAAAGAGTGATAACTGACACTGTACTGATATCACTTTTTAAAACCTAGAAATATCACTATCCTGTAACCAACAGATCATTGAAAAGAGTAATCAATGAATACTATACAAGAAATTATATATTGTAATAGTTTGTTACACAAAATGACTTTCTGCGTTACTCCCGAGGAATCCCACTGAGTGGCAGTATGGAGCTCCTTTTTACTATAGTTGTATAGAAGGTGGCTTCATTTCATTGTATATGTACTCAACCATATAAAAGCATGATATAGCAACTGTAAGAGCAGTTACATTGAATGCCAGAGATACATTCATCAGATTTTGAAGTTGTTTGTACAAGGAGTGATAACTTACACTGTACTTAAAATCACTTTGTAAAACCTAGAAATATCACTATCCTGTAACCAACAGATCATTGAAAAGAGTAATCAATGAATACTATACAAGAAATTATATATTGTAATAGTTTGTTACACAAAATGACTTTCTGCGTTACTCCCGAGGAATCCCACTGAGTGGCAGTATGGAGCACCTTTTTACTGTAGTTGTATAGAAGGTGGCTTCATTTCATTGTATATGTACTCAACCATATAAAAGCATGATATAGCAACGGTAAGAGCAGTTACATTGAATGCAAGAGATACATTCATCAGATTTTGAAGTTGGTTGTACAAGGAGTGATAAGTGACAATGTATTGATATCACTTTGAAAAACCTAGAAATTTCACTGTTGTCTAACCAAGAGTTCACAGAAGAGTAATCAATGAATACTATACAAGAAATACATTGGATTGTAATTTGTAATAGTTTGTTACACAAAATGACTTTCTGCGTTACTCCCGAGGAATCCCACTGAGTGGCTGTATAGAGCACCTTTTTACTGTTCTTGTATAGAAGGTGGCTTCATTTCGTTGTATATGTACTCAACCATATAAAAGCATGATATAGCAACGGTAAGAGCAATTACATTGAATGCAAGAGATACATTCATCAGATTTTGAAGTTGGTTGTACAAGGAGTGATAACTGACACTGTATTGATATCACTTTGAAAAACGTAGAAATTTCACTGATGTCTAACCAAGAGTTCACAGAAGAGTAATCAATGAATACTATCCAAGAAATACATTGGATTGTAAATTGTAATAGTTTGTTACACAAAATGACTTTCTGCGTTACTCCCGAGGAATCCCACTAAGTGGCAGTATGGAGCACCTTTTTGCTATAGTTGTATAGAAGGTGGCTTCATTTCATTGTATATGTACTCAACCATATAAAAGCATGATATAGCAACTGTAAGAGCAGTTACATTGAATGGCAGAGATACATTCATCAGATTTTGAAGTTGTTTGTACAAGGAGTGATAACTGACACTGTACTGATATCACTTTGTAAATCTAGAAATATCACTATCCTGTAACCAACAGATCATTGAAAAGAGTAATCAATGAATACTATACAAGAAATTGTATATTGTAATAGTTTGTTACACAAAATGACTTTCTGCGTTACTCCCGAGGAATCCCACTGAGTGGCAGTATGGAGCACCTTTTTACTGTAGTTGTATAGAAGGTGGCTTCATTTCATTGTATATGTACTCAACCATATAAAAGCATGATATAGCAACTGTAAGAGCAGTTACATTGAATGCAAGAGATACATTCATCAGATTTTGAAGTTGGTTGTACAAGGAGTGATAACTGACACTGTCCTGATATCACTTTGTAAAACGTAGAAATTTCACTGTTGTCTAACCAAGAGTTCACAGAAGAGTAATCAATGAATACTATCCAAGAAATACATTGGATTGTAAATTGTAATAGTTTGTTACACAAAATGACTTTCTGCGTTACTCCCGAGGAATCCCACTGAGTGGCAGTATGGAGCACCTTTTTGCTATAGTTGTATAGCAGGTGGCTTCATTTCATTGTATATGTACTCAACCGTATAAAAGCATGATATAGCAACTGTAAGAGCAGTTACATTGAATGGCAGAGATACATTCATCAGATTTTGAAGTTCTTTGTACAAGGAGTGATAACTGACACTGTACTGATATCACTTTGTAAAACGTAGAAATTTCACTGTTGTCTAACCAAGAGTTCACAGAAGAGTAATCAATGAATACTATCCAAGAAATACATTGGATTGTAAATTGTAATAGTTTGTTACACAAAATGACTTTCTGCGTTACTCCCGAGGAATCCCACTAAGTGGCAGTATGGAGCACCTTTTTGCTATAGTTGTATAGAAGGTGGCTTCATTTCATTGTATATGTACTCAACCATATAAAAGCATGATATAGCAACTGTAAGAGCAGTTACATTGAATGCCAGAGATACATTCATCAGATTTTGAAGTTGTTTGTACAAGGAGTGATAACTGACACTGTACTGATATCACTTTGTAAAACCTAGAAATATCACTATCCTGTAACCAACAGATCATTGAAAAGAGTAATCAATGAATACTATACAAGAAATTGTATATTGTAATAGTTTGTTACACAAAATGACTTTCTGCGTTACGAGGAATCCCACTGAGTGGCAGTATGGAGAGCCTTTTTACTATACTTGTATAGAAGGTGGCTTCATTTCATTGTATATGTATTCAACCATATAAAAGCATGATATAGCAACTGTAAGAGCAGTTACATTGAATGCAAGAGATACATTCATCAGATTTTAAAGATGGTTGTACAAGGAGTGATAACTGAAACTGTCCTGATATCACTTTGTAAAACGTAGAAATTTCACTGTTGTCTAACCAAGAGTTCACAGAAGAGTAATCAATGAATACTATACAAGAAATACATTGGATTGTAAATTGTAATAGTTTGTTACACAAAATGACTTTCTGCGTTACTCCCGAGGAATCCCACTGAGTGGCAGTATGGAGAACCTTTTTACTGTAGTTGTATAGAAGGTAGCTTCATTTAATTGTATATGTACTCAACCATATAAAATCAAGATATATCAACTGTAAGAGCAATTACATTGAATGCAAGAGATACATTCATCAGATTTTGAAGTTGGTTGTACAAGGAGTGATAACTGACACTGTACTGATATCACTTTGTAAAACGTAGAAATTTCACTGTTGTCTAACCAAGAGTTCACAGAAGAGTAATCAATGAATACTATACAAGAAATACATTGGATTGTAAATTGTAATAGTTTGTTACACAAAATGACTATCTGCGTTACTCCCGAGGAATCCCACTGAGTGGCAGTATGGAGCACCTTTTTGCTATAGTTGTATAGAAGGTGGCTTCATTTTATTGTATATGTACTCAACCATATAAAAGCATGATATAGCAACTGTAAGAGCAGTTACATTGAATGGCAGAGATACATTCATCAGATTTTGAAGTTGTTTGTACAAAGAGTGATAACTGACACTGTACTGATATCACTTTTTAAAACCTAGAAATATCACTATCCTGTAACCAACAGATCATTGAAAAGAGTAATCAATGAATACTATACAAGAAATTATATATTGTAATAGTTTGTTACACAAAATGACTTTCTGCGTTACTCCCGAGGAATCCCACTGAGTGGCAGTATGGAGCTCCTTTTTACTATAGTTGTATAGAAGGTGGCTTCATTTCATTGTATATGTACTCAACCATATAAAAGCATGATATAGCAACTGTAAGAGCAGTTACATTGAATGCCAGAGATACATTCATCAGATTTTGAAGTTGTTTGTACAAGGAGTGATAACTTACACTGTACTTAAAATCACTTTGTAAAACCTAGAAATATCACTATCCTGTAACCAACAGATCATTGAAAAGAGTAATCAATGAATACTATACAAGAAATTATATATTGTAATAGTTTGTTACACAAAATGACTTTCTGCGTTACTCCCGAGGAATCCCACTGAGTGGCAGTATGGAGCACCTTTTTACTGTAGTTGTATAGAAGGTGGCTTCATTTCATTGTATATGTACTCAACCATATAAAAGCATGATATAGCAACGGTAAGAGCAGTTACATTGAATGCAAGAGATACATTCATCAGATTTTGAAGTTGGTTGTACAAGGAGTGATAAGTGACAATGTATTGATATCACTTTGAAAAACCTAGAAATTTCACTGTTGTCTAACCAAGAGTTCACAGAAGAGTAATCAATGAATACTATACAAGAAATACATTGGATTGTAATTTGTAATAGTTTGTTACACAAAATGACTTTCTGCGTTACTCCCGAGGAATCCCACTGAGTGGCTGTATAGAGCACCTTTTTACTGTTCTTGTATAGAAGGTGGCTTCATTTCGTTGTATATGTACTCAACCATATAAAAGCATGATATAGCAACGGTAAGAGCAATTACATTGAATGCAAGAGATACATTCATCAGATTTTGAAGTTGGTTGTACAAGGAGTGATAACTGACACTGTATTGATATCACTTTGAAAAACGTAGAAATTTCACTGATGTCTAACCAAGAGTTCACAGAAGAGTAATCAATGAATACTATCCAAGAAATACATTGGATTGTAAATTGTAATAGTTTGTTACACAAAATGACTTTCTGCGTTACTCCCGAGGAATCCCACTAAGTGGCAGTATGGAGCACCTTTTTGCTATAGTTGTATAGAAGGTGGCTTCATTTCATTGTATATGTACTCAACCATATAAAAGCATGATATAGCAACTGTAAGAGCAGTTACATTGAATGGCAGAGATACATTCATCAGATTTTGAAGTTGTTTGTACAAGGAGTGATAACTGACACTGTACTGATATCACTTTGTAAAACCTAGAAATATCACTATCCTGTAACCAACAGATCATTGAAAAGAGTAATCAATGAATACTATACAAGAAATTGTATATTGTAATAGTTTGTTACACAAAATGACTTTCTGCGTTACTCCCGAGGAATCCCACTGAGTGGCAGTATGGAGCACCTTTTTACTGTAGTTGTATAGAAGGTGGCTTCATTTCATTGTATATGTACTCAACCATATAAAAGCATGATATAGCAACTGTAAGAGCAGTTACATTGAATGCAAGAGATACATTCATCAGATTTTGAAGTTGGTTGTACAAGGAGTGATAACTGACACTGTCCTGATATCACTTTGTAAAACGTAGAAATTTCACTGTTGTCTAACCAAGAGTTCACAGAAGAGTAATCAATGAATACTATCCAAGAAATACATTGGATTGTAAATTGTAATAGTTTGTTACACAAAATGACTTTCTGCGTTACTCCCGAGGAATCCCACTGAGTGGCAGTATGGAGCACCTTTTTGCTATAGTTGTATAGAAGGTGGCTTCATTTCATTGTATATGTACTCAACCATATAAAAGCATGATATAGCAACTGTAAGAGCAGTTACATTGAATGCCAGAGATACATTCATCAGATTTTGAAGTTGGTTGTACAAGGAGTGATAACTGACACTGTACTGATATCACCTTGTAAAACCTAGAAATATCACTATCCTGTAACCAACAGATCATTGAAAAGAGTAATCAATGAATACTATACAAGAAATTATATATTGTAATAGTTTGTTACACAAAATGACTTTCTGCGTTACTCCCGAGGAATCCCACTGAGTGGCAGTATGGAGCTCCTTTTTACTATAGTTGTATAGAAGGTGGCTTCATTTCATTGTATATGTACTCAACCATATAAAAGCATGATATAGCAACTGTAAGAGCAGTTACATTGAATGCCAGAGATACGTTCATCAGATTTTGAAGTTGGTTGTACAAGGAGTGATTACTGACACTGTATTGATATCATGTTGGAAAACCTAGAAATTTCACTGTTGTCTAACCAAGCGATCGCAGAAGAGTAATCAACGAATACTATACAAGAAATACATTGGATTGTAAATTGTAATAGTTTGTTACACAAAATGACTTTCTGCGTTACTCCCGAGGAATCCCACTGAGTGGCAGTATGGAGCACCTTTTTGCTATAGTTGTATAGCAGGTGGCTTCATTTCATTGTATATGTACTCAACCGTATAAAAGCATGATATAGCAACTGTAAGAGCAGTTACATTGAATGGCAGAGATACATTCATCAGATTTTGAAGTTCTTTGTACAAGGAGTGATAACTGACACTGTACTGATATCACTTTGTAAAACGTAGAAATTTCACTGTTGTCTAACCAAGAGTTCACAGAAGAGTAATCAATGAATACTATCCAAGAAATACATTGGATTGTAAATTGTAATAGTTTGTTACACAAAATGACTTTCTGCGTTACTCCCGAGGAATCCCACTAAGTGGCAGTATGGAGCACCTTTTTGCTATAGTTGTATAGAAGGTGGCTTCATTTCATTGTATATGTACTCAACCATATAAAAGCATGATATAGCAACTGTAAGAGCAGTTACATTGAATGCCAGAGATACATTCATCAGATTTTGAAGTTGTTTGTACAAGGAGTGATAACTGACACTGTACTGATATCACTTTGTAAAACCTAGAAATATCACTATCCTGTAACCAACAGATCATTGAAAAGAGTAATCAATGAATACTATACAAGAAATTATATATTGTAATAGTTTGTTACACAAAGTGACTTTCTGCGTTACTCCCAAGGAATCCCACTGAGTGGCAGTATGGAGCTCCTTTTTACTATAGTTGTATAGAAGGTGGCTTCATTTCATTGTATATGTACTCAACCATATAAAAGCATGATATAGCAACTGTAAGAGCAGTTACATTGAATGCAAGAGATACGTTCATCAGATTTTGATGTTGGTTGTACAAGGAGTGATTACTGACACTGTATTGATATCACGTTGTAAAACCTAGAAATTTCACTGTTGTCTAACCAAGAGATCGCAGAAGAGTAATCAATGACTACTATACAAGAAATACATTGGATTGTAAATTGTATTAGTTTGTTACACAACATGACTTTCTGCGTTACTCCCGAGGAATCCCACTGGGTGGCAGTATGGAGCACCTTTTTACTGTAATTGTATAGAAGGTGGCTTCATTTAATTGTATATGTACTCAACCATATAAAATCAAGATATATCAACTGTAAGAGCAATTACATTGAATGCAAGAGATACATTCATTAGATTTTCAAGTTGGTTGTACAAGGAGTGATAACTGACACTGTACTGATATCACTTTGTAAAACATAGAAATTTCACTGTTTTCTAACCAAGAGTTCACAGAAGAGTAATCAATGAATACTATCCAAGAAATACATTGGATTGTAAATTGTAATAGTTTGTTACACAAAATGACTTTCTGCGTTACTCCCGAGGAATCCCACTAAGTGGCAGTATGGAGCACCTTTTTGCTATAGTTGTATAGAAGGTGGCTTCATTTCATTGTATATGTACTCAACCATATAAAAGCATGATATAGCAACTGTAAGAGCAGTTACATTGAATGCCAGAGATACATTCATCAGATTTTGAAGTTGTTTGTACAAGGAGTGATAACTGACACTGTACTGATATCACTTTGTAAAACCTAGAAATATCACTATCCTGTAACCAACAGATCATTGAAAAGAGTAATCAATGAATACTATACAAGAAATTGTATATTGTAATAGTTTGTTACACAAAATGACTTTCTGCGTTACTCACGAGGAATCCCACTGAGTGGCAGTATGGAGAGCCTTTTTACTATACTTGTATAGAAGGTGGCTTCATTTCATTGTATATGTATTCAACCATATAAAAGCATGATATAGCAACTGTAAGAGCAGTTACATTGAATGCAAGAGATACATTCATCAGATTTTAAAGATGGTTGTACAAGGAGTGATAACTGAAACTGTCCTGATATCACTTTGTAAAACGTAGAAATTTCACTGTTGTCTAACCAAGAGTTCACAGAAGAGTAATCAATGAATACTATACAAGAAATACATTGGATTGTAAATTGTAATAGTTTGTTACACAAAATGACTTTCTGCGTTACTCCCGAGGAATCCCACTGAGTGGCAGTATGGAGCTCCTTTTTACTATAGTTGTATAGAAGGTGGCTTCATTTCATTGTATATGTACTCAACCATATAAAAGCATGATATAGCAACTGTAAGAGCAGTTACATTGAATGCAAGAGATACATTCATCAGATTTTGAAGTTGGTTGTACAAGGAGTGATTACTGACACTGTATTGATATCACGTTGTAAATCCTAGAAATTTCACTGTTGTCTAACCAAGAGATCGCAGAAGAGTAATCAATGAATACTATACAAGAAATACATTGGATTGTAAATTGTATTAGTTTGTTACACAACATGACTTTCTGCGTTACTCCCGAGGAATCCCACTGGGTGGCAGTATGGAGCACCTTTTTACTGTAGTTGTATAGAAGGTGGCTTCATTTAATTGTATTTGTACTCAACCATATAAAATCAAGATATATCAACTGTAAGAGCAATTACATTGAATGCAAGAGATACATTCATCAGATTTTCAAGTTGGTTGTACAAGGAGTGATAACTGACACTGTACTGATATCACTTTGTAAAACATAGAAATTTCACTGTTGTCTAACCAAGAGTTCACAGAAGAGTAATCAATGAATACTATCCAAGAAATACATTGGATTGTAAATTGTAATAGTTTGTTACACAAAATGACTTTCTGCGTTACTCCCGAGGAATCCCACTAAGTGGCAGTATGGAGCACCTTTTTGCTATAGTTGTATAGAAGGTGGCTTCATTTCATTGTATATGTAGTCAACCATATAAAAGCATGATAAAGCAACTGTAAGAGCAGTTACATTGAATGGCAGAGATACATTCATCAGATTTTGAAGTTGTTTGTACAAGGAGTGATAACTGACACTGTACTGATATCACTTTGTAAAACCTAGAAATATCACTATCCTGTAACCAACAGATCATTGAAAAGAGTAATCAATGAATACTATACAAGAAATTATATATTGTAATAGTTTGTTACACAAAATGACTTTCTGCGTTACTCCCGAGGAATCCCACTGAGTGGCAGTATGGAGCTCCTTTTTACTATAGTTGTATAGAAGGTGGCTTCATTTCATTGTATATGTACTCAACCATATAAAAGCATGATATAGCAACTGTAAGAGCAGTTACATTGAATGCCAGAGATACATTCATCAGATTTTGAAGTTGTTTGTACAAGGAGTGATAACTTACACTGTACTTAAAATCACTTTGTAAAACCTAGAAATATCACTATCCTGTAACCAACAGATCATTGAAAAGAGTAATCAATGAATACTATACAAGAAATTATATATTGTAATAGTTTGTTACACAAAATGACTTTCTGCGTTACTCCCGAGGAATCCCACTGAGTGGCAGTATGGAGCACCTTTTTACTGTAGTTGTATAGAAGGTGGCTTCATTTCATTGTATATGTACTCAACCATATAAAAGCATGATATAGCAACGGTAAGAGCAGTTACATTGAATGCAAGAGATACATTCATCAGATTTTGAAGTTGGTTGTACAAGGAGTGATAAGTGACAATGTATTGATATCACTTTGAAAAACCTAGAAATTTCACTGTTGTCTAACCAAGAGTTCACAGAAGAGTAATCAATGAATACTATACAAGAAATACATTGGATTGTAATTTGTAATAGTTTGTTACACAAAATGACTTTCTGCGTTACTCCCGAGGAATCCCACTGAGTGGCTGTATAGAGCACCTTTTTACTGTTCTTGTATAGAAGGTGGCTTCATTTCGTTGTATATGTACTCAACCATATAAAAGCATGATATAGCAACGGTAAGAGCAATTACATTGAATGCAAGAGATACATTCATCAGATTTTGAAGTTGGTTGTACAAGGAGTGATAACTGACACTGTATTGATATCACTTTGAAAAACGTAGAAATTTCACTGATGTCTAACCAAGAGTTCACAGAAGAGTAATCAATGAATACTATCCAAGAAATACATTGGATTGTAAATTGTAATAGTTTGTTACACAAAATGACTTTCTGCGTTACTCCCGAGGAATCCCACTAAGTGGCAGTATGGAGCACCTTTTTGCTATAGTTGTATAGAAGGTGGCTTCATTTCATTGTATATGTACTCAACCATATAAAAGCATGATATAGCAACTGTAAGAGCAGTTACATTGAATGGCAGAGATACATTCATCAGATTTTGAAGTTGTTTGTACAAGGAGTGATAACTGACACTGTACTGATATCACTTTGTAAAACCTAGAAATATCACTATCCTGTAACCAACAGATCATTGAAAAGAGTAATCAATGAATACTATACAAGAAATTGTATATTGTAATAGTTTGTTACACAAAATGACTTTCTGCGTTACTCCCGAGGAATCCCACTGAGTGGCAGTATGGAGCACCTTTTTACTGTAGTTGTATAGAAGGTGGCTTCATTTCATTGTATATGTACTCAACCATATAAAAGCATGATATAGCAACTGTAAGAGCAGTTACATTGAATGCAAGAGATACATTCATCAGATTTTGAAGTTGGTTGTACAAGGAGTGATAACTGACACTGTCCTGATATCACTTTGTAAAACGTAGAAATTTCACTGTTGTCTAACCAAGAGTTCACAGAAGAGTAATCAATGAATACTATCCAAGAAATACATTGGATTGTAAATTGTAATAGTTTGTTACACAAAATGACTTTCTGCGTTACTCCCGAGGAATCCCACTGAGTGGCAGTATGGAGCACCTTTTTGCTATAGTTGTATAGAAGGTGGCTTCATTTCATTGTATATGTACTCAACCATATAAAAGCATGATATAGCAACTGTAAGAGCAGTTACATTGAATGCCAGAGATACATTCATCAGATTTTGAAGTTGGTTGTACAAGGAGTGATAACTGACACTGTACTGATATCACCTTGTAAAACCTAGAAATATCACTATCCTGTAACCAACAGATCATTGAAAAGAGTAATCAATGAATACTATACAAGAAATTATATATTGTAATAGTTTGTTACACAAAATGACTTTCTGCGTTACTCCCGAGGAATCCCACTGAGTGGCAGTATGGAGCTCCTTTTTACTATAGTTGTATAGAAGGTGGCTTCATTTCATTGTATATGTACTCAACCATATAAAAGCATGATATAGCAACTGTAAGAGCAGTTACATTGAATGCCAGAGATACGTTCATCAGATTTTGAAGTTGGTTGTACAAGGAGTGATTACTGACACTGTATTGATATCATGTTGGAAAACCTAGAAATTTCACTGTTGTCTAACCAAGCGATCGCAGAAGAGTAATCAACGAATACTATACAAGAAATACATTGGATTGTAAATTGTAATAGTTTGTTACACAAAATGACTTTCTGCGTTACTCCCGAGGAATCCCACTGAGTGGCAGTATGGAGCACCTTTTTGCTATAGTTGTATAGCAGGTGGCTTCATTTCATTGTATATGTACTCAACCGTATAAAAGCATGATATAGCAACTGTAAGAGCAGTTACATTGAATGGCAGAGATACATTCATCAGATTTTGAAGTTCTTTGTACAAGGAGTGATAACTGACACTGTACTGATATCACTTTGTAAAACGTAGAAATTTCACTGTTGTCTAACCAAGAGTTCACAGAAGAGTAATCAATGAATACTATCCAAGAAATACATTGGATTGTAAATTGTAATAGTTTGTTACACAAAATGACTTTCTGCGTTACTCCCGAGGAATCCCACTAAGTGGCAGTATGGAGCACCTTTTTGCTATAGTTGTATAGAAGGTGGCTTCATTTCATTGTATATGTACTCAACCATATAAAAGCATGATATAGCAACTGTAAGAGCAGTTACATTGAATGCCAGAGATACATTCATCAGATTTTGAAGTTGTTTGTACAAGGAGTGATAACTGACACTGTACTGATATCACTTTGTAAAACCTAGAAATATCACTATCCTGTAACCAACAGATCATTGAAAAGAGTAATCAATGAATACTATACAAGAAATTATATATTGTAATAGTTTGTTACACAAAGTGACTTTCTGCGTTACTCCCAAGGAATCCCACTGAGTGGCAGTATGGAGCTCCTTTTTACTATAGTTGTATAGAAGGTGGCTTCATTTCATTGTATATGTACTCAACCATATAAAAGCATGATATAGCAACTGTAAGAGCAGTTACATTGAATGCAAGAGATACGTTCATCAGATTTTGATGTTGGTTGTACAAGGAGTGATTACTGACACTGTATTGATATCACGTTGTAAAACCTAGAAATTTCACTGTTGTCTAACCAAGAGATCGCAGAAGAGTAATCAATGACTACTATACAAGAAATACATTGGATTGTAAATTGTATTAGTTTGTTACACAACATGACTTTCTGCGTTACTCCCGAGGAATCCCACTGGGTGGCAGTATGGAGCACCTTTTTACTGTAATTGTATAGAAGGTGGCTTCATTTAATTGTATATGTACTCAACCATATAAAATCAAGATATATCAACTGTAAGAGCAATTACATTGAATGCAAGAGATACATTCATCAGATTTTCAAGTTGGTTGTACAAGGAGTGATAACTGACACTGTACTGATATCACTTTGTAAAACATAGAAATTTCACTGTTGTCTAACCAAGAGTTCACAGAAGAGTAATCAATGAATACTATCCAAGAAATACATTGGATTGTAAATTGTAATAGTTTGTTACACAAAATGACTTTCTGCGTTACTCCCGAGGAATCCCACTAAGTGGCAGTATGGAGCACCTTTTTGCTATAGTTGTATAGAAGGTGGCTTCATTTCATTGTATATGTACTCAACCATATAAAAGCATGATATAGCAACTGTAAGAGCAGTTACATTGAATGCCAGAGATACATTCATCAGATTTTGAAGTTGTTTGTACAAGGAGTGATAACTGACACTGTACTGATATCACTTTGTAAAACCTAGAAATATCACTATCCTGTAACCAACAGATCATTGAAAAGAGTAATCAATGAATACTATACAAGAAATTGTATATTGTAATAGTTTGTTACACAAAATGACTTTCTGCGTTACTCACGAGGAATCCCACTGAGTGGCAGTATGGAGAGCCTTTTTACTATACTTGTATAGAAGGTGGCTTCATTTCATTGTATATGTATTCAACCATATAAAAGCATGATATAGCAACTGTAAGAGCAGTTACATTGAATGCAAGAGATACATTCATCAGATTTTAAAGATGGTTGTAGAAGGAGTGATAACTGAAACTGTCCTGATATCACTTTGTAAAACGTAGAAATTTCACTGTTGTCTAACCAAGAGTTCACAGAAGAGTAATCAATGAATACTATACAAGAAATACATTGGATTGTAATTTGTAATAGTTTGTTACACAAAATGACTTTCTGCGTTACTCCCGAGGAATCCCACTAAGTGGCAGTATGGAGCACCTTTTTGCTATAGTTGTATAGAAGGTGGCTTCATTTCATTGTATATGTACTCAACCATATAAAAGCATGATAAAGCAACTGTAAGAGCAGTTACATTGAATGGCAGAGATACATTCATCAGATTTTGAAGTTGTTTGTACAAGGAGTGATAACTGACACTGTACTGATATCACTTTGTAAAACCTAGAAATATCACTATCCTGTAACCAACAGATCATTGAAAAGAGTAATCAATGAATACTATACAAGAAATTGTATATTGTAATAGTTTGTTACACAAAATGACTTTTTGCGTTACTCACGAGGAATCCCACTGAGTGGCAGTATGGAGCACCTTTTTACTATACTTGTATAGAAGGTGGCTTCATTTCATTGTATATGTACTCAACCATATAAAAGCATGATATAGCAACTGTAAGAGCAGTTACATTGAATGCAAGAGATACATTCATCAGATTTTAAAGTTGGTTGTACAAGGAGTGATAACTGACACTGTCCTGATATCACTTTGTAAAACGTAGAAATTTCACTGTTGTCTAACGAAGAGTTCACAGAAGAGTAATCAATGAATACTATACAAGAAATACATTGAATTGTAAATTGTAATAGTTTGTTACACAAAATGACTTTCTGCGTTACTCCCGAGGAATCCCACTGAGTGGCAGTATGGAGCTCCTTTTTACTATAGTTGTATAGAAGGTGGCTTCATTTCATTGTATATGTACTCAACCATATAAAAGCATGATATAGCAACTGTAAAAGCAGTTACATTGAATGCAAGAGATACATTCATCAGATTTTGAAGTTGGTTGTACAAGGAGTGATTACTGACACTGTATTGATATCACGTTGTAAAACCTAGAAATTTCACTGTTGTCTAACCAAGAGATCGCAGAAGAGTAATCAATGAATACTATACAAGAAATACATTGGATTGTAAATTGTATTAGTTTGTTACACAACATGACTTTCTGCGTTACTCCCGAGGAATCCCATTGGGTGGCAATATGGAGCACCTTTTTACTGTAGTTGTATAGAAGGTGGCTTCATTTAATTGTATTTGTACTCAACCATATAAAATCAAGATATATCAACTGTAAGAGCAATTACATTGAATGCAAGAGATACATTCATCAGATTTTCAAGTTGGTTGTACAAGGAGTGATAAATGACACTGTACTGATATCACTTTGTAAAACATAGAAATTTCACTGTCTAACCAAGAGTTCACAGAAGAGTAATCAATGAATACTATCCAAGAAATACATTGGATTGTAAATTGTAATAGTTTGTTACACAAAATGACTTTCTGCGTTACTCCCGAGGAATCCCACTAAGTGGCAGTATGGAGCACCTTTTTGCTATAGTTGTATAGAAGGTGGCTTCATTTCATTGTATATGTACTCAACCATATAAAAGCATGATATAGCAACTGTAAGAGCAGTTACATTGAATGCCAGAGATACATTCATCAGATTTTGAAGTTGGTTGTACAAGGAGTGATAACTGACACTGTACTGATATCACTTTGTAAAACCTAGAAATACCACTATCCTGTAACCAACAGATCATTGAAAAGAGTAATCAATGAATACTATACAAGAAATTATATATTGTAATAGTTTGTTACACAAAATGACTTTCTGCGTTACTCCCGAGGAATCCCACTGAGTGGCAGTATGGAGCTCCTTTTTACTATAGTTGTATAGAAGGTGGCTTCATTTCATTGTATATGTACTCAACCATATAAAAGCATGATATAGCAACTGTAAGAGCAGTTACATTGAATGCAAGAGATACGTTCATCAGATTTTGAAGTTGTTTGTACAAGGAGTGATTACTGACACTGTATTAATATCACGTTGGAAAACCTAGAAATTTCACTGTTGTCTAACCAAGCGATCGTAGAAGAGTAATCAACGAATACTATACAAGAAATACATTGGATTGTAAATTGTAATAGTTTGTTACACAAAATGACTTTCTGCGTTACTCCCGAGGAATCCCACTGAGTGGCAGTATGGAGCACCTTTTTACTGTAGTTGTATAGAAGGTGGCTTCATTTAATTGTATATGTACTCAACCATATAAAATCAAGATATATCAACTGTAAGAGCAATTACATTGAATGCAAGAGATACATTCATCAGATTTTGAAGTTGGTTGTACAAGGAGTGATAACTGACGCTGTACTGATATCACTTTGTAAAACGTAGAAATTTCACTGTTGTCTAACAAAGAGTTCACAGAAGAGTAATCAATGAATACTATACAAGAAATACATTGGATTGTAAATTGTAATAGTTTGTTACACAAAATGACTTTCTGCGTTACTCCCGAGGAATCCCACTGAGTGGCAGTATGGAGCACCTTTTTGCTATAGTTGTATAGAAGGTGGCTTCATTTCATTGTATATGTACTCAACCATATAAAAGCATGGTATAGCAACTGTAAGAGCAGTTACATTGAATGGCAGAGATACATTCATCAGATTTTGAAGTTGTTTATACAAGGAGTGATAACTGACACTGTACTGATATCACTTTGTAAAACCTAGAAATATCACTATCCTGTAACCAACAGATCATTGAAAAGAGTAATCAATGAATACTATACAAGAAATTGTATATTGTAATAGTTTGTTACACAAAATGACTTTCTGCGTTACTCACGAGGAATCCCACTGAGTGGCAGTATGGAGCACCTTTTTACTATACTTGTATAGAAGGTGGCTTCATTTCATTGTATATGTACTCAACCATATAAAAGCATGATATAGCAACTGTAAGAGCAGTTGCATTGAATGGCAGAGATACATTCATCAGATTTTGAAGTTGTTTGTACAAGGAGTGATAACTGACACTGTACTGATATCACTTTGTAAAACCTAGAAATATCACTATCCTGTAACCAACAGATCATTGAAAAGAGTAATCAATGAATACTATACAAGAAATTGTATATTGTAATAGTTTGTTACACAAAATGACTTTCTGCGTTACTCCCGAGGAATCCCACTGAGTGGCAGTATGGAGCTCCTTTTTACTATAGTTGTATAGAAGGTGGCTTCATTTCATTGTATATGTACTCAACCATATAAAAGCATGATATAGCAACTGTAAGAGCAGTTACATTGAATGCCAGAGATACATTCATCAGATTTTGAAGTTGTTTGTACAATGAGTGATAACTGACACTGTACTTAAAATCACTTTGTAAAACTTAGAAATATCACTATCCTGTAACCAACAGATCATTGAAAAGAGTAAACAATGAATACTATACAAGAAATTGTATATTGTAATAGTTTGTTACACAAAATGACTTTCTGCGTTACTCCCGAGGAATCCCACTGAGTGGCAGTATGGAGCACCTTTTTGCTATAGTTGTATAGCAGGTGGCTTCATTTCATTGTATATGTACTCAACCATATAAAAGCATGATATAGCAACTGTAAGAGCAGTTACATTGAATGGCAGAGATACATTCATCAGATTTTGAAGTTCTTTGTACAAGGAGTGATAACTGACACTGTACTGATATCACTTTGTAAAACGTAGAAATTTCACTGTTGTCTAACCAAGAGTTCACAGAAGAGTAATCAATGAATACTATACAAGAAATACATTGGATTGTAAATTGTAATAGTTTGTTACACAAAATGACTTTCTGCGTTACTCCCGAGGAATCCCACTGAGTGGCAGTATGGAGCACCTTTTTGCTATAGTTGTATAGAAGGTGGCTTCATTTCATTGTATATGTACTCAACCATATAAAAGCATGATATAGCAACTGTAAGAGCAGTTACATTGAATGCCAGAGATACATTCATCAGATTTTGAAGTTGTTTGTACAAGGAGTGATAACTGACACTGTACTGATATCACTTTGTAAAACCTAGAAATATCACTATCCTGTAACCAACAGATCATTGAAAAGAGTAATCAATGAATACTATACAAGAAATTATATATTGTAATAGTTTGTTACACAAAATGACTTTCTGCGTTACTCCCAAGGAATCCCACTGAGTGGCAGTATGGAGCTCCTTTTTACTATAGTTGTATAGAAGGTGGCTTCATTTCATTGTATATGTACTCAACCATATAAAAGCATGATATAGCAACTGTAAGAGCAGTTACATTGAATGCAAGAGATACGTTCATCAGATTTTGATGTTGGTTGTACAAGGAGTGATTACTGACACTGTATTGATATCACGTTGTAAAACCTAGAAATTTCACTGTTGTCTAACCAAGAGATCGCAGAAGAGTAATCAATGAATACTATACAAGAAATACATTGGATTGTAAATTGTATTAGTTTGTTACACAACATGACTTTCTGCGTTACTCCCGAGGAATCCCACTGAGTGGCAGTATGGAGCTCCTTTTTACTATAGTTGTATAGAAGGTGGCTTCATTTCATTGTATATGTACTCAACCATATAAAAGCATGATATAGCAACTGTAAGAGCAGTTACATTGAATGCAAGAGATACGTTCATCAGATTTTGATGTTGGTTGTACAAGGAGTGATTACTGACACTGTATTGATATCACGTTGTAAAACCTAGAAATTTCACTGTTGTCTAACCAAGAGATCGCAGAAGAGTAATCAATGAATACTATACAAGAAATACATTGGATTGTAAATTGTATTAGTTTGTTACACAACATGACTTTCTGCGTTACTCCCGAGGAATCCCACTGGGTGGCAGTATGGAGCACCTTTTTACTGTAGTTGTATAGAAGGTGGCTTCATTTAATTGTATATGTACTCAACCATATAAAATCAAGATATATCAACTGTAAGAGCAATTACATTGAATGCAAGAGATACATTCATCAGATTTTCAAGTTGGTTGTACAAGGAGTGATAACTGACACTGTACTGATATCACTTTGTAAAACATAGAAATTTCACTGTTGTCTAACCAAGAGTTCACAGAAGAGTAATCAATGAATACTATCCAAGAAATACATTGGATTGTAAATTGTAATAGTTTGTTACACAAAATGACTTTCTGCGTTACTCCCGAGGAATCCCACTAAGTGGCAGTATGGAGCACCTTTTTGCTATAGTTGTATAGAAGGTGGCTTCATTTCATTGTATATGTACTCAACCATATAAAAGCATGATATAGCAACTGTAAGAGCAGTTACATTGAATGGCAGAGATACATTCATCAGATTTTGAAGTTGTTTGTACAAGGAGTGATAACTGACACTGTACTGATATCACTTTGTAAAACCTAGAAATATCACTATCCTGTAACCAACAGATCATTGAAAAGAGTAATCAATGAATACTATACAAGAAATTGTATATTGTAATAGTTTGTTACACAAAATGACTTTCTGCGTTACTCACGAGGAATCCCACTGAGTGGCAGTATGGAGCACCTTTTTACTATACTTGTATAGAAGGTGGCTTCATTTCATTGTATATGTACTCAACCATATAAAAGCATGATATAGCAACTGTAAGAGCAGTTACATTGAATGCAAGAGATACATTCATCAGATTTTAAAGTTGGTTGTACAAGGAGTGATAACTGACACTGTCCTGATATCACTTTGTAAAACGTAGAAATTTCACTGTTGTCTAACCAAGAGTTCACAGAAGAGTAATCAATGAATACTATACAAGAAATACATTGGATTCTAAATTGTAATAGTTTGTTACACAAAATGACTTTCTGCGTTACTCCCGAGGAATCCCACTGAATGGCAGTATGGAGCTCCTTTTTACTATAGTTGTATAGAAGGTGGCTTCATTTCATTGTATATGTACTCAACCATATAAAAGCATGATATAGCAAATGTAAGAGCAGTTACATTGAATGCAAGAGATACATTCATCAGATTTTGAAGTTGGTTGTACAAGGAGTGATTACTGACACTGTATTGATATCACGTTGTAAAACCTAGAAATTTCACTGTTGTCTAACCAAGAGATCGCAGAAGAGTAATCAATGAATACTATACAAGAAATACATTGGATTGTAAATTGTATTGGTTTGTTACACAAAATGACTTTCTGCGTTACTCCCGAGGAATCCCACTGGGTGGCAGTATGGAGCACCTTTTTACTGTAGTTGTATAGAAGGTGGCTTCATTTCATTGTATATGTACTCAACCATATAAAAGCATGATATAGCAACTGTAAGAGCAGTTACATTGAATGCAAGAGATACATTCATCAGATTTTAAAGTTGGTTGTACAAGGAGTGATAACTGACACTGTCCTGATATCACTTTGTAAAACGTAGAAATTTCACTGTTGTCTAACCAAGCGTTCACAGAAGAGTAATCAATGAATACTATACAACAAATACATTGGATTGTAAATTCTAATAGTTTGTTACACAAAATGACTTTCTGCGTTACTCCCGAGGAATCCCACTGAGTGGCAGTATGGAGCTCCTTTTTACTATAGTTGTATAGAAGGTGGCTTCATTTCATTGTATATGTACTCAACCATATAAAAGCATGATATAGCAACTGTAAGAGCAGTTACATTGAATGCAAGAGATACATTCATCAGATTTTGAAGTTGGTTGTACAAGGAGTGATTACTGAGACTGTATTGATATCACGTTGGAAAACCTAGAAATTTCACTGTTGTCTAACCAAGAGTTCGCAGAAGAGTAATCAATGAATACTATACAAGAAATACATTGGATTGTAAATTGTATTAGTTTGTTACACAACATGACTTTCTGCGTTACTCCCGAGGAATCCCACTGGGTGGCAGTATGGAGCACCTTTTTACTGTAGTTGTATAGAAGGTGGCTTCATTTAATTGTATATGTACTCAACCATATAAAATCAAGATATATCAACTGTAAGAGCAATTACATTGAATGCAAGAGATACATTCATCAGATTTTCAAGTTGGTTGTACAAGGAGTGATTACTGACACTGTACTGATATCACTTTGTAAAACATAGAAATTTCACTGTTGTCTAACCAAGAGTTCACAGAAGAGTAATCAATGAATACTATCCAAGAAATACATTGGATTGTAAATTGTAATAGTTTGTTACACAAAATGACTTTCTGCGTTACTCCCGAGGAATCCCACTAAGTGGCAGTATGGAGCACCTTTTTGCTATAGTTGTATAGAAGGTGGCTTCATTTCATTCTATATGTACTCAACCATATAAAAGCATGATATAGCAACTGTAAGAGCAGTTACATTGAATGCAAGAGATACATTCATCAGATTTTGAAGTTGTTTGTACAAGGAGTGATAACTGACACTGTACTGATATCACTTTGTAAAACCTAGAAATATCACTATCCTGTAACCAACAGATCATTGAAAAGAGTAATCAATGAATACTATACAAGAAATTGTATATTGTAATAGTTTGTTACACAAAATGACTTTCTGCGTTACTCACGAGGAATCCCACTGAGTGGCAGTATGGAGCACCTTTTTACTATACTTGTATAGAAGGTGGCTTCATTTCATTGTATATGTACTCAACCATATAAAAGCATGATATAGCAACTGTAAGAGCAGTTACATTGAATGCAAGAGATACATTCATCAGATTTTAAAGTTGGTTGTACAAGGAGTGATAACTGACACTGTCCTGATATCACTTATTAAAACGTAGAAATTTCACTGTTGTCTAACCAAGAGTTCACAGAAGAGTAATCAATGAATACTATACAAGAAATACATTGGATTGTAAATTGTAATAGTTTGTTACACAAAATGACTTTCTGCGTTACTCCCGAGGAATCCCACTGAGTGGCAGTATGGAGCTCCTTTTTACTATAGTTGTATAGAAGGTGGCTTCATTTCATTGTATATGTACTCAACCATATAAAAGCATGATATAGCAACTGTAAGAGCAGTTACATTGAATGCAAGAGATACATTCATCAGATTTTGAAGTTGGTTGTACAAGGAGTGATTACTGACACTGTATTGATATCACGTTGTAAAACCTAGAAATTTCACTGTTGTCTAACCAAGAGATCGCAGAAGAGTAATCAATGAATACTATACAAGAAATACATTGGATTGTAAATTGTATTAGTTTGTTACACAACATGACTTTCTGCGTTACTCCCGAGGAATCCCACTGGGTGGCAGTATGGAGCACCTTTTTACTGTAGTTGTATAGAAGGTGGCTTCATTTAATTGTATTTGTACTCAACCATATAAAATCAAGATATATCAACTGTAAGAGCAATTACATTGAATGCAAGAGATACATTCATCAGATTTTCAAGTTGGTTGTACAAGGAGTGATAACTGACACTGTACTGATATCACTTTGTAAAACATAGAAATTTCACTCTTGTCTAACCAAGAGTTCACAGAAGAGTAATCAATGAATACTATCCAAGAAATACATTGGATTGTAAATTGTAATAGTTTGTTACACAAAATGACTTTCTGCGTTACTCCCGAGGAATCCCACTAAGTGGCAGTATGGAGCACCTTTTTGTTATAGTTGTATAGAAGGTGGCTTCATTTCATTGTATATGTACTCAACCATATAAAAGCATGATATAGCAACTGTAAGAGCAGTTACATTGAATGGCAGAGATACATTCATCAGATTTTGAAGTTGTTTGTACAAGGAGTGATAACTGACACTGTACTGATATCACTTTGTAAAACCTAGAAATATCACTATCCTGTAACCAACAGATCATTGAAAAGAGTAATCAATGAATACTATACAAGAAATTGTATATTGTAATAGTTTGTTACACAAATGACTTTCTGCGTTACTCACGAGGAATCCCACTTAGTGGCAGTATGGAGCACCTTTTTACTATACTTGTATAGAAGGTGGCTTCATTTCATTGTATATGTACTCAACCATATAAAAGCATGATATAGCAACTGTAAGAGCAGTTACATTGAATGCAAGAGATACATTCATCAGATTTTAAAGTTGGTTGTACAAGGAGTGATAACTGACACTGTCCTGATATCACTTTGTAAAACGTAGAAATTTCACTGTTGTCTAACCAAGAGTTCACAGAAGAGTAATCAATGAATACTATACAACAAATACATTGGATTGTAAATTGTAATAGTTTGTTACACAAAATGACTTTCTGCGTTACTCCCGAGGAATCCCACTGAGTGGCAGTATGGAGCACCTTTTTGCTATAGTTGTATAGAAGGTGGCTTCATTTCATTGTATATGTACTCAACCATATAAAAGCATGATATAGCAACTGTAAGAAGAGTTACATTGAATGCCAGAGATACATTCATCAGATTTTGAAGTTGGTTGTACAAGGAGTGATAACTGACACTGTACTGATATCACTTTGTAAAACCTAGAAATACCACTATCCTGTAACCAACAGATCATTGAAAAGAGTAATCAATGAATACTATACAAGAAATTATATATTGTAATAGTTTGTTACACAAAATGACTTTCTGCGTTACTCCCGAGGAATCCCACTGAGTGGCAGTATGGAGCTCCTTTTTACTATAGTTGTATAGAAGGTGGCTTCATTTCATTGTATATGTACTCAACCATATAAAAGCATGATATAGCAACTGTAAGAGCAGTTACATTGAATGCAACAGATACGTTCATCAGATTTTGAAGTTGTTTGTACAAGGAGTGATTACTGACACTGTATTGATATCACGTTGGAAAACCTAGAAATTTCACTGTTGTCTAACCAAGCGATCGTAGAACAGTAATCAACGAATACTATACAAGAAATACATTGGATTGTAAATTGTAATAGTTTGTTACACAAAATGACTTTCTGCGTTACTCCCGAGGAATCCCACTGAGTGGCAGTATGGAGCACCTTTTTACTGTAGTTGTATAGAAGGTGGCTTCATTTAATTGTATATGTACTCAACCATATAAAATCAAGATATAGCAACGGTAAGAGCAGTTACATTGAATGCCAGAGATATATTCATCAGATTTTGAAGTTCTTTGTACAAGGAGTGATAACTGACACTGTACTGATATCACTTTGTAAAACGTAGAAATTTCACTGTTGTCTAACCAAGAGTTCACAGAAGAGTAATCAATGAATACTATACAAGAAATACATTGGATTGTAAATTGTAATAGTTTGTTACACAAAATGACTTTCTGCGTTACTCCCGAGGAATCCCACTGAGTGGCAGTATGGAGCACCTTTTTGCTATAGTTGTATAGAAGGTGGCTTCATTTCATTGTATATGTACTCAACCATATAAAAGCATGATATAGCAACTGTAAGAGCAGTTACATTGAATGCCAGAGATACATTCATCAGATTTTGAAGTTGTTTGTACAAGGAGTGATAACTGACACTGTACTGATATCACTTTGTAAAACCTAGAAATATCACTATCCTGTAACCAACAGATCATTGAAAAGAGTAATCAATGAATACTATACAAGAAATTATATATTGTAATAGTTTGTTACACAAAATGACTTTCTGCGTTACTCCCAAGGAATCCCACTGAGTGGCAGTATGGAGCTCCTTTTTACTATAGTTGTATAGAAGGTGGCTTCATTTCATTGTATATGTACTCAACCATATAAAAGCATGATATAGCAACTGTAAGAGCAGTTACATTGAATGCAAGAGATACGTTCATCAGATTTTGATGTTGGTTGTACAAGGAGCGATTACTGACACTGTATTGATATCACGTTGTAAAACCTAGACATTTCACTGTTGTCTAACCAAGAGATCGCAGAAGAGTAATCAATGAATACTATAAAAGAAATACATTGGATTGTAAATTGTATTAGTTTGTTACACAACATGACTTTCTGCGTTACTCCCGAGGAATCCCACTGGGTGGCAGTATGGAGCACCTTTTTACTGTAGTCGTATAGAAGGTGGCTTCATTTAATTGTATTTGTACTCAACCATATAAAATCAAGATATATCAACTGTAAGAGCAATTACATTGAATGCAAGAGATACATTCATCAGATTTTCAAGTTGGTTGTACAAGGAGTGATAACTGACACTGTACTGATATCACTTTGTAAAACATAGAAATTTCACTGTTGTCTAACCAAGAGTTCACAGAAGAGTAATCAATGAATACTATCCAAGAAATACATTGGATTGTAAATTGTAATAGTTTGTTACACAAAATGACTTTCTGCGTTACTCCCGAGGAATCCCACTAAGTGGCAGTATGGAGCACCTTTTTGCTATAGTTGTATAGAAGGTGGCTTCATTTCATTGTATATGTACTCAACCATATAAAAGCATGATATAGCAACTTGAAGAGCAGTTACATTGAATGGCAGAGATACATTCATCAGATTTTGAAGTTGTTTGTACAAGGAGTGATAACTGACACTGTACTGATATCACTTTGTAAAACCTAGAAATATCACTATCCTGTAACCAACAGATCATTGAAAAGAGTAATCAATGAATACTATACAAGAAATTGTATATTGTAATAGTTTGTTACACAAAATGACTTTCTGCGTTACTCACGAGGAATCCCACTGAGTGGCAGTATGGAGCACCTTTTTACTATACTTGTATAGAAGGTGGCTTCATTTCATTGTATATGTACTCAACCATATAAAAGCATGATATAGCAACTGTAAGAGCAGTTACATTGAATGCAAGAGATACATTCATCAGATTTTAAACTTGGTTGTACAAGGAGTGATAACTGACACTGTCCTGATATCACTTTGTAAAACGTAGAAATTTCACTGTTGTCTAACCAAGAGTTCACAGAAGAGTAATCAATGAATACTATACAAGAAATACATTGGATTCTAAATTGTAATAGTTTGTTACACAAAATGACTTTCTGCGTTACTCCCGAGGAATCCCACTGAGTGGCAGTATGGAGCTCCTTTTTACTATAGTTGTATAGAAGGTGGCTTCATTTCATTGTATATGTACTCAACCATATAAAAGCATGATATAGCAACTGTAAGAGCAGTTACATTGAATGCAAGAGATACATTCATCAGATTTTGAAGTTGGTTGTACAAGGAGTGATTACTGACACTGTATTGATATCACGTTGTAAAACCTAGAAATTTCACTGTTGTCTAACCAAGAGATCGCAGAAGAGTAATCAATGAATACTATACAAGAAATACATTGGATTGTAAATTGTATTGGTTTGTTACACAACATGACTTTCTGCGTTACTCCCGAGGAATCCCACTGGGTGGCAGTATGGAGCACCTTTTTACTGTAGTTGTATAGAAGGTGGCTTCATTTAATTGTATATGTACTCAACCATATAAAATCAACATATATCAACTGTAAGAGCAATTACATTGAATGCAAGAGATACATTCATCAGATTTTCAAGTTGGTTGTACAAGGAGTGATAACTGACACTGTACTGATATCACTTTGTAAAACATAGAAATTTCACTGTTGTCTAACCAAGAGTTCACAGAAGAGTAATCAATGAATACTATCCAAGAAATACATTGGTTTGTAAATTGTAATAGTTTGTTACACAAAATGACTTTCTGCGTTACTCCCGAGGAATCCCACTAAGTGGCAGTATGGAGCACCTTTTTGCTATAGTTGTATAGAAGGTGGCTTCATTTCATTGTATATGTACTCAACCATATAAAAGCATGATATAGCAACTGTAAGAGCAGTTACATTGAATGGCAGAGATACATTCATCAGATTTTGAAGTTGTTTGTACAAGGAGTGATAACTGACACTGTACTGATATCACTTTGTAAAACCTAGAAATATCACTATCCTGTAACCAACAGATCATTGAAAAGAGTAATCAATGAATACTATACAAGAAATTGTATATTGTAATAGTTTGTTACACAAAATGACTTTCTGCGTTACTCACGAGGAATCCCACTGAGTGGCAGTATGGAGCACCTTTTTACTATACTTGTATAGAAGGTGGCTTCATTTCATTGTATATGTATTCAACCATATAAAAGCATGATATAGCAACTGTAAGAGCAGTTACATTGAATGCAAGAGATACATTCATCAGATTTTAAAGTTGGTTGTACAAGGAGTGATAACTGACACTGTCCTGATATCACTTTGTAAAACGTAGAAATTTCACTGTTGTCTAACCAAGAGTTCACAGAAGAGTAATCAATGAATACTATACAAGAAATACATTGGATTGTAAATTGTAATAGTTTGTTACACAAAATGACTTTCTGCGTTACTCCCGAGGAATCCCACTGAGTGGCAGTATGGAGCTCCTTTTTACTATAGTTGTATAGAAGGTGGCTTCATTTCATTGTATATGTACTCAACCATATAAAAGCATGATATAGCAACTGTAAGAGCAGTTACATTGAATGCAAGAGATACATTCATCAGATTTTGAAGTTGGTTGTACAAGGAGTGATTACTGACACTGTATTGATATCACGTTGTAAAACCTAGAAATTTCACTGTTGTCTAACCAAGAGATCGCAGAAGAGTAATCAATGAATACTATACAAGAAATACATTGGATTGTAAATTGTATTAGTTTGTTACACAACATGACTTTCTGCGTTACTCCCGAGGAATCCCACTGGGTGGCAGTATGGAGCACCTTTTTACTGTAGTTGTATAGAAGGTGGCTTCATTTAATTGTATTTGTACTCAACCATATAAAATCAAGATATATCAACTGTAAGAGCAATTACATTGAATGCAAGAGATACATTCATCAGATTTTCAAGTTGGTTGTACAAGGAGTGATAACTGACACTGTACTGATATCACTTTGTAAAACATAGAAATTTCACTGTTGTCTAACCAAGAGTTCACAGAAGAGTAATCAATGAATACTATCCAAGAAATACATTGGATTGTAAATTGTAATAGTTTGTTACACAAAATGACTTTCTGCGTTACTCCCGAGGAATCCCACTAAGTGGCAGTATGGAGCACCTTTTTGCTATAGTTGTATAGAAGGTGGCTTCATTTCATTGTATATGTACTCAACCATATAAAAGCATGATATAGCAACTGTAAGAGCAGTTACATTGAATGGCAGAGATACATTCATCAGATTTTGAAGTTGTTTGTACAAGGAGTGATAACTGACACTGTACTGATATCACTTTGTAAAACCTAGAAATATCACTATCCTGTAACCAACAGATCATTGAAAAGAGTAATCAATGAATACTATACAAGAAATTGTATATTGTAATAGTTTGTTACACAAAATGACTTTCTGCGTTACTCACGAGGAATCCCACTGAGTGGCAGTATGGAGCACCTTTTTACTATACTTGTATAGAAGGTGGCTTCATTTCATTGTATATGTACTCAACCATATAAAAGCATGATATAGCAACGGTAAGAGCAGTTACATTGAATGCAAGAGATACATTCATCAGATTTTAAAGTTGGTTGTACAAGGAGTGATAACTGACACTGTCCTGATATCACTTTGTAAAACGTAGAAATTTCACTGTTGTCTAACGAAGAGTTCACAGAAGAGTAATCAATGAATACTATACAAGAAATACATTGGATTGTAAATTGTAATAGTTTGTTACACAAAATGACTTTCTGCGTTACTCCCGAGGAATCCCACTGAGTGGCAGTATGGAGCTCCTTTTTACTATAGTTGTATAGAAGGTGGCTTCATTTCATTGTATATGTACTCAACCATATAAAAGCATGATATAGCAACTGTAAAAGCAGTTACATTGAATGCAAGAGATACATTCGTCAGATTTTGAAGTTGGTTGTACAAGGAGTGATTACTGACACTGTATTGATATCACGTTGTAAAACCTAGAAATTTCACTGTTGTCTAACCAAGAGATCGCAGAAGAGTAATCAATGAATACTATACAAGAAATACATTGGATTGTAAATTGTATTAGTTTGTTACACAACATGACTTTCTGCGTTACTCCCGAGGAATCCCATTGGGTGGCAATATGGAGCACCTTTTTACTGTAGTTGTATAGAAGGTGGCTTCATTTAATTGTATTTGTACTCAACCATATAAAATCAAGATATATCAACTGTAAGAGCAATTACATTGAATGCAAGAGATACATTCATCAGATTTTCAAGTTGGTTGTACAAGGAGTGATAAATGACACTGTACTGATATCACTTTGTAAAACATAGAAATTTCACTGTCTAACCAAGAGTTCACAGAAGAGTAATCAATGAATACTATACAAGAAATACATTGGATTGTAAATTGTAATAGTTTGTTACACAAAATGACTTTCTGCGTTACTCCCGAGGAATCCCACTGAGTGGCAGTATGGAGCACCTTTTTGCTATAGTTGTATAGAAGGTGGCTTCATTTCATTGTATATGTACTCAACCATATAAAAGCATGATATAGCAACTGTAAGAGCAGTTACATTGAATGCCAGAGATACATTCATCAGATTTTGAAGTTGTTTGTACAAGGAGTGATAAATGACACTGTACTGATATCACTTTGTAAAACCTAGAAATATCACTATCCTGTAACCAACAGATCATTGAAAAGAGTAATCAATGAATACTATACAAGAAATTATATATTGTAATAGTTTGTTACACAAAATGACTTTCTGCGTTACTCCCAAGGAATCCCACTGAGTGGCAGTATGGAGCTCCTTTTTACTATAGTTGTATAGAAGGTGGCTTCATTTCATTGTATATGTACTCAACCATATAAAAGCATGATATAGCAACTGTAAGAGCAGTTACATTGAATGCAAGAGATACGTTCATCAGATTTTGATGTTGGTTGTACAAGGAGTGATTACTGACACTGTATTGATATCATGTTGTAAAACCTAGAAATTTCACTGTTGTCTAACCAAGAGATCGCAGAAGAGTAATCAATGAATACTATACAAGAAATACATTGGATTGTAAATTGTATTAGTTTGTTACACAACATGACTTTCTGCGTTACTCCCGAGGAATCCCACTGGGTGGCAGTATGGAGCACCATTTTACTGTAGTTGTATAGAAGGTGGCTTCATTTAATTGTATTTGTACTCAACCATATAAAATCAAGATATATCAACTGTAAGAGCAATTACATTGAATGCAAGAGATACATTCATCAGATTTTCAAGTTGGTTGTACAAGGAGTGATAACTGACACTGTACTGATATCACTTCGTAAAACATAGAAATTTCACTGTTGTCTAACCAAGAGTTCACAGAAGAGTAATCAATGAATACTATCCAAGAAATACATTGGATTGTAAATTGTAATAGTTTGTTACACAAAATGACTTTCTGCGTTACTCCCGAGGAATCCCACTAAGTGGCAGTATGGAGCACCTTTTTGCTATAGTTGTATAGAAGGTGGCTTCATTTAATTGTATATGTACTCATCCATATAAAAGCATGATATAGCAACTGTAAGAGCAGTTACATTGAATGGCAGAGATACATTCATCAGATTTTGAAGTTGTTTGTACAAGGAGTGATAACTGACACTGTACTGATATCACTTTGTAAAACCTAGAAATATCACTATCCTGTAACCAACAGATCATTGAAAAGAGTAATCAATGAATACTATACAAGAAATTGTATATTGTAATAGTTTGTTACACAAAATGACTTTCTGCGTTACTCACGAGGAATCCCACTGAGTGGCAGTATGGAGCACCTTTTTACTATACTTGTATAGAAGGTGGCTTCATTTCATTGTATATGTACTCAACCATATAAAAGCATGATATAGCAACTGTAAGAGCAGTTACATTGAATGCAAGAGATACATTCATCAGATTTTAAACTTGGTTGTACAAGGAGTGATAACTGACACTATCCTGATATCACTTTGTAAAACCTAGAAATTTCACTGTTGTCTAACCAAGAGTTCACAGAAGAGTAATCAATGAATACTATACAAGAAATACATTGGATTCTAAATTGTAATAGTTTGTTACACAAAATGACTTTCTGCGTTACTCCCGAGGAATCCCACTGAGTGGCAGTATGGAGCTCCTTTTTACTATAGTTGTATAGAAGGTGGCTTCATTTCATTGTATATGTACTCAACCATATAAAAGCATGATATAGCAACTGTAAGAGCAGTTACATTGAATGCAAGAGATACATTCATCAGATTTTGAAGTTGGTTGTACAAGGAGTGATTACTGACACTGTATTGATATCACGTTGTAAAACCTAGAAATTTCACTGTTATCTAACCAAGAGATCGCAGAAGAGTAATCAATGAATACTATACAAGAAATACATTGGATTGTAAATTGTATTGGTTTGTTACACAACATGACTTTCTGCGTTACTCCCGAGGAATCCCACTGGGTGGCAGTATGGAGCACCTTTTTACTGTAGTTGTATAGAAGGTGGCTTCATTTAATTGTATTTGTACTCAACCATATAAAATCAAGATATATCAACTGTAAGAGCAATTACATTGAATGCAAGAGATACATTCATCAGATTTTCAAGTTGGTTGTACAAGGAGTGATAAATGACACTGTACTGATATCACTTTGTAAAACATAGAAATTTCACTGTCTAACCAAGAGTTCACAGAAGAGTAATCAATGAATACTATACAAGAAATACATTGGATTGTAAATTGTAATAGTTTGTTACACAAAATGACTTTCTGCGTTACTCCCGAGGAATCCCACTGAGTGGCAGTATGGAGCACCTTTTTGCTATAGTTGTATAGAAGGTGGCTTCATTTCATTGTATATGTACTCAACCATATAAAAGCATGATATAGCAACTGTAAGAGCAGTTACATTGAATGCCAGAGATACATTCATCAGATTTTGAAGTTGTTTGTACAAGGAGTGATAACTGACACTGTACTGATATCACTTTGTAAAACCTAGAAATATCACTATCCTGTAACCAACAGATCATTGAAAAGAGTAATCAATGAATACTATACAAGAAATTATATATTGTAATAGTTTGTTACACAAAATGACTTTCTGCGTTACTCCCAAGGAATCCCACTGAGTGGCAGTATGGAGCTCCTTTTTACTATAGTTGTATAGAAGGTGGCTTCATTTCATTGTATATGTACTCAACCATATAAAAGCATGATATAGCAACTGTAAGAGCAGTTACATTGAATGCAAGAGATACGTTCATCAGATTTTGATGTTGGTTGTACAAGGAGTGATTACTGACACTGTATTGATATCACGTTGTAAAACCTAGAAATTTCACTGTTGTCTAACCAAGAGATCGCAGAAGAGTAATCAATGAATACTATACAAGAAATACATTGGATTGTAAATTGTATTAGTTTGTTACACAACATGACTTTCTGCGTTACTCCCGAGGAATCCCACTGGGTGGCAGTATGGAGCACCATTTTACTGTAGTTGTATAGAAGGTGGCTTCATTTAATTGTATTTGTACTCAACCATATAAAATCAAGATATATCAACTGCAATTACAATTACATTGCAATTACATTGAATGCAATTACATTGAATGCAAGAGATTACATTGAATGCAAGAGATACATTCATCAGATTTTCAAGTTGGTTGTACAAGGAGTGATAACTGACACTGTACTGATATCACTTTGTAAAACATAGAAATTTCACTGTTGTCTAACCAAGAGTTCACAGAAGAGTAATCAATGAATACTATCCAAGAAATACATTGGATTGTAAATTGTAATAGTTTGTTACACAAAATGACTTTCTGCGTTACTCCCGAGGAATCCCACTAAGTGGCAGTATGGAGCACCTTTTTGCTATAGTTGTATAGAAGGTGGCTTCATTTCATTGTATATGTACTCATCCATATAAAAGCATGATATAGCAACTGTAAGAGCAGTTACATTGAATGGCAGAGATACATTCATCAGATTTTGAAGTTGTTTGTACAAGGAGTGATAACTGACACTGTACTGATATCACTTTGTAAAACCTAGAAATATCACTATCCTGTAACCAACAGATCATTGAAAAGAGTAATCAATGAATACTATACAAGAAATTGTATATTGTAATAGTTTGTTACACAAAATGACTTTCTGCGTTACTCACGAGGAATCCCACTGAGTGGCAGTATGGAGCACCTTTTTACTATACTTGTATAGAAGGTGGCTTCATTTCATTGTATATGTACTCAACCATATAAAAGCATGATATAGCAACTGTAAGAGCAGTTACATTGAATGCAAGAGATACATTCATCAGATTTTAAACTTGGTTGTACAAGGAGTGATAACTGACACTGTCCTGATATCACTTTGTAAAACCTAGAAATTTCACTGTTGTCTAACCAAGAGTTCACAGAAGAGTAATCAATGAATACTATACAAGAAATACATTGGATTCTAAATTGTAATAGTTTGTTACACAAAATGACTTTCTGCGTTACTCCCGAGGAATCCCACTGAGTGGCAGTATGGAGCTCCTTTTTACTATAGTTGTATAGAAGGTGGCTTCATTTCATTGTATATGTACTCAACCATATAAAAGCATGATATAGCAACTGTAAGAGCAGTTACATTGAATGCAAGAGGTACATTCATCAGATTTTGAAGTTGGTTGTACAAGGAGTGATTACTGACACTGTATTGATATCACGTTGTAAAACCTAGAAATTTCACTGTTGTCTAACCAAGAGATCGCAGAAGAGTAATCAATGAATACTATACAAGAAATACATTGGATTGTAAATTGTATTGGTTTGTTACACAACATGACTTTCTGCGTTACTCCCGAGGAATCCCACTGGGTGGCAGTATGGAGCACCTTTTTACTGTAGTTGTATAGAAGGTGGCTTCATTTAATTGTATATGTACTCAACCATATAAAATCAAGATATATCAACTGTAAGAGCAATTACATTGAATGCAAGAGATACATTCATCAGATTTTCAAGTTGGTTGTACAAGGAGTGATAACTGACACTGTACTGATATCACTTTGTAAAACATAGAAATTTCACTGTTGTCTAACCAAGAGTTCACAGAAGAGTAATCAATGAATACTATCCAAGAAATACATTGGATTGTAAATTGTAATAGTTTGTTACACAAAATGACTTTCTGCGTTACTCCCGAGGAATCCCACTAAGTGGCAGTATGGAGCACCTTTTTGCTATAGTTGTATAGAAGGTGGCTTCATTTCATTGTATATGTACTCAACCATATAAAAGCATGATATAGCAACTGTAAGAGCAGTTACATTGAATGGCAGAGATACATTCATCAGATTTTGAAGTTGTTTGTACAAGGAGTGATAACTGACACTGTACTGATATCACTTTGTAAAACCTAGAAATATCACTATCCTGTAACCAACAGATCATTGAAAAGAGTAATCAATGAATACTATACAAGAAATTGTATATTGTAATAGTTTGTTACACAAAATGACTTTCTGCGTTACTCACGAGGAATCCCACTGAGTGGCAGTATGGAGCACCTTTTTACTATACTTGTATAGAAGGTGGCTTCATTTCATTGTATATGTACTCAACCATATAAAAGCATGATATAGCAACTGTAAGAGCAGTTACATTGAATGCAAGAGATACATTCATCAGATTTTAAACTTGGTTGTACAAGGAGTGATAACTGACACTGTCCTGATATCACTTTGTAAAACCTAGAAATTTCACTGTTGTCTAACCAAGAGTTCACAGAAGAGTAATCAATGAATACTATACAAGAAATACATTGGATTCTAAATTGTAATAGTTTGTTACACAAAATGACTTTCTGCGTTACTCCCGAGGAATCCCACTGAGTGGCAGTATGGAGCTCCTTTTTACTATAGTTGTATAGAAGGTGGCTTCATTTCATTGTATATGTACTCAACCATATAAAAGCATGATATAGCAACTGTAAGAGCAGTTACATTGAATGCAAGAGGTACATTCATCAGATTTTGAAGTTGGTTGTACAAGGAGTGATTACTGACACTGTATTGATATCACGTTGTAAAACCTAGAAATTTCACTGTTGTCTAACCAAGAGATCGCAGAAGAGTAATCAATGAATACTATACAAGAAATACATTGGATTGTAAATTGTATTGGTTTGTTACACAACATGACTTTCTGCGTTACTCCCGAGGAATCCCACTGGGTGGCAGTATGGAGCACCTTTTTACTGTAGTTGTATAGAAGGTGGCTTCATTTAATTGTATATGTACTCAACCATATAAAATCAAGATATATCAACTGTAAGAGCAATTACATTGAATGCAAGAGATACATTCATCAGATTTTCAAGTTGGTTGTACAAGGAGTGATAACTGACACTGTACTGATATCACTTTGTAAAACATAGAAATTTCACTGTTGTCTAACCAAGAGTTCACAGAAGAGTAATCAATGAATACTATCCAAGAAATACATTGGATTGTAAATTGTAATAGTTTGTTACACAAAATGACTTTCTGCGTTACTCCCGAGGAATCCCACTAAGTGGCAGTATGGAGCACCTTTTTGCTATAGTTGTATAGAAGGTGGCTTCATTTCATTGTATATGTACTCAACCATATAAAAGCATGATATAGCAACTGTAAGAGCAGTTACATTGAATGGCAGAGATACATTCATCAGATTTTGAAGTTGTTTGTACAAGGAGTGATAACTGACACTGTACTGATATCACTTTGTAAAACCTAGAAATATCACTATCCTGTAACCAACAGATCATTGAAAAGAGTAATCAATGAATACTATACAAGAAATTGTATATTGTAATAGTTTGTTACACAAAATGACTTTCTGCTTTACTCACGAGGAATCCCACTGAATGGCAGTATGGAGAGCCTTTTTACTATACTTGTATAGAAGGTGGCTTCATTTCATTGTATATGTATTCAACCATATAAAAGCATGATATAGCAACTGTAAGAGCAGTTACATTGAATCCAAGAGATACATTCATCAGATTTTAAAGTTGGTTGTACAAGGAGTGATAACTGACACTGTCCTGATATCACTTTGTAAAACGTAGAAATTTCACTGTTGTCTAACCAAGAGTTCACAGAAGAGTAATCAATGAATACTATACAAGAAATACATTGGATTGTAAATTGTAATAGTTTGTTACACAAAATGACTTTCTGCGTTACTCCCGAGGAATCCCACTGAGTGGCAGTATGGAGCTCCTTTTTACTATAGTTGTATAGAAGGTGGCTTCATTTCATTGTATATGTACTCAACCATATAAAAGCATGATATAGCAACTGTAAGAGCAGTTACATTGAATGCAAGAGATACATTCATCAGATTTTGAAGTTGGTTGTACAAGGAGTGATTACTGACACTGTATTGATATCACGTTGTAAAACCTAGAAATTTCACTGTTGTCTAACCAAGAGATCGCAGAAGAGTAATCAATGAATACTATACAAGAAATACATTGGATTGTAAATTGTATTAGTTTGTTACACAACATGACTTTCTGCGTTACTCCCAAGGAATCCCACTGGGTGGCAGTTTGGAGCACCTTTTTACTGTAGTTGTATAGAAGGTGGCTTCATTTAATTGTATTTGTACTCAACCATATAAAATCAAGATATATCAACTGTAAGAGCAATTACATTGAATGCAAGAGATACATTCATCAGATTTTCAAGTTGGTTGTACAAGGAGTGATAACTGACACTGTACTGATATCACTTTGTAAAACATAGAAATTTCACTCTTGTCTAACCAAGAGTTCACAGAAGAGTAATCAATGAATACTATCCAAGAAATACATTGGATTGTAAATTGTAATAGTTTGTTACACAAAATGACTTTCTGCGTTACTCCCGAGGAATCCCACTAAGTGGCAGTATGGAGCACCTTTTTGCTATAGTTGTATAGAAGGTGGCTTCATTTCATTGTATATGTACTCAACCATATAAAAGCATGATATAGCAACTGTAAGAGCAGTTACATTGAATGGCAGAGATACATTCATCAGATTTTGAAGTTGTTTGTACAAGGAGTGATAACTGACACTGTACTGATATCACTTTGTAAAACCTAGAAATATCACTATCCTGTAACCAACAGATCATTGAAAAGAGTAATCAATGAATACTATACAAGAAATTGTATATTGTAATAGTTTGTTACACAAAATGACTTTCTGCGTTACTCACGAGGAATCCCACTGAGTGGCAGTATGGAGCTCCTTTTTACTATACTTGTATAAAAGGTGGCTTCATTTCATTGTATATGTACTCAACCATATAAAAGCATGATATAGCAACTGTAAGAGCAGTTACATTGAATGCAAGAGATACATTCATCAGATTTTAAAGTTGGTTGTACAAGGAGTGATAACTGACACTGTCCTGATATCACTTTGTAAAACGTAGAAATTTCACTGTTGTCTAACCAAGAGTTCACAGAAGAGTAATCAATGAATACTATACAAGAAATACATTGGATTGTAAATTGTAATAGTTTGTTACACAAAATGACTTTCTGCGTTACTCCCGAGGAATCCCACTGAGTGGCAGTATGGAGCTCCTTTTTACTATAGTTGTATAGAAGGTGGCTTCATTTCATTGTATATGTACTCAACCATATAAAAGCATGATATAGCAACTGTAAAAGCAGTTACATTGAATGCAAGAGATACATTCATCAGATTTTGAAGTTGGTTGTACAAGGAGTGATTACTGACACTGTATTGATATCACGTTGTAAAACCTAGAAATTTCTCTGTTGTCTAACCAAGAGATCGCAGAAGAGTAATCAATGAATACTATACAAGAAATACATTGGATTGTAAATTGTATTAGTTTGTTACACAACATGACTTTCTGCGTTACTCCCGAGGAATCCCATTGGGTGGCAATATGGAGCACCTTTTTACTGTAGTTGTATAGAAGGTGGCTTCATTTAATTGTATTTGTACTCAACCATATAAAATCAAGATATATCAACTGTAAGAGCAAATACATTGAATGCAAGAGATACATTCATCAGATTTTCAAGTTGGTTGTACAAGGAGTGATAAATGACACTGTACTGATATCACTTTGTAAAACATAGAAATTTCACTGTCTAACCAAGAGTTCACAGAAGAGTAATCAATGAATACTATCCAAGAAATACATTGGATTGTAAATTGTAATAGTTTGTTACACAAAATGACTTTCTGCGTTACTCCCGAGGAATCCCACTAAGTGGCAGTATGGAGCACCTTTTTGCTATAGTTGTATAGAAGGTGGCTTCATTTCATTGTATATGTACTCAACCATATAAAAGCATGATATAGCAACTGTAAGAGCAGTTACATTGAATGCCAGAGATACATTCATCAGATTTTGAAGTTGGTTGTACAAGGAGTGATAACTGACACTGTACTGATATCACTTTGTAAAACCTAGAAATACCACTATCCTGTAACCAACAGATCATTGAAAAGAGTAATCAATGAATACTATACAAGAAATTATATATTGTAATAGTTTGTTACACAAAATGACTTTCTGCGTTACTCCCGAGGAATCCCACTGAGTGGCAGTATGGAGCTCCTTTTTACTATAGTTGTATAGAAGGTGGCTTCATTTCATTGTATATGTACTCAACCATATAAAAGCATGATATAGCAACTGTAAGAGCAGTTACATTGAATGCCAGAGATACATTCATCAGATTTTGAAGTTGTTTGTACAATGAGTGATAACTGACACTGTACTTAAAATCACTTTGTAAAACTTAGAAATATCACTATCCTGTAACCAAGAGATCATTGAAAAGAGTAATCAATGAATACTATACAAGAAATTGTATATTGTAATAGTTTGTTACACAAAATGACTTTCTGCGTTACTCCCGAGGAATCCCACTGAGTGGCAGTATGGAGCTCCTTTTTACTATAGTTGTATAGAAGGTGGCTTCATTTCATTGTATATGTACTCAACCATATAAAAGCATGATATAGCAACTGTAAGAGCAGTTACATTGAATGCAAGAGATACGTTCATCAGATTTTGAAGTTGTTTGTACAAGGAGTGATTACTGACACTGTATTAATATCACGTTGGAAAACCTAGAAATTTCACTGTTGTCTAACCAAGCGATCGTAGAAGAGTAATCAACGAATACTATACAAGAAATACATTGGATTGTAAATTGTAATAGTTTGTTACACAAAATGACTTTCTGCGTTACTCGCGAGGAATCCCACTGAGTGGCAGTATGGAGCACCTTTTTACTGTAGTTGTATAGAAGGTGGCTTCATTTAATTGTATATGTACTCAACCATATAAAAGCATGATATAGCAACTGTAAGAGCAGTTACATTGAATGCAAGAGATACATTCATCAGATTTTAAACTTGGTTGTACAAGGAGTGATAACTGACACTGTCCTGATATCACTTTGTAAAACCTAGAAATTTCACTGTTGTCTAACCAAGAGTTCACAGAAGAGTAATCAATGAATACTATACAAGAAATACATTGGATTCTAAATTGTAATAGTTTGTTACACAACATGACTTTCTGCGTTACTCCCGAGGAATCCCATTGGGTGGCAATATGGAGCACCTTTTTACTGTAGTTGTATAGAAGGTGGCTTCATTTAATTGTATTTGTACTCAACCATATAAAATCAAGATATATCAACTGTAAGAGCAATTACATTGAATGCAAGAGATACATTCATCAGATTTTCAAGTTGGTTGTACAAGGAGTGATAAATGACACTGTACTGATATCACTTTGTAAAACATAGAAATTTCACTGTCTAACCAAGAGTTCACAGAAGAGTAATCAATGAATACTATACAAGAAATACATTGGATTGTAAATTGTAATAGTTTGTTACACAAAATGACTTTCTGCGTTACTCCCGAGGAATCCCACTGAGTGGCAGTATGGAGCACCTTTTTGCTATAGTTGTATAGAAGGTGGCTTCATTTCATTGTATATGTACTCAACCATATAAAAGCATGATATAGCAACTGTAAGAGCAGTTACATTGAATGCCAGAGATACATTCATCAGATTTTGAAGTTGTTTGTACAAGGAGTGATAAATGACACTGTACTGATATCACTTTGTAAAACCTAGAAATATCACTATCCTGTAACCAACAGATCATTGAAAAGAGTAATCAATGAATACTATACAAGAAATTATATATTGTAATAGTTTGTTACACAAAATGACTTTCTGCGTTACTCCCAAGGAATCCCACTGAGTGGCAGTATGGAGCTCCTTTTTACTATAGTTGTATAGAAGGTGGCTTCATTTCATTGTATATGTACTCAACCATATAAAAGCATGATATAGCAACTGTAAGAGCAGTTACATTGAATGCAAGAGATACGTTCATCAGATTTTGATGTTGGTTGTACAAGGAGTGATTACTGACACTGTATTGATATCATGTTGTAAAACCTAGAAATTTCACTGTTGTCTAACCAAGAGATCGCAGAAGAGTAATCAATGAATACTATACAAGAAATACATTGGATTGTAAATTGTATTAGTTTGTTACACAACATGACTTTCTGCGTTACTCCCGAGGAATCCCACTGGGTGGCAGTATGGAGCACCATTTTACTGTAGTTGTATAGAAGGTGGCTTCATTTAATTGTATTTGTACTCAACCATATAAAATCAAGATATATCAACTGTAAGAGCAATTACATTGAATGCAAGAGATACATTCATCAGATTTTCAAGTTGGTTGTACAAGGAGTGATAACTGACACTGTACTGATATCACTTTGTAAAACATAGAAATTTCACTGTTGTCTAACCAAGAGTTCACAGAAGAGTAATCAATGAATACTATCCAAGAAATACATTGGATTGTAAATTGTAATAGTTTGTTACACAAAATGACTTTCTGCGTTACTCCCGAGGAATCCCACTAAGTGGCAGTATGGAGCACCTTTTTGCTATAGTTGTATAGAAGGTGGCTTCATTTAATTGTATATGTACTCATCCATATAAAAGCATGATATAGCAACTGTAAGAGCAGTTACATTGAATGGCAGAGATACATTCATCAGATTTTGAAGTTGTTTGTACAAGGAGTGATAACTGACACTGTACTGATATCACTTTGTAAAACCTAGAAATATCACTATCCTGTAACCAACAGATCATTGAAAAGAGTAATCAATGAATACTATACAAGAAATTGTATATTGTAATAGTTTGTTACACAAAATGACTTTCTGCGTTACTCACGAGGAATCCCACTGAGTGGCAGTATGGAGCACCTTTTTACTATACTTGTATAGAAGGTGGCTTCATTTCATTGTATATGTACTCAACCATATAAAAGCATGATATAGCAACTGTAAGAGCAGTTACATTGAATGCAAGAGATACATTCATCAGATTTTAAACTTGGTTGTACAAGGAGTGATAACTGACACTATCCTGATATCACTTTGTAAAACCTAGAAATTTCACTGTTGTCTAACCAAGAGTTCACAGAAGAGTAATCAATGAATACTATACAAGAAATACATTGGATTCTAAATTGTAATAGTTTGTTACACAAAATGACTTTCTGCGTTACTCCCGAGGAATCCCACTGAGTGGCAGTATGGAGCTCCTTTTTACTATAGTTGTATAGAAGGTGGCTTCATTTCATTGTATATGTACTCAACCATATAAAAGCATGATATAGCAACTGTAAGAGCAGTTACATTGAATGCAAGAGATACATTCATCAGATTTTGAAGTTGGTTGTACAAGGAGTGATTACTGACACTGTATTGATATCACGTTGTAAAACCTAGAAATTTCACTGTTGTCTAACCAAGAGATCGCAGAAGAGTAATCAATGAATACTATACAAGAAATACATTGGATTGTAAATTGTATTGGTTTGTTACACAACATGACTTTCTGCGTTACTCCCGAGGAATCCCACTGGGTGGCAGTATGGAGCACCTTTTTACTGTAGTTGTATAGAAGGTGGCTTCATTTAATTGTATTTGTACTCAACCATATAAAATCAAGATATATCAACTGTAAGAGCAATTACATTGAATGCAAGAGATACATTCATCAGATTTTCAAGTTGGTTGTACAAGGAGTGATAAATGACACTGTACTGATATCACTTTGTAAAACATAGAAATTTCACTGTTGTCTAACCAAGAGTTCACAGAAGAGTAATCAATGAATACTATCCAAGAAATACATTGGATTGTAAATTGTAATAGCTTGTGACACAAAATGACTTTCTGCGTTACTCCCGAGGAATCCCACTAAGTGGCAGTATGGAGCACCTTTTTGCTATAGTTGTATAGAAGGTGGCTTCATTTCATTGTATATGTACTCATCCATATAAAAGCATGATATAGCAACTGTAAGAGCAGTTACATTGAATGGCAGAGATACATTCATCAGATTTTGAAGTTGTTTGTACAAGGAGTGATAACTGACACTGTACTGATATCACTTTGTAAAACCTAGAAATATCACTATCCTGTAACCAACAGATCATTGAAAAGAGTAATCAATGAATACTATACAAGAAATTGTATATTGTAATAGTTTGTTACACAAAATGACTTTCTGCGTTACTCACGAGGAATCCCACTGAGTGGCAGTATGGAGCACCTTTTTACTATACTTGTATAGAAGGTGGCTTCATTTCATTGTATATGTACTCAACCATATAAAAGCATGATATAGCAACTGTAAGAGCAGTTACATTGAATGCAAGAGATACATTCATCAGATTTTAAACTTGGTTGTACAAGGAGTGATAACTGACACTGTCCTGATATCACTTTGTAAAACCTAGAAATTTCACTGTTGTCTAACCAAGAGTTCACAGAAGAGTAATCAATGAATACTATACAAGAAATACATTGGATTCTAAATTGTAATAGTTTGTTACACAAAATGACTTTCTGCGTTACTCCCGAGGAATCCCACTGAGTGGCAGTATGGAGCTCCTTTTTACTATAGTTGTATAGAAGGTGGCTTCATTTCATTGTATATGTACTCAACCATATAAAAGCATGATATAGCAACTGTAAGAGCAGTTACATTGAATGCAAGAGGTACATTCATCAGATTTTGAAGTTGGTTGTACAAGGAGTGATTACTGACACTGTATTGATATCACGTTGTAAAACCTAGAAATTTCACTGTTGTCTAACCAAGAGATCGCAGAAGAGTAATCAATGAATACTATACAAGAAATACATTGGATTGTAAATTGTATTGGTTTGTTACACAACATGACTTTCTGCGTTACTCCCGAGGAATCCCACTGGGTGGCAGTATGGAGCACCTTTTTACTGTAGTTGTATAGAAGGTGGCTTCATTTAATTGTATATGTACTCAACCATATAAAATCAAGATATATCAACTGTAAGAGCAATTACATTGAATGCAAGAGATACATTCATCAGATTTTCAAGTTGGTTGTACAAGGAGTGATAACTGACACTGTACTGATATCACTTTGTAAAACATAGAAATTTCACTGTTGTCTAACCAAGAGTTCACAGAAGAGTAATCAATGAATACTATCCAAGAAATACATTGGATTGTAAATTGTAATAGTTTGTTACACAAAATGACTTTCTGCGTTACTCCCGAGGAATCCCACTAAGTGGCAGTATGGAGCACCTTTTTGCTATAGTTGTATAGAAGGTGGCTTCATTTCATTGTATATGTACTCAACCATATAAAAGCATGATATAGCAACTGTAAGAGCAGTTACATTGAATGGCAGAGATACATTCATCAGATTTTGAAGTTGTTTGTACAAGGAGTGATAACTGACACTGTACTGATATCACTTTGTAAAACCTAGAAATATCACTATCCTGTAACCAACAGATCATTGAAAAGAGTAATCAATGAATACTATACAAGAAATTGTATATTGTAATAGTTTGTTACACAAAATGACTTTCTGCTTTACTCACGAGGAATCCCACTGAATGGCAGTATGGAGAGCCTTTTTACTATACTTGTATAGAAGGTGGCTTCATTTCATTGTATATGTATTCAACCATATAAAAGCATGATATAGCAACTGTAAGAGCAGTTACATTGAATCCAAGAGATACATTCATCAGATTTTAAAGTTGGTTGTACAAGGAGTGATAACTGACACTGTCCTGATATCACTTTGTAAAACGTAGAAATTTCACTGTTGTCTAACCAAGAGTTCACAGAAGAGTAATCAATGAATACTATACAAGAAATACATTGGATTGTAAATTGTAATAGTTTGTTACACAAAATGACTTTCTGCGTTACTCCCGAGGAATCCCACTGAGTGGCAGTATGGAGCTCCTTTTTACTATAGTTGTATAGAAGGTGGCTTCATTTCATTGTATATGTACTCAACCATATAAAAGCATGATATAGCAACTGTAAGAGCAGTTACATTGAATGCAAGAGATACATTCATCAGATTTTGAAGTTGGTTGTACAAGGAGTGATTACTGACACTGTATTGATATCACGTTGTAAAACCTAGAAATTTCACTGTTGTCTAACCAAGAGATCGCAGAAGAGTAATCAATGAATACTATACAAGAAATACATTGGATTGTAAATTGTATTAGTTTGTTACACAACATGACTTTCTGCGTTACTCCCAAGGAATCCCACTGGGTGGCAGTTTGGAGCACCTTTTTACTGTAGTTGTATAGAAGGTGGCTTCATTTAATTGTATTTCTACTCAACCATATAAAATCAAGATATATCAACTGTAAGAGCAATTACATTGAATGCAAGAGATACATTCATCAGATTTTCAAGTTGGTTGTACAAGGAGTGATAACTGACACTGTACTGATATCACTTTGTAAAACATAGAAATTTCACTCTTGTCTAACCAAGAGTTCACAGAAGAGTAATCAATGAATACTATCCAAGAAATACATTGGATTGTAAATTGTAATAGTTTGTTACACAAAATGACTTTCTGCGTTACTCCCGAGGAATCCCACTAAGTGGCAGTATGGAGCACCTTTTTGCTATAGTTGTATAGAAGGTGGCTTCATTTCATTGTATATGTACTCAACCATATAAAAGCATGATATAGCAACTGTAAGAGCAGTTACATTGAATGGCAGAGATACATTCATCAGATTTTGAAGTTGTTTGTACAAGGAGTGATAACTGACACTGTACTGATATCACTTTGTAAAACCTAGAAATATCACTATCCTGTAACCAACAGATCATTGAAAAGAGTAATCAATGAATACTATACAAGAAATTGTATATTGTAATAGTTCGTTACACAAAATGACTTTCTGCGTTACTCACGAGGAATCCCACTGAGTGGCAGTATGGAGCACCTTTTTACTATACTTGTATAGAAGGTGGCTTCATTTCATTGTATATGTACTCAACCATATAAAAGCATGATATAGCAACTGTAAGAGCAGTTACATTGAATGCAAGAGATACATTCATCAGATTTTAAAGTTGGTTGTACAAGGAGTGATAACTGACACTGTCCTGATATCACTTTGTAAAACGTAGAAATTTCACTGTTGTCTAACCAAGAGTTCACAGAAGAGTAATCAATGAATACTATACAAGAAATACATTGGATTGTAAATTGTAATAGTTTGTTACACAAAATGACTTTCTGCGTTACTCCCGAGGAATCCCACTGAGTGGCAGTATGGAGCTCCTTTTTACTATAGTTGTATAGAAGGTGGCTTCATTTCATTGTATATGTACTCAACCATATAAAAGCATGATATAGCAACTGTAAAAGCAGTTACATTGAATGCAAGAGATACATTCATCAGATTTTGAAGTTGGTTGTACAAGGAGTGATTACTGACACTGTATTGATATCACGTTGTAAAACCTAGAAATTTCTCTGTTGTCTAACCAAGAGATCGCAGAAGAGTAATCAATGAATACTATACAAGAAATACATTGGATTGTAAATTGTATTAGTTTGTTACACAACATGACTTTCTGCGTTACTCCCGAGGAATCCCATTGGGTGGCAATATGGAGCACCTTTTTACTGTAGTTGTATAGAAGGTGGCTTCATTTAATTGTATTTGTACTCAACCATATAAAATCAAGATATATCAACTGTAAGAGCAAATACATTGAATGCAAGAGATACATTCATCAGATTTTCAAGTTGGTTGTACAAGGAGTGATAAATGACACTGTACTGATATCACTTTGTAAAACATAGAAATTTCACTGTCTAACCAAGAGTTCACAGAAGAGTAATCAATGAATACTATCCAAGAAATACATTGGATTGTAAATTGTAATAGTTTGTTACACAAAATGACTTTCTGCGTTACTCCCGAGGAATCCCACTAAGTGGCAGTATGGAGCACCTTTTTGCTATAGTTGTATAGAAGGTGGCTTCATTTCATTGTATATGTACTCAACCATATAAAAGCATGATATAGCAACTGTAAGAGCAGTTACATTGAATGCCAGAGATACATTCATCAGATTTTGAAGTTGGTTGTACAAGGAGTGATAACTGACACTGTACTGATATCACTTTGTAAAACCTAGAAATACCACTATCCTGTAACCAACAGATCATTGAAAAGAGTAATCAATGAATACTATACAAGAAATTATATATTGTAATAGTTTGTTACACAAAATGACTTTCTGCGTTACTCCCGAGGAATCCCACTGAGTGGCAGTATGGAGCTCCTTTTTACTATAGTTGTATAGAAGGTGGCTTCATTTCATTGTATATGTACTCAACCATATAAAAGCATGATATAGCAACTGTAAGAGCAGTTACATTGAATGCCAGAGATACATTCATCAGATTTTGAAGTTGTTTGTACAATGAGTGATAACTGACACTGTACTTAAAATCACTTTGTAAAACTTAGAAATATCACTATCCTGTAACCAAGAGATCATTGAAAAGAGTAATCAATGAATACTATACAAGAAATTGTATATTGTAATAGTTTGTTACACAAAATGACTTTCTGCGTTACTCCCGAGGAATCCCACTGAGTGGCAGTATGGAGCTCCTTTTTACTATAGTTGTATAGAAGGTGGCTTCATTTCATTGTATATGTACTCAACCATATAAAAGCATGATATAGCAACTGTAAGAGCAGTTACATTGAATGCAAGAGATACGTTCATCAGATTTTGAAGTTGTTTGTACAAGGAGTGATTACTGACACTGTATTAATATCACGTTGGAAAACCTAGAAATTTCACTGTTGTCTAACCAAGCGATCGTAGAAGAGTAATCAACGAATACTATACAAGAAATACATTGGATTGTAAATTGTAATAGTTTGTTACACAAAATGACTTTCTGCGTTACTCGCGAGGAATCCCACTGAGTGGCAGTATGGAGCACCTTTTTACTGTAGTTGTATAGAAGGTGGCTTCATTTAATTGTATATGTACTCAACCATATAAAATCAAGATATATCAACTGTAAGAGCAATTACATTGAATGCAAGAGATACATTCATCAGATTTTGAAGTTGGTTGTACAAGGAGTGATAACTGACGCTGTACTGATATCACTTTGTAAAACGTAGAAATTTCACTGTTGTCTAACCAAGAGTTCACAGAAGAGTAATCAATGAATACTATCCAAGAAATACATTGGATTGTAAATTGTAATAGTTTGTTACACAAAATGACTTTCTGCGTTACTCCCGAGGAATCCCACTAAGTGGCAGTATGGAGCACCTTTTTGCTATAGTTGTATAGAAGGTGGCTTCATTTCATTGTATATGTACTCATCCATATAAAAGCATGATATAGCAATTGTAAGAGCAGTTACATTGAATGGCAGAGATACATTCATCAGATTTTGAAGTTGTTTGTACAAGGAGTGATAACTGACACTGTACTGATATCACTTTGTAAAACCTAGAAGTATCACTATCCTGTAACCAACAGATCATTGAAAAGAGTAATCAATGAATACTATACAAGAAATTGTATATTGTAATAGTTTGTTACACAAAATGACTTTCTGCGTTACTCACGAGGAATCCCACTGAGTGGCAGTATGGAGCACCTTTTTACTATACTTGTATAGAAGGTGGCTTCATTTCATTGTATATGTACTCAACCATATAAAAGCATGATATAGCAACTGTAAGAGCAGTTACATTGAATGCAAGAGATACATTCATCAGATTTTAAACTTGGTTGTACAAGGAGTGATAACTGACACTGTCCTGATATCACTTTGTAAAACCTAGAAATTTCACTGTTGTCTAACCAAGAGTTCACAGAAGAGTAATCAATGAATACTATACAAGAAATACATTGGATTCTAAATTGTAATAGTTTGTTACACAAAATGACTTTCTGCGTTACTCCCGAGGAATCCCACTGAGTGGCAGTATGGAGCTCCTTTTTACTATAGTTGTATAGAAGGTGGCTTCATTTCATTGTATATGTACTCAACCATATAAAAGCATGATATAGCAACTGTAAGAGCAGTTACATTGAATGCAAGAGATACATTCATCAGATTTTGAAGTTGGTTGTACAAGGAGTGATTACTGACACTGTATTGATATCACGTTGTAAAACCTAGAAATTTCACTGTTGTCTAACCAAGAGATCGCAGAAGAGTAATCAATGAATACTATACAAGAAATACATTGGATTGTAAATTGTATTGGTTTGTTACACAACATGACTTTCTGCGTTACTCCCGAGGAATCCCACTGGGTGGCAGTATGGAGCACCTTTTTACTGTAGTTGTATAGAAGGTGGCTTCATTTAATTGTATATGTACTCAACCATATAAAATCAAGATATATCAACTGTAAGAGCAATTACATTGAATGCAAGAGATACATTCATCAGATTTTCAAGTTGGTTGTACAAGGAGTGATAACTGACACTGTACTGATATCACTTTGTAAAACATAGAAATTTCACTGTTGTCTAACCAAGAGTTCACAGAAGAGTAATCAATGAATACTATCCAAGAAATACATTGGATTGTAAATTGTAATAGTTTGTTACACAAAATGACTTTCTGCGTTACTCCCGAGGAATCCCACTAAGTGGCAGTATGGAGCACCTTTTTGCTATAGTTGTATAGAAGGTGGCTTCATTTCATTGTATATGTACTCAACCATATAAAAGCATGATATAGCAACTGTAAGAGCAGTTACATTGAATGGCAGAGATACATTCATCAGATTTTGAAGTTGTTTGTACAAGGAGTGATAACTGACACTGTACTGATATCACTTTGTAAAACCTAGAAATATCACTATCCTGTAACCAACAGATCATTGAAAAGAGTAATCAATGAATACTATACAAGAAATTGTATATTGTAATAGTTTGTTACACAAAATGACTTTCTGCTTTACTCACGAGGAATCCCACTGAATGGCAGTATGGAGAGCCTTTTTACTATACTTGTATAGAAGGTGGCTTCATTTCATTGTATATGTATTCAACCATATAAAAGCATGATATAGCAAATGTAAGAGCAGTTACATTGAATCCAAGAGATACATTCATCAGATTTTAAAGTTGGTTGTACAAGGAGTGATAACTGACACTGTCCTGATATCACTTTGTAAAACGTAGAAATTTCACTGTTGTCTAACCAAGAGTTCACAGAAGAGTAATCAATGAATACTATACAAGAAATACATTGGATTGTAAATTGTAATAGTTTGTTACACAAAATGACTTTCTGCGTTACTCCCGAGGAATCCCACTGAGTGGCAGTATGGAGCTCCTTTTTACTATAGTTGTATAGAAGGTGGCTTCATTTCATTGTATATGTACTCAACCATATAAAAGCATGATATAGCAACTGTAAGAGCAGTTACATTGAATGCAAGAGATACATTCATCAGATTTTGAAGTTGGTTGTACAAGGAGTGATTACTGACACTGTATTGATATCACGTTGTAAAACCTAGAAATTTCACTGTTGTCTAACCAAGAGATCGCAGAAGAGTAATCAATGAATACTATACAAGAAATACATTGGATTGTAAATTGTATTAGTTTGTTACACAACATGACTTTCTGCGTTACTCCCGAGGAATCCCACTGGGTGGCAGTTTGGAGCACCTTTTTACTGTAGTTGTATAGAAGGTGGCTTCATTTAATTGTATTTGTACTCAACCATATAAAATCAAGATATATCAACTGTAAGAGCAATTACATTGAATGCAAGAGATACATTCATCAGATTTTCAAGTTGGTTGTACAAGGAGTGATAACTGACACTGTACTCATATCACTTTGTAAAACATAGAAATTTCACTCTTGTCTAACCAAGAGTTCACAGAAGAGTAATCAATGAATACTATCCAAGAAATACATTGGATTGTAAATTGTAATAGTTTGTTACACAAAATGACTTTCTGCGTTACTCCCGAGGAATCCCACTAAGTGGCAGTATGGAGCACCTTTTTGCTATAGTTGTATAGAAGGTGGCTTCATTTCATTGTATATGTACTCAACCATATAAAAGCATGATATAGCAACTGTAAGAGCAGTTACATTGAATGGCAGAGATACATTCATCAGATTTTGAAGTTGTTTGTACAAGGAGTGATAACTGACACTGTACTGATATCACTTTGTAAAACCTAGAAATATCACTATCCTGTAACCAACAGATCATTGAAAAGAGTAATCAATGAATACTATACAAGAAATTGTATATTGTAATAGTTTGTTACACAAAATGACTTTCTGCGTTACTCACGAGGAATCCCACTGAGTGGCAGTATGGAGCACCTTTTTACTATACTTGTATAGAAGGTGGCTTCATTTCATTGTATATGTACTCAACCATATAAAAGCATGATATAGCAACTGTAAGAGCAGTTACATTGAATGCAAGAGATACATTCATCAGATTTTAAAGTTGGTTGTACAAGGAGTGATAACTGACACTGTCCTGATATCACTTTGTAAAACGTAGAAATTTCACTGTTGTCTAACCAAGAGTTCACAGAAGAGTAATCAATGAATACTATACAAGAAATACATTGGATTGTAAATTGTAATAGTTTGTTACACAAAATGACTTTCTGCGTTACTCCCGAGGAATCCCACTGAGTGGCAGTATGGAGCTCCTTTTTATTATAGTTGTATAGAAGGTGGCTTCATTTCATTGTATATGTACTCAACCATATAAAAGCATGATATAGCAACTGTAAAAGCAGTTACATTGAATGCAAGAGATACATTCATCAGATTTTGAAGTTGGTTGTACAAGGAGTGATTACTGACACTGTATTGATATCACGTTGTAAAACCTAGAAATTTCTCTGTTGTCTAACCAAGAGATCGCAGAAGAGTAATCAATGAATACTATACAAGAAATACATTGGATTGTAAATTGTATTAGTTTGTTACACAACATGACTTTCTGCGTTACTCCCGAGGAATCCCATTGGGTGGCAATATGGAGCACCTTTTTACTGTAGTTGTATAGAAGGTGGCTTCATTTAATTGTATTTGTACTCAACCATATAAAATCAAGATATATCAACTGTAAGAGCAAATACATTGAATGCAAGAGATACATTCATCAGATTTTCAAGTTGGTTGTACAAGGAGTGATAAATGACACTGTACTGATATCACTTTGTAAAACATAGAAATTTCACTGTCTAACCAAGAGTTCACAGAAGAGTAATCAATGAATACTATCCAAGAAATACATTGGATTGTAAATTGTAATAGTTTGTTACACAAAATGACTTTCTGCGTTACTCCCGAGGAATCCCACTAAGTGGCAGTATGGAGCACCTTTTTGCTATAGTTGTATAGAAGGTGGCTTCATTTCATTGTATATGTACTCAACCATATAAAAGCATGATATAGCAACTGTAAGAGCAGTTACATTGAATGCCAGAGATACATTCATCAGATTTTGAAGTTGGTTGTACAAGGAGTGATAACTGACACTGTACTGATATCACTTTGTAAAACCTAGAAATACCACTATCCTGTAACCAACAGATCATTGAAAAGAGTAATCAATGAATACTATACAAGAAATTATATATTGTAATAGTTTGTTACACAAAATGACTTTCTGCGTTACTCCCGAGGAATCCCACTGAGTGGCAGTATGGAGCTCCTTTTTACTATAGTTGTATAGAAGGTGGCTTCATTTCATTGTATATGTACTCAACCATATAAAAGCATGATATAGCAACTGTAAGAGCAGTTACATTGAATGCCAGAGATACATTCATCAGATTTTGAAGTTGTTTGTACAATGAGTGATAACTGACACTGTACTTAAAATCACTTTGTAAAACTTAGAAATATCACTATCCTGTAACCAAGAGATCATTGAAAAGAGTAATCAATGAATACTATACAAGAAATTGTATATTGTAATAGTTTGTTACACAAAATGACTTTCTGCGTTACTCCCGAGGAATCCCACTGAGTGGCAGTATGGAGCTCCTTTTTACTATAGTTGTATAGAAGGTGGCTTCATTTCATTGTATATGTACTCAACCATATAAAAGCATGATATAGCAACTGTAAGAGCAGTTACATTGAATGCAAGAGATACGTTCATCAGATTTTGAAGTTGTTTGTACAAGGAGTGATTACTGACACTGTATTAATATCACGTTGGAAAACCTAGAAATTTCACTGTTGTCTAACCAAGCGATCGTAGAAGAGTAATCAACGAATACTATACAAGAAATACATTGGATTGTAAATTGTAATAGTTTGTTACACAAAATGACTTTCTGCGTTACTCGCGAGGAATCCCACTGAGTGGCAGTATGGAGCACCTTTTTACTGTAGTTGTATAGAAGGTGGCTTCATTTAATTGTATATGTACTCAACCATATAAAATCAAGATATATCAACTGTAAGAGCAATTACATTGAATGCAAGAGATACATTCATCAGATTTTGAAGTTGGTTGTACAAGGAGTGATAACTGACGCTGTACTGATATCACTTTGTAAAACGTAGAAATTTCACTGTTGTCTAACAAAGAGTTCACAGAAGAGTAATCAATGAATACTATACAAGAAATACATTGGATTGTAAATTGTAATAGTTTGTTACACAAAATGACTTTCTGCGTTACTCCCGAGGAATCCCACTGAGTGGCAGTATGGAGCACCTTTTTGCTATAGTTGTATAGAAGGTGGCTTCATTTCATTGTATATGTACTCAACCATATAAAAGCATGATATAGCAACTGTAAGAGCAGTTACATTGAATGCCAGAGATACATTCATCAGATTTTGAAGTTGTTTGTACAAGGAGTGATAACTGACACTGTACTTAAAATCACTTTGTAAAACTTAGAAATATCACTATCCTGTAACCAACAGATCATTGAAAAGAGTAATCAATGAATACTATACAAGAAATTGTATATTGTAATAGTTTGTTACACAAAATGACTTTCTGCGTTACTCCCGAGGAATCCCACTGAGTGGCAGTATGGAGCTCCTTTTTACTATAGTTGTATAGAAGGTGGCTTCATTTCATTGTATATGTACTCAACCATATAAAAGCATGATATAGCAACTGTAAGAGCAGTTACATTGAATGCAAGAGATACGTTCATCAGATTTTGAAGTTGTTTGTACAAGGAGTGATTACTGACACTGTATTAATATCACGTTGGAAAACCTAGAAATTTCACTGTTGTCTAACCAAGCGATCGTAGAAGAGTAATCAACGAATACTATACAAGAAATACATTGGATTGTAAATTGTAATAGTTTGTTACACAAAATGACTTTCTGCGTTACTCCCGAGGAATCCCACTGAGTGGCAGTATGGAGCACCTTTTTACTGTAGTTGTATAGAAGGTGGCTTCATTTCATTGTATATGTACTCAACCATATAAAATCAAGATATATCAACTGTAAGAGCAATTACATTGAATGCAAGAGATACATTCATCAGATTTTGAAGTTGGTTGTACAAGGAGTGATAACTGACGCTGTACTGATATTACTTTGTAAAACGTAGAAATTTCACTTTTGTCTAACAAAGAGTTCACAAAAGAGTAATCAATGAATACTATACAAGAAATACATTGGATTGTAAATTGTAATAGTTTGTTACACAAAATGACTTTCTGCGTTACTCCCGAGGAATCCCACTGAGTGGCAGTATGGAGCACCTTTTTGCTATAGTTGTATAGAAGGTGGCTTCATTTCATTGTATATGTACTCAACCATATAAAAGCATGATATAGCAACTGTAAGAGCAGTTACATTGAATGCCAGAGATACATTCATCAGATTTTGAAGTTGGTTATACAAGGAGTGATAACTGACACTGTACTGATATCACTTTGTAAAACCTAGAAATACCACTATCCTGTAACCAACAGATCATTGAAAAGAGTAATCAATGAATACTATACAAGAAATTATATATTGTAATAGTTTGTTACACAAAATGACTTTCTGCGTTACTCCCGAGGAATCCCACTGAGTGGCAGTATGGAGCTCCTTTTTACTATAGTTGTATAGAAGGTGGCTTCATTTCATTGTATATGTACTCAACCATATAAAAGCATGATATAGCAACTGTAAGAGCAGTTACATTGAATGCCAGAGATACATTCATCAGATTTTGAAGTTGTTTGTACAATGAGTGATAACTGACACTGTACTTAAAATCACTTTGTAAAACTTAGAAATATCACTATCCTGTAACCAAGAGATCATTGAAAAGAGTAATCAATGAATACTATACAAGAAATTGTATATTGTAATAGTTTGTTACACAAAATGACTTTCTGCGTTACTCCCGAGGAATCCCACTGAGTGGCAGTATGGAGCACCTTTTTACTGTAGTTGTATAGAAGGTGGCTTCATTTAATTGTATATGTACTCAACCATATAAAATCAAGATATATCAAATGTAAGAGCAATTACATTGAATGCAAGAGATACATTCATCAGATTTTGAAGTTGGTTGTACAAGGAGTGATAACTGACGCTGTACTGATATCACTTTGTAAAACGTAGAAATTTCACTGTTGTCTAACCAAGAGTTCACAGAAGAGTAATCAATGAATACTATACAAGAAATACATTGGATTGTAAATTGTAATAGTTTGTTACACAAAATGACTTTCTGCGTTACTCCCGAGGAATCCCACTGAGTGGCAGTATGGAGCACCTTTTTGCTATAGTTGTATAGAAGGTGGCTTCATTTCATTGTATATGTACTCAACCATATAAAAGCATGATATAGCAACTGTAAGAGCAGTTACATTGAATGGCAGAGATACATTCATCAGATTTTGAAGTTGTTTGTACAAGGAGTGATAACTGCCACTGTACTGATATCACTTTTTAAAACCTAGAAATATCACTATCCTGTAACCAACAGATCATTGAAAAGAGTAATCAATGAATACTATACAAGAAATTGTATATTGTAATAGTTTGTTACACAAAATGACTTTCTGCGTTACTCACGAGGAATCCCACTGAGTGGCAGTATGGAGCACCTTTTTACTATACTTGTATAGAAGGTGGCTTCATTTCATTGTATATGTACTCAACCATATAAAAGCATGATATAGCAACTGTAAGAGCAGTTACATTGAATGGCAGAGATACATTCATCAGATTTTGAAGTTGTTTGTACAAGGAGTGATAACTGACACTGTACTGATATCACTTTGTAAAACCTAGAAATATCACTATCCTGTAACCAACAGATCATTGAAAAGAGTAATCAATGAATACTATACAAGAAATTGTATATTGTAATAGTTTGTTACACAAAATGACTTTCTGCGTTACTCCCGAGGAATCCCACTGAGTGGCAGTATGGAGCTCCTTTTTACTATAGTTGTATAGAAGGTGGCTTCATTTCATTGTATATGTACTCAACCATATAAAAGCATGATATAGCAACTGTAAGAGCAGTTACATTGAATGCCAGAGATACATTCATCAGATTTTGAAGTTGTTTGTACAATGAGTGATAACTGACACTGTACTTAAAATCACTTTGTAAAACTTAGAAATATCACTATCCTGTAACCAACAGATCATTGAAAAGAGTAAACAATGAATACTAGACAAGAAATTATATATTGTAATAGTTTGTTACACAAAATGACTTTCTGCGTTACTCCCGAGGAATCCCACTGAGTGGCAGTATGGAGCTCCTTTTTACTATAGTTGTATAGAAGGTGGCTTCATTTCATTGTATATATACTCAACCATATAAAAGCATGATATAGCAACTGTAAGAGCAGTTACATTGAATGCAAGAGATACGTTCATCAGATTTTGAAGTTGGTTGTACAAGGAGTGATTGCTGACACTGTATTGATATCTCGTTGGAATACCTAGAAATTTCACTGTTGTCTAACCAAGCGATCGTAGAAGAGTAATCAACGAATACTATACAAGAAATACATTGGATTGTAAATTGTTATAGTTTGTTACACAAAATGACTTTCTGCGTTACTCCCGAGGAATCCCACTGAGTGGCAGTATGGAGCACCTTTTTACTGTAGTTGTATAGAAGGTGGCTTCATTTCATTGTATATGTACACAACCATATAAAAGCATGATATAGCAACGGTAAGAGCAGTTACATTGAATGCCAGAGATACATTCATCAGATTTTGAAGTTGGTTGTACAAGGAGTGAGAACTGACACTGTATTGATATCACTTTGTAAAACCTAGAAATTTCACTATCCTGTAACCAACAGATCATTGAAAAGAGTAATCAATGAATACTATACAAGAAATTATATATTGTAATAGTTTGTTACACAAAATGACTTTCTGCGTTACTCCCGAGGAATCCCACTGAGTGGCAGTATGGAGCACCTTTTTACTGTAGTTGTATAGAAGGTAGCTTCATTTAATTGTATATGTACTCAACCATATAAAATCAAGATATATCAACTGTAAGAGCAATTACATTGAATGCAAGAGATACATTCATCAGATTTTCAAGTTGGTTGTACAAGGAGTGATAACTGACACTGTACTGATATCACTTTGTAAAACATAGAAATTTCACTGTTGTCTAACCAAGAGTTCACAGAAGAGTAATCAATGAATACTATACAAGAAATACATTGGATTGTAAATTGTAATAGTTTGTTACACAAAATGACTATCTGCGTTACTCCCGAGGAATCCCACTGAGTGGCAGTATGGAGCACCTTTTTGCTATAGTTGTATAGAAGGTGGCTTCATTTCATTGTATATGTACTCAACCATATAAAAGCATGATATAGCAACTGTAAGAGCAGTTACATTGAATGGCAGAGATACATTCATCAGATTTTGAAGTTGTTTGTACAAGGAGTGATAACTGACACTGTACTGATATCACTTTGTAAAACCTAGAAATATCACTATCCTGTAACCAACAGATCATTGAAAAGAGTAATCAATGAATACTATACAAGAAATTATATATTGTAATAGTTTGTTACACAAAATGACTTTCTGCGTTACTCCCGAGGAATCCCACTGAGTGGCAGTATGGAGCTCCTTTTTACTATAGTTGTATAGAAGGTGGCTTCATTTCATTGTATATGTACTCAACCATATAAAAGCATGATATAGCAACTGTAAGAGCAGTTACATTGAATGCAAGAGATACATTCATCAGATTTTGAAGTTGTTTGTACAAGGAGTGATAACTGACACTGTACTTAAAATCACTTTGTAAAACCTAGAAATATCACTATCCTGTAACCAACAGATCATTGAAAAGAGTAATCAATGAATACTATACAAGAAATTATATATTGTATTAGTTTGTTACACAAAATGACTTTCTGCGTTACTCCCGAGGAATCCCACTGAGTGGCAGTATGGAGCTCCTTTTCACTGTAGTTGTATAGAAGGTGGCTTCATTTCATTGTATATGTACTCAACCATATAAAAGCATGATATAGCAACGGTAAGAGCAGTTACATTGAATGCAAGAGATACATTCATCAGATTTTGAAGTTGGTTGTACAAGGAGTGATAAGTTACAATGTATTGATATCACTTTGAAAAACCTAGAAATTTCACTGTTGTCTAACCAAGAGTTCACAGAAGAGTAATCAATGAATACTATACAAGAAATACATTGGATTGTAAATTCTAATAGTTTGTTACACAAAATGACTTTCTGCGTTACTCCCGAGGAATCCCATTGGGTGGCAATATGGAGCACCTTTTTACTGTAGTTGTATAGAAGGTGGCTTCATTTAATTGTATTTGTACTCAACCATATAAAATGAAGATATATCAACTGTAAGAGCAATTACATTGAATGCAAGAGATACATTCATCAGATTTTCAAGTTGGTTGTACAAGGAGTGATAAATGACACTGTACTGATATCACTTTGTAAAACATAGAAATTTCACTGTTGTCTAACCAAGAGTTCACAGAAGAGTAATCAATGAATACTATCCAAGAAATACATTGGATTGTAAATTGTAATAGTTTGTTACACAAAATGACTTTCTGCGTTACTCCCGAGGAATCCCACTAAGTGGCAGTATGGAGCACCTTTTTGCTATAGTTGTATAGAAGGTGGCTTCATTTCATTGTATATGTACTCAACCATATAAAAGCATGATATAGCAACTGTAAGAGCAGTTACATTGAATGGCAGAGATACATTCATCAGATTTTGAAGTTGTTTGTACAAGGAGTGATAACTGACACTGTACTGATATCACTTTGTAAAACCTAGAAATATCACTATCCTGTAACCAACAGATCATTGAAAAGAGTAATCAATGAATACTATACAAGAAATTGTATATTGTAATAGTTTGTTACACAAAATGACTTTCTGCGTTACTCACGAGGAATCCCACTGAGTGGCAGTATGGAGCACCTTTTTACTATACTTGTATAGAAGGTGGCTTCATTTCATTGTATATGTACTCAACCATATAAAAGCATGATATAGCAACTGTAAGAGCAGTTACATTGAATGCAAGAGATACATTCATCAGATTTTAAAGTTGGTTGTACAAGGAGTGATAACTGACACTGTCCTGATATCACTTTGTAAAACGTAGAAATTTCACTGTTGTCTAACCAAGAGTTCACAGAAGAGTAATCAATGAATACTATCCAAGAAATACATTGGATTGTAAATTGTAATAGTTTGTTACACAAAATGACTTTCTGCGTTACTCCCGAGGAATCCCACTGAGTGGCAGTATGGAGCACCTTTTTGCTATAGTTGTATAGCAGGTGGCTTCATTTCATTGTATATGTACTCAACCATATAAAAGCATGATATAGCAACTGTAAGAGCAGTTACATTGAATGCCAGAGATACATTCATCAGATTTTGAAGTTGGTTGAACAAGGAGTGATAACTGACACTGTACTGATATCACTTTGTAAAACCTAGAAATACCACTATCCTGTAACCAACAGATCATTGAAAAGATTAATCAATGAATACTATACAAGAAATTATATATTGTAATAGTTTGTTACACAAAATGACTTTCTGCGTTACTCCCGAGGAATCCCACTGAGTGGCAGTATGGAGCTCCTTTTTACTATAGTTGTATAGAAGGTGGCTTCATTTCATTGTATATGTACTCAACCATATAAAAGCATGATATAGCAACTGTAAGAGCAGTTACATTGAATGCCAGAGATACGTTCATCAGATTTTGAAGTTGGTTGTACAAGGAGTGATTACTGACACTGTATTGATATCACGTTGGAAAACCTAGAAATTTCACTGTTGTCTAACCAAGCGATCGTAGAAGAGTAATCAACGAATACTATACAAGAAATACATTGGATTGTAAATTGTAATAGTTTGTTACACAAAATGACTTTCTGCGTTACTCCCGAGGAATCCCACTGAGTGGCAGTATGGAGAACCTTTTTGCTATAGTTGTATAGCAGGTGGCTTCATTTCATTGTATATGTACTCAACCATATAAAATCAAGATATAGCAACGGTAAGAGCAGTTACATTGAATGCCAGAGATATATTCATCAGATTTTGAAGTTGTTTGTACAAGGAGTGATAACTGACACTGTACTGATATCACTTTGTAAAACCTAGAAATATCACTATCCTGTAACCAACAGATCATTGAAAAGAGTAATCAATGAATACTATACAAGAAATTGTATATTGTAATAGTTTGTTACACAAAATGACTTTCTGCGTTACTCACGAGGAATCCCACTGAGTGGCAGTATGGAGCACCTTTTTACTATAGTTGTATAGAAGGTGGCTTCATTTCATTGTATATGTACTCAACCATATAAAAGCATGATATAGCAACGGTAAGAGCAGTTACATTGAATACAAGAGATACATTCATCAGATTTTGAAGTTGGTTGTACAAGGAGTGATTACTGACACTGTATTGATATCACGTTGTAAAACCTAGAAATTTCACTGTTGTCTAACCAAGAGATCGCAGAAGAGTAATCAATGAATACTATACAAGAAATACATTGGATTGTAAATTGTATTAGTTTGTTACACAATATGACTTTCTGCGTTACTCCCGAGGAATCCCACTGGGTGGCAGTATGGAGCACCTTTTTACTGTAGTTGTATAGAAGGTGGCTTCATTTAATTGTATATGTACTCAACCATATAAAATCAAGATATATCAACTGTAAGAGCAATTACATTGAATGCAAGAGATACATTCATCAGATTTTCAAGCTGGTTGTACAAGGAGTGATAACTGACACTGTACTGATATCACTTTGTAAAACGTAGAAATTTCACTGTTGTCTAACCAAGAGTTCACAGAAGAGTAATCAATGAATACTATCCAAGAAATACATTGGATTGTAAATTGTAATATTTTGTTACACAAAATGACTTTCTGCGTTACTCCCGAGGAATCCCACTAAGTGGCAGTATGGAGCACCTTTTTGCTATAGTTGTATAGAAGGTGGCTTCATTTCATTGTATATGTACTCAACCATATAAAAGCATGATATAGCAACTGTAAGAGCAGTTACATTGAATGGCAGAGATACATTCATCAGATTTTGAAGTTGTTTGTACAAGGAGTGATAACTGACACTGTACTGATATCACTTTGTAAAACCTAGAAATATCACTATCCTGTAACCAACAGATCATTGAAAAGAGTAATCAATGAATACTATACAAGAAATTGTATATTGTAATAGTTTGTTACACAAAATGACTTTCTGCGTTACTCACGAGGAATCCCACTGAGTGGCAGTATGGAGCACTTTTTTACTATAATTGTATAGAAGGTGGCTTCATTTCATTGTATATGTACTCAACCATATAAAAGCATGATATAGCAACTGTAAGAGCAGTTACATTGAATGCAAGAGATACATTCATCAGATTTTAAAGTTGGTTGTACAAGGAGTGATAACTGACACTGTCCTGATATCACTTTGTAAAACGTAGAAATTTCACTGTTGTCTAACCAAGAGTTCACAGAAGAGTAATCAATGAATACTATACAAGAAATACATTGGATTGTAAATTGTAATAGTTTGTTACACAAAATGACTTTCTGCGTTACTCCCGAGGAATCCCACTGAGTGGCAGTATGGAGCTCCTTTTTACTATAGTTGTATAGAAGGTGGCTTCATTTCATTGTATATGTACTCAACCACATAAAAGCATGATATAGCAACTGTAAAAGCAGTTACATTGAATGCAAGAGATACATTCATCAGATTTTGAAGTTGGTTGTACAAGGAGTGATTACTGACACTGTATTGATATCACGTTGTAAAACCTAGAAATTTCACTGTAGTCTAACCAAGAGATCGCAGAAGAGTAATCAATGAATACTATACAAGAAATACATTGGATTGTAAATTGTATTAGTTTGTTACACAACATGACTTTCTGCGTTACTCCCGAGGAATCCCATTGGGTGGCAATATGGAGCACCTTTTTACTGTAGTTGTATAGAAGGTGGCTTCATTTAATTGTATTTGTACTCAACCATATAAAATCAAGATATATCAACTGTAAGAGCAATTACATTGAATGCAAGAGATACATTCATCAGATTTTCAAGTTGGTTGTACAAGGAGTGATAAATGACACTGTACTGATATCACTTTGTAAAACATAGAAATTTCACTGTCTAACCAAGAGTTCACAGAAGAGTAATCAATGAATACTATCCAAGAAATACATTGGATTGTAAATTGTAATAGTTTGTTACACAAAATGACTTTCCGCGTTACTCCCGAGGAATCCCACTAAGTGGCAGTATGGAGCACCTTTTTGCTATAGTTGTATAGAAGGTGGGTTCATTTCATTGTATATGTACTCAACCATATAAAAGCATGATATAGCAACTGTAAGAGCAGTTACATTGAATGGCAGAGATACATTCATCAGATTTTGAAGTTGTTTGTACAAGGAGTGATAACTGACACTGTACTGATATCACTTTGTAAAACCTAGAAATATCACTATCCTGTAACCAACAGATCATTGAAAAGAGTAATCAATGAATACTATACAAGAAATTGTATATTGTAATAGTTTGTTACACAAAATGACTTTCTGCGTTACTCACGAGGAATCCCACTGAGTGGCAGTATGGAGCACCTTTTTACTATACTTGTAAAGAAGGTGGCTTCATTTCATTGTATATGTACTCAACCATATAAAAGCATGATATAGCAACTGTAAGAGCACTTACATTGAATGCAAGAGATACATTCATCAGATTTTAAAGTTGGTTGTACAAGGAGTGATAACTGACACTGTCCTGATATCACTTTGTAAAACGTAGAAATTTCACTGTTGTCTAACCAAGAGTTCACAGAAGAGTAATCAATGAATACTATACAAGAAATACATTGGATTGTAAATTGTAATAGTTTGTTACACAAAATGACTTTCTGCGTTACTCCCGAGGAATCCCACTGAGTGGCAGTATGGAGCACCTTTTTGCTATAGTTGTATAGAAGGTGGCTTCATTTCATTGTATATGTACTCAACCATATAAAAGCATGATATAGCAACTGTAAGAAGAGTTACATTGAATGCCAGAGATACATTCATCAGATTTTGAAGTTGGTTGTTCAAGGAGTGATAACTGACACTGTACTGATATCACTTTGTAAAACCTAGAAATACCACTATCCTGTAACCAACAGATCATTGAAAAGAGTAATCAATGAATACTATACAAGAAATTATATATTGTAATAGTTTGTTACACAAAATGACTTTCTGCGTTACTCCCGAGGAATCCCACTGAGTGGCAGTATGGATCTCCTTTTTACTATAGTTGTATAGAAGGTGGCTTCATTTCATTGTATATGTACTCAACCATATAAAAGCATGATATAGCAACTGTAAGAGCAGTTACATTGAATGCCAGAGATACATTCATCAGATTTTGAAGTTGTTTGTACAATGAGTGATAACTGACACTGTACTTAAAATCACTTTGTAAAACTTAGAAATATCACTATCCTGTAACCAACAGATCATTGAAAAGAGTAATCAATGAATACTATACATGAAATTGTATATTGTAATAGTTTGTTACACAAAATGACTTTCTGCGTTACTCCCGAGGAATCCCACTGAGTGGCAGTATGGAGCTCCTTTTTACTATAGTTGTATAGAAGGTGGCTTCATTTCATTGTATATGTACTCAACCATATAAAAGCATGATATAGCAACTGTAAGAGCAGTTACATTGAATGCAAGAGATACGTTCATCAGATTTTGAAGTTGTTTCTACAAGGAGTGATTACTGACACTGTATTAATATCACGTTGGAAAACCTAGAAATTTCACTGTTGTCTAACCAAGCGATCGTAGAAGAGTAATCAACGAATACTATACAAGAAATACATTGGATTGTAAATTGTAATAGTTTGTTACACAAAATGACTTTCTGCGTTACTCCCGAGGAATCCCACTGAGTGGCAGTATGGAGCACCTTTTTACTGTAGTTGTATAGAAGGTGGCTTCATTTAATTGTATATGTACTCAACCATATAAAATCAAGATATATCAACTGTAAGAGCAATTACATTGAATGCAAGAGATACATTCATCAGATTTTGAAGTTGGTTGTACAAGGAGTGATAACTGACACTGTACTGATATCACTTTGAAAAACCTAGAAATTTCACTGTTGTCTAACCAAGCGATCGTAGAAGAGTAATCAACGAATACTATACAAGAAATACATTGGATTACATATTGTAATAGTTTGTTACACAAAATGACTTTCTGCGTTACTCCCGAGGAATCCCACTGAGTGGCAGTATGGATCTCCTTTTTACTATAGTTGTATAGAAGGTGGCTTCATTTCATTGTATATGTACTCAACCATATAAAAGCATGATATAGCAACTGTAAGAGCAGTTACATTGAATGCCAGACATACATTCATCAGATTTTGAAGTTGTTTGTACAATGAGTGATAACTGACACTGTACTTAAAATCACTTTGTAAAACTTAGAAATATCACTATCCTGTAACCAACAGATCATTGAAAAGAGTAATCAATGAATACTATACAAGAAATTGTATATTGTAATAGTTTGTTACACAAAATGACTTTCTGCGTTACTCCCGAGGAATCCCACTGAGTGGCAGTATGGAGCTCCTTTTTACTATAGTTGTATAGAAGGTGGCTTCATTTCATTGTATATGTACTCAACCATATAAAAGCATGATATAGCAACTGTAAGAGCAGTTACATTGAATGCAAGAGATACGTTCATCAGATTTTGAAGTTGTTTGTACAAGGAGTGATTACTGACACTGTATTAATATCACGTTGGAAAACCTAGAAATTTCACTGTTGTCTAACCAAGCGATCGTAGAAGAGTAATCAACGAATACTATACAAGAAATACATTGGATTGTAAATTGTAATAGTTTGTTACACAAAATGACTTTCTGCGTTACTCCCGAGGAATCCCACTGAGTGGCAGTATGGAGCACCTTTTTACTGTAGTTGTATAGAAGGTGGCTTCATTTAATTGTATATGTACTCAACCATATAAAATCAAGATATATCAACTGTAAGAGCAATTACATTGAATGCAAGAGATACATTCATCAGATTTTGAAGTTGGTTGTACAAGGAGTGATAACTGACACTGTACTGATATCACTTTGAAAAACCTAGAAATTTCACTGTTGTCTAACCAAGCGATCGTAGAAGAGTAATCAACGAATACTATACAAGAAATACATTGGATTGTAAATTGTAATAGTTTGTTACACAAAATGACTTTCTGCGTTACTCCCGAGGAATCCCACTGAGTGGCAGTATGGAGCACCTTTTTACTATAATTGTATAGAAGGTGGCTTCATTTCATTGTATATGTACTCAACCATATAAAAGCATGATATAGCAACTGTAAGAGCAGTTACATTGAATGGCAGAGATACATTCATCAGATTTTGAAGTTGTTTGTACAAGGAGTGATAACTGACACTGTACTGATATCACTTTGTAAAACTTAGAAATATCACTATCCTGTAACCAACAGATCATTGAAAAGAGTAATCAATGAATACTATACAAGAAATTATATATTGTAATAGTTTGTTACACAAAATGACTTTCTGCGTTACTCCCGAGGAATCCCACTGAGTGGCAGTATGGAGCTCCTTTTTACTATACTTGTATAGAAGGTGGCTTCATTTCATTGTATATATACTCAACCATATAAAAGCATGTTATAGCAACTGTAAGAGCAGTTACATTGAATGCAAGAGATACGTTCATCAGATTTTGAAGTTGGTTGTACAAGGAGTGATTGCTGACACTGTATTGATATCTCGTTGGAAAACCTAGAAATTTCACTGTTGTCTAACCAAGCGATCGTAGAAGAGTAATCAACGAATACTATACAAGAAATACATTGGATTGTAAATTGTAATAGTTTGTTACACAAAATGACTTTCTGCGTTACTCCCGAGGAATCCCACTGAGTGGCAGTATGGAGCACCTTTTTACTGTAGTTGTATAGAAGGTGGCTTCATTTAATTGTATATGTACTCAACCATATAAAATCAAGATATATCAACTGTAAGAGCAATTACATTGAATGCAAGAGATACATTCATCAGATTTTGAAGTTGGTTGTACAAGGAGTGATAACTGACACTGTACTGATATCACTTTGTAAAACGTAGAAATTTCACTGTTGTCTAACCAAGAGTTCACAGAAGAGTAATCAATGAATACTATACAAGAAATACATTGGATTGTAAATTGTAATAGTTTGTTACACAAAATGACTTTCTGCGTTACTCCCGAGGAATCCCACTGAGTGGCAGTATGGAGCACCTTTTTGCTATAGTTGTATAGAAGGTGGCTTCATTTCATTGTATATGTACTCAACCATATAAAAGCATGATATAGCAACTGTAAGAGCAGTTACATTGAATGCCAGAGATACATTCATCAGATTTTGAAGTTGTTTGTACAAGGAGTGATAACTGACACTGTACTGATATCACTTTGTAAAACCTAGAAATATCACTATCCTGTAACCAACAGATCATTGAAAAGAGTAATCAATGAATACTATACAAGAAATTGTATATTGTAATAGTTTGTTACACAAAATGACTTTCTGCGTTACTCACGAGGAATCCCACTGAGTGGCAGTATGGAGCACCTTTTTACTATAGTTGTATAGAAGGTGGCTTCATTTCATTGTATATGTACTCAACCATATAAAAGCATGATATAGCAACTGTAAGAAGAGTTACATTGAATGCAAGAGATACATTCATCAGATTTTGAAGTTGGTTGTACAAGGAGTGATTACTGACACTGTATTGATATCACGTTGTAAAACGTAGAAATTTCACTGTTGTCTAACCAAGAGATCGCAGAAGAGTAATCAATGAATACTATACAAGAAATACATTGGATTGTAGATTGTAATAGTTTGTTACACAAAATGACTTTCTGCGTTACTCCCGAGGAATCCCACTGAGTGGCAGTATGGAGCTCCTTTTTACTATAGTTGTATAGAAGGTGGCTTCATTTCATTGTATATGTACTCAACCATATAAAAGCATGATATAGCAACTGTAAAAGCAGTTACATTGAATGCAAGAGATACATTCATCAGATTTTGAAGTTGGTTGTACAAGGAGTGATTACTGACACTGTATTGATATCACGTTGTAAAACCTAGAAATTTCACTGTAGTCTAACCAAGAGATCGCAGAAGAGTAATCAATGAATACTATACAAGAAATACATTGGATTGTAAATTGTATTAGTTTGTTACACAACATGACTTTCTGCGTTACTCCCGAGGAATCCCATTGGGTGGCAATATGGAGCACCTTTTTACTGTAGTTGTATAGAAGGTGGCTTCATTTAATTGTATTTGTACTCAACCATATAAAATCAAGATATATCAACTGTAAGAGCAATTACATTGAATGCAAGAGATACATTCATCAGATTTTCAAGTTGGTTGTACAAGGAGTGATAAATGACACTGTACTGATATCACTTTGTAAAACATAGAAATTTCACTGTCTAACCAAGAGTTCACAGAAGAGTAATCAATGAATACTATCCAAGAAATACATTGGATTGTAAATTGTAATAGTTTGTTACACAAAATGACTTTCTGCGTTACTCCCGAGGAATCCCACTAAGTGGCAGTATGGAGCACCTTTTTGCTATAGTTGTATAGAAGGTGGCTTCATTTCATTGTATATGTACTCAACCATATAAAAGCATGATATAGCAACTGTAAGAGCAGTTACATTGAATGGCAGAGATACATTCATCAGATTTTGAAGTTGTTTGTAGAAGGAGTGATAACTGACACTGTACTGATATCACTTTGTAAAACCTAGAAATATCACTATCCTGTAACCAACAGATCATTGAAAAGAGTAATCAATGAATACTATACAAGAAATTGTATATTGTAATAGTTTGTTACACAAAATGACTTTCTGCGTTACTCACGAGGAATCCCACTGAGTGGCAGTATGGAGCACCTTTTTACTATACTTGTATAGAAGGTGGCTTCATTTCATTGTATATGTACTCAACCATATAAAAGCATGATATAGCAACTGTAAGAGCAGTTACATTGAATGCAAGAGATACATTCATCAGATTTTAAAGTTGGTTGTACAAGGAGTGATAACTGACACTGTCCTGATATCACTTTGTAAAACGTAGAAATTTCACTGTTGTCTAACCAAGAGTTCACAGAAGAGTAATCAATGAATACTATACAAGAAATACATTGGATTGTAAATTGTAATAGTTTGTTACACAAAATGACTTTCTGCGTTACTCCCGAGGAATCCCACTGAGTGGCAGTATGGAGCACAACATGATATCAATGAATACTATATATGTTTTCCAACATGATATCAATACAGTGTCAATAATCACTCCTTGTACAACCAACTTCAAAATCTGATGAATGTATCTCCTGCATTCAATGTAATTGCTCTTACAGTTGATATATCTTGATTTTATATGGTTGAGTACATATACAATTAAATGAAGCTACCTTCTATACAACTACAGTAAAAAGGTGCTCCATACTGCCACTCAGTGGGATTCCTCGGGAGTAACGCAGAAAGTCATTTTGTGTAACAAACTATTACAATATATAATTTCTTGTATAGTATTCATTGATTACTCTTTTCAATGATCTGTTGGTTACAGGATAGTGATATTTCTAGGTTTTACAAAGTGCTATCAATACAGTGTCAGTTCTCACTCCTTGTACAACCAACTTCAAAATCTGATGAATGTATCTCTGGCATTCAATGTAACTGCTCTTACCGTTGCTATATCATGCTTTTATATGGTTGTGTACATATACAATGAAATGAAGCCACCTTCTATACAACTACAGTAAAAAGGTGCTCCATACTGCCACTCAGTGGGATTCCTCGGGAGTAACGCAGAAAGTCATTTTGTGTAACAAACTATTACAATCTACAATCCAATGTATTTCTTGTATAGTATTCATTGATTACTCTTCTGCGATCTCTTGGTTAGACAACAGTGAAATTTCTACGTTTTACAACGTGATATCAATACAGTGTCAGTAATCACTCCTTGTACAACCAACTTCAAAATCTGATGAATGTATCTCTTGCATTCAATGTAACTCTTCTTACAGTTGCTATATCATGCTTTTATATGGTTGAGTACATATACAATGAAATGAAGGCACCTTCTATACAACTATAGTAAAAAGGTGCTCCATACTGCCACTCAGTGGGATTCCTCGTGAGTAACGCAGAAAGTCATTTTGTGTAACAAACTATTACAATATACAATTTCTTGTATAGTATTCATTGATTACTCTTTTCAATGATCTGTTGGTTACAGGATAGTGATATTTCTAGGTTTTACAAAGTGATATCAGTACAGTGTCAGTTATCACTCCTTGTACAAACAACTTCAAAATCTGATGAATGTATCTCTGGCATTCAATGTAACTGCTCTTACAGTTGCTATATCATGCTTTTATATGGTTGAGTACATATACAATGAAATGAAGCCACCTTCTATACAACTATAGCAAAAAGGTGCTCCATACTGCCACTCAGTGGGATTCCTCGGGAGTAACGCAGAAAGTCATTTTGTGTAACAAACTATTACAATTTACAATCCAATATATTTCTTGTATAGTATTCATTGATTACTCTTCTGTGAACTCTTGGTTAGACAACAGTGAAATTTCTACGTTTTACAAAGTGATATCAGTACAGTGTCAGTTATCACTCCTTGTACAACCAACTTCAAAATCTGATGAATGTATCTCTTGCATTCAATGTAATTGCTCTTACAGTTGATATATCTTGATTTTATATGGTTGAGTACATATACAATTAAATGAAGCCACCTTCTATACAACTACAGTAAAAAGGTGCTCCATACTGCCACTCAGTGGGATTCCTCGGGAGTAACGCAGAAAGTCATTTTGTGTAACAAACTATTACAATTTACAATCCAATGTATTTCTTGTATAGTATTCGTTGATTACTCTTCTACGATCGCTTGGTTAGACAACAGTGAAATTTCTAGGTTTTCCAACGAGATATCAATACAGTGTCAGCAATCACTCCTTGTACAACCAACTTCAAAATCTGATGAACGTATCTCTTGCATTCAATGTAACTGCTCTTACAGTTGCTATATCATGCTTTTATATGGTTGAGTATATATACAATGAAATGAAGCCACCTTCTATACAACTATAGTAAAAAGGAGCTCCATACTGCCACTCAGTGGGATTCCTCGGGAGTCACGCAGAAAGTCATTTTGTGTAACAAACTATTACAATATACAATTTCTTGTATAGTATTCATTGATTACTCTTTTCAATGATCTGTTGGTTACAGGATAGTGATATTTCTAGGTTTTACAAAGTGATATCAATACAGTGTCAGTTCTCACTCCTTGTACAACCAACTTCAAAATCTGATGAATGTATCTCTGGCATTCAATGTAACTGCTCTTACCGTTGCTATATCATGCTTTTATATGGTTGTGTACATATACAATGAAATGAAGCCACCTTCTATACAACTACAGTAAAAAGGTGCTCCATACTGCCACTCAGTGGGATTCCTCGGGAGTAACGCAGAAAGTCATTTTGTGTAACAAACTATTACAATCTACAATCCAATGTATTTCTTGTATAGTATTCATTGATTACTCTTCTGCGATATCTTGGTTAGACAACAGTGAAATTTCTACGTTTTACAACGTGATATCAATACAGTGTCAGTAATCACTCCTTGTACAACCAACTTCAAAATCTGATGAATGTATCTCTTGCATTCAATGTAACTCTTCTTACAGTTGCTATATCATGCTTTTATATGGTTGAGTACATATACAATGAAATGAAGCCACCTTCTATACAAGTATAGTAAAAAGGTGCTCCATACTGCCACTCAATGGGATTCCTCGTGAGTAACGCAGAAAGTCATTTTGTGTAACAAACTATTACAATATACAATTTCTTGTATAGTATTCATTGATTACTCTTTTCAATGATCTGTTGGTTACAGGATAGTGATATTTCTAGGTTTTACAAAGTGATATCAGTACAGTGTCAGTTATCACTCCTTGTACAAACAACTTCAAAATCTGATGAATGTATCTCTGGCATTCAATGTAACTGCTCTTACAGTTGCTATATCATGCTTTTATATGGTTGAGTACATATACAATGAAATGAAGCCACCTTCTATACAACTATAGCAAAAAGGTGCTCCATACTGCCACTCAGTGGGATTCCTCGGGAGTAACGCAGAAAGTCATTTTGTGTAACAAACTATTACAATTTACAATCCAATGTATTTCTTGTATAGTATTCATTGATTACTCTTCTGTGAACTCTTGGTTAGACAACAGTGAAATTTCTACGTTTTACAAAGTGATATCAGTACAGTGTCAGTTATCACTCCTTGTACAACCAACTTCAAAATCTGATGAATGTATCTCTTGCATTCAATGTAATTGCTCTTACAGTTGATATATCTTGATTTTATATGGTTGAGTACATATACAATTAAATGAAGCCACCTTCTATACAACTACAGTAAAAAGGTGCTCCATACTGCCACTCAGTGGGATTCCTCGGGAGTAACGCAGAAAGTCATTTTGTGTAACAAACTATTACAATTTACAATCCAATGTATTTCTTGTATAGTATTCGTTGATTACTCTTCTACGATCGCTTGGTTAGACAACAGTGAAATTTCTAGGTTTTCCAACGAGATATCAATACAGTGTCAGCAATCACTCCTTGTACAACCAACTTCAAAATCTGATGAACGTATCTCTTGCATTCAATGTAACTGCTCTTACAGTTGCTATATCATGCTTTTATATGGTTGAGTACATATACAATGAAATGAAGCCACCTTCTATACAACTATAGTAAAAAGGAGCTCCATACTGCCACTCAGTGGGATTCCTCGGGAGTAACGCAGAAAGTCATTTTGTGTAACAAACTATTACAATATACAATTTCTTGTATAGTATTCATTGATTACTCTTTTCAATGATCTGTTGGTTACAGGATAGTGATATTTCTAGGTTTTACAAAGTGATATCAGTACAGTGTCAGTTATCACTCCATGTACAAACAACTTCAAAATCTGATGAATGTATCTCTGCCATTCAATGTAACTGCTCTTACAGTTGCTATATCATGCTTTTATATGGTTGAGTACATATACAATGAAATGAAGCCACCTTCTATACAAGTATAGTAAAAAGGTGCTCCATACTGCCACTCAGTGGGATTCCTCGTGAGTAACGCAGAAAGTCATTTTGTGTAACAAACTATTACAATATACAATTTCTTGTATAGTATTCATTGATTACTCTTTTCAATGATCTGTTGGTTACAGGATAGTGATATTTCTAGGTTTTACAAAGTGATATCAGTACAGTGTCAGTTATCACTCCTTGTACAAACAACTTCAAAATCTGATGAATGTATCTCTGCCATTCAATGTAACTGCTCTTACAGTTGCTATATCATGCTTTTATATGGTTGAGTACATATACAATGAAATGAAGCCACCTTCTATACAACTATAGCAAAAAGGTGCTCCATACTGCCACTCAGTGGGATTCCTCGGGAGTAACGCAGAAAGTCATTTTGTGTAACAAACTATTACAATTTACAATCCAATGTATTTCTTGTATAGTATTCATTGATTACTCTTCTGTGAACTCTTTGTTAGACAACAGTGAAATTTCTACGTTTTACAAAGTGATATCAGTACAGCGTCAGTTATCACTCCTTGTACAACCAACTTCAAAATCTGATGAATGTATCTCTTGCATTCAATGTAATTGCTCTTACAGTTGATATATCTTGATTTTATATGGTTGAGTACATATACAATTAAATGAAGCCACCTTCTATACAACTACAGTAAAAAGGTGCTCCATACTGCCACTCAGTGGGATTCCTCGGGAGTAACGCAGAAAGTCATTTTGTGTAACAAACTATTACAATTTACAATCCAATGTATTTCTTGTATAGTATTCGTTGATTACTCTTCTACGATCGCTTGGTTAGACAACAGTGAAATTTCTAGGTTTTCCAACGTGATATTAATACAGTGTCAGTATTCACTCCTTGTACAACCAACTTCAAAATCTGATGAATGTATCTCTGGCATTCAATATAACTGCTCTTACAGTTGCTATATCATGCTTTTATATGGTTGAGTACATATACAATGAAATGAAGCCACCTTCTATACAAGTATAGTAAAAAGGTGCTCCATACTGCCACTCAGTGGGATTCCTCGTGAGTAACGCAGAAAGTCATTTTGTGTAACAAACTATTACAATATACAATTTCTTGTATAGTATTCATTGATTACTCTTTTCAATGATCTGTTGGTTACAGGATAGTGATATTTCTAGGTTTTACAAAGTGATATCAGTACAGTGTCAGTTATCACTCCTTGTACAAAGAACTTCAAAATCTGATGAATGTATCTCTGCCATTCAATGTAACTGCTCTTACAGTTGCTATATCATGCTTTTATATGGTTGAGTACATATACAATGAAATGAAGCCACCTTCTATACAACTATAACAAAAAGGTGCTCCATACTGCCACTTAGTGGGATTCCTCGGGAGTAACGCAGAAAGTCATTTTGTGTAACAAACTATTACAATTTACAATCCAATGTATTTCTTGGATAGTATTCATTGATTACTCTTCTGTGAACTCTTGGTTAGACAACAGTGAAATTTCTATGTTTTACAAAGTGATATCAGTACAGTGTCAGTAATCACTCCTTGTACAACCAACTTGAAAATCTGATGAATGTATCTCTTGCATTCAATGTAATTGCTCTTACAGTTGATATATCTTGATTTTATATGGTTGAGTACATATACAATTAAATGAAGCCACCTTCTATACAACTACAGTAAAAAGGTGCTCCATACTGCCACCCAGTGGGATTCCTCGGGAGTAACGCAGAAAGTCATGTTGTGTAACAAACTAATACAATTTACAATCCAATGTATTTCTTGTATAGTATTCATTGATAACTCTTCTGCGAACTCTTGGTTAGACAACAGTGAAATTTGTAGGTTTTACAACGTGATATCAATACAGTGTCAGTAATCACTCCTTGTACAACCAACTTCAAAATCTGATGAATGTATCTCTTGCATTCAATGTAACTGCTCTTACAGTTGCTATATCATGCTTTTATATGGTTGAGTACATATACAATGAAATGAAGCCACCTTCTATACAACTATAGTAAAAAGGAGCTCCATACTGCCACTCAGTTGGATTCCTCGGGAGTAACGCAGAAAGTCATTTTGTGTAACAAATTATTAGAATTTACAATCCAATGTATTTCTTGTATAGTATTCATTGATTACTCTTCTGTGAACGCTTGGTTAGACAACAGTGAAATTTCTACGTTTTACAAAGTGATATCAGGACAGTGTCAGTTATCACTCCTTGTACAACCAACTTTAAAATCTGATGAATGTATCTCTTGCATTCAATGTAACTGCTCTTACAGTTGCTATATCATGCTTTTATATGGTTGAGTACATATACAATGAAATGAAGCCACCTTCTATACAACTACAGTAAAAAGGTGCTCCATACTGCCACTCAGTGGGATTCCTCGGGAGTAACGCAGAAAGTCATGTTGTGTAACAAACCAATACAATTTACAATCCAATGTATTTCTTGTATAGTATTCATTGATTACTCTTCTGCGATCTCTTGGTTAGACAACAGTGAAATTTCTAGGTTTTACAACGTGAAATCAATACAGTGTCAGTAATCACTCCTTGTACAACCAACTTCAAAATCTGATGAATGTATCTCTTGCATTCAATGTAACTGCTCTTACAGTTGCTATATCATGCTTTTATATGGTTGAGTAAATATACAATGAAATGAAGCCACCTTCTATACAATTATAGTAAAAAGGAGGTCCATACTGCCACTCAGTGGGATTCCTCGGGAGTAACGCAGAAAGTCATTTTGTGTAACAAACTATTACAATTTACAATCCAATGTATTTCTTGTATAGTATTCATTGATTACTCTTCTGTGAACTCTTCGTTAGACAACAGTGAAATTTCTACGTTTTACAAAGTGATATCAGGACAGTGTCAGTTATCACTCCTTGTACAACCAACTTTAAAATCTGATGAATGTATCTCTTGCATTCAATGTAACTGCTCTTACAGTTGCTATATCATGCTTTTATATGGTTGAGTACATATACAATGAAATGAAGCCACCTTCTATACAAGTATTGTAAAAAGGTGCTCCATACTGCCACTCAGTGGGATTCCTCGTGAGTAACGCAGAAAGTCATTTTGTGTAAAAAACTATTACAATATACAATTTCTTGTATAGTATTCATTGATTACTCTTTTCAATGATCTGTTGGTTACAGGATAGTGATATTTCTAGGTTTTACAAAGTGATATCAGTACAGTGTCAGTTATCACTCCTTGTACAAACAACTTCAAAATCTGATGAATGTATCTCTGCCATTCAATGTAACTGCTCTTACAGTTGCTATATCATGCTTTTATATGGTTGAGTACATATACAATGAAATGAAGCCACCTTCTATACAACTATAGCAAAAAGGTGCTCCATACTGCCACTTAGTGGGATTCCTCGGGAGTAACGCAGAAAGTCATTTTGTGTAACAAACTATTACAATTTACAATCCAATGTATTTCTTGGATAGTATTCATTGATTACTCTTCTGTGAACTCTTGGTTAGACAACAGTGAAATTTCTATGTTTTACAAAGTGATATCAGTACAGTGTCAGTTATCACTCCTTGTACAACCAACTTGAAAATCTGATGAATGTATCTCTTGCATTCAATGTAATTGCTCTTACAGTTGATATATCTTGATTTTATATGGTTGAGTACATATACAATTAAATGAAGCCACCTTCTATACAACTACAGTAAAAAGGTGCTCCATACTGCCACCCAGTGGGATTCCTCGGGAGTAACGCAGAAAGTCATGTTGTGTAACAAACTAATACAATTTACAATCCAATGTATTTCTTGTATAGTATTCATTGATTACTCTTCTGCGATCTCTTGGTTAGACAACAGTGAAATTTCTAGGTTTTACAACGTGATATCAGTACAGTGTCAGTAATCACTCCTTGTACAACCAACATCAAAATCTGATGAACGTATCTCTTGCATTCAATGTAACTGCTCTTACAGTTGCTATATCATGCTTTTATATGGTTGAGTACATATACAATGAAATGAAGCCACCTTCTATACAACTATAGTAAAAAGGAGCTCCATACTGCCACTCAGTGGGATTCCTTGGGAGTAACGCAGAAAGTCATTTTGTGTAACAAACTATTACAATATATAATTTCTTGTATAGTATTCATTGATTACTCTTTTCAATGATCTGTTGGTTACAGGATAGTGATATTTCTAGGTTTTACAAAGTGATATCAGTACAGTGTCAGTTATCACTCCTTGTACAAACAACTTCAAAATCTGATGAATGTATCTCTGGCATTCAATGTAACTGCTCTTACAGTTGCTATATCATGCTTTTATATGGTTGAGTACATATACAATGAAATGAAGCCACCTTCTATACAACCATAGCAAAAAGGTGCTCCATACTGCCACTCAGTGGGATTCCTCGGGAGTAACGCAGAAAGTCATTTTGTGTAACAAACTATTACAATTTACAATCCAATGTATTTCTTGTATAGTATTCATTGATTACTCTTCTGTGAACTCTTGGTTAGACAACAGTGAAATTTCTACGTTTTACAAAGTGATATCAGTACAGTGTCAGTTATCACTCCTTGTACAAAGAACTTCAAAATCTGATGAATGTATCTCTGCCATTCAATGTAACTGCTCTTACAGTTGCTATATCATGCTTTTATATGGTTGAGTACATATACAATGAAATGAAGCCACCTGCTATACAACTATAGCAAAAAGGTGCTCCATACTGCCACTCAGTGGGATTCCTCGGGAGTAACGCAGAAAGTCATTTTGTGTAACAAACTATTACAATTTACAATCCAATGTATTTCTTGTATAGTATTCGTTGATTACTCTTCTGCGATTGCTTGGTTAGACAACAGTGAAATTTCTAGGTTTTCCAACATGATATCAATACAGTGTCAGTAATCACTCCTTGTACAACCAACTTCAAAATCTGATGAATGTATCTCTTGCATTCAATGTAACTGCTCTTACAGTTGCTATATCATGCTTTTATATGGTTGAGTACATATACAATGAAATGAAGCCACCTTCTATACAACTATAGTAAAAAGGAGCTCCATACTGCCACTCAGTTGGATTCCTCGGGAGTAACGCAGAAAGTCATTTTGTGTAACAAACTATTACAATATACAATTTCTTGTATAGTATTCATTGATTACTCTTTTCAATGATCTGTTGGTTACAGGATAGTGATATTTCTAGGTTTTACAAAGTGATATCAGTACAGTGTCAGTTATCACTCCTTGTACAAACAACTTCAAAATCTGATGAATGTATCTCTGCCATTCAATGTAACTGCTCTTACAGTTGCTATATCATGCTTTTATATGGTTGAGTACATATACAATGAAATGAAGCCACCTTCTATACAACTATAGCAAAAAGGTGCTCCATACTGCCACTTAGTGGGATTCCTCGGGAGTAACGCAGAAAGTCATTTTGTGTAACAAACTATTACAATTTACAATCCAATGTATTTCTTGGATAGTATTCATTGATTACTCTTCTGTGAACTCTTGGTTAGACAACAGTGAAATTTCTATGTTTTACAAAGTGATATCAGTACAGTGTCAGTTATCACTCCTTGTACAACCAACTTGAAAATCTGATGAATGTATCTCTTGCATTCAATGTAATTGCTCTTACAGTTGATATATCTTGATTTTATATGGTTGAGTACATATACAATTAAATGAAGCCACCTTCTATACAACTACAGTAAAAAGGTGCTCCATACTGCCACCCAGTGGGATTCCTCGGGAGTAACGCAGAAAGTCATGTTGTGTAACAAACTAATACAATTTACAATCCAATGTATTTCTTGTATAGTATTCATTGATTACTCTTCTGCGATCTCTTGGTTAGACAACAGTGAAATTTCTAGGTTTTACAACGTGATATCAGTACAGTGTCAGTAATCACTCCTTGTACAACCAACATCAAAATCTGATGAACGTATCTCTTGCATTCAATGTAACTGCTCTTACAGTTGCTATATCATGCTTTTATATGGTTGAGTACATATACAATGAAATGAAGCCACCTTCTATACAACTATAGTAAAAAGGAGCTCCATACTGCCACTCAGTGGGATTCCTTGGGAGTAACGCAGAAAGTCATTTTGTGTAACAAACTATTACAATATATAATTTCTTGTATAGTATTCATTGATTACTCTTTTCAATGATCTGTTGGTTACAGGATAGTGATATTTCTAGGTTTTACAAAGTGATATCAGTACAGTGTCAGTTATCACTCCTTGTACAAACAACTTCAAAATCTGATGAATGTATCTCTGGCATTCAATGTAACTGCTCTTACAGTTGCTATATCATGCTTTTATATGGTTGAGTACATATACAATGAAATGAAGCCACCTTCTATACAACCATAGCAAAAAGGTGCTCCATACTGCCACTCAGTGGGATTCCTCGGGAGTAACGCAGAAAGTCATTTTGTGTAACAAACTATTACAATTTACAATCCAATGTATTTCTTGTATAGTATTCATTGATTACTCTTCTGTGAACTCTTGGTTAGACAACAGTGAAATTTCTACGTTTTACAAAGTGATATCAGTACAGTGTCAGTTATCACTCCTTGTACAAAGAACTTCAAAATCTGATGAATGTATCTCTGCCATTCAATGTAACTGCTCTTACAGTTGCTATATCATGCTTTTATATGGTTGAGTACATATACAATGAAATGAAGCCACCTGCTATACAACTATAGCAAAAAGGTGCTCCATACTGCCACTCAGTGGGATTCCTCGGGAGTAACGCAGAAAGTCATTTTGTGTAACAAACTATTACAATTTACAATCCAATGTATTTCTTGTATAGTATTCGTTGATTACTCTTCTGCGATTGCTTGGTTAGACAACAGTGAAATTTCTAGGTTTTCCAACATGATATCAATACAGTGTCAGTAATCACTCCTTGTACAACCAACTTCAAAATCTGATGAATGTATCTCTTGCATTCAATGTAACTGCTCTTACAGTTGCTATATCATGCTTTTATATGGTTGAGTACATATACAATGAAATGAAGCCACCTTCTATACAACTATAGTAAAAAGGAGCTCCATACTGCCACTCAGTTGGATTCCTCGGGAGTAACGCAGAAAGTCATTTTGTGTAACAAACTATTACAATATACAATTTCTTGTATAGTATTCATTGATTACTCTTTTCAATGATCTGTTGGTTACAGGATAGTGATATTTCTAGGTTTTACAAAGTGATATCAGTACAGTGTCAGTTATCACTCCTTGTACAAACAACTTCAAAATCTGATGAATGTATCTCTGCCATTCAATGTAACTGCTCTTACAGTTGCTATATCATGCTTTTATATGGTTGAGTACATATACAATGAAATGAAGCCACCTTCTATACAACTATAGCAAAAAGGTGCTCCATACTGCCACTTAGTGGGATTCCTCGGGAGTAACGCAGAAAGTCATTTTGTGTAACAAACTATTACAATTTACAATCCAATGTATTTCTTGGATAGTATTCATTGATTACTCTTCTGTGAACTCTTGGTTAGACAACAGTGAAATTTCTATGTTTTACAAAGTGATATCAGTACAGTGTCAGTTATCACTCCTTGTACAACCAACTTGAAAATCTGATGAATGTATCTCTTGCATTCAATGTAATTGCTCTTACAGTTGATATATCTTGATTTTATATGGTTGAGTACATATACAATTAAATGAAGCCACCTTCTATACAACTACAGTAAAAAGGTGCTCCATACTGCCACCCAGTGGGATTCCTCGGGAGTAACGCAGAAAGTCATGTTGTGTAACAAACTAATACAATTTACAATCCAATGTATTTCTTGTATAGTATTCATTGATTACTCTTCTGCGATCTCTTGGTTAGACAACAGTGAAATTTCTAGGTTTTACAACGTGATATCAGTACAGTGTCAGTAATCACTCCTTGTACAACCAACATCAAAATCTGATGAACGTATCTCTTGCATTCAATGTAACTGCTCTTACAGTTGCTATATCATGCTTTTATATGGTTGAGTACATATACAATGAAATGAAGCCACCTTCTATACAACTATAGTAAAAAGGAGCTCCATACTGCCACTCAGTGGGATTCCTTGGGAGTAACGCAGAAAGTCATTTTGTGTAACAAACTATTACAATATATAATTTCTTGTATAGTATTCATTGATTACTCTTTTCAATGATCTGTTGGTTACAGGATAGTGATATTTCTAGGTTTTACAAAGTGATATCAGTACAGTGTCAGTTATCACTCCTTGTACAAACAACTTCAAAATCTGATGAATGTATCTCTGGCATTCAATGTAACTGCTCTTACAGTTGCTATATCATGCTTTTATATGGTTGAGTACATATACAATGAAATGAAGCCACCTTCTATACAACCATAGCAAAAAGGTGCTCCATACTGCCACTCAGTGGGATTCCTCGGGAGTAACGCAGAAAGTCATTTTGTGTAACAAACTATTACAATTTACAATCCAATGTATTTCTTGTATAGTATTCATTGATTACTCTTCTGTGAACTCTTGGTTAGACAACAGTGAAATTTCTACGTTTTACAAAGTGATATCAGTACAGTGTCAGTTATCACTCCTTGTACAAAGAACTTCAAAATCTGATGAATGTATCTCTGCCATTCAATGTAACTGCTCTTACAGTTGCTATATCATGCTTTTATATGGTTGAGTACATATACAATGAAATGAAGCCACCTGCTATACAACTATAGCAAAAAGGTGCTCCATACTGCCACTCAGTGGGATTCCTCGGGAGTAACGCAGAAAGTCATTTTGTGTAACAAACTATTACAATTTACAATCCAATGTATTTCTTGTATAGTATTCGTTGATTACTCTTCTGCGATCGCTTGGTTAGACAACAGTGAAATTTCTAGGTTTTCCAACATGATATCAATACAGTGTCAGTAATCACTCCTTGTACAACCAACTTCAAAATCTGATGAACGTATCTCTGGCATTCAATGTAACTGCTCTTACAGTTGCTATATCATGCTTTTATATGGTTGAGTACATATACAATGAAATGAAGCCACCTTCTATACAACTATAGTAAAAAGGAGCTCCATACTGCCACTCAGTGGGATTCCTCGGGAGTAACACAGAAAGTCATTTTGTGTAACAAACTATTACAATATATAATTTCTTGTATAGTATTCATTGATTACTCTTTTCAATGATCTGTTGGTTACAGGATAGTGATATTTCTAGGTTTTACAAAGTGATATCAGTACAGTTTCAGTTATCACTCCTTGTACAACCAACTTCAAAATCTGATGAATGTATCTCTGGCATTCAATGTAACTGCTCTTACGTTTGCTATATCATGCTTTTATATGGTTGAGTACATATACAATGAAATGAAGCCACCTTCTATACAACTATAGCAAAAAGGTGCTCCATACTGCCACTCAGTGGGATTCCTCGGGAGTAACGCAGAAAGTCATTTTGTGTAACAAACTATTACAATTTACAATCAAATGTATTTCTTGGATAGTATTCATTGATTACTCTTCTGTGAACTCTTGGTTAGACAACAGTGAAATTTCTACGTTTTACAAAGTGATATCAGGACAGTGTCAGTTATCACTCCTTGTACAACCAACTTCAAAATCTGATGAATGTATCTCTGGCATTCAATGTAACTGCTCTTACAGTTGCTATATCATGCTTTTATATGGTTGAGTACATATACAATGAAATGAAGCCACCTTCTATACAACTACAGTAAAAAGGTGCTCCATACTGCCACTCAGTGGGATTCCTCGGGAGTAACGCAGAAAGTCATTTTGTGTAACAAACTATTACAATATACAATTTCTTGTATAGTATTCATTGATTACTCTTTTCAATGATCTGTTGGTTACAGGATAGTGATATTTCTAGGTTTTACAAAGTGATATCAGTACAGTGTCAGTTATCACTCCTTGTACAAACAACTTCAAAATCTGATGAATGTATCTCTGCCATTCAATGTAACTGCTCTTACAGTTGCTATATCATGCTTTCATATGGTTGAGTACATATACAATGAAATGAAGCGACCTTCTATACAACTATAGCAAAAAGGTGCTCCATACTGCCACTTAGTGGGATTCCTCGGGAGTAACGCAGAAAGTCATTTTGTGTAACAAACTATTACAATTTACAATCCAATGTATTTCTTGGATAGTATTCATTGATTACTCTTCTGTGAACTCTTGGTTAGACATCAGTGAAATTTCTACGTTTTTCAAAGTGATATCAATACAGTGTCAGTTATCACTCCTTGTACAACCAACTTCAAAATCTGATGAATGTATCTCTTGCATTCAATGTAATTGCTCTTACCGTTGCTATATCATGCTTTTATATGGTTGAGTACATATACAACGAAATGAAGCCACCTTCTATACAAGAACAGTAAAAAGGTGCTCTATACAGCCACTCAGTGGGATTCCTCGGGAGTAACGCAGAAAGTCATTTTGTGTAACAAACTATTACAATTTACAATCCAATGTATTTCTTGTATAGTATTCATTGATTACTCTTCTGTGAACTCTTGGTTAGACAAAAGTGAAATTTCTAGGTTTTTCAAAGTGATATCAATACATTGTCACTTATCACTCCTTGTACAACCAACTTCAAAATCTGATGAATGTATCTCTTGCATTCAATGTAACTGCTCTTACCGTTGCTATATCATGCTTTTATATGGTTGAGTACATATACAATGAAATGAAGCCACCTTCTATACAACTACAGTAAAAAGGTGCTCCATACTGCCACTCAGTGGGATTCCTCGGGAGTAACGCAGAAAGTCATTTTGTGTAACAAACTATTACAATATATAATTTCTTGTATAGTATTCATTGATTACTCTTTTCAATGATCTGTTGGTTACAGGATAGTGATATTTCTAGGTTTTACAAAGTGATTTTAAGTACAGTGTCAGTTATCACTCCTTGTACAAACAACTTCAAAATCTGATGAATGTATCTCTGCCATTCAATGTAACTGCTCTAACAGTTGCTATATCATGCTTTTATATGGTTGAGTACATATACAATGAAATGAAGCCACCTTCTATACAACTATAGCAAAAAGGTGCTCCATACTGCCACTCAGTGGGATTCCTCGGGAGTAACGCAGATAGTCATTTTGTGTAACAAACTATTACAATTTACAATCCAATGTATTTCTTGTATAGTATTCATTGATTACTCTTCTGTGAACTCTTGGTTAGACAACAGTGAAATTTCTACGTTTTACAAAGTGATATCAGTACAGTGTCAGTTATCACTCCTTGTACAACCAACTTCAAAATCTGATGAATGTATCTCTTGCATTCAATGTAATTGCTCTTACAGTTGATATATCTTGATTTTATATGGTTGAGTACATATACAATTAAATGAAGCTACCTTCTATACAACTACAGTAAAAAGGTGCTCCATACTGCCACTCAGTGGGATTCCTCGGGAGTAACGCAGAAAGTCATTTTGTGTAACAAACTATTACAATATATAATTTCTTGTATAGTATTCATTGATTACTCTTTTCAATGATCTGTTGGTTACAGGATAGTGAAATTTCTAGGTTTTACAAAGTGATATCAATACAGTGTCAGTTCTCACTCCTTGTACAACCAACTTCAAAATCTGATGAATGTATCTCTGGCATTCAATGTAACTGCTCTTACAGTTGCTATATCATGCTTTTATATGGTTGTGTACATATACAATGAAATGAAGCCACCTTCTATACAACTACAGTAAAAAGGTGCTCCATACTGCCACTCAGTGGGATTCCTCGGGAGTAACGCAGAAAGTCATTTTGTGTAACAAACTATTACAATATATAATTTCTTGTATAGTATTCATTGATTACTCTTCTGTGAACTCTTGGTTAGACAACAGTGAAATTTCTACGTTTTACAAAGTGATATCAGTACAGTGTCAGTTATCACTCCTTGTACAAAGAACTTCAAAATCTGATGAATGTATCTCTGCCATTCAATGTAACTGCTCTTACAGTTGCTATATCATGCTTTTATATGGTTGAGTACATATACAATGAAATGAAGCCACCTGCTATACAACTATAGCAAAAAGGTGCTCCATACTGCCACTCAGTGGGATTCCTCGGGAGTAACGCAGAAAGTCATTTTGTGTAACAAACTATTACAATTTACAATCCAATGTATTTCTTGTATAGTATTCGTTGATTACTCTTCTGCGATCGCTTGGTTAGACAACAGTGAAATTTCTAGGTTTTCCAACATGATATCAATACAGTGTCAGTAATCACTCCTTGTACAACCAACTTCAAAATCTGATGAACGTATCTCTGGCATTCAATGTAACTGCTCTTACAGTTGCTATATCATGCTTTTATATGGTTGAGTACATATACAATGAAATGAAGCCACCTTCTATACAACTATAGTAAAAAGGAGCTCCATACTGCCACTCAGTGGGATTCCTCGGGAGTAACGCAGAAAGTCATTTTGTGTAACAAACTATTACAATATATAATTTCTTGTATAGTATTCATTGATTACTCTTTTCAATGATCTGTTGGTTACAGGATAGTGATATTTCTAGGTTTTACAAAGTGATATCAGTACAGTGTCAGTTATCACTCCTTGTACAACCAACTTCAAAATCTGATGAATGTATCTCTGGCATTCAATGTAACTGCTCTTACAGTTGCTATATCATGCTTTTATATGGTTGAGTACATATACAATGAAATGAAGCCACCTTCTATACAACTATAGCAAAAAGGTGCTCCATACTGCCACTCAGTGGGATTCCTCGGGAGTAACACAGAAAGTCATTTTGTGTAACAAACTATTACAATTTACAATCCAATGTATTTCTTGGATAGTATTCATTGATTACTCTTCTGTGAACTCTTGGTTAGACAACAGTGAAATTTCTACGTTTTACAAAGTGATATCAGGACAGTGTCAGTTATCACTCCTTGTACAACCAACTTCAAAATCTGATGAATGTATCTCTGGCATTCAATGTAACTGCTCTTACAGTTGCTATATCATGCTTTTATATGGTTGAGTACATATACAATGAAATGAAGCCACCTTCTATACAACTACAGTAAAAAGGTGCTCCATACTGCCACTCAGTGGGATTCCTCGGGAGTAACGCAGAAAGTCATTTTGTGTAACAAACTATTACAATATACAATTTCTTGTATAGTATTCATTGATTACTCTTTTCAATGATCTGTTGGTTACAGGATAGTGATATTTCTAGGTTTTACAAAGTGATATCAGTACAGTGTCAGTTATCACTCCTTGTACAAACAACTTCAAAATCTGATGAATGTATCTCTGCCATTCAATGTAACTGCTCTTACAGTTGCTATATCATGCTTTCATATGGTTGAGTACATATACAATGAAATGAAGCGACCTTCTATACAACTATAGCAAAAAGGTGCTCCATACTGCCACTTAGTGGGATTCCTCGGGAGTAACGCAGAAAGTCATTTTGTGTAACAAACTATTACAATTTACAATCCAATGTATTTCTTGGATAGTATTCATTGATTACTCTTCTGTGAACTCTTGGTTAGACATCAGTGAAATTTCTACGTTTTTCAAAGTGATATCAATACAGTGTCAGTTATCACTCCTTGTACAACCAACTTCAAAATCTGATGAATGTATCTCTTGCATTCAATGTAATTGCTCTTACCGTTGCTATATCATGCTTTTATATGGTTGAGTACATATACAACGAAATGAAGCCACCTTCTATACAAGAACAGTAAAAAGGTGCTCTATACAGCCACTCAGTGGGATTCCTCGGGAGTAACGCAGAAAGTCATTTTGTGTAACAAACTATTACAATTTACAATCCAATGTATTTCTTGTATAGTATTCATTGATTACTCTTCTGTGAACTCTTGGTTAGACAACAGTGAAATTTCTAGGTTTTTCAAAGTGATATCAATACATTGTCACTTATCACTCCTTGTACAACCAACTTCAAAATCTGATGAATGTATCTCTTGCATTCAATGTAACTGCTCTTACCGTTGCTATATCATGCTTTTATATGGTTGAGTACATATACAATGAAATGAAGCCACCTTCTATACAACTACAGTAAAAAGGTGCTCCATACTGCCACTCAGTGGGATTCCTCGGGAGTAACGCAGAAAGTCATTTTGTGTAACAAACTATTACAATATATAATTTCTTGTATAGTATTCATTGATTACTCTTTTCAATGATCTGTTGGTTACAGGATAGTGATATTTCTAGGTTTTACAAAGTGATTTTAAGTACAGTGTCAGTTATCACTCCTTGTACAAACAACTTCAAAATCTGATGAATGTATCTCTGCCATTCAATGTAACTGCTCTAACAGTTGCTATATCATGCTTTTATATGGTTGAGTACATATACAATGAAATGAAGCCACCTTCTATACAACTATAGCAAAAAGGTGCTCCATACTGCCACTCAGTGGGATTCCTCGGGAGTAACGCAGATAGTCATTTTGTGTAACAAACTATTACAATTTACAATCCAATGTATTTCTTGTATAGTATTCATTGATTACTCTTCTGTGAACTCTTGGTTAGACAACAGTGAAATTTCTACGTTTTACAAAGTGATATCAGTACAGTGTCAGTTATCACTCCTTGTACAACCAACTTCAAAATCTGATGAATGTATCTCTTGCATTCAATGTAATTGCTCTTACAGTTGATATATCTTGATTTTATATGGTTGAGTACATATACAATTAAATGAAGCTACCTTCTATACAACTACAGTAAAAAGGTGCTCCATACTGCCACTCAGTGGGATTCCTCGGGAGTAACGCAGAAAGTCATTTTGTGTAACAAACTATTACAATATATAATTTCTTGTATAGTATTCATTGATTACTCTTTTCAATGATCTGTTGGTTACAGGATAGTGATATTTCTAGGTTTTACAAAGTGATATCATTACAGTGTCAGTTATCACTCCTTGTACAAACAACTTCAAAATCTGATGAATGTATCTCTGCCATTCAATGTAACTGCTCTTACAGTTGCTATATCATGCTTTCATATGGTTGAGTACATATACAATGAAATGAAGCGACCTTCTATACAACTATAGCAAAAAGGTGCTCCATACTGCCACTTAGTGGGATTCCTCGGGAGTAACGCAGAAAGTCATTTTGTGTAACAAACTATTACAATTTACAATCCAATGTATTTCTTGGATAGTATTCATTGATTACTCTTCTGTGAACTCTTGGTTAGACATCAGTGAAATTTCTACGTTTTTCAAAGTGATATCAATACAGTGTCAGTTATCACTCCTTGTACAACCAACTTCAAAATCTGATGAATGTATCTCTTGCATTCAATGTAATTGCTCTTACCGTTCCTATATCATGCTTTTATATGGTTGAGTACATATACAACGAAATGAAGCCACCTTCTATACAAGAACAGTAAAAAGGTGCTCTATACAGCCACTCAGTGGGATTCCTCGGGAGTAACGCAGAAAGTCATTTTGTGTAACAAACTATTACAATTTACAATCCAATGTATTTCTTGTATAGTATTCATTGATTACTCTTCTGTGAACTCTTGGTTAGACAACAGTGAAATTTCTAGGTTTTTCAAAGTGATATCAATGCATTGTCACTTATCACTCCTTGTACAACCAACTTCAAAATCTGATGAATGTATCTCTTGCATTCAATGTAACTGCTCTTACCGTTGCTATATCATGCTTTTATATGGTTGAGTACATATACAATGAAATGAAGCCACCTTCTATACAACTACAGTAAAAAGGTGCTCCATACTGCCACTCAGTGGGATTCCTCGGGAGTAACGCAGAAAGTCATTTTGTGTAACAAACTATTACAATATATAATTTCTTGTATAGTATTCATTGATTACTCTTTTCAATGATCTGTTGGTTACAGGATAGTGATATTTCTAGGTTTTACAAAGTGATTTTAAGTACAGTGTCAGTTATCACTCCTTGTACAAACAACTTCAAAATCTGATGAATGTATCTCTGCCATTCAATGTAACTGCTCTAACAGTTGCTATATCATGCTTTTATATGGTTGAGTACATATACAATGAAATGAAGCCACCTTCTATACAACTATAGCAAAAAGGTGCTCCATACTGCCACTCAGTGGGATTCCTCGGGAGTAACGCAGATAGTCATTTTGTGTAACAAACTATTACAATTTACAATCCAATGTATTTCTTGTATAGTATTCATTGATTACTCTTCTGTGAACTCTTGGTTAGACAACAGTGAAATTTCTACGTTTTACAAAGTGATATCAGTACAGTGTCAGTTATCACTCCTTGTACAACCAACTTCAAAATCTGATGAATGTATCTCTTGCATTCAATGTAATTGCTCTTACAGTTGATATATCTTGATTTTATATGGTTGAGTACATATACAATTAAATGAAGCTACCTTCTATACAACTACAGTAAAAAGGTGCTCCATACTGCAACTCAGTGGGATTCCTCGGGAGTAACGCAGAAAGTCATTTTGTGTAACAAACTATTACAATATATAATTTCTTGTATAGTATTCATTGATTACTCTTTTCAATGATCTGTTGGTTACAGGATAGTGAAATTTCTAGGTTTTACAAAGTGATATCAATACAGTGTCAGTTCTCACTCCTTGTACAACCAACTTCAAAATCTGATGAATGTATCTCTGGCATTCAATGTAACTGCTCTTACCGTTGCTATATCATGCTTTTATATGGTTGTGTACATATACAATGAAATGAAGCCACCTTCTATACAACTACAGTAAAAAGGTGCTCCATACTGCCACTCAGTGGGATTCCTCGGGAGTAACGCAGAAAGTCATTTTGTGTAACAAACTATTACAATATATAATTTCTTGTATAGTATTCATTGATTACTCTTTTCAATGATCTGTTGGTTACAGGATAGTGAAATTTCTAGGTTTTACAACGTGATATCAATACAGTGTCAGTTCTCACTCCTTGTACAACCAACTTCAAAATCTGATGAATGTATCTCTGGCATTCAATGTAACTGCTCTTACAGTTGCTATATCATGCTTTTATATGGTTGAGTACATATACAATGAAATGAAGCCACCTTCTATACAACTATAGTAAAAAGGAGCTCCATACTGCCACTCAGTGGGATTCCTCGGGAGTAACGCAGAAAGTCATTTTGTGTAACAAACTATTACAATTTAGAATCCAATGTATTTCTTGTATAGTATTCATTGATTACTCTTCTGTGAACTCTTGGTTAGACAACAGTGAAATTTCTACGTTTTACAAAGTGATATCAGGACAGTGTCAGTTATCACTCCTTGTACAACCAAGTTTAAAATCTGATGAATGTATCTCTTGCATTCAATGTAACTGCTGTTACAGTTGCTATATCATGCTTTTATATGGTTGAGTACATATACAATGAAATGAAGCCACCTTCTATACAAGTATAGTAAAAAGGTGCTCCATACTGCCACTCAGTGGGATTCCTCGTGAGTAACGCAGAAAGTCATTTTGTGTAACAAACTATTACAATATACAATTTCTTGTATAGTATTCATTGATTACTCTTTTCAATGATCTGTTGGTTACAGGATAGTGATATTTCTAGGTTTTACAAAGTGATATCAGTACAGTGTCAGTTATCACTCCTTGTACAAACAACTTCAAAATCTGATGAATGTATCTCTGCCATTCAATGTAACTGCTCTTACAGTTGCTATATCATGCTTTTATATGGTTGAGTACATATACAATGAAATGAAGCCACCTTCTATACAACTATAGCAAAAAGGTGCTCCATACTGCCACTTAGTGGGATTCCTCGGGAGTAACGCAGAAAGTCATTTTGTGTAACAAACTATTACAATTTACAATCCAATGTATTTCTTGGATAGTATTCATTGATTACTCTTCTGTGAACTCTTGGTTAGACAACAGTGAAATTTCTATGTTTTACAAAGTGATATCAGTACAGTGTCAGTTATCACTCCTTGTACAACCAACTTGAAAATCTGATGAATGTATCTCTTGCATTCAATGTAATTTCTCTTACAGTTGATATATCTTGATTTTATATGGTTGAGTACAAATACAATTAAATGAAGCCACCTTCTATACAACTACAGTAAAAAGGTGCTCCATACTGCCACCCAGTGGGATTCCTCGGGAGTAACGCAGAAAGTCATGTTGTGTAACAAACTAATACAATTTACAATCCAATGTATTTCTTGTATAGTATTCATTGATTACTCTTCTGCGATCTCTTGGTTAGACAACAGTGAAATTTCTAGGTTTTACAACGTGATATCAATACAGTGTCAGCAATCACTCCTTGTACAACCAACATCAAAATCTGATGAACGTATCTCTTGCATTCAATGTAACTGCTCTTACAGTTGCTATATCATGCTTTTATATGGTTGAGTACATATACAATGAAATGAAGCCACCTTCTATACAACTATAGCAAAAAGGTGCTCCATACTGCCACTTAGTGGGATTCCTCGGGAGTAACGCAGAAAGTCATTTTGTGTAACAAACTATTACAATTTACAATCCAATGTATTTCATGGATAGTATTCATTGATTACTCTTCTGTGAACTCTTGGTTAGACAACAGTGAAATTTCTATGTTTTACAAAGTGATATCAGTACAGTGTCAGTTATCACTCCTTGTACAACCAACTTGAAAATCTGATGAATGTATCTCTTGCATTCAATGTAATTGCTCTTACAGTTGATATATCTTGATTTTATATGGTTGAGTACAAATACAATTAAATGAAGCCACCTTCTATACAACTACAGTAAAAAGGTGCTCCATACTGCCACCCAGTGGGATTCCTCGGGAGTAACGCAGAAAGTCATGTTGTGTAACAAACTAATACAATTTACAATCCAATGTATTTCTTGTATAGTATTCATTGATTACTCTTCTGCGATCTCTTGGTTAGACAACAGTGAAATTTCTAGGTTTTACAACGTGATATCAATACAGTGTCAGTAATCACTCCTTGTACAACCAACATCAAAATCTGATGAACGTATCTCTTGCATTCAATGTAACTGCTCTTACAGTTGCTATATCATGCTTTTATATGGTTGAGTACATATACAATGAAATGAAGCCACCTTCTATACAACTATAGTAAAAAGGAGCTCCATACTGCCACTCAGTGGGATTCCTTGGGAGTAACGCAGAAAGTCATTTTGTGTAACAAACTATTACAATATATAATTTCTTGTATAGTATTCATTGATTACTCTTTTCAATGATCTGTTGGTTACAGGATAGTGATATTTCTAGGTTTTACAAAGTGATATCAGTACAGCGTCAGTTATCACTCCTTGTACAAACAACTTCAAAATCTGATGAATGTATCTCTGGCATTCAATGTAACTGCTCTTACAGTTGCTATATCATGCTTTTATATGGTTGAGTACATATACAATGAAATGAAGCCACCTTCTATACAACTATAGCAAAAAGGTGCTCCATACTGCCACTCAGTGGGATTCCTCGGGAGTAACGCAGAAAGTCATTTTGTGTAACAAACTATTACAATTTACAATCCAATGTATTTCTTGTATAGTATTCATTGATTACTCTTCTGTGAACTCTTGGTTAGACAACAGTGAAATTTCTACGTTTTACAAAGTGATATCAGTACAGTGTCAGTTATCACTCCTTGTACAAAGAACTTCAAAATCTGATGAATATATCTCTGGCATTCAATGTAACTGCTCTTACCGTTGCTATATCTTGATTTTATATGGTTGAGTACATATACAATTAAATGAAGCCACCTTCTATACAACTACAGTAAAAAGGTGCTCCATACTGCCACTCAGTGGGATTCCTCGGGAGTAACGCAGAAAGTCATTTTGTGTAACAAACTATTACAATTTACAATCCAATGTATTTCTTGTATAGTATTCGTTGATTACTGTTCTACGATCGCTTGGTTAGACAACAGTGAAATTTCTAGGTTTTCCAACGTGATATCGTTACAGTGTCAGTAATCACTCCTTGTACAAACAACTTAAAAATCTGATGAACTTATCTCTTGCATTCAATGTAACTGCTCTTACAGTTGCTATATCATGCTTTTATATGGTTGAGTACATATACAATGAAATGAAGCCACCTTCTATACAACTATAGTAAAAAGGAGCTCCATACTGCCTCTCAGTGGGATTCCTCGGGAGTAACGCAGAAAGTCATTTTGTGTAACAAACTATTACAATATATAATTTCTTGTATAGTATTCATTGATTACTCTTTTCAATGATCTGTTGGTTACAGGATAGTGGTATTTCTAGGTTTTACAAAGTGATATCAGTACAGTGTCAGTTATCACTCCTTGTACAACCAACTTCAAAATCTGATGAATGTATCTCTGGCATTCAATGTAACTCTTCTTACACTTGCTATATCATGCTTTTATATGGTTGAGTACATATACAATGAAATGAAGCCACCTTCTATACAACTATAGCAAAAAGGTGCTCCATACTGCCACTCAGTGGGATTCCTCGGGAGTAACGCAGAAAGTCATTTTGTGTAACAAACGATTACAATTTACAATCCAATGTATTTCTTGTATAGTATTCATTGATTACTCTTCTGTGAACTCTTGGTTAGACAACAGTGAAATTTCTACGTTTTACAAAGTGATATCAGGACAGTGTCAGTTATCACTCCTTGTACAACCAACTTTAAAATCTGATGAATGTATCTCTTGCATTCAATGTAACTGCTCTTACAGTTGCTATATCATGCTTTTATATGGTTGAGTACATATACAATGAAATGAAGCCACCTTCTATACAAGTATAGTAAAAAGGTGCTCCATACTGCCACTCAGTGGGATTCCTCATGAGTAACGCAGAAAGTCATTTTGTGTAACAAACTATTACAATATACAATTTCTTGTATAGTATTCATTGATTACTCTTTTCAATGATCTGTTGGTTACAGGATAGTGATATTTCTAGGTTTTACAAAGTGATATCAGTACAGTGTCAGTTATCACTCCTTGTACAAACAACTTCAAAATCTGATGAATGTATCTCTGCCATTCAATGTAACTGCTGTTACAGTTGCTATATCATGCTTTTATATGGTTGAGTACATATACAATGAAATGAAGCCACCTTCTATACAACTATAGCAAAAAGGTGCTCCATACTGCCACTTAGTGGGATTCCTCGGGAGTAACGCAGAAAGTCATTTTGTGTAACAAACTATTACAATTTACAATCCAATGTATTTCTTGGATAGTATTCATTGATTACTCTTCTGTGAACTCTTGGTTAGACAACAGTGAAATTTCTATGTTTTACAAAGTGATATCAGTACAGTGTCATTTATCACTCCTTGTACAACCAACTTGAAAATCTGATGAATGTTTCTCTTGCATTCAATGTAATTGCTCTTACAGTTGATATATCTTGATTTTATATGGTTGAGTACAAATACAATTAAATGAAGCCACCTTCTATACAACTACAGTAAAAAGGTGCTCCATATTGCCACCCAATGGGATTCCTCGGGAGTAACGCAGAAAGTCATGTTGTGTAACAAACTAATACAATTTACAATCCAATGTATTTCTTGTATAGTATTCATTGATTACTCTTCTGCGATCTCTTGGTTAAACAACATTGAAATTTCTAGGTTTTACAACGTGATATCAATACAGTGTCAGTAATCACTCCTTGTACAACCAACTTCAAAATCTGATGAATGTATCTCTTGCATTCAATGTAACTGCTTTTACAGTTGCTATATCATGCTTTTATATGGTTGAGTACATATACAATGAAATGAAGCCACCTTCTATACAACTATAGTAAAAAGGAGCTCCATACTGCCACTCAGTGGGATTCCTCGGGAGTAACGCAGAAAGTCATTTTGTGTAACAAACTATTACAATTTACAATCCAATGTATTTCTTGTATAGTATTCATTGATTACTCTTCTGTGAACTCTTGGTTAGACAACAGTGATATTTCTACGTTTTACAAAGTGATATCAGGACAGTGTCAGTTATCACTCCTTGTACAACCAACGTTAAAATCTGATGAATGTATCTCTTGCATTCAATGTAACTGCTCTTACAGTTGCTATATCATGCTTTTATATGGTTGAGTACATATACAATGAAATGAAGCCACCTTCTATACAAGTATAGTACAAAGGTGCTCCATACTGCCACTCAGTGGGATTCCTCGTGAGTAACGCAGAAAGTCATTTTGTGTAACAAACTATTACAATATACAATTTCTTGTATAGTATTCATTGATTACTCTTTTCAATGATCTGTTGGTTACAGGATAGTGATATTTCTAGGTTTTACAAAGTGATATCAGTACAGTGTCAGTTATCACTCCTTGTACAAACAACTTCAAAATCTGATGAATGTATCTCTGCCATTCAATGTAACTGCTCTTACAGTTGCTATATCATGCTTTTATATGGTTGAGTACATATACAATGAAATGAAGCCACCTTCTATACAACTATAACAAAAAGGTGCTCCATACTGCCACTTAGTGGGATTCCTCGGGAGTAACGCAGAAAGTCATTTTGTGTAACAAACTATTACAATTTACAATCCAATGTATTTCTTGGATAGTATTCATTGATTACTCTTCTGTGAACTCTTGGTTAGACAACAGTGAAATTTCTATGTTTTACAAAGTGATATCAGTACAGTGTCAGTTATCACTCCTTGTACAACCAACTTGAAAATCTGATGAATGTATCTCTTGCATTCAATGTAATTGCTCTTACAGTTGATATATCTTGATTTTATATGGTTGAGTACAAATACAATTAAATGAAGCCACCTTCTATACAACTACAGTAAAAAGGTGCTCCATACTGCCACCCAGTGGGATTCCTCGGGAGTAACGCAGAAAGTCATGTTGTGTAACAAACTAATACAATTTACAATCCAATGTATTTCTTGTATAGTATTCATTGATTACTCTTCTGCGATCTCTTGGTTAGACAACAGTGAAATTTCTAGGTTTTACAACGTGATATCAATACAGTGTCAGTAATCACTCCTTGTACAACCAACTTCAAAATCTGATGAATGTATCTCTTGCATTCAATGTAACTGCTCTTACAGTTGCTATATCATGCTTTTATATGGTTGAGTACATATACAATGAAATGAAGCCACCTTCTATACAACTATAGTAAAAAGGAGCTCCATACTGCCACTCAGTGGGATTCCTCGGGAGTAACGCAGAAAGTCATTTTGTGTAACAAACTATTACAATTTACAATCCAATGTATTTCTTGTATAGTATTCATTGATTACTCTTCTGTGAACTCTTGGTTAGACAACAGTGAAATTTCTACGTTTTACAAAGTGATATCAGGACAGTGTCAGTTATCACTCCTTGTAAAACCACCTTTAAAATCTAAAGAATGTATCTCTTGCATTCAATGTAACTGCTCTTACAGTTGCTATATCATGCTTTTATATGGTTGAGTACATATACAATGAAATGAAGCCACCTTCTATACAAGTATAGTAAAAAGGTGCTCCATACTGCCACTCAGTGGGATTCCTCGTGAGTAACGCAGAAAGTCATTTTGTGTAACAAACTATTACAATATACAATTTCTTGTATAGTATTCATTGATTACTCTTTTCAATGATCTGTTGGTTACAGGATAGTGATATTTCTAGGTTTTACAAAGTGATATCAGTACAGTGTCAGTTATCACTCCTTGTACAAACAACTTCAAAATCTGATGAATGTATCTCTGCCATTCAATGTAACTGCTCTTACAGTTGCTATATCATGCTTTTATATGGTTGAGTACATATACAATGAAATGAAGCCACCTTCTATACAACTATAGCAAAAAGGTGCTCCATACTGCCACTTAGTGGGATTCCTCGGGAGTAACGCAGAAAGTCATTTTGTGTAACAAACTATTACAATTTACAATCCAATGTATTTCTTGGATAGTATTCATTGATTACTCTTCTGTGAACTCTTGGTTAGACAACAGTGAAATTTCTATGTTTTACAAAGTGATATCAGTACAGTGTCAGTTATCACTCCTTGTACAACCAACTTGAAAATCTGATGAATGTATCTCTTGCATTCAATGTAATTGCTCTTACAGTTGATATATCTTGATATTATATGGTTGAGTACAAATACAATTAAATGAAGCCACCTTCTATACAACTACAGTAAAAAGGTGCTCCATACTGCCACCCAGTGGGATTCCTCGGGAGTAACGCAGAAAGTCATGTTGTGTAACAAACTAATACAATTTACAATCCAATGTATTTCTTGTATAGTATTCATTGATTACTCCTCTGCGATCTCTTGGTTAGACAACAGTGAAATTTCTAGGTTTTACAACGTGATATCAATACAGTGTCAGTAATCACTCCTTGTACAACCAACATCAAAATCTGATGAACGTATCTCTTGCATTCAATGTAACTGCTCTTACAGTTGCTATATCATGCTTTTATATGGTTGAGTACATATACAATGAAATGAAGCCACCTTCTATACAACTATAGTAAAAAGGAGCTCCATACTGCCACTCAGTGGGATTCCTTGGGAGTAACGCAGAAAGTCATTTTGTGTAACAAACTATTACAATATATAATTTCTTGTATAGTATTCATTGATTACTCTTTTCAATGATCTGTTGGTTACAGGATAGTGATATTTCTAGGTTTTACAAAGTGATATCAGTACAGCGTCAGTTATCACTCCTTGTACAAACAACTTCAAAATCTGATGAATGTATCTCTGGCATTCAATGTAACTGCTCTTACAGTTGCTATATCATGCTTTTATATGGTTGAGTACATATACAATGAAATGAAGCCACCTTCTATACAACTATAGCAAAAAGGTGCTCCATACTGCCACTCAGTGGGATTCCTCGGGAGTAACGCAGAAAGTCATTTTGTGTAACAAACTATTACAATTTACAATCCAATGTATTTCTTGTATAGTATTCATTGATTACTCTTCTGTGAACTCTTGGTTAGACAAGAGTGAAATTTCTACGTTTTACAAAGTGATATCAGTACAGTGTCAGTTATCACTCCTTGTACAAAGAACTTCAAAATCTGATGAATATATCTCTGGCATTCAATGTAACTGCTCTTACCGTTGCTATATCTTGATTTTATATGGTTGAGTACATATACAATTAAATGAAGCCACCTTCTATACAACTACAGTAAAAAGGTGCTCCATACTGCCACTCAGTGGGATTCCTCGGGAGTAACGCAGAAAGTCATTTTGTGTAACAAACTATTACAATTTACAATCCAATGTATTTCTTGTATAGTATTCGTTGATTACTGTTCTACGATCGCTTGGTTAGACAACAGTGAAATTTCTACGTTTTACAAAGTGATATCAGTACAGTGTCAGTTATCACTCCTTGTACAAAGAACTTCAAAATCTGATGAATATATCTCTGGCATTCAATGTAACTGCTCTTACCGTTGCTATATCTTGATTTTATATGGTTGAGTACATATACAATTAAATGAAGCCACCTTCTATACAACTACAGTAAAAAGGTGCTCCATACTGCCACTCAGTGGGATTCCTCGGGAGTAACGCAGAAAGTCATTTTGGGTAACAAACTATTACAATTTACAATCCAATGTATTTCTTGTATAGTATTCGTTGATTAATGTTCTACGATCGCTTGGTTAGACAACAGTGAAATTTCTAGGTTTTCCAACGTGATATCAATACAGTGTCAGTAATCACTCCTTGTACAAACAACTTCAAAATCTGATGAACGTATCTCTTGCATTCAATGTAACTGCTCTTACAGTTGCTATATCATGCTTTTATATGGTTGAGTACATATACAATGAAATGAAGCCACCTTCTATACAACTATAGTAAAAAAGAGCTCCATACTGCCACTCAGTGGGATTCCTCGGGAGTAACGCAGAAAGTCATTTTGTGTAACAAACTATTACAATATATAATTTCTTGTATAGTATTCATTGATTACTCTTTTCAATGATCTGTTGGTTACAGGATAGTGGTATTTCTATGTTTTACAAAGTGATATCAGTACAGTGTCAGTTATCACTCCTTGTACAACCAACTTCAAAATCTGATGAATGTATCTCTGGCATTCAATGTAATTGCTCTTACCGTTGCTATATCATGCTTTTATATGGTTGAGTACATATACAATGAAATGAAGCCACCTTCTATACAACTACAGTAAAAAGGTGCTCCATACTGCCACTCAGTGGGATTCCTCGGGAGTAACGCAGAAAGTCATTTTGTGTAACAAACTATTACAATATATAATTTCTTGTATAGTATTCATTGATTACTCTTTTCAATGATCTGTTGGTTACAGGATAGTGATATTTCTAGGTTTTACAAAGTGATTTTAAGTACAGTGTCAGTTATCACTCCTTGTACAAACAACTTCAAAATCTGATGAATGTATCTCTGGCATTCAATGTAACTGCTCTTACAGTTGCTATATCATGCTTTTATATGGTTGAGTACATATACAATGAAATGAAGCCACCTTCTATACAACTATAGTAAAAAGGAGCTCCATACTGCCACTCAGTGGGATTCCTCGGGAGTAACGCAGAAAGTCATTTTGTGTAACAAACTATTACAATTTACAATCCAATGTATTTCTTGTATAGTATTCATTGATTACTCTTCTGTGAACTCTTGGTTAGACAACAGTGAAATTTCTACGTTTTACAAAGTGATATCAGGACAGTGTCAGTTATCACTCCTTGTACAACCAACTTTAAAATCTAAAGAATGTATCTCTTGCATTCAATGTAACTGCTCTTACAGTTGCTATATCATGCTTTTATATGGTTGAGTACATATACAATGAAATGAAGCCACCTTCTATACAAGTATACTAAAAAGGTGCTCCATACTGCCACTCAGTGGGATTCCTCGTGAGTAACGCAGAAAGTCATTTTGTGTAACAAACTATTACAATATACAATTTCTTGTATAGTATTCATTGATTACTCTTTTCAATGATCTGTTGGTTACAGGATAGTGATATTTCTAGGTTTTACAAAGTGATATCAGTACAGTATCAGTTATCACTCCTTGTACAAACAACTTCAAAATCTGATGAATGTATCTCTGCCATTCAATGTAACTGCTCTTACAGTTGCTATATCATGCTTTTATATGGTTGAGTACATATACAATGAAATGAAGCCACCTTCTATACAACTATAGCAAAAAGGTGCTCCATACTGCCACTTAGTGGGATTCCTCGGGAGTAACGCAGAAAGTCATTTTGTGTAACAAACTATTACAATTTACAATCCAATGTATTTCTTGGATAGTATTCATTGATTACTCTTCTGTGAACTCTTGGTTAGACAACAGTGAAATTTCTATGTTTTACAAAGTGATATCAGTACAGTGTCAGTAATCACTCCTTGTACAACCAACTTGAAAATCTGATGAACGTATCTCTTGCATTCAATGTAACTGCTCTTACAGTTGCTATATCATGCTTTTATATGGTTGAGTACATATACAATGAAATGAAGCCACCTTCTATACAACTATAGTAAAAAGGAGCTCCATACTGCCACTCAGTGGGATTCCTTGGGAGTAACGCAGAAAGTCATTTTGTGTAACAAACTATTACAATATAAAATTTCTTGTATAGTATTCATTGATTACTCTTTTCAATGATCTGTTGGTTACAGGATAGTGATATTTCTAGGTTTTACAAAGTGATATCAGTACAGTGTCAGTTATCACTCCTTGTACAAACAACTTCAAAATCTGATGAATGTATCTCTGGCATTCAATGTAACTGCTCTTACAGTTGCTATATCATGCTTTTATATGGTTGAGTACATATACAATGAAATGAAGCCACCTTCTATACAACTATAGCAAAAAGGTGCTCCATACTGCCACTTAGTGGGATTCCTCGGGAGTAACGCAGAAAGTCATTTTGTGTAACAAACTATTACAATTTACAATTTACAAAAAGCATGATATAGCAACTGTAAGAGCAGTTACATTGAATGCAAGAGATACATTCATCAGATTTTAAAGTTGGTTGTACAAGGAGTGATAACTGACACTGTCCTGATATCACTTTGTAAAACGTAGAAATTTCACTGTTGTCTAACCAAGAGTTCACAGAAGAGTAATCAATGAATACTATACAAGAAATACATTGGATTGTAAATTGTAATAGTTTGTTACACAAAATGACTTTCTGCGTTACTCCCGAGGAATCCCACTGAGTGGCAGTATGGAGCACCTTTTTGCTATAGTTGTATAGAAGGTGGCTTCATTTCATTGTATATGTACTCAACCATATAAAAGCATGATATAGCAACTGTAAGAAGAGTTACATTGAATGCCAGAGATACATTCATCAGATTTTGAAGTTGGTTGTACAAGGAGTGATAACTGACACTGTACTGATATCACTTTGTAAAACCTAGAAATACCACTATCCTGTAACCAACAGATCATTGAAAAGAGTAATCAATGAATACTATACAAGAAATTATATATTGTAATAGTTTGTTACACAAAATGACTTTCTGCGTTACTCCCGAGGAATCCCACTGAATGGCAGTATGGATCTCCTTTTTACTATAGTTGTATAGAAGGTGGCTTCATTTCATTGTATATGTACTCAACCATATAAAAGCATGATATAGCAACTGTAAGAGCAGTTACATTGAATGCCAGAGATACATTCATCAGATTTTGAAGTTGTTTGTACAATGAGTGATAACTGACACTGTACTTAAAATCACTTTGTAAAACTTAGAAATATCACTATCCTGTAACCAACAGATCATTGAAAAGAGTAATCAATGAATACTATACAAGAAATTGAATATTGTAATAGTTTGTTACACAAAATGACTTTCTGCGTTACTCCCGAGGAATCCCACTGAGTGGCAGTATGGAGCTCCTTTTTACTATAGTTGTATAGAAGGTGGCTTCATTTCATTGTATATGTACTCAACCATATAAAAGCATGATATAGCAACTGTAAGAGCAGTTACATTGAATGCAAGAGATACGTTCATCAGATTTTGAAGTTGTTTGTACAAGGAGTGATTACTGACACTGTATTAATATCACGTTGGAAAACCTAGAAATTTCACTGTTGTCTAACCAAGCGATCGTAGAAGAGTAATCAACGAATACTATACAAGAAATACATTGGATTGTAAATTGTAATAGTTTGTTACACAAAATGACTTTCTGCGTTACTCCCGAGGAATCCCACTGAGTGGCAGTATGGAGCACCTTTTTACTGTAGTTGTATAGAAGGTGGCTTCATTTAATTGTATATGTACTCAACCATATAAAATCAAGATATATCAACTGTAAGAGCAATTACATTGAATGCAAGAGATACATTCATCAGATTTTGAAGTTGGTTGTACAAGGAGTGATAACTGACACTGTACTGATATCACTTTGAAAAACCTAGAAATTTCACTGTTGTCTAACCAAGCGATCGTAGAAGAGTAATCAACGAATACTATACAAGAAATACATTGGATTGTAAATTGTAATAGTTTGTTACACAAAATGACTTTCTGCGTTACTCCCGAGGAATCCCACTGAGTGGCAGTATGGAGCACCTTTTTGCTATAGTTGTATAGAAGGTGGCTTCATTTCATTGTATATGTACTCAACCATATAAAAGCATGATATAGCAACTGTAAGAGCAGTTACATTGAATGGCAGAGATACATTCATCAGATTTTGAAGTTGTTTGTACAAGGAGTGATAACTGACACTGTACTGATATCACTTTGTAAAACCTAGAAATATCACTATCCTGTAACCAACAGATCATTGAAAAGAGTAATCAATGAATACTATACAAGAAATTGTATATTGTAATAGTTTGTTACACAAAATGACTTTCTGCGTTACTCACGAGGAATCCCACTGAGTGGCAGTATGGAGCACCTTTTTACTATACTTGTATAGAAGGTGGCTTCATTTCATTGTATATGTACTCAACCATATAAAAGCATGATATAGCAACTGTAAGAGCAGTTACATTGAATGGCAGAGATACATTCATCAGATTTTGAAGTTGTTTGTACAAGGAGTGATAACTGACACTGTACTGATATCACTTTGTAAAACCTAGAAATATCACTATCCTGTAACCAACAGATCATTGAAAAGAGTAATCAATGAATACTATACAAGAAATTGTATATTGTAATAGTTTGTTACACAAAATGACTTTCTGCGTTACTCCCGAGGAATCCCACTGAGTGGCAGTATGGAGCTCCTTTTTACTATAGTTGTATAGAAGGTGGCTTCATTTCATTGTATATGTACTCAACCATATAAAAGCATGATATAGCAACTGTAAGAGCAGTTACATTGAATGCCAGAGATACATTCATCAGATTTTGAAGTTGTTTGTACAATGAGTGATAACTGACACTGTACTTAAAATCACTTTGTAAAACTTAGAAATATCACTATCCTGTAACCAACAGATCATTGAAAAGAGTAATCAATGAATACTATACAAGAAATTATATATTGTAATAGTTTGTTACACAAAATGACTTTCTGCGTTACTCACGAGGAATCCCACTGAGTGGCAGTATGGAGCACCTTTTTACTATAGTTGTATAGAAGGTGCCTTCATTTCATTGTATATGTACTCAACCATATAAAAGCATGATATAGCAACTGTAAGAAGAGTTACATTGAATGCAAGAGATACATTCATCAGATTTTGAAGTTGGTTGTACAAGGAGTGATTACTGACACTGTATTGATATCACGTTGTAAAACTTAGAAATTTCACTGTTGTCTAACCAAGAGATCGCAGAAGAGTAATCAATGAATACTATACAAGAAATACATTGGATTGTAGATTGTAATAGTTTGTTACACAAAATGACTTTCTGCGTTACTCCCGAGGAATCCCACTGAGTGGCAGTATGGAGCACCTTTTTACTGTAGTTGTATAGAAGGTGGCTTCATTTCATTGTATATGTACACAACCATATAAAAGCATGATATAGCAACGGTAAGAGCAGTTACATTGAATGCCAGAGATACATTCATCAGATTTTGAAGTTGTTTGTACAATGAGTGATAACTGACACTGTACTTAAAATCACTTTGTAAAACTTAGAAATATCACTATCCTGTAACCAACAGATCATTGAAAAGAGTAATCAATGAATACTATACAAGAAATTATATATTGTAATAGTTTGTTACACAAAATGACTTTCTGCGTTACTCCCGAGGAATCCCACTGAGTGGCAGTATGGAGCTCCTTTTTACTATAGTTGTATAGAAGGTGTCTTCATTTCATTGTATATGTACTCAACCATATAAAAGCATGATATAGCAACTGTAAGAGCAGTTACATTGAATGCCAGAGATACATTCATCAGATTTTGAAGTTGTTTGTACAATGAGTGATAACTGACACTGTACTTAAAATCACTTTGTAAAACCTAGAAATACCACTATCCTGTAACCAACAGATCATTGAAAAGAGTAATCAATGAATACTATACAAGAAATTATATATTGTAATAGTTTGTTACACAAAATGACTTTCTGCGTTACTCCCGAGGAATCCCACTGAATGGCAGTATGGATCTCCTTTTTACTATAGTTGTATAGAAGGTGGCTTCATTTCATTGTATATGTACTCAACCATATAAAAGCATGATATAGCAACTGTAAGAGCAGTTACATTGAATGCCAGAGATACATTCATCAGATTTTGAAGTTGTTTGTACAATGAGTGATAACTGACACTGTACTTAAAATCACTTTGTAAAACTTAGAAATATCACTATCCTGTAACCAACAGATCATTGAAAAGAGTAATCAATGAATACTATACAAGAAATTGAATATTGTAATAGTTTGTTACACAAAATGACTTTCTGCGTTACTCCCGAGGAATCCCACTGAGTGGCAGTATGGAGCTCCTTTTTACTATAGTTGTATAGAAGGTGGCTTCATTTCATTGTATATGTACTCAACCATATAAAAGCATGATATAGCAACTGTAAGAGCAGTTACATTGAATGCAAGAGATACGTTCATCAGATTTTGAAGTTGTTTGTACAAGGAGTGATTACTGACACTGTATTAATATCACGTTGGAAAACCTAGAAATTTCACTGTTGTCTAACCAAGCGATCGTAGAAGAGTAATCAACGAATACTATACAAGAAATACATTGGATTGTAAATTGTAATAGTTTGTTACACAAAATGACTTTCTGCGTTACTCCCGAGGAATCCCACTGAGTGGCAGTATGGAGCACCTTTTTACTGTAGTTGTATAGAAGGTGGCTTCATTTAATTGTATATGTACTCAACCATATAAAATCAAGATATATCAACTGTAAGAGCAATTACATTGAATGCAAGAGATACATTCATCAGATTTTGAAGTTGGTTGTACAAGGAGTGATAACTGACACTGTACTGATATCACTTTGAAAAACCTAGAAATTTCACTGTTGTCTAACCAAGCGATCGTAGAAGAGTAATCAACGAATACTATACAAGAAATACATTGGATTGTAAATTGTAATAGTTTGTTACACAAAATGACTTTCTGCGTTACTCCCGAGGAATCCCACTGAGTGGCAGTATGGAGCACCTTTTTGCTATAGTTGTATAGAAGGTGGCTTCATTTCATTGTATATGTACTCAACCATATAAAAGCATGATATAGCAACTGTAAGAGCAGTTACATTGAATGGCAGAGATACATTCATCAGATTTTGAAGTTGTTTGTACAAGGAGTGATAACTGACACTGTACTGATATCACTTTGTAAAACCTAGAAATATCACTATCCTGTAACCAACAGATCATTGAAAAGAGTAATCAATGAATACTATACAAGAAATTGTATATTGTAATAGTTTGTTACACAAAATGACTTTCTGCGTTACTCACGAGGAATCCCACTGAGTGGCAGTATGGAGCACCTTTTTACTATACTTGTATAGAAGGTGGCTTCATTTCATTGTATATGTACTCAACCATATAAAAGCATGATATAGCAACTGTAAGAGCAGTTACATTGAATGGCAGAGATACATTCATCAGATTTTGAAGTTGTTTGTACAAGGAGTGATAACTGACACTGTACTGATATCACTTTGTAAAACCTAGAAATATCACTATCCTGTAACCAACAGATCATTGAAAAGAGTAATCAATGAATACTATACAAGAAATTGTATATTGTAATAGTTTGTTACACAAAATGACTTTCTGCGTTACTCCCGAGGAATCCCACTGAGTGGCAGTATGGAGCACCTTTTTACTATAGTTGTATAGAAGGTGGCTTCATTTCATTGTATATGTACTCAACCATATAAAAGCATGATATAGCAACTGTAAGAGCAGTTACATTGAATGCAAGAGATACGTTCATCAGATTTTGAAGTTGGTTGTACAAGGAGTGATTGCTGACACTGTATTGATATCTCGTTGGAAAACCTAGAAATTTCACTGTTGTCTAACCAAGCGATCGTAGAAGAGTAATCAACGAATACTATACAAGAAATACATTGGATTGTAAATTGTAATAGTTTGTTACACAAAATGACTTTCTGCGTTACTCCCGAGGAATCCCACTGAGTGGCAGTATGGAGCACCTTTTTACTGTAGTTGTATAGAAGGTGGCTTCATTTAATTGTATATGTACTCAACCATATAAAATCAAGATATATCAACTGTAAGAGCAATTACATTGAATGCAAGAGATACATTCATCAGATTTTGAAGTTGGTTGTACAAGGAGTGATAACTGACACTGTACTGATATCACTTTGTAAAACGTAGAAATTTCACTGTTGTCTAACCAAGAGTTCACAGAAGAGTAATCAATGAATACTATACAAGAAATGCATTGGATTGTAAATTGTAATAGTTTGTTACACAAAATGACTTTCTGCGTTACTCCCGAGGAATCCCACTGAGTGGCAGTATGGAGCACCTTTTTGCTATAGTTGTATAGAAGGTGGCTTCATTTCATTGTATATGTACTCAACCATATAAAAGCATGATATAGCAACTGTAAGAGCAGTTACATTGAATGCCAGAGATACATTCATCAGATTTTGAAGTTGTTTGTACAAGGAGTGATAACTGACACTGTACTGATATCACTTTGTAAAACCTAGAAATATCACTATCCTGTAACCAACAGATCATTGAAAAGAGTAATCAATGAATACTATATAAGAAATTGTATATTGTAATAGTTTGTTACACAAAATGACTTTCTGCGTTACTCCCGAGGAATCCCACTGAGTGGCAGTATGGAGCACCTTTTTACTATAGTTGTATAGAAGGTGCCTTCATTTCATTGTATATGTACTCAACCATATAAAAGCATGATATAGCAACTGTAAGAGCAATTACATTGAATGCAAGAGATACATTCATCAGATTTTGAAGTTGGTTGTTCAAGGAGTGATTACTGACACTGTATTGATATCACGTTGTAAAACGTAGAAATTTCACTGTTGTCTAACCAAGAGATCGCAGAAGAGTAATCAATGAATACTATACAAGAAATACATTGGATTGTAGATTGTAATAGTTTGTTACACAAAATGACTTTCTGCGTTACTCCCGAGGAATCCCACTGAGTGGCAGTATGGAGCACCTTTTTACTGTAGTTGTATAGAAGGTGGCTTCATTTCATTGTATATGTACTCAACCATATAAAAGCATGATATAGCAACGGTAAGAGCAGTTACATTGAATGCAAGAGATACATTCATCAGATTTTGAAGTTGGTTGTACAAGGAGTGATAAGTGACAATGTATTGATATCACTTTGAAAAACCTAGAAATTTCACTGTTGTCTAACCAAGAGTTCACAGAAGAGTAATCAATGAATACTATACAAGAAATACATTGGATTGTAAATTGTAATAGTTTGTTACACAAAATGACTTTCTGCGTTACTCCCGAGGAATCCCACTGAGTGGCAGTATGGAGCACCTTTTTACTATAGTTGTATAGAAGGTGGCTTCATTTCATTGTATATGTACTCAACCATATAAAAGCATGATATAGCAACTGTAAGAGCAGTTACATTGAATGCAAGAGATACGTTCATCAGATTTTGAAGTTGGTTGTACAAGGAGTGATAACTGACACTGTACTGATATCACTTTGTAAAACGTAGAAATTTCACTGTTGTCTAACCAAGAGTTCACAGAAGAGTAATCAATGAATACTATACAAGAAATTGTATATTGTAATAGTTTGTTACACAAAATGACTTTCTGCGTTACTCACGAGGAATCCCACTGAGTGGCAGTATGGAGCACCTTTTTACTATACTTGTATAGAAGGTGGCTTCATTTCATTGTATATGTACTCAACCATATAAAAGCATGATATAGCAACTGTAAGAGCAGTTACATTGAATGCAAGAGATACGTTCATCAGATTTTGAAGTTGGTTGTACAAGGAGTGATAACTGACACTGTACTGATATCACTTTGTAAAACGTAGAAATTTCACTGTTGTCTAACCAAGAGTTCACAGAAGAGTAATCAATGAATACTATACAAGAAATACATTGGATTGTAAATTGTTATAGTTTGTTACACAAAATGACTTTCTGCGTTACTCCTGAGGAATCCCACTGAATGGCAGTATGGAGCACCTTTTTGCTATAGTTGTATAGAAGGTGGCTTCATTTCATTGTATATGTACTCAACCATATAAAAGCATGATATAGCAACTGTAAGAGCAGTTACATTGAATGCAAGAGATACATTCATCAGATTTTGAAGTTGGTTGTACAAGGAGTGATAACTGACACTGTACTGATATCACTTTGTAAAACGTAGAAATTTCACTGTTGTCTAACCAAGAGTTCACAGAAGAGTAATCAATGAATACTATACAAGAAATACATTGGATTGTAAATTGTTATAGTTTGTTACACAAAATGACTTTCTGCGTTACTCCTGAGGAATCCCACTGAGTGGCAGTATGGAGCACCTTTTTGCTATAGTTGTATAGAAGGTGGCTTCATTTCATTGTATATGTACTCAACCATATAAAAGCATGATATAGCAACTGTAAGTGCAGTTACATTGAATGCCAGAGATACATTCATCAGATTTTGAAGTTCTTTGTACAAGGAGTGATAACTGACACTGTACTGATATCACTTTGTAAAACCTAGAAATATCACTATCCTGTAACCAACAGATCATTGAAAAGAGTAATCAATGAATACTATACAAGAAATTGTATATTGTAATAGTTTGTTACACAAAATGACTTTCTGCGTTACTCACGAGGAATCCCACTGAGTGGCAGTATGGAGCACCTTTTTACTATAGTTGTATAGAAGGTGGCTTCATTTCATTGTATATGTACTCAACCATATAAAAGCATGATATAGCAACGGTAAGAGCAGTTACATTGAATACAAGAGATACATTCATCAGATTTTGAAGTTGGTTGTACAAGGAGTGATAAGTGACAATGTATTGATATCACGTTGTAAAACCTAGAAATTTCACTGTTGTCTAACAAAGAGATCGCAGAAGAGTAATCAATGAATACTATACAAGAAATACATTGGATTGTAAATTGTATTAGTTTGTTACACAATATGACTTTCTGCGTTACTCCCGAGGAATCCCACTGGGTGGCAGTATGGAGCACCTTTTTACTGTAGTTGTATAGAAGGTGGCTTCATTTAATTGTATATGTACTCAACCATATAAAATCAAGATATATCAACTGTAAGAGCAATTACATTGAATGCAAGAGATACATTCATCAGATTTTGAAGTTGGTTGTACAAGGAGTGAGAACTGACACTGTATTGATATCACTTTGAAAAACCTAGAAATTTCACTGTTGTCTAACCAAGAGTTCACAGAAGAGTAATCAATGAATACTATACAAGAAATACATTGGATTGTAAATTGTAATATTTTGTTACACAAAATGACTTTCTGCGTTACTCCCGAGGAATCCCACTGAGTGGCAGAATGGAGCACCTTTTTCCTCCAGCTGTATAGAAGGTGGCTTCATTTAATTGTATATGTACTCAACCATATAAAAGCATGATATATCAACTGTAAGAGCAATTACATTGAATGCAAGAGATACATTCATCAGATTTTGAAGTTGGTTGTACAAGGAGTGATAACTGACACTGTACTGATATCACTTTGTAAAACGTAGAAATTTCACTGTTGTCTAACCAAGAGTTCACAGAAGAGTAATCAATGAATACTATACAAGAAATACATTGGATTGTAAATTGTAATAGTTTGTTACACAAAATGATTTTCTGTGTTACTCCCGAGGAATCCCAGTGAGTGGCACTATGGAGCACCTTTTTGCTATAGTTGTATAGAAGGTGGCTTCATTTCATTGTATATGTACTCAACCATATAAAAGCATGATAAAACAACTGTAAGAGCAGTTACATTGAATGCCAGAGATACATTCATCAGATTTTGAAGTTGTTTGTACAAGGAGTGATAACTGACACTGTACTGATATCACTTTGTAAAACCGAGAAATATCACTATCTTGTAACCAACAGATCATTGAAAAGAGTAATCAATGAATACTATACAAGAAATTATATATTGTAATAGTTTGTTACACAAAATGACTTTCTGCGTTACTCCCGAGGAATCCCACTGAGTGGCAGTATGGAGCTCCTTTTTACTATAGTTGTATAGAAGGTGGCTTCATTTCATTGTATATGTACTCAACCATATAAAAGCATGATATAGCAACTGTAAGAGCAGTTACATTGAATGCAAGAGATACATTCATCAGATTTTGAAGTTGGTTGTACAAGGAGTGATTACTGACACTGTATTCATATCACGTGGGAAAACCTAGAAATTTCACTGTTGTCTAACCAAGCGATCGCAGAAGAGTAATCAATGAATACTATACAAGAAATACATTGGATTGTAAATTGTAATAGTTTGTTACACAAAATGACTTTCTGCGTTACTCCCGAGGAATCCCACTGAGTAGCAGTATGGAGCACCTTTTTACTGTAGTTGTATAGAAGGTGGCTTCATTTAATTGTATATGTACTCAACCATATAAAATCAAGATATATCAACAGTAAGAGCAATTACATTGAATGCAAGAGATACATTCGTCAGATTTTGAAGTTGGTTGTACAAGGAGTGATAACTGACACTGTACTGATATCACTTTGTAAAACGTAGAAATTTCACTGTTGTCTAACCAAGAGTTCACAGAAGAGTAATCAATGAATACTATACAAGAAATACATTGGATTGTAAATTGTAATAGTTTGTTACACAAAATGACTTTCTGCGTTACTCCCGAGGAATCCCACTGAGTGGCAGTATGGAGCACCTTTTTGCTATAGTTGTATAGAAGGTGGCTTCATTTCATTGTATATGTACTCAACCATATAAAAGCATGATATAGCAACTGTAAGAGCAGTTACATTGAATGCCAGAGATACATTCATCAGATTTTGAAGTTGGTTGTACAAGGAGTGATAACTGACACTGTACTGATATCACTTTGTAAAACCTTGAAATATCACTATCCTGTAACCAACAGATCATTGAAAAGAGTAATCAATGAATACTATACAAGAAATTATATATTGTAATAGTTTGTTACACAAAATGACTTTCTGCGTTACTCTCGAGGAATCCCACTGAGTGGCAGTATGGAGCTCCTTTTTACTATAGTTGTATAGAAGGTGGCTTCATTTCATTGTATATGTACTCAACCATATAAAAGCATGATATAGCAACTGTAAGAGCAGTTACATTGAATGCCAGAGATACATTCATCAGATTTTGAAGATGTTTGTACAAGGAGTGATAACTGACACTGTACTTAAAATCACTTTGTAAAACCTAGAAATATCACTATCCTGTAACCAACAGATCATTGAAAAGAGTAATCAATGAATACTATACAAGAAATTATATATTGTAATAGTTTGTTACACAAAATGACTTTCTGCGTTACTCCCGAGGAATCCCACTGAGTGGCAGTATGGAGCTCCTTTTTACTATAGTTGTATAGAAGGTGGCTTCATTTCATTGTATATGTACTCAACCATATAAAAGCATGATATAGCAACTGTAAGAGCAGTTACATTGAATGCCAGAGATACATTCATCAGATTTTGAAGTTGGTTGTACAAGGAGTGATTACTGACACTGTATTGATATCACGTTGTAAAACGTAGAAATTTCCCTGTTGTCTAACCAAGAGATCGCAGAAGAGTAATCAATGAATACTATACAAGAAATCCATTGGATTGTAAATTGTAATAGTTTCTAACACAAAATGACTTTCTGTGTTACTCCCGAGGAATCCCACTGAGTGGCAGTATGGAGCACCTTTTTCCTCTAGCAGTATAGAAGGTGGCTTCATTTCATTGTATATGTACTCAACCATATAAAAGCATAGAAAGTCATTTTGTGAAACAAACTATTACGATATACAATTTCTTGTATAGTATTCATTGATTACTCTTTTCAGTGATCTGTTGATTACAGGATAGTGATATTTCTAGGTTTTGCCAAGTGATATCAGTACAGTGTCAGTTACCACTCCTTGTACAACCAACTTCAAAATCTGATGAATGTATGTCTTGCATTCAATGTAATTGCTCTTACAGTTGATATATCATGCTTTTACATGACTGAGTACATATACAATGAAATAAAGCCACCTTCTATACAACTATAGTAAAAAGGTGCTCCATACTGCCACTCAGTGGGATTCCTCGGGAGTAATGCAGAAAGTCATTTTGTGTATAAAACTACTACAATATACAATTTCTTGTATAGTATTTATTGATTACTGTTTTCAATGATCTGTTGATTATAGGATAGTGATATCTCTAGGTTTTACCAAGTGATATCAGTACAGTGTCAGTTACCACTCCTTGTACAACCAACTTCAAAATCTGATGAATGTATGTCTTGCATTTAATGAAACTGCTCTTACCTTTGCTATATCATGCTTTTATATGGTTGAGTAAATATACAATTATATGAAGCCACCTTCTATACAGCTAGAGGAAAAAGGTGCTCCATACTGCCACTCAGTGGGATTCCTCGGGAGTAACGCAGAAAGTCATTTTGTGTAACAAACTATTACAATTTACAATCCAATGTATTTCTTGTATAGTATTCATTGATAACTCTTCTGCAATCTCTTGGTTGGATAACAGTGAAATTTCTAGGTTTTACAAAGTGATATCAAAACACTGTCAGTTATCACTCCTTGTAAAACCAACTTCAAAATCTGATGAATGAATGTCTTGCATTCAATGTAACTGCTCTTACAGTTGCTATATCATGCTTTTATATGGTTGAGTAAATATACAATGAAATGAAGCCACCTTCTATACAACTATAGTAAAAAGGTGCTCCATACTGCCACTCAGTGGGATTCCTCGGGAGTAACGCAGAAAGTCATTTTGTGTAACAAACTATTAGAATATACAATTTCTTGTATAGTATTCATTGATTACTCTTTTCAATGATCTGTTGGTTACAGGATAGTGATATTTCTACGTTTTACAAAGTGTTATCAGTACAGTGTCAGTTATCACTCCTTGTACAACCAACTTCAAAATCTGATGAATGTATGTCTGGCATTTAATGTAACTGCTCTTACAGTTGATATATCATGCTTATTTATGGTTTACATATATAATGAAATGAGGCCACCTTCTATACAGCTAGAGGAAAAAGGTTCTCCATACTGCCACTCAGTGGGATTCCTCGGGAGTAACGCAGAAACTCATTTTATGTAACAAACTATTACAATTTACAATCCAATGTATTTCTTGTATAGTATTCATTGAGTACTCTACTGTGATCTCTTGGTTAGACAAAAGTAAAATTTCAAGGTTTTACAAAGTGATATCAGTAAAGTGTCAGTTATCACTCCTTGCACAACCAACTTCAAAATCTGATGAATGTAAGGATTGCATTCAATGTAATTGCTCTTACAGTTGCTATATCATGCTTTTACATCACTGAGTACATACACAATGAAATGAAGCCACCTTCTATACAACTATAGTAAAAAGGTTCTCCATACTGCCACTTAGTGGGATTCCTCGGGAGTAACGCAGAAAGTCATTTTGTGTAACAAACTATTACAATTTACAATCCAATGTATTTCCTGTATAGTTTTCATTGATTACTCTTCTGCGATCTCTTGGTTAGACAAAAGTGAAATGTCAAGGTTTTACAAAGTGTTATCAATACAGTGTAAGTTATCACTCCTTGCACAACCAACTTCAAAATCTGATGAATGTAAGCACTGCATTCAATGTAATTGCTCTTACAGTTGCAGAAAGTCATTTTGTGAAACGAACTATTACGATATACAATTTCTTGTATAGTATTCATTGATTACTCTTTTGAGTGATCTGTTGATTACAGGATAGTGATATTTCTAGGTTTTACCAAGTGATATCAGTACAGTGTCAGTTACCACTCCTTGTACAACCAACTTCAAAATCTGATGAATGTATGTCTTGCATTCAATGTAATTGCTCTTACAGTTGATATATCATGCTTTTACATGACTGAGTACATATACAATGAATTGAAGCCACCTTCTATACAACTATAGTAAAAAGGTGCTCCATACTGCCACTCAGTGGGATTCCTCGGGAGTAATGCAGAAAGTCATTTTGTGTATAAAACTACTACAATATACAATTTCTTGTATAGTATTTATTGATTACTGTTTTCAAAGATCTGTTGATTATAGGATAGTGATATCTCTAGGTTTTACCAAGTGATATCAGTACAGTGTCAGTTACCACTCCTTGTACAACCAACTTCAAAATCTGATGAATGTATGTCTTGCATTTAATGAAACTGCTCTTACCTTTGCTATATCATGCTTTTATATGGTTGAGTAAATATACAATTATATGAAGCCACCTTCTATACAGCTAGAGGAAAAAGGTGCTCCATACTGCCACTCAGTGGTATTCCTCGGGAGTAATGCAGAAAGTCATTTTCTGTAACAAACTATTACAATTTACAATTTCTTGTATAGTAATCATTGATTACTCTTCTGTGAACTCTTGGGTAGCCAAAAGTAAAATTTCAAGGTTTTACAAAGTGATATTAGTAAACTGTCAGTTATCACTCCTTGCACAACCAACTTCAAAATCTGATGAATTGCATTCAATGTAATTGCTCTTACAGTTGCTATATCATGCTTTTACATGACTGAGTACATATACAATGAAATGAAGCCACCTTCTATACAACTATAGTAAAAAGGTTCTCCATACTGCCACTCAGTGGGATTCCTCGGGAGTAACGCAGAAAGTCATTTTGTGAAACAAACTATTACAATATACAATTTCTTGTATAGTATTCATTGATTACTCTTTTCAGTGATCTGTTGATTACAGGATAGTGATATTTCTAGGTTTTACCAAGTGATATCAGTACAGTGTCAGTTACCACTCCTTGTACAACCAACTCCAAAATCTGATGAATGTATGTCTTGCATTCAATGTAATTGCTCTTACAGTTGATATATCATGCTTTTACATGACTGAGTACATATACAATGAAATGAAGCCACCTTCTATACAACTATAGTAAAAAGGTGCTCCATACTGCCACTCAGTGGGATTCCTCGAGAGTAAAGCAGAAAGACATTTTGTGTATAAAACTACTACAATATACAATTTCTTGTATAGTATTTATTGATTTCTGTTTTCAATGATCTGTTGATTATAGGATAGTGATATTTCTAGGTTTTACCAAGTGATATAAGTACAGTGTCAGTTACCACTCCTTGTACAACCAACTTCAAAATCTGATGAATGTATGTCTTGCATTTAATGAAACTGCTCTTTCCTTTGCTATATCATGCTTTTATATGGTTGAGTAAATATACAATGAAATGAAGTCACCTTCTATACAGCTAGAGGAAAAAGGTGCTCCATACTGTCACTCAGTGGGATTCCTCGGGAGTAACGCAGAAAGTCATTTTCTGTAACAAACTATTACAATTTACAATTTCTTGTATAGTATTCATTGATTACTCTTTTCAATGATCTCTTGGTTAAGGATCGTGATATTTCTAGGTTTTACAATGTGATATCAGTACAGTCTCAGTTATCACTCCTTGAACAAGCAACTTCACAATCTGATGAATGTATGTTTTGCATTCAATGTAATTGCTCTTACATTTGATTTATCTTGCTTTTATATGGTTGAGTACATATACAATTAAATGAAGCCACGTTCTATACAGCTAGAGGAAAAAGGTGCTCCATACTGCCACTCAGCGGGATTCCTCGGGACTAACACAGGAAATCATTTTGTGTAATAAACTATTACAATTTACAATCCAAAGTATTTCTTGTATAGTACTCATTGATTACTCTTCTACGATCTCTTGGTTGGATAACAGTGAAATTTCTAGGTTTTACAAAGTGATATCAAAACACAGTCAGTTATCACTCCTTGTACAACCAATTTCAAAATCTGATGAATGTATGTCTTCCATTCAATGTAACTGCTCTTACAGTTGCTATAGCATGTTTTTATATGGTTGAGTACATATACAATGAAATGAAGCCACCTTCTATACAACTATAGTAAAAAGGTGCTCCATACTGCCACTCAGTGGGATTCCTTGGGAGTAACACAGAAAGTCATTTTGTGTTACAAACTATTACAATTTACAATCCAATGTATTTCTTGTATGGTATTAATTGATTACTCTTCTGTGAACTCTTGGTTAGACAACAGTGAAATTTCTAGGTTTTTCAAAGTGATATCAATACATTGTCAGTTATCACTCCTTGTACAACCAACTTCAAAATCTGATGAATGTATCTCTTGCATTCAATGTAACTGCTCTTACCGTTGCTATATCATGCTTTTATATGGTTGAGTACATATACAATGAAATGAAGCCACCTTCTATACAACTACAGTAAAAAGGTGCTCCATACTGCTACTCAGTGGGATTCCTCGGGAGTAACGCAGAAAGTCATTTTGTGTAACAAAATATTACAATTTACAATCCAATGTATTTCCTGTATAGTATTCATTGATTACTCTTCTGTGAACTCTTGGTTAGACAACAGTGAAATTTCTAGGTTTTACAAAGTGATATCAGTACAGTGTCAGTTATCACTCCTTGTACAACCAACTTCAAAATCTGATGAATGTATGTCTTGCATTTAATGAAACTGCTCTTTCCTTTGCTATATCATGCTTTTATATGGTTGAGTACATATACAATGAAATGAACCCACCTTCTATACTGCTAGAGGAAAAAGGTGCTCCATACTGCCACTCAGTGGGATTCCTCGGGAGTAACACAGAAAGTCATTTTGTGTTAGAAACTATTACAATTTACAATCCAATGGATTTCTTGTATAGTATTCATTCATTACTCTTCTGCGATCTCTTGGTTGGATAACAGTGAAATTTCTAGGTTTTACAAAGTGATATCAAAACACTGTCAGTTATCACTCCTTGTAAAACCAACTTCAAAATCTGATGAATGAATGTCTTGCATTCAATGTAACTGCTCTTACAGTTGCTATATCATGCTTTTATATGGTTGAGTAAATATACAATGAAATGAAGCCACCTTCTATAAAACTATAGTAAAAAGGTGCTCCATACTGCCACTCAGTGGGATTCCTCGGGAGTAACGCAGAACGTTATTTTGTGTAACAAACTATTAGAATATACAATTTCTTGTATAGTATTCATTGACTACTCTTTTCAATGATCTGTTGGTTACAGGATAGTGATATTTCTAGGTCTTACAAAGTGTTAGTTATCACTCCTTGTACAACCAACTTCAAAATCTGATGAATGTATGTCTTTCATTTAATGTAACTGCTCTTACAGTTGACATATCATGCTTATTTATTGTTTACATATACAATGAAATGACGCCACCTTCAATACAGCTAGAGGAAAAAGGTTCTCCATACTGCCACTCAGTGGGATTCCTCGGGAGTAACGCAGAAAGTCATTTTGTGTAAAAAACTACTACAATATACAATTTCTTGTATAGTATTTATTGATTACTGTTTTCAATGATCTTTTGATTATACGATAGTGAAATTTCTAGGTTTTACAAAGTGATATCAGTACAGTGTCAGTTATCACTCCTTGTACAACCAACTTCAAAATCTGATGAATGTATATTTTGCATTCAATGTAATTGCTCTTACATTTGATATATCTTGCTTTTATATAGTTGAGTACATATATAATTATATGAAGCCACCTTCTATACAGCTAGAGGAAAAAGGTGCTCCATACTGCCACTCAGTGGGATTCCTCGGGAGTAACACAGAAAGTCATTTTCTGTTAGAAACTATTACAATTTACAATCCAATGTATTTCTTGTATAGTATTCATTGATTACTCTTCTGTGAACTCTTGGTTAGACAACAGTGAAATTTCTAAGTTTTTCAAAGTGATATCAATACAGTGTCACTTATCACTCCTTGTACAACCAACTTCAAAATCTGATGAATGTATCTCTTGCATTCAATGTAACTGCTCTTACTGTTGCTATATCATGCTTTTATATGGTTGAGTACATATACAATGAAATGAAGCCACCTTCTATACAACTACATTAAAAAGGTCCTCCATACTGCCACTCAGTGGGATTCCTCGGGAGTAACGCAGAAAGTCATTTTGTGTAACAAACTATTACAATTTACAATCCAATATATTTCTTGTATAGTATTCATTGATTACTCTTCTGCGATCTCTTGGTTAGACAACAGTGAAATTTCTAGGTTTTACAACGTGATATCAATACAGTGTCAGTAATCACTCCTTGTACAACCAACTTCAAAATCTGATGAATGTATCTCTTGCATTCAATGTAACTGCTCTTACAGTTGCTATATCATGCTTTTATATGGTTGAGTACATATACAATGAAATGAAGCCACCTTCTATACAACTATAGTAAGAAGGAGCTCCATACTGCCACTCAGTGAGATTCCTCGGGAGTAACGCAGAAAGTCATTTTGTGTAATAAACTATTACAATATACAATTTCTTGTATAGTATTCATTGATTACTCTTTTCAATGATCTGTTGGTTACAGGATAGTGATATTTCTAGGTTTTACAAAGTGATATCAGTACATTATCAGTTATCACTCCTTGTACAAACAACTTCAAAATCTGATGAATGTATCTCTGGCATTCAATGTAACTGCTCTTACAGTTGCTATATCATGCTTTTATATGGTTGAGTACATATACAATGAAATGAAGCCACCTTCTATACAACTATAGCAAAAAGGTGCTCCATACTGCCACTCAGTGGGATTCCTCGGGAGTAACGCAGAAAGTCATTTTGTGTAACAAAGTATTACAATTTACAATCCAATGTATTTCTTGGATAGTATTCCTTGATTACTCTTCTGTGAACTCTTGGTTCGACAACAGTGAAATTTCTACGTTTTACAAAGTGATATCAGTACAGTGTCAGTTATCACTCCTTGTACAACCAACTTCAAAATCTGATGAATGTATCTCTTGCATTCAATGTAATTGATCTTACAGTTGATATATCTTGATTTTATATGGTTGAGTACATATACAATTAAATGAAGCCACCTTCTATGCAACTACAGTAAAAAGGTGCTCCATACTGCCACTCAGTGGGATTCCTCGGGAGTAACGCAGAAAGTCATTTTGTGTAACAAACTATTACAATTTACAATCCAATGTATTTCTTGTATACTATTCATTGATTACTCTTCTGCGATCTCTTGGTTAGACAACAGTGAAATTTCTAGGTTTTACAACGTGATATCAATACAGTGTCAGTAATCACTCCTTGTACAACCAACTTCAAAATCTGATGAATGTATCTCTTGCATTCAATGTAACTGCTCTTACAGTTGCTATATCTTGATTTTATATTGTTGAGTACATATACAATTAAATGAAGCCACCTTCTATACAGCTGGAGGAAAAAGGTGCTCCATACTGCCACTCAGTGGGATTCCTCGGGAGAAACGCAGAAAGTCATTTTCTGTAACAAACTATTACAATATATAATTTCTTGTATAGTATTCATTGATTACTCTTTTCAATGATCTGTTCGTTACAGGATAGTGATATTTCTAGGTTTTACAAAGTGATATCAGTACAGTATCAGTTATCACTCCTTGTACAACCACCTTCAAAATCTTATGAATGTATGTCTTGCATTCAATGTAATTGCTCTTACACTTGATATAACATGCTATTGCAAGATTGAGTACATATACAATGAAATGAAGCCACCTTCTATACAGCTAGAGGAAAAAGGTGCTCCATACTGCCACTCAGTGAGAATCCTTGGGAGTAACACAGAAAATAATTTTGTGTAACAAACTATTACAATTTACAATCCAATGTATTTCTTGTATAGTATTCATTGATTACTCTTCTGCGATCGCTTGGTTAGACAACAGTGAAATTTCTAGGTTTTCCCACGTGATATCAATACAGTGTCAGTAATCACTCCTTGTACAACCAACTTCAAAATCTGATGAATGTATCTCTTGCATTCAATGTAACTGCTCTTACAGTTGCTATATCATGCTTTTATATGGTTGAGTACATATACAATGAAATGAAGCCACCTTCTATACAACTATAGTAAAAAGGAGCTCCATACTGCCACTCAGTGGGATTCCTCGGGAGTAACGCAGAAAGTCATTTTATGTAACAAACTATTACAATATATAATTTCTTGTATAGTATTCATTGATTACTCTTTTCAATGATCTGTTGGTTACAAGATAGTGATATTTCTCGGTTTTACAAAGTGATATCAGTACAGTGTCAGTTATCACTCCTTGTACAAACAACTTCAAAATCTGATGAATGTATCTCTGGCATTCAATGTAACTGCTCTTACAGTTGCTATATCATGCTTTTATATGGTTGAGTACATATACAATGAAATGAAGCCACCTTCTATACAACTATAGCAAAAAAGTGCTCCATACTGCCACTCAGTGGGATTCCTCGGGAGTAACGCAGAAAGTCATTTTGTTTAACAAACTATTACAATATATAATTTCTTGTATAGTATTCATTGATTACTCTTTTCAATGATCTGTTGGTTACAGGATAGTGATATTTCTAGGTTTTACAAAGTGATTTTAAGTACAGTGTCAGTTATCACTCCTTGTACAAACAACTTCAAAATCTGATGAATGTATCTCTGGCATTCAATGTAACTGCTCTTACAGTTGCTATATCATGCTTTTATATGGTTGAGTACATATACAATGAAATGAAGCCACCTTCTATACAACTATAGCAAAAAGGTGCTCCATACTGCCGCTCAGTGGGATTCCTCGGGAGTAACGCAGAAAGTCATTTTGTGTAACAAACTATTACAATTTACAATCCAATGTATTTCTTGTATAGTATTCATTGATTACTCTTCTGTGAACTCTTGGTTAGACAACAGTGAAATTTCTACGTTTTACAAAGTGATATCAGTACAGTGTCAGTTATCACTCCTTGTACAAAGAACTTCAAAATCTGATGAATGTATCTCTGGCATTCAATGTAACTGCACTTACAGTTGCTATATCATGCTTTTATATGGTTGAGTACATATACAATGAAATGAAGCCACCTTCTATACAACTATAGCAAAAAGGTGCTCCATACTGCCACTCAGTGGGATTCCTCAGGAGTAACGCATAAAGTCATTTTGTGTAACAAACTATAACAATTTACAATCCAATGTATTTCTTGTATAGTATTCATTGATTACTCTTCTGTGAACTCTTGGTTAGACAACAGTGAAATTTCTACGTTTTACAAAGTGATATCAGTACAGTGTCAGTTATCACTCCTTGTACAACCAACTTCAAAATCTGATGAATGTATCTCTTGCATTCAATGTAACTGCTCTTACCGTTGCTATATCATGCTTTTATATGGTTGAGTACATATACAATGAAATGAAGCCACCTTCTATACAACTACAGTAAAAAGGTGCTCCATACTGCCACTCAGTGGGATTCCTCGGGAGTAACGCAGAAAGTCATTTTATGTAACAAACTATTACAATATATAATTTCTTGTATAGTATTCATTGATTACTCTTTTCAATGATCTGTTGGTTAGAGGATAGTGATATTTCTAGGTTTTACAAAGTGATTTTAAGTACAGTGTCAGTTATCACTCCTTGTACAAACAACTTCAAAATCTGATGAATGTATCTCTGGCATTCAATGTAACTGCTCTTACAGTTGCTATATCATGCTTTTATATGGTTGAGTACATATACAATGAAATGAAGCCACCTTCTATACAACTATAGTAAAAAGGAGCTCCATACTGCCACTCAGTGGGATTCCTCGGGAGTAACGCAGAAAGTCATTTTGTGTAACAAACTATTACAATATATAATTTCTTGTATAGTATTCATTGATTACTCTTTTCAATGATCTGTTGGTTACAGGATAGTGATATTTCTAGGTTTTACAAAGTGATATCAGTACCGTGTCAGTTATCACTCCTTGTACAACCAACTTCAAAATCTGATGAATGTATCTCTGGCATTCAATGTAACTGCTCTTACAGTTGCTATATCATGCTTTTATATGGTTGAGTACATATACAATGAAATGAAGCCACCTTCTATACAACTATAGCAAAAAGGTGCTCCATACTGCCGCTCAGTGGGATTCCTCGGGAGTAACGCAGAAAGTCATTTTGTGTAACAAACTATTACAATTTACAATCCAATGTATTTCTTGTATAGTATTCATTGATTACTCTTCTGTGAACTCTTGGTTAGACAACAGTGAAATTTCTACGTTTTACAAAGTGATATCAGTACAGTGTCAGTTATCACTCCTTGTACAAAGAACTTCAAAATCTGATGAATGTATCTCTGGCATTCAATGTAACTGCACTTACAGTTGCTATATCATGCTTTTATATGGTTGAGTACATATACAATGAAATGAAGCCACCTTCTATACAAGTATAGTAAAAAGGTGCTCCATACTGCCACTCAGTGGGATTCCTCGTGAGTAACGCAGAAAGTCATTTTGTGTAACAAACTATTACAATATACAATTTCTTGTATAGTATTCATTGATTACTCTTTTCAATGATCTGTTGGTTACAGGATAGTGATATTTCTAGGTTTTACAAAGTGATATCAGTACAGTGTCAGTTATCACTCCTTGTACAACCAACTTCAAAATCTGATGAATGTATCTCTTGCATTCAATGTAATTGCTCTTACCGTTGCTATATCATGCTTTTATATGGTTGAGTACATATACAACGAAATGAAGCCACCTTCTATACAACTACAGTAAAAAGGTGCTCTATACAGCCACTCAGTGGGATTCCTCGGGAGTAACGCAGAAAGTCATTTTGTGTAACAAACTATTACAATTTACAATCCAATGTATTTCTTGTATAGTATTCATTGATTACTCTTCTGTGAACTCTTGGTTAGACAACAGTGAAATTTCTAGGTTTTTCAAAGTGATATCAATACATTGTCACTTATCACTCCTTGTACAACCAACTTCAAAATCTGATGAATGTATCTCTTGCATTCAATGTAACTGCTCTTACCGTTGCTATATCATGCTTTTATATGGTTGAGTACATATACAATGAAATGAAGCCACCTTCTATACAACTACAGTAAAAAGGTGCTCCATACTGCCACTCAGTGGGATTCCTCGGGAGTAACGCAGAAAGTCATTTTATGTAACAAACTATTACAATATATAATTTCTTGTATAGTATTCATTGATTACTCTTTTCAATGATCTGTTGGTTAGAGGATAGTGATATTTCTAGGTTTTACAAAGTGATTTTAAGTACAGTGTCAGTTATCACTCCTTGTACAAACAACTTCAAAATCTGATGAATGTATCTCTGGCATTCAATGTAACTGCTCTTACAGTTGCTATATCATGCTTTTATATGGTTGAGTACATATACAATGAAATGAAGCCACCTTCTATACAACTATAGTAAAAAGGAGCTCCATACTGCCACTCAGTGGGATTCCTCGGGAGTAACGCAGAAAGTCATTTTGTGTAACAAACTATTACAATATGTAATTTCTTGTATAGTATTCATTGATTACTCTTTTCAATGATCTGTTGGTTACAGGATAGTGATATTTCTAGGTTTTACAAAGTGATATCAGTACAGTGTCAGTTATCACTCCTTGTACAACCAACTTCAAAATCTGATGAATGTATCTCTGGCATTCAATGTAACTGCTCTTACAGTTGCTATATCATGCTTTTATATGGTTGAGTACATATACAATGAAATGAAGCCACCTTCTATACAACTATAGCAAAAAGGTGCTCCATACTGCCGCTCAGTGGGATTCCTCGGGAGTAACGCAGAAAGTCATTTTGTGTAACAAACTATTACAATTTACAATCCAATGTATTTCTTGTATAGTATTCATTGATTACTCTTCTGTGAACTCTTGGTTAGACAACAGTGAAATTTCTACGTTTTACAAAGTATTACAATTTACAATCCAATGTATTTCTTGGATAGTATTCCTTGATTACTCTTCTGTGAACTCTTGGTTCGACAACAGTGAAATTTCTACGTTTTATAAAGTGATATCAGTACAGTGTCAGTTATCACTCCTTGTACAACCAACTTCAAAATCTGATGAATGTATCTCTTGCATTCAATGTAATTGATCTTACAGTTGATATATCTTGATTTTATATGGTTGAGTACATATACAATTAAATGAAGCCACCTTCTATGCAACTACAGTAAAAAGGTGCTCCATACTGCCACTTAGTTTGATTCCTCGGGAGTAACGCAGAAAGTCATTTTGTGTAACAAACTATTACAATTTACAATCCAATGTATTTCTTGGATAGTATTCATTGATTACTCTTCTGTGAACTCTTGGTTAGACAACAGTGAAATTTCTACGTTTTACAAAGTGATATCAGTACAGTGTCAGTTATCACTCCTTGTACAACCAGCTTGAAAATCTGATGAATGTATCTCTTGCATTCAATGTAATTGCTCTTACAGTTGATATATCTTGATTTTATATGGTTGAGTACATATACAATTAAATGAAGCCACCTTCTATACAACTACAGTAAAAAGGTGCTCCATACTGCCACCCAGTGGGATTCCTCGGGAGTAACGCAGAAAGTCATATTGTGTAACAAACTAATACAATTTACAATCCAATGTATTTCTTGTATAGTATTCATTGATTACTCTTCTGCGATCTCTTTGTTAGACAACAGTGAAATTTCTAGGTTTTACAACGTGATATCAATACATTGTCACTTATCACTCCTTGTACAACCAACTTCAAAATCTGATGAATGTATCTCTTGTATTCAATGTAACTGCTCTTACCGTTGCTATATCATGCTTTTATATGGTTGAGTACATATACAATGAAATGAAGCCACCTTCTATACAAGTATAGTAAAAAGGTGCTCCATACTGCCACTCAGTGGGATTCCTCGTGAGTAACGCAGAAAGTCATTTTGTGTAACAAACTATTACAATATACAATTTCTTGTATAGTATTCATTGATTACTCTTTTCAATGATCTGTTGGTTACAGGATAGTGATATTTCTAGGTTTTACAAAGTGATATCAGTACAGTGTCAGTTATCACTCCTTGTACAAACAACTTCAAAATCTGATGAATGTAACTCTGCCATTCAATGTAACTGCTCTTACAGTTGCTATATCATGCTTTTATATGGTTGAGTACATATACAATGAAATGAAGCCACCTTCTATACAACTATAGCAAAAAGGTGCTCCATACTGCCACTTAGTTTGATTCCTCGGGAGTAACGCAGAAAGTCATTTTGTGTAACAAACTATTACAATTTACAATCCAATGTATTTCTTGGATAGTATTCATTGATTACTCTTCTGTGAACTCTTGGTTAGACAACAGTGAAATTTCTACGTTTTACAAAGTGATATCAGTACAGTGTCAGTTATCACTCCTTGTACAACCAGCTTGAAAATCTGATGAATGTATCTCTTGCATTCAATGTAATTGCTCTTACAGTTGATATATCTTGATTTTATATGGTTGAGTACATATACAATTAAATGAAGCCACCTTCTATACAACTACAGTAAAAAGGTGCTCCATACTGCCACCCAGTGGGATTCCTCGGGAGTAACGCAGAAAGTCATATTGTGTAACAAACTAATACAATTTACAATCCAATGTATTTCTTGTATAGTATTCATTGATTACTCTTCTGCGATCTCTTTGTTAGACAACAGTGAAATTTCTAGGTTTTACAACGTGATATCAATACATTGTCACTTATCACTCCTTGTACAACCAACTTCAAAATCTGATGAATGTATCTCTTGTATTCAATGTAACTGCTCTTACCGTTGCTATATCATGCTTTTATATGGTTGAGTACATATACAATGAAATGAAGCCACCTTCTATACAACTATAGTAAAAAGGTGCTCCATACTGCCACTCAGTGGGATTCCTCGTGAGTAACGCAGAAAGTCATTTTGTGTAACAAACTATTACAATATGTAATTTCTTGTATAGTATTCATTGATTACTCTTTTCAATGATCTGTTGGTTACAGGATAGTGATATTTCTAGGTTTTACAAAGTGATATCAGTACAGTGTCAGTTATCACTCCTTGTACAACCAACTTCAAAATCTGATGAATGTATCTCTGGCATTCAATGTAACTGCTCTTACAGTTGCTATATCATGCTTTTATATGGTTGAGTACATATACAATGAAATGAAGCCACCTTCTATACAACTATAGCAAAAAGGTGCTCCATACTGCCGCTCAGTGGGATTCCTCGGGAGTAACGCAGAAAGTCATTTTGTGTAACAAACTATTACAATTTACAATCCAATGTATTTCTTGTATAGTATTCATTGATTACTCTTCTGTGAACTCTTGGTTAGACAACAGTGAAATTTCTACGTTTTACAAAGTATTACAATTTACAATCCAATGTATTTCTTGGATAGTATTCCTTGATTACTCTTCTGTGAACTCTTGGTTCGACAACAGTGAAATTTCTACGTTTTATAAAGTGATATCAGTACAGTGTCAGTTATCACTCCTTGTACAACCAACTTCAAAATCTGATGAATGTATCTCTTGCATTCAATGTAATTGATCTTACAGTTGATATATCTTGATTTTATATGGTTGAGTACATATACAATTAAATGAAGCCACCTTCTATGCAACTACAGTAAAAAGGTGCTCCATACTGCCACTTAGTTTGATTCCTCGGGAGTAACGCAGAAAGTCATTTTGTGTAACAAACTATTACAATTTACAATCCAATGTATTTCTTGGATAGTATTCATTGATTACTCTTCTGTGAACTCTTGGTTAGACAACAGTGAAATTTCTACGTTTTACAAAGTGATATCAGTACAGTGTCAGTTATCACTCCTTGTACAACCAGCTTGAAAATCTGATGAATGTATCTCTTGCATTCAATGTAATTGCTCTTACAGTTGATATATCTTGATTTTATATGGTTGAGTACATATACAATTAAATGAAGCCACCTTCTATACAACTACAGTAAAAAGGTGCTCCATACTGCCACCCAGTGGGATTCCTCGGGAGTAACGCAGAAAGTCATATTGTGTAACAAACTAATACAATTTACAATCCAATGTATTTCTTGTATAGTATTCATTGATTACTCTTCTGCGATCTCTTTGTTAGACAACAGTGAAATTTCTAGGTTTTACAACGTGATATCAATACATTGTCACTTATCACTCCTTGTACAACCAACTTCAAAATCTGATGAATGTATCTCTTGTATTCAATGTAACTGCTCTTACCGTTGCTATATCATGCTTTTATATGGTTGAGTACATATACAATGAAATGAAGCCACCTTCTATACAAGTATAGTAAAAAGGTGCTCCATACTGCCACTCAGTGGGATTCCTCGTGAGTAACGCAGAAAGTCATTTTGTGTAACAAACTATTACAATATACAATTTCTTGTATAGTATTCATTGATTACTCTTTTCAATGATCTGTTGGTTACAGGATAGTGATATTTCTAGGTTTTACAAAGTGATATCAGTACAGTGTCAGTTATCACTCCTTGTACAAACAACTTCAAAATCTGATGAATGTAACTCTGCCATTCAATGTAACTGCTCTTACAGTTGCTATATCATGCTTTTATATGGTTGAGTACATATACAATGAAATGAAGCCACCTTCTATACAACTATAGCAAAAAGGTGCTCCATACTGCCACTTAGTTTGATTCCTCGGGAGTAACGCAGAAAGTCATTTTGTGTAACAAACTATTACAATTTACAATCCAATGTATTTCTTGGATAGTATTCATTGATTACTCTTCTGTGAACTCTTGGTTAGACAACAGTGAAATTTCTACGTTTTACAAAGTGATATCAGTACAGTGTCAGTTATCACTCCTTGTACAACCAGCTTGAAAATCTGATGAATGTATCTCTTGCATTCAATGTAATTGCTCTTACAGTTGATATATCTTGATTTTATATGGTTGAGTACATATACAATTAAATGAAGCCACCTTCTATACAACTACAGTAAAAAGGTGCTCCATACTGCCACCCAGTGGGATTCCTCGGGAGTAACGCAGAAAGTCATATTGTGTAACAAACTAATACAATTTACAATCCAATGTATTTCTTGTATAGTATTCATTGATTACTCTTCTGCGATCTCTTTGTTAGACAACAGTGAAATTTCTAGGTTTTACAACGTGATATCAATACATTGTCACTTATCACTCCTTGTACAACCAACTTCAAAATCTGATGAATGTATCTCTTGTATTCAATGTAACTGCTCTTACCGTTGCTATATCATGCTTTTATATGGTTGAGTACATATACAATGAAATGAAGCCACCTTCTATACAACTATAGTAAAAAGGTGCTCCATACTGCCACTCAGTGGGATTCCTCGTGAGTAACGCAGAAAGTCATTTTGTGTAACAAACTATTACAATATACAATTTCTTGTATAGTATTCATTGATTACTCTTTTCAATGATCTGTTGGTTACAGGATAGTGATATTTCTAGGTTTTACAAAGTGATATCAGTACAGTGTCAGTTATCACTCCTTGTACAAAGAACTTCAAAATCTGATGAATGTATCTCTGGCATTCAATGTAACTGCACTTACAGTTGCTATATCATGCTTTTATATGGTTGAGTACGTATACAATGAAATGAAGCCACCTTCTATACAACTATAGCAAAAAGGTGCTCCATACTGCCACTTAGTGGGATTCCTCAGGAGTAACGCAGAAAGTCATTTTGTGTAACAAACTATAACAATTTACAATCCAATGTATTTCTTGTATAGTATTCATTGATTACTCTTCTGTGAACTCTTGGTTAGACAACAGTGAAATTTCTACGTTTTACAAAGTGATATCAGTACAGTGTCAGTTATCACTCCTTGTACAACCAACTTGAAAATCTGATGAATGTTTGCCACCCCAGCAGGAATAACGAGACACACAACAGTCTTGGAATTAAACAAGGGCCACTTTATTGAATTACAAACATTGCAGCAACGGGGAAAAACATAGGCAAGCCTGGAACAGGCAAGGCAGGCGTCATTCCCTGACCTGCCTCCTTGCCCTTGTAGGGCGGGTCACCCCAGCTCCGGTCTTGAGCCACCGATCTGGCTCGTGACCGGCAGCCTGGCAAGCTGGTTGCCACCTAGGAGCGCCTACCCCTGAAGCCTTACAACTTGCAGGGAGGTGCCTGACCTAAGAGTTTCCCAGAGGCGATCGCCATTCCCTGCCCTAGGCCTTAAAACCCGAGGGCAGTTCCTGACGACCTCCTGTTCCCTAACGGGATATGCCGTGAGGTGCTCACGAGTTCCGTTTACTTGCTTGCACAATCCTGCCAAGTGACCTAGTTAAGCCCCGACCACACCTACAACCCTTAATCCGCTGCCCTCAGTGTAAGGTAGGCAAAAACATCTCCCCCATTTGGCCAATCGTGGGAGAGGTGAAAAATTCCTACCTGGCCCCATAGGCGACCAGCCAGTAGCCTACACTAAGAACAGGGCGGGCGGGTGGGCGAGCACGAGGAACAAGAGGAAGAGCGAGAGCGGGGCTCGGCCCTTTAAACAGGCTGGCCCCGCCTCGCCGACTCCAGGACGCATTGCGTCCTTCCTGCTGTTGCCCCGCCCTCCTGCGGGGCGGCAAAGCAGCACCCGGGCGCCATCGGCGTGGCCGGGCGCCCGGGAGCCCCAGTTGCCACCCCAGCAGGAATAACGAGACACACAACAGTCTTGGAATTAAACAAGGGCCACTTTATTGAATTACAAACATTGCAGCAACGGGGAAAAACATAGGCAAGCCTGGAACAGGCAAGGCAGGCGTCATTCCCTGACCTGCCTCCTTGCCCTTGTAGGGCGGGTCACCCCAGCTCCGGTCTTGAGCCACCGATCTGGCTCGTGACCGGCAGCCTGGCAAGCTGGTTGCCACCTAGGAGCGCCTACCCCTGAAGCCTTACAACTTGCAGGGAGGTGCCTGACCTAAGAGGTTCCCAGAGGCGATCGCCATTCCCTGCCCTAGGCCTTAAAACCCGAGGGCAGTTCCTGACGACCTCCTGTTCCCTAACGGGATATGCCGTGAGGTGCTCACCAGTTCCGTTTACTTGCTTGCACAATCCTGCCATAGCCAAGGCCAAGCCTCTGCTTTGGCCTTTGCTCCCCATTCAGTGACCAAGCACCAACCGTATCCCGTGCTGCAAATCCCGTAAAAATAATTCATTGCCCTTGTCCGACAAATGCACCCCGTCTGGCCTATACAGATCTGACAATTCCACCCGTATCCCGGGGTGCTGTAAAAAGACCCCCAACCCGGCTTCCATAGCCTTCCGCATTTGCCTGTTGACCTTTCGCCTGGCACGGTCAATACACCTGGGGTCGCCCAAGTTCCTCCACTCCTTGCGAGGTAGGATGGCTGACCAAACAATCTGCACTTGTGGCCACCTTGCTCTTATCCTCACAAGGTCAGCCTCCGCCTGCACCACAAGAGCCTTACCCTTCATCAGCCCCAAATCATTACCCCCTAGGTGTATCACCAAGACCTGAGGCGGAAGCCCTCTTCGTTCATCGAATAGCAGGGGAAGGAGCGCCGGCCACCCCATGCCTCTCCGTCCCAGCCACTCGACCACTGCCCGGTCACTAAGGCCCAGTTGAGACCCGATGGGTGTCCTCCGGGCCTGATGAGCCGCCCAAAAGATCATGCTATGGCCGCAAACCAGAACACGCCGTCTTGTCCCACCGTCAGCAGCCTCTGCAAAAGGAACTGGATTAAGTTGGCAACGTCATCTACCTATCCCAACCTATCCCTAAAGTCAATCAACCTACTTCCTGCAAGCCCGAACATAGCCTTTATAACAGCGGGACCTCCATCGCCCAATCCTCTGAACCTCACCGGTGGGGTACCCCATTGCTGCCGCTGTGGACGCCGCCCCAATTCGAAATGAGTGGGTTCCAAACCGCACTCCAACCAATCCTAACCGCTCCAGTGCCTTCTTTGTCACACTCCAAAATTGGAATTTGGTGAGAGGGGTACCATCCGCGTGCCGGAATAGGTACCCGTGGCCATCCCCCCGCAGTGCTAAAAAGTGGCGTAAAGCCAGCACTGGGCATAAGTCTGCCTCAGAACAGCGGTCCAACTCGATCTTGACACCCCTACCACGCTGATCGGTTTTGGATCGGCGCAGCCGAATTCTAACTTTCGATTCCGGGAAAGAGATGTCCCGCCTCTCCAGGGCAGTGCCAGAGGCGTCCCTGCGAGAGCCAGCCACCAGCTCACTGACTCGCAGTGCCCCAAAAAAGGCAACCAAAGATGCTGCCTGAAACAGGGCGGCCTCGTAGCCATCACTGCAGTAGGTAATCCACTGCGCCCCGAGCCCCCGCAGCACATCTGGGGTCAGGGGCATCCTGGTGTCCGCAACCCTGCCCCGTTCCCGTGACCAGCCCTCAAGCATCTGCCGAATACGGAAATCGCTTGTTGCATCATCAAACCCAGCCGCCTTACTGGCATAGGCCAATGCGGACAGCTTGCCCCTGATGGTGTGCGCTGCCAGGCCCCCCCTTCTCATTGCTACACAAAACTGCATCAAATGCGCCACTGGTATGGGCCAGATTTGCTGCAGGCCAACCCCCTCCCGGAAGGACAGGAACTGCTTACCCGCCCTCATGTAAGCTCTTCGTGTGGCCGGGGCGAGGGCCAAATGCATGGCCCTGTTGGCCTCAGCCCTCCAATCCTCCATACCTCCTCTGGCACCCGCACTGGGAACTGGTCGGCTTCCGGAGCTAGCTGACGGAATCTCGTCATCTGTTTGCGAGAGAGAGCGTCCGCGACCCCATTACTGACCCCCGGAATGTGCCTGGCCTTAAACATGATGTTGTGACGCAAGCACTGCAGTGTAAAAGCCCGCACCAGAGCCATGACCCTGGGTGACCTTGATGTCAGTGAGTTGATAACGTGTACCGTGGACATGTTGTCACACCAGAAGTGGACCGTTTGATTGGAAAGTTCCCGTGCCCAAACCCATACAGCCGCCACAATTGGGAAAAATTCCAGGAAGGTCAGGTCCTTGACCCATCCTGCCTGGAACCAGGCCTGCGGCCAGTCACCCACACACCAATGTCCCCTAAAATATACACCAAACCCCGAGGAACCCGCAGCATCTGAAGTGACCTGCAGCTCAGCCTCCAGTAGGAGTTCCTCGCGCCAGAAGGAAACCCCGTTGTATGATCGCAAGAACTGCTGCCATACAAGGAGGTCCTCCCGCATCACCTTGGTTACCCTAGCTCTATGGTGTGGTAGGCGAAGGCCTGCCATTGACTCACATAGTCTCCGGACGAAGGCCCTCCCGGGTGCCACAACTCTACAGGCAAAGTTGAGATGGCCAACCAACCGCTGCAATTCCAGCAATGTTACCTTTGACTGTGCCATCGCCGTGTCCACCAAACTCCGTAATGCCTCTAGTTTGTCCCTAGGCAACCTGCAGCACTGTCCCATCGTATCAATTTCTATTCCTAAGTAGGTCAAGGTGGATGTGGGGCCCTCTGTTTTTTCATGAGCAAGAGGAACACCAAGTTCCCCCGCCAAAGTGATGAAACTTGACATCAGGTACCCACACTGCCCTGTCCCCCTCCCACCTACCAACAAGAAATCATCCAGGTAGTGGGCTGTACTGCCGAGGCCGGTCCTGCACCGCAATGCCCATTCCAAAAAGGAACTAAACCGCTCAAAGGCGGCACAAGACACCGAGCATCCCATGGGGAGTGCCCTATCCATGTAGAATTTACCCTCGAAGGCAAACCCCAAGAGCTCGAAATCATCCGGGTGAACAGGAAGGAGGCGGAAGGCTGACTTGATGTCACACTTCGCCAGCTCCGCCCCCTTGCCGCACCGACGCACTATGCGCATTGCCTGATCAAAGGACGTGTACCTAACAGAACATAAATGGTCTGGTATTGCGTCGTTCACCGATTCCCCCCTTGGGTAGGATAGGTGGTGAATGAGGCGATACTCTCCTGGTGCTTTCTTAGGCACCACTCCCAATGGGGAAACCCTTAAATTTGTAACAGGAGGAGCAGCAAAGGGGCCAAGGACTCTACCTTCCCTACATTCCTTAGCGATCTTCTCTCGAACTATATGCTCCATTCCGACCACAGATTTTAAATTTGGAGCCATATATGACACCCTAGGTCCTTGGTACGGTATTCTGAAGCCACCCTGAAACCCCTCCCACAGGTAAACCTGGTCGCGGACATGAGGGTAATCCCGCAACCAGGTTTCCAAAACCAGTAACTTAATTGGGCTGGGCCCCTTTTCCAAGAGGGGGGTTGTGACCGCTCCCACCCCCTCCGCGTTTACCACCCCTACCACTCCCCTTACCCTTTGGCTTGGGGCAGTTGGCAAAGGCATGGGGCCCTGCGCACAGTGGACACTCGTGTCTAAAAGAGCATGCCTTGCGGCCACAGGTCCCATGAGAGGTGAACTCCCAGCAAAGCGGGCGTCGCTGAACCGCCTGCCCCGCCTGGGCGCGGGTACCTGGCTGCACTGCAGCTCTCCTCACCGAATGGCCGCTATGCGTCCTCTCTCCCCCCGATAGCTTGGCTGAGGACATTACCTGCAACCACAATTGAGGTTGAATCTGATCCCACCTCATAGCAGGATTCATGGCCGCACGCATACGAAATTCTTCATCATACTGTGACCATGCTGGGCTTGGGAAATCAGTAAATGCTTTATAAATGATGTCCATGTACTGGAGCATCGCCGAGGCCCTCCAAGGTTGGTGCCTCACTATTACGGCTGCATATATTAAAAATCCCGGGTGCCAATTCGCCCAGGTTCTGTCCACCACCCTCCTTTTCAAACGTTCCTTTTCCCGGTCGTCAAGGTCCTCCTTGTCCTTTTTCTCTAACTCCCTGTATAATAAGGAGAACACGTCTACAAACTCCCCCCTAAGAATCTTCTCCTTAGTGGAAGTGGACAAGTGATCCCCTAGGGGAAGAGCAGCATCCCCACTTGGTATAGCACCTGCGCGTACCAAATCATAAGAGGCAGCACTGGGAGAACCCCACCCCGACCAATGTCCCTGGTGTGGAGGCTGAGCCACCAGCGTCCCTTGTGGGCCACTAACTGGCGATGGCTGCGTGATGGATCCCAGAGCCCCTTGAGGGCAAGGGCCCCAAGGCCAGTATGACCCCGGTGTACCCCAGTCGCCGGCCTTACCTTCCTGACTCAAAGGCCCCTTGAACGCCCCAACCTGTTGATCATCCGAGCCAAGAGTGCGTGAGCCAGACTGTATTCCCTCCACGTCGTCCACCGGTGCAGGCCCCCCGCCGTCCTCCAAGAACGCCAAGCGTGCCAACACCTGCGCTTGAAAGGAAGAATTAGAATCTATCCTAGGCCTCTTAGCATCCACCCCATCCCGCGGTACACCCCGGTTCCTTTCTAAGGCCTCCAGCCGACGGAGAATAGCCGCATTGACTGGGTCATCCTCCTCTTCGTCTGATGGTGCTGGAGCCGGACGTGCGGGGGTGCGTCTTGGAGCTGGCTGCCTTCCTTTAGGTTTGGGAGCAGGCTGCTTACCCTTAGATTTGCCCTGCCCCTTTCTGGAAGCCATGGCACCTATGCAATGTAAATGGCAACAAACCGTTAACCCAAATAAACAAGCAAACTAACAGTACCCGGCTGTCAGTAATTGGAAAAAGAAGACCTGACCGAACTATGGCTTACCACAGCCCACGCCACGGCCACAAATGGAAAAGTGTGGAACCAAACCCAGCCCCCCCAGCTCAGAGCCCGCGCACTACACCAAACTGGCCCTCCACTGGTCTGTTGAATGAGTAAGAGGGAGTCAAGAAAGCACACACACCCCTCCCCGAGCAGGCTTGAGTTGGCTAGTGGGCCTGTGGGTAAGCGGGAGTCCCGGAAGCACGCCCCCCCCCTCCAATAACAGGCCTGCTAGCTAGTGGGCGGATGGGCTAGAGGGGCCCTGCAAGAAGGGAAGCCCAGTAATGTGCACAATCACCCCCCAACGGAGGACGGGCCCAGGCCCACGAACGAGCCGCTGCCCCGAGGAAGAACCCCCCCCCAGCAATGGATGCCCCCGCAGGGCCGAGGCGAACCCGTGAAGAACTGTGGGCTAGTTCACAGTACTCAGCTTATAGGGAACACTGCCTACTACCTCTTCTGAATTAAGCCGAGATGCCGGGGATTGAACCTGGGACCTTCCGGTGCAAAGCTAATGGGAAAGGGGGGGGGGGGCGCTGCCCCAAATAGGCCAACTCCGGCCTTCTCAGCTGATCAAAAGGGGAAGTGAAGGGGAGCCCCCCAAAACCACCCCCGCAAATGCAACCCCAGACAGACCGTCGCCTCGCCGCCCCCCCCAAAAGCGGTGCTGCTGAGGCCTGTTGCCACCGCTTCTTCGCAGGCGTGTATAGTGCTGCCCTTTGCCACCGCCGCCTGCCGCTGCCGCCCAGAGAATGCCGCCGCTGAAGCCTGCCGGCGCCGAAAGCGCCCCCTCAGTAAGCCAGCAAGATCTTACTCCACTTACAGTGACTTTGTTCCTTTAGCCACAAATCATCCGGAAACAATACGGTTTAGGGAAGAGCTTTCACAAAATACCTTCTCCCTATCCCACCGCTATCAGCGCCGCCGAGGCACGCCGCCGCTTTGTTACCCCCGCTGCCGCCGCTTTGCCCCCCACCGAGGCTTGCCGCCGCCGAGGCCCGCCGCCGCGTCTTCACCGAGGCTTGCCGCGGCCCGCTGCCCTGAGCCGCTCACGCTGCCGCCATCGCTTCCTCGTCCCCGCCGAGGCCCGCCGCTCACGCTGCCGCCGTCGCTTCCTCGTCCCCGCCGAGGCCCGTCGCTCACGCTGCCGCCGTTGCTTCCTCGTCCCCGCCGAGGCCCGCCGCTCACGCTGCTGCCGCTCACGCTGCCGTCGCCGCTTCCTCGTCCCCGCCGAGGCCCGCCGCTCACGCTGCCGCCGTCGCTTCCTAGTCCCCCGCCGAGGCCCGCCGCTCACGCTGCTGCCGCTCACGCTGCCGTCGCCGCTTCCTCGTCCCCGCCGAGGCCCGCCGCTCATGCTGCCGCCGTCGCTTCCTCGTCCCCCGCCGAGGCCCACCGCTCACGCTGCTGCCGCTCACGCTGCCGTCGCCGCTGCCTCGTCCCCCGCCAAGGCCCGCCGCTCACGCTGCTGCCGCTCACGCTGCCGCCGTCGCTTCCTCGTAACGAGCACGAGCACGAGGAACAAGAGGAAGAGCGAGAGCGGGGCTCGGCCCTTTAAACAGGCTGGCCCCGCCTCGCCGACTCCAGGACGCATTGCGTCCTTCCTGCTGTTGCCCCGCCCTCCTGCGGGGCGGCAAAGCAGCACCCGGGCGCCATCGGCGTGGCCGGGCGCCCGGGAGCCCCAGATCTCTTGCATTCAATGTAACTGCTCTTACAGTTGCTATATCATGCTTTTATATGGTTGAGTACATATACAATGAAATGAAGCCACCTTCTATACAACTATAGCAAAAAGGTGCTCCATACTGCCACTCAGTGGGATTCCTCAGGAGTAACGCAGAAAGTCATTTTGTGTAACAAACTATAACAATTTACAATCCAATGTATTTCTTGTATAGTATTCATTGATTACTCTTCTGTGAACTCTTGGTTAGACAACAGTGAAATTTCTACGTTTTACAAAGTGATATCAGTACAGTGTCAGTTATCACTCCTTGTACAACCAACTTCAAAATCTGATGAACGTATCTCTTGCATTCAATGTAACTGCTCTTACAGTTGCTATATCATGCTTTTATATGGTTGAGTACATATACAATGAAATGAAGCCACCTTCTATACAACTACAGTAAAAAGGTGCTCCATACTGCCACTCAGTGGGATTCCTTGGGAGTAACGCAGAAAGTCATTTTATGTAACAAACTATTACAATATATAATTTCTTGTATAGTATTCATTGATTACTCTTTTCAATGATCTGTTGGTTAGAGGATAGTGATATTTCTAGGTTTTACAAAGTGATTTTAAGTACAGTGTCAGTTATCACTCCTTGTACAAACAACTTCAAAATCTGATGAATGTATCTCTGGCATTCAATGTAACTGCTCTTACAGTTGCTATATCATGCTTTTATATGGTTGAGTACATATACAATGAAATGAAGCCACCTTCTATACAACTATAGTAAAAAGGAGCTCCATACTGCCACTCAGTGGGATTCCTCGAGAGTAACGCAGAAAGTCATTTTGTGTAACAAACTATTACAATATATAATTTCTTGTATAGTATTCATTGATTACTCTTTTCAATGATCTGTTGGTTACAGGATAGTGATATTTCTAGGTTTTACAAAGTGATATCAGTACAGTGTCAGTTATCACTCCTTGTACAACCAACTTCAAAATCTGATGAATGTATCTCTGGCATTCAATGTAACTGCTCTTACAGTTGCTATATCATGCTTTTATATGGTTGAGTACATATACAATGAAATGAAGCCACCTTCTATACAACTATAGCAAAAAGGTGCTCCATACTGCCGCTCAGTGGGATTCCTCGGGAGTAACGCAGAAAGTCATTTTGTGTAACAAACTATTACAATTTACAATCCAATGTATTTCTTGTATAGTATTCATTGATTACTCTTCTGTGAACTCTTGGTTAGACAACAGTGAAATTTCTACGTTTTACAAAGTGATATCAGTACAGTGTCAGTTATCACTCCTTGTACAAAGAACTTCAAAATCTGATGAATGTATCTCTGGCATTCAATGTAACTGCACTTACAGTTGCTATATCATGCTTTTATATGGTTGAGTACATATACAATGAAATGAAGCCACCTTCTATACAACTATAGCAAAAAGGTGCTCCATACTGCCACTCAGTGGGATTCCTCAGGAGTAACGCAGAAAGTCATTTTGTGTAACAAACTATAACAATTTACAATCCAATGTATTTCTTGTATAGTATTCATTGATTACTCTTCTGTGAACTCTTGGTTAGACAACAGTGAAATTTCTACGTTTTACAAAGTGATATCAGTACAGTGTCAGTTATCACTCCTTGTAGAAAGAACTTCAAAATCTGATGAATGTATCTCTTGCATTCAATGTAACTGCTCTTACAGTTGCTATATCATGCTTTTATATGGTTGAGTACATATACAATGAAATGAAGCCACCTTCTATACAAGTATAGTAAAAAGGTGCTCCATACTGCCACTCAGTGGGATTCCTCGTGAGTAACGCAGAAAGTCATTTTGTGTAACAAACTATTACAATATACAATTTCTTGTATAGTATTCATTGATTACTCTTTTCAATGATCTGTTGGTTACAGGATAGTGATATTTCTAGGTTTTACAAAGTGATATCAGTACAGTGTCAGTTATCACTCCTTGTACAAACAACTTCAAAATCTGATGAATGTATCTCTGCCATTCAATGTAACTGCTCTTACAGTTGCTATATCATGCTTTTATATGGTTGAGTACATATACAATGAAATGAAGCCACCTTCTATACAACTATAGCAAAAAGGTGCTCCATACTGCCACTTAGTGGGATTCCTCGGGAGTAACGCAGAAAGTCATTTTGTGTAACAAACTATTACAATTTACAATCCAATGTATTTCTTGGATAGTATTCATTGATTACTCTTCTGTGAACTCTTGGTTAGACATCAGTGAAATTTCTACGTTTTTCAAAGTGATATCAATACAGTGTCAGTTATCACTCCTTGTACAACCAACTTCAAAATCTGATGAATGTATCTCTTGCATTCAATGTAATTGCTCTTACCATTGCTATATCATGCTTTTATATGGTTGAGTACATATACAACGAAATGAAGCCACCTTCTATACAAGAACAGTAAAAAGGTGCTCTATACAGCCACTCAGTGGGATTCCTCGGGAGTAACGCAGAAAGTCATTTTGTGTAACAAACTATTACAATTTACAATCCAATGTATTTCTTGTATAGTATTCATTGATTACTCTTCTGTGAACTCTTGGTTAGACAACAGTGAAATTTCTAGGTTTTTCAAAGTGATATCAATACATTCTCACTTATCACTCCTTGTACAACCAACTTCAAAATCTGATGAATGTATCTCTTGCATTCAATGTAACTGCTCTTACCGTTGCTATATCTTGCTTTTATATGGTTGAGTACATATACAATGAAATGAAGCCACCTTCTATACAACTACAGTAAAAAGGTGCTCCATACTGCCACTCAGTGGGATTCCTCGGGAGTAACGCAGAAAGTCATTTTGTGTAACAAACTATTACAATATATAATTTCTTGTATAGTATTCATTGATTACTCTTTTCAATGATCTGTTGGTTACAGGATAGTGATATTTCTAGGTTTTACAAAGTGATTTTAAGTACAGTGTCAGTTATCACTCCTTGTACAAACAACTTCAAAATCTGATGAATTTATCTCTGGTATTCAATGTAACTGCTCTTACAGTTGCTATATCATGCTTTTATATGGTTGAGTACATATACAATGAAATGAAGCCACCTTCTATACAACTATAGTAAAAAGGAGCTCCATACTGCCACTCAGTGGGATTCCTCGGGAGTAACGCAGAAAGTCATTTTGTGTAACAAACTATTACAATTTACAATCCAATGTATTTCTTGTATAGTATTCATTGATTACTCTTCTGTGAACTCTTGGTTAGACAACAGTGAAATTTCTACGTTTTACAAAGTGATATCAGGACAGTGTCAGTTATCACTCCTTGTACAACCAACTTTAAAATCTGATGAATGTATCTCTTGCATTCAATGTAACTGCTCTTACAGTTGCTATATCATGCTTTTATATGGTTGAGTACATATACAATGAAATGAAGCCACCTTCTATACAAGTATAGTAAAAAGGTGCTCCATACTGCCACTCAGTGGGATTCCTCGTGAGTAACGCAGAAAATCATTTTGTGTAACAAACTATTACAATATACAATTTCTTGTATAGTATTCATTGATTACTCTTTTCAATGATCTGTTGGTTACAGGATAGTGATATTTCTAGGTTTTACAAAGTGATATCAGTACAGTGTCAGTTATCACTCCTTGTACAAACAACTTCAAAATCTGATGAATGTAACTCTGCCATTCAATGTAACTGCTCTTACAGTTGCTATATCATGCTTTTATATGGTTGAGTACATATACAATGAAATGAAGCCACCTTCTATACAACTATAGCAAAAAGGTGCTCCATACTGCCACTCAGTGGGATTCCTCGGGAGTAACGCAGAAAGTCATTTTGTGTAACAAACTATTACAATTTACAATCCAATGTATTTCTTGTATAGTATTCATTGATTACTCTTCTGTGAACTCTTGGTTAGACAACAGTGAAATTTCTACGTTTTACAAAGTGATATCAGTACAGTGTCAGTTATCACTCCTTGTACAACCAACTTCAAAATCTGATGAATGTATCTCTTGCATTCAATGTAATTGCTCTTACAGTTGATATATCTTGATTTTATATGGTTGAGTACATATACAATTAAATGGAGCCACCTTCTATACAACTACAGTAAAAAGGTGCTCCATACTGCCACTCAGTGGGATTCCTCGGGAGTAACGCAGAAAGTCATTTTGTGTAACAAACTATTACAATTTACAATCCAATGTATTTCTTGTATAGTATTCGTTGATTACTCTTCTACGATCGCTTGGTTAGACAACAGTGAAATTTCTAGGTTTTCCAACGAGATATCAATACAGTGTCAGCAATCACTCCTTGTACAACCAACTTCAAAATCTGATGAACGTATCTCTTGCATTCAATGTAACTGCTCTTACAGTTGCTATATCATGCTTTTATATGGTTGAGTATATATACAATGAAATGAAGCCACCTTCTATACAACTATAGTAAAAAGGAGCTCCATACTGCCACTCAGTGGGATTCCTCGGGAGTAACGCAAAAAGTCATTTTGTGTAACAAACTATTACAATATATAATTTCTTGTATAGTATTCATTGATTACTCTTTTCAATGATCTGTTGGTTACAGGATAGTGATATTTCTAAGTTTTACAAAGTGATTTTAAGTACAGTGTCAGTTATCACTCATTGTACAAACAACTTCAAAATCTGATGAATGTATCTCTGGCATTCAATGTAACTGCTCTTACAGTTGCTATATCATGCTTTTATATGGTTGAGTACATATACAATGAAATGAAGCCACCTTCTATACAACTATAGTAAAAAGGAGCTCCATACTGCCACTCAGTGGGATTCCTCGGGAGTAACGCAGAAAGTCATTTTGTGTAACAAACTATTACAATATACAATTTCTTGTATAGTATTCATTGATTACTCTTTTCAATGATCTGTTGGTTACAGGATAGTGATATTTCTAGGTTTTACAAAGTGATATCAGTACAGTGTCAGTTATCACTCCTTGTACAAACAACTTCAAAATCTGATGAATGTATCTCTGCCATTCAATGTAACTGCTCTTACAGTTGCTATATCATGCTTTTATATGGTTGAGTACATATACAATGAAATGAAGCCACCTTCTATACAAGTATAGTAAAAAGGTGCTCCATACTGCCACTCAGTGGGATTCCTCGTGAGTAACGCAGAAAGTCATTTTGTGTAACAAACTATTACAATATACAATTTCTTGTATAGTATTCATTGATTACTCTTTTCAATGATCTGTTGGTTATAGGATAGTGATATTTCTAGGTTTTACAAAGTGATATCAGTACAGTGTCAGTTATCACTCCTTGTACAAACAACTTCAAAATCTGATGAATGTATCTCTGCCATTCAATGTAACTGCTCTTACAGTTGCTATATCATGCTTTTATATGGTTGAGTACATATACAATGAAATGAAGCCACCTTCTATACAACTATAGCAAAAAGGTGCTCCATACTGCCACTCAGTGGGATTCTTCGGGAGTAACGCAGAAAGTCATTTTGTGTAACAAACTATTACAATTTACAATCCAATGTATTTCTTGTATAGTATTCGTTGATTACTCTTCTACGATCGCTTGGTTAGACAACAGTGAAATTTCTAGGTTTTTCAAAGTGATATCAGTACAGTGTCAGTTATCACTCCTTGTACAACCAACTTCAAAATCTGATGAATGTATCTCTTGCATTCAATGTAATTGCTCTTACAGTTGATATATCTTGATTTTATATGGATGAGTACATATACAATTAAATGAAGCCACCTTCTATACAACTACAGTAAAAAGGTGCTCCATACTGCCACTCAGTGGGATTCCTCGGGAGTAACGCAGAAAGTCATTTTGTGTAACAAACTATTACAATTTACAATCCAATGTATTTCTTGTATAGTATTCGTTGATTACTCTTCTACGATCGCTTGGTTAGACAACAGTGAAATTTCTAGGTTTTCCAACGTGATATTAATACAGTGTCAGTAATCACTCCTTGTACAAACAACTTCAAAATCTGATGAACGTATCTCTTGCATTCAATGTAACTGCTCTTACAGTTGCTATATCATGCTTTTATATGGTTGAGTACATATACAATGAAATGAAGCCACCTTCTATACAACTATAGTAAAAAGGAGCTCCATACTGCCACTCAGTGGGATTCCTCGTGAGTAACGCAGAAAGTCATTTTGTGTAACAAACTATTACAATATACAATTTCTTGTATAGTATTCATTGATTACTCTTTTCAATGATCTGTTGGTTACAGGATAGTGATATTTCTAAGTTTTACAAAGTGATTTTAAGTACAGTGTCAGTTATCACTCATTGTACAAACAACTTCAAAATCTGATGAATGTATCTCTGGCATTCAATGTAACTGCTCTTACAGTTGCTATATCATGCTTTTATATGGTTGAGTACATATACAATGAAATGAAGCCACCTTCTATACAACTATAGTAAAAAGGAGATCCATACTGCCACTCAGTGGGATTCCTCGGGAGTAACGCAGAAAGTCATTTTGTGTAACAAACTATTACAATATACAATTTCTTGTATAGTATTCATTGATTACTCTTTTCAATGATCTGTTGGTTACAAGATAGTGGTATTTCTAGGTTTTACAAAGTGATATCAGTACAGTGTCAGTTATCACTCCTTGTACAACCAACTTCAAAATCTGATAAATGTATCTCTGGCATTCAATGTAACTGCTCATACAGTTGCTATATCATGCTTTTATATGGTTGAGTACATATACAATGAAATGAAGCCACCTTCTATACAAGTATAGTAAAAAGGTGCTCCATACTGCCACTCAGTGGGATTCCTCGTGAGTAACGCAGAAAGTCATTTTGTGTAACAAACTATTACAATATACAATTTCTTGTATAGTATTCATTGATTACTCTTTTCAATGATCTGTTGGTTACAGGATAGTGATATTTCTAGGTTTTACAAAGTGATATCAGTACAGTGTCAGTTATCACTCCTTGTACAAACAACTTCAAAATCTGATGAATGTATCTCTGCCATTCAATGTAACTGCTCTTACAGTTGCTATATCATGCTTTTATATGGTTGAGTACATATACAATGAAATGAAGCCACCTTCTATACAACTATAGCAAAAAGGTGCTCCATACTGCCACTTAGTGGGATTCCTCGGGAGTAACGCAGAAAGTCATTTTGTGTAACAAAATATTACAATTTACAATCCAATGTATTTCTTGGATAGTATTCATTGATTACTCTTCTGTGAACTCTTGGTTAGACAACAGTGAAATTTCTACGTTTTACAAAGTGATATCAGTACAGTGTCAGTTATCACTCCTTGTACAACCAGCTTGAAAATCTGATGAATGTATCTCTTGCATTCAATGTAATTGCTCTTACAGTTGATATATCTTGATTTTATATGGTTGAGTACATATACAATTAAATGAAGCCACCTTCTATACAACTACAGTAAAAAGGTGCTCCATACTGCCACCCAGTGGGATTCCTCGGGAGTAACGCAGAAAGTCATATTGTGTAACAAACTAATACAATTTACAATCCAATGTATTTCTTGGATAGTATTCATTGATTACTCTTCTGCGATCTCTTGGTTAGACAACAGTGAAATTTCTAGGTTTTACAACGTGATATCAATACAGTGTCAGTAATCACTCCTTGTACAACCAACTTCAAAATCTGATGAATGTATCTCTTGTATTCAATGTAACTGCTCTTACCGTTGCGATATCATGCTTTTATATGGTTGAGTACATATACAATGAAATGAAGCCACCTTCTATACAACTATAGTAAAAAGGTGCTCCATACTGCCACTCAGTGGGATTCCTCGTGAGTAACGCAGAAAGTCATTTTGTGTAACAAACTATTACAATATACAATTTCTTGTATAGTATTCATTGATTACTCTTTTCAATGATCTGTTGGTTACAGGATAGTGATATTTCTAGGTTTTACAAAGTGATATCAGTACAGTGTCAGTTATCACTCCTTGTACAAACAACTTCAAAATCTGATGAATGTATCTCTGCCATTCAATGTAACTGCTCTTACAGTTGCTATATTATGCTTTTATATGGTTGAGTACATATACAATGAAATGAAGCCACCTGCTATACAACTATAGCAAAAAGGTGCTCCATACTGCCACTCAGTGGGATTCCTCGGGAGTAACGCAGAAAGTCATTTTGTGTAACAAACTATTACAATTTACAATCCAATGTATTTCTTGTATAGTATTCGTTGATTACTCTTCTGCGATCGCTTGGTTAGACAACAGTGAAATTTCTAGGTTTTCCAACATGATATCAATACAGTGTCAGTAATCACTCCTTGTGCAACCAACTTCAAAATCTGATGAACGTATCTCTGGCATTCAATGTAACTGCTCTTACAGTTGCTATATCATGCTTTTATATGGTTGAGTACATATACAATGAAATGAAGCCACCTTCTATACAACTATAGTAAAAAGGAGCTCCATACTGCCACTCAGTGGGATTCCTCGGGAGTAACGCAGAAAGTCATTTTGTATAACAAACTATTACAATATATAATTTCTTGTATAGTATTCATTGATTACTCTTTTCAATGATCTGTTGGTTACAGGATAGTGATATTTCTAGGTTTTACAAAGTGATATCAGTACAGTGTCAGTTATCACTCCTTGTACAACCAACTTCAAAATCTGATGAATGTATCTCTGGCATTCAATGTAACTGCTCTTACAGTTGCTATATCATGCTTTTATATGGTTGAGTACATATACAATGAAATGAAGCCACCTTCTATACAACTATAGCAAAAAGGTGCTCCATACTGCCACTCAGTGGGATTCCTCGGGAGTAACGCAGAAAGTCATTTTGTGTAACAAACTATTACAATTTACAATCCAATGTATTTCTTGGATAGTATTCATTGATTACTCTTCTGTGAACTCTTGGTTAGACAACAGTGAAATTTCTACGTTTTACAAAGTGATATCAGGACAGTGTCAGTTATCACTCCTTGTACAACCAACTTCAAAATCTGATGAATGTATCTCTTGCATTCAATGTAACTGCTCTTACAGTTGCTATATCATGCTTTTATATGGTTGAGTACATATACAATGAAATGAAGCCACCTTCTATACAACTACAGTAAAAAGGTGCTCCATACTGCCACTCAGTGGGATTCCTCGGGAGTAACGCAGAAAGTCATTTTGTGTAACAAACTATTACAATATACAATTTCTTGTATAGTATTCATTGATTACTCTTTTCAATGATCTGTTGGTTACAGGATAGTGATATTTCTAGGTTTTACAAAGTGATATCAGTACAGTGTCAGTTATCACTCCTTGTACAAACAACTTCAAAATCTGATGAATGTATCTCTGCCATTCAATGTAACTGCTCTTACAGTAGCTATATCATGCTTTTATATGGTTGAGTACATATACAATGAAATGAAGCCACCTTCTATACAACTATAGCAAAAAGGTGCTCCATACTGCCACTCAGTGGGATTCCTCGGGAGTAACGCAGAAAGTCATTTTGTGTAACAAACTATTACAATTTACAATCCAATGTATTTCTTGTATAGTATTCATTGATTACTCTTCTGTGAACTCTTGGTTAGACAACAGTGAAATTTCTACGTTTTACAAAGTGATATCAGTACAGTGTCAGTTATCACTCCTTGTACAACCAGCTTGAAAATCTGATGAATGTATCTCTTGCATTCAATGTAATTGCTCTTACAGTTGATATATCTTGATTTTATATGGTTGAGTACATATACAATTAAATGAAGCCACCTTCTATACAACTACAGTAAAAAGGTGCTCCATACTGCCACCCAGTGGGATTCCTCGGGAGTAACGCAGAAAGTCATATTGTGTAACAAACTAATACAATTTACAATCCAATGTATTTCTTGTATAGTATTCATTGATTACTCTTCTGCGATCTCTTTGTTAGACAACAGTGAAATTTCTAGGTTTTACAACGTGATATCAATACATTGTCACTTATCACTCCTTGTACAACCAACTTCAAAATCTGATGAATGTATCTCTTGTATTCAATGTAACTGCTCTTACCGTTGCTATATCATGCTTTTATATGGTTGAGTACATATACAATGAAATGAAGCCACCTTCTATACAACTATAGTAAAAAGGTGCTCCATACTGCCACTCAGTGGGATTCCTCGTGAGTAACGCAGAAAGTCATTTTGTGTAACAAACTATTACAATATACAATTTCTTGTATAGTATTCATTGATTACTCTTTTCAATGATCTGTTGGTTACAGGATAGTGATATTTCTAGGTTTTACAAAGTGATATCAGTACAGTGTCAGTTATCACTCCTTGTACAAACAACTTCAAAATCTGATGAATGTATCTCTGCCATTCAATGTAACTGCTCTTACAGTTGCTATATCATGCTTTTATATGGTTGAGTACATATACAATGAAATGAAGCCACCTTCTATACAACTATAGCAAAAAGGTGCTCCATACTGCCACTTAGTGGGATTCCTCGGGAGTAACGCAGAAAGTCATTTTGTGTAACAAACTATTACAATTTACAATCCAATGTATTTCTTGGATAGTATTCATTGATTACTCTTCTGTGAACTCTTGGTTAGACATCAGTGAAATTTCTACGTTTTTCAAAGTGATATCAATACAGTGTCAGTTATCACTCCTTGTACAACCAACTTCAAAATCTGATGAATGTATCTCTTGCATTCAATGTAATTGCTTTTACCATTGCTATATCATGCTTTTATATGGTTGAGTACATATACAACGAAATGAAGCCACCTTCTATACAAGAACAGTAAAAAGGTGCTCTATACAGCCACTCAGTGGGATTCCTCGGGAGTAACGCAGAAAGTCATTTTGTGTAACAAACTATTACAATTTACAATCCAATGTATTTCTTGTATAGTATTCATTGATTACTCTTCTGTGAACTCTTGGTTAGACAATAGTGAAATTTCTAGGTTTTTCAAAGTGATATCAATACATTCTCACTTATCACTCCTTGTACAACCAACTTCAAAATCTGATGAATGTATCTCTTGCATTCAATGTAACTGCTCTTACCGTTGCTATATCTTGCTTTTATATGGTTGAGTACATATACAATGAAATGAAGCCACCTTCTATACAACTACAGTAAAAAGGTGCTCCATACTGCCACTCAGTGGGATTCCTCGGGAGTAACGCAGAAAGTCATTTTGTGTAACAAACTATTACAATATATAATTTCTTGTATAGTATTCATTGATTACTCTTTTCAATGATCTGTTGGTTACAGGATAGTGATATTTCTAGGTTTTACAAAGTGATTTTAAGTACAGTGTCAGTTATCACTCCTTGTACAAACAACTTCAAAATCTGATGAATTTATCTCTGGTATTCAATGTAACTGCTCTTACAGTTGCTATATCATGCTTTTATATGGTTGAGTACATATACAATGAAATGAAGCCACCTTCTATACAACTATAGTAAAAAGGAGCTCCATACTGCCACTCAGTGGGATTCCTCGGGAGTAACGCAGAAAGTCATTTTGTGTAACAAACTATTACAATTTACAATCCAATGTATTTCTTGTATAGTATTCATTGATTACTCTTCTGTGAACTCTTGGTTAGACAACAGTGAAATTTCTACGTTTTACAAAGTGATATCAGGACAGTGTCAGTTATCACTCCTTGTACAACCAACTTTAAAATCTGATGAATGTATCTCTTGCATTCAATGTAACTGCTCTTACAGTTGCTATATCATGCTTTTATATGGTTGAGTACATATACAATGAAATGAAGCCACCTTCTATACAAGTATAGTAAAAAGGTGCTCCATACTGCCACTCAGTGGGATTCCTCGTGAGTAACGCAGAAAATCATTTTGTGTAACAAACTATTACAATATACAATTTCTTGTATAGTATTCATTGATTACTCTTTTCAATGATCTGTTGGTTACAGGATAGTGATATTTCTAGGTTTTACAAAGTGATATCAGTACAGTGTCAGTTATCACTCCTTGTACAAACAACTTCAAAATCTGATGAATGTAACTCTGCCATTCAATGTAACTGCTCTTACAGTTGCTATATCATGCTTTTATATGGTTGAGTACATATACAATGAAATGAAGCCACCTTCTATACAACTATAGCAAAAAGGTGCTCCATACTGCCACTCAGTGGGATTCCTCGGGAGTAACGCAGAAAGTCATTTTGTGTAACAAACTATTACAATTTACAATCCAATGTATTTCTTGTATAGTATTCATTGATTACTCTTCTGTGAACTCTTGGTTAGACAACAGTGAAATTTCTACGTTTTACAAAGTGATATCAGTACAGTGTCAGTTATCACTCCTTGTACAACCAACTTCAAAATCTGATGAATGTATCTCTTGCATTCAATGTAATTGCTCTTACAGTTGATATATCTTGATTTTATATGGTTGAGTACATATACAATTAAATGGAGCCACCTTCTATACAACTACAGTAAAAAGGTGCTCCATACTGCCACTCAGTGGGATTCCTCGGGAGTAACGCAGAAAGTCATTTTGTGTAACAAACTATTACAATTTACAATCCAATGTATTTCTTGTATAGTATTCGTTGATTACTCTTCTACGATCGCTTGGTTAGACAACAGTGAAATTTCTAGGTTTTCCAACGAGATATCAATACAGTGTCAGCAATCACTCCTTGTACAACCAACTTCAAAATCTGATGAACGTATCTCTTGCATTCAATGTAACTGCTCTTACAGTTGCTATATCATGCTTTTATATGGTTGAGTATATATACAATGAAATGAAGCCACCTTCTATACAACTATAGTAAAAAGGAGCTCCATACTGCCACTCAGTGGGATTCCTCGGGAGTAACGCAAAAAGTCATTTTGTGTAACAAACTATTACAATATATAATTTCTTGTATAGTATTCATTGATTACTCTTTTCAATGATCTGTTGGTTACAGGATAGTGATATTTCTAAGTTTTACAAAGTGATTTTAAGTACAGTGTCAGTTATCACTCATTGTACAAACAACTTCAAAATCTGATGAATGTATCTCTGGCATTCAATGTAACTGCTCTTACAGTTGCTATATCATGCTTTTATATGGTTGAGTACATATACAATGAAATGAAGCCACCTTCTATACAACTATAGTAAAAAGGAGCTCCATACTGCCACTCAGTGGGATTCCTCGGGAGTAACGCAGAAAGTCATTTTGTGTAACAAACTATTACAATATACAATTTCTTGTATAGTATTCATTGATTACTCTTTTCAATGATCTGTTGGTTACAGGATAGTGATATTTCTAGGTTTTACAAAGTGATATCAGTACAGTGTCAGTTATCACTCCTTGTACAAACAACTTCAAAATCTGATGAATGTATCTCTGCCATTCAATGTAACTGCTCTTACAGTTGCTATATCATGCTTTTATATGGTTGAGTACATATACAATGAAATGAAGCCACCTTCTATACAAGTATAGTAAAAAGGTGCTCCATACTGCCACTCAGTGGGATTCCTCGTGAGTAACGCAGAAAGTCATTTTGTGTAACAAACTATTACAATATACAATTTCTTGTATAGTATTCATTGATTACTCTTTTCAATGATCTGTTGGTTATAGGATAGTGATATTTCTAGGTTTTACAAAGTGATATCAGTACAGTGTCAGTTATCACTCCTTGTACAAACAACTTCAAAATCTGATGAATGTATCTCTGCCATTCAATGTAACTGCTCTTACAGTTGCTATATCATGCTTTTATATGGTTGAGTACATATACAATGAAATGAAGCCACCTTCTATACAACTATAGCAAAAAGGTGCTCCATACTGCCACTCAGTGGGATTCCTCGGGAGTAACGCAGAAAGTCATTTTGTGTAACAAACTATTACAATTTACAATCCAATGTATTTCTTGTATAGTATTCGTTGATTACTCTTCTACGATCGCTTGGTTAGACAACAGTGAAATTTCTAGGTTTTTCAAAGTGATATCAGTACAGTGTCAGTTATCACTCCTTGTACAACCAACTTCAAAATCTGATGAATGTATCTCTTGCATTCAATGTAATTGCTCTTACAGTTGATATATCTTGATTTTATATGGATGAGTACATATACAATTAAATGAAGCCACCTTCTATACAACTACAGTAAAAAGGTGCTCCATACTGCCACTCAGTGGGATTCCTCGGGAGTAACGCAGAAAGTCATTTTGTGTAACAAACTATTACAATTTACAATCCAATGTATTTCTTGTATAGTATTCGTTGATTACTCTTCTACGATCGCTTGGTTAGACAACAGTGAAATTTCTAGGTTTTCCAACGTGATATTAATACAGTGTCAGTAATCACTCCTTGTACAAACAACTTCAAAATCTGATGAACGTATCTCTTGCATTCAATGTAACTGCTCTTACAGTTGCTATATCATGCTTTTATATGGTTGAGTACATATACAATGAAATGAAGCCACCTTCTATACAACTATAGTAAAAAGGAGCTCCATACTGCCACTCAGTGGGATTCCTCGTGAGTAACGCAGAAAGTCATTTTGTGTAACAAACTATTACAATATACAATTTCTTGTATAGTATTCATTGATTACTCTTTTCAATGATCTGTTGGTTACAGGATAGTGATATTTCTAAGTTTTACAAAGTGATTTTAAGTACAGTGTCAGTTATCACTCATTGTACAAACAACTTCAAAATCTGATGAATGTATCTCTGGCATTCAATGTAACTGCTCTTACAGTTGCTATATCATGCTTTTATATGGTTGAGTACATATACAATGAAATGAAGCCACCTTCTATACAACTATAGTAAAAAGGAGATCCATACTGCCACTCAGTGGGATTCCTCGGGAGTAACGCAGAAAGTCATTTTGTGTAACAAACTATTACAATATACAATTTCTTGTATAGTATTCATTGATTACTCTTTTCAATGATCTGTTGGTTACAAGATAGTGGTATTTCTAGGTTTTACAAAGTGATATCAGTACAGTGTCAGTTATCACTCCTTGTACAACCAACTTCAAAATCTGATGAATGTATCTCTGGCATTCAATGTAACTGCTCATACAGTTGCTATATCATGCTTTTATATGGTTGAGTACATATACAATGAAATGAAGCCACCTTCTATACAACTATAGTAAAAAGGTGCTCCATACTGCCACTCAGTGGGATTCCTCGTGAGTAACGCAGAAAGTCATTTTGTGTAACAAACTATTACAATATACAATTTCTTGTATAGTATTCATTGATTACTCTTTTCAATGATCTGTTGGTTACAGGATAGTGATATTTCTAGGTTTTACAAAGTGATATCAGTACAGTGTCAGTTATCACTCCTTGTACAAACAACTTCAAAATCTGATGAATGTATCTCTGCCATTCAATGTAACTGCTCTTACAGTTGCTATATCATGCTTTTATATGGTTGAGTACATATACAATGAAATGAAGCCACCTTCTATACAACTATAGCAAAAAGGTGCTCCATACTGCCACTTAGTGGGATTCCTCGGGAGTAACGCAGAAAGTCATTTTGTGTAACAAAATATTACAATTTACAATCCAATGTATTTCTTGGATAGTATTCATTGATTACTCTTCTGTGAACTCTTGGTTAGACAACAGTGAAATTTCTACGTTTTACAAAGTGATATCAGTACAGTGTCAGTTATCACTCCTTGTACAACCAGCTTGAAAATCTGATGAATGTATCTCTTGCATTCAATGTAATTGCTCTTACAGTTGATATATCTTGATTTTATATGGTTGAGTACATATACAATTAAATGAAGCCACCTTCTATACAACTACAGTAAAAAGGTGCTCCATACTGCCACCCAGTGGGATTCCTCGGGAGTAACGCAGAAAGTCATATTGTGTAACAAACTAATACAATTTACAATCCAATGTATTTCTTGGATAGTATTCATTGATTACTCTTCTGCGATCTCTTGGTTAGACAACAGTGAAATTTCTAGGTTTTACAACGTGATATCAATACAGTGTCAGTAATCACTCCTTGTACAACCAACTTCAAAATCTGATGAATGTATCTCTTGTATTCAATGTAACTGCTCTTACCGTTGCGATATCATGCTTTTATATGGTTGAGTACATATACAATGAAATGAAGCCACCTTCTATACAACTATAGTAAAAAGGTGCTCCATACTGCCACTCAGTGGGATTCCTCGTGAGTAACGCAGAAAGTCATTTTGTGTAACAAACTATTACAATATACAATTTCTTGTATAGTATTCATTGATTACTCTTTTCAATGATCTGTTGGTTACAGGATAGTGATATTTCTAGGTTTTACAAAGTGATATCAGTACTGTGTCAGTTATCACTCCTTGTACAAACAACTTCAAAATCTGATGAATGTATCTCTGCCATTCAATGTAACTGCTCTTACAGTTGCTATATTATGCTTTTATATGGTTGAGTACATATACAATGAAATGAAGCCACCTGCTATACAACTATAGCAAAAAGGTGCTCCATACTGCCACTCAGTGGGATTCCTCGGGAGTAACGCAGAAAGTCATTTTGTGTAACAAACTATTACAATTTACAATCCAATGTATTTCTTGTATAGTATTCGTTGATTACTCTTCTGCGATCGCTTGGTTAGACAACAGTGAAATTTCTAGGTTTTCCAACATGATATCAATACAGTGTCAGTAATCACTCCTTGTACAACCAACTTCAAAATCTGATGAACGTATCTCTGGCATTCAATGTAACTGCTCTTACAGTTGCTATATCATGCTTTTATATGGTTGAGTACATATACAATGAAATGAAGCCACCTTCTATACAACTATAGTAAAAAGGAGCTCCATACTGCCACTCAGTGGGATTCCTCGGGAGTAACGCAGAAAGTCATTTTGTATAACAAACTATTACAATATATAATTTCTTGTATAGTATTCATTGATTACTCTTTTCAATGATCTGTTGGTTACAGGATAGTGATATTTCTAGGTTTTACAAAGTGATATCAGTACAGTGTCAGTTATCACTCCTTGTACAACCAACTTCAAAATCTGATGAATGTATCTCTGGCATTCAATGTAACTGCTCTTACAGTTGCTATATCATGCTTTTATATGGTTGAGTACATATACAATGAAATGAAGCCACCTTCTATACAACTATAGCAAAAAGGTGCTCCATACTGCCACTCAGTGGGATTCCTCGGGAGTAACGCAGAAAGTCATTTTGTGTAACAAACTATTACAATTTACAATCCAATGTATTTCTTGGATAGTATTCATTGATTACTCTTCTGTGAACTCTTGGTTAGACAACAGTGAAATTTCTACGTTTTACAAAGTGATATCAGGACAGTGTCAGTTATCACTCCTTGTACAACCAACTTCAAAATCTGATGAATGTATCTCTTGCATTCAATGTAACTGCTCTTACAGTTGCTATATCATGCTTTTATATGGTTGAGTACATATACAATGAAATGAAGCCACCTTCTATACAACTACAGTAAAAAGGTGCTCCATACTGCCACTCAGTGGGATTCCTCGGGAGTAACGCAGAAAGTCATTTTGTGTAACAAACTATTACAATATACAATTTCTTGTATAGTATTCATTGATTACTCTTTTCAATGATCTGTTGGTTACAGGATAGTGATATTTCTAGGTTTTACAAAGTGATATCAGTACAGTGTCAGTTATCACTCCTTGTACAAACAACTTCAAAATCTGATGAATGTATCTCTGCCATTCAATGTAACTGCTCTTACAGTAGCTATATCATGCTTTTATATGGTTGAGTACATATACAATGAAATGAAGCCACCTTCTATACAACTATAGCAAAAAGGTGCTCCATACTGCCACTTAGTGGGATTCCTCGGGAGTAACGCAGAAAGTCATTTTGTGTAACAAACTATTACAATTTACAATCCAATGTCTTTCTTGGATAGTATTCATTGATTACTCTTCTGTGAACTCTTGGTTAGACATCAGTGAAATTTCTACGTTTTTCAAAGTGATATCAATACAGTGTCAGTTATCACTCCTTGTACAACCAACTTCAAAATCTGATGAATGTATCTCTTGCATTCAATGTAATTGCTCTTACCGTTGCTATATCATGCTTTTATATGGTTGAGTACATATACAACGAAATGAAGCCACCTTCTATACAAGAACAGTAAAAAGGTGCTCTATACAGCCACTCAGTGGGATTCCTCGGGAGTAACGCAGAAAGTCATTTTGTGTAACAAACTATTACAATTTACAATCCAATGTATTTCTTGTATAGTATTCATTGATTACTCTTCTGTGAACTCTTGGTTAGACAACAGTGAAATTTCTAGGTTTTTCAAAGTGATATCAATACATTGTCACTTATCACTCCTTGTACAACCAACTTCAAAATCTGATGAATGTATCTCTTGCATTCAATGTAACTGCTCTTACCGTTGCTATATCATGCTTTTATATGGTTGAGTACATATACAATGAAATGAAGCCACCTTCTATACAACTACAGTAAAAAGGTGCTCCATACTGCCACTCAGTGGGATTCCTCGGGAGTAACGCAGAAAGTCATTTTGTGTAACAAACTATTACAATATATAATTTCTTGTATAGTATTCATTGATTACTCTTTTCAATGATCTGTTGGTTACAGGATAGTGATATTTCTAGGTTTTACAAAGTGATTTTAAGTACAGTGTCAGTTATCACTCCTTGTACAAACAACTTCAAAATCTGATGAATGTATCTCTGGCATTCAATGTAACTGCTCTTACAGTTGCTATATCATGCTTTTATATGGTTGAGTACATATACAACGAAATGAAGCCACCTTCTATACAAGAACAGTAAAAAGGTGCTCTATACAGCCACTCAGTGGGATTCCTCGGGAGTAACGCAGAAAGTCATTTTGTGTAACAAACTATTACAATTTACAATCCAATGTATTTCTTGTATAGTATTCATTGATTACTCTTCTGTGAACTCTTGGTTAGACAACAGTGAAATTTCTAGGTTTTTCAAAGTGATATCAATACATTGTCACTTATCACTCCTTGTACAACCAACTTCAAAATCTGATGAATGTATCTCTTGCATTCAATGTAACTGCTCTTACCGTTGCTATATCATGCTTTTATATGGTTGAGTACATATACAATGAAATGAAGCCACCTTCTATACAACTACAGTAAAAAGGTGCTCCATACTGCCACTCAGTGGGATTCCTCGGGAGTAACGCAGAAAGTCATTTTGTGTAACAAACTATTACAATATATAATTTCTTGTATAGTATTCATTGATTACTCTTTTCAATGATCTGTTGGTTACAGGATAGTGATATTTCTAGGTTTTACAAAGTGATTTTAAGTACAGTGTCAGTTATCACTCCTTGTACAAACAACTTCAAAATCTGATGAATGTATCTCTGGCATTCAATGTAACTGCTCTTACAGTTGCTATATCATGCTTTTATATGGTTGAGTACATATACAATGAAATGAAGCCACCTTCTATACAACTATAGTAAAAAGGAGCTCCATACTGCCACTCAGTGGGATTCCTCGGGAGTAACGCAGAAAGTCATTTTGTGTAACAAACTATTACAATATATAATTTCTTGTATAGTATTCATTGATTACTCTTTTCAATGATCTGTTGGTTACAGGATAGTGATATTTCTAGGTTTTACAAAGTGATATCAGTACAGTGTCAGTTATCACTCCTTGTACAAACAACTTCAAAATCTGATGAATGTATCTCTGCCATTCAATGTAACTGCTCTTACAGTTGCTATATCATGCTTTTATATGGTTGAGTACATACACAATGAAATGAAGCCACCTTCTATACAACTATAGCAAAAAGGTGCTCCATACTGCCACTCAGTGGGATTCCTCGGGAGTAACGCAGATAGTCATTTTGTGTAACAAACTATTACAATTTACAATCCAATGTATTTCTTGTATAGTATTCATTGATTACTCTTCTGTGAACTCTTGGTTAGACAACAGTGAAATTTCTACGTTTTACAAAGTGATATCAGTACAGTGTCAGTTATCACTCCTTGTACAACCAACTTCAAAATCTGATGAATGTATCTCTTGCATTCAATGTAATTGCTCTTACAGTTGATATATCTTGATTTTATATGGTTGAGTACATATACAATTAAATGAAGCTACCTTCTATACAACTACAGTAAAAAGGTGCTCCATACTGCCACTCAGTGGGATTCCTCGGGAGTAACGCAGAAAGTCATTTTGTGTAACAAACTATTACAATATATAATTTCTTGTATAGTATTCATTGATTACTCTTTTCAATGATCTGTTGGTTACAGGATAGTGAAATTTCTAGGTTTTACAAAGTGATATCAATACAGTGTCAGTTCTCACTCCTTGTACAACCAACTTCAAAATCTGATGAATGTATCTCTGGCATTCAATGTAACTGCTCTTACCGTTGCTATATCGTGCTTTTATATGGTTGTGTACATATACAATGAAATGAAGCCACCTTCTATACAACTACAGTAAAAAGGTGCTCCATACTGCCACTCAGTGGGATTCCTCGGGAGTAACGCAGAAAGTCATTTTGTGTAACAAACTATTACAATATATAATTTCTTGTATAGTATTCATTGTTTACTCTTTTCAATGATCTGTTGGTTACAGGATAGTGATATTTCTAAGTTTTACAAAGTGATTTTAAGTACAGTGTCAGTTATCACTCATTGTACAAACAACTTCAAAATCTGATGAATGTATCTCTGGCATTGAATGTAACTGCTCTTACAGTTGCTATATCATGCTTTTATATGGTTGAGTACATATACAATGAAATGAAGCCACCTTCTATACAACTATAGTAAAAAGGAGCTCCATACTGCCACTCAGTGGGATTCCTCGGGAGTAACGCAGAAAGTCATTTTGTGTAACAAACTATTACAATATACAATTTCTTGTATAGTATTCATTGATTACTCTTTTCAATGATCTGTTGGTTACAGGATAGTGATATTTCTAGGTTTTATAAAGTGATATCAGTACAGTGTCAGTTATCACTCCTTGTACAAACAACTTCAAAATCTGATGAATGTATCTCTGCCATTCAATGTAACTGCTCTTACAGTTGCTATATCATGCTTTTATATGGTTGAGTACATATACAATGAAATGAAGCCACCTTCTATACAAGTATAGTAAAAAGGTGCTCCATACTGCCACTCAGTGGGATTCCTCGTGAGTAACGCAGAAAGTCATTTTGTGTAACAAACTATTACAATATACAATTTCTTGTATAGTATTCATTGATTACTCTTTTCAATGATCTGTTGGTTACAGGATAGTGATATTTCTAGGTTTTACAAAGTGATATCAGTACAGTGTCAGTTATCACTCCTTGTACAAACAACTTCAAAATCTGATGAATGTATCTCTGCCATTCAATGTAACTGCTCTTACAGTTGCTATATCATGCTTTTATATGGTTGAGTACATATACAATGAAATGAAGCCACCTTCTATACAACTATAGCAAAAAGGTGCTCCATACTGCCACTCAGTGGGATTCCTCGGGAGTAACGCAGAAAGTCATTTTGTGTAACAAACTATTACAATTTACAATCCAATGTATTTCTTGTATAGTATTCATTGATTACTCTTCTGTGAACTCTTTGTTAGACAACAGTGAAATTTCTACGTTTTACAAAGTGATATCAGTACAGCGTCAGTTATCACTCCTTGTACAACAAACTTCAAAATCTGATGAATGTATCTCTTGCATTCAATGTAATTGCTCTTACAGTTGATATACCTTGATTTTATATGGTTGAGTACATATACAATTAAATGAAGCCACCTTCTATACAACTACAGTAAAAAGGTGCTCCATACTGCCACTCAGTGGGATTCCTCGGGAGTAACGCAGAAAGTCATTTTGTGTAACAAACTATTACAATTTACAATCCAATGTATTTCTTGTATAGTATTCGTTGATTACTCTTCTACGATCGCTTGGTTAGACAACAGTGAAATTTCTAGGTTTTCCAACGTGATATTAATATAGTGTCAGTAATCACTCCTTGTACAAACAACTTCAAAATCTGATGAACGTATCTCTTGCATTCAATGTAACTGCTCTTACAGTTGCTATATCATGCTTTTATATGGTTGAGTACATATACAATGAAATGAAGCCACCTTCTATACAACTATAGTAAAAAGGAGCTCCATACTGCCACTCAGTGGGATTCCTCGGGAGTAACGCAGAAAGTCATTTTGTGTAACAAACTATTACAATATACAATTTCTTGTATAGTATTCATTGATTACTCTTTTCAATGATCTGTTGGTTACAGGATAGTGATATTTCTAAGTTTTACAAAGTGATTTTAAGTACAGTGTCAGTTATCACTCCTTGTACAAACAACTTCAAAATCTGATGAATGTATCTCTGGCATTCAATGTAACTGCTCTTACAGTTGCTATATCATGCTTTTATATGGTTGAGTACATATACAATGAAATGAAGCCACCTTCTATACAACTATAGTAAAATGGAGCTCCATACTGCCACTCAGTGGGATTCCTCGGGAGTAACGCAGAAAGTCATTTTGTGTAACAAACTATTACAATATATAATTTCTTGTATAGTATTCATTGATTACTCTTTTCAATGATCTGTTGGTTACAGGATAGTGGTATTTCTAGGTTTTACAAAGTGATATCAGTACAGTGTCAGTTATCACTCCTTGTACAACCAACTTCAAAATCTGATGAATGTATCTCTGGCATTCAATGTAACTGCTCTTACAGTTGCTATATCATGCTTTTATATGGTTGAGTACATATACAATGAAATGAAGCCACCTTCTATACAACTATAGCAAAAAGGTGCTCCATACTGCCACTTAGTGGGATTCCTCGGGAGTAACGCAGAAAGTCATTTTGTGTAACAAACTATTACAATTTACAATCCAATGTATTTCTTGGATAGTATTCATTGATTACTCTTCTGTGAACTCTTGGTTAGACAACAGTGAAATTTCTAGGTTTTACAAAGTGATATCAGTACAGTGTCATTTATCACTCCTTGTACAACCAACTTGAAAATCTGATGAATGTATCTCTTGCATTCAATGTAATTGCTCTTACAGTTGATATATCTTGATTTTATATGGTTGAGTACAAATACAATTAAATGAAGCCACCTTCTATACAACTACAGTAAAAAGGTGCTCCATATTGCCACCCAATGGGATTCCTCGGGAGTAACGCAGAAAGTCATGTTCTGTAACAAACTAATACAATTTACAATCCAATGTATTTCTTGTATAGTATTCATTGATTACTCTTCTGCGATCTCTTGGTTAGACAACAGTGAAATTTCTAGGTTTTACTACGTGATATCAATACAGTGTCAGTAATCACTCCTTGTACAACCAACTTCAAAATCTGATGAATGTATCTCTTGCATTCAATGTAACTGCTTTTACAGTTGCTATATCATGCTTTTATATGGTTGAGTACATATACAATGAAATGAAGCCACGTTCTATACAACTATAGTAAAAAGGAGCTCCATACTGCCACTCAGTGGGATTCCTCGGGAGTAACGCAGAAAGTCATTTTGTGTAACAAACTATTACAATTTACAATCCAATGTATTTCTTGTATAGTATTCATTGATTACTCTTCTGTGAACTCTTCGTTAGACAACAGTGAAATTTCTACGTTTTACAAAGTGATATCAGGACAGTGTCAGTTATCACTCCTTGTACAACCAACTTTAAAATCTGATGAATGTATCTCTTGCATTCAATGTAACTGCTCTTACAGTTGCTATATCATGCTTTTATATGGTTGAGTACATATACAATGAAATGAAGCCACCTTCTATATATAGTAAAAAGGTGCTCCATACTGCTACTCAGTGGGATTCCTCGTGAGTAACGCAAGAAAGTCATTTTGTGTAACAAACTATTACAATATACAATTTCTTGTATAGTACTCATTGATTACTCTTTTCAATGATCTGTTGGTTACAGGATAGTGATATTTCTAGGTTTTACAAAGTGATATCAGTACAGTGTCAGTTATCACTCCTTGTACAAACAACTTCAAAATCTGATGAATGTATCTCTGCCATTCAATGTAACTGCTCTTACAGTTGCTATATCATGCTTTTATATGGTTGAGTACATATACAATGAAATGAAGCCACCTTCTATACAACTATAGCAAAAAGGTGCTCCATACTGCCACTTAGTGGGATTCCTCGGGAGTAACGCAGAAAGTCATTTTGTGTAACAAACTATTACAATTTACAATCCAATGTATTTCTTGGATAGTATTCATTGATTACTCTTCTGTGAACTCTTGGTTAGACAACAGTGAAATTTCTATGTTTTACAAAGTGATATCAGTACAGTGTCAGTTATCACTCCTTGTACAACCAACTTCAAAATCTGATGAATGTATCTCTTGCATTCAATGTAATTGCTCTTCCAGTTGATATATCTTGATTTTATATGGTTGAGTACAAATACAATTAAATGAAGCCACCTTCTATACAACTACAGTAAAAAGGTGCTCCATACTTCCACCCAGTGGGATTCCTCGGGAGTAACGCAGAAAGTCATGTTGTGTAACAAACTAATACAATTTACAATCCAATGTATTTCTTGTATAGTATTCATTGATTACTCTTCTGCGATCTCTTGGTTAGACAACAGTGAAACTTCTAGGTTTTACAACGTGATATCAATACAGTGTCAGTAATCACTCCTTGTACAACCAACTTCAAAATCTGATGAATGTATCTCTTGCATTCAATGTAACTGCTCTTACAGTTGCTATATCATGCTTTTATATGGCTGAGTACATATACAATGAAATGAAGCCACCTTCTATACAACTATAGTAAAAAGGAGCTCCATACTGCCACTCAGTGGGATTCCTCGGGAGTAACGCAGAAAGTCATTTTGTGTAACAAACTATTACAATTTACAATCCAATGTATTTCTTGTATAGTATTCATTGATTACTCTTCTGTGAACTCTTGGTTAGACAACAGTGAAATTTCTACGTTTTACAAAGTGATATCAGGACAGTGTCAGTTATCACTCCTTGTACAACCAACTTTAAAATCTGATGAATGTATCTCTTGCATTCAATGTAACTGCTCTTACAGTTGCTATATCATGCTTTTATATGGTTGAATACATATACAATGAAATGAAGCCACCTTCTATACAAGTATAGTAAAAAGGCTCTCCATACTGCCACTCAGTGGGATTCCTCGTGAGTAACGCAGAAAGTCATTTTGTGTAACAAACTATTACAATATACAATTTCTTGTATAGTATTCATTGATTACTCTTTTCAATGATCTGTTGGTTACAGGATAGTGATATTTCTAGGTTTTACAAAGTGATATCAGTACAGTGTCAGTTATCACTCCTTGTACAAACAACTTCAAAATCTGATGAATGTATCTCTGCCATTCAATGTAACTGCTCTTACAGTTGCTATATCATGCTTTTATATGGTTGAGTACATATACAATGAAATGAAGCCACCTTCTATACAACTATAGCAAAAAGGTGCTCCATACTGCCACTTAGTGGGATTCCTCGGGAGTAACGCAGAAAGTCATTTTGTGTAACAAACTATTACAATTTACAATCCAATGTATTTCTTGGATAGTATTCATTGATTACTCTTCTGTGAACTCTTGGTTAGACAACAGTGAAATTTCTATGTTTTACAAAGTGATATCAGTACAGTATCAGTTATCACTCCTTGTACAACCAACTTGAAAATCTGATGAATGTATCTCTTGCATTCAATGTAATTGCTCTTACAGTTGATATATCTTGATTTTATATGGTTGAGTACAAATACAATTAAATGAAGCCACCTTCTATACAACTACAGTAAAAAGGTGCTCCATACTGCCACCCAGTGGGATTCCTCGGGAGTAACGCAGAAAGTCATGTTGTGTAACAAACTAATACAATTTACAATCCAATGTATTTCTTCTATAGTATTCATTGATTACTCTTCTGCGATCTCTTGGTTAGACAACAGTGAAATTTCTAGGTTTTACAACGTGATATCAATACAGTGTCAGTAATCACTCCTTGTACAACCAACATCAAAATCTGATGAACTTATCTCTTGCATTCAATGTAACTGCTCTTACAGTTGCTATATCATGCTTTTATATGGTTGAGTACATATACAATGAAATGAAGCCACCTTCTATACAACTATAGTAAAAAGGAGCTCCATACTGCCACTCAGTGGGATTCCTTGGGAGTAACGCAGAAAGTCATTTTGTGTAACAAACTATTACAATATATAATTTCTTGTATAGTATTCATTGATTACTCTTTTCAATGATCTGTTGGTTACAGGATAGTGATATTTCTAGGTTTTACAAAGTGATATCAGTACAGTGTCAGTTATCACTCCTTGTACAAACAACTTCAAAATCTGATGAATGTATCTCTGGCATTCAATGTAACTGCTCTTACAGTTGCTATATCATGCTTTTATATGGTTGAGTACATATACAATGAAATGAAGCCACCTTCTATACAACTATAGCAAAAAGGTGCTCCATACTGCCACTCAGTGGGATTCCTCGGGAGTAACGCAGAAAGTCATTTTGTGTAACAAACTATTACAATTTACAATCCAATGTATTTCTTGTATAGTATTCATTGATTACTCTTCTGTGAACTCTTGGTTAGACAACAGTGAAATTTCTACGTTTTACAAAGTGATATCAGTACAGTGTCAGTTATCACTCCTTGTACAAAGAACTTCAAAATCTGATGAATATATCTCTGGCATTCAATGTAACTGCTCTTACCGTTGCTATATCTTGATTTTATATGGTTGAGTACATATACAATGAAATGAAGCCACCTTCTATACAACTACAGTAAAAAGGTGCTCCATACTGCCACTCAGTGGGATTCCTCGGGAGTAACGCAGAAAGTCATTTTGTGTAACAAACTATTACAATATACAATTTCTTGTATAGTATTCATTGATTACTCTTTTCAATGATCTGTTGGTTACAGGATAGTGATATTTCTAGGTTTTACAAAGTGATATCAGTACAGTGTCAGTTATCACTCCTTGTACAAACAACTTCAAAATCTGATGAATGTATCTCTGCCATTCAATGTAACTGCTCTTACAGTAGCTATATCATGCTTTTATATGGTTGAGTACATATACAATGAAATGAAGCCACCTTCTATACAACTATAGCAAAAAGGTGCTCCATACTGCCACTTAGTGGGATTCCTCGGGAGTAACGCAGAAAGTCATTTTGTGTAACAAACTATTACAATTTACAATCCAATGTCTTTCTTGGATAGTATTCATTGATTACTCTTCTGTGAACTCTTGGTTAGACATCAGTGAAATTTCTACGTTTTTCAAAGTGATATCAATACAGTGTCAGTTATCACTCCTCGTACAACCAACTTCAAAATCTGATGAATGTATCTCTTGCATTCAATGTAATTGCTCTTACCGTTGCTATATCATGCTTTTATATGGTTGAGTACATATACAACGAAATGAAGCCACCTTCTATACAAGAACAGTAAAAAGGTGCTCTATACAGCCACTCAGTGGGATTCCTCGGGAGTAACGCAGAAAGTCATTTTGTGTAACAAACTATTACAATTTACAATCCAATGTATTTCTTGTATAGTATTCATTGATTACTCTTCTGTGAACTCTTGGTTAGACAACAGTGAAATTTCTAGGTTTTTCAAAGTGATATCAATACATTGTCACTTATCACTCCTTGTACAACCAACTTCAAAATCTGATGAATGTATCTCTTGCATTCAATGTAACTGCTCTTACCGTTGCTATATCATGCTTTTATATGGTTGAGTACATATACAATGAAATGAAGCCACCTTCTATACAACTACAGTAAAAAGGTGCTCCATACTGCCACTCAGTGGGATTCCTCGGGAGTAACGCAGAAAGTCATTTTGTGTAACAAACTATTACAATATATAATTTCTTGTATAGTATTCATTGATTACTCTTTTCAATGATCTGTTGGTTACAGGATAGTGATATTTCTAGGTTTTACAAAGTGATTTTAAGTACAGTGTCAGTTATCACTCCTTGTACAAACAACTTCAAAATCTGATGAATGTATCTCTGGCATTCAATGTAACTGCTCTTACAGTTGCTATATCATGCTTTTATATGGTTGAGTACATATACAACGAAATGAAGCCACCTTCTATACAAGAACAGTAAAAAGGTGCTCTATACAGCCACTCAGTGGGATTCCTCGGGAGTAACGCAGAAAGTCATTTTGTGTAACAAACTATTACAATTTACAATCCAATGTATTTCTTGTATAGTATTCATTGATTACTCTTCTGTGAACTCTTGGTTAGACAACAGTGAAATTTCTAGGTTTTTCAAAGTGATATCAATACATTGTCACTTATCACTCCTTGTACAACCAACTTCAAAATCTGATGAATGTATCTCTTGCATTCAATGTAACTGCTCTTACCGTTGCTATATCATGCTTTTATATGGTTGAGTACATATACAATGAAATGAAGCCACCTTCTATACAACTACAGTAAAAAGGTGCTCCATACTGCCACTCAGTGGGATTCCTCGGGAGTAACGCAGAAAGTCATTTTGTGTAACAAACTATTACAATATATAATTTCTTGTATAGTATTCATTGATTACTCTTTTCAATGATCTGTTGGTTACAGGATAGTGATATTTCTAGGTTTTACAAAGTGATTTTAAGTACAGTGTCAGTTATCACTCCTTGTACAAACAACTTCAAAATCTGATGAATGTATCTCTGGCATTCAATGTAACTGCTCTTACAGTTGCTATATCATGCTTTTATATGGTTGAGTACATATACAATGAAATGAAGCCACCTTCTATACAACTATAGTAAAAAGGAGCTCCATACTGCCACTCAGTGGGATTCCTCGGGAGTAACGCAGAAAGTCATTTTGTGTAACAAACTATTACAATATATAATTTCTTGTATAGTATTCATTGATTACTCTTTTCAATGATCTGTTGGTTACAGGATAGTGATATTTCTAGGTTTTACAAAGTGATATCAGTACAGTGTCAGTTATCACTCCTTGTACAAACAACTTCAAAATCTGATGAATGTATCTCTGCCATTCAATGTAACTGCTCTTACAGTTGCTATATCATGCTTTTATATGGTTGAGTACATACACAATGAAATGAAGCCACCTTCTATACAACTATAGCAAAAAGGTGCTCCATACTGCCACTCAGTGGGATTCCTCGGGAGTAACGCAGATAGTCATTTTGTGTAACAAACTATTACAATTTACAATCCAATGTATTTCTTGTATAGTATTCATTGATTACTCTTCTGTGAACTCTTGGTTAGACAACAGTGAAATTTCTACGTTTTACAAAGTGATATCAGTACAGTGTCAGTTATCACTCCTTGTACAACCAACTTCAAAATCTGATGAATGTATCTCTTGCATTCAATGTAATTGCTCTTACAGTTGATATATCTTGATTTTATATGGTTGAGTACATATACAATTAAATGAAGCTACCTTCTATACAACTACAGTAAAAAGGTGCTCCATACTGCCACTCAGTGGGATTCCTCGGGAGTAACGCAGAAAGTCATTTTGTGTAACAAACTATTACAATATATAATTTCTTGTATAGTATTCATTGATTACTCTTTTCAATGATCTGTTGGTTACAGGATAGTGAAATTTCTAGGTTTTACAAAGTGATATCAATACAGTGTCAGTTCTCACTCCTTGTACAACCAACTTCAAAATCTGATGAATGTATCTCTGGCATTCAATGTAACTGCTCTTACCGTTGCTATATCGTGCTTTTATATGGTTGTGTACATATACAATGAAATGAAGCCACCTTCTATACAACTACAGTAAAAAGGTGCTCCATACTGCCACTCAGTGGGATTCCTCGGGAGTAACGCAGAAAGTCATTTTGTGTAACAAACTATTACAATATATAATTTCTTGTATAGTATTCATTGTTTACTCTTTTCAATGATCTGTTGGTTACAGGATAGTGATATTTCTAAGTTTTACAAAGTGATTTTAAGTACAGTGTCAGTTATCACTCATTGTACAAACAACTTCAAAATCTGATGAATGTATCTCTGGCATTGAATGTAACTGCTCTTACAGTTGCTATATCATGCTTTTATATGGTTGAGTACATATACAATGAAATGAAGCCACCTTCTATACAACTATAGTAAAAAGGAGCTCCATACTGCCACTCAGTGGGATTCCTCGGGAGTAACGCAGAAAGTCATTTTGTGTAACAAACTATTACAATATACAATTTCTTGTATAGTATTCATTGATTACTCTTTTCAATGATCTGTTGGTTACAGGATAGTGATATTTCTAGGTTTTATAAAGTGATATCAGTACAGTGTCAGTTATCACTCCTTGTACAAACAACTTCAAAATCTGATGAATGTATCTCTGCCATTCAATGTAACTGCTCTTACAGTTGCTATATCATGCTTTTATATGGTTGAGTACATATACAATGAAATGAAGCCACCTTCTATACAAGTATAGTAAAAAGGTGCTCCATACTGCCACTCAGTGGGATTCCTCGTGAGTAACGCAGAAAGTCATTTTGTGTAACAAACTATTACAATATACAATTTCTTGTATAGTATTCATTGATTACTCTTTTCAATGATCTGTTGGTTACAGGATAGTGATATTTCTAGGTTTTACAAAGTGATATCAGTACAGTGTCAGTTATCACTCCTTGTACAAACAACTTCAAAATCTGATGAATGTATCTCTGCCATTCAATGTAACTGCTCTTACAGTTGCTATATCATGCTTTTATATGGTTGAGTACATATACAATGAAATGAAGCCACCTTCTATACAACTATAGCAAAAAGGTGCTCCATACTGCCACTCAGTGGGATTCCTCGGGAGTAACGCAGAAAGTCATTTTGTGTAACAAACTATTACAATTTACAATCCAATGTATTTCTTGTATAGTATTCATTGATTACTCTTCTGTGAACTCTTTGTTAGACAACAGTGAAATTTCTACGTTTTACAAAGTGATATCAGTACAGCGTCAGTTATCACTCCTTGTACAACAAACTTCAAAATCTGATGAATGTATCTCTTGCATTCAATGTAATTGCTCTTACAGTTGATATACCTTGATTTTATATGGTTGAGTACATATACAATTAAATGAAGCCACCTTCTATACAACTACAGTAAAAAGGTGCTCCATACTGCCACTCAGTGGGATTCCTCGGGAGTAACGCAGAAAGTCATTTTGTGTAACAAACTATTACAATTTACAATCCAATGTATTTCTTGTATAGTATTCGTTGATTACTCTTCTACGATCGCTTGGTTAGACAACAGTGAAATTTCTAGGTTTTCCAACGTGATATTAATATAGTGTCAGTAATCACTCCTTGTACAAACAACTTCAAAATCTGATGAACGTATCTCTTGCATTCAATGTAACTGCTCTTACAGTTGCTATATCATGCTTTTATATGGTTGAGTACATATACAATGAAATGAAGCCACCTTCTATACAACTATAGTAAAAAGGAGCTCCATACTGCCACTCAGTGGGATTCCTCGGGAGTAACGCAGAAAGTCATTTTGTGTAACAAACTATTACAATATACAATTTCTTGTATAGTATTCATTGATTACTCTTTTCAATGATCTGTTGGTTACAGGATAGTGATATTTCTAAGTTTTACAAAGTGATTTTAAGTACAGTGTCAGTTATCACTCCTTGTACAAACAACTTCAAAATCTGATGAATGTATCTCTGCCATTCAATGTAACTGCTCTTACAGTTGCTATATCATGCTTTTATATGGTTGAGTACATATACAATGAAATGAAGCCACCTTCTATACAACTATAGTAAAATGGAGCTCCATACTGCCACTCAGTGGGATTCCTCGGGAGTAACGCAGAAAGTCATTTTGTGTAACAAACTATTACAATATATAATTTCTTGTATAGTATTCATTGATTACTCTTTTCAATGATCTGTTGGTTACAGGATAGTGGTATTTCTAGGTTTTACAAAGTGATATCAGTACAGTGTCAGTTATCACTCCTTGTACAACCAACTTCAAAATCTGATGAATGTATCTCTGGCATTCAATGTAACTGCTCTTACAGTTGCTATATCATGCTTTTATATGGTTGAGTACATATACAATGAAATGAAGCCACCTTCTATACAACTATAGCAAAAAGGTGCTCCATACTGCCACTTAGTGGGATTCCTCGGGAGTAACGCAGAAAGTCATTTTGTGTAACAAACTATTACAATTTACAATCCAATGTATTTCTTGGATAGTATTCATTGATTACTCTTCTGTGAACTCTTGGTTAGACAACAGTGAAATTTCTAGGTTTTACAAAGTGATATCAGTACAGTGTCATTTATCACTCCTTGTACAACCAACTTGAAAATCTGATGAATGTATCTCTTGCATTCAATGTAATTGCTCTTACAGTTGATATATCTTGATTTTATATGGTTGAGTACAAATACAATTAAATGAAGCCACCTTCTATACAACTACAGTAAAAAGGTGCTCCATATTGCCACCCAATGGGATTCCTCGGGAGTAACGCAGAAAGTCATGTTCTGTAACAAACTAATACAATTTACAATCCAATGTATTTCTTGTATAGTATTCATTGATTACTCTTCTGCGATCTCTTGGTTAGACAACAGTGAAATTTCTAGGTTTTACTACGTGATATCAATACAGTGTCAGTAATCACTCCTTGTACAACCAACTTCAAAATCTGATGAATGTATCTCTTGCATTCAATGTAACTGCTTTTACAGTTGCTATATCATGCTTTTATATGGTTGAGTACATATACAATGAAATGAAGCCACGTTCTATACAACTATAGTAAAAAGGAGCTCCATACTGCCACTCAGTGGGATTCCTCGGGAGTAACGCAGAAAGTCATTTTGTGTAACAAACTATTACAATTTACAATCCAATGTATTTCTTGTATAGTATTCATTGATTACTCTTCTGTGAACTCTTCGTTAGACAACAGTGAAATTTCTACGTTTTACAAAGTGATATCAGGACAGTGTCAGTTATCACTCCTTGTACAACCAACTTTAAAATCTGATGAATGTATCTCTTGCATTCAATGTAACTGCTCTTACAGTTGCTATATCATGCTTTTATATGGTTGAGTACATATACAATGAAATGAAGCCACCTTCTATATATAGTAAAAAGGTGCTCCATACTGCTACTCAGTGGGATTCCTCGTGAGTAACGCAAGAAAGTCATTTTGTGTAACAAACTATTACAATATACAATTTCTTGTATAGTACTCATTGATTACTCTTTTCAATGATCTGTTGGTTACAGGATAGTGATATTTCTAGGTTTTACAAAGTGATATCAGTACAGTGTCAGTTATCACTCCTTGTACAAACAACTTCAAAATCTGATGAATGTATCTCTGCCATTCAATGTAACTGCTCTTACAGTTGCTATATCATGCTTTTATATGGTTGAGTACATATACAATGAAATGAAGCCACCTTCTATACAACTATAGCAAAAAGGTGCTCCATACTGCCACTTAGTGGGATTCCTCGGGAGTAACGCAGAAAGTCATTTTGTGTAACAAACTATTACAATTTACAATCCAATGTATTTCTTGGATAGTATTCATTGATTACTCTTCTGTGAACTCTTGGTTAGACAACAGTGAAATTTCTATGTTTTACAAAGTGATATCAGTACAGTGTCAGTTATCACTCCTTGTACAACCAACTTCAAAATCTGATGAATGTATCTCTTGCATTCAATGTAATTGCTCTTCCAGTTGATATATCTTGATTTTATATGGTTGAGTACAAATACAATTAAATGAAGCCACCTTCTATACAACTACAGTAAAAAGGTGCTCCATACTTCCACCCAGTGGGATTCCTCGGGAGTAACGCAGAAAGTCATGTTGTGTAACAAACTAATACAATTTACAATCCAATGTATTTCTTGTATAGTATTCATTGATTACTCTTCTGCGATCTCTTGGTTAGACAACAGTGAAATTTCTAGGTTTTACAACGTGATATCAATACAGTGTCAGTAATCACTCCTTGTACAACCAACTTCAAAATCTGATGAATGTATCTCTTGCATTCAATGTAACTGCTCTTACAGTTGCTATATCATGCTTTTATATGGCTGAGTACATATACAATGAAATGAAGCCACCTTCTATACAACTATAGTAAAAAGGAGCTCCATACTGCCACTCAGTGGGATTCCTCGGGAGTAACGCAGAAAGTCATTTTGTGTAACAAACTATTACAATTTACAATCCAATGTATTTCTTGTATAGTATTCATTGATTACTCTTCTGTGAACTCTTGGTTAGACAACAGTGAAATTTCTACGTTTTACAAAGTGATATCAGGACAGTGTCAGTTATCACTCCTTGTACAACCAACTTTAAAATCTGATGAATGTATCTCTTGCATTCAATGTAACTGCTCTTACAGTTGCTATATCATGCTTTTATATGGTTGAATACATATACAATGAAATGAAGCCACCTTCTATACAAGTATAGTAAAAAGGCTCTCCATACTGCCACTCAGTGGGATTCCTCGTGAGTAACGCAGAAAGTCATTTTGTGTAACAAACTATTACAATATACAATTTCTTGTATAGTATTCATTGATTACTCTTTTCAATGATCTGTTGGTTACAGGATAGTGATATTTCTAGGTTTTACAAAGTGATATCAGTACAGTGTCAGTTATCACTCCTTGTACAAACAACTTCAAAATCTGATGAATGTATCTCTGCCATTCAATGTAACTGCTCTTACAGTTGCTATATCATGCTTTTATATGGTTGAGTACATATACAATGAAATGAAGCCACCTTCTATACAACTATAGCAAAAAGGTGCTCCATACTGCCACTTAGTGGGATTCCTCGGGAGTAACGCAGAAAGTCATTTTGTGTAACAAACTATTACAATTTACAATCCAATGTATTTCTTGGATAGTATTCATTGATTACTCTTCTGTGAACTCTTGGTTAGACAACAGTGAAATTTCTATGTTTTACAAAGTGATATCAGTACAGTATCAGTTATCACTCCTTGTACAACCAACTTGAAAATCTGATGAATGTATCTCTTGCATTCAATGTAATTGCTCTTACAGTTGATATATCTTGATTTTATATGGTTGAGTACAAATACAATTAAATGAAGCCACCTTCTATACAACTACAGTAAAAAGGTGCTCCATACTGCCACCCAGTGGGATTCCTCGGGAGTAACGCAGAAAGTCATGTTGTGTAACAAACTAATACAATTTACAATCCAATGTATTTCTTCTATAGTATTCATTGATTACTCTTCTGCGATCTCTTGGTTAGACAACAGTGAAATTTCTAGGTTTTACAACGTGATATCAATACAGTGTCAGTAATCACTCCTTGTATAACCAACATCAAAATCTGATGAACGTATCTCTTGCATTCAATGTAACTGCTCTTACAGTTGCTATATCATGCTTTTATATGGTTGAGTACATATACAATGAAATGAAGCCACCTTCTATACAACTATAGTAAAAAGGAGCTCCATACTGCCACTCAGTGGGATTCCTTGGGAGTAACGCAGAAAGTCATTTTGTGTAACAAACTATTACAATATATAATTTCTTGTATAGTATTCATTGATTACTCTTTTCAATGATCTGTTGGTTACAGGATAGTGATATTTCTAGGTTTTACAAAGTGATATCAGTACAGTGTCAGTTATCACTCCTTGTACAAACAACTTCAAAATCTGATGAATGTATCTCTGGCATTCAATGTAACTGCTCTTACAGTTGCTATATCATGCTTTTATATGGTTGAGTACATATACAATGAAATGAAGCCACCTTCTATACAACTATAGCAAAAAGGTGCTCCATACTGCCACTCAGTGGGATTCCTCGGGAGTAACGCAGAAAGTCATTTTGTGTAACAAACTATTACAATTTACAATCCAATGTATTTCTTGTATAGTATTCATTGATTACTCTTCTGTGAACTCTTGGTTAGACAACAGTGAAATTTCTACGTTTTACAAAGTGATATCAGTACAGTGTCAGTTATCACTCCTTGTACAAAGAACTTCAAAATCTGATGAATATATCTCTGGCATTCAATGTAACTGCTCTTACCGTTGCTATATCTTGATTTTATATGGTTGAGTACATATACAATTAAATGAAGCCACCTTCTATACAACTACAGTAAAAAGGTGCTCCATACTGCCACTCAGTGGGATTCCTCGGGAGTAATGCAGAAAGTCATTTTGTGTAACAAACTATTACAATTTACAATCCAATGTATTTCTTGTATAGTATTCGTTGATTACTGTTCTACGATCGCTTGGTTAGACAACAGTGAAATTTCTAGGTTTTCCAACGTGATATCAATACAGTGTCAGTAATCACTCCTTGTACAAACAACTTCAAAATCTGATGAACGTATCTCTTGCATTCAATGTAACTGCTCTTACAGTTGCTATATCATGCTTTTATATGGTTGAGTACATATACAATGAAATGAAGCCACCTTCTATACAACTATAGTAAAAAGGACCTCCATACTGCCACTCAGTGGGATTCCTCGGGAGTAACGCAGAAAGTCATTTTGTGTAACAAACTATTACAATATACAATTTCTTGTATAGTATTCATTGATTACTCTTTTCAATGATCTGTTGGTTACAGGATAGTGGTATTTCTAGGTTTTACAAAGTGATATCAGTACAGTGTCAGTTATCACTCCTTGTACAACCAACTTCAAAATCTGATGAATGTATCTCTGGCATTCAATGTAACTCTTCTTACAGTTGCTATATCATGCTTTTATATGGTTGAGTACATATACAATGAAATGAAGCCACCTTCTATACAACTATAGCAAAAAGGTACTCCATACTGCCACTCAGTGGGATTCCTCGGGAGTAACGCAGAAAGTCATTTTGTGTAACAAACTATTACAATTTACAATCCAATGTATTTCTTGTATAGTATTCATTGATTACTCTTCTGTGAACTCTTGGTTAGACAACAGTGAAATTTCTACGTTTTACAAAGTGATATCAGGACAGTGTCAGTTATCACTCCTTGTACAACCAACTTTAAAATCTGATGAATGTATCTCTTGCATTCAATGTAACTGCTCTTACAGTTGCTATATCATGCTTTTATATGGTTGAGTACATATACAATGAAATGAAGCCACCTTCTATACAAGTATAGTAAAAAGGTGCTCCATACTGCCACTCAGTGGGATTCCTCGTGAGTAACGCAGAAAGTCATTTTGTGTAACAAACTATTACAATATACAATTTCTTGTATAGTATTCATTGATTACTCTTTTCAATGATCTGTTGGTTATAGGATAGTGATATTTCTAGGTTTTACAAAGTGATATCAGTACAGTGTCAGTTATCACTCCTTGTACAAACAACTTCAAAATCTGATGAATGTATCTCTCGCATTCAATGTAACTGCTCTTACAGTTGCTATATCATGCTTTTATATGGTTGAGTACATATACAATGAAATGAAGCCACCTTCTATAGAACTATAACAAAAAGGTGCTCCATACTGCCACTTAGTGGGATTCCTCGGGAGTAACGCAGAAAGTCATTTTGTGTAACAAACTATTACAATTTACAATCCAATGTATTTCTTGGATAGTATTCATTGATTACTCTTCTGTGAACTCTTGGTTAGACAACAGTGAAATTTCTATGTTTTACAAAGTGATATCAGTACAGTGTCATTTATCACTCCTTGTACAACCAACTTGAAAATCTGATAAATGTATCTCTTGCATTCAATGTAATTGCTCTTACAGTTGATATATCTCGATTTTATATGGTTGAGTACAAATACAATTAAATGAAGCCACCTTCTATACAACTACAGTAAAAAGGTGCTCCATACTGCCACCCAGTGGGATTCCTCGGGAGTAACGCAGAAAGTCATGTTGTGTAACAAACTAATACAATTTACAATCCAATGTATTTCTTGTATAGTATTCATTGATTACTCTTCTGCGATCTCTTGGTTAGACAACAGTGAAATTTCTAGGTTTTACAACGTGATATCAATACAGTGTCAGTAATCACTCCTTGTACAACCAACTTCAAAATCTGATGAATGTATCTCTTGCATTCAATGTAACTGCTCTTACAGTTGCTATATCATGCTTTTATATGGTTGAGTACATATACAATGAAATGAAGCCACCTTCTATACAACTATAGTAAAAAGGAGCTCCATACTGCCACTCAGTGGGATTCCTCGGGAGTAACGCAGAAAGTCATTTTGTGTAACAAACTATTACAATTTACAATCCAATGTATTTCTTGTATAGTATTCATTGATTACTCTTCTGTGAACTCTTGGTTAGACAACAGTGAAATTTCTACGTTTTACAAAGTGATATCAGGACAGTGTCAGTTATCACTCCTTGTACAACCAACTTTAAAATCTGATGTATGTATCTCTTGCATTCAATGTAACTGCTCTTACAGTTGCTATATCATGCTTTTATATGGTTGAGTACATATACAATGAAATGAAGCCACCTTCTATACAAGTATAGTAAAAAGGCTCTCCATACTGCCACTCAGTGGGATTCCTCGTGAGTAACGCAGAAAGTCATTTTGTGTAACAAACTATTACAATATACAATTTCTTGTATAGTATTCATTGATTACTCTTTTCAATGATCTGTTGGTTACAGGATAGTGATATTTCTAGGTTTTACAAAGTGATATCAGTACAGTGTCAGTTATCACTCCTTGTACAAACAACTTCAAAATCTGATGAATGTATCTCTGCCATTCAATGTAACTGCTCTTACAGTTGCTATATCATGCTTTTATATGGTTGAGTACATATACAATGAAATGAAGCCACCTTCTATACAACTATAGCAAAAAGGTGCTCCATACTGCCACTTAGTGGGATTCCTCGGGAGTAAGGCAGAAAGTCATTTTGTGTAACAAACTATTACAATTTACAATCCAATGTATTTCTTGGATAGTATTCATTGATTACTCTTCTGTGAACTCTTGGTTAGACAACAGTGAAATTTCTACGTTTTACAAAGTGATATCAGTACAGTGTCAGTTATCACTCCTTGTACAACCAACTTGAAAATCTGATGAATGTATCTCTTGCATTCAATGTAATTGCTCTTACAGTTGATATATCTTGATTTTATATGGTTGAGTACATATACAATTAAATGAAGCCACCTTCTATACAACTACAGTAAAAAGGTGCTCCATACTGCCACCCAGTGGGATTCTTCGGGAGTAACGCAGAAAGTCATGTTGTGTAACAAACTAATACAATTTACAATCCAATGTATTTCTTGTATAGTATTCATTGATTACTCTTCTGCGATCTCTTGGTTAGACAACAGTGAAATTTCTAGGTTTTACAACGTGATATCAATACAGTGTCAGTAATCACTCCTTGTACAACCAACTTCAAAATCTGATGAATGTATCTCTTGCATTCAATGTAACTGCTCTTACAGTTGCTATATCATGCTTTTATATGGTTGAGTACATATACAATGAAATGAAGCCACCTTCTATACAACTATAGTAAAAAGGAGCTCCATACTGCCACTCAGTGGGATTCCTCGGGAGTAACGCAGAAAGTCATTTTGTGTAACAAACTATTACAATTTACAATCCAATGTATTTCTTGTATAGTATTCATTGATTACTCTTCTGTGAACTCTTGGTTAGACAACAGTGAAATTTCTACGTTTTACAAAGTGATATCAGGACAGTGTCAGTTATCACTCCTTGTACAACCAACTTTAAAATCTAAAGAATGTATCTCTTGCATTCAATGTAACTGCTCTTACAGTTGCTATATCATGCTTTTATATGGTTGAGTACATATACAATGAAATGAAGCCACCTTCTATACAAGTATAGTAAAAAGGTGCTCCATACTGCCACTCAGTGGGATTCCTCGTGAGTAACGCAGAAAGTCATTTTGTGTAACAAACAATTACAATATACAATTTGTTGTATAGTATTCATTGATTACTCTTTTCAATGATCTGTTGGTTACAGGATAGTGATATTTCTAGGTTTTACAAAGTGATATCAGTACAGTGTCAGTTATCACTCCTTGTACAAACAACTTCAAAATCTGATGAATGTATCTCTGCCATTCAATGTAACTGCTCTTACAGTTGCTATATCATGCTTTTATATGGTTGAGTACATATACAATGAAATGAAGCCACCTTCTATACAACTATAGCAAAAAGGTGCTCCATACTGCCACTTAGTGGGATTCCTCGGGAGTAACGCAGAAAGTCATTTTGTGTAACAAATTATTACAATTTACAATCCAATGTATTTCTTGGATAGTATTCATTGATTACTCTTCTGTGAACTCTTGTTTAGACAACAATGAAATTTCTATGTTTTACAAAGTGATATCAGTACAGTGTCAGTTATCACTCCTTGTACAACCAACTTGAAAATCTGATGAATGTATCTCTTGCATTCAATGTAATTGCTCTTACATTTGATATATCTTGATTTTATATGATTGAGTACATATACAATTAAATGAAGCCACCTTCTATACAACTACAGTAAAAAGGTGCTCCATACTGCCACCCAGTGGGATTCCTCGGGAGTAACGCAGAAAGTCATGTTGTGTAACAAACTAATACAATTTACAATCCAATGTATTTCTTGTATAGTATTCATTGATTACTCTTCTGCGATCTCTTGGTTAGACAACAGTGAAATTTCTAGGTTTTACAACGTGATATCAATACAGTGTCAGTAATCACTCCTTGTACAACCAACATCAAAATCTGATGAACGTATCTCTTGCATTCAATGTAACTGCTCTTACAGTTGCTATATCATCCTTTTATATGGTTGAGTACATATACAATGAAATGAAGCCACCTTCTATACAACTATAGTAAAAAGGAGCTCCATACTGCCACTCAGTGGGATTCCTTGGGAGTAACGCAGAAAGTCATTTTGTGTAACAAACTATTACAATATATAATTTCTTGTATAGTATTCATTGATTACTCTTTTCAATGATCTGTTGGTTATAGGATAGTGATATTTCTAGGTTTTACAAAGTGATATCAGTACAGTGTCAGTTATCACTCCTTGTACAAACAACTTCAAAATCTGATGAATGTATCTCTGGCATTCAATGTAACTGCTCTTACAGTTGCTATATCATGCTTTTATATGGTTGAGTACATATACAATGAAATGAAGCCACCTTCTATACAACTATAGCAAAAAGGTGCTCCATACTGCCACTCAGTGGGATTCCTCGGGAGTAACGCAGAAAGTCATTTTGTGTAACAAACTATTACAATTTACAATCCAATGTATTTCTTGTATAGTATTCATTGATTACTCTTCTGTGAACTCTTGGTTAGACAACAGTGAAATTTCTACGTTTTACAAAGTGATATCAGTACAGTGTCAGTTATCACTCCTTGTACAAAGAACTTCAAAATCTGATGAATATATGTCTGGCATTCAATGTAACTGCTCTTACCGTTGCTATATCTTGATTTTATATGGTTGAGTACATATACAATTAAATGAAGCCACCTTCTATACAACTACAGTAAAAAGGTGCTCCATACTGCCACTCAGTGGGATTCCTCGGGAGTAACGCAGAAAGTCATGTTGTGTAACAAACTATTACAATTTACAATCCAATGTATTTCTTGTATAGTATTCGTTGATTACTCTTCTACGATCGCTTGGTTAGACAACAGTGAAATTTCTAGGTTTTCCAACGTGATATCAATGCAGTGTCAGTAATCACTCCTTGTACAAACAACTTCAAAATCTGATGAACGTATCTCTTGCATTCAATGTAACTGCTCTTACAGTTGCTATATCATGCTTTTATATGGTTGAGTACATATACAATGAAATGAAGCCACCTTCTATACAACTATAGTAAAAAGGAGCTCCATACTGCCACTCAGTGGGATTCCTCGGGAGTAACGCAGAAAGTCATTTTGTGTAACAAACTATTACAATATACAATTTCTTGTATAGTATTCATTGATTACTCTTTTCAATGATCTGTTGGTTACAGGATAGTGATATTTCTAAGTTTTACAAAGTGATTTTAAGTACAGTGTCAGTTATCACTCATTGTACAAACAACTTCAAAATCTGATGAATGTATCTCTGGCATTCAATGTAAATGCTCTTACAGTTGCTATATCATGCTTTTATATGGTTGAGTACATATACAATGAAATGAAGCCACCTTCTATACAACTATAGTAAAAAGGAGCTCCATACTGCCACTCAGTGGGATTCCTCGGGAGTAACGCAGAAAGTCATTTTGTGTAACAAACTATTACAATATATAATTTCTTGTATAGTATTCATTGATTACTCTTTTCAATGATCTGTTGGTTACAGGATAGTGGTATTTCTAGGTTTTACAAAGTGATATCAGTACAGTGTCAGTTATCACTCCTTGTACAACCAACTTCAAAATCTGATGAATGTATCTCTGGCATTCAATGTAACTCTTCTTACAGTTGCTATATCATGCTTTTATATGGTTGAGTACATATACAATGAAATGAAGCCACCTTCTATACAACTATAGCAAAAAGGTACTCCATACTGCCACTCAGTGGGATTCCTCGGGAGTAACGCAGAAAGTCATTTTGTGTAACAAACTATTACAATTTACAATCCAATGTATTTCTTGTATAGTATTCATTGATTACTCTTTTCAATGATCTGTTGGTTATAGGATAGTGATATTTCTAGGTTTTACAAAGTGATATCAGTACAGTGTCAGTTATCACTCCTTGTACAAACAACTTCAAAATCTGATGAATGTATCTCTGGCATTCAATGTAACTGCTCTTACAGTTGCTATATCATGCTTTTATATGGTTGAGTACATATACAATGAAATGAAGCCACCTTCTATACAACTATAGCAAAAAGGTGCTCCATACTGCCACTCAGTGGGATTCCTCGGGAGTAACGCAGAAAGTCATTTTGTGTAACAAACTATTACAATTTACAATCCAATGTATTTCTTGTATAGTATTCATTGATTACTCTTCTGTGAACTCTTGGTTAGACAACAGTGAAATTTCTACGTTTTACAAAGTGATATCAGTACAGTGTCAGTTATCACTCCTTGTACAAAGAACTTCAAAATCTGATGAATATATCTCTGGCATTCAATGTAACTGCTCTTACCGTTGCTATATCTTGATTTTATATGGTTGAGTACATATACAATTAAATGAAGCCACCTTCTATACAACTACAGTAAAAAGGTGCTCCATACTGCCACTCAGTGGGATTCCTCGGGAGTAACGCAGAAAGTCATTTTGTGTAACAAACTATTACAATTTACAATCCAATGTATTTCTTGTATAGTATTCGTTGATTACTCTTCTACGATCGCTTGGTTAGACAACAGTGAAATTTCTAGGTTTTCCAACGTGATATCAATGCAGTGTCAGCAATCACTCCTTGTACAAACAACTTCAAAATCTGATGAACGTATCTCTTGCATTCAATGTAACTGCTCTTACAGTTGCTATATCATGCTTTTATATGGTTGAGTACATATACAATGAAATGAAGCCACCTTCTATACAACTATAGTAAAAAGGAGCTCCATACTGCCACTCAGTGGGATTCCTCGGGAGTAACGCAGAAAGTCATTTTGTGTAACAAACTATTACAATATACAATTTCTTGTATAGTATTCATTGATTACTCTTTTCAATGATCTGTTGGTTACAGGATAGTGATATTTCTAAGTTTTACAAAGTGATTTTAAGTACAGTGTCAGTTATCACTCATTGTACAAACAACTTCAAAATCTGATGAATGTATCTCTGGCATTCAATGTAACTGCTCTTACAGTTGCTATATCATGCTTTTATATGGTTGAGTACATATACAATGAAATGAAGCCACCTTCTATACAACTATAACAAAAAGGTGCTCCATACTGCCACTTAGTGGGATTCCTCGGGAGTAACGCAGAAAGTCATTTTGTGTAACAAACTATTACAATTTACAATCCAATGTATTTCTTGGATAGTATTCATTGATTACTCTTCTGTGAACTCTTGGTTAGACAACAGTGAAATTTCTATGTTTTACAAAGTGATATCAGTACAGTGTCATTTATCACTCCTTGTACAACCAACTTGAAAATCTGATGAATGTATCTCTTGCATTCAATGTAATTGCTCTTACAGTTGATATATCTCGATTTTATATGGTTGAGTACAAATACAATTAAACGAAGCCACCTTCTATACAACTACAGTAAAAAGGTGCTCCATACTGCCACCCAGTGGGATTCCTCGGGAGTAACGCAGAAAGTCATGTTGTGTAACAAACTAATACAATTTACAATCCAATGTATTTCTTGTATAGTATTCATTGATTACTCTTCTGCGATCTCTTGGTTAGACAACAGTGAAATTTCTAGGTTTTACAACGTGATATCAATACAGTGTCAGTAATCACTCCTTGTACAACCAACTTCAAAATCTGATGAATGTATCTCTTGCATTCAATGTAACTGCTCTTACCGTTGCTATATCATGCTTTTATATGGTTGAGTACATATACAATGAAATGAAGCCACCTTCTATACAACTATAGTAAAAAGGAGCTCCATACTGCCACTCAGTGGGATTCCTCGGGAGTAACGCAGAAAGTCATTTTGTGTAACAAACTATTACAATTTACAATCCAATGTATTTCTTGTATAGTATTCATTGATTACTCTTCTGTGAACTCTTGGTTAGACAACAGTGAAATTTCTACGTTTTACAAAGTGATATCAGGACAGTGTCAGTTATCACTCCTTGTACAAAGAACTTCAAAATCTGATGAATATATCTCTGGCATTCAATGTAACTGCTCTTACCGTTGCTATATCTTGATTTTATATGGTTGAGTACATATACAATTAAATGAAGCCACCTTCTATACAACTACAGTAAAAAGGTGCTCCATACTGCCACTCAGTGGGATTCCTCGGGAGTAATGCAGAAAGTCATTTTGTGTAACAAACTATTACAATTTACAATCCAATGTATTTCTTGTATAGTATTCGTTGATTACTGTTCTACGATCGCTTGGTTAGACAACAGTGAAATTTCTAGGTTTTCCAACGTGATATCAATACAGTGTCAGTAATCACTCCTTGTACAAACAACTTCAAAATCTGATGAACGTATCTCTTGCATTCAATGTAACTGCTCTTACAGTTGCTATATCATGCTTTTATATGGTTGAGTACATATACAATGAAATGAAGCCACCTTCTATACAACTATAGTAAAAAGGACCTCCATACTGCCACTCAGTGGGATTCCTCGGGAGTAACGCAGAAAGTCATTTTGTGTAACAAACTATTACAATATACAATTTCTTGTATAGTATTCATTGATTACTCTTTTCAATGATCTGTTGGTTACAGGATAGTGGTATTTCTAGGTTTTACAAAGTGATATCAGTACAGTGTCAGTTATCACTCCTTGTACAACCAACTTCAAAATCTGATGAATGTATCTCTGGCATTCAATGTAACTCTTCTTACAGTTGCTATATCATGCTTTTATATGGTTGAGTACATATACAATGAAATGAAGCCACCTTCTATACAACTATAGCAAAAAGGTACTCCATACTGCCACTCAGTGGGATTCCTCGGGAGTAACGCAGAAAGTCATTTTGTGTAACAAACTATTACAATTTACAATCCAATGTATTTCTTGTATAGTATTCATTGATTACTCTTCTGTGAACTCTTGGTTAGACAACAGTGAAATTTCTACGTTTTACAAAGTGATATCAGGACAGTGTCAGTTATCACTCCTTGTACAACCAACTTTAAAATCTGATGAATGTATCTCTTGCATTCAATGTAACTGCTCTTACAGTTGCTATATCATGCTTTTATATGGTTGAGTACATATACAATGAAATGAAGCCACCTTCTATACAAGTATAGTAAAAAGGTGCTCCATACTGCCACTCAGTGGGATTCCTCGTGAGTAACGCAGAAAGTCATTTTGTGTAACAAACTATTACAATATACAATTTCTTGTATAGTATTCATTGATTACTCTTTTCAATGATCTGTTGGTTATAGGATAGTGATATTTCTAGGTTTTACAAAGTGATATCAGTACAGTGTCAGTTATCACTCCTTGTACAAACAACTTCAAAATCTGATGAATGTATCTCTGGCATTCAATGTAACTGCTCTTACAGTTGCTATATCATGCTTTTATATGGTTGAGTACATATACAATGAAATGAAGCCACCTTCTATAGAACTATAACAAAAAGGTGCTCCATACTGCCACTTAGTGGGATTCCTCGGGAGTAACGCAGAAAGTCATTTTGTGTAACAAACTATTACAATTTACAATCCAATGTATTTCTTGGATAGTATTCATTGATTACTCTTCTGTGAACTCTTGGTTAGACAACAGTGAAATTTCTATGTTTTACAAAGTGATATCAGTACAGTGTCATTTATCACTCCTTGTACAACCAACTTGAAAATCTGATGAATGTATCTCTTGCATTCAATGTAATTGCTCTTACAGTTGATATATCTCGATTTTATATGGTTGAGTACAAATACAATTAAATGAAGCCACCTTCTATACAACTACAGTAAAAAGGTGCTCCATACTGCCACCCAGTGGGATTCCTCGGGAGTAACGCAGAAAGTCATGTTGTGTAACAAACTAATACAATTTACAATCCAATGTATTTCTTGTATAGTATTCATTGATTACTCTTCTGCGATCTCTTGGTTAGACAACAGTGAAATTTCTAGGTTTTACAACGTGATATCAATACAGTGTCAGTAATCACTCCTTGTACAACCAACTTCAAAATCTGATGAATGTATCTCTTGCATTCAATGTAACTGCTCTTACAGTTGCTATATCATGCTTTTATATGGTTGAGTACATATACAATGAAATGAAGCCACCTTCTATACAACTATAGTAAAAAGGAGCTCCATACTGCCACTCAGTGGGATTCCTCGGGAGTAACGCAGAAAGTCATTTTGTGTAACAAACTATTACAATTTACAATCCAATGTATTTCTTGTATAGTATTCATTGATTACTCTTCTGTGAACTCTTGGTTAGACAACAGTGAAATTTCTACGTTTTACAAAGTGATATCAGGACAGTGTCAGTTATCACTCCTTGTACAAACAACTTTAAAATCTAAAGAATGTATCTCTTGCATTCAATGTAACTGCTCTTACAGTTGCTATATCATGCTTTTATATGGTTGAGTACATATACAATGAAATGAAGCCACCTTCTATACAAGTATAGTAAAAAGGTGCTCCATACTGCCACTCAGTGGGATTCCTCGTGAGTAACGCAGAAAGTCATTTTGTGTAACAAACAATTACAATATACAATTTGTTGTATAGTATTCATTGATTACTCTTTTCAATGATCTGTTGGTTACAGGATAGTGATATTTCTAGGTTTTACAAAGTGATATCAGTACAGTGTCAGTTATCACTCCTTGTACAAACAACTTCAAAATCTGATGAATGTATCTCTGCCATTCAATGTAACTGCTCTTACAGTTGCTATATCATGCTTTTATATGGTTGAGTACATATACAATGAAATGAAGCCACCTTCTATACAACTATAGCAAAAAGGTGCTCCATACTGCCACTTAGTGGGATTCCTCGGGAGTAACGCAGAAAGTCATTTTGTGTAACAAATTATTACAATTTAAAATCCAATGTATTTCTTGGATAGTATTCATTGATTACTCTTCTGTGAACTCTTGGTTAGACAACAATGAAATTTCTATGTTTTACAAAGTGATATCAGTACAGTGTCAGTTATCACTCCTTGTACAACCAACTTGAAAATCTGATGAATGTATCTCTTGCATTCAATGTAATTGCTCTTACATTTGATATATCTTGATTTTATATGATTGAGTACATATACAATTAAATGAAGCCACCTTCTATACAACTACAGTAAAAAGGTGCTCCATACTGCCACCCAGTGGGATTCCTCGGGAGTAACGCAGAAAGTCATGTTGTGTAACAAACTAATACAATTTACAATCCAATGTATTTCTTGTATAGTATTCATTGATTACTCTTCTGCGATCTCTTGGTTAGACAACAGTGAAATTTCTAGGTTTTACAACGTGATATCAATACAGTGTCAGTAATCACTCCTTGTACAACCAACATCAAAATCTGATGAACGTATCTCTTGCATTCAATGTAACTGCTCTTACAGTTGCTATATCATCCTTTTATATGGTTGAGTACATATACAATGAAATGAAGCCACCTTCTATACAACTATAGTAAAAAGGAGCTCCATACTGCCACTCAGTGGGATTCCTTGGGAGTAACGCAGAAAGTCATTTTGTGTAACAAACTATTACAATATATAATTTCTTGTATAGTATTCATTGATTACTCTTTTCAATGATCTGTTGGTTATAGGATAGTGATATTTCTAGGTTTTACAAAGTGATATCAGTACAGTGTCAGTTATCACTCCTTGTACAAACAACTTCAAAATCTGATGAATGTATCTCTGGCATTCAATGTAACTGCTCTTACAGTTGCTATATCATGCTTTTATATGGTTGAGTACATATACAATGAAATGAAGCCACCTTCTATACAACTATAGCAAAAAGGTGCTCCATACTGCCACTCAGTGGGATTCCTCGGGAGTAACGCAGAAAGTCATTTTGTGTAACAAACTATTACAATTTACAATCCAATGTATTTCTTGTATAGTATTCATTGATTACTCTTCTGTGAACTCTTGGTTAGACAACAGTGAAATTTCTACGTTTTACAAAGTGATATCAGTACAGTGTCAGTTATCACTCCTTGTACAAAGAACTTCAAAATCTGATGAATATATGTCTGGCATTCAATGTAACTGCTCTTACCGTTGCTATATCATGCTTTTATATGGTTGAGTACATATACAATGAAATGAAGCCACCTTCTATACAACTACAGTAAAAAGGTGCTCCATACTGCCACTCAGTGGGATTCCTCGGGAGTAACGCAGAAAGTCATGTTGTGTAACAAACTATTACAATTTACAATCCAATGTATTTCTTGTATAGTATTCGTTGATTACTCTTCTACGATAGCTTGGTTAGACAACAGTGAAATTTCTAGGTTTTCCAACGTGATATCAATGCAGTGTCAGTAATCACTCCTTGTACAAACAACTTCAAAATCTGATGAACGTATCTCTTGCATTCAATGTAACTGCTCTTACAGTTGCTATATCATGCTTTTATATGGTTGAGTACATATACAATGAAATGAAGCCACCTTCTATACAACTATAGTAAAAAGGAGCTCCATACTGCCACTCAGTGGGATTCCTCGGGAGTAACGCAGAAAGTCATTTTGTGTAACAAACTATTACAATATACAATTTCTTGTATAGTATTCATTGATTACTCTTTTCAATGATCTGTTGGTTACAGGATAGTGATATTTCTAAGTTTTACAAAGTGATTTTAAGTACAGTGTCAGTTATCACTCATTGTACAAACAACTTCAAAATCTGATGAATGTATCTCTGGCATTCAATGTAACTGCTCTTACAGTTGCTATATCATGCTTTTATATGGTTGAGTACATATACAATGAAATGAATCCACCTTCTATACAACTATAGTAAAAAGGAGCTCCATACTGCCACTCAGTGGGATTCCTCGGGAGTAACGCAGAAAGTCATTTTGTGTAACAAACTATTACAATATATAATTTCTTGTATAGTATTCATTGATTACTCTTTTCAATGATCTGTTGGTTACAGGATAGTGGTATTTCTAGGTTTTACAAAGTGATATCAGTACAGTGTCAGTTATCACTCCTTGTACAACCAACTTCAAAATCTGATGAATGTATCTCTGGCATTCAATGTAACTCTTCTTACAGTTGCTATATCATGCTTTTATATGGTTGAGTACATATACAATGAAATGAAGCCACCTTCTATACAACTATAGCAAAAAGGTACTCCATACTGCCACTCAGTGGGATTCCTCGGGAGTAACGCAGAAAGTCATTTTGTGTAACAAACTATTACAATTTACAATCCAATGTATTTCTTGTATAGTATTCATTGATTACTCTTCTGTGAACTCTTGGTTAGACAACAGTGAAATTTCTACGTTTTACAAAGTGATATCAGGACAGTGTCAGTTATCACTCCTTGTACAACCAACTTTAAAATCTGATGAATGTATCTCTTGCATTCAATGTAACTGCTCTTACAGTTGCTATATCATGCTTTTATATGGTTGAGTACATATACAATGAAATGAAGCCACCTTCTATACAAGTATAGTAAAAAGGTGCTCCATACTGCCACTCAGTGGGATTCCTCGTGAGTAACGCAGAAAGTCATTTTGTGTAACAAACTATTACAATATACAATTTCTTGTATAGTATTCATTGATTACTCTTTTCAATGATCTGTTGGTTATAGGATAGTGATATTTCTAGGTTTTACAAAGTGATATCAGTACAGTGTCAGTTATCACTCCTTGTACAAACAACTTCAAAATCTGATGAATGTATCTCTCGCATTCAATGTAACTGCTCTTACAGTTGCTATATCATGCTTTTATATGGTTGAGTACATATACAATGAAATGAAGCCACCTTCTATAGAACTATAACAAAAAGGTGCTCCATACTGCCACTTAGTGGGATTCCTCGGGAGTAACGCAGAAAGTCATTTTGTGTAACAAACTATTACAATTTACAATCCAATGTATTTCTTGGATAGTATTCATTGATTACTCTTCTGTGAACTCTTGGTTAGACAACAGTGAAATTTCTATGTTTTACAAAGTGATATCAGTACAGTGTCATTTATCACTCCTTGTACAACCAACTTGAAAATCTGATAAATGTATCTCTTGCATTCAATGTAATTGCTCTTACAGTTGATATATCTCGATTTTATATGGTTGAGTACAAATACAATTAAATGAAGCCACCTTCTATACAACTACAGTAAAAAGGTGCTCCATACTGCCACCCAGTGGGATTCCTCGGGAGTAACGCAGAAAGTCATGTTGTGTAACAAACTAATACAATTTACAATCCAATGTATTTCTTGTATAGTATTCATTGATTACTCTTCTGCGATCTCTTGGTTAGACAACAGTGAAATTTCTAGGTTTTACAACGTGATATCAATACAGTGTCAGTAATCACTCCTTGTACAACCAACTTCAAAATCTGATGAATGTATCTCTTGCATTCAATGTAACTGCTCTTACAGTTGCTATATCATGCTTTTATATGGTTGAGTACATATACAATGAAATGAAGCCACCTTCTATACAACTACAGTAAAAAGGAGCTCCATACTGCCACTCAGTGGGATTCCTCGGGAGTAACGCAGAAAGTCATTTTGTGTAACAAACTATTACAATTTACAATCCAATGTATTTCTTGTATAGTATTCATTGATTACTCTTCTGTGAACTCTTGGTTAGACAACAGTGAAATTTCTACGTTTTACAAAGTGATATCAGGACAGTGTCAGTTATCACTCCTTGTACAACCAACTTTAAAATCTGATGTATGTATCTCTTGCATTCAATGTAACTGCTCTTACAGTTGCTATATCATGCTTTTATATGGTTGAGTACATATACAATGAAATGAAGCCACCTTCTATACAAGTATAGTAAAAAGGCTCTCCATACTGCCACTCAGTGAGATTCCTCGTGAGTAACGCAGAAAGTCATTTTGTGTAACAAACTATTACAATATACAATTTCTTGTATAGTATTCATTGATTACTCTTTTCAATGATCTGTTGGTTACAGGATAGTGATATTTCTAGGTTTTACAAAGTGATATCAGTACAGTGTCAGTTATCACTCCTTGTACAAACAACTTCAAAATCTGATGAATGTATCTCTGCCATTCAATGTAACTGCTCTTACAGTTGCTATATCATGCTTTTATATGGTTGAGTACATATACAATGAAATGAAGCCACCTTCTATACAACTATAGCAAAAAGGTGCTCCATACTGCCACTTAGTGGGATTCCTCGGGAGTAAGGCAGAAAGTCATTTTGTGTAACAAACTATTACAATTTACAATCCAATGTATTTCTTGGATAGTATTCATTGATTACTCTTCTGTGAACTCTTGGTTAGACAACAGTGAAATTTCTACGTTTTACAAAGTGATATCAGTACAGTGTCAGTTATCACTCCTTGTACAACCAACTTGAAAATCTGATGAATGTATCTCTTGCATTCAATGTAATTGCTCTTACAGTTGATATATCTTGATTTTATATGGTTGAGTACATATACAATTAAATGAAGCCACCTTCTATACAACTACAGTAAAAAGGTGCTCCATACTGCCACCCAGTGGGATTCTTCGGGAGTAACGCAGAAAGTCATGTTGTGTAACAAACTAATACAATTTACAATCCAATGTATTTCTTGTATAGTATTCATTGATTACTCTTCTGCGATCTCTTGGTTAGACAACAGTGAAATTTCTAGGTTTTACAACGTGATATCAATACAGTGTCAGTAATCACTCCTTGTACAACCAACTTCAAAATCTGATGAATGTATCTCTTGCATTCAATGTAACTGCTCTTACAGTTGCTATATCATGCTTTTATATGGTTGAGTACATATACAATGAAATGAAGCCACCTTCTATACAACTATAGTAAAAAGGAGCTCCATACTGCCACTCAGTGGGATTCCTCGGGAGTAACGCAGAAAGTCATTTTGTGTAACAAACTATTACAATTTACAATCCAATGTATTTCTTGTATAGTATTCATTGATTACTCTTCTGTGAACTCTTGGTTAGACAACAGTGAAATTTCTACGTTTTACAAAGTGATATCAGGACAGTGTCAGTTATCACTCCTTGTACAACCAACTTTAAAATCTAAAGAATGTATCTCTTGCATTCAATGTAACTGCTCTTACAGTTGCTATATCATGCTTTTATATGGTTGAGTACATATACAATGAAATGAAGCCACCTTCTATACAAGTATAGTAAAAAGGTGCTCCATACTGCCACTCAGTGGGATTCCTCGTGAGTAACGCAGAAAGTCATTTTGTGTAACAAACAATTACAATATACAATTTGTTGTATAGTATTCATTGATTACTCTTTTCAATGATCTGTTGGTTACAGGATAGTGATATTTCTAGGTTTTACAAAGTGATATCAGTACAGTGTCAGTTATCACTCCTTGTACAAACAACTTCAAAATCTGATGAATGTATCTCTGCCATTCAATGTAACTGCTCTTACAGTTGCTATATCATGCTTTTATATGGTTGAGTACATATACAATGAAATGAAGCCACCTTCTATACAACTATAGCAAAAAGGTGCTCCATACTGCCACTTAGTGGGATTCCTCGGGAGTAACGCAGAAAGTCATTTTGTGTAACAAATTATTACAATTTACAATCCAATGTATTTCTTGGATAGTATTCATTGATTACTCTTCTGTGAACTCTTGGTTAGACAACAATGAAATTTCTATGTTTTACAAAGTGATATCAGTACAGTGTCAGTTATCACTCCTTGTACAACCAACTTGAAAATCTGATGAATGTATCTCTTGCATTCAATGTAATTGCTCTTACATTTGATATATTTTGATTTTATATGATTGAGTACATATACAATTAAATGAAGCCACCTTCTATACAACTACAGTAAAAAGGTGCTCCATACTGCCACCCAGTGGGATTCCTCGGGAGTAACGCAGAAAGTCATGTTGTGTAACAAACTAATACAATTTACAATCCAATGTATTTCTTGTATAGTATTCATTGATTACTCTTCTGCGATCTCTTGGTTAGACAACAGTGAAATTTCTAGGTTTTACAACGTGATATCAATACAGTGTCAGTAATCACTCCTTGTACAACCAACATCAAAATCTGATGAACGTATCTCTTGCATTCAATGTAACTGCTCTTACAGTTGCTATATCATCCTTTTATATGGTTGAGTACATATACAATGAAATGAAGCCACCTTCTATACAACTATAGTAAAAAGGAGCTCCATACTGCCACTCAGTGGGATTCCTTGGGAGTAACGCAGAAAGTCATTTTGTGTAACAAACTATTACAATATATAATTTCTTGTATAGTATTCATTGATTACTCTTTTCAATGATCTGTTGGTTATAGGATAGTGATATTTCTAGGTTTTACAAAGTGATATCAGTACAGTGTCAGTTATCACTCCTTGTACAAACAACTTCAAAATCTGATGAATGTATCTCTGGCATTCAATGTAACTGCTCTTACAGTTGCTATATCATGCTTTTATATGGTTGAGTACATATACAATGAAATGAAGCCACCTTCTATACAACTATAGCAAAAAGGTGCTCCATACTGCCACTCAGTGGGATTCCTCGGGAGTAACGCAGAAAGTCATTTTGTGTAACAAACTATTACAATTTACAATCCAATGTATTTCTTGTATAGTATTCATTGATTACTCTTCTGTGAACTCTTGGTTAGACAACAGTGAAATTTCTACGTTTTACAAAGTGATATCAGTACAGTGTCAGTTATCACTCCTTGTACAAAGAACTTCAAAATCTGATGAATATATGTCTGGCATTCAATGTAACTGCTCTTACCGTTGCTATATCTTGATTTTATATACAATTAAATGAAGCCACCTTCTATACAACTACAGTAAAAAGGTGCTCCATACTGCCACTCAGTGGGATTCCTCGGGAGTAACGCAGAAAGTCATGTTGTGTAACAAACTATTACAATTTACAATCCAATGTATTTCTTGTATAGTATTCGTTGATTACTCTTCTACGATCGCTTGGTTAGACAACAGTGAAATTTCTAGGTTTTCCAACGTGATATCAATGCAGTGTCAGTAATCACTCCTTGTACAAACAACTTCAAAATCTGATGAACGTATCTCTTGCATTCAATGTAACTGCTCTTACAGTTGCTATATCATGCTTTTATATGGTTGAGTACATATACAATGAAATGAAGCCACCTTCTATACAACTATAGTAAAAAGGAGCTCCATACTGCCACTCAGTGGGATTCCTCGGGAGTAACGCAGAAAGTCATTTTGTGTAACAAACTATTACAATATACAATTTCTTGTATAGTATTCATTGATTACTCTTTTCAATGATCTGTTGGTTACAGGATAGTGATATTTCTAAGTTTTACAAAGTGATTTTAAGTACAGTGTCAGTTATCACTCATTGTACAAACAACTTCAAAATCTGATGAATGTATCTCTGGCATTCAATGTAAATGCTCTTACAGTTGCTATATCATGCTTTTATATGGTTGAGTACATATACAATGAAATGAAGCCACCTTCTATACAACTATAGTAAAAAGGAGCTCCATACTGCCACTCAGTGGGATTCCTCGGGAGTAACGCAGAAAGTCATTTTGTGTAACAAACTATTACAATATATAATTTCTTGTATAGTATTCATTGATTACTCTTTTCAATGATCTGTTGGTTACAGGATAGTGGTATTTCTAGGTTTTACAAAGTGATATCAGTACAGTGTCAGTTATCACTCCTTGTACAACCAACTTCAAAATCTGATGAATGTATCTCTGGCATTCAATGTAACTCTTCTTACAGTTGCTATATCATGCTTTTATATGGTTGAGTACATATACAATGAAATGAAGCCACCTTCTATACAACTATAGCAAAAAGGTACTCCATACTGCCACTCAGTGGGATTCCTCGGGAGTAACGCAGAAAGTCATTTTGTGTAACAAACTATTACAATTTACAATCCAATGTATTTCTTGTATAGTATTCATTGATTACTCTTTTCAATGATCTGTTGGTTATAGGATAGTGATATTTCTAGGTTTTACAAAGTGATATCAGTACAGTGTCAGTTATCACTCCTTGTACAAACAACTTCAAAATCTGATGAATGTATCTCTGGCATTCAATGTAACTGCTCTTACAGTTGCTATATCATGCTTTTATATGGTTGAGTACATATACAATGAAATGAAGCCACCTTCTATACAACTATTGCAAAAAGGTGCTCCATACTGCCACTCAGTGGGATTCCTCGGGAGTAACGCAGAAAGTCATTTTGTGTAACAAACTATTACAATTTACAATCCAATGTATTTCTTGTATAGTATTCATTGATTACTCTTCTGTGAACTCTTGGTTAGACAACAGTGAAATTTCTACGTTTTACAAAGTGATATCAGTACAGTGTCAGTTATCACTCCTTGTACAAAGAACTTCAAAATCTGATGAATATATCTCTGGCATTCAATGTAACTGCTCTTACCGTTGCTATATCTTGATTTTATATGGTTGAGTACATATACAATTAAATGAAGCCACCTTCTATACAACTACAGTAAAAAGGTGCTCCATACTGCCACTCAGTGGGATTCCTCGGGAGTAACGCAGAAAGTCATTTTGTGTAACAAACTATTACAATTTACAATCCAATGTATTTCTTGTATAGTATTCGTTGATTACTCTTCTACGATCGCTTGGTTAGACAACAGTGAAATTTCTAGGTTTTCCAACGTGATATCAATGCAGTGTCAGCAATCACTCCTTGTACAAACAACTTCAAAATCTGATGAACGTATCTCTTGCATTCAATGTAACTGCTCTTACAGTTGCTATATCATGCTTTTATATGGTTGAGTACATATACAATGAAATGAAGCCACCTTCTATACAACTATAGTAAAAAGGAGCTCCATACTGCCACTCAGTGGGATTCCTCGGGAGTAACGCAGAAAGTCATTTTGTGTAACAAACTATTACAATATACAATTTCTTGTATAGTATTCATTGATTACTCTTTTCAATGATCTGTTGGTTACAGGATAGTGATATTTCTAAGTTTTACAAAGTGATTTTAAGTACAGTGTCAGTTATCACTCATTGTACAAACAACTTCAAAATCTGATGAATGTATCTCTGGCATTCAATGTAACTGCTCTTACAGTTGCTATATCATGCTTTTATATGGTTGAGTACATATACAATGAAATGAAGCCACCTTCTATACAACTATAGTAAAAAGGAGCTCCATACTGCCACTCAGTGGGATTCCTCGGGAGTAACGCAGAAAGTCATTTTGTGTAACAAACTATTACAATATATAATTTCTTGTATAGTATTCATTGATTACTCTTTTCAATGATCTGTTGGTTACAGGATAGTGGTATTTCTAGGTTTTACAAAGTGATATCAGTACAGTGTCAGTTATCACTCCTTGTACAACCAACTTCAAAATCTGATGAATGTATCTCTGGCATTCAATGTAACTCTTCTTACAGTTGCTATATCATGCTTTTATATGGTTGAGTACATATACAATGAAATGAAGCCACCTTCTATACAACTATAGCAAAAAGGTACTCCATACTGCCACTCAGTGGGATTCCTCGGGAGTAACGCAGAAAGTCATTTTGTGTAACAAACTATTACAATTTACAATCCAATGTATTTCTTGTATAGTATTCATTGATTACTCTTCTGTGAACTCTTGGTTAGACAACAGTGAAATTTCTACGTTTTACAAAGTGATATCAGGACAGTGTCAGTTATCACTCCTTGTACAACCAACTTTAAAATCTGATGAATGTATCTCTTGCATTCAATGTAACTGCTCTTACAGTTGCTATATCATGCTTTTATATGGTTGAGTACATATACAATGAAATGAAGCCACCTTCTATACAAGTATAGTAAAAAGGTGCTCCATACTGCCACTCAGTGGGATTCCTCGTGAGTAACGCAGAAAGTAATTTTGTGTAACAAACTATTACAATATACAATTTCTTGTATAGTATTCATTGATTACTCTTTTCAATGATCTGTTGGTTATAGGATAGTGATATTTCTATGTTTTACAAAGTGATATCAGTACAGTGTCAGTTATCACTCCTTGTACAAACAACTTCAAAATCTGATGAATGTATCTCTGCCATTCAATGTAACTGCTCTTACAGTTGCTATATCATGCTTTTATATGGTTGAGTACATATACAATGAAATGAAGCCACCTTCTATACAACTATAACAAAAAGGTGCTCCATACTGCCACTTAGTGGGATTCCTCGGGAGTAACGCAGAAAGTCATTTTGTGTAACAAACTATTACAATTTACAATCCAATGTATTTCTTGGATAGTATTCATTGATTACTCTTCTGTGAACTCTTGGTTAGACAACAGTGAAATTTCTATGTTTTACAAAGTGATATCAGTACAGTGTCATTTATCACTCCTTGTACAACCAACTTGAAAATCTGATGAATGTATCTCTTGCATTCAATGTAATTGCTCTTACAGTTGATATATCTCGATTTTATATGGTTGAGTACAAATACAATTAAACGAAGCCACCTTCTATACAACTACAGTAAAAAGGTGCTCCATACTGCCACCCAGTGGGATTCCTCGGGAGTAACGCAGAAAGTCATGTTGTGTAACAAACTAATACAATTTACAATCCAATGTATTTCTTGTATAGTATTCATTGATTACTCTTCTGCGATCTCTTGGTTAGACAACAGTGAAATTTCTAGGTTTTACAACGTGATATCAATACAGTGTCAGTAATCACTCCTTGTACAACCAACTTCAAAATCTGATGAATGTATCTCTTGCATTCAATGTAACTGCTCTTACCGTTGCTATATCATGCTTTTATATGGTTGAGTACATATACAATGAAATGAAGCCACCTTCTATACAACTATAGTAAAAAGGAGCTCCATACTGCCACTCAGTGGGATTCCTCGGGAGTAACGCAGAAAGTCATTTTGTGTAACAAACTATTACAATTTACAATCCAATGTATTTCTTGTATAGTATTCATTGATTACTCTTCTGTGAACTCTTGGTTAGACAACAGTGAAATTTCTACGTTTTACAAAGTGATATCAGGACAGTGTCAGTTATCACTCCTTGTACAACCAACTTTAAAATCTGATGAATGTATCTCTTGCATTCAATGTAACTGCTCTTACAGTTGCTATATCATGCTTTTATATGGTTGAGTACATATACAATGAAATGAAGCCACCTTCTATACAAGTATAGTAAAAAGGCTCTCCATACTGCCACTCAGTGGGATTCCTCGTGAGTAATGCAGAAAGTCATTTTGTGTAACAAACTATTACAATATACAATTTCTTGTATAGTATTCATTGATTACTCTTTTCAATGATCTGTTGGTTACAGGATAGTGATATTTCTAGGTTTTACAAAGTGATATCAGTACAGTGTCAGTTATCACTCCTTGTACAAACAACTTCAAAATCTGATGAATGTATCTCTGCCATTCAATGTAACTGCTCTTACAGTTGCTATATCATGCTTTTATATGGTTGAGTACATATACAATGAAATGAAGCCACCTTCTATACAACTATAGCAAAAAGGTGCTCCATACTGCCACTTAGTGGGATTCCTCGGGAGTAACGCAGAAAGTCATTTTGTGTAACAAACTATTACAATTTACAATCCAATGTATTTCTTGGATAGTATTCATTGATTACTCTTCTGTGAACTCTTGGTTAGACAACAGTGAAATTTCTACGTTTTACAAAGTGATATCAGTACAGTGTCAGTTATCACTCCTTGTACAACCAACTTGAAAATCTGATGAATGTATCTCTTGCATTCAATGTAATTGCTCTTACAGTTGATATATCTTGATTTTATATGGTTGAGTACATATACAATTAAATGAAGCCACCTTCTATACAACTACAGTAAAAAGGTGCTCCATACTGCCACCCAGTGGGATTCCTCGGGAGTAACGCAGAAAGTCATGTTGTGTAACAAACTAATACAATTTACAATCCAATGTATTTCTTGTATAGTATTCATTGATTACTCTTCTGCGATCTCTTGGTTAGACAACAGTGAAATTTCTAGGTTTTACAACGTGATATCAATACAGTGTCAGTAATCACTCCTTGTACAACCAACTTCAAAATCTGATGAATGTATCTCTTGCATTCAATGTAACTGCTCTTACAGTTGCTATATCATGCTTTTATATGGTTGAGTACATATACAATGAAATGAAGCCACCTTCTATACAACTATAGTAAAAAGGAGCTCCATACTGCCACTCAGTGGGATTCCTCGGGAGTAACGCAGAAAGTCATTTTGTGTAACAAACTATTACAATTTACAATCCAATGTATTTCTTGTATAGTATTCATTGATTACTCTTCTGTGAACTCTTGGTTAGACAACAGTGAAATTTCTACGTTTTACAAAGTGATATCAGGACAGTGTCAGTTATCACTCCTTGTACAACCAACTTTAAAATCTAAAGAATGTATCTCTTGCATTCAATGTAACTGCTCTTACCGTTGCTATATCTTGATTTTATATGGTTGAGTACATATACAATGAAATGAAGCCACCTTCTATACAAGTATAGTAAAAAGGTGCTCCATACTGCCACTCAGTGGGATTCCTCGTGAGTAACGCAGAAAGTCATTTTGTGTAACAAACTATTACAATATACAATTTGTTGTATAGTATTCATTGATTACTCTTTTCAATGATCTGTTGGTTACAGGATAGTGATATTTCTAGGTTTTACAAAGTGATATCAGTACAGTGTCAGTTATCACTCCTTGTACAAACAACTTCAAAATCTGATGAATGTATCTCTGCCATTCAATGTAACTGCTCTTACAGTTGCTATATCATGCTTTTATATGGTTGAGTACATATACAATGAAATGAAGCCACCTTCTATACAACTATAGCAAAAAGGTGCTCCATACTGCCACTTAGTGGGATTCCTCGGGAGTAACGCAGAAAGTCATTTTGTGTAACAAACTATTACAATTTACAATCCAATGTATTTCTTGGATAGTATTCATTGATTACTCTTCTGTGAACTCTTGGTTAGACAACAGTGAAATTTCTATGTTTTACAAAGTGATATCAGTACAGTGTCAGTTATCACTCCTTGTACAACCAACTTGAAAATCTGATGAATGTATCTCTTGCATTCAATGTAATTGCTCTTACATTTGATATATCTTGATTTTATATGATTGAGTACATATACAATTAAATGAAGCCACCTTCTATACAACTACAGTAAAAAGGTGCTCCATACTGCCACCCAGTGGGATTCCTCGGGAGTAACGCAGAAAGTCATGTTGTGTAACAAACTAATACAATTTACAATCCAATGTATTTCTTGTATAGTATTCATTGATTACTCTTCTGCGATCTCTTGGTTAGACAACAGTGAAATTTCTAGGTTTTACAACGTGATATCAATACAGTGTCAGTAATCACTCCTTGTACAACCAACATCAAAATCTGATGAACGTATCTCTTGCATTCAATGTAACTGCTCTTACAGTTGCTATATCATGCTTTTATATGGTTGAGTACATATACAATGAAATGAAGCCACCTTCTATACAACTATAGTAAAAAGGAGCTCCATACTGCCACTCAGTGGGATTCCTTGGGAGTAACGCAGAAAGTCATTTTGTGTAACAAACTATTACAATATATAATTTCTTGTATAGTATTCATTGATTACTCTTTTCAATGATCTGTTGGTTATAGGATAGTGATATTTCTAGGTTTTACAAAGTGATATCAGTACAGTGTCAGTTATCACTCCTTGTACAAACAACTTCAAAATCTGATGAATGTATCTCTGGCATTCAATGTAACTGCTCTTACAGTTGCTATATCATGCTTTTATATGGTTGAGTACATATACAATGAAATGAAGCCACCTTCTATACAACTATAGCAAAAAGGTGCTCCATACTGCCACTCAGTGGGATTCCTCGGGAGTAACGCAGAAAGTCATTTTGTGTAACAAACTATTACAATTTACAATCCAATGTATTTCTTGTATAGTATTCATTGATTACTCTTCTGTGAACTCTTGGTTAGACAACAGTGAAATTTCTAGGTTTTACAAAGTGATATCAGTACAGTGTCAGTTATCACTCCTTGTACAAAGAACTTCAAAATCTGATGAATATATCTCTGGCATTCAATGTAACTGCTCTTACCGTTGCTATATCTTGATTTTATATGGTTGAGTACATATACAATTAAATGAAGCCACCTTCTATACAACTACAGTAAAAAGGTGCTCCATACTGCCACTCAGTGGGATTCCTCGGGAGTAACGCAGAAAGTCATTTTGTGTAACAAACTATTACAATTTACAATCCAATGTATTTCTTGTATAGTATTCGTTGATTACTCTTCTACGATCGCTTGGTTAGACAACAGTGAAATTTCTAGGTTTTCCAACGTGATATCAATACAGTGTACAATAATCACTCCTTGTACAAACAACTTCAAAATCTGATGAACGTATCTCTTGCATTCAATGTAACTGCTCTTACAGTTGCTATATCATGCTTTTATATGCTTGAGTACATATACAATGAAATGAAGCCACCTTCTATACAACTATAGTAAAAAGGAGCTCCATACTGCCACTCAGTGGGATTCCTCGGGAGTAACGCAGAAAGTCATTTTGTGTAACAAACTATTACAATATACAATTTCTTGTATAGTATTCATTGATTACTCTTTTCAATGATCTGTTGGTTACAGGATAGTGATATTTCTAAGTTTTACAAAGTGATTTTAAGTACAGTGTCAGTTATCACTCATTGTACAAACAACTTCAAAATCTGATGAATGTATCTCTGGCATTCAATGTAACTGCTCTTACAGTTGCTATATCATGCTTTTATATGGTTGAGTACATATACAATGAAATGAAGCCACCTTCTATACAACTATAGTAAAAAGGAGCTCCATACTGCCACTCAGTGGAATTCCTCGGGAGTAACGCAGAAAGTCATTTTGTGTAACAAACTATTACAATATATAATTTCTTGTATAGTATTCATTGATTACTCTTTTCAATGATCTGTTGGTTACAGGATAGTGGTATTTCTAGGTTTTACAAAGTGATATCAGTACAGTGTCAGTTATCACTCCTTGTACAACCAACTTCAAAATCTGATGAATGTATCTCTGGCATTCAATGTAACTCTTCTTACAGTTGCTATATCATGCTTTTATATGGTTGAGTACATATACAATGAAATGAAGCCACCTTCTATACAACTATAGCAAAAAGGTACTCCATACTGCCACTCAGTGGGATTCCTCGGGAGTAACGCAGAAAGTCATTTTGTGTAACAAACTATTACAATTTACAATCCAATGTATTTCTTGTATAGTATTCATTGATTACTCTTCTGTGAACTCTTGGTTAGACAACAGTGAAATTTCTACGTTTTACAAAGTGATATCAGGACAGTGTCAGTTATCACTCCTTGTACAACCAACTTTAAAATCTGATGAATGTATCTCTTGCATTCAATGTAACTGCTCTTACAGTTGCTATATCATGCTTTTATATGGTTGAGTACATATACAATGAAATGAAGCCACCTTCTATACAAGTATAGTAAAAAGGTGCTCCATACTGCCACTCAGTGGGATTCCACGTGAGTAACGCAGAAAGTCATTTTGTGTAACAAACTATTACAATATACAATTTCTTGTATAGTATTCATTGATTACTCTTTTCAATGATCTGTTGGTTATAGGATAGTGATATTTCTAGGTTTTACAAAGTGATATCAGTACAGTGTCAGTTATCACTCCTTGTACAAACAACTTCAAAATCTGATGAATGTATCTCTGGCATTCAATGTAACTGCTCTTACAGTTGCTATATCATGCTTTTATATGGTTGAGTACATATACAATGAAATGAAGCCACCTTCTATACAACTATAACAAAAAGGTGCTCCATACTGCCACTTAGTGGGATTCCTCGGGAGTAACGCAGAAAGTCATTTTGTGTAACAAACTATTACAATTTACAATCCAATGTATTTCTTGGATAGTATTCATTGATTACTCTTCTGTGAACTCTTGGTTAGACAACAGTGAAATTTCTATGTTTTACAAAGTGATATCAGTACAGTGTCATTTATCACTCCTTGTACAACCAACTTGAAAATCTGATGAATGTATCTCTTGCATTCAATGTAATTGCTCTTACAGTTGATATATCTCGATTTTATATGGTTGAGTACAAATACAATTAAATGAAGCCACCTTCTATACAACTACAGTAAAAAGGTGCTCCATACTGCCACCCAGTGGGATTCCTCGGGAGTAACGGAGAAAGTCATTGTGTAACAAACTAATACAATTTACAATCCAATGTATTTCTTGTATAGTATTCATTGATTACTCTTCTGCGATCTCTTGGTTAGACAACAGTGAAATTTCTAGGTTTTACAACGTGATATCAATACAGTGTCAGTAATCACTCCTTGTACAACCAACTTCAAAATCTGATGAATGTATCTCTTGCATTCAATGTAACTGCTCTTACAGTTGCTATATCATGCTTTTATATGGTTGAGTACATATACAATGAAATGAAGCCACCTTCTATACAACTATAGTAAAAAGGAGCTCCATACTGCCACTCAGTGGGATTCCTCGGGAGTAACGCAGAAAGTCATTTTGTGTAACAAACTATTACAATTTACAATCCAATGTATTTCTTGTATAGTATTCATTGATTACTCTTCTGTGAACTCTTGGTTAGACAACAGTGAAATTTCTACGTTTTACAAAGTGATATCAGGACAGTGTCAGTTATCACTCCTTGTACAACCAACTTTAAAATCTGATGAATGTATCTCTTGCATTCAATGTAACTGCTCTTACAGTTGCTATATCATGCTTTTATATGGTTGAGTACATATACAATGAAATGAAGCCACCTTCTATACAAGTATAGTAAAAAGGCTCTCCATACTGCCACTCAGTGGGATTCCTCGTGAGTAACGCAGAAAGTCATTTTGTGTAACAAACTATTACAATATACAATTTCTTGTATAGTATTCATTGATTACTCTTTTCAATGATCTGTTGGTTACAGGATAGTGATATTTCGAGGTTTTACAAAGTGATATCAGTACAGTGTCAGTTATCACTCCTTGTACAAACAACTTCAAAATCTGATGAATGTATCTCTGCCATTCAATGTAACTGCTCTTACAGTTGCTATATCATGCTTTTATATGGTTGAGTACATATACAATGAAATGAAGCCACCTTCTATACAACTATAGCAAAAAGGTGCTCCATACTGCCACTTAGTGGGATTCCTCGGGAGTAACGCAGAAAGTCATTTTGTGTAACAAACTACTACAATTTACAATCCAATGTATTTCTTGGATAGTATTCATTGATTACTCTTCTGTGAACTCTTGGTTAGACAACAGTGAAATTTCTACGTTTTACAAAGTGATATCAGTACAGTGTCAGTTATCACTCCTTGTACAACCAACTTGAAAATCTGATGAATGTATCTCTTGCATTCAATGTAATTGCTCTTACAGTTGATATATCTTGATTTTATATGGTTGAGTACATATACAATTAAATGAAGCCACCTTCTATACAACTACAGTAAAAAGGTGCTCCATACTGCCACCCAGTGGGATTCCTCGGGAGTAACGCAGAAAGTCATGTTGTGTAACAAACTAATACAATTTACAATCCAATGTATTTCTTGTATAGTATTCATTGATTACTCTTCTGCGATCTCTTGGTTAGACAACAGTGAAATTTCTAGGTTTTACAACGTGATATCAATACAGTGTCAGTAATCACTCCTTGTACAACCAACTTCAAAATCTGATGAATGTATCTCTTGCATTCAATGTAACTGCTCTTACAGTTGCTGTATCATGCTTTAGTATGGTTGAGTACATATACAATGAAATGAAGCCACCTTCTATACAACTATAGTAAAAAGGAGCTCCATACTGCCACTCAGTGGGATTCCTCGGGAGTAACGCAGAAAGTCATTTTGTGTAACAAACTATTACAATTTACAATCCAATGTATTTCTTGTATAGTATTCATTGATTACTCTTCTATGAACTCTTGGTTAGACAACAGTGAAATTTCTACGTTTTACAAAGTGATATCAGGACAGTGTCAGTTATCACTCCTTGTACAACCAACTTTAAAATCTGATGAATGTATCTCTTGCATTCAATGTAACTGCTCTTACAGTTGCTATATCATGCTTTTATATGGTTGAGTACATATACAATGAAATGAAGCCACCTTCTATACAAGTATAGTAAAAAGGCTCTCGATACTGCCACTCAGTGGGATTCCTCGTGAGTAACGCAGAAAGTCATTTTGTGTAACAAACTATTACAATATACAATTTCTTGTATAGTATTCATTGATTACTCTTTTCAATGATCTGTTGGTTACAGGATAGTGATATTTCGAGGTTTTACAAAGTGATATCAGTACAGTGTCAGTTATCACTCCTTGTACAAACAACTTCAAAATCTGATGAATGTATCTCTGCCATTCAATGTAACTGCTCTTACAGTTGCTATATCATGCTTTTATATGGTTGAGTACATATACAATGAAATGAAGCCACCTTCTATACAACTATAGCAAAAAGGTGCTCCATACTGCCACTTAGTGGGATTCCTCGGGAGTAACGCAGAAAGTCATTTTGTGTAACAAACTACTACAATTTACAATCCAATGTATTTCTTGGATAGTATTCATTGATTACTCTTCTGTGAACTCTTGGTTAGACAACAGTGAAATTTCTACGTTTTACAAAGTGATATCAGTACAGTGTCAGTTATCACTCCTTGTACAACCAACTTGAAAATCTGATGAATGTATCTCTTGCATTCAATGTAATTGCTCTTACAGTTGATATATCTTGATTTTATATGGTTGAGTACATATACAATTAAATGAAGCCACCTTCTATACAACTACAGTAAAAAGGTGCTCCATACTGCCACCCAGTGGGATTCCTCGAGAGTAATGCAGAAAGTCATGTTGTGTAACAAACTAATACAATTTACAATCCAATGTATTTCTTGTATAGTATTCATTGATTACTCTTCTGCGATCTCTTGGTTAGACAACAGTGAAATTTCTAGGTTTTACAACGTGATATCAATACAGTGTCAGTAATCACTCCTTGTACAACCAACTTCAAAATCTGATGAATGTATCTCTTGCATTCAATGTAACTGCTCTTACAGTTGCTGTATCATGCTTTAGTATGGTTGAGTACATATACAATGAAATGAAGCCACCTTCTATACAACTATAGTAAAAAGGAGCTCCATACTGCCACTCAGTGGGATTCCTCGGGAGTAACGCAGAAAGTCATTTTGTGTAACAAACTATTACAATTTACAATCCAATGTATTTCTTGTATAGTATTCATTGATTACTCTTCTATGAACTCTTGGTTAGACAACAGTGAAATTTCTACGTTTTACAAAGTGATATCAGGACAGTGTCAGTTATCACTCCTTGTACAACCAACTTTAAAATCTAAAGAATGTATCTCTTGCATTCAATGTAACTGCTCTTACCGTTGCTATATATTGATCTTATATGGTTGAGTACATATACAATGAAATGAAGCCACCTTCTATACAAGTATAGTAAAAAGGTGCTCCATACTGCCACTCAGTGGGATTCCTCGTGAGTAACGCAGAAAGTCATTTTGTGTAACAAACTATTACAATATACAATTTGTTGTATAGTATTCATTGATTACTCTTTTCAATGATCTGTTGGTTACAGGATAGTGATATTTCTAAGTTTTACAAAGTGATTTTAAGTACAGTGTCAGTTATCACTCATTGTACAAACAACTTCAAAATCTGATGAATGTATCTCTGGCATTCAATGTAACTGCTCTTACAGTTGCTATATCATGCTTTTATATGGTTGAGTACATATACAATGAAATGAAGCCACCTTCTATACAACTATAGTAAAAAGGAGCTCCATACTGCCACTCAGTGGAATTCCTCGGGAGTAACGCAGAAAGTCATTTTGTGTAACAAACTATTACAATATATAATTTCTTGTATAGTATTCATTGATTACTCTTTTCAATGATCTGTTGGTTACAGGATAGTGGTATTTCTAGGTTTTACAAAGTGATATCAGTACAGTGTCAGTTATCACTCCTTGTACAACCAACTTCAAAATCTGATGAATGTATCTCTGGCATTCAATGTAACTCTTCTTACAGTTGCTATATCATGCTTTTATATGGTTGAGTACATATACAATGAAATGAAGCCACCTTCTATACAACTATAGCAAAAAGGTACTCCATACTGCCACTCAGTGGGATTCCTCGGGAGTAACGCAGAAAGTCATTTTGTGTAACAAACTATTACAATTTACAATCCAATGTATTTCTTGTATAGTATTCATTGATTACTCTTCTGTGAACTCTTGGTTAGACAACAGTGAAATTTCTACGTTTTACAAAGTGATATCAGGACAGTGTCAGTTATCACTCCTTGTACAACCAACTTTAAAATCTGATGAATGTATCTCTTGCATTCAATGTAACTGCTCTTACAGTTGCTATATCATGCTTTTATATGGTTGAGTACATATACAATGAAATGAAGCCACCTTCTATACAAGTATAGTAAAAAGGTGCTCCATACTGCCACTCAGTGGGATTCCACGTGAGTAACGCAGAAAGTCATTTTGTGTAACAAACTATTACAATATACAATTTCTTGTATAGTATTCATTGATTACTCTTTTCAATGATCTGTTGGTTATAGGATAGTGATATTTCTAGGTTTTACAAAGTGATATCAGTACAGTGTCAGTTATCACTCCTTGTACAAACAACTTCAAAATCTGATGAATGTATCTCTGGCATTCAATGTAACTGCTCTTACAGTTGCTATATCATGCTTTTATATGGTTGAGTACATATACAATGAAATGAAGCCACCTTCTATACAACTATAGTAAAAAGGAGCTCCATACTGCCACTCAGTGGAATTCCTCGGGAGTAACGCAGAAAGTCATTTTGTGTAACAAACTATTACAATATATAATTTCTTGTATAGTATTCATTGATTACTCTTTTCAATGATCTGTTGGTTACAGGATAGTGGTATTTCTAGGTTTTACAAAGTGATATCAGTACAGTGTCAGTTATCACTCCTTGTACAACCAACTTCAAAATCTGATGAATGTATCTCTGGCATTCAATGTAACTCTTCTTACAGTTGCTATATCATGCTTTTATATGGTTGAGTACATATACAATGAAATGAAGCCACCTTCTATACAACTATAGCAAAAAGGTACTCCATACTGCCACTCAGTGGGATTCCTCGGGAGTAACGCAGAAAGTCATTTTGTGTAACAAACTATTACAATTTACAATCCAATGTATTTCTTGTATAGTATTCATTGATTACTCTTCTGTGAACTCTTGGTTAGACAACAGTGAAATTTCTACGTTTTACAAAGTGATATCAGGACAGTGTCAGTTATCACTCCTTGTACAACCAACTTTAAAATCTGATGAATGTATCTCTTGCATTCAATGTAACTGCTCTTACAGTTGCTATATCATGCTTTTATATGGTTGAGTACATATACAATGAAATGAAGCCACCTTCTATACAAGTATAGTAAAAAGGTGCTCCATACTGCCACTCAGTGGGATTCCACGTGAGTAACGCAGAAAGTCATTTTGTGTAACAAACTATTACAATATACAATTTCTTGTATAGTATTCATTGATTACTCTTTTCAATGATCTGTTGGTTATAGGATAGTGATATTTCTAGGTTTTACAAAGTGATATCAGTACAGTGTCAGTTATCACTCCTTGTACAAACAACTTCAAAATCTGATGAATGTATCTCTGGCATTCAATGTAACTGCTCTTACAGTTGCTATATCATGCTTTTATATGGTTGAGTACATATACAATGAAATGAAGCCACCTTCTATACAACTATAACAAAAAGGTGCTCCATACTGCCACTTAGTGGGATTCCTCGGGAGTAACGCAGAAAGTCATTTTGTGTAACAAACTATTACAATTTACAATCCAATGTATTTCTTGGATAGTATTCATTGATTACTCTTCTGTGAACTCTTGGTTAGACAACAGTGAAATTTCTATGTTTTACAAAGTGATATCAGTACAGTGTCATTTATCACTCCTTGTACAACCAACTTGAAAATCTGATGAATGTATCTCTTGCATTCAATGTAATTGCTCTTACAGTTGATATATCTCGATTTTATATGGTTGAGTACAAATACAATTAAATGAAGCCACCTTCTATACAACTACAGTAAAAAGGTGCTCCATACTGCCACCCAGTGGGATTCCTCGGGAGTAACTGAGAAAGTCATTGTGTAACAAACTAATACAATTTACAATCCAATGTATTTCTTGTATAGTATTCATTGATTACTCTTCTGCGATCTCTTGGTTAGACAACAGTGAAATTTCTAGGTTTTACAACGTGATATCAATACAGTGTCAGTAATCACTCCTTGTACAACCAACTTCAAAATCTGATGAATGTATCTCTTGCATTCAATGTAACTGCTCTTACAGTTGCTATATCATGCTTTTATATGGTTGAGTACATATACAATGAAATGAAGCCACCTTCTATACAACTATAGTAAAAAGGAGCTCCATACTGCCACTCAGTGGGATTCCTCGGGAGTAACGCAGAAAGTCATTTTGTGTAACAAACTATTACAATTTACAATCCAATGTATTTCTTGTATAGTATTCATTGATTACTCTTCTGTGAACTCTTGGTTAGACAACAGTGAAATTTCTACGTTTTACAAAGTGATATCAGGACAGTGTCAGTTATCACTCCTTGTACAACCAACTTTAAAATCTGATGAATGTATCTCTTGCATTCAATGTAACTGCTCTTACAGTTGCTATATCATGCTTTTATATGGTTGAGTACATATACAATGAAATGAAGCCACCTTCTATACAAGTATAGTAAAAAGGCTCTCCATACTGCCACTCAGTGGGATTCCTCGTGAGTAACGCAGAAAGTCATTTTGTGTAACAAACTATTACAATATACAATTTCTTGTATAGTATTCATTGATTACTCTTTTCAATGATCTGTTGGTTACAGGATAGTGATATTTCGAGGTTTTACAAAGTGATATCAGTACAGTGTCAGTTATCACTCCTTGTACAAACAACTTCAAAATCTGATGAATGTATCTCTGCCATTCAATGTAACTGCTCTTACAGTTGCTATACCATGCTTTTATATGGTTGAGTACATATACAATGAAATGAAGCCACCTTCTATACAACTATAGCAAAAAGGTGCTCCATACTGCCACTTAGTGGGATTCCTCGGGAGTAACGCAGAAAGTCATTTTGTGTAACAAACTACTACAATTTACAATCCAATGTATTTCTTGGATAGTATTCATTGATTACTCTTCTGTGAACTCTTGGTTAGACAACAGTGAAATTTCTACGTTTTACAAAGTGATATCAGTACAGTGTCAGTTATCACTCCTTGTACAACCAACTTGAAAATCTGATGAATGTATCTCTTGCATTCAATGTAATTGCTCTTACAGTTGATATATCTTGATTTTATATGGTTGAGTACATACACAATTAAATGAAGCCACCTTCTATACAACTACAGTAAAAAGGTGCTCCATACTGCCACCCAGTGGGATTCCTCGGGAGTAACGCAGAAAGTCATGTTGTGTAACAAACTAATACAATTTACAATCCAATGTATTTCTTGTATAGTATTCATTGATTACTCTTCTGCGATCTCTTGGTTAGACAACAGTGAAATTTCTAGGTTTTACAACGTGATATCAATACAGTGTCAGTAATCACTCCTTGTACAACCAACTTCAAAATCTGATGAATGTATCTCTTGCATTCAATGTAACTGCTCTTACAGTTGCTGTATCATGCTTTTATATGGTTGAGTACATATACAATGAAATGAAGCCACCTTCTATACAACTATAGTAAAAAGGAGCTCCATACTGCCACTCAGTGGGATTCCTCGGGAGTAACGCAGAAAGTCATTTTGTGTAACAAACTATTACAATTTACAATCCAATGTATTTCTTGTATAGTATTCATTGATTACTCTTCTATGAACTCTTGGTTAGACAACAGTGAAATTTCTACGTTTTACAAAGTGATATCAGGACAGTGTCAGTTATCACTCCTTGTACAACCAACTTTAAAATCTAAAGAATGTATCTCTTGCATTCAATGTAACTGCTCTTACCGTTGCTATATATTGATCTTATATGGTTGAGTACATATACAATGAAATGAAGCCACCTTCTATACAAGTATAGTAAAAAGGTGCTCCATACTGCCACTCAGTGGGATTCCTCGTGAGTAACGCAGAAAGTCATTTTGTGTAACAAACTATTACAATATACAATTTGTTGTATAGTATTCATTGATTACTCTTTTCAATGATCTGTTGGTTACAGGATAGTGATATTTCTAGGTTTTACAAAGTGATATCAGTACAGTGTCAGTTATCACTCCTTGTACAAACAACTTCAAAATATGATGAATTTATCTCTGCCATTCAATGTAACTGCTCTTACAGTTGCTATATCATGCTTTTATATGGTTGAGTACATATACAATGAAATGAAGCCACCTTCTATACAACTATAGCAAAAAGGTGCTCCATACTGCCACTTAGTGGGATTCCTCGGGAGTAACGCAGAAAGTCATTTTGTGTAACAAACTATTACAATTTACAATCCAATGTATTTCTTGGATAGTATTCATTGATTACTCTTCTGTGAACTCTTGGTTAGACAACAGTGAAATTTCTATGTTTTACAAAGTGATATCAGTACAGTGTCAGTTATCACTCCTTGTACAACGAACTTGAAAATCTGATGAATGTATCTCTTGCATTCAATGTAATTGCTCTTACAGTTGATATATCTTGATTTTATATGGTTGAGTACATATACAATTAAATGAAGCCACCTTCTATACAACTAAAGTAAAAAGGTGCTCCATACTGCCACCCAGTGGGATTCCTCGGGAGTAACGCAGAAAGTCATGTTGTGTAACAAACTAATACAATTTACAATCCAATGTATTTCTTGTATAGTATTCATTGATTACTCTTCTGCGATCTCTTGGTTAGACAACAGTGAAATTTCTAGGTTTTACAACGTGATATCAATACAGTGTCAGTAATCACTCCTTGTACAACCAACTTCAAAATCTGATGAACGTATCTCTTGCATTCAATGTAACTGCTCTTACAGTTGCTATATCATGCTTTTATATGGTTGAGTAGATATACAATGAAATGAAGCCACCTTCTATACAACTATAGTAAAAAGGAGCTCCATACTGCCACTCAGTGGGATTCCTTGGGAGTAACGCAGAAAGTCATTTTGTGTAACAAACTATTACAATATATAATTTCTTGTATAGTATTCATTGATTACTCTTTTCAATGATCTGTTGGTTACAGGATAGTGATATTTCTAGGTTTTACAAAGTGATATCAGTACAGTGTCAGTTATCACTCCTTGTACAAACAACTTCAAAATCTGATGAATGTATCTCTGGCATTCAATGTAACTGCTCTTACAGTTGCTATATCATGCTTTTATATGGTTGAGTACATATACAATGAAATGAAGCCACCTTCTATACAACTATAGCAAAAAGGTGCTCCATACTGCCACTCAGTGGGATTCCTCGGGAGTAACGCAGAAAGTCATTTTGTGTAACAAACTATTACAATTTACAATCCAATGTATTTCTTGTATAGTATTCATTGATTACTCTTCTGTGAACTCTTGGTTAGACAACAGTGAAATTTCTACGTTTTACAAAGTGATATCAGTACAGTGTCAGTTATCACTCCTTGTACAACCAACTTTAAAATCTGATGAATGTATCTCTTGCATTCAATGTAACTGCTCTTACAGTTGCTATATCATGCTTTTATATGGTTGAGTACATATACAATGAAATGAAGCCACCTTCTATACAACTATAGCAAAAAGGTGCTCCATACTGCCACTCAGTGGGATTCCTCGGGAGTAACGCAGAAAGTCATTTTGTGTAACAAACTATTACAATTTACAATCCAATGTATTTCTTGGATAGTATTCATTGATTACTCTTCTGTGAACTCTTGGTTAGACAACAGTGATATTTCTAGGTTTTACAAAGTGATATCAGTACAGTTTCAGTTATCACTCCTTGTACAAAAAACTTCAAAATCTGATGAATGTATCTCTGGCATTCAATGTAACTGCTCTTACAGTTGCTATATCATGCTTTTATATGGTTGAGTACATATACAATGAAATGAAGCCACCTTCTATACAACTATAGCAAAAAGGAGCTCCATACTGCCACTCAGTGGGATTCCTCGGGAGTAACGCAGAAAGTCATTTTGTGTAACAAACTTTTACAATTTACAATCCAATGTATTTCTTGTATAGTATTCATTGATTACTCTTCTGTGAACTCTTGGTTAGACAACAGTGAAATTTCTACGTTTTACAAAGTGATATCAGTACAGTGTCAGTTATCACTCCTTGTACAAAGAACTTCAAAATCTGATGAATATATCTCTGGCATTCAATGTAACTGCTCTTACAGTTGCTATATCATGCTTTTATATGGTTGAGTACATATACAATTAAATGAAGCCACCTTCTATACAACTACAGTAAAAAGGTGCTCCATACTGCCACTCAGTGCGATTCCTCGGGAGTAACGCAGAAAGTCATTTTGTGTAACAAACTATTACAATTTACAATCCAATGTATTTCTTGTATAGTATTCATTGATTACTCTTCTGCGATCTCTTGGTTAGACGAAAGTGAAATTTCTAGGTTTTACAACATGATATCAATACAGTGTCAGTAATTACTCCTTGTACAACCAACTTCAAAATCTGATGAATGTATCTCTTGCATTCAATGTAACTGCTCTTACAGTTGCTATATCATGCTTTTATATGGTTGAGTACATATACAATGAAATGAAGCCACCTTCTATACAACTACAGTAAAAAGGTGCTCCATACTGCCACTCAGTGCGATTCCTCGGGAGTAACGCAGAAAGTCATTTTGTGTAACAAACTATTACAATTTACAATCCAATGTATTTCTTGTATAGTATTCATTGATTACTCTTCTGCGATCTCTTGGTTAGACGAAAGTGAAATTTCTAGGTTTTACAACATGATATCAATACAGTGTCAGTAATTACTCCTTGTACAACCAACTTCAAAATCTGATGAATGTATCTCTTGCATTCAATGTAACTGCTCTTACAGTTGCTATATCATGCTTTTATATGGTTGAGTACATATATAATGAAATGAAGCCACCTTCTATACAACTACAGTAAAAAGGTGCTCCATACTGCCATTCAGTGGGATTCCTCGGGAGTAACGCAGAAAGTCATTTTGTGTAACAAACTATTACAATTTACAATCCAATGTATTTCTTGTATAGTATTCGTTGATTACTCTTCTGCGATCGCTTGGTTAGACAACAGTGAAATTTCTAGGTTTTCCAACGTGATATCAATACAGTGTCAGTAATCACTCCTTGTACAACCAACTTCAAAATCTGATGAACGTATCTCTTGCATTCAATGTAACTGCTCTTACAGTTGCTATATCATGCTTTTATATGGTTGAGTACATATACAATGAAATGAATCCACCTTCTATACAACTATAGTAAAAAGGAGCTCCATACTGCCACTCAGTGGGATTCCTCGGGAGTAACGCAGAAAGTCATTTTGTGTAACAAACTATTACATTATATAATTTCTTGTATAGTATTCATTGATTACTCTTTTCAATGATCTGTTGGTTACAGGATAGTGATATTTCTAGGTTTTACAAAGTGATTTTAAGTACAGTGTCAGTTATCACTCCTTGTACAAACAACTTCAAAATCTGATGAATGTATCTCTGGCATTCAATGTAACTGCTCTTACAGTTGCTATATCATGCTTTTATATGGTTGAGTACATATACAATGAAATGAAGCCACCTTCTATACAACTATAGTAAAAAGGAGCTCCATACTGCCACTCAGTGGGATTCCTCGGGAGTAACGCAGAAAGTCATTTTGTGTAACAAACTATTACAACATATAATTTCTTGTATAGTATTCATTGATTACTCTTTTCAATGATCTGTTGGTTACAGGATAGTGATATTTCTAGGTTTTACAAAGTGATATCAGTACAGTGTCAGTTATCACTCCTTGTACAAACAACTTCAAAATCTGATGAATGTATCTCTGGCATTCAATGTAACTGCTCTTACAGTTGCTATATCATGCTTTTATATGGTTGAGTACATATACAATGAAATGAAGCCACCTTCTATACAACTATAGCAAAAAGGAGCTCCATACTGCCACTCAGTGGGATTCCTCGGGAGTAACGCAGAAAGTTATTTTGTGTAACAAACTATTACAATTTACAATCCAATGTATTTCTTGTATAGTATTCATTGATTACTCTTCTGTGAACTCTTGGTTAGACAACAGTGAAATTTCTACGTTTTACAAAGTGATATCAGTACAGTGTCAGTTATCACTCCTTGTACAACCAACTTTAAAATCTGATGAATGTATCTCTTGCATTCAATGTAACTGCTCTTACAGTTGCTATATCATGCTTTTATATGGTTGAGTACACATACAATGAAATGAAGCCACCTTCTATAAAAGTATAGTAAAAAGGTGCTCCATACTGCCACTCAGTGGGATTCCTCGTGATTAACGCAGAAAGTCATTTAGTGTAACAAACTATTAAAATATACAATTTCTTGTATAGTATTCATTGATTATTCTTTTCAATGATCTGTGGGTTACAGGATAGTGATATTTCTAGGTTTTACAAAGTGATATCAGTACAGTGTCAGTTATCACTCCTTGTACAAACAACTTCAAAATCTGATGAATGTATCTCTGCCATTCAATGTAACTGCTCTTACAGTTGCTATATCATGCTTTTATATGGTTGAGTACATATACAATTAAATGAAGCCACCTTCTAAACAACTACAGTAAAAAGGTGCTCCATACTGCCACCCAGAGGGATTCCTCGGGAGTAACGCAGAAAGTCATGTTGTGTAACAAACTAATACAATTTACAATCCAATGTATTTCTTGTATAGTATTCATTGATTACTCTTCTGCGATCTCTTGGTTAGACAACAGTGAAATTTCTAGGTTTTACAACGTGATATCAATACAGTGTCAGTAATCACTCCTTGTACAACCAACTTCAAAATCTGATGAATGTATCTCTTGCATTCAATGTAACTGCTCTTACAGTTGCTATATCATGCTTTTATATGGTTGAGTACATATACAATGAAACGAAGCCACCTTCTATACAACTATAGTAAAAAGGAGCTCCATACTGCCACTCAGTGGGATTCCTCGGGAGTAACGCAGAAAGTCATTTTGTGTAACAAACTATTACAATATATAATTTCTTGTATAGTATTCATTGATTACTCTTTTCAATGATCTGTTGGTTACAGGATAGTGATATTTCTAGGTTTTACAAAGTGATATCAGTACAGTGTCAGTTATCACTCCTTGTACAAACAACTTCAAAATCTGATGAATGTATCTCTGGCATTCAATGTAACTGCTCTTACAGTTGCTATATCATGCTTTTATATGGTTGAGTACATATACAATGAAATGAAGCCACCTTCTATACAACTATAGCAAAAAGGTGCTCCATACTGCCACTCAGTGGGATTCCTCGGGAGTAACGCAGAAAGTCATTTTGTGTAACAAACTATTACAATTTACAATCCAATGTATTTCTTGTATAGTATTCATTGATTACTCTTCTGTGAACTCTTGGTTAGACAACAGTGAAATTTCTACGTTTTACAAAGTGATATCAGTACAGTGTCAGTTATCACTCCTTGTACAAAGAACTTCAAAATCTGATGAATATATCTCTGGCATTCAATGTAACTGCTCTTACCGTTGCTATATCATGCTTTTATATGGTTGAGTACATATACAATTAAATGAAGCCACCTTCTATACAACTACAGTAAAAAGGTGCTCCATACTGCCACTCAGTGGGATTCCTCGGGAGTAACGCAGAAAGTCATTTTGTGTAACAATCTAATACAATTTACAATCCAATGTATTTCTTGTATAGTATTCGTTGATTACTCTTCTGCGATCGCTTGGTTAGACAACAGTGAAATTTCTAGGTTTTCCAACGTGATATCAATACAGTGTCAGTAATCACTCCTTGTACAACCAACTTCAAAATCTGATGAACGTATCTCTTGCATTCAATGTAACTGCTCTTACAGTTGCTATATCATGCTTTTATATGGTTGAGTACATATACAATGAAATGAAGCCACCTTCTATACAACTATAGTAAAAAGGAGCTCCATACTGCCACTCAGTGGGATTCCTCGGGAGTAACGCAGAAAGTCATTTTCTGTAACAAACTATTACAATATATAATTTCTTGTATAGTATTCATTGATTACTCTTTTCAATGATCTGTTGGTTACAGGATAGTGATATTTCTAGGTTTTACAAAGTGATTTTAAGTACAGTGTCAGTTATCACTCCTTGTACAAACAACTTCAAAATCTGATGAATGTATCTCTGGCATTCAATGTAACTGCTCTTACAGTTGCTATATCATGCTTTTATATGGTTGAGTACATATACAATGAAATGAAGCCACCTTCTATACAACTATAGTAAAAAGGAGCTCCATACTGCCACTCAGTGGGATTCCTCGGGAGTAACGCAGAAAGTCATTTTGTGTAACAAACTATTACAATATATAATTTCTTGTATAGTATTCATTGATTACTCTTTTCAATGATCTGTTGGTTACAGGATAGTGATATTTCTAGGTTTTACAAAGTGATATCAGTACAGTGTCAGTTATCACTCCTTGTACAAAGAACTTCAAAATCTGATGAATGTATCTCTGGCATTCAATGTAACTCTTCTTACAGTTGCTATATCATGCTTTTATATGGTTGAGTACATATACAATGAAATGAAGCCACCTTCTATACAACTATAGCAAAAAGGTGCTCCATACTGCCACTCAGTGGGATTCCTCGGGAGTAACGCAGAAAGTTATTTTGTGTAACAAACTATTACAATTTACAATCCAATGTATTTCTTGTATAGTATTCATTGATTACTCTTCTGTGAACTCTTGGTTAGACAACAGTGAAATTTCTACGTTTTACAAAGTGATATCAGTACAGTGTCAGTTATCACTCCTTGTACAAAGAACTTCAAAATCTGATGAATATATCTCTGGCATTCAATGTAACTGCTCTTACCGTTGCTATATCATGCTTTTATATGGTTGAGTACATATACAATTAAATGAAGCCACCTTCTATACAACTACAGTAAAAAGGTGCTCCATACTGCCACTCAGTGGGATTCCTCGGGAGTAACGCAGAAAGTCATTTTGTGTAACAATCTAATACAATTTACAATCCAATGTATTTCTTGTATAGTATTCGTTGATTACTCTTCTGCGATCGCTTGGTTAGACAACAGTGAAATTTCTAGGTTTTCCAACGTGATATCAATACAGTGTCAGTAATCACTCCTTGTACAACCAACTTCAAAATCTGATGAACGTATCTCTTGCATTCAATGTAACTGCTCTTACAGTTGCTATATCATGCTTTTATATGGTTGAGTACATATACAATGAAATGAAGCCACCTTCTATACAACTATAGTAAAAAGGAGCTCCATACTGCCACTCAGTGGGATTCCTCGGGAGTAACGCAGAAAGTCATTTTCTGTAACAAACTATTACAATATATAATTTCTTGTATAGTATTCATTGATTACTCTTTTCAATGATCTGTTGGTTACAGGATAGTGATATTTCTAGGTTTTACAAAGTGATTTTAAGTACAGTGTCAGTTATCACTCCTTGTACAAACAACTTCAAAATCTGATGAATGTATCTCTGGCATTCAATGTAACTGCTCTTACAGTTGCTATATCATGCTTTTATATGGTTGAGTACATATACAATGAAATGAAGCCACCTTCTATACAACTATAGTAAAAAGGAGCTCCATACTGCCACTCAGTGGGATTCCTCGGGAGTAACGCAGAAAGTCATTTTGTGTAACAAACTATTACAATATATAATTTCTTGTATAGTATTCATTGATTACTCTTTTCAATGATCTGTTGGTTACAGGATAGTGATATTTCTAGGTTTTACAAAGTGATATCAGTACAGTGTCAGTTATCACTCCTTGTACAAAGAACTTCAAAATCTGATGAATGTATCTCTGGCATTCAATGTAACTCTTCTTACAGTTGCTATATCATGCTTTTATATGGTTGAGTACATATACAATGAAATGAAGCCACCTTCTATACAACTATAGCAAAAAGGTGCTCCATACTGCCACTCAGTGGGATTCCTCGGGAGTAACGCAGAAAGTTATTTTGTGTAACAAACTATTACAATTTACAATCCAATGTATTTCTTGTATAGTATTCATTGATTACTCTTCTGTGAACTCTTGGTTAGACAACAGTGAAATTTCTACGTTTTACAAAGTGATATCAGTACAGTGTCAGTTATCACTCCTTGTACAAAGAACTTCAAAATCTGATGAATGTATCTCTGGCATTCAATGTAACTGCTCTTACAGTTGCTATATCATGCTTTTATATGGTTGAGTACATATACAATGAAATGAAGCCACCTTCTATACAACTATAGCAAAAAGGTGCTCCATACTGCCACTCAGTGGGATTCCTCGGGAGTAACGCAGAAAGTCATTTTGTGTAACAAACTATTACAATTTACAATCCAATGTATTTCTTGTATAGTATTCATTGATTACTCTTCTGTGAACTGTTGGTTAGAAAACAGTGAAATTTCTACGTTTTACAAAGTGATATCAGGACAGTGTCAGTTATCATACCTGGTACAACCAACTTTAAAATCTGATGAATGTATCTCTTGCATTCAATGTAACTGCTCTTACAGTTGCTATATCATGCTTTTATATGGTTGAGTACATATACAATGAAATGAAGCCACCTTCTATACAAGTATAGTAAAAAGGTGCTCCATACTGCCACTCAGTGGGATTCCTCGTGAGTAACGCAGAAAGTCATTTTGTGTAACAAACTATTACAATATACAATTTCTTGTATAGTATTCATTGATTACTCTTTTCAATGATCTGTTGGTTTCAGGATAGTGATATTTCTAGGTTTTACAAAGTGATATCAGTACAGTGTCAGTTATCACTCCTTGTACAAACAACTTCAAAATCTGATGAATGTATCTCTGCCATTCAATGTAACTGCTCTTACAGTTGCTATATCATGCTTTTATATGGTTGAGTACATATACAATGAAATGAAGCCACCTTCTATACAACTATAGCAAAAAGGTGCTCCATACTGCCACTTAGTGGGATTCCTCGGGAGTAACGCAGAAAGTCATTTTGTGTAACAAACTATTACAATTTACAATCCAATGTATTTCTTGGATAGTATTCATTGATTACTCTTCTGTGAACTCTTGGTTAGACAACAGTGAAATTTCTACGTTTCACAAAGTGATATCAGTACAGTGTCAGTTATCACTCCTTGTACAACCAACTTCAAAATCTGATGAATGTATCTCTTGCATTCAATGTAATTGCTCTTACAGTTGATATATCTTGATTTTATATGGTTGAGTACATATACAATGAAATGAAGCCACCTTCTATACAACTACAGTAAAAAGGTGCTCCATACTGCCACCCAGTGGGATTCTTCGGGAGTAACGCAGAAAGTCATGTTGTGTAACAAACTAATACAATTTACAATCCAATGTATTTCTTGTATAGTATTCATTGATTACTCTTCTGCGATCTCTTGGTTAGACAACAGTGAAATTTCTAGGTTTTACAACGTGATATCAATACAGTGTCAGTAATCACTCCTTGTACAACCAACTTCAAAATCTGATGAATGTATCTCTTGCATTCTATGTAACTGCTCTTGCAGTTGCTATATCATGCTTTTATATGGTTGAGTACATATACAATGAAATGAAGCCACCTTCTATACAACTATAGTAAAAAGGAGCTCCATACTGCCACTCAGTGGGATTCCTCGGGAGTAACGCAGAAAGTCATTTTGTGTAACAAACTATTACAATATATAATTTCTTGTATAGTATTCATTGTTTACTCTTTTCAATGATCTGTTGGTTACAGGATAGTGATATTTCTAGGTTTTACAAAGTGATATCAGTACAGTGTCAGTTATCACTCCTTGTACAAACAACTTCAAAATCGGATGAATGTATCTCTGGCATTCAATGTAACTGCTCTTACAGTTGCTATATCATGCTTTTATATGGTTGAGTACATATACAATGAAATGAAGCCACCTTCTATACAACTATAGCAAAAAGGTGCTCCATACTGCCACTCAGTGGGATTCCTCGAGAGTAACGCAGAAAGTCATTTTGTGTAACAAAGTATTACAATTTACAATCCAATGTATTTCTTGTATAGTATTCATTGATTACTCTTCTGTGAACTCTTGCTTAGACAACAGTGAAATTTCTACGTTTTACAAAGTGATATCAGTACAGTGTCAGTTATCACTCCTTGTACAAAGAACTTCAAAATCGGATGAATGTATCTCTGGCATTCAATGTAACTGCTCTTACAGTTGCTATATCATGCTTTTATATGGTTGAGTACATATACAATGAAATGAAGCCACCTTCTATACAACTATAGCAAAAAGGTGCTCCATACTGCCACTCAGTGGGATTCCTCGGGAGTAACGCAGAAAGTCATTTTGTGTAACAAACTATTACAATTTACAATCCAATGTATTTCTTGTATAGTATTCATTGATTACTCTTCTGTGAACTCTTGGTTAGACAACAGTGAAATTTCTACGTTTTACAAAGTGATATCAGTACAGTGTCAGTTATCACTCCTTGTACAAAGAACTTCAAAATCTGATGAATGTATCTCTTGCATTCAATGTAACTGCTCTTACCGTTGCTATATCATGCTTTTATATGGTTGAGTACATATACAATGAAATGAAGCCACCTTCTATACAACTACAGTAAAAAGGTGCTCCATACTGCCACTCAGTGGGATTCCTCGGGAGTAACGCAGAAAGTCATTTTGTGTAACAAACTATTACAATTTACAATCCAATGTATTTCTTGTATAGTATTCATTGATTACTCTTCTGCGATCTCTTGGTTAGACAACAGTGAAATTTCTAGGTTTTACAACGTGATATCAATACAGTGTCAGTAATCACTCCTTGTACAACCAACTTCAAAATCTGATGAATGTATCTCTTGCATTCAATGTAACTGCTCTTATAGTTGCTATATCATGCTTTTATATGGTTGAGTACATATACAATTAAATGAAGCCACCTTCTATACAACTACAGTAAAAAGGTGCTCCATACTGCCACTCAGTGGGATTCCTCGGGAGTAACGCAGAAGTCATTTTGTGTAATAAACTATTACAATTTACAATCCAATGTATTTCTTGTATAGTATTCATTGATTACTCTTCTGCGATCTCTTGGTTAGACAACAGTGAAATTTCTACGTTTTACAACGTGATATCAATACAGTGTAAGTAATCACTCCTTGTACAACCAACTTCAAAATCTGATGAACGTATCTCTATCATTCAATGTAACTGCTCTTACAGTTGCTATATCATTCTTTTATATGGTTGAGTACATATACAATGAAATGAAGCCACCTTCTATACAACTACAGTAAAAAGGTGCTCCATACTGCCACTCAGTGGGATTCCTCGGGAGTAACGCAGAAAGTCATTTTGTGAAACAAACTATTACAATATATAATTTATTGTATAGTATTCATTGATTACTCTTTTCAATGATCTGTTGGTTACAGGATAGCGATATTTCTAGGTTTTACAAAGTGATTTTAAGTACAGTGTCAGTTATCACTCCTTGTACAAACATCTTCAAAATCTGATGAATGTATCTCTGGCATTCAATGTAACTGCTCTTACAGTTGCTATATCATGCTTTTATATGGTTGAGTACATATACAATGAAATGAAGCCACCTTCTATACAACTATAGTAAAAAGGAGCTCCATACTGCCACTCAGTGGGATTCCTCGGGAGTAACGCAGAAAGTCATTTTGTGTAACAAACTATTACAATATATAATTTCTTGTATAGTATTCATTGATTACTCTTTTCAATGATCTGTTGGTTACAGGATAGTGATATTTCTAGGTTTTACAAAGTGATATCAGTACAGTGTCAGTTATCACTCCTTGTACAACCAACTTCAAAATCTGATGAATGTATCTCTGGCATTCAATGTAACTGCTCTTACAGTTGCTATATCATGCTTTTATATGGTTGAGTACATATACAATGAAATGAAGCTACCTTCTATACAACTATAGCAAAAAGGTGCTCCATACTGCCACTCAGTGGGATTCCTCGGGAGTAACGCAGAAAGTTATTTTGTGTAACAAACTATTACATTTTACAATCCAATGTATTTCTTGTATAGTATTCATTGATTACTCTTCTGTGAACTCTTGGTTAGACAACAGTGAAATTTCTACGTTTTACAATGTGATATCAGTACAGTGTCAGTTATCACTCCTTGTACAAAGAACTTCAAAATCTGATGAATGTATCTCTGGCATTCAATGTAACTGCTCTTACAGTTGCTATATCATGCTTTTATATGGTTGAGTACAGATACAATGAAATGAAGCCACCTTCTATACAACTATAGCAAAAAGGTGCTCCGTACTGCCACTCAGTGGGATTCCTCGGGAGTAACGCAGAAAGTCATTTTGTGTAACAAACTATTACAATTTACAATCCAATGTATTTCTTGTATAGTATTCATTGATTACTCTTCTGTGAAGTCTTGGTTAGACAACAGTGAAATTTCTACGTTTTACAAAGTGATATCAGGACAGTGTCAGTTATCACTCCTTGTACAAAGAACTTCAAAATCTGATGAATGTATCTCTTGCATTCAATGTAACTGCTCTTACAGTTGCTATATCATGCTTTTATATGGTTGAGTACATATACAATGAAATGAAGCCACCTTCTATACAACTATAGTAAAAAGGTGCTCCATACTGCCACTCAGTGGGATTCCTCGGGAGTAACGCAGAAAGTCATTTTGTGTAACAAACTATTACAATTTACAATCCAATGTATTTCTTGTATAGTATTCATTGATTACTCTTCTGCGATCTCTTGGTTAGACAACAGTGAAATTTCTAGGTTTTACAACGTGATATCAATACAGTGTCAGTAATCACTCCTTGTACAACCAACTTCAAAATCTGATGAATGTATCTCTTGCATTCAATGTAACTGCTCTTATAGTTGCTATATCATGCTTTTGTATGGTTGAGTACATATACAATTAAATGAAGCCACCTTCTATACAACTACAGTAAAAAGGTGCTCCATACTGCCACTCAGTGGGATTCCTCGGGAGTAACGCAGAAAGTCATTTTGTGTAATAAACTATTACAATTTACAATCCAATGTATTTCTTGTATAGTATTCATTGATTACTCTTCTGCGATCTCTTGGTTAGACAACAGTGAAATTTCTACGTTTTACAACGTGATATCAATACAGTGTAAGTAATCACTCCTTGTACAACCAACTTCAAAATCTGATGAACGTATCTCTATCATTCAATGTAACTGCTCTTACAGTTGCTATATCATTCTTTTATATGGTTGAGTACATATACAATGAAATGAAGCCACCTTCTATACAACTACAGTAAAAAGGTGCTCCATACTGCCACTCAGTGGGATTCCTCGGGAGTAACGCAGAAAGTCATTTTGTGAAACAAACTATTACAATATATAATTTCTTGTATAGTATTCATTGATTACTCTTTTCAATGATCTGTTGGTTACAGGATAGTGATATTTCTAGGTTTTACAAAGTGATTTTAAGTACAGTGTCAGTTATCACTCCTTGTACAAACATCTTCAAAATCTGATGAATGTATCTCTGGAATTCAATGTAACTGCTCTTACAGTTGCTATATCATGCTTTTATATGGTTGAGTACATATACAATGAAATGAAGCCACCTTCTATACAACTATAGTAAAAAGGAGCTCCATACTGCCACTCAGTGGGATTCCTCGGGAGTAACGCAGAAAGTCATTTTGTGTAACAAACTATTACAATATATAATTTCTTGTATAGTATTCATTGATTACTCTTTTCAATGATCTGTTGGTTACAGGATAGTGATATTTCTAGGTTTTACAAAGTGATATCAGTACAGTGTCAGTTATCACTCCTTGTACAACCAACTTCAAAATCTGATGAATGTATCTCTGGCATTCAATGTAACTGCTCTTACAGTTGCTATATCATGCTTTTATATGGTTGAGTACATATACAATGAAATGAAGCTACCTTCTATACAACTATAGCAAAAAGGTGCTCCATACTGCCACTCAGTGGGATTCCTCGGGAGTAACGTAGAAAGTTATTTTGTGTAACAAACTATTACATTTTACAATCCAATGTATTTCTTGTATAGTATTCATTGATTACTCTTCTGCGATCTCTTGGTTAGACAACAGTGAAATTTCTACGTTTTACAATGTGATATCAGTACAGTGTCAGTTATCACTCCTTGTACAAAGAACTTCAAAATCTGATGAATGTATCTCTGGCATTCAATGTAACTGCTCTTACAGTTGCTATATCATGCTTTTATATGGTTGAGTACATATACAATGAAATGAAGCCACCTTCTATACAACTATAGCAAAAAGGTGCTCCATACTGCCACTCAGTGGGATTCCTCGGGAGTAACGCAGAAAGTCATTTTGTGTAACAAACTATTACAATTTACAATCCAATGTATTTCTTGTATAGTATTCATTGATTACTCTTCTGTGAACTCTTGGTTAGACAACAGTGAAATTTCTACGTTTTACAAAGTGATATCAGGACAGTGTCAGTTATCACTCCTTGTACAAAGAACTTCAAAATCTGATGAGTGTATCTCTTGCATTCAATGTAACTGCTCTTACAGTTGCTATATCATGCTTTTATATGGTTGAGTACATATACAATGAAATGAAGCCACCTTCTATACAACTATAGTAAAAAGGTGCTCCATACTGCCACTCAGTGGGATTCTTCGGGAGTAACGCAGAAAGTCATTTTGTGTAACAAACTATTACAATATACAATTTCTTGTATAGTATTCATTGATTACTCTTTTCAATGATCTGTTGGTTACAGGATAGTGATATTTCTAGGTTTTACAAAGTGATATCAGTACAGTGTCAGTTATCACTCCTTGTACAAAGAGCTTCAAAATCTGATGAATGTATCTCTGGCATTCAATGTAACTGCACTTACAGTTGCTATATCATGCTTTTATATGGTTGCGTACATATACAATGAAATGAAGCCACCTTCTATACAACTATAGCAAAAAGGTGCTCCATACTGCCACTCAGTGGGATTCCTCGGGAGTAACGCAGAAAGTCATTTTGTGTAACAAACTATTACAATTTACAATCTAATGTATTTCTTGTATAGTATTCATTGATTACTCTTCTGTGAACTCTTGGTTAGACAACAGTGAAATTTCTACGTTTTACAAAGTGATATCAGTACAGTGTCATTTATCACTCCTTGTACAACCAACTTCAAAATCTGATGAATGTATCTCTTGCATTCAATGTAACTGCTCTTACCGTTGCTATATCATGCTTTTATATGGTTGAGTACATATACAATGAAATGAAGCCACCTTCTATACAAGTATAGTAAAAAGGAGCTCCATACTGCCACTCAGTGTCAGTCAGTCAAGTTTATTGTCTTGGCCATTGGCCATAACAAAACAAAACAAAATAAAACGGATAAAACAAAATACAACAGACATTATAAACCAAAATGGGATAGGCCCTTCAGTAACTTGCTGCAAATCCAAGACTTAGTCTTATCTTTTTTGCCACCAATGCAAACAAAGCCATTCTGCTGGTAATATATGTGTCATTATCAGAGAGCAAAAAAACAGTCATGTCCAGATCTGAAATTCCATTATGCGAAGGTATAATGGGGTAAATAAACCTTTGCCTAAGTGATTCATGCCAAGAGCATCTCATAATATAATGCTCGACGTCATCCACTTCGCCTACGCCACACTGACATATTCTAGAGACAGGAGGGGAGCCCAAGAAGCGACCAATACAGACCATTGAAGGTATGGCATGAAACCTTAGGGCGGTAAAAGCCCTTCTTTGATCAAGAGTGGTTAATTTCTCGAGGTAATCAGTCCTACAGTGATCTCTTTTAAATATCCTATACAAGGGGGCTGTACGACAACTTACCACCGCTTGGCGGTTCAAAAGCCCATCCTTATTAAATACCCATTCCTTCAATTTGGACTTTTGACTTTCACTGTCCCATATATCGTCTGGAATTGAGTATTTTAGTAAAATAGAGGTCAGGTGGTCACCCAATCTTTTGGAGGATTTCAAAAGCAATATAAAACTTCGGACACCTAGGATATCCTGGGGATGTTTTAAGCATTTCCTCCAATAAGAAAGAATTCTCACATTTACCCTGGCTTCCAAAGATACCATACCCAGTTCAGCCCTCATCAGTGCCACGGGTGAGCCTTTGGGTAAAACCAAAATCTGCCTCATAAAATAATTTTGCACGATCTCTAGCAGAGACCGCAGCGGCTCATCCCAACCCCAAATCTCTACCCCATACAACATTGCTGAGGTTATCTTACTAATGTATAGTTTGACAACCGGATCTATCATACCTCCGCCCCTGGAGTAGTAAAATTTCAACAAAGCCCCCAAATTGTTCATAGCAACAGTCTTCAATTGTGTAATATGGGGGCGCCAAGAGAGGGTTTCTGAGAAGGTTATGCCCAGATATTTATATGTACTGCATTGTTCAATTGGTGTACCAAGAATGCTCCAAACTGATTTCTTAGGTCTTTTCCTGAAAACCAAGACTTTAGATTTGGCGTAGTTTATTTGCAGAGCTTCTGCCTTGCAATACTCACCCAATTTATTTAGTAGCCTCCTCAGACCAATCTTGGTTACGGAAAGAAGTACCATGTCGTCCGCATACAAAAGGATTGGAACTTTGTATTGCCCTATGGCGGGAGGCATGAATTCACTGCCTTCCAGACTGGCAATTAGATCATTCAAGTAAAGGTTAAACAGGGTGGGAGCTAGCACACAACCCTGTTTCACTCCCTTCTGCACTAATATATCTTCAGTGAGCCGGCCCTCCCTTCCGACCTTAACCTTCACAGTGGTGTCATTATACAACAGGCCAATTAATTTAACTAACCGGGGATCAATATTTATATTCCAAAGTTTCTGCCACAATCTGCCTCTATCTAGAGAATCAAAGGCTGCTGCTAGATCAATAAAGGCTGCGTAGAGGGCCTTTGTGGGACCCCTAACGGCCAAGGAGGCCAGAGTGTATAAGGTTTGGCAGTGCTCAATAGTTGAGTGCTCTTTTTTGAATCCAATTTGAAGAGGGTGAATTAAGTTATTCTCTATAACTTGATCTTCAAGTTTATTTTTTAGATGACTACTGTATAATTTAGAAGCAACTGACAGTAAACTAATTGGCCTGTAATTACTGGGATCACACTCTTCACCCTTCTTATAAATTGGAACAATAATACTTGTGGTCCAGCCCTTAGGAAGTTTGCCAGTTCTATCAATCCAGGTAAAAAGTTTGGCTAACATTGGGGCCCACCAATCAATAAATGATTTAAAGCACTCAATTGGAATTAGATCCTCACCGGGAGATTTACCACTGGGTGTGGATTCGATCAATGATCTCACTTCACGCTCAGTTACCTCCGGCCAGAGTGGTAATATGGAAAGGGAAGGGTTTACCTGGTTGCTTTCACAGCCACAACTAAAAACCTTGGAGAAATGAGCAAACCAAGTCTCTGCTTGGATATTAAAACCTTTCCCCCTTGATTTACCACTGAAACCTGTGGAGATTAGGTGCCAGAAACTACCTTCGTTTCTACTCTTAACCGCTTCTTGGAGCTCCACCCAGAGGCGGGCGGTACAGGCTGCCTTCTTTTCCTTTAACAGATCTTTATACTGTCTCCTAACTGTGCCTACTAACCTAAGGGATTCTGGGTCCCTATCTTTTCTTGCTAGCCTGATGCATTTCAACAGATATCTCTTGAATTGCGCACACTCTCTGTCAAACCACTTGGCCCTCAGATCAGAAGAGGTATTAACAGTGCTCTCTTTCAAAAATAGGGATTTTAACTGTTCCACAATATTCTCATAGGAGTTAATCACATCTACTTCTTCCATGGTTTGGTCGGTGCGATCCGGTGCTACTCTCGCACTAGGGAGTACCTTCGAGACTAATTCCTGGACATTTGTAGTCCATTTGGGCCTCCTATGTGATGAAGCATTCCCGTTAGAATCATCCCAAACCCGAGTTACTTCTTTCAGGGCACCCACAACCACCAGCAGTGGCTTATGGTCGCTATGTATAGATTCAATCGCCTCAAAAGAGAGGATTTGTTCTAACAAATCCCCCGAAATGGCCACAAAGTCAATAGTGCTTCTTCGCAAACTGGAAAAATAAGTGAAAGACCCATTAGACAAGTCCCATCTTGTGCCATTCAACACCAATAAATTGAACATTGAGAGAGTCTCCAAAAATCTCCTGCCAGGCTTATTAATAACCGAATCCTGGAGGATGCGTCCATCAGCCAGGATACTCCCATAGGGACACCCCCCATCCTCCTGATCAATAGTTAAGGACCCGATCCTAGCATTAAAATCACCCCCCAGAATTAGTTGAACGTTTGGGTATTGGACCACTAACCGTTCCATAAGTGCAACTAGTTTCCCCCAACACAGTTCATTACTAATTCCATTTATACCGTTAGGGGGTAAATATACATTTAAACACAAAAGACTCCCCCAGGGAAGGCCTCTGAACAAGAGAGGCAACACAAAGTTATCACAGTCATGGGGAATTGGCTCCACCTCCAAATGAAGGGAGTTCTTGACCGCTGTAACCAAACCGCCACAGCTTCTCCCTTTATTATGGATCAGTGGGATTCCTCGGGAGTAACGCAGAAAGTCATTTTGTGTAACAAACTATTACAATTTACAATCCAATGTATTTCTTGTATAGTATTCATTGATTACTCTTCTGTGAACTCTTGGTTAGACAACAGTGAAATTTCTACGTTTTACAACGTGATATCAATACAGAGTCAGTAATCACTCCTTATACAACCAACTTCAAAATCTGATGAATGTATCTCTTGCATTCAATGTAACTGCTCTTACAGTTGCTATATCATGCTTTTATATGGTTGAGTACATATACAATGAAATGAAGCCACCTTCTATACAACTATAGTAAAAAGGTGCTCCATACTGCCACTCAGTGGGATTCCTCGGGAGTAACGCAGAAAGTCATTTTGTGTAACAAACTATTACAATTTACAATCCAATGTATTTCTTGTATAGTATTCATTGATTACTCTTCTGTGAACTCTTGGTTAGACAACAGTGAAATTTCTACGTTTTACAAAGTGATATCAGTACAGTGTCATTTATCACTCCTTGTACAACCAATTTCAAAATCTGATGAATGTATCTCTTGCATTCAATGTAACTGCTCTTACCGTTGCTATATCATGCTTTTATATGGTTGAGTACATATACAATGAAATGAAGCCACCTTCTATACAACTATAGTAAAAAGGAGCTCCATACTGCCACTCAGTGGGATTCCTCGGGAGTAACGCAGAAAGTCATTTTGTGTAACAAACTATTACAATATATAATTTCTTGTATAGTATTCATTGATTACTCTTTTCAATGATCTGTTGGTTACAGGATAGTGATATTTCTAGGTTTTACAAAGTGATATCAGTACAGTGTCAGTTATCACTCCTTGTACAAACAACTTCAAAACCTGATGAATGTATCTCTGGCATTCAATGTAACTGCTCTTACAGTTGCTATATCATGCTTTTATATGGTTGAGTACATATACAATGAAATGAAGCCATCTTCTATACAACTATAGCAAAAAGGTGCTCCATACTGCCACTCAGTGGGATTCCTCGGGAGTAACGCAGAAAGTCATTTTGTGTAACAAACTATTACAATTTACAATCCAATGTATTTCTTGTATAGTATTCATTGATTACTCTTCTGTGAACTCTTGGTTAGACAACAGTGAAATTTCTACGTTTTTCAAAGTGATATCAATACAGTGTCAGTTATCACTCCTTGTACAAACAACTTCAAAATCTGATGAATGTATCTCTTGCATTCAATGTAACTGCTCTTACCGTTGCTATATCATGCTTTTATATGGTTGAGTACATATACAATGAAATGAAGCCACCTTCTATACAACTACAGTAAAAAGGTGCTCCATACTGCTACTCAGTGGGATTCCTCGGGAGTAACGCAGAAAGTCATTTTGTGTAACAAAATATTACAATTTACAATCCAATGTATTTCTTGTATAGTATTCATTGATTACTCTTCTGCGATCTCTTGGTTAGACAACAGTGAAATTTCTACGTTTTACAACGTGATATCAATACAGTGTCAGTAATCACTCCTTATACAACCAACTTCAAAATCTGATGAATGTATCTCTTGCATTCAATGTAACAGCTCTTACCGTTGCTATATCATGCTTTTATATGGTTGAGTACATATACAATGAAATGAAGCCACCTTCTATACAACTATAGTAAAAAGGAGCTCCATACTGCCACTCAGTGGGATTCCTCGGGAGTAACGCAGAAAGTCATTTTGTGTAACAAACTATTACAATATATAATTTCTTGTATAGTATTCATTGATTACTCTTTTCAATGATCTGTTGGTTACAGGATAGTGATATTTCTAGGTTTTACAAAGTGATATCAGTACAGTGTCAGTTATCACTCCTTGTACAAACAACTTCAAAACCTGATGAATGTATCTCTGGCATTCAATGTAACTGCTCTTACAGTTGCTATATCATGCTTTTATATGGTTGAGTACATATACAATGAAATGAAGCCACCTTCTATACAACTATAGCAAAAAGGTGCTCCATACTGCCACTCAGTGGGATTCCTCGGGAGTAACGCAGAAAGTCATTTTGTGTAACAAACTATTACAATTTACAATCCAATGTATTTCTTGTATAGTATTCATTGATTACTCTTCTTCGATCTCTTGGTTAGACAACAGTGAAATTTCTAGATTTTACAACGTGATATCAATACAGTGTCAGTAATCACTCCTTGTACAACCAACTTCAAAATCTGATGAATGTATCTCTTGCATTCAATGTAACTGCTCTTACAGTTGCTATATCATGCTTTTATATGGTTGAGTACATATACAATGAAATGAAGCCACCTTCTATACAACTACAGTAAAAAGGTGCTCCATACTGCCACTCAGTGGGATTCCTCGGGAGTAACGCAGAAAGTCATTTTGTGTAACAAACTATTACAATTTACAATCCAATGTATTTCTTGTATAGTATTCGTTGATTACTCTTCTGCGATCGCTTGGTTAGACAACAGTGAAATTTCTAGGTTTTCCAACGTGATATCAATACAGTGTCAGTAATCACTCCTTGTACAACCAACTTCAAAATCTGATGAACGTATCTCTTGCATTCAATGTAACTGCTCTTACAGTTGCTATATCATGCTTTTATATGGTTGAGTACATATACAATGAAATGAAGATACAACTATAGTAAAAAGGAGCTCCATACTGCCACTCAGTGGGATTCCTCGGGAGTAACGCAGAAAGTCATTTTGTGTAACAAACTATTACAATATATAATTTCTTGTATAGTATTCATTGATTACTCTTTTCAATGATCTGTTGGTTACAGGATAGTGATATTTCTAGGTTTTACAAAGTGATTTTAAGTACAGTGTCAGTTATCACTCCTTGTACAAACAACTTCAAAATCTGATGAATGTATCTCTGGCATTCAATGTAACTGCTCTTACAGTTGCTATATCATGCTTTTATATGGTTGAGTACATATACAATGAAATGAAGCCACCTTCTATACAACTATAGTAAAAAGGAGCTCCATACTGCCACTCAGTGGGATTCCTCGGGAGTAACGCAGAAAGTCATTTTGTGTAACAAACTATTACAATATATAATTTCTTGTATAGTATTCATTGATTACTCTTTTCAATGATCTGTTGGTTACAGGATAGTGATATTTCTAGGTTTTACAAAGTGATATCAGTACAGTGTCAGTTATCACTCCTTGTACAAACAACTTCAAAACCTGATGAATGTATCTCTGGCATTCAATGTAACTGCTCTTACAGTTGCTATATCATGCTTTTATATGGTTGAGTACATATACAATGAAATGAAGCCACCTTCTATACAACTATAGCAAAAAGGTGCTCCATACTGCCACTCAGTGGGATTCCTCGGGAGTAACGCAGAAAGTCATTTTGTGTAACAAACTATTACAATTTACAATCCAATGTATTTCTTGTATAGTATTCATTGATTACTCTTCTGCGATCTCTTGGTTAGACAAAAGTGAAATTTCTAGGTTTTACAACGTGATATCAATACAGTGTCAGTAATCACTCCTTGTACAACCAACTTTAAAATCTGATGAATGTATCTCTTGCATTCAATGTAACTGCTCTTACAGTTGCTATATCATGCTTTTATATGGTTGAGTACATATACAATGAAATGAAGCCACCTTCTATACAACTACAGTAAAAAGGTGCTCCATACTGCCACTCAGTGGGATTCCTCGGGAGTAACGCAGAAAGTCATTTTGTGTAACAAACTATTACAATTTACAATCCAATGTATTTCTTGTATAGTATTCGTTGATTACTCTTCTGCGATCGCTTGGTTAGACAACAGTGAAATTTCTAGGTTTTCCAACGTGATATCAATACAGTGTCAGTAATCACTCCTTGTACAACCAACTTCAAAATCTGATGAACGTATCTCTTGCATTCAATGTAACTGCTCTTACAGTTGCTATATCATGCTTTTATATGGTTGAGTACATATACAATGAAATGAAGATACAACTATAGTAAAAAGGAGCTCCATACTGCCACTCAGTGGGATTCCTCGGGAGTAACGCAGAAAGTCATTTTGTGTAACAAACTATTACAATATATAATTTCTTGTATAGTATTCATTGATTACTCTTTTCAATGATCTGTTGGTTACAGGATAGTGATATTTCTAGGTTTTACAAAGTGATATCAGTACAGTGTCAGTTATCACTCCTTGTACAAACAACTTCAAAATCGGATGAATGTATCTCTGGCATTCAATGTAACTGTTCTTACAGTTGCTATATCATGCTTTTATATGGTTGAGTACATATACAATGAAATGAAGCCACCTTCTATACAACTATAGCAAAAAGGTGCTCCATACTGCCACTTAGTGGGATTCCTCGGGAGTAACGCAGAAAGTCATTTTGTGTAACAAACTATTACAATTTACAATCCAATGTATTTCTTGTATAGTATTCATTGATTACTCTTCTGTGAACTCTTGGTTAGACAACAGTGAAATTTCTACGTTTTACAAAGTGATATCAGTACAGTGTCAGTTATCACTCCTTGTACAAAGAACTTCAAAATCTGATGAATGTATCTCTGGCATTCAATGTAACTGCTCTTACAGTTGCTATATCATGCTTTTATATGGTTGAGTACATATACAATGAAATGAAGCCACCTTCTATACAACTATAGCAAAAAGGTGCTCCATACTGCCACTCAGTGGGATTCCTCGGGAGTAACGCAGAAAGTCATTTTGTGTAACAAACTATTACAATTTACAATCCAATGTATTTCTTGTATAGTATTCATTGATTACTCTTCTGTGAACACTTGGTTAGACAACAGTGAAATTTCTACGTTTTACAAAGTGATATCAGTACAGTGTCAGTTATCACTCCTTGTACAACGAACTTGAAAATCTGATGAATGTATCTCTTGCATTCAATGTAACTGCTCTTACCGTTGCTATATCATGCTTTTATATGGTTGAGTACATAGATGCCGAGGACAGACTGGCAATCTGAAGCGGGGCAGGCACGCTTCGCAAACGGAGGAAAGGAGCCCGTTCAGACATGCGCATCTGCCCATCGGCTCCGTTGCGTACTTACCCGTCTCCCAGCCGCTTTCCTTCCGCTTTACCGGGACACCAGTTTTACCCGGTGTTCTGGGGCCTTCCTCCGCATGCCTCCTGCTTCCAAACAGTGTGAACTGGAAGAAGCGGGAGGCATCCGGAGGAAGTGTGAACGCACCGGCAAAAAGTTTTGCGCATATGCGCATCTGTGCGCATGCGCACATGCGCATGTGCGCACATGCGCACATACGGAATACCCATGAAAGAAAAAGGAAAGGAAAGAGGGAGGGGGGAGGGGGCGAGAGAGGGAGAGAGACGGAACCTGGAGTGCAGTGCTCCAGCAGACTACGGAAAGTTAGGCAGAGCCGTGAAAGTGGACGGGAAGAGGGTACTGTACTCTGCCTGTCTGCCCAGCAGGACGGAAGGGTTGCGCTACGGCCACGGGAGGAGCTGTTGAGTGGGCTCATGGACTCAGGGTATAAAAGGACAGAGTGCTATGCAGGGGGGAGTCCAAAATGGCTGTGGCACGAAACTGGAGGCGGCCCGAGATACTAGACCTCCTGGCCCTATGGGGGGAGCCAGCAGTCCAGAGTGCCTTGCGGAGGACCCATCGCAACCTGGATATCTATGAGCAGGTGGCAAGGGGCATGACCGAAAGAGGCCACAGCCGCTCTGCCGAGGAGTGCCGCACCAAAGCCAAGGCCATGAGGCTGGAATATAAGAAGACGCTGCAGCACAACAGCACGTCGGGCAACGACCCTGCATGGTGCCCGTACTATGAAGAGCTGCACGCCATCCTCCAGGGGAATGCCAGTGTCAAGCCTCGTCGGGTGCGGCATAGCCTTCCACTGGAGACCACCCCCTCAACGAGCACCAGCTCCCAGAGGTCTGCTGAGCAGGTCCCATCTGCTGCTGTGCAGCCTTTCTGTCTGGCCCTCGAGTCGGAGGAAGAGGACGAGGAGGAGGGCAGGGAGCCGGAGGTCCTCGTGCCAGGTTGGTGGGGAGGAGGCTTGCCAGCCAGGACGTGGGGGCGGGGGGGCCCTGGTGGGTGGCCGGGCCAAGGAAGCAGGCGAGCAGGAGAAATGATGCAGGGTACCCATGGCAAGGGCTGCCACCCGCACCACCTGACTGCACATCCAGGCGACAACACCCCACGCTGCAATCCATGTGCATCCCAAGGGGGGCAAGAATGTGAGATGGGCCCAATGGGAAAGGCCAGGTGCATGCGTGCGCAGCGTCATGCATCCCACTTGCCACCCCCGCACCACAGGTTGCCATGGGTCTGCTTCTGTCGGTGGCTGCCGCTCTGCGGGGAGGCGTGGGACCCTGCCCCCATGTGCTCTGGTTGCCAAGTGACAGTGTTGGTAGCCACAGTGTGCAAGTCACCCAGTTTGGTGGGCTGCCCAGAGTCCAACTTCCCTCCCTCTCGTAGAGACCGCTGAATCTGTGCTGGCCCAAGAGCACGTGGACACGGACTCAGAGGACAGCACCCAGGTTCCTGAGGATGCCATCCCAGGTACTCCCTTCTGGGGGTGTGGAATGTGGTCCTGGCCCCGCCATGGAGCCAGGTGGACACCTATGCCAGTGGAGTGCCACGCACCCGAGGAAGGCCGTCTGCAGGGCCCCATACCCATAGGTGGCCACAGTGCTGCCATGTTGAGGCAGGTGTTGTCTATGGACTGCATCATGCAGGCGGGAGGGGGGGAGGGGAAACCCCATCTGCAGGCCCAACACATAGTGGAGGGCAGGGCCTGACCAGTGTGTCCTCAGTTCCGTAGCCACAACCCCACACCCTTGTTCCCTACTGTGCTGCAGGACCGTCGGGGGTGTCGAGGCCTCAGGGTGCTGGCATTGGGCGCCGCCGGACGACAGATGCTGCAGGTGGGTGACCACAGTGAAGCTCGGTGGGAGGCGGGGGCTGCAGGCGGAGAGGATCTCCTGCAGGGCGCCGAGGCTGGATTGTGGCAGGGCCGCCACGTGCAATGGGGGCATGGCTCGGTGACCTGACAGCACTAGGGCAGGTGGCCTGTGGGTTGGTGGGGGGGGAGATGGCCCCGGGAGCAGTGGCGGCTGCCGCCAGTCATGCTGGCTGGGGAGCCCTGCCTCGGGGATGTGGCCCATCTTCCGATTCCCTATGGGGCCTGAGCATGGCAACGCAGAGAGGTGGCTGAGGGGTCCCCAGGCCGCTTGGAAGGTGGGCGGGCCTGCTGGACAGCTGTGTGGTTCCTCACCAGCAGGAGGCAGGCATGCGACTTTCGGTACCCTGTGTCCGCAGGGCCATCGGGGGCAGCCCAGCAGGAGCCGGTACCACATCCCCATGAGGGGGGAGCCTATGGTGAAGGTAGGTGCGGGGTGCCGGCAGCACGTCTGCCGTGGCATCCCCGGGACACAGCTGCTGGCTGCCAGCAGGACGGCTCGTGGGGCCGGATGCACCCAGACAACATCCGCCTGCCTTTGTAAGGTGGAATGGTGACAACACAGGCGGGGAGGTGTGAGGGATATGTGTGGGCCACGGAGCGGGTGTGGGTCCACATGCTGTGTGTTGCGACTGCTCCGCCGCCTCTGCTCCTGCCACAGATCCGCCCCCAGGACCCGGAATGGGAGACCCATATGGTGCGGCCCAGCAAGCTGCCGTCGTGGCCCGGAGACAACGTGCGTCTGCCCTGCAGAGGGTGGGCGAGCGCCTCCTGGCCCAGTCTGCCAGACAGCACCAGGACATGATGGAGTTGGCCCGCCGTGAGCAGGAAGAGTACATGGCAGAGCTGCGGAGGTCCCAGGCGGAGGAGAGAGAGAGAGACCGTGTCTCAGACCAGATGTTTCAGTCTGCCCTCGACAGGCTGACGGTCATTGCAGACGAGCTGATAGCCCGACGAGACTCCTCGCAGGAACGTCGGGGCCAGCGTGCCCGCGGAGCTCGTGGCCGGGGAAGAGCAGCACGCCGCCGTAGACGAGGCCGCCAGTGAGCTGGTTAGGACCCCTCCAGGCCCCTCGAGCCGCTGTTCCCCAGGTGGTGTCGTCCCCAAAGAAAGGACACCAGGCCCATGTTGTAAAAGCAAAAACAAACTTTATTACAACATAGAACGGGTGGGGGTAACTGGGATAATAAAGGCGGTTTTAGGAGATGCTGGCTGCTGTCTTGTCCGTGGTGGGGCCTCGTGGGCCAGCTACGGGTTGTGGGGGGCTGCACCGGGGTCTGTGGGTGGCTGCCTGGCCGGGACTGTCCGTGCAGAGGGCTGGCTGTCACTTTCTGCGGCCTCTGTGGAGGTCGTGGGGATGCTCACCCCGAGGTAGGTGAACATCTCCCGGCGCATCCTGCTGAGGGCGTTCTGATGCATGGTGAACAGAGTCACCATGCGGTCGACTGTGCAGGCGAGGGAGAGAAATACATGATGAGAGGCCCGGGGGCGCCCTCCACCCATGCAGCCAGTGCCATCTGGGCGCCGTCCAGCCACGTCTCCCTGCACCCCAGTGACTGGGTGCAGCACCCTCCCCACAGAGCAGGACCCCCAACTTACAACAGTAGTCCACGTGCCGCTCCAGTGCTGCAACCCGCTCAGCCAGGCCTGCAAGCGTCAGGCCCTCTGCACGTGGTGCAGGTGGCTGGGCCTGTGCAGAAGGCCCCGCAGAAGGTCCCGCCTGATCCCCTGTAGCAGAGAGATGTGGCCTGTTGTCACTGTGGCCCGCCACGCCTGGCCCTGGCCCACACCCAGAGGAGGACTGCTCACCTTCACTGGCGCCTGTCTGGGACACGACAGTTGCTCGTTCCTCCAGGCCACTGGTGTCCCCCATGGTCTGTACTGCGGCCGGGACGTCCGCGGAGGGCCCCTCTCCAGCGTCAGAGGCTTCAGGGGTGGTTATGAGAACCACACATGGTTCCTCTAGCTCCGGTGGTGTGGGCGGCTCTGGGGGAGGGAAGTCAGTTACGGATGTCACAGGCCGGCCATGTCGACGGCATGCCGAGTGCTGGCGTGTGCATAGGTGTCCAATCCATCAAGGCCCCCCGGATGCCGAGTCGCACAGAGGCGTGTGGCAGCCGGGCCCTCAGGCACCATGCAAGGGACACAACACATCCTGCCGTGGGCAAGCCTGGCCCCTGGTGGCTGCACCCGGTCCTTTCGGAAATCCCACCTGCAGAGGGTCCTGCCACAGCCTCCTCCTCCGAGGAGCCGTGAACTGCTGCGGGAGGCGCCCGTCCTCTGCGCCTTGGACGCCGTGGCCGGGTCCCTGTGGGAAGGGAGAATGGCCGCTCAGTGGGGGCCACGCAGTGTTCAGCCGCTGCTGGGTTCTGGCAGCCCGGGCCACCCACCGGCGCCACCTGTGGCATCTGACAGCCACCGGCCCCTCCAGGGCCGCCCTGTTGCATCTGTGGCTTGGAGGCTGGCCTGCCGTGGCCCGAAGATACACCTGTGGGTGCCCTGGCCAGGCATCACCCAGGGCGTGCGGCAGGGAGCCCTGGTGTCCTGGGCACCCCGCGCACTCCTGCACCCCAGGGGTACACCCATTGCTCCCCTCCCCATGGCTGGCGACGGCAGGGGTTCTTCCGCCAACGTCTACCGTGCTCTAGGTGGCCCACACACTCCCCCTGCCAGCCCCCCCTGCCAGCCCCCCCCCTGCCAGCCCTCCCCCCTGCCAGCCCTCCCCCCTGCCAGCCCACCCCCCTGCCAGCCCACCCCCCTGCCAGCCCTCCCCCCTGCCAGCCCACCCCCCTGCCAGCCCACCCCCCTGCCAGCCCTCCCCCCTGCCAGCCCCCCCCCTGCATGCACCCCGATACTCACCAGGCACACGCCGATGCTGCCAAGCAGGGCGTCCACCCTGCTCCCACAGGGCGCGAAGGAGGTCGAACCGGGGAGGCCTATGGGACACTGGGGGGATCCCCTCCCAGTCTTCAATAGCCTCAAAAAAGGCAGCCTTCTCTCTTTTGAATTTCGAACGGCACTGGGCTGCCGTCCGAGGGTTCCCTGCATGAGCCAGGTCCCTTGCCACCTTCTCAAAAAGTCCCCGGGTCTCCAAGGGTGTGCTGCGCATCACCCTGGCCCCGGCTTCCCTGCTGAGCAGGCGCCTCAGCAGGAGCTCAACCTCCTCGTCCAGCCAGTACATGCCTAAACTTTCGGCTGCCATGCTGGCTGGACGCGGAATAGCGCAGGAGCGGGTTTGCGCATGTGCGAAAGGCTCCGGGGGCCACATCGGGCTCCAAGGACCCCTGCAGGCGTCCACCACAGAGGCCAGCCCAGGACGCCTGCAGTCCTCTCAGTCCTGAAGCCCTGCCCTAAAACTACAGTGGCCAGGAGCAGAGCAGAGCTCTGCAGTCGAACGTGAAGGCTTCATGGCATGCTGCTGTCGCCGCGCGGGAGACATGCGGATTTGCGAAAATGCGCATGCCCGTGCGACAGCTCGCTGTCAGGGACTACGGAACATGGGGGAGGGGGGATGTCACAGACGGCAGGGGACAGGGAGGCAGGGGTGAACTCTTAGCTGGGTAGAAGGATGATGGGGGCAGGGGGCCAGTCATGAGGAATGCCTGCTCTGGGAGACTGACAGCTGGATGGCTGCGGGAATCCCAGAGACACATCTCCCTGGGATGCTACTATGCCCTGTCCACATAGGCTGCCAACCCCCCCCCCCCTGTGTGCATGTCAGGAGTTCCTGGGCTCCCGGGACAGCATGTCATCCCTTCCAGGAATCGCTGGGTGCAGCCAGAACCCTGGACGGGCCGAGGGATGTGCTGGAGGTGGACTGCATTCTCTGAGCTGGGAAACAGGGGAGGAGAGATACCAAGTGTTTGTTGCTCATAACATGCAGCTGTGTCTCTTTTCCCCTCCCTCGCAGGGGAGTCTGAGAAACGGCTCCTCCAAGGCCACTGCCAGGCTGCGGCCAGAGCAGGGGAGGGAAACGCATTCCAAGGGTGGGTGGCAGCAGAGCTCTCTCCTCCCCGACAGATCCCAGCTCCCGCCCGGGGGACGAGCATCTCGCCTCTGACACAGACAGAGGGGACAGATGCGTCCAGGACCCCCTTGGCTGCCGCTACTGCCTGTCATCTCGTGTCACTGTTATCTGGAAGTCCCCACGTGTGTCTCCACCTTCCATGTTACTGCTTCACTTGCGGAGGGACACAGATCACTGTCTGTGTGTGGCCATGTGTGCTCCTGTGCAAACAGTGCCCCCAGCATGAGCCACCCCCACCCCAGCTGCAGTGCCCACCACTGAGAACGAAAAGTGCCCTCTGGCCCTCTAATGGGCCACCAGCCCCTTGACAGACTCATCCTCCCCCACGTGCCTCCCGGGTGCCTGGAACCCCAGCCCACGCCCTCCAGGGCCTCACCCCTACCTTCACAGTACCAGCCCGTGCTGGAAGGGATTGTGACACAGCCGTGGCATGCGTGTGAATGGACTTTATTGGGCCCCCATCAACACCACAGACAGCACTGATTCACATGGGATACCACACGACTGTTCCTGCATGGGCTGGAAACTGCGCCATCACCACCACGGGCCAACACCCTTCTTGTGCCACATCAGCAGGCAGGCTGCCTGAGGAGCCAGGCAGTGATGGCCTCCCGCAGCGCATTGCCCTCCTGCCGGTTCCTCTCCTCGGCCTGGCGTGATGGTGCTGGTGCTGCGGGAACGTGGACTGGCGGCTCGTCCCCCGGACGCTGGATGATGGCATGGCCGCGCTCTTCACAAATATTGTGCAGTATGACGCATGAGGCGACCACTGGCCCGAAGTTGGCCTCCTGGACGTCTAGCCGTAGCCCTAGCCGCCGCCACCGTGCCTTGAGGCGCCCGAAGGCGCACTCCACGACGCTCCTGGCGCGACTATGTGCTCGATTGAAGACGGCCTGTCGCCGGCTCAGGGCGCCCTTGTATGGTGTCAGGAGCCAGCTTCTGCTCGGGTAGGCGGCGTCAGCGAGCACGAGCGGAGGCACCTGTATGCCCTCAATGGTGACGGTTGGGTGGCCTGGGACGAAGACTCCGGCATCCATGGCCCGGCAGAGGTGCGACTGGCGGAACACGTGAGCATCATGGTCCTGGCCACTGTTGCCCACGGAGATGTCCGTGAACCGGCCCAGGTGGTCCACGGTGCCCTGGAGGATGATGGAGCAGAAGTTCTTCCGGTTGATGAAGTCCGCCGCCTGGTGTGGTGGCGGCCGCACTGGGATGTGGCACCCATCCACTGCGCCCACACAGTGTGGGAGCCCCAACTCTGCAAACCCATCCATGACCTGCTGAACAAGGACACATTGCTTTAGACCCTCTGGTGTGCGGCAGGAGAGTCGCTATCCCGTCCCTACTGGCCGGCCCATGGAAGCGGGCCCATAGCCCCGAAGGCAATATGTGACCCACCCTGGCCACACCACTGGGACTGTGCACCCTGCAGGCACCGGCTTGGCCACTTACCCGTCCAGAGGGACCGAGACATACGGTCCGGGACAGCAGCTCCGCATCCAAGGCCCCACACACCTCTGCCACGATGCCTGCGACGGTAGACTTCCCCACTCCAAACTGATGGCTGACCTCACGGTAGAAGTTGGCTCCGGACAGCCACTACAGGGTAATGGCCACACGCTCTTCTGCTGGGATGGCCCGGCGTAAGTGGGTGTCTGCATGCGTCACACGTCCACGGACACAGTCCACCAGCCAGCGGAACGTCCCCCTAGTGACCCGAAAGTTCTGCAACCACTGCTCATCTTCCCAGACCCGGCACACAAAGGTCTCCCACCAACTGGTGGGTCGCGGATACACCCACCAACGACGACCCCCACCCTCATCGGCCAGGCGGAGAAATCTTCTCATCTGCAGATGCTGCGAGGCCACATAGCGCCTTAGCAGGAGTCGCCACCTGGCCCTGTATCGACGGCGGAGTTGCCGTCTCTGCAGCACGAAATGCCTGCGTCTCTGCTTCTGCAAGTGCATGACATGCATGTAGAGACGGAGACCAAACATCAGGCTCACCAGCAGCTCCGACTCCTCTGCATCCATGGCCAAGCCTCAGTCTTGCACCGTGGGAACAGGACACTGCCTTGTCATTCTCTGCCGTGTGCGCTGTTCCCTCACAGCCCATTGCCTCTTTGTGCCGGTTTGCCCATGCGCTCATGCGCAAATGCGCAAATGCGCAAATGCGCAAATGCGCATACCAGAACTGCCACTAAGCCGCGCAAGGCGCGCGGCCTGGCTACGCGCCAGTGTGAACCCTCCGTGCGCAGTCTGAACGCTCCGTATCGCCGCTGATCCGCATTGCTCTGGCCAGTGTGAACGGCCAGCTCCGTGAGTTTTTTCCCCCGCTCCAGTTCCCTCCGCTTTGCCTCCGCTTCAGATTGCCAGTCTGTCTTCGGCCATACAATGAAATGAAGCCACCTTCCATACAACTACAGTAAAAAGGTGCTCCAAACTGCCACTCAGTGGGATTCTTCGGGAGTAACGCAGAAAGTCATTTTGTGTAACAAACTATTACAATTTACAATCCAATGTATTTCTTGTATAGTATTCATTGATTACTCTTCTGCGATCTCTTGGTTAGACAACAGTGAAATTTCTAGGTTTTACAAAGTGATATCAAAACAGTGTCAGTAATCACTCCTTGTACAACCAACTTCAAAATCTGATGAACGTATCTCTTGCATTCAACGTAACTGCTCTTACAGTTGCTATATCATGCTTTTATATGGTTGAGTACATATACAATGAAATGAAGCCACCTTCTATACAACTATAGTAAAAAGGAGCTCCATACTGCCACTCAGTGGGATTCCTCGGGAGTAACGCAGAAAGTCATTTTGTGTAACAAACTATTACAATATATAATTTCTTGTTTAGTATTCATTGATTACTCTTTTCAATGATCTGTTGGTTACAGGATAGTGATATTTCTAGGTTTTACAAAGTGATTTTAAGTACAGTGTCAGTTATCACTCCTTGTACAAAGATCTTCAAAATCTGATGAATGTATCTCTGGCATTCAATGTAACTGCTCTTACAGTTGCTATATCATGCTTTTATATCATTGAGTACATATACAATGAAATGAAGCCACCTTCTATACAACTATAGTAAAAAGGAGCTCCATACTGCCACTCAGTGGGATTCCTCGGGAGTAAGGCAGAAAGTCATTTTGTGTAACAAACTATTACAATATATAATTTCTTGTATAGTATTCATTGATTACTCTTTTCAATGATCTGTTGGTTACAGGATAGTGATATTTCTAGGTTTTACAAAGTGATATCAGTACAGTGTCAGTTATCACTCCTTGTACAAACAACTTCAAAATCTGATGAATGTATCTCTGGCATTCAATGTAACTGCTCTTACAGTTGCTATATCATGCTTTTATATGGTTGAGTACATATACAATGAAATGAAGCCACCTTCTATACAACTATAGCAAAAAGGTGCTCCATACTGCCACTCAGTGGGATTCCTCGGGAGTAACACAGAAAATCATTTTGTGTAACAAACTATTACAATTTACAATCCAATGTATTTCTTGTATAGTATTCATTGATTAACCTTCTGTGAACTCTTGGTTAGACAACAGTGAAATTTCTACGTTTTACAAAGTGATATCAGTACAGTGTCAGTTATCACTCCTTGTACAACCAACTTCAAAATCTGATGAATGTATCTCTTGGATTGAATGTAATTGCTCTTACAGTTGATATATCATGCTTTTATATGGTTGAGTACATATACAATTAAATGAAGCCACCTTCTTTACAGCTGGAGGAAAAAGGTGCTCCATTCTGCCACTCAGTCGGATTCCTCGGGAGTAACGCAGAAAGTCATTTTGTGTAACAAACTATTACAATTTACAATCCAATGTATTTGTTGTATAGTATTCATTGATTACTCTTCTGTGAACTCTTGGTTAGACAACAGTGAAATTTCTAGGTTTTTCAAAGTGATATCAATACAGTGTCAGTTCTCACTCCTTGTACAACCAACTTCAAAATCTGATGAATGTATCTCTGGCATTCAATGTAACTGCTCTTACCGTTGCTATATCATGCTTTTATATGGTTGAGTACATATACAATGAAATAAAGCCACCTTCTATACAACTACAGTAAAAAGGTGCTCCATACTGCCACTCAGTGGGATTCCTCGGGAGTAACGCAGAAAGTTATTTTGTGTAACAAACTATTACAATTTACAATCCAATGTATTTCTTGTATAGTATTCATTGATTACTCTTCTGCGATCTCTTGGTTAGACAAAAGTGAAATTTCTACGTTTTACAACGTGATATCAATACAGTGTCAGTAATCACTCCTTGTACAACCAACTTCAAAATCTGATGAATGTATCTCTTGCATTCAATGTAACTGCTCTTACAGTTGCTATATCATGTTTTTATATGGTTGAGTACATATACAATGAAATGAAGCCACCTTCTATACAACTATAGTAAAAAGGTGCTCCATACTGCCACTCAGTGGGATTCCTCGGGAGTAACGCAGAAAGTCATTTTGTGTAACAAACTATTACAATATATAATTTCTTGTATAGTATTCATTGATTACTCTTTTCAATGATCTGTTGGTTACAGGATAGTGATATTTCTAGGTTTTACAAAGTGATTTTAAGTACAGTGTCAGTTATCACTCCTTGTACAAACAACTTCAAAATCTGATGAATGTATCTCTGGCATTCAATGTAACTGCTCTTACAGTTGCTATATCATGCTTTTATATGGTTGAGTACATATACAATGAAATGAAGCCACGTTCTATACAACTATAGCAAAAAGGTGCTCCATACTGCCACTCAGTGGGATTCCTCGGGAGTAACGCAGAAAGTCATTTTGTGTAACAAACTATTACAATTTACAATCCAATGTATTTCTTGGATAGTATTCATTAATTACTCTGCTGTGAACTCTTGGTTAGACAACAGTGAAATTTCTACGTTTTTCAAAGTGATATCAATACAGTGTCAGTTATCACTCCTTGTACAACCAAGTTCAAAATCTGATGAATGTATCTCTTGCATTCAATGTAACTGCTCTTACCGTTGCTATATCATGCTTTTATATGGTTGAGTACATATACAACGAAATGAAGCCACCTTTTATACAACTACAGTAAAACGGTGCTCCATACAGCCACTCAGTGGGATTCCTCGGGAGTAACGCAGAAAGTCATTTTGTGTAACAAACTATTACAATTTACAATCCAATGTATTTCTTGTATAGTATTCATTGATTACTCTTCTGTGAACTCTTGGTTAGACAACAGTGAAATTTCTAGATTTTTCAAAGTGATATCAATACAGTGTCAGTTATCACTCCTTGTACAACCAACTTCAAAATCTGTTGAATGTATCTCTTGCATTCAATGTAACTGCTCTTACAGTTGCTATATCATGCTTTTATATGGTTGAGTACATATACAATGAAATGAAGCCACCTTCTATACAACTATAGCAAAAAGGTGCTCCATACTGCCACTCAGTGGGATTCCTCGGGAGTAACGCAGAAAGTCATTTTGTGTAACAAACTATTACAATTTACAATCCAATGTATTTCTTGTATAGTATTCATTGATTACTCTTCTGTGAACTCTTGGTTAGACAACAGTGAAATTTCTACGTTTTACAAAGTGATATCAGTACAGTGTCAGTTATCACTCCTTGTACAAAGAACTTCAAAATCTGATGAATATATCTCTGGCATTCAATGTAACTGCTCTTACCGTTGCTATATCATGCTTTTATATGGTTGAGTACATATACAATGAAATGAAGCCACCTTCTATACAACTACAGTAAAAAGGTGCTCCATACTGCCACTCAGTGGGATTCCTCGGGAGTAACGCAGAAAGTCATTTTGTGTAACAAACTATTACAATTTACAATCCAATGTATTTCTTGTATAGTATTCATTGATTACTCTTCTGCGATCTCTTGGTTAGACAAAAGTGAAATTTCTAGGTTTTACAACGTGATATCAATACATTGTCAGTAATCACTCCTTGTACAACCAACTTCAAAATCTGATGAATGTATCTCTTGCATTCAATGTAACTGCTCTTACAGTTGCTATATCATGCTTTTATATGGTTGAGTACATATACAATGAAATGAAGCCACCTTCTATACAACTACAGTAAAAAGGTGCTCCATACTGCCACTCAGTGGGATTCCTCGGGAGTAACGCAGAAAGTCATTTTGTGTAACAAACCATTACAATTTACAATCCAATGTATTTCTTGTATAGTATTCGTTGATTACTCTTCTGCGATCGCTTGGTTAGACAACAGTGAAATTTCTAGGTTTTCCAACGTGATATCAATACAGTGTCAGTAATCACTCCTTGTACAACCAACTTCAAAATCTGATGAACGTATCTCTTGCATTCAATGTAACTGCTCTTACAGTTGCTATATCATGCTTTTATATGGTTGAGTACATATACAATGAAATGAAGATACAACTATAGTAAAAAGGAGCTCCATACTGCCACTCAGTGGGATTCCTCGGGAGTAACGCAGAAAGTCATTTTGTGTAACAAACTATTACAATATATAATTTCTTGTATAGTATTCATTGATTACTCTTTTCAATGATCTGTTGGTTACAGGATAGTGATATTTCTTGGTTTTACAAAGTGATTTTAAGTACAGTGTCAGTTATCACTCCTTGTACAAACAACTTCAAAATCTGATGAATGTATCTCTGGCATTCAATGTAACTGCTCTTACAGTTGCTATATCATGCTTTTATATGGTTGAGTACATATACAATGAAATGAAGCCACCTTCTATACAACTATAGTAAAAAGGTGCTCCATACTGCCACTCAGTGGGATTCCTCGGGAGTAACGCAGAAAGTCATTTTGTGTAACAAACTATTACAATATATAATTTCTTGTATAGTATTCATTGATTACTCTTTTCAATGATCTGTTGGTTACAGGATAGTGATATTTCTAGGTTTTACAAAGTGATATCAGTACAGTGTCAGTTATCACTCCTTGTACAAACAACTTCAAAATCGGATGAATGTATCTCTGGCATTCAATGTAACTGCTCTTACAGTTGCTATATCATGCTTTTATATGGTTGAGTACATATACAATGAAATGAAGCCACCTTCTATAAAACTATAGCAAAAAGGTGCTCCATACTGCCACTCAGTGGGATTCCTCGGGAGTAACGCAGAAAGTCATTTTGTGTAACAAACTATTACAATTTACAATCCAATGTATTTCTTGTATAGTATTCATTGATTACTCTTCTGTGAACTCTTGGTTAGACAATAGTGAAATTTCTACGTTTTACAAAGTGGTATCAGTACAGTGTCAGTTATCACTCCTTGTACAACGAACTTGAAAATCTGATGAATGTATCTCTTGCATTCAATGTAACTGCTCTTACCGTTGTTATATTATGCTTTTATATGGTTGAGTACATATACAATGAAATGAAGCCACCTTCTATACAACTACAGTAAAAAGGTGCTCCATACTGCCACTCAGTGGGATTCCTCGGGAGTAACGCAGAAAGTCATTTTGTGTAACAAACTATTACAATTTACAATCCAATGTATTTCTTGTATAGTATTCATTGATTACTCTTCTGCGATCTCTTGGTTAGACAACAGTGAAATTTCTAGGTTTTACAACGTGATATCAATCCAGTGTCAGTAATCACTCCTTGTACAACCAACTTCAAAATCTGATGAATGTATCTCTTGCATTCAATGTAACTGCTCTTACAGTTGCTATATCATGCTTTTATATGGTTGAGTACATATACAATGAAATGAAGCCACCTTCTATACAACTATAGCAAAAAGGTTCTCCATGCTGCCACTCAGTGGGATTCCTCGGGAGTAACGCAGAAAGTCATTTTGTGTAACAAACTATTACAATTTACAATCCAATGTATTTCTTGGATAGTATTCATTGATTACTCTTCTGTGAACTCTTGGTTAGACAACAGTGAAATTTCTACGTTTTACAAAGTGATATCAGTACAGTGTCAGTTATCACTCCTTGTACAAAGAACTTCAAAATCTGATGAATATATCTCTGGTATTCAATGTAACTGCTCTTACCGTTGCTATATCATGCTTTTATATGGTTGAGTACATATACAATTAAATGAAGCCACCTTCTATACAACTACAGTAAAAAGGTGCTCCATACTGCCACTCAGTGGGATTCCTCGGGAGTAACGCAGAAAGTCATTTTGTGTAACAAACTATTACAATTTACAATCCAATGTATTTCTTGTATAGTATTCATTCATTACTCTTCTGCGATCTCTTGGTTAGACAACAGTGAAATTTCTAGGTTTTACAGCGTGATATCAATACAGTGTCAGTAATCACTCCTTGTACAACCAACTTCAAAATCTGATGAATGTATCTCTTGCATTCAATGTAACTGCTCTTACAGTTGCTATATCATGCTTTTATATGGTTGAGTACATATACAATGAAATGAAGCCACCTTCTATACAACTACAGTAAAAAGGTGCTCCATACTGCCACTCAGTGGGATTCCTCGGGAGTAACGCAGAAAGTCATTTTGTGTAACAAACTATTACAATTTACAATCCAATGTATTTCTTGTATAGTATTCGTTGATTACTCTTCTGCGATCGCTTGGTTAGACAACAGTGAAATTTCTAGGTTTTCCAACGTGATATCAATACAGTGTCAGTAATCACTCCTTGTACAACCAACTTCAAAATCTGATGAACGTATCTCTTGCATTCAATGTAACTGCTCTTACAGTTGCTATATCATGCTTTTATATGGTTGAGTACATATACAATGAAATGAAGCCACCTTCTATACAACTATAGCAAAAAGGTGCTCCATACTGCCACTCAGTGGGATTCCTCGGGAGTAACGCAGAAAGTCATTTTGTGTAACAAACTATTACAATTTACAATCCAATGTATTTCTTGTATAGTATTCATTACTTACTCTTCTGTGAACTCTTGGTTAGACAACAGTGAAATTTCTACGTTTTACAAAGTGATATCAGGACAGTGTCAGTTATCACTCCTTGTACAACCAACTTTAAAATCTGATGAATGTATCTCTTGCATTCAATGTAACTGCTCTTACAGTTGCTATATCATGCTTTTATATGGTTGAGTACATATACAATGAAATGAAGCCACCTTCTATACAGGTATAGTAAAAAGGTGCTCCATACTGCCACTCAGTGGGATTCCTCGTGAGTAACGCAGAAAGTCATTTTGTGTAACAAACTATTACAATATACAATTTCTTGTATAGTATTCATTGATTACTCTTTTCAATGATCTGTTGGTTACAGGATAGTGATATTTCTAGGTTTTACAAAGTGATATCAGTACAGTGTCAGTTATCACTCCTTGTACAAACAACTTCAAAATCTGATGAATGTATCTCTGCCATTCAATGTAACTGCTCTTACAGTTGCTATATCATGCTTCTATATGGTTGAGTACATATACAATGAAATGAAGCCACCTTCTATACAACTATAGCAAAAAGGTGCTCCATACTGCCACTTAGTGGGATTCCTCGGGAGTAACGCAGAAAGTCCTTTTGTGTAACAAACTATTACAATTTACAATCCAATGTATTTCTTGGATAGTATTCATTGATTACTCTTCTGTGAACTCTTGGTTAGACAACAGTGAAATTTCTACGTTTTACAAAGTGATATCAGTACAGTGTCAGTTATCACTCCTTGTACAACCAACTTCAAAATCTGATGAATGTATCTCTGGCATTCAATGTAACTGCTCTTACAGTTGCTATATCATGCTTTTATATGGTTGAGTACATATACAATGAAATGAAGCTACCTTCTATACTACTATAGTAAAAAGGTACTCCATACTGCCACTCAGTGGGATTCCTCGGGAGTAACGCAGAAAGTCATTTTGTGTAACAAACTATTACAATTTACAATCCAATGTATTTCTTGTATAGTATTCATTGATTACTCTTCTGTGAACTTTTGGTTAGACAACAGTGAAATTTCTACGTTTTACAAAGTGATATCAGTACAGTGTCAGTTATCACTCCTTGTACAACCAACTTCAAAATCTGATGAATGTATCTCTTGCATTCAATGTAATTGCTCTTACAGTTGCTATATCATGCTTTTATATGGTTGAGTACATATACAATTAAATGAAGCCACCTTCTATACAACTACAGTAAAAAGGTGCTCCATACTGCCACTCAGTGGGATTCCTCGGGAGTAACGCAGAAAGTCATTTTGTGTAACAAACTATTACAATATATAATTTCTTGTATAGTATTCATTGATTACTCTTTTCAATGATCTGTTGGTTACAGGATAGTGATATTTCTTGGTTTTACAAAGTGATTTTAAGTACAGTGTCAGTTATCACTCCTTGTACAAACAACTTCAAAATCTGATGAATGTATCTCTGGCATTCAATGTAACTGCTCTTACAGTTGCTATATCATGCTTTTATATGGTTGAGTACATATACAATGAAATGAAGCCACCTTCTATACAACTATAGTAAAAAGGTGCTCCATACTGCCACTCAGTGGGATTCCTCGGGAGTAACGCAGAAAGTCATTTTGTGTAACAAACTATTACAATATATAATTTCTTGTATAGTATTCATTGATTACTCTTTTCAATGATCTGTTGGTTACAGGATAGTGATATTTCTAGGTTTTACAAAGTGATATCAGTACAGTGTCAGTTATCACTCCTTGTACAACGAACTTGAAAATCGGATGAATGTATCTCTGGCATTCAATGTAACTGCTCTTACCGTTGTTATATTATGCTTTTATATGGTTGAGTACATATACAATGAAATGAAGCCACCTTCTATACAACTACAGCAAAAAGGTGCTCCATACTGCCACTCAGTGGGATTCCTCGGGAGTAACGCAGAAAGTCATTTTGTGTAACAAACTATTACAATTTACAATCCAATGTATTTCTTGTATAGTATTCATTGATTACTCTTCTGCGATCTCTTGGTTAGACAACAGTGAAATTTCTAGGTTTTACAACGTGATATCAATCCAGTGTCAGTACTCCTTGTACAACCAACTTCAAAATCTGATGAATGTATCTCTTGCATTCAATGTAACTGCTCTTACAGTTGCTATATCATGCTTTTATATGGTTGAGTACATATACAATGAAATGAAGCCACCTTCTGTACAACTATAGCAAAAAGGTTCTCCATGCTGCCACTCAGTGGGATTCCTCGGGAGTAACGCAGAAAGTCATTTTGTGTAACAAACTATTACAATTTACAATCCAATGTATTTCTTGGATAGTATTCATTGATTACTCTTCTGTGAACTCTTGGTTAGACAACAGTGAAATTTCTACGTTTTACAAAGTGATATCAGTACAGTGTCAGTTATCACTCCTTGTACAAAGAACTTCAAAATCTGATGAATATATCTCTGGTATTCAATGTAACTGCTCTTACCGTTGCTATATCATGCTTTTATATGGTTGAGTACATATACAATTAAATGAAGCCACCTTCTATACAACTACAGTAAAAAGGTGCTCCATACTGCCACTCAGTGGGATTCCTCGGGAGTAACGCAGAAAGTCATTTTGTGTAACAAACTATTACAATTTACAATCCAATGTATTTCTTGTATAGTATTCATTCATTACTCTTCTGCGATCTCTTGGTTAGACAACAGTGAAATTTCTAGGTTTTACAGCGTGATATCAATACAGTGTCAGTAATCACTCCTTGTACAACCAACTTCAAAATCTGATGAATGTATCTCTTGCATTCAATGTAACTGCTCTTACAGTTGCTATATCATGCTTTTATATGGTTGAGTACATATACAATGAAATGAAGCCACCTTCTATACAACTACAGTAAAAAGGTGCTCCATACTGCCACTCAGTGGGATTCCTCGGGAGTAACGCAGAAATTCATTTTGTGAAACAAACTATTACAATTTACAATCCAATGTATTTCTTGTATAGTATTCGTTGATTACTCTTCTGCGATCGCTTGGTTAGACAACAGTGAAATTTCTAGGTTTTCCAACGTGATATCAATACAGTGTCAGTAATCACTCCTTGTACAACCAACTTCAAAATCTGATGAACGTATCTCTTGCATTCAATGTAACTGCTCTTACAGTTGCTATATCATGCTTTTATATGGTTGAGTACATATACAATGAAATGAAGCCACCTTCTATACAACTATAGCAAAAAGGTGCTCCATACTGCCACTCAGTGGGATTCCTCGGGAGTAACGCAGAAAGTCATTTTGTGTAACAAACTATTACAATTTACAATCCAATGTATTTCTTGTATAGTATTCATTACTTACTCTTCTGTGAACTCTTGGTTAGACAACAGTGAAATTTCTACGTTTTACAAAGTGATATCAGGACAGTGTCAGTTATCACTCCTTGTACAACCAACTTTAAAATCTGATGAATGTATCTCTTGCATTCAATGTAACTGCTCTTACAGTTGCTATATCATGCTTTTATATGGTTGAGTACATATACAATGAAATGAAGCCACCTTCTATACAGGTATAGTAAAAAGGTGCTCCATACTGCCACTCAGTGGGATTCCTCGTGAGTAACGCAGAAAGTCATTTTGTGTAACAAACTATTACAATATACAATTTCTTGTATAGTATTCATTGATTACTCTTTTCAATGATCTGTTGGTTACAGGATAGTGATATTTCTAGGTTTTACAAAGTGATATCAGTACAGTGTCAGTTATCACTCCTTGTACAAACAACTTCAAAATCTGATGAATGTATCTCTGCCATTCAATGTAACTGCTCTTACAGTTGCTATATCATGCTTCTATATGGTTGAGTACATATACAATGAAATGAAGCCACCTTCTATACAACTATAGCAAAAAGGTGCTCCATACTGCCACTTAGTGGGATTCCTCGGGAGTAACGCAGAAAGTCCTTTTGTGTAACAAACTATTACAATTTACAATCCAATGTATTTCTTGGATAGTATTCATTGATTACTCTTCTGTGAACTCTTGGTTAGACAACAGTGAAATTTCTACGTTTTACAAAGTGATATCAGTACAGTGTCAGTTATCACTCCTTGTACAACGAACTTGAAAATCTGATGAATGTATCTCTTGCATTCAATGTAACTGCTCTTACTGTTGTTATATTATGCTTTTATATGGTTGAGTACATATACAATGAAATGAAGCCACCTTCTATACAACTACAGTAAAAAGGTGCTCCATACTGCCACTCAGTGGGATTCCTCGGGAGTAACGCAGAAAGTCATTTTGTGTAACAAACTATTACAATTTACAATCCAATGTATTTCTTGTATAGTTTTCATTGATTACTCTTCTGCGATCTCTTGGTTAGACAACAGTGAAATTTCTAGGTTTTACAACGTGATATCAATCCAGTGTCAGTAATCACTCCTTGTACAACCAACTTCGAAATCTGATGAATGTATCTCTTGCATTCAATGTAACTGCTCTTAGAGTTGCTATATCATGCTTTTATATGGTTGAGTACATATACAATGAAATGAAGCCACCTTCTATACAACTATAGCAAAAAGGTTCTCCATGCTGCCACTCAGTGGGATTCCTCGGGAGTAACGCAGAAAGTCATTTTGTGTAACAAACTATTACAATTTACAATCCAATGTATTTCTTGGATAGTATTCATTGATTACTCTTCTGTGAACTCTTGGTTAGACAACAGTGAAATTTCTACGTTTTACAAAGTGATATCAGTACAGTGTCAGTTATCACTCCTTGTACAAAGAACTTCAAAATCTGATGAATATATCTCTGGCATTCAATGTAACTGCTCTTACCGTTGCTATATCATGCTTTTATATGGTTGAGTACATATACAATTAAATGAAGCCACCTTCTATACAACTACAGTAAAAAGGTGCTCCATACTGCCACTCAGTGGGATTCCTCGGGAGTAACGCAGAAAGTCATTTTGTGTAACAAACTATTACAATTTACAATCCAATGTATTTCTTGTATAGTATTCATTCATTACTCTTCTGCGATCTCTTGGTTAGACAACAGTGAAATTTCTAGGTTTTACAGCGTGATATCAATACAGTGTCAGTAATCACTCCTTGTACAACCAACTTCAAAATCTGATGAATGTATCTCTTGCATTCAATGTAACTGCTCTTACAGTTGCTATATCATGCTTTTATATGGTTGAGTACATATACAATGAAATGAAGCCACCTTCTATACAACTACAGTAAAAAGGTGCTCCATACTGCCACTCAGTGGGATTCCTCGGGAGTAACGCAGAAAGTCATTTTGTGTAACAAACTATTACAATTTACAATCCAATGTATTTCTTGTATAGTATTCGTTGATTACTCTTCTGCGATCGCTTGGTTAGACAACAGTGAAATTTCTAGGTTTTCCAACGTGATATCAATACAGTGTCAGTAATCACTCCTTGTACAACCAACTTCAAAATCTGATGAACGTATCTCTTGCATTCAATGTAACTGCTCTTACAGTTGCTATATCATGCTTTTATATGGTTGAGTACATATACAATGAAATGAAGCCACCTTCTATACAACTATAGCAAAAAGGTGCTCCATACTGCCACTCAGTGGGATTCCTCGGGAGTAACGCAGAAAGTCATTTTGTGTAACAAACTATTACAATTTACAATCCAATGTATTTCTTGTATAGTATTCATTACTTACTCTTCTGTGAACTCTTGGTTAGACAACAGTGAAATTTCTACGTTTTACAAAGTGATATCAGGACAGTGTCAGTTATCACTCCTTGTACAACCAACTTTAAAATCTGATGAATGTATCTCTTGCATTCAATGTAACTGCTCTTACAGTTGCTATATCATGCTTTTATATGGTTGAGTACATATACAATGAAATGAAGCCACCTTCTATACAGGTATAGTAAAAAGGTGCTCCATACTGCCACTCAGTGGGATTCCTCGTGAGTAACGCAGAAAGTCATTTTGTGTAACAAACTATTACAATATACAATTTCTTGTATAGTATTCATTGATTACTCTTTTCAATGATCTGTTGGTTACAGGATAGTGATATTTCTAGGTTTTACAAAGTGATATCAGTACAGTGTCAGTTATCACTCCTTGTACAAACAACTTCAAAATCTGATGAATGTATCTCGGCCATTCAATGTAACTGCTCTTACAGTTGCTATATCATGCTTCTATATGGTTGAGTACATATACAATGAAATGAAGCCACCTTCTATACAACTATAGCAAAAAGGTGCTCCATACTGCCACTTAGTGGGATTCCTCGGGAGTAACGCAGAAAGTCCTTTTGTGTAACAAACTATTACAATTTACAATCCAATGTATTTCTTGGATAGTATTCATTGATTACTCTTCTGTGAACTCTTGGTTAGACAACAGTGAAATTTCTACGTTTTACAAAGTGATATCAGTACAGTGTCAGTTATCACTCCTTGTACAACCAACTTCAAAATCTGATGAATGTATCTCTGGCATTCAATGTAACTGCTCTTACAGTTGCTATATCATGCTTTTATATGGTTGAGTACATATACAATGAAATGAAGCTACCTTCTATACTACTATAGTAAAAAGGTACTCCATACTGCCACTCAGTGGGATTCCTCGGGAGTAACGCAGAAAGTCATTTTGTGTAACAAACTATTACAATTTACAATCCAATGTATTTCTTGTATAGTATTCATTGATTACTCTTCTGTGAACTTTTGGTTAGACAACAGTGAAATTTCTACGTTTTACAAAGTGATATCAGTACAGTGTCACTTATCACTCCTTGTACAACCAACTTCAAAATCTGATGAATGTATCTCTTGCATTCAATGTAATTGCTCTAACAGTTGATATATCTTGATTTTATATGGTTGAGTACATATACAATTAAATGAAGCCACCTTCTATACAACTACAGTAAAAAGGTGCTCCATACTGCCACTCAGTGGGATTCCTCGGGAGTAACGCAGAAAGTCATTTTGTGTAACAAACTATTACAATTTACAATCCAATGTATTTCTTGTATAGTATTCATTGATTACTCTTCTGCGATCTCTTGGTTAGACAACAGTGAAATTTCTAGGTTTTACAACGTGATATCAATCCAGTGTCAGTAATCACTCCTTGTACAACCAACTTCAAAATCTGATGAATGTATCTCTTGCATTCAATGTAACTGCTCTTACAGTTGCTATATCATGCTTTTATATGGTTGAGTACATATACAATGAAATGAAGCCACCTTCTATACAACTATAGCAAAAAGGTTCTCCATGCTGCCACTCAGTGGGATTCCTCGGGAGTAACGCAGAAAGTCATTTTGTGTAACAAACTATTACAATTTACAATCCAATGTATTTCTTGGATAGTATTCATTGATTACTCTTCTGTGAACTCTTGGTTAGACAACAGTGAAATTTCTACGTTTTACAAAGTGATATCAGTACAGTGTCAGTTATCACTCCTTGTACAAAGAACTTCAAAATCTGATGAATATATCTCTGGCATTCAATGTAACTGCTCTTACCGTTGCTATATCATGCTTTTATATGGTTGAGTACATATACAATTAAATGAAGCCACCTTCTATACAACTACAGTAAAAAGGTGCTCCATACTGCCACTCAGTGGGATTCCTCGGGAGTAACGCAGAAAGTCATTTTGTGTAACAAACTATTACAATTTACAATCCAATGTATTTCTTGTATAGTATTCATTCATTACTCTTCTGCGATCTCTTGGTTAGACAACAGTGAAATTTCTAGGTTTTACAGCGTGATATCAATACAGTGTCAGTAATCACTCCTTGTACAACCAACTTCAAAATCTGATGAATGTATCTGTTGCATTCAATGTAACTGCTCTTACAGTTGCTATATCATGCTTTTATATGGTTGAGTACATATACAATGAAATGAAGCCACCTTCTATACAACTACAGTAAAAAGGTGCTCCATACTGCCACTCAGTGGGATTCCTCGGGAGTAACGCAGAAAGTCATTTTGTGTAACAAACTATTACAATTTACAATCCAATGTATTTCTTGTATAGTATTCGTTGATTACTCTTCTGCGATCGCTTGGTTAGACAACAGTGAAATTTCTAGGTTTTCCAACGTGATATCAATACAGTGTCAGTAATCACTCCTTGTACAACCAACTTCAAAATCTGATGAACGTATCTCTTGCATTCAATGTAACTGCTCTTACAGTTGCTATATCATGCTTTTATATGGTTGAGTACATATACAATGAAATGAAGCCACCTTCTATACAACTATAGCAAAAAGGTGCTCCATACTGCCACTCAGTGGGATTCCTCGGGAGTAACGCAGAAAGTCATTTTGTGTAACAAACTATTACAATTTACAATCCAATGTATTTCTTGTATAGTATTCATTACTTACTCTTCTGTGAACTCTTGGTTAGACAACAGTGAAATTTCTACGTTTTACAAAGTGATATCAGGACAGTGTCAGTTATCACTCCTTGTACAACCAACTTTAAAATCTGATGAATGTATCTCTTGCATTCAATGTAACTGCTCTTACAGTTGCTATATCATGCTTTTATATGGTTGAGTACATATACAATGAAATGAAGCCACCTTCTATACAGGTATAGTAAAAAGGTGCTCCATACTGCCACTCAGTGGGATTCCTCGTGAGTAACGCAGAAAGTCATTTTGTGTAACAAACTATTACAATATACAATTTCTTGTATAGTATTCATTGATTACTCTTTTCAATGATCTGTTGGTTACAGGATAGTGATATTTCTAGGTTTTACAAAGTGATATCAGTACAGTGTCAGTTATCACTCCTTGTACAAACAACTTCAAAATCTGATGAATGTATCTCGGCCATTCAATGTAACTGCTCTTACAGTTGCTATATCATGCTTCTATATGGTTGAGTACATATACAATGAAATGAAGCCACCTTCTATACAACTATAGCAAAAAGGTGCTCCATACTGCCACTTAGTGGGATTCCTCGGGAGTAACGCAGAAAGTCCTTTTGTGTAACAAACTATTACAATTTACAATCCAATGTATTTCTTGGATAGTATTCATTGATTACTCTTCTGTGAACTCTTGGTTAGACAACAGTGAAATTTCTACGTTTTACAAAGTGATATCAGTACAGTGTCAGTTATCACTCCTTGTACAACCAACTTCAAAATCTGATGAATGTATCTCTGGCATTCAATGTAACTGCTCTTACAGTTGCTATATCATGCTTTTATATGGTTGAGTACATATACAATGAAATGAAGCTACCTTCTATACTACTATAGTAAAAAGGTACTCCATACTGCCACTCAGTGGGATTCCTCGGGAGTAACGCAGAAAGTCATTTTGTGTAACAAACTATTACAATTTACAATCCAATGTATTTCTTGTATAGTATTCATTGATTACTCTTCTGTGAACTTTTGGTTAGACAACAGTGAAATTTCTACGTTTTACAAAGTGATATCAGTACAGTGTCAGTTATCACTCCTTGTACAACCAACTTCAAAATCTGATGAATGTATCTCTTGCATTCAATGTAATTGCTCTAACAGTTGATATATCTTGATTTTATATGGTTGAGTACATATACAATTAAATGAAGCCACCTTCTATACAACTACAGTAAAAAGGTGCTCCATACTGCCACTCAGTGGGATTCCTCGGGAGTAACGCAGAAAGTCATTTTGTGTAACAAACTATTACAATTTACAATCCAATGTATTTCTTGTATAGTATTCATTACTTACTCTTCTGTGAACTCTTGGTTAGACAACAGTGAAATTTCTACGTTTTACAAAGTGATATCAGGACAGTGTCAGTTATCACTCCTTGTACAACCAACTTTAAAATCTGATGAATGTATCTCTTGCATTCAATGTAACTGCTCTTACAGTTGCTATATCATGCTTTTATATGGTTGAGTACATATACAATGAAATGAAGCCACCTTCTATACAGGTATAGTAAAAAGGTGCTCCATACTGCCACTCAGTGGGATTCCTCGTGAGTAACGCAGAAAGTCATTTTGTGTAACAAACTATTACAATATACAATTTCTTGTATAGTATTCATTGATTACTCTTTTCAATGATCTGTTGGTTACAGGATAGTGATATTTCTAGGTTTTACAAAGTGATATCAGTACAGTGTCAGTTATCACTCCTTGTACAAACAACTTCAAAATCTGATGAATGTATCTCTGCCATTCAATGTAACTGCTCTTACAGTTGCTATATCATGCTTCTATATGGTTGAGTACATATACAATGAAATGAAGCCACCTTCTATACAACTATAGCAAAAAGGTGCTCCATACTGCCACTCAGTGGGATTCCTCGGGAGTAACGCAGAAAGTCCTTTTGTGTAACAAACTATTACAATTTACAATCCAATGTATTTCTTGGATAGTATTCATTGATTACTCTTCTGTGAACTCTTGGTTAGACAACAGTGAAATTTCTACGTTTTACAAAGTGATATCAGTACAGTGTCAGTTATCACTCCTTGTAGAACGAACTTAAAAATCTGATGAATGTATCTCTTGCATTCAATGTAACTGCTCTTACCGTTGTTATATTATGCTTTTATATGGTTGAGTACATATACAATGAAATGAAGCCACCTTCTATACAACTACAGTAAAAAGGTGCTCCATACTGCCACTCAGTGGGATTCCTCGGGAGTAACGCAGAAAGTCATTTTGTGTAACAAACTATTACAATTTACAATCCAATGTATTTCTTGTATAGTATTCATTGATTACTCTTCTGCGATCTCTTGGTTAGACAACAGTGAAATTTCTAGGTTTTTCAACGTGATATCAATCCAGTGTCAGTAATCACTCCTTGTACAACCAACTTCAAAATCTGATGAATGTATCTCTTGCATTCAATGTAACTGCTCTTAGAGTTGCTATATCATGCTTTTATATGGTTGAGTACATATACAATGAAATGAAGCCACCTTCTATACAACTATAGCAAAAAGGTTCTCCATGCTGCCACTCAGTGGGATTCCTCGGGAGTAACGCAGAAAGTCATTTTGTGTAACAAACTATTACAATTTACAATCCAATGTATTTCTTGGATAGTATTCATTGATTACTCTTCTGTGAACTCTTGGTTAGACAACAGTGAAATTTCTACGTTTTACAAAGTGATATCAGTACAGTGTCAGTTATCACTCCTTGTACAAAGAACTTCAAAATCTGATGAATATATCTCTGGCATTCAATGTAACTGCTCTTACCGTTGCTATATCATGCTTTTATATGGTTGAGTACATATACAATTAAATGAAGCCACCTTCTATACAACTACAGTAAAAAGGTGCTCCATACTGCCACTCAGTGGGATTCCTCGGGAGTAACGCAGAAAGTCATTTTGTGTAACAAACTATTACAATTTACAATCCAATGTATTTCTTGTATAGTATTCATTCATTACTCTTCTGCGATCTCTTGGTTAGACAACAGTGAAATTTCTAGGTTTTACAGCGTGATATCAATACAGTGTCAGTAATCACTCCTTGTACAACCAACTTCAAAATCTGATGAACGTATCTCTTGCATTCAATGTAACTGCTCTTACAGTTGCTATATCATGCTTTTATATGGTTGAGTACATATACAATGAAATGAAGCCACCTTCTATACAACTATAGCAAAAAGGTGCTCCATACTGCCACTCAGTGGGATTCCTCGGGAGTAACGCAGAAAGTCATTTTGTGTAACAAACTATTACAATTTACAATCCAATGTATTTCTTGTATAGTATTCATTACTTACTCTTCTGTGAACTCTTGGTTAGACAACAGTGAAATTTCTACGTTTTACAAAGTGATATCAGGACAGTGTCAGTTATCACTCCTTGTACAACCAACTTTAAAATCTGATGAATGTATCTCTTGCATTCAATGTAACTGCTCTTACAGTTGCTATATCATGCTTTTATATGGTTGAGTACATATACAATGAAATGAAGCCACCTTCTATACAGGTATAGTAAAAAGGTGCTCCATACTGCCACTCAGTGGGATTCCTCGTGAGTAACGCAGAAAGTCATTTTGTGTAACAAACTATTACAATATACAATTTCTTGTATAGTATTCATTGATTACTCTTTTCAATGATCTGTTGGTTACAGGATAGTGATATTTCTAGGTTTTACAAAGTGATATCAGTACAGTGTCAGTTATCACTCCTTGTACAAACAACTTCAAAATCTGATGAATGTATCTCTGCCATTCAATGTAACTGCTCTTACAGTTGCTATATCATGCTTCTATATGGTTGAGTACATATACAATGAAATGAAGCCACCTTCTATACAACTATAGCAAAAAGGTGCTCCATACTGCCACTTAGTGGGATTCCTCGGGAGTAACGCAGAAAGTCCTTTTGTGTAACAAACTATTACAATTTACAATCCAATGTATTTCTTGGATAGTATTCATTGATTACTCTTCTGTGAACTCTTGGTTAGACAACAGTGAAATTTCTACGTTTTACAAAGTGATATCAGTACAGTGTCAGTTATCACTCCTTGTACAACCAACTTCAAAATCTGATGAATGTATCTCTGGCATTCAATGTAACTGCTCTTACAGTTGCTATATCATGCTTTTATATGGTTGAGTACATATACAATGAAATGAAGCTACCTTCTATACTACTATAGTAAAAAGGTACTCCATACTGCCACTCAGTGGGATTCCTCGGGAGTAACGCAGAAAGTCATTTTGTGTAACAAACTATTACAATTTACAATCCAATGTATTTCTTGTATAGTATTCATTGATTACTCTTCTGTGAACTTTTGGTTAGACAACAGTGAAATTTCTACGTTTTACAAAGTGATATCAGTACAGTGTCAGTTATCACTCCTTGTACAACCAACTTCAAAATCTGATGAATGTATCTCTTGCATTCAATGTAATTGCTCTAACAGTTGATATATCTTGATTTTATATGGTTGAGTACATATACAATTAAATGAAGCCACCTTCTATACAACTACAGTAAAAAGGTGCTCCATACTGCCACTCAGTGGGATTCCTCGGGAGTAACGCAGAAAGTCATTTTGTGTAACAAACTATTACAATTTACAATCCAATGTATTTCTTGTATAGTATTCATTGATTACTCTTCTGCGATCTCTTGGTTAGACAACAGTGAAATTTCTAGGTTTTACAACGTGATATCAATCCAGTGTCAGCAATCACTCCTTGTACAACCAACTTCAAAATCTGATGAATGTATCTCTTGCATTCAATGTAACTGCTCTTACAGTTGCTATATCATGCTTTTATATGGTTGAGTACATATACAATGAAATGAAGCCACCTTCTATACAACTATAGCAAAAAGGTTCTCCATGCTGCCACTCAGTGGGATTCCTCGGGAGTAACGCAGAAAGTCATTTTGTGTAACAAACTATTACAATTTACAATCCAATGTATTTCTTGGATAGTATTCATTGATTACTCTTCTGTGAACTCTTGGTTAGACAACAGTGAAATTTCTACGTTTTACAAAGTGATATCAGTACAGTGTCAGTTATCACTCCTTGTACAAAGAACTTCAAAATCTGATGAATATATCTCTGGCATTCAATGTAACTGCTCTTACCGTTGCTATATCATGCTTTTATATGGTTGAGTACATATACAATTAAATGAAGCCACCTTCTATACAACTACAGTAAAAAGGTGCTCCATACTGCCACTCAGTGGGATTCCTCGGGAGTAACGCAGAAAGTCATTTTGTGTAACAAACTATTACAATTTACAATCCAATGTATTTCTTGTATAGTATTCATTCATTACTCTTCTGCGATCTCTTGGTTAGACAACAGTGAAATTTCTAGGTTTTACAGCGTGATATCAATACAGTGTCAGTAATCACTCCTTGTACAACCAACTTCAAAATCTGATGAATGTATCTCTTGCATTCAATGTAACTGCTCTTACAGTTGCTATATCATGCTTTTATATGGTTGAGTACATATACAATGAAATGAAGCCACCTTCTATACAACTACAGTAAAAAGGTGCTCCATACTGCCACTCAGTGGGATTCCTCGGGAGTAACGCAGAAAGTCATTTTGTGTAACAAACTATTACAATTTACAATCCAATGTATTTCTTGTATAGTATTCGTTGATTACTCTTCTGCGATCGCTTGGTTAGACAACAGTGAAATTTCTAGGTTTTCCAACGTGATATCAATACAGTGTCAGTAATCACTCCTTGTACAACCAACTTCAAAATCTGATGAACGTATCTCTTGCATTCAATGTAACTGCTCTTACAGTTGCTATATCATGCTTTTATATGGTTGAGTACATATACAATGAAATGAAGCCACCTTCTATACAACTATAGCAAAAAGGTGCTCCATACTGCCACTCAGTGGGATTCCTCGGGAGTAACGCAGAAAGTCATTTTGTGTAACAAACTATTACAATTTACAATCCAATGTATTTCTTGTATAGTATTCATTACTTACTCTTCTGTGAACTCTTGGTTAGACAACAGTGAAATTTCTACGTTTTACAAAGTGATATCAGGACAGTGTCAGTTATCACTCCTTGTACAACCAACTTTAAAATCTGATGAATGTATCTCTTGCATTCAATGTAACTGCTCTTACAGTTGCTATATCATGCTTTTATATGGTTGAGTACATATACAATGAAATGAAGCCACCTTCTATACAGGTATAGTAAAAAGGTGCTCCATACTGCCACTCAGTGGGATTCCTCGTGAGTAACGCAGAAAGTCATTTTGTGTAACAAACTATTACAATATACAATTTCTTGTATAGTATTCATTGATTACTCTTTTCAATGATCTGTTGGTTACAGGATAGTGATATTTCTAGGTTTTACAAAGTGATATCAGTACAGTGTCAGTTATTACTCCTTGTACAAACAACTTCAAAATCTGATGAATGTATCTCTGCCATTCAATGTAACTGCTCTTACAGTTGCTATATCATGCTTCTATATGGTTGAGTACATATACAATGAAATGAAGCCACCTTCTATACAACTATAGCAAAAAGGTGCTCCATACTGCCACTTAGTGGGATTCCTCGGGAGTAACGCAGAAAGTCCTTTTGTGTAACAAACTATTACAATTTACAATCCAATGTATTTCTTGGATAGTATTCATTGATTACTCTTCTGTGAACTCTTGGTTAGACAACAGTGAAATTTCTACGTTTTACAAAGTGATATCAGTACAGTGTCAGTTATCACTCCTTGTACAACCAACTTCAAAATCTGATGAATGTATCTCTGGCATTCAATGTAACTGCTCTTACAGTTGCTATATCATGCTTTTATATGGTTGAGTACATATACAATGAAATGAAGCTACCTTCTATACTACTATAGTAAAAAGGTACTCCATACTGCCACTCAGTGGGATTCCTCGGGAGTAACGCAGAAAGTCATTTTGTGTAACAAACTATTACAATTTACAATCCAATGTATTTCTTGTATAGTATTCATTGATTACTCTTCTGTGAACTTTTGGTTAGACAACAGTGAAATTTCTACGTTTTACAAAGTGATATCAGTACAGTGTCAGTTATCACTCCTTGTACAACCAACTTCAAAATCTGATGAATGTATCTCTTGCATTCAATGTAATTGCTCTAACAGTTGATATATCTTGATTTTATATGGTTGAGTACATATACAATTAAATGAAGCCACCTTCTATACAACTACAGTAAAAAGGTGCTCCATACTGCCACTCAGTGGGATTCCTCGGGAGTAACGCAGAAAGTCATTTTGTGTAACAAACTATTACAATTTACAATCCAATGTATTTCTTGTATAGTATTCATTGATTACTCTTCTGCGATCTCTTGGTTAGACAACAGTGAAATTTCTAGGTTTTACAACGTGATATCAATCCAGTGTCAGTAATCACTCCTTGTACAACCAACTTCAAAATCTGATGAATGTATCTCTTGCATTCAATGTAACTGCTCTTACAGTTGCTATATCATGCTTTTATATGGTTGAGTACATATACAATGAAATGAAGCCACCTTCTATACAACTATAGCAAAAAGGTTCTCCATGCTGCCACTCAGTGGGATTCCTCGGGAGTAACGCAGAAAGTCATTTTGTGTAACAAACTATTACAATTTACAATCCAATGTATTTCTTGGATAGTATTCATTGATTACTCTTCTGTGAACTCTTGGTTAGACAACAGTGAAATTTCTACGTTTTACAAAGTGATATCAGTACAGTGTCAGTTATCACTCCTTGTACAAAGAACTTCAAAATCTGATGAATATATCTCTGGCATTCAATGTAACTGCTCTTACCGTTGCTATATCATGCTTTTATATGGTTGAGTACATATACAATTAAATGAAGCCACCTTCTATACAACTACAGTAAAAAGGTGCTCCATACTGCCACTCAGTGGGATTCCTCGGGAGTAACGCAGAAAGTCATTTTGTGTAACAAACTATTACAATTTACAATCCAATGTATTTCTTGTATAGTATTCATTCATTACTCTTCTGCGATCTCTTGGTTAGACAACAGTGAAATTTCTAGGTTTTACAGCGTGATATCAATACAGTGTCAGTAATCACTCCTTGTACAACCAACTTCAAAATCTGATGAATGTATCTCTTGCATTCAATGTAACTGCTCTTACAGTTGCTATATCATGCTTTTATATGGTTGAGTACATATACAATGAAATGAAGCCACCTTCTATACAACTACAGTAAAAAGGTGCTCCATACTGCCACTCAGTGGGATTCCTCGGGAGTAACGCAGAAAGTCATTTTGTGTAACAAACTATTACAATTTACAATCCAATGTATTTCTTGTATAGTATTCGTTGATTACTCTTCTGCGATCGCTTGGTTAGACAACAGTGAAATTTCTAGGTTTTCCAACGTGATATCAATACAGTGTCAGTAATCACTCCTTGTACAACCAACTTCAAAATCTGATGAACGTATCTCTTGCATTCAATGTAACTGCTCTTACAGTTGCTATATCATGCTTTTATATGGTTGAGTACATATACAATGAAATGAAGCCACCTTCTATACAACTATAGCAAAAAGGTACTCCATACTGCCACTCAGTGGGATTCCTCGGGAGTAACGCAGAAAGTCATTTTGTGTAACAAACTATTACAATTTACAATCCAATGTATTTCTTGTATAGTATTCATTACTTACTCTTCTGTGAACTCTTGGTTAGACAACAGTGAAATTTCTACGTTTTACAAAGTGATATCAGGACAGTGTCAGTTATCACTCCTTGTACAACCAACTTTAAAATCTGATGAATGTATCTCTTGCATTCAATGTAACTGCTCTTACAGTTGCTATATCATGCTTTTATATGGTTGAGTACATATACAATGAAATGAAGCCACCTTCTATACAGGTATAGTAAAAAGGTGCTCCATACTGCCACTCAGTGGGATTCCTCGTGAGTAACGCAGAAAGTCATTTTGTGTAACAAACTATTACAATATACAATTTCTTGTATAGTATTCATTGATTACTCTTTTCAATGATCTGTTGGTTACAGGATAGTGATATTTCTAGGTTTTACAAAGTGATATCAGTACAGTGTCAGTTATCACTCCTTGTACAAACAACTTCAAAATCTGATGAATGTATCTCTGCCATTCAATGTAACTGCTCTTACAGTTGCTATATCATGCTTCTATATGGTTGAGTACATATACAATGAAATGAAGCCACCTTCTATACAACTATAGCAAAAAGGTGCTCCATACTGCCACTTAGTGGGATTCCTCGGGAGTAACGCAGAAAGTCCTTTTGTGTAACAAACTATTACAATTTACAATCCAATGTATTTCTTGGATAGTATTCATTGATTACTCTTCTGTGAACTCTTGGTTAGACAACAGTGAAATTTCTACGTTTTACAAAGTGATATCAGTACAGTGTCAGTTATCACTCCTTGTACAACGAACTTGAAAATCTGATGAATGTATCTCTTGCATTCAATGTAACTGCTCTTACCGTTGTTATATTATGCGTTTATATGGTTGAGTACATATACAATGAAATGAAGCCACCTTCTATACAACTACAGTAAAAAGGTGCTCCATACTGCCACTCAGTGGGATTCCTCGGGAGTAACGCAGAAAGTCATTTTGTGTAACAAACTATTACAATTTACAATCCAATGTATTTCTTGTATAGTATTCATTGATTACTCTTCTGCGATCTCTTGGTTAGACAACAGTGAAATTTCTAGGTTTTACAACGTGATATCAATCCAGTGTCAGTAATCACTCCTTGTACAACCAACTTCAAAATCTGATGAATGTATCTCTTGCATTCAATGTAACTGCTCTTAGAGTTGCTATATCATGCTTTTATATGGTTGAGTACATATACAATGAAATGAAGCCACCTTCTATACAACTATAGCAAAAAGGTTCTCCATGCTGCCACTCAGTGGGATTCCTCGGGAGTAACGCAGAAAGTCATTTTGTGTAACAAACTATTACAATTTACAATCCAATGTATTTCTTGGATAGTATTCATTGATTACTCTTCTGTGAACTCTTGGTTAGACAACAGTGAAATTTCTACGTTTTACAAAGTGATATCAGTACAGTGTCAGTTATCACTCCTTGTACAAAGAACTTCAAAATCTGATGAATATATCTCTGGCATTCAATGTAACTGCTCTTACCGTTGCTATATCATGCTTTTATATGGTTGAGTACATATACAATTAAATGAAGCCACCTTCTATACAACTACAGTAAAAAGGTGCTCCATACTGCCACTCAGTGGGATTCCTCGGGAGTAACGCAGAAAGTCATTTTGTGTAACAAACTATTACAATTTACAATCCAATGTATTTCTTGTATAGTATTCATTCATTACTCTTCTGCGATCTCTTGGTTAGACAACAGTGAAATTTCTAGGTTTTACAGCGTGATATCAATACAGTGTCAGTAATCACTCCTTGTACAACCAACTTCAAAATCTGATGAATGTATCTCTTGCATTCAATGTAACTGCTCTTACAGTTGCTATATCATGCTTTTATATGGTTGAGTACATATACAATGAAATGAAGCCACCTTCTATACAACTACAGTAAAAAGGTGCTCCATACTGCCACTCAGTGGGATTCCTCGGGAGTAACGCAGAAAGTCATTTTGTGTAACAAACTATTACAATTTACAATCCAATGTATTTCTTGTATAGTATTCGTTGATTACTCTTCTGCGATCGCTTGGTTAGACAACAGTGAAATTTCTAGGTTTTCCAACGTGATATCAATACAGTGTCAGTAATCACTCCTTGTACAACCAACTTCAAAATCTGATGAACGTATCTCTTGCATTCAATGTAACTGCTCTTACAGTTGCTATATCATGCTTTTATATGGTTGAGTACATATACAATGAAATGAAGCCACCTTCTATACAACTATAGCAAAAAGGTGCTCCATACTGCCACTCAGTGGGATTCCTCGGGAGTAACGCAGAAAGTCATTTTGTGTAACAAACTATTACAATTTACAATCCAATGTATTTCTTGTATAGTATTCATTACTTACTCTTCTGTGAACTCTTGGTTAGACAACAGTGAAATTTCTACGTTTTACAAAGTGATATCAGGACAGTGTCAGTTATCACTCCTTGTACAACCAACTTTAAAATCTGATGAATGTATCTCTTGCATTCAATGTAACTGCTCTTACAGTTGCTATATCATGCTTTTATATGGTTGAGTACATATACAATGAAATGAAGCCACCTTCTATACAGGTATAGTAAAAAGGTGCTCCATACTGCCACTCAGTGGGATTCCTCGTGAGTAACGCAGAAAGTCATTTTGTGTAACAAACTATTACAATATACAATTTCTTGTATAGTATTCATTGATTACTCTTTTCAATGATCTGTTGGTTACAGGATAGTGATATTTCTAGGTTTTACAAAGTGATATCAGTACAGTGTCAGTTATTACTCCTTGTACAAACAACTTCAAAATCTGATGAATGTATCTCTGCCATTCAATGTAACTGCTCTTACAGTTGCTATATCATGCTTCTATATGGTTGAGTACATATACAATGAAATGAAGCCACCTTCTATACAACTATAGCAAAAAGGTGCTCCATACTGCCACTTAGTGGGATTCCTCGGGAGTAACGCAGAAAGTCCTTTTGTGTAACAAACTATTACAATTTACAATCCAATGTATTTCTTGGATAGTATTCATTGATTACTCTTCTGTGAACTCTTGGTTAGACAACAGTGAAATTTCTACGTTTTACAAAGTGATATCAGTACAGTGTCAGTTATCACTCCTTGTACAACCAACTTCAAAATCTGATGAATGTATCTCTGGCATTCAATGTAACTGCTCTTACAGTTGCTATATCATGCTTTTATATGGTTGAGTACATATACAATGAAATGAAGCTACCTTCTATACTACTATAGTAAAAAGGTACTCCATACTGCCACTCAGTGGGATTCCTCGGGAGTAACGCAGAAAGTCATTTTGTGTAACAAACTATTACAATTTACAATCCAATGTATTTCTTGTATAGTATTCATTGATTACTCTTCTGTGAACTTTTGGTTAGACAACAGTGAAATTTCTACGTTTTACAAAGTGATATCAGTACAGTGTCAGTTATCACTCCTTGTACAACCAACTTGAAAATCTGATGAATGTATCTCTTGCATTCAATGTAACTGCTCTTACCGTTGTTATATTATGCGTTTATATGGTTGAGTACATATACAATGAAATGAAGCCACCTTCTATACAACTACAGTAAAAAGGTGCTCCATACTGCCACTCAGTGGGATTCCTCGGGAGTAACGCAGAAAGTCATTTTGTGTAACAAACTATTACAATTTACAATCCAATGTATTTCTTGTATAGTATTCATTGATTACTCTTCTGCGATCTCTTGGTTAGACAACAGTGAAATTTCTAGGTTTTACAACGTGATATCAATCCAGTGTCAGTAATCACTCCTTGTACAACCAACTTCAAAATCTGATGAATGTATCTCTTGCATTCAATGTAACTGCTCTTAGAGTTGCTATATCATGCTTTTATATGGTTGAGTACATATACAATGAAATGAAGCCACCTTCTATACAACTATAGCAAAAAGGTTCTCCATGCTGCCACTCAGTGGGATTCCTCGGGAGTAACGCAGAAAGTCATTTTGTGTAACAAACTATTACAATTTACAATCCAATGTATTTCTTGGATAGTATTCATTGATTACTCTTCTGTGAACTCTTGGTTAGACAACAGTGAAATTTCTACGTTTTACAAAGTGATATCAGTACAGTGTCAGTTATCACTCCTTGTACAAAGAACTTCAAAATCTGATGAATATATCTCTGGCATTCAATGTAACTGCTCTTACCGTTGCTATATCATGCTTTTATATGGTTGAGTACATATACAATTAAATGAAGCCACCTTCTATACAACTACAGTAAAAAGGTGCTCCATACTGCCACTCAGTGGGATTCCTCGGGAGTAACGCAGAAAGTCATTTTGTGTAACAAACTATTACAATTTACAATCCAATGTATTTCTTGTATAGTATTCATTCATTACTCTTCTGCGATCTCTTGGTTAGACAACAGTGAAATTTCTAGGTTTTACAGCGTGATATCAATACAGTGTCAGTAATCACTCCTTGTACAACCAACTTCAAAATCTGATGAATGTATCTCTTGCATTCAATGTAACTGCTCTTACAGTTGCTATATCATGCTTTTATATGGTTGAGTACATATACAATGAAATGAAGCCACCTTCTATACAACTACAGTAAAAAGGTGCTCCATACTGCCACTCAGTGGGATTCCTCGGGAGTAACGCAGAAAGTCATTTTGTGTAACAAACTATTACAATTTACAATCCAATGTATTTCTTGTATAGTATTCGTTGATTACTCTTCTGCGATCGCTTGGTTAGACAACAGTGAAATTTCTAGGTTTTCCAACGTGATATCAATACAGTGTCAGTAATCACTCCTTGTACAACCAACTTCAAAATCTGATGAACGTATCTCTTGCATTCAATGTAACTGCTCTTACAGTTGCTATATCATGCTTTTATATGGTTGAGTACATATACAATGAAATGAAGCCACCTTCTATACAACTATAGCAAAAAGGTGCTCCATACTGCCACTCAGTGGGATTCCTCGGGAGTAACGCAGAAAGTCATTTTGTGTAACAAACTATTACAATTTACAATCCAATGTATTTCTTGTATAGTATTCATTACTTACTCTTCTGTGAACTCTTGGTTAGACAACAGTGAAATTTCTACGTTTTACAAAGTGATATCAGGACAGTGTCAGTTATCACTCCTTGTACAACCAACTTTAAAATCTGATGAATGTATCTCTTGCATTCAATGTAACTGCTCTTACAGTTGCTATATCATGCTTTTATATGGTTGAGTACATATACAATGAAATGAAGCCACCTTCTATACAGGTATAGTAAAAAGGTGCTCCATACTGCCACTCAGTGGGATTCCTCGTGAGTAACGCAGAAAGTCATTTTGTGTAACAAACTATTACAATATACAATTTCTTGTATAGTATTCATTGATTACTCTTTTCAATGATCTGTTGGTTACAGGATAGTGATATTTCTAGGTTTTACAAAGTGATATCAGTACAGTGTCAGTTATCACTCCTTGTACAAACAACTTCAAAATCTGATGAATGTATCTCTGCCATTCAATGTAACTGCTCTTACAGTTGCTATATCATGCTTCTATATGGTTGAGTACATATACAATGAAATGAAGCCACCTCCTATACAACTATAGCAAAAAGGTGCTCCATACTGCCACTTAGTGGGATTCCTCGGGAGTAACGCAGAAAGTCCTTTTGTGTAACAAACTATTACAATTTACAATCCAATGTATTTCTTGGATAGTATTCATTGATTACTCTTCTGTGAACTCTTGGTTAGACAACAGTGAAATTTCTACGTTTTACAAAGTGATATCAGTACAGTGTCAGTTATCACTCCTTGTACAACCAACTTCAAAATCTGATGAATGTATCTCTGGCATTCAATGTAACTGCTCTTACAGTTGCTATATCATGCTTTTATATGGTTGAGTACATATACAATGAAATGAAGCTACCTTCTATACTACTATAGTAAAAAGGTACTCCATACTGCCACTCAGTGGGATTCCTCGGGAGTAACGCAGAAAGTCATTTTGTGTAACAAACTATTACAATTTACAATCCAATGTATTTCTTGTATAGTATTCATTGATTACTCTTCTGTGAACTTTTGGTTAGACAACAGTGAAATTTCTACGTTTTACAAAGTGATATCAGTACAGTGTCAGTTATCACTCCTTGTACAACCAACTTCAAAATCTGATGAATGTATCTCTTGCATTCAATGTAATTGCTCTTACAGTTGCTATATTGCGCTTTTATATGGTTGAGTACATATACAATGAAATGAAGCCACCTTCTATACAACTACAGTAAAAAGGTGCTCCATACTGCCACTCAGTGGGATTCCTCGGGAGTAACGCAGAAAGTCATTTTGTGTAACAAACTATTACAATTTACAATCCAATGTATTTCTTGTATAGTATTCATTACTTACTCTTCTGTGAACTCTTGGTTAGACAACAGTGAAATTTCTACGTTTTACAAAGTGATATCAGGACAGTGTCAGTTATCACTCCTTGTACAACCAACTTTAAAATCTGATGAATGTATCTCTTGCATTCAATGTAACTGCTCTTACAGTTGCTATATCATGCTTTTATATGGTTGAGTACATATACAATGAAATGAAGCCACCTTCTATACAGGTATAGTAAAAAGGTGCTCCATACTGCCACTCAGTGGGATTCCTCGTGAGTAACGCAGAAAGTCATTTTGTGTAACAAACTATTACAATATACAATTTCTTGTATAGTATTCATTGATTACTCTTTTCAATGATCTGTTGGTTACAGGATAGTGATATTTCTAGGTTTTACAAAGTGATATCAGTACAGTGTCAGTTATCACTCCTTGTACAAACAACTTCAAAATCTGATGAATGTATCTCTGCCATTCAATGTAACTGCTCTTACAGTTGCTATATCATGCTTCTATATGGTTGAGTACATATACAATGAAATGAAGCCACCTTCTATACAACTATAGGAAAAAGGTGCTCCATACTGCCACTTAGTGGGATTCCTCGGGAGTAACGCAGAAAGTCATTTTGTGTAACAAACTATTACAATTTACAATCCAATGTATTTCTTGGATAGTATTCATTGATTACTCTTCTGTGAACTCTTGGTTAGACAACAGTGAAATTTCTACGTTTTACAAAGTGATATCAGTACAGTGTCAGTTATCACTCCTTGTACAACGAACTTGAAAATCTGATGAATGTATCTCTTGCATTCAATGTAACTGCTCTTACCGTTGTTATATTATGCTTTTATATGGTTGAGTACATATACAATGAAATGAAGCCACCTTCTATACAACTACAGTAAAAAGGTGCTCCATACTGCCACTCAGTGGGATTCCTCGGGAGTAACGCAGAAAGTCATTTTGTGTAACAAACTATTACAATTTACAATCCAATGTATTTCTTGTATAGTATTCATTGATTACTCTTCTGCGATCTCTTGGTTAGACAACAGTGAAATTTCTAGGTTTTACAACGTGATATCAATCCAGTGTCAGTAATCACTCCTTGTACAACCAACTTCAAAATCTGATGAATGTATCTCTTGCATTCAATGTAACTGCTCTTAGAGTTGCTATATCATGCTTTTATATGGTTGAGTACATATACAATGAAATGAAGCCACCTTCTATACAACTATAGCAAAAAGGTTCTCCATGCTGCCACTCAGTGGGATTCCTCGGGAGTAACGCAGAAAGTCATTTTGTGTAACAAACTATTACAATTTACAATCCAATGTATTTCTTGGATAGTATTCATTGATTACTCTTCTGTGAACTCTTGGTTAGACAACAGTGAAATTTCTACGTTTTACAAAGTGATATCAGTACAGTGTCAGTTATCACTCCTTGTACAAAGAACTTCAAAATCTGATGAATATATCTCTGGCATTCAATGTAACTGCTCTTACCGTTGCTATATCATGCTTTTATATGGTTGAGTACATATACAATTAAATGAAGCCACCTTCTATACAACTACAGTAAAAAGGTGCTCCATACTGCCACTCAGTGGGATTCCTCGGGAGTAACGCAGAAAGTCATTTTGTGTAACAAACTATTACAATTTACAATCCAATGTATTTCTTGTATAGTATTCATTCATTACTATTCTGCGATCTCTTGGTTAGACAACAGTGAAATTTCTAGGTTTTACAGCGTGATATCAATACAGTGTCAGTAATCACTCCTTGTACAACCAACTTCAAAATCTGATGAATGTATCTCTTGCATTCAATGTAACTGCTCTTACAGTTGCTATATCATGCTTTTATATGGTTGAGTACATATACAATGAAATGAAGCCACCTTCTATACAACTACAGTAAAAAGGTGCTCCATACTGCCACTCAGTGGGATTCCTCGGGAGTAACGCAGAAAGTCATTTTGTGTAACAAACTATTACAATTTACAATCCAATGTATTTCTTGTATAGTATTCGTTGATTACTCTTCTGCGATCGCTTGGTTAGACAACAGTGAAATTTCTAGGTTTTCCAACGTGATATCAATACAGTGTCAGTAATCACTCCTTGTACAACCAACTTCAAAATCTGATGAACGTATCTCTTGCATTCAATGTAACTGCTCTTACAGTTGCTATATCATGCTTTTATATGGTTGAGTACATATACAATGAAATGAAGCCACCTTCTATACAACTATAGCAAAAAGGTGCTCCATACTGCCACTCAGTGGGATTCCTCGGGAGTAACGCAGAAAGTCATTTTGTGTAACAAACTATTACAATTTACAATCCAATGTATTTCTTGTATAGTATTCATTACTTACTCTTCTGTGAACTCTTGGTTAGACAACAGTGAAATTTCTACGTTTTACAAAGTGATATCAGGACAGTGTCAGTTATCACTCCTTGTACAACCAACTTTAAAATCTGATGAATGTATCTCTTGCATTCAATGTAACTGCTCTTACAGTTGCTATATCATGCTTTTATATGGTTGAGTACACATACAATGAAATGAAGCCACCTTCTATACAGGTATAGTAAAAAGGTGCTCCATACTGCCACTCAGTGGGATTCCTCGTGAGTAACGCAGAAAGTCATTTTGTGTAACAAACTATTACAATATACAATTTCTTGTATAGTATTCATTGATTACTCTTTTCAATGATCTGTTGGTTACAGGATAGTGATATTTCTAGGTTTTACAAAGTGATATCAGTACAGTTTCAGTTATCACTCCTTGTACAAACAACTTCAAAATCTGATGAATGTATCTCTGCCATTCAATGTAACTGCTCTTACAGTTGCTATATCATGCTTCTATATGGTTGAGTACATATACAATGAAATGAAGCCACTGTCAGAATCAGTCAATTCTGTCAATGTAATCTTGCATGCACACTATGTATTCTGTTATGTCTTTATGTATTGGATCTGTATTGTTCCCCTTTGCTCGGTCGGGAGGTTGACAACCCTTAGGGTGAGAACAACGAGGCCTCTCATCCCTGCCTCCGCATTCCAGCTGCCCCGGCAGTAACTTCAAGGGGAGGAAAGGCTCTCATCTCTTATCTATGCTAAAGAACCTTGGAGCCTTGAATTGTTATGTGAACGGAGGGGTCTGGTTTGGGAAGGGAAATTTACTGCTTAACACCTCACTTTTTTCCTGTGTGAACCAAACGGTCAAGACACCTTTTACCCGCCAATTTTCCCTCCTGGGGATTGGCTACCTATGGGTAATTCAAACTCCTTGGAATGGTATAATAGACCCGCTTGTATTATTTGTCTCATCTCTGACAATACCCCGAGACGCTGTACTAATGTAGGAATAGGCAATAAAGAACTGTGGTTAACCAACCGAGATCTGATCCTTGACTACTTTGAACAGGACTCTCACAGATTGTCAGAGATCCTTGATTGGGATTCGATCGTTCCTGACCATGTCAGAAGACGATCTCGTCCCCCTCAAACCTACCACTCCAGAGGAGGCCCCGGTTACCCCGACGGATCCGGGGAACGGGGGTGGCGGTGGCGGAGGAGGTCCCGAGGTGCCGGTGACCACGAGCCAGGGGGCTTACTACATCCCGCGCCGCCCGATTACCCATCAGAGCGTGACCCCCCAGTACACTTGGAGCCACTTCGGAGGCCGATCCGTGACTTCGTGGGTGCACGACAGGAAAGGGGTGAGAGTTCCGCTCACCGGCGACCAGCTCGATCGCGGGAGACCGAGCTACCTAGGAGACGACCGCGAGCCAGTCCGCCGTGGAGGACCGCGTCGCCCGCCTCCCGAAGAGGAGACACTGGATTTGTATGGGCCCGATCCGTACCGAGAGGAGCAGACGGTCCCGCTGGATCAGATGATGGGAGACCTGAGGCTACAACTCACCTCCGAGCTCCGCGAGCTGGCCCTCGATCTCCAGCACCAATTTCGAGACGCTATGGTGGCGATGCAAGGCGCCCTCCTCGGTCAAGGAGTCGGAGCCCCACCACAGCAGCCAGCACCCGGAGGAGTTCCGGCTCAGCCACAGGCGCCCGTTGTGCCCGCGCAGCCGGCTCAGCCGGTCGCCCCGGTTCCAGTCCCGGGGCCCGTTCCCGCACCCGCCCCAGCCCCGGCCGCGCCGGCCGTTCGCCCACCCCCTTCCGACCCGCTGACGACTACCTTCGATGGGGACCCCGAGAAGCTACGTTTCTTCACGCTCGAGATCGGGAGGTTCCTGGACAGTTGGGGTCACCTGTATCCTACCGAGAAGGATCGCATAGGCTACATCGGATCCAAACTGAAAGACACCGCCAGCGATTGGTATGTGAGCCTGCACGACAACCCTGGCCCTGAGCTGCGTTCCTTGAACAACTTCATGTGGGCTCTTCGGCACCAGTTCGAAGACCCGCTGGGTGAGGAAAAAGCCAGAAATCAGCTGAGGAAGCTGTTCCAGGGGAGATCGTCAGTGAGAGAATACACTGAAAAATTCCGGCGCATCGCTGCCAAGATCCATGGATGGCCGGAGGAACTCTTCATGGAGAAGTATTGGGAGGGTCTAAACCCGGAAATCTACGAGACTGTGCTGCTGGGAGGCCGCCCGGGCACGCTGACTAGCTGGATGAGGGCGGCCACCGACATGGAAGAACGTTTCGCCCTGATCAAGATGGGAGCATCCGCAACCGCCGCTATCAGAGCGGGCCCACGAGCGAAGCCCCGATCCAACATACAAGACGTCCGCGACTCCAGGTTCCGGCAAGGGCTGTGTATGAAGTGTGGGGAAAGTGGCCACTTCGCCTCGGCGTGTCCAAGAGGAGGGGGAAAGGGCCCGAAGACCTCAACTCCAGGACCTGCAGGCACCCCGACTCGGGGGAAGACCCCCATGAAACCCCGGGCTTTGCAGCTGGAAGGGGCAACGAGTGAGCAGGGAGAGCTGGAGCTGATGGAAACCCAGATGTCGGGAAACTCCAACGGCCTGCAGTGAGCGGCGCAGAACTGCAGGTCCCCCACAACGAAGCGCCATCTCCGGTGAGCATCCCCGGCCCCTTGTTATATATGGTAGTGACTGTGGTAACCCCAGGATCAGGAACCCACATGAGGGTCCGCGCTTTAATCGACTCTGGGTGCGCGCGAGACCTCATCAGCCCCCTAGTAGTGGAGGGGCTGGGACCCAAAGTCACCCCGTTAGCGGAACCCCTGAAATTTACCCAGATGGATGGGTCCGAGATGAAGGAGGAGTGCATAGCAGAGACTGAGAACTTAATTTTGGGAACGGGGAACCACTGGGAGAAGAGAGCTTTCGTCATAACCCCCAATGCCCAATTCCCTATGGTGTTAGGTAGCCCTTGGCTCGGGGCGCACGACCCCTATATAAAATGGAGCGAGGGGAAGATTTCGTGGGTAGACGAACGTTGCCAGAGCCATCGTTGGGACCCAGGATGGGGTCCCGGGCCCCCCAGCCCGCCGTCTCCCGCGGCCGCCCTCGCTCTCGTCCCGGCCATGGTGCCTAAGGAATATAGAGACTTACTGGAAGTGTTTAGTGAGACCGAGGCGGACGAGTTGCCCCCCCACCGGTTGTCGGACTGTGCCATAGAGCTCCTCCCGGGCGAAAAACTCCCAAAGGGTAAATTGTATTCCATGAGCCCGGCGGAGCGAGAAGAGTTGCGGAAGTTCCTGGACAAAAATCTGGCCAGGGGGTTTATCCGCCCCGCCAAGTCCCCTTTTGCGGCGCCCGTGCTATTCCGAAAGAAAAAGGACGGCGGCTTGCGATTGTGCACGGATTATCGGGGGCTAAACGCAGTCTCCACCTCTAATGCTTACCCCCTCCCGTTAATAAAAGACCTTTTAACGGAGGCGGCCAAGGGGAAGATTTTCACCAAGTTGGATCTGCGAGATGCCTACTTCAGGGTGCGCATAAGGGAGGGGGATGAACCCAAGACTGCTTTCAACACCCCCCTGGGGCAGTTTGAATACCTCGTGATGCCGTTCGGCTTAAGTGGCGCGCCCGGGGTCTTTATGAGTTTAATCAACGAAGTGTTGCACAAGCACCTATTTAAGGGCGTGTTATGTTACATAGATGATATCTTGATCTATTCCACTGATAAGAACGAACATGTGACTTTGGTTCGAGAAGTGCTGTCAACATTACTAAAAAACCAGCTGTTTGTGAAACTATCTAAGTGCGAGTTTCACCGCGAGTCTGTGGACTTCCTGGGCTACCGCATTTCTCAGAAGGGGTTGGAAATGGACCCGGGGAAAGTGGAAGCGGTGGTGCAATGGGAGGCTCCGCGAACGAGAAAGCAGCTGCAGAGCCTATTAGGATTTTGTAACTTCTATCGGACTTTCATCAAGGACTTTGCCAAAGTCACCCTTCCCTTAACGGACTTGTTAAAAACCAAGGGGAGGGGTCCTGAGGCAGGAAAGCCGGGAGAGAAACTGGCGTGGAATGGGGAGTGTCAGAAGGCATTTGAGGCTTTAAAAACTCTTTTTACCTCGGAGCCTATTTTGGCGCACCCGGATGAGACTAAAGACTTTATAATCCATGTTGATGCCTCGGATGTAGCAATGGGGGGGGCCATCCTGCAAAGGGACGCCGAAGGGAAACTACACCCCTTAGCGTACATATCAAAGAAGTTCAATGAAACGGAGAGGAATTGGTCGGTGTGGGACAAGGAAGCTGCGGCCATTAGATTGGCGCTCACTACCTGGCGCCACTGGCTGGAAGGGGCGCAAACTCCGTTCGAAATATGGACGGATCATAAGAACTTAGAGGCTTTGCGCACGCAGCGGTCCCTCAACGCCAAACAACTGCGCTGGGCGGACTTCTTCTCAAAATGTAACTTTGTGTTAAAGCACTTTCCTGGGAAGGCTAACTCCCTGGCAGACGCGTTGTCCAGATTGCCCCAACACGAGAGTCTGAAAGACGGGGTGTTCGATTCCATGTTCTCCCCCCGGCAGCTGGGAGGAGTGGTTGTCACCAGGAGCAAAGCAAAGAAAACCGAGCTCACCACTGGGAACTGTCAATGGGGGGGGGGGATATGCCCCTGAGGAAATAGAGGAATTAGAAGCAATGGGAGAGTGCGAAAAGAGACAGGACAATGTTTGGTTCCGTGGGGACAAATTAGTGGTGCCAAAAACCAAACGCAAAGAAATCCTGCTAAATTGTCACTCCTCTAAGCTTGCCGGACACTTTGGGTTCCTAAAAACCCTTAACCTGATCCAACGGCAATTCTGGTGGCCGCGCATGCGCCGAGACGTCTCGGATTTCGTCTCGGCATGTCAAACCTGCTTAATGTGTAAAAAACGGGGGGGTAAAGTTCCGGGATTGTTACACCCCCTCCCCACGGCGTCCAGGCCCTGGGAAGACATAGCCATGGACTTCATTACCAATTTGCCCCCCTCAAAAGGAAAAACAGTGATCTGGGTAGTAGTGGACACGTTTTCCAAACAAGCCCATTTCACTCCTTTCAAACAGTTACCCACCGCCAAAGGGATGGCTAAAGCCTTCTTTAATCAGGTGATAAAACTACATGCTTTTCCGAGAAGGGTGGTGTCCGATCGCGGAAGTCAGTTCGTTGCCACCTTCTGGCGGGAGCTTTTAAAGCTAATGGACATAGAACCTGCCTTAAGCTCGGGTTACCATCCAGAAACCGATGGCCAATCCGAGCGAACTAATCAAATTCTGGAGCAGTTTTTAAGGTGCTACACCAACTACCACCAAGATAACTGGGTGGAATTGTTACCCTTTGCAGAATATAGCTACAACAATGCAGTGCATTCCTCCACCGGAGTCTCACCTTTTATGGCAGTGGGAGGTTTTGAAGGTAAACCGCTCCCCACCCTCAAGGAAGACCCCCAGGCTCCCCCTTCAGACTTCAAAAACTGGTGGTCCAGTCTCCAAGATTCCTGGCCGTTGATTGGTAAAGCCTTGGACCATGCCAAGGAGGACTATAAAAAATATGCTGATCGTGGCCGAGCACCGGGATGGGACCTTCAACCCGGGGACTCAGTTTATCTATCTACCAAAAATATCCACGGGCTGCAGCCCAGCAGAAAATTAGGATGGAAATATGTGGCACCCTTTAAAGTGCTGCGAAAAATCTCTGACTCTCACAGCCACCTTCTATACAACTATAGCAAAAAGGTGCTCCATACTGCCACTTAGTGGGATTCCTCGGGAGTAACGCAGAAAGTCCTTTTGTGTAACAAACTATTACAATTTACAATCCAATGTATTTCTTGGATAGTATTCATTGATTACTCTTCTGTGAACTCTTGGTTAGACAACAGTGAAATTTCTACGTTTTACAAAGTGATATCAGTACAGTGTCAGTTATCACTCCTTGTACAACCAACTTCAAAATCTGATGAATGTATCTCTGGCATTCAATGTAACTGCTCTTACAGTTGCTATATCATGCTTTTATATGGTTGAGTACATATACAATGAAATGAAGCTACCTTCTATACTACTATAGTAAAAAGGTACTCCATACTGCCACTCAGTGGGATTCCTCGGGAGTAACGCAGAAAGTCATTTTGTGTAACAAACTATTACAATTTACAATCCAATGTATTTCTTGTATAGTATTCATTGATTACTCTTCTGTGAACTTTTGGTTAGACAACAGTGAAATTTCTACGTTTTACAAAGTGATATCAGTACAGTGTCAGTTATCACTCCTTGTACAACCAACTTCAAAATCTGATGAATGTATCTCTTGCATTCAATGTAATTGCTCTAACAGTTGATATATCTTGATTTTATATGGTTGAGTACATATACAATTAAATGAAGCCACCTTCTATACAACTACAGTAAAAAGGTGCTCCATACTGCCACTCAGTGGGATTCCTCGGGAGTAACGCAGAAAGTCATTTTGTGTAACAAACTATTACAATTTACAATCCAATGTATTTCTTGTATAGTATTCATTGATTACTCTTCTGCGATCTCTTGGTTAGACAACAGTGAAATTTCTAGGTTTTACAACGTGATATCAATCCAGTGTCAGTAATCACTCCTTGTACAACCAACTTCAAAATCTGATGAATGTATCTCTTGCATTCAATGTAACTGCTCTTACAGTTGCTATATCATGCTTTTATATGGTTGAGTACATATACAATGAAATGAAGCCACCTTCTATACAACTATAGCAAAAAGGTTCTCCATGCTGCCACTCAGTGGGATTCCTCGGGAGTAACGCAGAAAGTCATTTTGTGTAACAAACTATTACAATTTACAATCCAATGTATTTCTTGGATAGTATTCATTGATTACTCTTCTGTGAACTCTTGGTTAGACAACAGTGAAATTTCTACGTTTTACAAAGTGATATCAGTACAGTGTCAGTTATCACTCCTTGTACAAAGAACTTCAAAATCTGATGAATATATCTCTGGCATTCAATGTAACTGCTCTTACCGTTGCTATATCATGCTTTTATATGGTTGAGTACATATACAATTAAATGAAGCCACCTTCTATACAACTACAGTAAAAAGGTGCTCCATACTGCCACTCAGTGGGATTCCTCGGGAGTAACGCAGAAAGTCATTTTGTGTAACAAACTATTACAATTTACAATCCAATGTATTTCTTGTATAGTATTCATTCATTACTCTTCTGCGATCTCTTGGTTAGACAACAGTGAAATTTCTAGGTTTTACAGCGTGATATCAATACAGTGTCAGTAATCACTCCTTGTACAACCAACTTCAAAATCTGATGAATGTATCTCTTGCATTCAATGTAACTGCTCTTACAGTTGCTATATCATGCTTTTATATGGTTGAGTACATATACAATGAAATGAAGCCACCTTCTATACAACTACAGTAAAAAGGTGCTCCATACTGCCACTCAGTGGGATTCCTCGGGAGTAACGCAGAAAGTCATTTTGTGTAACAAACTATTACAATTTACAATCCAATGTATTTCTTGTATAGTATTCGTTGATTACTCTTCTGCGATCGCTTGGTTAGACAACAGTGAAGTTTCTAGGTTTTCCAACGTGATATCAATACAGTGTCAGTAATCACTCCTTGTACAACCAACTTCAAAATCTGATGAACGTATCTCTTGCATTCAATGTAACTGCTCTTACAGTTGCTATATCATGCTTTTATATGGTTGAGTACATATACAATGAAATGAAGCCACCTTCTATACAACTATAGCAAAAAGGTGCTCCATACTGCCACTCAGTGGGATTCCTCGGGAGTAACGCAGAAAGTCATTTTGTGTAACAAACTATTACAATTTACAATCCAATGTATTTCTTGTATAGTATTCATTACTTACTCTTCTGTGAACTCTTGGTTAGACAACAGTGAAATTTCTACGTTTTACAAAGTGATATCAGGACAGTGTCAGTTATCACTCCTTGTACAACCAACTTTAAAATCTGATGAATGTATCTCTTGCATTCAATGTAACTGCTCTTACAGTTGCTATATCATGCTTTTATATGGTTGAGTACATATACAATGAAATGAAGCCACCTTCTATACAGGTATAGTAAAAAGGTGCTCCATACTGCCACTCAGTGGGATTCCTCGTGAGTAACGCAGAAAGTCATTTTGTGTAACAAACTATTACAATATACAATTTCTTGTATAGTATTCATTGATTACTCTTTTCAATGATCTGTTGGTTACAGGATAGTGATATTTCTAGGTTTTACAAAGTGATATCAGTACAGTGTCAGTTATCACTCCTTGTACAAACAACTTCAAAATCTGATGAATGTATCTCTACCATTCAATGTAACTGCTCTTACAGTTGCTATATCATGCTTCTATATGGTTGAGTACATATACAATGAAATGAAGCCACCTTCTATACAACTATAGCAAAAAGGTGCTCCATACTGCCACTTAGTGGGATTCCTCGGGAGTAACGCAGAAAGTCCTTTTGTGTAACAAACTATTACAATTTACAATCCAATGTATTTCTTGGATAGTATTCATTGATTACTCTTCTGTGAACTCTTGGTTAGACAACAGTGAAATTTCTACGTTTTACAAAGTGATATCAGTACAGTGTCAGTTATCACTCCTTGTACAACCAACTTCAAAATCTGATGAATGTATCTCTGGCATTCAATGTAACTGCTCTTACAGTTGCTATATCATGCTTTTATATGGTTGAGTACATATACAATGAAATGAAGCTACCTTCTATACTACTATAGTAAAAAGGTACTCCATACTGCCACTCAGTGGGATTCCTCGGGAGTAACGCAGAAAGTCATTTTGTGTAACAAACTATTACAATTTACAATCCAATGTATTTCTTGTATAGTATTCATTGATTACTCTTCTGTGAACTTTTGGTTAGACAACAGTGAAATTTCTACGTTTTACAAAGTGATATCAGTACAGTGTCAGTTATCACTCCTTGTACAACCAACTTCAAAATCTGATGAATGTATCTCTTGCATTCAATGTAATTGCTCTAACAGTTGATATATCTTGATTTTATATGGTTGAGTACATATACAATTAAATGAAGCCACCTTCTATACAACTACAGTAAAAAGGTGCTCCATACTGCCACTCAGTGGGATTCCTCGGGAGTAACGCAGAAAGTCATTTTGTGTAACAAACTATTACAATTTACAATCCAATGTATTTCTTGTATAGTATTCATTGATTACTCTTCTACGATCTCTTGGTTAGACAACAGTGAAATTTCTAGGTTTTACAAAGTGATATCAATACAGTGTCAGTTCTCACTCCTTGTACAACGAACTTCAAAATGTGATGAATGTATCTCTGGCATTCAATGTAACTGCTCTTACCGTTGCTATATCATGCTTTTATATGGTTGAGTACATATACAATGAAATAAAGCCACCTTCTATACATCTACAGTAAAAAGGTACTCCATACTGCCACTCAGTGGGATTCCTCGGGAGTAACGCAGAAAGTCATTTTGTGTAACAAACTATTACAATTTACAATCCAATGTATTTCTTGTATAGTATTCATTGATTACTCTTCTGCGATCTCTTGGTTAGACAACAGTGAAATTTCTACGTTTTACAACGTGATATCAATACAGTGTCAGTAATCACTCCTTGTACAACCAACTTCAAAATCTGATGAACGTATCTCTGGCATTCAATGTAACTGCTCTTACAGTTGCTATATCATGCTTTTATATGGTTGAGTACATATACAATGAAATGAAGCCACGTTCTATACAACTATAGCAAAAAGGTGCTCCATACTGCCACTCAGTGGGATTCCTCGGGAGTAACGCAGAAAGTCATTTTGTGTAACAAACTATTACAATTTACAATCCAATGTATTTCTTGGATAGTATTCATTAATTACTCTGCTGTGAACTCTTGGTTAGACAACAGTGAAATTTCTACGTTTTTCAAAGTGATATCAATACAGTGTCAGTTATCACTCCTTGTACAACCAACTTCAAAATCTGATGAATGTATCTCTTGCATTCAATGTAACTGCTCTTACCGTTGCTATATCATGCTTTTATATGGTTGAGTACATATACAACGAAATGAAGCCACCTTCTATACAACTACAGTAAAACGGTGCTCCATACAGCCAGTCAGTTGGATTCCTCGGGAGTAACGCAGAAAGTCATTTTGTGTAACAAACTATTACAATTTACAATCCAATGTATTTCTTGTATAGTATTCATTGATTACTCTTCTGTGAACTCTTGGTTAGACAACAGTGAAATTTGTAGATTTTTCAAAGTGATATCAATACAGTGTCAGTTATCACTCCTTGTACAACCAACTTCAAAATCTGTTGAATGTATCTCTTGCATTCAATGTAACTGCTCTTACCGTTGCTATATCATGCTTTTATATGGTTGAGTACATATACAATGAAATGAAGCCACCTTCTATACAACTACAGTAAAAAGGTGCTCCATACTGCCACTCAGTGGGATTCCTCGGGAGTAACGCAGAAAGTCATTTTGTGTAACAAACTATTACAATTTACAATCCAATGTATTTCTTGTATAGTATTCGTTGATTACTCTTCTGCGATCGCTTGGTTAGACAACAGTGAAATTTCTAGGTTTTCCAACGTGATATCAATACAGTGTCAGTAATCACTCCTTGTACAACCAACTTCAAAATCTGATGAACGTATCTCTTGCATTCAATGTAACTGCTCTTACAGTTGCTATATCATGCTTTTATATGGTTGAGTACATATACAATGAAATGAAGATACAACTATAGTAAAAAGGAGCTCCATACTGCCACTCAGTGGGATTCCTCGGGAGTAACGCAGAAAGTCATTTTGTGTAACAAACTATTACAATATATAATTTCTTGTATAGTATTCATTGATTACTCTTTTCAATGATCTGTTGGTTACAGGATAGTGATATTTCTTGATTTTACAAAGTGATTTTAAGTACAGTGTCAGTTATCACTCCTTGTACAAACAACTTCAAAATCTGATGAATGTATCTCTGGCATTCAATGTAACTGCTCTTACAGTTGCTATATCATGCTTTTATATGGTTGAGTACATATACAATGAAATGAAGCCACCTTCTATACAACTATAGTAAAAAGGAGCTCCATACTGCCACTCAGTGGGATTCCTCGGGAGTAACGCAGAAAGTCATTTTGTGTAACAAACTATTACAATATATAATTTCTTGTATAGTATTCATTGATTACTCTTTTCAATGATCTGTTGGTTACAGGATAGTGATATTTCTAGGTTTTACAAAGTGATATCAGTACAGTGTCAGTTATCACTCCTTGTACAAAGAACTTCAAAATCTGATGAATGTATCTCTGGCATTCAATGTAACTGCTCTTACAGTTGCTATATCATGCTTTTATATGGTTGAGTACATATACAATGAAATGAAGCCACCTTCTATACAACTATAGCAAAAAGGTGCTCCATGCTGCCACTCAGTGGGATTCCTCGGGAGTAACGCAGAAAGTCATTTTGTGTAACAAACTATTACAATTTACAATCAAATGTATTTCTTGTATAGTATTCATTGATTACTCTTCTGTGAACTCTTGGTTAGACAACAGTGAAATTTCTACGTTTTACAAAGTGATATCAGTACAGTGTCAGTTATCACTCCTTGTACAAAGAACTTCAAAATCTGATGAATATATCTCTGGCATTCAATGTAACTGCTCTTACCGTTGCTATATCATGCTTTTATATGGTTGAGTACATATACAATTAAATGAAGCCACCTTCTATACAACTACAGTAAAAAGGTGCTCCATACTGCCACTCAGTGGGATTCCTCGGGAGTAACGCAGAAAGTCATTTTGTGTAACAAACTATTACAATTTACAATCCAATGTATTTCTTGTATAGTATTCATTCATTACTCTTCTGCGATCTCTTGGTTAGACAACAGTGAAATTTCTAGGTTTTACAGCGTGATATCAATACAGTGTCAGTAATCACTCCTTGTACAACCAACTTCAAAATCTGATGAATGTATCTCTTGCATTCAATGTAACTGCTCTTACCGTTGCTATATCATGCTTTTATATGGTTGAGTACATATACAATGAAATGAAGCCACCTTCTATACAACTATAGTAAAACGGAGCTCCAGACTGCCACTCAGTGGGATTCCTTGGGAGTAACGCAGAAAGTCATTTTGTGTAACAAACTATTACAATATATAATTTCTTGTATAGTGTTCATTGATTACTCTTTTCAATGATCTGTTGGTTACAGGATAGTGATATTTCTAGGTTTTACAAAGTGATTTTAAGTACAGTGTCAGTTATCACTCCTTGTACAAACAACTTCAAAATCTGATGAATGTATCTCTGGCATTCAATGTAACTGCTCTTACAGTTGCTATATCATGCTTTTATATGGTTGAGTACATATACAATTAAATGAAGCCACCTTCTATACAACTATAGTAAAAAGGAGCTCCATACTGCCACTCAGTGGGATTCCTCGGGAGTAACGGAGAAAGTCATTTTGAGTAACAAACTATTACAATATATAATTTCTTGTATAGTATTCATTGATTACTCTTTTCAATGATCTGTTGGTTACAGGATAGTGATGTTTCTAGGTTTTACAAAGTGATATCAGTACAGTGTCAGTTATCACTCCTTGTACAAACAACTTCAAAATCTGATGAATGTATCTCTGGCATTCAATGTAACTCTTCTTACAGTTGCTATATAATGCTTTTATATGGTTGAGTACATATACAATGAAATGAAGCCACCTTCTATACAACTATAGCAAAAAGGTGCTCCATACTGCCACTCAGTGGGATTCCTCGGGAGTAACGCAGAAAGTCATTTTGTGTAACAAACTATTACAATTTACAATCCAATGTATTTCTTGTATAGTATTCATTGATTACTCTTCTGTGAACTCTTGGTTAGACAACAGTGAAATTTCTACGTTTTACAAAGTGATATGAGGACAGTGTCAGTTATCACTCCTTGTACAACCAACTTTAAAATCTGATGAATGTATCTCTTGCATTCAATGTAACTGCTCTTACAGTTGCTATATCATGCTTTTATATGGTTGAGTACATATACAATGAAATGAAGCCACCTTCTATACAAGTATAGTAAAAAGGTGCTCCATACTGCCACTCAGTGGGATTCCTCGTGAGTAACGCAGAAAGTCATTTTGTGTAACAAACTATTACAATATACAATTTCTTGTATAGTATTCATTGATTACTCTTTTCAATGATCTGTTGGTTACAGGATAGTGATATTTCTAGGTTTTACAAAGTGATATCAGTACAGTGTCAGTTATCACTCCTTGTACAAACAACTTCAAAATCTGATGAATGTATCTCTGCCATTCAATGTAACTGCTCTTACAGTTGCTATATCATGCTTCTATATGGTTGAGTACATATACAATGAAATGAAGCCACCTTCTATACAACTATAGCAAAAAGGTGCTCCATACTGCCACTTAGTGGGATTCCTCGGGAGTAACGCAGAAAGTCATTTTGTGTAACAAACTATTACAATTTACAATCCAATGTATTTCTTGGATAGTATTCATTGATTACTCTTCTGTGAACTCTTGGTTAGACAACAGTGAAATTTCTACGTTTTACAAAGTGATATCAGTACAGTGTCAGTTATCACTCCTTGTACAACCAACTTCAAAATCTGATGAATGTATCTCTGGCATTCAATGTAACTGCTCTTACAGTTGCTATATTGCGCTTTTATATGGTTGAGTACATATACAATGAAATGAAGCCACCTTCTATACAACTACAGTAAAAAGGTGCTCCATACTGCCACTCAGTGGGATTCCTCGGGAGTAACGCAGAAAGTCATTTTGTGTAACAAACTATTACAATATATAATTTCTTGTATAGTATTCATTGATTACTCTTTTCAATGATCTGTTGGTTACAGGATAGTGATATTTCTAGGTTTTACAAAGTGATATCAGTACAGTGTCAGTTATCACTCCTTGTACAAACAACTTCAAAATCTGATGAAAGTATCTCTGGCATTCAATGTAATTGCTCTTACAGTTGATATATCATGTTTCTACATGATTGAGTACATATACAATGAAATGAAGCCACCTTCTATACAGCTGGAGGAAAAAGGTGCTCCATTCTGCCACTCAGTGGGATTCCTCGGGAGTAACGCAGAAAGTCATTTTGTGTAACAAAATATTACAATTTACAATCCAATGTATTTCTTGTATAGTATTCATTGATTACTCTTCTGTGAACTCTTGGTTAGAGAATAGTGAAATTTCTAAGTTTTTCAAAGTGATATCAATACAGTGTCAGTTCTCACTCCTTGTACAATCAACTTCAAAATCTGATGAATGTATCTCTTGCGTTCAATGTAACTGCTCTTACCGTTTCTATATCATCCTTTTATATAGTTGAGTACATATACAATGAAATAAAGCCACCTTCTATACAACTACAGTAAAAAGGTGCTCCATACTGCCACTCAGTGGGATTCCTCGGGAGTAACGCAGAAAGTCATTTTGTGTAACAAACTATTACAATTTACAATCCAATGTATTTCTTGTATAGTATTCATTGATTACTCTTCTGCGATCTCTTGGTTAGACAACAGTGAAATTTCTTGGTTTTACAACGTGATATCAATATAGTGTCAGTAATCACTCCTTGTAGAACCAACTTCAAAATCTGATGAATGTATCTCTTGCATTCAATGTAACTGCTCTTACAGTTGCTATATCATGGTTTTATATGGTTGAGTACATATACAATGAAATGAAGCCACCTTCTATACAACTATAGTAAAAAGGTGCTCCATACTGCCACTCAGTGGGATTCCTCGGGAGTAACGCAGAAAGTCATTTTGTGTAACAAACTATTACAATATATAATTTCTTGTATAGTATTCATTGATTACTCTTTTCAATGATCTGTTGGTTACAGGATAGTGATATTTCTAGGTTTTACAAAGTGATATCAGTACAGTGTCAGTTATCACTCCTTGTACAAACAACTTCAAAATCTGATGAAAGTATCTCTGGCATTCAATGTAATTGCTCTTACAGTTGATATATCATGCTTCTACATGATTGAGTACATATACAATGAAATGAAGCCACCTTCTATACAGCTGGAGGAAAAAGGTGCTCCATTCTGCCACTCAGTGGGATTCCTCGGGAGTAACGCAGAAAGTCATTTTGTGTAACAAACTATTACAATTTACAATCCAATGTATTTCTTGGATAGTATTCATTGATTACTCTTCTGTGAACTCTTGGTTAGACAACAGTGAAATTTCTACGTTTTACAAAGTGATATCAGTACAGTGTCAGTTATCACTCCTTGTACAACCAACTTCAAAATCTGATGAATGTATCTCTTGTATTCAATGTAATTGCTCTTGCGGTTGATATATCTTGATTTTATATTGTTGAGTACATATACAATGAAATGAAGCCACCTTCTATACAGCTGGAGGAAAAAGGTGCTCCATACTGCCACTAAGTGGGATTCCTCGGGAGAAACGCAGAAAGTCATTAATGTAACAAACTATTACAATATATAATTTCTTGTATAGTATTCATTGATTACTCTTTTCAATGATCTGTTCATTACAGGATAGTGATATTTCTCGGTTTTACAAAGTGCTATCAGTACAGTGTCAGTTATCACTCCTTGTACAACCACCTTCAAAATCTGATGAATGTATGTCTTGCATTCAATGTAATTGCTCTTGCAGTTGATATATCTTGATTTTATATGGTTGAGTACATATACAATTAAATGAAGCCACCTTCTATACAGCTGGAGGAAAAAGGTGCTCCATATTGCCACTCAGTGGGATTCTTCGGGAGAAACGCAGAAAGTCATTTTGTGTAACAAACTATTACAATATATAATTTCTTGTATAGTATTCATTGATTACTCTTTTCAATGATCTGTTCGTTACAAGATAGTGATATTTCTAGGTTTTACAAAGTGATATCAGTACAGTGTCAGTTATCACTCCTTGTACAACCACCTTCAAAATCTGATGAATGTATGTCTTGCATTCAATGTAATTGCACTTACAGTCGATATAACATGCTTTTGCAAGATTGAGTACATATACAATGAAATGAAGCCACCTTCTATACAGCTGGAGGAAAAAGGTGCTCCATATTGCCACTCAGTGGGATTCTTCGGGAGAAACGCAGAAAGTCATTTTGTGTAACAAACTATTACAATATATAATTTCTTGTATAGTATTCATTGATTACTCTTTTCAATGATCTGTTGGTTACAAGATAGTGATATTTCTAGGTTTTACAAAGTGATATCAGTACAGTGTCAGTTATCGCTCCTTATACAACCAACTTCAAAATCTGATGAATGTATGTCTTGCATTCAATGTAATTGCTCTTACAGTTGATATATCTTGATTTTATATGGTTGAGTACATATACAATTAAATGAAGCCACCTTCTATACAGCTGGAGGAAAAAAATTTCTAGGTTTTACAAAGTGATATCAATACAGTGTCAGTTATCACTCCTTGTACAACCAACTTGAAAATCTGATGAATGTATGTCTTGCATTCAATGTAACTGCTCTTACCGTTGCTATATCATGCTTTTATATGGTTCAGTACATATAGAATGAAATGAAGCCACCTTCTATACAGCTCGAGGAAAAAGGTGCTCCATACTGCCACTCAGTGGGATTCCTCGGGAGTAACACAGAAAATTATTTTGTGTAACAAACTATTACAATTTAGAATCCAATGTATTTCTTGTATAGTATTCATTGATTACTCTTCTGCGATCTCTTGGTTAGACAACAGTGAAATTTCTAGGTTTTACAAAGTGATATCAATACAGTGTCAGTTATCACTCCTTTTACAACCAACTTCAAAATCTGATGAATGTATGTCTTGCATTCAATGTAACTGCTCTTACCGTTGCTATATCATGCTTTTATATGGTTGAGTACATATACAATGAAATGAAGCCATCTTCTATACCACTATAGTAAAAAGATGCTGCATACTGCCACTCAGTGGGATTCGTCGGGAGTAACGCAGAAAGTCATTTTGTGTAACAAACTATTACAATATATAATTTCTTGTATAGTATTCATAGATTACTCTTTTCAGTGATCTGTTGGTTACCGGATAGTGATATTTCTAGGTTTTACAAAGTGATATCAGTACAGTGTCAGTTATCACTCCTTGTACAACCCACTTCACAAGCTGATGAAAGTATGTTTTGCATTCAATGTAATTGCTCTTACAGTTGATATATCTTGCTTTTATATGATTGAGTACATATACAATTAAATGAAGCCACCTTCTATACAGCTAGAGGAAAAAGGTGCTCCATACTGCCACTCAGTGGGTTTCCTCGGGAGTAATACAGAAAGTCATTTTGTGTAACAAACTATTACAATATACAATTTCTTGTATAGTATTCATTGATTACATAGCAAAATATCAAACTTTCAACTCCAACAATTTAAAATAATGAACCGGTGGTATTTAACAGCTGAGCGCCTTTTTAAATGCAGATTTAAATCGACCCCCTTGTGCTGGAAACAATGCCAACAGGTTGGTTCTTTAGTTCCCTGTTGGTGGGCTTGCCCCAAAATAAACGTATTTTGGAAATCTGTAATATTGGAAATCAAGACGGTTATTGGTGTGGAAATACCAAATACTCCAGAAACCTTGTTGTTGAATCTTTGGCCAGATTCGCTTGCCTCTAATCAAACATTGGAAATTGTTGCTCTGATGTTGTTAGCAGCAAAAAATCTTATTGCTTCCAACTGGAAAACCATAAAAATTCCTACTTTGGGTCAGTGGATATCCAAACTTTGGGATGTGATGGTATCTGATAAACTTGCACTCCAACTTACCCTGGCTGACAATCCACATCAAACAAACACTTTTGAAAAGAAATGGTTCAGCTTTATTAATTATATTGCTACCCACCAACCGCATAAATATTGTATCCCGGATAAATAAAATTCTGAGATACTAAGTTTTTTGTATGAGTCATGATGAGTTACTGTTAGATGTTTAAAAGTTTTTTATTAGGGTTAGTTAGATTGTTAAATTTTGAATTATTGTTAAATGTATTTTAATTACAGTGTTGGACTGTCATTTACCAATCTTATACTGTATTGAGATTCAAAGTTTGTAAGAGTGACAATTATCTTTATTGTACTGTTCAATGCTGTGTTGTTGTTGTGTTGCTGTTGTTTTTTTATTATAAAAAATAATTAAAATTGTTAATTGCAAAAAAAAAAAATGGCCACCTGCAAAGATCACAGTGATCACCAGGGCCTAACCCAAATGGCTGCCCACAGCCCCCTAGAATGCCAGGGAGACTATGCCCAATATCAGGGCTTTCAAAAAGATGGCCTCAAATGGCAAAATTAACTTTACAAATGGCAGCAACTGGAGGGAGGGGGAATACCGCAAACAACCACCACCCAGCCACCTAACTGGCTGCCACCTCTGCCGAAAGACCGATAGGGGGGCTGACTTAACTAAAAATTAAGATGCACACTCCCCTCAGTTGCACCCCTGGGGCTTTAATAGATGGTGGGGGAACCCGGCGGCACAAGCCGCAGCCGCCTTAACACTAATTACCGGGGGGGCAATCAAAAGATGCCAAAGAGAGACACAGCTCCCCGCTGCAGCTCGGGCCGCCGGGAACGCCGGGAACACCGCCCAGCCCCCCAAAACGCCGCTGCCACCCACGCAAAGGAGCCGGCCGTCCCAGGCAAGCTCCTCGCCGCCATTCCCACTGCCGCTGTAAACAAGGGAGCCACGCTCCCAGGAACCGTCGCCGCCGCTTGCCCCTCAAACACAACGCCGCCCCAAACACCAGCTTCCAAAACAAGCCCGCAGCAACAAACTACTGGGGGGGTGGAAGCTCCAGCCCACCCCTCAGAGCGTAAAGAGGCAGCCGATAGGCTGTCCCCAACACCGCCACCCAACGCCTGCCGAATTCACCCGCCGCCCCAGAAGAGCAGCAGCTGCTGTTCACAAAGGGGGGGCACCACAAGAAGCCGCGCTTTTCAACGGGGGGGCGGGGCGAGAAGCCGTGTTTTGACAACAGGGGGGACCAGCCGTCGCTGCCTCTCGTCCACTGAAGCCGCTGACCCAATCCAGCCGCCACAGTCCTCCGGGCTCCAGCAGCAGTCCCAAGGACGAAGAGACGCTCCGCGTGCTCTGCTAAGTAAGAGCACGTGGAGCAACGGCCATGGCGGGAGCGGGGCGCAGGCTCTTATAGAGCAAGCCCCGCCCCCACCTGCTCTGAGACACGCGGCAGCGCGTTAGTTGCTGCCTCGCATCCATCGAGGCGGCAAAGCAGCCCCCGGGAGCCATGGCTTTGCCAGGCGCCCGGGAGCTCAGTTATTGCTCTTACAGTTGATATATCATGCTTTTATATGGTTGAGTACATAGACAATGAAATGAAGCCACCTTCTAGACAGCTAGAGGAAAGAGGTGCCCCAGAATGCCGCTCAGTGGTATTCCTCGAGAGTAACGCCGAAAGTCATTTTTTGTAACAAAGTATTACAATTTACAATCCAATGTATTTCTTTTATTGTATTCATTGATTACTCTTTTCTATGATCTGTTGGTAACATGAAAGTGATATTTCTAGGTTTTACAAAGAGATATCAATACAGTGTCAGTTATCACTCCTTGTACAACCAACTTTAAAATCTGATGAATGTATGTCTTGCATTCAATGTTATTGCTCTTACAGTTGATATATCATGCTTTTATATGGTTGAGTACGGCAGTATGGGGCACCTTCTATATAGCTAGAGAAAAAAGGTGCCCCATACTGCCACTCAGTGGAATTTCTCGGGAGTAACACCAAAAGTCATTTTTTGTAACAAACTATTACAATTTACAATCCAATCTATTTCTTGTATTGTATTCATTGATTACTCTTTTCTATGACATGACAGTGATATTTCTAGGTTTTACAAAGAGGTATCAATACAATGTCATTTATTGCTCTTACAGTTGATATATCATCCTTTTATATGGTTGAGTACATATACAATGATATGAGGCCTCCTTCTATACAGCTAGAGGAAAAAGGTGCCCCATACTGCCGCTCAGTGGGATTCCTTGGGAGTAACGCCGAAATTCATTTTTTGTAACAAACTATTACAATTTATAATCCAATCTATTTCTTGTATAGTATTCATTGATTACTCTTCTGTCATCTCTTGGTTAGATGAAAGTGAAATTTCTAGGTTTTACAAAGTGATATCAATACAGTTTCTGTATTGGTTCAATGTTATTGTTCTTACAGTTGATATATCATGCTTTTAGTAATGCCGAAAGTCATTTTTTGTAACAAACTAGTGTTTGTGTATGGTATCACTAACAAGGGGTTTTTGTAGGGTTAGGGTTAGGGCTAGAGTTAGGGCAAGGGTTAGGATTAGGGTTACTGTTTGGGTTAGTGTTAGTTTTAGGGTTAGGGGTAGGGGTAGGGATAGGTCTCGGGCTCAGGCTAGTTTTAGGGTAAGTGTTAGGATTAGGGCTTGGGTTAGTGTTAGCGTTAGGTCTAGGACTATGGCTAGGGTTAGATTTAGGGTTTTTGTTAAATTGGGTTAATTTTAGGGTTAGGCCTTGGTCTTGGGCTTGGGGTATATGTCGGGTTAGGGTTAGGGTCAGGTTTAGGTCAAGGGTTAGGATTAGGGTTACTTTTAGGGTTAGTGTTAGGGCTCAGGCTAAGTTTAGGTCTGGGGCTTGGACTAGTGTTTGGGTTTGTTTTAGGGTTGGTTTAGTGTTAGAGCTAGGGCTAGGGCTACTGCTATAATTGGGGTTAGGATTAGGGTAGGGGTAGGGCTAAGTTTAGGGTTAGGGTTAGGTTTTGTGTAGGGTTACTGGTAGGACGAAAGTTAGGGTTAGGGTTAGGGTTAGAGTTAGGGCTAGGGTTAGGGTCAGGACTAGCTTTATGGCTAGGATTAGGGTTATTGCTAGGTCTAGTATTAGGTTTAGGGCTAGGGTTAGTGTTAGGGTTTTTGTTAGGACTAAAGTTAGGGCTAGTGTTAAGGTAAGCATTAGGGCTAGAGTTAGGGTTAGGTTTAGGCTTAGGGTTAGGCCTAGGGCTTTGACAAGGGTTAGGGTTAGGGCAAGGGTTAGGGTTAGGGTTAGGTTTTGTGCAGGGTCAGGGTTAGAGTTAGGTCTAGGTCTAGGGTTAGGGTTAGCGCTAGGACTAGGTTTATGGCTTGGATTAGGGTTAGGGTTAGGGCTAGGGCTAGGGCTAGGGCTAGGGTTAGTTTTAGTTTTAGGGTTAGGGCTAGGGCTAAGGTTAGGTCTGGGGCTTGGGCTAGTGTTTGGGTTTGTTTTCGGTTTACTGTTAGAGCTAGGGCTACTGCTATAATTAAGGTTAGGGTTAGGGCTAGGGCTAATTAAGGTTAGGGTTAGGATTATGTTTTGGGTAGGGTTAGTGTTAGGGCTAATGGTTGGGTTAGGGTTAAAGTTAGGGCCAGGGCCAGGGCTAGGGTTAGGGTTAGGGTAAGGGTAAGGGCTAGGACTAGATTTATGGCTAGTATTAGGTTTAGGTCAAGGGTTAGGTTTAGATCTAAGGCTAGGGTAAGGGCTAAGGCTAGGGTTACAAATTGGGCTAGGGTTAGGGTTTAGGCTAGGACTACGTTTAGTGTTAGGGTTTAGGTTAGGGTTAGGGCTAGGGTTAGGGTTAGGGTAAGAGCTAGGGCTAGGGGAGGGTTAGGTTTAGGGTTAGGGCTAAATCTTGGGTTAGGGTTAGGATTTGGGTTAGTGTTAGAGCTAGGATTAGGGCTTGTGTTAGGGCTAAAGATAGGTCTAGGGTAAATGTAAGGTTTTGGGTTCAGGTTAGGGCTAGAGTTAGAGTTAGGGTTAGGCCTAGGGTTAGGGCTAGGGTTAGGGTTAGGTTTTTGGCTAGGGCTAGGGTTATGGCTAGGGCTAGGGTTATAGTAAGGGCTAGGGTTAGGATTAAGGTTATGGTTAGGTTTAGGGTTTAGGCTAGGGTTAGGTTTTGGGTAACGACTAGATTTATGGTTAGGGTTTGGGTTAGGGTTTTGGTAAGGGTTAGGGCTAAAATTAGGTATAGGGTTGGGTTACGGTTAGGGGTAGGGTTAGGGTTAGGGCTACAGCTTGTGTTAGGGCTAGGTCTTTTTCTAGGGTTATGGTGTGGGCTAAAGTTAGGGAGATGGTTAGGCCTAGGGTTAAAGTTAGGGTTAGGGCTATGGTTAGGGCTAGGGCTGGGTTTAGGGTTTGTGTTAGGGCTAAATTTAGGTCTATGGTAAAGGTAAGGGTTAGGACTCACGTTACAGCTAGGGTTAGGTTTAGGGTTCGGCCTACACTTAGGCCTAGGGTTAGGGTTAGGGTTAGGTTTATGACAAGGGCTAGGGTTAGATTTTGGGCTAGGGCTAGGGTTACGGTTTGGGTTAGGGTTAGGGCAAGGGCTAGGGCTGTAGTTAGGTTTAGGGTTTGGGTTAAGGTTAGGGGTAGGGTTACTGTTATTGTTAGGGCTAGGGCTAGAGCTTGTGCTAGGGTAAAAGATAGGGCTAGGGCTATGTCCAGGGTTAGGGTTAGCATTAGGGCTAGGGTTAGGGCAAGGGTTAGGATTACGTTTACTCTTAGGGTTATGGTTAGGTCTAGGGCTACATCTAGGCTTAGGGTTATGGTTTGGGGTAGGGCTAGGGCTACATCTCGTGCTGGCTTAGCGTTAGGGTTAGGATTAGGGTTTGGGTGAGAGTTAGGGCTAGGGCTAGGGTTAGGGTTAGGGGTAGGGGTAGGGGTAGGGGTAGGGCTGGGCCTAGGGCTATGTTTAGGGTTTGTGTGAGGGTTAGGGTTCATGTTAGAGCTAGGGCTAGGCCTAGGTCTAGTGTTAGGGTTAGGGTTAGGGCTAGGGCTTGTGCAAGGGATATGTATAGGGTTAGGGCTAGAGTTAGTGCAAGGGTTAGGATTAGGGTTTCTGTGAGGGTTAGTGTTAGTGTTAAGCTTAGGGCTGGGGGTACGGTTAGGTCTCGGGCTAGTTTTAGGGTTAGTGTAAGGGTTAGGGTTAGGTCTAGGGCTATGTCTAGGGTTAGGTTTAGGGTTTGGGTTAGGTCTTGGGTTAGTGTTAGGGCTGGGGTTTGGGCTAGGGGTATGTGTAAAGTTTGGGTTAGGTCTTGGGTTAGTGTTAGGGCAAGGGTTAGGATTAGGGTTACTGATAGGGTTATTGTTAGGGTTAGGGCTAGGGCTTGGGCTAGTGTTTGGGTTTGTGTTACGGTTGGGTTAGTGTTAGAGATAGGTCTAGGGATACTGCTATAATTAGGGTTAGGATTAGGGTTAGGGTTGGTGTTGCAGTTAGGATTGCGGTTAAGGTTAGGTTTGAGTTCAGGGTAGGGTGAGGGTGGTGGTAAGGGTTAAGGTTGAAGTTCGGGTTTAGTTTCGTTTAATTTAAGTTTGGCAAGAGTAGATAATACTATATTGTAGTAGCTAACAAGTGGATAATATTGAATATAGCAAATTTTTTGCAGTTTAGAGGGTTAGGACTGACTCCTAATAGTAAGTGGATTGTGCTATTGGGAAAACTTTATATTAGCCGCAAATTAATCATTAGAAGATTGCAATAAGTTCTTTAACGTACAACTTTATATCTTGGAACTGAACAAGCAATTGTAGAGAATTACAGTGCAGATTTTAAAACACAAACCAAATATTGCTTTCTTACAAGAACCACATCTTAGGAAAGAAACAGACCCAGTGTTAGCAAACTCTTGGTACAATCAACAATTTACATCCCCAGGATCTTCTAAAACTAGGGGGACAGCTATATTGATTGCAGAAAAGGTTAACTTTGTAGCGAAGGATAGTTTGTTTAAAAGACCAACGCGGCAGGTATATTTTTTGTAAAAGGCACACTAGAAGGACAAACTATTAGATTAGGGACAATATATGCTCCAAATGCCAATCAGGTGCAATTTAGAAAGGAAACGTTAGAACTCCTAAGAATATTTCAGGAAGTTCTAGGGGGAGATTTTAATCACAGTTTAGACTTACAACTGGACAAGTCAAAACCAAAGAAGAAAACATTAAATATGGATACTGAAACAGAACTTCAGAGGACACTAAGGGAATATCGACTTTTGGATAGCTGGAGGATAATGCATCCAAAAAGAATCAAACCTATTGCTCGTCCTGGTTTAATTCTTACATGCGAATCGATTTTATATTAACATCTCAAAAGTTGATTACGAAAACAATAGAGTCAGGTATAGAAATCAACGTTTTGTCGGATCATGCCAGACTCACTTCAAAGGGAAACGGACCGAGGAACGTTTCCCACGACCTGCCAGTTGTGGGCTGATCCCTGCCTGGAGGTGCCATCTGGGACAGGGAGCTATTCTGAATGACGCCTTCAAGAAATCCGAGCTGTCCCTTCTTGTCATGCGTGCCCTGCTTTTCTTCCTTACGAAATTAGCAACTGAGTCCAGAACCCAAAGTTGCCAACTCCAGGTTGGGAAATTCCTGGGGATTTTGTGGGTGGAGCCTGGAGAGGGTGGCGTTTGGAGGAGGGAGGGACCTCGGCAGGGCATAATGTGGCCGACCAGTTCCCCTGGAGGGCCAGCAACAGAGCACAGAGTCTTTCCCTGATGCTGCCTCCTGGCTCTGGGATTCAGATGGTGACTGCCTCTGAATGAGGTTCCCTTCAGTCACCGTGACTAGTGGCCACTAATAGATCTACCCTCTGTGAATCTGTCTAATCCCGTGTCTATGCCTGTGGCCATCACTACATCCTCAGGCAGCGAATTCCACATTTTAATATCTTTTAATTTAATAAATAATTCATTCAATAATAAATCCCACATTTTAATAAAGAAGTATTTCCTTCTGCCTGTCCTGAAGCTACCACCCATTAGCTTAGCTGGACATTCAAATCACAAGGTTCTTCCAGCACCAAATGCCTTTCTTCCAAAAGTCAGGAGCCCCACATCCATCCCCCAAACAGCGAAAGCTGCAACTTATGGCTGAGAGAAGTGTGGAGATGGCCGACCAGCTATCTCATTGCAGAGCTCTTCAGCTCCAGATGAGGGACAACCCAACAGAACTGGGGCATAGTGGATGCAGCTGATTGATTCAACCAGAGGAGGGACTTCCTAAGAGCATCCAAACATGCTGTGTTGCAAAGGTTTTCAGACTTGCATCCTAGAACCACAGAGTTAGAAGGGACCTCCAGGATCATCTAGTCCACAATGCAGGAATTTTACAAATACCTCCTTGCACACACACACCCAGTGACCCCTGCTCTGTGCCCAGAAGATGGCCACCCGCCCCCTCCAGGATCTCTGGCAAACTGGCCTGGAGGAAAATTGCTTCCCCAAAGTGGTGATCGGCATTCCCCTGGGCGTGTAAGAAAGGGCAACAAGAACTAAGCACTGAGGCAACCCTTCCTGCCCTCCCTCTCATGATCTGCCCAAGTTTGCAGAATCAGCATTGCTGTCAGATGACCATCTAGCCTCTGTTTGAAAACCTCCAAAGAAGGAGAGCCCACCACCTCTTGAGAAAGCCACTGAGGAAGTTCTTCCTAATCTTTAGCTGAAAATTCTTCTGAGGTAATTGATCATTCTGGTCTGACCTTCTGGGGCAACAGAAAACAACTCTGAACCCTCCTCTATATGACAGCCCCTTGAAGCCTCTCTAGTGTCTGAATTTTGTGGTCATGCCAGGTGCCAGAAGATCAGCCTTTCTGCCCACCCCCCAGCTCTTGAGAGCTAAAGGTGCTTCGGTCCTCGGTGCTGGTGAACCAGCAGAGGTTCCTACACACTGGCAGGATGTGAGCCAAAAAATCACAGGAGACAAAAAGCTAAAAGAAATTGTCATTGCAGCTGGAATTGGGCTGGAGACTTTGCATTTCAGGAGCTGCCTGTTAAAGGGGGGGGGTGCCCGGATCAGGTTGGGACAGTCACTCTTAGGACAAATTGACACCCCCCCTCCAGTCCCTCTGACAGCAAATGTTCCAAGGTGGGAACCCTCTGCCAAGTGCAAACCATACTGAGCAAGGGCCTTGCCCACCATCCTGGATCATGGGGCAGGTGCCACAATGGTCCTCAAGGGGAGCCATGGGCATTAAATCCATAGATGCAGCCAAGTCAAAGGCTACATCCTGAATTTCCAGGCTGTGATTATATAAAGAGGTATGCTGGCAAAGTTTCTCGTTTTGCCTGAAAACCTGCATTCTGATGAGATTTTTTTTTAAAAAAATGGAAGGACATTTTCCTGGGATTAGCGGGTGCATGACGTTCCCTTCCTTTGGTGAAACCATGACTTTCAAATATGCAGAGCAAAGTTGAGCTCCTTTAAGACCAACAAAGTTGTATTCTGGGTATAAGAAGTGTGCGTGCACATGAAAGCTTATAGCCAGAATTAAACTTCATTAATCTTAAAGGTGCCACTGGACTCAAAGTTTGTTCTGTCGCTTCAGACCAATATGGCTACCCACTTGTTGAATCTATCTATAAGGGTGTTTTTCGGATGGGCACTGAATCCCTGTGTTGCTGGAGGTGGGGGTGGAATTGTGCCAGAATTTAGCCACTGAAGATTTACGTGCTTCGGTCTTATACCTGAGAAAGGGAGCTTGGACTCCCAAATGCTGATAACCCTGAAAATCTTTTTGTCCTCTAAGATGCTCCTGAAATTGAATCAGGCTTGTAGATTGAGTGTTTCTGACTGAGCCTCCCAAATTATTGCAACAAACTTCCAAAATAACAAACCGAAGTCCGAGAAAACAAACGTTCAAGGTTTCTTTATTGTCATGGGGCCCTCATCCCTTTTCCCCTTCAGCCCTGAGTGTCAAAGAACCTCCGGCATGTACGGTTCTTAGTCTGTCACATCTCATTTCTTGGCCTCTGCGTACTTGTTGAGCAGCATAGCGACATTGGTGCGTCCAACCCGGATCCAGCCTTCTTCCTTCATGTGACACACTGGGAGACACCACACCATCAGTGTAAAATGTGCAAAAGTAAAGCCGGCTCTCACAAAGCAGCCACATGCTTACAGGACTGAGATGGGCGACATTGAAAGAGCCAGGGCAGTTCAAGGGCAGAGGCCAGGAAAACTTACTGTTCACAACATCTCCACAGTAGGAGTCACGGTGGGTGGCTTAAGAGATGGCCTGCCTGCCCAGGTCGTAGGCCTCTTCAATGCTGAGGACGGGTTGGTATCCGCTGTCCAGCACCCCGTAAGCATAAGAGTTTCCACTTCCTGTGGAAAAGACGGGGCCTGACAGGCGTACGCCGTCGTCGTCTATGTAGTAAAGGCCTGGTCCCTGCAGACGAAGGAAAGGGAATGCTGTAACTTTAGTGCCCAGTAAACCGTGCCCCCCCAGTAGACTGTGCCCCCTTTCTTGCTTCGCCAGTCTTCTCCTCAAAAGCTAAGAAGTCATTTCATTCTCCCTCAACCCCTTAATCCAGTAATATCCCTCCTTTATATCATTCTTTCCACATTCTTGAAGAGAGACCCTGGATTCCTAGCCTTCCACGATCTCTCAGTCAATTTTAAGCATCCTAAAAACATATGTCTACAAGGGCTATGGCCTGGCAGACAAGTATATTGCAGTCCTCTCCTGTATACCAGTGAAATGTGCAGAACTAGAACAGGCCCACACCAAAAACAGCAATGTGCTCCTGGGCTTAGAGATGAACCCCAGCCGTTTTCCCAAATTTCCTTTTAGAAGCATCCCAACACCAAGTTATACTCTTGCGTCTCACCTGAGGCCAGGAAGGAATTTTCACCCTCTGTCTTATTGTTAATGACCTAGTACATTCCTTTGAAGAACAAAGTTTGGCTTGCTTGCTCAAGCAGTCTCTGGCTCCCTCCTCTGCAGCTCTTTTCTGCGCCTCACCCACGCCACCCTGCTTGTGTGACATGTTATGGGTTGGGTCACACTTTTCCAGGGGGAGCAATAGGTGGTCAGGCCCCCAAACAAGAACTGCCCTCCTCTGTGGGGACAGAGATTCTTCCCTTCAGTAGCTGCATCTCTGCTGTTGGCAGCTCTTCCTGACAAAAGGCCGCCCCTGTTGGATTTCGGCCTACCACACAGCTATTAACTGCATGAAGCTTCTGCCTACAAGGGGATGGGAATGTCCTGGGAAGAGAGGGTGCCTATGTGGGATCTGGGGTTGCCCTTATAAGGGGGAGCCCCTTGCTCATCTTAAGGCCCTAAAATGCCCAACCTAACCAGTCTCGGGGGGGAGCAAGCGAAGGGCCTCAGTCTCCCCACGGTCTCCCCCCACCAGCTGCTCACTGCAGCAGCAGAACACCCAACACCCTTTATGGTGATTCATGTTTTGAGCATCATTCCGCTCACATGCTCCCCCCTCCATGTCCAGCAGACCCCCTCCCCCCATGAGGCCGGCACCTTTTTGTCCCAGCCACAAAGCATGCTGCCCATGGAAAGGCCCATCCCCCCCAACAGCATGTTGACCAGGAGGTTGGAGGCCACCGAGACGCTGCTCCATTTCTTGTTGTACAGGTAATAGAGCCTGGAGGAGGGAGAGTGTGGCACACACACACACACACACACACACAAAGCAGGGCCAGTTTCAGATTTTGGGGGGTCCTGGACAGACAGTACCCAAGGGCCCCTATCTCCCCTCCCTCCAGAGCTCCCCTTCTGCTCTCCTTTCCAGAACACAACACCACACCGGTATGTCCCCCACTTCCCCGGGCATCCTTCTCCCCCTGCAAGCCCTTCCACCCCACATGCTGAGGTACCCCACTTCCCTGCACACTCATTCCCTGGCAGCACCATCCTTTGCTGCCAGGAGCACCACCCACATGCCCTTCCTCAATGACTCTGGGCAGCTGGGGGCATGGGTACAGGCAGGTGGCAGGGGAGATGCGTGGGTGGGGATTGGGGCAGTGGGTCCCACCAGAACTCCTGGAACCTCAAAGCTGCCCCCCCAGCCCAGGTTCAAGGAGTCTCTTTTGCTTCTTTGCCCCCCTCTAGAAAGCAGACCCTCCAAGCCCAAAAATTGGCCTCCCCAGGAATGAGCCAAAAAGGTTGTGGAACCCTGCTCTAAGCTGAGCACTTAAACAGTGGGAGGAAGAGGAGGAGGAAGAAGAAGAAATCGGATTTACACCCCACCCTTCACTGCAGTTAGAAAAAAAAAAGAGTAGACATGGCCTCCGTTCTGCGCTTTAAAAATAATACAAAATGGTAGTAGACCAGGCCTCCCGGGTCCCCATTGGACTTCAGATGAGATTTGCGGGTTGAGGTTTCTAGGGACAGAACTCGTTCTCTCAGGGAGAGAGTTTCATGTTGCAGAGAGTGAACGTCTTTTTTTAATGCCATGCCTAGTTCGTGGGCCCGTTCTGCTGTATGAGTGACCTTATTCATTGAGATGTTCAGTTCAGCCAGTTGTTTATTCAGAGGAGCGATGAGAGCTTCTATGCTGTCAAGGATTTTTTTCTCCATGGTGGCTAGAAGGCTTGGGAGTGGAGTTTCAGACTGCAGTGTGTTTGGCGGGAGAGAAGAGGCTGTCCCGGTCGCCATTTTGTTAGTCTCCTCCCGGTTGTTTTCAGAGGCCTCAGAGATTGATTGCGCTGGGGAAAAGGTTTGGATCCCCGGGAGGCAGATTTCGATGTAGTTTTGTTTGAGTCAGATCTGCCCATCTCAGGAATGAGTTTAGAGCTCTAATTGCTATTTTAACCGGTTCAAGGGGTGACAGGGTCAGAGCAAGGGAATCAGGCGTCCTTCTCCATCAACGCCGATGCCACGCCCCCATTCCCATGCAGGAGTAATGAAATTTGGCTTGGATAGAAAATCCATTTTGCCACTGATAGTTTCCATCACATGTAAGTCCCACAATTTGCTAAACCAAGTCTGTATAGTAGTTAGTGTCCTTCCAGTAAGAAGTAATAGATACTTTACCTACACAGAGCATGGCTTTATTTCATTGTACATCTAGTCAACAATATAAAAGCATGATACTGTGAGATTGTCCCAACTGATGTAGTGCACAACAGGTCTCCTTAAACAGAAAGTCCTTTATTTGCAGAAAAGATCTTGTTGGTTAAACACACTTCTTCTGTTAGTATGAATACAACTACAATTATACTTGATATGAAATAAGCCCCCCTCAATATCCACCAATCAATTGGGAGAATTATTGGCGCCCAAACATACTGGCCCACTGTTCCCAAGGGAAGCGTGGTAAAGTAGGTTCCCAGGCAAAACCCTGTTGAGGTTTGTGGGGCGGATGTTCCCAAGGAAAAGCAAGCAAAGGATCACATAGCACCTGTGAATAATATAACACATAGCAGGAGGCTTTCAGCTGAAGGCCATGAGCTAGGGAGAAGCGAAAGACAGATAAGAATAAAGAAAAGTTAATGAGCAGTAAGCATGCGCAGAGCGAGCAAGAAATGCATTCCTGCGCTGGGAGTCACTCTACAGATGCCAGCTCCTGTCCGGGACCTAGAGGAGTCGGTTTGCAACTTGAAACAAAGGAAATGTTAATTAATCATCAGATTGGTTGATAGACCTCTCAGGCCTCAATGAATAACACAATTGCAATAGAGAATAATACCACTGAGAATAATAAACAGCAGGAGACATTGGCAGGGCTGACAATAGGTACCTTGGTAATACAACAGTATCATTGAGAATGACAATCACCAGGAAACCATGGCAGTGCTAACTGACATTCTGCCCTCCTGATAAAACATCCCCTCCCCTCCCAGGTTTCAAAGGGTACAGTTTATGGAAAGCCCGAATTTTTTCAGGAGCATGCACATGAGAGGCCTCAACCCATTCATTTTCTTCAGGACCAAAATGCAACCATTTGATAAGATAAAACAAATGCCCCCGCTTAATTTAGACTCCAAGATTTGATCGATCGCATAATGAGGTTCATTGCTCTTCATCAGAGGAGGAGGAGGACAGGAGGAGGAAGGTCTCCATTTGTTCGGCACAGGATCTTTCTTCTGTAGGCTGTAATGAAAAACAGGGTGAACAAATTTCAATGATTTGAGGAGTTTAAGTTCAAAAGTCACTTTGTTAATGCACCTTATAACAGGGAAAGGCCCCACATATTTCCAGCCCAATTTTGCGACTAGGTTGGAGTCCTTTAATATTTTTAGTTGACGCATAGACAGAGTCTCCACGGGAGAGATCCCATCCTGGGGCCATCCCATCCTGGGGCCCTCCCCTTATCGGTATATTTCTTATAGTCCACTTTGGCTTCTTCCAACATTTTTGCAATCAAAGGCCAAGACTCACATAGTGAATTCCACCAAGTAGCAAAATCACTAGACCCCTCCGCTGCTGGGCCTAAATTAGGCAACAGAACGACTAACATTATAACCTAACCCTAACCCTAACCATAACCCTAGACCAAAACCTAACCCTAACCCTAAGCCTAAACCTTAACCACTAACCCTAACCCCTAACCCAAACCCCGAACCTGAACCCAAAACCCTAACCCTAACATCTAACCCTAACACTAAACTTACCCAAACACTAACCCCTAACCCTAAACCCTAATTACTAACCCTAACCCCTAACCCTAATTACTAACCCTATCCCTAAATCTAACCCTATCCCTAACCCTAGCTCTAACTCTAACCCTAGCCCTAACTGTAACCATAGCCCTAACCCTAACGCTATCCATAACCCTGGACATAGCCCTAGCCCTATCTTTTATCCTAGCAGAAGCCCTAGCCCTAGCCCTAACCCTTACCGTAATCCGAGTCCTAACCTTAACCCAAAGCCTATACCTAACTATAGCTCTAGACCTTGCCCTAACCCTAACCCAAACTTTATACCTAACCCTAACCCTTGCCCTATTGCTAAATCTAACCCTAGCCCAAAACCTAACCTTAATCTGAACCCTAACCCTAGGCCTAACCCTAGGCCTGACACTAAACCTAAGTCTAGCCGAAACCCGAGCCCTAACCCTTACCTTTACCCTAGACCTAAATTTAGCCCTAACACAAACCCTAACCCTAACCCTAACCCTAGCCTTAGTCCTAACTTTAACCTGAGGCCTAACCCCAACTCAAGCCCTAACCCTTACTATTACTCTAGCCCTAACTTTAGCCCACACCCTAACCCTAGATATAGACCTAGCCCTAGCACAAGCCCTAGCCCTAACCCTACCGTAACCCTAGCCCAAACCTAAACCAAACCCTACACCTAACTCTAGCCCAAACCCTTACCCAAACCCAACCCTAACCCAAACCCTAAACCTATCCCTATCCCTAACCCTAGCCCTAGCCCTAAACCTAACTGTAACCCTAATCCTAAACCTAACCCTAGCCCTAGCCCTAACCCCAACCCTGGCCCTAACCCTTACCTTTTGTCAGGTTCTGACAACAATGTCCCTGTGTTTTCTGCATTTTACAATGATGTCTGTGCTTTTTGCAGTTTGCTTTCGATTCTTTTGTTCTAGCAGACCCTTGCCAGCACCCCTTATCTGTCTCCTTCATCCTCCCTCCTAACAGCTATAAATGTTACTTTGAAGTAGGGGGTTTACTCTGGTTAATGTTGCAATGTTTGGGCAGGAGATGGCGACCCAAATTCCTAGGTGTCATCTCTAAACAAATGGCGAGTACTTCCTTGCATTCCCTCCTCCCTTTTTCCGGGTCTGTGTATGTTATCTTGTTATTGAAACCTTGAAGCGTTGTTTATGGCCAGTGCTTAGAGAATGTTGTGCCTAGGTTCACACATGTGGGTCACTCAGATCAAGAGGGGAATTTATAACTTTCTCACCTTGCTGTGGGAACCTCAACCGTCCTTTCTACTTTTCCCGCATTCACCCTCTTGCCCTGATTGGCTTAGGTCTGGGGTTCAATTGAAAACCTGAGAGTATAATAGTACTGTCTGTATTCCATTAAGCATCTCTAACAAACATTCGAGAACCTGTCTGCAGTATTGGAACAATAAAGAACTTTGCTTCAACAACAAAGGTCTGGTTTCTTGCTGTCAATACAGAAGCCTCACACCTTTACCCTAGCCTATCTTTAGCACTAACAAAACCCAAGCCCTAACCCAAGCCCTAGCCGCAACCCTAACCCTAATCCTAACACTAACTTTAAACATAACACTAACCTGACCCATAAACTAACCCTAACCCAAGTCTTAGCCCTAACCCTAACACTAAACCTAGCCCTAGCCCTAACCCAAACCCTAATTATACCGATAGCCCTAAGCCTAGGCCTAGTTTTAACACTAACCCTAACCCCAACACAAACCCAAAGACTAGGCTGAGCCCAAGCCCCAGACCAAATCCTAGTCCTAGCCCTAACCCTAACCCTAACCCTAACACTAACCCTAAACCAAACTCTAAACCTAACCTAGCCCTAGTCCTAGCTCTAACCCTAAACCTAACCATAACCCTAGCCCTAACTGTAACCCTAACCGAAACCCTAACACTAACCATAGACCTAGCAGGAACCCTAAACCTAATCCTGGCCCCAGCCCTAACACTAACCCAAACCTTAACACTAACCCTAGACGTAGCACTAATCCTAACCCTAACCCTCTAACCCTAACCCTAACTCAAAACCTAGCCCTAACCCCAACCCAAACCCTAACACTAAACCTAGCCCTAACCCTAACGCTTACCCTAGCCCTAACTGTAAGTCTAGCCCTAGCCCTAAACCTAACCCTCGACCTAAACCTAATCCTAGCCATAACCCTAGTGCTAGCCCTAACCCTAACTGTAACCCTAATCCTAACACCAACCCTACCCAAAACCTATCCCTAACGCTAAACCTAGCCCTAACCCTAATTAGAGCCGTAGCCCTAGCCCTAGCCCTAGCTCTAACACTAACACTAACCCTAACACAAACCCAAACACTAGCCCAAGCCCTAGACCAAATCTTTAGCCCTACCCCTAACTGTAACACTAACCCTAACAGTAACCCTAATCCTAACCCTTGCCCTAACCCTATCCCCAACCCTAACCCTAACTCTAACCCTAACCCTAACCCTAACCCTACATTTAGCCCTGACACTAATTCTACCCAGAACCTAACCCTAACCATAAACCTAGCCCTTGCCCTAACCGTAACTCTAATTAGAGCCATAGCCCTAACCCTAGAAGAGAAGAAGAAGAGATTGGATTTATACCCTGCCCTTCACTCACTTGGAGTCTCAGAGTGGCTTACAAACTCCTTTCCCTTCCCCTCCCCACAACAGACACCCTGTGAGGTAGGTGGGGCTGAGAGAGCTCCTTCCCAAGCTGTCCTTGAGAGAACAGCTGATACAGAGCTATGGCTTGCCCAAGGTCATCCAGCCAGTTGCAAGGGGAGGAGTGGGGAATCAAACCAGGTTCCCCCAGATTAGAATCCATGCACTTAACCACTATACCAAACTAACCCTAACCGTAACCCTAAACCTAACACCGACCCTGCCCAAAACCTATCCCTAACTATAAACCTAGCCCTAACCCTAATTACAGCCATAACCCTAGCCCAAGCTCTAACAGTAACCCTAACAAAACCCCCAAAACTACCTCAAGCCCCAGAGCTAACCTTAGCCCTACCCTAGCCCTAGCCCTAACCGTAACACTAACCCTAACAGAAACCCTAATCCTAACCCTTGCCCTAACCCTACCCCTAAATCTAAACCTTACCCTACACATACCCCTTGCCGAACCCCTAGCCCTAGTCCTAAAACTAACCCTAACCCTAACCGAAGACCTAACCCTAACCCTAAACCTAGCTCTAGGCCAAACCCTAATCCTAACCAAGCCCTAACCCTAACCCTAAAACTAACACTAACCCTAGACCTTAACCCTAACCCTAGCCATAGCCCTAGACCAAACCCTAACCCAAACCCTAACACTAACCCAATGTGAGACTTCTGCTCAAAGTAGTCAAGGATCAGATCTTTGTTAATGAAACACAGTTCTTTATTTCCAATCTCTACATTGGTACAGCTTCTCGGATTATTGTCAGAGATAACACAGATGACAGAAGCGGGTCTATTATACCTTTCTAAGCAGTTTGAATTACCCATAGGTAGCCAATCACTACAAGGAAAAAATGGCGGGCAAAAGGGGCTCTGGCCGTTTGCTTCCCACAGGAAAGAAAGTGAGGTGTCAAGTTGTAAATTTCCCCTTCCAAACCAGACCCTTCAGATATTACCAGTTCACATAACAATCCATGGCCTTGAGGCTTTCGCACATTGATAAGAGATGAGACTTGTCCTCCCTTGGAGTCTCAGCCGAGATGAATGGAATGCGGAGGTAGGAGTGTGAGAGGCCCATTGTTCCCATACTTTGAAGTTGACATCCTCCCGCTTTGACAGTTACACAAACCAGGCCGGTCAGGGTCATAAACCTGGGGTTACACATTCTACATACATGCTGATACATACTGGCCAGAATGAGGGTTACATGACAGGTGCTCATGAGGGCAGCTAGCATACATATAAGAAGCAAAGCAGCAAACTATAAGAAGCAAAACTATAAGAATACTATACTATAAGAAGCAAAGCAGCATACTATAAGAAGCAAAGCAGCAAACACAGAAAACATATCTGAAACATGGCTGTAAGCAAGAGAAATACTCTGTCTGAATCAGCAGATTCTGACACTCTGGCACCCCAAAAATAAATCTATCCGGGCTTGTCTGGGAACCTTTTATGAAAAGCTTTAACTAGTTTAGGAGCATGCACATTTTCAGAGCGAACCCACTCGTTTTGCTCTGGGCCAAAATCAAGCCATCTAACTAAATAATATAAGTGGCCCCTACGCAGCTTAGAATCAAGAATCTCAGAAATTTCAAAATGGGGTGCCTCCCCCTTCATCAGTGGAGGAGGTGTCGGAGGAACTGGATGCCATGTATTCGGCCCAGGATTCTTCTTCAGTAAGCTGAAATGAAAAACAGGATGCACAGAACTCAGTGACTTGGGCAATTCTAATTCGAAAGACACATCAGAGATTTTGCGCAACACTTTGTAAGGGCCCACAAATTTCCACCCCAATTTCCTGCTGGGTTGCAAGCCGTGTATGTTCTTTGTAGAAAGGTAAACAGAGTCCCCAGGCTGAAGGTCCCAGCCCTCAGCCCGACCACGATCTGCATACTTTTTGTAGTCCTCTTTGGCTTGATCTAGTGTTTTTGCTATTAGAGGCCACGACTCTTGCAGGGTCGCCCACCATCGCTTAAAGTCTGTGGGGGGAGCATCCGAGGCGTTTTCAATTGTGGGCAGAGGTTTTCCCTCAAAGCCTCCCACCGCCATAAATGGGGAAACGCCCGTAGAAGAATGCACTGCATTGTTGTAGCTATACTCAGCGAATGGCAGCAACTCCACCCAGTTGTCCTGGTGGTAGTTAGTATAACACCTTAAAAATTGCTCCAGAATTTGATTAGTTCGTTCGGACTGCCCATCGGTCTCTGGATGGTAACCAGAGCTTAGAGCAGGCTCTATGTCCATAAACTTTAGGAGCTCCCGCCAGAAGTTGGCAACGAACTGACTGCCCCTGTCGGATACCACACATTTGGGAAAAGCGTGTAATTTGATCACGTGGTTGAAGAAAGCCTTGGCCATCCCCTTTGCCGTAGGCAGCTGCTTGAAAGGAGTGAAGTGGGCTTGCTTAGAGAACATATCTACCACCACCCAAATTACAGTCTTTCCCTTTGATGGTGGCAGGTTTGTAATGAAGTCCATAACTATTGCCTCCCAAGGGCGAGAGGGAGTGGGTAGGGGGTGCAGGAGTCCCGGGACTTCCCCCCCTCCTTTTGCACATCAAGCAGGTCTGGCAGGCAGAGACGAAGTCCGAAACATCCCTGCGCATGCGTGGCCACCAGAATTGTCTCTGAATTAAATTGAGTGTCTTTAGAAATCCAAAGTGACCTGCCAATTTAGAGGAGTGACAGGCTAGTAATATGTCCTTCCTCTTGCTTCGGGGCACCACCAATTTATCTCCATGATACCAGCAGTTATTTTCCCTGGAGGAACAGTCTGCCAATGCCTCCAACTCCTCAATTTCCTCGGGCGAATAGTCCCCCCCCCCCAGTCGCACGTCTCCGATTCTACTGTTGTTCGTCTACTTTGACTCCGGGTGATCACTGCCCCTCCCAGTTGCTGGGGGGAGAACATAGAGTCAAATACCTCCTCCTTTAAACTCTCGTGCTGGGGCAATCGGGAGAGCGCATCTGCTAACGAATTGGCTTTCCCAGGGAGGTGTTTGAGCACAAAATTAAATTTTGAGAAAAAATCCGCCCAACGGAGCTGCTTCGCATTCAGGGACCTCTGGGTGCGCAGCGCTTCTAGATTTTTGTGGTCTGTCCATATTTCAAAAGGGGTTTGTGCCCCCTCCAGCCAATGCCGCCACGTAGTGAGGGCTAGCCGGATAGCTGCGGCTTCTTTATCCCAGACTGACCAGTTCCTTTCCGTTTCATTAAATTTTTTCGAGATGTATGCGAGGGGGTGCAACTTTCCGTCTGAACCCTGTTGCAAAATGGCCCCCCCCCATAGCCACATCAGACGCATCTACATGGATCACAAATTCCTTAGTTTCGTCCGGGTGGGCTAGAATGGGTTCGGAGGTAAAGAGAGTTTTAAGAGTCTCGAACGCCTTCTGGCATTCCCTATTCCAGGCAATTCTCTCCCCGGGCTTCCCCGCTTCCGGGCCCCTCCCTTTGGTTTTTAGCAACTCAGTCAATGGGAGGGTGACAGTGGCAAAGTCTTTTATGAAGGTGCGGTAGAAGTTACAAAATCCTAATAGGCTCTGGAGTTGTTTCCTCGTTCTGGGGGCTTCCCACTGGACCACCGCCTCTACCTTGGCTGGGTCCATCTCCAGTCCCTTCTGCGAAATGCGGTACCCCAGAAAGTCTACGGAATCTCGATGGAACTCGCATTTAGACAGCTTCGCATACAACTGATTTTTTAACAAGGTGGAGAGGACTTCCGGGACCAATTTCACGTGTTCTTTCTTATCAGCGGAGTAGATCAAGATATCATCTAAGTAACATAACACCCTCTTAAATAAATGCTTGTGCAACACTTCATTTATCAAGCTCATAAAGACCCCCGGCGCGCCACTCAAACCGAACGGCATCACCAGGTATTCGAACTGTCCCAACGGTGTATTAAAGGCAGTCTTGAATTCATCCCCCTCCCTTATGCGCACCCGGAAGTAAGCATCTCTGAGATCCAGTTTAGTGAACACTTTTCCTTTGGCCGCCTCCATCAACAAGTCTTTAATAAGGGGGAGGGGGTAAGCGTTGGAGGCAGACACCGCATTTAATCCTCTGTAGTCCGTGCACAACCGCAACCCCCCATCTTTCTTTTTCCGGAACAGAACGGGGGCTGCAAAGGGGGATTTAGCAGGACAAATGAACCCGCGCTCCAAGTTCTTGTCTAGGAACTTCCTTAGCTCCTCCCGCTCCGGGGGGCTCATCGAGTAAAGCTTTCCTTTAGGAAGTTTCTCGCCCGGAATCAACTCTATGGCACAATCCAACAGTCTGTGGGGGGGTAATTCGTCCGCCTCGGTCTCACTGAACACTTCCAGTAGATCGCGATACTCCCGGGGGACAGTCGAGGGCACTAGGGTGAGGGCCGCCGGCTGGAGCGGCACCGGAGGTCCGCATCTGGGCACCCCCTGTTGCATGGAGGTTGATTCCGGGTCTGCCTACTCCATAGTCTCAGCGGCCACTTTTAAAGAGTGTCTTGCATAGAGTTACTTTTAGGATCGTTCCCCTGCCAAGCAGGAGTTGTGGGCCTGAGGTGGCGGGGGGGGTGGAGAGGGTGTTCAATGCAGTGAGCTCCTGCCTCTCAGACCATGAGCTCATATCCTTGAACCAGAGTCTCCATTGTGGTGCCTGTGGGCGCCATGGCACCACCAAAACCTTTCCCAGTGTCCACCAAGTGTCTTTAGAAAGTGGGCAGGGCCAGGTGAGCTTTTGCCCATCAAGGCTTTTGATTGGCCGCTGGAGATCTGATTGGCTGGGCAGATTTTCAGAAACGTTGCTTTAGCAGCGCCTGCCACAACAGCACAAGGATCTTCACTGTGTGACTGAAGGTAAGCTGCGGCAGCCATTTTGTGGCTGGGCCCATTGCGCTGTGTCAGAATTCCAAAGGTGCTCATTGGCTGACAAGGTCTGGTGCCCCCTGCTCTGGTGGCTGAAGATGCCAACCTGGAGCAGCTCAGAGCGGTATGCAGATGAGCTGCTTAGGTACCTAGGAGAGGCAGCCCACTCCCGTGGTGACAGCTTGTGTCCTGTCAAGAAGATTGGTGGTCCTCGACTAGAGGGAGAGAGGGAAGAGTCCCTCAGCAGGGCCCACCCTTCAGGCAGCAAACCAGTATCCTCGTATGCGAAGGAGACCGCTCTGGTGATGGGGAGGGTAGCTTTGGGTAGTGGGAGACTGACTCCTTAGAATGGGTCTCTGATGTCTTTGTGTGATGACTTTGGCTGGGATGAATATCGTGGACTTCACGCGTTCTCCAGGTGGGCTGGTGGCCATGTGTGCGGAGGGGGAGCAGGTGGTTGTGGGGTCTGCTGGCACCAGCAGTGTTGGGAAGTGTCACAGTGTGGTCCTGGAGGGAAGATCAGATTGCTGGCAGGAGGTTAAAATCTAGGACCTCCAAAGTAGCATGCTCAGAAATGTGACCTCTTCAGTGAGCAAGGCTAGTGGGATCGGGAGGCAGGGGGGTGGGAGGGGTGATGCTAGGAGGTTTGTTTAAATTGGTCAGGCACTGGGGAATGTGGGGGGGGGGGCAAGCTGACCCCATACCAAAGAGCCGTGGCATGGGCTTGAACTGAAACAGGATCGTTGCTGTAGCTTTTGATAATATTGCAGAGCAGCTCCGGGGGGGGGGGGGAGGCTGACAGGAGGTGGCAAACATCTGGCTCAGAATGACACACCCTGTAGAGATGGCAGGGTAATTCTGGATAATCTAGATGGAATGGGTGAGAACTTGAAAGAGCTCAGAACCAGAATCCATCTCATGGGACCGAAGGCCCGTGAGGGGCAATGGGCATGTGTGTCTGGGGGGGGGGGTGCTTGAAGGAGGAGACCAAGTACAAATGTGTCTATGTACACATTCTCAGAAGCATCAAAGACGGGGCTGGTGTGCTTTGTGTCCATTGAGTGAAGGAGACACTGGGCTTGTAAAAATCTGGCTGGGATGGGGGTGGGGGGGGTGAAATCAGTGAGATTTCAGTGCTATCCCTTGGATATGTTATATAGGGGTGCCAAAGAAGAACCTATTGGGGTGCGGTGGGATGTACAAATGTCAAAAGGGACAGAGTCCGGTAAACAAGAGGCAGGAAAAAATTAAGCTGAGACTCACCTCACAGAATCTCTACATATTTTTGCCCTCATCATAATTGACTTATGACCCTGTGGGGTTTTCAAGGCAAGAGATGTTCAGAGGTGGTTTGCTACTGCCTGCCTCCACGTCATGACCCTGGTATTCTTTGGAGGTCTCCCATCCAAATACAAAACAGGGCCAACCTGGCTTAGCTTCTGAGATCCGATGAGATCAGGCTAGCCTGGGCCACCCAGGTCAGGGAAAATTAATATCTTGTGGGATGAATACAATTTTCTATCACAGCAGATATCTGAGGGTGATCATAAAATGGAGTCAAGTTATAGATGGGTGGTAAAAACCAAGCTGCACTGGGAACAGAAGCCACTGTGGCTTAACCTGTCTCTTCATGGCCATCTTGCCTTAGTGGGATAAGCAGGGTGAAAAGGGAGATAATCACCCCCCCCTCCCACACACACACACATACACACTTGTTGCTTTATGTTAGGTTTCCAGAAAGACCAAGATGGGTGGCCACATTAGTCTGTCCGTAGCAGTAGAAAACAGATGGAGTCCAAAAGCACCTTAAAGACTAACACAATTTGTGACAGGGGATGAGCTTTCGTAAGTCACTATTCACTTCTTCAGATACAGCTGGAATGAGAGTCCAGCTATCCTATATATTGGAAAGTGGGGTGATTTCAGGTGCCGGATGACATCAGCAGGCAAATGACCATAGCATGTGTGACTGGATTAGTTGTGATATGCAGAGAGGTGGCTGGTGTGGGGAAATCATCATTGGCAATGAGACAGGAAACCGAGTTCTCGAGAGACTGCTGAATTGCAACTGATAACAAAGCTCAAGACAATACATCCACCTGGACTGAGTCGAGACCTAGGTTTCCCATCTCCTTTCTGCAAAAATGATACAGGTCTATAGCAAAGGTTTGACTGGAGTGGAGCAAGTGGAAAGACTTGGTTGCAACATATAAAGTGGGCAAAAGGCAGAGGGCAAAACCTGGTCACTGTCATAAACCTCTTTAGCACTGCTGAAAAAACTATATAATTTAAAAGCGCATTGGAAGGTAAGCAGAAAACCAAAGACCCTGGCCAGGATTGGGTACAGTCCCATACCTAGGGTTGCCAGCTCTGGGCTGAGAAATACCTGGAGATTTTGGGAGTACAGCCTGAGGGGGGTGGAGTTTGAGGAGGGGAGGGACTTCAATGGGGTATGATGCCATAGAGTCCAGGCAAATGCAGAGAGACTGCTGTATTGCAACTGATGATGAAGCTCTAGACAATGTATCCACCTGGACTAAATTGAGACCTAGGTTTCCTGTCTCATTACCAATGCTGATTTCTCCACGCCTACTACCATTCTGCATATCACATGTAATTCAATCACACCTGTTCTTGTCATTTGCCTGCTAATGTAATTTGATGTCTGAAATCACTTCACTTTCCAATATATAGGACAGATGGACTCACGTTCTAGCTGTATCTGAAGAAGTTAGCAGTGTCTCACGAAAGCTCATAGCCTACCACAAATTTTGTTAATCTTTAAGGTGCTCCTGGACTCACTCTCTTTTCTGCTGTTAGGTTTCCAATGTATGAGAAAACTGCAGCACATACAATGCCAGGTATCCTTGTGACCAAAGGATCCAACTTCCAGCGCAACTGGCTGCTAACTATGTATCTGAGAATTTGCATCATTTCCCCATTGGGAAGGTTCTCCTGTGACTCTCTTCTGAAACCCACCAGAGAAGATCTGGCACACAGGAAAACAGTACCTCCTGCTCCCAGTTCTTAGTAGGCAGCCCATAAAGATACCATCAACGTTAGAAGTACCAAAGGCCGCTATGGGGGGGAGGATCCTGGGAAATCAATAGGGACAGTTTCTTTCAGTCTCTCTTGGTCGAAGTCAATACCACCAGCACTGCCAAGGCAATTTCTGTCCCAAGATCAGGTCTGAAGCCAGATCAGTGGGCTGTAGATGGCACGCCCGGCCCCTCAGCAGTTCATCCCATGTTCCTTCATGTCACGTGTCACATGTTCATCCCATGAGACTACGGTAACATTCAACCACGCATCCGGGCAGGGTCAGTTACACAGGTTCATTCCATCTGATTTGGGTACATTTGCCTTGGCTGGGGACTGGAAGGGTGGCAGATGGAATGGATAGGGTGACAGTGGTTGATTGATCTGCCTTTTGGTTTTATTCGGGTTTTTTAAAATTGTTACAGTTGTCTTAAACCGCTGTGGTAAGTTGCTTTGGATCCTGCTGGGGAGAAAGGCAGATTATAAATATTCCACAGGCCTCGGGAGGGAACAGGTCTTCTTTGTTTGATGCAACAAAATACCTGGAACCAGCTTTGGTTGCTGGCCAGCCCCCATTTAGTTCAAAACATGGCCTCTGTTCAGTTCGTTTGTTTGCTGAAGATTAAAGGTCATTGCCAATTAGATCTCACAATGGAATATAAAATTGGATATATTTCAGTCTCAGAGACAAAAGTATGTATCACACAATGAACAAAATGTTGGAAGTTATTCACTGTCAGGCATGATAGCCTGAAATCCTCCAGGATCTTGATCCAGGTGGCTTCCTGTTCAAGGTATTTGCTTCTCATTTTGTAAGGTCCTTGGTCCTGATCAGGCAAAGAGCCTTTTTAAAATAGATTCCTCTTCTAGTTTTGAATTTTGTGCTAAGCTGTTTTAATTTTTTTGTTACTGTGTATTTTATTATCTTGCAAGCTGCCTTGAGCATATTTCTTAAGATGGTGTAAATTAATGTCTATAAAAAACAAAACACAAAGCAAACCCTTACAGAATTCAAAATCTGATGCACCATAGCCGGGAGACTTGACAAGATGGTTCTCAGAACGTTCTGGAAACGCAAGTGTGACGGTAAACAAAATGAAGTGTTCGCTGCTGTTCTGACCCACCCACCCACACACTCATGCTGATCTACTGGAATTTTGGGATATTTGCTATCTAAATAAGCCCCTTGGAAAGTCTGTAACCAGAAGCTCATACACGTCGGACATTAGCAGAACTAATCATTTGAGGACACAAGCAAACCAAATAAATGGTGTGGACCCATAGGATGGCTGGTGGTGAGAAGTGCAGTCCAGTTGCAGCCAACTTCTGGCGACCCCGGAGGGTTTTCAAGGCAAGAATTACAAACAGAGGTGGTTTGCCATTGCCTCCCTGTGTCACAACCTTTTTCCTTGGTGGTCTCTCATCCAAGTACTAACCAGGCCTGATCCCACTAAGCTTCCAAGATTTGATAGGACCAGGCTACCCTGGGACATCCAGGTGAGGGCCTTGCCTTTTCTCTAAATCTTTTCTCTAAATCTGAGCAGCAGTCTCCACATTTGGCCTCTTAACTGTGTTTTGGTGGAGGGCTGTGATAGAGTTCCTTACTCCTCTTTAAGTCCAAATCTGGGCTGTGCCATTTCCAACTGCGGGTGAGGTCTTGCATGATGGAATGCTCTCCAGGGAGGGGGAGAGTCCTGCGCACAGAGAACTCACACGTGAGAGAAAACTAGGCTACAACCCTCCTCCACAAGGTGCAAATTCTCTGTGTCCAAGGGTGGTTTTTTTTTTGGTATGGAGGAACATTCAGCCAGGTGGCCCCCATCTGTTTTCTTAAATAGTACAGCCCAGATATAGGTTTATCACCTCTGTGAGAAGAACTGCCTGGAACCAGAAGCTTCAGAAGACGTGGGTGAGATTTGGAGCAAACAAGGAGGAAGTCATAGTGATAACCAGTGCTTTTTTTGCTTAATGAAAGTGCTGGTAATTATGTATAAGGTTGCATTGATTTCCATCAGCTCGATCCTCAGGACGTGGGAGAGCCCCCCCCCCCCAGGTGCTGGTACTCAGTACCACTAAGTACCGACACAAACAGAGCCCTGGTGGCAACCCCCGTCTTTTGAAAGAGTTGTAAGGGCCTCTCCAGCGACCATTCAGAGAGCGAGATGTGCCATGGTGGCATGGAGGGTGGATAGGCAGGAGTAACTGATAAGTACGTATACATTCAGGTGGGGTAGCCGTGTTGGTCTGAAGCAACGGACCAAAGTTTGAGTCCAGCAGCACCTTGAAGACCAACAAAGTTTAATTCTGGGTGAAGGCTGTCGTATTTGAAGAAGGGTGCCTTGCACATGAAAGCTCATCCCCAGAATTAAACTTGGTTGGTCTTCAAGGTGCTGCTGGACTCAGACTGTGTTCTAATGAATACGTATGTATACTTTTTTCCTCACAGATGACTATGTTGTTGCCAAGACCTTCCTGTCCCTTTCTAAATGTTCTGACTTTGACCCAATCTGTGCTCCACAGCTACCCTTTGAACAACACTGAGCTTCACCCATTTAACATTGAAGAAAATGGTGGAATGCCCTTCACAGCCAAAATGTCTGGGAGACACCACCACCACCACCACCACCAACACACCAGTTATGGAGGACTTGCCCCACCTGACAGCAGCAAGGATGTGGTTGCTCCTGTTCCAAGCCCAAATAATAAGTCTACACTAATTTTGGCTCCCAGCAGAGGCCCACTGCTTCAACCAAAGGCCTGGCGGAACAGCTCCATTTCGCAGGCCCTGTGAAACTGCGATGGGTCCTACAGGGCCCTGGTCTCAGTTGGGAGCATGTTCCAACAGGCCAGGGCCGAAAAAGCCCTGGTCCTGGTTGAGACTAGATGGACATCTTTCGGGCCAGGAATAACCAGCAGATGGTCCTCCGAAGAGCGCAGAGCTCTCCGGGACACATATGAGGAGAGGTGGTCCCTTAGAGATGTCGGTCCCACGCCGCATGAGGCTTTATGTGACTTGATGATCAAAACTTTTGCAACAATCAGACGAATCTCATAGGCAGCAGAGACTGCGGTTAGGTTTGTAACTTGTCCAGTTACAACTTGGGTGAAGCCTGCATTGAAGACAGATGTCTCCTGGTATTTTAACTTTCGATTCATGCTCTCTGTCTTATCTCTATGCCTGCCTGCTTCTGACCTTGGTGCCTGGATGCTCCTATTCCCCAGGGAAACTATAGTCGTTATTTTAGGTGTGCTTGCTTGCTTTTTTGTGATTGGCTTTATTCCATCCCGGGGTGTATTTGAATGCTGTATAACTTTCCAACTTCCCTATTGGCTATTTTTATCTCGTCACACAATTAACTTTTTCTATGAATGTTTTTGTATAATGAACTTGGACAATTATAAGGATTTTTGTGAGGGATTCTACAAGTCCTCTTCAGACTGACCTGAGATTTTTATTTTTATTTATTTTTTATTAAAAAGTGCTTAGCCGCTTGCAAAAGTTTGAAACTGGAGTTCCAGTTACCCTTCCTGCCCTTGTCCCTGTCCCTTCCCTCTGAAATTCTCCATCTGGATGACTCAATAGAAAAGCTTCTTGAGCTCTAAGTACACCATGTAATTTACTTACTGGTGTGCCTCAGCAATTTTCAGGCACTGCTTCATCTTCGTGGAAGTGGAAATGGGTTTTTGAAATGAAGAACTGTCAGTCCTGATTGATTTGATGGATCAGATCAGTCAAATGAATGGGCTAACAGCTAATGGGATGTTCAAGAGGATCCATCCGTCTTCGCTGGCCCAAGATCTGGATTTCTCTGGCAGCCTTTGTGCTGCCCCACCAGAACCCCTTCGGTGGAAATCCTTTGTGCCACACACACCTTGTATCAGTGGGTGCCTTTTCTGCTTCTATCTATTTTTTTAATGTTGTGACTAGAGCCATGTGCTTTCTGCATGCAGCTGTACCATGGTTTTATTGTGAGGGCACCATAATACCTTTTTTATTTTTCAATTTCTTTCCTAATAATTCCCAACTCTGAATTGGCCTTTCCCCCATTCCAAGTTGAAAAAGAGCAGAGTGACACGGTGGAAGTTCCAGGTTGCTGTGCCTGGCGGTTCCCAGGGTGTGTTTGGTGGGTGCGCTGTTCATAATTGGTGGTATTCTTGTGCAGAAATTTTACCCACAAATGTCGAGGAAACCTGGATTGTGTTCCCAGTCTTGGAAAATGGGCAGCTAAGTTTTTGAGGGCCAGAAACATAGTTTACGTTTTTAAAAACTATTTAAAGGAGCAAAAGTGTTTTGGGTCAGGAAGCACACAAGACCAGGGAATGCAAAAAGGAGGGCAGAATGATACAGCAGTTATGGTCATGAAGTCCTGACTACAGGAAAGGGCTCTGAAGAACCAAATAAGAGCAAGAAGTCTCTGCCGGCCTCCAGCTCTTGTGCTGAATGGCACTGTGGGGGGAGGAACAGCCTTGCTTCCTTGCTCCACCCCCAGAGCGAAAGTGTGGGGGAGCCGCCTGGGTGGATTTGGATCATATCCAAGCAAGATCCTACAGAGGGCACCCTCTGGTAGAGCAGTGGTAGTTCGAGTGTACACAGCCTCGTGGGTGGGGCCCACGTAGGGCTGCCAAGTCCCCCGGTAGAGCGGGGGAAACACCGATTTTTAAAGCTTTCCGCCGCTTTTCCAAAATTGGCCACCGGGGGGACAAAATGGCTGCCAGCAGGGGAACCTCGGAGCCTGCCCTGCTGGCCTCTTGAACTTCTTAAAAGGGAAATTTCCCCTTTAAGAGCTGATCGAGCAAGACAGCCCTGCCCAGAGATTAAGGAGGGACTAAGCTCTTTCTACTGAAGGGCTTCCGTGCAAGGTTGCTGCTGGAGTAAGCTGCGTAAGGTGCTGGGGTCTGCGAGCTCTTTTCCTTCTCTGTCTCTCCCCCTCCCCCTCTTTCTTTTTTCTGTCTGTCTGTCCACTGTGGTTTTGTCAAAGGAATAAACTGTCACTTCCAAAGAGGTAAACATCACAAGGAGAGGTTGCCTGTAGAAGGTCTGGGAGTGGGATTGTTTAAAATGTCTTGTCATGGCTGTTTGGGTCCCCCCAATCCTCATTTCCCTTCTGCAAATAAAAGTTGGGATTCCTCATTTTTATGCCAATTTGCTGTTTCTTTCAACCATGTCCCCCCCCCCCCCCGCAGTAAAAATCTGCATTTTTAAAAGCATTTGTACATCAAGTAACCGGTATTTTAAGTTAGGGATGGATCCAACTAGCTTTTCTGCTGGCGAAAAGGGGAGGTCAAAGGTCCTCTTTAGCCACCAAAAAGCCTATGCTGGGGGGGGGGGGGGAGAAGTTATGGGACTTACATGGACAACAGCTGGGTGAAACAAGGGCCAGAAATAAAGCCTGGGAATTGGGCAAGAGTAAGTGAAAAAGCTGTCTATCTGTCTGTCTGTCTGTCTGTCTGTCTCTCTCTCTCTCTCTGTCCCCATCCAGCAGAGGTCTATCAGTGGCTATTATAGCCACAAGGTCTAAATGGAACCCTTTGTCTGGGGCAGTGATGCTCTGAATTCTTGGTGCTTGGGGGGCAACAGTGGGAGGGCTTCTGGAGTTCTGGCCCCGCTGCTGGACCTCCTGAGGGCACCTGGTATTTTTGGCCACTGTTGTGACACAGAGTGTTGTACTGGATGGGCTGTACTGGATGGGCCGATCCACTGTGGCTTCTCTCCTGTTCTTATGATATGAAAATCATATTCTGCCGAGATGAGGAAGGATTCAGTAGGGCCGTTGCTCAGTGATAGAGCATCTGCTTGACATGCAGGAGGTATCAGCCTCTTCAGCTAAAAAAGGATCAGGTAATAGGTGACATTAAAGATCTCAGCCTGAGACCCTGGAGAGCCACTACCTGAGTAGTAATCAATACTGACCTTGATGGACCAATGGCCTGATTCAGTATTAGGAAACTTCATGAGTTCATGTGTCAGCATGTGGAAGCAACATCACAGGATGTGACATCACAAAATGATGTCACTTCCTTTCTCCTGGCTCCACCCCCAAAGTCTCCTGGCTCCACCCCCAAAGTCCCCAGATATTTCCCAAGTTGGACTTGGCAGCCCTAGGCCCACGAGGACCCTGATCATAAAGCCTCATTTAGGAACAGCCGTTTCACTGTGATTGTGCTTGCCCACTGCAGTCCCGTTCCAAAGGGCGAGCACAGAGAGCAAGCTCCCTGATGCTTCATTTCTAAAAAAGTCCGAAGCCTCTCTGTTATGCATCACAGCCAGCACCTTAGAGACCAACAAGATTGGGGGGGCGGGGGGGGGCGGTATGAGCTTTCGAGAGTCCAGGCTTCGTTCCTCAGACACTGAGATATACTGGGTTCAGGCGCGTTGAGTTATCAGCTCATAGTTTACGCGTGATTACCACAAGGAGGAAAGAAGACTGGCTAACCCTGGCCGAAGCCCGGTATTTATGCCTGAAAAGGATTGCACCCCAAACACACCCCACTCCCAACGATAGGCTATTTACACTCTATTGTTTCCTGATTGGTTTCCTCTAGGATCCCTGTCTCCTTACTGGCCCATTCTAGGATCCTAGCGATCTACTGTTATGCGTCCCAAGCTAAGTCCTTTCGCAAGTAAGTTCAGGCTCAATACATAACAGACAGACTCGAAGGGGCTCTCGAAGGCTCTGCTGGACTCAAATCTGGCTGTTCGATTGCAGACCAACACAGGCACCCTCCGAAACGTGTGTCCGGCCATGGGCTACCTTCGTCTTTGCCCCCGTTTGTTTGCCAGCACACCCATATCTGTGAGGGTCAGTGCTGTAGTCTTTTAATGGCTGGGCCAAAAGGTTGTCTAAGCCAGGGATGCCATCTTCCAGGGATGCCCTGGAGATCTCCCACTCCGACAACTGATCTCCTGAGACCAGTTCCCCTGGAAGAAATGGCTGCTCTGAAGGGGGACTCTGTGGCATCACAGTCCTGCTGAGGCTCCTCCCCTCCCCAAACCTCCCCCTCCCAAGGCTCCACCCCCAAAATCTCCAGGTATTTCCCAGCCCAGAGCTGGCAGCCTGATGCCTAACTCTGAGGTATCTAAATCTGTAATGGGAGATATCTCCAGTAGGAGAGCTTTAACCTCATGGCCTTCTTGACTTCAGTGTGTGTGTGTGCATGTGTGTGTGAGATATTTTTTTTTACATCTTCAGTGAGGACCCTAAGTGGCATGTTCTTCTCCATTTTATCCTCATCACAACCTTCTGAGGTAGATGAGGCTGGGGGCGTGTGACTGGCCCAAGGTCACCCAGCAAGTTTCCATGGCAGAGTGGGGGATTCGAACCTGGGACTCCCAGATCCTAGTCTGTATGAGGAACAGCTACAGTTCCTTTTGCTAGGTAGGGGAAAATCCCTTTCAGTGTGAGTTGCCATCCTCCAGGCAGAATCTGGAGTTCTCCCAGAATTGCAACTTTTCTCCAGACTACAGAGATCGGCTCCCTTGGAGGAAAAGGCAGCTTCAGAAGGCAAACTCTATGGTATACCATAGATTGTAGATGAAATCCCTCCACAAATTGCCTCCTCTACAGGCACTCCCGCCTAATCTCCAGGAGTTAGTCGCCCTACGTTCAGTCCATTTTAAAACTTCGTTGTTGCAAATGTTACAAGCTGCTATTGTCAAAAGGGGATGAGTGTGATTGTGATGTCAGTTTATAACCGTGTGTAAACTTTGTCCAGTGGTTAGGTTTGCAGGGTTTTTTACTTTGCTTTCAGACTGTTTTCTTTGCTAATTCTGGGCATCCAGGAGTTCCTCGCCTTTACGACAGTGCTTCTGTCCATCTGAAGAAGGTGGAAGTGGAGACAGGGAAAGCGGTTGGGCCATGGCCAGCGCTGCACATCAACATGAACAAGGTACAGCATGGGCATCTCTATCAGGGGCTTGGATTGCCAGTCTCCAGGTGGGGCCTGGAGGTTACCCAGAATTACAACTGATTTCCAGACTGCAGAGATCAGTTCCCCTGGAGGAAATGGCTGCTATGGAGGGCAAACTCTGTGGCATCATACTCTGCTGAGGTCCCTCCTCTCCCAAAGCCCCACCCTCCCCGGGCTCCTCCCCCCAAATCTCCAGGGATCTCCCAGCATATGCCAGCCAGGCGGATCTTTTACAGTCCCACAAAAGCTGTTCCGTTTGAGCTGCAAGTAGCTCTTGAGCTGGCTTAGTGCACCGCAGGCCCCCAGCCAAAGCAGAGAGGATGATGCCCTCTTGAACTGCTCAAGTAACCTGCAAGGAGCCAGTTGCTCTTATCAACACTGCAGGGATTAGATCAGAGATGTAACTCAGCTCCAAGGTGAGGGGAAACAGCACAAGCAGGGAGCATATTTCCCTTCAATTTCCCATCCCATGTCTCTTCACAAACATTTACTTCCTTCATCTAAACCCTGCCTGTCTCCCTGATCGTGACCCAAGGCAGCTTACACAGGCCTTCTCTCCTCCAATTTATCTTCACAAACACCGCCCTGTTAGAGATGCCAGCCTCCAGGTATGGGACCTGGGGATCCTCCAGAATTAGTTCCTCTCCAGACTACAGAGAGCAGGTCCCCTGGAGAAAAGAGATGCTTTGGCGGGGGAGCTCTGTGGCCTTGAACTCTGCTGAGGTCCCTCCCCTCCTAGGGATGCCAGCCTCCAGGTGGGACCTGGGGATCCTCTGGAATCCCAGCTGATCTCCAGACTACAAATATGAGTTCCCCTGGAGAAAACAGATGCTTTGGAGGGTGGACTCTCTGGCATTATAACCCACTGAGGTCCCAGTCCTCTGTCCCCAAATCTCCAGGAGTTTCCCAACCAGGATCTGGTAACCCCCCCCTCCCAAATAACCTACTGGTGGCTAGGGAGGATCTGGCAGCCTACACCCTGTAGCCAAAGTTCAGTTCCCCTGGAGGAAACAGCTGCTTTGGAGGGTGGGGGCTCTATGGTATCCTAGCCTGCTGAGGGCCCTCCCCTCTCGAAACCCTGCCTTCCCCAGGCTCCGTTGCTTTCATCTCTTGAAACTCCCCCACCCAGAGTTGGCAACCCTAGCTTCCAGTCGAGTGTAATCCCCTTGGGCCTGTCTCATGAAACACTGGGAGCCAATTTCTTCTTTTTGAATGTAGTTTTAAAATCAAAGGTTCCCCTCTGCCCCTTATTTTCCCCTCACTTGCTTCTGCTGTTTGCCCCCCACACACACACACACTGCAGTCCTCCACACACTTAGGTGGGCGTCTGTTTTAAGTCTCTTTACTTCCAAAGGTTAAGCTTGGGTTGAGGTGGTTGGGACCCAGTCAGTGTTCCCTCTAAGCTGAGTTAGTGTGAGCTAGCTCACAGTTTTTTTAGCCTCTGGCTCACACATTTTTGTCATGGCTCAGGAAGGATGGCTCCAGAGCAAACTAATTCATGCAGTAGCCAAATTGCTCGCTCACAACTTTAATGCCAGCAGCTCACCAAGTAGAATTTTTGCTCACAAAACTCCACAGCTTAGAGGGAGCATTGGACCCAATACATTTTCATGAAATCTCTCTCTCTCTCTCTCTTTCTCAGAAGTGGTGTCTTGTTGTTTGTGTTCAAAGGTGACTGAACTCAAGTCTGTGCTGGGAAGGGTGGCAGAGACATCTTCCCCAGGGTGCCATGGCAACCCTCCTGCCAAATAATCTGTGGGATCCAAATGTCTGTCCTTGTCTTTGTATTCATATATTTAATTAGATAACAAGATGAGAAAAAGCCAAATAAAACCGTGTACATTAATGGAACGTACTTTACTCTTCTGAGTGCTACTGGGCCATTTTAATTAATACAAATGAGACATCAAAGGTCCCCAGAGGTGAATCAGGAGAGCATAAGGCTATGATTCTCTCTGACACCGTCTGGGAGAACAGAGTGAACTCAAGCAGTTGCCTCAAACAGTTGGCTCAAACTCATCCACAAAAACGATATGGGTCTATGGCAAAGCTTTGAGCAGCGCAAGTGGGAAGACTTTGTTGCACCATATAAAGTGGGCGCAAGGCAGAGGGCAAAATTTGGTCACTGTCATAAACCTCTTTGGCACTGCTGAATGGGGGTACGATGCCGCAAAGTCCACCTTCCAAAGTGGCCGTTTTCTCCAGGGGGACTGATCTCTGTTGCCTGGAGGTCAGTTATAATCCCAGGAGATCTTCAGCCACCGCCTGGAGGTTGGCAAACTTACCCGTACTGTTGTACCCTCTGATTTGCTAGACTCCATCCTTCAATTTGATCGGGAACATGTGCAGAGGTATAGAACAGTATTTCAGTTGCAGGCCTCCTGTGGCATTTAGCATGGAATGGACACGTGTTACATACTCATGGGGCTACTCTGGCACAGTTCCCCCGGTCTTGTTAGCCGTCAGACCCTCCTCCTGCTGGGGGTGCAGCTTGCGCTTAGAGATAAACACCCTTCTTTAATATCATCCCGAAATTGTATGCGCAGTGCCTAAGACTGAAACTAAAGTGGAGCTGGTACAAACTAAATAAATGCTGGCCGGGTAAGAGCTGGGGAAAATATTTTGGAAGGTGAACCAGAATGGCTGGCTCACTAACGAACCTCCTCCTCACACTAAAGTGATGCATAATTGACAACGATGGGTCTCCCAAGAAAACATTACCTCACCTTAGATTAACCTAATCTGCAACCAGTCATGGTCTCCCTTACCCCAGTTTAGTAACACTTAACAACTATTCATACAACCCAGTAGTTTCTCCCATCCTGTAATCAAGGATTATCAAGGAACAGTATCACTTTATTTCATATTAAGCAATCTCATCGAGGTTTCACCCAAACATTTATCCATCCTCCAAAAGCCCATCAAGGTATTGTTTTGGGGCAAGCACATCAGCCTACCCTCAGAGAGCATTTTGCCCTATATTTGGAGTACATAGAAGAAGAAGAAGAGATAGGATTTATACCCTGCCCTTCACTCACTTGGAGTCTCAGAGCAGCTTACAAACTCCTTTCCCTTCCCCTCCCCACAACAGATACCCTGTGAGGTAGGTGGGGCTGAGAGAGCTCTTTCCCAAGCTGTCCTTGAGAGAACAGCTGGTACAGAGCTATGGCTTGCCCAAGGTCATCCAGCCACGTGCAAGTGGAGGAGTGGGGAATTGTTGTGTACTAGTCACGAAATGGCGACCGCCATGCGGTCAGAGCACATGGCCCGATTCTACCTGAGCTTCAGCCAGGTAGAACAATAGACAGTCGGATCCAAAACGACCACCAATAGCCAGCCTAGGTCTTCCGCGGGGGACCTATGAACTTCAACTTAAGAAGAGAACTTGAGAGTTCTGCTCAAAGTAGTCAAGGATCAGATCTTGGTTGGTTAACCACAGTTCTTTATTTCCAATCTCTACATTAGTACAGCATCTCGGATTATTGTCAGAGATGAGACAAATTATACAAGCGGGTCTATTATACCATTCCAAGGAGTTTGAATTACCCATAGGTAGCCAATCCCCTTAAGGGAAAATTGGCGGGCAAAAAGGTGTCCCGACCGTTTGGTTCTCACAGGAAAAGAGTGAGGTGTTAAGCAGTAAATTTCCTCTCCCAAACCAGACCCCTCAGATGTTACCAGTTCACATAACAATCAATGGCCTCAAGGTTTTTGCATGTGATAAGAGATGAGAGGCATCCTCCCTTGAAGTTCCTGCCGGAGCAGCTGGAATGCGGAGGCAGGGATGTGAGGCCTCCTTGTTCTCGCAATTCGCTGGTGTCACCCTCCCGGTCTGGACAAGCATTATTACATTACAGTTACATGGAGTCCCAATACATGACAGGTACATAGAAAAACTAAAGGCATACATATTGACTAACACTGGGGAGGCCTGACTAATATAATGTCTGAATTAGCAGATTCTGACACACTGGCCTCCTCATAATTAACTTCACCTAGCTTTATCAGGAAACATTTTGTGGAACAATTTCACCAGTTTGGGAGCGTGAACGTTTTCCGAGCGAATCCATTCATTGTGTTCCGGGCCGAAATCAAGCCATCTAACTAAGTAATATAATCGGCCTCTCCGCATTTTGGAATCAAGGATTTCAGTTATCTCGAAATGAGGGCCCCCCTCCTTCATCAGTGGAGGAGGAGCTGGAGGAACTGGATGCCAGGCATTCGGCCCAGGATCTTTCTTCAGTAGGCTGAAATGAAAAACAGGGTGCACAGAACTCAGTGATTTAGGCAATTCCAGTTCAAAAGACACATCTGATATTTTACGCAACACCTTGTAGGGTCCAACATATTTCCATCCCAGTTTCCTGCTGGGCTGCAAACCATGGATATTTTTCGTGGAGAGGTAGACAGAATCCCCTGGCTGGAGATCCCAGCCTGCCGCTCGTCCTCGGTCAGCATATTTTTTATAATCCTCTTTTGCCTGGTCCAGTGCTTTGGCTATCAATGGCCAGGAGTCCTGCAAGGCAGTCCACCAACTCTTAAAATCCGATGGGGAAGCATTGGGTTCATTCTCCATGGTAGGCAATGGTTTCCCTTCAAAACCCCCCACCGCCATGAAAGGAGAGACCCCCGTGGAAGAATGCACAGCGTTGTTGTAACTATATTCTGCGAATGGCAACAACTCCACCCAGTTGTCTTGATGATAATTGGTGTAGCATCTTAAAAATTGTTCCAAGATTTGATTAGTTCGCTCGGATTGGCCATCGGTTTCTGGGTGGTAACCCGAACTCAGTGCCGGCTCTATGTCCATCATTTTTAGGAGCTCCCGCCAGAAGTTGGCAACGAATTGACTGCCCCTGTCGGATACCACTCTTTTCGGAAAAGCGTGTAATTTTATCACGTGATTAAAGAAAGCTTTGGCCATTCCCTTGGCCGTGGGCAATTGCTTGAAGGGGGTGAAATGAGCTTGCTTTGAAAACGTGTCTACCACCACCCAAATAACCGTCTTCCCTCTTGAGGGGGGTAGGTTAGTGATGAAATCCATAGCTATGGCCTCCCAGGGGCGAGAAGGGGTGGGTAAAGGGTGCAATAGTCCAGGAACCTTCCCCCCCCGTTTTTTGCACATTAAGCAAGTTTGGCAAGCCGAGACGAAATCGGAAACGTCTCGGCGCATGCGCGGCCACCAAAATTGACGCTGAATTAAATTAAGCGTTTTCAGGAATCCAAAATGCCCTGCTAGTTTGGAAGAGTGGCAGGCCAACAATATATCTTTACGTTTGTTCAGTGGCACCACCAGTTTGTCTCCATGGAACCAGCACTGATTTTCTCTCTTTGAGCATTCCCCCAAAGCCTCCAATTCTTCCACTTCCTCGGGAGCATAATCCCCCCCCCAATTACATGTCCCGATGTCCAACTGCGTTTTCTTGACTTGGCTCCGAGTGACTACTGCCCCTCCCAATTGCTGGGGGGAGAACATGGAATCAAACACCTCTTCCTTTACACTCTCATGTTGGGGCAATCTGGATAGCGCGTCTGCCAAGGAGTTGACCTTCCCAGGGAAATGCTTAAGTACAAAATTAAACTTGGAGAAAAAGTCTGCCCACCGCAGTTGTTTGGCATTGAGGGATCTCTGTGTGCGCAACGCTTCCAGGTTCTTATGATCAGTCCAAATTTCGAATGGGGCTTGCGCGCCCTCCAGCCAATGCCGCCACGTAGTGAGCGCCAATCTAATAGCCGCTGCTTCCTTGTCCCAAACAGACCAATTTCTCTCCGTGTCATTAAATTTTTTCGAGATGTAAGCCAGGGGGTGTAACTGCCCATCCAGCCCGCTTTGTAGTATGGCCCCCCCCCATGGCTACATCAGACGCGTCTACGTGGATTATAAACTCTTTGGTCTCATCGGGGTGGGCTAAGATGGGCTCGGAAGTAAAGAGAGTTTTTAAGGTTTCGAACGCCCTTTGGCACTCCCCGTTCCAGGCAATCCTTTCCCCTGGCTTTCCCGCCTCGGGCCCCCTCCCCTTAGTTTTCAGCAAGTCTGTTAGGGGGAGAGTGACCGTCGCAAAGTCTTTTATGAAGGTTCGATAGAAGTTACAAAATCCTAACAGGCTTTGTAATTGTTTCCTCGTTCGCGGAGCCTCCCACTGCACCACCGCCTCCACTTTTGCTGGGTCCATTTCCAGTCCCCTCTGAGAGATGCGATAGCCTAGGAAGTCTACTGACTCACGATGGAACTCACACTTTGATAACTTAACATAAAGCTGGTTTCGCAGCAAGGTAGAGAGGACTTCCCGGACTAGTTTCACATGCTCTTTCTTATCAGTAGAATAGATCAAGATATCATCTATGTAACATAACACCCCCTTAAACAAGTGCTTGTGCAACACTTCATTGATCAAACTCATAAAGACCCCAGGCGCGCCACTTAAGCCGAACGGCATCACCAGATACTCAAATTGTCCCAGGGGTGTGTTAAAGGCAGTCTTGGATTCATCCCCCTCCCTTATGCGCACCCTGAAGTAGGCATCACGCAGATCCAGTTTGGTAAACACCTTCCCTTTAGCTGCTTCCGTCAATAAGTCCTTTATTAAAGGGAGGGGGTAGGCGTTAGTAGTGGAGACGGCATTCAGTCCCCTATAGTCTGTGCACAGTCTTAAGCCCCCGTCTTTCTTTTTCCGGAATAACACGGGGGCGGCAAAAGGGGACTTGGCTGGTCGGATGAAGCCGCGCGCCAAGTTTTTGTCCAGGAACTTTCGCAGCTCTTCTCGCTCTAAAGGGCTCATGGAATAAAGTTTCCCTTTAGGGAGTTTCTCCCCCGGGAGTAGCTCGATGGCACAGTCCGACAATCGGTGGGGGGGTAACTCATCCGCCTCGGTCTCGCTGAATACCTCCAGCAAGTCTCTATACTCCTTGGGCACCAGGGTGGGGGTAAGGGCAAGCGCGGTGGGTTGGGGAGGAGGGGTCGGCGGTCCTGGACCCCATTCCAAGTCCCATTTGTGCGTGAGGCATCGGTCATCTACCCAAGAGATCTTCCCTTCACTCCATTTAATGTATGGGTCGTGCGAACTGAGCCAGGGGCTTCCCAACACCATGGGGAACTGTGCATTTGGGGTAATGACGAAAGCTCGCTTCTCCCAATGTTCCCCTGTCCCCAGAATCAGGCTCTCGGTTTCCGCTATGCACTCTTCCTTCATTTCCGACCCATCCATTTGAGTAAACTTTAAAGGCTCTGCCAGCTGGGTAACCTTTGGTCCCAACCCTTCCACCACCAAAGGGCTAATTAAGTCCCGAGCACACCCAGAGTCAATTAAAGCGCGGACCCTCATGTGGGTGCCCGATCCCGGGGTCACCACAGTCACTACCATATATAATAGGGGGCCAGGGATGCTCACCGGAGATGGCGCTTCTTGGCGGGGGACCTGCAGCTCTGCGCCGCTCACTGCAGGCCGTTGGAGTTTCCCGACATCTGCGTTTCCATCAGCTCCAGCTCCCCTTGTTCGCTTGTGGCTCCCTCCAGCTGCAGCGCCCGGGGTTTGATCGGGGTCTTCCCACGGCTAGGGGTGCTCCCCGCCACCGGCGTCGAGGTCTTCGGCCCTTTCCCTCCTCCTCTTGGGCACGTTGAGGCAAAGTGGCCACTCTCCCCACATTTCATACACAGCCCTTGTCGAAACCTGGCATCTCGGATGTCTTGCACGCTGGGCCGTGGTTTCGCTCTCGGCGCTGCTTTGCTGGCCGCCGTGGCCGAGGTTCCCATCTTGATCAGGGTAAATCTCTCTTCCATGTCGGTTGCTGCCCTCATCCAGGTGGCCAACGTGCCCGGGCGGCCCCCCAGCAACACCGTCTCGTAGATCTCCGGGTTAAGGCCCTCCCAGTACTTCTCCATGAAGAGTTCCTCTGGCCAGCCGTGGATTTTAGCCGCGATGCGCCAGAACTTGTCGGTGTAATCCCTCACTGTGGATCTCCCCTGGAACAACTTCCGCAGTTGATTCCGGGCCTTTTCCTCGCCCAGAGGGTCCTCAAATTGATGACGAAGGGCCCACATGAAGTTGTTCAACGAACGCAGCTCAGGTCCGGGGGCATCGTGCAGGCTCACATACCAATCGCTGGCGGTGTCTTTCAGCTTGGACCCGATGTAGCCAATCCGTTCCCTCTCGGTGGGATAGAGATGACCCCAGCTGTCCAGGAACCGCTCTATCTCCAACATGAAAAAACGCAGCTTCTCTGGGTCCCCATCGAAGGTAGTCGTCAGAGGGTCGGATGGGGCTGGGCGGATGGCTGGGGCGACCGGTGCCGGGACCGGTGCTGGGGCGGGACCTGGCGCCGGAGGCGGGACGACCGGCGGGGCTGGCTGCACCGGTTGCGCGGGTGCCTGAGGCTGAATCGGGACCCCTCCAGGAGCTGCTGGTGGTTGCTGAACTCCTATCCCCGGGCCGGGGAGGGCTCCTTGCACGACCCTCATAGCGTCGCGGAATTGGTGCTGGAGATCGAGGGCCAATTCTCGTAGTTCTGCGGTGAGTTGGAGCCGTAGCTCTCCCATCATCTGGTCCAGTTGGGGCATCTGCTCCCCCCGGTACGGATCGGGCCCATACGGACCTGTCCTCTCTCCTTCGAAGGGCGGGCGACGCGGCTCTCCTCGGTAGATCGGCTCGCAGTCGTCTCCCAGGTAGCTCGGTCTCCCTCGATCGAGCGGGTCGCCAGGGAACGAAACCCGTGCCCCTTTCCGGTCGTGCACCCACGAATCTACGGTCCCACGACCGAACTGGCTCCAAGCATACTTGGGGGTCACGCTCTGACGAGGAGGTAGGCGCGGGATGTAGTGAGCCCCCTGAATCGTAGTCACCGGCACGTCTGGGGCCCCTCCGCCGCCTCCACCACCGTTCCCTGGGTCCGTCGGGGTGGCGGGGACATCTTCGGGTGTAGGGATGGGGACCGTGTCGTCGTCTGACATGGTCAGGAACGGCTAAGTCCCAGTCACAGATCTCTGACAATCTGTGAGAGTTCTGCTCAAAGTAGTCAAGGATCAGATCTTGGTTGGTTAACCACAGTTCTTTATTTCCAATCTCTACATTAGTACAGCATCTCGGATTATTGTCAGAGATGAGACAAATTATACAAGCGGGTCTATTATACCATTCCAAGGAGTTTGAATTACCCATAGGTAGCCAATCCCCTTAAGGGAAAATTGGCGGGCAAAAAGGTGTCCCGACCGTTTGGTTCTCAAAGGAAAAGAGTGAGGTGTTAAGCAGTAAATTTCCTCTCCCAAACCAGACCCCTCAGATGTTACCAGTTCACATAACAATCAATGGCCTCAAGGTTTTTGCATGTGATAAGAGATGAGAGGCATCCTCCCTTGAAGTTCCTGCCGGAGCAGCTGGAATGCGGAGGCAGGGATGTGAGGCCTCCTTGTTCTCGCAATTCGCTGGTGTCACCCTCCCGGTCTGGACAAGCATTATTACATTACAGTTACATGGAGTCCCAATACATGACAGGTACATAGAAAAACTAAAGGCATACATATTGACTAACACTGGGGAGGCCTGACTAATATAATGTCTGAATTAGCAGATTCTGACACTAAGGCCCTATCAGAACTATGCACATATGCTAAGCCCTATCAGGTATTTTGGGTGCGGCCAAAGGTGTGGCTCCGGCCGGCATATAAACAGGGCCCTGGAGCCCTGGCTGCATGCTTGATCTGACCATCTCCTGAACATGCTGATTCACTAATAAAGTCTTTGCTATGATCATCATACAACTCGCCTCCCGACTCCAGTACGTTCCACTGGCGACGAAGGTGGGATCCCGATGAGCGACTCATCAGCCGTGCCAAGCAGTGGAGCTCCGAGCACCGAGCCGCCGGCTCAACAAGCCCCATCGCTCGCAACCTCGCTCCTGCCTCGGCAAACATGGCTGCCGCAGCGGGAAACATCCCTCCATTCGACATTTCCAAGCCCGAGCACTGGGACGCATGGGTCAGGCAGCTCGAGTTCCTCCTGACGGTGCACGGTGTCACCGAGGCCACCCTGAAGAGGGCCTGGCTAATGGGCCACTGCGGCATCGAGACAATGCACATCGCGCAGAATATCATAGCACCCCGAGACCTGCTGGACGTCTCCTACGATGACCTCAAGAAGCTGCTCGGGAACTACTTCGCACCAAAACCATCCATGTTGGCATTCCGGGTCCAGTTCCTCGAACGGAAGCAGCAACCGGGAGAGAATGCCGCCACGTTCCTGGCCGACCTCCGCCACCTGGCAGTCGGGTGTGAGTTTAAGAACGTGGAGGACAACCTGCTAGGCAGCTTCATGGCAGGGGTAAGAGAAGTCAAGCTCTGCCGCCAGCTTATCACCACCCCCGAGCCAACCCTCGAGAAGGTACTGCAGGCTGCCATTGCGTTCGAGGCGACCTACAAGGACAAGCAGGCGTCCAAGGTCCACCGCATCGCCTCCTCCGGGTCTGAGACAGATGAGGACGAAGACGTCCACCAGCTATGCCGGCGCGCGCAGAAGGGTGAGTCTCGAGGCCGCGCCCGGCACACCACAGCCGCCGCCGCCTCCGCTTCTTCCAACCCCAGCAGGCTGCCCCCAACATGCGCTAGCTGCAGGGACCCCCACGAGAGACGCTCCTGCCGTTTCCGGGATGCCGTCTGCAGAATGTGCAGGAAGACGGGGCACATCGCCAGGGCCTGCCGCTCCTGGAACGCGCGACAGTCCTCCACGGCCTCCACCGCCCACTATGAGGCAGTTGACAGCACCTCTTCGGCCACCCAGGTATTCCAACTACGAGAGCCCCTCCCCGCAGCAATCCAGGTTAACCTGCGGATCGGGGGCACTATAGGGGTTTCCCATTTTGCATGGGGAACTGGCTCCAGCACGCCTTGAGCCACGAGTTTGTCTAGTTCCACCTCCACCTTGGGCCGCATTCCTAAAGCCGGCCACCGGGCTGGCACCCAGATCGGGCGTACGGCCGGATCCAGGTCCAGGGAGACTGGAGGACCCCGGTAGGAACCGAGGGTGCCGTCAAAGATGGCTGGGAATTCCGCACACTTTAAAAAACTGTTTCCGCAGCGGAGCCCCCGGCTGCGCTGGCCAACTGCCCTCGTGCTCTGCTCCTTTGAACTCAGGTGATTTACGGCTCCAAACTCTGGCACGCTTTGACTCTGGCTTTGCTCATAAATAAGGACCTATTAGCATCTCTCTCTCTCTCTCTCTGACGGAACTCTCAGCTGACCTCGAACTGTGTTTGGACTTGCTTTGATTATCTCAGCCTCCTGGCCCTGTCATGACACATGGGAGCTGGGGTGGCCGGAGCCGGGGTATCGGGACTCACCTCCGGCTGGCCGGCCGCTGGGGCTGGTGAGTCCGGCGGGGACCCCGGGGGATGGCAGCTGGAGTAGAGTCCGGACCTCAGTCATCCTCATCATCCATGCTTGGGTCCGGAATATCAGGCCTGGACCAACCTGTAGAAGGGGGAGAGTCTGCATGGCGTCGGAGCTGGTCTACGTGGCGCTGCCATACTTGCCCGTCCTCGGTGGCAACATCGTACGAGAGAGGTCCATTAACATGGGTGACTCAGGCCGGCACCCACAGGGGACCCCATGCATAGTTCCTTGCATACAAGGGATCTTCAGGGAAGAAACCTCTCAGAGCTTGGGGTGTATTGGGCTCCTTTGTGCTGCTTGCTGCTCGGTCGGGGTGCAGGCGGTCAAGCTGGGATGTCAGCCGGTGTCCCATGAGGAGTTCCACTGGGCTGCGACCAGTGGCAGTGTGAGGTGTTGTGTGCTGACAGGAAGGCTGTCAGCTTGTACTCCCGGTCCCCATGGTCCATCCTCTGCAGTGCCTCCTTGGTTGTGTGAATCATCCTCTTGCCTTGGCCATTGGTAGCTGGATGAAAGGGAGCAGATCTTACATGTTGGATGCCATGCAGCTTCGTGAATCGCAGGAACTCGGAGGAAGTGAAGGCTGTGCATTGTCAGAGACCAGCGTGTCAGCACGTGCATGCTGAAGATGCGCCACATTGCACGGATGGCAGCTTCAGATGATGTAACCTTCACAGGAATGACCTCCAGCCATTTGCTCTAACTATCTACAAGTAGGAAGAACAACTGCCCCTGGACAAGTCCTGCGAAATCTATGTGGACCCGGGACTATGGCCCTTGAACTGATTCCCAGGGGCGGACTGGTGCATGGGGAGGATCAAGACGAGACTCCTGACATTTCGCACAATAGCAGACTCGATCCTCAATGTCTTATCTAGCCCTGGCCACCACACGTAGCTGCGGGCCAAGACCTTCATCGGCACGATCCCAGGGTGGTGCTCATGGAGAACGCAGAGCACCCAAATGCGGAGGGGTTCTGGAATCACTACCCTGGATCCCCATAGCAGGCACCCCTTGTGGGTGGACAGCTTGTTGCGCCGGGCTGTGAATGCTGCAAATTCTGGCCCCAGAGACAAGGGCCACCCCCTCCCCACCCAGTTAAGAACACGAGAGAGTGTGCGATCCTGGGCTGTGTGCTGGGAGACGTCCATTACCTGGACAGGCCGATCTGGAAGCTCCTCCAGGAGCGTGACATGGTAGGCAGAAGCAGGGTCCAGTTCACAGGCAGGCAGCGGAAGGTGGCTCAGTGTCAGAATGCCCCATGGATTTCCCCGGGCGGTAGACCAGGGAGTATTGGTAGCCAGTGATAAAGATGGACCACCGCAGGAACCAAGGAGACAGCATCTGGGGGGGTTGGTGGTCCGGGGCGAGGAGTCCCAGCAGAAGTTTGTGGTCAGTGGCAACCATGAAGTCCTGTCCATAGAGATAGTCATGGAACTTTTTAACCCCTGCCACAATAGCTAGTGCCTCTTTGTCAATCTGTGCATAGTTCCGTTCCACAGAAGACAAGGTAGTAGTAGTAGTAGTAGTAGTAGGCGACTGAGACCTCCCGGCCGTCAGGCAGATGGTGCCCCAACACGGCCCCCACCCCGTATGGAGAGGCGTCGCAGGCTAACACCACAGGAAGGGATTCGTCAAAATGGGCTAGTACAGCATTAGAAGTTAACAGTTTTTTCATGGTCTCAAACGCAGCCGCGTGGCAGGGACCCCATTCCCATCTAGCATTTTTGTCCAAGACTCTGTGCAGAGGCTCTGCCACCGCTGCCTTTTGGGGAAGAAAATTATGGTAGAAATTTAATAGTCCCAAAGATGACTGAAGCTCGGCCTTGCACGTAGGAGCCAGAGTGTCCGAGATGGCTTTCCCCTTGTCGAGTGCAGGGTGGATTCCATGATCTCGTCATAGGAAGCCTCTGCAGGGGTGCTTGACTTTTACACTTGATGGAAGTGACACAGCCTGACTGACTGACTGACATTTGATACCAGATTAATTTGGAGAATTTGCACAGCTATCACAGGCTCATTTTACCAGTCGTAGCAAATACATTGCATTTAAGAAAGCAACACCTGGCCTCATTTATATATGTATATACAAAATTCTGAATGCATATATTTTTGGTTGTGTGTCATTGTATAATAAGGAATATTGACCACTGAGGAAGGCCCATAGGGGCCGAAACGTGTATGGTCCTTAGATCAAGTTTTTTCCATCAGATTGAAATGCAATCAGTTCCTTATGAACTAAGTTTTAATTGTCTGATATTTGCACTGTCTCTTTTAATTTTATTATGTTTTATTTATGTGTACACACTATTAAATGTCTATATTTTTTGTAATAATTCTTTTGTTAGCTTGACCCTCTCGGTTCACAGCTATCTTTTGGGTTGAGTCCCCCCCCCCTTTTTTCTGCTCCCCCCCTTTTTCCACTTTTTGCATACATCAATGCCTGGACATTTCTACTAACTCCAACCCCCTTCTAAAATATTTAGCCAATCAGTGCACAAGGTTGGTGCGGAGCAATGGGGCACTTTGATGGGATTTATCCTACCCATTTCATGTGAGAGCAGATCATTTTTTTAACTTTTAGAAGAAAGCTTTTTCTCTCCCCCCATCATAACAAACCCTGTGCTAGAGGATCAGATTGCTGACTGTATTGATGTGGAAGAGGGGCAGGTCTGTGCCAGTAGAGCACACGACAGTCTCTGGGGTTGCAAAAAGATGCTGCGATCCGTTACTGAGGTGGGCTTGTGACGTTGCACAGGAGACAAGCCCTGTCTTCCCCAGCTGGAGTCTGCTTGTGGACTGTTTTTGTTTTTCCATCTCCGTATGAGGAATGGCTGCCTGTTTACTCATGTGGAGAAAGTAAATGGCAGCATCAACAGCCCATACAGTCAGCAGCGCCGTAACACTCAGCATGATGCGGACAAAATATCTGCGGCACTGAAAAATTAGTAATGTACAAACTCCTCATTTAACCACTGCTATTTGATCTCTTGATTCAATGGCAAAAAAAAAAAATCATGCAAACAACTATTTAGAATTGACGGGCCTATGTAACAAACGCTCCAGTTGGTCTAGGATGTGGCGGCACGAGTCCTGGTGGGAACGCCCCACGGACAGCACCTGCACAACTTGGGCTGCACCAGCTATCCTGGCCACCAGTGGAATGTCAAGTCAGGTTCAAGGTGTTGGTGCTGACTTCTAAGGCCTTGAGTGGTCAGGGACCCCTGTACCTCCCGGACTGCCTCCTCCGATGACAACTTGCTGGTGATCCCTGGCCCCAAAGACGACCAGCTGCCCTGACCTGGTGGAACTCTCTGCCAAACAGCCTCCGGTGTTCCCTTTGGGACCTTGTACAACTCCACAGGGCCTGTAAGGCAGAGATGTTCAGCCAGGCTTTCAGTTGAGGGCAGCAATGGTTAAGACTGGCACCCTTCTCTCTCTCCTTATGGTCCCCATGTCCCCTTCCCCGTCTGCTGCGCGGACAGCACTGCAGCCGGCAAAAGGGGATGATACGGCCATCTGGATTGACTGTTATTAGTGCTTTGGGATAATTTTATTTTATGTTGACTGTATTTTATCTGTTTTTAAGTGGGCTCTGGCTAAAATAGTAATAGTAATTATCATTGTCGTCGTTGTCGTCATCGTCATCATCTCCCAGAAGGACAACTGACACCTCCAGACTACAGAGATCAGTTCCCTGGGAGAGTCTGGTGACTTTGGAGGGTGGTCTCTCTGGAATTATGTCCTGGTGAGGTCCCTCCCCTAATCCTTCCCAGGCTCCACTCCCAAACTGGAGACCTGGAGTTGGCAAACCTAATTACAACCGATCGCCAGACTACAGAAGTCTGATGCCCTGGAGGAAATGGGGCAGCTTTGAAGGATGCACTCTGGCATCCTATCCCTCCCCGCCCCATGGTCTGCCCTGCCCAGGCTCCACCCCCAAATCCCCAGGAATCTCCCAAGCCAGAGCTGCTGAATCTGTGCCCAGGGATTGATGTAGGCCTGGCCTGGATCTTATGGGGAGGCGTGTGTGCAGAATTCTTGCTGACAGACACGAAGTGGATCGTAGGTTGCTGGCTTCTTACGTCACTGATGGGGAAATACCTGCTTCCCATGCTCAGGTCAGTCAGATCTCACAGAGACTCTGCAGGAAATACAGCAAGATCTGCCTGGCAGACCATGTTTTGGACATGGTGGCAAGCTCTGCATTGGTTCAGGCAAGGAAGCAACACAAGGCAGGATTCTTAACATCAGGGGAGGGACTGTGGCTCAGCAGCAGAGCATCTGCTTTTGCATGCAGAAGGTCCCAGGCTCAATCCCTGGCATCTCCAGTTGAGTAGACAATACAGACCAAGGGTCTGACTCAGTATAAGGCAGCTTCATGTGTCAGTGGCTCGGTGGCAGAGCCTCTGCTTGGCATGCAGAAGGTCCCAGGTTCAGTCCCCGGCAGCATCTCCAGTTAAAAGGACCAGGCAGTGGGAGATGTGAAAGACCTCTTTCTGCCAGAGACCCTGGGGAGCGGCTGCCAGTCTGAGCCGACAAGACTGACCTCGATGGACAAGAGTTTGATTCAGTAGAAGGCAGCTTCATCTATTCTTTTGGGAGCCGATTGCTGATGCAGGAGCAAAACCCTCTGCCTCTGTCAGAGTTGAACCTGGGACCTTCTGCAGGCCAAGCAGATGTTCTTGGAATGGTAAGGAGCACGGTGTGGTGGTTAAGTGCGTGGACTCTAATCTGGGAGAACTGGGTTTGAGTCCCCTCTCCTCCACATGCAGCTGCTGGTGTGACCTGGGGAGAGCTCTCTCAGCCCCACCCACCTACCACACAGGGTGTCTGTTGTGGGGAGGGGAAGGGAAAGGAGCTGCTCTGAGACTCTGAGTGAAGGACCGGGTATGAATCCAATCTCCTCCTTCTCCTCCTCCTCCCTACTAGACCATTGAACCTTTGGGGGGGGGGGGAAGGTGGGGTATACATTCTTTAGTGAAACAATATTCATATATATATATAGATATGTATAACCATTTCAAATGTGTTATGACCGACACGCCATCAGAAGTGATCATTCATGGGCAGCCCATGTGAGGATTGTATGTTTGACTATTTCTTAGCAATCTCTTGTGTGTCTTGTAAAAACACCCCCGTGAATCTGCTCATCTCGCCGTAGGAGACTCGTGAGTAATGCAACAAGAGGGATGACACAGTGGTGAAGTTGGAGTGGAGTGAAGTCTCCCTCCCTCCCACCGGCCCTGTTTTGTTTGGGGGGGGGTGTTGCTCTTTGTTGCCTTTGCTGTTAGTCACCCACTGGGATGAGCAACAAATCGGCAGAGTGCATACTTGTCTCGACTAAAGAGAACAATGCCGTTATGCCTTCACAATGCCCTCCACTCCCACCACCGCTGTCAGTATATCAGCAACCTTTCTTTGTGTGGAACAGTCGGATTTAATTCAGTTTGTTGAGATCTGAAAAGGTTAAAAGCTTATTAAGGGAAGCCTAGCTGTGGGGCAAGCTAGGAACGGGCTGAACTTCTTGAACTGACATTGCTAAACAGAAGGGTAGCTCTATGGTGGCCTGACCTGGATAGCCTAGGTTAGCTCTACCTCATCAGATCTCAGAAGCCAAGTAGGGTCAGCCCTGGTCAGTACTTGGATGGGAGACCACCAAGGAAGTCCAGGGTTGCTCCACACAGAGGCAGTCGATCAATGGCAAACCACCTCTCATCATCTCCTGCCTTGAAAACCCTACGGGGCCGCCTTAAGTCAGCTGCAACTTGATGGCATTTTCCACCACCAGATCCATGGTGCAGGGGCATCTTTGAGGGCAATGGCAGGCACACATCGCTTCTGTCTTCCTCGCAATGCAGTCCGGTAGTGTAAGGCCTGTTCCAGCAGAAGGCAGCAGAAGCAAAGCAATTGTGTAAAGGGTGATTCTTGTGCAAGACTGCCCCCCAAAGACCCTCTTTTTGGGCCCCTGGACTGGACAAATCTTGGAGGTGGCACCAACAGACCCCACCTGAGAGGTGGGAGGGTGTGTTACAAAGAAGTGCCAGATGATAATTTCTTGCATTTCCCTCTTCTAAGCACATCTCCTTGCCTTAATCAAGTGGGTTAGGTTTGGCATTGCACCCCTGCATCCTGACTCGAACTGCAACTGTAACGTGCCTCCCAGATTCTGATCTGGATATAAGGGCTGATAGATCTTCATTCTCATTTGTATCTGATGAAGTGAGCTTTGGCTCGCAAAAACTTAGGCCTTGGGCAGTTTTGTCGGTTTTTAAGGCGTGACTGGACTTGAATTTTGTTCAACTGTAGCAACGTTCAACTTATCTCAAAAAGGCATGCCCCTTTAAAATGTGCAGTGGTGTCTTGGGGGGGGGGGCGGCTTAACTGTGCAGAATTCTAAATTGCAGCTGTTGTTTCAACAGGTTGGAAAAGAGGAGACCTCTCTAGTAAACCCTGCCAAGACTGCCAAGGACCCTAATGTAAGGTCTGTTGCTTCTTGTTTGTAGGTTCGAAATTCTTAACATAAAGTATTCACATATTCAAGGAAAGCTCACCAACCCATTCATAAAATAAAAATGTTATTATTTCTTATCCCTTCAACCACAGGCTGGTAGGATCTGGAAAAGGGAGGCGGACAAATCAATAAATCATTAAATATCACAACTATTTAAAAACGTGCAAGAAATTTAGCAACAGCTTGCAATCAGTCCATATCATGTGAAAACAACAATTTCATGATAATATCATTACTAGAACACTGAACATCAGGATTAATAAAAGCTTCCAATATATCCTACCTGGCTTTCACAAACAAGCAACAATGTCACACAGGTGGGACCGTTTCTGTTGCGCCAGAAGTACAAGAAAATAACTTCACTTATTGTATTCCGTAAGCGATCAGAATATTGCAATTATCATCTGCTGAAAACCCCAACTCACACAATTTGCCCAAAAAAGCATTTTGATGATAAAAATGAGTCTTGTCTCATAAAGCATACTAATTGAGTGGGGGGTCCTTGCAAAAATATCTTTAACTACATCTTGATTGGATATTTCCATGGAGATAGATCAGGATGGGTTGCTGTGTCAGTCTGTAGCAATAGAAAAGAGCAAGAGTCCAGGCGCAGTGGTTAAATGCGTGGACTCTAATCTGGGAGAATCCGGTTTGAGTCCCCATTCTTCCACTTACAGCTGCTGGATGACCTTGGGCAAGCCACAGTTCTGTCAGAACTGTTCTCTCATGGACAGTTCTCTCAGAGCTTTCTCAGCCCCACCTACCTCAGAGGGTGTCTGTTGTGGGGAGGAAGGGAAGGGAAAGGAGATTGTAAACCGAGACTCTAAGTGAAGGGCAGGGTATATAAATCCAATCTCTTCTCTTCTTCTTAAAGACTCACAAAATCTGTGGCAGGGGAGGAACTTTCCTGAGTCACTGCTCACTTCTTCAGATTCTTTGTATCACAAAAGCTCCTCCCCTGCCACAAATTTTGTGAGTTTTTCAGGCGCTCCTGGACTCTTTCTCTTTTCTGCTGCTACAGACAAACACAGCTGCCCATCTTGATACAGAGTGCAAAGAGTGTTGGAGCCAAAATGCCACACTCCTTTAACCACTGGGGTTCTTTCTGTTAGAAAACCCTGCTTTGACCCTTGAACCTATAAGGTTGTATTTGTACACAATAATTAAATAAGATACAGTAATCGTCTGGAGGTTGCAAAGCCCATAGCCTTTCTCTGCTTCTTGTATCAAATGCTGACTTCAAACCAAAGAAGACAGCATACTGTCTATTCATCTTTGGATATTTTTCAGCCAAGTCTGACAAAAGCATCCCATGATACATTACAGAAAAGCCCTTCCCAAAAACCAAATAGTTCTGCTTCCAAAGTATTGCAACTGTCGACCCAAGCTTTGAGTTTAAAGGCCAAGTGCAGGGCATATAATCTGCCCAGAACAGAAAGCAGGTGGATGGGTCTGTAATTGGCAGAGGGGCCACACCTGGTGATTGTCAGCCTGCAGGAATTTCACCTGCTTGATCCAACATAGTGAACAAAGAAGCCAGGAGGATGTAAAAGAAACAGCTCGGGCGGAATGCTGTTGGGGCCTGCAGCCTTGCCAGATTTCGGATGATAAATCAACCTAAGCACCTCTTCAGGTCCAGCCTTCTCCCATACTTATATAACTAATGCTAAACTATGGGTGCTTTCACATATGCTAAATAATGTACTTTCAATCCACTTTGCAACTGGATTTTACTGTGCGAAATGGCAAAACCCGCTTGCAAACAGTCGCTGAAATGGATTGAAACTGCATTATTTAGCATGTGTGTAAGCGATGTTATCATCGGTCTCAATACTTAAACTCTCATGAGAGAAGTAGTCCGCCTAGATTTCTGGAGAGATTTTCTCTTCACTTTCGGAACTTCTCTGATCTAGATCATTAAAGGTTCTCCCAAATGATTGTGGATTTTTTGACTGGGCATCTTTACCCGATTTTAGCCACGTCCGTCTTATGCGTCTTTGTTTCCCCGCCTGCAGCAGCCCTCCTGAGGGCTCCTTTCTGGTCAAGGCGGCCAGGAGAATGGCGAGGAGAGCATCAGGCTCTTCAGCTTTGATTTAGCCTTTTGACAGTCTTTGTTATGCCGTGCCATCTTTCCCACCCTTCTTAGTTACTTTGTCCTTCAAAAATAAGGCCTGAAAAGCACTCAGTAATCCGGCCAATAACTGACCTGAGTTTGCCCTGTTGTATGGTTAATAATCATAAAATCACAGAGTTGGAAGGGACCTCCAGGGCCATCTAGTCCAACCCCCTGCACAATGCAGGAAATTTACAAATACCTCCCCCCCCCCCCCGGTGACACCTGCTCCACGCCCAGAAGAGGGCAAAAAACCAGGATCCCCGGCCAAACTGTCCTGGAGAAAAATTGCTTCCTGACCCCAAAGTGGTGATCGGCATTTCCCTGGGCGTGTAAGAAAGGGCCATGAGAACTAGGCACTGATACAACACTTCCCGCCCTCCCTTTCATGATCTGCCTAAGGTAAAATCTACATCTGACTTTCTTGCTGGAATCATTCTAGTTTCAAAAAACCCATCTATACCTGTTTCTAGTTTCAAACTATACTTGTTCTAGTTTAAAAATCACCGTCTACATTCGTTAATTGCCCTCTTGTAGTCAAGCTAGCATTACACTGCTTTAAACAGATCCTGTTGCTTAGTGCTCTTCAGACCCAGGGGAAAAAACCAAAGTGAAATTTGAAACCAGTGTGAAATGAGTGTAGGAAAAGACAGCAGTCAAAGGGGAGGTGTAGATTTGGCCTAAGTCCACAGAATCAGCATTGTTGTCAGATGGCCATCTAGCTTCTGTTTGAAAACCTCCAAAGAAGGAGAGCCCACCACCTCCCAAGGAGGAAGCCTGTTCCACTGAGGAACCGCTCTAACTGTCAGGAAGTTCTTCATGATGTTTAGTTGAAATCTCTTTTGATTTAATTTCAACCACTGGTTCTGGTCCGACCTTCTGGGGCAACAGAAAACAACTCTACACCATCCTCTGTATGACAGCCCTTCAAGTACTTGAAGATGGTGATCATATCACCTCTCAGTCCTCTCCTCTCCAGGCTAAACATACCCAGCTCCGTCAAACTTTCCTCATAAGACTTGGTCTCCAGACCCCTCACCATCTTTATTGCCCTCCTCTGGACACATTCCAGCTTGTCTATATTCTTCTTAAATTGTGGTACCCAAAACTGAACACAGTACTCTAGATGAGGTCTAACCAGAGCAGAGTAAAGCGATACTATCACTTCACATGATCTGGACACTATACTTCTGTTGATACAGCCCAAAATCGCATTTTCCTTTTTAGCTACAGCATCACACTGCTGACTCATGTTCAGTGTATGGTCCACTAAGACCCCTAGATCCATTTCACACATACTACTGCCAAGACAAGTCTCCCCCATCTTATAATTATGTATTTGATTTTTTTCCTACCTAAATGCAGAGAAGAAGAAGAGATTGGATTTATACCCCGCCCTTCACCCAGAGTCTCAGAGCGGTTTACAATCTCCTTCCCTTCCTCTCCCCACAACAGACATCATGTGAGGTAGGTGGGGCTGAGAGAGATCTTTCGAGGACTACTCTTGAGAGAACAGATCTGAGAGAACTGTGACTGACCCAAGATCACTCCAGCAGCTGCATGTGAAGGAATGGAGAATCAAACCTGGTACTCCCAGATTAGAGTCTTCGTTCCTAACCACTACACCAGACTGGCAGAACTTTACATTTAAATTCATTTTATTTGTTGTAGACCAGTTTTCCAGCCTGTCAAGATCATCCTGTATCCTGGCTCTGTCTTCTACTCTGAGAGAGACTGTCTCTTTTGATGTCATTTATGCTTTCCTGGTTCATTAGTCTCCTAGCTTTTTCAGCAATGTGAGGGTTCCACTTGTTAGACTTGGGACATAATGGCCTGCTTTTTTGATAAAAAATGTAACACACTTCCAATTCAAATTGAGCCTGCTTCAGCAGCGAGGGTGGGGTATAAATCAATCAAATAAATAAATAATGCAGGGAAATTATCACTGCAAAAGAATTCCCTCACGGTGACTTTAGCTTAATTTGGGAGTAGTTCACCAGCCACAAGGATATAATTCCAAGACACTAGCTTGTTGGGTAGAGATAGAAGTTAAATTAGCTGTCTGGTCAAATAATCTCAATTCCTGATGACCATTTAAAATCTCCAAATTAAGCTTTGCTGTTAGTTTCAGCAGGTAGGTGCCAGCAACGTTAATGCCCCTGTCTAACGATATTCTGCCATTACCCAATTTAAAGGAGGCCAGGCTTTCTCCAGACCCAGATTTCAAGAACTCAGCATTGCTAACACCTCCCCCACACACACACAGAATAATGGACTCCCAGTCCACTTTCCATGCACTTTACAGCTGGATTTTACTGTGTGAAAACAGCAGGATCCACTTGCAAATGATCGCTAAAGTGTGTTGAGAGTGGATTGAAAGTGCATTCTTCAGTGTGTGAAAGTGCTTCACATCCTGGATTCATATCACCCATCAGGATTAACTGTGCATTTGGATGTCTGACAATCAAGTTATCAACATATTTAGCAAATGCTGTCCAGAAGTTTTTAATAAGAGTTAAAACTTTTAAACAAGGAGCACACACATTAATTATTAAAGAAGTTTCACCTAATGTCTTCACTGTGAAAGGTATGACACTATCATAAAATGATTATTTTTGTATGATGCTAAAGTTTAAATCCTTTCTCACCCAAGTCGCTAGACCACTCTTTGGACATCCTTGATTAACCCCATTACTGGCGGCTTGTAGGCTGAAAACTTCAGAGCCATCTAAATCTCTTGTAAACAAATGATATGGAAATCCTTTAGTATTTTTATCATCTCCCAGTCCCCTTGTTGACTATAGCAGCCACTGAGTAACCAGAAGATGCGGCAATAACTAACCCTGAACACCCACCACAGAAATCCCCTTCCTGTTTGCCCCACAAATTACAGGGACCTCAGAGGGAAACGGACCATCCAGGGTACTAGGGTTACCAACTTTGGGTTGGGAAATTCCAAGAGACTTGGAGGCAGAGTTTGGGGAGGGGAGGGCCCTCAGAAGGGTTTAGTGCCAGAGACCCTACTCTTTGGAGTAGCCATTTCCTCCAGGGGAACTGATCTCTGCAGCCTGGAGATCAGTTGTGATTCTGGGAGATCTCCAGGCCTCACCTGGAGGCTGACAACCCAATGCTACATCAGTGTGCATAGGAGGTGTGGCTGGTCCACGCTGGTCCATTGGAGAAGACAGGCATCATCATTAAGAGAAACTGGCACTACCGTTGACTTCTCCGTAGCCCTGGGAGACAAGAGGGCCACCCCTTCCAGAGTCCTCTGCCATGCGCAGGCAAGTCAGGGAAGGGTCCTATCTACGCACTAGGCTGTGTGGAAGGAGGAGTTGCCAACTCCGGGTTGGGAAATCACTGGAAACTTTTTATTTTGAGGGGGAGCCTGAGAAAGGAAGGGCTTGGGGAGGGGAGGGACCCCTCAGTGGGGTATAATGTCCTAGAGCCCACCCTCCAGAGCAGCCGTTTTCCCCAGGGGAACAGACCTCTGTAGCCTGGAGATGAGCTGTGATTCCAGGAGGTCTCCAGGACTTTCCTGGGCACCTTGCAGAAGTCAGGAGGGAGCCTGGTGTTCTCCCAGAACCACAGCTGATCTCCAAACTGCAGGTCCCCGTTTCCCTTTGGGGGTGGACTCTGTGGCATCCCCTTTCTCCTGAGCCTGCTCTGCTCCAAAGTCTCCAGGGATTTCCCAACGGGGAGTTGGCAACCTTGCACAGAAGCTGGAGTCTTCCTCAGAGGAGGGGAGAGTGACCAGCCTCCAGGGAGGACGTGGAAATCCCCTGGGATTACGGCTGATCTCCAGAGCACAGAGGTCAGTTCCCCCGGAGGAAAGGGCTGCTTTGGAGGGTGGGCTCTGTGGCACCCTGCCCTCCTGACGTCCCTGCCCTCCCTGGACTGCACCCCAGTTTCCCCGACCCAGAGCTGGCAATGCCGTCTACACTGGATAAACCAGGTGTGTGGCTGGGCGTCCTCCGTAATCTATGTTTCAACTGAGAAATACATCAAAAAGACTGCAGAAGTATTCTGGGTTAGTTTTGAGTCAGCTTGAAAAACCCAAATGTGCAGAACACTCGATAATCACCTTTGAGCGTTTTGTCATTTATTCCCCCTGGTGTTGTGCTTCTGCTGGAATTCTGCTGGAATTTTAAATTGAATGAGTGGCTCCTGTTTCCCATCTGTTGTCTGCCTTTCAACATTTGGAACAAGAATGCTGGCTTTTTGTGGCAGTCAGACCCATTCAATGCACACCTTTTGGTATGCTGGACGAGTTGTCTGTTTTCTGGTGAATGGGAGAGCTGCTGTTCTGAAAGGAGCACTTTGTATGTCTGGTGTTCCCTTTTTTAAAAAAAGAGTTCACGCAAGGGGAGGAAGGACAGCAAAATCCACCTTCTGGATCCTTCCCCCACGGTATGCAATGGAGCCTCAGCACTGTCTCCACCACTGGCTCCTTCACATTCAGGCTGTGGTCACAACAGCAAGCTAATTGTGATTAGTTCCCACTATAAATTTGATCTGGATTTTTTTTTTCAATTTGGGATGATCACACATTCCTCCCCAAACTGCAAGCATTACGCCACAAGGCTCTGGGCAACATCTAGATGCAGCCAGCCCCTGTGTCTCTCTCTGCCGCCCACTTGCCTGACCGCCAGGGGCTCCCACCCTCCCTCCTAACGCTGCAGCTTTGGGGACTCCTGGAGTGGGCTCCGCTGCCCACTCGTCTGCCAGCCCACCCGGCACAATCTGTGCAAGAGATGGCTGTCCATATTGGCGAAATCGCGAATTTAAAGCGCAAACACCTGGAAAGTTCTTGATTTTCCTGGTGTCAGAAAACTCGCTATGGAACCGGGAGGATTGTGCAAGTGAGCCCGCTTTGGTGCGGGAGGTGGATGCGGCCATCTGATCAGCAATTTTAAATGCGAGAGGGAACAGCAGTGAAACCTGATCAAAATGACATGGAGGTGTTTTTGCAACTGAAATGTGGCCTTCTTCTTCATAAAAGCACAAGGATTTGCACTGGATGACTGAAGGTAACCTGTGGCAGCCATTTGGGGGCTGGCCCCACCTCCTGCAGCATCCGTTTTAGGACTGCCAGGTCCTGACAACTCGCCAGTGGGGGATGTCCCCAATGTGATGACGTCATGTAGACAGCAATGCTCCCTCTAAGCTGAGGAGCCTTGTGAGCAAAAATTCTACTTTGTGAGCTGCTGGCATTAAAGTTGTGAGCAAGTGATATGGCTGCTGCATAAACTAGTTTGCTTGGGAGCTACCCTTCCTGAGCTAAGACAAAAATGTGTGGGCCAGAGGCTAAAAACTCAGGACTCAGCTTAGAGGGAACACTGGACATGACGCCACCGTGTTAGGGAGGCAGCCTGAACTGCAGGCCCTGGTGGCCCCCCACTTGTAAAAAACATTTAAAGGGTCCCTTTAAATGTTTTTTACAAATCACAAACCTTTATTGGCATAACAACAACAGCCTTGGCTCAGAGACACAGAAAAGGGAAGGAGGACAAAACCGCCAGTGGACTCACCAACCTGACCATTCCTTCTCCTCCCCTGCGGCCCTGTGAAGGGAGGTCTGCCACCCACTTCAACGGCACCAGCCATTCGTTGTCTTTTAGTTTCCTCAGATTTGCCCTCCAAGGACCGCAGTATAGGAAGGAGGTGATAAGCACATAGATCCTGGCAAAATCTACAAGAGAGAAGTACATGAGCCATGGCAGTATCATAGCCAATGATGTTAAATGTTTTTTACAAGCAGGGGCATGCAGCCCCATAGCCAGAAAATCTGGCGTGGGGGTGCAGTTTTTTAGGGGGGAGGCAGCTGGGAAGAAGGGAAGTCTCTCTCCCTCCCCTTCTCCCCCCTGCTTCCTCGGCCGGCTTCCCAAACTTTGAGAAGCTGGCTGCAGAAGCAGAAGGGACCCTGCGGTGAGGCCACTTCTTCCCACATTCCTCGCTGCCGGCTGTCTTCTGCTTCTGCAGCCAGGTTCTCAAAGTTTGAGAAGCCGGCTGCGGAGGCTGCAGACCTCCCTCCCACCCCTCTTTGCTGGGTGTTCTTGATAAGGCCTGGCAAGGAGAGGGAGAGAGAGAGAGAGAGAGAGAGAGAGGGTGGGGCGGTGCCAGTGAAGGGAGGAGAAGAGAGGCTGGCCATGCAGACAACTGCATGGTTCCTGCCTCTCCATCTGTGCCACCCCTCTCTTACCCTGCCTGCCCACTGAGCAGAAAGGGGTTTGAAGTTTAAAGAGGAGGCCACATGGCCTGCGGCTACCACCCACTCCTCTCATGGGGTCTTCAGAACACCTGGCGAGGGGAGGGAGAGGGGTGGCCTCTGGTGGCCGCTCTTGGGGGTGGGGCTTCCCCCTGCTGGCCAGCTGGCTGGTGGCAAATAGAGGCCCACTAAATCGGGGGTTCCCCCGCCTGGGGACTGGCACCTCTAATCCACTTTGTGGCAGCCATTTTGACCCTGCGCCCACCGTGCCATGTCAGAATCCCCGAGGTGCCCACCCAGGCCCACCCGGGTCGGGGACCCCTGCGCAGGAGTGTCCAAGGACCTTCACGTGCAGCATCTCAGAAATCCTCACAGCCATCCCAAATGACAAACAGGATCTGTGCAGGCGGGCACACATGTGCTGAGGCTGAGGGCTGCTGACCTCCCTAAAGCCCCTGAGGGAGATGTGGCATCTGGTATGCAGCTGTGCTTTGCAGCTGCTCCAGTCCGGCAGGGTTGCCATCCTTTAGGTGGCACCTGGCAATCTCCCAGCATTAAAACTGATCCCTCCCCAGATGGCAGGGGTCGCTTCCCCTGGATAAAGTGGCTGCTTTGGAGGGTGGGCTCTATGGCATTGTACCCTGCTGAGGTCCCTCCCCTCCCTAAGCCCCGCCCTCCTAAGGCTCCACCCCCAACCCCCCTGACTTTCCCAACATGGAGCTGGCAACCATAGCCTAGGTATACCAGGCATCCCAGCAGTGGAGCCCAGAAGGAAGGAGAATCACACACAGAGCTTCATCATCTGAACCAACGACAGTGCATGGCAGCACAAATGGTGTTTACGTGTGCAGCTGCTGATGGGTGTAGGCACCTTACTACAGGTTCTGTGCATGGCGATATTGGGGGTGGGTAGTGAATGGTTCTGGGACACAAAACTTAAATAAGCAAAGGTGAACAGGGCTCTGCTGTATCAAACATTCAACGAATATCTCAAGAAACACAGAACTGAAGTGTAAAGTAGGGGTGCCAATCTCCAGGTGGTGCCTGGTGACTTCCCAGAATTACAACTAATCTCCAGAAGACAGAGACCAGTTCTCCTGAAGAAAATGGCTTCTTTGGGTGGTGAACTCCATGGCTCTGTGCCCAGCTTGAGGCTCTTCCCCTCCCTAAATACCGCCCCCCCCCCAGGCTCCAGCTCCTGAACCACTAACATCGGTTGGAGAACAGCTTCCAGCAGTGTGAAATCCTGTAGGGAGGAGTCCTCCCTGGGCAATACACAGTTGTCCCCCTGTTCATGTTGCTGAACTGTTGGATGGTGTGTTGCACACGTAGCAAACATGCCTGAGCAGTGGGTGAACTGGGTCCCTCTTGAGCACTCATCGTAGACAGCTCAGGGGACAGTACAGTACACCTAGAATTAGGGGACTGCAATGGCTTAGACAGCTGTGGCTAGGGTTCCCAAGCCCCCCAGTACAGGTGGGGGTCCCTTGCTGACCCTGGAAAAGAGGCAGGCTCTGTCTAGGTGCAGTGATGTGCCTACATCACTGCCCACATAACCCAGAAGTAACATCATGACTTCCAGGATGCCAGGGTGACATTCTGTTATTTGGGCAAAAAGTCTATGATAAATTTGGTTTCTACCATAGAGTTCTTGCCTAAGCACCAGAATGTCACCTCCAATGTCCCAGAAGGTCACATGGGCAGTGATGTAGGCATGTCACTGCCCCTAGGCAGAGCCTCCCTCCTGCTCCCACCGGGTGCCCAGGAGGGACCAGGAAGCCCAAGCCCAGGCTGGCCTGATCTCACCAGACCTCATAAGCTGAGCAGATCCAGCCTGGTGGGAGACCTCCAAGGAAGACCAGGGTCTCTATGCAGAGGCAGGTGATGGCCAACCACCTCTGAGGGGTCTCTTGCCTTGGAAACCCCTTGAGGGGGTCGCCATAAGTTGGCTGCAGCTTGCCGGCAAAAAATGAGAATAAATGTAAAGGGCAATTTCCAGAAAGCCACTAGGAAAGATTAAAGTCACATGACTAGAAATGGGGTAGGAAACTGGCTGAGGGCCTTTTTTAAAAGTACACCGTAGAATCAACACAGATGTTCTGCAGTTGTCCCATATCCATTTCTGGGTTTTGGCCTCAAAGCAAATATGAGCGAGGGTCACAAGTGTTTGCAGTTTCCTAGAAATTACAATATGTTACTCTGGACTTTTGATTTTTGGCAAACGTTGTGTTATCTGTAATTTTAAACTTCTGTGGTTAGCATATAAGAGGGCAGAAACAAGCTCACACACTGAATATTGTCAGTCCCACTAAGATGGGAAATATAATACATTTCCACACAATCCACAGAGCCCGGCTACCTCTACTCTTATGCTGCAAGGGGGGGGGGGGATTTGCCAGAAATAGATTCCCTGTGAATTCTTAATTTTGCCAGAGTAATATTCTGTGACTGCAAGGGGTTTTGTTTTTGTTTTTTAGAGTTGAATGGATGGGCTAGATGCTTCACAATATGTTGAACACCATGTTTCAGTTGAGGAAGAAAATGAAGATAGAATTCAGATAGAACTCCTCATCTTCAGATGAGGAAGAAAATGAAGATAGAATTTTCAAAGAGATAACTTGTAATTACTTGTGGCTGTTTGTCACAAACAGCCACAAGTAATGACAAGTTCTTTCTATTTCATGAGGAAACAATGGAAGTAAAGGCTGCTTTATGGATCTTTCCGGGGGGGGGGGGGGAATCCATCACAATTATTTCTGAAGATTGTGAAGAAGCACTAATATTTCAGATTCTTTTAAAAATGCAACCACACACACACAAAGGTTAAAAACTGAGCAGAGATTAACGCATGTATGCCTGATGGGATTGCCAACTCACATATCTGTGAGAGCAATTGCAATGCTCTGGCTGAGACTAAGGCTGATTTTACATCTGCCTTTCCTGCTGGAATCATTCTACTTTCAAAAAAACTCGCCCACATCTCTTTCAAGTTTGAATCTGCATTCCTTCTCAACTGTCCATATCTGCTAATTGCCCTCTAGGTCTCAAGCTGGCTTCACACCTCTGTAAACAAATCCTGTTCTTAACAGCACTTCAAAAGAATGACCCCTTTCACTCCAGTTCAATCAGATGTGGGCATTCCCCTACAACAGCTTTGACACCAATGTGTTACCGGTGCAGGGAGTGCTGGAATGAAGCTGTTACAAAAATGCACATGTAAAATCAGCCTAAGGTTGTGTTCAGATGGCTCTTTTGAGCCGCGCCAGGCACAAGTGCCTGGTGGATTTAAAGGGCACGTTCAGACAGTAACATCTGGGGAGCATCTGAAGAAGTGAGCACTGACTCACAAAAGCTCCTCCCCTGCCACAAATTTTGTTAGTCTTTAAAGTGCTACTGGACTCTTGCTCTTTTCTAACGCAATCCTAAACAGTTATAGCTTTCTACCTCCACTGAAGTCAGTGGGTTTAGGATTGCACTGTAAATGGCCTGAGGCAACCCACCTTTTCTCAAAGCGTAAACAGACAAGAGAAGAAGAAGAGATTGGATTTATATCCCGCCCTTCACTCCCCAAGGGAGTCTCAGAGCGGCTTACAAACTCCTTTCCCTTCCCCTCCCCCCAACAGACATCCTGTGAGGCAGGTGGGGCTGAGAGAGCTCTGAGACACTTGCCCTTGAGAGAACAGCTGGTACAGAGCTGTGGCTTGCCCAAGGTCACCCAGCCAGGTGCAAGTGGAGGAGTGGGGGATCAAACCCGGTTCTCCCAGATTAGAGTCTGCGCACTTAACCACTACACCAATCTGGCTCTCTACTTAACCACTACACCAAACAAGGACGTTTTCTGCAGCTGTTTTTGCAGTCCCAGGAACAAAAATGCAGTTTGGCCCCTTGTGGCATAGCATGGGAATTCCCCAGAACAGGAAAGTCTGATGCTGTGGAGCAAGAAGGGACAAATAGGGTTTTTGCTCCTCCAGGCACTGCAAAAACATCTGTGGAAATGAAGGAAAGCAGCAGCGGAATACAAGTGCAGGCGTGGGGAGAACAGGTCCCTATGGAAAACGTCAAAGAGATCTCAGGACACTCAGTTTGTCTCAGGGCCATGCAGAGAAGGGAAGGGAAGTTGGCTTCCATCCTCCACTCTACTTCACTATGTGAAACTGGGATCCTTGGTGAAACTTGGCTGCAAACTTGATGGAAATTTGCTGCACACACAAATAATTACATTAGACCACTATGTGGGATGTTAATTCAGTCCCCTGAAGCAGGAGGCCTCTGTTCCTGTGGGTTCCTGTCATCCCAGGGGGTACACAGTTGTCGACAGCAAGACACAGACTCCAAACTCTTACTGACATGAATTAAGCAGTGTATGGGATACACTATGGCATACACTGCAAAAGCAAACTGTAAACGGAATCAGGTGCATGATCCATGAATGCAGGAGAGGAGACATGGATACAAAACTACCAGGAAAATGTATATGGCTACAGCAAATAATATGGGATACATCATAAACATGAATAGATAAAACATGAGCCTACAGCATAGTTCTAAACTAGTCTCTAGCACAGGACACACTAAATCAGGAGACCCCCAGCTGGGTGCCCAGAGGTGCCCTGGTGCCTGCCAACACCTTTTCTGGTGCCTGCCAAGTGTTTTCAGGAAGTGGGTGGGGCCAGCTAGGGCAGGGGTGACAAACTTAAGGTCCAGGGGCTGGAATCGGCCCGTCTGGGGCTCTCATCTGGCCTGCAGACAACTGGTGTGAGGGAGGGAATAGGAGGCTGCTTGGGAGGGGGCGAGGGGGCGGAGCCACTCCAATTGTGGCTTCAGCACGGCAGAACAGCCTCGTCTGCAGCAGGCAAGCACAACCCCCTCGCTTCAGTGGCAGCCTCACTGGTAAGCCAGGAGCCACCGCAGCCGCATTTGTGTCGGCTCAAGGTTCCAAGGTGAGGTCAGGTGCCTCTCCGCTCGGCCTGCAGCTCCAGGGATGCTGTCCCAGATGGCCACAGGGATCAGTGTTTGCACATGGGGGTTCAGATGATCCGATGCTGAGGACTGCTGGCGGCCAGTGGTGCTGTCATATTTGCACACACACCCCATGAGATAGCTGTGCTTTGGCCCATGGGGGCCATCCTTTGGCAGTTTCTTCCACACATCGGGGACCTAGTCCTACCACCGAGCATGCAGCCCCCATGAATTACCCAGCGGCTTTCAGCCATAAGTGGTTGCCACCTCATCAGGGGGCAGTGCCAGCAGTCTCTAGTTATACTGGTCGTTGGGTGGCAATTTCATCAGCAATCCACGGTTCTCCTCTCTCCATAATATCATGTTCAGCCTAACACAGTTGAGGTTGTCTGGTGGGAGGTGTCATCTGTTGTAAAAAATCCATTTGGAGAACCTTTACACAAGTTGAACCCCCAACTCGAACAAAAGTTTTCATCCAGTATTAAGAAGTGCTTTCCTAACATTTACAGCTGCTTGGGATTAGATGTTCCTCCTGGGATCCATAACATACACTCAGGGCTGTATTGCTGAAACCTCAGCAAAAGTCACAATTTTTAATGGCAAACAACAGAGAGTCTGGGTTCAAAATCTATTTGATGGAGGCTGTAACTGGGTCAGTTCAAGGCCACAGATGTCCTGAATTAACATGCTGAAGTGGTTCAGAGTGTTGGGGCGAGAACTGGAAAACCCAGGTTTGAACCCAGCGCTGCTATGGAAGCTTGTTGGGTGACTTTGGGCCAGTCACATTCCCTCAGCCTAGCCTACCTCACAAAGTCATTGCCAGTGTTCCCTCTAAGCTGAGTTAGTGTGAGTTAGCTCACCATTTTTTAGCCTCCGGCTCACACATTTTTGTCTTAGCTCAGGAAGGATGGCTCCAGAGCAAACTAATTTATGCAGCAGACAAATCACTCACAACTTTAATGCCAGCAGATCACCAAGTAGAATTTTTGCTCACAAGACTCCACAGCTTAGAGGGAGCATAATATGCAAGGATCAAATGAAAGAGAGGAGAATTATGTTAGCCACTTTGGGTCCCCATCTGGGAGAAAGACAGATGTAAATGCAGTAAATGAATTAATTGATTAATTGTTTAATAAAGTCATGATTAATAGACAATACATTCTTTAGTCTGTTGACAGTCCTGATGTCTGTCCTTGGTGTTGTTCTTAGAAGTCCAGCTCCTTTACGGCCGGAGACGACGCAGACAAACAGCGTGCCGGACAAGCAGGAAGTTAAAGTATCTCGTGTGAGGAAACTGACAAGGCAGTACAGCTTGTGAGTGTGTTTCGTACAATTGCTGCCATGTACACATGAGCACTTGGTACTGCTGCCTTATTCTGAGACAGACCCTTGGTCCATCGAGGTCAGTATGGTCTACTCAGACTGATAATGGGCAATTCTGTACTGGCTTTTCCCTCAGTTGTGCTGAAACAGAAATTCCCCTTCGCATTGCATGCCGCTTTCACTTTCTTTGATCATCGGATTTTATGGTACCTTCTGCATAGATTTATGGCCATTCAGGGGTGACTTTGCAGTCAGTATGGCATTGCCCCGGGGTCTCTGAATGTGGTTTTGAGCTGCACTGTTGGTCAAACAATGGAGGGAAAAGCCAATGCAGAATCACCCAATGGCTCTCCGGAACCTCAGGTGGAGGTCTTTGTAGCTGGTGGTCCCATCATGGTCTGTATCCAGCAGTTCTATTCCTAGAACCAGCATATCACCTAGAACCTGATATTTTCAACTGGAGATACCAGGGATTAAACATGGGTCCTTCTGCATGCCAAGCAGATACTCTGCCACTGAGCCATGGAGCCCGCCTGACTTATTACAGAAGTCTAATATGTTTCAGGCCCAGAAAAACAGGGGTTGCACTTACCTGTAACCTTTTTTCATCGAGAGAGTCTTCTATGCGGCACACATGGGGACTGCAGTACTGCAGGCCAGCCACCGGGAGGAACTAGCAAGCTTTTGCTAGAAATTTCTTCTCAAGAGAGCCAGGTTCCTCTCAGGGGGGGATTTCCTGCCCCAAAATCACCTGACCTGGGCAGAGCCTGCCCTCTGTTCTCCTTCTGCTGCCACCTCGGAGCATGAGACTCCCACAGTGGGGAAGGAGGGAGGGATGTGTGCCTGCACAGAAGCCTCTCTTGATGAACAAAGGTTACAGGTAAGTGCAACCCCCGTTTTCATCTTCGAGGCTTCTGTGCAGTCCCTGTATCCAGTACTTGACAATAAAGGACTATGTTTTAACCAACACGGACCTGATCATTTGCTGATAGTGCAGAAGCCTCACAGATTGTTAGTGATCTGTTTTTGGCTCTCCCGTGTTGGATGATGGGAGCAACCATCAAACTCCTTTGGGGGTCCCGGTCACCACGGCTGCGGCAGCGGCCGTGGAGCAACCGGTACCGGTGACCACCACCCAGGAGCTGAGTTTGCCCATACGTCCAGGGTCTCGGCTCCTAGGTGCTCCGGCTTCCCTCTCTTGCTCTTGGGCTACGTTTGGGGGAGGCACTTCCGAGACATGGATCCATGATCAGAAGGGAGCCAGAGTGCGCTTCAGTGGCGACCGCTCGGAGTTCGGCCGCCTGAGCGTGGTGGACGAGGATCGCTACTCTCGGCGGGGATCAGGAGCCTGGGGCCTCAGCTTTCAGGAAGAAGAGCGTGCGATGCCCCGAGGCCCTGATCCCACGAGTGGGGACCTGGACCAGGTCCTGGATCGCAGGTTTGTGGACATGCACGACCGTCTGGTGGCGGACATGTGAGAGGCCATGCTGGAGATGCAGCAGCACCTGATGGGCGCTTTAGCAGCCGGGGCGGCGCAGCCCCCAGCACAGGCGCCAGCTGGGGGAGCTCCGGCCATAGTGGTCCCTGGCCCTCTGGCTGGAGGGGCAGGAGCGGCTCCAGCGCAGCAGGCCAGGGCGGTGGTGCCTCCAGCCGGGGCCCCGGTTGCACCGCCGGCACTGGGACTCGCCATCCCGATGGGCGGCTACGTGAGGCAACTACCCAATGATCCCATGATGGCAACTTTTGACGGTGATCCAGAGAAGCTCCGGTTTTTCATCATTGAAATCGAGAGGTTTATGGCATCCTGGGGGCATCTCTACCCAACGGAGAGGGACCGGGTCGGCTACATCGGGTCCAAGCTGAGGGACACCGCGAGCGACTGGTATGTGAGTCTGCACAACCCCCCGGGGCCTGAGCTGCAGTCGGTGGACAACTTCATGTGGTCCCTGCGCCTCACCCACGCCACCCTGCTTGTGTGACATGTTATGGGTTGGGTCACACTTTTCCGGGGGGAGCAATAGGTGGTCAGGCCCCAAACAAGAACTGCCCTCCTCTGTGGGGACAGAGATTCTTCCCTTCAGTAGCTGCATCTCTGCTGTCGGCAGCTCCTCCTGACAAAAGGCCGCCCCTGTTGGATTTCGGCCTACCACACAGCTATTAACTGCATGAAGCTTCTGCCTACAAGGGGATGGGAATGTCCTGGGAAGAGAGGGTGCCTATGTGGGATCTGGGGTTGCCCTTATAAGGGGGAGCCCCTTGCTCATCTTAAGGCCCTAAAATGCCCAATCTAACCAGTCTCGGGGGGGAGCAAGCGAAGGGCCTCAGTCTCCCCACGGTCTCCCCCCACCAGCTGCTCACTGCAGCAGCAGAACACCCAACACCCTTTATGGTGACCCATGTTTTGAGCATCATTCCGCTCACATGCTCCTCCCTCCATGTCCAGCAGACCCCCCCCCCCCATGAGGCCGGCACCTTTTTGTCCCAGCTGCAAAGCATGCTGCCCATGGAAAGGCCCATCCCCCCCCAACAGCATGTTGACCAGGAGCTTGGAGGCCACCGAGACGCTGCTCCATTTCTTGTTGTACAGGTAATAGAGCCTGGAGGAGGGAGAGTGCAGCACACACACACACACACACACACACACAGAGGAGTCAAAGCAGGGCCAGTTTCAGATTTTGGGGGGCCCTGGACAGACAGTACCCAAGGGCCCCTATCTCCCCTCCCTCCAGAGCTCCCCTTCTGCCCTCCTTTCCACAACACAACACCACATATCCCCCACTTCCCCGGGCATCCTTCTCCCCTGCAAGCCCTTCCACCCCACATGCTGAGGTACCCCACTTCCCTGCACACTCATTCCCTGGCAGCACCATCCTTTGCTGCCAGGAGCACCACCCACATGCCCTTCCTCAATGACTCTGGGCAGCTGGGGGCATGGGTACAGGCAGGTGGCAGGGGAGATGCGTGGGTGGGGATTGGGGCAGTGGGTCCCACCAGAACTCCTGGAACCTCGAAGCTGCCCCCCCAGCCCAGGTTCAAGGAGTCTCTTTTGCTTCTTTGCCCCCCTCTAGAAAGCAGACCCTCCAAGCCCAAAAATTGGCCTCCCCAGGAATGAGCCAAAAAGGTTGTGGAACCCTGCTCTAAGCTGAGCACTTAAACAGTGGGAGGAAGAGGAGGAAGAAGAAGAAGAAATCAGATTTACACCCCACCCTTCACTGCAGTTAGAAAAAAAAAAGAGTAGACATGGCCTCCGTTCTGCGCTTTAAAAATAATACAAAATGGTAGTAGACCAGGCCTCCCGGGTCCTCATTGGACTTCAGATGAGATTTGCGGGTTGAGGTTTCTAGGGACAGAACTCGTTCTCTCAGGGAGAGAGTTTCATCTTGCAGAGAGTGAACGTCTTTTTTTAATGCCATGCCTAGTTCGTGGGCCCGTTCTGCTGTATGAGTGACCTTATTCATTGAGATGTTCAGTTCAGCCAGTTGTTTATTCAGAGGAGCGATGAGAGCTTCCATGCTGTCAAGGATTTTTTTCTCCATGGTGGCTAGAAGGCTTGGGAGTGGAGTTTCAGACTGCAGTGTGTTTGGCGGGAGAGAAGAGGCTGTCCCGGTCGCCATTTTGTTAGTCTCCTCCCGGTTGTTTTCAGAGGCCTCAGAGATTGATTGCGCTGGGGAAAAGGTTTGGATCCCCGGGAGGCAGATTTCGATGTAGTTTTGTTTGAGTCAGATCTGCCCATCTCAGGAATGAGTTTAGAGCTCTAATTGCGATTTTAACCGGTTCAAGGGGTGACAGGGTCAGAGCAAGGGAATCAGGCGTCCTTCTCCATCAACGCCGATGCCACGCCCCCATTCCCATGCAGGAGTAATGAAATTTGGCTTGGATAGAAAATCCATTTTGCCACTGATAGTTTCCATCACATGTAAGTCCCACAATTTGCTAAACCAAGTCTGTATAGTAGTTAGTGTCCTTCCAGTAAGAAGTAATAGGTACTTTACCTACACAGAGCATGGCTTTATTTCATTGTACATCTAGTCAACAATATAAAAGCATGATACTGTGAGATTGTCCCAATTGATGTAGTGCACAACAGGTCTCCTTAAACAGAAAGTCCTTTATTTGCAGAAAAGATCTTGTTGGTTAAACACACTTCTTCTGTTAGTATGAATACAACTACAATTATACTTGATATGAAATAAGCCCCCCTCAATATCCACCAATCAATTGGGAGAATTATTGGCACCCAAACATACTGGCCCACTGTTCCCAAGGGAAGCGTGGTAAAGTAGGTTTCCAGGCAAAACCCTGTTGAGGTTTGTGGGGCGGATGTTCCCAAGGAAAAGCAAGCAAAGGATCACATAGCACCTGTGAATAATATAACACATAGCAGGAGGCTTTCAGCTGAAGGCCATGAGCTAGGGAGAAGCGAAAGACAGATAAGAATAAAGAAAAGTTAATGAGCAGTAAGCATGCGCAGAGCGAGCAAGAAATGCATTCCTGCGCTGGGAGTCACTCTACAGATGCCAGCTCCTGTCTGGGACCTAGAGGAGTCGGTTTGCAACTTGAAACAAAGGAAATGTTAATTAATCATCAGATTGGTTGATAGACCTCTCAGGCCTCAATGAATAACACAATTGCAATAGAGAATAATACCACTGAGAATAATAAACAGCAGGAGACATTGGCAGGGCTGACAATAGGTACCTTGGTAATACAACAGTATCATTGAGAATGACAATCACCAGGAAACCATGGCAGTGCTAACTGACATTCTGCCCTCCTGATAAAACATCCCCTCCCCTCCCAGGTTTCAAAGGGTACAGTTTATGGAAAGCCTGAATTTTTTCAGGAGCATGCACATGAGAGGCCTCAACCCATTCATTTTCTTCAGGACCAAAATGCAACCATTTGATAAGATAAAACAAATGCCCCCGCTTTAGTTTAGACTCCAAGATTTGATCGATCGCATAATGAGGTTCATTGCTCTTCATCAGAGGAGGAGGAGGACAGGAGGAGGAAGGTCTCCATTTGTTCAGCGCAGGATCTTTCTTCTGTAGGCTGTAATGAAAAACAGGGTGCACAAATTTCAATGATTTGAGGAGTTTAAGTTCAAAAGTCACTTGTTAATGCACCTTATAACAGGGAAAGGCCCCACATATTTCCAGCCCAATTTTGCGACTAGGTTGGAGTCCTTTAATATTTTTAGTTGATGCATAGACAGAGTCTCCACGGGAGAGATCCCATCCTGGGGATCCCATCCTGGGGCCATCCCATCCTGGGGCCCTCCCCTTATCGGCATATTTCTTATAGTCCGCTTTGGCTTCTTCCAACATTTTTGCAATCAAAGGCCAAGACTCACATAGTGAATTCCACCAAGTAGCAAAATCACTAGACCCCTCCGCTGCTGGGCCTAAATTAGGCAACAGAACGACTAACATTATAACCTAACCCTAACCCTAACCATAACCCTAGACCAAAACCTAACCCTAACCCTAAGCCTAAACCTTAACCACTAACCCTAACCCCTAACCCAAACCCCGAACCTGAACCCAAAACCCTAACCCTAACATCTAACCCTAACACTAAACTTACCCAAACACTAATCCCTAACCCTAAACCCTAATTACTAACCCTAACCCCTAACCCTAATTACTAACCCTATCCCTAAACCTAACCCTAGCCCTAACCCTAGCTCTAACTCTAACCCTAGCCCTAACTGTAACCATAGCCCTAACCCTAACGCTATCCATAACCCTGGACATAGCCCTAGCCCTATCTTTTATCCTAGCAGAAGCCCTAGCCCTAGCCCTAACCCTTACCGTAATCCGAGTCCTAACCTTAACCCAAAGCCTATACCTAACTATAGCTCTAGACCTTGCCCTAACCCTAACCCAAACTTTATACCTAACCCTAACCCTTGCCCTATTGCTAAATCTAACCCTAGCCCAAAACCTAACCTTAATCTGAACCCTAACCCTAGGCCTAACCCTAGGCCTGACACTAAACCTAAGTCTAGCCGAAACCCGAGCCCTAACCCTTACCTTTACCCTAGACCTAAATTTAGCCCTAACACAAACCCTAACCCTAACCCTAGCCTTAGTCCTAACTTTAACCCGAGGCCTAACCCCAACTCAAGCCCTAACCCTTACTATTACTCTAGCCCTAACTTTAGCCCACACCCTAACCCTAGATATAGACCTAGCCCTAGCACAAGCCCTAGCCCTAACCCTACCGTAACCCTAGCCCAAACCTAAACCAAACCCTACACCTAACTCTAGCCCAAACCCTTACCCAAACCCAACCCTAACCCAAACCCTAAACCTAGCCCTAGCCCTAACCCTAGCCCTAGCCCTAAACCTAACTGTAACCCTAATCCTAAATCTAACCCTAGCCCTAGCCCTAACCCCAACCCTGGCCCTAACCCTTACCTTTTGTCAGGTTCTGACAACAATGTCCCTGTGTTTTCTGCATTTTACAATGATGTCTGTGCTTTTTGCAGTTTGCTTTCGATTCCTTTGTTCTAGCAGACCCTTGCCAGCACCCCTTATCTGTCTCCTTCATCCTCCCTCCTAACAGCTATAAATGTTACTTTGAAGTAGGGGGTTTACTCTGGTTAATGTTGCAATGTTTGGGCAGGAGATGGCGACCCAAATTCCTAGGTGTCATCTCTAAACAAATGGTGAGTACTTCCTTGCATTCCCTCCTCCCTTTTCCCGGGTCTGTGTATGTTATCTTGTTATTGAAACCTTGAAGCGTTGTTTATGGCCAGTGCTTAGAGAATGTTGTGCCTAGGTTCACACATGTGGGTCACTCAGATCAAGAGGGGAATTTATAACTTTCTCACCTTGCTGTGGGAACCTCAACGGTCCTTTCTACTTTTCCCGCATTCACCCTCTTGCCCTGATTGGCTTAGGTCCGGGGTTCAATTGAAAACCTGAGAGTATAATAGTACTGTCTGTATTCCATTAAGCATCTCTAACAAACATTCGAGAATCTGTCTGCAGTATTGGAACAATAAAGAACTTTGCTTCAACAACAAAGGTCTGGTTTCTTGCTGTCAATACAGAAGCCTCACACCTTTACCCTAGCCTATCTTTAGCACTAACAAAACCCAAGCCCTAACCCAAGCCCTAGCCGCAACCCTAACCCTAATCCTAACACTAACTTTAAACATAACACTAACCTGACCCATAAACTAACCCTAACCCAAGTCTTAGCCCGAACCCTAACACTAAACCTAGCCCTAGCCCTAACCCAAACCCTAATTATACCGATAGCCCTAAGCCTAGGCCTAGTTTTAACACTAACCCTAACCCCAACACAAACCCAAAGACTAGGCTGAGCCCAAGCCCCAGATCAAATCCTAGTCCTAGCCCTAACCCTAACCGTAACACTAACCCTAAACCAAACTCTAAACCTAACCTAGCCCTAGTCCTAGCTCTAACCCTAAACCTAACCATAACCCTAGCCCTAACTGTAACCCTAACCCAAACCCTAACACTAACCATAGACCTAGCAGGAACCCTAAACCTAATCCTGGCCCCAGCCCTAACACTAACCCAAACCTTAACACTAACCCTAGATGTAGCACTAATCCTAACCCTAACCCTCTAACCCTAACCCTAACTCAAAACCTAGCCCTAACCCCAACCCAAACCCTAACACTAAACCTAGCCCTAACCCTAACGCTTACCCTAGCCCTAACTGTAAGTCTAGCCCTAGCCCTAAACCTAACCCTCGACCTAAACCTAATCCTAGCCATAACCCTAGTGCTAGCCCTAACCCTAAGTGTAACCCTAATCCTAACACCAACCCTACCCAAAACCTATCCCTAACGCTAAACCTAGCCCTAACCCTAATTAGAGCCGTAGCCCTAGCCCTAGCCCTAGCTCTAACACTAACACTAACCCTAACACAAACCCAAACACTAGCCCAAGCCCTAGACCAAATCCTTAGCCCTACCCCTAACTCTAACACTAACCCTAACAGTAACCCTAATCCTAACCCTTGCCCTAACCCTATCCCCAACCCTAAACCTAACTCTAACCCTAACCCTAACCCTACGTTTAGCCCTGACACTAATCCTACCCAGAACCTAATCCTAACCATAAACCTAGCCCTTGCCCTAACCGTAACTCTAATTAGAGCCATAGCCCTAACCCTAGAAGAGAAGAAGAAGAGATTGGATTTATACCCTGCCCTTCACTCACTTGGAGTCTCAGAGTGGCTTACAAACTCCTTTCCCTTCCCCTCCCCACAACAGACACCCTGTGAGGTAGGTGGGGCTGAGAGAGCTCCTTCCCAAGCTGTCCTTGAGAGAACAGCTGATACAGAGCTATGGCTTGCCCAAGGTCATCCAGCCAGTTGCAAGGGGAGGAGTGGGGAATCAAACCCGGTTCCCCCAGATTAGAGTCCATGCACTTAACCACTATACCAAACTAACCCTAACCGTAACCCTAAACCTAACACCGACCCTACCCAAAACCTATCCCTAACTATAAACCTAGCCCTAACCCTAATTACAGCCATAACCCTAGCCCAAGCTCTAACAGTAACCCTAACAAAACCCCAAAAACTACCTCAAGCCCCAGAGCTAACCTTAGCCCTACCCTAGCCCTAGCCCTAACCGTAACACTAACCCTAACAGAAACCCTAATCCTAACCCTTGCCCTAACCCTACCCCTAAATCTAAACCTTACCCTACACATACCCCTTGCCGAACCCCTAGCCCTAGCCCTAAAACTAACCCTAACCCTAACCGAAGACCTAACCCTAACCCTAAACCTAGCTCTAGGCCAAACCCTAATCCTAACCCAAGCCCTAACCCTAACCCTAAAACTAACACTAACCCTAGACCTTAACCCTAACCCTAGCCATAGCCCTAGACCAAACCCTAACCCAAACCCTAACACTAACCCAAGCCCTAGCCATAGCCCTAGCACTAACCCTAACCGTAACTGTAACCCTAGCCCTAACCCTAACTCGAGCCCTAGCCCTAACCCTAATCCAAGCCATAAACCTAGTCCTAGCCCTACCCTAACCCTAGCCCTAACTCTAACCCTAACAATAATCCTAACTTTAGCCCTAACTCTAACCCTAACAATAATCCTAACTTTAGCCCTAACGCTAACCCTGTAGGAAACCTAACCGTAACCCTAGCCCTAGCCCTAACCCTAAGCATTGCCTTAGCCCTAGTCCTAAAACTAGTCCTAACCCTAACCCTAACTTTAGCCCTAACACTTACCTATACCCTAGCCCTAACTTTAGCCCTGACACAAAACCTAACCCTAGCCCTAACCCTATCCCAAAATCTAACCCTAGCCCTAAACCTAACCCTAATCCTAACCCTAAACCTAGGCCTAACCCTAACCATAGGCCTAACCCTAAACCTAACCATAGCCGTAACCTGAGTCCAAACCCTTACCTTTACCCTAGACCTAAATTTAGACCTAGCACAAACCCTAACCCTAGCCCTAACTTTAACCCTAGGTATAACCCTAAGCCTTACCATTACCCTAGCCCTAACTTTAGCCCACATCTGAACCCTAGACATAGCCCTAGCCCTAGCCCTAGGACAAGCCCTAGCCCTGGCTCTAACCGTAACCCTAGCCCTAACCTTAACCCAACCCTACACCTAACTCTAGCCCTAAGCCTTACGCTAACCCTAACCCAAACAATAACCATATCCCTAGCCCTAACCAAAAACCTAATCCTAGCCCTAAACCTAATCCTAACCATAGCCCTAACCCTAGCCCTAGGCCTAACTCTAACTCTAGCCCTACCCCAAGACCAAACCCTTACCTTTACCCTAGCCCTATCTTTAGCCCTAGCCCTAACCCTAACTTTAGCCCAAACACTAACTCTACCCAAAAACCAACCCTAACCCCAACCCTAGCCTTATCCCTAACCCAAAGCCTAATTAAATCCATAGCCCTAAGCCTAGGCCTAGCATTAACACTAACCCTAACCCCAACACAAACCCAAAGACAAGGCTGAACCCGAGCCCCAGACCAAACCGTAGCACTAGCCCTAGCCCTAACCCTAACACTAACCCTAACTGTAAACCTAATCCTAACCCTTGACCTAATCCTTTTTTTCCCCATCATTGTTATCATCCTTTTTTTTTTAGTATTTTTATTTGCTAAGTTAGATACACAGTAACATCATTTCATTGTTGCATTTTAAATATTTTAACATTTTCTCCCCAATCCCTCCCCCTTCAGTCTAATCTTCGTCTTTCAGCCAGGAACACAGAGTTTGTAGCTTCCACTGAACGTCTTCTTTTTGTTCCTCTTTTATCCAGTTCAACTAGATAGACCATTTCTCCTTGATCTGCAATGTTCTATCCTCCCATGGCAGGTCCTTATTGTTGTAGCCATTATATCTGACTGAATAAATTCAAAGAGATACTTATGCCAAGTTCTTTCTGTCCATTTACTTTTATCTTTCCACCCTACTGCTATCACTGCTTTACCAGCTAATATCATCGCTTTCAATAAATCTTGATTCTTTTTCTCTATTGTCCCATTACCTAAACTACTCATCATCATCAGTTCAAAATCTATATTCAACTCTACCTGGAACAACTCATTTATTACTTTTAATATATTTTTCCAAAATTCTTTAACTTCCAGGCATTCCCACCACATGTGGGAATACCATCCTTTCGCATTCTTACAATGCCAGCAGTTTGGGCTTAGTCCTGAGAACATATTAGCTAAGGTGGCTGGAGTTCTATACCATTTAGTAAAAATTTTTAATTCTATTTCCCTAAACTTATGTATTTTTATTCCCTTAATTCCATCCATTAATTTTTTTACCTTTTGTTCTGTTAATTTAGTTTTTGCACCCCACTTCCCTTGAAGATGACCTGTTAATCCTTCTTTATCTGAGGTCATTTTTTATATATTATTCCTGCTATTCCTCTTTTAGTTTTATTCATTAATCTATATATTTCTTCCATCGGTTCTTCTATATCCATATTGTTATTTTCAATTATCTTTTTAATTTTTGTATATAAGCCTGCAACTTTTAACCAATATTTTATGCCTACTTCCTCTTCTAGAACTTCAAGTGGTTTTAAAGTGTTCACAGACAGTAAGTCCTGTATTCTACTATATCCTTTTTGTTTAAGTAGTTCCCACCATCTGTGGTCTATATCTTCCTCTTCCAGCGTTTCTAGTGGGGCCCATTTTGATGTTCGTTATAACCATTTTGACTGCCATTTCCTCCAGACTACTAATGTACTTTCCCTAGGTCCTGTATCTAATTTAAGATCTTTAACCTGTTTATTTGTAAAAATACCAAATCTACCCGTTCCTTTATTTACTTCATTTTCAAACCTAACCCATTTTTGGTTTCCTTCTTGTTCTATTTCTAATAATGCTTTTAGCTGAAAGGCTTCATAGTAAGCTATTATGTCCGGAACTCCCCAACCTAGTTCTGAATTATGATTATAAACTAACTTTCTTGCAACTCTGAAGTTTTTGGTACCGAAAATCCATTTTCTTATTTTTGTGTTCCAATTGCCCATTTCTTGTTTGTTAATTGTTAATGGTATAGTTTGAAATAAGTATAGTAATCTTGGTATCCAAAACATTTTAACACTTTTAATTCTAGCTGTAATACTCAGGGTTTTCCTCTTCCACCCCTTCATCTCTCTTGTTATCTTGCCCCATACCTTTTTATAATTTTTTCCCACTATTCTATTAATGTTTTTATAAATTTCTATTCCTAAATATTTAAATTTCTTAACTCCCATTCCTATTTTAGTTAATTTATTAATTTCCTTCCTTTCCTCCAAATTCACATTGTGATACATTATCTCTGATTTTCCTATATTAATTCTCAATCCTGATAACGCTTCAAAATCTTCAAGTATAATTTTCATTTCTTTAACTCCTTCTTTAGGGTTGGTCATAATTATGATTATATCATCTGCGAATAGGTTAATTTTCATCTCTTCTTTACCTATCCTGCATCCTTCTATTCTGCCTGAATTCCTAATTCTTTCTGCCAATTGTTCCATTGCCATTATAATAATCCTAGCCCTAACCCTAACCCTAAAAATACCCCTTGCCCAAGCCCTAACTCTAACACGAACCCTAGACCTAACCCTAAACGTAAACCTAACCCTAGCCCTAGTCCTAGCCCTAACCCAAAACCTTACAATAACCCTAGCCCTAACTGTAACCCTAACCCAAATCCTAACACTAACCATACACTTAGCTCTAACCCTAAACCTAACCCTAGCCCAAGCCCTAACACTAACTGAAAACCTAACACAAACCCTAGACCTAGCTCTAACCCTAACCCTAGCCCTAACCCTAAGTCAAAACCTAACCCTAGCCCTAGCCCAAACCCTAACCCAAATCCTAACACTAAACCTAGCCCTAGCCCTAACCCTAAACCTAGCCCTAACTGTAAGCCTAGCCCTAGTCCTAACCCTACACCTAAATCTATCCCTCAACCTAAACCTAATCCTAGCCATAAACCTAGTCCTAGCCCTAGTCCTAACCCTAACCCTACCTTTAGCCCTAACACTAACCCTACCCAAAACCTAACCGTAACCCTAAACCTAGCCCTAACCCTAACCCTAAATATAGCCATAGCCCTAGCTCTAACCCTAATAATAAAACAAACCCAAAAACTTGCCCACGCCTGAGAACTAACCTTAGTCCTTAGCCCTAACTGTAAAACTAACGCTGTCAGAAACCCTAATCCTAACCCTAGCCCTAAACCTAACCCTACACATACCCCTTGCCAAAGACCTAGCCCTAACCCTAACACTAAAAATAACCAAAAGACCTAACCGTAACCCTAGCTCTAGCTCAAAACCTAACGCTAACCCAAGCCATAACCCTAACCCTAATATTAAAACAAACACTAACCCTAGACCTAGCCTTAACCCTAACCCTAACCCTAAACCTAACCCTAACCCTAACCCTAGCACTAGCCTAACCCTAAACCTAACCCTAACCCTAACCCTAGCACTAGCCCTAGGCCTAACACTAACACTAACCCAAACCCTAACACTAACCCTAGCCCTACCCTAACCATAAACCTAGCCCTAACCCTAACCCTAGCCCTAACCCTAGCCCTAACCCTAACTCTTCTGTGATCTCGTGGTTAGACAACAGTGAAATTTCTAGGTTTTACAAAGTGATATCAATACAGTGTCAATTATCACTGCTTGTACAACCAACTTCAAAATCTGATGAATGTATGTCTTGCATTTAATGTAACCCTAACCCTAACCCTAACTTTAACCCTAAGACTAGCACTAGCCCTAACACTAATCCAAAGCCTTACCCTTACCCTAACCCTAGACAACCCTAACCCTAATGGTAAACTTAACGCTAACCCTAACCATAACCCTAACCCTAGTCCAAACCATAACTATAAAATGAACCCTAAAACAAGCGCTAGTCTATCCCTAACCCTAACTCTAACCCTAACCCTGGACATAGCCCTAGCCCTATATTTTACCCTAGCACAAGCCCTAGCCATAGCCCTAACCGTAACCCTAGCCCTAACCTTAACCCAAACCCTACATCTAACAGTAGACCTAGCCCTTGCCCTAAACATAACCCTAATCACAACCCTAAACCTAGGCCTAACACTAACCCTAGGCCTAACCCTAAACCCAACAATAGCTGTAACCCAAACCCTTACCCTAGACCTAAAATTAGCCCTAGTACAAACCCTTACCCTAACCCTAGCCCTAACTTTAACCCTAGGCCTAACTTAGAGTCATGAATAAGGAACGAATAAGGAACTGGGAACTAACTTCAGCCTCGTCTCACAGCTGAGCCTTTATGCCGGCCTGTCTTTTATTTTCAAATGCTTATTATTTGCTTATTTTATTTACTTCATGGATAGCTCACTTGTCTCTCCCCGAGGGGAGCCCAAAGCAGCTTACATCATTCTCTCCTCCATTTTATCCTCACAACAACCCTGCAGAGCATGTGCCAGCCAGCCAGCTTCCATAACAGAGCAAGGATTGTGAAGCTGGGACCTCCAGATCCTCGTCTGATACCCTTCGCACTACACCACACTGGCTTATTAAGGAGTACTTCTGTGCAAATATTAGGGTCTTTGTGATAAAAGGGGAAATTCAAAGATGTCAGAGTCTCTACAAGAGATCAGAACCCCCACCCCCACCCCACGTTACAGCAGAACGTCATTTCCAAAGCTGTCTTTGTATCGGTATGCCCAGACTAACTCAGGTGAGTAGCCCACGCGTGTTGGTCTGAAGCAGCAGAGCAGAGCTTGAGTCCAGTGGCACCTTTAAGACCAACGTTTTATTCTGGGCATAAACTTTCATGTGCGGGCACACTTCTGTGTTGGTCTTAAAGGTGCCACCGGACTCAAGCTCTGCTCTCTGCCCAGGTTGTAAGCCTTTATCTGAGTTTCTCCACAAGGCCACAGCTGGGGGCTCTCAACACTGAATACTCTGGAAAACAAAAAATTCCTTCCAAGAGATTTGGGGGGACGAGATAAGCTCAAAAGCCTCCCTTTCCCAAGTATCTTCACCCACCTAGACCCATATCATTTATTCTGTGGGACCTTGCAGTGGTTTGTCGGGTTCCCCACATTATGTAACTTCTACATGAAAGTGCAGTGGTAAATCACCCCGGGGTTTTGAAATCTCCCGTCACCAATATGCAGATGACACCTAGCTCCATTTCTCCTGACCAGCTGGAGCCGGGTGGGTCTGTGGAAGTCCTGACCAGGTGCCTGGAGAAGGTGATGAGAGGAGTGACGGTCACTGAACTAAAGCTTAATCCAGACACAACTGCTGGTCAGTGAGAAAGCCACTCAAGGATGGAGACGTCCACCTGTTCTAGAGGGTGGGCCGCACACTGCCCAAAGAACGGGTTTGCAGCCTGGCACGCAGCTGGATGCTGGCCTGTGGTTAAGGCACCGGTCCACTCCGTGGCACGTGGCACCTTTCAGCAGCTTTAGCTGACACGGCAGCTATAACCATTCCTCAAAAGTATGACCTGGCCATGGTGATCCACACCCTGTTCACATGCAAGTTAGGTTACTGTCATGTGCTCTATGTGCAGCTGGCTTTGAAGACTGCCCAGAAACATCAACTGGCCCAGAATATAGCAGCCAGGCTATTGAGGGGAGGCTGAATACAGGGACTGCCCTGATGTTGACAGACAGGCACTGGGGACAAATCAAAGTATTAGTTATTATCTACAGATCCCTAAATCAGGGGTCCCCAAGGGGGTGCCCATGACCGTGGGTGCCGTGGTGCCCACTCCCAACTTTCCTGCTGCCTGCCAAGTGCTCCTAGAAAGTGGGCAGGGACAGGTGAGGGCTTCTGATTGACCACTGGAGATTTGGCTGGCTGTGCAAATTTTTAAAAACATGGCTTGAGCAGCAGCTGCCACCACAGCACAAAGATCTTCACTGTGTGACTGAAGGTCAGCCACTGCAGCCATCTCATGGCTGGCTCCACCTCCGGCAGCAGCCATTTTGTGGCAGCCATTTTGCCTACCACAGTGTGTCAGAATTCCCAAGGTGCCCACTGGCTCAAAAAGGCTGGGGACTCTGCCCTAAATAGTTTGGGGCCTGGGTAAATGCCAGTTCAACTGCTCCTGTATTATCCAGACAGCCCAGTAAGAACCTCCACCCACACCTGCAGAGGTGGGGTGGGGTGGCAACCAGGCAGGGCTTTTTCAGTGGTGGTGCCTCACCTCTAGAATGTAGCATATATGTTCTCTAAATAAATAGCTACTCTGAACAAAATAAAACTTGCAGCAGACGCAATGAAGGCTCTCCTGTTTGGTTCTGAGAACCAGGCCGTCATAAATGATCCATAACTATGAAAAGGGAAATTGGACGTACATTTCTGAAGAGCCAAAATAAGTCAACCGAAACAGTATGCTTCAAATTAGTCACTAGGAACATGTCAGACATCACAGAACATCAAGTTCAAAAGGGGACTGAAACATACAAACATCTTACTTCAGGACAGCACATTCTAGATTTTCCACGAAACTTTAAATGTATAATTAGCAGTAAAAATACCATCAACACCCATAACCTTTAAGAAGCTCAGCCAGGGCATCACACAAACCAGTGAGAGGGAACAAACTGAGAGCTCACATAGTCTGCAGCCCCACAAGAATCCACTGCTAGGAGCGTGGATGCACGCCCACTTCCCAGTGGGTTCTCATGGCAGCTTGCAAAAACAAGTGCCAAGAAGGTATCTGCAGTAGTTATTAACTGGACCTCTTGCAATAGGGGAAGTTGTCTTCTCCCAGTGGAAACTGCCTCCATGGATGGAATGCGTATGCAGAATCCAACCCACAGGACTTATCCAAGTGCTCTGAATGCTCAAAGCACTTTGCAGATAACATTCTTAGTTCTCCTCCCAGCAGTAAGAAGGGAGTGCCAGAGTAGCATAATGGTTAGAGGGCTGGCTTAGGATCTGGGAGGCTCGGGTTCAAATCCTCCACTCTGCCCTGGATGCTTGCTGGGTGACCTTGGGTCAGTCACACCAATCTCAGCCTCACCTACCTCACAGGGTTGTTGCGAGGATAAAATGGAGGAAAAGAGAAGGGTGTCAGCCAGCTTGGACCTCCGGGGGGGACGACAGGTGGGGTATAAAGCAAATCACAAATGAGAGAGGCCGGTACTGATACCCCAGGGTAAACTTGTGCTGGTGTGGTGGTAAGATTCAAACTGGGCCTTGTCTACTCACCCACTCTTAGGCATTATGCTATACCAGTTTCATCAGTCCTGTTGGGCTGAAAAGATGGGATACTAGCAAGTTCTGACATGTAGAGGGCAGAAGCATTCTTTGCTCCTGCAGGGTGGGCTTTTGCTGAGGGGGTGCCCGGAGCCCTCAAACAGAGACTGGACAGACCTGTTTGTTTTGCACAGGGTTGGGGTACAAACTGGGAGCTGGTTATGGGGCTGGATGAGAGCAGAGGTCCCCAGCACAGTGCCGGTGGGAGCCATGGCTGGTGGAGCCAGGGAGGGCTTTTGCCCAGCAAGGCTTCTGACGGGCTACTGGGGAGTTGACTGGCTGGACAGTATTTTTAAACGCTGCTTTGGCAGCAGCTACCAACACATCACAAAGGTCTTCACTGGGTGACTGAAGTCAACCAGCAGCAGTCATTTGGTGGCTGGCTATTGGGTATGATTCTTTAACCCAGAGTAATAAGCAAGAGCCCAACACCGTGTTTAAGTTTAAAAGTAAAACTAACTTTATCTAGTTTGGGGAAGGGAACTTTGGAGAACATAAAAACGATACAGAAAATGCAAACAGTTTCTAGAGCTACATCTTGACTATTGCATGTCTAAAAACTATAAGCTGGCTGCTGCTCCTTCCTTGCAAATGAATAAGGGAAACAGGTATGAAGAAGAAAAAGAAGAGATTGGATTTATACCCTGCCCTTCACTACCCAAGAGAGTCTCAGAGCGGCTTACAAATTCCTTTCCCTTCCCCTCCCCACAACAGACACCCGGTGAGGTAGGCAGGGCTGAGAGAACTCTTTCGAGTACTGCTCTTTCCAGAACAGCTCTGAGAGAACTTGCGACTGACCCAAGGTCATGCCAGCAGCTGCATGTGGAGGGGTGGGGAATCAAACCCAGTTCTCCCAGATTAGAGTCTATGCTCCTAACCACTACACCAGACTGGCAAAACATCCAACATGTTGATCAGCCAATTACAAGTCTATAGATCACTTCATTGTACCAACACCGCCCACAAATTTTCCCAGGCTAACTAAACTCTAATTGGTTACAGATCAGTTAGGTAGTTTCCTGTTAACTGACAACAACAGTTAACTCTATCATGACTGAAAAGGGTAAGCAACTTATAAGTATCCCTACCACTAGCTCCGCCTCCTGAGGCAGCCCTTTTGTGGCAGCCCTTTGGTCCTTGTGCTCACCATGCTGTGTGGTAATTCAAGAGAGGCCTGCAGGCTGGAAAAGGTTGAGAACCCCCTGGACTGGAATCTGGGAGAGGCTGGATTTGTACCCAAGCTCTGCTGAGAGAGCTTGCTGGGCGCCTTTGGGCCAGTCACCCACACACTCAGCCTAACCTGCCTTATGGGCCTCTCCGTCAAGCGTCTTGTCAAACGGCTGACTAGACTGACAGACCAACATGACTGCATCAGGGGTGGGAAGATGGTTTCTCTGCCGCCCCTACACTCCCAGAGCTTAGGGCTGCCAAGTCAGCCCAGGGGGCGGGGGATCCCCTGCTAAAGGGGTTCCCGATCCACCGGCCAGCATTTGGCCGGCGGGGGGAACCCCACCCCCAACGTCGTCCAGCAAGGACGACGTAATGACATCACCGGAAGTGACGTCAGCACGTTGGGGGCGTTGCCAGAGCGTCGCCCTGGCAACGCCCCCAACGTGCTGACATCACTTCCGCTGACGTCGTTGGGCACGGAGGACTCCCCCCCCGCCGGTGAGTTTTGAAGACTTGGCAACCCTACCAGAGCTCCTCCCCCTTCTCCTCAAAGCATCATGTGGCCTGGGTGGAAAGAAGTGTTCCCGTGGGCACAAGGAATGCCCCTGCCCCCAAGCGTGACTTTCCCACCTCCCCCTTCCCTCTGCAACCCCAAATGCTCCCCTCACTCCTCCTCCTGACTTCGTTTGAGGATAAAGTGAGAGGGGAAAGGAGACAAAGTCCACATTCTAAGGGCAGAAGTCATCACATCCTTGGAAACACCGCTCCAGATCCAAGCATGTGGGTAGCAAATGAGGCTGCCAACCTCCAGGTGGGGGCCAGAGAGCTCTTGGAATTACAGCTGATCTCTAAATGACAGAGATCAATTCCCCTGGGGAAAATGTTGGTGTTGGAGGATGGACTTTATGGCATTATACTCCACTGAGGCCACTCCCCTCCCCAAATCCCACCCTCCCCAGGCTTCACCCCAAAACCACCAGGAATTTCCCAACCTGGAGTTGGCAACCCTTTGAAAATAATGCTTCTGCCCTCTACATGTCAGAACTTGCTAGTATCCCATCTTTTCAGCCCAACAGGACTGATGAAACTGGTATAGCATAATGCCTAAGAGTGGGTGAGTAGACAAGGCCCAGTTTGAATCTTACCACCACACCAGCACAAGTTTACCCTGGGGTATCAGTACCGGCCTCTCTCATTTGTGATTTGCTTTATACCCCACCTGTCGTCCCCCCCGGAGGTCCAAGCTGGCTGACACCCTTCTCTTTTCCTCCATTTTATCCTCGCAACAACCCTGTGAGGTAGGTGAGGCTGAGATTGGTGTGACTGACCCAAGGTCACCCAGCAAGCATCCAGGGCAGAGTGGAGGATTTGAACCCGAGCCTCCCAGATCCTAAGCCAGCCCTCTAACCATTATGCTACTCTGGCACTCCCTTCTTACTGCTGGGAGGAGAACTAAGAATGTTATCTGCAAAGTGCTTTGAGCATTCAGAGCACTTGGATAAGTCCTGTGGGTTGGATTCTGCATACGCATTCCATCCATGGAGGCAGTTTCCACTGGGAGAAGACAACTTCCCCTATTGCAAGAGGTCCAGTTAATAACTACTGCAGATACCTTCTCCTTGGCACTTGTTTTTGCAAGCTGCCATGAGAACCCACTGGGAAGTGGGCGTGCATCCACGCTCCTAGCAGTGGATTCTTGTGGGGCTGCAGACTATGTGAGCTCTCAGTTTGTTCCCTCTCACTGGTTTGTGTGATGCCCTGGCTGAGCTTCTTAAAGGTTATGGGTGTTGATGGTATTTTTACTGCTAATTATACATTTAAAGTTTCGTGGAAAATCTAGAATGTGCTGTCCTGAAGTAAGATGTTTGTATGTTTCAGTCCCCTTTTGAACTTGATGTTCTGTGATGTCTGACATGTTCCTAGTGACTAATTTGAAGCATACTGTTTCGGTTGACTTATTTTGGCTCTTCAGAAATGTACGTCCAATTTCCCTTTTCATAGTTATGGATCATTTATGACGGCCTGGTTCTCAGAACCAAACAGGAGAGCCTTCATTGCGTCTGCTGCAAGTTTTATTTTGTTCAGAGTAGCTATTTATTTAGAGAACATATATGCTACATTCTAGAGGTGAGGCACCACCACTGAAAAAGCCCTGCCTGGTTGCCACCCCACCCCACCTCTGCAGGTGTGGGTGGAGGTTCTTACTGGGCTGTCTGGATAATACAGGAGCAGTTGAACTGGCATTTACCCAGGCCCCAAACTATTTAGGGCAGAGTCCCCAGCCTTTTTGAGCCAGTGGGCACCTTGGGAATTCTGACACACTGTGGTAGGCAAAATGGCTGCCACAAAATGGCTGCTGCCGGAGGTGGAGCCAGCCATGAGATGGCTGCAGTGGCTGACCTTCAGTCACACAGTGAAGATCTTTGTGCTGTGGTGGCAGCTGCTGCTCAAGCCATGTTTTTAAAAATTTGCACAGCCAGCCAAATCTCCAGTGGTCAATCAGAAGCCCTCACCTGTCCCTGCCCACTTTCTAGGAGCACTTGGCAGGCAGCAGGAAAGTTGGGAGTGGGCACCACGGCACCCACGGTCATGGGCACCCCCTTGGGGACCCCTGATTTAGGGATCTGTAGATAATAACTAATACTTTGATTTGTCCCCAGTGCCTGTCTGTCAACATCAGGGCAGTCCCTGTATTCAGCCTCCCCTCAATAGCCTGGCTGCTATATTCTGGGCCAGTTGATGTTTCTGGGCAGTCTTCAAAGCCAGCTGCACATAGAGCACATGACAGTAACCTAACTTGCATGTGAACAGGGTGTGGATCACCATGGCCAGGTCATACTTTTGAGGAATGGTTATAGCTGCCGTGTCAGCTAAAGCTGCTGAAAGGTGCCACGTGCCACGGAGTGGACCGGTGCCTTAACCACAGGCCAGCATCCAGCTGCGTGCCAGGCTGCAAACCCGTTCTTTGGGCAGTGTGCGGCCCACCCTCTAGAACAGGTGGACGTCTCCATCCTTGAGTGGCTTTCTCACTGACCAGCAGTTGTGTCTGGATTAAGCTTTAGTTCAGTGACCGTCACTCCTCTCATCACCTTCTCCAGGCACCTGGTCAGGACTTCCACAGACCCACCCGGCTCCAGCTGGTCAGGAGAAATGGAGCTAGGTGTCATCTGCATATTGGTGACGGGAGATTTCAAAACCCCGGGGTGATTTACCACTGCACTTTCATGTAGAAGTTACATAATGTGGGGAACCCGACAAACCACTGCAAGGTCCCACAGAATAAATGATATGGGTCTAGGTGGGTGAAGATACTTGGGAAAGGGAGGCTTTTGAGCTTATCTCGTCCCCCCAAATCTCTTGGAAGGAATTTTTTGTTTTCCAGAGTATTCAGTGTTGAGAGCCCCCAGCTGTGGCCTTGTGGAGAAACTCAGATAAAGGCTTACAACCTGGGCAGAGAGCAGAGCTTGAGTCCGGTGGCACCTTTAAGACCAACACAGAAGTGTGCCCGCACATGAAAGTTTATGCCCAGAATAAAACGTTGGTCTTAAAGGTGCCACTGGACTCAAGCTCTGCTCTGCTGCTTCAGACCAACACGCGTGGGCTACTCACCTGAGTTAGTCTGGGCATACCGATACAAAGACAGCTTTGGAAATGACGTTCTGCTGTAACGTGGGGTGGGGGTGGGGGTTCTGATCTCTTGTAGAGACTCTGACATCTTTGAATTTCCCCTTTTATCACAAAGACCCTAATATTTGCACAGAAGTACTCCTTAATAAGCCAGTGTGGTGTAGTGCGAAGGGTATCAGACGAGGATCTGGAGGTCCCAGCTTCACAATCCTTGCTCTGTTATGGAAGCTGGCTGGCTGGCACATGCTCTGCAGGGTTGTTGTGAGGATAAAATGGAGGAGAGAATGATGTAAGCTGCTTTGGGCTCCCCTCGGGGAGAGACAAGTGAGCTATCCATGAAGTAAATAAAATAAGCAAATAATAAGCATTTGAAAATAAAAGACAGGCCGGCATAAAGGCTCAGCTGTGAGACGAGGCTGAAGTTAGTTCCCAGTTCCTTATTCGTTCCTTATTCATGACTCTAAGTTAGGCCTAGGGTTAAAGTTAGGGCTAGGGTTAGGGTAAGGGTTTGTACTAGGGCTAATTTTAGGTCTAGGGTAAGGGTTTGGGTTACAGCTATTGTTGGGTTTAGGGTTAGGCCTAGGGTTAGTGTTAGGCCTAGGTTTAGGGTTGTGATTAGGGTTATGTTTAGGGCAAGGGCTAGGTCTACTGTTAGATGTAGGGTTTGGGTTAAGGTTAGGGCTAGGGTTACGGTTAGGGCTATGGCTAGGGCTTGTGCTAGGGTAAAATATAGGGCTAGGGCTATGTCCAGGGTTAGGGTTAGAGTTAGGGTTAGGGATAGACTAGCGCTTGTTTTAGGGTTCATTTTATAGTTATGGTTTGGACTAGGGTTTGGGTTATGTCTAGGGCTAGGGTTAGGGTTATGGTTAGGGTTAGCGTTAAGTTTACCATTAGGGTTAGGGTTGTCTAGGGTTAGGGTAAGGGTAAGGCTTTGGATTAGTGTTAGGGCTAGTGCTAGTCTTAGGGTTAAAGTTAGGGTTAGGGTTAGGGTTACATTAAATGCAAGACATACATTCATCAGATTTTGAAGTTGGTTGTACAAGCAGTGATAATTGACACTGTATTGATATCACTTTGTAAAACCTAGAAATTTCACTGTTGTCTAACCACGAGATCACAGAAGAGTTAGGGTTAGGGCTAGGGTTAGGGCTAGGGTTAGGGTTAGGGCTAGGTTTATGGTTAGGGTAGGGCTAGGGTTAGTGTTAGGGTTTGGGTTAGTGTTAGTGTTAGGCCTAGGGCTAGTGCTAGGGTTAGGTTTAGGGTTAGGGTTAGGGTTAAGGCTAGGTCTAGGGTTAGTGTTTGTTTTAATATTAGGGTTAGGGTTATGGCTTGGGTTAGCGTTAGGTTTTGAGCTAGAGCTAGGGTTACGGTTAGGTCTTTTGGTTATTTTTAGTGTTAGGGTTAGGGCTAGGTCTTTGGCAAGGGGTATGTGTAGGGTTAGGTTTAGGGCTAGGGTTAGGATTAGGGTTTCTGACAGCGTTAGTTTTACAGTTAGGGCTAAGGACTAAGGTTAGTTCTCAGGCGTGGGCAAGTTTTTGGGTTTGTTTTATTATTAGGGTTAGAGCTAGGGCTATGGCTATATTTAGGGTTACGGTTAGGGCTAGGTTTAGGGTTACGGTTAGGTTTTGGGTAGGGTTAGTGTTAGGGCTAAAGGTAGGGTTAGGGTTAGGACTAGGGCTAGGACTAGGTTTATGGCTAGGATTAGGTTTAGGTTGAGGGATAGATTTAGGTGTAGGGTTAGGACTAGGGCTAGGCTTACAGTTAGGGCTAGGTTTAGGGTTAGGGCTAGGGCTAGGTTTAGTGTTAGGATTTGGGTTAGGGTTTGGGCTAGGGCTAGGGTTAGGTTTTGACTTAGGGTTAGGGCTAGGGTTAGGGTTAGAGCTAGGTCTAGGGTTTGTGTTAGGTTTTCAGTTAGTGTTAGGGCTTGGGCTAGGGTTAGGTTTAGGGTTAGAGCTAAGTGTATGGTTAGTGTTAGGATTTGGGTTAGGGTTACAGTTAGGGCTAGGGTTATTGTAAGGTTTTGGGTTAGGGCTAGGACTAGGGCTAGGGTTAGGTTTACGTTTAGGGTTAGGTCTAGGGTTCGTGTTAGAGTTAGGGGTATTTTTAGGGTTAGGGTTAGGGCTAGGATTATTATAATGGCAATGGAACAATTGGCAGAAAGAATTAGGAATTCAGGCAGAATAGAAGGATGCAGGATAGGTAAAGAAGAGATGAAAATTAACCTATTCGCAGATGATATAATCATAATTATGACCAACCCTAAAGAAGGAGTTAAAGAAATGAAAATTATACTTGAAGATTTTGAAGCGTTATCAGGATTGAGAATTAATATAGGAAAATCAGAGATAATGTATCACAATGTGAATTTGGAGGAAAGGAAGGAAATTAATAAATTAACTAAAATAGGAATGGGAGTTAAGAAATTTAAATATTTAGGAATAGAAATTTATAAAAACATTAATAGAATAGTGGGAAAAAATTATAAAAAGGTATGGGGCAAGATAACAAGAGAGATGAAGGGGTGGAAGAGGAAAACCCTGAGTATTACAGCTAGAATTAAAAGTGTTAAAATGTTTTGGATACCAAGATTACTATACTTATTTCAAACTATACCATTAACAATTAACAAACAAGAAATGGGCAATTGGAACACAAAAATAAGAAAATGGATTTTCGGTACCAAAAACTTCAGAGTTGCAAGAAAGTTAGTTTATAATCATAATTCAGAACTAGGTTGGGGAGTTCCGGACATAATAGCTTACTATGAAGCCTTTCAGCTAAAAGCATTATTAGAAATAGAACAAGAAGGAAACCAAAAATGGGTTAGGTTTGAAAATGAAGTAAATAAAGGAACGGGTAGATTTGGTATTTTTACAAATAAACAGGTTAAAGATCTTAAATTAGATACAGGACCTAGGGAAAGTACATTAGTAGTCTGGAGGAAATGGCAGTCAAAATGGTTATAACGAACATCAAAATGGGCCCCACTAGAAACGCTGGAAGAGGAAGATATAGACCACAGATGGTGGGAACTACTTAAACAAAAAGGATATAGTAGAATACAGGACTTACTGTCTGTGAACACTTTAAAACCACTTGAAGTTCTAGAAGAGGAAGTAGGCATAAAATATTGGTTAAAAGTTGCAGGCTTATATACAAAAATTAAAAAGATAATTGAAAATAACAATATGGATATAGAAGAACCGATGGAAGAAATATATAGATTAATGAATAAAACTAAAAGAGGAATAGCAGGAATAATATATAAAAAATGACCTCAGATAAAGAAGGATTAACAGGTCATCTTCAAGGGAAGTGGGGTGCAAAAACTAAATTAACAGAACAAAAGGTAAAAAAATTAATGGATGGAATTAAGGGAATAAAAATACATAAGTTTAGGGAAATAGAATTAAAAATTTTTACTAAATGGTATAGAACTCCAGCCACCTTAGCTAATATGTTCTCAGGACTAAGCCCAAACTGCTGGCATTGTAAGAATGCGAAAGGATGGTATTCCCACATGTGGTGGGAATGCCTGGAAGTTAAAGAATTTTGGAAAAATATATTAAAAGTAATAAATGAGTTGTTCCAGGTAGAGTTGAATATAGATTTTGAACTGATGATGATGAGTAGTTTAGGTAATGGGACAATAGAGAAAAAGAATCAAGATTTATTGAAAGCGATGATATTAGCTGGTAAAGCAGTGATAGCAGTAGGGTGGAAAGATAAAAGTAAATGGACAGAAAGAACTTGGCATAAGTATCTCTTTGAATTTATTCAGTCAGATATAATGGCTACAATCAATAAGGACCTGCCATGGGAGGATAGAACATTGCAGATCAAGGAGAAATGGTCTATCTAGTTGAACTGGATAAAAGAGGAACAGAAAGAAGACGTTCAGTGGAAGCTACAAACTCTGTGTTCCTGGCTGAAAGACGAAGATTAGACTGAAGGGGGAGGGATTGGGGAGAAAATGTTAAAATATTTAAAATGCAACAATGAAATGATGTTACTGTGTATCTAACTTAGCAAATAAAAATACTAAAAAAAAAAGGATGATAACAATGATGGGGAAAAAAAGGATTAGGTCAAGGGTTAGGATTAGGTTTACAGTTAGGGTTAGTGTTAGGGTTAGGGCTAGGGCTAGTGCTACGGTTTGGTCTGGGGCTCGGGTTCAGCCTTGTCTTTGGGTTTGTGTTGGGGTTAGGGTTAGTGTTAATGCTAGGCCTAGGCTTAGGGCTATGGATTTAATTAGGCTTTGGGTTAGGGATAAGGCTAGGGTTGGGGTTAGGGTTGGTTTTTGGGTAGAGTTAGTGTTTGGGCTAAAGTTAGGGTTAGGGCTAGGGCTAAAGATAGGGCTAGGGTAAAGGTAAGGGTTTGGTCTTGGGGTAGGGCTAGAGTTAGAGTTAGGCCTAGGGCTAGGGTTAGGGCTATGGTTAGGATTAGGTTTAGGGCTAGGATTAGGTTTTTGGTTAGGGCTAGGGATATGGTTATTGTTTGGGTTAGGGTTAGCGTAAGGCTTAGGGCTAGAGTTAGGTGTAGGGTTGGGTTAAGGTTAGGGCTAGGGTTATGGTTAGAGCCAGGGCTAGGGCTTGTCCTAGGGCTAGGGCTAGGGCTATGTCTAGGGTTCAGATGTGGACTAAAGTTAGGGCTAGGGTAATGGTAAGGCTTAGGGTTATACCTAGGGTTAAAGTTAGGGCTAGGGTTAGGGTTTGTGCTAGGTCTAAATTTAGGTCTAGGGTAAAGGTAAGGGTTTGGACTCAGGTTACGGCTATGGTTAGGTTTAGGGTTAGGCCTATGGTTAGGGTTAGGCCTGGGTTTAGGGTTAGGATTAGGGTTAGGTTTAGGGCTAGGGTTAGATTTTGGGATAGGGTTAGGGCTAGGGTTAGGTTTTGTGTCAGGGCTAAAGTTAGGGCTAGGGTATAGGTAAGTGTTAGGGCTAAAGTTAGGGTTAGGGTTAGGACTAGTTTTAGGACTAGGGCTAAGGCAATGCTTAGGGTTAGGGCTAGGGCTAGGGTTACGGTTAGGTTTCCTACAGGGTTAGCGTTAGGGCTAAAGTTAGGATTATTGTTAGGGTTAGAGTTAGGGCTAAAGTTAGGATTATTGTTAGGGTTAGAGTTAGGGCTAGGGTTAGGGTAGGGCTAGGACTAGGTTTATGGCTTGGATTAGGGTTAGGGCTAGGGCTCGAGTTAGGGTTAGGGCTAGGGTTACAGTTACGGTTAGGGTTAGTGCTAGGGCTATGGCTAGGGCTTGGGTTAGTGTTAGGGTTTGGGTTAGGGTTTGGTCTAGGGCTATGGCTAGGGTTAGGGTTAAGGTCTAGGGTTAGTGTTAGTTTTAGGGTTAGGGTTAGGGCTTGGGTTAGGATTAGGGTTTGGCCTAGAGCTAGGTTTAGGGTTAGGGTTAGGTCTTCGGTTAGGGTTAGGGTTAGTTTTAGGGCTAGGGCTAGGGGTTCGGCAAGGGGTATGTGTAGGGTAAGGTTTAGATTTAGGGGTAGGGTTAGGGCAAGGGTTAGGATTAGGGTTTCTGTTAGGGTTAGTGTTACGGTTAGGGCTAGGGCTAGGGTAGGGCTAAGGTTAGCTCTGGGGCTTGAGGTAGTTTTTGGGGTTTTGTTAGGGTTACTGTTAGAGCTTGGGCTAGGGTTATGGCTGTAATTAGGGTTAGGGCTAGGTTTATAGTTAGGGATAGGTTTTGGGTAGGATCGGTGTTAGGTTTAGGGTTACGGTTAGGGTTAGTTTGGTATAGTGGTTAAGTGCATGGACTCTAATCTGGGGGAACCGGGTTTGATTCCCCACTCCTCCCCTTGCAACTGGCTGGATGACCTTGGGCAAGCCATAGCTCTGTATCAGCTGTTCTCTCAAGGACAGCTTGGGAAGGAGCTCTCTCAGCCCCACCTACCTCACAGGGTGTCTGTTGTGGGGAGGGGAAGGGAAAGGAGTTTGTAAGCCACTCTGAGACTCCAAGTGAGTGAAGGGCAGGGTATAAATCCAATCTCTTCTTCTTCTCTTCTAGGGTTAGGGCTATGGCTCTAATTAGAGTTACGGTTAGGGCAAGGGCTAGGTTTATGGTTAGGATTAGGTTCTGGGTAGGATTAGTGTCAGGGCTAAACGTAGGGTTAGGGTTAGGGTTAGAGTTAGGTTTAGGGTTGGGGATAGGGTTAGGGCAAGGGTTAGGATTAGGGTTACTGTTAGGGTTAGTGTTAGAGTTAGGGGTAGGGCTAAGGATTTGGTCTAGGGCTTGGGCTAGTGTTTGGGTTTGTGTTAGGGTTAGTGTTAGTGTTAGAGCTAGGGCTAGGGCTAGGGCTACGGCTCTAATTAGGGTTAGGGCTAGGTTTAGCGTTAGGGATAGGTTTTGGGTAGGGTTGGTGTTAGGATTAGGGTTACACTTAGGGTTAGGGCTAGCACTAGGGTTATGGCTAGGATTAGGTTTAGGTCAAGGGTTAGGTTTAGGGCTAGGGCTAGACTTACAGTTAGGGCTAGGGTAAGCGTTAGGGTTAGGGCTAGGTTTAGTGTTAGGGTTTGGGTTGGGGTTAGGGCTAGGTTTTGAGTTAGGGTTAGGGTTAGAGGGTTAGGGTTAGGATTAGTGCTACATCTAGGGTTAGTGTTAAGGTTTGGGTTAGTGTTAGGGCTGGGGCCAGGATTAGGTTTAGGGTTCCTGCTAGGTCTATGGTTAGTGTTAGGGTTTGGGTTAGGGTTACAGTTAGGGCTAGGGTTATGGTTAGGTTTAGGGTTAGAGCTAGGACTAGGGCTAGGTTAGGTTTAGAGTTTGGTTTAGGGTTAGTGTTACGGTTAGGGTTAGGGCTAGGACTAGGATTTGGTCTGGGGCTTGGGCTCAGCCTAGTCTTTGGGTTTGTGTTGGGGTTAGGGTTAGTGTTAAAACTAGGCCTAGGCTTAGGGCTATCGGTATAATTAGGGTTTGGGTTAGGGCTAGGGCTAGGTTTAGTGTTAGGGTTCGGGCTAAGACTTGGGTTAGGGTTAGTTTATGGGTCAGGTTAGTGTTATGTTTAAAGTTAGTGTTAGGATTAGGGTTAGGGTTGCGGCTAGGGCTTGGGTTAGGGCTTGGGGTTTGTTAGTGCTAAAGATAGGCTAGGGTAAAGGTGTGAGGCTTCTGTATTGACAGCAAGAAACCAGACCTTTGTTGTTGAAGCAAAGTTCTTTATTGTTCCAATACTGCAGACAGATTCTCGAATGTTTGTTAGAGATGCTTAATGGAATACAGACAGTACTATTATACTCTCAGGTTTTCAATTGAACCCCGGACCTAAGCCAATCAGGGCAAGAGGGTGAATGCGGGAAAAGTAGAAAGGACCGTTGAGGTTCCCACAGCAAGGTGAGAAAGTTATAAATTCCCCTCTTGATCTGAGTGACCCACATGTGTGAACCTAGGCACAACATTCTCTAAGCACTGGCCATAAACAACGCTTCAAGGTTTCAATAACAAGATAACATACACAGACCCGGGAAAAGGGAGGAGGGAATGCAAGGAAGTACTCGCCATTTGTTTAGAGATGACACCTAGGAATTTGGGTCGCCATCTCCTGCCCAAACATTGCAACATTAACCAGAGTAAACCCCCTACTTCAAAGTAACATTTATAGCTGTTAGGAGGGAGGATGAAGGAGACAGATAAGGGGTGCTGGCAAGGGTCTGCTAGAACAAAGGAATCGAAAGCAAACTGCAAAAAGCACAGACATCATTGTAAAATGCAGAAAACACAGGGACATTGTTGTCAGAACCTGACAAAAGGTAAGGGTTAGGGCCAGGGTTGGGGTTAGGGCTACGGCTAGGGTTAGGGATAGGGATAGGTTTAGGGTTTGGGTTAGGGTTGGGTTTGGGTAAGGGTTTGGGCTAGAGTTAGGTGTAGGGTTTGGTTTAGGTTTGGGCTAGGGTTACGGTAGGGTTAGGGCTAGGGCTTGTGCTAGGGCTAGGTCTATATCTAGGGTTAGGGTGTGGGCTAAAGTTAGGGCTAGAGTAATAGTAAGGGTTAGGGCTTGAGTTGGGGTTAGGCCTCGGGTTAAAGTTAGGACTAAGGCTAGGGTTAGGGTTAGGGTTTGTGTTAGGGCTAAATTTAGGTCTAGGGTAAAGGTAAGGGTTAGGGCTCGGGTTTCGGCTAGACTTAGGTTTAGTGTCAGGCCTAGGGTTAGGCCTAGGGTTAGGGTTCAGATTAAGGTTAGGTTTTGGGCTAGGGTTAGATTTAGCAATAGGGCAAGGGTTAGGGTTAGGTATAAAGTTTGGGTTAGGGTTAGGGCAAGGTCTAGAGCTATAGTTAGGTATAGGCTTTGGGTTAAGGTTAGGACTCGGATTACGGTAAGGGTTAGGGCTAGGGCTAGGGCTTCTGCTAGGATAAAAGATAGGGCTAGGGCTATATCCAGGGTTATGGATAGCGTTAGGGTTAGGGCTATGGTTACAGTTAGGGCTAGGGTTAGAGTTAGAGCTAGGGTTAGGGCTAGGGTTAGGTTTAGGGATAGGGTTAGTAATTAGGGTTAGGGGTTAGGGTTAGTAATTAGGGTTTAGGGTTAGGGATTAGTGTTTGGGTAAGTTTAGTGTTAGGGTTAGATGTTAGGGTTAGGGTTTTGGGTTCAGGTTCGGGGTTTGGGTTAGGGGTTAGGGTTAGTGGTTAAGGTTTAGGCTTAGGGTTAGGGTTAGGTTTTGGTCTAGGGTTATGGTTAGGGTTAGGGTTAGGTTATAATGTTAGTCGTTCTGTTGCCTAATTTAGGCCCAGCAGCGGAGGGGTCTAGTGATTTTGCTACTTGGTGGAATTCACTATGTGAGTCTTGGCCTTTGATTGCAAAAATGTTGGAAGAAGCCAAAGCGGACTATAAGAAATATGCCGATAAGGGGAGGGCCCCAGGATGGGATGGCCCCAGGATGGGATCCCCAGGATGGGATCTCTCCCATGGAGACTCTGTCTATGCATCAACTAAAAATATTAAAGGACTCCAACCTAGTCGCAAAATTGGGCTGGAAATATGTGGGGCCTTTCTGTCAGAATCTGCTAATTCAGACATTATATTAGTCAGGCCTCCCCAGTGTTAGTCAATATGTATGCCTTTAGTTTTTCTATGTACCTGTCATGTATTGGGACTCCATGTAACTGTAATGTAATAATGCTTGTCCAGACCGGGAGGGTGACACCAGCGAATTGCGAGAACAAGGAGGCCTCACATCCCTGCCTCCGCATTCCAGCTGCTCCGGCAGGAACTTCAAGGGAGGATGCCTCTCATCTCTTATCACATGCAAAAACCTTGAGGCCATTGATTGTTATGTGAACTGGTAACATCTGAGGGGTCTGGTTTGGGAGAGGAAATTTACTGCTTAACACCTCACTCTTTTCCTGTGAGAACCAAACGGTCGGGACACCTTTTTGCCCGCCAATTTTCCCTTAAGGGGATTGGCTACCTATGGGTAATTCAAACTCCTTGGAATGGTATAATAGACCCGCTTGTATAATTTGTCTCATCTCTGACAATAATCCGAGATGCTGTACTAATGTAGAGATTGGAAATAAAGAACTGTGGTTAACCAACCAAGATCTGATCCTTGACTACTTTGAGCAGAACTCTCACAGATTGTCAGAGATCTGTGACTGGGACTTAGCCGTTCCTGACCATGTCAGACGACGACACGGTCCCCATCCCTACACCCGAAGATGTCCCCGCCACCCCGACGGACCCGGGGAACGGTGGTGGAGGCGGCGGAGGGGCCCCAGACGTGCCGGTGACTACGATTCAGGGGGCTCACTACATCCCGCGCCTACCTCCTCGTCAGAGCGTGACCCCCAAGTATGCTTGGAGCCAGTTCGGTCGTGGGACCGTGGATTCGTGGGTGCACGACCGGAAAGGGGCACGGGTTTCGTTCCCTGGCGACCCGCTCGATCGAGGGAGACCGAGCTACCTGGGAGACGACTGTGAGCCGATCTACCGAGGAGAGCCGCATTGCCCGCCCTTCGAAGGAGAGAGGACAGGTCCGTATGGGCCCAATCCGTACCGGGGGGAGCAGATGCCCCAACTGGACCAGATGATGGGAGAGCTACGGCTCCAACTCACCGCAGAACTACGAGAATTGGCCCTCGATCTCTAGCACCAATTCCGCGACGCTATGAGGGTCGTGCAAGGAGCCCTCCCCGGCCCGGGGATAGGAGTTCAGCAACCGCCAGCAGCTCCTGGAGGGGTCCCGATTCAGCCTCAGGCGCCCGCGCAACCGGTGCAGCCAGCACCGCCGGTCGTCCCGCCTCCGGCGCCAGGTCCCGCCCCAGCACCGGTCCCGGCACCGGTCGCCCCAGCCATCCGCCCAGCCCCATCCGACCCTCTGACGACTACCTTCGATGGGGACCCAGAGAAGCTGCGTTTTTTCATGTTGGAGATAGAGCGGTTCCTGGACAGCTGGGGTCATCTCTATCCCACCGAGAGGGAACGGATTGGCTACATCGGGTCCAAGCTGAAAGACACCGCCAGCGATTGGTATGTGAGCCTGCACGATGCCCCCGGACCTGAGCTGCGTTCGTTGAACAACTTCATGTGGGCCCTTCGTCATCAATTTGAGGACCCTCTGGGCGAGGAAAAGGCCCGGAATCAACTGCGGAAGTTGTTCCAGGGGAGATCCACAGTGAGGGATTACACCGACAAGTTCCGGCGCATCGCGGCTAAAATCCACGGCTGGCCAGAGGAACTCTTCATGGAGAAGTACTGGGAGGGCCTTAACCCGGAGATCTACGAGACGGTGTTGCTGGGGGGCCGCCCGGGCACGTTGGCCACCTGGATGAGGGCAGCAACCGACATGGAAGAGAGATTTACCCTGATCAAGATGGGAACCTCGGCCACGGCGGCCAGCAAAGCAGCGCCGAGAGCGAAACCACGGCCCAGCGTGCAAGACATCCGAGATGCCAGGTTTCGACAAGGGCTGTGTATGAAATGTGGGGAGAGTGGCCACTTTGCCTCAACGTGCCCAAGAGGAGGAGGGAAAGGGCCGAAGACCTCGACGCCGGTGGCGGGGAGCACCCCTAGCCGTGGGAAGACCCCGATCAAACCCCGGGCGCTGCAGCTGGAGGGAGCCACAAGCGAACAAGGGGAGCTGGAGCTGATGGAAACGCAGATGTCGGGAAACTCCAACGGCCTGCAGTGAGCGGCGCAGAGCTGCAGGTCCCCCGCCAAGAAGCGCCATCTCCGGTGAGCATCCCTGGCCCCCTATTATATATGGTAGTGACTGTGGTGACCCCGGGATCGGGCACCCACATGAGGGTCCGCGCTTTAATTGACTCTGGGTGTGCTCGGGACTTAATTAGCCCTTTGGTGGTGGAAGGGTTGGGACCAAAGGTTACCCAGCTGGCAGAGCCTTTAAAGTTTACTCAAATGGATGGGTCGGAAATGAAGGAAGAGTGCATAGCGGAAACCGAGAGCCTGATTCTGGGGACAGGGGAACATTGGGAGAAGCGAGCTTTCGTCATTACCCCAAATGCACAGTTCCCCATGGTGTTGGGAAGCCCCTGGCTCAGTTCGCACGACCCATACATTAAATGGAGTGAAGGGAAGATCTCTTGGGTAGATGACCGATGCCTCACGCACAAATGGGACTTGGAATGGGGTCCAGGACCGCCGACCCCTCCTCCCCAACCCACCGCGCTTGCCCTTACCCCCACCCTGGTGCCCAAGGAGTATAGAGACTTGCTGGAGGTATTCAGCGAGACCGAGGCGGATGAGTTACCCCCCCACCGATTGTCGGACTGTGCCATCGAGCTACTCCCGGGGGAGAAACTCCCTAAAGGGAAACTTTATTCCATGAGCCCTTTAGAGCGAGAAGAGCTGCGAAAGTTCCTGGACAAAAACTTGGCGCGCGGCTTCATCCGACCAGCCAAGTCCCCTTTTGCCGCCCCCGTGTTATTCCGGAAAAAGAAAGACGGGGGCTTAAGACTGTGCACAGACTATAGGGGACTGAATGCCGTCTCCACTACTAACGCCTACCCCCTCCCTTTAATAAAGGACTTATTGACGGAAGCAGCTAAAGGGAAGGTGTTTACCAAACTGGATCTGCGTGATGCCTACTTCAGGGTGCGCATAAGGGAGGGGGATGAATCCAAGACTGCCTTTAACACACCCCTGGGACAATTTGAGTATCTGGTGATGCCGTTCGGCTTAAGTGGCGCGCCTGGGGTCTTTATGAGTTTGATCAATGAAGTGTTGCACAAGCACTTGTTTAAGGGGGTGTTATGTTACATAGATGATATCTTGATCTATTCTACTGATAAGAAAGAGCATGTGAAACTAGTCCGGGAAGTCCTCTCTACCTTGCTGCGAAACCAGCTTTATGTTAAGTTATCAAAGTGTGAGTTCCATCGTGAGTCAGTAGACTTCCTAGGCTATCGCATCTCTCAGAGGGGACTGGAAATGGACCCAGCAAAAGTGGAGGCGGTGGTGCAGTGGGAGGCTCCGCGAACGAGGAAACAATTACAAAGCCTGTTAGGATTTTGTAACTTCTATCGAACCTTCATAAAAGACTTTGCGACGGTCACTCTCCCCCTAACAGACTTGCTGAAAACTAAGGGGAGGGGGCCCGAGGCGGGAAAGCCAGGGGAAAGGATTGCCTGGAACGGGGAGTGCCAAAGGGCGTTCGAAACCTTAAAAACTCTCTTTACTTCTGAGCCCATCTTAGCCCACCCCGATGAGACCAAAGAGTTTATAATCCACGTAGACGCGTCTGATGTAGCCATGGGGGGGGGCCATACTACAAAGCGGGCTGGATGGGCAGTTACACCCCCTGGCTTACATCTCGAAAAAATTTAATGACACGGAGAGAAATTGGTCTGTTTGGGACAAGGAAGCAGCGGCTATTAGATTGGCGCTCACTACGTGGCGGCATTGGCTGGAGGGCGCGCAAGCCCCATTCGAAATTTGGACTGATCATAAGAACCTGGAAGCGTTGCGCACACAGAGATCCCTCAATGCCAAACAACTGCGGTGGGCAGACTTTTTCTCCAAGTTTAATTTTGTACTTAAGCATTTCCCTGGGAAGCTCAACTCCTTGGCAGACGCGCTATCCAGATTGCCCCAACATGAGAGTGTAAAGGAAGAGGTGTTTGATTCCATGTTCTCCCCCCAGCAATTGGGAGGGGCAGTAGTCACTCGGAGCCAAGTCAAGAAAACGCAGTTGGACATCGGGACATGTAATTGGGGGGGGGGGATTATGCTCCCGAGGAAGTGGAAGAATTGGAGGCTTTGGGGGAATGCTCAAAGAGAGAAAATCAGTGCTGGTTCCATGGAGACAAACTGGTGGTGCCACTGAACAAACGTAAAGATATATTGTTGGCCTGCCACTCTTCCAAACTAGCAGGGCATTTTGGATTCCTGAAAACGCTTAATTTAATTCAGCGTCAATTTTGGTGGCCGCGCATGCGCCGAGACGTTTCCGATTTCGTCTCGGCTTGCCAAACTTGCTTAATGTGCAAAAAACGGGGGGGGGAAGGTTCCTGGACTATTGCACCCTTTACCCACCCCTTCTCGCCCCTGGGAGGCCATAGCTATGGATTTCATCACTAACCTACCCCCCTCAAGAGGGAAGACGGTTATTTGGGTGGTGGTAGACACGTTTTCAAAGCAAGCTCATTTCACCCCCTTCAAGCAATTGCCCACGGCCAAGGGAATGGCCAAAGCTTTCTTTAATCACGTGATAAAATTACACGCTTTTCCGAAAAGAGTGGTATCCGACAGGGGCAGTCAATTCGTTGCCAACTTCTGGCGGGAGCTCCTAAAAATGATGGACATAGAGCCGGCACTGAGTTCGGGTTACCACCCAGAAACCGATGGCCAATCCGAGCGAACTAATCAAATCTTGGAACAATTTTTAAGATGCTACACCAATTATCATCAAGACAACTGGGTGGAGTTGTTGCCATTCGCAGAATATAGTTACAACAACGCTGTGCATTCTTCCACGGGGGTCTCTCCTTTCATGGCGGTGGGGGGTTTTGAAGGGAAACCATTGCCTACCATGGAGAATGAACCCAATGCTTCCCCATCGGATTTTAAGAGTTGGTGGACTGCCTTGCAGGACTCCTGGCCATTGATAGCCAAAGCACTGGACCAGGCAAAAGAGGATTATAAAAAATATGCTGACCGAGGACGAGCGGCAGGCTGGGATCTCCAGCCAGGGGATTCTGTCTACCTCTCCACGAAAAATATCCATGGTTTGCAGCCCAGCAGGAAACTGGGATGGAAATATGTTGGACCCTACAAGGTGTTGCGTAAAATATCAGATGTGTCTTTTGAACTGGAATTGCCTAAATCACTGAGTTCTGTGCACCCTGTTTTTCATTTCAGCCTACTGAAGAAAGATCCTGGGCCGAATGCCTGGCATCCAGTTCCTCCAGCTCCTCCTCCACTGATGAAGGAGGGGGCCCCTCATTTCGAGATAACTGAAATCCTTGATTCCAAAATGCGGAGAGGCCGATTATATTACTTAGTTAGATGGCTTGATTTCGGCCCGGAACACAATGAATGGATTCACTCGGAAAACGTTCACGCTCCCAAACTGGTGAAATTGTTTCACAAAATGTTTCCTGATAAAGCTAGGTGAAGTTAATTATGAGGAGGCCAGTGTGTCAGAATCTGCTAATTCAGACATTATATTAGTCAGGCCTCCCCAGTGTTAGTCAATATGTATGCCTTTAGTTTTTCTATGTACCTGTCATGTATTGGGACTCCATGTAACTGTAATGTAATAATGCTTGTCCAGACCGGGAGGGTGACACCAGCGAATTGCGAGAACAAGGAGGCCTCACATCCCTGCCTCCGCATTCCAGCTGCTCCGGCAGGAACTTCAAGGGAGGATGCCTCTCATCTCTTATCACATGCAAAAACCTTGAGGCCATTGATTGTTATGTGAACTGGTAACATCTGAGGGGTCTGGTTTGGGAGAGGAAATTTACTGCTTAACACCTCACTCTTTTCCTGTGAGAACCAAACGGTCGGGACACCTTTTTGCCCGCCAATTTTCCCTTAAGGGGATTGGCTACCTATGGGTAATTCAAACTCCTTGGAATGGTATAATAGACCCGCTTGTATAATTTGTCTCATCTCTGACAATAATCCGAGATGCTGTACTAATGTAGAGATTGGAAATAAAGAACTGTGGTTAACCAACCAAGATCTGATCCTTGACTACTTTGAGCAGAACTCTCACACTTTCCCTGTTATAAGGTGCATTAACAAAGTGACTTTTGAACTTAAACTCCTCAAATCATTGAAATTTGTGCACCCTGTTTTTCATTACAGCCTACAGAAGAAAGATCCTGCGCCGAACAAATGGAGACCTTCCTCCTCCTGTCCTCCTCCTCCTCTGATGAAGAGCAATGAACCTCATTATGCGATCGATCAAATCTTGGAGTCTAAACTAAAGCGGGGGCATTTGTTTTATCTTATCAAATGGTTGCATTTTGGTCCTGAAGAAAATGAATGGGTTGAGGCCTCTCATGTGCATGCTCCTGAAAAAATTCAGGCTTTCCATAAACTGTACCCTTTGAAACCTGGGAGGGGAGGGGATGTTTTATCAGGAGGGCAGAATGTCAGTTAGCACTGCCATGGTTTCCTGGTGATTGTCATTCTCAATGATACTGTTGTATTACCAAGGTACCTATTGTCAGCCCTGCCAATGTCTCCTGCTGTTTATTATTCTCAGTGGTATTATTCTCTATTGCAATTGTGTTATTCATTGAGGCCTGAGAGGTCTATCAACCAATCTGATGATTAATTAACATTTCCTTTGTTTCAAGTTGCAAACCGACTCCTCTAGGTCCCAGACAGGAGCTGGCATCTGTAGAGTGACTCCCAGCGCAGGAATGCATTTCTTGCTCGCTCTGCGCATGCTTACTGCTCATTAACTTTTCTTTATTCTTATCTGTCTTTCGCTTCTCCCTAGCTCATGGCCTTCAGCTGAAAGCCTCCTGCTATGTGTTATATTATTCACAGGTGCTATGTGATCCTTTGCTTGCTTTTCCTTGGGAACATCCGCCCCACAAACCTCAACAGGGTTTTGCCTGGAAACCTACTTTACCACGCTTCCCTTGGGAACAGTGGGCCAGTATGTTTGGGCGCCAATAATTCTCCCAATTGATTGGTGGATATTGAGGGGGGCTTATTTCATATCAAGTATAATTGTAGTTGTATTCATACTAACAGAAGAAGTGTGTTTAACCAACAAGATCTTTTCTGCAAATAAAGGACTTTCTGTTTAAGGAGACCTGTTGTGCACTACATCAATTGGGACAATCTCACAGTATCATGCTTTTATATTGTTGACTAGATGTACAATGAAATAAAGCCATGCTCTGTGTAGGTAAAGTACCTATTACTTCTTACTGGAAGGACACTAACTACTATACAGACTTGGTTTAGCAAATTGTGGGACTTACATGTGATGGAAACTATCAGTGGCAAAATGGATTTTCTATCCAAGCCAAATTTCATTACTCCTGCATGGGAATGGGGGCGTGGCATCGGCGTTGATGGAGAAGGACGCCTGATTCCCTTGCTCTGACCCTGTCACCCCTTGAACCGGTTAAAATCGCAATTAGAGCTCTAAACTCATTCCTGAGATGGGCAGATCTGACTCAAACAAAACTACATCGAAATCTGCCTCCCGGGGATCCAAACCTTTTCCCCAGCGCAATCAATCTCTGAGGCCTCTGAAAACAACCGGGAGGAGACTAACAAAATGGCGACCGGGACAGCCTCTTCTCTCCCGCCAAACACACTGCAGTCTGAAACTCCACTCCCAAGCCTTCTAGCCACCATGGAGAAAAAAATCCTTGACAGCATGGAAGCTCTCATCGCTCCTCTGAATAAACAACTGGCTGAACTGAACATCTCAATGAATAAGGTCACTCATACAGCAGAACGGGCCCACGAACTAGGCATGGCATTAAAAAAAGACGTTCACTCTCTGCAAGATGAAACTCTCTCCCTGAGAGAACGAGTTCTGTCCCTAGAAACCTCAACCCGCAAATCTCATCTGAAGTCCAATGAGGACCCGGGAGGCCTGGTCTACTACCATTTTGTATTATTTTTAAAGCGCAGAACGGAGGCCATGTCTACTCTTTTTTTTTTCTAACTGCAGTGAAGGGTGGGGTGTAAATCTGATTTCTTCTTCTTCTTCCTCCTCTTCCTCCCACTGTTTAAGTGCTCAGCTTAGAGCAGGGTTCCACAACCTTTTTGGCTCATTCCTGGGGAGGCCAATTTTTGGGCTTGGAGGGTCTGCTTTCTAGAGGGGGGCAAAGAAGCAAAAGAGACTCCTTGAACCTGGGCTGGGGGGGCAGCTTCGAGGTTCCAGGAGTTCTGGTGGGACCCACTGCCCCAATCCCCACCCACGCATCTCCCCTGCCACCTGCCTGTACCCATGCCCCCAGCTGCCCAGAGTCATTGAGGAAGGGCATGTGGGTGGTGCTCCTGGCAGCAAAGGATGGTGCTGCCAGGGAATGAGTGTGCAGGGAAGTGGGGTACCTCAGCATGTGGGGTGGAAGGGCTTGCAGGGGAGAAGGATGCCCGGGGAAGTGGGGGATATGTGGTGTTGTGTTGTGGAAAGGAGGGCACAAGGGGAGCTCTGGAGGGAGGGGAGATAGGGGCCCTTGGGTACTGTCTGTCCAGGGCCCCCCAAAATCTGAAACTGGCCCTGCTTTGACTCCTCTGTGTGTGTGTGTGTGTGTGTGTGTGCCGCACTCTCCCTCCTCCATGCTCTATTACCTGTACAACAAGAAATGGAGCAGTGTCTCGGTGGCCTCCAAGCTCCTGGTCAACATGCTGTTGGGGGGGATGGGCCTTTCCATGGGCAGCATGCTTTGCGGCTGGGACAAAAAGGTGCCGGCCTCATGGGGGGAGGGGGTCTGCTGGACATGGAGGGAGGAGCATGTGAGCGAAATGATGCTCAAAACATGGGTCACCATAAAGGGTGTTGGGTGTTCTGCTGCTGCAGTGAGCAGCTGGTGGGGGGAGACCGTGGGGAGACTGAGGCCCTTCGCTTGCTCCCCCCCGAGACTGGTTAGATTGGGCATTTTAGGGCCTTAAGATGAGCAAGGGGCTCCCCCTTATAAGGGCAACCCCAGATCCCACATAGGCACCCTCTCTTCCCAGGACATTCCCATCCCCTTGTAGGCAGAAGCTTCATGCAGTTAATAGCTGTGTGGTAGGCCGAAATCCAACAGGGGCGGCCTTTTGTCAGGAGGAGCTGCCGACAGCAGAGATGCAGCTACTGAAGGGAAGAATCTCTGTCCCCACAGAGGAGGGCAGTTCTTGTTTGGGGCCTGACCACCTATTGCTCCCCCCGGAAAAGTGTGACCCAACCCATAACATGTCACACAAGCAGGGTGGCGTGGGTGAGGCGCAGGGACCACATGAAGTTGTCCACTGACTGCAGCTCAGGCCCCGGGGGGTTGTGCAGACTCACATACCAGTCGCTCGCGGTGTCCCTCAGCTTGGACCCGATGTAGCCGACCCGGTCCCTCTCCGTTGGGTAGAGATGCCCCCAGGATGCCATAAACCTCTCGATTTCAATGATGAAAAACCGGAGCTTCTCTGGATCACCGTCAAAAGTTGCCATCATGGGATCATTGGGTAGTTGCCTCACGTAGCCGCCCATCGGGATGGCGAGTCCCAGTGCCGGCGGTGCAACCGGGGCCCCGGCTGGAGGCACCCCTGCCCCGGCCTGCTGCGCTGGAGCCGCTCCTGCCCCTCCAGCCAGAGGGCCAGGGACCACTATGGCCGGAGCTCCCCCAGCTGGCGCCTGTGCTGGGGGCTGCGCCGCCCCGGCTGCTAAAGCGCCCATCAGGTGCTGCTGCATCTCCAGCATGGCCTCTCACATGTCCGCCACCAGACGGTCGTGCATGTCCACAAACCTGCGATCCAGGACCTGGTCCAGGTCCCCACTCGTGGGATCAGGGCCTCGGGGCATCGCGCGCTCTTCTTCCTGAAAGCTGAGGCCCCAGGCTCCTGATCCCCGCCGAGAGTAGCGATCCTCGTCCACCACGCTCAGGCGGCCGAACTCCGAGCGGTCGCCACTGAAGCGCACTCTGGCTCCCTTCCGATCATGGATCCATGTCTCGGAAGTGCCTCCCCCAAACGTAGCCCAAGAGCAAGAGAGGGAAGCCGGAGCACCTAGGAGCCGAGACCCTGGACGTATGGGCAAACTCAGCTCCTGGGTGGTGGTCACCGGTACCGGTTGCTCCACGGCCGCTGCCGCAGCCGTGGTGACCGGGACCCCCAAAGGAGTTTGATGGTTGCTCCCATCATCCAACATAGCCAGGCACGGGAGAGCCAAAAACAGATCACTAACAATCTGTGAGGCTTCTGCACTATCAGCAAATGATCAGGTCCGTGTTGGTTAAAACATAGTCCTTTATTGTCAAGTACTGGATACAGGGACTGCACAGAAGCCTCGAAGATGAAAACGGGGGTTGCACTTACCTGTAACCTTTGTTCATCAAGAGAGGCTTCTGTGCAGGCACACATCCCTCCCTCCTTCCCCACTGTGGGAGTCTCATGCTCCGAGGTGGCAGCAGAAGGAGAACAGAGGGCAGGCTCTGCCCAGGTCAGGTGATTTTGGGGCAGGAAATCCCCCCCTGAGAGGAACCTGGCTCTCTTGAGAAGAAATTTCTAGCAAAAGCTTGCTAGTTCCTCCCGGTGGCTGGCCTGCAGTACTGCAGTCCCCATGTGTGCCGCATAGAAAACTCTCTCGATGAAAAAAGGTTACAGGTAAGTGCAACCCCTGTTTTTCTGGGCCTGAAACATATTAGACTTCTGTAATAAGTCAGGCGGGCTCCATGGCTCAGTGGCAGAGTATCTGCTTGGCATGCAGAAGGACCCATGTTTAATCCCTGGTATCTCCAGTTGAAAATATCAGGTTCTAGGTGATATGCTGGTTCTAGGAATAGAACTGCTGGATACAGACCATGATGGGACCACCAGCTACAAAGACCTCCACCTGAGGTTCCGGAGAGCCATTGGGTGATTCTGCATTGGCTTTTCCCTCCATTGTTTGACCAACAGTGCAGCTCAAAACCACATTCAGAGACCCCGGGGCAATGCCATACTGACTGCAAAGTCACCCCTGAATGGCCATAAATCTATGCAGAAGGTACCATAAAATCCGATGATCAAAGAAAGTGAAAGCGGCATGCAATGCGAAGGGGAATTTCTGTTTCAGCACAACTGAGGGAAAAGCCAGTACAGAATTGCCCATTATCAGTCTGAGTAGACCATACTGACCTCGATGGACCAAGGGTCTGTCTCAGAATAAGGCAGCAGTACCAAGTGCTCATGTGTACATGGCAGCAATTGTACGAAACACACTCACAAGCTGTACTGCCTTGTCAGTTTCCTCACACGAGATACTTTAACTTCCTGCTTGTCCGGCACGCTGTTTGTCTGCGTCGTCTCCGGCCGTAAAGGAGCTGGACTTCTAAGAACAACACCAAGGACAGACATCAGGACTGTCAACAGACTAAAGAATGTATTGTCTATTAATCATGACTTTATTAAACAATTAATCAATTAATTCATTTACTGCATTTACATCTGTCTTTCTCCCAGATGGGGACCCAAAGTGGCTAACATAATTCTCCTCTCTTTCATTTGATCCTTGCATATTATGCTCCCTCTAAGCTGTGGAGTCTTGTGAGCAAAAATTCTACTTGGTGATCTGCTGGCATTAAAGTTGTGAGTGATTTGTCTGCTGCATAAATTAGTTTGCTCTGGAGCCATCCTTCCTGAGCTAAGACAAAAATGTGTGAGCCGGAGGCTAAAAAATGGTGAGCTAACTCACACTAACTCAGCTTAGAGGGAACACTGGCAATGACTTTGTGAGGTAGGCTAGGCTGAGGGAATGTGACTGGCCCAAAGTCACCCAACAAGCTTCCATAGCAGCGCTGGGTTCAAACCTGGGTTTTCCAGTTCTCGCCCCAACACTCTGAACCACTTCAGCATGTTAATTCAGGACATCTGTGGCCTTGAACTGACCCAGTTACAGCCTCCATCAAATAGATTTTGAACCCAGACTCTCTGTTGTTTGCCATTAAAAATTGTGACTTTTGCTGAGGTTTCAGCAATACAGCCCTGAGTGTATGTTATGGATCCCAGGAGGAACATCTAATCCCAAGCAGCTGTAAATGTTAGGAAAGCACTTCTTAATACTGGATGAAAACTTTTGTTCGAGTTGGGGGTTCAACTTGTGTAAAGGTTCTCCAAATGGATTTTTTACAACAGATGACACCTCCCACCAGACAACCTCAACTGTGTTAGGCTGAACATGATATTATGGAGAGAGGAGAACCGTGGATTGCTGATGAAATTGCCACCCAACGACCAGTATAACTAGAGACTGCTGGCACTGCCCCCTGATGAGGTGGCAACCACTTATGGCTGAAAGCCGCTGGGTAATTCATGGGGGCTGCATGCTCGGTGGTAGGACTAGGTCCCCGATGTGTGGAAGAAACTGCCAAAGAATGGCCCCCATGGGCCAAAGCACAGCTATCTCATGGGGTGTGTGTGCAAATATGACAGCACCACTGGCCGCCAGCAGTCCTCAGCATCGGATCATCTGAACCCCCATGTGCAAACACTGATCCCTGTGGCCATCTGGGACAGCATCCCTGGAGCTGCAGGCCGAGCGGAGAGGCACCTGACCTCACCTTGGAACCTTGAGCCGACACAAATGCGGCTGCGGTGGCTCCTGGCTTACCAGTGAGGCTGCCACTGAAGCGAGGGGGTTGTGCTTGCCTGCTGCAGACGAGGCTGTTCTGCCGTGCTGAAGCCACAATTGGAGTGGCTCCGCCCCCTCGCCCCCTTCCAAGCAGCCTCCTATTCCCTCCCTCACACCAGTTGTCTGCAGGCCAGATGAGAGCCCCAGACGGGCCGATTCCAGCCCCTGGACCTTAAGTTTGTCACCCCTGCCCTAGCTGGCCCCACCCACTTCCTGAAAACACTTGGCAGGCACCAGAAAAGGTGTTGGCAGGCACCAGGGCACCTCTGGGCACCCAGCTGGGGGTCTCCTGATTTAGTGTGTCCTGTGCTAGAGACTAGTTTAGAACTATGCTGTAGGCTCATGTTTTATCTATTCATGTTTATGATGTATCCCATATTATTTGCTGTAGCCATATACATTTTCCTGGTAGTTTTGTATCCATGTCTCCTCTCCTGCATTCATGGATCATGCACCTGATTCCGTTTACAGTTTGCTTTTGCAGTGTATGCCATAGTGTATCCCATACACTGCTTAATTCATGTCAGTAAGAGTTTGGAGTCTGTGTCTTGCTGTCGACAACTGTGTACCCCCTGGGATGACAGGAACCCACAGGAACAGAGGCCTCCTGCTTCAGGGGACTGAATTAACATCCCACATAGTGGTCTAATGTAATTATTTGTGTGTGCAGCAAATTTCCATCAAGTTTGCAGCCAAGTTTCACCAAGGATCCCAGTTTCACATAGTGAAGTAGAGTGGAGGATGGAAGCCAACTTCCCTTCCCTTCTCTGCATGGCCCTGAGACAAACTGAGTGTCCTGAGATCTCTTTGACGTTTTCCATAGGGACCTGTTCTCCCCACGCCTGCACTTGTATTCCGCTGCTGCTTTCCTTCATTTCCACAGATGTTTTTGCAGTGCCTGGAGGAGCAAAAACCCTATTTGTCCCTTCTTGCTCCACAGCATCAGACTTTCCTGTTCTGGGGAATTCCCATGCTATGCCACAAGGGGCCAAACTGCATTTTTGTTCCTGGGACTGCAAAAACAGCTGCAGAAAACGTCCTTGTTTGGTGTAGTGGTTAAGTAGAGAGCCAGATTGGTGTAGTGGTTAAGTGCGCAGACTCTAATCTGGGAGAACCGGGTTTGATCCCCCACTCCTCCACTTGCACCTGGCTGGGTGACCTTGGGCAAGCCACAGCTCTGTACCAGCTGTTCTCTCAAGGGCAAGTGTCTCAGAGCTCTCTCAGCCCCACCTGCCTCACAGGATGTCTGTTGGGGGGAGGGGAAGGGAAAGGAGTTTGTAAGCCGCTCTGAGACTCCCTTGGGGAGTGAAGGGCGGGATATAAATCCAATCTCTTCTTCTTCTCTTGTCTGTTTACGCTTTGAGAAAAGGTGGGTTGCCTCAGGCCATTTACAGTGCAATCCTAAACCCACTGACTTCAGTGGAGGTAGAAAGCTATAACTGTTTAGGATTGCGTTAGAAAAGAGCAAGAGTCCAGTAGCACTTTAAAGACTAACAAAATTTGTGGCAGGGGAGGAGCTTTTGTGAGTCAGTGCTCACTTCTTCAGATGCTCCCCAGATGTTACTGTCTGAACGTGCCCTTTAAATCCACCAGGCACTTGTGCCTGGCGCGGCTCAAAAGAGCCATCTGAACACAACCTTAGGCTGATTTTACATGTGCATTTTTGTAACAGCTTCATTCCAGCACTCCCTGCACCGGTAACACATTGGTGTCAAAGCTGTTGTAGGGGAATGCCCACATCTGATTGAACTGGAGTGAAAGGGGTCATTCTTTTGAAGTGCTGTTAAGAACAGGATTTGTTTACAGAGGTGTGAAGCCAGCTTGAGACCTAGAGGGCAATTAGCAGATATGGACAGTTGAGAAGGAATGCAGATTCAAACTTGAAAGAGATGTGGGCGAGTTTTTTTGAAAGTAGAATGATTCCAGCAGGAAAGGCAGATGTAAAATCAGCCTTAGTCTCAGCCAGAGCATTGCAATTGCTCTCACAGATATGTGAGTTGGCAATCCCATCAGGCATACATGCGTTAATCTCTGCTCAGCTTTTAACCTTTGTGTGTGTGTGGTTGCATTTTTAAAAGAATCTGAAATATTAGTGCTTCTTCACAATCTTCAGAAATAATTGTGATGGATTCCCCCCCCCCCCCCCCCCGGAAAGATCCATAAAGCAGCCTTTACTTCCATTGTTTCCTCATGAAATAGAAAGAACTTGTCATTACTTGTGGCTGTTTGTGACAAACAGCCACAAGTAATTACAAGTTATCTCTTTGAAAATTCTATCTTCATTTTCTTCCTCATCTGAAGATGAGGAGTTCTATCTGAATTCTATCTTCATTTTCTTCCTCAACTGAAACATGGTGTTCAACATATTGTGAAGCATCTAGCCCATCCATTCAACTCTAAAAAACAAAAACAAAACCCCTTGCAGTCACAGAATATTACTCTGGCAAAATTAAGAATTCACAGGGAATCTATTTCTGGCAAATCCCCCCCCCCCTTGCAGCATAAGAGTAGAGGTAGCCGGGCTCTGTGGATTGTGTGGAAATGTATTATATTTCCCATCTTAGTGGGACTGACAATATTCAGTGTGTGAGCTTGTTTCTGCCCTCTTATATGCTAACCACAGAAGTTTAAAATTACAGATAACACAACGTTTGCCAAAAATCAAAAGTCCAGAGTAACATATTGTAATTTCTAGGAAACTGCAAACACTTGTGACCCTCGCTCATATTTGCTTTGAGGCCAAAACCCAGAAATGGATATGGGACAACTGCAGAACATCTGTGTTGATTCTACGGTGTACTTTTAAAAAAGGCCCTCAGCCAGTTTCCTACCCCATTTCTAGTCATGTGACTTTAATCTTTCCTAGTGGCTTTCTGGAAATTGCCCTTTACATTTATTCTCATTTTTTGCCGGCAAGCTGCAGCCAACTTATGGCGACCCCCTCAAGGGGTTTCCAAGGCAAGAGACCCCTCAGAGGTGGTTGGCCATCACCTGCCTCTGCATAGAGACCCTGGTCTTCCTTGGAGGTCTCCCACCAGGCTGGATCTGCTCAGCTTATGAGGTCTGGTGAGATCAGGCCAGCCTGGGCTTGGGCTTCCTGGTCCCTCCTGGGCACCCGGTGGGAGCAGGAGGGAGGCTCTGCCTAGGGGCAGTGACATGCCTACATCACTGCCCATGTGACCTTCTGGGACATTGGAGGTGACATTCTGGTGCTTAGGCAAGAACTCTATGGTAGAAACCAAATTTATCATAGACTTTTTGCCCAAATAACAGAATGTCACCCTGGCATCCTGGAAGTCATGATGTTACTTCTGGGTTATGTGGGCAGTGATGTAGGCACATCACTGCACCTAGACAGAGCCTGCCTCTTTTCCAGGGTCAGCAAGGGACCCCCACCTGTACTGGGGGGCTTGGGAACCCTAGCCACAGCTGTCTAAGCCATTGCAGTCCCCTAATTCTAGGTGTACTGTACTGTCCCCTGAGCTGTCTACGATGAGTGCTCAAGAGGGACCCAGTTCACCCACTGCTCAGGCATGTTTGCTACGTGTGCAACACACCATCCAACAGTTCAGCAACATGAACAGGGGGACAACTGTGTATTGCCCAGGGAGGACTCCTCCCTACAGGATTTCACACTGCTGGAAGCTGTTCTCCAACCGATGTTAGTGGTTCAGGAGCTGGAGCCTGGGGGGGGGGCGGTATTTAGGGAGGGGAAGAGCCTCAAGCTGGGCACAGAGCCATGGAGTTCACCACCCAAAGAAGCCATTTTCTTCAGGAGAACTGGTCTCTGTCTTCTGGAGATTAGTTGTAATTCTGGGAAGTCACCAGGCACCACCTGGAGATTGGCACCCCTACTTTACACTTCAGTTCTGTGTTTCTTGAGATATTCGTTGAATGTTTGATACAGCAGAGCCCTGTTCACCTTTGCTTATTTAAGTTTTGTGTCCCAGAACCATTCACTACCCACCCCCAATATCGCCATGCACAGAACCTGTAGTAAGGTGCCTACACCCATCAGCAGCTGCACACGTAAACACCATTTGTGCTGCCATGCACTGTCGTTGGTTCAGATGATGAAGCTCTGTGTGTGATTCTCCTTCCTTCTGGGCTCCACTGCTGGGATGCCTGGTATACCTAGGCTATGGTTGCCAGCTCCATGTTGGGAAAGTCAGGGGGGTTGGGGGTGGAGCCTTAGGAGGGCGGGGCTTAGGGAGGGGAGGGACCTCAGCAGGGTACAATGCCATAGAGCCCACCCTCCAAAGCAGCCACTTTATCCAGGGGAAGCGACCCCTGCCATCTGGGGAGGGATCAGTTTTAATGCTGGGAGATTGCCAGGTGCCACCTAAAGGATGGCAACCCTGCCGGACTGGAGCAGCTGCAAAGCACAGCTGCATACCAGATGCCACATCTCCCTCAGGGGCTTTAGGGAGGTCAGCAGCCCTCAGCCTCAGCACATGTGTGCCCGCCTGCACAGATCCTGTTTGTCATTTGGGATGGCTGTGAGGATTTCTGAGATGCTGCACGTGAAGGTCCTTGGACACTCCTGCGCAGGGGTCCCCGACCCGGGTGGGCCTGGGTGGGCACCTCGGGGATTCTGACATGGCACGGTGGGCGCAGGGTCAAAATGGCTGCCACAAAGTGGATTAGAGGTGCCAGTCCCCAGGCGGGGGAACCCCCGATTTAGTGGGCCTCTATTTGCCACCAGCCAGCTGGCCAGCAGGGGGAAGCCCCACCCCCAAGAGCGGCCACCAGAGGCCACCCCTCTCCCTCCCCTCGCCAGGTGTTCTGAAGACCCCATGAGAGGAGTGGGTGGTAGCCGCAGGCCATGTGGCCTCCTCTTTAAACTTCAAACCCCTTTCTGCTCAGTGGGCAGGCAGGGTAAGAGAGGGGTGGCACAGATGGAGAGGCAGGAACCATGCAGTTGTCTGCATGGCCAGCCTCTCTTCTCCTCCCTTCACTGGCACCGCCCCACCCTCTCTCTCTCTCTCTCTCTCTCTCTCCCTCTCCTTGCCAGGCCTTATCAAGAACACCCAGCAAAGAGGGGTGGGAGGGAGGTCTGCAGCCTCCGCAGCCGGCTTCTCAAACTTTGAGAACCTGGCTGCAGAAGCAGAAGACAGCCGGCAGCGAGGAATGTGGGAAGAAGTGGCCTCACCGCAGGGTCCCTTCTGCTTCTGCAGCCAGCTTCTCAAAGTTTGGGAAGCCGGCCGAGGAAGCAGGGGGGAGAAGGGGAGGGAGAGAGACTTCCCTTCTTCCCAGCTGCCTCCCCCCTAAAAAACTGCACCCCCACGCCAGATTTTCTGGCTATGGGGCTGCATGCCCCTGCTTGTAAAAAACATTTAACATCATTGGCTATGATACTGCCATGGCTCATGTACTTCTCTCTTGTAGATTTTGCCAGGATCTATGTGCTTATCACCTCCTTCCTATACTGCGGTCCTTGGAGGGCAAATCTGAGGAAACTAAAAGACAACGAATGGCTGGTGCCGTTGAAGTGGGTGGCAGACCTCCCTTCACAGGGCCGCAGGGGAGGAGAAGGAATGGTCAGGTTGGTGAGTCCACTGGCGGTTTTGTCCTCCTTCCCTTTTCTGTGTCTCTGAGCCAAGGCTGTTGTTGTTATGCCAATAAAGGTTTGTGATTTGTAAAAAACATTTAAAGGGACCCTTTAAATGTTTTTTACAAGTGGGGGGCCACCAGGGCCTGCAGTTCAGGCTGCCTCCCTAACACGGTGGCGTCATGTCCAGTGTTCCCTCTAAGCTGAGTCCTGAGTTTTTAGCCTCTGGCCCACACATTTTTGTCTTAGCTCAGGAAGGGTAGCTCCCAAGCAAACTAGTTTATGCAGCAGCCATATCACTTGCTCACAACTTTAATGCCAGCAGCTCACAAAGTAGAATTTTTGCTCACAAGGCTCCTCAGCTTAGAGGGAGCATTGTTGTCTACATGACGTCATCACATTGGGGACATCCCCCACTGGCGAGTTGTCAGGACCTGGCAGTCCTAAAACGGATGCTGCAGGAGGTGGGGCCAGCCCCCAAATGGCTGCCACAGGTTACCTTCAGTCATCCAGTGCAAATCCTTGTGCTTTTATGAAGAAGAAGGCCACATTTCAGTTGCAAAAACACCTCCATGTCATTTTGATCAGGTTTCACTGCTGTTCCCTCTCGCATTTAAAATTGCTGATCAGATGGCCGCATCCACCTCCCGCACCAAAGCGGGCTCACTTGCACAATCCTCCCGGTTCCATAGCGAGTTTTCTGACACCAGGAAAATCAAGAACTTTCCAGGTGTTTGCGCTTTAAATTCGCGATTTCGCCAATATGGACAGCCATCTCTTGCACAGATTGTGCCGGGTGGGCTGGCAGACGAGTGGGCAGCGGAGCCCACTCCAGGAGTCCCCAAAGCTGCAGCGTTAGGAGGGAGGGTGGGAGCCCCTGGCGGTCAGGCAAGTGGGCGGCAGAGAGAGACACAGGGGCTGGCTGCATCTAGATGTTGCCCAGAGCCTTGTGGCGTAATGCTTGCAGTTTGGGGAGGAATGTGTGATCATCCCAAATTGAAAAAAAAAATCCAGATCAAATTTATAGTGGGAACTAATCACAATTAGCTTGCTGTTGTGACCACAGCCTGAATGTGAAGGAGCCAGTGGTGGAGACAGTGCTGAGGCTCCATTGCATACCGTGGGGGAAGGATCCAGAAGGTGGATTTTGCTGTCCTTCCTCCCCTTGCGTGAACTCTTTTTTTAAAAAAGGGAACACCAGACATACAAAGTGCTCCTTTCAGAACAGCAGCTCTCCCATTCACCAGAAAACAGACAACTCGTCCAGCATACCAAAAGGTGTGCATTGAATGGGTCTGACTGCCACAAAAAGCCAGCATTCTTGTTCCAAATGTTGAAAGGCAGACAACAGATGGGAAACAGGAGCCACTCATTCAATTTAAAATTCCAGCAGAATTCCAGCAGAAGCACAACACCAGGGGGAATAAATGACAAAACGCTCAAAGGTGATTATCGAGTGTTCTGCACATTTGGGTTTTTCAAGCTGACTCAAAACTAACCCAGAATACTTCTGCAGTCTTTTTGATGTATTTCTCAGTTGAAACATAGATTACGGAGGACGCCCAGCCACACACCTGGTTTATCCAGTGTAGACGGCATTGCCAGCTCTGGGTCGGGGAAACTGGGGTGCAGTCCAGGGAGGGCAGGGACGTCAGGAGGGCAGGGTGCCACAGAGCCCACCCTCCAAAGCAGCCCTTTCCTCCGGGGGAACTGACCTCTGTGCTCTGGAGATCAGCCGTAATCCCAGGGGATTTCCACGTCCTCCTGGAGGCTGGTCACTCTCCCCTCCTCTGAGGAAGACTCCAGCTTCTGTGCAAGGTTGCCAACTCCCCGTTGGGAAATCCCTGGAGACTTTGGAGCAGAGCAGGCTCAGGAGAAAGGGGATGCCACAGAGTCCACCCCCAAAGGGAAACGGGGACCTGCAGTTTGGAGATCAGCTGTGGTTCTGGGAGAACACCAGGCTCCCTCCTGACTTCTGCAAGGTGCCCAGGAACGTCCTGGAGACCTCCTGGAATCACAGCTCATCTCCAGGCTACAGAGGTCTGTTCCCCTGGGGAAAACGGCTGCTCTGGAGGGTGGGCTCTAGGACATTATACCCCACTGAGGGGTCCCTCCCCTCCCCAAGCCCTTCCTTTCTCAGGCTCCCCCTCAAAATAAAAAGTTTCCAGTGATTTCCCAACCCGGAGTTGGCAACTCCTCCTTCCACACAGCCTAGTGCGTAGATAGGACCCTTCCCTGACTTGCCTGCGCATGGCAGAGGACTCTGGAAGGGGTGGCCCTCTTGTCTCCCAGGGCTACGGAGAAGTCAACGGTAGTGCCAGTTTCTCTTAATGATGATGCCTGTCTTCTCCAATGGACCAGCGTGGACCAGCCACACCTCCTATGCACACTGATGTAGCATTGGGTTGTCAGCCTCCAGGTGAGGCCTGGAGATCTCCCAGAATCACAACTGATCTCCAGGCTGCAGAGATCAGTTCCCCTGGAGGAAATGGCTACTCCAAAGAGTAGGGTCTCTGGCACTAAACCCTTCTGAGGGCCCTCCCCTCCCCAAACTCTGCCTCCAAGTCTCTTGGAATTTCCCAACCCAAAGTTGGTAACCCTAGTACCCTGGATGGTCCGTTTCCCTCTGAGGTCCCTGTAATTTGTGGGGCAAACAGGAAGGGGATTTCTGTGGTGGGTGTTCAGGGTTAGTTATTGCCGCATCTTCTGGTTACTCAGTGGCTGCTATAGTCAACAAGGGGACTGGGAGATGATAAAAATACTAAAGGATTTCCATATCATTTGTTTACAAGAGATTTAGATGGCTCTGAAGTTTTCAGCCTACAAGCCGCCAGTAATGGGGTTAATCAAGGATGTCCAAAGAGTGGTCTAGCGACTTGGGTGAGAAAGGATTTAAACTTTAGCATCATACAAAAATAATCATTTTATGATAGTGTCATACCTTTCACAGTTAAGACATTAGGTGAAACTTCTTTAATAATTAATGTGTGTGCTCCTTGTTTAAAAGTTTTAACTCTTATTAAAAACTTCTGGACAGCATTTGCTAAATATGTTGATAACTTGATTGTCAGACATCCAAATGCACAGTTAATCCTGATGGGTGATATGAATCCAGGATGTGAAGCACTTTCACACACTGAAGAATGCACTTTCAATCCACTCTCAACACACTTTAGCGATCATTTGCAAGTGGATCCTGCTGTTTTCACACAGTAAAATCCAGCTGTAAAGTGCATGGAAAGTGGACTGGGAGTCCATTATTCTGTGTGTGTGTGGGGGAGGTGTTAGCAATGCTGAGTTCTTGAAATCTGGGTCTGGAGAAAGCCTGGCCTCCTTTAAATTGGGTAATGGCAGAATATCGTTAGACAGGGGCATTAACGTTGCTGGCACCTACCTGCTGAAACTAACAGCAAAGCTTAATTTGGAGATTTTAAATGGTCATCAGGAATTGAGATTATTTGACCAGACAGCTAATTTAACTTCTATCTCTACCCAACAAGCTAGTGTCTTGGAATTATATCCTTGTGGCTGGTGAACTACTCCCAAATTAAGCTAAAGTCACCGTGAGGGAATTCTTTTGCAGTGATAATTTCCCTGCATTATTTATTTATTTGATTGATTTATACCCCACCCTCGCTGCTGAAGCAGGCTCAATTTGAATTGGAAGTGTGTTACATTTTTTATCAAAAAAGCAGGCCATTATGTCCCAAGTCTAACAAGTGGAACCCTCACATTGCTGAAAAAGCTAGGAGACTAATGAACCAGGAAAGCATAAATGACATCAAAAGAGACAGTCTCTCTCAGAGTAGAAGACAGAGCCAGGATACAGGATGATCTTGACAGGCTGGAAAACTGGTCTACAACAAATAAAATGAATTTAAATGTAAAGTTCTGCCAGTCTGGTGTAGTGGTTAGGAACGAAGACTCTAATCTGGGAGTACCAGGTTTGATTCTCCATTCCTTCACATGCAGCTGCTGGAGTGATCTTGGGTCAGTCACAGTTCTCTCAGATCTGTTCTCTCAAGAGTAGTCCTCGAAAGATCTCTCTCAGCCCCACCTACCTCACATGATGTCTGTTGTGGGGAGAGGAAGGGAAGGAGATTGTAAACCGCTCTGAGACTCTGGGTGAAGGGCGGGGTATAAATCCAATCTCTTCTTCTTCTCTGCATTTAGGTAGGAAAAAAATCAAATACATAATTATAAGATGGGGGAGACTTGTCTTGGCAGTAGTATGTGTGAAATGGATCTAGGGGTCTTAGTGGACCATACACTGAACATGAGTCAGCAGTGTGATGCTGTAGCTAAAAAGGAAAATGCGATTTTGGGCTGTATCAACAGAAGTATAGTGTCCAGATCATGTGAAGTGATAGTATCGCTTTACTCTGCTCTGGTTAGACCTCATCTAGAGTACTGTGTTCAGTTTTGGGTACCACAATTTAAGAAGAATATAGACAAGCTGGAATGTGTCCAGAGGAGGGCAATAAAGATGGTGAGGGGTCTGGAGACCAAGTCTTATGAGGAAAGTTTGACGGAGCTGGGTATGTTTAGCCTGGAGAGGAGAGGACTGAGAGGTGATATGATCACCATCTTCAAGTACTTGAAGGGCTGTCATACAGAGGATGGTGTAGAGTTGTTTTCTGTTGCCCCAGAAGGTCGGACCAGAACCAGTGGTTGAAATTAAATCAAAAGAGATTTCAACTAAACATCATGAAGAACTTCCTGACAGTTAGAGCGGTTCCTCAGTGGAACAGGCTTCCTCCTTGGGAGGTGGTGGGCTCTCCTTCTTTGGAGGTTTTCAAACAGAAGCTAGATGGCCATCTGACAACAATGCTGATTCTGTGGACTTAGGCCAAATCTACACCTCCCCTTTGACTGCTGTCTTTTCCTACACTCATTTCACACTGGTTTCAAATTTCACTTTGGTTTTTTCCCCTGGGTCTGAAGAGCACTAAGCAACAGGATCTGTTTAAAGCAGTGTAATGCTAGCTTGACTACAAGAGGGCAATTAACGAATGTAGACGGTGATTTTTAAACTAGAACAAGTATAGTTTGAAACTAGAAACAGGTATAGATGGGTTTTTTGAAACTAGAATGATTCCAGCAAGAAAGTCAGATGTAGATTTTACCTTAGGCAGATCATGAAAGGGAGGGCGGGAAGCGTTGTATCAGTGCCTAGTTCTCATGGCCCTTTCTTACACGCCCAGGGAAATGCCGATCACCACTTTGGGGTCAGGAAGCAATTTTTCTCCAGGACAGTTTGGCCGGGGATCCTGGTTTTTTGCCCTCTTCTGGGCGTGGAGCAGGTGTCACCGGGGGGGGGGGAGGTATTTGTAAATTTCCTGCATTGTGCAGGGGGTTGGACTAGATGGCCCTGGAGGTCCCTTCCAACTCTGGGATTTTATGATTATTAACCATACAACAGGGCAAACTCAGGTCAGTTATTGGCCGGATTACTGAGTGCTTTTCAGGCCTTATTTTTGAAGGACAAAGTAACTAAGAAGGGTGGGAAAGATGGCACGGCATAACAAAGACTGTCAAAAGGCTAAATCAAAGCTGAAGAGCCTGATGCTCTCCTCGCCATTCTCCTGGCCGCCTTGACCAGAAAGGAGCCCTCAGGAGGGCTGCTGCAGGCGGGGAAACAAAGACGCATAAGACGGACGTGGCTAAAATCGGGTAAAGATGCCCAGTCAAAAAATCCACAATCATTTGGGAGAACCTTTAATGATCTAGATCAGAGAAGTTCCGAAAGTGAAGAGAAAATCTCTCCAGAAATCTAGGCGGACTACTTCTCTCATGAGAGTTTAAGTATTGAGACCGATGATAACATCGCTTACACACATGCTAAATAATGCAGTTTCAATCCATTTCAGCGACTGTTTGCAAGCGGGTTTTGCCATTTCGCACAGTAAAATCCAGTTGCAAAGTGGATTGAAAGTACATTATTTAGCATATGTGAAAGCACCCATAGTTTAGCATTAGTTATATAAGTATGGGAGAAGGCTGGACCTGAAGAGGTGCTTAGGTTGATTTATCATCCGAAATCTGGCAAGGCTGCAGGCCCCAACAGCATTCCGCCCGAGCTGTTTCTTTTACATCCTCCTGGCTTCTTTGTTCACTATGTTGGATCAAGCAGGTGAAATTCCTGCAGGCTGACAATCACCAGGTGTGGCCCCTCTGCCAATTACAGACCCATCCACCTGCTTTCTGTTCTGGGCAGATTATATGCCCTGCACTTGGCCTTTAAACTCAAAGCTTGGGTCGACAGTTGCAATACTTTGGAAGCAGAACTATTTGGTTTTTGGGAAGGGCTTTTCTGTAATGTATCATGGGATGCTTTTGTCAGACTTGGCTGAAAAATATCCAAAGATGAATAGACAGTATGCTGTCTTCTTTGGTTTGAAGTCAGCATTTGATACAAGAAGCAGAGAAAGGCTATGGGCTTTGCAACCTCCAGACGATTACTGTATCTTATTTAATTATTGTGTACAAATACAACCTTATAGGTTCAAGGGTCAAAGCAGGGTTTTCTAACAGAAAGAACCCCAGTGGTTAAAGGAGTGTGGCATTTTGGCTCCAACACTCTTTGCACTCTGTATCAAGATGGGCAGCTGTGTTTGTCTGTAGCAGCAGAAAAGAGAAAGAGTCCAGGAGCGCCTGAAAAACTCACAAAATTTGTGGCAGGGGAGGAGCTTTTGTGATACAAAGAATCTGAAGAAGTGAGCAGTGACTCAGGAAAGTTCCTCCCCTGCCACAGATTTTGTGAGTCTTTAAGAAGAAGAGAAGAGATTGGATTTATATACCCTGCCCTTCACTTAGAGTCTCGGTTTACAATCTCCTTTCCCTTCCCTTCCTCCCCACAACAGACACCCTCTGAGGTAGGTGGGGCTGAGAAAGCTCTGAGAGAACTGTCCATGAGAGAACAGTTCTGACAGAACTGTGGCTTGCCCAAGGTCATCCAGCAGCTGTAAGTGGAAGAATGGGGACTCAAACCGGATTCTCCCAGATTAGAGTCCACGCATTTAACCACTGCGCCTGGACTCTTGCTCTTTTCTATTGCTACAGACTGACACAGCAACCCATCCTGATCTATCTCCATGGAAATATCCAATCAAGATGTAGTTAAAGATATTTTTGCAAGGACCCCCCACTCAATTAGTATGCTTTATGAGACAAGACTCATTTTTATCATCAAAATGCTTTTTTGGGCAAATTGTGTGAGTTGGGGTTTTCAGCAGATGATAATTGCAATATTCTGATCGCTTACGGAATACAATAAGTGAAGTTATTTTCTTGTACTTCTGGCGCAACAGAAACGGTCCCACCTGTGTGACATTGTTGCTTGTTTGTGAAAGCCAGGTAGGATATATTGGAAGCTTTTATTAATCCTGATGTTCAGTGTTCTAGTAATGATATTATCATGAAATTGTTGTTTTCACATGATATGGACTGATTGCACGCTGTTGCTAAATTTCTTGCACGTTTTTAAATAGTTGTGATATTTAATGATTTATTGATTTGTCCGCCTCCCTTTTCCAGATCCTACCAGCCTGTGGTTGAAGGGATAAGAAATAATAACATTTTTATTTTATGAATGGGTTGGTGAGCTTTCCTTGAATATGTGAATACTTTATGTTAAGAATTTCGAACCTACAAACAAGAAGCAACAGACCTTACATTAGGGTCCTTGGCAGTCTTGGCAGGGTTTACTAGAGAGGTCTCCTCTTTTCCAACCTGTTGAAACAACAGCTGCAATTTAGAATTCTGCACAGTTAAGCCGCCCCCCCCCCAAGACACCACTGCACATTTTAAAGGGGCATGACTTTTTGAGATAAGTTGAACGTTGCTACAGTTGAACAAAATTCAAGTCCAGTCACGCCTTAAAAACCGACAAAACTGCCCAAGGCCTAAGTTTTTGCGAGCCAAAGCTCACTTCATCAGATACAAATGAGAATGAAGATCTATCAGCCCTTATATCCAGATCAGAATCTGGGAGGCACGTTACAGTTGCAGTTCGAGTCAGGATGCAGGGGTGCAATGCCAAACCTAACCCACTTGATTAAGGCAAGGAGATGTGCTTAGAAGAGGGAAATGCAAGAAATTATCATCTGGCACTTCTTTGTAACACACCCTCTCACCTCTCAGGTGGGGTCTGTTGGTGCCACCTCCAAGATTTGTCCAGTCCAGGGGCCCAAAAAGAGGGTCTTTGGGGGGCAGTCTTGCACAAGAATCACCCTTTACACAATTGCTTTGCTTCTGCTGCCTTCTGCTGGAACAGGCCTTACACTACCGGACTGCATTGCGAGGAAGACAGAAGCGATGTGTGCCTGCCATTGCCCTCAAAGATGCCCCTGCACCATGGATCTGGTGGTGGAAAATGCCATCGTTGCAGCTGACTTAAGGCGGCCCCGTAGGGTTTTCAAGGCAGGAGATGATGAGAGGTGGTTTGCCATTGATCGACTGCCTCTGTGTGGAGCAACCCTGGACTTCCTTGGTGGTCTCCCATCCAAGTACTGACCAGGGCTGACCCTACTTGGCTTCTGAGATCTGATGAGGTAGAGCTAACCTAGGCTATCCAGGTCAGGCCACCATAGAGCTACCCTTCTGTTTAGCAATGTCAGTTCAAGAAGTTCAGCCCGTTCCTAACTTGCCCCACAGCTAGGCTTCCCTTAATAAGCTTTTAACCTTATCAGATCTCAACAAACTGAATTAAATCCGACTGTTCCACACAAAGAAAGGTTGCTGATATACTGACAGCGGTGGTGGGAGTGGAGGGCATTGTGAAGGCATAACGGCATTGTTCTCTTTAGTCGAGACAAGTATGCACTCTGCCGATTTGTTGCTCATCCCAGTGGGTGACTAACAGCAAAGGCAACAAAGAGCAACCCCCCCCCAAACAAAACAGGGCCGGTGGGAGGGAGGGAGACTTCACTCCACTCCAACTTCACCACTGTGTCATCCCTCTTGTTGCATTACTCACGAGTCTCCTACGGCGAGATGAGCAGATTCACGGGGGTGTTTTTACAAGACACACAAGAGATTGCTAAGAAATAGTCAAACATACAATCCTCACATGGGCTGCCCATGAATGATCACTTCTGATGGCGTGTCGGTCATAACACATTTGAAATGGTTATACATATCTATATATATATATGAATATTGTTTCACTAAAGAATGTATACCCCACCTTCCACCCCCCCCCCAAAGGTTCAATGGTCTAGTAGGGAGGAGGAGGAGAAGGAGGAGATTGGATTCATACCCCGTCCTTCACTCAGAGTCTCAGAGCAGCTCCTTTCCCTTCCCCTCCCCACAACAGACACCCTGTGTGGTAGGTGGGTGGGGCTGAGAGAGCTCTCCCCAGGTCACACCAGCAGCTGCATGTGGAGGAGAGGGGACTCAAACCCAGTTCTCCCAGATTAGAGTCCATGCACTTAACCACCACACCGTGCTCCTAACCACTCCAAGAACATCTGCTTGGCCTGCAGAAGGTCCCAGGTTCAACTCTGACAGAGGCAGAGGGTTTTGCTCCTGCATCAGCAATCGGCTCCCAAAAGAATAGATGAAGCTGCCTTCTACTGAATCAGACTCTTGTCCATCGAGGTCAGTCTTGTCGGCTCAGACTGGCAGCCGCTCCCCAAGGTCTCTGGAAGAAAGAGGTCTTTCACATCTCCCACTGCCTGGTCCTTTTAACTGGAGATGCTGCCGGGGACTGAACCTGGGACCTTCTGCATGCCAAGCAGAGGCTCTGCCACCGAGCCACTGACACATGAAGCTGCCTTATACTGAGTCAGACCCTTGGTCTATATTGTCTACTCAACTGGAGATGCCAGGGATTGAGCCTGGGACCTTCTGCATGCAAAAGCAGATGCTCTGCTGCTGAGCCACAGTCCCTCCCCTGATGTTAAGAATCCTGCCTTGTATTACTTCCTTGCCTGAACCAATGCAGAGCTTGCCACCATGTCCAAAACATGGTCTGCCAGGCAGATCTTGCTGTATTTCCTGCAGAGTCTCTGTGAGATCTGACTGACCTGAGCATGGGAAGCAGGTATTTCCCCATCAGTGACGTAAGAAGCCAGCAACCTACGATCCACTTCGTGTCTGTCAGCAAGAATTCTGCACACACGCCTCCCCATAAGATCCAGGCCAGGCCTACATCAATCCCTGGGCACAGATTCAGCAGCTCTGGCTTGGGAGATTCCTGGGGATTTGGGGGTGGAGCCTGGGCAGGGCAGACCGTGGGGCGGGGAGGGATAGGATGCCAGAGTCCATCCTTCAAAGCTGCCCCATTTCCTCCAGGGCATCAGACTTCTGTAGTCTGGCGATCGGTTGTAATTAGGTTTGCCAACTCCAGGTCTCCAGTTTGGGAGTGGAGCCTGGGAAGGATTAGGGGAGGGACCTCACCAGGACATAATTCCAGAGAGACCACCCTCCAAAGTCACCAGACTCTCCCAGGGAACTGATCTCTGTAGTCTGGAGGTGTCAGTTGTCCTTCTGGGAGATGATGACGATGACGACAATGACGACAATGATAATTACTATTACTATTTTAGCCAGAGCCCACTTAAAAACAGATAAAATACAGTCAACATAAAATAAAATTATCCCAAAGCACTAATAACAGTCAATCCAGATGGCCGTATCATCCCCTTTTGCCGGCTGCAGTGCTGTCCGCGCAGCAGACGGGGAAGGGGACATGGGGACCATAAGGAGAGAGAGAAGGGTGCCAGTCTTAACCATTGCTGCCCTCAACTGAAAGCCTGGCTGAACATCTCTGCCTTACAGGCCCTGTGGAGTTGTACAAGGTCCCAAAGGGAACACCGGAGGCTGTTTGGCAGAGAGTTCCACCAGGTCAGGGCAGCTGGTCGTCTTTGGGGCCAGGGATCACCAGCAAGTTGTCATCGGAGGAGGCAGTCCGGGAGGTACAGGGGTCCCTGACCACTCAAGGCCTTAGAAGTCAGCACCAACACCTTGAACCTGACTTGACATTCCACTGGTGGCCAGGATAGCTGGTGCAGCCCAAGTTGTGCAGGTGCTGTCCGTGGGGCGTTCCCACCAGGACTCGTGCCGCCACATCCTAGACCAACTGGAGCGTTTGTTACATAGGCCCGTCAATTCTAAATAGTTGTTTGCATGATTTTTTTTTTGCCATTGAATCAAGAGATCAAATAGCAGTGGTTAAATGAGGAGTTTGTACATTACTTATTTTTCAGTGCCGCAGATATTTTGTCCGCATCATGCTGAGTGTTACGGCGCTGCTGACTGTATGGGCTGTTGATGCTGCCATTTACTTTCTCCACATGAGTAAACAGGCAGCCATTCCTCATACGGAGATGGAAAAACAAAAACAGTCCACAAGCAGACTCCAGCTGGGGAAGACAGGGCTTGTCTCCTGTGCAATGTCACAAGCCCACCTCAGTAACGGATCGCAGCATCTTTTTGCAACCCCAGAGACTGTCGTGTGCTCTACTGGCACAGACCTGCCCCTCTTCCACATCAATACAGTCAGCAATCTGATCCTCTAGCACAGGGTTTGTTATGATGGGGGGAGAGAAAATTTTTATATTTCTTCTAAAAGTTAAAGAAATGATCTGCTCTCACATGAAATAGGTAGGATAAATCCCATCAAAGTGCCCCATTGCTCCGCACCAACCTTGTGCACTGATTGGCTAAATATTTTAGAAGGGGGTTGGAGTTAGTAGAAATGTCCAGGCATTGATGTATGCAAAAAGTGGAAAAAGGGGGGGAGCAGAAAAAAGGGGGGGGGGACTCAACCCAAAAGATAGCTGCGAACCGAGAGAGTCAAGCTAACAAAAGAATTATTACAAAAAATATAGACATTTAATAGTGTGTACACATAAATAAAACATAATAAAATTAAAAGAGACAGTGCAAATATCAGACAATTAAAACTTAGTTCATAAGGAACTGATTGCATTTCAATCTGATGGAAAAAACTTGATCTAAGGACCATACACGTTTCGGCCCCTATGGGCCTTCCTCAGTGGTCAATATTCCTTATTATACAATGACACACAACCAAAAATATATGCATTCAGAATTTTGTATATACATATATAAATGAGGCCAGGTGTTGCTTTCTTAAATGCAATGTATTTGCTACAACTGGTAAAATGAGCCTGTGATAGCTGTGCAAATTCTCCAAATTAATCTGGTATCAAATGTCAGTCAGTCAGTCAGGCTGTGTCACTTCCATCAAGTGTAAAAGTCAAGCACCCCTGCAGAGGCTTCCTATGACGAGATCATGGAATCCACCCCGCACTCGACAAGGGGAAAGCCATCTCGGACACTCTGGCTCCTACGTGCAAGGCCGAGCTTCAGTCATCTTTGGGATTATTAAATTTCTACCATAATTTCCTTCCCCAAAAGGCAGCGGTGGCAGAGCCTCTGCACAGAGTCTTGGACAAAAATGCTAGATGGGAATGGGGTCCCCGCCACGCGGCTGCGTTTGAGACCATGAAAAAACTGTTAACTTCTAATGCTGTACTAGCCCATTTTGACGAATCCCTTCCTGTGGTGTTAGCCTGCGACGCCTCTCCATACGGGGTGGGGGCCGTGTTGGGGCACCATCTGCCTGACGGCCGGGAGGTCCCAGTCGCCTACTACTACTACTACTACTACTACTACTACTACTACTACTACTACCACCTTGTCTTCTGTGGAACGGAACTATGCACAGATTGACAAAGAGGCACTAGCTATTGTGGCAGGGGTTAAAAAGTTCCATGACTATCTCTATGGACAGGACTTCATGGTTGCCACTGACCACAAACTTCTGCTGGGACTCCTCGCCCCGGACCACCAACCCCCCCAGATGCTGTCTCCTTGGTTCCTGCGGTGGTCCATCTTTATCACTGGCTACCAATACTCCCTGGTCTACCGCCCGGGGAAATCCATGGGGCATTCTGACACTGAGCCACCTTCCGCTGCCTGCCTGTGAACTGGACCCTGCTTCTGCCTACCATGTCACGCTCCTGGAGGAGCTTCCAGATCGGCCTGTCCAGGTAATGGACGTCTCCCAGCACACAGCCCAGGATCGCACACTCTCTCGTGTTCTTAACTGGGTGGGGAGGGGGTGGCCCTTGTCTCTGGGGCCAGAATTTGCAGCATTCACAGCCCGGCGCAACAAGCTGTCCACCCACAAGGGGTGCCTGCTATGGGGATCCAGGGTAGTGATTCCAAAACCCCTCCGCATTTGGGTGCTCTGCGTTCTCCATGAGCACCACCCTGGGATCGTGCCGATGAAGGTCTTGGCCCGCAGCTACGTGTGGTGGCCAGGGCTAGATAAGACATTGAGGATCGAGTCTGCTATTGTGCGAAATGTCAGGAGTCTCGTCTTGATCCTCCCCATGCACCAGTCCGCCCCTGGGAATCAGTTCAAGGGCCATAGTCCCGGGTCCACATAGATTTCGCAGGACTTGTCCAGGGGCAGTTGTTCTTCCTACTTGTAGATAGTTAGAGCAAATGGCTGGAGGTCGTTCCTGTGAAGGTTACATCATCTGAAGCTGCCATCCGTGCAATGTGGCGCATCTTCAGCATGCACGTGCTGACACGCTGGTCTCTGACAATGCACAGCCTTCACTTCCTCCGAGTTCCTGCGATTCACGAAGCTGCATGGCATCCAACATGTAAGATCTGCTCCCTTTCATCCAGCTACCAACGGCCAAGGCAAGAGGATGATTCACACAACCAAGGAGGCACTGCAGAGGATGGACCATGGGGACTGGGAGTACAAGCTGACAGCCTTCCTGTCAGCACACAACACCTCACACCGCCACTGGTCGCAGCCCAGTGGAACTCCTCATGGGACACCGGCTGACGTCCCAGCTTGACCGCCTGCACCCCGACCGAGCAGCAAGCAGCACAAAGGAGCCCAATACGCCCCAAGCTCTGAGAGGTTTCTTCCCTGAAGACCCCTTGTATGCAAGGAACTATGCATGTGTGGGTGCCGGCCTGAGTCACCCACGTTAATGGACCTCTCTCGTACGATGTTGCCACCGAGGACGGGCAAGTATGGCAGCGCCACGTAGACCAGCTCCGACGCCATGCAGACTCTCCCCCTTCTACAGGTTGGTCCAGGCCTGATATTCCGGACCCAAGCATGGATGATGAGGATGACTGAGGTCCGGACTCTACTCCAGCTGCCATCCCCCGGGGTCCCTGCCGGACTCACCAGCCCCAGCGGCCAGCCAGCCAGAGGTGAGTCCCGATACCCCGGCTCCGGCCACCCCAGCTCCCGTGTGTCATGACAGGGCCAGGAGGCTGAGACAATCAAAGCAAGTCCAAACACAGTTCGAGGTCAGCTGAGAGTTCCGTCAGAGAGAGAGAGAGAGAGATGCTAATAGGTCCTTATTTATGAGCAAAGCCAGAGTCAAAGCGTGCCAGAGTTCGGAGCCGTAAATCACCTGAGTTCAAAGGAGCAGAGCTGGAAGCCGTTGGTCAGAGAAATGCCGGAGAGTCAGGAAGCCGGGATGCCAAGTCAGGGAAACCGAAGCCGAAGGTCCCAAGTCCGAGCCGAGTCCAAAAAGCCAAAGAGACGAGCAGATTCCGATTCCAGAGATGCAGAGCAGAGTTCTGTCGAGATATCGACATTGCCAGCACAAATTGCTCCTATCAGCCAGCCTGCTGATATAGTGCGCTGGCTCGTTAAACAATTAGCAGCTAGAAATGCAGTCCAGGCTTCTGCTAATAGCTAGGACTTAGCGAGCATCGTCCACGCATGCATGCCTCCTTTCGCCTGTCTCTTAACTCCAGGCGTCTTCTGTCACGGAGACGGTTCACAGGTGGGGGAGAGTCTGGAGGCGATGAGATGGGGCCAGGCAGGGCTTGATCAGCGTCAGGTGAGTCTTGCTGTAGGCTTGACTCCCCAAGACTTACATCGTTTTCTGTTAAGGGAGCCAAGTCCACCTGATTCTGGCTGCCTGGCTCTGAGTCAGGGGCAGGCATGATGGAACACCTGGTCCCGGTACCACCCGCTACAAGCCTCCGTCGGTCAGGCAGGGAACAGAAAAGACCGACCTACTTAAAAGACTTTGTTTGCTAGGGTGGGCCTGGTATATGGGGGGAGGGGTGTTATGTTCTGTGCACGATTTTCCAGCTTGAACTTTAAGACTCCCTAGTGTCAACTTACTTCCTGGATGCGCCCTGCGAGATCTGGGCACGTCGCCAGTAATGCCAAGCGATACCAGCCTGAGCTTCATTCCAAGAGAACAATGGACCCTCGGATCCTGATTGTCCCCCTATCAGAGGCTGAGGATATTCAAATGGACCTATGATAGCCTCTGGCAGGAACCTAATCCCTGTGTACCCAATCCCCGTGTGGGGGGGGAGTTGGGGGTGTGGTTTACCGGTAAATACAAGCAGGCTCCCCGACTACTCTCCCTCATGCTTGTTCCTGACCTCCAAATAAACTTGAAATGCTGAAAATTACTTCACCAGCCTCCCCAGTCCAGTACTCTTCATCCAGCATCTCTAGTTAAAAGATCTGGCGCTAGGTGATGTGAAGGATCTCAGCCCGAGACCTTGGACAGCCACTGCCAGTCTGAGTAAACAATACTGACTTTGATGGACCAAGGGCCTGATTCAGTGTACGGCTGCTCCATGTGTTCATGTGCAAGTTCACACACAAATATCTTGCTTCTAGCATTATTATGCATACAAAAGGTGAACCTGTGATACTCGCGGGGGGAGTATTCCTGCCCTCCACCCCCTCCCCCATTCACCGGAGAGCGGCACGGCGAGGCCTGAGGCCCGCCGTGCCACCTCCCCCCCGTTCACCTGACGGCAGCACAGCGGGCCTCAGGCCTCGCTGCCTCCTCCTTCCCCCCCCCCGGTTCACTGGATGGTGGTTCACTGGATGGTGGTGCGGCAAGGCCCAAGGCCTGCTGCGCCGCCTCCCAACCCCCTCCCCCTGTTCACCTGATGGCGGTGTGGTGGGCCTTGGACCTCGCTGTGCCGCCTCCCCCCTCCCCCCGTTCTCCGGACGGCAGTGCGGCGAGGTCCAAGGCCTGCTGCGCTGCCTCCCACCCCCTCCCCAACAGCGGCCAAAGCATTCTCTGTGCATGCGCAGAGAATGTTTTAACTTTTCGGGGGATTTAAATATCCCCTGAATTTTTAAAAAAACTTTTTGGATTTTTCTGCACACAGGGGGAGTGCTCCCTGTGTGTAGGAAAACCTCCCTCCCCCAGCGCGGATTTAGATATCCACAGGGGGGGCAGGGCACTTCAGAATTAGTATATAGATAGCTTTGTCAGTAAACTGCCCCTGAAGCTTCTGGTGTTGTATAGACAGAACAGGAGAAAAGTATTTAAAAGAGGTAAATAAAGTAATATGAACTGTAGTCTTAATATTTGGCATCTAAGCACTTCAGAATGTTCGACATGCACGATAAGTATTTCAGTCCCTTACAGTCACCCTACAAGGTAGGTTGGTGGGATCATCATCTTGCTACCGATTGGTGGGGGGTGGAGGCCGGAGCAGAGTATCTTGCCAAACTTAACCTATCGCCTAGTGAATTCGAGGCAGTGACAGGCACTGAACTGGAGACTCTTGGCTTTTTATGTACTTGACTTCAGCTTGCAACCAGCTGCATGCAAACCTCTTCCACTTTGACTCACATTACCTTTTACCACTTAGTGGCTGTGCCCTGGGGTAACTAGTACTCTTACTCGTTGGTAGCTGCAAGTCCACCTCCACGCCATGTCTAGGAGTACTGTGCTGCAGTAGAGTTGCCAACTAGCCTGTAGCTATGGTGGGGCTCAACAACTGCTGCTGCTGCCCCTCTCCCCCCTCCCTCATTACCCTCCTGTGGCATTAATAGGACCCTCCAGCTGATCCATGGGAACATGTGGCCTGCCAATCAGCTGGTGGGCCCTTTAAATCTTGTAGCCGCCCCGCTCCTTCCCTGCCTTCAAGATTTAAAGGGCCCTCAAGCTGATCAGCGAGCACTTTAAATCATGCAGGAGGTGAAGGGGGGGGGGGGCTGCTGGCCACACACCTTCCCTGAACTCCAAGTGGAGAATTCGCTGCTTGGAGATCAGATGCAGGCAGCCTCTGGTAGAAAAAGAGCATTTAAAGGGAACCCTTTAAATGCTGTTTTTCTAGCCGGGGGGGGGGGGGGCGTAGCCACATGCTTTCCCTGATCTCCAAGTGGCAAAATTGCTGCTTAGAGATCATGGAAAGCATGAGGTGGCCCCTCTCCCTCCCCTGCTGCCCCTCAAAATTTCTGGCTATGGGGCTGGACGCCAACTTCCAGATTGGCATAGAGTCCACACTCTAAAGTAGCCATTCCTCCAGAGCAGCAGATCTCTGCTGTCTGGAGATTGTTTCTAATTTTGGAAGATCCCCAGGCTTTACGTGGAGGTTGGCAACCCAGCATAACATACATAGTTAGGCCCTGCAATGCAGAAGGTGACCCTCTATTTAATTAAGTTCCTAGCATTTAACACCAAACGTGACTAACCCATTCCTAGTGATTGCCCCTCTTGGGGTGTGTGAAGGCTACATAACCTTATTTTCTTCTGTGCCTCAGGGCCAAACTTAGGGTTGCCAACCTCCAGCTGCCCCCAGGAGATCTCCCACTGTTACTAGTGATCTCTGGATGACCAAGGAAAGTTCCCCTGGAGAAAATGGCTGAATTGGAGGATGGACTCTGTGGCATCATACACCTCCGATGTCCCTTCCTGCCCCAAACCTCGGGCTGTCAACTCCCTCTTGGGAAATTCCTGGGGATTTGGGAGTAGAGCCCAGGGAGGGGGAGGTTTGGGAAGGGGAGGAGCCTAAGCTGCGTATGACACCATAGTCCGCCCTCCAAAGAAGCCATCTTCTCCAGGGAAATGGATATCTACTCTCCAGAGATAGCTGAAATACTAGGAGATATCCAGCACTGACTTGGAGGCAGGGCTGCCAGCCCTGGGTTGGAAAATACCTGGCGACTTTGGGGTCTGATCTGGGAGAGGGAGGGGCTTGGGGGAGGGGAGGGGTCTCAGCATGGTCCAATGCCATGGATTCCACCCTTCAAAGCAGCCAGTTTCTCCAGGGGAGTGGATCCTCCATAAAAGCGGGAGATCCCCAGGCCCCACCTGGAGGTTGGCAACACTACATGGAGGCCGGCAGCTGAGTGGGAACACTGCTCCTCATCCCAGCAGGGGCCCTGGGGCACCTCTTTCTACCGCCGAACCTTTGGGGCCACTGCAGCTGTGTCACATGAGCGGGGGGGCGGGTTAATAAGTCTCTCTGCCTCTTTTCATGCTTATCATTTAATAAGTGGATCCATCACAAAAGACTGCGAGCACAGAGGCGGACTTAATTCACTCCAAGTGCTGCAGGGGTGGGGGGAGAGAAACTCGCTCCCGGTTAATTTTGTTTGCCAAGAACACAGGGTGACTTTGGGTGGAGAGAGGGCTATAAATATACATAGGTTCTCCCCTGACTGCACAAACAGGGACTTGGGCCAAGGGAGACTGAAGGCTGTCTAGCCCAAAGCTGAACTGTCTCACACCAGAGCGGCCCCCTCCGAGGAGGAGTGCCTGACACCACTCCCAGAGCACTTCTGGCGTAAGAAGGGGGGGGCAGGGGCAGGGGGAGGAAGAACCTCAAGAAACAGACAGCAGAAACATGGAGAAAAGGACAGGGCACAATAGGTGAAAGGCACAAGGAAAGGGACAAACACTGACAGAGATTCAGCTCTCTACGGTTTTGCTATGTCCGCTGACCACCACGAGGCACCAGAGACAGGCAGTCCAAGCTTGGCTCCAGGGAACAATAGGGGCCAAGGATCTGGAGCCTCCAAGGATTCACCAGTAGGGTCTTTGGTGGGAGATTCAAACCCTCCAATGGGATTGTGGATGTGTCTCAGGGGTCTGTATATAGTTGGCCACCTCAGCCAGTATTTTCCATGTCTTGTTGTGTGCAGGGCTCTTTTTGTAGAAAAAGCCCAGCAGGAACTCATTAGCATATTAGGCCACACCCCTGACAGCACAGCTCATTAACATATTAGGCCACACCCGATGTTCCCAGAAGTGGGGTCATCCAGCCACATCCACCTTTTGCTTCTTATTCTGTTTACCTTGTTGTCAAAACAGTTTTGACAAAACCAATTAAAACATTATTTTCTGTCCCATCTATACAAAATCTTGCCTGAACCAATATCTTATGTCCAACAATTATTCCCACACTGGATTGGAATCAATTCCTAAAGGTTAGGTTCCCATGGAAATCAGCTTGCCTTCCTGCAGAACTAGTACGCTGAATATGGTTTTTTAGGGTTGCCAACCTACAGGTGGGGTCTGGAGATCTCCTGGAATTACAACTGAGCTCCAAACTACAGAGATCAGGTCAATGGCTGCTTTGGAAAGTGGAGTCCATGGCATTATGCCTTGCTTAAGTCCCTCCTTCCCTTAAACCCCATCCTCCACTCCCAAATCTCCAGGGATTTCATCAAGCTGGAGTTGGCAACCCTAATTCACTGGCAGAACAATGCTAGGAGCCAGTTTGATGTAGTGGTTAAGTGCGCGGACTGGGTTTGATTCCTCACTCCCCCCCCTTGCACCTGCTAGATGACCTTGGGCAAGCCATAGCTCTGTACCAGCTGTTGTCTCAGAGCTCTCTCAGCCCCACCTACCTCACAGGGTGTCTGTTGTGGGGAGGGGAAGGGAAAGGAAATTGGAAGACGCTCTGAGACTCCCTTGGGTAGTGAAGGGTGGGGTATAAATCCAATCTCTTCTTCTTCTAGGTTTGTGGATGCACTGGACGGGAGTAGTTTGTGGACTATTTTATTCAAGGTACAAAATTTTATTCAAGGTATAAGATTTCATGTGCCACCCACACTTCTTCAGATGGAAGAAGTGTGCATGCACACAAAAACTTATACCTTGGATGAAACTTTGGACTCCAACTTTGTTCTGCTGCTTCAGACCAACATGGCTACCCACCTGAATTATTACTCTATAATACTTTTTACAAGCAATTATGTACCAGTGGAGTGGTTACCATGCAGAGTCTGTCCCACAGGTAAAATTATCCTGTGAACAGGTGGTCTTTACCACATCAAAGTATCACTACCATCACAAGATCACCAATCGTTGGAAGTCAACTCCTCAGAAGCAGAATTCTCTCTTATTAGGAGGTTTAAGAACATCAACTTTGCTGGCCCATTAAAGGCAGATGTCAGTCCAGTGGCAGGAGAAGAGGGACAATCATCTTCATCAGAAACTCTGCCCACTTTTTAAATTTCACAAAACAGGCAATCTCCAAAGTGCTGCTGACCATGCTCATTTTTAGTTACATCTCTGTTTCTCTGCAGATGTCGCCCAAAGTCCCCCATGCAACAGTCAAGTGTTCTGCCAACACACACAACAATGAACCTACTTTTTCAGATGTTTTCTCTTGCATAGCAGTAAGCACCAAACCACTTTAATACAGACTTTAGACACACATATATTTGCAAGCCATTCCCAACAAGACACAACAATGAACTAGTTACACTCAGGCTTTAAACGTACTTTTCTTAAACAGAAAATGCCATGAGAAAACTAAAGAGATGCTAAAAAATTAAAGATATCAAAACCAACATTTCCTAGGCTCTCTGCTTTTTTACATCCCTCCTCTTTTCCAATAATTTTTTAAACAAAAACACAAAGAACAAAATGAAACAGAAAGAAAGAAGAAAAGAAGGAAAGAAAGAAAGAAAGAGAGAGAGAGAGAGAGAGAGGGTGGGAGGGAGGGAGGGAGGGAGGGGGAAAAAGAGAGAGGAAGGAAAGAGAAGAAGGAAGGAGAGAGAAAGAAAAAAAGAAAGAAAGGGAGGGAGGGAGGGAGGGGAAAAAGAGAGAGGAAGGAAGGAAGAAAGGAGAGAGAAAGAAAGAGAGAGAGAAAAAAGAAAGAGAGAGAAAGGGAGAGGGGAAAGGAAGGGGGAGAGAAGAGAGAGAGAGAGAGAGAAAGAGAGAGAGGAAGGAAGGAAGGAAAGAAGGAAAAAAGAGAGAGAAAGAGAAAGAGAAAAGGGAGGGAGGGGAAAGAAAGAAAGAATGAAAGAAAGAAAGGGGGAGAGAGAGAGAGAGAAAAGAGATGGGGGGGAAGCACTTACCGGGAGCAGGGAGAGTATAGGCATGGTAACAAGCCCTTTGAGTGCAAATTGCTGGGAGCCCAGGCCTCACGCTCGATCTCCGTGCAGAGATCCAGAGCGCGGGGCCCTTTCCCGTCGGCTCTTTGCACTTAAAGGGAAAGCTCCCTTTGAGTGCAAAGAGCTGGGAGCCCAGGCCTCGTGCTCGATCTCCACACGGAGATCCAGAGCATGGAGCCCTTTCCTGCCGGCGGGGAGGGGCGGGGCGGGGCGGGCTCTGACGCCAGCCTGAAAGCCGTTCCGGTGTGTTCTGGCCCAAAAAGAGCCCTGGGTTATCCAAACTACTTTCTTTCATATTGGTTGCAACCGACATACCATAAAGACCACCTCAAGAACATAAGAACATCAGAAGAACCCTGCTGGATCAGACCAGTGGTCCATCTAGTCCAGCATCCTGTCTCACAGAGAGGCCAACCAGTTCCTCTGGTGGGACAACAACAGGGCATAGAGGCTGAAGCTTTCCTCTGATAAGAAGAGATCTGCTGGATCGTACCAGTGAGGGTCCAACATCCTGTTCCACACTCTGGATGGCCAACAACAGGGCACAGAAGCCAAGGCCTTCATAAGAACATGAGAAGAGTCTTGGTGGATCAGACCAGTATTCCAGCTAGTCCAGCATCCTAAGAACATAAGTAGGGTCCTGCTAGATCAAACAAGTGGTCCATCCAGTCCTGTCTCACACAGCAGCCAACCAGTTCCTCTGGATGGCCAACAACAGGGCACAGAGGTCGAGGCCTTCATAAGAACATCAGAAGAGCCTTGGTGGATCAGACCAGTATTCCAGCTAGTCCAGCATCCTAAGAACATAAGAAGAGTCCTGCTAGATCAAACAAGTGGTCCATCCAGTCCTGTCTCACACAGCAGCCAACCAGTTCCTCTGGATGGGCAACAACAGGGCGTAGAGGCTGAGGCCTTCCCTTGATGTTGCCTCCTGGCTCTGGGATTCAGAGGCACTAACCCTCAGCTTCCATGGCTAGTCGCCACTGACAAACCTCTCCTCCATGAATCTAATCCCCCTTTAAAGCCATGTATGCCTGTGGCCATCACTACATCCTCTGGCAGCCTTCTCCCATATGAACCTCTAGTCATCTTCACTCTAGTCATCTTTAGAGGCCCTGCTTTGGCTGCTCCTGCTATCTGAGGCTAAACAGGTGGCAACCCATAAAGGACTTTCTAAGTCATGTTGCTAAAACCTTAGAACTCCCTCCCCAGGGAGAGTCAACCATCTCCCTCTATCATTGTCGTCCACCAGCAAGTCTACAGCAGACCCTCATTTGGGTTCATCACCCAGCCGCCCAAGCCGCCAGCTCAACTATCTGCACAAGCCAAAAGTCATTAGGAGAACACAGATGGGCACAAGCAAGCAAACTCATCTGAGGCCCATTCACACATACGTCAACTGATATCTCCGTGACAACTAACCACTGAATGTGTGGAATGAGGCCATTGCCATGTCTTCTGTGAGGTGATATGAATGTAGGGTTGTCAACCAGGGGGGTCCTGGAGATCTCCTAGAATTACAGCTGATCTCCAGACTTCCAAGACCAGTTCCCCTGGAGAGACTGGCAGCTTAAGAGAATGGACTCTAAGGCACTGGGCCTAGCTGAGGTCCCTCCCCCTCCCCAGGCTCCACCCCCCCAAAAAAATTTCAGGAATTTGCTTGTCTGGTCTTGGCAACCCTATCTGAACAGGTTTTGGCAGACTTTTAGGGTTGCCAGCTCTGGGTTGGGAGACAACTGGAGATTCTAGGTTGGGGCCTCAGGAGGGTGGGGTTTGAGGAGGGGAGGTGCCTCAGCAGGGTATCATATCATAAAGTCAGTCCACCCTCCAAAGCAGCCTTTTTCTCCAGGAGAACTGACCTTGGTCATGTGGAGATCTCCAATGGAGACTGGAGGTTGGCAACCCTGATTTACAACCCTCATAGCCCAGTCATACATGCAAGTCATCATTAGATGTTGCAGCCGGTGACACCCCCCCCCCCCCACAAAAGACAGCTGAGAAAGGCAGGAAAGTCGCTCACATGGAGGGGAGGCCTACCTGAACCCCCTCTCGGAAGGCAGCCTCCACTTGAGCTTTGAGAATGTTACATTTCAAGTGGTCCGGTGCAGCATAAGGTGACTCTGGAGGAGGGTGGAGGCTCTTCTCTAGACCCTTCTTATCTTCACCCTGCTATTAACAGAAGAAGACACAATAATGTATTAAAAAAATATATGAGGAGACTCTGTGTGTGTGTGCGTGTGTGTGTGTGTGTGTGTGAACAGGGTTATATATGCTGCGTTGCATGTTTGTATGTTATGCACCATCAAGTCGCTTCCAGCTTATGGCAACCCTGTGCATTCTTGACCTCTGAAATATCCTGTTGTTAACAGCCTTGCTTGGCTCTTGCAGACTGAAGGCTGCGGCTTCCCTTATTGAGTCCGTCCATCTCAGGTTGGGGCTTCCTCTTTTCCTGCTGCCTTCAACTTTTCCTCGCATTCTGGTCTTTTCCAGTGAGTCTTCCAGCCCGTTTACAGGATGGGTGGGATATAAATGCAAAAAATAAATAAATGGCCACAGTATGAAAGCCTCAGTTCTCGCTTCTCGTGAGAATTCAGGTTCGTTGCATTGAAGCTTTAGGCTTCCTGCATTAAACCTTTATGAACAAAATGCAAAAACATTTCCCTGGTTTATTTCTGATAATGAGACATTAATAGAAATCAACTCCAAGATCAGGGGTCCTTTGGGGCCGGAGTGAGGCGGAGCGATGCTCCGCCAGCTCAGGCGTGGGCAGTAGGGCAGCCACGGACCGAATCAGATTCTCTGATCTGATTCGGCCCGCCGCCAAATTGCCGCCGAAATTTGATGGCAGCTTTAAAAGTGGCTGTAGGGGAGGGGGTTTGAGGGAGAGGCTCCAAACTTGCAGGGTAGCTGCTGGAGCCTCTCCCCCAAATACCCACCAAGTTTCAAGAAGATTGGACTAGGGGGTCCAGTTCTACAAGCCTCCAAACAGGTTGCCCCCATTCCCTCCATTGTTCTCTATGGTGGGAAAAAGTAACGTTTCCCCCCACCATAGAGAACAATGGAGGGCATGGGGCAACCTGTTTGAGGCCCCGTAGAATTGGACCCCATGGTCCAATCTTCTTGAAACTTGTTGGGTATTTCGGGGAGAGGTCCCAGAAGGTACCTTGCAAGTTTGGAGCCTCTCCCTCAAACCCCTTCTCCTCCAGCCCCTTATATACCCTATGAGTTTTTGCCATTGATTTCTTTTTTTTATTATATTTTATTAATTTTAGATTATTAAACTTAACAATAGTATCAACAACATTTCAATAGATAGAAGAACTCTAAGATGTAATAGCCCATAAGGCTCATACAAACATAATGAAATAATATACAAACTTATCATACATCAAATCTAATTCAAAAAAAAAAATTTCAATCCAATATTACAGTTATATTATTTATTTAGTTTTCCCATTTAACCAATTATACATTTTTGCCCAAACTATCGGCCCGTTATGCTAATGAGTTATGCTAATAGGTATGCAAATGAGCTCCTGCACCTCTTTTTCTACAAAATGACCCCTGTCCAAGATTGTTAAATAAAGCTAACAAATATTAAAATCATTTATTGTTTAATGAGATCAGTAACTTTGTGGCCAAAATGGTGGATGGGAAAGAGGGTTGCCAACCTCCAGGTGGACCCTGGAGATTTTGTTTTCAATTACGACTGATATCTAGACTACACGATCAGTTCCCCTAAACAAAATGTCTGCCTTGGAGGCCACTGAGTTCCCTCCCCTCCACAAACCTCCCTTCCCTAGGCTCCACCCCCAAATCTCCAGGATTTTCTCAACATAAAGTTGGCTACCATTGGCTATCAAAGGCATGAGGCTGTCTTAACCTTATATCCATGAAGTAAAAGAGCAACTAACTTCAAGTTTAAAGGCCTTTCATCATTTACCTCAAGGTTAACTTTGGAATTAGGGAGGAATCAATAGATTCATTTCCTATTTTAATTTCTCCCTTTGCTCAGTTATTTAGTATATTCAATCTGGTTTTTCTACATCTCAGAAACTGCTGCTCATGGTCTACACTAAACCAGAGAATTGAAAGGAATTCAAGGAAACCTTTCCTGATATGATTTTCAGTAAAGGCTTGGGAACTGGGGTTGCCAACTCTGGGGTGGGAAATACCTGGGGAGCCTGAGGGGGGCGGGGTTTGTGGACAGGAGGGCCCTCAGTGGGGAATAATGTCATGCAGAGTCCACCCTCCAAAGTGGCCGTTTTCTCCAGGGGAATTGATCTCTGTCACCTGGGGATCCGTTGTAATAGAAAGCTGGCAACCCTATTGGGAACTGTGCACACGTTTAATGTAGATGAGTGTCAAAGCTGAAGAGAGAGGATGTACAACTAGTGCCTTAAAAAAATGGCTAGTTTGTAGGACAGCCAAATTCTTGATGTTCTCCTGCACTTGGCAGCGGGAAAGGCAGAAAAGAAGAACAGGTTTTCTCCTTTTATTGGTGGGACAATTAAGCCGTGGGGAGGGAAGGCAGCACGGTGTGGTCTGCTCGCGTCAGATCTCAGGAGCTCAGCAGGGCTGGTACTTGGAAGGAAGACCCCCTGAGGAAGACTCTGCAGAGGAAGGCCAATGGCCAGCCACCTCTGCTTCTTGCCCGCCTTAGAAGCCCCCTTGCTGGGGTGGCCATAAGTCGCCATGTAACTTGACAGCTCTTTATATGCACACACAATTCAGCCGGGAGGAGAATTCTCGCAGAGGCCTGGTCGCCTGGGTCCTCAGCCAGCCTGGTAAACTGGGGAAGCCTGTAGGGGCCACTGAGCAGACTAGTATTTGTCCTCAGTTAAAGCTTTTATTCAGTGAGGAAGTTAAACAGTGGGAAAATATGTCTCCCTAATTCCTAAACCACCAATAGAAAAGAGCAGGAATCCAGTAGCACCTTAAGGATGAATCAAAATTGTGGCAGGGTAAATGCTTTTGTGAGTCACCGCTCACTTCTTCAGAGCCAGCCAAGTAATCTAAATCCCTAATGGCCCCTATCTTTGGCTTTATTTGCCACCTCTGTGGACTCAATCACAATATTTGAGGACAGAAAATTAATCAGAAAATCAATACTGAGGACAGAAAATTAATCAAAAGGAAGACCTAACCCTCTAATTAGCCAATTTTCTCATCATCCTGATTTCACTTAGCTGCTTTTGTTTCTCTCTGGCATATTGATCTGCAAGCAGTCAATTGCTACCCAGTGAAACTTCTAGGGCCACAATCCAACATGTGTCCACTGAGGGATACTTCTCCCTGCGTAGGATTTTAATCTTAGGTGTCCACATAAAAACCCTGGCTTTTCTTGCACAAAGCAGTAGCGGGCTAGTTAACAGTCGATAGTAGCTGTTTTGTTAACAGTCTGTACATTGTCACCCAAACGAGATGGATGATCTTTAATTAGCTAACAACTTGCTTTTTTTTCAACAGGAAAATAGTTTGTGGTTAATTGGATAGCTCTAAAAATAATGGCTTATTAATTTGTTCCGTTTGGTGACTGTGCACAGATGTATTGTTAAGGGCTCATACATGTGTGGATATCTCTTAATCAGAGGACACATGTTGGGTGCTGGCTGAATATATGAGCCGTCTCCATCAAAAAGTCTTGCTAACTGGAAAACCCTTTTAGACTTTTTGCATGAAACTGAAAAAGATTAATTGATGACTTATGGTTGTGAAGAATAAGAGGGGAAAAGATTATAGATAAACGAGGGAATCTATTATATAATTATAGAGAGGGTGATTAGAGTAAACCAAGTTGTCAGTCGTAGATGAAAATTGATATTCCCTTATTTTGCTTCTACTTTTCATGTTTTTCTCACTTCTTTTTTTATTCCATTTTTTGTGTTTTCTGGGTTTTTTAATGTATGTTGTTTTAAAAATCTTAATAAAAATTAACATTTAAAAAAAGTCTTGTGTCTGAGTGGGCATCATGTGATCCCAAAGCCATGGGAACTGTGAAAGCTCATTCTCATGAGACTTCCATCAATGAGCAATGGAGATGCATGTGTGAAACAGAACTTAGCGGCCCAGTCTTGGACAGCCATCTTTACTGCAAAGAAATACCCATTACCTACTTGGGGAAGTGGCTAGAGGGGGGGAAAGGCAGGGGCAGAGAGGGAAGCCAACGAAGTCTGTTACCCAAATTGGCAGTCTCCTGTTTAACTGGGGGAAATTAGCTTAACCGGAGACAAGTGAGGGGGGTAACTAGGGATCTCCACTTATGTATACCAGGATATTCCCTTAGACAATTCTCAAATTAAACCAGGCTGAAGTTCAACTGGAAAGCTGTTTTATTATAAAAGAATAAAAGAGCAAAACATACGCATAAAACACACGGAAAACACACAAGCTAGCTAAGAGAAAATCAAGAAGGAGGGAGAGACAGTGATCTGGGGAAAAGTGATATTTACTGATCTCTGAGAATGAGGTCCATGGAAGGCAGCTAGCAAAACAGCCAGCGTTTCTTGAAGAGAAGGAGAGGACTCACATGCAAGTGGGATGTGATGTTTAGTGCCGAGAACACACACAGACAGACTGTTTGGCACAGAGAGCCAGCTTGGTGTAGTGGTTAAATGTGCGGACTCTAATCTGGGAGAACCAGGTTTGATTCCTGGAAAGTACTGGAGTCGGGAGGCAAGTTGTATGATGATCATAGCAAAGACTTTATTAGTGAATCAGCATGTTCAGGAGATGGTCAGATCAAGCATGCAGCCAGGGCTCCAGGGCCCTGCTTATATGCCGGCCGGAGCCACACCTCTGGCCGCACCCAAAATACCTGATAGGGCTTAGCATATGCGCATAGTTCTGATAGGGCCTTAGGTCTTAAGTTGTAGTTCATAGGTCCCCCGCGGAAGACCTAGGCTGGCTATTGGTGGTCGTTTTGGATCTGACTGTCTATTGTTCTACCTGGCTGAAGCTCAGGTAGAATCGGGCCATGTGCTCTGACCGCATGGCGGTCGCCATTTCGTGACTAGTACACAACACCCCTCCCCCCATAGTTCGGTCCCACTCGGCAGACATAGTCCTGCAGGTACTCTGGCCGGCGACGTTCGCGGCCCGAGCACCGGGGCGTTGCAGGTCACGGGGCCTCGGCAGGCCCTGGGATCGGGGTGCCCTCTTGGTTGCTTTCGGGAGCGCTGGGCCGTGGCTTGGACGGCGCTCCGTCCACGGGCTGCTCCTCCGGTAGGGATTCTGAGGTTTCATCCTCCAGATCAGGGTCCCCTAGCTGGGTTGGTGACGGCTCCGCGGGAAGTGCTGACTCGGGAACACTTGGTGTGCGCCGCCGGAGCTGATCGATGTGGCGCCGCCAGGTTGCTCCTTCTTCCGTCCCGACCTCGTACGAGAGCAGGCCAGTTGCTCGGATGATCCATGCCGGGATCCACCCTGGGCCCCGGGCGTAGTTCCGGGCGTAGACGGGGTCCTCGGGCGCGAAACCTCGGGCAGCTGGCCGGAGCTCTGTCCTCGCTTCGGCATCGATGGCGCAGTCGGGGTGGAGACGATCCAGTATGGTGCCGAGTCGCCGGCCCATCAACAACTCCACTGAGCGGTGACCCGTTCCCGTGTGTGGGGTGTTGTGCTGGCTGAAAAGGAATTTGATTAGCTGCAGCTCCCAGTCCCCGGTGTCCATCCTTTTGATGGCGTCTTTGGTTGTACGAACCATCCGTTCTGCCTGTCCATTGGTAGCTGGGTGGAACGGTGCCGAGCGGATGTGCCGGATGCCGAACAGGTCTGTGAAGCGCTGGAACTCTCCCGATGTGAAGGCCGTTCCGTTGTCTGTCACAAGCGAGTCTGGCACTCCGTGGGTGGCGAAGATGCGCCACAGGGCTCTCTTGGCCGCCTCGGTCGAGGTAGACTGCACCGGGACTACCTCCAGCCACTTACTGTAGCTATCCACAACAATAAAGAACAACTGCCTCTGGACTGGCCCAGCGAAGTCGAGATGGAGTCGCGACCATGGTTTGTCAGTTGACTCCCAGGCCCGGACGGGGGCATGGGGAGGATCGGGCCGCGACTCTTGGCATTTGCTGCATTTGTGTACCCGATCCTCAATCTCCTTGTCTATGCCTGGCCACCACACGTAGCTGCGGGCCAAGGCTTTCATCCGGACGATTCCGGGGTGTGCCTCATGGAGGGCTGCTAGTACCCTCGGGCGGAGCGGCTCAGGGATGACTACCCTCGACCCCCAGAGCAAACACCCCTTGTGGGTGGAGAGTTCATGTTTCCAAGCTGTGAAAGCGGCGAACTCCTGGCCCAGATGGTCGGGCCACCCCTTCCCCACCCAGTCAGAAACCCGGGAGAGGACGCGGTCCCGCGCCGTGCGGCGGGCCACGTCGGGTACCTGTACCGGGTGATCCGGAAGATCTTCGAGGAGGGCCACGTAGAATGCAGGAGCCGGGTCAGGGTCGCAGTCCGGGAGGGGCTAGCGGCTGAGGGCGTCGGCGTGGCCCATGGTTTTCCCGGGGCGGTGGATGAGGTCGTACTGGTAACCTGCAAGAAAAATAGACCACCGCAGGACCCGGGGGGACAGCATCTGGGGCGTCTGGCGGTGTGGGGCGAGCAGCCCAAGAAGTGGCTTATGGTCTGTGGCGACTGTAAATGCCTTGCCGTAGAGGTAATCGTGGAATTTTTTTACCCCTGCCACTATCGCCAGAGCCTCCTTGTCTATTTGGGCGTAATTCCGCTCCGCCTTTGACAGTGTCCGGGAGTAGTAGGCCACGGGCACCTCCCTATCGTTTGGCAGACGATGGCCCAGGACAGCCCCCACCCCGTATGGAGATGCATCGCATGCAAGGACCACCGGCAAAGACTCGTCGAAGTGTGCCAAGACCGCGTTAGACGCCAACAAGTCCTTAACTGCTGTGAAAGCCCTGTTGTGTCACGGCCCCCAAGCCCATTTTACCCCTGTGTCCAGTAACCTATGGAGGGGCTCGGCGACCGCCGCCTTGTGTGGCAAGAACGCATGGTAGAAATTGAGGAGGCCCAAGAATGCCTGGAGCTCCGCTTTTGTTGTCGGGGTCGGTGCCTCCGTGATGGCTTTCACCTTCTCCTTGGTGGGGTGGATGCCCTGTGCATCCACGTGGAACCCCAGGAACGTTACTGAAGGTACTCCCAAGGTGCACTTGTCCTTTCGCACCTTGAGACCGGCGTCCTGGAAACGCTGCAGAACGGCTCGTAAGCGTGTCTTGAAGGTGGCGACGTCCGGAGCCGCAATGAGGACGTCATCAAAAAATGGCTTCACCCCTGGAATGCCTTTTAAAACAGAGTCCATTAGTTGCTGAAACAGACCAGGGGCAACGCTGACCCCAAACTGGAGCCTTTTCATTTTGAAAGCGCCCTTGTGTGTTGCTATGGTTTGAGCTTCTGCGGTTGCCTCGTCTACTGGGAGCTGTTGATAGGCTTGAGCCAAGTCCAGCTTCCCAAAGATCGTGGCTCCCGCTAGGGATGCTAGCACATGGCTGATCACTGGTACCGGGTAAGAGTGGTCCTGTAATGCCCGATTCAGAGTACATTTGTAGTCCGCGCAGATGCGGACCTCCCCATTAGACTTCAACGGGGTCACTATAGGGGTTTCCCATTTTGCATGGGGAACTGGCTCCAGCACGCCTTGAGCCACGAGTTTGTCTAGTTCCACCTCCACCTTGGGCTGCATTCCTAAAGCCGGCCACCGGGCTGGCACCCAGATCGGGCGTACGGCCGGATCCAGGTCCAGGGAGACTGGAGGACCCCGGTAGGAACCGAGGGTGCCGTCAAAGACGGCTGGGAATTCCGCACAGACTGAGTCGTAATTTGCTAACTCTACTTTGTGAACCCCTGTCATGCCCATCCCCAGGGGCTTGAACCAAGCGTGCCCCAGCAGACTGTTGAGGTCCCGCTCCACCACTAGTAGGTCGAGGGATTTGCATACACCCTGGTATTGCACCTGGACCTGCGCCAGTCCCTTGATGGTGACCGGGTTTTTCTGAAAGTCCCGGAGCACGAGGGCAGTTGGCCAGCGCAGCCGGGGGCTCCGCTGCGGAAACAGTTTTTTAAAAGTGGCCACTGAGACTATGGAGTAGGCAGACCCGGAATCAACCTCCATGCAACAGGGGGTGCCCCCGATCCGCAGGTTAACCTGGATTGCTGCGGGGAGGGGCTCTCGTAGTTGGAATACCTGGGTGGCCGAAGAGGTGCTGTCAACTGCCTCATAGTGGGCGGTGGAGGCCGTGGAGGACTGTCGCGCGTTCCAGGAGCGGCAGGCCCTGGCGATGTGCCCCGTCTTCCTGCACATTCTGCAAACGGCATCCCGGAAACAGCAGGAGCGTCTCTCGTGGGGGTCCCTGCAGCTAGCGCACGTTGGGGGCAGCCTGCTGGGGTTGGAAGAAGCGGAGGCGGCGGCGGCCGTGGTGTGCCGGGCGTGGCCTTGAGACTCACCCTTCTGTGCGTGCCGGCGTAGCTGGTGGACGTCTTCGTCCTCATCTGTCTCAGACCCGGAGGAGGCGATGCGGTGGACCTTGGACGCCTGCTTGTCCTTGTAGGTCGCCTCGAACGCGATGGCAGCCTGCAGTACCTTCTCGAGGGTTGGCTCGGGGGTGGTGATAAGCTGGCGGCGGAGCTTGGCTTCTCTTACCCCTGCCACGAAGCTGCCTAGCAGGTTGTCCTCCACGTTCTTAAACTCACACCCGACTGCCAGGTGGCGGAGGTCGGCCAGGAACGTGGCGGCATTCTCTCCCGGTTGCTGCTTCCGTTCGAGGAACTGGACCCGGAACGCCAACATGGATGGTTTTGGCGCGAAGTAGTTCCCGAGGAGCTTCTTGAGGTCATCGTAGGAGACGTCCAGCAGGTCTCGGGGTGCTATGATATTCTGCGCGATGTGCATTGTCTCGATGCCGCAGTGGCCCATTAGCCAGGCCCTCTTCAGGGTGGCCTCGGTGACTCCGTGCACCGTCAGGAGGAACTCGAGCTGCCTGACCCATGCGTCCCAGTGCTCGGGCTTGGAGGTGTCGAATGGAGGGATGTTTCCCGCTGCGGCAGCCATGTTTGCCGAGGCAGGAGCAAGGTTGCGAGCGATGTCCTCTGGGGCTTGTTGAGCCGGCGGCTCGGTGCTCGGAGCTCCACTGCTCGGCACGGCTGATGAGTCGCTCATCGGGATCCCACCTTCGTCGCCAGTGGAACGTACTGGAGTCGGGAGGCGACTTGTATGATGATCATAGCAAAGACTTTATTAGTGAATCAGCATGTTCAGGAGATGGTCAGATCAAGCATGCAGCCAGGGCTCCAGGGCCCTGTTTATATGCCGGCCGGAGCCACACCTCTGGCCGCACCCAAAATACCTGATAGGGCTTAGCATATGTGCATAGTTCTGATAGGGCCTTAGGTCTTAAGTTGTAGTTCATAGGTCCCCCGCGGAAGACCTAGGCTGGCTATTGGTGGTCGTTTTGGATCCGACTGTCTATTGTTCTACCTGGCTGAAGCTCAGGTAGAATCGGGCCATGTGCTCTGACCGCATGGCGGTCGCCATTTCGTGACTAGTACACAACAATTCCCCACTCCTCCACTTGCACGTGGCTGGATGACCTTGGGCAAGCCATAGCTCTGTACCAGCTGTTCTCTCAAGGACAGCTTGGGAAAGAGCTCTCTCAGCCCCACCTACCTCACAGGGTATCTGTTGTGGGGAGGGGAAGGGAAAGGAGTTTGTAAGCTGCTCTGAGACTCCAAGTGAGTGAAGGGCAGGGTATAAATCCTATCTCTTCTTCTTCTTCTATGTACTCCAAATATAGGGCAAAATGCTCTCTGAGGGTAGGCTGATGTGCTTGCCCCAAAACAATACCTTGATGGGCTTTTGGAGGATGGATAAATGTTTGGGTGAAACCTCGATGAGATTGCTTAATATGAAATAAAGTGATACTGTTCCTTGATAATCCTTGATTACAGGATGGGAGAAACTACTGGGTTGTATGAATAGTTGTTAAGTGTTACTAAACTGGGGTAAGGGAGACCATGACTGGTTGCGGATTAGGTTAATCTAAGGTGAGGTAATGTTTTCTTGGGAGACCCATCGTTGTCAATTATGCATCACTTTAGTGTGAGGAGGAGGTTCGTTAGTGAGCCAGCCATTCTGGTTCACCTTCCAAAATATTTTCCCCAGCTCTTACCCGGCCAGCATTTATTTAGTTTGTACCAGCTCCACTTTAGTTTCAGTCTTAGGCACTGCGCATACAATTTCGGGATGATATTAAAGAAGGGTGTTTATCTCTAAGCGCAAGCTGCACCCCCAGCAGGAGGAGGGTCTGACGGCTAACAAGACCGGGGGAACTGTGCCAGAGTAGCCCCATGAGTATGTAACACGTGTCCATTCCATGCTAAATGCCACAGGAGGCCTGCAACTGAAATACTGTTCTATACCTCTGCACATGTTCCCGATCAAATTGAAGGATGGAGTCTAGCAAATCAGAGGGTACAACAGTACGGGTAAGTTTGCCAACCTCCAGGCGGTGGCTGAAGATCTCCTGGGATTATAACTGACCTCCAGGCAACAGAGATCAGTCCCCCTGGAGAAAACGGCCACTTTGGAAGGTGGACTTTGCGGCATCGTACCCCCATTCAGCAGTGCCAAAGAGGTTTATGACAGTGACCAAATTTTGCCCTCTGCCTTGCGCCCACTTTATATGGTGCAACAAAGTCTTCCCACTTGCGCTGCTCAAAGCTTTGCCATAGACCCATATCGTTTTTGTGGATGAGTTTGAGCCAACTGTTTGAGGCAACTGCTTGAGTTCACTCTGTTCTCCCAGACGGTGTCAGAGAGAATCATAGCCTTATGCTCTCCTGATTCACCTCTGGGGACCTTTGATGTCTCATTTGTATTAATTAAAATGGCCCAGTAGCACTCAGAAGAGTAAAGTACGTTCCATTAATGTACACGGTTTTATTTGGCTTTTTCTCATCTTGTTATCTAATTAAATATATGAATACAAAGACAAGGACAGACATTTGGATCCCACAGATTATTTGGCAGGAGGGTTGCCATGGCACCCTGGGGAAGATGTCTCTGCCACCCTTCCCAGCACAGACTTGAGTTCAGTCACCTTTGAACACAAACAACAAGACACCACTTCTGAGAAAGAGAGAGAGAGAGAGAGATTTCATGAAAATGTATTGGGTCCAATGCTCCCTCTAAGCTGTGGAGTTTTGTGAGCAAAAATTCTACTTGGTGAGCTGCTGGCATTAAAGTTGTGAGCGAGCAATTTGGCTACTGCATGAATTAGTTTGCTCTGGAGCCATCCTTCCTGAGCCATGACAAAAATGTGTGAGCCAGAGGCTAAAAAAACTGTGAGCTAGCTCACACTAACTCAGCTTAGAGGGAACACTGACTGGGTCCCAACCACCTCAACCCAAGCTTACCCTTTGGAAGTAAAGAGACTTAAAACAGACGCCCACCTAAGTGTGTGGAGGACTGCAGTGTGTGTGTGTGGGGGGGGCAAACAGCAGAAGCAAGTGAGGGGAAAATAAGGGGCAGAGGGGAACCTTTGATTTTAAAACTACATTCAAAAAGAAGAAATTGGCTCCCAGTGTTTCATGAGACAGGCCCAAGGGGATTACACTCGACTGGAAGCTAGGGTTGCCAACTCTGGGTGGGGGAGTTTCAAGAGATGAAAGCAACGGAGCCTGGGGAAGGCAGGGTTTCGAGAGGGGAGGGCCCTCAGCAGGCTAGGATACCATAGAGCCCCCACCCTCCAAAGCAGCTGTTTCCTCCAGGGGAACTGAACTTTGGCTACAGGGTGTAGGCTGCCAGATCCTCCCTAGCCACCAGTAGGTTATTTGGGAGGGGGGGGTTACCAGATCCTGGTTGGGAAACTCCTGGAGATTTGGGGACAGAGGACTGGGACCTCAGTGGGTTATAATGCCAGAGAGTCCACCCTCCAAAGCATCTGTTTTCTCCAGGGGAACTCATATTTGTAGTCTGGAGATCAGCTGGGATTCCAGAGGATCCCCAGGTCCCACCTGGAGGCTGGCATCCCTAGGAGGGGAGGGACCTCAGCAGAGTTCAAGGCCACAGAGCTCCCCCGCCAAAGCATCTCTTTTCTCCAGGGGACCTGCTCTCTGTAGTCTGGAGAGGAACTAATTCTGGAGGATCCCCAGTCCCATACCTGGAGGCTGGCATCTCTAACAGGGCGGTGTTTGTGAAGATAAATTGGAGGAGAGAAGGCCTGTGTAAGCTGCCTTGGGTCACGATCAGGGAGACAGGCAGGGTTTAGATGAAGGAAGTAAATGTTTGTGAAGAGACATGGGATGGGAAATTGAAGGGAAATACGCTCCCTGCTTGTGCTGTTTCCCCTCACCTTGGAGCTGAGTTACATCTCTGATCTAATCCCTGCAGTGTTGATAAGAGCAACTGGCTCCTTGCAGGTTACTTGAGCAGTTCAAGAGGGCATCATCCTCTCTGCTTTGGCTGGGGGCCTGCGGTGCACTAAGCCAGCTCAAGAGCTACTTGCAGCTCAAACGGAACAGCTTTTGTGGGACTGTAAAAGATCCGCCTGGCTGGCATATGCTGGGAGATCCCTGGAGATTTGGGGGGAGGAGCCCGGGGAGGGTGGGGCTTTGGGAGAGGAGGGACCTCAGCAGAGTATGATGCCACAGAGTCTGCCCTCCATAGCAGCCATTTCCTCCAGGGGAACTGATCTCTGCAGTCTGGAAATCAGTTGTAATTCTGGGTAACCTCCAGGCCCCACCTGGAGACTGGCAATCCAAGCCCCTGATAGAGATGCCCATGCTGTACCTTGTTCATGTTGATGTGCAGCGCTGGCCATGGCCCAACCGCTTTCCCTGTCTCCACTTCCACCTTCTTCAGATGGACAGAAGCACTGTCGTAAAGGCGAGGAACTCCTGGATGCCCAGAATTAGCAAAGAAAACAGTCTGAAAGCAAAGTAAAAAACCCTGCAAACCTAACCACTGGACAAAGTTTACACACGGTTATAAACTGACATCACAATCACACTCATCCCCTTTTGACAATAGCAGCTTGTAACATTTGCAACAACGAAGTTTTAAAATGGACTGAACGTAGGGCGACTAACTCCTGGAGATTAGGCGGGAGTGCCTGTAGAGGAGGCAATTTGTGGAGGGATTTCATCTACAATCTATGGTATACCATAGAGTTTGCCTTCTGAAGCTGCCTTTTCCTCCAAGGGAGCCGATCTCTGTAGTCTGGAGAAAAGTTGCAATTCTGGGAGAACTCCAGATTCTGCCTGGAGGATGGCAACTCACACTGAAAGGGATTTTCCCCTACCTAGCAAAAGGAACTGTAGCTGTTCCTCATACAGACTAGGATCTGGGAGTCCCAGGTTCGAATCCCCCACTCTGCCATGGAAACTTGCTGGGTGACCTTGGGCCAGTCACACGCCCCCAGCCTCATCTACCTCAGAAGGTTGTGATGAGGATAAAATGGAGAAGAACATGCCACTTAGGGTCCTCACTGAAGATGTAAAAAAAAATATCTCACACACACATGCACACACACACACTGAAGTCAAGAAGGCCATGAGGTTAAAGCTCTCCTACTGGAGGTATCTCCCATTACAGATTTAGATACCTCAGAGTTAGGCATCAGGCTGCCAGCTCTGGGCTGGGAAATACCTGGAGATTTTGGGGGTGGAGCCTTGGGAGGGGGAGGTTTGGGGAGGGGAGGAGCCTCAGCAGGACTGTGATGCCATAGAGTCCCCCTTCAGAGCAGCCATTTCTTCCAGGGGAACTGGTCTCAGGAGATCAGTTGTCGGAGTGGGAGATCTCCAGGGCATCCCTGGAAGATGGCATCCCTGGCTTAGACAACCTTTTGGCCCAGCCATTAAAAGACTACAGCACTGACCCTCACAGATATGGGTGTGCTGGCAAACAAACGGGGGCAAAGACGAAGGTAGCCCATGGCCGGACACACGTTTCGGAGGGTGCCTGTGTTGGTCTGCAATCGAACAGCCAGATTTGAGTCCAGCAGAGCCTTCGAGAGCCCCTTCGAGTCTGTCTGTTATGTATTGAGCCTGAACTTACTTGCGAAAGGACTTAGCTTGGGACGCATAACAGTACATCGCTAGGATCCTAGAATGGGCCAGTAAGGAGACAGGGATCCTAGAGGAAACCAATCAGGAAACAATAGAGTGTAAATAGCCTATCGTTGGGAGTGGGGTGTGTTTGGGGTGCAATCCTTTTCAGGCATAAATACCGGGCTTCGGCCAGGGTTAGCCAGTCTTCTTTCCTCCTTGTGGTAATCACGCGTAAACTATGAGCTGATAACTCAACGCGCCTGAACCCAGTATATCTCAGTGTCTGAGGAACGAAGCCTGGACTCTCGAAAGCTCATACCGCCCCCCCCGCCCCCCCAATCTTGTTGGTCTCTAAGGTGCTGGCTGTGATGCATAACAGAGAGGCTTCGGACTTTTTTAGAAATGAAGCATCAGGGAGCTTGCTCTCTGTGCTCGCCCTTTGGAACGGGACTGCAGTGGGCAAGCACAATCACAGTGAAACGGCTGTTCCTAAAAGAGGCTTTATGATCAGGGTCCTCGTGGGCCTAGGGCTGCCAAGTCCAACTTGGGAAATATCTGGGGACTTTGGGGGTGGAGCCAGGAGACTTTGGGGGTGGAGCCAGGAGAAAGGAAGTGACATCATTTTGTGATGTCACATCCTGTGATGTTGCTTCCACATGCTGACACATGAACTCATGAAGTTTCCTAATACTGAATCAGGCCATTGGTCCATCAAGGTCAGTATTGATTACTACTCAGGTAGTGGCTCTCCAGGGTCTCAGGCTGAGATCTTTAATGTCACCTATTACCTGATCCTTTTTTAGCTGAAGAGGCTGATACCTCCTGCATGTCAAGCAGATGCTCTATCACTGAGCAACGGCCCTACTGAATCCTTCCTCATCTCGGCAGAATATGATTTTCATATCATAAGAACAGGAGAGAAGCCACAGTGGATCGGCCCATCCAGTACAGCCCATCCAGTACAACACTCTGTGTCACAACAGTGGCCAAAAATACCAGGTGCCCTCAGGAGGTCCAGCAGCGGGGCCAGAACTCCAGAAGCCCTCCCACTGTTGCCCCCCAAGCACCAAGAATTCAGAGCATCACTGCCCCAGACAAAGGGTTCCATTTAGACCTTGTGGCTATAATAGCCACTGATAGACCTCTGCTGGATGGGGACAGAGAGAGAGAGAGAGACAGACAGACAGACAGACAGACAGATAGACAGCTTTTTCACTTACTCTTGCCCAATTCCCAGGCTTTATTTCTGGCCCTTGTTTCACCCAGCTGTTGTCTATGTAAGTCCCATAACTTCTCCCCCCCCCCCAGCATAGGCTTTTTGGTGGCTAAAGAGGACCTTTGACCTCCCCTTTTCGCCAGCAGAAAAGCTAGTTGGATCCATCCCTAACTTAAAATACCGGTTACTTGATGTACAAATGCTTTTAAAAATGCAGGTTTTTACTGCGGGGGGGGGGGGGGACATGGTTGAAAGAAACAGAAAATTGGCATAAAAATGAGGAATCCCAACTTTTATTTGCAGAAGGGAAATGAGGATTGGGGGGACCCAAACAGCCATGACAAGACATTTTAAACAATCCCACTCCCAGACCTTCTACAGGCAACCTCTCCTTGTGATGTTTACCTCTTTGGAAGTGACAGTTTATTCCTTTGACAAAACCACAGTGGACAGACAGACAGAAAAAAGAAAGAGGGGGAGGGGGAGAGACAGAGAAGGAAAAGAGCTCGCAGACCCCAGCACCTTACGCAGCTTACTCCAGCAGCAACCTTGCACGGAAGCCCTTCAGTAGAAAGAGCTTAGTCCCTCCTTAATCTCTGGGCAGGGCTGTCTTGCTCGATCAGCTCTTAAAGGGGAAATTTCCCTTTTAAGAAGTTCAAGAGGCCAGCAGGGCAGGCTCCGAGGTTCCCCTGCTGGCAGCCATTTTGTCCCCCCGGTGGCCAATTTTGGAAAAGCGGCGGAAAGCTTTAAAAATCGGTGTTTCCCCCGCTCTACCGGGGGACTTGGCAGCCCTACGTGGGCCCCACCCATGAGGCTGTGTACACTCGAACTACCACTGCTCTACCAGAGGGTGCCCTCTGTAGGATCTTGCTTGGATATGATCCAAATCCACCCAGGCGGCTCCCCCACACTTTCGCTCTGGGGGTGGAGCAAGGAAGCAAGGCTGTTCCTCCCCCCACAGTGCCATTCAGCACAAGAGCTGGAGGCCGGCAGAGACTTCTTGCTCTTATTTGGTTCTTCAGAGCCCTTTCCTGTAGTCAGGACTTCATGACCATAACTGCTGTATCATTCTGCCCTCCTTTTTGCATTCCCTGGTCTTGTGTGCTTCCTGACCCAAAACACTTTTGCTCCTTTAAATAGTTTTTAAAAACGTAAACTATGTTTCTGGCCCTCAAAAACTTAGCTGCCCATTTTCCAAGACTGGGAACACAATCCAGGTTTCCTCGACATTTGTGGGTAAAATTTCTGCACAAGAATACCACCAATTATGAACAGCGCACCCACCAAACACACCCTGGGAACCGCCAGGCACAGCAACCTGGAACTTCCACCGTGTCACTCTGCTCTTTTTCAACTTGGAATGGGGGAAAGGCCAATTCAGAGTTGGGAATTATTAGGAAAGAAATTGAAAAATAAAAAAGGTATTATGGTGCCCTCACAATAAAACCATGGTACAGCTGCATGCAGAAAGCACATGGCTCTAGTCACAACATTAAAAAAATAGATAGAAGCAGAAAAGGCACCCACTGATACAAGGTGTGTGTGGCACAAAGGATTTCCACCGAAGGGGTTCTGGTGGGGCAGCACAAAGGCTGCCAGAGAAATCCAGATCTTGGGCCAGCGAAGACGGATGGATCCTCTTGAACATCCCATTAGCTGTTAGCCCATTCATTTGACTGATCTGATCCATCAAATCAATCAGGACTGACAGTTCTTCATTTCAAAAACCCATTTCCACTTCCACGAAGATGAAGCAGTGCCCTGAAAATTGCTGAGGCACACAAGTAAGTAAATTACATGGTGTACTTAGAGCTCAAGAAGCTTTTCTATTGAGTCATCCAGATGGAGAATTTCAGAGGGAAGGGGCAGGGACAAGGGCAGGAAGGGTAACTGGAACTCCAGTTTCAAACTTTTGCAAGCGGCTAAGCACTTTTTAATAAAAAATAAATAAAAATAAAAATCTCAGGTCAGTCTGAAGAGGACTTGTAGAATCCCTCACAAAAATCCTTATAATTGTCCAAGTTCATTATACAAAAACATTCATAGAAAAAGTTAATTGTGTGACGAGATAAAAATAGCCAATAGGGAAGTTGGAAAGTTATACAGCATTCAAATACACCCCGGGATGGAATAAAGCCAATCACAAAAAAGCAAGCAAGCACACCTAAAATAACGACTATAGTTTCCCTGGGGAATAGGAGCATCCAGGCACCAAGGTCAGAAGCAGGCAGGCATAGAGATAAGACAGAGAGCATGAATCGAAAGTTAAAATACCAGGAGACATCTGTCTTCAATGCAGGCTTCACCCAAGTTGTAACTGGACAAGTTACAAACCTAACCGCAGTCTCTGCTGCCTATGAGATTCGTCTGATTGTTGCAAAAGTTTTGATCATCAAGTCACATAAAGCCTCATGCGGCGTGGGACCGACATCTCTAAGGGACCACCTCTCCTCATATGTGTCCCGGAGAGCTCTGCGCTCTTCGGAGGACCATCTGCTGGTTATTCCTGGCCCGAAAGATGTCCATCTAGTCTCAACCAGGACCAGGGCTTTTTCGGCCCTGGCCTGTTGGAACATGCTCCCAACTGAGACCAGGGCCCTGTAGGACCCATCGCAGTTTCACAGGGCCTGCGAAATGGAGCTGTTCCGCCAGGCCTTTGGTTGAAGCAGTGGGCCTCTGCTGGGAGCCAAAATTAGTGTAGACTTATTATTTGGGCTTGGAACAGGAGCAACCACATCCTTGCTGCTGTCAGGTGGGGCAAGTCCTCCATAACTGGTGTGTTGGTGGTGGTGGTGGTGGTGTCTCCCAGGCATTTTGGCTGTGAAGGGCATTCCACCATTTTCTTCAATGTTAAATGGGTGAAGCTCAGTGTTGTTCAAAGGGTAGCTGTGGAGCACAGATTGGGTCAAAGTCAGAACATTTAGAAAGGGACAGGAAGGTCTTGGCAACAACATAGTCATCTGTGAGGAAAAAAGTATACATACGTATTCATTAGAACACAGTCTGAGTCCAGCAGCACCTTGAAGACCAACCAAGTTTAATTCTGGGGATGAGCTTTCATGTGCAAGGCACCCTTCTTCAAATACGACAGCCTTCACCCAGAATTAAACTTTGTTGGTCTTCAAGGTGCTGCTGGACTCAAACTTTGGTCCGTTGCTTCAGACCAACACGGCTACCCCACCTGAATGTATACGTACTTATCAGTTACTCCTGCCTATCCACCCTCCATGCCACCATGGCACATCTCGCTCTCTGAATGGTCGCTGGAGAGGCCCTTACAACTCTTTCAAAAGACGGGGGTTGCCACCAGGGCTCTGTTTGTGTCGGTACTTAGTGGTACTGAGTACCAGCACCTGGGGGGGGGGGGCTCTCCCACGTCCTGAGGATCGAGCTGATGGAAATCAATGCAACCTTATACATAATTACCAGCACTTTCATTAAGCAAAAAAAGCACTGGTTATCACTATGACTTCCTCCTTGTTTGCTCCAAATCTCACCCACGTCTTCTGAAGCTTCTGGTTCCAGGCAGTTCTTCTCACAGAGGTGATAAACCTATATCTGGGCTGTACTATTTAAGAAAACAGATGGGGGCCACCTGGCTGAATGTTCCTCCATACCAAGAAAAAAACCACCCTTGGACACAGAGAATTTGCACCTTGTGGAGGAGGGTTGTAGCCTAGTTTTCTCTTACGTGTGAGTTCTCTGTGCGCAGGACTCTCCCCCTCCCTGGAGAGCATTCCATCATGCAAGACCTCACCCGCAGTTGGAAATGGCACAGCCCAGATTTGGACTTAAAGAGGAGTAAGGAACTCTATCACAGCCCTCCACCAAAAACACAGTTAAGAGGCCAAATGTGGAGACTGCTGCTCAGATTTAGAGAAAAGATTTAGAGAAAAGGCAAGGCCCTCACCTGGATGTCCCAGGGTAGCCTGGTCCTATCAAATCTTGGAAGATTAGTGGGATCAGGCCTGGTTAGTACTTGGATGAGAGACCACCAAGGAAAAAGGTTGTGAGACAGGGAGGCAATGGCAAACCACCTCTGTTTGTAATTCTTGCCTTGAAAACCCTCCGGGGTCGCCAGAAGTTGGCTGCAACTGGACTGCACTTCTCACCACCAGCCATCCTATGGGTCCACACCATTTATTTGGTTTGCTTGTGTCCTCAAATGATTAGTTCTGCTAATGTCCGACGTGTATGAGCTTCTGGTTACAGACTTTCCAAGGGGCTTATTTAGATAGCAAATATCCCAAAATTCCAGTAGATCAGCATGAGTGTGTGGGTGGGTGGGTCAGAACAGCAGCGAACACTTCATTTTGTTTACCGTCACACTTGCGTTTCCAGAACGTTCTGAGAACCATCTTGTCAAGTCTCCCGGCTATGGTGCATCAGATTTTGAATTCTGTAAGGGTTTGCTTTGTGTTTTGTTTTTTATAGACATTAATTTACACCATCTTAAGAAATATGCTCAAGGCAGCTTGCAAGATAATAAAATACACAGTAACAAAAAAATTAAAACAGCTTAGCACAAAATTCAAAACTAGAAGAGGAATCTATTTTAAAAAGGCTCTTTGCCTGATCAGGACCAAGGACCTTACAAAATGAGAAGCAAATACCTTGAACAGGAAGCCACCTGGATCAAGATCCTGGAGGATTTCAGGCTATCATGCCTGACAGTGAATAACTTCCAACATTTTGTTCATTGTGTGATACATACTTTTGTCTCTGAGACTGAAATATATCCAATTTTATATTCCATTGTGAGATCTAATTGGCAATGACCTTTAATCTTCAGCAAACAAACGAACTGAACAGAGGCCATGTTTTGAACTAAATGGGGGCTGGCCAGCAACCAAAGCTGGTTCCAGGTATTTTGTTGCATCAAACAAAGAAGACCTGTTCCCTCCCGAGGCCTGTGGAATATTTATAATCTGCCTTTCTCCCCAGCAGGATCCAAAGCAACTTACCACAGCGGTTTAAGACAACTGTAACAATTTTAAAAAACCCGAATAAAACCAAAAGGCAGATCAATCAACCACTGTCACCCTATCCATTCCATCTGCTACCCTTCCAGTCCCCAGCCAAGGCAAATGTACCCAAATCAGATGGAATGAACCTGTGTAACTGACCCTGCCCGGATGCGTGGTTGAATGTTACCGTAGTCTCATGGGATGAACATGTGACACGTGACATGAAGGAACATGGGATGAACTGCTGAGGGGCCGGGCGTGCCATCTACAGCCCACTGATCTGGCTTCAGACCTGATCTTGGGACAGAAATTGCCTTGGCAGTGCTGGTGGTATTGACTTCGACCAAGAGAGACTGAAAGAAACTGTCCCTATTGATTTCCCAGGATCCTCCCCCCCATAGCGGCCTTTGGTACTTCTAATGTTGATGGTATCTTTATGGGCTGCCTACTAAGAACTGGGAGCAGGAGGTACTGTTTTCCTGTGTGCCAGATCTTCTCTGGTGGGTTTCAGAAGAGAGTCACAGGAGAACCTTCCCAATGGGAAAATGATGCAAATTCTCAGATACATAGTTAGCAGCCAGTTGCGCTGGAAGTTGGATCCTTTGGTCACAAGGATACCTGGCATTGTATGTGCTGCAGTTTTCTCATACATTGGAAACCTAACAGCAGAAAAGAGAGTGAGTCCAGGAGCACCTTAAAGATTAACAAAATTTGTGGTAGGCTATGAGCTTTCGTGAGACACTGCTAACTTCTTCAGATACAGCTAGAACGTGAGTCCATCTGTCCTATATATTGGAAAGTGAAGTGATTTCAGACATCAAATTACATTAGCAGGCAAATGACAAGAACAGGTGTGATTGAATTACATGTGATATGCAGAATGGTAGTAGGCGTGGAGAAATCAGCATTGGTAATGAGACAGGAAACCTAGGTCTCAATTTAGTCCAGGTGGATACATTGTCTAGAGCTTCATCATCAGTTGCAATACAGCAGTCTCTCTGCATTTGCCTGGACTCTATGGCATCATACCCCATTGAAGTCCCTCCCCTCCTCAAACTCCACCCCCCTCAGGCTGTACTCCCAAAATCTCCAGGTATTTCTCAGCCCAGAGCTGGCAACCCTAGGTATGGGACTGTACCCAATCCTGGCCAGGGTCTTTGGTTTTCTGCTTACCTTCCAATGCGCTTTTAAATTATATAGTTTTTTCAGCAGTGCTAAAGAGGTTTATGACAGTGACCAGGTTTTGCCCTCTGCCTTTTGCCCACTTTATATGTTGCAACCAAGTCTTTCCACTTGCTCCACTCCAGTCAAACCTTTGCTATAGACCTGTATCATTTTTGCAGAAAGGAGATGGGAAACCTAGGTCTCGACTCAGTCCAGGTGGATGTATTGTCTTGAGCTTTGTTATCAGTTGCAATTCAGCAGTCTCTCGAGAACTCGGTTTCCTGTCTCATTGCCAATGATGATTTCCCCACACCAGCCACCTCTCTGCATATCACAACTAATCCAGTCACACATGCTATGGTCATTTGCCTGCTGATGTCATCCGGCACCTGAAATCACCCCACTTTCCAATATATAGGATAGCTGGACTCTCATTCCAGCTGTATCTGAAGAAGTGAATAGTGACTTACGAAAGCTCATCCCCTGTCACAAATTGTGTTAGTCTTTAAGGTGCTTTTGGACTCAATCTGTTTTCTACTGCTACGGACAGACTAATGTGGCCACCCATCTTGGTCTTTCTGGAAACCTAACATAAAGCAACAAGTGTGTATGTGTGTGTGTGTGGGAGGGGGGGTGATTATCTCCCTTTTCACCCTGTTTATCCCACTAAGGCAAGATGGCCATGAAGAGACAGGTTAAGCCACAGTGGCTTCTGTTCCCAGTGCAGCTTGGTTTTTACCACCCATCTATAACTTGACTCCATTTTATGATCACCCTCAGATATCTGCTGTGATAGAAAATTGTATTCATCCCACAAGATATTAATTTTCCCTGACCTGGGTGGCCCAGGCTAGCCTGATCTCATCGGATCTCAGAAGCTAAGCCAGGTTGGCCCTGTTTTGTATTTGGATGGGAGACCTCCAAAGAATACCAGGGTCATGACGTGGAGGCAGGCAGTAGCAAACCACCTCTGAACATCTCTTGCCTTGAAAACCCCACAGGGTCATAAGTCAATTATGATGAGGGCAAAAATATGTAGAGATTCTGTGAGGTGAGTCTCAGCTTAATTTTTTCCTGCCTCTTGTTTACCGGACTCTGTCCCTTTTGACATTTGTACATCCCACCGCACCCCAATAGGTTCTTCTTTGGCACCCCTATATAACATATCCAAGGGATAGCACTGAAATCTCACTGATTTCACCCCCACCCCACCCCCATCCCAGCCAGATTTTTACAAGCCCAGTGTCTCCTTCACTCAATGGACACAAAGCACACCAGCCCCATCTTTGATGCTTCTGAGAATGTGTACATAGACACATTTGTACTTGGTCTCCTCCTTCAAGCACCCCCCCCCCAGACACACATGCCCATTGCCCCTCACGGGCCTTCGGTCCCATGAGATGGATTCTGGTTCTGAGCTCTTTCAAGTTCTCACCCATTCCATCTAGATTATCCAGAATTACCCTGCCATCTCTACAGGGTGTGTCATTCTGAGCCAGATGTTTGCCACCTCCTGTCAGCCTCCCCCCCCCCCACGGAGCTGCTCTGCAATATTATCAAAAGCTATAGCAACGATCCTGTTTCAGTTCAAGCCCATGCCACGGCTCTTTGGTATGGGGTCAGCTTGCCCCCCCCCCCACATTCCCCAGTGCCTGACCAATTTAAACAAACCTCCTAGCATCACCCCTCCCACCCCCCTGCCTCCCGATCCCACTAGCCTTGCTCACTGAAGAGGTCACATTTCTGAGCATGCTACTTTGGAGGTCCTAGATTTTAACCTCCTGCCAGCAATCTGATCTTCCCTCCAGGACCACACTGTGACACTTCCCAACACTGCTGGTGCCAGCAGACCCCACAACCACCTGCTCCCCCTCCGCACACATGGCCACCAGCCCACCTGGAGAACGCGTGAAGTCCACGATATTCATCCCAGCCAAAGTCATCACACAAAGACATCAGAGACCCATTCTAAGGAGTCAGTCTCCCACTACCCAAAGCTACCCTCCCCATCACCAGAGCGGTCTCCTTCGCATACGAGGATACTGGTTTGCTGCCTGAAGGGTGGGCCCTGCTGAGGGACTCTTCCCTCTCTCCCTCTAGTCGAGGACCACCAATCTTCTCGACAGGACACAAGCTGTCACCACGGGAGTGGGCTGCCTCTCCTAGGTACCTAAGCAGCTCATCTGCATACCGCTCTGAGCTGCTCCAGGTTGGCATCTTCAGCCACCAGAGCAGGGGGCACCAGACCTTGTCAGCCAATGAGCACCTTTGGAATTCTGACACAGCGCAATGGGCCCAGCCACAAAATGGCTGCCGCAGCTTACCTTCAGTCACACAGTGAAGATCCTTGTGCTGTTGTGGCAGGCGCTGCTAAAGCAACGTTTCTGAAAATCTGCCCAGCCAATCAGATCTCCAGCGGCCAATCAGAAGCCTTGATGGGCAAAAGCTCACCTGGCCCTGCCCACTTTCTAAAGACACTTGGTGGACACTGGGAAAGGTTTTGGTGGTGCCATGGCGCCCACAGGCACCACAATGGAGACTCTGGTTCAAGGATATGAGCTCATGGTCTGAGAGGCAGGAGCTCACTGCATTGAACACCCTCTCCCCCCCCCCGCCACCTCAGGCCCACAACTCCTGCTTGGCAGGGGAACGATCCTAAAAGTAACTCTATGCAAGACACTCTTTAAAAGTGGCCGCTGAGACTATGGAGTAGGCAGACCCGGAATCAACCTCCATGCAACAGGGGGTGCCCAGATGCGGACCTCCAGTGCCGCTCCAGCCGGCGGCCCTCACCCTAGTGCCCTCGACTGTCCCCCGGGAGTATCGCGATCTACTGGAAGTGTTCAGTGAGACCGAGGCGGACGAAGTACCCCCCCACAGACTGTTGGATTGTGCCATAGAGTTGATTCCGGGCGAGAAACTTCCTAAAGGAAAGCTTTACTCGATGAGCCCCCCGGAGCGGGAGGAGCTAAGGAAGTTCCTAGACAAGAACTTGGAGCGCGGGTTCATTCGTCCTGCTAAATCCCCCTTTGCAGCCCCCGTTCTGTTCCGGAAAAAGAAAGATGGGGGGTTGCGGTTGTGCACGGACTACAGAGGATTAAATGCGGTGTCTGCCTCCAACGCTTACCCCCTCCCCCTTATTAAAGACTTGTTGATGGAGGCGGCCAAAGGAAAAGTGTTCACTAAACTGGATCTCAGAGACGCTTACTTCCGGGTGCGCATAAGGGAGGGGGATGAATTCAAGACTGCCTTTAATACACCGTTGGGACAGTTCGAATACCTGGTCATGCCGTTCGGTTTGAGTGGCGCGCCGGGGGTCTTTATGAGCTTGATAAATGAAGTGTTGCACAAGCATTTATTTAAGAGGGTGTTATGTTACTTAGATGATATCTTGATCTACTCCGCTGATAAGAAAGAACACGTGAAATTGGTCCGGGAAGTCCTCTCCACCTTGTTAAAAAATCATTTGTATGCGAAGCTGTCTAAATGCGAGTTCCATCGAGATTCCGTAGACTTTCTGGGGTACCGCATTTCGCAGAAGGGACTGGAGATGGACCCAGCCAAGGTAGAGGCGGTGGTCCAGTGGGAAGCCCCCAGAACGAGGAAACAACTCCAGAGCCTATTAGGATTTTGTAACTTCTACCGCACCTTCATAAAAGACTTTGCCACTGTCACCCTCCCATTGACTGAGTTGCTAAAAACCAAAGGGAGGGGCCCGGAAGCGGGGAAGCCCGGGGAGAGAATTGCCTGGAATAGGGAATGCCAGAAGGCGTTCGAGACTCTTAAAACTCTCTTTACCTCCGAACCCATTCTAGCCCACCCGGACGAAACTAAGGAATTTGTGATCCATGTAGATGCGTCTGATGTGGCTATGGGGGGGGCCATTTTGCAACAGGGTTCAGACGGAAAGTTGCACCCCCTCGCTTACATCTCGAAAAAATTTAATGAAACGGAAAGGAACTGGTCAGTCTGGGATAAAGAAGCCGCAGCTATCCGGCTAGCCCTCACTACGTGGCGGCATTGGCTGGAGGGGGCGCAAACCCCTTTTGAAATATGGACAGACCACAAAAATCTAGAAGCGCTGTGCACCCAGAGGTCCCTGAATGCGAAGCAGCTCCGTTGGGCGGATTTTTTCTCAAAATTTAATTTTGTGCTCAAACACCTCCCTGGGAAAGCCAATTCGTTAGCAGATGCGCTCTCCCGATTGCCCCAGCACGAGAGTTTAAAGGAGGAGGTATTTGACTCTATGTTCTCCCCCCAGCAACTGGGAGGGGCAGTGATCACCCGGAGTCAAAGTAGACGAACAACAGTAGAATCGGAGACGTGCGACTGGGGGGGGGGGACTATTCGCCCGAGGAAATTGAGGAGTTGGAGGCATTGGCAGACTGTTCCTCCAGGGAAAATAACTGCTGGTATCATGGAGATAAATTGGTGGTGCCCCGAAGCAAGAGGAAGGACATATTACTAGCCTGTCACTCCTCTAAATTGGCAGGTCACTTTGGATTTCTAAAGACACTCAATTTAATTCAGAGACAATTCTGGTGGCCACGCATGCGCAGGGATGTTTCGGACTTCGTCTCTGCCTGCCAGACCTGCTTGATGTGCAAAAGGAGGGGGGGAAGTCCCGGGACTCCTGCACCCCCTACCCACTCCCTCTCGCCCTTGGGAGGCAATAGCTATGGACTTCATTACAAACCTGCCACCATCAAAGGGAAAGACTGTAATTTGGGTGGTGGTAGATATGTTCTCTAAGCAAGCCCACTTCACTCCTTTCAAGCAGCTGCCTACGGCAAAGGGGATGGCCAAGGCTTTCTTCAACCACGTGATCAAATTACACGCTTTTCCCAAATGTGTGGTATCCGACAGGGGCAGTCAGTTCATTGCCAACTTCTGGCGGGAGCTCCTAAAGTTTATGGACATAGAGCCTGCTCTAAGCTCTGGTTACCATCCAGAGACCGATGGGCAGTCCGAACGAACTAATCAAATTCTGGAGCAATTTTTAAGGTGTTATACTAACTACCACCAGGACAACTGGGTGGAGTTGCTGCCATTCGCTGAGTATAGCTACAACAATGCAGTGCATTCTTCTACGGGCGTTTCCCCATTTATGGCGGTGGGAGGCTTTGAGGGAAAACCTCTGCCCACAATTGAAAACGCCTCGGATGCTCCCCCCACAGACTTTAAGCGATGGTGGGCGACCCTGCAAGAGTCGTGGCCTCTAATAGCAAAAACACTAGATCAAGCCAAAGAGGACTACAAAAAGTATGCAGATCGTGGTCGGGCTGAGGGCTGGGACCTTCAGCCTGGGGACTCTGTTTACCTTTCTACAAAGAACATACACGGCTTGCAACCCAGCAGGAAATTGGGGTGGAAATTTGTGGGCCCTTACAAAGTGTTGCGCAAAATCTCTGATGTGTCTTTCGAATTAGAATTGCCCAAGTCACTGAGTTCTGTGCATCCTGTTTTTCATTTCAGCTTACTGAAGAAGAATCCTGGGCCGAATACATGGCATCCAGTTCCTCCGACACCTCCTCCACTGATGAAGGGGGAGGCACCCCATTTTGAAATTTCTGAGATTCTTGATTCTAAGCTGCGTAGGGACCACTTATATTATTTAGTTAGATGGCTTGATTTTGGCCCAGAGCAAAACGAGTGGGTTCGCTCTGAAAATGTGCATGCTCCTAAACTAGTTAAAGCTTTTCATAAAAGGTTCCCAGACAAGCCCGGATAGATTTATTTTTGGGGTGCCAGAGTGTCAGAATCTGCTGATTCAGACAGAGTATTTCTCTTGCTTACAGCCATGTTTCAGATATGTTTTCTGTGTTTGCTGCTTTGCTTCTTATAGTACTGTATGTATGCTAGCTGCCCTCATGAGCACCTGTCATGTAACCCTCATTCTGGCCAGTATGTATCAGCATGTATGTAGAATGTGTAACCCCAGGTTTATGACCCTGACCGGCCTGGTTTGTGTAACTGTCAAAGCGGGAGGATGTCAACTTCAAAGTATGGGAACAATGGGCCTCTCACACTCCTACCTCCGCATTCCATTCATCTCGGCTGAGACTCCAAGGGAGGACAAGTCTCATCTCTTATCAATGTGCGAAAGCCTCAAGGCCATGGATTGTTATGTGAACTGGTAATATCTGAAGGGTCTGGTTTGGAAGGGGAAATTTACAACTTGACACCTCACTTTCTTTCCTGTGGGAAGCAAACGGCCAGAGCCCCTTTTGCCCGCCATTTTTCCCTTGTAGTGATTGGCTACCTATGGGTAATTCAAACTGCTTAGAAAGGTATAATAGACCCGCTTCTGTCATCTGTGTTATCTCTGACAATAATCCGAGAAGCTGTACCAATGTAGAGATTGGAAATAAAGAACTGTGTTTCATTAACAAAGATCTGATCCTTGACTACTTTGAGCAGAAGTCTCACATTGGGTTAGTGTTAGGGTTTGGGTTAGGGTTTGGTCTAGGGCTATGGCTAGGGTTAGGGTTAAGGTCTAGGGTTAGTGTTAGTTTTAGGGTTAGGGTTAGGGCTTGGTTAGGATTAGGGTTTGGCCTAGAGCTAGGTTTAGGGTTAGGGTTAGGTCTTCGGTTAGGGTTAGGGTTAGTTTTAGGACTAGGGCTAGGGGTTCGGCAAGGGGTATGTGTAGGGTAAGGTTTAGATTTAGGGGTAGGGTTAGGGCAAGGGTTAGGATTAGGGTTTCTGTTAGGGTTAGTGTTACGGTTAGGGCTAGGGCTAGGGTAGGGCTAAGGTTAGCTCTGGGGCTTGAGGTAGTTTTGGGGGTTTTGTTAGGGTTACTGTTAGAGCTTGGGCTAGGGTTATGGCTGTAATTAGGGTTAGGGCTAGGTTTATAGTTAGGGATAGGTTTTGGGTAGGGTCGGTGTTAGGTTTAGGGTTACGGTTAGGGTTAGTTTGGTATAGTGGTTAAGTGCATGGACTCTAATCTGGGGGAACCGGGTTTGATTCCCCACTCCTCCCCTTGCAACTGGCTGGATGACCTTGGGCAAGCCATAGCTCTGTATCAGCTGTTCTCTCAAGGACAGCTTGGGAAGGAGCTCTCTCAGCCCCACCTACCTCACAGGGTGTCTGTTGTGGGGAGGGGAAGGGAAAGGAGTTTGTAAGCCACTCTGAGACTCCAAGTGAGTGAAGGGCAGGGTATAAATCCAATCTCTTCTTCTTCTCTTCTAGGGTTAGGGCTATGGCTCTAATTAGAGTTATGGTTAGGGCAAGGGCTAGGTTTATGGTTAGGGTTAGGTTCTGGGTAGAATTAGTGTCAGTGCTAAACGTAGGGTTAGGGTTAGGGTTAGGGTTAGAGTTAGGGTTAGGATTGGGGATAGGGTTAGGGCAAGGGTTAGGATTAGGGTTACTGTTAGGGTTAGTGTTACAGTTAGGGGTAGGGCTAAAGATTTGGTCTAGGGCTTGGGCTAGTGTTTGGGTTTGTGTTAGGGTTAGTGTTAGTGTTAGAGCTAGGGCTAGGGCTAGGGCTAGGGCTCTAATTAGGGTTAGGGCTAGGTTTAGCGTTAGGGATAGGTTTTGGGTAGGGTTGGTGTTAGGATTAGGGTTACAGTTAGGGTTAGGGCTAGCACTAGGGTTATGGCTAGGATTAGGTTTAGGTCGAGGGTTAGGTTTAGGGCTAGGGCTAGACTTACAGTTAGGGCTAGGGTAAGCGTTAGGGTTAGGGCTAGGTTTAGTGTTAGGGTTTGGGTTGGGGTTAGGGCAAGGTTTTGAGTTAGGGTTAGGGTTAGAGGGTTAGGGTTAGGATTAGTGCTACGTCTAGGGTTAGTGTTAAGGTTTGGGTTAGTGTTAGGGCTGGGGCCAGGATTAGGTTTAGGGTTCCTGCTAGGTCTATGGTTAGTGTTAGGGTTTGGGTTAGGGTTACAGTTAGGGCTAGGGTTATGGTTAGGTTTAGGGTTAGAGCTAGGACTAGGGCTAGGTTAGGTTTAGAGTTTGGTTTAGGGTTAGTGTTAGGGTTAGGGTTAGGGCTAGGACTAGGATTTGGTCTGGGGCTTGGGCTCAGCCTAGTCTTTGGGTTTGTGTTGGGGTTAGGGTTAGTGTTAAAACTAGGCCTAGGCTTAGGGCTATCGGTATAATTAGGGTTTGGGTTAGGGCTAGGGCTAGGTTTAGTGTTAGGGTTAGGGCTAAGACTTGGGTTAGGGTTAGTTTATGGGTCAGGTTAGTGTTATGTTTAAAGTTAGTGTTAGGATTAGGGTTAGGGTTGCGGCTAGGGCTTGGGTTAGGGCTTGGGTTTTGTTAGTGCTAAAGATAGGCTAGGGTAAAGGTGTGAGGCTTCTGTATTGACAGCAAGAAACCAGACCTTTGTTGTTGAAGCAAAGTTCTTTATTGTTCCAATACTGCAGACAGGTTCTCGAATGTTTGTTAGAGATGCTTAATGGAATACAGACAGTACTATTATACTCTCAGGTTTTCAATTGAACCCCAGACCTAAGCCAATCAGGGCAAGAGGGTGAATGCGGGAAAAGTAGAAAGGACCGTTGAGGTTCCCACAGCAAGGTGAGAAAGTTATAAATTCCCCTCTTGATCTGAGTGACCCACATGTGTGAACCTAGGCACAACATTCTCTAAGCACTGGCCATAAACAACGCTTCAAGGTTTCAATAACAAGATAACATACACAGACCCGGAAAAAGGGAGGAGGGAATGCAAGGAAGTACTCGCCATTTGTTTAGAGATGACACCTAGGAATTTGGGTCGCCATCTCCTGCCCAAACATTGCAACATTAACCAGAGTAAACCCCCTACTTCAAAGTAACATTTATAGCTGTTAGGAGGGAGGATGAAGGAGACAGATAAGGGGTGCTGGCAAGGGTCTGCTAGAACAAAGGAATCGAAAGCAAACTGCAAAAAGCACAGACATCATTGTAAAATGCAGAAAACACAGGGACATTGTTGTCAGAACCTGACAAAAGGTAAGGGTTAGGGCCAGGGTTGGGGTTAGGGCTAGGGCTAGGGTTAGGTTTAGGATTAGGGTTACAGTTAGGTTTAGGGCTAGGGCTAGGGTTAGGGATAGGGATAGGTTTAGGGTTTGGGTTAGGGTTGGGTTTGGGTAAGGGTTTGGGCTAGAGTTAGGTGTAGGGTTTGGTTTAGGTTTGGGCTAGGGTTACGGTAGGGTTAGGGCTAGGGCTTGTGCTAGGGCTAGGTCTATATCTAGGGTTAGGGTGTGGGCTAAAGTTAGGGCTAGAGTAATAGTAAGGGTTAGGGCTTGAGTTGGGGTTAGGCCTCGGGTTAAAGTTAGGACTAAGGCTAGGGTTAGGGTTAGGGTTAGGGTTTGTGTTAGGGCTAAATTTAGGTCTAGGGTAAAGGTAAGGGTTAGGGCTCGGGTTTCGGCTAGACTTAGGTTTAGTGTCAGGCCTAGGGTTAGGCCTAGGGTTAGGGTTCAGATTAAGGTTAGGTTTTGGGCTAGGGTTAGATTTAGCAATAGGGCAAGGGTTAGGGTTAGGTATAAAGTTTGGGTTAGGGTTAGGTATAAAGTTTGGGTTAGGGTTAGGGCAAGGTCTAGAGCTATAGTTAGGTATAGGCTTTGGGTTAAGGTTAGGACTCGGATTACGGTAAGGGTTAGGGCTAGGGCTAGGGCTTCTGCTAGGATAAAAGATAGGGCTAGGGCTATGTCCAGGGTTATGGATAGCGTTAGGGTTAGGGCTATGGTTACAGTTAGGGCTAGGGTTAGAGTTAGAGCTAGGGTTAGGGCTAGGGTTAGGTTTAGGGATAGGGTTAGTAATTAGGGTTAGGGGTTAGGGTTAGTAATTAGGGTTTAGGGTTAGGGGTTAGTGTTTGGGTAAGTTTAGTGTTAGGGTTAGATGTTAGGGTTAGGGTTTTGTGTTCAGGTTCGGGGTTTGGGTTAGGGGTTAGGGTTAGTGGTTAAGGTTTAGGCTTAGGGTTAGGGTTAGGTTTTGGTCTAGGGTTATGGTTAGGGTTAGGGTTAGGTTATAATGTTAGTCGTTCTGTTGCCTAATTTAGGCCCAGCAGCGGAGGGGTCTAGTGATTTTGCTACTTGGTGGAATTCACTATGTGAGTCTTGGCCTTTGATTGCAAAAATGTTGGAAGAAGCCAAAGTGGACTATAAGAAATATACCGATAAGGGGAGGGCCCCAGGATGGGATGGCCCCAGGATGGGATCTCTCCCATGGAGACTCTGTCTATGCGTCAACTAAAAATATTAAAGGACTCCAACCTAGTCGCAAAATTGGGCTGGAAATATGTGGGGCCTTTCCCTGTTATAAGGTGCATTAACAAAGTGACTTTTGAACTTAAACTCCTCAAATCATTGAAATTTGTTCACCCTGTTTTTCATTACAGTCTACAGAAGAAAGATCCTGTGCCGAACAAATGGAGACCTTCCTCCTCCTGTCCTCCTCCTCCTCTGATGAAGAGCAATGAACCTCATTATGCGATCGATCAAATCTTGGAGTCTAAATTAAGCGGGGGCATTTGTTTTATCTTATCAAATGGTTGCATTTTGGTCCTGAAGAAAATGAATGGGTTGAGGCCTCTCATGTGCATGCTCCTGAAAAAATTCGGGCTTTCCATAAACTGTACCCTTTGAAACCTGGGAGGGGAGGGGATGTTTTATCAGGAGGGCAGAATGTCAGTTAGCACTGCCATGGTTTCCTGGTGATTGTCATTCTCAATGATACTGTTGTATTACCAAGGTACCTATTGTCAGCCCTGCCAATGTCTCCTGCTGTTTATTATTCTCAGTGGTATTATTCTCTATTGCAATTGTGTTATTCATTGAGGCCTGAGAGGTCTATCAACCAATCTGATGATTAATTAACATTTCCTTTGTTTCAAGTTGCAAACCGACTCCTCTAGGTCCCGGACAGGAGCTGGCATCTGTAGAGTGACTCCCAGCGCAGGAATGCATTTCTTGCTCGCTCTGCGCATGCTTACTGCTCATTAACTTTTCTTTATTCTTATCTGTCTTTCGCTTCTCCCTAGCTCATGGCCTTCAGCTGAAAGCCTCCTGCTATGTGTTATATTATTCACAGGTGCTATGTGATCCTTTGCTTGCTTTTCCTTGGGAACATCCGCCCCACAAACCTCAACAGGGTTTTGCCTGGGAACCTACTTTACCACGCTTCCCTTGGGAACAGTGGGCCAGTATATTTGGGCGCCAATAATTCTCCCAATTGATTGGTGGATATTGAGGGGGGCTTATTTCATATCAAGTATAATTGTAGTTGTATTCATACTAACAGAAGAAGTGTGTTTAACCAACAAGATCTTTTCTGCAAATAAAGGACTTTCTGTTTAAGGAGACCTGTTGTGCACTACATCAATTGGGACAATCTCACAGTATCATGCTTTTATACTGTTGACTAGATGTACAATGAAATAAAGCCATGCTCTGTGTAGGTAAAGTATCTATTACTTCTTACTGGAAGGACACTAACTACTATACAGACTTGGTTTAGCAAATTGTGGGACTTACATGTGATGGAAACTATCAGTGGCAAAATGGATTTTCTATCCAAGCCAAATTTCATTACTCCTGCATGGGAATGGGGGCGTGGCATCGGCGTTGATGGAGAAGGACGCCTGATTCCCTTGCTCTGACCCTGTCACCCCTTGAACCGGTTAAAATAGCAATTAGAGCTCTAAACTCATTCCTGAGATGGGCAGATCTGACTCAAACAAAACTACATCGAAATCTGCCTCCCGGGGATCCAAACCTTTTCCCCAGCGCAATCAATCTCTGAGGCCTCTGAAAACAACCGGGAGGAGACTAACAAAATGGCGACCGGGACAGCCTCTTCTCTCCCGCCAAACACACTGCAGTCTGAAACTCCACTCCCAAGCCTTCTAGCCACCATGGAGAAAAAAATCCTTGACAGCATGGAAGCTCTCATCGCTCCTCTGAATAAACAACTGGCTGAACTGAACATCTCAATGAATAAGGTCACTCATACAGCAGAACGGGCCCACGAACTAGGCATGGCATTAAAAAAAGACGTTCACTCTCTGCAACATGAAACTCTCTCCCTGAGAGAACGAGTTCTGTCCCTAGAAACCTCAACCCGCAAATCTCATCTGAAGTCCAATGGGGACCCGGGAGGCCTGGTCTACTACCATTTTGTATTATTTTTAAAGCGCAGAACGGAGGCCATGTCTACTCTTTTTTTTTTCTAACTGCAGTGAAGGGTGGGGTGTAAATCCGATTTCTTCTTCTTCCTCCTCCTCTTCCTCCCACTGTTTAAGTGCTCAGCTTAGAGCAGGGTTCCACAACCTTTTTGGCTCATTCCTGGGGAGGCCAATTTTTGGGCTTGGAGGGTCTGCTTTCTAGAGGGGGGCAAAGAAGCAAAAGAGACTCCTTGAACCTGGGCTGGGGGGGCAGCTTTGAGGTTCTAGGAGTTCTGGTGGGACCCACTGCCCTGATCCCCACCCACGCACCTCCCCTGCCACCTGCCTGTACCCATGCCCCCAGCTGCCCAGAGTCATTGAGGAAGGGCATGTGGGTGGTGCTCCTGGCAGCAAAGGATGGTGCTGCCAGGGAATGAGTGTGCAGGGAAGTGGGGTACCTCAGCATGTGGGGTGGAAGGGCTTGCAGGGGGAGAAGGATGCCCGGGGAAGTGGGGGACATACCGGTGTGGTGTTGTGTTCTGGAAAGGAGGGCAGAAGGGGAGCTCTGGAGGGAGGGGAGATAGGGGCCCCTGGGTACTGTCTGTCCAGGACCCCCCAAAATCTGAAACTGGCCCTGCTTTGTGTGTGTGTGTGTGTGTGCCACACTCTCCCTCCTCCAGGCTCTATTACCTGTACAACAAGAAATGGAGCAGCGTCTCGGTGGCCTCCAACCTCCTGGTCAACATGCTGTTAGGGGGGATGGGCCTTTCCATGGGCAGCATGCTTTGTGGCTGGGACAAAAAGGTGCCGGCCTCATGGGGGGAGGGGGTCTGCTGGACATGGAGGGGGGAGCATGTGAGCGGAATGATGCTCAAAACATGGGTCACCATAAAGGGTGTTGGGTGTTCTGCTGCTGCAGTGAGCAGCTGGTGGGGGGAGACCGTGGGGAGACTGAGGCCCTTCGCTTGCTCCCCCCCGAGACTGGTTAGGTTGGGCATTTTAGGGCCTTAAGATGAGCAAGGGGCTCCCCCTTATAAGGGCAACCCCAGATCCCACATAGGCACCCTCTCTTCCCAGGACATTCCCATCCCCTTGTAGGCAGAAGCTTCATGCAGTTAATAGCTGTGTGGTAGGCCGAAATCCAACAGGGGCGGCCTTTTGTCAGGAGGAGCTGCCGACAGCAGAGATGCAGCTACTGAAGGGAAGAATCTCTGTCCCCACAGAGGAGGGCAGTTCTTGTTTGGGGGCCTGACCACCTATTGCTCCCCCTGGAAAAGTGTGACCCAACCCATAACATGTCACACAAGCAGGGTGGCGTGGGTGAGGCGCAGAAAAGAGCTGCAGAGGAGGGAGCCAGAGACTGCTTGAGCAAGCGAGCCAAACTTTGTTCTTCAAAGGAATGTACTAGGTCATTAACAATAAGACAGAGGGTGAAAATTCCTTCCTGGCCTCAGGTGAGACGCAAGAGTATAACTTGGTGTTGGGATGCTTCTAAAAGGAAATTTGGGGAAACGGCTGGGGTTCATCTCTAAGCCCAGGAGCACATTGCTGTTTTTGATGTGGGCCTGTTCTAGTTCTGCACATTTCACTGGTATACAGGAGAGGACTGCAATATACTTGTCTGCCAGGCCATAGCCCTTGTAGACATATGTTTTTAGGATGCTTAAAATTGACTGAGAGATCGTGGAAGGCTAGGAATCCAGGGTCTCTCTTCAAGAATGTGGAAAGAATGATATAAAGGAGGGATATTACTGGATTAAGGGGTTGAGGGAGAATGAAATGACTTCTTAGCTTTTGAGGAGAAGACTGGCGAAGCAAGAAAGGGGGCACAGTCTACTGGGGGGGCACGGTTTACTGGGCACTAAAGTTACAGCATTCCCTTTCCTTCGTCTGCAGGGACCAGGCCTTTACTACATAGACGACGACGGCGTACGCCTGTCAGGCCCCGTCTTTTCCACAGGAAGTGGAAACTCTTATGCTTACGGGGTGCTGGACAGCGGATACCAACCCGTCCTCAGCATTGAAGAGGCCTACAACCTGGGCAGGCAGGCCATCTCTTAAGCCACCCACCGTGACTCCTACTGTGGAGATGTTGTGAACAGTAAGTTTTCCTGGCCTCTGCCCTTGAACTGCCCTGACTCTTTCAATGTCACCCATCTCAGTCCTGTAAGCATGTGGCTGCTTTGTGAGAGCCGGCTTTACTTTTGCACATTTTACACTGATGGTGTGGTGTCTCCCAGTGTGTCACATGAAGGAAGAAGGCTGGATCCGGGTTGGACGCACCAATGTCGCTATGCTGCTCAACAAGTACGCAGAGGCCAAGAAATGAGATGTGACAGACTAAGAACCGTACATGCCGGAGGTTCTTTGACACTCAGGGCTGAAGGGGAAAAGGGATGAGGGCCCCATGACAATAAAGAAACCTTGAACGTTTGTTTTCTCGGACTTCGGTTTGTTATTTTGGAAGTTTGTTGCAATAATTTGGGAGGCTCAGTCAGAAACACTCAATCTACAAGCCTGATTCAATTTCAGGAGCATCTTAGAGGACAAAAAGATTTTCAGGGTTATCAGCATTTGGGAGTCCAGGCTCCCTTTCTCAGGTATAAGACCGAAGCACGTAAATCTTCAGTGGCTAAATTCTGGCACAATTCCACCCCCACCTCCAGCAACACAGGGATTCAGTGCCCATCCGAAAAACACCCTTATAGATAGATTCAACAAGTGGATAGCCATATTGGTCTGAAGCGACAGAACAAACTTTGAGTCCAGTGGCACCTTTAAGATTAATGAAGTTTAATTCTGGCTATAAGCTTTCATGTGCACGCACACTTCTTATACCCAGAATACAACTTTGTTGGTCTTAAAGGAGCTCAACTTTGCTCTGCATATTTGAAAGTCATGGTTTCACCAAAGGAAGGGAACGTCATGCACCCGCTAATCCCAGGAAAATGTCCTTCCATTTTTTAAAAAAAAAATCTCATCAGAATGCAGGTTTTCAGGCAAAACGAGAAACTTTGCCAGCATACCTCTTTATATAATCACAGCCTGGAAATTCAGGATGTAGCCTTTGACTTGGCTGCATCTATGGCATTAATGCCCATGGCTCCCCTTGAGGACCATTGTGGCACCTGCCCCATGATCCAGGATGGTGGGCAAGGCCCTTGCTCAGTATGGTTTGCACTTGGCAGAGGGTTCCCACCTTGGAACATTTGCTGTCAGAGGGACTGGAGGGGGGGTGTCAATTTGTCCTAAGAGTGACTGTCCCAACCTGATCCGGGCACCCCCCCCCCTTTAACAGGCAGCTCCTGAAATGCAAAGTCTCCAGCCCAATTCCAGCTGCAATGACAATTTCTTTTAGCTTTTTGTCTCCTGTGATTTTTTGGCTCACATCCTGCCAGTGTGTAGGAACCTCTGCTGGTTCACCAGCACCGAGGACCGAAGCACCTTCAGCTCTCAAGAGCTGGGGGGGTGGGCAGAAAGGCTGATCTTCTGGCACCTGGCATGACCACAAAATTCAGACACCAGAGAGGCTTCAAGGGGCTGTCATATAGAGGAGGGTTCAGAGTTGTTTTCTGTTGCCCCAGAAGGTCAGACCAGAATGATCAATTACCTCAGAAGAATTTTCAGCTAAAGATTAGGAAGAACTTCCTCAGTGGAACAGGCTTTCTCAAGAGGTGGTGGGCTCTCCTTCTTTGGAGGTTTTCAAACAGAGGCTAGATGGTCATCTGACAGCAATGCTGATTCTGCAAACTTGGGCAGATCATGAGAGGGAGGGCAGGAAGGGTTGCCTCAGTGCTTAGTTCTTGTTGCCCTTTCTTACACGCCCAGGGGAATGCCGATCACCACTTTGGGGAAGCAATTTTCCTCCAGGCCAGTTTGCCAGAGATCCTGGAGGGGGCGGGTGGCCATCTTCTGGGCACAGAGCAGGGGTCACTGGGTGTGTGTGTGCAAGGAGGTATTTGTAAAATTCCTGCATTGTGGACTAGATGATCCTGGAGGTCCCTTCTAACTCTGTGGTTCTAGGATGCAAGTCTGAAAACCTTTGCAACACAGCATGTTTGGATGCTCTTAGGAAGTCCCTCCTCTGGTTGAATCAATCAGCTGCATCCACTATGCCCCAGTTCTGTTGGGTTGTCCCTCATCTGGAGCTGAAGAGCTCTGCAATGAGATAGCTGGTCGGCCATCTCCACACTTCTCTCAGCCATAAGTTGCAGCTTTCGCTGTTTGGGGGATGGATGTGGGGCTCCTGACTTTTGGAAGAAAGGCATTTGGTGCTGGAAGAACCTTGTGATTTGAATGTCCAGCTAAGCTAATGGGTGGTAGCTTCAGGACAGGCAGAAGGAAATACTTCTTTATTAAAATGTGGGATTTATTATTGAATGAATTATTTATTAAATTAAAAGATATTAAAATGTGGAATTCGCTGCCTGAGGATGTAGTGATGGCCACAGGCATAGACACGGGATTAGACAGATTCACAGAGGGTAGATCTATTAGTGGCCACTAGTCACGGTGACTGAAGGGAACCTCATTCAGAGGCAGTCACCATCTGAATCCCAGAGCCAGGAGGCAGCATCAGGGAAAGACTCTGTGCTCTGTTGCTGGCCCTCCAGGGGAACTGGTCGGCCACATTATGCCCTGCCGAGGTCCCTCCCTCCTCCAAACGCCACCCTCTCCAGGCTCCACCCACAAAATCCCCAGGAATTTCCCAACCTGGAGTTGGCAACTTTGGGTTCTGGACTCAGTTGCTAATTTCGTAAGGAAGAAAAGCAGGGCACGCATGACAAGAAGGGACAGCTCGGATTTCTTGAAGGCGTCATTCAGAATAGCTCCCTGTCCCAGATGGCACCTCCAGGCAGGGATCAGCCCACAACTGGCAGGTCGTGGGAAACGTTCCTCGGTCCGTTTCCCTTTGAAGTGAGTCTGGCATGATCCGACAAAACGTTGATTTCTATACCTGACTCTATTGTTTTCGTAATCAACTTTTGAGATGTTAATATAAAATCGATTCGCATGTAAGAATTAAACCAGGACGAGCAATAGGTTTGATTCTTTTTGGATGCATTATCCTCCAGCTATCCAAAAGTCGATATTCCCTTAGTGTCCTCTGAAGTTCTGTTTCAGTATCCATATTTAATGTTTTCTTCTTCTTTGGTTTTGACTTGTCCAGTTGTAAGTCTAAACTGTGATTAAAATCTCCCCCTAGAACTTCCTGAAATATTCTTAGGAGTTCTAACGTTTCCTTTCTAAATTGCACCTGATTGGCATTTGGAGCATATATTGTCCCTAATCTAATAGTTTGTCCTTCTAGTGTGCCTTTTACAAAAAATATACCTGCCGCGTTGGTCTTTTAAACAAACTATCCTTCGCTACAAAGTTAACCTTTTCTGCAATCAATATAGCTGTCCCCCTAGTTTTAGAAGATCCTGGGGATGTAAATTGTTGATTGTACCAAGAGTTTGCTAACACTGGGTCTGTTTCTTTCCTAAGATGTGGTTCTTGTAAGAAAGCAATATTTGGTTTGTGTTTTAAAATCTGCACTGTAATTCTCTACAATTGCTTGTTCAGTTCCAAGATATAAAGTTGTACGTTAAAGAACTTATTGCAATCTTCTAATGATTAATTTGCGGCTAATATAAAGTTTTCCCAATAGCACAATCCACTTACTATTAGGAGTCAGTCCTAACCCTCTAAACTGCAAAAAATTTGCTATATTCAATATTATCCACTTGTTAGCTACTACAATATAGTATTATCTACTCTTGCCAAACTTAAATTAAACGAAACTAAACCCGAACTTCAACCTTAACCCTTACCACCACCCTCACCCTACCCTGAACTCAAACCTAACCTTAACCGCAATCCTAACTGCAACACCAACCCTAACCCTAATCCTAACCCTAATTATAGCAGTATCCCTAGACCTATCTCTAACACTAACCCAACCGTAACACAAACCCAAACACTAGCCCAAGCCCTAGCCCTAACCCTAACAATAACCCTATCAGTAACCCTAATCCTAACCCTTGCCCTAACACTAACCCAGGACCTAACCCAAACTTTACACATAGCCCTAGCCCAAACCCCAGCCCTAACACTAACCCAAGACCTAACCCAAACCCTAAACCTAACCCTAGACATAGCCCTAGACCTAACCCTAACCCTTACACTAACCCTAAAACTAGCCCGAGACCTAACCGTACCCCTAGCCCTAAGCTTAACACTAACACTAACCCTCACAGAAACCCTAATCCTAACCCTTGCACTAACTCTAGCCCTAACCCTATACATATCCCTTGCACAAGCCCTAGCCCTAACCCTAACCCTAACACTAGACCTAGGCCTAGCCCTAGCTCTAACATGAACCCTAACCCTCACACAAACCCTAAACATAGCCCTAGGCCCAGCCCTAAACCTACCCCTACCCCTACCCCTAACCCTAACCCTAGCCCTAGCCCTAACTCTCACCCAAACCCTAATCCTAACCCTAACGCTAAGCCAGCACGAGATGTAGCCCTAGCCCTACCCCAAACCATAACCCTAAGCCTAGATGTAGCCCTAGACCTAACCATAACCCTAAGAGTAAACGTAATCCTAACCCTTGCCCTAACCCTAGCCCTAATGCTAACCCTAACCCTGGACATAGCCCTAGCCCTATCTTTTACCCTAGCACAAGCTCTAGCCCTAGCCCTAACAATAACAGTAACCCTACCCCTAACCTTAACCCAAACCCTAAACCTAACTACAGCCCTAGCCCTTGCCCTAACCCTAACCCAAACCGTAACCCTAGCCCTAGCCCAAAATCTAACCCTAGCCCTTGTCATAAACCTAACCCTAACCCTAACCCTAGGCCTAAGTGTAGGCCGAACCCTAAACCTAACCCTAGCTGTAATGTGAGTCCTAACCCTTACCTTTACCATAGACCTAAATTTAGCCCTAACACAAACCCTAAACCCAGCCCTAGCCCTAACCATAGCCCTAACCCTAACTTTAACCCTAGGCCTAACCATCTCCCTAACTTTAGCCCACACCATAACCCTAGAAAAAGACCTAGCCCTAACACAAGCTGTAGCCCTAACCCTAACCCTACCCCTAACCGTAACCCAACCCTATACCTAATTTTAGCCCTAACCCTTACCAAAACCCTAACCCAAACCCTAACCATAAATCTAGTCGTTACCCAAAACCTAACCCTAGCCTAAACCCTAAACCTAACCATAACCTTAATCCTAACCCTAGCCCTTACTATAACCCTAGCCCTAGCCATAACCCTAGCCCTAGCCAAAAACCTAACCCTAACCCTAGCCCTAACCCTAGGCCTAACCCTAACTCTAACTCTAGCCCTAACCTGAACCCAAAACCTTACATTTACCCTAGACCTATCTTTAGCCCTAACACAAGCCCTAATCCTAGCTCTAACACTAACCCAAATCCTAACCCTAACCCAAGATTTAGCCCTAACCCTAAACCTAACCCTCCCCTAGCCCTAGCTCTTACCCTAACCCTAACCCTAACCCTAGCCCTAACCCTAACCTAAACCCTAACACTAAACGTAGTCCTAGCCTAAACCCTAACCCTAGCCCAATTTGTAACCCTAGCCTTAGCCCTTACCCTAGCCTTAGATCTAAACCTAACCCTTGACCTAAACCTAATACTAGCCATAAATCTAGTCCTAGCCCTTACCCTTACCCTAACCCTAACCCTAGCCCTGGCCCTGGCCCTAACTTTAACCCTAACCCAACCATTAGCCCTAACACTAACCCTACCCAAAACATAATCCTAACCCTAACCTTAATTAGCCCTAGCCCTAACCCTAACCTTAATTATAGCAGTAGCCCTAGCTCTAACAGTAAACCGAAAACAAACCCAAACACTAGCCCAAGCCCCAGACCTAACCTTAGCCCTAGCCCTAACCCTAACCCTAAAACTAAAACTAACCCTAGCCCTAGCCCTAACCCTAACCCTAATCCAAGCCATAAACCTAGTCCTAGCGCTAACCCTAACCCTAGACCTAGACCTAACTCTAACCCTGACCCTGCACAAAACCTAACCCTAACCCTAACCCTTGCCCTAACCCTAACCCTTGTCAAAGCCCTAGGCCTAACCCTAAGCCTAAACCTAACCCTAACTCTAGCCCTAATGCTTACCTTAACACTAGCCCTAACTTTAGCCCTAACAAAAACCCTAACACTAACCCTAGCCCTAAACCTAATACTAGACCTAGCAATAACCCTAATCCTAGCCATAAAGCTAGTCCTGACCCTAACCCTAGCCCTAACTCTAACCCTAACCCTAACCCTAACTTTCGTCCTACCAGTAACCCTGCACAAAACCTAACCCTAACCCTAAACTTAGCCCTACCCCTACCCTAATCCTAACCCCAATTATAGCAGTAGCCCTAGCCCTAGCTCTAACACTAAACCAACCCTAAAACAAACCCAAACACTAGTCCAAGCCCCAGACCTAAACTTAGCCTGAGCCCTAACACTAACCCTAAAAGTAACCCTAATCCTAACCCTTGACCTAAACCTGACCCTAACCCTAACCCGACACATACCCCAAGCCCAAGACCAAGGCCTAACCCTAAAATTAACCCAATTTAACAAAAACCCTAAATCTAACCCTAGCCATAGTCCTAGACCTAATGCTAACACTAACCCAAGCCCTAATCCTAACACTTACCCTAAAACTAGCCTGAGCCCGAGACCTATCCCTACCCCTACCCCTAACCCTAAAACTAACACTAACCCAAACAGTAACCCTAATCCTAACCCTTGCCCTAACTCTAGCCCTAACCCTAACCCTAACCCTACAAAAACCCCTTGTTAGTGATACCATACACAAACACTAGTTTGTTACAAAAAATGACTTTCGGCATTACTAAAAGCATGATATATCAACTGTAAGAACAATAACATTGAACCAATACAGAAACTGTATTGATATCACTTTGTAAAACCTAGAAATTTCACTTTCATCTAACCAAGAGATGACAGAAGAGTAATCAATGAATACTATACAAGAAATAGATTGGATTATAAATTGTAATAGTTTGTTACAAAAAATGAATTTCGGCGTTACTCCCAAGGAATCCCACTGAGCGGCAGTATGGGACACCTTTTTCCTCTAGCTGTATAGAAGGAGGCCTCATATCATTGTATATGTACTCAACCATATAAAAGGATGATATACCAACTGTAAGAGCAATAAATGACATTGTATTGATACCTCTTTGTAAAACCTAGAAATATCACTGTCATGTCATAGAAAAGAGTAATCAATGAATACAATACAAGAAATAGATTGGGTTGTAAATTGTAATAGTTTGTTACAAAAAATGACTTTTGGTGTTACTCCCGAGAAATTCCACTGAGTGGCAGTATGGGGCACCTTTTTTCTCTAGCTATATAGAAGGTGGCTTCATTTCATTGTATATGTACTCAACCATATAAAAGCATGATATATCAACTGTAAGAGCAATAACATTGAATGCAAGACATACATTCGTCAGATTTTGAAGTTGGTTGTACAAGGAGTGATAACTGACACTGTATTGATATCTCTTTGTAAAACCTAGAAATATCACTTTCATGTTACCAACAGATCATAGAAAAGAGTAATCAATGAATACAATAAAAGAAATACATTGGATTGTAAATTGTAATACTTTGTTACAAAAAATGACTTTTGGCGTTACTCTCGAGGAATACCACTGAGCGGCATTCTGGGGCACCTCTTTCCTCTAGCTGTATAGAAGGTGGCTTCATTTCATTGTCTATGTACTCAACCATATAAAAGCATGATATATCAACTGTAAGAGCAATAACTGAGCTCCCGGGCGCCTGGCAAAGCCATGGCTCCCGGGGGCTGCTTTGCCGCCTCGATGGATGCGAGGCAGCAACTAACGCGCTGCTGCGTGTCTCAGAGCAGGTGGGGGCGGGGCTTGCTCTATAAGAGCCTGCGCCCCGCTCCCGCCATGGCCGTTGCTCCACGTGCTCTTGCTTAGCAGAGCACGCGGAGCGTCTCTTCGTCCTTGGGCCTGCTGCTGGAGCCCGGAGGACTGTGGCGGCTGGATTGGGTCAGCGGCTTCAGTGGACGAGAGGCGGCGACGGCTGGTCCCCCCTGTTGTCAAAACGCGGCTTCTCACCCCGCCCCCCCGTTGAAAAGCGCGGCTTCTCGTGGTGCCCCCCCTTTGTGAACAGCGGCTGCTGCTCTTCTGGGGTGGCGGGTGAATTCGGCAGGCGTTGGGTGGCGGTGTTGGGGACAGCCTATCGGCTGCCTCTTTACGCTCTGAGGGGTGGGCTGGAGCTTCCACCCCCCCAGTAGTTTGTTGCTGCGGGCTTGTTTTGGAAGCTGGTGTTTGGGGCGGCGTTGTGTTTGAGGGGCAAGCGGCGGCGACGGTTCCTGGGAGCGTGGCTCCCTTGTTTACGGCGGCAGTGGGAACGGCGGCGAGGAGCTTGCCTGGGACGGCCGGCTCCTTTGTGTGGGTGGCAGCGGCGTTTTGGGGGGCTGGGCGGCGTTCCCGGCGTTCCCGGCGGCCCGAGCTGCAGCGGGGAGCTGTGTCTCTCTTTGGCATCTTTTGATTGCCCCCCTGGTAATTAGTGTTAAGGCGGCTGCGGCTTGTGCCGCCGGGTTCCCCCACCATCTATTAAAGCCCCAGGGGTGCAACTGAGGGGAGTGTGCATCTTAATTTTTAGTTAAGTCAGCCCCCCTATCGGTCTTTCGGCAGAGGTGGCAGCCAGTTAGGTGGCTGGGTGGTGGTTGTTTGCGGTATTCCCCCTCCCTCCAGTTGCTGCCATTTGTAAAGTTAATTTTGCCATTTGAGGCCATCTTTTTGAAAGCCCTGATATTGGGCATAGTCTCCCTGGCATTCTAGGGGGCTGTGGGCAGCCATTTGGGTTAGGCCCTGGTGATCACTGTGATCTTTGCAGGTGGCCATTTTTCTTTTTTGCAATTAACAATTTTAATTATTTTTTATAATAAAAAAACAACAGCAACACAACAACAACACAGCATTGAACAGTACAATAAAGATAATTGTCACTCTTACAAACTTTGAATCTCAATACAGTATAAGATTGGTAAATGACAGTCCAACACTGTAATTAAAATACATTTAACAATAATTCAAAATTTAACAATCTAACTAACCCTAATAAAAAACTTTTAAACATCTAACAGTAACTCATCATGACTCATACAAAAAACTTAGTATCTCAGAATTTTATTTATCCGGGATACAATATTTATGCGGTTGGTGGGTAGCAATATAATTAATAAAGCTGAACCATTTCTTTTCAAAAGTGTTTGTTTGATGTGGATTATCAGCCAGGGTAAGTTGGAGTGCAAGTTTATCAGATACCATCACATCCCAAAGTTTGGATATCCACTGACCCAAAGTAGGAATTTTTATGGTTTTCCAGTTGGAAGCAATAAGATTTTTTGCTGCTAACAACATCAGAGCAACAATTTCCAATGTTTGATTAGAGGCAAGCGAATCTGGCCAAAGATTCAACAACAAGGATTCTGGAGTATTTGGTATTTCCACATCAATAACCGTCTTGATTTCCAATATTACAGATTTCCAAAATACGTTTATTTTGGGGCAAGCCCACCAACAGTGAACTAAAGACCCAACCTGTTGGCATTGTTTCCAGCACAAGGGGGTCGATTTAAATCTGCATTTAAAAAGGCGCTCAGCTGTTAAATACCACCGGTTCATTATTTTAAATTGTTGGAGTTGAAAGTTTGATATTTTGCTATGTAATCAATGAATACTATACAAGAAATTGTATATTGTAATAGTTTGTTACACAAAATGACTTTCTGCATTACTCCCGAGGAAACCCACTGAGTGGCAGTATGGAGCACCTTTTTCCTCTAGCTGTATAGAAGGTGGCTTAATTTAATTGTATATGTACTCAATCATATAAAAGCAAGATATATCAACTGTAAGAGCAATTACATTGAATGCAAAACATACTTTCATCAGCTTGTGAAGTGGGTTGTACAACGAGTGATAACTGACACTGTACTGATATCACTTTGTAAAACCTAGAAATATCACTATCCGGTAACCAACAGATCACTGAAAAGAGTAATCTATGAATACTATACAAGAAATTATATATTGTAATAGTTTGTTACACAAAATGACTTTCTGCGTTACTCCCGACGAATCCCACTGAGTGGCAGTATGCAGCATCTTTTTACTATAGTGGTATAGAAGATGGCTTCATTTCATTGTATATGTACTCAACCATATAAAAGCATGATATAGCAACGGTAAGAGCAGTTACATTGAATGCAAGACATACATTCATCAGATTTTGAAGTTGGTTGTACAAGGAGTGATAACTGACACTGTATTGATATCACTTTGTAAAACCTAGAAATTTCACTGTTGTCTAACCAAGAGATCGCAGAAGAGTAATCAATGAATACTATACAAGAAATACATTGGATTCTAAATTGTAATAGTTTGTTACACAAAATAATTTTCTGTGTTAATCCCGAGGAATCCCACTGAGTGGCAGTATGGAGCACCTTTTTCCTCGAGCTGTATAGAAGGTGGCTTCATTTCATTCTATATGTACTGAAACATATAAAAGCATGATATAGCAACGGTAAGAGCAGTTACATTGAATGCAAGACATACATTCATCAGATTTTGAAGTTGGTTGTACAAGGAGTGATAACTGACACTGTATTGATATCACTTTGTAAAACCTAGAAATTTCACTGATGTCTAACCAAGAGATCGCAGAAGAGTAATCAATGAATACTATAGAAGAAATTATATATTGTAAAAGTTTGTTACACAAAATGACTTTCTGCGTTACTCCCGAGGAATCCCACTGAGTGGCAGTATGGAGCACCTTTTTACTATAGTTGTATAGAAGGTGGCTTCATTTCATTGTATATGTACGCAATCATGTAAAAGCATGATATACCAACTGTAAGAGCAATTACATTGAATGCCAGAGATACATACATCAGATTTTGAAGTTGGTTGTACAAGGAGTGATAACTGGCACTGTACTAATATCACTTTGTAAAACCTAGAAATATCACTATCCTGTAACCAACAGATCATTGAAAACAGTAATCAATGAATACTATACAAGAAATTGTATATTGTAATAGTTTGTTACACAAAATGACTTTCTGCGTTACTCCCGAGGAATCCCACTGAGTGGCAGTATGGAGCACCTTTTTACTATAGTTGTATAGAAGGTGGCTTCATTTCATTGTATATGTACGCAATCATGTAAAAGCATGATATACCAACTGTAAGAGCAATTACATTGAATGCCAGAGATACATTCATCAGATTTCGAAGTTGGTTGTACAAGGAGTGATAACTGACACTGTACTGATATCACTTTGTAAAACCTAGAAATATCACTATCCTGGAACCAACAGATCATTGAAAAGAGTAATCAATGAATACTATACAAGAACGTATATATTTTAATAGTTTGTTACACAAAATGACTTTCTGCGTTACTCCCGAGGAATCCCACTGAGTGGCAGTATGGAGCACCTTTTTACTATAGAAGGTGGCTTCATTTCATTGTATATGTACTCAATCATGTAAAAGCATGATATATCAACTGTAAGAGCAATTACATTGAATGCCAGAGATACATTCATCAGATTTTGAAGTTGGTTGTACAAGGAGTGATAACTGGCACTGTACTAATATCACTTTGTAAAACCTAGAAATATCACTATCCTGTAACCAACAGATCATTGAAAACAGTAATCAATGAATACTATACAAGAAATTGTATATTGTAATAGTTTGTTACACAAAATGACTTTCTGCGTTACTCCCGAGGAATCCCACTGAGTGGCAGTATGGAGCACCTTTTTACTATAGAAGGTGGCTTCATTTCATTGTATATGTACTCAATCATGTAAAAGCATGATATATCAACTGTAAGAGCAATTACATTGATTGCCAGAGATACATTCATCATATTTTGAAGTTGGTTGTACAAGGAGTGATAACTGACACTGTACTAATATCACTTTGTAAAACCTAGAAATATCACTATCCTGTAACCAACAGATCATTGAAATGAGTAATCAATGAATACTATACAAGAAATTGTATATTGTAATAGTTTGTTACACAAAATGACTTTCTGCGTTACTCCCGAGGAATCCCACTGAGTGGCAGTATGGAGCACCTTTTTACTATAGTTGTATAGAAGGTGGCTTCATTTCATTGTATATGTACTCAACCATATAAAAGCATCATATAGCAACGGTAAGAGAAGTTACATTGAATGCAAGACATACATTCATCAGATTTTGAAGTTGGTTCTACAAGGAGTGATAACTGACACTGTATTGATATCACTTTGTAAAACGTAGAAATTTCACTGTTGTCTAACCAAGAGATCACACAAGAGTAATCAATGAATACTATACAATAAATACATTGGATTGTAAATTGTAATAGTTTGTTACACAAAATGACTTTCTGCGTTACTCCCGAAGAATCCCACTGAGTGGCAGTATGGAGCACCTTTTTCCTCCAGCTGTATAGAAGGTGGCTTCATTTAATTGTATATGTACTAAACCATATAAAAGCAAGATATATCAACTGTAAGAGCAATTACATTGAATGCAAGGGATACATTCATCAGATTTTGAAGTTAGTTATACAAGGAGTGATAACTGACACTGTACTGATATCACTTTGTAAAACCTAGAAATATCACTATCCTGTAACCAACAGATCATTGAACAGAGTAATCAATGAATACTATGCAAGAAATTGTATATTGTAATAGTTTGTTACACAAAATGACTTTCTCCGTTACTCCCGAGGAATCCCACAGAGTGGCAGTATGGAGCACCTTTTTACTATACTTGTATAGAAGGTGGCTTCATTTCATTGTATATGTACTCAACCATATAAAAGCGTGATATAGCAACTGTAAGAGCAGTTACATTGAATGCAAGACATACATTCATCAGATTTTGAAGTTGGTTGTACAAGGAGTGATAACTGACACTGTCCTGATATCACTTTGTAAAACGTCGAAATTTCACTGTTGTCTAACCAAGAGTTCACAGAAGAGTAATCAATGAATACTATACAAGAAATACATTGGATTGTAAATTGTAATAGTTTGTTACACAAAATGACTTTCTGCGTTACTCCCGAGGAATCCCACTGAGTGGCAGTATGGAGCACCTTTTTGCTATAGTTGTATAGAAGGTGTCTTCATTTCATTGTATATGTACTCAACCATATAAAAGCATGATATAGCAACTGTAAGAGCAGTTACATTGAATGCCAGAGATATATTCATCAGATTTTGAAGTTCTTTGTACGAGGAGTGATAACTGACACTGTACTGATATCACTTTGTAAAACGTAGAAATTTCACTGTTGTCTAACCAAGAGTTCACAGAAGAGTAATCAATGAATACTATACAAGAAATACATTGGATTGTAAATTGTAATAGTTTGTTACACAAAATAACTTTCTGCGTTACTCCCGAGGAATCCCACTGAGTGGCAGTATGGAGCACCTTTTTGCTATAGTTGTATAGAAGGTGGCTTCATTTAATTGTATATGTACTCAACCATATAAAAGCATGATATAGCAACTGTAAGAGCAGTTACATTGAATGCCAGAGATACATTCATCAGATTTTGAAGTTGTTTGTACAAGGAGTGATAACTGACACTGTACTGATATCACTTTGTAAAACCTAGAAATATCACTATCCTGTAACCAACAGATCATTGAAAAGAGTAATCAATGAATACTATACAAGAAATTGTATATTGTAATAGTTTGTTACACAAAATGACTTTCTGCGTTACTCACGAGGAATCCCACTGAGTGGCAGTATGGAGCACCTTTTTACTACAGTTGTATAGAAGGTGGCTTCATTTCATTGTATATGTACTCAACCATATAAAAGCATGATATAGCAACTGTAAGAGCAGTTACATTGAATGCAAGAGATACATTCATCAGATTTTGAAGTTGGTTGTACAAGGAGTGATTACTGACACTGTATTGATATCACGTTGTAAAACCTAGAAATTTCACTGTTGTCTAACCAAGAGATCGCAGGAGAGTAATCAATGAATACTATACAAGAAATACATTGGATTGTAAATTGTCATAGTTTGTTACACAAAATGACTTTCTGCGTTACTCCCGAGGAATCCCACGGAGTGACAGTATGGAGCACCTTTTTACTGTAGTTGTATAGAAGGTGGCTTCATTTCATTGTATATGTACTCAACCATATAAAAGCATAATATAGCAACGGTAAGAGCAGTTACATTGAATGCCCGAGATACATTCATCAGATTTTGAAGTTGGTTGTAGAAGGAGTGAGAACTGACACTGTATTGATATCACTTTGAAAAACCTAGAAATTTCACTGTTGCCTAACCAAGAGTTCACAGAAGAGTAATCAATGAATACTATACAAGAAATACATTGGATTGTAAATTGTAATATTTTGTTACACAAAATGACTTTCTGCGTTACTCCCAAGGAATCCCACTGAGTGGCAGAATGGAGCACCTTTTTCCTCCAGCTGTATAGAAGGTGGCTTCATTTTATTGTATATGTACTCAACCATATAAAAGCATGATATATCAACTGTAAGAGCAATTACATTGAATGGAAGAGATACATTCATCAGATTTTGAAGTTGGTTGTACAAGGAGTGATAAATGACACTGTACTGATACCACTTTGTAAAATGTAGATATTTCACTGTTGTCTAACCAAGAGTTCACAGAAGAGTAATCAATGAATACTATACAAGAAATACATTTGATTGTAAATTGTAATAGTTTGTTACACAAAATGACTTTCTGCGTTACTCCCGAGGAATCCCCCTGAGTGGCAGTATGGAGCACCTTTTTGCTATAGTTGTATAAAAGGTGGCTTCATTTCATTGTCTATGTACTCAACCAAATAAAAGCATGATATAGCAACTGTAAGAGCAGTTACATTGAATGCCAGAGATACATTCATCAGATTTTGAAGCTGTTTGTACAAGGAGTGATAAGTGACACTGTACTGATATCACTTTGTAAAACCTAGAAATATCACTATCCTGTAACCAACAGATCATTGAAAAGAGTAATCAATGAATACTATACAAGAAATTGTATATTGTAATAGTTTGTTACACAAAATGACTTTCTGCGTTACTCACGAGGAATCCCACTGAGTGGCAGTATGGAGTACCTTTTTACTATAGTTGTATAGAAGGTAGCTTCATTTCATTGTATATGTACTCAACAATATAAAAGCATGATATAGCAACTGTAAGAGCAGTTACATTGAATGCAAGACATACATTCATCAGATTTTGAAGTTGGTTGTACAAGGAGTGATTACTGACACTGTATTGATATCACGTTGTAAATCCTAGAAATTTCACTGTTGTCTAACCAAGAGATCGCAGAAGAGTAATCAATGAATACTATACAAGAAATACATTGGATTTTAAATTGTAATATTTTGTTACACAAAATGACTTTCTGCGTTACTCCCGAGGAATCCCACTGAGTGGCAGATTGGAGCACCTTTTTCCTCCAGCTGTATAGAAGGTGGCTTCATTTAATTGTATATGTACTCAACCATATAAAAGCATGATATAGCCACAGTAAGAGCAGTTACATTGAATGCCAGATATACATTCATCAGATTTTGAAGTTCTTTGTACAAGGAGTGATAACTGACACTGTACTGATATCACTTTGTAAAACGTAGAAATTTCACTGTTGTCTAACCAAGAGTTCACAGAAAAGTAATCAATGAATACTATACAAGAAATACATTGGATTGTAAATTGTAATAGTTTGTTACACAAAATGACTTTCTGCGTTACTCCCGAGGAATCCCACTGAGTGGCAGTATGGAGCACCTTTTTGCTATAGTTGTATAGAAGGTGGCTTCATTTCATTGTATATGTACTCAACCAAATAAAAGCATGATATAGCAACGGTAAGAGCAGTTACATTGAATGCCAGAGATACATTCATCAGATTTTGAAGTTGTTTGTACAATGAGTGATAACTGACACTGTACTGATATCACTTTGTAAAACCTAGAAATATCACTATCCTGTAACCAACAGATCATTCAAAAGAGTAATCAATGAATACTATACAAGAAATTATATATTGTAATAGTTTGTTACACAAAATGACTTTCTACGTTACTCCCGAGAAATCCCACTGAGTGGCAGTATGGAGCTCCTTTTTACAATAGTTGTATAGAAGGTGACTTCATTTCATTGTATATGTACTCAACCATATAAAAGCATGATATAGCAACTGTAAGAGCAGTTACATTGAATGCAAGAGATACATTCATCAGATTTTGAAGTTGGTTGTACAAGGAGTGATAACTGACACTGTACTGATATCACTTTGTAAAACGTAGAAATTTCACTGTTGTCTAACCAAGAGTTCACAGAAGAGTAATCAATGAATACTATACAAGAAATACATTGGATTGTAAATTGTAATAGTTTGTTACACAAAATGAATTTCTGCGTTACTCCCGAGGAATCCCACTGAGTGGCAGTATGGAGCACCTTTTTGCTATAGTTGTATAGAAGGTGGCTTCATTTCATTGTATATGTACTCAACCATATAAAAGCATGATATAGCAACTGTAAGAGCAGTTACATTGAATGCCAGAGATACATTCATCAGATTTTGAAGTTGTTTGTACAAGGAGTGATAACTGACACTGTACTGATATCACTTTGTAAAACCTAGAAATATCACTATCCTGTAACCAACAGATCATTGAAAACAGTAATCAATGAATACTATACAAGAAATTGTATATTGTAATAGTTTGTTACACAAAATGACTTTCTGCGTTACTCACGAGGAATCCCACTGAGTGGCAGTATGGAGCACCTTTTTACTATAGTTGTATAGAAGGTGGCTTCATTTCATTGTATATGTACTCAACCATATAAAAGCATGATATAGCAACTGTAAGAGCAGTTACATTTAATGCAAGAGATACATTCATCAGATTTTGAAGTTGGTTGTAGAAGGAGCGATTACTGACACTGTATTGATATCACGTTGTAAAACCTAGAAATTTTACTGTTGTCTAACCAAGAGATCGCAGAAGAGTAATCAATGAATACTATACAAGAAATACATTGGATTGTAAATTGTAATAGTTTGTTACACAAAATGACTTTCTGCGTTACTCGCGAGGAATCCCACTGAGTGGCAGTATGGAGCACCTTTTTACTGTAGTTGTATAGAAGGTGGCTTCATTTCATTGTATATGTACTCAACCATATAAAAGCATGATATAGCAACGGTAAGAGCAGTTACATTGAATGCAAGAGATACATTCATCAGATTTTGAAGTTGGTTGTACAAGGAGTGATAACTGACACTGTACTGATATCACTTTGTAAAACCTAGAAATATCACTATCCTGCAACCAACAGATCATTGAAAAGAGTAATCAATGAATACTATACAAGAAATTGTATATTGTAATACTTTGTTACACAAAATGACTTTCTGCGTTACTCACGAGGAATCCCACTGAGTGGCAGTATGGAGCACCTTTTTGCTATAATTGTATAGAAGGTGGCTTCATTTCATTATATATGTACTCAACCATATAAAAGCATGATATAGCAACTGTAAGAGCAGTTACATTGAATGCAAGAGATACATTCATCAGATTTTAAAGTTGGTTGTACAAGGAGTGATAACTGACACTGTCCTGATATCACTTTGTAAAACGTAGAAATTTCACTGTTGTCTAACCAAGAGTTCACAGAAGAGTAATCAATGAATACTATACAAGAAATACATTGGATTGTAAATTGTAATAGTTTGTTACACAAAATGACTTTCTGCGTTACTCCCGAGGAATCCCACTGAGTGGCAGTATGGAGCACCTTTTTGCTATAGTTGTATAGAAGGTGGCTTCATTTCATTGTATATGTACTCAACAATATAAAAGCATGATATAGCAACTGTAAGAGCAGTTACATTGAATGGCAGAGATACATTCATCAGATTTTGAAGTTCTTTGTACAAGGAGTGATAACTGACACTGTACTGATATCACTTTGTAAAACGTAGAAATTTCACTGTTGTCTAACCAAGAGTTCACAGAAGAGTAATCAATGAATACTATACAAGAAATACATTGGATTTTAAATTGTAATAGTTTGTTACACAAAATGACTTTCTGTGTTACTCCCGAGGAATCCCACTGAGTGGCAGTATGGAGCACCTTTTTGCTATAGTTGTATAGAAGGTGGCTTCATTTCATTGTATATGTACTCAACCATATAAAAGCATGATATAGCAACTTTAAGAGCAGTTACATTGAATGCCAGACATACATTCATCACATTTTGAAGTTGGTTGTACAATGAGTGATAACTGACACTGTCCTGATATCACTTTGTAAAACGTAGAAATTTCACTGTTGTCTAACCAAGAGTTCACAGAAGAGTAATCAATGAATACTATACAAGAAATACATTGGATTGTAAATTGTAATAGTTTCTTACACAAAATGACTTTCTGCGTTACTCCCGAGGAATCCCACTGAGTGGCAGTATGGAGCACCTTTTTGCTATAGTTGTATAGAAGGTGGCTTCATTTCATTGTATATGTACTCAACCATACAAAAGCAAGATATTGCAACTTTAAGAGCAGTTACATTGAATGCCAGAGATACATTCATCAGATTTAGAAGTTGTTTGTACAAGGAGTGATAACTGACACTGTACTGATATCACTTTGTAAAACCTAGAAATATCACTATCCTGTAACCAACAGATCATTGAAAAGAGTAATCACTGAATACTATACAAGAAATTATATATTGTAATAGTTTGTTACACAAAATGACTTTCTGTGTTACTCCCGAGGAATCCCACTGAGTGGCAGTATGGAGCTCCTTTTTACTATAGTTGTATAGAAGGTGGCTTCATTTCATTGTATATGTACTCAACCATATAAAAGCATGATATAGCAACTGTAAGAGCAGTTACATTGAATGCAACAGATAAATTCATCAGATTTTGAAGTTGGTTGTACAAGGAGTGATTACTGACACTGTATTGATATCACGTTGTAAAACCTAGAAATTTCACTGTTGTCGAACCAAGAGATCGCAGAAGAGTAATCAAGGAATACTATACAAGAAATACATTGGATTGTAAATTGTATTAGTTTGTTACACAACATGACTTTCTGCGTTACTCCCGAGGAATCCCACTGGGTGGCAGTATGGAGCACCTTTTTACTGTAGTTGTATAGAAGGTGGCTTCATTTAATTGTATATGTACTCAACCATATAAAATCAAGATATATCAACTGTAAGAGCAATTACATTGAATGCAAGAGATACATTCATCAGATTTTGAAGTTGGTTGTACAAGGAGTGATAACTGACACTGTACTGATATCACTTTGTAAAACGTAGAAATTTCACTGTTGTCTAACCAAGAGTTCACAGAAGAGTAATCAATAAATACTATCCAAGAAATACATTGGATTGTAAATTGTAATAGTTTGTTACACAAAATGACTTTCTGCGTTACTCCCGAGGAATCCCACTAAGTGGCAGTATGGAGCACCTTTTTGCTATAGTTGTATAGAAGGTGGCTTCATTTCATTGTATATGTACTCAACCATATAAAAGCATGATATAGCAACTGTAAGAGCAGTTACATTGAATGGCAGAGATACATTCATCAGATTTTGAAGTTGTTTGTACAAGGAGTGATAACTGACACTGTACTGATATCACTTTGAAAAACCTAGAAATATCACTATCCTGCAACCAACAGATCATTGAAAAGAGTAATCAATGAATACTATACAAGAAATTTTATATTGTAATACTTTGTTACACAAAATGACTTTCTGCGTTACTCACGAGGAATCCCACTGAGTGGCAGTATGGAGCACCTTTTTGCTATAGTTGTATAGAAGGTGGCTTCATTTCATTGTATATGTACTCAACCATATAAAAGCATGATATAGCAACTGTAAGAGCAGTTACATTGAATGCAAGAGATACATTCATCAGATTTTAAAGTTGGTTGTACAAGGAGTGATAACTGACACTGTCCTGATATCTCTTTGTAAAACGTAGAAATTTCACTGTTGTCTAACCAAGAGTTTACAGAAGAGTAATCAATGAATACTATACAAGAAATACATTGGATTGTAAATTGTAATAGTTTGTTACACAAAATGACTTTCTGCGTTACTCCCGAGGAATCCCACTGAGTGGCAGTATGGAGCACCTTTTTGCTATAGTTGTATAGAAGGTGGCTTCATTTCATTGTATATGTACTCAACCATATAAAAGCATGATATAGCAACTGTAAGAGCAGTTACATTGAATGGCAGAGATACATTCATCAGATTTTGAAGTTCTTTGTACAAGGAGTGATAACTGACACTGTACTGATATCACTTTGTAAAACGTAGAAATTTCACTGTTGTCTAACCAAGAGTTCACAGAAGAGTAATCAATGAATACTATACAAGAAATACATTGGATTGTAAATTGTAATCGTTTGTTACACAAAATAACTTTCTGCGTTACTCCCGAGGAATCCCACTGAGTGGCAGTATGGAGCACCTTTTTACTATGCTTCTATAGAAGGTGGCTTCATTTCATTGTATATGTATTCAACCATATAAAAGCATGATATAGCAACTGTAAGAAGAGTTACATTGAATGCCAGAGATACATTCATCAGATTTTGAAGTTGGTTGTACAAGGAGTGATAACTGACACTGTACTGATATCACTTTGTAAAACCTAGAAATATCACTATCCTGTAACCAACAGATCATTGAAAAGAGTAATCAATGAATACTATACAAGAAATTATATATTGTAATAGTTTGTTACACAAAATGTCTTTCTGCGTTACTCCCGAGGAATCCCACTGAGTGGCAGTATGAAGCTCCTTTTTACTATAGTTGTATAGAAGGTGGCTTCATTTCATTGTATATGTACTCAACCATATAAAAGCATGATATAGCAACTGTAAGAGCAGTTACATTGAATGCCAGAGATACATTCATCAGATTTTGAAGTTGTTTGTACAAGGAGTGATAACTGACACTGTACTTAAAATCACTTTGTAAAACCTAGAAATATCACTATCCTGTAACCAACAGATCATTGAAAAGAGTAATCAATGAATACTATACAAGAAATTATATATTGTAATAGTTTGTTACACAAAATGACTTTCTGCGTTACTCCCGAGGAATCCCACTGAGTGGCAGTATGGAGAACCTTTTTACTATAGTTGTATAGAAGGTGGCTTCATTTCTTTGTATATGTACTCAACCATATAAAAGCATGATATAGCAACTGTAAGAGCAGTTACATTGAATGCAAGAGATACGTTCATCAGATTTTGAAGTTGGTTGTACAAGGAGTGATTACTGACACTGTATTGATATCACGTTGGAAAACCTAGAAATTTCACTGTTGTCTAACCAAGCGATCGCAGAAGAGTAATCAACGAATACTATACAAGAAATACATTGGATTGTAAATTGTAATAGTTTGTTACACAAAATGACTTTCTGCGTTACTCCCGAGGAATCCCACTGAGTGGCAGTATGGAGCTCCTTTTTACTATAGTTGTATAGAAGGTGGCTTCATTTCATTGTATATGTACTCAACCATATAAAAGCATGATATAGCAACTGTAAGAGCAGTTACATTGAATGCAAGAGATACATTCATCAGATTTTGAAGTTGGTTGTACAAGGAGTGATTACTGACACTGTATTGATATCACGTTGTAAAACCTAGAAATTTCACTGTTGTCTAACCAAGAGATCGCAGAAGAGTAATCAATGAATACTATACAAGAAATACATTGGATTGTAAATTGTATTAGTTTGTTACACAACATGACTTTCTGCGTTACTCCCGAGGAATCCCACTGAGTGGCAGTATGGAGCACCTTTTTGCTATAGTTGTATAGAAGGTGGCTTCATTTCATTGTATATGTACTCAACCATATAAAAGCATGATATAGCAACTGTAAGAGCAGTTACATTGAATGGCAGAGATACATTCATCAGATTTTGAAGTTCTTTGTACAAGGAGTGATAACTGACACTGTACTGATATCACTTTGTAAAACGTAGAAATTTCACTGTTGTCTAACCAAGAGTTCACAGAAGAGTAATCAATGAATACTATACAAGAAATACATTGGATTGTAAATTGTAATCGTTTGTTACACAAAATAACTTTCTGCGTTACTCCCGAGGAATCCCACTGAGTGGCAGTATGGAGCACCATTTTACTATACTTGTATAGAAGGTGGCTTCATTTCATTGTATATGTATTCAACCATATAAAAGCATGATATAGCAACTGTTAGAAGAGTTACATTGAATGCCAGAGATACATTCATCAGATTTTGAAGTTGGTTGTACAAGGAGTGATAACTGACACTGTACTGATATCACTTTGAAAAACCTAGAAATATCACTATCCTGCAACCAACAGATCATTGAAAAGAGTAATCAATGAATACTATACAAGAAATTATATATTGTAATAGTTTGTTACACAAAATGTCTTTCTGCGTTACTCCCGAGGAATCCCACTGAGTGGCAGTATGAAGCTCCTTTTTACTATAGTTGTATAGAAGGTGGCTTCATTTCATTGTATATGTACTCAACCATATAAAAGCATGATATAGCAACTGTAAGAGCAGTTACATTGAATGCCAGAGATACATTCATCAGATTTTGAAGTTGTTTGTACAAGGAGTGATAACTGACACTGTACTTAAAATCACTTTGTAAAACCTAGAAATATCACTATCCTGTAACCAACAGATCATTGAAAAGAGTAATCAATGAATACTATACAAGAAATTATATATTGTAATAGTTTGTTACACAAAATGACTTTCTGCGTTACTCCCGAGGAATCCCACTGAGTGGCAGTATGGAGAACCTTTTTACTATAGTTGTATAGAAGGTGGCTTCATTTCTTTGTATATGTACTCAACCATATAAAAGCATGATATAGCAACTGTAAGAGCAGTTACATTGAATGCAAGAGATACGTTCATCAGATTTTGAAGTTGGTTGTACAAGGAGTGATTACTGACACTGTATTGATATCACGTTGGAAAACCTAGAAATTTCACTGTTGTCTAACCAAGCGATCGCAGAAGAGTAATCAACGAATACTATACAAGAAATACATTGGATTGTAAATTGTAATAGTTTGTTACACAAAATGACTTTCTGCGTTACTCCCGAGGAATCCCACTGAGTGGCAGTATGGAGCTCCTTTTTACTATAGTTGTATAGAAGGTGGCTTCATTTCATTGTATATGTACTCAACCATATAAAAGCATGATATAGCAACTGTAAGAGCAGTTACATTGAATGCAAGAGATACATTCATCAGATTTTGAAGTTGGTTGTACAAGGAGTGATTACTGACACTGTATTGATATCACGTTGTAAAACCTAGAAATTTCACTGTTGTCTAACCAAGAGATCGCAGAAGAGTAATCAATGAATACTATACAAGAAATACATTGGATTGTAAATTGTATTAGTTTGTTACACAACATGACTTTCTGCGTTACTCCCGAGGAATCCCACTGAGTGGCAGTATGGAGCACCTTTTTGCTATAGTTGTATAGAAGGTGGCTTCATTTCATTGTATATGTACTCAACCATATAAAAGCATGATATAGCAACTGTAAGAGCAATTACATTGAATGGCAGAGATACATTCATCAGATTTTGAAGTTCTTTGTACAAGGAGTGATAACTGACACTGTACTGATATCACTTTGTAAAACGTAGAAATTTCACTGTTGTCTAACCAAGAGTTCACAGAAGAGTAATCAATGAATACTATACAAGAAATACATTGGATTGTAAATTGTAATCGTTTGTTACACAAAATAACTTTCTGCGTTACTCCCGAGGAATCCCACTGAGTGGCAGTATGGAGCACCATTTTACTATACTTGTATAGAAGGTGGCTTCATTTCATTGTATATGTATTCAACCATATAAAAGCATGATATAGCAACTGTAAGAAGAGTTACATTGAATGCCAGAGATACATTCATCAGATTTTGAAGTTGGTTGTACAAGGAGTGATAACTGACACTGTACTGATATCACTTTGTAAAACCTAGAAATATCACTATCCTGTAACCAACAGATCATTGAAAAGAGTAATCAATGAATACTATACAAGAAATTATATATTGTAATAGTTTGTTACACAAAATGTCTTTCTGCGTTACTCCCGAGGAATCCCACTGAGTGGCAGTATGAAGCTCCTTTTTACTATAGTTGTATAGAAGGTGGCTTCATTTCATTGTATATGTACTCAACCATATAAAAGCATGATATAGCAACTGTAAGAGCAGTTACATTGAATGCCAGAGATACATTCATCAGATTTTGAAGTTGTTTGTACAAGGAGTGATAACTGACACTGTACTTAAAATCACTTTGTAAAACCTAGAAATATCACTATCCTGTAACCAACAGATCATTGAAAAGAGTAATCAATGAATACTATACAAGAAATTATATATTGTAATAGTTTGTTACACAAAATGACTTTTTGCGTTACTCCCGAGGAATCCCACTGAGTGGCAGTATGGAGAACCTTTTTACTATAGTTGTATAGAAGGTGGCTTCATTTCTTTGTATATGTACTCAACCATATAAAAGCATGATATAGCAACTGTAAGAGCAGTTACATTGAATGCAAGAGATACGTTCATCAGATTTTGAAGTTGGTTGTACAAGGAGTGATTACTGACACTGTATTGATATCACGTTGGAAAACCTAGAAATTTCACTGTTGTCTAACCAAGCGATCGCAGAAGAGTAATCAACGAATACTATACAAGAAATACATTGGATTGTAAATTGTAATAGTTTGTTACACAAAATGACTTTCTGCGTTACTCCCGAGGAATCCCACTGAGTGGCAGTATGGAGCTCCTTTTTACTATAGTTGTATTGAAGGTGGCTTCATTTCATTGTATATGTACTCAACCATATAAAAGCATGATATAGCAACTGTAAGAGCAGTTACATTGAATGCAAGAGATACATTCATCAGATTTTGAGGTTGGTTGTACAAGGAGTGATTACTGACACTGTATTGATATCACGTTGTAAAACCTAGAAATTTCACTGTTGTCTAACCAAGAGATCGCAGAAGAGTAATCAATGAATACTATACAAGAAATACATTGGATTGTAAATTGTATTAGTTTGTTACACAACATGACTTTCTGCGTTACTCCCGAGGAATCCCACTGGGTGGCAGTATGGAGCACCTTTTTACTGCAGTTGTATAGAAGGTGGTTTCATTTAATTGTATATGTACTCAACCATATAAAATCAAGATATATCAACTGTAAGAGCAATTACATTGAATGCAAGAGATACATTCATCAGATTTTGAAGTTGGTTGTACAAGGAGTGATAACTGACACTGTACTGATATCACTTTGTAAAACGTAGAAATTTCACTGTTGTCTAACCAAGAGTTCACAGAAGAGTAATCAATGAATACTATCCAAGAAACACATTGGATTGTAAATTGTAATAGTTTGTTACACAAAATGACTTTCTGCGTTACTCCCGAGGAATCCCACTAAGTGGCAGTATGGAGCACCTTTTTGCTATAGTTGTATAGAAGGTGGCTTCATTTCATTGTATATGTACTCAACCATATAAAAGCATGATATAGCAACTGTAAGAGCAGTTACATTGAATGCCAGAGATACATTCATCAGATTTTGAAGTTGTTTGTACAAGGAGTGATAACTGACACTGTACTGATATCACTTTGTAAAACCTAGAAATATCACTATCCTGTAACCAACAGATCATTGAAAAGAGTAATCAATGAATACTATACAAGAAATTATATATTGTAATAGTTTGTTACACAAAATGACTTTATGCGTTACTCCCGAGGAATCCCACTGAGTGGCAGTATGGAGCTCCTTTTTACTATAGTTGTATAGAAGGTGGCTTCATTTCATTGTATATGTACTCAACCATATAAAAGCATGATTTAGCAACTTTAAGAGCAGTTACATTGAATGCAAGAGATACATTCATCAGATTTTGAAGTTGGTTGTACAACGAGTGATTACTGACACTGTATTGATATCACGTTGTAAAACCTAGAAATTTCACTGTTGTCTAACCAAGAGATCGCAGAAGAGTAATCAATGAATACTATACAAGAAATACATTGGATTGTAAATTGTATTAGTTTGTTACACAACATGACTTTCTGCGTTACTCCCGAGGAATCCCACTGGGTGGCAGTATGGAGCACCTTTTTACTGCAGTTGTATAGAAGGTGGCTTCATTTAATTGTATATGTACTCAACCATATAAAATCAAGATATATCAACTGTAAGAGCAATTACATTGAATGCAAGAGATACATTCATCAGATTTTGAAGTTGGTTGTACAAGGAGTGATAACTGACACTGTACTGATATCACTTTGTAAAACGTAGAAATTTCACTGTTGTCTAACCAAGAGTTCACAGAAGAGTAATCAATGAATACTATCCAAGAAACACATTGGATTGTAAATTGTAATAGTTTGTTACACAAAATGACTTTCTGCGTTACTCCCGAGGAATCCCACTAAGTGGCAGTATGGAGCACCTTTTTGCTATAGTTGTATAGAAGGTGGCTTCATTTCATTGTATATGTACTCAACCATATAAAAGCATGATATAGCAACTGTAAGAGCAGTTACATTGAATGCCAGAGATACATTCATCAGATTTTGAAGTTGTTTGTACAAGGAGTGATAACTGACACTGTACTGATATCACTTTGTAAAACCTAGAAATATCACTATCCTGTAACCAACAGATCATTGAAAAGAGTAATCAATGAATACTATACAAGAAATTATATATTGTAATAGTTTGTTACACAAAATGACTTTTTGCGTTACTCCCGAGGAATCCCACTGAGTGGCAGTATGGAGCTCCTTTTTACTATAGATGTATAGAAGGTGGCTTCATTTCATTGTATATGTACTCAACCATATAAAAGCATGATATAGCAACTGTAAGAGCAGTTACATTGAATGCAAGAGATACATTCATCAGATTTTGAAGTTGGTTGTACAAGGAGTGATTACTGACACTGTATTGATATCACGTTGTAAAACCTAGAAATTTCACTGTTGTCTAACCAAGAGATCGCAGAAGAGTAATCAATGAATACTATACAAGAAATACATTGGATTGTAAATTGTATTAGTTTGTTACACAACATGACTTTCTGCGTTACTCCCGAGGAATCCCACTGGGTGGCAGTATGGAGCACCTTTTTACTGCAGTTGTATAGAAGGTAGCTTCATTTAATTGTATATGTACTCAACCATATAAAATCAAGATATATCAACTGTAAGAGCAATTACATTGAATGCAAGAGATACATTCATCAGATTTTGAAGTTGGTTGTACAAGGAGTGATAACTGACACTGTACTGATATCACTTTGTAAAACGTAGAAATTTCACTGTTGTCTAACCAAGAGTTCACAGAAGAGTAATCAATGAATACTATCCAAGAAATACTTTGGATTGTAAATTGTAATAGTTTGTTACACAAAATGACTTTCTGCGTTACTCCCGAGGAATCCCACTAAGTGGCAGTATGGAGCACCTTTTTCCTATAGTTGTATAGAAGGTGGCTTCATTTCATTGTATATGTACTCAACCATATAAAAGGATGATATAGCAACTGTAAGAGCAGTTACATTGAATGGCAGAGATACATTCATCAGATTTTGAAATTGTTTGTACAAGGAGTGATAACTGACACTGTACTGATATCACTTTGTAAAAAATAGAAATATCACTATCCTGTAACCAACAGATCACTGAAAAGAGCAATCAATGAATACTATACAAGAAATTGTATATTGTAATAGTTTGTTACACAAAATGACTTTCTGCGTTACTCACGAGGAATCCCACTGAGTGGCAGTATGGAGCACCTTTTTGCTATAGTTGTATAGAAGGTGGCTTCATTTCATTGTATATGTACTCAACCATATAAAAGCATGATATAGCAACTGTAAGAGCAGTTACATTGAATGCAAGAGATACATTCATCAGATTTTAAAGTTGGTTGTACAAGGAGTGATAACTGACACTGTCCTGATATCTCTTTGTAAAACGTAGAAATTTCACTGTTGTCTAACCAAGAGTTCACAGAAGAGTAATCAATGAATACTATACAAGAAATACATTGGATTGTAAATTGTAATAGTTTGTTACACAAAATGACTTTCTGCGTTACTCCCGAGGAATCCCACTGAGTGGCAGTATGGAGCACCTTTTTGCTATAGTTGTATAGAAGGTGGCTTCATTTCATTGTATATGTATTCAACCATATAAAAGCATGATATAGCAACTGTAAGAAGAGTCAGATTGAATGCCAGAGATACATTCATCAGATTTTGAAGTTGGTTGTACAAGGAGTGATAACTGACACTGTACTGATATCAATTTGTAAAACCTAGAAATATCACTATCCTGTAACCAACAGATCATTGAAAAGAGTAATCAATGAATACTATACAAGAAATTATATATTGTAATAGTTTGTTACACAAAATGACTTTCTGCGTTACTCCCGAGGAATCCCACTGAGTGGCAGTATGAAGCTCCTTTTTACTATAGTTGTATAGAAGGTAGCTTCATTTCATTGTATATGTACTCAACCATATAAAAGCATGATATAGCAACTGTAAGAGCAGTTACATTGAATGCCAGAGATACATTCATCAGATTTTGAAGTTGTTTGTACAAGGAGTGATAACTGACACTGTACTTAAAATCACTTTGTAAAACCTAGAAATATCACTATCCTGTAACCAACAGATCATTGAAAAGAGTAATCAATGAATACTATACAAGAAATTATATATTGTAATAGTTTGTTACACAAAATGACTTTCTGCGTTACTCCCGAGGAATCCCACTGAGTGGCAGTATGGAGAACCTTTTTACTATAGTTGTATAGAAGGTGGCTTCATTTCATTGTATATGTACTCAACCATATAAAAGCATGATATAGCAACTGTAAGAGCAGTTACATTGAATGCAAGAGATACGTTCATCAGATTTTGAAGTTGGTTGTACAAGGAGTGATTACTGACACTGTATTGATATCACGTTGGAAAACCTAGAAATTTCACTGTTGTCTAACCAAGCGATCGCAGAAGAGTAATCAACGAATACTATACAAGAAATACATTGGATTGTAAATTGTAATAGTTTGTTACACAAAATGACTTTCTGCGTTACTCCCGAGGAATCCCACTGAGTGGCAGTATGGAGCACCTTTTTACTGTAGTTGTATAGAAGGTGGCTTCATTTCATTGTATATGTACTCAACCATATAAAAGCATGATATAGCAACTGTAAGAGCAGTTACATTGAATGCAAGAGATACATTCATCAGATTTTGAAGTTCGTTGTACAAGGAGTGATTACTGACACTGTATTGATATCACGTTGCAAAACCTAGAAATTTCACCGTTGTCTAACCAAGAGATCGCAGAAGAGTAATCAATGAATACTATACAAGAAATACATTGGATTGTAAATTGTATTAGTTTGTTACACAACATGACTTTCTGCGTTACTCCCGAGGAATCCCACTAAGTGGCAGTATGGAGCACCTTTTTACTGCAGTTGTATAGAAGGTGGCTTCATTTAATTGTATATGTACTCAACCATATAAAAGGATGATATATCAACTGTAAGAGCAATTACATTGAATGCAAGAGATACATTCATCAGATTTTGAAGTTGTTTGTACAAGGAGTGATAACTGACACTGTACTGATATCACTTTGTAAAACCTAGAAATATCACTATCCTGTAACCAACAGATCACTGAAAAGAGTAATCAATGAATACTATACAAGAAATTGTATATTGTAATAGTTTGTTACACAAAATGACTTTCTGCGTTACTCACGAGGAATCCCACTGAGTGGCAGTATGGAGCACCTTTTTGCTATAGTTGTATAGAAGGTGGCTTCATTTCATTGTATATGTACTCAACCATATAAAAGCATGATATAGCAACTGTAAGAGCAGTTACATTGAATGCAAGAGATACATTCATCAGATTTTAAAGTTGGTTGTACAAGGAGTGATAACTGACACTGTCCTGATATCTCTTTGTAAAACGTAGAAATTTCACTGTTGTCTAACCAAGAGTTCACAGAAGAGTAATCAATGAATACTATACAAGAAATACATTGGATTGTAAATTGTAATAGTTTGTTACACAAAATGACTTTCTGCGTTACTCCCGAGGAATCCCACTGAGTGGCAGTATGGAGCACCTTTTTGCTATAGTTGTATAGAAGGTGGCTTCATTTCATTGTATATGTATTCAACCATATAAAAGCATGATATAGCAACTGTAAGAAGAGTTACATTGAATGCCAGAGATACATTCATCAGATTTTGAAGTTGGTTGTACAAGGAGTGATAACTGACACTGTACTGATATCACTTTGTAAAACCTAGAAATATCACTATCCTGTAACCAACAGATCATTGAAAAGAGTAATCAATGAATACTATACAAGAAATTATATATTGTAATAGTTTGTTACACAAAATGACTTTCTGCGTTACTCCCGAGGAATCCCACTGAGTGGCAGTATGAAGCTCCTTTTTACTATAGTTGTATAGAAGGTGGCCTCATTTCATTGTATATGTACTCAACCATATAAAAGCATGATATAGCAACTGTAAGAGCAGTTACATTGAATGCCAGAGATACATTCATCAAATTTTGAACTTGGTTGTACAAGGAGTGATAACTGACACTGTACTTAAAATCACTTTGTAAAACCTAGAAATATCACTATCCTGTAACCAACAGATCATTGAAAAGAGTAATCAATGAATACTATACAAGAAATTGTATATTGTAATAGTTTGTTACACAAAATGACTTTCTGCGTTACTCCCGAGGAATCCCACTGAGTGGCAGTATGGAGAACCTTTTTACTATAGTTGTATAGAAGGTGGCTTCATTTCATTGTATATGTACTCAACCATATAAAAGCATGATATAGCAACTGTAAGAGCAGTTACATTGAATGCAAGAGATACGTTCATCAGATTTTGAAGTTGGTTGTACAAGGAGTGATTACTGACACTGTATTGATATCACGTTGGAAAACCTAGAAATTTCACTGTTGTCTAACCAAGCGATCGCAGAAGAGTAATCAACGAATACTATACAAGAAATACATTGGATTGTAAATTGTAATAGTTTGTTACACAAAATGACTTTCTGCGTTACTCCCGAGGAATCCCACTGAGTGGCAGTATGGAGCACCTTTTTACTGTAGTTGTATAGAAGGTGGCTTCATTTCATTGTATATGTACTCAACCATATAAAAGCATGATATAGCAACTGTAAGAGCAGTTACATTGAATGCAAGAGATACATTCATCAGATTTTGAAGTTCGTTGTACAAGGAGTGATTACTGACACTGTATTGATATCACGTTGTAAAACCTAGAAATTTCACCGTTGTCTAACCAAGAGATCGCAGAAGAGTAATCAATGAATACTATACAACAAATACATTGGATTGTAAATTGTATTAGTTTGTTACACAACATGACTTTCTGCGTTACTCCCGAGGAATCCCACTGGGTGGCAGTATGGAGCACCTTTTTACTGCAGTTGTATAGAAGGTGGTTTCATTTAATTGTATATGTACTCAACCATATAAAATCAAGATATATCAACTGTAAGAGCAATTACATTGAATGCAAGAGATACATTCATCAGATTTTGAAGTTGGTTGTACAAGGAGTGATAACTGACACTGTACTGATATCACTTTGTAAAACGTAGAAATTTCACTGTTGTCTAACCAAGAGTTCACAGAAGAGTTATCAATGAATACTATCCAAGAAATACATTGGATTGTAAATTGTAATAGTTTGTTACACAAAATGACTTTCTGCGTTACTCCCGAGGAATCCCACTAAGTGGCAGTATGGAGCACCTTTTTGCTATAGTTGTATAGAAGGTGGCTTCATTTCATTGTATATGTACTCAACCATATAAAAGCATGATATAGCAACTGTAAGAGCAGTTACATTGAATGCCAGAGATACATTCATCAGATTTTGAAGTTGTTTGTACAAGGAGTGATAACTGACACTGTACTGATATCACTTTGTAAAACCTAGAAATATCACTATCCTGTAACCAACAGATCATTGAAAAGAGTAATCAATGAATACTATACAAGAAATTATATATTGTAATAGTTTGTTACACAAAATGACTTTCTGCGTTACTCCCGAGGAATCCCACTGAGTGGCAGTATGGAGCTCCTTTTTACTATAGTTGTATAGAAGGTGGCTTCATTTCATTGTATATGTACTCAACCATATAAAAGCATGATTTAGCAACTTTAAGAGCAGTTACATTGAATGCAAGAGATACATTCATCAGATTTTGAAGTTGGTTGTACAACGAGTGATTACTGACACTGTATTGATATCACGTTGTAAAACCTAGAAATTTCACTGTTGTCTAACCAAGAGATCGCAGAAGAGTAATGAATGAATACTATACAAGAAATACATTGGATTGTAAATTGTATTAGTTTGTTACACAACATGACTTTCTGCGTTACTCCCGAGGAATCCCACTAAGTGGCAGTATGGAGCACCTTTTTACTGCAGTTGTATAGAAGGTGGCTTCATTTAATTGTATATGTACTCATCCATATAAAAGGATGATATATCAACTGTAAGAGCAATTACATTGAATGCAAGAGATACATTCATCAGATTTTGAAGTTGTTTGTACAAGGAGTGATAACTGACACTGTACTGATATCACTTTGTAAAACCTAGAAATATCACTATCCTGTAACCAACAGATCACTGAAAAGAGTAATCAATGAATACTATACAAGAAATTGTATATTGTAATAGTTTGTTACACAAAATGACTTTCTGCGTTACTCACGAGGAATCCCACTGAGTGGCAGTATGGAGCACCTTTTTGCTATAGTTGTATAGAAGGTGGCTTCATTTCATTGTATATGTACTCAACCATATAAAAGCATGATATAGCAACTGTAAGAGCAGTTACATTGAATGCAAGAGATACATTCATCAGATTTTAAAGTTGGTTGTACAAGGAGTGATAACTGACACTGTCCTGATATCTCTTTGTAAAACGTAGAAATTTCACTGTTGTCTAACCAAGAGTTCACAGAAGAGTAATCAATGAATACTATACAAGAAATACATTGGATTGTAAATTGTAATAGTTTGTTACACAAAATGACTTTCTGCGTTACTCCCGAGGAATCCCACTGAGTGGCAGTATGGAGCACCTTTTTGCTATAGTTGTATAGAAGGTGGCTTCATTTCATTGTATATGTATTCAACCATATAAAAGCATGATATAGCAACTGTAAGAAGAGTTACATTGAATGCCAGAGATACATTCATCAGATTTTGAAGTTGGTTGTACAAGGAGTGATAACTGACACTGTACTGATATCACTTTGTAAAACCTAGAAATATCACTATCCTGTAACCAACAGATCATTGAAAAGAGTAATCAATGAATACTATACAAGAAATTATATATTGTAATAGTTTGTTACACAAAATGACTTTCTGCGTTACTCCCGAGGAATCCCACTGAGTGGCAGTATGAAGCTCCTTTTTACTATAGTTGTATAGAAGGTGGCCTCATTTCATTGTATATGTACTCAACCATATAAAAGCATGATATAGCAACTGTAAGAGCAGTTACATTGAATGCCAGAGATACATTCATTAAATTTTGAACTTGGTTGTACAAGGAGTGATAACTGACACTGTACTTAAAATCACTTTGTAAAACCTAGAAATATCACTATCCTGTAACCAACAGATCATTGAAAAGAGTAATCAATGAATACTATACAAGAAATTGTATATTGTAATAGTTTGTTACACAAAATGACTTTCTGCGTTACTCCCGAGGAATCCCACTGAGTGGCAGTATGGAGAACCTTTTTACTATAGTTGTATAGAAGGTGGCTTCATTTCATTGTATATGTACTCAACCATATAAAAGCATGATATAGCAACTGTAAGAGCAGTTACATTGAATGCAAGAGATACGTTCATCAGATTTTGAAGTTGGTTGTACAAGGAGTGATTACTGACACTGTATTGATATCACGTTGGAAAACCTAGAAATTTCACTGTTGTCTAACCAAGCGATCGCAGAAGAGTAATCAACGAATACTATACAAGAAATACATTGGATTGTAAATTGTAATAGTTTGTTACACAAAATGACTTTCTGCGTTACTCCCGAGGAATCCCACTGAGTGGCAGTATGGAGCACCTTTTTACTGTAGTTGTATAGAAGGTGGCTTCATTTCATTGTATATGTACTCAACCATATAAAAGCATGATATAGCAACTGTAAGAGCAGTTACATTGAATGCAAGAGATACATTCATCAGATTTTGAAGTTCGTTGTACAAGGAGTGATTACTGACACTGTATTGATATCACGTTGTAAAACCTAGAAATTTCACCGTTGTCTAACCAAGAGATCGCAGAAGAGTAATCAATGAATACTATACAACAAATACATTGGATTGTAAATTGTATTAGTTTGTTACACAACATGACTTTCTGCGTTACTCCCGAGGAATCCCACTGGGTGGCAGTATGGAGCACCTTTTTACTGCAGTTGTATAGAAGGTGGTTTCATTTAATTGTATATGTACTCAACCATATAAAATCAAGATATATCAACTGTAAGAGCAATTACATTGAATGCAAGAGATACATTCATCAGATTTTGAAGTTGGTTGTACAAGGAGTGATAACTGACACTGTACTGATATCACTTTGTAAAACGTAGAAATTTCACTGTTGTCTAACCAAGAGTTCACAGAAGAGTTATCAATGAATACTATCCAAGAAATACATTGGATTGTAAATTGTAATAGTTTGTTACACAAAATGACTTTCTGCGTTACTCCCGAGGAATCCCACTAAGTGGCAGTATGGAGCACCTTTTTGCTATAGTTGTATAGAAGGTGGCTTCATTTCATTGTATATGTACTCAACCATATAAAAGCATGATATAGCAACTGTAAGAGCAGTTACATTGAATGCCAGAGATACATTCATCAGATTTTGAAGTTGTTTGTACAAGGAGTGATAACTGACACTGTACTGATATCACTTTGTAAAACCTAGAAATATCACTATCCTGTAACCAATAGATCATTGAAAAGAGTAATCAATGAATACTATACAAGAAATTATATATTGTAATAGTTTGTTACACAAAATGACTTTCTGCGTTACTCCCGAGGAATCCCACTGAGTGGCAGTATGGAGCTCCTTTTTACTATAGTTGTATAGAAGGTGGCTTCATTTCATTGTATATGTACTCAACCATATAAAAGCATGATTTAGCAACTTTAAGAGCAGTTACATTGAATGCAAGAGATACATTCATCAGATTTTGAAGTTGGTTGTACAACGAGTGATTACTGACACTGTATTGATATCACGTTGTAAAACCTAGAAATTTCACTGTTGTCTAACCAAGAGATCGCAGAAGAGTAATCAATGAATACTATACAAGAAATACATTGGATTGTAAATTGTATTAGTTTGTTACACAACATGACTTTCTGCGTTACTCCCGAGGAATCCCACTGGGTGGCAGTATGGAGCACCTTTTTACTGCAGTTGTATAGAAGGTGGCTTCATTTAATTGTATATGTACTCAACCATATAAAATCAAGATATATCAACTGTAAGAGCAATTACATTAAATGCAAGAGATACATTCATCAGATTTTGAAGTTGGTTGTACAAGGAGTGATAACTGACACTGTACTGATATCACTTTGTAAAACGTAGAAATTTCACTGTTGTCTAACCAAGAGTTCACAGAAGAGTAATCAATGAATACTATCCAAGAAATACATTGGATTGTAAATTGTAATAGTTTGTTACACAAAATGACTTTCTGCGTTACTCCCGAGGAATCCCACTAAGTGGCAGTATGGAGCACCTTTTTGCTATAGTTGTATAGAAGGTGGCTTCATTTCATTGTATATGTACTCAACCATATAAAAGCATGATATTGCAACTGTAAGAGCAGTTACATTGAATGCCAGAGATACATTCATCAGATTTTGAAGTTGTTTGTACAAGGAGTGATAACTGACACTGTACTGATATCACTTTGTAAAACCTAGAAATATCACTATCCTGTAACGAACAGATCATTGAAAAGAGTAATCAATGAATACTATACAAGAAATTATATATTGTAATAGTTTGTTACACAAAATGACTTTCTGCGTTACTCCCGAGGAATCCCACTGAGTGGCAGTATGGAGCTCCTTTTTACTATAGATGTATAGAAGGTGGCTTCATTTCATTGTATATGTACTCAACCATATAAAAGCATGATATAGCAACTGTAAGAGCAGTTACATTGAATGCAAGAGATACATTCATCAGATTTTGAAGTTGGTTGTACAAGGAGTGATTACTGACACTGTATTGATATCACGTTGTAAAACCTAGAAATTTCACTGTTGTCTAACCAAGAGATCGCAGAAGAGTAATCAATGAATACTATACAAGAAATACATTGGATTGTAAATTGTATTAGTTTGTTACACAACATGACTTTCTGCGTTACTCCCGAGGAATCCCACTGGGTGGCAGTATGGAGCACCTTTTTACTGCAGTTGTATAGAAGGTAGCTTCATTTTATTGTATATGTACTCAACCATATAAAATCAAGATATATCAACTGTAAGAGCAATTACATTGAATGCAAGAGATACATTCATCAGATTTTGAAGTTGGTTGTACAAGGAGTGATAACTGACACTGTACTGATATCACTTTGTAAAACGTAGAAATTTCACTGTTGTCTAACCAAGAGTTCACAGAAGAGTAATCAATGAATACTATCCAAGAAATACTTTGGATTGTAAATTGTAATAGTTTGTTACACAAAATGACTTTCTGCGTTACTCCCGAGGAATCCCACTAAGTGGCAGTATGGAGCACCTTTTTCCTATAGTTGTATAGAAGGTGGCTTCATTTCATTGTATATGTACTCAACCATATAAAAGGATGATATAGCAACTGTAAGAGCAGTTACATTGAATGGCAGAGATACATTCATCAGATTTTGAAATTGTTTGTACAAGGAGTGATAACTGACACTGTACTGATATCACTTTGTAAAAAATAGAAATATCACTATCCTGTAACCAACAGATCACTGAAAAGAGCAATCAATGAATACTATACAAGAAATTGTATATTGTAATAGTTTGTTACACAAAATGACTTTCTGCGTTACTCACGAGGAATCCCACTGAGTGGCAGTATGGAGCACCTTTTTGCTATAGTTGTATAGAAGGTGGCTTCATTTCATTGTATATGTACTCAACCATATAAAAGCATGATATAGCAACTGTAAGAGCAGTTACATTGAATGCAAGAGATACATTCATCAGATTTTAAAGTTGGTTGTACAAGGAGTGATAACTGACACTGTCCTGATATCTCTTTGTAAAACGTAGAAATTTCACTGTTGTCTAACCAAGAGTTCACAGAAGAGTAATCAATGAATACTATACAAGAAATACATTGGATTGTAAATTGTAATAGTTTGTTACACAAAATGACTTTCTGCGTTACTCCCGAGGAATCCCACTGAGTGGCAGTATGGAGCACCTTTTTGCTATAGTTGTATAGAAGGTGGCTTCATTTCATTGTATATGTATTCAACCATATAAAAGCATGATATAGCAACTGTAAGAAGAGTTAGATTGAATGCCAGAGATACATTCATCAGATTTTGAAGTTGGTTGTACAAGGAGTGATAACTGACACTGTACTGATATCACTTTGTAAAACCTAGAAATATCACTATCCTGTAACCAACAGATCATTGAAAAGAGTAATCAATGAATACTATACAAGAAATTATATATTGTAATAGTTTGTTACACAAAATGACTTTCTGCGTTACTCCCGAGGAATCCCACTGAGTGGCAGTATGAAGCTCCTTTTTTCTATAGTTGTATAGAAGGTGGCTTCATTTCATTGTATATGTACTCAACCATATAAAAGCATGATATAGCAACTGTAAGAGCAGTTACATTGAATGCCAGAGATACATTCATCAGATTTTGAAGTTGTTTGTACAAGGAGTGATAACTGACACTGTACTTAAAATCACTTTGTAAAACCTAGAAATATCACTATCCTGTAACCAACAGATCATTGAAAAGAGTAATCAATGAATACTATACAAGAAATTATATATTGTAATAGTTTGTTACACAAAATGACTTTCTGCGTTACTCCCGAGGAATCCCACTGAGTGGCAGTATGGAGAACCTTTTTACTATAGTTGTATAGAAGGTGGCTTCATTTCATTGTATATGTACTCAACCATATAAAAGCATGATATAGCAACTGTAAGAGCAGTTACATTGAATGCAAGAGATACGTTCATCAGATTTTGAAGTTGGTTGTACAAGGAGTGATTACTGACACTGTATTGATATCACGTTGGAAAACCTAGAAATTTCACTGTTGTCTAACCAAGCGATCGCAGAAGAGTAATCAACGAATACTATACAAGAAATATATTGGATTGTAAATTGTAATAGTTTGTTACACAAAATGACTTTCTGCGTTACTCCCGAGGAATCCCACTGAGTGGCAGTATGGAGCACCTTTTTACTGTAGTTGTATAGAAGGTGGCTTCATTTCATTGTATATGTACTCAACCATATAAAAGCATGATATAGCAACTGTAAGAGCAGTTACATTGAATGCAAGAGATACATTCATCAGATTTTGAAGTTGGTTGTACAAGGAGTGATTACTGACACTGTATTGATATCACGTTGTAAAACCTAGAAATTTCACCGTTGTCTAACCAAGAGATCGCAGAAGAGTAATCAATGAATACTATACAAGAAATACATTGGATTGTAAATTGTATTAGTTTGTTACACAACATGACTTTCTGCGTTACTCCCGAGGAATCCCACTAAGTGGCAGTATGGAGCACCTTTTTACTGCAGTTGTATAGAAGGTGGCTTCATTTAATTGTATATGTACTCAACCATATAAAAGGATGATATATCAACTGTAAGAGCAATTACATTGAATGCAAGAGATACATTCATCAGATTTTGAAGTTGTTTGTACAAGGAGTGATAACTGACACTGTACTGATATCACTTTGTAAAACCTAGAAATATCACTATCCTGTAACCAACAGATCACTGAAAAGAGTAATCAATGAATACTATACAAGAAATTGTATATTGTAATAGTTTGTTACACAAAATGACTTTCTGCGTTACTCACGAGGAATCCCACTGAGTGGCAGTATGGAGCACCTTTTTGCTATAGTTGTATAGAAGGTGGCTTCATTTCATTGTATATGTACTCAACCATATAAAAGCATGATATAGCAACTGTAAGAGCAGTTACATTGAATGCAAGAGATACATTCATCAGATTTTAAAGTTGGTTGTACAAGGAGTGATAACTGACACTGTCCTGATATCTCTTTGTAAAACGTAGAAATTTCACTGTTGTCTAACCAAGAGTTCACAGAAGAGTAATCAATGAATACTATACAAGAAATACATTGGATTGTAAATTGTAATAGTTTGTTACACAAAATGACTTTCTGCGTTACTCCCGAGGAATCCCACTGAGTGGCAGTATGGAGCACCTTTTTGCTATAGTTGTATAGAAGGTGGCTTCATTTCATTGTATATGTATTCAACCATATAAAAGCATGATATAGCAACTGTAAGAAGAGTTACATTGAATGCCAGAGATACATTCATCAGATTTTGAAGTTGGTTGTACAAGGAGTGATAACTGACACTGTACTGATATCACTTTGTAAAACCTAGAAATATCACTATCCTGTAACCAACAGATCATTGAAAAGAGTAATCAATGAATACTATACAAGAAATTATATATTGTAATAGTTTGTTACACAAAATGACTTTCTGCGTTACTCCCGAGGAATCCCACTGAGTGGCAGTATGAAGCTCCTTTTTACTATAGTTGTATAGAAGGTGGCCTCATTTCATTGTATATGTACTCAACCATATAAAAGCATGATATAGCAACTGTAAGAGCAGTTACATTGAATGCCAGAGATACATTCATCAGATTTTGAAGTTGGTTGTACAAGGAGTGATAACTGACACTGTACTTAAAATCACTTTGTAAAACCTAGAAATATCACTATCCTGTAACCAACAGATCATTGAAAAGAGTAATCAATGAATACTATACAAGAAATTGTATATTGTAATAGTTTGTTACACAAAATGACTTTCTGCGTTACTCCCGAGGAATCCCACTGAGTGGCAGTATGGAGAACCTTTTTACTATAGTTGTATAGAAGGTGGCTTCATTTCATTGTATATGTACTCAACCATATAAAAGCATGATATAGCAACTGTAAGAGCAGTTACATTGAATGCAAGAGATACGTTCATCAGATTTTGAAGTTGGTTGTACAAGGAGTGATTACTGACACTGTATTGATATCACGTTGGAAAACCTAGAAATTTCACTGTTGTCTAACCAAGCGATCGCAGAAGAGTAATCAACGAATACTATACAAGAAATACATTGGATTGTAAATTGTAATAGTTTGTTACACAAAATGACTTTCTGCGTTACTCCCGAGGAATCCCACTGAGTGGCAGTATGGAGCACCTTTTTACTGTAGTTGTATAGAAGGTGGCTTCATTTCATTGTATATGTACTCAACCATATAAAAGCATGATATAGCAACTGTAAGAGCAGTTACATTGAATGCAAGAGATACATTCATCAGATTTTGAAGTTCGTTGTACAAGGAGTGATTACTGACACTGTATTGATATCACGTTGTAAAACCTAGAAATTTCACCGTTGTCTAACCAAGAGATCGCAGAAGAGTAATCAATGAATACTATACAACAAATACATTGGATTGTAAATTGTATTAGTTTGTTACACAACATGACTTTCTGCGTTACTCCCGAGGAATCCCACTGGGTGGCAGTATGGAGCACCTTTTTACTGCAGTTGTATAGAAGGTGGCTTCATTTAATTGTATATGTACTCAACCATATAAAATCAAGATATATCAACTGTAAGAGCAATTACATTGAATGCAAGAGATACATTCATCAGATTTTGAAGTTGGTTGTACAAGGAGTGATAACTGACACTGTACTGATATCACTTTGTAAAACGTAGAAATTTCACTGTTGTCTAACCAAGAGTTCACAGAAGAGTAATCAATGAATACTATCCAAGAAATACTTTGGATTGTAAATTGTAATAGTTTGTTACACAAAATGACTTTCTGCGTTACTCCCGAGGAATCCCACTAAGTGGCAGTATGGAGCACCTTTTTCCTATAGTTGTATAGAAGGTGGCTTCATTTCATTGTATATGTACTCAACCATATAAAAGGATGATATAGCAACTGTAAGAGCAGTTACATTGAATGGCAGAGATACATTCATCAGATTTTGAAATTGTTTGTACAAGGAGTGATAACTGACACTGTACTGATATCACTTTGTAAAAAATAGAAATATCACTATCCTGTAACCAACAGATCACTGAAAAGAGCAATCAATGAATACTATACAAGAAATTGTATATTGTAATAGTTTGTTACACAAAATGACTTTCTGCGTTACTCACGAGGAATCCCACTGAGTGGCAGTATGGAGCACCTTTTTGCTATAGTTGTATAGAAGGTGGCTTCATTTCATTGTATATGTACTCAACCATATAAAAGCATGATATAGCAACTGTAAGAGCAGTTACATTGAATGCAAGAGATACATTCATCAGATTTTAAAGTTGGTTGTACAAGGAGTGATAACTGACACTGTCCTGATATCTCTTTGTAAAACGTAGAAATTTCACTGTTGTCTAACCAAGAGTTCACAGAAGAGTAATCAATGAATACTATACAAGAAATACATTGGATTGTAAATTGTAATAGTTTGTTACACAAAATGACTTTCTGCGTTACTCCCGAGGAATCCCACTGAGTGGCAGTATGGAGCACCTTTTTGCTATAGTTGTATAGAAGGTGGCTTCATTTCATTGTATATGTATTCAACCATATAAAAGCATGATATAGCAACTGTAAGAAGAGTTAGATTGAATGCCAGAGATACATTCATCAGATTTTGAAGTTGGTTGTACAAGGAGTGATAACTGACACTGTACTGATATCACTTTGTAAAACCTAGAAATATCACTATCATGTAACCAACAGATCATTGAAAAGAGTAATCAATGAATACTATACAAGAAATTATATATTGTAATAGTTTGTTACACAAAATGACTTTCTGCGTTACTCCCGAGGAATCCCACTGAGTGGCAGTATGAAGCTCCTTTTTACTATAGTTGTATAGAAGGTGGCTTCATTTCATTGTATATGTACTCAACCATATAAAAGCATGATATAGCAACTGTAAGAGCAGTTACATTGAATGCCAGAGATACATTCATCAGATTTTGAAGTTGTTTGTACAAGGAGTGATAACTGACACTGTACTTAAAATCACTTTGTAAAACCTAGAAATATCACTATCCTGTAACCAACAGATCATTGAAAAGAGTAATCAATGAATACTATACAAGAAATTATATATTGTAATAGTTTGTTACACAAAATGACTTTCTGCGTTACTCCCGAGGAATCCCACTGAGTGGCAGTATGGAGAACCTTTTTACTATAGTTGTATAGAAGGTGGCTTCATTTCATTGTATATGTACTCAACCATATAAAAGCATGATATAGCAACTGTAAGAGCAGTTACATTGAATGCAAGAGATACGTTCATCAGATTTTGAAGTTGGTTGTACAAGGAGTGATTACTGACACTGTATTGATATCACGTTGGAAAACCTAGAAATTTCACTGTTGTCTAACCAAGCGATCGCAGAAGAGTAATCAACGAATACTATACAAGAAATATATTGGATTGTAAATTGTAATAGTTTGTTACACAAAATGACTTTCTGCGTTACTCCCGAGGAATCCCACTGAGTGGCAGTATGGAGCACCTTTTTACTGTAGTTGTATAGAAGGTGGCTTCATTTCATTGTATATGTACTCAACCATATAAAAGCATGATATAGCAACTGTAAGAGCAGTTACATTGAATGCAAGAGATACATTCATCAGATTTTGAAGTTCGTTGTACAAGGAGTGATTACTGACACTGTATTGATATCACGTTGTAAAACCTAGAAATTTCACCGTTGTCTAACCAAGAGATCGCAGAAGAGTAATCAATGAATACTATACAAGAAATACATTGGATTGTAAATTGTATTAGTTTGTTACACAACATGACTTTCTGCGTTACTCCCGAGGAATCCCACTAAGTGGCAGTATGGAGCACCTTTTTACTGCAGTTGTATAGAAGGTGGCTTCATTTAATTGTATATGTACTCAACCATATAAAAGGATGATATATCAACTGTAAGAGCAATTACATTGAATGCAAGAGATACATTCATCAGATTTTGAAGTTGTTTGTACAAGGAGTGATAACTGACACTGTACTGATATCACTTTGTAAAACCTAGAAATATCACTATCCTGTAACCAACAGATCACTGAAAAGAGTAATCAATGAATACTATACAAGAAATTGTATATTGTAATAGTTTGTTACACAAAATGACTTTCTGCGTTACTCACGAGGAATCCCACTGAGTGGCAGTATGGAGCACCTTTTTGCTATAGTTGTATAGAAGGTGGCTTCATTTCATTGTATATGTACTCAACCATATAAAAGCATGATATAGCAACTGTAAGAGCAGTTACATTGAATGCAAGAGATACATTCATCAGATTTTAAAGTTGGTTGTACAAGGAGTGATAACTGACACTGTCCTGATATCTCTTTGTAAAACGTAGAAATTTCACTGTTGTCTAACCAAGAGTTCACAGAAGAGTAATCAATGAATACTATACAAGAAATATATTGGATTGTAAATTGTAATAGTTTGTTATACAAAATAACTTTCTGCGTTACTCCCGATGAATCCCACTGAGTGGAAGTATGGAGCACCTTTTTGCCATAGTTGTATAGAAGGTGGCTTCATTTCATTGTATATGTACTCAACCATATAAAAGCATGATATAGCAACTTTAAGAGCAGTTACATTGAATGCAAGAGATACGTTCATCAGATTTTGAAGTTGTTTGTACAAGGAGTGATTACTGACACTGTATTGATATCACGTTGGAAAACCTAGAAATTTCACTGTTGTCTAACCAAGCGATCGCAGAAGAGTAATCAACGAATACTATACAAGAAATACATTGGATTGTAAATTGTAATAGTTTGTTACACAAAATGACTTTCTGCGTTACTCCCGAGGAATCCCACTGAGTGGCAGTATGGAGCACCTTTTTACTGTAGTTGTATAGAAGGTGGCTTCATTTAATTGTATATGAACTCAACCATATAAAATCAAGATATATCAACTGTAAGAGCAATTACATTGAATGCAAGAGATACATTCATCAGATTTTGAAGTTGTTTGTACAAGGAGTGATAACTGACACTACTGATATCACTTCGTAAAACGTAGAAATTTCACTGTTGTCTAACCAAGAGTTCACAGAAGAGTAATCAATGAATACTATACAAGAAATACATTGGATTGTAAATTGTAATTGTTTGTTACACAAAATAACTTTCTGCGTTACTCCTGAGGAATCCCACTGAGTGGTAGTATGGAGCACCTGTTTGCTATAGTTGTATAGAAGGTGGCTTCATTTCATTGTATATGTACTCAACCACATAAAAGCATGATATAGCAACTGTAAGAAGAGTTACATTGAATGCCAGAGATACATTCATCAGATTTTGAAGTTGGTTGTACAAGGAGTGATAACTGACACTGTACTGATATCACTTTGTAAAACCTAGAAATATCACTATCCTGTAACCAACAGATCATTGAAAAGAGTAATCAATGAATACTATACAAGAAATTATATATTGTAATAGTTTGTTACACAAAATGACTTTCTGCGTTACTCCCGAGGAATCCCACTGAGTGGCAGTATGGAGCACCTTTTTGCTATAGTTGTATAGAAGGTGGCTTCATTTCATTGTATATGTACTCAACCAAATAAAAGCATGATATAGCAACGGTAAGAGCAGTTACATTGAATGCCAGAGATACATTCATCAGATTTTGAAGTTGTTTGTACAAGGAGTGATAACTGACACTGTACTGATATCACTTTGTAAAACCTAGAAATATCACTATCCTGTAACCAACAGATCATTGAAAAGAGTAATCAATGAATACTATACAAGAAATTATATACTGTAATAGTTTGTTACACAAAATGACTTTCTGCGTTACTCCCGAGGATTCCCACTGAGTGGCAGTATGGAGCTCCTTTTTACTATAGTTGTATAGAAGGTGGCTTCATTTCATTGTATATGTACTCAACCATATAAAAGCATGATATAGCAACTGTAAGAGCAGTTACATTGAATGCAAGAGATACATTCATCAGATTTTGAAGTTGGTTGTACAAGGAGTGATTACTGACACTGTATTGATATCACGTTGTAAAACCTAGAAATTTCACTGTTGTCTAACCAAGAGATCGCAGAAGAGTAATCAATGAATAGTATACAAGAAATAAATTGGATTGTAAATTGTAATAGTTTGTTACACAAAATGATTTTCTGCGTTACTTCCTAGGAATCCCACTGAGTAGCAGTATGGAGCACCTTTTTACTGTAGTTGTATAGAAGGTGGCTTCATTTAATTGTATATGTACTCAACCATATAAAATCAAGATATATCAACTGTAAGAGCAATTACATTGAATGCAAGAGATACATTCATCAGATTTTGAAGTTGGTTGTATAAGGAGTGATAACTGACACTGTACTGATATCACTTTGTAAAACGTAGAAATTTCACTGTCTAACCAAGAGTTCACAGAAGAGTAATCAATGAATACTATACAAGAAATACATTGGATTGTAAATTGTAATAGTTTGTTACAAAAAATGAATTTCTGCGTTACTCCCGAGGAATCCCACTGAGTGGCAGTATGGAGCACCTTTTTGCTATAGTTGTATAGAAGGTGGCTTCATTTCATTGTATATGTACTCAACCATATAAAAGCATGATATAGCAACTGTAAGAGCAGTTACATTGAATGCCAGAGATACATTCATCAGATTTTCAAGTTGTTTGTACAAGGAGTGATAACTGACACTGTACTGATATCACTTTGTAAAACCTAGAAATATCACTATCCTGTAACCAACAGATCATTGAAAAGAGTAATCAATGAATACTATACAAGAAATTGTATATTGTAATAGTTTGTTACACAAATTGACTTTCTGCGTTACTCCCGAGGAATCCCACTGAGTGGCAGTATGGAGCACCTTTTTACTATAGTTGTATAGAAGGTGGCTTCATTTCATTGTATATGTACTCAACCATATAAAAGCATGATATAGCAACTGTAAGAGCAGTTACATTGAATGCAAGAGATACATTCATCAGATTTTGAAGTTGGTTGTACAAGGAGTGATTACTGACACTGTATTGATATCACGTTGTAAAACCTAGAAATTTCACTGTTGTCTAACCAAGAGATCGCAGAAGAGTAATCAATGAATACTATACAAGAAATACATTGGATTGTAAATTGTAATAGTTTGTTACACAAAATGACTTTCTGCGTTACTCGTGAGGAATCCCACTGAGTGGCAGTATGGAGCACCTTTTTACTGTAGTTGTATAGAAGGTGGCTTCATTTCATTGTATATGTACTCAACCATATAAAAGCATGATATAGCAACGGTAAGAGCAGTTACATTGAATGCAAGAGATACATTCATCAGATTTTGAAGTTGGTTGTACAAGGAGTGATAACTGACACTGTACTGATATCACTTTGTAAAAGGTAGAAATTTCACTGTTGTCTAACCAAGAGTTCACAGAAGAGTAATCAATGAATACTATCCAAGAAATACATTGGATTGTAAATTGTAATAGTTTGTTACACAAAATGACTTTCTGCGTTACTCCCGAGGAATCCCACTAAGTGGCAGTATGGAGCACCTTTTTGCTATAGTTGTATAGAAGGTGGCTTCATTTCATTGTATATGTACTCAACCATATAAAAGCATGATATAGCAACTGTAAGAGCAGTTACATTGAATGCCAGAGATACATTCATCAGATTTTGAAGTTGTTTGTACAAGGAGTGATAATTGACACTGTACTGATATCACTTTGTAAAACCTAGAAATATCACTATCCTGTAACCAACAGATCATTGAAAAGAGTAATCAATGAATACTATACAAGAAATTGTATATTGTAATAGTTTGTTACACAAAATGACTTTCTGCGTTACTCACGAGGAATCCCACTGAGTGGCAGTATGGAACACCTTTTTACTATACTTGTATAGAAGGTGGCTTCATTTCATTGTATATGTACTCAACCATATAAAAGCATGATATAGCAACTGTAAGAGCAGTTACATTGAATGCAAGAGATACATTCATCAGATTTTGAAGTTGGTTGTACAAGGAGTGATTACTGACACTGTATTGATATCACGTTGTAAAACCTAGAAATTTCACTGTTGTCTAACCAAGAGATCGCAGAAGAGTAATCAATGAATACTATACAAGAAATAAATTGGATTGTAAATTGTAATAGTTTGTTACACAAAATGACTTTCTGCGTTACTCCCGAGGAATCCCACTGAGTGGCAGTATGGAGCACCTTTTTACTGTAGTTGTATAGAAGGTGGCTTCATTTAATTGTATATGTACTCAACCATTAAAAATCAAGATATATCAACTGTAAGAGCAATTACATTGAATGCAAGAGATACATTCATCAGATTTTGAAGTTGGTTGTACAAGGAGTGATAACTGACACTGTACTGATATCACTTTGTAAAACGTAGAAATTTCACTGTTGTCTAACCAAGAGTTCACAATAGAGTAATCAATGAATACTATACAAGAAATACATTGGATTGTAAATTGTAATAGTTTGTTACACAAAATGAATTTCTGCGTTACTCCCGAGGAATCCCACTGAGTGGCAGTATGGAGCACCTTTTTGCTATAGTTGTATAGAAGGTGGCTTCATTTCATTGTATATGTACTCAACCATATAAAAGCATGATATAGCAACTGTAAGAGCAGTTACATTGAATGCCAGAGATACATTCATCAGATTTTGAAGTTGTTTGTACAAGGAGTAATAACTGACACTGTACTGATATCACTTTGTAAAACCTAGAAATATCACTATCCTGTAACCAACAGATCATTGAAAAGAGTAATCAATGAATACTATACAAGAAATTGTATATTGTAATAGTTTGTTACACAAATTGACTTTCTGCGTTACTCCCGAGGAATCCCACTGAGTGGCAGTATGGAGCACCTTTTTACTATAGTTGTATAGAAGGTGGCTTCATTTCATTGTATATGTACTCAACCATATAAAAGCATGATATAGCAACTGTAAGAGCAGTTACATTGAATGCAAGAGATACATTCATCAGATTTTGAAGTTGGTTGTACAAGGAGTGATTACTGACACTGTATTGATATCACGTTGTAAAACCTAGAAATTTCACTGTTGTCTAACCAAGAGATCGCAGAAGAGTAATCAATGAATACTATACAAGAAATACATTGGATTGTAAATTGTAATAGTTTGTTACACAAAATGACTTTCTGCGTTCTCGTGAGGAATCCCACTGAGTGGCAGTATGGAGCACCTTTTTGCTATAGTTGTATAGAAGGTGGCTTCATTTCATTGTATATGTACTCAACCAAATAAAAGCATGATATAGCAACAGTAAGAGCAGTTACATTGAATGCCAGAGATACATTCATCAGATTTTGAAGTTGTTTGTACAAGGAGTGATAATTGACACTGTACTGATATCACTTTGTAAAACCTAGAAATATCACTATCCTGTAACCAACAGATCATTGAAAAGAGTAATCAATGAATACTATACAAGAAATTATATATTGTAATAGTTTGTTACACAAAATGACTTTCTGCGTTACTCCCGAGGAATCCCACTGAGTGGCAGTATGGAGCACCTTTTTACTATAGTTGTATAGAAGGTGGCTTCATTTCATTGTATATGTACTCAACCATATAAAAGCATGATATAGCAACTGTAAGAGCAGTTACATTGAATGCAAGAGATACATTCATCAGATTTTGAAGTTGGTTGTACAAGGAGTGATTACTGACACTGTACTGATATCACGTTGTAAAACCTAGAAATTTCACTGTTGTCTAACCAAGAGATCGCAGAAGAGTAATCAATGAATACTATACAAGAAATACATTGGATTGTAAATTGTAATAGTTTGTTACACAAAATGACTTTCTGCGTTACTCCCGAAGAATCCCACTGAGTGGCAGTATGGAGCACCTTTTTACTGTAGTTGTATAGAAGGTGGCTTCATTTAATTGTATATGTACTCAACCATATAAAATCAAGATATATCAACTGTAAGAGCAATTACATTGAATGCAAGAGATACATTCATCAGATTTTGAAGTTGGTTGTACAAGGAGTGATAACTGACACTGTACTGATATCACTTTGTAAAACGTAGAAATTTCACTGTTGTCTAACCAAGAGTTCACAGAAGAGTAATCAATGAATACTATACAAGAAATACATTGGATTGTAAATTGTAATAGTTTGTTACACAAAATGAATTTCTGCGTTACTCCCGAGGAATCCCACTGAGTGGCAGTATGGAGCACCTTTTTGCTATAGTTGTATAGAAGGTGGCTTCATTTCATTGTATATGTACTCAACCATATAAAAGCATGATATAGCAAGTGTAAGAGCAGTTACATTGAATGCCAGAGATACATTCATCAGATTTTTAAGTTGTTTGTACAAGGAGTGATAATTGACACTGTACTGATATCACTTTGTAAAACCTAGAAATATCACTATCCTGTAACCAACAGATCATTGAAAAGAGTAATCAATGAATACTATACAAGAAATTATATATTGTAATAGTTTGTTACACAAAATGACTTTCTGCGTTACTCCCGAGGAATCCCACTGAGTGGCAGTATGGAGCTAGTTTTTACTATAGTTGTATAGAAGGTGGCTTCATTTCATTGTATATGTACTCAACCATATAAAAGCATGATATAGCAACTGTAAGAGCAGTTACATTGAATGCAAGAGATACGTTCATCAGATTTTGAAGTTGGTTGTACAAGGAGTGATTACTGACACTGTATTGATATCACGTTGTAAAACCTAGAAATTTCACTGTTGTCTAACCAAGAGATCGCAGAAGAGAAATCAATGAATACTATAAAAGAAATACATTGGATTGTAAATTGTAATAGTTTGTTACACAAAATGACTTTCTGCGTTACTCCCGAGGAATCCCACTGAGTGGCAGTATGGAGCACCTTTTTACTGTAGTTGTATAGAAGGTGGCTTCATTTAATTGTATATGTACTCAACCATATAAAATCAAGATATATCAACTGTAAGAGCAATTACATTGAATGCAAGAGATACATTCATCAGATTTTTAAGTTGGTTGTACAAGGAGTGATAACTGACACTGTACTGATATCACTTTGTAAAACGTAGAAATTTCACTGTTGTCTAACCAAGAGTTCACAGAAGAGTAATCAATGAATACTATACAAGAAATACATTGGATTGTAAATTGTAATAGTTTGTTACACAAAATGACTTTCTGCGTTACTCCCGAGGAATCCCACTGAGTGGCAGTATGGAGCACCTTTTTCCTATACTTGTATAGAAGGTGGCTTCATTTCATTGTATATGTACTCAACCATATAAAAGCATGATATAGCAAGTGTAAGAGCAGTTACATTGAATGCCAGAGATACATTCATCAGATTTTGAAGTTGGTTGTACAAGGAGTGATAACTGACACTGTACTGATATCACTTTGTAAAACCTAGAAATATCACTATCCTGTAACCAACAGATCATTGAAAAGAGTAATCAATGAATACTATACAAGAAATTATATATTGTAATAGTTTGTTACACAAAATGACTTTCTGCGTTACTCCCGAGGAATCCCACTGAGTGGCAGTATGGAGCTCCTTTTTACTATAGTTGTATAGAAGGTGGCTTCATTTCATTTTATATGTACTCAACCATATAAAAGCATGATATAGCAACTGTAAGAGCAGTTACATTGAATGCAAGAGATACATTCATCAGATTTTGAAGTTGGTTGTACAAGGAGTGATTACTGACACTGTATTGATATCACGTTGTAAAACCTAGAAATTTCACTGTTGTCTAACCAAGAGATCGCAGAAGAGTAATCAATGAATACTATACAAGAAATACATTGGATTGTAAATTGTAATAGTTTGTTACACAAAATGACTTTCTGCGTTACTCCCGAGGAATCCCACTGAGTGGCAGTATGGAGCACCTTTTTACTGTAGTTGTATAGAAGGTGGCTTCATTTAATTGTATATGTACTCAACCATATAAAATCAAGATATATCAACTGTAAGAGCAATTACATTGAATGCAAGAGATACATTCATCAGATTTTGAAGTTGGTTGTACAAGGAGTGATAACTGACACTGTACTGATATCACTTTGTAAAACGTAGAAATTTCACTGTTGTCTAACCAAGAGTTCACAGAAGAGTAATCAATGAATACTATACAAGAAATACATTGGATTGTAAATTGTAATAGTTTGTTACACAAAATGAATTTCTGCGTTACTCCCGAGGAATCCCACTGAGTGGCAGTATGGAGCACCTTTTTGCTATAGTTGTATAGAAGGTGGCTTCATTTCATTGTATATGTACTCAACCATATAAAAGCATGATATAACAACTGTAAGAGCAGTTACATTGAATGCCAGAGATACATTCATCAGATTTTGAAGTTGTTTGTACAAGGAGTGATAACTGACACTGTATTGATATCACGTTGTAAAACCTAGAAATTTCACTGTTCTCTAACCAAGAGATCGCAGAAGAGTAATCAATGAATACTATACAAGAAATACATTGGATTGTAAATTGTAATAGTTATTTACACAAAATGACTTTCTGCATTACTCCCGAGGAATCCCACTGAGTGGCAGTATGGAGCACCTTTTTACTGTAGTTGTATAGAAGGTGTCTTCATTTCATTGTATATGTACTCAACCATATAAAAGCATGATATAGCAACTGTAAGAGCAGTTACATTGAATGCAAGAGATACATTCATCAGATTTTGAAGTTGGTTGTACAAGGAGTGATTACTGACACTGTATTGATATCACGTTGTAAAACCTAGAAATTTCACTGTTGTCTAACCAAGAGATCGCAGAAGAGTAATCAATGAATACTATACAAGAAATACATTGGATTGTAAATTGTAATAGTTTGTTACACAAAATGACTTTCTGCGTTACTCGCGAGGAATCCCACTGAGTGGCAGTATGGAGCACCTTTTTACTGTAGTTGTATAGAAGGTGGCTTCATTTCATTGTATATGTACTCAACCATATAAAAGCATGATATAGCAACTGTAAGAGCAGTTACATTGAATGCAAGAGATACATTCATCAGATTTTGAAGTTGGTTGTAGAAGGAGTGATAACTGACACTGTACTGATATCACTTTGTAAAAGGTAGAAATTTCACTGTTGTCTAACCAAGAGTTCACAGAAGAGTAATCAATGAATACTATCCAAGAAATACATTGGATTGTAAATTGTAATAGTTTTTTACACAAAATGACTTTCTGCGTTACTCCCGAGGAATCCCACTAAGTGGCAGTATGGAGCACCTTTTTGCTATAGTTGTATAGAAGGTGGCTTCATTTCATTGTATATGTACTCAACCATATAAAAGCATGATATAGCAACTGTAAGAGCAGTTACATTGAATGGCACAGATACATTCATCAGATTTTGAAGTTGTTTGTACAAGGAGTGATAACTGACACTGTACTGATATCACTTTGTAAAACCTAGAAATATCACTATCCTGTAACCAACAGATCATTAAAAAGAGTAATCAATGAATACTATACAAGAAATTATATATTGTAATAGTTTGTTACACAAAATGACTTTCTGCGTTACTCCCGAGGAATCCCACTGAGTGGCAGTATGGAGCACCTTTTTACTATAGGCTCCCCGCCGCCCGGCATCGCCGTGGCACGGGGGAGCATTTTTGCCGCCTCGCAGGGAGCGAGGCAGCAACAGTCTTCTTATTGGTCGGGCAGGGGGCGGGGCTAGCTCGGTTAGAGCCGTTGCCCCGTTCCCGCCGTTGCAGTCTGTTTGCGCGCTCGAAGTACGAGCACGCTGAGGCTCCTCTTGCCGGCGGGCCTGCTTTTTCGTCAAGGAGGATCCTGCTGCGGGCGGGGAGTCGAGAGGCTTGTGTGCAAGGAAGAGAGGGAGCCGACGGCTAGGCTCCGGCTCTGCCGCGGCGTTTCCCCCCCCCCTTTTTTTCTCTGATTTGTTGGGTTCGCGGAGGCAGGGGATAGACCGAGCCCTTGGGGTTGTGCCGGATCGCGGCGTCGTTAGGCGGCGTTTGTGGGAGCTTCGGGTTCCGTTGGGCCCTTCCCCCCCCCTTTTCTTTTACAGAGTGGCTTGAGGGTAGAGTGGGAGCCGACGGCGAGGCTTCGGCTTGCCGCGGCGCTGTTCCCCCCCCCCCTCCGTTTGCCTTCCGGGTGGGATTAGGCTGCAGGGGATCGTTGGAGCTGACAGCCGGGTGTGGGTGGGCTGTGAAGCGCCCCCCCACGCCTTTAATTTTGAGGCGGCTCGCGACCACCCCTCTGGTTGTACGGGTGGGAGGTGTCAGCGGTGTACGAGGAGGGCCCCCCCCGGCCTGGTATATTTTTATACGGCCCCATTGTTGCAGGCAGCCTACTTTTATCAGCTAGCTTAATCTTATCAGATCTGGGTGGCTAGCATGGTCAGCCCTGGTTGGTATTTGGAGGGGAGTCTGTCGTAGGGGCCCAGGGTCACTGATAAGGGGCAGGCAGGGCAAAACACCTCCGAACGTCTCTTGCCTTGGAACCCCTATAGGCCTGGGTCTCCATATAGCCGGTTGTAGGCATTCTCTGCTGAGCTGGTTTGGCGGCCATTTAGGTAGGGTCGCTTGGCCTTACAAGCTTACCTTATTAGGGTGATAGGCGGCCATTTTAGTGAGGTCTTTTGGGCCTCATGGTCGGTGGCCATTTTGAAGAGTAGGCTTTGGCGGCCATTTTAGGTGGCTTATTATTCTATAGCCCTGTGGGTACATTAGGTGGGTGATTTTGAGAATATCAAGTCACTTACGTTTCTTTTGTTTGTCATTAGTTGTATTATGGCATCTGGAAAAGGTAAGGGTAAGGGCAAGGGCAAGGGCCCGGCACCGAAGAGACCTCCTGCGCGACCTGATCCTGTGGTTCCTTCCAGTGATGAGGACGAGGAGGATGTGATCAACGTGGCCATTCTTCAGCGGCTGGAGGCGCTTGAAAAGGAACGGGGTATGCCAGCGGGTGGTTTACCGGTTGATAAATGTGCCAATGTGTCTTTTCAAGCACAGGTGCTGGCACGTTTGGCCTTTCTGGAAGACAGGCAGGAGGTGGCGGCTTCAGGCCTAGTGGGTGCTGAGTCTAGCCAACAGGGTCCAGGTATAAGGGAGCAGCAGATGGCGCTTTACTCGCCTTCACAATTTATCGGAGGTAAGGAGATGGCATTGGATAGGCAGGGATCAACGTGGCCTTGGGGCCCAGGCGGCGAGAGTTCAGCCGCTTTGCCTCTGCCGCACCCTGGCCAGCCTCTGGGCTCGGCTCTTGAGCAGGGGGCCGCCTCTTCCCATATGCCACAGGCTCCTTGGCCTTCGCACTCATTTTATGGCTCTCCTTCTGGGTGCCAGGGAGCTGGGCCATACTGGGGTTTTCCCCAGCCCAATGCAGGTTACCCTTATGGAGGTGGGTCAGCATATGATTCAGTGGCCGCGGGGGCGGTTCCGAGTGGTGACGCAGACCTACCTTTAGGTGACCATCTTTCAATGGCAACTAAAGATAAAATACTTAAAGGGGAGTTTGTAGATGTGTTTAGTCTACTTTACCGGGAGTTAGAAAAAAAGGACAAGGATAATTTGGATGACAGGGAAAAGGAGCGCTTGAAGCGCCGGGTAGTAGATAGGACATGGGCCAACTGGTTTCCGGGTTTCCTAATCTACGCAGCAGTCATAGTGCGACACCAGCCGTGGAGGGCCTCTTCGATGCTCCAGTATTTGGACATCATCTACAAGGCCTATACAGACTTCCCGAGCCCGGCTTGGTCGCAATATGACGAGCAATTTAGGATGAGGGCAGCCATTAACCCGGCCATGCGATGGGACCGGATATGTTCTAACTTGTGGCTGCAAATCATGTCTCCGGCCAGGTCTGCTTGGGGTGAGCGGTCTCATAGCGGCCATTCTGTTAAGAGGGCGCCAGTGCAGGCAGGTTCCCGCCCTGTGGCGGGGCAGGCGGGTCAACGACGCCAGCTTTGCTGGGAGTTTTCTTCCCAGGGAACCTGCGGTCGTAAGTCGTGCACTTTTAGGCATGAGTGCCCCTTGTGTGCCGGACCTCATCCCTTATCCAGTTGTCCACGGCCCAAGGGCCGTGGTGGGGGCAAAGGAGGCAAGTACTCAGGGGGGGGGAAGCCAGGCAACCCCCCTTTTGAAAAAGGGACCTATCCCGATTAAATTGGGAGTTCTGAGACGCTGGTTGCGTAGTTATCCAAGGATGGGCGACGGGGCCTACCCTTGGAAGGGTTCACTGTCAGTTTTCGTATTCCGTTTCAGGGGATGAGGGTTCCCTATTTGGCTAGCAATTTAAAGTCGGTTTTGGGCATGGAGGACATAGTTAGGGCCAAGATTGCCAAGGAGTGTCAGGAGGGCAGGGTTTTGGGCCCATTTGTTAGTCCACCAGTGGCCAATTTAAGAGTTTCCCCTTTAGGTGTAGTTCCAAAGAAGGCTCTTGGTGAGTTTCACCTCATTCATCACCTGTCCTACCCTCGGGGGGGGGGGTCGGTGAATGATGCTATCCCAGGTGATTTATGCACCGTCAAATACACTTCCTTTGATCAGGCCATGCGGGTGGTTCGCCTTTGTGGTGTGGGAGCCGAGTTGGCTAAATGTGACATTAAATCAGCCTTCCGGCTCCTTCCGGTGCACCCTGAGGATTTTGAGCTGCTCGGATTTGCCTTTGAAGGAAATTTTTACATGGATAGGGCTTTACCCATGGGATGCTCGGTGTCCTGTTCTGCTTTCGAGAGGTTCAGTTCCTTTTTGGAATGGGCCTTGAGAACCAGGACGGGTCTCTGTAGTACTGCCCATTATTTGGACGATTTTCTTTTTGCGGGCAAGAGGGGTTCCGGTCAGTGTCGTTTTCTGCTGGACAGTTTTGTCTACCTGGCTGATGAGCTGGGTGTCCCTCTTGCTCAGGAGAAAACTGAGGGCCCGACATCCACATTGACGTTTCTAGGTATTGAGATTGATACGGTTAGTTTGAGCTGCAGATTACCACGAGAAAAATTGGAAGCGTTAAAGGCGTGGGTTAGCGCTGTCAGGTCCCTTAAAAGAGTCACACTCCTGGAGTTGCAGCAGTTGGTAGGTCACATCAACTTTGCATGCAAAGTTGTGGCACCTGGCAGGGCATTTGTGAGGAGGTTATGTGATTTGATGAGAGGCCTCCGGCTCCCACACCATAGGACCAAGGTCTCCAAAGGGATGAGGGAGGACCTCTTCGTTTGGGAACAGTTTTTGGACTCGTTCAATGGGGGCTCTCCGTGGCGGGACGAGCTCTTGTTGGAGGCTGAGCTTCAGATCTCATCTGATGCGGCCGGCTCTTCCGGTTACGGAGTTTATTTTAGGGGGCATTGGTGTGCCGGGGACTGGCCTAGAGATTGGTTTCGGGCAGGTTGGGTCAAGGACCTCACCTTTCTGGAGTTTTTTCCAATTGTCGCAGCGGTGTGGATTTGGCCAGCCGATTTGGCTAATAGGACTGTCCATTTCTGGTGCGACAACCGGTCCACGGTTCATGTCATCAATTCCCTTACATCTAAATCCCCTAGGGTCATGGCCCTAGTTAGGGCTTTTACGTTGCAGTGCCTTAAATTTAATATTTTGTTTAGGGCCAGACACGTCCCGGGTGTCGCTAATGGGATCGCTGACGCTCTCTCTCGTAAACAGATGGAGAGGTTTCATCAGCTGGCTCCAGAGGCCGATCCGCTCCCGGCACGGATGCCCACAGAGGTGTGGGGGATTGGAGGGCTGAGGCCGACAGGGCAATGAGCCTGGCACTCGCCCCTTCTACTAGGAGAGCTTACCTGAAGGCCGGTAAGCAGTTTCTGGCCTTCAGGGCGGGAGCGGGTTTGCAGCAGGTCTGGCCTATTCCTGTGTCACACCTGATGCAGTTTGGTGTGACACTACGGAATGGTGGCCTTTCAGCTCACACAATCAGAGGCAAGCTGTCTGCGCTGGCTTTTGCCAGTAAGGCCTCAGGTCACAAGGACACCATGGGTGACTTCCGTCTCCGGAAGATGCTCGAAGGGTGGTCTCGGGAATCAATTAGGGCAGTTGACACTAGGGAACCTTTGACACCCACGGTCCTGAGAGGGCTGGAGGGCCAGTGGCCTTTTTGTTGTAGTGACAGCTACGAGGTGGGCCTGTTTCATGCCGCTTCGTTGACCGCCTTTTTTGGGGGCACTCAGGATTAGCGAGCTGGTGGCAGGCTCTCGGGCTGATGTCTCCGGTGCAGCTTTGGAGCTTAGGGACGTATCAATCCTTAATTTTCAGCTACGGATTAGGTTGCGTAGATCTAAAACTGATCAGAGGGGTAAGGGGAGTGTGCTGGAACTAGGGTCTAGTTCGGAGTCAGCACTGTGCCCAGTCGCCGCCATGAGGCGGTACCTGACACTTCGGGGTGATGGCCCGGGCTATTTATTTCGGCATAGTGACAGCACCCCCCTTACGAAGTTTTAGTTTTGGACCGTAACTCGGAAGGCCTTGATCCGGCGGGGTCTGGGCGGTGTTCGTTTTTGCTCCCATTCTTTTCGAATTGGGGCAGCCTCGACTGCTGCCGCAATGGGGTACCCAGATAGGAAAATACAGAGGATCGGGCGTTGGAAATCTGGATGCTATAAGAGTTATGTTAGGCGTTGTACCTTGTAAGTCGTTGTAGTTTCATTCAGATGTTTGTTAATAAAGTTCTTTTTACAGGTGCTGCAGGCCGTGAGACAAGACGAAGGGTCATAGTCTGCGGCCACAGCATGGTCTTTTGGGCGGCTCATCGGGCGAGGAGAACCTCTTTCGGCTCCCAGCTTGGCCTCAGCGAAGTGGCGACAGTTGAGTGGTTGGGGAGGAGGGGCATGAGATGGCCGGCGCTCCTCCCGTTGTTGTTTGAGGAGAGGCGGGGCCCCCCCCTCATGTGCTAGTCATACACCTGGGGGGCAACGATTTGGGTTTGGTCAAGGGCGTGGCCCTTGTGATGCAGGCCAGGGCTGATTTGGCACTGATCAGGTCACGGTGGCCTGGTGTGCAGATAGTCTGGTCTGCCATGCTCCCCCGTCTGGTTTGGAGGCATGCCGGTGACCCCAGGTGTATGGACAGGGCTAGGCGTAATGCTAACAGCCAACTTCGCACGGCCATGGAGTCCGGGTTGGGTCTCTTTTTGCCGCACCCAAGCATACAGGTCAGGTTCCCGGACCTGTATCGCCCTGATGGGGTGCACCTCTCAAACAAGGGCAATGGGTTATTTCTAGAGGACTTGCAGCACGGGATTCGGATGGCTCTCGGTTGCCGTGTGGGGTAAGCAAAGGCCAAAGCAGAGGCTTGGATTTGCTTGTGGTAGGTTTATGCAAGCAAGAAAATGGAACTGGTGGGTGCCTCACGGCATATCCCTGTTGGGAACAGGAGGTCATCAGGAACCACCTTAGGGCCTTGCGGTCTGGGGAGGTGAATGGTGATCGCCTCTGGGAACCTCTCAGACTAGGCTCCTCCCTGAAGGTCTGTGCAGCCTCAGGGGTAGGCGCCCCTGGGAGGGGATGCCAGTATGCTGGGCCGCCGGTTACGAGCCAGAATCTCACTGGGTCAAGACTGGGGCTAGGTTACCTGCCCATTACAAGGGCAAGGAGGCTGTGTCTGGGAATGACGCCTGCCTTGCCTGTTCCTGTGCTTGCTTAGTTTACCCGTTGCTGCATGTTCTGTTTAAATAGTTAATAAAGTGGCCCTTGTTTGATTCCAAACCTGTTGTCTGTCTCGTTATTTCATGCTGGGGTGGCAATAGTTGTATAGAAGGTGGCTTCATTTCATTGTATATGTACTCAACCATATAAAAGCATGATATAGCAACTGAAAGAGCAGTTACATTGAATGCAAGAGATACATTCATCAGATTTTGAAGTTGGTTGTACAAGGAGTGATTACTGACACTGTATTGATATCACGTTGTAAAACCTAGAAATTTCACTGTTGTCTAACCAAGAGATCGCAGAAGAGTAATCAATGAATACTATACAAGAAATACATTGGATTGTAAATTGTAATAGTTTGTTACACAAAATGACTTTCTGCGTTACTCCCGAGGAATCCCACTGAGTGGCAGTATGGAGCACCTTTTTACTGTAGTTGTATAGAAGGTGGCTTCATTTAATTGTATATGTACTCAACCATATAAAATCAAGATATATCAACTGTAAGAGCAATTACATTGAATGCAAGAGATACATTCATCAGATTTTGAAGTTGGTTGTACAAGGAGTGATAACTGACACTGTACTGATATCACTTTGTAAAACGTAGAAATTTCACTGTTGTCTAACCAAGAGTTCACAGAAGAGTAATCAATGAATACTATACAAGAAATACATTGGATTGTAAATTGTAATAGTTTGTTACACAAAATGACTTTCTGCGTTACTCCCGAGGAATCCCACTGAGTGGCAGTATGGAGCACCTTTTTGCTATAGTTGTATAGAAGGTGGCTTCATTTCATTGTATATGTACTCAACCATATAAAAGCATGATATAGCAACTGTAAGAGCAGTTACATTGAATGGCAGAGATACATTCATCAGATTTTCAAGTTGTTTGTACAAGGAGTGATAACTGACACTGTACTGATATCACTTTGTAAAACCTAGAAATATCACTATCCTGTAACCAACAGATCATTGAAAAGAGTAATCAATGAATACTATACAAGAAATTGTATATTGTAATAGTTTGTTACACAAATTGACTTTCTGCGTTACTCCCGAGGAATCCCACTGAGTGGCAGTATGGAGCACCTTTTTACTATAGTTGTATAGAAGGTGGCTTCATTTTATTGTATATGTACTCAACCATTTACAAACATGATATAGCAACTGTAAGAGCAGTTACATTGAATGCAAGAGATACATTCATCAGATTTTGAAGTTGGTTGTACAAGGAGTGATTACTGACACTGTATTGATATCACGTTGTAAAACCTAGAAATTTCACTGTTGTCTAACCAAGAGATCGCAGAAGAGTAATCAATGAATACTATACAAGAAATACATTGGATTGTAAATTGTAATAGTTTGTTACACAAAATGACTTTCTGCGTTACTCGTGAGGAATCCCACTGAGTGGCAGTATGGAGCACCTTTTTACTGTAGTTGTATAGAAGGTGGCTTCATTTCATTGTATATGTACTCAACCATATAAAAGCATGATATAGCAACGGTAAGAGCAGTTACATTGAATGCAAGAGATACATTCATCAGATTTTGAAGTTGGTTGTACAAGGAGTGATAACTGACACTGTACTGATATCACTTTGTAAAACGTAGAAATTTCACTGTTGTCTAACCAAGAGTTCACAGAAGAGTAATCAATGAAAACTATCCAAGAAATACATTGGATTGTAAATTGTAATAGTTTGTTACACAAAATGACTTTCTGCGTTACTCCCGAGGAATCCCACTAAGTGGCAGTATGGAGCACCTTTTTGCTATAGTTGTATAGAAGGTGGCTTCATTTCATTGTATATGTACTCAACCATATAAAAGCATGATATAGCAACTGTAAGAAGAGTTACATTGAATGCCAGAGATACATTCATCAGATTTTGAAGTTGGTTGTACAAGGAGTGATAACTGACACTGTACTGATATCACTTTGTAAAACCTAGAAATATCACTATCCTGTAACCAACAGATCATTGAAAAGAGTAATCAATGAATACTATACAAGAAATTGTATATTGTAATAGTTTGTTACACAAAATGACTTTCTGCGTTACTCACGAGGAATCCCACTGAGTGGCAGTATGGAGCACCTTTTTACTATACTTGTATAGAAGGTGGCTTCATTTCATTGTATATGTACTCAACCATATAAAAGCATGATATAGCAACTGTAAGAGCAGTTACATTGAATGCAAGAGATACATTCATCAGATTTTAAAGTTGGTTGTACAAGGAGTGATAACTGACACTGTCCTGATATCACTTTGTAAAACGTAGAAATTTCACTGTTGTCTAACCAAGAGTTCACAGAAGAGTAATCAATGAATACTATACAAGAAATACATTGGATTGTAAATTGTAATAGTTTGTTACACAAAATGACTTTCTGCGTTACTCCCGAGGAATCCCACTGAGTGGCAGTATGGAGCACCTTTTTGCTATAGTTGTATAGAAGGTGGCTTCATTTCATTGTATATGTACTCAACCATATAAAAGCATGATATAACAACTGTAAGAGCAGTTAAATTGAATGCCAGAGATACATTAATCAGATTTTGAAGTTCTTTGTACAAGGAGTGATAACTGACACTGTACTGATATCACTTTGTAAAACGAAGAAATTTCACTGTTGTCTAACCAAGAGTTCACAGAAGAGTAATCAATGAATACTATACAAGAAATATATTGGATTGTAAATTGTAATAGTTTGTTATACAAAATAACTTTCTGCGTTACTCCCGAGGAATCCCACTGAGTGGAAGTATGGAGCACCTTTTTGCCATAGTTGTATAGAAGGTGGCTTCATTTCATTGTATATGTACTCAACCATATAAAAGCATGATATAGCAACTGTAAGAGCAGTTACATTGAATGCAAGAGATACGTTCATCAGATTTTGAAGTTGTTTGTACAAGGAGTGATTACTGACACTGTATTGATATCACGTTGGAAAACCTAGAAATTTCACTGTTGTCTAACCAAGCGATCGCAGAAGAGTAATCAACGAATACTATACAAGAAATACATTGGATTGTAAATTGTAATAGTTTGTTACACAAAATGACTTTCTGCGTTACTCCCGAGGAATCCCACTGAGTGGCAGTATGGAGCACCTTTTTACTGTAGTTGTATAGAAGGTGGCTTCATTTAATTGTATATGAACTCAACCATATAAAATCAAGATATATCAACTGTAAGAGCAATTACATTGAATGCAAGAGTAATCAATGAATACTATACAAGAAATACATTGGATTGTAAATTGTAATTGTTTGTTACACAAAATAACTTTCTGCGTTACTCCCGAGGAATCCCACTGAGTGGCAGTATGGAGCAATCAATGAATTGCTATAGTCTACAAGAAATAAATCAATGAATTGCTATAGTCTACAAGAAATAAATTGGATTGTAAATTGTAATAGTTTGTTACACAAAATGACTTTCTGCGTTACTCCCGAGAAATCCCACTGAGTGGCAGTATGGAGCACCTTTTTACTGTAGTTGTATAGAAGGTGGCTTCATTTAATTGTATATATACTCAACCATATAAAATCAAGATATATCAACTGTAAGAGCAATTACATTGAATGCAAGAGATACATTCATCAGATTTTGAAGTTGGTTGTACAAGGAGTGATAACTGACACTGTACTGATATCACTTTGTAAAACGTAGAAATTTCACTGTTGTCTAACCAAGAGTTCACAGAAGAGTAATCAATGAATACTATACAAGAAATATATTGGATTGTAAATTGTAATAGTTTGTTACAAAAAATGAATTTCTGCGTTACTCCCGAGGAATCCCACTGAGTGGCAGTATGGAGCACCTTTTTGCTATAGTTGTATAGAAGGTGGCTTCATTTCATTGTATATGTACTCAACCATATAAAAGCATGATATAACAACTGTAAGAGCAGTTACATTGAATGCCAGAGATACATTCATCAGATTTTGAAGTTGTTTGTACAAGGAGTAATAACTGACACTGTACTGATATCACTTTGTAAAACCTAGAAATATCACTATCCTGTAACCAACAGATCATTGAAAAGAGTAATCAATGAATACTATACAAGAAATTGTATATTGTAATAGTTTGTTACACAAATTGACTTTCTGCGTTACTCCCGAGGAATCCCACTGAGTGGAAGTATGGAGCACCTTTTTACTATAGTTGTATAGAAGGTGGCTTCATTTCATTGTATATGTACTCAACCATATAAAAGCATGATATAGCAACTGTAAGAGTAGTTACATTGAATGCAAGAGATACATTCATCAGATTTTGAAGTTGGTTGTACAAGGAGTGATTACTGACACTGTATTGATATCACGTTGTAAAACCTAGAAATTTCACTGTTGTCTAACCAAGAGATCGCAGAAGAGTAATCAATGAATACTATACAAGAAATACATTGGATTGTAAATTGTAATAGTTTGTTACACAAAATGACTTTCTGCGTTACTCGCGAGGAATCCCACTGAGTGGCAGTATGGAGCACCTTTTTACTGTAGTTGTATAGAAGGTGGCTTCATTTCATTGTATATGTACTCAACCATATAAAAGCATGATATAGCAACGGTAAGAGCAGTTACATTGAATGCAAGAGATACATTCATCAGATTTTGAAGTTGGTTGTACAAGGAGTGATAACTGACACTGTCCTGATATCACTTTGTAAAACGTAGAAATTTCACTGTTGTCTAACCAAGAGTTCACAGAAGAGTAATCAATGAATACTATACAAAAAATACATTGGATTGTAAATAGTAATAGTTTGTTACACAAAATGACTTTCTGCGTTACTCCCGAGGAATCCCACTAAGTGGCAGTATGGAGCACCTTTTTGCTATAGTTGTATAGAAGGTGGCTTCATTTCATTGTATATGTACTCAACCATATAAAAGCATGATATAGCAAGTGTAAGAGCAGTTACATTGAATGGCAGAGATACATTCATCAGATTTTGAAGTTGTTTCTACAAGGAGTGATAACTGACACTGTACTGATATCACTTTGTAAAACCTAGAAATATCACTATCCTGTAACCAACAGATCATTGAAAAGAGTAATCAATGAATACTATACAAGAAATTGTATATTGTAATAGTTTGTTACACAAAATGACTTTCTGCGTTACTCACGAGGAATCCCACTGAGTGGCAGTATGGAGCACCTTTTTACTGTAGTTGTATAGAAGGTGGCTTCATTTAATTGTATATGAACTCAACCATATAAAATCAAGATATATCAACTGTAAGAGCAATTACATTGAATGCAAGAGATACATTCATCAGATTTTGAAGTTGTTTGTACAAGGAGTGATTACTGACACTGTATTGATATCACTTTGTAAAACCTAGAAATTTCACTGTTGTCTAACCAAGAGTTCACAGAAGAGTAATCAATGAATACTATACAAAAAATACATTGGATTGTAAATTGTAATTGTTTGTTACACAAAATGACTTTCTGCGTTACTCCCGAGGAATCCCACTGAGTGGCAGTATGGAGCACCTTTTTGCTATAGTTGTATAGAAGGTGGCTTCATTTCATTGTATATGTACTCAACCATATAAAAGCATGATATAGCAACTGTAAGAAGAGTTACATTGAATGCCAGAGATACATTCATCAGATTTTGAAGTTGGTTGTACAAGGAGTGATAACTGACACTGTACTGATATCACTTTGTAAAACCTAGAAATATCACTATCCTGTAACCAACAGATCATTGAAAAGAGTAATCAATGAATACTATACAAGAAATTATATATTGTAATAGTTTGTTACACAAAATGACTTTCTGCGTTACTCCTGAGGAATCCCACTGAGTGGCAGTATGGAGCACCTTTTTGCTATAGTTGTATAGAAGGTGGCTTCATTTCATTGTATATGTACTCAACCATATAAAAGCATGATATAGCAACTGTAAGAGCAGTTACATTGAATGCCAGAGATACATTCATCAGATTTTGAAGTTGTTTGTACAAGGAGTGATAACTGACACTGTACTGATATCACTTTGTAAAACCTAGAAATATCACTATCCTGTAACCAACAGATCATTGAAAAGAGTAATCAATGAATACTATACAAGAAATTATATATTGTAATAGTTTGTTACACAAAATGACTTTCTGCGTTACTCCCGAGGAATCCCACTGAGTGGCAGTATGGAGCTCCTTTTTACTATAGTTGTATAGAAGGTGGCTTCATTTCATTGTATATGTACTCAACCATATAAAAGCATGATATAGCAACTGTAAGAGCAGTTACATTGAATGCAAGAGATACATTCATCAGATTTTGAAGTTGGTTGTACAAGGAGTGATTACTGACACTGTATTGATATCACGTTGTAAAGCCTAGAAATTTCACTGTTGTCTACCCAAGAGATCGCAGAAGAGTAATCAATGAATAGTATACAAGAAATAAATTGGATTGTAAATTGTAATAGTTTGTTACACAAAATGACTTTCTGCGTTACTCCCGAGGAATCCCACTGAGTGGCAGTATGGAGCACCTTTTTACTGTAGTTGTATAGAAGGTGGCTTCATTTAATTGTATATGTACTCAACCATATAAAATCAAGATATATCAACTGTAAGAGCAATTACATTGAATGCAAGAGATACATTCATCAGATTTTGAAGTTGGTTGTATAAGGAGTGATAACTGACACTGTACTGATATCACTTTGTAAAACGTAGAAATTTCACTGTTGTCTAACCAAGAGTTCACAGAAGAGTAATCAATGAATACTATACAAGAAATATATTGGATTCTAAATTGTAATCGTTTGTTACAAAAAATGAATTTCTGCGTTACTCCCGAGGAATCCCACTGAGTGGCAGTATGGAGCACCTTTTTGCTATAGTTGTATAGAAGGTGGCTTCATTTCATTGTATATGTACTCAACCATATAAAAGCATGATATAACAACTGTAAGAGCAGTTACATTGAATGCCAGAGATACATTCATCAGATTTTGAAGTTGTTTGTACAAGGAGTGATAACTGACACTGTACTGATATCACTTTGTAAAACCTAGAAATATCACTATCCTGTAACCAACAGATCATTGAAAAGAGTAATCAATGAATACTATACAAGAAATTGTATATTGTAATAGTTTGTTACACAAATTGACTTTCTGCGTTACTCCCGAGGAATCCCACTGAGTGGAAGTATGGAGCACCTTTTTACTATAGTTGTATAGAAGGTGGCTTCATTTCATTGTATATGTACTCAACCATATAAAAGCATGATATAGTAACTGTAAGAGTAGTTACATTGAATGCAAGAGATACATTCATCAGATTTTGAAGTTGGTTGTACAAGGAGTGATTACTGACACTGTATTGATATCACGTTGTAAAACCTAGAAATTTCACTGTTGTCTAACCAAGAGATCGCAGAAGAGTAATCAATGAATACTATACAAGAAATACATTGGATTGTAAATTGTAATAGTTTGTTACACAAAATGACTTTCTGCGTTACTCGCGAGGAATCCCACTGAGTGGCAGTATGGAGCACCTTTTTACTGTAGTTGTATAGAAGGTGGCTTCATTTCATTGTATATGTACTCAACCATATAAAAGCATGATATAGCAACGGTAAGAGCAGTTACATTGAATGCAAGAGATACATTCATCAGATTTTGAAGTTGGTTGTACAAGGAGTGATAACTGACACTGTCCTGATATCACTTTGTAAAACGTAGAAATTTCACTGTTGTCTAACCAAGAGTTCACAGAAGAGTAATCAATGAATACTATACAAGAAATATATTGGATTCTAAATTGTAATCGTTTGTTACAAAAAATGAATTTCTGCGTTACTCCCGAGGAATCCCACTGAGTGGCAGTATGGAGCACCTTTTTGCTATAGTTGTATAGAAGGTGGCTTCATTTCATTGTATATGTACTCAACCATATAAAAGCATGATATAACAACTGTAAGAGCAGTTACATTGAATGCCAGAGATACATTCATCAGATTTTGAAGTTGTTTGTACAAGGAGTGATAACTGACACTGTACTGATATCACTTTGTAAAACCTAGAAATATCACTATCCTGTAACCAACAGATCATTGAAAAGAGTAATCAATGAATACTATACAAGAAATTGTATATTGTAATAGTTTGTTACACAAATTGACTTTCTGCGTTACTCCCGAGGAATCCCACTGAGTGGAAGTATGGAGCACCTTTTTACTATAGTTGTATAGAAGGTGGCTTCATTTCATTGTATATGTACTCAACCATATAAAAGCATGATATAGTAACTGTAAGAGTAGTTACATTGAATGCAAGAGATACATTCATCAGATTTTGAAGTTGGTTGTACAAGGAGTGATTACTGACACTGTATTGATATCACGTTGTAAAACCTAGAAATTTCACTGTTGTCTAACCAAGAGATCGCAGAAGAGTAATCAATGAATACTATACAAGAAATACATTGGATTGTAAATTGTAATAGTTTGTTACACAAAATGACTTTCTGCGTTACTCGCGAGGAATCCCACTGAGTGGCAGTATGGAGCACCTTTTTACTGTAGTTGTATAGAAGGTGGCTTCATTTCATTGTATATGTACTCAACCATATAAAAGCATGATATAGCAACGGTAAGAGCAGTTACATTGAATGCAAGAGATACATTCATCAGATTTTGAAGTTGGTTGTACAAGGAGTGATAACTGACACTGTCCTGATATCACTTTGTAAAACGTAGAAATTTCACTGTTGTCTAACCAAGAGTTCACAGAAGAGTAATCAATGAATACTATACAAAAAATACATTGGATTGTAAATAGTAATAGTTTGTTACACAAAATGACTTTCTGCGTTACTCCCGAGGAATCCCACTAAGTGGCAGTATGGAGCACCTTTTTGCTATAGTTGTATAGAAGGTGGCTTCATTTCATTGTATATGTACTCAACCATATAAAAGCATGATATAGCAAGTGTAAGAGCAGTTACATTGAATGGCAGAGATACATTCATCAGATTTTGAAGTTGTTTCTACAAGGAGTGATAACTGACACTGTACTGATATCACTTTGTAAAACCTAGAAATATCACTATCCTGTAACCAACAGATCATTGAAAAGAGTAATCAATGAATACTATACAAGAAATTGTATATTGTAATAGTTTGTTACACAAAATGACTTTCTGCGTTACTCACGAGGAATCCCACTGAGTGGCAGTATGGAGCACCTTTTTACTGTAGTTGTATAGAAGGTGGCTTCATTTAATTGTATATGAACTCAACCATATAAAATCAAGATATATCAACTGTAAGAGCAATTACATTGAATGCAAGAGATACATTCATCAGATTTTGAAGTTGTTTGTACAAGGAGTGATTACTGACACTGTATTGATATCACTTTGTAAAACCTAGAAATTTCACTGTTGTCTAACCAAGAGTTCACAGAAGAGTAATCAATGAATACTATACAAAAAATACATTGGATTGTAAATTGTAATTGTTTGTTACACAAAATGACTTTCTGCGTTACTCCCGAGGAATCCCACTGAGTGGCAGTATGGAGCACCTTTTTGCTATAGTTGTATAGAAGGTGGCTTCATTTCATTGTATATGTACTCAACCATATAAAAGCATGATATAGCAACTGTAAGAAGAGTTACATTGAATGCCAGAGATACATTCATCAGATTTTGAAGTTGGTTGTACAAGGAGTGATAACTGACACTGTACTGATATCACTTTGTAAAACCTAGAAATATCACTATCCTGTAACCAACAGATCATTGAAAAGAGTAATCAATGAATACTATACAAGAAATTATATATTGTAATAGTTTGTTACACAAAATGACTTTCTGCGTTACTCCTGAGGAATCCCACTGAGTGGCAGTATGGAGCACCTTTTTGCAATACTTGTATAGAAGGTGGCTTCATTTCATTGTATATGTACTCAACCATATAAAAGCATGATATAGCAACTGTAAGAGCAGTTACATTGAATGCCAGAGATACATTCATCAGATTTTGAAGTTGTTTGTACAAGGAGTGATAACTGACACTGTACTGATATCACTTTGTAAAACCTAGAAATATCACTATCCTGTAACCAACAGATCATTGAAAAGAGTAATCAATGAATACTATACAAGAAATTATATATTGTAATAGTTTGTTACACAAAATGACTTTCTGCGTTACTCCCGAGGAATCCCACTGAGTGGCAGTATGGAGCTCCTTTTTACTATAGTTGTATAGAAGGTGGCTTCATTTCATTGTATATGTACTCAACCATATAAAAGCATGATATAGCAACTGTAAGAGCAGTTACATTGAATGCAAGAGATACATTCATCAGATTTTGAAGTTGGTTGTACAAGGAATGATTACTGACACTGTATTGATATCACGTTGTAAAACCTAGAAATTTCACTGTTGTCTACCCAAGAGTTCGCAGAAGAGTAATCAATGAATAGTATACAAGAAATAAATTGGATTGTAAATTGTAATAGTTTGTTACACAAAATGACTTTCTGCGTTACTCCCGAGGAATCCCACTGAGTGGCAGTATGGAGCACCTTTTTACTGTAGTTGTATAGAAGGTGGCTTCATTTAATTGTATATGTACTCAACCATATAAAATCAAGATATATCAACTGTAAGAGCAATTACATTGAATGCAAGAGATACATTCATCAGATTTTGAAGTTGGTTGTATAAGGAGTGATAACTGACACTGTACTGATATCACTTTGTAAAACGTAGAAATTTCACTGTTGTCTAACCAAGAGTTCACAGAAGAGTAATCAATGAATACTATACAAGAAATATATTGGATTCTAAATTGTAATCGTTTGTTACAAAAAATGAATTTCTGCGTTACTCCCGAGGAATCCCACTGAGTGGCAGTATGGAGCACCTTTTTGCTATAGTTGTATAGAAGGTGGCTTCATTTCATTGTATATGTACTCAACCATATAAAAGCATGATATAACAACTGTAAGAGCAGTTACATTGAATGCCAGAGATACATTCATCAGATTTTGAAGTTGTTTGTACAAGGAGTGATAACTGACACTGTACTGATATCACTTTGTAAAACCTAGAAATATCACTATCCTGTAACCAACAGATCATTGAAAAGAGTAATCAATGAATACTATACAAGAAATTGTATATTGTAATAGTTTGTTACACAAATTGACTTTCTGCGTTACTCCCGAGGAATCCCACTGAGTGGAAGTATGGAGCACCTTTTTACTATAGTTGTATAGAAGGTGGCTTCATTTCATTGTATATGTACTCAACCATATAAAAGCATGATATAGTAACTGTAAGAGTAGTTACATTGAATGCAAGAGATACATTCATCAGATTTTGAAGTTGGTTGTACAAGGAGTGATTACTGACACTGTATTGATATCACGTTGTAAAACCTAGAAATTTCACTGTTGTCTAACCAAGAGATCGCAGAAGAGTAATCAATGAATACTATACAAGAAATACATTGGATTGTAAATTGTAATAGTTTGTTACACAAAATGACTTTCTGCGTTACTCGCGAGGAATCCCACTGAGTGGCAGTATGGAGCACCTTTTTACTGTAGTTGTATAGAAGGTGGCTTCATTTCATTGTATATGTACTCAACCATATAAAAGCATGATATAGCAACGGTAAGAGCAGTTACATTGAATGCAAGAGATACATTCATCAGATTTTGAAGTTGGTTGTACAAGGAGTGATAACTGACACTGTACTGATATCACTTTGTAAAACGTAGAAATTTCACTGTTGTCTAACCAAGAGTTCACAGAAGAGTAATCAATGAATACTATACAAAAAATACATTCGATTGTAAATAGTAATAGTTTGTTATACAAAATGACTTTCTGTGTTACTCCCGAGGAATCCCACTAAGTGGCAGTATGGAGCACCTTTTTGCTATAGTTGTATAGAAGGTGGCTTCATTTCATTGTATATGTACTCAACCATATAAAAGCATGATATAGCAACTGTAAGAGCAGTTACATTGAATGGCAGAGATACATTCATCAGATTTTGAAGTTGTTTGTACAAGGAGTGATAACTGACACTGTACTGATATCACTTTGTAAAACCTAGAAATATCACTATCCTGTAACCAACAGATCATTGAAAAGAGTAATCAATGAATACTATACAAGAAATTGTATATTGTAATAGTTTGTTACACAAAATGACTTTCTGCGTTACTCACGAGGAATCCCACTGAGTGGCAGTATGGAGCACCTTTTTACTGTAGTTGTATAGAAGGTGGCTTCATTTAATTGTATATGAACTCAACCATATAAAATCAAGATATATCAACTGTAAGAGCAATTACATTGAATGCAAGAGATACATTCATCAGATTTTGAAGTTGTTTGTACAAGGAGTGATTACTGACACTGTATTGATATCACTTTGTAAAACCTAGAAATTTCACTGTTGTCTAACCAAGAGTTCACAGAAGAGTAATCAATGAATACTATACAAAAAATACATTGGATTGTAAATTGTAATTGTTTGTTACACAAAATAACTTTCTGCGTTACTCCCGAGGAATCCCACTGAGTGGCAGTATGGAGCACCTTTTTGCTATAGTTGTATAGAAGGTGGCTTCATTTCATTGTATATGTACTCAACCATATAAAAGCATGATATAGCAACTGTAAGAAGAGTTACATTGAATGCCAGAGATACATTCATCAGATTTTGAAGTTGGTTGTACAAGGAGTGATAACTGACACTGTACTGATATCACTTTGTAAAACCTAGAAATATCACTATCCTGTAACCAACAGATCATTGAAAAGAGTAATCAATGAATACTATACAAGAAATTATATATTGTAATAGTTTGTTACACAAAATGACTTTCTGCGTTACTCCTGAGGAATCCCACTGAGTGGCAGTATGGAGCACCTTTTTGCTATAGTTGTATAGAAGGTGGCTTCATTTCATTGTATATGTACTCAACCAAATAAAAGCATGATATAGCAACGGTAAGAGCAGTTACATTGAATGCCAGAGATACATTCATCAGATTTTGAAGTTGTTTGTACAAGGAGTGATAACTGACACTGTACTGATATCACTTTGTAAAACCTAGAAATATCACTATCCTGTAACCAACAGATCATTGAAAAGAGTAATCAATGAATACTATACAAGAAATTATATATTGTAATAGTTTGTTACAAAAAATGACTTTCTGCGTTACTCCCGAGGAATCCCACTGAGTGGCAGTATGGAGCTCCTTTTTACTATAGTTGTATAGAAGGTGGCTTCATTTCATTGTATATGTACTCAACCATATAAAAGCATGATATAGCAACTGTAAGAGCAGTTACATTGAATGCAAGAGATACATTCATCAGATTTTGAAGCTGGTTGTACAAGGTGTGATTACTGACACTGTATTGATATCACGTTGTAAAACCTAGAAATTTCACTGTCGTCTAACCAAGAGATCGCAGAAGAGTAATCAATGAATAGTATACAAGAAATAAATTGGATTGTAAATTGTAATAGTTTGTTACACAAAATGACTTTCTGCGTTACTCCCGAGGAATCCCACTGAGTGGCAGTATGGAGCACCTTTTTGCTATAGTTGTATAGAAGGTGGCTTCATTTCATTGTATATGTACTCAACCATATAAAAGCATGATATAGCAACTGTAAGAGCAGTTACATTGAATGCCAGAGATACATTCATCAGATTTTGAAGTTGTTTGTACAAGGAGTGATAACTGACACTGTACTGATATCACTTTGTAAAACCTAGAAATATCACTATCCTGTAACCAACAGATCATTGAAAAGAGTAATCAATGAATACTATACAAGAAATTGTATATTGTAATAGTTTGTTACACAAAATGACTTTCTGCGTTACTCACGAGGAATCCCACTGAGTGGCAGTATGGAGCACCTTTTTACTGTAGTTGTATAGAAGGTGGCTTCATTTAATTGTATATGAACTCAACCATATAAAATCAAGATATATCAACTGTAAGAGCAATTACATTGAATGCAAGAGATACATTCATCAGATTTTGAAGTTGTTTGTACAAGGAGTGATTACTGACACTGTATTGATATCACTTTGTAAAACCTAGAAATTTCACTGTTGTCTAACCAAGAGTTCACAGAAGAGTAATCAATGAATACTATACAAAAAATACATTGGATTGTAAATTGTAATTGTTTGTTACACAAAAAAACTTTCTGCGTTACTCCCGAGGAATCCCACTGAGTGGCAGTATGGAGCACCTTTTTGCTATAGTTGTATAGAAGGTGGCTTCATTTCATTGTATATGTACTCAACCATATAAAAGCATGATATAGCAACTGTAAGAAGAGTTACATTGAATGCCAGAGATACATTCATCAGATTTTGAAGTTGGTTGTACAAGGAGTGATAACTGACACTGTACTGATATCACTTTGTAAAACCTAGAAATATCACTATCCTGTAACCAACAGATCATTGAAAAGAGTAATCAATGAATACTATACAAGAAATTATATATTGTAATAGTTTGTTACACAAAATGACTTTCTGCGTTACTCCTGAGGAATCCCACTGAGTGGCAGTATGGAGCACCTTTTTGCTATAGTTGTATAGAAGGTGGCTTCATTTCATTGTATATGTACTCAACCAAATAAAAGCATGATATAGCAACGGTAAGAGCAGTTACATTGAATGCCAGAGATACATTCATCAGATTTTGAAGTTGTTTGTACAAGGAGTGATAACTGACACTGTACTGATATCACTTTGTAAAACCTAGAAATATCACTATCCTGTAACCAACAGATCATTGAAAAGAGTAATCAATGAATACTATACAAGAAATTATATATTGTAATAGTTTGTTACAAAAAATGACTTTCTGCGTTACTCCCGAGGAATCCCACTGAGTGGCAGTATGGAGCTCCTTTTTACTATAGTTGTATAGAAGGTGGCTTCATTTCATTGTATATGTACTCAACCATATAAAAGCATGATATAGCAACTGTAAGAGCAGTTACATTGAATGCAAGAGATACATTCATCAGATTTTGAAGCTGGTTGTACAAGGTGTGATTACTGACACTGTATTGATATCACGTTGTAAAACCTAGAAATTTCACTGTCGTCTAACCAAGAGATCGCAGAAGAGTAATCAATGAATAGTATACAAGAAATAAATTGGATTGTAAATTGTAATAGTTTGTTACACAAAATGACTTTCTGCGTTACTCCCGAGGAATCCCACTGAGTGGCAGTATGGAGCACCTTTTTGCTATAGTTGTATAGAAGGTGGCTTCATTTCATTGTATATGGACTCAACCATATAAAAGCATGATATAGCAACTCTAAGAGCAGTTACATTGAATGCCAGAGATACATTCATCAGATTTTGAAGTTGTTTGTACAAGGAGTGATAACTGACACTGTACTGATATCACTTTGTAAAACCTAGAAATATCACTATCCTGTAACCAACAGATCATTGAAAAGAGTAATCAATGAATACTATACAAGAAATTGTATATTGTAATAGTTTGTTACACAAAATGACTTTCTGCGTTACTCCCGAGGAATCCCACTGAGTGGCAGTATGGAGCACCTTTTTGCTATAGTTGTATAGAAGGTGGCTTCATTTCATTGTATATGTACTCAACCATATAAAAGCATAATATAGCAACTGTAAGAGCAGTTACATTGAATGCAAGAGATACATTCATCAGATTTTGAAGTTGGTTGTACAAGGAGTGATTACTGACACTGTATTGATATCACGTTGTAAAACCTAGAAATTTCACTGTTGTCTAACCAAGAGATCGCAGAAGAGTAATCAATGAATACTATACAAGAAATACATTGGATTGTAAATTGTAATAGTTTGTTACACAAAATGACTTTCTGCGTTACTCCCGAGGAATCCCACTGAGTGGCAGAATGGAGCACCTTTTTACTGTAGTTGTATAGAAGGTGGCTTCATTTCATTGTATATGTACTCAACCATATAAAAGCATGATATTGCAACGGTAAGAGCAGTTACATTGAATGCAAGAGATACATTCATCAGATTTTGAAGTTGGTTGTACAAGGAGTGATAACTGACACTGTACTGATATCACTTTGTAAAAGGTAGAAATTTCACTGTTGTCTAACCAAGAGTTCACAGAAGAGTAATCAATGAATACTATCCAAGAAATACATTGGATTGTAAATTGTAATAGTTTGTTACACAAAATGACTTTCTGCGTTACTCCCGAGGAATCCCACTAAGTGGCAGTATGGAGCACCTTTTTGCTATAGTTGTGTAGAAGGTGGCTTCATTTCATTGTATATGTACTCAACCATATAAAAGCATGATATAGCAACTGTAAGAGCAGTTACATTGAATGGCAGAGATACATTCATCAGATTTTGAAGTCGTTTTACAAGGAGTGATAACTGACAATGTACTGATATCACTTTGTAAAACCTAGAAATATCACTATCCTGTAACCAACAGATCATTGAAAAGAGTAATCAATGAATACTATACAAGAAATTGTATATTGTAATAGTTTGTTACACAAAATGACTTTCTGCGTTACTCACGAGGAATCCCACTGAGTGGCAGTATGGAGCACCTTTTTACTATACTTGTATAGAAGGTGGCTTCATTTCATTGTATATGTACTCAACCATATAAAAGCATGATATAGCAACGGTAAGAGCAGTTACATTGAATGCAAGAGATACATTCATCAGATTTTGAAGTTGGTTGTACAAGGAGTGATAACTGACACTGTCCTGATATCACTTTGTAAAACGTAGAAATTTCACTGTTGTCTAACCAAGAGTTCACAGAAGAGTAATCAATGAATACTATACAAAAAATACATTGGATTGTAAATAGTAATAGTTTGTTACACAAAATGACTTTCTGCGTTACTCCCGAGAAATCCCACTAAGTGGCAGTATGGAGCACCTTTTTGCTATAGTTGTATAGAAGGTGGCTTCATTTCATTGTATATGTACTCAACCATATAAAAGCATGATATAGCAAGTGTAAGAGCAGTTACATTGAATGGCAGAGATACATTCATCAGATTTTGAAGTTGTTTCTACAAGGAGTGATAACTGACACTGTACTGATATCACTTTGTAAAACCTAGAAATATCACTATCCTGTAACCAACAGATTATTGAAAAGAGTAATCAATGAATACTATACAAGAAATTGTATATTGTAATAGTTTGTTACACAAAATGACTTTCTGCGTTACTCACGAGGAATCCCACTGAGTGGCAGTATGGAGCACCTTTTTACTGTAGTTGTATAGAAGGTGGCTTCATTTAATTGTATATGAACTCAACCATATAAAATCAAGATATATCAACTGTAAGAGCAATTACATTGAATGCAAGAGATACATTCATCAGATTTTGAAGTTGTTTGTACAAGGAGTGATTACTGACACTGTATTGATATCACTTTGTAAAACCTAGAAATTTCACTGTTGTCTAACCAAGAGTTCACAGAAGAGTAATCAATGAATACTATACAAAAAATACATTGGATTGTAAATTGTAATTGTTTGTTACACAAAATGACTTTCTGCGTTACTCCCGAGGAATCCCACTGAGTGGCAGTATGGAGCACCTTTTTGCTATAGTTGTATAGAAGGTGGCTTCATTTCATTGTATATGTACTCAACCATATAAAAGCATGATATAGCAACTGTAAGAAGAGTTACATTGAATGCCAGAGATACATTCATCAGATTTTGAAGTTGGTTGTACAAGGAGTGATAACTGACACTGTACTGATATCACTTTGTAAAACCTAGAAATATCACTATCCATTAACCAACAGATCATTGAAAAGAGTAATCAATGAATACTATACAAGAAATTATATATTGTAATAGTTTGTTACACAAAATGACTTTCTGCGTTACTCCTGAGGAATCCCACTGAGTGGCAGTATGGAGCACCTTTTTGCTATAGTTGTATAGAAGGTGGCTTCATTTCATTGTATATGTACTCAACCATATAAAAGCATGATATAGCAACTGTAAGAGCAGTTACATTGAATGCCAGAGATACATTCATCAGATTTTGAAGTTGTTTGTACAAGGAGTGATAACTGACACTGTACTGATATCACTTTGTAAAACCTAGAAATATCACTATCCTGTAACCAACAGATCATTGAAAAGAGTAATCAATGAATACTATACAAGAAATTATATATTGTAATAGTTTGTTACACAAAATGACTTTCTGCGTTACTCCCGAGGAATCCCACTGAGTGGCAGTATGGAGCTCCTTTTTACTATAGTTGTATAGAAGGTGGCTTCATTTCATTGTATATGTACTCAACCATATAAAAGCATGATATAGCAACTGTAAGAGCAGTTACATTGAATGCAAGAGATACATTCATCAGATTTTGAAGTTGGTTGTACAAGGAGTGATTACTGACACTGTATTGATATCACGTTGTAAAACCTAGAAATTTCACTGTTGTCTACCCAAGAGATCGCAGAAGAGTAATCAATGAATAGTATACAAGAAATAAATTGGATTGTAAATTGTAATAGTTTGTTACACAAAATGAGTTTCTGCGTTACTCCCGAGGAATCCCACTGAGTGGCAGTATGGAGCACCTTTTTACTGTAGTTGTATAGAAGGTGGCTTCATTTAATTGTATATGTACTCAACCATATAAAATCAAGATATATCAACTGTAAGAGCAATTACATTGAATGCAAGAGATACATTCATCAGATTTTGAAGTTGGTTGTATGAGTGATAACTGACACTGTACTGATATCACTTTGTAAAACGTAGAAATTTCACTGTTGTCTAACCAAGAGTTCACAGAAGAGTAATCAATGAATACTATACAAGAAATATATTGGATTCTAAATTGTAATCGTTTGTTACAAAAAATGAATTTCTGCGTTACTCCCGAGGAATCCCACTGAGTGGCAGTATGGAGCACCTTTTTGCTATAGTTGTATAGAAGGTGGCTTCATTTCATTGTATATGTACTCAACCATATAAAAGCATGATATAACAACTGTAAGAGCAGTTACATTGAATGCCAGAGATACATTCATCAGATTTTGAAGTTGTTTGTACAAGGAGTGATAACTGACACTGTACTGATATTACTTTGTAAAACCTAGAAATATCACTATCCTGTAACCAACAGATCATTGAAAAGAGTAATCAATGAATACTATACAAGAAATTGTATATTGTAATAGTTTGTTACACAAATTGACTTTCTGCGTTACTCCCGAGGAATCCCACTGAGTGGAAGTATGGAGCACCTTTTTACTATAGTTGTATAGAAGGTGGCTTCATTTCATTGTATATGTACTCAACCATATAAAAGCATGATATAGTAACTGTAAGAGTAGTTACATTGAATGCAAGAGATACATTCATCAGATTTTGAAGTTGGTTGTACAAGGAGTGATTACTGACACTGTATTGATATCACGTTGTAAAACCTAGAAATTTCACTGTTGTCTAACCAAGAGATCGCAGAAGAGTAATCAATGAATACTATACAAGAAATACATTGGATTGTAAATTGTAATAGTTTGTTACACAAAATGACTTTCTGCGTTACTCGCGAGGAATCCCACTGAGTGGCAGTATGGAGCACCTTTTTACTGTAGTTGTATAGAAGGTGGCTTCATTTCATTGTATATGTACTCAACCATATAAAAGCATGATATAGCAACGGTAAGAGCAGTTACATTGAATGCAAGAGATACATTCATCAGATTTTGAAGTTGGTTGTACAAGGAGTGATAACTGACACTGTACTGATATCACTTTGTAAAACGTAGAAATTTCACTGTTGTCTAACCAAGAGTTCACAGAAGAGTAATCAATGAATACTATACAAAAAATACATTGGATTGTAAATAGTAATAGTTTGTTATACAAAATGACTTTCTGTGTTACTCCCGAGGAATCCCACTAAGTGGCAGTATGGAGCACCTTTTTGCTATAGTTGTATAGAAGGTGGCTTCATTTCATTGTATATGTACTCAACCATATAAAAGCATGATATAGCAACTGTAAGAGCAGTTACATTGAATGGCAGAGATACATTCATCAGATTTTGAAGTTGTTTGTACAAGGAGTGATAACTGACACTGTACTGATATCACTTTGTAAAACCTAGAAATATCACTATCCTGTAACCAACAGATCATTGAAAAGAGTAATCAATGAATACTATACAAGAAATTGTATATTGTAATAGTTTGTTACACAAAATGACTTTCTGCGTTACTCACGAGGAATCCCACTGAGTGGCAGTATGGAGCACCTTTTTACTGTAGTTGTATAGAAGGTGGCTTCATTTAATTGTATATGAACTCAACCATATAAAATCAAGATATGTCAACTGTAAGAGCAATTACATTGAATGCAAGAGATACATTCATCAGATTTTGAAGTTGTTTGTACAAGGAGTGATTACTGACACTGTATTGATATCACTTTGTAAAACCTAGAAATTTCACTGTTGTCTAACCAAGAGTTCACAGAAGAGTAATCAATGAATACTATACAAAAAATACATTGGATTGTAAATTGTAATTGTTTGTTACACAAAATAACTTTCTGCGTTACTCCCGAGGAATCCCACTGAGTGGCAGTATGGAGCACCTTTTTGCTATAGTTGTATAGAAGGTGGCTTCATTTCATTGTATATGTACTCAACCATATAAAAGCATGATATAGCAACTGTAAGAAGAGTTACATTGAATGCCAGAGATACATTCATCAGTTTTTGAAGTTGGTTGTACAAGGAGTGATAACTGACACTGTACTGATATCACTTTGTAAAACCTAGAAATATCACTATCCTGTAACCAACAGATCATTGAAAAGAGTAATCAATGAATACTATACAAGAAATTATATATTGTAATAGTTTGTTACACAAAATGACTTTCTGCGTTACTCCTGAGGAATCCCACTGAGTGGCAGTATGGAGCACCTTTTTGCTATAGTTGTATAGAAGGTGGCTTCATTTCATTGTATATGTACTCAACCAAATAAAAGCATGATATTGCAACGGTAAGAGCAGTTACATTGAATGCCAGAGATACATTCATCAGATTTTGAAGTTGTTTGTACAAGGAGTGATAACTGACACTGTACTGATATCACTTTGTAAAACCTAGAAATATCACTATCCTGTAACCAACAGATCATTGAAAAGAGTAATCAATGAATACTATACAAGAAATTATATATTGTAATAGTTTGTTACAAAAAATGACTTTCTGCGTTACTCCCGAGGAATCCCACTGAGTGGCAGTATGGAGCTCCTTTTTACTATAGTTGTATAGAAGGTGGCTTCATTTCATTGTATATGTACTCAACCATATAAAAGCATGATATAGCAACTGTAAGAGCAGTTACATTGAATGCAAGAGATACATTCATCAGATTTTGAAGCTGGTTGTACAAGGTGTGATTACTGACACTGTATTGATATCACGTTGTAAAACCTAGAAATTTCACTGTCGTCTAACCAAGAGATCGCAGAAGAGTAATCAATGAATAGTATACAAGAAATAAATTGGATTGTAAATTGTAATAGTTTGTTACACAAAATGACTTTCTGCGTTACTCCCGAGGAATCCCACTGAGTGGCAGTATGGAGCACCTTTTTGCTATAGTTGTATAGAAGGTGGCTTCATTTCATTGTATATGTACTCAACCATATAAAAGCATGATATAGCAACTGTAAGAGCAGTTACATTGAATGCCAGAGATACATTCATCAGATTTTGAAGTTGTTTGTACAAGGAGTGATAACTGACACTGTACTGATATCACTTTGTAAAACCTAGAAATATCACTATCCTGTAACCAACAGATCATTGAAAAGAGTAATCAATGAATACTATACAAGAAATTGTATATTGTAATAGTTTGTTACACAAATTGACTTTCTGCGTTACTCCCGAGGAATCCCACTGAGTGGCAGTATGGAGCACCTTTTTGCTATAGTTGTATAGAAGGTGGCTTCATTTCATTGTATATGTACTCAACCATATAAAAGCATGATATAGCAACTGTAAGAGCAGTTACATTGAATGCAAGAGATACATTCATCAGATTTTGAAGTTGGTTGTACAAGGAGTGATTACTGACACTGTATTGATATCACGTTGTAAAACCTAGAAATTTCACTGTTGTCTAACCAAGAGATCGCAGAAGAGTAATCAATGAATACTATACAAGAAATACATTGGATTGTAAATTGTAATAGTTTGTTACACAAAATGACTTTCTGCGTTACTCCCGAGGAATCCCACTGAGTGGCAGTATGGAGCACCTTTTTACTGTAGTTGTATAGAAGGTGGCTTCATTTCATTGTATATGTACTCAACCATATAAAAGCATGATATTGCAACGGTAAGAGCAGTTACATTGAATGCAAGAGATACATTCATCAGATTTTGAAGTTGGTTGTACAAGGAGTGATAACTGACACTGTACTGATATCACTTTGTAAAAGGTAGAAATTTCACTGTTGTCTAACCAAGAGTTCACAGAAGAGTAATCAATGAATACTATCCAAGAAATACATTGGATTGTAAATTGTAATAGTTTGTTACACAAAATGACTTTCTGCGTTACTCCCGAGGAATCCCACTAAGTGGCAGTATGGAGCACCTTTTTGCTATAGTTGTGTAGAAGGTGGCTTCATTTCATTGTATATGTACTCAACCATATAAAAGCATGATATAGCAACTGTAAGAGCAGTTACATTGAATGGCAGAGATACATTCATCAGATTTTGAAGTTGTTTTACAAGGAGTGATAACTGACAATGTACTGATATCACTTTGTAAAACCTAGAAATATCACTATCCTGTAACCAACAGATCATTGAAAAGAGTAATCAATGAATACTATACAAGAAATTGTATATTGTAATAGTTTGTTACACAAAATGACTTTCTGCGTTACTCCCGAGGAATCCCACTGAGTGGCAGTATGGAGCACCTTTTTACTATACTTGTATAGAAGGTGGCTTCATTTCATTGTATATGTACTCAACCATATAAAAGCATGATATAGCAACTGTAAGAGCAGTTACATTGAATGCAAGAGATACATTCATCAGATTTTAAAGTTGGTTGTACAAGGAGTGATAACTGACACTGTCCTGATATCACTTTGTAAAACGTAGAAATTTCACTGTTGTCTAACCAAGAGTTCACAGAAGAGTAATCAATTAATACTATACAAGAAATACATTGGATTGTAAATTGTAATAGTTTGTTACACAAAATGACTTTCTGCGTTACTCCCGAGGAATCCCACTGAGTGGCAGTATGGAGCACCTTTTTGCTATAGTTGTATAGAAGGTGGCTTCATTTCATTGTATATGTACTCAACCATATAAAAGCATGATATAGCAACTGTAAGAGCAGTTACATTGAATGCCAGAGATACATTCATCAGATTTTGAAGTTCTTTGTACAAGGAGTGATAACTGACACTGTACTGATATCACTTTGTAAAACGTAGAAATTTCACTGTTGTCTAACCAAGAGTTCACAGAAGAGTAATCAATGAATACTATACAAGAAATACATTGGATTGTAAATTGTAATAGTTTGTTACACAAAATGAATTTCTGCGTTACTCCCGAGGAATCCCACTGAGTGGCAGTATGGAGCACCTTTTTGCTATAGTTGTATAGAAGGTGGCTTCATTTCATTGTATATGTACTCAACCATATAAAAGCATGATATAGCAAGTGTAAGAGCAGTTACATTGAATGCCAGAGATACATTCATCAGATTTTGAAGTTGTTTGTACAAGGAGTGATAACTGACACTGTACTGATATCACTTTGTAAAACCTAGAAATATCACTATCCTGTAACCAACAGATCATTGAAAAGAGTAATCAATGAATACTATACAAGAAATTACATATTGTAATAGTTTGTTACACAAAATGACTTTCTGCGTTACTCCCGAGGAATCCCACTGAGTGGCAGTATGGAGCACCTTTTTACTATACTTGTATAGAAGGTGGCTTCATTTCATTGTATATGTACTCAACCATATAAAAGCATGATATAGCAACTGTAAGAGCAGTTACATTGAATGCAAGAGATACATTCATCAGATTTTAAAGTTGGTTGTACAAGGAGTGATAACTGACACTGTACTGATATCACTTTGTAAAACGTAGAAATTTCACTGTTGTCTAACCAAGAGTTCACAGAAGAGTAATCAATGAATACTATACAAGAAATACATTGGATTGTAAATTGTAATAGTTTGTTACACAAAATGACTTTCTGCGTTACTCCCGAGGAATCCCACTGAGTGGCAGTATGGAGCACCTTTTTACTGTAGTTGTATAGAAGGTGGCTTCATTTCATTGTATATGTACTCAACCATATAAAAGCATGATATTGCAACGGTAAGAGCAGTTACATTGAATGCAAGAGATACATTCATCAGATTTTGAAGTTGGTTGTACAAGGAGTGATAACTGACACTGTACTGATATCACTTTGTAAAAGGTAGAAATTTCACTGTTGTCTAACCAAGAGTTCACAGAAGAGTAATCAATGAATACTATCCAAGAAATACATTGGATTGTAAATTGTAATAGTTTGTTACACAAAATGACTTTCTGCGTTACTCCCGAGGAATCCCACTAAGTGGCAGTATGGAGCACCTTTTTGCTATAGTTGTGTAGAAGGTGGCTTCATTTCATTGTATATGTACTCAACCATATGAAAGCATGATATAGCAACTGTAAGAGCAGTTACATTGAATGGCAGAGATACATTCATCAGATTTTGAAGTTGTTTTACAAGGAGTGATAACTGACAATGTACTGATATCACTTTGTAAAACCTAGAAATATCACTATCCTGTAACCAACAGATCATTGAAAAGAGTAATCAATGAATACTATACAAGAAATTGTATATTGTAATAGTTTGTTACACAAAATGACTTTCTGCGTTACTCACGAGGAATCCCACTGAGTGGCAGTATGGAGCACCTTTTTACTATACTTGTATAGAAGGTGGCTTCATTTCATTGTATATGTACTCAACCATATAAAAGCATGATATAGCAACTGTAAGAGCAGTTACATTGAATGCAAGAGATACATTCATCAGATTTTAAAGTTGGTTGTACAAGGAGTGATAACTGACACTGTCCTGATATCACTTTGTAAAACGTAGAAATTTCACTGTTGTCTAACCAAGAGTTCACAGAAGAGTAATCAATTAATACTATACAAGAAATACATTGGATTGTAAATTGTAATTGTTTGTTACACAAAATGACTTTCTGCGTTACTCCCGAAGAATCCCACTGAGTGGCAGTATGGAGCACCTTTTTGCTATAGTTGTATAGAAGGTGGCTTCATTTCATTGTATATGTACTCAACCATATAAAAGCATGATATAGCAACTGTAAGAGCAGTTACATTGAATGCCAGAGATACATTCATCAGATTTTGAAGTTCTTTGTACAAGGAGTGATAACTGACACTGTACTGATATCACTTTGTAAAACGTAGAAATTTCACTGTTGTCTAACCAAGAGTTCACAGAAGAGTAATCAATGAATACTATACAAGAAATACATTGGATTGTAAATTGTAATAGTTTGTTACACAAAATGAATTTCTGCGTTACTCCCGAGGAATCCCACTGAGTGGCAGTATGGAGCACCTTTTTGCTATAGTTGTATAGAAGGTGGCTTCATTTCATTGTATATGTACTCAACCATATAAAAGCATGATATAGCAAGTGTAAGAGCAGTTACATTGAATGCCAGAGATACATTCATCAGATTTTGAAGTTGTTTGTACAAGGAGTGATAACTGACACTGTACTGATATCACTTTGTAAAACCTAGAAATATCACTATCCTGTAACCAACAGATCATTGAAAAGAGTAATCAATGAATACTATACAAGAAATTATATATTGTAATAGTTTGTTACACAAAATGACTTTCTGCGTTACTCCCGAGGAATCCCACTGAGTGGCAGTATGGAGCACCTTTTTACTATACTTGTATAGAAGGTGGCTTCATTTCATTGTATATGTACTCAACCATATAAAAGCATGATATAGCAACTGTAAGAGCAGTTACATTGAATGCAAGAGATACATTCATCAGATTTTAAAGTTGGTTGTACAAGGAGTGATAACTGACACTGTCCTGATATCACTTTGTAAAACGTAGAAATTTCACTGTTGTCTAACCAAGAGTTCACAGAAGAGTAATCAATTAATACTATACAAGAAATACATTGGATTGTAAATTGTAATAGTTTGTTACACAAAATGACTTTCTGCGTTACTCCCGAGGAATCCCACTGAGTGGCAGTATGGAGCACCTTTTTGCTATAGTTGTATAGAAGGTGGCTTCATTTCATTGTATATGTACTCAACCATATAAAAGCATGATATAGCAACTGTAAGAGCAGTTACATTGAATGCCAGAGATACATTCATCAGATTTTGAAGTTCTTTGTACAAGGAGTGATAACTGACACTGTACTGATATCACTTTGTAAAACGTAGAAATTTCACTGTTGTCTAACCAAGAGTTCACAGAAGAGTAATCAATGAATACTATACAAGAAATACATTGGATTGTAAATTGTAATAGTTTGTTACACAAAATGAATTTCTGCGTTACTCCCGAGGAATCCCACTGAGTGGCAGTATGGAGCACCTTTTTACTATACTTGTATAGAAGGTGGCTTCATTTCATTGTATATGTACTCAACCATATAAAAGCATGATATAGCAACTGTAAGAGCAGTTACATTGAATGCAAGAGATACATTCATCAGATTTTAAAGTTGGTTGTACAAGGAGTGATAACTGACACTGTACTGATATCACTTTGTAAAACGTAGAAATTTCACTGTTGTCTAACCAAGAGTTCACAGAAGAGTAATCAATGAATACTATACAAGAAATACATTGGATTGTAAATTGTAATAGTTTGTTACACAAAATGACTTTCTGCGTTACTCCCGAGGAATCCCACTGAGTGGCAGTATGGAGCACCTTTTTACTGTAGTTGTATAGAAGGTGGCTTCATTTCATTGTATATGTACTCAACCATATAAAAGCATGATATTGCAACGGTAAGAGCAGTTACATTGAATGCAAGAGATACATTCATCAGATTTTGAAGTTGGTTGTACAAGGAGTGATAACTGACACTGTACTGATATCACTTTGTAAAAGGTAGAAATTTCACTGTTGTCTAACCAAGAGTTCACAGAAGAGTAATCAATGAATACTATCCAAGAAATACATTGGATTGTAAATTGTAATAGTTTGTTACACAAAATGACTTTCTGCGTTACTCCCGAGGAATCCCACTAAGTGGCAGTATGGAGCACCTTTTTGCTATAGTTGTGTAGAAGGTGGCTTCATTTCATTGTATATGTACTCAACCATATAAAAGCATGATATAGCAACTGTAAGAGCAGTTACATTGAATGGCAGAGATACATTCATCAGATTTTGAAGTTGTTTTACAAGGAGTGATAACTGACAATGTACTAATATCACTTTGTAAAACCTAGAAATATCACTATCCTGTAACCAACAGATCATTGAAAAGAGTAATCAATGAATACTATACAAGAAATTGTATATTGTAATAGTTTGTTACACAAAATGACTTTCTGCGTTACTCACGAGGAATCCCACTGAGTGGCAGTATGGAGCACCTTTTTACTATACTTGTATAGAAGGTGGCTTCTTTTCATTGTATATGTACTCAACCATATAAAAGCATGATATAGCAACTGTAAGAGCAGTTACATTGAATGCAAGAGATACATTCATCAGATTTTAAAGTTGGTTGTACAAGGAGTGATAACTGACACTGTCCTGATATCACTTTGTAAAACGTAGAAATTTCACTGTTGTCTAACCAAGAGTTCACAGAAGAGTAATCAATTAATACTATACAAGAAATACATTGGATTGTAAATTGTAATTGTTTGTTACACAAAATGACTTTCTGCGTTACTCCCGAGGAATCCCACTGAGTGGCAGTATGGAGCACCTTTTTGCTATAGTTGTATAGAAGGTGGCTTCATTTCATTGTATATGTACTCAACCATATAAAAGCATGATATAGCAACTGTAAGAGCAGTTACATTGAATGCCAGAGATACATTCATCAGATTTTGAAGTTCTTTGTACAAGGAGTGATAACTGACACTGTACTGATATCACTTTGTAAAACGTAGAAATTTCACTGTTGTCTAACCAAGAGTTCACAGAAGAGTAATCAATGAATACTATACAAGAAATACATTGGATTGTAAATTGTAATAGTTTGTTACACAAAATGAATTTCTGCGTTACTCCCGAGGAATCCCACTGAGTGGCAGTATGGAGCACCTTTTTGCTATAGTTGTATAGAAGGTGGCTTCATTTCATTGTATATGTACTCAACCATATAAAAGCATGATATAGCAAGTGTAAGAGCAGTTACATTGAATGCCAGAGATACATTCATCAGATTTTGAAGTTGTTTGTACAAGGAGTGATAACTGACACTGTACTGATATCACTTTGTAAAACCTAGAAATATCACTATCCTGTAACCAACAGATCATTGAAAAGAGTAATCAATGAATACTATACAAGAAATTATATATTGTAATAGTTTGTTACACAAAATGACTTTCTGCGTTACTCCCGAGGAATCCCACTGAGTGGCAGTATGGAGCACCTTTTTACTATACTTGTATAGAAGGTGGCTTCATTTCATTGTATATGTACTCAACCATATAAAAGCATGATATAGCAACTGTAAGAGCAGTTACATTGAATGCAAGAGATACATTCATCAGATTTTAAAGTTGGTTGTACAAGGAGTGATAACTGACACTGTCCTGATATCACTTTGTAAAACGTAGAAATTTCACTGTTGTCTAACCAAGAGTTCACAGAAGAGTAATCAATTAATACTATACAAGAAATACATTGGATTGTAAATTGTAATAGTTTGTTACACAAAATGACTTTCTGCGTTACTCCCGAGGAATCCCACTGAGTGGCAGTATGGAGCACCTTTTTGCTATAGTTGTATAGAAGGTGGCTTCATTTCATTGTATATGTACTCAACCATATAAAAGCATGATATAGCAACTGTAAGAGCAGTTACATTGAATGCCAGAGATACATTCATCAGATTTTGAAGTTCTTTGTACAAGGAGTGATAACTGACACTGTACTGATATCACTTTGTAAAAGGTAGAAATTTCACTGTTGTCTAACCAAGAGTTCACAGAAGAGTAATCAATGAATACTATACAAGAAATACATTGGATTGTAAATTGTAATAGTTTGTTACACAAAATGAATTTCTGCGTTACTCCCGAGGAATCCCACTGAGTGGCAGTATGGAGCACCTTTTTGCTATAGTTGTATAGAAGGTGGCTTCATTTCATTGTATATGTACTCAACCATATAAAAGCATGATATAGCAAGTGTAAGAGCAGTTACATTGAATGCCAGAGATACATTCATCAGATTTTGAAGTTGTTTGTACAAGGAGTGATAACTGACACTGTACTGATATCACTTTGTAAAACCTAGAAATATCACTATCCTGTAACCAACAGATCATTGAAAAGAGTAATCAATGAATACTATACAAGAAATTACATATTGTAATAGTTTGTTACACAAAATGACTTTCTGCGTTACTCCCGAGGAATCCCACTGAGTGGCAGTATGGAGCACCTTTTTACTATAGTTGTATAGAAGGTGGCTTCATTTCATTGTATATGTACTCAACCATATAAAAGCATGATATAGCAACTGTAAGAGCAGTTACATTGAATGCAAGAGATACATTCATCAGATTTTGAAGTTGGTTGTACAAGGAGTGATTACTGACACTGTATTGATATCACGTTGTAAAACCTAGAAATTTCACTGTTGTCTAACCAAGAGATCGCGGAAGAGTAATCAATGAATACTATACAAGAAATAAATTGGATTGTAAATTGTAATAGTTTGTTACACAAAATGACTTTCTGCGTTACTCGTGAGGAATCCCACTGAGTGGCAGTATGGAGCACCTTTTTACTGTAGTTGTATAGAAGGTGGCTTCATTTCATTGTATATGTACTCAACCATATAAAAGCATGATATAGCAACGGTAAGAGCAGTTACATTGAATGCAAGAGATACATTCATCAGATTTTGAAGTTGGTTGTACAAGGAGTGATAACTGACACTGTACTGATATCACTTTGTAAAACGTAGAAATTTCACTGTTGTCTAACCAAGAGTTCACAGAAGAGTAATCAATGAAAACTATACAAGAAATACATTGGATTGTAAATTGTAATTGTTTGTTACACAAAATAACTTTCTGCGTTACTCCCGAGGAATCCCACTGAGTGGCAGTATGGAGCACCTTTTTGCTATAGTTGTATAGAAGGTGGCTTCATTTCATTGTATATGTACTCAACCATATAAAAGCATGATATAGCAACTGTAAGAAGAGTTACATTGAATGGCAGAGATACATTCATCAGATTTTGAAGTTGTTTGTACAAGGAGTGATAACTGACACTGTACTGATATCACTTTGTAAAACCTAGAAATATCACTATCCTGTAACCAAGAGATCATTGAAAAGAGTAATCAATGAATACTATACAAGAAATTATATATTGTAATAGTTATTTACACAAAATGACTTTCTGCGTTACTCCCGAGGAATCCCACTGAGTGGCAGTATGGAGCACCTTTTTGCTATAGTTGTATAGAAGGTGGCTTCATTTCATTGTATATGTACTCAACCAAATAAAAGCATGATATAGCAACGGTAAGAGCAGTTACATTGAATGCCAGAGATACATTCATCAGATTTTGAAGTTGTTTGTACAAGGAGTGATAACTGACACTGTACTGATATCACTTTGTAAAACCTAGAAATATCACTATCCTGTAACCAACAGATCAGTGAAAAGAGTAATCAATGAATACTATACAAGAAATTGTATATTGTAATAGTTTGTTACACAAAATGACTTTCTGCGTTACTCCCGAGGAATCCCACTGAGTGGCAGTATGGAGCTCCTTTTTACTATAGTTGTATAGAAGGTGGCTTCATTTCATTGTATATGTACTCAACCATATAAAAGCATGATATAGCAACGGTAAGAGCAGTTACATTGAATGCAAGAGATACATTCATCAGATTTTGAAGTTGGTTGTACAAGGAGTGATTACTGACACTGTATTGATATCACGTTGTAAAACCTAGAAATTTCACTGTTGTCTACCCAAGAGATCGCAGAAGAGTAATCAATGAATAGTATACAAGAAATAAATTGGATTGTAAATTGTAATAGTTTGTTACACAAAATGATTTTCTGCGTTACTTCCTAGGAATCCCACTGAGTAGCAGTATGGAGCACCTTTTTACTGTAGTTGTATAGAAGGTGGCTTCATTTAATTGTATATGTACTCAACCATATAAAATCAAGATATATCAACTGTAAGAGCAATTACATTGAATGCAAGAGATACATTCATCAGATTTTGAAGTTGGTTGTATAAGGAGTGATAACTGACACTGTACTGATATCACTTTGTAAAACGTAGAAATTTCACTATTGTCTAACCAAGAGTTCACAGAAGAGTAATCAATGAATACTATACAAGAAATACATTGGATTGTAAATTTTAATAGTTTGTTACAAAAAATGAATTTCTGCGTTACTCCCGAGGAATCCCAGTGAGTGGTAGTATGGAGCACCTTTTTGCTATAGTTGTATAGAAGGTGGCTTCATTTCATTGTATATGTACTCAACCATATAAAAGCATGATATAGCAACTGTAAGAGCAGTTACATTGAATGCCAGAGATACATTCATCAGATTTTGAAGTTGTTTGTACAAGGAGTGATAACTGACACTGTACTGATATCACTTTGTAAAACCTAGAAATATCACTATCCTGTAACCAACAGATCATTGAAAAGAGTAATCAATGAATACTATACAAGAAATTGTATATTGTAATAGTTTGTTACACAAATTGACTTTCTGCGTTACTCTCGAGGAATCCCACTGAGTGGCAGTATGGAGCACCTTTTTACTATAGTTGTATAGAAGGTGGCTTCATTTCATTGTATATGTACTCAACCATATAAAAGCATGATATAGCAACTGTAAGAGCAGTTACATTGAATGCAAGAGATACATTCATCAGATTTTGAAGTTGGTTGTACAAGGAGTGATTACTGACACTGTATTGATATCACGTTGTAAAACCTAGAAATTTCACTGTTGTCTAACCAAGAGATCGCAGAAGAGTAATCAATGAATACTATACAAGAAATACATTGGATTGTAAATTGTAATAGTTTGTTACACAAAATGACTTTCTGCGTTACTCGTGAGGAATCCCACTGAGTGGCAGTATGGAGCACCTTTTTACTGTAGTTGTATAGAAGGTGGCTTCATTTCATTGTATATGTACTCAACCATATAAAAGCATGATATAGCAACGGTAAGAGCAGTTACATTGAATGCAAGAGATACATTCATCAGATTTTGAAGTTGGTTGTACAAGGAGTGATAACTGACACTGTACTGATATCACTTTGTAAAAGGTAGAAATTTCACTGTTGTCTAACCAAGAGTTCACAGAAGAGTAATCAATGAATACTATACAAGAAATACATTGGATTGTAAATTGTAATAGTTTGTTACACAAAATGACTTTCTGCGTTACTCCCGAGGAATCCCACTAAGTGGCAGTATGGAGCACCTTTTTGCTATAGTTGTATAGAAGGTGGCTTCATTTCATTGTATATGTACTCAACCATATAAAAGCATGATATAGCAACTGTAAGAGCAGTTACATTTAATGGCAGAGATACATTCATCAGATTTTGAAGTTGTTTGTACAAGGAGTGATAACTGACACTGTACTGATATCACTTTGTAAAACCTAGAAATATCACTATCCTGTAACCAACAGATCATTGAAAAGAGTAATCAATGAATACTATACAAGAAATTGTATATTGTAATAGTTTGTTACACAAAATGACTTTCTGCGTTACTCACGAGGAATCCCACTGAGTGGCAGTATGGAGCACCTTTTTACTATACTTGTATAGAAGGTGGCTTCATTTCATTGTATATGTACTCAACCATATAAAAGCATGATATAGCAACTGTAAGAGCAGTTACATTGAATGCAAGAGATACATTCATCAGATTTTAAAGTTGGTTGTACAAGGAGTGATAACTGACACTGTCCTGATATCACTTTGTAAAACGTAGAAATTTCACTGTTGTCTAACCAAGAGTTCACAGAAGAGTAATCAATGAATACTATACAAGAAATACATTGGATTGTAAATTGTAATAGTTTGTTACACAAAATGACTTTCTGCGTTACTCCCGAGGAATCCCACTGAGTGGCAGTATGGAGCACCTTTTTACTGTAGTTGTATAGAAGGTGGCTTCATTTAATTGTATATGTACTCAACCATATAAAATCAAGATATATCAACTGTAAGAGCAATTACATTGAATGCAAGAGATACATTCATCAGATTTTGAAGTTGGTTGTACAAGGAGTGATAACTGACACTGTACTGATATCACTTTGTAAAACGTAGAAATTTCACTGTTGTCTAACCAAGAGTTCACAGAAGAGTAATCAATGAATACTATAGAAGAAATACATTGGATTGTAAATTGTAATAGTTTGTTACACAAAATGAATTTCTGCGTTACTCCCGAGGAATCCCACTGAGTGGCAGTATGGAGCACCTTTTTGCTATAGTTGTATAGAAGGTGGCTTCATTTCATTGTATATGTACTCAACCATATAAAAGCATGATATAGCAAGTGTAAGAGCAGTTACATTGAATGCCAGAGATACATTCATCAGATTTTGAAGTTGTTTGTACAAGGAGAAATAACTGACACTGTACTGATATCACTTTGTAAAACCTAGAAATATCACTATCCTGTAACCAACAGATCATTGAAAAGAGTAATCAATGAATACTATACAAGAAATTGTATATTGTAATAGTTTGTTACACAAATTGACTTTCTGCGTTACTCCCGAGGAATCCCACTGAGTGGCAGTATGGAGCACCTTTTTACTATAGTTGTATAGAAGGTGGCTTCATTTCATTGTATATGTACTCAACCATATAAAAGCATGATATAGCAACTGTAAGAGCAGTTACATTGAATGCAAGAGATACATTCATCAGATTTTGAAGTTGGTTGTACAAGGAGTGATTACTGACACTGTATTGATATCACGTTGTAAAACCTAGAAATTTCACTGTTGTCTAAACAAGAGATCGCAGAAGAGTAATCAATGAATACTATACAAGAAATACATTGGATTGTAAATTGTAATAGTTTGTTACACAAAATGACTTTCTGCGTTCTCGTGAGGAATCCCACTGAGTGGCAGTATGGAGCACCTTTTTGCTATAGTTGTATAGAAGGTGGCTTCATTTCATTGTATATGTACTCAACCAAATAAAAGCATGGTATAGCAACAGTAAGAGCAGTTACATTGAATGCCAGAGATACATTCATCAGATTTTGAAGTTGTTTGTACAAGGAGTGATAATTGACACTGTACTGATATCACTTTGTAAAACCTAGAAATATCACTATCCTGTAACCAACAGATCATTGAAAAGAGTAATCAATGAATACTATAGAAGAAATTATATATTGTAATAGTTTGTTACACAAAATGACTTTCTGCGTTACTCCCGAGGAATCCCACTGAGTGGCAGTATGGAGCACCTTTTTACTGTAGTTGTATAGAAGGTGGCTTCATTTCATTGTATATGTACTCAACCATATAAAGGCATGATATAGCAACGGTAAGAGCAGTTACATTGAATGCAAGAGATACATTCATCAGATTTTGAAGTTGGTTGTACAAGGAGTGATAACTGACACTGTACTGATACCACTTTGTAAAACGTAGAAATTTCACTGTTGTCTAACCAAGAGTTCACAGAAGAGTAATCAATGAAAACTATCCAAGAAATACATTGGATTGTAAATTGTAATAGTTTGTTACACAAAATGACTTTCTGCGTTACTCCCGAGGAATCCCACTAAGTGGCAGTATGGAGCACCTTTTTGCTATAGTTGTATAGAAGGTGGCTTCATTTCATTGTATATGTACTCAACCATATAAAAGCATGATATAGCAACTGTAAGAGCAGTTACATTGAATGGCACAGATACATTCATCAGATTTTGAAGTTGTTTGTACAAGGAGTGATAACTGACACTGTACTGATATCACTTTGTAAAACCTAGAAATATCACTATCCTGTAACCAACAGATCATTGAAAAGAGTAATCAATGAATACTATACAAGAAATTGTATATTGTAATAGTTTGTTACACAAAATGACTTTCTGCATTACTCACGAGGAATCCCACTGAGTGGCAGTATGGAGCACCTTTTTACTATACTTGTATAGAAGGTGGCTTCATTTCATTGTATATGTACTCAACCATATAAAAGCATGATATAGCAACTGTAAGAGCAGTTACATTGAATGCAAGAGATACATTCATCAGATTTTAAAGTTGGTTGTACAAGGAGTGATAACTGACACTGTCCTGATATCACTTTGTAAAACGTAGAAATTTCACTTTTGTCTAACCAAGAGTTCACAGAAGAGTAATCAATGAATACTATACAAGAAATACATTGGATTGTAAATTGTAATAGTTTGTTACACAAAATGACTTTCTGCGTTACTCCCGAGGAATCCCACTGAGTGGCAGTATGGAGCACCTTTTTGCTATAGTTGTATAGAAGGTGGCTTCATTTCATTGTATATGTACTCAACCATATAAAAGCATGATATAGCAACTGTAAGAGCAGTTAAATTGAATGCCAGAGATACATTAATCAGATTTTGAAGTTGTTTGTACAAGGAGTGATAACTGACACTACTGATATCACTTCGTAAAACGTAGAAATTTCACTGTTGTCTAACCAAGAGTTCACAGAAGAGTAATCAATGAATACTATACAAGAAATACATTGGATTGTAAATTGTAATTGTTTGTTACACAAAATAACTTTCTGCGTTACTCCCGAGGAATCCCACTGAGTGGCAGTATGGAGCACCATTTTGCTATAGTTGTATAGAAGGTGGCTTCATTTCATTGTATATGTACTCAACCATATAAAAGCATGATATAGCAACTGTAAGAAGAGTTACATTGAATGCCAGAGATACATTCATCAGATTTTGAAGTTGGTTGTACAAGGAGTGATAACTGACACTGTACTGATATCACTTTGTAAAACCTAGAAATATCACTATCCTGTAACCAACAGATCATTGAAAAGAGTAATCAATGAATACTATACAAGAAATTATATATTGTAATAGTTTGTTACACAAAATGACTTTCTGCGTTACTCCTGAGGAATCCCACTGAGTGGCAGTATGGAGCACCTTTTTGCTATAGTTGTATAGAAGGTGGCTTCATTTCATTGTATATGTACTCAACCAAATAAAAGCATGATATAGCAACAGTAAGAGCAGTTACATTGAATGCCAAAGATACATTCATCAGATTTTGAAGTTGTTTGTACAAGGAGTGATAATTGACACTGTACTGATATCACTTTGTAAAACCTAGAAATATCACTATCCTGTAACCAACAGATCATTGAAAAGAGTAATCAATGAATACTATAGAAGAAATTATATATTGTAATAGTTTGTTACACAAAATGACTTTCTGCGTTACTCCCGAGGAATCCCACTGAGTGGCAGTATGGAGCACCTTTTTGCTATAGTTGTATAGAAGGTGGCTTCATTTCATTGTATATGTACTCAACCATATAAAAGCATGATATAGCAACTGTAAGAGCAGTTACATTGAATGCAAGAGATACATTCATCAGATTTTGAAGTTGGTTGTACAAGGAGTGATTACTGACACTGTACTGATATCACGTTGTAAAACCTAGAAATTTCACTGTTGTCTAACCAAGAGATCGCAGAAGAGTAATCAATGAATACTATACAAGAAATACATTGGATTGTAAATTGTAATAGTTTGTTACACAAAATGACTTTCTGCGTTACTCCCGAGGAATCCCACTGAGTGGCAGTATGGAGCACCTTTTTACTGTAGTTGTATAGAAGGTGGCTTCATTTAATTGTATATGTACTCAACCATATAAAATCAAGATATATCAACTGTAAGAGCAATTACATTGAATGCAAGAGATACATTCATCAGATTTTGAAGTTGGTTGTACAAGGAGTGATAACTGACACTGTACTGATATCACTTTGTAAAACGTAGAAATTTCACTGTTGTCTAACCAAGAGTTCACAGAAGAGTAATCAATGAATACTATACAAGAAATACATTGGATTGTAAATTGTAATAGTTTGTTACACAAAATGACTTTCTGCGTTACTCTCGAGGAATCCCACTGAGTGGCAGTATGGAGCACCTTTTTGCTATAGTTGTACAGAAGGTGGCTTCATTTCATTGTATATGTACTCAACCATATAAAAGCATGATATAGCAACGGTAAGAGCAGTTACATTGAATGCAAGAGATACATTCATCAGATTTTGAAGTTGGTTGTACAAGGAGTGATAACTGACACTGTACTGATATCACTTTGTAAAAGGTAGAAATTTCACTGTTGTCTAACCAAGAGTTCACAGAAGAGTAATCAATGAATACTATCCAAGAAATACATTGGATTGTAAATTGTAATAGTTTGTTACACAAAATGACTTTCTACGTTACTCGCGAGGAATCCCACTAAGTGGCAGTATGGAGCACCTTTTTGCTATAGTTGTATAGAAGGTGGCTTCATTTCATTGTATATGTACTCAACCATATAAAAGCATGATATAGCAACTGTAAGAAGAGTTACATTGAATGCCACAGATACATTCATCAGATTTTGAAGTTGGTTGTACAAGGAGTGATAACTGACACTGTACTGATATCACTTTGTAAAACCTAGAAATATCACTATCCTGTAACCAACAGATCATTGAAAAGAGTAATCAATGAATACTATACAAGAAATTACATATTGTAATAGTTTGTTACACAAAATGACTTTCTGCGTTACTCCCGAGGAATCCCACTGAGTGGCAGTATGGAGCTCCTTTTTACTATAGTTGTATAGAAGGTGGCTTCATTTCATTGTATATGTACTCAACCATATAAAAGCATGATATAGCAACGGTAAGAGCAGTTACATTGAATGCAAGAGATACGTTCATCAGATTTTGAAGTTCTTTGTACAAGGAGTGATTACTGACACTGTATTGATATCACGTTGGAAAATCTAGAAATTTCACTGTTGTCTAACCAAGCGATCGCAGAAGAGTAATCAACGAATACTATACAAGAAATACATTGGATTGTAAATTGTAATAGTTTGTTACACAAAATGACTTTCTGCGTTACTCCCGAGGAATCCCACTGAGTGGCAGTATGGAGCACCTTTTTACTGTAGTTGTATAGAAGGTGGCTTCATTTAATTGTATATGAACTCAACCATATAAAATCAAGATATATCAACCGTAAGAGCAATTACATTAAATGCAAGAGATACATTCATCAGATTTTGAAGTCGTTTGTACAAGGAGTGATAACTGACACTGTACTGATATCACTTTGTAAAACGTAGAAATTTCACTGTTGTCTAACCAAGAGTTCACAGAAGAGTAATCAATGTATACTATACAAGAAATACATTGGATTGTAAATTGTAATAGTTTGTTACACAAAATGACTTTCTGCGTTACTCCCGAGGAATCCCACTGAGTGGCAGTATGGAGCACCTTTTTGCTATAGTTGTATAGAAGGTGGCTTCATTTCATTGTATATGTACTCAACCAAATAAAAGCATGATATAGCAACAGTAAGAGCAGTTACATTGAATGCCAGAGATACATTCATCAGATTTTGAAGTTGTTTGTACATGGAGTGATAATTGACACTGTACTGATATCACTTTGTAAAACCTAGAAATATCACTATCCTGTAACCAACAGATCATTGAAAAGAGTAATCAATGAATACTATACAAGAAATTATATATTGTAATAGTTTGTTACACAAAATGACTTTCTGCGTTACTCCCGAGGAATCCCAATGAGTGGCAGTATGGAGCACCTTTTTACTATAGTTGTATAGAAGGTGGCTTCATTTCATTGTATATGTACTCAACCATATAAAAGCATGATATAGCAACTGTAAGAGCAGTTACATTGAAGGCAAGAGATACATTCATCAGATTTTGAAGTTGGTTGTACAAGGAGTGATTACTGACACTGTATTGATATCACGTTGTAAAACCTAGAAATTTCACTGTTGTCTAACCAAGAGATCGCAGAAGAGTAATCAATGAATACTATACAAGAAATACATTGGATTGTAAATTGTAATAGTTTGTTACACAAAATGACTTTCTGCGTTACTCCCGAGGAATCCCACTGAGTGGCAGTATGGAGCACCTTTTTACTGTAGTTGTATAGAAGGTGGCTTCATTTAATTGTATATGTACTCAACCATATAAAATCAAGATATATCAACTGTAAGAGCAATTACATTGAATGCAAGAGATACATTCATCAGATTTTGAAGTTGGTTGTACAAGGAGTGATAACTGACACTGTACTGATATCACTTTGTAAAACGTAGAAATTTCACTGTTGTCTAACCAAGAGTTCACAGAAGAGTAATCAATGAATACTATACAAGAAATACATTGGATTGTAAATTGTAATAGTTTGTTACACAAAATGACTTTCTGCGTTACTCCCGAGGAATCCCACTGAGTGGCAGTATGGAGCACCTTTTTGCTATAGTTGTATAGAAGGTGGCTTCATTTCATTGTATATGTACTCAACCATATAAAAGCATGATATAGCAACTGTAAGAGCAGTTACATTGAATGCCAGAGATACATTCATCAGATTTTGAAGTTGGTTGTACAAGGAGTGATAACTGACACTGTACTGATATCACTTTGTAAAACCTAGAAATATCACTATCCTGTAACCAACAGATCATTGAAAAGAGTAATCAATGAATACTATACAAGAAATTGTATATTGTAATAGTTTGTTACACAAATTGACTTTCTGCGTTACTCCCGAGGAATCCCACTGAGTGGCAGTATGGAGCACCTTTTTACTATAGTTGTATAGAAGGTGGCTTCATTTCATTGTATATGTACTCAACCATATAAAAGCATGATATAGCAACTGTAAGAGCAGTTACATTGAATGCAAGAGATACATTCATCAGATTTTGAAGTTGGCTGTACAAGGAGTGATTACTGACACTGTATTGATATCACGTTGTAAAACCTAGAAATTTCACTGTTGTCTAACCAAGAGATCGCAGAAGAGTAATCAATGAATACTATACAAGAAATACATTGGATTGTAAATTGTAATAGTTTGTTACACAAAATGACTTTCTGCGTTCTCGTGAGGAATCCCACTGAGTGGCAGTATGGAGCACCTTTTTACTATACTTGTATAGAAGGTGGCTTCATTTCATTGTATATGTACTCAACCATATAAAAGCATGATATAGCAACTGTAAGAGCAGTTACATTGAATGCAAGAGATACATTCATCAGATTTTAAAGTTGGTTGTACAAGGAGTGATAACTGACACTGTCCTGATATCACTTTGTAAAACGTAGAAATTTCACTGTTGTCTAACCAAGAGTTCACAGAAGAGTAATCAATGAATACTATACAAGAAATACATTGGATTGTAAATTGTAATAGTTTGTTACACAAAATGACTTTCTGCGTTACTCCCGAGGAATCCCACTGAGTGGCAGTATGGAGCACCTTTTTGCTATAGTTGTATAGAAGGTGGCTTCATTTCATTGTATATGTACTCAACCATATAAAAGCATGATATAGCAACTGTAAGAAGAGTTACATTGAATGCCAGAGATACATTCATCAGATTATGAAGTTGTTTGTAGAAGGAGTGATAACTGACACTGTACTGAAATCACTTTGTAAAACCTAGAAATATCACTATCCTGTAACCAACATATCATTGAAAAGAGTAATCAATGAATACTATACAAGGAATTATATATTGTAATAGTTTGTTACACAAAATGACTTTCTGCGTTACTCCCGAGGAATCCCACTGAGTGGCAGTATGGAGCTCCTTTTTACTATAGATGTAAAGAAGGTGGCTTCATTTCATTGTATATGTACTCAACCATATAAAAGCATGATATAGCAACCGTAAGAGCAGTTACATTGAATGCAAGAGATACGTTCATCAGATTTTGAAGTTGGTTGTACAAGGAGTGATTACTGACACTGTATTGATATTACGTTGGAAAACCTAGAAATTTCACTGTTGTCTAACCAAGCGATCGCAGAAGAGTAATCAACGAATACTATACAAGAAATACATTGGATTGTAAATTGTAATAGTTTGTTACACAAAATGACTTTCTGCGTTACTCCCGAGGAATCCCACTGAGTGGCATTATGAAGCACCTTTTTACTGTAGGTGTATAGAAGGTGGCTTCATTTCATTGTATATGTACTCAACCATATAAAAGCATGATATAGCAACGGTAAGAGCAGTTACATTGAATGCCAGAGATACATTCATCAGATTTTGAAGTTCTTTGTACAAGGAGTGATAACTGACACTGTACTGATATCACTTTGTAAAACGTAGAAATTTCATTGTTGTCTAACCAAGAGTTCACAGAAGAGTAATCAATGAATACTATCCAAGAAATACATTGGATTGTAAATTGTAATAGTTTGTTACACAAAATGACTTTCTGCGTTACTCCCGAGGAATCCCACTAAGTGGCAGTATGGAGCAACTTTTTGCTATAGTTGTATAGAAGGTGGCTTCATTTCATTGTATATGTACTCAACCATATAAAAGCATGATATAGCAACTGTAAGAGCAGTTACATTGAATGGCAGAGATACATTCTTCAGATTTTGAAGTTGTTGTACAAGGAGTGATAACTGACACTGTACTGATATCACTTTGTAAAACCTAAAAATATCACTATCCTGTAACCAACAGATCATTGAAAAGAGTAATCAATGAATACTATACAAGAAATTATATATTGTAATAGTTTGTCACACAAAATGACTTTCTGCGTTACTCCCAAGGAATCCCACTGAGTGGCAGTATGGAGCTCCTTTTTACTATAGTTGTATAGAAGGTGGCTTCATTTCATTGTATATGTACTCAACCATATAAAAGCATGATATAGCAACTGTAAGAGCAGTTACATTGAATGCAAGAGATACGTTCATCAGATTTTGAAGTTGGTTGTACAAGGAGTGATTACTGACAGTGTATTGATATCACGTTGGAAAACCTAGAAATTTCACTGTTTTCTAACCAAGCGATCGCAGAAGAGCAATCAACGAATACTATACAAGAAATACATTGGATTGTAAATTGTAATAGTTTGTTACACAAAATGACTTTCTGCGTTACTCCCGAGGAATCCCACAGAGTGGCAGTATGGAGCACCTTTTTGCTATAGTTGTATAGAAGGTGGCTTCATTTCATTGTATATGTACTCAACCATATAAAAGCATGATATAGCAACTGTAAGAGCAGTTACATTGAATGCCAGAGATACATTCTTCCGATTTTGAAGTTGTTTGTACAAGGAGTGATAACTGACACTGTACTGATATCACTTTGTAAAACCTAGAAATATCACTATCCTGTAACCAACAGATCATTGAAAAGAGTAATCAATGAATACTATACAAGAAATTATATATTGTAATAGTTTGTTACACAAAATGACTTTCTGCGTTACTCCCGAGGAATCCCACTGAGTGGCAGTATGGAGCACCTTTTTACTATACTTGTATAGAAGGTGGCTTTATTTCATTGTATATGTACTCAACCATATAAAAGCATGATATAGCAACTGTAAGAGCAGTTACATTGAATGCAAGAGATACATTCATCAGATTTTGAAGTTGGTTGTACAAGGAGTGATAACTGACACTGTTCTGATATCACTTTGTAAAACGTAGAAATTTCACTGTTGTCTAACCAAGAGTTCACAGAAGAGTAATCAATGAATACTATACAAGAAATACATTGGATTGTAAATTGTAATAGTTTGTTACACAAAATGACTTTCTGCGTTACTCCCGAGGAATCCCACTGAGTGGCAGTATGGAGCTCCTTTTTACTATAGTTGTATAGAAGGTGGCTTCATTTCATTGTATATGTACTCAACCATATAAAAGCATGATATAGCAACGGTAAGAGCAGTTACATTGAATGCCAGAGATACATTCATCAGATTTTGAAGTTGGTTGTATAAGGAGTGAGAACTGACACTGTATTGATATCACTTTGTAAAACGTAGAAATTTCACTGTTGTCTAACCAAGAGTTCACAGAAGAGTAATCAATGAATACTATACAAGAAATACATTGGATTGTAAATTGTAATAGTTTGTTACACAAAATGACTTTCTGCGTTACTCCCGAGGAATCCCACTGAGTGGCAGTATGGAGCACCTTTTTACTATAGTTGTATAGAAGGTGGCTTCATTTCATTGTATATGTACTCAACCATATAAAAGCATGATATAGCAACTGTAAGAGCAGTTACATTGAATGCCAGAGATACATTCATCAGATTTTGAAGTTGGTTGTACAAGGAGTGATAACTGACACTGTACTGATATCACTTTGTAAAACCTAGAAATATCACTATCCTGTAACCAACAGATCATTGAAAAGAGTAATCAATGAATACTATACAAGAAATTATATATTGTAATAGTTTGTTACACAAAATGACTTTCTGCGTTACTCCCGAGGAATCCCACTGAGTGGCAGTATGGAGCACCTTTTTACTGTAGTTGTATAGAAGGTGGCTTCATTTAATTGTATATGTACTCAACCACATAAAATCAAGATATATCAACAGTAAGAGCAATTACATTGAATGCAAGAGATACATTCATCAGATTTTGAAGTTGGTTGTACAAGGAGTGATAACTGACACTGTACTGATATCACTTTGTAAAACGTAGAAATTTCACTGTTGTCTAACCAAGAGTTCGCAGAAGAGTAATCAATGAATACTATACAAGAAATACATTGGATTGTAAATTGTAATAGTTTGTTACACAAAATGACTTTCTGAGTTACTCCCGAGGAATCCCACTGAGTGGCAGTATGGAGCACCTTTTTGCTATAGTTGTATAGAAGGTGGCTTCATTTCATTGTATATGTACTCAACCATATAAAAGCATGATATAGCAACTGTAAGAGCAGTTACATTGAATGCCAGAGATACATTCATCAGATTTTGAAGTTGGTTGTACAAGGAGTGATAACTGACACTGTCCTGATATCACTTTGTAAAACGTAGAAATTTCACTGTTGTCTAACCAAGAGTTCACAGAAGAGTAATCAATGAATACTATACAAGAAATACATTGGATTGTAAATTGTAAAATTTTGTTACACAAAATGACTTTCTGCGTTACTCCCGAGGAATCCCACTGAGTGGCAGAATGGAGCACCTTTTTACTGTAGTTGTATAGAAGGTGGCTTCATTTAATTGTATATGTACTCAACCATATAAAAGCATGATATATCAACTGTAAGAGCAATTACATTGAATGCAAGTTCATCAGATTTTGAAGTTGGTTGTACAAGGAGTGATAACTGACACTGTACTGATATCACTTTGTAAAACGTAGAAATTTCACTGTTGTCTAACCAAGAGTTCACAGAAGAGTAATCAATGAATACTATACAAGAAATACATTGGATTGTAAATTGTAATAGTTTGTTACACAAAACGAATTTCTGCGTTACTCCCGAGGAATCCCACTGAGTGGCAGTATGGAGCACCTTTTTGCTATAGTTGTATAGAAGGTGGCTTCATTTCATTGTATATGTACTCAACCATATAAAAGCATGATATAGCAAGTGTAAGAGCAGTTACATTGAATGCCAGAGATACATTCATCAGATTTTGAAGTTGTTTGTACAAGGAGTGATAACTGACACTGTACTGATATCACTTTGTAAAACCTAGAAATATCACTGTTGTCTAACCAAGAGATCGCAGAAGAGTAATCAATGAATACTATACAAGAAATACATTGGATTGTAAATTGTAATAGTTTGTTACACAAAATGACTTTCTGCGTTACTCCCGAGGAATCCCACTGAGTGGCAGTATGGAGCACCTTTTTGCTATAGTTGTGTAGAAGGTGGCTTCATTTCATTGTATATGTACTCAACCATATAAAAGCATGATATAGCAACTGTAAGAGCAGTTACATTGAATGCCAGAGATACATTCATCAGATTTTGAAGTTCTTTGTACAAGGAGTGATAACTGACACTGTACTGATATCACTTTGTAAAACGTAGAAATTTCACTGTTGTCTAACCAAGAGTTCACAGAAGAGTAATCAATGAATACTATACAAGAAATACATTGGATTGTAAATTGTAATAGTTTGTTACACAAAATGAATTTCTGCGTTACTCCCGAGGAATCCCACTGAGTGGCAGTATGGAGCACCTTTTTGCTGTAGTTGTATAGAAGGTGGCTTCATTTCATTGTATATGTACTCAACCATATAAAAGCATGATATAGCAAGTGTAAGAGCAGTTACATTGAATGCCAGAGATACATTCATCAGATTTTGAAGTTGTTTGTACAAGGAGTGATAACTGACACTGTACTGATATCACTTTGTAAAACCTAGAAATATCACTATCCTGTAACCAACAGATCATTGAAAAGAGTAATCAATGAATACTATACAAGAAATTGTATATTGTAATAGTTTGTTACACAAATTGACTTTCTGCGTTACTCCCGAGGAATCCCACTGAGTGGCAGTATGGAGCACCTTTTTACTATAGTTGTATAGAAGGTGGCTTCATTTCATTGTATATGTACTCAACCATTTACAAGCATGATATAGCAACTGTAAGAGCAGTTACATTGAATGCAAGAGATACATTTATCAGATTTTGAAGTTGGTTGTACAAGGAGTGATTACTGACACTGTATTGATATCACGTAGAAAAACCTAGAAATTTCACTGTTGTCTAACCAAGAGATCGCAGAAGAGTAATCAATGAATACTATACAAGAAATAAATTGGATTGTAAATTGTAATAGTTTCTTACACAAAATGACTTTCTGCGTTACTCGTGAGGAATCCCACTGAGTGGCAGTATGGAGCACCTTTTTTACTGTAGTTGTATAGAAGGTGGCTTCATTTCATTGTATATGTACTCAACCATATAAAAGCATGATATAGCAACGGTAAGAGCAGTTACATTGAATGCAAGAGATACATTCATCAGATTTTGAAGTTGGTTGTACAAAGAGTGATAACTGACACTGTACTGATATCACTTTGTAAAACGTAGAAATTTCACTGTTGTCTAACCAAGAGTTCACAGAAGAGTAATCAATGAAAACTATCCAAGAAATACATTGGATTGTAAATTGTAATAGTTTGTTACACAAAATGACTTTCTGCGTTACTCCCGAGGAATCCCACTAAGTGGCAGTATGGAGCACCTTTTTGCTATAGTTGTATAGAAGGTGGCTTCATTTCATTGTATATGTACTCAACCATATAAAAGCATGATATAGCAACTGTAAGAGCAGTTACATTGAATGGCAGAGATACATTCATCAGATTATGAAGTTGTTTGTAGAAGGAGTGATAACTGACACTGTACTGATATCACTTTGTAAAACCTAGAAATATCACTATCCTGTAACCAACAGATCATTGAAAAGAGTAATCAATGAATACTATACAAGAAATTGTATATTGTAATAGTTTGTTACACAAAATGACTTTCTGCGTTACTCACGAGGAATCCCACTGAGTGGCAGTATGGAGCACCTTTTTACTATACTTGTATAGAAGTTAGCTTCATTTCATTGTATATGTACTCAACCATATAAAAGCATGATATAGCAACTGTAAGAGCAGTTACATTGAATGCAAGAGATACATTCATCAGATTTTAAAGTTGGTTGTACAAGGAGTGATAACTGACACTGTCCTGATATCACTTTGTAAAACGTAGAAATTTCACTGTTGTCTAATCAAGAGTTCACAGAAGAGTAATCAATGAATACTATACAAGAAATACATTGGATTGTAAATTGTAATAGTTTGTTACACAAAATGACTTTCTGCGTTACTCCCGAAGAATCCCACTGAGTGGCAGTATGGAGCACCTTTTTGCTATAGTTGTATAGAAGGTGGCTTCATTTCATTGTATATGTACTCAACCATATAAAAGCATGATATAGCAACTGTAAGAGCAGTTAAATTGAATGCCAGAGATACATTAATCAGATTTTGAAGTTCTTTGTACAAGGAGTGATAAATGACACTGTACTGATATCACTTTGTAAAACGTAGAAATTTCACTGTTGTCTAACCAAGAGTTCACAGAAGAGTAATCAATGAATACTATACAAGAAATATATTGGATTGTAAATTGTAATAGTTTGTTATACAAAATAACTTTCTGCGTTACTCCCGAGGAATCCCACTGAGTGGAAGTATGGAGCACCTTTTTGCTATAGTTGTATAGAAGGTGGCTTCATTTCATTGTATATGTACTCAACCATATAAAAGCATGATATAGCAACTGTAAGAGCAGTTACATTGAATGCAAGAGATACGTTCATCAGATTTTGAAGTTGTTTGTACAAGGAGTGATTACTGACACTGTATTGATATCACGTTGGAAAACCTAGAAATTTCACTGTTGTCTAACCAAGCGATCGCAGAAGAGTAATCAACGAATACTATACAAGAAATACATTGGATTGTAAATTGTAATAGTTTGTTACACAAAATGACTTTCTGCGTTACTCCCGAGGAATCCCACTGAGTGGCAGTATGGAGCACCTTTTTACTGTAGTTGTATAGAAGGTGGCTTCATTTAATTGTATATGAACTCAACCATATAAAATCAAGATATATCAACTGTAAGAGCAATTACATTGAATGCAAGAGATACATTCATCAGATTTTGAAGTTGTTTGTACAAGGAGTGATAACTGACACTACTGATATCACTTTGTAAAACGTAGAAATTTCACTGTTGTCTAACCAAGAGTTCACAGAAGAGTAATCAATGAATACTATACAAGAAATACATTGGATTGTAAATTGTAATTGTTCGTTACACAAAATAACTTTCTGCGTTACTCCCGAGGAATCCCACTGAGTGGCAGTATGGAGCACCTTTTTGCTATAGTTGTATAGAAGGTGGCTTCATTTCATTGTATATGTACTCAACCATATAAAAGCATGATATAGCAACTGTAAGAAGAGTTACATTGAATGCCAGAGATACATTCATCAGATTTTGAAGTTGGTTGTACAAGGAGTGATAACTGACACTGTACTGATATCACTTTGTAAAACCAAGAAATATCACTATCCTGTAACCAACAGATCATTGAAAAGAGTAATCAATGAATACTATACAAGAAATTATATATTGTAATAGTTTGTTACACAAAATGACTTTCTGCGTTACTCCTGAGGAATCCCACTGAGTGGCAGTATGGAGCACCTTTTTGCTATAGTTGTATAGAAGGTGGCTTCATTTCATTTTATATGTACTCAACCAAATAAAAGCATGATATAGCAACGGTAAGAGCAGTTACATTGAATGCCAGAGATACATTCATCAGATTTTGAAGTTGTTTGTACAAGGAGTGATAACTGACACTGTACTGATATCACTTTGTAAAACCTAGAAATATCACTATCCTGTAACCAACAGATCATTGAAAAGAGTAATCAATGAATACTATACAAGAAATTATATATTGTAATAGTTTGTTACACAAAATGACTTTCTGCGTTACTCCTGAGGAATCCCACTGAGTGGCAGTATGGAGCTCCTTTTTACTATAGTTGTATAGAAGGTGGCTTCATTTCATTGTATATGTACTCAACCATATAAAAGCATGATATAGCAACTGTAAGAGCAGTTACATTGAATGCAAGAGATACATTCATCAGATTTTGAAGTTGGTTGTACAAGGAGTGATTACTGACACTGTATTGATATCACGTTGTAAAACCTAGAAATTTCACTGTTGTCTAACCAAGAGATCGCAGAAGAGTAATCAATGAATAGTATACAAGAAATAAATTGGATTGTAAATTGTAATAGTTTGTTACACAAAATGACTTTCTGCGTTACTCCCGAGGAATCCCACTGAGTGTCAGTATGGAGCACCTTTTTACTGTAGTTGTAAAGAAGGTGGCTTCATTTCATTGTATATGTACTCAACCATATAAAATCAAGATATATCAACTGTAAGAGCAATTACATTGAATGCAAGAGATACATTCATCAGATTTTGAAGTTGGTTGTATAAGGAGTGATAACTGACACTGTACTGATATCACTTTGTAAAACGTAGAAATTTCACTGTTGTCAAACCAAGAGTTCACAGAAGAGTAATCAATGAATACTATACAAGAAATACATTGGATTGTAAATTGTAATAGTTTGTTACAAAAAATGAATTTCTGCGTTACTCCCGAGGAATCCCACTGAGTGGCAGTATGGAGCACCTTTTTGCTATAGTTGTATAGAAGGTGGCTTCATTTCATTGTATATGTACTCAACCATATAAAAGCATGATATAGCAACATTAAGAGCAGTTACATTGAATGCCAGAGATACATTCATCAGATTTTGAAGTTGTTTGTACAAGGAGTGATAACTGACACTGTACTGATATCACTTTGTAAAACCTAGAAATATCACTATCGTGTAACCAACAGATCATTGAAAAGAGTAATCAATGAATACTATAGAAGAAATTGTATATTGTAATAGTTTGTTACACAAATTGACTTTCTGCGTTACTCCCGAGGAATCCCACTGAGTGGCAGTATGGAGCACCTTTTTACTATAGTTGTATAGAAGGTGGCTTCATTTCATTGTATATGTACTCAACCATATAAAAGCATGATATAGCAACTGTAAGAGCAGTTACATTGAATGCAAGAGATACATTCATCAGATTTTGAAGTTGCTTGTACAAGGAGTGATTACTGACACTGTATTGATATCACGTTGTAAAACCTAGAAATTTCACTGTTGTCTAACCAAGAGATCGCAGAAGAGTAATCAATGAATACTATAAAAGAAATACATTGGATTGTAAATTGTAATAGTTTGTTACACAAAATGACTTTCTGCGTTACTCGCGAGGAATCCCACTGAGTGGCAGTATGGAGCACCTTTTTACTGTAGTTGTATAGAAGGTGGCTTCATTTCATTGTATATGTACTCAACCATATAAAAGCATGATATAGCAACTGTAAGAAGAGTTACATTGAATGCCAGAGATACATTCATCAGATTTTGAAGTTGGTTGTACAAGGAGTGATAACTGACACTGTACTGATATCACTTTGTAAAAGGTAGAAATTTCACTGTTGTCTAACCAAGAGTTCACAGAAGAGTAATCAATGAATACTATCCAAGAAATACATTGGATTGTAAATTGTAATAGTTTGTTACACAAAATGACTTTCTGCGTTACTCCCGAGGAATCCCACTAAGTGGCAGTATGGAGCACCGTTTTGCTATAGTTGTATAGAAGGTGGCTTCATTTCATTGTATATGTACTGAACCATATAAAAGCATGATATAGCAACTGTAAGAGCAGTTACATTGAATGGCAGAGATACATTCATCAGATTTTGAAGTTGTTTGTACAAGGAGTGATAACTGACACTGTACTGATATCACTTTGTAAAACCTAGAAATATCACTATCCTGTAACCAACAGATCATTGAAAAGAGTAATCAATGAATACTATACAAGAAATTGTATATTGTAATAGTTTGTTACACAAAATGACTTTCTGCGTTACTCACGAGGAATCCCACTGAGTGGCAGTATGGAGCACCTTTTTACTATACTTGTATAGAAGGTGGCTTCATTTCATTGTATATGTACTCAACCATATAAAAGCATGATATAGCAACTGTAAGAGCAGTTACATTGAATGCAAGAGATACATTCATCAGATTTTGAAGTTCTTTGTACAAGGAGTGATAACTGACACTGTCCTGATATCACTTTGTAAAACGTAGAAATTTCACTGTTGTCTAACCAAGAGTTCACAGAAGAGTAATCAATGAATACTATACAAGAAATACATTGGATTGTAAATTGTAATAGTTTGTTACACAAAATGACTTTCTGCGTTACTCCCGAGGAATCCCACTGAGTGGCAGTATGGAGCACCTTTTTGCTATAGTTGTATAGAAGGTGGCTTCATTTCATTGTATATGTACTCAACCATATAAAAGCATGATATAGCAACTGTAAGAGCAGTTACATTGAATGCCAGAGATACATTCATCAGATTTTTAAGTTCTTTGTACAAGGAGTGATAACTGACACTGTCCTGATATCACTTTGTAAAACGTAGAAATTTCACTGTTGTCTAACCAAGAGTTCACAGAAGAGTAATCAATGAATACTATACAAGAAATACATTGCATTGTAAATTGTAATTGTTTGTTACACAAAATAACTTTCTGCGTTACTCCCGAGGAATCCCACTGAGTGGCAGTATGGAGCACCTTTTTGCTATAGTTGTATAGAAGGTGGCTTCATTTCATTGTATATCTACTCAACCATATAAAAGCATGATATAGCAACTGTAAGAAGAGTTACGTTGAATGCCAGAGATACATTCATCAGATTTTGAAGTTGGTTGTACAAGGAGTGATAACTGACACTGTACTGATATCACTTTGTAAAACCTAGAAATATCACTATCCTGTAACCAACAGATCATTGAAAAGAGTAATCAATGAATACTATACAAGAAATTACATATTGTAATAGTTTGTTACACAAAATGACTTTCTGCGTTACTCCCGAGGAATCCCACTGAGTGGCAGTATGGAGCTCCTTTTTACTATAGTTGTATAGAAGGTGGCTTCATTTCATTGTATATGTACTCAACCATATAAAAGCATGATATAGCAACTTTAAGAGCAGTTACATTGAATGCAAGAGATACATTCATCAGATTTTGAAGTTGTTTGTACAAGGAGTGATTACTGACACTGTATTGATATCACGTTGGAAAACCTAGAAATTTCACTGTTGTCCAACCAAGCGATCGCAGAAGAGTAATCAACGAATACTATACAAGAAATACATTGGATTGTAAATTGTAATAGTTTGTTACACAAAATGACTTTCTGCGTTACTCCCGAGGAATCCCACTGAGTGGCAGTATGGAGCACCTTTTTACTGTAGTTGTATAGAAGGTGGCTTCATTTAATTGTATATGAACTCAACCATATAAAATCAAGATATATCAACTGTAAGAGCAATTACATTAAATGCAAGAGATACATTCATCAGATTTTGAAGTTGTTTGTACAAGGAGTGATAACTGACACTACTGATATCACTTTGTAAAACGTAGAAATTTCACTGTTGTCTAACCAAGAGTTCACAGAAGAGTAATCAATGAATACTATACAAGAAATACATTGGATTGTAAATTGTAATTGTTCGTTACACAAAATAACTTTCTGCGTTACTCCCGAGGAATCCCACTGAGTGGCAGTATGGAGCACCTTTTTGCTATAGTTGTATAGAAGGTGGCTTCATTTCATTGTATATGTACTCAACCATATAAAAGCATGATATAGCAACTGTAAGAAGAGTTACATTGAATGCCAGAGATACATTCATCAGATTTTGAAGTTGGTTGTACAAGGAGTGATAACTGACACTGTACTGATATCACTTTGTAAAACCTAGAAATATCACTATCCTGTAACCAACAGATCATTGAAAAGAGTAATCAATGAATACTATACAAGAAATTATATATTGTAATAGTTTGTTACACAAAATGACTTTCTGCGTTACTCCTGAGGAATCCCACTGAGTGGCAGTATGGAGCACCTTTTTGCTATAGTTGTATAGAAGGTGGCTTCATTTCATTTTATATGTACTCAACCAAATAAAAGCATGATATAGCAACGGTAAGAGCAGTTACATTGAATGCCAGAGATACATTCATCAGATTTTGAAGTTGGTTGTACAAGGAGTGATAACTGACACTGTACTGATATCACTTTGTAAAACCTACAAATACCACTATCCTGTAACCAACAGATCATTGAAAAGAGTAATCAATGAATACTATACAAGAAATACATTGGATTGTAAATTGTAATAGTTTGTTACACAAAATGACTTTCTGCGTTCTCGTGAGGAATCCCACTGAGTGGCAGTATGGAGCACCTTTTTACTGTAGTTGTATAGAAGGTGGCTTCATTTAATTGTATATGTACTCAACCATATAAAAGCATGATATAGCAACGGTAAGAGCAGTTACATTGAATGCAAGAGATACATTCATCAGATTTTGAAGTTGGTTGTACAAGGAGTGATAACTGACACTGTACTGATATCACTTTGTAAAACGAAGAAATTTCACTGTTGTCTAACCAAGAGTTCACAGAAGAGTAATCAATGAAAACTATCCAAGATATACATTGGATTGTAAATTGTAATAGTTTGTTACACAAAATGACTTTCTGCGTTACTCCCGAGGAATCCCACTAAGTGGCAGTATGGAGCACCTTTTTGCTATAGTTGTATAGAAGGTGGCTTCATTTCATTGTATACTCAACCATATAAAAACATGATATAGCAACTGTAAGAGCAGTTACATTGAATGGCACAGATACATTCATAAGATTTTGAAGTTGTTTGTACAAGGAGTGATAACTGACACTGTACTGATATCACTTTGTAAAACCTAGAAATATCACTATCCTGTAACCAACAGATCATTGAAAAGAGTAATCAATGAATACTATACAAGAAATTGTATATTGTGATAGTTTGTTACACAAAATGACTTTCTGCGTTACTCACGAGGAATCCCAGTGAGTGGCAGTATGGAGCACCTTTTTACTATACTTGTATAGAAGGTGGCTTCATTTCATTGTATATGTACTCAACCATATAAAAGCATGATATAGCAACTGTAAGAGCAGTTACATTGAATGCAAGAGATACATTCATCAGATTTTGAAGTTCTTTGTACAAGGAGTGATAACTGACACTGTCCTGATATCACTTTGTAAAACGTAGAAATTTCACTGTTGTCTAACCAAGAGTTCACAGAAGAGTAATCAATGAATACTATACAAGAAATACATTGGATTGTAAATTGTAATAGTTTGTTACACAAAATGACTTTCTGCGTTACTCCCGAGGAATCCCACTGAGTGGCAGTATGGAGCACCTTTTTGCTATAGTTGTATAGAAGGTGGCTTCATTTCATTGTATATGTACTCAACCATATAAAAGCATGATATAGCAACTGTAAGAGCAGTTACATTGAATGCCAGAGATACATTCATCAGATTTTGAAGTTCTTTGTACAAGGAGTGATAACTGACACTGTCCTGATATCACTTTGTAAAACGTAGAAATTTCACTGTTGTCTAACCAAGAGTTCACAGAAGAGTAATCAATGAATACTATACAAGAAATACATTGGATTGTAAATTGTAATAGTTTGTTACACAAAATGACTTTCTGCGTTACTCCCGAGGAATCCCACTGAGTGGCAGTATGGAGCACCTTTTTGCTATAGTTGTATAGCAGGTGGCTTCATTTCATTGTATATGTACTCAACCATATAAAAGCATGATATAGCAACTGTAAGAGCAGTTACATTGAATGCCAGAGATACATTCATCAGATTTTGAAGTTCTTTGTACAAGGAGTGATAACTGACACTGTCCTGATATCACTTTGTAAAACGTAGTAATTTCACTGTTGTCTAACCAAGAGTTCACAGAAGAGTAATCATTGAATACTATACAAGAAATACATTGGATTGTAAATTGTAATTGTTTGTTACACAAAATAACTTTCTGCGTTACTCCCGAGGAATCCCACTGAGTGGCAGTATCGAGCACCTTTTTGCTATAGTTGTATAGAAGGTGGCTTCATTTCATTGTATATGTACTCAACCATATAAAAGCATGATATAGCAACTGTAAGAAGAGTTACATTGAATGCCAGAGATACATTCATCAGATTTTGAAGTTGGTTGTACAAGGAGTGATAACTGACACTGTACTGATATCACTTTGTAAAACCTAGAAATATCACTATCCTGTAACCAACAGATCATTGAAAAGAGTAATCAATGAATACTATACAAGAAATTACATATTGTAATAGTTTGTTACACAAAATGACTTTCTGCGTTACTCCCGAGGAATCCCACTGAGTGGCAGTATGGAGCTCCTTTTTACTATAGTTGTATAGAAGGTGGCTTCATTTCATTATATATGTACTCAACCATATAAAAGCATGATATAGCAACTGTAAGAGCAGTTACATTGAATGCAAGAGATACGTTCATCAGATTTTGAAGTTGTTTGTACAAGGAGTGATTACTGACACTGTATTGATATCACGTTGGAAAACCTAGAAATTTCACTCTTGTCCAACCAAGCGATCGCAGAAGAGTAATCAACGAATACTATACAAGAAATACACTGGATTGTAAATTGTAATAGTTTGTTACACAAAATGACTTTCTGCGTTACTCCCGAGGAATCCCACTGAGTGGCAGTATGGAGCTCCTTTTTACTATAGTTGTATAGAAGGTGGCTTCATTTCATTGTATATGTACTCAACCATATAAAAGCATGATATAGCAACGGTAAGAGCAGTTACATTGAATGCAAGAGATACGTTCATCAGATTTTGAAGTTCTTTGTACAAGGAGTGATTACTGACACTGTATTGATATCACGTTGGAAAACCTAAAAATTTCACTGTTGTCTAACCAAGCGATCGCAGAAGAGTAATCAACGAATACTATACAAGAAATACATTGGATTGTAAATTGTAATAGTTCGTTACACAAAATGACTTTCTGCGTTACTCCCGAGGAATCCCACTGAGTGGCAGTATGGAGCACCTTTTTACTGTAGTTGTATAGAAGGTGGCTTCATTTAATTGTATATGAACTCAACCATATAAAATCAAGATATATCAACTGTAAGAGCAATTACATTAAATGCAAGAGATACATTCATCAGATTTTGAAGTCGTTTGTACAAGGAGTGATAACTGACACTGTACTGATATCACTTTGTAAAACGTAGAAATTTCACTATTGTCTAACCAAGAGTTCACATTGTGAACTGCATTGTGCATTGTGCATTGCACAAAATGAAGAGCAGATTTTGAAGTTGTTTGTACAAGGAGTGATAACTGACACTGTACTGATATCACTTTGTAAAACCTAGAAATATCACTATCCTGTAACCAACAGATCATTGAAAAGAGTAATCAATGAATACTATACAAGAAATTGTGTATTGTAATAGTTTGTTACACAAATTGACTTTCTGCGTTACTCCCGAGGAATCCCACTGAGTGGCAGTATGGAGCACCTTTTTACTATAGTTGTATAGAAGGTGGCTTCATTTCATTGTATATGTACTGAACCATATAAAAGCATGATATAGCAACTGTAAGAGCAGTTACATTGAATGCCAGAGATACATTCATCAGATTTTGAAGTTGGTTGTACAAGGAGTGATAACTGACACTGTACTGATATCACTTTGTAAAACCTACAAATATCACTATCATGTAACCAACAGATCATTGAAAAGAGTAATCAATGAATACTATACAAGAAATACATTGGATTGTAAATTGTAATAGTTTGTTACACAAAATGACTTTCTGCGTTCTCGTGAGGAATCCCACTGAGTGGCAGTATGGAGCACCTTTTTACTGTAGTTGTATAGAAGGTGGCTTCATTTAATTGTATATGTACTCAACCATATAAAAGCATGATATAGCAACGGTAAGAGCAGTTACATTGAATGCAAGAGATACATTCATCAGATTTTGAAGTTGGTTGTACAAGGAGTGATAACTGACACTGTACTGATATCACTTTGTAAAACGAAGAAATTTCACTGTTGTCTAACCAAGAGTTCACAGAAGAGTAATCAATGAAAACTATCCAAGATATACATTGGATTGTAAATTGTAATAGTTTGTTACACAAAATGACTTTCTGCGTTACTCCCGAGGAATCCCACTAAGTGGCAGTATGGAGCACCTTTTTGCTATAGTTGTATAGAAGGTGGTTTCATTTCATTGTATACTCAACCATATAAAAGCATGATATAGCAACTGTAAGAGCAGTTACATTGAATGGCACAGATACATTCATCAGATTTTGAAGTTGTTTGTACAAGGAGTGATAACTGACACTGTACTGATATCACTTTGTAAAACCTAGAAATATCACTATCCTGTAACCAACAGATCATTGAAAAGAGTAATCAATGAATACTATACAAGAAATTGTATATTGTAATAGTTTGTTACACAAAATGACTTTCTGCGTTACTCACGAGGAATCCCACTGAGTGGCAGTATGGAGCACCTTTTTACTATACTTGTATAGAAGGTGGCTTCATTTCATTGTATATGTACTCAACAATATAAAAGCATGATATAGCAACTGTAAGAGCAGTTACATTGAATGCAAGAGATACATTCATCAGATTTTAAAGTTGGTTGTACAAGGAGTGATAACTGACACTGTCCTGATATCACTTTGTAAAACGTAGAAATTTCACTGTTGTCTAACCAAGAGTTCACAGAAGAGTAATCAATGAATACTATACAAGAAATACATTGGATTGTAAATTGTAATAGTTTGTTACACAAAATGACTTTCTGCGTTACTCCCGAGGAATCCCACTGAGTGGCAGTATGGAGCACCTTTTTGCTATAGTTGTATAGAAGGTGGCTTCATTTCATTGTATATGTACTCAACCATATAAAAGCATGATATAGCAACTGTAAGAGCAGTTACATTGAATGCCAGAGATACATTCATCAGATTTTGAAGTTCTTTGTACAAGGAGTGATAACTGACACTGTACTGATATCACTTTGTAAAACCTAGAAATATCACTATCCTGTAACCAACAGATCATTGAAAAGAGTAATCAATGAATACTATACAAGAAATTATATATTGTAATAGTTTGTTACACAAAATGACTTTCTGCGTTACTCGCGAGGAATCCCACTGAGTGGCAGTATGGAGCACCTTTTTACTGTAGTTGTATAGAAGGTGGCTTCATTTCATTGTATATGTACTCAACCATATAAAAGCATGATATAGCAACTGTAAGAAGAGTTACATTGAATGCCAGAGATACATTCATCAGATTTTGAAGTTGGTTGTACAAGGAGTGATAACTGACACTGTACTGATATCACTTTGTAAAAGGTAGAAATTTCACTGTTGTCTAACCAAGAGTTCACAGAAGAGTAATCAATGAATACTATCCAAGAAATACATTGGATTGTTAATTGTAATAGTTTGTTACACAAAATGACTTTCTGCGTTACTCCCGAGGAATCCCACTAAGTGGCAGTATGGAGCACCTTTTTGCTATAGTTGTATAGAAGGTGGCTTCATTTCATTGTATATGTACTGAACCATATAAAAGCATGATATAGCAACTGTAAGAGCAGTTACATTGAATGGCAGAGATACATTCATCAGATTTTGAAGTTGTTTGTACAAGGAGTGATAACTGACACTGTACTGATATCACTTTGTAAAACCTAGAAATATCACTATCCTGTAACCAACAGATCATTGAAAAGAGTAATCAATGAATACTGTACAAGAAATTGTATATTGTAATAGTTTCTTACACAAAATGACTTTCTGCGTTACTCACGAGGAATCCCAGTGAGTGGCAGTATGGAGCACCTTTTTACTATACTTGTATAGAAGGTGGCTTCATTTCATTGTATATGTACTCAACCATATAAAAGCATGATATAGCAACTGTAAGAGCAGTTACATTGAATGCAAGAGATACATTCATCAGATTTTGAAGTTCTTTGTACAAGGAGTGATAACTGACACTGTCCTGATATCACTTTGTAAAACGTAGAAATTTCACTGTTGTCTAACCAAGAGTTCACAGAAGAGTAATCAATGAATACTATACAAGAAATACATTGGATTGTAAATTGTAATAGTTTGTTACACAAAATGACTTTCTGCGTTACTCCCGAGGAATCCCACTGAGTGGCAGTATGGAGCACCTTTTTGCTATAGTTGTATAGAAGGTGGCTTCATTTCATTGTATATGTACTCAACCATATAAAAGCATGATATAGCAACTGTAAGAAGAGTTACATTGAATGCCAGAGATACATTCATCAGATTTTGAAGTTGTTTGTACAAGGAGTGATAACTGACACTGTACTGATATCACTTTGTAAAACCTAGAAATATCACTATCCTGTAACCAACAGATCATTGAAAAGAGTAATCAATGAATACTATACAAGAAATTACATATTGTAATAGTTTGTTACACAAAATGACTTTCTGCGTTACTCCCGAGGAATCCCACTGAGTGGCAGTATGGAGCTCCTTTTTACTATAGTTGTATAGAAGGTGGCTTCATTTCATTGTATATGTACTCAACCATATAAAAGCATGATATAGCAACGGTAAGAGCAGTTACATTGAATGCAAGAGATACGTTCATCAGATTTTGAAGTTCTTTGTACAAGGAGTGATTACTGACACTGTATTGATATCACGTTGGAAAACCTAGAAATTTCACTGTTGTCCAACCAAGCGATCGCAGAAGAGTAATCAACGAATACTATACAAGAAATACATTGCATTGTAAATTGTAATAGTTTGTTACACAAAATGACTTTCTGCGTTACTCCCGAGGAATCCCACTGAGTGGCAGTATGGAGCACCTTTTTACTGTAGTTGTATAGAAGGTGGCTTCATTTAATTGTATATGAACTCAACCGTATAAAATCAAGATATATCAACTGTAAGAGCAATTACATTAAATGCAAGAGATACATTCATCAGATTTTGAAGTTGTTTGTACAAGGAGTGATAACTGACACTACTGATATCACTTTGTAAAACGTAGAAATTTCACTGTTGTCTAACCAAGAGTTCACAGAAGAGTAATCAATGAATACTATACAAGAAATACATTGGATTGTAAATTGTAATTGTTCGTTACACAAAATAACTTTCTGCGTTACTCCCGAGGAATCCCACTGAGTGGCAGTATGGAGCACCTTTTTGCTATAGTTGTATAGAAGGTGGCTTCATTTCATTGTATATGTACTCAACCATATAAAAGCATGATATAGCAACTGTAAGAAGAGTTACATTGAATGCCAGAGATACATTCATCAGATTTTGAAGTTGGTTGTACAAGGAGTGATAACTGACACTGTACTGATATCACTTTGTAAAACCTAGAAATATCACTATCCTGTAACCAACAGATCATTGAAAAGAGTAATCAATGAATACTATACAAGAAATTATATATTGTAATAGTTTGTTACACAAAATGACTTTCTGCGTTACTCCTGAGGAATCCCACTGAGTGGCAGTATGGAGCACCTTTTTGCTATAGTTGTATAGAAGGTGGCTTCATTTCATTTTATATGTACTCAACCAAATAAAAGCATGATATAGCAACGGTAAGAGCAGTTACATTGAATGCCAGAGATACATTCATCAGATTTTGAAGTTGTTTGTACAAGGAGTGATAACTGACACTGTACTGATATCACTTTGTAAAACCTAGAAATATCACTATCCTGTAACCAACAGATCATTGAAAAGAGTAATCAATGAATACTATACAAGAAATTATATATTGTAATAGTTTGTTACACAAAATGACTTTCTGCGTTACTCCTGAGGAATCCCACTGAGTGGCAGTATGGAGCTCCTTTTTACTATAGTTGTATAGAAGGTGGCTTCATTTCATTGTATATGTACTCAACCATATAAAAGCATGATATAGCAACTGTAAGAGCAGTTACATTGAATGCAAGAGATACATTCATCAGATTTTGAAGTTGGTTGTACAAGGAGTGATTACTGACACTGTATTGATATCACGTTGTAAAACCTAGAAATTTCACTGTTGTCTAACCAAGAGATCGCAGAAGAGTAATCAATGAATAGTATACAAGAAATAAATTGGATTGTAAATTGTAATAGTTTGTTACACAAAATGACTTTCTGCGTTACTCCCGAGGAATCCCACTGAGTGTCAGTATGGAGCACCTTTTTACTGTAGTTGTAAAGAAGGTGGCTTCATTTCATTGTATATGTACTCAACCATATAAAATCAAGATATATCAACTGTAAGAGCAATTACATTGAATGCAAGAGATACATTCATCAGATTTTGAAGTTGGTTGTATAAGGAGTGATAACTGACACTGTACTGATATCACTTTGTAAAACGTAGAAATTTCACTGTTGTCAAACCAAGAGTTCACAGAAGAGTAATCAATGAATACTATACAAGAAATACATTGGATTGTAAATTGTAATAGTTTGTTACAAAAAATGAATTTCTGCGTTACTCCCGAGGAATCCCACTGAGTGGCAGTATGGAGCACCTTTTTGCTATAGTTGTATAGAAGGTGGCTTCATTTCATTGTATATGTACTCAACCATATAAAAGCATGATATAGCAACTGTAAGAAGAGTTACATTGAATGCCAGAGATACATTCATCAGATTTTGAAGTTGTTTGTACAAGGAGTGATAACTGACACTGTACTGATATCACTTTGTAAAACCTAGAAATATCACTATCCTGTAACCAACAGATCATTGAAAAGAGTAATCAATGAATACTATACAAGAAATTGTATATTGTAATAGTTTGTTACACAAATTGACTTTCTGCGTTACTCCCGAGGAATCCCACTGAGTGGCAGTATGGAGCACCTTTTTACTATAGTTGTATAGAAGGTGGCTTCATTTCATTGTATATGTACTCAACCATATAAAAGCATGATATAGCAACTGTAAGAGCAGTTACATTGAATGCAAGAGATACATTCATCAGATTTTGAAGTTGGTTGTACAAGGAGTGATTACTGACACTGTATTGATATCACGTTGTAAAACCTAGAAATTTCACTGTTGTCTAACCAAGAGATCGCAGAAGAGTAATCAATGAATACTATAAAAGAAATACATTGGATTGTAAATTGTAATAGTTTGTTACACAAAATGACTTTCTGCGTTACTCGCGAGGAATCCCACTGAGTGGCAGTATGGAGCACCTTTTTACTGTAGTTGTATAGAAGGTGGCTTCATTTCATTGTATATGTACTCAACCATATAAAAGCATGATATAGCAACTGTAAGAAGAGTTACATTGAATGCCAGAGATACATTCATCAGATTTTGAAGTTGGTTGTACAAGGAGTGATAACTGACACTGTACTGATATCACTTTGTAAAAGGTAGAAATTTCACTGTTGTCTAACCAAGAGTTCACAGAAGAGTAATCAATGAATACTATCCAAGAAATACATTGGATTGTAAATTGTAATAGTTTGTTACACAAAATGACTTTCTGCGTTACTCCCGAGGAATCCCACTAAGTGGCAGTATGGAGCACCGTTTTGCTATAGTTTTATAGAAGGTGGCTTCATTTCATTGTATATGTACTGAACCATATAAAAGCATGATATAGCAACTGTAAGAGCAGTTACATTGAATGGCAGAGATACATTCATCAGATTTTGAAGTTGTTTGTACAAGGAGTGATAACTGACACTGTACTGATATCACTTTGTAAAACCTAGAAATATCACTATCCTGTAACCAACAGATCATTGAAAAGAGTAATCAATGAATACTATACAAGAAATTGTATATTGTAATAGTTTGTTACACAAAATGACTTTCTGCGTTACTCACGAGGAATCCCACTGAGTGGCAGTATGGAGCACCTTTTTACTATACTTGTATAGAAGGTGGCTTCATTTCATTGTATATGTACTCAACCATATAAAAGCATGATATAGCAACTGTAAGAGCAGTTACATTGAATGCAAGAGATACATTCATCAGATTTTGAAGTTCTTTGTACAAGGAGTGATAACTGACACTGTCCTGATATCACTTTGTAAAACGTAGAAATTTCACTGTTGTCTAACCAAGAGTTCACAGAAGAGTAATCAATGAATACTATACAAGAAATACATTGGATTGTAAATTGTAATAGTTTGTTACACAAAATGACTTTCTGCGTTACTCCCGAGGAATCCCACTGAGTGGCAGTATGGAGCACCTTTTTGCTATAGTTGTATAGAAGGTGGCTTCATTTCATTGTATATGTACTCAACCATATAAAAGCATGATATAGCAACTGTAAGAGCAGTTACATTGAATGCCAGAGATACATTCATCAGATTTTTAAGTTCTTTGTACAAGGAGTGATAACTGACACTGTCCTGATATCACTTTGTAAAACGTAGAAATTTCACTGTTGTCTAACCAAGAGTTCACAGAAGAGTAATCAATGAATACTATACAAGAAATACATTGCATTGTAAATTGTAATTGTTTGTTACACAAAATAACTTTCTGCGTTACTCCCGAGGAATCCCACTGAGTGGCAGTATGGAGCACCTTTTTGCTATAGTTGTATAGAAGGTGGCTTCATTTCATTGTATATCTACTCAACCATATAAAAGCATGATATAGCAACTGTAAGAAGAGTTACGTTGAATGCCAGAGATACATTCATCAGATTTTGAAGTTGGTTGTACAAGGAGTGATAACTGACACTGTACTGATATCACTTTGTAAAACCTAGAAATATCACTATCCTGTAACCAACAGATCATTGAAAAGAGTAATCAATGAATACTATACAAGAAATTACATATTGTAATAGTTTGTTACACAAAATGACTTTCTGCGTTACTCCCGAGGAATCCCACTGAGTGGCAGTATGGAGCTCCTTTTTACTATAGTTGTATAGAAGGTGGCTTCATTTCATTGTATATGTACTCAACCATATAAAAGCATGATATAGCAACTTTAAGAGCAGTTACATTGAATGCAAGAGATACGTTCATCAGATTTTGAAGTTGTTTGTACAAGGAGTGATTACTGACACTGTATTGATATCACGTTGGAAAACCTAGAAATTTCACTGTTGTCCAACCAAGCGATCGCAGAAGAGTAATCAACGAATACTATACAAGAAATACATTGGATTGTAAATTGTAATAGTTTGTTACACAAAATGACTTTCTGCGTTACTCCCGAGGAATCCCACTGAGTGGCAGTATGGAGCACCTTTTTACTGTAGTTGTATAGAAGGTGGCTTCATTTAATTGTATATGAACTCAACCATATAAAATCAAGATATATCAACTGTAAGAGCAATTACATTAAATGCAAGAGATACATTCATCAGATTTTGAAGTTCTTTGTACAAGGAGTGATAACTGACACTGTCCTGATATCACTTTGTAAAACGTAGAAATTTCACTGTTGTCTAACCAAGAGTTCACAGAAGAGTAATCAATGAATACTATACAAGAAATACATTGGATTGTAAATTGTAATAGTTTGTTACACAAAATGACTTTCTGCGTTACTCCCGAGGAATCCCACTGAGTGGCAGTATGGAGCACCTTTTTGCTATAGTTGTATAGAAGGTGGCTTCATTTCATTGTATATGTACTCAACCATATAAAAGCATGATATAGCAACTGTAAGAAGAGTTACATTGAATGCCAGAGATACATTCATCAGATTTTGAAGTTGGTTGTACAAGGAGTGATAACTGACACTGTACTGATATCACTTTGTAAAACCTACAAATATCACTATCCTGTAACCAACAGATCATTGAAAAGAGTAATCAATGAATACTATACAAGAAATTACATATTGTAATAGTTTGTTACACAAAATGACTTTCTGCGTTACTCCCGAGGAATCCCACTGAGTGGCAGTATGGAGCTCCTTTTTACTATAGTTGTATAGAAGGTGGCTTCATTTCATTGTATATGTACTCAACCATATAAAAGCATGATATAGCAACGGTAAGAGCAGTTACATTGAATGCAAGAGATACGTTCATCAGATTTTGAAGTTCTTTGTACAAGGAGTGATTACTGACACTGTATTGATATCACGTTGGAAAACCTAAAAATTTCACTGTTGTCTAACCAAGCGATCGCAGAAGAGTAATCAACGAATACTATACAAGAAATACATTGGATTGTAAATTGTAATAGTTCGTTACACAAAATGACTTTCTGCGTTACTCCCGAGGAATCCCACTGAGTGGCAGTATGGAGCACCTTTTTTCTGTAGTTGTATAGAAGGTGGCTTCATTTAATTGTATATGAACTCAACCATATAAAATCAAGATATATCAACTGTAAGAGCAATTACATTAAATGCAAGAGATACATTCATCAGATTTTGAAGTCGTTTGTACAAGGAGTGATAACTGACACTGTACTGATATCACTTTGTAAAACCTAGAAATATCACTATCCTGTAACCAACAGATCATTGAAAAGAGTAATCAATGAATACTATACAAGAAATTGTATATTGTAATAGTTTGTTACACAAAATGACTTTCTGCGTTACTCACGAGGAATCCCAGTGAGTGGCAGTATGGAGCACCTTTTTACTATACTTGTATAGAAGGTGGCTTCATTTCATTGTATATGTACTCAACCATATAAAAGCATGATATAGCAACTGTAAGAGCAGTTACATTGAATGCAAGAGATACATTCATCAGATTTTGAAGTTCTTTGTAAAAGGAGTGATAACTGACACTGTCCTGATATCACTTTGTAAAACGTAGAAATTTCACTGTTGTCTAACCAAGAGTTCACAGAAGAGTAATCAATGAATACTATACAAGAAATACATTGGATTTTAAATTGTAATAGTTTGTTACACAAAATGACTTTCTGCGTTACTCTCGAGGAATCCCACTGAGTGGCAGTATGGAGCACCTTTTTGCTATAGTTGTATAGAAGGTGGCTTCATTTCATTGTATATGTACTCAACCATATAAAAGCATGATATAGCAACTGTAAGAGCAGTTACATTGAATGCCAGAGATACATTCATCAGATTTTGAAGTTCTTTGTACAAGGAGTGATAACTGACACTGTCCTGATATCACTTTGAAAAACGTAGAAATTTCACTGTTGTCTAACCAAGAGTTCACAGAAGAGTAATCATTGAATACTATACAAGAAATACATTGGATTGTAAATTGTAATTGTTTGTTACACAAAATAACTTTCTGCGTTACTCCCGAGGAATCCCACTGAGTGGCAGTATGGAGCACCTTTTTGCTATAGTTGTATAGAAGGTGGCTTCATTTCATTGTATATGTACTCAACCATATAAAAGCATGATATAGCAACTGTAAGAAGAGTTACATTGAATGCCAGAGATACATTCATCAGATTTTGAAGTTGGTTGTACAAGGAGTGATAACTGACACTGTACTGATATCACTTTGTAAAACCTAGAAATATCACTATCCTGTAACCAACAGATCATTGAAAAGAGTAATCAATGAATACTATACAAGAAATTACATATTGTAATAGTTTGTTACACAAAATGACTTTCTGCGTTACTCCCGAGGAATCCCACTGAGTGGCAGTATGGAGCTCCTTTTTACTATAGTTGTATAGAAGGTGGCTTCATTTCATTGTATATGTACTCAACCATATAAAAGCATGATATAGCAACTGTAAGAGCAGTTACATTGAATGCAAGAGATACGTTCATCAGATTTTGAAGTTGTTTGTACAAGGAGTGATTACTGACACTGTATTGATATCACGTTGGAAAACCTAGAAATTTCACTCTTGTCCAACCAAGCGATCGCAGAAGAGTAATCAACGAATACTATACAAGAAATACATTGGATTGTAAATTGTAATAGTTTGTTACACAAAATGACTTTCTGCGTTACTCCCGAGGAATCCCACTGAGTGGCAGTATGGAGCTCCTTTTTACTATAGTTGTATAGAAGGTGGCTTCATTTCATTGTATATGTACTCAACCATATAAAAGCATGATATAGCAACGGTAAGAGCAGTTACATTGAATGCAAGAGATACGTTCATCAGATTTTGAAGTTCTTTGTACAAGGAGTGATTACTGACACTGTATTGATATCACGTTGGAAAACCTAAAAATTTCACTGTTGTCTAACCAAGCGATCGCAGAAGAGTAATCAACGAATACTATACAAGAAATACATTGGATTGTAAATTGTAATAGTTCGTTACACAAAATGACTTTCTGCGTTACTCCCGAGGAATCCCACTGAGTGGCAGTATGGAGCACCTTTTTACTGTAGTTGTATAGAAGGTGGCTTCATTTAATTGTATATGAACTCAACCATATAAAATCAAGATATATCAACTGTAAGAGCAATTACATTAAATGCAAGAGATACATTCATCAGATTTTGAAGTCGTTTGTACAAGGAGTGATAACTGACACTGTACTGATATCACTTTGTAAAACGTAGAAATTTCACTATTGTCTAACCAAGAGTTCACATTGTGAACTGCATTGTGCATTGTGCATTGCACAAAATGAAGAGCAGATTTTGAAGTTGTTTGTACAAGGAGTGATAACTGACACTGTACTGATATCACTTTGTAAAACCTAGAAATATCACTATCCTGTAACCAACAGATCATTGAAAAGAGTAATCAATGAATACTATACAAGAAATTGTGTATTGTAATAGTTTGTTACACAAATTGACTTTCTGCGTTACTCCCGAGGAATCCCACTGAGTGGCAGTATGGAGCACCTTTTTACTATAGTTGTATAGAAGGTGGCTTCATTTCATTGTATATGTACTGAACCATATAAAAGCATGATATAGCAACTGTAAGAGCAGTTACATTGAATGCCAGAGATACATTCATCAGATTTTGAAGTTGGTTGTACAAGGAGTGATAACTGACACTGTACTGATATCACTTTGTAAAACCTACAAATATCACTATCCTGTAACCAACAGATCATTGAAAAGAGTAATCAATGAATACTATACAAGAAATACATTGGATTGTAAATTGTAATAGTTTGTTACACAAAATGACTTTCTGCGTTCTCGTGAGGAATCCCACTGAGTGGCAGTATGGAGCACCTTTTTACTGTAGTTGTATAGAAGGTGGCTTCATTTAATTGTATATGTACTCAACCATATAAAAGCATGATATAGCAACGGTAAGAGCAGTTACATTGAATGCAAGAGATACATTCATCAGATTTTGAAGTTGGTTGTACAAGGAGTGATAACTGACACTGTACTGATATCACTTTGTAAAACGAAGAAATTTCACTGTTGTCTAACCAAGAGTTCACAGAAGAGTAATCAATGAAAACTATCCAAGATATACATTGGATTGTAAATTGTAATAGTTTGTTACACAAAATGACTTTCTGCGTTACTCCCGAGGAATCCCACTAAGTGGCAGTATGGAGCACCTTTTTGCTATAGTTGTATAGAAGGTGGCTTCATTTCATTGTATACTCAACCATATAAAAGCATGATATAGCAACTGTAAGAGCAGTTACATTGAATGGCACAGATACATTCATCAGATTTTGAAGTTGTTTGTACAAGGAGTGATAACTGACACTGTACTGATATCACTTTGTAAAACCTAGAAATATCACTATCCTGTAACCAACAGATCATTGAAAAGAGTAATCAATGAATACTATACAAGAAATTGTATATTGTAATAGTTTGTTACACAAAATGACTTTCTGCGTTACTCACGAGGAATCCCAGTGAGTGGCAGTATGGAGCACCTTTTTACTATACTTGTATAGAAGGTGGCTTCATTTCATTGTATATGTACTCAACCATATAAAAGCATGATATAGCAACTGTAAGAGCAGTTACATTGAATGCAAGAGATACATTCATCAGATTTTGAAGTTCTTTGTACAAGGAGTGATAACTGACACTGTCCTGATATCACTTTGTAAAACGTAGAAATTTCACTGTTGTCTAACCAAGAGTTCACAGAAGAGTAATCAATGAATACTATACAAGAAATACATTGGATTGTAAATTGTAATAGTTTGTTACACAAAATGACTTTCTGCGTTACTCCCGAGGAATCCCACTGAGTGGCAGTATGGAGCACCTTTTTGCTATAGTTGTATAGAAGGTGGCTTCATTTCATTGTATATGTACTCAACCATATAAAAGCATGATATAGCAACTGTAAGAGCAGTTACATTGAATGCCAGAGATACATTCATCAGATTTTGAAGTTCTTTGTACAAGGAGTGATAACTGACACTGTCCTGATATCACTTTGTAAAACGTAGAAATTTCACTGTTGTCTAACCAAGAGTTCACAGAAGAGTAATCATTGAATACTATACAAGAAATACATTGGATTGTAAATTGTAATTGTTTGTTACACAAAATAACTTTCTGCGTTACTCCCGAGGAATCCCACTGAGTGGCAGTATGGAGCACCTTTTTGCTATAGTTGTATAGAAGGTGGCTTCATTTCATTGTATATGTACTCAACCATATAAAAGCATGATATAGCAACTGTAAGAAGAGTTACATTGAATGCCAGAGATACATTCATCAGATTTTGAAGTTGGTTGTACAAGGAGTGATAACTGACACTGTACTGATATCACTTTGTAAAACATAGAAATATCACTATCCTGTAACCAACAGATCATTGAAAAGAGTAATCAATGAATACTATACAAGAAATTACATATTGTAATAGTTTGTTACACAAAATGACTTTCTGCGTTACTCCCGAGGAATCCCACTGAGTGGCAGTATGGAGCTCCTTTTTACTATAGTTGTATAGAAGGTGGCTTCATTTCATTATATATGTACTCAACCATATAAAAGCATGATATAGCAACTGTAAGAGCAGTTACATTGAATGCAAGAGATACGTTCATCAGATTTTGAAGTTGTTTGTACAAGGAGTGATTACTGACACTGTATTGATATCACGTTGGAAAACCTAGAAATTTCACTCTTGTCCAACCAAGCGATCGCAGAAGAGTAATCAACGAATACTATACAAGAAATACACTGGATTGTAAATTGTAATAGTTTGTTACACAAAATGACTTTCTGCGTTACTCCCGAGGAATCCCACTGAGTGGCAGTATGGAGCTCCTTTTTACTATAGTTGTATAGAAGGTGGCTTCATTTCATTGTATATGTACTCAACCATATAAAAGCATGATATAGCAACGGTAAGAGCAGTTACATTGAATGCAAGAGATACGTTCATCAGATTTTGAAGTTCTTTGTACAAGGAGTGATTACTGACACTGTATTGATATCACGTTGGAAAACCTAAAAATTTCACTGTTGTCTAACCAAGCGATCGCAGAAGAGTAATCAACGAATACTATACAAGAAATACATTGGATTGTAAATTGTAATAGTTCGTTACACAAAATGACTTTCTGCGTTACTCCCGAGGAATCCCACTGAGTGGCAGTATGGAGCACCTTTTTACTGTAGTTGTATAGAAGGTGGCTTCATTTAATTGTATATGAACTCAACCATATAAAATCAAGATATATCAACTGTAAGAGCAATTACATTAAATGCAAGAGATACATTCATCAGATTTTGAAGTCGTTTGTACAAGGAGTGATAACTGACACTGTACTGATATCACTTTGTAAAACGTAGAAATTTCACTATTGTCTAACCAAGAGTTCACATTGTGAACTGCATTGTGCATTGTGCATTGCACAAAATGAAGAGCAGATTTTGAAGTTGTTTGTACAAGGAGTGATAACTGACACTGTACTGATATCACTTTGTAAAACCTAGAAATATCACTATCCTGTAACCAACAGATCATTGAAAAGAGTAATCAATGAATACTATACAAGAAATTGTGTATTGTAATAGTTTGTTACACAAATTGACTTTCTGCGTTACTCCCGAGGAATCCCACTGAGTGGCAGTATGGAGCACCTTTTTACTATAGTTGTATAGAAGGTGGCTTCATTTCATTGTATATGTACTGAACCATATAAAAGCATGATATAGCAACTGTAAGAGCAGTTACATTGAATGCCAGAGATACATTCATCAGATTTTGAAGTTGGTTGTACAAGGAGTGATAACTGACACTGTACTGATATCACTTTGTAAAACCTACAAATATCACTATCCTGTAACCAACAGATCATTGAAAAGAGTAATCAATGAATACTATACAAGAAATACATTGGATTGTAAATTGTAATAGTTTGTTACACAAAATGACTTTCTGCGTTCTCGTGAGGAATCCCACTGAGTGGCAGTATGGAGCACCTTTTTACTGTAGTTGTATAGAAGGTGGCTTCATTTAATTGTATATGTACTCAACCATATAAAAGCATGATATAGCAACGGTAAGAGCAGTTACATTGAATGCAAGAGATACATTCATCAGATTTTGAAGTTGGTTGTACAAGGAGTGATAACTGACACTGTACTGATATCACTTTGTAAAACGAAGAAATTTCACTGTTGTCTAACCAAGAGTTCACAGAAGAGTAATCAATGAAAACTATCCAAGATATACATTGGATTGTAAATTGTAATAGTTTGTTACACAAAATGACTTTCTGCGTTACTCCCGAGGAATCCCACTAAGTGGCAGTATGGAGCACCTTTTTGCTATAGTTGTATAGAAGGTGGCTTCATTTCATTGTATACTCAACCATATAAAAGCATGATATAGCAACTGTAAGAGCAGTTACATTGAATGGCACAGATACATTCATCAGATTTTGAAGTTGTTTGTACAAGGAGTGATAACTGACACTGTACTGATATCACTTTGTAAAACCTAGAAATATCACTATCCTGTAACCAACAGATCATTGAAAAGAGTAATCAATGAATACTATACAAGAAATTGTATATTGTAATAGTTTGTTACACAAAATGACTTTCTGCGTTACTCACGAGGAATCCCAGTGAGTGGCAGTATGGAGCACCTTTTTACTATACTTGTATAGAAGGTGGCTTCATTTCATTGTATATGTACTCAACCATATAAAAGCATGATATAGCAACTGTAAGAGCAGTTACATTGAATGCAAGAGATACATTCATCAGATTTTGAAGTTCTTTGTACAAGGAGTGATAACTGACACTGTCCTGATATCACTTTGTAAAACGTAGAAATTTCACTGTTGTCTAACCAAGAGTTCACAGAAGAGTAATCAATGAATACTATACAAGAAATACATTGGATTGTAAATTGTAATAGTTTGTTACACAAAATGACTTTCTGCGTTACTCCCGTGGAATCCCACTGAGTGGCAGTATGGAGCACCTTTTTGCTATAGTTGTATAGAAGGTGGCTTCATTTCATTGTATATGTACTCAACCATATAAAAGCATGATATAGCAACTGTAAGAGCAGTTACATTGAATGCCAGAGATACATTCATCAGATTTTGAAGTTCTTTGTACAAGGAGTGATAACTGACACTGTCCTGATATCACTTTGTAAAACGTAGAAATTTCACTGTTGTCTAACCAAGAGTTCACAGAAGAGTAATCATTGAATACTATACAAGAAATACATTGGATTGTAAATTGTAATTGTTTGTTACACAAAATAACTTTCTGCGTTACTCCCGAGGAATCCCACTGAGTGGCAGTATGGAGCACCTTTTTGCTATAGTTGTATAGAAGGTGGCTTCATTTCATTGTATATGTACTCAACCATATAAAAGCATGATATAGCAACTGTAAGAAGAGTTACATTGAATGCCAGAGATACATTCATCAGATTTTGAAGTTGGTTGTACAAGGAGTGATAACTGACACTGTACTGATATCACTTTGTAAAACATAGAAATATCACTATCCTGTAACCAACAGATCATTGAAAAGAGTAATCAATGAATACTATACAAGAAATTACATATTGTAATAGTTTGTTACACAAAATGACTTTCTGCGTTACTCCCGAGGAATCCCACTGAGTGGCAGTATGGAGCTCCTTTTTACTATAGTTGTATAGAAGGTGGCTTCATTTCATTATATATGTACTCAACCATATAAAAGCATGATATAGCAACTGTAAGAGCAGTTACATTGAATGCAAGAGATACGTTCATCAGATTTTGAAGTTGTTTGTACAAGGAGTGATTACTGACACTGTATTGATATCACGTTGGAAAACCTAGAAATTTCACTCTTGTCCAACCAAGCGATCGCAGAAGAGTAATCAACGAATACTATACAAGAAATACACTGGATTGTAAATTGTAATAGTTTGTTACACAAAATGACTTTCTGCGTTACTCCCGAGGAATCCCACTGAGTGGCAGTATGGAGCTCCTTTTTACTATAGTTGTATAGAAGGTGGCTTCATTTCATTGTATATGTACTCAACCATATAAAAGCATGATATAGCAACGGTAAGAGCAGTTACATTGAATGCAAGAGATACGTTCATCAGATTTTGAAGTTCTTTGTACAAGGAGTGATTACTGACACTGTATTGATATCACGTTGGAAAACCTAAAAATTTCACTGTTGTCTAACCAAGCGATCGCAGAAGAGTAATCAACGAATACTATACAAGAAATACATTGGATTGTAAATTGTAATAGTTCGTTACACAAAATGACTTTCTGCGTTACTCCCGAGGAATCCCACTGAGTGGCAGTATGGAGCACCTTTTTACTGTAGTTGTATAGAAGGTGGCTTCATTTAATTGTATATGAACTCAACCATATAAAATCAAGATATATCAACTGTAAGAGCAATTACATTAAATGCAAGAGATACATTCATCAGATTTTGAAGTCGTTTGTACAAGGAGTGATAACTGACACTGTACTGATATCACTTTGTAAAACGTAGAAATTTCACTATTGTCTAACCAAGAGTTCACATTGTGAACTGCATTGTGCATTGTGCATTGCACAAAATGAAGAGCAGATTTTGAAGTTGTTTGTACAAGGAGTGATAACTGACACTGTACTGATATCACTTTGTAAAACCTAGAAATATCACTATCCTGTAACCAACAGATCATTGAAAAGAGTAATCAATGAATACTATACAAGAAATTGTGTATTGTAATAGTTTGTTACACAAATTGACTTTCTGCGTTACTCCCGAGGAATCCCACTGAGTGGCAGTATGGAGCACCTTTTTACTATAGTTGTATAGAAGGTGGCTTCATTTCATTGTATATGTACTGAACCATATAAAAGCATGATATAGCAACTGTAAGAGCAGTTACATTGAATGCCAGAGATACATTCATCAGATTTTGAAGTTGGTTGTACAAGGAGTGATAACTGACACTGTACTGATATCACTTTGTAAAACCTACAAATATCACTATCCTGTAACCAACAGATCATTGAAAAGAGTAATCAATGAATACTATACAAGAAATACATTGGATTGTAAATTGTAATAGTTTGTTACACAAAATGACTTTCTGCGTTCTCGTGAGGAATCCCACTGAGTGGCAGTATGGAGCACCTTTTTACTGTAGTTGTATAGAAGGTGGCTTCATTTAATTGTATATGTACTCAACCATATAAAAGCATGATATAGCAACGGTAAGAGCAGTTACATTGAATGCAAGAGATACATTCATCAGATTTTGAAGTTGGTTGTACAAGGAGTGATAACTGACACTGTACTGATATCACTTTGTAAAACGAAGAAATTTCACTGTTGTCTAACCAAGAGTTCACAGAAGAGTAATCAATGAAAACTATCCAAGATATACATTGGATTGTAAATTGTAATAGTTTGTTACACAAAATGACTTTCTGCGTTACTCCCGAGGAATCCCACTAAGTGGCAGTATGGAGCACCTTTTTGCTATAGTTGTATAGAAGGTGGCTTCATTTCATTGTATACTCAACCATATAAAAGCATGATATAGCAACTGTAAGAGCAGTTACATTGAATGGCACAGATACATTCATCAGATTTTGAAGTTGTTTGTACAAGGAGTGATAACTGACACTGTACTGATATCACTTTGTAAAACCTAGAAATATCACTATCCTGTAACCAACAGATCATTGAAAAGAGTAATCAATGAATACTATACAAGAAATTGTATATTGTAATAGTTTGTTACACAAAATGACTTTCTGCGTTACTCACGAGGAATCCCAGTGAGTGGCAGTATGGAGCACCTTTTTACTATACTTGTATAGAAGGTGGCTTCATTTCATTGTATATGTACTCAACCATATAAAAGCATGATATAGCAACTGTAAGAGCAGTTACATTGAATGCAAGAGATACATTCATCAGATTTTGAAGTTCTTTGTACAAGGAGTGATAACTGACACTGTCCTGATATCACTTTGTAAAACGTAGAAATTTCACTGTTGTCTAACCAAGAGTTCACAGAAGAGTAATCAATGAATACTATACAAGAAATACATTGGATTGTAAATTGTAATAGTTTGTTACACAAAATGACTTTCTGCGTTACTCCCGAGGAATCCCACTGAGTGGCAGTATGGAGCACCTTTTTGCTATAGTTGTATAGAAGGTGGCTTCATTTCATTGTATATGTACTCAACCATATAAAAGCATGATATAGCAACTGTAAGAGCAGTTACATTGAATGCCAGAGATACATTCATCAGATTTTGAAGTTCTTTGTACAAGGAGTGATAACTGACACTGTCCTGATATCACTTTGTAAAACGTAGAAATTTCACTGTTGTCTAACCAAGAGTTCACAGAAGAGTAATCATTGAATACTATACAAGAAATACATTGGATTGTAAATTGTAATTGTTTGTTACACAAAATAACTTTCTGCGTTACTCCCGAGGAATCCCACTGAGTGGCAGTATGGAGCACCTTTTTGCTATAGTTGTATAGAAGGTGGCTTCATTTCATTGTATATGTACTCAACCATATAAAAGCATGATATAGCAACTGTAAGAAGAGTTACATTGAATGCCAGAGATACATTCATCAGATTTTGAAGTTGGTTGTACAAGGAGTGATAACTGACACTGTACTGATATCACTTTGTAAAACATAGAAATATCACTATCCTGTAACCAACAGATCATTGAAAAGAGTAATCAATGAATACTATACAAGAAATTACATATTGTAATAGTTTGTTACACAAAATGACTTTCTGCGTTACTCCCGAGGAATCCCACTGAGTGGCAGTATGGAGCTCCTTTTTACTATAGTTGTATAGAAGGTGGCTTCATTTCATTATATATGTACTCAACCATATAAAAGCATGATATAGCAACTGTAAGAGCAGTTACATTGAATGCAAGAGATACGTTCATCAGATTTTGAAGTTGTTTGTACAAGGAGTGATTACTGACACTGTATTGATATCACGTTGGAAAACCTAGAAATTTCACTCTTGTCCAACCAAGCGATCGCAGAAGAGTAATCAACGAATACTATACAAGAAATACACTGGATTGTAAATTGTAATAGTTTGTTACACAAAATGACTTTCTGCGTTACTCCCGAGGAATCCCACTGAGTGGCAGTATGGAGCTCCTTTTTACTATAGTTGTATAGAAGGTGGCTTCATTTCATTGTATATGTACTCAACCATATAAAAGCATGATATAGCAACGGTAAGAGCAGTTACATTGAATGCAAGAGATACGTTCATCAGATTTTGAAGTTCTTTGTACAAGGAGTGATTACTGACACTGTATTGATATCACGTTGGAAAACCTAAAAATTTCACTGTTGTCTAACCAAGCGATCGCAGAAGAGTAATCAACGAATACTATACAAGAAATACATTGGATTGTAAATTGTAATAGTTCGTTACACAAAATGACTTTCTGCGTTACTCCCGAGGAATCCCACTGAGTGGCAGTATGGAGCACCTTTTTACTGTAGTTGTATAGAAGGTGGCTTCATTTAATTGTATATGAACTCAACCATATAAAATCAAGATATATCAACTGTAAGAGCAATTACATTAAATGCAAGAGATACATTCATCAGATTTTGAAGTCGTTTGTACAAGGAGTGATAACTGACACTGTACTGATATCACTTTGTAAAACGTAGAAATTTCACTATTGTCTAACCAAGAGTTCACATTGTGAACTGCATTGTGCATTGTGCATTGCACAAAATGAAGAGCAGATTTTGAAGTTGTTTGTACAAGGAGTGATAACTGACACTGTACTGATATCACTTTGTAAAACCTAGAAATATCACTATCCTGTAACCAACAGATCATTGAAAAGAGTAATCAATGAATACTATACAAGAAATTGTGTATTGTAATAGTTTGTTACACAAATTGACTTTCTGCGTTACTCCCGAGGAATCCCACTGAGTGGCAGTATGGAGCACCTTTTTACTATAGTTGTATAGAAGGTGGCTTCATTTCATTGTATATGTACTGAACCATATAAAAGCATGATATAGCAACTGTAAGAGCAGTTACATTGAATGCCAGAGATACATTCATCAGATTTTGAAGTTGGTTGTACAAGGAGTGATAACTGACACTGTACTGATATCACTTTGTAAAACCTACAAATATCACTATCATGTAACCAACAGATCATTGAAAAGAGTAATCAATGAATACTATACAAGAAATACATTGGATTGTAAATTGTAATAGTTTGTTACACAAAATGACTTTCTGCGTTCTCGTGAGGAATCCCACTGAGTGGCAGTATGGAGCACCTTTTTACTGTAGTTGTATAGAAGGTGGCTTCATTTAATTGTATATGTACTCAACCATATAAAAGCATGATATAGCAACGGTAAGAGCAGTTACATTGAATGCAAGAGATACATTCATCAGATTTTGAAGTTGGTTGTACAAGGAGTGATAACTGACACTGTACTGATATCACTTTGTAAAACGAAGAAATTTCACTGTTGTCTAACCAAGAGTTCACAGAAGAGTAATCAATGAAAACTATCCAAGATATACATTGGATTGTAAATTGTAATAGTTTGTTACACAAAATGACTTTCTGCGTTACTCCCGAGGAATCCCACTAAGTGGCAGTATGGAGCACCTTTTTGCTATAGTTGTATAGAAGGTGGCTTCATTTCATTGTATACTCAACCATATAAAAGCATGATATAGCAACTGTAAGAGCAGTTACATTGAATGGCACAGATACATTCATCAGATTTTGAAGTTGTTTGTACAAGGAGTGATAACTGACACTGTACTGATATCACTTTGTAAAACCTAGAAATATCACTATCCTGTAACCAACAGATCATTGAAAAGAGTAATCAATGAATACTATACAAGAAATTGTATATTGTAATAGTTTGTTACACAAAATGACTTTCTGCGTTACTCACGAGGAATCCCACTGAGTGGCAGTATGGAGCACCTTTTTACTATACTTGTATAGAAGGTGGCTTCATTTCATTGTATATGTACTCAACAATATAAAAGCATGATATAGCAACTATAAGAGCAGTTACATTGAATGCAAGAGATACATTCATCAGATTTTAAAGTTGGTTGTACAAGGAGTGATAACTGACACTGTCCTGATATCACTTTGTAAAACGTAGAAATTTCACTGTTGTCTAACCAAGAGTTCACAGAAGAGTAATCAATGAATACTATACAAGAAATACATTGGATTGTAAATTGTAATAGTTTGTTACACAAAATGACTTTCTGCGTTACTCCCGAGGAATCCCACTGAGTGGCAGTATGGAGCACCTTTTTGCTATAGTTGTATAGAAGGTGGCTTCATTTCATTGTATATGTACTCAACCATATAAAAGCATGATATAGCAACTGTAAGAGCAGTTACATTGAATGCCAGAGATACATTCATCAGATTTTGAAGTTCTTTGTACAAGGAGTGATAACTGACACTGTACTGATATCACTTTGTAAAACCTAGAAATATCACTATCCTGTAACCAACAGATCATTGAAAAGAGTAATCAATGAATACTATACAAGAAATTATATATTGTAATAGTTTGTTACACAAAATGACTTTCTGCGTTACTCGCGAGGAATCCCACTGAGTGGCAGTATGGAGCACCTTTTTACTGTAGTTGTATAGAAGGTGGCTTCATTTCATTGTATATGTACTCAACCATATAAAAGCATGATATAGCAACTGTAAGAAGAGTTACATTGAATGCCAGAGATACATTCATCAGATTTTGAAGTTGGTTGTACAAGGAGTGATAACTGACACTGTACTGATATCACTTTGTAAAAGGTAGAAATTTCACTGTTGTCTAACCAAGAGTTCACAGAAGAGTAATCAATGAATACTATCCAAGAAATACATTGGATTGTTAATTGTAATAGTTTGTTACACAAAATGACTTTCTGCGTTACTCCCGAGGAATCCCACTAAGTGGCAGTATGGAGCACCTTTTTGCTATAGTTGTATAGAAGGTGGCTTCATTTCATTGTATATGTACTGAACCATATAAAAGCATGATATAGCAACTGTAAGAGCAGTTACATTGAATGGCAGAGATACATTCATCAGATTTTGAAGTTGTTTGTACAAGGAGTGATAACTGACACTGTACTGATATCACTTTGTAAAACCTAGAAATATCACTATCCTGTAACCAACAGATCATTGAAAAGAGTAATCAATGAATACTGTACAAGAAATTGTATATTGTAATAGTTTCTTACACAAAATGACTTTCTGCGTTACTCACGAGGAATCCCAGTGAGTGGCAGTATGGAGCACCTTTTTACTATACTTGTATAGAAGGTGGCTTCATTTCATTGTATATGTACTCAACCATATAAAAGCATGATATAGCAACTGTAAGAGCAGTTACATTGAATGCAAGAGATACATTCATCAGATTTTGAAGTTCTTTGTACAAGGAGTGATAACTGACACTGTCCTGATATCACTTTGTAAAACGTAGAAATTTCACTGTTGTCTAACCAAGAGTTCACAGAAGAGTAATCAATGAATACTATACAAGAAATACATTGGATTGTAAATTGTAATAGTTTGTTACACAAAATGACTTTCTGCGTTACTCCCGAGGAATCCCACTGAGTGGCAGTATGGAGCACCTTTTTGCTATAGTTGTATAGAAGGTGGCTTCATTTCATTGTATATGTACTCAACCATATAAAAGCATGATATAGCAACTGTAAGAAGAGTTACATTGAATGCCAGAGATACATTCATCAGATTTTGAAGTTGTTTGTACAAGGAGTGATAACTGACACTGTACTGATATCACTTTGTAAAACCTAGAAATATCACTATCCTGTAACCAACAGATCATTGAAAAGAGTAATCAATGATTACTATACAAGAAATTACATATTGTAATAGTTTGTTACACAAAATGACTTTCTGCGTTACTCCCGAGGAATCCCACTGAGTGGCAGTATGGAGCTCCTTTTTACTATAGTTGTATAGAAGGTGGCTTCATTTCATTGTATATGTACTCAACCATATAAAAGCATGATATAGCAACGGTAAGAGCAGTTACATTGAATGCAAGAGATACGTTCATCAGATTTTGAAGTTCTTTGTACAAGGAGTGATTACTGACACTGTATTGATATCACGTTGGAAAACCTAGAAATTTCACTGTTGTCTAACCAAGCGATCGCAGAAGAGTAATCAACGAATACTATACAAGAAATACATTGGATTGTAAATTGTAATAGTTTGTTACACAAAATGACTTTCTGCGTTACTCCCGAGGAATCCCACTGAGTGGCAGTATGGAGCACCTTTTTACTGTAGTTGTATAGAAGGTGGCTTCATTTAATTGTATATGAACTCAACCATATAAAATCAAGATATATCAACTGTAAGAGCAATTACATTAAATGCAAGAGATACATTCATCAGATTTTGAAGTCGTTTGTACAAGGAGTGATAACTGACACTGTACTGATATCACTTTGTAAAACGTAGAAATTTCACTATTGTCTAACCAAGAGTTCACAGAAGAGTAATCAATGTATACTATACAAGAAATACATTGGATTGTAAATTGTAATAGTTTGTTACACAAAATGACTTTCTGCGTTACTCCCGAGGAATCCCACTGAGTGGCAGTATGGAGCACCTTTTTGCTATAGTTGTATAGAAGGTGGCTTCATTTCATTGTATATGTACTCAACCAAATAAAAGCATGATATAGGAACAGCAAGAGCAGTTACATTGAATGCCAGAGATACATTCATCAGATTTTGAAGTTGTTTGTACAAGGAGTGATAATTGACACGGTACAGATATCACTTTGTAAAACCTAGAAATATCACTATCCTGTAACCAACAGATCATTGAAAAGAGTAATCAATGAATACTATACAAGAAATTATATATTGTAATAGTATGTTACACAAAATGACTTTCTGCGTTACTCCCGAGGAATCCCAATGAGTGGCAGTATGGAGCACCTTTTTACTATAGTTGTATAGAAGGTGGCTTCATTTCATTGTATATGTACTCAACCATATAAAAGCATGATATAGCAACTGTAAGAGCAGTTACATTGAATGCAAGAGATACATTCATCAGATTTTGAAGTTGGTTGTACAAGGAGTGATTACTGACACTGTATTGATATCACGTTGTAAAACCTAGAAATTTCACTGTTGTCTAACCAAGAGATCGCAGAAGAGTAATCAATGAATACTATACAAGAAATACATTGGATTGTAAATTGTAATAGTTTGTTACACAAAATGACTTTCTGCGTTACTCCCGAGGAATCCCAGTATGGGAGTGGCAGTATGGAGCACCTTTTTACTGTAGTTGTATAGAAGGTGGCTTCATTTAATTGTATATGTACTCAACCATATAAAATCAAGATATATCAACTGTAAGAGCAATTACATTGAATGCAAGAGATACATTCATCAGATTTTGAAGTTGGTTGTACAAGGAGTGATAACTGACACTGTACTGATATCACTTTGTAAAACGTAGAAATTTCACTGTTGTCTAACCAAGAGTTCACAGAAGAGTAATCAATGAATACTATACAAGAAATACATTGGATTGTAAATTGTAATAGTTTGTTACACAAAATGAATTTCTGCGTTACTCCCGAGGAATCCCACTGAGTGGCAGTATGGAGCACCTTTTTGCTATAGTTGTATAGAAGGTGGCTTCATTTCATTGTATATGTACTCAACCATATAAAAGCATGATATAGCAAGTGTAAGAGCAGTTACATTGAATGACAGAGATACATTCATCAGATTTTGAAGTTGGTTGTACAAGGAGTGATAACTGACACTGTACTGATATCACTTTGTAAAACCTAGAAATATCACTATCCTGTAACCAACAGATCATTGAAAAGAGTAATCAATGAATACTATACAAGAAATTGTATATTGTAATAGTTTGTTACACAAATTGACTTTCTGCGTTACTCCCGAGGAATCCCACTGAGTGGCAGTATGGAGTACCTTTTTACTATAGTTGTATAGAAGGTGGCTTCATTTCATTGTATATGTACTCAACCATATAAAAGCATGATATAGCAACTGTAAGAGCAGTTACATTGAACGCAAGAGATACATTCATCAGATTTTGAAGTTGGCTGTACAAGGAGTGATTACTGACACTGTATTGATATCACGTTGTAAAACCTAGAAATTTCACTGTTGTCTAACCAAGAGATCGCAGAAGAGTAATCAATGAATACTATACAAGAAATACATTGGATTGTAAATTGTAATAGTTTGTTACACAAAATGACTTTCTGCGTTCTCGTGAGGAATCCCACTGAGTGGCAGTATGGAGCACCTTTTTACTGTAGTTGTATAGAAGGTGGCTTCATTTAATTGTATATGTACTCAACCATATAAAAGCATGATATAGCAACGGTAAGAGCAGTTACATTGAATGCAAGAGATACATTCATCAGATTTTGAAGTTGGTTGTACAAGGAGTGATAACTGACACTGTACTGATATCACTTTGTAAAAGGTAGAAATTTCACTGTTGTCTAACCAAGAGTTCACAGAAGAGTAATCAATGAATACTATCCAAGAAATACATTGGATTGTTAATTGTAATAGTTTGTTACACAAAATGACTTTCTGCGTTACTCCCGAGGAATCCCACTAAGTGGCAGTATGGAGCACCTTTTTGCTATAGTTGTATAGAAGGTTGCTTTATTTCATTGTATATGTACTGAACCATATAAAAGCATGATATAGCAACTGTAAGAGCAGTTACATTGAATGGCAGAGATACATTCATCAGATTTTGAAGTTGTTTGTACAAGGAGTGATAACTGACATTGTACTGATATCACTTTGTAAAACCTAGAAATATCACTATCCTGTAACCAACAGATCATTGAAAAGAGTAATCAATGAATACTATACAAGAAATTGTATATTGTAATAGTTTGTTACACAAAATGACTTTCTGCGTTACTCACGAGGAATCCCAGTGAGTGGCAGTATGGAGCACCTTTTTACTATACTTGTATAGAAGGTGGCTTCATTTCATTGTATATGTACTCAACCATATAAAAGCATGATATAGCAACTGTAAGAGCAGTTACATTGAATGCAAGAGATACATTCATCAGATTTTGAAGTTCTTTGTACAAGGAGTGATAACTGACACTGTCCTGATATCACTTTGTAAAACGTAGAAATTTCACTGTTGTCTAACCAAGAGTTCACAGAAGAGTAATCAATGAATACTATACAAGAAATACATTGGATTGTAAATTGTAATAGTTTGTTACACAAAATGACTTTCTGCGTTACTCCCGAGGAATCCCACTGAGTGGCAGTATGGAGCACCTTTTTGCTATAGTTGTATAGAAGGTGGCTTCATTTCATTGTATATGTACTCAACCATATAAAAGCATGATATAGCAACTGTAAGAGCAGTTACATTGAATGCCAGAGATACATTCATCAGATTTTGAAGTTCTTTGTACAAGGAGTGATAACTGACACTGTCCTGATATCACTTTGTAAAACGTAGAAATTTCACTGTTGTCTAACCAAGAGTTCACAGAAGAGTAATCATTGAATACTATACAAGAAATACATTGGATTGTAAATTGTAATTGTTTGTTACACAAAATAACTTTCTGCGTTACTCCCGAGGAATCCCACTGAGTGGCAGTATGGAGCACCTTTTTGCTATAGTTGTATAGAAGGTGGCTTCATTTCATTGTATATGTACTCAACCATATAAAAGCATGATATAGCAACTGTAAGAAGAGTTACATTGAATGCCAGAGATACATTCATCAGATTTTGAAGTTGGTTGTACAAGGAGTGATAACTGACACTGTACTGATATCACTTTGTAAAACCTAGAAATATCACTATCCTGTAACCAACAGATCATTGAAAAGAGTAATCAATGAATACTATACAAGAAATTACATATTGTAATAGTTTGTTACACAAAATGACTTTCTGCGTTACTCCCGAGGAATCCCACTGAGTGGCAGTATGGAGCTCCTTTTTACTATAGTTGTATAGAAGGTGGCTTCATTTCATTGTATATGTACTCAACCATATAAAAGCATGATATAGCAACGGTAAGAGCAGTTACATTGAATGCAAGAGATACGTTCATCAGATTTTGAAGTTCTTTGTACAAGGAGTGATTACTGACACTGTATTGATATCACGTTGGAAAACCTAGAAATTTCACTGTTGTCTAACCAAGCGATCGCAGAAGAGTAATCAACGAATACTATACAAGAAATACATTGGATTGTAAATTGTAATAGTTTGTTACACAAAATGACTTTCTGCGTTACTCCCGAGGAATCCCACTGAGTGGCAGTATGGAGCACCTTTTTACTGTAGTTGTATAGAAGGTGGCTTCATTTAATTGTATATGAACTCAACCATATAAAATCAAGATATATCAACTGTAAGAGCAATTACATTAAATGCAAGAGATACATTCATCAGATTTTGAAGTCGTTTGTACAAGGAGTGATAACTGACACTGTACTGATATCACTTTGTAAAACGTAGAAATTTCACTATTGTCTAACCAAGAGTTCACAGAAGAGTAATCAATGTATACTATACAAGAAATACATTGGATTGTAAATTGTAATAGTTTGTTACACAAAATGACTTTCTGCGTTACTCCCGAGGAATCCCACTGAGTGGCAGTATGGAGCACCTTTTTGCTATAGTTGTATAGAAGGTGGCTTCATTTCATTGTATATGTACTCAACCAAATAAAAGCATGATATAGCAACAGCAAGAGCAGTTACATTGAATGCCAGAGATACATTCATCAGATTTTGAAGTTGTTTGTACAAGGAGTGATAATTGACACGGTACAGATATCACTTTGTAAAACCTAGAAATATCACTATCCTGTAACCAACAGATCATTGAAAAGAGTAATCAATGAATACTATACAAGAAATTATATATTGTAATAGTATGTTACACAAAATGACTTTCTGCGTTACTCCCGAGGAATCCCAATGAGTGGCAGTATGGAGCACCTTTTTACTATAGTTGTATAGAAGGTGGCTTCATTTCATTGTATATGTACTCAACCATATAAAAGCATGATATAGCAACTGTAAGAGCAGTTACATTGAATGCAAGAGATACATTCATCAGATTTTGAAGTTGGTTGTACAAGGAGTGATTACTGACACTGTATTGATATCACGTTGTAAAACCTAGAAATTTCACTGTTGTCTAACCAAGAGATCGCAGAAGAGTAATCAATGAATACTATACAAGAAATACATTGGATTGTAAATTGTAATAGTTTGTTACACAAAATGACTTTCTGCGTTACTCCCGAGGAATCCCAGTATGGGAGTGGCAGTATGGAGCACCTTTTTACTGTAGTTGTATAGAAGGTGGCTTCATTTAATTGTATATGTACTCAACCATATAAAATCAAGATATATCAACTGTAAGAGCAATTACATTGAATGCAAGAGATACATTCATCAGATTTTGAAGTTGGTTGTACAAGGAGTGATAACTGACACTGTACTGATATCACTTTGTAAAACGTAGAAATTTCACTGTTGTCTAACCAAGAGTTCACAGAAGAGTAATCAATGAATACTATACAAGAAATACATTGGATTGTAAATTGTAATAGTTTGTTACACAAAATGAATTTCTGCGTTACTCCCGAGGAATCCCACTGAGTGGCAGTATGGAGCACCTTTTTGCTATAGTTGTATAGAAGGTGGCTTCATTTCATTGTATATGTACTCAACCATATAAAAGCATGATATAGCAAGTGTAAGAGCAGTTACATTGAATGCCAGAGATACATTCATCAGATTTTGAAGTTGGTTGTACAAGGAGTGATAACTGACACTGTACTGATATCACTTTGTAAAACCTAGAAATATCACTATCCTGTAACCAACAGATCATTGAAAAGAGTAATCAATGAATACTATACAAGAAATTGTATATTGTAATAGTTTGTTACACAAATTGACTTTCTGCGTTACTCCCGAGGAATCCCACTGAGTGGCAGTATGGAGTACCTTTTTACTATAGTTGTATAGAAGGTGGCTTCATTTCATTGTATATGTACTCAACCATATAAAAGCATGATATAGCAACTGTAAGAGCAGTTACATTGAATGCAAGAGATACATTCATCAGATTTTGAAGTTGGCTGTACAAGGAGTGATTACTGACACTGTATTGATACCACGTTGTAAAACCTAGAAATTTCACTGTTGTCTAACCAAGAGATCGCAGAAGAGTAATCAATGAATACTATACAAGAAATACATTGGATTGTAAATTGTAATAGTTTGTTACACAAAATGACTTTCTGCGTTCTCATGAGGAATCCCACTGAGTGGCAGTATGGAGCACCTTTTTACTGTAGTTGTATAGAAGGTGGCTTCATTTAATTGTATATGTACTCAACCATATAAAAGCATGATATAGCAACGGTAAGAGCAGTTACATTGAATGCAAGAGATACATTCATCAGATTTTGAAGTTGGTTGTACAAGGAGTGATAACTGACACTGTACTGATATCACTTTGTAAAACGAAGAAATTTCACTGTTGTCTAACCAAGAGTTCACAGAAGAGTAATCAATGAAAACTATCCAAGATATACATTGGATTGTAAATTGTAATAGTTTGTTACACAAAATGACTTTCTGCGTTACTCCCGAGGAATCCCACTAAGTGGCAGTATGGAGCACCTTTTTGCTATAGTTGTATAGAAGGTGGCTTCATTACATTGTATATGTACTCAACCATATAAAAGCATGATATAGCAACTGTAAGAGCAGTTACATTGAATGGCACAGATACATTCATCAGATTTTGAAGTTGTTTGTACAAGGAGTGATAACTGACACTGTACTGATATCACTTTGTAAAACCTAGAAATATCACTATCCTGTAACCAACAGATCATTGAAAAGAGTAATCAATGAATACTATACAAGAAATTGTATATTGTAATAGTTTGTTACACAAAATGACTTTCTGCGTTACTCACGAGGAATCCCACTGAGTGGCAGTATGGAGCACCTTTTTACTATACTTGTATAGTAGGTGGCTTCATTTCATTGTATATGTACTCAACCATATAAAAGCATGATATAGCAACTGTAAGAGCAGTTACATTGAATGCAAGAGATACATTCATCAGATTTTAAAGTTGGTTGTACAAGGAGTGATAACTGACACTGTCCTGATATCACTTTGTAAAACGCAGAAATTTCACTGTTGTCTAACCAAGAGTTCACAGAAGAGTAATCAATGAATACTATACAAGAAATACATTGGATTGTAAATTGTAATAGTTTGATACACAAAATGACTTTCTGCGTTACTCCCGAGGAATCCCACTGAGTGGCAGTATGGAGCACCTTTTTGCTATAGTTGTATAGAAGGTGGCTTCATTTCATTGTATATGTACTCAACCATATAAAAGCATGATATAGCAACTGTAAGAGCAGTTACATTGAATGCCAGGGATACATTCATCAGATTTTGAAGTTCTTTGTACAAGGAGTGATAACTGACACTGTACTGATATCACTTTGTAAAACCTAGAAATATCACTATCCTGTAACCAACAGATCATTGAAAAGAGTAATCAATGAATACTATACAAGAAATTATATATTGTAATAGTTTGTTACACAAAATGACTTTCTGCGTTACTCCCGAGGAATCCCACTGAGTGGCAGTATGGAGCTCCTTTTTACTATAGTTGTATAGAAGGTGGCTTCATTTCATTGTATATGTACTCAACCATATAAAAGCATGATATAGCAACTGTAAGAGCAGTTACATTGAATGCAAGAGATACATTCATCAGATTTTGAAGTTGGTTGTACAAGGAGTGATTACTGACACTGTATTGATATCACGTTGTAAAACCTAGAAATTTCACTGTTGTCTAACCAAGAGATCGCAGAAGAGTAATCAATGAATACTATACAAGAAATACATTGGATTGTAAATTGTAATAGTTTGTTACACAAAATGACTTTCTGCGTTACTCGCGAGGAATCCCACTGAGTGGCAGTATGGAGCACCTTTTTACTGTAGTTGTATAGAAGGTGGCTTCATTTAATTGTATATGTACTCAACCATATAAAATCAAGATAAATCAACTGTAAGAGAAATTACATTGAATGCAAGAGATACATTCATCAGATTTTGAAGTTGGTTGTACAAGGAGTGAGAACTGACACTGTACTGATATCACTTTGTAAAACGTAGAAATTTCACTGTTGTCTAACCAAGAGTTCACAGAAGAGTAATCAATGAATACTATTCAAGAAATACATTGGATTGTAAATTGTAATAGTTTGTTACAAAAAATGAATTTCTGCGTTACTCCCGAGGAATCCCAGTGAGTGGCAGTATGGAGCACCTTTTTGCTATAGTTGTATAGAAGGTGGCTTCATTTCATTGTATATGTACTCAACCATATAAAAGCATGATATAGCAAGTGTAAGAGCAGTTACATTGAATGCCAGAGATACATTCGTCAGATTTTGAAGTTGGTTGTACAAGGAGTGATAACTGACACTGTACTGATATCACTTTGTAAAACCTAGAAATATCACTATCCTGTAACCAACAGATCATTGAAAAGAGTAATCAATGAATACTATACAAGAAATTGTATATTGTAATAGTTTGTTACACAAATTGACTTTCTGCGTTACTCCCGAGGAATCCCACTGAGTGGCAGTATGGAGCACCTTTTTACTATAGTTGTATAGAAGGTGGCTTCATTTCATTGTATATGTACTCAACCATTTAAAAGCATGATATAGCAACTGTAAGAGCAGTTACATTGAATGCAAGAGATACATTCATCAGATTTTGAAGTTGGTTGTACAAGGAGTGATTACTGACACTGTATTGATATCACGTTGTAAAACCTAGAAATTTCACTGTTGTCTAACCAAGAGATCGCAGAAGAGTAATCAATGAATACTATACAAGAAATACATTGGATTGTAAATTGTAATAGTTTATTACACAAAATGACTTTCTGCGTTACTCCCGAGGAATCCCACTAAGTGGCAGTATGGAGCACCTTTTTGCTATAGTTGTATAGAAGGTGGCTTCATTTCATTGTATATGTACTCAACCAAATAAAAGCATGATATAGCAACGGTAAGAGCAGTTACATTGAATGCCAGAGATACATTCATTCGATTTTGAAGTTGTTTGTACAAGGAGTGATAACTGACACTGTACTGATATCACTTTGTAAAACCTAGAAATATCACTCTCCTGTAACCAACAGATCATTGAAAAGAGTAATCAATGAATACTATACAAGAAATTATATATTGTAATAGTTTGTTACACTTTCTGCGTTACTCCCGAGGAATCCCACTGAGTGGAAGTATGGAGCTCCTTTTTACTACAGTTGTATAGAAGGTGGCTTCATTTCATTGTATATGTACTCAACCATATAAAAGCATGATATAGCAACTGTAAGAGCAGTTACATTGAATGCAAGAGATACATTCATCAGATTTTGAAGTTGGTTGTACAAGGAGTGATTACTGACACTGTATTGATATCACGTTGTAAAACCTAGAAATTTCACTGTTGTCTAACCAAGAGATCGCAGAAGAGTAATCAATGAATACTATACAAGAAATACATTGGATTGTAAATTGTATTAGTTTGTTACACAACATGACTTTCTGCGTTACTCCCGAAGAATCCCACTGGGTGGCAGTATGGAGCACCTTTTTACTGTAGTTGTATAGAAGGTGGCTTCATTTAATTGTATATGTACTCAACCATATAAAATCAAGATAAATCAACTATAAGAGAAATTACATTGAATGCAAGAGATACATTCATCAGATTTTGAAGTTGGTTGTACATGGAGTGATAACTGACACTGTACTGATATCACTTTGTAAAACGTAGAAATTTCACTGTTGTCTAACCAAGAGTTCACAGAAGAGTAATCAATAAATACTATACAAGAAATACATTGGATTGTAAATTGTAATAGTTTGTTACACAAAATGACTTTCTGCGTTACTCCCGAGGAATCCCACTGAGTGGTAGTATGGAGCACCTTTTTACTGTAGTTGTATAGAAGGTGGCTTCATTTAATTGTATATGTACTCAAACATATAAAATCAAGATAAATCAACTGTAAGAGCAATTACATTGAATGCAAGAGATACATTCATCAGATTTTAAAGTTGGTTGTACAAGGAGTGATAACTGACACTGTACTGATATCACTTTGTAAAACGTAGAAATTTCACTGTTGTCTAACCAAGAGTTCACAGAAGAGTAATCAATGAATACTATACAAAAAATACATTGGATTGTAAATTGTAATAGTTTGTTACACAAAATGAATTTCTGCGTTACTCCCGAGGAATCCCACTGAGTGGCAGTATGGAGCACCTTTTTGCTATAGTTGTATAGAAGGTGGCTTCATTTCATTGTATATGTACTCAACCATATAAAAGCATGATATAGCAAGTGTAAGAGCAGTTACATTGAATGCCAGAGATACATTCATCAGATTTTGAAGTTGGTTGTACAAGGAGTGATAACTGACACTGTACTGATATCACTTTGTAAAACCTAGAAATATCACTATCCTGTAACCAACAGATCATTGAAAAGAGTAATCAATGAATACTATACAAGAAATTGTATATTGTAATAGTTTGTTACACAAATTGACTTTCTGCGTTACTCCCGAGGAATCCCACTGAGTGGCAGTATGGAGCACCTTTTTACTATAGTTGTATAGAAGGTGGCTTCATTTCATTGTATATGTACTCAACCATATAAAAGCATGATATAGCAACTGTAAGAGCAGTTACATTGAATGCAAGAGATACATTCATCAGATTTTGAAGTTGGCTGTACAAGGAGTGATTACTGACACTGTATTGATATCACGTTGTAAAACCTAGAAATTTCACTGTTGTCTAACCAAGAGATCGCGGAAGAGTAATCAATGAATACTATACAAGAAATACATTGGATTGTAAATTGTAATAGTTTGTTACACAAAATGCCTTTCTGCGTTCTCGTGAGGAATCCCACTGAGTGGCAGTATGGAGCACCTTTTTACTGTAGTTGTATAGAAGGTGGCTTCATTTAATTGTATATGTACTCAACCATATAAAAGCATGATATAGCTACGGTAAGAGCAGTTACATTGAATGCAAGAGATACATTCATCAGATTTTGAAGTTGGTTGTACAAGGAGTGATAACTGACACTGTACTGATATCACTTTGTAAAACGAAGAAATTTCACTGTTGTCTAACCAAGAGTTCACAGAAGAGTAATCAATGAAAACTATCCAAGATATACATTGGATTGTAAATTGTAATAGTTTGTTACACAAAATGACTTTCTGCGTTACTCCCGAGGAATCCCACTAAGTGGCAGTATGGAGCACCTTTTTGCTATAGTTGTATAGAAGGTGGCTTCATTACATTGTATATGTACTCAACCATATAAAAGCATGATATAGCAACTTTAAGAGCAGTTACATTGAATGGCACAGATACATTCATCAGATTTTGAAGTTGTTTGTACAAGGAGTGATAACTGACACTGTACTGATATCACTTTGTAAAACCTAGAAATATCACTATCCTGTAACCAACAGATCATTGAAAAAAAAAGTAATCAATGAATACTATACAAGAAATTGTATATTGTAATAGTTTGTTACACAAAATGACTTTCTGCGTTACTCACGAGGAATCCCACTGAGTGGCAGTATGGAGCACCTTTTTACTATACTTGTATAGAAGGTGGCTTCATTTCATTGTATATGTACTCAACCATATAAAAGCATGATATAGCAACTGTAAGAGCAGTTACATTGAATGCAAGAGATACATTCATCAGATTTTAAAGTTGGTTGTATAAGGAGTGATAACTGACACTGTCCTGATATCACTTTGTAAAACGTAGAAATTTCACTGTTGTCTAACCAAGAGTTCACAGAAGAGTAATCAATGAATACTATACAAGAAATACATTGGATTGTAAATTGTAATAGTTTGATACACAAAATGACTTTCTGCGTTACTCCCGAGGAATCCCACTGAGTGGCAGTATGGAGCACCTTTTTGCTATAGTTGTATAGAAGGTGGCTTCATTTCATTGTATATGTACTCAACCATATAAAAGCATGATATAGCAACTGTAAAAGCAGTTACATTGAATGCCAGAGATACATTCATCAGATTTTGAAGTTCTTTGTACAAGGAGTGATAACTGACACTGTACTGATATCACTATGTAAAACCTAGAAATATCACTATCCTGTAACCAACAGATCATTGAAAAGAGTAATCAATGAATACTATACAAGAAATTATATATTGTAATAGTTTGTTACACAAAATGACTTTCTGCGTTACTCCCGAGGAATCCCACTGAGTGGCAGTATGGAGCTCCTTTTTACTATAGTTGTATAGAAGGTGGCTTCATTTCATTGTATATGTACTCAACCATATAAAAGCATGATATAGCAACTGTAAGAGCAGTTACATTGAATGCAAGAGATACATACATCAGATTTTGAAGTTGGTTGTACAAGGAGTGATTACTGACACTGTATTGATATCACGTTGTAAAACCTAGAAATTTCACTGTTGTCTAACCAAGAGATCGCAGAAGAGTAATCAATGAATACTATAGAAGAAATACATTGGATTGTAAATTGTAATAGTTTGTTACACAAAATGACTTTCTGCGTTACTCCCGAGGAATCCCACTGAGTGGCAGTATGGAGCACCTTTTTACTGTAGTTGTATAGAAGGTGGCTTCATTTCATTGTATATGTACTCAACCATATAAAATCAAGATATATCAACTGTAAGAGAAATTACATTGAATGCAAGAGATACATTCATCAGATTTTGAAGTTGGTTGTACAAGGAGTGATAACTGACACTGTACTGATATCACTTTGTAAAACGTAGAAATTTCACTGTTGTCTAACCAAGAGTTCACAGAAGAGTAATCAATGAATAGTATACAAGAAATACATTGGATTGTAAATTGTAATAGTTTGTTACACAAAATGAATTTCTGCGTTACTCCCGAGGAATCCCAGTGAGTGGCAGTATGGAGCACCTTTTTGCTATAGTTGTATAGAAGGTGGCTTCATTTCATTGTATATGTACTCAACCATATAAAAGCATGATATAGCAAGTGTGAGAGCAGTTACATTGAATGCCAGAGATACATTCGTCAGATTTTGAAGTTGGTTGTACAAGGAGTGATAACTGACACTGTACTGATATCACTTTGTAAAATCTAGAAATATCACTATCCTGTAACCAACAGATCATTGAAAAGAGTAATCAATGAATACTATACAAGAAATTGTATATTGTAATAGTTTGTTACACAAATTGACTTTCTGCGTTACTCCCGAGGAATCCCACTGAGTGGCAGTATGGAGCACCTTTTTACTATAGTTGTATAGAAGGTGGCTTCATTTCATTGTATATGTACTCAACCATTTAGAAGCATGATATAGCAACTGTAAGAGCAGTTACATTGAATGCAAGAGATACATTCATCAGATTTTGAAGTTGGTTGTACAAGGAGTGATTACTGACACTGTATTGATATCACGTTGTAAAACCTAGAAATTTCACTGTTGTCTAACCAAGAGATCGCAGAAGAGTAATCAATGAATACTATACAAGAAATACATTGGATTGTAAATTGTAATAGTTTGTTACACAAAATGACTTTCTGCGTTACTCCCGAGGAATCCCACTAAGTGGCAGTATGGAGCACCTTTTTGCTATAGTTGTATAGAAGGTGGCTTCATTTCATTGTATATGTACTCAACCAAATAAAAGCATGATATAGCAACGGTAAGAGCAGTTACATTGAATGCCAGAGATACATTCATTCGATTTTGAAGTTGTTTGTACAAGGAGTGATAACTGACACTGTACTGATATCACTTTGTAAAACCTAGAAATATCACTCTCCTGTAACCAACAGATCATTGAAAAGATTAATCAATGAATACTATACAAGAAATTATATATTGTAATAGTTTGTTACACTTTCTGCGTTACTCCCGAGGAATCCCACTGAGTGGCAGAATGGAGCTCCTTTTTACTACAGTTGTATAGAAGGTGGCTTCATTTCATTGTATATGTACTCAACCATATAAAAGCATGATATAGCAACTGTAAGAGCAGTTACATTGAATGCCAGAGATACATTCATCAGATTTTGAAGTTGGTTGTACAAGGAGTGATAACTGACACTGTACTGATATCACTTTGTAAAACCTAGAAATATCACTATCCTGTAACCAACAGATCATTGAAAAGAGTAATCAATGAATACTATACAAGAAATTATATATTGTAATAGTTTGTTACACAAAATGACTTTCTGCGTTACTCCCGAGGAATCCCACTGAGTGGCAGTATGGAGCACCTTTTTGCTATACTTGTATAGAAGGTGGCTTCATTTCATTGTATATGTACTCAACCAAATAAAAGCATGATATAGCAACGGTAAGAGTAGTTACATTGAATGCCAGAGATACATTCATCAGATTTTGAAGTTGTTTGTACTAGGAGTGATAACTGACACTGTACTGATATCACTTTGTAAAACCTAGAAATATCCCTGTCCTGTAACCAACAGATCATTGAAAAGAGTAATCAATGAATACTATACAAGAAATTATATATTGTAATAGTTTGTTACACAAAATGACTTTCTGCGTTACTCCCGAGGAATCCCACTGAGTGGCAGTATGGAGCTCCTTTTTACTATAGTTGTATAGAAGGTGGCTTCATTTCATTGTATATGTACTCAACCATATAAAAGCATGATATAGCAACTGTAAGAGCAGTTACATTGAATGCAAGAGATACATTCATCAGATTTTGAAGTTGGTTGTACAAGTAGTGATTACTGACACTGTATTGATATCACGTTGTAAAACCTAGAAATTTCACTGTTGTCTAACCAAGACATCGCAGAAGAGTAAACAATGAAATAAATTGGATTATAAATTGTAATAGTTTGTTACACAAAATGATTTTCTGTCCAATGTATTTCTTGTATAGTATTCATTGATTACTCTTCTGTGATCTCTTGGTTAGACAAAAGTGAAATTTCTACGTTTTACAAAGTGATATCAAGACAGTCTCAGTTATCACTCCTTGTACAACCAACTTCAAAATCTGATGAATGTATGTCTTGCATTCAATGTAACTGCTCTTACAGTTGATATATCATGCTTTTACATGATTGAGTACATATACAATGAAATGAAGCCACCTTCTATACAACTATAGTAAAAAGGTGCTCCATACTGCCACTCAGTGGGATTCCTCGGGAGTAACGCAGAAAGGCATTTTGTGTAACAAACTATTACAATTTACAATCCAATGTATTTCTTGTATAGTATTCCTTGATTACTGTTCCGTGATCTCTTGGTTAGACAACAGTAAAATTTCTACGTTTTACAAAGTGATATCAGTACAGGGTCAGTTACCACTCCTTGTACAACCAACTTCAAAATCTGATGAATGTATCTCTTGCATTCAATGTAATTGCTCTTACCATTGATATATTATGCTTTTACATGATTGAGTACATATACAATGAAATGAAGCCACCTTCTATACAACTATAGTAAAAACGTCCTCCATACTGCCACTCAGTGGGATTCCACGGGAGTAACGCAGAAAGTCATTTTGTGTAACGAGCTATTACAATATACAATTTCTTGTATAGTATTCATTGATTACTCTTTTCAATGATCTGTTGCTTACAGGATAGTGATATTTTTAGGTTTTACAAAGTGATATCAGTACAGTGTCAGTTATCACTCCTTGTACAACCTTCACAATCTGATGAATGTATGTGTTGAATTCAATGTAATTGCTCTTACATTTGATATATCTTCCTTTTATATGTTTGAGTACATATACAATTAAATGAAGCCACCTTCTATACAGCTAGAGGAAAAAGGTGCTCCATTCTGCCACTCAGTGGAATTCCTCGGGAGTAACACAGAAAGTCATTTTGTGTTAGAAACTATTACAATTTACAATCCAATCTATTTCTTGTATAGTATTCATTGATTACTCTTCTGTGATCTCTTGGTATGACAAAACTGAAATTTCTACGTTTTACAAAGTGATATCAATACAGTGTCAGTTATCACTCCTTGTACAACCAACTTAAAAATCTGATGAATGTAAGGATTGCATTCAATGTAATTGCTCTTACAGTTGATATATCATGCTTTTATATGGTTGAGTACATATACAATGAAATGAAGCCACCTTCTATGCAACTATAGTAAAAAGGTCCTCCATACTGCCACTCAGTGGGATTCCTCGGAGTAACGCAGAAAGTCATTTTATGTAACAAACTATTACAATATACAATTTCTTGTATAGTATTCATTGATTACTCTTTTCAATGATCTGTTGGTTACAGGATAGTGATATTTTTAGGTTCTATACAGCTAGAAGAAAAAGGTGCTCTATACTGCCACTCAGTGGGATTCCTCGGGAGTAACACAGAAAGTCATTTTGTGTTACAAACTTTTACAATTTACAATACAATGTATTTCTTGTATAGTATTCATTGATTACTCTTCTATGATCTCTTAGTTAGACAACAATGAAATTTCTACGTTTTACAATGTGATATCAATACAGTGTCAGTTATCACTACTTGTACAACCAACTTCAAAATCTGATGAATGTATCTCTTCCATTCAATGTAACTGCTCTTACCGTTGCTATATCATGCTTTTATATGGTTGAGTACATATACAATGAAATGAAGCCACCTTCTATACAACTATAGTAAAAAGGTGCTCCATACTGCCACTCAGTGGGATTCCTCGGGAGTAACGCAGAAAATAATTTTGTGTAACAAACTATTACAATATACAATTTCTTGTATAATATTCAATGATCACTCTTTTCAATGATCTGTTGGTTACAGGATAGTGATATTTCTAGGTTTTACAATGTGATATCACTACAGTGTCAGTTATCACTCCTTGTACAACCAACTTTACGATCTGATGAATGTATGTCTTGCATTCAATGTAATTGCTCTTACATTTGATATATCTTGCTTTTATATGGTTGAGTACATATACAATGAAATGAAGCCACCTTCTATACAGCTATTGTAAAAAGGTGCTCCATACTGCCACTCAGTGGGATTCCTCGGGAGTAACACAGAAAATCATTTTGTGTAACAAACGATTACAATTTACAGTCCAATATTTTTTATTGTTTACTCTTCTGCGATGTCTTGGTTAGACAACCGTGAAATTTCTAGGTTTTACAAAGTGATATCAATACAGTGTCAGTTATCACTCCTTGTACAACCAGCTTCAAAATCTGATGAATGTATGTCTTGCATTCAATGTAACTGCTCTTACCATTGCTATATCATGCTTTTATACGGTTGAGTACATATACAATGAAATGAAGCCACCTTCTAAACAACTATAGTAAAAAGGTGCTCTATACTGCCACTCAGTGGGATTCCTCGTGAGTAACGCAGAAAGTCATTTTGTGTAACAAACTATTACAATATACAATTTCTTGTATAGTATTCATTGATTACTCTTTTCAATAATCTGTTGGTTATAGGATAGTGATATTTCTAGGTTTTACAAAGTGTTATCAGTACAGTGTCAGTTATCACTCCTTGTACAACCAACTTCAAAATCTGAGAATGAATCTCTTCCATTCAATGTAATTGCTCTTATATCATGATTGAGTACATATACAATGAAATGAAGCCACCTTCTATACAGCTAGAGGAAAAAGGTGTTCTATACTGCCACTCAGTGGGATTCCTCGGGAGTAACACAGAAAGTCATTTTGTGTTAGAAACTATTACAATTTACAATCCAATGTATTTCTTTTATAGTATTCATTGATTACTCTTCTATAATCTCTTGGTTCGACAACAGTGAAATTTCTACGTTTTACAAAGTGATAACAATACAGTGTCAGTTATCACTCCTTGTACAACCAACTTCAAAATCTGATGAATGTATGTCTTGAATTCAATGTAACTGCTCTTACCGTTGCTATATCATGTTTTTATACGGTTGAGTACATATACAATGAAATGAAGCCACCTTCTATACAACTATAGTAAAGAGGTGCTCCATATTGCCAGTCAGTGGGATTCCTTGGGAGTAACACAGAAAGTCATTTTGTGTTACAAACTATTACAATTTACAATCCAATGTATTTCTTGTATAGTATTCATTGATTACTCTTTTCAATGATCTGTTGGTTACAGGATAGTGATATTTCTAGGTTTTACATAGTGATATCAGCACAGGAAAAGTTATCACTCCTTGTACAACCAACTTCACAATCTGATGAATGTATGTCTTGAATTCAATATAATTGCTCTTACATTTGATATATCTTGCTTTTATATGGATGAGTACATATACAATGAAATGAAGCCACCTTCTATACAACTATAGTAAAAAGGTGCTCCATACTGCCACTCAGTGGGATTCTTGGGGAGTAACACAGAAAGTCATTTTGTGTTGCAAACTATTACAATTTACAATCCAATGTATTTCTTGTATAGTATTAACTGATTACTCTTCTGCGATCTCTTGGTTAGGCAATAATGAAATTTTTGGTTTTACAAAGTGATATCAATACACTGTGAGTTATCACTCCTTGTACAACCAATTTCAAAATCTGATCAATCTATGTCTTGCATTCAATGTAACTGCTCTTACAGTTTCTGTATCATGCTTTTATATGGTTGCGTACAAATACGATGAAATGAAGCCACCTTCTATACAACTATAGTAAAAAGGTGCTCCATACTGACACTCAGTGGGATTCCTCGGGAGTAACGCAGAAAGTCATTTTCTGTAACAAACTATTACAATATAAAATTTCTTGTATAGTATTCATTGATTACTCTTTTCGATGATCTGTTGGTTACAGGATAGTGATATTTCTAGGTTTTACAAAGTGATATCAATACAGTGTCAGTTATCACTCCTTGTAAAACCAACTTCAAAATCTGAGAATGAATCTCTGGCATTCAAAGTAATTGCTCCTACAGTTGATATATCATGCTTTTACATGATAGAGTACATGTACAATGAAAAGAAGCCACCTTCTATACAGCTAGAGGAAAAAGGTGCTCCATACTGCCACTCAGTGGGATTCCTCGGGAGTAACACAGAAAGTCATTTTGTGTTAGAAACTATTACAATTTACAATCCAATGTATTTCTTGTATAGTATTCATTGATTACTCTTCTATGATCTCTTGGTTAGACAACAGTGAAATTTCTACGTTTTACAAAGTGATATCAATACACTGTCAGTTATCACTCCTTGTACAACCAACTTCACAATCTGATGAATGTATGTCTTGAATTCAATGTAATTGCTCTTACATTTGATATATCTTGCTTTTATATGGATGAGTACATATACAATGAAATGAAGCCACCTTCTATACAACTATAGTAAAAAGGTGCTCCATACTGCCACTCAGTGGGATTCTTGGGGATCAACACAGAAAGTCATTTTGTGTTAGAAACTATTACAATTTACAATCCAATGTATTTCTTTTATAGTATTCATTGATTACTCTTCTATGATCAACAGTGAAAGACAACAGTGAAATTTCTACGTTTTACAAAGTGATATCAATACAGTGTCAGTTATCACTCCTTCTACAACCAACTTTAAAATCTGATGAATGTATGTCTTGCATTCAGTGTAACTGCTCTTACCGTTGCTAAATCATGCTTTTATATAGTTGAGTACATATACAATGAAATGAAGCCACCTTCTATACAACTATAGTAAAAAGGTGCTCCATACTGCCACTCAGTGGGATTCCTCGGGAGTAACGCAGAAAGTCATTTTGTGTAACCAACTATTACAATATACAATTTCTTGTATAGTATTCATTGATCACTCTTTTCAATGATCTGTTGGTTACAGGATAGTGATATTTCTAGGTTTTAAAAAGTGATATCAATACAGTGTCAGTTATCACTCCTTGTACAACCAAGGTGTTCTATACTGCCACTCAGTGGGATTCCATAGGAATAACGCAGAAAGTCATTTTCTGTAAAAAACTATTACAATATAAAATTTCTTGTATAGTATTCATTGATTACTCTTTTCGATGATCTGTTGGTTACAGGATAGTGATATTTCTAAGTTTTACAAAGTGATATCAGTACAGTGTCAGTTATCACTCCTTGTACAACCAACTTCAAAATCTGAGAATGAATCTCTTGCATTCAATTTAATTGCTCTTATATCATGCTATTTCATGATTGAGTACATATACAATGAAATGAAGCCACCTTCTATACAGCTAGAGGAAAAAGGTGTTCTATACTGCCACTCAGTGGGATTCCTCGGGAGTAACACAGAAAGTCATTTTGTGTTAGAAACTATTACAATTTACAATCCAATGTATTTCTTGTATAGTATTCATTGATTACACTTCTATGATCTCTTGATTCGACAACAGTGAAATTTCTACGTTTTACAAAGTGATAACAATACAGTGTCAGTTATCACTCCTAGTACAACCAACTTCAAAATCTGATGAATGTATGTGTTGCATTCAATGTAACTGCTCTTACCATTGCTATATCATGCTTTTATACGGTTGAGTACATATACAATGAAATGAAGCCACCTTCTATACAACTATAGTAAAGAGGTGCTCCATATTGCCACTCAGTGGGATTCCTTGGGAGTAACACAGAAAGTCATTTTGTGTTACAAACTATTACAATTTACAATCCAATGTATTTCTTGTATAGTATTCATTGATTACTCTTTTCAATGATCTATTGGTTACAGGATAGTGATATTTCTAGGTTTTACAAAGTAATATCAGTACAGTGTCAGTTATCACTCCTTGCACAACCAACTTCAAAATCTGATGAATGAATGTCTTGAATTCAGTGTAACTGCTCTTACAGTTGCTATATCATGCTTTTATATGGTTGAGTAAATATACAAAGAAATGAAGCCACCTTCTATACAACTATAGTAAAAAGGTGCTCCATACTGCCACTCAGTGGGATTCCTCGGGAGTAACACAGAAAGTCATTTTGTGTAACAAACTATTAGAATATACAATTTCTTGTATAGTATTCATTGATTACTCTTCTATGATCTCTTGGTTCGACAACAGTGAAATTTCTACGTTTTACAAAGTGATAACAATACAGTGTCAGTAATCACTCCTTGTACAACCAACTTCAAAATCTGATGAATGTATGTCTTGCATTTAATGAAACTGCTCTTACCTTTGCTATATCATGCTTTTATATGGTTGAGTAAATATACAATGAAATGAAGTCACCTTCTATACAGCTAAAGGAAAAAGGTGCTCCATACTGCCACTCAGTGGGATTCCTCGGGAGTAACGCAGAAAGTCATTTTGTGTAACAAACTATTACAATTTACAATTTCTTGTATAGTATTCATTGATTACTCTTCTGTGATCTCTTGGTTAGACAACAGTGAAATTTCAAGGTTTTACAACGTGATATCAGTACAGTGTCAGTTATCTCTTCTTGTACAACCAACTTCAAAATCTGATGAATGTATGTCTTGCATTCAATGTAACTGCTCTTACCATTGCTATATCATGCTTTTATATGGTTGAGTACATATACAATGAAATGAAGCCACCTTCTATACAACTATAGTAAAAAGGTGCTCCATACTGCCACTCAGTGGGATTCCTCGGGAGTAACACAGAAAGTCATTTTGTGTAACAAACTACTACAATTTACAACCCAATGTATTTCTTGTATGGTATTCATTGATTACTCTTCTGTGATATCTTGGTTAGACAACAGTGAAATTTCTATATTTTACAAAGTGATATCAATACAGTGTCAGTTATCACTCCTTGTAAAACCAACTTCAAAATCTGATGAATGAATGTCTTGCATTCAATGTAACTGCTCTTACAATTGCTATATCATGCTTTTATATGGTTGAGTAAATATACAATGAAATGAAGCCACCTTCTATACAACTATAGTAAAAAGGTGCTCCATACTGCCACTCAGTGGGATTCCTCGGGAGTAACGCAGAAAGTCATTTTCTGTAACAAACTATTACAATTTACAATTTCTTGTATAGTATTCATTGATTACTCTTTTCAATGATCTCTTGTTTACAGGATAGTGATATTTCTAGGTTTTACAAAGTGATATCAGTACAGTCTCAGTTATCACTCCTTGAACAAACAACTTCACAATCTGATGAATGTATGTTTTGCATTCAATGTAATTGCTCTTACATTTGATATATCTTGCTTTTATATGGTTGAGTACATATACAATTAAATGAAGCCTACTTCTATACAGCTGGAGGAAAAAGGTGCTCCATACTGCCACTCAGCGGGATTCCTCGGCAGTAACACAGAAAATCATTTTGTTTAATAAACTATTACAATTTACAATCCAATGTATTTCTTGTATAGTATTCATTGATTACTCTTCTGCGATCTCTTGGTTGGATAACAGTGAAATTTCTAGGTTTTACAAAGTGATATCAAAACACTGTCAGTTATCACTCCTTGTACAACCAATTTGAAAATCTGATGAATTTATGTCTTCCATTCTATGTAACTGCTCTTACAGTTGCTATATCATGCTTTTATATGGTTGAGTACAAATACAATGAAATAAAGCCACCTTCTATACAACTATAGTAAAAAGGTGCTCCATACTGCCACTCAGTGGGATTCCTCGGGAGTAACGCAGAAAGTAATTTTGTGTAACAAACTATTACAATTTACAATCCAATGTATTTCTTGTATAGTATTCATTGATTACTCTTCTGCGATCTCTTGGTTGGATAACAGTGAAATTTCTAGGTTTTACAAAGTGATATCAAAACACTGTCAGTTATCACTCCTTGTAAAACCAACTTCAAAATCTGATGAATGAATGTCTTGCATTCAATGTAACTGCTCTTACAGTTGCTATAGCATGCTTTTATATGGTTGAGTAAATATACAATGAAATGAAGCCACCTTCTATACAACTATAGTAAAAAGGTGCTCCATACTGCCACTCAGTGGGATTCCTCGGGAGTAACGCAGAAAGTCATTTTGTGTAACAAACTATTAGAATATACAATTTCTTGTATAGTATTCATTGATTACTCTTTTCAATGATCTGTTGGTTACAGGATAGTGATATTTCTAGGTTTTACAAAGTGTTATCAGTACAGTGTCAGTTATCACTCCTTGTACAACCAACTTCAAAATCTGATGAACGTATGTCTTGCATTTAATGTAACTGCTCTTACAATTGATATATCATGCTTATTTATGGTTTACATATACAATGAAATGAGGCCTGCTTTTATACAGCTAGAGGAAAAAGGTTCTCCATACTGCCACTCAGTGGGATTCCTCGGGAGCAACGCAGAAACTCATTTTATGTAACAAACTATTACAATTTACAATCCAATGTATTTCTTGTATAGTATTCATTGAGTACTCTATTGTGATCTCTTGGTTAGACAAAAGTAAAATTTCAAGGTTTTACAAAGTGATATCAGTAAAGTGTCAGTTATCACTCCTTGCACAACCAACTTCAAAATGTGATGAATTGCATTCAATGTAATTGCTCTTACAGTTGCTATATCATGCTTTTACATAACTGAGTACATATACAATGAAATGAAGCCACCTTCTATACAACTATAGTAAAAAGGTTCTCCATACTGCCACTCAGTGGGATTCCTCGGGAGTAACGCAGAAAGTCATTTTGTGAAACAAACTATTACAATATACAATTTCTTGTATAGTATTCATTGATTACTCTTTTCAGTGATCTGTTGATTACAGGATAGTGATATTTCTAGGTTTTACGAAGTGATATCAGTACAGTGTCAGTTACCACTCCTTGTACAACCAACTTCAAAATCTGATGAATGTATGTCTTGCATTCAATGTAATTGCACTTACAGTTGATATATCATGCTTTTACATGATTGAGTACATATACAATGAAATGAAGCCACCTTCTATACAACTATAGTAAAAAGGTTCTCCATACTGCCACTCAGTGGGATTCCTCGGGAGTAACGCAGAAAGTCATTTTGTGAAACAAACTATTACAATATACAATTTCTTGTATAGTATTCATTGATTACTCTTTTCAGTGATCTGTTGATTACAGGATAGTGATATTTCTAGGTTTTACCAAGTGATATCAGTACAGTGTCAGTTCCCACTCCTTCTACAACCAACTTCAAAATCTGATGAATGTATGTCTTGCATTTAATGAAACTGCTCTTACCTTTGCTATATCATGCTTTTATATGGTTGAGTAAATATACAATGAAATGAAGTCACCTTTTGTACAGCTAGAGGAAAAAGGTGCTCCATACTGCCACTCAGTGGGATTCCTCGGGAGTAACGCAGAAAGTCATTTTGTGTAACCAACTATTACAATTTACAATTTCTTGTATAGTATTCATTGATAACTCTTCTGCGATCTCTTGGTTGGATAACAGTGAAATATCTAGGTTTTACAAAGTGATATCAGTACAGTGTCAGTTATCACTCCTTGTACAACCAACTTCAAAATCTGATGAATGTATCTCTTGCATTCAATGTAATTGCTCTTGCAGTTGATATATCTTGATTTTATATTGTTGAGTACATATACAATTAAATGAAGCCACCTTCTATACAGCTGGAGGAAAAAGGTGCTCCATACTGCCACTCAGTGGGATTCCTCGGGAGAAACGCAGAAAGTCATTTTGTATAACAAACTATTACAATATATAATTTCTTGTATAGTATTCATTGATTACTCTTTTCAATGATCTGTTGGTTACAGGATACTGATATTTCTAGGTTTTACAAAGTGATATCAGTACAGTGTCAGTTATCACTCCTTGTACAACCAACTTCAAAATCTGATGAATGTATCTCTTGCATTCAATGTAATTGCTCTTGCAGTTGATATATCTTGATTTTATATTGTTGAGTACATATACAATTAAATGAAGCCACCTTCTATACAGCTGGAGGAAAAAGGTGCTCCATACTGCCACTCAGTGGGATTCCTCGGGAGTAACGCAGAAAGTCATTTTGTGTAACAAACTATTACAATATATAATTTCTTGTATAGTATTCATTGATTACTCTTTTCAATGATCTGTTGGTTACAGGATAGTGATATTTCTAGGTTTTACAAAGTGTCAGTTATCAGTGTCAGTACAGTACAGTGTCAGTTATCACTCCTTGTACAAACAACTTCAAAATCGGATGAATGTATCTCTGGCATTCAATGTAACTGCTCTTACAGTTGCTATATCATGCTTTTATATGGTTCAGTACATATACAATGAAATGAAGCCACCTTCTATACAACTGTAGTAAAAAGGTGCTCCATACTGCCACTCAGTGGGATTCCTCGGGAGTAACGCAGAAAGTCATTTTCTGTAACAAACTATTACAATTTACAATCCAATGTATTTCTTGTATAGTATTCATTGATTACTCTTCTGTGATCTCTTGGTTGGATAACAGTGAAATTTCTAGGTTTTACAAAGTGATATCAAAACACTGTCAGTTATCACTCCTTGTAAAACCAACTTCAAAATCTGATGAATGAATGTCTTGCATTCAATGTAACTGCTCTTACAGTTGCTATATCATGCTTTTATATGGTTGAGTACAAATACAATGAAATGAAGCCACCTTCTATACAACTATAGTAAAAAGGTGCTCCATACTGCCACTCAGTGGGATTCCTCGGGAGTAACGCAGAAAGTCATTTTGTGTAACAAACTATTACAATATACAATTTCTTGTATAGGATTCATTGATTACTCTTTTCAATGATCTGTTGGTTACAGGATAGTGATATTTCTAGGTTTTACAAAGTGTTATCAGTACAGTGTCAGTTATCACTCCTTGTACAACTCTTGGTTAGACAACAGTGAAATTTCTAAGTTTTTCAAAGTGATATCAATACAGTGTCAGTTCTCACTCCTTGTACAACCAACTTCAAAATCTGATGAATGTATGTCTTGCGTTTAATGTAACTGCTCTTACAGTTGATATATGATGCTTATTTATGGTTTACATATACAATGAAATGAAGCCACCTTCTATACAGCTAGAGGAAAAAGGTTCTCCATACTGCCACTCAGTGGGATTCCTCGGGAGTAACGCAGAAACTCATTTTATGTAACAACCTATTACAATTTACAATCCAATGTATTTCTTGTATAGTATTCATTGAGTTCTCTACTGTGATCTCTTGGTTAGACAAAAGTAAAATTTCAAGGTTTTACAAAGTGATATCAGTAAAGTGTCAGTTATCACTCCTTGCACAACCAACTTCAAAATCTGATGAATGTAAGGATTGCATTCAATGTAATTGCTCTTACAGTTGCTATATCATGCTTTTACATGACTGAGTACATATACAATGAAATGAAGCCACCTTCTATACAACTATAGTAAAAAGGTTCTCCATACTGCCACTCAGTGAGATTCCTCGGGAGTAACGCAGAAAGTCATTTTGTGTAACAAAATATTACAATTTACAACCCAATGTATTTCCTGTATAGTTTTCATTGATTACTCTTCTGCGATATCTTGGTTAGACAAAAGTGAAATTTCAAGGTTTTTCAAAGTGTTATCAATACAGTGTAAGTTATCACTCCTTGCACAACCAACTTCAAAATCTGATGAATGTAAGCACTGCATTCAATGTAATTGCTCTTACAGTTGCTATATCATTCTTTTACATGACTGAGTACATATACAATGAAATGAAGCCACCTTCTATACAACTATAGTAAAAAGGTTCTCCATACTGCCACTCAGTGGGATTCCTCGGGAGTAACGCAGAAAGTCATTTTGTGAAACAAACTATTACAATATACAATTTCTTGTATAGTATTCATTGATTACTCTTTTGAGTGATCTGTTGATTACAGGATAGTGATATTTCTAGGTTTTACCAAGTGATATCAGTACAGTGTCAGTTACCACTCCTTGTACAACCAACTTCAAAATCTGATGAATGTATGTCTTGCATTCAATGTAATTGCTCTTACAGTTGATATATCATGCTTTTACATGATTGAGTACATATTCAATGAAATGAAGCCACCTTCTATACAACTATAGTAAAAAGGTGCTCCATACTGCCACTCAGTGGGATTCCTCGGGAGTAACGCAGAAAGTCATTTTCTGTAACAAACTATTACAATTTACAATCCAATGTATTTCTTGTATAGTATTCATTGATTACTCTTCTGTGAACTCTTGGTTAGACAACAGTGAAATTTCTACGTTTTACAAAGTGATATCAGTACAGTGTCAGTTATCACTCCTTGTACAACCAACTTCAAAATCTGATGAATGTATCTCTTGCATTCAATGTAACTGCTCTTACAGTTGATATATCTTGATTTTATATGGTTGAGTACATATACAATGAAATGAAGCCACCTTCTATACAACTACAGTAAAAAGGTGCTCCATACTGCCACTCAGTGGGATTCCTCGGGAGTAACACAGAAAGTCATTTTGTGTAACAAAGTATTACAATTTACAATCCAATGTATTTCTTGTATACTATTCATTGATTACTCTTCTGCGATATCTTGGTTAGACAAAAGTGAAATTTCAAGGTTTTTCAAAGTGTTATCAATACAGTGTAAGTTATCACTCCTTGCACAACCAACTTCAAAATCTGATGAATGTAAGCACTGCATTCAATGTAATTGCTCTTACAGTTGCTATATCATTCTTTTACATGACTGAGTACATATACAATGAAATGAAGCCACCTTCTATACAACTATAGTAAAAAGGTTCTCCATACTGCCACTCAGTGGGATTCCTCGGGAGTAACGCAGAAAGTCATTTTGTGAAACAAACTATTACAATATACAATTTCTTGTATAGTATTCATTGATTACTCTTTTGAGTGATCTGTTGATTACAGGATAGTGATATTTCTAGGTTTTACCAAGTGATATCAGTACAGTGTCAGTTACCACTCCTTGTACAACCAACTTCAAAATCTGATGAATGTATGTCTTGCATTCAATGTAATTGCTCTTACAGTTGATATATCATGCTTTTACATGATTGAGTACATATTCAATGAAATGAAGCCACCTTCTATACAACTATAGTAAAAAGGTGCTCCATACTGCCACTCAGTGGGATTCCTCGGGAGTAACGCAGAAAGTCATTTTCTGTAACAAACTATTACAATTTACAATCCAATGTATTTCTTGTATAGTATTCATTGATTACTCTTATGCGATCTCTTGGTTAGACAACAGTGAAATTTCTAGGTTTTACAACGTGATATCAATACACTGTCAGTAATCACTCCTTGTACAACCAACTTCAAAATCTGATGAATGTATCTCTTGCATTCAATGTAACTACTCTTACAGTTGCTATATCATGCTTTTATATGGTTGAGTACATATACAATGAAATGAAGCCACCTTCTATACAACTATAGTAAGAAGGTGCTCCATACTGCCACTCAGTGGGATTCTTCGGGAGTAACGCAGAAAGTCATTTTGTGTAACAAAATATTACAATATACAATTTCTTGTATAGTATTCATTGATTACTCTTTTCAATGATCTGTTGGTTACAGGATAGTGATATTTCTTGGTTTTACAAAGTGATATCAGTACAGTGTCAGTTATCACTCCTTGTACAAACAACTTCAAAATCTGATGAATGTATCTCTGGCATTCAATGTAACTGCTCTTACAGTTGCTATATCATGCTTTTATATGGTTGAGTACATATACAATTAAATGAAGCCACCTTCTATGCAACTACAGTAAAAAGGTGCTCCATACTGCCACTCAGTGGGATTCCTCGGGAGTAACGCAGAAAGTCATTTTGTGTAACAAAGTATTACAATTTACAATCCAATGTATTTCTTGTATACTATTCATTGATTACTCTTCTGCGATCTCTTGGTTAGACAACAGTGAAATTTCTAGGTTTTACAACGTGATATCAATACAGTGTCAGTTATCACTCCTTGTACAAAGAACTTCAAAATCTGATGAATGTATCTCTGGCATTCAATGTAACTGCTCTTACAGTTTCTATATCATGCTTTTATATGGTTGAGTATATATACAATGAAATGAAGCCACCTTCTATACAACTATAGCAAAAAGGTTCTCCATACTGCCACTCAGTGGGATTCCTCGGGAGTAACGCAGAAAGTCATTTTTTGTAACAAACTATTACAATTTACAATCCAATGTATTTCTTGTATAGTATTAATTGATTACTCTTCTGTGAACTCTTGGTTAGACAACAGTGAAATTTCTACGTTTTACAAAGTGATATCAGTACAGTGTCAGTTATCACTCCTTGTACAACCAACTTCAAAATCTGATGAATGTATCTCTTGCATTCAATGTAACTGCTCTTACCGTTGCTATATCATGCTTTTATATGATTGAGTACATATACAATGAAATGAAGCCACCTTCTATACAACTATAGTAAAAAGGAGCTCCATACTGCCACTCAGTGGGATTCGTCGGGAGTAACGCAGAAAGTCATTTTGTGTAACAAACTATTACAATATATAATTTCTTGTATAGTATTCATTGATTACTCTTTTCAATGATCTGTTGGTTAGAGGATAGTGATATTTCTAGGTTTTACAAAGTGATATCAGTACAGTGTCAGTTATCACTCCTTGTACAAACAACTTCAAAATCTGATGAATGTATCTCTGGCATTCAATGTAACTGCTCTTACAGTTGCTATATCATGCTTTTATATGGTTGAGTACATATACAATGAAATGAAGCCACCTTCGATACAACTATAGCAAAAAGGTGCTCCATACTGCCACTCAGTGGGATTCCTCGGGAGTAACGCAGAAAGTCATTTTGTGTAACAAACTATTACAATTTACAATCCAATGTATTTCTTGTATAGTATTCATTGATTACTCTTCTGTGAACTCTTGGTTAGACAACAGTGAAATTTCTACGTTTTACAAAGTGATATCAGTACAGTGTCAGTTATCACTCCTTGTACAACGAACTTCAAAATCTGATGAATGTATCTCTTGCATTCAATGTAATTGCTCTTACAGTTGATATATCTTGATTTTATATGGTTGAGTACATATACAATGAAATGAAGCCACCTTCTATACAACTACAGTAAAAAGGTGCTCCATACTGCCACTCAGTGGGATTCCTCGGGAGTAACGCAGAAAGTCATTTTGTGTAACAAACTATTACAATTTACAATCCAATGTATTTCTTGTATAGTATTCATTGATTACTCTTCTGTGAACTCTTGGTTAGACAACAGTGAAATTTCTACGTTTTCCAACATGATATCAATACAGTGTCAGTAATCACTCCTTGTACAACCAACTTCAAAATCTGATGAACGTATCTCTTGCATTCAATGTAACCGCTCTTACAGTTGCTATATCATGCTTTTATATGGTTGAGTACATATACAATGAAATGAAGCCACCTTCTATACAACTATAGTAAAAAGGAGCTCCATACTGCCACTCAGTGGGATTCCTCGGGAGTAACGCAGAAAGTCATTTTGTGTAACAAACTATTACAATATATAATTTCTTGTATAGTATTCATTGATTACTCTTTTCAATGATCTGTTGGTTACAGGATAGTGATATTTCTAGGTTTTACAAAGTGATATCAGTACAGTGTCAGTTATCACTCCTTGTACAAACAACTTCAAAATCTGATGAATGTATCTCTGGCATTCAATGTAACTGCTCTTACAGTTGCTATATCATGCTTTTATATGGTTGAGTACATATACAATGAAATGAAGCCACCTTCTATACAACTATAGCAAAAAGGTGCTCCATACTGCCACTCAGTGGGATTCCTCGGGAGTAACGCAGAAAGTCATTTTGTGTAACAAACTATTACAATTTACAATCCAATGTATTTCTTGTATAGTATTCATTGATTACTCTTCTGTGAACTCTTGGTTAGACAACAGTGAAATTTCTACGTTTTAAAAAGTGATATCAGGACAGTGTCAGTTATCACTCCTTGTACAACCAACTTTAAAATCTGATGAATGTATCTCTTGCATTCAATGTAACTGCTCTTACAGTTGCTATATCATGCTTTTATATGGTTGAGTACATATACAATGAAATGAAGCCACCTTCTATAAAACTATAGCAAAAAGGTGCTCCATACTGCCACTCAGTGGGATTCCTCAGGAGTAACGCAGAAAGTCATTTTGTGTAACAAACTATTACAATTTACAATCCAATGTATTTCTTGTATAGTATTCATTGATTACTCTTCTGTGAACTCTTGGTTAGACAACAGTGAAATTTCTACGTTTTACAAAGTGATATCAGTACAGTGTCAGTTATCACTCCTTGTACAACCAACTTCAAAATCTGATGAATGTATCTCTTGCATTCAATGTAATTGCTCTTACAGTTGATATATCTTGATTTTATATGGTTGAGTACATATACAATTAAATGAAGCCACCTTCTATTCAACTACAGTAAAAAGGTGCTCCATACTGCCACTCAGTGGGATTCCTCGGGAGTAACGCAGAAAGTCATTTTGTGTAACAAACTATTACAATTTACAATCCAATGTATTTCTTGTATAGTATTCGTTGATTACTCTTCTGCGATCGCTTGGTTAGACAACAGTGAAATTTCTAGGTTTTCCAACATGATAGCAATACAGTGTCAGTAATCACTCCTTGTACAACCAACTTCAAAATCTGATGAACGTATCTCTTGCATTCAATGTAACTGCTCTTACAGTTGCTATATCATGCTTTTATATGGTTGAGTACATATACAATGAAATGAAGCCACCTTCTATACAACTATAGTAAAAAGGAGCTCCATACTGCCACTCAGTGGGATTCCTCGGGAGTAACGCAGAAAGTCATTTTGTGTAACAAACTATTACAATATATAATTTCTTGTATAGTATTCATTGATTACTCTTTTCAATGATCTGTTGGTTACAGGATAGTGATATTTCTAGATTTTACAAAGTGATATCAGTACAGTGTTTGTTATCACTCCTTGTACAAACAACTTCAAAATCTGATGAATGTATCTCTGCCATTCAATGTAACTGCTCTTACAGTTGCTATATCATGCTTTTATATGGTTGAGTACATATACAATGAAATGAAGCCACCTTCTATACAACTATAGCAAAAAGGTGCTCCATACTGCCCCTCAGTGGGATTCCTCGGGAGTAACGCAGAAAGTCATTTTGTGTAACAAACTATTACAATTTACAATCCAATGTATTTCTTGTATAGTATTCATTGATTACTCTTCTGTGAACTCTTGGTTAGACAACAGTGAAATTTCTACGTTTTACAAAGTGATATCAGTACAGTGTCAGTTATCACTCCTTGTACAACGAACTTCAAAATCTGATGAATGCATCTCTTGCATTCAATGAAATTGCTCTTACAGTTGATATATCTTGATTTTATATGGTTGAGTACATATACAATGAAATGAAGCCACCTTCTATACAACTACAGTAAAAAGGTGCTCCATACTGCCACTCAGTGGGATTCCTCGGGAGTAACGCAGAAAGTCATTTTGTGTAATAAACTATTACAATTTACAATCCAATGTATTTCTTGTATAGTATTCGTTGATTACTCTTCTGTGATCGCTTGGTTAGACAACAGTGAAATTTCTAGGTTTTCCAACATGATATCAATACAGTGTCAGTAATCACTCCTTGTACAACCAACTTCAAAATCTGATGAACGTATCTCTTGCATTCAATGTAACTGCTCTTACAGTTGCTATATCATGCTTTTATATGGTTGAGTACATATACAATGAAATGAAGCCACCTTCTATACAACTATAGCAAAAAGGTGCTCCATACTGCCACTCAGTGGGATTCCTCGGGAGTAACGCAGAAAGTCATTTTGTGTAACAAACTATTACAATTTACAATCCAATGTATTTCTTGTATAGTATTCATTGATTACTCTTCTGTGAACTCTTGGTTAGACAACAGTGAAATTTCTACGTTTTAAAAAGTGATATCAGGACAGTGTCAGTTATCACTCCTTGTACAACCAACTTTAAAATCTGATGAATGTATCTCTTGCATTCAATGTAACTGCTCTTACAGTTGCTATATCATGCTTTTATATGGTTGAGTACATATACAATGAAATGAAGCCACCTTCTATACAACTATAGCAAAAAGGTGCTCCATACTGCCACTCAGTGGGATTCCTCAGGAGTAACGCAGAAAGTCATTTTGTGTAACAAACTATTACAATTTACAATCCAATGTATTTCTTGTATAGTATTCATTGATTACTCTTCTGTGAACTCTTGGTTAGACAACAGTGAAATTTCTACGTTTTACAAAGTGATATCAGTACAGTGTCAGTTATCACTCCTTGTACAACCAACTTCAAAATCTGATGAATGTATCTCTTGCATTCAATGTAATTGCTCTTACAGTTGATATATCTTGATTTTATATGGTTGAGTACATATACAATTAAATGAAGCCACCTTCTATTCAACTACAGTAAAAAGGTGCTCCATACTGCCACTCAGTGGGATTCCTCGGGAGTAACGCAGAAAGTCATTTTGTGTAACAAACTATTACAATTTACAATCCAATGTATTTCTTGTATAGTATTCGTTGATTACTCTTCTGCGATCGCTTGGTTAGACAACAGTGAAATTTCTAGGTTTTCCAACATGATAGCAATACAGTGTCAGTAATCACTCCTTGTACAACCAACTTCAAAATCTGATGAACGTATCTCTTGCATTCAATGTAACTGCTCTTACAGTTGCTATATCATGCTTTTATATGGTTGAGTACATATACAATGAAATGAAGCCACCTTCTATACAACTATAGTAAAAAGGAGCTCCATACTGCCACTCAGTGGGATTCCTCGGGAGTAACGCAGAAAGTCATTTTGTGTAACAAACTATTACAATATATAATTTCTTGTATAGTATTCATTGATTACTCTTTTCAATGATCTGTTGGTTACAGGATAGTGATATTTCTAGATTTTACAAAGTGATATCAGTACAGTGTTTGTTATCACTCCTTGTACAAACAACTTCAAAATCTGATGAATGTATCTCTGCCATTCAATGTAACTGCTCTTACAGTTGCTATATCATGCTTTTATATGGTTGAGTACATATACAATGAAATGAAGCCACCTTCTATACAACTATAGCAAAAAGGTGCTCCATACTGCCCCTCAGTGGGATTCCTCGGGAGTAACGCAGAAAGTCATTTTGTGTAACAAACTATTACAATTTACAATCCAATGTATTTCTTGTATAGTATTCATTGATTACTCTTCTGTGAACTCTTGGTTAGACAACAGTGAAATTTCTACGTTTTACAAAGTGATATCAGTACAGTGTCAGTTATCACTCCTTGTACAACGAACTTCAAAATCTGATGAATGCATCTCTTGCATTCAATGAAATTGCTCTTACAGTTGATATATCTTGATTTTATATGGTTGAGTACATATACAATGAAATGAAGCCACCTTCTATACAACTACAGTAAAAAGGTGCTCCATACTGCCACTCAGTGGGATTCCTCGGGAGTAACGCAGAAAGTCATTTTGTGTAATAAACTATTACAATTTACAATCCAATGTATTTCTTGTATAGTATTCGTTGATTACTCTTCTGTGATCGCTTGGTTAGACAACAGTGAAATTTCTAGGTTTTCCAACATGATATCAATACAGTGTCAGTAATCACTCCTTGTACAACCAACTTCAAAATCTGATGAACGTATCTCTTGCATTCAATGTAACTGCTCTTACAGTTGCTATATCATGCTTTTATATGGTTGAGTACATATACAATGAATTGAAGCCACCTTCTATACAACTATAGTAAAAAGGAGCTCCATACTGCCACTCAGTGGGATTCCTCGGGAGTAACGCAGAAAGTCATTTTTTGTAACAAACTATTACAATATATAATTTCTTGTATAGTATTCATTGATTACTCTTTTCAATGATCTGTTGGTTACAGGATAGTGATATTTCTAGGTTTTACAAAGTGATTTTAAGTACAGTGTCAGTTATCACTCGTACAAACAACTTCAAAATCTGATGAATGTATCTCTGGCATTCGATGTAACTGCTCTTACAGTTGCTATATCATGCTTTCATATAGTTGAGTACATATACAATGAAATGAAGCCACCTTCTATACAACTATAGTAAAAAGGAGCTCCATACTGCCACTCAGTGGGATTCCTCGGGAGTAACGCAGAAAGTCATTTTGTGTAACAAACTATTACAATTTACAATCCAATGTATTTCTTGTATAGTATTAATTGATTACTCTTCTGTGAACTCTTGGTTAGACAACAGTGAAATTTCTACGTTTTACAAAGTGATATCAGTACAGTGTCAGTTATCACTCCTTGTACAACCAAGTTCAAAATCTGATGAATGTATCTCTTGCATTCAATGTAACTGCTCTTACCGTTGCTATATCATGCTTTTATATGATTGAGTACATATACAATGAAATGAAGCCACCTTCTATACAACTATAGTAAAAAGGAGCTCCATACTGCCACTCAGTGGGATTCCTCGGGAGTAATGCAGAAAGTCATTTTGTGTAACAAAGTATTACAATATATAATTTCTTGTATAGTATTCATTGATTACTCTGTTCAATGATCTGTTGGTTACAGGATAGTGATATTTCTAGGTTTTACAAAGTGATATCAGTACAGTGTCAGTTATCACTCCTTGTACAAACAACTTCAAAATCTGATGAATGTATCTCTTGCATTCAATGTAATTGCTCTTACCATTGCTATATCATGCTTTTATATGGTTGAGTACATATACAACGAAATGAAGCCACCTTCTATACAACTACAGTAAAACGGTGCTCTATACAGCCACTCAGTGGGATTCCTCGGGAGTAACGCAGAAAGTCATTTTGTGTAACAAACTATTACAATTTAAGATCCAATGTATTTCTTGTATAGTATTCATTGATTACTCTTCTGTGAACTCTTGGTTAGACAACAGTGAAATTTCTAGGTTTTTCAAAGTGATATCAATACAGTGTCAGTTATCATTCCTTGTACAACACACTTCAAAATCTGATGAATGTATCTCTTGCATTCAATGTAACTGCTCTTACCGTTGCTATATCATGCTTTTATATGGTTGAGTACATATACAATGAAATGAAGCCACCTTCTATACAACTACAGTAAAAAGGTGCTCCATACTGCTACTCAGTTGGATTCCTCGGGAGTAATGCAGAAAGTCATTTTGTGTAACAAAATATTACAATTTACAATCCAATGTATTTCTTGTATAGTATTCATTGATTACTCTTCTGTGAACTCTTGGTTAGACAACAGTGAAATTTCTAGGTTTTTCAAAGTGATATCAGTACAGTGTCAGTTCTCACTACTTGTACAACCAACTTCAAAATCTGATGAATGTATCTCTGGCATTCAATGTAACTGCTCTTACCGTTGCTATATCATGCTTTTATATGGTTGAGTACATATACAATGAAATGAAGCCACCTTCTATACAACTACAGTAAAAAGGTGCTCCATACTGCCACTCAGTGGGATTCCTCGGGAGTAACGCAGAAAGTCATTTTGTGTAACAAACTATTACAATTTACAATCCAATGTATTTCTTGTATAGTATTCATTGATTACTCTTCTGTGAACTCTTGGTTAGACAACAGTGAAATTTCTAGGTTTTACAAAGTGATATCAGTACAGTGTCAGTTCTCACTCCTTGTACAACCAACTTCAAAATCTGATGAATGTATCTCTGGCATTCAATGTAACTGCTCTTACCGTTGCTATATCATGCTTTTATATGGTTGAGTACATATACAATGAAATGAAGCCACCTTCTATACAACTACAGTAAAAAGGTGCTCCATACTGCCACTCAGTGGGATTCCTCGGGAGTAACGCAGAAAGTCATTTTGTGTAACAAACTATTACAATTTACAATCCAATGTATTTCTTGTATAGTATTCATTGATTACTCTTCTGCGATCTCTTGGTTAGACAACAGTGAAATTTCTACGTTTTACAACGTGATATCAATACAGTGTCAGTTATCACTCCTTGTACAACCAACTTCAAAATCTGATGAATGTATCTCTTGCATTCAATGTAACTGCTCTTACAGTTGCTATATCATGCTTTTATATGGTTGAGTACATATACAATGAAATGAAGCCACCTTCTATACAACTACAGTAAAAAGGTGCTCCATACTGCCACTCAGTGGGATTCCTCGGGAGTAACGCAGAAAGTCATTTTGTGTAACAAACTATTACAATTTACAATCCAATGTATTTCTTGTATAGTATTCATTGATTACTCTTCTGTGAACTCTTGGTTAGACAACAGTGAAATTTCTAGGTTTTACAAAGTGATATCAGTACAGTGTCAGTTCTCACTCCTTGTACAACCAACTTCAAAATCTGATGAATGTATCTCTGGCATTCAATGTAACTGCTCTTACAGTTGCTATATCATGCTTTTATATGGTTGAGTACATATACAATGAAATGAAGCCACCTTCTATACAACTATAGCAAAAAGGTGCTCCATACTGCCCCTCAGTGGGATTCCTCGGGAGTAACGCAGAAAGTCATTTTGTGTAACAAACTATTACAATTTACAATCCAATGTATTTCTTGTATAGTATTCATTGATTACTCTTCTGTGAACTCTTGGTTAGACAACAGTGAAATTTCTACGTTTTACAAAGTGATATCAGTACAGTGTCAGTTATCACTCCTTGTACAACGAACTTCAAAATCTGATGAATGCATCTCTTGCATTCAATGAAATTGCTCTTACAGTTGATATATCTTGATTTTATATGGTTGAGTACATATACAATGAAATGAAGCCACCTTCTATACAACTACAGTAAAAAGGTGCTCCATAATGCCACTCAATGGGATTCCTCGGGAGTAACGCAGAAAGTCATTTTGTGTAATAAACTATTACAATTTACAATCCAATGTATTTCTTGTATAGTATTCGTTGATTACTCTTCTGTGATCGCTTGGTTAGACAACAGTGAAATTTCTAGGTTGTCCAACATGATATCAATACAGTGTCAGTAATCACTCCTTGTACAACCAACTTCAAAATCTGATGAACGTATCTCTTGCATTCAATGTAACTGCTCTTACAGTTGCTATATCATGCTTTTATATGGTTGAGTACATATACAATGAATTGAAGCCACCTTCTATACAGCTATAGTAAAAAGGAGCTCCATACTGCCACTCAGTGGGATTCCTCGGGAGTAACGCAGAAAGTCATTTTTTGTAACAAACTATTACAATATATAATTTCTTGTATAGTATTCATTGATTACTCTTTTCAATGATCTGTTGGTTACAGGATAGTGATATTTCTAGGTTTTACAAAGTGATTTTAAGTACAGTGTCAGTTATCACTCGTACAAACAACTTCAAAATCTGATGAATGTATCTCTGGCATTCAATGTAACTGCTCTTACCGTTGCTATATCATGCTTTTATATGGTTGAGTACATATACAATGAAATGAAGCCACCTTCTATACAACTACAGTAAAAAGGTGCTCCATACTGCCACTCAGTGGGATTCCTCGGGAGTAACGCAGAAAGTCATTTTGTGTAACAAACTATTACAATTTACAATCCAATGTATTTCTTGTATAGTATTCATTGATTACTCTTCTGCGATCTCTTGGTTAGACAACAGTGAAATTTCTACGTTTTACAACGTGATATCAATACAGTGTCAGTAATCACTCCTTGTACAACCAACTTCAAAATCTGATGAATGTATCTCTTGCATTCAATGTAACTGCTCTTACAGTTGCTATATCATGCTTTTATATGGTTGAGTACATATACAATGAAATGAAGCCACCTTCTATACAACTACAGTAAAAAGGTGCTCCATACTGCCACTCAGTGGGATTCCTCGGGAGTAACGCAGAAAGTCATTTTGTGTAACAAACTATTACAATTTACAATCCAATGTATTTCTTGTATAGTATTCATTGATTACTCTTCTGTGAACTCTTGGTTAGACAACAGTGAAATTTCTAGGTTTTACAAAGTGATATCAGTACAGTGTCAGTTCTCACTCCTTGTACAACCAACTTCAAAATCTGATGAATGTATCTCTGGCATTCAATGTAACTGCTCTTACAGTTGCTATATCATGCTTTTATAAGGTTGAGTACATATACAATGAAATGAAGCCACCTTCTATACAACTATAGCAAAAAGGTGCTCCATACTGCCCCTCAGTGGGATTCCTCGGGAGTAACGCAGAAAGTCATTTTGTGTAACAAACTATTACAATTTACAATCCAATGTATTTCTTGTATAGTATTCATTGATTACTCTTCTGTGAACTCTTGGTTAGACAACAGTGAAATTTCTACGTTTTACAAAGTGATATCAGTACAGTGTCAGTTATCACTCCTTGTACAACGAACTTCAAAATCTGATGAATGCATCTCTTGCATTCAATGAAATTGCTCTTACAGTTGATATATCTTGATTTTATATGGTTGAGTACATATACAATGAAATGAAGCCACCTTCTATACAACTACAGTAAAAAGGTGCTCCATAATGCCACTCAGTGGGATTCCTCGGGAGTAACGCAGAAAGTCATTTTGTGTAATAAACTATTACAATTTACAATCCAATGTATTTCTTGTATAGTATTCGTTGATTACTCTTCTGTGATCGCTTGGTTAGACAACAGTGAAATTTCTAGGTTTTCCAACATGATATCAATACAGTGTCAGTAATCACTCCTTGTACAACCAACTTCAAAATCTGATGAACGTATCTCTTGCATTCAATGTAACTGCTCTTACAGTTGCTATATCATGCTTTTATATGGTTGAGTACATATACAATGAATTGAAGCCACCTTCTATACAACTATAGTAAAAAGGAGCTCCATACTGCCACTCAGTGGGATTCCTCGGGAGTAACGCAGAAAGTCATTTTTTGTAACAAACTATTACAATATATAATTTCTTGTATAGTATTCATTGATTACTCTTTTCAATGATCTGTTGGTTACAGGATAGTGATATTTCTAGGTTTTACAAAGTGATTTTAAGTACAGTGTCAGTTATCACTCGTACAAACAACTTCAAAATCTGATGAATGTATCTCTGGCATTCGATGTAACTGCTCTTACAGTTGCTATATCATGCTTTCATATAGTTGAGTACATATACAATGAAATGAAGCCACCTTCTATACAACTATAGTAAAAAGGAGCTCCATACTGCCAGTCAGTGGGATTCCTCGGGAGTAACGCAGAAAGTCATTTTGTGTAACAAACTATTACAATTTACAATCCAATGTATTTCTTGTATAGTATTAATTGATTACTCTTCTGTGAACTCTTGGTTAGACAACAGTGAAATTTCTACGTTTTACAAAGTGATATCAGTACAGTGTCAGTTATCACTCCTTGTACAACCAAGTTCAAAATCTGATGAATGTATCTCTTGCATTCAATGTAACTGCTCTTACCGTTGCTATATCATGCTTTTATATGATTGAGTACATATACAATGAAATGAAGCCACCTTCTATACAACTATAGTAAAAAGGAGCTCCATACTGCCACTCAGTGGGATTCCTCGGGAGTAATGCAGAAAGTCATTTTGTGTAACAAAGTATTACAATATATAATTTCTTGTATAGTATTCATTGATTACTCTGTTCAATGATCTGTTGGTTCCAGGATAGTGATATTTCTAGGTTTTACAAAGTGATATCAGTACAGTGTCAGTTATCACTCCTTGTACAAACAACTTCAAAATCTGATGAATGTATCTCTTGCATTCAATGTAATTGCTCTTACCATTGCTATATCATGCTTTTATATGGTTGAGTACATATACAACGAAATGAAGCCACCTTCTATACAACTACAGTAAAACGGTGCTCTATACAGCCACTCAGTGGGATTCCTCGGGAGTAACGCAGAAAGTCATTTTGTGTAACAAACTATTACAATTTAAGATCCAATGTATTTCTTGTATAGTATTCATTGATTACTCTTCTGTGAACTCTTGGTTAGACAACAGTGAAATTTCTAGGTTTTTCAAAGTGATATCAATACAGTGTCAGTTATCATTCCTTGTACAACACACTTCAAAATCTGATGAATGTATCTCTTGCATTCAATGTAACTGCTCTTACCGTTGCTATATCATGCTTTTATATGGTTGAGTACATATACAATGAAATGAAGCCACCTTCTATACAACTACAGTAAAAAGGTGCTCCATACTGCTACTCAGTTGGATTCCTCGGGAGTAATGCAGAAAGTCATTTTGTGTAACAAAATATTACAATTTACAATCCAATGTATTTCTTGTATAGTATTCATTGATTACTCTTCTGTGAACTCTTGGTTAGACAACAGTGAAATTTCTAGGTTTTTCAAAGTGATATCAGTACAGTGTCAGTTCTCACTCCTTGTACAACCAACTTCAAAATCTGATGAATGTATCTCTGGCATTCAATGTAACTGCTCTTACCGTTGCTATATCATGCTTTTATATGGTTGAGTACATATACAATGAAATGAAGCCACCTTCTATACAACTACAGTAAAAAGGTGCTCCATACTGCCACTCAGTGGGATTCCTCGGGAGTAACGCAGAAAGTCATTTTGTGTAACAAACTATTACAATTTACAATCCAATGTATTTCTTGTATAGTATTCATTGATTACTCTTCTGTGAACTCTTGGTTAGACAACAGTGAAATTTCTAGGTTTTACAAAGTGATATCAGTACAGTGTCAGTTCTCACTCCTTGTACAACCAACTTCAAAATCTGATGAATGTATCTCTGGCATTCAATGTAACTGCTCTTACCGTTGCTATATCATGCTTTTATATGGTTGAGTACATATACAATGAAATGAAGCCACCTTCTATACAACTACAGTAAAAAGGTGCTCCATACTGCCACTCAGTGGGATTCCTCGGGAGTAACGCAGAAAGTCATTTTGTGTAACAAACTATTACAATTTACAATCCAATGTATTTCTTGTATAGTATTCATTGATTACTCTTCTGCGATCTCTTGGTTAGACAACAGTGAAATTTCTACGTTTTACAACGTGATATCAATACAGTGTCAGTAATCACTCCTTGTACAACCAACTTCAAAATCTGATGAATGTATCTCTTGCATTCAATGTAACTGCTCTTACAGTTGCTATATCATGCTTTTATATGGTTGAGTACATATACAATGAAATGAAGCCACCTTCTATACAACTACAGTAAAAAGGTGCTCCATACTGCCACTCAGTGGGATTCCTCGGGAGTAACGCAGAAAGTCATTTTGTGTAACAAACTATTACAATTTACAATCCAATGTATTTCTTGTATAGTATTCATTGATTACTCTTCTGTGAACTCTTGGTTAGACAACAGTGAAATTTCTAGGTTTTACAAAGTGATATCAGTACAGTGTCAGTTCTCACTCCTTGTACAACCAACTTCAAAATCTGATGAATGTATCTCTGGCATTCAATGTAACTGCTCTTACCGTTGCTATATCATGCTTTTATATGGTTGAGTACATATACAATGAAATGAAGCCACCTTCTATACAACTACAGTAAAAAGGTGCTCCATACTGCCACTCAGTGGGATTCCTCGGGAGTAACGCAGAAAGTCATTTTGTGTAACAAACTATTACAATTTACAATCCAATGTATTTCTTGTATAGTATTCATTGATTACTCTTCTGCGATCTCTTGGTTAGACAACAGTGAAATTTCTACGTTTTACAACGTGATATCAATACAGTGTCAGTAATCACTCCTTGTACAACCAACTTCAAAATCTGATGAATGTATCTCTTGCATTCAATGTAACTGCTCTTACAGTTGCTATATCATGCTTTTATATGGTTGAGTACATATACAATGAAATGAAGCCACCTTCTATACAACTATAGTAAAAAGGTGCTCCATACTGCCACTCAGTGGGATTCCTCGGGAGTAACGCAGAAAGTCATTTTGTGTAAAAAACTATTACAATATACAATTTCTTGTATAGTATTCATTGATTACTCTTTTCAATGATCTGTTGGTTACAGGATAGTGATATTTCTAGGTTTTACAAAGTGATATCCGTACAGTGTCAGTTATCACTCCTTGTACAAACAACTTCAAAATCTGATGAACGTATCTCTTGCATTCAATGTAACTGCTCTTACCGTTGCTATATCATGCTTTTATATGGTTTAGTACATATACAATGAAATGAAGCCACCTTCTATACAACTATAGCAAAAAGGTGCTCCATACTGCCACTCAGTGGGATTCCTCGGGAGTAACGCAGAAAGTCATTTTGTGTAACAAACTATTACAATTTACAATCCAATGTATTTCTTGTATAGTATTCATTGATTACTCTTCTGTGAACTCTTGGTTAGACAACAGTGAAATTTCTACGTTTTTCAAAGTGATATCAATACAGTGTCAGTTATCACTCCTTGTACAACCAACTTCAAAATCTGATGAATGTATCTCTTGCATTCTATGTCATTGCTGTTACCGTTGCTATATCATGCTTTTATATGGTTGAGTACATATACAACGAAATGAAGCCACCTTCTATACAACTACAGTAAAACGGTGCTCTATACAGCCACTCAGTGGGATTCCTCGGGAGTAACGCAGAAAGTCATTTTGTGTAACAAACTATTACAATTTACAAACCAATGTATTTCTTGTATAGTATTCATTGATTACTCTTCTGTGAACTCTTGGTTAGACAACAGTGAAATTTCTAGGTTTTTCAAAGTGATATCAATACAGTGTCAGTTATCACTCCTTGTACAACACACTTCAAAATCTGATGAATGTATCTCTTGCATTCAATGTAACTGCTCTTACCGTTGCTATATCATGCTTTTATATGGTTGAGTACGTATACAATGAAATGAAGCCACCTTCTATACAACTACAGTAAAAAGGTGCTCCATACTGCTACTCAGTGGGATTCCTCGGGAGTAACGCAGAAAGTCATTTTGTGTAACAAAATATTACAATTTACAATCCAATGTATTTCTTGTATTGTATTCATTGATTACTCGTCTGTGAACTCTTGGTTAGACAACAGTGAAATTTCGAGGTTTTTCAAAGTGATATCAATACAGTGTCAGTTCTCACTCCTTGTACAACCAACTTCAAAATCTGATGAATGTATCTCTGGCATTCAATGTAACTGCTCTTACCGTTGCTATATCATGCTTTTATATGGTTGAGTACATATACAATGAAATGAAGCCACCTTCTATACAACTACAGTAAAAAGGTGCTCCATACTGCCACTCAGTGGGATTCCTCGGGAGTAACGCAGAAAGTCATTTTGTGTAACAAACTATTACAATTTACAATCCAATGTATTTCTTGTATAGTATTCATTGATTACTCTTCTGCGATCTCTTGGTTAGACAACAGTGAAATTTCTACGTTTTACAACGTGATATCAATACAGTGTCAGTAATCACTCCTTGTACAACCAACTTCAAAATCTGATGAATGTATCTCTTGAATTCAATGTAACTGCTCTTACAGTTGCTATATCATGCTTTTATATGGTTGAGTACATATACAATGAAATGAAGCCACCTTCTATACAACTATAGTAAAAAGGTGCTCCATACTGCCACACAGTGGGATTCCTCGGGAGTAACGCAGAAAGTCATTTTGTGTAACAAACTATTACCATATACAATTTCTTGTATAGTATTCATTGATTACTCTTTTCAATGATCTGTTGGTTACAGGATAGTGATATTTCTAGGTTTTACAAAGTGATATCAGTACAGTGTCAGTTATCACTCCTTGTACAAACAACTTCGAAATCTGATGAATGTATCTCTGCCATTCAATGTAACTGCTCTTACAGTTGCTATATCATGCTTTTATATGGTTGAGTACATATACAATGAAATGAAGCCACCTTCTATACAACTATAGCAAAAAGGTGCTCCATACTGCCACTCAGTGGGATTCCTCGGGAGTAACGCAGAAAGTCATTTTGTGTAACAAACTATTACAATTTACAATCCAATGTATTTCTTGTATAGTATTCATTGATTACTCTTCTGTGAACTCTTGGTTAGACAACAGTGAAATTTCTACGTTTTACAAAGTGATATCAGGACAGTGTCAGTTATCACTCCTTGTACAACCAACTTTAAAATCTGATGAATGTATCTCTTGCATTCAATGTAACTGCTCTTACAGTTGCTATATCATGCTTTTATATGTTTGAGTACATATACAATGAAATGAAGCTACCATCTATACAACTATACCAAAAAGGTGCTCCATACTGCCACTCAGTGGGATTCCTCGGGAGTAACGCAGAAAGTCATTTTGTGTAACAAACTATTACAATTTACAATCCAATGTATTTCTTGTATAGTATTCATTGATTACTCTTCTGTGAACTCTTGGTTAGACAATAGTGAAATTTCTACGTTTTACAAAGTGATATCAGTACAGTGTCAGTTATCACTCCTTGTACAACCAACTTCAAAATCTGATGAATGTATCTCTTGCATTCAATGTAACTGCTCTTACCGTTGATATATCTTGATTTTATATGGTTGAGTACATATACAATGAAATGAAGCCACCTTCTATACAACTACAGTAAAAAGGTGCTCCATACTGCCACTCAGTGGGATTCCTCGGGAGTAACGCAGTCATTTTGTGTAACAAACTATTACAATTTACAATCCAATGTATTTCTTGTATAGTATTCGTTGATTACTCTTCTGCGATCGCTTGGTTAGACAACAGTGAAATTTCTAGGTTTTCCAACATGATATCAATACAGTGTCAGTAATCACTCCTTGTACAACCAACTTCAAAATCAGATGAACGTATCTCTTGCATTCAATGTAACTGCTCTTACAGTTGCTATATCATGCTTTTATATGGTTGAGTACATATACAATGAAATGAAGCCACCTTCTATACAACTATAGTGAAAAGGAGCTCCATACTGCCACTCAGTGGGATTCCTCGGGAGTAACGCAGAAAGTCATTTTGTGTAACAAACTATTACAATATATAATTTCTTGTATAGTATTCATTGATTACTCTTTTCAATGATCTGTTGGTTACAGGATAGTGATATTTCTAGGTTTTACAAAGTGATATCAGTACAGTGTCAGTTATCACTCCTTGTACAAACAACTTCAAAATCTGATGAATGTATCTCTTGCATTCAATGTAACTGCTCTTACAGTTGCTATATCATGCTTTTATATGGTTGAGTACATATACAATGAAATGAAGCCACCTTCTATACAACTATAGCAAAAAGGTGCTCCATACTGCCACTCAGTGGGATTCCTCGGGAGTAACGCAGAAAGTCATTTTGTGTAACAAACTATTACAATTTACAATCCAATGTATTTCTTGTATAGTATTCATTGATTACTCTTCTGTGAACTCTTGGTTAGACAACAGTGAAATTTCTACGTTTTACAAAGTGATATCAGTACAGTGTCAGTTATCACTCCTTGTACAACCAACTTCAAAATCTGATGAATGTATCTCTTGCATTCAATGCAACTGCTCTTACAGTTGCTATATCATGCTTTTATATGGTTGAGTACATATACAATGAAATGAAGCCACCTTCTATACAAGTATAGTGAAAAGGTGCTCCATACTGCCACTCAGTGGGATTCCTCGTGAGTAACGCAGAAAGTCATTTTGTGTAACAAACTATTACAATATACAATTTCTTGTATAGTATTTATTGATTACTCTTTTCAATGATCTGTTGGTTACAGGATAGTGATATTTCTAGGTTTTACAAAGTGATATCAGTACAGTGTCAGTTATCACTCCTTGTACAAACAACTTCAAAATCTGATGAACGTATCTCTTGCATTCAATGTAACTGCTCTTACAGTTGCTATATCATGCTTTTATATGGTTGAGTACATATACAATGAAATGAAGCCACCTTCTATACAACTATAGTGAAAAGGAGCTCCATACTGCCACTCAGTGGGATTCCTCGGGAGTAACGCAGAAAGTCATTTTGTGTAACAAAGTATTACAATATATAATTTCTTGTATAGTATTCATTGATTACTCTTTTCAATGATCTGTTGGTTACAGGATAGTGATATTTCTAGGTTTTACAAAGTGATATCAGTACAGTGTCAGTTATCACTCCTTGTAGAAACAACTTCAAAATCTGATCAATGTATCTCTGCCATTCAATGTAACTGCTCTTACAGTTGCTATATCATGCTTTTATATGGTTGAGTACATATACAATGAAATGAAGCCACCTTCTATACAACTATAGCAAAAAGGTGCTCCATACTGCCACTCAGTGGGATTCCTCGCGAGTAACGCAGAAAGTCATTTTGTGTAACAAACTATTACAATTTACAATCCAATGTATTTCTTGTATAGTATTCATTGATTACTCTTCTGTGAACTCTTGGTTAGACAACAGTGAAATTTCTACGTTTTACAAAGTGATATCAGTACAGTGTCAGTTATCACTCCTTGTACAACCAACTTCATAATCTGATGAATGCATCTCTTGCATTCAATGTAATTGCTCTTACAATTGATATATCTTGATTTTATATGGTTGAGTACATATACAATGAAATGAAGCCACCTTCTATACAACTACAGTAAGAAGGTGCTCCATACTGCCACTCAGTGGGATTCCTCGGGAGTAACGCAGAAAGTCATTTTCTGTAATAAACTATTACAATTTACAATCCAATGTATTTCTTGTATAGTATTCGTTGATTACTCTTCTGTGAACTCTTGGTTAGACAACAGTGAAATTTCTACGTTTTACAAACTGATATCAGTACAGAGTCAGTTATCACTCCTTGTACAAACAACTTCAAAATCTGATGAATGTATCTCTGGCATTCAATGTAACTGCTCTTACAGTTGCTATATCATGCTTCTATATAGTTGAGTACATATATAATGAAATGAAGCCACCTTCTATACAACTATAGTAAAAAGGAGCTCCATACTGCCACTCAGTGGGATTCCTCGTGAGTAACGCAGAAAGTCATTTTGTGTAACAAACTATTACAATATATAATTTCTTGTATAGTATTCATTGATTACTCTTTTCAATGATCTGTTGGTTACAGGATAGTGATATTTCTAGGTTTTACAAAGTGATATCAGTACAGTGTCAGTTATCACTCCTTGTACAAACAACTTCAAAATCTGATGAATGTATCTCTGCCATTCAATGTAACTGCTCTTACAGTTGCTATATCATGCTTTTATATGGTTGAGTACATATACAATGAAATGAAGCCACCTTCTATACAACTATAGCAAAAAGGTGCTCCATACTGCCACTCAGTGGGATTCCTCGGGAGTAACGCAGAAAGTCATTTTGTGTAACAAACTATTACAATTTACAATCCAATGTATTTCTTGTATAGTATTCATTGATTACTCTTCTGTGAACTCTTGGTTAGACAACAGTGAAATTTCTACGTTTTACAAAGTGATATCAGTACAGTGTCAGTTATCACTCCTTGTACAAACAACTTCAAAATCTGATGAATGTATCTCTGCCATTCAATGTAACTGCTCTTACAGTTGCTATATCATGCTTTTATATGGTTGAGTACATATACAATGAAATGAAGCTACCTTCTATACAACGATAGCAAAAAGGTGCTCCATATTGCCACTCAGTGGGATTCCTCGGGAGTAACGCAGAAAGTCATTTTGTGTAACAAACTATTACAATTTACAATCCAATGTATTTCTTGTATAGTATTCATTGATTATTCTTCTGTGAACTCTTGGTTAGACAACAGTGAAATTTCTACGTTTTACAAAGTGATATTAGGACAGTGTCAGTTATCACTCCTTGTACAACCAACTTTAAAATCTGATGAATGTATCTCTTGCATTCAATGCAACTGCTCTTACAGTTGCTATATCATGCTTTTATATGGTTGAGTACATATACAATGAAATGAAGCCACCTTCTATACAAGTATAGTGAAAAGGTGCTCCATACTGCCACTCAGTGGGATTCCTCGTGAGTAACGCAGAAAGTCATTTTGTGTAACAAACTATTACAATATACAATTTCTTGTATAGTATTTATTGATTACTCTTTTCAATGATCTGTTGGTTACAGGATAGTGATATTTCTAGGTTTTACAAAGTGATATCAGTACAGTGTCAGTTATCACTCCTTGTACAAACAACTTCAAAATCTTATGAACGTATCTCTTGCATTCAATGTAACTGCTCTTAAAGTTGCTATATCATGCTTTTATATTGTTGAGTACATATACAATGAAATGAAGCCACCTTCTATACAACTATACCAAAAAGGTGCTCCATACTGCCACTCAGTGGGATTCCTCGGGAGTAACGCAAAAAGTCATTTTGTGTAACAAACTATTACAATTTACAATCCAATGTATTTCTTGTATAGTATTCATTAATTACTCATCTGTGAACTCTTGGTTAGACAACAGTGAAATTTCTACGTTTTACAAAGTGATATCAGTACAGTGTCAGTTATCACACCTTGTACAACCAACTTGAAAATCTGATGAATGTATCTCTTGCATTCAATGTAATTGCTCTTACAGTTGATATATCTTGATTTTATATGGTTGAGTACATATACAATGAAATGAAGCCACCTTCTATACAACTATAGTAAAAAGGTGCTCCATACTGCCACTCAGTGGGATTCCTCGGGAGTAACGCAGAAAGTCATTTTGTGTAATAAACTATTACAATTTACAATCCAATGTATTTCTTGTATAGTATTCGTTGATTACTCTTCTGCGATCGCTTGGTTAGACAACAGTGAAATTTCTAGGTTTTCCAACATGATATCAATACAGTGTCAGTAATCACTCCTTGTACAACCAACTTCAAAATCTGATGAACGTATCTCTTGCATTCAATGTAACTGCTCTTACAGTTGCTATATCATGCTTTTATATGGTTGAGTACATATACAATGAAATGAAGCCACCTTCTATACAACTATAGTAAAAAGGAGCTCCATACTGTCACTCAGTGGGATTCCTCGGGAGTAACGCAGAAAGTCATTTTGTGTAACAAACTATTACAATATATAATTTCTTGAGTAGTATTCATTGATTACTCTTTTCAATGATCTGTTGGTTACAGGATAGTGATATTTCTAGGTTTTACAAAGTGATATCAGTACAGTGTCAGTTATCACTCCTTGTACAAACAACTTCAAAATCTGATGAATGTATCTCTGGCATTCAATCTAACTGCTCTTACAGTTGCTATATCATGCTTTTATATGGTTGAGTACATATATAATGAAATGAAGCCACCTTCTATACAACTATAGCAAAAAGGTGCTCCATACTGCCACTCAGTGGGATTCTTCGGGAGTAACGCAGAAAGTCATTTTGTGTAACAAACTATTACAATTTACAATCCAATGTATTTCTTGTATAGTATTCATTGATTACTCTTCTGTGAACTCTTGGTTAGACAACAGTGAAATTTCTACGTTTTACAAAGTGATATCAGTACAGAGTCAGTTGTCACTCCTTGTACAAACAACTTCAAAATCTGATGAATGTATCTCTGGCATTCAATGTAACTGCTCTTACAGTTGCTATATCATGCTTGTATATAGTTGAGTACATATATAATGAAATGAAGCCACCTTCTATACAACTATAGTAAAAAGGAGCTCCATACTGCCACTCAGTGGGATTCCTCGGGAGTAACGCAGAAAGTCATTTTGTGTAACAAACTATTACAATATATAATTTCTTGTATAGTATTCATTGATTACTCTTTTCAATGATCTGTTGGTTACAGGATAGTGATATTTCTAGGTTTTACAAAGTGATATCAGTACAGTGTCAGTTATCACTCCTTGTACAAACAACTTCAAAATCTGATGAATGTATCTCTGCCATTCAATGTAACTGCTCTTACAGTTGCTATATCATGCTTTTATATGGTTGAGTACATATACAATGAAATGAAGCCACCTTCTATACAACTATAGCAAAAAGGTGCTCCATACTGCCACTCAGTGGGATTCCTCGGGAGTAACGCAGAAAGTCATTTTGTGTAACAAACTATTACAATTTACAATCCAATGTATTTCTTGTATAGTATTCATTGATTACTCTTCTGTGAACTCTTGGTTAGACAACAGTGAAATTTCTACGTTTTACAAAGTGATATCAGTACAGTGTCAGTTATCACTCCTTGTACAAACAACTTCAAAATCTGATGAATGTATCTCTGCCATTCAATGTAACTGCTCTTACAGTTGCTATATCATGCTTTTATATGGTTGAGTACATATACAATGAAATGAAGCCACCTTCTATACAACTATAGCAAAAAGGTGCTCCATACTGCCACTCAGTGGGATTCCTCGGGAGTAACGCAGAAAGTCATTTTGTGTAACAAACTATTACAATTTACAATCCAATGTATTTCTTGTATAGTATTCATTGATTACTCTTCTGTGAACTCTTGGTTAGACAACAGTGAAATTTCTACGTTTTACAAAGTGATATTAGGACAGTGTCAGTTATCACTCCTTGTACAACCAACTTTAAAATCTGATGAATGTATCTCTTGCATTCAATGCAACTGCTCTTACAGTTGCTATATCATGCTTTTATATGGTTGAGTACATATACAATGAAATGAAGCCACCTTCTATACAAGTATAGTGAAAAGGTGCTCCATACTGCCACTCAGTGGGATTCCTCGTGAGTAACGCAGAAAGTCATTTTGTGTAACAAACTATTACAATATACAATTTCTTGTATAGTATTTATTGATTACTCTTTTCAATGATCTGTTGGTTACAGGATAGTGATATTTCTAGGTTTTACAAAGTGATATCAGTACAGTGTCAGTTATCACTCCTTGTACAAACAACTTCAAAATCTGATGAACGTATCTCTTGCATTCAATGTAACTGCTCTTAAAGTTGCTATATCATGCTTTTATATTGTTGAGTACATATACAATGAAATGAAGCCACCTTCTATACAACTATAGCAAAAAGGTGCTCCATACTGCCACTCAGTGGGATTCCTCGGGAGTAACGCAGAAAGTCATTTTGTGTAACAAACTATTACAATTTACAATCCAATGTATTTCTTGTATAGTATTCATTGATTACTCTTCTGTGAACTCTTGGTTAGACAACAGTGAAATTTCTACGTTTTACAAAGTGATATCAGTACAGTGTCAGTTATCACTCCTTGTACAACCAACTTCAAAATCTGATGAATATATCTCTTGCATTCAATGTAATTGCTCTTACAGTTGATATATCTTGATTTTATATGGTTGAGTACATATACAATGAAATGAAGCCACCTTCTATACAACTACAGTAAAAAGGTGCTCCATACTGCCTCTCAGTGGGATTCCTCGGGAGTAACGCAGAAAGTCATTTTGTGTAACAAACTATTACAATATATAATTTCTTGAGTAGTATTCATTGATTACTCTTTTCAATGATCTGTTGGTTACAGGATAGTGATATTTCTAGGTTTTACAAAGTGATATCAGTACAGTGTCAGTTATCACTCCTTGTACAAACAACTTCAAAATCTGATGAATGTATCTCTGGCATTCAATCTAACTGCTCTTACAGTTGCTATATCATGCTTTTATATGGTTGAGTACATATACAATGAAATGAAGCCACCTTCTATACAACTATAGCAAAAAGGTGCTCCATACTGCCACTCAGTGGGATTCCTCGGGAGTAACGCAGAAAGTCATTTTGTGTAACAAACTATTACAATTTACAATCCAATGTATTTCTTGTATAGTATTCATTGATTACTCTTCTGTGAACTCTTGGTTAGACAACAGTGAAATTTCTACGTTTTACAAAGTGATATCAGTACAGAGTCAGTTGTCACTCCTTGTACAAACAACTTCAAAATCTGATGAATGTATCTCTGGCATTCAATGTAACTGCTCTTACAGTTGCTATATCATGCTTGTATATAGTTGAGTACATATATAATGAAATGAAGCCACCTTCTATACAACTATAGTAAAAAGGAGCTCCATACTGCCACTCAGTGGGATTCCTCGGGAGTAACGCAGAAAGTCATTTTGTGTAACAAACTATTACAATATATAATTTCTTGTATAGTATTCATTGATTACTCTTTTCAATGATCTGTTGGTTACAGGATAGTGATATTTCTAGGTTTTACAAAGTGATATCAGTACAGTGTCAGTTATCACTCCTTGTACAAACAACTTCAAAATCTGATGAATGTATCTCTGCCATTCAATGTAACTGCTCTTACAGTTGCTATATCATGCTTTTATATGGTTGAGTACATATACAATGAAATGAAGCCACCTTCTATACAACTATAGCAAAAAGGTGCTCCATACTGCCACTCAGTGGGATTCCTCGGGAGTAACGCAGAAAGTCATTTTGTGTAACAAACTATTACAATTTACAATCCAATGTATTTCTTGTATAGTATTCATTGATTACTCTTCTGTGAACTCTTGGTTAGACAACAGTGAAATTTCTACGTTTTACAAAGTGATATCAGTACAGTGTCAGTTATCACTCCTTGTACAAACAACTTCAAAATCTGATGAATGTATCTCTGCCATTCAATGTAACTGCTCTTACAGTTGCTATATCATGCTTTTATATGGTTGAGTACATATACAATGAAATGAAGCCACCTTCTATACAACTATAGCAAAAAGGTGCTCCATACTGCCACTCAGTGGGATTCCTCGGGAGTAACGCAGAAAGTCATTTTGTGTAACAAACTATTACAATTTACAATCCAATGTATTTCTTGTATAGTATTCATTGATTACTCTTCTGTGAACTCTTGGTTAGACAACAGTGAAATTTCTACGTTTTACAAAGTGATATTAGGACAGTGTCAGTTATCACTCCTTGTACAACCAACTTTAAAATCTGATGAATGTATCTCTTGCATTCAATGCAACTGCTCTTACAGTTGCTATATCATGCTTTTATATGGTTGAGTACATATACAATGAAATGAAGCCACCTTCTATACAAGTATAGTGAAAAGGTGCTCCATACTGCCACTCAGTGGGATTCCTCGTGAGTAACGCAGAAAGTCATTTTGTGTAACAAACTATTACAATATACAATTTCTTGTATAGTATTTATTGATTACTCTTTTCAATGATCTGTTGGTTACAGGATAGTGATATTTCTAGGTTTTACAAAGTGATATCAGTACAGTGTCAGTTACCACTCCTTGTACAAACAACTTCAAAATCTGATGAACGTATCTCTTGCATTCAATGTAACTGCTCTTAAAGTTGCTATATCATGCTTTTATATGGTTGAGTACATATACAATTAAATGAAGCCACCTTCTATACAACTACAGTAAAAAGGTGCTCCATACTGCCACTCAGTGGGATTCCTCGGGAGTAAAGCAGAAAGTCATTTTGTGTAACAAACTATTACAATTTAGAATCCAATGTATTTCTTGTATAGTATTCATTGATTACTCTTCTGTGAACTCTTGGTTAGACAACAGTGAAATTTCTACGTTTTACAAAGTGATATCAGTACAGTGTCAGTTATCACTCCTTGTACAACCAACTTCAAAATCTGATGAATATATCTCTTGCATTCAATGTAATTGCTCTTACAGTTGATATATCTTGATTTTATATGGTTGAGTACATATACAATTAAATGAAGCCACCTTCTATACAACTACAGTAAAAAGGTGCTCCATACTGCCACTCAGTGGGATTCCTCGGGAGTAAAGCAGAAAGTCATTTTGTGTAACAAACTATTACAATTTAGAATCCAATGTATTTCTTGTATAGTAATCGTTGATTACTCTTCTGCGATCGCTTGGTTAGACAACAGTGAAATTTCTAGGTTTTCCAACATGATATCAATACAGTGTCAGTAATCACTCCTTGTACAACCAACTTCAAAATCTGATGAACGTATCTCTTGCATTCAATGTAACTGCTCTTACAGTTGCTATATCATGCTTTTATATGGTTGAGTACATATATAATGAAATGAAGCCACCTTCTATACAACTATAGTAAAAAGGAGCTCCATACTGCCACTCAGTGGGATTCCTCGGGAGTAACGCAGAAAGTCATTTTGTGTAACAAACTATTACAATATATAATTTCTTGTATAGTATTCATTGATTACTCTTTTCAATGATCTTTTGGTTACAGGATAGTGATATTTCTAGGTTTTCCAAAGTGATATCAGTACAGTGTCAGTTATCACTCCTTGTACAAACAACTTCAAAATCTGATGAATGTATCTCTGCCATTCAATGTAACTGCTCTTACAGTTGCTATATCATGCTTTTATATGGTTGAGTACATATACAATGAAATGAAGCCACCTTCTATACAACTGTAGTAAAAAGGAGCTCCATACTGCCACTCAGTGGGATTCCTCGGGAGTAATGCAGAAAGTCATTTTGTGTAAGAAACTATTACAATATATAATTTCTTGTATAGTATTCATTGATTACTCTTTTCATGATCTGTTGGTTACAGGATAGTGATATTTCTAGGTTTTACAAAGTGATATCAGTACATTGTCAGTTATCACTCCTTGTACAAAGAACTTCAAAATGTGATGAATGTATCTCTGGCATTCAATGTAACTGCTCTTACAGTTGTTATATCATGCTTTTATATGGTTGAGTACATATACAATGAAATTAAGCCACCTTCTATACAACTATAGCAAAAAGGAGCTCCATACTGCCACTCAGTGGGATTCCTCGGGAGTAACGCAGAAAGTCATTTTGTGTAACAAACTATTACAATTTACAATCCAATGTATTTCTTGTATAGTATTCATTGATTACTCTTCTGTGAACTCTTGGTTAGACAACAGTGAAATTTCTACGTTTTACAAAGTGATATCAGTACAGTGTCAGTTATCACTCCTTGTACAACCAACTTCAAAATCTGAAGAATGTATCTCTTGCATTCAATGTAACTGCTCTTACTGTTGCTATATCATGCTTTTATATGGTTGAGTACATATACAATGAAATGAAGCCACCTTCTATACAACTATAGTAAAAAGGAGCTCCATACTGCCACTCAGTGGGATTCCTCGGGAGTAACGCAGAAAGTCATTTTGTGTAACAAACTATTACAATATATAATTTCTTGTATAGTATTCATTGATTACTCTTTTCAATGATCTGTTGGTTACAGGATAGTGATATTTCTAGGTTTTACAAAGTGATATCAGTACAGTGTCAGTTATCACTCCTTGTACAAACAACTTCAAAATCTGATGAATGTATCTCTGCCATTCAATGTAACTGCTCTTACAGTTGCTATATCATGCTTTTATATGGTTGAGTACATATACAATGAAATGAAGCCACCTTCTATACAACTATAGCAAAAAGGTGCTCCATACTGCCACTCAGTGGGATTCCTCGGGAGTAACGCAGAAAGTCATTTTGTGTAACAAACTATTACAATTTACAATCCAATGTATTTCTTGTATAGTATTCATTGATTACTCTTCTGTGAACTCTTGGTTAGACAACAGTGAAATTTCTACGTTTTACAAAGTGATATCAGTACAGTGTCAGTTATCACTCCTTGCACAAAGAACTTCAAAAGCTGATGAATGTATCTCTGGCATTCAATGTAACTGCTCTTACAGTTGCTATATCATGCTTTTATATGGTTGAGTACATATACAATGAAATGAAGCCACCTTCTATACAACTATAGGAAAAAGGTGCTCCATACTGCCACTCAGTGGGATTCCTCGGGAGTAACGCAGAAAGTCATTTTGTGTAACAAACTATTACAATTTACAATCCAATGTATTTCTTGTATAGTATTCATTGATTACTCTTCTGTGAACTCTTGGTTAGACAACAGTGAAATTTCTACGTTTTGCAAAGTGATATCAATACAGTGTCAGTTATCACTCCTTGTACAACCAACTTCAAAATCTGATGAATGTATCTCTTGCATTCAATGTAATTGCTCTTACCGTTGCTATATCATGCTTTTATATGGTTGAGTACATATACAACGAAATGAAGCCACCTTCTATACAACTACAGTAAAACGGTGGTCTATACAGCCACTCAGTGGGATTCCTCGGGACTAACGCAGAAAGTCATTTTGTGTAACAAACTATTACAATTTACAATCCAATGTATTTCTTGTATAGTATTCATTGATTACTCTTCTGTGAACTCTTGGTTAGACAACAGTGAAATTTCTAGGTTTTTCAAAGTGATATCAATACAGTGTCAGTTATCACTCCTTGTACAACCAACTTCAAAATCTGATGAATGTATCTCTTGCATTCAATGTAACTGCTCTTACCGTTGCTATATCATGCTTTTATATGGTTGAGTACATATACAATGAAATGAAGCCACCTTCTATACAACTACAGTAAAAAGGTGCTCCATACTGCTACTCAGTGGGATTCCTCGGGAGTAACGCAGAAAGTCATTTTGTGTAACAAACTATTACAATTTACAATCCAATGTATTTCTTGTATAGTATTCATTGATTACTCTTCTGTGAACTCTTGGTTAGACAACAGTGAAATTTCTACGTTTTACAAAGTGATATCAGTACAGTGTCAGTTATCACTTCTTGTAGAAAGAACTTCAAAATCTGATGAATGTATCTCTGGAATTCAATATAACTGCTCTTACAGTTGCTATATCATGCTTTTATATGGTTGAGTACATATACAATGAAATGAAGCCACCTTCTATACAACTATAGCAAAAAGGTGCTCCATACTGCCACTCAGTGGGATTCCTCGGGAGTAAAACAGAAAATCATTTTGTGTAACAAACTATTACAATTTACAATCCAATGTATTTCTTGGATAGTATTCATTGATTACTCTTCTGTGAACTCTTGGTTAGACAACAGTGAAATTTCTACGTTTTACAAAGTGATATCAGTACAGTGTCAGTTATCACTCCTTGTACAACCAACTTCAAAATCTGATGAATGTATCTCTTGCATTCAATGTAATTGCTCTTACAGTTGATATATCATGCTTTTATATGGTTGAGTACATATACAATTAAATGAAGCCACCTTCTATACAGCTGGAGGAAAAAGGTGCTGCATTCTGCCTCTCAGTGGGATTCCTCGGGAGTAACGCAGAAAGTCATTATGTGTAACAAAATATTACAATTTACAATCCAATGTATTTCTTGTATAGTATTCATTGATTACTCTTCTGTGAACTCTTGGTTAGACAACAGTGAAATTTCTAGGTTTTTCAAAGTGATATCAATACAGTGTCAGTTCTCACTCCTTGTACAACCAACTTCAAAATCTGATGAATGTATCTCTGGCATTCAATGTAACTGCTCTTACCGTTGCTATATCATGCTTTTATATGGTTGTGTACATATACAATGAAATGAAGCCACCTTCTATACAACTACAGTAAAAAGTTGCTCCATACTGCCACTCAGTGGGATTCCTCGGGAGTAACGCAGAAAGTCATTTTGTGTAACAAAATATTACAATTTACAATCCAATGTATTTCTTGTATAGTATTCATTGATTACTCTTCTGTGAACTCTTGGTTAGACAACAGTGAAATTTCTACGTTTTACAAAGTGATATCAGTACAGTGTCAGTTATCACTTCTTGTAGAAAGAACTTCAAAATCTGATGAATGTATCTCTGGAATTCAATATAACTGCTCTTACAGTTGCTATATCATGCTTTTATATGGTTGAGTACATATACAATGAAATGAAGCCACCTTCTATACAACTATAGCAAAAAGGTGCTCCATACTGCCACTCAGTGGGATTCCTCGGGAGTAAAACAGAAAATCATTTTGTGTAACAAACTATTACAATTTACAATCCAATGTATTTCTTGGATAGTATTCATTGATTACTCTTCTGTGAACTCTTGGTTAGACAACAGTGAAATTTCTACGTTTTACAAAGTGATATCAGTACAGTGTCAGTTATCACTCCTTGTACAACCAACTTCAAAATCTGATGAATATATCTCTTGCATTCAATGTAATTGCTTTTACAGTTGATATATCATGCTTTTATATGGTTGAGTACATATACAATTAAATGAAGCCACCTTCTATACAGCTGGAGGAAAAAGGTGCTGCATTCTGCCACTCAGTGGGATTCCTCGGGAGTAACGCAGAAAGTCATTATGTGTAACAAAATATTACAATTTACAATCCAATGTATTTCTTGTATAGTATTCATTGATTACTCTTCTGTGAACTCTTGGTTAGACAACAGTGAAATTTCTAGGTTTTTCAAAGTGATATCAATACAGTGTCAGTTCTCACTCCTTGTACAACCAACTTCAAAATCTGATGAATGTATCTCTGGCATTCAATGTAACTGCTCTTACCGTTGCTATATCATGCTTTTATATGGTTGTGTACATATACAATGAAATGAAGCCACCTTCTATACAACTACAGTAAAAAGTTGCTCCATACTGCCACTCAGTGGGATTCCTCGGGAGTAACGCAGAAAGTCATTTTGTGTAACAAACTATTACAATTTACAATCCAATGTATTTCTTGTATAGTATTCATTGATTACTCTTCTGTGAACTCTTGGTGAGACAACAGTGAAATTTCTACGTTTTACAAAGTGATATCAGGACTGTGTCAGTTATCACTCCTTGTACAACCAACTTTAAAATCTGATGAATGTATCTCTTGCATTCAATGTAACTGCTCTTACAGTTGCTATATCATGCTTTCATATGGTTGAGTACGTATACAATTAAATCAAGCCACCTTCTATACAACTACAGTAAAAAGGTGCTCCATACTGCCACTCAGTGGGATTCCTCGGGAGTAACGCAGAAAGTCATTTTGTGTAACAAACTATTACAATTTACAATCCAATGTATTTCTTGTATAGTATTCGTTGATTACTCTTCTGCGATCGCTTGGTTAGACAACAGTGAAATTTCTAGGTTTTCCAACATGATATCAATACAGTGTCAGTAATCACTCCTTGTACAACCAACTTCAAAATCTGATGAACGTATCTCTTGCATTCAATGTAACTGCTCTTACAGTTGCTATATCATGCTTTTATATGGTTGAGTACATATACAATGAAATGAAGCCACCTTCTATACAACTATAGTAAAAAGGAGCTCCATACTGCCACTCAGTGGGATTCCTCGGGAGTAATGCAGAAAGTCATTTTGTGTAACAAATTATTACAATATATAATTTCTTGTATAGTATTCATTGATTACTCTTTTCAATGATCTGTTGGTTACAGGATAGTGATATTTCTAGGTTTTACAAAGTGATATCAGTACAGTGTCAGTTATCACTCCTTGTACAAACAACTTCAAAATCTGATGAATGTATCTCTGGCATTCAATGTAACTGCTCTTACAGTTGCTATATCATGCTTTTATATGGTTGAGTACATATACAATGAAATGAAGCCACCTTCTATACAACTATAGCAAAAAGGTGCTCCATACTGCCACTCAGTGGGATTCCTCGGGAGTAACGCAGAAAGTCATTTTCTGTAACAAACTATTACAATTTACAATCCAATGTATTTCTTGTATAGTATTCATTGATTACTCTTCTGTGAACTCTTGGTTAGACAACAGTGAAATTTCTACGTTTTACAAAGTGATATCAGTACAGTGTCAGTTATCACACCTTGTACAACCAACTTGAAAATCTGATGAATGTATCTCTTGCATTCAATGTAATTGCTCTTACAGTTGATATATCTTGATTTTATATGGTTGAGTACATATACAATTAAATCAAGCCACCTTCTATACAACTACAGTAAAAAGGTGCTCCATACTGCCACTCAGTGGGATTCCTCGGGAGTAACGCAGAAAGTCATTTTGTGTAACAAACTATTACAATTTACAATCCAATGTATTTCTTGTATAGTATTCGTTGATTACTCTTCTGCGATCGCTTGGTTAGACAACAGTGAAATTTCTAGGTTTTCCAACATGATATCAATACAGTGTCAGTAATCACTCCTTGTACAACCAACTTCAAAATCTGATGAACGTATCTCTTGCATTCAATGTAACTGCTCTTACAGTTGCTATATCATGCTTTTATATGGTTGAGTACATATACAATGAAATGAAGCCACCTTCTATACAACTATAGTAAAAAGGAGCTCCATACTGCCACTCAGTGGGATTCCTCGGGAGTAACGCAGAAAGTCATTTTGTGTAACAAACTATTACAATATATAATTTCTTGTATAGTATTCATTGATTACTCTTTTCAATGATCTGTTGGTTACAGGATAGTGATATTTCTAGGTTTTACAAAGTGATATCAGTACAGTGTCAGTTATCACTCCTTGTACAAACAACTTCAAAATCTGATCAATGTATCTCTGCCATTCAATGTAACTGCTCTTACAGTTGCTATATCATGCTTTTATATGGTTGAGTACATATACAATGAAATGAAGCCACCTTCTATACAACTATAGCAAAAAGGTGCTCCATACTGCCACTCAGTGGGATTCCTCGGGAGGAACGCAGAAAGTCATTTTGTGTAACAAACTATTACAATTTACAATCCAATGTATTTCTTGTATAGTATTCATTGATTACTCTTCTGTGAACTCTTGGTTAGACAACAGTGAAATTTCTACGTTTTACAAAGTGATATCAGTACAGTGTCGGTTATCACTCCTTGTACAACCAACTTCAAAATCTGATGAATGCATCTCTTGCATTCAATGTAATTGCTCTTACAGTTGATATATCTTGATTTTATATGGTTGAGTACATATACAATGAAATGAAGCCACCTTCTATACAACTACAGTAAAAAGGTGCTCCATAGTGCCACTCAGTGGGATTCCTCGGGAGTAACGCAGAAAGTCATTTTGTGTAATAAACTATTACAATTTACAATCCAATGTATTTCTTGTATAGTATTCGTTGATTACTCTTCTGCGATCGCTTGGTTAGACAACAGTGAAATTTCTAGGTTTTCCAACATGATATCAATACAGTGTCAGTAATCACTCCTTGTACAACCAACTTCAAAATCTGATGAACATATCTCTTGCATTCAATGTAACTGCTCTTACAGTTGCTATATCATGCTTTTATATGGTTGAGTACATATACAATGAAATGAAGCCACCTTCTATACAACTATAGTAAAAAGGAGCTCCATACTGCCACTCAGTGGGATTCCTCGGGAGTAACGCAGAAAGTCATTTTGTGTAACAAACTATTACAATATATAATTTCTTGTATAGTATTCATTGATTACTCTTTTCAATGATCTGTTGGTTACAGGATAGTGATATTTCTAGGTTTTACAAAGTGATTTTAAGTACAGTGTCAGTTATCACTCGTACAAACAACTTCAAAATCTGATGAATGTATCTCTGGCATTCAATGTAACTGCTCTTACAGTTGCTATATCATGCTTTCATATGGTTGAGTACATATACAATGAAATGAAGCCACCTTCTATACAACTATAGTAAAAAGGAGCTCTATACTGCCACTCAGTGGGATTCCTCGGGAGTAACGCAGAAAGTCATTTTGTGTAACAAACTATTACAATATATAATTTCTTGTGTAGTATTCATTGATTACTCTTTTCAATGATCTGTTGGTTACAGGATAGTGATATTTCTAGGTTTTACAAAGTGATATCAGTACAGTGTCAGTTATCACTCCTTGTACAAACAACTTCAAAATCTGATGAATGTATCTCTGGCATTCAGTCTAACTGCTCTTACAGTTGCTATATCATGCTTTTATATGGTTGAGTACATATACAAAGAAATGAAGCCACCTTCTATACAACTATAGCAAAAAGGTGCTCCATACTGCCACTCAGTGGGATTCCTCGGGAGTAACGCAGAAAGTCATTTTGTGTAACAAACTATTACAATATATAATTTCTTGTATAGTATTTATTGATTACTCTTTTCAATGATCTGTTGGTTACAGGATAGTGATATTTCTAGGTTTTACAAAGTGATATCAGTACAGTGTCAGTTATCACTCCTTGTACAAACAACTTCAAAATCTGATGAATGTATCTCTGCCATTCAATGTAACTGCTCTTACAGTTGCTATATCATGCTTTTATATGGTTGAGTACATATACAATGAAATGAAGCCACCTTCTATACAACTATAGCAAAAAGGTGCTCCATACTGCCACTCAGTGTTATTCCTCGGGAGTAACGCAGAAAGTCATTTTCTGTAACAAACTATTACAATTTACAATCCAATGTATTTCTTGTATAGTATTCATTGATTACTCTTCTGTGAACTCTTGGTTAGACAACAGTGAAATTTCTATGTTTTACAAAGTGATATCAGTACAGTGTCAGTTATCACACCTTGTACAACCAACTTGAAAATCTGATGAATGTATCTCTTGCATTCAATGTAATTGCTCTTACAGTTGATATATCTTGATTTTATATGGTTGAGTACGTATACAATTAAATCAAGCCACCTTCTATACAACTACAGTAAAAAGGTGCTCCATACTGCCACTCAGTGGGATTCCTCGGGAGTAACGCAGAAAGTCATTTTGTGTAACAAACTATTACAATTTACAATCCAATGTATTTCTTGTATAGTATTCGTTGATTACTCTTCTGCGATCGCTTGGTTAGACAACAGTGAAATTTCTAGGTTTTCCAACATGATATCAATACAGTGTCAGTAATCACTCCTTGTACAACCAACTTCAAAATCTGATGAACGTATCTCTTGCATTCAATGTAACTGCTCTTACAGTTGCTATATCATGCTTTTATATGGTTGAGTACATATACAATGAAATGAAGCCACCTTCTATACAACTATAGTAAAAAGGAGCTCCATACTGCCACTCAGTGGGATTCCTCGGGAGTAACGCAGAAAGTCATTTTGTGTAACAAACTATTACAATATATAATTTCTTGTATAGTATTCATTGATTACTCTTTTCAATGATCTGTTGGTTACAGGATAGTGATATTTCTAGGTTTTACAAAGTGATATCAGTACAGTGTCAGTTATCACTCCTTGTACAAACAACTTCAAAATCTGATGAATGTATCTCTGGCATTCAATGTAACTGCTCTTACAGTTGCTATATCATGCTTTTATATGGTTGAGTACATATACAATGAAATGAAGCCACCTTCTATACAACTATAGCAAAAAGGTGCTCCATACTGCCACTCAGTGGGATTCCTCGGGAGTAACGCAGAAAGTCATTTTCTGTAACAAACTATTACAATTTACAATCCAATGTATTTCTTGTATAGTATTCATTGATTACTCTTCTGTGAACTCTTGGTTAGACAACAGTGAAATTTCTACGTTTTACAAAGTGATATCAGTACAGTGTCAGTTATCACACCTTGTACAACCAACTTGAAAATCTGATGAATGTATCTCTTGCATTCAATGTAATTGCTCTTACAGTTGATATATCTTGATTTTATATGGTTGAGTACATATACAATTAAATCAAGCCACCTTCTATAGAACTACAGTAAAAAGGTGCTCCATACTGCCACTCAGTGGGATTCCTCGGGAGTAACGCAGAAAGTCATTTTGTGTAACAAACTATTACAATTTACAATCCAATGTATTTCTTGTATAGTATTCGTTGATTACTCTTCTGCGATCGCTTGGTTAGACAACAGTGAAATTTCTAGGTTTTCCAACATGATATCAATACAGTGTCAGTAATCACTCCTTGTACAACCAACTTCAAAATCTGATGAACGTATCTCTTGCATTCAATGTAACTGCTCTTACAGTTGCTATATCATGCTTTTATATGGTTGAGTACATATACAATGAAATGAAGCCACCTTCTATACAACTATAGTAAAAAGGAGCTCCATACTGCCACTCAGTGGGATTCCTCGGGAGTAAAGCAGAAAGTCATTTTGTGTAACAAACTATTAGAATTTACAATCCAATGTATTTCTTGTATAGTATTCGTTGATTACTCTTCTGCGATCGCTTGGTTAGACAACAGTGAAATTTCTAGGTTTTCCAACATGATATCAATACAGTGTCAGTAATCACTCCTTGTACAACCAACTTCAAAATCTGATGAACGTATCTCTTGCATTCAATGTAACTGCTCTTACCGTTGCTATATCATGCTTTTATATGGTTGAGTACATATACAATGAAATGAAGCCACCTTCTATACAACTATAGTAAAAAGGAGCTCCATACTGCCACTCAGTGGGATTCCTCGGGAGTAACGCAGAAAGTCATTTTGTGTAACAAACTATTACAATATATAATTTCTTGTATAGTATTCATTGATTACTCTTTTCAATGATCTGTTGGTTACAGGATAGTGATATTTCTAGGTTTTACAAAGTGATATCAGTACAGTGTCAGTTATCACTCCTTGTACAAACAACTTCAAAATCTGATGAATGTATCTCTGCCATTCAATGTAACTGCTCTTACAGTTGCTATATCATGCTTTTATATGGTTGAGTACATATACAATGAAATGAAGCCACCTTCTATACAACTGTAGTAAAAAGGAGCTCCATACTGCCACTCAGTGGGATTCCTCGGGAGTAACGCAGAAAGTCATTTTGTGTAACAAACTATTACAATATATAATTTCTTGTATAGTATTCATTGATTACTCTTTTCAATGATCTGTTGGTTACAGGATAGTGATATTTCTAGGTTTTACAAAGTGATATCAGTACATTGTCAGTTATTACTCCTTGTACAAAGAACTTCAAAATGTGATGAATGTATCTCTGGCATTCAATGTAACTGCTCTTACAGTTGTTATATCATGCTTTTATATGGTTGAGTACATATACAATGAAATGAAGCCACCTTCTATACAACTATAGCAAAAAGGAGCTCCATACTGCCACTCAGTGGGATTCCTCGGGAGTAACGCAGAAAGTCATTTTGTGTAACAAACTATTACAATTTACAATCCAATGTATTTCTTGTATAGTATTCATTGATTACTCTTCTGTGAACTCTTGGTTAGACAACAGTGAAGTTTCTACGTTTTACAAAGTGATATCAGTACAGTGTCAGTTATCACTCCTTGTACAAACAACTTCAAAATCTGATGAATGTATCTCTTGCATTCAATGTAACTGCTCTTACCGTTGCTATATCATGCTTTTATATGGTTGAGTACATATACAATGAAATGAAGCCACCTTCTATACAACTATGGTAAAAAGGAGCTCCATACTGCCACTCAGTGGGATTCCTCGGGAGTAACGCAGAAAGTCATTTTGTGTAATAAACTATTACAATATATAATTTCTTGTATAGTATTCATTGATTACTCTTTTCAATGATCTGTTGGTTAAAGGATAGTGATATTTCTAGGTTTTACAAAGTGATATCAGTACAGTGTCAGTTATCACTCCTTGTACAAACAACTTCAAAATCTGATGAATGTATCTCTGCCATTCAATGTAACTGCTCTTACAGTTGCTATATCATGCTTTTATATGGTTGAGTACATATACAATGAAATGAAGCCACCTTCTATACAACTATAGGAAAAAGGTGCTCCATACTGCCACTCAGTGGGATTCCTCGGGAGTAACGCAGAAAGTCATTTTGTGTAACAAACTATTACAATTTACAATCCAATGTATTTCTTGTATAGTATTCATTGATTACTCTTCTGTGAACTCTTGGTTAGACAACAGTGAAATTTCTACGTTTTGCAAAGTGATATCAGTACAGTGTCAGTTATCACTCCTTGTACAACCAACTTGAAAATCTGATGAATGTATCTCTTGCATTCAATGTAACTGCTCTTACCGTTGCTATATCATGCTTTTATATGGTTGAGTACATATACAATGAAATGAAGCCACCTTCTATACAACTATAGCAAAAAGGTGCTCCATACTGCCACTCAGTGGGATTCCTCGGGAGTAACGCAGAAAGTCATTTTGTGTAACAAAGTATTACAATTTACAATCCAATGTATTTCTTGGATAGTATTAATTGATTACTCTGCTGTGAACTCTTGGTTAGATAACAGTGAAATTTCTACGTTTTTCAAAGTGATATCAATACAGTGTCAGTTATCACTCCTTGTACAACCAACTTCAAAATCTGATGAATGTATCTCTTGCATTCAATGTAATTGCTCTTACCGTTGCTATATCATGCTTTTATATGGTTGAGTACATATACAACGAAATGAAGCCACCTTCTATACAACTACAGTAAAACGGTGGTCTATACAGCCACTCAGTGGGATTCCTCGGGACTAACGCAGAAAGTCAATTTGTGTAACAAACTATTACAATTTACAATCCAATGTATTTCTTGTATAGTATTCATTGATTACTCTTCTGTGAACTCTTGGTTAGACAACAGTGAAATTTCTAGGTTTTTATTAAGTGATATCAATACAGTGTCAGTTATCACTCCTTGTACAACCAACTTCAAAATCTGATGAATGTATCTCTTGCATTCAATGTAACTGCTCTTACCGTTGCTATATCATGCTTTTATATGGTTGAGTACATATACAATGAAATGAAGCCACCTTCTATACAACTACAGTAAAAAGGTGCTCCATACTGCCACTCAGTGGGATTCCTCGGGAGTAACGCAGAAAGTCATTTTGTGTAACAAACTATTACAATTTACAATCCAATGTATTTCTTGTATAGTATTCATTGATTACTCTTCTGTGAACTCTTGGTTAGACAACAGTGAAATTTCTATGTTTTACAAAGTGATATCAGGACAGTGTCAGTTATCACTCCTTGTACAACCAACTTTAAAATCTGATTAATGTATCTCTTGCATTCAATGTAACTGCTCTTACAGTTGCTATATCATGCTTTTATATGGTTGAGTACATATACAATGAAATGAAGCCACCTTCTATACAAGTATAGTAAAAAGGTGCTCCATACTGCCACTCTGTGGGATTCCTCGTGAGTAACGCAGAAAGTCATTTTGTGTAACAAACTATTACAATATACAATTTCTTGTATAGTATTCATTGATTAGTCTTTTCAATGATCTGTTGGTTACAGGATAGTGATATTTCTAGGTTTTACAAAGTGATATCAGTACAGTGTCAGTTATCACTCCTTGTACAAACAACTTCAAAATCTGATGAATTTATCTCTGGCATTCAATTTAACTGCTCTTACAGTTGCTATATCATGCTTTTATATGGTTGAGTACATATACAATGAAATGAAGCCACCTTCTATACAACTATAGCAAAAAGGTGCTCCATACTGCCACTCAGTGGGATTCCTCGGGAGTAACGCAGAAAGTCATTTTCTGTAACAAACTATTACAATTTACAATCCAATGTATTTCTTGTATAGTATTCATTGATTACTCTTCTGTGAACTCTTGGTTAGACAACAGTGAAATTTCTACGTTTTACAAAGTGATATCAGTACAGTGTCAGTTATCACACCTTGTACAACCAACTTGAAAATCTGATGAATGTATCTCTTGCATTCAATGTAATTGCTCTTACAGTTGATATATCTTGATTTTATATGGTTGAGTACATATACAATTAAATGAAGCCACCTTCTATACAACTACAGTAAAAAGGTGCTCCATACTGCCACTCAGTGGGATTCCTCGGGAGTAACGCAGAAAGTCATTTTGTGTAACAAACTATTACAATTTACAATCCAATGTATTATTTGTATAGTATTCATTGATTACTCTTCTGCGATCTCTTGGTTAGACAACAGTGAAATTTCTAGGTTTTCCAAGGTGATATCAATACAGTGTCAGTAAACACTCCTTGTCAGGGGTCCTTTCGTAGGAAAAGAGGTGCAGGAGCTCATTAGCATAACTCATTTGCATATGCCACACCCCCTAACATACGGGAAGTGTGTCAGAAGGCGACACCCACCCCTCAGGCTCCACTCCACAGGTGAGCGAAACTGACCTGCTCTTCCTCCATTCCCTTCCCCATCCAATACTTTGTGCAATAAAAATAAGTGTAAAGAACACACCCTCATTCGCTTCCTGCTTCCTTGAAACCACCAGGTTTCAAGTAGACTTGAGATACCCAGGACATGTGCACCAACCATCCCTTCCCCTTCCCCTCCCCACAACAAGACACCCTGTGAGGTAGGTGGGGCTGAGAGAGGTCTTTTGAGAACTGCTCATGAGAGAACAGCTCTGAGAGAACTTGTGACTGGCCCAAGGTCACACCAGCAGCTGCATGTGGAGGAGTGGGGAATCAAACCCGGTTCTCCCAGATTAGAGTCCAACTCCTGACCACTACACCAAACTGATGGGGTAGAAGCTGCTGAAGGGTTGGTGAAATTTCTCCAGTACTTATGTGCCATGTGCCCAGATAAAAAATGGTATACTTAGAAAATTTATATGCCACCTTGAGCAAGTCTCTGGAAAAGCAGCACACAGTCATAAAAGGAACAATGATAATAATATCAATATTAAAACAAAACATTAAAAACAATAAAGACCCAAGCAGGGCTTTCCCCGGGGCACTGCGCCTCTGCACTGCTCGGGGAAGCCAAGGAGGGGGCAGGGCTTGGTCATGTGCCCACCCCCTGGGCTCCTCACTCCTGGAGCTGTGCTCCTGTGCGCTCCCGCTCCAATGGACCCCTGCTCATATGACCGATTTCTCACCAGGCGCTGCTTCGCTGTCTCTCTTCCCTTTGCCCCGATTGCATGCTTCAGTTTCTCGCTATTTGCCATGGGGTGCATTTTGACCCGCGGCTTTGCAGGATTTCCCCCGCAGCTTCAGTGATCCTGTTTTTTAAGGATCACTGAAGCCATGGAGGAAATCAGAGGAAATCAGGTGAAGCTCCAGGTCAAAATGTTCCCCGCGGCATATAGTGAGAAATGGAAGCATGCAGTAGGGGGAAAGGGAAGAGCGATGGTGAAGCAGCGCCTGGTGTGAAATCGGTCCCAGTCTTTTACAGTGCAATCCTAAACTGAGTCACACCTTTCTAATTCCACTGACATCAACTATGCTTAGGTCTGCACTCTTGGTTTCAGGTATTGTTTCTTTAGGGGAAGCCTGACATCCATTGCCTTGAAGGCCACTGGGACCACTCCTCTCAGAGAACTTTTTATCATTTTCTGGACCCAGCTGGTCTCTCCCTATCTGGCAACAGCCAAAAAAAGCAAGAGTTAAAGGGCCTTTCCACATTCTCATTTTCCTCAATTGTAAGTTCCTTTTTCTTCAGGTTTCCACCCCACATCATGCATTTGTTTTGCTCCCTCTAGTGGTTGATTCAATATTATACCAATTTACATCCACTATAAAATCCTGCTGTTTAAATCTGTGGGAAAATATTCCAGACAGAAACCTGTGTAACACTGAATCAACCACTAGAGGGCGGGAAACACATGTGGATTAGAGAACCCCCTCAAAGAAACAGTAATTTACAAGCTAGGAAAATTTATTTCCGATATCTTTTTGCTTTTTTAAAAAGTCCACACCTATGAAAGTTCCATCTGTGTCTTGAGATTTCCAGCATTTTCTTTTGTAAATTTTATGTGTTTTCTCAATGTCCTTTGGAGTTATATACCATCTGAAAAACATTTTGAACCAATTTTCTCTTAATGTCTGGCTGACTGTAAGTTTGATATCTTTGTCCCACAGTTGTTCCTATGGTTGCATAGATATCTGTTCTTTAAGGTTTTGCATCCACTTAATCATACATTTTTTCACTTGTTCATCTTCCATTTTAGCTGGAGTAAAATCCTATATATCCATCCTAGTAAATGCTCTTTTTGTTTTATAACCAGCCGCTCAATTTCAGTCTCATCTCTTAGAACTCCACCTTCAATACTCATGATCTCCTTTAGTCTTGAGATAATATATCAGCCATTGAATGTTTACACCTCCATCTTTAATCTCTTGCCAAGACTTGATTTCCCCCTGAGTGCCATAAGTTAAAAATCATTTTTATTTCTTATATTCTTAGGACATAAGCAAAAAGTTTGTGGGGCTCAATAAATTCTGGCATGTAAACCATATTCTCAAAAGTCCATCTCTGGTTATGTGACTTCTTTCTTGTGTTATGAACTTTTTAGTTGATTTCTTAATCCATAAATAATTGTATAGGCCTTCATAAAGATCTGCTGATTCTAATTTTACTATTCTTTGTCATGAGTTTTTAATCCAGTCCACAATCCTGGACATGAAAACCACATCAGTTCAAATCCAAAAGCTGTGGCTCATGATGCAGATAAATTAAAACCACAGAGCCTAACTTGCATGAATGTGGACTCCTGAATTAATCATGACCATTGCAAAAGCTGTCGCAGCCTCACACGAGGGGCATTGCAGGGACAGGGAGCAAACCAGTTGTCTTTGGTTGGTCAGCTGACTCTTTGTGGAAAGAGTACCCCTATAGGACTTATTAATGTATTTGTGACTGACAGAACAAATCTGGAGAAAGAGAAACATTTTAAGGAAGTGGAAAATGATATGATGGTGGATTCTTCACTCACTATTTACAGATTGTCTCCTATCACTTTTCTCAGCCAACAGAGGTCCATTTCTTCTCTGCATGGAACCTTCTCTGATGCAACTTGCACTTGAGGAAGGCTTCTTCAGTAGGAGACACATGGTGCCATCATAGCTGAGTGGAGTGGAAGGGTACAGCCCTTTGTGTGTTGTCCAACCGTTGTCTGTGGAATGGAGGTTTTGCAGAGAGTGGGGAGGAGTCAACTATGCCTCCTATTATGTCAGGGGCAGTTGTGAATCTGTTTATGTTCCCTTATTGTATCTCATTTAGCCTTTGTTTTTGTTTCACTTTTCACCTGTTGTTGTTGGTTGCTGGCTGTGGTTTAGGGTTGTCAGCTCTGGATTGGGAAATACCTGGAGATTTTGGGGGTGGAGCCTGAGGAGGGCGGGGTTTGGGGAGGGGAGGGACTTCAGCAGCGTACAATGCCATAGAGTCCACCCTTCAAAGCAGCCCATTTTCTCCAGGGGAACTGATCTTGGCCATCTGGAGATCAATTGAAAAAGGGGGAGATCTTCAAGCCCCAGTGGAGGTTGACAACCCTACTATGGCTGATTATGGACAAGCAGGATCCAAGCCAACCCTAGCTTATGTTCTAATAAAGTTCTGCTCTTTTTTGGTACCAGTTGCTGTGGAGTTTAATCACTCCTCTCATACAATGATGGCTGTCATCTCTTCAGAACCCTGGAAGAAGGAGGAGGAGATTGGATTTATACCCCACCCTTCACTACCCAAAGGACTTAAAATCTCCTTTCCCCTCCCCTCCCCAGAACAGACACCCTGTGAGGTAGGTGGGGCTGAGAGAGCTCTGAGAGAAGTGCTCATGAGAGAACAAATCTGAGAGAACTTGTGTCTGACCCAAGGTCACACTAGCAGCTGCACATGGAGGAGTGGGGAATCAAACCTGGTTCTCCCAGATTAGAGTCCACGCTCTTGACCCCTACACCAAGAAACTGTTGACTGACTTCAGCCTGAAATCCAAATGCAAACTTCCACAACTGGAGGGTTGTGATTTTCATCCCTATTAGCAGCACAAAAAACAGCGACTAACCCACTAGGAAACATGTTTGTGGGTCAAACCTCAATTGCCTTTTTAATGGCCCCGGCAAACATTACTAGTCATTTGAATAAGCATGTCTGCATCAATTTTCCTAAACCACTAGGATCTTGATATATCGTTTCCCAATCTGACACCTATTGGGCCATGTCGTATCAAGTTGCTTTTTGTTCTATTTTTTTCCCTAGCGCTCCCCCCGCCTTTTTTTGGTAACAAAACTAGAAGACAATGGATTCAGTAAATCAAAGCAAAATAAGCGATTAAGTACCTGATTTAATGCTGCGTCTTTATTCAGTTCAGATGGTCCTTTCTGGGTTGTATAATGCAATTCTGGGCAAGGAGATGTGATTTGCATGCAGCAGACAAGCACATTATAAAAATAATCTTAAATTATCAAGAGCTACAAGAGACACAAGGGAGCTGAAGCTATGGAATCAGGGGTCCTTTCGTAAAAAAAGAGGTGCAGGAGCTCATTAGCATAACTCATTTCCATATACCACACCCCCTGACGTCACCGGAAGTGTCAAAAGGCCACACATCCCTGACGTCATGGGCAGTGTGTCAGAAGGCAAGACGGGAGGGAGGGAGGGAGGGAGGAAGGGGGGAAGGGGGGAAGGAAGGAACAGGAAGGTAGGTAGGTAGTTGGGGGGGGAGAGAGAAGAAAGGAAGGTAGGAAGGAAGGAAGGGGGGAGAGAGGGAGGAAGGGGGGGAAGGAAGGAACAGGAAGGTAGGTAGGTAGTTGGGGGGAGAGAGAGAAGGAAGGAAGGAAGGGGAGAGGGAGGGAGGAAGGGAGAGGGGAAGGAAGGAACAGGTAGGTAGGTGGGGGGAGAGAGGGAAGGAAGGGAGGGGCGCTTCTCCCCCCCACTGGGGCTGGCATTTCCCCCCCCCTTGCTTGGGCCTGAGTGGCGTTAAGCCACTCAGGCCCAGCTTCTCCCTCCCTTGGGCTCGGGGAACTGGTGAGTGGGGGAGGGAGGGGGGGTTCTGGGGGTGACTGGGGGAGGGAGAGTTTTTTTCCCGGGGCCGGCGGCCAGCCGCGGAACCTGGGAAGGCGACTGGGGGAGGGAGGGTTTTTTTCCCAGGGCCGGCGGCCAGCCGCGGCCCCTGGGAAGGCGACTGGGGGAGGGAGGGTTTTTTTCCCAGGGCCGGCGGCCAGCCGTGGCCCCTGGGAAGGCGACCGGGGGCGGGACGGGGCTTCCTCGGCTGGGCCGGCGGCCAGCCGCGGCCCCGCGGAAGGCTTCCGGGGCGGGACGGGGCTTCCTCGGCGGGGCAGGCGGCGGCAAGCCGCGGCCCCGCGGAAGGCTTCCGGGGCGGGACGGGGCTTCCTCGGCAAGGCCGGCGGCGGCCAGCCGCGGCCCCGCGGAAGGCATCCGGGGCGGGACGGGGCTCCTCGGCGGGGCCGGCGGCGGCCAGCCGCGGCCCCGCGGAAGGCGACTGGGGGCGGGACGGGGCCCGCTCCGCCCCGCCCCCGGTTCCTTCTCTCCCGGAGCGGCGCTCCGGCTCGCTCCGGCCCCAACGGAGCCCTGCTCCTTGTACAAATAACTTCAAAATCTGATGAACGTATCTCTTGCATTCAATGTAACTGCTCTTACAGTTGCTATATCATGCTTTTATATGGTTGAGTACATATACAATGAAATGAAGCCACCTTCTATACAACTATAGTAAAAAGGAGCTCTATACTGCCACTCAGTGGGATTCCTCGGGAGTAACGCAGAAAGTCATTTTGTGTAACAAACTATTACAATATATAATTTCTTGTATAGTATTCATTGATTACTCTTTTCAATGATCTGTTGGTTACAGGATAGTGATATTTCTAGGTTTTACAAAGTGATTTTAAGTACAGTGTCAGTTATCACTCCTTGTACAACCAACTTCAAAATCTGATGAATGTATCTCTGGCATTCAATGTAACTGCTCTTACAGTTGCTATATCATGCTTTTATATGGTTGAGTACATATACAATGAAATGAAGCCACCTTCTATACAACTATAGTAAAAAGGAGCTCCATACTGCCACTCAGTGGGATTCCTAGGGAGTATCGCAGAAAGTCATTTTGTGTAACAAACTATTACAATATATAATTTCTTGTATAGTATTCATTGATTACTCTTTTCAATGATCTGTTGGTTACAGGATAGTGATATTTCTAGGTTTTACAAAGTGATATCAGTACAGTGTCAGTTATCACTCCTTGTACAACCAACTTCAAAATCTGATGAATGTATCTCTGGCATTCAATGTAACTCTTCTTACAGTTGCTATATCATGCTTTTATATGGTTGAGTACATATACAATGAAATGAAGCCACCTTCTATACAACTATAGCAAAAAGGTGCTCCATACTGCCACTCAGTGGGATTCCTCGGGAGTAACGCAGAAAGTTATTTTGTGTAACAAACTATTACAATTTACAATCCAATGTATTTCTTGTATAGTATTCATTGATTACTCTTCTGTGAACTCTTGGTTAGACAACAGTGAAATTTCTACGTTTTACAAAGTGATATCAGTACAGTGTCAGTTATCACTCCTTGTACAAACAACTTCAAAATCTGATGAATGTATCTCTTGCATTCAATGTAACTGCTCTTACAGTTGCTATATCATGCTTTTATATGGTTGAGTACATACACAATGAAATGAAGCCACCTTCTATACAACTATAGCAAAAAGGTGCTCCATACTGCCACTCAGTGGGATTCCTCGGGAGTAACGCAGAAAGTCATTTTGTGTAACAAACTATTACAATTTACAATCCAATGTATTTCTTGTATAGTATTCATTGATTACTCTTCTGTGAACTCTTGGTTAGACAACAGTGAAATTTCTACGTTTTACAAAGTGATATCAGGACAGTGTCTGTTATCACTCCTTGTACAACCAACTTTAAAATCTGATGAATGGATCTCTTGCATTCAATGTAACTGCTCTTACAGTTGCTATATCATGCTTTTATATGGTTGAGTACATATACTATGAAATGAAGCCACCTTCTATACAAGTATAGTAAAAAGGTGCTCCATACTGCCACTCAGTGGGATTCCTCGTGAGTAACGCAGAAAGTCATTTTGTGTAACAAACTATTACAATATACAATTTCTTGTATAGTATTCATTGATTACTCTTTTCAATGATCTGTTGGTTACAGGATAGTGATATTTCTAGGTTTTACAAAGTGATATCAGTACAGTGTCAGTAATCACTCCTTGTACAACCAACTTCAAAATCTGATGAATGTATCTCTGGCATTCAATGTAACTGCTCTTACAGTTGCTATATCATGCTTTTATATGGTTGAGTACATATACAATGAAATGAAGCCACCTTCTATACAACTATAGTAAAAAGGAGCTCTATACTGCCACTCAGTGGGATTCCTCGGGAGTAACGCAGAAAGTCATTTTGTGTAACAAACTATTACAATATATAATTTCTTGTATAGTATTCATTGATTACTCTTTTCAATGATCTGTTGGTTACAGGATAGTGATATTTCAAGGTTTTACAAAGTGATTTTAAGTACAGTGTCAGTTATCACTCCTTGTACAACCAACTTCAAAATCTGATGAATGTATCTCTGGCATTCAATGTAACTGCTCTTACAGTTGCTATATCATGCTTTTATATGGTTGAGTACATATACAATGAAATGAAGCCACCTTCTATACAACTATAGTAAAAAGGAGCTCCATACTGCCACTCAGTGGGATTCCTCGGGAGTATCGCAGAAAGTCATTTTGTGTAACAAACTATTACAATATATAATTTCTTGTATAGTATTCATTGATTACTCTTTTCAATGATCTGTTGGTTACAGGATAGTGATATTTCTAGGTTTTACAAAGTGATTTTAAGTACAGTGTCAGTTATCACTCCTTGTACAACCAACTTCAAAATCTGATGAATGTATCTCTGGCATTCAATGTAACTGCTCTTACAGTTGCTATATCATGCTTTTATATGGTTGAGTACATATACAATGAAATGAAGCCACCTTCTATACAACTATAGTAAAAAGGAGCTCCATACTGCCACTCAGTGGGATTCCTCGGGAGTATCGCAGAAAGTCATTTTGTGTAACAAACTATTACAATATATAATTTCTTGTATAGTATTCATTGATTACTCTTTTCAATGATCTGTTGGTTACAGGATAGTGATATTTCTAGGTTTTACAAAGTGATATCAGTACAGTGTCAGTTATCACTCCTTGTACAACCAACTTCAAAATCTGATGAATGTATCTCTGGCATTCAATGTAACTCTTCTTACAGTTGCTATATCATGCTTTTATATGGTTGAGTACATATACAATGAAATGAAGCTACCTTCTATACAACTATAGCAAAAAGGTGCTCCATACTGCCACTCAGTGGGATTCCTCGGGAGTAACGCAGAAAGTTATTTTGTGTAACAAACTATTACAATTTACAATCCAATGTATTTCTTGTATAGTATTCATTGATTACTCTTCTGTGAACTCTTGGTTAGACAACAGTGAAATTTCTACGTTTTACAAAGTGATATCAGTACAGTGTCAGTTATCACTCCTTGTACAAACAACTTCAAAATCTGATGAATGTATCTCTTGCATTCAATGTAACTGCTCTTACAGTTGCTATATCATGCTTTTATATGGTTGAGTACATACACAATGAAATGAAGCCACCTTCTATACAACTATAGCAAAAAGGTGCTCCATACTGCCACTCAGTGGGATTCCTCGGGAGTAACGCAGAAAGTCATTTTGTGTAACAAACTATTACAATTTACAATCCAATGTATTTCTTGTATAGTATTCATTGATTACTCTTCTGTGAACTCTTGGTTAGACAACAGTGAAATTTCTACGTTTTACAAAGTGATATCAGGACAGTGTCTGTTATCACTCCTTGTACAACCAACTTTAAAATCTGATGAATGGATCTCTTGCATTCAATGTAACTGCTCTTACAGTTGCTATATCATGCTTTTATATGGTTGAGTACATATACTATGAAATGAAGCCACCTTCTATACAAGTATAGTAAAAAGGTGCTCCATACTGCCACTCAGTGGGATTCCTCGTGAGTAACGCAGAAAGTCATTTTGTGTAACAAACTATTACAATATACAATTTCTTGTATAGTATTCATTGATTACTCTTTTCAATGATCTGTTGGTTACAGGATAGTGATATTTCTAGGTTTTACAAAGTGATATCAGTACAGTGTCAGTAATCACTCCTTGTACAACCAACTTCAAAATCTGATGAATGTATCTCTGGCATTCAATGTAACTGCTCTTACAGTTGCTATATCATGCTTTTATATGGTTGAGTACATATACAATGAAATGAAGCCACCTTCTATACAACTATAGTAAAAAGGAGCTCTATACTGCCACTCAGTGGGATTCCTCGGGAGTAACGCAGAAAGTCATTTTGTGTAACAAACTATTACAATATATAATTTCTTGTATAGTATTCATTGATTACTCTTTTCAATGATCTGTTGGTTACAGGATAGTGATATTTCAAGGTTTTACAAAGTGATTTTAAGTACAGTGTCAGTTATCACTCCTTGTACAACCAACTTCAAAATCTGATGAATGTATCTCTGGCATTCAATGTAACTGCTCTTACAGTTGCTATATCATGCTTTTATATGGTTGAGTACATATACAATGAAATGAAGCCACCTTCTATACAACTATAGTAAAAAGGAGCTCCATACTGCCACTCAGTGGGATTCCTCGGGAGTATCGCAGAAAGTCATTTTGTGTAACAAACTATTACAATATATAATTTCTTGTATACTAAAAAGTATACCAACTTCAAAATCTGAAGTATGGTTGAGTACATATACAATGAAATGAAGCCACCTTCTATACAACTATAGTAAAAAGGAGCTCCATACTGCCACTCAGTGGGATTCCTCGGGAGTATCGCAGAAAGTCATTTTGTGTAACAAACTATTACAATATATAATTTCTTGTATAGTAAAAAGTATACCAACTTCAAAATCTGAAGTATGGTTGAGTACATATACAATGAAATGAAGCCACCTTCTATACAACTATAGCAAAAAGGTGCTCCATACTGCCACTCAGTGGGATTCCTCGGGAGTAACGCAGAAAGTCATTTTGTGTAAAAAACTATTACAATTTACAATCCAATGTATTTCTTGTATAGTATTCATTGATTACTCTTCTGTGAACTCTTGGTTAGACAACAGTGAAATTTCTAGGTTTTACAAAGTGATATCAGGACAGTGTCAGTTATCACTCCTTGTACAACCAACTTCAAAATCTGATGAATGTATCTCTTGCATTCAATGTAACTGCTCTTATAGTTGATATATCTTGATTTTATATGGTTGAGTACATATACAATTAAATGAAGCCACCTTCTATACAACTACAGTAAAAAGGTGCTCCATACTGCCACTCAGTGGGATTCCTCGGGAGTAACGCAGAAAGTCATTTTGTGTAACAAACTATTACAATTTACAATCCAATGTATTTCTTGTATAGTATTCGTTGATTACTCTTCTGCGATCGCTTGGTTAGACAACAGTGAAATTTCTAGGTTTTCCAACGTGATATCAATACAGTGTCAGTAATCACTCCTTGTACAAACAACTTCAAAATCTGATGAACGTATCTCTTGCATTCAATGTAACTGCTCTTACAGTTGCTATATCATGCTTTTATATGGTTGAGTACATATACAATGAAATGAAGCCACCTTCTCTACAACTATAGTAAAAAGGAGCTCCATACTGCCACTCAGTGGGATTCCTCGGGAGTAACGCAGAAAGCCATTTTGTGTAACAAACTATTACAATGTATAATTTCTTGTGTAGTATTCATTGATTACTCTTTTCAATGATCTGTTGGTTACAGGATAGTGATATTTCTAGGTTTTCCAAAGTGATTTTAAGTACAGTGTCAGTTATCACTCCTTGTACAAACAACTTCAAAATCTGATGAATGTATCTCTGGCATTCAATGTAACTGCTCTTACAGTTGCTATATTATGCTTTTATATGGTTGAGTACATATACAATGAAATGAAGCCACCTTCTATACAACTATAGTAAAAAGGAGCTCCATACTGCCACTCAGTGGGATTCCTAGGGAGTAACGCAGAAAGTCATTTTGTGTAACAAACTATTACAATATATAATTTCTTGTATAGTATTCATTGATTACTCTTTTCAATGATCTGTTGGTTACAGGATAGTGATATTTCTAGGTTTTACAAAGTGATATCAGTACAGTGTCAGTTATCACTCCTTGTACAACCAACTTCAAAATCTGATGAATGTATCTCTGGCATTCAATGTAACTCTTCTTACAGTTGCTATATCATGCTTTTATATGGTTGAGTACATATACAATGAAATGAAGCCACCTTCTATACAACTATAGCAAAAAGGTGCTCCATACTGCCACTCAGTGGGATTCCTCGGGAGTAACGCAGAAAGTTATTTTGTGTAACAAACTATTACAATTTACAATCCAATGTATTTCTTGTATAGTATTCATTGATTACTCTTCTGTGAACTCTTGGTTAGACAATAGTGAAATTTCTACGTTTTACAAAGTGATATCAGGACAGTGTCAGTTATCACTCCTTGTACAACCAACTTTAAAATCTGATGAATGTATCTCTTGCATTCAATGCAACTGCTCTTACCGTTGCTATATCATGCTTTTATATGGTTGAGTACATATACAATGAAATGAAGCCACCTTCTATACAACTATAGCAAAAAGGTGCTCCATACTGCCACTCAGTGGGATTCCTCGTGAGTAACGCAGAAAGTCATTTTGTGTAACAAACTATTACAATTTACAATCCAATGTATTTCTTGTATAGTATTCATTGATTACTCTTCTGTGAACTCTTGGTTAGACAACAGTGAAATTTCTACGTTTTACAAAGTGATATCAGTACAGTGTCAGTTATCACTCTTTGTACAACCAACTTCAAAATCTGATGAATGTATCTCTTGCATTCAATGTAATTGCTCTTACAGTTGATATATCTTGATTTTATATGGTTGAGTACATATACAATTAAATGAAGCCACCTTCTATACAACTACAGTAAAAAGGTGCTCCATACTGCCACTTAGTGGGATTCCTCGGGAGTAACGCAGAAAGTCACTTTGTGTAACAAACTATTACAATTTACAATCCAATGTATTTCTTGTATAGTATTCGTTGATTACTCTTCTGCGATCGCTTGGTTAGACAACAGTGAAATTTCTAGGTTTTCCAACGTGATATCAATACAGTGTCAGTAATCACTCCTTGTTCAACCAACTTCAAAATCTGATGAATGAATCTCTTGCATTCAATGTAACTGCTCTTACCGTTGCTATATCATGCTTTTATATGGTTGAGTACATATACAATGAAATGAAGCCACCTTCTATACAACTATAGTAAAAAGGAGCTCCATACTGCCACTCAGTGGGATTCCTAGGGAGTAACGCAGAAAGTCATTTTGTGTAACAAACTATTACAATATATAATTTCTTGTATAGTATTCATTGATTACTCTTTTCAATGATCTGTTGGTTACAGGATAGTGATATTTCTAGGTTTTACAAAGTGATATCAGTACAGTGTCAGTTATCACTCCTTGTACAACCAACTTCAAAATCTGATGAATGTATCTCTGGCATTCAATGTAACTCTTCTTACAGTTGCTATATCATGCTTTTATATGGTTGAGTACATATACAATGAAATGAAGCCACCTTCTATACAACTATAGCAAAAAGGTGCTCCATACTGCCACTCAGTGGGATTCCTCGGGAGTAACGCAGAAAGTTATTTTGTGTAACAAACTATTACAATTTACAATCCAATGTATTTCTTGTATAGTATTCATTGATTACTCTTCTGTGAACTCTTGGTTAGACAACAGTGAAATTTCTACGTTTTACAAAGTGATATCAGTACAGTGTCAGTTATCACTCCTTGTACAAACAACTTCAAAATCTGATGAATGTATCTCTGGCATTCAATGTAACTGCTCTTACAGTTGCTATATCATGCTTTTATATGGTTGAGTACATATACAATGAAATGAAGCCACCTTCTATACAACTATAGCAAAAAGGTGCTCCATACTGCCACTCAGTGGGATTCCTCGGGAGTAACGCAGAAAGTCATTTTGTGTAACAAACTATTACAATTTACAATCCAATGTATTTCTTGTATAGTATTCATTGATTACTCTTCTGTGAACTCTTGGTTAGACAACAGTGAAATTTCTACGTTTTACAAAGTGATATCAGTACAGTGTCAGTTATCACTCCTTGCACAAAGAACTTCAAAATCTGATGAATGTATCTCTGGCATTCAATGTAACTGCTCTTACAGTAGCTATATCATGCTTTTATATGGTTGAGTACATATACAATGAAATGAAGCCACCTTCTATACAACTATAGGAAAAAGGTGCTCCATACTGCCACTCTGTGGGATTCCTCGGGAGTAACGCAGAAAGTCATTTTGTGTAACAAACTATTACAATTTACAATCCAATGTATTTCTTGTATAGTATTCATTGATTACTCTTCTGTGAACTCTTGGTTAGACAACAGTGAAATTTCTACGTTTTACAAAGTGATATCAGTACAGTGTCAGTTATCACTCCTTGTACAACCAACTTCAAAATCTGATGAATGTATCTCTTGCATTCAATGTAACTGCTCTTACCGTTGCTATATCATGCTTTTATATGGTTGAGTACATATACAATGAAATGAAGCCACCTTCTATACAACTATAGCAAAAAGGTGCTCCATACTGCCACTCAGTGGGATTCCTCGGGAGTAACCCAGAAAGTCATTTTGTGTAACAAACTATTACAATTTACAATCCAATGTATTTCTTGGATAGTATTCATTGATTACTCTGCTGTGAACTCTTGGTTAGATAACAGTGAAATTTCTACGTTTTTCAAAGTGATATCAATACAGTGTCAGTTATCACTCCTTGTACAAACAACTTCAAAATCTGATGAATGTATCTCTGGCATTCAATGTAATTGCTCTTACCGTTGCTATATCATGCTTTTATATGGTTGAGTACATATACAACGAAATGAAGCCACCTTCTATACAACTACAGTAAAACGGTGGTCTATACAGCCACTCAGTGGGATTCCTCGGGAGTAACGCAGAAAGTCATTTTGTGTAACAAACTATTACAATTTACAATCCAATGTATTTCTTGTATAGTATTCATTGATTACTCTTCTGTGAACTCTTGGTTAGACAATAGTGAAATTTCTAGGTTTTTATTAAGTGATATCAATACAGTGTCAGTTATCACTCCTTGTACAACCAACTTCAAAATCTGATGAATGTATCTCTTGCATTCAATGTAACTGCTCTTACCGTTGCTATATCATGCTTTTATATGGTTGAGTACATATACAATGAAATGAAGCCACCTTCTATACAACTACAGTAAAAAGGTGCTCCATACGGCTACTCAGTGGGATTCCTCGGGAGTAACGCAGAAAGTCATTTTGTGTAACAAACTATTACAATTTACAATCCAATGTATTTCTTGTATAGTATTCATTGATTACTCTTCTGTGAACTCTTGGTTAGACAACAGTGAAATTTCTACGTTTTACAAAGTGATATCAGGACAGTGTCAGTTATCACTCCTTGTAGAAAGAACTTCAAAATCTGATGAATGTATCTCTGGCATTCAATATAACTGCTCTTACAGTTGCTATATCATGCTTTTATATGGTTGAGTACATATACAATGAAATGAAGCCACCTTCTATACAACTATAGCAAAAAGGTGCTCCATACTGCCACTCAGTGGGATTCCTCGGGAGTAAAACAGAAAATCATTTTGTGTAACAAACTATTACAATTTACAATCCAATGTATTTCTTGGATAGTATTCATTGATTACTCTTCTGTGAACTCTTGGTTAGACAACAGTGAAATTTCTACGTTTTACAAAGTGATATCAGTACAGTGTCAGTTATCACTCCTTGTACAACCAACTTCAAAATCTGATGAATGTATCTCTTGCATTCAATGTAATTGCTCTTACAGTTGATATATCATGCTTTTATATGGTTGAGTACATATACAATTAAATGAAGCCACCTTCTATACAGCTGGAGGAAAAAGGTGCTCCATTCTGCCACTCAGTGGGATTCCTCGGGAGTAACGCAGAAAGTCGTTATGTGTAACAAAATATTACAATTTACAATCCAATGTATTTCTTGTATAGTATTCATTGATTACTCTTCTGTGAACTCTTGGTTAGACAACAGTGAAATTTCTAGGTTTTTCAAAGTGATATCAATACAGTGTCAGTTATCACTCCTTGTACAACCAACTTCAAAATCTGATGAATGTATCTCTGGCATTCAATGTAACTGCTCTTACCGTTGCTATATCATGCTTTTATATGGTTGTGTACATATACAATGAAATGAAGCCACCTTTTATACAACTACAGTAAAAAGGTGCTCCATACTGCCACTCAGTGGGATTCCTCGGGAGTAACGCAGAAAGTCATTTTGTGTAACAAACTATTACAATTTACAATCCAATGTATTTCTTGTATAGTATTCATTGATTACTCTTCTGTGAACTCTTGGTTAGACAACAGTGAAATTTCTACGTTTTACAAAGTGATATCAGGACAGTGTCAGTTATCACTCCTTGTACAACCAACTTTAAAATCTGATGAATGTATCTCTTGCATTCAATGTAACTGCTCTTACAGTTGCTATATCATGCTTTTATATGGTTGAGTACATATACAATGAAATGAAGCCACCTTCTATACAAGTATAGTAAAAAGGTGCTCCATACTGCCACTCAGTGGGATTCCTCGTGAGTAACGCAGAAAGTCATTTTGTGTAACAAACTATTACAATATACAATTTCTTGTATAGTATTCATTGATTAGTCTTTTCAATGATCTGTTGGTTACAGGATAGTGATATTTCTAGGTTTTACAAAGTGATATCAGTACAGTGTCAGTTATCACTCCTTGTACAAACAACTTCAAAATCTGATGAATTTATCTCTGGCATTCAATGTAACTGCTCTTACAGTTGCTATATCATGCTTTTATATGGTTGAGTACATATACAATGAAATGAAGCCACCTTCTATACAACTATAGCAAAAAGGTGCTCCATACTGCCACTCAGTGGGATTCCTCGGGAGTAACGCAGAAAGTCATTTTCTGTAACAAACTATTACAATTTACAATCCAATGTATTTCTTGTATAGTATTCATTGATTACTCTTCTGTGAACTCTTGGTTAGACAACAGTGAAATTTCTACGTTTTACAAAGTGATATCAGTACAGTGTCAGTTATCACACCTTGTACAACCAACTTGAAAATCTGATGAATGTATCTCTTGCATTCAATGTAATTGCTCTTACAGTTGATATATCTTGATTTTATATGGTTGAGTACATGTACAATTAAATGAAGCCACCTTCTATACAACTACAGTAAAAAGGTGCTCCATACTGCCACTCAGTGGGATTCCTCGGGAGTAACGCAGAAAGTCATTTTGTGTAACAAACTATTACAATTTACAATCCAATGTATTTCTTGTATAGTATTCATTGATTACTCTTCTGCGATCTCTTGGTTAGACAACAGTGAAATTTCTAGGTTTTACAACGTGATATCAATACAGTGTCAGTAATCACTCCTTGTACAACCAACTTCAAAATCTGATGAATGTATCTCTTGCATTCAATGTAACTGCTCTTACCGTTGCTATATCATGCTTTTATATGGTTGAGTACATATACAATGAAATGAAGCCACCTTCTATACAGCTGGAGGAAAAAGGTGCTCCATACTGCCACTCAGTGGGATTCCTCGGGAGTAACGCAGAAAGTCATTTTGTGTAACAAACTATTACAATATACAATTTCTTGTATAGTATTCATTGATTACTCTTTTCAATGATCTGTTGGTTACAGGATAGTGATATTTCTAGGTTTTACAAAGTGATATCAGTACAGTGTCAGTTATCACTCCTTGTACAACCAACTTCAAAATCTGATGAATGTATCTCTTGCATTCAATGTAATTGCTCTTACAGTTGATATATCTTGATTTTATATGGTTGAGTACATATACAATTAAATGAAGCCACCTTCTATACAACTACAGTAAAAAGGTGCTCCATACTGCCACTCAGTGGGATTCCTCGGGAGTAACGCAGAAAATCATTTTGTGTAACAAACTATTACAATTTACAATCCAATGTATTTCTTGTATAGTATTCGTTGATTACTCTTCTGCGATCGCTTGGTTAGACAACAGTGAAATTTCTAGGTTTTCCAAGGTGATATCAATACAGTGTCAGTAAACACTCCTTGTCAGGGGTCCTTTCGTAGGAAAAGAGGTGCAGGAGCTCATTAGCATAACTCATTTGCATATGCCACACCCCCTAACATACGGGAAGTGTGTCAGAAGGCGACACCCACCCCTCAGGCTCCACTCCACAGGTGAGCGAAACTGACCTGCTCTTCCTCCATTCCCTTCCCCATCCAATACTTTGTGCAATAAAAATAAGTGTAAAGAACACACCCTCATTCGCTTCCTGCTTCCTTGAAACCACCAGGTTTCAAGTAGACTTGAGATACCCAGGACATGTGCACCAACCATCCCTTCCCCTTCCCCTCCCCACAACAAGACACCCTGTGAGGTAGGTGGGGCTGAGAGAGGTCTTTTGAGAACTGCTCATGAGAGAACAGCTCTGAGAGAACTTGTGACTGGCCCAAGGTCACACCAGCAGCTGCATGTGGAGGAGTGGGGAATCAAACCCGGTTCTCCTAGATTAGAGTCCAACTCCTGACCACTACACCAAACTGATGGGGTAGAAGCTGCTGAAGGGTTGGTGAAATTTCTCCAGTACTTATGTGCCATGTGCCCAGATAAAAAATGGTATACTTAGAAAATTTATATGCCACCTTGAGCAAGTCTCTGGAAAAGCAGCACACAGTCATAAAAGGAACAATGATAATAATATCAATATTAAAACAAAACATTAAAAACAATAAAGACCCAAGCAGGGCTTTCCCCGGGGCACTGCGCCTCTGCACTGCTCGGGGAAGCCAAGGAGGGGGCAGGGCTTGGTCATGTGCCCACCCCCTGGGCTCCTCACTCCTGGAGCTGTGCTCCTGTGCGCTCCCGCTCCAATGGACCCCTGCTCATATGACCGATTTCTCACCAGGCGCTGCTTCGCTGTCTCTCTTCCCTTTGCCCCGATTGCATGCTTCAGTTTCTCGCTATTTGCCATGGGGTGCATTTTGACCCGCGGCTTTGCACGATTTCCCCCGCAGCTTCAGTGATCCTGTTTTTTAAGGATCACTGAAGCCATGGAGGAAATCGGAGGAAATCAGGTGAAGCTCCAGGTCAAAATGTTCCCCGCGGCATATAGTGAGAAATGGAAGCATGCAGTAGGGGGAAAGGGAAGAGCGATGGTGAAGCAGCGCCTGGTGTGAAATCGGTCCCAGTCTTTTACAGTGCAATCCTAAACTGAGTCACACCTTTCTAATTCCACTGACATCAACTATGCTTAGGTCTGCACTCTTGGTTTCAGGTATTGTTTCTTTAGGGGAAGCCTGACATCCATTGCCTTGAAGGCCACTGGGACCACTCCTCTCAGAGAACTTTTTATCATTTTCTGGACCCAGCTGGTCTCTCCCTATCTGGCAACAGCCAAAAAAAGCAAGAGTTAAAGGGCCTTTCCACATTCTCATTTTCCTCAATTGTAAGTTCCTTTTTCTTCAGGTTTCCACCCCACATCATGCATTTGTTTTGCTCCCTCTAGTGGTTGATTCAATATTATACCAATTTACATCCACTATAAAATCCTGCTGTTTAAATCTGTGGGAAAATATTCCAGACAGAAACCTGTGTAACACTGAATCAACCACTAGAGGGCGGGAAACACATGTGGATTAGAGAACCCCCTCAAAGAAACAGTAATTTACAAGCTAGGAAAATTTATTTCCGATATCTTTTTGCTTTTTTAAAAAGTCCACACCTATGAAAGTTCCATCTGTGTCTTGAGATTTCCAGCATTTTCTTTTGTAAATTTTATGTGTTTTCTCAATGTCCTTTGGAGTTATATACCATCTGAAAAACATTTTGAACCAATTTTCTCTTAATGTCTGGCTGACTGTAAGTTTGATATCTTTGTCCCACAGTTGTTCCTATGGTTGCATAGATATCTGTTCTTTAAGGTTTTGCATCCACTTAATCATACATTTTTTCACTTGTTCATCTTCCATTTTAGCTGGAGTAAAATCCTATATATCCATCCTAGTAAATGCTCTTTTTGTTTTATAACCAGCCGCTCAATTTCAGTCTCATCTCTTAGAACTCCACCTTCAATACTCATGATCTCCTTTAGTCTTGAGATAATATATCAGCCATTGAATGTTTACACCTCCATCTTTAATCTCTTGCCAAGACTTGATTTCCCCCTGAGTGCCATAAGTTAAAAATCATTTTTATTTCTTATATTCTTAGGACATAAGCAAAAAGTTTGTGGGGCTCAATAAATTCTGGCATGTAAACCATATTCTCAAAAGTCCATCTCTGGTTATGTGACTTCTTTCTTGTGTTATGAACTTTTTAGTTGATTTCTTAATCCATAAATAATTGTATAGGCCTTCATAAAGATCTGCTGATTCTAATTTTACTATTCTTTGTCATGAGTTTTTAATCCAGTCCACAATCCTGGACATGAAAACCACATCAGTTCAAATCCAAAAGCTGTGGCTCATGATGCAGATAAATTAAAACCACAGAGCCTAACTTGCATGAATGTGGACTCCTGAATTAATCATGACCATTGCAAAAGCTGTCGCAGCCTCACACGAGGGGCATTGCAGGGACAGGGAGCAAACCAGTTGTCTTTGGTTGGTCAGCTGACTCTTTGTGGAAAGAGTACCCCTATAGGACTTATTAATGTATTTGTGACTGACAGAACAAATCTGGAGAAAGAGAAACATTTTAAGGAAGTGGAAAATGATATGATGGTGGATTCTTCACTCACTATTTACAGATTGTCTCCTATCACTTTTCTCAGCCAACAGAGGTCCATTTCTTCTCTGCATGGAACCTTCTCTGATGCAACTTGCACTTGAGGAAGGCTTCTTCAGCAGGAGACACATGGTGCCATCATAGCTGAGTGGAGTGGAAGGGTACAGCCCTTTGTGTGTTGTCCAACCGTTGTCTGTGGAATGGAGGTTTTGCAGAGAGTGGGGAGGAGTCAACTATGCCTCCTATTATGTCAGGGGCAGTTGTGAATCTGTTTATGTTCCCTTATTGTATCTCATTTAGCCTTTGTTTTTGTTTCACTTTTCACCTGTTGTTGTTGGTTGCTGGCTGTGGTTTAGGGTTGTCAGCTCTGGATTGCGAAATACCTGGAGATTTTGGGGGTGGAGCCTGAGGAGGGCGGGGTTTGGGGAGGGGAGGGACTTCAGCAGCGTACAATGCCATAGAGTCCACCCTTCAAAGCAGCCCATTTTCTCCAGGGGAACTGATCTTGGCCATCTGGAGATCAATTGAAAAAGGGGGAGATCTTCAAGCCCCAGTGGAGGTTGACAACCCTACTATGGCTGATTATGGACAAGCAGGATCCAAGCCAACCCTAGCTTATGTTCTAATAAAGTTCTGCTCTTTTTTGGTACCAGTTGCTGTGGAGTTTAATCACTCCTCTCATACAATGATGGCTGTCATCTCTTCAGAACCCTGGAAGAAGGAGGAGGAGATTGGATTTATACCCCACCCTTCACTACCCAAAGGACTTAAAATCTCCTTTCCCCTCCCCTCCCCAGAACAGACACCCTGTGAGGTAGGTGGGGCTGAGAGAGCTCTGAGAGAAGTGCTCATGAGAGAACAAATCTGAGAGAACTTGTGTCTGACCCAAGGTCACACTAGCAGCTGCACATGGAGGAGTGGGGAATCAAACCTGGTTCTCCCAGATTAGAGTCCACGCTCTTGACCCCTACACCAAGAAACTGTTGACTGACTTCAGCCTGAAATCCAAATGCAAACTTCCACAACTGGAGGGTTGTGATTTTCATCCCTATTAGCAGCACAAAAAACAGCGACTAACCCACTAGGAAACATGTTTGTGGGTCAAACCTCAATTGCCTTTTTAATGGCCCCGGCAAACATTACTAGTCATTTGAATAAGCATGTCTGCATCAATTTTCCTAAACCACTAGGATCTTGATATATCGTTTCCCAATCTGACACCTATTGGGCCATGTCGTATCAAGTTGCTTTTTGTTCTATTTTTTTCCCTAGCGCTCCCCCCGCCTTTTTTTGGTAACAAAACTAGAAGACAATGGATTCAGTAAATCAAAGCAAAATAAGCGATTAAGTACCTGATTTAATGCTGCGTCTTTATTCAGTTCAGATGGTCCTTGCTGGGTTGTATAATGCAATTCTGGGCAAGGAGATGTGATTTGCATGCAGCAGCCAAGCACATTATAAAAATAATCTTAAATTATCAAGAGCTACAAGAGACACAAGGGAGCTGAAGCTATGGAATCAGGGGTCCTTTCGTAAAAAAAGAGGTGCAGGAGCTCATTAGCATAACTCATTTCCATATACCACACCCCCTGACGTCGCCGGAAGTGTCAAAAGGCCACACATCCCTGACGTCATGGGCAGTGTGTCAGAAGGCAAGACGGGAGGGAGGGAGGGAGGGAGGAAGGGGGGAAGGGGGGAAGGAAGGAACAGGAAGGTAGGTAGGTAGTTGGGGGGGGAGAGAGAAGAAAGGAAGGTAGGAAGGAAGGAAGGGGGGAGAGAGGGAGGAAGGGGGGGAAGGAAGGAACAGGAAGGTAGGTAGGTAGTTGGGGGGAGAGAGAGAAGGAAGGAAGGAAGGGGAGAGGGAGGGAGGAAGGGAGAGGGGAAGGAAGGAACAGGTAGGTAGGTGGGGGGAGAGAGGGAAGGAAGGGAGGGGCGCTTCTCCCCCCCACTGGGGCTGGCATTTCCCCCCCCCCCTTGCTTGGGCCTGAGTGGCGTTAATCCACTCAGGCCCAGCTTCTCCCTCCCTTGGGCTCGGGGAACTGGTGAGTGGGGGAGGGAGGGGGGGTTCTGGGGGTGACTGGGGGAGGGAGAGTTTTTTTCCCGGGGCCGGCGGCCAGCCGCGGAACCTGGGAAGGCGACTGGGGGAGGGAGGGTTTTTTTTCCCAGGGCCGGCGGCCAGCCACGGCCCCTGGGAAGGCGACTGGGGGAGGGAGGGTTTTTTTCCCAGGGCCGGCGGCCAGCCGCGGCCCCTGGGAAGGCGACCGGGGGCGGGACGGGGCTTCCTCGGCAGGGCCGGCGGCCAGCCGCGGCCCCGCGGAAGGCGTCCGGGGCGGGACGGGGCTTCCTCGGCGGGGCAGGCGGCGGCAAGCCGCGGCCCCGCGGAAGGCTTCCGGGGCGGGACGGGGCTTCCTCGGCAAGGCCGGCGGCGGCCAGCCGCGGCCCCGCGGAAGGCATCCGGGGCGGGACGGGGCTCCTCGGCGGGGCCGGCGGCGGCCAGCCGCGGCCCCGCGGAAGGCGACTGGGGGCGGGACGGGGCCCGCTCGGCCCCGCCCCCGGTTCCTTCTCTCCCGGAGCGGCGCTCCGGCTCGCTCCGGCCCCAACGGAGCCCTGCTCCTTGTACAAATAACTTCAAAATCTGATGAACGTATCTCTTGCATTCAATGTAACTGCTCTTACAGTTGCTATATCATGCTTTTATATGGTTGAGTACATATACAATGAAATGAAGCCACCTTCTATACAACTATAGTAAAAAGGAGCTCTATACTGCCACTCAGTGGGATTCCTCGGGAGTAACGCAGAAAGTCATTTTGTGTAACAAACTATTACAATATATAATTTCTTGTATAGTATTCATTGATTACACTTTTCAATGATCTGTTGGTTACAGGATAGTGATATTTCTAGGTTTTACAAAGTGATTTTAAGTACAGTGTCAGTTATCACTCCTTGTACAACCAACTTCAAAATCTGATGAATGTATCTCTGGCATTCAATGTAACTGCTCTTACAGTTGCTATATCATGCTTTTATATGGTTGAGTACATATACAATGAAATGAAGCCACCTTCTATACAACTATAGTAAAAAGGAGCTCCATACTGCCACTCAGTGGGATTCCTCGGGAGTATCGCAGAAAGTCATTTTGTGTAACAAACTATTACAATATATAATTTCTTGTATAGTATTCATTGATTACTCTTTTCAATGATCTGTTGGTTACAGGATAGTGATATTTCTAGGTTTTACAAAGTGATATCAGTACAGTGTCAGTTATCACTCCTTGTACAACCAACTTCAAAATCTGATGAATGTATCTCTGGCATTCAACGTAACTCTTCTTACAGTTGCTATATCATGCTTTTATATGGTTGAGTACATATACAATGAAATGAAGCCACCTTCTATACAACTAGAGCAAAAAGGTGCTCCATACTGCCACTCAGTGGGATTCCTCGGGAGTAACGCAGAAAGTTATTTTGTGTAACAAACTATTACAATTTACAATCCAATGTATTTCTTGTATAGTATTCATTGATTACTCTTCTGTGAACTCTTGGTTAGACAACAGTGAAATTTCTACGTTTTACAAAGTGATATCAGTACAGTGTCAGTTATCACTCCTTGTACAAAGAACTTCAAAATCTGATGAATGTATCTCTGGCATTCAATGTAACTGCTCTTACAGTTGCTATATCATGCTTTTATATGGTTGAGTACATGTACAATGAAATGAAGCCACCTTCTATACAACTATAGCAAAAAGGTGCTCCATACTGCCACTCAGTGGGATTCCTCGGGAGTAACGCAGAAAGTCATTTTGTGTAACAAACTATTACAATTTACAATCCAATGTATTTCTTGTATAGTATTCATTGATTACTCTTCTGTGAACTCTTGGTTAGACAACAGTGAAATTTCTACGTTTTACAAAGTGATATCAGGACAGTGTCAGTTATCACTCCTTGTACAACCAACTTTAAAATCTGATGAATGGATCTCTTGCATTCAATGTAACTGCTCTTACAGTTGCTATATCATGCTTTTATATGGTTGAGTACATATACTATGAAATGAAGCCACCTTCTATACAAGTATAGTAAAAAGGTGCTCCATACTGCCACTCAGTGGGATTCCTCGTGAGTAACGCAGAAAGTCATTTTGTGTAACAAACTATTACAATATACAATTTCTTGTATAGTATTCATTGATTACTCTTTTCAATGATCTGTTGGTTACAGGATAGTGATATTTCTAGGTTTTACAAAGTGATATCACTACAGTGTCAGTAATCACTCCTTATACAAACAACTACAAAATCTGATGAATGTATCTCTGCCATTCAATGTAACTGCTCTTACAGTTGCTATATCATGCTTTTATATGGTTGAGTACATAAACAATGAAATGAAGCCACCTTCTATACAACTATAGCAAAAGGGTGCTCCATACTGCCACTCAGTGGGATTCCTCGGGAGTAACGCAGAAAGTCATTTTGTGTAACAAACTATTACAATTTACAATCCAATGTATTTCTTGTATAGTATTCATTGATTACTCTTCTGTGAACTCTTGGTTAGACAACAGTGAAATTTCTACGTTTTACAAAGTGATATCAGTACAGTGTCAGTTATCACTCCTTGTACAACCAACTTCAAAATCTGATGAATGTATCTCTTGCATTCAATGTATTGCTCTTACAGTTGATATATCTTGATTTTATATGGTTGAGTACATATACAATTAAATGAAGCCACCTTCTATACAACTACAGTAAAAAGGTGCTCAATACTGCCACTCAGTGGGATTCCTCGGGAGTAACGCAGAAAGTCATTTTGTGTAACAAACTATTACAATTTACAATCCAATGTATTTCTTGTATAGTATTCGTTGATTACTCTTCTGCGATCGCTTGGTTAGACAACAGTGAAATTTCTAGGTTTTCCAACGTGATATCAATACAGTGTCAGTAATCACTCCTTGTACAAACAACTTCAAAATCTGATGAACGTATCTCTTGCATTCAATGTAACTGCTCTTACAGTTGCTATATCATGCTTTTATATGGTTGAGTACATATACAATGAAATGAAGCCACCTTCTCTACAACTATAGTAAAAAGAGCTCCATACTGCCACTCAGTGGGATTCCTCGGGAGTAACGCAGAAAGCCATTTTGTGTAACAAACTATTACAATATATAATTTCTTGTGTAGTATTCATTGATTACTCTTTTCAATGATCTGTTGGTTACAGGATAGTGATATTTCTAGGTTTTCCAAAGTGATTTTAAGTACAGTGTCAGTTATCACTCCTTGTACAAAGAACTTCAAAATCTGATGAATGTATCTCTGGCATTCAATGTAACTGCTCTTACAGTTGCTATATTATGCTTTTATATGGTTGAGTACATATAGAATGAAATGAAGCCACCTTCTATACAACTATAGTAAAAAGGAGCTCCATACTGCCACTCAGAGGGATTCCTAGGGAGTAACGCAGAAAGTCATTTTCTGTAACAAACTATTACAATATATAATTTCTTGTATAGTATTCATTGATTACTCTTTTCAATGATCTGTTGGTTACAGGATAGTGATATTTCTAGGTTTTACAAAGTGATATCAGTACAGTGTCAGTTATCACTCCTTGTACAACCAACTTCAAAATCTGATGAATGTATCTCTGGCATTCAATGTAACTCTTCTTACAGTTGCTATATCATGCTTTTATATGGTTGAGTACATATACAATGAAATGAAGCCACCTTCTATACAACTATAGCAAAAAGGTGCTCCATACTGCCACTCAGTGGGATTCCTCGGGAGTAACGCAGAAAGTTATTTTGTGTAACAAACTATTACAATTTACAATCCAATGTATTTCTTGTATAGTATTCATTGATTACTCTTCTGTGAACTCTTGGTTGGACAACAGTGAAATTTCTACGTTTTACAAAGTGATATCAGTACAGTGTCAGTTATCACTCCTTGTACAAAGAACTTCAAAATCTGATGAATGTATCTCTGGCATTCAATGTAACTGCTCTTACAGTTGCTATATCATGCTTTTATATGGTTGAGTACATATACAATGAAATGAAGCCACCTTCTATACAACTATAGCAAAAAGGTGCTCCATACTGCCACTCAGTGGGATTCCTCGGGAGTAACGCAGAAAGTCATTTTGTGTAACAAACTATTACAATTTACAATCCAATGTATTTCTTGTATAGTATTCATTGATTACTCTTCTGTGAACTCTTGGTTAGACAACAGTGAAATTTCTACGTTTTACAAAGTGATATCAGGACAGTGTCAGTTATCACTCCTTGTACAACCAACTTTAAAATCTGATGAATGGATCTCTTGCATTCAATGTAACTGCTCTTACAGTTGCTATATCATGCTTTTATATGGTTGAGTACATATACAATGAAATGAAGCCACCTTCTATACAAGTATAGTAAAAAGGTGCTCCATACTGCCACTCAGTGGGATTCCTCGTGAGTAACGCAGAAAGTCATTTTGTGTAACAAACTATTACAATATACAATTTCTTGTATAGTATTCATTGATTACTCTTTTCAATGATCTGTTGGTTACAGGATAGTGATATTTCTAGGTTTTACAAAGTGATATCAGTACAGTGTCAGTAATCACTCCTTGTACAAACAACTTCAAAATCTGATGAATGTATCTCTGCCATTCAATGTAACTGCTCTTACAGTTGCTATATCATGCTTTTATATGGTTGAGTACATATACAATGAAATGAAGCCACCTTCTATACAACTATAGCAAAAGGGTGCTCCATACTGCCACTCAGTGGGATTCCTCGGGAGTAACGCAGAAAGTCATTTTGTGTAACAAACTATTACAATTTACAATCCAATGTATTTCTTGTATAGTATTCATTGATTACTCTTCTGTGAACTCTTGGTTAGACAACAGTGAAATTTCTACGTTTTACAAAGTGATATCAGTACAGTGTCAGTTATCACTCCTTGTACAACCAACTTCAAAATCTGATGAATGTATCTCTTGCATTCAATGTATTGCTCTTATAGTTGATATATCTTGATTTTATATGGTTGAGTACATATACAATTAAATGAAGCCACCTTCTATACAACTACAGTAAAAAGGTGCTCCATACTGCCACTCAGTGGGATTCCTCGGGAGTAACGCAGAAAGTCATTTTGTGTAACAAACTATTACAATTTACAATCCAATGTATTTCTTGTATAGTATTCGTTGATTACTCTTCTGCGATCGCTTGGTTAGACAACAGTGAAATTTCTAGGTTTTCCAACGTGATATCAATACAGTGTCAGTAATCACTCCTTGTACAAACAACTTCAAAATCTGATGAACGTATCTCTGGCATTCAATGTAACTGCTCTTACAGTTGCTATATCATGCTTTTATATGGTTGAGTACATATACAATGAAATGAAGCCACCTTCTCTACAACTATAGTAAAAAGGAGCTCCATACTGCCACTCAGTGGGATTCCTCGGGAGTAACGCAGAAAGCCATTTTGTGTAACAAACTATTACAATATATAATTTCTTGTGTAGTATTCAATGATTACTCTTTTCAACGATCTGTTGGTTACAGGATAGTGATATTTCTAGGTTTTCCAAAGTGATTTTAAGTACAGTGTCAGTTATCACTCCTTGTACAAACAACTTCAAAATCTGATGAATGTATCTCTGGCATTCAATGTAACTCTTCTTACAGTTGCTATATCATGCTTTTATATGGTTGAGTACATATACAATGAAATGAAGCCACCTTCTATACAACTATAGCAAAAAGGTGCTCCATACTGCCACTCAGTGGGATTCCTCGGGAGTAACGCAGAAAGTTATTTTGTGTAACAAACTATTACAATTTACAATCCAATGTATTTCTTGTATAGTATTCATTGATTACTCTTCTGTGAACTCTTGGTTAGACAACAGTGAAATTTCTACGTTTTACAAAGTGATATCAGTACAGTGTCAGTTATCACTCCTTGTACAAAGAACTTCAAAATCTGATGAATGTATGTCTGGTATTCAATGTAACTGCTCTTACCGTTGCTATATCATGCTTTTATATGGTTGAGTACATATACAATGAAATGAAGCCACCTTCTATACAACTATAGCAAAAAGGTGCTCCATACTGCCACTCAGTGGGATTCCTCGGGAGTAACGCAGAAAGTCATTTTGTGTAACAAACTATTACAATTTACAATCCAATGTATTTCTTGTATAGTATTCATTGATTACTCTTCTGTGAATTCTTGGTTAGACAACAGTGAAATTTCTACGTTTTACAAAGTGATATCAGGACAGTGTCAGTTATCACTCCTTGTACAACCAACTTCAAAATCTGATGAATGTATCTCTTGCATTCAATGCAACTGCTCTTACAGTTGCTATATCATGCTTTTATATGGTTGAGTACATATACAATGAAATGAAGCCACCTTCTATACAAGTATAGTGAAAAGGTGCTCCATACTGCCACTCAGTGGGATTCCTCGTGAGTAACGCAGAAAGTCATTTTGTGTAACAAACTATTACAATATACAATTTCTTGTATAGTATTCATTGATTACTCTTTTCAATGATCTGTTGGTTACAGGATAGTGATATTTCTGGGTTTTAAAAAGTGATATCAGTACAGGGTCAGTTATCACTCCTTGTACAAACAACTTCAAAATCTGATGAATGTATCTCTGCCATTCAATGTAACTGCTCTTACAGTTGCTATATCATGCTTTTATATGGTTGAGTACATATACAATGAAATGAAGCCACCTTCTATACAACTATAGCAAAAGGGTGCTCCATACTGCCACTCAGTGGGATTCCTCGGGAGTAACGCAGAAAGTCATTTTGTGTAACAAACTATTACAATTTACAATCCAATGTATTTCTTGTATAGTATTCATTGATTACTCTTCTGTGAACTCTTGGTTAGACAACAGTGAAATTTCTACGTTATACAAAGTGATATCAGTACAGTGTCAGTTATCACTCCTTGTACAACCAACTTCAAAATCTGATGAATGTATCTCTTGCATTCAATGTAATTGCTCTTACAGTTGATATATCTTGATTTTATATGGTTGAGTACATATACAATTAAATGAAGCCACCTTCTATACAACTACAGTAAAAAGGTGCTCCATACTGCTACTCAGTGGGATTCCTCGGGAGTAACGCAGAAAGTCATTTTGTGTAACAAACTATTACAATTTACAATCCAATGTATTTCTTGTATAGTATTCGTTGATTACTCTTCTGCGATCGCTTGGTTAGACAACAGTGAAATTTCTAGGTTTTCCAACGTGATATCAATACAGTGTCAGTAATCACTCCTTGTACAACCAACTTCAAAATCTGATGAATGTATCTCTTGCATTCAATGTAACTGCTCTTACCGTTGCTATATCATGCTTTTATATGGTTGAGTACATATACAATGAAATGAAGCCACCTTCTATACAACTATAGTAAAAAGGAGCTCCATACTGCCACTCAGTGGGATTCCTAGGGAGTAACGCAGAAAGTCATTTTGTGTAACAAACTATTACAATATATAATTTCTTGTATAGTATTCATTGATTACTCTTTTCAATGATCTGTTGGTTACAGGATAGTGATATTTCTAGGTTTTACAAAGTGATATCAGTACAGTGTCAGTTATCACTCCTTGTACAACCAACTTCAAAATCTGATGAATGTATCTCTGGCATTCAATGTAACTCTTCTTACAGTTGCTATATCATGCTTTTATATGGTTGAGTACATATACAATGAAATGAAGCCACCTTCTATACAACTAGAGCAAAAAGGTGCTCCATACTGCCACTCAGTGGGATTCCTCGGGAGTAACGCAGAAAGTTATTTTGTGTAACAAACTATTACAATTTACAATCCAATGTATTTCTTGTATAGTATTCATTGATTACTCTTCTGTGAACTCTTGGTTAGACAACAGTGAAATTTCTACGTTTTACAAAGTGATATCAGTACAGTGTCAGTTATCACTCCTTGTACAAACAACTTCAAAATCTGATGAATGTATCTCTGGCATTCAATGTAACTGCTCTTACAGTTGCTATATCATGCTTTTATATGGTTGAGTACATGTACAATGAAATGAAGCCACCTTCTATACAACTATAGCAAAAAGGTCCTCCATACTGCCACTCAGTGGGATTCCTCGGGAGTAACGCAGAAAGTCATTTTGTGTAACAAACTATTACAATTTACAATCCAATGTATTTCTTGTATAGTATTCATTGATTACTCTTCTGTGAACTCTTGGTTAGACAACAGTGAAATTTCTACGTTTTACAAAGTGATATCAGTACAGTGTCAGTTATCACTCCTTGCACAAAGAACTTCAAAATCTGATGAATGTATCTCTGGCATTCAATGTAACTGCTCTTACAGTTGCTATATCATGCTTTTATATGGTTGAGTACATATACAATGAAATGAAGCCACCTTCTATACAACTATAGGAAAAAGGTGCTCCATACTGCCACTCTGTGGGATTCCTCGGGAGTAACGCAGAAAGTCATTTTGTGTAACAAACTATTACAATTTACAATCCAATGTATTTCTTGTATAGTATTCATTGATTACTCTTCTGTGAACTCTTGGTTAGACAACAGTGAAATTTCTACGTTTTACAAAGTGATATCAGTACAGTGTCAGTTATCACTCCTTGTACAACCAACTTCAAAATCTGATGAATGTATCTCTTGCATTCAATGTAACTGCTCTTACCGTTGCTATATCATGCTTTTATATGGTTGAGTACATATACAATGAAACGAAGCCACCTTCTATACAACTATAGCAAAAAGGTGCTCCATACTGCCACTCAGTGGGATTCCTCGGGAGTAACGCAGAAAGTTATTTTGTGTAACAAACTATTACAATTTACAATCCAATGTATTTCTTGTATAGTATTCATTGATTACTCTTCTGTGAACTCTTGGTTGGACAACAGTGAAATTTCTACGTTTTACAAAGTGATATCAGTACAGTGTCAGTTATCACTCCTTGTACAAAGAACTTCAAAATCTGATGAATGTATCTCTGGCATTCAATGTAACTGCTCTTACAGTTGCTATATCATGCTTTTATATGGTTGAGTACATATACAATGAAATGAAGCCACCTTCTATACAACTATAGCAAAAAGGTGCTCCATACTGCCACTCAGTGGGATTCCTCGGGAGTAACGCAGAAAGTCATTTTGTGTAACAAACTATTACAATTTACAATCCAATGTATTTCTTGTATAGTATTCATTGATTACTCTTCTGTGAACTCTTGGTTAGACAACAGTGAAATTTCTACGTTTTACAAAGTGATATCAGGACAGTGTCAGTTATCACTCCTTGTACAACCAACTTTAAAATCTGATGAATGGATCTCTTGCATTCAATGTAACTGCTCTTACAGTTGCTATATCATGCTTTTATATGGTTGAGTACATATACAATGAAATGAAGCCACCTTCTATACAAGTATAGTAAAAAGGTGCTCCATACTGCCACTCAGTGGGATTCCTCGTGAGTAACGCAGAAAGTCATTTTGTGTAACAAACTATTACAATATACAATTTCTTGTATAGTATTCATTGATTACTCTTTTCAATGATCTGTTGGTTACAGGATAGTGATATTTCTAGGTTTTACAAAGTGATATCAGTACAGTGTCAGTAATCACTCCTTGTACAAACAACTTCAAAATCTGATGAATGTATCTCTGCCATTCAATGTAACTGCTCTTACAGTTGCTATATCATGCTTTTATATGGTTGAGTACATATACAATGAAATGAAGCCACCTTCTATACAACTATAGCAAAAGGGTGCTCCATACTGCCACTCAGTGGGATTCCTCGGGAGTAACGCAGAAAGTCATTTTGTGTAACAAACTATTACAATTTACAATCCAATGTATTTCTTGTATAGTATTCATTGATTACTCTTCTGTGAACTCTTGGTTAGACAACAGTGAAATTTCTACGTTTTACAAAGTGATATCAGTACAGTGTCAGTTATCACTCCTTGTACAACCAACTTCAAAATCTGATGAATGTATCTCTTGCATTCAATGTATTGCTCTTATAGTTGATATATCTTGATTTTATATGGTTGAGTACATATACAATTAAATGAAGCCACCTTCTATACAACTACAGTAAAAAGGTGCTCCATACTGCCACTCAGTGGGATTCCTCGGGAGTAACGCAGAAAGTCATTTTGTGTAACAAACTATTACAATTTACAATCCAATGTATTTCTTGTATAGTATTCGTTGATTACTCTTCTGCGATCGCTTGGTTAGACAACAGTGAAATTTCTAGGTTTTCCAACGTGATATCAATACAGTGTCAGTAATCACTCCTTGTACAAACAACTTCAAAATCTGATGAACGTATCTCTTGCATTCAATGTAACTGCTCTTACAGTTGCTATATCATGCTTTTATATGGTTGAGTACATATACAATGAAATGAAGCCACCTTCTCTACAACTATAGTAAAAAGGAGCTCCATACTGCCACTCAGTGGGATTCCTCGGGAGTAACGCAGAAAGCCATTTTGTGTAACAAACTATTACAATATATAATTTCTTGTGTAGTATTCAATGATTACTCTTTTCAACGATCTGTTGGTTACAGGATAGTGATATTTCTAGGTTTTCCAAAGTGATTTTAAGTACAGTGTCAGTTATCACTCCTTGTACAAACAACTTCAAAATCTGATGAATGTATCTCTGGCATTCAATGTAACTCTTCTTACAGTTGCTATATCATGCTTTTATATGGTTGAGTACATATACAATGAAATGAAGCCACCTTCTATACAACTATAGCAAAAAGGTGCTCCATACTGCCACTCAGTGGGATTCCTCGGGAGTAACGCAGAAAGTTATTTTGTGTAACAAACTATTACAATTTACAATCCAATGTATTTCTTGTATAGTATTCATTGATTACTCTTCTGTGAACTCTTGGTTAGACAACAGTGAAATTTCTACGTTTTACAAAGTGATATCAGTACAGTGTCAGTTATCACTCCTTGTACAAAGAACTTCAAAATCTGATGAATGTATGTCTGGTATTCAATGTAACTGCTCTTACCGTTGCTATATCATGCTTTTATATGGTTGAGTACATATACAATGAAATGAAGCCACCTTCTATACAACTATAGCAAAAAGGTGCTCCATACTGCCACTCAGTGGGATTCCTCGGGAGTAACGCAGAAAGTCATTTTGTGTAACAAACTATTACAATTTACAATCCAATGTATTTCTTGTATAGTATTCATTGATTACTCTTCTGTGAACTCTTGGTTAGACAACAGTGAAATTTCTACGTTTTACAAAGTGATATCAGGACAGTGTCAGTTATCACTCCTTGTACAACCAACTTTAAAATCTGATGAATGTATCTCTTGCATTCAATGCAACTGCTCTTACAGCTGCTATATCATGCTTTTATATGGTTGAGTACATATACAATGAAATGAAGCCACCTTCTATACAAGTATAGTGAAAAGGTGCTCCATACTGCCACTCAGTGGGATTCCTCGTGAGTAACGCAGAAAGTCATTTTGTGTAACAAACTATTACAATATACAATTTCTTGTATAGTATTCATTGATTACTCTTTTCAATGATCTGTTTGTTACAGGATAGTGATATTTCTGGGTTTTAAAAAGTGATATCAGTACAGGGTCAGTTATCACTCCTTGTACAAACAACTTCAAAATCTGATGAATGTATCTCTGCCATTCAATGTAACTGCTCTTACAGTTGCTATATCATGCTTTTATATGGTTGAGTACATATACAATGAAATGAAGCCACCTTCTATACAACTATAGCAAAAGGGTGCTCCATACTGCCACTCAGTGGGATTCCTCGGGAGTAACGCAGAAAGTCATTTTGTGTAACAAACTATTACAATTTACAATCCAATGTATTTCTTGTATAGTATTCATTGATTACTCTTCTGTGAACTCTTGGTTAGACAACAGTGAAATTTCTACGTTTTACAAAGTGATATCAGTACAGTGTCAGTTATCACTCCTTGTACAACCAACTTCAAAATCTGATGAATGTATCTCTTGCATTCAATGTAATTGCTCTTACAGTTGATATATCTTGATTTTATATGGTTGAGTACATATACAATTAAATGAAGCCACCTTCTATACAACTACAGTAAAAAGGTGCTCCATACTGCCACTCAGTGGGATTCCTCGGGAGTAACGCAGAAAGTCATTTTGTGTAACAAACTATTACAATTTACAATCCAATGTATTTCTTGTATAGTATTCGTTGATTACTCTTCTGCGATCGCTTGGTTAGACAACAGTGAAATTTCTAGGTTTTCCAAAGTGATATCAATACAGTGTCAGTAATCACTCCTTGTACAACCAACTTCAAAATCTGATGAATGTATCTCTTGCATTCAATGTAACTGCTCTTACCGTTGCTATATCATGCTTTTATATGGTTGAGTACATATACAATGAAATGAAGCCACCTTCTATACAACTATAGTAAAAAGGAGCTCCATACTGCCACTCAGTGGGATTCCTAGGGAGTAACGCAGAAAGTCATTTTGTGTAACAAACTATTACAATATATAATTTCTTGTATAGTATTCATTGATTACTCTTTTCAATGATCTGTTGGTTACAGGATAGTGATATTTCTAGGTTTTACAAAGTGATATCAGTACAGTGTCAGTTATCACTCCTTGTACAACCAACTTCAAAATCTGATGAATGTATCTCTGGCATTCAATGTAACTCTTCTTACAGTTGCTATATCATGCTTTTATATGGTTGAGTACATATACAATGAAATGAAGCCACCTTCTATACAACTAGAGCAAAAAGGTGCTCCATACTGCCACTCAGTGGGATTCCTCGGGAGTAACGCAGAAAGTTATTTTGTGTAACAAACTATTACAATTTACAATCCAATGTATTTCTTGTATAGTATTCATTGATTACTCTTCTGTGAACTCTTGGTTAGACAACAGTGAAATTTCTACGTTTTACAAAGTGATATCAGTACAGTGTCAGTTATCACTCCTTGTACAAACAACTTCAAAATCTGATGAATGTATCTCTGGCATTCAATGTAACTGCTCTTACAGTTGCTATATCATGCTTTTATATGGTTGAGTACATATACAATGAAATGAAGCCACCTTCTATACAACTATAGCAAAAAGGTGCTCCATACTGCCACTCAGTGGGATTCCTCGGGAGTAACGCAGAAAGTCATTTTGTGTAACAAACTATTACAATTTACAATCCAATGTATTTCTTGTATAGTATTCATTGATTACTCTTCTGTGAACTCTTAGTTAGACAACAGTGAAATTTCTACGTTTTACAAAGTGATATCAGTACAGTGTCAGTTATCACTCCTTGCACAAAGAACTTCAAAATCTGACGAATGTATCTCTGGCATTCAATGTAACTGCTCTTACAGTTGCTATATCATGCTTTTATATGGTTGAGTACATATACAATGAAATGAAGCCACCTTCTATACAACTATAGGAAAAAGGTGCTCCATACTGCCACTCTGTGGGATTCCTCGGGAGTAACGCAGAAAGTCATTTTGTGTAACAAACTATTACAATTTACAATCCAATGTATTTCTTGTATAGTATTCATTGATTACTCTTCTGTGAACTCTTGGTTAGACAACAGTGAAATTTCTACGTTTTACAAAGTGATATCAGTACAGTGTCAGTTATCACTCCTTGTACAACCAACTTCAAAATCTGATGAATGTATCTCTTGCATTCAATGTAACTGCTCTTACCGTTGCTATATCATGCTTTTATATGGTTGAGTACATATACAATGAAATGAAGCCACCTTCTATACAACTATAGCAAAAAGGTGCTCCATACTGCCACTCAGTGGGATTCCTCGGGAGTAACGCAGAAAGTCATTTTGTGTAACAAACTATTACAATTTACAATCCAATGTATTTCTTGTATAGTATTCATTGATTACTCTTCTGTGAACTCTTGGTTAGACAACAGTGAAATTTCTACGTTTTACAAAGTGATATCAGGACAGTGTCAGTTATCACTCCTTGTACAACCAACTTTAAAATCTGATGAATGTATCTCTTGCATTCAATGCAACTGCTCTTACAGTTGCTATATCATGCTTTTATATGGTTGAGTACATATACAATGAAATGAAGCCACCTTCTATACAAGTATAGTGAAAAGGTGCTCCATACTGCCACTCAGTGGGATTCCTCGTGAGTAACGCAGAAAGTCATTTTGTGTAACAAACTATTACAATATACAATTTCTTGTATAGTATTCATTGATTACTCTTTTCAATGATCTGTTGGTTACAGGATAGTGATATTTCTAGGTTTTAAAAAGTGATATCAGTACAGGGTCAGTTATCACTCCTTGTACAAACAACTTCAAAATCTGATGAATGTATCTCTGCCATTCAATGTAACTGCTCTTACAGTTGCTATATCATGCTTTTATATGGTTGAGTACATATACAATGAAATGAAGCCACCTTCTATACAACTATAGCAAAAGGGTGCTCCATACTGCCACTCAGTGGGATTCCTCGGGAGTAACGCAGAAAGTCATTTTGTGTAACAAACTATTACAATTTACAATCCAATGTATTTCTTGTATAGTATTCATTGATTACTCTTCTGTGAACTCTTGGTTAGACAACAGTGAAATTTCTACGTTATACAAAGTGATATCAGTACAGTGTCAGTTATCACTCCTTGTACAACCAACTTCAAAATCTGATGAATGTATCTCTTGCATTCAATGTAATTGCTCTTACAGTTGATATATCTTGATTTTATATGGTTGAGTACATATACAATTAAATGAAGCCACCTTCTATACAACTACAGTAAAAAGGTGCTCCATACTGCTACTCAGTGGGATTCCTCGGGAGTAACGCAGAAAGTCATTTTGTGTAACAAACTATTACAATTTACAATCCAATGTATTTCTTGTATAGTATTCGTTGATTACTCTTCTGCGATCGCTTGGTTAGACAACAGTGAAATTTCTAGGTTTTCCAACGTGATATCAATACAGTGTCAGTAATCACTCCTTGTACAACCAACTTCAAAATCTGATGAATGTATCTCTTGCATTCAATGTAACTGCTCTTACCATTGCTATATCATGCTTTTATATGGTTGAGTACATATACAATGAAATGAAGCCACCTTCTATACAACTATAGTAAAAAGGAGCTCCATACTGCCACTCAGTGGGATTCCTAGGGAGTAACGCAGAAAGTCATTTTGTGTAACAAACTATTACAATATATAATTTCTTGTATAGTATTCATTGATTACTCTTTTCAATGATCTGTTGGTTACAGGATAGTGATATTTCTAGGTTTTACAAAGTGATATCAGTACAGTGTCAGTTATCACTCCTTGTACAACCAACTTCAAAATCTGATGAATGTATCTCTGGCATTCAATGTAACTCTTCTTACAGTTGCTATATCATGCTTTTATATGGTTGAGTACATATACAATGAAATGAAGCCACCTTCTATACAACTAGAGCAAAAAGGTGCTCCATACTGCCACTCAGTGGGATTCCTCGGGAGTAACGCAGAAAGTTATTTTGTGTAACAAACTATTACAATTTACAATCCAATGTATTTCTTGTATAGTATTCATTGATTACTCTTCTGTGAACTCTTGGTTAGACAACAGTGAAATTTCTACGTTTTACAAAGTGATATCAGTACAGTGTCAGTTATCACTCCTTGTACAAACAACTTCAAAATCTGATGAATGTATCTCTGGCATTCAATGTAACTGCTCTTACAGTTGCTATATCATGCTTTTATATGGTTGAGTACATATACAATGAAATGAAGCCACCTTCTATACAACTATAGCAAAAAGGTCCTCCATACTGCCACTCAGTGGGATTCCTCGGGAGTAACGCAGAAAGTCATTTTGTGTAACAAACTATTACAATTTACAATCCAATGTATTTCTTGTATAGTATTCATTGATTACTCTTCTGTGAACTCTTGGTTAGACAACAGTGAAATTTCTACGTTTTACAAAGTGATATCAGTACAGTGTCAGTTATCACTCCTTGCACAAAGAACTTCAAAATCTGATGAATGTATCTCTGGCATTCAATGTAACTGCTCTTACAGTTGCTATATCATGCTTTTATATGGTTGAGTACATATACAATGAAATGAAGCCACCTTCTATACAACTATAGGAAAAAGGTGCTCCATACTGCCACTCTGTGGGATTCCTCGGGAGTAACGCAGAAAGTCATTTTGTGTAACAAACTATTACAATTTACAATCCAATGTATTTCTTGTATAGTATTCATTGATTACTCTTCTGTGAACTCTTGGTTAGACAACAGTGAAATTTCTACGTTTTACAAAGTGATATCAGTACAGTGTCAGTTATCACTCCTTGTACAACCAACTTCAAAATCTGATGAATGTATCTCTTGCATTCAATGTAACTGCTCTTACCGTTGCTATATCATGCTTTTATATGGTTGAGTACATATACAATGAAATGAAGCCACCTTCTATACAACTATAGCAAAAAGGTGCTCCATACTGCCACTCAGTGGGATTCCTCGGGAATAACGCAGAAAGTCATTTTGTGTAACAAACTATTACAATTTACAATCCAATGTATTTCTTGGATAGTATTCATTGATTACTCTGCTGTGAACTCTTGGTTAGATAACAGTGAAATTTCTACGTTTTTCAAAGTGATATCAATACAGTGTCAGTTATCACTCCTTGTACAACCAACTTCAAAATCTGATGAATGTATCTCTTGCATTCAATGTAACTGCTCTTACCGTTGCTATATCATGCTTTTATATGGTTGAGTACATATACAATGAAATGAAGCCACCTTCTATACAACTACAGTAAAAAGGTGCTCCATACTGCTACTCAGTGGGATTCCTCGGGAGTAACGCAGAAAGTCATTTTGTGTAACAAACTATTACAATTTACAATCCAATGTATTTCTTGTATAGTATTCATTGATTACTCTTCTGTGAACTCTTGGTTAGACAACAGTGAAATTTCTACGTTTTACAAAGTGATATCAGTACAGTGTCAGTTATCACTCCTTGTAGAAAGAACTTCAAAATCTGATGAATGTATCTCTGGCATTCAATATAACTGCTCTTACAGTTGCTATATCATGCTTTTATATGGTTGAGTACATATACAATGAAATGGAGCCACCTTCTATACAACTATAGCAAAAAGGTGCTCCATACTGCCACTCAGTGGGATTCCTCGGGAGTAAAACAGAAAATCATTTTGTGTAACAAACTATTACAATTTACAATCCAATGTATTTCTTGGATAGTATTCATTGATTACTCTTCTGTGAACTCTTGGTTAGACAACAGTGAAATTTCTACGTTTTACAAAGTGATATCAGGACAGTGTCAGTTATCACTCCTTGTACAAAGAACTTCAAAATCTGATGAATTTATGTCTGGCATTCAATGTAACTGCTCTTACAGTTGCTATATCATGCTTTTATATGGTTGAGTACATATACAATGAAATGAAGCCACCTTCTATACAACTATAGCAAAAAGGTGCTCCATACTGCCACTCAGTGGGATTCCTCGGGAGTAACGCAGAAAGTCATTTTGTGTAACAAACTATTACAATTTACAATCCAATGTATTTCTTGTATAGTATTCATTGATTACTCTTCTGTGAACTCTTGGTTAGACAACAGTGAAATTTCTACGTTTTACAAAGTGATATCAGGACAGTGTCAGTTATCACTCCTTGTACAACCAACTTTAAAATCTGATGAATGTATCTCTTGCATTCAATGCAACTGCTCTTACAGTTGCTATATCATGCTTTTATATGGTTGAGTACATATACAATGAAATGAAGCCACCTTCTATACAAGTATAGTGAAAAGGTGCTCCATACTGCCACTCAGTGGGATTCCTCGGGAGTAACGCAGAAAGTCATTTTGTGTAACAAACTATTACAATATACAATTTCTTGTATAGTATTCATTGATTACTCTTTTCAATGATCTGTTGGTTACAGGATAGTGATATTTCTAGGTTTTAAAAAGTGATATCAGTACAGGGTCAGTTATCACTCCTTGTACAAACAACTTCAAAATCTGATGAATGTATCTCTGCCATTCAATGTAACTGCTCTTACAGTTGCTATATCATGCTTTTATATGGTTGAGTACATATACAATGAAATGAAGCCACCTTCTATACAACTATAGCAAAAGGGTGCTCCATACTGCCACTCAGTGGGATTCCTCGGGAGTAACGCAGAAAGTCATTTTGTGTAACAAACTATTACAATTTACAATCCAATGTATTTCTTGTATAGTATTCATTGATTACTCTTCTGTGAACTCTTGGTTAGACAACAGTGAAATTTCTACGTTTTACAAAGTGATATCAGTACAGTGTCAGTTATCACTCCTTGTACAACCAACTTCAAAATCTGATGAATTTGTAATTCATCAGATTTGTAATTCATCAGATTTGAATTTGTAACTCTTGCATTCAATGTAATTGCTCTTACAGTTGATATATCTTGATTTTATATGGTTGAGTACATATACAATTAAATGAAGCCACCTTCTATACAACTACAGTAAAAAGGTGCTCCATACTGCCACTCAGTGGGATTCCTCGGGAGTAACGCAGAAAGTCATTTTGTGTAACAAACTATTACAATTTACAATCCAATGTATTTCTTGTATAGTATTCGTTGATTACTCTTCTGCGATCGCTTGGTTAGACAACAGTGAAATTTCTAGGTTTTCCAACGTGATATCAATACAGTGTCAGTAATCACTCCTTGTACAAACAACTTCAAAATCTGATGAACGTATCTCTTGCATTCAATGTAACTGCTCTTACAGTTGCTATATCATGCTTTTATATGGCTGAGTACATATACAATGAAATGAAGCCACCTTCTCTACAACTATAGTAAAAAGGAGCTCCATACTGCCACTCAGTGGGATTCCTCGGGAGTAACGCAGAAAGCCATTTTGTGTAACAAACTATTACAATATATAATTTCTTGTGTAGTATTCATTGATTACTCTTTTCAATGATCTGTTGGTTACAGGATAGTGATATTTCTAGGTTTTCCAAAGTGATTTTAAGTACAGTGTCAGTTATCACTCCTTGTACAAACAACTTCAAAATCTGATGAATGTATCTCCGGCATTCAATGTAACTGCTCTTACAGTTACTATATTATGCTTTTATATGGTTGAGTACATATACAATGAAATGAAGCCACCTTCTATACAACTATAGTAAAAAGGAGCTCCATACTGCCACTCAGTGGGATTCCTAGGGAGTAACGCAGAAAGTCATTTTGTGTAACAAACTATTACAATATATAATTTCTTGTATAGTATTCATTGATTACTCTTCTGTGAACTCTTGGTTAGACAACAGTGAAATTTCTACGTTTTACAAAGTGATATCAGTACAGTGTCAGTTATCACTCCTTGTAGAAAGAACTTCAAAATCTGATGAATGTATCTCTGGCATTCAATATAACTGCTCTTACAGTTGCTATATCATGCTTTTATATGGTTGAGTACATATACAATGAAATGAAGCCACCTTCTATACAACTATAGCAAAAAGGTGCTCCATACTGCCACTCAGTGGGATTCCTCGGGAGTAAAACAGAAAATCATTTTGTGTAACAAACTATTACAATTTACAATCCAATGTATTTCTTGGATAGTATTCATTGATTACTCTTCTGTGAACTCTTGGTTAGACAACAGTGAAATTTCTACGTTTTACAAAGTGATATCAGGACAGTGTCAGTTATCACTCCTTGTACAAAGAACTTCAAAATCTGATGAATGTATGTCTGGCATTCAATGTAACTGCTCTTACAGTTGCTATATCATGCTTTTATATGGTTGAGTACATATACAATGAAATGAAGCCACCTTCTATACAACTATAGCAAAAAGGTGCTCCATACTGCCACTCAGTGGGATTCCTCGGGAGTAACGCAGAAAGTCATTTTGTGTAACAAACTATTACAATTTACAATCCAATGTATTTCTTGTATAGTATTCATTGATTACTCTTCTGTGAACTCTTGGTTAGACAACAGTGAAATTTCTACGTTTTACAAAGTGATATCAGGACAGTGTCAGTTATCACTCCTTGTACAACCAACTTTAAAATCTGATGAATGTATCTCTTGCATTCAATGCAACTGCTCTTACAGTTGCTATATCATGCTTTTATATGGTTGAGTACATATACAATGAAATGAAGCCACCTTCTATACAAGTATAGTGAAAAGGTGCTCCATACTGCCACTCAGTGGGATTCCTCGTGAGTAACGCAGAAAGTCATTTTGTGTAACAAACTATTACAATATACAATTTCTTGTATAGTATTCATTGATTACTCTTTTCAATGATCTGTTGGTTACAGGATAGTGATATTTCTAGGTTTTAAAAAGTGATATCAGTACAGGGTCAGTTATCACTCCTTGTACAAACAACTTCAAAATCTGATGAATGTATCTCTGCCATTCAATGTAACTGCTCTTACAGTTGCTATATCATGCTTTTATATGGTTGAGTACATATACAATGAAATGAAGCCACCTTCTATACAACTATAGCAAAAGGGTGCTCCATACTGCCACTCAGTGGGATTCCTCGGGAGTAACGCAGAAAGTCATTTTGTGTAACAAACTATTACAATTTACAATCCAATGTATTTCTTGTATAGTATTCATTGATTACTCTTCTGTGAACTCTTGGTTAGACAACAGTGAAATTTCTACGTTTTACAAAGTGATATCAGTACAGTGTCAGTTATCACTCCTTGTACAACCAACTTCAAAATCTGATGAATGTATCTCTTGCATTCAATGTAATTGCTCTTACAGTTGATATATCTTGATTTTATATGGTTGAGTACATATACAATTAAATGAAGCCACCTTCTATACAACTACAGTAAAAAGGTGCTCCATACTGCCACTCAGTGGGATTCCTCGGGAGTAACGCAGAAAGTCATTTTGTGTAACAAACTATTACAATTTACAATCCAATGTATTTCTTGTATAGTATTCGTTGATTACTCTTCTGCGATCGCTTGGTTAGACAACAGTGAAATTTCTAGGTTTTCCAACGTGATATCAATACAGTGTCAGTAATCACTCCTTGTACAAACAACTTCAAAATCTGATGAACGTATCTCTTGCATTCAATGTAACTGCTCTTACAGTTGCTATATCATGCTTTTATATGGCTGAGTACATATACAATGAAATGAAGCCACCTTCTCTACAACTATAGTAAAAAGGAGCTCCATACTGCCATTCAGTGGGATTCCTCGGGAGTAACGCAGAAAGCCATTTTGTGTAACAAACTATTACAATATATAATTTCTTGTGTAGTATTCATTGATTACTCTTTTCAATGATCTGTTGGTTACAGGATAGTGATATTTCTAGGTTTTCCAAAGTGATTTTAAGTACAGTGTCAGTTATCACTCCTTGTACAAACAACTTCAAAATCTGATGAATGTATCTCTGGCATTCAATGTAACTGCTCTTACAGTTACTATATTATGCTTTTATATGGTTGAGTACATATACAATGAAATGAAGCCACCTTCTATACAACTATAGTAAAAAGGAGCTCCATACTGCCACTCAGTGGGATTCCTAGGGAGTAACGCAGAAAGTCATTTTGTGTAACAAACTATTACAATATATAATTTCTTGTATAGTATTCATTGATTACTCTTTTCAATGATCTGTTGGTTACAGGATAGTGATATTTCTAGGTTTCACAAAGTGATATCAGTACAGTGTCAGTTATCACTCCTTGTACAACCAACTTCAAAATCTGATGAATGTATCTCTGGCATTCAATGTAACTCTTCTTACAGTTGCTATATCATGCTTTTATATGGTTGAGTACATATACAATGAAATGAAGCCACCTTCTATACAACTATAGCAAAAAGGTGCTCCATACTGCCACTCAGTGGGATTCCTCGGGAGTAACGCAGAAAGTTATTTTGTGTAACAAACTATTACAATTTACAATCCAATGTATTTCTTGTATAGTATTCATTGATTACTCTTCTGTGAACTCTTGGTTAGACAACAGTGAAATTTCTACGTTTTACAAAGTGATATCAGTACAGTGTCAGTTATCACTCCTTGCACAAAGAACTTCAAAATCTGATGAATGTATCTCTGGCATTCAATGTAACTGCTCTTACAGTTGCTATATCATGCTTTTATATGGTTGAGTACATATACAATGAAATGAAGCCACCTTCTATACAACTATAGGAAAAAGGTGCTCCATACTGCCACTCTGTGGGATTCCTCGGGAGTAGCGCAGAAAGTCATTTTGTGTAACAAACTATTACAATTTACAATCCAATGTATTTCTTGTATAGTATTCATTGATTACTCTTCTGTGAACTCTTGGTTAGACAACAGTGAAATTTCTACGTTTTACAAAGTGATATCAGTACAGTGTCAGTTATCACTCCTTGTACAACCAACTTCAAAATCTGATGAATGTATCTCTTGCATTCAATGTAACTGCTCTTACCGTTGCTATATCATGCTTTTATATGGTTGAGTACATATACAATGAAATGAAGCCACCTTCTATACAACTATAGCAAAAAGGTGCTCCATACTGCCACTCAGTGGGATTCCTCGGGAGTAACGCAGAAAGTCATTTTGTGTAACAAACTATTACAATTTACAATCCAATGTATTTCTTGGATAGTATTCATTGATTACTCTGCTGTGAACTCTTGGTTAGATAACAGTGAAATTTCTACGTTTTTCAAAGTGATATCAATACAGTGTCAGTTATCACTCCTTGTACAACCAACTTCAAAATCTGATGAATGTATCTCTTGCATTCAATGTAATTGCTCTTACCGTTGCTATATCATGCTTTTATATGGTTGAGTACATATACAACGAAATGAAGCCACCTTCTATACAACTACAGTAAAACGGTGGTCTATACAGCCACTCAGTGGGATTCCTCGGGAGTAACGCAGAAAGTCATTTTGTGTAACAAACTATTACAATTTACAATCCAATGTATTTCTTGTATAGTAGTCATTGATTACTCTTCTGTGAACTCTTGGTTAGACAACAGTGAAATTTCTAGGTTTTTATTAAGTGATATCAATACAGTGTCAGTTCTCACTCCTTGTACAACCAACTTCAAAATCTGATGAATGTATCTCTGGCATTCAATATAACTGCTCTTACAGTTGCTATATCATGCTTTTATATGGTTGAGTACATATACAATGAAATGAAGCCACCTTCTATACAACTATAGCAAAAAGGTGCTCCATACTGCCACGCAGTGGGATTCCTCGGGAGTAAAACAGAAAATCATTTTGTGTAACAAACTATTACAATTTACAATCCAATGTATTTCTTGGATAGTATTCATTGATTACTCTTCTGTGAACTCTTGGTTAGACAACAGTGAAATTTCTACGTTTTACAAAGTGATATCAGTACAGTGTCAGTTATCACTCCTTGTACAACCAACTTCAAAATCTGATGAATGTATCTCTTGCATTCAATGTAATTGCTCTTACAGTTGATATATCATGCTTTTATATGGTTGAGTACATATAGAATTAAATGAAGCCACCTACTATACAGCTGGAGGAAAAAGGTGCTCCATTCTGCCACTCAGTGGGATTCCTCGGGAGTAACGCAGAAAGTCATTATGTGTAACAAAATATTACAATTTACAATCCAATGTATTTCTTGTATAGTATTCATTGATTACTCTTCTGTGAACTCTTGGTTAGACAACAGTGAAATTTCTAGGTTTTTCAAAGTGATATCAATACAGTGTCAGTTCTCACTCCTTGTACAACCAACTTCAAAATCTGATGAATGTATCTCTGGCATTCAATGTAACTGCTCTTACCGTTGCTATATCATGCTTTTATATGGTTGTGTACATATACAATGAAATGAAGCCACCTTCTATACAACTACAGTAAAAAGGTGCTCCATACTGCCACTCAGTGGGATTCCTCGGGAGTAACGCAGAAAGTCATTTTGTGTAACAAACTATTACAATTTACAATCCAATGTATTTCTTGTATAGTATTCATTGATTACTCTTCTGTGAACTCTTGGTTAGACAACAGTGAAATTTCTACGTTTTACAAAGTGATATCAGGACAGTGTCAGTTATCACTCCTTGTACAACCAACTTTAAAATCTGATGAATGTATCTCTTGCATTCAATGTAACTGCTCTTACAGTTGCTATATCATGCTTTTATATGGTTGAGTACATATACAATGAAATGAAGCCACCTTCTATACAAGTATAGTAAAAAGGTTCTCCATACTGCCACTCAGTGGGATTCCTCGTGAGTAACGCAGAAAGTCATTTTGTGTAACAAACTATTACAATATACAATTTCTTGTATAGTATTCATTGATTAGTCTTTTCAATGATCTGTTGGTTACAGGATAGTGATATTTCTAGGTTTTACAAAGTGATATCAGTACAGTGTCAGTTATCACTCCTTGTACAAACAACTTCAAAATCTGATGAATGTATGTCTGGCATTCAATGTAACTGCTCTTACAGTTGCTATATCATGCTTTTACATGGTTGAGTACATATACAATGAAATGAAGCCACCTTCTATACAACTATAGCAAAAAGGTGCTCCATACTGCCACTCAGTGGGATTCCTCGGGAGTAACGCAGAAAGTCATTTTCTGTAACAAACTATTACAATTTACAATCCAATGTATTTCTTGTATAGTATTCATTGATTACTCTTCTGTGAACTCTTGGTTAGACAACCGTGAAATTTCTACGTTTTACAAAGTGATATCAGTACAGTGTCAGTTATCACACCTTGTACAACCAACTTGAAAATCTGATGAATGTATCTCTTGCATTCAATGTAATTGCTATTACAGTTGATATATCTTGATTTTATATGGTTGAGTACATATACAATTAAATGAAGCCACCTTCTATACAACTACAGTAAAAAGGTGCTCCATACTGCCACTCAGTGGGATTCCTCGGGAGTAACGCAGAAAGTCATTTTGTGTAACAAACTATTACAATTTACAATCCAATGTATTTCTTGTATAGTATTCATTGATTACTCTTCTGCGATCTCTTGGTTAGACAACAGTGAAATTTCTAGGTTTTACAACGTGATATCAATACAGTGTCAGTAATCACTCCTTGTACAACCAACTTCAAAATCTGATTAATGTATCTCTTGCATTCAATGTAACTGCTCTTACAGTTGCTATATCATGCTTTTATACGGTTGAGTACATATACAATGAAATGAAGCCACCTTCTATACAGCTGGAGGAAAAAGGTGCTCCATACTGCCACTCAGTGGGATTCCTCGGGAGTAACGCAGAAAGTCATTTTGTGTAACAAACTATTACAATATACAATTTCTTGTATAGTATTCATTGATTACTCTTTTCAATGATCTGTTGGTTACAGGATAGTGATATTTCTAGGTTTTACAAAGTGATATCAGTACAGTGTCAGTTATCACTCCTTGTACAAACAACTTCAAAATCTGATGAATGTATCTCTGCCATTCAATGTAACTGCTCTTACAGTTGCTATATCATGCTTTTATATGGTTGAGTACATATACAATGAAATGAAGCCACCTTCTATACAACTATAGCAAAAAGGTGCTCCATACTGCCACTTAGTGGGATTCCTCGGGAGTAACGCAGAAAGTCATTTTGTGTAACAAACTATTACAATTTACAATCCAATGTATTTCTTGGATAGTATTCATTGATTACTCTTCTGTGAACTCTTGGTTAGACAACAGTGAAATTTCTACGTTTTACAAAGTGATATCAGTAAAGTGTCAGTTATCACTCCTTGTACAAACAACTTCAAAATCTGATGAATGTATCTCTGGCATTCAATGTAACTGCTCTTACAGTTGCTATATCATGCTTTTATATGGTTGAGTACATATACAATGAAATGAAGCCACCTTCTATACAACTATAGCAAAAAGGTGCTCCATACTGCCACTCAGTGGGATTCCTCGGGAGTAACGCAGAAAGTCATTTTGTGTAAAAAACTATTACAATTTACAATCCAATGTATTTCTTGTATAGTATTCATTGATTACTCTTCTGTGAACTCTTGGTTAGACAACAGTGAAATTTCTACGTTTTACAAAGTGATATCAGTACAGTGTCAGTTATCACTCCTTGTACAACCAACTTCAAAATCTGATGAATGTATCTCTGGCATTCAATGTAACTGCTCTTACAGTTGCTATATCATGCTTTTATATGGTTGAGTACATATACAATGAAATGAAGCCACCTTCTATACAACTATAGGAAAAAGGTGCTCCATACTGCCACTCTGTGGGATTCCTCGGGAGTAACGCAGAAAGTCATTTTGTGTAACAAACTATTACAATTTACAATCCAATGTATTTCTTGTATAGTATTCATTGATTACTCTTCTGTGAACTCTTGGTTAGACAACAGTGAAATTTCTACGTTTTACAAAGTGATATCAGTACAGTGTCAGTTATCACTCCTTGTACAACCAACTTCAAAATCTGATGAATGTATCTCTTGCATTCAATGTAACTGCTCTTACCGTTGCTATATCATGCTTTTATATGGTTGAGTACATATACAATGAAATGAAGCCACCTTCTATACAACTATAGCAAAAAGGTGCTCCATACTGCCACTCAGTGGGATTCCTCGGGAGTAACGCAGAAAGTCATTTTGTGTAACAAACTATTACAATTTACAATCCAATGTATTTCTTGTATAGTATTCATTGATTACTCTTCTGTGAACTCTTGGTTAGACAACAGTGAAATTTCTACGTTTTACAAAGTGATATCAGGACAGTGTCAGTTATCACTCCTTGTACAACCAACTTTAAAATCTGATGAATGTATCTCTTGCATTCAATGCAACTGCTCTTACAGTTGCTATATCATGCTTTTATATGGTTGAGTACATATACAATGAAATGAAGCCACCTTCTATACAAGTATAGTAAAAAGGTGCTCCATACTGCCACTCAGTGGGATTCCTCGTGAGTAACGCAGAAAGTCATTTTGTGTAACAAACTATTACAATATACAATTTCTTGTATAGTATTCATTGATTACTCTTTTCAATGATCTGTTGGTTACAGGATAGTGATATTTCTAGGTTTTAAAAAGTGATATCAGTACAGGGTCAGTTATCACTCCTTGTACAAACAACTTCAAAATCTGATGAATGTATCTCTGCCATTCAATGTAACTGCTCTTACAGTTGCTATATCATGCTTTTATATGGTTGAGTACATATACAATGAAATGAAGCCACCTTCTATACAACTATAGCAAAAGGGTGCTCCATACTGCCACTCAGTGGGATTCCTCGGGAGTAACGCAGAAAGTCATTTTGTGTAACAAACTATTACAATTTACAATCCAATGTATTTCTTGTATAGTATTCATTGATTACTCTTCTGTGAACTCTTGGTTAGACAACAGTGAAATTTCTACGTTATACAAAGTGATATCAGTACAGTGTCAGTTATCACTCCTTGTACAACCAACTTCAAAATCTGATGAATGTATCTCTTGCATTCAATGTAATTGCTCTTACAGTTGATATATCTTGATTTTATATGGTTGAGTACATATACAATTAAATGAAGCCACCTTCTATACAACTACAGTAAAAAGGTGCTCCATACTGCTACTCAGTGGGATTCCTCGGGAGTAACGCAGAAAGTCATTTTGTGTAACAAACTATTACAATTTACAATCCAATGTATTTCTTGTATAGTATTCGTTGATTACTCTTCTGCGATCGCTTGGTTAGACAACAGTGAAATTTCTAGGTTTTCCAACGTGATATCAATACAGTGTCAGTAATCACTCCTTGTACAACCAACTTCAAAATCTGATGAATGTATCTCTTGCATTCAATGTAACTGCTCTTACCATTGCTATATCATGCTTTTATATGGTTGAGTACATATACAATGAAATGAAGCCACCTTCTATACAACTATAGTAAAAAGGAGCTCCATACTGCCACTCAGTGGGATTCCTAGGGAGTAACGCAGAAAGTCATTTTGTGTAACAAACTATTACAATATATAATTTCTTGTATAGTATTCATTGATTACTCTTTTCAATGATCTGTTGGTTACAGGATAGTGATATTTCTAGGTTTTACAAAGTGATATCAGTACAGTGTCAGTTATCACTCCTTGTACAACCAACTTCAAAATCTGATGAATGTATCTCTGGCATTCAATGTAACTCTTCTTACAGTTGCTATATCATGCTTTTATATGGTTGAGTACATATACAATGAAATGAAGCCACCTTCTATACAACTAGAGCAAAAAGGTGCTCCATACTGCCACTCAGTGGGATTCCTCGGGAGTAACGCAGAAAGTTATTTTGTGTAACAAACTATTACAATTTACAATCCAATGTATTTCTTGTATAGTATTCATTGATTACTCTTCTGTGAACTCTTGGTTAGACAACAGTGAAATTTCTACGTTTTACAAAGTGATATCAGTACAGTGTCAGTTATCACTCCTTGTACAAACAACTTCAAAATCTGATGAATGTATCTCTGGCATTCAATGTAACTGCTCTTACAGTTGCTATATCATGCTTTTATATGGTTGAGTACATATACAATGAAATGAAGCCACCTTCTATACAACTATAGCAAAAAGGTCCTCCATACTGCCACTCAGTGGGATTCCTCGGGAGTAACGCAGAAAGTCATTTTGTGTAACAAACTATTACAATTTACAATCCAATGTATTTCTTGTATAGTATTCATTGATTACTCTTCTGTGAACTCTTGGTTAGACAACAGTGAAATTTCTACGTTTTACAAAGTGATATCAGTACAGTGTCAGTTATCACTCCTTGCACAAAGAACTTCAAAATCTGATGAATGTATCTCTGGCATTCAATGTAACTGCTCTTACAGTTGCTATATCATGCTTTTATATGGTTGAGTACATATACAATGAAATGAAGCCACCTTCTATACAACTATAGGAAAAAGGTGCTCCATACTGCCACTCTGTGGGATTCCTCGGGAGTAACGCAGAAAGTCATTTTGTGTAACAAACTATTACAATTTACAATCCAATGTATTTCTTGTATAGTATTCATTGATTACTCTTCTGTGAACTCTTGGTTAGACAACAGTGAAATTTCTACGTTTTACAAAGTGATATCAGTACAGTGTCAGTTATCACTCCTTGTACAACCAACTTCAAAATCTGATGAATGTATCTCTTGCATTCAATGTAACTGCTCTTACCGTTGCTATATCATGCTTTTATATGGTTGAGTACATATACAATGAAATGAAGCCACCTTCTATACAACTATAGCAAAAAGGTGCTCCATACTGCCACTCAGTGGGATTCCTCGGGAATAACGCAGAAAGTCATTTTGTGTAACAAACTATTACAATTTACAATCCAATGTATTTCTTGGATAGTATTCATTGATTACTCTGCTGTGAACTCTTGGTTAGATAACAGTGAAATTTCTACGTTTTTCAAAGTGATATCAATACAGTGTCAGTTATCACTCCTTGTACAACCAACTTCAAAATCTGATGAATGTATCTCTTGCATTCAATGTAACTGCTCTTACCGTTGCTATATCATGCTTTTATATGGTTGAGTACATATACAATGAAATGAAGCCACCTTCTATACAACTACAGTAAAAAGGTGCTCCATACTGCTACTCAGTGGGATTCCTCGGGAGTAACGCAGAAAGTCATTTTGTGTAACAAACTATTACAATTTACAATCCAATGTATTTCTTGTATAGTATTCATTGATTACTCTTCTGTGAACTCTTGGTTAGACAACAGTGAAATTTCTACGTTTTACAAAGTGATATCAGTACAGTGTCAGTTATCACTCCTTGTAGAAAGAACTTCAAAATCTGATGAATGTATCTCTGGCATTCAATATAACTGCTCTTACAGTTGCTATATCATGCTTTTATATGGTTGAGTACATATACAATGAAATGAAGCCACCTTCTATACAACTATAGCAAAAAGGTGCTCCATACTGCCACTCAGTGGGATTCCTCGGGAGTAAAACAGAAAATCATTTTGTGTAACAAACTATTACAATTTACAATCCAATGTATTTCTTGGATAGTATTCATTGATTACTCTTCTGTGAACTCTTGGTTAGACAACAGTGAAATTTCTACGTTTTACAAAGTGATATCAGGACAGTGTCAGTTATCACTCCTTGTACAAAGAACTTCAAAATCTGATGAATGTATGTCTGGCATTCAATGTAACTGCTCTTACAGTTGCTATATCATGCTTTTATATGGTTGAGTACATATACAATGAAATGAAGCCACCTTCTATACAACTATAGCAAAAAGGTGCTCCATACTGCCACTCAGTGGGATTCCTCGGGAGTAACGCAGAAAGTCATTTTGTGTAACAAACTATTACAATTTACAATCCAATGTATTTCTTGTATAGTATTCATTGATTACTCTTCTGTGAACTCTTGGTTAGACAACAGTGAAATTTCTACGTTTTACAAAGTGATATCAGGACAGTGTCAGTTATCACTCCTTGTACAACCAACTTTAAAATCTGATGAATGTATCTCTTGCATTCAATGCAACTGCTCTTACAGTTGCTATATCATGCTTTTATATGGTTGAGTACATATACAATGAAATGAAGCCACCTTCTATACAAGTATAGTGAAAAGGTGCTCCATACTGCCACTCAGTGGGATTCCTCGGGAGTAACGCAGAAAGTCATTTTGTGTAACAAACTATTACAATATACAATTTCTTGTATAGTATTCATTGATTACTCTTTTCAATGATCTGTTGGTTACAGGATAGTGATATTTCTAGGTTTTAAAAAGTGATATCAGTACAGGGTCAGTTATCACTCCTTGTACAAACAACTTCAAAATCTGATGAATGTATCTCTGCCATTCAATGTAACTGCTCTTACAGTTGCTATATCATGCTTTTATATGGTTGAGTACATATACAATGAAATGAAGCCACCTTCTATACAACTATAGCAAAAGGGTGCTCCATACTGCCACTCAGTGGGATTCCTCGGGAGTAACGCAGAAAGTCATTTTGTGTAACAAACTATTACAATTTACAATCCAATGTATTTCTTGTATAGTATTCATTGATTACTCTTCTGTGAACTCTTGGTTAGACAACAGTGAAATTTCTACGTTTTACAAAGTGATATCAGTACAGTGTCAGTTATCACTCCTTGTACAACCAACTTCAAAATCTGATGAATTTGTAATTCATCAGATTTGTAATTCATCAGATTTGAATTTGTAACTCTTGCATTCAATGTAATTGCTCTTACAGTTGATATATCTTGATTTTATATGGTTGAGTACATATACAATTAAATGAAGCCACCTTCTATACAACTACAGTAAAAAGGTGCTCCATACTGCCACTCAGTGGGATTCCTCGGGAGTAACGCAGAAAGTCATTTTGTGTAACAAACTATTACAATTTACAATCCAATGTATTTCTTGTATAGTATTCGTTGATTACTCTTCTGCGATCGCTTGGTTAGACAACAGTGAAATTTCTAGGTTTTCCAACGTGATATCAATACAGTGTCAGTAATCACTCCTTGTACAAACAACTTCAAAATCTGATGAACGTATCTCTTGCATTCAATGTAACTGCTCTTACAGTTGCTATATCATGCTTTTATATGGCTGAGTACATATACAATGAAATGAAGCCACCTTCTCTACAACTATAGTAAAAAGGAGCTCCATACTGCCACTCAGTGGGATTCCTCGGGAGTAACGCAGAAAGCCATTTTGTGTAACAAACTATTACAATATATAATTTCTTGTGTAGTATTCATTGATTACTCTTTTCAATGATCTGTTGGTTACAGGATAGTGATATTTCTAGGTTTTCCAAAGTGATTTTAAGTACAGTGTCAGTTATCACTCCTTGTACAAACAACTTCAAAATCTGATGAATGTATCTCTGGCATTCAATGTAACTGCTCTTACAGTTACTATATTATGCTTTTATATGGTTGAGTACATATACAATGAAATGAAGCCACCTTCTATACAACTATAGTAAAAAGGAGCTCCATACTGCCACTCAGTGGGATTCCTAGGGAGTAACGCAGAAAGTCATTTTGTGTAACAAACTATTACAATATATAATTTCTTGTATAGTATTCATTGATTACTCTTCTGTGAACTCTTGGTTAGACAACAGTGAAATTTCTACGTTTTACAAAGTGATATCAGTACAGTGTCAGTTATCACTCCTTGTAGAAAGAACTTCAAAATCTGATGAATGTATCTCTGGCATTCAATATAACTGCTCTTACAGTTGCTATATCATGCTTTTATATGGTTGAGTACATATACAATGAAATGAAGCCACCTTCTATACAACTATAGCAAAAAGGTGCTCCATACTGCCACTCAGTGGGATTCCTCGGGAGTAAAACAGAAAATCATTTTGTGTAACAAACTATTACAATTTACAATCCAATGTATTTCTTGGATAGTATTCATTGATTACTCTTCTGTGAACTCTTGGTTAGACAACAGTGAAATTTCTACGTTTTACAAAGTGATATCAGGACAGTGTCAGTTATCACTCCTTGTACAAAGAACTTCAAAATCTGATGAATGTATGTCTGGCATTCAATGTAACTGCTCTTACAGTTGCTATATCATGCTTTTATATGGTTGAGTACATATACAATGAAATGAAGCCACCTTCTATACAACTATAGCAAAAAGGTGCTCCATACTGCCACTCAGTGGGATTCCTCGGGAGTAACGCAGAAAGTCATTTTGTGTAACAAACTATTACAATTTACAATCCAATGTATTTCTTGTATAGTATTCATTGATTACTCTTCTGTGAACTCTTGGTTAGACAACAGTGAAATTTCTACGTTTTACAAAGTGATATCAGGACAGTGTCAGTTATCACTCCTTGTACAACCAACTTTAAAATCTGATGAATGTATCTCTTGCATTCAATGCAACTGCTCTTACAGTTGCTATATCATGCTTTTATATGGTTGAGTACATATACAATGAAATGAAGCCACCTTCTATACAAGTATAGTGAAAAGGTGCTCCATACTGCCACTCAGTGGGATTCCTCGTGAGTAACGCAGAAAGTCATTTTGTGTAACAAACTATTACAATATACAATTTCTTGTATAGTATTCATTGATTACTCTTTTCAATGATCTGTTGGTTACAGGATAGTGATATTTCTAGGTTTTAAAAAGTGATATCAGTACAGGGTCAGTTATCACTCCTTGTACAAACAACTTCAAAATCTGATGAATGTATCTCTGCCATTCAATGTAACTGCTCTTACAGTTGCTATATCATGCTTTTATATGGTTGAGTACATATACAATGAAATGAAGCCACCTTCTATACAACTATAGCAAAAGGGTGCTCCATACTGCCACTCAGTGGGATTCCTCGGGAGTAACGCAGAAAGTCATTTTGTGTAACAAACTATTACAATTTACAATCCAATGTATTTCTTGTATAGTATTCATTGATTACTCTTCTGTGAACTCTTGGTTAGACAACAGTGAAATTTCTACGTTTTACAAAGTGATATCAGTACAGTGTCAGTTATCACTCCTTGTACAACCAACTTCAAAATCTGATGAATGTATCTCTTGCATTCAATGTAATTGCTCTTACAGTTGATATATCTTGATTTTATATGGTTGAGTACATATACAATTAAATGAAGCCACCTTCTATACAACTACAGTAAAAAGGTGCTCCATACTGCCACTCAGTGGGATTCCTCGGGAGTAACGCAGAAAGTCATTTTGTGTAACAAACTATTACAATTTACAATCCAATGTATTTCTTGTATAGTATTCGTTGATTACTCTTCTGCGATCGCTTGGTTAGACAACAGTGAAATTTCTAGGTTTTCCAACGTGATATCAATACAGTGTCAGTAATCACTCCTTGTACAAACAACTTCAAAATCTGATGAACGTATCTCTTGCATTCAATGTAACTGCTCTTACAGTTGCTATATCATGCTTTTATATGGCTGAGTACATATACAATGAAATGAAGCCACCTTCTCTACAACTATAGTAAAAAGGAGCTCCATACTGCCATTCAGTGGGATTCCTCGGGAGTAACGCAGAAAGCCATTTTGTGTAACAAACTATTACAATATATAATTTCTTGTGTAGTATTCATTGATTACTCTTTTCAATGATCTGTTGGTTACAGGATAGTGATATTTCTAGGTTTTCCAAAGTGATTTTAAGTACAGTGTCAGTTATCACTCCTTGTACAAACAACTTCAAAATCTGATGAATGTATCTCTGGCATTCAATGTAACTGCTCTTACAGTTACTATATTATGCTTTTATATGGTTGAGTACATATACAATGAAATGAAGCCACCTTCTATACAACTATAGTAAAAAGGAGCTCCATACTGCCACTCAGTGGGATTCCTAGGGAGTAACGCAGAAAGTCATTTTGTGTAACAAACTATTACAATATATAATTTCTTGTATAGTATTCATTGATTACTCTTTTCAATGATCTGTTGGTTACAGGATAGTGATATTTCTAGGTTTCACAAAGTGATATCAGTACAGTGTCAGTTATCACTCCTTGTACAACCAACTTCAAAATCTGATGAATGTATCTCTGGCATTCAATGTAACTCTTCTTACAGTTGCTATATCATGCTTTTATATGGTTGAGTACATATACAATGAAATGAAGCCACCTTCTATACAACTATAGCAAAAAGGTGCTCCATACTGCCACTCAGTGGGATTCCTCGGGAGTAACGCAGAAAGTTATTTTGTGTAACAAACTATTACAATTTACAATCCAATGTATTTCTTGTATAGTATTCATTGATTACTCTTCTGTGAACTCTTGGTTAGACAACAGTGAAATTTCTACGTTTTACAAAGTGATATCAGTACAGTGTCAGTTATCACTCCTTGCACAAAGAACTTCAAAATCTGATGAATGTATCTCTGGCATTCAATGTAACTGCTCTTACAGTTGCTATATCATGCTTTTATATGGTTGAGTACATATACAATGAAATGAAGCCACCTTCTATACAACTATAGGAAAAAGGTGCTCCATACTGCCACTCTGTGGGATTCCTCGGGAGTAGCGCAGAAAGTCATTTTGTGTAACAAACTATTACAATTTACAATCCAATGTATTTCTTGTATAGTATTCATTGATTACTCTTCTGTGAACTCTTGGTTAGACAACAGTGAAATTTCTACGTTTTACAAAGTGATATCAGTACAGTGTCAGTTATCACTCCTTGTACAACCAACTTCAAAATCTGATGAATGTATCTCTTGCATTCAATGTAACTGCTCTTACCGTTGCTATATCATGCTTTTATATGGTTGAGTACATATACAATGAAATGAAGCCACCTTCTATACAACTATAGCAAAAAGGTGCTCCATACTGCCACTCAGTGGGATTCCTCGGGAGTAACGCAGAAAGTCATTTTGTGTAACAAACTATTACAATTTACAATCCAATGTATTTCTTGGATAGTATTCATTGATTACTCTGCTGTGAACTCTTGGTTAGATAACAGTGAAATTTCTACGTTTTTCAAAGTGATATCAATACAGTGTCAGTTATCACTCCTTGTACAACCAACTTCAAAATCTGATGAATGTATCTCTTGCATTCAATGTAATTGCTCTTACCGTTGCTATATCATGCTTTTATATGGTTGAGTACATATACAACGAAATGAAGCCACCTTCTATACAACTACAGTAAAACGGTGGTCTATACAGCCACTCAGTGGGATTCCTCGGGAGTAACGCAGAAAGTCATTTTGTGTAACAAACTATTACAATTTACAATCCAATGTATTTCTTGTATAGTAGTCATTGATTACTCTTCTGTGAACTCTTGGTTAGACAACAGTGAAATTTCTAGGTTTTTATTAAGTGATATCAATACAGTGTCAGTTCTCACTCCTTGTACAACCAACTTCAAAATCTGATGAATGTATCTCTGGCATTCAATATAACTGCTCTTACAGTTGCTATATCATGCTTTTATATGGTTGAGTACATATACAATGAAATGAAGCCACCTTCTATACAACTATAGCAAAAAGGTGCTCCATACTGCCACGCAGTGGGATTCCTCGGGAGTAAAACAGAAAATCATTTTGTGTAACAAACTATTACAATTTACAATCCAATGTATTTCTTGGATAGTATTCATTGATTACTCTTCTGTGAACTCTTGGTTAGACAACAGTGAAATTTCTACGTTTTACAAAGTGATATCAGTACAGTGTCAGTTATCACTCCTTGTACAACCAACTTCAAAATCTGATGAATGTATCTCTTGCATTCAATGTAATTGCTCTTACAGTTGATATATCATGCTTTTATATGGTTGAGTACATATAGAATTAAATGAAGCCACCTACTATACAGCTGGAGGAAAAAGGTGCTCCATTCTGCCACTCAGTGGGATTCCTCGGGAGTAACGCAGAAAGTCATTATGTGTAACAAAATATTACAATTTACAATCCAATGTATTTCTTGTATAGTATTCATTGATTACTCTTCTGTGAACTCTTGGTTAGACAACAGTGAAATTTCTAGGTTTTTCAAAGTGATATCAATACAGTGTCAGTTCTCACTCCTTGTACAACCAACTTCAAAATCTGATGAATGTATCTCTGGCATTCAATGTAACTGCTCTTACCGTTGCTATATCATGCTTTTATATGGTTGTGTACATATACAATGAAATGAAGCCACCTTCTATACAACTACAGTAAAAAGGTGCTCCATACTGCCACTCAGTGGGATTCCTCGGGAGTAACGCAGAAAGTCATTTTGTGTAACAAACTATTACAATTTACAATCCAATGTATTTCTTGTATAGTATTCATTGATTACTCTTCTGTGAACTCTTGGTTAGACAACAGTGAAATTTCTACGTTTTACAAAGTGATATCAGGACAGTGTCAGTTATCACTCCTTGTACAACCAACTTTAAAATCTGATGAATGTATCTCTTGCATTCAATGTAACTGCTCTTACAGTTGCTATATCATGCTTTTATATGGTTGAGTACATATACAATGAAATGAAGCCACCTTCTATACAAGTATAGTAAAAAGGTTCTCCATACTGCCACTCAGTGGGATTCCTCGTGAGTAACGCAGAAAGTCATTTTGTGTAACAAACTATTACAATATACAATTTCTTGTATAGTATTCATTGATTAGTCTTTTCAATGATCTGTTGGTTACAGGATAGTGATATTTCTAGGTTTTACAAAGTGATATCAGTACAGTGTCAGTTATCACTCCTTGTACAAACAACTTCAAAATCTGATGAATGTATGTCTGGCATTCAATGTAACTGCTCTTACAGTTGCTATATCATGCTTTTACATGGTTGAGTACATATACAATGAAATGAAGCCACCTTCTATACAACTATAGCAAAAAGGTGCTCCATACTGCCACTCAGTGGGATTCCTCGGGAGTAACGCAGAAAGTCATTTTCTGTAACAAACTATTACAATTTACAATCCAATGTATTTCTTGTATAGTATTCATTGATTACTCTTCTGTGAACTCTTGGTTAGACAACCGTGAAATTTCTACGTTTTACAAAGTGATATCAGTACAGTGTCAGTTATCACACCTTGTACAACCAACTTGAAAATCTGATGAATGTATCTCTTGCATTCAATGTAATTGCTATTACAGTTGATATATCTTGATTTTATATGGTTGAGTACATATACAATTAAATGAAGCCACCTTCTATACAACTACAGTAAAAAGGTGCTCCATACTGCCACTCAGTGGGATTCCTCGGGAGTAACGCAGAAAGTCATTTTGTGTAACAAACTATTACAATTTACAATCCAATGTATTTCTTGTATAGTATTCATTGATTACTCTTCTGCGATCTCTTGGTTAGACAACAGTGAAATTTCTAGGTTTTACAACGTGATATCAATACAGTGTCAGTAATCACTCCTTGTACAACCAACTTCAAAATCTGATTAATGTATCTCTTGCATTCAATGTAACTGCTCTTACAGTTGCTATATCATGCTTTTATACGGTTGAGTACATATACAATGAAATGAAGCCACCTTCTATACAGCTGGAGGAAAAAGGTGCTCCATACTGCCACTCAGTGGGATTCCTCGGGAGTAACGCAGAAAGTCATTTTGTGTAACAAACTATTACAATATACAATTTCTTGTATAGTATTCATTGATTACTCTTTTCAATGATCTGTTGGTTACAGGATAGTGATATTTCTAGGTTTTACAAAGTGATATCAGTACAGTGTCAGTTATCACTCCTTGTACAAACAACTTCAAAATCTGATGAATGTATCTCTGCCATTCAATGTAACTGCTCTTACAGTTGCTATATCATGCTTTTATATGGTTGAGTACATATACAATGAAATGAAGCCACCTTCTATACAACTATAGCAAAAAGGTGCTCCATACTGTCACTCAGTGGGATTCCTCGGGAGTAACGCAGAAAGTCATTTTTAGTAACAAACTATTACATTTTACAATCCAATGTATTTCTTGTATAGTATTCATTGATTACTCTTCTGTGAACTCTTGGTTAGACAACAGTGAAATTTCTACGTTTTACAAAGTGATATCAGTACAGTGTCAGTTATCACTCCTTGTACAACCAACTTCAAAATCTGATGAATGTATCTCTTGCATTCAATGTAATTGCTCTTACAGTTGATATATCTTGATTTTATATGGTTGAGTACATATACAATTAAATGAAGCCACCTTCTATACAACTACAGTAAAAAGGTGCTCCATACTGCCACTCAGTGGGATTCCTCGGGAGTAACGCAGAAAATCATTTTGTGTAACAAACTATTACAATTTACAATCCAATGTATTTCTTGTATAGTATTCGTTGATTACTCTTCTGCGATCGCTTGGTTAGACAACAGTGAAATTTCTAGGTTTTCCAAGGTGATATCAATACAGTGTCAGTAAACACTCCTTGTCAGGGGTCCTTTCGTAGGAAAAGAGGTGCAGGAGCTCATTAGCATAACTCATTTGCATATGCCACACCCCCTAACATACGGGAAGTGTGTCAGAAGGCGACACCCACCCCTCAGGCTCCACTCCACAGGTGAGCGAAACTGACCTGCTCTTCCTCCATTCCCTTCCCCATCCAATACTTTGTGCAATAAAAATAAGTGTAAAGAACACACCCTCATTCGCTTCCTGCTTCCTTGAAACCACCAGGTTTCAAGTAGACTTGAGATACCCAGGACATGTGCACCAACCATCCCTTCCCCTTCCCCTCCCCACAACAAGACACCCTGTGAGGTAGGTGGGGCTGAGAGAGGTCTTTTGAGAACTGCTCATGAGAGAACAGCTCTGAGAGAACTTGTGACTGGCCCAAGGTCACACCAGCAGCTGCATGTGGAGGAGTGGGGAATCAAACCCGGTTCTCCCAGATTAGAGTCCAACTCCTGACCACTACACCAAACTGATGGGGTAGAAGCTGCTGAAGGGTTGGTGAAATTTCTCCAGTACTTATGTGCCATGTGCCCAGATAAAAAATGGTATACTTAGAAAATTTATATGCCACCTTGAGCAAGTCTCTGGAAAAGCAGCACACAGTCATAAAAGGAACAATGATAATAATATCAATATTAAAACAAAACATTAAAAACAATAAAGACCCAAGCAGGGCTTTCCCCGGGGCACTGCGCCTCTGCACTGCTCGGGGAAGCCAAGGAGGGGGCAGGGCTTGGTCATGTGCCCACCCCCTGGGCTCCTCACTCCTGGAGCTGTGCTCCTGTGCGCTCCCGCTCCAATGGACCCCTGCTCATATGACCGATTTCTCACCAGGCGCTGCTTCGCTGTCTCTCTTCCCTTTGCCCCGATTGCATGCTTCAGTTTCTCGCTATTTGCCATGGGGTGCATTTTGACCCGCGGCTTTGCACGATTTCCCCCGCAGCTTCAGTGATCCTGTTTTTTAAGGATCACTGAAGCCATGGAGGAAATCGGAGGAAATCAGGTGAAGCTCCAGGTCAAAATGTTCCCCGCGGCATATAGTGAGAAATGGAAGCATGCAGTAGGGGGAAAGGGAAGAGCGATGGTGAAGCAGCGCCTGGTGTGAAATCGGTCCCAGTCTTTTACAGTGCAATCCTAAACTGAGTCACACCTTTCTAATTCCACTGACATCAACTATGCTTAGGTCTGCACTCTTGGTTTCAGGTATTGTTTCTTTAGGGGAAGCCTGACATCCATTGCCTTGAAGGCCACTGGGACCACTCCTCTCAGAGAACTTTTTATCATTTTCTGGACCCAGCTGGTCTCTCCCTATCTGGCAACAGCCAAAAAAAGCAAGAGTTAAAGGGCCTTTCCACATTCTCATTTTCCTCAATTGTAAGTTCCTTTTTCTTCAGGTTTCCACCCCACATCATGCATTTGTTTTGCTCCCTCTAGTGGTTGATTCAATATTATACCAATTTACATCCACTATAAAATCCTGCTGTTTAAATCTGTGGGAAAATATTCCAGACAGAAACCTGTGTAACACTGAATCAACCACTAGAGGGCGGGAAACACATGTGGATTAGAGAACCCCCTCAAAGAAACAGTAATTTACAAGCTAGGAAAATTTATTTCCGATATCTTTTTGCTTTTTTTAAAAGTCCACACCTATGAAAGTTCCATCTGTGTCTTGAGATTTCCAGCATTTTCTTTTGTAAATTTTATGTGTTTTCTCAATGTCCTTTGGAGTTATATACCATCTGAAAAACATTTTGAACCAATTTTCTCTTAATGTCTGGCTGACTGTAAGTTTGATATCTTTGTCCCACAGTTGTTCCTATGGTTGCATAGATATCTGTTCTTTAAGGTTTTGCATCCACTTAATCATACATTTTTTCACTTGTTCATCTTCCATTTTAGCTGGAGTAAAATCCTATATATCCATCCTAGTAAATGCTCTTTTTGTTTTATAACCAGCCGCTCAATTTCAGTCTCATCTCTTAGAACTCCACCTTCAATACTCATGATCTCCTTTAGTCTTGAGATAATATATCAGCCATTGAATGTTTACACCTCCATCTTTAATCTCTTGCCAAGACTTGATTTCCCCCTGAGTGCCATAAGTTAAAAATCATTTTTATTTCTTATATTCTTAGGACATAAGCAAAAAGTTTGTGGGGCTCAATAAATTCTGGCATGTAAACCATATTCTCAAAAGTCCATCTCTGGTTATGTGACTTCTTTCTTGTGTTATGAACTTTTTAGTTGATTTCTTAATCCATAAATAATTGTATAGGCCTTCATAAAGATCTGCTGATTCTAATTTTACTATTCTTTGTCATGAGTTTTTAATCCAGTCCACAATCCTGGACATGAAAACCACATCAGTTCAAATCCAAAAGCTGTGGCTCATGATGCAGATAAATTAAAACCACAGAGCCTAACTTGCATGAATGTGGACTCCTGAATTAATCATGACCATTGCAAAAGCTGTCGCAGCCTCACACGAGGGGCATTGCAGGGACAGGGAGCAAACCAGTTGTCTTTGGTTGGTCAGCTGACTCTTTGTGGAAAGAGTACCCCTATAGGACTTATTAATGTATTTGTGACTGACAGAACAAATCTGGAGAAAGAGAAACATTTTAAGGAAGTGGAAAATGATATGATGGTGGATTCTTCACTCACTATTTACAGATTGTCTCCTATCACTTTTCTCAGCCAACAGAGGTCCATTTCTTCTCTGCATGGAACCTTCTCTGATGCAACTTGCACTTGAGGAAGGCTTCTTCAGTAGGAGACACATGGTGTCATCATAGCTGAGTGGAGTGGAAGGGTACAGCCCTTTGTGTGTTGTCCAACCGTTGTCTGTGGAATGGAGGTTTTGCAGAGAGTGGGGAGGAGTCAACTATGCCTCCTATTATGTCAGGGGCAGTTGTGAATCTGTTTATGTTCCCTTATTGTATCTCATTTAGCCTTTGTTTTTGTTTCACTTTTCACCTGTTGTTGTTGGTTGCTGGCTGTGGTTTAGGGTTGTCAGCTCTGGATTGCGAAATACCTGGAGATTTTGGGGGTGGAGCCTGAGGAGGGCGGGGTTTGGGGAGGGGAGGGACTTCAGCAGCGTACAATGCCATAGAGTCCACCCTTCAAAGCAGCCCATTTTCTCCAGGGGAACTGATCTTGGCCATCTGGAGATCAATTGAAAAAGGGGGAGATCTTCAAGCCCCAGTGGAGGTTGACAACCCTACTATGGCTGATTATGGACAAGCAGGATCCAAGCCAACCCTAGCTTATGTTCTAATAAAGTTCTGCTCTTTTTTGGTACCAGTTGCTGTGGAGTTTAATCACTCCTCTCATACAATGATGGCTGTCATCTCTTCAGAACCCTGGAAGAAGGAGGAGGAGATTGGATTTATACCCCACCCTTCACTACCCAAAGGACTTAAAATCTCCTTTCCCCTCCCCTCCCCAGAACAGACACCCTGTGAGGTAGGTGGGGCTGAGAGAGCTCTGAGAGAAGTGCTCATGAGAGAACAAATCTGAGAGAACTTGTGTCTGACCCAAGGTCACACTAGCAGCTGCACATGGAGGAGTGGGGAATCAAACCTGGTTCTCCCAGATTAGAGTCCACGCTCTTGACCCCTACACCAAGAAACTGTTGACTGACTTCAGCCTGAAATCCAAATGCAAACTTCCACAACTGGAGGGTTGTGATTTTCATCCCTATTAGCAGCACAAAAAACAGCGACTAACCCACTAGGAAACATGTTTGTGGGTCAAACCTCAATTGCCTTTTTAATGGCCCCGGCAAACATTACTAGTCATTTGAATAAGCATGTCTGCATCAATTTTCCTAAACCACTAGGATCTTGGTATATCGTTTCCCAATCTGACACCTATTGGGCCATGTCGTATCAAGTTGCTTTTTGTTCTATTTTTTTCCCTAGCGCTCCCCCCGCCTTTTTTTGGTAACAAAACTAGAAGACAATGGATTCAGTAAATCAAAGCAAAATAAGCGATTAAGTACCTGATTTAATGCTGCGTCTTTATTCAGTTCAGATGGTCCTTGCTGGGTTGTATAATGCAATTCTGGGCAAGGAGATGTGATTTGCATGCAGCAGACAAGCACATTATAAAAATAATCTTAAATTATCAAGAGCTACAAGAGACACAAGGGAGCTGAAGCTATGGAATCAGGGGTCCTTTCGTAAAAAAAGAGGTGCAGGAGCTCATTAGCATAACTCATTTCCATATACCACACCCCCTGACGTCGCCGGAAGTGTCAAAAGGCCACACATCCCTGACGTCATGGGCAGTGTGTCAGAAGGCAAGACGGGAGGGAGGGAGGGAGGGAGGAAGGGGGGAAGGGGGGAAGGAAGGAACAGGAAGGTAGGTAGGTAGTTGGGGGGGGAGAGAGAAGAAAGGAAGGTAGGAAGGAAGGAAGGGGGGAGAGAGGGAGGAAGGGGGGGAAGGAAGGAACAGGAAGGTAGGTAGGTAGTTGGGGGGAGAGAGAGAAGGAAGGAAGGAAGGGGAGAGGGAGGGAGGAAGGGAGAGGGGAAGGAAGGAACAGGTAGGTAGGTGGGGGGAGAGAGGGAAGGAAGGGAGGGGCGCTTCTCCCCCCCACTGGGGCTGGCATTTCCCCCCCCCCTTGCTTGGGCCTGAGTGGCGTTAAGCCACTCAGGCCCAGCTTCTCCCTCCCTTGGGCTCGGGGAACTGGTGAGTGGGGGAGGGAGGGGGGGTTCTGGGGGTGACTGGGGGAGGGAGAGTTTTTTTCCCGGGGCCGGCGGCCAGCCGCGGAACCTGGGAAGGCGACTGGGGGAGGGAGGGTTTTTTTCCCAGGGCCGGCGGCCAGCCGTGGCCCCTGGGAAGGCGACCGGGGGCGGGACGGGGCTTCCTCGGCAGGGCCGGCGGCCAGCCGCGGCCCCGCGGAAGGCTTCGGGGGCTGGACGGGGCTCCTCGGCGGGGCCGGCGGCGGCCAGCCGCGGCCCCGCGGAAGGCTTCGGGGGCTGGACGGGGCTCCTCGGCGGGGCCGGCGGCGGCCAGCCGCGGCCCCGCGGAAGGCTTCCGGGGCGGGACGGGGCTTCCTCGGCAGGGCCGGCGGCGGCCAGCCGCGGCCCCGCAGAAGGCGTCCGGGGCGGGACGGGGCTTCCTCGGCGGGGCAGGCGGCGGCAAGCCGCGGCCCCGCGGAAGGCTTCCGGGGCGGGACGGGGCTTCCTCGGCAAGGCCGGCAGCGGCCAGCCGCGGCCCCGCGGAAGGCATCCGGGGCGGGATGGGGCTCCTCGGCGGGGCCGGCGGCGGCCAGCCGCGGCCCCGCGGAAGGCGACTGGGGGCGGGACGGGGCCCGCTCGGCCCCGCCCCCGGTTCCTTCTCTCCCGGAGCGGCGCTCCGGCTCGCTCCGGCCCCAACGGAGCCCTGCTCCTTGTACAAATAACTTCAAAATCTGATGAATGTATCTCTGGCATTCAATGTAACTCTTCTTACAGTTGCTATATCATGCTTTTATATGGTTGAGTACATATACAATGAAATGAAGCCACCTTCTATACAACTATAGTAAAAAGGAGCTCTATACTGCCACTCAGTGGGATTCCTCGTGAGTAACGCAGAAAGTCATTTTGTGTAACAAACTATTACAATATACAATTTCTTGTATAGTATTCATTGATTACTCTTTTCAATGATCTGTTGGTTACAGGATAGTGATATTTCTAGGTTTTAAAAAGTGATATCAGTACAGGGTCAGTTATCACTCCTTGTACAAACAACTTCAAAATCTGATGAATGTATCTCTGCCATTCAATGTAACTGCTCTTACAGTTGCTATATCATGCTTTTATATGGTTGAGTACATATACAATGAAATGAAGCCACCTTCTATACAACAATAGCAAAAAGGTGCTCCATACTGCCACTCAGTGGGATTCCTCGGGAGTAACGCAGAAAGTCATTTTGTGTAACAAACTATTACAATTTACAATCCAATGTATTTCTTGTATAGTATTCATTGATTACTCTTCTGTGAACTCTTGGTTAGACAACAGTGAAATTTCTACGTTTTACAAAGTGATATCAGTACAGTGTCAGTTATCACTCCTTGCACAAAGAACTTCAAAATCTGATGAATGTATCTCTGGCATTCAATGTAACTGCTCTTACAGTTGCTATATCATGCTTTTATATGGTTGAGTACATATACAATGAAATGAAGCCACCTTCTATACAAGTATAGTGAAAAGGTGCTCCATACTGCCACTCAGTGGGATTCCTCGTGAGTAACGCAGAAAGTCATTTTGTGTAACAAACTATTACAATATACAATTTCTTGTATAGTATTCATTGATTACTCTTTTCAATGATCTGTTGGTTACAGGATAGTGATATTTCTAGGTTTTAAAAAGTGATATCAGTACAGGGTCAGTTATCACTCCTTGTACAAACAACTTCAAAATCTGATGAATGTATCTCTGCCATTCAATGTAACTGCTCTTACAGTTGCTATATCATGCTTTTATATGGTTGAGTACATATACAATGAAATGAAGCCACCTTCTATACAACTATAGCAAAAAGGTGCTCCATACTGCCACTCAGTGGGATTCCTCGGGAGTAACGCAGAAAGTCATTTTGTGTAACAAACTATTACAATTTACAATCCAATGTATTTCTTGTATAGTATTCATTGATTACTCTTCTGTGAACTCTTGGTTAGACAACAGTGAAATTTCTACGTTTTACAAAGTGATATCAGTACAGTGTCAGTTATCACTCCTTGTACAACCAACTTCAAAATCTGATGAATGTATCTCTTGCATTCAATGTACTTGCTCTTACAGTTGATATATCTTGATTTTATATGGTTGAGTACATATACAATTAAATGAAGCCACCTTCTATACAACTACAGTAAAAAGGTGCTCCATACTGCCACTCAGTGGGATTCCTCGGGAGTAACGCAGAAAGTCATTTTGTGTAACAAACTATTACAATTTACAATCCAATGTATTTCTTGTATAGTATTCGTTGATTACTCTTCTGCGATCGCTTGGTTAGACAACAGTGAAATTTCTAGGTTTTCCAACGTGATATCAATACAGTGTCAGTAAACACTCGTTGTACAAATAACTTCAAAATCTGATGAACGTATCTCTTGCATTCAATGTAACTGCTCTTACAGTTGCTATATCATGCTTTTATATGGTTGAGTACATATACAATTAAATGAAGCCACCTTCTATACAACTATAGTAAAAAGGAGCTCTATACTGCCACTCAGTGGGATTCCTCGGGAGTAACGCAGAAAGTCATTTTGTGTAACAAACTATTACAATATATAATTTCTTGTATAGTATTCATTGATTACTCTTTTCAATGATCTGTTGGTTACAGGATAGTGATATTTCTAGGTTTTACAAAGTGATTTTAAGTACAGTGTCAGTTATCAGTCCTTGTACAACCAACTTCAAAATCTGATGAATGTATCTCTGGCATTCAATGTAACTGCTCTTACAGTTGCTATATCATGCTTTTATATGGTTGAGTACATATACAATGAAATGAAGCCACCTTCTATACAACTATACTAAAAAGGAGCTCCATACTGCCACTCAGTGGGATTCCTCGGGAGTAACGCAGAAAGTCATTTTGTGTAACAAACTATTACTATACATAATTTCTTGTATAGTATTCATTGATTACTCTTTTCAATGATCTGTTGGTTACAGGATAGTGATATTTCTAGGTTTTACAAAGTGATATCAGTACAGTGTCAGTTATCACTCCTTGTACAACCAACTTCAAAATCTGATGAATGTATCTCTGGCATTCAATGTAACTCTTCTTACAGTTGCTATATCATGCTTTTATATGGTTGAGTACATATACAATGAAATGAAGCCACCTTCTATACAACTATAGGAAAAAGGTGCTCCATACTGCCACTCAGTGGGATTCCTCGGGAGTAACGCAGAAAGTTATTTTGTGTAACAAACTATTACAATTTACAATCCAATGTATTTCTTGTATAGTATTCATTGATTACTCTTCTGTGAACTCTTGGTTAGACAACAGTGAAATTTCTACGTTTTACAAAGTGATATCAGTACAGTGTCAGTTATCACTCCTTGTACAAAGGACTTCAAAATCTGATGAATGTATCTCTGGCATTCAATGTAACTGCTCTTACAGTTGCTATATCATGCTTTTATATGGTTGAGTACATATACAATGAAATGAAGCCACCTTCTATACAAGTATAGTAAAAAGGTGCTCCATACTGCCACTCAGTGGGATTCCTCGGGAGTAACGCAGAAAGTCATTTTGTGTAACAAACTATTACAATTTACAATCCAATGTTTTTCTTGTATAGTATTCGTTGATTACTCTTCTGCGATCGCTTGGTTAGACAACAGTGAAATTTCTAGGTTTTCCAACGTGATATCAATACAGTGTCAGTAATCACTCCTTGTACAAACAACTTCAAAATCTGATGAACGTATCTCTTGCATTCAATGTAACTGCTCTTACAGTTGCTATATCATGCTTTTATATGGTTGAGTACATATACAATGAAATGAAGCCACCTTCTATACAACTATAGTAAAAAGGAGCTCCATACTGCCACTCAGTGGGATTCCTCGGGAGTAACGCAGAAAGCCATTTTGTGTAACAAACTATTACAATATATAATTTCTTGTGTAGTATTCATTGATTACTCTTTTCAATGATCTGTTGGTTACAGGATAGTGATATTTCTAGGTTTTACAAAGTGATTTTAAGTACAGTGTCAGTTATCACTCCTTGTACAAACAACTTCAAAATCTGATGAATGTATCTCTGGCATTCAATGTAACTGCTCTTACAGTTGCTATATTATGCTTTTATATGGTTGAGTACATATACAATGAAATGAAGCCACCTTCTATACACCTATAGTAAAAAGGAGCTCCATACTGCCACTCAGTGGGATTCCTCGGGAGTAACGCAGAAAGTCATTTTGTGTAACAAACTATTACAATTTACAATCCAATGTATTTCTTGTATAGTATTCATTGATTACTCTTCTGTGAACTCTTGGTTAGACAACAGTGAAATTTCTACGTTTCACAAAGTGATATCAGGACAGTGTCAGTTATCACTCCTTGTACAACCAACTTTAAAATCTGATGAATGTATCTCTTGCATTCAATGCAACTGCTCTTACAGTTGCTATATCATGCTTTTATATGGTTGAGTACATATACAATGAAATGAAGCCACCTTCTATACAACTATAGCAAAAAGGTGCTCCATACTGCCACTCAGTGGGATTCCTCGGGAGTAACGCAGAAAGTCATTTTGTGTAACAAACTATTACAATTTACAATCCAATGTATTTCTTGTATAGTATTCATTGATTTCTCTTCTGTGAACTCTTGGTTAGACAACAGTGAAATTTCTACGTTTTACAAAGTGATATCAGGACAGTGTCAGTTATCACTCCTTGTACAACCAACTTTAAAATCTGATGAATGTATCTCTTGCATTCAATGCAACTGCTCTTACAGTTGCTATATCATGCTTTTATATGGTTGAGTACATATACAATGAAATGAAGCCACCTTCTATACAACTATAGCAAAAAGGTGCTCCATACTGCCACTCAGTGGGATTCCTCGTGAGTAACGCAGAAAGTCATTTTGTGTAACAAACTATTACAATATACAATTTCTTGTATAGTATTCATTGATTACTCTTTTCAATGAGAGAGAGAGAATGAGAGAAAGAAAGAATGAGAGAAAGAAAGAATGAGAGAAAGAAAAAAAGAAAGAAAGGGAGGGAGGGAGGGAGGGGAAAAAGAGAGAGGAAGGAAGGAAGAAAGGAGAGAGAAAGAAAGAGAGAGAGAAAAAAGAAAGAGAGAGAAAGGGAGAGGGGAAAGGAAGGGGGAGAGAAGAGAGAGAGAGAAAGAGAGAGAGGAAGGAAGGAAGGAAAGAAGGAAAAAAGAGAGAGAAAGAGAAAGAGAAAAGAGGGAGGGAGGGGAAAGAAAGAAAGAATGAAAGAAAGAAAGGGGGAGAGAGAGAGAGAGAGAGAAAAGAGATGGGGGGGAAGCACTTACCGGGAGCAGGGAGAGTATAGGCATGGTAACAAGCCTGATGGGGAGAGCTGGGGCCCCTCCCTTTGAGTACAAATTGCTGGGAGCCCAGGCCTCACGCTCGATCTCTGTGCAGAGATCCAGAGCGCGGGGCCCTTTCCCGTCGGCTCTTTGCACTTAAAGGGAAAGCTCCCTTTGAGTGCAAAGAGCTGGGAGCCCAGGCCTCGTGCTCGATCTCCACACGGAGATCCAGAGCATGGAGCCCTTTCCTGCCGGCGGGGAGGGGCGGGGCAGGCTCTGACGCCAGCCTGAAAGCCGTTCCGGTGTGTTCTGGCCCAAAAAGAGCCCTGGGTAATCCAAACTACTTTCTTTCATATTGGTTGCAACCGACATACCATAAAGACCACCTCAAGAACATAAGAACATCAGAAGAACCCTGCTGGATCAGACCAGTGGTCCATCTAGTCCAGCATCCTGTCTCACAGAGAGGCCAACCAGTTCCTCTGGTGGGACAACAACAGGGCATAGAGGCTGAAGCTTTCCTCTGATAAGAAGAGATCTGCTGGATCGTACCAGTGAGGGTCCAACATCCTGTTCCACACTCTGGATGGCCAACAACAGGGCACAGAAGCCAAGGCCTTCATAAGAACATGAGAAGAGTCTTGGTGGATCAGACCAGTATTCCAGCTAGTCCAGCATCCTAAGAACATAAGAAGGGTCCTGCTAGATCAAACAAGTGGTCCATCCAGTCCTGTCTCACACAGCAGCCAACCAGTTCCTCTGGATGGCCAACAACAGGGCACAGAGGTCGAGGCCTTCATAAGAACATCAGAAGAGCCTTGGTGGATCAGACCAGTATTCCAGCTAGTCCAGCATCCTAAGAACATAAGAAGAGTCCTGCTAGATCAAACAAGTGGTCCATCCAGTCCTGTCTCACACAGCAGCCAACCAGTTCCTCTGGATGGGCAACAACAGGGCGTAGAGGCTGAGGCCTTCCCTTGATGTTGCCTCCTGGCTCTGGGATTCAGAGGCACTAACCCTCAGCTTCCATGGCTAGTCGCCACTGACAAACCTCTCCTCCATGAATCTAATCCCCCTTTAAAGCCATGTATGCCTGTGGCCATCACTACATCCTCTGGCAGCCTTCTCCCATATGAACCTCTAGTCATCTTCACTCTAGTCATCTTTAGAGGCCCTGCTTTGGCTGCTCCTGCTATCTGAGGCTAAACAGGTGGCAACCCATAAAGGACTTTCTAAGTCATGTTGCCAAAACCTTAGAACTCCCTCCCCAGGGAGAGTCAACCATCTCCCTCTATCATTGTCGTCCACCAGCAAGTCTACAGCAGACCCTCATTTGGGTTCATCACCCAGCCGCCCAAGCCGCCAGCTCAACTATCTGCACAAGCCAAAAGTCATTAGGAGAACACAGATGGGCACAAGCAAGCAAACTCATCTGAGGCCCATTCACACATACGTCAACTGATATCTCCGTGACAACTAACCACTGAATGTGTGGAATGAGGCCATTGCCATGTCTTCTGTGAGGTGATATGAATGTAGGGTTGTCAACCAGGGGGGTCCTGGAGATCTCCTAGAATTACAGCTGATCTCCAGACTTCCAAGACCAGTTCCCCTGGAGAGACTGGCAGCTTAAGAGAATGGACTCTAAGGCACTGGGCCTAGCTGAGGTCCCTCCCCCTCCCCAGGCTCCACCCCCCCAAAAAAATTTCAGGAATTTGCTTGTCTGGTCTTGGCAACCCTATCTGAACAGGTTTTGGCAGACATTTAGGGTTGCCAGCTCTGGGTTGGGAGACAACTGGAGATTCTAGGTTGGGGCCTCAGGAGGGTGGGGTTTGAGGAGGGGAGGTGCCTCAGCAGGGTATCATATCATAAAGTCAGTCCACACTCCAAAGCAGCCTTTTTCTCCAGGAGAACTGACCTTGGTCATGTGGAGATCTCCAATGGAGACTGGAGGTTGGCAACCCTGATTTACAACCCTCATAGCCCAGTCATACATGCAAGTCATCATTAGATGTTGCAGCCGGTGACACCCCCCCCCCACAAAAGACAGCTGAGAAAGGCAGGAAAGTCGCTCACATGGAGGGGAGGCCTACCTGAACCCCCTCTCGGAAGGCAGCCTCCACTTGAGCTTTGAGAATGTTACATTTCAAGTGGTCCGGTGCAGCATAAGGTGACTCTGGAGGAGGGTGGAGGCTCTTCTCTAGACCCTTCTTATCTTCACCCTGCTATTAACAGAAGAAGACACAATAATGTATTAAAAAAATATATGAGGAGACTCTGTGTGTGTGTGCGTGTGTGTGTGTGTGTGTGTGAACAGGGTTATATATGCTGCGTTGCATGTTTGTATGTTATGCACCATCAAGTCGCTTCCAGCTTATGGCAACCCTGTGCATTCTTGACCTCTGAAATATCCTGTTGTTAACAGCCTTGCTTGGCTCTTGCAGACTGAAGGCTGCGGCTTCCCTTATTGAGTCCGTCCATCTCAGGTTGGGGCTTCCTCTTTTCCTGCTGCCTTCAACTTTTCCTCGCATTCTGGTCTTTTCCAGTGAGTCTTCCAGCCCGTTTACAGGATGGGTGGGATATAAATGCAAAAAATAAATAAATGGCCACAGTATGAAAGCCTCAGTTCTCGCTTCTCATGAGAATTCAGGTTCGTTGCATTGAAGCTTTAGGCTTCCTGCATTAAACCTTTATGAACAAAATGCAAAAACATTTCCCTGGTTTATTTCTGATAATGAGACATTAATAGAAATCAACTCCAAGATCAGGGGTCCTTTGGGGCCGGAGTGAGGCGGAGCGATGCTCCGCCAGCTCAGGTGTGGGCAGTAGGGCAGCCACGGGCCGAATCAGATTCTCTGATCTGATTCGGCCCGCCGCCAAATTGCCACCGAAATTTGATGGCAGCTTTAAAAGTGGCTGTAGGGGAGGGGGTTTGAGGGAGAGGCTCCAAACTTGCAGGGTAGCTGCTGGAGCCTCTCCCCCAAATACCCACCAAGTTTCAAGAAGATTGGACTAGGGGGTCCAGTTCTACAAGCCTCCAAACAGGTTGCCCCCATTCCCTCCATTGTTCTCTATGGTGGGAAAAAGTAACGTTTCCCCCCACCATAGAGAACAATGGAGGGCATGGGGCAACCTGTTTGAGGCCCCGTAGAATTGGACCCCATGGTCCAATCTTCTTGAAACTTGTTGGGTATTTCGGGGAGAGGTCCCAGAAGGTACCTTGCAAGTTTGGAGCCTCTCCCTCAAACCCCTTCTCCTCCAGCCCCTTATATACTCTATGAGTTTTTGCCATTGATTTCTTTTTTTTATTATATTTTATTAATTTTAGATTATTAAACTTAACAATAGTATCAACAACATTTCAATAGATAGAAGAACTCTAAGATGTAATAGCCCATAAGGCTCATACAAACATAATGAAATAATATACAAACTTATCATCCATCAAATCTAATTCAAAAATTTTTTTTCAATCCAATATTACAGTTATATTATTTATTTAGTTTTCCCATTTAACCAATTATACATTTTTGCCCAAACTATCGGCCCGTTATGCTAATGAGTTATGCTAATAGGTATGCAAATGAGCTCCTGCACCTCTTTTTCTACAAAATGACCCCTGTCCAAGATTGTTAAATAAAGCTAACAAATATTAAAATCATTTATTGTTTAATGAGATCAGTAACTTTGTGGCCAAAATGGTGGATGGGAAAGAGGGTTGCCAACCTCCAGGTGGACCCTGGAGATTTTGTTTTCAATTACAACTGATATCTAGACAACACGATCAGTTCCCCTAAACAAAATGGCTGCCTTGGAGGCCACTGAGTTCCCTCCCCTCCACAAACCTCCCTTCCCTAGGCTCCACCCCCAAATCTCCAGGATTTTCTCAACATAAAGTTGGCTACCATTGGCTATCAAAGGCATGAGGCTGTCTTAACCTTATATCCATGAAGTAAAAGAGCAACTAACTTCAAGTTTAAAGGCCTTTCATCATTTACCTCAAGGTTAACTTTGGAATTAGGGAGGAATCAATAGATTCATTTCCTATTTTAATTTCTCCCTTTGCTCAGTTATTTAGTATATTCAATCTGGTTTTTCTACATCTCAGAAACTGCTGCTCATGGTCTACACTAAACCAGAGAATTGAAAGGAATTCAAGGAAACCTTTCCTGATATGATTTTCAGTAAAGGCTTGGGAACTGGGGTTGCCAACTCTGGGGTGGGAAATACCTGGGGAGCCTGAGGGGGGCGGGGTTTGTGGACAGGAGGGCCCTCAGTGGGGAATAATGTCATGCAGAGTCCACCCTCCAAATTGGCCGTTTTCTCCAGGGGAATTGATCTCTGTCACCTGGGGATCCGTTGTAATAGAAAGCTGGCAACCCTATTGGGAACTGTGCACACGTTTAATGTAGATGAGTGTCAAAGCTGAAGAGAGAGGATGTACAACTAGTGCCTTAAAAAGATGGCTAGTTTGTAGGACAGCCAAATTCTTGATGTTCTCCTGCACTTGGCAGCGGGAAAGGCAGAAAAGAAGAACAGGTTTTCTCCTTTTATTGGTGGGACAATTAAGCCGTGGGGAGGGAAGGCAGCACGGTGTGGTCTGCTCGCGTCAGATCTCAGGAGCTCAGCAGGGCTGGTACTTGGAAGGAAGACCCCCTGAGGAAGACTCTGCAGAGGAAGGCCAATGGCCAGCCACCTCTGCTTCTTGCCCGCCTTAGAAGCCCCCTTGCTGGGGTGGCCATGAGTCGCCATGTGACTTGACAGCTCTTTATATGCACACACAATTCAGCCGGGAGGAGAATTCTCGCAGAGGCCTGGTCGCCTGGGTCCTCAGCCAGCCTGGTAAAATGGGGAAGCCTGTAGGGGCCACTGAGCAGACTAGTATTTGTCCTCAGTTAAAGCTTTTATTCAGTGAGGAAGTTAAACAGTGGGAAAATATGTCTCCCTAATTCCTAAACCACCAATAGAAAAGAGCAGGAATCCAGTAGCACCTTAAGGATGAATCAAAATTGTGGCAGGGTAAATGCTTTTGTGAGTCACCGCTCACTTCTTCAGAGCCAGCCAAGTAATCTAAATCCCTAATGGCCCCTATCTTTGGCTTTATTTGCCACCTCTGTGGACTCAATCACAATATTTGAGGACAGAAAATTAATCAGAAAATCAATACTGAGGACAGAAAATTAATCAAAAGGAAGACCTAACCCTCTAATTAGCCAATTTTCTCATCATCCTGATTTCACTTAGCTGCTTTTGTTTCTCTCTGGCATATTGATCTGCAAGCAGTCAATTGCTACCCAGTGAAACTTCTAGGGCCACAATCCAACATGTGTCCACTGAGGGATACTTCTCCCTGCGTAGGATTTTAATCTTAGGTGTCCACATAAAAACCCTGGCTTTTCTTGCACAAAGCAGTAGCGGGCTAGTTAACAGTCGATAGTAGCTGTTTTGTTAACAGTCTGTACATTGTCACCCAAATGAGATGGATGATCTTTAATTAGCTAACAACTTGCTTTTTTTTCAACAGGAAAATAGTTTGTGGTTAATTGGATAGCTCTAAAAATAATGGCTTATTAATTTGTTCAGTTTGGTGACTGTGCACAGATGTATTGTTAAGGGCTCATACATGTGTGGATATCTCTTAATCAGAGGACACATGTTGGGTGCTGGCTGCATATATGAGCCGTCTCCATCAAAAAGTCTTGCTAACTGGAAAACCCTTTTAGACTTTTTGCATGAAACTGAAAAAGATTAATTGATGACTTATGGTTGTGAAGAATAAGAGGGGAAAAGATTATAGATAAACGAGGGAATCTATTATGTAATTATAGAGAGGGTGATTAGAGTAAACCAAGTTGTCAGTCGTAGATGAAAATTGATATTCCCTTATTTTGCTTCTACTTTTCATGTTTTTCTCACTTCTTTTTTTATTCCATTTTTTGTGTTTTCTGGGTTTTTTAATGTATGTTGTTTTAAAAATCTTAATAAAAATTAACATTTTAAAAAAGTCTTGTGTCTGAGTGGGCATCATGTGATCCCAAAGCCATGGGAACTGTGAAAGCTCATTCTCATGAGACTTCCATCAATGAGCAATGGAGATGCATGTGTGAAACAGAACTTAGCGGCCCAGTCTTGGACAGCCATCTTTACTGCAAAGAAATACCCATTACCTACTTGGGGAAGTGGCTAGAGGGGGGGAAAGGCAGGGGCAGAGAGGGAAGCCAACGAAGTCTGTTACCCAAATTGGCAGTCTCCTGTTTAACTGGGGGAAATTAGCTTAACCGGAGACAAGTGAGAGGGGGTAACTAGGGATCTCCACTTATGTATACCAGGATATTCCCTTAGACAATTCTCAAATTAAACCAGGCTGAAGTTCAACTGGAAAGCTGTTTTATTATAAAAGAATAAAAGAGCAAAACATACGCATAAAACACACGGAAAACACACAAGCTAGCTAAGAGGAAATCAAGAAGGAGGGAGAGACAGTGATCTGGGGAAAAGTGATATTTACTGATCTCTGAGAATGAGGTCCATGGAAGGCAGCTAGCAAAACAGCCAGCGTTTCTTGAAGAGAAGGAGAGGACTCACATGCAAGTGGGATGTGATGTTTAGTGCCGAGAACACACACAGACAGACTGTTTGGCACAGAGAGCCAGTTTGGTGTAGTGGTTAAATGTGCGGACTCTAATCTGGGAGAACCAGGTTTGATTCCTGGAAAGTACTGGAGTCGGGAGGTGAGTTGTATGATGATCATAGCAAAGACTTTATTAGTGAATCAGCATGTTCAGGAGATGGTCAGATCAAGCATGCAGCCAGGGCTCCAGGGCCCTGCTTATATGCCGGCCGGAGCCACACCTCTGGCCGCACCCAAAATACCTGATAGGGCTTAGCATATGCGCATAGTTCTGATAGGGCCTTAGGTCTTAAGTTGTAGTTCATAGGTCCCCCGCGGAAGACCTAGGCTGGCTATTGGTGGTCGTTTTGGATCTGACTGTCTATTGTTCTACCTAGCTGAAGCTCAGGTAGAATCGGGCCATGTGCTCTGACCGCATGGCGGTCGCCATTTCGTGACTAGTACACAACACCCCTCCCCCCATAGTTCGGTCCCACTCGGCAGACATAGTCCTGCAGGTACTCTGGCCGGCGACGTTCGCGGCCCGAGCGCCGGGGCGTTGCAGGTCACGGGGCCTCGGCAGGCCCTGGGATCGGGGTGCCCTCTTGGTTGCTTTCGGGAGTGCTGGGCCGCGGCTTGGACGGCGCTCCGTCCACGGGCTGCTCCTCCGGTAGGGATTCTGAGGTTTCATCCTCCGGATCAGGGTCCCCTAGCTGGGTTGGTGACGGCTCCGCGGGAAGTGCTGACTCGGGAACACTTGGTGTGCGCCGCCGGAACTGATCGATGTGGCGCTGCCAGGTTGCTCCTTCTTCCGTCCCGACCTCGTACGAGAGCAGGCCAGTTGCTTGGATGATCCATGCCGGGATCCACCCTGGGCCCCGGGCGTAGTTCCGGGCGTAGACGGGGTCCTCGGGTGCGAAACCTCGGGCAGCTGGCCGGAGCTCTGTCCTCGCTTCGGCATCGATGGCGCAGTCGGGGTGGAGACGATCCAGTATGGTGCCGAGTCGCCGGCCCATCAACAACTCCACTGAGCAGTGACCCATTCCCGTGTGTGGGGTGTTGTGCTGGCTGAAAAGGAATTTGATTAGCTGCAGCTCCCAGTCCCCGGTGTCCATCCTTTTGATGGCGTCTTTGGTTGTACGAACCATCCGTTCTGCCTGTCCATTGGTAGCTGGGTGGAACGGTGCCGAGCGGATGTGCCGGATGCCGAACAGGTCTGTGAAGCGCTGGAACTCTCCCGATGTGAAGGCCATTCCGTTGTCTGTCACAAGCGAGTCTGGCACTCCGTGGGTGGCGAAGATGCGCCACAGGGCTCTCTTGGCCGCCTCGGTCGAGGTAGACTGCACTGGGACTACCTCCAGCCACTTACTGTAGCTATCCACAACAATAAAGAACAACTGCCTCTGGACTGGCCCAGCGAAGTCGAGATGGAGTCGCGACCATGGTTTGTCAGTTGACTCCCAGGCCCGGACGGGGGCATGGGGAGGATCGGGCCGCGACTCTTGGCATTTGCTGCATTTGTGTACCCGATCCTCAATCTCCTTGTCTATGCCTGGCCACCACACGTAGCTGTGGGCCAAGGCTTTCATCCGGACGATTCCGGGGTGTGCCTCATGGAGGGCTGCTAGTACCCTCGGGCGGAGCGGCTCAGGGATGACTACCCTCGACCCCCAGAGCAAACACCCCTTGTGGGTGGAGAGTTCATGTTTCCAAGCTGTGAAAGCGGCGAACTCCTGGCCCAGATGGTCAGGCCACCCCCTCCCCACCCAGTTGGAAACCCGGGAGAGGACGCGGTCCCGCGCCGTGCGGCGGGCCACATCGGGTACCTGTACCGGGTGATCCGGAAGATCTTCGAGGAGGGCCACGTAGAATGCAGGAGCCGGGTCGGGGTCGCAGTCCGGGAGGGGCAAGCGGCTGAGGGCGTCGGCGTGGCCCATGGTTTTCCCGGGGCGGTGGATGAGGTCGTACTGGTAACCTGCAAGAAAAATAGACCACCGCAGGACCCAGGGGGACAGCATCTGGGGCATCTGGCGGTGTGGGGCGAGCAGCCCAAGAAGCGGCTTATGGTCCGTGGCGACCGTAAATGCCTTGCCGTAGAGGTAATCGTGGAATTTTTTTACCCCTGCCACTATCGCCAGAGCCTCCTTGTCTATTTGGGCGTAATTCCACTCCGCCTTTGACAGTGTCCGGGAGTAGTAGGCCACGGGCACCTCCCTACCGTTTGGCAGACGATGGCCCAGGACAGCCCCCACCCCGTATGGAGATGCATCGCATGCAAGGACCACCGGCAAAGACTCGTCGAAGTGTGCCAAGACCGCGTTAGACGCCAACAAGTCTTTAACTGCTGTGAAAGCCCTGTTGTGTCACGGCCCCCAAGCCCATTTTACCCCTGTGTCCAGTAACCTATGGAGGGGCTCGGCGACCGCCGCCTTGTGTGGCAAGAACGCGTGGTAGAAATTGAGGAGGCCCAAGAATGCCTGGAGCTCCGCTTTTGTTGTCGGGGTCGGTGCCTCCGTGATGGCTTTCACCTTCTCCTTGGTGGGGTGGATGCCCTGTGCATCCACGTGGAACCCCAGGAACGTTACTGAAGGTACTCCCAAGGTGCACTTGTCCTTTCGCACCTTGAGACCGGCGTCCTGGAAACGCTGCAGAACGGCTCGTAAGTGTGTCTTGAAGGTGGCGACGTCCGGAGCCGCAATGAGGACGTCATCAAAAAATGGCTTCACCCCTGGAATGCCTTTTAAAACAGAGTCCATTAGTTGCTGAAACAGACCAGGGGCAACGCTGACCCCAAACTGGAGCCTTTTCATTTTGAAAGCGCCCTTGTGTGTTGCTATGGTTTGAGGTTCTGCGGTTGCCTCGTCTACTGGGAGCTGTTGATAGGCTTGAGCCAAGTCCAGCTTCCCAAAGATCGTGGCTCCCGCTAGGGATGCTAGCACATGGCTGATCACTGGTACCGGGTAAGAGTGGTCCTGTAATGCCCGATTCAGAGTACATTTGTAGTCCACGCAGATGCGGACCTCCCCATTAGACTTCAACGGGGTCACTATAGGGGTTTCCCATTTTGCATGGGGAACTGGCTCCAGCACGCCTTGAGCCACGAGTTTGTCTAGTTCCGCCTCCACCTTGGGCCGCATTCCTAAAGCCGGCCACCGGGCTGGCACCCAGATCGGGCGTACGGCCGGATCCAGGTCCAGGGAGACTGGAGGACCCCGGTAGGAACCGAGGGTGCCGTCAAAGATGGCTGGGAATTCCGCACAGACTGAGTCGTAATTTGCTAACTCTACTTTGTGAACCCCTGTCATGCCCATCCCCAGGGGCTTGTACCAAGCGTGCCCCAGCAGACTGTTGAGGTCCCGCTCCACCACTAGTAGGTCGAGGGATTTGCATACACCCTGGTATTGCACCTGAACCTGCGCCAGTCCCTTGATGGTGACCGGGTTTTTCTGAAAGTCCCGGAGCACGAGGGCAGTTGGCCAGCGCAGCCGGGGGCTCCGCTGCGGAAACAGTTTTTTAAAAGTGGCCGCTGAGACTATGGAGTAGGCAGACCCGGAATCAACCTCCATGCAACAGGGGGTGCCCCCGATCCGCAGGTTAACCTGGATTGCTGCGGGGAGGGGCTCTCGTAGTTGGAATACCTGGGTGGCCGAAGAGGTGCTGTCAACTGCCTCATAGTGGGCGGTGGAGGCCGTGGAGGACTGTCGCGCATTCCAGGAGCAGCAGGCCCTGGCGATGTGCCCCGTCTTCCTGCACATTCTGCAGACGGCATCCCGGAAACGGCAGGAGCGTCTCTCGTGGGGGTCCCTGCAGCTAGCGCATGTAGGGGGCAGCCTGCTGGGGTTGGAAGAAGTGGAGGCGGCGGCGGCCGTGGTGTGCCGGGCGCGGCCTCGAGACTCACCCTTCTGCGCGCGCCGGCGTAGCTGGTGGACGTCTTCGTCCTCATCTGTCTCAGACCCGGAGGAGGCGATGCGGTGGACCTTGGATGCCTGCTTGTCCTTGTAGGTCGCCTCGAACGCAATGGCAGCCTGCAGTACCTTCTCGAGGGTTGGCTCGGGGGTGGTGATAAGCTGGCGGCGGAGCTTGGCTTCTCTTACCCCTGCCATGAAGCTGCCTAGCAGGTTGTCCTCCACGTTCTTAAACTCACACCCGACTGCCAGGTGGCGGAGGTCGGCCAGGAACGTGGCGGCATTCTCTCCCGGTTGCTGCTTCCGTTCGAGGAACTGGACCCGGAACGCCAACATGGATGGTTTTGGCGCGAAGTAGTTCCCGAGCAGCTTCTTGAGGTCATCGTAGGAGACGTCCAGCAGGTCTCGGGGTGCTATGATATTCTGCGCGATGTGCATTGTCTCGATGCCGCAGTGGCCCATTAGCCAGGCCCTCTTCAGGGTGGCCTCGGTGACTCCGTGCACCGTCAGGAGGAACTCGAGCTGCCTGACCCATGCGTCCCAGTGCTCGGGCTTGGAGGTGTCGAATGGAGGGATGTTTCCCGCTGCGGCAGCCATGTTTGCCGAGGCAGGAGCGAGGTTGCGAGCGATGGGGCTTGTTGAGCCGGCGGCTCGGTGCTCAGAGCTCCACTGCTCGGCACGGCTGATGAGTCGCTCATCGGGATCCCACCTTCGTCGCCAGTGGAACGTACTGGAGTCGGGAGGCGAGTTGTATGATGATCATAGCAAAGACTTTATTAGTGAATCAGCATGTTCAGGAGATGGTCAGATCAAGCATGCAGCCAGGGCTCCAGGGCCCTGTTTATATGCCGGCCGGAGCCACACCTCTGGCCGCACCCAAAATACCTGATAGGGCTTAGCATATGTGCATAGTTCTGATAGGACTAGTACACAACAATTCCCCACTCCTCCACTTGCACGTGGCTGGATGACCTTGGGCAAGCCATAGCTCTGTACCAGCTGTTCTCTCAAGGACAGCTTGGGAAAGAGCTCTCTCAGCCCCACCTACCTCACAGGGTATCTGTTGTGGGGAGGGGAAGGGAAAGGAGTTTGTAAGCTGCTCTGAGACTCCAAGTGAGTGAAGGGCAGGGTATAAATCCTATCTCTTCTTCTTCTTCTATGTACTCCAAATATAGGGCAAAATGCTCTCTGAGGGTAGGCTGATGTGCTTGCCCCAAAACAATACCTTGATGGGCTTTTGGAGGATGGATAAATCTTTGGGTGAAACCTCGATGAGATTGCTTAATATGAAATAAAGTGATACTGTTCCTTGATAATCCTTGATTACAGGATGGGAGAAACTACTGGGTTGTATGAATAGTTGTTAAGTGTTACTAAACTGGGGTAAGGGAGACCATGACTGGTTGCGGACTAGGTTAATCTAAGGTGAGGTAATGTTTTCTTGGGAGACCCATCGTTGTCAATTATGCATCACTTTAGTGTGGGGAGGAGGTTCGTTAGTGAGCCAGCCATTCTGGTTCACCTTCCAAAATATTTTCCCCAGCTCTTACCCGGCCAGCATTTATTTAGTTTGTACCAGCTCCACTTTAGTTTCAGTCTTAGGCACTGCGCATACAATTTCGGGATGATATTAAAGAAGGGTGTTTATCTCTAAGCGCAAGCTGCACCCCCAGCAGGAGGAGGGTCTGACTGCTAACAAGACCGGGGGAACTGTGCCAGAGTGGCCCCATGAGTATGTAACACGTGTCCATTCCATGCTAAATGCCACAGGAGGCCTGCAACTGAAATACTGTTCTATACCTCTGCACATGTTCCCGATCAAATTGAAGGATGGAGTCTAGCAAATCAGAGGGTACAACAGTACGGGTAAGTTTGCCAACCTCCAGGTGGTGGCTGAAGATCTCCTGGGATTATAACTGACCTCCAGGCAACAGAGATCAGTCCCCCTGGAGAAAACGGCCACTTTGGAAGGTGGACTTTGCGGCATCGTACCCCCATTCAGCAGTGCCAAAGAGGTTTATGACAGTGACCAAATTTTGCCCTCTGCCTTGCGCCCACTTTATATGGTGCAACAAAGTCTTCCCACTTGCGCTGCTCAAAGCTTTGCCATAGACCCGTATCGTTTTTGTGGATGAGTTTGAGCCAACTGTTTGAGGCAACTGCTTGAGTTCACTCTGTTCTCCCAGACGGTGTCAGAGAGAATCATAGCCTTATGCTCTCCGATTCACCTCTGGGGACCTTTGATGTCTCATTTGTATTAATTAAAATGGCCCAGTAGCACTCAGAAGAGTAAAGTACGTTCCATTAATGTACACGGTTTTATTTGGCTTTTTCTCATCTTGTTATCTAATTAAATATATGAATACAAAGACAAGGACAGACATTTGGATCCCACAGATTATTTGGCAGGAGGGTTGCCATGGCACCCTGGGGAAGATGTCTCTGCCACCCTTCCCAGCACAGACTTGAGTTCAGTCACCTTTGAACACAAACAACAAGACACCACTTCTGAGAAAGAGAGAGAGAGAGAGATATTTCATGAAAATGTATTGGGTCCAATGCTCCCTCTAAGCTGTGGAGTTTTGTGAGCAAAAATTCTACTTGGTGAGCTGCTGGCATTAAAGTTGTGAGCGAGCAATTTGGCTACTGCATGAATTAGTTTGCTCTGGAGCCATCCTTCCTGAGCCATGACAAAAATGTGTGAGCCAGAGGCTAAAAAAACTGTGAGCTAGCTCACACTAACTCAGCTTAGAGGGAACACTGACTGGGTCCCAACCACCTCAACCCAAGCTTACCCTTTGGAAGTAAAGAGACTTAAAACAGACGCCCACCTAAGTGTGTGGAGGACTGCAGTGTGTGTGTGTGGGGGGGGCAAACAGCAGAAGCAAGTGAGGGGAAAATAAGGGGCAGAGGGGAACCTTTGATTTTAAAACTACATTCAAAAAGAAGAAATTGGCTCCCAGTGTTTCATGAGACAGGCCCAAGGGGATTACACTCGACTGGAAGCTAGGGTTGCCATCTCTGGGTGGGGGAGTTTCAGGAGATGAAAGCAACGGAGCCTGGGGAAGGCAGGGTTTCAAGAGGGGAGGGCCCTCAGCAGGCTAGGATACCATAGAGCCCCCAGTTCCTCCAGGGGAACTGAACTTTGGCTACAGGGTGTAGGCTGCCAGATCCTCCCTAGCCACCAGTAGGTTATTTGGGGGGGGGGGGTTACCAGATCCTGGTTGGGAAACTCCTGGAGATTTGGGGACAGAGGACTGGGACCTCAGTGGGTTATAATGCCAGAGAGTCCACCCTCCAAAGCATCTGTTTTCTCCAGGGGAACTCATATTTGTAGTCTGGAGATCAGCTGGGATTCCAGAGGATCCCCAGGTCCCACCTGGAGGCTGGCATCCCTAGGAGGGGAGGGACCTCAGCAGAGTTCAAGGCCACAGAGCTCCCCCGCCAAAGCATCTCTTTTCTCCAGGGGACCTGCTCTCTGTAGTCTGGAGAGGAACTGTAATTCTGGAGGATCCCCAGGTCCCATACCTGGAGGCTGGCATCTCTAACAGGGCGGTGTTTGTGAAGATAAATTGGAGGAGAGAAGGCCTGTGTAAGCTGCCTTGGGTCACGATCAGGGAGACAGGCAGGGTTTAGATGAAGGAAGTAAATGTTTGTGAAGAGACATGGGATGGGAAATTGAAGGGAAATACCCTCCCTGCTTGTGCTGTTTCCCCTCACCTTGGAGCTGAGTTACATCTCTGATCTAATCCCTGCAGTGTTGATAAGAGCAACTGGCTCCTTGCAGGTTACTTGAGCAGTTCAAGAGGGCATCATCCTCTCTGCTTTGGCTGGGGGCCTGCGGTGCACTAAGCCAGCTCAAGAGCTACTTGCAGCTCAAACGGAACAGCTTTTGTGGGACTGTAAAAGATCCGCCTGGCTGGCATAGGCTGGGAGATCCCTGGAGATTTGGGGGGAGGAGCCCAGGGAGGGTGGGGCTTTGGGAGAGGAGGGACCTCAGCAGAGTATGATGCCACAGAGTCTGCCCTCCATAGCAGCCATTTCCTCCAGGGGAACTGATCTCTGCAGTCTGGAAATCAGTTGTAATTCTGGGTAACCTCCAGGCCCCACCTGGAGACTGGCAATCCAAGCCCCTGATAGAGATGCCCATGCTGTACCTTGTTCATGTTGATGTGCAGCGCTGGCCATGGCCCAACTGCTTTCCCTGTCTCCACTTCCACCTTCTTCAGATGGACAGAAGCACTGTCGTAAAGGCGAGGAACTCCTGGATGCCCAGAATTAGCAAAGAAAACAGTCTGAAAGCAAAGTAAAAAACCCTGCAAACCTAACCACTGGACAAAGTTTACACACGGTTATAAACTGACATCACAATCACACTCATCCCCTTTTGACAATAGCAGCTTGTAACATTTGCAACAACGAAGTTTTAAAATGGACTGAACGTAGGGCGACTAACTCCTGGAGATTAGGGGGGAGTGCCTGTAGAGGAGGCAATTTGTGGAGGGATTTCATCTACAATCTATGGTATACCATAGAGTTTGCCTTCTGAAGCTGCCTTTTCCTCCAAGGGAGCCGATCTCTGTTGTCTGGAGAAAAGTTGCAATTCTGGGAGAACTCCAGATTCTGCCTGGAGGATGGCAACTCACACTGAAAGGGATTTTCCCCTACCTAGCAAAAGGAACTGTAGCTGTTCCTCATACAGACTAGGATCTGGGAGTCCCAGGTTCGAATCCCCCACTCTGCCATGGAAACTTGCTGGGTGACCTTGGGCCAGTCACACGCCCCCAGCCTCATCTACCTCAGAAGGTTGTGATGAGGATAAAATGGAGAAGAACATGCCACTTAGGGTCCTCACTGAAGATGTAAAAAAAAATATCTCACACACACATGCACACACACACACTGAAGTCAAGAAGGCCATGAGGTTAAAGCTCTCCTACTGGAGGTATCTCCCATTACAGATTTAGATACCTCAGAGTTAGGCATCAGGCTGCCAGCTCTGGGCTGGGAAATACCTGGAGATTTTGGGGGTGGAGCCTTGGGAGGGGGAGGTTTGGGGAGGGGAGGAGCCTCAGCAGGACTGTAATGCCATAGAGTCCCCCTTCAGAGCAGCCATTTCTTCCAGGCGAACTGGTCTCAGGAGATCAGTTGTCGGAGTGGGAGATCTCCAGGGCATCCCTGGAAGATGGCATCCCTGGCTTAGACAACCTTTTGGCCCAGCCATTAAAAGACTACAGCACTGACCCTCACAGATATGGGTGTGCTGGCAAACAAACGGGGGCAAAGACGAAGGTAGCCCATGGCCGGACACACGTTTCGGAGGGTGCCTGTATTGGTCTGCAATCGAACAGCCAGATTTGAGTCCAGCAGAGCCTTCGAGAGCCCCTTCGAGTCTGTCTGTTATGTATTGAGCCTGAACTTACTTGCGAAAGGACTTAGCTTGGGACGCATAACAGTAGATCGCTAGGATCCTAGAATGGGCCAGTAAGGAGACAGGGATCCTAGAGGAAACCAATCAGGAAACAATAGAGTGTAAATAGCCTATCGTTGGGAGTGGGGTGTGTTTGGGGTGCAATCCTTTTCAGGCATAAATACCGGGCTTCGGCCAGGGTTAGCCAGTCTTCTTTTCTCCTTGTGGTAATCACGCGTAAACTATGAGCTGATAACTCAATGCGCCTGAGCCCAGTATATCTCAGTGTCTGAGGAACGAAGCCTGGACTCTCGAAAGCTCATACCGCCCCCCCCCCGCCCCCCCAATCTTGTTGGTCTCTATGGTGCTGGCTGTGATGCATAACAGAGAGGCTTCGGACTTTTTTAGAAATGAAGCATCAGGGAGCTTGCTCTCTGTGCTCGCCCTTTGGAACGGGACTGCAGTGGGCAAGCACAATCACAGTGAAACGGCTGTTCCTAAAAGAGGCTTTATGATCAGGGTCCTCGTGGGCCTAGGGCTGCCAAGTCCAACTTGGGAAATATCTGGGGACTTTGGGGGTGGAGCCAGGAGACTTTGGGGGTGGAGCCAGGAGAAAGGAAGTGACATCATTTTGTGATGTCATATCCTGTGATGTTGCTTCCACATGCTGACACATGAACTCATGAAGTTTCCTAATACTGAATCAGGCCATTGGTCCATCAAGGTCAGTATTGACTACTACTCAGGTAGTGGCTCTCCAGGGTCTCAGGCTGAGATCTTTAATGTCACCTATTACCTGATCCTTTTTTAGCTGAAGAGGCTGATACCTCCTGCATGTCAAGCAGATGCTCTATCACTGAGCAACGGCCCTACTGAATCCTTCCTCATCTCGGCAGAATATGATTTTCATATAAGAACAGGAGAGAAGCCACAGTGGATCGGCCCATCCAGTACAGCCCATCCAGTACAACACTCTGTGTCACAACAGTGGCCAAAAATACCAGGTGCCCTCAGGAGGTCCAGCAGCGGGGCCAGAACTCCAGAAGCCCTCCCACTGTTGCCCCCCAAGCACCAAGAATTCAGAGCATCACTGCCCCAGACAAAGGGTTCCATTTAGACCTTGTGGCTATAATAGCCACTGATAGACCTCTGCTGGATGGGGACAGAGAGAGAGAGACAGACAGACAGACAGACAGACAGACAGATAGACAGCTTTTTCACTTACTCTTGCCCAATTCCCAGGCTTTATTTCTGGCCCTTGTTTCACCCAGCTGTTGTCCATGTAAGTCCCATAACTTCTCCCCCCCCCCCAGCATAGGCTTTTTGGTGGCTAAAGAGGACCTTTGACCTCCCCTTTTCGCCAGCAGAAAAGCTAGTTGGATCCATCCCTAACTTAAAATACCGGTTACTTGATGTACAAATGCTTTTAAAAATGCAGATTTTTACTGCGGGGGGGGGGGGGACATGGTTGAAAGAAACAGAAAATTGGCATAAAAATGAGGAATCCCAACTTTTATTTGCAGAAGGGAAATGAGGATTGGGGGGACCCAAACAGCCATGACAAGACATTTTAAACAATCCCACTCCCAGACCTTCTACAGGCAACCTCTCCTTGTGATGTTTACCTCTTTGGAAGTGACAGTTTATTCCTTTGACAAAACCACAGTGGACAGACAGACAGAAAAAAGAAAGAGGGGGAGGGGGAGAGACAGAGAAGGAAAAGAGCTCGCAGACCCCAGCACCTTACGCAGCTTACTCCAGCAGCAACCTTGCACGGAAGCCCTTCAGTAGAAAGAGCTTAGTCCCTCCTTAATCTCTGGGCAGGGCTGTCTTGCTCGATCAGCTCTTAAAGGGGAAATTTCCCTTTTAAGAAGTTCAAGAGGCCAGCAGGGCAGGCTCCGAGGTTCCCCTGCTGGCAGCCATTTTGTCCCCCCGGTGGCCAATTTTGGAAAAGCGGGGGAAAGCTTTAAAAATCGGTGTTTCCCCCGCTCTACCGGGGGACTTGGCAGCCCTACGTGGGCCCCACCCACGAGGCTGTGTACACTCGAACTACCACTGCTCTACCAGAGGGTGCCCTCTGTAGGATCTTGCTTGGATATGATCCAAATCCACCCAGGCGGCTCCCCCACACTTTCGCTCTGGGGGTGGAGCAAGGAAGCAAGGCTGTTCCTCCCCCCCACAGTGCCATTCAGCACAAGAGCTGGAGGCCGGCAGAGACTTCTTGCTCTTATTTGGTTCTTCAGAGCCCTTTCCTGTAGTCAGGACTTCATGACCATAACTGCTGTATCATTCTGCCCTCCTTTTTGCATTCCCTGGTCTTGTGTGCTTCCTGACCCAAAACACTTTTGCTTCTTTAAATAGTTTTTAAAAACGTAAACTATGTTTCTGGCCCTCAAAAACTTAGCTGCCCATTTTCCAAGACTGGGAACACAATCCAGGTTTCCTCGACATTTGTGGGTAAAATTTCTGCACAAGAATACCACCAATTATGAACAGCGCACCCACCAAACACACCCTGGGAACCGCCAGGCACAGCAACCTGGAACTTCCACCGTGTCACTCTGCTCTTTTTCAACTTGGAATGGGGGAAAGGCCAATTCAGAGTTGGGAATTATTAGGAAAGAAATTGAAAAATAAAAAAGGTATTATGGTGCCCTCACAATAAAACCATGGTACAGCTGCATGCAGAAAGCACATGGCTCTAGTCACAACATTAAAAAAATAGATAGAAGCAGAAAAGGCACCCACTGATACAAGGTGTGTGTGGCACAAAGGATTTCCACCGAAGGGGTTCTGGTGGGGCAGCACAAAGGCTGCCAGAGAAATCCAGATCTTGGGCCAGCGAAGACGGATGGATCCTCTTGAACATCCCATTAGCTGTTAGCCCATTCATTTGACTGATCTGATCCATCAAATCAATCAGGACTGACAGTTCTTCATTTCAAAAACCCATTTCCACTTCCACGAAGATGAAGCAGTGCCCTGAAAATTGCTGAAGCACACAAGTAAGTAAATTACATGGTGTACTTAGAGCTCAAGAAGCTTTTCTATTGAGTCATCCAGATGGAGAATTTCAGAGGGAAGGGACAGGGACAAGGGCAGGAAGGGTAACTGGAACTCCAGTTTCAAACTTTTGCAAGCGGCTAAGCACTTTTTAATAAAAAATAAATAAAAATAAAAATCTCAGGTCAGTCTGAAGAGGACTTGTAGAATCCCTCACAAAAATCCTTATAATTGTCCAAGTTCATTATACAAAAACATTCATAGAAAAAGTTAATTGTGTGACGAGATAAAAATAGCCAATAGGGAAGTTGGAAAGTTATACAGCATTCAAATACACCCCGGGATGGAATAAAGCCAATCACAAAAAAGCAAGCAAGCACACCTAAAATAACGACTATAGTTTCCCTGGGGAATAGGAGCATCCAGGCACCAAGGTCAGAAGCAGGCAGGCATAGAGATAAGACAGAGAGCATGAATCGAAAGTTAAAATACCAGGAGACATCTGTCTTCAATGCAGGCTTCACCCAAGTTGTAACTGGACAAGTTACAAACCTAACCGCAGTCTCTGCTGCCTATGAGATTCGTCTGATTGTTGCAAAAGTTTTGATCATCAAGTCACATAAAGCCTCATGCGGCGTGGGACCGACATCTCTAAGGGACCACCTCTCCTCATATGTGTCCCGGAGAGCTCTGCGCTCTTCGGAGGACCATCTGCTGGTTATTCCTGGCCCGAAAGATGTCCATCTAGTCTCAACCAGGACCAGGGCTTTTTCGGCCCTGGCCTGTTGGAACATGCTCCCAACTGAGACCAGGGCCCTGTAGGACCCATCGCAGTTTCACAGGGCCTGCGAAATGGAGCTGTTCCGCCAGGCCTTTGGTTGAAGCAGTGGGCCTCTGCTGGGAGCCAAAATTAGTGTAGACTTATTATTTGGGCTTGGAACAGGAGCAACCACATCCTTGCTGCTGTCAGGTGGGGCAAGTCCTCCATAACTGGTGTGTTGGTGGTGGTGGTGGTGGTGGTGGTGTCTCCCAGGCATTTTGGCTGTGAAGGGCATTCCACCATTTTCTTCAATGTTAAATGGGTGAAGCTCAGTGTTGTTCAAAGGGTAGCTGTGGAGCACAGATTGGGTCAAAGTCAGAACATTTAGAAAGGGACAGGAAGGTCTTGGCAACAACATAGTCATCTGTGAGGAAAAAAGTATACATACGTATTCATTAGAACACAGTCTGAGTCCAGCAGCACCTTGAAGACCAACCAAGTTTAATTCTGGGGATGAGCTTTCATGTGCAAGGCACCCTTCTTCAAATACGACAGCCTTCACCCAGAATTAAACTTTGTTGGTCTTCAAGGTGCTGCTGGACTCAAACTTTGGTCCGTTGCTTCAGACCAACACGGCTACCCCACCTGAATGTATACGTACTTATCAGTTACTCCTGCCTATCCACCCTCCATGCCACCATGGCACATCTCGCTCTCTGAATGGTCGCTAGAGAGGCCCTTAGAACTCTTTCAAAAGACGGGGGTTGCCACCAGGGCTCTGTTTGTGTCGGTACTTAGTGGTACTGAGTACCAGCACCTGGGGGGGGGGGGCTCTCCCACGTCCTGAGGATCGAGCTGATGGAAATCAATGCAACCTTATACATAATTACCAGCACTTTCATTAAGCAAAAAAAGCACTGGTTATCACTATGACTTCCTCCTTGTTTGCTCCAAATCTCACCCACGTCTTCTGAAGCTTCTGGTTCCAGGCAGTTCTTCTCACAGAGGTGATAAACCTATATCTGGGCTGTACTATTTAAGAAAACAGATGGGGGCCACCTGGCTGAATGTTCCTCCATACCAAAAAAAAAACCACCCTTGGACACAGAGAATTTGCACCTTGTGGAGGAGGGTTGTAGCCTAGTTTTCTCTTACGTGTGAGTTCTCTGTGCGCAGGACTCTCCCCCTCCCTGGAGAGCATTCCATCATGCAAGACCTCACCCGCAGTTGGAAATGGCACAGCCCAGATTTGGACTTAAAGAGGAGTAAGGAACTCTATCACAGCCCTCCACCAAAAACACAGTTAAGAGGCCAAATGTGGAGACTGCTGCTCAGATTTAGAGAAAAGATTTAGAGAAAAGGCAAGGCCCTCACCTGGATGTCCCAGGGTAGCCTGGTCCTATCAAATCTTGGAAGCTTAGTGGGATCAGGCCTGGTTAGTACTTGGATGAGAGACCACCAAGGAAAAAGGTTGTGACACAGGGAGGCAATGGCAAACCACCTCTGTTTGTAATTCTTGCCTTGAAAACCCTCCGGGGTCGCCAGAAGTTGGCTGCAACTGGACTGCACTTCTCACCACCAGCCATCCTATGGGTCCACACCATTTATTTGGTTTGCTTGTGTCCTCAAATGATTAGTTCTGCTAATGTCCGATGTGTATGAGCTTCTGGTTACAGACTTTCCAAGGGGCTTATTTAGATAGCAAATATCCCAAAATTCCAGTAGATCAGCATGAGTGTGTGGGTGGGTGGGTCAGAACAGCAGCGAACACTTCATTTTGTTTACCGTCACACTTGCGTTTCCAGAACGTTCTGAGAACCATCTTGTCAAGTCTCCCGGCTATGGTGCATCAGATTTTGAATTCTGTAAGGGTTTGCTTTGTGTTTTGTTTTTTATAGACATTAATTTACACCATCTTAAGAAATATGCTCAAGGCAGCTTGCAAGATAATAAAATACACAGTAACAAAAAAATTAAAACAGCTTAGCACAAAATTCAAAACTAGAAGAGGAATCTATTTTAAAAAGGCTCTTTGCCTGATCAGGACCAAGGACCTTACAAAATGAGAAGCAAATACCTTGAACAGGAAGCCACCTGGATCAAGATCCTGGAGGATTTCAGGCTATCATGCCTGACAGTGAATAACTTCCAACATTTTGTTCATTGTGTGATACATACTTTTGTCTCTGAGACTGAAATATATCCAATTTTATATTCCATTGTGAGATCTAATTGGCAATGACCTTTAATCTTCAGCAAACAAACGAACTGAACAGAGGCCATGTTTTGAACTAAATGGGGGCTGGCCAGCAACCAAAGCTGGTTCCAGGTATTTTGTTGCATCAAACAAAGAAGACCTGTTCCCTCCCGAGGCCTGTGGAATATTTATAATCTGCCTTTCTCCCCAGCAGGATCCAAAGCAACTTACCACAGCGGTTTAAGACAACTGTAACAATTTTAAAAAACCCGAATAAAACCAAAAGGCAGATCAATCAACCACTGTCACCCTATCCATTCCATCTGCTACCCTTCCAGTCCCCAGCCAAGGCAAATGTACCCAAATCAGATGGAATGAACCTGTGTAACTGACCCTGCCCGGATGCGTGGTTGAATGTTACCGTAGTCTCATGGGATGAACATGTGACACGTGACATGAAGGAACATGGGATGAACTGCTGAGGGGCCGGGCGTGCCATCTACAGCCCACTGATCTGGCTTCAGACCTGATCTTGGGACAGAAATTGCCTTGGCAGTGCTGGTGGTATTGACTTCGACCAAGAGAGACTGAAAGAAACTGTCCCTATTGATTTCCCAGGATCCTCCCCCCCATAGCAGCCTTTGGTACTTCTAATGTTGATGGTATCTTTATGGGCTGCCTACTAAGAACTGGGAGCAGGAGGTACTGTTTTCCTGTGTGCCAGATCTTCTCTGGTGGGTTTCAGAAGAGAGTCACAGGAGAACCTTCCCAATGGGGAAATGATGCAAATTCTCAGATACATAGTTAGCAGCCAGTTGCGCTGGAAGTTGGATCCTTTGGTCACAAGGATACCTGGCATTGTATGTGCTGCAGTTTTCTCATACATTGGAAACCTAACAGCAGAAAAGAGAGTGAGTCCAGGAGCACCTTAAAGATTAACAAAATTTGTGGTAGGCTATGAGCTTTCGTGAGACACTGCTAACTTCTTCAGATACAGCTAGAACGTGAGTCCATCTGTCCTATATATTGGAAAGTGAAGTGATTTCAGACATCAAATTACATTAGCAGGCAAATGACAAGAACAGGTGTGATTGAATTACATGTGATATGCAGAATGGTAGTAGGCGTGGAGAAATCAGCATTGGTAATGAGACAGGAAACCTAGGTCTCAATTTAGTCCAGGTGGATACATTGTCTAGAGCTTCATCATCAGTTGCAATACAGCAGTCTCTCTGCATTTGCCTGGACTCTATGGCATCATACCCCATTGAAGTCCCTCCCCTCCTCAAACTCCACCCCCCTCAGGCTGTACTCCCAAAATCTCCAGGTATTTCTCAGCCCAGAGCTGGCAACCCTAGGTATGGGACTGTACCCAATCCTGGCCAGGGTCTTTGGTTTTCTGCTTACCTTCCAATGCGCTTTTAAATTATATAGTTTTTTCAGCAGTGCTAAAGAGGTTTATGACAGTGACCAGGTTTTGCCCTCTGCCTTTTGCCCACTTTATATGTTGCAACCAAGTCTTTCCACTTGCTCCACTCCAGTCAAACCTTTGCTATAGACCTGTATCATTTTTGCAGAAAGGAGATGGGAAACCTAGGTCTCGACTCAGTCCAGGTGGATGTATTGTCTTGAGCTTTGTTATCAGTTGCAATTCAGCAGTCTCTCGAGAACTCGGTTTCCTGTCTCATTGCCAATGATGATTTCCCCACACCAGCCACCTCTCTGCATATCACAACTAATCCAGTCACACATGCTATGGTCATTTGCCTGCTGATGTCATCCGGCACCTGAAATCACCCCACTTTCCAATATATAGGATAGCTGGACTCTCATTCCAGCTGTATCTGAAGAAGTGAATAGTGACTTACGAAAGCTCATCCCCTGTCACAAACTGTGTTAGTCTTTAAGGTGCTTTTGGACTCAATCTGTTTTCTACTGCTACGGACAGACTAATGTGGCCACCCATCTTGGTCTTTCTGGAAACCTAACATAAAGCAACAAGTGTGTATGTGTGTGTGTGTGGGAGGGGGGTGATTATCTCCCTTTTCACCCTGTTTATCCCACTAAGGCAAGATGGCCATGAAGAGACAGGTTAAGCCACAGTGGCTTCTGTTCCCAGTGCAGCTTGGTTTTTACCACCCATCTATAACTTGACTCCATTTTATGATCACCCTCAGATATCTGCTGTGATAGAAAATTGTATTCATCCCACAAGATATTAATTTTCCCTGACCTGGGTGGCCCAGGCTAGCCTGATCTCATCGGATCTCAGAAGCTAAGCCAGGTTGGCCCTGTTTTGTATTTGGATGGGAGACCTCCAAAGAATACCAGGGTCATGACGTGGAGGCAGGCAGTAGCAAACCACCTCTGAACATCTCTTGCCTTGAAAACCCCACAGGGTCATAAGTCAATTATGATGAGGGCAAAAATATGTAGAGATTCTGTGAGGTGAGTCTCAGCTTAATTTTTTCCTGCCTCTTGTTTACCGGACTCTGTCCCTTTTGACATTTGTACATCCCACCGCACCCCAATAGGTTCTTCTTTGGCACCCCTATATAACATATCCAAGGGATAGCACTGAAATCTCACTGATTTCACCCCCCCCACCCCCATCCCAGCCAGATTTTTACAAGCCCAGTGTCTCCTTCACTCAATGGACACAAAGCACACCAGCCCCGTCTTTGATGCTTCTGAGAATGTGTACATAGACACATTTGTACTTGGTCTCCTCCTTCAAGCACCCCCCCCCCCCCCAGACACACATGCCCATTGCCCCTCACGGGCCTTCGGTCCCATGAGATGGATTCTGGTTCTGAGCTCTTTCAAGTTCTCACCCATTCCATCTAGATTATCCAGAATTACCCTGCCATCTCTACAGGGTGTGTCATTCTGAGCCAGATGTTTGCCACCTCCTGTCAGCCTCCCCCCCCCCCCCCCCGGAGCTGCTCTGCAATATTATCAAAAGCTATAGCAACGATCCTGTTTCAGTTCAAGCCCATGCCACGGCTCTTTGGTATGGGGTCAGCTTGCCCCCCCCCACATTCCCCAGTGCCTGACCAATTTAAACAAACCTCCTAGCATCACCCCTCCCACCCCCCTGCCTCCCGATCCCACTAGCCTTGCTCACTGAAGAGGTCACATTTCTGAGCATGCTACTTTGGAGGTCCTAGATTTTAACCTCCTGCCAGCAATCTGATCTTCCCTCCAGGACCACACTGTGACACTTCCCAACACTGCTGGTGCCAGCAGACCCCACAACCACCTGCTCCCCCTCCGCACACATGGCCACCAGCCCACCTGGAGAACGCGTGAAGTCCACGATATTCATCCCAGCCAAAGTCATCACACAAAGACATCAGAGACCCATTCTAAGGAGTCAGTCTCCCACTACCCAAAGCTACCCTCCCCATCACCAGAGCGGTCTCCTTCGCATACGAGGATACTGGTTTGCTGCCTGAAGGGTGGGCCCTGCTGAGGGACTCTTCCCTCTCTCCCTCTAGTCGAGGACCACCAATCTTCTCGACAGGACACAAGCTGTCACCACGGGAGTGGGCTGCCTCTCCTAGGTACCTAAGCAGCTCATCTGCATACCGCTCTGAGCTGCTCCAGGTTGGCATCTTCAGCCACCAGAGCAGGGGGCACCAGACCTTGTCAGCCAATGAGCACCTTTGGAATTCTGACACAGCGCAATGGGCCCAGCCACAAAATGGCTGCTGCAGCTTACCTTCAGTCACACAGTGAAGATCCTTGTGCTGTTGTGGCAGGCGCTGCTAAAGCAACATTTCTGAAAATCTGCCCAGCCAATCAGATCTCCAGCGGCCAATCAGAAGCCTTGATGGGCAAAAGCTCACCTGGCCCTGCCCACTTTCTAAAGACACTTGGTGGACACTGGGAAAGGTTTTGGTGGTGCCATGGCGCCCACAGGCACCACAATGGAGACTCTGGTTCAAGGATATGAGCTCATGGTCTGAGAGGCAGGAGCTCACTGCATTGAACACCCTCTCCCCCCCCCCCCGCCACCTCAGGCCCACAACTCCTGCTTGGCAGGGGAACGATCCTAAAAGTAACTCTATGCAAGACACTCTTTAAAAGTGGCCGCTGAGACTATGGAGTAGGCAGACCCGGAATCAACCTCCATGCAACAGGGGGTGCCCAGATGCGGACCTCCGGTGCCGCTCCAGCCGGCGGCCCTCACCCTAGTGCCCTCGACTGTCCCCCGGGAGTATCGCGATCTACTGGAAGTGTTCAGTGAGACCGAGGCGGACGAATTACCCCCCCACAGACTGTTGGATTGTGCCATAGAGTTGATTCCGGGCGAGAAACTTCCTAAAGGAAAGCTTTACTCGATGAGCCCCCCGGAGCGGGAGGAGCTAAGGAAGTTCCTAGACAAGAACTTGGAGCGCGGGTTCATTCGTCCTGCTAAATCCCCCTTTGCAGCCCCCGTTCTGTTCCGGAAAAAGAAAGATGGGGGGTTGCGGTTGTGCACGGACTACAGAGGATTAAATGCGGTGTCTGCCTCCAACGCTTACCCCCTCCCCCTTATTAAAGACTTGTTGATGGAGGCGGCCAAAGGAAAAGTGTTCACTAAACTGGATCTCAGAGACGCTTACTTCCGGGTGCGCATAAGGGAGGGGGATGAATTCAAGACTGCCTTTAATACACCGTTGGGACAGTTCGAATACCTGGTGATGCCGTTCGGTTTGAGTGGCGCGCCGGGGGTCTTTATGAGCTTGATAAATGAAGTGTTGCACAAGCATTTATTTAAGAGGGTGTTATGTTACTTAGATGATATCTTGATCTACTCCGCTGATAAGAAAGAACACGTGAAATTGGTCCGGGAAGTCCTCTCCACCTTGTTAAAAAATCAGTTGTATGCGAAGCTGTCTAAATGCGAGTTCCATCGAGATTCCGTAGACTTTCTGGGGTACCGCATTTCGCAGAAGGGACTGGAGATGGACCCAGCCAAGGTAGAGGCGGTGGTCCAGTGGGAAGCCCCCAGAACGAGGAAACAACTCCAGAGCCTATTAGGATTTTGTAACTTCTACCGCACCTTCATAAAAGACTTTGCCACTGTCACCCTCCCATTGACTGAGTTGCTAAAAACCAAAGGGAGGGGCCCGGAAGCGGGGAAGCCCGGGGAGAGAATTGCCTGGAATAGGGAATGCCAGAAGGCGTTCGAGACTCTTAAAACTCTCTTTACCTCCGAACCCATTCTAGCCCACCCGGACGAAACTAAGGAATTTGTGATCCATGTAGATGCGTCTGATGTGGCTATGGGGGGGGGCCATTTTGCAACAGGGTTCAGACGGAAAGTTGCACCCCCTCGCTTACATCTCGAAAAAATTTAATGAAACGGAAAGGAACTGGTCAGTCTGGGATAAAGAAGCCGCAGCTATCCGGCTAGCCCTCACTACGTGGCGGCATTGGCTGGAGGGGGCGCAAACCCCTTTTGAAATATGGACAGACCACAAAAATCTAGAAGCGCTGCGCACCCAGAGGTCCCTGAATGCGAAGCAGCTCCGTTGGGCGGATTTTTTCTCAAAATTTAATTTTGTGCTCAAACACCTCCCTGGGAAAGCCAATTCGTTAGCAGATGCGCTCTCCCGATTGCCCCAGCACGAGAGTTTAAAGGAGGAGGTATTTGACTCTATGTTCTCCCCCCAGCAACTGGGAGGGGCAGTGATCACCCGGAGTTAAAGTAGACGAACAACAGTAGAATCGGAGACGTGCGACTGGGGGGGGGGACTATTCGCCCGAGGAAATTGAGGAGTTGGAGGCATTGGCAGACTGTTCCTCCAGGGAAAATAACTGCTGGTATCATGGAGATAAATTGGTGGTGCCCCGAAGCAAGAGGAAGGACATATTACTAGCCTGTCACTCCTCTAAATTGGCAGGTCACTTTGGATTTCTAAAGACACTCAATTTAATTCAGAGACAATTCTGGTGGCCACGCATGCGCAGGGATGTTTCGGACTTCGTCTCTGCCTGCCAGACCTGCTTGATGTGCAAAAGGAGGGGGGGAAGTCCCGGGACTCCTGCACCCCCTACCCACTCCCTCTCGCCCTTGGGAGGCAATAGCTATGGACTTCATTACAAACCTGCCACCATCAAAGGGAAAGACTGTAATTTGGGTGGTGGTAGATATGTTCTCTAAGCAAGCCCACTTCACTCCTTTCAAGCAGCTGCCTATGGCAAAGGGGATGGCCAAGGCTTTCTTCAACCACGTGATCAAATTACACGCTTTTCCCAAATGTGTGGTATCCGACAGGGGCAGTCAGTTCGTTGCCAACTTCTGGCGGGAGCTCCTAAAGTTTATGGACATAGAGCCTGCTCTAAGCTCTGGTTACCATCCAGAGATCGATGGGCAGTCCGAACGAACTAATCAAATTCTGGAGCAATTTTTAAGGTGTTATACTAACTACCACCAGGACAACTGGGTGGAGTTGCTGCCATTCGCTGAGTATAGCTACAACAATGCAGTGCATTCTTCTACGGGCGTTTCCCCATTTATGGCGGTGGGAGGCTTTGAGGGAAAACCTCTGCCCACAATTGAAAACGCCTCGGATGCTCCCCCCACATACTTTAAGCGATGGTGGGCGACCCTGCAAGAGTCGTGGCCTCTAATAGCAAAAACACTAGATCAAGCCAAAGAGGACTACAAAAAGTATGCAGATCGTGGTCGGGCTGAGGGCTGGGACCTTCAGCCTGGGGACTCTGTTTACCTTTCTACAAAGAACATACACGGCTTGCAACCCAGCAGGAAATTGGGGTGGAAATTTGTGGGCCCTTACAAAGTGTTGCGCAAAATCTCTGATGTGTCTTTCGAATTAGAATTGCCCAAGTCACTGAGTTCTGTGCATCCTGTTTTTCATTTCAGCTTACTGAAGAAGAATCCTGGGCCGAATACATGGCATCCAGTTCCTCCGACACCTCCTCCACTGATGAAGGGGGAGGCACCCCATTTTGAAATTTCTGAGATTCTTGATTCTAAGCTGCGTAGGGGCCACTTATATTATTTAGTTAGATGGCTTGATTTTGGCCCAGAGCAAAACGAGTGGGTTCGCTCTGAAAATGTGCATGCTCCTAAACTAGTTAAAGCTTTTCATAAAAGGTTCCCAGACAAGCCCGGATAGATTTATTTTTGGGGTGCCAGAGTGTCAGAATCTGCTGATTCAGACAGAGTATTTCTCTTGCTTACAGCCATGTTTCAGATATGTTTTCTGTGTTTGCTGCTTTGCTTCTTATAGTACTGTATGTATGCTAGCTGCCCTCATGAGCACCTGTCATGTAACCCTCATTCTGGCCAGTATGTATCAGTATGTATGTAGAATGTGTAACCCCAGGTTTATGACCCTGACCGGCCTGGTTTGTGTAACTGTCAAAGCGGGAGGATGTCAACTTCAAAGTATGGGAACAATGGGCCTCTCACACTCCTACCTCCGCATTCCATTCATCTCGGCTGAGACTCCAAGGGAGGACAAGTCTCATCTCTTATCAATGTGCGAAAGCCTCAAGGCCATGGATTGTTATGTGAACTGGTAATATCTGAAGGGTCTGGTTTGGAAGGGGAAATTTACAACTTGACACCTCACTTTCTTTCCTGTGGGAAGCAAACGGCCAGAGCCCCTTTTGCCCGCCATTTTTCCCTTGTAGTGATTGGCTACCTATGGGTAATTCAAACTGCTTAGAAAGGTATAATAGACCCGCTTCTGTCATCTGTGTTATCTCTGACAATAATCCGAGAAGCTGTACCAATGTAGAGATTGGAAATAAAGAACTGTGTTTCATTAACAAAGATCTGATCCTTGACTACTTTGAGCAGAAGTCTCACATTGGGTTAGTGTTAGGGTTTGGGTTAGGGTTTGGTCTAGGGCTATGGCTAGGGTTAGGGTTAAGGTCTAGGGTTAGTGTTAGTTTTAGGGTTAGGGTTAGGGCTTGGTTAGGATTAGGGTTTGGCCTAGAGCTAGGTTTAGGGTTAGGGTTAGGTCTTCGGTTAGGGTTAGGGTTAGTTTTAGGGCTAGGGCTAGAGGTTCGGCAAGGGGTATGTGTAGGGTAAGGTTTAGATTTAGGGGTAGGGTTAGGGCAAGGGTTAGGATTAGGGTTTCTGTTAGGGTTAGTGTTACGGTTAGGGCTAGGGCTAGGGTAGGGCTAAGGTTAGCTCTGGGGCTTCAGGTAGTTTTGGGGGTTTTGTTAGGGTTAGGGTTAGGGTTAGGGTTAGGTTTAGAGTTTGGTTTAGGGTTAGTGTTAGAGCTTGGGCTAGGGTTATGGCTGTAATTAGGGTTAGGGCTAGGTTTATAGTTAGGGATAGGTTTTGGGTAGGGTCGGTGTTAGGTTTAGGGTTACGGTTAGGGTTAGTTTGGTATAGTGGTTAAGTGCATGGACTCTAATCTGGGGGAACCGGGTTTGATTCCCCACTCCTCCCCTTGCAACTGGCTGGATGACCTTGGGCAAGCCATAGCTCAGTATCAGCTGTTCTCTCAAGGACAGCTTGGGAAGGAGCTCTCTCAGCCCCACCTACCTCACAGGGTGTCTGTTGTGGGGAGGGGAAGGGAAAGGAGTTTGTAAGCCACTCTGAGACTCCAAGTGAGTGAAGGGCAGGGTATAAATCCAATCTCTTCTTCTTCTCTTCTAGGGTTAGGGCTATGGCTCTAATTAGAGTTACGGTTAGGGCAAGGGCTAGGTTTATGGTTAGGGTTAGGTTCTGGGTAGAATTAGTGTCAGGGCTAAACGTAGGGTTAGGGTTAGGGTTAGGGTTAGAGTTAGGGTTAGGGTTGGGGATAGGGTTAGGGCAAGGGTTAGGATTAGGGTTACTGTTAGGGTTAGTGTTACAGTTAGGAGTAGGGCTAAAGATTTGGTCTAGGGCTTGGGCTAGTGTTTGGGTTTGTGTTAGGGTTAGTGTTAGTGTTAGAGCTAGGGCTAGGGCTAGGGCTACGGCTCTAATTAGGGTTAGGGCTAGGTTTAGCGTTAGGGATAGGTTTTGGGTAGGGTTGGTGTTAGGATTAGGGTTACAGTTAGGGTTAGGGCTAGCACTAGGGTTATGGCTAGGATTAGGTTTAGGTCGAGGGTTAGGTTTAGGGCTAGGGCTAGACTTACAGTTAGGGCTAGGGTAAGCGTTAGGGTTAGGGCTAGGTTTAGTGTTAGGGTTTGGGTTGGGGTTAGGGCTAGGTTTTGAGTTAGGGTTAGCGTTAGAGGGTTAGGGTTAGGATTAGTGCTACGTCTAGGGTTAGTGTTAAGGTTTGGGTTAGTGTTAGGGCTGGGGCCAGGATTAGGTTTAGGGTTCCTGCTAGGTCTATGGTTAGTGTTAGGGTTTCGGTTAGGGTTACAGTTAGGGCTAGGGTTATGGTTAGGTTTAGGGTTAGAGCTAGGACTAGGGCTAGGTTAGGTTTAGAGTTTGGTTTAGGGTTAGTGTTAGGGTTAGGGTTAGGGCTAGGACTAGGATTTGGTCTGGGGCTTGGGCTCAGCCTAGTCTTTGGGTTTGTGTTGGGGTTAGGGTTAGTGTTAAAACTAGGCCTAGGCTTAGGGCTATCGGTATAATTAGGGTTTGGGTTAGGGCTAGGGCTAGGTTTAGTGTTAGGGTTAGGGCTAAGACTTGGGTTAGGGTTAGTTTATGGGTCAGGTTAGTGTTATGTTTAAAGTTAGTGTTAGGATTAGGGTTAGGGTTGCGGCTAGGGCTTGGGTTAGGGCTTGGGTTTTGTTAGTGCTAAAGATAGGCTAGGGTAAAGGTGTGAGGCTTCTGTATTGACAGCAAGAAACCAGACCTTTGTTGTTGAAGCAAAGTTCTTTATTGTTCCAATACTGCAGACAGGTTCTCGAATGTTTGTTAGAGATGCTTAATGGAATACAGACAGTACTATTATACTCTCAGGTTTTCAATTGAACCCCAGACCTAAGCCAATCAGGGCAAGAGGGTGAATGCGGGAAAAGTAGAAAGGACCATTGAGGTTCCCACAGCAAGGTGAGAAAGTTATAAATTCCCCTCTTGATCTGAGTGACCCACATGTGTGAACCTAGGCACAACATTCTCTAAGCACTGGCCATAAACAACGCTTCAAGGTTTCAATAACAAGATAACATACACAGACCCGGAAAAAGGGAGGAGGGAATGCAAGGAAGTACTCGCCATTTGTTTAGAGATGACACCTAGGAATTTGGGTCGCCATCTCCTGCCCAAACATTGCAACATTAACCAGAGTAAACCCCCTACTTCAAAGTAACATTTATAGCTGTTAGGAGGGAGGATGAAGGAGACAGATAAGGGGTGCTGGCAAGGGTCTGCTAGAACAAAGGAATCGAAAGCAAACTGCAAAAAGCACAGACATCATTGTAAAATGCAGAAAACACAGGGACATTGTTGTCAGAACCTGACAAAAGGTAAGGGTTAGGGCCAGGGTTGGGGTTAGGGCTAGGGCTAGGGTTAGGTTTAGGATTAGGGTTACAGTTAGGTTTAGGGCTAGGGCTAGGGTTAGGGATAGGGATAGGTTTAGGGTTTGGGTTAGGGTTGGGTTTGGGTAAGGGTTTGGGCTAGAGTTAGGTGTAGGGTTTGGTTTAGGTTTGGGCTAGGGTTACGGTAGGGTTAGGGCTAGGGCTTGTGCTAGGGCTAGATCTATATCTAGGGTTAGGGTGTGGGCTAAAGTTAGGGCTAGAGTAATAGTAAGGGTTAGGGCTTGAGTTGGGGTTAGGCCTCAGGTTAAAGTTAGGACTAAGGCTAGGGTTAGGGTTAGGGTTAGGGTTTGTGTTAGGGCTAAATTTAGGTCTAGGGTAAAGGTAAGGGTTAGGGCTCGGGTTTCGGCTAGACTTAGGTTTAGTGTCAGGCCTAGGGTTAGGCCTAGGGTTAGGGTTCAGATTAAGGTTAGGTTTTGGGCTAGGGTTAGATTTAGCAATAGGGCAAGGGTTAGGGTTAGGTATAAAGTTTGGGTTAGGGTTAGGGCAAGGTCTAGAGCTATAGTTAGGTATAGGCTTTGGGTTAAGGTTAGGACTCGGATTACGGTAAGGGTTAGGGCTAGGGCTAGGGCTTCTGCTAGGATAAAAGATAGGGCTAGGGCTATGTCCAGGGTTATGGATAGCGTTAGGGTTAGGGCTATGGTTACAGTTAGGGCTAGGGTTAGAGTTAGAGCTAGGGTTAGGGCTAGGGTTAGATTTAGGGATAGGGTTAGTAATTAGGGTTAGGGGTTAGGGTTAGTAATTAGGGTTTAGGGTTAGGGGTTAGTGTTTGGGTAAGTTTAGTGTTAGGGTTAGATGTTAGGGTTAGGGTTTTGGGTTCAGGTTCGGGGTTTGGGTTAGGGGTTAGGGTTAGTGGTTAAGGTTTAGGCTTAGGGTTAGGGTTAGGTTTTGGTCTAGGGTTATGGTTAGGGTTAGGGTTAGGTTATAATGTTAGTCGTTCTGTTGCCTAATTTAGGCCCAGCAGCGGAGGGGTCTAGTGATTTTGCTACTTGGTGGAATTCACTATGTGAGTCTTGGCCTTTGATTGCAAAAATGTTGGAAGAAGCCAAAGTGGACTATAAGAAATATACCGATAAGGGGAGGGCCCCAGGATGGGATGGCCCCAGGATGGGATCTCTCCCGTGGAGACTCTGTCTATGCGTCAACTAAAAATATTAAAGGACTCCAACCTAGTCGCAAAATTGGGCTGGAAATATGTGGGGCCTTTCCCTGTTATAAGGTGCATTAACAAAGTGACTTTTGAACTTAAACTCCTCAAATCATTGAAATTTGTTCACCCTGTTTTTCATTACAGCCTACAGAAGAAAGATCCTGTGCCGAACAAATGGAGACCTTCCTCCTCCTGTCCTCCTCCTCCTCTGATGAAGAGCAATGAACCTCATTATGCGATCAATCAAATCTTGGAGTCTAAATTAAGCGGGGGCATTTGTTTTATCTTATCAAATGGTTGCATTTTGGTCCTGAAGAAAATGAATGGGTTGAGGCCTCTCATGTGCATGCTCCTGAAAAAATTCGGGCTTTCCATAAACTGTACCCTTTGAAACCTGGGAGGGGAGGGGATGTTTTATCAGGAGGGCAGAATGTCAGTTAGCACTGCCATGGTTTCCTGGTGATTGTCATTCTCAATGATACTGTTGTATTACCAAGGTACCTATTGTCAGCCCTGCCAATGTCTCCTGCTGTTTATTATTCTCAGTGGTATTATTCTCTATTGCAATTGTGTTATTCATTGAGGCCTGAGAGGTCTATCAACCAATCTGATGATTAATTAACATTTCCTTTGTTTCAAGTTGCAAACCGACTCCTCTAGGTCCCAGACAGGAGCTGGCATCTGTAGAGTGACTCCCAGCGCAGGAATGCATTTCTTGCTCGCTCTGCGCATGCTTACTGCTCATTAACTTTTCTTTATTCTTATCTGTCTTTCGCTTCTTTCTAGCTCATGGCCTTCAGCTGAAAGCCTCCTGCTATGTGTTATATTATTCACAGGTGCTATGTGATCCTTTGCTTGCTTTTCCTTGGGAACATCCGCCCCACAAACCTCAACAGGGTTTTGCCTGGGAACCTACTTTACCACGCTTCCCTTGGGAACAGTGGGCCAGTATGTTTGGGCGCCAATAATTCTCCCAATTGATTGGTGGATATTGAGGGGGGCTTATTTCATATCAAGTATAATTGTAGTTGTATTCATACTAACAGAAGAAGTGTGTTTAACCAACAAGATCTTTTCTGCAAATAAAGGACTTTCTGTTTAAGGAGACCTGTTGTGCACTACATCAATTGGGACAATCTCACAGTATCATGCTTTTATATTGTTGACTAGATGTACAATGAAATAAAGCCATGCTCTGTGTAGGTAAAGTATCTATTACTTCTTACTGGAAGGACACTAACTACTATACAGACTTGGTTTAGCAAATTGTGGGACTTACATGTGATGGAAACTATCAGTGGCAAAATGGATTTTCTATCCAAGCCAAATTTCATTACTCCTGCATGGGAATGGGGGCGTGGCATCGGCGTTGATGGAGAAGGACGCCTGATTCCCTTGCTCTGACCCTGTCACCCCTTGAACCGGTTAAAATCGCAATTAGAGCTCTAAACTCATTCCTGAGATGGGCAGATCTGACTCAAACAAAACTACATCGAAATCTGCCTCCCGGGGATCCAAACCTTTTCCCCAGCGCAATCAATCTCTGAGGCCTCTGAAAACAACCGGGAGGAGACTAACAAAATGGCGACCGGGACAGCCTCTTCTCTCCCGCCAAACACACTGCAGTCTGAAACTCCACTCCCAAGCCTTCTAGCCACCATGGAGAAAAAAATCCTTGACAGCGTGGAAGCTCTCATTGCTCCTCTGAATAAACAACTGGCTGAACTGAACATCTCAATGAATAAGGTCACTCATACAGCAGAACGGGCCCACGAACTAGGCATGGCATTAAAAAAAGACGTTCACTCTCTGCAACATGAAACTCTCTCCCTGAGAGAACGAGTTCTGTCCCTAGAAACCTCAACCCGCAAATCTCATCTGAAGTCCAATGGGGACCCGGGAGGCCTGGTCTACTACCATTTTGTATTATTTTTAAAGCGCAGAACGGAGGCCATGTCTACTCTTTTTTTTTTCTAACTGCAGTGAAGGGTGGGGTGTAAATCCGATTTCTTCTTCTTCTTCCTCCTCTTCCTCCCACTGTTTAAGTGCTCAGCTTAGAGCAGGGTTCCACAACCTTTTTGGCTCATTCCTGGGGAGGCCAATTTTTGGGCTTGGAGGGTCTGCTTTCTAGAGGGGGGCAAAGAAGCAAAAGAGACTCCTTGAACCTGGGCTGGGGGGGCAGCTTTGAGGTTCTAGGAGTTCTGGTGGGACCCACTGCCCTGATCCCCACCCACGCACCTCCCCTGCCACCTGCCTGTACCCATGCCCCCAGCTGCCCAGAGTCATTGAGGAAGGGCATGTGGGTGGTGCTCCTGGCAGCAAAGGATGGTGCTGCCAGGGAATGAGTGTGCAGGGAAGTGGGGTACCTCAGCATGTGGGGTGGAAGGGCTTGCAGGGGGAGAAGGATGCCCGGGGAAGTGGGGGACATACCGGTGTGGTGTTGTGTTCTGGAAAGGAGGGCAGAAGGGGAGCTCTGGAGGGAGGGGAGATAGGGGCCCCTGGGTACTGTCTGTCCAGGACCCCCCAAAATCTGAAACTGGCCCTGCTTTGTGTGTGTGTGTGTGTGTGTGCCACACTCTCCCTCCTCCAGGCTCTATTACCTGTACAACAAGAAATGGAGCAGCGTCTCGGTGGCCTCCAACCTCCTGGTCAACATGCTGTTGGGGGGGATGGGCCTTTCCATGGGCAGCATGCTTTGTGGCTGGGACAAAAAGGTGCCGGCCTCATGGGGGGAGGGGGTCTGCTGGACATGGAGGGGGGAGCATGTGAGCGGAATGATGCTCAAAACATGGGTCACCATAAAGGGTGTTGGGTGTTCTGCTGCTGCAGTGAGCAGCTGGTGGGGGGAGACCATGGGGAGACTGAGGCCCTTCGCTTGCTCCCCCCCGAGACTGGTTAGGTTGGGCATTTTAGGGCCTTAAGATGAGCAAGGGGCTCCCCCTTATAAGGGCAACCCCAGATCCCACATAGGCACCCTCTCTTCCCAGGACATTCCCATCCCCTTGTAGGCAGAAGCTTCATGCAGTTAATAGCTGTGTGGTAGGCCGAAATCCAACAGGGGCGGCCTTTTGTCAGGAGGACCTGCCGACAGCAGAGATGCAGCTACTGAAGGGAAGAATCTCTGTCCCCACAGAGGAGGGCAGTTCTTGTTTGGGGGCCTGACCACCTATTGCTCCCCCTGGAAAAGTGTGACCCAACCCATAACATGTCTCACAAGCAGGGTGGCGTGGGTGAGGCGCAGAAAAGAGCTGCAGAGGAGGGAGCCAGAGACTGCTTGAGCAAGCAAGCCAAACTTTGTTCTTCAAAGGAATGTACTAGGTCATTAACAATAAGACAGAGGGTGAAAATTCCTTCCTGGCCTCAGGTGAGACGCAAGAGTATAACTTGGTGTTGGGATGCTTCTAAAAGGAAATTTGGGGAAACGGCTGGGGTTCATCTCTAAGCCCAGGAGCACATTGCTGTTTTTGGTGTGGGCCTGTTCTAGTTCTGCACATTTCACTGGTATACAGGAGAGGACTGCAATATACTTGTCTGCCAGGCCATAGCCCTTGTAGACATATGTTTTTAGGATGCTTAAAATTGACTGAGAGATCGTGGAAGGCTAGGAATCCAGGGTCTCTCTTCAAGAATGTGGAAAGAATGATATAAAGGAGGGATATTACTGGATTAAGGGGTTGAGGGAGAATGAAATGACTTCTTAGCTTTTGAGGAGAAGACTGGCGAAGCAAGAAAGGGGGCACAGTCTACTGGGGGGGCACGGTTTACTGGGCACTAAAGTTACAGCATTCCCTTTCCTTCGTCTGCAGGGACCAGGCCTTTACTACATAGACGACGACGGCGTACGCCTGTCAGGCCCCGTCTTTTCCACAGGAAGTGGAAACTCTTATGCTTACGGGGTGCTGGACAGAGGATACCAACCCGTCCTCAGCATTGAAGAGGCCTACGACCTGGGCAGGCAGGCCATCTCTTAAGCCACCCACCGTGACTCCTACTGTGGAGATGTTGTGAACAGTAAGTTTTCCTGGCCTCTGCCCTTGAACTGCCCTGGCTCTTTCAATGTCGCCCATCTCAGTCCTGTAAGCATGTGGCTGCTTTGTGAGAGCCGGCTTTACTTTTGCACATTTTACACTGATGGTGTGGTGTCTCCCAGTGTGTCACATGAAGGAAGAAGGCTGGATCCGGGTTGGACGCACCAATGTCGCTATGCTGCTCAACAAGTACGCAGAGGCCAAGAAATGAGATGTGACAGACTAAGAACCGTACATGCCGGAGGTTCTTTGACACTCAGGGCTGAAGGGGAAAAGGGATGAGGGCCCCATGACAATAAAGAAACCTTGAACGTTTGTTTTCTCGGACTTCGGTTTGTTATTTTGGAAGTTTGTTGCAATAATTTGGGAGGCTCAGTCAGAAACACTCAATCTACAAGCCTGATTCAATTTCAGGAGCATCTTAGAGGACAAAAAGATTTTCAGGGTTATCAGCATTTGGGAGTCCAAGCTCCCTTTCTCAGGTATAAGACCGAAGCACGTAAATCTTCAGTGGCTAAATTCTGGCACAATTCCACCCCCACCTCCAGCAACACAGGGATTCAGTGCCCATCCGAAAAACACCCTTATAGATAGATTCAACAAGTGGGTAGCCATATTGGTCTGAAGCGACAGAACAAACTTTGAGTCCAGTGGCACCTTTAAGATTAATGAAGTTTAATTCTGGCTATAAGCTTTCATGTGCACGCACACTTCTTATACCCAGAATACAACTTTGTTGGTCTTAAAGGAGCTCAACTTTGCTCTGCATATTTGAAAGTCATGGTTTCACCAAAGGAAGGGAACGTCATGCACCCGCTAATCCCAGGAAAATGTCCTTCCATTTTTTTAAAAAAAAATCTCATCAGAATGCAGGTTTTCAGGCAAAACGAGAAACTTTGCCAGCATACCTCTTTATATAATCACAGCCTGGAAATTCAGGATGTAGCCTTTGACTTGGCTGCATCTATGGCATTAATGCCCATGGCTCCCCTTGAGGACCATTGTGGCACCTGCCCCATGATCCAGGATGGTGGGCAAGGCCCTTGCTCAGTATGGTTTGCACTTGGCAGAGGGTTCCCACCTTGGAACATTTGCTGTCAGAGGGACTGGAGGGGGGGTGTCAATTTGTCCTAAGAGTGACTGTCCCAACCTGATCCGGGCACCCCCCCCCCCCTTTAACAGGCAGCTCCTGAAATGCAAAGTCTCCAGCCCAATTCCAGCTGCAATGACAATTTCTTTTAGCTTTTTGTCTCCTGTGATTTTTTGGCTCACATCCTGCCAGTGTGTAGGAACCTCTGCTGGTTCACCAGCACCGAGGACCGAAGCACCTTTAGCTCTCAAGAGCTGGGGGGTGGGCAGAAAGGCTGATCTTCTGGCACCTGGCATGACCACAAAATTCAGACACCAGAGAGGCTTCAAGGGGCTGTCATATAGAGGAGGGTTCAGAGTTGTTTTCTGTTGCCCCAGAAGGTCAGACCAGAATGATCAATTACCTCAGAAGAATTTTCAGCTAAAGATTAGGAAGAACTTCCTCAGTGGAACAGGCTTTCTCAAGAGGTGGTGGGCTCTCCTTCTTTGGAGGTTTTCAAACAGAGGCTAGATGGTCATCTGACAGCAATGCTGATTCTGCAAACTTGGGCAGATCATGAGAGGGAGGGCAGGAAGGGTTGCCTCAGTGCTTAGTTCTTGTTGCCCTTTCTTACACGCCCAGGGGAATGCTGATCACCACTTTGGGGAAGCAATTTTCCTCCAGGCCAGTTTGCCAGAGATCCTGGAGGGGGCGGGTGGCCATCTTCTGGGCACAGAGCAGGGGTCACTGGGTGTGTGTGTGCAAGGAGGTATTTGTAAAATTCCTACATTGTGGACTAGATGATCCTGGAGGTCCCTTCTAACTCTGTGGTTCTAGGATGCAAGTCTGAAAACCTTTGCAACACAGCATGTTTGGATGCTCTTAGGAAGTCCCTCCTCTGGTTGAATCAATCAGCTGCATCCACTATGCCCCAGTTCTGTTGGGTTGTCCCTCATCTGGAGCTGAAGAGCTCTGCAATGAGATAGCTGGTCGGCCATCTCCACACTTCTCTCAGCCATAAGTTGCAGCTTTCGCTGTTTGGGGGATGGATGTGGGGCTCCTGACTTTTGGAAGAAAGGCATTTGGTGCTGGAAGAACCTTGTGATTTGAATGTCCAGCTAAGCTAATGGGTGGTAGCTTCAGGACAGGCAGAAGGAAATACTTCTTTATTAAAATGTGGGATTTATTATTGAATGAATTATTTATTAAATTAAAAGATATTAAAATGTGGAATTCGCTGCCTGAGGATGTAGTGATGGCCACAGGCATAGACACGGGATTAGACAGATTCACAGAGGGTAGATCTATTAGTGGCCACTAGTCACGGTGACTGAAGGGAACCTCATTCAGAGGCAATCACCATCTGAATCCCAGAGCCAGGAGGCAGCATCAGGGAAAGACTCTGTGCTCTGTTGCTGGCCCTCCAGGGGAACTGGTCGGCCACATTATGCCCTGCCGAGGTCCCTCCCTCCTCCAAACGCCACCCTCTCCAGGCTCCACCCACAAAATCCCCAGGAATTTCCCAACCTGGAGTTGGCAACTTTGGGTTCTGGACTCAGTTGCTAATTTCGTAAGGAAGAAAAGCAGGGCACGCATGACAAGAAGGGACAGCTCGGATTTCTTGAAGGCGTCATTCAGAATAGCTCCCTGTCCCAGATGGCACCTCCAGGCAGGGATCAGCCCACAACTGGCAGGTCGTGGGAAACGTTCCTCGGTCCGTTTCCCTTTGAAGTGAGTCTGGCATGATCCGACAAAACGTTGATTTCTATACCTGACTCTATTGTTTTCGTAATCAACTTTTGAGATGTTAATATAAAATCGATTCGCATGTAAGAATTAAACCAGGACGAGCAATAGGTTTGATTCTTTTTGGATGCATTATCCTCCAGCTATCCAAAAGTCGATATTCCCTTAGTGTCCTCTGAAGTTCTGTTTCAGTATCCATATTTAATGTTTTCTTCTTCTTTGGTTTTGACTTGTCCAGTTGTAAGTCTGAACTGTGATTAAAATCTCCCCCTAGAACTTCCTGAAATATTCTTAGGAGTTCTAACGTTTCCTTTCTAAATTGCACCTGATTGGCATTTGGAGCATATATTGTCCCTAATCTAATAGTTTGTCCTTCTAGTGTGCCTTTTACAAAAAATATACCTGCCGCGTTGGTCTTTTAAACAAACTATCCTTCGCTACAAAGTTAACCTTTTCTGCAATCAATATAGCTGTCCCCCTAGTTTTAGAAGATCCTGGGGATGTAAATTGTTGATTGTACCAAGAGTTTGCTAACACTGGGTCTGTTTCTTTCCTAAGATGTGGTTCTTGTAAGAAAGCAATATTTGGTTTGTGTTTTAAAATCTGCACTGTAATTCTCTACAATTGCTTGTTCAGTTCCAAGATATAAAGTTGTACGTTAAAGAACTTATTGCAATCTTCTAATGATTAATTTGCGGCTAATATAAAGTTTTCCCAATAGCACAATCCACTTACTATTAGGAGTCAGTCCTAACCCTCTAAACTGCAAAAAATTTGCTATATTCAATATTATCCACTTGTTAGCTACTACAATATAGTATTATCTACTCTTGCCAAACTTAAATTAAACTAAACTAAACCCGAACTTCAACCTTAACCCTTACCACCACCCTCACCCTACCCTGAACTCAAACCTAACCTTAACCGCAATCCTAACTGCAACACCAACCCTAACCCTAATCCTAACCCTAATTATAGCAGTATCCCTAGACCTATCTCTAACACTAACCCAACCGTAACACAAACCCAAACACTAGCCCAAGCCCTAGCCCTAACCCTAACAATAACCCTATCAGTAACCCTAATCCTAACCCTTGCCCTAACACTAACCCAAGACCTAACTCAAACTTTACACATACCCCTAGCCCAAACCCCAGCCCTAACACTAACCCAAGACCTAACCCAAACCCTAAACCTAACCCTAGACATAGCCCTAGACCTAACCCTAACCCTTACACTAACCCTAAAACTAGCCCGAGACCTAACCGTACCCCTAGCCCTAAGCTTAACACTAACACTAACCCTCACAGAAACCCTAATCCTAACCCTTGCACTAACTCTAGCCCTAACCCTATACATATCCCTTGCACAAGCCCTAGCCCTAACCCTAACCCTAACACTAGACCTAGGCCTAGCCCTAGCTCTAACATGAACCCTAACCCTCACACAAACCCTAAACATAGCCCTAGGCCCAGCCCTAAACCTACCCCTACCCCTACCCCTAACCCTAGCCCTAGCCCTAACTCTCACCCAAACCCTAATCCTAACCCTAACGCTAAGCCAGCACGAGATGTAGCCCTAGCCCTACCCCAAACCATAACCCTAAGCCTAGATGTAGCCCTAGACCTAACCATAACCCTAAGAGTAAACGTAATCCTAACCCTTGCCCTAACCCTAGCCCTAATGCTAACCCTAACCCTGGACATAGCCCTAGCCCTATCTTTTACCCTAGCACAAGCTCTAGCCCTAGCCCTAACAATAACAGTAACCCTACCCCTAACCTTAACCCAAACCCTAAACCTAACTACAGCCCTAGCCCTTGCCCTAACCCTAACCCAAACCGTAACCCTAGCCCTAGCCCAAAATCTAACCCTAGCCCTTGTCATAAACCTAACCCTAACCCTAACCCTAGGCCTAAGTGTAGGCCGAACCCTAAACCTAACCCTAGCTGTAACGTGAGTCCTAACCCTTACCTTTACCATAGACCTAAATTTAGCCCTAACACAAACCCTAAACCCAGCCCTAGCCCTAACCATAGCCCTAACCCTAACTTTAACCCTAGGCCTAACCATCTCCCTAACTTTAGCCCACACCATAACCCTAGAAAAAGACCTAGCCCTAACACAAGCTGTAGCCCTAACCCTAACCCTACCCCTAACCGTAACCCAACCCTATAACTAATTTTAGCCCTAACCCTTACCAAAACCCTAACCCAAACCCTAACCATAAATCTAGTCGTTACCCAAAACCTAACCCTAGCCTAAACCCTAAACCTAACCATAACCTTAATCCTAACCCTAGCCCTTACTATAACCCTAGCCCTAGCCATAACCCTAGCCCTAGCCAAAAACCTAACCCTAACCCTAGCCCTAACCCTAGGCCTAACCCTAACTCTAACTCTAGCCCTAACCTGAACCCAAAACCTTACATTTACCCTAGACCTATCTTTAGCCCTAACACAAGCCCTAATCCTAGCTCTAACACTAACCCAAATCCTAACCCTAACCCAAGATTTAGCCCTAACCCTAAACCTAACCCTCCCCTAGCCCTAGCTCTTACCCTAACCCTAACCCTAACCCTAACCCTAGCCCTAACCCTAACCTAAACCCTAACACTAAACGTAGTCCTAGCCTAAACCCTAACCCTAGCCCAATTTGTAACCCTAGCCTTAGCCCTTACCCTAGCCTTAGATCTAAACCTAACCCTTGACCTAAACCTAATACTAGCCATAAATCTAGTCCTAGCCCTTAACCTTACCCTAACCCTAGCCCTGGCCCTGGCCCTAACTTTAACCCTAACCCAACCATTAGCCCTAACACTAACCCTACCCAAAACATAATCCTAACCCTAACCTTAATTAGCCCTAGCCCTAACCCTAACCTTAATTATAGCAGTAGCCCTAGCTCTAACAGTAAACCGAAAACAAACCCAAACACTAGCCCAAGCCCCAGACCTAACCTTAGCCCTAGCCCTAACCCTAACCCTAAAACTAAAACTAGCCCTAGCCCTAGCCCTAGCCCTAACCCTAACCCTAATCCAAGCCATAAACCTAGTCCTAGCACTAACCCTAACCCTAGACCTAGACCTAACTCTAACCCTGACCCTGCACAAAACCTAACCCTAACCCTAAGCCTAAACCTAACCCTAACCCTTGTCAAAGCCCTAGGCCTAACCCTAAGCCTAAACCTAACCCTAACTCTAGCCCTAATGCTTACCTTAACACTAGCCCTAACTTTAGCCCTAACAAAAACCCTAACACTAACCCTAGCCCTAAACCTAATACTAGACCTAGCAATAACCCTAATCCTAGCCATAAAGCTAGTCCTGACCCTAACCCTAGCCCTAACTCTAACCCTAACCCTAACCCTAACTTTCGTCCTACCAGTAACCCTACACAAAACCTAACCCTAACCCTAAATTTAGCCCTACCCCTACCCTAATCCTAACCCCAATTATAGCAGTAGCCCTAGCCCTAGCTCTAACACTAAACCAACCCTAAAACAAACCCAAACACTAGTCCAAGCCCCAGACCTAAACTTAGCCTGAGCCCTAACACTAACCCTAAAAGTAACCCTAATCCTAACCCTTGACCTAAACCTGACCCTAACCCTAACCCGACACATACCCCAAGCCCAAGACCAAGGCCTAACCCTAAAATTAACCCAATTTAACAAAAACCCTAAATCTAACCCTAGCCATAGTCCTAGACCTAACGCTAACACTAACCCAAGCCCTAATCCTAACACTTACCCTAAAACTAGCCTGAGCCCGAGACCTATCCCTACCCCTACCCCTAACCCTAAAACTAACACTAACCCAAACAGTAACCCTAATCCTAACCCTTGCCCTAACTCTAGCCCTAACCCTAACCCTAACCCTACAAAAACCCCTTGTTAGTGATACCATACACAAACACTAGTTTGTTACAAAAAATGACTTTCGGCATTACTAAAAGCATGATATATCAACTGTAAGAACAATAACATTGAACCAATACAGAAACTGTATTGATATCACTTTGTAAAACCTAGAAATTTCACTTTCATCTAACCAAGAGATGACAGAAGAGTAATCAATGAATACTATACAAGAAATAGATTGGATTATAAATTGTAATAGTTTGTTACAAAAAATGAATTTCGGCGTTACTCCCAAGGAATCCCACTGAGCGGCAGTATGGGGCAGCTTTTTCCTCTAGCTGTATAGAAGGAGGCCTCATATCATTGCATATGTACTCAACCATATAAAAGGATGATATATCAACTGTAAGAGCAATAAATGACATTGTATTGATACCTCTTTGTAAAACCTAGAAATATCACTGTCATGTCATAGAAAAGAGTAATCAATGAATACAATACAAGAAATAGATTGGATTGTAAATTGTAATAGTTTGTTACAAAAAATGACTTTTGGTGTTACTCCCGAGAAATTCCACTGAGTGGCAGTATGGGGCACCTTTTTTCTCTAGCTATATAGAAGGTGGCTTCATTTCATTGTATATGTACTCAACCATATAAAAGCATGATATATCAACTGTAAGAGCAATAACATTGAATGCAAGACATACATTCATCAGATTTTGAAGTTGGTTGTACAAGGAGTGATAACTGACACTGTATTGATATCTCTTTGTAAAACCTAGAAATATCACTTTCATGTTACCAACAGATCATAGAAAAGAGTAATCAATGAATACAATAAAAGAAATACATTGGATTGTAAATTGTAATACTTTGTTACAAAAAATGACTTTCGGCGTTACTCTCGAGGAATACCACTGAGCGGCATTCTGGGGCACCTCTTTCCTCTAGCTGTATAGAAGGTGGCTTCATTTCATTGTCTATGTACTCAACCATATAAAAGCATGATATATCAACTGTAAGAGCAATAACTGAGCTCCCGGGCGCCTGGCAAAGCCATGGCTCCCGGGGGCTGCTTTGCCGCCTCGATGGATGCGAGGCAGCAACTAACGCGCTGCCGCGTGTCTCAGAGCAGGTGGGGGCGGGGCTTGCTCTATAAGAGCCTGCACCCCGCTCCCGCCATGGCCATTGCTCCACGTGCTCTTGCTTAGCAGAGCACGCGGAGCGTCTCTTCGTCCTTGGGCCTGCTGCTGGAGCCCGGAGGACTGTGGCGGCTGGATTGGGTCAGCGGCTTCAGTGGACGAGAGGCGGCGACGGCTGGTCCCCCCTGTTGTCAAAACGCGGCTTCTCGCCCCGCCCCCCGTTGAAAAGCGCGGCTTCTCGTGGTGCCCCCCCTTTGTGAACAGCGGCTGCTGCTCTTCTGGGGCGGCGGGTGAATTCGGCAGGCGTTGGGTGGCGGTGTTGGGGACAGCCTATCGGCTGCCTCTTTACGCTCTGAGGGGTGGGCTGGAGCTTCCACCCCCCCAGTAGTTTGTTGCTGCGGGCTTGTTTTGGAAGCTGGTGTTTGGGGCGGCGTTGTGTTTGAGGGGCAAGCGGCGGCGACGGTTCCTGGGAGCGTGGCTCCCTTGTTTACGGCGGCAGTGGGAACGGCGGCGAGGAGCTTGCCTGGGACAGCCGGCTCCTTTGCGTGGGTGGCAGCGGCGTTTTGGGGGGCTGGGCGGCGTTCCCGGCGTTCCCGGCGGCCCGAGCTGCAGCGGGGAGCTGTGTCTCTCTTTGGCATCTTTTGATTGCCCCCCCGGTAATTAGTGTTAAGGTGGCTGCGGCTTGTGCCGCCGGGTTCCCCCACCATCTATTAAAGCCCCAGGGGTGCAACTGAGGGGAGTGTGCATCTTAATTTTTAGTTAAGTCAGCCCCCCTATCGGTCTTTCGGCAGAGGTGGCAGCCAGTTAGGTGGCTGGGTGGTGGTTGTTTGCGGTATTCCCCCTCCCTCCAGTTGCTGCCATTTGTAAAGTTAATTTTGCCATTTGAGGCCATCTTTTTGAAAGCCCTGATATTGGGCATAGTCTCCCTGGCATTCTAGGGGGCTGTGGGCAGCCATTTGGGTTAGGCCCTGGTGATCACTGTGATCTTTGCAGGTGGCCATTTTTTTTTTTTGCAATTAACAATTTTAATTATTTTTTATAATAAAAAAACAACAGCAACACAACAACAACACAGCATTGAACAGTACAATAAAGATAATTGTCACTCTTACAAACTTTGAATCTCAATACAGTATAAGATTGGTAAATGACAGTCCAACACTGTAATTAAAATACATTTAACAATAATTCAAAATTTAACAATCTAACTAACCCTAATAAAAAACTTTTAAACATCTAACAGTAACTCATCATGACTCATACAAAAAACTTAGTATCTCAGAATTTTATTTATCCGGGATACAATATTTATGCGGTTGGTGGGTAGCAATATAATTAATAAAGCTGAACCATTTCTTTTCAAAAGTGTTTGTTTGATGTGGATAGTCAGCCAGGGTAAGTTGGAGTGCAAGTTTATCAGATACCATCACATCCCAAAGTTTGGATATCCACTGACCCAAAGTAGGAATTTTTATGGTTTTCCAGTTGGAAGCAATAAGATTTTTTGCTGCTAACAACATCAGAGCAACAATTTCCAATGTTTGATTAGAGGCAAGCGAATCTGGCCAAAGATTCAACAACAAGGATTCTGGAGTATTTGGTATTTCCACACCAATAACCGTCTTGATTTCCAATATTACAGATTTCCAAAATACGTTTATTTTGGGGCAAGCCCACCAACAGTGAACTAAAGACCCAACCTGTTGGCATTGTTTCCAGCACAAGGGGGTCGATTTAAATCTGCATTTAAAAAGGCGCTCAGCTGTTAAATACCACCGGTTCATTATTTTAAATTCTTGGAGTTGAAAGTTTGATATTTTGCTATGTAATCAATGAATACTATACAAGAAATTGTATATTGTAATAGTTTGTTACACAAAATGACTTTCTGCATTACTCCCGAGGAAACCCACTGAGTGGCAGTATGGAGCACCTATTTCCTCTAGCTGTATAGAAGGTGGCTTCATTTAATTGTATATGTACTCAATCATATAAAAGCAAGATATATCAACTGTAAGAGCAATTACATTGAATGCAAAACATACTTTCATCAGCTTGTGAAGTGGGTTGTACAAGGAGTGATAACTGACACTGTACTGATATCACTTTGTAAAACCTAGAAATATCACTATCCGGTAACCAACAGATCACTGAAAAGAGTAATCTATGAATACTATACAAGAAATTATATATTGTAATAGTTTGTTATCCCTTTGTAAAACCTAGAAATTTCACTGTTGTCTAACCAAGAGATCGCAGAAGAGTAATCAATGAATACTATACAAGAAATACATTGGATTCTAAATTCTAATAGTTTGTTACACAAAATAATTTTCTGTGTTACTCCCGAGGAATCCCAATACACTGTATTGATATCACTTTGTAAAACCTAGAAATTTCACTGTTGTCTAACCAAGAGATCGCAGAAGAGTAATCAATGAATACTATAGAAGAAATTATATATTGTAAAAGTTTGTTACACAAAATGACTTTCTGCGTTACTCCCGAGGAATCCCACTGAGTGGCAGTATGGAGCTCCTTTTTACTATATTTGTATAGAAGGTGGCTTCATTTCATTGTATATGTACTCAACCATATAAAAGCATAATATAGCAATTGTAAGAGCAGTTACATTGAATGCCAGAGATACATTCATCAGATTTTGAAGTTGTTTGTACAAGGAGTGATAACTGACACTGTACTTAAAATCACTTTGTATATGTACTCAATCATGTAAAAGCATGATATATCAACTGTCTGAGCAATTACATTGAATGCAAGAGATACATACATCAGATTTTGAAGTTGGTTGCACAAGGAGTGATAACTGACACTGTACTGATATCACTTTGTAAAACCTAGAAATATCACTATCCTGTAACCAACAGATCATTGAAAAGAGTAATCAATGAATACTATACAAGAAATTGTATATTGTAATAGTTTGTTACACAAAATGACTTTCTGCGTTACTCACGAGGAATCCCACTGAGTGGCAGTATGGAGCACCTTTTTACTATAGTTGTATAGAAGGTGGCTTCATTTCATTGTATATGTACGCAATCATGTAACAGCATGATATACCAACTGTAAGAGCAATTACATTGAATGCCAGAGATACATTCATCAGATTTCGAAGTTGGTTGTACAAGGAGTGATAACTGACACTGTACTGATATCACTTTGTAAAACCTAGAAATATCACTATCCTGGAACCAACAGATCATTGAAAAGAGTAATCAATGAATACTATACAAGAACGTATATATTTTAATAGTTTGTTACACAAAATGACTTTCTCCGTTACTCCCGAGGAATCCCACTGAGTGGCAGTATGGAGCACCTTTTTACTATAGAAGGTGGCTTCATTTCATTGTATATGTACTCAATCATGTAAAAGCATGATATATCAACTGTAAGAGCAATTACATTGAATGCCAGAGATACATTCATCAGATTTTGAAGTTGGTTGTACAAGGAGTGATAACTGGCACTGTACTAATATCACTTTGTAAAACCTAGAAATATCACTATCCTGTAACCAACAGATCATTGAAATGAGTAATCAATGAATACTATACAAGAAATTGTATATTGTAATAGTTTGTTACACAAAATGACTTTCTCCGTTACTCCCGAGGAATCCCACTGAGTGGCAGTATGGAGCACCTTTTTACTATAGTTGTATAGAAGGTGGCTTCATCTCATTGTATATGTACTCAACCATATAAAAGCATGATATAGCAACTGTAAGAGCAGTTACATTAAATACAAGACATACATTCATCAGATTTTGAAGTTGGTTGTACAAGGAGTGATAACCGACACTGTACTGATATCACTTTGTAAAACCTAGAAATATCACTATCCTGTAACCACCAGATCACTGAAAAGAGTAATCAATGAATACTATACAAGAAAATGTATATTGTAATAGTTTGTTACACAAAATGACTTTCTGCGTTACTCCCGAGGAATCCCACTGAGTGGCAGTATGGAGCACCTTTTTACTATAGTTGTATAGAAGGTGGCTTCATTTCATTGTATATGTACTCAATCATGTAAAAGCATGATATATCAACTGTAAGAGCAGTTACATTGAATGCAAGACATACATTAATCAGATTTTGAACTTGGTTGTACAAGGAGTGATAACTGAGACTGCATTGATATAACTTTGTAAAACGTACAAATTTCACTTTTGTCTAACCAAGAGATCACAGAAGAGTAATCAATGAATAGTATTCAAGAAATATATTGGATTGTAAATTTTAATAGTTTGTTACACAAAATGATTTTCTGTGTTACTCCCGAGGAATCCCACTGAGTGGCAGTATGGAGCACCTTTTTCCTCTAGCTGTATAAAGGGTGGCTTCATTTCATTGTATATGTACTCAACCATAAAAAGCATGATATAGCAACAGTAAAAGCAGTTACATTGAATGCAAGAGATACATTCATCAGATAGTGAAGTTGGTTGTACAAGGAGTGATAACTGACACTGTACTGATATCACTTTGTAAAACCTAGAAATTTCACTGTTGTCTAACCAAGAGATCACAGAAGAGTAATCAATGAATACTATACAAGAAATATATTGGATTGTAAATTGTAATAGTTTGTTACACAAGACTTTCTGCGTTACTCTTGAGGAATCCCACTGAGTGGCAGTATGGAGCACCTTTTTACTATACTTGTATAGAAGGTGGCTTCGTTTCATTGTATATGTACTCAACCATATAAAAGCATGATATAGCAATTGTAAGAGCAGTTACATTAAATGCAAGACATACATTCATCAGATTTTGAAGTTGGTTGTACAAGGAGTGATAACCGACACTGTACTGATATCACTTTGTAAAACGTAGAAATATCACTATCCTGTAACCAACAGATCACTGAAAAGAGTAATCAATGAATACTATACAAGAAAATGTATATTGTAATAGTTTGTTACACAAAATGACTTTCTGCGTTACTCCCGAGGAATCCCAATGAGTGGCAGCATGGAGCACCTTTTTACTATAGTTGTATAGAAGGTGGCTTCATTTCATTGTATATGTACTCAATCATGTAAAAGCATGATATGACAACTGTAAGAGCAGTTACATTGAATGCAAGACATACATTCATCAGATTTTGAAGTTGATTGTACAAGGAGTGATAACTGAGACTGTATTGATATAACTTTGTAAAACGTAGAAATTTCACTTTTGTCTAACCAAGAGATCACAGAAGAGTAATCAATGAATACTATTCAAGAAATATATTGGATTGTAAATTTTAATAGTTTGTTACACAAAATGATTTTCTGTGTTACTCCTGAGGAATCCCACTGAGTGGCAGTATGGAGCACCTTTTTCCTCTAGCTGTATAAAGGGTGGCTTCATTTCATTGTATATGTACTCAACCATAAAAAGCATGATATAGCAACAGTAAAAACAGTTACATTGAATGCAAGAGATACATTCATCAGATTGTGAAGTTGGTTGTACAAGGAGTGATAACTGACACTGTACTGATATCACTTTGTAAAACGTAGAAATTTCACTTTTGTCTAACCAAGAGTTCACAGAAGAGTAATCAATGAATACTATACAAGAAATACATTGGATTGTAAATTGTAATAGTTTGTTACACAAAATGACTTTCTGCGTTACTCCCGAGGAATCCCACTGAGTGGCAGTATGGAGCACCTTTTTGCTATGGTTGTATAGAAGGTGGCTTCATTTCATTGTATATGTACTCAACCATATAAAAGCATGATATAGCAACTGTAAGAGCAGTTACATTGAATGCCAGAGATACATTCATCAGATTTTGAAGTTGTTTGTACAAGGAGTGATAACTGACACTGTACTGATATCACTTTGTAAAACCTAGAAATATCACTATCCTGTAACCAACAGATCATTGAAAAGAGTAATCAATGAATACTATACAAGAAATTGTATATTGTAATAGTTTGTTACACAAAATGACTTTCTGCGTTACTCACGAGGAATCCCACTGAGTGGCAGTATGGAGCACCTTTTTACTATAGTTGTATAGAAGGTGGCTTCATTTCATTGTATATCTACTCAACCATATAAAAGCATGATATAGCAACTGTAAGAGCAGTTACATTGAATGCAAGAGATACATTAATCAGATTTTGAAGTTGGTTGTACAAGGAGTGATAACTGACACTGTCCTGATATCACTTTGTAAAACGTAGAAATTTCACTGTTGTCTAACCAAGAGTTCACAGAAGAGTAATCAATGAATACTATACAAGAAATACATTGGATTGTAAATTGTAATAGTTTGTTACACAAAATGACTTTCTGCGTTACTCCCGAGGAAACCCACTGAGTGGCAGTATGGAGCTCCTTTTTGCTATAGTTGTATAGAAGGTGACTTCATTTCATTGTATATGTACTCAACCATATAAAAGCATGATATAGCAACTGTAAGAGCAGTTACATTGAATGCCAGAGATACATTCATCAGATTTTGAAGTTCTTTGTACGAGGAGTGATAACTGACACTGTACTGATATCACTTTGTAAAACGTAGAAATTTCACTGTTGTCTAACCAAGAGTTCACAGAAGAGTAATCAATGAATACTATACAAGAAATACATTGGATTGTAAATTTTAATAGTTTGTTACACAAAATAACTTTCTGCGTTACTCCCAAGGAATCCCACTGAGTGGCAGTATGGAGCACCTTTTTGCTATAGTTGTATAGAAGGTGGCTTCATTTCATTGTATATGTACTCAACCATATAAAAGCATGATATAGCAACTGTAAGAAGAGTTACATTGAATGCCAGAGATACATTCATCAGATTTTGAAGTTGGTTGTACAAGGAGTGATAACTGACACTGTACTGATATCACTTTGTAAAACCTAGAAATATCACTATCCTGTAACCAACAGATCATTGAAAAGAGTAATCAATGAATACTATACAAGAAATTATATATTGTAATAGTTTGTTACACAAAATGACTTTCTGCGTTACTCCCGAGGAATCCCACTGAGTGGCAGTATGGAGCTCCTTTTTACTATATTTGTATAGAAGGAGGCTTCATTTCATTGTATATGTACTCAACCATATAAAAGCATAATATAGCAATTGTAAGAGCAGTTACATTGAATGCCAGAGATACATTCATCAGATTTTGAAGTTGTTTGTACAAGGAGTGATAACTGACACTGTACTTAAAATCACTTTGTAAAACCTAGAAATATCACTATCCTGTAACCAACAGATTATTGAAAAGAGTAATCAATGAATACTATACAAGAAATTATATATTGTAATAGTTTGTTACAAAAAAAGACTTTCAGCGTTACTCCCGAGGAATCCCACTGAGTGGCAGTATGGAGCACCTTTTTGCTATAGTTGTATAGAAGGTGGCTTCATTTCTTTGTATATGTACTCAACCATATAAAAGTATGATATAGCAACTGTAAGAGCAGTTACATTGAATGCCAGAGATACATTCATCCGATTTTGAAGTTGTTTCTACAAGGAGTGATTACTGACACTGTATTGATATCACGTTGTAAAACCTAGAAATTTCACTGTTGTCTAACCAAGAGATCGCAGAAGAGTAATCAATGAATACTATACAAGAAATACATTGGATTGTAAATTGTATTAGTTTGTTACACAACATGACTTTCTGCGTTACTCCCGAGGAATCCCACTGGGTGGCAGTATGGAGCACCTTTTTACTGTAGTTGTATAGAAGGTGGCTTCATTTAATTGTATATGTACTCAACCATATAAAATCAAGATATATCAACTGTAAGAGCAATTACATTGAATGCAAGAGATACATTCATCAGATTTTGAAGTTGGTTGTACAAGGAGTGATAACTGACACTGTCCCGATATCACTTTGTAAAACGTAGAAATTTCACTGTTGTCTAACCAAGAGTTCACAAAAGAGTAATCAATGAATACTATACAAGAAATACATTGGATTGTAAATTTTAATATTTTGTTACACAAAATAACTTTCTGCGTTACTCCCGAGGAATCCCACTGAGTGGCAGTATGGAGCACCTTTTTGCTATAGTTGTATAGAAGGTGGCTTCATTTCATTGTATATGTACTCAACCATATAAAAGCATGATATAGCAACTGTAAGAAGAGTTACATTGAATGCCAGAGATACATTCATCAGATTTTGAAGTTGGTTGTACAAGGAGTGATAACTGACACTGTACTGATATCACTTTGTAAAACCTAGAAATATCACTATCCTGTAACCAACAGATCATTGAAAAGAGTAATCAATGAATACTATACAAGAAATTATATATTGTAATAGTTTGTTACACAAAATGACTTTCTGCGTTACTCCCGAGGAATCCCACTGAGTGGCAGTATGGAGCTCCTTTTTACTATATTTGTATAGAAGGAGGCTTCATTTCATTGTATATGTACTCAACCATATAAAAGCATAATATAGCAATTGTAAGAGCAGTTACATTGAATGCCAGAGATACATTCATCAGATTTTGAAGTTGTTTGTACAAGGAGTGATAACTGACACTGTACTTAAAATCACTTTGTAAAACCTAGAAATATCACTATCCTGTAACCAACAGATTATTGAAAAGAGTAATCAATGAATACTATACAAGAAATTATATATTGTAATAGTTTGTTACAAAAAAAGACTTTCAGCGTTACTCCCGAGGAATCCCACTGAGTGGCAGTATGGAGCACCTTTTTGCTATAGTTGTATAGAAGGTGGCTTCATTTCTTTGTATATGTACTCAACCATATAAAAGTATGATATAGCAACTGTAAGAGCAGTTACATTGAATGCCAGAGATACATTCATCCGATTTTGAAGTTGTTTCTACAAGGAGTGATTACTGACACTGTATTGATATCACGTTGTAAAACCTAGAAATTTCACTGTTGTCTAACCAAGAGATCGCAGAAGAGTAATCAATGAATACTATACAAGAAATACATTGGATTGTAAATTGTATTAGTTTGTTACACAACATGACTTTCTGCGTTACTCCCGAGGAATCCCACTGGGTGGCAGTATGGAGCACCTTTTTACTGTAGTTGTATAGAAGGTGGCTTCATTTAATTGTATATGTACTCAACCATATAAAATCAAGATATATCAACTGTAAGAGCAATTACATTGAATGCAAGAGATACATTCATCAGATTTTGAAGTTGGTTGTACAAGGAGTGATAACTGACACTGTCCCGATATCACTTTGTAAAACGTAGAAATTTCACTGTTGTCTAACCAAGAGTTCACAGAAGAGTAATCAATGAATACTATACAAGAAATACATTGGATTGTAAATTGTAATAGTTTGTTACACAAAATGACTTTCTGCGTTACTCCCGAGGAATCCCACTGAGTGGCAGTATGGAGCACCTTTTTGCTATAGTTGTATAGAAGGTGGCTTCATTTCATTGTATATGTACTAAACCATATAAAACCATGATATAGCAACGGTAAGAGCAGTTACATTGAATGCCAGAGATACATTCATCAGATTTTGAAGTTGTTTGTACAAGGAGTGATAACTGACACTGTACTGATATCACTTTGTAAAACCTAGAAATATCACTATCCTGTAACCAACAGATCATTGAAAAGAGTAATCAATGAATACTATACAAGAAATTGTATATTGTAATAGTTTGTTACACAAATGACTTTCTGCGTTACTCACGAGGAATCCCGCTGAGTGGCAGTATGGAGCACCTTTTTACTATACTTGTATAGAAGGTGGCTTCATTTCATTGTATATGTACTCAACCATATAAAAGCATGATATAGCAATTGTAAGAGCAGTTACATTGAATGCAAGAGATACATTCATCAGATTTTGAAGTTGTTTGTACAAGGAGTGATAACTGACATTGTACTTAAAATCACTTTGTAAAACCTAGAAATATCACTATCCTGTAACCAACAGATCATTGAAAAGAGTAATCAATGAATACTATACAAGAAATTATATATTGTAAAAGTTTGTTACACAAAATGACTTTCTGCGTTACTCCCGAGGAATCCCACTGAGTGGCAGTATGGAGCTCCTTTTTACTATAGTTGTATAGAAGGTGGCTTCATTTCATTGTATATGTACTCAACCATATAAAAGCATGATATAGCAACTGTAAGAGCAGTTACATTGAATGCAAGAGATACGTTCATCAGATTTTGAAGTTGTTTGTACAAGGAGTGATTACTGACACTGTATAGATATCACGTTGGAAAACCTAGAAATTTCACTGTTGTCTAACCAAGCGATCGCAGAAGAGTAATCAACGAATACTATACAAGAAATACATTGGATTGGAAATTGTAATAGTTTCTTACACAAAATGACTTTCTGCGTTACTCCCGAGGAATCCCACTGAGTGGCAGTATAGAGCACCTTTTTACTGTAGTTGTATAGAAGGTGGCTTCATTTCATTGTATATGTACTCAACCATATAAAAGCATGATATAGCAACTGTAAGAGCAGTTACATTGAATGCAAGAGATACATTCATCAGATTTTGAAGTTGGTTGTACAAGGAGTGATTACTGACACTGTATTGATATCACGTTGTAAAACCTAAAAATTTCACTGTTGTCTAACCAAGAGATCGCAGAAGAGTAATAGTTTGTTACACAAAATGACTTTCTGCGTTACTCCCGAGGAATCCCACTGAGTGGCAGTATGGAGCACCTTTTTGCTATAGTTGTATAGATGGTGGCTTCATTTCATTGTATATGTACTCAACCATATAAAAGCATGATATAGCAACTGTAAGAAGAGTTACATTGAATGCCAGAGATACATTCATCAGATATTGAAGTTGTTTGTACAAGGAGTGATAACTGACACTGTACTTAAAATCACTTTGTAAAACCTAGAAATATCACTATCCTGTAACCAACAGATCATTGAAAAGAGTAATCAATGAATACTATACAAGAAATTGTATATTGTAATAGTTTGTTACACAAAATGACTTTCTACGTTACTCACGAGGAATCCCACTGAGTGGCAGTATGGAGCACCTTTTTACTATAGTTGTATAGAAGGTGGCTTCATTTCATTGTATATGTACTCAACCATATAAAAGCATGATATAGCAACTGTAAGAGAAGTTACATTGAATGCAAGAGATACATTGATCAGATTTTGAAGTTGGTTGTACAAGGAGTGATTACTGACACTGTATTGATATCACGTTGTAAAACGTAGTAATTTCACTGTTGTCTAACCAAGAGATCGCAGAAGAGTAATCAATGAATACTATACAAGAAATACATTGGATTGTAAATTGTATTAGTTTGTTACACAACATGACTTTCTGCGTTACTCCCGAGGAATCCCACTGGGTGGCAGTATGGAGCACCTTTTTACTGTAGTTGTATAGAAGGTGGCTTCATTTCATTGTATATGTACTCAACCATATAAAAGCAAGATAAATCAACAGTAAGAGCAGTTACATTGAATGCAAGAGATACATTCATCAGATTTTGAAGTTGGTTGTACAAGGAGTGAGAACTGACACTGTATTGATATCACTTTTTAAAACCTAGAAATTTCACTGTTGTCTAACCAAGAGTTCAAAGAAGAGTAATCAATGAATACTATACAAGAAATACATTGGATTGTAAATTGTAATAGTTTGTTACACAAAATGACTTTCTGCGTTAATCCCGAGGAATCCCACTAAGTGGCAGTATGGAGCACGTTTTTGCTATAGTTGTATAGAAGGTGGCTTCATTTCATTGTATATGTACTCAACCATATAAAAGCATGATATAGCAACTGTAAGAGCAGTTACATTGAATGCAAGAGATACATTCATCAGATTTTGAAGTTGGTTGTACAAGGAGTGATTACTGACACTGTATTGATATCACGTTGTAAAACCTAAAAATTTCACTGTTGTCTAACCAAGAGATCGCAGAAGAGTAATAGTTTGTTACACAAAATGACTCTCTGCGTTACTCCCGAGGAATCCCACTGAGTAGCAGTATGGAGCACCTTTTTGCTGTAGTTGTATAGAAGGTGGCTTCATTTCATTGTATATGTACTCAACCATATAAAAGCATGATATAGCAACTGTAAGAGCAGTTACATTGAATGCCAGAGATACATTCATCAGATTTTGAAGTTTTTTGTACAAGGAGTGATAACTGACACTGTACTGATATCACTTTGTAAAACCTAGAAATATCACTATCCTGTAACCAACAGATCATTGAAAAGATTAATCAATGAATACTATACAAGAAATTATATATTGTAATAGTTTGTTACACAAAATGACTTTCTGCGTTACTCCCGAGGAATCCCACTGAGTGGCAGTATGGAGCTCCTTTTTACTATAGTTGTATAGAAGGTGGCTTCATTTCATTGTATATGTACTCAACCATATAAAAGCATGATATAGCAACTGTAAGAGCAGTTACATTGAATGCAAGAGATACATTCATCAGATTTTGAAGTTGGTTGTACAAGGAGTGATTACTGACACTGTATTGATATCACGTTGTAAAACCTAGAAATTTCACTGTTGTCTAACCAAGAGATCCCAGAAGAGTAATCAATGAATACTATACAAGAAATACATTGGATTGTAAATTGTATTAGTTTGTTACACAACATGACTTTCTGCGTTACTCCCGAGGAATCCCACTGGGTGGCAGTATGGAGCACCTTTTTACTGTAGTTGTATAGAAGGTGGCTTCATTTAATTGTATATGTACTCAACCATATAAAATCAAGATAAATCAACTGTAAGAGCAATTACATTGAATGCAAGAGATACATTCATCAGATTTTCAAGTTGGTTGTACAAGGAGTGATAACTGACACTGTACTGATATCACTTTGTAAAACGTAGAAATTTCACTGTTGTCTAACCAAGAGTTCAAAGAAGAGTAATCAATGAATACTATACAAGAAATACATTGGATTGTAAATTGTAATAGTTTGTTACACAAAATGACTTTCTGCGTTACTCCCGAGGAATGCCACTGAGTGGCAGTATGGAGCACCTTTTTGCTATAGTTGTATAGAAGGTGGCTTCATTTCATTGTATATGTACTCAACCATATAAAACCATGATATAGCAACGGTAAGAGCAGTTACATTGAATGCCAGAGATACATTCATCAGATTTTGAAGTTCTTTGTACAAGGAGTGATAACTGACACTGTACTGATATCACTTTGTAAAACCTAGAAATTTCACTGTTGTCTAACCAAGAGTTCACAGAAGAGTAATCAATGAATACTATACAAGAAATACATTGGATTGTAAATTGTAATAGTTTGTTACACAAAATGACTTTCTGCGTTACTCCCGAGGAATCCCACTGAGTGGCAGTATGGAGCACCTTTTTGCTATAGTTGTATAGAAGGTGGCTTCATTTCATTGTATATGTACTCAACCATATAAAAGCATGATATTGTCAGAATCTGTCAATTCAGTCAATGTAATCTTGCATGCATACTATGTAACCTTGTAGCCATTATGTATTGGACCCTGTATTAATCCTGTTTTGGTCGGGAGGGTGACAACCCTTAAGGGTGAGAACAAGGAGGCCTCTCATCCCTGCCTCCACATTCCAGCTGCCCCGGCAGTAACTTCAAGGGGAGGACGGCTCTCATCTCTTATCTCATGCTAAAGAACCTTGGAGCCATGAATTGTTATGTGAACTGAGGGGTCTGGTTTGAGAAGGGAAATTTACTGCTTAACACCTCACTTTTTTCCTGTGTGAACCAAACGGTCAAGACACCTTTTAGCCCGCCAATTTTCCCTTCAGGGGATTGGCTACCTATGGGTAATTCAAACTCCTTGGAATGGTATAATAGACCCGCTTGTATTATTTGTCTCATCTCTGACAATAACCCGAGATGCTGTACTAATGTAGGAATAGGTAATAAAGAACTGTGGTTAACCAACCGAGATCTGATCCTTGACTACTTTGAGCAGGACTCTCACAGATTGTCAGAGATCTGTGATTGGGACTCAACCGTTCCTGACCATGTCAGAAGACGACGTTGTCCCCCTCAAACCTACTACTCCAGAGGAGGTTCCCGTTACCCCGGCAGATCCGGGGAACGGGGGTGGTGGCGGCGGAGGAGGTCCCGAGGTGCCGGTGACCACGAGCCAGGGGGCTTACTACATTCCGCACCGCCCGATTACCCATCAGAGCGTGACCCCCCAGTACGCATGGAGCCACTTCGGGGGCCGACCCGTGAGTTCGTGGGTGCACGACAGGAAAGGGGTGAGAGTTTCGCTCACCGGAGACCAGCCCAATCGAGGGAGACCGAGCTACCTCGGAGACTACCGCGAGCCGATCTACCGTGGAGGGCCGCGTCGCCCGCCTCCCGAAGAGAAGGGACTGGATCTGTATGGGCCCGATCCGTATCGCGAGGAGCAGACGGTCCCGCTGGATCAGATGATGGGAGACCTACGGCTTCAACTCACCGCCGAGCTCCGCGAGTTGGCCCTCGATCTCCAGCACCAATTTCGCGACGCTATGATGGCGATGCAAGGCGCCCTCCTCGGTCAAGGGGTTGGAGCCCCACCACAGCCGCAGGCGCCCGGAGGGGTTCCGGTTCAGCCGCAGGCGCCCGCTCTACCGGCGCAACCAGCCCCGCCGGTCGTCCCAGCTCCAGTTCCGGTGCCCGTTCCCGCGCCGGCCCCAGTCCCGGCCGCGCCGGCCGCTCGCCCACCCCCTTCCGACCCTTTGACGACTACTTTCGATGGGGACCCCGAGAAGCTGCGTTTCTTCATGCTGGAGATCGGGAGATTCCTGGACAGTTGGGGTCACCTCTACCCTACCGAGAAAGATCGAATTGGCTACATCGGGTCCAAGCTGAAAGACACCGCCAGCGATTGGTATGTGAGCCTGCACGACAACCCTGGTCCTGAATTGCGCTCCCTGAACAATTTTATGTGGGCCCTCCGGCATCAGTTCGAGGACCCCCTGGGTGAGGAAAAAGCCAGAAATCAACTGAGAAAGCTATTCCAGGGGAGGTCGTCAGTGAGGGAATACACTGACAAGTTCCGGCGCATCGCTGCCAAAATCCATGGGTGGCCGGAGGAACTCTTCATGGAGAAGTATTGGGAGGGCCTGAACCCGGAAATCTACGAGACAGTGCTGTTAGGGGGTCGCCCGGGCACCCTGAACACCTGGATGAGAGCTGCCACCGACATGGAGGAACGCTTTGCCCTAATTAAGATGGGAGCGTCCGCGACGGCAGCCAGCAAAGCAGGCCCCCGAGCGAAGCCCCGATCCAATGTGCAAGACGTCCGTGATGCGAGGTTTCGACAGGGGTTGTGTATGAAGTGTGGGGAGAGTGGCCACTTCGCCTCCGCTTGTCCCAGAGGAGGGGGGAAGGGCCCGAAGACCTCAACTCCCGGAGCGGGGAGCACCCCTACCCGGGGGAAAACTCCAATGAAGCCCCGGGCTTTACAGCTGGAAGGGGTGGCGAGCGACCAGGGAGAGCTGGAGCTGATGGAAGCACAGATGTCGGGAAACTCCAACGGCCTGCAGTGAGCGGCGCAGAGCTGCAGGTCCCCCGCCAAGAAGCGCCATCTCCGGTGAGCATCCCTGGCCCCCTGTTATATATGGTAGTGACGGTGGTGACCCCTGGATCAGGTACCCACATGAGGGTTCGCGCTCTAATTGACTCTGGGTGCGCGCGAGATCTGATCAGCCCCCTGGTAGTGGAGGGGTTGGGACCCAAAGTCACCCCGTTAGCAGAACCCCTGAAGTTTACACAGATGGATGGGTCGGAAATGAAGGAGGAGTGCATAGCAGAGACTGAGAGCTTGATTTTGGGAACGGGGGAGCATTGGGAGAAGCGAGCTTTCGTCATCACCCCGAACGCCCAGTTCCCTATGGTGTTGGGCAGCCCTTGGCTCGGGGCGCACGACCCTTACATAAAATGGAGCGAGGGGAAGATTTCGTGGGTAGACGAACGCTGCCAGAGCCACCGGTGGGACCCCGGATGGGGCCCTGGACCTCCGAGCCCGCCTCCCCCCGTGCCCGCACTCGCCCTCGCCCCTGCCATGGTGCCTAAAGAGTATAGAGACTTGCTAGAAGTGTTCAGTGAGACCGAGGCGGACGAGTTGCCCCCCCATCGACTGTCGGACTGTGCCATAGAGCTCCTCCCAGGAGAGAAACTCCCGAAGGGTAAATTATATTCCATGAGCCCGGCGGAACGGGAAGAACTGCGGAAGTTCTTGGACAAAAACCTGGCAAGGGGGTTTATCCGCCCCGCCAAGTCCCCCTTTGCGGCGCCCGTGCTGTTCCGAAAGAAAAAGGATGGGGGCTTACGACTGTGCACTGACTACCGGGGGCTAAATGCAGTCTCCACCACTAATGCCTACCCCCTCCCGTTAATAAAGGACCTCTTGGCGGAGGCGGCCAAGGGGAAGATTTTTACCAAGTTGGATCTACGAGATGCCTACTTCAGGGTGCGCATAAGGGAAGGGGATGAATCTAAGACTGCCTTTAACACCCCCTTGGGGCAATTTGAATACCTAGTGATGCCGTTCGGCTTAAGTGGCGCGCCCGGGGTCTTTATGAGTTTAATCAATGAAGTGTTGCACAAGCATCTTTTTAAGGGCGTGTTATGTTACATAGATGATATCTTGATCTATTCTACTGATAAGAATGAGCATGTGACTTTGGTCAGGGACGTTCTTTCAACTTTACTGAAAAACCAGCTTTTTGTGAAACTGTCTAAGTGCGAGTTTCACCGGGAGTCCGTGGACTTCCTGGGCTACCGCATTTCTCAGAAGGGGTTGGAAATGGATCCGGGAAAAGTGGAGGCGGTGGTGCAATGGGAGGCTCCGCGAACGAGAAAGCAATTGCAGAGCCTCTTAGGATTTTGTAACTTTTACCGGACCTTCATCAAAGACTTTGCTAAAGTCACCCTTCCCTTAACGGACTTGTTGAAAACCAAGGGGAGGGGGCCCGAGGCAGGAAAGCCAGGAGAGAAACTGGCGTGGAATGGGGAGTGTCAGAAGGCGTTTGAGGCTTTAAAAACCCTTTTTACTTCTGAGCCCATTCTGGCCCACCCGGATGAGACGAAAGACTTTATAATTCATGTCGATGCCTCGGATGTAGCCATGGGGGGGGCCATTTTACAAAGTGACTCGGAGGGGAAACTGCACCCCTTGGCTTACATTTCAAAAAAGTTTAACGAAACAGAAAGGAATTGGTCGGTGTGGGACAAGGAAGCCGCGGCCATTAGGTTAGCGCTCACTACGTGGCGCCACTGGTTGGAAGGAGCGCAAACTCCGTTCGAAATATGGACTGATCATAAGAACCTAGAGGCTTTGCGCACTCAGCGGTCCCTCAATGCCAAGCAGCTGCGCTGGGCTGACTTCTTTTCCAAATTTAACTTTGTGTTAAAGCATTTTCCTGGGAAGGCTAACTCCCTGGCAGACGCATTGTCCAGATTGCCCCAACATGAGAGTGTGAAAGAAGAGGTGTTCGATTCCATGTTCTCCCCCCAGCAGCTGGGAGGGGTGGTTGTCACCCGGAGCAAAACAAAGAAAGCCGAGCTACCCACAGGGAACTGCCAGTGGGGGGGGGAGTATGCTCCTGAAGAAATAGAGGAATTGGAAACTGTGGGAGAGTGTTCCAAAAGAGAGGACCACTGTTGGCTGCATGGGGACAAACTAGTGGTGCCTAAGACCAAGCGCAAGGAAATCTTGCTAAATTGTCACTCCTCAAAGCTAGCCGGGCACTTCGGTTTCCTAAAGACACTTAATTTGATCCAGCGTCAGTTCTGGTGGCCGTGCATGCGCCGAGATGTCTCGGACTTCGTCTCGGCATGCCAAACCTGTTTAATGTGTAAAAAACGGGGGGGAAAAGTCCCAGGATTGTTGCACCCCCTACCCACTGCGTCAAGACCCTGGGAAGACATAGCCATGGATTTTATCACCAATTTGCCCCCCTCCAAGGGAAAAACTGTGATTTGGGTAGTAGTTGACACTTTTTCTAAACAAGCCCATTTCACCCCCTTCAAGCAATTGCCCACAGCCAAAGGGATGGCTAAAGCTTTCTTCAACCACGTGATAAAATTACATGCGTTTCCGAAGAGGGTGGTTTCTGACCGCGGAAGTCAGTTCGTTGCCACCTTCTGGCGGGAGCTTTTGAAATTAATGGACATAGAACCTGCCTTAAGCTCGGGTTACCACCCAGAGACCGACGGCCAATCCGAGCGAACTAATCAAATTCTCGAGCAATTCCTAAGATGTTACACAAATTACCACCAGGATAATTGGGTGGAATTGCTGCCCTTTGCAGAATATAGCTACAATAATGCAGTGCATTCCTCCACAGGGGTTTCACCTTTCATGGCAGTGGGAGGCTTTGAAGGGAAACCACTCCCTACCCTTAAGGAGGACCCCCAAAACCCCCCCTCGGATTTTAAGAGTTGGTGGTCCGGCCTCCAGGACTCCTGGCCATTAATAGGGAAAGCCCTGGACCATGCCAAAGAGGACTACAAGAAGTATGCAGACCGAGGGCGAGCACCGGGATGGGATCTTCAACCCGGGGACTCCGTTTATCTCTCTACTAAAAATATCCATGGGCTGCAGCCCAGCAGAAAATTGGGATGGAAATATGTTGGACCTTATAAAGTGCTACGTAAAATCTCTGATGTATCCTTTGAACTGGAACTGCCTAAATCACTGAGTTCTGTGCACCCTGTGTTTCATTTCAGCCTGCTGAAGAAAGATCCTGGGCCGAATGCATGGCATCCAGTTCCTCCAGCTCCTCCTCCACTGATGAAGGAGGGGAGTCCACACTACGAGATAACTGAAATCCTTGACTCCAAGATGAAAAGGGGCCACTTGTATTACTTGGTTAGATGGTTAGATTTCGGCCCGGAGCACAATGAATGGATTCGTTCTGAACATGTTCATGCCCCCAAGTTGACTAAACTGTTTCATAAAATGTTCCCTGATAAAGCTAGGTGAAGAGAATTATGGGGAGGGCAGGGTGTCAGAATCTGTCAATTCAGTCAATGTAATCTTGCATGCATACTATGTAACCTTGTAGCCATTATGTATTGGACCCTGTATTAATCCTGTTTTGGTCGGGAGGGTGACAACCCTTAAGGGTGAGAACAAGGAGGCCTCTCATCCCTGCCTCCACATTCCAGCTGCCCCGGCAGTAACTTCAAGGGGAGGACGGCTCTCATCTCTTATCTCATGCTAAAGAACCTTGGAGCCATGAATTGTTATGTGAACTGAGGGGTCTGGTTTGAGAAGGGAAATTTACTGCTTAACACCTCACTTTTTTTCTGTGTGAACCAAACGGTCAAGACACCTTTTAGCCCGCCAATTTTCCCTTCAGGGGATTGGCTACCTATGGGTAATTCAAACTCCTTGGAATGGTATAATAGACCCGCTTGTATTATTTGTCTCATCTCTGACAATAACCCGAGATGCTGTACTAATGTAGGAATAGGTAATAAAGAACTGTGGTTAACCAACCGAGATCTGATCCTTGACTACTTTGAGCAGGACTCTCACAGATATAGCAACTGTAAGAGCAGTTACATTGAATGCCAGAGATACATTCATCAGATTTTGAAGTTGGTTGTACAAGGAGTGATAACTGACACTGTACTGATATCACTTTGTAAAACCTAGAAATATCACTATCCTGTAACCAACAGATCATTGAAAAGAATAATCAATGAATACTATACAAGAAATTATATATTGTAATAGTTTGTTACACAAAATGACTTTCTGCGTTACTCCCGAGGAATCCCACTGATTGGCAGTATGGAGCTCCTTTTTACTATAGTTGTATAGAAGGTGGCTTCATTTCATTGTATATGTACTCAACCATATAAAAGCATGATATAGCAACTGTAAGAGCAGTTACATTGAATGCCAGAGATACATTCATCAGATTTTGAAGATGTTTGTACAAGGAGTGATAACTGACACTGTACTTAAAATCACTTTGTAAAACCTAGAAATATCACTATCCTGTAACCAACAGATCATTGAAAAGAGTAATCAATGAATACTATACAAGAAATTATATATTGTAATAGTTTGTTACACAAAATGACTTTCTGCGTTACTCCCGAGGAATCCCACTGAGTGGCAGTATGGAGCTCCTTTTTACTATAGTTGTATAGAAGGTGGCTTCATTTCATTGTATATGTACTCAACCATATAAAAGCATGATATAGCAACTGTAAGAGTAGTTACATTGAATGCAAGAGATACGTTCATCAGATTTTGAAGTTGGTTGTACAAGTAGTGATTACTGACACTGTACTGATATCATGTTGTAAAACGTAGAAATTTCACTGTTGTCTAACCAAGAGATCGCAGAAGAGTAATCAATGAATACTATACAAGAAATACATTGGATTGTAAATTGTAATAGTTTGTTACACAAAATGACTTTCTGCGTTACTCCCGAGGAATCCCACTGAGTGGCAGTATGGAGCACCTTTTTACTGTAGTTGTATAGAAGGTGGCTTCATTTCATTGTATATGTACTCAACCATATAAAAGCATGATATAGCAACGGTAAGAGCAGTTACATTGAATGCCAGAGATACATTCATCAGATTTTGAAGTTGGTTGTACAAGGAGTGAGAACTGACACTGTATTGATATCACTTTGAAAAACCTAGAAATTTCACTGTTGTCTAACCAAGAGTTCACAGAAGAGTAATCAATGAATACTATACAAGAAATACATTGGATTGTAAATTGTAATATTTTGTTACACAAAATGACTTTCTGCGTTACTCCCGAGGAATCCCACTGAGTGGCAGAATGGAGCACCTTTTTCCTCCAGCTGTATAGAAGGTGGCTTCATTTAATTGTATATGTACTCAACCATATAAAAGCATGATATATCAACTGTAAGAGCAATTACATTGAATGCAAGAGATACATTCATCAGATTTTGACGTTGGTTGTACAAGGAGTGATAACTGACACTGTACTGATATCACTTTGTAAAACGTAGAAATTTCACTGTTGTCTAACCAAGAGTTCACAGAAGGTTAATCAATGAATACTATACAAGAAATACATTGGATTGTAAATTGTAATAGTTTGTTACACAAAATGATTTTCTGTGTTACTCCCAAGGAATCCCACTGAGTGGCAGTATGGAGCACCTTTTTGCTATAGTTGTATAGAAGGTGGCTTCATTTCATTGTATATGTACTCAACCATATAAAAGCATGATATAGCAATTGTAAGAGCAGTTACATTGAATGCCAGAGATACATTCATCAGATTTTGAAGTTGTTTGTACAAGGAGTGATAACTGACACTGTACTGATATCACTTTGTAAAACCCTAGAAATATAACTATCTTGTAACCAACAGATCATTGAAAAGAGTAATCAATGAATACTATACAAGAAATTGTATATTGTAATAGTTTGTTACACAAAATGACTTTCTGCGTTACTCCCGAGGAATCCCACTGAGTGGCAGTATGGAGCACCTTTTTACTATAGTTGTATAGAAGGTGGCTTCATTTCATTGTATATGTACTCAACCATATAAAAGCATGATATAGCAACTGTAAGAGCAGTTACATTGAATGCAAGAGATACATTCATCAGATTTTGAAGTTGGTTGTAGAAGGAGTGATAACTGACACTGTACTGATATCACTTTGTAAAACGTAGAAATTTCACTGTTGTCTAACCAAGCGATCGCAGAAGAGTAATCAATGAATACTATACAAGAAATACATTGGATTGTACATTGTAATAGTTTGTTACACAAAATGACTTTCTGCGTTACTCCCGAGGAATCCCACTGAGTGGCAGTATGGAGCACCTTTTTACTGTAGTTGTATAGAAGGTGGCTTCATTTAATTGTATATGTACTCAACCATATAAAAGCATGATATATCAACAGTAAGAGCAATTACATTGAATGCAAGAGATATATTCATCAGATTTTGAAGTTGGTTGTACAAGGAGTGATAACTGACACTGTACTGATATCACTTTGTAAAACGTAGAAATTTCACTGTTGTCTAACCAAGAGTTCACAGAAGAGTAATCAATGAATACTATACAAGAAATACATTGGATTGTACATTGTAATAGTTTGTTACACAAAATGACTTTCTGCGTTACTCCCGAGGAATCCCACTGAGTGGCAGTATGGAACACCTTTTTGCTATAGTTGTATAGAAGGTGGCTTCATTTCATTGTATATGTACTCAACCATATAAAAGCATGATATAGCAACTGTAAGAGCAGTTACATTGAATGCCAGACATACATTCATCAGATTTTGAAGTTGGTTGTACAAGGAGTGATAACTGACACTGTACTGATATCACTTTGTAAAACCTAGAAATATCACTATCCTGTAACCAACAGATCATTGAAAAGAGTAATCAATGAATACTATACAAGAAATTATATATTGTAATAGTTTGTTACACAAAATGACTTTCTGCGTTACTCCCGAGGAATCCCACTGAGTGGCAGTATGGAGCTCCTTCTTACTATAGTTGTATAGAAGGTGGCTTCATTTCATTGTATATGTACTCAACCATATAAAAGCATGATATAGCAACTGTAAGAGCAGTTACATTGAATGCCAGAGATACATTCATCAGATTTTGAAGATGTTTGTACAAGGAGTGATAACTGACACTGTACTTAAAATCACTTTGTAAAACCTAGAAATATCACTATCCTTTAACCAACAGATCATTGAAAAGAGTAATCAATGAATACTATACAAGAAATTATATATTGTAATAGTTTGTTACACAAAATGACTTTCTGCGTTACTCCCGAGGAATCCCACTGAGTGGCAGTATGGAGCTCCTTTTTACTATACTTGTATAGAAGGTGGCTTCATTTCATTGTATATGTACTCAACCATATAAAAGCATGATATAGCAACTGTAAGAGCAGTTACACTGAATGCAAGAGATACATTCATCAGATTTTGAAGTTGGTTGTACAAGGAGTGATAACTGACACTGTACTGATATCACTTTGTAAAACGTAGAAATTTCACTGTTGTCTAACCAAGAGTTCACAGAAGAGTAATCAATGAATACTATACAAGAAATACATTGGATTGTACATTGTAATAGTTTGTTACACAAAATGATTTTCTGTGTTACTCCCGAGGAATCCCACTGAGTGGCAGTATGGAGAACCTTTTTGCTATAGTTGTATAGAAGGTGGCTTCATTTCATTGTATATGTACTCAACCATATAAAAGCATGATATAGCAACTGTAAGAGCAGTTACATAGAATGGAAGACATACATTCATCAGATTTTGAAATTGGTTGTACAAGGAGTGATAACTGACACTGTACTGATATCACTTTGGAAAACCTAGAAATTTCACTGTTGTCTAACCAAGAGATCGCAGAAGAGTAATCAATGAATACTATACAAGAAATTATATATTGTAATAGTTTGTTACACAAAATGACTTTCTGCGTTACTCCCGAGGAATCCCACTGAGTGGCAGTATGGAGCACCTTTTTCCTCTAGCTGTATAGAAGGTGACTTCATTTCATTGTATATTTACTCAACCATATAAATGCGTGATATAGCAAAGGTAAGAGCAGTTTCATTAAATGCAAGACATACATTCATCAGATTTTGAAGTTGGTTGTACAAGGAATGGGAACTTACACTGTACTGATAACACTTGGTAAAACCTAGAAATATCACTATCCTATAATCAATAGATCATTGAAAACAGTAATCAATAAATACTATACAAGAAATTGTATATTGTAGTAGTTTTATACACAAAATGACTTTCTGCATTACTCCCGAGGAATCCCACTGAGTGGCATTATGGAGCACCTTTTTACTATAGTTGTATAGAAGGTGGCTTCATTTCATTGTATATGTACTCAGTCATGTAAAAGCATGATATATCAACTGTAAGAGCAATTACAATGAATGCAAGACATACATTCATCAGATTTTGAAGTTGGTTGTACAAGGAGGGGTAACTGACACTGTACTGATATCACTTGGTAAAACCTAGAAATATCACTATCCTGTAATCAACAGATCACTGAAAAGAGTAATCAATGAATACTATACAAGAAATTGTATATTGTAATAGTTTGTTTCACAAAATGACTTTCTGCGTTACTCCCGAGGAATCCCACTGAGTGGCAGTATGGAGAACCTTTTTACTATAGTTGTATAGAAGGTGGCTTCATTTCATTGTATATGTACTCAGTCATGTAAAAGCATGATATAGCAACTGTAAGAGCAATTACATTGAATGCAGTGCTTACATTCATCAGATTTTGAAGTTGGTTGTGCAAGGAGTGATAACTTACACTGTATTGATAACACTTTGTAAAACCTTGAAATTTCACTTTTGTCTAACCAAGAGATCGCAGAAGAGTAATCAATGAAAACTATACAGGAAATACATTGGATTGTAAATTGTAATAGTTTGTTACACAAAATGACTTTCTGCGTTACTCCCGAGGAATCCCACTGAGTGGCAGTATGGAGAACCTTTTTACTATAGTTGTATAGAAGGTGGCTTCATTTCATTGTGTATGTACTCAGTCATGTAAAAGCATGATATAGCAACTGTAAGAGCAATTACATTGAATGCAATCCTTACATTCATCAGATTTTGAAGTTGGTTGTGCAAGGAGTGATAACTGACACTGTACTGATATCACTTTGTAAAACCTTGAAATTTTACTTTTGTCTAACCAAGAGATCACAGTAGAGTACTCAATGAATACTATACAAGAAATACATTGGATTGTAAATTGTAATAGTTTGTTACATAAAATGAGTTTCTGCGTTACTCCCGAGGAATCCCACTGAGTGGCAGTATGGAGAACCTTTTTCCTCTAGCTGTATAGAAGGTGGCCTCATTTCATTATATATGTAAACCATAAATAAGCATGATATATCAACTGTAAGAGCAGTTACATTAAATGCAAGACATACATTCATCAGATTTTGAAGTTGGTTGTACAAGGAGTGATAACTGACACTGTACTGATAACACTTTGTAAAACCTAGAAATATCACTATCCTGTAACCAACAGATCATTGAAAAGAGTAATCAATGAATACTATACAAGAAATTGTATATTCTAATAGTTTGTTACACAAAATGACGTTCTGCGTTACTCCCGAGGAATCCCACTGAGTGGCAGTATGGAGCATCTTTTTACTATAGTTCTATAGAAGGTGGCTTCATTTCATTGTATATTTACTCAACCATATAAAAGCATGATATAGCAACTGTAAGAGCAGTTACATTGAATGCAAGACATTCATTCATCAGATTTTGAAGTTGGTTTTACAAGGAGTGATAACTGACAGTGTTTTGATATCACTTTGTAAAACCTAGAAATTTCACTGTTATCCAACCACGAGATCGCAGAAGAGTAATCAATGAATACTATACAAGAAATACATTGGATTGTAAATTGTAATAGTTTGTTACAGAAAATGACTTTCTGCGTTACTCCCGAGGAATCCCACTGAGTGGCAGTATGGAGCACCTTTTTACTATAGTTGTATAGAAGGTGGCTTCATTTCATTGTATTTGTACTCAACCATATAAAAGCATGATATAGCAACTGTAAGAGCAGTTACATAGAATGGAAGACATACATTCATCAGATTTTGAAATTGGTTGTACAAGGAGTGATAACTGACAGTGTTTTGATATCACTTTGTAAAACCTAGAAATTTCACTGTTATCCAACCAAGAGATCGCAGAAGAGTAATCAATGAATACTATACAAGAAATACATTGGATTCTAAATTGTAATAGTTTATTAAACAAAATGATTTTCTGTGTTAATCCCGAGGAATCCCGCTGAGTGGCAGTATGGAGCACCTTTTTCCTCCAGCTGTATAGAAGGTTGCTTCATTTAATTGTATATGTACTCAACCATATAAAAGCAAGATATATCAAATGTAAAAGCAATTACATTGAATGCAAAACATACATTCATCAGATTGTGAAGTTGCTTGTTCAAGGAGTGATAACTGAGACTGTACTGATATCACTTAGTAAAACCTAGAAATATCACTATCCTGTAACCAAGAGATCATTGAAAAGAGTAATCAATGAATACTATACAAGAAATTGTAAACTGTAATAGTTTGTTACAGAAAATGACTTTCTGCGTTACTCCCGAGGAATCCCACTGAGTGGCAGTATGGAGCACCTTTTTCCTCTAGCTGTATAGAAGGTGGCTTCATATAATTGTATATGTACTCAACTATATAAAAGCAAGATATATCAAATGTAAGAGCAATTACATTGAATGCAAAACATACATTCATCAGATTTTGAAGTTGGTTTTACAAGGAGTGATAACTGACAGTGTTTTGATATCACTTTGTAAAACCTAGAAATTTCACTGTTATCCAACCAAGAGATCGCAGAAGAGTTATCAATGAATACTATACAAGAAATTGTAAATTGTAATAGTTGGTTACACAAAATGACTTTCTGCGTTACTCCCGAGGAATCCCACTGAGTGGCAGTATGGAGCACCTTTTTCCTCTAGCTGTATAGAAGGTGACTTCATTTCATTGTATATTTACTCAACCATATAAAAGCATGATATAGCAAAGGTAAGAGCAGTTTCATTAAATGCAAGACATACATTCATCAGATTTTGAAGTTGGTTGTACAAGGAGTGGGAACTGACACTGTACTGATATCACTTGGTAAAACCTAGAAATATCACCATCCTGTAATCAACAGATCACTGAAAAGAGTAATCAATGAATACTATACAAGAAATTGTATATTGTAATAGTTTGTTTCACAAAATGACTTTCTGCGTTACTCCCGAGGAATCCCACTGAGTGGCAGTATGGAGAACCTTTTTACTATAGTTGTATAGAAGGTGGCTTCATTTCATTGTATATGTACTCAATCATGTAAAAGCATGATATATCAACTGTAAGTGCAATTACATTGAATGCAAGACATACATTCATCAGATTTTGAAGTTGGTTGTACAAGGAGTGGTAACTGACACTGTACTGATATCACTTGGTAAAACCTAGAAATATCACTATCCTGTAATCAACAGATCACTGAAAAGAGTAATCAATGAATACTATACAAGAAATTGTATATTGTAATAGTTTGTTTCACAAAATGACTTTCTGCGTTACTCCCGAGGAATCCCACTGAGTGGCAGTATGGAGAACCTTTTTACTATAGTTGTATAGAAGGTGGCTTCATTTCAATGTATATGTACTCAGTTATGTAAAAGCATGATATAGCAACTGTAAGAGCAATTACATTGAATGCAATTCATCACATTTTGAAGTTGGTTGTGCAAGGAATGATAACTGACACTTTACTGATATCACTTTGTAAAACCTTGAAATTTTACTTTTGTCTAACCAAGAGATCACAGTAGAGTACTCAATGAATACTATACAAGAAATACATTGGATTGTAAAGTGTAATAGTTTGTTACATAAAATGAGTTTCTGCGTTACTCCCGAGGAATTCCACTGAGTGGCAGTATGGAGAACCTTTTTCCTCTAGCTGTATAAAAGGTGGCCTCATTTCATTGTATATGTAAACCATAAATAAGCATGATATATCAACTGTAAGAGCAGTTACATTAAATGCAAGACATACGTTCATCAGATTTTGAAGTTGGTTGTACAAGGAGTGATAACTGACACTGTACTGATAACACTTTGTAAAACCTAGAAATATCACTATCCTGTAACCAACAGATCATTGAAAAGAGTAATCAATGAATACTATACAAGAAATTGTATATTCTAATAGTTTGTTACACAAAATGACTTTCTGCGTTACTCCCGAGGAATCCCACTGAGTGGCAGTATGGAGCACCTTTTTACTATAGTTGTATAGAAGGTGGCTTCATTTCATTGTATATTTACTCAACCATATAAAAGCATGATATAGCAACTGTAAGAGCAGTTACATTGAATGCAAGACATTCATTCATCAGATTTTGAAGTTGGTTTTACAAGGAGTGATAACTGACAGTGTTTTGATATCACTTTGTAAAACCTAGAAATTTCACTGTTATCCAACCAAGAGATCGCAGAAGAGTAATCAATGAATACTATACAAGAAATACATCGGATTGTAAATTGTAATAGTTTGTTACACAAAATTACTTTCTGCGTTACTCCCGAGGAATCCCACTGAGTGGCAGTATGGAGCACGTTTTTACTATAGTTGTATAGAAGGTGGCTTCATTTCATTGTATTTGTACTCAACCATATAAAAGCATGATATAGCAACTGTAAGAGCAGTTACATAGAATGGAAGACATACATTCATCAGATTTTCAAATTGGTTGTATAAGAAGTGATAACTGACAGTGTTTTGATATCACTTTGTAAAACCTAGAAATTTCACTGTTATCCAACCAAGAGATCGCAGAAGAGTAATCAATGAATACTATACAAGAAATACATTGGATTGTAAATTGTAATAATTTATTAAACAAAATGATTTTCTGTGTTACTCCCGAGGAATCCCGCTGAGTGGCAGAATGGAGCACCTTTTTCCTCCAGCTGTATAGAAGTAGGCTTCATTTAATTGTATATGTACTCAACCATATAAAAGCAAGATATATCAAATGTAAGAGCAATTACATTGAATGCAAAACATACATTCATCAGATTGTGAAGTTGCTTGTTCAAGGAGTGATAACTGAGACTGTACTGATATCACTTTGTAAAACCTAGAAATATCACTATCCTGTAAACAAGAGATCATTGAAAAGAGTAATCAATGAATAGTATACAAGAAATTGTAAATTGTAATAGTTTGTTACAGAAAATGACTTTCTGCGTTACTCCCGAGGAATCCCACTGAGTGGCAGTATGGAGCACCTTTTTACTATAGTTGTATAGAAGGTGGCTTCATTTCATTGTATATTTACTCAACCATATAAAAGCATGATATAGCAATTGTAAGAGCAGTTACATTGAATGCAAGACATTCATTCATCAGATTTTGAAGTTGGTTTTACAAGGAGTGATAACTGACACTGTATTGATATCACTTTGTAAAATATAGAAATTTCACTGTTGTCTAACCAAGAGATCACAGAAGAGTAATCAATGAATACCATACAAGAAATACATTGGATTGTAAATTGTAATAGCTTATTAAACAAAATGATTTTCTGTGTTACTCCCGAGGAATCCCGCTGAGTGGCAGTATGGAGCACCTTTTTCCTCCAGCTGTATAGAAGGTGGCTTCATTTCATTGTATATGTACTCAACCATATAAAAGCAAGATATATCAAATGTAAGACCAATTACATTGAATGCAAAATATACATTCATCAGATTGTGAAGTTGCTTGTTCAAGGAGTGATAACTGAGACTGTACTGATATCACTTTGTAAAACCTAGAAATATCACTATCCTGTAAACAAGAAATCATTGAAAAGAGTAATCAATGAATACTATACAAGAAATTGTAAATTGTAATAGTTTCTTACAGAAAATGACTTTCTGCGTTACTCCCGAGGAATCCCACTGAGTGGCAGTATGGAGCACCTTTTTACTATAGTTGTATAGAAGGTGGCTTCATTTCATTGTATATTTACTCCACCATATAAAAGCATGATATAGCAATTGTAAGAGCAGTTACATTGAATGCAAGAAATTCATTCATCAGATTTTGAAGTTGGTTTTACAAGGAGTGATAACTGACACTGTATTGATATCACTTTGTAAAATATAGAAATTTCACTGTTGTCTAACCAAGATATCACAGAAGAGTAATCAATGAATACCATACAAGAAATACATTGGGTTGTAAATTGTAGTAGTTTGTTACACAAAATGACTTTCTGTGTTACTCCCAAGGAATCCCACTGAGTGGCAGTATGGAGCACCTTTTTACTATAGTTGTATAGAAGGTGGCTTCATTTCATTGAATATGTACTCAACCATATAAAAGCATGATATAGCAATGGTAAGAGCAGTTACATTGAATGCAAGACATACATTCATCAGATTTTGAAGTTGGTTGTACAAGAAGAGATAACTGACAATTTATTGATATAAATTTGTAAAACCTAGAAATTTCACTGTTGTCTAACCAAGAGATCGCAGAAGAGTAATCAATGAATACTATACAAGAAATCCATTGGATTGTAAATTGTAATAGTTTCTAACACAAAATGACTTTCTGTGTTACTCCCGAGGAATCCCACTGAGTGGCAGTATGGAGCACCTTTTTCCTCTAGCTGTATAGAAGGTGGCTTCATTTCATTGTATATTTACTCAACCATATAAAAGCATGATATAGCAACTGTAAGAGCAGTTACATTGAATGCAAGACATTCATTCATCAGATTTTGAAGTTGGTTTTACGAGGAGTGATAACTGACAGTGTTTTGATATCACTTTGTAAAACCTAGAAATTTCACTGTTATCCAACTAAGAGATCGCAGAAGAGTAATCAATGAATACTATACAAGAAATACATTGGATTGTAAATTGTAATAGTTTATTAAACAAAATGATTTTCTGTGTAAATCCCGAGGAATCCCGCTGAGTGGCAGTATGGAGCACCTTTTTCCTCCAGCTGTATAGAAGGTTGCTTCATTTAATTGTATATGTACTCAACCATATAAAAGCAAGATATATCAAATGTAAGAGCAATTACTTTGAATGCAAAACATACATTCATCAGATTGTGAAGTTGCTTGTTCAAGGAGTGATAACTGAGACTGTACTGATATCACTTTGTAAAACCTAGAAATATCACTATCCTGTAACCAAGAGATCATTGAAAAGAGTAATAAATGAATAGTATACAAGAAATTGTAAATTGTAATAGTTTGTTACACAAAATGATTTTCTGTGTTACTCCCGAGGAATCCCGCTGAGTGGCAGTATGGAGCATTTTTTTCCTCTAGCTGTATAGAAGGTAGCTTCATTTCATTGTATATGTACTCAACCATATAAAAGCAAGATATATCAAATGTAAGAGCAATTACATTGAATTCAAGACATTCATTCATCAGATTTTGAAGTTGGTTTTACAAGGAGTGATAACTGACACTGTATTGATATCACTTTGTAAAATATAGAAATTTCACTGTTGTCTAACCAAGATATCACAGAAGAGTAATCAATGAATACCATACAAGAAATACATTGGGTTGTAAATTGGAGTAGTTTGTTACACAAAATGACTTTCTGTGTTACTCCCAAGGAATCCCACTGAGTGGCAGTATGGAGCACCTTTTTACTATAGTTGTATAGAAGGTGGCTTCATTTCATTGTATATGTACTCAACCATATAAAAGCATGATATAGCAATGGTAAGAGCAGTTACATTGAATGCAAGACATACATTCATCAGATTTTGAAGTTGGTTGTACAAGAAGAGATAACTGACAATTTATTGATATAAATTTGTAAAACCTAGAAATTTTACTGTTGTCTAACCAAGAGATCGCAGAAGAGTAATCAATGAATACTATACAAGAAATCCATTGGATTGTAAATTGTAATAGTTTCTAAAACAAAATGACTTTCTGTGTTACTCCCGAAGAATCCCACTGAGTGGCAGTATGGAGCACCTTTTTCCTCTAGCTGTATAGAAGGTGGCTTCATATAATTGTATATGTACTCAACTATATAAAAGCAAGATATATCAAATGTAAGAGCAATTACATTGAATGCAAAACATACATTCATCAGATTTTGAAGTTGGTTGTACAAGGAGTGATAACTGACACTGTACTGATATCACTTTGTAAAACCTAGAAATTTCACTGTTGTCTAACCAAGAGATCACAGAAGAGTAATCAATGAATACTATACAAGAATTTGTAAATTGTAAAAGTTTGTTACACAAAATGACTTTCTGCGTTACTCCCGAGGAATCCCACTGAGTGGCAGTATGGAGCACCTTTTTCCTTTAGCTGTATAGAAGGTGACTTCATTTCATTGTATATTTACTCAACCATATAAAAGCATGATATAGCAAAGGTAAGAGCAGTTTCATTAAATGCAAGACATACATTCATCAGATTTTGAAGTTGGTTGTACAAAGAGTGGTAACTGACACTGTACTGATATCACTTGATGGTTGAGTTCATATACAATGAAATGAAGCCACCTTCTATACAACTATAGTAAAAAGGAGCTCCATACTGCCACTCAGTGGGATTCTTCGGGAGTAACGCAGAAAGTCATTTTGTGTAACAAACTATTACAATATATAATTTCTTGTATAGTATTCATTGATTACTCTTTTCAATGATCTGTTGGTTACAGGATAGTGATATTTCTAGGTTTTACAAAGTGATTTTAAGTACAGTGTCAGTTATCACTCCTTGTACAAACAACTTCAAAATCTGATGAATGTATCTCTGGCATTCAATGTAACTGCTCTTACAGTTGCTATATCATGCTTTTATATGGTTGAGTACATATACAATGAAATGAAGCCACCTTCTATACAACTATAGTAAAAAGGAGCTCCATACTGCCACTCAGTGGGATTCCTCGTGAGTAACGCAGAAAGTCATTTTGTGTAACAAACTATTACAATATATAATTTCTTGTATAGTATTCATTGATTACTCTTTTCAATGATCTGTTGGTTACAGGATAGTGATATTTCTAGGTTTTACAAAGTGATATCAGTACAGTGTCAGTTATCACTCCTTGTACAAACAACTTCAAAATCTGATGAATGTATCTCTGCCATTCAATGTAACTGCTCTTACAGTTGCTATATCATGCTTTTATATGGTTGAGTACATATACAATGAAATGAAGCCACCTTCTATACAACTATAGCAAAAAGGTGCTCCATACAGCCACTCAGTGGGATTCCTCGGGAGTAACGCAGAAAGTCATTTTGTGTAACAAACTATTACAATTTACAATCCAATGTATTTCTTGTATAGTATTCATTGATTACTCTTCTGTGAACTCTTGGTTAGACAACAGTGAAATTTCTACGTTTTACAAAGTGATATCAGTACAGTGTCAGTTATCACTCCTTGTACAAAGAACTTCAAAATCTGATGAATGTATCTGTGGCATTCAATGTAACTGCTCTTACCGTTGCTATATCATGCTTTTATATGGTTGAGTACATATACAATGAAATGAAGCCACCTTCTATACAACTACAGTAAAAAGGTGCTCCATACAGCCACTCAGTGGGATTCCTCGGGAGTAACGCAGAAAGTCATTTTGTGTAACAAACTATTACAATTTACAATCCAATGTATTTCTTGTATAATATTCATTGATTACTCTTCTGCGATCTCTTGGTTAGACAACAGTGAAATTTCTAGGTTTTACAACGTGATATCAATACAGTGTCAGTTATCACTCCTTGTACAACCAACTTCAAAATCTGATGAATGTATGTTTTGCATTCAATGTAATTGCTCTTACATTTGATATATCTTGCTTTTATATAGTTGAGTACATATACAATTATATGAAGCCACCTTCTATACAGCTAGAGGAAAAAGGTGCTCCATACTGCCACTCAGTGGGATTCTTCGGGAGTAACACAGAAAGTCATTTTGTGTAACAAACTATTACAATTTACAATCCAATGTATTTCTTGTATAGTATTCGTTTATTACTCTTCTGCGATCGCTTGGTTAGACAACAGTGAAATTTCTAGGTTTTCCAACGTGATATCAATACAGTGTCAGTAATCACTCCTTGTACAACCAACTTCAAAATCTGATGAACGTATCTCTTGCATTCAATGTAACTGCTCTTACAGTTGCTATATCATGCTTTTATATGGTTGAGTACATATACAATGAAATGAAGCCACCTTCTATACAACTATAGTAAAAAGGAGCTCCATACTGCCACTCAGTGGGATTCCTCGGGAGTAACGCAGAAAGTCATTTTGTGTAACAAACTATTACAATATACAATTTCTTGTATAGTATTCATTGATTACTCTTTTCAATGATCTGTTGGTTACAGGATAGTGATATTTCTAGGTTTTACAAAGTGATTTTAAGTACAGTGTCAGTTATCACTCCTTGTACAAACAACTTCAATATCTGATGAATGTATCTCTGGCATTCAATGTAATTACTCTTACCGTTGCTATATCATGCTTTTATATGGTTGAGTACATATACAATGAAATGAAGCCACCTTCTATACAACTATAGCAAAAAGGTGCTCCATACTGCCACTCAGTGGGATTCCTCGGGAGTAACGCAGAAAGTCATTTTGTGTAACAAACTATTACAATTTACAATCCAATGTATTTCTTGTATAGTATTCATTGATTACTCTTCTGTGAACTCTTGGTTAGACAACAGTGAAAATTCTACGTTTTACAAAGTGATATCAGTACAGTGTCAGTTATCACTCCTTGTACAAAGAACTTCAAAATCTGATGAATGTATCTCTGGCATTCAATGTAACTGCTCTTACCGTTGCTATATCATGCTTTTATATGGTTCAGTACATATACAATGAAATGAAGCCACCTTCTATACAACTATAGTAAAAAGGAGCTCCATACTGCCACTCAGTGGGATTCCTCGGGAGTAATGCAGAAAGTCATTTTGTGTAACAAACTATTACAATATATAATTTCTTGTATAGTATTCATTTATTACTCTTTTCAATGATCTGTTGGTTACAGGATAGTGATATTTCTAGGTTTTACAAAGTGATATCAGTACAGTGTCAGTTATCACTCCTTGTACAAAGAACTTCAAAATCTGATGAATGTATCTCTGGCATTCAAAGTAACTGCTCTTACCGTTGCTATATCATGCTTTTATATGGTTGAGTACATATACAATTAAATGAAGCCACCTTCTATACAACTACTGTAAAAAGGTGCTCCATACTGCCACTCAGTGGGATTCCTCGGGAGTAACGCAGAAAGTCATTTTGTGTAACAAACTATTACAATTTACAATCCAATTTATTTCTTGTATAGTATTCATTGATTACTCTTCTGCGATCTCTTGGTTAGACAACAGTGAAATTTCTAGGTTTTACAACGTGATATCAATACAGTGTAGGTAATCACTCCTTGTACAACCAACTTCAAAATCTGATGAATGTATCTCTTGCGTTCAATGTAACTGCTCTTACAGTTGCTATATCATGCTTTTATATGGTTGAGTACATATACAATGAAATGAAGCCACCTTCTATACAACTACAGTAAAAAGGTGCTCCATACTGCCACTCAGTGGGATTCCTCGGGAGTAACGCAGAAAGTCATTTTGTGTAACAAACTATTACAATTTACAATCCAATGTATTTCTTGTATAGTATTCGTTGATTACTCTTCTGCGATCGCTTGGTTAGACAACAGTGAAATTTCTAGGTTTTCCAACGTGATATCAATACAGTGTCAGTAATCACTCCTTTACAACCAACTTCAAAATCTGATGAACGTATCTCTTGCATTCAATGTAACTGCTCTTACAGTTGCTATATCATGCTTTTATATGGTTGAGTACATATACAATGAAATGAAGCCACCTTCTATACAACTACAGTAAAAAGGAGCTCCATACTGCCACTCAGTGGGATTCCTCGGGAGTAACGCAGAAAGTCATTTTGTGTAACAAACTATTACAATATATAATTTCTTGTATAGTATTCATTGATTACTCTTTTCAATGATTTGTTGGTTACAGGATAGTGATATTTCTAGGTTTTACAAAGTGATTTTAAGTACAGTGTCAGTTATCACTCCTTGTACAAACAACTTCAATATCTGATGAATGTATCTCTGGCATTCAATGTAATTGCTCTTACAGTTGCTATATCATGCTTTTATATGGTTGAGTACATATACAATGAAATGAAGCCACCTTCTATACAACTATAGCAAAAAGGTGCTCCATACTGCCACTCAGTGGGATTCCTCGGGAGTAACGCAGAAAGTCATTTTGTGTAACAAACTATTACAATTTACAATCCAATGTATTTCTTGTATAGTATTCATTGATTATTCTTCTGTGAACTCTTGGTTAGACAACAGTGAAAATTCTACGTTTTACAAAGTGATATCAGTACAGTGTCAGTTATCACTCCTTGTACAAAGAACTTCAAAATCTGATGAATGTATCTCTGGCATTCAATGTAACTGCTCTTACCGTTGCTATATCATGCTTTTATATGGTTCAGTACATATACAATGAAATGAAGCCACCTTCTATACAACTATAGTAAAAAGGAGCTCCATACTGCCACTCAGTGGGATTCCTCGGGAGTAACGCAGAAAGTCATTTTGTGTAACAAACTATTACAATATATAATTTCTTGTATACTATTCATTTATTACTCTTTTCAATGATCTGTTGGTTACAGGATAGTGATATTTCTAGGTTTTACAAAGTGATATCAGTACAGTGTCAGTTATCACTCCTTGTACAAAGAACTTCAAAATCTGATGAATGTATCTCTGGCATTCAATGTAACTGCTCTTACCGTTGCTATATCATGCTTTTATATGGTTGAGTACATATACAATTAAATGAAGCCACCTTCTATACAACTACTGTAAAAAGGTGCTCCATACTGCCACTCAGTGGGATTCCTCGTGAGTAACGCAGAAAGTCATTTTGTGTAACAAACTATTACAATATACATTTTCTTGTATAGTATTCATTGATTACTCTTTTCAATGATCTGTTGGTTACAGGATAGTGATATTTCTAGGTTTTACAACGTGATATCAGTACAGTGTCAGTTATCACTCCTTGTACAAACAACTTCAAAATCTGATGAATGTATCTCTGGCATTCAATGTAACTGCTCTTACAGTTGCTATATCATGCTTTTATATGGTTGAGTACATATACAATGAAATGAAGCCACCTTCTATACAACTATAGCAAAAAGGTGCTCCATACTGCCACTCAGTGGGATTCCTCGGGAGTAACGCAGAAATTCATTTTGTGTAACAAACTATTACAATTTACAATCCAATGTATTTCTTGTATAGTATTCATTGATTACTCTTCTGTGAACTCTTGGTTAGACAACAGTGAAATTTCTACGTTTTACAAAGTGATATCAGTACAGTGTCAGTTATCACTCCTTGTACAACCAACTTCAAAATCTGATGAATGTATCTCTGCCATTCAATGTAACTGCTCTTACCGTGGCTATATCATGCTTTTATATGGTTGAGTACATATACAATGAAATGAAGCCACCTTCTATACAACTACAGTAAAAAGATGCTCCATACTGCCACTCAGTGGGATTCCTCGCGAGTAACGCAGAAAGTCATTTTGTGTAACAAACTATTACAATTTACAATCCAATGTATTTCTTGTATAGTATTCATTGATTACTCTTCTGCGATCTCTTGGTTAGACAACAGTGAAATTTCTAGATTTTACAACGTGATATCAATACAGTGTCAGTAATCACTCCTTGTACAACCAACTTCAAAATCTGATGAATTTATCTCTTGCATTCAATGTAACTGCTCTTACAGTTGCTATATCATGCTTTTATATGGTTGAGTACATATACAATGAAATGAAGCCACCTTCTATACAACTATAGTAAAAAGGTGCTCCATACTGCCACTCAGTGGGATTCCTCGGGAGTAACGCAGAAAGTCAATTTGTGTAACAAACTATTACAATATACAATTTCTTGTATAGTATTCATTGATAACTCTTTTCAATGATCTGTTGGTTACAGGATAGTGATATTTCTAGGTTTTACAAAGTGATATCAGTACAGTGTCAGTTATCACTCCTTGTACAAACAACTTCAAAATCTGATGAATGTATCTCTGGCATTCAATGTAACTGCTCTTACAGTTGCTATATCATGCTTTTATATGGTTGAGTACATATACAATGGAATGAAGCCACCTTCTATACAACTATAGCAAAAAGGTGCTCCATACTGCCACTCAGTGGGATTCCTCGGGAGTAACGCAGAAATTCATTTTGTGTAACAAACTATTACAATTTACAATCCAATGTATTTCTTGTATAGTATTCATTGATTACTCTTCTGTGAACTCTTGGTTAGACAACAGTGAAATTTCTACGTTTTACAAAGTGATATCAGTACAGTGTCAGTTATCACTCCTTGTACAAACAACTTCAAAATCTGATGAATGTATCTCTTGCATTCAATGTAATTCCTCTTACAGTTGATATATCTTGATTTTATATGGTTGAGTACATATACAATTAAATGAAGCCACCTTCTATACAACTACAGTAAAAAGGTGCTCCATACTGCCACTCAGTGGGATTCCTCGGGAGTAACGCAGAAAGTCATTTTGTGTAACAAACTATTACAATTTACAATCCAATGTATTTCTTGTATAGTATTCATTGATTACTCTTCTGCGATCTCTTGGTTAGACAACAGTGAAATTTCTACGTTTTACAAAGTGATATCAGTACAGTGTCAGTTATCACTCCTTGTACAACCAACTTCAAAATCTGATGAATGTATCTCTTGCATTCAATGTAACTGCTCTTACAGTTGCTATATCATGCTTTTATATGGTTGAGTACATTTACAATGAAATGAAGCAGACTTCTATACAACTATAGCAAAAAGGTGCTCCATACTGCCACTCAGTGGGATTCCTCGGGAGTAACGCAGAAAGTCATTTTGTGTAACAAACTATTACAATATATAATTTCTTGTATAGTATTCATTGATTACTCTTTTCAATGATCTGTTGGTTACAGGATACTGATATTTCTAGGTTTTACAAAGTGATATCAGTACAGAGTCAGTTATCACTCCTTGTACAACCAACTTCAAAATCTGATGAATGTATCTCTGGCATTCAATGAAACTCTTCTTACAGTTGCTATATCATGCTTTTATATGGTTGAGTACATATACAATGAAATGAAGCCACCTTCTATACAACTATAGCAAAAAGGTGCTCCATACTGCCACTCAGTGGGATTCCTCGGGAGTAACGCAGAAAGTTATTTTGTGTAACAAACTATTACAATTTACAATCCAATATATTTCTTGTATAGTATTCATTGATTTCTCTTCTGTGAACTCTTGGTTAGACAACAGTGAAATTTCTACGTTTTACAAAGTGATATCAGTACAGTGTCAGTTATCACTCCTTGTACAACCAACTTTAAAATCTGATGAATGTATCTCTTGCATTCAATGTAACTGCTCTTACAGTTGCTATATCATGCTTTTATATGGTTGAGTACATATACAATGAAATGAAGCCACCTTCTATACAAGTATAGTAAAAAGGTGCTCCATACTGCCACTCAGTGGGATTCCTCGTGAGTAACGCAGAAAGTCATTTTGTGTAACAAACTATTACAATATACAATTTCTTGTATAGTATTCATTGATTACTCTTTTCAATGATCGGTTGGTTACAGGATAGTGATATTTCTAGGTTTTACAAAGTGATATCAGTACAGTGTCAGTTATCACTCCTTGTACAAACAACTTCAAAATCTGATGAATGTATCTCTGCCATTCAATGTAACTGCTCTTACAGTTGCTATATCATGCTTTTATATGGTTGAGTACATATACAATGAAATGAAGCCACCTTCTATACAACTATAGCAAAAAGGTGCTCCATACTGCCACTTAGTGGGATTCCTCGGGAGTAACGCAGAAAGTCATTTTGTGTAACAAACCATTATAATTTACAATCCAATGTATTTCTTGGATAGTTTTCATTGATTACTCTTCTGTGAACAACAGTGAAATTTCTACGTTTTACAAAGTGATATCAGTACAGTGTCAGTTATCACTCCTTGTACAACCAACTTCAAAATCTGATGAATGTATCTCTTGCATTCAATGTAACTGCTCTTACCGTGGCTATATCATGCTTTTATATGGTTGAGTACATATACAATGAAATGAAGCCACCTTCTATACAACTACAGTAAAAAGATGCTCCATACTGCCACTCAGTGGGATTCCTCGCGAGTAACGCAGAAAGTCATTTTGTGTAACAAACTATTACAATTTACAATCCAATGTATTTCTTGTATAGTATTCATTGATTACTCTTCTGCGATCTCTTGGTTAGACAACAGTGAAATTTCTAGGTTTTACAACGTGATATCAATACAGTGTCAGTAATCACTCCTTGTACAACCAACTTCAAAATCTGATGAATGTATCTCTTGCATTCAATGTAACTGCTCTTACAGTTGCTATATCATGGTTTTATATGGTTGAGTACATATACAATGAAATGAAGCCACCTTCTATACAACTATAGTAAATAGGTGCTCCATACTGCCACTCAGTGGGATTCCTCGGGAGTAACGCAGAAAGTCAATTTGTGTAACAAACTATTACAATATACAATTTCTTGTATAGTATTCATTGATAACTCTTTTCAATGATCTGTTGGTTACAGGATAGTGATATTTCTAGGTTTTACAAAGTGATATCAGTACAGTGTCAGTTATCACTCCTTGTACAAACAACTTCAAAATCTGATGAATGTATCTCTGGCATTCAATGTAACTGCTCTTACAGTTGCTATATCATGCTTTTATATGGTTGAGTACATATACAATGAAATGAAGCCACGTTCTATACAACTATAGCAAAAAGGTGCTCCATACTGCCACTCAGTGGGATTCCTCGGGAGTAACGCAGAAATTCATTTTGTGTAACAAACTATTACAATTTACAATCCAATGTATTTCTTGTATAGTATTCATTGATTACTCTTCTGTGAACGCTTGGTTAGACAACAGTGAAATTTCTACGTTTTACAAAGTGATATCAGTACAGTGTCAGTTATCACTCCTTGTACAAACAACTTCAAAATCTGATGAATGTATCTCTTGCATTCAATGTAATTGCTCTTACAGTTGATATATCTTGATTTTATATGGTTGAGTACATATACAATTAAATGAAGCCACCTTCTATACAACTACAGTAAAAAGGTGCTCCATACTGCCACTCAGTGGGATTCCTCGGGAGTAACGCAGAAAGTCATTTTGTGTAACAAACTATTACAATTTACAATCCAATGTATTTCTTGTATAGTATTCATTGATTACTCTTCTGCGATCTCTTGGTTAGACAACAGTGAAATTTCTAGGTTTTACAACGTGATATCAATACAGTGTCAGTAATCACTCCTTGTACAACCAACTTCAAAATCTGATGAATGTATCTCTTGCATTCAATGTAACTGCTCTTACAGTTGCTATATCATGCTTTTATATGGTTGAGTACATATACAATGAAATGAAGCCACCTTCTATACAACTATAGTAAAAAGGAGCTCCATACTGCCACTCAGTGGGATTCTTCGGGAGTAACGCAGAAAGTCATTTTGTGTAACAAACTATTACAATATATAATTTCTTGTATAGTATTCATTGATTACTCTTTTCAATGATCTGTTGGTTACAGGATAGTGATATTTCTAGGTTTTACAAAGTGATATCAGTACAGTGTCAGTTATCACTCCTTGTACAAACAACTTCAAAATCTGATGAATGTATCTCTGGCATTTAATGTAACTGCTCTTACAGTTGCTATATCATGCTTTTATTTGGTTGAGTACATATACAATGAAATGAAGCCACCTTCTATAAAACTATAGCAAAAAGGTGCTCCATACTGCCACTCAGTGGGATTCCTCGGGAGTAACGCAGAAAGTCATTTTGTGTAACAAACTATTACAATTTACAATCCAATGTATTTCTTGTATAGTATTCATTGATTACTCTTCTGTGAACTCTTGGTTAGACAACAGTGAAATTTCTACGTTTTACAAAGTGATATCAGTACAGTGTCAGTTATCACTCCTTGTACAAACAACTTCAAAATCTGATGAATGTATCTCTTGCATTCAATGTAATTGCTCTTACAGATGATATATCTTGATTTTATATGGTTGAGTACATATACAATTAAATGAAGCCACCTTCTATACAACTACAGTAAAAAGTTGCTCCATACTGCCACTCAGTGGGATTCCTCGGGAGTAACGCAGAAAGTCATTTTGTGTAACAAACTATTACAATTTACAATCCAATGTATTTCTTGTATAGTATTCATTGATTACTCTTCTGCGATCTCTTGGTTAGACAACAGTGAAATTTCTACGTTTTACAAAGTGATATCAGTACAGTGTCAGTTATCACTCCTTGTACAACCAACTTCAAAATCTGATGAATGTATCTCTTGCATTCAATGTAACTGCTCTTACAGTTGCTATATCATGCTTTTATATGGTTGAGTACATTTACAATGAAATGAAGCAGACTTCTATACAACTATAGCAAAAAGGTGCTCCATACTGCCACTCAGTGGGATTCCTCGGGAGTAACGCAGAAAGTCATTTTGTGTAACAAACTATTACAATATATAATTTCTTGTATAGTATTCATTGATTACTCTTTTCAATGATCTGTTGGTTACAGGATACTGATATTTCTAGGTTTTACAAAGTGATATCAGTACAGTGTCAGTTATCACTCCTTGTACAACCAACTTCAAAATCTGATGAATGTATCTCTGGCATTCAATGAAACTCTTCTTACAGTTGCTATATCATGCTTTTATATGGTTGAGTACATATACAATGAAATGAAGCCACCTTCTATACAACTATAGCAAAAAGGTGCTCCATACTGCCACTCAGTGGGATTCCTCGGGAGTAACGCAGAAAGTTATTTTGTGTAACAAACTATTACAATTTACAATCCAATATATTTCTTGTATAGTATTCATTGATTTCTCTTCTGTGAACTCTTGGTTAGACAACAGTGAAATTTCTACGTTTTACAAAGTGATATCAGTACAGTGTCAGTTATCACTCCTTGTACAACCAACTTTAAAATCTGATGAATGTATCTCTTGCATTCAATGTAACTGCTCTTACAGTTGCTATATCATGCTTTTATATGGTTGAGTACATATACAATGAAATGAAGCCACCTTCTATACAAGTATAGTAAAAAGGTGCTCCATACTGCCACTCAGTGGGATTCCTCGTGAGTAACGCAGAAAGTCATTTTGTGTAACAAACTATTACAATATACAATTTCTTGTATAGTATTCATTGATTACTCTTTTCAATGATCGGTTGGTTACAGGATAGTGATATTTCTAGGTTTTACAAAGTGATATCAGTACAGTGTCAGTTATCACTCCTTGTACAAACAACTTCAAAATCTGATGAATGTATCTCTGCCATTCAATGTAACTGCTCTTACAGTTGCTATATCATGCTTTTATATGGTTGAGTACATATACAATGAAATGAAGCCACCTTCTATACAACTATAGCAAAAAGGTGCTCCATACTGCCACTTAGTGGGATTCCTCGGGAGTAACGCAGAAAGTCATTTTGTGTAACAAACCATTATAATTTACAATCCAATGTATTTCTTGGATAGTTTTCATTGATTACTCTTCTGTGAACAACAGTGAAATTTCTACGTTTTACAAAGTGATATCAGTACAGTGTCAGTTATCACTCCTTGTACAACCAACTTCAAAATCTGATGAATGTATCTCTTGCATTCAATGTAACTGCTCTTACCGTGGCTATATCATGCTTTTATATGGTTGAGTACATATACAATGAAATGAAGCCACCTTCTATACAACTACAGTAAAAAGATGCTCCATACTGCCACTCAGTGGGATTCCTCGCGAATAACGCAGAAAGTCATTTTGTGTAACAAACTATTACAATTTACAATCCAATGTATTTCTTGTATAGTATTCATTGATTACTCTTCTGCGATCTCTTGGTTAGACAACAGTGAAATTTCTAGGTTTTACAACGTGATATCAATACAGTGTCAGTAATCACTCCTTGTACAACCAACTTCAAAATCTGATGAATGTATCTCTTGCATTCAATGTAACTGCTCTTACAGTTGCTATATCATGGTTTTATATGGTTGAGTACATATACAATGAAATGAAGCCACCTTCTATACAACTATAGTAAATAGGTGCTCCATACTGCCACTCAGTGGGATTCCTCGGGAGTAACGCAGAAAGTCAATTTGTGTAACAAACTATTACAATATACAATTTCTTGTATAGTATTCATTGATAACTCTTTTCAATGATCTGTTGGTTACAGGATAGTGATATTTCTAGGTTTTACAAAGTGATATCAGTACAGTGTCAGTTATCACTCCTTGTACAAACAACTTCAAAATCTGATGAATGTATCTCTGGCATTCAATGTAACTGCTCTTACAGTTGCTATATCATGCTTTTATATGGTTGAGTACATATACAATGAAATGAAGCCACGTTCTATACAACTATAGCAAAAAGGTGCTCCATACTGCCACTCAGTGGGATTCCTCGGGAGTAACGCAGAAATTCATTTTGTGTAACAAACTATTACAATTTACAATCCAATGTATTTCTTGTATAGTATTCATTGATTACTCTTCTGTGAACGCTTGGTTAGACAACAGTGAAATTTCTACGTTTTACAAAGTGATATCAGTACAGTGTCAGTTATCACTCCTTGTACAAACAACTTCAAAATCTGATGAATGTATCTCTTGCATTCAATGTAATTGCTCTTACAGTTGATATATCTTGATTTTATATGGTTGAGTACATATACAATTAAATGAAGCCACCTTCTATACAACTACAGTAAAAAGGTGCTCCATACTGCCACTCAGTGGGATTCCTCGGGAGTAACGCAGAAAGTCATTTTGTGTAACAAACTATTACAATTTACAATCCAATGTATTTCTTGTATAGTATTCATTGATTACTCTTCTGCGATCTCTTGGTTAGACAACAGTGAAATTTCTAGGTTTTACAACGTGATATCAATACAGTGTCAGTAATCACTCCTTGTACAACCAACTTCAAAATCTGATGAATGTATCTCTTGCATTCAATGTAACTGCTCTTACAGTTGCTATATCATGCTTTTATATGGTTGAGTACATATACAATGAAATGAAGCCACCTTCTATACAACTATAGTAAAAAGGAGCTCCATACTGCCACTCAGTGGGATTCTTCGGGAGTAACGCAGAAAGTCATTTTGTGTAACAAACTATTACAATATATAATTTCTTGTATAGTATTCATTGATTACTCTTTTCAATGATCTGTTGGTTACAGGATAGTGATATTTCTAGGTTTTACAAAGTGATATCAGTACAGTGTCAGTTATCACTCCTTGTACAAACAACTTCAAAATCTGATGAATGTATCTCTGGCATTTAATGTAACTGCTCTTACAGTTGCTATATCATGCTTTTATTTGGTTGAGTACATATACAATGAAATGAAGCCACCTTCTATAAAACTATAGCAAAAAGGTGCTCCATACTGCCACTCAGTGGGATTCCTCGGGAGTAACGCAGAAAGTCATTTTGTGTAACAAACTATTACAATTTACAATCCAATGTATTTCTTGTATAGTATTCATTGATTACTCTTCTGTGAACTCTTGGTTAGACAACAGTGAAATTTCTACGTTTTACAAAGTGATATCAGTACAGTGTCAGTTATCACTCCTTGTACAAACAACTTCAAAATCTGATGAATGTATCTCTTGCATTCAATGTAATTGCTCTTACAGTTGATATATCTTGATTTTATATGGTTGAGTACATATACAATTAAATGAAGCCACCTTCTATACAACTACAGTAAAAAGTTGCTCCATACTGCCACTCATTGGGATTCCTCGGGAGTAACGCAGAAAGTCATTTTGTGTAACAAACTATTACAATTTACAATCCAATGTATTTCTTGTATAATATTCATTGATTACTCTTCTGCGATCTCTTGGTTAGACAACAGTGAAATTTCTAGGTTTTACAACATGATATCAATACAGTGTCAGTAATCACTCCTTGTACAACCAACTTCAAAATCTGATGAATGTATCTCTTGCATTCAATGTAACTGCTCTTACAGTTGATATATCATGCTTTTATATGGTTGAGTACATATACAATGAAATGAAGCCACCTTCTATACAACTATAGTAAAAAGGAGCTCCATACTGCCACTCAGTGGGATTCCTCGGGAGTAACGCAGAAAGTCATTTTGTGTAACAAACTATTACAATATATAATTTCTTGTATAGTATTCATTGATTACTCTTTTCAATGATCTGTTGGTTACAGGATAGTGATATTTCTAGGTTTTACAAAGTGATATCAGTACAGTGTCAGTTATCACTCCTTGTACAAACAACTTCAAAATCTGATGAATGTATCTCTGGCATTCAATGTAATTGCTCTTACAGTTGCTATATCATGCTTTTATTTGGTTGAGTACATATACAATGAAATGAAGCCACCTTCTATAAAACTATAGCAAAAAGGTGCTCCATACTGCCACTCAGTGGGATTCCTCGGGAGTAACGCAGAAAGTCATTTTGTGTAACAAACTATTACAATTTACAATCCAATGTATTTCTTGTATAGTATTCATTGATTACTCTTCTATGAACTCTTGGTTAGACAACAGTGAAATTTCTACGTTTTACAATGTGATATCAGTACAGTGTCAGTTATCACTCCTTGTACAAAGAACTTCAAAATCTGATGAACGTATCTCTGGCATTCAATGGAACTGCTCTTACCGTTGCTATATCATGCTTTTATATGGTTGAGTACATATACAATTAAATGAAGCCACCTTCTATACAACTACAGTAAAAAGGTGCTCCATACTGCCACTCAGTGGGATTCCTCGTGAGTAACGCAGAAAATCATTTTGTGTAACAAACTATTACAATATACAATTTCTTGTATAGTATTCATTGATTACTCTTTTCAATGATCTGTTGGTTACAGGATAGTGATATTTCTAGGTTTTACAAAGTGATATCAGTACAGTGTCAGTTATCACTCCTTGTACAAACAACTTCAAAATCTGATGAATGTATCTCTAGCACTCAATGTAACTGCACTTACAGTTGCTATATCATGCTTTTATATGGTTGAGTACATATACAATGAAATGAAGCCACCTTCTATACAACTATAGCAAAATGGTGCTCCATACTGCCACTCAGTGGGATTCCTCGGGAGTAACGCAGAAATTCATTTTGTGTAACAAACTATTACAATTTACAATCCAATGTATTTCTTGTATAGTATTCATTGATTACTCTTCTGTGAACTCTTGGTTAGACAACAGTGAAATTTCTACGTTTTACAAAGTGATATCAGTACAGTGTCAGTTATCACTCCTTGTACAACCAACTTCAAAATCTGATGAATGTATCTCTTGCATTCAATGTAATTGCTCTTACAGTTGATATATCTTGATTTTATATGGTTGAGTACATATACAATTAAATGAAGCCACCTTCTATACAACTACAGTAAAAAGGTGCTCCATACTGCCACTCAGTGGGATTCCTCGGGAGTAACGCAGAAAGTCATTTTGTGTAACAAACTATTACAATTTACAATCCAATGTATTTCTTGTATAGTATTCATTGATTACTCTTCTGCGATCTCTTGGTTAGACAACAGTGAAATTTCTAGGTTTTACAACGTGATATCAATACAGTGTCAGTAATCACTCCTTGTACAACCAACTTCAAAATCTGATGAATGTATCTCTTGCATTCAATGTAACTGCTCTTACAGTTGCTATATCATGCTTTGATATGGTTGAGTACATATACAATGAAATGAAGCCACCTTCTATACAACTATAGTAAAAAGGAGCTCCATACTGCCACTCAGTGGGATTCCTCGGGAGTAACGCAGAAAGTCATTTTGTGTAACAAACTATTACAATATATAATTTCTTGTATAGTATTCATTGATTACTCTTTTCAATGATCTGTTGGTTACAGGATAGTGATATTTCTAGGTTTTACAAAGTGATATCAGTACAGTGTCAGTTATCACTCCTTGTACAACCAACTTCAAAATCTGATGAATGTATCTCTGGCATTCAATGTAACTCTTCTTACAGTTGCTATATCATGCTTTTATATGGTTGAGTACATATACAATGAAATGAAGCCACCTTCTATACAACTATAGCAAAAAGGTGCTCCATACTGCCACTCAGTGGGATTCCTCGGGAGTAACGCAGAAAGTTATTTTGTGTAACAAACTATTACAATTTACAATCCAATGTATTTCTTGTATAGTATTCATTTTTTACTCTTCTGCGATCTCTTGGTTAGACAACAGTGAAATTTCTAGGTTTTACAACGTGATATCAATACAGTGTCAGTAATCACTCCTTGTACAACCAACTTCAAAATCTGATGAATGTATCTCTTGCATTCAATGTAACTGCTCTTACAGTTGCTATATCATGCTTTGATATGGTTGAGTACATATACAATGAAATGAAGCCACCTTCTATACAACTATAGTAAAAAGGAGCTCCATACTGCCACTCAGTGGGATTCCTCGGGAGTAACGCAGAAAGTCATTTTGTGTAACAAACTATTACAATATATAATTTCTTGTATAGTATTCATTGATTACTCTTTTCAATGATCTGTTGGTTACAGGATAGTGATATTTCTAGGTTTTACAAAGTGATATCAGTACAGTGTCAGTTATCACTCCTTGTACAACCAACTTCAAAATCTGATGAATGTATCTCTGGCATTCAATGTAACTCTTCTTACAGTTGCTATATCATGCTTTTATATGGTTGAGTACATATACAATGAAATGAAGCCACCTTCTATACAACTATAGCAAAAAGGTGCTCCATACTGCCACTCAGTGGGATTCCTCGGGAGTAACGCAGAAAGTTATTTTGTGTAACAAACTATTACAATTTACAATCCAATGTATTTCTTGTATAGTATTCATTTTTTACTCTTCTGCGATCTCTTGGTTAGACAACAGTGAAATTTCTAGGTTTTACAACGTGATATCAATACAGTGTCAGTAATCACTCCTTGTACAACCAACTTCAAAATCTGATGAATGTATCTCTTGCATTCAATGTAACTGCTCTTACAGTTGCTATATCATGCTTTTATATGGTTGAGTACATATACAATGAAATGAAGCCACCTTCTATACAATTATAGTAAAAAGGTGCTCCATACTGCCACTCAGTGGGATTCCTCGTGAGTAACGCAGAAAGTCATTTTGTGTAACAAACTATTACAATATACAATTTCTTGTATAGTATTCATTGATTACTCTTTTCAATGATCTGTTGGTTACAGGATAGTGATAATTCTAGGTTTTACAAAGTGATATCAGTACAGTGTCAGTTATCACTCCTTGTACAAACAACTTCAAAATCTGATGAATGTATCTCTGGCATTCAATGTAACTGCTCTTACAGTTGCTATATCATGCTTTTATATGGTTGAGTACATATACAATGAAATGAAGCCACCTTCTATACAACTATAGCAAAAAGGTGCTCCATACTGCCACTCAGTGGGATTCCTCGGGAGTAACGCAGAAAGTCATTTTGTGTAACAAACTATTACAATTTACAATCCAATGTATTTCTTGTATAGTATTCATTGATTACTCTTCTCTGAACTCTTGGTTAGACAACAGTGAAATTTCTACGTTTTACAAAGTGATATCAGGACAGTGTCAGTTATCACTCTTTGTACAACCAACTTTAAAATCTGATGAATGTATCTCTTGCATTCAATGTAACTGCTCTTACAGTTGCTATATCATGCTTTTATATGGTTGAGTACATATACAATGAAATGAAGCCACCTTCTATACAAGTATAGTAAAAAGGTGCTCCATACTGCCACTCAGTGGGATTCCTCGTGAGTAACGCAGAAAGTCATTTTGTGTAACAAACTATTACAATATACAATTTCTTGTATAGTATTCATTGATTACTCTTTTCAATGATCTGTTGGTTACAGGATAGTGATATTTCTAGGTTTTACAAAGTGATATCAGTACAGTGTCAGTTATCACTCCTTGTACAAACAACTTCAAAATCGGATGAATGTATCTCTGCCATTCAATGTAACTGCTCTTACAGTTGCTATATCATGCTTTTATATGGTTGAGTACATATACAATGAAATGAAGCCACCTTCTATACAATTATAGTAAAAAGGTGCTCCATACTGCCACTCAGTGGGATTCCTCGTGAGTAACGCAGAAAGTCATTTTGTGTAACAAACTATTACAATATACAATTTCTTGTATAGTATTCATTGATTACTCTTTTCAATGATCTGTTGGTTACAGGATAGTGATATTTCTAGGTTTTACAAAGTGATATCAGTACAGTGTCAGTTATCACTCCTTGTACAAACAACTTCAAAATCTGATGAATGTATCTCTGGCATTCAATGTAACTGCTCTTACAGTTGCTATATCATGCTTTTATATGGTTGAGTACATATACAATGAAATGAAGCCACCTTCTATACAACTATAGCAAAAAGGTGCTCCATACTGCCACTTAGTGGGATTCCTCGGGAGTAACGCAGAAAGTCATTTTGTGTAACAAACTATTATAATTTACAATCCAATGTATTTCTTGGATAGTTTTCATTGATTACTCTTCTGTGAACTCTTGGTTAGACAACAGTGAAATTTCTACTTTTTACAAAGTGATATCAGTACAGTGTCAGTTATCACTCCTTGTACAACCAACTTCAAAATCTGATGAATGTATCTCTTGCATTCAATGTAACTGCTCTTACCGTTGCTATATCATGCTTTTATATGGTTGAGTACATATACAATGAAATGAAGCCACCTTCTATACAACTACAGTAAAAAGGTGCTCCATACTGCCACTCAGTGGGATTCCTCGAGAGTAACGCAGAAAGTCATTTTGTGTAACAAACTATTACAATTTACAATCCAATGTATTTCTTGTATAGTATTCATTGATTACTCTTCTGCGATCTCTTGGTTAGACAACAGTGAAATTTCTAGGTTTTACAACGTGATATCAATACAGTGTCAGTAATCACTCCTTGTACAACCAACTTCAAAATCTGATGAATGTATCTCTTGCATTCAATGTAACTGCTCTTACACTTGCTATATCATGCTTTTATATGGTTGAGTACATATACAATGAAATGAAGCCACCTTCTATACAACTATAGTAAAAAGGTGCTCCATACTGCCACTCAGTGGGATTCCTCGGGAGTAACGCAGAAAGTCAATTTGTGTAACAAACTATTACAATATACAATTTCTTGTATAGTATTCATTGATTACTCTTTTCAATGATCTGTTGGTTACAGGATAGTGATATTTCTAGGTTTTACAAAGTGATATCAGTACAGTGTCAGTTATCACTCCTTGTACAAACAACTTCAAAATCTGATGAATGTATCTCTGGCATTCAATGTAACTGCTCTTACAGTTGCTATATCATGCTTTTATATGGTTGAGTACATATACCATGAAATGAAGCCACCTTCTATACAACTATAGCAAAAAGGTGCTCCATACTGCCACTCAGTGGGATTCCTCGGGAGTAACGCAGAAAGTCATTTTGTGTAACAAACTATTACAATTTACAATCCAATGTATTTCTTGTATAGTATTCATTGATTACTCTTCTGTGAACTCTAGGTTAGACAACAGTGAAATTTCTACGTTTTACAAAGTGATATCAGTACAGTGTCAGTTATCATTCCTTGTACAACCAACTTCAAAATCTGATGAATGTATCTTTGCATTCAATGTAATTGCTCTTACAGTTGATATATCTTGATTTTATATGGTTGAGTACATATACAATGAAATGAAGCCACCTTCTATACAACTATAGCAAAAAGGTGCTCCATACTGCCACTCAGTGGGATTCCTCGGGAGTAACGCAGAAAGTCATTTTGTGTAACAAACTATTACAATTTACAATCCAATGTATTTCTTGTATAGTATTCTTTGATTACTCTTCTGTGAACTCTTGGTTAGACAACAGTGAAATTTCTACGTTTTACAAAGTGATATCAGGACAGTGTCAGTTATCACTCCTTGTACAACCAACTTTAAAATCTGATGTTTGTATCTCTTGCATTCAATGTAACTGCTCTTACAGTTGCTATATCATGCTTTTATATGGTTGAGTACATATACAATGAAATGAAGCCACCTTCTATACAAGTATAGTAAAAAGGTGCTCCATACTGCCACTCAGTGGGATTCCTCGTGAGTAACGCAGAAAGTCATTTTGTGTAACAAACTATTACAATATACAATTTCTTGTATAGTATTCATTGATTACTCTTTTCAATGATCTGTTGGTTACAGGATAGTGATATTTCTAGGTTTTACAAAGTGATATCAGTACAGTGTCAGTTATCACTCCTTGTACAAACAACTTCAAAATCTGATGAATGTATCTCTGCCATTCAATGTAACTGCTCTTACAGTTGCTATATCATGCTTTTATATGGTTGAGTACATATACAATGAAATGAAGCCACCTTCTATACAACTATAGCAAAAAGGTGCTCCATACTGCCACTTAGTGGGATTCCTCGGGAGTAACGCAGAAAGTCATTTTGTGTAACAAACTATTACAATTTACAATCCAATGTATTTCTTGGATAGTATTCATTGATTACTCTTCTGTGAACTCTTGGTTAGACAACAGTGAAATTTCTACGTTTTACAAAGTGATATCAGTAAAGTGTCAGTTATCACTCCTTGTACAAACAACTTCAAAATCTGATGAATGTATCTCTGGCATTCAATGTAACTGCTCTTACAGTTGCTATATCATGCTTTTATATGGTTGAGTACATATACAATGAAATGAAGCCACCTTCTATACAACTATAGCAAAAAGGTGCTCCATACTGCCACTCAGTGGGATTCCTCGGGAGTAACGCAGAAAGTCATTTTGTGTAAAAAACTATTACAATTTACAATCCAATGTATTTCTTGTATAGTATTCATTGATTACTCTTCTGTGAACTCTTGGTTAGACAACAGTGAAATTTCTACGTTTTACAAAGTGATATCAGTACAGTGTCAGTTATCACTCCTTGTACAACCAACTTCAAAATCTGATGAATGTATCTCTGGCATTCAATGTAATTGCTCTTACAGTTGATATATCTTGATTTTATATGGTTGAGTACATATACAATTAAATGAAGCCACCTTCTATACAACTACAGTAAAAAGGTGCTCCATACTGCCACTCAGTGGGATTCCTCGGGAGTAACGCAGAAAGTCATTTTGTGTAACAAACTATTACAATTTACAATCCAATGTATTTCTTGTATAGTATTCATTGATTACTCTTCTGCGATCTCTTCGTTAGACAACAGTGAAATTTCTAGGTTTTACAACGTGATATCAATACAGTCTCAGTAATCACTCCTTGTATAACCAACTTCAAAATCTGATGAATGTATCTCTTGCATTCAATGTAACTGCTCTTACAGTTGCTATATCATGCTTTTATATGTTTGAGTACATATACAATGAAATGAAGCCACCTTCTATACAACTATAGTAAAAAGGTGCTCCATACTGCCACTCAGTGGGATTCCTCGTGAGTAACGCAGAAAGTCATTTTGTGTAACAAACTATTACAATATACAATTTCTTGTATAGTATTCATTGATTACTCTTTTCAATGATCTGTTGGTTACAGGATAGTGATATTTCTAGGTTTTACAAAGTGATATCAGTACAGTGTCAGTTATCACTCCTTGTACAAACAACTTCAAAATCTGATGAATGTATCTCTGGCATTCAATGTAACTGCTCTTACAGTTGCTATATCATGCTTTTATATGGTTGAGTACATATACAATGAAATGAAGCCACCTTCTATACAACTATAGCAAAAAGGAGCTCCATACTGCCACTCAGTGGGATTCCTCGGGAGTAACGCAGAAAGTCATTTTGTGTAACAAACTATAACAATATATAATTTCTTGTATAGTATTCATTGATTACTCTTTTCAATGATCTGTTGGTTACAGGATAGTGATATTTCTAGGTTTTACAAAGTGATATCAGTACAGTGTCAGTTATCACTCCTTGTACAACCAACTTCAAAATCTGATGAATGTATCTCTGGCATTCAATGTAACTCTTCTTACAGTTGCTATATCATGCTTTTATATGGTTGAGTACATATACAATGAAATGAAGCCACCTTCTATACAACTATAGCAAAAAGGTGCTCCATACTGCCACTCAGTGGGATTCCTCGGGAGTAACGCAGAAAGTTATTTTGTGTAACAAACTATTACAATTTACAATCCAATATATTTCTTGTATAGTATTCATATATTACTCTTCTGTGAACTCTTGGTTAGACAACAGTGAAATTTCTACGTTTTACAAAGTGATATCAGTACAGTGTCAGTTATCACTCCTTGTACAAAGAACTTCAAAATCTGATGAATGTATCTCTGGCATTCAATGTAACTGCTCTTACAGTTGCTATATCATGCTTTTATATGGTTGAGTACATATACAATGAAATGAAGCCACCTTCTATACAACTATAGCAAAAAGGTGCTCCATACTGCCACTCAGTGGGATTCCTCGGGAGTAACGCAGAAAGTCATTTTGTGTAACAAACTATTACAATTTACAATCCAATGTATTTCTTGTATAGTATTCATTGATTACTCTTCTGTGAACTCTTGGTTAGACAACAGTGAAATTTCTACGTTTTACAAAGTGATATCAGGACAGTGTCAGTTATCACTCCTTGTACAACCAACTTTAAAATCTGATGAATGTATCTCTTGCATTCAATGTAACTGCTCTTACAGTTGCTATATCATTCTTTTATATGGTTGAGTACATATACAATGAAATGAAGCCAACTTCTATACAAGTATAGTAAAAAGGTGCTCCATACTGCCACTCAGTGGGATTCCTCGTGAGTAACGCAGAAAGTCATTTTGTGTAACAAACTATTACAATATACAATTTCTTGTATAGTATTCATTGATTACTCTTTTCAATGATCTGTTGGTTACAGGATACTGATATTTCTAGGTTTTACAAAGTGATATCAGTACAGTGTCAGTTATCACTCCTTGTACAAACAACTTCAAAATCTGATGAATGTATCTCTGCCATTCAATGTAACTGCTCTTACAGTTGCTATATCATGCTTTTATATGGTTGAGTACATATACAATGAAATGAAGCCACCTTCTATACAACTATAGCAAAAAGGTGCTCCATACTGCCACTTAGTGGGATTCCTCGGGAGTAACGCAGAAAGTCATTTTGTGTAACAAACTATTATAATTTACAATCCAATGTATTTCTTGGATAGTTTTCATTGATTACTCTTCTGTGAACTCTTGGTTAGACAACAATGAAATTTCTACGTTTTACAAAGTGATATCAGTACAGTGTCAGTTATCACTCCTTGTACAACCAACTTCAAAATCTGATGAATGTATCTCTTGCATTCAATGTAACTGCTCTTACCGTTTCTATATCATGCTTTTATATGGTTGAGTACATATACAATGAAATGAAGCCACCTTCTATACAACTACAGTAAAAAGGTGCTCCATACTGCCACTCAGTGGGATTCCTCGAGAGTAACGCAGAAAGTCATTTTGTGTAACAAACTATTACAATTTACAATCCAATGTATTTCTTGTATAGTATTCATTGATTACTCTTCTGCGATCTCTTGGTTAGACAACAGTGAAATTTCTAGGTTTTACAACGTGATATCAATACAGTGTCAGTAATCACTCCTTGTACAACCAACTTCAAAATCTGATGCATTCAATGTAACTGCTCTTACACTTGCTATATCATGCTTTTATATGGTTGAGTACATATACAATGAAATGAAGCCACCTTCTATACAACTATAGTAAAAAGGTGCTCCATACTGCCACTCAGTGGGATTCCTCGGGAGTAACGCAGAAAGTCAATTTGTGTAACAAACTATTACAATATACAATTTCTTGTATAGTATTCATTGATTACTCTTTTCAATGATCTGTTGGTTACAGGATAGTGATATTTCTAGGTTTTACAAAGTGATATCAGTACAGTGTCAGTTATCACTCCTTGTACAAACAACTTCAAAATCTGATGAATGTATCTCTGCCATTCAATGTAACTGCTCTTACAGTTGCTATATCATGCTTTTATATGGTTGAGTACATATACAATGAAATGAAGCCACCTTCTATACAACTATAGCAAAAAGGTGCTCCATACTGCCACTTAGTGGGATTCCTCGGGAGTAACGCAGAAAGTCATTTTGTGTAACAAACTATTACAATTTACAATCCAATGTATTTCTTGGATAGTATTCATTGATTACTCTTCTGTGAACTCTTGGTTAGACAACAGTGAAATTTCTACGTTTTACAAAGTGATATCAGTAAAGTGTCAGTTATCACTCCTTGTACAAACAACTTCAAAATCTGATGAATGTATCTCTGGCATTCAATGTAACTGCTCTTACAGTTGCTATATCATGCTTTTATATGGTTGAGTACATATACAATGAAATGAAGCCACCTTCTATACAACTATAGCAAAAAGGTGCTCCATACTGCCACTCAGTGGGATTCCTCGGGAGTAACGCAGAAAGTCATTTTGTGTAAAAAACTATTACAATTTACAATCCAATGTATTTCTTGTATAGTATTCATTGATTACTCTTCTGTGAACTCTTGGTTAGACAACAGTGAAATTTCTACGTTTTACAAAGTGATATCAGTACAGTGTCAGTTATCACTCCTTGTACAACCAACTTCAAAATCTGATGAATGTATCTCTGGCATTCAATGTAATTGCTCTTACAGTTGATATATCTTGATTTTATATGGTTGAGTACATATACAATTAAATGAAGCCACCTTCTATACAACTACAGTAAAAAGGTGCTCCATACTGCCACTCAGTGGGATTCCTCGGGAGTAACGCAGAAAGTCATTTTGTGTAACAAACTATTACAATTTACAATCCAATGTATTTCTTGTATAGTATTCATTGATTACTCTTCTGCGATCTCTTGGTTAGACAACAGTGAAATTTCTAGGTTTTACAACGTGATATCAATACAGTCTCAGTAATCACTCCTTGTATAACCAACTTCAAAATCTGATGAATGTATCTCTTGCATTCAATGTAAATGCTCTTACAGTTGCTATATCATGCTTTTATATGGTTGAGTACATATACAATGAAATGAAGCCACCTTCTATACAACTATAGTAAAAAGGTGCTCCATACTGCCACTCAGTGGGATTCCTCGTGAGTAACGCAGAAAGTCATTTTGAGTAACAAACTATTACAATATACAATTTCTTGTATAGTATTCATTGATTACTCTTTTCAATGATCTGTTGGTTACAGGATAGTGATATTTCTAGGTTTTACAAAGTGATATCAGTACAGTGTCAGTTATCACTCCTTGTACAAACAACTTCAAAATCTGATGAATGTATCTCTGGCATTCAATGTAACTGCTCTTACAGTTGCTATATCATGCTTTTATATGGTTGAGTACATATACAATGAAATGAAGCCACCTTCTATACAACTATAGCAAAAAGGAGCTCCATACTGCCACTCAGTGGGATTCCTCGGGAGTAACGCAGAAAGTCATTTTGTGTAACAAACTATAACAATATATAATTTCTTGTATAGTATTCATTGATTACTCTTTTCAATGATCTGTTGGTTACAGGATAGTGATATTTCTAGGTTTTACAAAGTGATATCAGTACAGTGTCAGTTATCACTCCTTGTACAACCAACTTCAAAATCTGATGAATGTATCTCTGGCATTCAATGTAACTCTTCTTACAGTTGCTATATCATGCTTTTATATGGTTGAGTAGATATACAATGAAATGAAGCCACCTTCTATACAACTATAGCAAAAAGGTGCTCCATACTGCCACTCAGTGGGATTCCTCGGGAGTAACGCAGAAAGTTATTTTGTGTAACAAACTATTACAATTTACAATCCAATATATTTCTTGTATAGTATTCATATATTACTCTTCTGTGAACTCTTGGTTAGACAACAGTGAAATTTCTACGTTTTACAAAGTGATATCAGTACAGTGTCAGTTATCACTCCTTGTACAAAGAACTTCAAAATCTGATGAATGTATCTCTGGCATTCAATGTAACTGCTCTTACAGTTGCTATATCATGCTTTTATATGGTTGAGTACATATACAATGAAATGAAGCCACCTTCTATACAACTATAGCAAAAAGGTGCTCCATACTGCCACTCAGTGGGATTCCTCGGGAGTAACGCAGAAAGTCATTTTGTGTAACAAACTATTACAATTTACAATCCAATGTATTTCTTGTATAGTATTCATTGATTACTCTTCTGTGAACTCTTGGTTAGACAACAGTGAAATTTCTACGTTTTACAAAGTGATATCAGGACAGTGTCAGTTATCACTCCTTGTACAACCAACTTTAAAATCTGATGAATGTATCTCTTGCATTCAATGTAACTGCTCTTACAGTTGCTATATCATTCTTTTATATGGTTGAGTACATATACAATGAAATGAAGCCAACTTCTATACAAGTATAGTAAAAAGGTGCTCCATACTGCCACTCAGTGGGATTCCTCGTGAGTAACGCAGAAAGTCATTTTGTGTAACAAACTATTACAATATACAATTTCTTGTATAGTATTCATTGATTACTCTTTTCAATGATCTGTTGGTTACAGGATACTGATATTTCTAGGTTTTACAAAGTGATATCAGTACAGTGTCAGTTATCACTCCTTGTACAAACAACTTCAAAATCTGATGAATGTATCTCTGCCATTCAATGTAACTGCTCTTACAGTTGCTATATCATGCTTTTATATGGTTGAGTACATATACAATGAAATGAAGCCACCTTCTATACAACTATAGCAAAAAGGTGCTCCATACTGCCACTTAGTGGGATTCCTCAGGAGTAACGCAGAAAGTCATTTTGTGTAACAAACTATTATAATTTACAATCCAATGTATTTCTTGGATAGTTTTCATTGATTACTCTTCTGTGAACTCTTGGTTAGACAACAGTGAAATTTCTACGTTTTACAAAGTGATATCAGTACAGTGTCAGTTATCACTCCTTGTACAACCAACTTCAAAATCTGATGAATGTATCTCTTGCATTCAATGTAACTGCTCTTACCGTTGCTATATCATGCTTTTATATGGTTGAGTACATATACAATGAAATGAAGCCACCTTCTATACAACTACAGTAAAAAGGTGCTCCATACTGCCACTCAGTGGGATTCCTCGAGAGTAACGCAGAAAGTCATTTTGTGTAACAAACTATTACAATTTACAATCCAATGTATTTCTTGTATAGTATTCATTGATTACTCTTCTGCGATCTCTTGGTTAGACAACAGTGAAATTTCTAGGTTTTACAACGTGATATCAATACAGTGTCAGTAATCACTCCTTGTACAACCAACTTCAAAATCTGATGCATTCAATGTAACTGCTCTTACACTTGCTATATCATGCTTTTATATGGTTGAGTACATATACAATGAAATGAAGCCACCTTCTATACAACTATAGTAAAAAGGTGCTCCATACTGCCACTCAGTGGGATTCCTCGGGAGTAACGCAGAAAGTCAATTTGTGTAACAAACTATTACAATATACAATTTCTTGTATAGTATTCATTGATTACTCTTTTCAATGATCTGTTGGTTACAGGATAGTGATATTTCTAGGTTTTACAAAGTGATATCAGTACAGTGTCAGTTATCACTCCTTGTACAAACAACTTCAAAATCTGATGAATGTATCTCTGGCATTCAATGTAACTACTCTTACAGTTGCTATATCATGCTTTTATATGGTTGAGTACATATACAATGAAATGAAGCCACCTTCTATACAACTACAGTAAAAAGGTGCTCCATACTGCCACTCAGTGGGATTCCTCGGGAGTAACGCAGAAAGTCATTTTGTGTAACAAACTATTACAATTTACAATCCAATGTATTTCTTGTATAGTATTCATTGATTAGTCTTCTGCGATCTCTTGGTTAGACAACAGTGAAATTTCTAGGTTTTACAACGTGATATCAATACAGTGTCAGTAATCACTCCTTGTACAACCAACTTCAAAATCTGATGAATGTATCTCTTGCGTTCAATGTAACTGCTCTTACAGTTGCTATATCATGCTTTTATATGGTTGAGTACATATACAATGAAATGAAGCCACCTTCTATACAACTACAGTAAAAAGGTGCTCCATACTGCCACTCAGTGGGATTCCTCGGGAGTAACGCAGAAAGTCATTTTGTGTAACAAACTATTACAATTTACAATCCAATGTATTTCTTGTATAGTATTCGTTGATTACTCTTCTGCGATCGCTTGGTTAGACAACAATGAAATTTCTAGGTTTTCCAACGTGATATCAATACAGTGTCAGTTATCACTCCTTGTACAAAGAACTTCAAAATCTGATGAATGTATCTCTTGCATTCAATGTAACTGCTCTTACCGTTGCTATATCATGCTTTTATATGGTTGAGTACATATACAATTAAATGAAGCCACCTTCTATACAACTATAGTAAAAAGGAGCTCCATACTGCCACTCAGTGGGATTCCTCGGGAGTAACGCAGAAAGTCATTTTGTGTAACAAACTATTACAATATATAATTTCTTGTATAGTATTCATTGATTACTCTTTTCAATGATCTGTTGGTTACAGGATAGTGATATTTCTAGGTTTTACAAAGTGATATCAGTACAGTGTCAGTTATCACTCCTTGTATAAACAACTTCAAAATCGGATGAATGTATCTCTGGCATTCAATGTAACTGGTCTTACAGTTGCTATATCATGCTTTTATATGGTTGAGTACATATACAATGAAATGAAGCCACCTTCTATACAACTATAGCAAAAAGGTGCTCCATACTGCCACTCAGTGGGATTCCTCGAGAGTAACGCAGAAAGTCATTTTGTGTAACAAACTATTACAATTTAAAATCCAATGTATTTCTTGTATAGTATTCATTGATTACTCTTCTGTGATCTCTTGGTTAGACAACAGTGAAATTTCTACGTTTTACAAAGTGATATCAGTACAGTGTCAGTTATCACTCCTTGTACAACCAACTTCAAAATCTGATGAATGTATCTCTTGCATTCAATGTAATTGCTCTTACAGTTGATATATCTTGATTTTATATGGTTGAGTACATATACAATTAAATGAAGCCACCTTCTATACAACTACAGTAAAAAGGTGCTCCATACTGCCACCCAGTGGGATTCTTCGGGAGTAACGCAGAAAGTCATGTTGTGTAACAAACTAATAAAATTTACAATCCAATGTATTTCTTGTATAGTATTCATTGATTACTCTTCTGCGATCTCTTGGTTAGACAACAGTGAAATTTCTAGGTTTTACAACGTGATATCAATACAGTGTCAGTAATCACTCCTTGTACAACCAACTTCAAAATCTGATGAATGTATCTCTTGCATTCAATGTAACTGCTCTTACAGTTGCTATATCATGCTTTTCTATGGTTGAGTACATATACAATGAAATGAAGCCACCTTCTATACAACTGTAGTAAAAAGGAGCTCCATACTGCCACTCAGTGGGATTCCTCGGGAGTAACGCAATAAGTGTAACAAACTATTACAATATATAATTTCTTGTATAGTATTCATTGATTACTCTTTTCAATGATCTCTTGGTTACAGGATAGTGATATTTCTAGGTTTTACAAAGTGATATCAGTACAGTGTCAGTTATCACTCCTTGTACAAACAACTTCAAAATCTGATGAATGTATCTCTGGCATTCAATGTAACTGCTCTTACCGTTGCTATATCATGCTTTTATTTTGTTGAGTACATATACAATGAAATGAAGCCACCTTCTATACAACTATAGCAAAAAGGTGCTCCATACTGCCACTCTGTGGGATTCCTCGGGAGTAACGCAGAAAGTCATTTTGTGTAACAAACTATTACAATTTACAATCCAATGTATTTCTTGTATATTATTCATTGATTACTTTTCTGTGAACTCTTGGTTAGACAACAGTGAAATTTCTACGTTTTACAAAGTGATATCAGTACAGTGTCAGTTATCACTCCTTGTACAAAGAACTTCAAAATCTGATGAATGTATCTCTGGCATTCAATGTAACTGCTCTTACTGTGGCTATGTCATGCTTTTATATGGTTGAGTACATATACAATTAAATGAAGCCACCTTCTATACAGCTGGAGGAAAAAGGTGCTCCATACTGCCACTCAGTGGGATTCCTCGGGAGTAACGCAGAAAGTCATTTTGTGTAACAAACTATTACAATATACAATTTCTTGTATAGTATTCATTGATTACTCTTTTCAATGATCTGTTGGTTACAGGATAGTGATATTTCTAGGTTTTACAAAGTGATATCAGTACAGTGTCAGTTATCACTCCTTGTACAAACAACTTCAAAATCTGATGAATGTATCTCTGGCATTCAATGTAACTGCTCTTACAGTTGCTATATCATGCTTTTATATGGTTGAATACATATACAATGAAATGAAGCCACCTTCTATACAACTATAGCAAAAAGGTGCTCCATACTGCCACTCAGTGGGATTCCTTGGGAGTAACGCAGAAAGTCATTTTGTGTAACAAACTATTACAATATATAATTTCTTGTATAGTATTCATTGATTACTCTTTTCAATGATCTGTTGGTTACAGGATACTGATATTTCTAGGTTTTACAAAGTGATATCAGTACAGTGTCAGTTATCACTCCTTGTACAACCAACTTCAAAATCTGATGAATGTATCTCTGGCATTCAATGTAACTCTTCTTACAGTTGCTATATCATGCTTTTATATGGTTGAGTACATATACAATGAAATGAAGCCACCTTCTATACAACTATAGCAAAAAGGTGCTCCATACTGCCACTCAGTGGGATTCCTCGGGAGTAACGCAGAAAGTCATTTTGTGTAACAAACTATTACAATATACAATTTCTTGTATAGTATTCATTGATTACTCTTTTCAATGATCTGTTGGTTACAGGATAGTGATATTTCTAGGTTTTACAAAGTGATATCAGTACAGTGTCAGTAATCACTCCTTGTACAACCAACTTCAAAATCTGATGAATGTATCTCTTGCATTCAATGTAACTGCTCTTACAGTTGCTATATCATGCTTTTCTATGGTTGAGTACATATACAATGAAATGAAGCCACCTTCTATACAACTGTAGTAAAAAGGAGCTCCATACTGCCACTCAGTGGGATTCCTCGGGAGTAACGCAATAAGTGTAACAAAATATTACAATATATAATTTCTTGTATAGTATTCATTGATTACTCTTTTCAATGATCTGTTGGTTACAGGATAGTGATATTTCTAGGTTTTACAAAGTGATATCAGTACAGTGTCAGTTATCACTCCTTGTACAAACAACTTCAAAATCTGATGAATGTATCTCTGGCATTCAATGTAACTGCTCTTACCGTTGCTATATTATGCTTTTATTTTGTTGAGTACATATACAATGAAATGAAGCCACCTTCTATACAACTATAGCAAAAAGGTGCTCCATACTGCCACTCAGTGGGATTCCTCGGGAGTAACGCAGAAAGTCATTTTGTGTAACAAACTGTTACAATTTACAATCCAATGTATTTCTTGTATATTATTCATTGATTACTTTTCTGTGAACTCTTGGTTAGACAACAGTGAAATTTCTACGTTTTACAAAGTGGTATCAGTACAGCGTCAGTTATCACTCCTTGTACAAAGAACTTCAAAATCTGATGAATGTATCTCTGGCATTCAATGTAACTGCTCTTACTGTGGCTATATCATGCTTTTATATGGTTGAGTACATATACAATTAAATGAAGCCACCTTCTATACAGCTGGAGGAAAAAGGTGCTCCATACTGCCACTCAGTGGGATTCCTCGGAAGTAACGCAGAAAGTCATTTTGTGTAACAAACTATTACAATATACAATTTCTTGTATAGTATTCATTGATTACTCTTTTCAATGATCTGTTGGTTACAGGATAGTGATATTTCTAGGTTTTACAAAGTGATATCAGTACAGTGTCAGTTATCACTCCTTGTACAAACAACTTCAAAATCTGATGAATGTATCTCTGGCATTCAATGTAACTGCTCTTACAGTTGCTATATCATGCTTTTATATGGTTGAGTACATATACAATGAAATGAAGCCACCTTCTATACAACTATAGCAAAAAGTTGCTCCATACTGCCACTCAGTGGGATTCCTCGGGAGTAACGCAGAAAGTCATTTTGTGTAACAAACTATTACAATATACAATTTCTTGTATAGTATTCATTGATTACTCTTTTCAATGATCTGTTGGTTACAGGATAGTGATATTTCTAGGTTTTACAAAGTGATATCAGTACAGTGTCAGTAATCACTCCTTGTACAACCAACTTCAAAATCTGATGAATGTATCTCTTGCATTCAATGTAACTGCTCTTACAGTTGCTATATCATGCTTTTTTATGGTTGAGTACATATACAATGAAATGAAGCCACCTTCTATACAACTATAGTAAAAAGGTGCTCCATACTGCCACTCAGTGGGATTCCTCGTGAGTAACGCAGAAAGTCATTTTGTGTAACAAACTATTACAATATACAATTTCTTGTATAGTATTCATTGATTACTCTTTTCAATGATCTGTTGGTTACAGGATAGTGATATTTCTAGGTTTTACAAAGTGATATCAGTACAGTGTCAGTTATCACTCCTTGTACAAACAACTTCAAAATCTGATGAATGTATCTCTGGCACTCAATGTAACTGCTCTTACAGTTGCTATATCATGCTTTTATATGGTTGAGTACATATACAATGAAATGAAGCCACCTTCTATACAACTATAGCAAAAAGGTGCTCCATACTGCCACTCAGTGGGATTCCTCGGGAGTAACGCAGAAAGTCATTTTGTGTAACAAACTATTACAATTTACAATCCAATGTATTTCTTGTATAGTATTCATTGATTACTCTTCTGTGAACTCTTGGTTAGACAACAGTGAAATTTCTACGTTTTACAAAGTGATATCAGTACAGTGTCAGTTATCACTCCTTGTACAACCAACTTCAAAATCTGATGAATGTATCTCTTGCATTCAATGTAATTGCTCTTACAGTTGATATATCTTGATTTTATATGGTTGAGTACATATACAATTAAATGAAGCCACCTTCTATACAACTACAGTAAAAAGGTGCTCCATACTGCCACCCAGTGGGATTCTTCGGGAGTAACGCAGAAAGTCATTTTGTGTAACAAACTAATAAAATTTACAATCCAATGTATTTCTTGTATAGTATTCATTGATTACTCTTCTGCGATCTCTTGGTTATACAACAGTGAAATTTCTCGGTTTTAAAACGTGATATCAATACAGTGTCAGTAATCACTCCTTGTACAACCAACTTCAAAATCTGATGAATGTATCTCTTGCATTCAATGTAACTGCTCTTACAGTTGCTATATCATGCTTTTCTATGGTTGAGTACATATACAATGAAATGAAGCCACCTTCTATACAACTGTAGTAAAAAGGAGCTCCATACTGCCACTCAGTGGGATTCCTCGGGAGTAACGCAATAAGTGTAACAAACTATTACAATATATAATTTCTTGTATAGTATTCATTGATTACTCTTTTCAATGATCTGTTGGTTACAGGATAGTGATATTTCTAGGTTTTACAAAGTGATATCAGTACAGTGTCAGTTATCACTCCTTGTACAAAGAACTTCAAAATCTGATGAATGTATCTCTGGCATTCAATGTAACTGCTCTTACCGTTGCTATATCATGCTTTTATTTTGTTGAGTACATATACAATGAAATGAATCCACCTTCTATACAACTATAGCAAAAAGGTGCTCCATATTGCCACTCAGTGGGATTCCTCGGGAGTAACGCAGAAAGTCATTTTGTGTAACAAACTATTACAATTTACAATCCAATGTATTTCTTGTATAGTATTCATTGATTACTTTTCTGTGAACTCTTGGTTAGACAACAGTGAAATTTCTACGTTTTACAAAGTGATATCAGTACAGTGTCAGTTATCACTCCTTGTACAAAGAACTTCAAAATCTGATGAATGTATCTCTGGCATTCAATGTAACTGCTCTTACTGTGGCTATATCATGCTTTTATATGGTTGAGTACATATACAATTAAATGAAGCCACCTTCTATACAGCTGGAGGAAAAAGGTGCTCCATACTGCCACTCAGTGGGATTCCTCGGGAGTAACGCAGAAAGTCATTTTGTGTAACAAACTATTACAATATACAATTTCTTGTATAGTATTCATTGATTACTCTTTTCAATGATCTGTTGGTTACAGGATAGTGATATTTCTAGGTTTTACAAAGTGATATCAGTACAGTGTCAGTAATCACTCCTTGTACAACCAACTTCAAAATCTGATGAATGTATCTCTTGCATTCAATGTAACTGCTCTTACAGTTGCTATATCATGCTTTTTTATGGTTGAGTACATATACAATGAAATGAAGCCACCTTCTATACAACTATAGTAAAAAGGTGCTCCATACTGCCACTCAGTGGGATTCCTCGTGAGTAACGCAGAAAGTCATTTTGTGTAACAAACTATTACAATATACAATTTCTTGTATAGTATTCATTGATTACTCTTTTCAATGATCTGTTGGTTACAGGATAGTGATATTTCTAGGTTTTACAAAGTGATATCAGTACAGTGTCAGTTATCACTCCTTGTACAAACAACTTCAAAATCTGATGAATGTATCTCTGGCACTCAATGTAACTGCTCTTACAGTTGCTATATCATGCTTTTATATGGTTGAGTACATATACAATGAAATGAAGCCACCTTCTATACAACTATAGCAAAAAGGTGCTCCATACTGCCACTCAGTGGGATTCCTCGGGAGTAACGCAGAAAGTCATTTTGTGTAACAAACTATTACAATTTACAATCCAATGTATTTCTTGTATAGTATTCATTGATTACTCTTCTGTGAACTCTTGGTTAGACAACAGTGAAATTTCTACGTTTTACAAAGTGATATCAGTACAGTGTCAGTTATCACTCCTTGTACAACCAACTTCAAAATCTGATGAATGTATCTCTTGCATTCAATGTAATTGCTCTTACAGTTGATATAACTTGATTTTATATGGTTGAGTACATATACAATAAAATGAAGCCACCTTCTATACAACTACAGTAAAAAGGTGCTCCATACTGCCACTCAGTGGGATTCCTCGGGAGTAACGCAGAAAGTCATTTTGTGTAACAAACTATTACAATTTACAATCCAATGTATTTCTTGTATAGTATTCATTGATTACTTTTCTGTGAACTCTTGGTTAGACAACAGTGAAATTTCTACGTTTTACAAAGTGATATCAGTACAGTGTCAGTTATCACTCCTTGTACGAAGAACTTCAAAATCTGATGAATGTATCTCTCGCATTCAATGGAATTGCTCTTACTGTGGCTATATCATGCTTTTATATGGTTGAGTACATATACAATGAAATGAAGCCACCTTCTATACAACTATAGTAAAAAGGTGCTCCATACTGCCACACAGTGGGATTCCTCGTGAGTAACGCAGAAAGTCATTTTGTGTAACAAACTATTACAATATACAATTTCTTGTATAGTATTCATTGATTACTCTTTTCAATGATCTGTTGGTTACAGGATAGTGATATTTCTAGGTTTTACAAAGTGATATCAGTACAGTGTCAGTTATCACTCCTTGTACAAACAACTTCAAAATCTGATGAATGTATCTCTGGCACTCAATGTAACTGCTCTTACAGTTGCTATATCATGCTTTTATATGGTTGAGTACATATACAGTGAAATGAAGCCACCTTCTATACAACTATAGCAAAAAGGTGCTCCATACTGCCACTTAGTGGGATTCCTCGGGAGTAACGCAGAAAGTCATTTTGTGTAACAAACTATTACAATTTACAATCCAATGTATTTCTTGTATAGTATTCATTGATTACTCTTCTGCGATCTCTTGGTTAGACAACAGTGAAATTTCTAGGTTTTACAATGTGATATCAATACAGTGTCAGTAATCACTCCTTGTACAACCAACTTCAAAATCTGATGAATGTATCTCTTGCATTCAATGTAACTGCTCTTACAGTTGCTATATCATGCTTTTATATGGTTGAGTACATATACAATGAAATGAAGCCACCTTCTATACAACTATAGTAAAAAGGAGCTCCATACTGCCACTCAGTGGGATTCCTCGGGAGTAACGCAGAAAGTCATTTTGTGTAACAAACTATTACAATATATAATTTCTTGTATAGTATTCATTGATTACTCTTTTCAATGATCTGTTGGTTACAGGATAGTGATATTTCTAGGTTTTACAAAGTGATTTTAAGTACAGTGTCAGTTATCACTCCTTGTACAACCAACTTCAAAATCTGATGAATGTATCTCTGGCATTCAATGTAACTGCTCTTACAGTTGCTATATCATGCTTTTATATGGTTGAGTACATATACAATGAAATGAAGCCACCTTCTATACAACTATAGCAAAAAGGTGCTCCATACTGCCACTCAGTGGGATTCCTCGGGAGTAACGCAGAAAGTTATTTTGTGTAACAAACTATTACAATTTACAATCCAATGTATTTCTTGTATAGTATTCATTGATTACTCTTCTGCGATCTCTTGGTTAGACAACAGTGAAATTTCTAGGTTTTACAACGTGATATCAATACAGTGTCAGTAATCACTCCTTGTACAACCAACTTCAAAATCTGATGAATGTATCTCTTGCATTCAATGTAACTGCTCTTACAGTTGCTATATCATGCTTTTATATGGTTGAGTACATATACAATGAAATGAAGCCACCTTCTATACAACTATAGTAAAAAGGTGCTCCATACTGCCACTCAGTGGGATTCCTCGTGAGTAACGCAGAAAGTCATTTTGTGTAACAAACTATAACAATATACAATTTCTTGTATAGTATTCATTGATTACTCTTTTCAATGATCTCTTGGTTACAGGATAGTGATATTTCTAGGTTTTACAAAGTGATATCAGTACAGTGTCAGTTATCACTCCTTGTACAAACAACTTCAAAATCTGATGAATGTATCTCTGGCATTCAATGTAACTGCTCTTACAGTTGCTATATCATGCTTTTATATGGTTGAGTACATATACAATGAAATGAAGCCACCTTCTATACAACTATAGCAAAAAGGTGCTCCATACTGCCACTCAGTGGGATTCCTCGGGAGTAACGCAGAAATTCATTTTGTGTAACAAACTATTACAATTTACAATCCAATGTATTTCTTGTATAGTATTCATTGATTACTCTTCTGTGAACTCTTGGTTAGACAACAGTGAAATTTCTACGTTTTACAAAGTGATATCAGTACAGTGTCAGTTATCACTCCTTGTACAACCAACTTCAAAATCTGATGAATGTATCTCTTGCATTCAATGTAATTGCTCTTACAGTTGATATATCTTGATTTTATATGGTTGAGTACATATACAATGAAATGAAGCCACCTTCCATACAACTACAGTAAAAAGGTGCTCTATACTGCCACTCAGTGGGATTCCTCGGGAGTAACGCAGAAAGTCATTTTGTGTAACAAACTATTACAATTTATAATCCAATGTATTTCTTGTATAGTATTCATTGATTACTCTTCTGCGATCTCTTGGTTAGACAACAGTGAAATTTCTAGGTTTTACAACGTGATATCAATACAGTGTCAGTAATCACTCCTTGTACAACCAACTTCAAAATCTGATGAATGTATCTCTTGCATTCAATGTAACTGCTCTTACAGTTGCTATATCATGCTTTTATATGGTTGAGTACATATACAATGAAATGAAGCCACCTTCTATACAACTATAGTAAAAAGGTGCTCCATACTGCCACTCAGTGGGATTCCTCGTGAGTAACGCAGAAAGTCATTTTGTGTAACAAACTATTACAATATACAATTTCTTGTATAGTATTCATTGATTACTCTTTTCAATGATCTCTTGGTTACAGGATAGTGATATTTCTAGGTTTTACAAAGTGATATCAGTACAGTGTCAGTTATCACTCCTTGTACAAACAACTTCAAAATCTGATGAATGTATCTCTGGCATTCAATGTAACTGCTCTTACAGTTGCTATATCATGCTTTTATATGGTTGAGTACATATACAATGAAATGAAGCCACCTTCTATACAACTATAGCAAAAAGGTGCTCCATACTGCCACTCAGTGGGATTCCTCGGGAGTAACGCAGAAATTCATTTTGTGTAACAAACTATTACAATTTACAATCCAATGTATTTCTTGTATAGTATTCATTGATTACTCTTCTGTGAACTCTTGGTTAGACAACAGTGAAATTTCTACGTTTTACAAAGTGATATCAGTACAGTGTCAGTTATCACTCCTTGTACAACCAACTTCAAAATCTGATGAATGTATCTCTTGCATTCAATGTAATTGCTCTTACAGTTGATATATCTTGATTTTATATGGTTGAGTACATATACAATTAAATGAAGCCACCTTCTATACAACTACAGTAAAAAGGTGCTCTATACTGCCACTCAGTGGGATTCCTCGGGAGTAACGCAGAAAGTCATTTTGTGTAACAAACTATTACAATTTATAATCCAATGTATTTCTTGTATAGTATTCATTGATTACTCTTCTGCGATCTCTTGGTTAGACAACAGTGAAATTTCTAGGTTTTACAACGTGATATCAATACAGTGTCAGTAATCACTCCTTGTACAACCAACTTCAAAATCTGATGAATGTATCTCTTGCATTCAATGTAACTGCTCTTACAGTTGCTATATCATGCTTTTATATGGTTGAGTACATATACAATGAAATGAAGCCACCTTCTATACAACTATAGTAAAAAGGTGCTCCATACTGCCACTCAGTGGGATTCCTCGTGAGTAACGCAGAAAGTCATTTTGTGTAACAAACTATTACAATATACAATTTCTTGTATAGTATTCATTGATTACTCTTTTCAATGATCTCTTGGTTACAGGATAGTGATATTTCTAGGTTTTACAAAGTGATATCAGTACAGTGTCAGTTATCACTCCTTGTACAAACAACTTCAAAATCTGATGAATGTATCTCTGGCATTCAATGTAACTGCTCTTACAGTTGCTATATCATGCTTTTATATGGTTGAGTACATATACAATGAAATGAAGCCACCTTCTATACAACTATAGCAAAAAGGTGCTCCATACTGCCACTCAGTGGGATTCCTCGGGAGTAACGCAGAAATTCATTTTGTGTAACAAACTATTACAATTTACAATCCAATGTATTTCTTGTATAGTATTCATTGATTACTCTTCTGTGAACTCTTGGTTAGACAACAGTGAAATTTCTACGTTTTACAAAGTGATATCAGTACAGTGTCAGTTATCACTCCTTGTACAACCAACTTCAAAATCTGATGAATGTATCTCTTGCATTCAATGTAATTGCTCTTACAGTTGATATATCTTGATTTTATATGGTTGAGTACATATACAATTAAATGAAGCCACCTTCTATACAACTACAGTAAAAAGGTGCTCTATACTGCCACTCAGTGGGATTCCTCGGGAGTAACGCAGAAAGTCATTTTGTGTAACAAACTATTACAATTTATAATCCAATGTATTTCTTGTATAGTATTCATTGATTACTCTTCTGCGATCTCTTGGTTAGACAACAGTGAAATTTCTAGGTTTTACAACGTGATATCAATACAGTGTCAGTAATCACTCCTTGTACAACCAACTTCAAAATCTGATGAATGTATCTCTTGCATTCAATGTAACTGCTCTTACAGTTGCTATATCATGCTTTTATATGGTTGAGTACATATACAATGAAATGAAGCCACCTTCTATACAACTATAGTAAAAAGGAGCTCCATACTGCCACTCAGTGGGATTCCTCGGGAGTAACGCAGAAAGTCATTTTGTGTAACAAACTATTACAATATATAATTTCTTGTATAGTATTCATTGATTACTCTTTTCAATGATCTGTTGGTTACAGGATAGTGATATTTCTAGGTTTTACAAAGTGATATCAGTACAGTGTCAGTTATCACTCCTTGTACAAACAACTTCAAAATCTGATGAATGTATCTCTGGCATTCAATGTAACTGCTCTTACCGTTGCTATATCATGCTTTTATTTGGTTGAGTACATATACAATGAAATGAAGCCACCTTCTATACAACTATAGCAAAAAGGTGCTCCATACTGCCACTCAGTGGGATTCCTCGGGAGTAACGCAGAAAGTCATTTTGTGTAACAAACTATTACAATTTACAATCCAATGTATTTCTTGTATAGTATTCATTGATTACTTTTCTGTGAACTCTTGGTTAGACAACAGTGAAATTTCTACGTTTTACAAAGTGATATCAGTACAGTGTCAGTTATCACTCCTTGTACAACCAACTTCAAAATCTGATGAATGTATCTCTTGCATTCAATGTAACTGCTCTTACCGTTGCTATATCATACTTTTATATGGTTGAGTACATATACAATGAAATGAAGACACCTTCTATACAACGACAGTAAAAAAATGCTCCATACTGCCACTCAGTGGGATTCCTCGCGAGTAATGCAGAAAGTCATTTTGTGTAACAAACTATTACAATTTACAATCCAATGTATTTCTTGTATAGTATTCATTGATTACTCTTCTGCGATCTCTTGGTTAGAGAACAGTGAAATTTCTAGGTTTTACAACGTGATATCAATACAGTGTCAGTAATCACTCCTTGTACAACCAACTTCAAAATCTGATGAATGTATCTCTTGCATTCAATGTAACTGCTCTTACAGTTGCTATATCATGCTTTTATATGGCTGAGTACATATACAATGAAATGAAGCCACCTTCTATACAACTATAGTAAAAAGGTGCTCCATACTGCCACTCAGTGGGATTCCTCGTGATTAACGCAGAAAGTCATTTTGTGTAACAAACTATTACAATATACAATTTCTTGTATAGTATTCATTGATTATTCTTTTCAATGATCTGTTGGTTACAGGATAGTGATATTTCTAGGTTTTACAAAGTGATATCAGTACAGTGTCAGTTATCACTCCTTGTACAAACAACTTCAAAATCTGATGAATGTATCTCTTGCATTCAATGTAACTGCTCTTACAGTTGCTATATCATGCTTTTATATGGTTGAGTACATATACAAGGAAATGAAGCCACCTTCTATACAACTATAGTAAAAAGGTGCTCCATACTGCCACTCAGTGGGATTCCTCGTGAGTAACGCAGAAAGTCATTTTGTGTAACAAACTATAACAATATACAATTTCTTGTATAGTATTCATTGATTACTCTTTTCAATGATCTCTTGGTTACAGGATAGTGATATTTCTAGGTTTTACAAAGTGATATCAGTACAGTGTCAGTTATCACTCCTTGTACAAACAACTTCAAAATCTGATGAATGTATCTCTGGCATTCAATGTAACTGCTCTTACAGTTGCTATATCATGCTTTTATATGGTTGAGTACATATACAATGAAATGAAGCCACCTTCTATACAACTATAGCAAAAAGGTGCTCCATACTGCCACTCAGTGGGATTCCTCGGTAGTAACGCAGAAATTCATTTTGTGTAACAAACTATTACAATTTACAATCCAATGTATTTCTTGTATAGTATTCATTGATTACTCTTCTGTGAACTCTTGGTTAGACAACAGTGAAATTTCTACGTTTTACAAAGTGATATCAGTACAGTGTCAGTTATCACTCCTTGTACAACCAACTTCAAAATCTGATGAATGTATCTCTTGCATTCAATGTAATTGCTCTTACAGTTGATATATCTTGATTTTATATGGTTGAGTACATATACAATTAAATGAAGCCACCTTCTATACAACTACAGTAAAAAGGTGCTCTATACTGCCACTCAGTGGGATTCCTCGGGAGTAACGCAGAAAGTCATTTTGTGTAACAAACTATTACAATTTATAATCCAATGTATTTCTTGTATAGTATTCATTGATTACTCTTCTGCGATCTCTTGGTTAGACAACAGTGAAATTTCTAGGTTTTACAACGTGATATCAATACAGTGTCAGTAATCACTCCTTGTACAACCAACTTCAAAATCTGATGAATGTATCTCTTGCATTCAATGTAACTGCTCTTACAGTTGCTATATCATGCTTTTATATGGTTGAGTACATATACAATGAAATGAAGCCACCTTCTATACAACTATAGTAAAAAGGAGCTCCATACTGCCACTCAGTGGGATTCCTCGGGAGTAACGCAGAAAGTCATTTTGTGTAACAAACTATTACAATATATAATTTCTTGTATAGTATTCATTGATTACTCTTTTCAATGATCTGTTGGTTACAGGATAGTGATATTTCTAGGTTTTACAAAGTGATATCAGTACAGTGTCAGTTATCACTCCTTGTACAAACAACTTCAAAATCTGATGAATGTATCTCTGGCATTCAATGTAACTGCTCTTACCGTTGCTATATCATGCTTTTATTTGGTTGAGTACATATACAATGAAATGAAGCCACCTTCTATACAACTATAGCAAAAAGGTGCTCCATACTGCCACTCAGTGGGATTCCTCGGGAGTAACGCAGAAAGTCATTTTGTGTAACAAACTATTACAATTTACAATCCAATGTATTTCTTGTATAGTATTCATTGATTACTTTTCTGTGAACTCTTGGTTAGACAACAGTGAAATTTCTACGTTTTACAAAGTGATATCAGTACAGTGTCAGTTATCACTCCTTGTACAACCAACTTCAAAATCTGATGAATGTATCTCTGGCATTCAATGTAACTGCTCTTACCGTTGCTATATCATACTTTTATATGGTTGAGTACATATACAATGAAATGAAGACACCTTCTATACAACGACAGTAAAAAAATGCTCCATACTGCCACTCAGTGGGATTCCTCGCGAGTAATGCAGAAAGTCATTTTGTGTAACAAACTATTACAATTTACAATCCAATGTATTTCTTGTATAGTATTCATTGATTACTCTTCTGCGATCTCTTGGTTAGAGAACAGTGAAATTTCTAGGTTTTACAACGTGATATCAATACAGTGTCAGTAATCACTCCTTGTACAACCAACTTCAAAATCTGATGAATGTATCTCTTGCATTCAATGTAACTGCTCTTACAGTTGCTATATCATGCTTTTATATGGCTGAGTACATATACAATGAAATGAAGCCACCTTCTATACAACTATAGTAAAAAGGTGCTCCATACTGCCACTCAGTGGGATTCCTCGTGAGTAACGCAGAAAGTCATTTTGTGTAACAAACTATTACAATATACAATTTCTTGTATAGTATTCATTGATTATTCTTTTCAATGATCTGTTGGTTACAGGATAGTGATATTTCTAGGTTTTACAAAGTGATATCAGTACAGTGTCAGTTATCACTCCTTGTACAAACAACTTCAAAATCTGATGAATGTATCTCTGGCATTCAATGTAACTGCTCTTACAGTTGCTATATCATGCTTTTATATGGTTGAGTACATATACAATGAAATGAAGCCACCTTCTATACAACTATAGCAAAAAGGTGCTCCATACTGCCACTCAGTGGGATTCCTCGGGAGTAACGCAGAAAGTCATTTTGTGTAACAAACTATTACAATTTACAATCCAATGTATTTCTTGTATAGTATTCATTGATTACTCTTCTGTGAACTCTTGGTTAGACAACAGTGAAATTTCTACGTTTTACAAAGTGATATCAGTACAGTGTCAGTTATCACTCCTTGTACAACCAACTTCAAAATCTGATGAATGTATCTCTCGCATTCAATGGATCTGCTCTTACTGTGGCTATATCATGCTTTTATATGGTTGAGTACATATACAATTAAATGAAGCCACCTTCTATACAACTACAGTAAAAAGGTGCTCCATACTGCCACTCAGTGGGATTCCTCGGGAGTAACGCAGAAAGTCATTTTGTGTAACAAACTATTACAATTTACAATCCAATGTATTTCTTGTATAGTATTCATTGATTACTCTTCTGCGATCTCTTGGTTAGACAACAGTGAAATTTCTAGGTTTTACAACGTGATATCAATACAGTGTCAGTAATCACTCCTTGTACAACCAACTTCAAAATCTGATGAATGTATCTCTTGCATTCAATGTAACTGCTCTTACAGTTGCTATATCATGCTTTTATATGGTTGAGTACATATACAATGAAATGAAGACACCTTCTATACAACGACAGTAAAAAGGTGCTCCATACTGCCACTCAGTGGGATTCCTCGGGAGTAACGCAGAATTTTTTGTAACAAACTATTACAATTTACAATCCAATGTATTTCTTGTATAGTATTCATTGATTACTCTTCTGTTAACCCTTGGTTAGACAACAGTGAAATTTCTACGTTTTACAACGTGATATCAATACAGTGTCAGTAATCACTCCTTGTACAACCAAATTCAAAATCTGATGAATGTATCTCTTGCATTCAATGTAACTGCTCTTACAGTTGCTATATCATGCTTTTATATGGCTGAGTACATATACAATGAAATGAAGCCACCTTCTATACAACTATAGTAAAAAGGAGCTCCATACTGCCACTCAGTGGGATTCCTCGTGAGTAACGCAGAAAGTCATTTTGTGTAACAAACTATTACAATATACAATTTCTTGTATAGTATTCATTGATTACTCTTTTCAATGATCTGTTGGTTACAGGATAGTGATATTTCTAGGTTTTACAAAGTGATATCAGTACAGTGTCAGTTATCACTCCTTGTACAAACAACTTCAAAATCTGATGAATGTATCTCTGGCATTCAATGTAACTGCTCTTACCGTTGCTATATCATACTTTTATATGGTTGAGTACATATACAATGAAATGAAGACACCTTCTATACAACGACAGTAAAAAAATGCTCCATACTGCCACTCAGTGGGATTCCTCGCGAGTAATGCAGAAAGTCATTTTGTGTAACAAACTATTACAATTTACAATCCAATGTATTTCTTGTATAGTATTCATTGATTACTCTTCTGCGATCTCTTGGTTAGAGAACAGTGAAATTTCTAGGTTTTACAACGTGATATCAATACAGTGTCAGTAACCACTCCTTGTACAACCAACTTCAAAATCTGATGAATGTATCTCTTGCATTCAATGTAACTGCTCTTACAGTTGCTATATCATGCTTTTATATGGCTGAGTACATATACAATGAAATGAAGCCACCTTCTATACAACTATAGTAAAAAGGTGCTCCATACTGCCACTCAGTGGGATTCCTCGTGAGTAACGCAGAAAGTCATTTTGTGTAACAAACTATTACAATATACAATTTCTTGTATAGTATTCATTGATTATTCTTTTCAATGATCTGTTGGTTACAGGATAGTGATATTTCTAGGTTTTACAAAGTGATATCAGTACAGTGTCAGTTATCACTCCTTGTACAAACAACTTCAAAATCTGATGAATGTATCTCTGGCATTCAATGTAACTGCTCTTACAGTTGCTATATCATGCTTTTATATGGTTGAGTACATATACAATGAAATGAAGCCACCTTCTATACAACTATAGCAAAAAGGTGCTCCATACTGCCACTCAGTGGGATTCCTCGGGAGTAACGCAGAAAGTCATTTTGTGTAACAAACTATTACAATTTACAATCCAATGTATTTCTTGTATAGTATTCATTGATTACTCTTCTGTGAACTCTTGGTTAGACAACAGTGAAATTTCTACGTTTTACAAAGTGATATCAGTACAGTGTCAGTTATCACTCCTTGTACAACCAACTTCAAAATCTGATGAATGTATCTCTTGCATTCAATGTAATTGCTCTTACAGTTGATATATCTTGATTTTATATGGTTGAGTACATATACAATAAAATGAAGCCACCTTCTATACAACTACAGTAAAAAGGTGCTCCATACTGCCACTCAGTGGGATTCCTCGGGAGTAACGCAGAAAGTCATTTTGTGTAACAAACTATTACAATTTACAATCCAATGTATTTCTTGTATAGTATTCATTGATTACTCTTCTGCGATCTCTTGGTTAGACAACAGTGAAATTTCTAGGTTTTACAACGTGATATCAATACAGTGTCAGTAATCACTCCTTGTACAACCAACTTCAAAATCTGATGAATGTATCTCTTGCATTCAATGTAACTGCTCTTACAGTTGCTATATCATGCTTTTATATGGTTGAGTACATATACAATGAAATGAAGACACCTTCTATACAACGACAGTAAAAAGGTGCTCCATACTGCCACTCAGTGGGATTCCTCGGGAGTAACGCAGAATTTTTTGTAACAAACTATTACAATTTACAATCCAATGTATTTCTTGTATAGTATTCATTGATTACTCTTCTGTGAACCCTTGGTTAGACAACAGTGAAATTTCTACGTTTTACAACGTGATATCAATACAGTGTCAGTAATCACTCCTTGTACAACCAAATTCAAAATCTGATGAATGTATCTCTTGCATTCAATGTAACTGCTCTTACAGTTGCTATATCATGCTTTTATATGGCTGAGTACATATACAATGAAATGAAGCCACCTTCTATACAACTATAGTAAAAAGGAGCTCCATACTGCCACTCAGTGGGATTCCTCGTGAGTAACGCAGAAAGTCATTTTGTGTAACAAACTATTACAATATACAATTTCTTGTATAGTATTCATTGATTACTCTTTTCAATGATCTGTTGGTTACAGGATAGTGATATTTCTAGGTTTTACAAAGTGATATCAGTACAGTGTCAGTTATCACTCCTTGTACAAACAACTTCAAAATCTGATGAATGTATCTCTGGCATTCAATGTAACTGCTCTTACCGTTGCTATATCATACTTTTATATGGTTGAGTACATATACAATGAAATGAAGACACCTTCTATACAACGACAGTAAAAAAATGCTCCATACTGCCACTCAGTGGGATTCCTCGCGAGTAATGCAGAAAGTCATTTTGTGTAACAAACTATTACAATTTACAATCCAATGTATTTCTTGTATAGTATTCATTGATTACTCTTCTGCGATCTCTTGGTTAGAGAACAGTGAAATTTCTAGGTTTTACAACGTGATATCAATACAGTGTCAGTAATCACTCCTTGTACAACCAACTTCAAAATCTGATCAATGTATCTCTTGCATTCAATGTAACTGCTCTTACAGTTGCTATATCATGCTTTTATATGGCTGAGTACATATACAATGAAATGAAGCCACCTTCTATACAACTATAGTAAAAAGGTGCTCCATACTGCCACTCAGTGGGATTCCTCGTGAGTAACGCAGAAAGTCATTTTGTGTAACAAACTATTACAATATACAATTTCTTGTATAGTATTCATTGATTATTCTTTTCAATGATCTGTTGGTTACAGGATAGTGATATTTCTAGGTTTTACAAAGTGATATCAGTACAGTGTCAGTTATCACTCCTTGTACAAACAACTTCAAAATCTGATGAATGTATCTCTGGCATTCAATGTAACTGCTCTTACAGTTGCTATATCATGCTTTTATATGGTTGAGTACATATACAATGAAATGAAGCCACCTTCTATACAACTATAGCAAAAAGGTGCTCCATACTGCCACTCAGTGGGATTCCTCGGGAGTAACGCAGAAAGTCATTTTGTGTAACAAACTATTACAATTTACAATCCAATGTATTTCTTGTATAGTATTCATTGATTACTCTTCTGTGAACTCTTGGTTAGACAACAGTGAAATTTCTACGTTTTACAAAGTGATATCAGTACAGTGTCAGTTATCACTCCTTGTACAACCAACTTCAAAATCTGATGAATGTATCTCTTGCATTCAATGTAATTGCTCTTACAGTTGATATATCTTGATTTTATATGGTTGAGTACATATACAATGAAATGAAGCCACCTTCTATACAACTACAGTAAAAAGGTGCTCCATACTGCCACTCAGTGGGATTCCTCGGGAATAACGCAGAAAGTCATTTTGTGTAACAAACTATTACGATTTACAATCCAATGTATTTCTTGTATAGTATTCATTGATTACTCTTCTGCGATCTCTTGGTTAGACAACAGTGAAATTTCTAGGTTTTACAACGTGATATCAATACAGTGTCAGTAATCACTCCTTGTACAACCAACTTCAAAATCTGATGAATGTATCTCTGGCATTCAATGTAACTGCTCTTACCGTTGCTATATCATGCTTTTATTTGGTTGAGTACATATACAATGAAATGAAGCCACCTTCTATACAACTATAGCAAAAAGGTGCTCCATACTGCCACTCAGTGGGATTCCTCGGGAGTAACGCAGAAAGTCATTTTGTGTAACAAACTATTACAATTTACAATCCAATGTATTTCTTGTATAGTATTCATTGATTACTCTTCTGTGATCTCTTGGTTAGACAACAGTGATATTTCTAGGTTTTACAAAGTGATATCAGTACAGTGTCAGTTATCACTCCTTGTACAACCAACTTCAAAATCTGATGAATGTATCTCTTGCATTCAATGTAATTGCTCTTACAGTTGATATATCTTGATTTTATATGGTTGAGTACATATACAATTAAATGAAGCCACCTTCTATACAACTACAGTAAAAAGGTGCTCCATACTGCCACTCAGTGGGATTCCTCGGGAGTAACGCAGAAAGTCATTTTGTGTAAAAAACTATTACGATTTACAATCCAATGTATTTCTTGTATAGTATTCATTGATTACTCTTCTGCGATCTCTTGGTTAGACAACAGTGAAATTTCTAGGTTTTACAACGTGATATCAATACAGTGTCAGTAATCACTCCATGTACAACCAACTTCAAAATCTGATGAATGTATCTCTTGCATTCAATGTAACTGCTCTTACAGTTGCTATATCATGCTTTTATATGGTTGAGTACATATACAATGAAATGAAGCCACCTTCTATACAACTATAGTAAAAAGGAGCTCCATACTGCCACTCAGTGGGATTCCTCGGGAGTAACGCAGAAAGTCATTTTGTGTAACAAACTATTACAATATATAATTTCTTGTATAGTATTCATTGATTACTCTTTTCAATGATCTGTTGGTTACAGGATAGTGATATTTCTAGGTTTTACAAAGTGATATCAGTACAGTGTCAGTTATCACTCCTTGTACAAACAACTTCAAAATCTGATGAATGTATCTCTTGCATTCAATGTAACTGCTCTTACCGTTGCTATATCATACTTTTATATGGTTGAGTACATATACAATGAAATGAAGACACCTTCTATACAACTATAGCAAAAAGGTGCTCCATACTGCCACTCAGTGGGATTCCTCGGCAGTAACGCAGAAAGTCATTTTGTGTAACAAACTATTACAATTTACAATCCAATGTATTTCTTGTATAGTATTCATTGATTACTCTTCTGTGAACTCTTGGTTAAACAACAGTGAAATTTCTACGTTTTACAAAGTGATATCAGTACAGTGTCAGTTATCACTCCTTGTACAACCAACTTCAAAATCTGATGAATGTATCTCTTGCATTCAATGTAATTGCTCTTACAGTTGATATATCTTGATTTTATATGGTTGAGTACATATACAATTAAATGAAGCCACCTTCTATACAACTACAGTAAAAAGGTGCTCCATACTGCCACTCAGTGGGATTCCTCGGGAGTAACGCAGAAAGTCATTTTGTGTAACAAACTATTACAATTTAAAATCCAATGTATTTCTTGTATAGTATTCATTGATTACTCTTCTGCGATCTCTTGGTTGGACAACAGTGAAATTTCTAGGTTTTACAACGTGATATCAATACAGTGTCAGTAATCACTCCTTGTACAACCAACTTCAAAATCTGATGAATGTATCTCTTGCATTCAATGTAACTGCTCTTACAGTTGCTATATCATGCTTTTATATGGTTGAGTACATATACAATGAAATGAAGCCACCTTCTATACAACTATAGTAAAAAGGAGCTCCATACTGCCACTCAGTGGGATTCCTCGGGAGTAACGCAGAAAGTCATTTTGTGTAACAAACTATTACAATATATAATTTCTTGTATAGTATTCATTGATTACTCTTTTCAATGATCTGTTGGTTACAGGATAGTGATATTTCTAGGTTTTACAAAGTGATATCAGTACAGTGTCAGTTATCACTCCTTGTACAAACAACTTCAAAATCTGATGAATGTATCTCTGGCATTCAATGTAACTGCTCTTACAGTTGCTATATCATGATTTTATATGGTTGAGTACATATACAATGAAATGAAGCCACCTTCTATACAACTATAGCAAAAAGGTGCTCCATACTGCCACTCAGTGGGATTCCTCGGGAGTAACGCAGAAAGTCATTTTGTGTAACAAACTATTACAATTTACAATCCAATGTATTTCTTGTATAGTATTCATTGATTACTCTTCTGTGACCTCTTGGTTAGACAACAGTGAAATTTCTACGTTTTACAAAGTGATATCAGTACAGTGTCAGTTATCACTCCTTGTACAACCAACTTCAAAATCTGATGAATGTATCTCTTGCATTCAATGTAATTGCTCTTACAGTTGATATATCTTGATTTTATATGGTTGAGTACATATACAATTAAATGAAGCCACCTTCTATACAACTACAGTAAAAAGGTGCTCCATACTGCCACTCAGTGGGATTCCTCGGGAGTAACGCAGAAAGTCATTTTGTGTAACAAACTATTACAATTTACAATCCAATGTATTTCTTGTATAGTATTCATTGATTACTCTTCTGCGATCTCTTGGTTAGACAACAGTGAAATTTCTAGGTTTTACAACGTGATATCAATACAGTGTCAGTAATCACTCCTTGTACAACCAACTTCAAAATCTGATGAATGTATCTCTTGCATTCAATGTAACTGCTCTTACAGTTGCTATATCATGCTTTTATATGGTTGAGTACATATACAATGAAATGAAGCCACCTTCTATACAACTATAGTAAAAAGGAGCTCCATACTGCCACTCAGTGGGATTCCTCGGGAGTAACGCAGAAAGTCATTTTGTGTAACAAACTATTACAATATATAATTTCTTGTATAGTATTCATTGATTACTCTTTTCAATGATCTGTTGGTTACAGGATAGTGATATTTCTAGGTTTTACAAAGTGATATCAGTACAGTGTCAGTTATCACTCCTTGTACAACCAACTTCAAAATCTGATGAATGTATCTCTGGCATTCAATGTAACTCTTCTTACAGTTGCTATATTATGCTTTTATATGGTTGAGTACATATACAATGAAATGAAGCCACCTGCTATACAACTATAGCAAAAAGGTGCTCCATACTGCCACTCAGTGGGATTCCTCGGGAGTAACGCAGAAAGTCATTTTGTGTAACAAACTATTACAATTTACAATCCAATATATTTCTTGTATAGTATTCATTGATTACTCTTCTGTGAACTCTTGGTTAGACAACAGTGAAATTTTTACGTTTTACAAAGTGATATCAGTACAGTGTCAGTTATCACTCCTTGTACAAAGAACTTCAAAATCTGATGAATGTATCTCTCGCATTCAATGGATCTGCTCTTACTGTGGCTATATCATGCTTTTATATGGTTGAGTACATATACAATTAAATGAAGCCACCTTCTATACAGCTGGAGGAAAAAGGTGCTCCATACTGCCACTCAGTGGGATTCCTCGGGAGTAACGCAGAAAGTCATTTTGTGTAACAAACTATTACAATATACAATTTCTTGTATAGTATTCATTGATTACTCTTTTCAATGATCTGTTGGTTACAGGATAGTGATATTTCTAGGTTTTACAAAGTGATATCAGTACAGTGTCAGTTATCACTCCTTGTACAAACAACTTCAAAATCTGATGAATGTATCTCTGGCATTCAATGTAACTCTTCTTACAGTTGCTATATTATGCTTTTATATGGTTGATTACATATACAATGAAATGAAGCCACCTGCTATACAACTATAGCAAAAAGGTGCTCCATACTGCCACTCAGTGGGATTCCTCGGGAGTAACGCAGAAAGTCATTTTGTGTAACAAACTATTACAATTTACAATCCAATATATTTCTTGTATAGTATTCATTGATTACTCTTCTGTGAACTCTTGGTTAGACAACAGTGAAATTTTTACGTTTTACAAAGTGATATCAGTACAGTGTCAGTTATCACTCCTTGTACAAAAAACTTCAAAATCTGATAAATGTATCTCTGGCATTCAATGTAACTACTCTTACAGTTGCTATATCATGCTTTTATATGGTTGAGTACATATACAATGAAATGAAGCCACCTTCTATACAACTATAGCAAAAAGGTGCTCCATACTGCCACTCAGTGGGATTCCTCGGGAGTAACGCAGAAAGTCATTTTGTGTAACAAACTATTACAATTTACAATCCAATGTATTTCTTGTATAGTATTCATTGATTACTCTTCTGTGAACTCTTGGTTAGACAACAGTGAAATTTCTACGTTTTACAAAGTGATATCAGGACAGAGTCAGTTATCACTCCTTGTACAACCAACTTTAAAATCTGATGTTTTTATCTCTTGCATTCAATGTAACTGCTCTTACAGTTGCTATATCATGCTTTTATATGGTTGAGTACATATACACTGAAATGAAGCCACCTTCTATACAAGTATAGTAAAAAGGTGCTCCATACTGCCACTCAGTGGGATTCCTCGTGAGTAACGCAGAAAGTCATTTTCTGTAACAAACTATTACAATATACAATTTCTTGTATAGTATTCATTGATTACTCTTTTCAATGATCTGTTGGTTACAGGATAGTGATATTTCTAGGTTTTACAAAGTGATATCAGTACAGTGTCAGTTATCACTCCTTGTACAAACAACTTCAAAATCTGATGAATGTATCTCTGGCATTCAATGTAACTGCTCTTACAGTTGCTATATCATGCTTTTATATGGTTGAATACATATACAATGAAATGAAGCCACCTTCTATACAACTATAGCAAAAAGGTGCTCCATACTGCCACTCAGTGGGATTCCTCGAGAGTAACGCAGAAAGTCATTTTGTGTAACAAACTATTATAATTTACAATCCAATGTATTTCTTGGATAGTTTTCATTGATTACTTTTCTGTGAACTCTTGGTTAGACAACAGTGAAATTTCTACGTTTTACAAAGTGATATCAGTACAGTGTCAGTAATCACTCCTTGTACAACCAACTTCAAAATCTGATGAATGTATCTCTTGCATTCAATGTAACTGCTCTTACAGTTGCTATATCATGCTTTTATATGGTTGAGTACATATACAATGAAATGAAGCCACCTTCTATACAACTATAGTAAAAAGGAGCTCCATACTGCCACTCAGTGGGATTCCTCGGGAGTAACGCAGAAAGTCATTTTGTGTAACAAACTATTACAATATATAATTTCTTGTATAGTATTCATTGATTACTCTTTTCAATGATCTGTTGGTTACAGGATAGTGATATTTCTAGGTTTTACAAAGTGATATCAGTACAGTGTCAGTTATCACTCCTTGTACAAACAACTTCAAAATCTGATGAATGTATCTCTGGCATTCAATGTAACTGCTCTTACTGTTGCTATATCATGCTTTTATTTGGTTGAGTACATATACAATGAAATGAAGCCACCTTCTATACAACTACAGCAAAAAGGTGCTCCATACTGCCACTCAGTGGGATTCCTCGGGAGTAACGCAGAAAGTCATTTTGTGTAACAAACTATTACAATTTACAATCCAATGTATTTCTTGTATAGTGTTCATTGATTACTTTTCTGTGAACTCTTGGTTAGACAACAGTGAAATTTCTACGTTTTACAAAGTGATATCAGTACAGTTTCAGTTATCACTCCTGGTACAAAGAACTTCAAAATCTGATGAATGTATCTCTCGCATTCAATGGATCTGCTCTTACTGTGGCTATATCATGCTTTTATATGGTTGAGTACATATACAATTAAATGAAGCCACCTTCTATACAGCTGGAGGAAAAAGGTGCTCCATACTGCCACTCAGTGGGATTCCTCGGAAGTAACGCAGAAAGTCATTTTGTGTAACAAACTATTACAATATACAATTTCTTGTATAGTATTCATTGATTACTCTTTTCAATGATCTGTTGGTTACAGGATAGTGATATTTCTAGGTTTTACAAAGTGATATCAGTACAGTGTCAGTTATCACTCCTTGTACAAACAACTTCAAAATCTGATGAATGTATCTCTGGCATTCAATGTAACTGCTCTTACAGTTGCTATATCATGCTTTTATATGGTTGAGTAAATATACAATGAAATGAAGCCACCTTCTATACAACTATAGCAAAAAGGTGCTCCATACTGCCACTCAGTGGGATTCCTCGGGAGTAACGCAGAAAGTCATTTTTTGTAACAAACTATTACAATTTACAATCCAATGTATTTCTTGTATAGTATTCATTGATTACTCTTCTGTGAACCCTTGGTTAGACAACTGTGAAATTTCTACGTTTTACAAAGTGATATCAGTACAGTGTCAGTTATCACTCCTTGTACAAACAACTTCGAAATCTGATGAACGTATCTCTTGCATTCAATGTAACTGCTCTTACAGTTGCTATATCATGCTTTTATATGGTTGAGTACATATACAATGAAATGAAGCCACCTTCTATACAACTATAGTAAAAAGGAGCTCCATACTGCCACTCAGTGGGATTCCTCGGGAGTAACGCAGAAAGTCATTTTGTGTAACAAACTATTACAATATATAATTTCTTGTATAGTATTCATTGATTACTCTTTTCAATGATCTGTTGGTTACAGGATAGTGATATTTCTAGGTTTTACAAAATGATTTTAAGTACAGTGTCAGTTATCACTCCTTGTACAACCAACTTCAAAATCTGATGAATGTATCTCTGGCATTCAATGTAACTGCTCTTACAGTTGCTATATCATGCTTTTATATGGTTGAGTACATACACAATGAAATGAAGCCACCTTCTATACAACTATAGCAAAAAGGTGCTCCATACTGCCACTCAGTGGGATTCCTCGGGAGTAACGCAGAAAGTCATTTTGTGTAACAAACTATTACAATTTACAATCCAATGTATTTCTTGTATAGTATTCATTGATTACTCTTCTGCGATCTCTTGGTTAGACAACAGTGAAATTTCTAGGTTTTACAACGTGATATCAATACAGTGTCAGTAATCACTCCTTGTACAACCAACTTCAAAATCTGATGAATGTATCTCTTGCATTCAATGTAACTGCTCTTACAGTTGCTATATCATGCTTTTATATGGTTGAGCACATATACAATGAAATGAAGCCACCTTCTATACAACTATAGTAAAAAGGAGCTCCATACTGCCACTCAGTGGGATTCCTCGTGAGTAACGCAGAAAGTCATTTTGTGTAACAAACTATTACAATATACAATTTCTTGTATAGTATTCATTGATTACTCTTTTCAATGATCTCTTGGTTACAGGATAGTGATATTTCTAGGTTTTACAAAGTGATATCAGTACAGTGTCAGTTATCACTCCTTGTACAAACAACTTCAAAATCTGATGAATGTATCTCTGGCATTCAATGTAACTGCTCTTACAGTTGCTATATCATGCTTTTATATGGTTGAGTACATATACAATGAAATGAAGCCACCTTCTATACAACTATAGCAAAAAGGTGCTCCATACTGCCACTCAGTGGGATTCCTCGGGAATAACGCAGAAAGTCATTTTGTGTAACAAACTATTACAATTTACAATCCAATGTATTTCTTGTATAGTATTCATTGATTACTCTTCTGCGATCTCTTGGTTAGACAACAGTGAAATTTCTAGGTTTTACAACGTGATATCAATACAGTGTCAGTAATCACTCCTTGTACAACCAACTTCAAAATCTGATGAATGTATCTCTTGCATTCAATGTAACTGCTCTTACAGTTGCTATATCATGCTTTTATATGGTTGAGTACATATACAATGAAATGAAGCCACCTTCTATACAACTATAGTAAAAAAGAGCTCCATACTGCCACTCAGTGGGATTCCTCGGGAGTAACGCAGAAAGTCATTTTGTGTAACAAACTATTACAATATATAATTTCTTGTATAGTATTCATTGATTACTCTTTTCAATGATCTGTTGGTTACAGGATAGTGATATTTCTAGGTTTTACAAAGTGATATCAGTACAGTGTCAGTTATCACTCCTTGTACAACCAACTTCAAAATCTGATGAATGTATCTCTGGCATTCAATGTAACTCTTCTTACAGTTGCTATATTATGCTTTTATATGGTTGAGTACATATACAATGAAATGAAGCCACCTGCTATACAACTATAGCAAAAAGGTGCTCCATACTGCCACTCAGTGGGATTCCTCGGGAGTAACGCAGAAAGTCATTTTGTGTAACAAACTATTACAATTTACAATCCAATATATTTCTTGTATAGTATTCATTGATTACTCTTCTGTGAACTCTTGGTTAGACAACAGTGAAATTTTTACGTTTTACAAAGTGATATCAGTACAGTGTCAGTTATCACTCCTTGTACAAAGAACTTCAAAATCTGATGAATGTATCTCTCGCATTCAATGGATCTGCTCTTACTGTGGCTATATCATGCTTTTATATGGTTGAGTACATATACAATTAAATGAAGCCACCTTCTATACAGCTGGAGGAAAAAGGTGCTCCATACTGCCACTCAGTGGGATTCCTCGGGAGTAACGCAGAAAGTCATTTTGTGTAACAAACTATTACAATATACAATTTCTTGTATAGTATTCATTGATTACTCTTTTCAATGATCTCTTGGTTACAGGATAGTGATATTTCTAGGTTTTACAAAGTGATATCAGTACAGTGTCAGTTATCACTCCTTGTACAAACAACTTTAAAATCTGATGTTTTTATCTCTTGCATTCAATGTAACTGCTCTTACAGTTGCTATATCATGCTTTTATATGGTTGAGTACATATACACTGAAATGAAGCCACCTTCTATACAAGTATAGTAAAAAGGTGCTCCATACTGCCACTCAGTGGGATTCCTCGTGAGTAACGCAGAAAGTCATTTTCTGTAACAAACTATTACAATATACAATTTCTTGTATAGTATTCATTGATTACTCTTTTCAATGATCTGTTGGTTACAGGATAGTGATATTTCTAGGTTTTACAAAGTGATATCAGTACAGTGTCAGTTATCACTCCTTGTACAAACAACGTCAAAATCTGATGAATGTATCTCTGGCATTCAATGTAACTGCTCTTACAGTTGCTATATCATGCTTTTATATGGTTGAATACATATACAATGAAATGAAGCCACCTTCTATACAACTATAGCAAAAAGGTGCTCCATACTGCCACTCAGTGGGATTCCTCGAGAGTAACGCAGAAAGTCATTTTGTGTAACAAACTATTATAATTTACAATCCAATGTATTTCTTGGATAGTTTTCATTGATTACTTTTCTGTGAACTCTTGGTTAGACAACAGTGAAATTTCTACGTTTTACAAAGTGATATCAGTACAGTGTCAGTAATCACTCCTTGTACAACCAACTTCAAAATCTGATGAATGTATCTCTTGCATTCAATGTAACTGCTCTTACAGTTGCTATATCATGCTTTTATATGGTTGAGTACATATACAATGAAATGAAGCCACCTTCTATACAACTACAGTAAAAAGGAGCTCCATACTGCCACTCAGTGGGATTCCTCGGGAGTAACGCAGAAAGTCATTTTGTGTAACAAACTATTACAATATATAATTTCTTGTATAGTATTCATTGATTACTCTTTTCAATGATCTGTTGGTTACAGGATAGTGATATTTCTAGGTTTTACAAAGTGATATCAGTACAGTGTCAGTTATCACTCCTTGTACAAACAACTTCAAAATCTGATGAATGTATCTCTGGCATTCAATGTAACTGCTCTTACTGTTGCTATATCATGCTTTTATTTGGTTGAGTACATATACAATGAAATGAAGCCACCTTCTATACAACTACAGCAAAAAGGTGCTCCATACTGCCACTCAGTGGGATTCCTCGGGAGTAACGCAGAAAGTCATTTTGTGTAACAAACTATTACAATTTACAATCCAATGTATTTCTTGTATAGTGTTCATTGATTACTTTTCTGTGAACTCTTGGTTAGACAACAGTGAAATTTCTACGTTTTACAAAGTGATATCAGTACAGTTTCAGTTATCACTCCTGGTACAAAGAACTTCAAAATCTGATGAATGTATCTCTCGCATTCAATGGATCTGCTCTTACTGTGGCTATATCATGCTTTTATATGGTTGAGTACATATACAATTAAATGAAGCCACCTTCTATACAGCTGGAGGAAAAAGGTGCTCCATACTGCCACTCAGTGGGATTCCTCGGAAGTAACGCAGAAAGTCATTTTGTGTAACAAACTATTACAATATACAATTTCTTGTATAGTATTCATTGATTACTCTTTTCAATGATCTGTTGGTTACAGGATAGTGATATTTCTAGGTTTTACAAAGTGATATCAGTACAGTGTCAGTTATCACTCCTTGTACAAACAACTTCAAAATCTGATGAATGTATCTCTGGCATTCAATGTAACTGCTCTTACAGTTGCTATATCATGCTTTTATATGGTTGAGTAAATATACAATGAAATGAAGCCACCTTCTATACAACTATAGCAAAAAGGTGCTCCATACTGCCACTCAGTGGGATTCCTCGGGAGTAACGCAGAAAGTCATTTTTTGTAACAAACTATTACAATTTACAATCCAATGTATTTCTTGTATAGTATTCATTGATTACTCTTCTGTGAACCCTTAGTTAGACAACTGTGAAATTTCTACGTTTTACAAAGTGATATCAGTACAGTGTCAGTTATCACTCCTTGTACAAACAACTTCGAAATCTGATGAACGTATCTCTTGCATTCAATGTAACTGCTCTTACAGTTGCTATATCATGCTTTTATATGGTTGAGTACATATACAATGAAATGAAGCCACCTTCTATACAACTATAGTAAAAAGGAGCTCCATACTGCCACTCAGTGGGATTCCTCGGGAGTAACGCAGAAAGTCATTTTGTGTAACAAACTATTACAATATATAATTTCTTGTATAGTATTCATTGATTACTCTTTTCAATGATCTGTTGGTTACAGGATAGTGATATTTCTAGGTTTTACAAAATGATTTTAAGTACAGTGTCAGTTATCACTCCTTGTACAACCAACTTCAAAATCTGATGAATGTATCTCTGGCATTCAATGTAACTGCTCTTACAGTTGCTATATCATGCTTTTATATGGTTGAGTACATACACAATGAAATGAAGCCACCTTCTATACAACTATAGCAAAAAGGTGCTCCATACTGCCACTCAGTGGGATTCCTCGGGAGTAACGCAGAAAGTCATTTTGTGTAACAAACTATTACAATTTACAATCCAATGTATTTCTTGTATAGTATTCATTGATTACTCTTCTGCGATCTCTTGGTTAGACAACAGTGAAATTTCTAGGTTTTACAACGTGATATCAATACAGTGTCAGTAATCACTCCTTGTACAACCAACTTCAAAATCTGATGAATGTATCTCTTGCATTCAATGTAACTGCTCTTACAGTTGCTATATCATGCTTTTATATGGTTGAGTACATATACAATGAAATGAAGCCACCTTCTATACAACTATAGTAAAAAGGTGCTCCATACTGCCACTCAGTGGGATTCCTCGTGAGTAACGCAGAAAGTCATTTTGTGTAACAAACTATAACAATATACAATTTCTTGTATAGTATTCATTGATTACTCTTTTCAATGATCTCTTGGTTACAGGATAGTGATATTTCTAGGTTTTACAAAGTGATATCAGTACAGTGTCAGTTATCACTCCTTGTACAAACAACTTCAAAATCTGATGAATGTATCTCTGGCATTCAATGTAACTGCTCTTACAGTTGCTATATCATGCTTTTATATGGTTGAGTACATATACAATGAAATGAAGCCACCTTCTATACAACTATAGCAAAAAGGTGCTCCATACTGCCACTCAGTGGGATTCCTCGGGAGTAACGCAGAAATTCATTTTGTGTAACAAACTATTACAATTTACAATCCAATGTATTTCTTGTATAGTATTCATTGATTACTCTTCTGTGAACTCTTGGTTAGACAACAGTGAAATTTCTACGTTTTACAAAGTGATATCAGTACAGTGTCAGTTATCACTCCTTGTACAACCAACTTCAAAATCTGATGAATGTATCTCTTGCATTCAATGTAATTGCTCTTACAGTTGATATATCTTGATTTTATATGGTTGAGTACATATACAATTAAATGAAGCCACCTTCTATACAACTACAGTAAAAAGGTGCTCTATACTGCCACTCAGTGGGATTCCTCGGGAGTAACGCAGAAAGTCATTTTGTGTAACAAACTATTACAATTTATAATCCAATGTATTTCTTGTATAGTATTCATTGATTACTCTTCTGCGATCTCTTGGTTAGACAACAGTGAAATTTCTAGGTTTTACAACGTGATATCAATACAGTGTCAGTAATCACTCCTTGTACAACCAACTTCAAAATCTGATGAATGTATCTCTTGCATTCAATGTAACTGCTCTTACAGTTGCTATATCATGCTTTTATATGGTTGAGTACATATACAATGAAATGAAGCCACCTTCTATACAACTATAGTAAAAAGGTGCTCCATACTGCCACTCAGTGGGATTCCTCGTGAGTAACGCAGAAAGTCATTTTGTGTAACAAACTATTACAATATACAATTTCTTGTATAGTATTCATTGATTACTCTTTTCAATGATCTCTTGGTTACAGGATAGTGATATTTCTAGGTTTTACAAAGTGATATCAGTACAGTGTCAGTTATCACTCCTTGTACAAACAACTTCAAAATCTGATGAATGTATCTCTGGCATTCAATGTAACTGCTCTTACAGTTGCTATATCATGCTTTTATATGGTTGAGTACATATACAATGAAATGAAGCCACCTTCTATACAACTATAGCAAAAAGGTGCTCCATACTGCCACTCAGTGGGATTCCTCGGGAGTAACGCAGAAATTCATTTTGTGTAACAAACTATTACAATTTACAATCCAATGTATTTCTTGTATAGTATTCATTGATTACTCTTCTGTGAACTCTTGGTTAGACAACAGTGAAATTTCTACGTTTTACAAAGTGATATCAGTACAGTGTCAGTTATCACTCCTTGTACAACCAACTTCAAAATCTGATGAATGTATCTCTTGCATTCAATGTAATTGCTCTTACAGTTGATATATCTTGATTTTATATGGTTGAGTACATATACAATTAAATGAAGCCACCTTCTATACAACTACAGTAAAAAGGTGCTCTATACTGCCACTCAGTGGGATTCCTCGGGAGTAACGCAGAAAGTCATTTTGTGTAACAAACTATTACAATTTATAATCCAATGTATTTCTTGTATAGTATTCATTGATTACTCTTCTGCGATCTCTTGGTTAGACAACAGTGAAATTTCTAGGTTTTACAACGTGATATCAATACAGTGTCAGTAATCACTCCTTGTACAACCAACTTCAAAATCTGATGAATGTATCTCTTGCATTCAATGTAACTGCTCTTACAGTTGCTATATCATGCTTTTATATGGTTGAGTACATATACAATGAAATGAAGCCACCTTCTATACAACTATAGTAAAAAGGAGCTCCATACTGCCACTCAGTGGGATTCCTCGGGAGTAACGCAGAAAGTCATTTTGTGTAACAAACTATTACAATATATAATTTCTTGTATAGTATTCATTGATTACTCTTTTCAATGATCTGTTGGTTACAGGATAGTGATATTTCTAGGTTTTACAAAGTGATATCAGTACAGTGTCAGTTATCACTCCTTGTACAAACAACTTCAAAATCTGATGAATGTATCTCTGGCATTCAATGTAACTGCTCTTACCGTTGCTATATCATGCTTTTATTTGGTTGAGTACATATACAATGAAATGAAGCCACCTTCTATACAACTATAGCAAAAAGGTGCTCCATACTGCCACTCAGTGGGATTCCTCGGGAGTAACGCAGAAAGTCATTTTGTGTAACAAACTATTACAATTTACAATCCAATGTATTTCTTGTATAGTATTCATTGATTACTTTTTTGTGAACTCTTGGTTAGACAACAGTGAAATTTCTACGTTTTACAAAGTGATATCAGTACAGTGTCAGTTATCACTCCTTGTACAACCAACTTCAAAATCTGATGAATGTATCTCTTGCATTCAATGTAACTGCTCTTACCGTTGCTATATCATACTTTTATATGGTTGAGTACATATACAATGAAATGAAGACACCTTCTATACAACGACAGTAAAAAAATGCTCCATACTGCCACTCAGTGGGATTCCTCGCGAGTAATTCAGAAAGTCATTTTGTGTAACAAACTATTACAATTTACAATCCAATGTATTTCTTGTATAGTATTCATTGATTACTCTTCTGCGATCTCTTGGTTAGAGAACAGTGAAATTTCTAGGTTTTACAACGTGATATCAATACAGTGTCAGTAATCACTCCTTGTACAACCAACTTCAAAATCTGATGAATGTATCTCTTGCATTCAATGTAACTGCTCTTACAGTTGCTATATCATGCTTTTATATGGCTGAGTACATATACAATGAAATGAAGCCACCTTCTATACAACTATAGTAAAAAGGTGCTCCATACTGCCACTCAGTGGGATTCCTCGTGATTAACGCAGAAAGTCATTTTGTGTAACAAACTATTACAATATACAATTTCTTGTATAGTATTCATTGATTATTCTTTTCAATGATCTGTTGGTTACAGGATAGTGATATTTCTAGGTTTTACAAAGTGATATCAGTACAGTGTCAGTTATCACTCCTTGTACAAACAACTTCAAAATCTGATGAATGTATCTCTTGCATTCAATGTAACTGCTCTTACAGTTGCTATATCATGCTTTTATATGGTTGAGTACATATACAAGGAAATGAAGCCACCTTCTATACAACTATAGTAAAAAGGTGCTCCATACTGCCACTCAGTGGGATTCCTCGTGAGTAACGCAGAAAGTCATTTTGTGTAACAAACTATAACAATATACAATTTCTTGTATAGTATTCATTGATTACTCTTTTCAATGATCTCTTGGTTACAGGATAGTGATATTTCTAGGTTTTACAAAGTGATATCAGTACAGTGTCAGTTATCACTCCTTGTACAAACAACTTCAAAATCTGATGAATGTATCTCTGGCATTCAATGTAACTGCTCTTACAGTTGCTATATCATGCTTTTATATGGTTGAGTACATATACAATGAAATGAAGCCACCTTCTATACAACTATAGCAAAAAGGTGCTCCATACTGCCACTCAGTGGGATTCCTCGGGAGTAACGCAGAAATTCATTTTGTGTAACAAACTATTACAATTTACAATCCAATGTATTTCTTTTTTTTTTTTTATAACTTTATTTTTATAATCTTTTTTTCATATACAATACAAACTTTAACCATAACTTTAACTTAAGTTAATAAAAAACAAAATCAACATATTTCTCTAACAAGGTAGTTTTACAGTCTTTACAACTGAACTCCTACTCAAAAAATTTGAACCATTTAATAAAAAACAAAATTCACATATTTCTCTGGTAAGGTAGTTTTACAGTCTTTGCTACTGGACACATACTCAAAAAATTTGAACCATTTTGTAACAAAGCACTCCTTTCTCATAGGATTTTCCATAAGTAAAATTTGAGTTGCCAACTTATCGTTAGCTACAACATCCCATACTTTTAAAAACCATTGTCTAATCGTAGGTACCTGTTTCATCTTCCATTTCTGTGCTATTACTGTTTTTGCTGCCACTAGTAGCAGTGTCACTAATTCTTTTGTCGTCTCTGACCACTGAACGTCTACCCAATAATTAAGTAAAATACTTTGTAGTGTTTTAGGAAGACTTATTGACAACATTTTCTCCAGAATTCCAACAACCTGAGTCCAAAATGCATAGATTTTAGGGCAATACCACCAACAATGTCCCAGTGATCCAACTTGCTCACACCCCTTCCAACATAAAGGATCCTTCTTTATTTTAGCATGGTACAAGGTTAATGGCGTTATATACCATCTAGAAAATAATTTATAATTCTGATGTCTAATATTTAATGATGGCGAAGTATATATTTTTAATTTCCAAATTTGTTCCCATTGTTTTTGTGTCAAATCTAGCGCACAATCCTTGTTCCAAGCTTTTTGCTGCGTGGAGAGTTGAGACCATTGTTGTGCCATTAAGGCCTTATAAAGTTTTGAAATTATTCCTTTCTGTTCTAACAGTTCCTTATCTATTAATGTTTCATATACTAGTAAAGGGCGTTCATAAACACTCATTAAGTCATTATTAACTATCATGTTAGCCAATTGTTGTCTCTGAAACCAATCTGTCGGTATGTTATGTAAATTCTGTAGTTGGTCTACTGACCATTTTTTACCCTTTTGAAACAAATCCTTTACTCTAAATTTATTTTGCTCTCTCCATCTACTAAAAGATTGGGTCGTTTTGCCTGGACAAAACCAGGATTGTCCCAAAAAAGGGGCTATTGGGGAAACTCCGGGAGCCAATATTCCTCTATATCTATCCCAAACCTTTAATGTCATTTTAACAAATGGGTTTTTTAAAATATTTTCCACTCTAAATCTAGTTTTTTCCCAAAATTCTTCATGCATTAAACCTGGGGTTGCATATGCCTTTTCAATCTGCACCCATGCTTTCGTAGACCCTTTTACTGCATAGTGTAATGCGTGTTTAAGTTGTGCTGCTTCATAGTAGTATTTTAAGTTGGGTAAACCTTGACCTCCTGATTTCAGTGGCCTAGCCAGTAATGCCATATTAATACGGGATTTTTTATTATTCCACAAGAATTTTTGTAGAATAGCTTGCCACTTCAAAAAAAATTTGTCTTCAATCCCCACTGGGAGGTTTTGAAATAAAAACAAAAATTTTGGAAATAAAATAGTCTTAACAAGCTCAAGTCTTTCCAAAAAGGAAAGATTGTGTTTATTCCAAGCCTGAATCGTATTCTTAATAGTGTTAATCATAGGGATATAATTTTTTTCAAACAAATCCTCCAGATTCAAAGGGATTTGTATTCCTAGGTGCCTCCATACATTTACCACTCTTTTATAAGGAAATCTTTTTGCTATAATTTTTGATTCCAATTGAGATAAATAAATCGGATATATTTCCGTTTTTGTATGATTAATTGTATAGCCTGAAATTAAAGAAAAATCATTCATAAGTAATTTCAAATTCTCCAAAGATTTTACAGGATCCCTCATGTAAATTACAGTGTCATCCGCAAATAAACTAATACTATGATATTCATCTTCTACACGAATGCCCTGTATGTTTAATGAAGTTCTTATAGCATGAGCCAAATGTTCCAAAGAAATGGCAAATAAAATAGGGGACAAAGGACATCCCTGCCTTGTACCCCGTGATAGTCTCAAATCTTCTGATCTGTATCCATTAATATATAACTGGGCTAATGGATTATCATATAAAGTAGAGATGGCTCTTAAAAAAATTTTTCCAAATCCCATCTGTTCTAAAACTATTTTCAAATAATTAATCTCCAATTTGTCAAAGGCTTTTTCAGCATCGACCGCTAATATTACTGAATTTATCTTCTTTTCCTTACAATAATGAATTATATTTAATGTTCTTCTAATGTTGTCCATAAGAGTTCGACCAGGAATAAAACCGGCTTGGTCCCTATGTATATATTTTGGCATTATTTTGTTAAGACGCTGAGCCATAATCGTAGAAAAAATCTTAAAATCGTGCTTCAAAATTGAAATTGGACGGTACGACTCTGGCACTGTTCTATCTTTCCCTTCTTTTGGAATGACTATAACTCTAGCCTCCTTCCAGGATGGTGGTCCAATGTATTTCTTGTATAGTATTCATTGATTACTCTTCTGTGAACTCTTGGTTAGACAACAGTGAAATTTCTACGTTTTACAAAGTGATATCAGTACAGTGTCAGTTATCACTCCTTGTACAACCAACTTCAAAATCTGATGAATGTATCTCTTGCATTCAATGTAATTGCTCTTACAGTTGATATATCTTGATTTTATATGGTTGAGTACATATACAATTAAATGAAGCCACCTTCTATACAACTACAGTAAAAAGGTGCTCTATACTGCCACTCAGTGGGATTCCTCGGGAGTAACGCAGAAAGTCATTTTGTGTAACAAACTATTACAATTTATAATCCAATGTATTTCTTGTATAGTATTCATTGATTACTCTTCTGCGATCTCTTGGTTAGACAACAGTGAAATTTCTAGGTTTTACAACGTGATATCAATACAGTGTCAGTAATCACTCCTTGTACAACCAACTTCAAAATCTGATGAATGTATCTCTTGCATTCAATGTAACTGCTCTTACAGTTGCTATATCATGCTTTTATATGGTTGAGTACATATACAATGAAATGAAGCCACCTTCTATACAACTATAGTAAAAAGGAGCTCCATACTGCCACTCAGTGGGATTCCTCGGGAGTAACGCAGAAAGTCATTTTGTGTAACAAACTATTACAATATATAATTTCTTGTATAGTATTCATTGATTACTCTTTTCAATGATCTGTTGGTTACAGGATAGTGATATTTCTAGGTTTTACAAAGTGATATCAGTACAGTGTCAGTTATCACTCCTTGTACAAACAACTTCAAAATCTGATGAATGTATCTCTGGCATTCAATGTAACTGCTCTTACCGTTGCTATATCATGCTTTTATTTGGTTGAGTACATATACAATGAAATGAAGCCACCTTCTATACAACTATAGCAAAAAGGTGCTCCATACTGCCACTCAGTGGGATTCCTCGGGAGTAACGCAGAAAGTCATTTTGTGTAACAAACTATTACAATTTACAATCCAATGTATTTCTTGTATAGTATTCATTGATTACTTTTCTGTGAACTCTTGGTTAGACAACAGTGAAATTTCTACGTTTTACAAAGTGATATCAGTACAGTGTCAGTTATCACTCCTTGTACAACCAACTTCAAAATCTGATGAATGTATCTCTTGCATTCAATGTAACTGCTCTTACCGTTGCTATATCATACTTTTATATGGTTGAGTACATATACAATGAAATGAAGACACCTTCTATACAACGACAGTAAAAAAATGCTCCATACTGCCACTCAGTGGGATTCCTCGCGAGTAATGCAGAAAGTCATTTTGTGTAACAAACTATTACAATTTACAATCCAATGTATTTCTTGTATAGTATTCATTGATTACTCTTCTGCGATCTCTTGGTTAGAGAACAGTGAAATTTCTAGGTTTTACAACGTGATATCAATACAGTGTCAGTAATCACTCCTTGTACAACCAACTTCAAAATCTGATGAATGTATCTCTTGCATTCAATGTAACTGCTCTTACAGTTGCTATATCATGCTTTTATATGGCTGAGTACATATACAATGAAATGAAGCCACCTTCTATACAACTATAGTAAAAAGGTGCTCCATACTGCCACTCAGTGGGATTCCTCGTGAGTAACGCAGAAAGTCATTTTGTGTAACAAACTATTACAATATACAATTTCTTGTATAGTATTCATTGATTATTCTTTTCAATGATCTGTTGGTTACAGGATAGTGATATTTCTAGGTTTTACAAAGTGATATCAGTACAGTGTCAGTTATCACTCCTTGTACAAACAACTTCAAAATCTGATGAATGTATCTCTGGCATTCAATGTAACTGCTCTTACAGTTGCTATATCATGCTTTTATATGGTTGAGTACATATACAATGAAATGAAGCCACCTTCTATACAACTATAGCAAAAAGGTGCTCCATACTGCCACTCAGTGGGATTCCTCGGGAGTAACGCAGAAAGTCATTTTGTGTAACAAACTATTACAATTTACAATCCAATGTATTTCTTGTATAGTATTCATTGATTACTCTTCTGTGAACTCTTGGTTAGACAACAGTGAAATTTCTACGTTTTACAAAGTGATATCAGTACAGTGTCAGTTATCACTCCTTGTACAACCAACTTCAAAATCTGATGAATGTATCTCTTGCATTCAATGTAATTGCTCTTACAGTTGATATATCTTGATTTTATATGGTTGAGTACATATACAATTAAATGAAGCCACCTTCTATACAACTACAGTAAAAAGGTGCTCCATACTGCCACTCAGTGGGATTCCTCGGGAGTAACGCAGAAAGTCATTTTGTGTAACAAACTATTACAATTTACAATCCAATGTATTTCTTGTATAGTATTCATTGATTACTCTTCTGCGATCTCTTGGTTAGACAACAGTGAAATTTCTAGGTTTTACAACGTGATATCAATACAGTGTCAGTAATCACTCCTTGTACAACCAACTTCAAAATCTGATGAATGTATCTCTTGCATTCAATGTAACTGCTCTTACAGTTGCTATATCATGCTTTTATATGGTTGAGTACATATACAATGAAATGAAGACACCTTCTATACAACGACAGTAAAAAGGTGCTCCATACTGCCACTCAGTGGGATTCCTCGGGAGTAACGCAGAATTTTTTGTAACAAACTATTACAATTTACAATCCAATGTATTTCTTGTATAGTATTCATTGATTACTCTTCTGTGAACCCTTGGTTAGACAACAGTGAAATTTCTACGTTTTACAACGTGATATCAATACAGTGTCAGTAATCACTCCTTGTACAACAAATTCAAAATCTGATGAATGTATCTCTTGCATTCAATGTAACTGCTCTTACAGTTGCTATATCATGCTTTTATATGGCTGAGTACATATACAATGAAATGAAGCCACCTTCTATACAACTATAGTAAAAAGGAGCTCCATACTGCCACTCAGTGGGATTCCTCGTGAGTAACGCAGAAAGTCATTTTGTGTAACAAACTATTACAATATACAATTTCTTGTATAGTATTCATTGATTACTCTTTTCAATGATCTGTTGGTTACAGGATAGTGATATTTCTAGGTTTTACAAAGTGATATCAGTACAGTGTCAGTTATCACTCCTTGTACAAACAACTTCAAAATCTGATGAATGTATCTCTGGCATTCAATGTAACTGCTCTTACCGTTGCTATATCATACTTTTATATGGTTGAGTACATATACAATGAAATGAAGACACCTTCTATACAACGACAGTAAAAAAATGCTCCATACTGCCACTCAGTGGGATTCCTCGCGAGTAATGCAGAAAGTCATTTTGTGTAACAAACTATTACAATTTACAATCCAATGTATTTCTTGTATAGTATTCATTGATTACTCTTCTGCGATCTCTTGGTTAGAGAACAGTGAAATTTCTAGGTTTTACAACGTGATATCAATACAGTGTCAGTAATCACTCCTTGTACAACCAACTTCAAAATCTGATGAATGTATCTCTTGCATTCAATGTAACTGCTCTTACAGTTGCTATATCATGCTTTTATATGGCTGAGTACATATACAATGAAATGAAGCCACCTTCTATACAACTATAGTAAAAAGGTGCTCCATACTGCCACTCAGTGGGATTCCTCGTGAGTAACGCAGAAAGTCATTTTGTGTAACAAACTATTACAATATACAATTTCTTGTATAGTATTCATTGATTATTCTTTTCAATGATCTGTTGGTTACAGGATAGTGATATTTCTAGGTTTTACAAAGTGATATCAGTACAGTGTCAGTTATCACTCCTTGTACAAACAACTTCAAAATCTGATGAATGTATCTCTGGCATTCAATGTAACTGCTCTTACAGTTGCTATATCATGCTTTTATATGGTTGAGTACATATACAATGAAATGAAGCCACCTTCTATACAACTATAGCAAAAAGGTGCTCCATACTGCCACTCAGTGGGATTCCTCGGGAGTAACGCAGAAAGTCATTTTGTGTAACAAACTATTACAATTTACAATCCAATGTATTTCTTGTATAGTATTCATTGATTACTCTTCTGTGAACTCTTGGTTAGACAACAGTGAAATTTCTACGTTTTACAAAGTGATATCAGTACAGTGTCAGTTATCACTCCTTGTACAACCAACTTCAAAATCTGATGAATGTATCTCTTGCATTCAATGTAATTGCTCTTACAGTTGATATATCTTGATTTTATATGGTTGAGTACATATACAATTAAATGAAGCCACCTTCTATACAACTACAGTAAAAAGGTGCTCCATACTGCCACTCAGTGGGATTCCTCGGGAGTAACGCAGAAAGTCATTTTGTGTAACAAACTATTACAATTTACAATCCAATGTATTTCTTGTATAGTATTCATTGATTACTCTTCTGCGATCTCTTGGTTAGACAACAGTGAAATTTCTAGGTTTTACAACGTGATATCAATACAGTGTCAGTAATCACTCCTTGTACAACCAACTTCAAAATCTGATGAATGTATCTCTTGCATTCAATGTAACTGCTCTTACAGTTGCTATATCATGCTTTTATATGGTTGAGTACATATACAATGAAATGAAGACACCTTCTATACAACGACAGTAAAAAGGTGCTCCATACTGCCACTCAGTGGGATTCCTCGGGAGTAACGCAGAATTTTTTGTAACAAACTATTACAATTTACAATCCAATGTATTTCTTGTATAGTATTCATTGATTACTCTTCTGTGAACCCTTGGTTAGACAACAGTGAAATTTCTACGTTTTACAACGTGATATCAATACAGTGTCAGTAATCACTCCTTGTACAACCAACTTCAAAATCTGATGAATGTATCTCTTGCATTCAATGTAACTGCTCTTACAGTTGCTATATCATGCTTTTATATGGCTGAGTACATATACAATGAAATGAAGCCACCTTCTATACAACTATAGTAAAAAGGAGCTCCATACTGCCACTCAGTGGGATTCCTCGTGAGTAACGCAGAAAGTCATTTTGTGTAACAAACTATTACAATATACAATTTCTTGTATAGTATTCATTGATTACTCTTTTCAATGATCTGTTGGTTACAGGATAGTGATATTTCTAGGTTTTACAAAGTGATATCAGTACAGTGTCAGTTATCACTCCTTGTACAAACAACTTCAAAATCTGATGAATGTATCTCTGGCATTCAATGTAACTGCTCTTACAGTTGCTATATCATGCTTTTATATGGTTGAGTACATATACAATGAAATGAAGCCACCTTCTATACAACTATAGCAAAAAGGAGCTCCATACTGCCACTCAGTGGGATTCCTCGTGAGTAACTCAGAAAGTCATTTTGTGTAACAAACTATTACAATATACAATTTCTTGTATAGTATTCATTGATTACTCTTTTCAATGATCTGTTGGTTACAGGATAGTGATATTTCTAGGTTTTACAAAGTGATATCAGTACAGTGTCAGTTATCACTCCTTGTACAAACAACTTCAAAATCTGATGAATGTATCTCTGGCATTCAATGTAACTGCTCTTACAGTTGCTATATCATGCTTTTATATGGTTGAGTACATATACAATGAAATGAAGCCACCTTCTAGAGAGCCAGTTTGGTGTAGTGGTTAAGTGCGCGGACTCTAATCTGGGAGAACCGGGTTTGATTCCCCACTCCTCCACTTGCACCTGGCTGGATGACCTTGGGCAAGCCATAGCTCTGGACCAGCTGTTCCCTCAAGGACAGCTTGGGAAAGCGCTCTCTCAGCCCCACCTACCTCACAGGGTGTCTGTTGTGGGGAGGGGAAGGGAAAAGGAGTTTGTAAGCCGCTCTGAGACTCCCTTGGGGAGTGGAGGGCGGGGTATAAATCCAATCTCTTCTTCTTCTTCTTCTTCTTCTTCTATACAACTATAGCAAAAAGGTGCTCCATACTGCCACTCAGTGGGATTCCTCGGGAGTAACGCAGAAAGTCATTTTGTGTAACAAACTATTACAATTTACAATCCAATCTATTTCTTGTATAGTATTCATTGATTACTCTTCTGTGAACTCTTGGTTAGACAACAGTGAAATTTCTACGTTTTACAAAGTGATATCAGTACAGTGTCAGTTATCACTCCTTGTACAACCAACTTCAAAATCTGATGAATGTATCTCTTGCATTCAATGTAATTGCTCTTACAGTTGATATATCTTGATTTTATATGGTTGAGTACATATACAATTAAATGAAGCCACCTTCTATACAACTACAGTAAAAAGGTGCTCCATACTGCCACTCAGTGGGATTCCTCGGGAGTAACGCAGAAAGTCATTTTGTGTAAAAAACTATTACGATTTACAATCCAATGTATTTCTTGTATAGTATTCATTGATTACTCTTCTGCGATCTCTTGGTTAGACAACAGTGAAATTTCTAGGTTTTACAACGTGATATCAATACAGTGTCAGTAATCACTCCTTGTACAACCAACTTCAAAATCTGATGAATGTATCTCTTGCATTCAATGTAACTGCTCTTACAGTTGCTATATCATGCTTTTATATGGTTGAGTACATATACAATGAAATGAAGCCACCTTCTATACAACTATAGTAAAAAGGAGCTCCATACTGCCACTCAGTGGGATTCCTCGGGAGTAACGCAGAAAGTCATTTTGTGTAACAAACTATTACAATATATAATTTCTTGTATAGTATTCATTGATTACTCTTTTCAATGATCTGTTGGTTACAGGATAGTGATATTTCTAGGTTTTACAAAGTGATATCAGTACAGTGTCAGTTATCACTCTTTGTACAAACAACTTCAAAATCTGATGAATGTATCTCTTGCATTCAATGTAACTGCTCTTACCGTTGCTATATCATACTTTTATATGGTTGAGTACATATACAATGAAATGAAGACACCTTCTATACAACTATAGCAAAAAGGTGCTCCATACTGCCACTCAGTGGGATTCCTCGGGAGTAACGCAGAAAGTCATTTTGTGTAACAAACTATTACAATTTACAATCCAATGTATTTCTTGTATAGTATTCATTGATTACTCTTCTGTGAACACTTGGTTAGACAACAGTGAAATTTCTACGTTTTACAAAGTGATATCAGTACAGTGTCAGTTATCACTCCTTGTACAACCAACTTCAAAATCTGATGAATGTATCTCTTGCATTCAATGTAATTGCTCTTACAGTTGATATATCTTGATTTTATATGGTTGAGTACATATACAATTAAATGAAGCCACCTTCTATACAACTACAGTAAAAAGGTGCTCCATACTGCCACTCAGTGGGATTCCTCGGGAGTAACGCAGAAAGTCATTTTGTGTAACAAACTATTACAATTTAAAATCCAATGTATTTCTTGTATAGTATTCATTGATTACTCTTCTGCGATCTCTTGGTTGGACAACAGTGAAATTTCTAGGTTTTACAACGTGATATCAATACAGTGTCAGTAATCACTCCTTGTACAACCAACTTCAAAATCTGATGAATGTATCTCTTGCATTCAATGTAACTGCTCTTACAGTTGCTATATCATGCTTTTATATGGTTGAGTACATATACAATGAAATGAAGCCACCTTCTATACAACTATAGTAAAAAGGAGCTCCATACTGCCACTCAGTGGGATTCCTCGGGAGTAACGCAGAAAGTCATTTTGTGTAACAAACTATTACAATATATAATTTCTTGTATAGTATTCATTGATTACTCTTTTCAATGATCTGTTGGTTACAGGATAGTGATATTTCTAGGTTTTACAAAGTGATATCAGTACAGTGTCAGTTATCACTCCTTGTACAAACAACTTCAAAATCTGATGAATGTATCTCTTGCATTCAATGTAACTGCTCTTACCGTTGCTATATCATACTTTTATATGGTTGAGTACATATACAATGAAATGAAGACACCTTCTATACAACTATAGCAAAAAGGTGCTCCATACTGCCACTCAGTGGGATTCCTCGGGAGTAACGCAGAAAGTCATTTTGTGTAACAAACTATTACAATTTACAATCCAATGTATTTCTTGTATAGTATTCATTGATTACTCTTCTGTGACCTCTTGGTTAGACAACAGTGAAATTTCTACGTTTTACAAAGTGATATCAGTACAGTGTCAGTTATCACTCCTTGTACAACCAAATTCAAAATCTGATGAATGTATCTCTTGCATTCAATGTAATTGCTCTTACAGTTGATATATCTTGATTTTATATGGTTGAGTACATATACAATGAAATGAAGCCACCTTCTATACAACTACAGTAAAAAGGTGCTCCATACTGCCACTCAGTGGGATTCCTCGGGAGTAACGCAGAAAGTCATTTTGTGTAACAAACTATTACAATTTACAATCCAATGTATTTCTTGTATAGTATTCATTGATTACTCTTCTGCGATCTCTTGGTTAGACAACAGTGAAATTTCTAGGTTTTACAACGTGATATCAATACAGTGTCAGTAATCACTCCTTGTACAAAAAACTTCAAAATCTGATAAATGTATCTCTGGCATTCAATGTAACTGCTCTTACAGTTGCTATATCATGCTTTTATATGGTTGAGTACATATACAATGAAATGAAGCCACCTTCTATACAACTATAGCAAAAAGGTGCTCCATACTGCCACTCAGTGGGATTCCTCGGGAGTAACGCAGAAAGTCATTTTGTGTAACAAACTATTACAATTTACAATCCAATGTATTTCTTGTATAGTATTCATTGATTACTCTTCTGTGAACTCTTGGTTAGACAACAGTGAAATTTCTACGTTTTACAAAGTGATATCAGGACAGTGTCAGTTATCACTCCTTGTACAACCAACTTTAAAATCTGATGTTTTTATCTCTTGCATTCAATGTAACTGCTCTTACAGTTGCTATATCATGCTTTTATATGGTTGAGTACATATACACTGAAATGAAGCCACCTTCTATACAAGTATAGTAAAAAGGTGCTCCATACTGCCACTCAGTGGGATTCCTCGTGAGTAACGAAGAAAGTCATTTTCTGTAACAAACTATTACAATATACAATTTCTTGTATAGTATTCATTGATTACTCTTTTCAATGATCTGTTGGTTACAGGATAGTGATATTTCTAGGTTTTACAAAGTGATATCAGTACAGTGTCAGTTATCACTCCTTGTACAAACAACGTCAAAATCTGATGAATGTATCTCTGGCATTCAATGTAACTGCTCTTACAGTTGCTATATCATGCTTTTATATGGTTGAATACATATACAATGAAATGAAGCCACCTTCTATACAACTATAGCAAAAAGGTGCTCCATACTGCCACTCAGTGGGATTCCTCGAGAGTAACGCAGAAAGTCATTTTGTGTAACAAACTATTATAATTTACAATCCAATGTATTTCTAGGATAGTTTTCATTGATTACTTTTCTGTGAACTCTTGGTTAGACAACAGTGAAATTTCTACGTTTTACAAAGTGATATCAGTACAGTGTCAGTAATCACTCCTTGTACAACCAACTTCAAAATCTGATGAATGTATCTCTTGCATTCAATGTAACTGCTCTTACAGTTGCTATATCATGCTTTTATATGGTTGAGTACATATACAATGAAATGAAGCCACCTTCTATACAACTACAGTAAAAAGGAGCTCCATACTGCCACTCAGTGGGATTACTCGGGAGTAACGCAGAAAGTCATTTTGTGTAACAAACTATTACAATATATAATTTCTTGTATAGTATTCATTGATTACTCTTTTCAATGATCTGTTGGTTACAGGATAGTGATATTTCTAGGTTTTACAAAGTGATATCAGTACAGTGTCAGTTATCACTCCTTGTACAAACAACTTCAAAATCTGATGAATGTATCTCTGGCATTCAATGTAACTGCTCTTACTGTTGCTATATCATGCTTTTATTTGGTTGAGTACATATACTATGAAATGAAGCCACCTTCTATACAACTACAGCAAAAAGGTGCTCCATACTGCCACTCAGTGGGATTCCTCGGGAGTAACGCAGAAAGTCATTTTGTGTAACAAACTATTACAATTTACAATCCAATGTATTTCTTGTATAGTGTTCATTGATTACTTTTCTGTGAACTTTTGGTTAGACAACAGTGAAATTTCTACGTTTTACAAAGTGATATCAGTACAGTTTCAGTTATCACTCCTTGTACAAAGAACTTCAAAATCTGATGAATGTATCTCTCGCATTCAATGGATCTGCTCTTACTGTGGCTATATCATGCTTTTATATGGTTGAGTACATATACAATTAAATGAAGCCACCTTCTATACAGCTGGAGGAAAAAGGTGCTCCATACTGCCACTCAGTGGGATTCCTCGGGAGTAACGCAGAAAGTCATTTTGTGTAACAAACTATTACAATATACAATTTCTTGTATAGTATTCATTGATTACTCTTTTCAATGATCTGTTGGTTACAGGATAGTGATATTTCTAGGTTTTACAAAGTGATATCAGTACAGTGTCAGTTATCACTCCTTGTACAAACAACTTCAAAATCTGATGAATGTATCTCTGGCATTCAATGTAACTGCTCTTACAGTTGCTATATCATGCTTTTATATGGTTGAGTAAATATACAATGAAATGAAGCCACCTTCTATACAACTATAGCAAAAAGGTGCTCCATACTGCCACTCAGTGGGATTCCTCGGGAGTAACGCAGAAAGTCATTTTTTGTAACAAACTATTACAATTTACAATCCAATGTATTTCTTGTATAGTATTCATTGATTACTCTTCTGTGAACCCTTGGTTAGACAACTGTGAAATTTCTACGTTTTACAAAGTGATATCAGTACAGTGTCAGTTATCACTCCTTGTACAAACAACTTCGAAATCTGATGAACGTATCTCTTGCATTCAATGTAACTGCTCTTACAGTTGCTATATCATGCTTTTATATGGTTGAGTACATATACAATGAAATGAAGCCACCTTCTATACAACTATAGTAAAAAGGAGCTCCATACTGCCACTCAGTGGGATTCCTCGGGAGTAACGCAGAAAGTCATTTTGTGTAACAAACTATTACAATATATAATTTCTTGTATAGTATTCATTGATTACTCTTTTCAATGATCTGTTGGTTACAGGATAGTGATATTTCTAGGTTTTACAAAATGATTTTAAGTACAGTGTCAGTTATCACTCCTTGTACAACCAACTTCAAAATCTGATGAATGTATCTCTGGCATTCAATGTAACTGCTCTTACAGTTGCTATATCATGCTTTTATATGGTTGAGTACATACACAATGAAATGAAGCCACCTTTTATACAACTATAGCAAAAAGGTGCTCCATACTGCCACTCAGTGGGATTCCTCGGGAGTAACGCAGAAAGTCATTTTGTGTAACAAACTATTACAATTTACAATCCAATGTATTTCTTGTATAGTATTCATTGATTACTCTTCTGCGATCTCTTGGTTAGACAACAGTGAAATTTCTAGGTTTTACAACGTGATATCAATACAGTGTCAGTAATCACTCCTTGTACAACCAACTTCAAAATCTGATGAATGTATCTCTTGCATTCAATGTAACTGCTCTTACAGTTGCTATATCATGCTTTTATGTGGTTGAGCACATATACAATGAAATGAAGCCACCTTCTATACAACTATAGTAAAAAGGAGCTCCATACTGCCACTCAGTGGGATTCCTCGTGAGTAACGCAGAAAGTCATTTTGTGTAACAAACTATTACAATATACAATTTCTTGTATAGTATTCATTGATTACTCTTTTCAATGATCTCTTGGTTACAGGATAGTGATATTTCTAGGTTTTACAAAGTGCTATCAGTACAGTGTCAGTTATCACTCCTTGTACAAACAACTTCAAAATCTGATGAATGTATCTCTGGCATTCAATGTAACTGCTCTTACAGTTGCTATATCATGCTTTTATATGGTTGAGTACATATACAATGAAATGAAGCCACCTTCTATACAACTATAGCAAAAAGGTGCTCCATACTGCCACTCAGTGGGATTCCTCGGGAGTAACGCAGAAAGTCATTTTGTGTAACAAACTATTACAATTTACAATCCAATGTATTTCTTGTATAGTATTCATTGATTACTCTTCTGCGATCTCTTGGTTAGACAACAGTGAAATTTCTAGGTTTTACAACGTGATATCAATACAGTGTCAGTAATCACTCCTTGTACAACCAACTTCAAAATCTGATGAATGTATCTCTTGCATTCAATGTAACTGCTCTTAGAGTTGCTATATCATGCTTTTATATGGTTGAGTACATATACAATGAAATGAAGCCACCTTCTATACAACTATAGTAAAAAAGAGCTCCATACTGCCACTCAGTGGGATTCCTCGGGAGTAACGCAGAAAGTCATTTTGTGTAACAAACTATTACAATATATAATTTCTTGTATAGTATTCATTGATTACTCTTTTCAATGATCTGTTGGTTACAGGATAGTGATATTTCTAGGTTTTACAAAGTGATATCAGTACAGTGTCAGTTATCACTCCTTGTACAACCAACTTCAAAATCTGATGAATGTATCTCTGGCATTCAATGTAACTCTTCTTACAGTTGCTATATTATGCTTTTATATGGTTGAGTACATATACAATGAAATGAAGCCACCTGCTATACAACTATAGCAAAAAGGTGCTCCATACTGCCACTCAGTGGGATTCCTCGGGAGTAACGCAGAAAGTCATTTTGTGTAACAAACTATTACAATTTACAATCCAATATATTTCTTGTATAGTATTCATTGATTACTCTTCTGTGAACTCTTGGTTAGACAACAGTGAAATTTTTACGTTTTACAAAGTGATATCAGTACAGTGTCAGTTATCACTCCTTGTACAAAGAACTTCAAAATCTGATGAATGTATCTCTCGCATTCAATGGATCTGCTCTTACTGTGGCTATATCATGCTTTTATATGGTTGAGTACATATACAATTAAATGAAGCCACCTTCTATACAGCTGGAGGAAAAAGGTGCTCCATACTGCCACTCAGTGGGATTCCTCGGGAGTAACGCAGAAAGTCATTTTGTGTAACAAACTATTATAATTTACAATCCAATGTATTTCTTGGATAGTTTTCATTGATTACTTTTCTGTGAACTCTTGGTTAGACAACAGTGAAATTTCTACGTTTTACAAAGTGATATCAGTACAGTGTCAGTAATCACTCCTTGTACAACCAACTTCAAAATCTGATGAATGTATCTCTTGCATTCAATGTAACTGCTCTTACAGTTGCTATATCATGCTTTTATATGGTTGAGTACATATACAATGAAATGAAGCCACCTTCTATACAACTATAGTAATAAGGAGCTCCATACTGCCACTCAGTGGGATTCCTCGGGAGTAACGCAGAAAGTCATTTTGTGTAACAAACTATTACAATATATAATTTCTTGTATAGTATTCATTGATTACTCTTTTCAATGATCTGTTGGTTACAGGATAGTGATATTTCTAGGTTTTACAAAGTGATATCAGTACAGTGTCAGTTATCACTCCTTGTACAAACAACTTCAAAATCTGATGAATGTATCTCTGGCATTCAATGTAACTGCTCTTACTGTTGCTATATCATGCTTTTATTTGGTTGAGTACATATACAATGAAATGAAGCCACCTTCTATACAACTACAGCAAAAAGGTGCTCCATACTGCCACTCAGTGGGATTCCTCGGGAGTAACGCAGAAAGTCATTTTGTGTAACAAACTACTACAATTTACAATCCAATGTATTTCTTGTATAGTATTCATTGATTACTTTTCTGTGAACTCTTGGTTAGACAACAGTGAAATTTCTACGTTTTACAAAGTGATATCAGTACAGTTTCAGTTATCACTCCTTGTACAAAGAACTTCAAAATCTGATGAATGTATCTCTCGCATTCAATGGATCTGCTCTTACTGTGGCTATATCATGCTTTTATATGGTTGAGTACATATACAATTAAATGAAGCCACCTTCTATACAGCTGGAGGAAAAAGGTGCTCCATACTGCCACTCAGTGGGATTCCTCGGGAGTAACGCAGAAAGTCATTTTGTGTAACAAACTATTACAATATACAATTTCTTGTATAGTATTCATTGATTACTCTTTTCAATGATCTGTTGGTTACAGGATAGTGATATTTCTAGGTTTTACAAAGTGATATCAGTACAGTGTCAGTTATCACTCCTTGTACAAACAACTTCAAAATCTGATGAATGTATCTCTGGCATTCAATGTAACTGCTCTTACAGTTGCTATATCATGCTTTTATATGGTTGAGTACATATACAATGAAATGAAGCCACCTTCTATACAACTATAGTAAAAAGGAGCTCCATACTGCCACTCAGTGGGATTCCTCGGGAGTAACGCAGAAAGTCATTTTGTGTAACAAACTATTACAATATATAATTTCTTGTATAGTATTCATTGATTACTCTTTTCAATGATCTGTTGGTTACAGGATAGTGATATTTCTAGGTTTTACAAAATGATTTTAAGTACAGTGTCAGTTATCACTCCTTGTACAACCAACTTCAAAATCTGATGAATGTATCTCTGGCATTCAATGTAACTGCTCTTACAGTTGCTATATCATGCTTTTATATGGTTGAGTACATACACAATGAAATGAAGCCACCTTCTATACAACTATAGCAAAAAGGTGCTCCATACTGCCACTCAGTGGGATTCCTCGGGAGTAACGCAGAAAGTCATTTTGTGTAACAAACTATTACAATTTACAATCCAATGTATTTCTTGTATAGTATTCATTGATTACTCTTCTGCGATCTCTTGGTTAGACAACAGTGAAATTTCTAGGTTTTACAACGTGATATCAATACAGTGTCAGTAATCACTCCTTGTACAACCAACTTCAAAATCTGATGAATGTATCTCTTGCATTCAATGTAACTGCTCTTACAGTTGCTATATCATGCTTTTATATGGTTGAGTACATATACAATGAAATGAAGCCACCTTCTATACAACTATAGTAAAAAGGAGCTCCATACTGCCACTCAGTGGGATTCCTCGTGAGTAACGCAGAAAGTCATTTTGTGTAACAAACTATTACAATATACAATTTCTTGTATAGTATTCATTGATTACTCTTTTCAATGATCTGTTGGTTACAGGATAGTGATATTTCTAGGTTTTACAAAGTGATATCAGTACAGTGTCAGTTATCACTCCTTGTACAAACAACTTCAAAATCTGATGAATGTATCTCTGGCATTCAATGTAACTGCTCTTACAGTTGCTATATCATGCTTTTATATGGTTGAGTACATATACAATGAAATGAAGCCACCTGCTATACAACTATAGCAAAAAGGTGCTCCATACTGCCACTCAGTGGGATTCCTCGGGAGTAACGCAGAAAGTCATTTTGTGTAACAAACTATTACAATATACAATTTCTTGTATAGTATTCATTGATTACTCTTTTCAATGATCTGTTGGTTACAGGATAGTGATATTTCTAGGTTTTACAAAGTGATATCAGTACAGTGTCAGTTATCACTCCTTGTACAACCAACTTCAAAATCTGATGAATGTATCTCTGGCATTCAATGTAACTCTTCTTACAGTTGCTATATTATGCTTTTATATGGTTGAGTACATATACAATGAAATGAAGCCACCTGCTATACAACTATAGCAAAAAGGTGCTCCATACTGCCACTCAGTGGGATTCCTCGGGAGTAACGCAGAAAGTCATTTTGTGTAACAAACTATTACAATTTACAATCCAATATATTTCTTGTATAGTATTCATTGATTACTCTTCTGTGAACTCTTGGTTAGACAACAGTGAAATTTTTACGTTTTACAAAGTGATATCAGTACAGTGTCAGTTATCACTCCTTGTACAAAGAACTTCAAAATCTGATGAATGTATCTCTCGCATTCAATGGATCTGCTCTTACTGTGGCTATATCATGCTTTTATATGGTTGAGTACATATACAATTAAATGAAGCCACCTTCTATACAGCTGGAGGAAAAAGGTGCTCCATACTGCCACTCAGTGGGATTCCTCGGGAGTAACGCAGAAAGTCATTTTGTGTAACAAACTATTACAATATACAATTTCTTGTATAGTATTCATTGATTACTCTTTTCAATGATCTGTTGGTTACAGGATAGTGATATTTCTAGGTTTTACAAAGTGATATCAGTACAGTGTCAGTTATCACTCCTTGTACAAACAACTTCAAAATCTGATGAATGTATCTCTGGCATTCAATGTAACTCTTCTTACAGTTGCTATATTATGCTTTTATATGGTTGATTACATATACAATGAAATGAAGCCACCTGCTATACAACTATAGCAAAAAGGTGCTCCATACTGCCACTCAGTGGGATTCCTCGGGAGTAACGCAGAAAGTCATTTTGTGTAACAAACTATTACAATTTACAATCCAATATATTTCTTGTATAGTATTCATTGATTACTCTTCTGTGAACTCTTGGTTAGACAACAGTGAAATTTTTACGTTTTACAAAGTGATATCAGTACAGTGTCAGTTATCACTCCTTGTACAAAAAACTTCAAAATCTGATAAATGTATCTCTGGCATTCAATGTAACTACTCTTACAGTTGCTATATCATGCTTTTATATGGTTGAGTACATATACAATGAAATGAAGCCACCTTCTATACAACTATAGCAAAAAGGTGCTCCATACTGCCACTCAGTGGGATTCCTCGGGAGTAACGCAGAAAGTCATTTTCTGTAACAAACTATTACAATTTACAATCCAATGTATTTCTTGTATAGTATTCATTGATTACTCTTCTGTGAACTCTTGGTTAGACAACAGTGAAATTTCTACGTTTTACAAAGTGATATCAGGACAGTGTCAGTTATCACTCCTTGTACAACCAACTTTAAAATCTGATGTTTTTATCTCTTGCATTCAATGTAACTGCTCTTACAGTTGCTATATCATGCTTTTATATGGTTGAGTACATATACACTGAAATGAAGCCACCTTCTATACAAGTATAGTAAAAAGGTGCTCCATACTGCCACTCAGTGGGATTCCTCGTGAGTAACGCAGAAAGTCATTTTCTGTAACAAACTATTACAATATACAATTTCTTGTATAGTATTCATTGATTACTCTTTTCAATGATCTGTTGGTTACAGGATAGTGATATTTCTAGGTTTTACAAAGTGATATCAGTACAGTGTCAGTTATCACTCCTTGTACAAACAACGTCAAAATCTGATGAATGTATCTCTGGCATTCAATGTAACTGCTCTTACAGTTGCTATATCATGCTTTTATATGGTTGAATACATATACAATGAAATGAAGCCACCTTCTATACAACTATAGCAAAAAGGTGCTCCATACTGCCACTCAGTGGGATTCCTCGAGAGTAACGCAGAAAGTCATTTTGTGTAACAAACTATTATAATTTACAATCCAATGTATTTCTTGGATAGTTTTCATTGATTACTTTTCTGTGAACTCTTGGTTAGACAACAGTGAAATTTCTACGTTTTACAAAGTGATATCAGTACAGTGTCAGTAATCACTCCTTGTACAACCAACTTCAAAATCTGATGAATGTATCTCTTGCATTCAATGTAACTGCTCTTACAGTTGCTATATCATGCTTTTATATGGTTGAGTACATATACAATGAAATGAAGCCACCTTCTATACAACTATAGTAAAAAGGAGCTCCATACTGCCACTCAGTGGGATTCCTCGGGAGTAACGCAGAAAGTCATTTTGTGTAACAAACTATTACAATATATAATTTCTTGTATAGTATTCATTGATTACTCTTTTCAATGATCTGTTGGTTACAGGATAGTGATATTTCTAGGTTTTACAAAGTGATATCAGTACAGTGTCAGTTATCACTCCTTGTACAAACAACTTCAAAATCTGATGAATGTATCTCTGGCATTCAATGTAACTGCTCTTACTGTTGCTATATCATGCTTTTATTTGGTTGAGTACATATACAATGAAATGAAGCCACCTTCTATACAACTACAGCAAAAAGGTGCTCCATACTGCCACTCAGTGGGATTCCTCGGGAGTAACGCAGAAAGTCATTTTGTGTAACAAACTACTACAATTTACAATCCAATGTATTTCTTGTATAGTATTCATTGATTACTTTTCTGTGAACTCTTGGTTAGACAACAGTGAAATTTCTACGTTTTACAAAGTGATATCAGTACAGTTTCAGTTATCACTCCTTGTACAAAGAACTTCAAAATCTGATGAATGTATCTCTCGCATTCAATGGATCTGCTCTTACTGTGGCTATATCATGCTTTTATATGGTTGAGTACATATACAATTAAATGAAGCCACCTTCTATACAGCTGGAGGAAAAAGGTGCTCCATACTGCCACTCAGTGGGATTCCTCGGGAGTAACGCAGAAAGTCATTTTGTGTAACAAACTATTACAATATACAATTTCTTGTATAGTATTCATTGATTACTCTTTTCAATGATCTGTTGGTTACAGGATAGTGATATTTCTAGGTTTTACAAAGTGATATCAGTACAGTGTCAGTTATCACTCCTTGTACAAACAACTTCAAAATCTGATGAATGTATCTCTGGCATTCAATGTAACTGCTCTTACAGTTGCTATATCATGCTTTTATATGGTTGAGTACATATACAATGAAATGAAGCCACCTTCTATACAACTATAGCAAAAAGGTGCTCCATACTGCCACTCAGTGGGATTCCTCGGGAGTAACGCAGAAAGTCATTTTTTGTAACAAACTATTACAATTTACAATCCAATGTATTTCTTGTATAGTATTCATTGATTACTCTTCTGTGAACCCTTGGTTAGACAACTGTGAAATTTCTACGTTTTACAAAGTGATATCAGTACAGTGTCAGTTATCACTCCTTGTACAAACAACTTCGAAATCTGATGAACGTATCTCTTGCATCAATGTAACTGCTCTTACAGTTGCTATATCATGCTTTTATATGGTTGAGTACATATACAATGAAATGAAGCCACCTTCTATACAACTATAGTAAAAAGGAGCTCCATACTGCCACTCAGTGGGATTCCTCGGGAGTAACGCAGAAAGTCATTTTGTGTAACAAACTATTACAATATATAATTTCTTGTATAGTATTCATTGATTACTCTTTTCAATGATCTGTTGGTTACAGGATAGTGATATTTCTAGGTTTTACAAAATGATTTTAAGTACAGTGTCAGTTATCACTCCTTGTACAACCAACTTCAAAATCTGATGAATGTATCTCTGGCATTCAATGTAACTGCTCTTACAGTTGCTATATCATGCTTTTATATGGTTGAGTACATACACAATGAAATGAAGCCACCTTCTATACAACTATAGCAAAAAGGTGCTCCATACTGCCACTCAGTGGGATTCCTCGGGAGTAACGCAGAAAGTCATTTTGTGTAACAAACTATTACAATTTACAATCCAATGTATTTCTTGTATAGTATTCATTGATTACTCTTCTGCGATCTCTTGGTTAGACAACAGTGAAATTTCTAGGTTTTACAACGTGATATCAATACAGTGTCAGTAATCACTCCTTGTACAACCAACTTCAAAATCTGATGAATGTATCTCTTGCATTCAATGTAACTGCTCTTACAGTTGCTATATCATGCTTTTATATGGTTGAGTACATATACAATGAAATGAAGCCACCTTCTATACAACTATAGTAAAAAGGAGCTCCATACTGCCACTCAGTGGGATTCCTCGTGAGTAACGCAGAAAGTCATTTTGTGTAACAAACTATTACAATATACAATTTCTTGTATAGTATTCATTGATTACTCTTTTCAATGATCTGTTGGTTACAGGATAGTGATATTTCTAGGTTTTACAAAGTGATATCAGTACAGTGTCAGTTATCACTCCTTGTACAAACAACTTCAAAATCTGATGAATGTATCTCTGGCATTCAATGTAACTGCTCTTACAGTTGCTATATCATGCTTTTATATGGTTGAGTACATATACAATGAAATGAAGCCACCTTCTATACAACTATAGCAAAAAGGTGCTCCATACTGCCACTCAGTGGGATTCCTCGGGAGTAACGCAGAAAGTCATTTTGTGTAACAAACTATTACAATTTACAATCCAATGTATTTCTTGTATAGTATTCATTGATTACTCTTCTGTGAACTCTTGGTTAGACAACAGTGAAATTTCTACGTTTTACAAAGTGATATCAGTACAGTGTCAGTTATCACTCCTTGTACAACCAACTTCAAAATCTGATGAATGTATCTCTTGCATTCAATGTAATTGCTCTTACAGTTGATATATCTTGATTTTATATGGTTGAGTACATATACAATTAAATGAAGCCACCTTCTATACAACTACAGTAAAAAGGTGCTCCATACTGCCACTCAGTGGGATTCCTCGGGAGTAACGCAGAAAGTCATTTTGTGTAACAAACTATTACAATTTACAATCCAATGTATTTCTTGTATAGTATTCATTGATTACTCTTCTGCGATCTCTTGGTTAGACAACAGTGAAATTTCTAGGTTTTACAACGTGATATCAATACAGTGTCAGTAATCACTCCTTGTACAACCAACTTCAAAATCTGATGAATGTATCTCTTGCATTCAATGTAACTGCTCTTACAGTTGCTATATCATGCTTTTATATGGTTGAGTACATATACAATGAAATGAAGCCACCTTCTATACAACTATAGTAAAAAGGAGCTCCATACTGCCACTCAGTGGGATTCCTCGGGAGTAACGCAGAAAGTCATTTTGTGTAACAAACTATTACAATATATAATTTCTTGTATAGTATTCATTGATTACTCTTTTCAATGATCTGTTGGTTACAGGATAGTGATATTTCTAGGTTTTACAAAGTGATATCAGTACAGTGTCAGTTATCACTCCTTGTACAACCAACTTCAAAATCTGATGAATGTATCTCTGGCATTCAATGTAACTCTTCTTACAGTTGCTATATTATGCTTTTATATGGTTGAGTACATATACAATGAAATGAAGCCACCTGCTATACAACTATAGCAAAAAGGTGCTCCATACTGCCACTCAGTGGGATTCCTCGGGAGTAACGCAGAAAGTCATTTTGTGTAACAAACTATTACAATTTACAATCCAATATATTTCTTGTATAGTATTCATTGATTACTCTTCTGTGAACTCTTGGTTAGACAAAAGGGAAATTTTTACGTTTTACAAAGTGATATCAGTACAGTGTCAGTTATCACTCCTTGTACAAAGAACTTCAAAATCTGATGAATGTATCTCTCGCATTCAATGGATCTGCTCTTACTGTGGCTATATCATGCTTTTATATGGTTGAGTACATATACAATTAAATGAAGCCACCTTCTATACAGCTGGAGGAAAAAGGTGCTCCATACTGCCACTCAGTGGGATTCCTCGGGAGTAACGCAGAAAGTCATTTTGTGTAACAAACTATTACAATATACAATTTCTTGTATAGTATTCATTGATTACTCTTTTCAATGATCTGTTGGTTACAGGATAGTGATATTTCTAGGTTTTACAAAGTGATATCAGTACAGTGTCAGTTATCACTCCTTGTACAAACAACTTCAAAATCTGATGAATGTATCTCTGGCATTCAATGTAACTGCTCTTACAGTTGCTATATCATGCTTTTATATGGTTGAGTACATATACAATGAAATGAAGCCACCTTCTATACAACTATAGCAAAAAGGTGCTCCATACTGCCACTCAGTGGGATTCCTCGGGAGTAACGCAGAAAGTCATTTTTTGTAACAAACTATTACAATTTACAATCCAATGTATTTCTTGTATAGTATTCATTGATTACTCTTCTGTGAACCCTTGGTTAGACAACTGTGAAATTTCTACGTTTTACAAAGTGATATCAGTACAGTGTCAGTTATCACTCCTTGTACAAACAACTTCAAAATCTGATGAACGTATCTCTTGCATTCAATGTAACTGCTCTTACAGTTGCTATATCATGCTTTTATATGGTTGAGTACATATACAATGAAATGAAGCCACCTTCTATACAACTATAGTAAAAAGGAGCTCCATACTGCCACTCAGTGGGATTTCTCGGGAGTAACGCAGAAAGTCATTTTGTGTAACAAACTATTACAATATATAATTTCTTGTATAGTATTCATTGATTACTCTTTTCAATGATCTGTTTGTTACAGGATAGTGATATTTCTAGGTTTTACAAAATGATTTTAAGTACAGTGTCAGTTATCACTCCTTGTACAACCAACTTCAAAATCTGATGAATGTATCTCTGGCATTCAATGTAACTGCTCTTACAGTTGCTATATCATGCTTTTATATGGTTGAGTACATACACAATGAAATGAAGCCACCTTCTATACAACTAGAGTAAAAAGGAGCTCCATACTGCCACTCAGTGGGATTCCTCGGGAGTAACGCAGAAAGTCATTTTGTGTAACAAACTATTACAATATATAATTTCTTGTATAGTATTCATTGATTACTCTTTTCAATGATCTGTTGGTTACAGGATAGTGATATTTCTAGGTTTTACAAAGTGATATCAGTACAGTGTCAGTTATCACTCCTTGTACAAACAACTTCAAAATCTGATGAATGTATCTCTGCCATTCAATGTAACTGCTCTTACAGTTGCTATATCATGCTTTTATATGGTTGAGTACATATACAATGAAATGAAGCCACCTTCTATACAACTATAGCAAAAAGGTGCTCCATACTGCCACTCAGTGGGATTCCTCGGGAGTAACGCAGAAAGTCATTTTGTGTAACAAACTATTACAATTTACAATCCAATGTATTTCTTGTATAGTATTCATTGATTACTCTTCTGTGAACTCTTGGTTAGACAACAGTGAAATTTCTAGGTTTTACAAAGTGATATCAGTACAGTGTCAGTTATCACTCCTTGTACAAAGAACTTCAAAATCTGATGAATGTATCTCTGGCATTCAATGTAACTGCTCTTACAGTTGCTATATCATGCTTTTATATGGTTGAGTACATATACAATGAAATGAAGCCACCTTCTATACAACTATAGCAAAAAGGTGCTCCATACTGCCACTCAGTGGGATTCCTCGGGAGTAACGCAGAAAGTCATTTTGTGTAACAAACTATTACAATTTACAATCCAATGTATTTCTTCTATAGTATTCATTGATTACTCTTCTGTGAACTCTTGGTTAGACAACAGTGAAATTTCTACGTTTTACAAAGTGATATCAGGACAGTGTCAGTTATCACTCCTTGTACAACCAACTTTAAAATCTGATGTTTGTATCTCTTGCATTCAATGTAACTGCTCTTACAGTTGCTATATCATGCTTTTATATGGTTGAGTACATATACAATGAAATGAAGCCACCTTCTATACAAGTATAGTAAAAAGGTGCTCCATACTGCCACTCAGTGGGATTCCTCGTGAGTAACGCAGAAAGTCATTTTGTGTAATAAACTATTACAATATACAATTTCTTGTATAGTATTCATTGATTACTCTTTTCAATGATCTGTTGGTTACAGGATAGTGATATTTCTAGGTTTTACAAAGTGATATCAGTACAGTGTCAGTTATCACTCCTTGTACAAACAACTTCAAAATCTGATGAATGTATCTCTGCCATTCAATGTAACTGCTCTTAGAGTTGCTATATCATGCTTTTATATGGTTGAGTACATATACAATGAAATGAAGCCACCTTCTATACAACTATAGCAAAAAGGTGCTCCATACTGCCACTTAGTGGGATTCCTCGGGAGTAACGCAGAAAGTCATTTTGTGTAACAAACTATTATAATTTACAATCCAATGTATTTCTTGGATAGTTTTCATTGATTACTCTTCTGTGAACTCTTGGTTAGACAACAGTGAAATTTCTATGTTTTACAAAGTGATATCAGTACAGTGTCAGTTATCACTCCTTGTACAACCAACTTCAAAATCTGATGAATGTATCTCTTGCATTCAATGTAACTGCTCTTACCGTTGCTATATCATGCTTTTATATGGTTGAGTACATATACAATGAAATGAAGCCACCTTCTATACAACTACAGTAAAAAGGTGCTCCATACTGCCACTCAGTGGGATTCCTCGCGAGTAACGCAGAAAGTCATTTTGTGTAACAAACTATTACAATTTACAATCCAATGTATTTCTTGTATAGTATTCATTGATTACTCTTCTGCGATCTCTTGGTTAGACAACAGTGAAATTTCTAGGTTTTACAACGTGATATCAATACAGTGTCAGTAATCACTCCTTGTACAACCAACTTCAAAATCTGATGAATGTATCTCTTGCATTCAATGTAACTGCTCTTACAGTTGCTATATCATGCTTTTATATGGTTGAGTACATATACAATGAAATGAAGCCACCTTCTATACAACTATAGTAAAAAGGTGCTCCATACTGCCACTCAGTGGGATTCCTCGTGAGTAACGCAGAAAGTCATTTTGTGTAACAAACTATAACAATATACAATTTCTTGTATAGTATTCATTGATTACTCTTTTCAATGATCTCTTGGTTACAGGATAGTGATATTTCTAGGTTTTACAAAGTGATATCAGTACAGTGTCAGTTATCACTCCTTGTACAAACAACTTCAAAATCTGATGAATGTATCTCTGGCATTCAATGTAACTGCTCTTACTGTTGCTATATCATGCTTTTATTTGGTTGAGTACATATACAATGAAATGAAGCCACCTTCTATACAACTATAGCAAAAAGGTGCTCCATACTGCCACTCAGTGGGTTTCCTCGGAAGTAACGCAGAAAGTCATTTTGTGTAACAAACTATTACAATTTACAATCCAATGTATTTCTTGTATAGTATTCATTGATTACTTTTCTGTGAACTCTTGGTTAGACAACAGTGAAATTTCTACGTTTTACAAAGTGATACCAGTACAGTGTCAGTTATCACTCCTTGTACAAAGAACTTCAAAATCTGATGAATGTATCTCTCGCATTCAATGGAACTGCTCTTACTGTGGCTATATCATGCTTTTATATGGTTGAGTACATATACAATTAAATGAAGCCACCTTCTATACAGCTGGAGGAAAAAGGTGCTCCATACTGCCACTCAGTGGGATTCCTCGGGAGTAACGCAGAAAGTCATTTTGTGTAACAAACTATTAAAATATACAATTTCTTGTATAGTATTCATTGATTACTCTTTTCAATGATCTGTTGGTTACAGGATAGTGATATTTCTAGGTTTTACAAAGTGATATCAGTACAGTGTCAGTTATCACTCCTTGTACAAACAACTTCAAAATCTGATGAATGTATCTCTGCCATTCAATGTAACTGCTCTTACAGTTGCTATATCATGCTTTTATATGGTTGAGTACATATACAATGAAATGAAGCCACCTTCTATACAACTATAGTAAAAAGGAGCTCCATACTGCCACTCAGTGGGATTCCTCGGGAGTAACGCAGAAAGTCATTTTCTGTAACAAACTATTACAATATATAATTTCTTGTATAGTATTCATTGATTACTCTTTTCAATGATCTGTCGGTTACAGGATAGTGATATTTCTAGGTTTTACAAAGTGATATCAGTACAGTGTCAGTTATCACTCCTTGTACAAACAACTTCAAAATCTGATGAATGTATCTCTGGCATTCAATGTAACTGCTCTTACTGTTGCTATATCATGCTTTTATTTGGTTGAGTACATATACAATGAAATGAAGCCACCTTCTATACAACTATAGCAAAAAGGTGCTCCATACTGCCACTCAGTGGGATTCCTCGGGAGTAACGCAGAAAGTCATTTTTTGTAACAAACTATTACAATTTACAATCCAATGTATTTCTTGTATAGTATTCATTGATTACTCTTCTGTGAACCCTTGGTTAGACAACAGTGAAATTTCTACGTTTTACAAAGTGATATCAGTACAGTGTCAGTTATCACTCCTTGTACAAACAACTTCAAAATCTGATGAATGTATCTCTTGCATTAAATGTAATTGCTCTTACAGTTGATATATCTTGATTTTATATGGTTGAGTTCATATACAATTAAATGAAGCCACCTTCTATACAACTACAGTAAAAAGGTGCTCCATACTGCCACTCAGTGGGATTCCTCGAGAGTAACGCAGAAAGTCATTTTGTGTAACAAACTATTACAATTTACAATCCAATGTATTTCTTGTATAGTATTCATTGATTACTCTTCTGTGAACTCTTGGTTAGACAACAGTGGAATTTCTACATTTTACAAAGTGATATCAGTACAGTGTCAGTTATCACTCTTTGTACAAAAAACTTCAAAATCTGATGAATGTATCTCTGGCATTCAATGTAACTGCTCTTACAGTTGATATATCTTGATTTTATATGGTTGAGTACATATACAATGAAATGAAGCCACCTTCTATACAACTACAGTAAAAAGGTGCTCCATACTGCCACTCAGTGGGATTCCTCAGGAGTAACGCAGAAAGTCATTTTGTGTAACAAACTATTACAATTTACAATCCAATGTATTTCTTGTATAGTATTCGTTGATTACTCTTCTGCGATCGCTTGGTTAGACAACAGTGAAATTTCTAGGTTTTCCAACGTGATATCAATACAGTGTCAGTAATCACTCCTTGTACAAACAACTTTCTCTTGCATTCAATGTAACTGCTCTTGCATTCAATGTAACTGCTCTTAGAGTTGCTATATCATGCTTTTATATGGTTGAGTACATATACAATGAAATGAAGCCACCTTCTATACAACTATAGTAAAAAGGAGCTCCATACTGCCACTCAGTGGGATTCCTCGGGAGTAACGCAGAAAGTCATTTTGTGTAACAAACTATTACAATATATAATTTCTTGTATAGTATTCATTGATTACTCTTTTCAATGATCTGTTGGTTACAGGATAGTGATATTTCTAGGTTTTACAAAATGATTTTAAGTACAGTGTCAGTTATCACTCCTTGTACAACCAACTTCAAAATCTGATGAATGTATCTCTGGCATTCAATGTAACTGCTCTTACAGTTGCTATATCATGCTTTTATATGGTTGAGTACATATACAATGAAATGAAGCCACCTTCTATACAACTATAGTAAAAAGGAGCTCCATACTGCCACTCAGTGGGATTCCTCGGGAGTAACGCAGAAAGTCATTTTGTGTAACAAACTATTACAATATATAATTTCTTGTATACTATTCATTGATTACTCTTCTGTGAACTCTTGGTTAGACAACAGTGAAATTTCTACGTTTCACAAAGTGATATCAGTACAGTGTCAGTTATCACTCCTTGTACAAAGAACTTCAAAATCTGATGAATGTATCTCTGGCATTCAATGTAACTGCTCTTACAGTTGCTATATCATGCTTTTATATGGTTGAGTACATATACAATGAAATGAAGCCACCTTCTATACAACTACAGTAAAAAGGTGCTCCATACTGCCACTCAGTGGGATTCCTCGGGAGTAACACAGAAAGTCATTTTGTGTAACAAACTATTACAATTTACAATCCAATGTATTTCTTGTATAGTATTCATTGATTACTCTTCTGTGAACTCTTGGTTAGACAACAGTGAAATTTCTGCGTTTTACAAAGTGATATCAGGACAGTGTCAGTTATCACTCCTTGTACAACCAACTTTAAAATCTGATGAATGTATCTCTTGCATTCAATGTAACTGCTCTTACAGTTGTTATATCATGCTTTTATATGGTTGGGTACATATACAATGAAATGAAACCACCTTCTATACAAGTATAGTAAAAAGGAGCTCCATACTGCCACTCAGTGGGATTCCTCGGGAGTAACGCAGAAAGTCATTTTGTGTAACAAACAATTACAATATATAATTTCTTGTATAGTATTCATTGATTACTCTTTTCAATGATCTGTTGGTTACAGGATAGTGATATTTCTAGGTTTTACAAAGTGATATCAGTACAGTGTCAGTTATCACTCCTTGTACAAACAACTTCAAAATCTGATGAATGTATCTCTGGCATTCAATGTAACTGCTCTTACTGTTGCTATATCATGCTTTTATTTGGTTGAGTACATATACAATGAAATGAAGCCACCTTCTATACAACTATAGCAAAAAGGTGCTCCATACTGCCACTCAGTGGGATTCCTCGGGAGTAACGCAGAAAGTCATTTTGTGTAACAAACTATTACAATTTACAATCCAATGTATTTCTTGTATAGTATTCATTGATTACTTTTCTGTGAACTCTTGGTTAGACAACAGTGAAATTTCTACGTTTTACAAAGTGATAGCAGTACAGTGTCAGTTATCACTCCTTGTACAAAGAACTTCAAAATCTGATGAATGTATCTCTCGCATTCAATGGAACTGCTCTTACTGTGGGTATATCATGCTTTTATATGGTTGAGTACATATACAATTAAATGAAGCCACCTTCTATACAGCTGGAGGAAAAAGGTGCTCCATACTGCCACTCAGTGGGATTCCTCGGGAGTAACGCAGAAAGTCATTTTTTCTAACAAACTATTACAATTTACAATCCAATGTATTTCTTGTATAGTATTCATAGATTACACTTCTGTGAACCCTTGGTTAGACAACAGTGAAATTTCTACGTTTTACAAAGTGATATCAGTACAGTGTCAGTTATCACTCCTTGTACAACCAACTTCAAAATCTGATGAATGTATCTCTTGCATTCAATGTAATTGCTCTTACCGTTGCTATATCATGCTTTTATATGGTTGAGTACATATACAATGAAATGAAGCCACCTTCTATACAAGTATAGTAAAAAGGTGCTCCATACTGCCACTCAGTGGGATTCCTCGAGAGTAACGCAGAAAGTCATTTTGTGTAACAAACTATTACAATTTACAATCCAATGTATTTCTTGTATAGTATTCATTGATTACTCTTCTGCGATCTCTTGGTTAGACAACAGTGAAATTTCTAGGTTTTACAACGTGATATCAATACAGTGTCAGTAATCACTCCTTGTACAACCAACTTCAAAATCTGATGCATTCAATGTAACTGCTCTTACACTTGCTATATCATGCTTTTATATGGTTGAGTACATATACAATGAAATGAAGCCACCTTCTATACAACTATAGTAAAAAGGTGCTCCATACTGCCACTCAGTGGGATTCCTCGGGAGTAACGCAGAAAGTCAATTTGTGTAACAAACTATTACAATATACAATTTCTTGTATAGTATTCATTGATTACTCTTTTCAATGATCTGTTGGTTACAGGATAGTGATATTTCTAGGTTTTACAAAGTGATATCAGTACAGTGTCAGTTATCACTCCTTGTACAAACAACTTCAAAATCTGATGAATGTATCTCTGGCATTCAATGTAACTGCTCTTACAGTTGCTATATCATGCTTTTATATGGTTGAGTACATATACAATGAAATGAAGCCACCTTCTATACAACTATAGCAAAAAGGTGCTCCATACTGCCACTCAGTGGGATTCCTCGGGAGTAACGCAGAAAGTCATTTTGTGTAACAAACTATTACAATTTACAATCCAATGTATTTCTTGTATAGTATTCATTGATTACTCTTCTGTGAACTCTTGGTTAGACAACAGTGAAATTTCTACGTTTTACAAAGTGATATCAGTACAGTGTCAGTTATCATTCCTTGTACAACCAACTTCAAAATCTGATGAATGTATCTTTGCATTCAATGTAATTGCTCTTACAGTTGATATATCTTGATTTTATATGCTTGAGTACATATACAATTAAATGAAGCCACCTTCTATACAACTACAGTAAAAAGGTGCTCCATACTGCCCCTCAGTGGGATTCCTCGGGAGTAACGCAGAAAGTCATTTTGTGTAACAAACTATTACAATTTACAATCCAATGTATTTCTTGTATAGTATTCATTAATTACTCTTCTGCGATCGCTTGGTTAGACAACAGTGAAATTTCTAGGTTTTACAACGTGATATCAATACAGTGTCAGTAATCACTCCTTGTACAACCAACTTCAAAATCTGATGAATGTATCTCTTGCATTCAATGTAACTGCTCTTACAGTTGCTATATCATGCTTTTATATGGTTGAGTACATATACAATGAAATGAAGCCACCTTCTATACAACTATAGTAAAAAGGAGCTCCATACTGCCACTCAGTGGGATTCCTCGGGAGTAACGCAGAAAGTCATTTTGTGTAACAAACTATTACAATATATAATTATTTGTATAGTATTCATTGATTACTCTTTTCAATGATCTGTTGGTTACAGGATAGTGATATTTCTAGGTTTTTCAAAGTGATATCAGTACAGTGTCAGTTATCACTCCTTGTACAAACAACTTCAAAATCTGATGAATGTATCTCTGGCATTCAATGTAACTGCTCTTACAGTTGCTATATCATGCTTTTATTTGGTTGAGTACATATACAATGAAATGAAGCCACCTTCTATACAACTATAGCAAAAAGGTGCTCCATACTGCCACTCAGTGGGATTCCTCGGGAGTAACGCAGAAAGTCATTTTGTGTAACTAACTATTACAATTTACAATCCAATGTATTTCTTGTATAGTATTCATTGATTACTCTTCTGTGAACTCTTGGTTAGACAACAGTGAAATTTCTACGTTTTACAAAGTGATATCAGTACAGTGTCAGTTATCACTCCTTGTACAAAGAACTTCAAAATCTGATGAATGTATCTCTGGCATTCAATGTTACTGCTCTTACAGTTGCTATATCATGCTTTTATATGGTTGAGTACATATACAATGAAATGAAGCCACCTTCTATACAACTATAGCAAAAAGGTGCTCCATACTGCCACTCAGTGGGATTCCTCGGGAGTAACGCAGAAAGTCATTTTGTGTATCAAACTATTACAATTTCCAATCCAATGTATTTCTTGTATAGTATTCATTGATTACTCTTCTGTGAACTCTTGGTTAGACAACAGTGAAATTTCTACGTTTTACAAAGTGATATCAGTACAGTGTCAGTTATCACTCCTTGTACAACCAACTTCAAAATCTGATGAATGTATCTCTTGCATTCAATGTAATTGCTCTTACAGTTGATATATCTTGATTTTATATGGTTGAGTACATATACAATTAAATGAAGCCACCTTCTATACAACTACAGTAAAAAGGTGCTCCATACTGCCACTCAGTGGGATTCCTCGGGAGTAACGCAGAAAGTCATTTTGTGTAACAAACTATTACAATTTACAATCCAATGTATTTCTTGTATAGTATTCATTGATTACTCTTCTGCGATCTCTTGGTTAGACAACAGTGAAATTTCTAGGTTTTACAACGTGATATCAGTACAGTGTCAGTAATCACTCCTTGTACAACCAACTTCAAAATCTGATGAATGTATCTCTTGCATTCAATGTAACTGCTCTTACAGTTGCTATATCATGCTTTTATATGGTTGAGTACATATACAATGAAATGAAGCCACCTTCTATACAACTATAGTAAAAAGGAGCTCCATACTGCCACTCAGTGGGATTCCTCGGGAGTAACGCAGAAAGTCATTTTGTGTAACAAACTATTACAATATATAATTATTTGTATAGTATTCATTGATTACTCTTTTCAATGATCTGTTGGTTACAGGATAGTGATATTTCTAGGTTTTTCAAAGTGATATCAGTACAGTGTCAGTTATCACTCCTTGTACAAACAACTTCAAAATCTGATGAATGTATCTCTGGCATTCAATGTAACTGCTCTTACAGTTGCTATATCATGCTTTTATTTGGTTGAGTACATATACAATGAAATGAAGCCACCTTCTATACAACTATAGCAAAAAGGTGCTCCATACTGCCACTCAGTGGGATTCCTCGGGAGTAACGCAGAAAGTCATTTTGTGTAACTAACTATTACAATTTACAATCCAATGTATTTCTTGTATAGTATTCATTGATTACTCTTCTGTGAACTCTTGGTTAGACAACAGTGAAATTTCTACGTTTTACAAAGTGATATCAGTACAGTGTCAGTTATCACTCCTTGTACAAAGAACTTCAAAATCTGATGAATGTATCTCTGGCATTCAATGTTACTGCTCTTACAGTTGCTATATCATGCTTTTATATGGTTGAGTACATATACAATGAAATGAAGCCACCTTCTATACAACTATAGCAAAAAGGTGCTCCATACTGCCACTCAGTGGGATTCCTCGGGAGTAACGCAGAAAGTCATTTTGTGTATCAAACTATTACAATTTCCAATCCAATGTATTTCTTGTATAGTATTCATTGATTACTCTTCTGTGAACTCTTGGTTAGACAACAGTGAAATTTCTACGTTTTACAAAGTGATATCAGTACAGTGTCAGTTATCACTCCTTGTACAACCAACTTCAAAATCTGATGAATGTATCTCTTGCATTCAATGTAATTGCTCTTACAGTTGATATATCTTGATTTTATATGGTTGAGTACATATACAATTAAATGAAGCCACCTTCTATACAACTACAGTAAAAAGGTGCTCCATACTGCCACTCAGTGGGATTCCTCGGGAGTAACGCAGAAAGTCATTTTGTGTAACAAACTATTACAATTTACAATCCAATGTATTTCTTGTATAGTATTCATTGATTACTCTTCTGCGATCTCTTGGTTAGACAACAGTGAAATTTCTAGGTTTTACAACGTGATATCAATACAGTGTCAGTAATCACTCCTTGTACAACCAACTTCAAAATCTGATGAATGTATCTCTTGCATTCAATGTAACTGCTCTTACAGTTGCTATATCATGCTTTTATATGGTTGAGTACATATACAATGAAATGAAGCCACCTTCTATACAACTATAGTAAAAAGGAGCTCCATACTGCCACTCAGTGGGATTCCTCGGGAGTAACGCAGAAAGTCATTTTGTGTAACAAACTATTACAATATATAATTTCTTGTATAGTATTCATTGATTACTCTTTTCAATGATCTGTTGGTTACAGGATAGTGATATTTCTAGGTTTTACAAAGTGATATCAGTACAGTGTCAGTTATCACTCCTTGTACAACCAACTTCAAAATCTGATGAATGTATCTCTGGCATTCAATGTAACTCTTCTTACAGTTGCTATATCATGCTTTTATATGGTTGAGTACATATACAATGAAATGAAGCCACCTTCTATACAACTATAGCAAAAAGGTGCTCCATACTGCCACTCAGTGGGATTCCTCGGGAGTAACGCAGAAAGTTATTTTGTGTAACAAACGATTACAATTTACAATCCAATATATTTCTTGTATATTATTCATTGATTACTCTTCTGTGAACTCTTGGTTAGACAACAGTGAAATTTCTACGTTTTACAAAGTGATATCAGTACAGTGTCAGTTATCACTCCTTGTACAAAGAACTTCAAAATCTGCTGAATGTATGTCTGGCATTCAATGTAACTGCTCTTACAGTTGCTATATCATGCTTTTATATGGTTGAGTACATATTCAATGAAATGAAGCCACCTTCTATACAACTATAGCAAAAAGGTGCTCCATACTGCCACTCAGTGGGATTCCTCGGGAGTAACGCAGAAAGTCATTTTGTGTAACAAACTATTACAATTTACAATCCAATGTATTTCTTGTATAGTATTCATTGATTACTCTTCTGTGAACTCTTGGTTAGACAACAGTGAAATTTCTACGTTTTACAAAGTGATATCAGTACAGTGTCAGTTATCACTCCTTGTACAACCAACTTCAAAATCTGATGAATGTATCTCTTGCATTCAATGTAATTGCTCTTACAGTTGATATATCTTGATTTTATATGGTTGAGTACATATACAATTAAATGAAGCCACCTTCTATACAACTACAGTAAAAAGGTGCTCCATACTGCCACTCAGTGGGATTCCTCGGGAGTAACGCAGAAAGTCATTTTGTGTAACAAACTATTACAATTTACAATCCAATGTATTTCTTGTATAGTATTCATTGATTACTCTTCTGCGATCTCTTGGTTAGACAACAGTGAAATTTCTAGGTTTTACAACGTGATATCAATACAGTGTCAGTAATCACTCCTTGTACAACCAACTTCAAAATCTGATGAATGTATCTCTTGCATTCAATGTAACTGCTCTTACAGTTGCTATATCATGCTTTTATATGGTTGAGTACATATACAATGAAATGAAGCCACCTTCTATACAACTATAGTAAAAAGGAGCTCCATACTGCCACTCAGTGGGATTCCTCGGGAGTAACGCAGAAAGTCATTTTGTGTAACAAACTATTACAATATATAATTTCTTGTATAGTATTCATTGATTACTCTTTTCAATGATCTGTTGGTTACAGGATAGTGATATTTCTAGGTTTTACAAAGTGATATCAGTACAGTGTCAGTTATCACTCCTTGTACAACCAACTTCAAAATCTGATGAATGTATCTCTGGCATTCAATGTAACTCTTCTTACAGTTGCTATATCATGCTTTTATATGGTTGAGTACATATACAATGAAATGAAGCCACCTTCTATACAACTATAGCAAAAAGGTGCTCCATACTGCCACTCAGTGGGATTCCTCGGGAGTAACGCAGAAAGTTATTTTGTGTAACAAACGATTACAATTTACAATCCAATATATTTCTTGTATATTATTCATTGATTACTCTTCTGTGAACTCTTGGTTAGACAACAGTGAAATTTCTACGTTTTACAAAGTGATATCAGTACAGTGTCAGTTATCACTCCTTGTACAAAGAACTTCAAAATCTGCTGAATGTATGTCTGGCATTCAATGTAACTGCTCTTACAGTTGCTATATCATGCTTTTATATGGTTGAGTACATATTCAATGAAATGAAGCCACCTTCTATACAACTATAGCAAAAAGGTGCTCCATACTGCCACTCAGTGGGATTCCTCGGGAGTAACGCAGAAAGTCATTTTGTGTAACAAACTATTACAATTTACAATCCAATGTATTTCTTGTATAGTATTCATTGATTACTCTTCTGTGAACTCTTGGTTAGACAACAGTGAAATTTCTACGTTTTACAAAGTGATATCAGGACAGTGTCAGTTATCACTCCTTGTACAACCAACTTTAAAATCTGATGAATGTATCTCTTGCATTCAATGTAACTGCTCTTACAGTTGCTATATCATGCTTTTATATGGTTGAGTACATATACAATGAAATGAAGCCACCTTCTATACAAGTATAGTAAAAAGGTGCTCCATACTGCCACTCAGTGGGATTCCTCGGGAGTAACGCAGAAAGTCATTTTGTGTAACAAACTATTACAATATATAATTTCTTGTATAGTATTCATTGATTACTCTTTTCAATGATCTGTTGGTTACAGGATAGTGATATTTCTAGGTGTTACAAAGTGATATCAGTACAGTGTCAGTTATCACTCCTTGTACAAACAACTTCAAAATCGGATGAATGTATCTCTGGCATTCAATGTAACTGCTCTTACAGTTGCTATATCATGCTTTTATATGGTTGAGTACATATACAATGAAAAGAAGCCACCTTCTATACAACTATAGCAAAAAGGTGCTCCATACTGCCACTCAGTGGGATTCCTCGAGAGTAACGCAGAAAGTCATTTTGTGTAACAAACTATTACAATTTACAATCCAATGTATTTCTTGTATAGTATTCATTGATTACTCTTCTGTGAACTCTTGGTTAGACAACAGTGAAATTTCTACGTTTTACAAAGTGATATCAGTACAGTGTCAGTTATCACTCCTTGTACAACCAACTTCAAAATCTGATGAATGTATCTCTTGCATTCAATATAATTGCTCTTACAGTTGATATATCTTGATTTTATATGGTTGAGTACATATACAATTAAATGAAGCCACCTTCTATACAACTACAGTAAAAAGGTGCTCCATACTGCCACTCAGTGGGATTCCTCGGGAGTAATGCAGAAAGTCATTTTGTGTAACAAACTATTACAATTTACAATCCAATTTATTTCTTGTATAGTATTCATTGATTACTCTTCTGTGAACTCTTGGTTAGACAACAGTGAAATTTCTACGTTTTACAAAGTGATATCAGTACAGTGTCAGTTATCACTCCTTGTACAAAGAACTTCAAAATCTGATGAATGTATCTCTGGCATTCAATGTAACTGCTCTTACCGTTGCTATATCATGCTTTTATATGGTTGAGTACATATACAATGAAATGAAGCCACCTTCTATACAACTATAGTAAAAAGGAGCTCCATACTGCCACTCAGTGGGATTCCTCGGGAGTAACGCGGAAAGTCATTTTGTGTAACAAACTATTACAATATATAATTTCTTGTATAGTATTCATTGATTACTCTTTTCAATGATCTGTTGGTTACAGGATAGTGATATTTCTAGGTTTTACAAAGTGATATCAGTACAGTGTCAGTTATCACTCCTTGTACAAAGAACTTCAAAATCTGATGAATGTATCTCTGGCATTCAATGTAACTGCTCTTACCGTTGCTATATCATGCTTTTATATGGTTGAGTACATATACAATGAAATGAAGCCACCTTCTATACAACTACAGTAAAAAGGTGCTCCATACTGCCACTCAGTGGGATTCCTCGGGAGTAACGCAGAAAGTCATTTTGTGTAACAAACTATTACAATTTACAATCCAATGTATTTCTTGTATAGTATTCATTGATTAGTCTTCTGCGATCTCTTGGTTAGACAACAGTGAAATTTCTAGGTTTTACAACGTGATATCAATACAGTGTCAGTAATCACTCCTTGTACAACCAACTTCAAAATCTGATGAATGTATCTCTTGCGTTCAATGTAACTGCTCTTACAGTTGCTATATCATGCTTTTATATGGTTGAGTACATATACAATGAAATGAAGCCACCTTCTATACAACTACAGTAAAAAGGTGCTCCATACTGCCACTCAGTGGGATTCCTCGGGAGTAACGCAGAAAGTCATTTTGTGTAACAAACTATTACAATTTACAATCCAATGTATTTCTTGTATAGTATTCGTTGATTACTCTTCTGCGATCGCTTGGTTAGACAACAATGAAATTTCTAGGTTTTCCAACGTGATATCAATACAGTGTCAGTTATCACTCCTTGTACAAAGAACTTCAAAATCTGATGAATGTATCTATGGCATTCAATGTAACTGCTCTTACCGTTGCTATATCATGCTTTTATATGGTTGAGTACATATACAATTAAATGAAGCCACCTTCTATACAATTATAGTAAAAAGGAGCTCCATACTGCCACTCAGTGGGATTCCTCGGGAGTAACGCAGAAAGTCATTTTGTGTAACAAACTATTACAATATATAATTTCTTGTATAGTATTCATTGATTACTCTTTTCAATGATCTGTTGGTTACAGGATAGTGATATTTCTAGGTTTTACAAAGTGATATCAGTACAGTGTCAGTTATCACTCCTTGTATAAACAACTTCAAAATCGGATGAATGTATCTCTGGCATTCAATGTAACTGCTCTTACAGTTGCTATATCATGCTTTTATATGGTTGAGTACATATACAATGAAATGAAGCCACCTTCTATACAACTATAGCAAAAAGGTGCTCCATACTGCCACTCAGTGGGATTCCTCGAGAGTAACGCAGAAAGTCATTTTGTGTAACAAACTATTACAATTTAAAATCCAATGTATTTCTTGTATAGTATTCATTGATTACTCTTCTGTGAACTCTTGGTTAGACAACAGTGAAATTTCTACGTTTTACAAAGTGATATCAGTACAGTGTCAGTTGTCACTCCTTGTACAACCAACTTCAAAATCTGATAAATGTATCTCTTGCATTCAATGTAATTGCTCTTACAGTTGATATATCTTGATTTTATATGGTTGAGTACATATACAATTAAATGAAGCCACCTTCTATACAACTACAGTAAAAAGGTGCTCCATACTGCCACCCAGTGGGATTCTTCGGGAGTAACGCAGAAAGTCATGTTGTGTAACAAACTAATAAAATTTACAATCCAATGTATTTCTTGTATAGTATTCATTGATTACTCTTCTGCGATCTCTTGGTTAGACAACAGTGAAATTTCTAGGTTTTACAACGTGATATCAATACAGTGTCAGTAATCACTCCTTGTACAAAGAACTTCAAAATCTGATGAATGTATCTCTTGCATTCAATGTAACTGCTCTTACAGTTGCTATATCATGCTTTTCTATGGTTGAGTACATATACAATGAAATGAAGCCACCTTCTATACAACTGTAGTAAAAAGGAGCTCCATACTGCCACTCAGTGGGATTCCTCGGGAGTAACGCAATAAGTGTAACAAACTATTACAATATATAATTTCTTGTATAGTATTCATTGATTACTCTTTTCAATGATCTCTTGGTTACAGGATAGTGATATTTCTAGGTTTTACAAAGTGATATCAGTACAGTGTCAGTTATCACTCCTTGTACAAACAACTTCAAAATCTGATGAATGTATCTCTGGCATTCAATGTAACTGCTCTTACCGTTGCTATATCATGCTTTTATTTTGTTGAGTACATATACAATGAAATGAAGCCACCTTCTATACAACTATAGCAAAAAGGTGCTCCATACTGCCACTCTGTGGGATTCCTCGGGAGTAACGCAGAAAGTCATTTTGTGTAACAAACTATTACAATATACAATTTCTTGTATAGTATTCATTGATTACTCTTTTCAATGATCTGTTGGTTACAGGATAGTGATATTTCTAGGTTTTACAAAGTGATATCAGTACAGTGTCAGTTATCACTCCTTGTACAAACAACTTCAAAATCTGATGAATGTATCTCTGGCATTCAATGTAACTGCTCTTACAGTTGCTATATCATGCTTTTATATGGTTGAATACATATACAATGAAATGAAGCCACCTTCTATACAACTATAGCAAAAAGGTGCTCCATACTGCCACTCAGTGGGATTCCTTGGGAGTAACGCAGAAAGTCATTTTGTGTAACAAACTATTACAATATATAATTTCTTGTATAGTATTCATTGATTACTCTTTTCAATGATCTGTTGGTTACAGGATACTGATATTTCTAGGTTTTACAAAGTGATATCAGTACAGTGTCAGTTATCACTCCTTGTACAACCAACTTCAAAATCTGATGAATGTATCTCTGGCATTCAATGTAACTCTTCTTACAGTTGCTATATCATGCTTTTATATGGTTGAGTACATATACAATGAAATGAAGCCACCTTCTATACAACTATAGCAAAAAGGTGCTCCATACTGCCACTCAGTGGGATTCCTCGGGAGTAACGCAGAAAGTCATTTTGTGTAACAAACTATTACAATATACAATTTCTTGTATAGTATTCATTGATTACTCTTTTCAATGATCTGTTGGTTACAGGATAGTGATATTTCTAGGTTTTACAAAGTGATATCAGTACAGTGTCAGTAATCACTCCTTGTACAACCAACTTCAAAATCTGATGAATGTATCTCTTGCATTCAATGTAACTGCTCTTACAGTTGCTATATCATGCTTTTCTATGGTTGAGTACATATACAATGAAATGAAGCCACCTTCTATACAACTGTAGTAAAAAGGAGCTCCATACTGCCACTCAGTGGGATTCCTCGGGAGTAACGCAATAAGTGTAACAAAATATTACAATATATAATTTCTTGTATAGTATTCATTGATTACTCTTTTCAATGATCTGTTGGTTACAGGATAGTGATATTTCTAGGTTTTACAAAGTGATATCAGTACAGTGTCAGTTATCACTCCTTGTACAAACAACTTCAAAATCTGATGAATGTATCTCTGGCATTCAATGTAACTGCTCTTACCGTTGCTATATCATGCTTTTATTTTGTTGAGTACATATACAATGAAATGAAGCCACCTTCTATACAACTATAGCAAAAAGGTGCTCCATACTGCCACTCAGTGGGATTCCTCGGGAGTAACGCAGAAAGTCATTTTGTGTAACAAACTATTACAATTTACAATCCAATGTATTTCTTGTATAGTATTCATTGATTACTCTTCTGTGAACTCTTCGTTAGACAACAGTGAAATTTCTACGTTTTACAAAGTGATATCAGTACAGTGTCAGTTATCACTCCTTGTACAAAGAACTTCAAAATCTGATGAATGTAGGTCTGGCATTCAATGTAACTGCTCTTACAGTTGCTATATCATGCTTTTATATGGTTGAGTACATATTCAATGAAATGAAGCCACCTTCTATACAACTATAGCAAAAAGGTGCTCCATACTGCCACTCAGTGGGATTCCTCGGGAATAACGCAGAAAGTCATTTTGTGTAACAAACTATTACAATTTACAATCCAATGTATTTCTTGTATAGTATTCATTGATTACTCTTCTGTGAACTCTTGGTTAGACAACAGTGAAATTTCTACGTTTTACAAAGTGATATCAGGACAGTGTCAGTTATCACTCCTTGTACAACCAACTTTAAAATCTGATGAATGTATCTCTTGCATTCAATGTAACTGCTCTTACAGTTGCTATATCATGCTTTTATATGGTTGAGTACATATACAATGAAATGAAGCCACCTTCTATACAAGTATAGTAAAAAGGTGCTCCATACTGCCACTCAGTGGGATTCCTCGGGAGTAACGCAGAAAGTCATTTTGTGTAACAAACTATTACAATATATAATTTCTTGTATAGTATTCATTGATTACTCTTTTCAATGATCTGTTGGTTACAGGATAGTGATATTTCTAGGTGTTACAAAGTGATATCAGTACAGTGTCAGTTATCACTCCTTGTACAAACAACTTCAAAATCGGATGAATGTATCTCTGGCATTCAATGTAACTGCTCTTACAGTTGCTATATCATGCTTTTATATGGTTGAGTACATATACAATGAAATGAAGCCACCTTCTATACAACTATAGCAAAAAGGTGCTCCATACTGCCACTCAGTGGGATTCCTCGAGAGTAACGCAGAAAGTCATTTTGTGTAACAAACTATTACAATTTACAATCCAATGTATTTCTTGTATAGTATTCATTGATTACTCTTCTGTGAACTCTTGGTTAGACAACAGTGAAATTTCTACGTTTTACAAAGTGATATCAGTACAGTGTCAGTTATCACTCCTTGTACAACCAACTTCAAAATCTGATGAATGTATCTCTTGCATTCAATATAATTGCTCTTACAGTTGATATATCTTGATTTTATATGGTTGAGTACATATACAATTAAATGAAGCCACCTTCTATACAACTACAGTAAAAAGGTGCTCCATACTGCCACTCAGTGGGATTCTTCGGGAGTAATGCAGAAAGTCATTTTGTGTAACAAACTATTACAATTTACAATCCAATTTATTTCTTGTATAGTATTCATTGATTACTCTTCTGTGAACTCTTGGTTAGACAACAGTGAAATTTCTACGTTTTACAAAGTGATATCAGTACAGTGTCAGTTATCACTCCTTGTACAAAGAACTTCAAAATCTGATGAATGTATCTCTGGCATTCAATGTAACTGCTCTTACCGTTGCTATATCATGCTTTTATATGGTTGAGTACATATACAATGAAATGAAGCCACCTTCTATACAACTATAGTAAAAAGGAGCTCCATACTGCCACTCAGTGGGATTCCTCGGGAGTAACGCAGAAAGTCATTTTGTGTAACAAACTATTACAATATATAATTTCTTGTATAGTATTCATTGATTACTCTTTTCAATGATCTGTTGGTTACAGGATAGTGATATTTCTAGGTTTTACAAAGTGATATCAGTACAGTGTCAGTTATCACTCCTTGTACAAAGAACTTCAAAATCTGATGAATGTATCTCTGGCATTCAATGTAACTGCTCTTACCGTTGCTATATCATGCTTTTATATGGTTGAGTACATATACAATGAAATGAAGCCACCTTCTATACAACTACAGTAAAAAGGTGCTCCATACTGCCACTCAGTGGGATTCCTCGGGAGTAACGCAGAAAGTCATTTTGTGTAACAAACTATTACAATTTACAATCCAATGTATTTCTTGTATAGTATTCATTGATTAGTCTTCTGCGATCTCTTGGTTAGACAACAGTGAAATTTCTAGGTTTTACAACGTGATATCAATACAGTGTCAGTAATCACTCCTTGTACAACCAACTTCAAAATCTGATGAATGTATCTCTTGCGTTCAATGTAACTGCTCTTACAGTTGCTATATCATGCTTTTATATGGTTGAGTACATATACAATGAAATGAAGCCACCTTCTATACAACTACAGTAAAAAGGTGCTCCATACTGCCACTCAGTGGGATTCCTCGGGAGTAACGCAGAAAGTCATTTTGTGTAACAAACTATTACAATTTACAATCCAATGTATTTCTTGTATAGTATTCGTTGATTACTCTTCTGCGATCGCTTGGTTAGACAACAATGAAATTTCTAGGTTTTCCAACGTGATATCAATACAGTGTCAGTTATCACTCCTTGTACAAAGAACTTCAAAATCTGATGAATGTATCTATGGCATTCAATGTAACTGCTCTTACCGTTGCTATATCATGCTTTTATATGGTTGAGTACATATACAATTAAATGAAGCCACCTTCTATACAATTATAGTAAAAAGGAGCTCCATACTGCCACTCAGTGGGATTCCTCGGGAGTAACGCAGAAAGTCATTTTGTGTAACAAACTATTACAATATATAATTTCTTGTATAGTATTCATTGATTACTCTTTTCAATGATCTGTTGGTTACAGGATAGTGATATTTCTAGGTTTTACAAAGTGATATCAGTACAGTGTCAGTTATCACTCCTTGTATAAACAACTTCAAAATCGGATGAATGTATCTCTGGCATTCAATGTAACTGCTCTTACAGTTGCTATATCATGCTTTTATATGGTTGAGTACATATACAATGAAATGAAGCCACCTTCTATACAACTATAGCAAAAAGGTGCTCCATACTGCCACTCAGTGGGATTCCTCGAGAGTAACGCAGAAAGTCATTTTGTGTAACAAACTATTACAATTTAAAATCCAATGTATTTCTTGTATAGTATTCATTGATTACTCTTCTGTGAACTCTTGGTTAGACAACAGTGAAATTTCTACGTTTTACAAAGTGATATCAGTACAGTGTCAGTTGTCACTCCTTGTACAACCAACTTCAAAATCTGATAAATGTATCTCTTGCATTCAATGTAATTGCTCTTACAGTTGATATATCTTGATTTTATATGGTTGAGTACATATACAATTAAATGAAGCCACCTTCTATACAACTACAGTAAAAAGGTGCTCCATACTGCCACCCAGTGGGATTCTTCGGGAGTAACGCAGAAAGTCATGTTGTGTAACAAACTAATAAAATTTACAATCCAATGTATTTCTTGTATAGTATTCATTGATTACTCTTCTGCGATCTCTTGGTTAGACAACAGTGAAATTTCTAGGTTTTACAACGTGATATCAATACAGTGTCAGTAATCACTCCTTGTACAAAGAACTTCAAAATCTGATGAATGTATCTCTTGCATTCAATGTAACTGCTCTTACAGTTGCTATATCATGCTTTTCTATGGTTGAGTACATATACAATGAAATGAAGCCACCTTCTATACAACTGTAGTAAAAAGGAGCTCCATACTGCCACTCAGTGGGATTCCTCGGGAGTAACGCAATAAGTGTAACAAACTATTACAATATATAATTTCTTGTATAGTATTCATTGATTACTCTTTTCAATGATCTCTTGGTTACAGGATAGTGATATTTCTAGGTTTTACAAAGTGATATCAGTACAGTGTCAGTTATCACTCCTTGTACAAACAACTTCAAAATCTGATGAATGTATCTCTGGCATTCAATGTAACTGCTCTTACAGTTGCTATATCATGCTTTTATATGGTTGAATACATATACAATGAAATGAAGCCACCTTCTATACAACTATAGCAAAAAGGTGCTCCATACTGCCACTCAGTGGGATTCCTTGGGAGTAACGCAGAAAGTCATTTTGTGTAACAAACTATTACAATATATAATTTCTTGTATAGTATTCATTGATTACTCTTTTCAATGATCTGTTGGTTACAGGATACTGATATTTCTAGGTTTTACAAAGTGATATCAGTACAGTGTCAGTTATCACTCCTTGTACAACCAACTTCAAAATCTGATGAATGTATCTCTGGCATTCAATGTAACTCTTCTTACAGTTGCTATATCATGCTTTTATATGGTTGAGTACATATACAATGAAATGAAGCCACCTTCTATACAACTATAGCAAAAAGGTGCTCCATACTGCCACTCAGTGGGATTCCTCGGGAGTAACGCAGAAAGTCATTTTGTGTAACAAACTATTACAATATACAATTTCTTGTATAGTATTCATTGATTACTCTTTTCAATGATCTGTTGGTTACAGGATAGTGATATTTCTAGGTTTTACAAAGTGATATCAGTACAGTGTCAGTAATCACTCCTTGTACAACCAACTTCAAAATCTGATGAATGTATCTCTTGCATTCAATGTAACTGCTCTTACAGTTGCTATATCATGCTTTTCTATGGTTGAGTACATATACAATGAAATGAAGCCACCTTCTATACAACTGTAGTAAAAAGGAGCTCCATACTGCCACTCAGTGGGATTCCTCGGGAGTAACGCAATAAGTGTAACAAAATATTACAATATATAATTTCTTGTATAGTATTCATTGATTACTCTTTTCAATGATCTGTTGGTTACAGGATAGTGATATTTCTAGGTTTTACAAAGTGATATCAGTACAGTGTCAGTTATCACTCCTTGTACAAACAACTTCAAAATCTGATGAATGTATCTCTGGCATTCAATGTAACTGCTCTTACCGTTGCTATATCATGCTTTTATTTTGTTGAGTACATATACAATGAAATGAAGCCACCTTCTATACAACTATAGCAAAAAGGTGCTCCATACTGCCACTCAGTGGGATTCCTCGGGAGTAACGCAGAAAGTCATTTTGTGTAACAAACTATTACAATTTACAATCCAATGTATTTCTTGTATATTATTCATTGATTACTTTTCTGTGAACTCTTGGTTAGACAACAGTGAAATTTCTACGTTTTACAAAGTGATATCAGTACAGCGTCAGTTATCACTCCTTCTACAAAGAACTTCAAAATCTGATGAATGTATCTCTGGCATTCAATGTAACTGCTCTTACTGTGGCTATATCATGCTTTTATATGGTTGAGTACATATACAATTAAATGAAGCCACCTTCTATACAGCTGGAGGAAAAAGGTGCTCCATACTGCCACTCAGTGGGATTCCTCGGGAGTAACGCAGAAAGTCATTTTGTGTAACAAACTATTACAATATACAATTTCTTGTATAGTATTCATTGATTACTCTTTTCAATGATCTGTTGGTTACAGGATAGTGATATTTCTAGGTTTTACAAAGTGATATCAGTACAGTGTCAGTAATCACTCCTTGTACAACCAACTTCAAAATCTGATGAATGTATCTCTTGCATTCAATGTAACTGCTCTTACTGTTGCTATATCATGCTTTTATATGGTTGAGTACATATACAATGAAATGAAGCCACCTTCTATACAACTATAGCAAAAAGGTGCTCCATACTGCCACTCAGTGGGATTCCTCGGGAGTAACGCAGAAAGTCATTTTGTGTAACAAACTATTACAATTTACAATCCAATGTATTTCTTGTATAGTATTCATTGATTACTCTTCTGTGAACTCTTGGTTAGACAACAGTGAAATTTCTACGTTTTACAAAGTGATATCAGTACAGTGTCAGTTATCACTCCTTGTACAACCAACTTCAAAATCTGATGAATGTATCTCTTGCATTCAATGTAATTGCTCTTACAGTTGATATATCTTGATTTTATATGGTTGAGTACATATACAATAAAATGAAGCCACCTTCTATACAACTACAGTAAAAAGGTGCTCCATACTGCCACTCAGTGGGATTCCTCGGGAGTAACGCAGAAAGTCATTTTGTGTAACAAACTATTACAATTTACAATCCAATGTATTTCTTGTATAGTATTCATTGATTACTTTTCTGTGAACTCTTAATTAGACAACAGTGAAATTTCTACGTTTTACAAAGTGATATCAGTACAGTGTCAGTTATCACTCCTTGTACAAAGAACTTCAAAATCTGATGAATGTATCTCTCGCATTCAATGGAACTGCTCTTACTGTGGCTATATCATGCTTTTATATGGTTGAGTACATATACAATGAAATGAAGCCACCTTCTATACAACTATAGTAAAAAGGTGCTCCATACTGCCACACAGTGGGATTCCTCGTGAGTAACGCAGAAAGTCATTTTGTGTAACAAACTATTACAATATACAATTTCTTGTATAGTATTCATTGATTACTCTTTTCAATGATCTGTTGGTTACAGGATAGTGATATTTCTAGGTTTTACAAAGTGATATCAGTACAGTGTCAGTTATCACTCCTTGTACAAACAACTTCAAAATCTGATGAATGTATCTCTGGCACTCAATGTAACTGCTCTTACAGTTGCTATATCATGCTTTTATATGGTTGAGTACATATACAGTGAAATGAAGCCACCTTCTATACAACTATAGCAAAAAGGTGCTCCATACTGCCACTCAGTGGGATTCCTCGGGAGTAACGCAGAAAGTCATTTTGTGTAACAAACTATTACAATTTACAATCCAATGTATTTCTTGTATAGTATTCATTGATTACTCTTCTGCGATCTCTTGGTTAGACAACAGTGAAATTTCTAGGTTTTACAACGTGATATCAATACAGTGTCAGTAATCACTCCTTGTACAACCAACTTCAAAATCTGATGAATGTATCTCTTGCATTCAATGTAACTGCTCTTACAGTTGCTATATCATGCTTTTATATGGTTGAGTACATATACAATGAAATGAAGCCACCTTCTATACAACTATAGTAAAAAGGTGCTCCATACTGCCACTCAGTGGGATTCCTCGTGAGTAACGCAGAAAGTCATTTTGTGTAACAAACTATAACAATATACAATTTCTTGTATAGTATTCATTGATTACTCTTTTCAATGATCTCTTGGTTACAGGATAGTGATATTTCTAGGTTTTACAAAGTGATATCAGTACAGTGTCAGTTATCACTCCTTGTACAACCAACTTCAAAATCGGATGAATGTATCTCTTGCATTCAATGTAATTGCTCTTACAGTATATATATGTTGATTTTATATGGTTGAGTACATATACAATTAAATGAAGCCACCTTCTATACAACTACAGTAAAAAGGTGCTCCATACAGCCACTCAGTGGGATTCCTCGGGAGTAACGCAGAAAGTCATTTTGTGTAACAAACTATTATAATTTACAATCCAATATATTTCTTGTATAGTATTCATTGATTACTCTTCTGTGAACTCTTGGTTAGACAACAGTGAAATTTCTAGGTTTTACAAAGTGATATCAGTACAGTGTCAGTTATCACTCCTTGTACAAAGAACTTCAAAATCTGATGAATGTATCTCTGGCATTCAATGTAACTGCTCTTACAGTTGCTATATCATGCTTTTATATGGTTGAGTACATATACAATGAAATGAAGCCACCTTCTATACAACTATAGTAAAAAGGTGCTCCATACTGCCACTCAGTGGGATTCCTCGGGAGTAACGCAGAAAGTCATTTTGTGTAACAAACTATTACAATTTACAATCCAATGTATTTCTTCTATAGTATTCATTGATTACTCTTCTGCGATCTCTTGGTTAGACAACAGTGAAATTTCTAGGTTTTACAACGTGATATCAATACAGTGTCAGTAATCACTCCTTGTACAACCAACTTCAAAATCTGATGAATGTATCTCTTGCATTCAATGTAACTGCTCTTACAGTTGCTATATCATGCTTTTATATGGTTGAGTACATATACAATGAAATGAAGCCACCTTCTATACAACTATAGTAAAAAGGTGCTCCATACTTCCACTCAGTGGGATTCCTCGGGAGTAACGCAGAAAGTCAATTTGTGTAACAAACTATTACAATATACAATTTCTTGTATAGTATTCATTGATTACTCTTTTCAATGATCTGTTGGTTACAGGATAGTGATATTTCTAGGTTTTACAAAGTGATATCAGTACAGTGTCAGTTATCACTCCTTGTACAAACAACTTCAAAATCCGATGAATGTATCTCTGGCATTCAATGTAACTGCTCTTACAGTTGCTATATCATGCTTTTATATCGTTGAGTACATATACAATGAAATGAAGCCACCTTCTATACAACTATAGCAAAAAGGTGCTCCATACTGCCACTCAGTGGGATTCCTCGGGAGTAACGCAGAAATTCATTTTGTGTAACAAACTATTACAATTTACAATCCAATGTATTTCTTGTATAGTATTCATTGATTACTCTTCTGTGAACTCTTGGTTAGACAACAGTGAAATTTCTACGTTTTACAAAGTGATATCAGGACAGTGTCAGTTATCACTCCTTGTACAACCAACTTTAAAATCTGATGTTTGTATCTCTTGCATTCAATGTAACTGCTCTTACAGTTGCTATATCATGCTTTTATATGGTTGAGTACATATACAATGAAATGAAGCCACCTTCTATACAAGTATAGTAAAAAGGTGCTCCATACTGCCACTCAGTGGGATTCCTCGTGAGTAACGCAGAAAGTCATTTTGTGTAATAAACTATTACAATATACAATTTCTTGTATAGTATTCATTGATTACTCTTTTCAATGATCTGTTGGTTACAGGATAGTGATATTTCTAGGTTTTACAAAGTGATATCAGTACAGTGTCAGTTATCACTCCTTGTACAAACAACTTCAAAATCTGATGAATGTATCTCTGCCATTCAATGTAACTGCTCTTACAGTTGCTATATCATGCTTTTATATGGTTGAGTACATATACAATGAAATGAAGCCACCTTCTATACAACTATAGCAAAAAGGTGCTCCATACTGCCACTTAGTGGGATTCCTCGGGAGTAACGCAGAAAGTCATTTTGTGTAACAAACTATTATAATTTACAATCCAATGTATTTCTTGGATAGTTTTCATTGATTACTCTTCTGTGAACTCTTGGTTAGACAACAGTGAAATTTCTATGTTTTACAAAGTGATATCAGTACAGTGTAAGTTATCACTCCTTGTACAACCAACTTCAAAATCTGATGAATGTATCTCTTGCATTCAATGTAACTGCTCTTACCGTTGCTATATCATGCTTTTATATGGTTGAGTACATATACAATGAAATGAAGCCACCTTCTATACAACTACAGTAAAAAGGTGCTCCATACTGCCACTCAGTGGGATTCCTCGCGAGTAACGCAGAAAGTCATTTTGTGTAACAAACTATTACAATTTACAATCCAATGTATTTCTTGTATAGTATTCATTGATTACTCTTCTGCGATCTCTTGGTTAGACAACAGTGAAATTTCTAGGTTTTACAACGTGATATCAATACAGTGTCAGTAATCACTCCTTGTACAACCAACTTCAAAATCTGATTAATGTATCTCTTGCATTCAATGTAACTGCTCTTACAGTTGCTATATCATGCTTTTATATGGTTGAGTACATATACAATGAAATGAAGCCACCTTCTATACAACTATAGTAAAAAGGTGCTCCATACTGCCACTCAGTGGGATTCCTCGGGAGTAACGCAGAAAGTCAATTTGTGTAACAAACTATTACAATATACAATTTCTTGTATAGTATTCATTGATTACTCTTTTCAATGATCTGTTGGTTACAGGATAGTGATATTTCTAGGTTTTACAAAGTGATATCAGTACAGTGTCAGTTATCACTCCTTGTACAAACAACTTCAAAATCCGATGAATGTATCTCTGGCATTCAATGTAACTGCTCTTACAGTTGCTATATCATGCTTTTATATGGTTGAGTACATATACAATTAAATGAAGCCACCTTCTATACAACTATAGCAAAAAGGTGCTCCATCCTGCCACTCAGTGGGATTCCTCGGGAGTAACGCAGAAAGTCATTTTGTGTAACAAACTATTACAATTTACAATCCAATGTATTTCTTGTATAGTATTCATTGATTACTCTTCTGTGAACTCTTGGTTAGACAACAGTGGAATTTCTACATTTTACAAAGTGATATCAGTACAGTGTCAGTTATCACTCCTTGTACAAAAAACTTCAAAATCTGATGAATGTATCTCTGGCATTCAATGTAACTGCTCTTACAGTTGATATATCTTGATTTTATATGGTTGAGTACATATACAATGAAATGAAGCCACCTTCTATACAACTACAGTAAAAAGGTGCTCCATACTGCCACTCAGTGGGATTCCTCGGGAGTAACGCAGAAAGTCATTTTGTGTAACAAACTATTACAATTTACAATCCAATGTATTTCTTGTATAGTATTCGTTGATTACTCTTCTGCGATCGCTTGGTTAGAACCAGGGAAATTTCTAGGTTTTCCAACGTGATATCAATACAGTGTCAGTAATCACTCCTTGTACAAACAACTTTCTCTTGCATTCAATGTAACTGCTCTTGCATTCAATGTAACTGCTCTTACAGTTGCTATATCATGCTTTTATATGGTTGAGTACATATACAATGAAATGAAGCCACCTTCTATACAACTATAGTAAAAAGGAGCTCCATACTGCCACTCAGTGGGATTCCTCGGGAGTAACGCAGAAAGTCATTTTGTGTAACAAACTATTACAATATATAATTTCTTGTATAGTATTCATTGATTACTCTTTTCAATGATCTGTTGGTTACAGGATAGTGATATTTCTAGGTTTTACAAAATTATTTTAAGTACAGTGTCAGTTATCACTCCTTGTACAACCAACTTCAAAATCTGATGAATGTATCTCTGGCATTCAATGTAACTGCTCTTACAGTTGCTATATCATGCTTTTATATGGTTGAGTACATATACAATGAAATGAAGCCACCTTCTATACAACTATAGTAAAAAGGAGCTCCATACTGCCACTCAGTGGGATTCCTCGGGAGTAACGCAGAAAGTCATTTTGTGTAACAAACTATTACAATATATAATTTCTTGTATAGTATTCATTGATTACTCTTCTGTGAACTCTTGGTTAGACAACAGTGAAATTTCTACGTTTCACAAAGTGATATCAGTACAGTGTCAGTTATCACTCCTTGTACAAAGAACTTCAAAATCTGATGAATGTATCTCTGGCATTCAATGTAACTGCTCTTACATTTGCTATATCATGCTTTTATATGGTTGAGTACATATACAATGAAATGAAGCCACCTTCTATACAACTACAGTAAAAAGGTGCTCCATACTGCCACTCAGTGGGATTCCTCGGGAGTAACACAGAAAGTCATTTTGTGTAACAAACTATTACAATTTACAATCCAATGTATTTCTTGTATAGTATTCATTGATTACTCTTCTGTGAACTCTTGGTTAGACAACAGTGAAATTTCTGCGTTTTACAAAGTGATATCAGGACAGTGTCAGTTATCACTCCTTGTACAACCAACTTTAAAATCTGATGAATGTATCTCTTGCATTCAATGTAACTGCTCTTACAGTTGTTATATCATGCTTTTATATGGTTGAGTACATATACAATGAAATGAAACCACCTTCTATACAAGTATAGTAAAAAGGAGCTCCATACTGCCACTCAGTGGGATTCCTCGGGAGTAACGCAGAAAGTCATTTTGTGTAACAAACTATTACAATATATAATTTCTTGTATAGTATTCATTGATTACTCTTTTCAATGATCTGTTGGTTACAGGATAGTGATATTTGTAGGTTTTACAAAGTGATATCAGTACAGTGTCAGTTATCACTCCTTGTACAAACAACTTCAAAATCTGATGAATGTATCTCTGGCATTCAATGTAACTGCTCTTACTGTTGCTATATCATGCTTTTATTTGGTTGAGTACATATACAATGAAATGAAGCCACCTTCTATACAACTATAGCAAAAAGGTGCTCCATACTGCCACTCAGTGGGATTCCTCGGGAGTAACGCAGAAAGTCATTTTGTGTAACAAACTATTACAATTTACAATCCAATGTATTTCTTGTATAGTATTCATTGATTACTTTTCTGTGAACTCTTGGTTAGACAACAGTGAAATTTCTACCTTTTACAAAGTGATAGCAGTACAGTGTCAGTTATCACTCCTTGTACAAAGAACTTCAAAATCTGATGAATGTATCTCGCGCATTCAATGGAACTGCTCTCCTTTTATATGGTTGAGTACATATACAATTAAATGAAGCCACCTTCTATACAGCTGGAGGAAAAAGGTGCTCCATACTGCCACTCAGTGGGATTCCTCGGGAGTAACGCAGAAAGTCATTTTGTGTAACAAACTATTAAAATATACAATTTCTTGTATAGTATTCATTGATTACTCTTTTCAATGATCTGTTGGTTACAGGATAGTGATATTTCTAGGTTTTACAAAGTGATATCAGTACAGTGTCAGTTATCACTCCTTGTACAAACAACTTCAAAATCTGATGAATGTATCTCTGCCATTCAATGTAACTGCTCTTACAGTTGCTATATCATGCTTTTATATGGTTGAGTACATATACAATGAAATTAAGCCACCTTCTATACAACTATAGTAAAAAGGAGCTCCATACTGCCACTCAGTGGGATTCCTCAGGAGTAACGCAGAAAGTCATTTTGTGTAACAAACTATTACAATATATAATTTCTTGTATAGTATTCATTGATTACTCTTTTCAATGATCTGTTGGTTACAGGATAGTGATATTTCTAGGTTTTACAAAGTGATATCAGTACAGTGTCAGTTATCACTCCTTTTACAAACAACTTCAAAATCTGATGAATGTATCTCTGGCATTCAATGTAACTGCTCTTACTGTTGCTATATCATGCTTTTATTTGGTTGAGTACATATACAATGAAATGAAGGCTCCTTCTAAGCAACTATAGCAAAAAGGTGCTCCATACTGCCACTCAGTGGGATTCCTCGGGAGTAACGCAGAAAGTCATTTTTTGTAACAAACTATTACAATTTACAATCCAATGTATTTCTTGTATAGTATTCATAGATTACTCTTCTGTGAACCCTTGGTTAGACAACAGTGAAATTTCTACGTTTTACAAAGTGATATCAGTACAGTGTCAGTTATCACTCCTTGTACAACCAACTTCAAAATCTGATGAATGTATCTCTTGCATTCAATGTAATTGCTCTTACCGTTGCTATATCATTCTTTTATATGGTTGAGTACATATACAATGAAATGAAGCCACCTTCTATACAACTACAGTAAAAAGGTGCTCCATACTGCCACTCAGTGGGATTCCTCGGGAGTAACGCAGAAAGTCATTTTGTGTAACAAACTATTACAATTTACAATCCAATGTATTTCTTGTATAGTATTCATTGATTACTCTTCTGCGATCTCTTGGTTAGACAACAGTGAAATTTCTAGGTTTTACAACGTGATATCAATACAGTGTCAGTAATCACTCCTTGTACAACCAACTTCAAAATCTGATGAATGTATCTCTTGCATTCAATGTAACTGCTCTTACAGTTGCTATATCATGCTTTTATATAGTTGAGTACATATACAATGAAATGAAGCCACCTTCTATACAACTATAGTAAAAAGGTGCTCCATACTGCCACTCAGTGGGATTCCTCGGGAGTAACGCAGAAAGTCATTTTGTGTAACAAACTATTACAATATACAATTTCTTGTATAGTATTCATTGATTACTCTTTTCAATGATCTGTTGGTTACAGGATAGTGATATTTCTAGGTTTTACAAAGTGATATCAGTACAGTGTCAGTTATCACTCCTTGTACAAACAACTTCAAAATCTGATGAATGTATCTCTGCCATTCAATGTAACTGCTCTTACAGTTTCTATATCATGCTTTTATATGGTTGAGTACATATACAATGAAATGAAGCCACCTTCTATACAACTATAGCAAAAAGGTGCTCCATACTGCCACTCAGTGGGATTCCTCAGGAGTAACGCAGAAAGTCATTTTGTGTAACAAACTATTACAATATATAATTTCTTGTATAGTATTCATTGATTATTCTTTTCAATGATCTGTTGGTTACAGGATAGTGATATTTCTAGGTTTTACAAAGTGATATCAGTACAGTGTCAGTTATCACTCCTTGTACAAACAACTTCAAAATCTGATGAATGTATCTCTGGCATTCAATGTAACTGCTCTTACTGTTGCTATATCATGCTTTTATTTGGTTGAGTACATATACAATGAAATGAAGGCTCCTTCTAAGCAACTATAGCAAAAAGGTGCTCCATACTGCCACTCAGTGGGATTCCTCGGGAGTAACGCAGAAAGTCATTTTGTGTAACAAACTATTACAATTTACAATCCAATGTATTTCTTGTATAGTATTCATTGATTACTCTTCTGCGATCTCTTGGTTAGACAACAGTGAAATTTCTAGGTTTTACAACGTGATATCAATACAGTGTCAGTAATCACTCCTTGTACAACCCACTTCAAAATCTGATGAACGTATCTCTGGCATTTAATGTAAGTGCTCTTACAGTTGCTATATCATGCTTTTATATGGTTGAGTACATATACAATGAAATGAAGGCTCCTTCTAAGCAACTATAGCAAAAAGGTGCTCCATACTGCCACTCAGTGGGATTCCTCGGGAGTAACGCAGAAAGTCATTTTTTGTAACAAACTATTACAATTTACAATCCAATGTATTTCTTGTATAGTATTCATTGATTACTCTTCTGTGAACCCTTGGTTAGACAACAGTGAAATTTCTACGTTTTACAAAGTGATATCAGTACAGTGTCAGTTATCACTCCTTGTACAACCAACTTCAAAATCTGATGAATGTATCTCTTGCATTCAATGTAATTGCTCTTACCGTTGCTATATCATGCTTTTATATGGTTGAGTACATATACAATGAAATGAAGCCACCTTCTATACAACTACAGTAAAAAGGTGCTCCATACTGCCACTCAGTGGGATTCCTCGGGAGTAACGCAGAAAGTCATTTTGTGTAACAAACGATTACAATTTACAATCCAATGTATTTCTTGTATAGTATTCATTGATTACTCTTCTGCGATCTCTTGGTTAGACAACAGTGAAATTTCTAGGTTTTACAACGTGATATCAATACAGTGTCAGTAATCACTCCTTGTACAACCAACTTCAAAATCTGATGAATGTATCTCTTGCATTCAATGTAACTGCTCTTACAGTTGCTATATCATGCTTTTATATAGTTGAGTACATATACAATGAAATGAAGCCACCTTCTATACAACTATAGTAAAAAGGTGCTCCATACTGCCACTCAGTGGGATTCCTCGGGAGTAACGCAGAAAGTCATTTTGTGTAACAAACTATTACAATATACAATTTCTTGTATAGTATTCATTGATTACTCTTTTCAATGATCTGTTGGTTACAGATTAGTGATATTTCTAGGTTTTACAAAGTGATATCAGTACAGTGTCAGTTATCACTCCTTGTACAAACAACTTCAAAATCTGATGAATGTATCTCTGGCATTCAATGTAACTGCTCTTACAGTTGCTATATCATGCTTTTATATGGTTGAGTACATATACAATGAAATGAAGCCACCTTCTATACAACTATAGCAAAAAGGTGCTCCATACTGCCACTCAGTGGGATTCCTCGGGAGTAACGCAGAAATTCATTTTGTGTAACAAACTATTACAATTTACAATCCAATGTATTTCTTGTATAGTATTCATTGATTACTCGTCTGTGAACTCTTGGTTAGACAACAGTGAAATTTCTACGTTTTACAAAGTGATATCAGTACAGTGTCAGTTATCACTCCTTATACAACCAACTTCAAAATCTGATGAATGTATCTCTTGCATTCAATGTAATTGCTCTTACAGTTGATATATCTTGATTTTATATGGTTGAGTAGATATACAATTAAATGAAGCCACCTTCTATACAACTACAGTAAAAAGGTGCTCCATACTGCCACTCAGTGGGATTCCTCGGGAGTAACGCAGAAAGTCATTTTGTGTAACAAACTATTACAATTTACAATCCAATGTATTTCTTGTATAGTATTCATTGATTACTCTTCTGCGATCTCTTGGTTAGACAACAGTGAAATTTCTAGGTTTTACAACGTGATATCAATACAGTGTCAGTAATCACTCCTTGTACAACCCACTTCAAAATCTGATGAACGTATCTCTGGCATTTAATGTAACTGCTCTTACAGTTGCTATATCATGCTTTTATATGGTTGAGTACATATACAATGAAATGAAGGCTCCTTCTAAGCAACTATAGCAAAAAGGTGCTCCATACTGCCACTCAGTGGGATTCCTCGGGAGTAACGCAGAAAGTCATTTTTTGTAACAAACTATTACAATTTACAATCCAATGTATTTCTTGTATAGTATTCATTGATTACTCTTCTGTGAACCCTTGGTTAGACAACAGTGAAATTTCTACGTTTTACAAAGTGATATCAGTACAGTGTCAGTTATCACTCCTTGTACAACCAACTTCAAAATCTGATGAATGTATCTCTTGCATTCAATGTAATTGCTCTTACCGTTGCTATATCATGCTTTTATATGGTTGAGTACATATACAATGAAATGAAGCCACCTTCTATACAACTACAGTAAAAAGGTGCTCCATACTGCCACTCAGTGGGATTCCTCGGGAGTAACGCAGAAAGTCATTTTGTGTAACAAACGATTACAATTTACAATCCAATGTATTTCTTGTATAGTATTCATTGATTACTCTTCTGCGATCTCTTGGTTAGACAACAGTGAAATTTCTAGGTTTTACAACGTGATATCAATACAGTGTCAGTAATCACTCCTTGTACAACCAACTTCAAAATCTGATGAATGTATCTCTTGCATTCAATGTAACTGCTCTTACAGTTGCTATATCATGCTTTTATATAGTTGAGTACATATACAATGAAATGAAGCCACCTTCTATACAACTATAGTAAAAAGGTGCTCCATACTGCCACTCAGTGGGATTCCTCGGGAGTAACGCAGAAAGTCATTTTGTGTAACAAACTATTACAATATACAATTTCTTGTATAGTATTCATTGATTACTCTTTTCAATGATCTGTTGGTTACAGGATAGTGATATTTCTAGGTTTTACAAAGTGATATCAGTACAGTGTCAGTTATCACTCCTTGTACAAACAACTTCAAAATCTGATGAATGTATCTCTGGCATTCAATGTAACTGCTCTTACAGTTGCTATATCATGCTTTTATATGGTTGAGTACATATACAATGAAATGAAGCCACCTTCTATACAACTATAGCAAAAAGGTGCTCCATACTGCCACTCAGTGGGATTCCTCGGGAGTAACGCAGAAATTCATTTTGTGTAACAAACTATTACAATTTACAATCCAATGTATTTCTTGTATAGTATTCATTGATTACTCTTCTGTGAACTCTTGGTTAGACAACAGTGAAATTTCTACGTTTTACAAAGTGATATCAGTACAGTGTCAGTTATCACTCCTTATACAACCAACTTCAAAATCTGATGAATGTATCTCTTGCATTCAATGTAATTGCTCTTACAGTTGATATATCTTGATTTTATATGGTTGAGTAGATATACAATTAAATGAAGCCACCTTCTATACAACTACAGTAAAAAGGTGCTCCATACTGCCACTCAGTGGGATTCCTCGGGAGTAACGCAGAAAGTCATTTTGTGTAACAAACTATTACAATTTACAATCCAATGTATTTCTTGTATAGTATTCATTGATTACTCTTCTGCGATCTCTTGGTTAGACAAACGTGAAATTTCTAGGTTTTACAACGTGATATCAATACAGTGTCAGTAATCACTCCTTGTACAACCAACTTCAAAATCTGATGAATGTATCTCTTGCATTCAATGTAACAGCTCTTACAGTTGCTATATCATGCTTTTATATGGTTGAGTACATATACAATGAAATGAAGCCACCTTCTATACAACTATAGTAAAAAGGAGCTCCATACTGCCACTCAGTGGGATTCCTCGGGAGTAACGCAGAAAGTCATTTTGTGTAACAAACTATTACAATATATAATTTCTTGTATAGTATTCATTGATTACTCTTTTCAATGATCTGTTGGTTACAGGATAGTGATATTTCTAGGTTTTACAAAGTGATATCAGTACAGTGTCAGTTATCACTCCTTGTACAAACAACTTCAAAATCTGATGAATGTATCTCTGGCATTCAATGTAACTGCTCTTACAGTAGCTATATCATGCTTTTATATGGTTGAGTACATATACAATGAAATGAAGCCACCTTCTATACAACTATAGAAAAAGGTGCTCCATACTGCCACTCAGTGGGATTCCTCGGGAGTAACGCAGAAATTCATTTTTTGTAACAAACTATTACAATTTACAATCCAATGTATTTCTTGTATAGTATTCATTGATTACTCTTCTGTGAACTCTTGGTTAGACAACAGTGAAATTTCTACGTTTTACAAAGTGATATCAGTACAGTGTCAGTTATCACTCCTTATACAACCAACTTCAAAATCTGATGAATGTATCTCTTGCATTCAATGTAATTGCTCTTACAGTTGATATATCTTGATTTTATATGGTTGAGTAGATATACAATTAAATGAAGCCACCTTCTATACAACTACAGTAAAAAGGTGCTCCATACTGCCACTCAGTGGGATTCCTCGGGAGTAACGCAGAAAGTCATTTTGTGTAACAAACTATTACAATTTACAATCCAATGTATTTCTTGTATAGTATTCATTGATTACTCTTCTGCGATCTCTTGGTTAGACAACAGTGAAATTTCTAGGTTTTACAACGTGATATCAATACAGTGTCAGTAATCACTCCTTGTACAACCCACTTCAAAATCTGATGAACGTATCTCTGGCATTTAATGTAACTGCTCTTACAGTTGCTATATCATGCTTTTATATGGTTGAGTACATATACAATGAAATGAAGGCTCCTTCTAAGCAACTATAGCAAAAAGGTGCTCCATACTGCCACTCAGTGGGATTCCTCGGGAGTAACGCAGAAAGTCATTTTTTGTAACAAACTATTACAATTTACAATCCAATGTATTTCTTGTATAGTATTCATTGATTACTCTTCTGTGAACCCTTGGTTAGACAACAGTGAAATTTCTACGTTTTACAAAGTGATATCAGTACAGTGTCAGTTATCACTCCTTGTACAACCAACTTCAAAATCTGATGAATGTATCTCTTGCATTCAATGTAATTGCTCTTACCGTTGCTATATCATGCTTTTATATGGTTGAGTACATATACAATGAAATGAAGCCACCTTCTATACAACTACAGTAAAAAGGTGCTCCATACTGCCACTCAGTGGGATTCCTCGGGAGTAACGCAGAAAGTCATTTTGTGTAACAAACGATTACAATTTACAATCCAATGTATTTCTTGTATAGTATTCATTGATTACTCTTCTGCGATCTCTTGGTTAGACAACAGTGAAATTTCTAGGTTTTACAACGTGATATCAATACAGTGTCAGTAATCACTCCTTGTACAACCAACTTCAAAATCTGATGAATGTATCTCTTGCATTCAATGTAACTGCTCTTACAGTTGCTATATCATGCTTTTATATAGTTGAGTACATATACAATGAAATGAAGCCACCTTCTATACAACTATAGTAAAAAGGTGCTCCATACTGTCACTCAGTGGGATTCCTCGGGAGTAACGCAGAAAGTCATTTTGTGTAACAAACTATTACAATATACAATTTCTTGTATAGTATTCATTGATTACTCTTTTCAATGATCTGTTGGTTACAGATTAGTGATATTTCTAGGTTTTACAAAGTGATATCAGTACAGTGTCAGTTATCACTCCTTGTACAAACAACTTCAAAATCTGATGAATGTATCTCTGGCATTCAATGTAACTGCTCTTACAGTTGCTATATCATGCTTTTATATGGTTGAGTACATATACAATGAAATGAAGCCACCTTCTATACAACTATAGCAAAAAGGTGCTCCATACTGCCACTCAGTGGGATTCCTCGGGAGTAACGCAGAAATTCATTTTGTGTAACAAACTATTACAATTTACAATCCAATGTATTTCTTGTATAGTATTCATTGATTACTCTTCTGTGAACTCTTGGTTAGACAACAGTGAAATTTCTACGTTTTACAAAGTGATATCAGTACAGTGTCAGTTATCACTCCTTATACAACCAACTTCAAAATCTGATGAATGTATCTCTTGCATTCAATGTAATTGCTCTTACAGTTGATATATCTTGATTTTATATGGTTGAGTAGATATACAATTAAATGAAGCCACCTTCTATACAACTACAGTAAAAAGGTGCTCCATACTGCCACTCAGTGGGATTCCTCGGGAGTAACGCAGAAAGTCATTTTGTGTAACAAACTATTACAATTTACAATCCAATGTATTTCTTGTATAGTATTCATTGATTACTCTTCTGCGATCTCTTGGTTAGACAACAGTGAAATTTCTAGGTTTTACAACGTGATATCAATACAGTGTCAGTAATCACTCCTTGTACAACCAACTTCAAAATCTGATGAATGTATCTCTTGCATTCAATGTAACAGCTCTTACAGTTGCTATATCATGCTTTTATATGGTTGAGTACATATACAATGAAATGAAGCCACCTTCTATACAACTATAGTAAAAAGGAGCTCCATACTGCCACTCAGTGGGATTCCTCGGGAGTAACGCAGAAAGTCATTTTGTGTAACAAACTATTACAATATATAATTTCTTGTATAGTATTCATTGATTACTCTTTTCAATGATCTGTTGGTTACAGGATAGTGATATTTCTAGGTTTTACAAAGTGATATCAGTACAGTGTCAGTTATCACTCCTTGTACAAACAACTTCAAAATCTGATGAATGTATCTCTGGCATTCAATGTAACTGCTCTTACCGTTGCTATATCATGCTTTTATTTGGTTGAGTACATATACAATGAAATGAAGCCACCTTCTATACAACTATAGCAAAAAGGTGCTCCATACTGCCACTCAGTGGGATTCCTCAGGAGTAACGCAGAAAGTCATTTTGTGTAACAAACTATTACAATTTACAATCCAATGTATTTCTTGCATAGTATTCGTTGATTACTCTTCTGCGATCGCTTGGTTAGACAACAGTGAAATTTCTAGGTTTTCCAACGTGATATCAATACAGTGTCAGTAATCACTCCTTGTACAACCCACTTCAAAATCTGATGAACGTATCTCTTGCATTCAATGTAACTGCTCTTACAGTTGCTATATCATGCTTTTATATGGTTGAGTACATATACAATTAAATGAAGCCAACTTCTATACAACTATAGTAAAAAGGAGCTCCATACTGCCACTCAGTGGGATTCCTCGGGAGTAACGCAGAAAGTCATTTTGTGTAACAAACTATTACAATATATAATTTCTTGTATAGTATTCATTGATTACTCTTTTCAATGATCTGTTGGTTACAGGATAGTAATATTTCTAGGTTTTACAAAGTGATATCAGTACAGTGTCAGTTATCACTCCTTGTACAACCAACTTCAAAATCTGATGAATGTATCTCTGGCATTCAATGTAACTCTTCTTACAGTTGCTATATCATGCTTTTATATGGTTGAGTACATATACAATGAAATGAAGCCACCTTCTATACAACTATAGCAAAAAGGTGCTCCATACTGCCTCTCAGTGAGATTCCTCGGGAGTAACGCAGAAAGTTATTTTGTGTAACAAACGATTACAATTTACAATCCAATGTATTTCTTGTATAGTATTCATTGATTACTCTTCTGTGAACTCTTGGTTAGACAACAGTGAAATTTCTACGTTTTACAAAGTGATATCAGTACAGTGTCAGTTATCACTCCTTGTACAAAGAACTTCAAAATCTGATGAATGTATCTCTGCCATTCAATGTAACTGCTCTTACAGTTGCTATATCATGCTTTTATATGGTTGAGTACATATACAATGAAATGAAGCCACCTTCTATACAACTATAGCAAAAAGGTGCTCCATACTGCCACTCAGTGGGATTCCTCGGGAGTAACGCAGAAAGTCATTTTGTGTAACAAACTATTACAATTTACAATCCAATGTATTTCTTGTATAGTATTCATTGATTACTCTTCTGCGATCTCTTGGTTAGACAACAGTGAAATTTCTAGGTTTTACAACTTGATATCAATACAGTGTCAGTAATCACTCCTTGTACAACCAACTTCAAAATCTGATGAATGTATCTCTTGCATTCAATGTAACTGCTCTTACAGTTGCTATATCATGCTTTTATATGGTTGAGTACATATACAATGAAATGAAGCCACCTTCTATACAACTATAGTAAAAATGAGCTCCATACTGCCACTCAGTGGGATTCCTCGGGAGTAACGCAGAAAGTCATTCTGTGTAACAAACTATTACAATATATAATTTCTTGTATAGTATTCATTGATTACTCTTTTCAATGATCTGTTGGTTACAGGATAGTGATATTTCTAGGTTTTACAAAGTGATATCAGTACAGTGTCAGTTATCACTCCTTGTACAAACAACTTCAAAATCTGATGAATGTATCTCTGGCATTCAATGTAACTGCTCTTACCGTTGCTATTTCATGCTTTTATTTGGTTGAGTACATAGACAATGAAATGAAGCCACCTTCTATACAACTATAGCAAAAAGGTGCTCCATACTGCCACTCAGTGGGATTCCTCGGGAGTAACGCAGAAAGTCATTTTGTGTAACAAACTATTACAATTTACAATCCAATGTATTTCTTGTATAGTATTCATTGATTACTTTTCTGTGAACTCTTGGTTAGACAACAGTGAAATTTCTACGTTTTACAAAGTGATATCAGTACAGTGTCAGTTATCACTCCTTGTACAAAGAACTTCAAAATCTGATGAATGTATCTCTCGCATTCAATGGAACTGCTCTTACTGTGGCTATATCATGCTTTTATATGGTTGAGTACATATACAATTAAATGAAGCCACCTTCTATACAGCTGGAGGAAAAAGGTGCTCCATACTGCCACTCAGTGGGATTCCTCGGGAGTAACGCAGAAAGTCATTTTGTGTAACAAACTATTATAATTTACAATCAAATGTATTTCTTGTATAGTATTCATTGATTACTCTTCTGTGAACCCTTTGGTTAGACAACAGTGAAATTTCTACATTTTACAAAGTGATATCAGTACAGTGTCAGTTATCACTCCTTGTACAAACAACTTCAAAATCTGATGAATGTATCTCTTGCATTCAATGTAATTGCTCTTACAGTTGATATATCTTGATTTTATATGGTTGAGTTCATATACAATTAAATGAAGCCACCTTCTATACAACTACAGTAAAAAGGTGCTCCATACTGCCACTCAGTGGGATTCCTCGGGAGTAACGCAGAAAGTCATTTTGTGTAACAAACTATTACAATTTACAATCCAATGTATTTCTTGTATAGTATTCGTTGATTACACTTCTGCGATCGCTTGGTTAGACAACAGTGAAATTTCTAGGTTTTCCAACGTGATATCAATACAGTGTCAGTAATCACTCCTTGTACAAAAAACTTCAAAATCTGATGAATGTATCTCTGGCATTCAATGTAACTGCTCTTACAGTTGCTATATCATGCTTTTATATGGTTGAGTACATATACAATGAAATGAAGCCACCTTCTATACAACTATAGTAAAAAGGAGCTCCATACTGCCACTCAGTGGGATTCCTCGGGAGTAACGCAGAAAGTCATTTTGTGTAACAAACTATTACAATATATAATTTCTTGTATAGTATTCATTGATTACTCTTTTCAATGATCTGTTGGTTAAAGGATAGTGATATTTCTAGGTTTTACAAAGTGATATCAGTACAGTGTCAGTTATCACTCCTTGTACAACCAACTTCAAAATCTGATGAATGTATCTCTGGCATTCAATGTAACTCTTCTTACAGTTGCTATATCATGCTTTTATATGGTTGAGTACATATACAATGAAATGAAGCCCCCTTCTATACAACTATAGCAAAAAAGTGCTCCATACTGCCACTCAGTGGGATTCCTCGGGAGTAACGCAGAAAGTCATTTTGTGTAACAAACTATTACAATTTACAATCCAATGTATTTCTTGTATAGTATTCATTGATTACTCTTCTGTGAACTCTTGGTTAGAAAACAGTGAAATTTCTACGTTTTACAAAGTGATATCAGTACAGTGTCAGTTATCACTCCTTGTACAAAGAACTTCAAAATCTGATGAATGTATCTCTGGCATTCAATGTAACTGCTCTTACAGTTGCTATATCATGCTTTTATATGGTTGAGTACATATACAATGAAATGAAGCCACCTTCTATACAACTATAGCAAAAAGGTGCTCCATACTGCCACTCAGTGGGATTCCTCGGGAGTAACACAGAAAGTCATTTTGTGTAACAAACTATTACAATTTACAATCTAATGTATTTCTTGTATTATATTCATTGATTACTCTTCTGTGAACTCTTGGTTAGACAACAGTGAAATTTCTACGTTTTACAAAGTGATATCAGGACAGTGTCAGTTATCACTCCTTGTACAACCAACTTTAAAATCTGATGAATGTATCTCTTGCATTCAATGTAACTGCTCTTAGAGTTGTTATATCATGCTTTTATATGGTTGAGTACATATACAATGAAATGAAACCACCTTCTATACAAGTATAGTAAAAAGGAGCTCCATACTGCCACTCAGTGGGATTCCTCGTGAGTAACGCAGAAAGTCATTTTGTGTAACAAACTATTACAATATACAATTTCTTGTATAGTATTCATTGATTACTCTTTTCAATGATCTGTTGGTTACAGGATAGTGATATTTCTAGGTTTTACAAAGTGATATCAGTACAGTGTCAGTTATCACTCCTTGTACAAACAACTTCAAAATCTGATGAATGTATCTCTCTCATTCAATGTAACTGCTCTTACAGTTGCTATATCATGCTTTTATATGGTTGAGTACATATACAATGAAATGAAGCCACCTTCTATACAACTATAGCAAAAAGGTGCTCCATACTGCCACTTAGTGGGATTCCTCGGGAGTAACGCAGAAAGTCATTTTGTGTAACAAACTATTACAATTTACAATCCAATGTATTTCTTGGATAGAATTCATTGATTACTCTTCTGTGAACTCTTGGTTAGACAACAGTGAAATTTCTACCTTTTACAAAGTGATATCAGTACAGTGTCAGTTATCACTCCTTGTACAACCAACTTCAAAATCTGATGAATGTATCTCTTACATTCAATGTAATTGCTCTTACTGTTGCTATATCATGCTTTTATATGGTTGAGTACATATACAATGAAATGAAGCCACCTTCTATACAACTACAGTAAAAAGGTGCTCCATACTGCCACTCAGTGGGATTCCTCGCGAGTAACGCAGAAAGTCATTTTGTGTAACAAACTATTACAATTTACAATCCAATGTATTTCTTGTATAGTCTTCATTGATTACTCTTCTGCGATCTCTTGGTTAGACAACAGTGAAATTTCTAGGTTTTACAACGTGATATCAATACAGTGTCAGTAATCACTCCTTGTACAACCAACTTCAAAATCTGATGAATGTATCTCTTGCATTCAATGTAACTGCTCTTACAGTTGCTATATCATGCTTTTATATGGTTGAGTACATATACAATGAAATGAAGCCACCTTCTATACAAATACAGTAAAAAGGTGCTCCATACTGCCACTCAGTGGGATTCCTCGAGAGTAACGCAGAAAGTCATTTTGTGTAACAAACTATTACAATTTACAATCCAATGTATTTCTTGTATAGTATTCGTTGATTACTCTTCTGCGATCGCTTGGTTAGACAACAGTGAAATTTCTAGGTTTTCCAACGTGATATCAATACACTGTCAGTAATCACTCCTTGTACAACCCACTTCAAAATCTGATGAACGTATCTCTTGCATTCAATGTAACTGCTCTTACAGTTGCTATATCATGCTTTTATATGGTTGAGTACATATACAATGAAATGAAGCCACCTTCTATACAACTATAGCAAAAAGGTGCTCCATACTGCCTCTCAGTGAGATTCCTCGGGAGTAACGCAGAAAGTTATTTTGTGTAACAAACGATTACAATTTACAATCCAATGTATTTCTTGTATAGTATTCATTGATTACTCTTCTGTGAACTCTTGGTTAGACAACAGTGAAATTTCTACGTTTTACAAAGTGATATCAGTACAGTGTCAGTTATCACTCCTTGTACAAAGAACTTCAAAATCTGATGAATGTATCTCTGCCATTCAATGTAACTGCTCTTACAGTTGCTATATCATGCTTTTATATGGTTGAGTACATATACAATGAAATGAAGCCACCTTCTATACAACTATAGCAAAAAGGTGCTCCATACTGCCACTCAGTGGGATTCCTCGGGAGTAACGCAGAAAGTCATTTTGTGTAACAAACTATTACAATTTACAATCCAATGTATTTCTTGTATAGTATTCATTGATTACTCTTCTGCGATCTCTTGGTTAGACAACAGTGAAATTTCTAGGTTTTACAACTTGATATCAATACAGTGTCAGTAATCACTCCTTGTACAACCAACTTCAAAATCTGATGAATGTATCTCTTGCATTCAATGTAACTGCTCTTACAGTTGCTATATCATGCTTTTATATGGTTGAGTACATATACAATGAAATGAAGCCACCTTCTATACAACTATAGTAAAAAGGAGCTCCATACTGCCACTCAGTGGGATTCCTCGGGAGTAACGCAGAAAGTCATTTTGTGTAACAAACTATTACAATATATAATTTCTTGTATAGTATTCATTGATTACTCTTTTCAATGATCTGTTGGTTACAGGATAGTGATATTTCTAGGTTTTACAAAGTGATATCAGTACAGTGTCAGTTATCACTCCTTGTACAAACAACTTCAAAATCTGATGAATGTATCTCTGGCATTCAATGTAACTGCTCTTACCGTTGCTATTTCATGCTTTTATTTGGTTGAGTACATAGACAATGAAATGAAGCCACCTTCTATACAACTATAGCAAAAAGGTGCTCCATACTGCCACTCAGTGGGATTCCTCGGGAGTAACGCAGAAAGTCATTTTGTGTAACAAACTATTACAATTTACAATCCAATGTATTTCTTGGATAGTATTCATTGATTACTCTTCTGTGAACTCTTGGTTAGACAACAGTGAAATTTCTACCTTTTACAAAGTGATATCAGTACAGTGTCAGTTATCACTCCTTGTACAAAGAACTTCAAAATCTGATGAATGTATCTCTCGCATTCAATGGAACTGCTCTTACTGTGGCTATATCATGCTTTTATATGGTTGAGTACATATACAATTAAATGAAGCCACCTTCTATACAGCTGGAGGAAAAAGGTGCTCCATACTGCCACTCAGTGGGATTCCTCGGGAGTAACGCAGAAAGTCATTTTGTGTAACAAACTATTATAATTTACAATCAAATGTATTTCTTGTATAGTATTCATTGATTACTCTTCTGTGAACCCTTTGGTTAGACAACAGTGAAATTTCTACATTTTACAAAGTGATATCAGTACAGTGTCAGTTATCACTCCTTGTACAAACAACTTCAAAATCTGATGAATGTATCTCTTGCATTCAATGTAATTGCTCTTACAGTTGATATATCTTGATTTTATATGGTTGAGTTCATATACAATTAAATGAAGCCACCTTCTATACAACTACAGTAAAAAGGTGCTCCATACTGCCACTCAGTGGGATTCCTCGGGAGTAACGCAGAAAGTCATTTTGTGTAACAAACTATTACAATTTACAATCCAATGTATTTCTTGTATAGTATTCGTTGATTACACTTCTGCGATCGCTTGGTTAGACAACAGTGAAATTTCTAGGTTTTCCAACGTGATATCAATACAGTGTCAGTAATCACTCCTTGTACAAAAAACTTCAAAATTTGATGAATGTATCTCTGGCATTCAATGTAACTGCTCTTACAGTTGCTATATCATGCTTTTATATGGTTGAGTACATATACAATGAAATGAAGCCACCTTCTATACAACTATAGTAAAAAGGAGCTCCATACTGCCACTCAGTGGGATTCCTCGGGAGTAACGCAGAAAGTCATTTTGTGTAACAAACTATTACAATATATAATTTCTTGTATAGTATTCATTGATTACTCTTTTCAATGATCTGTTGGTTAAAGGATAGTGATATTTCTAGGTTTTACAAAGTGATATCAGTACAGTGTCAGTTATCACTCCTTGTACAACCAACTTCAAAATCTGATGAATGTATCTCTGGCATTCAATGTAACTCTTCTTACAGTTGCTATATCATGCTTTTATATGGTTGAGTACATATACAATGAAATGAAGCCACCTTCTATACAACTATAGCAAAAAAGTGCTCCATACTGCCACTCAGTGGGATTCCTCGGGAGTAACGCAGAAAGTTATTTTGTGTAACAAACTATTACAATTTACAATCCAATGTATTTCTTGTATAGTATTCATTGATTACTCTTCTGTAAACTCTTGGTTAGAAAACAGTGAAATTTCTACGTTTTACAAAGTGATATCAGTACAGTGTCAGTTATCACTCCTTGTACAAAGAACTTCAAAATCTGATGAATGTATCTCTGGCATTCAATGTAACTGCTCTTACAGTTGTTATATCATGCTTTTATATGGTTGAGTACATATACAATGAAATGAAACCACCTTCTATACAAGTATAGTAAAAAGGAGCTCCATACTGCCACTCAGTGGGATTCCTCGTGAGTAATGCAGAAAGTCATTTTGTGTAACAAACTATTACAATATACAATTTCTTGTATAGTATTCATTGATTACTCTTTTCAATGATCTGTTGGTTACAGGATAGTGATATTTCTAGGTTTTACAAAGTGATATCAGTACAGTGTCAGTTATCACTCCTTGTACAAACAACTTCAAAATCTGATGAATGTATCTCTGCCATTCAATGTAACTGCTCTTACAGTTGCTATATCATGCTTTTATATGGTTGAGTACATATACAATGAAATGAAGCCACCTTCTATACAACTATAGCAAAAAGGTGCTCCATACTGCCACTTAGTGGGATTCCTCGGGAGTAACGCAGAAAGTCATTTTGTGTAACAAACTATTACAATTTACAATCCAATGTATTTCTTGTATAGTATTCGTTGATTACTCTTCTGCGATCGCTTGGTTAGACAACAGTGAAATTTCTAGGTTTTCCAACGTGATATCAATACAGTGTCAGTAATCACTCCTTGTACAACCCACTTCAAAATCTGATGAACGTATCTCTTGCATTCAATGTAACTGCTCTTACAGTTGCTATATCATGCTTTTATATGGTTGAGTACATATACAATGAAATGAAGCCACCTTCGATACAACTATAGCAAAAAGGTGCTCCATACTGCCACTTAGTGGGATTCCTCGGGAGTAACGCAGAAAGTCATTTTGTGTAACAAACTATTACAATTTACAATCCAATGTATTTCTTGGATAGTATTCATTGATTACTCTTCTGTGAACTCTTGGTTAGACAACAGTGAAATTTCTACCTTTTACAAAGTGATATCAGTACAGTGTCAGTTATCACTCCTTGTACAACCAACTTCAAAATCTGATGAATGTATCTCTTACATTCAATGTAATTGCTCTTACTGTTGCTATATCATGCTTTTATATGGTTGAGTACATATACAATGAAATGAAGCCACCTTCTATACAACTACAGTAAAAAGGTGCTCCATACTGCCACTCAGTGGGATTCCTCGGGAGTAACGCAGAAAGTCATTTTGTGTAACAAACTATTACAATTAACAATCCAATGTATTTCTTGTATAGTATTCATTGATTACTCTTCTGCGATCTCTTGGTTAGACAACAGTGAAATGTCTAGGTTTTACAACGTGATATCAATACAGTGTCAGTAATCCCTCCTTGTACAACCAACTTCAAAATCGGATGAATGTATCTCTGGCATTCAATGTAACCTAGAAATATCACCATCCTGTAATCATCAGATCACTGAAAAGAGTAATCAATGAATACTATACAAGAAATTGTATATTGTAATAGTTTGTTTCACAAAATGACTTTCTGCGTTACTCCCGAGGAATCCCACTGAGTGGCAGTATGGAGCTCCTTTTTACTATAGTTCTATAGAAGGTGGCTTCATTTCATTGTATATGTACTCAACCATATAAAAGGATGATATAGCAACTGTAAGAGCAGTTACATTGAATGCAAGAGATACATTCATCAGATTTTGAAGTTGTTTGTACAAGGAGTGATAACTGACACTGTACTGATATCACTTTGTAAAACCTAGAAATATCACTATCCTGTAACCAACAGATCATTGAAAAGAGTAATCAATGAATACTATACAAGAAATTGTATATTTTAATAGTTTGTTACACAAAATGACTTTCTACGCTACTCCCGAGGAATCCCACTGAGTGGCAGTATGGAGCACCTTTTTGCTATAGTTGTATAGAAGGTGGCTTCATTTCATTGTATATGTACTCAACCATATAAAAGGATGATATAGCAACTGTAAGACCAGTTACATTGAATGCCAGAGATACATTCATCCGATTTTGAAGTTGTTTGTACAAGGAGTGATAACTGACACTGTACTGATATCACTTTGTAAAACCTAGAAATATCACTATCCTGTAACCAACAGATCATTGAAAAGAGTAATCAATGAATACTATACAAGAAATTATATATTGTAATAGTTTGTTACACAAAATGACTTTCTGCGTTACTCCCGAGGAATCCCACTGAGTGGCAGTATGGAGCTCCTTTTTGCTATAGTTGTATAGAAGGTGGCTTCATTTCATTGTATATGTACTCAACCATATAAAAGCATGATATAGCAACTGTAAGAAGAGTTACATTGAATGCCAGAGATACATTCATCAGATTTTGAAGTTGTTTGTACAAGGAGTGATAACTGACACTGTACTGATATCAGTTTGTAAAACCTAGAAATATCACTATCCTGTAACCAACAGATCATTGAAAAGAGTAATCAATGAATACTGTACAAGAAATTGTATATTGTAATAGTTTGTTACACAAAATGACTTTCTGCGTTACTCCCGAGGAATCCCACTGAGTGGCAGTATGGAGCACCTTTTTACTATAGTTGTATAGAAGGTGGCTTCATTTCATTGTATATGTACTCAACCATATAAAAGCATGATATAGCAACTGTAAGAGCAGTTACATTGAATGCAAGAGATACATTCATCAGATTTTGAAGTTGGTTGGACAAGGAGTGATTACTGACACTGTATTGATATCACGTTGTAAAACCTAGAAATTTCACTGTTGTCTAACCAAGAGATCGCAGAAGAGTAATCAATGAATACTATACAAGAAATACATTGGATTGTAAATTGTAATAGTTTGTTACACAAAATGACTTTCTGCGTTACTCGCGAGGAATCCCACTGAGTGGCAGTATGGAGCACCTTTTTACTGTAGTTGTATAGAAGGTGGCTTCATTTCATTGTATATGTACTCAACCATATAAAAGCATGATATAGCAATGGTAAGAGCAGTTACATTGAATGCAAGAGATACATTCATCAGATTTTGAAGTTGGTTGTACAAGGAGTGATAACTGATACTGTACTGATATCACTTTGTAAAAGGTAGAAATTTCACTGTTGTCTAACCAAGAGTTCACAGAAGAGTAATCAATGAATACTATCCAAGAAATACATTGGATTGTAAATTGTAATAGTTTGTTACACAAAATGACTTTCTGCGTTACTCCCGAGGAATCCCACTAAGTGGCAGTATGGAGCACCTTTTTGCTATAGTTGTATAGAAGGTGGCTTCATTTCATTGTATATGTACTCAACCATATAAAAGCATGATATAGCAACTGTAAGAGCAGTTACATTGAATGGCAGAGATACATTCATCAGATTTTGAAGTTGTTTGTACAAGGAGTGATAACTGACACTGTACTGATATCACTTTGTAAAACCTAGAAATATCACTATCCTGTAACCAACAGATCATTGAAAAGAGTAATCAATGAATACTATACAAGAAATTGTATATTGTAATAGTTTGTTACACAAAATGACTTTCTGCGTTACTCACGAGGAATCCCACTGAGTGGCAGTATGGAGCTCCTTTTTACTATACTTGTATAGAAGGTGGTTTCATTTCCTTGTATATGTACTCAACCATATAAAAGCATGATATAACAACTGTAAGAGCAGTTACATTGAATGCAAGAGATACATTCATCAGATTTTAAAGTTGGTTGTACAAGGAGTGATAACTGACACTGTCCTGATATCACTTTGTAAAACGTAGAAATTTCACTGTTGTCTAACCAAGAGTTCACAGAAGAGTAATCAATGAATACTATACAAGAAATACATTGGATTGTAAATTGTAATAGTTTGTTACACAAAATGACTTTCTGTGTTACTCCCGAGGAATCCCACTGAGTGGCAGTATGGAGCACCTTTTTGCTATAGTTGTATAGAAGGTGGCTTCATTTCATTGTATATGTACTCAACCATATAAAAGCATGATATAGCATGATATTCCAGGCAGCATTTGTTGGTAATATAGTGTATTGATGTGAATGTGCTCGCAGGTTGTTCTGAGACAGACACAAGCTCTGCCTATGTATATAATGGTAGACCCGGTCTCGCTGACCGCATCAAATTGACAGTGAGATATGGCGTGTTTCTTGGGAACTAGGGATGGGTGATGTTTCTCTAGGGCTTCGTCGTCATAGATGAAGCCTAAGTTTTCCTTATGGGTACATCTGTCTAGATTGATCATATGCCAGCTGGATGAGCTCACTTTAGCCCATCGGTCACTGTTCCTGGCATATAATACTGTGTCCGAATTAACTTGAATGCCCAGCGGAACCACTGGATAGATGTGGAAAATTTCTTTAGCGGTCACTGTGGTTATAATCAATTGCAAGGTCTGGGTTACAGCGTCAAAAGAGGCATTTGCCAACGACCACCAGTGCTCGAGAGAGATTTCACTGGTGGTTAGATTTCCTTTAATCAATTCCCTTATTTCTAAGGGTATGACTCCAGCCATAGCTTGTTTGATTATAGTCATGGCAGTGACTACATTAAGAGTTTGTGCTTGAGTGCAAGCAAGAGCCAATGAAATATTGTTTTGTAGAGACTGAATGTCACCAAGGAGATTGTTAAAATCTTTCTCCATGATTTGTTCCCAAGTAACCAGCAGGGGGTTGGTGGAACGTTCCACGTGGGCAAGGGAATCCAATGATTGCGTAAGAGGGAGGCTCATTTGAGAGATGTCGAATGAAACCTTGGAGGCTTTATTCGCTATCACCTCTATGTTTGCAGCATCTATGGCTGCCATGCCCGCTCCCACGGGTGCGACCCAATCAGAAAGATCGCGTTTAGTTCGTCTAGAGAGCTCTCCTTTACGCCACATTAAGATCCAATTGTCCCAACCTTGCTGGGTCGTGTGTAAGTAAGAGTCACAGAGGGCATGGCTGAAAGAGGTGCCCAGCCCATGTAAGCTGACATTGACCCTTTTGACTGAAATTTGTGGCTGCATCAAGACTGTTTCCTGATGATTAAATTTTAAAGTGTGTGCTCCCACTACCGGGTAGGTCAGTGAGGCTAGTGCGTCTACGTTTTGGATAAGTGGGTCCAAATCGAGTGTGTGATTTGCATCACCAATTATTAAAGTGTAATTTCCTTCCTGGTGGGTGAGCTGCAGAGTTGTTGTTCCGATAGCTGCAAGATTTACAGTATCGGTGGCATTGAGGCAGACAGATGTGTTTAGAAGGAGGGTCCAGTCTGGGGGACCTTGCTGCTTTAACGCAGAGCAGTTAAAATGCCAATTGAGCTTGCCCCATGCCAGTGGCTCTAGGTCTATGTCTTCGCCGAATGGGTCTGTGAGCGTTATCGGTACCTCTGTGTCATTGTGGAAGTGTCGGGAGCCAATGGAAATGATTAATTTTAAAGGATCGCCAATGTCCCATATGGCAGCTGATATTACAGCTATGTCAGTGTAGAGGGAGATGGGGGTAGGAGCAGTATATTCAATGGTGGAGGTATTGATTTTGTCTTGTGGCTGTTTGCACAGGGTCACTTCCATTTCATCCATAGCATATTTCCCGGAGGTGCATAGAGTCACCTTTTCTCCGGTACGGCTGTGGATGCAATGTGTGAGCTGTTGTGGTGGACACCGATCTATGGGTGTGAGTGTGACTGCTCTGTCATGCCGTCCTGTTACACAGGTAAAAATTCTAAAAGGCATGTTGATTCCCACGCATCTCCATCTGGTCAAGACTACCGTATGGTTGGCTATTTGTGTTGTCTTTGTAAAATGAATCAAGGAAAATAATAATAACAATAAAATTTTTAATGGTCTTACCCATTTGTCTGTTGCTGGGGTGAAACTTCCTGGATGCATTCTGTAATATAATGTTTGAGGGGTGTGTGAGTGAGATCCCTGTACTCCATACTGCAGTCGACATACCCAAGTAGTCACAGTATGGTTCCCTTTTAGCTAAAGATGCTTATAGGTTCTTCGTTCATTGGTGTGCGCTTGGCACTTATGCAAGCCCGGTGCGGTTACTGCTGCACGCTACCGTGGCTTTTGTTCTTGGAACGAGGCATTGGAATTAAAATTCTGCTATTCCCTCCCCCCCTTGCTTCCTAAATGGCGGCTTGAGCCATTGGGAAACACTTAGTGGAACAGGCAAGTGTCTCCAAGGGAGAAAAAGGGAAAGAGTTCGAACATGTCTGTAGGAAGGAAAGGACCATGTTTAACGGCAGCCAATGGGCTCCCATTGCCGCCGGGGTCCGGAGGAAGATCAGGTGGGACCGGAACCGGCTCGCCCTTCCATAGTTTGAGTTGGGAGGAGTGGAAAAACTTGTGCCACGTCTGACCGTGCTTCCGAGGGATTGCCAGTTTGTACACTGCAGGGCTGACCCTATCAATGATGGGGACCGGACCAGCCCATTTAGCCATGAGAGCATGCTGTTTCCGGCTGAACTTGCGGTAAAGCACCTGCTGCCCTGGATCCCAAACCTGAGGATTACGAACCCATCCCAATTTCTTGTCTATTGCAAGCTGGCTTTCCCCGAGCATGTTGGCTACTTGGAGGTGTATAATCAGGATGTCAGTGAGGAGGGATCTGACCCACTCATCGTTTGCCACTTTAGGTTCGAAGTCCGAGGGGACATCGCTCTGTAGCCAAAAAGCTTCTGGCATGCGCATTTTCCTGCCAGTCATGACCATATGTGGGGAATAGCCGTGCGAGGCCGTGGTTCCCCTGATAGCCATGAGAATGATGGGCAGTTTTTCATCCCAAGTCCTGCCTGTGGAATTAACCATTTTCATGAGCGCCTCCTTAAGGGTACGGTTAGCCCGTTCAATAGAGCCAGAAGATTGGGGGTGTGCTGCAATGTGGAATCTTTGGGTGATTCCCAGAGCCTTGCAGAGCTCCTGAGTGACCTCTCCAATGAAATGAGGCCCGCGGTCGGAGTCCAGGACTCGGGGGATGCCCCAGCGCGAAAACAAGTTATTGAAAAGAAGTTTGGCGGCCGTGCCGGCTGAGTTGTCCCGGCAGGGGAAGGCTTCGACCCATTTGGAGAAGGGATCAATGACTGTAAGGCAGTGCCTGTTGCCGCGGCTAGTTTTGGGAAGGGGACCAATGAAATCGATCTGAACTCGCGCCCAGGGTCCCTCAATGCGTTGGTGCTGGATAGGGGCTTTGGGACCGGATGGATCTGCATTGACCATGGCACAGGCGAGACAGTTATCTACCCACTGGCCACCAGCCTGCATCGTGCACCCGCTCCAAAGTAAGGTCTTTTCCCCTATGGCCCTGCTCGTGAACGAATTGAATCAGGTCTGCTCGTACCTCTACAGGAACTACCCAGTGATGTGCCCCAGTGTGATCCACTGCCCAGATTACTCCGTCCCGTTCTTCTATGGAGTATTTCCCTGTGGGGTCCTTGCCTTTGGAAAGGAGATCCTGTACATCTGCGTCATTGGCCTGGAGCTCCCCAAGGTCTACAAAGACTGGTGGGATAGACGACCTATTATGTTGGCTGCGTGTAGTGACAGCCTGCAGAGGTTGGTCCGGCGGTTCTTGGGGAAGGGGTAGTTGTGCAGCAGCTTTGGCCAGAAGATCTGCCTGGTCGTTCCAGTAGGCGATTTCAGAGTTATTTTTCTGGTGGCCCTTGACATGGGAGATTTGAGTCTCCGCCGAACGACTATGGAGGAGTCGTACAACATCTTTCCATAGTGTTACGTGGGCCACCGGTTTGCCTTCTGCATTTACCCAATCCTGTTTTTCCCAGTGGGGGAGCCACACCGTAGTGGCTTTGGCTGTCCAGTCCGAATCGGTGAACACAGCGACCGGAATGTCTGGGGGCTCGAAGGCTAGAACAGCTCGCAGGGCTGCGACCTCTGCGGCTTGGCTGGAATGGGGGCGGACAGACTCCTGCAAAGTGTGACCATCTTGAGTACGGATGGCACCATAACCGGTATAGGGGGTCCCTGTCACATGGAAGGATGAGCCATCGCAGAACCAGCAGTGAAAACCGAGCTGCTTGGCTTCTTCGAATGGCACTCCCCATGTGGCTGGCCAGGGTACGTGGTCTACCACTGGTAGAGGACACTCATGCTCTTCCCCAGTTATGATGAGGCCGTACGGGGCAGGGGGCTCCTTCTGTTCTTTCCGGTAGTCTACTCCCTTATTGACCAGTGCAAGTGTCCACTGGGCAATGCGGGCATTAGACACTTGGCCATCCTGAATCTTCCCTGAGAGAATGTACTTCAGAGGTGTGTGTGTGGTTTGCACTATGACCTTCGCACCTCCGATGATAAATTCCCAGTGAGTAAGGCTCCAGACAAGGGCTAGACAGACTTTCTCGCATGGGGTAAACTTTATTTCTACAGAGGAAAGATTGCGGGAGGCATATGCTACCACTCGTGGGGCGCCAGCATGATGCTGTATAAGGGTGGCGCCGATGCTTTTTTCAGAATGTGCCAGTTGGATGTAGAAGGGTTTGTCAGGGTCCGGGTGCGCTAAAGCGGGAGCAGAAGCAAGACTTTGTTTAAGGCTAGCAAAGGCGTATTGTTGTTCAGGTCCCCAGAACCACGGGGTGTTGCTCTTTAAGAGAGCGTACAGAGGGCACGCTTTGTCAGCAAAACCTTCCACGAAATCCCTAGAGAAGTTGAATGTTCCTAGTAAAGCTCTTAAAGAGGGTACATCTGTAGGCGCAGGGAGCTTGGCAATGACTTCCATGCGCTGGGCATCGGGAGTCCTGCCGTCGGGACCCAGGGCCAGGCCAAGGTACTTGACCCACATTTGAACTAGCTGGGCCTTGTCCCTACTAGCCTTGAACCCTGCTTCCCTGAGAAGATTTAAGACTTCCCTGGTTACATCGGTGACCTCTTCTTCCGTGGGGGCGTGGACAAGAATGTCATCCACGTAAGAGAGCACGTGATCTTTAGAGGTAGCTCTAAGGTGTTCCCACATGCGCACAACGTGTGCATGACAGATGCTAGGACTGGAGTGAAAACCTTGAGGTGTGCGTTTGAAGGCATATTGCTGGCCACGGAAGGTAAAAGCGAATTTATACCAGCATGACTCGTGCAATTTGATGGAGTGAAACGCATTAGCCAAATCAATCACACTGTAGTAGCGCGAGCCTGCTGCGATGGCCGCAAGGATCTCATGGTACTTTGCTACCACAGGAGCCACTGGAGGAGTCACTGCATTTAGCGCTCTGAAATCCACTGTCATTCTCCAGGTGATTCCGTCTGCTTTAAGGACGGGCCAGAGGGGAGCGTTGCAGATGGTCTGCATTGGGAGGATGACATCCCATTGGAGGAGCCCTTCAATGGTTTTAGCTATTCCCGCTTCAGCTTCGGTGGGATATTTGTATTGTTTTTGTGGAGGTGGATCCTTCCCTTCTATTAACACACAGGCATCACGGACGGTGCCGCACTCTGCCTTGTCTTGGATCCAGACTTCAGGGAAATCTTGGATCCAAGGGTCACTAGGTTCCAATGGGGCCAGGGGAAAAGGAGCCTTTAGGGTGGCACATCGATGGACTGCATTGATTTCGCTAGGACCTCCCGGAATCTGCCAGAGGAAGCGATTAGCCAAATCAATTGTGAGCCCATGGTCTCGGAAAAATGGAGCCCCGAGAATGCCATCGTCTTCGCCCTGGTTGTCGCAGGCAGACACACGTGTGGAAAGCTTTCCCACTGTTAAGGGAATCGAATTCCAGATGGTGGCAGTGTGCTTGCCTCCGGCAAAGCCTGAAAGAGAGAGGGTCGCTGAAGAGGGCTGGCCTGTTTGGGCCAAGTGGGGTTTGAGAACATTGGTGGATGCTCCCATATCTACAAGGAGTGTAGCAGGTTTCATGTTCCCTGGAGTCCCGACCCCTGCTTTCACAGTCGGTCTCCCCCATGTGTCGGGCTTCAAAGGAGCCACTATGCCATTGGGGAGATTGTGGGACTCCGGGCAGCCCTAGCTTTGGTTCCCTTTCTCCTCTTCAATGCGAGTGAGGGTGGTCTTTACCGGGTTGAGAGGCCGTTCCTGTTGCTTGGCCGAGTCTGTCAGTGCCTGGAGGAGAACCGAGTCGGGTTGCAGATGGAAGCGCTCCATCTCAAATCCCTGTTCCTTGAGCTCCATCCAAAGGTGCCATCTGAATGGACTTACTCCATTTGGAGGTGCATCCCTATTGACCTTTTGGTGAAATGGTTGTGGGCCGGGCATCAGCGGTTGGGCAGCCGGGTGTGAATTGCCTGGGCTAGGATCAGGATTATACTGATTGTCGGGGCCGTGATTATAGTCAGCCGGAAGTGGTGGAGCAGATGGATGCATGTATGCCTGCGCGGGGTTGGTTCTGTTGTTATTGTAGTCTCTTTTCCCTCGATAATTATTGTTACCGCCTCTCTGCCAAGATTTGTTACGGTCATAGCGGTCATTCTTGTAGTTCCGATCGTAGTTCCGATCGTTGTTCCTATCATAATTCCTATCGTTCCGGTTGTCATATCTACCTGAAGGTTGGTACTGAGAGTGTGGGCCGTGATTGGCGTACGTTATGGCTTGGATGGGTTCTTCCTCTTCCTTATCTTTGTGTTTCTTAGCTCCTTTTCCCGCCTTTGTGACTCCTGTGCTCCTGAGTAAGGTAGCCACCCGTCTTATTTTGAGTTCCATATTGGGCCAGGTTCCCCTAGTGGGGTCTGGAATATTAAGAGCCAATTGTGTTTGGGCATTGAAGCCATGCATGAGTGCTCGTCTAAACGCATCATCATCGAATTCGGGTTCATTAGTTGCAGGGTCAATATATAATGTGTCTGCCAATTGAGCTAATAGCTGTTTCCTGGCCATGTAAGCCTCTGGGTCTTCTCCCTGCCCTTGCTTTTCTAGGATGAACAGTGCAGATAAGCTGCGGTTCAGGTGGAGATATTCCAAAACCTTCTGCATCCATTGGATCCGAGTACCGGCTGCGATACCGTTGGTCGCTATGGCCGAATTAATGGCTGTTAGATCCGTGCCTGAAGCACAGCGCCTGGCGAGCTGGCAGAGATCCTCTCCATTGACACCGCCATACATGGTGTGGATGTGCGTCATCCATTGTATAGCAGTATCCTTGGAGAGAGAGCCTACCTGCTCGGCGATGGCCTTAACCTCATCGGGCTTCCATAGCTGAGTTTCTGTTACGGTTTGGGTGGTGGTTCTATTGCCGGTCCTAGTGACCATTTGTTTGGTGCTAACCGGGTGGACAGGGACATGGTTCTCAGTATTCTCTTCTGTAGCTGCTTCGGGGGTTTCTTCGGTGTGGGAGAGGTCAATTAAACTCTCCGGGTGGATTGCTGATACCACCGCTCTTTGGGCTTCCAATCGTCGCTTCAGGAGTTCTATTTCCCTACGACAGGCGTCATGGTTCGCCTGCTCTCTTTTAATGAGGTTTTCCTGCGCCAAATACTTAGCTCCTTGCTGCGCCGATATCAGGGCTGTATTGGCTTTTTCTAATGCTTTCTCAGCCTCTTCCACCCTGGCTGTAGCCTTTGCGGCTTTTTGTTCAGCCTTTTGAATGCTGAGGGCTAGCCCTTGATTCTCTAGGGTCAAGGTCAATTTATCGGCTTGTAGTTGATGGCCCTCCACTTCGATCTCGCTTATTCTCTCCTCCATTAGTTCATTGTAATTTTGTCTCTGGTCTATGAGATCTTGTTCATGTTTGTTTTTTATTTCTCTTAATTCCTCTTTGGTCGCTTCAAATTTAGATTCTAATTTGTCGAATCTGGCCACCTCTCTATCCACTGCTGCCTTACTTTGAACATTTAGTTCTTCCAACCTTTGCTGATAGTCTTTGATTAGGGCTTCTTGTTTCTGATTATGCTCTCTGTTGGTTTCTTCCAATTTCTGGTCTCTATCTCTTATGAGTTCCTCCTGTTGGTCCACATCCGCTTGTAGGCGTTTAATGACGGCAGCAGCGTCCTGCAAAGCCGTGTATAAAGCCCAACTAGCGGCTATGTCCTTGGCAGTGGAACTAGGTTTTTGGGTTGTACAATAGTCCTGGAAAGCACTCCGGGCTATTTCTAATGGATTGGGGCCCTTGAAAGATCCTTCCTTCCAAGGAGACTTACCCTTTTTCACCAGCCATTTTTCTAGCTTAGGTTCGTCCTCCTTAGTACGAAACATCTTTGTAGGGATTCTCCTGTTTTCACTTACAACAGGGGCGCGAGAAAAGGGAACTGGATTTCCCTTCCCTGCCTTAATCGGCTTCTTAAGTTACAGTTGTTGGCTCAAGGTGGCCAATGCACCACAGAACAGGCTATCCCAGCCTTTAATTAGTTTTTGGAGCCGGGGACTCACACCTCTCTCGACACTCGGGGATTACTTTTAACCCTAAATGCGGCACTCTCGGCCTTAATTCGGTTTTTAGAGCCGGGGACTCACACCCACACGATACCCAGGGATCACTCGTAACCCAAAGAGGAGACACCCAGTCTCGGAGACACCCAGTCTCTTTATATGAGGGTTTCAAGAACGGGTTGGCCAAACCTCTCGTCCTAAGGATAACCACACAACCAAATGAAGGTTTTGGGCTCGCAAGCTCTCACTGGATAACCTATTAACCAGCGGGGTTTCGAAACAATATGTTCCAGCAGGCTGACCCCTAACCAAAATCAATTGATTTCACTTCGTTGAGCGAAGTAAAGCAAGGAGGGGGAGCGAGGGTGCGCTTAAAGAAAAAGTTCTTTTTCGGACTCAGCGGGTGTATGTAGTGTATGTAGTGTATGTAGTGTTGGTGCAGCTGGTCTAGCGCCCTACTCTGATCTTCCTTGGATCCCTTCCCACAAGATAGATGTGCGGACGGTCACACAGTTTGACCTGGGGTTCAAAGAGAGAGAAAGAGAAGGGGGAAGCCACCCATGATAGGTTGCTCACTAGAGCCAGGCACGCAGACAGAAACCAATCATACAGCCTCTCCAAGAGCTCCGGAAGTGGTTTTTCCCTTACGTCTGTGGGTTAAAGACACGCCTGTCGACTATGGCGCGAAGTTTAACCCTCAGGGCAATCCCGGACGAGCCCCCAATCCTGTTAGCCGAATTGCTTTAATTTACGTTTAGCAATCAGCAAAATACACGGGTTCTTGCCAACTATACCAGGGTCCCACCCCTCCCGGGAGATCTCAAGGAAAGAGGCACGTGAGGCGAGTTCCAAGTTCAATGTTGTTTACTGGATCATGTAATCAAGCATACAAAAATCGTAATCACACACACAATCTTACAGGTCTAATAAAACAAAGAGAGAAAATAGCACTTTTGCATGAGCAGGTTTCGTTGGTGGGGAAAGCACGTTACCTTAGATGCGTTGTCCGATGTCAAGATGAATTGGATTTGGGGAGAAAGGTATAAAAGCTATGGGGCCACGAGGCTTGAACCGGCAAGACCACGTGGTTCTCCTGGATCGCGAGTCCAGAGAGAGAAAAAGGGGTTTAAAGATGGAGGCAAGGATTGGGGACAGAAAGCTGGACTGAAGGGTCAATAGGTAAGATAGAGGGCGACGGCTCAAGAGGCCGAGTGACTCTCGGTTTGGACTTTTATTGGGGGTCTTGGGGCGGGCTCTGTAGACCACAACCCACTAACACTCCTACTAGGCGGTCCGTCCCTGTTGGACCTTGCTATAGGTTAAAGGTGAACAAAGGGAGGAGGTCCAGGGGTTTGGTCAGTGTTGCAAAAGTATGACTTCACCAGGAAACAGACACTGAGTCTGGGGTCCGATGACTCACCTGGCCATATCTATTGTCAGTTGATGGTTTTAGCCAAGTATCTGATGGCTGGCACATTAGTTGCTAGGCAGTCTAGTTAGCATAGCTATCCAGATGTATAGTGGGGGAGTGGGGGTCAGCCAGCGGATGTCTGACAGAAGGAGGCCTCATGACAAGAGGAATCCTTTGTCTTTGCCTTGGGTGAACTGCTTGGGGTGTCAGCCTCCTGGCTTGGGCTGGAGCTGGCTCCTATGTGAAGAAGAAAGCGCAAGTCCCTACCACTGCTGGCGACACAGAGTTCAAACTTATGGATATAAAAATCCATAAGAGCACAGAAAAGTGCCTTGCTGGCTAACACAGTGTTAGCAAACTCTTGGTACAATCAACAATTTACATCCCCAGGATCTTCTAAAACTAGGGGGACAGCTATATTGATTGCAGAAAAGGTTAACTTTGTAGCGAAGGATAGTTTGTTTAAAAGACCAATGCGGCAGGTATATTTTTTGTAAAAGGCACACTAGAAGGACAAACTATTAGATTAGGGACAATATATGCTCCAAATGCCAATCAGGTGCAATTTAGAAAGGAAACGTTAGAACTCCTAAGAATATTTCAGGAAGTTCTAGGGGGAGATTTTAATCACAGTTTAGACTTACAACTGGACAAGTCAAAACCAAAGAAGAAGAAAACATTAAATATGGATACTGAAACAGAACTTCAGAGGACACTAAGGGAATATCGACTTTTGGATAGCTGGAGGATAATGCATCCAAAAAGAATCAAACCTATTGCTCGTCCCGGTTTAATTCTTACACGCGAATCGATTTTATATTAACATCTCAAAAGTTGATTACGAAAACAATAGTCAGGTATAGAAATCAACGTTTTGTCGGATCATGCCAGACTCACTTCAAAGGGAAACGGACCGAGGAACGTTTCCCACGACCTGCCAGTTGTGGGCTGATCCCTGCCTGGAGGTGCCATCTGGGACAGGGAGCTATTCTGAACGACGCCTTCAAGAAATCCGAGCTGTCCCTTCTTGTCATGCGTGCCCTGCTTTTCTTCCTTACGAAATTAGCAACTGAGTCCAGAACCCAAAGTTGCCAACTCCAGGTTGGGAAATTCCTGGGGATTTTGTGGGTGGAGCCTGGAGAGGGTGGCGTTTGGAGGAGGGAGGGACCTCGGCAGGGCATAATGTGGCCAACCAGTTCCCCTGGAGGGCCAGCAACAGAGCACAGAGTCTTTCCTTGATGCTGCCTCCTGGCTCTGGGATTCAGATGGTGACTGCCTCTGAATGAGGTTCCCTTCAGTCACCGTGACTAGTGGCCACTAATAGATCTACCCTCTGTGAATCTGTCTAATCCCGTGTCTATGCCTGTGGCCATCACTACATCCTCAGGCAGCGAATTCCACATTTTAATATCTTTTAATTTAATAAATAATTCATTCAATAATAAATCCCACATTTTAATAAAGAAGTATTTCCTTTTGCCTGTCCTGAAGCTACCACCCATTAGCTTAGCTGGACATTCAAATCACAAGGTTCTTCCAGCACCAAATGCCTTTCTTCCAAAAGTCAGGAGCCCCACATCCATCCCCCAAACAGCGAAAGCTGCAACTTATGGCTGAGAGAAGTGTGGAGATGGCCGACCAGCTATCTCATTGCAGAGCTCTTCAGCTCCAGATGAGGGACAACCCAACAGAACTGGGGCATAGTGGATGCAGCTGATTGATTCAACCAGAGGAGGGACTTCCTAAGAGCATCCAAACATGCTGTGTTGCAAAGGTTTTCAGACTTGCATCCTAGAACCACAGAGTTAGAAGGGACCTCCAGGATCATCTAGTCCACAATGCAGGAATTTTACAAATACCTCCTTGCACACACACACCCAGTGACCCCTGCTCTGTGCCCAGAAGATGGCCACCCGCCCCCTCCAGGATCTCTGGCAAACTGGCCTGGAGGAAAATTGCTTCCCCAAAGTGGTGATCGGCATTCCCCTGGGCGTGTAAGAAAGGGCAACAAGAACTAAGCACTGAGGCAACCCTTCCTGCCCTCCTCTCATGATCTGCCCAAGTTTGCAGAATCAGCATTGCTGTCAGATGACCATCTAGCCTCTGTTTGAAAACCTCCAAAGAAGGAGAGCCCACCACCTCTTGAGAAAGCCTGTTCCACTGAGGAAGTTCTTCCTAATCTTTAGCTGAAAATTCTTCTGAGGTAATTGATCATTCTGGTCTGACCTTCTGGGGCAACAGAAAACAACTCTGAACCCTCCTCTATATGACAGCCCCTTGAAGCCTCTCTGGTGTCTGAATTTTGTGGTCATGCCAGGTGCCAGAAGATCAGCCTTTCTGCCCACCCCCCCAGCTCTTGAGAGCTGAAGGTGCTTCGGTCCTCGGTGCTGGTGAACCAGCAGAGGTTCCTACACACTGGCAGGATGTGAGCCAAAAAATCACAGGAGACAAAAAGCTAAAAGAAATTGTCATTGAAGCTGGAATTGGGCTGGAGACTTTGCATTTCAGGAGCTGCCTGTTAAAGGGGGGGGGTGCCCGGATCAGGTTGGGACAGTCACTCTTAGGACAAATTGACCCCCCCCCTCCAGTCCCTCTGACAGCAAATTTTCCAAGGTGGGAACCCTCTGCCAAGTGCAAACCATACTGAGCAAGGGCCTTGCCCACCATCCTGGATCATGGGGCAGGTGCCACAATGGTCCTCAAGGGGAGCCATGGGCATTAATGCCATAGATGCAGCCAAGTCAAAGGCTACATCCTGAATTTCCAGGCTGTGATTATATAAAGAGGTATGCTGGCAAAGTTTCTCGTTTTGCCTGAAAACCTGCATTCTGGTGAGAATTTTTTTTTAAAAAAATGGAAGGACATTTTCCTGGGATTAGTGGGTGCATGACGTTCCCTTCCTTTGGTGAAACCATGACTTTCAAATATGCAGAGCAAAGTTGAGCTCCTTTAAGACCAACAAAGTTGTATTCTGGGTATAAGAAGTGTGCGTGCACATGAAAGCTTATAGCCAGAATTAAACTTCATTAACCTTAAAGGTGCCACTGGACTCACAGCTGTGGAAATTAAGGAGGCGGGAAAACATAGCTGGTGGGAATCGCTTCTTAGTTGGAGCCCGACAACGACGGGATATTTAAATTTAATGCTCCACCCCATAGTCGTCATTTTGGCCTTCCAAATTATTTTAATTGTGGCACTACTTACATTAACTTGTTGGGTGAGAAGACAATCTTGATTTTATATGGTTGAGTACATATACAATGAAATGAAGCCACCTTCTATACAACTACAGTAAAAAGGTGCTCCATACTGCCACTCAGTGGGATTCCTCGGGAGTAACGCAGAAAGTCATTTTGTGTAACAAACTATTACAATTTACAATCCAATGTATTTCTTGTATAGTATTCATTGATTACTCTTCTGCGATCTCTTGGTTAGACAACAGTGAAATTTCTAGGTTTTACAACGTGATATCAATACAGTGTCAGTAATCACTCCTTGTACAACCAACTTCAAAATCTGATGAATGTATCTCTTGCATTCAATGTAACTGCTCTTACAGTTGCTATATCATGCTTTTATATGGTTGAGTACATATACAATGAAATGAAGCCACCTTCTATACAACTATAGTAAAAAGGAGCTCCATACTGCCACTCAGTGGGATTCCTCGGGAGTAACGCAGAAAGTCATTTTGTGTAACAAACTATTACAATATATAATTTCTTGTATAGTATTCATTGATTACTCTTTTCAATGATCTGTTGGTTACAGGATAGTGATATTTCTAGGTTTTACAAAGTGATATCAGTACAGTGTCAGTTATCACTCCTTGTACAACCAACTTCAAAATCTGATGAATGTATCTCTGGCATTCAATGTAACTCTTCTTACAATTGCTATATCATGCTTTTATATGGTTGAGTACATATACAATGAAATGAAGCCACCTTCTATACAACTATAGCAAAAAGGTGCTCCATACTGCCACTCAGTGGGATTCCTCGGGAGTAACGCAGAAAGTCATTTTGTGTAACAAACTATTACAATTTACAATCCAATGTATTTCTTGTGTAGTATTCATTGATTACTCTTCTGTGAACTCTTGGTTAGACAACAGTGAAATTTCTAGGTTTTACAAAGTGATATCAGTACAATGTCAGTTATCACTCCTTGTACAAAGAACTTCAAAATCTGATGAATGTATCTCTGGCATTCAATGTAACTGCTCTTACAGTTGCTATATCATGCTTTTATATGGTTGAGTACATATACAATGAAATGAAGCCACTTTCTATACAACTATAGCAAAAAGGTGCTCCATACTGCCACTCAGTGGGATTCCTCGGGAGTAACGCAGAAAGTCATTTTGTGTAACAAACTATTACAATTTAAAATCCAATGTATTTCTTGTATAGTATTCATTGATTACTCTTCTGTGAACTCTTGGTTAGACAACAGTGAAATTTCTACGTTTTACAAAGTGATATCAGGACAGTGTCAGTTATCACTCCTTGTACAACCAACTTCAAAATCTGATGAATGTATCTCTTGCATTCAATGTAATTGCTCTTACAGTTGATATATCTTGATTTTATATGGATGAGTACATATACAATTAAATGAAGCCACCTTCTATACAACTACAGTAAAAAGGTGCTCCATACTGCCACTCAGTGGGATTCCTCGGGAGTAACGCAGAAAGTCATTTTGTGTAACAAACTATTACAATTTACAATCCAATGTATTTCTTGTATAGTATTCATTGATTACTCTTCTGCGATCTCTTGGTTAGACAACAGTGAAATTTCTAGGTTTTACAACGTGATATCAATACAGTGTCAGTAATCACTCCTTCTACAACCAACTTCAAAATCTGATGAATGTATCTCTTGCATTCAATGTAACTGCTCTTACAGTTGCTATATCATGCTTTTATATGGTTGAGTACATATACAATGAAATGAAGCCACCTTCTATACAACTATAGTAAAAAGGAGCTCCATACTGCCACTCAGTGGGATTCCTCGGGAGTAACGCAGAAAGTCATTTTGTGTAACAAACTATTACAATATAAAATTTCTTGTATAGTATTCATTGATTACTCTTTGCAATGATCTGTTGGTTACAGGATAGTGATATTTCTAGGTTTTACAAAGTGATATCAGTACAGTGTCAGTTATCACTCCTTGTACAAACAACTTCAAAATCTGATGAATGTATCTCTGGCATTCAATGTAACTGCTCTTACTGTTGCTATATCATGCTTTTATTTGGTTGAGTACATATACAATGAAATGAAGCCACCTTCTATACAACTATAGCAAAAAGGTGCTCCATACTGCCACTCAGTGGGATTCCTCGGGAGTAACGCAGAAAGTCATTTTGTGTAACAAACTATTACAATTTACAATCCAATGTATTTCTTGTATAGTATTCATTGATTACTTTTCTGTGAACTCTTGGTTAGACAACAGTGAAATTTCTACGTTTTACAAAGTGATATCAGTACAGTGTCAGTTATCACTCCTTGTACAAAGAACTTCAAAATCTGATGAATGTATCTCTCGCATTCAATGGAACTGCTCTTACTGTGGCTATATCATGCTTTTATATGGTTGAGTACATATACAATTAAATGAAGCCACCTTCTATACAGCTGGAGGAAAAAGGTGCTCCATACTGCCACTCAGTGGGATTCCTCGGGAGTAACGCAGAAAGTCATTTTGTGTAACAAACTATTAAAATATACAATTTCTTGTATAGTATTCATTGATTACTCTTTTCAATGATCTGTTGGTTACAGCATAGTGATATTTCTACGTTTTACAAAGTGATATCAGTACAGTGTCAGTTATCACTCCTTGTACAAACAACTTCAAAATCTGATGAATGTATCTCTGCCATTCAATGTAACTGCTCTTACAGTTGCTATATCATGCTTTTATATGGTTGAGTACATATACAATGAAATGAAGCCACCTTCTATACAACTATAGCAAAAAGGTGCTCCATACTGCCACTCAGTGGGATTCCTCGGGAGTAACGCAGAAAGTCATTTTTTGTAACAAACTATTACAATTTACAATCCAATGTATTTCTTGTATAGTATTCATTGATTACTCTTCTGTGAACCCTTGGTTAGACAACAGTGAAATTTCTACGTTTTACAAAGTGATATCAGTACAGTGTCAGTTATCACTCCTTGTACAAACAACTTCAAAATCTGATGAATGTATCTCTTGCATTCAATGTAATTGCTCTTACAGTTGATATATCTTGATTTTCTATGGTTGAGTTCATATACAATTAAATGAAGCCACCTTCTATACAACTACAGTAAAAAGGTGCTCCATACTGCCACTCAGTGGGATTCCTCGGGAGTAACGCAGAAAGTCATTTTGTGTAACAAACTATTACAATTTACAATCCAATGTATTTCTTGTATAGTATTAGTTGATTACTCTTCTGCGATCGCTTGGTTAGACAACAGTGAAATTTCTAGGTTTTCCAACGTGATATCAATACAGTGTCAGTAATCACTCCTTGTACAACCAACTTCAAAATCTGATGAACGTATCTCTTGCATTCAATGTAACTGCTCTTACAGTTGCTATATCATGCTTTTATATGGTTGAGTACATATACAATGAAATGAAGCCACCTTCTATACAACTATAGTAAAAAGGAGCTCCATACTGCCACTCAGTGGGATTCCTCGGGAGTAACGCAGAAAGTCATTTTGTGTAACAAACTATTACAATATATAATTTCTTGTATAGTATTCATTGATTACTCTTTTCAATGATCTGTTGGTTACAGGATATTTCTAGGTTTTACAAAGTGATTTTAAGTACAGTGTCAGTTATCACTCCTTGTACAAAGAACTTCAAAATCTGATGAATGTATCTCTGGCATTCAAGCTAATTGCTCTTAGCGTTGCTATAACATGCTTTTATATGGTTGAGTACATATACAATGAAATGAAGCCACCTTCTATACAACTATAGCAAAAAGGTGCTCCATACTGCCACTCAGTGGGATTCCTCGGGAGTAACGCAGAAAGTCATTTTGTGTAACAAACTATTACAATTTAAAATCCAATGTATTTCTTGTATAGTATTCATTGATTACTCTTCTGTGAACTCTTGGTTAGACAACAGTGAAATTTCTAGGTTTTACAACGTGATATCAATACAGTGTCAGTAATCACTCCTTGTACAAAGAACTTCAAAATCTGATGAATGTATCTCTGGCATTCAATGTAACTGCTCTTACCGTTGCTATATCATGCTTTTATATGGTTGAGTACATATACAATGAAATGAAGCCACCTTCTATACAACTATAGTAAAAAGGAGCTCCATACTGCCACTCAGTGGGATTCCTCGGGAGTAACGCAGAAAGTCACTTTGTGTAACAAACTATTACAATATATAATTTCTTGTATAGTATTCATTGATTACTCTTTTCAATGATCTGTTGGTTACAGGATAGTGATATTTCTAGGTTTTACAAAGTGATATCAGTACAGTGTCAGTTATCACTCCTTGTACAAACAACTTCAAAATCTGATGAATGTATCTCTGGCATTCAATGTAACTGCTCTTACCGTTGCTATATCATGCTTTTATATGGTTGAGTACATATACAATTAAATGAAGCCACCTTCTATACAACTACAGTAAAAAGGTGCTCCATACTGCCACTCAGTGGGATTCCTCGGGAGTAACGCAGAAAGTCATTTTGTGTAACAAACTATTACAATATATAATTTCTTGTATAGTATTGATTGATTACTCTTTTCAATGATCTGTTGGTTACAGGATAGTGATATTTCTAGGTTTTACAAAGTGATTTTAAGTACAGTGTCAGTTATCACTCCTTGTACAAACAACTTCAAAATCTGATGAATGTATCTCTGGCATTCAATGTAATTGCTCTTACCGTTCCTATATCATGCTTTTATATGGTTGAGTACATATACAATGAAATGAAGCCACCTTCTATACAACTATAGCAAAAAGGTGCTCCATACTGCCACTCAGTGGGATTCCTCGGGAGTAACGCAGAAAGTCATTTTGTGTAACAAACTATTACAATTTACAATCCAATGTATTTCTTGTATAGTATTCATTGATTACTCTTCTGTGAACTCTTGGTTAGACAACAGTGAAATTTCTACGTTTTACAAAGTGATATCAGTTCAGTGTCAGTTATCACTCCTTGTACAAAGAACTTCCAAATCTGATGAATGTATCTCTGGCATTCAATGTAACTGCTCTTACCGTTGCTATATCATGCTTTTATATGGTTGAGTACATATACAATGAAATGAAGCCACCTTCTATACAACTATAGTAAAAAGGTGCTCCATACTGCCACTCAGTGGGATTCCTCGGGAGTAACGCAGAAAGTCATTTTGTGTAACAAACTATTAAAATATATAATTTCTTGTATAGTATTCATTGATTACTCTTTTCAATGATCTGTTGGTTACAGGATAGTGATATTTCTAGGTTTTACAAAGTGATATCAGTACAGTGTCAGTTATCACTCTTTGTACAAAGAACTTCAAAATCTGATGAATGTATCTCTGGCATTCAATGTAACTGCTCTTACCGTTGCTATATCATGCTTTTATATGGTTGAGTACATATACAATTAAATGAAGCCACCTTCTATACAACTATAGTAAGAAGGAGCTCCATACTGCCACTCAGTGGGATTCCTCGGGAGTAACGCAGAAAGTCATTTTGTGTAACAAACTATTACAATATATAATTTCTTGTATAGTATTCATTGATTACTCTTTTCAATGATCTGTTGGTTACAGGATAGTGATATTTCTAGGTTTTACAAAGTGATATCAGTACAGTGTCAGTTATCACTCCTTGTACAAAGAACTTCAAAATCTGATGAATGTATCTCTGGCATTCAATGTAACTGCTCTTACCGTTGCTATATCATGCTTTTATATGGTTGAGTACATATACAATTAAATGAAGCCACCTTCTATACAACTACAGTAAAAAGGTGCTCCATACTGCCACTCAGTGGGATTCCTCGGGAGTAACGCAGAAAGTCATTTTGTGTAACAAACTATTACAATTTACAATCCAATGCATTTCTTGTATAGTATTCATTGATTACTCTTCTGCGATCTCTTGGTTAGAGAACAGTGAAATTTCTAGGTTTTACAACGTGATATCAATACAGTGTCAGTAATCACTCCTTGTACAACCAACTTCAAAATCTGATGAATGTATCTCTTGCGTTCAATGGAACTGCTCTTACAGTTGCTATATCATGCTTTTATATGGTTGAGTACATATACAATGAAATGAAGCCACCTTCTATACAACTACAGTAAAAAGGTGCTCCATACTGCCACTCAGTGCGATTCCTCGGGAGTAACGCAGAAAGTCACTTTGTGTAACAAACTATTACAATATATAATTTCTTGTATAGTATTCATTGATTACTCTTTTCAATGATCTGTTGGTTACAGGATAGTGATATTTCTAGGTTTTACAAAGTGATATCAGTACAGTGTCAGTTATCACTCCTTGTACAAAGAACTTCAAAATCTGATGAATGTATCTCTGGCATTCAATGTAACTGCTCTTACCGTTGCTATATCATGCTTTTATATGGTTGAGTACATATACAATTAAATGAAGCCACCTTCTATACAACTACAGTAAAAAGGTGCTCCATACTGCCACTCAGTGGGATTCCTCGGGAGTAACGCAGAAAGTCATTTTGTGTAACAAACTATTACAATATATAATTTCTTGTATAGTATTGATTGATTACTCTTTTCAATGATCTGTTGGTTACAGGATAGTGATATTTCTAGGTTTTACAAAGTGATTTTAAGTACAGTGTCAGTTATCACTCCTTGTACAAACAACTTCAAAATCTGATGAATGTATCTCTGGCATTCAATGTAATTGCTCTTACCGTTCCTATATCATGCTTTTATATGGTTGAGTACATATACAATGAAATGAAGCCACCTTCTATACAACTATAGCAAAAAGGTGCTCCATACTGCCACTCAGTGGGATTCCTCGGGAGTAACGCAGAAAGTCATTTTGTGTAACAAACTATTACAATTTACAATCCAATGTATTTCCTGTATAGTATTCATTGATTACTCTTCTGTGAACTCTTGGTTAGACAACAGTGAAATTTCTACGTTTTACAAAGTGATATCAGTTCAGTGTCAGTTATCACTCCTTGTACAAAGAACTTCCAAATCTGATGAATGTATCTCTGGCATTCAATGTAACTGCTCTTACCGTTGCTATATCACGCTTTTATATGGTTGAGTACATATACAATGAAATGAAGCCACCTTCTATACAACTATAGTAAAAAGGAGCTCCATACTGCCACTCAGTGGGATTCCTCGGGAGTAACGCAGAAAGTCATTTTGTGTAACAAACTATTACAATATATAATTTCTTGTATAGTATTCATTGATTACTCTTTTCAATGATCTGTTGGTTACAGGATAGTGATATTTCTAGGTTTTACAAAGTGATATCAGTACAGTGTCAGTTATCACTCCTTGTACAAAGAACTTCAAAATCTGATGAATGTATCTCTGGCATTCAATGTAACTGCTCTTACCGTTGCTATATCATGCTTTTATATGGTTGAGTACATATACAATTAAATGAAGCCACCTTCTATACAACTACAGTAAAAAGGTGCTCCATACTGCCACTCAGTGGGATTCCTCGGGAGTAACGCAGAAAGTCATTTTGTGTAACAAACTATTACAATTTACAATCCAATGTATTTCTTGTATAGTATTCATTGATTACTCTTCTGCGATCTCTTGGTTAGAGAACAGTGAAATTTCTAGGTTTTACAACGTGATATCAATACAGTGTCAGTAATCACTCCTTGTACAACCAACTTCAAAATCTGATGAATGTATCTCTTGCGTTCAATGGAACTGCTCTTACAGTTGCTATATCATGCTTTTATATGGTTGAGTACATATACAATGAAATGAAGCCACCTTCTATACAACTACAGTAAAAAGGTGCTCCATACTGCCACTCAGTGGGATTCCTCGGGAGTAACGCAGAAAGTCATTTTGTGTAACAAACTATTACAATTTACAATCCAATGTATTTCTTGTATAGTATTCGTTGATTACTCTTCTGCGATCGCTTGGTTAGACAACAGTGAAATTTCTAGGTTTTCCAACGTGATATCAATACACTGTCAGTAATCACTCCTTGTACAACCAACTTCAAAATCTGATGAACGTATCTCTTGCATTCAATGTAACTGCTCTTCCGGTTGCTATATCATGCTTTTATATGGTTGAGTACATATACAATGAAATGAAGCCACCTTCTATACAACTATAGTAAAAAGGAGCTCCATACTGCCACTCAGTGGGATTCCTCGGGAGTAACGCAGAAAGTCATTTTGTGTAACAAACTATTACAATATATAATTTCTTGTATAGTATTCATTAATTACTCTTTTCAATGATCTGTTGGTTACAGGATAGTGATATTTCTAGGTTTTACAAAGTGATTTTAAGTACAGTGTCAGTTATCACTCCTTGTACAAACAACTTCAAAATCTGATGAATGTATCTCTGGCATTCAATGTAACTGCTCTTACAGTTGCTATATCATGCTTTTATATGGTTGAGTACATATACAATGAAATGAAGCCACCTTCTATACAACTATAGTAAAAAGGAGCTCCATTCTGCCACTCAGTGGGATTCCTCGGGAGTAACGCAGAAAGTCATTTTGTGTAACAAACTATTACAATATATAATTTCTTGTATAGTATTCATTGATTACTCTTTTCAATGATCTGTTGGTTACAGGATAGTGATATTTCTAGGTTTTACAAAGTGATATCAGTACAGTGTCAGTTATCACTCCTTGTACAACCAACTTCAAAATCTGATGAATGTATCTCTGGCATTCAATGTAACTCTTCTTACAGTTGCTATATCATGCTTTTATATGGTTGAGTACATATACAATGAAATGAAGCCACCTTCTATACAACTATAGCAAAAAGGTGCTCCATACTGCCACTCAGTGGGATTCCTCGGGAGTAACGCAGAAAGTTTTTTTGTGTAACAAACTATTACAATTTACAATCCAATGTATTTCTTGTATAGTATTCATTGATTACTCTTCTGTGAACTCTTGGTTAGACAACAGTGAAATTTCTACGTTTTACAACGTGATATCAGGACAGTGTCAGTTATCACTCCTTGTACAACCAACTTTAAAATCTGATGAATGTATCTCTTGCATTCAATGTAACTGCTCTTACAGTTGCTATATCATGCTTTTATATGGTTGAGTACATATACAATGAAATGAAGCCACCTTCTATACAAGTATAGTAAAAAGGTGCTCCATACTGCCACTCAGTGGGATTCCTCGGGAGTAACGCAGAAAGTCATTTTGTGTAACAAACTATTACAATATATAATTTCTTGTATAGTATTCATTGATTACTCTTTTTAATGATCTGTTGGTTACAGGATGGTGATATTTCTAGGTTTTACAAAGTGATATCAGTACAGTGTCAGTTATCACTCCTTGTACAAACAACTTCAAAATCGGATGAATGTATCTCTGGCATTCAATGTAACTGCTCTTACCGTTGCTATATCATGCTTTTATATGGTTGAGTACATATACAATTAAATGAAGCCACCTTCTATACAACTACAGTAAAAAGATGCTCCATAGTGCCACTCAGTGGGATTCCTCGGGAGTAACGCAGAAAGTCATTTTGTGTAACAAACTATTACAATTTACAATCCAATGTATTTCTTGTATAGTATTCATTGATTACTCTTCTGCGATCTCTTGGTTAGACAACAGTGAAATTTCTAGGTTTTACAACGTGATATCAATACAGTGTCAGTAATCACTCCTTGTACAACCAACTTCAAAATCTGATGAATGTATCTCTTGCATTCAATGTAACTGCTCTTACAGTTGCTATATCATACTTTGATATGGTTGAGTACATATACAATGAAATGAAGCCACCTTCTAAACAACTACAGTAAAAAGGTGCTCCATACTTCCACTCAGTGGGATTCCTCGGGAGTAACGCAGAAAGTCATTTTGTGTAACAAACTATTACAATATATAATTTCTTGTATAGTATTGATTGATTACTCTTTTCAATGATCTGTTGGTTACAGGATAGTGATATTTCTAGGTTTTACAAAGTGATTTTAAGTACAGTGTCAGTTATCACTCCTTGTACAAACAACTTCAAAATCTGATGAATGTATCTCTGGCATTCAATGTAATTGCTCTTACCGTTCCTATATCATGCTTTTATATGGTTGAGTACATATACAATGAAATGAAGCCACCTTCTATACAACTATAGCAAAAAGGTGCTCCATACTGCCACTCAGTGGGATTCCTCGGGAGTAACGCAGAAAGTCATTTTGTGTAACAAACTATTACAATTTACAATCCAATGTATTTCTTGTATAGTATTCATTGATTACTCTTCTGTGAACTCTTGGTTAGACAACAGTGAAATTTCTACGTTTTACAAAGTGATATCAGTTCAGTGTCAGTTATCACTCCTTGTACAAAGAACTTCCAAATCTGATGAATGTATCTCTGGCATTCAATGTAACTGCTCTTACCGTTGCTATATCATGCTTTTATATGGTTGAGTACATATACAATGAAATGAAGCCACCTTCTATACAACTATAGTAAAAAGGAGCTCCATACTGCCACTCAGTGGGATTCCTCGGGAGTAACGCAGAAAGTCATTTTGTGTAACAAACTATTAAAATATATAATTTCTTGTATAGTATTCATTGATTACTCTTTTCAATGATCTGTTGGTTACAGGATAGTGATATTTCTAGGTTTTACAAAGTGATATCAGTACAGTGTCAGTTATCACTCTTTGTACAAAGAACTTCAAAATCTGATGAATGTATCTCTGGCATTCAATGTAACTGCTCTTACCGTTGCTATATCATGCTTTTATATGGTTGAGTACATATACAATTAAATGAAGCCACCTTCTATACAACTATAGTAAGAAGGAGCTCCATACTGCCACTCAGTGGGATTCCTCGGGAGTAACGCAGAAAGTCATTTTGTGTAACAAACTATTACAATATATAATTTCTTGTATAGTATTCATTGATTACTCTTTTCAATGATCTGTTGGTTACAGGATAGTGATATTTCTAGGTTTTACAAAGTGATATCAGTACAGTGTCAGTTATCACTCCTTGTACAAAGAACTTCAAAATCTGATGAATGTATCTCTGGCATTCAATGTAACTGCTCTTACCGTTGCTATATCATGCTTTTATATGGTTGAGTACATATACAATTAAATGAAGCCACCTTCTATACAACTACAGTAAAAAGGTGCTCCATACTGCCACTCAGTGGGATTCCTCGGGAGTAACGCAGAAAGTCATTTTGTGTAACAAACTATTACAATTTACAATCCAATGCATTTCTTGTATAGTATTCATTGATTACTCTTCTGCGATCTCTTGGTTAGAGAACAGTGAAATTTCTAGGTTTTACAACGTGATATCAATACAGTGTCAGTAATCACTCCTTGTACAACCAACTTCAAAATCTGATGAATGTATCTCTTGCGTTCAATGGAACTGCTCTTACAGTTGCTATATCATGCTTTTATATGGTTGAGTACATATACAATGAAATGAAGCCACCTTCTATACAACTACAGTAAAAAGGTGCTCCATACTGCCACTCAGTGCGATTCCTCGGGAGTAACGCAGAAAGTCACTTTGTGTAACAAACTATTACAATATATAATTTCTTGTATAGTATTCATTGATTACTCTTTTCAATGATCTGTTGGTTACAGGATAGTGATATTTCTAGGTTTTACAAAGTGATATCAGTACAGTGTCAGTTATCACTCCTTGTACAAAGAACTTCAAAATCTGATGAATGTATCTCTGGCATTCAATGTAACTGCTCTTACCGTTGCTATATCATGCTTTTATATGGTTGAGTACATATACAATTAAATGAAGCCACCTTCTATACAACTACAGTAAAAAGGTGCTCCATACTGCCACTCAGTGGGATTCCTCGGGAGTAACGCAGAAAGTCATTTTGTGTAACAAACTATTACAATATATAATTTCTTGTATAGTATTGATTGATTACTCTTTTCAATGATCTGTTGGTTACAGGATAGTGATATTTCTAGGTTTTACAAAGTGATTTTAAGTACAGTGTCAGTTATCACTCCTTGTACAAACAACTTCAAAATCTGATGAATGTATCTCTGGCATTCAATGTAATTGCTCTTACCGTTCCTATATCATGCTTTTATATGGTTGAGTACATATACAATGAAATGAAGCCACCTTCTATACAACTATAGCAAAAAGGTGCTCCATACTGCCACTCAGTGGGATTCCTCGGGAGTAACGCAGAAAGTCATTTTGTGTAACAAACTATTACAATTTACAATCCAATGTATTTCCTGTATAGTATTCATTGATTACTCTTCTGTGAACTCTTGGTTAGACAACAGTGAAATTTCTACGTTTTACAAAGTGATATCAGTTCAGTGTCAGTTATCACTCCTTGTACAAAGAACTTCCAAATCTGATGAATGTATCTCTGGCATTCAATGTAACTGCTCTTACCGTTGCTATATCATGCTTTTATATGGTTGAGTACATATACAATGAAATGAAGCCACCTTCTATACAACTATAGTAAAAAGGAGCTCCATACTGCCACTCAGTGGGATTCCTCGGGAGTAACGCAGAAAGTCATTTTGTGTAACAAACTATTACAATATATAATTTCTTGTATAGTATTCATTGATTACTCTTTTCAATGATCTGTTGGTTACAGGATAGTGATATTTCTAGGTTTTACAAAGTGATATCAGTACAGTGTCAGTTATCACTCCTTGTACAAAGAACTTCAAAATCTGATGAATGTATCTCTGGCATTCAATGTAACTGCTCTTACCGTTGCTATATCATGCTTTTATATGGTTGAGTACATATACAATTAAATGAAGCCACCTTCTATACAACTACAGTAAAAAGGTGCTCCATACTGCCACTCAGTGGGATTCCTCGGGAGTAACGCAGAAAGTCATTTTGTGTAACAAACTATTACAATTTACAATCCAATGTATTTCTTGTATAGTATTCATTGATTACTCTTCTGCGATCTCTTGGTTAGAGAACAGTGAAATTTCTAGGTTTTACAACGTGATATCAATACAGTGTCAGTAATCACTCCTTGTACAACCAACTTCAAAATCTGATGAATGTATCTCTTGCGTTCAATGGAACTGCTCTTACAGTTGCTATATCATGCTTTTATATGGTTGAGTACATATACAATGAAATGAAGCCACCTTCTATACAACTACAGTAAAAAGGTGCTCCATACTGCCACTCAGTGGGATTCCTCGGGAGTAACGCAGAAAGTCATTTTGTGTAACAAACTATTACAATTTACAATCCAATGTATTTCTTGTATAGTATTCGTTGATTACTCTTCTGCGATCGCTTGGTTAGACAACAGTGAAATTTCTAGGTTTTCCAACGTGATATCAATACACTGTCAGTAATCACTCCTTGTACAACCAACTTCAAAATCTGATGAACGTATCTCTTGCATTCAATGTAACTGCTCTTCCGGTTGCTATATCATGCTTTTATATGGTTGAGTACATATACAATGAAATGAAGCCACCTTCTATACAACTATAGTAAAAAGGAGCTCCATACTGCCACTCAGTGGGATTCCTCGGGAGTAACGCAGAAAGTCATTTTGTGTAACAAACTATTACAATATATAATTTCTTGTATAGTATTCATTAATTACTCTTTTCAATGATCTGTTGGTTACAGGATAGTGATATTTCTAGGTTTTACAAAGTGATTTTAAGTACAGTGTCAGTTATCACTCCTTGTACAAACAACTTCAAAATCTGATGAATGTATCTCTGGCATTCAATGTAACTGCTCTTACAGTTGCTATATCATGCTTTTATATGGTTGAGTACATATACAATGAAATGAAGCCACCTTCTATACAACTATAGTAAAAAGGAGCTCCATACTGCCACTCAGTGGGATTCCTCGGGAGTAACGCAGAAAGTCATTTTGTGTAACAAACTATTACAATATATAATTTCTTGTATAGTATTCATTGATTACTCTTTTCAATGATCTGTTGGTTACAGGATAGTGATATTTCTAGGTTTTACAAAGTGATATCAGTACAGTGTCAGTTATCACTCCTTGTACAACCAACTTCAAAATCTGATGAATGTATCTCTGGCATTCAATGTAACTCTTCTTACAGTTGCTATATCATGCTTTTATATGGTTGAGTACATATACAATGAAATGAAGCCACCTTCTATACAACTATAGCAAAAAGGTGCTCCATACTGCCACTCAGTGGGATTCCTCGGGAGTAACGCAGAAAGTTTTTTTGTGTAACAAACTATTACAATTTACAATCCAATGTATTTCTTGTATAGTATTCATTGATTACTCTTCTGTGAACTCTTGGTTAGACAACAGTGAAATTTCTACGTTTTACAACGTGATATCAGGACAGTGTCAGTTATCACTCCTTGTACAACCAACTTTAAAATCTGATGAATGTATCTCTTGCATTCAATGTAACTGCTCTTACAGTTGCTATATCATGCTTTTATATGGTTGAGTACATATACAATGAAATGAAGCCACCTTCTATACAAGTATAGTAAAAAGGTGCTCCATACTGCCACTCAGTGGGATTCCTCGGGAGTAACGCAGAAAGTCATTTTGTGTAACAAACTATTACAATATATAATTTCTTGTATAGTATTCATTGATTACTCTTTTTAATGATCTGTTGGTTACAGGATGGTGATATTTCTAGGTTTTACAAAGTGATATCAGTACAGTGTCAGTTATCACTCCTTGTACAAACAACTTCAAAATCGGATGAATGTATCTCTGGCATTCAATGTAACTGCTCTTACCGTTGCTATATCATGCTTTTATATGGTTGAGTACATATACAATTAAATGAAGCCACCTTCTATACAACTACAGTAAAAAGATGCTCCATACTGCCACTCAGTGGGATTCCTCGGGAGTAACGCAGAAAGTCATTTTGTGTAACAAACTATTACAATTTACAATCCAATGTATTTCTTGTATAGTATTCATTGATTACTCTTCTGCGATCTCTTGGTTAGACAACAGTGAAATTTCTAGGTTTTACAACGTGATATCAATACAGTGTCAGTAATCACTCCTTGTACAACCAACTTCAAAATCTGATGAATGTATCTCTTGCATTCAATGTAACTGCTCTTACAGTTGCTATATCATACTTTGATATGGTTGAGTACATATACAATGAAATGAAGCCACCTTCTAAACAACTACAGTAAAAAGGTGCTCCATACTTCCACTCAGTGGGATTCCTCGGGAGTAACGCAGAAAGTCATTTTGTGTAACAAACTATTACAATTTCCAATCCAATGTATTTCTTGTATAGTATTCGTTGATTACTCTTCTGCGATCGCTTGGTTAGACAACAGTGAAATTTCTAGGTTTTCCAACGTGATATCAATACAGTGTCAGTAATCACTCCTTGTACAACCAACTTCAAAATCTGATGAACGTATCTCTTGCATTCAATGTAACTGCTCTTACAGTTGCTATATCATGCTTTTATATGGTTGAGTACATATACAATGAAATGAAGCCACCTTCTATACAACTATAGTAAAAAGGAGCTCCATACTGCCACTCAGTGGGATTCCTCGGGAGTAACGCAGAAAGTCATTTTGTGTAACAACCTATTACAATTTACAATCCAATGTATTTCTTGTATAGTATTCGTTGATTACTCTTCTGCGATCGCTTGGTTAGACAACAGTGAAATTTCTAGGTTTTCCAATGTGATATCAATACAGTGTCAGTAATCACTCCTTGTACAACCAACTTCAAAATCTGATGAACGTATCTCTTGCATTCAATGTAACTGCACTTACAGTTCCTATATCATGCTTTTATATGGTTGAGTACATATACAATGAAATGAAGCCACCTTCTATACAACTATAGTAAAAAGGAGCTCCATACTGCCACTCAGTGGGATTCCTCGGGAGTAACGCAGAAAGTCATTTTGTGTAACAAACTATTACAATTTACAATCCAATGTATTTCTTGTATAGTATTCGTTGATTACTCTTCTGCGATCGCTTGGTTAGACAACAGTGAAATTTCTAGGTTTTCCAACGTGATATCAATACAGTGTCAGTAATCACTCCTTGTACAACCAACTTCAAAATCTGATGAACGTATCTCTTGCATTCAATGTAACTGCTCTTACAGTTGCTATATCATGCTTTTATATGGTTGAGTACATATACAATGAAATGAAGCCACCTTCTATACAACTATAGTAAAAAGGAGCTCCATACTGCCACTCAGTGGGATTCCTCGGGAGTAACGCAGAAAGTCATTTTGTGTAACAAACTATTACAATATGTAATTTCTTGTATAGTATTCATTGATTACTGTTTTCAATGATCTGTTGGTTACAGGATAGTGATATTTCTAGGTTTTACAAAGTGATTTTAAGTACAGTGTCAGTTATCACTCCTTGTACAAACAACTTCAAAATCTGATGAATGTATCTCTGGCATTCAATGTAATTGCTCTTACCGTTGCTATATCATGCTTTTATATGGTTCAGTACATATACAATGAAATGAAGCCACCTTCTATACAACTATAGCAAAAAGGTGCTCCATACTGCCACTCAGTGGGATTCCTCGGGAGTAACGCAGAAAGTCATTTTGTGTAACAAACTATTACAATTTACAATCCAATGTATTTCCTGTATAGTATTCATTGATTACTCTTCTGTGAACTCTTGGTTAGACAACAGTGAAATTTCTACGTTTTACAAAGTGATATCAGTACAGTGTCAGTTATCACTCCTTGTACAAAGAACTTCAAAATCTGATGAATGTATCTCTGGCATTCAATGTAACTGCTCTTACCGTTGCTATATCATGCTTTTATATGGTTGAGTACATATACAATGAAATGAAGCCACCTTCTATACAACTATAGTAAAAAGGAGCTCCATACTGCCACTCAGTGGGATTCCTCGGGAGTAACGCAGAAAGTCATTTTGTGTAACAAACTATTACAATATATAATTTCTTGTATAGTATTCATTGATTACTCTTTTCAATGATCTGTTGGTTACAGGATAGTGATATTTCTAGGTTTTACAAAGTGATATCAGTACAGTGTCAGTTATCACTCCTTGTACAAAGAACTTCAAAATCTGATGAATGTATCTCTTGCGTTCAATGGAACTGCTCTTACAGTTGCTATATCATGCTTTTATATGGTTGAGTACATATACATTGAAATGAAGCCACCTTCTATACAACTACAGTAAAAAGGTGCTCCATACTGCCACTCAGTGGGATTCCTCGGGAGTAACGCAGAAAGTCATTTTGTGTAACAAACTATTACAATTTACAATCCAATGTATTTCTTGTATAGTATTCGTTGATTACTCTTCTGCGATCGCTTGGTTAGACAACAGTGAAATTTCTAGGTTTTCCAACGTGATATCAATACACTGTCAGTAATCACTCCTTGTACAACCAACTTCAAAATCTGATGAACGTATCTCTTGCATTCAATGTAACTGCTCTTACGGTTGCTATATCATGCTTTTATATGGTTGAGTACATATACAATGAAATGAAGCCACCTTCTATACAACTATAGTAAAAAGGAGCTCCATACTGCCACTCAGTGGGATTCCTCGGGAGTAACGCAGAAAGTCATTTTGTGTAACAAACTATTACAATATATAATTTCTTGTATAGTATTCATTAATTACTCTTTTCAATGATCTGTTGGTTACAGGATAGTGATATTTCTAGGTTTTACAAAGTGATTTTAAGTACAGTGTCAGTTATCACTCCTTGTACAAACAACTTCAAAATCTGATGAATGTATCTCTGGCATTCAATGTAACTGCTCTTACAGTTGCTATATCATGCTTTTATATGGTTGAGTACATATACAATGAAATGAAGCCACCTTCTATACAACTATAGTAAAAAGGAGCTCCATACTGCCACTCAGTGGGATTCCTCGGGAGTAACGCAGAAAGTCATTTTGTGTAACAAACTATTACAATATATAATTTCTTGTATAGTATTCATTGATTACTCTTTTCAATGATCTGTTGGTTACAGGATAGTGATATTTCTAGGTTTTACAAAGTGATATCAGTACAGTGTCAGTTATCACTCCTTGTACAACCAACTTCAAAATCAGATGAATGTATCTCTGGCATTCAATGTAACTCTTCTTACAGTTGCTATATCATGCTTTTATATGGTTGAGTACATATACAATGAAATGAAGCCACCTTCTATACAACTATAGCAAAAAGGTGCTCCATACTGCCACTCAGTGGGATTCCTCGGGAGTAACGCAGAAAGTTTTTTTGTGTAACAAACTATTACAATTTACAATCCAATGTATTTCTTGTATAGTATTCATTGATTACTCTTCTGTGAACTCTTGGTTAGACAACAGTGAAATTTCTACGTTTTACAACGTGATATCAGGACAGTGTCAGTTATCACTCCTTGTACAACCAACTTTAAAATCTGATGAATGTATCTCTTGCATTCAATGTAACTGCTCTTACAGTTGCTATATCATGCTTTTATATGGTTGAGTACATATACAATGAAATGAAGCCACCTTCTATACAAGTATAGTAAAAAGGTGCTCCATACTGCCACTCAGTGGGATTCCTCGGGAGTAACGCAGAAAGTCATTTTGTGTAACAAACTATTACAATATATAATTTCTTGTATAGTATTCATTGATTACTCTTTTTAATGATCTGTTGGTTACAGGATGGTGATATTTCTAGGTTTTACAAAGTGATATCAGTACAGTGTCAGTTATCACTCCTTGTACAAACAACTTCAAAATCGGATGAATGTATCTCTGGCATTCAATGTAACTGCTCTTACCGTTGCTATATCATGCTTTTATATGGTTGAGTACATATACAATTAAATGAAGCCACCTTCTATACAACTACAGTAAAAAGATGCTCCATACTGCCACTCAGTGGGATTCCTCGGGAGTAACGCAGAAAGTCATTTTGTGTAACAAACTATTACAATTTACAATCCAATGTATTTCTTGTATAGTATTCATTGATTACTCTTCTGCGATCTCTTGGTTAGACAACAGTGAAATTTCTAGGTTTTACAACGTGATATCAATACAGTGTCAGTAATCACTCCTTGTACAACCAACTTCAAAATCTGATGAATGTATCTCTTGCATTCAATGTAACTGCTCTTACAGTTGCTATATCATACTTTGATATGGTTGAGTACATATACAATGAAATGAAGCCACCTTCTAAACAACTACAGTAAAAAGGTGCTCCATACTTCCACTCAGTGGGATTCCTCGGGAGTAACGCAGAAAGTCATTTTGTGTAACAAACTATTACAATTTCCAATCCAATGTATTTCTTGTATAGTATTCGTTGATTACTCTTCTGCGATCGCTTGGTTAGACAACAGTGAAATTTCTAGGTTTTCCAACGTGATATCAATACAGTGTCAGTAATCACTCCTTGTACAACCAACTTCAAAATCTGATGAACGTATCTCTTGCATTCAATGTAACTGCTCTTACAGTTGCTATATCATGCTTTTATATGGTTGAGTACATATACAATGAAATGAAGCCACCTTCTATACAACTATAGTAAAAAGGAGCTCCATACTGCCACTCAGTGGGATTCCTCGGGAGTAACGCAGAAAGTCATTTTGTGTAACAAACTATTACAATTTACAATCCAATGTATTTCTTGTATAGTATTCGTTGATTACTCTTCTGCGATCGCTTGGTTAGACAACAGTGAAATTTCTAGGTTTTCCAATGTGATATCAATACAGTGTCAGTAATCACTCCTTGTACAACCAACTTCAAAATCTGATGAACGTATCTCTTGCATTCAATGTAACTGCACTTACAGTTCCTATATCATGCTTTTATATGGTTGAGTACATATACAATGAAATGAAGCCACCTTCTATACAACTATAGTAAAAAGGAGCTCCATACTGCCACTCAGTGGGATTCCTCGGGAGTAACGCAGAAAGTCATTTTGTGTAACAAACTATTACAATTTACAATCCAATGTATTTCTTGTATAGTATTCGTTGATTACTCTTCTGCGATCGCTTGGTTAGACAACAGTGAAATTTCTAGGTTTTCCAACGTGATATCAATACAGTGTCAGTAATCACTCCTTGTACAACCAACTTCAAAATCTGATGAACGTATCTCTTGCATTCAATGTAACTGCTCTTACAGTTGCTATATCATGCTTTTATATGGTTGAGTACATATACAATGAAATGAAGCCACCTTCTATACAACTATAGTAAAAAGGAGCTCCATACTGCCACTCAGTGGGATTCCTCGGGAGTAACGCAGAAAGTCATTTTGTGTAACAAACTATTACAATATATAATTTCTTGTATAGTATTCATTGATTACTGTTTTCAATGATCTGTTGGTTACAGGATAGTGATATTTCTAGGTTTTACAAAGTGATTTTAAGTACAGTGTCAGTTATCACTCCTTGTACAAACAACTTCAAAATCTGATGAATGTATCTCTGGCATTCAATGTAATTGCTCTTACCGTTGCTATATCATGCTTTTATATGGTTCAGTACATATACAATGAAATGAAGCCACCTTCTATACAACTATAGCAAAAAGGTGCTCCATACTGCCACTCAGTGGGATTCCTCGGGAGTAACGCAGAAAGTCATTTTGTGTAACAAACTATTACAATTTACAATCCAATGTATTTCCTGTATAGTATTCATTGATTACTCTTCTGTGAACTCTTGGTTAGACAACAGTGAAATTTCTACGTTTTACAAAGTGATATCAGTACAGTGTCAGTTATCACTCCTTGTACAAAGAACTTCAAAATCTGATGAATGTATCTCTGGCATTCAATGTAACTGCTCTTACCGTTGCTATATCATGCTTTTATATGGTTGAGTACATATACAATGAAATGAAGCCACCTTCTATACAACTATAGTAAAAAGGAGCTCCATACTGCCACTCAGTGGGATTCCTCGGGAGTAACGCAGAAAGTCATTTTGTGTAACAAACTATTACAATATATAATTTCTTGTATAGTATTCATTGATTACTCTTTTCAATGATCTGTTGGTTACAGGATAGTGATATTTCTAGGTTTTACAAAGTGATATCAGTACAGTGTCAGTTATCACTCCTTGTACAAAGAACTTCAAAATCTGATGAATGTATCTCTGGCATTCAATGTAACTGCTCTTACCGTTGCTATATCATGCTTTTATATGGTTGAGTACATATACAATTAAATGAAGCCACCTTCTATACAACTACAGTAAAAAGGTGCTCCATACTGCCACTCAGTGGGATTCCTCGGGAGTAACGCAGAAAGTCATTTTGTGTAACAAACTATTACAATTTACAATCCAATGTATTTCTTGTATAGTATTCATTGATTACTCTTCTGCGATCTCTTGGTTAGACAACAGTGAAATTTCTAGGTTTTACAACGTGATATCAATACAGTGTCAGTAATCACTCCTTGTACAACCAACTTCAAAATCTGATGAATGTATCTCTTGCGTTCAATGGAACTGCTCTTACAGTTGCTATATCATGCTTTTATATGGTTGAGTACATATACATTGAAATGAAGCCACCTTCTATACAACTACAGTAAAAAGGTGCTCCATACTGCCACTCAGTGGGATTCCTCGGGAGTAACGCAGAAAGTCATTTTGTGTAACAAACTATTACAATTTACAATCCAATGTATTTCTTGTATAGTATTCGTTGATTACTCTTCTGCGATCGCTTGGTTAGACAACAGTGAAATTTCTAGGTTTTCCAACGTGATATCAATACACTGTCAGTAATCACTCCTTGTACAACCAACTTCAAAATCTGATGAACGTATCTCTTGCATTCAATGTAACTGCTCTTACGGTTGCTATATCATGCTTTTATATGGTTGAGTACATATACAATGAAATGAAGCCACCTTCTATACAACTATAGTAAAAAGGAGCTCCATACTGCCACTCAGTGGGATTCCTCGGGAGTAACGCAGAAAGTCATTTTGTGTAACAAACTATTACAATATATAATTTCTTGTATAGTATTCATTAATTACTCTTTTCAATGATCTGTTGGTTACAGGATAGTGATATTTCTAGGTTTTACAACGTGATATCAATACAGTGTCAGTTATCACTCCTTGTACAAACAACTTCAAAATCTGATGAATGTATCTCTGGCATTCAATGTAACTGCTCTTACAGTTGCTATATCATGCTTTTATATGGTTGAGTACATATACAATGAAATGAAGCCACCTTCTATACAACTATAGTAAAAAGGAGCTCCATACTGCCACTCAGTGGGATTCCTCGGGAGTAACGCAGAAAGTCATTTTGTGTAACAAACTATTACAATATATAATTTCTTGTATAGTATTCATTGATTACTCTTTTCAATGATCTGTTGGTTACAGGATAGTGATATTTCTAGGTTTTACAAAGTGATATCAGTACAGTGTCAGTTATCACTCCTTGTACAACCAACTTCAAAATCAGATGAATGTATCTCTGGCATTCAATGTAACTCTTCTTACAGTTGCTATATCATGCTTTTATATGGTTGAGTACATATACAATGAAATGAAGCCACCTTCTATACAACTATAGCAAAAAGGTGCTCCATACTGCCACTCAGTGGGATTCCTCGGGAGTAACGCAGAAAGTTTTTTTGTGTAACAAACTATTACAATTTACAATCCAATGTATTTCTTGTATAGTATTCATTGATTACTCTTCTGTGAACTCTTGGTTAGACAACAGTGAAATTTCTACGTTTTACAAAGTGATATCAGTACAGTGTCAGTTATCACTCCTTGTACAACCAACTTTAAAATCTGATGAATGTATCTCTTGCATTCAATGTAACTGCTCTTACAGTTGCTATATCATGCTTTTATATGGTTGAGTACATATACAATGAAATGAAGCCACCTTCTATACAAGTATAGTAAAAAGGTGCTCCATACTGCCACTCAGTGGGATTCCTCAGGAGTAACGCAGAAAGTCATTTTGTGTAACAAACTATTACAATTTACAATCCAATGCATTTCTTGTATAGTATTCGTTGATTAGTCTTCTGCGATCGCTTGGTTAGACAACAGTGAAATTTCTAGGTTTTCCAACGTGATATCAATACAGTGTCAGTAATCACTCCTTGTACAACCAACTTCAAAATCTGATGAACGTATCTCTTGCATTCAATGTAACTGCTCTTACAGTTGCTATATCATGCTTTTATATGGTTGAGTACATATACAATGAAATGAAGCCACCTTCTATACAACTATAGTAAAAAGGAGCTCCATACTGCCACTCAGTGGGATTCCTCGGGAGTAACGCAGAAAGTCATTTTGTGTAACAAACTATTACAATTTACAATCCAATGTATTTCTTGTATAGTATTCGTTGATTACTCTTCTGCGATCGCTTGGTTAGACAACAGTGAAATTTCTAGGTTTTCCAACGTGATATCAATACAGTGTCAGTAATCACTCCTTGTACAACCAACTTCAAAATCTGATGAACGTATCTCTTGCATTCAATGTAACTGCTCTTACAGTTGCTATATCATGCTTTTATATGGTTGAGTACATATACAATGAAATGAAGCCACCTTCTATACAACTATAGTAAAAAGGAGCTCCATACTGCCACTCAGTGGGATTCCTCGGGAGTAACGCAGAAAGTCATTTTGTGTAACAAACTATTACAATATATAATTTCTTGTATAGTATTCATTGATTACTCTTTTCAATGATCTGTTGGTTACAGGATAGTGATATTTCTAGGTTTTACAAAGTGATTTTAAGTACAGTGTCAGTTATCACTCCTTGTACAAACAACTTCAAAATCTGATGAATGTATCTCTGGCATTCAATGTAATTGCTCTTACCGTTGCTATATCATGCTTTTATATGGTTGAGTACATATACAATGAAATGAAGCCACCTTCTATACAACTATAGCAAAAAGGTGCTCCATACTGCCACTCAGTGGGATTCCTCGGGAGTAACGCAGAAAGTCATTTTGTGTAACAAACTATTACAATATATAATTTCTTGTATAGTATTCATTGATTACTCTTTTCAATGATCTGTTGGTTACAGGATAGTGATATTTCTAGGTTTTACAAAGTGATATCAGTACAGTGTCAGTTATCACTCCTTGTACAAAGAACTTCAAAATCTGATGAATGTATCTCTGGCATTCAATGTAACTGCTCTTACCGTTGCTATATCATGCTTTTATATGGTTGAGTACATATACAATTAAATGAAGCCACCTTCTATACAACTACAGTAAAAAGGTGCTCCATACTGCCACTCAGTGGGATTCCTCGGGAGTAACGCAGAAAGTCATTTTGTGTAACAAACTATTACAATTTACAATCCAATGTATTTCTTGTATAGTATTCATTGATTACTCTTCTGCGATCTCTTGGTTAGACAACAGTGAAATTTCTAGGTTTTACAACGTGATATCAATACAGTGTCAGTAATCACTCCTTGTACAACCAACTTCAAAATCTGATGAATGTATCTCTTGCGTTCAATGTAATTGCTCTTACAGTTGCTATATCATGCTTTTATATGGTTGAGTACATATACAATGAAATGAAGCCACCTTCTATACAACTATAGTAAAAAGGAGCTCCATACTGCCACTCAGTGGGATTCCTCGGGAGTAACGCAGAAAGTCATTTTGTGTAACAAACTATTACAATATATAATTTCTTGTATAGTATTCATTGATTACTGTTTTCAATGATCTGTTGGTTACAGGATAGTGATATTTCTAGGTTTTACAAAGTGATTTTAAGTACAGTGTCAGTTATCACTCCTTGTACAAACAACTTCAAAATCTGATGAATGTATCTCTGGCATTCAATGTAATTGCTCTTACCGTTGCTATATCATGCTTTTATATGGTTGAGTACATATACAATGAAATGAAGCCACCTTCTATACAACTATAGCAAAAAGGTGCTCCATACTGCCACTCAGTGGGATTCCTCGGGAGTAACGCAGAAAGTCATTTTGTGTAACAAACTATTACAATTTACAATCCAATGTATTTCTTGTATAGTATTCATTGATTACTCTTCTGTGAACTCTTGGTTAGACAACAGTGAAATTTCTACGTTTTACAAAGTGATATCAGTACAGTGTCAGTTATCACTCCTTGTACAAAGAACTTCAAAATCTGATGAATGTATCTCTGGCATTCAATGTAACTGCTCTTACCGTTGCTATATCATGCTTTTATATGGTTGAGTACATATACAATGAAATGAAGCCACCTTCTATACAACTATAGTAAAAATTAGCTCCATACTGCCACTCAGTGGGATTCCTCGGGAGTAACGCAGAAAGTCATTTTGTGTAACAAACTATTACAATATATAATTTCTTGTATAGTATTCATTGATTACTCTTTTCAATGATCTGTTGGTTACAGGATAGTGATATTTCTAGGTTTTACAAAGTGATATCAGTACAGTGTCAGTTATCACTCCTTGTACAAAGAACTTCAAAATCTGATGAATGTATCTCTGGCATTCAATGTAACTGCTCTTACCGTTGCTATATCATGCTTTTATATGGTTGAGTACATATACAATTAAATGAAGCCACCTTCTATACAACTACAGTAAAAAGGTGCTCCATACTGCCACTCAGTGGGATTCCTCGGGAGTAACGCAGAAAGTCATTTTGTGTAACAAACTATTACAATTTACAATCCAATGTATTTCTTGTATAGTATTCATTGATTACTCTTCTGCGATCTCTTGGTTAGACAACAGTGAAATTTCTAGGTTTTACAACGTGATATCAATACAGTGTCAGTAATCACTCCTTGTACAACCAACTTCAAAATCTGATGAATGTATCTCTTGCGTTCAATGTAATTGCTCTTACAGTTGCTATATAATGCTTTTATATAGTTGAGTACATATACAATGAAATGAAGCCACCTTCTATACAACTACAGTAAAAAGGTGCTCCATACTGCCACACAGTGGGATTCCTCGGGAGTAACGCAGAAAGTCATTTTGTGTAACAAACTATTACAATTTACAATCCAATGTATTTCTTGTATAGTATTCGTTGATTACTCTTCTGCGATCGCTTGGTTAGACAACAGTGAAATTTCTAGGTTTTCCAACGTGATATCAATACAGTGTCAGTTATAACTCCTTGTACAAAGAACTTCAAAATCTGATGAATGTATCTCTGGCCTTCAATGTAACTGCTCTTACAGTTGCTATATCATGCTTTTATATGGTTGAGTACATATACAATGAAATGAAGCCACCTTCTATACAACTATAGTAAAAATTAGCTCCATACTGCCACTCAGTGGGATTCCTCGGGAGTAACGCAGAAAGTCATTTTGTGTAACAAACTATTACAATATATAATTTCTTGTATAGTATTCATTGATTACTCTTTTCAATGATCTGTTGGTTACAGGATAGTGATATTTCTAGGTTTTACAAAGTGATATCAGTACAGTGTCAGTTATCACTCCTTGTACAAAGAACTTCAAAATCTGATGAATGTATCTCTGGCATTCAATGTAACTGCTCTTACCGTTGCTATATCATGCTTTTATATGGTTGAGTACATATACAATTAAATGAAGCCACCTTCTATACAACTACAGTAAAAAGGTGCTCCATACTGCCACTCAGTGGGATTCCTCGGGAGTAACGCAGAAAGTCATTTTGTGTAACAAACTATTACAATTTACAATCCAATGTATTTCTTGTATAGTATTCATTGATTACTCTTCTGCGATCTCTTGGTTAGACAACAGTGAAATTTCTAGGTTTTACAACGTGATATCAATACAGTGTCAGTAATCACTCCTTGTACAACCAACTTCAAAATCTGATGAATGTATCTCTTGCGTTCAATGTAATTGCTCTTACAGTTGCTATATCATGCTTTTATATAGTTGAGTACATATACAATGAAATGAAGCCACCTTCTATACAACTACAGTAAAAAGGTGCTCCATACTGCCACACAGTGGGATTCCTCGGGAGTAACGCAGAAAGTCATTTTGTGTAACAAACTATTACAATTTACAATCCAATGTATTTCTTGTATAGTATTCGTTGATTACTCTTCTGCGATCGCTTGGTTAGACAACAGTGAAATTTCTAGGTTTTCCAACGTGATATCAATACAGTGTCAGTTATAACTCCTTGTACAAAGAACTTCAAAATCTGATGAATGTATCTCTGGCCTTCAATGTAACTGCTCTTACAGTTGCTATATCATGCTTTTATATGGTTGAGTACATATACAATGAAATGAAGCCACCTTCTATACAACTATAGCAAAAAGGTGCTCCATACAGCCACTCAGTGGGATTCCTCGGGAGTAACGCAGAAAGTCATTTTGTGTAACAAACTATTACAATATACAATTTCTTGTATAGTATTCATTGATTACTCTTTTCAATGATCTGTTGGTTACAGGATAGTGATATTTCAAGGTTTTACAAAGTGATATCAGTACAGTGTCAGTTATCACTCCTTGTACAAACAACTTCAAAATCTGATGAATGTATCTCTGCCATTCAATGTAACTGCTCTTACAGTTGCTATATCATGCTTTTATATGGTTGAGTCCATATACAATGAAATGAAGCCACCTTCTATACAACTATAGCAAAAAGGTGCTCCATACTGCCACTTAGTGGGATTCCTCGGGAGTAACGCAGAAAGTCATTTTGTGTAACAAACTATTACAATTTACAATCCAATGTATTTCTTGGATAGTATTCATTGATTACTCTTCTGTGAACTCTTGGTTAGACAACAGTGAAATTTCTACATTTTACAAAGTGATATCAGTACAGTGTCAGTTATCACTCCTTGTACAAAAAAATTCAAAATCTGATGAATGTATCTCTTGCATTCAATGTAACTGCTCTTACTGTGGCTATATCATGCTTTTATATGGTTGAGTACATATACAATTAAATGAAGCCACCTTCTATACAGCTGGAGGAAAAAGGTGCTCCATACTACCACTCAGTGGGATTCCTCGGGAGTAACGCAGAAAGTCATTTTGTTTAACAAACTATTACAATATACAATTTCTTCTATAGTATTCATTGATTACTCTTTTCAATGATCTGTTGGTTACAGGATAGTGATATTTCTAGGTTTTACAAAGTGATATCAGTACAGGGTCAGTTATCACTCCTTGTACAAACAACTTCAAAATCTAATGAATGTATCTCTGCCATTCAATGTAACTGCTCTTACAGTTGCTATATCATGCTTTTATATGGTTGAGTACATATACAATGAAATGAAGCCACCTTCTATACAACTATAGCAAAAAGGTGCTCCATACTGCCACTCAGTGGGATTCCTCGGGAGTAACGCAGAAAGTCATTTTGTGTAACAAACTATTACAATTTACAATCCAATGTATTTCTTGTATAGTATTCATTGATTACTCTTCTGTGAACTCTTGGTTAGACAACAGTGAAATTTCTACATTTTACAAAGCGATATCAGTACAGTCAGTTATCACTCCTTGTACAACCAACTTCAAAATCTGATGAATGTATCTCTTGCATTCAATGTAATTGCTCTTACAGTTGATATATCTTGATTTTATATGCTTGAGTACATATACTATTAAATGAAGCCACCTTCTATACAACTACAGTAAAAAGGTGCTCCATACTGCCACTCAGTGGGATTCCTCGGGAGTAACGCAGAAAGTCATTTTTTGTAACAAACTATTACAATTTACAATCCAATGTATTTCTTGTATAGTATTCGTTGATTACTCTTCTGCGATCGCTTGGTTAGACAACAGTGAAATTTCTAGGTTTTCCAACGTGATATCAATACAGTGTCAGTAATCACTCCTTGTACAAACAACTTCAAAATCTGATGAACGTATCTCTTGCATTCAATGTAACTGCTCTTACAGTTGCTATATCATGCTTTTATATGGTTGAGTACATATACAATGAAATGAATCCACCTTCTATACAACTATAGTAAAAAGGAGCTCCATACTGCCACTCAGTGGGATTCCTCGGGAGTAACGCAGAAAGTCATTTTGTGTAACAAACTATTACAATATATAATTTCTTGTATAGTATTCATTGATTACTCTTTTCAATGATCTGTTGGTTACAGGATAGTGATATTTCTAGGTTTTACAAAGTGATTTTAAGTACAGTGTCAGTTATCACTCCTTGTACAAACAACTTCAAAATCTGATGAATGTATCTCTGGCATTCAATGTAACTGCTCTTACAGTTGCTATATTATGCTTTTATATGGTTGAGTACATATACAATGAAATGAAGCCACCTTCTATACAACTATAGTAAAAAGGAGCTCCATACTGCCACTCAGTGGGATTCCTCGGGAGTAATGCAGAAAGTCATTTTGTGTAACAAACTATTACAATATATAATTTCTTGTATAGTATTCATTGATTACTCTTTTCAATGATCTGTTGGTTACAGGATAGTGATATTTCTAGGTTTTACAAAGTGATATCAGTACAGTGTCAGTTATCACTCCTTGTACAACCAACTTCAAAATCTGATGAATGTATCTCTGGCATTCAATGTAACTCTTCTTACAGTTGCTATATCATGCTTTTATATGGTTGAGTACATATACAATGAAATGAAACCACCTTTTATACAACTATAGCAAAAAGGTGCTCCATACTGCCACTCAGTGGGATTCCTCGGGAGTAACGCAGAAAGTTATTTTGTGTAACAAACTATTACAATTTACAATCCAATGTATTTCTTGTATAGTATTCATTGATTACTCTTCTGTGAACTCTTGGTTAGACAACAGTGAAATTTCTACGTTTTACAAAGTGATATCAGTACAGTGTCAGTTATCACTCCTTGTACAAAGAACTTCAAAATCTGATGAATGTATCTCTGGCATTCAATGTAACTGCTCTTACAGTTGCTATATCATGCTTTTATATGGTTGAGTACATATACAATGAAATGAAGCCACCTTCTATACAACTATAGCAAAAAGGTGCTCCATACTGCCACTCAGTGGGATTCCTCAGGAGTAACGCAGAAAGTCATTTTGTGTAACAAACTATTACAATTTACAATCCAATGTATTTCTTGTATAGTATTCATTGATTACTCTTCTGTGAACTCTTGGTTAGACAACAGTGAAATTTCTACGTTTTACAAAGTGATATCAGGACAGTGTCAGTTATCACTCCTTGTACAACCAACTTTAGAATCTGATGAATGGATCTCTTGCATTCAATGTAATTGCTCTTACATTTGATATATCTTGCTTTTATATGGATGAGTACATATACAATGAAATGAAGCCACCTTCTATACAACTATAGTAAAAAGGTGCTCCATACTGGCACTCAGTGGGATTCTTGGGGAGTAACACAGAAAGTCATTTTGTGTTAGAAACTATTACAATTTACAATCCAATGTATTTCTTTTATAGTATTCATTGATTACTCTTCTATGATCAACAGTTTAAGACAACAGTGAAATTTCTACGTTTTACAAAGTGATATCAATACAGTGTCAGTTATCACTCCTTCTACAACCAACTTCAAAATCTGATGAATGTATGTCTTGCATTCAGTGTAACTGCTCTTACCGTTGCTAAATCATGCTTTTATATAGTTGAGTACATATACAATGAAATGAAGCCACCTTCTATACAACTATAGTAAAAAGGTGCTCCATACTGCCACTCAGTGGGATTCCTCGGGAGTAACGCAGAAAGTCATTTTGTGTAACCAACTATTACAATATACAATTTCTTGTATAGTATTCATTGATTACTCTTCTATGATCTCTTGGTTCGACAACAGTGAAATTTCTACGTTTTACAAAGTGATAACAATACAGTGTCAGTTATCACTCCTAGTACAACCAACTTCAAAATCTGATGAATCATGCTTTTATATGGTTGAGTACAAATACAATGAAATGAAGCCACCTTCTATACAACTATAGTAAAAAGGTGCTCCATACTGCCACTCAGTGGGATTCCTCGGGAGTAACGCAAAAAGTAATTTTGTGTAACAAACTATTACAATTTACAATCCAATATATTTCTTGTATAGTATTCATTGATTACTCTTCTGCGATCTCTTGGTTGGATAACAGTGAAATTTCTAGGTTTTACAAAGTGATATCAAAACACTGTCAGTTATCACTCCTTGTACAACCAACTTCAAAATCTGATGAATGAATGTCTTGCATTCAATGTAACTGCTCTTACAGTTGCTATATCATGCTTTTATATGGTTGAGTAAATATACAATGAAATGAAGCCACCTTCTATACAACTATAGTAAAAAGGTGCTCCATACTGCCACTCAGTGGGATTCCTCGGGAGTAACGCAGAAAGTCATTTTGTGTAACAAACTATTAGAATATACAATTTCTTGTATAGTATTCATTGATTACTCTTTTCAATGATCTCTTGGTTACAGGATAGTGATATTTCTAGGTTTTACAAAGTGATATCAGTACAGTCTCAGTTATCACTCCTTGAACAAGCAACTTCACAATCTGATGAATGAATGTTTTGCATTCAATGTAATTGCTCTTACATTTGATATATCTTGCTTTTATATGGTTGAGTACATATACAATTAAATGAAGCTACCTTCTATACAGGTAGAGGAAAAAAATGCTCCATACTGCCACTCAGCGGGATTCCTCGGGAGTAACACAGAAAATCATTTTGTGTAACAAACTATTACAATTTACAATTTCTTGTATAGTATTCATTTATTACTCTTTTCAATGATCTCTTGGTTACAGGATAGTGATATTTCTAGGTTTTACAAAGTGATATCAGTACAGTCTCAGTTATCACTCCTTGAACAAGCAACTTCACAATCTGATGAATGTATGTTTTGCATTCAAAGTAATTGCTCTTACATTTGATATATCTTGCTTTTATATGGTTGAGTACATATACAATTAAATGAAGCAACCTTCTATACAGCTGGAGGAAAAAGGTGCACCATACTGCCACTCAGCGGGATTCCTCGGGATTTACACAGAAAATCATTTTGTTTAATAAACTATTACAATTTACAATCCAATGTATTTCTTGTATAGTATTCATTGATTACTCTTCTGCGATCTCTTGGTTGGATAACAGTGAAATTTCTAGGTTTTACAAAGTGATATCAAAACACTGTCAGTTATCACTCCTCGTAAAACCAACTTCAAAATCTGATGAATGAATGTCTTGCATTCAATGTAACTGCTCTTACAGTTGCTATATCATGCTTTTATATGGTTGAGTAAATATACAATGAAATGAAGCCACCTTCTATACAGCTAGAGGAAAAAGGTGCTCCATACTGCCACTCAGTGGGATTCCTCGGGAGTAACACAGAAAGTCATTTTGTGTTAGAAACTATTACAATTTAAAATCCAATGTATTTCTTGTATAGTATTCATTGATTACTCTTCTGCGATCTCTTGGTTAGACAACAGTGAAATTTCTACGTTTTACAAAGTGATAACAATACAGTGTCAGTTATCACTCCTAGTACAATCAACTTCAAAATCTGATGAATGTATGTCTTGCATTCAATTTAACTGCTCTTACCGTTGCTATATCATGCTTTTATACGGTTGAGTACATATACAATGAAATGAAGCCACCTTCTATACAACTATAGTAAAGAGGTGCTCCATATTGCCACTCAGTGGGATTCCTTGGGAGTAACACAGAAAGTCATTTTGTTTTACAAACTATTACAATTTACAATCCAATGTATTTCTTGTATAGTATTCATTGATTACTCTTTTCAATGATCTATTGGTTACAGGATAGTGATATTTCTAGGTTTTACAAAGTAATATCAGTACAGTGTCAGTTATCACTCCTTGCACAACCAAGTTCAAAATCTGATGAATGAATGTCTTGCATTCAATGTAACTGCTCTTACAGTTGCTATATAATGCTTTTATATGGTTGAGTACATATACAATGAAATGAAGCCACCTTCTATACATCTATAGTAAAAAGGTGCTCCATACTGCCACTCAGTGGGATTCCTCGGGAGTAACGCAGAAAGTCATTTTGTGTAACAAACTATTAGAATATACAATTTCTTGTATAGTATTCATTGATTACTCTTTTCAATGATCTGTTGGTTACAGGATAGTGATATTTCTAGGTTTTACAAAGTGTTATCAGTACAGTGTCAGTTATCACTCCTTGAACAACCAACTTCAAAATCTGATGAATGTATGTCTTGCATTTAATTTAACTGCTCTTACAGTTGATATATCATGCTTATTTATGGTTTACATATACAATAAAATGAGGCCACCTTCTATACAGCTAGAGGAAAAAGGTTCTCCATACTTCCACTCAGTAGGATTCCTCGGGAGTAACACAGAAAGTCATTTTGTGTAAAAAACTACTACAATATACAATTTCTTGTATAGTATTTATTGATTTCTGTTTTCAATGATCTGTTGATCATAGGATAGTGATATTTCTAGGTTTTACCAAGTGATATCAGTACAGTGTCAGTTACCACTCCTTGTACAACCAACTTCAAAATCTGATGAATGTATGTCTTGCATTTAATGAAACTGCTCTTACCTTTGCTATATCATGCTTTTATATGGTTGAGTAAATATACAATGAAATGAAGTCACCTTCTATACAAATATAGTAAAAAGGAGCTCCATACTGCCACTCAGTGGGATTCCTCGGGAGTAACGCAGAAAGTCATTTTGTGTAACAAACTATTACAATTTACAATTTCTTGTATAGTATTCATTGATTACTCTTCTGTGATCTCTTGGTTAGACAACAGTGAAATTTCTAGGTTTTACAAAGTGATATCAGTACAGTGTCAGTTATCACTCCTTGTACAACCAACTTCAAAATCTGATGAATGTATGTTTTGCATTCAATGTAATTGCTCTTACATTTGATATATCTTGCTTTTATATAGTTGAGTACATATACAATTATATGAAGCCACCTTCTATACAGCTAGAGGAAAAAGGTGCTCCATACTGCCACTCAGTGGGATTCCTCGGGAGTAACACAGAAAGTCATTTTGTTTTAGAAACTATTACAATTTACAATCCAATGGATTTCTTGTATAGTATTCATTGATTACTCTTCTGCGATCTCTTGGTTAGACAACAGTAAAATTTCTAGGTTTTAAAATTTAAATCAATAAATTGTCAATTATCTCTTCTTGTACAACCAACTTCAAAATCTGATGAATGTATGTCTTGCATTCAATGTAACTGCTTTTACATATAGTTACTATAGTTACTATAGTTACTATACAACTATAGTAAAAAGGTGCTCCATACTGCCACTCAGTGGGATTCCTCGGGAGTAACGCAGAAAGTCATTTTCTGTAACAAACTATTACAATTTACAATTTCTTGTATAGTATTCATTGATTACTCTTTTCAATGATCTCTTGTTTACAGGATAGTGATATTTCTAGGTTTTACAAAGTGATATCAGTACAGTCTCAGTTATCACTCCTTGAACAAGCAACTTCTCAATCTGATGAATGTATGTTTTGCATTCAATGTAATTGCTTTTACATTTGATATATCTTGCTTTTATATGGTTGAGTACATATACAATGAAATGAAGCCACCTTCTATACAGCTGGAGGAAAAAGGTGCTCCATACTGCCACTCAGCGGGATTCCTCGGGAGTAACACAGAAAATCATTTTGTTTAATAAGCTATTACAATTTACAATCCAATGTATTTCTTGTATGGGATTCATTGATTACTCTTCTGTGATCTCTTGGTTAGACAAAAGTGAAATTTCTATATTTTACAAAGTGATATCAGTACAGTGTCAGTTATCACTCCTTGTAAAACCAACTTCAAAATCTGATGAATGAATGTTTTGCATTCAATGTAACTGCTCTTACAATTGCTATATCATGCTTTTATATGGTTGAGGAAATATACAATGAAATGAAGCCGCCTGCTATACAACTATAGTAAAAAGGTGCTCCATACTGCCACTCAGTGGGATTCCTCGGGAGTAACGCAGAAAGTCATTTTCTGTAACAAATTATTACAATTTACAATTTCTTGTATACTATTCATTGATTACTCTTTTCAATGATCTCTTGTTTACCGGATAGTGATATTTCTAGGTTTTACAAAGTGATATCAGTACAGTCTCAGTTATCACTCCTTGAACAAGCAACTTCATAATCTGATGAATGTATGTTTTGCATTCAATGTAATTGCTCTTACATTTGATATATCTTGCTTTTATATGGTTGAGTACATATACAATTAAATGAAGCCTACTTCTATACAGCTGGAGGAAAAAGGTGCTCCATACTGCCACTCAGCGGGATTCCTCGGGAGTAACACAGAAAATCATTTTGTTTGATAAACTATTACAATTTACAATCCAATGTATTTCTTGTATAGTATTCATTGGTTACTCTTCTGCGATCTCTTGGTTGGATAACAGTGAAATTTCTAGGTTTTACAAAGTGATATCAAAACACTGTCAGTTATCACTCCTTGTAAAACCAACTTCAAAATCTGATGAATGAATGTCTTGCATTCAATGTAACTGCTCTTACAGTTGCTATATCATGCTTTTATATGGTTGAGTACATATACAATGAAATGAAGCCACCTTCTATACAACTATAGTAAAAAGGTGCTCCATACTGCCACTCAGTGGGATTCCTCGGGAGTAACGCAGAAAGTCATTTTGTGTAACAAACTATTAGAATATACAATTTCTTGTATCGTATTCATTGATTACTCTTTTCAATGATCTGTTGGTTACAGGATAGTGATATTTCTAGGTTTTACAAAGTGTTATCAGTACAGTGTCAGTTATCACTCCTTGTACAACCAACTTCAAAATCTGATGAATGTATGTCTTGCATTTAATGTAACTGCTCTTACAGTTGATATATCATGCTTATTTATGGTTTACATATACAATGAAATGAGGCCACCTTTTATACAGCTAGAGGAAAAAGGTTCTCCATACTGTCACTCAGTGGGATTCCTCGGGAGTAACGCAGAAACTCATTTTATGTAACAAACTATTACAATTTACAATCCAATGTATTTCTTGTATAGTATTCATTGAGTACTCTACTGTGATCTCTTGGTTAGACAAAAGTAAAATTTCAAGGTTTTACAAAGTGATATCAGTAAAGTGTCAGTTATCACTCCTTGCACAACCAACTTCAAAATCTGATGAATTGCATTCAATGTAATTGCTCTTACAGTTGCTATATCATGCTTTTACATAACTGAGTACATATACAATGAAATGAAGCCACCTTCTATACAACTATAGTAAAAAGGTTCTCCATACTGCCACTCAGTGGGATTCCTCGGGAGTAACGCAGAAAGTCATTTTGTGAAACAAACTATTAGAATATACAATTTCTTGTATAGTATTCATTGATTACTCTTTTCAATGATCTGTTGGTTACAGGATAGTGATATTTCTAGGTTTTACAAAGTGTTATCAGTACAGTGTCAGTTATCACTCCTTGCACAACCAACTTCAAAATCTGATGAATGTATGTCTTGCATTTAATTTAACTGCTCTTACAGTTGATATATCATGCTTATTTATGGTTTACATATACAATAAAATGAGGCCACCTTCTATACAGCTAGAGGAAAAAGGTTCTCCATACTTCCACTCAGTAGGATTCCTCGGGAGTAACACAGAAAGTCATTTTGTGTAAAAAACTACTACAATATACAATTTCTTGTATAGTATTTATTGATTTCTGTTTTCAATGATCTGTTGATCATAGGATAGTGATATTTCTAGGTTTTACCAAGTGATATCAGTACAGTGTCAGTTACCACTCCTTGTACAACCAACTTCAAAATCTGATGAATGTATGTCTTGCATTTAATGAAACTGCTCTTACCTTTGCTATATCATGCTTTTATATGGTTGAGTAAATATACAATGAAATGAAGTCACCTTCTATACAAATATAGTAAAAAGGAGCTCCATACTGCCACTCAGTGGGATTCCTCGGGAGTAACGCAGAAAGTCATTTTGTGTAACAAACTATTACAATTTACAATTTCTTGTATAGTATTCATTGATTACTCTTCTGTGATCTCTTGGTTAGACAACAGTGAAATTTCTAGGTTTTACAAAGTGATATCAGTACAGTGTCAGTTATCACTCCTTGTACAACCAACTTCAAAATCTGATGAATGTATGTTTTGCATTCAATGTAATTGCTCTTACATTTGATATATCTTGCTTTTATATAGTTGAGTACATATACAATTATATGAAGCCACCTTCTATACAGCTAGAGGAAAAAGGTGCTCCATACTGCCACTCAGTGGGATTCCTCGGGAGTAACACAGAAAGTCATTTTGTTTTAGAAACTATTACAATTTACAATCCAATGGATTTCTTGTATAGTATTCATTGATTACTCTTCTGCGATCTCTTGGTTAGACAACAGTAAAATTTCTAGGTTTTACAAATTTATATCAATAAATTGTCAATTATCTCTTCTTGTACAACCAACTTCAAAATCTGATGAATGTATGTCTTGCATTCAATGTAACTGCTCTTACCATTGCTATATCATGCTTTTATATGGTTGAGTACATATACAATGAAATGAAGCCACCTTCTATACAACTATAGTAAAAAGGTGCTCCATACTGCCACTCAGTGGGATTCCTCGGGAGTAACGCAGAAAGTCATTTTGTGTAACAAACTACTACAATTTACAACCCAATGTATTTCTTGTATGGTATTCATTGATTACTCTTCTGTGATATCTTGGTTAGACAACAGTGAAATTTCTATATTTTACAAAGTGATATCAATACAGTGTCAGTTATCACTCCTTGTAAAACCAACTTCAAAATCTGATGAATGAATGTCTTGCATTCAATGTAACTGCTCTTACAATTGCTATATCATGCTTTTATATGGTTGAGTAAATATACAATGAAATGAAGCCACCTTCTATACAACTATAGTAAAAAGGTGCTCCATACTGCCACTCAGTGGGATTCCTCGGGAGTAACGCAGAAAGTCATTTTCTGTAACAAACTATTACAATTTACAATTTCTTGTATAGTATTCATTGATTACTCTTTTCAATGATCTCTTGTTTACAGGATAGTGATATTTCTAGGTTTTACAAAGTGATATCAGTACAGTCTCAGTTATCACTCCTTGAACAAGCAACTTCTCAATCTGATGAATGTATGTTTTACATTCAATGTAATTGCTTTTACATTTGATATATCTTGCTTTTATATGGTTGAGTACATATACAATGAAATGAAGCCACCTTCTATACAGCTGGAGGAAAAAGGTGCTCCATACTGCCACTCAGCGGGATTCCTCGGGAGTAACACAGAAAATCATTTCTTTTAATAAGCTATTACAATTTACAATCCAATGTATTTCTTGTATGGGATTCATTGATTACTCTTCTGTGATCTCTTGGTTAGACAAAAGTGAAATTTCTATATTTTACAAAGTGATATCAGTACAGTGTCAGTTATCACTCCTTGTAAAACCAACTTCAAAATCTGATGAATGAATGTTTTGCATTCAATGTAACTGCTCTTACAATTGCTATATCATGCTTTTATATGGTTGAGGAAATATACAATGAAATGAAGCCGCCTGCTATACAACTATAGTAAAAAGGTGCTCCATACTGCCACTCAGTGGGATTCCTCGGGAGTAACGCAGAAAGTCATTTTCTGTAACAAATTATTACAATTTACAATTTCTTGTATACTATTCATTGATTACTCTTTTCAATGATCTCTTGTTTACCGGATAGTGATATTTCTAGGTTTTACAAAGTGATATCAGTACAGTCTCAGTTATCACTCCTTGAACAAGCAACTTCATAATCTGATGAATGTATGTTTTGCATTCAATGTAATTGCTCTTACATTTGATATATCTTGCTTTTATATGGTTGAGTACATATACAATTAAATGAAGCCTACTTCTATACAGCTGGAGGAAAAAGGTGCTCCATACTGCCACTCAGCGGGATTCCTCGGGAGTAACACAGAAAATCATTTTGTTTGATAAACTATTACAATTTACAATCCAATGTATTTCTTGTATAGTATTCATTGGTTACTCTTCTGCGATCTCTTGGTTGGATAACAGTGAAATTTCTAGGTTTTACAAAGTGATATCAAAACACTGTCAGTTATCACTCCTTGTAAAACCAACTTCAAAATCTGATGAATGAATGTCTTGCATTCAATGTAACTGCTCTTACAGTTGCTATATCATGCTTTTATATGGTTGAGTAAATATACAATGAAATGAAGCCACCTTCTATACAACTATAGTAAAAAGGTGCTCCATACTGCCACTCAGTGGGATTCCTCGGGAGTAACGCAGAAAGTCATTTTGTGTAACAAACTATTAGAATATACAATTTCTTGTATCGTATTCATTGATTACTCTTTTCAATGATCTGTTGGTTACAGGATAGTGATATTTCTAGGTTTTACAAAGTGTTATCAGTACAGTGTCAGTTATCACTCCTTGTACAACCAACTTCAAAATCTGATGAATGTATGTCTTGCATTTAATGTAACTGCTCTTACAGTTGATATATCATGCTTATTTATGGTTTACATATACAATGAAATGAGGCCACCTTTTATACAGCTAGAGGAAAAAGGTTCTCCATACTGTCACTCAGTGGGATTCCTCGGGAGTAACGCAGAAACTCATTTTATGTAACAAACTATTACAATTTACAATCCAATGTATTTCTTGTATAGTATTCATTGAGTACTCTACTGTGATCTCTTGGTTAGACAAAAGTAAAATTTCAAGGTTTTAAAAAGTGATATCAGTAAAGTGTCAGTTATCACTCCTTGCACAACCAACTTCAAAATCTGATGAATTGCATTCAATGTAATTGCTCTTACAGTTGCTATATCATGCTTTTACATAACTGAGTACATATACAATGAAATGAAGCCACCTTCTATACAACTATAGTAAATAGGTTCTCCATACTGCCACTCAGTGGGATTCCTCGGGAGTAACGCATAAAGTCATTTTGTGAAACAAACTATTACAATATACAATTTCTTGTATAGTATTCATTGATTACTCTTTTCAGTGATCTGTTGATTACAGGATAGTGATATTTCTAGGTTTTACCAAGTGATATCAGTACAGTGTCAGTTCCCACTCCTTGTACAACCAACTTCAAAATCTGATGAATGTATGTCTTGCATTTAATGAAACTGCTCTTACCTTTGCTATATCATGCTTTTATATGGTTGAGTAAATATACAATGAAATGAAGTCACCTTCTATACAGCTAGAGGAAAAAGGTGCTCCATACTACCACTCAGTGGGATTCCTCGGGAGTAACGCAGAATGTCATTTTGTGTAACGAACTATTACAATTTACAGTTTCTTGTATAGTATTCATTGATAACTCTTCTGCAATCTCTTGGTTGGATAACAGTGAAATTTCTAGGTTTTACAAAGTGATATCAAAACACTGTCAGTTATCACTCCTTGAACAAGCAACTTCAAAATCTGATGAATGTATGTTTTGCATTCAATGTAATTGCTCTTACATTTGATATATCTTGCTTTTATATGGTTGAGTACATATACAATTAATGAAGCCACCTTCTATACAGCTAGAGGAAAAAGGTGCTCCATACTGCCACTCAGCGGGATTCCTCGGGAGTAACACAGAAAATCATTTTGTGTAACAAACTATTACAATTTACAATTTCTTGTATAGTATTCATTTATTACTCTTTTCAATGATCTCTTGTTTACAGGATAGTGATATTTCTAGGTTTTACAAAGTGATATCAGTACAGTCTCAGTTATCACTCCTTGTACAACCAACTTCAAAATCTGATGAATGTATGTCTTGCATTCAATGTAATTGGTCTTACAGTTGATATATCATGCTTTTACATGATTGAGTAAATATGCAATGAAATTAAGCCACCTTCTATACAACTAGGTAAAAAAGTTGCTCCATACTGCCACTCAGTGGGATTTTTCGGTAGTAACAGAAAATCATTTTGTGTAACAAACTATTACAATTTACAATCCAATGGATTTCTTGTATAGTATTCATTGATTACTCTTCTGCGATCTCTTGGTTAGACAACAGTGAAATTTCTAGGTTTTACAAAGTGATATCAATAAATTGTCACTTATCTCTTCTTGTACAACCAACTTCAAAATCTGATGAATGTATGTCTTGCATTCAATGTAACTGCTCTTACCATTGCTATATCATGCTTTTATATGGTTGAGTACATATACAATGAAATGAAGCCACCTTCTATACAACTATAGTAAAAAGGTGCTCCATACTGTCACTCAGTGGGATTCCTTGGGAGTAACACAGAAAGTCATTTTGTGTAACAAACTACTACAATTTACAATCCAATGTATTTCTTGTATGGTATTCATTGATTACTCTTCTGTGATCTCTTGGTTAGACAACAGTGAAATTTCTATATTTTACAAAGTGAAATCAATACAGTGTCAGTTATCACTCCTTGTAAAACCAACTTCAAAATCTGATGAATGAATGTCTTGCATTCAATGTAACTGCTCTTACAATTGCTATATCAAGCTTTTATATGGTTGAGTACATATACAATGAAATGAAGCCACCTTCTATACAACTATAGTAAAAAGGTGTTCCATACTGCCACTCAGTGGGATTCCTCGGGAGTAACGCAGAAAGTCATTTTCTGTAACAAACTATTACAATTTACAATCCAATGTATTTCTTGTATAGTATTCATTGATTACTCTTCTGCGAACTCTTGGTTGGATAACAGTGAAATTTCTAGGTTTTACAAAGTGATATCAAAACACTGTCAGTTATCACTCCTTGTAAAACCAACTTCAAAATCTGATGAATGAATGTCTTGCATTCAATGTAACTGCTCTTACAGTTGCTATATCATGCTTTTATATGGTTGAGTAAATATACAATGAAATGAAGCCACCTTCTATAAAACTATAGTAAAAAGGTGCTCCATACTTCCACTCAGTGGGATTCCTCGGGAGTAACGCAGAACGTCATTTTGTGTAACAAACTATTAGAATATACAATTTCTTGTATAGTATTCATTGATTACTCTTTTCAATGATCTGTTGGTTACAGGATAGTGATATTTCTAGGTCTTACAAAGTGATATCAGTACAGTGTCAGTTATCACTCCTTGTACAACCAACTTCAAAATCTGATGAATGTATGTCTTGCATTTAATGTAACTGCTCTTACAGTTGATATATCATGCTTATTTATTGTTTACATATACAATGAAATGAGGCCACCTTCTATACAGCTAGAGGAAAAAGGTTCTCCATACTGCCACTCAGTGGGATTCCTCGGGAGTAACGCAGAAAGTCATTTTGTGTAAAAAACTACTACAATATACAATTTCTTGTATAGTATTTATTGATTACTGTTTTCAATGATCTGTTGATTATAGGATAGTGAAATTTCTAGGTTTTACAAATTGATATCAGTACAGAGTCAGTTATCACTCCTTGTACAACCAACTTCAAAATCTGATGAATGTATGTTTTGCATTCAATGTAATTGCTCTTACATTTGATATATCATGCTTTTATATAGTTGAGTACATATACAATTATATGAAGCCACCTTCTATACAGCTAGAGGAAAAAGGAGCTCAATACTGCCACTCAGTGGGATTCCTCGGGAGTAACACAGAAAGTCATTTTGTGTTAGAAATTATTACAATTTACAATCCAATGTATTTCTTGTATAGTATTCATTGATTACTCTTCTGTGAACTCTTGGTTAGACAACAGTGAAATTTCTAAGATTTTCAAAGTGATATCAATACAGTGTCAGTTCTCACTCCTTGTACAACCAACTTCAAAATCTGATGAATGTATCTCTTGCATTCAATGTAACTGCTCTTACCGTTGCTATATCATGCTTTTATATGGTTGAGTACATATACAATGAAATGAAGCCACCTTCTATACAACTAAAGTAAAAAGGTGCTCCATACTGCCACTCAGTGGGATTCCTCGGGAGTAACGCAGAAAGTCATTTTGTGTAACAAACTATTAGAATATACAATTTCTTGCATAGGATTCATTGATTACTCTTTTCAATGATCTGTTGGTTACAGGATAGTGATATTTCTAGGTTTTACAAAGTGTTATCAGTACAGTGTCAGTTATCACTCCTTGTACAACCAACTTCAAAATCTGATGAATGTATGTCTTGCATTTAATGTAACTGCTCTTACAGTTGATATATGATGCTTATTTATGGTTTACATATACAATGCAATGAAGCCACCTTCTATACAGCTAGAGGAAAAAGGTTCTCCATACTGCCACTCAGTGGGATTCCTCGGGAGTAACGCAGAAACTCATTTTATGTAACAACTATTACAATTTAGAATCCAATGTATTTCTTGTATAGTATTCATTGAGTTCTCTACTGTGATCTCTTGGTTAGACAAAAGTAAAATTTCAAGGTTTTACAAAGTGATATCAGTAAAGTGTCAGTTATCACTCCTTGCACAACCAACTTCAAAATCTGATGAATGTAAGGATTGCATTCAATGTAATTGCTCTTACAGTTGCTATATCATGCTTTTATATGACTGAGTACATATACAATGAAATGAAGCCACCTTCTATACAACTATAGTAAAAAGGTTCTCCATACTGCCACTCAGTGAGATTCCTCGGGAGTAACGCAGAAAGTCATTTTGTGTAACAAAATATTACAATTTACAATCCAATGTACTTCCTGTATAGTTTTCATTGATTACTCTTCTGCGATATCTTGGTTAGACAAAAGTGAAATTTCAAGGTTTTTCAAAGTGTTATCAATACAGTGTAAGTTATCACTCCATGCACAACCAACTTCAAAATCTGATTAATGTAAGAACTGCATTCAATGTAATTGCTCTTACAGTTGCTATATCATTCTTTTACATGACTGAGTACATATACAATGAAATGAAGCCACCTTCTATACAACTATAGTAAAAAGGTTCTCCATACTGCCACTCAGTGGGATTCCTCGGGAGTAACGCAGAAAGTCATTTTGTGAAACAAACTATTACAATATACAATTTCTTGTATAGTATTCATTGATTACTCTTTTGAGTGATCTGTTGATTACAGGATAGTGATATTTCTAGGTTTTCCCAAGTGATATCAGTACAGTGTCAGTTACCACTCCTTGTACAACCAACTTCAAAATCTGATGAATGTATGTCTTGCATTCAATGTAATTGCTCTTACAGTTGATATATCATGCTTTTACATTCATTGATTACTCTTCTGTGAACTCTTGGTTAGACAACAGTGAAATTTCTCAGTTTTTCAAAGTGATATCAATACTTCAAAATCTGATGAATGTATCTCTTGCATTCAATGTAACTATTACAATATATAATTTCTTGTATAGTATTCATTGATTACTCTTTTCAATGATCTCTTGGTTGCAGGATAGTGATATTTCTAGGTTTTACAAAGTGATTTTAAGTACAGTGTCAGTTATCACTCCTTGTACAAACAACTTCAAAATCTGATGAATGTATCTCTGGCATTCACTGTAACTGCTCCTACAGTTGCTATATCATGCTTTTATATGGTTGAGTACATATACAATGAAATGAAGCCACCTTCTATACAACTATAGTAAAAAGGAGCTCCATACTGCCAGACAGTGGGATTCCTCGGGAGTAACGCAGAAAGTCATTTTGTGTAACAAACTATTACAATATATAATTTCTTGCATAGTATTCATTGATTACTCTTTTCAATGATCTGTTGGTAACAGGATAGTGATATTTCTAGGTTTTACAAAGTGTCAGTTATCAGTGTCAGTACAGTACAGTGTCAGTTATCACTCCTTGTACAAACAACTTCAAAATCGGATGAATGTATCTCTGGCATTCAATATAACTGCTCTTACAGTTGCTATATCATGCTTTTATATGGTTGAGTACATATACAATGAAATGAAGCCACCTTGTATACAACTATAGCAAAAAGGTGTTCCATCCTACCACTCAGTGGGATTCCTCGAGAGTAACGCAGAAAGTCATTTTGTGTAACAAACTATTACAATTTACAATCCAATGTATTTCTTGTATAGTATTCATTGATTACTCTTCTGTGAACTCTTGGTTAGACAACAGTGAAATTTCTACGTTTTACAAAGTGATATGAGTACAGTGTCAGTTATCACTCCTTGTACAAAGAACTTCAAAATCTGATGAATGTATCTCTGGCATTCAATGTAACTGCTCTTACAGTTGCTATATCATGCTTTTATATGGTTGAGTACATATACAATGAAATGAAGCCACCTTCTATACAACTATAGCAAAAAGGTGCTCCATACTGCCACTCAGTGGGATTCCTCGGGAGTAACGCAGAAAGTCATTTTGTGTAACAAACTATTACAATATATAATTTCTTGTATAGTATTCATTGATTACTCTTTTCAATGATCTGTTGGTTACAGGATAGTGATATTTCTAGGTTTTACAAAGTGTCAGTTATCAGTGTCAGTACAGTACAGTGTCAGTTATCACTCCTTGTACAAACAACTTCAAAATCGGATGAATGTATCTCTGGCATTCAATATAACTGCTCTTACAGTTGCTATATCATGCTTTTATATGGTTGAGTACATATACAATGAAATGAAGCCACCTTGTATACAACTATAGCAAAAAGGTGTTCCATCCTACCACTCAGTGGGATTCCTCGAGAGTAACGCAGAAAGTCATTTTGTGTAACAAACTATTACAATTTACAATCCAATGTATTTCTTGTATAGTATTCATGGATTACTCTTCTGTGAACTCTTGGTTAGACAACAGTGAAATTTCTACGTTTTACAAAGTGATATGAGTACAGTGTCAGTTATCACTCCTTGTACAAAGAACTTCAAAATCTGATGAATGTATCTCTGGCATTCAATGTAACTGCTCTTACAGTTGCTATATCATGCTTTTATATGGTTGAGTACATATACAATGAAATGAAGCCACCTTCTATACAACTATAGCAAAAAGGTGCTCCATACTGCCACTCAGTGGGATTCCTCGGGAGTAACGCAGAAAGTCATTTTGTGTAACAAACTATTACAATTTACAATCCAATGTATTTCTTGTATAGTATTCATTGATTACTCTTCTGTGAACTCTTGGTTAGACAACAGTGAAATTTCTACGTTTTACAAAGTGATATCAGTACAGTGTCAGTTATCACTCCTTGTACAACCAACTTCAAAATCTGATGAATGTATCTCTTGCAGTCAATGTAACTGCTCTTACAGTTGCTATATCATGCTTTTATATGGTTGAGTACATATACAATGAAATGAAGCCACCTTCTATACAACTATAGTAAAAAGGTGCTCCATACTGCCACTCAGTGGGATTCCTCGGGAGTAACGCAGAAAGTCATTTTGTGTAACAAACTATTAGAATATACAATTTCTTGTATAGTATTCATTGATTACTCTTTTCAATGATCTGTTGGTTACAGGATAGTGATATTTCTAGGTTTTACAAAGTGATTTTAGGTACAGTGTCAGTTATCACTCGTACAAACAACTTCAAAATCTGATGAATGTATCTCTGGCATTCTATGTAACTGCTCTTACAGTTGCTATATCATGCTTTTATATGGTTGAGTACATATACAATGAAATGAAGCCACCTTCTATACAACTATAGTAAAAAGGAGCTCCATACTGCCACTCAGTGGGATTCCTCGGGAGTAACGCAGAAAGTCATTTTGTGTAACAAACTATTACAATATATAATTTCTTGTGTAGTATTCATTGATTACTCTTTTCAATGATCTGTTGGTTACAGGATAGTGATATTTCTAGGTTTTACAAAGTGATATCAGTACAGTGTCAGTTATCACTCCTTGTACAAACAACTTCAAAATCTGATGAATGTATCTCTGGCATTCAATGTAACTGCTCTTACAGTTGCTATATCATGCTTTTATATGGTTGAGTACATATACAATGAAATGAAGCCACCTTCTATACAACTATAGCAAAAAGGTGCTCCATACTGCCACTCAGTGGGATTCCTCGGGAGTAACGCAGAAAGTCATTTTGTGTAACAAACTATTACAATTTACAATCCAATGTATTCCTTGTATAGTATTCATTGATTACTCTTCTGTGAACTCTTGGTTAGACAACAGTGAAATTTCTACGTTTTACTAAGTGATATCAGTACAGTGTCAGTTATCACTCCTTGTACAAACAACTTCAAAATCTGATGAATGTATCTCTGGCATTCAATGTAACTGCTCTTACTGTGGCTATATCATGCTTTTATATGGTTGAGTACATATACAATGAAATGAAGCCACCTTCTATACAACTATAGTAAAAAGGAGCTCCATACTGCCACTCAGTGGGATTCCTCGGGAGTAACGCAGAAAGTCATTTTGTGTAACAAACTATTACAATATATAATTTCTTGCATAGTATTCATTGATTACTCTTTTCAATGATCTGTTGGTTACAGGATAGTGATATTTCTAGGTTTTACAAAGTGTCAGTTATCAGTGTCAGTACAGTACAGTGTCAGTTATCACTCCTTGTACAAACAACTTCAAAATCGGATGAATGTATCTCTGGCATTCAATGTAACTGCTCTTACAGTTGCTATATCATGCTTTTATATGGTTGAGTACATATACAATGAAATGAAGCCACCTTGTATACAACTATAGCAAAAAGGTGCTCCATCCTGCCACTCAGTGGGATTCCTCGAGAGTAACGCAGAAAGTCATTTTGTGTAACAAACTATTACAATTTACAATCCAATGTATTTCTTGTATAGTATTCATTGATTACTCTTCTGTGAACTCTTGGTTAGACAACAGTGAAATTTCTACGTTTTACAAAGTGATATCAGTACAGTGTCAGTTATCAATCCTTGTACAAAGAACTTCAAAATCTGATGAATGTATCTCTGGCATTCAATGTAACTGCTCTTACAGTTGCTATATCATGCTTTTATATGGTTGAGTACATATACAATGAAATGAAGCCACCTTCTATACAACTATAGCAAAAAGGTGCTCCATACTGCCACTCAGTGGGATTCCTCGGGAGTAACGCAGAAAGTCATTTTGTGTAACAAACTATTACAATTTACAATCCAATGTATTTCTTGTATAGTATTCATTGATTACTCTTCTGTGAACTCTTGGTTAGACAACAGTGAAATTTCTACGTTTTACAAAGTGATATCAGTACAGTGTCAGTTATCACTCCTTGTACAACCAACTTCAAAATCTGATGAATGTATCTCTTGCATTCAATGTAACTGCTCTTACCGTTGCTATATCATGCTTTTATATGGTTGAGTACATATACAATGAAATGAAGCCACCTTCTATACAACTACAGTAAAAAGGTGCTCCATACTGCCACTCAGTGGGATTCCTCGGGAGTAACGCAGAAAGTCATTTTGTGTAACAAACTATTAGAATATACAATTTCTTGTAAAGTATTCATTGATTACTCTTTTCAATGATCTGTTGGTTACAGGATAGTGATATTTCTAGGTTTTACAAAGTGATTTTAGGTACAGTGTCAGTTATCACTCGTACAAACAACTTCAAAATCTGATGAATGTATCTCTGGCATTCTATGTAACTGCTCTTACAGTTGCTATATCATGCTTTTATATGGTTGAGTACATATACAATGAAATGAAGCCACCTTCTATACAACTATAGTAAAAAGGAGGTCCATACTGCCACTCAGTGGGATTCCTCGGGAGTAACGCAGAAAGTCATTTTGTGTAACAAACTATTACAATATATAATTTCTTGTGTAGTATTCATTGATTACTCTTTTCAATGATCTGTTGGTTACAGGATAGTGATATTTCTAGGTTTTACAAAGTGATATCAGTACAGTGTCAGTTATCACTCCTTGTACAAACAACTTCAAAATCTGATGAATGTATCTCTGGCATTCAATGTAACTCCTCTTACAGTTGCTATATCATGCTTTTATATGGTTGAGTACATATACAATGAAATGAAGCCACCTTCTATACAACTATGGCAAAAAGGTGCTCCATACTGCCACTCAGTGGGATTCCTCGGGAGTAACGCAGAAAATCATTTTGTGTAACAAACTATTACAATTTACAATCCAATGTATTTCTTGTATAGTATTCATTGATTACTCTTCTGTGAACTCTTGGTTAGACAACAGTGAAATTTCTACGTTTTACAAAGTGATATCAGTACAGTGTCAGTTATCACTCCTTGTACAACCAACTTCAAAATCTGATGAATGTATCTCTTGCATTCAATGTAACTGCTCTTACCGTTGCTATATCATGCTTTTATATGGTTGAGTACATATACAATGAAATGAAGCCACCTTCTATACAACTACAGTAAAAAGGTGCTCCATACTGCCACTCAGTGGGATTCCTCGGGAGTAACGCAGAAAGTCATTTTGTGTAACAAACTATTACAATTTACAATCCAATGTATTTCTTGTATAGTATTCATTGATTACTCTTCTGCGATCAATTGGTTAGACAACAGTGAAATTTCTAGGTTTTACAACGTGATATCAATACAGTGTCAGTTCTCACTCCTTGTACAACCAACTTCAAAATCTGATGAATGTATCTCTTGCAGTCAATGTAACTGCTCTTACAGTTGCTATATCATGCTTTTATATGGTTGAGTACATATACAATGAAATGAAGCCACCTTCTATACAACTATAGTAAAAAGGAGCTCCATACTGCCACTCAGTGGGATTCCTCGGGAGTAACGCAGAAAGTCATTTTGTGTAACAAACTATTAGAATATACAATTTCTTGTATAGTATTCATTGATTACTCTTTTCAATGATCTGTTGGTTACAGGATAGTGATATTTCTAGGTTTTACAAAGTGATATCAGTACAGTGTCAGTTATCACTCCTTGTACAAACAACTTCAAAATCTGATGAATGTATCTCTGGCATTCAATGTAACTGCTCTTACAGTTGCTATATCATGCTTTTATATGGTTGAGTACATATACAATGAAATGAAGCCACCTTCTATACAACTATAGCAAAAAGGTGCTCCATACTGCCACTCAGTGGGATTCCTCGGGAGTAACGCAGAAAGTCATTTTGTGTAACAAACTATTACAATTTACAATCCAATGTATTTCTTGTATAGTATTCATTGATTACTCTTCTGTGAACTCTTGGTTAGACAACAGTGAAATTTCTACGTTTTACTAAGTGATATCAGTACAGTGTCAGTTATCACTCCTTGTACAAACAACTTCAAAATCTGATGAATGTATCTCTGGCATTTAATGTAACTGCTCTTACTGTGGCTATATCATGCTTTTATATGGTTGAGTACATATACAATGAAATGAAGCCACCTTCTATACAACTATAGTAAAAAGGAGCTCCATACTGCCACTCAGTGGGATTCCTCGGGAGTAACGCAGAAAGTCATTTTGTGTAACAAACTATTACAATATATAATTTCTTGTATAGTATTCATTGATTACTCTTTTCAATGATCTGTTGGTTACAGGATAGTGATATTTCTAGGTTTTACAAAGTGTCAGTTATCAGTGTCAGTACAGTACAGTGTCAGTTATCACTCCTTGTACAAACAACTTCAAAATCGGATGAATGTATCTCTGGCATTCAATGTAACTGCTCTTACAGTTGCTATATCATGCTTTTATATGGTTGAGTACATATACAATGAAATGAAGCCACCTTGTATACAACTATAGCAAAAAGGTGCTCCATCCTGCCACTCAGTGGGATTCCTCGAGAGTAACGCAGAAAGTCATTTTGTGTAACAAACTATTACAATTTACAATCCAATGTATTTCTTGTATAGTATTCATTGATTACTCTTCTGTGAACTCTTGGTTAGACAACAGTGAAATTTCTACGTTTTACAAAGTGATATCAGTACAGTGTCAGTTATCACTCCTTGTACAAAGAACTTCAAAATCTGATGAATGTATCTCTGGCATTCAATGTAACTGCTCTTACAGTTGCTATATCATGCTTTTATATGGTTGAGTACATATACAATGAAATGAAGCCACCTTCTATACAACTATAGCAAAAAGGTGCTCCATACTGCCACTCAGTGGGATTCCTCGGGAGTAACGCAGAAAGTCATTTTGTGTAACAAACTATTACAATTTACAATCCAATGTATTTCTTGTATAGTATTCATTGATTACTCTTCTGTGAACTCTTGGTTAGACAACAGTGAAATTTCTACGTTTTACAAAGTGATATCAGTACAGTGTCAGTTATCACTCCTTGTACAACCAACTTCAAAATCTGATGAATGTATCTCTTGCATTCAATGTAACTGCTCTTACCGTTGCTATATCATGCTTTTATATGGTTGAGTACATATACAATGAAATGAAGGCACCTTCTACACAACTACAGTAAAAAGGTGCTCCATACTGCCACTCAGTGGGATTCCTCGGGAGTAACGCAGAAAGTCATTTTGTGTAACAAACTATTACAATTTACAATCCAATGTATTTCTTGTATAGTATTCATTGATTACTCTTCTGCGATCAATTGGTTAGACAACAGTGAAATTTCTAGGTTTTACAACGTGATATCAATACAGTGTCAGTTCTCACTCCTGGTACAACCAACTTCAAAATCTGATGAATGTATCTCTTGCAGTCAATGTAACTGCTCTTACTGTGGCTATATCATGCTTGTATATGGTTGAGTACATATACAATGAAATGAAGCCACCTTCTATACAACTATAGTAAAAAGGAGCTCCATACTGCCACTCAGTGGGATTCCTCGGGAGTAACGCAGAAAGTCATTTTGTGTAACAAACTATTACAATATATAATTTCTTGTATAGTATTCATTGATTACTCTTTTCAATGATCTGTTGGTTACAGGATAGTGATATTTCTAGGTTTTACAAAGTGATATCAGTACACTGTCAGTTATCACTCCTTGTACAAAGAAATTCAAAATCTGATGAATGTATCTCTGGCATTCAATGTAACTGCTCTTACAGTTGCTATATCATGCTTTTATATGGTTGAGTACATATACAATGAAATGAAGCCACCTTCTATACAACTATAGCAAAAAGGTGCTCCATACTGCCACTCAGTGGGATTCCTCGGGAGTAACGCAGAAAGTCATTTTGTGTAACAAACTATTACAATTTACAATCCAATGTATTTCTTGTATAGTATTCATTGATTACTCTTCTGTGAACTCTTGGTTAGACAACAGTGAAATTTCTACGTTTTACTAAGTGATATCAGTACAGTGTCAGTTATCACTCCTTGTACAACCAACTTCAAAATCTGATGAATGTATCTCTGGCATTTAATGTAACTGCTCTTACAGTTGCTATATCATGCTTTTATATGGTTGAGTACATGTACAATGAAATGAAGCCACCTTCTATACAACTATAGCAAAAAGGTGCTCCATACTGCCACTCAGTGGGATTCCTCGGGAGTAACGCAGAAAGTCATTTTGTGTAACAAACTATTACAATATATAATTTCTTGTATAGTATTCATTGATTACTCTTTTCAATGATCTGTTGGTTACAGGATAGTGATATTTCTAGGTTTTACAAAGTGTCAGTTATCAGTGTCAGTACAGTACAGTGTCAGTTATCACTCCTTGTACAAACAACTTCAAAATCGGATGAATGTATCTCTGGCATTCAATGTAACTGCTCTTACAGTTGCTATATCATGCTTTTATATGGTTGAGTACATATACAATGAAATGAAGCCACCTTGTATACAACTATAGCAAAAAGGTGCTCCATCCTGCCACTCAGTGGGATTCCTCGAGAGTAACGCAGAAAGTCATTTTGTGTAACAAACTATTACAACTTACAATCCAATGTATTTCTTGTATAGTATTCATTGATTACTCTTCTGTGAACTCTTGGTTAGACAACAGTGAAATTTCTACGTTTTACAAAGTGATATCAGTACAGTGTCAGTTATCACTCCTTGTACAAAGAACTTCAAAATCTGATGAATGTATCTCTGGCATTCAATGTAACTGCTCTTACAGTTGCTATATCATGCTTTTATATGGTTGAGTACATATACAATGAAATGAAGCCACCTTCTATACAACTATAGCAAAAAGGTGCTCCATACTGCCACTCAGTGGGATTCCTCGGGAGTAACGCAGAAAGTCATTTTGTGTAACAAACTATTACAATTTACAATCCAATGTATTTCTTGTATAGTATTCATTGATTACTCTTCTGTGAACTCTTGGTTAGACAACAGTGAAATTTCTACGTTTTACAAAGTGATATCAGTACAGTGTCAGTTATCACTCCTTGTACAACCAACTTCAAAATCTGATGAATGTATCTCTTGCAGTCAATGTAACTGCTCTTACAGTTGCTATATCGTGCTTTTATATGGTTGAGTACATATACAATGAAATGAAGCCACCTTCTATACAACTATAGTAAAAAGGTGCTCCATACTGCCACTCAGTGGGATTCCTCGGGAGTAACGCAGAAAGTCATTTTGTGTAACAAACTATTAGAATATACAATTTCTTGTATAGTATTCATTGATTACTCTTTTCAATGATCTGTTGGTTACAGGATAGTGATATTTCTAGGTTTTACAAAGTGATTTTAGGTACAGTGTCAGTTATCACTCGTACAAACAACTTCAAAATCTGATGAATGTATCTCTGGCATTCTATGTAACTGCTCTTACAGTTGCTATATCATGCTTTTATATGGTTGAGTACATATACAATGAAATGAAGCCACCTTCTATACAACTATAGTAAAAAGGAGCTCCATACTGCCACTCAGTGGGATTCCTCGGGAGTAACGCAGAAAGTCATTTTGTGTAACAAACTATTACAATATATAATTTTTTGTGTAGTATTCATTGATTACTCTTTTCAATGATCTGTTGGTTACAGGATAGTGATATTTCTAGGTTTTACAAAGTGATATCTGTACAGTGTCAGTTATCACTCCTTGTACAAACAACTTCAAAATCTGATGAATGTATCTCTGGCATTCAATGTAACTGCTCTTACAGTTGCTATATCATGCTTTTATATGGTTGAGTACATATACAATGAAATGAAGCCACCTTCTATACAACTATAGCAAAAAGGTGCTCCATACTGCCACTCAGTGGGATTCCTCGGGAGTAACGCAGAAAGTCATTTTGTGTAACAAACTATTACAATTTACAATCCAATGTATTTCTTGTATAGTATTCATTGATTACTCTTCTGTGAACTCTTGGTTAGACAACAGTGAAATTTCTACGTTTTACTAAGTGATATCAGTACAGTGTCAGTTATCACTCCTTGTACAAACAACTTCAAAATCTGATGAATGTATCTCTGGCATTTAATGTAACTGCTCTTACTGTGGGTATATCATGCTTTTATATGGTTGAGTACATATACAATGAAATGAAGCCACCTTCTATACAACTATAGTAAAAAGGAGCTCCATACTGCCACTCAGTGGGATTCCTCGGGAGTAACGCAGAAAGTCATTTTGTGTAACAAACTATTACAATATATAATTTCTTGTATAGTATTCATTGATTACTCTTTTCAATGATCTGTTGGTTACAGGATAGTGATATTTCTAGGTTTTACAAAGTGTCAGTTATCAGTGTCAGTACAGTACAGTGTCAGTTATCACTCCTTGTACAAACAACTTCAAAATCGGATGAATGTATCTCTGGCATTCAATGTAACTGCTCTTACAGTTGCTATATCATGCTTTTATATGGTTGAGTACATATACAATGAAATGAAGCCACCTTGTATACAACTATAGCAAAAAGGTGCTCCATCCTGCCACTCAGTGGGATTCCACGAGAGTAACGCAGAAAGTCATTTTGTGTAACAAACTATTACAATTTACAATCCAATGTATTTCTTGTATAGTATTCATTGATTACTCTTCTGTGAACTCTTTGTTAGACAACAGTGAAATTTCTACGTTTTACAAAGGGATATCAGTACAGTGTCAGTTATCACTCCTTGTACAAAGAACTTCAAAATCTGATGAATGTATCTCTGGCATTCCATGTAACTGCTCTTACAGTTGCTATATCATGCTTTTATATGGTTGAGTACATATACAATGAAATGAAGCCACCTTCTATACAACTATAGCAAAAAGGTGCTCCATACTGCCACTCAGTGGGATTCCTCGGGAGTAACGCAGAAAGTCATTTTGTGTAACAAACTATTACAATTTACAATCCAATGTATTTCTTGTATAGTATTCATTGATTACTCTTCTGTGAACTCTTGGTTAGACAACAGTGAAATTTCTACGTTTTACAAAGTGATATCAGTACAGTGTCAGTTATCACTCCTTGTACAACCAACTTCAAAATCTGATGAATGTATCTCTTGCATTCAATGTAACTGCTCTTACCGTTGCTATATCATGCTTTTATATGGTTGAGTACATATACAATGAAATGAAGCCACCTTCTATACAAGTATAGTAAAAAGGTGCTCCATACTGCCACTCAGTGGGATTCCTCGGGAGTAACGCAGAAAGTCATTTTGTGTAACAAACTATTACAATATATAATTTCTTGTATAGTATTCATTGATTACTCTTTTCAATGATCTGTTGTTTACAGGATAGTGATATTTCTAGGTTTTACAAAGTGATATCAGTACACTGTCAGTTATCACTCCTTGTAAAAAGAAATTCAAAATCTGATGAATGTATCTCTGGCATTCAATGTAACTGCTCTTACAGTTGCTATATCATGCTTTTATATGGTTGAGTACATATACAATGAAATGAAGCCACCTTCTATACAACTATAGCGAAAAGGTGCTCCATACTGCCACTCAGTGGGATTCCTCGGGAGTAACGCAGAAAGTCATTTTGTGTAACAAACTATTACAATTTACAATCCAATGTATTTCTTGTATAGTATTAATTGATTACTCTTCTGTGAACTCTTGGTTAGACAACAGTGAAATTTCTACGTTTTACAAAGGGATATCAGTACAGTGTCAGTTATCACTCCTTGTACAACCAACTTCAAAATCTGATGAATGTATCTCTTGCATTCAATGTAACTGCTCTTACCGTTGCTATATCATGCTTTTATATGGTTGAGTACATATACAATGAAATGAAGCCACCTTCTATACAACTATAGTAAAAAGGAGCTCCATACTGCCACTCAGTGGGATTCCTCGGGAGTAACGCAGAAAGTCATTTTGTGTAACAAACTATTACAATATATAATTTCTTGTATAGTATTCATTGATTACTCTGTTCAATGATCTGTTGTTTACAGGATAGTGATATTTCTAGGTTTTACAAAGTGATATCAGTACAGTGTCAGTTATCACTCCTTGTACAAACAACTTCAAAATCGGATGAATGTATCTCTGGCATTCAATGTAACTGCTCTTACAGTTGCTATATCATGCTTTTATATGGTTGAGTACATATACAATGAAATGAAGCCACCTTCTATACAACTATAGCAGAAAGGTGCTCCATACTGCCACTCAGTGGGATTCCTCGGGAGTAACGCAGAAAGTCATTTTGTGTAACAAACTATTACAATTTACAATCCAATGTATTTCTTGTATAGTATTCATTGATTACTCTTCTGTGAACTCTTGGTTAGACAACAGTGAAATTTCTACGTTTTACAAAGTGATATCAGTACAGTGTCAGTTATCGCTCCTTGTAAAAAGAACTTCAAAATCTGATGAATGTATCTCTGGCATTCAATGTAACTGCTCTTACAGTTACTATATCATGCTTTTATATGGTTGAGTACATATACAATGAAATGAAGCCACCTTCTATACAACTATAGAAAAAAGGTGCTCCATATTGCCACTCAGTGGGATTCCTCGGGAGTAACGCAGAAAGTCATTTTGTGTAACAAACTATTACAATTTACAATCCAATGTATTTCTTGTATAGTATTCATTGATTACTCTTCTGTGAACTCTTGGTTAGACAACAGTGAAATTTCTACGTTTTACAAAGTGATATCAGTACAGTGTCAGTTATCACTCCTTGTACAAACAACTTCAAAATCTGATGAATGTATCTCTTGCATTCAATGTAACTGCTCTTACCGTTGCTATATCATGCTTTTATATGGTTGAGTACATATACAATGAAATGAAGCCACCTTCTATACAACTATAGCAAAAAGGTTCTCCATACTGCCACTCAGTGGGATTCCTCGGGAGTAACGCAGAAAGTCATTTTGTGTAACAAACTATTACAATTTACAATCCAATGTATTTCTTGGATAGTATTCATTGATTACTCTGCTGTGAACTCTTGGTTAGACAACAGTGAAATTTCTACGTTTTTCAAAGTGATATCAATACAGTGTCAGTTATCACTCCTTGTACAACCAACTTCAAAATCTGATGAATGTATCTCTTGCATTCAATGTAATTGCTCTTACCGTTGCTATATCATGCTTTTATATGGTTGAGTACATATACAACGAAATGAAGCCACCTTCTATACAACTACAGTAAAACGGTGCTGTATACAGCCACTCAGTGGGATTCCTCGGGAGTAACGCAGAAAGTCATTTTGTATAACAAACTATTACAATTTAATATCCAATGTATTTCTTGTATAGTATTCATTGATTACTCTTCTGTGAACTCTTGGTTAGACAACAGTGAAATTTCTAGGTTTTTCAAAGTGATATCAATACAGTGTCATTTATCACTCCTTGTACAACACACTTCAAAATCTGATGAATGTATCTCTTGCATTCAATGTAACTGCTCTTACCGTTGCTATATCATGCTTTTATATGGTTGAGTACATATACAATGAAATGAAGCCACCTTCTATACAACTACAGTAAAAAGGTGCTCCATACTGCTACTCAGTGGGATTCCTCGGGAGTAACGCAGAAAGTCATTTTGTGTAACAAAATATTACAATTTACAATCCAATGTATTTCTTGTATTGTATTCATGGATTACTCTTCTGTGAACTCTTGGTTAGACAACAGTGAATTTTCTAGGTTTTTCAAAGTGATATCAATACAGTGTCAGTTCTCACTCCTTGTACAACCAACTTCAAAATCTGATGAATGTATCTCTGGCATTCAATGTAACTGCTCTTACCGTTGCTATATCATGCTTTTATATGGTTGAGTACATATACAATGAAATGAAGCCACCTTCTATACAACTACAGTAAAAAGGTGCTCCATACTGCCACTCAGTGGGATTCCTCGGGAGTAACGCAGAAAGTCATTTTGTGTAACAAACTATTACAATTTACAATCCAATGTATTTCTTGTATAGTATTCATTGATTACTCTTCTGCGATCTCTTGGTTAGACAACAGTGAAATTTCTACGTTTTACAACGTGATATCAATACAGTGTCAGTAATCACTCCTTGTACAACCAACTTCAAAATCTGATGAATGTATCTCTTGCATTCAATGTAATTGCTCTTACAGTTGATATATCTTGATTTTATATGGTTGAGTACATATACAATTAAATGAAGCCACCTTCTATACAGCTGGAGGAAAAAGGTGCTCCATTCTGCCACTCAGTGGGATTCCTCGGGAGTAAAGCAGAAAGTCATTTTGTGTAACAAACTATTACAATTTACAATCCAATGTATAGTATTCATTGATTACTCTTCTGTGAACTCTTGGTTAGACAACAGTGAAATTTCTAGGTTTTTCAAAATGATATCAATGCAGTGTCAGTTATCACTCCTTGTATAACCAACTTCAAAATCTGATGAATGTATCTCTGGCATTCAATGTAACTGCTGTTACCATTGCTATATCATGCTTTTATATGGTTGAGTACATATACAATGAAATGAAGCCACCTTCTATACAACTACCGTAAAAAGGTGCTCCATACTGCCACTCAGTGGGATTCCTCGGGAGTAACGCAGAAAGTCATTTTGTGTAACAAACGATTACAATTTACAATCCAATGTATTTCTTGTATAGTATTCATTGATTACTCTTCTGTGAACTCTTGGTTAGACAACAGTGAAATTTCTACGTTTTACAAAGTGATATCAGTACAGTGTCAGTTATCACTCCTTGTACAACCAACTTCAAAATCTGATGAATGTATCTCTTGCATTCAATGTAATTGCTCTTACAGTTGATATATCTTGATTTTATATGGTTGAGTACATATACAATTAAATGAAGCCACCTTCTATACAACTACAGTAAAAAGGTGCTCCATACTGCCACTCAGTGGGATTCCTCGGGAGTAACGAAGAAAGTCATTTTGTGTAACAAACTATTACAATTTACAATCCAATGTATTTCTTGTAGAGTATTCGTTGATTACTCTTCTGCGATCGCTTGGTTAGACAACAGTGAAATTTCTAGGTTTTCCAACATGATATCAATACAGTGTCAGTAATCACTCCTTGTACAACCAACTTCAAAATCTGATGAATGTATCTCTTGCATTCAATGTAACTGCTCTTACAGTTGCTATATCATGCTTTTATATGGTTGAGTACATATAGAATGAAATGAAGCCACCTTCTATACAACTATAGTAAAAAGGTGCTCCATACTGCCCCTCAGTTGGATTCCTCGGGAGTAACGCAGAAAGTCATTTTGTGTAACAAACTATTACAATATACAATTTCTTGTATAGTATTCATTGATTACTCTTTTCAATGATCTTTTGGTTTCAGGATAGTGATATTTCTAGGTTTTACAAAGTGATATCAGTACAGTGTCAGTTATCACTCCTTGTACAAACAACTTCAAAATCTGATGAACGTATCTCTTGCATTCAATGTAACTGCTCTTACAGTTGCTATATCATGCTTTTATATGGTTGAGTACATATACAATGAAATGAAGCCACCTTCTATACAACTATAGCAAAAAGGTGCTCCATACTGCCACTCAGTGGGATTCCTCGGGAGTAACGCAGAAAGTCATTTTGTGTAACAAACTATTACAATTTACAATCCAATGTATTTCTTGTATAGTATTCATTGATTACTCTTCTGTGAACTCTTGGTTAGACAACAGTGAAATTTCTACGTTTTACAAAGTGATATCAGTACAGTGTCAGTTATCACTCCTTGTACAACCAACTTCAAAATCTGATGAATGTATCTCTTGCATTCAATGTAATTGCTCTTACAGTTGCTATATCGTGCTTTTATATGGTTGAGTACATATACAATGAAATGAAGCCACCTTCTATACAACTATAGTAAAAAGGTGCTCCATACTGCCACTCAGTGGGATTCCTCGGGAGTAACGCAGAAAGTCATTTTGTGTAACAAACTATTAGAATATACAATTTCTTGTATAGTATTCATTGATTACTCTTTTCAATGATCTGTTGGTTACAGGATAGTGATATTTCTAGGTTTTACAAAGTGATTTTAGGTACAGTGTCAGTTATCACTCGTACAAACAACTTCAAAATCTGATGAATGTATCTCTGGCATTCTATGTAACTGCTCTTACAGTTGCTATATCATGCTTTTATATGGTTGAGTACATATACAATGACATGAAGCCACCTTCTATACAACTATAGTAAAAAGGAGCTCCATACTGCCACTCAGTGGGATTCCTCGGGAGTAACGCAGAAAGTCATTTTGTGTAACAAACTATTACAATATATAATTTCTTGTGTAGTATTCATTGATTACTCTTTTCAATGATCTGTTGGTTACAGGATAGTGATATTTCTAGGTTTTACAAAGTGATATCTGTACAGTGTCAGTTATCACTCCTTGTACAAACAACTTCAAAATCTGATGAATGTATCTCTGGCATTCAATGTAACTGCTCTTACAGTTGCTATATCATGCTTTTATATGGTTGAGTACATATACAATGAAATGAAGCCACCTTCTATACAACTATAGCAAAAAGGTGCTCCATACTGCCACTCAGTGGGATTCCTCGGGAGTAACGCAGAAAGTCATTTTGTGTAACAAACTATTACAATTTACAATCCAATGTATTTCTTGTATAGTATTCATTGATTACTCTTCTGTGAACTCTTGGTTAGACAACAGTGAAATTTCTACGTTTTACTAAGTGATATCAGTACAGTGTCAGTTATCACTCCTTGTACAAACAACTTCAAAATCTGATGAATGTATCTCTGGCATTTAATGTAACTGCTCTTACTGTGGGTATATCATGCTTTTATATGGTTGAGTACATATACAATGAAATGAAGCCACCTTCTATACAACTATAGTAAAAAGGAGCTCCATACTGCCACTCAGTGGGATTCCTCGGGAGTAACGCAGAAAGTCATTTTGTGTAACAAACTATTACAATATATAATTTCTTGTATAGTATTCATTGATTACTCTTTTCAATGATCTGTTGGTTACAGGATAGTGATATTTCTAGGTTTTACAAAGTGTCAGTTATCAGTGTCAGTACAGTACAGTGTCAGTTATCACTCCTTGTACAAACAACTTCAAAATCGGATGAATGTATCTCTGGCATTCAATGTAACTGCTCTTACAGTTGCTATATCATGCTTTTATATGGTTGAGTACATATACAATGAAATGAAGCCACCTTGTATACAACTATAGCAAAAAGGTGCTCCATCCTGCCACTCAGTGGGATTCCACGAGAGTAACGCAGAAAGTCATTTTGTGTAACAAACTATTACAATTTACAATCCAATGTATTTCTTGTATAGTATTCATTGATTACTCTTCTGTGAACTCTTTGTTAGACAACAGTGAAATTTCTACGTTTTACAAAGGGATATCAGTACAGTGTCAGTTATCACTCCTTGTACAAAGAACTTCAAAATCTGATGAATGTATCTCTGGCATTCAATGTAACTGCTCTTACAGTTGCTATATCATGCTTTTATATGGTTGAGTACATATACAATGAAATGAAGCCACCTTCTATACAACTATAGCAAAAAGGTGCTCCATACTGCCACTCAGTGGGATTCCTCGGGAGTAACGCAGAAAGTCATTTTGTGTAACAAACTATTACAATTTACAATCCAATGTATTTCTTGTATAGTATTCATTGATTACTCTTCTGTGAACTCTTGGTTAGACAACAGTGAAATTTCTACGTTTTACAAAGTGATATCAGTACAGTGTCAGTTATCACTCCTTGTACAACCAACTTCAAAATCTGATGAATGTATCTCTTGCATTCAATGTAACTGCTCTTACCGTTGCTATATCATGCTTTTATATGGTTGAGTACATATACAATGAAATGAAGCCACCTTCTATACAAGTATAGTAAAAAGGTGCTCCATACTGCCACTCAGTGGGATTCCTCGGGAGTAACGCAGAAAGTCATTTTGTGTAACAAACTATTACAATATATAATTTCTTGTATAGTATTCATTGATTACTCTTTTCAATGATCTGTTGTTTACAGGATAGTGATATTTCTAGGTTTTACAAAGTGATATCAGTACACTGTCAGTTATCACTCCTTGTAAAAAGAAATTCAAAATCTGATGAATGTATCTCTGGCATTCAATGTAACTGCTCTTACAGTTGCTATATCATGCTTTTATATGGTTGAGTACATATACAATGAAATGAAGCCACCTTCTATACAACTATAGCGAAAAGGTGCTCCATACTGCCACTCAGTGGGATTCCTCGGGAGTAACGCAGAAAGTCATTTTGTGTAACAAACTATTACAATTTACAATCCAATGTATTTCTTGTATAGTATTAATTGATTACTCTTCTGTGAACTCTTGGTTAGACAACAGTGAAATTTCTACGTTTTACAAAGGGATATCAGTACAGTGTCAGTTATCACTCCTTGTACAACCAACTTCAAAATCTGATGAATGTATCTCTTGCATTCAATGTAACTGCTCTTACCGTTGCTATATCATGCTTTTATATGGTTGAGTACATATACAATGAAATGAAGCCACCTTCTATACAACTATAGTAAAAAGGAGCTCCATACTGCCACTCAGTGGGATTCCTCGGGAGTAACGCAGAAAGTCATTTTGTGTAACAAACTATTACAATATATAATTTCTTGTATAGTATTCATTGATTACTCTGTTCAATGATCTGTTGTTTACAGGATAGTGATATTTCTAGGTTTTACAAAGTGATATCAGTACAGTGTCAGTTATCACTCCTTGTACAAACAACTTCAAAATCGGATGAATGTATCTCTGGCATTCAATGTAACTGCTCTTACAGTTGCTATATCATGCTTTTATATGGTTGAGTACATATACAATGAAATGAAGCCACCTTCTATACAACTATAGCAGAAAGGTGCTCCATACTGCCACTCAGTGGGATTCCTCGGGAGTAACGCAGAAAGTCATTTTGTGTAACAAACTATTACAATTTACAATCCAATGTATTTCTTGTATAGTATTCATTGATTACTCTTCTGTGAACTCTTGGTTAGACAACAGTGAAATTTCTACGTTTTACAAAGTGATATCAGTACAGTGTCAGTTATCGCTCCTTGTAAAAAGAACTTCAAAATCTGATGAATGTATCTCTGGCATTCAATGTAACTGCTCTTACAGTTGCTATATCATGCTTTTATATGGTTGAGTACATATACAATGAAATGAAGCCACCTTCTATACAACTATAGAAAAAAGGTGCTCCATATTGCCACTCAGTGGGATTCCTCGGGAGTAACGCAGAAAGTCATTTTGTGTAACAAACTATTACAATTTACAATCCAATGTATTTCTTGTATAGTATTCATTGATTACTCTTCTGTGAACTCTTGGTTAGACAACAGTGAAATTTCTACGTTTTACAAAGTGATATCAGTACAGTGTCAGTTATCACTCCTTGTACAAACAACTTCAAAATCTGATGAATGTATCTCTTGCATTCAATGTAACTGCTCTTACCGTTGCTATATCATGCTTTTATATGGTTGAGTACATATACAATGAAATGAAGCCACCTTCTATACAACTATAGCAAAAAGGTTCTCCATACTGCCACTCAGTGGGATTCCTCGGGAGTAACGCAGAAAGTCATTTTGTGTAACAAACTATTACAATTTACAATCCAATGTATTTCTTGGATAGTATTCATTGATTACTCTGCTGTGAACTCTTGGTTAGACAACAGTGAAATTTCTACGTTTTTCAAAGTGATATCAATACAGTGTCAGTTATCACTCCTTGTACAACCAACTTCAAAATCTGATGAATGTATCTCTTGCATTCAATGTAATTGCTCTTACCGTTGCTATATCATGCTTTTATATGGTTGAGTACATATACAACGAAATGAAGCCACCTTCTATACAACTACAGTAAAACGGTGCTGTATACAGCCACTCAGTGGGATTCCTCGGGAGTAACGCAGAAAGTCATTTTGTATAACAAACTATTACAATTTAATATCCAATGTATTTCTTGTATAGTATTCATTGATTACTCTTCTGTGAACTCTTGGTTAGACAACAGTGAAATTTCTAGGTTTTTCAAAGTGATATCAATACAGTGTCATTTATCACTCCTTGTACAACACACTTCAAAATCTGATGAATGTATCTCTTGCATTCAATGTAACTGCTCTTACCGTTGCTATATCATGCTTTTATATGGTTGAGTACATATACAATGAAATGAAGCCACCTTCTATACAACTACAGTAAAAAGGTGCTCCATACTGCTACTCAGTGGGATTCCTCGGGAGTAACGCAGAAAGTCATTTTGTGTAACAAAATATTACAATTTACAATCCAATGTATTTCTTGTATTGTATTCATGGATTACTCTTCTGTGAACTCTTGGTTAGACAACAGTGAATTTTCTAGGTTTTTCAAAGTGATATCAATACAGTGTCAGTTCTCACTCCTTGTACAACCAACTTCAAAATCTGATGAATGTATCTCTGGCATTCAATGTAACTGCTCTTACCGTTGCTATATCATGCTTTTATATGGTTGAGTACATATACAATGAAATGAAGCCACCTTCTATACAACTACAGTAAAAAGGTGCTCCATACTGCCACTCAGTGGGATTCCTCGGGAGTAACGCAGAAAGTCATTTTGTGTAACAAACTATTACAATTTACAATCCAATGTATTTCTTGTATAGTATTCATTGATTACTCTTCTGCGATCTCTTGGTTAGACAACAGTGAAATTTCTACGTTTTACAACGTGATATCAATACAGTGTCAGTAATCACTCCTTGTACAACCAACTTCAAAATCTGATGAATGTATCTCTTGCATTCAATGTAATTGCTCTTGCAGTTGATATATCTTGATTTTATATGGTTGAGTACATATACAATTAAATGAAGCCACCTTCTATACAGCTGGAGGAAAAAGGTGCTCCATTCTGCCACTCAGTGGGATTCCTCGGGAGTAAAGCAGAAAGTCATTTTGTGTAACAAACTATTACAATTTACAATCCAATGTATAGTATTCATTGATTACTCTTCTGTGAACTCTTGGTTAGACAACAGTGAAATTTCTAGGTTTTTCAAAATGATATCAATGCAGTGTCAGTTATCACTCCTTGTATAACCAACTTCAAAATCTGATGAATGTATCTCTGGCATTCAATGTAACTGCTGTTACCATTGCTATATCATGCTTTTATATGGTTGAGTACATATACAATGAAATGAAGCCACCTTCTATACAACTACCGTAAAAAGGTGCTCCATACTGCCACTCAGTGGGATTCCTCGGGAGTAACGCAGAAAGTCATTTTGTGTAACAAACGATTACAATTTACAATCCAATGTATTTCTTGTATAGTATTCATTGATTACTCTTCTGTGAACTCTTGGTTAGACAACAGTGAAATTTCTACGTTTTACAAAGTGATATCAGTACAGTGTCAGTTATCACTCCTTGTACAACCAACTTCAAAATCTGATGAATGTATCTCTTGCATTCAATGTAATTGCTCTTACAGTTGATATATCTTGATTTTATATGGTTGAGTACATATACAATTAAATGAAGCCACCTTCTATACAACTACAGTAAAAAGGTGCTCCATACTGCCACTCAGTGGGATTCCTCGGGAGTAACGAAGAAAGTCATTTTGTGTAACAAACTATTACAATTTACAATCCAATGTATTTCTTGTAGAGTATTCGTTGATTACTCTTCTGCGATCGCTTGGTTAGACAACAGTGAAATTTCTAGGTTTTCCAACATGATATCAATACAGTGTCAGTAATCACTCCTTGTACAACCAACTTCAAAATCTGATGAATGTATCTCTTGCATTCATTGTAACTGCTCTTACAGTTGCTATATCATGCTTTTATATGGTTGAGTACATATAGAATGAAATGAAGCCACCTTCTATACAACTATAGTAAAAAGGTGCTCCATACTGCCCCTCAGTTGGATTCCTCGGGAGTAACGCAGAAAGTCATTTTGTGTAACAAACTATTACAATATACAATTTCTTGTATAGTATTCATTGATTACTCTTTTCAATGATCTTTTGGTTTCAGGATAGTGATATTTCTAGGTTTTACAAAGTGATATCAGTACAGTGTCAGTTATCACTCCTTGTACAAACAACTTCAAAATCTGATGAACGTATCTCTTGCATTCAATGTAACTGCTCTTACAGTTGCTATATCATGCTTTTATATGGTTGAGTACATATACAATGAAATGAAGCCACCTTCTATACAACTATAGCAAAAAGGTGCTCCATACTGCCACTCAGTGGGATTCCTCGGGAGTAACGCAGAAAGTCATTTTGTGTAACAAACTATTACAATTTACAATCCAATGTATTTCTTGTATAGTATTCATTGATTACTCTTCTGTGAACTCTTGGTTAGACAACAGTGAAATTTCTACGTTTTACAAAGTGATATCAGTACAGTGTCAGTTATCACTCCTTGTACAACCAACTTCAAAATCTGATGAATGTATCTCTTGCATTCAATGTAATTGCTCTTACCGTTGCTATATCATGCTTTTATATGGTTGAGTACATATACAATGAAATGAAGCCACCTTCTATACAACTATAGTAAAAAGGAGCTCCATACTGCCACTCAGTGGGATTCCTCGGGAGTAACGCAGAAAGTCATTTTGTGTAACAAACTATTACAATATATAATTTCTTGTATAGTATTCATTGATTACTCTTTTCAATGATCTGTTGGTTACAGGATAGTGATATTTCTAGGTTTTACAAAGTGATATCAGTACAGTGTCAGTTATCACTCCTTGTACAAACAACTTCAAAATCTGATGAATGTATGTCTTGCATTCAATGTAACTGCTCTTACAGTTGCTATATCATGCTTTTATATGGTTGAGTACATATACTATGAAATGAAGCCACCTTCTATACAACTATAGCAAAAAGGTGCTCCATACTGCCACTCAGTGGGATTCCTCGGGAGTAACGCAGAAAGTCATTTTGTGTAACAAACTATTACAATTTACAATCCAATGTATTTCTTGTATAGTATTCATTGATTACTCTTCTGTGAACTCTTGGTTAGACAACAGTGAAATTTCTACGTTTTACAAAGTGATATCAGTACAGTGTCAGTTATCACTCCTTGTACAACCAACTTCAAAATCTGATGAATGTATCTCTTGCATTCAATGTAACTGCTCTTACCGTTGCTATATCATGCTTTTATATGGTTGAGTACATATACAATGAAATGAAGCCACCTTCTATACAACTATAGCAAAAAGGTGCTCCATACTGCCACTTAGTGGGATTCCTCGGGAGTAACGCAGAAAGTCATTTTGTGTAACAAACTATTACAATTTACAATCCAATGTATTTCTTGGATAGTATTCATTGATTACTATGCTGTGAACCCTTGGTTAGATAACAGTGAAATTTCTACGTTTTTCAAAGTGATATCAATACAGTGTCAGTTATCACTCCTTGTACAACCAACTTCAAAATCTGATGAATGTATCTCTTGCATTCAATGTAATTGCTCTTACCGTTGCTATATCATGCTTTTATATGGTTGAGTACATATACAACGAAATGAAGCCACCTTCTATACAACTACAGTAAAACGGTGCTCTATACAGCCACTCAGTGGGATTCCTCGGGAGTAACGCAGAAAGTCCTTTTGTGTAACAAACTATTACTATTTACAATCGAATGTATTTCTTGTATAGTATTCATTGATTACTCTTCTGTGAACTCTTGGTTAGACAACAGTGAAATTTCTACGTTTTACAAAGTGATATCAGTACAGTGTCAGTTATCACTCCTTGTACAAAGAACTTCAAAATCTGATGAATGTATCTCTGGCATTCAATATAACTGCTCTTACAGTTGCTATATCATACTTTTATATGGTTGAGTACATATACAATGAAATGAAGCCACCTTCTATACAACTATAGCAAAAAGGTGCTCCATACTGTCACTCAGTGGGATTCCTCGGGAGTAACACAGAAAATCATTTTGTGTAACAAACTATTACAATTTACAATCCAATGTATTTCTTGGATAGTATTCATTGATTACTCTTCTGTGAACTCTTGGTTAGACAACAGTGAAATTTCTACGTTTTACAAAGTGATATCAGTACAGTTTCAGTTATCACTCCTTGTACAACCAACTTCAAAATCTGATGAATGTATCTCTTGCATTCAATGTAATTGCTCTTACAGTTGATATATCATGCTTTTATATGGTTGAGTACATATACAATTAAATGAAGCCACCTTCTATACAGCTGAAGGAAAAAGGTGCTCCATTCTGCCACTCAGTGGGATTCCTCGGGAGTAACGCAGAAAGTCATTTTGTGTAACAAAATATTACAATTTACAATCCAATGTATTTCTTGTATAGTATTCATTGATTACTCTTCTGTGAACTCTTGGTTAGACAACAGTGAAATTTCTAGGTTTTTCAAAGTGATATCAATACAGTGTCAGTTCTCACTCCTTGTACAACCAACTTCAAAATCTCATGAATGTATCTCTGGCATTCAATGTAACTGCTCTTACCGTTGCTATATCATGCTTTTATATGGTTGTGTACATAGACAATGAAATGAAGCCACCTTCTATACAACTACAGTAAAAAGGTGCTCCATACTGCCACTCAGTGGGATTCCTCGGGAGTAACGCAGAAAGTCATTTTGTGTAACAAACTATTACAATTTACAATCCAATGTATTTCTTGTATAGTATTCATTGATTACTCTTCTGTGAACTCTTGGTTAGACAACAGTGAAATTTCTACGTTTTACAAAGTGATATCAGGACAGTGTCAGTTATCACTCCTTGTACAACCAACTTTAAAATCTGATGAATGTGTCTCTTGCATTCAATGTAACTGCTCTTACAGTTGCTATATCATGCTTTTATATGGTTGAGTACATATACAATGAAATGAAGCCACCTTCTATACAAGTATAGTAAAAAGGTGCTCCATACTGCCACTCAGTGGGATTCCTCGTGAGTAACGCAGAAAGTCATTTTGTGTAACAAACTATTACAATATACAATTTCTTGTATAGTATTCATTGATTACTCTTTTCAATGATCTGTTGGTTACAGGATAGTGATATTTCTAGGTTTTACAAAGTGATATCAGTACAGTGTCAGTTATCACTCCTTGTACAAACAACTTCAAAATCTGATGAATGTATCTCTGCCATTCAATGTAACTGCTCTTACAGTTGCTATATCATGCTTTTATATGGTTGAGTACATATACAATTAAATGAAGCCACCTTCTATACAACTATAGCAAAAAGGTGCTCCATACTGCCACTTAGTGGGATTCCTCGGGAGTAACGCAGAAAGTCATTTTGTGTAACAAACTATTACAATTTACAATCCAATGTATTTCTTGGATAGTATTCATTGATTACTCTTCTGTGAACTCTTGGTTAGACAACAGTGAAATTTCTACGTTTTACAAAGTGATATCAGTACAGTGTCAGTTATCACTCCTTGTACAACCAACTTCAAAATCTGATGAATGTATCTCTTGCATTCAATGTAATTGCTCTTACAGTTGATATATCTTGATTTTATATGGTTGAGTACATATACAATTAAATGAAGCCACCTTCTATACAACTACAGTAAAAAGGTGCTCCATACTGCCACCCAGTGGGATTCTTCGGGAGTAACGCAGAAAGTCATGTTGTGTAACAAACTAATACAATTTACAATCCAATGTATTTCTTGTATAGTATTCATTGATTACTCTTCTGCGATCTCTTGGTTAGACAACAGTGAAATTTCTAGGTTTTACAACGTGATATCAATACAGTGTCAGTAATCACTCCTTGTACAACCAACTTCAAAATCTGATGAATGTATCTCTTGCATTCAATGTAACTGCTCTTACAGTTGCTATATCATGCTTTTATATGGTTGAGTACATATACAATGAAATGAAGCCACCTTCTATACAACTATAGTAAAAAGGATCTCCATACTGCCACTCAGTGGGATTCCTCGGGAGTAACGCAGAAAGTCATTTTGTATAACAAACTATTACAATATATAATTTCTTGTATAGTATTCATTGATTACTCTTTTCAATGATCTGTTGGTTACAGGATAGTGATATTTCTAGGTTTTACAAAGTGATATCAGTACAGTGTCAGTTATCACTCCTTGTACAAACAACTTCAAAATCGGATGAATGTATCTCTGGCATTCAATGTAACTGCTCTTACAGTTGCTATATCATACTTTTATATGGTTGAGTACATATACAATGAAATGAAGCCACCTTCTATACAACTATAGCAAAAAGGAGCTCCATACTGCCACTCAGTGGGATTCCTCGAGAGTAACGCAGAAAGTCATTTTGTGTAACAAACTATTACAATTTACAATCCAATGTATTTCTTGTATAGTATTCATTGATTACTCTTCTGTCAACTCTTGGTTAGACAACAGTGAAATTTCTACGTTTTACAAAGTGATATCAGGACAGTGTCAGTTATCACTCCTTGTACAACCAACTTCAAAATCTGATGAATGTATCTCTTGCATTCAATGTAACTGCTCTTACCGTTGCTATATCATGCTTTTATATGGTTGAGTACATATACAATGAAATGAAGCCACCTTCTATACAACTATAGTAAAAAGGTGCTGCATACTGCCACTCAGTGGGATTCCTCGTGAGTAACGCAGAAATTCATTTTGTGTAACAAACTATTACAATATACAATTTCTTGTATAGTATTCATTGATTACTCTTTTCAATGATCTGTTGGTTACAGGATAGTGATATTTCTAGGTTTTACAAAGTGATATCAGTACAGTGTCAGTTATCACTCCTTGTACAAACAACTTCAAAATCTGATGAATGTATCTCTGGCATTCAATGTAACTGCTCTTACAGTTGCTATATCATGCTTTTATATGGTTGAGTACATATACAATGAAATGAAGCCACCTTCTATACAACTATAGCAAAAAGGTGCTCCATACTGCCACTCAGTGGGATTCCTCGGGAGTAACGCAGAAATTCATTTTGTGTAACAAACTATTACAATTTACAATCCAATGTATTTCTTGTATAGTATTCATTGATTACTCTTCTGTGAACTCTTGGTTAGACAACAGTGAAATTTCTACGTTTTACAAAGTGATATCAGTACAGTGTCAGTTATCACACCTTGTACAACCAACTTGAAAATCTGATGAATGTATCTCTTGCATTCAATGTAATTGCTCTTACAGTTGATATATCTTGATTTTATATGGTTGAGTGTCAGAATCTGTCAATTCAGCCAATGTATTCTTGCATGCAATCCATGTATCCTATGTAACCTTTATGCATTATGTATTAGACCTTTGTATTAATCCTGTTTTGGTCGGGAGGGTGACAACCCCCGAGGGTGAGAACAAGGAGGCCTCTCATCTCTGCCTCCGCATTCCAGCTGCCCCGGCAGTAACTTCAAGGGGAGGATGGCTCTCATCTCTTATCTCATGCTAAAGAACCTTGGAGCCATGAATTGTTATGTGAACTGAGGGGTCTGGTTAGAGAAGGGAAATTTACTGCTTAACACCTCACTTTTTTCCTGTGTGAACCAAACGGTCAAGACACCTTTTAGCCCGCCAATTTTCCCTTAAGGGGATTGGCTACCTATGGGTAATTCAAACTCCTTGGAATGGTATAATAGACCCGCTTGTATTATTTGTCTCATCTCTGACAATAACCCGAGATGCTGTACTAATGTAGGAATAGGCAATAAAGAACTGTGGTTAACCAACCAAGATCTGATCCTTGACTACTTTGAGCAGAACTCTCACAGATTGTCAGAGATCTGTGATTGGGACTCAGCCGTTCCTGACCATGTCAGAAGACGACGCGGTCCCCCTCAACCCTACTACTCCAGAGGAGACTCCCGTTACCCCGGCGGATCCGGGGAACGGGGGTGGTGGCGGCGGAGGAGGTCCCGAAGTGCCGGTGACCACGAGCCAGGGGGCTTACTACATTCCGCGCCGCCCGGTTACCCATCAGAGCGTGACCCCCAAGTACGCATGGAGCCACTTCGGTCAGCGTACCGTGAATTCGTGGGTGCACGACCGGAAAGGGGTGAGAGTTTCGCTCACCGGAGACCAGCCCGATCGAGGGAGACCGAGCTATCTAGGAGACGACCGCGAGCCGATCTATCGTGGAGGGCCGCGTCGCCCGCCTCTCGAAGAGGAGGGGATGGATCTGTATGGGCCCGATCCGTATCGCGAGGAGCAGACGGTCCCTTTGGATCAGATGATGGGAGACCTGCGGCTTCAACTCACCGCCGAGCTCCGCGAGTTGGCCCTCGATCTCCAGCACCAATTTCGCGATGCTATGATGGCCATGCAAGGAGCCCTCCCCGGTCAAGGGGTCGGAGTCCCGCTACAGCCGCCGGCGCCCGGAGGGGTTCCGGTTCAACCGCAGGCGCCCGCTCTACCGGCGCAACCAGCCCAGCCGGTCGTCCCCGTTCCAGCTCCAGGGCCCGTCCCAGTGCCGGCCCCTGTCCCGGCCGCGCCGGCCACCCGCCCAGCCCCCTCCGACCCTTTGACGACTACTTTCGATGGGGACCCCGAGAAGCTACGTTTCTTCATGCTGGAGATCGGGAGATTCCTGGACAGCTGGGGCCACCTCTACCCCACCGAGAAAGAACGGATTGGCTACATCGGGTCCAAACTGAAAGACACTGCCAGCGACTGGTATGTGAGCCTGCACGACAACCCCGGACCTGAACTGCGCTCTTTGAACAACTTCATGTGGGCCCTCCGGCATCAGTTCGAGGACCCCCTGGGTGAGGAAAAAGCCCGCAATCAACTAAGAAAGCTGTTCCAGGGAAGGTCGTCAGTGAGGGACTACACCGACAAGTTCCGGCGCATCGCAGCAAAGATCCATGGGTGGCCGGAGGAACTATTCATGGAGAAGTATTGGGAGGGCCTGAACCCGGAAATCTACGAGACCGTGCTGTTAGGGGGTCGCCCTGGCACCCTGAACACCTGGATGAGAGCAGCCATCGACATGGAGGAGCGATTCGCCCTAATTAAGATGGGAGCGTCCGCGACGGCGGCCAGCAAAGCAGCCCCCCGAGTGAAGCCCCGATCCAGTGTGCAAGATGTCCAAGATGCGAGGTTTCGACAGGGGTTGTGTATGAAGTGTGGGGAGAGTGGCCATTTCGCCTCGGCTTGCCCAAGAGGAGGGGGGAAAGGCCCGAAGACCTCAACCCCCGGAGCGGGAAGCACCCCTAGCCGTGGAAAAACACCAATGAAACCTCGGGCGTTACAGCTGGAAGGAGTAGCAAGCGACCAGGGAGAGCTGGAGCTGATGGAAGCGCAGATGTCGGGAAACTCCAACGGCCTGCAGTGAGCGGCGCAGAGCTGCAGGTCCCCCGCCAAGAAGCGCCATCTCCGGTGAGCATCCCCGGCCCCCTGTTATATATGGTAGTGACGGTGGTGACCCCCGGATCGGGTACCCACATGCGGGTTCGCGCTTTAATTGACTCTGGGTGTGCGCGAGACCTGATCAGCCCCCTAGTAGTGGAGGGGCTGGGACCCAAAATCACCCCTTTACTGGAACCCCTAAAGTTTACACAGATGGATGGGTCGGAGATGAAGGAGGAGTGCATAGCAGAGACTGAGAGCTTGATTTTGGGAACGGGGGAGCACTGGGAGAAGCGAGCTTTCGTCATCACCCCAAACGCCCAGTTCCCTATGGTGTTAGGCAGCCCTTGGCTCGGGGCGCACGACCCTTACATAAAATGGAGCGAGGGGAAGATTTCGTGGGTGGACGAACGCTGCCAGAGCCACCGGTGGGACCCGGGATGGGGGCCTGGACCTCCGACCCCGCCTCCCCTGGCTCCCGCGCTCGCCCTCACCCCTACCATGGTGCCTAAAGAATATAGAGACTTGCTGGAAGTGTTCAGCGAGACCGAGGCGGATGAGTTGCCCCCCCATCGGCTGTCGGACTGTGCCATAGAACTCCTCCCAGGAGAGAAACTCCCAAAGGGGAAATTATACTCCATGAGCCCGTTGGAACGGGAAGAACTGCGGAAGTTCTTGGACAAAAATTTGGCAAGGGGGTTCATCCGCCCAGCCAAATCCCCCTTTGCGGCGCCCGTGCTGTTCCGAAAGAAAAAGGATGGGGGCTTACGGCTATGCACCGACTACCGGGGGTTGAATGCAGTCTCCACCACGAATGCCTACCCCCTCCCATTAATAAAGGACCTCTTGGCGGAGGCGGCCAAGGGAAAGATTTTTACCAAATTGGATCTACGAGATGCCTACTTCAGGGTGCGCATCAGGGAAGGGGATAAATCTAAGACTGCCTTTAACACCCCCTTGGGGCAATTTGAATATCTAGTGATGCCGTTCGGCTTAAGTGGCGCGCCCGGGGTCTTTATGAGTTTAATCAATGAAGTGTTGCACAAGCATCTATTTAAGGGCGTGTTATGTTACATAGATGATATCTTGATCTATTCTACTGATAAGAGTGCACATGTGACTTTGGTCAGGGACGTTCTCTCAACCCTACTGAAAAACCAGCTTTATGTGAAACTGTCTAAGTGTGAGTTTCACCGTGAGTCCGTGGACTTCCTGGGCTACCGCATTTCCCAGAAGGGGTTGGAAATGGACCCGGGGAAGGTGGAGGCAGTAGTGCAATGGGAGGCTCCGCGAACAAGAAAGCAATTGCAGAGCCTCTTAGGATTTTGTAACTTTTACCGAACCTTCATCAAAGACTTTGCCAAAGTCACCCTTCCCCTAACGGACTTGTTAAAAACCAAGGGGAGGGGCCCTGAGGCCGGGAAGCCAGGAGAGAAATTGGCGTGGAATGGGGACTGTCAGAGGGCGTTTGAGACTTTAAAAACCCTTTTCACTTCCGAGCCCATTCTGGCGCACCCGGATGAGACAAAAGACTTTATAATTCATGTAGATGCCTCTGATGTAGCCATGGGGGGGGGCCATTTTACAAAGTGACTCGGAAGGAAAACTGCACCCCTTGGCGTACATTTCCAAAAAATTTAACGAAACGGAAAGGAATTGGTCGGTGTGGGACAAGGAAGCCGCAGCCATTAGATTAGCGCTCACTACGTGGCGCCACTGGCTGGAGGGAGCGCAAACTCCGTTTGAAATATGGACTGATCATAAAAACCTGGAGGCATTGCGCACTCAGCGGTCCCTCAATGCAAAGCAGCTGCGATGGGCTGATTTCTTTTCCAAGTTTAACTTCGTGCTTAAACATTTTCCTGGGAAAGCTAACTCCCTGGCAGACGCATTGTCCAGATTACCCCAACATGAGAGTGTGAAAGAAGAGGTGTTTGATTCCATGTTCTCCCCCCAACAGCTGGGAGGGGTGGTAGTCACCCGGAGCCAAGCAAAGAAGGCCGAACTCAACACGGGGAATTGCCAGTGGGGGGGGGAGTATGCCCCTGAAGAAATAGAGGAATTGGAAGCTTTGGAGGAATGTTCCCAGAGACAGGACCACTGTTGGCTGCATGGGGATAAATTAGTGGTGCCTAAGACCAAGCGCAAGGAAATCTTGCTAAATTGCCACTCCTCAAAGCTAGCCGGGCACTTCGGTTTCCTAAAGACACTTAATTTGATCCAGCGTCAGTTCTGGTGGCCGCGCATGCGCCGAGACGTCTCGGACTTCGTCTCGGCATGCCAAACCTGTTTAATGTGTAAAAAACGGGGGGGAAAAGTCCCAGGATTGTTGCACCCCCTTCCCACCGCGTCAAGACCCTGGGAAGCCATAGCCATGGACTTTATCACCAATTTGCCCCCCTCCAAGGGAAAAACAGTGATTTGGGTGGTGGTAGACACTTTTTCTAAACAAGCACATTTCACCCCCTTCAAGCAATTGCCCACAGCTAAAGGAATGGCTAAAGCTTTCTTCAACCACGTGATCAAATTACACGCTTTTCCGAAGAGGGTGGTTTCCGACCGCGGAAGTCAGTTCGTTGCCACCTTCTGGCGGGAGCTTTTGAAATTAATGGACATAGAACCGGCCTTAAGTTCGGGTTACCACCCAGAGACCGATGGCCAATCCGAACGAACTAATCAAATTCTAGAGCAGTTCCTAAGGTGCTACACAAATTATCACCAGGATAATTGGGTGGAATTGCTACCCTTTGCAGAATATAGTTACAATAATGCAGTGCATTCATCCACAGGGGTCTCCCCTTTCATGGCAGTGGGGGGTTTTGAAGGAAAGCCACTTCCTACTATTAAAGAGGACCCTCAAGCCCCCCCCTCGAAGTTTAAAAATTGGTGGTCCAGCCTCCAAGACTCATGGCCATTGATAGGGAAAGCCTTGGACCATGCCAAAGAGGACTACAAGAAATATGCGGACCGTGGGCGAGCACCGGGATGGGATCTCCAGCCCGGGGACTCTGTTTATCTCTCTACTAAGAATATCCATGGATTGCAGCCCAGCAGAAAGCTGGGATGGAAATATGTTGGACCTTATAAAGTGCTGCGTAAAATCTCTGATGTGTCTTTTGAACTGGAACTGCCTAAATCACTGAGTTCTGTGCATCCTGTGTTTCATTTCAGCCTGCTGAAGAAAGATCCTGGGCCGAATGCATGGCATCCAGTTCCTCCAGTTCCTCCTCCACTGATGAAGGAGGGGAGTCCTCACTTCGAGATAACTGAGATCCTTGACTCCAAGCTGCGAAGGGGCCACTTATATTATTTAGTTAGATGGTTAGATTTTGGCCCGGAGCACAATGAATGGATTCGTTCTGAACATGTTCATGCATATACAATGAAATGAAGCCACCTTTTATACAACTACAGTAAAAAGGTGCTCCATACTGCCACTCAGTGGGATTCCTCGGGAGTAACGCAGAAAGTCATTTTGTGTAACAAACTATTACAATTTACAATCCAATGTATTTCTTGTATAGTATTCATTGATTACTCTTCTGCGATCTCTTGGTTAGACAACAGTGAAATTTCTAGGTTTTACAACGTGATATCAATACAGTGTCAGTAATCACTCCTTGTACAACCAACTTCAAAATCTGATGAATGGATCTCTTGCATTCAATGTAACTGCTCTTACCGTTGCTATATCATGCTTTTATATGGTTGAGTACATATACAAAGAAATGAAGCCACCTTCTATACAACTACAGTAAAACGGTGCTCTATACAGCCACTCAGTGGGATTCCTCGGGAGTAACGCAGAAAGTCATTTTGTGTAACAAACTATTACTATTTACAATCGAATGTATTTCTTGTATAGTATTCATTGATTACTCTTCTGTGAACTCTTGGTTAGACAACAGTGAAATTTCTACGTTTTACAAAGTGATATCAGTACAGTGTCAGTTATCACTCCTTGTACAAAGAACTTCAAAATCTGATGAATGTATCTCTGGCATTCAATATAACTGCTCTTACAGTTGCTATATCATGCTTTTATATGGTTGAGTACATATACAATGAAATGAAGCCACCTTCTATACAACTATAGCAAAAAGGTGCTCCATACTGTCACTCAGTGGGATTCCTCGGGAGTTACACAGAAAATCATTTTGTGTAACAAACTATTACAATTTACAATCCAATGTATTTCTTGGATAGTATTCATTGATTACTCTTCTGTGAACTCTTGGTTAGACAACAGTGAAATTTCTACGTTTTACAAAGTGATATCAGTACAGTTTCAGTTATCACTCCTTGTACAACCAACTTCAAAATCTGATGAATGTATCTCTTGCATTCAATGTAATTGCTATTACAGTTGATATATCATGCTTTTATATGGTTGAGTACATATACAATTAAATGAAGCCACCTTCTATACAGCTGGAGGAAAAAGGTGCTCCATTCTGCCACTCAGTGGGATTCCTCGGGAGTAACGCAGAAAGTCATTTTGTGTAACAAAATATTACAATTTACAATCCAATGTATTTCTTGTATAGTATTCATTGATTACTCTTCTGTGAACTCTTGGTTAGACAACAGTCAAATTTCTAGGTTTTTCAAAGTGATATCAATACAGTGTCAGTTCTCACTCCTTGTACAACCAACTTCAAAATCTGATGAATGTATCTCTGGCATTCAATGTAACTGCTCTTACCGTTGCTATATCATGCTTTTATATGGTTGTGTACATATACAATGAAATGAAGCCACCTTCTATACAACTACAGTAAAAAGGTGCTCCATACTGTCACTCAGTGGGATTCCTCGGGCGTAACGCAGAAAGTCATTTTGTGTAACAAACTATTACAATTTACAATCCAATGTATTTCTTGTATAGTATTCATTGATTACTCTTCTGTGAACTCTTGGTTAGACAACAGTGAAATTTCTACGTTTTACAAAGTGATATCAGGACAGTGTCAGTTATCACTCCTTGTACAACCAACTTTAAAATCTGATGAATGTATCTCTTGCATTCAATGTAACTGCTCTTACAGTTGCTATATCATGCTTTTATATGGTTGAGTACATATACAATGAAATGAAGCCACCTTCTATACAAGTATAGTAAAAAGGTGCTCCATACTGCCACTCAGTGGGATTCCTCGTGAGTAACGCAGAAAGTCATTTTGTGTAACAAACTATTACAATATACAATTTCTTGTATAGTATTCATTGATTACTCTTTTCAATGATCTGTTGGTTACAGGATAGTGATATTTCTAGGTTTTACAAAGTGATATCAGTACAGTGTCAGTTATCACTCCTTGTACAAACAACTTCAAAATCTGATGAATGTATCTCTGCCATTCAATGTAACTGCTCTTACAGTTGCTATATCATGCTTTTATATGGTTGAGTACATATACAATGAAATGAAGCCACCTTCTATACAACTATAGCAAAAAGGTGCTCCATACTGCCACTTAGTGGGATTCCTCGGGAGTAACGCAGAAAGTCATTTTGTGTAACAAACTATTACAATTTACAATCCAATGTATTTCTTGGATAGTATTCATTGATTACTCTTCTGTGAACTCTTGGTTAGACAACAGTGAAATTTCTACGTTTTACAAAGTGATATCAGTACAGTGTCAGTTATCACTCCTTGTACAACCAACTTCAAAATCTGATGAATGTATCTCTTGCATTCAATGTAATTGCTCTTACAGTTGATATATCTTGATTTTATATGGTTGAGTACATATACAATTAAATGAAGCCACCTTCTATACAACGACAGTAAAAAGGTGCTCCATACTGCCACCCAGTGGGATTCTTCGGGAGTGACGCAGAAAGTCATGTTGTGTAACAAACTAATACAATTTACAATCCAATGTATTTCTTGTATAGTATTCATTGATTACTCTTCTGCGATCTCTTGGTTAGACAACAGTGAAATTTCTAGGTTTTACAACGTGATATCAATACAGTGTCAGTAATCACTCCTTGTACAACCAACTTCAAAATCTGATGAATGTATCTCTTGCATTCAATGTAACTGCTCTTACAGTTGCTATATCATGCTTTTATATGGTTGAGTACATATACAATGAAATGAAGCCACCTTCTATACAACTATAGTAAAAAGAAGCTCCATACTGCCACTCAGTGGGATTCCTCGGGAGTAACGCAGAAAGTCATTTTGTATAACAAACTATTACAATATATAATTTCTTGTATAGTATTCATTGATTACTCTTTTCAATGATCTGTTGGTTACAGGATAGTGATATTTCTAGGTTTTACAAAGTGATATCAGTACAGTGTCAGTTATCACTCCTTGTACAAACAACTTCAAAATCGGATGAATGTATCTCTGGCATTCAATGTAACTGCTCTTACAGTTGCTATATCATACTTTTATATGGTTGAGTACATATACAATGAAATGAAGCCACCTTCTATACAACTATAGCAAAAAGGAGCTCCATACTGCCACTCAGTGGGATTCCTCGAGAGTAACGCAGAAAGTCATTTTGTGTAACAAACTATTACAATTTACAATCCAATGTATTTCTTGTATAGTATTCATTGATTACTCTTCTGTGAACTCTTGGTTAGACAACAGTGAAATTTCTACGTTTTACGAAGTGATATCAGGACAGTGTCAGTTATCACTCCTTGTACAACCAACTTCAAAATCTGATGAATGTATCTCTTGCATTCAATGTAACTGCTCTTACCGTTGCTATATCATGCTTTTATATGGTTGAGTACATATACAATGAAATGAAGCCACCTTCTATACAACTACAGTAAAAAGGTGCTCCATACTGCCACTCAGTGGGATTCCTCGGGAGTAACGCAGAAAGTCATTTTGTGTAACAAACTATTACAATTTACAATCCAATGTATTTCTTGTATAGTATTCATTGATTACTCTTCTGCGATCTCTTGGTTAGACAACAGTGAAATTTCTAGGTTTTACAACGTGATATCAGTACAGTGTCAGTAATCACTCCTTGTACAACCAACTTCAAAATCTGATGAATGTATCTCTTGCATTCAATGTAACTGCTCTTACAGTTGCTATATCATGCTTTTATATGGTTGAGTACATATACAATGAAATGAAGCCACCTTCTATACAACTATAGTAAAAAGGTGCTCCATACTGCCACTCAGTGGGATTCCTCGGGAGTAACGCAGAAATTCATTTTGTGTAACAAACTATTACAATATACAATTTCTTGTATAGTATTCATTGATTACTCTTTTCAATGATCTGTTGGTTACAGGATAGTGATATATCTAGGTTTTACAAAGTGATATCAGTACAGTGTCAGTTATCACTCCTTGTACAAACAACTTCAAAATCTGATGAATGTATCTCTGGCATTCAATGTAACTGCTCTTACAGTTGCTATATCATGCTTTTATATGGTTGAGTACATATACAATGAAATGAAGCCACCTTCTATACAACTATAGCAAAAAGGAGCTCCATACTGCCACTCAGTGGGATTCCTCGGGAGTAACGCAGAAAGTCATTTTGTATAACAAACTATTACAATATATAATTTCTTGTATAGTATTCATTGATTACTCTTTTCAATGATCTGTTGGTTACAGGATAGTGATATTTCTAGGTTTTACAAAGTGATATCAGTACAGTGTCAGTTATCACTCCTTGTACAAAAAACTTCAAAATGGGATGAATGTATCTCTGGCATTCAATGTAACTGCTCTTACAGTTGCTATATCATACTTTTATATGGTTGAGTACATATACAATGAAATGAAGCCACCTTCTATACAACTATAGCAAAAAGGTGCTCCATACTGCCACTCAGTGGGATTCCTCGAGAGTAACGCAGAAAGTCATTTTGTGTAACAAACTATTACAATTTACAATCCAATGTATTTCTTGTATAGTATTCATTGATTACCCTTCTGTGAACTCTTGGTTAGACAACAGTGAAATTTCTACGTTTTACAAAGTGATATCAGTACAGTGTCAGTTATCACTCCTTGTACAAAGAACTTCAAAATCTGATGAATGTATCTCTGGCATTCAATGTAACTCTTCTTACAGTTGCTATATCATGCTTTTATATGGTTGAGTACATATACAATGAAATGAAGCCACCTTCTATAAAACTATAGCAAAAAGGTGCTCCATACTGCCACTCAGTGGGATTCCTCGCGAGTAACGCAGAAATTCATTTTGTGTAACAAACTATTACAATTTACAATCCAATGTATTTCTTGTATAGTATTCATTGATTACTCTTCTGCGATCTCTTGGTTAGACAACAGTGAAATTTCTAGGTTTTACAACGTGATATCAGTACAGTGTCAGTAATCACTCTTTGTACAACCAACTTCAAAATCTGATGAATGTATCTCTTGCATTCAATGTAATTGCTCTTACAGTTGATATATCATGCTTTTATATGGTTGAGTACATATACAATTAAATGAAGCCACCTTCTATACAGCTGGAGGAAGAAGGTGCTCCATTCTGCCACTCAGTGGGATTCCTCGGGAGTAACGCAGAAAGTCATTTTGTGTAACAAAATATTACAATTTACAATCCAATGTATTTCTTGTATAGTATTCATTGATTACTCTTCTGTGAACTCTTGGTTAGACAACAGTGAAATTTCTAGGTTTTTCAAAGTGATATCAGTACAGTTTCAGTTATCACTCCTTGTTCAACCAACTTCAAAATCTGATGAATGTATCTCTGGCATTCAATGTAACTGCTCTTACCGTTGCTATATCATGCTTTTATATGGTTGTGTACATATACAATGAAATGAAGCCACCTTCTATACAACTACAGTAAAAAGGTGCTCCATACTGCCACTCAGTGGGATTCCTCGGGAGTAACGCAGAAAGTCATTTTGTGTAACAAACTATTACAATTTACAATCCAATGTATTTCTTGTATAGTATTCATTGATTACTCTTCTGTGAACTCTTGGTTAGACAACAGTGAAATTTCTACGTTTTAAAAAGTGATATCAGGACAGTGTCAGTTATCACTCCTTGTACAACCAACTTTAAAATCTGATGAATGTATCTCTTGCATTCAATGTAACTGCTCTTACAGTTGCTATATCATGCTTTTATATGGTTGAGTACATATACAATGAAATGAAGCCACCTTCTATACAAGTATAGTAAAAAGGTGCTCCATACTGCCACTCAGTGGGATTCCTCGTGAGTAACGCAGAAAGTCATTTTGTGTAACAAACTATTACAATATACAATTTCTTGTATAGTATTCATTGATTACTCTTTTCAATGATCTGTTGGTTACAGGATAGTGATATTTCTAGGTTTTACAAAGTGATATCAGTACAGTGTCAGTTATCACTCCTTGTACAAACAACTTCAAAATCTGATGAATGTATCTCTGCCATTCAATGTAACTGCTCTTACAGTTGCTATATCATGCTTTTATATGGTTGAGTACATATACAATGAAATGAAGCCACCTTCTATACAACTATAGCAAAAAGGTGCTCCATACTGCCACTTAGTGGGATTCCTCGGGAGTAACGCAGAAAGTCATTTTGTGTAACAAACTATTACAATTTACAATCCAATGTATTTCTTGGATAGTATTCATTGATTACTCTTCTGTGAACTCTTGGTTAGACAACAGTGAAATTTCTACGTTTTACAAAGTGATATCAGTACAGTGTCAGTTATCACTCCTTGTACAACCAACTTCAAAATCTGATGACTGTATCTCTTGCATTCAATGTAATTGCTCTTACAGTTGATATATCTTGATTTTATATGGTTGAGTACATATACAATTAAATGAAGCCACCTTCTATACAACTACAGTAAAAAGGTGCTCCATACTGCCACCCAGTGGGATTCTTCGGGAGTAACGCAGAAAGTCATGTTGTGTAACAAACTAATACAATTTACAATCGAATGTATTTCTTGTATAGTATTCATTGATTACTCTTCTGCGATCTCTTGGTTAGACAACAGTGAAATTTCTAGGTTTTACAACGTGATTTCAATACAGTGTCAGTAATCACTCCTTGTACAACCAACTTCAAAATCTGATGAATGTATCTCTTGCATTCAATGTAACTGCTCTTACAGTTGCTATATCATGCTTTTATATGGTTGAGTACATATACAATGAAATGAAGCCACCTTCTATACAACTATAGTAAAAAGGAGCTCCATACTGCCACTCAGTGGGATTCCTCGGGAGTAACGCAGAAAGTCATTTTGTATAACAAACTATTACAATATATAATTTCTTGTATAGTATTCATTGATTACTCTTTTCAATGATCTGTTGGTTACAGGATAGTGATATTTCTAGGTTTTACAAAGTGATATCAGTACAGTGTCAGTTATCACTCCTTGTACAAACAACTTCAAAATCGGATGAATGTATCTCTGGCATTCAATGTAACTGCTCTTACAGTTGCTATATCATACTTTTATATGGTTGAGTACATATACAATGAAATGAAGCCACCTTCTATACAACTATAGCAAAAAGGAGCTCCATACTGCCACTCAGTGGGATTCCTCGAGAGTAACGCAGAAAGTCATTTTGTGTAACAAACTATTACAATTTACAATCCAATGTATTTCTTGTATAGTATTCATTGATTACTCTTCTGTGAACTCTTGGTTAGACAACAGTGAAATTTCTACGTTTTACAAAGTGATATCAGGACAGTGTCAGTTATCACTCCTTGTACAACCAACTTCAAAATCTGATGAATGTATCTCTTACATTCAATGTAACTGCTCTTACCGTTGCTATATCATGCTTTTATATGGTTGAGTACATATACAATGAAATGAAGCCACCTTCTATACAACTACAGTAAAAAGGTGCTCCATACTGCCACTCAGTGGGATTCCTCGGGAGTAACGCAGAAAGTCATTTTGTGTAACAAACTATTACAATTTACAATCCAATGTCTTTCTTGTATAGTATTCATTGATTACTCTTCTGCGATCTCTTGGTTAGACAACAGTGAAATTTCTAGGTTTTACAACGTGATATCAGTACAGTGTCAGTAATCACTCCTTGTACAACCAACTTCAAAATCTGATGAATGTATCTCTTGCATTCAATGTAACTGCTCTTACAGTTGCTATATCATGCTTTTATATGGTTGAGTACATATACAATGAAATGAAGCCACCTTTTATACAACTATAGTAAAAAGGTGCTCCATACTGCCACTCAGTGGGATTCCTCGTGAGTAACGCAGAAATTCATTTTGTGTAACAAACTATTACAATATACAATTTCTTGTATAGTATTCATTGATTACTCTTTTCAATGATCTGTTGGTTACAGGATAGTGATATTTCTAGGTTTTACAAAGTGATATCAGTACAGTGTCAGTTATCACTCCTTGTACAACCAACTTCAAAATCTGATGAATTTATCTCTGGCATTTAATGTAACTGCTCTTACCGTTGCTATATCATGCTCTTATATGGTTGTGTACATATACAATGAAATGAAGCCACCTTCTATACAACTACAGTAAAAAGGTGCTCCATACTGCCACTCAGTGGGATTCCTCGGGAGTAACGCAGAAAGTCATTTTGTGTAACAAACTATTACAATTTACAATCCAATGTATTTCTTGTATAGTATTCATTGATTACTCTTCTGTGAACTCTTGGTTAGACAACAGTGAAATTTCTACGTTTTACAAAGTGATATCAGGACAGTGTCAGTTATCACTCCTTGTACAACCAACTTTAAAATCTGATGAATGTATCTCTTGCATTCAATGTAACTGCTCTTACAGTTGCTATATCATGCTTTAATATGGTTGAGTACATATTCAATGAAATGAAGCCACCTTCTATACAAGTATAGTAAAAAGGTGCTCCATACTGCCACTCAGTGGGATTCCTCGTGAGTAACGCAGAAAGTCATTTTGTGTAACAAACTATTACAATATACAATTTCTTGTATAGTATTCATTGATTACTCTTTTCAATGATCTGTTGGTTACAGGATAGTGATATTTCTAGGTTTTACAAAGTGATATCAGTACAGTGTCAGTTATCACTCCTTGTACAAACAACTTCAAAATCTGATGAATGTATCTCTGCCATTCAATGTAACTGCTCTTACAGTTGCTATATCATGCTTTTATATGGTTGAGTACATATACAATGAAATGAAGCCACCTTCTATACAACTATAGCAAAAAGGTGCTCCATACTGCCACTCAGTGGGATTCCTCGGGAGTAACGCAGAAAGTCATTTTGTGTAACAAACTATTACAATTTACAATCCAATGTATTTCTTGGATAGTATTCATTGATTACTCTTCTGTGAACTCTTGGTTAGACAACAGTGAAATTTCTACGTTTTACAAAGTGATATCAGTACAGTGTCAGTTATCACTCCTTGTACAACCAACTTCAAAATCTGATGAATGTATCTCTTGCATTCAATGTAATTGCTCTTACAGTTTATATATCTTGATTTTATATGGTTGAGTACATATACAATTAAATGAAACCACCTTCTATACAACTACAGTAAAAAGGTGCTCCATACTGCCACCCAGTGGGATTCTTCGGGAGTAACGCAGAAAGTCATGTTGTGTAACAAACTAATACAATTTACAATCCAATGTATTTCTTGTATAGTATTCATTGATTACTCTTCTGCGATCTCTTGGTTAGACAACAGTGAAATTTCTAGGTTTTACAACGTGATATCAATACAGTGTCAGTAATCACTCCTTGTACAACCAACTTCAAAATCTGATGAATGTATCTCTTGCATTCAATGTAACTGCTCGTACAGTTGCTATATCATGCTTTTATATGGTTGAGTACATATACAATGAAATGAAGCCACCTTCTATACAACTATAGTAAAAAGGAGCTCCATACTGCCACTCAGTGGGATTCCTCGGGAGTAACGCAGAAAGTCATTTTGTATAACAAACTATTACAATATATAATTTCTTGTATAGTATTCATTGATTACTCTTTTCAATGATCTGTTGGTTACAGGATAGTGATATTTCAAGGTTTTACAAAGTGATATCAGTACAGTGTCAGTTATCACTCCTTGTACAAACAACTTCAAAATCGGATGAATGTATCTCTGGCATTCAATGTAACTGCTCTTACAGTTGCTATATCATACTTTTATATGGTTGAGTACATATACAATGAAATGAAGCCACCTTCTATACAACTATAGCAAAAAGGAGCTCCATACTGCCACTCAGTGGGATTCCTCGAGAGTAACGCAGAAAGTCATTTTGTGTAACAAACTATTACAATTTACAATCCAATGTATTTCTTGTATAGTATTCATTGATTACTCTTCTGTGAACTCTTGGTTAGACAACAGTGAAATTTCTACGTTTTACAAAGTGATATCAGGACAGTGTCAGTTATCACTCCTTGTACAACCAACTTCAAAATCTGATGAATGTATCTCTTGCATTCAATGTAACTGCTCTTACAGTTGCTATATCATGCTTTTATATGGTTGAGTACATATACAATGAAATGAAGCCACCTTCTATACAACTACAGTAAAAAGGTGCTCCATACTGCCACTCAGTGGGATTCCTCGGGAGTAACGCAGAAAGTCATTTTGTGTAACAAACTATTACAATTTACAATCCAATGTATTTCTTGTATAGTATTCATTGATTACTCTTCTGCGATCTCTTGGTTAGACAACAGTGAAATTTCTAGGTTTTACAACGTGATATCAGTACAGTGTCAGTAATCACTCCTTGTACAACCAACTTCAAAATCTGATGAATGTATCTCTTGCATTCAATGTAACTGCTCTTACAGTTGCTATATCATGCTTTTATATGGTTGAGTACATATACAATGAAATGAAGCCACCTTCTATACAACTATAGTAAAAAGGTGCTCCATACTGCCACTCAGTGGGATTCCTCGTGAGTAACGCAGAAATTCATTTTGTGTAACAAACTATTACAATATACAATTTCTTGTATAGTATTCATTGATTACTCTTTTCAATGATCTGTTGGTTACAGGATAGTGATATATCTAGGTTTTACAAAGTGATATCAGTACAGTGTCAGTTATCACTCCTTGTACAAACAACTTCAAAGTCTGATGAATGTATCTCTGGCATTCAATGTAACTGCTCTTACAGTTGCTATATCATGCTTTTATATGGTTGAGTACACATACAATGAAATGAAGCCACCTTCTATACAACTATAGCAAAAAGGTGCTCCATACTGCCACTCAGTGGGATTCCTCGGGAGTAACGCAGAAAGTTATTTATGTAACAAACTATTACAATTTACAATCCAATGTATTTCTTGTATAGTATTCATTGATTACTCTTCTGTGAACTCTTGGTTAGACAACAGTGAAATTTCTACGTTTTACAAAGTGATATCAGTACAGTGTCCGTTATCACACCTTGTACAACCAACTTGAAAATCTGATGAATGTATCTCTTGCCTTCAATGTAATTGCTCTTACAGTTGATATATCTTGATTTTATATGGTTGAGTACATATACAATGAAATGAAGCCACCTTTTATACAACTACAGTAAAAAGGTGCACCATACTGCCACTCAGTGGGATTCCTCGGGAGTAACGCAGAAAGTCATTTTGTGTAACAAACTATTACAATTTACAATCCAATGTATTTCTTGTATAGTATTCATTGATTACTCTTCTGCGATCTCTTGGTTAGACAACAGTGAAATTTCTAGGTTTTACAACGTGATATCAATACAGTGTCAGTAATCACTCCTTGTACAACCAACTTCAAAATCTGATGAATGTATCTCTTGCAATCAATGTAACTGCTCTTACCGTTGCTATATCATGCTTTTATATGGTTGAGTACATATACAATGAAATGAAGCCACCTTCTATACAACTATAGTAAAAAGGAGCTCCATACTGCCACTCAGTGGGATTCCTCGGGAGTAACGCAGAAAGTCATTTTGTATAACAAACTATTACAATATATAATTTCTTGTATAGTATTCATTGATTACTCTTTTCAATGATCTGTTGGTTACAGGATAGTGATATTTCTAGGTTTTACAAAGTGATATCAGTACAGTGTCAGTTATCACTCCTTGTACGAACAACTTCAAAATGGGATGAATGTATCTCTGGCATTCAATGTAACTGCTCTTACAGTTGCTATATCATGCTTTTATATGGTTGAGTACATATACAATGAAATGAAGCCACCTTCTATACAACTACAGTAAAAAGGTGCTCCATACTGCCACTCAGTGGGATTCCTCGGGAGTAACGCAGAAAGTCATTTTGTGTAACAAACTATTACAATTTACAATCCAATGTATTTCTTGTATAGTATTCATTGATTACTCTTCTGCGATCTCTTGGTTAGACAACAGTGAAATTTCTAGGTTTTACAACGTGATATCAGTACAGTGTCAGTAATCACTCCTTGTACAACCAACTTCAAAATCTGATGAATGTATCTCTTGCATTCAATGTAACTGCTCTTACAGTTGCTATATCATGCTTTTATATGGTTGAGTACATATACAATGAAATGAAGCCACCTTCTATACAACTATAGTAAAAAGGTGCTCCATACTGCCACTCAGTGGGATTCCTCGTGAGTAACGCAGAAATTCATTTTGTGTAACAAACTATTACAATATACAATTTCTTGTATAGTATTCATTGATTACTCTTTTCAATGATCTGTTGGTTACAGGATAGTGATATATCTAGGTTTTACAAAGTGATATCAGTACAGTGTCAGTTATCACTCCTTGTACAAACAACTTCAAAGTCTGATGAATGTATCTCTGGCATTCAATGTAACTGCTCTTACAGTTGCTATATCATGCTTTTATATGGTTGAGTACACATACAATGAAATGAAGCCACCTTCTATACAACTATAGCAAAAAGGTGCTCCATACTGCCACTCAGTGGGATTCCTCGGGAGTAACGCAGAAAGTTATTTATGTAACAAACTATTACAATTTACAATCCAATGTATTTCTTGTATAGTATTCATTGATTACTCTTCTGTGAACTCTTGGTTAGACAACAGTGAAATTTCTACGTTTTACAAAGTGATATCAGTACAGTGTCCGTTATCACACCTTGTACAACCAACTTGAAAATCTGATGAATGTATCTCTTGCCTTCAATGTAATTGCTCTTACAGTTGATATATCTTGATTTTATATGGTTGAGTACATATACAATGAAATGAAGCCACCTTTTATACAACTACAGTAAAAAGGTGCACCATACTGCCACTCAGTGGGATTCCTCGGGAGTAACGCAGAAAGTCATTTTGTGTAACAAACTATTACAATTTACAATCCAATGTATTTCTTGTATAGTATTCATTGATTACTCTTCTGCGATCTCTTGGTTAGACAACAGTGAAATTTCTAGGTTTTACAACGTGATATCAATACAGTGTCAGTAATCACTCCTTGTACAACCAACTTCAAAATCTGATGAATGTATCTCTTGCAATCAATGTAACTGCTCTTACCGTTGCTATATCATGCTTTTATATGGTTGAGTACATATACAATGAAATGAAGCCACCTTCTATACAACTATAGTAAAAAGGAGCTCCATACTGCCACTCAGTGGGATTCCTCGGGAGTAACGCAGAAAGTCATTTTGTATAACAAACTATTACAATATATAATTTCTTGTATAGTATTCATTGATTACTCTTTTCAATGATCTGTTGGTTACAGGATAGTGATATTTCTAGGTTTTACAAAGTGATATCAGTACAGTGTCAGTTATCACTCCTTGTACAAACAACTTCAAAATCGGATGAATGTATCTCTGGCATTCAATGTAACTGCTCTTACAGTTGCTATATCATACTTTTATATGGTTGAGTACATATACAATGAAATGAAGCCACCTTCTATACAACTATAGCAAAAAGGTGCTCCATACTGCCACTCAGTGGGATTCCTCGAGAGTAACGCAGAAAGTCATTTTGTGTAACAAACTATTACAATTTACAATCCAATGTATTTCTTGTATAGTATTCATTGATTACTCTTCTGCGATCTCTTGGTTAGACAACAGTGAAATTTCTAGGTTTTACAACGTGATATCAGTACAGTGTCAGTAATCACTCCTTGTACAACCAACTTCAAAATCTGATGAATGTATCTCTTGCATTCAATGTAACTGCTCTTACAGTTGCTATATCATGCTTTTATATGGTTGAGTACATATACAATGAAATGAAGCCACCTTCTATACAACTATAGTAAAAAGGTGCTCCATACTGCCACTCAGTGGGATTCCTCGGGAGTAACGCAGAAATTCATTTTGTGTAACAAACTATTACTATTTACAATCGAATGTATTTCTTGTATAGTATTCATTGATTACTCTTCTGTGAACTCTTGGTTAGACAACAGTGAAATTTCTACGTTTTACAAAGTGATATCAGTACAGTGTCAGTTATCACTCCTTGTACAAAGAACTTCAAAATCTGATGAATGTATCTCTGGCATTCAATATAACTGCTCTTACAGTTGCTATATCATGCTTTTATATGGTTGAGTACATATACAATGAAATGAAGCCACCTTCTATACAACTATAGCAAAAAGGTGCTCCATACTGTCACTCAGTGGGATTCCTCGAGAGTAACGCAGAAAGTCATTTTGTGTAACAAACTATTACAATTTACAATCCAATGTATTTCTTGTATAGTATTCATTGATTACTCTTCTGCGATCTCTTGGTTAGACAACAGTGAAATTTCTAGGTTTTACAACGTGATATCAGTACAGTGTCAGTAATCACTCCTTGTACAACCAACTTCAAAATCTGATGAATGTATCTCTTGCATTCAATGTAACTGCTCTTACAGTTGCTATATCATGCTTTTATATGGTTGAGTACATATACAATGAAATGAAGCCACCTTCTATACAACTATAGTAAAAAGGTGCTCCATACTGCCACTCAGTGGGATTCCTCGGGAGTAACGCAGAAATTCATTTTGTGTAACAAACTATTACTATTTACAATCGAATGTATTTCTTGTATAGTATTCATTGATTACTCTTCTGTGAACTCTTGGTTAGACAACAGTGAAATTTCTACGTTTTACAAAGTGATATCAGTACAGTGTCAGTTATCACTCCTTGTACAAAGAACTTCAAAATCTGATGAATGTATCTCTGGCATTCAATATAACTGCTCTTACAGTTGCTATATCATGCTTTTATATGGTTGAGTACATATACAATGAAATGAAGCCACCTTCTATACAACTATAGCAAAAAGGTGCTCCATACTGTCACTCAGTGGGATTCCTCGGGAGTAACACAGAAAATCATTTTGTGTAACAAACTATTACAATTTACAATCCAATGTATTTCTTGGATAGTATTCATTGATTACTCTTCTGTGAACTCTTGGTTAGACAACAGTGAAATTTCTGCGTTTTACAAAGTGATATCAGTACAGTTTCAGTTATCACTCCTTGTACAACCAACTTCAAAATCTGATGAATGTATCTCTTGCATTCAATGTAATTGCTCTTACAGTTGATATATCATGCTTTTATATGGTTGAGTACATATACAATTAAATGAAGCCACCTTCTATACAGCTGGAGGAAGAAGGTGCTCCATTCTGCCACTCAGTGGGATTCCTCGGGAGTAACGCAGAAAGTCATTTTGTGTAACAAAATATTACAATTTACAATCCAATGTATTTCTTGTATAGTATTCATTGATTACTCTTCTGTGAACTCTTGGTTAGACAACAGTGAAATTTCTAGGTTTTTCAAAGTGATATCAATACAGTGTCACTTCTCACTCCTTGTACAACCAACTTCAAAATCTGATGAATGTATCTCTGGCATTCAATGTAACTGCTCTTACCGTTGCTATATCATGCTTTTATATGGTTGTGTACATATACAATGAAATGAAGCCACCTTTTATACAACTACAGTAAAAAGGTGCTCCATACTGCCACTCAGTGGGATTCCTCGGGAGTAACGCAGAAAGTCATTTTGTGTAACAAACTATTACAATTTACAATCCAATGTATTTCTTGTACAGTATTCATTGATTACTCTTTTGTGAACTCTTGGTTAGACAACAGTGAAATTTCTACGTTTTAAAAATTGATATCAGGACAGTGTCAGTTATCACTCCTTGTACAACCAACTTTAAAATCTGATGAATGTATCTCTTGCATTCAATGTAACTGCTCTTACAGTTGCTATATCATGCTTTTATATGGTTGAGTACATATACAATGAAATGAAGCCACCTTCTATACAACTATAGTAAAAAGGTGCTCCATACTGCCACTCAGTGGGATTCCTCGTGAGTAACGCAGAAAGTCATTTTGTGTAACAAACTATTACAATATACAATTTCTTGTATAGTATTCATTGATTACTCTTTTCAATGATCTGTTGGTTACAGGATAGTGATATTTCCAGGTTTTACAAAGTGATATCAGTACAGTGTCAGTTATCACTCCTTGTACAAACAACTTCAAAATCTGATGAATGTATCTCTGCCATTTAATGTAACTGCTCTTACAGTTGCTATATCATGCTTTTATATGGTTGAGTACATATACAATGAAATGAAGCCACCTTCTATAGAACTATAGCAAAAAGGTGCTCCATACTGCCACTTAGTGGGATTCCTCGGGAGTAACGCAGAAAGTCATTTTGTGTAACAAACTATTACAATTTACAATCCAATGTATTTCTTGGATAGTATTCATTGATTACTCTTCTGTGAACTCTTGGTTAGACAACAGTGAAATTTCTACGTTTTACAAAGTGATATCAGTACAGTGTCAGTTATCACTCCTTGTACAACCAACTTAAAAATCTGATGAATGTATCTCTTGCATTCAATGTAATTGCTCTTACAGTTGATATATCTTGATTTTATATGGTTGAGTACATATACAATGAAATGAAGCCACCTTTTATACAACTACAGTAAAAAGGTGCTCCATACTGCCACCCAGTGGGATTCTTCGGGAGTAACGCAGAAAGTCATGTTGTGTAACAAACTAATACAATTTACAATCCAATGTATTTCTTGTATAGTATTCATTGATTACTCTTTTCAATGATCTGTTGGTTACAGGATAGTGATATTTCTAGGTTTTACAAAGTGATATCAGTACAGTGTCAGTTATCACTCTTTGTACAAACAACCTCAAAATCTGATGAATGTATCTCTTGCATTCAATGTAACTGCTCTTACAGTTGCTATATCATGCTTTTATATGGTTGAGTACATATACAATGAAATGAAGCCACCTTCTATACAACTATAGTAAAAAGGAGCTCCATACTGCCACTCAGTGGGATTACTCGGGAGTAACGCAGAAAGTCATTTTGTATAACAAACTATTACAATATATAATTTCTTGTATAGTATTCATTGATTACTCTTTTCAATGATCTGTTGGTTACAGGATAGTGATATTTCTAGGTTTTACAAAGTGATATCAGTACAGTGTCAGTTATCACTCCTTGTACAAACAACTTCAAAATGGGATGAATGTATCTCTGGCATTCAATGTAACTACTCTTACAGTTGCTATATCATACTTTTATATGGTTGAGTACATATACAATGAAATGAAGCCACCTTCTATACAACTATAGCAAAAAGGTGCTCCATACTGCCACTCAGTGGGATTCCTCGAGAGTAACGCAGAAAGTCATTTTGTGTAACAAACTATTACAATTTACAATCCAATGTATTTCTTGTATAGTATTCATTGATTACCCTTCTGTGAACTCTTGGTTAGACAACAGTGAAATTTCTACGTTTTACAAAGTGATATCAGTACAGTGTCAGTTATCACTCCTTGTACAAAGAACTTCAAAATCTGATGAATGTATCTCTAGCATTCAATGTAACTCTTCTTACAGTTGCTATATCATGCTTTTATATGGTTGAGTACATATACAATGAAATGAAGCCACCTTCTATACAACTATAGCAAAAAGGTGCTCCATACTGCCACTCAGTGGGATTCCTCGCGAGTAACGCAGAAAGTCATTTTGTGTAACAAACTATTACAATTTACAATCCAATGTATTTCTTGTATAGTATTCATTGATTACTCTTCTGCGATCTCTTGGTTAGACAACAGTGAAATTTCTAGGTTTTACAACGTGATATCAGTACAGTGTCAGTAATCACTCCTTGTACAACCAACTTCAAAATCTGATGAATGTATCTCTTGCATTCAATGTAACTGCTCTTACAGTTGCTATATCATGCTTTTATATGGTTGAGTACATATACAATGAAATGAAGCCACCTTCTATACAACTATAGTAAAAAGGTGTTCCATACTGAGTGGGATTCCTCAGGAGTAACGCAGAAATTCATTTTGTGTAACAAACTATTACAATATACAATTTCTTGTATAGTATTCATTGATTACTCTTTTCAATGATCTGTTGGTTACAGGATAGTGATATTTCTAGGTTTTACAAAGTGATATCAGTACAGTGTCAGTTATCACTCTTTGTACAAACAACCTCAAAATCTGATGAATGTATCTCTGGCATTCAATGTAACTGCTCTTACAGTTGCTATATCATGCTTTTATATGGTTGAGTACATATACAATGAAATGAAGCCACCTTCTATACAACTATAGCAAAAAGGTGCTCCATACTGCCACTCAGTGGGATTCCTCGGGAGTAACGCAGAAAGTCATTTTGTGTAACAAACTATTACAATTTACAATCCAATGTATTTCTTGTATAGTATTCATTGATTACTCTTCTGTGAACTCTTGGTTAGACAACAGTGAAATTTCTACGTTTTACAAAGTGATATCAGTACAGTGTCAGTTATCACACCTTGTACAACCAACTTGAAAATCTGATGAATGTATCTCTTGCATTCAATGTAATTGCTCTTACAGTTGATATATCTTGATTTTATATGGTTGAGTACATATACAATTAAATGAAGCCACCTTTTATACAACTACAGTAAAAAGGTGCTCCATACTGCCACTCAGTGGGATTCCTCGGGAGTAACGCAGAAAGTCATTTTGTGTAACAAACTATTACAATTTACAATCCAATGTATTTCTTGTATAGTATTCATTGATTACTCTTCTGCGATCTCTTGGTTAGACAACAGTGAAATTTCTAGGTTTTACAACGTGATATCAGGACAGTGTCAGTTATCACTCCTTGTACAACCAACTTCAAAATCTGATGAATGTATCTCTTGCATTCAATGTAACTGCTCTTACAGTTGCTATATCATGCTTTTATATGGTTGAGTACATATACAATGAAATGAAGCCACCTTCTATACAACTATAGTAAAAAGGAGCTCCATACTGCCACTCAGTGGGATTCCTCGGGAGTAACGCAGAAAGTCATTTTGTGTAACAAACTATTACAATATATAATTTCTTGTATAGTTTTCATTGATTACTCTTTTCAATGATCTGTTGGTTACAGGATAGTGATATTTCTAGGTTTTACAAAGTGATATCAGTACAGTGTCAGTTATCACTCCTTGTACAAACAACTTCAAAATCTGATGAATGTATCTCTGGCATTCAATGTAACTGCTCTTACCGTTGCTATATCATGCTTTTATTTGGTTGAGTACATATACAATGAAATGAAGCCACCTTCTATACAACTATAGCAAAAAGGTGCTCCATACTGTCACTCAGTGGGATTCCTCGGGAGTAACGCAGAAAGTCATTTTGTGTAACAAACTATTACAATTTACAATCCAATGTATTTCTTGTATAGTATTCATTGATTACTTTTCTGTGAACTCTTGGTTAGACAACAGTGAAATTTCTACGTTTTACAAAGTGATATCAGTACAGTGTCAGTTATCACTCCTTGTACAAAGAACTTCAAAATCTGATGAATGTATCTCTGGCATTCAATGTAACTGCTCTTACTGTGGCTATATCATGCTTTTATATGGTTGAGTACGTATACAATTAAATGAAGCCACCTTCTATACAGCTAAAGGAAAAAGGTGCTCCATACTGCCACTCAGTGGGATTCCTCGGGAGTAACGCAGAAAGTCATTTTGTGTAACAAACTATTACAATATACAATTTCTTGTATAGTATTCATTGATTACTCTTTTCAATGATCTGTTGGTTACAGGATAGTGATATTTCTAGGTTTTACAAAGTGATATCAGTACAGTGTCAGTTATCACTCCTTGTACAAACAACTTCAAAATCTGATGAATGTATCTCTGCTATTCAATGTAACTGCTCTTACAGTTGCTATATCATGCTTTTATATGGTTGAGTACATATACAATGAAATGAAGCCACCTTCTATACAACTATAGCAAAAAGGTGCTCCATACTGTCACTCAGTGGGATTCCTCGGGAGTAACGCAGAAAGTCATTTTTAGTAACAAACTATTACATTTTACAATCCAATGTATTTCTTGTATAGTATTCATTGATTACTCTTCTGTGAACTCTTGGTTAGACAACAGTGAAATTTCTACGTTTTACAAAGTGATATCAGTACAGTGTCAGTTATCACTCCTTGTACAACCAACTTCAACATCTGATGAATGTATCTCTGGCATTCAATGTAACTGCTCTTACAGTTGCTATATCATGCTTTTATATGGTTGAGTACATATACAATGAAATGAAGCCACCTTCTATACAACTATAGGAAAAAGGTGCTCCATACTGCCACTCAGTGGGATTCCTCGGGAGTAACGCAGAAAGTCATTTTGTGTAACAAACTATTACAATTTACAATCCAATGTATTTCTTGTATAGTATTCATTGATTACTCTTCTGTGAACTCTTGGTTAGACAACAGTGAAATTTCTACGTTTTACAAAGTGATATCAGGACAGTGTCAGTTATCACTCCTTGTACAACCAACTTTAAAATCTGATGAATGGATCTCTTGCATTCAATGTAACTGCTCTTACAGTTGCTATATCATGCTTTTATATGGTTGAGTACATATACAATGAAATGAAGCCACCTTCTATATAAGTATAGTAAAAAGGTGCTCCATACTGCCACTCAGTGGGATTCCTCGTGAGTAACGCAGAAAGTCATTTTGTGTAACAAACTATTACAATATACAATTTCTTGTATAGTATTCATTGATTACTCTTTTCAATGATCTGTTGGTTACAGGATAGTGATATTTCTAGGTTTTACAAAGTGATATCAGTACAGTGTCAGTAATCACTCCTTGTACAAACAACTTCAAAATCTGATGAATGTATCTCTGCCATTCAATGTAACTGCTCTTACAGTTGCTATATCATGCTTTTATATGGTTGAGTACATATACAATGAAATGAAGCCACCTTCTATACAACTATAGCAAAAAGGTGCTCCATACTGCCACTCAGTGGGATTCCTCGGGAGTAACGCAGAAAGTCATTTTGTGTAACAAACTATTACAATTTACAATCCAATGTATTTCTTGGATAGTATTCATTGATTACTCTTCTGTGAACTCTTGGTTAGACAACAGTGAAATTTCTACGTTTTACAAAGTGATATCAGTACACTGTCAGTTATCACTCCTTGTACAACCAACTTGAAAATCTGATGAATGTATCTCTTGCATTCAATGTAATTGCTCTTACAGTTGATATATCTTGATTTTATATGGTTGAGTACATATACAATGAAATGAAGCCCTTTTATACAACTACAGTAAAAAGGTGCTCCATACTGCCACTCAGTGGGATTCCTCGGGAGTAACGCAGAAAGTCATGTTGTGTAACAAACTATTACAATTTACAATCCAATGTATTTCTTGTATAGTATTCATTGATTACTCTTCTGCGATCTCTTGGTTAGACAACAGTGAAATTTCTAGGTTTTACAACGTGATATCAATACAGTGTCAGTAATCACTCCTTGTACAACCAACTTCAAAATCTGATGAATGTATCTCTTGCATTCAATGTAACTGCTCTTACAGTTGCTATATCATGCTTTTATATGGTTGAGTACATATACAATGAAATGAAGCCACCTTCTATACAACTATAGTAAAAAGGAGCTCCATACTGCCACTCAGTGGGATTACTCGGGAGTAACGCAGAAAGTCATTTTGTATAACAAACTATTACAATATATAATTTCTTGTATAGTATTCATTGATTACTCTTTTCAATGATCTGTTGGTTACAGGATAGTGATATTTCTAGGTTTTACAAAGTGATATCAGTACAGTGTCAGTTATCACTCCTTGTACAAACAACTTCAAAATGGGATGAATGTATCTCTGGCATTCAATGTAACTGCTCTTACAGTTGCTATATCATACTTTTATATGGTTGAGTACATATACAATGAAATGAAGCTACCTTCTATACAACTATAGCAAAAAGGTGCTCCATACTGCCACTCAGTGGGATTCCTCGAGAGTAACGCAGAAAGTCATTTTGTGTAACAAACTATTACAATTTACAATCCAATGTATTTCTTGTATAGTATTCATTGATTACCCTTCTGTGAACTCTTGGTTAGACAACAGTGAAATTTCTACGTTTTACAAAGTGATATCAGTACAGTGTCAGTTATCACTCCTTGTACAAAGAACTTCAAAATCTGATGAATGTATCTCTAGCATTCAATGTAACTCTTCTTACAGTTGCTATATCATGCTTTTATATGGTTGAGTACATATACAATGAAATGAAGCCACCTTCTATACAACTATAGCAAAAAGGTGCTCCATACTGCCACTCAGTGGGATTCCTCGCGAGTAACGCAGAAAGTCATTTTGTGTAACAAACTATTACAATTTACAATCCAATGTATTTCTTGTATAGTATTCATTGATTACTCTTCTGCGATCTCTTGGTTAGACAACAGTGAAATTTCTATGTTTTACAACGTGATATCAGTACAGTGTCAGTAATCACTCCTTGTACAACCAACTTCAAAATCTGATGAATGTATCTCTTGCATTCAATGTAACTGCTCTTACAGTTGCTATATCATGCTTTTATATGGTTGAGTACATATACAATGAAATGAAGCCACCTTCTATACAACTATAGTAAAAAGGTGCTCCATACTGAGTGGGATTCCTCAGGAGTAACGCAGAAATTCATTTTGTGTAACAAACTATTACAATATACAATTTCTTGTATAGTATTCATTGATTACTCTTTTCAATGATCTGTTGGTTACAGGATAGTGATATTTCTAGGTTTTACAAAGTGATATCAGTACAGTGTCAGTTATCACTCTTTGTACAAACAACCTCAAAATCTGATGAATGTATCTCTGGCATTCAATGTAACTGCTCTTACAGTTGCTATATCATGCTTCTATATGGTTGAGTACATATACAATGAAATGAAGCCACCTTCTATACAACTATAGCAAAAAGGTGCTCCATACTGCCACTCAGTGGGATTCCTCGGGAGTAACGCAGAAAGTCATTTTGTGTAACAAACTATTACAATTTACAATCCAATGTATTTCTTGTATAGTATTCATTGATTACTCTTCTGTGAACTCTTGGTTAGACAACAGTGAAATTTCTACGTTTTACAAAGTGATATCAGTACAGTGTCAGTTATCACACCTTGTACAACCAACTTGAAAATCTGATGAATGTATCTCTTGCATTCAATGTAATTGCTCTTACAGTTGATATATCTTGATTTTATATGGTTGAGTACATATACAATTAAATGAAGCCACCTTTTATACAACTACAGTAAAAAGGTGCTCCATACTGCCACTCAGTGGGATTCCTCGGGAGTAACGCAGAAAGTCATTTTGTGTAACGAACTATTACAATTTACAATCCAATGTATTTCTTGTATAGTATTCATTGATTACTCTTCTGCGATCTCTTGGTTAGACAACAGTGAAATTTCTAGGTTTTACAGCGTGATATCAGGACAGTGTCAGTTATCACTCCTTGTACAACCAACTTCAAAATCTGATGAATGTATCTCTTGCATTCAATGTAACTGCTCTTACAGTTGCTATATCATGCTTTTATATGGTTGAGTACATATACAATGAAATGAAGCCACCTTCTATACAACTATAGTAAAAAGGAGCTCCATACTGCCACTCAGTGGGATTCCTCTGGAGTAACGCAGAAAGTCATTTTGTGTAACAAACTATTACAATATATAATTTCTTGTATAGTATTCATTGATTACTCTTTTCAATGATCTGTTGGTTACAGGATAGTGATATTTCTAGGTTTTACAAAGTGATATCAGTACAGTGTCAGTTATCACTCCTTGTACAAACAACTTCAAAATCTGATGAATGTATCTCTGGCATTCAATGTAACTGCTCTTACCGTTGCTATATCATGCTTTTATTTGGTTGAGTACATATACAATGAAATGAAGCCACCTTCTATACAACTATAGCAAAAAGGTGCTCCATACTGTCACTCAGTGGGATTCCTCGGGAGTAACGCAGAAAGTCATTTTGTGTAACAAACTATTACAATTTACAATCCAATGTATTTCTTGTATAGTATTCATTGATTACTTTTCTGTGAACTCTTGGTTAGACAACAGTGAAATTTCTACGTTTTACAAAGTGATATCAGTACAGTGTCAGTTATCACTCCTTGTACAAAGAACTTCAAAATCTGATGAATGTATCTCTGGCATTCAATGTAACTGCTCTTACTGTGGCTATATCATGCTTTTATATGGTTGAGTACGTATACAATTAAATGAAGCCACCTTCTATACAGCTAAAGGAAAAAGGTGCTCCATACTGCCACTCAGTGGGATTCCTCGGGAGTAACGCAGAAAGTCATTTTGTGTAACAAACTATTACAATATACAATTTCTTGTATAGTATTCATTGATTACTCTTTTCAATGATCTGTTGGTTACAGGATAGTGATATTTCTAGGTTTTACAAAGTGATATCAGTACAGTGTCAGTTATCACTCCTTGTACAAACAACTTCAAAATCTGATGAATGTATCTCTGCTATTCAATGTAACTGCTCTTACAGTTGCTATATCATGCTTTTATATGGTTGAGTACATATACAATGAAATGAAGCCACCTTCTATACAACTATAGCAAAAAGGTGCTCCATACTGTCACTCAGTGGGATTCCTCGGGAGTAACGCAGAAAGTCATTTTTAGTAACAAACTATTACATTTTACAATCCAATGTATTTCTTGTATAGTATTCATTGATTACTCTTCTGTGAACTCTTGGTTAGACAACAGTGAAATTTCTACGTTTTACAAAGTGATATCAGTACAGTGTCAGTTATCACTCCTTGTACAACCAACTTCAACATCTGATGAATGTATCTCTGGCATTCAATGTAACTGCTCTTACAGTTGCTATATAATGCTTTTATATGGTTGAGTACATATACAATGAAATGAAGCCACCTTCTATACAACTATAGGAAAAAGGTGCTCCATACTGCCACTCAGTGGGATTCCTCGGGAGTAACGCAGAAAGTCATTTTGTGTAACAAACTATTACAATTTACAATCCAATGTATTTCTTGTATAGTATTCATTGATTACTCTTCTGTGAACTCTTGGTTAGACAACAGTGAAATTTCTACGTTTTACAAAGTGATATCAGGACAGTGTCAGTTATCACTCCTTGTACAACCAACTTTAAAATCTGATGAATGGATCTCTTGCATTCAATGTAACTGCTCTTACAGTTGCTATATCATGCTTTTATATGGTTGAGTACATATACAATGAAATGAAGCCACCTTCTATATAAGTATAGTAAAAAGGTGCTCCATACTGCCACTCAGTGGGATTCCTCGTGAGTAACGCAGAAAGTCATTTTGTGTAACAAACTATTACAATATACAATTTCTTGTATAGTATTCATTGATTACTCTTTTCAATGATCTGTTGGTTACAGGATAGTGATATTTCTAGGTTTTACAAAGTGATATCAGTACAGTGTCAGTAATCACTCCTTGTACAAACAACTTCAGAATCTGATGAATGTATCTCTGCCATTCAATGTAACTGCTCTTACAGTTGCTATATCATGCTTTTATATGGTTGAGTACATATACAATGAAATGAAGCCACCTTCTATACAACTATAGCAAAAAGGTGCTCCATACTGCCACTCAGTGGGATTCCTCGGGAGTAACGCAGAAAGTCATTTTGTGTAACAAACTATTACAATTTACAATCCAATGTATTTCTTGTATAGTATTCATTGATTACTCTTCTGTGAACTCTTGGTTAGACAACAGTGAAATTTCTACGTTTTACAAAGTGATATCAGTACAGTGTCAGTTATCACTCTTTGTACAACCAACTTCAAAATCTGATGAATGTATCTCTTGCATTCAATGTAATTGCTCTTACAGTTGATATATCTTGATTTTATATGGTTGAGTACATATACAATTAAATGAAGCCACCTTTTATACAACTACAGTAAAAAGGTGCTCCATACTGCCACTCAGTGGGATTCCTCGGGAGTAACGCAGAAAGTCATTTTGTGTAACAAACTATTACAATTTACAATCCAATGTATTTCTTGTATAGTATTCATTGATTACTCTTCTGCGATCTCTTGGTTAGACAACAGTGAAATTTCTAGGTTTTACAACGTGATATCAATACAGTGTCAGTAATCACTCCTTGTACAACCAACTTCAAAATCTGATGAATGTATCTTTTGCATTCAATGTAACTGCTCTTACAGTTGCTATATCATGCTTTTATATGGTTGAGTACATATACAATGAAATGAAGCCACCTTCTATACAACTATAGTAAAAAGGAGTTCCATACTGCCACTCAGTGGGATTCCTCGGGAGTAACGCAGAAAGTCATTTTGTGTAACAAACTATTACAACATACAATTTCTTGTATAGTATTCATTGATTACTCTTTTCAATGATCTGTTGGTTACAGGATAGTGATATTTCTAGGTTTTACAAAGTGATATCAGTACAGTGTCAGTTATCACTCCTTGTACAAACAACTTCAAAATCTGATGAATGTATCTCTGGCATTCAATGTAACTGCTCTTACCGTTGCTATATCATGCTTTTATTTGGTTGAGTACATATACAATGAAATGAAGCCACCTTCTATACAACTATAGCAAAAAGGTGCTCCATACTGTCACTCAGTGGGATTCCTCGAGAGTTACGCAGAAAGTCATTTTTAGTAACAAACTATTACATTTTACAATCCAATGTATTTCTTGTATAGTATTCATTGATTACTCTTCTGTGAACTCTTGGTTAGACAACAGTGAAATTTCTACGTTTTACAAAGTGATATCAGTACAGTGTCAATTATCACTCCTTGTACAACCAACTTCAAAATTTGATGAATGTATCTCTTGCATTCAATGTAATTGCTCTTACAGTTGATATATCTTGATTTTATATGGTTGAGTACATATACAATTAAATGAAGCCACCTTCTATACAACTACAGTAAAAAGGTGCTCCATACTGCCACTCAGTGGGATTCCTCGGGAGTAACGCAGAAAGTCATTTTGTGTAACAAACTATTACAATTTACAATCCAATGTATTTCTTGTATAGTATTCGTTGATTACTCTTCTGCGATCGCTTGGTTAGACAACAGTGAAATTTCTATGTTTTCCAACGTGATATCAATACAGTGTCAGTAAACACTCCTTGTACAAATAACTTCAAAATCTGATGAATGTATCTTTTGCATTCAATGTAACTGCTCTTACAGTTGCTATATCATGCTTTTATATGGTTGAGTACATATACAATGAAATGAAGCCACCTTCTATACAACTATAGTAAAAAGGAGTTCCATACTGCCACTCAGTGGGATTCCTCGGGAGTAACGCAGAAAGTCATTTTGTGTAACAAACTATTACAACATACAATTTCTTGTATAGTATTCATTGATTACTCTTTTCAATGATCTGTTGGTTACAGGATAGTGATATTTCTAGGTTTTACAAAGTGATATCAGTACAGTGTCAGTTATCACTCCTTGTACAAACAACTTCAAAATCTGATGAATGTATCTCTGGCATTCAATGTAACTGCTCTTACCGTTGCTATATCATGCTTTTATTTGGTTGAGTACATATACAATGAAATGAAGCCACCTTCTATACAACTATAGCAAAAAGGTGCTCCATACTGTCACTCAGTGGGATTCCTCGAGAGTTACGCAGAAAGTCATTTTTAGTAACAAACTATTACATTTTACAATCCAATGTATTTCTTGTATAGTATTCATTGATTACTCTTCTGTGAACTCTTGGTTAGACAACAGTGAAATTTCTACGTTTTACAAAGTGATATCAGTACAGTGTCAATTATCACTCCTTGTACAACCAACTTCAAAATTTGATGAATGTATCTCTTGCATTCAATGTAATTGCTCTTACAGTTGATATATCTTGATTTTATATGGTTGAGTACATATACAATTAAATGAAGCCACCTTCTATACAACTACAGTAAAAAGGTGCTCCATACTGCCACTCAGTGGGATTCCTCGGGAGTAACGCAGAAAGTCATTTTGTGTAACAAACTATTACAATTTACAATCCAATGTATTTCTTGTATAGTATTCGTTGATTACTCTTCTGCGATCGCTTGGTTAGACAACAGTGAAATTTCTATGTTTTCCAACGTGATATCAATACAGTGTCAGTAAACACTCCTTGTACAAATAACTTCAAAATCTGATGAACGTATCTCTTGCATTCCATGTTACTGCTCTTACAGTTGCTATATCATGCGTTTATATGGTTGAGTACATATACAATGAAATGAAGCCACCTTCTATACAACTATAGTAAAAAGGAGCTCTATACTGCCACTCAGTGGGATTCCTCGGGAGTAACGCAGAAAGTCATTTTGTGTAACAAACTATTACAATATATAATTTCTTGTATAGTATTCATTGATTACTCTTTTCAATGATCTGTTGGTTACAGGATAGTTATATTTCTAGGTTTTACAAAGTGATTTTAAGTACAGTGTCAGTTATCACTCCTTGTACAACCAACTTCAAAATCTGATGAATGTATCTCTGGCATTCAATGTAACTGCTCTTACAGTTGCTATATCATGCTTTTATATGGTTGAGTACATATACAATGAAATGAAGCCACCTTCTATACAACTATAGTAAAAAGGAGCTCCATACTGCCACTCAGTGGGATTCCTCGGGAGTAACGCAGAAAGTCATTTTGTGTAACAAACTATTACAATATATAATTTCTTGTATAGTATTCATTGATTACTCTTTTCAATGATCTGTTGGTTACAGGATAGTGATATTTCTAGGTTTTACAAAGTGATATCAGTACAGTGTCAGTTATCACTCCTTGTACAACCAACTTCAAAATCTGATGAATGTATCTCTGGCATTCAATGTAACTCTTCTTACAGTTGCTTTATCATGCTTTTATATGGTTGAGTACATATACAATGAAATGAATCCACCTTCTATACAACTATAGCAAAAAGGTGCTCCATACTGCCACTCAGTGGGATTCCTCGGGAGTAACGCAGAAAGTTATTTTGTGTAACAAACTATTACAATTTACAATCCAATGTATTTCTTGTATAGTATTCATTGATTACTCTTCTATGAACTCTTGGTTAGACAACAGTGAAATTTCTACGTTTTACAAAGTGATATCAGTACAGTGTCAGTTATCACTCCTTGTACAAAGAACTACAAAATCTGATGAATGTATCTCTGGCATTCATTGTAACTGCTCTTACCGTTGCTATATCATGCTTTTATATGGTTGAGTACATATACAATGAAATGAAGCCACCTTCTATACAACTATAGCAAAAAGGTGCTCCATACTGCCACTCAGTGGGATTCCTCGGAAGTAACGCAGAAAGTCATTTTGTGTAACAAACTATTACAATTTACAATCCAATGTACTTCTTGTATAGTATTCATTGATTACTCTTCTGTGAACTCTTGGTTAGACAACAGTGAAATTTCTACGTTTCACAAAGTGATATCAGGACAGTGTCAGTTATCACTCCTTGTACAACCAACTTTAAAATCTGATGAATGGATCTCTTGCATTCAATGTAACAGCTCTTACAGTTGCTATATCATGCTTTTATATGGTTGAGTACATATACAATTAAATGAAGCCACCTTCTATACAGCTGGAGGAAAAAGGTGCTCCATACTGCCACTCAGTGGGATTCCTCGGGAGTAACGCAGAAAGTCATTTTGTGTAACAAACTATTACAATATACAATTTCTTGTATAGTATTCATTGATTACTCTTTTCAATGATCTGTTGGTTACAGGATAGTGATATTTCTAGGTTTTACAAAGTGATATCAGTACAGGGTCAGTTATCACTCCTTGTACAAACAACTTCAAAATCTGATGAATGTATCTCTGGCATTCAATGTAACTGCTCTTACAGTTGCTATATCATGCTTTTATATGGTTGAGTCCATATACAATGAAATGAAGCCACCTTCTATACAACTATAGCAAAAAGGTGCTCCATACTGCCACTTAGTGGGATTCCTCGGGAGTAACGCAGAAAGTCATTTTGTGTAACAAACTATTACAATTTACAATCCAATGTATTTCTTGGATAGTATTCATTGATTACTCTTCTGTGAATTCTTGGTTAGACAACAGTGAAATTTCTACGTTTTACAAAGTGATATCAGTACAGTGTCAGTTATCACTCCTTGTACAACCAACTTCAAAATCTGATGAATGTATCTCTGGCATTCAATGTAACTCTTCTTACAGTTGCTTTATCATGCTTTTATATGGTTGAGTACATATACAATGAAATGAATCCACCTTCTATACAACTATAGCAAAAAGGTGCTCCATACTGCCACTCAGTGGGATTCCTCGGGAGTAACGCAGAAAGTTATTTTGTGTAACAAACTATTACAATTTACAATCCAATGTATTTCTTGTATAGTATTCATTGATTACTCTTCTGTGAACTCTTGGTTAGACAACAGTGAAATTTCTACGTTTTACAAAGTGATATCAGTACAGTGTCAGTTATCACTCCTTGTACAAAGAACTACAAAATCTGATGAATGTATCTCTGGCATTCATTGTAACTGCTCTTACCGTTGCTATATCATGCTTTTATATGGTTGAGTACATATACAATGAAATGAAGCCACCTTCTATACAACTATAGCAAAAAGGTGCTCCATACTGCCACTCAGTGGGATTCCTCGGAAGTAACGCAGAAAGTCATTTTGTGTAACAAACTATTACAATTTACAATCCAATGTACTTCTTGTATAGTATTCATTGATTACTCTTCTGTGAACTCTTGGTTAGACAACAGTGAAATTTCTACGTTTCACAAAGTGATATCAGGACAGTGTCAGTTATCACTCCTTGTACAACCAACTTTAAAATCTGATGAATGGATCTCTTGCATTCAATGTAACTGCTCTTACAGTTGCTATATCATGCTTTTATATGGTTGAGTACATATACAATTAAATGAAGCCACCTTCTATACAGCTGGAGGAAAAAGGTGCTCCATACTGCCACTCAGTGGGATTCCTCGGGAGTAACGCAGAAAGTCATTTTGTGTAACAAACTATTACAATATACAATTTCTTGTATAGTATTCATTGATTACTCTTTTCAATGATCTGTTGGTTACAGGATAGTGATATTTCTAGGTTTTACAAAGTGATATCAGTACAGGGTCAGTTATCACTCCTTGTACAAACAACTTCAAAATCTGATGAATGTATCTCTGGCATTCAATGTAACTGCTCTTACAGTTGCTATATCATGCTTTTATATGGTTGAGTCCATATACAATGAAATGAAGCCACCTTCTATACAACTATAGCAAAAAGGTGCTCCATACTGCCACTTAGTGGGATTCCTCGGGAGTAACGCAGAAAGTCATTTTGTGTAACAAACTATTACAATTTACAATCCAATGTATTTCTTGGATAGTATTCATTGATTACTCTTCTGTGAATTCTTGGTTAGACAACAGTGAAATTTCTACGTTTTACAAAGTGATATCAGTACAGTGTCAGTTATCACTCCTTGTACAACCAACTTCAAAATCTGATGAATGTATCTCTTGCATTCAATGTAACTGATCTGACTTTGGCTATATCATGCTTTTATATGGTTGAGTACATATAGAATTAAATGAAGCCACCTTCTATACAGCTGGAGGAAAAAGGTGCTCCATACTGCCACTCAGTGGGATTCCTCGGGAGTAACGCAGAAAGTCATTTTGTGTAACAAACTATTACAATATACAATTTCTTGTATAGTATTCATTGATTACTCTTTTCAATGATCTGTTGGTTACAGGATAGTGATATTTCTAGGTTTTACAAAGTGATATCAGTACAGGGTCAGTTATCACTCCTTGTACAAACAACTTCAAAATCTGATGAATGTATCTCTGGCATTCAATGTAACTGCTCTTACAGTTGCTATATCATGCTTTTATATGGTTGAGTACATATACAATGAAATGAAGCCACCTTCTATACAACTATAGCAAAAAGGAGCTCCATACTGCCACTCAGTGGGATTCCTCGGGAGTAACGCAGAAAGTCATTTTGTGTAACAAACTATTACAATTTACAATCCAATGTATTTCTTGTATAGTATTCATTGATTTCTCTTCTGTGAACTATTGGTTAGACAACAGTGAAATTTCTACGTTTTACAAAGTGATATCAGTACAGTGTCAGTTATCACTCCTTGTACAACCAACTTCAAAATCTGATGAATGTATCTCTTGCATTCAATGTAATTGCTCTTACAGTTGATATATCTTGATTTTATATGCTTGAGTACATATACTATTAAATGAAGCCACCTTCTATACAACTACAGTAAAAAGGTGCTCCATACTGCCACTCAGTGGGATTCCTCGGGAGTAACACAGATAGTCATTTTGTGTAACAAACTATTACAATTTACAATCCAATGTATTTCTTGTATACTATTCGTTGATTACTCTTCTGCGATCGCTTGGTTAGACAACAGTGAAATTTCTAGGTTTTCCAACGTGATATCAATACAGTGTCAGTAATCACTCCTTGTACAAACAACTTCAAAATCTGATGAACGTATCTCTTGCATTCAATGTAACTGCTCTTACAGTTGCTATATCATGCTTTTATATGGTTGAGTACATATACAATGAAATGAAGCCACCTTCTATACAACTATAGCAAAAAGGTGCTCCATACTGTCACTCAGTGGGATTCCTCGGGAGTAACACAGAAAATCATTTTGTGTAACAAACTATTACAATTTACAATCCAATGTATTTCTTGGATAGTATTCATTGATTACTCTTCTGTGAACTCTTGGTTAGACAACAGTGAAATTTCTACGTTTTACAAAGTGATATCAGTACATTTTCAGTTATCACTCCTTGTACAACCAACTTCAAAATCTGATGAATGTATCTCTTGCATTCAATGTAATTGCTCTTACAGTTGATATATCATGCTTTTATATGGTTGAGTACATATACAATTAAATGAAGCCACCTTCTATACAGCTGGAGGAAGAAGGTGCTCCATTCTGCCACTCAGTGGGATTCCTCGGGAGTAACGCAGAAAGTCATTTTGTGTAACAAAATATTACAATTTACAATCCAATGTATTTCTTGTATAGTATTCATTGATTACTCTTCTGTGAACTCTTGGTTAGACAACAGTGAAATTTCTAGGTTTTTCAAAGTGATATCAATACAGTGTCAGTTCTCACTCCTTGTACAACCAACTTCAAAATCTGATGAATGTATCTCTGGCATTCAATGTAACTGCTCTTACAGTTGCTATATCATGCTTTTATATGGTTGAGTACATATACAATGAAATGAAGCCACCTTCTATACAACTATAGCAAAAAGGTGCTCCATACTGCCACTCAGTGGGATTCCTCGCGAGTAACGCAGAAAGTCATTTTGTGTAACAAACTATTACAATTTACAATCCAATGTATTTCTTGTATAGTATTCATTGATTTCTCTTCTGCGATCTCTTGGTTAGACAACAGTGAAATTTCTAGGTTTTACAACGTGATATCAGTACAGTGTCAGTAATCAATCCTTGTACAACCAACTTCAAAATCTGATGAATGTATCTCTTGCATTCAATGTAACTGCTCTTACAGTTGCTATATCATGCTTTTATATGGTTGAGTACATATACAATGAAATGAAGCCACCTTCTATACAACTATAGTAAAAAGGTGCTCCATACTGCCACTCAGTGGGATTCCTCGTGAGTAACGCAGAAATTCATTTTGTGTAACAAACTATTACAATATACAATTTCTTGTATAGTATTCATTGATTACTCTTTTGAATGATCTGTTGGTTACAGGATAGTGATATTTCTAGGTTTTACAAAGTGATATCAGTACAGTGTCAGTTATCACTCTTTGTACAAACAACCTCAAAATCTGATGAATGTATCTCTGGCATTCAATGTAACTGCTCTTACAGTTGCTATATCATGCTTTTATATGGTTGAGTACATATACAATGAAATGAAGCCACCTTCTATACAACTATAGCAAAAAGGTGCTCCATACTGCCACTCAGTGGGATTCCTTGGGAGTAACGCAGAAAGTCATTTTGTGTAACAAACTATTACAATTTACAATCCAATGTATTTCTTGTATAGTATTCATTGATTACTCTTCTGTGAACTCTTGGTTAGACAACAGTGAAATTTCTACGTTTTACAAAGTGATATCAGTACAGTGTCAGTTATCACACCTTGTACAACCAACTTGAAAATCTGATGAATGTATCTCTTGCATTCAATGTAATTGCTCTTACAGTTGATATATCTTGATTTTATATGGTTGAGTACATATACAATTAAATGAAGCCACCTTTTATACAACTACAGTAAAAAGGTGCTCCATACTGCCACTCAGTGGGATTCCTCGGGAGTAACGCAGAAAGTCATTTTGTGTAACAAACTATTACAATTTACAATCCAATGTATTTCTTGTATAGTATTCATTGATTACTCTTCTGCGATCTCTTGGTTAGACAACAGTGAAATTTCTAGGTTTTACAACGTGATATCAGGACAGTGTCAGTTATCACTCCTTGTACAACCAACTTCAAAATCTGATGAATGTATCTCTTGCATTCAATGTAACTGCTCTTACAGTTGCTATATCATGCTTTTATATGGTTGAGTACATATACAATGAAATGAAGCCACCTTCTATACAACTATAGTAAAAAGGAGCTCCATACTGCCACTCAGTGGGATTCCTCGGGAGTAACGCAGAAAGTCATTTTGTGTAACAAACTATTACAATATATAATTTCTTGTATAGTATTCATTGATTACTCTTTTCAATGATCTGTTGGTTACAGGATAGTGATATTTCTAGGTTTTACAAAGTGATATCAGTACAGTGTCAGTTATCACTCCTTGTACAAACAACTTCAAAATCTGATGAATGTATCTCTGGCATTCAATGTAACTGCTCTTACCGTTGCTATATCATGCTTTTATTTGGTTGAGTACATATACAATGAAATGAAGCCACCTTCTATACAACTATAGCAAAAAGGTGCTCCATACTGTCACTCAGTGGGATTCCTCGGGAGTAACGCAGAAAGTCATTTTGTGTAACAAACTATTACAATTTACAATCCAATGTATTTCTTGTATAGTATTCATTGATTACTTTTCTGTGAACTCTTGGTTAGACAACAGTGAAATTTCTACGTTTTACAAAGTGATATCAGTACAGTGTCAGTTATCACTCCTTGTACAAAGAACTTCAAAATCTGATGAATGTATCTCTGGCATTCAATGTAACTGCTCTTACTGTGGCTATATCATGCTTTTATATGGTTGAGTACATATACAATTAAATGAAGCCACCTTCTATACAGCTAAAGGAAAAAGGTGCTCCATACTGCCACTCAGTGGGATTCCTCGGGAGTAACGCAGAAAGTCATTTTGTGTAACAAACTATTACAATATACAATTTCTTGTATAGTATTCATTGATTACTCTTTTCAATGATCTGTTGGTTACAGGATAGTGATATTTCTAGGTTTTACAAAGTGATATCAGTACAGTGTCAGTTATCACTCCTTGTACAAACAACTTCAAAATCTGATGAATGTATCTCTTGCATTCAATGTAACTGCTCTTACAGTTGCTATATCATGCTTTTATATGGTTGAGTACATATACAATGAAATGAAGCCACCTTCTATACAACTATAGCAAAAAGGTGCTCCATACTGTCACTCAGTGGGATTCCTCGGGAGTAACGCAGAAAGTCATTTTTAGTAACAAACTATTACATTTTACAATCCAATGTATTTCTTGTATAGTATTCATTGATTACTCTTCTGTGAACTCTTGGTTAGACAACAGTGAAATTTCTACGTTTTACAAAGTGATATCAGTACAGTGTCAGTTATCACTCCTTGTACAACCAACTTCAACATCTGATGAATGTATCTCTTGCATTCAATGTAATTGCTCTTACAGTTGATATATCTTGATTTTATATGGTTGAGTACATATACAATTAAATGAAGCCACCTTCTATACAACTACAGTAAAAAGGTGCTCCATACTGCCACTCAGTGGGATTCCTCGGGAGTAACGCAGAAAGTCATTTTGTGTAACAAACTATTACAATTTACAATCCAATGTATTTCTTGTATAGTATTCGTTGATTACTCTTCTGCGATCGCTTGGTTAGACAACAGTGAAATTTCTAGGTTTTCCAACGTGATATCAATACAGTGTCAGTAAACACTCCTTGTACAAATAACTTCAAAATCTGATGAACGTATCTCTTGCATTCAATGTAACTGCTCTTACAGTTGCTATATCATGCTTTTATATGGTTGAGTACATATACAATGAAATGAAGCCACCTTCTATACAACTATAGTAAAAAGGAGCTCTATACTGCCACTCAGTGGGATTCCTCGGGAGTAACGCAGAAAGTCATTTTGTGTAACAAACTATTACAATATATAATTTCTTGTATAGTATTCATTGATTACTCTTTTCAATGATCTGTTGGTTACAGGATAGTGATATTTCTAGGTTTTACAAAGTGATATCAGTACAGTGTCAGTTATCACTCCTTGTACAACCAACTTCAAAATCTGATGAATGTATCTCTGGCATTCAATGTAACTCTTCTTACAGTTGCTTTATCATGCTTTTATATGGTTGACTACATATACAATGAAATGAAGCCACCTTCTATACAACTATAGCAAAAAGGTGCTCCATACTGCCACTCAGTGGGATTCCTCGGGAGTAACGCAGAAAGTTATTTTGTGTAACAAACTATTACAATTTACAATCCAATGTATTTCTTGTATAGTATTCATTGATTACTCTTCTGTGAACTCTTGGTTAGACAACAGTGAAATTTCTACGTTTTACAAAGTGATATCAGTACAGTGTCAGTTATCACACCTTGTACAAAGAACTACAAAATCTGATGAATGTATCTCTGGCATTCAATGTAACTGCTCTTACAGTTGCTATATCATGCTTTTATATGGTTGAGTACATATACAATGAAATGAAGCCACCTTCTATACAACTATAGGAAAAAGGTGCTCCATACTGCCACTCAGTGGGATTCCTCGGGAGTAACGCAGAAAGTCATTTTGTGTAACAAACTATTACAATTTACAATCCAATGTATTTCTTGTATAGTATTCATTGATTACTCTTCTGTGAACTCTTGGTTAGACAACAGTGAAATTTCTACGTTTTACAAAGTGATATCAGGACAGTGTCAGTTATCACTCCTTGTACAACCAACTTTAAAATCTGATGAATGGATCTCTTGCATTCAATGTAACTGCTCTTACAGTTGCTATATCATGCTTTTATATGGTTGAGTACATATACAATGAAATGAAGCCACCTTCTATATAAGTATAGTAAAAAGGTGCTCCATACTGCCACTCAGTGGGATTCCTCGTGAGTAACGCAGAAAGTCATTTTGTGTAACAAACTATTACAATATACAATTTCTTGTATAGTATTCATTGATTACTCTTTTCAGTGATCTCTTGGTTACAGGATAGTGATATTTCTAGGTTTTACAAAGTGATATCAGTACAGTGTCAGTAATCACTCCTTGTACAAACAACTTCAAAATCTGATGAATGTATCTCTGCCATTCAATGTAACTGCTCTTACAGTTGCTATATCATGCTTTTATATGGTTGAGTACATATACAATGAAATGAAGCCACCTTCTATACAACTATAGCAAAAAGGTGCTCCATACTGCCACTTAGTGGGATTCCTCGGGAGTAACGCAGAAAGTCATTTTGTGTAACAAACTATTACAATTTACAATCCGATGTATTTCTTGTATAGTATTCATTGATTACTCTTCTGTGAACTCTTGGTTAGACAACAGTGAAATTTCTACGTTTTACAAAGTGATATCAGTACAGTGTCAGTTATCACTCCTTGTACAACCAACTTCAAAATCTGATGAATGTATCTCTTGCATTCAATGTAATTGCTCTTACAGTTGATATATCTTGATTTTATATGGTTGAGTACATATACAATTAAATGAAGCCACCTTTTATACAACTACAGTAAAAAGGTGCTCCATACTGCCACTCAGTGGGATTCCTCGGGAGTAACGCAGAAAGTCATTTTGTGTAACTAACTATTACAATTTACAATCCAATGTATTTCTTGTATAGTACTCATTGATTACTCTTCTGCGATCTCTTGGTTAGACAACAGTGAAATTTCTAGGTTTTACAACGTGATATCAATACAGTGTCAGTAATCACTCCTTGTACAACCAACTTCAAAATCTGATGAATGTATCTTTTGCATTCAATGTAACTGCTCTTACAGTTGCTATATCATGCTTTTATATGGTTGAGTACATATACAATGAAATGAAGCCACCTTCTATACAACTATAGTAAAAAGGAGTTCCATACTGCCACTCAGTGGGATTCCTCGGGAGTAACGCAGAAAGTCATTTTGTGTAACAAACTATTACAATATACAATTTCTTGTATAGTATTCATTGATTACTCTTTTCAATGATCTGTTGGTTACAGGATAGTGATATTTCTAGGTTTTACAAAGTGATATCAGTACAGTGTCAGTTATCACTCCTTGTACAAACAACTTCAAAATCTGATGAATGTATCTCTGGCATTCAATGTAACTGCTCTTACCGTTGCTATATCATGCTTTTATTTGGTTGAGTACATATACAATGAAATGAAGCCACCTTCTATACAACTATAGCAAAAAGGTGCTCCATACTGTCACTCAGTGGGATTCCTCGAGAGTAACGCAGAAAGTCATTTTTAGTAACAAACTATTACATTTTACAATCCAATGTATTTCTTGTATAGTATTCATTGATTACTCTTCTGTGAACTCTTGGTTAGACAACAGTGAAATTTCTACGTTTTACAAAGTGATATCAGTACAGTGTCAATTATCACTCCTTGTACAACCAACTTCAAAATTTGATGAATGTATCTCTTGCATTCAATGTAATTGCTCTTACAGTTGATATATCTTGATTTTATATGGTTGAGTACATATACAATTAAATGAAGCCACCTTCTATACAACTACAGTAAAAAGGTGCTCCATACTGATACTCAGTGGGATTCCTCGGAGGTAACGCAGAAAGTCATTTTGTGTAACAAACTATTACAATTTACAATCCAATGTATTTCTTGTATAGTATTCGTTGATTACTCTTCTGCGATCGCTTGGTTAGACAACAGTGAAATTTCTATGTTTTCCAACGTGATATCAATACAGTGTCAGTAAACACTCCTTGTACAAATAACTTCAAAATCTGATGAACGTATCTCTTGCATTCCATGTTACTGCTCTTACAGTTGCTATATCATGCGTTTATATGGTTGAGTACATATACAATGAAATGAAGCCACCTTCTATACAACTATAGTAAAAAGGAGCTCTATACTGCCACTCAGTGGGATTCCTCGGGAGTAACGCAGAAAGTCATTTTGTGTAACAAACTATTACAATATATAATTTCTTGTATAGTATTCATTGATTACTCTTTTCAATGATCTGTTGGTTACAGGATAGTTATATTTCTAGGTTTTACAAAGTGATTTTAAGTACAGTGTCAGTTATCACTCCTTGTACAACCAACTTCAAAATCTGATGAATGTATCTCTGGCATTCAATGTAACTGCTCTTACAGTTGCTATATCATGCTTTTATATGGTTGAGTACATATACAATGAAATGAAGCCACCTTCTATACAACTATAGTAAAAAGGAGCTCCATACTGCCACTCAGTGGGATTCCTCGGGAGTAACGCAGAAAGTCATTTTGTGTAACAAACTATTACAATATATAATTTCTTGTATAGTATTCATTTATTACTCTTTTCAATGATCTGTTGGTTACAGGATAGTGATATTTCTAGGTTTTCCAAAGTGATATCAGTACAGTGTCAGTTCTCACTCCTTGTACAACCAACTTCAAAATCTGATGAATGTATCTCTGGCATTCAATGTAACTCTTCTTACAGTTGCTTTATCATGCTTTTATATGGTTGAGTACATATACAATGAAATGAATCCACCTTCTATACAACTATAGCAAAAAGGTGCTCCATACTGCCACTCAGTGGGATTCCTCGGGAGTAACGCAGAAAGTTATTTTGTGTAACAAACTATTACAATTTACAATCCAATGTATTTCTTGTATAGTATTCATTGATTACTCTTCTGTGAACTCTTGGTTAGACAACAGTGAAATTTCTACGTTTTACAAAGTGATATCAGTACAGTGTCAGTTATCACTCCTTGTACAAAGAACTACAAAATCTGATGAATGTATCTCTGGCATTCATTGTAACTGCTCTTACCGTTGCTATATCATGCTTTTATATGGTTGAGTACATATACAATGAAATGAAGCCACCTTCTATACAACTATAGCAAAAAGGTGCTCCATACTGCTACTCAGTGGGATTCCTCGGAAGTAACGCAGAAAGTCATTTTGTGTAACAAACTATTACAATTTACAATCCAATGTATTTCTTGTATAGTATTCATTGATTACTCTTCTGTGAACTCTTGGTTAGACAACAGTGAAATTTCTACGTTTCACAAAGTGATATCAGGACAGTGTCAGTTATCACTCCTTGTACAACCAACTTTAAAATCTGATGAATGGATCTCTTGCATTCAATGTAACTGCTCTTACAGTTGCTATATCATGCTTTTATATGGTTGAGTACATATACAATGAAATGAAGCCACCTTCTATACAAGTATAGTAAAAAGGTGCTCCATACTGCCACTCAGTGGGATTCCTCGTGAGTAACGCAGAAAGTCATTTTGTGTAACAAACTATTACAATATACAATTTCTTGTATAGTATTCATTGATTACTCTTTTCAATGATCTGTTGGTTACAGGATAGTGATATTTCTAGGTTTTACAAAGTGATTTTAAGTACAGTGTCAGTTATCACTCCTTGTACAAACAACTTCAAAATCTGATTAATGTATCTCTGGCATTCAATGTAACTGCTCTTACAGTTGCTATATTATACTTTTATATGGTTGAGTACATATACAATGAAATGAAGCCACCTTCTATACACCTATAGTAAAAAGGAGCTCCATACTGCCACTCAGTGGGATTCCTAGGGAGTAACGCAGAAAGTCATTTTGTGTAACAAACTATTACAATATATAATTTCTTGTATAGTATTCATTGATTACTCTTTTCAATGATCTGTTGGTTACAGGATAGTGATATTTCTAGGTTTTACAAAGTGATATCAGTACAGTGTCAGTTATCACTCCTTGTACAACCAACTTCAAAATCTCATGAATGTATCTCTGGCATTCAATGTAACTCTTCTTACAGTTGCTATATCATGCTTTTATATGGTTGAGTACATATACAATGAAATGAAGCCACCTTCTATACAACTATAGCATAAAGGTGCTCCATACTGCCACTCAGTGGGATTCCTCGGGAGTAACGCAGAAAGTCATTTTGTGTAACAAACTATTACAATTTACAATCCAATGTATTTCTTGTATAGTATTCATTGATTACTATTCTGTGAACTCTTGGTTAGACAACAGTGAAATTTCTACGTTTTACAAAGTGATATCAGTACAGTGTCAGTTATCACTCCTTGTACAAAGAACTTCAAAATCTGATGAATGTATCTCTGGCATTCAATGTAACTGCTCTTAGAGTTGCTATATCATGCTTTTAGATGGTTGAGTACATATACAATGAAATGAAGCCACCTTCTATACAACTATAGCAAAAAGGTGCTCCATACTGCCACTCAGTGAGATTCCTCGGGAGTAACGCAGAAAGTCATTTTGTGTAACAAACTATTACAATTTACAATTCAATGTATTTCTTGTATAGTATTCATTGACTACTCTTCTGTGAACTCTTGGTTAGACAACAGTGAAATTTCTACGTTTTACAAAGTGATATCAGGACAGTGTCAGTTATCACTCCTTGTACAACCAACTTTAAAATCTGATGAATGTATCTCTTGCATTCAATGCAACTGCTCTTACAGTTGCTATATCATGCTTTTATATGGTTGAGTACATATACAATGAAGTGAAGCCACCTTCTATACAAGTATAGTGAAAAGGTGCTCCATACTGCCACACAGTGGGATTCCTCGTGAGTAACGCAGAAAGTCATTTTGTGTAACAAACTATTACAATATACAATTTCTTGTATAGTATTCATTGATTACTCTTTTCAATGATCTGTTGGTTACAAAATAGTGATATTTCAAGGTTTTACAATGTGATATCAGTACAGTGTCAGTTATCACTCCTTGTACAAACAACTTCAAAATCTGATGAATGTATCTCTGCCATTCAATGTAACTGCTCTTACAGTTGCTATATCATGCTTTTATATGGTTGAGTCCATATACAATGAAATGAAGCCACCTTCTATACAACTATAGCAAAAAGGTGCTCCATACTGCCACTTAGTGGGATTCCTCGGGAGTAACGCAGAAAGTCATTTTGTGTAACAAACTATTACAATTTACAATCCAATGTATTTCTTGGATAGTATTCATTGATTACTCTTCTGTGAATTCTTGGTTAGACAACAGTGAAATTTCTACGTTTTACAAAGTGATATCAGTACAGTGTCAGTTATCACTCCTTGTACAACCAACTTCAAAATCTGATGAATGTATCTCTTGCATTCAATGTAACTGCTCTGACTTTGGCTATATCATGCTTTTATATGGTTGAGTACATATACAATTAAATGAAGCCACCTTCTATACAGCTGGAGGAAAAAGGTGCTCCATACTGCCACTCAGTGGGATTCCTCGGGAGTAACGCAGAAAGTCATTTTGTGTAACAAACTATTACAATATACAATTTCTTGTATAGTATTCATTGATTACTCTTTTCAATGATCTGTTGGTTACAGGATAGTGATATTTCTAGGTTTTACAAAGTGATATCAGTACAGGGTCAGTTATCACTCCTTGTACAAACAACTTCAAAATCTGATGAATGTATCTCTGGCATTCAATGTAACTGCTCTTACAGTTGCTATATCATGCTTTTATATGGTTGAGTCCATATACAATGAAATGAAGCCACCTTCTATACAACTATAGCAAAAAGGTGCTCCATACTGCCACTTAGTGGGATTCCTCGGGAGTAACGCAGAAAGTCATTTTGTGTAACAAACTATTACAATTTACAATCCAATGTATTTCTTGGATAGTATTCATTGATTACTCTTCTGTTTATTCTTGGTTAGACAACAGTGAAATTTCTACGTTTTACAAAGTGATATCAGTACAGTGTCAGTTATCACTCCTTGTACAACCAACTTCAAAATCTGATGAATGTATCTCTTGCATTCAATGTAACTGCTCTGACTTTGGCTATATCATGCTTTTATATGGTTGAGTACATATAGAATTAAATGAAGCCACCTTCTATACAGCTGGAGGAAAAAGGTGCTCCATACTGCCACTCAGTGGGATTCCTCGGGAGTAACGCAGAAAGTCATTTTGTGTAACAAACTATTACAATATACAATTTCTTTTATAGTATTCATTGATTACTCTTTTCAATGATCTGTTGGTTACAGGATAGTGATATTTCTAGGTTTTACAAAGTGATATCAGTACAGGGTCAGTTATCACTCCTTGTACAAACAACTTCAAAATCTGATGAATGTATCTCTGGCATTCAATGTAACTGCTCTTACAGTTGCTATATCATGCTTTTATATGGTTGAGTACATATACAATGAAATGAAGCCACCTTCTATACAACTATAGCAAAAAGGAGCTCCATACTGCCACTCAGTGGGATTCCTCGGGAGTAACGCAGAAAGTCATTTTGTGTAACAAACTATTACAATTTACAATCCAATGTATTTCTTGTATAGTATTCATTGATTACTCTTCTGTGAACTCTTGGTTAGACAACAGTGAAATTTCTACGTTTTACAAAGTGATATCAGTACAGTGTCAGTTATCACTCCTTGTACAACCAACTTCAAAATCTGATGAATGTATCTCTTGCATTCAATGTAATTGCTCTTACAGTTGATATATCTTGATTTTATATGCTTGAGTACATATACTATTAAATGAAGCCACCTTCTATACAACTACAGTAAAAAGGTGCTCCATACTGCCACTCAGTGGGATTCCTCGGGAGTAACACAGAAAGTCATTTTGTGTAACAAACTATTACAATTTACAATCCAATGTATTTCTTGTATAGTATTCGTTGATTACTCTTCTGCGATCGCTTGGTTAGACAACAGTGAAATTTCTAGGTTTTCCAACGTGATATCAATACAGTGTCAGTAATCACTCCTTGTACAACCAACTTCAAAATCTGATGAATGTATCTCTGGCATTCAATGTAACTGCTCTTACAGTTGCTATATCATGCTTTTATATGGTTGAGTACATATACAATGAAATGAAGCCACCTTCTATACAACTATAGTAAAAAGGAGCTCCATACTGCCACTCAGTGGGATTCCTCGGGAGTAACGCAGAAAGTCATTTTGTGTAACAAACTATTACAATATATAATTTCTTGTATAGTATTCATTTATTACTCTTTTCAATGATCTGTTGGTTACAGGATAGTGATATTTCTAGGTTTTACAAAGTGATATCAGTACAGTGTCAGTTATCACTCCTTGTACAACCAACTTCAAAATCTGATGAATGTATCTCTGGCATTCAATGTAACTCTTCTTACAGTTGCTTTATCATGCTTTTATATGGTTGAGTACATATACAATGAAATGAATCCACCTTCTATACAACTATAGCAAAAAGGTGCTCCATACTGCCACTCAGTGGGATTCCTCGGGAGTAACGCAGAAAGTTATTTTGTGTAACAAACTATTACAATTTACAATCCAATGTATTTCTTGTATAGTATTCATTGATTACTCTTCTGTGAACTCTTGGTTAGACAACAGTGAAATTTCTACGTTTTACAAAGTGATATCAGTACAGTGTCAGTTATCACTCCTTGTACAAAGAACTACAAAATCTGATGAATGTATCTCTGGCATTCATTGTAACTGCTCTTACCGTTGCTATATCATGCTTTTATATGGTTGAGTACATATACAATGAAATGAAGCCACCTTCTATACAACTATAGCAAAAAGGTGCTCCATACTGCTACTCAGTGGGATTCCTCGGAAGTAACGCAGAAAGTCATTTTGTGTAACAAACTATTACAATTTACAATCCAATGTATTTCTTGTATAGTATTCATTGATTACTCTTCTGTGAACTCTTGGTTAGACAACAGTGAAATTTCTACGTTTCACAAAGTGATATCAGGACAGTGTCAGTTATCACTCCTTGTACAACCAACTTTAAAATCTGATGAATGGATCTCTTGCATTCAATGTAACTGCTCTTACAGTTGCTATATCATGCTTTTATATGGTTGAGTACATATACAATGAAATGAAGCCACCTTCTATACAAGTATAGTAAAAAGGTGCTCCATACTGCCACTCAGTGGGATTCCTCGTGAGTAACGCAGAAAGTCATTTTGTGTAACAAACTATTACAATATACAATTTCTTGTATAGTATTCATTGATTACTCTTTTCAATGATCTGTTGGTTACAGGATAGTGATATTTCTAGGTTTTACAAAGTGATTTTAAGTACAGTGTCAGTTATCACTCCTTGTACAAACAACTTCAAAATCTGATGAATGTATCTCTGCCATTCAATGTAACTGCTCTTACAGTTGCTATATCATGCTTTTATATGGTTGAGTCCATATACAATGAAATGAAGCCACCTTCTATACAACTATAGCAAAAAGGTGCTCCATACTGCCACTTAGTGGGATTCCTCGGGAGTAACGCAGAAAGTCATTTTGTGTAACAAACTATTACAATTTACAATCCAATGTATTTCTTGGATAGTATTCATTGATTACTCTTCTGTGAATTCTTGGTTAGACAACAGTGAAATTTCTACGTTTTACAAAGTGATATCAGTACAGTGTCAGTTATCACTCCTTGTACAACCAACTTCAAAATCTGATGAATGTATCTCTTGCATTCAATGTAACTGCTCTGACTTTGGCTATATCATGCTTTTATATGGTTGAGTACATATACAATTAAATGAAGCCACCTTCTATACAGCTGGAGGAAAAAGGTGCTCCATACTGCCACTCAGTGGGATTCCTCGGGAGTAACGCAGAAAGTCATTTTGTGTAACAAACTATTACAATATACAATTTCTTGTATAGTATTCATTGATTACTCTTTTCAATGATCTGTTGGTTACAGGATAGTGATATTTCTAGGTTTTACAAAGTGATATCAGTACAGGGTCAGTTATCACTCCTTGTACAAACAACTTCAAAATCTGATGAATGTATCTCTGGCATTCAATGTAACTGCTCTTACAGTTGCTATATCATGCTTTTATATGGTTGAGTCCATATACAATGAAATGAAGCCACCTTCTATACAACTATAGCAAAAAGGTGCTCCATACTGCCACTTAGTGGGATTCCTCGGGAGTAACGCAGAAAGTCATTTTGTGTAACAAAGTATTACAATTTACAATCCAATGTATTTCTTGGATAGTATTCATTGATTACTCTTCTGTTTATTCTTGGTTAGACAACAGTGAAATTTCTACGTTTTACAAAGTGATATCAGTACAGTGTCAGTTATCACTCCTTGTACAACCAACTTCAAAATCTGATGAATGTATCTCTTGCATTCAATGTAACTGCTCTGACTTTGGCTATATCATGCTTTTATATGGTTGAGTACATATAGAATTAAATGAAGCCACCTTCTATACAGCTGGAGGAAAAAGGTGCTCCATACTGCCACTCAGTGGGATTCCTCGGGAGTAACGCAGAAAGTCATTTTGTGTAACAAACTATTACAATATACAATTTCTTTTATAGTATTCATTGATTACTCTTTTCAATGATCTGTTGGTTACAGGATAGTGATATTTCTAGGTTTTACAAAGTGATATCAGTACAGGGTCAGTTATCACTCCTTGTACAAACAACTTCAAAATCTGATGAATGTATCTCTGGCATTCAATGTAACTGCTCTTACAGTTGCTATATCATGCTTTTATATGGTTGAGTACATATACAATGAAATGAAGCCACCTTCTATACAACTATAGCAAAAAGGAGCTCCATACTGCCACTCAGTGGGATTCCTCGGGAGTAACGCAGAAAGTCATTTTGTGTAACAAACTATTACAATTTACAATCCAATGCATTTCTTGTATAGTATTCATTGATTACTCTTCTGTGAACTCTTGGTTAGACAACAGTGAAATTTCTACGTTTTACAAAGTGATATCAGTACAGTGTCAGTTATCACTCCTTGTACAACCAACTTCAAAATCTGATGAATGTATCTCTTGCATTCAATGTAATTGCTCTTACAGTTGATATATCTTGATTTTATATGCTTGAGTACATATACTATTAAATGAAGCCACCTTCTATACAACTACAGTAAAAAGGTGCTCCATACTGCCACTCAGTGGGATTCCTCGGGAGTAACACAGAAAGTCATTTTGTGTAACAAACTATTACAATTTACAATCCAATGTATTTCTTGTATAGTATTCGTTGATTACTCTTCTGCGATCGCTTGGTTAGACAACAGTGAAATTTCTAGGTTTTCCAACGTGATATCAATACAGTGTCAGTAATCACTCCTTGTACAAACAACTTCAAAATCTGATGAACGTATCTCTTGCATTCAATGTAACTGCTCTTACAGTTGCTATATCATGCTTTTATATGGTTGAGTACATATACAATGAAATGAAGCCACCTTCTATACAACTATAGTAAAAAGGAGCTCCATACTGCCACTCAGTGGGATTCCTCGGGAGTAACGCAGAAAGTCATTTTGTGTAACAAACTATTACAATATATAATTTCTTGTATAGTATTCATTGATTACTCTTTTCAATGATCTGTTGGTTACAGGATAGTGATATTTCTAGGTTTTACAAAGTGATTTTAAGTACAGTGTCAGTTATCACTCCTTGTACAAACAACTTCAAAATCTGATGAATGTATCTCTGGCATTCAATGTAACTGCTCTTACAGTTGCTATATTATACTTTTATATGGTTGAGTACATATACAATGAAATGAAGCCACCTTCTATACAACTATAGTAAAAAGGAGCTCCATACTGCCACTCAGTGGGATTCCTAGGGAGTAACGCAGAAAGTCATTTTGTGTAACAAACTATTACAATATATAATTTCTTGTATAGTATTCATTGATTACTCTTTTCAATGATCTGTTGGTTACAGGATAGTGATATTTCTAGGTTTTACAAAGTGATATCAGTACAGTGTCAGTTATCACTCCTTGTACAACCAACTTCAAAATCTCATGAATGTATCTCTGGCATTCAATGTAACTCTTCTTACAGTTGCTATATCATGCTTTTATATGGTTGAGTACATATACAATGAAATGAAGCCACCTTCTATACAACTATAGCATAAAGGTGCTCCATACTGCCACTCAGTGGGATTCCTCGGGAGTAACGCAGAAAGTCATTTTGTGTAACAAACTATTACAATTTACAATCCAATGTATTTCTTGTATAGTATTCATTGATTACTCTTCTGTGAACTCTTGGTTAGACAACAGTGAAATTTCTACGTTTTACAAAGTGATATCAGTACAGTGTCAGTTATCACTCCTTGTACAAAGAACTTCAAAATCTGATGAATGTATCTCTGGCATTCAATGTAACTGCTCTTACAGTTGCTATATCATGCTTTTAGATGGTTGAGTACATATACAATGAAATGAAGCCACCTTCTATACAACTATAGCAAAAAGGTGCTCCATACTGCCACTCAGTGAGATTCCTCGGGAGTAACGCAGAAAGTCATTTTGTGTAACAAACTATTACAATTTACAATTCAATGTATTTCTTGTATAGTATTCATTGATTACTCTTCTGTGAACTCTTGGTTAGACAACAGTGAAATTTCTACGTTTTACAAAGTGATATCAGGACAGTGTCAGTTATCACTCCTTGTACAACCAACTTTAAAATCTGATGAATGTATCTCTTGCATTCAATGCAACTGCTCTTACAGTTGCTATATCATGCTTTTATATGGTTGAGTACATATACAATGAAGTGAAGCCACCTTCTATACAAGTATAGTGAAAAGGTGCTCCATACTGCCACACAGTGGGATTCCTCGTGAGTAACGCAGAAAGTCATTTTGTGTAACAAACTATTACAATATACAATTTCTTGTATAGTATTCATTGATTACTCTTTTCAATGATCTGTTGGTTACAAAATAGTGATATTTCAAGGTTTTACAATGTGATATCAGTACAGTGTCAGTTATCACTCCTTGTACAAACAACTTCAAAATCTGATGAATGTATCTCTGCCATTCAATGTAACTGCTCTTACAGTTGCTATATCATGCTTTTATATGGTTGAGTCCATATACAATGAAATGAAGCCACCTTCTATACAACTATAGCAAAAAGGTGCTCCATACTGCCACTTAGTGGGATTCCTCGGGAGTAACGCAGAAAGTCATTTTGTGTAACAAACTATTACAATTTACAATCCAATGTATTTCTTGGATAGTATTCATTGATTACTCTTCTGTGAATTCTTGGTTAGACAACAGTGAAATTTCTACGTTTTACAAAGTGATATCAGTACAGTGTCAGTTATCACTCCTTGTACAACCAACTTCAAAATCTGATGAATGTATCTCTTGCATTCAATGTAACTGCTCTGACTTTGGCTATATCATGCTTTTATATGGTTGAGTACATATACAATTAAATGAAGCCACCTTCTATACAGCTGGAGGAAAAAGGTGCTCCATACTGCCACTCAGTGGGATTCCTCGGGAGTAACGCAGAAAGTCATTTTGTGTAACAAACTATTACAATATACAATTTCTTGTATAGTATTCATTGATTACTCTTTTCAATGATCTGTTGGTTACAGGATAGTGATATTTCTAGGTTTTACAAAGTGATATCAGTACAGGGTCAGTTATCACTCCTTGTACAAACAACTTCAAAATCTGATGAATGTATCTCTGGCATTCAATGTAACTGCTCTTACAGTTGCTATATCATGCTTTTATATGGTTGAGTCCATATACAATGAAATGAAGCCACCTTCTATACAACTATAGCAAAAAGGTGCTCCATACTGCCACTTAGTGGGATTCCTCGGGAGTAACGCAGAAAGTCATTTTGTGTAACAAACTATTACAATTTACAATCCAATGTATTTCTTGGATAGTATTCATTGATTACTCTTCTGTGAATTCTTGGTTAGACAACAGTGAAATTTCTACGTTTTACAAAGTGATATCAGTACAGTGTCAGTTATCACTCCTTGTACAACGAACTTCAAAATCTGATGAATGTATCTCTTGCATTCAATGTAACTGCTCTGACTTTGGCTATATCATGCTTTTATATGGTTGAGTACATATAGAATTAAATGAAGCCACCTTCTATACAGCTGGAGGAAAAAGGTGCTCCATACTGCCACTCAGTGGGATTCCTCGGGAGTAACGCAGAAAGTCATTTTGTGTAACAAACTATTACAATATACAATTTCTTGTATAGTATTCATTGATTACTCTTTTCAATGATCTGTTGGTTACAGGATAGTGATATTTCTAGGTTTTACAAAGTGATATCAGTACAGGGTCAGTTATCACTCCTTGTACAAACAACTTCAAAATCTGATGAATGTATCTCTGGCATTCAATGTAACTGCTCTTACAGTTGCTATATCATGCTTTTATATGGTTGAGTACATATACAATGAAATGAAGCCACCTTCTATACAACTATAGCAAAAAGGAGCTCCATACTGCCACTCAGTGGGATTCCTCGGGAGTAACGCAGAAAGTCATTTTGTGTAACAAACTATTACAATTTACAATCCAATGTATTTCTTGTATAGTATTCATTGATTACTCTTCTGTGAACTCTTGGTTAGACAACAGTGAAATTTCTACGTTTTACAAAGTGATATCAGTACAGTGTCAGTTATCACTCCTTGTACAACCAACTTCAAAATCTGATGAATGTATCTCTTGCATTCAATGTAATTGCTCTTACAGTTGATATATCTTGATTTTATATGCTTGAGTACATATACTATTAAATGAAGCCACCTTCTATACAACTACAGTAAAAAGGTGCTCCATACTGCCACTCAGTGGGATTCCTCGGGAGTAACACAGAAAGTCATTTTGTGTAACAAACTATTACAATTTACAATCCAATGTATTTCTTGTATAGTATTCGTTGATTACTCTTCTGCGATCGCTTGGTTAGACAACAGTGAAATTTCTAGGTTTTCCAACGTGATATCAATACAGTGTCAGTAATCACTCCTTGTACAAACAACTTCAAAATCTGATGAACGTATCTCTTGCATTCAATGTAACTGCTCTTACAGTTGCTATATCATGCTTTTATATGGTTGAGTACATATACAATGAAATGAAGCCACCTTCTATACAACTATAGTAAAAAGGAGCTCCATACTGCCACTCAGTGGGATTCCTCGGGAGTAACGCAGAAAGTCATTTTGTGTAACAAACTATTACAATATATAATTTCTTGTATAGTATTCATTGATTACTCTTTTCAATGATCTGTTGGTTACAGGATAGTGATATTTCTAGGTTTTACAAAGTGATTTTAAGTACAGTGTCAGTTATCACTCCTTGTACAAACAACTTCAAAATCTGATGAATGTATCTCTGGCATTCAAAGTAACTGCTCTTACAGTTGCTATATTATGCTTTTATATGGTTGAGTACATATACAATGAAATGAAGCCACCTTCTATACAACTATAGTAAAAAGGAGCTCCATACTGCCACTCAGTGGGATTCCTCGGGAGTAACGCAGAAAGTCATTTTGTGTAACAAACTATTACAATATATAATTTCTTGTATAGTATTCATTGATTACTCTTTTCAATGATCTGTTGGTTACAGGATAGTGATATTTCTAGGTTTTACAAAGTGATATCAGTACAGTGTCAGTTATCACTCCTTGTACAACCAACTTCAAAATCTGATGAATGTATCTCTGGCATTCAATGTAACTCTTCTTACAGTTGCTATATCATGCTTTTATATGGTTGAGTACATATACAATGAAATGAAGCCACCTTCTATACAACTATAGCAAAAAGGTGCTCCATACTGCCACTCAGTGGGATTCCTCGGGAGTAACGCAGAAAGTTATTTTGTGTAACAAACTATTACAATTTACAATCCAATGTATTTCTTGTATAGTATTCATTGATTACTCTTCTGTGAACTCTTGGTTAGACAACAGTGAAATTTCTACGTTTTACAAAGTGATATCAGTACAGTGTCAGTTATCACTCCTCGTACAAAGAACTTCAAAATCTGATGAATGTATCTCTGGCATTCAATGTAACTGCTCTTACAGTTGCTATATCATGCTTTTATATGGTTGAGTACATATACAATGAAATGAAGAAACCTTCTATACAACTATAGCAAAAAGGAGCTCCATACTGCCACTCAGTGGGTTTCCTCGGGAGTAACGCAGAAAGTCATTTAGTGTAACAAACTTTTACAATTTACAATCCAATGTATTTCTTGAATAGTATTCATTGATTACTCTTGTGTGATCTCTTGGTTAGACAACAGTGAAATTTCTACGTTTTACAATGTGATATCAATACAGTCTTAGTTATCACTCCTTTTACAACCAACTTCAAAATCTGATGAATGTATGTCTTGCATTCAATGTAACTGCTCTTACAGTTGCTATATCATGCTTTTATATGGTTGAGTACATATACTATGAAATGAAGCCACCTTCTATACAACTATAGTAAAAAGGTGCTCCATACTGCCACTCAGTGGGATTCCTTGGGAGTAACGCAGAAAGTCATTTTGTGTAACAAACTATTACAATATACAATTTCTTGTATAGTATTCATTGATTACTCTGTTCAATGATCTGTTGGTAACAGGATAGTGATATTTCTAGGTTTTACAAAGTGATATCAGTACAGTGTCAGTTATCACTACTTGTGCAACCAACTACAAAATCTGATGAGTGTATTTTTTGCTTTCAATGTAACTGCTCTTACAGTTGCTATATCATGCTTTTATATGGTTGAGTATACATGCAATGAAACGAAGCCACCTTCTATACAAGTATAGTAAAAAGGTGCTCCATACTGCCACTCAGTGGGATTCCTCAGGAGTAACGCAGAAAGTCATTTTGTGTAACAAACTATTTCAATATCCAATTTCTTGCATAGTATTCATTGATTACTATGTTCAATGATCTGTTTGTTACAGGATAGTGATATTTCTAGGTTTTACAAAGTGATATCAGTACAGTGTCAGTTATCACTACTTGTACAACCAACTACAAAATCTGATGAGTGTATGTTTTGCATTCAATGTAACTCTTCTTACAGTTGCTATATCATGCTTTTATATGGTTGAGTACATATACAATGAAATGAATCCACCTTCTATACAACTATAGCAAAAAGGTGCTCCATACTGCCACTCAGTGGGATTCCTCGGGAGTAACGCAGAAAGTTATTTTGTGTAACAAACTATTACAATTTACAATCCAATGTATTTCTTGTATAGTATTCATTGATTACTCTTCTGTGAACTCTTGGTTAGACAACAGTGAAATTTCTACGTTTTACAAAGTGATATCAGTACAGTGTCAGTTATCACTCCTTGTACAAAGAACTACAAAATCTGATGAATGTATCTCTGGCATTCATTGTAACTGCTCTTACCGTTGCTATATCATGCTTTTATATGGTTGAGTACATATACAATGAAATGAAGCCACCTTCTATACAACTATAGCAAAAAGGTGCTCCATACTGCCACTCAGTGGGATTCCTCGGAAGTAACGCAGAAAGTCATTTTGTGTAACAAACTATTACAATTTACAATCCAATGTATTTCTTGTATAGTATTCATTGATTACTCTTCTGTGAACTCTTGGTTAGACAACAGTGAAATTTCTACGTTTCACAAAGTGATATCAGGACAGTGTCAGTTATCACTCCTTGTACAACCAACTTTAAAATCTGATGAATGGATCTCTTGCATTCAATGTAACTGCTCTTACAGTTGCTATATCATGCTTTTATATGGTTGAGTACATATACAATGAAATGAAGCCACCTTCTATACAAGTATAGTAAAAAGGTGCTCCATACTGCCACTCAGTGGGATTCCTCGTGAGTAACGCAGAAAGTCATTTTGTGTAACAAACTATTACAATATACAATTTCTTGTATAGTATTCATTGATTACTCTTTTCAATGATCTGTTGGTTACAGGATAGTGATATTTCTAGGTTTTACAAAGTGATATCAGTACAGTGTCAGTAATCACTCCTTGTACAAACAACTTCAAAATCTGATGAATGTATCTCTGCCATTCAATGTAACTGCTCTTACAGTTGCTATATCATGCTTTTATATGGTTGAGTACATATACAATGAAATGAAGCCACCTTCTATACAACTATAGCAAAAAGGTGCTCCATACTGCCACTCAGTGGGATTCCTCGGGAGTAACGCAGAAAGTCATTTTGTGTAACAAACTATTACAATTTACAATCCAATGTATTTCTTGTATAGTATTCATTGATTACTCTTCTGTGAACTCTTGGTTAGACAACAGTGAAATTTCTACGTTTTACAAAGTGATATCAGTACAGTGTCAGTTATCACTCCTTGTACAAACAACTTCAAAATCTGATGAATGTATCTCTTGCATTCAATGTAACTGCTCTTACAGTTGCTATATCATGCTTTTATATGGTTGAGTACATATACAATGAAATGAAGCCACCTTCTATACAACTATAGTAAAAAGGAGCTCCATACTGCCACTCAGTGGGATTCCTCGGGAGTAACGCAGAAAGCCATTTTGTGTAACAAACCATTACAATATTTAATTTCTTGTGTAGTATTCATTGATTACTCTTTTCAATGATCTGTTGGTTACAGGATAGTGATATTTCTAGGTTTTACAAAGTGATTTTAAGTACAGTGTCAGTTATCACTCCTTGTACAAACAACTTCAAAATCTGATGAATGTATCTCTGGCATTCAATGTAACTGCTCTTACAGTTGCTATATTATACTTTTATATGGTTGAGTACATATACAATGAAATGAAGCCACCTTCTATACAACTATAGTAAAAAGGAGCTCCATACTGCCACTCAGTGGGATTCCTAGGGAGTAACGCAGAAAGTCATTTTGTGTAACAAACTATTACAATATATAATTTCTTGTATAGTATTCATTGATTACTCTTTTCAATGATCTGTTGGTTACAGGATAGTGATATTTCTAGGTTTTACAAAGTGATATCAGTACAGTGTCAGTTATCACTCCTTGTACAACCAAGTTCAAAATCTCATGAATGTATCTCTGGCATTCAATGTAACTCTTCTTACAGTTGCTATATCATGCTTTTATATGGTTGAGTACATATACAATGAAATGAAGCCACCTTCTATACAACTATAGCATAAAGGTGCTCCATACTGCCACTCAGTGGGATTCCTCGGGAGTAACGCAGAAAGTCATTTTGTGCAACAAACTATTACAATTTACAATCCAATGTATTTCTTGTATAGTATTCATTGATTACTCTTCTGTGAACTCTTGGTTAGACAACAGTGAAATTTCTACGTTTTACAAAGTGATATCAGTACAGTGTCAGTTATCACTCCTTGTACAAAGAACTTCAAAATCTGATGAATGTATCTCTGGCATTCAATGTAACTGCTCTTACAGTTGCTATATCATGCTTTTAGATGGTTGAGTACATATACAATGAAATGAAGCCACCTTCTATACAACTATAGCAAAAAGGTGCTCCATACTGCCACTCAGTGAGATTCCTCGGGAGTAACGGAGAAAGTCATTTTGTGTAACAAACTATTACAATTTACAATTCAATGTATTTCTTGTATAGTATTCATTGATTACTCTTCTGTGAACTCTTGGTTAGACAACAGTGAAATTTCTACGTTTTACAAAGTGATATCAGGACAGTGTCAGTTATCACTCCTTGTACAACCAACTTTAAAATCTGATGAATGTATCTCTTGCATTCAATGCAACTGCTCTTACAGTTGCTATATCATGCTTTTATATGGTTGAGTACATATACAATGAAGTGAAGCCACCTTCTATACAAATATAGTGAAAAGGTGCTCCATACTGCCACACAGTGGGATTCCTCGTGAGGAACGCAGAAAGTCATTTTGTGTAACAAACTATTACAATATACAATTTCTTGTATAGTATTCATTGATTACTCTTTTCAATGATCTGTTGGTTACAAAATAGTGATATTTCAAGGTTTTACAATGTGATATCAGTACAGTGTCAGTTATCACTCCTTGTACAAACAACTTCAAAATCTGATGAATGTATCTCTGCCATTCAATGTAACTGCTCTTACAGTTGCTATATCATGCTTTTATATGGTTGAGTCCATATACAATGAAATGAAGCCACCTTCTATACAACTATAGCAAAAAGGTGCTCCATACTGCCACTTAGTGGGATTCCTCGGGAGTAACGCAGAAAGTCATTTTGTGTAACAAACTATTACAATTTACAATCCAATGTATTTCTTGGATAGTATTCATTGATTACTCTTCTGTGAATTCTTGGTTAGACAACAGTGAAATTTCTACGTTTTACAAAGTTATATCAGTACAGTGTCAGTTATCACTCCTTGTACAACCAGCTTCAAAATCTGATGAATGTATCTCTTGCATTCAATGTAACTGCTCTGACTTTGGCTATATCATGCTTTTATATGGTTGAGTACATATACAATTAAATGAAGCCACCTTCTATACAGCTGGAGGAAAAAGGTGCTCCATACTGCCACTCAGTGGGATTCCTCGGGAGTAACGCAGAAAGTCATTTTGTGTAACAAACTATTACAATATACAATTTCTTGTATAGTATTCATTGATTACTCTTTTCAATGATCTGTTGGTTACAGGATAGTGATATTTCTAGGTTTTACAAAGTGATATCAGTACAGGGTCAGTTATCACTCCTTGTACAAACAACTTCAAAATCTGATGAATGTATCTCTGGCATTCAATGTAACTGCTCTTACAGTTGCTATATCATGCTTTTATATGGTTGAGTCCATATACAATGAAATGAAGCCACCTTCTATACAACTATAGCAAAAAGGTGCTCCATACTGCCACTTAGTGGGATTCCTCGGGAGTAACGCAGAAAGTCATTTTGTGTAACAAACTATTACAATTTACAATCCAATGTATTTCTTGGATAGTATTCATTGATTACTCTTCTGTGAATTCTTGGTTAGACAACAGTGAAATTTCTACGTTTTACAAAGTGATATCAGTACAGTGTCAGTTATCACTCCTTGTACAACCAACTTCAAAATCTGATGAATGTATCTCTTGCATTCAATGTAACTGCTCTGACTTTGGCTATATCATGCTTTTATATGGTTGAGTACATATACAATGAAATGAAGCCACCTTCTATACAACTATAGTAAAAAGGTGCTCCATACTGCCACTCAGTGGGATTCCTCGGGAGTAACGCAGAAAGTCATTTTGTGTAACAAACTATTACAATATACAATTTCTTGTATAGTATTCATTGATTACTCTTTTCAATGATCTGTTGGTTACAGGATAGTGATATTTCTAGGTTTTACAAAGTGATATCAGTACAGTGTCAGTTATCACTCCTTGTACAAACAACTTCAAAATCTGATGAATGTATCTCTGGCATTCAATGTAACTGCTCTTACAGTTGCTATATCATGCTTTTATATGGTTGAGTACATATACAATGAAATGAAGCCACCTTCTATACAACTATAGCAAAAAGGTGCTCCATACTGCCACTCAGTGGGATTCCTCGGGAGTAACGCAGAAAGTCATTTTGTGTAACAAACTATTACAATTTACAATCCAATGTATTTCTTGTATAGTATTCATTGATTACTCTTCTGTGAACTCTTGGTTAGACAACAGTGAAATTTCTAGGTTTTACAAAGTGATATCAGTACAGTGTCAGTTATCACTCTTTGTACAAACAACTTCAAAATCTGATGAATGTATCTCTGGCATTCAATGTAACTGCTCTTACAGTTGCTATATCATGCTTTTATATGGTTGAGTACATATATAATGAAATGAAGCCACCTTCTATACAACTATAGCAAAAAGGTGCTCCATACTGCCACTCAGTGGGATTCCTCGGGAGTAACGCAGAAAGTCATTTTGTGTAACAAACTTTTACAATTTACAATCCAATGTATTTCTTGAATAGTATTCATTGATTACTCTTGTGTGATCTCTTGGTTAGACAACAGTGAAATTTCTACGTTTTACAATGTGATATCAATACAGTCTCAGTTATCACTCCTTTTACAACCAACTTCAAAATCTGATGAATGTATGTCTTGCATTCAATGTAACTGCTCTTACAGTTGCTATATCATGCTTTTATATGGTTGAGTACATATACTATGAAATGAAGCCACCTTCTATACAACTATAGTAAAAAGGTGCTCCATACTGCCACTCAGTGGGATTCCTTGGGAGTAACGCAGAAAGTCATTTTGTGTAACAAACTATTACAATATACAATTTCTTGTATAGTATTCATTGATTACTCTGTTCAATGATCTGTTGGTAACAGGATAGTGATATTTCTAGGTTTTACAAAGTGATATCAGTACAGTGTCAGTTATCACTACTTGTGCAACCAACTACAAAATCTGATGAGTGTATTTTTTGCTTTCAATGTAACTGCTCTTACAGTTGCTATATCATGCTTTTATATGGTTGAGTATATATGCAATGAAACGAAGCCACCTTCTATACAAGTATAGTAAAAAGGTGCTCCATACTGCCACTCAGTGGGATTCCTCAGGAGTAACGCAGAAAGTCATTTTGTGTAACAAACTATTACAATATCCAATTTCTTGCATAGTATTCATTGATTACTATGTTCAATGATCTGTTTGTTACAGGATAGTGATATTTCTAGGTTTTACAAAGTGATATCAGTACAGTGTCAGTTATCACTACTTGTACAACCAACTACAAAATCTGATGAGTGTATGTTTTGCGTTCAATGTAACTGCTCTTACAGTTGCTATATCATGCTTTTATATGGTTTAGTAGATATGTAATGAAACGAAGCCACCTTCTATACAAGTATAGTGAAAAGGTGCTCCATACTGCCACTCAGTGGGATTCCTGAGGAGTAACGCAGAAAGTCATTTTGTGTAACGAACTATTACAATTTACAATCCAATATATTTCTTGTATAGTATTCATTGAGTACTCTTCTGTGATCTCTTGGTTAGACAACAGTGAAATTTCTAGGTTTTAGAAAGTGGTATCAGTACAGTGTCAGTTATCATTCCTTGTACAAGCAACTTCACAATCTGATGAATGTATCTCTTGCATTCAATGTAACTGCTTTTACCGTTGCTATATCATGCTTTTTATGGCTGATTACATATACAATGAAATGAAGCCACCCTCTCTACAGCTAGAGGAAAAAGGTGCTCCATACTGCCACTCAGTGGGATTCCTCGGGAGTAACACAGAAAATCATTTTTTGTAACAAACTATTAAAATTTACAATCCAATATATTTCTTGAATAGTATTCATTGATTACTCTTCTGTGATCTCTTGGTTAGACAAAAGTGAAATTTCTATGTTTTACAAAGTGATATCAATACAGTCTCAGTTATCACTCCTTGTACAACCAACTTCAAAATCTGATGAATGTATGTCTTGCATTCAATGTAACTGCTCTTACAGTTGATATATCATGCTTTTACATGATTGAGTACATATACAATGAAATGAAGCCACCTTCTATACAACTATAGTAAAAAGGTGCTCCATACTGCCACTCAGTGGGATTCCTCGGGAGTAATGCAGAAAGTCATTTTGTGTAATAAACTATTACAATTTACAATCCAATGTATTTCTTGTATAGTATTCATTGATTACTCTTGTGTGATCTCTTGGTTAGACAACAGTGAAATTTCTACGTTTTACAAAGTGATATCAGTACAGTGTCAGTTATCACTCCTTGTACAACCAACTTCACAATCTGATGAATGTATCTCTTGCATACAATGTAACTGTTTTTACTGTTGCTATATCATGCTTTTTATGGTTGAGTACATATACAATGAAATGAAGCCACCCTTTATACAGCTAGAGGAAAAAGGTGCTCCATACTGCCACTCAGTGGGATTCCTCAGCAGTAACACAGAAAATCATTTTGTGTAACAAACTATTAAAATTTACAATCCAATATATTTCTTGAATAGTATTCATTGATTACTCTTCTGTGATCTCTTGGTTAGACAAAAGTGAAATTTCTACGTTTTACAAAGTTTTATCAATACAGTCTCAGTTATCACTCCTTGTACAACCAACTTCAAAATCTGATGAATGTATGTCTTGCATTCAATGTAACTGCTCTTACAGTTGCTATATCATGCTTTTATATGGTTGAGTATATATGCAATGAAACGAAGCCACCTTCTATACAAGTATAGTAAAAAGGTGCTCCATACTGCCACGCAGTGGGATTCCTCAGGAGTAACGCAGAAAGTCATTTTGTGTAACAAACTATTTCAATATACAATTTCTTGCATAGTATTCATTGATTACTATGTTCAATGATCTGTTTGTTACAGGATAGTGATATTTCTAGGTATTACAAAGTGATATCAGTACAGTGTCAGTTATCACTCCTTGTACAACCAACTTCAAAATCTGATGAATGTATCTCTTGCATTCAATGTAATTGCTCTTACAGTTGATATATCTTGATTTTATATGCTTGAGTACATATACTATTAAATGAAGCCACCTTCTATACAACTACAGTAAAAAGGTGCTCCATACTGCCACTCAGTGGGATTCCTCGGGAGTAACACAGAAAGTCATTTTGTGTAACAAACTATTACAATTTACAATCCAATGTATTTCTTGTATAGTATTCGTTGATTACTCTTCTGCGATCGCTTGGTTAGACAACAGTGAAATTTCTAGGTTTTCCAACGTGATATCAATACAGTGTCAGTAATCACTCCTTGTACAAACAACTTCAAAATCTGATGAACGTATCTCTTGCATTCAATGTAACTGCTCTTACAGTTGCTATATCATGCTTTTATATGGTTGAGTACATATACAATGAAATGAAGCCACCTTCTATACAACTATAGTAAAAAGGAGCTCCATACTGCCACTCAGTGGGATTCCTCGGGAGTAACGCAGAAAGTCATTTTGTGTAACAAACTATTACAATATATAATTTCTTGTATAGTATTCATTGATTACTCTTTTCAATGATCTGTTGGTTACAGGATAGTGATATTTCTAGGTTTTACAAAGTGATTTTAAGTACAGTGTCAGTTATCACTCCTTGTACAAACAACTTCAAAATCTGATGAATGTATCTCTGGCATTCAATGTAACTGCTCTTACAGTTGCTATATTATGCTTTTATATGGTTGAGTACATATACAATGAAATGAAGCCACCTTCTATACAACTATAGTAAAAAGGAGCTCCATACTGCCACTCAGTGGGATTCCTCGGGAGTAACGCAGAAAGTCATTTTGTGTAACAAACTATTACAATATATAATTTCTTGTATAGTATTCATTGATTACTCTTTTCAATGATCTGTTGGTTACAGGATAGTGATATTTCTAGGTTTTACAAAGTGATATCAGTACAGTGTCAGTTATCACTCCTTGAACAACCAACTTCAAAATCTGATGAATGTATCTCTGGCATTCAATGTAACTCTTCTTACAGTTGCTATATCATGCTTTTATATCGTTGAGTACATATACAATGAAATGAAGCCACCTTCTATACAACTATAGCAAAAAGGTGCTCCATACTGCCACTCAGTGGGATTCCTCGGGAGTAACGCAGAAAGTCATTTTGTGTAACAAACTATTACAATTTACAATCCAATGTATTTCTTGTATAGTATTCATTGATTACTCTTCTGTGAACTCTTGGTTAGACAACAGTGAAATTTCTACGTTTTACAAAGTGATATCAGTACAGTGTCAGTTATCACTCCTTGTACAAACAACTTCAAAATCTGATGAATGTATCTCTGCCATTCAATGTAACTGCTCTTACAGTTGCTATATCATGCTTTTATATGGTTGAGTACATATACAATGAAATGAAACCACCTTCTATACAACTATAGCAAAAAGGTGCTCCATACTGCCACTCAGTGGGATTCCTCGGGAGTAACGCAGAAAGTCATTTTGTGTAACAAACTATTACAATATACAATTTCTTGTATAGTATTCATTGATTACTCTTTTCAATGATCTGTTGGTTACAGAATAGTGAAATTTCAAGGTTTTACAAAGTGATATCAGTACAGTGTCAGTTATCACTTCTTGTACAAACAACTTCAAAATCTGATGAATGTATCTCTGCCATTCAATGTAACTGCTCTTACAGTTGCTATATCATGCTTTTATATGGTTGAGTACATATACAATGAAATGAAGCCACCTTCTATACAACTATAGCAAAAAGGTGCTCCATACTGTCACTCAGTGGGATTCCTCGGGAGTAACGCAGAAAGTCATTTTTAGTAACAAACTATTACATTTTACAATCCAATGTATTTCTTGTATAGTATTCATTGATTACTCTTCTGTGAAGTCTTGGTTAGACAACAGTGAAATTTCTACGTTTTACAAAGTGATATCAGTACAGTGTCAGTTATCACTCCTTGTACAACCAACTTCAAAATCTGATGAATGTATCTCTTGCATTCAATGTAATTGCTCTTACAGTTGATATATCTTGATTTTATATGGTTGAGTACATATACAATTAAATGAAGCCACCTTCTATACAACTACAGTAAAAAGGTGCTCCATACTTCCACTCAGTGGGATTCCTCGGGAGTAACGCAGAAAGTCATTTTGTGTAACAAACTATTACAATTTACAATCCAATGTATTTCTTGTATAGTATTCGTTGATTACTCTTCTGCGATCGCTTGGTTAGACAACAGTGAAATTTCTAGGTTTTCCAACGTGATATCAATACAGTGTCAGTTATCACTCCTTGTACAAAGAACTTCAAAATCTGATGAATGTATCTCTGGCATTCAATGTAACTGCTCTTACAGTTGCTATATCATGCTTTTATATGGTTGAGTACATATACAATGAAATGAAGCCACCTTCTATACAACTATAGCAAAAAGGTGCTCCATACTGCCACTCAGTGGGATTCCTCGGGAGTAACGCAGAAAGTCATTTTGTGTAACAAACTATTACAATTCACAATCCAATGTATTTCTTGTATAGTATTCATTGATTACTCTTCTGTGAACTCTTGGTTAGACAACAGTGAAATTTCTACATTTTACAAAGTGATATCAGGACAGTGTCAGTTATCACTCCTTGTACAACCAACTTTAAAATCTGATGAATGGATCTCTTGCATTCAATGTAACTGCTCTTACAGTTGCTATATCATGCTTTTATATGGTTGAGTACATATACAATGAAATGAAGCCACCTTCTATACAAGTATAGTAAAAAGGTGCTCCATACTGCCACTCAGTGGGATTCCTCGTGAGTAACGCAGAAAGTCATTTTGTGTAACAAACTATTACAATATACAATTTCTTGTATAGTATTCATTGATTACTCTTTTCAATGATCTGTTGGTTACAGGATAGTGATATTTCTAGGTTTTACAAAGTGATATCAGTACAGTGTCAGTAATCACTCCTTGTACAAACAACTTCAAAATCTGATGAATGTATCTCTGCCATTCAATGTAACTGCTCTTACAGTTGCTATATCATGCTTTTATATGGTTGAGTACATATACAATGAAATGAAGCCACCTTCTATACAACTATAGCAAAAAGGTGCTCCATACTGCCACTCAGTGGGATTCCTCGGGAGTAACGCAGAAAGTCATTTTGTGTAACAAACTATTACAATTTACAATCCAATGTATTTCTTGTATAGTATTCATTGATTACTCTTCTGTGAACTCTTGGTTAGACAACAGTGAAATTTCTACGTTTTACAAAGTGATATCAGGACAGTGTCAGTTATCACTCCTTGTACAAAGAACTTCAAAATCTGATGAATGTATCTCTGGCATTCAATGTAACTGCTCTTACAGTTGCTATATCATGCTTTTATATGGTTGAGTACATATACAATGAAATGAAGCCACCTTCTATACAACTATAGCAAAAAGGTGCTCCATACTGCCACTCAGTGGGATTCCTCGGGAGTAACGCAGAAAGTCATTTTGTGTAACAAACTTTTACAATTTACAATCCAATGTATTTCTTGAATAGTATTCATTGATTACTCTTGTGTGATCTCTTGGTTAGACAACAGTGAAATTTCTACGTTTTACAATGTGATATAAATACAGTCTCAGTTATCACTCCTTGTACAACCAACTTCAAAATCTGATGAATGTATGTCTTGCATTCAATGTAACTGCTCTTACAGTTGCTATATCATGCTTTTATATGGTTGAGTACATATACTATGAAATGAAGCCACCTTCTATACAACTATAGTAAAAAGGTGCTCCATACTGCCACTCAGTGGGATTCCTTGGGAGTAACGCAGAAAGTCATTTTGTGTAACAAACTATTACAATATACAATTTCCTGTATAGTATTCATTGATTACTCTGTTCAATGATCTGTTGGTAACAGGATAGTGATATTTCTAGGTTTTACAAAGTGATATCAGTACAGTGTCAGTTATCACTACTTGTGCAACCAAGTAACCATTGTGCAAAACAAAATCTGATGAGTGTATTTTTTGCTTTCAATGTAACTGCTCTTACATTTGCTATATCATGCTTTTATATGGTTGAGTATATATGCAATGAAACGAAGCCACCTTCTATACAAGTATAGTAAAAAGTTGCTCCATACTGCCACTCAGTGGGATTCCTCAGGAGTAACGCAGAAAGTCATTTTGTGTAACAAACTATTTCAATATACAATTTCTTCCATAGTATTCATTGATTACTATGTTCAATGATCTGTTTGTTACAGGATAGTGATATTTCTAGGTTTTACAAAGTGATATCAGTACAGTGTCAGTTATCACTACTTGTACAACCAACTACAAAATCTGATGAGTGTATGTTTTGCGTTCAATGTAACTGCTCTTACAGTTGCTATATCATGCTTTTATATGGTTGAGTAGATATGTAATGAAACGAAGCCACCTTCTATACAAGTATAGTAAAAAGGTGCTCCATACTGCCACTCAGTGGGATTCCTGAGGAGTAACGCAGAAAGTCATTTTGTGTAACGAACTATTACAATTTACAATCCAATATATTTCTTGTATAGTATTCATTGAGTACTCTTCTGTGATCTCTTGGTTAGACAACAGTGAAATTTCTAGGTTTTAGAAAGTGGTATCAGTACAGTGTCAGATATCATTCCTTGTACAAGCAACTTCACAATCTGATGAATGTATCTCTTGCATTCAATGTAACTGCTTTTACCGTTGCTATATCATGCTTTTTATGGCTGATTACATATACAATGAAATGAAGCCACCCTCTCTACAGCTAGAGGAAAAAGGTGCTCCATACTGCCACTCAGTGGGATTCCTCGGGAGTAACACAGAAAATCATTTTTTGTAACAAACTATTAAAATTTACAATCCAATATATTTCTTGAATAGTATTCATTGATTACTCTTCTGTGATCTCTTGGTTAGACAAAAGTGAAATTTCTACGTTTTACAAAGTGATATCAATACAGTCTCAGTTATCACTCCTTGTACAACCAACTTCAAAATCTGATGAATGTATGTCTTGCATTCAATGTAACTGCTCTTACAGTTGATATATCATGCTTTTACATGATTGAGTACATATACAATGAAATGAAGCCACCTTCTATACAACTATAGTAAAAAGGTGCTCCATACTGCCACTCAGTGGGATTCCTCGGGAGTAATGCAGAAAGTCATTTTGTGTAATAAACTATTACAATTTACAATCCAATGTATTTCTTGTATAGTATTCATTGATTACTCTTCTGTGAACTCTTGGTTAGACAACAGTGAAATTTCTACGTTTTACAAAGTGATATCAGTACAGTGTCAGTTATCACTCCTTGTACAACCAACTTCACAATCTGATGAATGTATCTCTTGCATTCAATGTAACTGTTTTTACTGTTGCTATATCATGCTTTTTATGGTTGAGTACATATACAATGAAATGAAGCCACCCTTTATACAGCTAGAGGAAAGAGGTGCTCCATACTGCCACTCAGTGGGATTCCTCAGGAGTAACACAGAAAATCATTTTGTGTAACAAACTATTAAAATTTACAATCCAATATATTTCTTGAATAGTATTCATTGTTTACTCTTCTGTGATCTCTTGGTTAGACAAAAGTGAAATTTCTACGTTTTACAAAGTTATATCAATACAGTCTCAGTTATCACTCCTTGTACAATCAACTTCAAAATCTGATGAATGTATCTCTTGCATTCAATGTAATTGCTCTTACAGTTGATATATCTTGATTTTATATGGTTGAGTACATATACAATTAAATGAAGCCACCTTCTATACAACTACAGTAAAAAGGTGCTCCATACTGCCACTCAGTGGGATTCCTCGGGAGTAACGCAGAAAGTCATTTTGTGTAACAAACTATTACAATTTACAATCCAATGTATTTCTTGTATAGTATTCGTTGATTACTCTTCTGCGATCGCTTGGTAAGACAACAGTGAAATTTCTAGGTTTTCCAACGTGATATCAATACAGTGTCAGTAATCACTCCTTGTACAAACAACTTCAAAATCTGATGAACGTATCTCTTGCATTCAATGTAACTGCTCTTACAGTTGCTATATCATGCTTTTATATGGTTGAGTACATGTACAATGAAATGAAGCCACCTTCTATACAACTATAGTAAAAAGGAGCTCCATAATGCCACTCAGTGGGATTCCTCGGGAGTAACGCAGAAAGCCATTTTGTGTAACAAACTATTACAATATATAATTTCTTGTGTAGTATTCATTGATTACTCTTTTCAATGATCTGTTGGTTACAGGATAGTGATATTTCTAGGTTTTACAAAGTGATTTTAAGTAGAGTGTCAGTTATCACTCCTTGTACAAACAACTTCAAAATCTGATGAATGTATCTCTGGCATTCAATGTAACTGCTCTTACAGTAGCTATATTATGCTTTTATATGGTTGAGTACATATACAATGAAATGAAGCTACCTTCTATACAACTATAGTAAAAAGGAGCTCCATACTGCCACTCAGTGGGATTCCTAGGGAGTAACGCAGAAAGTCATTTTGTGTAACAAACTATTACAATATATAATTTCTTGTATAGTATTCATTGATTACTCTTTTCAATGATCTGTTGGTTACAGGATAGTGATATTTCTAGGTTTTACAAAGTGATATCAGTACAGTGTCAGTTATCACTCCTTGTACAACCAACTTCAAAATCTGATGAATGTATCTCTGGCATTCAATGCAACTCTTCTTACAGTTGCTATATCATGCTTTTATATGGTTGAGTACATATACAATGAAATGAAGCCACCTTCTATACAACTATAGCAAAAAGGTGCTCCATACTGCCACTCAGTGGGATTCCTCGGGAGTAACGCAGAAAGTCATTTTGTGTAACAAACTATTACAATTTACAATCCAATGTATTTCTTGTATAGTATTCATTGATTACTCTTCTGTGAACTCTTGGTTAGACAACAGTGAAATTTCTACGTTTTACAAAGTGATATCAGTACAGTGTCAGTTATCACTCCTTGTACAAAGAACTTCAAAATCTGATGAATGTATCTCTTGCATTCAATGCAACTGCTCATACAGTTACTATATCATGCTTTTAGATGGTTGAGTACATATACAATGAAATGAAGCCACCTTCTATACAAGTATAGTGAAAAGGTGCTCCATACTGCCACTCAGTGGGATTCCTCGTGAGTAACGCAGAAAGTCATTTTGTGTAACAAACTATTACAATATACAATTTCTTGTGTAGTATTCATTGATTACTCTTTTCAATGATCTGTTGGTTACAAAATAGTGATATTTCAAGGTTTTACAAAGTGATATCAGTACAGTGTCAGTTATCACTCCTTGTACAAACAACTTCAAAATCTGATGAATGTATCTCTGCCATTCAATGTAACTGCTCTTACAGTTGCTATATCATGCTTTTATATGGTTGAGTCCATATACAATGAAATGAAGCCACCTTCTATACAACTATAGCAAAAAGGTGCTCCATACTGCCACTTAGTGGGATTCCTCGGGAGTAACGCAGAAAGTCATTTTGTGTAACAAACTATTACAATTTACAATCCAATGTATTTCTTGGATAGTATTCATTGATTACTCTTCTGTGAATTCTTGGTTAGACAACAGTGAAATTTCTACGTTTTACAAAGTGATATCAGTACAGTGTCAGTTATCACTCCTTGTACAACCAACTTCAAAATCTGATGAATGTATCTCTTGCATTCAATGTAACTGCTCTTACTGTGGCTATATCATGCTTTTATATGGTTGAGTACATATACAATGAAATGAAGCCACCTTCTATACAGCTGGAGGAAAAAGGTGCTCCATACTGCCACTCAGTGGGATTCCTCGGGAGTAATGCAGAAAGTCATTTTGTGTAACAAACTATTACAATATACAATTTCTTGTATAGTATTCATTGATTACTCTTTTCAATGATCTTTTGGTTACAGGATAGTGATATTTCTAGGTTTTACAAAGTGATATCAGTACAGGGTCAGTTATCACTCCTTGTACAAACAACTTCAAAATCTGATGAATGTATCTCTGCCATTCAATGTAACTGCTCTTACATTTGCTATATCATGCTTTTATATGGTTGAGTACATATACAATGAAATGAAGCCACCTTCTATACAACTATAGCAAAAAGGTGCTCCATACTGCCACTCAGTGGGATTCCTCGGGAGTAACGCAGAAAGTCATTTTGTGTAACAAACTATTACAATTTACAATCCAATGTATTTCTTGTATAGTATTCATTGATTACTCTTCTGTGAACTCTTGGTTAGACAACAGTGAAATTTCTACGTTTTACAAAGTGATGTCAGTACAGTGTCAGTTATCACTCCTTGTACAACCAACTTCAAAATCTGATGAATGTATCTCTTGCATTCAATGTAATTGCTCTTACAGTTGATATATCTTGATTTTATATGCTTGAGTACATATACTATTAAATGAAGCCACCTTCTATACAACTACAGTAAAAAGGTGCTCCATACTGCCACTCAGTGGGATTCCTCGGGAGTAACACAGAAAGTCATTTTGTGTAACAAACTATTACAATTTACAATCCAATGTATTTCTTGTATAGTATTCGTTGATTACTCTTCTGCGATCGCTTGGTTAGAGAACAGTGAAATTTCTAGGTTTTCCAACGTGATATCAATACAGTGTCAGTAATCACTCCTTGTACAAACAACTTCAAAATCTGATGAACGTATCTCTTGCATTCAATGTAACTGCTCTTACAGTTGCTATATCATGCTTTTATATGGTTGAGTACATATACAATGAAATGAAGCCACCTTCTATACAAGTATAGTAAAAAGCAGCTCCATACTGCCACTCAGTGGGATTCCTCGGGAGTAACGCAGAAAGTCATTTTGTGTAACAAACTATTACAATATATAATTTCTTGTATAGTATTCATTGATTACTCTTTTCAATGATCTGTTGGTTACAGGATAGTGATATTTCTAGGTTTTACAAAGTGATTTTAAGTACAGTGTCAGTTATCACTCCTTGTACAAACAACTTCAAAATCTGATGAATGTATCTCTGGCATTCAATGTAACTGCTCTTACAGTTGCTATATTATGCTTTTATATGGTTGAGTACATATACAATGAAATGAAGCCACCTTCTATACAACTATAGTAAAAAGGAGCTCCATACTGCCACTCAGTGGGATTCCTCGGGAGTAACGCAGAAAGTCATTTTGTGTAACAAACTATTACAATATATAATTTCTTGTATAGTATTCATTGATTACTCTTTTCAATGATCTGTTGGTTACAGGATAGTGATATTTCTAGGTTTTACAAAGTGATATCAGTACAGTGTCAGTTCTCACTCCTTGTACAACCAACTTCAAAATCTGATGAATGTATCTCTGGCATTCAATGTAACTCTTCTTACAGTTGCTCTATCATGCTTTTATATGGTTGAGTACATATACAATGAAATGAAGCCACCTTCTATACAACTATAGCAAAAAGGTGCTCCATAGTGCCACTCAGTGGGATTCCTCGGGAGTAACGCAGAAAGTTATTTTGTGTAACAAACTATTACAATTTACAATCCAATGTATTTCTTGTATAGTATTCATTGATTACTCTTCTGTGAACTCTTGGTTAGACAACAGTGAAATTTCTACGTTTTACAAAGTGATATCAGTACAGTGTCAGTTATCACTCCTCGTACAAAGAGCTTCAAAATCTGATGAATGTATCTCTGGCATTCAATGTAACTGCTCTTACAGTTGCTATATCATGCTTTTATATGGTTGAGTACATATACAATGAAATGAAGACACCTTCTATACAACTATAGCAAAAAGGAGCTCCATACTGCCACTCAGTGGGTTTCCTCGGGAGTAACGCAGAAAGTCATTTTGTGTAACAAACTATTATAATTTACAATCCAATGTATTTCTTGTATAGTATTCATTGATTACTCTTCTGTGAACTCTTGGTTAGACAACAGTGAAATTTCTACGTTTTACAAAGTGATATCAGGACAGTGTCAGTTATCACTCCTTGTACAACCAACTTCAAAATCTGATTAATATATCTCTTGCATTCAATGTAACTGCTCTTACAGTTGCTATATCATGCTTTTATATGGTTGAGTACATATACAATGAAATGAAGCCACCTTCTATACAACTATAGTAAAAAGGTGCTCCATACTTCCACTCAGTGGGATTCCTCGTGAGTAACGCAGAAAGTCATTTTGTGTAACAAATTATTACAATATACAATTTCTTGTATAGTATTCATTGGTTACTCTTTTCAATGATCTGTTGGTTACAGGATAGTGATATTTGTAGGTTTTACAAAGTGATATCAGTACAGTGTCAGTTATCACTCCTTGTACAAACAACTTCAAAATCTGATGAATGTATCTCTGGCATTCAATGTAACTGCTCTTAGAGTTGCTATATCATGCTTTTATATGGTTGAGTCCATATACAATGAAATGAAGCCACCTTCTATACAACTATAGCAAAAAGGTGCTCCATACTGCCACTCAGTGGGATTCCTCGGGAGTAACGCAGAAAGTCATTTTGTGTAACAAACTATTACAATTTACAATCCAATGTATTTCTTGTATAGTATTCATTGATTACTCTTATGTGAACTCTTTGTTAGACAACAGTGAAATTTCTAGGTTTTACAAAGTGATATCAGTACAGTGTCAGTTATCACTCCTTGTACAAACAACTTCAAAATCTGATGAATGTATCTCTGGCATTCAATGTAACTGCTCTTACAGTTGCTATATCATGCTTTTATATGGCTGAGTACATATACAATGAAATGAAGCCACCTTCTATGCAACTATAGCAAAAAGGTGCTCCATACTGCCACTCAGTGGGATTCCTCGGGAGTAACGCAGAAAGTCATTTTGTGTAACAAACTATTACAATTTACAATCCAATGTATTTCTTGAATAGTATTCATTGATTACTCTTGTGTGATCTCTTGGTTAGACAACAGTGAAATTTCTACGTTTTACAATGTGATATCAATACAGTCTCAGTTATCACTCCTTGTACAACCAACTTCAAAATCTGATGAATGTATGTCTTGCATTCAATGTAACTGCTCTTACAGTTGCTATATCATGCTTTTATATGGTTGAGTACATATACTATGAAATGAAGCCACCTTCTATACAACTATAGTAAAAACGTGCTCCATACTGCCACTCAGTGGGATTCCTTGGGAGTAACGCAGAAAGTCATTTTGTGTAACAAACTATTACAATATACAATTTCTTGTATAGTATTCATTGATTACTCTGTTCAATGATCTGTTGGTAACAGGATAGTGATATTTCTAGGTTTTACAAAGTGATATCAGTACAGTGTCAGTTATCACTACTTGTGCAACCAACTACAAAATCTGATGAGTGTATGTTTTGCTTTCAATGTAACTGCTCTTACAGTTGCTATATCATGCTTTTATATGGTTGAGTATATATGCAATGAAACGAAGCCACCTTCGATACAAGTATAGTAAAAAGGTGCTCCATACTGCCACTCAGTGGGATTCCTCAGGAGTAACGCAGAAAGTCATTTTGTGTAACAAACTATTACAATATACAATTTCTTGCATAGTATTCATTGATTACTATGTTCAATGATCTGTTGGTTACAGGATAGTGATATTTCTAGGTTTTACAAAGTGATATCAGTACAGTGTCAGTTATCTCTACTTGTACAACCAACTACAAAATCTGATGAGTGTATGTTTTGCGTTCAATGTAACTGCTCTTACAGTTGCTATATCATGCTTTTATATGGTTGAGTAGATATGTAATGAAACGAAGCCACCTTCTATACAAGTATAGTAAAAAGGTGCTCCATACTGCCACTCAGTGGGATTCCTGAGGAGTAACGCAGAAAGTCATTTTGTGTAACGAACTATTACAATTTACAATCCAATGTATTTCTTGTATAGTATTCATTGATTACTCTTCTGTGATCTCTTGGTTAGAAAACAGTGATATTTCTAGGTTTTAGAAAGTGGTATCAGTACAGTGTCAGTTATCATTCCTTGTACAAGCAACTTCACAATCTGATGAATGTATCTCTTGCATTCAATGTAACTGCTTTTACCGTTGCTATATCATGCTTTTTATGGCTGATTACATATACAATGAAATGAAGCCACCCTCTCTACAGCTAGAGGAAAAAGGTGCTCCATACTGCCACTCAGTGGGATTCCTCGGGAGTAACACAGAAAATCATTTTTTGTAACAAACTATTAAAATTTACAATCCAATATATTTCTTGAATAGTATTCATTGATTACTCTTCTGTGATCTCTTGGTTAGACAAAAGTGAAATTTCTACGTTTTACAAAGTGATATCAATACAGTCTCAGTTATCACTCCTTGTACAACCAACTTCAAAATCTGATGAATGTATCTCTTGCATTCAATGTAACTGCTCTTACAGTTGATATATCATGCTTTTACATGATTGAGTACATATACAATGAAATGAAGCCACCTTCTATACAACTATAGTAAAAAGGTGCTCCATACTGCCACTCAGTGGGATTCCTCGGGAGTAATGCAGAAAGTCATTTTGTGTAATAAACTATTACAATTTACAATCTAATGTATTTCTTGTATAGTATTCATTGATTACTCTTGTGTGATCTCTTGGTTAGACAACAGTGAAATTTCTACGTTTTACAAAGTGATATCAGTACAGTGTCAGTTATCACTCCTTGTACAACCAACTTCACAATCTGATGAATGTATCTCTTGCATTCCATGTAACTGTTTTTACTGTTGCTATATCATGCTTTTTATGGTTGAGTACATATACAATGAAATGAAGCCACCCTTTATACAGCTAGAGGAAAAAGGTGCTCCATACTGCCACTCAGTGGGATTCCTCAGGAGTAACACAGAAAATCATTTTGTGTAACAAACTACTAAAATTTACAATCCAATATATTTCTTGAATAGTATTCATTGTTTACTCTTCTGTGATCTCTTGGTTAGACAAAAGTGAAATTTCTACGTTTTACAAAGTTATATCAATACAGTCTCAGTTATCACTCCTTGTACAATCAACTTCAAAATCTGATGAATGTATGTCTTGCATTCAATGTAACTGCTCTTACAGTTGTCATATCATGCTTTTTCATGATTGAGTACATATACAATGAAATGAAGCCACCTTCTATACAACTATAGTAAAAAGGTGCTCCATACTGCCACTCAGTGGGATTCCTCGGGAGTAACGCAGAAAGTCATTTTGTGTAACAAACTATTACAATATACATTTTCTTGTATAGTATTCATTGATTACTCTTTTCTGTGATCTGTTGGTTACAGGATAGTGATATTTCTACGTTTTACAAAGTGATATCAGTACAGTGTCGGTTATCACTCCTTGTACAACCAACTTCAAAATCTGATGAATGTATGTCTTGCATTTAATGTAACTGCTCTTAAAATTGCTATATCATGCTTTTATCTGGTTGAGTACATATACAATGAAACGAAGCCACCTTCTATACAACTATAGCAAAAAGGTGCTCCATACTGCCACTCAGTGGGATTCCTCAAGAGTAACGCAGAAAGTCATTTTGTGTAACAAACTATTACAATTTACAATCCAATGTATTTCTTGGATAGTATTCATTGATTACTCTTCTGTGAATTCTTGGTTAGACAACAGTGAAATTTCTACGTTTTACAAAGTGATATCAGTACAGTGTCAGTTATCACTCCTTGTACAACCAACTTCAAAATCTGATGAATGTATCTCTTGCATTCAATGTAACTGCTCTTACTGTGGCTATATCATGCTTTTATATGGTTGAGTACATATACAATGAAATGAAGCCACCTTCTATACAGCTGGAGGAAAAAGGTGCTCCATACTGCCACTCAGTGGGATTCCTCGGGAGTAACGCAGAAAGTCATTTTGTGTAACAAACTATTACAATATACAATTTCTTGTATAGTATTCATTGATTACTCTTTTCAATGATCTTTTGGTTACAGGATAGTGATATTTCTAGGTTTTACAAAGTGATATCAGTACAGGGTCAGTTATCACTCCTTGTACAAACAACTTCAAAATCTGATGAATGTATCTCTGCCATTCAATGTAACTGCTCTTACATTTGCTATATCATGCTTTTATATGGTTGAGTACATATACAATGAAATGAAGCCACCTTCTATACAACTATAGCAAAAAGGTGCTCCATACTGCCACTCAGTGGGATTCCTCGGGAGTAACGCAGAAAGTCATTTTGTGTAACAAACTATTACAATTTACAATCCAATGTATTTCTTGTATAGTATTCATTGATTACTCTTCTGTGAACTCTTGGTTAGACAACAGTGAAATTTCTACGTTTTACAAAGTGATATCAGTACAGTGTCAGTTATCACTCCTTGTACAACCAACTTCAAAATCTGATGAATGTATCTCTTGCATTCAATGTAATTGCTCTTACAGTTGATATATCTTGATTTTATATGCTTGAGTACATATACTATTAAATGAAGCCACCTTCTATACAACTACAGTAAAAAGGTGCTCCATACTGCCACTCAGTGGGATTCCTCGGGAGTAACACAGAAAGTCATTTTGTGTAACAAACTATTACAATTTACAATCCAATGTATTTCTTGTATAGTATTCGTTGATTACTCTTCTGCGATCGCTTGGTTAGACAACAGTGAAATTTCTAGGTTTTCCAACGTGATATCAATACAGTGTCAGTAATCACTCCTTGTACAAACAACTTCAAAATCTGATGAACGTATCTCTTGCATTCAATGTAACTGCTCTTACAGTTGCTATATCATGCTTTTATATGGTTGAGTACATATACAATGAAATGAAGCCACCTTCTATACAACTATAGTAAAAAGCAGCTCCATACTGCCACTCAGTGGGATTCCTCGGGAGTAACGCAGAAAGTCATTTTGTGTAACAAACTATTACAATATATAATTTCTTGTATAGTATTCATTGATTACTCTTTTCAATGATCTGTTGGTTACAGGATAGTGATATTTCTAGGTTTTACAAAGTGATTTTAAGTACAGTGTCAGTTATCACTCCTTGTACAAACAACTTCAAAATCTGATGAATGTATCTCTGGCATTCAATGTAACTGCTCTTACAGTTGCTATATTATGCTTTTATATGGTTGAGTACATATACAATGAAATGAAGCCACCTTCTATACAACTATAGTAAAAAGGAGCTCCATACTGCCACTCAGTGGGATTCCTCGGGAGTAACGCAGAAAGTCATTTTGTGTAACAAACTATTACAATATATAATTTCTTGTATAGTATTCATTGATTACTCTTTTCAATGATCTGTTGGTTACAGGATAGTGATATTTCTAGGTTTTACAAAGTGATATCAGTACAGTGTCAGTTATCACTCCTTGTACAACCAACTTCAAAATCTGATGAATGTATCTCTGGCATTCAATGTAACTCTTCTTACAGTTGCTCTATCATGCTTTTATATGGTTGAGTACATATACAATGAAATGAAGCCACCTTCTATACAACTATAGCAAAAAGGTGCTCCATACTGCCACTCAGTGGGATTCCTCGGGAGTAACGCAGAAAGTTATTTTGTGTAACAAACTATTACAATTTACAATCCAATGTATTTCTTGTATAGTATTCATTGATTACTCTTCTGTGAACTCTTGGTTAGACAACAGTGAAATTTCTACGTTTTACAAAGTGATATCAGTACAGTGTCAGTTATCACTCCTCGTACAAAGAGCTTCAAAATCTGATGAATGTATCTCTGGCATTCAATGTAACTGCTCTTACAGTTGCTATATCATGCTTTTATATGGTTGAGTACATATACAATGAAATGAAGACACCTTCTATACAACTATAGCAAAAAGGAGCTCCATACTGCCACTCAGTGGGTTTCCTCGGGAGTAACGCAGAAAGTCATTTTGTGTAACAAACTATTATAATTTACAATCCAATGTATTTCTTGTATAGTATTCATTGATTACTCTTCTGTGAACTCTTGGTTAGACAACAGTGAAATTTCTACGTTTTACAAAGTGATATCAGGACAGTGTCAGTTATCACTCCTTGTACAACCAACTTCAAAATCTGATTAATATATCTCTTGCATTCAATGTAACTGCTCTTACAGTTGCTATATCATGCTTTTATATGGTTGAGTACATATACAATGAAATGAAGCCACCTTCTATACAACTATAGTAAAAAGGTGTTCCATACTTCCACTCAGTGGGATTCCTCGTGAGTAACGCAGAAAGTCATTTTGTGTAACAAATTATTACAATATACAATTTCTTGTATAGTATTCATTGGTTACTCTTTTCAATGATCTGTTGGTTACAGGATAGTGATATTTGTAGGTTTTACAAAGTGATATCAGTACAGTGTCAGTTATCACTCCTTGTACAAACAACTTCAAAATCTGATGAATGTATCTCTGGCATTCAATGTAACTGCTCTTACAGTTGCTATATCATGCTTTTATATGTTTGAGTCCATATACAATGAAATGAAGCCACCTTCTATACAACTATAGCAAAAAGGTGCTCCATACTGCCACTCAGTGGGATTCCTCGGGAGTAACGCAGAAAGTCATTTTGTGTAACAAACTATTACAATTTACAATCCAATGTATTTCTTGTATAGTATTCATTGATTACTCTTATGTGAACTCTTTGTTAGACAACAGTGAAATTTCTAGGTTTTACAAAGTGATATCAGTACAGTGTCAGTTATCACTCCTTGTACAAACAACTTCAAAATCTGATGAATGTATCTCTGGCATTCAATGTAACTGCTCTTACAGTTGCTATATCATGCTTTTATATGGCTGAGTACATATACAATGAAATGAAGCCACCTTCTATACAACTATAGCAAAAAGGTGCTCCATACTGCCACTCAGTGGGATTCCTCGGGAGTAACGCAGAAAGTCATTTTGTGTAACAAACTATTACAATTTACAATCCAATGTATTTCTTGAATAGTATTCATTGATTACTCTTGTGTGATCTCTTGGTTAGACAACAGTGAAATTTCTACGTTTTACAATGTGATATCAATACAGTCTCAGTTATCACTCCTTGTACAACCAACTTCAAAATCTGATGAATGTATGTCTTGCATTCAATGTAACTGCTCTTACAGTTGCTATATCATGCTTTTATATGGTTGAGTACATATACTATGAAATGAAGCCACCTTCTATACAACTATTGTAAAAACGTGCTCCATACTGCCACTCAGTGGGATTCCTTGGGAGTAACGCAGAAAGTCATTTTGTGTAACAAACTATTACAATATACAATTTCTTGTATAGTATTCATTGATTACTCTGTTCAATGATCTGTTGGTAACAGGATAGTGATATTTCTAGGTTTTACAAAGTGATATCAGTACAGTGTCAGTTATCACTACTTGTGCAACCAACTACAAAATCTGATGAGTGTATGTTTTGCTTTCAATGTAACTGCTCTTACAGTTGTCATATCATGCTTTTTCATGATTGAGTACATATACAATGAAATGAAGCCACCTTCTATACAACTATAGTAAAAAGGTGCTCCATACTGCCACTCAGTGGGATTCCTCGGGAGTAACGCAGAAAGTCATTTTGTGTAACAAACTATTACAATATACATTTTCTTGTATAGTATTCATTGATTACTCTTTTCTGTGATCTGTTGGTTACAGGATAGTGATATTTCTACGTTTTACAAAGTGATATCAGTACAGTGTCGGTTATCACTCCTTGTACAACCAACTTCACTATCTGATGAATGTATCTCTTGCATTCAATGTAACTGCTTTTACTGTTGCTATATCATGCTTTTTATGGTTGAGTACATATACAATGAAATGAAGCCACGCTTTATACAGCTAGAGGAAAAAGGTGCTCCATACTGCCACTCAGTGGGATTCCTCGGGAGTAACACAGAAAATCATTTTGTGTAACAAACTATTAAAATTTACAATCCAATATATTTCTTGAATACTATTCATTGATTACTCTTCTGTGATCTCTTGGTTAGACAAAAGTGAAATTTGTACGTTTTACAAAGTTATATCAATGCAGTCTCAGTTATCACTCCTTGTACAACCAAGTTCAAAATCTGATGAATGTATGTCTTGCATTCAATGTAACTGCTCTTACAGTTGATATATTATGCTTTTACATGATTGAGTACATGTACAATGAAATGAAGCCACCTTCTATACAACTATAGTAAAAAGGTGCTCCATACTGCCACTCAGTGGGATTCCTCGGGAGTAACGCAGAAAGTCATTTTGTGTAACAAACTATTACAATATACATTTTCTTGTATAGTATTCATTGATTACTCTTTTCAGTGATCTGGTGGTTACAGGATAGTGATATTTCTAGGTTTTACAAAGTGATATCAGTACAGTGTCGGTTATCACTCCTTGTACAACCAACTTCAAAATCTGATGAATGTATGTCTTGCATTTAATGTAACTGCTCTTACAGTTGCTATATCATGCTTTTATATGGTTGAGTACATATACAATTAGATGAAGCCACCTTCTATACAACTATAGTAAAAAGGTGCTCCATACTGCCACTCAGTGGGATTCCTCGGGAGTAACGGAGAAAGTCATTTTGTGTAACAAACTATTACAATATACAATTCCTTGTATAGTATTCATTGATTACTCTTTTCAGTGACCTGTTGGTTACAGGATAGTGATATTTCTAGGTTTTACAAAGTGATATCAGTACAGTGTCAGTTATCACTCCTTGTATAAGTAACTTCAAAATCTGATGAATGTATCCCTTGCATTCAATGTAATTGCTCTTACAGTTGCTATATCATGCTTTTATATGGTTGAGTACATATACAATGAAATGAAGCCACCTTCTATACAACTATAGTAAAAAGGTGCTCCATACTGCCACTCAGTAGGATTCTTCGGGAGTAACGCAGAAAGTCATTTTGCGTAACAAACTATTACAATTTACAATCCAATGTATTTCTTGTATAGTATTCGTTGATTACTCTTCTGCGATCGCTTGGTTAGACAACAGTGAAATTTCTAGGTTTTCCAACGTGATATCAATACAGTGTCAGTAATCACTCCTTGTACAACCAACTTCAAAATCTGATGGCTCCATACTGCCACTCAGTGGGATTCCTCGGGAGTAACGCAGAAAGTCATTTTGTGTAACAAACTATTACAATATATAATTTCTTGTATAGTATTCATTGATTACTCTTTTCAATGATCTGTTGGTTACAGGATAGTGATATTTCTAGGTTTTACAAAGTGATTTTAAGTACAGTGTCAGTTATCACTCCTTGTACAAACAACTTCAAAATCTGATGAATGTACCTCTGCCATTCAATGTAACTACTCTTACAGTTGCTATATCATGCTTTTATATGGTTGAGTACATATACAATGAAATGAAGCCACCTTCTATACAACTATAGCAAAAAGGTTCTCCATACTGCCACTTAGTGGGATTCCTTGGGAGTAACGCAGAAAGTCATTTTGTGTAACAAACTATTACAATTTACAATCCAATGCATTTCTTGTATAGTATTCATTGATTACTCTTCTGTGAACTCTTGGTTAGACAACAGTGAAATTTCTACGTTTTGCAAAGTGATATCAGTACAGTGTCAGTTATCACTCCTTGTACAAAGAACTTCAAAATCTGATGAATGTATCTCTGGCATTCAATGTAACTGCTCTTACCGTTGCTATATCATGCTTTTATATGGTTGAGTACATATACAATTAAATGAAGCCACCTTCTATACAACTACAGTAAAAAGGTGCTCCATACTGCCACTCAGTGGGATTCCTCGGGAGTAACGCAGAAAGTCATTTTGTGTAACAAACTATTACAATTTACAATCCAATGTATTTCTTGTATAGTATTCATTGATTACTCTTCTGCGATCTCTTGGTTAGACAACAGTGAAATTTCTAGGTTTTACAACGTGATATCAATACAGTGTCAGTAATCACTCCTTGTACAACCAACTTCAAAATCTGATGAATGTATCTCTTGCATTCAATGTAACTGCTCTTACAGTTGCTATACCATGCTTTTATATGGTTGAGTACATATACAATGAAATGAAGCCACCTTCTATACAACTACAGTAAAAAGGTGCTCCATACTGCCACTCACTGGGATTCCTCGGGAGTAACGCAGAAAGTCATTTTGTGTAACAAACTATTACAATTTACAATCCAATGTATTTCTTGTATAGTATTCGTTGATTACTCTTCTGCGATCGCTTCGTTAGACAACAGTGAAATTCCTAGGTTTTCCAACGTGATATCAATACAGTGTCAGTAATCACTCCTTGTACAACCAACTTCAAAATCTGATGAACGTATCTCTTGCATTCAATGTAACTGCTCTTACAGTTGCTATCTCATGCTTTTATATGGTTGAGTACATATACAATGAAATGAAGCCACCTTCTATACAACTATAGTAAAAAGGAGCTCCATACTGCCACTCAGTGGGATTCCTCGGGAGTAACGCAGAAAGTCATTTTGTGTAACAAACTATTACAATATATAATTTCTTGTATAGTATTCATTGATTATTCTTTTCAATGATCTGTTGGTTACAGGATAGTGATATTTCTAGGTTTTACAAAGTGATATCAGTACAGTGTCAGTTATCACTCCTTGTACAAACAACTTCAAAATCTGATGAATGTATCTCTGCCATTCAATGTAACTGCTCTTACAGTTGCTATATCATGCTTTTATATGGTTGAGTACATATACAATGAAATGAAGCCACCTTCTATACAACTATAGCAAAAAGGTGCTCCATACTGCCACTTAGTGGGATTCCTCGGGAGTAACGCAGAAAGTCATTTTGTGTAACAAACGATTACAATTTACAATCCAATGTATTTCTTGGATAGTATTCATTGATTACTCTTCTGTGAACTCTTGGTTAGACAACAGTGAAATTTCTACGTTTTACAAAGTGATATCAGTACAGTGTCAGTTATCACTCCTTGTACAAAGAACTTCAAAATCTGATGAACGTATCTCTGGCATTCAGTGGAACTGCTCTTACCGTTGCTATATCATGCTTTTATATGGTTGAGTACATATACAATTAAATGAAGCCACCTTCTATACAACTACAGTAAAAAGGTGCTCCATACTGCCACTCAGTGGGATTCCTCGGGAGTAACGCAGAAAGTCATTTTGTGTAACAAACTATTACAATTTACAATCCAATGTATTTCTTGTATAGTATTCATTGATTACTCTTCTGCGATCTCTTGGTTAGACAACAGTGAAATTTCTAGGTTTTACAACGTTATATCAATACAGTGTCAGTAATCACTCCTTGTACAACCAACTTCAAAATCTGATGAATGTATCTCTTGCATTCAATGTAACTGCTCTTACAGTTGCTATATCATGCTTTTATATGGTTGAGTACATATTTAATGAAATGAAGCCACCTTCTATACAACTACAGTAAAAAGGTGCTCCATACTGCCACTCAGTGGGATTCCTCGGGAGTAACGCAGAAAGTCATTTTGTGTAACAAACTATTACAATTTACAATCCAATGTATTTCTTGTATAGTATTCGTTGATTACTCTTCTGCGATCGCTTGGTTAGACAACAGTGAAATTTCTAGGTTTTCCAACGTAATATCAATACAGTGTCAGTAATCACTCCTTGTACAACCAACTTCAAAATCTGATGAACGTATCTCTTGCATTCAATGTAACTGCTCTTACGGTTGCTATATCATGCTTTTATATGGTTGAGTACATATACAATGAAATGAAGCCACCTTCTATACATCTATAGTAAAAAGGAGCTCCATACTGCCACTCAGTGGGATTCCTCGGGAGTAACGCAGAAAGTCATTTTGTGTAACAAACTATTACAATATATAATTTCTTGTGTAGTATTCATTGATTACTCTTTTCAATGATCTGTTGGTTACAGGATAGTGATATTTCTAGGTTTTACAAAGTGATATCAGTACAGTGTCAGTTATCACTCCTTGTACAACCAACTTCAAAATCTGATGAATGTATCTCTGGCATTCAATGTAACTCTTCTTACAGTTGCTATATCATGCTTTTATATGGTTGAGTACATATACAATGAAATGAAGCCACCTTCTATACAACTATAGCAAAAAGGTGCTCCATACTGCCACTCAGTGGGATTCCTCGGGAGTAACGCTGAAAGTTATTTTGTGTAACAAACTATTACAATTTACAATCCAATGTATTTCTTGTATAGTATTCATTGATTACTCTTCTGTGAACTCTTGGTTAGACAACAGTGAAATTTCTACGTTTTAAAAGTGATATCAGTACAGTGTCAGTTATCACTCCTTGTACAAAGAACTTCAAAATCTGATGAATGTATCTCTTGCGTTCAATGTAACTGCTCTTACAGTTGCTATATCATGCTTTTATATGGTTGAGTACATATACAATGAAATGAAGCCACCTTCTATACAACTATAGCAAAAAGGTGCTCCATACTGCCACTCAGTGGGATTCCTCGGGAGTAACGCAGAAAGTCATTTTGTGTAACAAACTATTACAATTTACAATCCAATGTATTTCTTTTTTTTTGTAAAGAAATTTTTATTTTTCCAAAAAAAAAACATCGAAAATAATACATTTAACCTTATACAAATCCCTTTTTCCATATTAGATAACATTTTGTTCCATTTGTACATTCTATTTTTATCTTGTTTTGGTGGTTTCCCACCACATCTGAAGCATAACACATTTTCCATTTTATTCAAAATAGTAATACTTATATCTATGTTTCGTTTCTGGTAACGGTTATATAGCTTTAAAATACTTATACTTATACACCAATTCTTATTTTCTATACTCTTATGTATTTCTAAATAAAAACAGTTTCATTGTCTAATTTTAACTAAAACATTCATATAATATATTTCTATTCCTTTATGCTATTATAACCATGTATAGATATAGTTTTTCATATCCCAATACTTTTCAACATATTCTTTCAAATCTTTCCAGTCTTCCAGAAAGGTCTCTGAGTAGAGATTATTCAATTTTCTAGTCCACTTATCCATTTCAGCCATATATAACAGTTTTTTCAACCATTCCCACACCTCTGGTATTTTTTCATTTTTCCAGTTTTGTGCATACACCATTCTTGCTGTTGTAATCATATACCATATTATTGTCCTTTTCTTTACATTTATCTCTTCTAGTTTAAGTCCTAGCAATAACATTTCAGGCAACTTCTTAAATGTACATTTCAAGATTTTTTCCATTTCTGCATGTATTTTTGACCAATAAGTCTTTGCTTTATCACAAGTCCACCACATATGATAAAAAGACCCTTCTTTCTTTTTACACTTCCAACATTTGTTAGACATATTTTGACCAATATTTGCAATTTTTTTTGGTGTCATATACCATCTATACATCATTTTAAAACAATTTTCTTTTAAGTTATAACACGTAGATATACTCATAGCATTTTTCCATAAAAATTCCCAAGATTCCATTTCAATGTCTTTGTTAAAGTTTATCGCCCATTTTACCATTTGTTCTTTTACCATTTCATCAGCATTAAACCATTTTAGCAAGACTTTATACATTTTAGAAATCATTTTTTTCCCACCTTCCTCCCAAACTTGTTCTATTTCATTATTTTTTCCCCTGAAACCGTGTTTTTTATCACTTCTATACAAGTCATATATTTGTCTATATCTTAACCAACCATAATCAAAATCAATCTGATGCTGCTCCTTCAGTTTGAAATCCTTGCCATGTCTTATTAATAAGTCTCTATACTTCAGCCAATCTTGTCCTTTATATCTTGATATTGGATGTAAGACTTCTGCGGGTACAATCCACATGGGTATCTCTTCTGAAAAAAAGTTTTTATATCTTGTCCACGTATCCATTAGTGTTCTTCTCAAATAATGATGTTTAAACATATTGTCCATTTTTGTTTTGCCATAATACAAATATGCATGCCACCCAAATCTACAATCATGACCTTCCAGGGACAATAACATTCTATCTTGTAACATAGTCCATGCCCCTACCCAGGTCAAACATATTGCATCATGGTATAACCTTAGATTTGGTAGTTGAAACCCTCCTCTTTCTTTGGCATCACACATTATTTTCATCTTAATTCTTGGTTTTTTCCCTCCCCACACAAATTTAGACAGCTCCTTCTGCCAACATTTGAATGTTTTTACATCTTTCACAATTGGAATAGTTTGAAACAAAAACATTAATCGTGGTAACACATTCATCTTGACCACCGCAATTCTACCCAGCAATGACAAATTCAATACATTCCACTTTTTAATATCCTGCATAATTTGCAACCATAATTTTTCATAATTATTTTTATAAAGATCAATATTTTTCATAGTTAGGTTTACACCCAAATATTTTGTCTTTTTCACCACCTCACATTCTGTAAGTTTTTGTAACTCGTTTTGTTTCTTATTTGACATATTTTTGCACATTACTTTCGATTTGTTTTTATTTACATAAAATCCTGCTAAGTCACCAAACTCTTTTACTCTCTGTAACAAATGTGGTAATGTGGATAAGGGGTCTTCCACTATAAACATCACATCATCTGCAAAGGCCCTATATTTGAAAGAAAAACCTTTAGTTGTTAAGCCTTTAATATCTTTGTCTTCCTTCACATTTAACAGTAGAACTTCTAAAATCCAAATAAATAGCAGCGGCGAAAGCGGGCATCCTTGTCTTGTTCCTTTTTCAACTTTAAAATCGTCTGTCTTTTCAGTATTAATTATTATTGAGGATTTCTGTTCTTTATATATTGCTTTAATGAAGTTAAGCATATATTCACCGATCTCAAGATGTTCTAAAACTTCAAACATAAAATCCCAGTTTAAATTATCAAACGCTTTCTCCGCATCTAAAAAGAAAAAGCCCACTTCCTTTTCAGGATGTTTGTCGTAATATTCTATAGCGTCCACTACTACTCTTAGATTGTCCCTTATTTGTCGATTAGGTAAGAACCCTGCTTGTTCTGTTTGTATAGTCTCTTTAAGGTGCTCTTTTAGTCTATCCGCTATAATCTTAGCAAAAATCTTATAATCATTATTCAGTAAAGAGATCGGTCTATAGTTCTTAACATTGGTCAAATCCTGATTTTCTTTCGGGATCAGTGAGATGGATGCATCTTTCCAGGTTTCTGGTACCTCTCCAGTAACTCTTATATTGTTCATCAATAGCAGTAACACCGGTGAAACTGACTCCTGTAACGTTTTGTAGAACTTCGCTGTAAATCCATCCGGTCCAGGTGCTTTACCTAATTTTGAGTCATTTATTGCATTTTTGATCTCTTGTAATGATACTGGATTATTAAATAGTTCTTTAATTTTCTCTGTTGGTTTTGGTAGCTTTAATGTTTGCAGGTATTCTTTAATCTTTCTTCTGTCTTTGTTTTCCTTCTTAAAAAGTTTTGCGTAGTATTTAAAAAATTCTCTTTTTATTCCTTTGTTATCTATTATCTCAATATTATCTCTTATCACTTTAGTGATAAATTTATTTTCACGTTTTTTCTTTAATTGCCATGCTAAGTATTTTCCGGGTTTATTTGCACCTTCAAATGCTTTTTGTTGAAGTTTTTTTAAGTTCCAGTACATCTCCTGGTTCAAAATGGCTTTTGCTTGGTCTTGTAGCATCCAAATTTCCTTTTGCAGTTTCTTTTTCCCTGGTTTCTTCTTCAGTTCTTCTTCCTTTGTTTTAATGGCTTGTAAAATATTTTCATATTGCTCTTTTTTCTTTTTATTATCTTTAGCATTTAACGATATCAATAGTCCTCTCATCACTGCTTTATATGCATCCCATACGGTTTGAATTTTAACTTCTTTCTGCATGTTTACTTGGAAGTATAGGTCTGTTTCTTCAAGTAATTTTTTAATTATTTCTTGATTATCTAATAAGTCCTCGTTTATTCTCCATCTCTTTTGTTTTTTAATCTGCCCAGCTGTCCATAAACACGGATTGTGATCTGAGATTATTCTGGGTAAAATTTCCACTTTTCTTGTCTTAAAGGTTAGGTTAGTAGTCATCCAAATCATGTCAATTCTTGAATGTGAGTCATGTCTGTTAGAGTAAAAGGTAAAGTCTTTTCCTTGTGGGTTAGCTTTCCTCCAAATATCTTCCAACTTTTCTTGTTTTATCAGTTCAAAAAAGTTTTTTGGAAGCTTCCCTAACGTCTCATCCTTTCTTTTAGAGCGCCTGTCTAGTTTATTATCTACAGTTCCGTTGAAATCTCCTAACATCATAATTTGATCATAGTTTACATTGTCCAATTCCATTTGAAGTTCTTTAAAAAAAATTTCTTTAGCTCCATTCGGAGCATAAATGTTCACAATCAAAGTTTTCACTCCTTGCAGTAAAATTTCAATAGCTAAATATCTTCCATCTTTGTCTTTGAATATTACTTTGGGTTCCAAATCTTTTTTGACATATGTTACAACACCATTTTTTTTATTGCTTGCTAAAGAATAAAATTCTTCTCCCAATTTTTTCCTTATTAAATATTTATGGTCTTGGTTTTTAAGATGAGCTTCTTGCAAGCAAATTATATTACATTTTTGTTTTTCCAACCAGTGACCTACCATTCTACGTTTTTGGGGTGAATTTAGTCCATTTACATTCCATGTAAGTATTTTGTAATCCATTTTGATATATTCTTAAATATCTCCAAAATCGTCTTTATTCTCTCCCAGGAATGCATACATTTCTTCTGTGCTTTTAATCACCACTCTGGAGCTGCCATAATAAAAACTTAGTCCTTGAGGTATTTCCCAACGAAATCTGATTTTTTTCTCCTTCAGTTTATCCGTCAGACGCTTGAATTTTTTCCTTTCTTGCAGTATTGCTCTAGGCAATTCTTTCATTACTATGATTTTCTTTCCATCTATTACAAAGGGGTCAGTAAAGCACTTCCTGTAGATTTGTTCTTTTGTTCTTTTCATTGTAAATTGGACAACCACGTCTCTTGGTATGTTTTTGTCTCTTGCATATGTAGAATTAACTCTATAAACAAGATCCATGTGTTCTTTAACAACTTCTTCCTGTTCTTGTAAAAAATCTGCTATTGCTTCTTGCATTCTTGTAAAAATATCCTCATTCAATTTTTCCTCAATCCCTCGAAATCTCAAGTGGTTTTGCATATCTTTATAATGCATCATCTTTTCCATCCTCTCGTTCTCTCTCATTGTCTTATGGGTGTTTTCTTCCAGTTCTTTTACTTTAGTTTCTATATCTTGTGTTCTTGTGGATAATTTTTGAAATTCTGCTTTTAATTCCATACAATTTTTATCTGCTTGAGCCGCTATATTATTCATTTTAACATTTACCTCTCCTATAGCGTCTAACATTTTCTTTTCCATTGCTTCCATAACAGCTAGTAGCTCTTTTTCTTTTTTTGCTGCCATTGTAGGAGAGGACCATGTGGCTGCTCTCGATCTTAGTCCTCGGTCCGTTTTGCCTCTTTAAAAGGATCGATTTTATCTTGTCTTCCAAATCAAACACCAATTAGTGCATTCAAACAAGCTAATCTTGCCAAGTCAAATTATGTTGGTTTCAGCCTTCTACGTTATATAATCTTTGAGATATTGCAGTTTAAAAATTTTATAAATCCAAAATGGCGGCCGCGACTTCTCTATGGTTAATGTCAAAGGTTATAGTCTTTTTACCTTGCTTCTGGCTTGCCGTAGTTTCCTTTTGTCCCTTCCTCTTCTTTACTTGTCTGCTCTCTGCACGTCACTTCCTGTTATGGTCTTTCTGGTCCGGCAGTATTTGGAGTCCCCTTTCTGGTCCGGCAGTATTTAGAGTCCCCTTTCTGGTCCGGCAGTATTTAGAGTCCCCTTTACCTTCTTCCGGTTCTTCTCCTTTTTCCTTCTTGTCTGCTCTTCTAGCCGTCACTTCCTGATTCAGTCCTCACGTCTTAATCTCGCGATGCTTGGTTCCCTTCTCCCTCTTTGTCTCGCGATGCTTGGCTTCCCCTCCCAACTCCTTTTAACCGCAGGAATGTTAAACAACTTGTTTTTTTGGCTTTTTAAGTTCAAATTCGGTTTTTTAGCACTTCAAAACTGCTCTCATCCAATCAACATCAGTCTATTGCTTCACCCGATCTGTTTTTCATCTTTCAAAACGCGGCAATGGTAAGGCAAAAAACTTTTTTCCGTTACCTTTTGTTGTTACTTCGCTTCAGATGTGGTCCCAACGTTTAAACTTTGTCTTCTTTGTTAAGGAATCAGGGGAATTGGAGGTTTTATGCTGAATTTTTCAGCTCAGCTCGGCTCCTTAGAGATACTCGCAAGAATCCTCTTCGGCTGCAGTGCTCAAGGTGTCGGAAAAGTCTCCTCCGAGACTTTCCCTTCACCGAGGTTGCTCAAACCTGGATTATATTGCTTGCTGGTCCTCACACTACCTGTGTGAGGTTGCGTCGGGTGGATTAACCCACCCAAGCTGTCAGGAAGAGCCGCTGTCCGCCTTGCGCATTTGCAAAGCGTGTCAGACCTCCATTCTCCCAACTGGAAACCCCAATCCAATGTATTTCTTGTATAGTATTCATTGATTACTCTTCTGTGAACTCTTGGTTAGACAACAGTGAAATTTCTACGTTTTACAAAGTGATATCAGGACAGTATCAGTTATCACTCCTTGTACAACCAACTTTAAAATCTGATGAATGTATCTCTTGCATTCAATGTAACTGCTCTTACAGTTGCTATATCATGCTTTTATATGGTTGAGTACATATACAATGAAATGAAGCCACCTTCTATACAAGTATAGTAAAAAGGTGCTCCATACTGCCACTCAGTGGGATTCCTCGGGAGTAACGCAGAAAGTCATTTTGTGTAACAAACTATTGCAATATATAATTTCTTGTATAGTATTCATTGATTACTCTTTTCAATGATCTGTTGGTTACAGGATAGTGATATTTCTAGGTTTTACAAAGTGATATCAGTACAGTGTCAGTTATCACTCCTTGTACAAACAACTTCAAAATCGGATGAATGTATCTCTGGCATTCAATGTAACTGCTCTTACAGTTGCTATATCATGCTTTTATATGGTTGAGTACATATACAATGAAATGAAGCCACCTTCTATACAACTATAGCAAAAAGGTGCTCCATACTGCCACTCAGTGGGATTCCTCGGGAGTAACGCAGAAAGTCATTTTGTGTAACAAACTATTAAAATTTACAATCCAATGTATTTCTTGTATAGTATTCATTGATTACTCTTCTGCGATCTCTTGGTTAGACAACAGTGAAATTTCTAGGTTTTACAAAGTGATATCAGTACAGTGTCAGTTATCACTCCTTGTACAACCAACTTCAAAATCTGATGAATGTATCTCTGGCATTCAATGTAACTCTTCTTACAGTTGCTATATCATGCTTTTATATGGTTGAGTACATATACAATGAAATGAAGCCACCTTCTATACAACTATAGCAAAAAGGTGCTCCATACTGCCACTCAGTGGGATTCCTCGGTAGTAACGCAGAAAGTTATTTTGTGTAACAAACTATTACAATTTATAATCCAATGTATTTCTTGTATAGTATTCATTGATTACTCTTCTGTGAACTCTTGGTTAGACAACAGTGAAATTTCTACGTTTTAAAAGTGATATCAGTACAGTGTCAGTTATCACTCCTTGTACAAAGAACTTCAAAATCTGATGAATGTATGTCTGGCATTCAATGTAACTGCTCTTACAGTTGCTATATCATGCTTTTATATGGTTGAGTACATATACAATGAAATGAAGCCACCTTCTATACAACTATAGCAAAAAGGTGCTCCATACTGCCACTCAGTGGGATTCCTCGGGAGTAACGCAGAAAGTCATTTTGTGTAACAAACTATTACAATTTACAATCCAATGTATTTCTTGTATAGTATTCATTGATTACTCTTCTGTGAACTCTTGGTTAGACAACAGTGAAATTTCTACGTTTTACAAAGTGATATCAGGACAGTGTCAGTTATCACTCCTTGTACAACCAACTTTAAAATCTGATGAATGTATCTCTTGCATTCAATGTAACTGCTCTTACAGTTGCTATATCATGCTTTTATATGGTTGAGTACATATACAATGAAATGAAGCCACCTTCTATACAAGTATAGTAAAAAGGTGCTCCATACTGCCACTCAGTGGGATTCCTCGGGAGTAACGCAGAAAGTCATTTTGTGTAACGAACTATTACAATATATAATTTCTTGTATAGTATTCATTGATTACTCTTTTCAATGATCTGTTGGTTACAGGATAGTGATATTTCTAGGTTTTACAAAGTGATATCAGTACAGTGTCAGTTATCACTCCTTGTACAAACAACTTCAAAATCGGATGAATGTATCTCTGGCATTCAATGTAACTGCTCTTACAGTTGCTATATCATGCTTTTATATGGTTGAGTACATATACAATGAAATGAAGCCACCTTCTATACAACTATAGCAAAAAGGTGCTCCATACTGCCACTCAGTGGGATTCCTCGGGAGTAACGCAGAAAGTCATTTTGTGTAACAAACTATTACAATTTACAATCCAATGTATTTCTTGTATAGTATTCATTGATTACTCTTCTGCGATCTCTTGGTTAGACAACAGTGAAATTTCTAGGTTTTACAATGTGATATCAATACAGTGTCAGTAATCACTCCTTGTACAACCAACTTCAAAATCTGATGAATGTATCTCTTGCATTCAATGTAACTGCTCTTACAGTTGCTATATCATGCTTTTATATGGTTGAGTACATATACAATGAAATGAAGCCACCTTCTATACAGCTACAGTAAAAAGGTGCTCCATACTGCCACTCAGTGGGATTCCTCGGGAGTAACGCAGAAAGTCATTTTGTGTAACAAACTATTACAATTTACAATCCAATGTATTTCTTGTATAGTATTCGTTGATTACTCTTCTGCGATCGCTTGGTTAGACAACAGTGAAATTTCTAGGTTTTTCAACGTGATATCAATACAGTGTCAGTAATCACTCCTTGTACAACCAACTTCAAAATCTGATGAACGTATCTCTTGCATTCAATGTAACTGCTCTTACAGTTGCTATATCATGCTTTTATATGGTTGAGTACATATACAATGAAATGAAGCCACCTTCTATACAACTATAGTAAAAAGGAGCTCCATACTGCCACTCAGTGGGATTCCTCGGGAGTAACGCAGAAAGTCATTTTGTGTAACAAACTATTACAATTTACAATCCAATGTATTTCTTGTATAGTATTCGTTGATTACTCTTCTGCGATCGCTTGGTTAGACAACAGTGAAATTTCTAGGTTTTCCAACATGATATCAATACAGTGTCAGTAATCACTCCTTGTACAACCAACTTCAAAATCTCATGAACGTATCTCTTGCATTCAATGTAACTGCTCTTACAGTTGCTATATCATGCTTTTATATGGTTGAGTACATATACAATGAAATGAAGCCACCTTCTATACAACTATAGTAAAAAGGAGCTCCATACTGCCACTCAGTGGGATTCCTCGGGAGTAACGCAGAAAGTCATTTTGTGTAACAAACTATTACAATATATAATTTCTTGTATAGTATTCATTGATTACTCTTTTCAATGATCTGTTGGTTACAGGATAGTGATATTTCTAGGTTTTACAAAGTGATTTTAAGTACAGTGTCAGTTATCACTCCTTGTACAAACAACTTCAAAATCTGATGAATGTATCTCTGGCATTCAATGTAACTGCTCTTACAGTTGCTATATCATGCTTTTATATGGTTGAGTACATATACAATGAAATGAAGCCACCTTCTATACAACTATAGTAAAAAGGAGCTCCATACTGCCACTCAGTGGGATTCCTCGAGAGTAACGCAGAAAGTCATTTTGTGTAACAAACGATTACAATATACAATTTCTTGTATAGTATTCATTCATTACTCTTTTCAATGATCTGTTGGTTACAGGATAGTGATATTTCTAGGTTTTACAAAGTGATATCAGTACAGTGTCAGTTATCACTCCTTGTACAAACAACTTCAAAATCTGATGAATGTATCTCTGGCATTCAATGTAACTGCTCTTACAGTTGCTATATCATGCTTTTATATGGTTGAGTACATATACAATGAAATGAAGCCACCATCTATACAAATATAGCAAAAAGTTGCTCCATACTGCCACTCAGTGGGATTCCTCGGGAGTAACGCAGAAAGTCATTTTGTGTAACAAACTATTACAATTGACAATCCAATGCATTTCTTGTATAGTATTCATTGATTACTCTTCTGTGAACTCTTGGTTAGACAACAGTGAAATTTCTACGTTTTACAAAGTGATATCAGTACAGTGTCAGTTATCACTCCTTGTACAAAGAACTTCAAAATCTGATGAATGTATCTCTGGCTCTCAATGTAACTGCTCTTACCGTTGCTATATCATGCTTTTATATGGTTGAGTACATATACAATGAAATGAAGCCACCTTCTATACAACTACAGTAAAAAGGTGCTCCATACTGCCACTCAGTGGGATTCCTGGGGAGTAACGCAGAAAGTCATTTTGTGTAACAAACTATTACAATTTACAATCCAATGTATTTCTTGTATAGTATTCATTGATTACTCTTCTGCGATCTCTTGGTTAGACAACAGTGAAATTTCTAGGTTTTACAACGTGATATCAATACAGTGTCAGTAATCACTCCTTGTACAACGAACTTCAAAATCTGATGAATGTATCTCTTGCATTCAATGTAACTGCTCTTACAGTTGCTATATCATGCTTTTATATGGTTGAGTACATATTTAATGAAATGAAGCCACCTTCTATACAACTACAGTAAAAAGGTGCTCCATACTGCCACTCAGTGGGATTCCTCGGGAGTAACGCAGAAAGTCATTTTGTGTAACAAACTATTACAATATATAATTTCTTGTATAATATTCATTGATTACTCTTTTCAATGATCTGTTGGTTACAGGATAGTGATATTTCTAGGTTTTACAAAGTGATATCAGTACAGTGTCAGTTATCACTCCTTGTACAACCAACTTCAAAATCTGATGAATGTATCTCTGGCATTCAATGTAACTCTTCTTACAGTTGCTATATCATGCTTTTATATGGTTGAGTACATATACAATGAAATGAAGCCACCTTCTATACAACTATAGCAAAAAGGTGCTCCATACTGCCACTCAGTGGGATTCCTCGAAAGTAACGCAGAAAGTTATTTTGTGTAACAAACTATTACAATTTACAATCCAATGTATTTCTTGTATAGTATTCATTGATTACTCTTCTGTGAACTCTTGGTTAGACAACAGTGAAATTTCTACGTTTTACAAAGTGATATCAGTACAGTGTCAGTTATCACTCCTTGTACAAAGAACTTCAAAATCTGATGAATGTATGTCTGGCATTCAATGTAACTGCTCTTACAGTTGCTATATCATGCTTTTATATGGTTGAGTACATATACAATGAAATGAAGCCACCTTCTATACAACTATAGCAAAAAGGTGCTCCATACTGCCACTCAGTGGGATTCCTCGGGAGTAACGCAGAAAGTCATTTTGTGTAACAAACTATTACAATTTACAATCCAATGTATTTCTTGTATAGTATTCATTGATTACTCTTCTGTGAACTCTTGGTTAGACAACAGTGAAATTTCTACGTTTTACAAAGTGATATCAGGACAGTGTCAGTTATCACTCCTTGTACAACCAACTTTAAAATCTGATGAATGTATCTCTTGCATTCAATGTAACTGCTCTTACAGTTGCTATATCATGCTTTTATATGGTTGAGTACATATACAATGAAATGAAGCCACCTTCTATACAAGTATAGTAAAAAGTTGCTCCATACTGCCACTCAGTGGGATTCCTCGGGAGTAACGCAGAAAGTCATTTTGTGTAACAAACTATTACAATATATAATTTCTTGTATACTATTCATTGATTACTCTTTTCAATGATCTGTTGGTTACAGGATAGTGATATTTCTACGTTTTACAAAGTGATATCAGTAAAGTGTCAGTTATCACTCCTTGTACAAACAACTTCAAAATCGGATGAATGTATCTCTGGCATTCAATGTAACTGCTCTTACAGTTGCTATATCATGCTTTTATATGATTGAGTACATATACAATGAAATGAAGCCACCTTCTATACAACTATAGCAAAAAGGTGCTCCATACTGCCACTCAGTGGGATTCCTCGGGAGTAACGCAGAAAGTCATTTTGTGTAACAAACTATTACAATATATAATTTCTTGTATAGTATTCATTGATTACTCTTTTCAATGATCTGTTGGTTACAGGATAGTGATATTTCTAGGTTTTACAACGTGATATCAATACAGTGTCAGTAATCACTCCTTGTACAACCAACTTCAAAATCTGATGAATGTATCTCTTGCATTCAATGTAACTGCTCTTACAGTTGCTATATCATGCTTTTATATGGTTGAGTACATATACAATGAAATGAAGCCACCTTCTATACAACTACAGAAAGTCACTCCTTGTACAACCAACTTCAAAATCTGATGAATGTATCTCTTGCATTCAATGTAACTGCTCTTACAGTTGCTATATCATGCTTTTATATGGTTGAGTACATATACAATGAAATGAAGCCACCTTCTATACAACTACAGAAAAATGCAGAAAGTCATTTTGTGTAACAAACTATTACAATTTACAATCCAATGTATTTCTTGTATAGTATTCATTGATTACTCTTCTGTGAACTCTTGGTTAGAGAACAGTGAAATTTCTACGTTTTACAAAGAGATATCAGGACAGTGTCAGTTATCACTCCTTGTACAACCAACTTTAAAATCTGATGAATGTATCTCTTGCATTCAATGTAACTGCTCTTACAGTTGCTATATCATGCTTTTATATGGTTGAGTACATATACAATGAAATGAAGCCACCTTCTATACAACTATAGCGAAAAGGTGCTCCATACTGCCACTCAGTACATTCATCAGATTTTGAAGTTGGTTGTACAAGGAGTGATAACTGACACTGTCCTGATATCACTTCGTAAAACGTAGAAATTTCACTGTTGTCTAACCAAGAATTCACAGAAGAGTAATCAATGAATACTATCCAAGAAATACATTGGATTGTAAATTGTAATAGTTTGTTACACAAAATGACTTTCTGCGTTACTCTCGAGGAATCCCACTGAGTGGCAGTATGGAGCTCCTTTTTGCTATAGTTGTATAGAAGGTGGCTTCATTTCATTGTATATGTACTCAACCATATAAAAGTATGATATAGCAACTGTAAGAGCAGTTACATTGAATGCAAGAGATACATTCATCAGATTTTGAAGTTGGTTGTACAAGGAGTGATAACTGACACTGTACTGATATCACTTTTTAAAACCTAGAAATATCACTATCCTGTAACCAACAGATCATTGAAAAGAGTAATCAATGAATACTACACAAGAAATTGTATATTGTAATAGTTTGTTACACAAAATGACTTTCTGCGTTACTCCCGAGGAATCCCACTGAGTGGCAGTATGGAGCACCTTTTTGCTATAGTTGTATAGAAGGTGGCTTCATTTCATTGTATATGTACTCAACCATATAAAATCAAGATATATCAACTGTAAGAGCAATTACATTGAATGCAAGAGATACATTCATCAGATTTTGAAGTTCTTTGTAAAAGGAGTGATAACTGACACTGTACTGATATCACTTTGTAAAACGTAGAAATTTCACTGTTGTCTAACCAAGGGTTCACAGAAGAGTAATCAATGAATACTATACAAGAAATACATTGGATTGTAAATTGTAATAGTTTATTACACAAAATGACTTTCTGCGTTACTCCCGAGGAATCCCACTGAGTGGCAGTATTGAGCACCTTTTTGCTATAGCTGTATAGAAGGTGGCTTCATTTCATTGTATATGTACTCAACCATATAAAAGCATGATATAGCAACTGTAAGAGCAGTTGCATTGAATGGCAGAGATACATTCATCAGATTTTGAAGTTGTTTGTACAAGGAGTGATAACTGACACTGTACTGATATCACTTTGTAAAACCTAGAAATATCACTATCCTGTAACCAACAGATCATTGAAAAGAGTAATAAATGAATACTATACAAGAAATTGTATATTTTAATAGTTTGTTACACAAAATGACTTTCTGCGTTACTCCCGAGGAATCCCACTGAGTGGCAGTATGGAGCACCTTTTTCCTCCAGCTGTATAGAAGGTGGCTTCATTAAATTGTATATGTACTCAACCATATAAAAGCATGATATAGCCACAGTAAGAGCAGTTCCATTGAATGCGAGAGATACATTCATCAGATTTTGAAGTTCTTTGTACAAGGAGTGATAACTGACACTGTACTGATATCACTTTGTAAAACGTAGAAATTTCACTGTTGTCTAACCAAGAGTTCACAGAAAAGTAATCAATGAATACTATACAAGAAATACATTGGATTGTAAATTGTAATAGTTTGTTACACAAAATGACTTTCTGCGTTACTCCCGAGGAATCCCACTGAGTGGCAGTATGGAGCACCTTTTTGCTATAGTTGTATAGAAGGTGGCTTCATTTCATTGTATATGTACTCAACCATATAAAAGCATGATATAGCAACTGTAAGTGCAGTTACATTGAGTGCCAGAGATACATTCATCAGATTTTGAAGTTGTTTGTACAAGGAGTGATAACTGACACTGTACTGATATCACTTTGTAAAACCTAGAAATATCACTATCCTGTAACCAACAGATCATTGAAAAGAGTAATCAATGAATACTATACAAGAAATTGTATATTGTAATAGTTTGTTACACAAAATGACTTTCTGCGTTACTCACGAGGAATCCCACTGAGTGGCAGTATGGAGCACCTTTTTACTATAGTTGTATAGAAGGTGGCTTCATTTAATTGTATATGTACTCAACCATATAAAAGCATGATATAGCAACTGTAAGAGCAGTTACATTGAATGCAAGAGATACATTCATCAGATTTTGAAGATGGTTGTACAAGGAGTGATAACTGACACTGTACTGATATCACTTTGTAAAACCTAGAAATATCACTATCCTGTAACCAACAGATCATTGAAAAGAGTAATCAATGAATACTATACAAGAAATTGTATATTGTAATAGTTTGTTACACAAAATGACTTTCTGCGTTACTCCCGAGGAATCCCACTGAGTGGCAGTATGGAGCTCCTTTTTACTATAGTTGTATAGAAGGTGGCTTCATTACATTGTATATGTACTCAACCATATAAAAGCATGATATAGCAACTGTAAGAGCAGTTACATTGAATGCCAGAGATACATTCATCAGATTTTGAAGTTGTTTGTACAAGGAGTGATAACTGACACTGTCCTGATATCACTTTGTAAAACGTAGAAATTTCACTGTTGTCTAACCAAGAGTTCACAGAAGAGTAATCAATGAATACTATACAAGAAATACATTGGATTGTAAATTGTAATAGTTTGTTACACAAAATGACTTTCTGCGTTACTCCCGAGGAATCCCACTGAGTGGCAGTATGGAGCACCTTTTTGCTATAGTTGTATAGAAGGTGGCTTCATTTCATTGAATATGTACTCAACCATATAAAAGCATGATATAGCAACTGTAAGAGCAGTTACATTGAATGCCAGACATACATTCATCAGATTTTGAAGTTCTTTGTAGAAGGAGTGATAACTGACACTGTACTGATATCACTTTGTAAAACGTAGAAATTTCACTGTTGTCTAACCAAGAGTTCACAGAAGAGTAATCAATGAATACTATACAAGAAATACATTGGATTGTAAATTGTAATAGTTTGTTACACAAAATGACTTTCTGCGTTACTCCCGAGGAATCCCACTGAGTGGCAGTATGGAGCACCTTTTTGCTATAGTTGTATAGAAGGTGGCTTCATTTCATTGTATATGTACTCAACCATATAAAAGCATGATATAGCAACTGTAAGTGCAGTTACATTGAGTGCCAGAGATACATTCATCAGATTTTGAAGTTGTTTGTACAAGGAGTGATAACTGACACTGTACTGATATCACTTTGTAAAACCTAGAAATATCACTACCCTGTAACCAACAGATCATTGAAAAGAGTAATCAATGAATACTATACAAGAAATTGTATATTGTAATAGTTTGTTACACAAAATGAGTTTCTGCGTTACTCCCGAGGAATCCCACTGAGTGGCAGTATGGAGCACCTTTTTACTATACTTGTATAGAAGGTGGCTTCATTTCATTGTATATGTACTCAACCATATAAAAGCATGATATAGCAACTGTAAGAGCAGTTACATTGAATGCCAGAGATACATTCATCAGATTTTGAAGTTGGTTGTACAAGGAGTGATAACTGACACTGTACTGATATCACTTTGTAAAACCTAGAAATATCACTATCCCGTAACCAACAGATCATTGAAAAGAGTAATCAATGAATACTATACAAGAAATTATATATTGTAATAGTTTGTTACACAAAATGACTTTCTGCGTTACTCCCGAGGAATCCCACTGAGTGGCAGTATGGAGCTCCTTTTTACTATAGTTGTATAGAAGGTGGCTTCATTTCATTGTATATGTACTCAACCATATAAAAGCATGATATAGCAACTGTAAGAGCAGTTACATTGAATGCCAGAGATACATTCATCAGATTTTGAAGTTGTTTGTACAAGGAGTGATAACTTACACTGTACTTAAAATCACTTTGTAAAACCTAGAAATATCACTATCCTTTAACCAACAGATCATTGAAAAGAGTAATTAATGAATACTATACAAGAAATTATATATTGTAATAGTTTGTTACACAAAATGACTTTCTGCGTTACTCCCGAGGAATCCCACTGAGTGGCAGTATGGAGCTCCTTTTTACTGTAGTTGTATAGAAGGTGGCTTCATTTCATTGTATATGTACTCAACCATATAAAAGCATGATATAGCAACCGTAAGAGCAGTTACATTGAATGCAAGCGATACGTTCATCAGATTTTGAAGTTGGTTGTACAAGGAGTGATTACTGACACTGTATTGATATCACGTTGGAAAACCTAGAAATTTCACTGTTGTCTAACCAAGCGATCGCAGAAGAGTAATCAACGAATACTATACAAGAAATACATTGGATTGTAAATTGTAATACTTTGTTACACAAAATGACTTTCTGCGTTACTCCCGAGGAATCCCACTGAGTGGCAGTATGGAGCACCTTTTTGCTATAGTTGTATAGAAGGTGGCTTCATTTCATTGTATATGTACTCAACCATATAAAAGCATGATATAGCAACTGCAAGTGCAGTTACATTGAGTGCCAGAGATACATTCATCAGATTTTGAAGTTGTTTGTACAAGGAGTGATAACTGACACTGTACTGATATCACTTTGTAAAACCTAGAAATATCACTATCCTGTAACCAACAGATCATTGAAAGAGTAATCAATGAATACTATACAAGAAATTGTATATTTTAAAAGTTTGTTACACAAAATGACTTTCTGCGTTACTCCCGAGGAATCCCACTGAGTGGAAGTATGGAGCACCTTTTTACTATACTTGTATAGAAGGTGGCTTCATTTCATTGTATATGTACTCAACCATATAAAAGCATGATATAGTAACTGTAAGAGCAGTTACATTGAATGCAAGAGATACATTCATCAGATTTTAAAGTTGGTTGTACAAGGAGTGATAACTGACACTGTCCTGATATCACTTTGTAAAACGTAGAAATTTCACTGTTGTCTAACCAAGAGTTCACAGAAGAGTAATCAATGAATACTATACAAGAAATACATTGGATTGTAAATTGTAATAGTTTGTTACACAAAATGACTTTCTGCGTTACTCCCGAGGAATCCCACTGAGTGGCAGTATGGAGCACCTTTTTGCTATAGTTGTATAGAAGGTGGCTTCATTTCATTGAATATGTACTCAACCATAAAAAAGCATGATATAGCAACTGTAAGAGCAGTTACATTGAATGCCAGACATACATTCATCAGATTTTGAAGTTCTTTCTACAAGGAGTGATAACTGACACTGTACTGATATCACTTTGTAAAACGTAGAAATTTCACTGTTGTCTAACCAAGAGTTCACAGAAGAGTAATCAATGAATACTATACAAGAAATACATTGGATTGTAAATTGTAATAGTTTGTTACACAAAATAACTTTCTGCGTTACTCCCGAGGAATCCCACTGAGTGGCAGTATGGAGCACCTTTTTGCTATAGTTGTATAGAAGGTGGCTTCATTTCATTGTATATGTACTCAACCATATAAAAGCATGATATAGCAACTGTAAGAAGAGTTACATTGAATGCCAGAGATACATTCATCAGATTTTGAAGTTGGTTGTACAAGGAGTGATAACTGACACTGTACTGATATCACTTTGTAAAACCTAGAAATATCACTATCCTGTAACCAACAGATCATTGAAAAGAGTAATCAATGAATACTATACAAGAAATTATATATTGTAATACTTTGTTACACAAAATGACTTTCTGCGTTACTCCCGAGGAATCCCACTGAGTGGCAGTATGGAGCTCCTTTTTACTATAGTTGTATAGAAGGTGGCTTCATTTCATTGTATATGTACTCAACCATATAAAAGCATGATATAGCAACTGTAAGAGCAGTTACATTGAATGCCAGAGATACTTTCATCAGATTTTGAAGTTGTTTGTACAAGGAGTGATAACTGACACTGTACTTAAAATCACTTTGTAAAACCTAGAAATATCACTATCCTGTAACCAACAGATCATTGAAAAGAGTAATTAATGAATACTATACAAGAAATTATATATTGTAATAGTTTGTTACACAAAATGACTTTCTGCGTTACTCCCGAGGAATCCCACTGAGTGGCAGTATGGAGCTCCTTTTTACTGTAGTTGTATAGAAGGTGGCTTCATTTCATTGTATATGTACTCAACCATATAAAAGCATGATATAGCAACCGTAAGAGCAGTTACATTGAATGCAAGAGATACGTTCATCAGATTTTGAAGTTGGTTGTACAAGGAGTGATTACTGACACTGTCCTGATATCACTTTGTAAAACGTAGAAATTTCACTGTTGTCTAACCAAGAGTTCACAGAAGAGTAATCAATGAATACTATACAAGAAATACATTGGATTGTAAATTGTAATAGTTTGTTACACAAAATGACTTTCTGCGTTACTCCCGAGGAATCCCACTGAGTGGCAGTATGGAGCACCTTTTTGCTATAGTTGTATAGAAGGTGGCTTCATTTCATTGAATATGTACTCAACCATAAAAAAGCATGATATAGCAACTGTAAGAGCAGTTACATTGAATGCCAGACATACATTCATCAGATTTTGAAGTTCTTTCTACAAGGAGTGATAACTGACACTGTACTGATATCACTTTGTAAAACGTAGAAATTTCACTGTTGTCTAACCAAGAGTTCACAGAAGAGTAATCAATGAATACTATACAAGAAATACATTGGATTGTAAATTGTAATAGTTTGTTACACAAAATAACTTTCTGCGTTACTCCCGAGGAATCCCACTGAGTGGCAGTATGGAGCACCTTTTTGCTATAGTTGTATAGAAGGTGGCTTCATTTCATTGTATATGTACTCAACCATATAAAAGCATGATATGGCAACTGTAAGAAGAGTTACATTGAATGCCAGAGATACATTCATCAGATTTTGAAGTTGGTTGTACAAGGAGTGATAACTGACACTGTACTGATATCACTTTGTAAAACCTAGAAATATCACTATCCTGTAACCAACAGATCATTGAAAAGAGTAATCAATGAATACTATACAAGAAATTATATATTGTAATACTTTGTTACACAAAATGACTTTCTGCGTTACTCCCGAGGAATCCCACTGAGTGGCAGTATGGAGCTCCTTTTTACTATAGTTGTATAGAAGGTGGCTTCATTTCATTGTATATGTACTCAACCATATAAAAGCATGATATAGCAACTGTAAGAGCAGTTACATTGAATGCCAGAGATACTTTCATCAGATTTTGAAGTTGTTTGTACAAGGAGTGATAACTGACACTGTACTTAAAATCACTTTGTAAAACCTAGAAATATCACTATCCTGTAACCAACAGATCATTGAAAAGAGTAATTAATGAATACTATACAAGAAATTATATATTGTAATAGTTTGTTACACAAAATGACTTTCTGCGTTACTCCCGAGGAATCCCACTGAGTGGCAGTATGGAGCTCCTTTTTACTGTAGTTGTATAGAAGGTGGCTTCATTTCATTGTATATGTACTCAACCATATAAAAGCATGATATAGCAACCGTAAGAGCAGTTACATTGAATGCAAGAGATACGTTCATCAGATTTTGAAGTTGGTTGTACAAGGAGTGATTACTGACACTGTATTGATACCACGTTGGAAAACCTAGAAATTTCACTGTTGTCTAACCAAGCGATCGCAGAAGAGTAATCAACGAATACTATACAAGAAATACATTGGATTGTAAATTGTAATAGTTTGTTACACAAAATGACTTTCTGCGTTACTCCCGAGGAATCCCACTGAGTGGCAGTATGGAGCACCTTTTTACTGTAGTTGTATAGAAGATTGCTTCATTTCATTGTATATGTACTCAACCATATAAAAGCATGATATAGCAACTGTAAGAGCAGTTACATTGAACGCAAGAGATACATTCATCAGATTTTGAAGTTGGTTGTACAAGGAGTGATTACTGACACTGTATTGATATCACGTTGTAAAACCTAGAAATTTCACTGTTGTCTAACCAAGAGATCGCAGAAGACTAATCAATGAATACTATACAAGAAATTATATATTGTAATAGTTTGTTACAAAAAATGACTTTCTGCGTTACTCCCGAAGAATCCCACTGAGTGGCAGTATGGAGCTCCTTTTTACTATAGTTGTATAGTTGTATAGAAGGTGGCTTCATTTCATTGTATATGTACTCAACCATATAAAAGCATGATATAGCAACTGTAAGAAGAGTTACATTGAATGCCAGAGATACATTCATCAGATTTTGAAGTTGGTTGTACAAGGAGTGATAACTGACACTGTACTGATATCACTTTGTAAAACCTAGAAATATCACTATCCTGTAACCAACAGATCATTGAAAAGAGTAATCAATGAATACTATACAAGAAATTATATATTGTAATACTTTGTTACACAAAATGACTTTCTGCGTTACTCCCGAGGAATCCCACTGAGTGGCAGTATGGAGCTCCTTTTTACTATAGTTGTATAGAAGGTGGCTTCATTTCATTGTATATGTACTCAACCATATAAAAGCATGATATAGCAACTGTAAGAGCAGTTACATTGAATGCCAGAGATACTTTCATCAGATTTTGAAGTTGTTTGTACAAGGAGTGATAACTGACACTGTACTTAAAATCACTTTGTAAAACCTAGAAATATCACTATCCTGTAACCAACAGATCATTGAAAAGAGTAATTAATGAATACTATACAAGAAATTATATATTGTAATAGTTTTTTACACAAAATGACTTTCTGCGTTACTCCCGAGGAATCCCACTGAGTGGCAGTATGGAGCTCCTTTTTACTGTAGTTGTATAGAAGGTGGCTTCATTTCATTGTATATGTACTCAACCATATAAAAGCATGATATAGCAACCGTAAGAGCAGTTACATTGAATGCAAGAGATACGTTCCTCAGATTTTGAAGTTGGTTGTACAAGGAGTGATTACTGACACTGTATTGATATCACGTTGGAAAACCTAGAAATTTCACTGTTGTCTAACCAAGCGATCGCAGAAGAGTAATCAACGAATACTATACAAGAAATAAATTGGATTGTAAATTGTAATAGTTTGTTACACAAAATGACTTTCTGCGTTACTCCCGAGGAATCCCACTGAGTGGCAGTATGGAGCACCTTTTTATTGTAGTTGTATAGAAGGTGGCTTCATTTCATTGTATATGTACTCAACCATATAAAAGCATGATATAGCAACTGTAAGAGCAGTTACATTGAATGCAAGAGATACATTCATCAGATTTTGAAGTTGGTTGTACAAAAAGTGATTACTGACACTGTATTGATATCACGTTGTAAAACCAAGAAATTTCACTGTTGTCTAACCAAGAGATCGCAGAAGAGTAATCAATGAATACTATACAAGAAATACATTGGGTTGTAAATTGTAATAGTTTGTTACACAAAATGACTTTCTGCGTTACTCCCGAGGAATCCCACTGAGTGGCAGTATGGAGCACCTTTTTACTGTAGTTGTATAGAAGGTGGCTTCATTTAATTGTATATGTACTCAACCATATAAAAGCATGATATAGCAACGGTAAGAGCAGTTACATTGAATGCCAGAGATACATTCATCAGATTTTGAAGTTCTTTGTACAAGGAGTGATAACTGACACTGTACTGATATCACTTTGTAAAACGTAGAAATTTCACTGTTGTCTAACCAAGAGTTCACAGAAGAGTAATCAATGAATACTATACAAGAAATACATTGGATTGTAAATTGTAATAGTTTGTTACACAAAATGTCTTTCTGCGTTACTCCCGAGGAATCCCACTGAGTGGCTGTATGGAGCACCTTTTTGCTATAGTTGTATAGAAGGTGGCTTCATTTCATTGTATATGTACTCAACCATATAAAAGCATGATATAGCAACTGTAAGAGCAGTTACATTGAATGGCAGAGATACATTCGTCAGATTTTGAAGTTGTTTGTACAAGGAGTGATAACTGACACTGTACTGATATCACTTTGTAAAACCTAGAAATATCACTATCCTGTAACCAACAGATCATTGAAAAGAGTAATCAATGAATACTATACAAGAAATTATATATTGTAATAGTTTGTTACACAAAATGACTTTCTGCGTTACTCCCGAGGAATCCCACTGAGTGGCAGTATGGAGCTCCTTTTTACTATAGTTGTATAGACGGTGGCTTCATTTCATTGTATATGTACTCAACCATATAAAAGCATGATATAGCAACTGTAAGAGCAGTTACATTGAATGCCAGAGATACATTCATCAGATTTTGAAGTTGTTTGTACAAGGAGTGATAACTGACACTGTACTTAAAATCACTTTGTAAAACCTAGAAATATCACTATCCTGTAACCAACAGATCATTGAAAAGAGTAATTAATGAATACTATACAAGAAATTATATATTGTAATAGTTTGTTACACAAAATGACTTTCTGCTTTACTCCCGAAGAATCCCACTGAGTGGCAGTATGGAGCTCCTTTTTACTATAGTTGTATAGAAGGTGGCTTCATTTCATTGTATATGTACTCAACCATATAAAAGCATGATATAGCAACTGTAAGAGCAGTTACATTGAATGCAAGAGATACGTTCATCAGATTTTGAAGTTGGTTCTACAAGGAGTGATTACTGACACTGTATTGATATCACGTTGGAAAACCTAGAAATTTCAATGTTGTCTAACCAAGCGATCGCAGAAGAGTAATCAACGAATACTATACAAGAAATACATTGGATTGTAAATTGTAATAGTTTGTTACACAAAATGACTTTCTGCGTTACTCCCGAGGAATCCCACTGAGTGGCAGTATGGAGCTCCTTTTTACTATAGTTGTATAGAAGGTGGCTTCATTTCATTGTATATGTACTCAACCATATGAAAGCATGATATAGCAACTGTAAGAGTAGTTACATTGAATGCAAGAGATACATTCATCAGATTTTGAAGTTGGTTGTACAAGGAGTGATTACTGACACTGTATTGATATCACATTGGAAAACCTAGAAATTTCACTGTTGTCTAACCAAGAGATCGCAGAAGAGTAATCAATGAATACTATACAAGAAATACATTGGATTGTAAATTGTAATAGTTTGTTACACAAAATGACTTTCTGCGTTACTCCCGAGGAATCCCACTGAGTGGCAGTATGGAGCACCTTTTTACTGTAGTTGTATAGAAGGTGGCTTCATTTAATTGTATATGTACTCAACCATATAAAAGCATGATATAGCAACGGTAAGAGCAGTTCCACTGAATGCCAGAGATACGTTCATCAGATTTTGAAGTTCTTTGTACAAGGAGTGATAACTGACACTGTACTGATATCACTTTGTAAAACGTAGAAATTTCACTGTTGTCTAACCAAGAGTTCACAGAAGAGTAATTAATGAATACTATACAAGAAATACATTGGATTGTAAATTGTAATAGTTTGTTACACAAAATGACTTTCTGCGTTACTCCCGAGGAATCCCACTGAGTGGCAGTATGGAGCACCTTTTTGCTATAGTTGTATAGAAGGTGGCTTCATTTCATTGTATATGTACTCAACCAAATAAAAGCATGATATAGCAACTGTAAGAGCAGTTACATTGAATGCCAGAGATACATTCATCAGATTTTGAAGTTGGTTGTACAAGGAGTGATAACTGACACTGTACTGATATCACTTTGTAAAACCTAGAAATATCACTATCCTGTAACCAACAGATCATTGAAAAGAGTAATCAATGAATACTATACAAGAAATTATATATTGTAATAGTTTGTTACACAAAATGACTTTCTGCGTTACTCCCGAGGAATCCCACTGAATGGCAGTATGGAGCTCCTTTTTACTATAGTTGTATAGAAGGTGGCTTCATTTCATTGTATATGTACTCAACCATATAAAAGCATGATATAGCAACTGTAAGAGCAGTTACATTGAGTGCGTTACTCCCGAGGAATCCCACTGAGTGGCAGTATGGAGCACCTTTTTCCTCCAGCTGTATAGAAGGTGGCTTCATTTCATTGTATATGTACTCAACCATATAAAAGCATGATATAGCAACTGTAAGAGCAGTTACATTGAATGCAAGAGATACATTCATCAGATTTTAAAGTTGGTTGTACAAGGAGTGATAACTGACACTGTCCTGATATCACTTTGTAAAACGTAGAAATTTCACTGTTGTCTAACCAAGAGTTCACAGAAGAGTAATCAATGAATACTATACAAGAAATACATTGGATTGTAAATTGTAATAGTTTGTTACACAAAATGACTTTCTGCGTTACTCTCGAGGAATCCCACTGAGTGGCAGTATGGAGCACCTTTTTGCTATAGTTGTATAGAAGGTGGCTTCATTTCATTGTATATGTACTCAACCATATAAAAGCATGATATAGCAACTGTAAGAGCAGTTACATTGAATGCCAGAGATACATTCATCCGATTTTGAAGTTGTTTGTACAAGGAGTGATAACTGACACTGTACTGATATCACTTTGTAAAACCTAGAAATATCACTATCCTGTAACCAACAGATCATTGAAAAGAGTAATCAATGAATACTATACAAGAAATTATATATTGTAATAGTTTGTTACACAAAATGACTTTCTGCGTTACTCCCGAGGAATCCCACTGAGTGGCAGTATGGAGCACCTTTTTACTATACTTGTATAGAAGGTGGCTTCATTTCATTGTATATGTACTCAACCATATAAAAGCATGATATAGCAACTGTAAGAGCAGTTACATTGAATGCAAGAGATACGTTCATCAGATTTTGAAGTTGGTTGTACAAGGAGTGATTACTGACACTGTATTGATATCACGTTGGAAAACCTAGAAATTTCACTGTTGTCTAACCAAGCGATTGCAGAAGAGTAATCAACGAATACTATACAAGAAATACATTGGATTGTAAATTGTAATAGTTTGTTACACAAAATGACTTTCTGCGTTACTCCCGAGGAATCCCACTGAGTGGCAGTATGGAGCACCTTTTTACTGTAGTTGTATAGAAGGTGGCTTCATTTCATTGTATATGTACTCAACCATATAAAAGCATGATATAGCAACTGTAAGAGCAGTTACATTGAACGCAAGAGATACATTCATCAGATTTTGAAGTTGGTTGTACAAGGAGTGATTACTGACACTGTATTGATATCACGTTGTAAAACCTAGAAATTTCACTGTTGTCTAACCAAGAGATCGCAGAAGAGTAATCAATGAATACTATACAAGAAATACATTGGATTGTAAATTGTAATAGTTTGTTACACAAAATGACTTTCTGCGTTACTCCCGAGGAATCCCACTGAGTGGCAGTATGGAGCACCTTTTTACTGTAGTTGTATAGAAGGTGGCTTCATTTCATTGTATATGTACTCAACCATATAAAAGCATGATATTGCAACTGTAAGAGCAGTTACATTGAATGCAAGAGATACGTTCATCAGATTTTAAAGTTGGTTGTACAAGGAGTGATTACTGACACTGTATTCATATCACGTTGGAAAACCTAGAAATTTCACTGTTGTCTAACCAAGCGATCGCAGAAGAGTAATCAATGAATACTATACAAGAAATACATTGGATTGTAAATTGTAATAGTTTGTTGCACAAAATGACTTTCTGCGTTACTCCCGAGGAATCCCACTGAGTGGCAGTATGGAGCACCTTTTTACTGTAGTTGTATAGAAGGTGGCTTCATTTCATTGTATATGTACTCAACCATATAAAAGCATGATATTGCAACTGTAAGAGTAGTTACATTGAACGCAAGAGATACATTCATCAGATTTTGAAGTTGGTTGTACAAGGAGTGATTACTGACACTGTATTGATATCACGTTGTAAAACCTAGAAATTTCACTGTTGTCTAACCAAGAGATCGCAGAAGAGTAATCAATGAATACTATACAAGAAATACATTGGATTGTAAATTGTAATAGTTTGTTACACAAAATGACTTTCTGCGTTACTTCCGAGGAATCCCACTGAGTGGCAGTATGGAGCACCTTTTTACTGTAGTTGTATAGAAGGTGGCTTCATTTAATTGTATATGTACTCAACCATATAAAAGCATGATATAGCAACGGTAAGAGCAGTTACATTGAATGCCAGAGATACATTCATCAGATTTTGAAGTTCTTTGTACAAGGAGTGATAACTGACACTGTACTGATATCACTTTGTAAAACCTAGAAATATCACTATCCTGTAACCAACAGATCATTGAAAAGAGTAATCAATGAATACTATACAAGAAATTATATATTGTAATAGTTTGTTACACTTATTGCGTTACTCCCGAGGAATCCCACTGAGTGGCAGTATGGAGCTCCTTTTTACTATAGTTGTATAGAAGGTGGCTTCATTTCATTGTATATGTACTCAACCATATAAAAGCATGATATAGCAACTGTAAGAGCAGTTACATTGAATGCAAGAGATACATTCATCAGATTTTGAAGTTGGTTGTACAAGGAGTGATTAGTGACACTGTATTGATATCACGTTGTAAAACCTAGAAATTTCACTGTTGTCTAACCAAGAGATCGCAGAAGAGTAATCAATGAATACTATACAAGAAATACATTGGATTGTAAATTGTATTAGTTTGTTACACAACATGACTTTCTTCGTTACTCCCGAAGAATCCCACTGGGTGGCAGTATGGAGCACCTTTTTACTGTAGTTGTATAGAAGGTAGCTTCATTTAATTGTATATGTACTCAACCATATAAAATCAAGATATATCAACTGTAAGAGCAATTACATTGAATGCAAGAGATACATTCATCAGATTTTGAAGTTGGTTGTACAAGGAGTGATAACTGACACTGTACTGATATCACTTTGTAAAACATAGAAATTTCACTGTTGTCTAACCAAGAGTTCACAGAAGAGTAATCAATGAATACTATACAAGAAATACATTGGATTGTAAATTGTAATAGTTTGTTACACAAAGTGACTTTCTGCCTTACTCTCGAGGAATCCCACTGAGTGGCAGTATGGAGCACCTTTTTACTATACTTGTATGGAAGGTGGCTTCATTTCATTGTATATGTACTCAACCATATAAAAGCATGATATAGTAACTGTAAGAAGAGTTACATTGAATTCCAGAGATACATTCATCAGATTTTGAAGTTGGTTGTACAAGGAGTGATAACTGACACTGTACTGATATCACTTTGTAAAACGTAGAAATTTCACTGTTGTCTAACCAAGAGTTCACAGAAGAGTAATCAATGAATACTATACAAGAAATACATTGGATTGTAAATTGTAATAGTTTGTTACACAAAATGACTTTCTGCGTTACTCCCGAGGAATCCCACTGAGTGGCAGTATGGAGCACCTTTTTGCTATAGTTGTATAGAAGGTGGCTTCATTTCATTGTATATGTACTCAACCATATAAAAGCATGATATAGTAACTGTAAGAAGAGTTACATTGAATGCCAGAGATACATTCATCAGATTTTGAAGTTGGTTGTACAAGGAGTGATTTCTGACACTGTACTGATATCACTTTGTAAAACCTAGAAATATCACTATCCTGTAACCAACAGATCATTGAAAAGAGTAATCAATGAATACTATACAAGAAATTTTATATTGTAATAGTTTGTTACACAAAATGACTTTCTGCGTTACTCCCGAGGAATCCCACTGAGTGGCAGTATGGAGCACCTTTTTCCTCCAGCTGTATAGAAGGTGGCTTCATTTAATTGTATATGTACTCAACCATATAAAAGCATGATATAGCCACAGTAAGAGCAGTTACATTGAATGCCAGAGATACATTCATCAGATTTTGAAGTTCTTTGTACAAGGAGTGATAACTGACACTGTACTGATATCACTTTGTAAAACGTAGAAATTTCACTGTTGTCTAACCAAGAGTTCACAGAAAAGTAATCAATGAATACTATACAAGAAATACATTGGATTGTAAATTGTAATAGTTTGTTACACAAAATGACTTTCTGCGTTACTCCCGAGGAATCCCACTGAGTGGCAGTATGGAGCACCTTTTTGCTATAGTTGTATAGAAGGTGGCTTCATTTCATTGTATATGTACTCAACCATATAAAAGCATGATATAGCAACTGTAAGAGCAGTTACATTGAATGCCAGAGATACATTCATCCGATTTTGAAGTTGTTTGTACAAGGAGTGATAACTGACACTGTACTGATATCACTTTGTAAAACCTAGAAATATCACTATCCTGTAACCAACAGATCATTGAAAAGAGTAATCAATGAATACTATACAAGAAATTATATATTGTAATAGTTTGTTACACAAAATGACTTTCTGCGTTACTCCCGAGGAATCCCACTGAGTGGCAGTATGGAGCACCTTTTTACTATACTTGTATAGAAGGTGGCTTCATTTCATTGTATATGTACTCAACCATATAAAAGCATGATATAGCAACTGTAAGAGCAGTTACATTGAATGCAAGAGATACATTCATCAGATTTTAAAGTTGGTTGTACAAGGAGTGATAACTGACACTGTCCTGATATCACTTTGTAAAACGTAGAAATTTCACTGTTGTCTAACCAAGAGTTCACAGAAGAGTAATCAATGAATACTATACAAGAAATACATTGGATTGTAAATTGTAATAGTTTGTTACACAAAATGACTTTCTGCGTTACTCCCGAGGAATCCCACTGAGTGGCAGTATAGAGCACCTTTTTGCTATAGTTGTATAGAAGGTGGCTTCATTTCATTGAATATGTACTCAACCATATAAAAGCATGATATAGCAACTGTAAGAGCAGTTACATTGAATGCCAGACATACATTCATCAGATTTTGAAGTTCTTTGTAGAAGGAGTGATAACTGACACTGTACGGATATCACTTTGTAAAACGTAGAAATTTCACTGTTGTCTAACCAAGAGTTCACAGAAGAGTAATCAATGAATACTATACAAGAAATACATTGGATTGTAAATTGTAATAGTTTGTTACACAAAATGACTTTCTGCGTTACTCCTGAGGAATCCCACTGAGTGGCAGTATGGAGCACCTTTTTGCTATAGTTGTATAGAAGGTGGCTTCATTTCATTGTATATGTACTCAACCATATAAAAGCATGATATAGCAACTGTAAGAAGAGTTACATTGAATGCGAGAGATACATTCATCAGATTTTGAAGTTGGTTGTACAAGGAGTGATAACTGACACTGTACTGATATCACTTTGTAAAACCTAGAAATATCACTATCCTGTAACCAACAGATCATTGAAAAGAGTAATCAATGAATACTATACAAGAAATTATATATTGTAATAGTTTGTTACACAAAATGACTTTCGGCGTTACTCCCGAGGAATCCCACTTAGTGGCAGTATGGAGCTCCTTTTTACTATAGTTGTATAGAAGGTGGCTTCATTTCATTGTATATGTACTCAACCATATAAAAGCATGATATAGCAACGGAAAGAGCAGTTACATTGAATGCCAGAGATACATTCATCAGATTTTGAAGTTCTTTGTACAAGGAGTGATAACTGACACTGTACTGATATCACTTTGTAAAACCTAGAAATATCACTATCCTGTAACCAACAGATCATTGAAAAGAGTAATCAATGAATACTATACAAGAAATTATATATTGTAATCGTTTGTTACACAAAATGACTTTCTGCATTACTCCCGAGGAATCCCACTGAGTGGCAGTATGGAGCTTCTTTTTACTATAGTTGTTTAGAAGGTGGCTTCATTTCATTGTATATGTACTCAACCATATAAAAGCATGATATAGCAACGGTAAGAGCAGTTACATTGAATGCCAGAGATACATTCATCAGATTTTGAAGTTCTTTGTACAAGGAGTGATAACTGACACTGTACTGATATCACTTTGTAAAACGTAGAATTTTCACTGTTGTCTAACCAAGAGTTCACAGAAGAGTAATCAATGAATACTATACAAAAAATACATTGGATTGTAAATTGTAATAGTTTGTTACACAAAATGACTTTCTGCGTTACTCCCGAGGAATCCCACTGAGTGGCAGTATGGAGCACCTTTTTGCTATAGTTGTATAGAAGGTGGCTTCATTTCATTGAATATGTACTCAACCATATAAAAGCATGATATAGCAACTGTAAGAGCAGTTACATTGAATGCCAGACATACATTCATCAGATTTTGTTCTTTGTACAAGGAGTGATAACTGATACTGTACTGATATCACTTTGTAAAACGTAGAAATTTCACTGTTGTCTAACCAAGAGTTCACAGAAGAGTAATCAATGAATACTATACAAGAAATATATTGGATTGTAAATTGTAATAGTTTGTTACACAAAATGACTTTCTGCGTTACTCCCGAGGAATCCCACTGAGTGGCAGTATGGAGCACCTTTTTGCTATAGTTGTATAGAAGGTGGCTTCATTTCATTGTATATGTACTCAACCATATAAAAGCATGATATAGCAACTGTAAGAAGAGTTACATTGAATGCCAGAGATACATTCATCAGATTTTGAAGTTGGTTGTACAAGGAGTGATAACTGACACTGTACTGATATCACTTTGTAAAACCTAGAAATATCACTATCCTGTAACCAACAGATCATTGAAAAGAGTAATCAATGAATACTATACAAGAAATTATATATTGTAATAGTTTGTTACACAAAATGACTTTCTGCGTTACTCCCGAGGAATCCCACTGAGTGGCAGTATGGAGCACCTTTTTCCTCCAGCTGTATAGAAGGTGGCTTCATTTAATTGTATATGTACTCAACCATATAAAAGCATGATATAGCCACAGTAAGAGCAGTTACATTGAATGCCAGAGATACATTCATCAGATTTTGAAGTTCTTTGTAGAAGGAGTGATAACTGACACTGTACTGATATCACTTTGTAAAACGTAGAAATTTCACTGTTGTCTAACCAAGAGTTCACAGAAAAGTAATCAATGAATACTATACAAGAAATACATTGGATTGTAAATTGTAATAGTTTGTTACACAAAATGACTTTCTGCGTTACTCCCGAGGAATCCCACTGAGTGGCAGTATGGAGCACCTTTTTGCTATAGTTGTATAGAAGGTGGCTTCATTTCATTGTATATGTACTCAACCATATAAAAGCATGATATAGCAACTGTAAGAGCAGTTACATTGAATGCCAGAGATACATTCATCAGATATTGAAGTTGTTTGTACAAGGAGTGATAACTGACACTGTATTGGTATCACTTTGTAAAACCTAGAAATATCACTATCCTGTAACCAACAGATCATTGAAAAGAGTAATCAATGAATACTATACAAGAAATTATATATTGTAATAGTTTGTTACACTTATTGCGTTACTCCCGAGGAATCCCACTGAGTGGCAGTATGGAGCACCTTTTTACTGTAGTTGTATAGAAGGTGGCTTCATTTCATTGTATATGTACTCAACCATATAAAAGCATGATATAGCAACGGTAAGAGCAGTTACATTGAATGCCAGAGATACATTCATCAGATTTTGAAGTTCTTTGTACAAGGAGTGATTACTGACACTGTATTGATATCACGTTGTAAAACCTAGAAATTTCACTGTTGTCTAACCAAGAGATCGCAGAAGAGTAATCAATGAATACTATACAAGAAATACATTGGATTGTAAATTGTAATAGTTTGTTACACAAAATGACTTTCTGCGTTACTCCCGAGGAATCCCACTGAGTGGCAGTATGGAGCACCTTTTTACTGTAGTTGTATAGAAGGTGGCTTCATTTAATTGTATATGTACTCAACCATATAAAAGCATGATATAGCAACGGTAAGAGCAGTTACATTGAATGCCAGAGATACATTCATCAGATTTTGAAGTTCTTTGTACAAGGAGTGATAACTGACACTGTACTGATATCACTTTGTAAAACCTAGAAATATCACTATCCTGTAACCAACAGATCATTGAAAAGAGTAATCAATGAATAGCATACAAGAAATTATATATTGTAATAGTTTGTTACACAAAATGACTTTCTGCGTTACTCCCGAGGAATCCCACTGAGTGGCAGTATGGAGCTCCTTTTTACTATAGTTGTATAGAAGGTGGATTCATTTCATTGTATATGTACTCAACCATATAAAAGCATGATATAGCAACTGTAAGAGCAGTTACATTGAATGCAAGAGATACATTCATCAGATTTTAAAGTTGGTTGTACAAGGAGTGATAACTGATACTGTCCTGATATCACTTTGTAAAATGTAGAAATTTCACTGTTGTCTAACCAAGAGTTCACAGAAGAGTAATCAATGAATACTATACAAGAAATACATTGGATTGTAAATTGTAATAGTTTTTTACACAAAATGACTTTCTGCGTTACTCCTGAGGAATCCCACTGAGTGGCAGTATGGAGCACCTTTTTGCTATAGTTGTATAGAAGGTGGCTTCATTTCATTGTATATGTACTCAACCATATAAAAGCATGATATAGCAACTGTAAGAAGAGTTACATTGAATGCCAGAGATACATTCATCAGATTTTGAAGTTGGTTGTACAAGGAGTGATAACTGACACTGTACTGATATCACTTTGTAAAACCTAGAAATATCACTATCCTGTAACCAACAGATCATTGAAAAGAGTAATCAATGAATACTATACAAGAAATTATATATTGTAATAGTTTGTTACACAAAATGACTTTCTGCGTTACTCCCGAGGAATCCCACTTAGTGGCAGTATGGAGCTCCTTTTTACTATAGTTGTATAGAAGGTGGCTTCATTTCATTGTATATGTACTCAACCATATAAAAGCATGATATAGCAACGGAAAGAGCAGTTACATTGAATGCCAGAGATACATTCATCAGATTTTGAAGTTCTTTGTACAAGGAGTGATAACTGACACTGTACTGATATCACTTTGTAAAACCTAGAAATATCACTATCCTGTAACCAACAGATCATTGAAAAGAGTAATCAATGAATACTATACAAGAAATTATATATTGTAATCGTTTGTTACACAAAATGACTTTCTGCATTACTCCCGAGGAATCCCACTGAGTGGCAGTATGGAGCTTCTTTTTACTATAGTTGTTTAGAAGGTGGCTTCATTTCATTGTATATGTACTCAACCATATAAAAGCATGATATAGCAACGGTAAGAGCAGTTACATTGAATGCCAGAGATACATTCATCAGATTTTGAAGTTCTTTGTACAAGGAGTGATAACTGACACTGTACTGATATCACTTTGTAAAACGTAGAATTTTCACTGTTGTCTAACCAAGAGTTCACAGAAGAGTAATCAATGAATACTATACAAGAAATACATTGGATTGTAAATTGTAATAGTTTGTTACACAAAATGACTTTCTGCGTTACTCCCGAGGAATCCCACTGAGTGGCAGTATGGAGCACCTTTTTGCTATAGTTGTATAGAAGGTGGCTTCATTTCATTGAATATGTACTCAACCATATAAAAGCATGATATAGCAACTGTAAGAGCAGTTACATTGAATGCCAGACATACATTCATCAGATTTTGTTCTTTGTACAAGGAGTGATAACTGATACTGTACTGATATCACTTTGTAAAACGTAGAAATTTCACTGTTGTCTAACCAAGAGTTCACAGAAGAGTAATCAATGAATACTATACAAGAAATACATTGGATTGTAAATTGTAATAGTTTGTTACACAAAATGACTTTCTGCGTTACTCCCGAGGAATCCCACTGAGTGGCAGTATGGAGCACCTTTTTGCTATAGTTGTATAGAAGGTGGCTTCATTTCATTGTATATGTACTCAACCATATAAAAGCATGATATAGCAACTGTAAGAAGAGTTACATTGAATGCCAGAGATACATTCATCAGATTTTGAAGTTGGTTGTACAAGGAGTGATAACTGACACTGTACTGATATCACTTTGTAAAACCTAGAAATATCACTATCCTGTAACCAACAGATCATTGAAAAGAGTAATCAATGAATACTATACAAGAAATTATATATTGTAATAGTTTGTTACACAAAATGACTTTCTGCGTTACTCCCGAGGAATCCCACTGAGTGGCAGTATGGAGCACCTTTTTCCTCCAGCTGTATAGAAGGTGGCTTCATTTAATTGTATATGTACTCAACCATATAAAAGCATGATATAGCCACAGTAAGAGCAGTTACATTGAATGCCAGAGATACATTCATCAGATTTTGAAGTTCTTTGTAGAAGGAGTGATAACTGACACTGTACTGATATCACTTTGTAAAACGTAGAAATTTCACTGTTGTCTAACCAAGAGTTCACAGAAAAGTAATCAATGAATACTATACAAGAAATACATTGGATTGTAAATTGTAATAGTTTGTTACACAAAATGACTTTCTGCGTTACTCCCGAGGAATCCCACTGAGTGGCAGTATGGAGCACCTTTTTGCTATAGTTGTATAGAAGGTGGCTTCATTTCATTGTATATGTACTCAACCATATAAAAGCATGATATAGCAACTGTAAGAGCAGTTACATTGAATGCCAGAGATACATTCATCAGATATTGAAGTTGTTTGTACAAGGAGTGATAACTGACACTGTATTGGTATCACTTTGTAAAACCTAGAAATATCACTATCCTGTAACCAACAGATCATTGAAAAGAGTAATCAATGAATACTATACAAGAAATTATATATTGTAATAGTTTGTTACACTTATTGCGTTACTCCCGAGGAATCCCACTGAGTGGCAGTATGGAGCACCTTTTTACTGTAGTTGTATAGAAGGTGGCTTCATTTCATTGTATATGTACTCAACCATATAAAAGCATGATATAGCAACTGTAAGAAGAGTTACATTGAATGCCAGAGATACATTCATCAGATTTTGAAGTTGGTTGTACAAGGAGTGATAACTGACACTGTACTGATATCACTTTGTAAAACCTAGAAATATCACTATCCTGTAACCAACAGATCATTGAAAAGAGTAATCAATGAATACTATACAAGAAATTATATATTGTAATAGTTTGTTACACAAAATGACTTTCTGCGTTACTCCCGAGGAATCCCACTTAGTGGCAGTATGGAGCTCCTTTTTACTATAGTTGTATAGAAGGTGGCTTCATTTCATTGTATATGTACTCAACCATATAAAAGCATGATATAGCAACGGAAAGAGCAGTTACATTGAATGCCAGAGATACATTCATCAGATTTTGAAGTTCTTTGTACAAGGAGTGATAACTGACACTGTACTGATATCACTTTGTAAAACCTAGAAATATCACTATCCTGTAACCAACAGATCATTGAAAAGAGTAATCAATGAATACTATACAAGAAATTATATATTGTAATCGTTTGTTACACAAAATGACTTTCTGCATTACTCCCGAGGAATCCCACTGAGTGGCAGTATGGAGCTTCTTTTTACTATAGTTGTTTAGAAGGTGGCTTCATTTCATTGTATATGTACTCAACCATATAAAAGCATGATATAGCAACGGTAAGAGCAGTTACATTGAATGCCAGAGATACATTCATCAGATTTTGAAGTTCTTTGTACAAGGAGTGATAACTGACACTGTACTGATATCACTTTGTAAAACGTAGAATTTTCACTGTTGTCTAACCAAGAGTTCACAGAAGAGTAATCAATGAATACTATACAAGAAATACATTGGATTGTAAATTGTAATAGTTTGTTACACAAAATGACTTTCTGCGTTACTCCCGAGGAATCCCACTGAGTGGCAGTATGGAGCACCTTTTTGCTATAGTTGTATAGAAGGTGGCTTCATTTCATTGAATATGTACTCAACCATATAAAAGCATGATATAGCAACTGTAAGAGCAGTTACATTGAATGCCAGACATACATTCATCAGATTTTGTTCTTTGTACAAGGAGTGATAACTGATACTGTACTGATATCACTTTGTAAAACGTAGAAATTTCACTGTTGTCTAACCAAGAGTTCACAGAAGAGTAATCAATGAATACTATACAAGAAATACATTGGATTGTAAATTGTAATAGTTTGTTACACAAAATGACTTTCTGCGTTACTCCCGAGGAATCCCACTGAGTGGCAGTATGGAGCACCTTTTTGCTATAGTTGTATAGAAGGTGGCTTCATTTCATTGTATATGTACTCAACCATATAAAAGCATGATATAGCAACTGTAAGAAGAGTTACATTGAATGCCAGAGATACATTCATCAGATTTTGAAGTTGGTTGTACAAGGAGTGATAACTGACACTGTACTGATATCACTTTGTAAAACCTAGAAATATCACTATCCTGTAACCAACAGATCATTGAAAAGAGTAATCAATGAATACTATACAAGAAATTATATATTGTAATAGTTTGTTACACAAAATGACTTTCTGCGTTACTCCCGAGGAATCCCACTGAGTGGCAGTATGGAGCACCTTTTTCCTCCAGCTGTATAGAAGGTGGCTTCATTTAATTGTATATGTACTCAACCATATAAAAGCATGATATAGCCACAGTAAGAGCAGTTACATTGAATGCCAGAGATACATTCATCAGATTTTGAAGTTCTTTGTAGAAGGAGTGATAACTGACACTGTACTGATATCACTTTGTAAAACGTAGAAATTTCACTGTTGTCTAACCAAGAGTTCACAGAAAAGTAATCAATGAATACTATACAAGAAATACATTGGATTGTAAATTGTAATAGTTTGTTACACAAAATGACTTTCTGCGTTACTCCCGAGGAATCCCACTGAGTGGCAGTATGGAGCACCTTTTTGCTATAGTTGTATAGAAGGTGGCTTCATTTCATTGTATATGTACTCAACCATATAAAAGCATGATATAGCAACTGTAAGAGCAGTTACATTGAATGCCAGAGATACATTCATCAGATATTGAAGTTGTTTGTACAAGGAGTGATAACTGACACTGTATTGGTATCACTTTGTAAAACCTAGAAATATCACTATCCTGTAACCAACAGATCATTGAAAAGAGTAATCAATGAATACTATACAAGAAATTATATATTGTAATAGTTTGTTACACTTATTGCGTTACTCCCGAGGAATCCCACTGAGTGGCAGTATGGAGCACCTTTTTACTGTAGTTGTATAGAAGGTGGCTTCATTTCATTGTATATGTACTCAACCATATAAAAGCATGATATAGCAACGGTAAGAGCAGTTACATTGAATGCCAGAGATACATTCATCAGATTTTGAAGTTCTTTGTACAAGGAGTGATTACTGACACTGTATTGATATCACGTTGTAAAACCTAGAAATTTCACTGTTGTCTAACCAAGAGATCGCAGAAGAGTAATCAATGAATACTATACAAGAAATACATTGGATTGTAAATTGTAATAGTTTGTTACACAAAATGACTTTCTGCGTTACTCCCGAGGAATCCCACTGAGTGGCAGTATGGAGCACCTTTTTACTGTAGTTGTATAGAAGGTGGCTTCATTTAATTGTATATGTACTCAACCATATAAAAGCATGATATAGCAACGGTAAGAGCAGTTACATTGAATGCCAGAGATACATTCATCAGATTTTGAAGTTCTTTGTACAAGGAGTGATAACTGACACTGTACTGATATCACTTTGTAAAACCTAGAAATATCACTATCCTGTAACCAACAGATCATTGAAAAGAGTAATCAATGAATAGCATACAAGAAATTATATATTGTAATAGTTTGTTACACAAAATGACTTTCTGCGTTACTCCCGAGGAATCCCACTGAGTGGCAGTATGGAGCTCCTTTTTACTATAGTTGTATAGAAGGTGGATTCATTTCATTGTATATGTACTCAACCATATAAAAGCATGATATAGCAACTGTAAGAGCAGTTACATTGAATGCAAGAGATACATTCATCAGATTTTAAAGTTGGTTGTACAAGGAGTGATAACTGACACTGTCCTGATATCACTTTGTAAAACGTAGAAATTTCACTGTTGTCTAATCAAGAGTTCACAGAAGAGTAATCAATGAATACTATACAAGAAATACATTGGATTGTAAATTGTAATAGTTTGTTACACAAAATGACTTTCTGCGTTACTCCCGAGGAATCCCACTGAGTGGCAGTATGGAGCACCTTTTTGCTATAGTTGTATAGAAGGTGGCTTCATTTCATTGAATATGTACTCAACCATATAAAAGCATGATATAGCAACTGTAAGAGCAGTTACATTGAATGCCAGACATACATTCATCAGATTTTGTTCTTTGTACAAGGAGTGATAACTGACACTGTACTGATATCACTTTGTAAAACGTAGAAATTTCACTGTTGTCTAACCAAGAGTTCACAGAAGAGTAATCAATGAATACTATACAAGAAATACAATGGATTGTAAATTGTAATAGTTTGTTACACAAAATGACTTTCTGCGTTACTCCCGAGGAATCCCACTGAGTGGCAGTATGGAGCACCTTTTTGCTATAGTTGTATAGAAGGTGGCTTCATTTCATTGTATATGTACTCAACCATATAAAAGCATGATATAGCAACTGTAAGAAGAGTTACATTGAATGCCAGAGATACATTCATCAGATTTTGAAGTTGGTTGTACAAGGAGTGATAACTGACACTGTACTGATATCACTTTGTAAAACCTAGAAATATCACTATCCTGTAACCAACAGATCATTGAAAAGAGTAATCAATGAATACTATACAAGAAATTATATATTGTAATAGTTTGTTACACAAAATGACTTTCTGCGTTACTCCCGAGGAATCCCACTGAGTGGCAGTATGGAGCACCTTTGCCCTCCAGCTGTATATAAGGTGGCTTCATTTAATTGTATATGTACTCAACCATATAAAAGCATTATATAGCCACAGTAAGAGCAGTTACATTGAATGCCAGAGATACATTCATCAGATTTTGAAGTTCTTTGTACAAGGAGTGATAACTGACACTGTACTGATATCACTTTGTAAAACGTAGAAATTTCACTGTTGTCTAACCAAGAGTTCACAGAAAAGTAATCAATGAATACTATACAAGAAATACATTGGATTGTAAATTGTAATAGTTTGTTACAGAAAATGACTTTCTGCGTTACTCCCGAGGAATCCCACTGAGTGGCAGTATGGAGCACCTTTTTGCTATAGTTGTATACAAGGTGGCTTCATTTCATTGTATATGTACTCAACCATATAAAAGCATGATATAGCAACTGTAAGAGCAGTTACATTGAATGCAAGAGATACGTTCATCAGATTTTGAAGTTGGTTGTACAAGGAGTGATTACTTTCTGCGTTACTCCCGAGGAAGCATGATATAGCAACGTGATATCAATACAGTGTCAGTAATCACTCCTTGTACAACCAACTTCAAAATCTGATGAACGTATCTCTTGCATTGAATGTAACTGCTCTTACAGTTGCTATATCATGCTTTTATATGGTTGAGTACATATACAATTAAATGAAGCCACCTTCTATACAACTACAGTAAAAAGGTGCTCCATACTGCCACTCATTGGGATTCCTCGGGAGTAACGCAGAAAGTCATTTTGTGTAACAAACTATTACAATTTACAATCCAATGTATTTCTTGTATAGTATTCGTTGATTACTCTTCTGCGATCGCTTGGTTAGACAACAGTGAAATTTCTAGGTTTTCCAACGTGATATGAATACAGTGTCAGTAATCACTCCTTGTACAACCAACTTCAAAATCTGATGAACGTATCTCTTGCATTCAATGTAACTGCTCTTACAGTTGCTATATCATGCTTTTATATGGTTGAGTACATATACAATGAAATGAAGCCACCTTCTATACAACTATAGTAAAAAGGAGCTCCATACTGCCACTCAGTGGGATTCTTCGGGAGTAACGCAGAAAGTCATTTTGTGTAACAAACTATTACAATATATAATTTCTTGTATAGTATTCATTGATTACTCTTTTCAATGATCTGTTGGTTACAGGATAGTGATATTTCTAGGTTTTACAAAGTGATTTTAAGTACAGTGTCAGTTATCACTCCTTGTACAAACAACTTCAAAATCTGATGAATGTATCTCTGGCATTCAATGTAACTGCTCTTACAGTTGCTATATCATGCTTTTATATGGTTGAATACATATACAATGAAATGAAGCCACCTTCTATACAACTATAGTAAAAAGGAGCTCCATACTGCCACTCAGTGGGATTCCTCGGGAGTAACGCAGAAAGTCATTTTGTGTAACAAACTATTACAATATATAATTTCTTGTATATTATTCATTGATTACTCTTTTCAATGTTCTGTTGGTTACAGGATAGGGATATTTCTAGGTTTTACAAAGTGATATCAGTATAGAGTCAGTTATCACTCCTTGTACAAACAACTTCAGAATCTGATGAATGTATCTCTGCCATTCAATGTAACTGCTCTTACAGTTGCTATATCATGCTTTTATATGGTTGAGTACATATACAATGAAATGAAGCCACCTTCTATACAACTATAGCAAAAAGGTGCTCCATACAGCCACTCAGTGGGATTCCTCGGGAGTAACGCAGAAAGTCATTTTGTGTAACAAACTATTACAATTTACAATCCAATGTATTTCTTGTATAGTATTCATTGATTACTCTTCTGTGAACTCTTGGTTAGACAACAGTGAAATTTCTACGTTTTACAAAGTGATATCAGTACAGTGTCAGTTGTCACTCCTTGTACAAAGAACTTCAAAATCTGATGAATGTATCTCTGCCATTCAATGTAACTGCTCTTACCGTTGCTATATCATGCTTTTATATGGTTGAGTACATATACAATGAAATGAAGCCACCTTCTATACAACTACAGTAAAAAGGTGCTCCATACTGCCACTCAGTGGGATTCCTCGGGAGTAACGCAGAAAGTCATTTTGTGTAACAAACTATTACAATTTACAATCCAATGTATTTCTTGTATAGTATTCGTTGATTAGTCTTCTGCGATCGCTTGGTTAGACAACAGTGAAATTTCTAGGTTTTCCAACGTGATATCAATACAGTGTCAGTAATCACTCCTTGTACAACCAACTTCAAAATCTGATGAACGTATCTCTTGCATTCAATGTAACTGCTCTTACAGTTGCTATATCATGCTTTTATATGGTTGAGTACATATACAATGAAATGAAGCCACCTTCTATACAACTATAGTAAAAAGGAGCTCCATACTGCCACTCAGTGGGATTCCTCGGGAGTAACGCAGAAAGTCATTTTGTGTAACAAACTATTACAATATATAATTTCTTGTATAGTATTCATTGATTACTCTTTTCAATGATCTGTTGGTTACAGGATAGTGATATTTCTAGGTTTTACAAAGTGATTTTAAGTACAGTGTCAGTTATCACTCCTTGTACAAACAACTTCAAAATCTGATGAATGTATCTCTGGCATTCAATGTAATTGCTCTTACCGTTGCAATATCATGCTTTTATATGGTTGAGTACATATACAATGAAATGAAGCCACCTTCTATACAACTATAGCAAAAAGGTGCTCCATACTGCCACTCAGTGGGATTCCTCGGGAGTAACGCAGAAAGTCATTTTGTGTAACAAACTATTACAATTTACAATCCAATGTATTTCTTGTATAGTATTCATTGATTACTCTTCTGTGAACTCTTGGTTAGACAACAGTGAAATTTCTACGTTTTACAAAGTGATATCAGTACAGTGTCAGTTATCACTCCTTGTACAACCAACTTCAAAATCTGATGAATGTATCTCTGGCATTCAATGTAACTGCTCTTACCGTTGCTATATCATGCTTTTATATGGTTGAGTACATATACAATGAAATGAAGCCACCTTCTATACAACTATAGTAAAAATTAGCTCCATACTGCCACTCAGTGGGATTCCTCGGGAGTAACGCAGAAAGTCATTTTGTGTAACAAACTATTACAATATATAATTTCTTGTATAGTATTCATTGATTACTCTTTTCAATGATCTGTTGGTTACAGGATAGTGATATTTCTAGGTTTTACAAAGTGATATCAGTACAGTGTCAGTTATCACTCCTTGTACAAAGAACTTCAAAATCTGATGAATGTATCTCTGGCATTCAATGTAACTGCTCTTACCGTTGCTATATCATGCTTTTATATGGTTGAGTACATATACAATTAAATGAAGCCACCTTCTATACAACTACAGTAAAAAGGTGCTCCATACTGCCACTCAGTGGGATTCCTCGGGAGTAACGCAGAAAGTCATTTTGTGTAACAAACTATTACAATTTACAATCCAATGTATTTCTTGTATAGTATTCATTGATTACTCTTCTGCGATCTCTTGGTTAGACAACAGTGAAATTTCTAGGTTTTACAACGTGATATCAATACAGTGTCAGTAATCACTCCTTGTACAACCAACTTCAAAATCTGATGAATGTATCTCTTGCGTTCAATGTAATTGCTCTTACAGTTGCTATATCATGCTTTTATATAGTTGAGTACATATACAATGAAATGAAGCCACCTTCTATACAACTACAGTAAAAAGGTGCTCCATACTGCCACACAGTGGGATTCCTCGGGAGTAACGCAGAAAGTCATTTTGTGTAACAAACTATTACAATTTACAATCCAATGTATTTCTTGTATAGTATTCGTTGATTACTCTTCTGCGATCGCTTGGTTAGACAACAGTGAAATTTCTAGGTTTTCCAACGTGATATCAATACAGTGTCAGTTATCACTCCTTGTACAAAGAACTTCAAAATCTGATGAATGTATCTCTGGCCTTCAATGTAACTGCTCTTACAGTTGCTATATCATGCTTTTATATGGTTGAGTACATATACAATGAAATGAAGCCACCTTCTATACAACTATAGCAAAAAGGTGCTCCATACAGCCACTCAGTGGGATTCCTCGGGAGTAACGCAGAAAGTCATTTTGTGTAACAAACTATTACAATATACAATTTCTTGTATAGTATTCATTGATTACTCTTTTCAATGATCTGTTGGTTACAGGATAGTGATATTTCAAGGTTTTACAAAGTGATATCAGTACAGTGTCAGTTATCACTCCTTGTACAAACAACTTCAAAATCTGATGAATGTATCTCTGCCATTCAATGTAACTGCTCTTACAGTTGCTATATCATGCTTTTATATGGTTGAGTCCATATACAATGAAATGAAGCCACCTTCTATACAACTATAGCAAAAATGTGCTCCATACTGCCACTTAGTGGGATTCCTCGGGAGTAACGCAGAAAGTCATTTTGTGTAACAAACTATTACAATTTACAATCCAATGTATTTCTTGGATAGTATTCATTGATTACTCTTCTGTGAACTCTTGGTTAGACAACAGTGAAATTTCTACATTTTACAAAGTGATATCAGTACAGTGTCAGTTATCACTCCTTGTACAAAAAAATTCAAAATCTGATGAATGTATCTCTTGCATTCAATGTAACTGCTCTTACTGTGGCTATATCATGCTTTTATATGGTTGAGTACATATACAATTAAATGAAGCCACCTTCTATACAGCTGGAGGAAAAAGGTGCTCCATACTGCCACTCAGTGGGATTCCTCGGGAGTAACGCAGAAAGTCATTTTGTTTAACAAACTATTACAATATACAATTTCTTGTATAGTATTCATTGATTACTCTTTTCAATGATCTGTTGGTTACAGGATAGTGATATTTCTAGGTTTTACAAAGTGATATCAGTACAGGGTCAGTTATCACTCCTTGTACAAACAACTTCAAAATCTAATGAGTGTATCTCTGCCATTCAATGTAACTGCTCTTACAGTTGCTATATCATGCTTTTATATGGTTGAGTACATATACAATGAAATGAAGCCACCTTCTATACAACTATAGCAAAAAGGTGCTCCATACTGCCACTCAGTGGGATTCCTCGGGAGTAACGCAGAAAGTCATTTTGTGTAACAAACTATTACAATTTACAATCCAATGTATTTCTTGTATAGTATTCATTGATTACTCTTCTGTGAACTCTTGGTTAGACAACAGTGAAATTTCTACATTTTACAAAGTGATATCAGTACAGTGTCAGTTATCACTCCTTGTACAACCAACTTCAAAATCTGATGAATGTATCTCTTGCATTCAATGTAATTGCTCTTACAGTTGCTATATCATGCTTTTATATGGTTGAGTACATATACAATGAAATGAAGCCACCTTCTATACAACTATAGTAAAAATTAGCTCCATACTGCCACTCAGTGGGATTCCTCGGGAGTAACGCAGAAAGTCATTTTGTGTAACAAACTATTACAATATATAATTTCTTGTATAGTATTCATTGATTACTCTTTTCAATGATCTGTTGGTTACAGGATAGTGATATTTCTAGGTTTTACAAAGTGATATCAGTACAGTGTCAGTTATCACTCCTTGTACAAAGAACTTCAAAATCTGATGAATGTATCTCTGGCATTCAATGTAACTGCTCTTACCGTTGCTATATCATGCTTTTATATGGTTGAGTACATATACAATTAAATGAAGCCACCTTCTATACAACTACAGTAAAAAGGTGCTCCATACTGCCACTCAGTGGGATTCCTCGGGAGTAACGCAGAAAGTCATTTTGTGTAACAAACTATTACAATTTACAATCCAATGTATTTCTTGTATAGTATTCATTGATTACTCTTCTGCGATCTCTTGGTTAGACAACAGTGAAATTTCTAGGTTTTACAACGTGATATCAATACAGTGTCAGTAATCACTCCTTGTACAACCAACTTCAAAATCTGATGAATGTATCTCTTGCGTTCAATGTAATTGCTCTTACAGTTGCTATATCATGCTTTTATATAGTTGAGTACATATACAATGAAATGAAGCCACCTTCTATACAACTACAGTAAAAAGGTGCTCCATACTGCCACACAGTGGGATTCCTCGGGAGTAACGCAGAAAGTCATTTTGTGTAACAAACTATTACAATTTACAATCCAATGTATTTCTTGTATAGTATTCGTTGATTACTCTTCTGCGATCGCTTGGTTAGACAACAGTGAAATTTCTAGGTTTTCCAACGTGATATCAATACAGTGTCAGTTATCACTCCTTGTACAAAGAACTTCAAAATCTGATGAATGTATCTCTGGCCTTCAATGTAACTGCTCTTACAGTTGCTATATCATGCTTTTATATGGTTGAGTACATATACAATGAAATGAAGCCACCTTCTATACAACTATAGCAAAAAGGTGCTCCATACAGCCACTCAGTGGGATTCCTCGGCAGTAACGCAGAAAGTCATTTTGTGTAACAAACTATTACAATATACAATTTCTTGTATAGTATTCATTGATTACTCTTTTCAATGATCTGTTGGTTACAGGATAGTGATATTTCAAGGTTTTACAAAGTGATATCAGTACAGTGTCAGTTATCACTCCTTGTACAAACAACTTCAAAATCTGATGAATGTATCTCTGCCATTCAATGTAACTGCTCTTACAGTTGCTATATCATGCTTTTATATGGTTGAGTCCATATACAATGAAATGAAGCCACCTTCTATACAACTATAGCAAAAATGTGCTCCATACTGCCACTTAGTGGGATTCCTCGGGAGTAACGCAGAAAGTCATTTTGTGTAACAAACTATTACAATTTACAATCCAATGTATTTCTTGGATAGTATTCATTGATTACTCTTCTGTGAACTCTTGGTTAGACAACAGTGAAATTTCTACATTTTACAAAGTGATATCAGTACAGTGTCAGTTATCACTCCTTGTACAAAAAAATTCAAAATCTGATGAATGTATCTCTTGCATTCAATGTAACTGCTCTTACTGTGGCTATATCATGCTTTTATATGGTTGAGTACATATACAATTAAATGAAGCCACCTTCTATACAGCTGGAGGAAAAAGGTGCTCCATACTGCCACTCAGTGGGATTCCTCGGGAGTAACGCAGAAAGTCATTTTGTTTAACAAACTATTACAATATACAATTTCTTGTATAGTATTCATTGATTACTCTTTTCAATGATCTGTTGGTTACAGGATAGTGATATTTCTAGGTTTTACAAAGTGTCAGTTATCAGTGTCAGTACAGTACAGTGTCAGTTATCACTCCTTGTACAAACAACTTCAAAATCGGATGAATGTATCTCTGGCATTCAATGTAACTGCTCTTACAGTTGCTATATCATGCTTTTATATGGTTGAGTACATATACAATGAAATGAAGCCACCTTGTATACAACTATAGCAAAAAGGTGCTCCATCCTGCCACTCAGTGGGATTCCTCGAGAGTAACGCAGAAAGTCATTTTGTGTAACAAACTATTACAATTTACAATCCAATGTATTTCTTGTATAGTATTCATTGATTACTCTTCTGTGAACTCTTGGTTAGACAACAGTGAAATTTCTACGTTTTACAAAGTGATATCAGTACAGTGTCATTTATCACTCCTTGTACAAAGAACTTCAAAATCTGATGAATGTATCTCTGGCATTCAATGTAACTGCTCTTACAGTTGCTATATCATGCTTTTATATGGTTGAGTACATATACAATGAAATGAAGCCACCTTCTATACAACTATAGCAAAAAGGTGCTCCATACTGCCACTCAGTGGGATTCCTCGGGAGTAACGCAGAAAGTCATTTTGTGTAACAAACTATTACAATTTACAATCCAATGTATTTCTTGTATAGTATTCATTGATTACTCTTCTGTGAACTCTTGGTTAGACAACAGTGAAATTTCTACGTTTTACAAAGTGATATCAGTACAGTGTCAGTTATCACTCCTTGTACAACCAACTTCAAAATCTGATGAATGTATCTCTTGCAGTCAATGTAACTGCTCTTACAGTTGCTATATCATGCTTTTATATGGTTGAGTACATATACAATGAAATGAAGCCACCTTCTATACAACTATAGTAAAAAGGTGCTCCATACTGCCACTCAGTGGGATTCCTCGGGAGTAACGCAGAAAGTCATTTTGTGTAACAAACTATTAGAATATACAATTTCTTGTATAGTATTCATTGATTACTCTTTTCAATGATCTGTTGGTTACAAGATAGTGATATTTCTAGGTTTTACAAAGTGATTTTAGGTACAGTGTCAGTTATCACTCGTACAAACAACTTCAAAATCTGATGAATGTATCTCTGGCATTCTATGTAACTGCTCTTACAGTTGCTATATCATGCTTTTATATGGTTGAGTACATATACAATGAAATGAAGCCACCTTCTATACAACTATAGTAAAAAGGAGCTCCATACTGCCACTCAGTGGGATTCCTCGGGAGTAACGCAGAAAGTCATTTTGTGTAACAAACTATTACAATATATAATTTCTTGTGTAGTATTCATTGATTACTCTTTTCAATGATCTGTTGGTTACAGGATAGTGATATTTCTAGGTTTTACAAAGTGATATCTGTACAGTGTCAGTTATCACTCCTTGTACAAACAACTTCAAAATCTGATGAATGTATCTCTGGCATTCAATGTAACTGCTCTTACAGTTGCTATATCATGCTTTTATATGGTTGAGTACATATACAACGAAATGAAGCCACCTTCTATACAACTATAGCAAAAAGGTGCTCCATACTGCCACTCAGTGGGATTCCTCGGGAGTAACGCAGAAAGTCATTTTGTGTAACAAACTATTACAATTTACAATCCAATGTATTTCTTGTATAGTATTCATTGATTACTCTTCTGTGAACTCTTGGTTAGACAACAGTGAAATTTCTACGTTTTACTAAGTGATATCAGTACAGTGTCAGTTATCACTCCTTGTACAAACAACTTCAAAATCTGATGAATGTATCTCTGGCATTTAATGTAACTGCTCTTACTGTGGCTATATCATGCTTTAATATGGTTGAGTACATATACAATGAAATGAAGCCACCTTCTATACAACTATAGTAAAAAGGAGCTCCATACTGCCACTCAGTGGGATTCCTCGGGAGTAACGCAGAAAGTCATTTTGTGTAACAAACTATTACAATATATAATTTCTTGTATAGTATTCATTGATTACTCTTTTCAATGATCTGTTGGTTACAGGATAGTGATATTTCTAGGTTTTACAAAGTGTCAGTTATCAGTGTCAGTACAGTACAGTGTCAGTTATCACTCCTTGTACAAACAACTTCAAAATCGGATGAATGTATCTCTGGAATTCAATGTAACTGCTCTTACAGTTGCTATATCATGCTTTTATATGGTTGAGTACATATACAATGAAATGAAGCCACCTTCTATACAACTATAGTAAAAAGGTGCTCCATACTGCCACTCAGTGGGATTCCTCGGGAGTAACGCAGAAAGTCATTTTGTGTAACAAACTATTAGAATATACAATTTCTTGTATAGTATTCATTGATTACTCTGTTCAATGATCTGTTGGTTACAGGATAGTGATATTTCTAGGTTTTACAAAGTGATTTTAGGTACAGTGTCAGTTATCACTCGTACAAACAACTTCAAAATCTGATGTATGTATCTCTGGCATTCTATGTAACTGCTCTTACAGTTGCTATATCATGCTTTTATATGGTTGAGTACATATACAATGAAATGAAGCCACCTTCTATACAACTATAGTAAAAAGGAGCTCCATACTGCCACTCAGTGGGATTCCTCGGGAGTAACGCAGAAAGTCATTTTGTGTAACAAACTATTACAATATATAATTTCTTGTGTAGTATTCATTGATTACTCTTTTCAATGATCTGTTGGTTACAGGATAGTGATATTTCTAGGTTTTACAAAGTGATATCAGTACAGTGTCAGTTATCACTCCTTGTACAAACAACTTCAAAATCTGATGAATGTATCTCTGGCATTCAATGTAACTGCTCTTACAGTTGCTATATCATGCTTTTATATGGTTGAGTACATATACAATGAAATGAAGCCACCTTCTATACAACTATAGCAAAAAGGTGCTCCATACTGCCACTCAGTGGGATTCCTCGGGAGTAACGCAGAAAGTCATTTTGTGTAACAAACTATTACAATTTACAATCCAATGTATTTCTTGTATAGTATTCATTGATTACTCTTCTGTGAACTCTTGGTTAGACAACAGTGAAATTTCTATGTTTTACTAAGTGATATCAGTACAGTGTCAGTTATCACTCCTTGTACAAACAACTTCAAAATCTGATGAATGTATCTCTGGCATTCAATGTAACTGCTCTTACTGTGGCTATATCATGCTTTTATATGGTTGAGTACATATACAATGAAATGAAGCCACCTTCTATACAACTATAGTAAAAAGGAGCTCCATACTGCCACTCAGTGGGATTCCTCGGGAGTAACGCAGAAAGTCATTTTGTGTAACAAACTATTACAATATATAATTTCTTGTATAGTATTCATTGATTACTCTTTTCAATGATCTGTTGGTTACAGGATAGTGATATTTCTAGGTTTTACAAAGTGATATCAGTACACTGTCAGTTATCACTCCTTGTACAAAGAACTTCAAAATCTGATGAATGTATCTCTGGCATTCAATGTAACTGCTCTTACAGTTGCTATATCATGCTTTTATATGGTTGAGTACATATACAATGAAATGAAGCCACCTTCTATACAAGTATAGTAAAAAGGTGCTCCATACTGCCACTCAGTGGGATTCCTCGGGAGTAACGCAGAAAGTCATTTTGTGTAACAAACTATTACAATATACAATTTCTTGTATAGTATTCATTGATTACTCTTTTGAGTGATCTGTTGATTACAGGATAGTGATATTTCTAGGTTTTACCAAGTGATATCAGTACAGTGTCAGTTACCACTCCTTGTACAACCAACTTCAAAATCTGATGAATGTATGTCTTTCATTCAATGTAATTGCTCTTACAGTTGATATATCATGCTTTTACATTCATTGATTACTCTTCTGTGAACTCTTGGTTAGACAACAGTGAAATTTCTAAGTTTTTCAAAGTGATATCAATACTTCAAAATCTGATGAATGTATCTCTTGCATTCAATGTAACTATTACAATATATAATTTCTTGTATAGTATTCATTGATTACTCTTTTCAATGATCTGTTGGTTACAGGATAGTGATATTTCTAGGTTTTACAAAGTGATTTTAAGTACAGTGTCAGTTATCACTCCTTGTACAAACAACTTCAAAATCTGATGAATGTATCTCTGGCATTCACTGTAACTGCTCTTACAGTTGCTATATCATGCTTTTATATGGTTGAGTACATATACAATGAAATGAAGCCACCTTCTATACAACTATAGTAAAAAGGAGCTCCATACTGCCACTCAGTGGGATTCCTCGGGAGTAACGCAGAAAGTCATTTTGTGTAACAAACTATTACAATATATAATTTCTTGTATAGTATTCATTGATTACTCTTTTCAATGATCTGTTGGTAACAGGATAGTGATATTTCTAGGTTTTACAAAGTGATATCAGTACAGTGTCAGTTATCACTCCTTGTACAACCAACTTCAAAATCTGATGAATGTATCTCTGGCATTTAATGTAACTGCTCTTACAGTTGCTATATCATGCTTTTATATGGTTGAGTACATGTACAATGAAATGAAGCCACCTTCTATACAACTATAGCAAAAAGGTGCTCCATACTGCCACTCAGTGGGATTCCTCGGGAGTAACGCAGAAAGTCATTTTGTGTAACAAACTATTACAATATATAATTTCTTGTATAGTATTCATTGATTACTCTTTTCAATGATCTGTTGGTTACAGGATAGTGATATTTCTAGGTTTTACAAAGTGTCAGTTATCAGTGTCAGTACAGTACAGTGTCAGTTATCACTCCTTGTACAAAGAACTTCAAAATCTGATGAATGTATCTCTGGCATTCAATGTAACTGCTCTTACAGTTGCTATATCATGCTTTTATATGGTTGAGTACATATACAATGAAATGAAGCCACCTTCTATACAAGTATAGTAAAAAGGTGCTCCATACTGCCACTCAGTGGGATTCCTCGGGAGTAACGCAGAAAGTCATTTTGTGTAACAAACTATTACAATATACAATTTCTTGTATAGTATTCATTGATTACTCTTTTGAGTGATCTGTTGATTACAGGATAGTGATATTTCTAGGTTTTACCAAGTGATATCAGTACAGTGTCAGTTACCACTCCTTGTACAACCAACTTCAAAATCTGATGAATGTATGTCTTGCATTCAATGTAATTGCTCTTACAGTTGATATATCATGCTTTTACATTCATTGATTACTCTTCTGTAAACTCTTGGTTAGACAACAGTGAAATTTCTAAGTTTTTCAAAGTGATATCAATACTTCAAAATCTGATGAATGTATCTCTTGCATTCAATGTAACTATTACAATATATAATTTCTTGTATAGTATTCATTGATTACTCTTTTCAATGATCTGTTGGTTACAGGATAGTGATATTTCTAGGTTTTACAAAGTGATTTTAAGTACAGTGTCAGTTATCACTCCTTGTACAAACAACTTCAAAATCAGATGAATGTATCTCTGGCATTCACTGTAACTGCTCTTACAGTTGCTATATCATGCTTTTATATGGTTGAGTACATATACAATGAAATGAAGCCACCTTCTATACAACTATAGTAAAAAGGAGCTCCATACTGCCACTCAGTGGGATTCCTCGGGAGTAACGCAGAAAGTCATTTTGTGTAACAAACTATTACAATATATAGTTTCTTGTATAGTATTCATTGATTACTCTTTTCAATGATCTGTTGGTAACAGGATAGTGATATTTCTAGGTTTTACAAAGTGATATCAGTACAGTGTCAGTTATCACTCCTTGTACAACCAACTTCAAAATCTGATGAATGTATCTCTGGCATTCTATGTAACTGCTCTTACAGTTGCTATATCATGCTTTTATATGGTTGAGTACATATACAATGAAATGAAGCCACCTTCTATACAACTATAGTAAAAAGGAGCTCCATACTGCCACTCAGTGGGATTCCTCGGGAGTAACGCAGAAAGTCATTTTGTGTAACAAACTATTACAATATATAATTTCTTGTGTAGTATTCATTGATTACTCTTTTCAATGATCTGTTGGTTACAGGATAGTGATATTTCTAGGTTTTACAAAGTGATATCTGTACAGTGTCAGTTATCACTCCTTGTACAAACAACTTCAAAATCTGATGAATGTATCTCTGGCATTCAATGTAACTGCTCTTACAGTTGCTATATCATGCTTTTATATGGTTGAGTACATATACAACGAAATGAAGCCACCTTCTATACAACTATAGCAAAAAGGTGCTCCATACTGCCACTCAGTGGGATTCCTCGGGAGTAACGCAGAAAGTCATTTTGTGTAACAAACTATTACAATTTACAATCCAATGTATTTCTTGTATAGTATTCATTGATTACTCTTCTGTGAACTCTTGGTTAGACAACAGTGAAATTTCTACGTTTTACTAAGTGATATCAGTACAGTGTCAGTTATCACTCCTTGTACAAACAACTTCAAAATCTGATGAATGTATCTCTGGCATTTAATGTAACTGCTCTTACTGTGGCTATATCATGCTTTTATATGGTTGAGTACATATACAATGAAATGAAGCCACCTTCTATACAACTATAGTAAAAAGGAGCTCCATACTGCCACTCAGTGGGATTCCTCGGGAGTAACGCAGAAAGTCATTTTGTGTAACAAACTATTACAATATATAATTTCTTGTATAGTATTCATTGATTACTCTTTTCAATGATCTGTTGGTTACAGGATAGTGATATTTCTAGGTTTTACAAAGTGTCAGTTATCAGTGTCAGTACAGTACAGTGTCAGTTATCACTCCTTGTACAAACAACTTCAAAATCGGATGAATGTATCTCTGGAATTCAATGTAACTGCTCTTACAGTTGCTATATCATGCTTTTATATGGTTGAGTACATATACAATGAAATGAAGCCACCTTGTATACAACTATAGCAAAAAGGTGCTCCATCCTGCCACTCAGTGGGATTCCTCGAGAGTAACGCAGAAAGTCATTTTGTGTAACAAACTATTACAATTTACAATCCAATGTATTTCTTGTATAGTATTCATTGATTACTCTTCTGTGAACTCTTGGTTAGACAACAGTGAAATTTCTACGTTTTACAAAGTGATATCAGTACAGTGTCAGTTATCACTCCTTGTACAAAGAACTTCAAAATCTGATGAATGTATCTCTGGCATTCAATGTAACTGCTCTTACTGTTGCTATATCATGCTTTTATATGGTTGAGTACATATCCAATGAAATGAAGCCACCTTCTATACAACTATAGCAAAAAGGTGCTCCATACTGCCACTCAGTGGGATTCCTCGGGAGTAACGCAGAAAGTCATTTTGTGTAACAAACTATTACAATTTACAATCCAATGTATTTCTTGTATAGTATTCATTGATTACTCTTCTGTGAACTCTTGGTTAGACAACAGTGAAATTTCTACGTTTTACAAAGTGATATCAGTACAGTGTCAGTTATCACTCCTTGTACAACCAACTTCAAAATCTGATGAATGTATCTCTTGCATTCAATGTAACTGCTCTTACCGTTGCTATATCATGCTTTTATATGGTTGAGTACATATACAATGAAATGAAGCCACCTTCTACACAACTACAGTAAAAAGGTGCTCCATACTGCCACTCAGTGGGATTCCTCGGGAGTAACGCAGAAAGTCATTTTGTGTAACAAACTATTACAATTTACAATCCAATGTATTTCTTGTATAGTATTCATTGATTACTCTTCTGCGATCAATTGGTTAGACAACAGTGAAATTTCTAGGTTTTACAACGTGATATCAATACAGTGTCAGTTCTCACTCCTTGTACAACCAACTTCAAAATCTGATGAATGTATCTCTTGCAGTCAATGTAACTGCTCTTACTGTGGCTATATCATGCTTTTATATGGTTGAGTACATATACAATGAAATGAAGCCACCTTCTATACAAGTATAGTAAAAATTAGCTCCATACTGCCACTCAGTGGGATTCCTCGGGAGTAACGCAGAAAGTCATTTTGTGTAACAAACTATTACAATATATAATTTCTTGTATAGTATTCATTGATTACTCTTTTCAATGATCTGTTGGTTACAGGATAGTGAAATTTCTACGTTTTACAAAGTGATATCAGTACAGTGTCAGTTATCACTCCTTGTACAAAGAACTTCAAAATCTGATGAATGTATCTCTGGCATTCAATGTAACTGCTCTTACAGTTGCTATATCATGCTTTTATATGGTTGAGTACATATACAATGAAATGAAGCCACCTTCTATACAACTATAGCAAAAAGGTGCTCCATACTGCCACTCAGTGGGATTCCTCGGGAGTAACGCAGAAAGTCATTTTGTGTAACAAACTATTACAATTTACAATCCAATGTATTTCTTGTATAGTATTCATTGATTACTCTTCTGTGAACTCTTGGTTAGACAACAGTGAAATTTCTACGTTTTACAAAGTGATATCAGTACAGTGTCAGTTATCACTCCTTGTACAACCAACTTCAAAATCTGATGAATGTATCTCTTGCATTCAATGTAACTGCTCTTACCGTTGCTATATCATGCTTTTATATGGTTGAGTACATATACAATGAAATGAAGCCACCTTCTACACAACTACAGTAAAAAGGTGCTCCATACTGCCACTCAGTGGGATTCCTCGGGAGTAACGCAGAAAGTCATTTTGTGTAACAAACGATTACAATTTACAATCCAATGTATTTCTTGTATAGTATTCATTGATTACTCTTCTGCGATCAATTGGTTAGACAACAGTGAAATTTCTAGGTTTTACAACGTGATATCAATACAGTGTCAGTTCTCACTCCTTGTACAACCAACTTCAAAATCTGATGAATGTATCTCTTGCAGTCAATGTAACTGCTCTTACTGTGGCTATATCATGCTTTTATATGGTTGAGTACATATACAATGAAATGAAGCCACCTTCTATACAACTATAGTAAAAATTAGCTCCATACTGCCACTCAGTGGGATTCCTCGGGAGTAACGCAGAAAGTCATTTTGTGTAACAAACTATTACAATATATAATTTCTTGTATAGTATTCATTGATTACTCTTTTCAATGATCTGTTGGTTACAGGATAGTGATATTTCTAGGTTTTACAAAGTGATATCAGTACACTGTCAGTTATCACTCCTTGTACAAAGAAATTCAAAATCTGATGAATGTATCTCTGGCATTCAATGTAACTGCTCTTACAGTTGCTATATCATGCTTTTATATGGTTGAGTACATATACAGTGAAATGAAGCCACCTTCTATACAACTATAGCAAAAAGGTGCTCCATACTGCCACTCAGTGGGATTCCTCGGGAGTAACGCAGAAAGTCATTTTGTGTAACAAACTATTACAATTTACAATCCAATGTATTTCTTGTATAGTATTCATTGATTACTCTTCTGTGAACTCTTGGTTAGACAACAGTGAAATTTCTACGTTTTTCAAAGTGATATCAATACAGTGTCAGTTATCACTCCTTGTACAACCAACTTCAAAATCTGATGAATGTATCTCTTGCATTCAATGTAATTGCTCTTACCGTTGCTATATCATGCTTTTATATGGTTGAGTACATATACAACGAAATGAAGCCACCTTCTATACAACTAACGTAAAACGGTGCTGTATACAGCCACTCAGTGGGATTCCTCGGGAGTAACGCAGAAAGTCATTTTGTGTAACAAACTATTACAATTTAATATCCAATGTATTTCTTGTATAGTATTCATTGATTACTCTTCTGTGAACTCTTGGTTAGACAACAGTGAAATTTCTAGGTTTTTCAAAGTGATATCAATACAGTGTCATTTATCACTCCTTGTACAACACACTTCAAAATCTGATGAATGTATCTCTTGCATTCAATGTAACTGCTCTTACCGTTGCTATATCATGCTTTTATATGGTTGAGTACATATACAATGAAATGAAGCCACCTTCTATACAACTACAGTAAAAAGGTGCTCCATACTGCTACTCAGTGGGATTCCTCGGGAGTAACGCAGAAAGTCATTTTGTGTAACAAAATATTACAATTTACAATCCAATGTATTTCTTGTATTGTATTCATGGATTACTCTTCTGTGAACTCTTGGTTAGACAACAGTGAAATTTCTAGGTTTTTCAAAGTGATATCAATACAGTGTCAGTTCTCACTCCTTGTACAACCAACTTCAAAATCTGATGAATGTATCTCTGGCATTCAATGTAACTGCTCTTACCGTTGCTATATCATGCTTTTATATGGTTGAGTACATATACAATGAAATGAAGCCACCTTCTATACAACTACAGTAAAAAGGTGCTCCATACTGCCACTCAGTGGGATTCCTCGGGAGTAACGCAGAAAGTCATTTTGTGTAACAAACTATTACAATTTACAATCCAATGTATTTCTTGTATAGTATTCATTGATTACTCTTCTGCGATCTCTTGGTTAGACAACAGTGAAATTTCTACGTTTTACAACGTGATATCAATACAGTGTCAGTAATCACTCCTTGTACAACCAACTTCAAAATCTGATGAATGTATCTCTTGCATTCAATGTAATTGCTCTTACAGTTGATATATCTTGATTTTATATGGTTGAGTACATATACAATTAAATGAAGCCACCTTCTATACAGCTGGAGGAAAAAGGTGCTCCATTCTGCCACTCAGTGGGATTCCTCGGGAGTAAAGCAGAAAGTCATTTTGTGTAACAAACTATTACAATTTACAATCCAATGTATTTCTTGTATAGTATTCATTGATTACTCTTCTGTGAACTCTTGGTTAGACAACAGTGAAATTTCTAGGTTTTTCAAAGTGATATCAATACAGTGTCAGTTATCACTCCTTGTATAACCAACTTCAAAATCTGATGAATGTATCTCTGGCATTCAATGTAACTGCTGTTACCATTGCTATATCATGCTTTTATATGGTTGAGTACATATACAATGAAATGAAGCCACCTTCTATACAACTACCGTAAAAAGGTGCTCCATACTGCCACTCAGTGGGATTCCTCGGGAGTAACGCAGAAAGTCATTTTGTGTAACAAACGATTACAATTTACAATCCAATGTATTTCTTGTATAGTATTCATTGATTACTCTTCTGTGAACTCTTGGTTAGACAACAGTGAAATTTCTACGTTTTACAAAGTGATATCAGTACAGTGTCAGTTTTCACTCCTTGTACAAACAACTTCAAAATCTGATGAACGTATCTCTTGCATTCAATGTAACTGCTCTTACAGTTGCTATATCATGCTTTTATATGGTTGAGTACATATACAATGAAATGAAGCCACCTTCTATACAACTATAGCAAAAAGGTGCTCCATACTGCCACTCAGTGGGATTCCTCGGGAGTAACGCAGAAAGTCATTTTGTGTAACAAACTATTACAATTTACAATCCAATGTATTTCTTGTATAGTATTCATTGATTACTCTTCTGTGAACTCTTGGTTAGACAACAGTGAAATTTCTACGTTTTACAAAGTGATATCAGTACAGTGTCAGTTATCACTCCTTGTACAACCAACTTCAAAATCTGATGAATGTATCTCTTGCATTCAATGTAATTGCTCTTACCGTTGCTATATCATGCTTTTATATGGTTGAGTACATATACAATGAAATGAAGCCACCTTCTATACAACTATAGTAAAAAGGAGCTCCATACTGCCACTCAGTGGGATTCCTCGGGAGTAACGCAGAAAGTCATTTTGTGTAAAAAACTATTACAATATATAATTTCTTGTATAGTATTCATTGATTACTCTTTTCAATGATCTGTTGGTTACAGGATAGTGATATTTCTAGGTTTTACAAAGTGATATCAGTACAGTGTCAGTTATCACTCCTTGTACAAACAACTTCAAAATCTGATGAATGTATGTCTTGCATTCAATGTAACTGCTCTTACAGTTGCTATATCATGCTTTTATATGGTTGAGTACATATACTATGAAATGAAGCCACCTTCTATACAACTATAGCAAAAAGGTGCTCCATACTGCCACTCAGTGGGATTCCTCGGGAGTAACGCAGAAAGTCATTTTGTGTAACAAACTATTACAATTTACAATCCAATGTATTTCTTGTATAGTATTCATTGATTACTCTTCTGCGATCTCTTGGTTAGACAACAGTGAAATTTCTACGTTTTACAACGTGATATCAATACAGTGTCAGTAATCACTCCTTGTACAACCAACTTCAAAATCTGATGAATGTATCTCTTGCATTCAATGTAATTGCTCTTACAGTTGATATATCTTGATTTTATATGGTTGAGTACATATACAATTAAATGAAGCCACCTTCTATACAGCTGGAGGAAAAAGGTGCTCCATTCTGCCACTCAGTGGGATTCCTCGGGAGTAAAGCAGAAAGTCATTTTGTGTAACAAACTATTACAATTTACAATCCAATGTATTTCTTGTATAGTATTCATTGATTACTCTTCTGTGAACTCTTGGTTAGACAACAGTGAAATTTCTAGGTTTTTCAAAGTGATATCAATACAGTGTCAGTTATCACTCCTTGTATAACCAACTTCAAAATCTGATGAATGTATCTCTGGCATTCAATGTAACTGCTGTTACCATTGCTATATCATGCTTTTATATGGTTGAGTACATATACAATGAAATGAAGCCACCTTCTATACAACTACCGTAAAAAGGTGCTCCATACTGCCACTCAGTGGGATTCCTCGGGAGTAACGCAGAAAGTCATTTTGTGTAACAAACGATTACAATTTACAATCCAATGTATTTCTTGTATAGTATTCATTGATTACTCTTCTGTGAACTCTTGGTTAGACAACAGTGAAATTTCTACGTTTTACAAAGTGATATCAGTACAGTGTCAGTTTTCACTCCTTGTACAAACAACTTCAAAATCTGATGAACGTATCTCTTGCATTCAATGTAACTGCTCTTACAGTTGCTATATCATGCTTTTATATGGTTGAGTACATATACAATGAAATGAAGCCACCTTCTATACAACTATAGCAAAAAGGTGCTCCATACTGCCACTCAGTGGGATTCCTCGGGAGTAACGCAGAAAGTCATTTTGTGTAACAAACTATTACAATTTACAATCCAATGTATTTCTTGTATAGTATTCATTGATTACTCTTCTGTGAACTCTTGGTTAGACAACAGTGAAATTTCTACGTTTTACAAAGTGATATCAGTACAGTGTCAGTTATCACTCCTTGTACAACCAACTTCAAAATCTGATGAATGTATCTCTTGCATTCAATGTAATTGCTCTTACCGTTGCTATATCATGCTTTTATATGGTTGAGTACATATACAATGAAATGAAGCCACCTTCTATACAACTATAGTAAAAAGGAGCTCCATACTGCCACTCAGTGGGATTCCTCGGGAGTAACGCAGAAAGTCATTTTGTGTAAAAAACTATTACAATATATAATTTCTTGTATAGTATTCATTGATTACTCTTTTCAATGATCTGTTGGTTACAGGATAGTGATATTTCTAGGTTTTACAAAGTGATATCAGTACAGTGTCAGTTATCACTCCTTGTACAAACAACTTCAAAATCTGATGAATGTATGTCTTGCATTCAATGTAACTGCTCTTACAGTTGCTATATCATGCTTTTATATGGTTGAGTACATATACTATGAAATGAAGCCACCTTCTATACAACTATAGCAAAAAGGTGCTCCATACTGCCACTCAGTGGGATTCCTCGGGAGTAACGCAGAAAGTCATTTTGTGTAACAAACTATTACAATTTACAATCCAATGTATTTCTTGTATAGTATTCATTGATTACTCTTCTGTGAACTCTTGGTTAGACAACAGTGAAATTTCTACGTTTTACAAAGTGATATCAGTACAGTGTCAGTTATCACTCCTTGTACAAAGAACTTCAAAATCTGATGAATGTATCTCTGGCATTCAATGTAACTGCTCTTACCGTTGCTATATCATGCTTTTATATGGTTGAGTACATATACAATGAAATGAAGCCACCTTCTACACAACTACAGTAAAAAGGTGCTCCATACTGCCACTCAGTGGGATTCCTCGGGAGTAACGCAGAAAGTCATTTTGTGTAACAAACTATTACAATTTACAATCCAATGTATTTCTTGTATAGTATTCATTGATTACTCTTCTGCGATCAATTGGTTAGACAACAGTGAAATTTCTAGGTTTTACAACGTGATATCAATACAGTGTCAGTTCTCACTCCTTGTACAACCAACTTCAAAATCTGATGAATGTATCTCTTGCAGTCAATGTAACTGCTCTTACTGTGGCTATATCATGCTTTTATATGGTTGAGTACATATACAATGAAATGAAGCCACCTTCTATACAACTATAGTAAAAATTAGCTCCATACTGCCACTCAGTGGGATTCCTCGGGAGTAACGCAGAAAGTCATTTTGTGTAACAAACTATTACAATATATAATTTCTTGTATAGTATTCATTGATTACTCTTTTCAATGATCTGTTGGTTACAGGATAGTGATATTTCTAGGTTTTACAAAGTGATATCAGTACACTGTCAGTTATCACTCTTTGTACAAAGAAATTCAAAATCTGATGAATGTATCTCTGGCATTCAATGTAACTGCTCTTACAGTTGCTATATCATGCTTTTATATGGTTGAGTACATATACAGTGAAATGAAGCCACCTTCTATACAACTATAGCAAAAAGGTGCTCCATACTGCCACTCAGTGGGATTCCTCGGGAGTAACGCAGAAAGTCATTTTGTGTAACAAACTATTACAATTTACAATCCAATGTATTTCTTGTATAGTATTCATTGATTACTCTTCTGTGAACTCTTGGTTAGACAACAGTGAAATTTCTACGTTTTACTAAGTGATATCAGTACAGTGTCAGTTATCACTCCTTGTACAACCAACTTCAAAATCTGATGAATGTATCTCTGGCATTTAATGTAACTGCTCTTACCGTTGCTATATCATGCTTTTATATGGTTGAGTACATATACAACGAAATGAAGCCACCTTCTATACAACTAACGTAAAACGGTGCTGTATACAGCCACTCAGTGGGATTCCTCGGGAGTAACGCAGAAAGTCATTTTGTGTAACAAACTATTACAATTTACAATCCAATGTATTTCTTGGATAGTATTCATTGATTACTCTGCTGTGAACTCTTGGTTAGACAACAGTGAAATTTCTACGTTTTTCAAAGTGATATCAATACAGTGTCAGTTATCACTCCTTGTACAACCAACTTCAAAATCTGATGAATGTATCTCTTGCATTCAATGTAATTGCTCTTACCGTTGCTATATCATGCTTTTATATGGTTGAGTACATATACAACGAAATGAAGCCACCTTCTATACAACTAACGTAAAACGGTGCTGTATACAGCCACTCAGTGGGATTCCTCGGGAGTAACGCAGAAAGTCATTTTGTGTAACAAACTATTACAATTTAATATCCAATGTATTTCTTGTATAGTATTCATTGATTACTCTTCTGTGAACTCTTGGTTAGACAACAGTGAAATTTCTAGGTTTTTCAAAGTGATATCAATACAGTGTCATTTATCACTCCTTGTACAACACACTTCAAAATCTGATGAATGTATCTCTTGCATTCAATGTAACTGCTCTTACCGTTGCTATATCATGCTTTTATATGGTTGAGTACATATACAATGAAATGAAGCCACCTTCTATACAACTACAGTAAAAAGGTGCTCCATACTGCTACTCAGTGGGATTCCTCGGGAGTAACGCAGAAAGTCATTTTGTGTAACAAAATATTACAATTTACAATCCAATGTATTTCTTGTATTGTATTCATGGATTACTCTTCTGTGAACTCTTGGTTAGACAACAGTGAAATTTCTAGGTTTTTCAAAGTGATATCAATACAGTGTCAGTTCTCACTCCTTGTACAACCAACTTCAAAATCTGATGAATGTATCTCTGGCATTCAATGTAACTGCTCTTACCGTTGCTATATCATGCTTTTATATGGTTGAGTACATATACAATGAAATGAAGCCACCTTCTATACAACTACAGTAAAAAGGTGCTCCATACTGCCACTCAGTGGGATTCCTCGGGAGTAACGCAGAAAGTCATTTTGTGTAACAAACTATTACAATTTACAATCCAATGTATTTCTTGTATAGTATTCATTGATTACTCTTCTGCGATCTCTTGGTTAGACAACAGTGAAATTTCTACGTTTTACAACGTGATATCAATACAGTGTCAGTAATCACTCCTTGTACAACCAACTTCAAAATCTGATGAATGTATCTCTTGCATTCAATGTAATTGCTCTTACAGTTGATATATCTTGATTTTATATGGTTGAGTACATATACAATTAAATGAAGCCACCTTCTATACAGCTGGAGGAAAAAGGTGCTCCATTCTGCCACTCAGTGGGATTCCTCGGGAGTAAAGCAGAAAGTCATTTTGTGTAACAAACTATTACAATTTACAATCCAATGTATTTCTTGTATAGTATTCATTGATTACTCTTCTGTGAACTCTTGGTTAGACAACAGTGAAATTTCTAGGTTTTTCAAAGTGATATCAATACAGTGTCAGTTATCACTCCTTGTATAACCAACTTCAAAATCTGATGAATGTATCTCTGGCATTCAATGTAACTGCTGTTACCATTGCTATATCATGCTTTTATATGGTTGAGTACATATACAATGAAATGAAGCCACCTTCTATACAACTACCGTAAAAAGGTGCTCCATACTGCCACTCAGTGGGATTCCTCGGGAGTAACGCAGAAAGTCATTTTGTGTAACAAACGATTACAATTTACAATCCAATGTATTTCTTGTATAGTATTCATTGATTACTCTTCTGTGAACTCTTGGTTAGACAACAGTGAAATTTCTACGTTTTACAAAGTGATATCAGTACAGTGTCAGTTTTCACTCCTTGTACAACCAACTTCAAAATCTGATGAATGTATCTCTTGCATTCAATGTAATTGCTCTTACAGTTGATATATCTTGACTTTATATGGTTGAGTACATATACAATTAAATGAAGCCACCTTCTATACAACTACAGTAAAAAGGTGCTCCATACTGCCACTCAGTGGGATTCCTCGGGAGTAACGCAGAAAGTCATTTTGTGTAACAAACTATTACAATTTACAATCCAATGTATTTCTTGTAGAGTATTCGTTGATTACTCTTCTGCGATCGCTTGGTTAGACAACAGTGAAATTTCTAGGTTTTCCAACATGATATCAATACAGTGTCAGTAATCACTCCTTGTACAACCAACTTCAAAATCTGATGAATGTATCTCTTGCATTCAATGTAACTGCTCTTACAGTTGCTATATCATGCTTTTATATGGTTGAGTACATATAGAATGAAATGAAGCCACCTTCTATACAACTATAGTAAAAAGGTGCTCCATACTGCCACTCAGTGGGATTCCTCGGGAGTAACGCAGAAAGTCATTTTGTGTAACAAACTATTACAATATACAATTTCTTGTATAGTATTCATTGATTACTGTTTTCAATGATCTTTTGGTTTCAGGATAGTGATATTTCTAGGTTTTACAAAGTGATATCAGTACAGTGTCAGTTATCACTCCTTGTACAAACAACTTCAAAATCTGATGAACGTATCTCTTGCATTCAATGTAACTGCTCTTACAGTTGCTATATCATGCTTTTATATGGTTGAGTACATATACAATGAAATGAAGCCACCTTCTATACAACTATAGCAAAAAGGTGCTCCATACTGCCACTCAGTGGGATTCCTCGGGAGTAACGCAGAAAGTCATTTTGTGTAACAAACTATTACAATTTACAATCCAATGTATTTCTTGTATAGTATTCATTGATTACTCTTCTGTGAACTCTTGGTTAGACAACAGTGAAATTTCTACGTTTTACAAAGTGATATCAGTACAGTGTCAGTTATCACTCCTTGTACAACCAACTTCAAAATCTGATGAATGTATCTCTTGCATTCAATGTAATTGCTCTTACCGTTGCTATATCATGCTTTTATATGGTTGAGTACATATACAATGAAATGAAGCAACCTTCTATACAACTATAGTAAAAAGGAGCTCCATACTGCCACTCAGTGGGATTCCTCGGGAGTAACGCAGAAAGTCATTTTGTGTAAAAAACTATTACAATATATAATTTCTTGTATAGTATTCATTGATTACTCTTTTCAATGATCTGTTGGTTACAGGATAGTGATATTTCTAGGTTTTACAAAGTGATATCAGTACAGTGTCAGTTATCACTCCTTGTACAAACAACTTCAAAATCTGATGAATGTATGTCTTGCATTCAATGTAACTGCTCTTACAGTTGCTATATCATGCTTTTATATGGTTGAGTACATATACTATGAAATGAAGCCACCTTCTATACAACTATAGCAAAAAGGTGCTCCATACTGCCACTCAGTGGGATTCCTCGGGAGTAACGCAGAAAGTCATTTTGTGTAACAAACTATTACAATTTACAATCCAATGTATTTCTTGTATAGTATTCATTGATTACTCTTCTGTGAACTCTTGGTTAGACAACAGTGAAATTTCTACGTTTTACAAAGTGATATCAGTACAGTGTCAGTTATCACTCCTTGTACAAAGAACTTCAAAATCTGATGAATGTATGTCTGGCATTCAATGTAACTGCTCTTACAGTTGCTATATCATGCTTTTATATGGTTGAGTACATATACAATGAAATGAAGCTACCTTCTATAAAACTATAGCAAAAAGGTGCTCCATACTGCCACTCAGTGGGATTCCTCGGGAGTAACGCAGAAAGTCATTTTGTGTAACAAACTATTACAATTTTCAATCCAATGTATTTCTTATATAGTATTCATTGATTACTCTTCTGTGAACTCTTGGTTAGACAACAGTGAAATTTCTACGTTTTACAAAGTGATATCAGTACAGTGTCAGTTATCACTCCTTGTACAACCAACTTCAAAATCTGATGAATGTATCTCTTGCATTCAATGTAACTGCTCTTACCGTTGCTATATCATGCTTTTATATGGTTGAGTACATATACAATGAAATGAAGCCACCTTCTATACAACTATAGCAAAAAGGTGCTCCATACTGCCACTTAGTGGCATTCCTCGGGAGTTACGCAGAAAGTCATTTTGTGTAACAAACTATTACAATTTACAATCCAATGTATTTCTTGGATAGTATTCATTGATTACTATGCTATGAACTCTTGGTTAGATAACAGTGAAATTTCTACGTTTTTCAAAGTGATATCAATACAGTGTCAGTTATCACTCCTTGTACAACCAACTTCAAAATCTGATGAATGTATCTCTTGCATTCAATGTAATTGCTCTTACCGTTGCTATATCATGCTTTTATATGGTTGAGTACATATACAACGAAATGAAGCCACCTTCTATACAACTACAGTAAAACGGTGCTCTATACAGCCACTCAGTGGGATTCCTCGGGAGTAACGCAGAAAGTCATTTTGTGTAACAAACTATTACTATTTACAATCGAATGTATTTCTTGTATAGTATTCATTGATTACTCTTCTGTGAACTCTTGGTTAGACAACAGTGAAATTTCTACGTTTTACAAAGTGATATCAGTACAGTGTCAGTTATCACTCCTTGTACAAAGAACTTCAAAATCTGATGAATGTATCTCTGGCATTCAATATAACTGCTCTTACAGTTGCTATATCATACTTTTATATGGTTGAGTACATATACAATGAAATGAAGCCACCTTCTATACAACTATAGCAAAAAGGTGCTCCATACTGTCACTCAGTGGGATTCCTCGGGAGTAACACAGAAAATCATTTTGTGTAACAAACTATTACAATTTACAATCCAATGTATTTCTTGGATAGTATTCATTGATTACTCTTCTGTGAACTCTTGGTTAGACAACAGTGAAATTTCTACGTTTTACAAAGTGATATCAGTACAGTTTCAGTTATCACTCCTTGTACAACCAACTTCAAAATCTGATGAATGTATCTCTTGCATTCAATGTAATTGCTCTTACAGTTGATATATCATGCTTTTATATGGTTGAGTACATATACAATTAAATGAAGCCACCTTCTATACAGCTGAAGGAAAAAGGTGCTCCATTCTGCCACTCAGTGGGATTCCTCGGGAGTAACGCAGAAAGTCATTTTGTGTAACAAAATATTACAATTTACAATCCAATGTATTTCTTGTATAGTATTCATTGATTACTCTTCTGTGAACTCTTGGTTAGACAACAGTGAAATTTCTAGGTTTTTCAAAGTGATATCAATACAGTGTCAGTTCTCACTCCTTGTACAACCAACTTCAAAATCTCATGAATGTATCTCTGGCATTCAATGTAACTGCTCTTACCGTTGCCATATCATGCTTTTATATGGTTGTGTACATATACAATGAAATGAAGCCACCTTCTATACAACTACAGTAAAAAGGTGCTCCATACTGCCACTCAGTGGGATTCCTCGGGAGTAACGCAGAAAGTCATTTTGTGTAACAAACTATTACAATTTACAATCCAATGTATTTCTTGTATAGTATTCATTGATTACTCTTCTGTGAACTCTTGGTTAGACAACAGTGAAATTTCTACGTTTTACAAAGTGATATCAGGACAGTGTCAGTTATCACTCCTTGTACAACCAACTTTCAAATCTGATGAATGTGTCTCTTGCATTCAATGTAACTGCTCTTACAGTTGCTATATCATGCTTTTATATGGTTGAGTACATATACAATGAAATGAAGCCACCTTCTATACAAGTATAGTAAAAAGGTGCTCCATACTGCCACTCAGTGGGATTCCTCGTGAGTAACGCAGAAAGTCATTTTGTGTAACAAACTATTACAATATACAATTTCTTGTATAGTATTCATTGATTACTCTTTTCAATGATCTGTTGGTTACAGGATAGTGATATTTCTAGGTTTTACAAAGTGATATCAGTACAGTGTCAGTTATCACTCCTTGTACAAACAACTTCAAAATCTGATGAATGTATCTCTGCCATTCAATGTAACTGCTCTTACAGTTGCTATATCATGCTTTTATATGGTTGAGTACATATACAATGAAATGAAGCCACCTTCTATACAACTATAGCAAAAAGGTGCTCCATACTGCCACTTAGTGGGATTCCTCGGGAGTAACGCAGAAAGTCATTTTGTGTAACAAACTATTACAATTTACAATCCAATGTATTTCTTGGATAGTATTCATTGATTACTCTTCTGTGAACTCTTGGTTAGACAACAGTGAAATTTCTACGTTTTACAAAGTGATATCAGTACAGTGTCAGTTATCACTCCTTGTACAACCAACTTCAAAATCTGATGAATGTATCTCTTGCATTCAATGTAATTGCTCTTACAGTTGATATATCTTGATTTTATATGGTTGAGTACATATACAATTAAATGAAGCCACCTTCTATACAACTACAGTAAAAAGGTGCTCCATACTGCCACCCAGTGGGATTCTTCGGGAGTAACGCAGAAAGTCATGTTGTGTAACAAACTAATACAATTTACAATCCAATGTATTTCTTGTATAGTATTCATTGATTACTCTTCTGCGATCTCTTGGTTAGACAACAGTGAAATTTCTAGGTTTTACAACGTGATATCAATACACTGTCAGTAATCACTCCTTGTACAACCAACTTCAAAATCTGATGAATGTATCTCTTGCATTCAATGTAACTGCTCTTACAGTTGCTATATCATGCTTTTATATGGTTGAGTACATATACAATGAAATGAAGCCACCTTCTATACAACTATAGTAAAAAGGAGCTCCATACTGCCACTCAGTGGGATTCCTCGGGAGTAACGCAGAAAGTCATTTTGTATAACAAACTATTACAATATATAATTTCTTGTATAGTATTCATTGATTACTCTTTTCAATGATCTGTTGGTTACAGGATAGTGATATTTCTAGGTTTTACAAAGTGATATCAGTACAGTGTCAGTTATCACTCCTTGTACAAACAACTTCAAAATCGGATGAATGTATCTCTGGCATTCAATGTAACTGCTCTTACAGTTGCTATATCATACTTTTATATGGTTGAGTACATATACAATGAAATGAAGCCACCTTCTATACAACTATAGCAAAAAGGAGCTCCATACTGCCACTCAGTGGGATTCCTCGAGAGTAACGCAGAAAGTCATTTTGTGTAACAAACTATTACAATTTACAATCCAATGTATTTCTTGTATAGTATTCATTGATTACTCTTCTGTCAACTCTTGGTTAGACAACAGTGAAATTTCTACGTTTTACAAAGTGATATCAGGACAGTGTCAGTTATCACTCCTTGTACAACCAACTTCAAAATCTGATGAATGTATCTCTTGCATTCAATGTAACTGCTCTTACCGTTGCTATATCATGCTTTTATATGGTTGAGTACATATACAATAAAATGAAGCCACCTTCTATACAACTACAGTAAAAAGGTGCTCCATACTGCCACTCAGTGGGATTCCTCGGGAGTAACGCAGAAAGTCATTTTGTGTAACAAACTATTACAATTTACAATCCAATGTATTTCTTGTATAGTATTCATTGATTACTCTTCTGCGATCTCTTGGTTAGACAACAGTGAAATTTCTAGGTTTTACAACGTGATATCAGTACAGTGTCAGTAATCACTCCTTGTACAACCAACTTCAAAATCTGATGAATGTATCTCTTGCATTCAATGTAACTGCTCTTACATTTGCTATATCATGCTTTTATATGGTTGAGTACATATACAATGAAATGAAGCCACCTTCTATACAACTATAGTAAAAAGGTGCTCCATACTGCCACTCAGTGGGATTCCTCGTGAGTAACGCAGAAATTCATTTTGTGTAACAAACTATTACAATATACAATTTCTTGTATAGTATTCATTGATTACTCTTTTCAATGATCTGTTGGTTACAGGATAGTGATATTTCTAGGTTTTACAAAGTGATATCAGTACAGTGTCAGTTATCACTCCTTGTACAAACAACTTCAAAATCTGATGAATGTATCTCTGGCATTCAATGTAACTGCTCTTACAGTTGCTATATCATGCTTTTATATGGTTGAGTACATATACAATGAAATGAAGCCACCTTCTATACAACTATAGCAAAAAGGTGCTCCATACTGCCACTCAGTGGGATTCCTCGGGAGTAACGCAGAAATTCATTTTGTGTAACAAACTATTACAATTTACAATCCAATGTATTTCTTGTATAGTATTCATTGATTACTCTTCTGTGAACTCTTGGTTAGACAACAGTGAAATTTCTACGTTTTACAAAGTGATATCAGTACAGTGTCAGTTATCACACCTTGTACAACCAACTTGAAAATCTGATGAATGTATCTCTTGCATTCAATGTAATTGCTCTTACAGTTGATATATCTTGATTTTATATGGTTGAGTGTCAGAATCTGTCAATTCAGCCAATGTATTCTTGCATGCAATCCATGTATCCTATGTAACCTTTATGCATTATGTATTAGACCTTTGTATTAATCCTGTTTTGGTCGGGAGGGTGACAACCCCCGAGGGTGAGAACAAGGAGGCCTCTCATCTCTGCCTCCGCATTCCAGCTGCCCCGGCAGTAACTTCAAGGGGAGGATGGCTCTCATCTCTTATCTCATGCTAAAGAACCTTGGAGCCATGAATTGTTATGTGAACTGAGGGGTCTGGTTAGAGAAGGGAAATTTACTGCTTAACACCTCACTTTTTTCCTGTGTGAACCAAACGGTCAAGACACCTTTTAGCCCGCCAATTTTCCCTTAAGGGGATTGGCTACCTATGGGTAATTCAAACTCCTTGGAATGGTATAATAGACCCGCTTGTATTATTTGTCTCATCTCTGACAATAACCCGAGATGCTGTACTAATGTAGGAATAGGCAATAAAGAACTGTGGTTAACCAACCAAGATCTGATCCTTGACTACTTTGAGCAGAACTCTCACAGATTGTCAGAGATCTGTGATTGGGACTCAGCCGTTCCTGACCATGTCAGAAGACGACGCGGTCCCCCTCAACCCTACTACTCCAGAGGAGACTCCCGTTACCCCGGCGGATCCGGGGAACGGGGGTGGTGGCGGCGGAGGAGGTCCCGAAGTGCCGGTGACCACGAGCCAGGGGGCTTACTACATTCCGCGCCGCCCGGTTACCCATCAGAGCGTGACCCCCAAGTACGCATGGAGCCACTTCGGTCAGCGTACCGTGAATTCGTGGGTGCACGACCGGAAAGGGGTGAGAGTTTCGCTCACCGGAGACCAGCCCGATCGAGGGAGACCGAGCTATCTAGGAGACGACCGCGAGCCGATCTATCGTGGAGGGCCGCGTCGCCCGCCTCTCGAAGAGGAGGGGATGGATCTGTATGGGCCCGATCCGTATCGCGAGGAGCAGACGGTCCCTTTGGATCAGATGATGGGAGACCTGCGGCTTCAACTCACCGCCGAGCTCCGCGAGTTGGCCCTCGATCTCCAGCACCAATTTCGCGATGCTATGATGGCCATGCAAGGAGCCCTCCCCGGTCAAGGGGTCGGAGTCCCGCTACAGCCGCCGGCGCCCGGAGGGGTTCCGGTTCAACCGCAGGCGCCCGCTCTACCGGCGCAACCAGCCCAGCCGGTCGTCCCCGTTCCAGCTCCAGGGCCCGTCCCAGTGCCGGCCCCTGTCCCGGCCGCGCCGGCCGCCCGCCCAGCCCCCTCCGACCCTTTGACGACTACTTTCGATGGGGACCCCGAGAAGCTACGTTTCTTCATGCTGGAGATCGGGAGATTCCTGGACAGCTGGGGCCACCTCTACCCCACCGAGAAAGAACGGATTGGCTACATCGGGTCCAAACTGAAAGACACTGCCAGCGACTGGTATGTGAGCCTGCACGACAACCCCGGACCTGAACTGCGCTCTTTGAACAACTTCATGTGGGCCCTCCGGCATCAGTTCGAGGACCCCCTGGGTGAGGAAAAAGCCCGCAATCAACTAAGAAAGCTGTTCCAGGGAAGGTCGTCAGTGAGGGACTACACCGACAAGTTCCGGCGCATCGCAGCAAAGATCCATGGGTGGCCGGAGGAACTATTCATGGAGAAGTATTGGGAGGGCCTGAACCCGGAAATCTACGAGACCGTGCTGTTAGGGGGTCGCCCTGGCACCCTGAACACCTGGATGAGAGCAGCCATCGACATGGAGGAGCGATTCGCCCTAATTAAGATGGGAGCGTCCGCGACGGCGGCCAGCAAAGCAGCCCCCCGAGTGAAGCCCCGATCCAGTGTGCAAGATGTCCGAGATGCGAGGTTTCGACAGGGGTTGTGTATGAAGTGTGGGGAGAGTGGCCATTTCGCCTCGGCTTGCCCAAGAGGAGGGGGGAAAGGCCCGAAGACCTCAACCCCCGGAGCGGGAAGCACCCCTAGCCGTGGAAAAACACCAATGAAACCTCGGGCGTTACAGCTGGAAGGAGTAGCAAGCGACCAGGGAGAGCTGGAGCTGATGGAAGCGCAGATGTCGGGAAACTCCAACGGCCTGCAGTGAGCGGCGCAGAGCTGCAGGTCCCCCGCCAAGAAGCGCCATCTCCGGTGAGCATCCCCGGCCCCCTGTTATATATGGTAGTGACGGTGGTGACCCCCGGATCGGGTACCCACATGCGGGTTCGCGCTTTAATTGACTCTGGGTGTGCGCGAGACCTGATCAGCCCCCTAGTAGTGGAGGGGCTGGGACCCAAAATCACCCCTTTACTGGAACCCCTAAAGTTTACACAGATGGATGGGTCGGAGATGAAGGAGGAGTGCATAGCAGAGACTGAGAGCTTGATTTTGGGAACGGGGGAGCACTGGGAGAAGCGAGCTTTCGTCATCACCCCAAACGCCCAGTTCCCTATGGTGTTAGGCAGCCCTTGGCTCGGGGCGCACGACCCTTACATAAAATGGAGCGAGGGGAAGATTTCGTGGGTGGACGAACGCTGCCAGAGCCACCGGTGGGACCCGGGATGGGGGCCTGGACCTCCGACCCCGCCTCCCCTGGCTCCCGCGCTCGCCCTCACCCCTACCATGGTGCCTAAAGAATATAGAGACTTGCTGGAAGTGTTCAGCGAGACCGAGGCGGATGAGTTGCCCCCCCATCGGCTGTCGGACTGTGCCATAGAACTCCTCCCAGGAGAGAAACTCCCAAAGGGGAAATTATACTCCATGAGCCCGTTGGAACGGGAAGAACTGCGGAAGTTCTTGGACAAAAATTTGGCAAGGGGGTTCATCCGCCCAGCCAAATCCCCCTTTGCGGCGCCCGTGCTGTTCCGAAAGAAAAAGGATGGGGGCTTACGGCTATGCACCGACTACCGGGGGTTGAATGCAGTCTCCACCACGAATGCCTACCCCCTCCCATTAATAAAGGACCTCTTGGCGGAGGCGGCCAAGGGAAAGATTTTTACCAAATTGGATCTACGAGATGCCTACTTCAGGGTGCGCATCAGGGAAGGGGATAAATCTAAGACTGCCTTTAACACCCCCTTGGGGCAATTTGAATATCTAGTGATGCCGTTCGGCTTAAGTGGCGCGCCCGGGGTCTTTATGAGTTTAATCAATGAAGTGTTGCACAAGCATCTATTTAAGGGCGTGTTATGTTACATAGATGATATCTTGATCTATTCTACTGATAAGAGTGCACATGTGACTTTGGTCAGGGACGTTCTCTCAACCCTACTGAAAAACCAGCTTTATGTGAAACTGTCTAAGTGTGAGTTTCACCGTGAGTCCGTGGACTTCCTGGGCTACCGCATTTCCCAGAAGGGGTTGGAAATGGACCCGGGGAAGGTGGAGGCAGTAGTGCAATGGGAGGCTCCGCGAACAAGAAAGCAATTGCAGAGCCTCTTAGGATTTTGTAACTTTTACCGAACCTTCATCAAAGACTTTGCCAAAGTCACCCTTCCCCTAACGGACTTGTTAAAAACCAAGGGGAGGGGCCCTGAGGCCGGGAAGCCAGGAGAGAAATTGGCGTGGAATGGGGACTGTCAGAGGGCGTTTGAGACTTTAAAAACCCTTTTCACTTCCGAGCCCATTCTGGCGCACCCGGATGAGACAAAAGACTTTATAATTCATGTAGATGCCTCTGATGTAGCCATGGGGGGGGGCCATTTTACAAAGTGACTCGGAAGGAAAACTGCACCCCTTGGCGTACATTTCCAAAAAATTTAACGAAACGGAAAGGAATTGGTCGGTGTGGGACAAGGAAGCCGCAGCCATTAGATTAGCGCTCACTACGTGGCGCCACTGGCTGGAGGGAGCGCAAACTCCGTTTGAAATATGGACTGATCATAAAAACCTGGAGGCGTTGCGCACTCAGCGGTCCCTCAATGCAAAGCAGCTGCGATGGGCTGATTTCTTTTCCAAGTTTAACTTCGTGCTTAAACATTTTCCTGGGAAAGCTAACTCCCTGGCAGACGCATTGTCCAGATTACCCCAACATGAGAGTGTGAAAGAAGAGGTGTTTGATTCCATGTTCTCCCCCCAACAGCTGGGAGGGGTGGTAGTCACCCGGAGCCAAGCAAAGAAGGCCGAACTCAACACGGGGAATTGCCAGTGGGGGGGGGAGTATGCCCCTGAAGAAATAGAGGAATTGGAAGCTTTGGAGGAATGTTCCCAGAGAGAGGACCACTGTTGGCTGCATGGGGATAAATTAGTGGTGCCTAAGACCAAGCGCAAGGAAATCTTGCTAAATTGCCACTCCTCAAAGCTAGCCGGGCACTTCGGTTTCCTAAAGACACTTAATTTGATCCAGCGTCAGTTCTGGTGGCCGCGCATGCGCCGAGACGTCTCGGACTTCGTCTCGGCATGCCAAACCTGTTTAATGTGTAAAAAACGGGGGGGGAAAGTCCCAGGATTGTTGCACCCCCTTCCCACCGCGTCAAGACCCTGGGAAGCCATAGCCATGGACTTTATCACCAATTTGCCCCCCTCCAAGGGAAAAACAGTGATTTGGGTGGTGGTAGACACTTTTTCTAAACAAGCACATTTCACCCCCTTCAAGCAATTGCCCACAGCTAAAGGAATGGCTAAAGCTTTCTTCAACCACGTGATCAAATTACACGCTTTTCCGAAGAGGGTGGTTTCCGACCGCGGAAGTCAGTTCGTTGCCACCTTCTGGCGGGAGCTTTTGAAATTAATGGACATAGAACCGGCCTTAAGTTCGGGTTACCACCCAGAGACCGATGGCCAATCCGAACGAACTAATCAAATTCTAGAGCAGTTCCTAAGGTGCTACACAAATTATCACCAGGATAATTGGGTGGAATTGCTACCCTTTGCAGAATATAGTTACAATAATGCAGTGCATTCATCCACAGGGGTCTCCCCTTTCATGGCAGTGGGGGGTTTTGAAGGAAAGCCACTTCCTACTATTAAAGAGGACCCTCAAGCCCCCCCCTCGAAGTTTAAAAATTGGTGGTCCAGCCTCCAAGACTCATGGCCATTGATAGGGAAAGCCTTGGACCATGCCAAAGAGGACTACAAGAAATATGCGGACCGTGGGCGAGCACCGGGATGGGATCTCCAGCCCGGGGACTCTGTTTATCTCTCTACTAAGAATATCCATGGATTGCAGCCCAGCAGAAAGCTGGGATGGAAATATGTTGGACCTTATAAAGTGCTGCGTAAAATCTCTGATGTGTCTTTTGAACTGGAACTGCCTAAATCACTGAGTTCTGTGCATCCTGTGTTTCATTTCAGCCTGCTGAAGAAAGATCCTGGGCCGAATGCATGGCATCCAGTTCCTCCAGTTCCTCCTCCACTGATGAAGGAGGGGAGTCCTCACTTCGAGATAACTGAGATCCTTGACTCCAAGCTGCGAAGGGGCCACTTATATTATTTAGTTAGATGGTTAGATTTTGGCCCGGAGCACAATGAATGGATTCGTTCTGAACATGTTCATGCATATACAATGAAATGAAGCCACCTTTTATACAACTACAGTAAAAAGGTGCTCCATACTGCCACTCAGTGGGATTCCTCGGGAGTAACGCAGAAAGTCATTTTGTGTAACAAACTATTACAATTTACAATCCAATGTATTTCTTGTATAGTATTCATTGATTACTCTTCTGCGATCTCTTGGTTAGACAACAGTGAAATTTCTAGGTTTTACAACGTGATATCAATACAGTGTCAGTAATCACTCCTTGTACAACCAACTTCAAAATCTGATGAATGTATCTCTGGCATTCAATGTAACTGCTCTTACCGTTGCTATATCATGCTTTTATATGGTTGAGTACATATACAACGAAATGAAGCCACCTTCTATACAACTACAGTAAAACGGTGCTCTATACAGCCACTCAGTGGGATTCCTCGGGAGTAACGCAGAAAGTCATTTTGTGTAACAAACTATTACTATTTACAATCGAATGTATTTCTTGTATAGTATTCATTGATTACTCTTCTGTGAACTCTTGGTTAGACAACAGTGAAATTTCTACGTTTTACAAAGTGATATCAGTACAGTGTCAGTTATCACTCCTTGTACAAAGAACTTCAAAATCTGATGAATGTATCTCTGGCATTCAATATAACTGCTCTTACAGTTGCTATATCATGCTTTTATATGGTTGAGTACATATACAATGAAATGAAGCCACCTTCTATACAACTATAGCAAAAAGGTGCTCCATACTGTCACTCAGTGGGATTCCTCGGGAGTTACACAGAAAATCATTTTGTGTAACAAACTATTACAATTTACAATCCAATGTATTTCTTGGATAGTATTCATTGATTACTCTTCTGTGAACTCTTGGTTAGACAACAGTGAAATTTCTACGTTTTACAAAGTGATATCAGTACAGTTTCAGTTATCACTCCTTGTACAACCAACTTCAAAATCTGATGAATGTATCTCTTGCATTCAATGTAATTGCTCTTACAGTTGATATATCATGCTTTTATATGGTTGAGTACATATACAATTAAATGAAGCCACCTTCTATACAGCTGGAGGAAAAAGGTGCTCCATTCTGCCACTCAGTGGGATTCCTCGGGAGTAACGCAGAAAGTCATTTTGTGTAACAAAATATTACAATTTACAATCCAATGTATTTCTTGTATAGTATTCATTGATTACTCTTCTGTGAACTCTTGGTTAGACAACAGTCAAATTTCTAGGTTTTTCAAAGTGATATCAATACAGTGTCAGTTCTCACTCCTTGTACAACCAACTTCAAAATCTGATGAATGTATCTCTGGCATTCAATGTAACTGCTCTTACCGTTGCTATATCATGCTTTTATATGGTTGTGTACATATACAATGAAATGAAGCCACCTTCTATACAACTACAGTAAAAAGGTGCTCCATACTGCCACTCAGTGGGATTCCTCGGGAGTAACGCAGAAAGTCATTTTGTGTAACAAACTATTACAATTTACAATCCAATGTATTTCTTGTATAGTATTCATTGATTACTCTTCTGTGAACTCTTGGTTAGACAACAGTGAAATTTCTACGTTTTACAAAGTGATATCAGGACAGTGTCAGTTATCACTCCTTGTACAACCAACTTTAAAATCTGATGAATGTATCTCTTGCATTCAATGTAACTGCTCTTACAGTTGCTATATCATGCTTTTATATGGTTGAGTACATATACAATGAAATGAAGCCACCTTCTATACAAGTATAGTAAAAAGGTGCTCCATACTGCCACTCAGTGGGATTCCTCGTGAGTAACGCAGAAAGTCATTTTGTGTAACAAACTATTACAATATACAATTTCTTGTATAGTATTCATTGATTACTCTTTTCAATGATCTGTTGGTTACAGGATAGTGATATTTCTAGGTTTTACAAAGTGATATCAGTACAGTGTCAGTTATCACTCCTTGTACAAACAACTTCAAAATCTGATGAATGTATCTCTGCCATTCAATGTAACTGCTCTTACAGTTGCTATATCATGCTTTTATATGGTTGAGTACATATACAATGAAATGAAGCCACCTTCTATACAACTATAGTAAAAAGAAGCTCCATACTGCCACTCAGTGGGATTCCTCGGGAGTAACGCAGAAAGTCATTTTGTATAACAAACTATTACAATATATAATTTCTTGTATAGTATTCATTGATTACTCTTTTCAATGATCTGTTGGTTACAGGATAGTGATATTTCTAGGTTTTACAAAGTGATATCAGTACAGTGTCAGTTATCACTCCTTGTACAAACAACTTCAAAATCGGATGAATGTATCTCTGGCATTCAATGTAACTGCTCTTACAGTTGCTATATCATACTTTTATATGGTTGAGTACATATACAATGAAATGAAGCCACCTTCTATACAACTATAGCAAAAAGGAGCTCCATACTGCCACTCAGTGGGATTCCTCGAGAGTAACGCAGAAAGTCATTTTGTGTAACAAACTATTACAATTTACAATCCAAAGTATTTCTTGTATAGTATTCATTGATTACTCTTCTGTGAACTCTTGGTTAGACAACAGTGAAATTTCTACGTTTTACGAAGTGATATCAGGACAGTGTCAGTTATCACTCCTTGTACAACCAACTTCAAAATCTGATGAATGTATCTCTTGCATTCAATGTAACTGCTCTTACCGTTGCTATATCATGCTTTTATATGGTTGAGTACATATACAATGAAATGAAGCCACCTTCTATACAACTACAGTAAAAAGGTGCTCCATACTGCCACTCAGTGGGATTCCTCGGGAGTAACGCAGAAAGTCATTTTGTGTAACAAACTATTACAATTTACAATCCAATGTATTTCTTGTATAGTATTCATTGATTACTCTTCTGCGATCTCTTGGTTAGACAACAGTGAAATTTCTAGGTTTTACAACGTGATATCAGTACAGTGTCAGTAATCACTCCTTGTACAACCAACTTCAAAATCTGATGAATGTATCTCTTGCATTCAATGTAACTGCTCTTACAGTTGCTATATCATGCTTTTATATGGTTGAGTACATATACAATGAAATGAAGCCACCTTCTATACAACTATAGTAAAAAGGTGCTCCATACTGCCACTCAGTGGGATTCCTCGGGAGTAACGCAGAAATTCATTTTGTGTAACAAACTATTACAATATACAATTTCTTGTATAGTATTCATTGATTACTCTTTTCAATGATCTGTTGGTTACAGGATAGTGATATATCTAGGTTTTACAAAGTGATATCAGTACAGTGTCAGTTATCACTCCTTGTACAAACAACTTCAAAATCTGATGAATGTATCTCTGGCATTCAATGTAACTGCTCTTACAGTTGCTATATCATGCTTTTATATGGTTGAGTACATATACAATGAAATGAAGCCACCTTCTATACAACTATAGCAAAAAGGTGCTCCATACTGCCACTCAGTGGGATTCCTCGGTAGTAACGCAGAAAGTTATTTTGTGTAACAAATTATTACAATTTACAATCCAATGTATTTCTTGTATAGTATTCATTGATTACTCTTCTGTGAACTCTTGGTTAGACAACAGTGAAATTTCTACGTTTTACAAAGTGATATCAGTACAGTGTCATTTATCACACCTTGTACAACCAACTTGAAAATCTGATGAATGTATCTCTTGCATTCAATGTAATTGCTCTTACAGTTGATATATCTTGATTTTATATGGTTGAGTACATATACAATGAAATGAAGCCACCTTTTATACAACTACAGTAAAAAGGTGCTCCATACTGCCACTCAGTGAGATTCCTCGGGAGTAACGCAGAAAGTCATTTTGTGTAACAAACTATTACAATTTACAATCCAATGTATTTCTTGTATAGTATTCATTGATTACTCTCCTGCGATCTCTTGGTTAGACAACAGTGAAATTTCTAGGTTTTACAACGTGATATCAATACAGTGTCAGTAATCACTCCTTGTACAACCAACTTCAAAATCTGATGAATGTATCTCTTGCATTCAACGTAACTGCTCTTACCGTTGCTATATCATGCTTTTATATGGTTGAGTACATATACAATGAAATGAAGCCACCTTCTATACATCTATAGTAAAAAGGAGCTCCATACTGCCACTCAGTGGGATTCCTCGGGAGTAACGCAGAAAGTCATTTTGTATAACAAACTATTACAATATATAATTTCTTGTATAGTATTCATTGATTACTCTTTTCAATGATCTGTTGGTTACAGGATAGTGATATTTCTAGGTTTTACAAAGTGATATCAGTACAGTGTCAGTTATCACTCCTTGTACAAACAACTTCAAAATGGGATGAATGTATCTCTGGCATTCAATGTAACTGCTCTTACAGTTGCTATATCATACTTTTATATGGTTGAGTACATATACAATGAAATGAAGCCACCTTCTATACAACTATAGCAAAAAGGTGCTCCATACTGCCACTCAGTGGGATTCCTCGAGAGTAACGCAGAAAGTCATTTTGTGTAAGAACTATTACAATTTACAATCCAATGTATTTCTTGTATTGTATTCATTGATTACCCTTCTGTGAACTCTTGGTTAGACAACAGTGAAATTTCTAGGTTTTACAAAGTGATATCAGTACAGTGTCAGTTATCACTCCTTGTACAAAGAACTTCAAAATCTGATGAATGTATCTCTGGCATTCAATGTAACTCTTCTTACAGTTGCTATATCATGCTTTTATATGGTTGAGTACATATACAATGAAATGAAGCCACCTTCTATAAAACTATAGCAAAAAGGTGCTCCATACTGCCACTCAGTGGGATTCCTCGCGAGTAACGCAGAAAGTCATTTTGTGTAACAAACTATTACAATTTACAATCCAATGTATTTCTTGTATAGTATTCATTGATTACTCTTCTGCGATCTCTTGGTTAGACAACAGTGAAATTTCTAGGTTTTACAACGTGATATCAGTACAGTGTCAGTAATCACTCCTTGTACAACCAACTTCAAAATCTGATGAATGTATCTCTTGCATTCAATGTAACTGCTCTTACAGTTGCTATATCATGCTTTTATATGGTTGAGTACATATACAATGAAATGAAGCCACCTTCTATACAACTATAGTAAAAAGGTGCTCCATACTGCCACTCAGTGGGATTCCTCGGGAGTAACGCAGAAATTCATTTTGTGTAACAAACTATTACTATTTACAATCGAACGTATTTCTTGTATAGTATTCATTGATTACTCTTCTGTGAACTCTTGGTTAGACAACAGTGAAATTTCTACGTTTTACAAAGTGATATCAGTACAGTGTCAGTTATCACTCCTTGTACAAAGAACTTCAAAATCTGATGAATGTATCTCTGGCATTCAATATAACTGCTCTTACAGTTGCTATATCATGCTTTTATATGGTTGAGTACATATACAATGAAATGAAGCCACCTTCTATACAACTATAGCAAAAAGGTGCTCCATACTGTCACTCAGTGGGATTCCTCGGGAGTAACACAGAAAATCATTTTGTGTAACAAACTATTACAATTTACAATCCAATGTATTTCTTGGATAGTATTCATTGATTACTCTTCTGTGAACTCTTGGTTAGACAACAGTGAAATTTCTACGTTTTACAAAGTGATATCAGTACAGTTTCAGTTATCACTCCTTGTACAACCAACTTCAAAATCTGATGAATGTATCTCTTGCATTCAATGTAATTGCTCTTACAGTTGATATATCATGCTTTTATATGGTTGAGTACATATACAATTAAATGAAGCCACCTTCTATACAGCTGGAGGAAGAAGGTGCTCCATTCTGCCACTCAGTGGGATTCCTCGGGAGTAACGCAGAAAGTCATTTTGTGTAACAAACTATTACAATTTACAATCCAATGTATTTCTTGTATAGTATTCATTGATTACTCTTCTGTGAACTCTTGGTTAGACAACAGTGAAATTTCTAGGTTTTTCAAAGTGATATCAGTACAGTTTCAGTTATCACTCCTTGTACAAACAACTTCAAAATCTGATGAATGTATCTCTGCCATTCAATGTAACTGCTCTTACAGTTGATATATCTTGATTTTATATGGTTGAGTACATATACAATTAAATGAAGCCACCTTCTATACAACTACAGTAAAAAGGTGCTCCATACTGCCACCCAGTGGGATTCTTCGGGAGTAACGCAGAAAGTCATGTTGTGTAACAAACTAATACAATTTACAATCGAATGTATTTCTTGTATAGTATTCATTGATTACTCTTCTGCGATCTCTTGGTTAGACAACAGTGAAATTTCTAGGTTTTACAACGTGATTTCAATACAGTGTCAGTAATCACTCCTTGTACAACCAACTTCAAAATCTGATGAATGTATCTCTTGCATTCAATGTAACTGCTCTTACAGTTGCTATATCATGCTTTTATATGGTTGAGTACATATACAATGAAATGAAGCCACCTTCTATACAACTATAGTAAAAAGGAGCTCCATACTGCCACTCAGTGGGATTCCTCGGGAGTAACGCAGAAAGTCATTTTGTATAACAAACTATTACAATATATAATTTCTTGTATAGTATTCATTGATTACTCTTTTCAATGATCTGTTGGTTACAGGATAGTGATATTTCTAGGTTTTACAAAGTGATATCAGTACAGTGTCAGTTATCACTCCTTGTACAAACAACTTCAAAATCGGATGAATGTATCTCTGGCATTCAATGTAACTGCTCTTACAGTTGCTATATCATACTTTTATATGGTTGAGTACATATACAATGAAATGAAGCCACCTTCTATACAACTATAGCAAAAAGGAGCTCCATACTGCCACTCAGTGGGATTCCTCGAGAGTAACGCAGAAAGTCATTTTGTGTAACAAACTATTACAATTTACAATCCAATGTATTTCTTGTATAGTATTCATTGATTACTCTTCTGTGAACTCTTGGTTAGACAACAGTGAAATTTCTACGTTTTACAAAGTGATATCAGGACAGTGTCAGTTATCACTCCTTGTACAACCAACTTCAAAATCTGATGAATGTATCTCTTACATTCAATGTAACTGCTCTTACCGTTGATATATCATGCTTTTATATGGTTGAGTACATATACAATGAAATGAAGCCACCTTCTATACAACTACAGTAAAAAGGTGCTCCATACTGCCACTCAGTGGGATTCCTCGGGAGTAACGCAGAAAGTCATTTTGTGTAACAAACTATTACAATTTACAATCCAATGTATTTCTTGTATAGTATTCATTGATTACTCTTCTGCGATCTCTTGGTTAGACAACAGTGAAATTTCTAGGTTTTACAACGTGATATCAGTACAGTGTAAGTAATCACGCCTTGTACAACCAACTTCAAAATCTGATGAATGTATCTCTTGCATTCAATGTATCTGCTCTTACAGTTGCTATATCATGCTTTTATATGGTTGAGTACATATACAATGAAATGAAGCCACCTTTTATACAACTATAGTAAAAAGGTGCTCCATACTGCCACTCAGTGGGATTCCTCGTGAGTAACGCAGAAATTCATTTTGTGTAACAAACTATTACAATATACAATTTCTTGTATAGTATTCATTGATTACTCTTTTCAATGATCTGTTGGTTACAGGATAGTGATATTTCTAGGTTTTACAAAGTGATATCAGTACAGTGTCAGTTATCACTCCTTGTACAACCAACTTCAAAATCTGATGAATTTATCTCTGGCATTTAATGTAACTGCTCTTACCGTTGCTATATCATGCTTTTATATGGTTGTGTACATATACAATGAAATGAAGCCACCTTCTATAAAACTACAGTAAAAAGGTGCTCCATACTGCCACTCAGTGGGATTCCTCGGGAGTAACGCAGAAAGTCATTTTGTGTAACAAACTATTACAATTTACAATCCAATGTATTTCTTGTATAGTATTCATTGATTACTCTTCTGTGAACTCTTGGTTAGACAACAGAGAAATTTCTACGTTTTACAAAGTGATATCAGGACAGTGTCAGTTATCACTCCTTGTACAACCAACTTTAAAATCTGATGAATGTATCTCTTGCATTCAATGTAACTGCTCTTACAGTTGCTATATCATGCTTTTATATGGTTGAGTACATATACAATGAAATGAAGCCACCTTCTATACAAGTATAGTAAAAAGGTGCTCCATACTGCCACTCAGTGGGATTCCTCGTGAGTAACGCAGAAAGTCATTTTGTGTAACAAACTATTACAATATACAATTTCTTGTATAGTATTCATTGATTACTCTTTTCAATGATCTGTTGGTTACAGGATAGTGATATTTCTAGGTTTTACAAAGTGATATCAGTACAGTGTCAGTTATCACTCCTTGTACAAACAACTTCAAAATCTGATGAATGTATCTCTGCCATTCAATGTAACTGCTCTTACAGTTGCTATATCGTGCTTTTATATGGTTGAGTACATATACAATGAAATGAAGCCACCTTCTATACAACTATAGCAAAAAGGTGCTCCATACTGCCACTCAGTGGGATTCCTCGGGAGTAACGCAGAAAGTCATTTTGTGTAACAAACTATTACAATTTACAATCCAATGTATTTCTTGGATAGTATTCATTGATTACTCTTCTGTGAACTCTTGGTTAGACAACAGTGAAATTTCTACGTTTTACAAAGTGATATCAGTACAGTGTCAGTTATCACTCCTTGTACAACCAACTTCAAAATCTGATGAATGTATCTCTTGCATTCAATGTAATTGCTCTTACAATTTATATATCTTGATTTTATATGGTTGAGTACATATACAATTAAATGAAGCCACCTTCTATACAACTACAGTAAAAAGGTGCTCCATACTGCCACCCAGTGGGATTCTTCGGGAGTAACGCAGAAAGTCATGTTGTGTAACAAACTAATACAATTTACAATCCAATGTATTTCTTGTATAGTATTCATTGATTACTCTTCTGCGATCTCTTGGTTAGACAACAGTGAAATTTCTAGGTTTTACAACGTGAGATCAATACAGTGTCAGTAATCACTCCTTGTACAACCAACTTCAAAATCTGATGAATGTATCTCTTGCATTCAATGTAACTGCTCTTACAGTTGCTATATCATGCTTTTATATGGTTGAGTACATATACAATGAAATGAAGCCACCTTCTATACAACTATAGTAAAAAGGAGCTCCATACTGCCACTCAGTGGGATTCCTCGGGAGTAACGCAGAAAGTCATTTTGTATAACAAACTATTACAATATATAATTTCTTGTATAGTATTCATTGATTACTCTTTTCAATGATCTGTTGGTTACAGGATAGTGATATTTCAAGGTTTTACAAAGTGATATCAGTACAGTGTCAGTTATCACTCCTTGTACAAACAACTTCAAAATCGGATGAATGTATCTCTGGCATTCAATGTAACTGCTCTTACAGTTGCTATATCATACTTTTATATGGTTGAGTACATATACAATGAAATGAAGCCACCTTCTATACAACTATAGCAAAAAGGAGCTCCATACTGCCACTCAGTGGGATTCCTCGAGAGTAACGCAGAAAGTCATATTGTGTAACAAACTATTACAATTTACAATCCAATGTATTTCTTGTATAGTATTCATTGATTACTCTTCTGTGAACTCTTGGTTAGACAACAGTGAAATTTCTACGTTTTACAAAGTGATATCAGGACAGTGTCAGTTATCACTCCTTGTACAACCAACTTCAAAATCTGATGAATGTATCTCTTGCATTCAATGTAACTGCTCTTACCGTTGCTATATCATGCTTTTATATGGTTGAGTACATATACAATGAAATGAAGCCACCTTCTATACAACTACAGTAAAAAGGTGCTCCATACTGCCACTCAGTGGGATTCCTCGGGAGTAACGCAGAAAGTCATTTTGTGTAACAAACTATTACAATTTACAATCCAATGTATTTCTTGTATAGTATTCATTGATTACTCTTCTGCGATCTCTTGGTTAGACAACAGTGAAATTTCTAGGTTTTACAACGTGATATCAGTACAGTGTCAGTAATCACTCCTTGTACAACCAACTTCAAAATCTGATGAATGTATCTCTTGCATTCAATGTAACTGCTCTTACAGTTGCTATATCATGCTGTTATATGGTTGAGTACATATACAATGAAATGAAGCCACCTTCTATACAACTATAGTAAAAAGGTGCTCCATACTGCCACTCAGTGGGATTCCTCGTGAGTAACGCAGAAATTCATTTTGTGTAACAAACTATTACAATATATAATTTCTTGTATAGTATTCATTGATTACTCTTTTCAATGATCTGTTGGTTACAGGATAGTGATATATCTAGGTTTTACAAAGTGATATCAGTACAGTGTCAGTTATAACTCCTTGTACAAACAACTTCAAAATCTGATGAATGTATCTCTGGCATTCAATGTAACTGCTCTTACAGTTGCTATATCATGCTTTTATATGGTTGAGTACACATACAATGAAATGAAGCCACCTTCTATACAACTATAGCAAAAAGGTGCTCCATAATGCCACTCAGTGGGATTCCTCGGGAGTAACGCAGAAAGTTATTTATGTAACAAACTATTACAATTTACAATCCAATGTATTTCTTGTATAGTATTCATTGATTACTCTTCTGTGAACTCTTGGTTAGACAACAGTGAAATTTCTACGTTTTACAAAGTGATATCAGTACAGTGTCCGTTATCACACCTTGTACAACCAACTTGAAAATCTGATGAATGTATCTCTTGCATTCAATGTAATTGCTCTTACAGTTGATATATCTTGATTTTATATGGTTGAGTACATATACAATGAAATGAAGCCACCTTTTATACAACTACAGTAAAAAGGTGCTCCATACTGCCACTCAGTGGGATTCCTCGGGAGTAACGCAGAAAGTCATTTTGTGTAACAAACTATTACAATTTACAATCCAATGTATTTCTTGTATAGTATTCATTGATTACTCTTCTGCGATCTCTTGGTTAGACAACAGTGAAATTTCTAGGTTTTACAACGTGATATCAATACAGTGTCAGTAATCACTCCTTGTACAACCAACTTCAAAATCTGATGAATGTATCTCTTGCGTTCAATGTAACTGCTCTTACCGTTGCTATATCATGCTTTTATATGGTTGAGTACATATACAATGAAATGAAGCCACCTTCTATACAACTATAGTAAAAAGGAGCTCCATACTGCCACTCAGTGGGATTCCTCGGGAGTAACGCAGAAAGTCATTTTGTATAACAAACTATTACAATATATAATTTCTTGTATAGTATTCATTGATTACTCTTTTCAATGATCTGTTGGTTACAGGATAGTGATATTTCTAGGTTTTACAAAGTGATATCAGTACAGTGTCAGTTATCACTCCTTGTACAAACAACTTCAAAATGGGATGAATGTATCTCTGGCATTCAATGTAACTGCTCTTACAGTTGCTATATCATACTTTTATATGGTTGAGTACATATACAATGAAATGAAGCCACCTTCTATACAACTATAGCAAAAAGGTGCTCCATACTGCCACTCAGTGGGATTCCTCGAGAGTAACGCAGAAAGTCATTTTGTGTAACAAACTATTACAATTTACAATCCAATGTATTTCTTGTATAGTATTCATTGATTACCCTTCTGTGAACTCTTGGTTAGACAACAGTGAAATTTCTACGTTTTACAAAGTGATATCAGTACAGTGTCAGTTATCACTCCTTGTACAAAGAACTTCAAAATCTGATGAATGTATCTCTGGCATTCAATGTAACTCTTCTTACAGTTGCTATATCATGCTTTTATATGGTTGAGTACATATACAATGAAATGAAGCCACCTTATATAAAACTATAGCAAAAAGGTGCTCCATACTGCCACTCAGTGGGATTCCTCGCGAGTAACGCAGAAAGTCATTTTGTGTAACAAACTATTACAATTTACAATCCAATGTATTTCTTGTATAGTATTCATTGATTACTCTTCTGCGATCTCTTGGTTAGACAACAGTGAAATTTCTAGGTTTTACAACGTGATATCAGTACAGTGTCAGTAATCACTCCTTGTACAACCAACTTCAAAATCTGATGAATGTATCTCTTGCATTCAATGTAACTGCTCTTACAGTTGCTATATCATGCTTTTATATGGTTGAGTACATATACAATGAAATGAAGCCACCTTCTATACAACTATAGTAAAAAGGTGCTCCATACTGCCACTCAGTGGGATTCCTCGGGAGTAACGCAGAAATTCATTTTGTGTAACAAACTATTACTATTTACAATCGAATGTATTTCTTGTATAGTATTCATTGATTACTCTTCTGTGAACTCTTGGTTAGACAACAGTGAAATTTCTACGTTTTACAAAGTGATATCAGTACAGTGTCAGTTATCACTCCTTGTACAAAGAACTTCAAAATCTGATGAATGTATCTCTGGCATTCAATGTAACTGCTCTTACAGTTGCTATATCATGCTTTTATATGGTTGAGTACATATACAATGAAATGAAGCCACCTTCTATACAACTATAGTAAAAAGGAGCTCCATACTGCCACTCAGTGGGATTCCTCGGGAGTAACGCAGAAAGTCATTTTGTGTAACAAACTATTACAATATATAATTTCTTGTATAGTATTCATTGATTACTCTTTTCAATGATCTGTTGGTTACAGGATAGTGATATTTCTAGGTTTTACAAAGTGATATCAGTACAGTGTCAGTTATCACTCCTTGTACAAAGAACTTCAAAATCTGATGAATGTATCTCTGGCATTCAATGTAACTGCTCTTACTGTGGCTATATCATGCTTTTATATGGTTGAGTACATATACAATTAAATGAAGCCACCTTCTATACAGCTAAAGGAAAAAGGTGCTCCATACTGCCACTCAGTGGGATTCCTCGGGAGTAACGCAGAAAGTCATTTTGTGTAACAAACTATTACAATATACAATTTCTTGTATAGTATTCATTGATTACTCTTTTCAATGATCTGTTGGTTACAGGATAGTGATATTTCTAGGTTTTACAAAGTGATATCAGTACAGTGTCAGTTATCACTCCTTGTACAAAAAACTTCAAAATCTGATGAATGTATCTCTGCTATTCAATGTAACTGCTCTTACAGTTGCTATATCATGCTTTTATATGGTTGAGTACATATACAATGAAATGAAGCCACCTTCTATACAACTATAGCAAAAAGGTGCTCCATACTGTCACTCAGTGGGATTCCTCGGGAGTAACGCAGAAAGTCATTTTTAGTAACAAACTATTACATTTTATAATCCAATGTATTTCTTGTATAGTATTCATTGATTACTCTTCTGTGAACTCTTGGTTAGACAACAGTGAAATTTCTACGTTTTACAAAGTGATATCAGTACAGTGTCAGTTATCACTCCTTGTACAACCAACTTCAACATCTGATGAATGTATCTCTTGCATTCAATGTAATTGCTCTTACAGTTGATATATCTTGATTTTATATGGTTGAGTACATATACAATTAAATGAAGCCACCTTCTATACAACTACAGTAAAAAGGTGCTCCATACTGCCACTCAGTGGGATTCCTCGGGAGTAACGCAGAAAGTCATTTTGTGTAACAAACTATTACAATTTACAATCCAATGTATTTCTTGTATAGTATTCGTTGATTACTCTTCTGCGATCGCTTGGTTAGACAACAGTGAAATTTCTAGGTTTTCCAACGTGATATCAATACAGTGTCAGTAAACACTCCTTGTACAAATAACTTCAAAATCTGATGAACGTATCTCTTGCATTCAATGTAACTGCTCTTACAGTTGCTATATCATGCTTTTATATGGTTGAGTACATATACAATGAAATGAAGCCACCTTCTATACAACTATAGTAAAAAGGAGCTCTATACTGCCACTCAGTGGGATTCCTCGGGAGTAACGCAGAAAGTCATTTTGTGTAACAAACTATTACAATATATAATTTCTTGTATAGTATTCATTGATTACTCTTTTCAATGATCTGTTGGTTACAGGATAGTGATATTTCTAGGTTTTACAAAGTGATTTTAAGTACAGTGTCAGTTATCACTCCTTGTACAACCAACTTCAAAATCTGATGAATGTATCTCTAGCATTCAATGTAACTGCTCTTACAGTTGCTATATCATGCTTTTATATGGTTGAGTACATATACAATGAAATGAAGCCACCTTCTATACAACTATAGTAAAAAGGAGCTCCATACTGCCACTCAGTGGGATTCCTCGGGAGTAACGCAGAAAGTCATTTTGTGTAACAAACTATTACAATATATAATTTCTTGTATAGTATTCATTGATTACTCTTTTCAATGATCTGTTGGTTACAGGATAGTGATATTTCTATGTTTTACAAAGTGATATCAGTACAGTGTCAGTTATCACTCCTTGTACAACCAACTTCAAAATCTGATGAATGTATCTCTGGCATTCAATGTAACTCTTCTTACAGTTGCTTTATCATGCTTTTATATGGTTGAGTACATATACAATGAAATGAAGCCACCTTCTATACAACTATAGCAAAAAGGTGCTCCATACTGCCACTCAGTGGGATTCCTCGGGAGTAACGCAGAAAGTTATTTTGTGTAACAAACTATTACAATTTACAATCCAATGTATTTCTTGTATAGTATTCATTGATTACTCTTCTGTGAACTCTTGGTTAGACAACAGTGAAATTTCTACGTTTTACAAAGTGATATCAGTACAGTGTCAGTTATCACACCTTGTACAAAGAACTACAAAATCTGATGAATGTATCTCTGGCATTCAATGTAACTGCTCTTACAGTTGCTATATCATGCTTTTATATGGTTGAGTACATATACAATGAAATGAAGCCACCTTCTATACAACTATAGGAAAAAGGTGCTCCATACTGCCACTCAGTGGGATTCCTCGGGAGTAACGCAGAAAGTCATTCAGTGTAACAAACTATTACAATTTACAATCCAATGTATTTCTTGTATAGTATTCATTGATTACTCTTCTGTGAACTCTTGGTTAGACAACAGTGAAATTTCTACGTTTTACAAAGTGATATCAGGACAGTGTCAGTTATCACTCCTTGTACAACCAACTTTAAAATCTGATGAATGGATCTCTTGCATTCAATGTAACTGATCTGACTTTGGCTATATCATGCTTTTATATGGTTGAGTACATATAGAATTAAATGAAGCCACCTTCTATACAGCTGGAGGAAAAAGGTGCTCCATACTGCCACTCAGTGGGATTCCTCGGGAGTAACGCAGAAAGTCATTTTGTGTAACAAACTATTACAATATACAATTTCTTGTATAGTATTCATTGATTACTCTTTTCAATGATCTGTTGGTTACAGGATAGTGATATTTCTAGGTTTTACAAAGTGATATCAGTACAGTGTCAGTAATCACTCCTTGTACAAACAACTTCAAAATCTGATGAATGTATCTCTGGCATTCAATGTAACTGCTCTTACAGTTGCTATATCATGCTTTTATATGGTTGAGTACATATACAATGAAATGAAGCCACCTTCTATACAACTATAGCAAAAAGGAGCTCCATACTGCCACTCAGTGGGATTCCTCGGGAGTAACGCAGAAAGTCATTTTGTGTAACAAACTATTACAATTTACAATCCAATGTATTTCTTGTATAGTATTCATTGATTACTCTTCTGCGATCTCTTGGTTAGACAACAGTGAAATTTCTAGGTTTTACAAAGTGATATCAGTACAGTGTCAGTTATCACTCCTTGTACAACCAACTTCAAAATCTGATGAATGTATCTTTTGCATTCAATGTAACTGCTCTTACAGTTGCTATATCATGCTTTTATATGGTTGAGTACATATACAATGAAATGAAGCCACCTTCTATACAACTATAGTAAAAAGGAGTTCCATACTGCTACTCAGTGGGATTCCTCGGGAGTAACGCAGAAAGTCATTTTGTGTAACAAACTATTACAATATACAATTTCTTGTATAGTATTCATTGATTACTCTTTTCAATGATCTGTTGGTTACAGGATAGTGATATTTCTAGGTTTTACAAAGTGATATCAGTACAGTGTCAGTTATCACTCCTTGTACAAAAAACTTCAAAATCTGATGAATGTATCTCTGGCATTCAATGTAACTGCTCTTACCGTTGCTATATCATGCTTTTATTTGGTTGAGTACATATACAATGAAATGAAGCCACCTTCTATACAACTATAGCAAAAAGGTGCTCCATACTGTCACTCAGTGGGATTCCTCGAGAGTAACGCAGAAAGTCATTTTTAGTAACAAAGTATTACATTTTACAATCCAATGTATTTCTTGTATAGTATTCATTGATTACTCTTCTGTGAACTCTTGGTTAGACAACAGTGAAATTTCTACGTTTTACAAAGTGATATCAGTACAGTGTCAATTATCACTCCTTGTACAACCAACTTCAAAATTTGATGAATGTATCTCTTGCATTCAATGTAATTGCTCTTACAGTTGATATATCTTGAATTTATATGGTTGAGTACATATACAATTAAATGAAGCCACCTTCTATACAACTACAGTAAAAAGGTGCTCCATACTGCCACTCAGTGGGATTCCTCGGGAGTAACGCAGAAAGTCATTTTGTGTAACAAACTATTACAATTTACAATCCAATGTATTTCTTGTATAGTATTCGTTGATTACTCTTCTGCGATCGCTTGGTTAGACAACAGTGAAATTTCTATGTTTTCCAACGTGATATCAATACAGTGTCAGTAAACACTCCTTGTACAAATAACTTCAAAATCTGATGAACGTATCTCTTGCATTCCATGTTACTGCTCTTACAGTTGCTATATCATGCGTTTATATGGTTGAGTACATATACAATGAAATGAAGCCACCTTCTATACAACTATAGTAAAAAGGAGCTCTATACTGCCACTCAGTGGGATTCCTCGGGAGTAACGCAGAAAGTCATTTTGTGTAACAAACTATTACAATATATAATTTCTTGTATAGTATTCATTGATTACTCTTTTCAATGATCTGTTGGTTACAGGATAGTGATATTTCTAGGTTTTACAAAGTGATTTTAAGTACAGTGTCAGTTATCACTCCTTGTACAACCAACTTCAAAATCTGATGAATGTATCTCTGGCATTCAATGTAACTGCTCTTACAGTTGCTATATCATGCTTTTATATGGTTGAGTACATATACAATGAAATGAAGCCACCTTCTATACAACTATAGTAAAAAGGAGCTCCATACTGCCACTCAGTGGGATTCCTCGGGAGTAACGCAGAAAGTCATTTTGTGTAACAAACTATTACAATATATAATTTCTTGTATAGTATTCATTGATTACTCTTTTCAATGATCTGTTGGTTACAGGATAGTGATATTTCTAGGTTTTACAAAGTGATATCAGTACAGTGTCAGTTATCACTCCTTGTACAACCAACTTCAAAATCTGATGAATGTATCTCTGGCATTCAATGTAACTCTTCTTACAGTTGCTTTATCATGCTTTTATATGGTTGAGTACATATACAATGAAATGAATCCACCTTCTATACAACTATAGCAAAAAGGTGCTCCATACTGCCACTCAGTGGGATTCCTCGGGAGTAACGCAGAAAGTTATTTTGTGTAACAAACTATTACAATTTACAATCCAATGTATTTCTTGTATAGTATTCATTGATTACTCTTCTGTGAACTCTTGGTTAGACAACAGTGAAATTTCTACGTTTTACAAAGTGATATCAGTACAGTGTCAGTTATCACTCCTTGTACAAAGAACTACAAAATCTGATGAATGTATCTCTGGCATTCATTGTAACTGCGCTTACCGTTGCTATATCATGCTTTTATATGGTTGAGTACATATACAATGAAATGAAGCCACCTTCTATACAACTATAGCAAAAAGGTGCTCCATACTGCCACTCAGTGGGATTCCTTGGAAGTAACGCAGAAAGTCATTTTGTGTAACAAACTATTACAATTTACAATCCAATGTATTTCTTGTATAGTATTCATTGATTACTCTTCTGTGAACTCTTGGTTAGACAACAGTGAAATTTCTACGTTTCACAAAGTGATATCAGGACAGTGTCAGTTATCACTCCTTGTACAACCAACTTTAAAATCTGATGAATGGATCTCTTGCATTCAATGTAACTGCTCTTACAGTTGCTATATCATGCTTTTATATGGTTGAGTACATATACAATGAAATGAAGCCACCTTCTATACAAGTATAGTAAAAAGGTGCTCCATACTGCCACTCAGTGGGATTCCTCGTGAGTAACGCAGAAAGTCATTTTGTGTAACAAACTATTACAATATACAATTTCTTGTATAGTATTCATTGATTACTCTTTTCAATGATCTGTTGGTTACAGGATAGTGATATTTCTAGGTTTTACAAAGTGATATCAGTACAGTGTCAGTAATCACTCCTTGTACAAACAACTTCAAAATCTGATGAATGTATCTCTGCCATTCAGTGTAACTGCTCTTACAGTTGCTATATCATGCTTTTATATGGTTGAGTACATATACAATGAAATGAAGCCACCTTCTATACAACTATAGCAAAAAGGTGCTCCATACTGCCATTCAGTGGGATTCCTCGGGAGTAACGCAGAAAGTCATTTTGTGTAACAAACTATTACAATTTACAATCCAATGTATTTCTTGTATAGTATTCATTGATTACTCTTCTGTGAACTCTTGGTTAGACAACAGTGAAATTTCTACGTTTTACAAAGTGATATCAGTACAGTGTCAGTTATCACTCCTTGTACAACCAACTTCAAAATCTGATGAATGTATCTCTTGCATTCAATGTAACTGCTCTTACAGTTGATATATCTTGATTTTATATGGTTGAGTACATATACAATTAAATGAAGCCACCTTCTATACAACTACAGTAAAAAGGTGCTCCATACTGCCACACAGTGGGATTCCTCGGGAGTAACGCAGAAAGTCATTTTGTGTAACAAACTATTACAATTTACAATACAATGTATTTCTTGTATAGTATTCGTTGATTACTCTTCTGCGATCGCTTGGTTAGACAACAGTGAAATTTCTAGGTTTTCCAACGTGATATCAATACAGTTTCAGTAATCACTCCTTGTACAAACAACTTCAAAATCTGATGAACGTATCTCTTGCATTCAATGTAACTGCTCTTACAGTTGCTATATCATGCTTTTATATGGTTGAGTACATATACAATGAAATGAAGCCACCTTCTATACAACTATAGTAAAAAGGAGCTCCATACTGCCACTCAGTGGGATTCCTCGGGAGTAACGCAGAAAGCCATTTTGTGTAACAAACTATTACAATATTTAATTTCTTGTGTAGTATTCATTGATTACTCTTTTCAATGATCTGTTGGTTACAGGATAGTGATATTTCTAGGTTTTACAAAGTGATTTTAAGTACAGTGTCAGTTATCACTCCTTGTACAAACAACTTCAAAATCTGATGAATGTATCTCTGGCATTCAATGTAACTGCTCTTACAGTTGCTATATTATACTTTTATATGGTTGAGTACATATACAATGAAATGAAGCCACCTTCTATACAACTATAGTAAAAAGGAGCTCCATACTGCCACTCAGTGGGATTCCTAGGGAGTAACGCAGAAAGTCATTTTGTGTAACAAACTATTACAATATATAATTTCTTGTATAGTATTCATTGATTACTCTTTTCAATGATCTGTTGGTTACAGGATAGTGATATTTCTAGGTTTTACAAAGTGATATCAGTACAGTGTCAGTTATCACTCCTTGTACAACCAACTTCATAATCTCATGAATGTATCTCTGGCATTCAATGTAACTCTTCTTACAGTTGCTATATCATGCTTTTATATGGTTGAGTACATATATAATGAAATGAAGCCACCTTCTATACAACTATAGCATAAAGGTGCTCCATACTGCCACTCAGTGGGATTCCTCGGGAGTAACGCAGAAAGTCATTTTGTGTAACAAACTATTACAATTTACAATCCAATGTATTTCTTGTATAGTATTCATTGATTACTCTTCTGTGAACTCTTGGTTAGACAACAGTGAAATTTCTACGTTTTACAAAGTGATATCAGGACAGTGTCAGTTATCACTCCTTGTACAACCAACTTTAAAATCTGATGAATGTATCTCTTGCATTCAATGCAACTGCTCTTACAGTTGCTATATCATGCTTTTATATGGTTGAGTACATATACAATGAAGTGAAGCCACCTTCTATACAAGTATAGTGAAAAGGTGCTCCATACTGCCACTCAGTGGGATTCCTCGTGAGTAACGCAGAAAGTCATTTTGTGTAACAAACTATTACAATATACAATTTCTTGTATAGTATTCATTGATTACTCTTTTCAATGATCTGTTGGTTACAAAATAGTGATATTTCAAGGTTTTACAATGTGATATCAGTACAGTGTCAGTTATCACTCCTTGTACAAACAACTTCAAAATCTGATGAATGTATCTCTGCCATTCAATGTAACTGCTCTTACAGTTGCTATATCATGCTTTTATATGGTTGAGTCCATATACAATGAAATGAAGCCACCTTCTATACAACTATAGCAAAAAGGTGCTCCATACTGCCACTTAGTGGGATTCCTCGGGAGTAACGCAGAAAGTCATTTTGTGTAACAAACTATTACAATTTACAATTCAATGTATTTCTTGGATAGTATTCATTGATTACTCTTCTGTGAATTCTTGGTTAGACAACAGTGAAATTTCTACGTTTTACAAAGTGATATCAGTACAGTGTCAGTTATCACTCCTTGTACAACCAACTTCAAAATCTGATGAATGTATCTCTTGCATTCAATGTAACTGCTCTGACTTTGGCTATATCATGCTTTTATATGGTTGAGTACATATACAATTAAATGAAGCCACCTTCTATACAGTTGGAGGAAATAGGTGCTCCATACTGCCACTCAGTGGGATTCCTCGGGATTAACGCAGAAAGTCATTTTGTGTAACAAACTATTACAATATACAATTTCTTGTATAGTATTCATTGATTACTCTTTTCAATGATCTGTTGGTTACAGGATAGTGATATTTCTAGGTTTTACAAAGTGATATCAGTACAGGGTCAGTTATCACTCCTTGTACAAACAACTTCAAAATCTGATGAATGTATCTCTGGCATTCAATGTAACTGCTCTTACAGTTGCTATATCATGCTTTTATATGGTTGAGTCCATATACAATGAAATGAAGCCACCTTCTATACAACTATAGCAAAAAGGTGCTCCATACTGCCACTTAGTGGGATTCCTCGGGAGTAACGCAGAAAGTCATTTTGTGTAACAAACTATTACAATTTACAATCCAATGTATTTCTTGGATAGTATTCATTGATTACTCTTCTGTGAATTCTTGGTTAGACAACAGTGAAATTTCTACGTTTTACAAAGTGATATCAGTACAGTGTCAGTTATCACTCCTTGTACAACCAACTTCAAAATCTGATGAATGTATCTCTTGCATTCAATGTAACTGATCTGACTTTGGCTATATCATGCTTTTATATGGTTGAGTACATATAGAATTAAATGAAGCCACCTTCTATACAGCTGGAGGAAAAAGGTGCTCCATACTGCCACTCAGTGGGATTCCTCGGGAGTAACGCAGAAAGTCATTTTGTGTAACAAACTATTACAATATACAATTTCTTGTATAGTATTCATTGATTACTCTTTTCAATGATCTGTTGGTTACAGGATAGTGATATTTCTAGGTTTTACAAAGTGATATCAGTACATGGTCAGTTATCACTCCTTGTACAAACAACTTCAAAATCTGATGAATGTATCTCTGGCATTCAATGTAACTGCTCTTACAGTTGCTATATCATGCTTTTATATGGTTGAGTACATATAGAATGAAATGAAGCCACCTTCTATACAACTATAGCAAAAAGGAGCTCCATACTGCCACTCAGTGGGATTCCTCGGGAGTAACGCAGAAAGTCATTTTGTGTAACAAACTATTACAATTTACAATCCAATGTATTTCTTGTATAGTATTCATTGATTACTCTTCTGTGAACTCTTGGTTAGACAACAGTGAAATTTCTACGTTTTACAAAGTGATATCAGTACAGTGTCAGTTATCACTCCTTGTACAACCAACTTCAAAATCTGATGAATGTATCTCTTGCATTCAATGTAATTGCTCTTACAGTTGATATATCTTGATTTTATATGCTTGAGTACATATACTATTAAATGAAGCCACCTTCTATACAACTACAGTAAAAAGGTGCTCCATACTGCCACTCAGTGGGATTCCTCGGGAGTAACACAGAAAGTCATTTTGTGTAACAAACTATTACAATTTACAATCCAATGTATTTCTTGTATAGTATTCGTTGATTACTCTTCTGCGATCGCTTGGTTAGACAACAGTGAAATTTCTAGGTTTTCCAACGTGATATCAATACAGTGTCAGTAATCACTCCTTGTACAAACAACTTCAAAATCTGATGAACGTATCTCTTGCATTCAATGTAACTGCTCTTACAGTTGCTATATCATGCTTTTATATGGTTGAGTACATATACAATGAAATGAAGCCACCTTCTATACAACTATAGTAAAAAGGAGCTCCATACTGCCACTCAGTGGGATTCCTCGGGAGTAACGCAGAAAGTCATTTTGTGTAACAAACTATTACAATATATAATTTCTTGTATAGTATTCATTGATTACTCTTTTCAATGATCTGTTGGTTACAGGATAGTGATATTTCTAGGTTTTACAAAGTGATATCAGTACAGTGTCAGTTATCACTCCTTGTACAACCAACTTCAAAATCTGATGAATGTATCTCTGGCATTCAATGTAACTCTTCTTACAGTTGCTATATCATGCTTTTATATGGTTGAGTACATATACCATGAAATGAAGCCACCTTCTATACAACTATAGCAAAAAGGTGCTCCATACTGCCACTCAGTGGGATTCCTCGGGAGTAAAGCAGAAAGTTATTTTGTGTAACAAACTATTACAATTTACAATCCAATGTATTTCTTGTATAGTATTCATTGATTACTCTTCTGTGAACTCTTGGTTAGACAACAGTGAAATTTCTACGTTTTACAATGTGATATCAGTACAGTGTCAGTTATCACTCCTTGTACAAAGAACTTCAAAATCTGATGAATGTATTTCTGGCATTCAATATAACTGCTCTTACAGTTGCTATATCATGCTTTTATATGGTTGAGTACATATACAATGAAATGAAGCCACCTTCTATACAACTATAGCAAAAAGGTGCTCCATACTGTCACTCAGTGGGATTCCTCGGGAGTAACACAGAAAATCATTTTGTGTAACAAACTATTACAATTTACAATCCAATGTATTTCTTGGATAGTATTCATTGATTACTCTTCTGTGAACTCTTGGTTAGACAACAGTGAAATTTCTACGTTTTACAAAGTGATATCAGTACATTTTCAGTTATCACTCCTTGTACAACCAACTTCAAAATCTGATGAATGTATCTCTTGCATTCAATGTAATTGCTCTTACAGTTGATATATCATGCTTTTATATGGTTGAGTACATATACAATTAAATGAAGCCACCTTCTATACAGCTGGAGGAAGAAGGTGCTCCATTCTGCCACTCAGTGGGATTCCTCGGGAGTAACGCAGAAAGTCATTTTGTGTAACAAAATATTACAATTTACAATCCAATGTATTTCTTGTATAGTAATCATTGATTACTCTTCTGTGAACTCTTGGTTAGACAACAGTGAAATTTCTAGGTTTTTCAAAGTGATATCAATACAGTGTCAGTTCTCACTCCTTGTACAACCAACTTCAAAATCTGATGAATGTATCTCTGGCATTCAATGTAACTGCTCTTACCGTTGCTATATCATGCTTTTATATCGTTGTGTACATATACAATGAAATGAAGCCACCTTTTATACAACTACAGTAAAAAGGTGCTCCATACTGCCACTCAGTGGGATTCCTCGGGAGTAACGCAGAAAGTCATTTTGTGTAACAAACTATTACAATTTACAATCCAATGTATTTCTTGTATAGTATTCATTGATTACGCTTCTGTGAACTCTTGGTTAGACAACAGTGAAATTTCTACGTTTTAAAAAGTGATATCAGGACAGTGTCAGTTATCACTCCTTGTACAACCAACTTTAAAATCTGATGAATGTATCTCTTGCATTTAATGTAACTGCTCTTACAGTTGCTATATCATGCTTTTATATGGTTGAGTACATATACAATGAAATGAAGCCACCTTCTATACAAGTATAGTAAAAAGGTGCTCCATACTGCCACTCAGTGGGATTCCTCGTGAGTAACGCAGAAAGTCATTTTGTGTAACAAACTATTACAATATACAATTTCTTGTATAGTATTCATTGATTACTCTTTTCAATGATCTGTTGGTTACAGGATAGTGATATTTCTAGGTTTTACAAAGTGATATCAGTACAGTGTCAGTTATCACTCCTTGTACAAACAACTTCAAAATCTGATGAATGTATCTCTGGCATTCAATGTAACTGCTCTTACAGTTGCTATATCATGCTTTTATATGGTTGAGTACATATACAATGAAATGAAGCCACCTTCTATACAACTATAGCAAAAAGGTGCTCCATACTGCCACTTAGTGGGATTCCTCGGGAGTAACGCAGAAAGTCATTTTGTGTAACAAACTATTACAATTTACAATCCAATGTATTTCTTGTATAGTATTCATTGATTACTCTTCTGTGAACTCTTGGTTAGACAACAGTGAAATTTCTACGTTTTACAAAGTGATATCAGTACAGTGTCAGTTATCACTCCTTGTACAACCAACTTAAAAATCTGATGAATGTATCTCTTGCATTCAATGTAATTGCTCTTACAGTTGATATATCTTGATTTTATATGGTTGAGTACATATACAATGAAATGAAGCCACCTTTTATACAACTACAGTAAAAAGGTGCTCCATACTGCCACCCAGTGGGATTCTTCGGGAGTAACGCAGAAAGTCATGTTGTGTAACAAACTAATACAATTTACAATCCAATGTATTTCTTGTATAGTATTCATTGATTACTCTTCTGCGATCTCTTGGTTAGACAACAGTGAAATTTCTAGGTTTTACAACGTGATATCAATACAGTGTCAGTAATCACTCCTTGTACAACCAACTTCAAAATCTGATGAGTGTATCTCTTGCATTGAATGTAACTGCTCTTACAGTTGCTATATCATGCTTTTATATGGTTGAGTACATATACAATGAAATGAAGCCACCTTCTATACAACTATAGTAAAAAGGAGCTCCATACTGCCACTCAGTGGGATTCCTCGGGAGTAACGCAGAAAGTCATTTTGTATAACAAACTATTACAATATATAATTTCTTGTATAGTATTCATTGATTACTCTTTTCAATGATCTGTTGGTTACAGGATAGTGATATTTCTAGGTTTTACAAAGTGATATCAGTACAGTGTCAGTTATCACTCCTTGTACAAACAACTTCAAAATCGGATGACTGTATCTCTGGCATTCAATGTAACTGCTCTTACAGTTGCTATATCATACTTTTATATGGTTGAGTACATATACAATGAAATGAAGCCACCTTCTATACAAGTATAGCAAAAAGGAGCTCCATACTGCCACTCAGTGGGATTCCTCGAGAGTAACGCAGAAAGTCATTTTGTGTAACAAACTATTACAATTTACAATCCAATGTATTTCTTGTATAGTATTCATTGATTACTCTTCTGTGAACTCTTGGTTAGACAACAGTGAAATTTCTACGTTTTACAAAGTGATATCAGTACAGTGTCAGTTATCACTCCTTGTATAACCAACTTGAAAATCTGATGAATGTATCTCTTGCATTCAATGTAATTGCTCTTACAGTTGATATATCTTGATTTTATATGGTTGAGTACATATACAATGAAATGAAGCCACCTTTTATACAACTACAGTAAAAAGGTGCTCCATACTGCCACTCAGTGGGATTCCTCGGGAGTAACGCAGAAAGTCATTTTGTGTAACAAACTATTACAATTTACAATCCAATGTATTTCTTGTATAGTATTCATTGATTACTCTTCTGCGATCTCTTGGTTAGACAACAGTGAAATTTCTAGGTTTTACAACGTGATATCAATACAGTGTCAGTAATCACTCCTTGTACAACCAACTTCAAAATCTGATGAATGTATCTCTTGCATTCAATGTAACTGCTCTTACAGTTGCTATATCATGCTTTTATATGGTTGAGTACATATACAATGAAATGAAGCCACCTTCTATACAACTATAGTAAAAAGGAGCTCCATACTGTCACTCAGTGGGATTACTCGGGAGTAACGCAGAAAGTCATTTTGTGTAACAAACTATTACAATATATAATTTCTTGTATAGTATTCATTGATTACTCTTTTCAATGATCTGTTGGTTACAGGATAGTGATATTTCTAGGTTTTACAAAGTGATATCAGTACAGTGTCAGTTATCACTCCTTGTACAAACAACTTCAAAATCTGATGAATGTATCTCTGCTATTCAATGTAACTGCTCTTACAGTTGCTATATCATGCTTTTATATGGTTGAGTACATATACAATGAAATGAAGCCACCTTCTATACAACTATAGCAAAAAGGTGCTCCATACTGTCACTCAGTGGGATTCCTCGGGAGTAACGCAGAAAGTCATTTTTAGTAACAAACTATTACATTTTACAATCCAATGTATTTCTTGTATAGTATTCATTGATTACTCTTCTGTGAACTCTTGGTTAGACAACAGTGAAATTTCTACGTTTTACAAAGTGATATCAGTACAGTGTCAGTTATCACTCCTTGTACAACCAACTTCAACATCTGATGAATGTATCTCTTGCATTCAATGTAATTGCTCTTACAGTTGATATATCTTGATTTTATATGGTTGAGTACATATACAATTAAATGAAGCCACCTTCTATACAACTACAGTAAAAAGGTGCTCCATACTGCCACTCAGTGGGATTCCTCGGGAGTAACGCAGAAAGTCATTTTGTGTAACAAACTATTACAATTTACAATCCAATGTATTTCTTGTATAGTATTCGTTGATTACTCTTCTGCGATCGCTTGGTTAGACAACAGTGAAATTTCTAGGTTTTCCAACGTGATATCAATACAGTGTCAGTAAACACTCCTTGTACAAATAACTTCAAAATCTGATGAACGTATCTCTTGCATTCAATGTAACTGCTCTTACACTTGCTATATCATGCTTTTATATGGTTGAGTACATATACAATGAAATGAAGCCACCTTCTATACAACTATAGTAAAAAGGAGCTCTATACTGCCACTCAGTGGGATTCCTCGGGAGTAACGCAGAAAGTCATTTTGTGTAACAAACTATTACAATATATAATTTCTTGTATAGTATTCATTGATTACTCTTTTCAATGATCTGTTGGTTACAGGATAGTGATATTTCTAGGTTTTACAAAGTGATTTTAAGTACAGTGTCAGTTATCACTCCTTGTACAACCAACTTCAAAATCTGATGAATGTATCTCTGGCATTCAATGTAACTGCTCTTACAGTTGCTTTATCATGCTTTTATATGGTTGAGTACATATACAATGAAATGAAGCCACCTTCTATACAACTATAGCAAAAAGGTGCTCCATACTGCCACTCAGTGGGATTCCTCGGGAGTAACGCAGAAAGTTATTTTGTGTAACAAACTATTACAATTTACAATCCAATGTATTTCTTGTATAGTATTCATTGATTACTCTTCTGTGAACTCTTGGTTAGACAACAGTGAAATTTCTACGTTTTACAAAGTGATATCAGTACAGTGTCAGTTATCACACCTTGTACAAAGAACTACAAAATCTGATGAATGTATCTCTGGCATTCAATGTAACTGCTCTTACAGTTGCTATATCATGCTTTTATATGGTTGAGTACATATACAATGAAATGAAGCCACCTTCTATACAACTATAGCAAAAAGGTGCTCCATACTGCCACTCAGTGGGATTCCTCGGGAGTAACGCAGAAAGTCATTTTGTGTAACAAACTATTACAATTTACAATCCAATGTATTTCTTGTATAGTATTCATTGATTACTCTTCTGTGAACTCTTGGTTAGACAACAGTGAAATTTCTACGTTTTACAAAGTGATATCAGGACAGTGTCAGTTATCACTCCTTGTACAACCAACTTTAAAATCTGATGAATGGATCTCTTGCATTCAATGTAACTGCTCTTACAGTTGCTATATCATGCTTTTATATGGTTGAGTACATATACAATGAAATGAAGCCACCTTCTATATAAGTATAGTAAAAAGGTGCTCCATACTGCCACTCAGTGGGATTCCTCGTGAGTAACGCAGAAAGTCATTTTGTGTAACAAACTATTACAATATACAATTTCTTGTATAGTATTCATTGATTACTCTTTTCAATGATCTGTTGGTTACAGGATAGTGATATTTCTAGGTTTTACAAAGTGATATCAGTACAGTGTCAGTAATCACTCCTTGTACAAACAACTTCAAAATCTGATGAATGTATCTCTGCCATTCAATGTAACTGCTCTTACAGTTGCTATATCATGCTTTTATATGGTTGAGTACATATACAATGAAATGAAGCCACCTTCTATACAACTATAGCAAAAAGGTGCTCCATACTGCCACTCAGTGGGATTCCTCGGGAGTAACGCAGAAAGTCATTTTGTGTAACAAACTATTACAATTTACAATCCAATGTATTTCTTGGATAGTATTCATTGATTACTCTTCTGTGAACTCTTGGTTAGACAACAGTGAAATTTCTACGTTTTACAAAGTGATATCAGTACAGTGTCAGTTATCACTCCTTGTACAACCAACTTCAAAATCTGATGAATGTATCTCTTGCATTCAATGTAATTGCTCTTACAGTTGATATATCTTGATTTTATATGGTTGAGTACATATACAATTAAATGAAGCCACCTTTTATACAACTACAGTAAAAAGGTGCTCCATACTGCCACTCAGTGGGATTCCTCGGGAGTAACGCAGAAAGTCATTTTGTGTAACAAACTATTACAATTTACAATCCAATGTATTTCTTGTATAGTATTCATTGATTACTCTTCTGCGATCTCTTGGTTAGACAACAGTGAAATTTCTAGGTTTTACAACGTGATATCAATACAGTGTCAGTAATCACTCCTTGTACAACCAACTTCAAAATCTGATGAATGTATCTTTTGCATTCAATGTAACTGCTCTTACAGTTGCTATATCATGCTTTTATATGGTTGAGTACATATACAATGAAATGAAGCCACCTTCTATACAACTATAGTAAAAAGGAGTTCCATACTGCCACTCAGTGGGATTCCTCGGGAGTAACGCAGAAAGTCATTTTGTGTAACAAACTATTACAATATACAATTTCTTGTATAGTATTCATTGATTACTCTTTTCAATGATCTGTTGGTTACAGGATAGTGATATTTCTAGGTTTTACAAAGTGATATCAGTACAGTGTCAGTTATCACTCCTTGTACAAACAACTTCAAAATCTGATGAATGTATCTCTGGCATTCAATGTAACTGCTCTTACCGTTGCTATATCATGCTTTTATTTGGTTGAGTACATATACAATGAAATGAAGCCACCTTCTATACAACTATAGCAAAAAGGTGCTCCATACTGTCACTCAGTGGGATTCCTCGAGAGTAACGCAGAAAGTCATTTTTAGTAACAAACTATTACATTTTACAATCCAATGTATTTCTTGTATAGTATTCATTGATTACTCTTCTGTGAACTCTTGGTTAGACAACAGTGAAATTTCTACGTTTTACAAAGTGATATCAGTACAGTGTCAATTATCACTCCTTGTACAACCAACTTCAAAATTTGATGAATGTATCTCTTGCATTCAATGTAATTGCTCTTACAGTTGATATATCTTGATTTTATATGGTTGAGTACATATACAATGAAATGAAGCCACCTTCTATACAACTACAGTAAAAAGGTGCTCCATACTGCCACTCAGTGGGATTCCTCGGGAGTAACGCAGAAAGTCATTTTGTGTAACAAACTATTACAATTTACAATCCAATGTATTTCTTGTATAGTATTCGTTGATTACTCTTCTGCGATCGCTTGGTAAGACAACAGTGAAATTTCTATGTTTTCCAACGTGATATCAATACAGTGTCAGTAAACACTCCTTGTACAAATAACTTCAAAATCTGATGAACGTATCTCTTGCATTCCATGTTACTGCTCTTACAGTTGCTATATCATGCGTTTATATGGTTGAGTACATATACAATGAAATGAAGCCACCTTCTATACAACTATAGTAAAAAGGAGCTCTATACTGCCACTCAGTGGGATTCCTCGGGAGTAACGCAGAAAGTCATTTTGTGTAACAAACTATTACAATATATAATTTCTTGTATAGTATTCATTGATTACTCTTTTCAATGATCTGTTGGTTACAGGATAGTTATATTTCTAGGTTTTACAAAGTGATTTTAAGTACAGTGTCAGTTATCACTCCTTGTACAACCAACTTCAAAATCTGATGAATGTATCTCTGGCATTCAATGTAACTGCTCTTACAGTTGCTATATCATGCTTTTATATGGTTGAGTACATATACAATGAAATGAAGCCACCTTCTATACAACTATAGTAAAAAGGAGCTCCATACTGCCACTCAGTGGGATTCCTCGGGAGTAACGCAGAAAGTCATTTTGTGTAACAAACTATTACAATATATAATTTCTTGTATAGTATTCATTGATTACTCTTTTCAATGATCTGTTGGTTACAGGATAGTGATATTTCTAGGTTTTACAAAGTGATATCAGTACAGTGTCAGTTATCACTCCTTGTACAACCAACTTCAAAATCTGATGAATGTATCTCTGGCATTCAATGTAACTCTTCTTACAGTTGCTTTATCATGCTTTTATATGGTTGAGTACATATACAATGAAATGAATCCACCTTCTATACAACTATAGCAAAAAGGTGCTCCATACTGCCACTCAGTGGGATTCCTCGGGAGTAACGCAGAAAGTTATTTTGTGTAACAAACTATTACAATTTACAATCCAATGTATTTCTTGTATAGTATTCATTGATTACTCTTCTGTGAACTCTTGGTTAGACAACAGTGAAATTTCTACGTTTTACAAAGTGATATCAGTACAGTGTCAGTTATCACTCCTTGTACAAAGAACTACAAAATCTGATGAATGTATCTCTGGCATTCATTGTAACTGCTCTTACCGTTGCTATATCATGCTTTTATATGGTTGAGTACATATACAATGAAATGAAGCCACCTTCTATACAACTATAGCAAAAAGGTGCTCCATACTGCCACTCAGTGGGATTCCTCGGAAGTAACGCAGAAAGTCATTTTGTGTAACAAACTATTACAATTTACAATCCAATGTATTTCTTGTATAGTATTCATTGATTACTCTTCTGTGAACTCTTGGTTAGACAACAGTGAAATTTCTACGTTTCACAAAGTGATATCAGGACAGTGTCAGTTATCACTCCTTGTACAACCAACTTTAAAATCTGATGAATGGATCTCTTGCATTCAATGTAACTGCTCTTACAGTTGCTATATCATGCTTTTATATGGTTGAGTACATATACAATGAAATGAAGCCACCTTCTATACAAGTATAGTAAAAAGGTGCTCCATACTGCCACTCAGTGGGATTCCTCGTGAGTAACGCAGAAAGTCATTTTGTGTAACAAACTATTACAATATACAATTTCTTGTATAGTATTCATTGATTACTCTTTTCAATGATCTGTTGGTTACAGGATAGTGATATTTCTAGGTTTTACAAAGTGATATCAGTACAGTGTCAGTAATCACTCCTTGTACAAACAACTTCAAAATCTGATGAATGTATCTCTGCCATTCAATGTAATTGCTCTTACAGTTGATATATCTTGATTTTATATGGTTGAGTACATATACAATTAAATGAAGCCACCTTCTATACAACTACAGTAAAAAGCTGCTCCATACTGCCACTCAGTGGGATTCCTCGGGAGTAACGCAGAAAGTCATTTTGTGTAACAAACTATTACAATTTACAATCCAATGTATTTCTTGTATAGTATTCATTGATTACTCTTCTGCGATCTCTTGGTTAGACAACAGTGAAATTTCTAGGTTTTACAACGTGATATCAGGACAGTGTCAGTTATCACTCCTTGTACAACCAACTTCAAAATCTGATGAATGTATCTCTTGCATTCAATGTAACTGCTCTTACAGTTGCTATATCATGCTTTTATATGGTTGAGTACATATACAATGAAATGAAGCCACCTTCTATACAACTATAGTAAAAAGGAGCTCCATACTGCCACTCAGTGGGATTCCTCGGGAGTAACGCAGAAAGTCATTTTGTGTAACAAACTATTACAATATATAATTTCTTGTATAGTATTCATTGATTACTCTTTTCAATGATCTGTTGGTTACAGGATAGTGATATTTCTAGGTTTTACAAAGTGATATCAGTACAGTGTCAGTTATCACTCCTTGTACAAACAACTTCAAAATCTGATGAATGTATCTCTGGCATTCAATGTAACTGCTCTTACCGTTGCTATATCATGCTTTTATTTGGTTGAGTACATATACAATGAAATGAAGCCACCTTCTATACAACTATAGCAAAAAGGTGCTCCATACTGTCACTCAGTGGGATTCCTCGGGAGTAACGCAGAAAGTCATTTTGTGTAACAAACTATTACAATTTACAATCCAATGTATTTCTTGTATAGTATTCATTGATTACCTTTCTGTGAACTCTTGGTTAGACAACAGTGAAATTTCTACGTTTTACAAAGTGATATCAGTACAGTGTCAGTTATCACTCCTTGTACAAAGAACTTCAAAATCTGATGAATGTATCTCTGGCATTCAATGTAACTGCTCTTACTGTGGCTATATCATGCTTTTATATGGTTGAGTACATATACAATTAAATGAAGCCACCTTCTATACAGCTAAAGGAAAAAGGTGCTCCATACTGCCACTCAGTGGGATTCCTCGGGAGTAACGCAGAAAGTCATTTTGTGTAACAAACTATTACAATATACAATTTCTTGTATAGTATTCATTGATTACTCTTTTCAATGATCTGTTGGTTACAGGATAGTGATATTTCTAGGTTTTACAAAGTGATATCAGTACAGTGTCAGTTATCACTCCTTGTACAAACAACTTCAAAATCTGATGAATGTATCTCTGCTATTCAATGTAACTGCTCTTACAGTTGCTATATCATGCTTTTATATGGTTGAGTACATATACAATGAAATGAAGCCACCTTCTATACAACTATAGCAAAAAGGTGCTCCATACTGTCACTCAGTGGGATTCCTCGGGAGTAACGCAGAAAGTCATTTTTAGTAACAAACTATTACATTTTACAATCCAATGTATTTCTTGTATAGTATTCATTGATTACTCTTCTGTGAACTCTTGGTTAGACAACAGTGAAATTTCTACGTTTTACAAAGTGATATCAGTACAGTGTCAGTTATCACTCCTTGTACAACCAACTTCAACATCTGATGAATGTATCTCTTGCATTCAATGTAATTGCTCTTACAGTTGATATATCTTGATTTTATATGGTTGAGTACATATACAATTAAATGAAGCCACCTTCTATACAACTACAGTAAAAAGGTGCTCCATACTGCCACTCAGTGGGATTCCTCGGGAGTAACGCAGAAAGTCATTTTGTGTAACAAACTATTACAATTTACAATCCAATGTATTTCTTGTATAGTATTCGTTGATTACTCTTCTGCGATCGCTTGGTTAGACAACAGTGAAATTTCTAGGTTTTCCAACGTGATATCAATACAGTGTCAGTAAACACTCCTTGTACAAATAACTTCAAAATCTGATGAACGTATCTCTTGCATTCAATGTAACTGCTCTTACAGTTGCTATATCATGCTTTTATATGGTTGAGTACATATACAATGAAATGAAGCCACCTTCTATACAACTATAGTAAAAAGGAGCTCTATACTGCCACTCAGTGGGATTCCTCGGGAGTAACGCAGAAAGTCATTTTGTGTAACAAACTATTACAATATATAATTTCTTGTATAGTATTCATTGATTACTCTTTTCAATGATCTGTTGGTTACAGGATAGTGATATTTCTAGGTTTTACAAAGTGATTTTAAGTACAGTGTCAGTTATCACTCCTTGTACAACCAACTTCAAAATCTGATGAATGTATCTCTGGCATTCAATGTAACTGCTCTTACAGTTGCTATATCATGCTTTTATATGGTTGAGTACATATACAATGAAATGAAGCCACCTTCTATACAACTATAGTAAAAAGGAGCTCCATACTGCCACTCAGTGGGATTCCTCGGGAGTAACGCAGAAAGTCATTTTGTGTAACAAACTATTACAATATATAATTTCTTGTATAGTATTCATTGATTACTCTTTTCAATGATCTGTTGGTTACAGGATAGTGATATTTCTAGGTTTTACAAAGTGATATCAGTACAGTGTCAGTTATCACTCCTTGTACAAACAACTTCAAAATCTGATGAATGTATCTCTGGCATTCAATGTAACTGCTCTTACCGTTGCTATATCATGCTTTTATTTGGTTGAGTACATATACAATGAAATGAAGCCACCTTCTATACAACTATAGCAAAAAGGTGCTCCATACTGTCACTCAGTGGGATTCCTCGGGAGTAACGCAGAAAGTCATTTTTAGTAACAAACTATTACATTTTACAATCCAATGTATTTCTTGTATAGTATTCATTGATTACTCTTCTGTGAACTCTTGGTTAGACAACAGTGAAATTTCTACGTTTTACAAAGTGATATCAGTACAGTGTCAATTATCACTCCTTGTACAACCAACTTCAAAATTTGATGAATGTATCTCTTGCATTCAATGTAATTGCTCTTACAGTTGATATATCTTGATTTTATATGGTTGAGTACATATACAATGAAATGAAGCCACCTTCTATACAACTACAGTAAAAAGGTGCTCCATACTGCCACTCAGTGGGATTCCTCGGGAGTAACGCAGAAAGTCATTTTGTGTAACAAACTATTACAATTTACAATCCAATGTATTTCTTGTATAGTATTCGTTGATTACTCTTCTGCGATCGCTTGGTAAGACAACAGTGAAATTTCTATGTTTTCCAACGTGATATCAATACAGTGTCAGTAAACACTCCTTGTACAAATAACTTCAAAATCTGATGAACGTATCTCTTGCATTCCATGTTACTGCTCTTACAGTTGCTATATCATGCGTTTATATGGTTGAGTACATATACAATGAAATGAAGCCACCTTCTATACAACTATAGTAAAAAGGAGCTCTATACTGCCACTCAGTGGGATTCCTCGGGAGTAACGCAGAAAGTCATTTTGTGTAACAAACTATTACAATATATAATTTCTTGTATAGTATTCATTGATTACTCTTTTCAATGATCTGTTGGTTACAGGATAGTTATATTTCTAGGTTTTACAAAGTGATTTTAAGTACAGTGTCAGTTATCACTCCTTGTACAACCAACTTCAAAATCTGATGAATGTATCTCTGGCATTCAATGTAACTGCTCTTACAGTTGCTATATCATGCTTTTATATGGTTGAGTACATATACAATGAAATGAAGCCACCTTCTATACAACTATAGTAAAAAGGAGCTCCATACTGCCACTCAGTGGGATTCCTCGGGAGTAACGCAGAAAGTCATTTTGTGTAACAAACTATTACAATATATAATTTCTTGTATAGTATTCATTGATTACTCTTTTCAATGATCTGTTGGTTACAGGATAGTGATATTTCTAGGTTTTACAAAGTGATATCAGTACAGTGTCAGTTATCACTCCTTGTACAACCAACTTCAAAATCTGATGAATGTATCTCTGGCATTCAATGTAACTCTTCTTACAGTTGCTTTATCATGCTTTTATATGGTTGAGTACATATACAATGAAATGAATCCACCTTCTATACAACTATAGCAAAAAGGTGCTCCATACTGCCACTCAGTGGGATTCCTCGGGAGTAACGCAGAAAGTTATTTTGTGTAACAAACTATTACAATTTACAATCCAATGTATTTCTTGTATAGTATTCATTGATTACTCTTCTGTGAACTCTTGGTTAGACAACAGTGAAATTTCTACGTTTTACAAAGTGATATCAGTACAGTGTCAGTTATCACTCCTTGTACAAAGAACTACAAAATCTGATGAATGTATCTCTGGCATTCATTGTAACTGCTCTTACCGTTGCTATATCATGCTTTTATATGGTTGAGTACATATACAATGAAATGAAGCCACCTTCTATACAACTATAGCAAAAAGGTGCTCCATACTGCCACTCAGTGGGATTCCTCGGAAGTAACGCAGAAAGTCATTTTGTGTAACAAACTATTACAATTTACAATCCAATGTATTTCTTGTATAGTATTCATTGATTACTCTTCTGTGAACTCTTGGTTAGACAACAGTGAAATTTCTACGTTTCACAAAGTGATATCAGGACAGTGTCAGTTATCACTCCTTGTACAACCAACTTTAAAATCTGATGAATGGATCTCTTGCATTCAATGTAACTGCTCTTACAGTTGCTATATCATGCTTTTATATGGTTGAGTACATATACAATGAAATGAAGCCACCTTCTATACAAGTATAGTAAAAAGGTGCTCCATACTGCCACTCAGTGGGATTCCTCGTGAGTAACGCAGAAAGTCATTTTGTGTAACAAACTATTACAATATACAATTTCTTGTATAGTATTCATTGATTACTCTTTTCAATGATCTGTTGGTTACAGGATAGTGATATTTCTAGGTTTTACAAAGTGATATCAGTACAGTGTCAGTAATCACTCCTTGTACAAACAACTTCAAAATCTGATGAATGTATCTCTGCCATTCAATGTAATTGCTCTTACAGTTGATATATCTTGATTTTATATGGTTGAGTACATATACAATTAAATGAAGCCACCTTCTATACAACTACAGTAAAAAGCTGCTCCATACTGCCACTCAGTGGGATTCCTCGGGAGTAACGCAGAAAGTCATTTTGTGTAACAAACTATTACAATTTACAATCCAATGTATTTCTTGTATAGTATTCATTGATTACTCTTCTGCGATCTCTTGGTTAGACAACAGTGAAATTTCTAGGTTTTACAACGTGATATCAGGACAGTGTCAGTTATCACTCCTTGTACAACCAACTTCAAAATCTGATGAATGTATCTCTTGCATTCAATGTAACTGCTCTTACAGTTGCTATATCATGCTTTTATATGGTTGAGTACATATACAATGAAATGAAGCCACCTTCTATACAACTATAGTAAAAAGGAGCTCCATACTGCCACTCAGTGGGATTCCTCGGGAGTAACGCAGAAAGTCATTTTGTGTAACAAACTATTACAATATATAATTTCTTGTATAGTATTCATTGATTACTCTTTTCAATGATCTGTTGGTTACAGGATAGTGATATTTCTAGGTTTTACAAAGTGATATCAGTACAGTGTCAGTTATCACTCCTTGTACAAACAACTTCAAAATCTGATGAATGTATCTCTGGCATTCAATGTAACTGCTCTTACCGTTGCTATATCATGCTTTTATTTGGTTGAGTACATATACAATGAAATGAAGCCACCTTCTATACAACTATAGCAAAAAGGTGCTCCATACTGTCACTCAGTGGGATTCCTCGGGAGTAACGCAGAAAGTCATTTTGTGTAACAAACTATTACAATTTACAATCCAATGTATTTCTTGTATAGTATTCATTGATTACCTTTCTGTGAACTCTTGGTTAGACAACAGTGAAATTTCTACGTTTTACAAAGTGATATCAGTACAGTGTCAGTTATCACTCCTTGTACAAAGAACTTCAAAATCTGATGAATGTATCTCTGGCATTCAATGTAACTGCTCTTACTGTGGCTATATCATGCTTTTATATGGTTGAGTACATATACAATTAAATGAAGCCACCTTCTATACAGCTAAAGGAAAAAGGTGCTCCATACTGCCACTCAGTGGGATTCCTCGGGAGTAACGCAGAAAGTCATTTTGTGTAACAAACTATTACAATATACAATTTCTTGTATAGTATTCATTGATTACTCTTTTCAATGATCTGTTGGTTACAGGATAGTGATATTTCTAGGTTTTACAAAGTGATATCAGTACAGTGTCAGTAATCACTCCTTGTACAAACAACTTCAAAATCTGATGAATGTATCTCTGCCATTCAATGTAATTGCTCTTACAGTTGATATATCTTGATTTTATATGGTTGAGTACATATACAATTAAATGAAGCCACCTTCTATACAACTACAGTAAAAAGCTGCTCCATACTGCCACTCAGTGGGATTCCTCGGGAGTAACGCAGAAAGTCATTTTGTGTAACAAACTATTACAATTTACAATCCAATGTATTTCTTGTATAGTATTCATTGATTACTCTTCTGCGATCTCTTGGTTAGACAACAGTGAAATTTCTAGGTTTTACAACGTGATATCAGGACAGTGTCAGTTATCACTCCTTGTACAACCAACTTCAAAATCTGATGAATGTATCTCTTGCATTCAATGTAACTGCTCTTACAGTTGCTATATCATGCTTTTATATGGTTGAGTACATATACAATGAAATGAAGCCACCTTCTATACAACTATAGTAAAAAGGAGCTCCATACTGCCACTCAGTGGGATTCCTCGGGAGTAACGCAGAAAGTCATTTTGTGTAACAAACTATTACAATATATAATTTCTTGTATAGTATTCATTGATTACTCTTTTCAATGATCTGTTGGTTACAGGATAGTGATATTTCTAGGTTTTACAAAGTGATATCAGTACAGTGTCAGTTATCACTCCTTGTACAAACAACTTCAAAATCTGATGAATGTATCTCTGGCATTCAATGTAACTGCTCTTACCGTTGCTATATCATGCTTTTATTTGGTTGAGTACATATACAATGAAATGAAGCCACCTTCTATACAACTATAGCAAAAAGGTGCTCCATACTGTCACTCAGTGGGATTCCTCGGGAGTAACGCAGAAAGTCATTTTGTGTAACAAACTATTACAATTTACAATCCAATGTATTTCTTGTATAGTATTCATTGATTACCTTTCTGTGAACTCTTGGTTAGACAACAGTGAAATTTCTACGTTTTACAAAGTGATATCAGTACAGTGTCAGTTATCACTCCTTGTACAAAGAACTTCAAAATCTGATGAATGTATCTCTGGCATTCAATGTAACTGCTCTTACTGTGGCTATATCATGCTTTTATATGGTTGAGTACATATACAATTAAATGAAGCCACCTTCTATACAGCTAAAGGAAAAAGGTGCTCCATACTGCCACTCAGTGGGATTCCTCGGGAGTAACGCAGAAAGTCATTTTGTGTAACAAACTATTACAATATACAATTTCTTGTATAGTATTCATTGATTACTCTTTTCAATGATCTGTTGGTTACAGGATAGTGATATTTCTAGGTTTTACAAAGTGATATCAGTACAGTGTCAGTTATCACTCCTTGTACAAACAACTTCAAAATCTGATGAATGTATCTCTGCTATTCAATGTAACTGCTCTTACAGTTGCTATATCATGCTTTTATATGGTTGAGTACATATACAATGAAATGAAGCCACCTTCTATACAACTATAGCAAAAAGGTGCTCCATACTGTCACTCAGTGGGATTCCTCGGGAGTAACGCAGAAAGTCATTTTTAGTAACAAACTATTACATTTTACAATCCAATGTATTTCTTGTATAGTATTCATTGATTACTCTTCTGTGAACTCTTGGTTAGACAACAGTGAAATTTCTACGTTTTACAAAGTGATATCAGTACAGTGTCAGTTATCACTCCTTGTACAACCAACTTCAACATCTGATGAATGTATCTCTTGCATTCAATGTAATTGCTCTTACAGTTGATATATCTTGATTTTATATGGTTGAGTACATATACAATTAAATGAAGCCACCTTCTATACAACTACAGTAAAAAGGTGCTCCATACTGCCACTCAGTGGGATTCCTCGGGAGTAACGCAGAAAGTCATTTTGTGTAACAAACTATTACAATTTACAATCCAATGTATTTCTTGTATAGTATTCGTTGATTACTCTTCTGCGATCGCTTGGTTAGACAACAGTGAAATTTCTAGGTTTTCCAACGTGATATCAATACAGTGTCAGTAAACACTCCTTGTACAAATAACTTCAAAATCTGATGAACGTATCTCTTGCATTCAATGTAACTGCTCTTACAGTTGCTATATCATGCTTTTATATGGTTGAGTACATATACAATGAAATGAAGCCACCTTCTATACAACTATAGTAAAAAGGAGCTCTATACTGCCACTCAGTGGGATTCCTCGGGAGTAACGCAGAAAGTCATTTTGTGTAACAAACTATTACAATATATAATTTCTTGTATAGTATTCATTGATTACTCTTTTCAATGATCTGTTGGTTACAGGATAGTGATATTTCTAGGTTTTACAAAGTGATTTTAAGTACAGTGTCAGTTATCACTCCTTGTACAACCAACTTCAAAATCTGATGAATGTATCTCTGGCATTCAATGTAACTGCTCTTACAGTTGCTATATCATGCTTTTATATGGTTGAGTACATATACAATGAAATGAAGCCACCTTCTATACAACTATAGTAAAAAGGAGCTCCATACTGCCACTCAGTGGGATTCCTCGGGAGTAACGCAGAAAGTCATTTTGTGTAACAAACTATTACAATATATAATTTCTTGTATAGTATTCATTGATTACTCTTTTCAATGATCTGTTGGTTACAGGATAGTGATATTTCTAGGTTTTACAAAGTGATATCAGTACAGTGTCAGTTATCACTCCTTGTACAACCAACTTCAAAATCTGATGAATGTATCTCTGGCATTCAATGTAACTCTTCTTACAGTTGCTTTATCATGCTTTTATATGGTTGAGTACATATACAATGAAATGAAGCCACCTTCTATACAACTATAGCAAAAAGGTGCTCCATACTGCCACTCAGTGGGATTCCTCGGGAGTAACGCAGAAAGTTATTTTGTGTAACAAACTATTACAATTTACAATCCAATGTATTTCTTGTATAGTATTCATTGATTACTCTTCTGTGAACTCTTGGTTAGACAACAGTGAAATTTCTACGTTTTACAAAGTGATATCAGTACAGTGTCAGTTATCACACCTTGTACAAAGAACTACAAAATCTGATGAATGTATCTCTGGCATTCAATGTAACTGCTCTTACAGTTGCTATATCATGCTTTTATATGGTTGAGTACATATACAATGAAATGAAGCCACCTTCTATACAACTATAGCAAAAAGGTGCTCCATACTGCCACTCAGTGGGATTCCTCGGGAGTAACGCAGAAAGTCATTTTGTGTAACAAACTATTACAATATATAATTTCTTGTATAGTATTCATTGATTACTCTTTTCAATGATCTGTTGGTTACAGGATAGTGATATTTCTAGGTTTTACAAAGTGATATCAGTACAGTGTCAGTTATCACTCCTTGTACAACCAACTTCAAAATCTGATGAATGTATCTCTGGCATTCAATGTAACTCTTCTTACAGTTGCTTTATCATGCTTTTATATGGTTGAGTACATATACAATGAAATGAAGCCACCTTCTATACAACTATAGCAAAAAGGTGCTCCATACTGCCACTCAGTGGGATTCCTCGGGAGTAACGCAGAAAGTTATTTTGTGTAACAAACTATTACAATTTACAATCCAATGTATTTCTTGTATAGTATTCATTGATTACTCTTCTGTGAACTCTTGGTTAGACAACAGTGAAATTTCTACGTTTTACAAAGTGATATCAGTACAGTGTCAGTTATCACACCTTGTACAAAGAACTACAAAATCTGATGAATGTATCTCTGGCATTCAATGTAACTGCTCTTACAGTTGCTATATCATGCTTTTATATGGTTGAGTACATATACAATGAAATGAAGCCACCTTCTATACAACTATAGCAAAAAGGTGCTCCATACTGCCACTCAGTGGGATTCCTCGGGAGTAACGCAGAAAGTCATTTTGTGTAACAAACTATTACAATTTACAATCCAATGTATTTCTTGTATAGTATTCATTGATTACTCTTCTGTGAACTCTTGGTTAGACAACAGTGAAATTTCTACGTTTTACAAAGTGATATCAGGACAGTGTCAGTTATCACTCCTTGTACAACCAACTTTAAAATCTGATGAATGGATCTCTTGCATTCAATGTAACTGCTCTTACAGTTGCTATATCATGCTTTTATATGGTTGAGTACATATACAATGAAATGAAGCCACCTTCTATATAAGTATAGTAAAAAGGTGCTCCATACTGCCACTCAGTGGGATTCCTCGTGAGTAACGCAGAAAGTCATTTTGTGTAACAAACTATTACAATATACAATTTCTTGTATAGTATTCATTGATTACTCTTTTCAATGATCTGTTGGTTACAGGATAGTGATATTTCTAGGTTTTACAAAGTGATATCAGTACAGTGTCAGTAATCACTCCTTGTACAAACAACTTCAAAATCTGATGAATGTATCTCTGCCATTCAATGTAACTGCTCTTACAGTTGCTATATCATGCTTTTATATGGTTGAGTACATATACAATGAAATGAAGCCACCTTCTATACAACTATAGCAAAAAGGTGCTCCATACTGCCACTCAGTGGGATTCCTCGGGAGTAACGCAGAAAGTCATTTTGTGTAACAAACTATTACAATTTACAATCCAATGTATTTCTTGTATAGTATTCATTGATTACTCTTCTGTGAACTCTTGGTTAGACAACAGTGAAATTTCTACGTTTTACAAAGTGATATCAGTACAGTGTCAGTTATCACTCCTTGTACAACCAACTTCAAAATCTGATGAATGTATCTCTTGCATTCAATGTAATTGCTCTTACAGTTGATATATCTTGATTTTATATGGTTGAGTACATATACAATTAAATGAAGCCACCTTTTATACAACTACAGTAAAAAGGTGCTCCATACTGCCACTCAGTGGGATTCCTCGGGAGTAACGCAGAAAGTCATTTTGTGTAACAAACTATTACAATTTACAATCCAATGTATTTCTTGTATAGTATTCATTGATTACTCTTCTGCGATCTCTTGGTTAGACAACAGTGAAATTTCTAGGTTTTACAACGTGATATCAATACAGTGTCAGTAATCACTCCTTGTACAACCAACTTCAAAATCTGATGAATGTATCTTTTGCATTCAATGTAACTGCTCTTACAGTTGCTATATCATGCTTTTATATGGTTGAGTACATATACAATGAAATGAAGCCACCTTCTATACAACTATAGTAAAAAGGAGTTCCATACTGCCACTCAGTGGGATTCCTCGGGAGTAACGCAGAAAGTCATTTTGTGTAACAAACTATTACAATATACAATTTCTTGTATAGTATTCATTGATTACTCTTTTCAATGATCTGTTGGTTACAGGATAGTGATATTTCTAGGTTTTACAAAGTGATATCAGTACAGTGTCAGTTATCACTCCTTGTACAAAAAACTTCAAAATCTGATGAATGTATCTCTGGCATTCAATGTAACTGCTCTTACCGTTGCTATATCATGCTTTTATTTGGTTGAGTACATATACAATGAAATGAAGCCACCTTCTATACAACTATAGCATAAAGGTGCTCCATACTGTCACTCAGTGGGATTCCTCGAGAGTAACGCAGAAAGTCATTTTTAGTAACAAACTATTACATTTTACAATCCAATGTATTTCTTGTATAGTATTCATTGATTACTCTTCTGTGAACTCTTGGTTAGACAACAGTGAAATTTCTACGTTTTACAAAGTGATATCAGTACAGTGTCAATTATCACTCCTTGTACAACCAACTTCAAAATTTGATGAATGTATCTCTTGCATTCAATGTAATTGCTCTTACAGTTGATATATCTTGATTTTATATGGTTGAGTACATATACAATGAAATGAAGCCACCTTCTATACAACTACAGTAAAAAGGTGCTCCATACTGCCACTCAGTGGGATTCCTCGGGAGTAACGCAGAAAGTCATTTTGTGTAACAAACTATTACAATTTACAATCCAATGTATTTCTTGTATAGTATTCGTTGATTACTCTTCTGCGATCGCTTGGTAAGACAACAGTGAAATTTCTATGTTTTCCAACGTGATATCAATACAGTGTCAGTAAACACTCCTTGTACAAATAACTTCAAAATCTGATGAACGTATCTCTTGCATTCCATGTTACTGCTCTTACAGTTGCTATATCATGCGTTTATATGGTTGAGTACATATACAATGAAATGAAGCCACCTTCTATACAACTATAGTAAAAAGGAGCTCTATACTGCCACTCAGTGGGATTCCTCGGGAGTAACGCAGAAAGTCATTTTGTGTAACAAACTATTACAATATATAATTTCTTGTATAGTATTCATTGATTACTCTTTTCAATGATCTGTTGGTTACAGGATAGTTATATTTCTAGGTTTTACAAAGTGATTTTAAGTACAGTGTCAGTTATCACTCCTTGTACAACCAACTTCAAAATCTGATGAATGTATCTCTGGCATTCAATGTAACTGCTCTTACAGTTGCTATATCATGCTTTTATATGGTTGAGTACATATACAATGAAATGAAGCCACCTTCTATACAACTATAGTAAAAAGGAGCTCCATACTGCCACTCAGTGGGATTCCTCGGGAGTAACGCAGAAAGTCATTTTGTGTAACAAACTATTACAATATATAATTTCTTGTATAGTATTCATTGATTACTCTTTTCAATGATCTGTTGGTTACAGGATAGTGATATTTCTAGGTTTTACAAAGTGATATCAGTACAGTGTCAGTTATCACTCCTTGTACAACCAACTTCAAAATCTGATGAATGTATCTCTGGCATTCAATGTAACTCTTCTTACAGTTGCTTTATCATGCTTTTATATGGTTGAGTACATATACAATGAAATGAATCCACCTTCTATACAACTATAGCAAAAAGGTGCTCCATACTGCCACTCAGTGGGATTCCTCGGGAGTAACGCAGAAAGTTATTTTGTGTAACAAACTATTACAATTTACAATCCAATGTATTTCTTGTATAGTATTCATTGATTACTCTTCTGTGAACTCTTGGTTAGACAACAGTGAAATTTCTACGTTTTACAAAGTGATATCAGTACAGTGTCAGTTATCACTCCTTGTACAAAGAACTACAAAATCTGATGAATGTATCTCTGGCATTCATTGTAACTGCTCTTACCGTTGCTATATCATGCTTTTATATGGTTGAGTACATATACAATGAAATGAAGCCACCTTCTATACAACTATAGCAAAAAGGTGCTCCATACTGCCACTCAGTGGGATTCCTCGGAAGTAACGCAGAAAGTCATTTTGTGTAACAAACTATTACAATTTACAATCCAATGTATTTCTTGTATAGTATTCATTGATTACTCTTCTGTGAACTCTTGGTTAGACAACAGTGAAATTTCTACGTTTCACAAAGTGATATCAGGACAGTGTCAGTTATCACTCCTTGTACAACCAACTTTAAAATCTGATGAATGGATCTCTTGCATTCAATGTAACTGCTCTTACAGTTGCTATATCATGCTTTTATATGGTTGAGTACATATACAATGAAATGAAGCCACCTTCTATACAAGTATAGTAAAAAGGTGCTCCATACTGCCACTCAGTGGGATTCCTCGTGAGTAACGCAGAAAGTCATTTTGTGTAACAAACTATTACAATATACAATTTCTTGTATAGTATTCATTGATTACTCTTTTCAATGATCTGTTGGTTACAGGATAGTGATATTTCTAGGTTTTACAAAGTGATATCAGTACAGTGTCAGTAATCACTCCTTGTACAAACAACTTCAAAATCTGATGAATGTATCTCTGCCATTCAATGTAACTGCTCTTACAGTTGCTATATCATGCTTTTATATGGTTGAGTACATATACAATGAAATGAAGCCACCTTCTATACAACTATAGCAAAAAGGTGCTCCATACTGCCACTCAGTGGGATTCCTCGGGAGTAACGCAGAAAGTCATTTTGTGTAACAAACTATTACAATTTACAATCCAATGTATTTCTTGTATAGTATTCATTGATTACTCTTCTGTGAACTCTTGGTTAGACAACAGTGAAATTTCTACGTTTTACAAAGTGATATCAGTACAGTGTCAGTTATCACTCCTTGTACAACCAACTTCAAAATCTGATGAATGTATCTCTTGCATTCAATGTAATTGCTCTTACAGTTGATATATCTTGATTTTATATGGTTGAGTACATATACAATTAAATGAAGCCACCATCTATACAACTACAGTAAAAAGGTTCTCCATACTGCCACTCAGTGGGATTCCTCGGGAGTAACGCAGAAAGTCATTTTGTGTAACAAACTATTACAATTTACAATACAATGTATTTCTTGTATAGTATTCGTTGATTACTCTTCTGCGATCGCTTGGTTAGACAACAGTGAAATTTCTAGGTTTTCCAACGTGATATCAATACAGTGTCAGTAATCACTCCTTGTACAAACAACTTCAAAATCTGATGAACGTATCTCTTGCATTCAATGTAACTGCTCTTACAGTTGCTATATCATGCTTTTATATGGTTGAGTACATATACAATGAAATGAAGCCACCTTCTATACAACTATAGTAAAAAGGAGCTCCATACTGCCACTCAGTGGGATTCCTCGGGAGTAACGCAGAAAGCCATTTTGTGTAACAAACTATTACAATATTTAATTTCTTGTGTAGTATTCATTGATTACTCTTTTCAATGATCTGTTGGTTATAGGATAGTGATATTTCTAGGTTTTACAAAGTGATTTTAACTACAGTGTCAGTTATCACTCCTTGTACAAACAACTTCAAAATCTGATGAATGTATCTCTGGCATTCAATGTAACTGCTCTTACAGTTGCTATATTATACTTTTATATGGTTGAGTACATATACAATGAAATGAAGCCACCTTCTATACAACTATAGTAAAAAGGAGCTCCATACTGCCACTCAGTGGGATTCCTAGGGAGTAACGCAGAAAGTCATTTTGTGTAACAAACTATTACAATATATAATTTCTTGTATAGTATTCATTGATTACTCTTTTCAATGATCTGTTGGTTACAGGATAGTGATATTTCTAGGTTTTACAAAGTGATATCAGTACAGTGTCAGTTATCACTCCTTGTACAACCAACTTCAAAATCTCATGAATGTATCTCTGGCATTCAATGTAACTCTTCTTACAGTTGCTATATCATTCTTTTATATGGTTGAGTACATATACAATGAAATGAAGCCACCTTCTATACAACTATAGCATAAAGGTGCTCCATACTGCCACTCAGTGGGATTCCTCGGGAGTAACGCAGAAAGTCATTTTGTGTAACAAACTATTACAATTTACAATCCAATGTATTTCTTGTATAGTATTCATTGATTACTCTTCTGTGAACTCTTGGTTAGACAACAGTGAAATTTCTACGTTTTACAAAGTGATATCAGTACAGTGTCAGTTATCACTCCTTGTACAAAGAACTTCAAAATCTGATGAATGTATCTCTGGCATTCAATGTAACTGCTCTTACAGTTGCTATATCATGCTTTTAGATGGTTGAGTACATATCCAATGAAATGAAGCCACCTTCTATACAACTATAGCAAAAAGGTGCTCCATACTGCCACTCAGTGAGATTCCTCGGGAGTAACGCAGAAAGTCATTTTGTGTAACAAACTATTACAATTTACAATTCAATGTATTTCTTGTATAGTATTCATTGATTACTCTTCTGTGAACTCTTGGTTAGACAACAGTGAAATTTCTACGTTTTACAAAGTGATATCAGGACAGTGTCAGTTATCACTCCTTGTACAACCAACTTTAAAATCTGATGAATGTATCTCTTGCATTCAATGTAACTGCTCTGACTTTGGCTATATCATGCTTTTATATGGTTGAGTACATATACAATTAAATGAAGCCACCTTCTATACAGCTGGAGGAAAAAGGTGCTCCATACTGCCACTCAGTGGGATTCCTCGGGAGTAACGCAGAAAGTCATTTTGTGTAACAAACTATTACAATATACAATTTCTTGTATAGTATTCATTGATTACTCTTTTCAATGATCTGTTGGTTACAGGATAGTGATATTTCTAGGTTTTACAAAGTGATATCAGTACAGGGTCAGTTATCACTCCTTGTACAAACAACTTCAAAATCTGATGAATGTATCTCTGGCATTCAATGTAACTGCTCTTACAGTTGCTATATCATGCTTTTATATGGTTGAGTCCATATACAATGAAATGAAGCCACCTTCTATACAACTATAGCAAAAAGGTGCTCCATACTGCCACTTAGTGGGATTCCTCGGGAGTAACGCAGAAAGTCATTTTGTGTAACAAACTATTACAATTTACAATCCAATGTATTTCTTGGATAGTATTCATTGATTACTCTTCTGTGAATTCTTGGTTAGACAACAGTGAAATTTCTACGTTTTACAAAGTGATATCAGTACAGTGTCAGTTATCACTCCTTGTACAACCAACTTCAAAATCTGATGAATGTATCTCTTGCATTCAATGTAACTGCTCTGACTTTGGCTATATCATGCTTTTATATGGTTGAGTACATATAGAATTAAATGAAGCCACCTTCTATACAGCTGGAGGAAAAAGGTGCTCCATACTGCCACTCAGTGGGATTCCTCGGGAGTAACGCAGAAAGTCATTTTGTGTAACAAACTATTACAATATACAATTTCTTGTATAGTATTCATTGATTACTCTTTTCAATGATCTGTTGGTTACAGGATAGTGATATTTCTAGGTTTTACAAAGTGATATCAGTACAGGGTCAGTTATCACTCCTTGTACAAACAACTTCAAAATCTGATGAATGTATCTCTGGCATTCAATGTAACTGCTCTTACAGTTGCTATATCATGCTTTTATATGGTTGAGTACATATACAATGAAATGAAGCCACCTTCTATACAACTATAGCAAAAAGGAGCTCCATACTGCCACTCAGTGGGATTCCTCGGGAGTAACGCAGAAAGTCATTTTGTGTAACAAACTATTACAATTTACAATCCAATGTATTTCTTGTATAGTATTCATTGATTACTCTTCTGTGAACTCTTGGTTAGACAACAGTGAAATTTCTACGTTTTACAAAGTGATATCAGTACAGTGTCAGTTATCACTCCTTGTACAACCAACTTCAAAATCTGATGAATGTATCTCTTGCATTCAATGTAATTGCTCTTACAGTTGATATATCTTGATTTTATATGCTTGAGTACATATACTATTAAATGAAGCCACCTTCTATACAACTACAGTAAAAAGGTGCTCCATACTGCCACTCAGTGGGATTCCTCGGGAGTAACACAGAAAGTCATTTTGTGTAACAAACTATTACAATTTACAATCCAATGTATTTCTTGTATAGTATTCGTTGATTACTCTTCTGCGATCGCTTGGTTAGACAACAGTGAAATTTCTAGGTTTTCCAACGTGATATCAATACAGTGTCAGTAATCACTCCTTGTACAAACAACTTCAAAATCTGATGAACGTATCTCTTGCATTCAATGTAACTGCTCTTACAGTTGCTATATCATGCTTTTATATGGTTGAGTACATATACAATGAAATGAAGCCACCTTCTATACAACTATAGTAAAAAGGAGCTCCATACTGCTACTCAGTGGGATTCCTCGGGAGTAACGCAGAAAGTCATTTTGTGTAACAAACTATTACAATATATAATTTCTTGTATAGTATTCATTGATTACTCTTTTCAATGATCTGTTGGTTACAGGATAGTGATATTTCTAGGTTTTACAAAGTGATTTTAAGTACAGTGTCAGTTATCACTCCTTGTACAAACAACTTCAAAATCTGATGAATGTATCTCTGGCATTCAAAGTAACTGCTCTTACAGTTGCTATATTATGCTTTTATATGGTTGAGTACATATACAATGAAATGAAGCCACCTTCTATACAACTATAGTAAAAAGGAGCTCCATACTGCCACTCAGTGGGATTCTTCGGGAGTAACGCAGAAAGTCATTTTGTGTAACAAACTATTACAATATATAATTTCTTGTATAGTATTCATTGATTACTCTTTTCAATGATCTGTTGGTTACAGGATAGTGATATTTCTAGGTTTTACAAAGTGATATCAGTACAGTGTCAGTTATCACTCCTTGTACAACCAACTTCAAAATCTGATGAATGTATCTCTGGCATTCAGTGTAACTCTTCTTACAGTTGCTATATCATGCTTTTATATGGTTGAGTACATATACAATGAAATGAAGCCACCTTCTATACAACTATAGCAAAAAGGTGCTCCATACTGCCACTCAGTGGGATTCCTCGGGAGTAACGCAGAAAGTTATTTTGTGTAACAAACTATTACAATTTACAATCCAATGTATTTCTTGTATAGTATTCATTGATTACTCTTCTGTGAACTCTTGGTTAGACAACAGTGAAATTTCTACGTTTTACAAAGTGATATCAGTACAGTGTCAGTTATCACTCCTCGTACAAAGAACTTCAAAATCTGATGAATGTATCTCTGGCATTCAATGTAACTGCTCTTACAGTTGCTATATCATGCTTTTATATGGTTGAGTACATATACAATGAAATGAAGAATCCTTCTATACAACTATAGCAAAAAGGAGCTCCATACTGCCACTCAGTGGGTTTCCTCGGGAGTAACGCAGAAAGTCATTTAGTGTAACAAACTATTACAATTTACAATCCAATGTATTTCTTGTATAGTATTCATTGATTACTCTTCTGCGATCTCTTGGTTAGACAACAGTGAAATTTCTACGTTTTACAAAGTGATATCAGGACAGTGTCAGTTATCACTCCTTGTACAACCAACTTCAAAATCTGATGAATGTATGTCTTGCATTCAATGTAACTGCTCTTACAGTTGCTATATCATGCTTTTATATGGTTGAGTACATATACTATGAAATGAAGCCACCTTCTATACAACTATAGTAAAAAGGTGCTCCATACTGCCACTCAGTGGGATTCCTTGGGAGTAACGCAGAAAGTCATTTTGTGTAACAAACTATTGCAATATACAATTTCTTGTATAGTATTCATTGATTACTCTGTTCAATGATCTGTTGGTAACAGGATAGTGATATTTCTAGGTTTTACAAAGTGATATCAGTACAGTGTCAGTTATCACTACTTGTGCAACCAACTACAAAATCTGATGAGTGTATGTTTTGCTTTCAATGTAACTGCTCTTACAGTTGCTATATCATGCTTTTATATGGTTGAGTATATATGCAATGAAACGAAGCCACCTTCTATACAAGTATAGTAAAAAGGTGCTCCATACTGCCACTCAGTGGGATTCCTCAGGAGTAACGCAGAAAGTCATTTTGTGTAACAAACTATTTCAATATCCAATTTCTTGCATAGTATTCATTGATTACTATGTTCAATGATCTGTTTGTTACAGGATAGTGATATTTCTAGGTTTTACAAAGTGATATCAGTACAGTGTCAGTTATCACTACTTGTACAACCAACTACAAAATCTGATGAGTGTATGTTTTGCGTTCAATGTAACTGCTCTTACAGTTGCTATATCATGCTTTTATATGGTTGAGTAGATATGTAATGAAACGAAGCCACCTTCTATACAAGTATAGTAAAAAGGTGCTCCATACTGCCACTCAGTGGGATTCCTGAGGAGTAACGCAGAAAGTCATTTTGTGTAACGAACTATTACAATTTACAATCCAATATATTTCTTGTATAGTATTCATTGAGTACTCTTCTGTGATCTCTTGGTTAGACAACAGTGAAATTTCTAGGTTTTAGAAAGTGGTATCAGTACAGTGTCAGTTATCATTCCTTGTACAACCAACTTCACAATCTGATGAATGTATCTCTTGCATTCAATGTAACTGCTTTTACCGTTGCTATATCATGCTTTTTATGGCTGATTACATATACAATGAAATGAAGCCACCCTCTCTACAGCTAGAGGAAAAAGGTGCTCCATACTGCCACTCAGTGGGATTCCTCGGGAGTAATGCAGAAAGTCATTTTGTGTAATAAACTATTACAATTTACAATCCAATGTATTTCTTGTATAGTATTCATTGATTACTCTTGTGTGATCTCTTGGTTAGACAACAGTGAAATTTCTACGTTTTACAAAGTGATATCAGTACAGTGTCAGTTATCACTCCTTGTACAACCAACTTCACAATCTGATGAATGTATCTCTTGCATACAATGTAACTGTTTTTACTGTTGCTATATCATGCTTTTTATGGTTGAGTACATATACAATGAAATGAAGCCACCCTTTATACAGCTAGAGGAAAAAGGTGCTCCATACTGCCACTCAGTGGGATTCCTCAGGAGTAACACAGAAAATCATTTTGTGTAACAAACTATTACAATTTACAATCCAATGTATTTCTTGTATAGTATTCATTGATTACTCTTCTGTGAACTCTTGGTTAGACAACAGTGAAATTTCTACGTTTTACAAAGTGATATCAGTACAGTGTCAGTTATCACTCCTTGTACAAAGAACTTCAAAATCTGATGAATGTATCTCTGGCATTCAATGTAACTGCTCTTACAGTTGCTATATCATGCTTTTAGATGGTTGAGTACATATCCAATGAAATGAAGCCACCTTCTATACAACTATAGCAAAAAGGTGCTCCATACTGCCACTCAGTGAGATTCCTCGGGAGTAACGCAGAAAGTCATTTTGTGTAACAAACTATTACAATTTACAATTCAATGTATTTCTTGTATAGTATTCATTGATTACTCTTCTGTGAACTCTTGGTTAGACAACAGTGAAATTTCTACGTTTTACAAAGTGATATCAGGACAGTGTCAGTTATCACTCCTTGTACAACCAACTTTAAAATCTGATGAATGTATCTCTTGCATTCAATGTAACTGCTCTGACTTTGGCTATATCATGCTTTTATATGGTTGAGTACATATACAATTAAATGAAGCCACCTTCTATACAGCTGGAGGAAAAAGGTGCTCCATACTGCCACTCAGTGGGATTCCTCGGGAGTAACGCAGAAAGTCATTTTGTGTAACAAACTATTACAATATACAATTTCTTGTATAGTATTCATTGATTACTCTTTTCAATGATCTGTTGGTTACAGGATAGTGATATTTCTAGGTTTTACAAAGTGATATCAGTACAGGGTCAGTTATCACTCCTTGTACAAACAACTTCAAAATCTGATGAATGTATCTCTGGCATTCAATGTAACTGCTCTTACAGTTGCTATATCATGCTTTTATATGGTTGAGTCCATATACAATGAAATGAAGCCACCTTCTATACAACTATAGCAAAAAGGTGCTCCATACTGCCACTTAGTGGGATTCCTCGGGAGTAACGCAGAAAGTCATTTTGTGTAACAAACTATTACAATTTACAATCCAATGTATTTCTTGGATAGTATTCATTGATTACTCTTCTGTGAATTCTTGGTTAGACAACAGTGAAATTTCTACGTTTTACAAAGTGATATCAGTACAGTGTCAGTTATCACTCCTTGTACAACCAACTTCAAAATCTGATGAATGTATCTCTTGCATTCAATGTAACTGCTCTGACTTTGGCTATATCATGCTTTTATATGGTTGAGTACATATAGAATTAAATGAAGCCACCTTCTATACAGCTGGAGGAAAAAGGTGCTCCATACTGCCACTCAGTGGGATTCCTCGGGAGTAACGCAGAAAGTCATTTTGTGTAACAAACTATTACAATATACAATTTCTTGTATAGTATTCATTGATTACTCTTTTCAATGATCTGTTGGTTACAGGATAGTGATATTTCTAGGTTTTACAAAGTGATATCAGTACAGGGTCAGTTATCACTCCTTGTACAAACAACTTCAAAATCTGATGAATGTATCTCTGGCATTCAATGTAACTGCTCTTACAGTTGCTATATCATGCTTTTATATGGTTGAGTACATATACAATGAAATGAAGCCACCTTCTATACAACTATAGCAAAAAGGAGCTCCATACTGCCACTCAGTGGGATTCCTCGGGAGTAACGCAGAAAGTCATTTTGTGTAACAAACTATTACAATTTACAATCCAATGTATTTCTTGTATAGTATTCATTGATTACTCTTCTGTGAACTCTTGGTTAGACAACAGTGAAATTTCTACGTTTTACAAAGTGATATCAGTACAGTGTCAGTTATCACTCCTTGTACAACCAACTTCAAAATCTGATGAATGTATCTCTTGCATTCAATGTAATTGCTCTTACAGTTGATATATCTTGATTTTATATGCTTGAGTACATATACTATTAAATGAAGCCACCTTCTATACAACTACAGTAAAAAGGTGCTCCATACTGCCACTCAGTGGGATTCCTCGGGAGTAACACAGAAAGTCATTTTGTGTAACAAACTATTACAATTTACAATCCAATGTATTTCTTGTATAGTATTCGTTGATTACTCTTCTGCGATCGCTTGGTTAGACAACAGTGAAATTTCTAGGTTTTCCAACGTGATATCAATACAGTGTCAGTAATCACTCCTTGTACAAACAACTTCAAAATCTGATGAACGTATCTCTTGCATTCAATGTAACTGCTCTTACAGTTGCTATATCATGCTTTTATATGGTTGAGTACATATACAATGAAATGAAGCCACCTTCTATACAACTATAGTAAAAAGGAGCTCCATACTGCTACTCAGTGGGATTCCTCGGGAGTAACGCAGAAAGTCATTTTGTGTAACAAACTATTACAATATATAATTTCTTGTATAGTATTCATTGATTACTCTTTTCAATGATCTGTTGGTTACAGGATAGTGATATTTCTAGGTTTTACAAAGTGATTTTAAGTACAGTGTCAGTTATCACTCCTTGTACAAACAACTTCAAAATCTGATGAATGTATCTCTGGCATTCAAAGTAACTGCTCTTACAGTTGCTATATTATGCTTTTATATGGTTGAGTACATATACAATGAAATGAAGCCACCTTCTATACAACTATAGTAAAAAGGAGCTCCATACTGCCACTCAGTGGGATTCTTCGGGAGTAACGCAGAAAGTCATTTTGTGTAACAAACTATTACAATATATAATTTCTTGTATAGTATTCATTGATTACTCTTTTCAATGATCTGTTGGTTACAGGATAGTGATATTTCTAGGTTTTACAAAGTGATATCAGTACAGTGTCAGTTATCACTCCTTGTACAACCAACTTCAAAATCTGATGAATGTATCTCTGGCATTCAGTGTAACTCTTCTTACAGTTGCTATATCATGCTTTTATATGGTTGAGTACATATACAATGAAATGAAGCCACCTTCTATACAACTATAGCAAAAAGGTGCTCCATACTGCCACTCAGTGGGATTCCTCGGGAGTAACGCAGAAAGTTATTTTGTGTAACAAACTATTACAATTTACAATCCAATGTATTTCTTGTATAGTATTCATTGATTACTCTTCTGTGAACTCTTGGTTAGACAACAGTGAAATTTCTACGTTTTACAAAGTGATATCAGTACAGTGTCAGTTATCACTCCTCGTACAAAGAACTTCAAAATCTGATGAATGTATCTCTGGCATTCAATGTAACTGCTCTTACAGTTGCTATATCATGCTTTTATATGGTTGAGTACATATACAATGAAATGAAGAATCCTTCTATACAACTATAGCAAAAAGGAGCTCCATACTGCCACTCAGTGGGTTTCCTCGGGAGTAACGCAGAAAGTCATTTAGTGTAACAAACTATTACAATTTACAATCCAATGTATTTCTTGTATAGTATTCATTGATTACTCTTCTGCGATCTCTTGGTTAGACAACAGTGAAATTTCTACGTTTTACAAAGTGATATCAGGACAGTGTCAGTTATCACTCCTTGTACAACCAACTTCAAAATCTGATGAATGTATGTCTTGCATTCAATGTAACTGCTCTTACAGTTGCTATATCATGCTTTTATATGGTTGAGTACATATACTATGAAATGAAGCCACCTTCTATACAACTATAGTAAAAAGGTGCTCCATACTGCCACTCAGTGGGATTCCTTGGGAGTAACGCAGAAAGTCATTTTGTGTAACAAACTATTGCAATATACAATTTCTTGTATAGTATTCATTGATTACTCTGTTCAATGATCTGTTGGTAACAGGATAGTGATATTTCTAGGTTTTACAAAGTGATATCAGTACAGTGTCAGTTATCACTACTTGTGCAACCAACTACAAAATCTGATGAGTGTATGTTTTGCTTTCAATGTAACTGCTCTTACAGTTGCTATATCATGCTTTTATATGGTTGAGTATATATGCAATGAAACGAAGCCACCTTCTATACAAGTATAGTAAAAAGGTGCTCCATACTGCCACTCAGTGGGATTCCTCAGGAGTAACGCAGAAAGTCATTTTGTGTAACAAACTATTTCAATATCCAATTTCTTGCATAGTATTCATTGATTACTATGTTCAATGATCTGTTTGTTACAGGATAGTGATATTTCTAGGTTTTACAAAGTGATATCAGTACAGTGTCAGTTATCACTACTTGTACAACCAACTACAAAATCTGATGAGTGTATGTTTTGCGTTCAATGTAACTGCTCTTACAGTTGCTATATCATGCTTTTATATGGTTGAGTAGATATGTAATGAAACGAAGCCACCTTCTATACAAGTATAGTAAAAAGGTGCTCCATACTGCCACTCAGTGGGATTCCTGAGGAGTAACGCAGAAAGTCATTTTGTGTAACGAACTATTACAATTTACAATCCAATATATTTCTTGTATAGTATTCATTGAGTACTCTTCTGTGATCTCTTGGTTAGACAACAGTGAAATTTCTAGGTTTTAGAAAGTGGTATCAGTACAGTGTCAGTTATCATTCCTTGTACAACCAACTTCACAATCTGATGAATGTATCTCTTGCATTCAATGTAACTGCTTTTACCGTTGCTATATCATGCTTTTTATGGCTGATTACATATACAATGAAATGAAGCCACCCTCTCTACAGCTAGAGGAAAAAGGTGCTCCATACTGCCACTCAGTGGGATTCCTCGGGAGTAATGCAGAAAGTCATTTTGTGTAATAAACTATTACAATTTACAATCCAATGTATTTCTTGTATAGTATTCATTGATTACTCTTGTGTGATCTCTTGGTTAGACAACAGTGAAATTTCTACGTTTTACAAAGTGATATCAGTACAGTGTCAGTTATCACTCCTTGTACAACCAACTTCACAATCTGATGAATGTATCTCTTGCATACAATGTAACTGTTTTTACTGTTGCTATATCATGCTTTTTATGGTTGAGTACATATACAATGAAATGAAGCCACCCTTTATACAGCTAGAGGAAAAAGGTGCTCCATACTGCCACTCAGTGGGATTCCTCAGGAGTAACACAGAAAATCATTTTGTGTAACAAACTATTAAAATTTACAATCCAATATATTTCTTGAATAGTATTCATTGATTACTCTTCTGTGATCTCTTGGTTAGACAAAAGTGAAATTTCTACGTTTTACAAAGTTTTATCAATACAGTCTCAGTTATCACTCCTTGTACAACCAACTTCAAAATCTGATGAATGTATGTCTTGCATTCAATGTAACTGCTCTTACAGTTGCTATATCATGCTTTTATATGGTTGAGTACATATACTATGAAATGAAGCCACCTTCTATACAACTATAGTAAAAAGGAGCTCCATACTGCCACTCAGTGGGATTCCTTGGGAGTAACGCAGAAAGTCATTTTGTGTAACAAACTATTACAATATACAATTTCTTGTATAGTATTCATTGATTACTCTGTTCAATGATCTGTTGGTAACAGGATAGTGATATTTCTAGGTTTTACAAAGTGATATCAGTACAGTGTCAGTTATCACTACTTGTGCAACCAACTACAAAATCTGATGAGTGTATTTTTTGCTTTCAATGTAACTGCTCTTACAGTTGCTATATCATGCTTTTATATGGTTGAGTATATATGCAATGAAACGAAGCCACCTTCTATACAAGTATAGTAAAAAGGTGCTCCATACTGCCACTCAGTGGGATTCCTCAGGAGTAACGCAGAAAGTCATTTTGTGTAACAAACTATTTCAATATACAATTTCTTGCATAGTATTCATTGATTACTATGTTCAATGATCTGTTTGTTACAGGATAGTGATATTTCTAGGTTTTACAAAGTGATATCAGTACAGTGTCAGTTATCACTCCTTGTACAACCAACTTCAAAATCTGATGAATGTATCTCTTGCATTCAATGTAATTGCTCTTACAGTTGATATATCTTGATTTTATATGGTTGAGTACATATACAATGAAATGAAGCCACCTTCTATACAACTATAGCAAAAAGGTGCTCCATACTGCCACTCAGTGGGATTCCTCGGGAGTAACGCAGAAAGTCATTTTGTGTAACAAACTATTACAATTTACAATCCAATGTATTTCTTGTATAGTATTCATTGATTACTCTTCTGTGAACTCTTGGTTAGACAACAGTGAAATTTCTACGTTTTACAAAGTGATATCAGGACAGTGTCAGTTATCACTCCTTGTACAAACAACTTCAAAATCTGATGAATGTATCTCTGGCATTCAATGTAACTGCTCTTACAGTTGCTATATCATGCTTTTATATGGTTGAGTACATATACAATGAAATGAAGCCACCTTCTATACAACTATAGCAAAAAGGTGCTCCATACTGCCACTCAGTGGGATTCCTCGGGAGTAACGCAGAAAGTCATTTTGTGTAACAAACTTTTACAATTTACAATCCAATGTATTTCTTGAATAGTATTCATTGATTACTCTTGTGTGATCTCTTGGTTAGACAACAGTGAAATTTCTACGTTTTACAATGTGATATAAATACAGTCTCAGTTATCACTCCTTGTACAACCAACTTCAAAATCTGATGAATGTATGTCTTGCATTCAATGTAACTGCTCTTACAGTTGCTATATCATGCTTTTATATGGTTGAGTACATATACTATGAAATGAAGCCACCTTCTATACAACTATAGTAAAAAGGAGCTCCATACTGCCACTCAGTGGGATTCCTTGGGAGTAACGCAGAAAGTCATTTTGTGTAACAAACTATTACAATATACAATTTCTTGTATAGTATTCATTGATTACTCTGTTCAATGATCTGTTGGTAACAGGATAGTGATATTTCTAGGTTTTACAAAGTGATATCAGTACAGTGTCAGTTATCACTACTTGTGCAACCAACTACAAAATCTGATGAGTGTATTTTTTGCTTTCAATGTAACTGCTCTTACAGTTGCTATATCATGCTTTTATATGGTTGAGTATATATGCAATGAAACGAAGCCACCTTCTATACAAGTATAGTAAAAAGGTGCTCCATACTGCCACTCAGTGGGATTCCTCAGGAGTAACGCAGAAAGTCATTTTGTGTAACAAACTATTTCAATATACAATTTCTTGCATAGTATTCATTGATTACTATGTTCAATGATCTGTTTGTTACAGGATAGTGATATTTCTAGGTTTTACAAAGTGATATCAGTACAGTGTCAGTTATCACTCCTTGTACAACCAACTTCAAAATCTGATGAATGTATCTCTTGCATTCAATGTAATTGCTCTTACAGTTGATATATCTTGATTTTATATGGTTGAGTACATATACAATGAAATGAAGCCACCTTCTATACAACTATAGCAAAAAGGTGCTCCATACTGCCACTCAGTGGGATTCCTCGGGAGTAACGCAGAAAGTCATTTTGTGTAACAAACTATTACAATTTACAATCCAATGTATTTCTTGTATAGTATTCATTGATTACTCTTCTGTGAACTCTTGGTTAGACAACAGTGAAATTTCTACGTTTTACAAAGTGATATCAGGACAGTGTCAGTTATCACTCCTTGTACAAACAACTTCAAAATCTGATGAATGTATCTCTGGCATTCAATGTAACTGCTCTTACAGTTGCTATATCATGCTTTTATATGGTTGAGTACATATACAATGAAATGAAGCCACCTTCTATACAACTATAGCAAAAAGGTGCTCCATACTGCCACTCAGTGGGATTCCTCGGGAGTAACGCAGAAAGTCATTTTGTGTAACAAACTTTTACAATTTACAATCCAATGTATTTCTTGAATAGTATTCATTGATTACTCTTGTGTGATCTCTTGGTTAGACAACAGTGAAATTTCTACGTTTTACAATGTGATATAAATACAGTCTCAGTTATCACTCCTTGTACAACCAACTTCAAAATCTGATGAATGTATGTCTTGCATTCAATGTAACTGCTCTTACAGTTGCTATATCATGCTTTTATATGGTTGAGTACATATACTATGAAATGAAGCCACCTTCTATACAACTATAGTAAAAAGGTGCTCCATACTGCCACTCAGTGGGATTCCTTGGGAGTAACGCAGAAAGTCATTTTGTGTAACAAACTATTACAATATACAATTTCCTGTATAGTATTCATTGATTACTCTGTTCAATGAACTGTTGGTAACAGGATAGTGATATTTCTAGGTTTTACAAAGTGATATCAGTACAGTGTCAGTTATCACTACTTGTGCAACCAACTACAAAATCTGATGAGTGTATTTTTTGCTTTCAATGTAACTGCTCTTACAGTTGCTATATCATGCTTTTATATGGTTGAGTATATATGCAATGAAACGAAGCCACCTTCTATACAAGTATAGTAAAAAGTTGCTCCATACTGCCACTCAGTGGGATTCCTCAGGAGTAACGCAGAAAGTCATTTTGTGTAACAAACTATTTCAATATACAATTTCTTCCATAGTATTCATTGATTACTATGTTCAATGATCTGTTTGTTACAGGATAGTGATATTTCTAGGTTTTACAAAGTGATATCAGTACAGTGTCAGTTATCACTACTTGTACAACCAACTACAAAATCTGATGAGTGTATGTTTTGCGTTCAATGTAACTGCTCTTACAGTTGCTATATCATGCTTTTATATGGTTGAGTAGATATGTAATGAAATGAAGCCACCTTCTATACAAGTATAGTAAAAAGGTGCTCCATACTGCCACTCAGTGGGATTCCTGAGGAGTAACGCAGAAAGTCATTTTGTGTAACGAACTATTACAATTTACAATCCAATATATTTCTTGTATAGTATTCATTGAGTACTCTTCTGTGATCTCTTGGTTAGACAACAGTGAAATTTCTAGGTTTTAGAAAGTGGTATCAGTACAGTGTCAGTTATCATTCCTTGTACAAGCAACTTCACAATCTGATGAATGTATCTCTTGCATTCAATGTAACTGCTTTTACCGTTGCTATATCATGCTTTTTATGGCTGATTACATATACAATGAAATGAAGCCACCCTCTCTACAGCTAGAGGAAAAAGGTGCTCCATACTGCCACTCAGTGGGATTCCTCGGGAGTAACACAGAAAATCATTTTTTGTAACAAACTATTAAAATTTACAATCCAATATATTTCTTGAATAGTATTCATTGATTACTCTTCTGTGATCTCTTGGTTAGAGAAAAGTGAAATTTCTACGTTTTACAAAGTGATATCAATACAGTCTCAGTTATCACTCCTTGTACAACCAACTTCAAAATCTGATGAATGTATGTCTTGCATTCAATGTAACTGCTCTTACAGTTGATATATCATGCTTTTACATGATTGAGTACATATACAATGAAATGAAGCCACCTTCTATACAACTATAGTAAAAAGGTGCTCCATACTGCCACTCAGTGGGATTCCTCGGGAGTAATGCAGAAAGTCATTTTGTGTAATAAACTATTACAATTTACAATCCAATGTATTTCTTGTATAGTATTCATTGTTTACTCTTCTGTGAACTCTTGGTTAGACAACAGTGAAATTTCTACGTTTTACAAAGTGATATCAGTACAGTGTCAGTTATCACTCCTTGTACAACCAACTTCACAATCTGATGAATGTATCTCTTGCATTCAATGTAACTGTTTTTACTGTTGCTATATCATGCTTTTTATGGTTGAGTACATATACAATGAAATGAAGCCACCCTTTATACAGCTAGAGGAAAGAGGTGCTCCATACTGCCACTCAGTGGGATTCCTCAGGAGTAACACAGAAAATCATTTTGTGTAACAAACTATTAAAATTTACAATCCAATATATTTCTTGAATAGTATTCATTGTTTACTCTTCTGTGATCTCTTGGTTAGACAAAAGTGAAATTTCTACGTTTTACAAAGTTATATCAATACAGTCTCAGTTATCACTCCTTGTACAATCAACTTCAAAATCTGATGAATGTATGTCTTGCATTCAATGTAACTGCTCTTACAGTTGTCATATCATGCTTTTTCATGATTGAGTACATATACAATGAAATGAAGCCACCTTCTATACAACTATAGTAAAAAGGTGCTCCATACTGCCACTCAGTGGGATTCCTCGGGAGTAACGCAGAAAGTCATTTTGTGTAACAAACTATTACAATTTACAATCCAATGTATTTCTTGTATAGTATTCATTGATTACTCTTCTGTGAACTCTTGGTTAGACAACAGTGAAATTTCTAGGTTTTACAAAGTGATATCAGTACAGTGTCAGTTATCACTCCTTGTACAAACAACTTCAAAATCTGATGAATGTATCTCTTGCATTCAATGTAATTGCTCTTACAGTTGATATATCTTGATTTTATATGGTTGAGTACATATACAATTAAATGAAGCCACCTTCTATACAACTACAGTAAAAAGGTGCTCCATACTGCCACTCAGTGGGATTCCTCGGGAGTAACGCAGAAAGTCATTTTGTGTAACAAACTATTACAATTTACAATCCAATGTATTTCTTGTATAGTATTCGTTGATTACTCTTCTGCGATCGCTTGGTAATACAACAGTGAAATTTCTAGGTTTTCCAACGTGATATCAATACAGTGTCAGTAATCACTCCTTGTACAAACAACTTCAAAATCTGATGAACGTATCTCTTGCATTCAATGTAACTGCTCTTACAGTTGCTATATCATGCTTTTATATGGTTGAGTACATATACAATGAAATGAAGCCACCTTCTATACAACTATAGTAAAAAGGAGCTCCATAATGCCACTCAGTGGGATTCCTCGGGAGTAACGCAGAAAGCCATTTTGTGTAACAAACTATTACAATATATAATTTCTTGTGTAGTATTCATTGATTACTCTTTTCAATGATCTGTTGGTTACAGGATAGTGATATTTCTAGGTTTTACAAAGTGATTTTAAGTAGAGTGTCAGTTATCACTCCTTGTACAAACAACTTCAAAATCTGATGAATGTATCTCTGGCATTCAATGTAACTGCTCTTACAGTAGCTATATTATGCTTTTATATGGTTGAGTACATATACAATGAAATGAAGCCACCTTCTATACAACTATAGTAAAAAGGAGCTCCATACTGCCACTCAGTGGGATTCCTAGGGAGTAACGCAGAAAGTCATTTTGTGTAACAAACTATTACAATATATAATTTCTTGTATAGTATTCATTGATTACTCTTTTCAATGATCTGTTGGTTACAGGATAGTGATATATCTAGGTTTTACAAAGTGATATCAGTACAGTGTCAGTTATCACTCCTTGTACAACCAACTTCAAAATCTGATGAATGTATCTCTGGCATTCGATGTAACTCTTCTTACAGTTGCTATATCATGCTTTTATATGGTTGAGTACATATACAATGAAATGAAGCCACCTTCTATACAACTATAGCAAAAAGGTGCTCCATACTGCCACTCAGTGGGATTCCTCGGGAGTAACGCAGAAAGTCATTTTGTGTAACAAACTATTACAATTTACAATCCAATGTATTTCTTGTATAGTATTCATTGATTACTCTTCTGTGAACTCTTGGTTAGACAACAGTGAAATTTCTACGTTTTACAAAGTGATATCAGTACAGTGTCAGTTATCACTCCTTGTACAAAGAACTTCAAAATCTGATGAATGTATCTCTTGCATTCAATGCAACTGCTCATACAGTTGCTATATCATGCTTTTAGATGGTTGAGTACATATACAATGAAATGAAGCCACCTTCTATACAAGTATAGTGAAAAGGTGCTCCATACTGCCACTCAGTGGGATTCCTCGTGAGTAACGCAGAAAGTCATTTTGTGTAACAAACTATTACAATATACAATTTCTTGTATAGTATTCATTGATTACTCTTTTCAATGATCTGTTGGTTACAAAATAGTGATATTTCAAGGTTTTACAAAGTGATATCAGTACAGTGTCAGTTATCACTCCTTGTACAAACAACTTCAAAATCTGATGAATGTATCTCTGCCATTCAATGTAACTGCTCTTACAGTTGCTATATCATGCTTTTATATGGTTGAGTCCATATACAATGAAATGAAGCCACCTTCTATACAACTATAGCAAAAAGGTGCTCCATACTGCCACTTAGTGGGATTCCTCGGGAGTAACGCAGAAAGTCATTTTGTGTAACAAACTATTACAATTTACAATCCAATGTATTTCTTGTATAGTATTCATTGATTACTCTTCTGTGAACTCTTGGTTAGACAACAGTGAAATTTCTACGTTTTACAAAGTGATATCAGTACAGTGTCAGTTATCACTCCTCGTACAAAGAGCTTCAAAATCTGATGAATGTATCTCTGGCATTCAATGTAACTGCTCTTACAGTTGCTATATCATGCTTTTATATGGTTGAGTACATATACAATGAAATGAAGACACCTTCTATACAACTATAGCAAAAAGGAGCTCCATACTGCCACTCAGTGGGTTTCCTCGGGAGTAACGCAGAAAGTCATTTTGTGTAACAAACTATTACAATTTACAATCCAATGTATTTCTTGTATAGTATTCATTGATTACTCTTCTGTGAACTCTTGGTTAGACAACAGTGAAATTTCTACGTTTTACAAAGTGATATCAGGACAGTGTCAGTTATCACTCCTTGTACAACCAACTTCAAAATCTGATTAATATATCTCTTGCATTCAATGTAACTGCTCTTACAGTTGCTATATCATGCTTTTATATGGTTGAGTACATATACAATGAAATGAAGCCACCTTCTATACAACTATAGTAAAAAGGTGCTCCATACTTCCACTCAGTGGGATTCCTCGTGAGTAACGCAGAAAGTCATTTTGTGTAACAAATTATTACAATATACAATTTCTTGTATAGTATTCATTGGTTACTCTTTTCAATGATCTGTTGGTTACAGGATAGTGATATTTGTAGGTTTTACAAAGTGATATCAGTACAGTGTCAGTTATCACTCCTTGTACAAACAACTTCAAAATCTGATGAATGTATCTCTGGCATTCAATGTAACTGCTCTTACAGTTGCTATATCATGCTTTTATATGGTTGAGTCCATATACAATGAAATGAAGCCACCTTCTATACAACTATAGCAAAAAGGTGCTCCATACTGCCACTCAGTGGGATTCCTCGGGAGTAACGCAGAAAGTCATTTTGTGTAACAAACTATTACAATTTACAATCCAATGTATTTCTTGAATAGTATTCATTGATTACTCTTGTGTGATCTCTTGGTTAGACAACAGTGAAATTTCTACGTTTTACAATGTGATATCAATACAGTCTCAGTTATCACTCCTTGTACAACCAACTTCAAAATCTGATGAATGTATGTCTTGCATTCAATGTAACTGCTCTTACAGTTGCTATATCATGCTTTTATATGGTTGAGTACATATACTATGAAATGAAGCCACCTTCTATACAACTATAGTAAAAACGTGCTCCATACTGCCACTCAGTGGGATTCCTTGGGAGTAACGCAGAAAGTCATTTTGTGTAACAAACTATTACAATATACAATTTCTTGTATAGTATTCATTGATTACTCTGTTCAATGATCTGTTGGTAACAGGATAGTGATATTTCTAGGTTTTACAAAGTGATATCAGTACAGTGTCAGTTATCACTACTTGTGCAACCAACTACAAAATCTGATGAGTGTATGTTTTGCTTTCAATGTAACTGCTCTTACAGTTGCTATATCATGCTTTTATATGGTTGAGTATATATGCAATGAAACGAAGCCACCTTCTATACAAGTATAGTAAAAAGGTGCTCCATACTGCCACTCAGTGGGATTCCTCAGGAGTAACGCAGAAAGTCATTTTGTGTAACAAACTATTACAATATACAATTTCTTGCATAGTATTCATTGATTACTATGTTCAATGATCTGTTGGTTACAGGATAGTGATATTTCTAGGTTTTACAAAGTGATATCAGTACAGTGTCAGTTATCACTACTTGTACAACCAACTACAAAATCTGATGAGTGTATGTTTTGCGTTCAATGTAACTGCTCTTACAGTTGCTATATCATGCTTTTATATGGTTGAGTAGATATGTAATGAAACGAAGCCACCTTCTATACAAGTATAGTAAAAAGGTGCTCCATACTGCCACTCAGTGGGATTCCTCAAGAGTAACGCAGAAAGTCTTGTGTAACAAACTATTACAATTTACAATCCAATATATTTCTTGTATAGTATTCATTGATTACTCTTCTGTGATCTCTTGGTTAGACAACAGTGAAATTTCTAGGTTTTACAAAGTGATATCAGTACAGTGTCAGTTATCACTCCTTGTACAACCAACTTCACTATCTGATGAATGTATCTCTTGCATTCAATGTAACTGCTTTTACTGTTGCTATATCATGCTTTTTATGGTTGAGTACATATACAATGAAATGAAGCCACCCTTTATACAGCTAGAGGGAAAAGGTGCTCCATACTGCCACTCAGTGGGATTCCTCGGGAGTAACACAGAAAATCATTTTGTGTAACAAACTATTAAAATTTACAATCCAATATATTTCTTGAATACTATTCATTGATTACTCTTCTGTGATCTCTTGGTTAGACAAAAGTGAAATTTGTACGTTTTACAAAGTTATATCAATGCAGTCTCAGTTATCACTCCTTGTACAACCAAGTTCAAAATCTGATGAATGTATGTCTTGCATTCAATGTAACTGCTCTTACAGTTGATATATTATGCTTTTACATGATTGAGTACATATACAATGAAATGAAGCCACCTTCTATACAACTATAGTAAAAAGGTGCTCCATACTGCCACTCAGTGGGATTCCTCGGGAGTAACGCAGAAAGTCATTTTGTGTAACAAACTATTACAATATACATTTTCTTGTATAGTATTCATTGATTACTCTTCTCAGTGATCTGGTGGTTACAGGATAGTGATATTTCTAGGTTTTACAAAGTGATATCAGTACAGTGTCGGTTATCACTCCTTGTACAACCAACTTCAAAATCTGATGAATGTATGTCTTGCATTTAATGTAACTGCTCTTACAGTTGCTATATCATGCTTTTATATGGTTGAGTACATATACAATGAGATGAAGCCACCTTCTATACAACTATAGTAAAAAGGTGCTCCATACTGCCACTCAGTGGGATTCCTCGGGAGTAACGCAGAAAGTCATTTTGTGTAACAAACTATTACAATATATAATCTATTGTATAGTATTCATTGATTACTCTTTTCAATGATCTGTTGGTTACAGGATAGTGATATTTCTAGGTTTTACAAAGTGATATCAGTACAGTGTCAGTTATCACTCCTTGTACAACCAACTTCAAAATCTGATGAATATATCTCTGGCATTCAATGTAACTCTTCTTACAGTTGCTATATCATGCTTTTATATGGTTGAGTACATATACAATGAAATGAAGCCACCTTCTATACAACTATAGCAAAAAGGTGCTCCACACTGCCACTCAGTGGGATTCCTCGGGAGTAACGCAGAAAGTTATTTTGTGTAACAAACTATTACAATTTACAATCCAATGTATTTCTTGTATAGTATTCATTGATTACTCTTCTGTGAACTCTTGGTTAGACAACAGTGAAATTTCTACGTGTTACAAAGTGATATCAGTACAGTGTCAGTTATCACTCCTCGTACAAAGAACTACAAAATCTGATGAATGTATCTCTGGCATTCAATGTAACTGCTCTTACAGTTGCTATATCATGCTTTTATATGGTTGAGTACATATACAATGAAATGAAGACACCTTCTATACAACTATAGCAAAAAGGAGCTCCATACTGCCAGTCAGTGGGTTTCCTCGGGAGTAACGCAGAAAGTCATTTTGTGTAACAAACTATTACAATTTACAATCCAATGTATTTCTTGTATAGTATTCATTGATTACTCTTCTGTGAACTCTTGGTTAGACAACAGTGAAATTTCTACGTTTTACAAAGTGATATCAGGACAGTGTCAGTTATCACTCCTTGTACAACCAACTTCAAAATCTGATTAATGTATCTCTTGCATTCAATGTAACTGCTCTTACAGTTGCTATATCATGCTTTTATATGGTTGAGTACATATACAATGAAATGAAGCCACCTTCTATACAACTATAGTAAAAAGGTGCTCCATACTGCCACTCAGTGGGATTCCTCGTGAGTAACGCAGAATGTCATTTTGTGTAACAAACTATTACAATATACAATTTCTTGTATAGTATTCATTGATTACTCTTTTCAATGATCTGTTGGTTACAGGATAGTGATATTTCTAGGTTTTACAAAGTGATATCAGTACAGTGTCAGTTATCACTCCTTGTACAAACAACTTCAAAATCTGATGAATGTATCTCTGGCATTCAATGTAACTGCTCTTACAGTTGCTATATCATGCTTTTATATGGTTGAGTATATATACAATGAAATGAAGCCACCTTCTATACAACTATAGCAAAAAGGTGCTCCATACTGCCACTCAGTGGGATTCCTCGGGAGTAACGCAGAAAGTCATTTTGTGTAACAAACTATTACAATTTACAATCCAATGTATTTCTTGTATAGTATTCATTGATTACTCTTCTGTGAACTCTTGGTTAGACAACAGTGAAATTTCTAGGTTTTACAAAGTGATATCAGTACAGTGTCAGTTATCACTCCTTGTACAAACAACTTCAAAATCTGATGAATGTATCTCTGGCATTCAATGTAACTGCTCTTACAGTTGCTATATCATGCTTTTATATGGTTGAGTACATATACAATGAAATGAAGCCACCTTCTATACAACTATAGCAAAAAGGTGCTCCATACTGCCACTCAGTGGGATTCCTCGGGAGTAACGCAGAAAGTCATTTTGTGTAACAAACTATTACAATTTACAATCCAATGTATTTCTTGAATAGTATTCATTGATTACTCTTGTGTGATCTCTTGGTTAGACAACAGTGAAATTTCTACGTTTTATAATGTGATATCAATACAGTCTCAGTTATCACTCCTTGTACAACCAACTTCAAAATCTGATGAATGTATGTCTTGCATTCAATGTAACTGCTCTTACAGTTGCTATATCATGTTTTTATATGGTTGAGTACATATACTATGAAATGAAGCCACCTTCTATACAACTATAGTAAAAAGGTGCTCCATACTGCCACTCAGTGGGATTCCTTGGGAGTAACGCAGAAAGTCATTTTGTGTAACAAACTATTACAATATACAATTTCTTGTATAGTATTCATTGATTACTCTGTTCAATGATCTGTTGGTAACAGGATAGTGATATTTCTAGGTTTTACAAAGTGATATCAGTACAGTGTCAGTTATCACTCCTTGTACAAACAACTTCAAAATCTGATGAATGTATCTCTGGCATTCAATGTAACTGCTCTTACAGTTGCTATATCATGCTTTTATATGGTTGAGTATATATACAATGAAATGAAGCCACCTTCTATACAACTATAGCAAAAAGGTGCTCCATACTGCCACTCAGTGGGATTCCTCGGGAGTAACGCAGAAAGTCATTTTGTGTAACAAACTATTACAATTTACAATCCAATGTATTTCTTGTATAGTATTCATTGATTACTCTTCTGTGAACTCTTGGTTAGACAACAGTGAAATTTCTAGGTTTTACAAAGTGATATCAGTACAGTGTCAGTTATCACTCCTTGTACAAACAACTTCAAAATCTGATGAATGTATCTCTGGCATTCAATGTAACTGCTCTTACAGTTGCTATATCATGCTTTTATATGGTTGAGTACATATACAATGAAATGAAGCCACCTTCTATACAACTATAGCAAAAAGGTGCTCCATACTGCCACTCAGTGGGATTCCTCGGGAGTAACGCAGAAAGTCATTTTGTGTAACAAACTATTACAATTTACAATCCAATGTATTTCTTGAATAGTATTCATTGATTACTCTTGTGTGATCTCTTGGTTAGACAACAGTGAAATTTCTACGTTTTATAATGTGATATCAATACAGTCTCAGTTATCACTCCTTGTACAACCAACTTCAAAATCTGATGAATGTATGTCTTGCATTCAATGTAACTGCTCTTACAGTTGCTATATCATGTTTTTATATGGTTGAGTACATATACTATGAAATGAAGCCACCTTCTATACAACTATAGTAAAAAGGTGCTCCATACTGCCACTCAGTGGGATTCCTTGGGAGTAACGCAGAAAGTCATTTTGTGTAACAAACTATTACAATATACAATTTCTTGTATAGTATTCATTGATTACTCTGTTCAATGATCTGTTGGTAACAGGATAGTGATATTTCTAGGTTTTACAAAGTGATATCAGTACAGTGTCAGTTATCACTACTTGTGCAACCAACTACAAAATCTGATGAGTGTATGTTTTGCTTTCAATGTAACTGCTCTTACAGTTGCTATATCATGCTTTTATATGGTTGAGTATATATGCAATGAAACGAAGCCACCTTCTATACAAGTATAGTAAAAAGGTGCTCCATACTGCCACTCAGTGGGATTCCTCAGGAGTAACGCAGAAAGTCATTTTGTGTAACAAACTATTACAATATACAATTTCTTGCATAGTATTCATTGATTACTATGTTCAATGATCTGTTGGTTACAGGATAGTGATATTTCTAGGTTTTACAAAGTGATATCAGTACAGTGTCAGTTATCACTCCTTGTACAAACAACTTCAAAATCTGATGAATGTATCTCTGGCATTCAATGTAACTGCTCGTACCGTTGCTATATCATGCTTTTATATGGTTGAGTATATATACAATGAAATGAAGCCACCTTCTATACAACTATAGTAAAAAGGTGCTCCATTCTGCCACTCAGTGGGATCACTGAGATCACTAACCACGAGATCACAGAAGAGTAATCAATGAATAGTATACAAGAAATACATTGGATTTTAAATTGTAATCGTTTGTTACAGAAAATGACTTTCTGCGTTACTCCCGAGGAACCCCACTGAGTGACAGTATGGAGAACCTTTTTACTTTGCCACCCCAGCATGAAATAACGAGACAGACAATAGGTTTGGAATCAAACAAGGGCCACTTTATTAACTATTTAAACAGAACATGCAGCAACGGGTAAACTAAGCAAGCACAGGAACAGGCAAGGCAGGCGTCATTCCCAGACACAGCCTCCTTGCCCTTGTAATGGGCAGGTAACCTAGCCCCAGTCTTGACCCAGTGAGATTCTGGCTCGTAACCGGCGGCCCAGCATACTGGCATCCCCTCCCAGGGGCGCCTACCCCTGAGGCTGCACAGACCTTCAGGGAGGAGCCTAGTCTGAGAGGTTCCCAGAGGCGATCACCATTCACCTCCCCAGACCGCAAGGCCCTAAGGTGGTTCCTGATGACCTCCTGTTCCCAACAGGGATATGCCGTGAGGCACCCACCAGTTCCATTTTCTTGCTTGCATAAACCTACCACATGCAAATCCAAGCCTCTGCTTTGGCCTTTGCTTACCCCACACGGCAACCGAGAGCCATCCGAATCCCGTGCTGCAAGTCCTCTAAAAATAACCCATTGCCCTTGTTTGAAAGGTGCACCCCATCAGGGTGATACAGGTCCGGGAACCTGACCTGTATGCCTGGGTGCGGCAAAAAGAGACCCAACCATGGCCGTGCGAAGCTGGCTGTTAGCATTACGCCTAGCCCTGTCCATACACCTGGGGTCACCGGCATGCCTCCAAACCAGACGGGGGAGCATGGCAGACCATACTATCTGCACACCAGGCCACCGTGACCTGATCAGTGCCAAATCAGCCCTGGCCTGCATCACAAGGGCCACGCCCTTGACCAAACCCAAATCGTTGCCCCCCAGGTGTATGACTAGCACATGAGGGGGGGGCCCCCGCCTCTCCTCAAACAACAACGGGAGGAGCGCCGGCCATCTCATGCCCCTCCTCCCCAACCACTCAACTGTCGCCACTTCGTCTTGTCTCACGGCCTGCTGCACCTGTAAAAAAAACTTTATTAACAAACGTCTGAATGAAACTACAACGACTTACAAGGCACAATGCCTAACATAACTCTTATAGCATCCAGATTTCCAACGCCCGATCCTCTGTATTTTCCTATCAGGGTACCCCATTGCGGCAGCAGTCGAGGCTGCCCCAATTCGAAAAGAATGGGAGCAAAAACGAACACCGCCCAGACCCAGCCGGATCAAAGCCTTCCGAGTCATGGTCCAAAACTGAAACTTCGTAAGAGGGGTGCTGTCACTATGCCGAAATAAATAGCCCGGGCCATCACCTCGAAGTGTCAGGTACCGCCTCATGGTGGCGACTGGGCACAGTGCGGACTCCGAACTAGACCCTAGTTCCAGCACACTCCCCTTACGCCTCTGATCAGTTTTAGATCTCCGTAACCTAATCCATAGTTGAAAATTAATGATTGATACGTCCCTAAGCTCCAAAGCTGCACCGGAAACATCAGCCCGAGAGCCTGCCACCAGTTCGCTAATCCTGAGTGCCCCAAAAAAGGCGGTCAGCGAAGCGGCATGAAACAGGCCCACCTCATAGCTGTCACTACAACAAGAAGGCCACTGGCCCTCCAGCCCTCTCAGGACTGTGGGTGTCAAAGGTTCCCTAGTGTCAACTGCCCTAATGGATTCCCGAGACCACCCCTTGAGCATCTTCCAGAGACGGAAGTCGCCCGTAGTGTCCTTGTGACCCGAGGCCTTACTGGCGAAAGCCAGCGCAGACAGCTTGCCTCTGATTGTGTGAGCTGAAAGGCCACCATTCCGTAGTGTCACACAAAAGTGCATCAGGTGTGACACAGGAATGGGCCAGACCTGGTGCAAACCCGCTCCCGCCCTGAAGGACAGAAACTGCTTACCGGCCTTCAGGTAAGCTCTCCTGGTAGAAGGGGCGAGTGCCAGGCTCATTGCCCTGTCGGCCTCAGCCCTCCAATCCCCCACACCTCTGGGGGCATCCGTGCCGGGAGCGGGTCGGCCTCTGGAGCCAGCTGACGAAACCTCTCCATCTGTTTACGAGAGAGAGCGTCAGCGATCCCATTAGCGACCCCCGGGACGTGTCTGGCCCTAAACAAGATGTTAAATTTAAGGCACTGCAACGTGAAAGCCCTGACCAGGGCCATGACCCTAGGGGATTTAGATGTAAGGGAATTGATGACATGAACCGTGGACTGGTTGTCGCACCAGAAATGGACAGTCCTATTAGCCAAATCGGCTGGCCAAATCCACACCGCTGCGACAATTGGAAAAAACTCCAGGAAGGTGAGGTCCTTGACCCAACCTGCCCGAAACCAATCTTTAGGCCAGTCCCCGGCACACCAATGCCCCCTAAAATAAACTCCGTAACCGGAAGAGCCGGCCGCATCAGATGAGATCTGAAGCTCAGCCTCCAACAAGAGCTCGTCCCGCCACAGAGAGACCCCATTGAACGAGTCCAGAAACTGTTCCCAAACAAAGAGGTCCTCCCTCATCCCTTTGGAGACCTTGGTCCTATGGTGTGGGAGCCGGAGGCCTCTCATTAAATCGCATAACCTCCTCACAAATGCCCTGCCAGGTGCCACAACTTTGCATGCAAAGTTGAGGTGACCTACCAACTGCTGCAACTCCAGGAGTGTGACTCTTTTAAGGGACCTAACAGCGCTAACCCGCGCCTTGAGTGCTTCCAATTTTTCTCGCGGTAATCTGCAGCTCAAACTAACCGTATCAATCTCAATACCTAGAAACGTCAATGTGGATGTCGGGCCCTCAGTTTTCTCCTGAGCAAGAGGGACACCCAGCTCATCAGCCAGGTAGTCAAAACTGTCCAGCAAAAAACGACACTGACCGGAACCCCTCTTGCCCGCAAAAAGAAAATCGTCCAAATAATGGGCAGTACTACAGAGACCCGTCCTGGTTCTCAAGGCCCATTCCAAAAACGAACTGAACCTCTCAAACGCAGAACAGGACACCGAGCATCCCATGGGTAGAGCCCTATCCATGTAAAAATTTCCTTCAAAGGCAAATCCGAGCAGCTTAAAATCCTCAGGGTGCACTGGGAGGAGCCTGAAGGCTGATTTAATGTCACATTTAGCCAACTCGGCTCCCACACCACAAAGGCGAACCACCCGCATGGCCTGATCAAAGGAAGTGTATTTGACGGAGCATAAATCACCTGGGATGGCATCATTCACCGACCCCCCCTGAGGGTAGGACAGGTGATGAATGAGGCGAAACTCACCAGGAGCCTTCTTTGGAACTACACCTAAAGGGGAAACTCTTAAATTGGCCACTGGTGGACTAACAAACGGGCCCAAAACCCTGCCCTCCTGACACTCCTTGGCAATCTTGGCCCTAACTATGTCCTCCATGCCCAAAACCGACTTTAAATTGCTAGCCAAATAGGGAACCCTCATCCCCTGGAACGGTATGCGAAAACTGACAGTGAACCCTTCCAAGAGGTAGGCCCCGTCGCCCGTCCTTGGATAACTACGCAACCAGCATCTCAGAACTCACAATTTAATCGGGCTAGGCCCCTTTTTCAGCAGGGGGATTGCCTGGCTTCCCCCCCCCAGTACTTGCCTCCTTTGCCCCCCCCCACGGCCCTTGGGCCGTGGACAACTGGATAAGGGATGAGGTCCGGCACACAAGGGGCACTCATGCCTAAAAGTGCACGATTTACGACCGCAGGTTCCCTGGGAAGAAAACTCCCAGCAAAGCTGGCGTCGTTGAACCGCCTGCCCCATCACAGGGCGGGAACCTGCCTGCACTGGCGCCCTCTTAACAGAATGGCCGCTATGAGACCGCTCACCCCAAGCGGACCTGGCCGGAGACATGATTTGCAGCCACAAGTTAGAACATATCCGGTCCCATCGCATGGCCGGGTTAATGGCTGCCCTCATTCTAAATTGCTCGTCATATTGCAACCAAGCCGGGCCCGGGAAGTCCGTATAGGCCTTATAGATGATGTCCAAATACTGGAGCATCGAAGAGGCCCTCCACGGCTGGTGTCGCACTATGACTGCTGCGTAGATTAGGAAACCTGGAAACCAGTTGGCCCATGTCCTATCCACTACCCAGCGCTTCAAGCGCTCCTTTTCCCTGTCATCCAAGTTATCCTTGTCCTTTTTTTCCAACTCCCGGTAAAGCAGACTAAACACATCTACGAAATCCCCTTTCAATATTTTATCCTTAGTTGCCATTGAAAAATGGTCACCTAAGGGTAGGTCTGCGTCGCCACTCGGAACCGCCCCTGCCGCCACTGAATCATATGCTGACCCGCCTACATAAGGGTAACCTGCATTGGGCTGGGGAAAACCCCAGTGAGATCCAGCTCCCTGGAACCCAGAAGGAGAGCCATACAATGCATGTGAAGGCCAAGGTGCCTGTGGCATCTGGGAATAGATGGCCCCCTGCTCAAAAGCCGGGCCCAAAGGCTGGCCAGGCTGCGGCATAGGCAAAGCGGCTGAACTCTCGCTGCCTGGGCCCCAAGGCCACGTTGATCCCTGCCTACCCAATGCCAACTCCTTACCTCCCGTCAACTGTGAAGGCGAGTACAGCGCCATCTGCTGCTCCCTTACACCTGGACCCTGCTGGCAAGACTCTGGACCCACCGGGCCTGAAACCGCCGCCTCCTGCCTGTCCTCCAAAAAGGCCAAACGTGCCAGAACCTGTGCCTGAAAAGACAACTTGTCAGACTTGTCAACCGGTAAACCACCTGCTGGCATGCCCCGTCCCTTTTCAAGCGCCTCCAGCCGCTGAAGAATGGCCACGTTGATCACATCCTCCTCGTCCTCATCACTGGAAGGAACCACAGGATCAGGTCGTGCCGGAGGTCTCTTCGGCGCCGGGCCCTTGCCCTTGCCCTTACCCTTACCTTTTCCAGATGCCATAATACAACTAATGACAAACAAAAGAAACGTAAGTGAATTGATATTTTCAAAATCACCCACCTAATGTACCCACAGGGATATAGAATAATAAGCCACCTAAAATGGCCGCCAAAGCCTACTCTCAAAATGGCCACCGACCATGAGGCCCAAAAGACCTCACTAAAATGGCCGCCTATCACCCTAATAAGGTAATCTTGTAAGGCCAAGCGACCCTACCAAAATGGCCACCAAACCAGCTCAGCAGAGAAGGCCTACAACCAGCTATATGGAGACCCAGGCCTATAGGGGTTCCAAGGCAAGAGACGTTCAGAGGTGTTTTGCCCTGCCTGCCCCTTATCAGTGACCCTGGACCCCTTCGACAGACTCCCCTCCAAATACCAACCAGGGCTGACCGTGCTAGCCACCCAGATCTGATGAGATTAAGTTAGCTGATAAAAGTAGGCTAGCCTGCTACAATGGGGCCGAATAAAAACGTACCAGGCCGGGGGGGGGCCCTCCTCTGACACCGCTGACGCCTCCCACCCGTGCAACCAGAGGGGTGGTCGCGAGCCACCTCAAAATTAAAGGCATGGGGGGGGCGCTTCACAGCCCACCCACACCCGGCTGTCGGCTCCAACGATCCCCTGCAGCCTAATCCCACCCAGAAAGGCAAACGGAGGGGGGGGGGAACAGCGCCGCGGCAAGCCGAAGCCTCGCCGTCGGCTCCCTCTCTACCCTCAAGCCGAGCTCTGAAGAGGAAAAAAGGGGGGGGAAGGGCCCAACGAAACCCGGAGCTCCCCCACACGCCGCCTAACGACGCCGCGATCCGGCACAACCCCAAGGGCTCAGTCTATCCCCTGCCTCAGCTAACCCCAACTAATCAAAGAAAAAGGGGGGGGAAACGCCGCGGCAAAGCCGGAGCCTAGCCGTCGGCTCCCTCTCTTCCCAGCACACAAGCCTCTCGACTCCCCGCCCGCAACAGGATCCTCCTTGACAAAAAAGCAGGCCCGCCGGCAAGAGGAGCCTCAGCGTGCTCGTACTTCGAGCGCACAAACGGACTGCGAGGCGGGAACGGGGCAACGGCTCTAACAGAGCTAGCCCCGCCCCCCGCCCGTCCAATGAGCGTGCTGTTGCTGCCTCGCTCCCTGCGAGGCGGCAAATCTGCTCCCCCGCGCCACGGAAAAATGACTTTCTGCGTTACTCCCGAGGAATCCCACTGAGTGGCAGTATGGAGCACCTTTTTCCTCTAGCTGTATAGAAGGTGGCTTCATTTCATTGTATATGTATTCAACCATATAAAAGCATGATATACCAACGGTAAGAGCAGTTAAATTGAATGCAAGAGATACATTCATCAGATTTTGAAGTTGGTTGTACAAGGAGTGATAACTGACACTGTATTGATATCACTTTGAAAAACCTAGAAATTTCACTGTTGTCTAACCAAGAGACCGCAGAAGAGTAATCAATGAATACTATACAAGAATTACATTGGATTGTAAATTGTAATAGTTTGTTACACAAAATTATTTTCTGTGTTACTCCCGAGGATTCCCACTGAGTGGCAGTATGGAGCACCTTTTTCCTCCAGCTCTATAGAAGGTGGATTCATTTCATTGTATATGGACTCAATCTTGCAATAGCATGTTATATCAACTGTAAGAGCAATTACATTGAATGCAAGACATACATTCATCAGATTTTGAAGTTGGTTGTACAAGGAGTGATAACTGACACTGTACTGATATCACTTTGTAAAACCTAGAAATATCACTATCGTGTAACGAACAGATCATTGAAAAGAGTAATCAATGAATAGTATACCAGAAATTATATATTGTAATAGTTTGTTACACAAAATGACTTTCTGCGTTACTCCCGAGGAATCAGACTGAGTGGCAGTATGGAGCTCCTTTTTACTATAGTTGTATAGAAGGTGGCTTCATTTCATTGTATATGTACTCAACCATATAAAAGCATGATATAGCAACTGTAAGAGCAGTTACATTGAATGCAAGAGATACATTCATCAGATTTTGAAGTTGGTTGTACAAGGAGTGATTACTGACACTGTATTGATATCACGTTGTAAAACCTAGAAATTTCACTGTTGTCTAACCAAGAGATCGCAGAAGAGTAATCAATGAATACTATACAAGAAATACATTGGATTGTAAATTGTAATAGTTTGTTACACAAAATGACTTTCTGCGTTACTCCCGAGGAATCCCACTGAGTGGCAGTATGGAGCACCTTTTTACTGTAGTTGTATAGAAGGTGGCTTCATTTAATTGTATATGTACTCAACCATATAAAATCAAGATATATCAACTGTAAGAGCAATTACATTGAATGCAAGAGATACATTCATCAGATTTTGAAGTTGGTTGTACAAGGAGTGATAACTGACACTGTACTGATATCACTTTGTAAAACGTAGAAATTTCACTGTTGTCTAACCAACAGTTCACAGAAGAGTAATCAATGAATACTATACAAGAAATACATTGGATTGTAAATTGTAATAGTTTGTTACAGAAAATGACTTTCTGCGTTACTCCCGAGGAACCCCACTGAGTGACAGTATGGAGAACCTTTTTACTTTGCCACCCCAGCATGAAATAACGAGACAGACAATAGGTTTGGAATCAAACAAGGGCCACTTTATTAACTATTTAAACAGAACATGCAGCAACGGGTAAACTAAGCAAGCACAGGAACAGGCAAGGCAGGCGTCATTCCCAGACACAGCCTCCTTGCCCTTGTAATGGGCAGGTAACCTAGCCCCAGTCTTGACCCAGTGAGATTCTGGCTCGTAACCGGCGGCCCAGCATACTGGCATCCCCTCCCAGGGGCGCCTACCCCTGAGGCTGCACAGACCTTCAGGGAGGAGCCTAGTCTGAGAGGTTCCCAGAGGCGATCACCATTCACCTCCCCAGACCGCAAGGCCCTAAGGTGGTTCCTGATGACCTCCTGTTCCCAACAGGGATATGCCGTGAGGCACCCACCAGTTCCATTTTCTTGCTTGCATAAACCTACCAAGTGACCATACTAATTAATACCCGACCACCATCTATACCCTTAACCACTAGCAACAGTGTAAGGTAGGCGAAAAAACACCACATCCAAGCGCCAAACAGGAAGGGGTGTAAAAAATTCCTACCCGGCCCCCAAAGGCGACCAGCCTCAGCCTACACTGCAACCAGGGCGGGTGGGTGGGAGAGCGCGCAAAACGGACAGCCGAGGCGGGAGCGGGGCAACGGCTCTATTCGAGCTAGCCCCGCCCCCCGCCCGGCCAATGAGCGCCGACGTGCTCTGTTGCTGCCTCGCTCCCTGCGAGGCGGCAAACTTGCTCCCCCGCGCCATGGCGATGCCGGGCGGCGGGGAGCCTATTGCCACCCCAGCATGAAATAACGAGACAGACAACAGGTTTGGAATCAAACAAGGGCCACTTTATTAACTATTTAAACAGAACATGCAGCAACGGGTAAACTAAGCAAGCACAGGAGCAGGCAAGGCAGGCGTCATTCCCAGACACAGCCTCCTTGCCCTTGTAATGGGCAGGTAACCTAGCCCCAGTCTAGGAAAAAGGTGCTCCATACTGCCACTCAGTGGGATTCCTCGGGAGTAACGCAGAAAGTCATTTTGTGTAACAAACTATTACAATATACAATTTCTTGTATAGTATTCATTGATTACCCTTTTCAATGATCTGTTGGTTACAGGATAGTGATATTTCTAGGTTTTACAAAGTGATATCAGTACAGTGTCAGTTATCACTCCTTGTACAAACAACTTCAAAATCTGATGAATGTATCTCTGGCATTCAATGTAACTGCTCTTACAGTTGCTATATCATGCTTTTATATGGTTGAGTACATATACAATGAAATGAAGCCACCTTCTATACAACTATAGCAAAAAGGTGCTCCATACTGCCACTCAGTGGGATTCCTCGGGAGTAGCGCAGAAAGTCATTTTGTGTAACAAACTATTACAATTTACAATCCAATGTATTTCTTGTATAGTATTCATTGATTACTCTTCTGTGAACTCTTGGTTAGACAACAGTGAAATTTCTACGTTTTACAAAGTGATATCAGTACAGTGTCAGTTATCACTCCTTGTACAACCAACTTCAAAATCTGATGAATGTATCTCTTGCATTCAATGTAATTGCTCTTGCAGTTGATATATCTTGATCTTATATGGTTGAGTACATATACAATTAAATGAAGCCACCTTCTATACAGCTGGAGGAAAAAGGTGCTCCATACTGCAACTCAGTGGGATTCCTCGGGAGAAACGCAGAAAGTCATTTTGTGTAACAAACTATTACAATATATAATTTCTTGTATAGTATTCATTGATTACTCTTCTGCGATCCGTTGGTTAGACAACAGTGAAATTTCTAGGTTTTACAAGGTGATATCAATACAGAGTCAGTAATCACTACTTGTACAACCAACTTCAAAATGTGATGAATGTATCTCTTGCATTCAATGTAACTGCTCTTACAGTTGCTATATCATGCTTTTATATGGTTGAGTACATATACAATGAAATGAAGCCACCTTCTATACAACTACAGTAAAAAGGTGCTCCATACTGCCACTCAGTGGGATTCCTCGGGAGTAACGCAGAAAGTCATTTTGTGTTACAAACTATTACAATTTACAATCCAATGTATTTCTTGTATAGTATTCATTGATTACTCTTCTGTGAACTCTTGGTTAGACAACAGTGAAATTTCTACGTTTTACAAAGTGATATCAGTACAGTGTCAGTTATCACTCCTTGTACAACCAACTTCAAAATCTGATGAATGTATCTCTTGCATTCAATGTAATTGCTCTTGCAGTTGATATATCTTCATTTTATATGGTTGAGTACATATACAATTAAATGAAGCCACCTTCTATACAGCTGGAGGAAAAAGGTGCTCCATACTGCCACTCAGTGGGATTCCTCGGGAGAAACGCAGAAAGTCATTTTGTGTAACAAACTATTACAATATATAATTTCTTGTATAGTATTCATTGATTACTCTTTTCAATGATCTGTTCGTTACAGGAAAGTGATATTTCTAGGTTTTACAAAGTGATATCAGTATAGTGTCAGTTATCACTCCTTGTACAACCAACTTCAAAATCTGATGAATGTATGTCTTGCATTCAATGTAATTGCTCTTACAGTGGATATAACATGCTATTTGAAGATTGAGTACATATACAATGAAATGAAGCCACCTTCTATACAGCTAGAGGAAAAAGGTGCTCCATACTGCCACTCACTGGGAATCCTCCGGAGTAACACAGAAAATAATTTTGTGTAACAAACTATTACAATTTACAATCCAATGTAATTCTTGTATAGTATTCATTGATTACTCTTCTGCGATCTCTTGGTTAGACAACAGTGAAATTTCTACGTTTTTCAACGTGATATCAATACAGTGTCAGTAATCACTCCTTGTACAACCAACTTCAAAATCTCATGAATGTATCTCTTGCATTCAATTTAACTGGTCTTACAGTTGCTATATCATGCTTTTATATGGTTGAGTACATATACAATGAAACGAAGCCACCTTCTATACAACTATAGTAAAAAGGAGCTCCATACTGCCACTCAGTGGGATTCCTCAGGAGTAACGCAGAAAGTCATTTTGTGTAACAAACTATTACAATATATAATTTCTTGTATAGTATTCATTGATTACTCTTTTCAATGATCTGTTGGTTACAGGATAGTGATATTTCTAGGTTTTACAAAATGATATCAGTACAGTGTCAGTTATCACTCCTTGTACAAACAACTTCAAAATCTGATGAATGTATCTCTGGCATTCAATGTAACTGCTCTTACAGTTGCTATATCATGCTTTTATATGGTTGAGTACATATACAATGAAATGAAGCCACCTTCTATACAACTATAGCAAAAAGGTGCTCCATATTGCCACTCAGTGGGATTCCTCGTGTAACATTTTGTGTAACAAACTATTACAATTTACAATCCAATGTATTTCTTGTATAGTATTCATTGATTACTCTTCTGCGATCTCTTGGTTAGACAACAGTGAAATTTCTACGTTTTACAAAGTGATATCAGTACAGTGTCAGTTATCACTGCTTGTACAACCAACTTCAAAATCTGATGAATGTATCTCTTGCATTCAATGTAATTATTACAATATATAACTTCTTGTATAGTATTCATTGATTACTCTTTTCAATGATCTGTTGGTTACAGGATAGTGATATTTCTAGGTTTTACAAAGTGATATCAGTACAGTGTCAGTTATCACTCCTTGTACAAACAATTTCAAAATCTGATGAATGTATCTCTGGCATTCAATGTAACTGCTCTTACAGTTGCTATATCATGCTTTTATATGGTTGAGTACATATACAATGAAATGAAGACACCTTCTATACAACTATAGCAAAAAGGTGCTCCATACTGCCACTCAGTGGGATTCCTCGGGAGTAACGCAGAACGTCATTTTGTGTAACAAACTATTACAATTTACAATCCAATGTTTTTCTTGTATAATATTCATTGATTACTCTTCTGTGAACTCTTGGTTAGACAACAGTGAAATTTCTACGTTTTACAAAGTGATATCAGGACAGTGTCAGTTATCACTCCTTGTACAACCAACTTCAAAATCTGATGAATGTATCTCTTCCATTCAATGTAATTGCTCTTGCAGTTGATATATCTTGATTTTATATGGTTGAGTACATATACAATAAAATGAAGCCACTTTCTATACAGCTGGAGGAAAAAGGTGCTCCATACTGCCACTCAGTGGGATTCCTCGGGAGAAACGCAGAAAGTCATTTTGTGTAACAAACTATTACAATATATAATTTCTTGTATAGTATTCATTGATTACTCTTCTGCGATCTCTTGGTTAGACAACAGTGAAATTTCTAGGTTTTACAACGTGATGTCAATACAGTGTCAGTAATCACTCCTTGTACAACCAACTTCAAAATCTGATGAATGTATCTCTTGCATTCAATGTAACTGCTCTTACAGTTGCTATATCATGCTTTTATATGGTTGAGTACATATACAATGAAATGAAGCCACCTTCTATACAACTAAAGTAAAAAGGAGCTCCATACTGCCACTCAGTGGGATTCCTCGTGAGTAACGCAGAAAGTAATTTTGTGTAACAAACTATTACAATATATAATTTCTTGTATAGTATTCATTGATTACTCTTTTCAATGATCTGTTGGTTACAGGATAGTGATATTTCTAGGTTTTACAAAGTGATATCAGTACAGTGTCAGTTATCACTCCTTGTACAACCAACTTCAAAATCTGATGAATGTATCTCTGGCATTCAATGTAACTGCTCTTACAGTTGCTATATCATGCTTTTATATGGTTGAGTACATATACAATGAAATGAAGCCACCTTCTATACAGCTAGAGGAAAAAGGTGCTCCATACTGCCACTCAGTGGGAATCCTCGGGAGTAACAAAGAAAATAATTTTGTGTAACAAACTATTACAATTTACAATCCAATGTAATTCTTGTATAGTATTCATTGATTACTCTTCTGCGAACTCTTGGTTAGACAACAGTGAAATTTCTAGGTTTTTCAACGTGATATCAATACAGTGTCAGTAATCACTCCTTGTACAACCAACTTCAAAATCTGAAGAATGTATCTCTTGCATTCAATTTAACTGGTCTTACAGTTGCTATATCATGCTTTTATATGGTTGAGTACATATACAATGAAACGAAGCCACCTTCTATACAACTATAGTTAAAAGGAGCTCCATACTGCCACTCAGTGGGATTCCTCGGGAGTAACGCAGAAAGTCATTTTGTGTAACAAACTATTACAATATATAATTTCTTGTATAGTATTCATTGATTACTCTTTTCAATGATCTGTTGGTTACAGGATAGTGATATTTCTAGGTTTTACAAAATGATATCAGTACAGTGTCAGTTATCACTCCTTGTACAAACAACTTCAAAATCTGATGAATCTATCTCTGGCATTCAATGTAACTGCTCTTACAGTTGCTATATCATGCTTTTATATGGTTGAGTATATATACAATGAAATGAAGCCACCTTCTATACAACTATAGCAAAAAGGTGCTCCATACTGCCACCCAGTGGGATTCCTCGGGAGTAGCGCAGAAAGTCATTTTGTGTAACAAACTATTACAATTTACAATCCAATGTATTTCTTGTATAGTATTCATTGATTACTCTTCTGCGATCTCTTGGTTAGACAACAGTGAAATTTCTACGTTTTACAAAGTGATATCAGTACAGTGTCAGTTATCACTCCTTGTACAACCAACTTCAAAATCTGATGAATGTATCTCTTGCATTCAATGTAATTATTACAATATATAACTTCTTGTATAGTATTCATTGATTACTCTTTTCAATGATCTGTTCGTTACAGGATAGTGATATTTCTAGGTTTTACAAAGTGATATCAGTACAGTGTCAGTTATCACTCCTTGTACAACCAACTTCAAAATCTGATGAATATGTCTTGCATTCAATGTAATTGCTCTTACAGTTGATATAACATGCTATTGCAAGATTGAGTACATATACAATGAAATGAAGCCACCTTCTATACAGCTAGAGGAAAAAGGTGCTCCATACTGCCACTCAGTGGGAATCCTCGGGAGTAACACAGAAAATAATTTTGGGTAACAAACTATTACAATTTACAATCCAATGTAATTCTTGTATAGTATTCATTGATTACTCTTCTGCGATCTCTTGGTTAGACAACAGTGAAATTTCTAGGTTTTTCAACGTGATATCAATACAATGTCAGTTCTCACTCCTTGTACACCCAACTTCAAAATCTGATGAATGTATCTCTTGCATTCAATTTAACTGCTCTTACCGTTGCTATATCATGCTTTTATATGGTTGAGTATATATACAATGAAATGAAGCCACCTTCTATACAACTACAGTAAAAAGTTGCTCCATATTGCCACTCAGTGGGATTCCTCGGGATTAACGCAGAAAGTCATTTTGTGTAACAAAGTATTACAATTTACAATCCAATGTATTTCTTGTATAGTATTCATTGATTTCTCTTCTGTGAACTCTTGGTTAGACAACAGTGAAATTTCTAGGTTTTTCAAAGTGATATCAATACAGTGACAGTTATCACTCCTTGTACAACCAACTTCAAAATCTGATGAATGTATCTCTAGCATTCAATGTAACTACTCTTACCGTTGCTATATCATGCTTTTATATGGTTGAGTACATATACAATGAAATGAAGCCACCTTCTATACAACTACAGTAAAAAGGTGCTCCATACTGCCACTCAGTGGGATTCCTCGGGAGTAACGCAGAAAGTCATTTTGTGTTACAAACTATTACAATTTACAATCCAATGTATTTCTTGTATAGTATTCATTGATTACTCTTCTGTGAACTCTTGGTTTGACAACAGTGAAATTTCTACGTTTTACAAAGTGATATCAGTACAGTGTCAGTAATCACTCCTTGTACAACCAACTTCAAAATCTGATGAATGTATCTCTTGCATTCAATGTAATTGCTCTTACAGTTGATATATCTTGATTTTATATGGTTGAGTACATATATAATGAAATGAAGCCACCTTCTATACAACTATAGTAAATAGGAGCTCCATACTGCCACTCAGTGGGATTCCTCGGGAGTAACGCAGAAAGTCATTTTGTGTAACAAACTATTACAATATATAATTTCTTGTATACTATTCATTGATTACTCTTTTCAATGATCTGTTGGTTACAGGATAGTGATATTTCTAGGTTTTACAAAGTGATATCAGTACAGTGTCAGTTATCACTCCTTGTACAAACAACTTCAAAATCTGATGAATGTATCTCTGGCATTCAATGTAACTGCTCTTACAGTTGCTATATCATGCTTTTATATGGTTGAGTACATATACAATGAAATGAAGCCACCTTCTATACAACTATAGCAAAAAGGAGCTCCTTACTGCCACTCAGTGGGATTCCTCGTGAGTAACGCAGAAAGTAATTTTGTGTAACAAACTATTACAATATACAATTTCTTGTATAGTATTCATTGATTACTCTTTTCAATGATCTGTTGGTTACAGGATAGTGATATTTCTAGGTTTTACAAAGTGATATCAGTACAGTTTCAGTTATCACTCCTTGTACAACCAACTTCAAAATCTGATGAATGTATGTCTTGCATTCAATGTAATTGCTCTTACAGTGGATATAACATGCTATTGCAAGATTGAGTACATATACAATGAAATGAAGCCACCTTCTATACAGCTAGAGGAAAAAGGTGCTCCATACTGCCACTCAGTGGGAATCCTCGGGAGTAACAAAGAAAATAATTTTGTGTAACAAACTATTACAATTTACAATCCAATATAATTCTTGTATAGTATTCATTGATTACTCTTCTGCGATCTCTTGGTTAGACAACAGTGAAATTTCTAGATTTTTCAACGTGATATCAATACAGTGTCAGTAATCACTCCTTGTACAACCAACTTCAAAATCTGATGAATGTATCTCTTGCATTCAATGTAATTATTACAATATATAACTTCTTGTATAGTATTCATTGATTACTCTTTTCAATGATCTGTTCGTTACAGGATAGTGATATTTCTAGGTTTTACAAAGTGATATCAGTACAGTGTCAGTTATCACTCCTTGTACAACCAACTTCAAAATCTGATGAATATGTCTTGCATTCAATGTAATTGCTCTTACAGTTGATATAACATGCTATTGCAAGATTGAGTACATATACAATGAAATGAAGCCACCTTCTATACAGCTAGAGGAAAAAGGTGCTCCATACTGCCACTCAGTGGGAATCCTCGGGAGTAACACAGAAAATAATTTTGGGTAACAAACTATTACAATTTACAATCCAATGTAATTCTTGTATAGTATTCATTGATTACTCTTCTGCGATCTCTTGGTTAGACAACAGTGAAATTTCTAGGTTTTACAACGTGATGTCAATACAGTGTCAGTAATCACTCCTTGTACAACCAACTTCAAAATCTGATGAATGTATCTCTTGCATTCAATGTAACTGCTCTTACAGTTGCTATATCATGCTTTTATATGGTTGAGTACATATACAATGAAATGAAGCCACCTTCTATACAACTAAAGTAAAAAGGAGCTCCATACTGCCACTCAGTGGGATTCCTCGTGAGTAACGCAGAAAGTAATTTTGTGTAACAAACTATTACAATATATAATTTCTTGTATAGTATTCATTGATTACTCTTTTCAATGATCTGTTGGTTACAGGATAGTGATATTTCTAGGTTTTACAAAGTGATATCAGTACAGTGTCAGTTATCACTCCTTGTACAACCAACTTCAAAATCTGATGAATGTATCTCTGGCATTCAATGTAACTGCTCTTACAGTTGCTATATCATGCTTTTATATGGTTGAGTACATATACAATGAAATGAAGCCACCTTCTATACAGCTAGAGGAAAAAGGTGCTCCATACTGCCACTCAGTGGGAATCCTCGGGAGTAACAAAGAAAATAATTTTGTGTAACAAACTATTACAATTTACAATCCAATGTAATTCTTGTATAGTATTCATTGATTACTCTTCTGCGAACTCTTGGTTAGACAACAGTGAAATTTCTAGGTTTTTCAACGTGATATCAATACAGTGTCAGTAATCACTCCTTGTACAACCAACTTCAAAATCTGAAGAATGTATCTCTTGCATTCAATTTAACTGGTCTTACAGTTGCTATATCATGCTTTTATATGGTTGAGTACATATACAATGAAACGAAGCCACCTTCTATACAACTATAGTTAAAAGGAGCTCCATACTGCCACTCAGTGGGATTCCTCGGGAGTAACGCAGAAAGTCATTTTGTGTAACAAACTATTACAATATATAATTTCTTGTATAGTATTCATTGATTACTCTTTTCAATGATCTGTTGGTTACAGGATAGTGATATTTCTAGGTTTTACAAAATGATATCAGTACAGTGTCAGTTATCACTCCTTGTACAAACAACTTCAAAATCTGATGAATCTATCTCTGGCATTCAATGTAACTGCTCTTACAGTTGCTATATCATGCTTTTATATGGTTGAGTATATATACAATGAAATGAAGCCACCTTCTATACAACTATAGCAAAAAGGTGCTCCATACTGCCACCCAGTGGGATTCCTCGGGAGTAGCGCAGAAAGTCATTTTGTGTAACAAACTATTACAATTTACAATCCAATGTATTTCTTGTATAGTATTCATTGATTACTCTTCTGCGATCTCTTGGTTAGACAACAGTGAAATTTCTACGTTTTACAAAGTGATATCAGTACAGTGTCAGTTATCACTCCTTGTACAACCAACTTCAAAATCTGATGAATGTATCTCTTGCATTCAATGTAATTATTACAATATATAACTTCTTGTATAGTATTCATTGATTACTCTTTTCAATGATCTGTTCGTTACAGGATAGTGATATTTCTAGGTTTTACAAAGTGATATCAGTACAGTGTCAGTTATCACTCCTTGTACAACCAACTTCAAAATCTGATGAATATGTCTTGCATTCAATGTAATTGCTCTTACAGTTGATATAACATGCTATTGCAAGATTGAGTACATATACAATGAAATGAAGCCACCTTCTATACAGCTAGAGGAAAAAGGTGCTCCATACTGCCACTCAGTGGGAATCCTCGGGAGTAACACAGAAAATAATTTTGGGTAACAAACTATTACAATTTACAATCCAATGTAATTCTTGTATAGTATTCATTGATTACTCTTCTGCGATCTCTTGGTTAGACAACAGTGAAATTTCTAGGTTTTTCAACGTGATATCAATACAATGTCAGTTCTCACTCCTTGTACACCCAACTTCAAAATCTGATGAATGTATCTCTTGCATTCAATTTAACTGCTCTTACCGTTGCTATATCATGCTTTTATATGGTTGAGTATATATACAATGAAATGAAGCCACCTTCTATACAACTACAGTAAAAAGTTGCTCCATATTGCCACTCAGTGGGATTCCTCGGGATTAACGCAGAAAGTCATTTTGTGTAACAAAGTATTACAATTTACAATCCAATGTATTTCTTGTATAGTATTCATTGATTTCTCTTCTGTGAACTCTTGGTTAGACAACAGTGAAATTTCTAGGTTTTTCAAAGTGATATCAATACAGTGACAGTTATCACTCCTTGTACAACCAACTTCAAAATCTGATGAATGTATCTCTAGCATTCAATGTAACTACTCTTACCGTTGCTATATCATGCTTTTATATGGTTGAGTACATATACAATGAAATGAAGCCACCTTCTATACAACTACAGTAAAAAGGTGCTCCATACTGCCACTCAGTGGGATTCCTCGGGAGTAACGCAGAAAGTCATTTTGTGTTACAAACTATTACAATTTACAATCCAATGTATTTCTTGTATAGTATTCATTGATTACTCTTCTGTGAACTCTTGGTTTGACAACAGTGAAATTTCTACGTTTTACAAAGTGATATCAGTACAGTGTCAGTAATCACTCCTTGTACAACCAACTTCAAAATCTGATGAATGTATCTCTTGCATTCAATGTAATTGCTCTTACAGTTGATATATCTTGATTTTATATGGTTGAGTACATATATAATGAAATGAAGCCACCTTCTATACAACTATAGTAAATAGGAGCTCCATACTGCCACTCAGTGGGATTCCTCGGGAGTAACGCAGAAAGTCATTTTGTGTAACAAACTATTACAATATATAATTTCTTGTATACTATTCATTGATTACTCTTTTCAATGATCTGTTGGTTACAGGATAGTGATATTTCTAGGTTTTACAAAGTGATATCAGTACAGTGTCAGTTATCACTCCTTGTACAAACAACTTCAAAATCTGATGAATGTATCTCTGGCATTCAATGTAACTGCTCTTACAGTTGCTATATCATGCTTTTATATGGTTGAGTACATATACAATGAAATGAAGCCACCTTCTATACAACTATAGCAAAAAGGAGCTCCTTACTGCCACTCAGTGGGATTCCTCGTGAGTAACGCAGAAAGTAATTTTGTGTAACAAACTATTACAATATACAATTTCTTGTATAGTATTCATTGATTACTCTTTTCAATGATCTGTTGGTTACAGGATAGTGATATTTCTAGGTTTTACAAAGTGATATCAGTACAGTTTCAGTTATCACTCCTTGTACAACCAACTTCAAAATCTGATGAATGTATGTCTTGCATTCAATGTAATTGCTCTTACAGTGGATATAACATGCTATTGCAAGATTGAGTACATATACAATGAAATGAAGCCACCTTCTATACAGCTAGAGGAAAAAGGTGCTCCATACTGCCACTCAGTGGGAATCCTCGGGAGTAACAAAGAAAATAATTTTGTGTAACAAACTATTACAATTTACAATCCAATATAATTCTTGTATAGTATTCATTGATTACTCTTCTGCGATCTCTTGGTTAGACAACAGTGAAATTTCTAGATTTTTCAACGTGATATCAATACAGTGTCAGTAATCACTCCTTGTACAACCAACTTCAAAATCTGATGAATGTATCTCTTGCATTCAATGTAATTATTACAATATATAACTTCTTGTATAGTATTCATTGATTACTCTTTTCAATGATCTGTTCGTTACAGGATAGTGATATTTCTAGGTTTTACAAAGTGATATCAGTACAGTGTCAGTTATCACTCCTTGTACAACCAACTTCAAAATCTGATGAATATGTCTTGCATTCAATGTAATTGCTCTTACAGTTGATATAACATGCTATTGCAAGATTGAGTACATATACAATGAAATGAAGCCACCTTCTATACAGCTAGAGGAAAAAGGTGCTCCATACTGCCACTCACTGGGAATCCTCCGGAGTAACACAGAAAATAATTTTGTGTAACAAACTATTACAATTTACAATCCAATGTAATTCTTGTATAGTATTCATTGATTACTCTTCTGCGATCTCTTGGTTAGACAACAGTGAAATTTCTAGGTTTTTCAACGTGATATCAATACAATGTCAGTTCTCACTCCTTGTACACCCAACTTCAAAATCTGATGAATGTATCTCTTGCATTCAATTTAACTGCTCTTACCGTTGCTATATCATGCTTTTATATGGTTGAGTACATATACAATGAAATGAAGCCACCTTCTATACAACTACAGTAAAAAGTTGCTCCATATTGCCACTCAGTGGGATTCCTCGGGATTAACGCAGAAAGTCATTTTGTGTAACAAACTATTACAATTTACAATCCAATGTATTTCTTGTATAGTATTCATTGATTACTCTTCTGTGAACTCTTGGTTAGACAACAGTGAAATTTCTAGGTTTTTCAAAGTGATATCAATACAGTGTCAGTTATCACTCCTTGTACAACCAACTTCAAAATCTGATGAATGTATCTCTAGCATTCAATGTAACTACTCTTACCGTTGCTATATCATGCTTTTATATGGTTGAGTACATATACAATGAAATGAAGCCACCTTCTATACAACTACAGTAAAAAGGTGCTCCATACTGCCACTCAGTGGGATTCCTCGGGAGTAACGCAGAAAGTCATTTTGTGTTACAAACTATTACAATTTACAATCCAATGTATTTCTTGTATAGTATTCATTGATTACTCTTCTGTGAACTCTTGGTTAGACAACAGTGAAATTTCTACGTTTTACAAAGTGATATCAGTACAGTGTCTGTAATCACTCCTTGTACAACCAACTTCAAAATCTGATGAATGTATCTCTTGCATTAAATGTAACTGCTCTTACAGTTGCTATATCATGCTTTTATATGGTTGAGTACATATACAATTAAATGAAGCCACCTTCTATACAGCTGGAGGAAAAAGGTGCTCCATACTGCCACTCAGTGGGATTCCTCGGGAGAAACGCAGAAAGTCATTTTGTGTAACAAACTATTACAATATATAACTTCTTGTATAGTATTCATTGATTACTCTTTTCAATGATCTGTTCGTTACAGGATAGTGATATTTCTAGGTTTTACAAAGTGATATCAGTACAGTGTCAGTTATCACTCCTTGTACAACCAACTTCAAAATCTGATGAATGTATGTCTTGCATTCAATGTAATTGCTCTTACAGTTGATATAACATGCTATTGCAAGATTGAGTACATATACAATGAAATGAAGCCACCTTCTATACAGCTAGAGGAAAAAGGTGCTCCATACTGCCACTCAGTGGGAATCCTCGGGAGTAACACAGAAAATAATTTTGTGTAACAAACTATTACAATTTAAAATCCAATGTAATTCTTGTATAGTATTCATTGATTACTCTTCTGCGATCTCTTGGTTACACAACAGTGAAATTTCTAGGTTTTTCAAAGTGATATCAATACAGTGTCAGTTATCACTCCTTGTACAACCAACTTCAAAATCTGATGATTGTATCTCTTGCATTCAATTTAACTGCTCTTACCGTTGCTATATCATGCTTTTATATGGTTGAATACATATACAATGAAATGAAGCAACCTTCTATACAACTACAGTAAAAAGGTGCTCCATACTGCCACTCAGTGGGATTCCTCGGGAGTAACCCAGAAAGTCATTTTGTGTAACAAACTATTACAGTTTACAATCCAATGTATTTCTTGTATAGTATTCATTAATTACTCTTCTGTGAACTCTTGGTTAGAAAACAGTGAAATTTCTACGTTTTACAAAGTGATATCAGTACAGTGTCAGTTATCACTCCTTGTACAACCAACTTCAAAATCTGATGAATGTATCTCTTGCATTCAATGTAATTGCTCTTACAGTTCATATATCTTGATTTTATATGGTTGAGTACATATACAATTAAATGAAGCCACCTTCTATACAGCTGGAGGAAAAAGGTGCTCCATTCTGCCACTCAGTGGGATTCCTCAGGAGTAACGCAGAAAGTAATTTTGTGTAACAAACTATTACAATTTACAATCCAATGTATTTCTTGTATAGTATTCATTGATTTCTCTTCTGCGATCTCTTGGTTAGACAACAGTGAAATTTCTAGGTTTTACAACGTGATATCAATACAGTGTCAGTAATCACTCCTTGTACAACCAACTTCAAAATCTGATGAATGTATCTCTTGCATTCAATGTAACTGCTCTTACAGTTGCTATATCATGCTTTTATATGGTTGAGTACATATACAATGAAATGAAGCCACCTTCTATACAACTATAGTAAAAAGGTGCTCCATACTGCCACTCAGTGGGATTCCTCGGGAGTAACGCAGAAAGTCATTTTGTGTAACAAACTATTACAATATATAATTTCTTGTATAGTATTCATTGATTACTCTTTTCAATGATCTGTTAGTTACAGGATAGTGATATTTCTAGGTTTTACAAAGTGATATCAGTACAGTGTCAGTTATCACTCCTTGTACAAACAACTTCAAAATCTGATGAATGTATCTCTGGCATTCAATGTAACTGCTCTTACAGTTGCTATATCATGCTTTTATATGGTTGAGTACATATACAATGAAATGAAGCCACCTTCTATAAAACTATAGCAAAAAGGTGCTCCATACTGCCACTCAGTGGGATTCCTCGGGAGTAACGAGAAAGTCATTTTGTGTAACAAACTATTACAATTTACAATCCAATGTATTTCTTGTATAGTATTCATTGATTACTCTTCTGTGAACTCTTGGTTAGACAACAGTGAAATTTCTACGTTTTACAAAGTGATATCAGTATAGTGTCAGTTATCACTCCTTGTACAACCAACTTCAAAATCTGATGAATGTATCTCTTGCATTCAATGTAATTGCTCTTGCAGTTGATATATCTTGATTTTATATGGTTGAGTACATATACAATTAAATGAAGCCACCTTCTATACAGCTGGAGGAAAAAGGTGCTCCTTACTGCCACTCAGTTGGATTCCTCGGGAGAAACGCAGAAAGTCATTTTGTGTAACAAACTATTACAATATATAATTTCTTGTATAGTATTCATTGATTACTCTTTTCAATGATCTGTTCGTTACAGGATAGTGATATTTCTAGGTTTTTCAAAGTGATATCAGTACAGTGTCAGTTATCACTTCTTGTACAACCAACTTCAAAATCTGATGAATGTATGTCTTGCATTCAATGTAATTGCTCTTACAGTTGACATAACATGCTATTGCAAGATTGAGTACATATACAATGAAATGAAGCCACCTTCTATACAGGTAGAGGAAAAAGGTGCTCCATACTGCCACTCAGTGGGAATCCTCGGGAGTAACACAGAAAATAATTTTGTGTAACAAACTATTACAATTTGCAATCCAATGTAATTCTTGTATAGTATTCATTGATTACTCTTCTGCGGTCTCTTGGTTAGACAACAGTGAAATTTCTAGGTTTTTCAAAGTGATATCAATACAGTGTCAGTTATCACTCCTTTTACAACCAACTTCAAAATCTGATGAATGTATCTCTTGCATTCAATTTAACTGCTCTTACCGTTGCTATATCATGGTTTTATATGGTTGAGTACATATACAATGAAATGAAGCCACCTTCTATAAAACTATAGCAAAAAGGTGCTCCATACTGCCACTCAGTGGGATTCCTCGGGAGTAACGCAGAAAGTCATTTTGTGTAACAAACTATTACAATTTACAATCCAATGTATTTCTTGTATAGTATTCATTGATTACTCTTCTGTGAACTCTTGGTTAGACAACAGTGAAATTTCTACGTTTTACAAAGTGATATCAGTATAGTGTCAGTTATCACTCCTTGTACAACCAACTTCAAAATCTGATGAATGTATGTCTTGCATTTAATGAAACTGCTCTTACCTTTGCTATATCATGCTTTTATATGGTTGAGTACATAAACAATGAAATGAAGCCACCTTCTATACAACTAGAGTAAAAAGGTGCTCCATACTGCCACTCAGTGGGATTCCTCGGGAGTAACGCAGAAAGTCATTTTGTGTAACAAACTATTACAATATAGAATTTCTTGTATAGTATTCATTGATTACTCTTTTCAATGATCTGTTGGTTACAGGATAGTGATATTTCTAGGTTTTACAAAGTGATATCAGTACAGTGTCAGTTATCACTCCTTGTACAAACAATTTCAAAATCTGATGAATGTATGTCTTGCATTCAATGTAATTGCTCTTACAGTTGATATAACATGGTATTGCAAGATTGAGTACATATACAATGAAATGAAGCCACCTTCTATACAGCTAGAGGAAACAGGTACTCCATACTGCCACTCAGTGGGATTCCTCGGGAGTAACGCAGAACGTCATTTTGTGTAACAAACTATTACAAGTTACAATCCAATGTATTTCTTGTATAGTATTCATTGATTACTCTTCTGTGAACTCTTGGTTAGACAACAGTGAAATTTCTAAGTTTTTCAAAGTGATATCAATACAGTGTCAGTTATCACTCCTTGTACAACCAACTTCAAAATCAGATGAATGTATCTCTTGCATTCAATGTAACTGCTCTTACCGTTGCTATATCATGCTTTTATATGGTTGAGTACATAAACAATGAAATGAAGCCACCTTCTATACAACTAGAGTAAAAAGGTGCTCCATACTGCCACTCAGTGGGATTCCTCGGGAGTAACGCAGGAAGTCATTTTGTGTATCAAACTATTACAATTTAAAATCCAATGTATTTCTTGTATAGTATTCATTGATTACTCTTCTGTGAACTCTTGGTTAGACAACAGTGAAATTTCTACGTTTTACAAAGTGATATCAGTACAGTATCAGTTATCACTCCTTGTACAACCAACTTCAAAATCTGATGAATGTATCTCTTGCATTCAATGTAATTGCTCTTACAGTTGATATATCTTGATTTTATATGGTTGAGTACATATACAATGAAATGAAGCCACCTTCTATACAACTACAGTAAAAAGGTGCTCCATACTGCCACTCAGTGGGATTCCTCGGGAGTAACGCAGAAAGTCATTTTGTGTAACAAACTATTACAATTTACAATCCAATGTATTTCTTGTATAGTATTCATTGATTACTCTTCTGCGATCTCTTGGTTAGACAACAGTGAAATTTCTAGGTTTTACAACGTGATATCAATACAGTGTCAGTAATCACTCCATGTACAACCAACTTCAAAATCTGATGAATGTATCTCTTGCATTCAGTGTAACTGCTCTTACAGTTGCTATATCATGCTTTTATATGGTTGAGTACATATACAATGAAATGAAGCCACCTTCTATACAACTATAGTAAATAGGAGCTCCATACTGCCACTCAGTGGGATTCCTCGGGAGTAACGCAGAAAGTCATTTTGTGTAACAAACTATTACAATATATAATTTCTTGTATACTATGCATTGATTACTCTTTTCAATGATCTGTTGGTTACAGGATAGTGATATTTCTAGGTTTTACAAAGTGATATCAGTACAGTGTCAGTTATCACTCCTTGTACAAACAACTTCAAAATCTGATGAATGTATCTCTGGCATTCAATGTAACTGCTCTTACTTTTGCTATATCATGCTTTTATATGGTTGAGTACATATACAATGAAATGAAGCCACCTTCTATACAACTATAGCAAAAAGGTGCTCCATACTGCCACTCAGTGGGATTCCTCGGGAGTAACGCAGAAAGTCATTTTGTGTAACAAACTATTACAATTTACAATCCAATGTATTTCTTGTATAGTATTCATTGATTACTCTTCTGTGAACTATTGGTTAGACAACAGTGAAATTTCTACGTTTTACAAAGTGATATCAGTACAGTGTCAGTTATCACTCCTTGTACAACCAACTTCAAAATCTGATGAATGTATCTCTTCCATTCAATGTAATTGCTCTTGCAGTTGATATATCTTGATTTTATATGGTTGAGTACATATACAATAAAATGAAGCCACTTTCTATACAGCTGGAGGAAAAAGGTGCTCCATACTGCCACTCAGTGGGATTCCTCGGGAGAAACGCAGAAAGTCATTTTGTGTAACAAACTATTACAATATATAATTTCTTGTATAGTATTCATTGATTACTCTTCTGCGATCTCTTGGTTAGACAACAGTGAAATTTCTAGGTTTTACAACGTGATGTCAATACAGTGTCAGTAATCACTCCTTGTACAACCAACTTCAAAATCTGATGAATGTATCTCTTGCATTCAATGTAACTGCTCTTACAGTTGCTATATCATGCTTTTATATGGTTGAGTACATATACAATGAAATGAAGCCACCTTCTATACAACTATAGTAAAAAGGAGCTCCATACTGCCACTCAGTGGGATTCCTCGATAGTAACGCAGAAAGTCATTTTGTGTAACAAACTATTACAATATATAATTTCTTGTATAGTATTCATTGATAGTGATCTGTTGGTTACAGGATAGTGATATTTCTAGGTTTTACAAAGTGATATCAGTACAGTGTTAGTTATCACTTCTTGTACAAACAACTTCAAAATCTGATGAATGTATCTCTGGCATTCAATGTAACTGCTCTTACAGTTGCTATATCATGCTTTTATATGGTTGAGTACATACATAATGAAATGAAGCCACCTTCTATACAACTATAGCAAAAAGGGGCTCCATACTGCCACTCAGTGGGATTCCTCGGGAGTAACGCAGAAAGTCATTTTGTGTAACAAACTATTACATTTTACAATCCAATGTATTTCTTGTATAGTATTCATTGATTACTCTTCTGTGAACTCTTGGTTAGACAGCAGTGAAATTTGTACGTTTTACAAAGTGATATCAGTACAGTGTCAGTTATCACTCCTTGTACAACCAACTTCAAAATCTGATGAATGTATCTCTTGCATTCAATGTAATTGCTCTTGCAGTTGATATATCTTGATTTTATATGGTTGAGTACATATACAATAAAATGAAGCCACTTTCTATACAGCTGGAGGAAAAAGGTGCTCCATACTGCCACTCAGTGGGATTCCTCGGGAGAAACGCAGAAAGTCATTTTGTGTAACAAACTATTACAATTTACAATCCAATGTATTTCTTGTATAGTATTCATTGATTACTCTTCTGCGATCTCTTGGTTAGACAACAGTGAAATTTCTAGGTTTTACAACGTGATATCAATACAGTGTCAGTAATCACTCCATGTACAACCAACTTCAAAATCTGATGAATGTATCTCTTGCATTCAGTGTAACTGCTCTTACAGTTGCTATATCATGCTTTTATATGGTTGAGTACATATACAATGAAATGAAGCCACCTTCTATACAACTATAGTAAATAGGAGCTCCATACTGCCACTCAGTGGGATTCCTCGGGAGTAACGCAGAAAGTCATTTTGTGTAACAAACTATTACAATATATAATTTCTTGTATACTATGCATTGATTACTCTTTTCAATGATCTGTTGGTTACAGGATAGTGATATTTCTAGGTTTTACAAAGTGATATCAGTACAGTGTCAGTTATCACTCCTTGTACAAACAACTTCAAAATCTGATGAATGTATCTCTGGCATTCAATGTAACTGCTCTTACTTTTGCTATATCATGCTTTTATATGGTTGAGTACATATACAATGAAATGAAGCCACCTTCTATACAACTATAGCAAAAAGGTGCTCCATACTGCCACTCAGTGGGATTCCTCGGGAGTAACGCAGAAAGTCATTTTGTGTAACAAACTCTTACAATTTACAATCCAATGTATTTCTTGTATAGTATTCATTGATTACTCTTCTGTGAACTCTTGGTTAGACAACAGTGAAATTTCTACGTTTTACAAAGTGATATCAGTACAGTGTCAGTTATCACTCCTTGTACAACCAACTTCAAAATCTGATGAATGTATCTCTTCCATTCAATGTAATTGCTCTTGCAGTTGATATATCTTGATTTTATATGGTTGAGTACATATACAATAAAATGAAGCCACTTTCTATACAGCTGGAGGAAAAAGGTGCTCCATACTGCCACTCAGTGGGATTCCTCGGGAGAAACGCAGAAAGTCATTTTGTGTAACAAACTATTACAATATATAATTTCTTGTATAGTATTCATTGATTACTCTTCTGCGATCTCTTGGTTAGACAACAGTGAAATTTCTAGGTTTTACAACGTGATGTCAATACAGTGTCAGTAATCACTCCTTGTACAACCAACTTCAAAATCTGATGAATGTATCTCTTGCATTCAATGTAACTGCTCTTACAGTTGCTATATCATGCTTTTATATGGTTGAGTACATATACAATGAAATGAAGCCACCTTCTATACAACTATAGTAAAAAGGAGCTCCATACTGCCACTCAGTGGGATTCCTCGATAGTAACGCAGAAAGTCATTTTGTGTAACAAACTATTACAATATATAATTTCTTGTATAGTATTCATTGATAGTGATCTGTTGGTTACAGGATAGTGATATTTCTAGGTTTTACAAAGTGATATCAGTACAGTGTTAGTTATCACTTCTTGTACAAACAACTTCAAAATCTGATGAATGTATCTCTGGCATTCAATGTAACTGCTCTTACAGTTGCTATATCATGCTTTTATATGGTTGAGTACATACATAATGAAATGAAGCCACCTTCTATACAACTATAGCAAAAAGGGGCTCCATACTGCCACTCAGTGGGATTCCTCGGGAGTAACGCAGAAAGTCATTTTGTGTAACAAACTATTACATTTTACAATCCAATGTATTTCTTGTATAGTATTCATTGATTACTCTTCTGTGAACTCTTGGTTAGACAGCAGTGAAATTTGTACGTTTTACAAAGTGATATCAGTACAGTGTCAGTTATCACTCCTTGTACAACCAACTTCAAAATCTGATGAATGTATCTCTTGCATTCAATGTAATTGCTCTTGCAGTTGATATATCTTGATTTTATATGGTTGAGTACATATACAATAAAATGAAGCCACTTTCTATACAGCTGGAGGAAAAAGGTGCTCCATACTGCCACTCAGTGGGATTCCTCGGGAGAAACGCAGAAAGTCATTTTGTGTAACAAACTATTACAATATATAATTTCTTGTATAGTATTCATTGATTACTCTTCTGCGATCTCTTGGTTAGACAACAGTGAAATTTCTAGGTTTTACAACGTGATGTCAATACAGTGTCAGTAATCACTCCTTGTACAACCAACTTCAAAATCTGATGAATGTATCTCTTGCATTCAATGTAACTGCTCTTACAGTTGCTATATCATGCTTTTATATGGTTGAGTACATATACAATGAAATGAAGCCACCTTCTATACAACTATAGTAAAAAGGAGCTCCATACTGCCACTCAGTGGGATTCCTCGATAGTAACGCAGAAAGTCATTTTGTGTAACAAACTATTACAATATATAATTTCTTGTATAGTATTCATTGATTACTCTTTTCAATGATCTGTTGGTTACAGGATAGTGATATTTCTAGGTTTTACAAAGTGATATCAGTACAGTGTTAGTTATCACTTCTTGTACAAACAACTTCAAAATCTGATGAATGTATCTCTGGCATTCAATGTAACTGCTCTTACAGTTGCTATATCATGCTTTTATATGGTTGAGTACATACATAATGAAATGAAGCCACCTTCTATACAACTATAGCAAAAAGGGGCTCCATACTGCCACTCAGTGGGATTCCTCGGGAGTAACGCAGAAAGTCATTTTGTGTAACAAACTATTACATTTTACAATCCAATGTATTTCTTGTATAGTATTCATTGATTACTCTTCTGTGAACTCTTGGTTAGACAGCAGTGAAATTTCTACGTTTTACAAAGTGATATCAGTACAGTGTCAGTTATCACTCCTTGTACAACCAACTTCAAAATCTGATGAATGTATCTCTTGCATTCAATGTAATTGCTCTTACAGTTGATATATCTTGATTTTATATGGTTGAGTACTTATACAATTAAATGAAGCCACCTTCTATACAACTACAGTAAAAAGGTGCTCCATACTGCCACTCAGTGGGATTCCTCGGGAGTAACGCAGAAAGTCATTTTGTGTAACAAACTATTACAATTTACAATCCAATGTATTTCTTGTATAGTATTCATTGATTACTCTTCTGCGATCTCTTGGTTAGACAACAGTGAAATTTCTAGGTTTTACAACGTGATATCAATATAGTGTCAGTTCTCACTCCTTGTACAACCAACTTCATAATCTGATGTATATATCTCTTGCATTCAATGTAACTGCTCTTACAGTTGCTATATCATACTTTTATATGGTTGAGTACATATATAATGAAATGAAGCCACCTTCTATACAACTATAGTAAAAAGGAGCTCCATACTGCCACTCAGTGGGATTCCTCGGGAGTAACGCAGAAAGTCATTTTGTGTAACAAACTATTACAATATATAATTTCTTGTATACTATTCATTGATTACTCTTTTCAATGATCTGTTGGTTACAGGATAGTGATATTTCTAGGTTTTAAAAAGTGATATCAGTACAGTGTCAGTTATCACTCCTTGTACAACCAACTTCAAAATCTGATGAATGTATGTCTTGCATTCAATGTAATTGCTCTTACAGTTGATATAACATGCTATTGCAAGATTGAGTACATATACAATGAAATGAAGCCACGTTCTATACAGCTAGAGGAAAAAGGTGCTCCATACTGCCACTCAGTGGGATTCCTCGGGAGTAACGCAGAAAGTCATTTTGTGTAACAAACTATTACAATTTACAATCCAATGTATTTCTTGTATAGTATTCATTGATTACTCTTCTGCGATCTCTTGGTTAGACAACAGTGAAATTTCTAGGTTTTACAACGTGATATCAATACAGTGTCAGTAATCACTCCATGTACAACCAACTTCAAAATCTGATGAATGTATCTCTTGCATTCAGTGTAACTGCTCTTACAGTTGCTATATCATGCTTTTATATGGTTGAGTACATATATAATGAAATGAAGCCACCTTCTATACAACTATAGTAAATAGGAGCTCCATACTGCCACTCAGTGGGATTCCTCGGGAGTAACGCAGAAAGTCATTTTGTGTAACAAACTATTACAATATATAATTTCTTGTATACTATTCATTGATTACTCTTTTCAATGATCTGTTGGTTACAGGATAGTGATATTTCTAGGTTTTACAAAGTGATATCAGTACAGTGTCAGTTATCACTCCTTGTACAAACAACTTCAAAATCTGATGAATGTATCTCTGGCATTCAATGTAACTGCTCTTACAGTTGCTATATCATGCTTTTATATGGTTGAGTACATATACAATGAAATGAAGCCACCTTCTATACAACTATAGCAAAAAGGTGCTCCATACTGCCACTCAGTGGGATTCCTCGGGAGTAACGCAGAAAGTCATTTTGTGTAACAAACTATTACAATTTACAATCCAATGTATTTCTTGTATAGTATTCATTGATTACTCTTCTGTGAACTCTTGGTTAGACAACAGTGAAATTTCTACGTTTTACAAAGTAATATCAGTACAGTGTCAGTTATCACTCCTTGTACAACCAACTTCAAAATCTGATGAATGTATCTCTTCCATTCAATGTAATTGCTCTTGCAGTTGATATATCTTGATTTTATATGGTTGAGTACATATACAATAAAATGAAGCCACTTTCTATACAGCTGGAGGAAAAAGGTGCTCCATACTGCCACTCAGTGGGATTCCTCGGGAGTAACGCAGAAAGTCATTTTGTGTAACAAACTATTACAATATATAATTTCTTGTATAGTATTCATTGATTACTCTTCTGCGATCTCTTGGTTAGACAACAGTGAAATTTCTAGGTTTTACAACGTGATGTCAATACAGTGTCAGTAATCACTCCTTGTACAACCAACTTCAAAATCTGATGAATGTATCTCTGGCATTCAATGTAACTGCTCTTACAGTTGGTATATCATGCTTTTATATGGTTGAGTACATATACAATGAAATGAAGCCACCTTCTATAGAACTATAGTAAAAAGGAGCTCCATACTGCCACTCAGTGGGATTCCTCGAGAGTAACGCAGAAAGTCATTTTGTGTAACAAACTATTCCAATATATAATTTCTTGTATAGTATTCATTGATTACTCTTCTGTGAACTCTTGGTTAGACAACAGTGATATTTTACGTTTTACAAAGTGATATCAGTACAGTGTCAGTTATCACTCCTTGTACAACCAACTTCAAAATCTGATGAATGTATCTCTTGCATTCAATATAATTGCTCTTACAGTTGATATATCTTGATTTTATATGGTTGAGTACTTATACAATTAAATGAAGCCACCTTCTATACAACTACAGTAAAAAGGTGCTCCATACTGCCACTCAGTGGGATTCCTCGGGAGTAACGCAGAAAGTCATTTTGTGTAACAAACTATTACAATTTACAATCCAATGTATTTCTTGTATAGTATTGATTGATTACTCTTCTGCGATCTCTTGGTTAGACAACAGTGAAATTTCTAGCTTTTACAAAGTGATATCAATACACTGTCAGTTATCACTCCCTGTACAACCAACTTCAAAATCTGATGAATGTATCTCTTGCATTCAATGTAATTGCTCTTAAAGTTGATATATCATGCTTTTACATGATTGAGTACATATATGATATAATGAAGCCACCTTCTATACAGCTGGAGGAAAAAGGTGCTCCATACTGCCACTCAGTGGGATTCCTCGCGAGGAACGCAGAAAGTCATTTTGTGTAAGAAACTATTACAATTTACAATCCAATGTATTTCTTGTATAGTATTCATTGATTACTCTTCTGTGATCTCTTGGTTAGACAACAGTGAAATTTCTAGGTTTTACAAAGTGATATCAATACAGTGTCAGTTATCACTCCTTGTACAACCAACTTCAAAATCTGATGAATGTATCTCTTGCATTCAATGTAACTGCTCTTACAGTTGCTATATCATGCTTTTATATGGTTGAGTACATATACAATGAACTGAAGCCACCTTCAATACACCTATAGAAAAAAGGTGCTCCATACTGCCACTCAGTGGGATTCCTCTGGAGAAACGCAGAAAGTCATTTTGTGTAACAAACTATTACAATATACAATTTCGTGTATAGTATTCATTGATTACTCTTTTCAATGATCTGTTGGTTACAGGATAGTGATATTTCTTGGTTTTACAATGTGATATCAGTACGGTATCAGTTATCACTCCTTGTACAACCAAATGCACAATCTGATGAAGGTATGTCTTGCATTCAATGTAATTGCTCTTACATTTGATATATCTTTCTTTTATATGGTTTAGTACATATACAATGAAATGAACCCACCTTCTATACAGCTAGAGGAAAAAGGTGCTCCATACTGCCACTCAGTAGGATTCCTCGGGAGTAACGCAGAAAGTCATTTTGTATAACAAACTATTACAATATACAATTTCTTGTATAGTATTCATTGATTACACTTTTCAATGATCTGTTGGTTACAGGATAGTGATATTTCTAGGTTTTACAAAGTGATATCAGTACATTGTTAGTTATAACTCCTTGTACAACCAATTTCAAATCTGATGAATGTATGTGTTGCATTCAATGTAACTGCTCTTACATTTGCTATATCATGCTTTTACATGATTGAGTAAATATACAAAGAAATGAAGCTACCTTCTATACAGCTAGAGGAAAAAGGTGCTCCATACTGCCACTCAGTGGGATTCCTCGGGAGTAACGCAGAAAGTCATTTTGTGTAACAAACTATTACCATATACAATTTCTTGTATAGTATTAATTGATTACTCTTTTCAATGATCTGTTGGTTACAGGATAGTGATATTTCTAGTTTTTACAAAGTGATATCAGTGCAGTGTCAGATATGACTCCTTGTGCAACCAACTTCAAAATCTGATGAATGTATGTCTTGCATTCAGTGTAATTGCTCTTAATGTTAATATATCATGCTTTTACATGATTGAGTACATATATAATGAAATGAAGCCACCTTCTATACACCTGGAGAAAAAGGTGCTCCATACTGCCACTCAGTGGGATTCCCCGGGGGTAACACAGAAAGTCATTTTGTGTAAGAAACTATTACAATTTACAATCCAATGTATTTCTTGTATAGTATTCATTGATTACTCTTCTGTGATATCTTGGTTAAACAACAGTGAAATTTCGACGTTTTACAAAGTGATATCAATACAGTGTCAGTTATCACTCCTTCTACAACCAACTTCAAAATCTGATGAATGTATTTCTTGCATTCAGTGTAACTGCTCTTACCGTTGGTATATCATGCTTTTATATGGTTGAGTACATATACAATGAAATGAAGCCACCTTCTATACAACTATAGTAAAAAGGTGCTCCATACTGCCACTCAGTGGGATTCCTCGGGAGTAACGCAGAAAGTCATTTTGTGTAACAAACTATTACCATATACAATTTCTTGTATAGTATTCATTGATTACTCTTTTCAATGATCTGTTGGTTACAGGATAGTGATATTTCTAGGTTTTACAATGTGATATCAGTGCAGTGTCAGATATCACTCCTTATACAACCAACGTCAAAATCTGATGAATGTATTTCTTGCATTCAATGTAATTGCTCAGAGAGTTGATATATCATGCTTTTACATGATTGAGTACATATACAATGAAATGAAGCCACCTTCTATATAGCTAGAGGAAAAAGGTGCTCCATACTGCCACTCAGTGGGATTCCTCGGAGTAACGCAGAAAGTCATTTTGTGTAATAAACTATTACAATTTACAATCCAATGTATTTCTTGTATAGTATTCATTGATTACTCTTCTGTGATCTCTTGGTTAGACAAAAGTGAAATTTCTGGTTTTACAAAGTGATATCAGTACAGTGTCAGTTATCACTCCTTGTACAACCAACTTCGAAATCTGATGAATGTATGTCTTGCATTCAGTGTAATTGCTCTTAATGTTGATATATCATGCTTTTACATGATTGAGTAGATATATAATGAAATGAAGCCACCTTCTATACACCTGGAGAGAATGGTGCTCCATACTGCCACTCAGTGGGATTCCCCGGGGGTAACACAGAAAGTCATTTTGTGTAACAAACTATTACAATTTACAATGCAATGTATTTCTTGTATAGTATTCAGTGATTACTCTTCTGTGATCTCTTGGTTAGACAACAGTGAAATTTCTACGTTTTACAAAGTGATATCAATACAGTGTCAGTTATCACTCCTTGTACAACCATCTTCAAAATCTGATGAATGTATGTCTTGCATTCAATGTAACTGCTCTTACAGTTGCTATATCATGCTTTTATATGGTTGAGTACATATACAATGAAATGAAGCCACCTTCTATACAACTATAGTAAAAAGGTGCTCCATACTGCCACTCAGTGGGATTCCTCGGGAGTAACGCAGAAAGTCATCTTGTGTAACAAACTATTACAATATACAATTTCTTGTATAGTATTCATTGATTACTCTTTTCAATCATCTGTTGGTTACAGGATAGTGATATTTCTAGGTTTTACAAAGTGATATCAGTACAGTGTCGGTTATCACTCCTTGTACAACCAACTTCAAAATCTGATGAATGTATCTCTTCCATTCAATGTAATTGCTCTTACCGTTAATATATCATGCTTTTACATGATTGAGTACATATACAATGAAATGAAGCCACCTTCTATACAGCTAGAGGAAAAAGGTGCTCCATACTGCCACTCAGTAGGATTCCTCGGGAGTAACAGAGAAAATCATTTTGTGTAACAAACTATTACAATTTACAATCCAATGTATTTCATTGAATACTCTTCTGCGATGTCTTGGTTAGACAACAGTGAAATTTTAGCTTTTACAAAGTGATATCAATACACTGTCAGTTATCACTCCTTGTACAACCAACGTCAAAATCTGATGAATGTATGTCTTGCATTTAATGTAACTGCTCTTACCGTTGCTATATCATGCTTTTATATGGTTGAGTACATATACAATGAAATGAAGCCAGCTTCTATACAACTATAGTAAAAAGGTGCTCCATACTGCCACTCAGTGGGATTCCTCGGGAGTAACGCAGAAAGTCATTTTGTGTAACAAAGTATTACAATTTACAATCCAATGTATTTCTTGTATAGTATTCATTGATTACTCTTCTGTGATCTCTTGGTTAGACAACAGTGAAATTTCTACGTTTTACAAAGTGATATCAATACAGTGTCAGTTATCACTCCTTGTACAACCAACTTCAAAATCTGATGAATGTATCTCATGCATTCAATGTAATTGCTCTTACAGTTGATATATCTTGATTTTATATGGTTGAGTACATATACAATTAAATGAAGCCACCTTCTATACAGCTGGAGGAAAAAGGTGCTCCATACTGCCACTCAGTGGGATTCCTCGGGAGTAACGCAGAAAATTATTTTGTGTAACAAACTATTACAATTTACAATCCAATGTATTTCATTGAATACTCTTCTGCGATCTCTTGCTTAGACAACAGTGAAATTTCTAGCTTTTACAAAGTGATATCAATACACTGTCAGTTATCACTCCTTGTACAACCAACTTCAAAATCTGATGAATGTATCTCTTGCATTCAATGTAATTGCTCTTAAAGTTGATATATCATGCTTTTACATGATTGAGTACATATATGATATAATGAAGCCACCTTCTATACAGCTGGAGGAAAAAGGTGCTCCATACTGCCACTCAGTGGGATTCCTCGCGAGGAACGCAGAAAGTCATTTTGTGTAAGAAACTATTACAATTTTCAATCCAATGTAGTTCTTGTATAGTATTCATTGATTACTCTTCTGTGATCTCTTGGTTAGACAACAGTGAAATTTCTAGGTTTTACAAAGTGATATCAATACAGTGTCAGTTATCACTCCTTGTACAACCAACTTCAAAATCTGATGAATGTATCTCTTGCATTCAATGTAACTGCTCTTACAGTTGCTATATCATGCTTTTATATGGTTGAGTACATATACAATGAACTGAAGCCACCTTCAATACACCTATAGAAAAAAGGTGCTCCATACTGCCACTCAGTGGGATTCCTCTGGAGAAACGCAGAAAGTCATTTTGTGTAACAAACTATTACAATATACAATTTCGTGTATAGTATTCATTGATTACTCTTTTCAATGATCTGTTGGTTACAGGATAGTGATATTTCTAGGTTTTACAATGTGATATCAGTACGGTATCAGTTATCACTCCTTGTACAACCAAATGCACAATCTGATGAAGGTATGTCTTGCATTCAATGTAATTGCTCTTACATTTGATATATCTTTCTTTTATATGGTTTAGTACATATACAATGAAATGAACCCACCTTCTATACAGCTAGAGGAAAAAGGTGCTCCATACTGCCACTCAGTAGGATTCCTCGGGAGTAACGCAGAAAGTCATTTTGTATAACAAACTATTACAATATACAATTTCTTGTATAGTATTCATTGATTACACTTTTCAATGATCTGTTGGTTACAGGATAGTGATATTTCTAGGTTTTACAAAGTGATATCAGTACATTGTTAGTTATAACTCCTTGTACAACCAATTTGAAATCTGATGAATGTATGTGTTGCATTCAATGTAACTGCTCTTACATTTGCTATATCATGCTTTTACATGATTGAGTAAATATACAAAGAAATGAAGCTACCTTCTATACAGCTAGAGGAAAAAGGTGCTCCATACTGCCACTCAGTGGGATTCCTCGGGAGTAACGCAGAAAGTCATTTTGTGTAACAAACTATTACCATATACAATTTCTTGTATAGTATTAATTGATTACTCTTTTCAATGATCTGTTGGTTACAGGATAGTGATATTTCTAGTTTTTACAAAGTGATATCAGTGCAGTGTCAGATATGACTCCTTGTACAACCAACTTCAAAATCTGATGAATGTATGTCTTGCATTCAGTGTAATTGCTCTTAATGTTGATATATCATGCTTTTACATGATTGAGTACATATATAATGAAATGAAGCCACCTTCTATACACCTGGAGAAAAAGGTGCTCCATACTGCCACTCAGTGGGATTCCCCGGGGGTAACACAGAAAGTCATTTTGTATAACAAACTATTACAATTTACAATCCAATGTATTTCTTGTATAGTATTCATTGATTACTCTTCTGTGATCTCTTGGTTAGACAAAAGTGAAATTTCTGGTTTTACAAAGTGATATCAGTACAGTGTCAGTTATCACTCCTTGTACAACCAACTTCGAAATCTGATGAATGTATGTCTTGCATTCAGTGTAATTGCTCTTAATGTTGATATATCATGCTTTTACATGATTGAGTAGATATATAATGAAATGAAGCCACCTTCTATACACCTGGAGAGAATGGTGCTCCATACTGCCACTCAGTGGGATTCCCCGGGGGTAACACAGAAAGTCATTTTGTGTAACAAACTATTACAATTTACAATCCAATGTATTTCTTGTATAGTATTCAGTGATTACTCTTCTGTGATCTCTTGGTTAGACAACAGTGAAATTTCTACGTTTTACAAAGTGATATCAATACAGTGTCAGTTATCACTCCTTGTACAACCATCTTCAAAATCTGATGAATGTATCTTTTGCATTCAATGTAACTGCTCTTACAGTTGCTATATCATGCTTTCATATGGTTGAGTACATATACAATGAAATGAAGCCACCTTCTATACAACTATAGTAAAAAGGTGCTCCATACTGCCACTCAGTGTGATTCCTCGGGAGTAACGCAGAAAGTCATGTTGTGTAACAAACTATTACAATATACAATTTCTTGTATAGTATTCATTGATTACTCTTTTCAATCATCTGTTGGTTACAGGATAGTGATATTTCTGGGTTTTACAAAGTGATATCAGTACAGTGTCGGTTATCACTCCTTGTACAACCAACTTCAAAATCTGATGAATGTATCTCTTCCATTCAATGTAATTGCTCTTACCGTTAATATATCATGCTTTTACATGATTGAGTACATATACAATGAAATGAAGCCACCTTCTATACAGCTAGAGGAAAAAGGTGCTCCATACTGCCACTCAGTAGGATTCCTCGGGAGTAAAAGAGAAAATCATTTTGTGTAAAAAACTATTACAATTTACAATCCAATGTATTTCATTGAATACTCTTCTGCGATGTCTTGGTTAGACAACAGTGAAATTTTAGCTTTTACAAAGTGATATCAATACACTGTCAGTTATCACTCCTTGTACAACCAACGTCAAAATCTGATGAATGTATGTCTTGCATTTAATGTAACTGCTCTTACCGTTGCTATATCATGCTTTTATATGGTTGAGTACATATACAATGAAATGAAGCCAGCTTCTATACAACTATAGTAAAAAGGTGCTCCATACTGCCACTCAGTGGGATTCCTTGGGAGTAACGCAGAAAGTCATTTTGTGTAACAAAGTATTACAATTTACAATCCAATGTATTTCTTGTATAGTATTCATTGATTACTCTTCTGTGATCTCTTGGTTAGACAACAGTGAAATTTCTACGTTTTACAAAGTGATATCAATACAGTGTCAGTTATCACTCCTTGTACAACCAACTTCAAAATCTGATGAATGTATCTCATGCATTCAATGTAATTGCTCTTACAGTTGATATATCTTGATTTTATATGGTTGAGTACATATACAATTAAATGAAGCCACCTTCTATACAGCTGGAGGAAAAAGGTGCTCCATACTGCCACTCAGTGGGATTCCTCGGGAGTAACGCAGAAAATTATTTTGTGTAACAAACTATTACAATTTACAATCCAATGTATTTCATTGAATACTCTTCTGCGATCTTTTGGTTAGACAACAGTGAAATTTCTAGCTTTTACAAAGTGATATCAATACACTGTCAGTTATCACTCCTTGTACAACCAACTTCAAAATCTGATGAATGTATCTCTTGCATTCAATGTAATTGCTCTTAAAGTTGATATATCATGCTTTTACATGATTGAGTACATATATGATATAATGAAGCCACCTTCTATACAGCTGGAGGAAAAAGGTGCTCCATACTGCCACTCAGTGGGATTCCTCGCGAGGAACGCAGAAAGTCATTTTGTGTAAGAAACTATTACAATTTTCAATCCAATGTAGTTTTTGTATAGTATTCATTGATTACTCTTCTGTGATCTCTTGGTTAGACAACAGTGAAATTTCTAGGTTTTACAAAGTGATATCAATACAGTGTCAGTTATCACTCCTTGTACAACCAACTTCAAAATCTGATGAATGTATCTCTTGCATTCAATGTAACTGCTCTTACAGTTGCTATATCATGCTTTTATATGGTTGAGTACATATACAATGAACTGAAGCCACCTTCAATACACCTATAGAAAAAAGGTGCTCCATAATGCCACTCAGTGGGATTCCTCTGGAGAAACGCAGAAAGTCATTTTGTGTAACAAACTATTACAATATACAATTTCGTGTATAGTATTCATTGATTACTCTTTTCAATGATCTGTTGGTTACAGGATAGTGATATTTCTAGGTTTTACAATGTGATATCAGTACGGTATCAGTTATCACTCCTTGTACAACCAAATGCACAATCTGATGAAGGTATGTCTTGCATTCAATGTAATTGCTCTTACATTTGATATATCTTTCTTTTATATGGTTTAGTACATATACAATGAAATGAACCCACCTTCTATACAGCTAGAGGAAAAAGGTGCTCCATACTGCCACTCAGTAGGATTCCTCGGGAGTAACGCAGAAAGTCATTTTGTATAACAAACTATTACAATATACAGTTTCTTGTATAGTATTCATTGATTACACTTTTCAATGATCTGTTGGTTACAGGATAGTGATATTTCTAGGTTTTACAAAGTGATATCAGTACATTGTTAGTTATAACTCCTTGTACAACCAATTTCAAATCTGATGAATGTATGTGTTGCATTCAATGTAACTGCTCTTACATTTGCTATATCATGCTTTTACATGATTGAGTAAATATACAAAGAAATGAAGCTACCTTCTATACAGCTAGAGGAAAAAGGTGCTCCATACTGCCACTCAGTGGGATTCCTCGGGAGTAACGCAGAAAGTCATTTTGTGTAACAAACTATTACCATATACAATTTCTTGTATAGTATTAATTGATTACTCTTTTCAATGATCTGTTGGTTACAGGATAGTGATATTTCTAGTTTTTACAAAGTGATATCAGTGCAGTGTCAGATATGACTCCTTGTACAACCAACTTCAAAATCTGATGAATGTATGTCTTGCATTCAGTGTAATTGCTCTTAATGTTAATATATCATGCTTTTACATGATTGAGTACATATATAATGAAATGAAGCCACCTTCTATACACCTGGAGAAAAAGGTGCTCCATACTGCCACTCAGTGGGATTCCCCGGGGGTAACACAGAAAGTCATTTTGTGTAACAAACTATTACAATTTACAATCCAATGTATTTCTTGTATAGTATTCATTGATTACTCTTCTGTGATATCTTGGTTAAACAACAGTGAAATTTCGACGTTTTACAAAGTGATATCAATACAGTGTCAGTTATCACTCCTTCTACAACCAACTTCAAAATCTGATGAATGTATTTCTTGCATTCAGTGTAACTGCTCTTACCGTTGGTATATCATGCTTTTATATGGTTGAGTACATATACAATGAAATGAAGCCACCTTCTATACAACTATAGTAAAAAGGTGCTCCATACTGCCACTCAGTGGGATTCCTCGGGAGTAACGCAGAAAGTCATTTTGTGTAACAAACTATTACCATATACAATTTCTTGTATAGTATTCATTGATTACTCTTTTCAATGATCTGTTGGTTACAGGATAGTGATATTTCTAGGTTTTACAATGTGATATCAGTGCAGTGTCAGATATCACTCCTTGTACAACCAACGTCAAAATCTGATGAATGTATTTCTTGCATTCAATGTAATTGCTCAGAGAGTTGATATGTCATGCTTTTACATGATTGAGTACATATACAATGAAATGAAGCCACCTTCTATATAGCTAGAGGAAAAAGGTGCTCCATACTGCCACTCAGTGGGATTCCTCGGAGTAACGCAGAAAGTCATTTTGTGTAATAAACTATTACAATTTACAATCCAATGTATTTCTTGTATAGTATTCATTGATTACTCTTCTGTGATCTCTTGGTTAGACAAAAGTGAAATTTCTGGTTTTACAAAGTGATATCAGTACAGTGTCAGTTATCACTCCTTGTACAACCAACTTCAAAATCTGATGAATGTATCTCTTGCATTCAGTGTAATTGCTCTTAATGTTGATATATCATGCTTTTACATGATTGAGTAGATATATAATGAAATGAAGCCACCGTCTATACACCTGGAGAGAAAGGTGCTCCATACTGCCACTCAGTGGGATTCCCCGGGGGTAACACAGAAAGTCATTTTGTGTAACAAACTATTACAATTTACAATCCAATGTATTTCTTGTATAGTATTCAGTGATTACTCTTCTGTGATCTCTTGGTTAGACAACAGTGAAATTTCTACGTTTTACAAAGTGATATCAATACAGTGTCAGTTATCACTCCTTGTACAACCATCTTCAAAATCTGATGAATGTATGTCTTGCATTCAATGTAACTGCTCTTACAGTTGCTATATCATGCTTTTATATGGTTGAGTACATATACAATGAAATGAAGCCACCTTCTATACAACTATAGTAAAAAGGTGCTCCATACTGCAACTCAGTGGGATTCCTCGGGAGTAACGCAGAAAGTCATCTTGTGTAACAAACTATTACAATATACAATTTCTTGTATAGTATTCATTGATTACTCTTTTCAATCATCTGTTGGTTACAGGATAGTGATATTTCTAGGTTTTACAAAGTGATATCAGTACAGTGTCGGTTATCACTCCTTGTACAACCAACTTCAAAATCTGATGAATGTATCTCTTCCATTCAATGTAATTGCTCTTACCGTTAATATATCATGCTTTTACATGATTGAGTACATATACAATGAAATGAAGCCACCTTCTATACAGCTAGAGGAAAAAGGTGCTCCATACTGCCACTCAGTAGGATTCCTCGGGAGTAACAGAGAAAATCATTTTGTGTAACAAACTATTACAATTTACAATCCAATGTATTTCATTGAATACTCTTCTGCAATGTCTTGGTTAGACAACAGTGAAATTTTAGCTTTTACAAAGTGATATCAATACACTTTCAGTTATCACTCCTTGTACAACCAACTTCAATATCTGATGAATGTATGTCTTGCATTTAATGTAACTGCTCTTACCATTGCTATATCATGCTTTTATATGGTTGAGTACATATACAATGAAATGAAGCCAGCTTCTATACAACTATAGTAAAAAGGTGCTCCATACTGCCACTCAGTGGGATTCCTTGGGAGTAACGCAGAAAGTCATTTTGTGTAACAAAGTATTACAATTTACAATCCAATGTATTTCTTGTATAGTATTCATTGATTACTCTTCTGTGATCTCTTGGTTAGACAACACTGAAATTTCTACGTTTTACAAAGTGATATCAATACAGTGTCAGTTATCACTCCTTGTACAACCAACTTCAAAATCTGATGAATGTATCTCATGCATTCAATGTAATTGCTCTTACAGTTGATATATCTTGATTTTATATGGTTGAGTACATATACAATTAAATGAAGCCACCTTCTATTCAGCTGGAGGAAAAAGGTGCTCCATACTGCCACTCAGTGGGATTCCTCGGGAGTAACGCAGAAAATTATTTTGTGTTACAAACTATTACAATTTACAATCCAATGTATTTCTTGTATAGTATTCATAGATTACTCTTCTGTGATCTCTTGGTTAGACAAAAGTGAAATTTCTAGGTTTTACAAAGTGATATCAGTACAGTGTTAGTTATCACTCCTTGTATAACCAACTTCAAAATCTGATGAATGTATCTCTTGCATTCAATGTAATTGCTCTTAAAGTTGATATATCATGCTTTTACATGATTGAGTACATATATGATATAATGAAGCCACTTCTATACAGCTGGAGGAAAAAGGTGCTCCATACTGCCACTCAGTGGGATTCCTCGCGAGGAACGCAGAAAGTCATTTTGTGTAAGAAACTATTACAATTTTCAATCCAATGTATTTCTTGTATAGTATTCATTGATTACTCTTCTGTGATCTCTTGGTTAGACAACAGTGAAATTTCTACTTTTTACAAAGTGATATCAATACAGTGTCAGTTATCACTCCTTGTACAACCATCTTCAAAATCTGATGAATGTATGTCTTGCATTCAATGTAACTGCTCTTACAGTTGCTATATCATGCTTTTACATGATTGAGTACATATACAATGAAATGAAGCCACCTTCTATACAACTATAGTAAAAAGGTGCTCCATACTGCCACTCTGTGGGATTCCTCGGGAGTAACGCAGAAAGTCATTTTGTGTAACAAACTATTACAATATACAATTTCTTGTATAGTATTCATTAATTACTCTTTTCAATGATCTGTTGGTTACAGGATAGTGATATTTCTAGGTTTTACAAAGTGATATCAATGCAGTGTCAGTTATCACTCCTTGTACAACCAACTTCAAAATCTGATGAATGTATGTCTTGCATTCAATGTAACTGCTCTTACCATTGCTATATCATGCTTTTATATGGTTGAGTACATATTCAATGAAATGAAGCCATCTTCTATACAAATATAGTAAAAACGTGCTCCATACTGCCACTCAGTGGGATTCCTCGGGAGTAACGCAGAAGGTCATTTTCTGTAACAAAGTATTAGAATATATAATTTCTTGTATAGTATTCATTGATTACTCTTTTCAATGATCTGTTGGTTACAGGATAGTGATATTTCTAGGTTTTACAAAGTGATATCAGTACAGTGTCAGTTATCACTCCTTGTACAACCAACTTCAAAATCTGATGAATGTATCCCTTGCATTCAATGTAATTGCTCTTACTGTTGATATATCTTGCTTTTATATGACTAAGTACATATACAATTAAATGAAGCCACCTTCTATACAGCTAGAGGAAAAAGGTGCTCCATACTGCAACTCAGTGGGAATCCTCGGGAGTAACACAGAAAGTCTTTTTGTGTAATAAACTATTATAATTTACTATCCAATGTATCTCTTTTATAGTATTCATTGATTATTCTTCTGCGATCTCTTGGTTAGAGAACAGTGAAATTTCTAGGTTTTACAATGTGATATCAATACAGTGTCAGTTATCACTCTTTGTACAACCAACTTCAAAATCTGATGAATGTACGTCTTGCATTCAATGTAACTGCTCTTACAGTTGCTATATCATGCTTTTATATGGTTGAGTATATATACAATGAAATGAAGCCACCTTCTATACAGCTGGAGGAAAAAGGTGCTCCATACTCAGTGGGATTCCTCGGGAGTAACGCAGAAAGTCATGTTGTGTAAAAAACAATCTCATGAATTGCAACTGCTTTTACCGTTGCTATATCATGCTTTTTATGGTTGAGTACATATACAATGAAATGAAGCCACCCTCTATACAGCTAGAGGAAAAAGGTGCTCCATACTGCCATTCAGTGGGATTCCTCGGGAGTAACACAGAAAATCATTTTGTGTAACAAACTATTACAATTTACAATCCAATGTATTTCTTGTATAGTATTCATTGATTACTCTTGTGTGATCTCTTGGTTAGACAACAGTGAAATTTCTACGTTTTACAAAGTGATATCAATACAGTGTCAGTTATCACTCCTTGTACAACCAACTTCAAAATCTGATGAATGTATCCCTTGCATTCAATGTAATTGCTCTTACAGTTGATATATTTTGCTTTTATATGGTTTGGTACATATACAATTAAATGAAGCCACCTTCTGTACAGCTGGAGGAAAAAGGTGCTCCATAAAGCCACTCAGTGGGATTCCTCGGGAGTAACGCAGAAAATCATTTTGTGTAACAAACTATTACAATTTACAATCCAATGTATTTCTTGGATAGTATTCATTGATTACTCTTGTGTGATCTCTTGGTTAGACAACAGTGAAATTTCTACGTTTTACAAAGTGATATCAATACAGTGTCAGTTATCACTCCTTGTACAACCAACTTCACAATCTGATGAATGTGTCTCTTGCATTCAATGTAACTGCTTTTACCGTTGCTATATCATGCTTTTTATGGCTGCGTACATATACAATGAAATGAAGCCACCCTCTATACAGCTAGAGGAAAAAGGTGCTCCATACTGCCACTCAGTGGGATTCCTCGGGAGTAACGCAGAACGTCATTTTGTGTATCAAACTATTACAATTTACAATCCAATGTATTTCTTGTATAGTATTCATTGATTACTCTTGTGTGATCTCTTGGTTAGACAACAGTGAAATTTCTACGTTTTACAATGTGATATCAATACAGTGTCAGTTATCACTCCTTGTGCAACCAACTTCAAAATCTGATGAATGTATCTCTTGCATTCAATGTAATTGCTCAGACAGTTGATATATCATGCTTTTACATGATTGAGTACATATACAATGAAATGAAGCTACCTTCTATACAACTATAGTAAAAAGGTGCTCCATACTGCCACTCAGTGGGATTCCTCGGGAGTAACGTAGAAAGTCATTTTGTGTAACAAACTTTTACAATTTAGAATCCAATGTATTTCTTATATAGTATTCATTGATTACTCTTCTGCGATCTCTTGGTTAGACAACAGTGAAATTTCTAGGTTTTACAAAGTGATATCAATACAGTGTCAGTTATCACTCCTTGTACAACCAACTTCAAAATCTGATGAATGTATGTCTTGCATTCAATGTAACTGCTCTTACCGTTGGTATATCATGCTTTTATATGGTTCAGTACATATAGAATGAAATGAAGCCACCCTCTATACAGCTAGAGGAAAAAGGTGCTCCATACTGCCACTCAGTGGGATTCCTCGAATGTAACACAGAAAATCATTTTGTGTAACAAACTATTACAATTTAGAATCCAATGTATTTCTTGTATAGTATTCATTGATTACTCTTCTGCGATCTCTTGGTTAGACAACAGTGAAATTTCTAGGTTTTACAAAGTGATATCAATACAGTGTCAGTTATCACTCCTTGTGCAACCAACTTCAAAATCTGATGAATGTATGTCTTGCATTCAATGTAACTGCTCTTACCATTGCTATATCATGCTTTTATATGGTTGAGTACATATACAATGAAATGAAGCCATCTTCTATACCACTATAGTAAAAAGATGCTGTATACTGCCACTCAGTGTGATTCGTCGGGAGTAACGCAGAAAGTCATTTTGTGTAACAAACTATTACAATATATAATTTCTTGTATAGTATTCATAGATTACTCTTTTCAGTGATCTGTTGGTTACCGGATAGTGATATTTCTAGGTTTTACAAAGTGATATCAGTACAGTGTCAGTTATCACTCCTTGTACAACCCACTTCAAAATCTGATGAATGTATCTCTTGCATTCAATGTAACTGCTCTTACAGTTGCTATATCATGCTTTTATATGGTTGAGTAAATATACAATGAAATGAAGCCATCTTCTATACAACTATAGTAAAAACGTGCTCCATACTGCCACTCAGTGGGATTCCTCGGGAGTAACACAGAAAGTTATTTTGTGTAACAAACTATTACAATATACAATTTCTTGCATAGTATTCATTGATTACTCTGTTCAATGATCTGGTGGTTACAGGATAGTGATATTTCTAGGTTTTACAAAGTGATATCAGTACAGTGTCAGTTATCACTCCTTGTACAACCAACTTCACAAGCTGATGAATGTATGTTTTGCATTCAATGTAATTGCTCTTACAGTTGATATATCTTGCTTTTATATGATTGAGTACATATACAATTAAATGAAGCCACCTTCTATACAGCTAGAGGAAAAAGGTGCTCCATACTGCCACTCAGTGGGTTTCCTCGGGAGTAATGCAGAAAGTCATTTTGTGTAACAAACTATTACAATATACAATTTCTTGTATAGTATTCATTGATTACATAGCAAAATATCAAACTTTCAACTCCAACAATTTAAAATAATGAACCGGTGGTATTTAACAGCTGAGCGCCTTTTTAAATGCAGATTTAAATCGACCCCCTCGTGCTGGAAACAATGCCAACAGGTTGGGTCTTTAGTTCACTGTTGGTGGGCTTGCCCCAAAATAAACGTATTTTGGAAATCTGTAATATTGGAAATCAAGACGGTTATTGGTGTGGAAATACCAAATACTCCAGAATCCTTGTTGTTGAATCTTTGGCCAGATTCGCTTGCCTCTAATCAAACATTGGAAATTGTTGCTCTGATGTTGTTAGCAGCAAAAAATCTTATTGCTTCCAACTGGAAAACCATAAAAATTCCTACTTTGGGTCAGTGGATATCCAAACTTTGGGATGTGATGGTATCTGATAAACTTGCACTCCAACTTACCCTGGCTGACAATCCACATCAAACAAACACTTTTGAAAAGAAATGGTTCAGCTTTATTAATTATATTGCTACCCACCAACCGCATAAATATTGTATCCCGGATAAATAAAATTCTGAGATACTAAGTTTTTTGTATGAGTCATGATGAGTTACTGTTAGATGTTTAAAAGTTTTTTATTAGGGTTAGTTAGATTGTTAAATTTTGAATTATTGTTAAATGTATTTTAATTACAGTGTTGGACTGTCATTTACCAATCTTATACTGTATTGAGATTCAAAGTTTGTAAGAGTGACAATTATCTTTATTGTACTGTTCAATGCTGTGTTGTTGTTGTGTTGCTGTTGTTTTTTTTATTATAAAAAATAATTAAAATTGTTAATTGCAAAAAAAAAAAATGGCCACCTGCAAAGATCACAGTGATCACCAGGGCCTAACCCAAATGGCTGCCCACAGCCCCCTAGAATGCCAGGGAGACTATGCCCAATATCAGGGCTTTCAAAAAGATGGCCTCAAATGGCAAAATTAACTTTACAAATGGCAGCAACTGGAGGGAGGGGGAATACCGCAAACAACCACCACCCAGCCACCTAACTGGCTGCCACCTCTGCCGAAAGACTGATAGGGGGGCTGACTTAACTAAAAATTAAGATGCACACTCCCCTCAGTTGCACCCCTGGGGCTTTAATAGATGGTGGGGGAACCCGGCGGCACAAGCCGCAGCCGCCTTAACACTAATTACCGGGGGGGCAATCAAAAGATGCCAAAGAGAGACACAGCTCCCCGCTGCAGCTCGGGCCGCCGGGAACGCCGGGAACGCCGCCCAGCCCCCCAAAACGCCGCTGCCACCCACGCAAAGGAGCCGCCGTCCCAGGCAAGCTCCTCGCCGCCATTCCCACTGCCGCCGTAAACAAGGGAGCCACGCTCCCAGGAACCGTCGCCGCCACTTGCCCCTCAAACACAACGCCGCCCCAAACACCAGCTTCCAAAACAAGCCCGCAGCAACAAACTACTGGGGGGGTGGAAGCTCCAGCCCACCCCTCAGAGCGTAAAGAGGCAGCTGATAGGCTGTCCCCAACACCGCCACCCAACGCCTGCCGAATTCACCCGCCGCCCCAGAAGAGCAGCAGCCGCTGTTCACAAAGGGGGGGGGGTACCACGAGAAGCCGCGCTTTTCAACGGGGGGCGGGGCGAGAAGCCGCGTTTTGACAACAGGGGGGACCAGCCGTCGCCGCCTCTCGTCCACTGAAGCCGCTGACCCAATCCAGCCGCCACAGTCCTCTGGGCTCCAGCAGCAGGCCCAAGGACGAAGAGACGCTCCGCGTGCTCTGCTAAGCAAGAGCACGTGGAGCAACGGCCATGGCGGGAGCGGGGCGCAGGCTCTTATAGAGCAAGCCCCGCCCCCACCTGCTCTGAGACGCGCGGCAGCGCGTTAGTTGCTGCCTCGCATCCATCGAGGCGGCAAAGCAGCCCCCGGGAGCCATGGCTTTGCCAGGCGCCCGGGAGCTCAGTTATTGCTCTTACAGTTGATATATCATGCTTTTATATGGTTGAGTACATAGACAATGAAATGAAGCCACCTTCTATACAGCTAGAGGAAAGAGGTGCCCCAGAATGCCGCTCAGTGGTATGCCTCGAGAGTAACGCCGAAAGTCATTTTTTGTAACAAAGTATTACAATTTACAATCCAATGTATTTCTTTTATTGTATTCATTGATTACTCTTTTCTATGATCTGTTGGTAACATGAAAGTGATATTTCTAGGTTTTACAAAGAGATATTAATACAGTGTCAGTTATCACTCCTTGTACAACCAACTTCAAAATCTGATGAATGTATGTCTTGCATTCAATGTTATTGCTCTTACAGTTGATATATCATGCTTTTATATGGTTGAGTACATATACAATGAAATGAAGCCACCTTCTATATAGCTAGAGAAAAAAGGTGCCCCATACTGCCACTCAGTGGAATTTCTCGGGAGTAACACCAAAAGTCATTTTTTGTAACAAACTATTACAATTTACAATCCAATCTATTTCTTGTATAGTATTCATTGATTACTCTTCTGTCATCTCTTGGTTAGATGAAAGTGAAATTTCTAGGTTTTACAAAGTGATATCAATACAGTTTCTGTATTGGTTCAATGTTATTGCTCTTACAGTTGATATATCATGCTTTTAGTAATGCCGAAAGTCATTTTTTGTAACAAACTAGTGTTTGTGTATGGTATCACTAACAAGGGGTTTTTGTAGGGTTAGGGTTAGGGTTAGGGCTAGAGTTAGGGCAAGGGTTAGGATTAGGGTTACTGTTTGGGTTAGTGTTAGTTTTAGGGTTAGGGGTAGGGGTAGGGATAGGTCTCGGGCTCAGGCTAGTTTTAGGGTAAGTGTTAGGATTAGGGCTTGGGTTAGTGTTAGCGTTAGGTCTAGGACTATGGCTAGGGTTAGATTTAGGGTTTTTGTTAAGTTGGGTTAATTTTAGGGTTAGGCCTTGGGTTTGGGCTTGGGGTATGTGTCGGGTTAGGGTTAGGGTCAGGTTTAGGTCAAGGGTTAGGATTAGGGTTACTTTTAGGGTTAGTGTTAGGGCTCAGGCTAAGTTTAGGTCTGGGGCTTGGACTAGTGTTTGGGTTTGTTTTAGGGTTGGTTTAGTGTTAGAGCTAGGGCTAGGGCTACTGCTATAATTGGGGTTAGGATTAGGGTAGGGGTAGGGCTAAGTTTAGGGTTAGGGTTAGGTTTTGTGTAGGGTTACTGGTAGGATGAAAGTTAGGGTTAGGGTTAGGGTTAGAGTTAGGGCTAGGGTTAGGGTCAGGACTAGCTGTATGGCTAGGATTAGGGTTATTGCTAGGTCTAGTATTAGGTTTAGGGCTAGGGTTAGTGTTAGGGTTTTTGTTAGGGCTAAAGTTAGGGCTAGTGTTAAGGTAAGCATTAGGGCTAGAGTTAGGGTTAGGTTTAGGCTTAGGGTTAGGCCTAGGGCTTTGACAAGGGTTAGGGTTAGGGCAAGGGTTAGGGTTAGGGTTAGGTTTTGTGCAGGGTCAGGGTTAGAGTTAGGTCTAGGGTTAGGGTTAGCGCTAGGACTAGGTTTATGGCTTGGATTAGGGTTAGGGTTAGGGTTAGGGCTAGGGCTAGGGTTAGCGCTAGGGTTAGGGTTAGGGTTAGGGTTAGGGCTAGGGTTAGTGTTAGGGTTTGGGTTAGGGCTAGGGTTGGATTAGGTTTAGGGCGAGGTCTAGGGTTAGTTTTAGTTTTAGGGTTAGGGTTAGGGCTAGGGCTAAGGTTAGGTCTGGGGCTTGGGCTAGTGTTTGGGTTTGTTTTCGGTTTACTGTTAGAGCTAGGGCTACTGCTATAATTAAGGTTAGGGTTAGGGCTAGGGCTAATTAAGGTTAGGGTTAGGATTATGTTTTGGGTAGGGTTAGTGTTAGGGCTAATGGTTGGGTTAGGGTTAAAGTTAGGGCCAGGGCTAGGGTTAGGGTTAGGGTAAGGGTAAGGGCTAGGACTAGATTTATGGCTAGTATTAGGTTTAGGTCAAGGGTTAGGTTTAGATCTAAGGCTAGGGTAAGGGCTAAGGCTAGGGTTACAAATTGGGCTAGGGTTAGGGTTTAGGCTAGGACTACGTTTAGTGTTAGGGTTTAGGTTAGGGTTAGGGCTAGGGTTAGGGTTAGGGTTAGGGTAAGAGCTAGGGCTAGGGGAGGGTTAGGTTTAGGGTTAGGGCTAAATCTTGGGTTAGGGTTAGGATTTGGGTTAGTGTTAGAGCTAGGATTAGGGCTTGTGTTAGGGCTAAAGATAGGTCTAGGGTAAATGTAAGGTTTTGGGTTCAGGTTAGGGCTAGAGTTAGAGTTAGGGTTAGGCCTAGGGTTAGGGCTAGGGTTAGGGTTAGGTTTTTGGCTAGGGCTAGGGTTATGGCTAGGGCTAGGGTTATAGTAAGGGCTAGGGTTAGGATTAAGGTTATGGTTAGGTTTAGGGTTTAGGCTAGGGTTAGGTTTTGGGTAACGACTAGATTTATGGTTAGGGTTTGGGTTAGGGTTTTGGTAAGGGTTAGGGCTAAAATTAGGTATAGGGTTGGGTTACGGTTAGGGGTAGGGTTAGGGTTAGGGCTACAGCTTGTGTTAGGGCTAGCTCTTTTTCTAGGGTTATGGTGTGGGCTAAAGTTAGGGAGATGGTTAGGCCTAGGGTTAAAGTTAGGGTTAGGGCTAGGGCTATGGTTAGGGCTAGGGCTGGGTTTAGGGTTTGTGTTAGGACTAAATTTAGGTCTATGGTAAAGGTAAGGGTTAGGACTCACGTTACAGCTAGGGTTAGGTTTAGGGTTCGGCCTACACTTAGGCCTAGGGTTAGGGTTAGGTTTATGACAAGGGCTAGGGTTAGATTTTGGGCTAGGGCTAGGGTTACGGTTTGGGTTAGGGTTAGGGCAAGGGCTAGGGCTGTAGTTAGGTTTAGGGTTTGGGTTAAGGTTAGGGGTAGGGTTACTGTTATTGTTAGGGCTAGGGCTAGAGCTTGTGCTAGGGTAAAAGATAGGGCTAGGGCTATGTCCAGGGTTAGGGTTAGCATTAGGGCTAGGGTTAGGGCAAGGGTTAGGATTACGTTTACTCTTAGGGTTATGGTTAGGTCTAGGGCTACATCTAGGCTTAGGGTTATGGTTTGGGGTAGGGCTAGGGCTACATCTCGTGCTGGCTTAGCGTTAGGGTTAGGATTAGGGTTTGGGTGAGAGTTAGGGCTAGGGCTAGGGTTAGGGTTAGGGGTAGGTTTAGGGCTGGGCCTAGGGCTATGTTTAGGGTTTGTGTGAGGGTTAGGGTTCATGTTAGAGCTAGGGCTAGGCCTAGGTCTAGTGTTAGGGTTAGGGTTAGGGCTAGGGCTTGTGCAAGGGATATGTATAGGGTTAGGGCTAGAGTTAGTGCAAGGGTTAGGATTAGGGTTTCTGTGAGGGTTAGTGTTAGTGTTAAGCTTAGGGCTAGGGGTACGGTTAGGTCTCGGGCTAGTTTTAGGGTTAGTGTAAGGGTTAGGGTTAGGGCTAGGGCTATGTCTAGGGTTAGGTTTAGGGTTTGGGTTAGGTGTTGGGTTAGTGTTAGGGCTGGGGTTTGGGCTAGGGGTATGTGTAAAGTTTGGGTTAGGTCTTGGGTTAGTGTTAGGGCAAGGGTTAGGATTAGGGTTACTGATAGGGTTATTGTTAGGGTTAGGGCTAGGGCTTGGGCTAGTGTTTGGGTTTGTGTTACGGTTGAGTTAGTGTTAGAGATAGGTCTAGGGATACTGCTATAATTAGGGTTAGGATTAGGGTTAGGGTTGGTGTTGCAGTTAGGATTGCGGTTAAGGTTAGGTTTGAGTTCAGGATAGGGTGAGGGTGGTGGTAAGGGTTAAGGTTGAAGTTCGGGTTTAGTTTCGTTTAATTTAAGTTTGGCAAGAGTAGATAATACTATATTGTAGTAGCTAACAAGTGGATAATATTGAATATAGCAAATTTTTTGCAGTTTAGAGGGTTAGGACTGACTCCTAATAGTAAGTGGATTGTGCTATTGGGAAAACTTTATATTAGCCGCAAATTAATCATTAGAAGATTGCAATAAGTTCTTTAACGTACAACTTTATATCTTGGAACTGAACAAGCAATTGTAGAGAATTACAGTGCAGATTTTAAAACACAAACCAAATATTGCTTTCTTACAAGAACCACATCTTAGGAAAGAAACAGACCCAGTGTTAGCAAACTCTTGGTACAATCAACAATTTACATCCCCAGGATCTTCTAAAACTAGGGGGACAGCTATATTGATTGCAGAAAAGGTTAACTTTGTAGCGAAGGATAGTTTGTTTAAAAGACCAACGCGGCAGGTATATTTTTTGTAAAAGGCACACTAGAAGGACAAACTATTAGATTAGGGACAATATATGCTCCAAATGCCAATCAGGTGCAATTTAGAAAGGAAACGTTAGAACTCCTAAGAATATTTCAGGAAGTTCTAGGGGGAGATTTTAATCACAGTTTAGACTTACAACTGGACAAGTCAAAACCAAAGAAGAAGAAAACATTAAATATGGATACTGAAACAGAACTTCAGAGGACACTAAGGGAATATCGACTTTTGGATAGCTGGAGGATAATGCATCCAAAAAGAATCAAACCTATTGCTCGTCCTGGTTTAATTCTTACATGCGAATCGATTTTATATTAACATCTCAAAAGTTGATTACGAAAACAATAGAGTCAGGTATAGAAATCAACGTTTTGTCGGATCATGCCAGACTCACTTCAAAGGGAAACGGACCGAGGAACGTTTCCCACGACCTGCCAGTTGTGGGCTGATCCCTGCCTGGAGGTGCCATCTGGGACAGGGAGCTATTCTGAATGACGCCTTCAAGAAATCCGAGCTGTCCCTTCTTGTCATGCGTGCCCTGCTTTTCTTCCTTACGAAATTAGCAACTGAGTCCAGAACCCAAAGTTGCCAACTCCAGGTTGGGAAATTCCTGGGGATTTTGTGGGTGGAGCCTGGAGAGGGTGGCATTTGGAGGAGGGAGGGACCTCGGCAGGGCATAATGTGGCCGACCAGTTCCCCTGGAGGGCCAGCAACAGAGCACAGAGTCTTTCCCTGATGCTGCCTCCTGGCTCTGGGATTCAGATGGTGACTGCCTCTGAATGAGGTTCCCTTCAGTCACCGTGACTAGTGGCCACTAATAGATCTACCCTCTGTGAATCTGTCTAATCCCGTGTCTATGCCTGTGGCCATCACTACATCCTCAGGCAGCGAATTCCACATTTTAATATCTTTTAATTTAATAAATAATTCATTCAATAATAAATCCCACATTTTAATAAAGAAGTATTTCCTTCTGCCTGTCCTGAAGCTACCACCCATTAGCTTAGCTGGACATTCAAATCACAAGGTTCTTCCAGCACCAAATGCCTTTCTTCCAAAAGTCAGGAGCCCCACATCCATCCCCCAAACAGCGAAAGCTGCAACTTATGGCTGAGAGAAGTGTGGAGATGGCCGACCAGCTATCTCATTGCAGAGCTCTTCAGCTCCAGATGAGGGACAACCCAACAGAACTGGGGCATAGTGGATGCAGCTGATTGATTCAACCAGAGGAGGGAGTTCCTAAGAGCATCCAAACATGCTGTGTTGCAAAGGTTTTCAGACTTGCATCCTAGAACCACAGAGTTAGAAGGGACCTCCAGGATCATCTAGTCCACAATGCAGGAATTTTACAAATACCTCCTTGCACACACACACCCAGTGACCCCTGCTCTGTGCCCAGAAGATGGCCACCCGCCCCCTCCAGGATCTCTGGCAAACTGGCCTGGAGGAAAATTGCTTCCCCAAAGTGGTGATCGGCATTCCCCTGGGTGTGTAAGAAAGGGCAACAAGAACTAAGCACTGAGGCAACCCTTCCTGCCCTCCCTCTCATGATCTGCCCAAGTTTGCAGAATCAGCATTGCTGTCAGATGACCATCTAGCCTCTGTTTGAAAACCTCCAAAGAAGGAGAGCCCACCACCTCTTGAGAAAGCCTGTTCCACTGAGGAAGTTCTTCCTAATCTTTAGCTGAAAATTCTTCTGAGGTAATTGATCATTCTGGTCTGACTTTCTGGGGCAACAGAAAACAACTCTGAACCCTCCTCTATATGACAGCCCCTTGAAGCCTCTCTGGTGTCTGAATTTTGTGGTCATGCCAGGTGCCAGAAGATCAGCCTTTCTGCCCACCCCCCAGCTCTTGAGAGCTAAAGGTGCTTCGGTCCTCGGTGCTGGTGAACCAGCAGAGGTTCCTACACACTGGCAGGATGTGAGCCAAAAAATCACAGGAGACAAAAAGCTAAAAGAAATTGTCATTGCAGCTGGAATTGGGCTGGAGACTTTGCATTTCAGGAGCTGCCTGTTAAAGGGGGGGGGGGGTGCCCGGATCAGGTTGGGACAGTCACTCTTAGGACAAATTGACACCCCCCCCTCCAGTCCCTCTGACAGCAAATGTTCCAAGGTGGGAACCCTCTGCCAAGTGCAAACCATACTGAGCAAGGGCCTTGCCCACCATCCTGGATCATGGGGCAGGTGCCACAATGGTCCTCAAGGGGAGCCATGGGCATTAATGCCATAGATGCAGCCAAGTCAAAGGCTACATCCTGAATTTCCAGGCTGTGATTATATAAAGAGGTATGCTGGCAAAGTTTCTCGTTTTGCCTGAAAACCTGCATTCTGATGAGATTTTTTTTTAAAAAAATGGAAGGACATTTTCCTGGGATTAGCGGGTGCATGACGTTCCCTTCCTTTGGTGAAACCATGACTTTCAAATATGCAGAGCAAAGTTGAGCTCCTTTAAGACCAACAAAGTTGTATTCTGGGTATAAGAAGTGTGCGTGCACATGAAAGCTTATAGCCAGAATTAAACTTCATTAATCTTAAAGGTGCCACTGGACTCAAAGTTTGTTCTGTCGCTTCAGACCAATATGGCTATCCACTTGTTGAATCTATCTATAAGGGTGTTTTTCGGATGGGCACTGAATCCCTGTGTTGCTGGAGGTGGGGGTGGAATTGTGCCAGAATTTAGCCACTGAAGATTTACGTGCTTCGGTCTTATACCTGAGAAAGGGAGCTTGGACTCCCAAATGCTGATAACCCTGAAAATCTTTTTGTCCTCTAAGATGCTCCTGAAATTGAATCAGGCTTGTAGATTGAGTGTTTCTGACTGAGCCTCCCAAATTATTGCAACAAACTTCCAAAATAACAAACCGAAGTCCGAGAAAACAAACGTTCAAGGTTTCTTTATTGTCATGGGGCCCTCATCCCTTTTCCCCTTCAGCCCTGAGTGTCAAAGAACCTCCGGCATGTACGGTTCTTAGTCTGTCACATCTCATTTCTTGGCCTCTGCGTACTTGTTGAGCAGCATAGCGACATTGGTGCGTCCAACCCGGATCCAGCCTTCTTCCTTCATGTGACACACTGGGAGACACCACACCATCAGTGTAAAATGTGCAAAAGTAAAGCCGGCTCTCACAAAGCAGCCACATGCTTACAGGACTGAGATGGGCGACATTGAAAGAGCCAGGGCAGTTCAAGGGCAGAGGCCAGGAAAACTTACTGTTCACAACATCTCCACAGTAGGAGTCACGGTGGGTGGCTTAAGAGATGGCCTGCCTGCCCAGGTCGTAGGCCTCTTCAATGCTGAGGACGGGTTGGTATCCGCTGTCCAGCACCCCGTAAGCATAAGAGTTTCCACTTCCTGTGGAAAAGACGGGGCCTGACAGGCATACGCCGTCGTCGTCTATGTAGTAAAGGCCTGGTCCCTGCAGACGAAGGAAAGGGAATGCTGTAACTTTAGTGCCCAGTAAACCGTGCCCCCCCAGTAGACTGTGCCCCCTTTCTTGCTTCGCCAGTCTTCTCCTCAAAAGCTAAGAAGTCATTTCATTCTCCCTCAACCCCTTAATCCAGTAATATCCCTCCTTTATATCATTCTTTCCACATTCTTGAAGAGAGACCCTGGATTCCTAGCCTTCCACGATCTCTCAGTCAATTTTAAGCATCCTAAAAACATATGTCTACAAGGGCTATGGCCTGGCAGACAAGTATATTGCAGTCCTCTCCTGTATACCAGTGAAATGTGCAGAACTAGAACAGGCCCACACCAAAAACAGCAATGTGCTCCTGGGCTTAGAGATGAACCCCAGCCGTTTCCCCAAATTTCCTTTTAGAAGCATCCCAACACCAAGTTATACTCTTGTGTCTCACCTGAGGCCAGGAAGGAATTTTCACCCTCTGTCTTATTGTTAATGACCTAGTACATTCCTTTGAAGAACAAAGTTTGGCTCGCTTGCTCAAGCAGTCTCTGGCTCCCTCCTCTGCAGCTCTTTTCTGCGCCTCACCCACGCCACCCTGCTTGTGTGACATGTTATGGGTTGGGTCACACTTTTCCGGGGGTCAGGCCCCCAAACAAGAACTGCCCTCCTCTGTGGGGCCGGGGTTCTTCCCTTCAGTAGCTGCATCTCTGCTGTCGGCAGCTCCTCCTGACAAAAGGCCGCCCCTGTTGGATTTCGGCCTACCACACAGCTATTAACTGCATGAAGCTTCTGCCTACAAGGGGATGGGAATGTCCTGGGAAGAGAGGGTGCCTATGTGGGATCTGGGGTTGCCCTTATAAGGGGGAGCCCCTTGCTCATCTTAAGGCCCTAAAATGCCCAATCTAACCAGTCTCGGGGGGGAGCAAGCGAAGGGCCTCAGTCTCCCCACGGTCTCCCCCCACCAGCTGCTCACTGCAGCAGCAGAACACCCAACACCCTTTATGGTGACCCATGTTTTGAGCATCATTCCGCTCACATGCTCCTCCCTCCATGTCCAGCAGACCCCCTCCCCCCATGAGGCCGGCACCTTTTTGTCCCAGCCACAAAGCATGCTGCCCATGGAAAGGCCCATCCCCCCCAACAGCATGTTGACCAGGAGCTTGGAGGCCACCGAGACGCTACTCCATTTCTTGTTGTACAGGTAATAGAGCCTGGAGGAGGGAGAGTGCAGCACATACACACACACACACACACACACAGAGGAGTCAAAGCAGGGCCAGTTTCAGATTTTGGGGGGTCCTGGACAGACAGTACCCAAGGGCCCCTATCTCCCCTCCCTCCAGAGCTCCCCTTCTGCCCTCCTTTCCACAACACAACACCACATGTCCCCCACTTCCCCGGGCATCCTTCTCCCCCTGCAAGCCCTTCCACCCCACATGCTGAGGTACCCCACTTCCCTGCACACTCATTCCCTGGCAGCACCATCCTTTGCTGCCAGGAGCACCACCCACATGCCCTTCCTCAATGACTCTGGGCAGCTGGGGGCATGGGTACAGGCAGGTGGCAGGGGAGATGCGTGGGTGGGGATTGGGGCAGTGGGTCCCACCAGAACTCCTGGAACCTCGAAGCTGCCCCCCCAGCCCAGGTTCAAGGAGTCTCTTTTGCTTCTTTGCCCCCCTCTAGAAAGCAGACCCTCCAAGCCCAAAAATTGGCCTCCCCAGGAATGAGCCAAAAAGGTTGTGGAACCCTGCTCTAAGCTGAGCACTTAAACAGTGGGAGGAAGAGGAGGAGGAAGAAGAAGAAATCGGATTTACACCCCACCCTTCACTGCAGTTAGAAAAAAAAAAGAGTAGACATGGCCTCCGTTCTGCGCTTTAAAAATAATACAAAATGGTAGTAGACCAGGCCTCCCGGGTCCCCATTGGACTTCAGATGAGATTTGCGGGTTGAGGTTTCTAGGGACAGAACTCGTTCTCTCAGGGAGAGAGTTTCATGTTGCAGAGAGTGAACGTCTTTTTTTAATGCCATGCCTAGTTCGTGGGCCCGTTCTGCTGTATGAGTGACCTTATTCATTGAGATGTTCAGTTCAGCCAGTTGTTTATTCAGAGGAGCAATGAGAGCTTCCATGCTGTCAAGGATTTTTTTCTCCATGGTGGCTAGAAGGCTTGGGAGTGGAGTTTCAGACTGCAGTGTGTTTGGCGGGAGAGAAGAGGCTGTCCCGGTCGCCATTTTGTTAGTCTCCTCCCGGTTGTTTTCAGAGGCCTCAGAGATTGATTGCGCTGGGGAAAAGGTTTGGATCCCCGGGAGGCAGATTTCGATGTAGTTTTGTTTGAGTCAGATCTGCCCATCTCAGGAATGAGTTTAGAGCTCTAATTGCGATTTTAACCGGTTCAAGGGGTGACAGGGTCAGAGCAAGGGAATCAGGTGTCCTTCTCCATCAACGCCGATGCCACGCCCCCATTCCCATGCAGGAGTAATGAAATTTGGCTTGGATAGAAAATCCATTTTGCCACTGATAGTTTCCATCACATGTAAGTCCCACAATTTGCTAAACCAAGTCTGTATAGTAGTTAGTGTCCTTCCAGTAAGAAGTAATAGATACTTTACCTACACAGAGCATGGCTTTATTTCATTGTACATCTAGTCAACAGTATAAAAGCATGATACTGTGAGATTGTCCCAATTGATGTAGTGCACAACAGGTCTCCTTAAACAGAAAGTCCTTTATTTGCAGAAAAGATCTTGTTGGTTAAACACACTTCTTCTGTTAGTATGAATACAACTACAATTATACTTGATATGAAATAAGCTCCCCTCAATATCCACCAATCAATTGGGAAAATTATTGGCGCCCAAATATACTGGCCCACTGTTCCCAAGGGAAGCGTGGTAAAGTAGGTTCCCAGGCAAAACCCTGTTGAGGTTTGTGGGGCGGATGTTCCCAAGGAAAAGCAAGCAAAGGATCACATAGCACCTGTGAATAATATAACACATAGCAGGAGGCTTTCAGCTGAAGGCCATGAGCTAGGGAGAAGCGAAAGACAGATAAGAATAAAGAAAAGTTAATGAGCAGTAAGCATGCGCAGAGCGAGCAAGAAATGCATTCCTGCGCTGGGAGTCACTCTACAGATGCCAGCTCCTGTCCGGGACCTAGAGGAGTTGGTTTGCAACTTGAAACAAAGGAAATGTTAATTAATCATCAGATTGGTTGATAGACCTCTCAGGCCTCAATGAATAACACAATTGCAATAGAGAATAATACCACTGAGAATAATAAACAGCAGGAGACATTGGCAGGGCTGACAATAGGTACCTTGGTAATACAACAGTATCATTGAGAATGACAATCACCAGGAAACCATGGCAGTGCTAACTGACATTCTGCCCTCCTGATAAAACATCCCCTCCCCTCCCAGGTTTCAAAGGGTACAGTTTATGGAAAGCCCGAATTTTTTCAGGAGCATGCACATGAGAGGCCTCAACCCATTCATTTTCTTCAGGACCAAAATGCAACCATTTGATAAGATAAAACAAATGCCCCCGCTTAATTTAGACTCCAAGATTTGATCGATCGCATAATGAGGTTCATTGCTCTTCATCAGAGGAGGAGGAGGACAGGAGAAGGAAGGTCTCCATTTGTTCGGCGCAGGATCTTTCTTCTGTAGGCTGTAATGAAAAACAGGGTGAACAAATTTCAATGATTTGAGGAGTTTAAGTTCAAAAGTCACTTTGTTAATGCACCTTATAACAGGGAAAGGCCCCACATATTTCCAGCCCAATTTTGCGACTAGGTTGGAGTCCTTTAATATTTTTAGTTGACGCATAGACAGAGTCTCCACGGGAGAGATCCCATCCTGGGGCCATCCCATCCTGGGGCCCTCCCCTTATCGGCATATTTCTTATAGTCCGCTTTGGCTTCTTCCAACATTTTTGCAATCAAAGGCCAAGACTCACATAGTGAATTCCACCAAGTAGCAAAATCACTAGACCCCTCCGCTGCTGGGCCTAAATTAGGCAACAGAACGACTAACATTATAACCTAACCCTAACCCTAACCATAACCCTAGACCAAAACCTAACCCTAACCCTAAGCCTAAACCTTAACCACTAACCCTAACCCCTAACCCAAACCCTGAACCTGAACCCAAAACCCTAACTCTAACATCTAACCCTAACACTAAACTTACCCAAACACTAACCCCTAACCCTAAACCCTAATTACTAACCCTAACCCCTAACCCTAATTACTAACCCTATCCCTAAATCTAACCCTAGCCCTAACCCTAGCTCTAACTCTAACCCTAGCCCTAACTGTAACCATAGCCCTAACCCTAACGCTATCCATAACCCTGGACATAGCCCTAGCCCTATCTTTTATCCTAGCAGAAGCCCTAGCCCTAGCCCTAACCCTTACCGTAATCCGAGTCCTAACCTTAACCCAAAGCCTATACCTAACTATAGCTCTAGACCTTGCCCTAACCCTAACCCAAACTTTATACCTAACCCTAACCCTTGCCCTATTGCTAAATCTAACCCTAGCCCAAAACCTAACCTTAATCTGAACCCTAACCCTAGGCCTAACCCTAGGCCTGACACTAAACCTAAGTCTAGCCGAAACCCGAGCCCTAACCCTTACCTTTACCCTAGACCTAAATTTAGCCCTAACACAAACCCTAACCCTAACCCTAACCCTAGCCTTAGTCCTAACTTTAACCCGAGGCCTAACCCCAACTCAAGCCCTAACCCTTACTATTACTCTAGCCCTAACTTTAGCCCACACCCTAACCCTAGATATAGACCTAGCCCTAGCACAAGCCCTAGCCCTAACCCTACCGTAACCCTAGCCCAAACCTAAACCAAACCCTACACCTAACTCTAGCCCAAACCCTTACCCAAACCCAACCCTAACCCAAACCCTAAACCTATCCCTATCCCTATCCCTAGCCCTAGCCCTAAACCTAACTGTAACCCTAATCCTAAACCTAACCCTAGCCCTAGCCCTAACCCCAACCCTGGCCCTAACCCTTACCTTTTGTCAGGTTCTGACAACAATGTCCCTGTGTTTTCTGCATTTTACAATGATGTCTGTGCTTTTTGCAGTTTGCTTTCGATTCCTTTGTTCTAGCAGACCCTTGCCAGCACCCCTTATCTGTCTCCTTCATCCTCCCTCCTAACAGCTATAAATGTTACTTTGAAGTAGGGGGTTTACTCTGGTTAATGTTGCAATGTTTGGGCAGGAGATGGCGACCCAAATTCCTAGGTGTCATCTCTAAACAAATGGCGAGTACTTCCTTGCATTCCCTCCTCCCTTTTCCCGGGTCTGTGTATGTTATCTTGTTATTGAAACCTTGAAGCGTTGTTTATGGCCAGTGCTTAGAGAATGTTGTGCCTAGGTTCACACATGTGGGTCACTCAGATCAAGAGGGGAATTTATAACTTTCTCACCTTGCTGTGGGAACCTCAACGGTCCTTTCTACTTTTCCCGCATTCACCCTCTTGCCCTGATTGGCTTAGGTCCGGGGTTCAATTGAAAACCTGAGAGTATAATAGTACTGTCTGTATTCCATTAAGCATCTCTAACAAACATTCGAGAACCTGTCTGCAGTATTGGAACAATAAAGAACTTTGCTTCAACAACAAAGGTCTGGTTTCTTGCTGTCAATACAGAAGCCTCACACCTTTACCCTAGCCTATCTTTAGCACTAACAAAACCCAAGCCCTAACCCAAGCCCTAGCCGCAACCCTAACCCTAATCCTAACACTAACTTTAAACATAACACTAACCTGACCCATAAACTAACCCTAACCCAAGTCTTAGCCCTAACCCTAACACTAAACCTAGCCCTAGCCCTAACCCAAACCCTAATTATACCGATAGCCCTAAGCCTAGGCCTAGTTTTAACACTAACCCTAACCCCAACACAAACCCAAAGACTAGGCTGAGCCCAATCCCCAGACCAAATCCTAGTCCTAGCCCTAACCCTAACCCTAACACTAACCCTAAACCAAACTCTAAACCTAACCTAGCCCTAGTCCTAGCTCTAACCCTAAACCTAACCATAACCCTAGCCCTAACTGTAACCCTAACCCAAACCCTAACACTAACCATAGACCTAGCAGGAACCCTAAACCTAATCCTGGCCCCAGCCCTAACACTAACCCAAACCGTAACACTAACCCTAGACGTAGCACTAATCCTAACCCTAACCCTCTAACCCTAAGCCTAACTCAAAACCCTAGCCCTAACCCTAACGCTTACCCTAGCCCTAACTGTAAGTCTAGCCCTAGCCCTAAACCTAACCCTCGACCTAAACCTAATCCTAGCCATAACCCTAGTGCTAGCCCTAACCCTAACTGTAACCCTAATCCTAACACCAACCCTACCCAAAACCTATCCCTAACGCTAAACCTAGCCCTAACCCTAATTAGAGCCGTAGCCCTAGCCCTAGCCCTAGCTCTAACACTAACACTAACCCTAACACAAACCCAAACACTAGCCCAAGCCCTAGACCAAATCCTTAGCCCTACCCCTAACTGTAACACTAACCCTAACAGTAACCCTAATCCTAACCCTTGCCCTAACCCTATTCCCAACCCTAACCCTAACTCTAACCCTAACCCTAACCCTAACCCTACGTTTAGCCCTGACACTAATCCTACCCAGAACCTAACCCTAACCATAAACCTAGCCCTTGCCCTAACCGTAACTCTAATTAGAGCCATAGCCCTAACCCTAGAAAAGAAGAAGAAGAGATTGGATTTATACCCTGCCCTTCACTCACTTGGAGTCTCAGAGTGGCTTACAAACTCCTTTCCCTTCCCCTCCCCACAACAGACACCCTGTGAGGTAGGTGGGGCTGAGAGAGCTCCTTCCCAAGCTGTCCTTGAGAGAACAGCTGATACAGAGCTATGGCTTGCCCAAGGTCATCCAGCCAGTTGCAAGGGGAGGAGTGGGGAATCAAACCCGGTTCCCCCAGATTAGAGTCCATGCACTTAACCACTATACCAAACTAACCCTAACCGTAACCCTAAACCTAACACCGACCCTACCCAAAACCTATCCCTAACTATAAACCTAGCCCTAACCCTAATTACAGCCATAACCCTAGCCCAAGCTCTAACAGTAACCCTAACAAAAACCCCAAAACTACCTCAAGCCCCAGAGCTAACCTTAGCCCTACCCTAGCCCTAGCCCTAACCGTAACACTAACCCTAACAGAAACCCTAATCCTAACCCTTGCCCTAACCCTACCCCTAAATCTAAACCTTACCCTACACATACCCCTTGCCGAACCCCTAGCCCTAGCCCTAAAACTAACCCTAACCCTAACCGAAGACCTAACCCTAACCCTAAACCTAGCTCTAGGCCAAACCCTAATCCTAACCAAGCCCTAACCCTAACCCTAAAACTAACACTAACCCTAGACCTTAACCCTAACCCTAGCCATAGCCCTAGACCAAACCCTAACCCAAACCCTAACACTAACCCAATGTGAGACTTCTGCTCAAAGTAGTCAAGGATCAGATCTTTGTTAATGAAACACAGTTCTTTATTTCCAATCTCTACATTGGTACAGCTTCTCGGATTATTGTCAGAGATAACACAGATGACAGAAGCGGGTCTATTATACCTTTCTAAGCAGTTTGAATTACCCATAGGTAGCCAATCACTACAAGGGAAAAATGGCGGGCAAAAGGGGCTCTGGCCGTTTGCTTCCCACAGGAAAGAAAGTGAGGTGTCAAGTTGTAAATTTCCCCTTCCAAACCAGACCCTTCAGATATTACCAGTTCACATAACAATCCATGGCCTTGAGGCTTTCGCACATTGATAAGAGATGAGACTTGTCCTCCCTTGGAGTCTCAGCCGAGATGAATGGAATGCGGAGGTAGGAGTGTGAGAGGCCCATTGTTCCCATACTTTGAAGTTGACATCCTCCCGCTTTGACAGTTACACAAACCAGGCCGGTCAGGGTCATAAACCTGGGGTTACACATTCTACATACATGCTGATACATACTGGCCAGAATGAGGGTTACATGACAGGTGCTCATGAGGGCAGCTAGCATACATACAGTACTATAAGAAGCAAAGCAGCAAACACAGAAAACATATCTGAAACATGGCTGTAAGCAAGAGAAATACTCTGTCTGAATCAGCAGATTCTGACACTCTGGCACCCTAAAAATAAATCTATCCGGGATTGTCTGGGAACCTTTTATGAAAAGCTTTAACTAGTTTAGGAGCATGCACATTTTCAGAGCGAACCCACTCGTTTTGCTCTGGGCCAAAATCAAGCCATCTAACTAAATAATATAAGTGGCCCCTACGCAGCTTAGAATCAAGAATCTCAGAAATTTCAAAATGGGGTGCCTCCCCCTTCATCAGTGGAGGAGGTGTCGGAGGAACTGGATGCCATGTATTTGGCCCAGGATTCTTCTTCAGTAAGCTGAAATGAAAAACAGGATGCACAGAACTCAGTGACTTGGGCAATTCTAATTCGAAAGACACATCAGAGATTTTGCGCAACACTTTGTAAGGGCCCACAAATTTCCACCCCAATTTCCTGCTGGGTTGCAAGCCGTGTATGTTCTTTGTAGAAAGGTAAACAGAGTCCCCAGGCTGAAGGTCCCAGCCCTCAGCCCGACCACGATCTGCATACTTTTTGTAGTCCTCTTTGGCTTGATCTAGTGTTTTTGCTATTAGAGGCCACAACTCTTGCAGGGTTGCCCACCATCGCTTAAAGTCTGTGGGGGGAGCATCCGAGGCGTTTTCAATTGTGGGCAGAGGTTTTCCCTCAAAGCCTCCCACCGCCATAAATGGGGAAACGCCCGTAGAAGAATGCACTGCATTGTTGTAGCTATACTCAGCGAATGGCAGCAACTCCACCCAGTTGTCCTGGTGGTAGTTAGTATAACACCTTAAAAATTGCTCCAGAATTTGATTAGTTCGTTCGGACTGCCCATCGGTCTCTGGATGGTAACCAGAGCTTAGAGCAGGCTCTATGTCCATAAACTTTAGGAGCTCCCGCCAGAAGTTGGCAACGAACTGACTGCCCCTGTCGGATACCACACGTTTGGGAAAAGCGTGTAATTTGATCACGTGGTTGAAGAAAGCCTTGGCCATCCCCTTTGCCGTAAGCAGCTGCTTGAAAGGAGTGAAGTGGGCTTGCTTAGAGAACATATCTACCACCACCCAAATTACAGTCTTTCCCTTTGATGGTGGCAGGTTTGTGATGAAGTCCATAGCTATTGCCTCCCAAGGGCGAGAGGGAGTGGGTAGGGGGTGCAGGAGTCCCGGGACTTTCCCCCCCTCCTTTTGCACATCAAGCAGGTCTGGCAGGCAGAGACGAAGTCCGAAACATCCCTGCGCATGCGTGGCCACCAGAATTGTCTCTGAATTAAATTGAGTGTCTTTAGAAATCCAAAGTGACCTGCCAATTTAGAGGAGTGACAGGCTAGTAATATGTCCTTCCTCTTGCTTCGGGGCACCACCAATTTATCTCCATGATACCAGCAGTTATTTTCCCTGGAGGAACAGTCTGCCAATGCCTCCAACTCCTCAATTTCCTCGGGCGAATAGTCCCCCCCCCCAGTGGCACGTCTCCGATTCTACTGTTGTTCGTCTACTTTGACTCCGGGTGATCACTGCCTCTCCCAGTTGCTGGGGGGAGAACATAGAGTCAAATACCTCCTCCTTTAAACTCTTGTGCTGGGGCAATCGGGAGAGCGCATCTGCTAACGAATTGGCTTTCCCAGGGAGGTGTTTGAGCACAAAATTAAATTTTGAGAAAAAATCCGCCCAACGGAGCTGCTTCGCATTCAGGGACCTCTGGGTGTGCAGCGCTTCTAGATTTTTGTGGTCTGTCCATATTTCAAAAGGGGTTTGCGCCCCCTCCAGCCAATGCCGCCACGTAGTGAGGGCTAGCCGGATAGCTGCGGCTTCTTTATCCCAGACTGACCAGTTCCTTTCCGTTTCATTAAATTTTTTCGAGATGTAAGCGAGGGGGTGCAACTTTCCGTCTGAACCCTGTTGCAAAATGCCCCCCCCCATAGCCACATCAGACGCATCTACATGGATCACAAATTCCTTAGTTTCGTCCGGGTGGGCTAGAATGGGTTCGGAGGTAAAGAGAGTTTTAAGAGTCTCGAACGCCTTCTGGCATTCCCTATTCCAGGCAATTCTCTCCCTGGGCTTCCCCGCTTCCGGGCCCCTCCCTTTGGTTTTTAGCAACTCAGTCAATGGGAGGGTGACAGTGGCAAAGTCTTTTATGAAGGTGCGGTAGAAGTTACAAAATCCTAATAGGCTCTGGAGTTGTTTCCTCGTTCTGGGGGCTTCCCACTGGACCACCGCCTCTACCTTGGCTGGGTCCATCTCCAGTCCCTTCTGCGAAATGCGGTACCCCAGAAAGTCTATGGAATCTCGATGGAACTCGCATTTAGACAGCTTCGCATACAACTGATTTTTTAACAAGGTGGAGAGGACTTCCCGGACCAATTTCACGTGTTCTTTCTTATCAGCGGAGTAGATCAAGATATCATCTAAGTAACATAACACCTTCTTAAATAAATGCTTGTGCAACACTTCATTTATCAAGCTCATAAAGACCCCCGGCGCGCCACTCAAACCGAACGGCATCACCAGGTATTAGAACTGTCCCAACGGTGTATTAAAGGCAGTCTTGAATTCATCCCCCTCCCTTATGCGCACCCGGAAGTAAGCGTCTCTGAGATCCAGTTTAGTGAACACTTTTCCTTTGGCCGCCTCCATCAACAAGTCTTTAATAAGGGGGAGGGGGTAAGCGTTGGAGGCAGACACCACATTTAATCCTCTGTAGTCCGTGCACAACCGCAACCCCCCATCTTTCTTTTTCCGGAACAGAACGGGGGCTGCAAAGGGGGATTTAGCAGGATGAATGAACCCGCGCTCCAAGTTCTTGTCTAGGAACTTCCTTAGCTCCTCCCGCTCCGGGGGGCTCATCGAGTAAAGCTTTCCTTTAGGAAGTTTCTCGCCCGGAATCAACTCTATGGCACAATCCGACAGTCTGTGGGGGGGTAATTCGTCCGCCTTGGTCTCACTGAACACTTCCAGTAGATCGCGATACTCCCGGGGGACAGTCGAGGGCACTAGGGTGAGGGCCGCCGGCCGGAGCGGCACCGGAGGTCCTGGTCCCCACCCGGCGTCCCATTTATGGGCCTGGCACTTCTCGTCTACCCAGGAGATCTTCCCCTCACTCCATTTAATATAGGGATCGTGGGAGCTTAGCCAGGGGCTCCCCAGCACCATGGGGAATTGGGTGTTTGGGGTGATGACGAAGGCTCTCTTCTCCCAATGCTCCCCTGTGCCCACAATAAGTCCCTCAGTCTCTGCCACACACGCCTCCTTCATCTCTGAACTGTCCATTTGCGTGAATTTGAGTGGCTCCCCCAATGGGGTGACCTTGGGTCCTAGCCCTTCCACCACTAGTGGGCTAATTAAGTCTCTAGCACACCCAGAGTCAATTAGGGCGCGGACTCGGATGTGTGTCCCAGTCCCGGGGGTCATTACAGTCACTACCATATATAACAAGGGGCCGGGGATGCTCACCGGAGATGGTGCGTCGTGGCGGGGGACCTGAAGTTCTGCGCCGCTCACTGCAGGCCGTTGGAGTTTCCCGACATCTGCGCTTCCGTCAGCTCCAGCTCTCCTTGCTCGCTCGCCGCCCCTTCCAGCTGCAGAGCCCGGGGTTTGAACGAGGTCTTCTCTCGACTGGGGGTGCTCCCGGCCACAGGGGTGGAGGTTTTTGGGATCTTTCCCCCTCCCTTCGGGCACACCGAGGTGAAGTGGTTGCTCTCCCCGCATCTCATGCAGAGCCCCTGTTTAAAACGGGCATCTCGGATTTCTTGTATGTTGGGCTTGGGCTTCGCCTTCTGCGTTGCCTTGCTTGGGGCCGTCGATGAAGCTCCCATCTTGATGAGAGTGAATCGCTCTTCCATGTCCGCGGCCGCCCTCATCCAAGCACCCAATGACCCTGGTCTTCCCGCCCGCAGGATCGCCTCGTACACCTCGTAACTCAAACCCTCTTGATACTTCTCCATGAGCAGGTCCTGCATCCAGCCGCGAATCTTGGCTGAGATGCGCCGGAACTTATCGGTGTAGTCCTTCACCGAGGACCGCCCTTGGGTCAGCCTCCGTAGTTGGTTCCGGGCTTTTTCTTCTCCCAAGGGGTCCTCATAGTGGTGTCGGAGGGCCCACATGAAGTTGTTCAGCGAATGCAGCTCAGGCCCGGGGGCGTTGTGCAGACTCACATACCAATCGCTGGCGGTGTCCTTCAGCTTGGACCCGATGTAGCCAATCCGGTCCCTCTCGGTGGGGTAGAGATGTCCCCATGTGTCTAGGAACCGCTCGATCTCCAGCAGGAAGAAGCGCAGCTTCTCGGGGTCCCCATCGAAAGTAGCCGTCAACGGGTCGGCGGGGGCCGGGTGAACCACTGGCCCTGCCGGCACGGGACCTGGCGCAGGTGGAGGTGCGGGCACTGGGTGAGGAACGGCAGGGGGGACCTGCGGCGGCACTGGCTGCTGCGCGGGCAGCTGCACTGGGGCGGGGACTCCCCCGGGAGGCACCACCGGCTGCTGGACTCCGACCACGGCTGGCGCTGGCTGAGCCGCTTGCATAGCTGTGAGGGCATCCCGGAACTGATATTGGAGATCGAGGGCCAGCTCTCGCAACTCGGTGGTAAGCTGGAACCGCAAATCCCCCATCATTCGGTCGAGGGCTTGAGTCTGGTCTTCTCGGTAGGGATCGGGCCCGTAGGGTCCCATTCTCTCTCCTTCCAGGGACTGGAGATGCGAATCTCCTGCGTAGGTCGTTTCGCGTTCGTCTCCCAGGAAACTCGGCTTCCTGCGGTCGAGGTGGTCTACCTGGAACGAGACTCGGGCCCCTTTCCGGTCGTGCACCCAGGAGTCCACGGTCCCGGGACCGAAATTGCTCCATGAGTACCTCGGGGTCCCGCTCTGAAGAGGAGGTGGGCGCGGGATGTAGTGAGCCCCTTGAATCGTAGTTACTGGTACTTCGGGCTCCCCTCCGCCGCCTCCACCACCGGCTCCCTGGTCCCCAGGGGTGGTCGGCGTGTCTTCGGGAGTAGTAGGGATGGGAAGAGTACCGTCGTCCGACATGGTCAGGAACGGCCAAGTCCCAGTCACAGATCTCTGACAATCTGTGAGACTTCTGCTCAAAGTAGTCAAGGATCAGATCTTTGTTAATGAAACACAGTTCTTTATTTCCAATCTCTACATTGGTACAGCTTCTCGGATTATTGTCAGAGATAACACAGATGACAGAAGCGGGTCTATTATACCTTTCTAAGCAGTTTGAATTACCCATAGGTAGCCAATCACTACAAGGGAAAAATGGCGGGCAAAAGGGGCTCTGGCCGTTTGCTTCCCACAGGAAAGAAAGTGAGGTGTCAAGTTGTAAATTTCCCCTTCCAAACCAGACCCTTCAGATGTTACCAGTTCACATAACAATCCATGGCCTTGAGGCTTTCGCACATTGATAAGAGATGAGACTTGTCCTCCCTTGGAGTCTCAGCCGAGATGAATGGAATGAGGAGGTAGGAGTGTGAGAGGCCCATTGTTCCCATACTTTGAAGTTGACATCCTCCCGCTTTGACAGTTACACAAACCAGGCCGGTCAGGGTCATAAACCTGGGGTTACACATTCTACATACATGCTGATACATACTGGCCAGAATGAGGGTTACATGACAGGTGCTCATGAGGGCAGCTAGCATACATACAGTACTATAAGAAGCAAAGCAGCAAACACAGAAAACATATCTGAAACATGGCTCTAAGCAAGAGAAATACTCTGTCTGAATCAGCAGATTCTGACACCCAAGCCCTAGCCACAGCCCTAGCACTAACCCTAACCGTAACTGTAACCCTAGCCCTAACCCTAACTCGAGCCCTAGCCCTAACCCTAATCCAAGCCATAAACCTAGTCCTAGCCCTACCCTAACCCTAGCCCTAACTCTAACCCTAACAATAATCCTAACTTTAGCCCTAACTCTAACCCTAACAATAATCCTAACTTTAGCCCTAACGCTAACCCTGTAGGAAACCTAACCGTAACCCTAGCCCTAGCCCTAACCCTAAGCATTGCCTTAGTCCTAGCCCTAGTCCTAAAACTAGTCCTAACCCTAACCCTAACTTTAGCCCTAACACTTACCTATACCCTAGCCCTAACTTTAGCCCTGACACAAAACCTAACCCTAGCCCTAACCCTATCCCAAAATCTCACCCTAGCCCTAAACCTAACCCTAATCCTAACCCTAAACCTAGGCCTAACCCTAACCATAGGCCTAACCCTAAACCTAACCATAGCCGTAACCTGAGTCCAAACCCTTACCTTTACCCTAGACCTAAATTTAGACCTAGCACAAACCCTAACCCTAGCCCTAACTTTAACCCTAGGTCTAACCCTAAGCCTTACCATTACCCTAGCCCTAACTTTAGCCCACATCTGAACCCTAGACATAGCCCTAGCCCTAGCCCTAGGACAAGCCCTAGCCCTGGCTCTAACCGTAACCCTAGCCCTAACCTTAACCCAACCCTACACCTAACTCTAGCCCTAAGCCTTATGCTAACCCTAACCCAAACAATAACCATATCCCTAGCCCTAACCAAAAACCTAATCCTAGCCCTAAACCTAATCCTAACCATAGCCCTAACCCTAGCCCTAGGCCTAACTCTAACTCTAGCCCTACCCCAAGACCAAACCCTTACCTTTACCCTAGCCCTATCTTTAGCCCTAGCCCTAACCCTAACTTTAGCCCAAACACTAACTCTACCCAAAAACCAACCCTAACCCCAACCCTAGCCTTATCCCTAACCCAAAGCCTAATTATATCCATAGCCCTAAGCCTAGGCCTAGCATTAACACTAACCCTAACCCCAACACAAACCCAAAGACAAGGCTGAACCCGAGCCCCAGACCAAACCGTAGCACTAGCCCTAGCCCTAACCCTAACACTAACCCTAACTGTAAACCTAATCCTAACCCTTGACCTAATCCTTTTTTCCCCCATCATTGTTATCATCCTTTTTTTTTTTAGTATTTTTATTTGCTAAGTTAGATACACAGTAACATCATTTCATTGTTGCATTTTAAATATTTTAACATTTTCTCCCCAATCCCTCCCCCTTCAGTCTAATCTTCGTCTTTCAGCCAGGAACACAGAGTTTGTAGCTTCCACTGAACGTCTTCTTTCTGTTCCTCTTTTATCCAGTTCAAATAGATAGACCATTTCTCCTTGATCTGCAATGTTCTATCCTCCCATGGCAGGTCCTTATTGATTGTAGCCATTATATCTGACTGAATAAATTCAAAGAGATACTTATGCCAAGTTCTTTCTGTCCATTTACTTTTATCTTTCCACCCTACTGCTATCACTGCTTTACCAGCTAATATCATCGCTTTCAATAAATCTTGATTCTTTTTCTCTATTGTCCCATTACCTAAACTACTCATCATCATCAGTTCAAAATCTATATTCAACTCTACCTGGAACAACTCATTTATTACTTTTAATATATTTTTCCAAAATTCTTTAACTTCCAGGCATTCCCACCACATGTGGGAATACCATCCTTTCGCATTCTTACAATGCCAGCAGTTTGGGCTTAGTCCTGAGAACATATTAGCTAAGGTGGCTGGAGTTCTATACCATTTAGTAAAAATTTTTAATTCTATTTCCCTAAAGTTATGTATTTTTATTCCCTTAATTCCATCCATTAATTTTTTTACCTTTTGTTCTGTTAATTTAGTTTTTGCACCCCACTTCCCTTGAAGATGACCTGTTAATCCTTCTTTATCTGAGGTCATTTTTTATATATTATTCCTGCTATTCCTCTTTTAGTTTTATTCATTAATCTATATATTTCTTCCATCGGTTCTTCTATATCCATATTGTTATTTTCAATTATCTTTTTAATTTTTGTATATAAGCCTGCAACTTTTAACCAATATTTTATGCCTACTTCCTCTTCTAGAACTTCAAGTGGTTTTAAAGTTTTCACAGACAGTAAGTCCTGTATTCTACTATATCCTTTTTGTTTAAGTAGTTCCCACCATCTGTGGTCTATATCTTCCTCTTCCAGCGTTTCTAGTGGGGCCCATTTTGATGTTCGTTATAACCATTTTGACTGCCATTTCCTCCAGACTACTAATGTACTTTCCCTAGGTCCTGTATCTAATTTAAGATCTTTAACCTGTTTATTTGTAAAAATACCAAATCTACCCGTTCCTTTATTTACTTCATTTTCAAACCTAACCCATTTTTGGTTTCCTTCTTGTTCTATTTCTAATAATGCTTTTAGCTGAAAGGCTTCATAGTAAGCTATTATGTCCGGAACTCCCCAACCTAGTTCTGAATTATGATTATAAACTAACTTTCTTGCAACTCTGAAGTTCTTGGTACCGAAAATCCATTTTCTTATTTTTGTGTTCCAATTGCCCATTTCTTGTTTGTTAATTGTTAATGGTATAGTTTGAAATAAGTATAGTAATCTTGGTATCCAAAACATTTTAACACTTTTAATTCTAGCTGTAATACTCAGGGTTTTCCTCTTCCACCCCTTCATCTCTCTTGTTATCTTGCCCCATACCTTTTTATAATTTTTTTCCACTATTCTATTAATGTTTTTATAAATTTCTATTCCTAAATATTTAAATTTCTTAACTCCCATTCCTATTTTAGTTAATTTATTAATTTCCTTCCTTTCCTCCAAATTCACATTGTGATACATTATCTCTGATTTTCCTATATTAATTCTCAATTCTGATAACGCTTCAAAATCTTCAAGTATAATTTTCATTTCTTTAACTCCTTCTTTAGGGTTGGTCATAATTATGATTATATCATTTGCGAATAGGTTAATTTTCATCTCTTCTTTACCTATCCTGCATCCTTCTATTCTGCCTGAATTCCTAATTCTTTCTGCCAATTGTTCCATTGCCATTATAATAATCCTAGCCCTAACCCTAACCCTAAAAATACCCCTTGCCCAAGCCCTAACTCTAACACGAACCCTAGACCTAACCCTAAACGTAAACCTAACCCTAGCCCTAGTCCTAGCCCTAACCCAAAACCTTACAATAACCCTAGCCCTAACTGTAACCCTAACCCAAATCCTAACACTAACCATACACTTAGCTCTACCCCTATACCTAACCCTAGCCCAAGCCCTAACACTAACCGAAAACCTAACACAAACCCTAGACCTAGCTCTAACCCTAACCCTAGCCCTAACCCTAAGTCAAAACCTAACCCTAGCCCTAGCCCAAACCCTAACCCAAATCCTAACACTAAACCTAGCCCTAGCCCTAACCCTAAACCTAGCCCTAACTGTAAGCCTAGCCCTAGTCCTAACCCTACACCTAAATCTATCCCTCGACCTAAACCTAATCCTAGCCATAAACCTAGTCCTAGCCCTAGTCCTAACCCTAACCCTACCTTTAGCCCTAACACTAACCCTACCCAAAACCTAACCGTAACCCTAAACCTAGCCCTAACCGTAACCCTAAATATAGCCATAGCCCTAGCTCTAACCCTAATAATAAAACAAACCCAAAAACTTGCCCACGCCTGAGAACTAACCTTAGACCTTAGCCCTAACTGTAAAACTAACGCTGTCAGAAACCCTAATCCTAACCCTAGCCCTAAACCTAACCCTACACATACCCCTTGCCAAAGACCTAGCCCTAACCCTAACCCTAAAAATAACCAAAAGACCTAACCCTAACCCTAGCTCTAGCTCAAAACCTAACGCTAACCCAAGCCATAACCCTAACCCTAATATTAAAACAAACACTAACCCTAGACCTAGCCTTAACCCTAACCCTAACCCTAAACCTAACCCTAGCACTAGCCCTAGGCCTAACACTAACACTAACCCAAACCCTAACACTAACCCTAGCCCTACCCTAACCATAAACCTAGCCCTAACCCTAACCCTAGCCCTAACCCTAGCCCTAACCCTAACTCTAGCCCTAGCCCTAACTCTAACCCTAACCCTAACTTTAGCCCTAAGGCTAACCCTGCACAAAACCTAGCCATAACCCTATCCCAAGCCCTAACCCTAATCCCAGCCCTATCACAAACCCTAGCCCAAGCCCAAGCCCTAACCCTAACCCTAACTTTAACCCTAAGACTAGCACTAGCCCTAACACTAATCCGAAGCCTTACCCTTACCCTAACCCTAGACAACCCTAACCCTAATGGTAAACTTAACGCTAACCCTAACCATAACCCTAACCCTAGCCCTAGACATAACCCAAACCCTAGTCCAAACCATAACTATAAAATGAACTCTAAAACAAGCGCTAGTCTATCCCTAACCCTAACTCTAACCCTAGCCCTGGACATAGCCCTAGCCCTATATTTTACCCTAGCACAAGCCCTAGCCATAGCCCTAACTGTAACCCTAGCCCTAACCTTAACCCAAACCCTACATCTAACAGTAGACCTAGCCCTTGCCCTAAACATAACCCTAATCACAACCCTAACCCTAAACACTAACCCTAGGCCTAACCCTAAACCCAACAATAGCTGTAACCCAAACCCAAACCCTTACCTTTACCCTAGACCTAAAATTAGCCCTAGTACAAACCCTTACCCTAACCCTAGCCCTAACTTTAACCCTAGGCCTAACCCTAACCCTAACCCTTACCATTACCCTAGCCCTAACTGTAGCCGACATCTGAACCCTAGACGTAGCACAAGCCCTAGCCCTAATCCTAACCATAGCCCTAGCCCTAACCTTAACCCAACCCTAAACCTAACTCTAGCCCTAACCCTAACCCAAACCATAAACATAACCCTAGCCCTAACCCAAAAGCTAAAACTAACCCTAACCTTAGCTCTAACCCTAACCCTAACCCTAGCTCTAGCCCTAGCCCTAACCCGAACCTGAACCCGAACCCCTAATCCTAACCCGAAACCCTAAACCTAACCCTTAACCCTAACCCTAACCCCAACCCCAACCCTAAACCACGGAAATGTCCCTAGCAGTCTGGTTCTAAATACGTTTACCCGAAGTTAAATCCCACTGACATGAGCAGAAACCATTTCCATGTAAGTATATTTAAGACAGATGGTTAAAAAAGCAGTTTAGCACAGAACTAGTATCTCCCTTAAAACATTAGTACGGTGTGAGTAACCAATTCTGAATATGGACCTCAGAATAGTCCCTTCCTTGAAATGTTGCGTGTATCGTAAAAGACGGAGATTTCTCTATCTAAACACTCTGCTGACTGGTCTCAATGTGGATAATGAAACTGGGGCAACAGAGGGGTCCACAAACACTGCAGGAGTTTTTACATAGTTGGGATATGTGGAAAAATATGACTTGGTAAACTAAATTAACTTTGAAAATTAAACTGGTCTCACAAGAGTAGAAAATGCCCTGTATGAGATGGGATGCTGAGAGACAGCTTGAAAATGCGTGGGTGAGAAGAATCAGTCTAATGAGGCCCATGAAAAGAGGAATAAACTACGAGGGTTGGGAATGAGTTCCAAATTGTTCCCCACTCACATGGTTCCTCCCTAGCTCCCATCTTGTTTGTATCTAATTACAATAACCTAAAGAAAAGTCTCTTTATACCCTCGACCGCAGCAAAGTCACAGCTCAACTGAAAAATGAATCTGGGTACCGGATTATACTGCAGAAATGACATATGACTTATAGCTGTGAATGCTATAAGAGTAATCAATGAATACTATACAAGAAATACATTGGATTGTAAATTGTAATAGTTTGTTAGAAAAAATGACTTTCGGCGTTACTCCCGAGGAATCCCACTGAGCGGCACCATGGGGCACCTTTTTCCTCTGGCTGTATAGAAGGTGCCTTCGTTTCATTGTATATGTACTCAACCAGATAAAAGCATGATATCAACTGTAAGAGCAATAACATTGAATGAAAGACATACATTCATCAGATTTTTAATTTGGTTCTAAAAGGAGTGATAACTGACACTGTACTGATACCACTTTGTAAAACCTAGAAATATCACTTTCATCTAAGCAAGAGGTCACAGAAGAGTAATCCCAGGACATTTTCCTGGGATTAGCGGGTGCATGACGTTCCCTTCCTTTGGTTAGCATTGATTACTCATTGTAAATATGCAGAGCGAAGTTTGAGACCAGTTGCACCTTTAAGACCAACAAAGTTGTATTCTGGGTATAAGAAGTGTGCGTGCACATGAAAGCTTATAGCCAGAATTAAACTTCATTAACCTTAAAGGTGCCACTGGACTCAAAGTTTGTTCTTTGGCTACAATATGGCTACCCACTTGTTGAATCTATCTATAAGAGTGTTTTTCGGACGGGCACTGAATCCCTGTGTTGTTGGAGGTGGGGATGGAATTGTACCAGAATTTAGCCACTGAAGATTTACATGCTTCTGTCTTATACCTGAGAAAGGGAGCTTGGACTCCCAAATGCTGATAACCCTGAAAATCATTTTGGCCTCTAAGATGCTCCTGAAATTGAATCAGGCTTGTAGCTTGAGTGTTTCTGACTGAGCTTCCCAAATGATTGCAACAAACTTCCAAAATAACAAACCGAAGTCCGAGAAAACAAACGTTCAAGGTTTCTTTATTGTCATGAGGCCCTTTTCCCCTTCAGTCCTGAGTGTTTAGAACCTCCGGCATGTACGGTTCTTGTCCCATCACATCTCATTTCTTGGCCTCTGAGTACTGGTTGAGCAGCATAGTGACGTTGGTGCGTCCAACCCGGATCCAGCCGTCTTCCTTCATGTGATACACTGGGAGATACCACACCATCAGTGTAAAATGTGCAAAAGTAAAGCTGGCTCTCACAAAGCAGCCACATGCTTACAGGACTGAGATGGGTGACATTGAAAGAGCCAGGGCAGTTCAAGGGCAGAGGCCAGGAAAACTTACTGTTCACCACTCCTCCACAGTAGGAGTCACGGTGGGTGGCTTAAGAGATGGCCTGCTTGCCCAGGTCGTAGTCCTCTTCCACGCTGAGGTCGGGGCGGTATCTGCTGTCCAGCACCCCATAAGCATAAGAGTTTCCACTTCCTGTAGAAAAGAGGGGTTCTGACAGGCATACGCCATCGTCGTCTATGTAGTAAAGGCCTGGTCCCTGCAGATGAAGGAAAGGGAATGCTGTAACTTTAATGCCCAGTAGACCATGCCCCCCCCAGTAGACTGTGCCCCCCTTCTTGCTCTGCTGTTCTTCTCCTCAAAAGCTAAGAAGTCATTTCATTCTCCCTCGACCCCTTAATCCAGTAATATCCCTCCTTTATATCATTCTTTCCACATTCTTGAAGAGAGACCCTGGATTCCTAGCCTTCCACGATCTCTCAGTCAGTTTTAAGCATCCTAAAAACATATGTCTACAAAGGCTAAGGCCTTTTGCAGTCCTCTCCTGTACACCAGTGAAACATATGTCTACAAAGGCTAAGGCCTTTTGCAGTCCTCTCCTGTACACCAGTGAAATGTGAAGAACTAGAACAGGCCCACACCAAAAACAGCAATGTGCTCCTGGGCTTAGAGATGAACCCCAGCTGTTTCCCCAAATTTCCTTTTAGAAGCATCCCAACACAAGTTATACTCTTGCGTCTGACCTGAGGCCAGGAAGGAATTTTCACCCTCTGTCTTATTGTTAATGACCTAGTACATTCCTTTGAAGAACGAAGTTTGGCTCGCTTGCTCAAGCAGTCTCTGGCTCCCTCCTCTGCAGCTCTTTTCTGCGCCTCACCCATGCCACCCTGCTTGTGTGACATGTTATGGGTTGGGTCACACTTTTTCGGGGGGAGCAATAGGTGGTCAGGCCCCCAAACAAGAACTGCCCTCCTCTGTGGGGCCGGGGTTCTTCCCTTCAGTAGCTGCATCTCTGCTGTCGGCAGCTCCTCCTGACAAAAGGCCACCCCGTTGGATTTCGGCCTACCACACAGCTATTAACTGCACGAAGCTTCTGCCTACAAGGGGATGGGAATGTCCTGGGAAGAGAGGGTGCCTATGTGGGATCTGGGGTTGCCCTTATAAGGGGGAGCCCCTTGCTCATCTTAAGGCCCTAAAATGCCCAATCTAACCAGTCTTGGGGGGGAGCAAGCGAAGGGCCTCAGTCTCCCCATGGTCTCCCCCCACCAGCTGCTCACTGCAGCAGCAGAACACCCAACACCCTTTATGGTGACCCATGTTTTGAGCATCATTCCGCTCACATGCTCCTCCCTCCATGTCCAGCAGACCCCCTCCCCCCATGAGGCCGGCACCTTTTTGTCCCAGCCACAAAGCATGCTGCCCATGGAAAGGCCCATCCCTCCGCAACAGCATGTTGACCAGGAGCTTGGAGGCCACCGAGACGCTGCTCCATTTCTTGTTGTACAAGTAATAGAGCCTGGAGGAGGGAGAGTGTGGCACACACACACACACACACACAAAGCAGGGCCAGTTTCAGATTTTGGGGGGTCCTGGACAGACAGTACCCAGGGGCCCCTATCTCCCCTCCCTCCAGAGCTCCCCTTCTGCCCTCCTTTCCAGAACACAACACCACACCGGTATGTCCCCCACTTCCCCGGGCATCCTTCTCCCCCTGCAAGCCCTTCCACCCCACATGCTGAGGTACCCCACTTCCCTGCACACTCATTCCCTGGCAGCACCATCCTTTGCTGCCAGGAGCACCACCCACATGCCCTTCCTCAATGACTCTGAGCAGCTGGGGGCATGGGTACAGGCAGGTGGCAGGGGAGGTGCGTGGGTGGGGATCAGGGCAGTGGGTCCCACCAGAACTCCTAGAACCTCAAAGCTGCCCCCCCAGCATCTGCTGATGCCAGCCCAGGTTCAAGGAGTCTCTTTTCCTTCTTTGCCCCCCTCCAGAAAGCAGACCCTCCAAGCCCAAAAATCGGCCTCCCCAGGAATGAGCCAAAATGGTTGTGGAACCCTGCTCTAAGCTGAGCACTTAAACAGTGGGAGGAAGAGGAAGAAGAGGAGGGAGAAGAAGAAATTGGATTTACACCCCACCCTTCACTGCAGTTAGAAAAAAAAGGGAGTAGACATGGCATCCGTTCTGTGCTTAAAAACAAAAACAAAATGGTAGTAGACCAGGCCTCCCGGGTCCCCATTGGACTTAATGGGAGTAGACCTGGCCTCCATTCTGCACTGGGGTGGGGAACGGGAGTAGACCAGGCCTCCGGCTGCATTCCCTCGCTGCATTCCCTCAGGCCCGCCCATAGAGCCACCGGCCAGTACCTCGGCCTCAGTCTGGAGGGAGCCGGTGAAGGGGACAGACGGGGTGCTGGGTCCACTCATCTCCTCCGCCCACTGCCAGGTGGGTCTAACTGTCCCCACAGTGGCCTGCTTCTGTCAGTAAAACCCTAACCCTAACCCCAACCCAAAGCAACCCAACCCTAAAAAAAATCAACCCTAACCCCAAGCCCAACCCCAACTCTAACCCTTACCCAAACCTTTACCTAAACCTAACCCCAACTCTAACCCTAACTCCAACCCTAACCAAAACCTAAAACTAATCCCAACACTAACCCCAACCCTAATTCTAACTTCAACCCTGACCCCAACCCTAATTATAACCCTAACCCCAACCCAACCCTAAACCAAACCTAACTGCAACCCTAACCCCAAGCCCAACCCTAAACCTAACCCCAACTTTAACCTTAACCCTAATCCCAACCCCAACTCTAACCCTAACCCAAACCTTAACCCTCACCTAACTCCAACCTTAACTCCAACCTAACCTAACCCCAACACTAACCCTAACCAAAACCTAAAATTAATCCCAACACTAACCCCAACCCCAACTCTAACTCTAACCCCAACCCCAACCCAAAGCTAAAACAAACCGAACCCAAACCCCAACCCAAAGTTAATCCTAAACCAAACCTAACCCCAACCCTAACCCCAACCCTTATAGCACTTTTGGAACAGCCAGTGGAGAACTGTCTGTCACAGAGTATCTTACAGACAATGTGAATGAGTGCACAGAATTCACTGAGTTAGTCCAGTGGTCAGCGGCTGTGCGCTGGGAGTGCATGCTCATTGGTGAGGTAAGGTAACGCCGAATGGAATGGTGGTTTGTCCTCATCAGTGCTGAGAGGCATACACTTCAAAGTGTTTACATGTTTTCCATTGGAATTCTGAAGTTGTTGTGTTGTGTTTTGGTTTTTTGCTTGTCAAGGAGCTGGATGATACAGTCACACTGTATGAGACATGGCGTTCCACTGGGTGCAAGTATGGGTTGAATGAGGTGCAGGAGAGGACTGCTGTCAGTGGATTAAAAGGCTGATCTTGTACAGGTTGTCTTGGGCCCTATGTGTGCCTTCTAAAGCTTGCAGGCTTCTTGCGGTTTGCACAACTGCCATGGTTGTATGTGGCCTTTGTAGCTTTTTTCTGGGACTGTTCTTCAGGAGTGACTTTTCTCTTTTGTCTGGCAGTTTCTTATGGTGGGAAATCATTGATGCTGTGGTCTGTCAGCATAAGAAGGGCAGTGCAGCAATGTGGCTGATGTTTCCATCAATGTTGTAGTGGTGTGTGACGTAACAGGCCTGTTTGTACTTACAGACCGTGTTCTGCCAGCCTCCTCCTTGGCTTAAGCCAATTTCTGGAGGGTGCTATTCCTCTTCTTCCCACTAGGATACCGCTGCCACCACTGTCCTTTTGGGGTCCTCCTGCCAGGAGGGACAGACTCCTGACACCCCTTCTCAAACTGAGGCTCTGCCTCAGGTCTCCTGCTACCCAGCTCCTGCTTAACACAGGGACCAAATTCCTTCTTTAGGTGCCCCCTGGAGGATTGGCAATGTTAAAAAAACAACACAGCAGGTATATTTTTGTAAAAGGAACACTAGAAGGACAAACTATTACATCAGGGTCAATATATGCTCCAAATGCCAACCGGGTGCAATTTATAAAGGAAACGTTAGAACTCCTAAGAATATTTCAGGAAGGAGATATAGTTCTAGGGGAAGATTTTAATTACGTTTTAGACTTACAACTGGACAAGTAAAAACCAAAGGTGAAGAAAACATTAAATCTACACACTGAAACAGATCTTCAAAAGACACTAAGGAAATATGGACTTTTTGATATCTGGAGGATAATGCCTCCACAATGTAAAGAATCAAACCTATTACTTTTCCCGGTTTAATTCTTACACCAGAATTGACTTTATATTAACATCTAAAAAAGTTGATCGCAAAAACAATAGAGTCAGATATAGAAATCAACGTTTGGTCAGATCATGCCCCTGTACGCTGTAAAATCAAAAAATCACCACAAAGGACAAAAAGCCATAAATGGGTACTCAATAAATCACTTTTATTAAAACCAGATATACAACAACAAATGAGTTTGAACATTAAAAACTTATTAGAATTAAATAAGGCAGAAGACACTTCACATCAGAATAACTGGGATGCATTCAAATCTGTGCTGAGAGGACATTTTATCTCCACGGCATCTCACCTGAAAAAAGAAAAAGAGAGAATCATTAATACTCTGCAGAATAGGATAAAGACTTTAGAAGCACAACACAAAGCCACAGGGAGCAAAACAATAATGCAGCAACTATTGGCTGAGAGAAAATTTTTGGAAACCTTAATCTCAAAAAAAATTCAAAAAGACCTTCTATATGTCAAACAACACTGGAAAAGAGCTCCCAAAACACTAAAACGACTCTCATGGAGAGTTAAAGAAAAACAAGCTTCGAGACAAATACAGGCTTTAAAAGATAAAGATGGGGAAACTCAAACAGAGCGTAAAAAGATAATTCAGATAGTAGAATCTTCCCCCCAAGGCAAATCAAAGGGGAAAATCAGCCACCCCTTAAGAAGTCTCATATTAACTTGAGATGCAACCAAACATCATATATGGTTCTTAGATGGTGCATGTCCAATGCACGTGAATGCACACAGGTACTTTTTTGAAACTCTAAATGGGAAACACTATGTGTAGCTGATGGGAGATCTGTTGTGGCAGAAGGGGTACTGTTAGATTCAGACTCCCAGATGGACAGGTTAGAGAAATCCTTATTGAGAACTCTTTGCATGTGCCACAACTAGCAAATAACATGCAAAAGAGTTCTTGCAAAAATGAGGAATGGTGACCTCATTGGGGAAGGATGTCTTTTCAAACAAAATGGTAAACTGATTGCAAAAAAACCAAAACGGGAATAGACCACGCTTCCCCTTTTCCCCAAAACACTCTATATAACATAACTGTGAGTCCAGATGCACTCTCCCTGCTGCAAAAGGGGTTTGGTTTAGTTTGGCAACTGGCCTTCAGTTTGTACCTTCAAGTGTTCCATAGTAACTCTGGATACCTATCTTTATTAAAAGCAGATTCTCATAAAACCTCTTAGTCTTAACGCACAGCTCTCCTAAGCCCTGAAATGAACCCACAGTTGTTAAGGCTCATGTCAAGAAGAGTATCCAAGAAAGGGATTACTTGAGCACATGGACTCCAGCCCACAGGGTTTGCTTTTCTGTATTTTTTTGGTATTCTTCCACCAAAACTGCTGCCTTCCTATGCTTTTCATCTAACTGCCCCAAACTATTTTAGAGCTTTCTTATTACCTCAATTGAATGCACAGTCCACGCCTGTTATGAAGGGAAAACAGACTCTTTACTCAGACTGCCTCTGTGATTGTTCTTGGGGAAAACTGAGACTATAATACATATTTTATTGGAGCGTCCTCTTTATATTAGCCTCAGAAATAGGTTTTTAACACAGTACCTAGATACTTTTTCACAGGGGTCATTTCGTAGAAAAAGAGGTGCAGGAGCTCATTACCATAACTAATTTGCATATGCCACACCTCCTAACATACCGGAAGTGTGTCAGAAGGCAACACCCACCCCTCAGGCTCCACTCCACAGGTGAGTGAAACTGACCTGCTCTTCCTCCATTCCCTTCCCCATCCAATACTTTGTGCAATAAAAATAAGCATTAAGAACACACCCTCATTCTCTTCCTGCTCCCTTGAAACCACCAGGTTTCAAATAGACTTGAGATACCCAGGACATGTGCACCACCCATCCCTTTCCCTTCCCTTCCCCTCCCCACAACAAGACACCCTGTGAGGTAGGTGGGGCTGAGAGAGGTCTTTTGAGAACTGCTCATGAGAGAACAGCTCTGAGAGAACTTGTGACTGGCCCAAGGTCACACCAGCAGTTGCATGTGGAGGAGTGGGGAATCAAACCCGGTTCTCCCAGATTAGAGTCCAACTCCTGACCACAACACCAAACTGATGGGGTGGAAGCTGCTGAAGGGTTGGTGAAATTTCTCCAGTACTTATGTGCCATGTGCCCAGATAAAAAATGGTATACTTAGAAAATTTATATGCCACCTTGAGCAAGTCTCTGGAAAAGCAGCACATAGTCATAAAAGGAACAATGATAAAATTATCAATATTAAAACAAAACATTAAAAACAATAAAGACCCTAACAGGGCTTTCCCCGGGGCGCTGCTTGGGGAAGCTGAGGAGTGGGCGGGGCTTGGTCATGTGCCCGCCCCCTGGGCTCCTCACTCCCGGAGCTGTGCTCCTGTGCGCTCCCGCTCCAATGGACCCCTGCTTTTTCATCTGTCTCATCACAAGCTAGTTTTATTCCTTTTACCAGACAGATTCCCTAACCTTACCCTTGCGTTTTAAGATTTTTCTACTGGTTCATAATCTTGACAAGGCAAAAAGGGATTTCTCCTACCCACCCAAAAGTGGCTTTGAACAACACCAGCCATTTTTCAATTGCAGTTGGGGGAGGGGCTGCAGTCATGGTTGCCCACCTCCCATGGGGACTGGAGATCTCCTAGAATTATAACTGATTTCCAGACTACATACATTACTTGTTTATTTAAAGCATTTCTTTCAGTTCTCCTGGAGAAAGAAAAAAGGGGCTCTGGAAGGTGGACCCCAGTCCGGACACACACACCCCCGGATCTGTTTTCAAATGTCCAGGTATCTGCAAACCCAGGGCTGGCAACCCTAAGCCTGCAGTATATAAGCTGCAGGTGAAAGAAGCAATTCTCTGCAGCTGTGCACAGACATCAGCCAAGGTTTTTATTCAATGGGGATGACTCAAGGAAGACTATTCTCCCAGCGAAGACAGATTCAATTGGGGTAGCCACGTTGGTCTGAAGCAGCAGAACAAAGATCGAGTCAAATGGCACCTTTAAGACCAACCGAGTTTTATTCAAGATATGAGCTTTTGTTGAGCACACACACTTCTTCAGATACACTGAAATAGAACTTACTGGTCCATACATATAGCTAGAGAGTGAGCAGCAAATTAGCATACAAGAAAATGAAGATGTTTTAATAGATGCAAGGATGAAACAGGAATCACAAGCTAAGTTTATAGGGTCACCTTTTGTTTGGATTTAATTCCCGGGGAGAGGGGGACATGGTGAAGCAAATAAATCTATCAAAATTGGAAACAGATGTGTAAATGTATCCTCCTTAATTGTTGAGAATAATTAACTGAGACCCAGCTGTTAACACTCCAGCCATCTCCTCTCAAGCATGGAGGTATGCAAGAGAAAATACATATATGTTAGACTTTCTGAGGTAGCACAAGAAGGAGAGTTGGTTTTCATGTCCTGCTTTTCTCTACTTTGAGGAGTTTCAAAGTGGCTTACAATCACCTGCCTTCTTCACCCCTGAAGACAATACTAAATACTGAAGGAAACATTTCCTTCACCGTGTCTTCCCTGCCCCCCCAAATTAAAACCAAAAAAAAGGTGAACACATAAACTTAGCTTGTTATTCCTGTTTCGTCCTTGCATCTGTTAAAACGTCTTCATTATGTTGTATGCTAATTTGCTGCTCACCCTTTAGCTATGTGTATGGACTGGTAACTTCCATTTCAAGGTATCTGAAAAAGTTTACGCACAGAAAAGCTTAAACCCAGAACTAAACTTTGTTGGTCTTCAAGAAGCCACTGGACACAAATGCTGTTTTATTGTTGTTGTTACTATTATCATTCTTTTCCCCTTTCTTTAACATAATTTTATTTTATATCAACATTCAAAATACTGATGAGAGCTTCTCAAGATTAACACTTAGTTGTCCATACAAAGCAAGCCATGCTATTCAACTCTCAATAACTTAACACCCCCAGTCTATTCTACTAGTGTTCCTACTAATTCCAAGAGTCCAGCCCTGTCCTTCTCACACCGTCCCAAGAGGCGCGTACCTGGTGCAGCAAGAGGCTGGTGTCCGGCAGGAGGTAGTGGGGCTCCGGGCAGAGGCTACTGGCGGTGCCGCCAGGCTGGGTTTCCAGGCAGGGCCGGCCGGCCGGCGCCGAGCTGCTCCCCCTCCCCCGCCGCAGAGCGGACAGGCAGCCACGCCGCAGGAGATGTCATTGCGCAGGTAGTGCTCACGCACGATCTTCCGCACGGCGCCGGACCGGGTCCGCTTCAGGAAGGTGCGCGAGGTCAGCATCCTTCCACGCCACAGGCCCCCGGCGCCCCACCGCCTCCCACAATGCACCGCGGCCGCCGGCGCACGTTTGGTGAGGTCCCGGCCATAAAGCGAAAGGGGGACGCTTTACACGACAGATGACGGCCAGTCGGCTTCTGTAGAGATAGAAAGGTGTGCCCCGGTCGCCTTGGTTTAAACTTCCGGTTCCCGAGCGTACGCCGCGCCATGTGAGGGGCTGGCGGAAATGAGAGGGAGTTGTTCCCCCCCATCGTAAGTGTTCGAGCGTCCCCGTCTGCGGCATCGGTTTCATTGCTATGGTAACAGAGTTTCTTCGCTGAGGGGGGGGGGATGAACACGCACATGCGTCTGCCTGTTTGAGGCTCCTGTGGTCTGGGGGCATCTGCGGTCCTCGTCTCTTCGCGGGGGTGAGGCGGGGGAGCCGGGGGAGCCTCCAGTAGACGAAGCTCTACCCGAATGCAAGGTCCATGCGGGTGACCGTGTGGGTCTGAAGCAACGGGACAAAGTGGCAACTTTCAGACCACCAAAGTTTAATGCTAGCCGATATCAGCTTCCGTGTGCGTCTCTGAAGAGGTGTCTGGAAAGGTCACAACTTGAATCAAACTTTGTTGGTCTTAGAGGTGCCCACTGGGCTCGACCTTTGTTCTACTCAAATGCGAGATTGGGCTCCCCCCCCCATGAAAGAGAGTCCTTCCTCTTCTTCCTCTTCCTCTTCCTTAATGACATTTCTTCAAGGCCCAATTTGCATCTGCTGTGTAAAGCTGTTCCATGCTGCTGTGGCGCTGGCTTCCCATTTGGCTCCATACAAAGCTCTCCTCCGTCTGCATCAGGACGCAAGTTGTTTAGGGAGAGCGCATGAGAGGGGGGAGGAGCAGCCTCCCAGGGGTGCCAGCAGGGCACTGCCCTGTGCTGCGGGGAGGAAACGGCACCTGGGACCCTCCCGCAGAAAATAAAGGGGGGTGACCTGGCAGAGGTGGAGGCGGGGCAGGAAAGACAGAACGAGCTGGGTAAAAATCATGAAACATCCGGTGGTTGCCAGGCAGGGAGTGCTGGGGACTGCTCCAGGAAATAACAAATGGTTCAAGGGGGGGGGGGTTGGAAGCCACCAAATATGATCGCAAAAAATGTTCCCTGGCTGCTTTTAAATGCAGATGACTGGATTTTCAGCTAACTTGTTTCCTTTGTGACAATTTGTGTATCTCTTTAGAAAAGATTGGGGGGGGGGGGAGACAATTCGACTCCAGTTGTCCGCTTTTTGCTCACAGCGGCTCGAGGGCGGGGAGGAGCAATTGTAGCACCTTAAAACCAAATCCAGATAAGGTGGTGAGATGCTGTAGTGACCTCGGAGTCACCACTAAATGGCAATAAAATGATGCAGACAGCCGATGCTGAGATTAAACAATAGGAGAGTGGGTGAGGCATGAGATGCAGACAGAAATTTGTGAGAAGATGTGAGATCGTTGGCACAACAGTGGGAAAGACCAATGCAGATTGGACCAGAGGCTCACTGCACAAGGTGGCTGCCAGTTCAAAAGGTTCCGAGGGGACTTTTCTCTTAACACGGCCTTCCTGCAGGAATGGCTCTGATGGTCCGTCCATCTCAGCTGGGCAGCATTTAGAAGTGTTCTTTTCAAAGGGTTGCCAACTCCAGGTTGGGAAATTCCTGGTGGTTTTGGGGTGAAGCCTGGGGAGGGTGGGATTTGGGGAGGGGAGTGGCCTCAGTGGAGTATAATGCCATAAAGTCCATCCTCCAACGCCAACATTTTCCCCAGGGGAATTGATCTCTGTCATTTAGAGATCAGCTGTAATTCCAAGAGCTCTCTGGCCCCCACCTGGAGGTTGGCAGCCTCATTTGCTACCCACATGCTTGGATCTGGAGCGGTGTTTCCAAGGATGTGATGACTTCTGCCCTTAGAATGTGGACTTTGTCTCCTTTCCCCTCTCACTTTATCCTCAAACGAAGTCAGGAGGAGGAGTGAGGGGAGCATTTGGGGTTGCAGAGGGAAGGGGGAGGTGGGAAAGTCACCCTTGGGGGCAGGGGCATTCCTTGTGCCCACGGGAACACTTCTTTCCACCCAGGCCACATGGTGCTTTGAGGAGAAGGGGGAGGAGCTCTGGTAGGGTTGCCAAGTCTTCAAAACTCACTGGCGGGGGGGAGTCCTCCGCGCCCAACGACGTCAGCGGAAGTGACGTCAGCACGTTGGGGGCGTTGCCAGGGCGACGCTCTGGCAACGCCCCCAACGTGCTGACGTCACTTCCGGTGATGTCATTACGTCGTCCTTGCTGGACGACGTTGGGGGTGGGGTTCCCCCCGCCGGCCAAATGCTGACCGGTGGATCGGGAACCCCTTTAGCAGGGGATCCCCTGCCCCCTGGGCTGACTTGGCAGCCCTAAGCTCTGGGAGTGTAGGGGCGGCAGAGAAACCATCTTCCCACCCCTGATGCAGTCATGTTGGTCTGTCAGCCTAGTCAGCCGTTTGACAAGATGCTTGACGGAGAGGCCCATAAGGCAGGTTAGGCTGAGTGTGTGGGTGACTGGCCCAAAGGCGCCCAGCAAGCTCTCTCAGCAGAGCTTGGGTACAAATCCAGCCTCTCCCAGATTCCAGTCCAGGGGGTTCTCAACCTTTTCCAGCCTGCAGGCCTCTCTTGAATTACCACACAGCAGGGTGAGCACAAGGACCAAAGGGCTGCCACAAAAGGGCTGCCTCAGGAGGCGGAGCTAGTGGTAGGGATACTTATAAGTTGCTTACACTTTTCAGTCATGATAGAGTTAACTGTTGTTGTCAGTTAACAGGAAACTACCTAACTGATCTGTAACCAATTAGAGTTTAGTTAGCCTGGGAAAATTTGTGGGCGGTGTTAGTACAATGAAGTGATCTATAGACTTGTAATTGGCTGATCAACATGTTGGATGTTTTGCCAGTCTGGTGTAGTGGTTAGGAGCATAGACTCTAATCTGGGAGAACTGGGTTTGATTCCCCACCCCTCCACATGCAGCTGCTGGCATGACCTTGGGTCAGTCGCAAGTTCTCTCAGAGCTGTTCTGGAAAGAGCAGTACTCGAAAGAGTTCTCTCAGCCCTGCCTACCTCACCGGGTGTCTGTTGTGGGGAGGGGAAGGGAAAGGAATTTGTAAGCTGCTCTGAGACTCTCTTGGGTAGTGAAGGGCAGGGTATAAATCCAATCTCTTCTTTTTCTTCTTCATACCTGTTTCCCTTATTCATTTGCAAGGAAGGAGCAGCAGCCAGCTTATAGTTTTTAGACATGCAATAGTCAAGATGTAGCTCTAGAAACTGTTTGCATTTTCTGTATCGTTTTTATGTTCTCCAAAGTTCCCTTCCCCAAACTAGATAAAGTTAGTTTTACTTTTAAACTTAAACACGGTGTTGGGCTCTTGCTTATTACTCTGGGTTAAAGAATCATACCCAATAGCCAGCCACCAAATGACTGCTGCTGGTTGACTTCAGTCACCCAGTGAAGACCTTTGTGATGTGTTGGTAGCTGCTGCCAAAGCAGCGTTTAAAAATACTGTCCAGCCAGTCAACTCCCCAGTAGCCCGTCAGAAGCCTTGCTGGGCAAAAGCCCTCCCTGGCTCCACCAGCCATGGCTCCCACCGGCACTGTGCTGGGGACCTCTGCTCTCATCCAGCCCCATAACCAGCTCCCAGTTTGTACCCCAACCCTGTGCAAAACAAACAGGTCTGTCCAGTCTCTGTTTGAGGGCTCCGGGCACCCCCTCAGCAAAAGCCCACCCTGCAGGAGCAAAGAATGCTTCTGCCCTCTACATGTCAGAACTTGCTAGTATCCCATCTTTTCAGCCCAACAGGACTGATGAAACTGGTATAGCGTAATGCCTAAGAGTGGGTGAGTAGACAAGGCCCAGTTTGAATCTTACCACCACACCAGCACAAGTTTACCCTGGGGTATCACTACCGGCTTCTCTCATTTGTGATTTGCTTTATACCCCACCTGTCGTCCCCCCTGGAGGTCCAAGCTGGCTGACACCCTTCTCTTTTCCTCCATTTTATCCTCGCAACAACCCTGTGAGGTAGGCGAGGCTGAGATTGGTGTGACTGACCCAAGGTCACCCAGCAAGCATCCAGGGCAGAGTGGAGGATTTGAACCCGAGCCTCCCAGATCCTAAGCCAGCCCTCTAACCATTATGCTACTCTGGCACTCCCTTCTTACTGCTGGGAGGAGAACTAAGAATGTTATCTGCAAAGTGCTTTGAGCATTCAGAGCACTTGGATAAGTCCTGTGGGTTGGATTCTGCATACGCATTCCATCCATGGAGGCAGTTTCCACTGGGAGAAGACAACTTCCCCTATTGCAAGAGGTCCAGTTAATAACTACTGCAGATACCTTCTCCTTGGCACTTGTTTTTGCAAGCTGCCATGAGAACCCACTGGGAAGTGGGCGTGCATCCACGCTCCTAGCAGTGGATTCTTGTGGGGCTGCAGACTATGTGAGCTCTCAGTTTGTTCCCTCTCACTGGTTTGTGTGATGCCCTGGCTGAGCTTCTTAAAGGTTATGGGTGTTGATGGTATTTTTACTGCTAATTATACATTTAAAGTTTCGTGGAAAATCTAGAATGTGCTGTCCTGAAGTAAGATGTTTGTATGTTTCAGTCCCCTTTTGAACTTGATGTTCTGTGATGTCTGACATGTTCCTAGTGACTAATTTGAAGCATACTGTTTCGGTTGACTTATTTTGGCTCTTCAGAAATGTACGTCCAATTTCCCTTTTCATAGTTATGGATCATTTATGACGGCCTGGTTCTCAGAACCAAACAGGAGAGCCTTCATTGCGTCTGCTGCAAGTTTTATTTTGTTCAGAGTAGCTATTTATTTAGAGAACATATATGCTACATTCTAGAGGTGAGGCACCACCACTGAAAAAGCCCTGCCTGGTTGCCACCCCACCCCACCTCTGCAGGTGTGGGTGGAGGTTCTTACTGGGCTGTCTGGATAATACAGGAGCAGTTGAACTGGCATTTACCCAGGCCCCAAACTATTTAGGGCAGAGTCCCCAGCCTTTTTGAGCCAGTGGGCACCTTGGGAATTCTGACACACTGTGGTAGGCAAAATGGCTGCCACAAAATGGCTGCTGCCGGAGGTGGAGCCAGCCATGAGATGGCTGCAGTGGCTGACCTTCAGTCACACAGTGAAGATCTTTGTGCTGTGGTGGCAGCTGCTGCTCAAGCCATGTTTTTAAAAATCTGCACAGCCAGCCAAATCTCCAGTGGTCAATCAGAAGCCCTCACCTGTCCCTGCCCACTTTCTAGGAGCACTTGGCAGGCAGCAGGAAAGTTGGGAGTGGGCACCACGGCACCCATGGTCATGGGCACCCCCTTGGGGACCCCTGATTTAGGGATCTGTAGATAATAACTAATACTTTGATTTGTCCCCAGTGCCTGTCTGTCAACATCAGGGCAGTCCCTGTATTCAGCCTCCCCTCAACAGCCTGGCTGCTATATTCTGGGCCAGTTGATGTTTCTGGGCAGTCTTCAAAGCCAGCTGCACATAGAGCACATGACAGTAACCTAACTTGCATGTGAACAGGGTGTGGATCACCATGGCCAGGTCATACTTTTGAGGAATGGTTATAGCTGCCGTGTCAGCTAAAGCTGCTGAAAGGTGCCACGTGCCACGGAGTGGACCGGTGCCTTAACCACAGGCCAGCATCCAGCTGCGTGCCAGGCTGCAAACCCGTTCTTTGGGCAGTGTGCGGCCCACCCTCTAGAACAGGTGGACGTCTCCATCCTTGAGTGGCTTTCTCACTGACCAGCAGTTGTGTCTGGATTAAGCTTTAGTTCAGTGACCGTCACTCCTCTCATCACCTTCTCCAGGCACCTGGTCAGGACTTCCACAGACCCACCCGGCTCCAGCTGGTCAGGAGAAATGGAGCTAGGTGTCATCTGCATATTGGTGACGGGAGATTTCAAACCCCCGGGGTGATTTACCACTGCACTTTCATGTAGAAGTTACGTAATGTGGGGAACCCGACAAACCACTGCAAGGTCCCACAGAATAAATGATATGGGTCTAGGTGGGTGAAGATACTTGGGAAAGGGAGGCTTTTGAGCTTATCTCGTCCCCCCAAATCTCTTGGAAGGAATTTTTTGTTTTCCAGAGTATTCAGTGTTGAGAGCCCCCAGCTGTGGCCTTGTGGAGAAACTCAGATAAAGGCTTACAACCTGGGCAGAGAGCAGAGCTTGAGTCCGGTGGCACCTTTAAGACCAACACAGAAGTGTGCCCGCACATGAAAGTTTATGCCCAGAATAAAACGTTGGTCTTAAAGGTGCCACTGGACTCAAGCTCTGCTCTGCTGCTTCAGACCAACACGCGTGGGCTACTCACCTGAGTTAGTCTGGGCATACCGATACAAAGACAGCTTTGGAAATGACGTTCTGCTGTAACGTGGGGTGGGGGTGGGGGTTCTGATCTCTTGTAGAGACTCTGACATCTTTGAATTTCCCCTTTTATCACAAAGACCCTAATATTTGCACAGAAGTACTCCTTAATAAGCCAGTGTGGTGTAGTGCGAAGGGTGTCAGACGAGGATCTGGAGGTCCCAGCTTCACAATCCTTGCTCTGTTATGGAAGCTGGCTGGCTGGCACATGCTCTGCAGGGTTGTTGTGAGGATAAAATGGAGGAGAGAATGATGTAAGCTGCTTTGGGCTCCCCTCGGGGAGAGACAAGTGAGCTATCCATGAAGTAAATAAAATAAGCAAATAATAAGCATTTGAAAATAAAAGACAGGCCGGCATAAAGGCTCAGCTGTGAGACGAGGCTGAAGTTAGTTCCCAGTTCCTTATTTGTTCCTTATTCATGAATTCAATCAAAAACACTAAGGAGAGTTTGAAAGCTCTGAACCCCAAAATAAGGTCTGGACCACCACATATCATACACCTCCAGATTCAGGGGACTCTCCCCTTCTAGGTGATAATGTTCTGTTTCCTGGTTGAAAGAGCGGTTTCCATGGCAGCCCCTCCAAAGCGGGGTGCCCCCAGGACAATTGGACAGGCAGACACTGGGGTCATGATGCACCCCAAAAGAATCTTGGACCACCCCAAATGACACATCAATACACTATGGAGACTGTCCCCTGCAAGAAGACATACATTGGTACGTGGTCCAAACACTGGTTCTGGCACCACAAGCTTCTATTTGGAGTACCACCGAGAGGCCTGTATTTGACAGGAGATTTGAATAAGGAACTGTAACAGCTGCATGCCCTCAGCTCCCCAAAATAAGGTTTGGACCATCAGACATCATACACCTCCACATTCATGAGGCTCTCCCCTTTGAGGGGACATATAGTGTCTCCTGATCCAAAAGGCCAGATCATGTGCCAGCTGCTCCAAAGTGGGATGCCTCCAGGGCAATCACACAGATGGACACTGGGGCCAGGCTGTACCCCAAAACAATCTTTGGACCACCCCAAATAACGCATTCCCATACTCCAGAGACTGTCCTCTGCAAGAAGACATACAGTGGTTCCTGGTTCAGACTCTGGTTCTGGCACCATGAGCTTCTATTTGGAGTGCCTCCAAGAGGCCTGTATTTCAAAGGAGATTTGAGTAGGGAACTGGTAAACCTGCATGTCACCTGTACACCGAAGTTAGGATTGGACCGCCACATGTGACAGAACTCCATGTGCAGGGGATGCTCCTCTCTGACAGGACGTATGCCGTTTCCTGGTCCCAAGTGCAGTTCTTGTGCCAGCTGCTCCGAAGTGGTGTGCCGCAGGACAGTCATGCAGGCAGACACTGGGGTCAGGCTGCACCCACAAGACAAGACTGCTCTGGAAGCTCACGATGCAGTTAGCTGCAAACCCAGTATGGGTGGACTGTTCTTTGCCCTCCACATGTATTCACCCTGGTTACAGTTATCATTGCTGAGTGCAGTGCTCTTGCTGGCCTCGCAGACCGGACAAAACTGTGCTGTTAGGAGGGCAACATTAACCATGATCGAGAGCCTCTCTGTTCACTGGAGGAAACGAGTCTTTCCATTTATCTCATGGACAGAAGAATGTGCATACTCGTGCTTCTTACAGACACGAGGTGTTTCCACTTCTTGAACCTTTTGAATTGTTTTCATTCTCAGTCCCCTTCTCATGCCAAAAATTATATAGTTCTCATGCCAAAAATTATAAAGTCATTTCCTAAATGGCATGGTATCTCCCCCAAAAGCACCTTACAGAAGACCAACAATATTTGGGGGTGTCTGAGTTTTCAAGAGTCAGTGCTCACTGGGCCAGATACTGGTTGAAATGGAAATTTCTGAGTCACTGTATCCCATTCAGAAGGTGGGATGGGTGTTGCCGAGAAAGGTGGCAGCAAAGGAGCAATGCACATTGTAATGAGCTTGATTAGAACAGCAGGGAACTGCACAAGTGTAGAACATTAGCATCTGGAGTGAGATAAGGATTCCTTCAGCCCTGGTGGGTCCATTGTTCTGAACCTGTGAATGAACTTCAGTTCAGCAGTCTCAGCTTCTGCTCTCCCCCTGAAGCGTCTCTGATGAGAGCCTCTTCTCAGTCAGCAAAGGAATGACCTTAGTACCAGTGTCTGCATGGGCATTTGTCTTGGGGAACACATCCAGTTTAGTGTAGTGGTTAAGAGCATCTGGGAGGACTGAGTTTGATTCCCCACTCCTCCACATGCAACCTTGGGTCAGTTACAAGTTATTTCAGAGCAGTTCTCTCAGGAGCAGTTCTCGAAAAAGCCCCACCTACCTCAATGTTCCCTCTAAGCTGTGGAGTCTTGTGAGCAAAAATTCTACTTTGTGAGCTGCTTGCACTAAAGTTGTGAGTGAGCCATTTGACTACTGCATAAATCAGTTTGCTCTGGAGCCATCCTTCCTGAGCTAAGACAAAAATGTGTGAGCCATAGGCTAAAAAACAGTGAGCTAGCTCACACTCAGCTTAGAGGGAACCCTGCTCAAGGGTGTCTGTTGTTGGGAGGGGATGGGAAGGAAATTGTAAGCCACTCTGAGACTCCTTCAGGTAGTGAAGGGTGGGGTAGAAATCCAATCTCTTCTTCTCTTCATCATTGGAGCAGTTAGCAAAAGAACTGGGATTTAGATCAAGATGCAGCATAGATTCCCTTTGAGGGCAGAGTCCCCTGAATGTTGGAATGCATCATATGTCATGGTCCAAACTTTATTTTTGGTAGCTGTTCCAGTTCTATATTCAAATCTTCTTTGTAATACATTATTCTGGTTGGTACCCCAAATGGAAGCTTGTGGTGCCAGAACCAGAGTTTGGATCGGGCACCACTGCATGTCCTCTTGCAGGGTCCAGTCTTGTGAGTGTGGGGATGTGTTATTTGGGGTGGTCCAAAGATTGTTTTGGGATGCAGCCTGGCCCTAGTATTTGCCCATGTGATTGTCCTGGGGGCACCCCACTTTAGATTGGCTGGCATGAGAACCAGGCTTTGGACCAGGAAACAGCAGTTGTCCCCTCAAAGGGGAGTCCCCTGAATGTGGGGGTGTGTGATATATGGTGGTCCAGACCTTATTTTGGGGTTCAGAGCTTTTAAACTCCCCTCAGTGTTTTTAGTTGAATTCATGAACAAGTCGCAAAGAAGAAACGAGAAGCTGGGAATAAGGAACCAACTTCAGCCTCCTAACCAACTGCGAGGGTGAAGAGAGTTCTCTCCACAGAGTGGCTCTCATGCGGCCTTGGTTTTGGGTGTGGGAGTAGGGAATCTTCTTGTCAAAGGCCTTCAGATACTTTGAGCCTGTTCATGGCCTGCTTTCTGGGGGAGAAGTCTGACTTGGCAAAACTATTATCATGCTTGTTCTGAACGTCTAGAAACTACTGATCATATTGCACAATGTAGAGAAAGCAAGAGTATTTATCTACCCCCACCCTGCTTATCTTTGTGGGAGGGTTTTTTGTGTGTGTGGCAATAGTCAGGTAACCTTTCACTTGACTTGCTGAGGACTGCAACTTGCTTATGCTGGGCAACTCAACAGTCAGACCACCCAATAAAATATGCACTGTTCTGAAGGGGGGGGGGAATCACTTCAGAAGTCTCTGGCTCTTGCATGCCCCTCCCCCCAAGTCAGAGGTCAAGGGGATTTGCGCAAAGATCTTTTCCCCACCTCCCTCCAATCTGCTCCTGAAAGAATGGATGTTTTTCACTCACCTAATATGCTTTTGTTATATGTGGAGTTGTAATGGCCTAAAGTTTTGGGGGAATGTGTTCCCCCTTTCCCCCCCAGGACTCCCCCAGTTTTCCCAACAGGAAAAAAAATGGGTAATTTTGGGGAACACTTGAGGGGACAAAAATTCTGCTTTGTGAGCTACAAGCATTAAAGTTGTGAGCAAGGGATTTGGCTGCTGCATAAATTAGTTTGCTCTGAAACCATCCTTCCTGAGCTAAGACAAAAATGTGTGAGCTGGAAGCTAAAAAACTGTGAGCTAGCTCACACTAACTCAGCTTAGAGGGAACACTGATTACAAACCCTTTCTTGTCCAAGCAGGCAGACATTCGGGGGCCGTTTCATGCACAGTAGTGGTGGGAAGTGCCGTCAAATCTCAGCTGATTTATGGTGACCCTGTAGGGTTTTCAAGGCAAGATCCACTCAGAGATGGTTCACAATTGGCTGCCTCTGTGTAGCAACCCTGGTCTTCCTTGGTGGTCTCCCATCCAAGTACGAATCAGAGCTGACCCTGCTTAGCTTCCGAGATCTGGAGAAATTGGGCCATCCAGGTCAGGGCTTTTCGCATATTACTCTGAGCAAACCTGAGTTTGCATCAGAAGTGTGTACTTAGCAGGGGGGGTGGGGCTGCATTCTTCACTTGAGTTAATCGAGGGATGTTGAAGGGTGCCCGTAACACGGCCAGTAAAATATCTCAACTTTACATTTGCAAGTCTGTTCTATCAAAGGCCGAGGACAGACTGGCAATCTGGAGCGGGAGGAATCTGGAGGCAAAAGCTGCGGGGGGGAAATTTCCCGGGGCTGGCCGTTCACACCGGCCAGTGTATTGCACAAGGATGCTGTTACGGAGCATTCAGACTGCTGCAGAGCAGCCCCGGGTCGGCTGGCCTCCGCAGCTTGTGGCAGGGCTGTTTCGACAATGTGCGTATGTGCGCATGAGTGTTCACACAGCCGCCTCCGCTTGAATTCCACCTTCTTCCGGTTCACGCTGCCTGAAAGCGGGAGGCATGCGGAAGACGGCCCCTGGACACCGGTTTCTCCCGATGTCCTTCTACAGCGAGAGGAAACTGGCTTCAAAGCGTGTAAGTGTGGAAGGGAGCCGAGGGACAGCTGCGGATGTCTGAACGGGCTCCCTTCCCCTGCTTCCCAAGCGGAGCTCTCCTGGGGCAGATTGCCAGTCTGTCCTCGGCCAAAGTCTGCTAAAAGCACAAAAGGGTAGCGCCACCTAAATTATCCAAAAAACGTGGTACAAAACACGTGGAACCAATGAGGAGTAAGCCTCCCTTTCATTCGGGAGGCTTACTCCTTCAGTTAGTGGAGATCGCGGGCATGGAATGTGTCGGCCTGGTGTGGGAGGCTGAAGAGAGTTTGGCTGTATGGCTGGTGTACCGACCGCCTAATGCACCAGCCAGCAGCCTGCCGTCCCTGATGGAGGCTGTAGCAGGCTGGGCGTTGGAGCACCCTAACCTAGTGGTTTTGGGTGACTTCAGCGTCCACGCTGATGATGCAGCTTCCATTCGGGCGGCGGACCTGGTGTCGTCCATGGCAGCACTGGGACTCTCTCAGTACATCTCGGCCCCCACACACCAGGCCGGACACACGCTCAATTTGATCTTCGCTGCGGGGGTAACTGGACCGGATTACAGCTTCGGCAGTGCCATGGTCGGACCACTATGCCCTGGGGGCCCGTCTGAATGTTCCGTCCCGACCCCTAGGCGGCGAGCATATTTTAGCTCACCCACGGAGCCAGATGGACCCTTTGCGATTCCAGATGTCACTGCGTGATCCAATGCCCCCTGGCGGCTCGTTAGATGAGCTGGTTGAGGACTGGTATAGCCGGCTCTCTACAGCCAGTGATGAGATCGCTCCCAGGCGCACTCTACACCCTCGCATCAGGTTGCCCCCCTGGTATACCCAGGGACTGCGGCTGATGAAGCGAGAGCTACGATAGTTAGAGAGGCAATGGCGGCGTACCCGCGACGAGGCTACAAGAGCATCCTATAGGACATTTATGAAAGCCTATGAGATGGCAACCAAGGCAGCTAAGAAAGAATTCTATGCTGCTGAGATTGCATCCGCTAGCTCACGCCCAGCCCAATTGTTTAAAATGATTCGATCATTAACAGTTCTGCCGCAGGGCAGACCAAATGCTAGGGAATTGAAAATTGGCCGGGAGGCATTTGCGATCTATTTTGCGGATAAAGTCTTGTCGCTTCGCCGTGATCTCCCCGCCACATTTGAAACAGTGAGTGAACTCGAGGCCCCGTGCATGTCTTCATTTCCGGGTTTCGATGGGTTTGGCCTGCTCGGCCTTGAGGAAGCTGACAGACTTCTCGTGACTGTGCGTCTAACCACTTGCATTCTTGACCCGTGCCCGCCCTGGCTGGTTAAAGCCGGCCACGAAGGGCTGCAAGGTGCCGTTCAGGAAATTATCAACACCTTCCTCTCTGAAGGGAGGTTCCCGGGGGCACTCAAGGAAGCGATGGTCCATCCTCTCTTGAAAAAATCACATCTGGACCCGGCTGAATTGGCAAACTATCGGCCAGTGTCCAATTAGCCCTATTTGGGCAAATTAATTTAGAGGGCGGTGGCGTTACAGTTACAGGGTTATCTGGATAATGCTTCGGTCTTAGACCCCTTCCAGTCCAGCTTTCGCCCGGGTTATGGGACAGAGACGGCTTTGGTTGCCCTTACCGACAACCTCCGGCAGCATCTGGATCGAGGCGGTGGGGCGGTGTTGCTGTTGCTTGACCTGTTGGCAGCATTTGACACGGTTGATCATCAGCTGCTGGCCCGCTGCCTTGCCGACGTGGGGATACAGGGGCGGGCCCTGCAATGGCTCGTTTCCTTTCTCCAAGGTCGGGGACAAAGTGTGGTCCTAGGGGAGCAGCAGTCCAGGAGGCACCCACTTGAATGTGGGGTGCCTCAGGGGGCAGTGCTCTCCCCGATGCTGTTTAACATCTACATGCGCCCCCTTGCCCAGATTGCCCAGAGGTGTGGGCTGGGATGTCACCAGTACGCTAATGACACCCAGTTCTATCTGATGTTGGGCGGCCAGTCGGACTCGGACCCAGAAGATCTTAACCGGGCATTGCACGCCGTGGCTGGTTGGCTCAGACTGAGTAGGCTGAAATTGAACCCGGCGAAGACGGAGGTCCTGTGTCTGGGTCGGGGCAGTCCAGGGCGGGGGCTCCTGCTCCTGAGCTTCGACAGGGCACAAGTAGCAGCCACTGCCAAGTCAGCCTTCTACCATCTTCGGCTGGCATGGCAGTTGGTTCCCTACCTTGACCGCAATGACCTAGCCACAGTGATCCATGCTACGGTCACCGCGAGGCTGGACTACTGTAACACCCTCTACATGGGGCTGCCCTTGGTGCTAACCCGGAAGCTGCAGCTGGTGCAGAATGCCGTGGCCAGGTTAATGATGGGTCTCACAAGACGGGACCACATCTGACCTGTGCTAGTGGCGCTGCACTGGCTACCTATAGCATACCGAGTTCGCTTCAAGGTGCTGGTTCTTACCTTTAAAGCCCTATATGGCCAGGGTCCAACATACCTGAGGGACCGCCTCTCCCCGCATATACCCCAGCGAGCACTTCGGTCGGGGTCGTGTCATCGACTTCTTGTCCCGGGCCCCAGGGAAGCCAGGCTCGCTGGGACCAGGGCCAGATGTCAGAATCTCCGGATTCTAACAAGGGCTTCTGGGGCTTATTGGGCTTATTGCTATCTGTGTAACCTATCCTTGCATTCACTATGTAACCCATGTTTAAAGCTTGTTTGTTTGACCCATGCTATCCACTATGCATTCTCTCTTTTCGTTTCTTTATGGCCCTGGGTTTATGGCTCTAGCTGGGGCTGGTTAGTGTAACCATTTGCCCGGGAGGGTGGTGACTTCAGAGCATGAGAACAATCGGCCTCTCACCCTCGCGCCTCCACATTCCTTTCCTCCCTGCCAGGGGAGACGGGGACCAGTTTCTTATCAACGTGCGAAGGCCTTGAAGAAAGCTATTTGTTATGTGAAAGATGGTTACATCTGAGGGGTCTGGTTTAAGAAGGGAAATGTACTGCTTCACACCTAACCTTTTCCTGTGGGAAGCAAATGGTCAAGGGACCTTTAGCCCGCGGTTTTTCTGTCCTGTTGATTGGTTACCTATGGGCAATTCAAATTGTGCTGGAGGGTATATTAGTCCTGCTTCTATTGTATGGGTTATCTCTGACAATAATCCGAGGACCTGTAGCAATGTAGTAACTGGAAATAAAGAACTGTGATTCATCAACAAAGATCTGATCCTTGACTACTTCGAGCAGAAGCCTCACACCAGAGCCTTTTCGGTGGCGGCTCCAGCCTGGTGGAATGAGCTCCCGGAGGAGATCAGGGCCCTGCGGGACTTAATGCAGTTCCGCAGGGCCTGCAAGATGGAGCTCTTCCGCCAGGCCTTTGGCTAGGAGCCACCACTAGCACTGTAACAACATCTATAATGAGAGCCGGCTCTGAATGCAGCCCAGACCGGACGGTTATGGTTGGTAGGACTCCAACTCGACAGGAAGCCATCTGATTAGTAAGACCAGAAGCACTTTATTGGGAATTGTAGCTATATTTTTGTTATTTATTGGAATCTTATTGTTATTGTTGATTTTAAATTGTTTTATGATGTTTGATCAGCACTTGTGCCCTGTAAGCCGCCCTGAGCCCGCTTGCGGGGAGGGCGGGGTATAAAAATAAAGATAAATAAATAAAAATAAAAAATAAACCCTTTATTCACATATATCACAGTGACAACCATAAATATAGCAAACACTGATATAGCATTTCCACAAAACATTACATACCAAATCTGACTATGACAACAATTTACCCATGTACAATTCAACAGCTATACTCAAACAGGTCAATTATCAGTCTGTAATCATTCAGATGATCTAGTACATATCCATTTGAGCCAAAAATACCAGTAAGTATACTCAATCCAAACGTCCAGTAGATTTCATGGTCCAATAATAATTTCAAATGTGGATCAAAACAGTCCCATAAACCTAAACAATCTTCGGGCAAATCCCCTTAACCTCTGACTTGCCTGTTGAAATAATATATAATCACCAAAGAAACATCTAATATGAATTATACAACATTACAAATATAAAATGAATTCTACATTATTTCCATTATACAATAATGTAAAATATCTTGATGTAATACATACCTAATTTCTTAACAAGATCTCAGGCCTCAGTTACGGGAAGTAACAAATCAGTTACAAATGTGAAGTTCCTTTCCAAAAGCCCAGGCATCGACTGTAAGCAGTCCTCTAGGGGATGCCTATTAAATGTCTATTGGAGCTGTTGACAGCTCCAATTTCTACTACTATGTGGAATTTATATTCTTGATTTTATAATGCAACATTTTCTTTGTCTGCTTTATGGGATTTAAAAATAAAATTTAAGGGACTTTGCTTAACATCTTTAACAGAACGTTTTCATGAATGGATTTTGGCTACTTTTTGTTGGTGTGATCGCCTTTAAGACTGTGTTTTCCTGGGATATCTATCTAAAAGTAATTGCCTGCGAGAAATATTAAAGAGACTCCATATTGTTTGGGTTATATGGAAAGATTCCTGGATTTTAGTTTTGTCATTGAGTCTGGTGTGGACAGCTTAACTACTGCTGGGAAAGTAAACAAGAGAGAGCTGACCTTGAACAAAAGATTGGAATCGTGTCTCACCTTTCCTAAAAGGAGGAGCAATGCTTCCTCTAAGCCACGGAATCTTGTTTTTGTGATTAATCACTATGCTTTAATTATGTTCAATTTGTAACAATGAAAATACATCCTGCATATCAGATATTTACATTACGATTCATAACAGTAGCAACATTACAGTTATGAAGTAGCAACAAAAATAATTTTATGGCTGGGGGACACCACAACATGAGGAACTGTATTAAAGGGTCGCGGCATTAGGAAGGTTGAGAACCACTGATCTATATAATGTCTTTTTTTGCTCCCTTTTCTTAAATATGATATTCAAAATGATTGCTGTTGTTTGTTCGAATAAATATTAGTAGAAGGTTGTTTATGCTACTAGAAGGCTTCAACAGTTTATATTAGTCATAGTAGTTACAGTAATTAAACCTTATTAAAGTTTTATATAGCAGATAAACATGTAGGTATATAATATTGTAAAAGAAATAGCTAAAAATAGAAAATGATGTAAAGTTTTCTGTTAATATAGCAAGCTTTAGGTAAATTTTGTTTATACGTTATGTGTGAGGAAACTAACTAGATCAGGGGTGTTGAACTCATTTGTTATGAGGGCCGGATCTGACATAAATGAGACCTTGTTGGGCTGGGCCATGTGTGTTATAACATGTAATGCCAGGTAGCGGAGATATAAACTTTATAAAGGACACAAAGATTTTTTTAATTTAAAATAACATGCTTAAAATATTAGCACTCTTGCAATATTTTGTTTATTTAACGGTATTTGATAACTGACACCTCTTGCTCTGAATTATTGCATCAAAATGTCTCTGCTGTTGCAATCTTGAGTGTGCTGTTCAAGTGTGTATCTGTAAGCTGCAAATCTACTTTTGATTTATGGACATTCACCAAAAAAATCTCATGCTCAGAGTTCTGAGTCTAGGACCCAGGGGAAAACATGAAATGGCTGAGTGAGTGAGTCTAGCGAAGCAAGTTATGATGCAGCAGCAGCAACAGAACTGGAAGCAGGAGATGGCCAGTTCCAGTGCGGGCCAGATAGAAGCCCTCCGGGGGCCTGATCCGGCCCCTGGGCCGCAAGTTTGACACCCCTGAACTAGATGCTGATACAATGTAATACTCTCATCTTTTCTTTCTTTTTTCTTTGGAAACTAATAAAATGTTTATTTAAAAAAATGTCTATTGGGTTTTGTTCCCACACCAAGATACGAAGACGATATATGGTTAAATATTTTTATCATGGTCAGATTTGGTATGTAATGTTTTGTGGACCTGCTGTATTAGTGTTTGCTATATTTATGGTTGTTACTATGATATATGTGAATAGAGGGTTTATATGACTCATCAGTTCCACGTGTTTTGAACCACTATCAAAGTCTGTGCCAAAACAGGGTCATGTATTGACAGTCCATGGCTGAGGACAGACTGGGAATCTGACACGGAACGGCAGCAGGGCAAAAATCCCTGGGGCAAAGTGGCTCAGGGCTGGCCGTTCACAGTGGCCAGACGCCTGCGAGAGCATTCCGGGGAGGAGGCACAATGATGCGTACACACTGCTATGGAGTAGCCCCTCCGCAGCTCGTGGCAGGGCTGTTTTGGCAACCAGTGCATGGGTGCCTATGTGTATAGGCACATGGGTGCAGCAGCAATTCGGCCACGATTCAGTGGCACACAGAGTGCATATGCGCATCTCTCCGTGGCGGCGCGTTCACGCTTCTTCCTGTCCACACAGCCAGGAAGCGGGATTCAAGCAGAGGAAGTCCCCTGGACACCACATTCTGCCAGTATCCAACTGAGGCACCATGAAAGCGCTTCAGAAACGGGTGAGTATGGATGGGAGATGGAGGACAGCTGTGGCTGTCTGAACTGCCTCCCTTCCCCCGCTTCTAAAGCGGACCTATCCCGGGCCACATTGCCAGTCTGTCCTCAGCCCATGTGCAATATCACAAATGCCGGGTTGCAAAAATGCTTTATTTCCCAACCTGCCTATGTGTGTAAGCTGAGACTGTATTAATGTTTTCTTTGGTGCTCAGGAGAAATTTCTTTTGGCTTTGGGATTCCTCCTGCTTAAAAACACTAAATGTGAAAGTTTTTCAAGAATGCTTTTGAGAAACATACCTCCGTGTCAGTCTAGAGAACAAAAGGTGGTACATTATATTGCTTCCCAGCTGTATCTTTTCTTTGGGAATGTTTGCTCAAAGCCCTGGGTGATAAAAACTCCACCTTCTAAAAGGTGTTGTTCACCCAGAAAACTAGCTAAGACCCTATCTCAAGTGGTGCTATTTCAGCTAGGATGTAGTTGTGTGTATCGCAGGGAAGGCAGAATAGATATCTCTTAAAATGTCAGAAAATGTGAAGGTGCATTCTTGGTCAAAATGAGACTTAAATAGCAATTGACACCTCCTGCCAGCGCTCTTTAACATGTGCCGCAAGTAGAACCTATTTCACTACTATTTTCTGTATGTAGGAAGCTGTCTTATAGGGCAAAGTGCATTTGCAAAATGGGAGCGTGCATCTCTGTGTAATATATGCATTAAATGATTATTTTGCATCAAGGGCAGAACATCAAGGGTTGTATGGAAATCAACAGCTTTAAATCTCTGAAAATCCTGAAAAGCTTGCCAGGTGTTTTGGGGGTGCAGCTTTACAAATGGTTTTAAGTTGGTTCATCATACTCTCATAAAAGCTAAACCTACTAGAGAAGGCAAGGACTTTGACCCACTTGACAAGGCAGGAGAGGTTGGTGAAAGTGACTAAGCCAAGGTCAGCCATGCATGCAGGCTTCATGTTTTTGGCTCAACTCCCAGGCACTGTGATTGTGCCAAGAGGCACTGTACATTGGGTGTGCACACATTTGAGGGCTCTTTCGTGGGCCCTTCTACACTTCCAGAAGCTCTGAGGTGACGTGCCAGGGTCAAGGGCAGTGCTCAAGTGAGGCGCTCCATGCAGAGGTGGACAGCAGGAATTCACTTAAGTGACAGGAAAGTGTTCCAAGTTTTCGAAGTGCATCTGATAATGGTGGATCTCAGTCTGAGGGAGTGGAGAGCCTACAGCATGGGGGGATGTGGAGAAATCAGGACTGTTATGTTCTATTATGTTATGTTGCATTGCATTGTCAGGGCTCTGGTATCCTAACTCCCTCATTCCTATTGGCTGCCAAATAAAGACTCCTTATTGGTCCTGAAGCCAATCCAAGGAACCAATCACAGAGCCCGGCTTAGGTCCAATGAGATTGCGTGTTTCCAGTTACAATGTATATAGTTATTTGTTGGAATACTATAAGTTGAGTGCCACTCTTGCTAGAGCTGTCTCTGAGCTGAACGATAAAAGCCTGCATTTGATTTATTGTCTCCTGACTCAATACTTAACCCTGGCGACAAGGATGGGATCCCAGTCCTAACTGAACAGCTGAAATCACTCTTGCCTGCCCAGCTGAAATCGCTAAGGGCGCCTAGAGCTAAATCACTATGGGCATGGCATCCAAGGGCCATATCGAACCGTTTGACCCGAAGGTTGGGAACTGGGAGTCATACCTTGAGCATTTTGAATGCTACCATGTAGCAAATAGTATTGACGGAGACGATGTCTGCCGCGCCACTTTTCTAAGTACATGCAGCCAGGCTGTATTCGACATCGCCCGTGACCTAGTAGTCCCCGCAAAGTTACTCGAGACCCCTCTCGGCATCATCAAGGCTCGGCTGACCAAGTACTTCTCACCGAAGATGTCGGCTGCCGCACACCGATGCATGTTTCATCAGCGAAACCAGAAGGAGGGTGAGTGTGTCACAGAGTACCTCACTGCACTAAGACGGGCTGCCCGAGACTGTCAGTTTCCCGTCTTAGTGCAGTCCTACATACAGACTTGTTAGCCAGCAAGGCACTTTTCTGTGCTCTTATGGATTTTTATCCATAAGTTTGAACTCTGTGTCGCCAGCAGTGGTAGGGACTTGCGCTTTCTTCTTCACATAGGAGCCAGCTCCAGCCCAAGCCAGGAGGCTGACACCCCAAGCAGTTCACCCAAGGCAAAGACAAAGGATTCCTCTTGCCATGAGGCCTCCTTCTGTCAGACATCCGCTGGCTGACCTCCACTCCCCCACTACCCATCTGAATAGTCATGCTAACGAGACTGCCTAGTAACTAATGTGCCAGCCATCAGATACCTGGCTAAAACCATCAACTGACAATAGGTATGGCCAGGTGAGTCATCGGACCCCAGACTCAGTGTCTGTTTCCTGGTGAAGTCATACTTTTGCAACACTGACCAAACCCCTGGACCTCCTCCCTTTGTTCACCTTTAACCTATGGAAGGGTCCAGAAGGGACGGACCACCTAAGAGGTGTGTTAGTGGGATGTGGTCTGTGCAGCCTCCCCAAGACCACCTAATAAAAGACCTTGAGCAGAGGCATTCGCTCTCTTAAGCCATCGCTCTCTTAAGCCATCGTCCCCTATCTGCTTTACCTCCCCTTTACCCTTCCCCCCCCCCCAGCTTGCCTTTCCAGTCCCTCTAATCTTCTGTTGGAACAAGGATTCATCTCCACCCAATTCTTCCTTCGGTCAGACAACTCCTCTTTAGGATAGGTAACGTATTGCTTCCCCACCAATGAACTCCTGCAAATTGCAATAGTGCTATTTTCTATCTTTATTTCCCTAGACCTGTGTGTATGTGTGTGAGAATCTGTTTTTGTGTGCTTTAACAACATAATTCAGTAAACATCATTGAACTTGGAACCTGCCTCACGTGCCTCTTTCCTTGAGAACTCCCGGGAGGGGTGGGACCCTGGTATAGTTGGCAAGAACCCGTATATTTTGCCAATTGCTAAGTGTAAATTAAAGCAATTCGGCTAACAGAATTGGGGGCTCAGTCCGGGATTGCCCTGAGGGTTAAACTTCGCGCCATAGTCGACAGGCGTGTCTTTAACCCACAGACGTAAGGGAAAAACCACTTCCGGAGCTCTTGGAGAGGCTGTATGATTGGTTTCTGTCTGCGTGCCTGGCTCTAGTGAGCAACCTATCGTGGGTGGCTTCCCCCTTCTCTCTCTCTCTCTTTGAACCCCAGGTCAAACTGTGTGACCGTCCGCGCGTCTATCTTGTGGGAAGGGATCCAAAGAAGACCAGAGTAGGGCGCTAGACCAGTTGCACCAACACTACATACACTACATACACCCGCTGAGTCCGAAAAAGAACTTTTTCTTTGAGCGCACCCTCGCTCCCCCTCCTTGCTTTACTTCGCTCAACGAAGTGAAATCAATTGATTTTGGTTAGGGGTCAGCCTGCTGGAACATATTGTTTCGAAACCCCGCTGGTTAATAGGTTATCCAGTGAGAGCTTGCGAGCCCAAAACCTTCATTTGGTTGTGTGGTTATCCTGTAAGGACGTGAGGTTTGGCCAACCCGTTCTCGAAACCCTCATATAAAGAGACTGGGTGTCTCTGAGACTGGGTGTCTGTGAGAGTTCTGCTCGAAGTAGTCAAGGATCAGATCTTGGTTGGTTAACCACAGTTCTTTATTACCTATTCCTACATTAGTACAGCATCTCGGGTTATTGTCAGAGATGAGGCAAATAATACAAGCGGGTCTATTATACCATTCCAAGGAGTTTGAATTACCCATAGATAGCCAATCCCCTTAAGGGAAAATTGGCGGGCTAAAAGGTGGCTTGACCGTTTGGTTCTCACAGGAAAAAAGTGAGGTGTTAAGCAGTAAATTTCCCTTCTCAAACCAGACCCCTCAGATGTAGCGAGTTCACATAACAATTCATGGCTCCAAGGTTCTTTTGCATGAGATAAGAGATGAGAAGCATCCTCCCCTTGAAGTTACTGCCGGGGCAGCTGGAATGCGGAGGCAGAGATGTGAGGCCTCCTTGTTCTGGGAATTAATGGTTGTCACCCTCCCGACCCAGACAGGATTTATACATTACGGTTACATAAGTTCTAATAAACTCTAGATACATATGATAGGTAAAGACATGCATGCAAGAATACATTGGCTGAATTGACAGATTCTGACACCCTGCCCTCCCCATAATTCTCTTCACCTAGCTTTGTCAGGGAACATTTTATGAAACAGTTTCGTTAGTTTAGGGGCATGAACGTGTTCAGAGCGAATCCATTCGTTGTGTTCTGGGCCGAAATCTAACCACCTAACTAAGTAATATAACCGGCCTCTTCGCATCTTGGAGTCAAGGATTTCAGTTATCTCGAAGTGCGGGCTCCCCTCCTTCATCAGTGGAGGAGGAACTGGAGGAACAGGATGCCAAGCATTCGGCCCAGGATCTTTCTTCAACAGGCTGAAATGAAACACAGGGTGCACAGAACTCAGTGATTTAGGCAGTTCCAGTTCAAAAGACACATCAGAGATTTTGCGTAGCACTTTATAAGGTCCAACATATTTCCATCCCAGCTTCCTGCTGGGCTGCAGCCCATGGATATTTTTGGTAGAGAGATAGACAGAGTCCCCGGGCTGAAGATCCCATCCCGGTGCTCGCCCTCGATCCGCATATTTTTTGTAGTCCTCTTTGGCATGGTCCAATGCTTTGCCTATTAATGGCCATGAGTCTTGGAGACTGGACCACCACTTTTTAAAATCTGAGGGGGGAGCTTGAGGGACCTCCTCGATAGTAGGCAATGGCTTCCCCTCGAAACCCCCCACTGCCATGAAAGGGGAAACTCCCGTGGATGAGTGCACTGCATTATTGTAACTATATTCTGCAAACGGCAGCAATTCCACCCAGTTGTCCTGGTGATAATTTGTGTAACATCTCAGGAATTGCTCTAAAATTTGATTAGTTCGTTCAGATTGGCCATCGGTCTCTGGGTGGTAACCCGAGCTTAGGGCAGGTTCTATGTCCATTAGTTTCAGAAGCTCCCGCCAGAAGGTGGCAACGAACTGACTACCGCGGTCAGAAACCACTCTCTTCGGAAAAGCGTGTAATTTGATCACGTGATTGAAAAAAGCTTTGGCCATCCCTTTAGCGGTGGGCAATTGCTTGAAGGGGGTGAAATGTGCTTGCTTCGAAAAAGTGTCTACCACCACCCAAATCACTGTTTTTCCCTTGGAGGGGGGCAAATTAGTGATAAAGTCCATGGCTATAGCTTCCCAGGGTCTTGATGCGGTGGGTAGGGGATGCAATAATCCCGGGACTTTCCCCCCCCCCCCCGTTTTTTGCACATTAGACAGGTCTGGCATGCCGAGACGAAGTCTGAGACGTCTCGGCGCATGCGCGGCCACCAGAATTGACGCTGGATCAAATTAAGAGTCTTTAGGAACCCGAAGTGCCCAGCTAGCTTTGAGGAGTGGCAATTTAACAAGATTTCCTTGCGCTTGGCCTTAGGCACTACTAGTTTGTTCCCATGTAGCCAACAGTGGTCCTCTCTCTTGGAACATTCCTCCAAAGCTTCCAGTTCCTCTATCTCTTCAGGAGCATAATCCCCCCCCCAATTGCATTTCCCAATGTCCAACTCTGCCTTCTTGGCTTGGCTCCTGGTGACCACCACCCCTCCTAGTTGTTGGGGGGAGAACATGGAATCAAACACCTCTTCCTTGACACTCTCATGTTGGGGCAACCTGGACAACGCGTCTGCCAAGGAGTTAGCCTTCCCAGGAAAATGTTTAAGCACAAAGTTAAACTTGGAAAAGAAATCAGCCCATCGCAGCTGCTTAGCGTTGAGGGACCGCTGAGTGCGCAACGCCTCCAGATTCTTATGATCAGTCCATATTTCGAACGGAGTTTGCGCTCCTTCCAGCCAATGGCGCCACGTAGTGAGCGCTAACCTAATAGCTGCGGCTTCCTTGTCCCACACCGACCAATTCCTTTCCGTCTCGTTAAATTTTTTTGAAATGTAAGCCAAGGGGTGCAATTTCCCTTCCGGGTCACTTTGTAATATGGCCCCCCCCATGGCTACATCAGAGGCATCTACATGGATTATAAAATCCTTCGTTTCGTCAGGGTGTGCTAGAATGGGCTCTGAAGTGAAAAGAGTCTTTAAAGTCTCAAACGCCCTCTGACACTCCCCGTTCCAAGCCAACTTTTCTCCTGGCTTCCCGGCCTCGGGCCCCTTCCCCTTTGTTTTTAATAAGTCCGTTAAGGGGAGGGTGACTTTAGCAAAGTCCTTGATGAAGGTTCGGTAAAAGTTACAAAATCCCAAGAGGCTTTGCAATTGCTTTCTCGTTCGCGGAGCCTCCCATTGCACCACAGCCTCCACCTTCCCCGGGTCCATTTCCAAACCCTTCTGAGAAATGCGGTAGCCCAGGAAGTCCACAGACTCACGGTGAAACTCACACTTAGACAGTTTCACATATAGCTGGTTTTTGAGTAAGGTTGTGAGGACGTCCCTGACCAAAGTCACATGCGCCTTCTTATCAGTAGAATAGATCAAGATATCATCTATGTAGCATAACACGCCCTTAAATAGGTGCTTGTGCAACACTTCGTTGATTAAACTCATAAAGACCCCGGGCGCGCCACTTAAGCCGAACGGCATCACTAGATATTCAAATTGCCCCAAGGGGGTATTAAAGGCAGTCTTAGATTCATCCCCTTCCCTGATGCGCACCCTGAAATAGGCATCTCGTAGATCCAATTTGGTAAAAATCCTCCCCTTGGCCGCTTCCGCCAAGAGGTCCTTTATTAACGGGAGGGGGTAAGCGTTAGTGGTGGAGACTGCATTCAACCCCCGGTAGTCAGTGCATAGTCGTAAGCCCCCATCCTTTTTCTTTCGGAACAGCACTGGCGCCGCAAAGGGGGATTTGGCTGGGCGGATGAACCCCTGTGCTAAATTTTTGTCCAAAAACTTTCGCAACTCTTCCCGTTCCAACGGGCTCATGGAGTATAATTTCCCTTTTGGGAGTTTTTCTCCTGGGAGGAGTTCTATGGCACAGTCCGACAGTCGATGGGGGGGCAACTCATCCGCCTCAGTCTCGCTGAACACTTCCAGCAAGTCTCTATACTCTTTAGGGACCATGGTAGGGGTGAGAGCGAGCGCGGGAGCCGGGGGAGGAGGGGTCGGAGGTCCAGGTCCCCATTCTGGGTCCCACTTATGGCTCTGACAGCGTTCGTCCACCCACGAGATTTTCCCCTCGCTCCATTTTATGTAAGGGTCGTGCGCCCCGAGCCAAGGGCTGCCCAACACCATAGGGAACTGGGCGTTCGGGGTGATGACGAAAGCCCGCTTCTCCCAGTGCTCCCCCGTCCCCAAAATCAAGCTCTCGGTCTCTGCTATGCATTCCTCCTTCATCTCCGACCCATCCATCTGAGTGAACTTCAGGGGTTCCAATAACGGGGTGACTTTGGGTCCCAGCCCTTCCACTACTAGGGGGCTGATCAGGTCTCGCGCACACCCAGAGTCAATTAAAGCGCGAACCCGCATGTGGGTACCCGATCCAGGGGTCACCACCGTCACTACCATATATAACAGGGGGCCGGGGATGCTCACCGGAGATGGCGCTTCTTGGCGGGGGACCTGCAGCTCTGCGCCGCTCACTGCAGGCCGTTGGAGTTTCCCGACATCTGCGTTTCCATCAGCTCCAGCTCCCCCTGATCACTGGCAACTCCTTCCAGCTGCAACGCCCGGGGTTTCATTGGTGTTTTTCCACGGCTAGGGGTGCTCCCCGCTCCGGGGGTTGAGGTCTTCGGGCCTTTTCCCCCCCCTCTTGGACAAGCGGAGGCGAAATGGCCACTCTCCCCACACTTCATACACAACCCTTGTCGAAACCTCGCATCTCGGACATCTTGCACACTGGATCGAGGCTTCGCTCTCGGGGCTGCTTTGCTGGCTGCCGTTACTGACGCTCCCATCTTGATCAGGGCGAATCGCTCCTCCATGTCGATGGCGGCTCTCATCCAGGTGGCCAGAGTGCCCGGGCGGCCTCCCAACAGCACGGTCTCGTAAATCTCCGGATTCAGGCCCTCCCAATACTTCTCCATGAATAGCTCCTCCGGCCATCCATGGATCTTGGCCGCGATGCGCCTGAACTTGTCAGTGTAGTCCCTCACCGACGATCTCCCCTGGAACAGCTTTCTTAGTTGATTACGGGCTTTTTCCTCACCCAGGGGGTCTTCGAACTGATGGCGGAGGGCCCACATGAAGTTGTTCAGGGAACGCAATTCAGGTCCGGGGTTGTCGTGCAGGCTCACATACCAGTCGCTGGCAGTGTCTTTCAGCTTGGACCCGATGTAGCCAATCCGTTCTTTCTCGGTGGGATAGAGGTGGCCCCAACTGTCCAGGAATCTCCCTATCTCCAGCATGAAGAAACGTAGCTTCTCCGGGTCCCCATCGAAAGTGGTCGTCAAAGGGTCGGAGGGGGCTGGGCGGGCGGCCGGCGCGACCGGGACCGGGGCAGGCACTGGAACGGGCCCTGGCGCTGGAACCGGGACGACCGGCTGGACTGGTTGCGCCGGGAGAGCGGGCGCCTGTGGCTGGACCGGAACCCCTCCGGGCGCCGGCGGTTGTAGTGGGGCTCCTACCCCTTGAGCGGGGAGAGCTCCTTGTACTGCCCTCATAGCATCGCGAAATTGGTGCTGGAGATCGAGGGCCAACTCGCGGAGCTCGGCGGTGAATTGAAGCCGCAGCTCTCCCATCATCTGATCCAAAGGGACCGTCTGCTCCTCGCGATACGGATCGGGCCCATACGGATCCGTCCCCTCTCCTTCGAAAGGCGGGCGACGCGGCCCTCCACGATAGATCGGCTCGCGGTCGTCTCCTAGATAGCTCGGTCTCCCTCGATCGAGCTGGTCTCCGGTGAGCGAAACCCTCACCCCTTTCCGGTCGTGCACCCACGAATCCACGGTACGCTGACCGAAATGGCTCCATGCGTACTTGGGGGTCACGCTCTGATGAGGAACCCGGCGCGGGATGTAGTAAGCCCCCTGGCTCGTGGTCACCGGCACTTCGGGACCTCCTCCGCCGCCACCACCCCCGTTCCCCGGATCCGCCGGGGTAGCGGGAGTCTCTTCTGGAGTAGTAGGCTTGAGGGGGACCGCGTCGTCGTCTGACATGGTCAGGAACGGCTGAGTCCCAATCACAGATCTCTGACAATCTGTGAGAGTTCTGCTCGAAGTAGTCAAGGATCAGATCTTGGTTGGTTAACCACAGTTCTTTATTACCTATTCCTACATTAGTACAGCATCTCGGGTTATTGTCAGAGATGAGGCAAATAATACAAGCGGGTCTATTATACCATTCCAAGGAGTTTGAATTACCCATAGATAGCCAATCCCCTTAAGGGAAAATTGGCGGGCTAAAAGGTGGCTTGACCGTTTGGTTCTCACAGGAAAAAAGTGAGGTGTTAAGCAGTAAATTTCCCTTCTCAAACCAGACCCCTCAGATGTAGCGAGTTCACATAACAATTCATGGCTCCAAGGTTCTTTTGCATGAGATAAGAGATGAGAAGCATCCTCCCCTTGAAGTTACTGCCGGGGCAGCTGGAATGCGGAGGCAGAGATGTGAGGCCTCCTTGTTCTGGGAATTAATGGTTGTCACCCTCCCGACCCAGACAGGATTTATACATTACGGTTACATAAGTTCTAATAAACTCTAGATACATATGATAGGTAAAGACATGCATGCAAGAATACATTGGCTGAATTGACAGATTCTGACAGTGTCTCCTTTTTGGGTTAAGAGTAATCCCAGAGTGTCGCGAAGGGTGTGAGTCCCCGGCTCTAAAAACCGAATTAAGGCCGAGAGTGCCGCATTTAGGGTTAAAAGTAATCCCCGAGTGTCAAGAGAGGTGTGAGTCCCCGGCTCCAAAAACTAATTAAAGGCTGGGATAGCCTGTTCTGTGGTGCGTTGGCCACCTTGTGCCAACACTAGTAACGTAAAGCTAAAAAGGCAGGGAGAAAAACCTCCTCCTTTTATTTTGCCCCTGTTGTAAGTGAAAACAGGAGAATCCCTACAAAGATGTTTTGTACCAAGGAGGACGAACCTAAGCTAGAAAAATGGCTGGTGAAAAAGGGTAAGTCTCCTTGGAAGGAAGGATCTTTTAAGGGTCCCAATCCATTAGAAATAGCCCGGAGTGCTTTCCAGGACTATTGTACCACCCAAAAACCTAGTTCCACTGCCAAGGACATAGCTGCAAGTTGGGCTTTATACACGGCCTTGCAGGATGCCGCAGCCGTTATTCAACGCCTACAAGCGGATGTGGACAGGCAGGAGGAACTCGTAAGAGATAGGGACCAACAATTGGAGGAACTTGTAAAAGAAAGCAACCAAAAATTCGAGTTGCTAGTCCAAGAGGCTAACCAAAAATTAGAGGAAACCAATAAGGAGAGTAATCAGAAGCAAGAGACCATAGTCAAAGAGTATCAGCAAAGGCTGGAAGAACTAAACGATCAAAATAAGGCAGCAGTGGATAGAGAGGTGGCCAGATTCGACAGACTAGAATCTAAGTTCGAAGCCACCAAAGAGGAATTAAGAGAAATAAAAAGCAAACATGAACAAGACCTCATAGATCAGAGAGAAAATTACGAGGATCTAATGGAGCAGAGACTAAGTGAGGCAGAGGCTGAGAGCCAGCAGTTGCAAGCTGATAAACTAACCGTAACTTTAGAGAATCAAGGAATGGCCCTCAGTGTTCAAAAGGCTGAACAAAAAGCCGCAAAGGCTACAGCCAGGGCTGAAAAAGCTGAGAAAGCATTAGAGAAAGCCACCCTAGACCAGCAGGCAGCAAAATATTTGGCCCAGGAGAATCATATTAAAAGAGAACAGGCAAACCATGACGCCTGCAGAAGAGAAATTGAAACCCTAAAAAGGCAATTAGGAGCCCAAAGAGCGGTGGTATCTGCAATCCACCCGGAGAGTCTTATTGATCTCTCCCAGGCCAGAGGAAACCCAGAGGCCCCCATGGCAGAGAGCTCAGAGGTTCCTGCCCCAGTCCACCCGGTCAGTACAAAGGAAATGATAACTAAAACCGGTAACAGGACCACTACCCAAACCGTAACTGAAACCCAGATGTGGAAACCCGATGAGGTAAAAGTCATTGCCGAACAGGTCGGGCCCCTCTCCAAAGATAATGCGATACAATGGATGACAAATGTTAGCACCATGTATGGCAAGCTCAATGGAGAGGACCTTACCCTGCTCGCCAGGCGTTGTGCTACTGGCACAGATTTAACTGCCATCAATTTGGCCATAACTGCCAATAATCTGGCTAACGGAGCCCGTTACAGATGGATGCAAGGTGTGCTAGACTACCTTCATCCCAACCGCAGCCTGGCAGCCCTGTTCATTTTAGAGAGGCAAGGGCATGGCGAAGATCCGGAAGCCTACATGGCTAGAAAACAACTCCTAGGCATCTTAGCAGGGAAAATAGACATGGACCCGCAAACCGATCTCCCCGACTATGATGATGACAAATTCAGGGAAGCGCTTATGCATGGATTCAATGCCCAAACTCAGTTAGCCCTCAATGTTCCTGATCCCACTAGGGGAAGCTGGGCCAATATGGAACTAAAAATCAGATGGGTAGCGACCTTATTACGCAGCACAGGAGTCACAACACCTGCCAAGGGAACTAAGAAAGGCAAAGACAGGGAAGAGGAAGAACCCATTCAGGCAATCACATATAACAATAATGGACTTCATTCCAATTACTAAAACAGAGGAGGCTTTTACAGAGGAAAAGGCAAAAGATATGATAGGCACAAGAACAGGGGCAATAGAGGCCATGGTAGAAATGACTATTACCATGATCATGGTCCTGCCCCAGCTCGGCTCCAACCCTCTGCACCATATCCCCACAGGGATTATGGCCAGCAGCAGCACAAGAGACCACCTGGGCAGCCTCCACCAACATACCAGCCACACTCCCTTTTCCCTCAGCCACCTCCAAACAACCCTGCCCCCCCTCAGTCCAATCAGTGGCACCCAGGGCAATCAAGGGAAGGGCGCACATGGCCGGGGTCTCCCCAAGGCTATGACTCCTTCCACTGGTGCCTCTGGATGCGGCTGAAAGAGACTGGGGCAGACATGAGTAGATTCGATCAGCAGCCTGACGCTGTTTTGGTCAAAGCTCTGGCCGAATATGAGACACGAGGCAGTCATCCTGTGGCTACTCTGCATCCCTCTCAAGGCTGCAGCCTAGCTTCAGCATAGGGCTGCCCGGAGTCCCACTCTCTCCCCGACCATGTCTTGGCTCATCTTCAGCCGGACACTTGGGAGAGACTGACCGCCCAGGCAGGGGTCGGGACTCCAGGGAACACAAAACCTGCCACCCTTCACATAGACACAGGCGCTCCTCTCAATGTGCTTAGCCCCCAACTTGTTAGCCACGTGGAATGCAGCACCACACAGAATGTGCGTGTGCCACTTGAGAGTAAAAATCCTCCTCACCCTCACCTGGCAGCAGGACTTGCAGGAAAAAGCAGCAACTTCCATAAAGCTACTGCTTTGGAAACTTCTCCCCTTCAAAAGGAACCAAGAGGACTCACTGATCCTGATCAAAGCAGAGATCTAGAAATCCAACAACTGAAATGGGAGAACCAGGAGCTTCAGCGGAAATTAGAAGCCTCTATTAAAGAAAAGGCAGGATTTCACAGGGAACTTGTAGACATCAAGAATCAGTTGGAACAAAGTACCATTTTAATGCAGCATATAACTCAGAGACTAGGAATTTTGGAAATCCAGAGTAACAGAAATCACAGCTGTTTTAAGGATCAAGCTGTGCAAACTCCCCCTCTCTCCCATGGGAATGAGAAAACAATTTCTGATCCAGTTTCTGTACTTCCAACTCCAGAGAAGAAAATAACCTCTGAGCTTACACAGAGTTCTAAACCTCTTGCCCAGACCATTTCCATCAGCAGGGAACAGCTTTCTGTGACTGTCTCTGCAGATGTGCCAGTTTCTAATTATGCTTTCAGTAGATGCGCACACCAGGCTTTTATGGAACCTCATGAGGCCTTAAACTTTGGCCCACTTCAGCCCTCCCTATTACAATGGAGAGATCTCAAGTCCAAACCTCCCGACATTTGCCCCACAGAGACAGAACTCTTGGTGTTTCCCCAATTTCGACTTCAGCCTCCTCACAGGGTTACTGGTAAGAGATAAGCAGACTTCTGATTGTTAGTTGCCCTTCCCAAATTTAGAAAAGCAAAGATCATCTCTCTCTCAACTCTAGGGAGAGAGAGACTTTTTGCTGTGTCTGCCCTGCCTTAAAACTGAGGGGACATAGCACAAACGAATAGGGTTCTTCTGCCTTTTTCATTCTTGTCTATGCAGGTCAAGTGAACACAGAAAAGTTCTTTAAAAAAAACCCAGAAGACTGACAATTTAAAATTAGCTTAATCAGGAGACTTTAACAGCCCCAAAAGAAATGGAGAAATTTATTATCCCCTCCTCAAAATGGGCAGGAATCGCAGCAGTAAAATCATGAGAAATGTAACTTTTATTTTTGGAACATGGAAGCTCCTAAGCTTCCTTCTTTCTGTAAACTCTCTATAGTCCATAGAAATACTAATCTCCAGGTCAGAACTGGAGACTTCCTATTGAACTGTTGGGGAAGGAGAAAAACCTCTCCTTCCCCACCACAGAACCTTTTTTCATTTGAACCCTCAGTAGGTACAATGTGTTTGTTTTGTGTTATAAAGCCTTTAAAGGCTGCCCCTTCTAGAGGGTGTAGAAAAAGCCACGTTTTCCTTTGACATATTTTGTTTTAAATATTCATCTGGCCCACAGTTCAAGAGTAACTGAGGGACAAACACCTTTTTTTTAAAAAAAAAGTGGCACATTTTCAAACTTTTGAGCTCCAGCAGTGAGGTAGTTTCCCATGTCTGCAAGAAGCAGCAAATTCTCCATTTTGCCTACAATGTATTTTTACTTTAGTGGCTCCTGATACAGCATGAATTGGCAAAACTCAGGCAGGCTCTCCTTCCAGCTGCCTTTGTAAAAAAAAACAAAACAAACTGATCCCACTTTGGCCTTAAGATGCTGAAAGAAGTTACATTCTAAAAACCTCATGGCAGGGCAAACTGCCCTCATCTCCCCTTATGTGACATTTGCATAATCAAAGAACTAGCAGGCATGAGATAAGATGGAGGAGTGCTGGTAATTGTTGCTTTTCCCCTGTTCTGTTAGGGCTATTTTTCCTTCTCAACCCTAGAGAGAAAAGTTCTTACATCACCCCCACCTTAAAGGAACTGAAGGGGGGTGCACAATGAAAAGAAATATGGAATGGTTTTTCTTTCCCTTTTACTTTGGCTCTGTTTTGTGAATTCACAGGGTTCTGTGAATTCAAGGGGGGGAGTGCAAGGGGAGTGCAGGGAATTTTTAGTGCAAGAAATTTTTGGTACAAGGATTTTTTTATTTTGTTTTTAAATTTTCCCTTCTTTTAATCTGGCCTGAAAAAGACCCAAACTTTGTGAACTGTAGCAGCAGTCCTGTTAAAATCTTTTGAGACTCATGTTGCAATTCAAAACTAGCCATGTGGCACATAGTTTAAAAGAGAGAGCCTCATCAGACAAAGACAGTCTATCTGGAAAACCTTGCCATCCAACAAAAGCCTCACTTCCTTCCCCCATCTCTTGTGAAATTTGCATTATCAAAGAGCCAGCAGCTCTGAAATGAGATGGAGAAGGAAATTCTCCCTCCCTCTTTTGTTAAGCATAATTTCCCTCTGCAACCAGAGAAAAAAGTCCCCCCCCCCTTCTCTCTCTTAAGGCAACAGGGAGGGGGTGGGTAGTGAATATTTGGATTTTTCCCTTCCTTTTTTGCTAAGAATGTGGCCACTATTGCAAGAATGTCAGTCTCCAGGTGGGCCCTGGAGATCCCCCAAAGCTCCAGCCTTTCTCCAGAATGCTAAAGTCAGTTTCTCTGGAAACGGGTTGATTTGATGCAGTATTGATTTTATGCAATTTTATGCACTGTTCTTTTTAAGTTGCATCTCCTAATCGACAAGAATCTCCTGGACTGGAGTTGGCAACCCTACCCTTTATTATGATGAAACTTTGCTGTAGAATGCTTTGAAAGGAAGGTTCCCTTCCCTTCCCTTCTTAAACTAGGTTTAAATTCCCTTTTTGGGCAAACTGCTCTAGAGTTGCCCCTCTGCCAAAAGACAACAGATCATTGCTTGGAAGTTAATATTTCTTTTTGTTGTTGCAATTTTTATAGCTTTAATTCTTTAAGAACAAAATGATATTTCTAGAATTTTACAGTTTTTGGTAACTTTGCTTTTATTTGAAATCTTAAGATTGCTTCCTTGGCATGCTTTCCTTCTAACTTTTTAGTACATCACATCTCAGGAATCTCTAGGAGAGACAGTATGGTGTAACGGTTGAGTGCATGGACTCTTATCTGGGAGCACCGGATTTGATTCCCCACTCTGCCACATGCAGTCGCTGGTGTGACCTTGGGTCAGTCACAAGTTCTTTCAGAGCTGTTCTTTCAAGAGCAGTCCTCAAGGGCACTCTCTCAGCCACTCCTACCTCAAAGGGTATATTCAACAGAGATACTGTTTCTATTTCCTTAAATGTGTTACTGCCTCTCATTCTCAGGCTTTGTCCTGTGTAGTATCAGGTTTTTTTTTTAGATTTCTTTCTCATCTCACAGAAGTGGGTCCTGCTAGCTCACTCTTTTGCTAGTTTTCCTTAGTCTTGAGATACTATAGCAGTCAGAATGTTTATACCATCCTTTTTGCCATCTTGCTACGACTTGGCTTTTTCATCTGAAGTGTTTATCATGCAAATCCATTCTTCTGTTCTAGTTCAGCCTGGTTTCAGCCAGCGAGCTAGGAAACTCTTTATATGCTCTGGCTCACAGCTTATGCCAGAGACCATGCTTTTTCTTGGGTTATGATCTTTCTGACTGACTTCTTAATCCATAAAGAATTCTCTGAGCCTTGTCAAGGGCCACTGCTTGTTCTCTGTCTTGGATTTTCCATACAGTTTATCTTCCAGATGCTTGGTAAAATTATGCCTCGGTCACTCAGGCTGTATTCTTCTATCTTTGTCTCATCTATACTCTGCGCATGCACAGAGTACACCTTCAAATATGTTTCTTTCCTCCCTATTGGTCACGAAAGAAACAAAGGGGGGTGGTAGAATACTTCTAAAACAATTTTCTTTTTGCCCAGCAACAATTGCTTTTCTTTTTAGGGCAAGGACCATACCTAAGCCACAGTTTAACCTTGCTTCTCTTTCAGGAATAGTCCAGCAGCATGAAGTCCCTAATTGGACTAAAGCCACTTGGTTGGCAACTGGAAAAGGGCCTTTTCAAACAAGGTCTACCCCTTAAAGTTGCAAACCTGAGAGCATCTCTCTCTGGTATTTAATCCTTGAATCACTGGGCCTGAGCCAAGGAAGGCTCTCATATAGTAAAATCATGTTGTCTGTATGGTTTTTTTTTATGTGTGTACTAATCATTTATTGCTTTTCAGATTCCTACCAGTTTTATTTTTATTTTTAATTCCTCTCTCACAACATGGGAGAAGTCAGATGTTTTGATGAGTTTTGTTATATTGTCTTTTTTACATTCTTTGACTTTTTATTTTTTGGGGAAGTCTAAGCCACTCCCACAAGCCGGTATTTATCTTCTTTTTATTTTCTTTTTAAGGGTGCCCAACGTTTGCTACAACCTTATAAGCCATGGCAATACAATTTAAATTTTGAAAAAAAATCTTTTCTGTTCTGAGCTCATGTATTATTATTATTTTTATTGTCTCCGGAAGACACTCTATTAAATGTGATCACATGTCTAGCAAAATGTCTATCTTGATACAAGGGGGGGAGAGACACTGTCAAATGTGTCCCCTCTTCCTATAAACTGCCAGTACATTGCATTGTGTTCTAATGGGTGATTGGGTGCCATATCCCAATCCTTCAATTTTGTGTTGCAATCATGCTTTTGTCTATATTTACTATGATCTAATATGTGCTACTAATCATTAAGAGTTTTTTTTTCCCTTCTGTGTTTGTGTGCTAAGGTGATTGCATTTGATTTGTTTTTATATATATTTCTGCTGCCCCATTGTGCTCTTCAAGTTCTCAGAAGTTTTGCATATACAGGACTGTACAATGGACTTCAAGGGTGGAAGACTTCAACATCATATGTCATATGCTGCTCAGAATTAACCAAAGCCACAGACGTTCAAGCCTTGATGCACCTAGCAACCAAGGTTTCTGACTCCTAACCCTCCTCCCCCTCCTCTGATATGCCTTTACTGTTGCCCCCTATATGTGCCTTTTTCTCGCTTAGAACTATTCCCATGTATGTCCATATTTGTGTTCTATTCTTTACTACAATTGGGTAGGCCTTTAAAGGCCCATGAGGTAGAAAAATTGGGTCGTAGCAGCTTTACATTTTCGAACCCAAGGAAGCATGGGCGAACACTATAAAGGCAACCGAAGGAAAACGGTTTCCGCCTCCTGCACATATTCAGAAGACCTTAAAGACTCCTTCACCGTTTTTGTGCAGAAACACTGCAATATACGAAAAACTATACTGCCAAATTGCCAAGACATCAGTGGGGCATCCCCCGGATGACTGAGACCTGTTTGACAGTGTAGCCATGCTTTTGAGTCCAGTAAAGCAGACCCAGAAAGGAGATACTGTGCAGGCTAGCTGAATTATCAGCCAGAGGAGCGTACACCTTTCAATTGGGTTAAAGGCGGCCTGTGGAACGCCCGCGTGCCCTCCTCTGCAATGACACTGAGACTCACAGCGAATAAATTTTTCTTTTGCCTTTTGCTTCCAGGACTCCCCGATTTGAAACCTCTTAAATTATATCAAATTGTGCCATTGGTATTTTTCAAATATTATTTTCCAATAATTTTCTCCAAATTTAAGGAAACAAGTCCCGGCATGCACTGCGGTATTGCCACTTTGCATACGCAATAGCACGCCGTACACCAAATTATTTTTCCCAAAATCTTTTTTTATTATTATTTCAGTATAAGCAGGCTCCCTTTTAGTCATTGCTTACGTTTCTCTCCTTTTTTTTTATTTTTACCACAGCCTAGTTTATCCTTTTGCGTCCACAGCAGCCAGCGCCCCATGCTTACTAAACAAGCCTCATTTTCAGTTTCGCTTTTGCAAACTATCCTACTGTATTGTTTTCTTTCAAGGCGGATTGCAAAACAAAGCCCTCCTGTTAATCCAAACATTATTGCTGGCCTGCACAAACAAATTTTCTTTTTGCACCAACAGAGTTCCTTCCAGTAACTCATAATAAAAACCTCCTTTTCAATCGCTGGTTCCCTTTTGCTTTTTTTAAATTTTATTTTATTTATTTTTCCTCTGCCTTGACAGCATTTATATTTTGCAACTAGTCTTTGCAACAAGCCTCTGCTTGTTCCAAATATTTTTTTTTCTTTTTCTATTCTTTTGACCAGTGTTGGGAGGGCCGAAGCCTAGACGAACCGTAGGGAGTCATTAGTGAGCAGGGCAACAAGGGGTGGGAGGACCAATGAGCTGCGACATGGAAGCCCGAGAGACAGCTCAGGAGGAAGATATGGGACAAACGAATCCTTTGTCTCCCTCTGCTATGCAGCTCCTCCAAGCCATACTGCTTCGAAGAACATGCAGAGGTTGGGTTCGGAATTTAAATCCGGCCCATGCCCCCCTTCACCAGGTGTGCAAGCTCTCCCTGCACGAAGCAGTGGAGAGTGCCTGGGAAGGACTCCCGGTTAGCTCGAAGCCCCGGCCAAAACCTCTTGCCCCCTCTTTTTAACATCTTTTTAGGTTAAAGGGAGATTTTCGCCAGCTCTCTCCCTGAAGTGCCTGCAAGCTAAAACGTATCCTCGCCACAACACTGGTGTGTCCAATTCGATTGTTTTTGATTTTTAATAAATTTATTTTTCTCAGAATGTTTATGTATCCCAGAATGCCTAAACAATTTCCTCATTTGCATATGCGACAGCCTCTAGCCCTAACGTATACAGCCAAGTCAACAGCATGCGACCTTTAGGGGTTCTGCCTAGTAACTAGCTGCCCAGTCCGCTCCTCATTGGGTATGGGACGGTACCACTGGGATCAGGTTTAGGGGGAAAAGATTGTTCTATTTTTGTACAGTATTAGGGGAGGGCCCCCCGGAGGGAGCCCTCCAAGCTAAAACGGGTACGCAGCTAACGGCGTCCCCGCGGAGCCACCCGGCTCCAGATAAAAGGTCCGAGTCGACCGGACGCAACTCCCGAACCCAGCTTTTGCATGCCCTGTCTGCGTGTATGCGCGCGTGTGTGCCTCTCTCTCTCAGGCACACATCTCACAAATGCTCCCCAGGGTTCGGGAGGCGTGCCCGGAGACTCCGCCAACCCCGAAGGGTGAATACCTGGCCTGTGATTATTCCAGCCAGGACCCCAAGATGATGTGTCTTTCATAATACAATGATTCCAGATGCATGACCTGTTTTGACCTTTTCTGAATTTCTTCAATGCCTTTAGACACTCTGCTTGCAAATTCACTAAGCTATGTTTTATTTTAATATCCTTTTTTCTTAATTTAAGTAGGTACCCATGATGCTTTTAGATAGCAAGGGGGGGCGACTCCTCAATATGCAAACCGGTCTCCTCCTTCCCGGCCGAACTGACTCGTGTCCGTGCCGAGAAGTGACGGGCGCAGCCGAGAGCTTCATGAGCTATTGCTCAAGACCCGAGTGGCTTCCGAAGAGCCGAAGACATACGAGTCCTGGTGTTCCATTAGATACAATGTAAAGCGCGCCTCTCTCCTGTTCAAACAGCACCAGTTGCCCTGTTCCAACAGAAAAGCCTTGCCGCTCAGGAGAGATGGTCGAAGAATTGTTTGTAACAATTTTTATTTCCTTGTGCATTCCTTGTGGAGTATTTTTATTGATACAAATGTGTGTACTTCCGCTATAAGTATTAAATGCTTTATGTATAGATAATACCCTTATAAGAAACTTATAATGCTTCTATAAGGCTTTTTACAAATGAATTTAAGATAAGGAATTTTTAGAATTACTTTTAATATTTCAGTTAAGGATGTTTCTGCTAATTAGAGACTTAAATATTTCTACATAGGCTCCCTTGGTGGTCTAATGCACAAAGCCTTGTTTTTATGTCCGCCCCAGCAACAATTTGGCATTTTTTATTGCAATAGATTTTTGTCATCTTCTGGGTCCGTCCCTTGCCAACTATTTCTTCCAGGATCACCATCATGCAGTCTGTCTCAATTTTCATCATTGTATCGATCAAATTCGGAGACCTTCACCTGACGCCTTCAGGTCTCCGAGGGGGGGAAATGTTAGCCAGCAAGGCACTTTTCTGTGCTCTTATGGATTTTTATCCATAAGTTTGAACTCTGTGTCGCCAGCAGTGGTAGGGACTTGCGCTTTCTTCTTCACATAGGAGCCAGCTCCAGCCCAAGCCAGGAGGCTGACACCCCAAGCAGTTCACCCAAGGCAAAGACAAAGGATTCCTCTTGCCATGAGGCCTCCTTCTGTCAGACATCCGCTGGCTGACCCCCACTCCCCCACTACCCATCTGAATAGTCATGCTAACGAGACTGCCTAGCAACTAATGTGCCAGCCATCAGATACCTGGCTAAAACCATCAACTGACAATAGGTATGGCCAGGTGAGTCATCGGACCCCAGACTCAGTGTCTGTTTCCTGGTGAAGTCATACTTTTGCAACACTGACCAAACCCCTGGACACCCCTTTGTTCACCTTTAACCTATGGAAGGGTCCAGAAGGGATGGACCACCTAAAGAGGTGTGTTAGTGGGATGTGGTCTGTGCAGCCTCCCCAAGACCACCTAATAAAAGACCTTGAGCAGAGGCATTCGCTCTCTTAAGCCATCGCTCTCTTAAGCCATCGTCCCCTATCTGCTTTACCTCCCCTTTACCCTTCCCCCCCCCAGCTTGCCTTTCCAGTCCCTCTAATCTTCTGTTGGAACAAGGATTCATCTCCACCCAATTCTTCCTTCGGTCAGACAACTCCTCTTTAGGATAGGTAACGTATTGCTTCCCCACCAATGAACTCCTGCAAATTGCAATAGTGCTATTTTCTATCTTTATTTCCCTAGACCTGTGTGTATGTGTGTGAGAATCTGTTTTTGTGTGCTTTAACAACATAATTCAGTAAACATCATTGAACTTGGAACCTGCCTCACGTGCCTCTTTCCTTGAGAACTCCCGGGAGGGGTGGGACCCTGGTATAGTTGGCAAGAACCCGTGTATTTTGCCAATTGCTAAGTGTAAATTAAAGCAATTCGGCTAACAGACTGTCTGCTCTGTTGCCTTAGAGACAATAGCATCCGGCAGGCGCTCCTGTTACTAAAGACTGTTACCTATGAATCGGCCCTCGAAGAAGCCCTGCAGGTTGAAGCTGCCAATCTGTCTCTTCGTGAGCGTTGGTTGGGTCCCCAAGGCCACCCGTCATGCCACGCTGATGCTGTACACCATAGCAGTACCGCTGGTTCCACTGAATTCCAGGATGTGTCTGATGATGGTGTCTACTAAATGGGGACCAATCAGAGACCACACTATTTTCAAAAAAGCCCACGCCGCTCTCAAAGAAGTCCATGAACGAAATGCTGTGCCAGTTGTGGTGGTGCACATGCGTGAAGAGACTGTCAATTCCGCGATGCCATCTGTCATGCTTGTGGGAAAACGGGCCACCTCGACAAAGTCTGCCGCTTGTCACAAGGTCGTGCCATTCCAGAAGAGTCCCAGCTTGTACAAGGGTCTGCTGCTGCCTCTCGGCAATCGTATCGTTCCAGGTCATCTGTGTCGTTCGAGCATAAGCCGAAGTACAGTAACAGAGCGAGCATATCCGAAGACTACACAAATCGCCTATACATCCACCAAGAATTGCATCCATGCCCTAAAATCAAAGCTACCGTTTTCATTGAAGGCCGGGCTTGCCAGATGGAAGTAGACCCCGGGTCCGCGTTATCAATCGTCTCGTGGAGCACCTTCCAACAAGTCTGCCCGCGTTTCCCTATGCACCGCCTTCAAAAGTGCAGTTTGCAGTTATTTGACTTCCAAAGGCACCAAGTTTCAGTCGTCGGCATCGCCACAGTCCAGGACAGATACAAGAAGTTTGCCGGCCATCTGAATCTGCTCATGGTGGAAGGTCGCTGCACGAGTCTTATCGATTTGGACTGGTTTGCCACCCTGGACATTGACGTTGTTGGCGTGAATCACATCGGTCAGCAGCCCCTTATAGACTTTGAGGAAGAGTTCCCCGATGTGTTCAGAGCAGAGCTAGGCTGCTACAAAGGTCCACCTGTCTCTTTTAACCTGAATCCTGCCGTGCAGCCCATACGCCTCAAGCCCAGATGCTGCCCCATCGCTTTCAAGCCTAAGATCGATGAGCAGATCGACAAGCTGTTGGCCCAAGGCATCTTAGAGCCGGTTCTGAATGCCAAGTGGGAGACACCCATTGTCACTCCTCTCAAACCTAATGGTTCCGTCCGCCTGTGCGCTGACTACAAGTGCACCCTCAACAACGCCCGGCAGCCACATGCATACCTGGTTCCTGTGGTAAGCCATCTTCTAGCCTCAGTCTCCGGGGGTCAAGCGTTCGCCAAGATTGACCTAGCCCAGGCATATCAACAACTGCCAGTAGATGCAGCCATGGCCGAGGCACAGACTATTGTAATGCACCGAGGTGCCTTTAAGGTGAACCGGCTACAATTCAGGGTAAGCGTCACCCCCAGCATCTTCCAAAGTCGAAGAAAGAGCTGCAGTCCTTTTTAGGACTTCTAAACTTTTATCATGACTTTTTGCCCAACAAGGCAGCTCTCACTGAACTGCTCCATCGTCTGCTAGACAAATTGGCTCCGTGGGCATGGGGTTGCTGAGAAAACATTGCTTTTCAAGCTGTCAAGGCTCTCCTCACCTTCGATGCTGTCCTCGTTCATTATGACGAAAAGAAGCCCCTCGTCTTAGCCTGTGACGCATCAACCTTATGGAATCGGTTCGTACTTAGCCACTGATTTTCTTCCAGCCGGGAGGCCCCTATTGCTTTCTATTCCAGGACTTTATCTGCGGCAGAAAGAAACTACACCCTGATAGACTGGGAGGTGCTAGCGATCATTGCAGCTGTGAAGAAATTCCACGATTTCATCTATGGGCGTGAGTTTGAGATTGTCACTGACCACAAGCCGCTACTCGGCATTTTCACAGCCGACCGTCAAACCCCTCAAATCTTGTCGCCGCGGATTATGTATTTGGCAGTCCTGCTCTCCTCCTACTCTTTCTTCCTCATCCACAGGCCCGGCAAGACCATCGGGCATGCTGATGCCCTCAGCCACCTACTGCTGCCTTTACCGGGGCCACCTGAGGCTCCGATCCAAGAGACCCTACTACTTGAAGAGCTGCTGCAGCCTCCGCTCTCCATTGCCGACATAGCGTTCCACACCAATTGGGACCAAACGATCAGCCGAGTCTACCACTATGTGTGGAGGGGATGGCCATCGGGGACACTCGAGGCTGAGTTCCAGCCATTCCAGTCACGGTCATCAGAACTGTCAGTGAGCAAGGGCTGTCTGCTGTGGGGAAATTGAGTCATTGTCCCTCCCCCACTTCAAAAACGGGTGCTGGACACTTTGCATGTTGGCCACCTGGGCATTGTGAAAATGAAAACTGTCACCCAGAGTTATGTCTGGTGGCCTGGCTGGCCTGGACCAGCAAATTGAGTGGTGGGTCCGGACGTGTCAGCCTTGCCAGGAATTGAGGCCCGCAGCCCCCGATGTTCCAGTCCACCCATGGGAGAAACCGAGGGGCCCATGGTTTCGCATTCATGTGGACTTTGCTGGCCCTTTCCAGGGAAGGACTCTCCTAATCGTGGTGGACGCCTTTTCGAAATGGCTGCAGGTTTTTCCTGTCACCTCCATGACGTTGACCGTCGTTGCCCGCTGCCTAGACTGCCTTTTCACCACCTTCAGCCTGCCAGACCTCCTCGTGTCCAACAACGGAACTCATTTTACATCTGCTGAGTTCCAGAGGTTCCTGGACGAACGGGGCATCCAGCATGTCACATTGGCGCCATTCCACCCCGAGATGAATGGCGAGGCAGAGCGGATGGTAAGAACTGTAAAGGATTCGCTCTGCAGGCTGGGGGACGTGAACTTTCCAGCCAACCTTGCCAGTTTCCTGCTACAGCAGCACACCTCGCTGCATGCCGCTACCGGAAAGTTGCCTGCCGAACTCCTTATGGGCCATCAGTTGTCCACCATCCTGAGCTGCATACACCCCGACCTGGTGCCAGACATCTACCGCGACCCCATCATGTCGGGTTCCATGCGGTCCTTCATGCCAGATGATGCTGTCTATGCCCGGAACTACGGGGCAGGTCCACACTGGGTTCTGGCTGTTGTCCTTCGCTCAATGAGCCCTATCTCCTATGAGGTACAGGACAGCGTAGGACAGGTCCGTCGTCGGCACCTGGCCCAACGTAGATGCCGATGGCCAGCACAAGAGGATTGGTTGCAACATCCCCCAGTTCCTGAGCCTGGACAGTGTCCCCTATCTCCAGAAGGTTTGCAATGCACTTCAGTTCCTGTGGCCGGCCCAGGAGATCTCCCATTTCAGTGAGAAGCCAGCTCCTGGGAGAGCCATACAGCAGAAGGCATTCCCATGTCAACTCCTGCCTGGGACATTCCACATGGACAGTCTTCTGAGCTGCCGCCTGCTTGGGACTTGGCAGGCCATCTGCCGGAGGTGGGACTTACCCCGGGGTGCTCGGAGCTCCCGGACTCAGCAGAATGCTCTCAATTGAGTCCTCCGCTGCCGCAGCTCACACCAGCCTGCTTGGAGTCCCTGGACTTAACTGGACGTTCTCTATTGAGTCCGCCATTGCCACGCCAGTCCCATCGGACCAAGCACTCCCCCATGTTTCTGAAAGGCTATGTTATCTGAAGTAAGGGGGGAGGAGTGTTATGTTCTATTATGTTATGAGGCATTGCATTGTCAGGGCTCTGGTATCCTAACTCCCTCATTCCTATTGGCTGCCGAATAAAGACTCCTTATTGGTCCTGAAGCCAATCCAAGGAACCAATCACAGAGCCCGGCTTAGGTCCAATGAGACTGCGTGTTTCCAGTATATAGTTATTTATAGGAAAAATATAAGTTGAGTGCTGCTCTTGCTAGAGCTGTCCCTGAGCTGAAAGATGTTTTGAATAAAAGCCTGCATTTGATTTATCGTCTCCTGACTCAATACTTAACAAGGACCACATCGTATTTTCGGAGCTCAGAGCCACCCAAGTTTACTGCTCTCTTCCAGTTTCAGAGCCGGATTCAGCAACTAGATGCCTGCATCAGAATGGGCCACACAACATCCAGACCTCATCTTAAATGTCAGCAAAAAGCAGAAGTGCTTCCTCACTGAGAAGAGAGTCTTAGTGGTCTTAGTGATTTAGGGGCCCTGGATAGTGATTTAGTGGTCTTAGTGATTTAGTGGTCTTAGTGATTTAGGGGCCCTGGATGAAAGCCCAATTCAGTTCAGAAACAGTGAGACGAGGGGCTTTAGCCTTCCCTCCTGGGCCATTTTTGAGAACTGGAACAGCCCCGGGGGATGTTATTTGCCCTGCTGTGGGATTCCTCATGCTGCAGTCGGTGCATTTGGAGCTCCCTGTTGGGCCAAACAGGGTCCCCTGTGGCTGTTTTGGTTGGAAGAGAAGAACTGGACACTGTCCCGTGCCTCAGCCTCCAGACTATGCGGCAAGAGAGTTGGATAGGCTAGGTAGGCAGACCAAGCTTCTTCCTGTGTTTACTCTTCTGTTACTGTCCCCTTTGAAATGTAGATTGCTACTGTCTGAGAAATTGCCTCTCCTTCCTTCCATTCATCCTCTCCCAGAACACTCCACTCCTTGCACACACCAAGAGTGAGGACACGCTGTCTCCATCTTGGCATCAGTGTTCCCTCCAAGCTGAGTTAGTGTGAGCTAGCTCACAGGTTTTTAGCCTCTGGCTCACAGATTTTTGTCTTTGCTCAGGAAGGATGGCTCCAGAGTAAGCTAATTTATGCAGAAGCCCAATCACTCACTCACAACTTTAATGCCAGTAGGTCACAAAGTAGAATTTTTGCTCACAAGACTCCACAGCTTAGAGGGAGCATTGCTTGGCACCAGTCCAGGACACAGATGGGCCTCTCACTATCTGTGTCCATCCTTAGCAAGTTAGACTAGGATACTATTCTACCTCTGAGCTTTCCCATCTAGAATGTAGTTCCTAAATAAATAGACTTTTATTAGTCTGAAAGGTGGCCCTGAAAGGTGGATACCTGGTACAAAGACGCTCCTGCGTGTGTCGCTTTAATGCACCCTGCTAAACTAGCTCTGGGAACTGGATTAACCATACCAGCTCTCCCAACAGTTTTGGCTTGGGAAAATGGTGCGGGGTGGGAAGGCTGAAGCCTCTTTGTCCCCCGTACTGTGCTCCTGAGCTCAGTGGAGCCCTGGAGTGCTTGGGAACATCTGCTCCCCAATGTCCCATCTGCTTGTAAGTCGGTTCAGGGAACCCCACCCGACTTGTGGCAGATGTCATGTTCAGAGCTGCAGTTCCAGGGTCTCTGGGGTATTGGCAGTGCAGGCTTAAGTCAGTATGGTCTACTTTATCTGGCAGCAGCTCTCCAGGGTCTCTTTTGACAGGGGTCATCCACATCACTTATTGCCTGGTCCTTTTAGCTTGAGATGCTGAGGATTGAACCTGGGATCTTCTGCATGCCCAACAGATGCTCTTTCACTGAGCCAAGTCCCCTCCCTTGTAAAGTTGGGTCCTCTGACTACCCTACAGCTGAGCTACCCTTAAGTTGCTCTTGCCATGACTAATGGTGGTAGAGGCAGCCAATGGTAGTCCCCCCCCCCCCCCCGGTGTGGGCTTCCTAGCCCAAAGCAGCAACCTTGGATGTCCCATGACTAAGACCACCCTAGCCTCCTGAGAACAGAGCCAGTGACCAATGACCAATGGTTCCTTAAATCTGCTGGCTGATTGGCTCCGTAGGGATTCAGCTGGATCAAAAAGAATGGGCCCCTCGGCCTGGAGATATTTCAAGAAAAATCTATCCAGTTTGTTTGTCCCCAGGTTCACATCGCCAGTTGTCAGGATACCCTCATTGCTTATTTTTTAAATTTAGTTCATTTATACCCCCTTTCTCCCCACTGGGACCCAAAGCGACTTCCATCATTCTCCTCTCCTCCAGCTTATCCTCAAAACAGTCCTGCAAGGTAGGTTAGGCTGACAGTGTGTGACTGGCTTAAGGTCACCCAGTGAGCGTCCATGGCAGGAGTGGGGATTTGAACCCGGGTCTCCTAGGTCCTAGTCCGACACTCTTCACCACTACACCACACTGGTTACCTTCTCGGTAAGTCCGGTGTTCCTTTCCGGCTTTGGCATGTACTGCGCATGACCTTGCTGGGAGACCCTGAGGGGACGGGGCCTGGGCTCCTGAGAGGAGGCGGGGGGCAAGTGGGAGGAGAGGGTCTTCTCGCTCGTGGCACCAGAAGCTCTGGAGCTCTTTCACTTTTGAAGGCTTTTTTGTTTCGTTTGGCACTCCCTCAGGGGACCTCTCCTTCCTAACCAGCGTTTGTATGTCTTGTATGCCACTTGATGGCACACAACACGCACGCACGCACACGCACACACACACACACGTGTTGCCACTCTGTTTTGTAGGTGTTATAACTCTGTTTTTAAACTCTTTTAAATTGTTTTAATGGTGTTTGTTTGGGAGGGGGTGTTGATTTTAATGGTTTTGTAAATGTGATTGAGGGGGAGGGCAGGAAGGGGAGAGCCAGGGCATGGCTTAGTTAGGGCGGGATTCCCCTCCAGGCCAGATTGGCCCAGGGATCCTGGAGGTTTTCTTGCCCCCTGCTGGGGGGAGTGGGGGTGGGGGCTATGAATGTCCTGCTCTTTGCAGGGGGTTGTGCTAGATGACCCCTGGGATCCCTTCCAGCTCTGTGTTTCTAGGCATGTTTTAAATTGTTAGCCACCCTTACTAGTTTTGTAAATAAATGTAGCCATACCTCCCTTAGCTTTGCTGGTAGTGGGCACAGACGTCTGCCGCCACTTGGCTTTCCACTCCCCAGCTGGTGGGTCCGTGTGTGTATGTGTGTGTGTGTGTGTGTGTGTGTGTGTCTGCCAGCCTCACATGTCCTTGGCGCCTGTGCCACACCTCCGTCAGCGGAATCTATAGTTGGTGCCGTTGTTGACTGGTTTGTTCCAATCATGTGGTTAGGTTTGTATTGGGTTACATGTTTGAAAAAAATCATTTCCCTTGGAAGCACAGAAGCTTTTTCGCAGTATCCCTGATACTCCACATTTCCAAGTTAAGGGGAAATGCTGTTCAAACAAATTACAAGGATGATCTGACTCCAACAGACATGAGAAAGAAATTTTACTTACAGAAACAGAAGTACATCATACATGACATATTCATGCAGGAACATTTAACTTATTGTGAACAGATTAACTTAAGAAATGTTAACATGCTACAGCTGCAAGCCCAGCTCAGAGAGAGAAGAAGAGAAAGCTCCTGTATATAAGATGAAGCAGAAGGCAAGCAAGGGCCAAAGAGGCTCAACATCTAATCCATGAGAGGGTGTGACTGGCAACTGCCAAGTGTACCCCAGAGAGAGAGAGAGAGAGAGAGAGAGAGAGAGAGAGAGAGAGAGAGAGAGAGAATTAACCCTTTCCCTCCCAGATCCGCTGGCATGCAGAGTTCCAATATCCAACAGGCTGGCCTCCTGCCTCCTCTCCCAGCCCTGGGTACACAGGCGTGAATTCAAGACAAGGCAACATTTGTAAAACAATCAATAAACTTTAAGTATCCGGTAATGCTGTGTATTCCCTGAGAGAGAATACATTAATGAGCGCCTTTGGAGAAATGATGGCCTCTTTGTGACAGATTTTTGTATGCTCTGAAACCTGTGCAAGCCCCCAGCAGCTGGGCAAGGCCCCTCTCCAGACAGCTGTGCATGCAAAGAGTGGGCAGCAACTGGCATTTCAAAAAGCCCCTGGCAAGGAGCTTCTGGCCTGCAGGCCCAGAAGCTGGTGAAAGGAAGCCACCCAGAAGCTGGAATCCTGACAGACTCCACCTGATGACCGTGCAGGCCTTGGAGTTCTGTGGTCCATCATCATTCACCCAGCAACGGGGTGCTGCTTTATTTATTGATTAAAATATTTACGCCCTGCCGTTTCTCTTGGCTCTAGGTGGCTTACAATAATAGTTAACAGCAGCATTTTCAATTTAAATCCAAAAAGCCAACCCCAAATCTTTTCCCTCTCCCCTCTTAAAACATGTGTGCTAATTTGGACCCCATCCAGAACTCTGACCAACAGGCAGGCCTTGCAGTGCCTCCAGAAGACCTCCAAGGAGGGGGGGCTCACTTCTTCAGGGAGCCCCTTCCACAGAGCCCCCTATGAAAAAGGCTCTGGTCGATGCCAGACGGGCCACCCTGAGTGGTGGGATAGCCAACCGATGACTGTAGTTGGTGCGCAGGGATGTGGAGAAAGAGATGGTCTCAGGTCGTGAAGGGCTTTGAAGGTCATAACCAGCACCTTGAATTGAACTTGGAAACAGACTGGCAGTCAATGCAGCTGTTCCAAGCTGGGCAACATACATTCCTGGCACCTAGCTCCTGACAATAGTTGGGCTGCTGTCTGGGTTATTCTTTCTTTCTCTCTCTGCCAGCGTATCTGCAGTGTCCTACTGTGTCCATTCTTACCCTGTGTGGGGACACTGCTGCCCCACAGTTAAGGGAATTATTGAGCTATTGGTGCACTGTAGGAACAGCATGGGGAGGCAGCATTTGCAGTGGGCAGCATTTGCAGCGGGCATTGAGACTTGCATGTGTGGGGTGCATTGTCCTCTTCTGGCTGGAGGGGCCGTGACTCAGTGGCAGAGCTTCTGCTTTGCATATAGAAAGTCCTGGGTTCAATCCCTGACATCTCCAGTTAAAAGGATCAGGTTGTAGGTGATGTGAATGACCTGTGCCTGAGACCCTGGAAAGCCACTGCTGTTCTGAGTACATAATACCGATCTTTATTGCTCAGTGGTCTGATTCAGTTTAAGGCAGGTTCATGTAGGAGAGGGGGCATGGCTCAGTGGTAGAGCATCTGCTCGGTTTGCAGAAGGTTGCAGGTTCAATCCCCAATATCTCCAGTTGAGAGGATCTGGAAGTAGGTGACATGAAGGACCTCAGCCTGAGATTGCTGAGAGCTGCTGCCAATCTGAGGAGGCCATACTGACCTTGATGGCCCAAAGACCTAATTCGGTAGAAGGCAGCTTCATGTGAATGGACAGTCCATATGGACATTCGTCTGTCCTGAGCTGGGTGCCCTGAAACAAAATTTGATTAGTCTTTAAGGTGCTTCTGGACTCTTACTCTTTTCTACTGCTACAGACAGACCAACATGGCGACTCATCTTGATATTACTGGTGCCTCTGCGTTTCGTAGGCATCATGTGCTGGTGCGGAGGGCAGGGAATTGGCTGAAGGAGCCTGAAGGACCCTGGCTATGCCTCACTCCTCCCCCAGGATGCCCCTGGTCTTGCCCATTGTTGGTACCACCGGTGGTGCAGCCACGCAAATACCTAATTCCCACCAGTGTGGTGCCAGCAGGACACTGTGCCAGCTTATTATGGTGGTATGAGGCTTAGTGGCCATCTTGAGTGGTGTACAGACTGGCCCTACATTGGTTGGCATCCCTTTATTCTGTCTTGTTAGAGGGGCTAATAGCACTGGGTGGCTGCCAGTGACGGGAGAGTGCCAACAGGACTGCAAACAATTCCGAATTCTCATGGAAAGCTTGTTACCGCGTGCATCAAAATCAGTAGTTTACAATAGAAGATTTATGTTCCCTTCCCTTTGCATTTTGAGCAATTAAAAACTGTGAAATCTTCCATTAGCAAAGAGCACACCAATTCCCAGACACTTTCACAGTGCACTCATTTTATAGCTGACCTGGGACATTTTATTATTTGATGAGTCGTGTGTGACATCCCCTGATGTACACACATGCCACATACCGTCAGACAGGACTGGGGAGATACTGGCCTAATTCAGCACATCCACATGATTACATGGAGGTTAGGAAATGTGCAGGGGTGCTCTCCCACTTTTTACATCTACACCATGTGGCTAGTTTACATCATATATGTACACACAACTATATTCCTCCTTTTAAAAAAAACTTTTTTTTTTTTACAGAAATATGCGAAAGGGCAAGATTTGTTTGACCAGATTGTGTACCACTTGGATCTTGTTGAAACGGATTACTTTGGCCTGCAGTTCATGGATATGTCCCAGGTGATGGTATGTATGCAGTTTTCATATCATGGTAATTGTGGTGTCTGGAAGGAATAAGTAGCACCTTGACAAAGGAGAGTTTTTTCATATAAAATATATGCCGAGTCTTGCTTTCTAAGTTAGCCTGGAATCTGGCTTCAGACATATAAATATTTCATGTTCACACTGTCCTGGGTGCCAGCTGACTTAAATATGTATCTTTCTGACTCTAGCTGGCTGGCTATTTTATTCCTTTAACTTTTAAAATGACATGTTGCAATCATACTACAAATAAGTCCATGAGCTGTCTTCAGGTTCTCTTGTTCAAAAACACTTGGATTAGCAGTAGTGGCAAATTTTGACCAGTCTAGGCTGGTCTTGTAGAGATGAAATGCTAAGTTGTGAAGGCTGGGTGAGGACTGGAAGTATAGTATCGTCCTTTATGTCTTACTGTGAAGACCGAAAAGCTTTACTCCCAAGCTAGCTTTCAGCACTGAAACAAATTGGTGTTTATGCATTGAACTCTGATTTGCTACTTTCTTTTTGCTTCTGAACAAAGTCTGAGTCCAGTGGCACCCTTAAGACCAACAAAGTTTTATTCTGGGTATAAATTTACACAAAATCTGATACCCAGAATAAACTTTGTTGGTCTTAAAGGTACCACTGGACTCAAACTGTGTTCTGCTGCTTTAGACCAACACAGCTGCCCACCTGAATCTATCTTTTTGCTTCTTATTACCTGATGAGTTCTCTGACATGCAGAACACAAACTTTCTGGAAATGCTTCTCTAAGAGTGCTAGTGCAAGTAGGTTTTCAGTCCGTTATGAATCTCATAAAGTTTCAAACTGAAATTATTTTTCTACCTCACGTTTGCATGAACAGTGGTTGCCTTCAGAAGTGAGGATACATCCGATTTAGGGATAGGTGTGCTGCAAGAACAAGGTGTCCTTACTTACTTATCAGTGGCATTTGTCAAAGCTCAAAATCTTCGATGTGGTTTCTGTGCCTCACACCTTTGGGTTTTCTGCGCCTGCGTGGAAATCCACCGGTATCATAGAAAGCTTTAACAGATTTTCGCACCCAGTGCCTCTGGGCATGCATGGAGGCCCCATCGTGCATGCCCAGAGGAGCGGGGCACAGAAATCCCACCAGTTCTCTTCTGACCACCCTGCCAGTAACATCGTGTTACCTTGCTCCGTTGGTTAGAGTTTTTGTGGAAAGCTTCGTCTCTTTGAACCTCCAGTTTGATTTGTTTGTTCCTTTACTCTCCTTTCTTTTTCAAAACCCCCAGAGACCCTAGCGAAGGGGCTCTGCCTGGGGTGGCACGAGGGGGAGCCTCTCCTGATAGTGGCGACCGCAGGATCGAGGCCCCCTTCAACACCCCCGTAGGTTCCCCTGCCGAGGAAGCCTTCGGGCTGCGTAAACGCGACCGAGAAGCAGCAGAAAATGCCGGGCAGAGAAACAGCTAACCTTCCTGATACGCAATGGTGAAAACCGTGAGTCTCAAGCAAAGACCGTAAATAAAGCGGCGGGGACGGAATGGGTGGATCGCGTTCCCCCCCCTTACCGAAGCGTTCGAGACTTTCCCACGGCTTTACTGCAGTATTAGAAACGTTTTGGAAATGCTGGAGGGCTGGATCGCATATATGAAGAAAAAATCTCCTAAACGACATTAGTGCGATAAAGATAGCTCTTTCTACGGTCCGTCTTATCTAACTGTAAACAAAAGCGAAATAGCAACAATGACGGGGAGACCAAAACCCTCCCCTAAACCAGGAAGCGGAATACCGAGTTCAAAGGGTGATACCACAGAGATTAGTTCAATGCTCTTAGCGATACTGCGACCCCTGGTGGATCAGATGACTACTCTCAATGCTAAAATGGACTCAATGCAGAAAGAAATGAAAGAGTCTGGCAAACGAACAGAAAAGCTGCAACAAGATCTCTTGGAAGTTAAAGCGACTACAAGTAGGCATGACTCAAGACTACAAAAAATCGAGAAAGAAAAGGCTTTCCAATGTGATAATGTCTTGAAACTTCAGATGGAACGTTCTATTTATTTATTTATTTATTTATTATTTCACATTTATATCCCGCCCTCCCCGCAAGCGGGCTCAGGGCGGCTCACATGGGCCCAAGGCCAATTCAGTACAACAACCAATAAAATCATTTAAAACATTCTAATAAATATCATAAAACATATAAATTACCCATAAAAGCTTCCTTTATACAGCGTTGCTTTATACAGCGTTGGATGGCAACCAAGTTGTGGGTCTGAGCCCCTCCCCCCCCGCAGCCATAGCCGAGGCCGTGTTGGACCAGGGCCACATGATAGATGGTAGATGGAATCCATAGAATCATCGGTGGCGGCTCCTATTCGAAAGCCTGGCGGAAGAGCTCCATCTTGCAGGCCCTGCGGAACTGCATTAAGTCCCGCAGGGCCCTGATCTCCTCCGGGAGCTCATTCCACCAGACAGGAGCCACCACCGAGAAGGCCCTGGTCCTTGTTCTGGCCAACCTGGCATCTCTAGGGCCAGGAACACATAATCTGTGCTCTGACCCCGACCGTAGTGCTCTCTGGGGTATGTACGGAGAAAGGCGGTCCCTAAGGTATGCTGGACCCTGGCCATATAGGGCTTTATAGGTAAGAACCAGCACTTTGAAGCGAACTCGGTATGCTATAGGCAGCCAGTGCAGCACCGCCAGCACAGGCTGGATATGGTCCCGCCTTGCGAGACCCATCAACATCCTGGCCGCGGCATTCTGCACCAGCTGCAGCTTCCGGATTTGCACCAAAGGCAGCCCCATGTAGAGAGCGTTACAGTAGTCCAGCCTTGAGGTGACCGTCGCATGGATCACCGTGGCAAGGTCATCGCGGTCGAGGTAGGGAACCAACTGCCTCGCCAGCCGTAGATGGTAAAAGGCTGACTTGGCAGTGGCTGCTACCTGGGCCTCCATTGATAAGGCAGGCTCCAGGAGCACTCCCAAACTCCTAACCCTCAGCGCAGGCACCAGTGGTGCCCCGTCGAAGCTCGGGAGCGGGACCCCCCACTCCGGCCCGCAACGACCCAGACACAGGACCTCCGTCTTCGCCGGGTTCAATTTCAACCTGCTAGATCTGAGCCAATCAGCCACGGCGTGCAATGCCCGGTCCAGATCGTCTGGGTCAGAGTCCGACCGGTCGCCCAACATCAGATAGAGCTGGGTGTCATCCGCGTACTGATGACATCCCAGCCCAAACCTCCTGACAATCTGGGCAAGGGGGTGCATATAGATATTAAACAACATCGGGGAGAGCACAGCCCCCTGCGGCACACCGCACTCAAGCGGGTGCCTCGAGGACTGCTGCTCCCCTAGCACCACCCTTTGTCCCCGACCCTGGAGAAATGAGACGAGCCATTGTAGGGCCCGCCCCCCTATCCCCACGTTGGCAAGGCGGCGGGACAGCAGCTGATGATCGACTGTGTCGAACGCTGCCGACAAGTCGAGCAACAGCAACACTGCCCCACCACCCTGATCCAGATGTCGCCGGAGGTCGTCAGTTAGGGCGACCAAGGCAGTCTCTGTCCCGTGTCCCGGGCGAAAGCCGGACTGAAAGGGGTCAAGGACCGAAGCATCATCCAGATACCTCTGTAACTGTAACGCCACCGCCCTCTCTATTAATTTGCCCAGATAGGGCAAATTGGACACCGGCCTATAATTTGCCAATTCCGCCGGGTCCAGATGTACCTTTTTTAGGAGTGGGCGGACCATCGCCTCCTTGAGAGCCCCCGGGAATTTCCCTTCAGCAAGGGAGGTGTTAATTATTTCCCGGGCAGTACCTCGTAACCCCTCGTGGCCCAATCTTATAAGCCAGGACGGGCACGGATCAAGGGTGCATGTGGTTGGGCGAACAGTCAAGAGCAGTCTGTCAACTTCCTCAAGATCAAGCTGGTCGAACCCATCTAAGCCCGGAAACGAAGACGTGCAAGGGGCCTCAAGTTCACTCACCGTATCACTTGTGGCGGGGAGGTCCCGGCGGAGCGACAAGACTTTCTCCGCAAAATAGCTCGCAAATGCCTCACAGCCGATTTCCAATTCCCTAGAATTTGCTCTGCTACCAGGCAGTATTGTTAATGACCTAATTGTTCTAAATAATTGGGCTGGGCGTGAGCTAGCGGATGCAATCTCGGCAGCGATGAACTCTTTCTTCGCTGCCTTGGTTGCCATCTCATAGGCATTCATATTAATGAATTCATATAATAAACATTATGTTTATTATAATAGCCTATAATTATAATAGGCTTAATAATTATTAATAATATTGCATAAGAAGGTTTTTTGAGATTAAGGTTTCCAAAAATTTTCTCTCAGCCAATAGTTGCTGCATTATTGTTTTGCTCCCTGTGGCTTTGTGTTGTGCTTCTAAAGTCTTTATCCTATTCTGCAGAGTATTAATGATTCTCTCTTTTTCTTTTTTCAGGTGAGATGCCGTGGAGATAAAATGTCCTCTCAGCACAGATTTGAATGCATCCCAGTTATTCTGATGTGAAGTGTCTTCTGCCTTATTTAATTCTAATAAGTTTTTAATGTTCAAACTCATTTGTTGTTGTATATCTGGTTTTAATAAAAGTGATTTATTGAGTACCCATTTATGGCTTTTTGTCCTTTGTGGTGATTTTTTGATTTTACAGCGTACAGGGGCATGATCTGACCAAACGTTGATTTCTATATCTGACTCTATTGTTTTTGCGATCAACTTTTTTAGATGTTAATATAAAGTCAATTCTGGTGTAAGAATTAAACCGGGAAAAGTAATAGGTTTGATTCTTTACATTGTGGAGGCATTATCCTCCAGATATCAAAAAGTCCATATTTCCTTAGTGTCTTTTGAAGATCTGTTTCAGTGTGTAGATTTAATGTTTTCTTCACCTTTGGTTTTTACTTGTCCAGTTGTAAGTCTAAAACGTAATTAAAATCTTCCCCTAGAACTATATCTCCTTCCTGAAATATTCTTAGGAGTTCTAACGTTTCCTTTATAAATTGCACCCGGTTGGCATTTGGAGCATATATTGACCCTGATGTAATAGTTTGTCCTTCTAGTGTTCCTTTTACAAAAATATACCTGCTGTGTTGTTTTTTTAACATTGCCAATCCTCCAGGGGGCACCTAAAGAAGGAATTTGGTCCCTGTGTTAAGCAGGAGCTGGGTAGCAGGAGACCTGAGGCAGAGCCTCAGTTTGAGAAGGGGTGTCAGGAGTCTGTCCCTCCTGGCAGGAGGACCCCAAAAGGACAGTGGTGGCAGCGGTATCCTAGTGGGAAGAAGAGGAATAGCACCCTCCAGAAATTGGCTTAAGCCAAGGAGGAGGCTGGCAGAACACGGTCTGTAAGTACAAACAGGCCTGTTACGTCACACACCACTACAACATTGATGGAAACATCAGCCACATTGCTGCACTGCCCTTCTTATGCTGACAGACCACAGCATCAATGATTTCCCACCATAAGAAACTGCCAGACAAAAGAGAAAAGTCACTCCTGAAGAACAGTCCCAGAAAAAAGCTACAAAGGCCACATACAACCATGGCAGTTGTGCAAACCGCAAGAAGCCTGCAAGCTTTAGAAGGCACACATAGGGCCCAAGACAACCTGTACAAGATCAGCCTTTTAATCCACTGACAGCAGTCCTCTCCTGCACCTCATTCAACCCATACTTGCACCCAGTGGAACGCCATGTCTCATACAGTGTGACTGTATCATCCAGCTCCTTGACAAGCAAAAAACCAAAACACAACACAACAACTTCAGAATTCCAATGGAAAACATGTAAACACTTTGAAGTGTATGCCTCTCAGCACTGATGAGGACAAACCACCATTCCATTCGGCGTTACCTTACCTCACCAATGAGCATGCACTCCCAGCGCACAGCCGCTGACCACTGGACTAACTCAGTGAATTCTGTGCACTCATTCACATTGTCTGTAAGATACTCTGTGACAGACAGTTCTCCACTGGCTGTTCCAAAAGTGCTATAAGGGTTGGGGTTAGGGTTGGGGTTAGGTTTGGTTTAGGATTAACTTTGGGTTGGGGTTTGGGTTCGGTTTGTTTTAGCTTTGGGTTGGGGTTGGGGTTAGAGTTAGAGTTGGGGTTGGGGTTAGTGTTGGGATTAATTTTAGGTTTTGGTTAGGGTTAGTGTTGGGGTTAGGTTAGGTTGGAGTTAAGGTTGGAGTTAGGTGAGGGTTAAGGTTTGGGTTAGGGTTAGAGTTGGGGTTGGGATTAGGGTTAAGGTTAAAGTTGGGGTTAGGTTTAGGGTTGGGCTTGGGGTTAGGGTTGCAGTTAGGTTTGGTTTAGGGTTGGGTTGGGGTTAGGGTTATAATTAGGGTTGGGGTCAGGGTTGAAGTTAGAATTAGGGTTGGGGTTAGTGTTGGGATTAGTTTTAGGTTTTGGTTAGGGTTGGAGTTAGGGTTAGAGTTGGGGTTAGGTTTAGGTAAAGGTTTGGGTAAGGGTTAGAGTTGGGGTTGGGCTTGGGCTTGGGGTTAGGGTTGATTTTTTTTAGGGTTGGGTTGCTTTGGGTTGGGGTTAGGGTTAGGGTTTTACTGGCAGAAGCAGGCCACTGTGGGGACAGTTAGACCCACCTGGCAGTGGGCGGAGGAGATGAGTGGACCCAGCACCCCGTCTGTCCCCTTCACCGGCTCCCTCCAGACTGAGGCCGAGGTACTGGCCGGTGGCTCTATGGGCGGGCCTGAGGGAATGCAGCGAGGGAATGCAGCCGGAGGCCTGGTCTACTCCCGTTCCCCACCCCAGTGCAGAATGGAGGCCAGGTCTACTCCCATTAAGTCCAATGGGGACCCGGGAGGCCTGGTCTACTACCATTTTGTTTTTGTTTTTAAGCACAGAACGGACGCCATGTCTACTCCCTTTTTTTTCTAACTGCAGTGAAGGGTGGGGTGTAAATCCAATTTCTTCTTCTCCCTCCTCTTCTTCCTCTTCCTCCCACTGTTTAAGTGCTCAGCTTAGAGCAGGGTTCCACAACCATTTTGGCTCATTCCTGGGGAGGCCGATTTTTGGGCTTGGAGGGTCTGCTTTCTGGAGGGGGGCAAAGAAGGAAAAGAGACTCCTTGAACCTGGGCTGGCATCAGCAGATGCTGGGGGGGCAGCTTTGAGGTTCTAGGAGTTCTGGTGGGACCCACTGCCCTGATCCCCACCCACGCACCTCCCCTGCCACCTGCCTGTACCCATGCCCCCAGCTGCTCAGAGTCATTGAGGAAGGGCATGTGGGTGGTGCTCCTGGCAGCAAAGGATGGTGCTGCCAGGGAATGAGTGTGCAGGGAAGTGGGGTACCTCAGCATGTGGGGTGGAAGGGCTTGCAGGGGGAGAAGGATGCCCGGGGAAGTGGGGGACATACCGGTGTGGTGTTGTGTTCTGGAAAGGAGGGCAGAAGGGGAGCTCTGGAGGGAGGGGAGATAGGGGCCCCTGGGTACTGTCTGTCCAGGACCCCCCAAAATCTGAAACTGGCCCTGCTTTGTGTGTGTGTGTGTGTGTGTGCCACACTCTCCCTCCTCCAGGCTCTATTACTTGTACAACAAGAAATGGAGCAGCGTCTCGGTGGCCTCCAAGCTCCTGGTCAACATGCTGTTGCGGAGGGATGGGCCTTTCCATGGGCAGCATGCTTTGTGGCTGGGACAAAAAGGTGCCGGCCTCATGGGGGGAGGGGGTCTGCTGGACATGGAGGGAGGAGCATGTGAGCAGAATGATGCTCAAAACATGGGTCACCATAAAGGGTGTTGGGTGTTCTGCTGCTGCAGTGAGCAGCTGGTGGGGGGAGACCATGGGGAGACTGAGGCCCTTCGCTTGCTCCCCCCCAAGACTGGTTAGATTGGGCATTTTAGGGCCTTAAGATGAGCAAGGGGCTCCCCCTTATAAGGGCAACCCCAGATCCCACATAGGCACCCTCTCTTCCCAGGACATTCCCATCCCCTTGTAGGCAGAAGCTTCGTGCAGTTAATAGCTGTGTGGTAGGCCGAAATCCAACGGGGTGGCCTTTTGTCAGGAGGAGCTGCCGACAGCAGAGATGCAGCTACTGAAGGGAAGAACCCCGGCCCCACAGAGGAGGGCAGTTCTTGTTTGGGGGCCTGACCACCTATTGCTCCCCCCGAAAAAGTGTGACCCAACCCATAACATGTCACACAAGCAGGGTGGCATGGGTGAGGCGCAGAAAAGAGCTGCAGAGGAGGGAGCCAGAGACTGCTTGAGCAAGCGAGCCAAACTTCGTTCTTCAAAGGAATGTACTAGGTCATTAACAATAAGACAGAGGGTGAAAATTCCTTCCTGGCCTCAGGTCAGACGCAAGAGTATAACTTGTGTTGGGATGCTTCTAAAAGGAAATTTGGGGAAACAGCTGGGGTTCATCTCTAAGCCCAGGAGCACATTGCTGTTTTTGGTGTGGGCCTGTTCTAGTTCTTCACATTTCACTGGTGTACAGGAGAGGACTGCAAAAGGCCTTAGCCTTTGTAGACATATGTTTCACTGGTGTACAGGAGAGGACTGCAAAAGGCCTTAGCCTTTGTAGACATATGTTTTTAGGATGCTTAAAACTGACTGAGAGATCGTGGAAGGCTAGGAATCCAGGGTCTCTCTTCAAGAATGTGGAAAGAATGATATAAAGGAGGGATATTACTGGATTAAGGGGTCGAGGGAGAATGAAATGACTTCTTAGCTTTTGAGGAGAAGAACAGCAGAGCAAGAAGGGGGGCACAGTCTACTGGGGGGGGCATGGTCTACTGGGCATTAAAGTTACAGCATTCCCTTTCCTTCATCTGCAGGGACCAGGCCTTTACTACATAGACGACGATGGCGTATGCCTGTCAGAACCCCTCTTTTCTACAGGAAGTGGAAACTCTTATGCTTATGGGGTGCTGGACAGCAGATACCGCCCCGACCTCAGCGTGGAAGAGGACTACGACCTGGGCAAGCAGGCCATCTCTTAAGCCACCCACCGTGACTCCTACTGTGGAGGAGTGGTGAACAGTAAGTTTTCCTGGCCTCTGCCCTTGAACTGCCCTGGCTCTTTCAATGTCACCCATCTCAGTCCTGTAAGCATGTGGCTGCTTTGTGAGAGCCAGCTTTACTTTTGCACATTTTACACTGATGGTGTGGTATCTCCCAGTGTATCACATGAAGGAAGACGGCTGGATCCGGGTTGGACGCACCAACGTCACTATGCTGCTCAACCAGTACTCAGAGGCCAAGAAATGAGATGTGATGGGACAAGAACCGTACATGCCGGAGGTTCTAAACACTCAGGACTGAAGGGGAAAAGGGCCTCATGACAATAAAGAAACCTTGAACGTTTGTTTTCTCGGACTTCGGTTTGTTATTTTGGAAGTTTGTTGCAATCATTTGGGAAGCTCAGTCAGAAACACTCAAGCTACAAGCCTGATTCAATTTCAGGAGCATCTTAGAGGCCAAAATGATTTTCAGGGTTATCAGCATTTGGGAGTCCAAGCTCCCTTTCTCAGGTATAAGACAGAAGCATGTAAATCTTCAGTGGCTAAATTCTGGTACAATTCCATCCCCACCTCCAACAACACAGGGATTCAGTGCCCGTCCGAAAAACACTCTTATAGATAGATTCAACAAGTGGGTAGCCATATTGTAGCCAAAGAACAAACTTTGAGTCCAGTGGCACCTTTAAGGTTAATGAAGTTTAATTCTGGCTATAAGCTTTCATGTGCACGCACACTTCTTATACCCAGAATACAACTTTGTTGGTCTTAAAGGTGCAACTGGTCTCAAACTTCGCTCTGCATATTTACAATGAGTAATCAATGCTAACCAAAGGAAGGGAACGTCATGCACCCGCTAATCCCAGGAAAATGTCCTGGGATTACTCTTCTGTGACCTCTTGCTTAGATGAAAGTGATATTTCTAGGTTTTACAAAGTGGTATCAGTACAGTGTCAGTTATCACTCCTTTTAGAACCAAATTAAAAATCTGATGAATGTATGTCTTTCATTCAATGTTATTGCTCTTACAGTTGATATCATGCTTTTATCTGGTTGAGTACATATACAATGAAACGAAGGCACCTTCTATACAGCCAGAGGAAAAAGGTGCCCCATGGTGCCGCTCAGTGGGATTCCTCGGGAGTAACGCCGAAAGTCATTTTTTCTAACAAACTATTACAATTTACAATCCAATGTATTTCTTGTATAGTATTCATTGATTACTCTTATAGCATTCACAGCTATAAGTCATATGTCATTTCTGCAGTATAATCCGGTACCCAGATTCATTTTTCAGTTGAGCTGTGACTTTGCTGCGGTCGAGGGTATAAAGAGACTTTTCTTTAGGTTATTGTAATTAGATACAAACAAGATGGGAGCTAGGGAGGAACCATGTGAGTGGGGAACAATTTGGAACTCATTCCCAACCCTCGTAGTTTATTCCTCTTTTCATGGGCCTCATTAGACTGATTCTTCTCACCCACGCATTTTCAAGCTGTCTCTCAGCATCCCATCTCATACAGGGCATTTTCTACTCTTGTGAGACCAGTTTAATTTTCAAAGTTAATTTAGTTTACCAAGTCATATTTTTCCACATATCCCAACTATGTAAAAACTCCTGCAGTGTTTGTGGACCCCTCTGTTGCCCCAGTTTCATTATCCACATTGAGACCAGTCAGCAGAGTGTTTAGATAGAGAAATCTCCGTCTTTTACGATACACGCAACATTTCAAGGAAGGGACTATTCTGAGGTCCATATTCAGAATTGGTTACTCACACCGTACTAATGTTTTAAGGGAGATACTAGTTCTGTGCTAAACTGCTTTTTTAACCATCTGTCTTAAATATACTTACATGGAAATGGTTTCTGCTCATGTCAGTGGGATTTAACTTCGGGTAAACGTATTTAGAACCAGACTGCTAGGGACATTTCCGTGGTTTAGGGTTGGGGTTGGGGTTAGGGTTAGGGTTAAGGGTTAGGTTTAGGGTTTCGGGTTAGGATTAGGGGTTCGGGTTCAGGTTCGGGTTAGGGCTAGGGCTAGAGCTAGGGTTAGGGTTAGGGTTAGAGCTAAGGTTAGGGTTAGTTTTAGCTTTTGGGTTAGGGCTAGGGTTATGTTTATGGTTTGGGTTAAGGTTAGGGCTAGGGCTATGGTTAGGATTAGGGCTAGGGCTTGTGCTACGTCTAGGGTTCAGATGTCGGCTACAGTTAGGGCTAGGGTAATGGTAAGGGTTAGGGTTAGGGTTAGGCCTAGGGTTAAAGTTAGGGCTAGGGTTAGGGTAAGGGTTTGTACTAGGGCTAATTTTAGGTCTAGGGTAAAGGTAAGGGTTTGGGTTTGGGTTACAGCTATTGTTGGGTTTAGGGTTAGGCCTAGGGTTAGTGTTTAGGGTTAGGGTTGTGATTAGGGTTATGTTTAGGGCAAGGGCTAGGTCTACTGTTAGATGTAGGGTTTGGGTTAAGGTTAGGGCTAGGGTTACAGTTAGGGCTATGGCTAGGGCTTGTGCTAGGGTAAAATATAGGGCTAGGGCTATGTCCAGGGCTAGGGTTAGAGTTAGGGTTAGGGATAGACTAGCGCTTGTTTTAGGGTTCATTTTATAGTTATGGTTTGGACTAGGGTTTGGGTTATGTCTAGGGCTAGGGTTAGGGTTATGGTTAGGGTTAGCGTTAAGTTTACCATTAGGGTTAGGGTTGTCTAGGGTTAGGGTAAGGGTAAGGCTTCGGATTAGTGTTAGGGCTAGTGCTAGTCTAAGGGTTAAAGTTAGGGTTAGGGTTAGGGCTTGGGCTTGGGCTAGGGTTTGTGATAGGGCTGGGATTAGGGTTAGGGCTTGGGATAGGGTTATGGCTAGGTTTTGTGCAGGGTTAGCCTTAGGGCTAAAGTTAGGGTTAGGGTTAGAGTTAGGGCTAGGGCTAGAGTTAGGGTTAGGGCTAGGGTTAGGGCTAGGGTTAGGGTTAGGGCTAGGTTTATGGTTAGGGTAGGGCTAGGGTTAGTGTTAGGGTTTGGGTTAGTGTTAGTGTTAGGCCTAGGGCTAGTGCTAGGGTTAGGTTTAGGGTTAGGGTTAGGGTTAAGGCTAGGTCTAGGGTTAGTGTTTGTTTTAATATTAGGGTTAGGGTTATGGCTTGGGTTAGCGTTAGGTTTTGAGCTAGAGCTAGGGTTAGGGTTAGGTCTTTTGGTTATTTTTAGGGTTAGGGCTAGGTCTTTGGCAAGGGGTATGTGTAGGGTTAGGTTTAGGGCTAGGGTTAGGATTAGGGTTTCTGACAGCGTTAGTTTTACAGTTAGGGCTAAGGTCTAAGGTTAGTTCTCAGGCGTGGGCAAGTTTTTGGGTTTGTTTTATTATTAGGGTTAGAGCTAGGGCTATGGCTATATTTAGGGTTACGGTTAGAGCTAGGTTTAGGGTTACGGTTAGGTTTTGGGTAGGGTTAGTGTTAGGGCTAAAGGTAGGGTTAGGGTTAGGACTAGGGCTAGGACTAGGTTTATGGCTAGGATTAGGTTTAGGTCGAGGGATAGATTTAGGTGTAGGGTTAGGACTAGGGCTAGGCTTACAGTTAGGGCTAGGTTTAGGGTTAGGGCTAGGGCTAGGTTTAGTGTTAGGATTTGGGTTAGGGTTTGGGCTAGGGCTAGGGTTAGGTTTTGACTTAGGGTTAGGGCTAGGGTTAGGGTTAGAGCTAGGTCTAGGGTTTGTGTTAGGATTTGGGTTAGGGTTACAGTTAGGGCTAGGGTTATTGTAAGGTTTTGGGTTAGGGCTAGGACTAGGGCTAGGGTTAGGTTTACGTTTAGGGTTAGGTCTAGGGTTCGTGTTAGAGTTAGGGCTTGGGCAAGGGGTATTTTTAGGGTTAGGGTTAGGGCTAGGATTATTATAATGGCAATGGAACAATTGGCAGAAAGAATTAGGAATTCAGGCAGAATAGAAGGATGCAGGATAGGTAAAGAAGAGATGAAAATTAACCTATTCGCAGATGATATAATCATAATTATGACCAACCCTAGAGAAGGAGTTAAAGAAATGAAAATTATACTTGAAGATTTTGAAGCGTTATCAGGATTGAGAATTAATATAGGAAAATCAGAGATAATGTATCACAATGTGAATTTGGAGGAAAGGAAGGAAATTAATAAATTAACTAAAATAGGAATGGGAGTTAAGAAATTTAAATATTTAGGAATAGAAATTTATAAAAACATTAATAGAATAGTGGAAAAAAATTATAAAAAGGTATGGGGCAAGATAACAAGAGAGATGAAGGGGTGGAAGAGGAAAACCCTGAGTATTACAGCTAGAATTAAAAGTGTTAAAATGTTTTGGATACCAAGATTACTATACTTATTTCAAACTATACCATTAACAATTAACAAACAAGAAATGGGCAATTGGAACACAAAAATAAGAAAATGGATTTTCGGTACCAAGAACTTCAGAGTTGCAAGAAAGTTAGTTTATAATCATAATTCAGAACTAGGTTGGGGAGTTCCGGACATAATAGCTTACTATGAAGCCTTTCAGCTAAAAGCATTATTAGAAATAGAACAAGAAGGAAACCAAAAATGGGTTAGGTTTGAAAATGAAGTAAATAAAGGAACGGGTAGATTTGGTATTTTTACAAATAAACAGGTTAAAGATCTTAAATTAGATACAGGACCTAGGGAAAGTACATTAGTAGTCTGGAGGAAATGGCAGTCAAAATGGTTATAACGAACATCAAAATGGGCTCCACTAGAAACGCTGGAAGAGGAAGATATAGACCACAGATGGTGGGAACTACTTAAACAAAAAGGATATAGTAGAATACAGGACTTACTGTCTGTGAACACTTTAAAACCACTTGAAGTTCTAGAAGAGGAAGTAGGCATAAAATATTGGTTAAAAGTTGCAGGCTTATATACAAAAATTAAAAAGATAATTGAAAATAACAATATGGATATAGAAGAACCGATGGAAGAAATATATAGATTAATGAATAAAACTAAAAGAGGAATAGCAGGAATAATATATAAAAAATGACCTCAGATAAAGAAGGATTAACAGGTCATCTTCAAGGGAAGTGGGGTGCAAAAACTAAATTAACAGAACAAAAGGTAAAAAAATTAATGGATGGAATTAAGGGAATAAAAATACATAACTTTAGGGAAATAGAATTAAAAATTTTTACTAAATGGTATAGAACTCCAGCCACCTTAGCTAATATGTTCTCAGGACTAAGCCCAAACTGCTGGCATTGTAAGAATGCGAAAGGATGGTATTCCCACATGTGGTGGGAATGCCTGGAAGTTAAAGAATTTTGGAAAAATATATTAAAAGTAATAAATGAGTTGTTCCAGGTAGAGTTGAATATAGATTTTGAACTGATGATGATGAGTAGTTTAGGTAATGGGACAATAGAGAAAAAGAATCAAGATTTATTGAAAGCGATGATATTAGCTGGTAAAGCAGTGATAGCAGTAGGGTGGAAAGATAAAAGTAAATGGACAGAAAGAACTTGGCATAAGTATCTCTTTGAATTTATTCAGTCAGATATAATGGCTACAATCAATAAGGACCTGCCATGGGAGGATAGAACATTGCAGATCAAGGAGAAATGGTCTATCTATTTGAACTGGATAAAAGAGGAACAGAAAGAAGACGTTCAGTGGAAGCTACAAACTCTGTGTTCCTGGCTGAAAGACGAAGATTAGACTGAAGGGGGAGGGATTGGGGAGAAAATGTTAAAATATTTAAAATGCAACAATGAAATGATGTTACTGTGTATCTAACTTAGCAAATAAAAATACTAAAAAAAAAAGGATGATAACAATGATGGGGAAAAAAAGGATTAGGTCAAGGGTTAGGATTAGGTTTACAGTTAGGGTTAGTGTTAGGGTTAGGGCTAGGGCTAGTGCTACGGTTTGGTCTGGGGCTCGGGTTCAGCCTTGTCTTTGGGTTTGTGTTGGGGTTAGGGTTAGTGTTAATGCTAGGCCTAGGCTTAGGGCTATGGATTTAATTAGGCTTTGGGTTAGGGATAAGGCTAGGGTTGGGGTTAGGGTTGGTTTTTGGGTAGAGTTAGTGTTTGGGCTAAAGTTAGGGTTAGGGCTAGGGCTAAAGATAGGGCTAGGGTAAAGGTAAGGGTTTGGTCTTGGGGTAGGGCTAGAGTTAGAGTTAGGCCTAGGGCTAGGGTTAGGGCTATGGTTAGGATTAGGTTTAGGGCTAGGATTAGTTTTTTGGTTAGGGCTAGGGATATGGTTATTGTTTGGGTTAGGGTTAGCGTAAGGCTTAGGGCTAGAGTTAGGTGTAGGGTTGGGTTAAGGTTAGGGCTAGGGTTACGGTTAGAGCCAGGGCTAGGGCTTGTCCTAGGGCTAGGGCTAGGGCTATGTCTAGGGTTCAGATGTGGGCTAAAGTTAGGGCTAGGGTAATGGTAAGGCTTAGGGTTAGACCTAGGGTTAAAGTTAGGGCTAGGGTTAGGGTTTGTGCTAGGTCTAAATTTAGGTCTAGGGTAAAGGTAAGGGTTTGGACTCAGGTTACGGCTATGGTTAGGTTTAGGGTTAGGCCTATGGTTAGGGTTAGGCCTAGGTTTAGGGTTAGGATTAGGGTTAGGTTTAGGGCTAGGGTTAGATTTTGGGATAGGGTTAGGGCTAGGGTTAGGTTCTGTGTCAGGGCTAAAGTTAGGGCTAGGGTATAGGTAAGTATTAGGGCTAAAGTTAGGGTTAGGGTTAGGACTAGTTTTAGGACTAGGGCTAGAGCTAAGGCAATGCTTAGGGTTAGGGCTAGGGCTAGGGTTACGGTTAGGTTTCCTACAGGGTTAGCGTTAGGGCTAAAGTTAGGATTATTGTTAGGGTTAGAGTTAGGGCTAAAGTTAGGATTATTGTTAGGGTTAGAGTTAGGGCTAGGGTTAGGGTAGGGCTAGGACTAGGTTTATGGCTTGGATTAGGGTTAGGGCTAGGGCTCGAGTTAGGGTTAGGGCTAGGGTTACAGTTACAGTTAGGGTTAGTGCTAGGGCTATGGCTAGGGCTTGGGTTAGTGTTAGGGTTTGGGTTAGGGTTTGGTCTAGGGCTATGGCTAGGGTTAGGGTTAAGGTCTAGGGTTAGTGTTAGTTTTAGGGTTAGGGTTAGGGCTTGGGTTAGGATTAGGGTTTGGCCTAGAGCTAGGTTTAGGGTTAGGGTTAGGTCTTCGGTTAGGGTTAGGGTTAGTTTTAGGGCTAGGGCTAGGGGTTCGGCAAGGGGTATGTGTAGGGTAAGGTTTAGATTTAGGGGTAGGGTTAGGGCAAGGGTTAGGATTAGGGTTTCTGTTAGGGTTAGTGTTACGGTTAGGGCTAGGGCTAGGGTAGGGCTAAGGTTAGCTCTGGGGCTTGAGGTAGTTTTTGGGGTTTTGTTAGGGTTACTGTTAGAGCTTGGGCTAGGGTTATGGCTGTAATTAGGGTTAGGGCTAGGTTTATAGTTAGGGATAGGTTTTGGGTAGGGTCGGTGTTAGGTTTAGGGTTACGGTTAGGGTTAGTTTGGTATAGTGGTTAAGTGCATGGACTCTAATCTGGGGGAACCGGGTTTGATTCCCCACTCCTCCCCTTGCAACTGGCTGGATGACCTTGGGCAAGCCATAGCTCTGTATCAGCTGTTCTCTCAAGGACAGCTTGGGAAGGAGCTCTCTCAGCCCCACCTACCTCACAGGGTGTCTGTTGTGGGGAGGGGAAGGGAAAGGAGTTTGTAAGCCACTCTGAGACTCCAAGTGAGTGAAGGGCAGGGTATAAATCCAATCTCTTCTTCTTCTCTTCTAGGGTTAGGGCTATGGCTCTAATTAGAGTTACGGTTAGGGCAAGGGCTAGGTTTATGGTTAGGATTAGGTTCTGGGTAGGATTAGTGTCAGGGCTAAATGTAGGGTTAGGGTTAGGGTTAGAGTTAGGGTTAGGGTTGGGGATAGGGTTAGGGCAAGGGTTAGGATTAGGGTTACTGTTAGGGTTAGTGTTAGAGTTAGGGGTAGGGCTAAGGATTTGGTCTAGGGCTTGGGCTAGTGTTTGGGTTTGTGTTAGGGTTAGTGTTAGTGTTAGAGCTAGGGCTAGGGCTAGGGCTACGGCTCTAATTAGGGTTAGGGCTAGGTTTAGCGTTAGGGATAGGTTTTGGGTAGGGTTGGTGTTAGGATTAGGGTTACACTTAGGGTTAGGGCTAGCACTAGGGTTATGGCTAGGATTAGGTTTAGGTCGAGGGTTAGGTTTAGGGCTAGGGCTAGACTTACAGTTAGGGCTAGGGTAAGCGTTAGGGTTAGGGCTAGGTTTAGTGTTAGGGTTTGGGTTGGGGTTAGGGCTAGGTTTTGAGTTAGGGTTAGGGTTAGAGGGTTAGGGTTAGGATTAGTGCTACATCTAGGGTTAGTGTTAAGGTTTGGGTTAGTGTTAGGGCTGGGGCCAGGATTAGGTTTAGGGTTCCTGCTAGGTCTATGGTTAGTGTTAGGGTTTGGGTTAGGGTTACAGTTAGGGCTAGGGTTATGGTTAGGTTTAGGGTTAGAGCTAGGACTAGGGCTAGGTTAGGTTTAGAGTTTGGTTTAGGGTTAGTGTTACGGTTAGGGTTAGGGCTAGGACTAGGATTTGGTCTGGGGCTTGGGCTCAGCCTAGTCTTTGGGTTTGTGTTGGGGTTAGGGTTAGTGTTAAAACTAGGCCTAGGCTTAGGGCTATCGGTATAATTAGGGTTTGGGTTAGGGCTAGGGCTAGGTTTAGTGTTAGGGTTAGGGCTAAGACTTGGGTTAGGGTTAGTTTATGGGTCAGGTTAGTGTTATGTTTAAAGTTAGTGTTAGGATTAGGGTTAGGGTTGCAGCTAGGGCTTGGGTTAGGGTTAGGTTAGTGCTAAAGATAGGCTAGGGTAAAGGTGTGAGGCTTCTGTATTGACAGCAAGAAACCAGACCTTTGTTGTTGAAGCAAAGTTCTTTATTGTTCCAATACTGCAGACAGGTTCTCGAATGTTTGTTAGAGATGCTTAATGGAATACAGACAGTACTATTATACTCTCAGGTTTTCAATTGAACCCCGGACCTAAGCCAATCAGGGCAAGAGGGTGAATGCGGGAAAAGTAGAAAGGACCATTGAGGTTCCCACAGCAAGGTGAGAAAGTTATAAATTCCCCTCTTGATCTGAGTGACCCACATGTGTGAACCTAGGCACAACATTCTCTAAGCACTGGCCATAAACAACGCTTCAAGGTTTCAATAACAAGATAACATACACAGACCCGGGAAAAGGGAGGAGGGAATGCAAGGAAGTACTCGCCATTTGTTTAGAGATGACACCTAGGAATTTGGGTCGCTATCTCCTGCCCAAACATTGCAACATTAACCAGAGTAAACCCCCTACTTCAAAGTAACATTTATAGCTATTAGGAGGGAGGATGAAGGAGACAGATAAGGGGTACTGGCAAGGGTCTGCTAGAACAAAGGAATCGAAAGCAAACTGCAAAAAGCACAGACATCATTGTAAAATGCAGAAAACACAGGGACATTGTTGTCAGAACCTGACAAAAGGTAAGGGTTAGGGCCAGGGTTGGGGTTAGGGCTAGGGCTAGGGTTAGGTTTAGGATTAGGGTTACAGTTAGGTTTAGGGCTAGGGCTAGGGTTAGGGATAGGGATAGGTTTAGGGTTTGGGTTAGGGTTGGGTTTGGGTAAGGGTTTGGGCTAGAGTTAGGTGTAGGGTTTGGTTTAGGTTTGGGCTAGGGTTACGGTAGGGTTAGGGCTAGGGCTTGTGCTAGGGCTAGGTCTATATCTAGGGTTAGGGTGTGGGCTAAAGTTAGGGCTAGAGTAATAGTAAGGGTTAGGGCTTGAGTTGGGGTTAGGCCTCGGGTTAAAGTTAGGACTAAGGCTAGGGTTAGGGTTAGGGTTAGGGTTTGTGTTAGGGCTAAATTTAGGTCTAGGGTAAAGGTAAGGGTTAGGGCTCGGGTTTCGGCTAGACTTAGGTTTAGTGTCAGGCCTAGGGTTAGGCCTAGGGTTAGGGTTCAGATTAAGGTTAGGTTTTGGGCTAGGGTTAGATTTAGCAATAGGGCAAGGGTTAGGGTTAGGTATAAAGTTTGGGTTAGGGTTAGGGCAAGGTCTAGAGCTATAGTTAGGTATAGGCTTTGGGTTAAGGTTAGGACTCGGATTACGGTAAGGGTTAGGGCTAGGGCTAGGGCTTCTGCTAGGATAAAAGATAGGGCTAGGGCTATGTCCAGGGTTATGGATAGCGTTAGGGTTAGGGCTATGGTTACAGTTAGGGCTAGGGTTAGAGTTAGAGCTAGGGTTAGGGCTAGGGTTAGGTTTAGGGATAGGGTTAGTAATTAGGGTTAGGGGTTAGGGTTAGTAATTAGGGTTTAGGGTTAGGGGTTAGTGTTTGGGTAAGTTTAGTGTTAGGGTTAGATGTTAGGGTTAGGGTTTTGGGTTCAGGTTCGGGGTTTGGGTTAGGGGTTAGGGTTAGTGGTTAAGGTTTAGGCTTAGGGTTAGGGTTAGGTTTTGTTCTAGGGTTATGGTTAGGGTTAGGGTTAGGTTATAATGTTAGTCGTTCTGTTGCCTAATTTAGGCCCAGCAGCGGAGGGGTCTAGTGATTTTGCTACTTGGTGGAATTCACTATGTGAGTCTTGGCCTTTGATTGCAAAAATGTTGGAAGAAGCCAAAGCGGACTATAAGAAATATGCCGATAAGGGGAGGGCCCCAGGATGGGAGGGCCCCAGGATGGGATCTCTCCCATGGAGACTCTGTCTATGCGTCAACTAAAAATATTAAAGGACTCCAACCTAGTCGCAAAATTGGGCTGGAAATATGTGGGGCCTTTCCCTGTTATAAGGTGCATTAACAATGTGACTTTTGAACTTAAACTCCTCAAATCATTGAAATTTGTGCACCCTGTTTTTCATTACAGCCTACAGAAGAAAGATCCTGCGCCGAACAAATGGAGACCTTCCTCCTCCTGTCCTCCTCCTCCTCTGATGAAGAGCAATGAACCTCATTATGCGATCGATCAAATCTTGGAGTCTAAACTAAAGCGGGGGCATTTGTTTTATCTTATCAAATGGTTGCATTTTGGTCCTGAAGAAAATGAATGGGTTGAGGCCTCTCATGTGCATGCTCCTGAAAAAATTCAGGCTTTCCATAAACTGTACCCTTTGAAACCTGGGAGGGGAGGGGATGTTTTATCAGGAGGGCAGAATGTCAGTTAGCACTGCCATGGTTTCCTGGTGATTGTCATTCTCAATGATACTGTTGTATTACCAAGGTACCTATTGTCAGCCCTGCCAATGTCTCCTGCTGTTTATTATTCTCAGTGGTATTATTCTCTATTGCAATTGTGTTATTCATTGAGGCCTGAGAGGTCTATCAACCAATCTGATGATTAATTAACATTTCCTTTGTTTCAAGTTGCAAACCGACTCATCTAGGTCCCGGACAGGAGCTGGCATCTGTAGAGTGACTCCCAGCGCAGGAATGCATTTCTTGCTCACTCTGCGCATGCTTACTGCTCATTAACTTTTCTTTATTCTTATCTGTCTTTCGCTTCTCCCTAGCTCATGGCCTTCAGCTGAAAGCCTCCTGCTATGTGTTATATTATTCACAGGTGCTATGTGATCCTTTGCTTGCTTTTCCTTGGGAACATCCGCCCCACAAACCTCAACAGGGTTTTGCCTGGGAACCTACTTTACCACGCTTCCCTTGGGAACAGTGGGCCAGTATATTTGGGTGCCAATAATTCTCCCAATTGATTGGTGGATATTGAGGGGGGCTTATTTCATATCAAGTATAATTGTAGTTGTATTCATACTAACAGAAGTGTGTTTAACCAACAAGATCTTTTCTGCAAATAAAGGACTTTCTGTTTAAGGAGACCTGTTGTGCACTACATCAATTGGGACAATCTCACAGTATAATGCTTTTATATTGTTGACTAGATGTACAATGAAATAAAGCCATGCTCTGTGTAGGTAAAGTATCTATTACTTCTTACTGGAAGGACACTAACTACTATACAGACTTGGTTTAGCAAATTGTGGGACTTACATGTGATGGAAACTATCAGTGGCAAAATGGATTTTCTATCCAAGCCAAATTTCATTACTCCTGCATGGGAATGGGGGCGTGGCATCGGCGTTGATGGAGAAGGACGCCTGATTCCCTTGCTCTGACCCTGTCACCCCTTGAACCGGTTAAAATCGCAATTAGAGCTCTAAACTCATTCCTGAGATGGGCAGATCTGACTCAAACAAAACTACATCGAAATCTGCCTCCCGGGGATCCAAACCTTTTCCCCAGCGCAATCAATCTCTGAGGCCTCTGAAAACAACCGGGAGGAGACTAACAAAATGGCGACCGGGACAGTCTCTTCTCTCCCGCCAAATACACTGCAGTCTGAAACTCCACTCCCAAGCCTTCTAGCCACCATGGAGAAAAAAATCCTTGACAGCATGGAAGCTCTCATCGCTCCTCTGAATAAACAACTGGCTGAACTGAACATCTCAATGAATAAGGTCACTCATACAGCAGAACGGGCCCACGAACTAGGCATGGCATTAAAAAAAGACGTTCACTCTCTGCAAGATAAAACTCTCTCCCTGAGAGAACGAGTTCTGTCCCTAGAAACCTCAACCCGCAAATCTCATCTGAAGTCCAATGGGGACCCGGGAGGCCTGGTCTACTACCATTTTGTATTATTTTTAAAGCGCAGAACGGAGGCCACGTCTACTCTTTTTTTTTTCTAACTGCAGTGAAGGGTGGGGTGTAAATCTGATTTCTTCTTCTTCTTCCTCCTCTTCCTCCCACTGTTTAAGTGCTCAGCTTAGAGCAGGGTTCCACAACCTTTTTGGCTCATTCCTGGGGAGGCCAATTTTTGGGCTTGGAGGGTCTGCTTTCTAGAGGGGGGCAAAGAAGCAAAAGAGACTCCTTGAACCTGGGCTGGGGGGGCAGCTTCGAGGTTCCAGGAGTTCTGGTGGGACCCACTGCCCCAATCCCCACCCACGCATCTCCCCTGCCACCTGCCTGTACCCATGCCCCCAGCTGCCCAGAGTCATTGAGGAAGGGCATGTGGGTGGTGCTCCTGGCAGCAAAGGATGGTGCTGCCAGGGAATGAGTGTGCAGGGAAGTGGGGTACCTCAGCATGTGGGGTGGAAGGGCTTGCAGGGGAGAAGGATGCCCGGGGAAGTGGGGGACATGTGGTGTTGTGTTGTGGAAAGGAGGGCAGAAGGGGAGCTCTGGAGGGAGGGGAGATAGGGGCCCTTGGGTACTGTCTGTCCAGGGCCCCCCAAAATCTGAAACTGGCCCTGCTTTGACTCCTCTGTGTGTGTGTGTGTGTGTGTGTGTGTGTGTGCTGCACTCTCCCTCCTCCATGCTCTATTACCTGTACAACAAGAAATGGAGCAGCGTCTCGGTGGCCTCCAAGCTCCTGGTCAACATGCTGTTGGGGGGGGATGGGCCTTTCCATGGGCAGCATGCTTTGCGGCTGGGACAAAAAGTTGCCGTCCTCATGGGGGGAGGGGGTCTACTGGACATGGAGGGAGGAGCATGTGAGCGGAATGATGCTCAAAACATGGGTCACCATAAAGGGTGTTGGGTGTTCTGCTGCTGCAGTGAGCAGCTGGTGGGGGGAGACCGTGGGGAGACTGAGGCCCTTCGCTTGCTCCCCCCCGAGACTGGTTAGATTGGGCATTTTAGGGCCTTAAGATGAGCAAGGGGCTCCCCCTTATAAGGGCAACCCCAGATCCCACATAGGCACCCTCTCTTCCCAGGACATTCCCATCCCCTTGTAGGCAGAAGCTTCATGCAGTTAATAGCTGTGTGGTAGGCCGAAATCCAACAGGGAGGAGGAGGCCGAAATCCAACAGGGAGGAGGAGCTGTCAGGAGGAGCTGCTGACAGCAGAGATGCAGCTACTGAAGGGAAGAATCTCTGTCCCCACAGAGGAGGGCAGTTCTTCTTTGGGGCCTGACCACCTATTGCTCCCCCCGGAAAAGTGTGACCCAACCCATAACATGTCACACAAGCAGGGTGGCGTGGGTGAGGTGCAGGGACCACATGAAGTTGTCCACCGACTGCAGCTCAGGCCCCGGGGGGTTGTGCAGACTCACATACCAGTCGCTCGCAGTGTCCCTCAGCTTGGACCCGATGTAGCCGACCCGGTCCCTCTCCGTTGGGTAGAGATGCCCCCAGGATGCCATAAACCTCTTGATTTCAATGATGAAAAACCGGAGCTTCTCTGGATCACCGTCAAAAGTTGCCATCATGGGATCATTGGGTAGTTGCCTCACGTAGCCGCCCATCGGGATGTCGAGTCCCAGTGCCGGCGGTGCAACCGGGGCCCTGGCTGGAGGCACCCCCGCCCCGGCCTGCTGCGCTGGAGCCGCTCCTGCCCCTCCAGCCGGAGGGCCAGGGACCACTATGGCCGGAGCTCCCCCAGCCGGCGCCTGTGCTGGGGGCTGCACCGCCCCGGCTGCTAAAGCGCCCATCAGGTGCTGCTGCATCTCCAGCATGGCCTCTCACATGTCCGCCACCAGATGGTCGTGCATGTCCACAAACCTGCGATCCAGGACCTGGTCCAGGTCCCCACTCGTGGGATCAGGGCCTCGGGGCATCGCGCGCTCGTCTTCCTGAAAGCTGAGGCCCCAGGCTCCTGATCCCCGCCGAGAGTAGCGATCCTCGTCCACCACGCTCAGGCGGCCGAACTCCGAGCGGTCGCCACTGAAGCGCACTCTGGCTCCCTTCCGATCATGGATCCATGTCTCGGAAGTGCCTCCCCCAAACGTAGCCCAAGAGCAAGAGAGGGAAGCCGGAGCACCTAGGAGCCGAGACCCTGGACGTATGGGCAAACTCAGCTCCTGGGTGGTGGTCACTGGTACCGGTTGCTCCACGGCCGCTGCTGCAGCTGTGGTCACCGGGACCCCCAAAGGAGTTTGATGGTTGCTCCCATCATCCAACATAGCCAGGCACGGGAGAGCCAAAAACTGATCACTAACAATCTGTGAGGCTTCTGCACTATCAGCAAATGATCAGGTCCGTGTTGGTTAAAACATAGTCCTTTATTGTCAAGTACTGGATACAGGTCTCGATTTTTGTTAGTGATACATTGCAAGAAGAACAGAGGTGTATTATACCTTCAAACATGAAAGCTCACTCAGGGACACCAATCAGCATACAGGAAAATTAGCGGGAAACATTAGGGTCACCATTTGCCACCCCAGGATGGGACAATGGAAAAATCCCAGATGTGAGGGCATCCTGTGAAACCCAGACATGCCAGGCACTCATAAACAACCCTCAAGGCTGTAGTCGAAAGATAGCACCCTGAGAGTCTGCAAGGCGTGAAAGGGAGGGAACCGGGGAGATAACTCTGTGCTTGGTGACAATCAGGAATGTGGGAACCTTCTATTTCAACTAGTAACATTGAGCAGGGAAAAGCAATTCTACATCAAAGGGGCCATAAAGCATCCTACCAGGCATCTCAAAAGGAGAAACAAAGGCAACACATGAAACAGGGAATATAGGCACACATTTGAACCAGTGTCAGATTCAATTATACGGATTAAAGATATGAGCATTAATTTCAGCATAGATGCAAAGCAGAATCTGACACTAGTACTGTCATCTGACATGGTCAGGAACGGCCAAGTCCCAAACACAGATCTCTAACAATCTGTGAGGCTTCTGCCCTAAGCAGTCAAAGATCAGACCTTTGTTGATGAAACAGAGTTCTTTATTTTCTTAGTACTGCATGACAGGTTCTCGAATGTTTGTTAGAGATACCATATAGAAAACAGTCAGGGTTAATATACCCTCCAGTATAGTTTGAAACCCCGATATTCAACCAATCACAAAAAAGGGAAAAAAGCGCGGTTAAAGATCTTAGCCGTTTTACTTCCCACAGGAAAGGTGAAGTGTGAAAGTTATAAATTTTCCCCTCTCGAATTAGGCGCCACAGATGTGCCCGGCATATACATAACAAAGTGGCCTTTCAAGGACTTCTCACAGCGATAAGACAGTTCCGTGTCTCCTAGGGCAGGGAGAGGAGGAATGCATGGGGGGAAGAGGCCATTTGGTCTCGGGTGATGTGTAGGTGCGCGAGGTCGCAATTCTCCCGGATGAAACGGTTACATTCACCAGACCTTCAAAGAGCAATATAACTCAGGGCAATAAAGGAAAGGGAGGAAACCGGAGACAGCTTGAGAGAGATAGCAAAGAGTTACAATTGCATCTGCACAGAGCAAACTACACAATGCATAAAGAACTACACAATGCATAAAGAATACTTTGTTAGGATCCTACGATCCTGACACCATTACAATTTACAATCCAATTTATTTCTTGTATAGTATTCATTGATTACTCTTCTGTGACCTCTTGCTTAGATGAAAGTGAAATTTCTAGGTATTACAAAGTGATATCAGTACAGTGTCAGTTATCACTCCTTGTACAACAAACTTCAAAATCTGATGAATGTATGTCTTGCATTCAATGTTATTGCTCTTACCGTTGATATATCATGCTTTTTTATGGATGAGTACATATACAATGAAATGAACCCACCTTCTTTCCAGTTAGAGGAAAAAGGTGCCCCATTGTGCCGTTTAGTGGGATTCCTCAGGAGTAACGCCGAAAGTCATTTTTTGTAACAAACTATTATAATTTACAATCGAATTGATTTCTTGTAGAGTATTCATTGATTACTCTTCTTTGACCTCTTTCTTAGATGAAAGTGAAATTTCTAGGTTTTACAAAGTGATATCAGTACAGTCTCAGTTATCACTCCTTGTACAACCAAATTCAAAATCTGATGAATGTATGTCTTGCATTCAGTGTTATTACTCTTACAGTTGATATATCATGCTTTTATATGGTTGAGTACATATACAATTAAATGAAGCCACCTTCTGTACAGCTAGAGGAAAAAGGTGCCCCAGTATGCCGCTCAATGGGATTCCTCGGGAGTAACGCAGAAAGTCATTTTTTTAAACAAACTATTACAATTTACAATGCAATGTATTTCTTGTATTTTATTCATTGTTTACTCCTTTCTATGATCTGTTGGTTAGATGACAGTGATATTTTTAGATTTTACAAAGTGATATCAATAAAGTGTCAGCTTTAACTCCTTGTTCAACCAAATTCAAAATCTGATGAATGTATGTCTTGCATTCAATGTTATTGCTCTTACAGTTGATATATCTTGCTTTTATATGGTTGAGTACATATACAATGAAACGAAGCCACCTTTTATATGGCTAGAGGAAAAAGGGGCCCCATAGTTCCGCTCAGTGGGATTCCTCGGGAGTAACGCCGAAAGTAATTTTTTGTAACAAACTATTACAATTTACAATCCAATGTATTTCTTGTATAGAAGAAGAAGAAGAGAAGAAGAGAAGAAGAAGAGATTGGATTTATATCCCGCCCTTCACTCACTTAAGAGTCTCAGAGCGGCTTACAAACTCCTTTCCCCTCCCCTCCCCACAACAGACACCCTGTGAGGTAGGTGGGTGTGAGGCTTCTGGTTGAAGTAGTCAAGGATCAGACCTTTGTTGATCAAACACAGTTCTTTATTTCCTATTACTACATTACTACAGGTCCTCGGAACATTGTCAGAGATAAAGCATACAATAGAAGCAGGACTAATATACCCTCTAGTACAATTTGAATTACCCATAGGTAACCAATCACAATGAGGGAAAAATCGCGGGCTAAAAGGTCCCTTGACCGTTTGCTTCCCACAGGAAAGAGGTTAAGTGTGAAGCTGTAAATTTCCCTTCTTAAACCAGACCCCTTAGATGTATCCATCTATGCATAACAAATAACTCTTGCCAAGGCCTTCACACGCCGATAAGAAACTGGTCCTCGTCTTCCCCGGCAGGGAGGAAAGGAATGCGGAGGCGCGGAGGTGAGAAGCCGATTGTTCTCATGCGCTGGAGTCGCCACCCTCCCGGCCCAAATGGTTACACTGACCAGACCCAGCCTGAGCCATAAACCCAGGGTCATAAAGAGAGCCATAAAGAAAGGTTATATAGCAAATGCAGGGACAGGTTACATGATAAAGGAGATTATACATAGCAGTACATGGCAGACAAGCATTAAACATAACGGAAACCTTTGTTAGAATCTTTGGATTCTGACAGTGGGGCTGAGAGAACTCTTTCCCAAGCTGTCCTTGAGGGAACAGCTGGGACAGAGCTATGGCTTGCCCAAGGTCATCCAGCCAGGTGCAAGTGGAGGAGTGGGGAATCAAACCCGGTTCTCCCAGATTAGAGTCCGCACACTTAACCACTACACCAAACTGGCTCTGTGTATTCATTGATTACTCTTCTGTGACCTCTTGCTTAGATGAAAGTGAAATTTCTAGGTTTTACAAAGTGATATCAGTACAGTGTCAGTTATCACTCCTCGTACAACCAAATTGAAAATCTGATGTATGTATGTCTTGCATTCAATGTTATTGCTCTTACAGTTGATATATCATGCTTTTATATGGTTGAGTACATATACAATGAAATGAAGCCACCTTCTATACAGCTAGAGGAAAACGGCACCCCATAATGCCTGTCAGTGGGATTCCTGAGGAGTAATGCCGAAAGTCATTTTTTGTAACAAACTATTACAATTTACAATCCAATGTATTTCTTGTATTTTATTCATTGGCTGAGGACAGATTGGCAGTCTCGGCTGCTACTCCTCCGCTTCAGAAGCGGAGGCAGAGCGGCCATTCAGACGGCCGCATCTGCCCTGAGGAGGCGGCCCGAACGGATCGCATCCGGCGCCGCGCTCCTCCTGCAGCAGTTGAGCACCACTTCAAAGTGGTGCTTGGCTGCTGCAGCACTCTGCGCGTGCGTTCCACCCTCCGGAGCGGGTGTGAACATGCGCGGGCAGGGGGAACCACGCGGCATCTGCCCGCTGCTGCAGGAAGCCGCCCGCAGTCTGAACGCTGCGAACGGCTTTCTTCCGGTGGTATGCGAACGCCGCACCGCGGGGGAAATTCCCCCCTCCCCAGTCTGCCGTGTTGCGGAGGCGTGGCAGACTTCCAATCTTTCCTCGGCCATTGATTACACTTTTCTATGATCTGTTGGTTACATGACAGTGATATTTCTAGGTTTTACTAAGTGATATCACTACAGTGTCACTTATCACTCCTTGTACAATCAAATTCAAAATCTGATGAATGTAAGTCTTGCATTCAATGGTATTGCTCTTACTTTTGCTATATCATGCTTTTATATGGTTGAGTACATATACAATGAAATGCAGCAACCTTCTATACAGCTAGAGGAACAAGGTACCCCATAATGCCGCTCAGTGGGATTCCTCGGGAGTAACACCGAAAGTCATTTTTTGTAACAAACTATTACAATTTACAATCCAATGTATTTCTTGTATTGTATTCATTGATTACTCTTTTCTATGATCAGTTCATTACATGACAGTGATATTTCTACGTTTTACAAAGTGATATCAATACAATGTCAGTTATCACTCCTTGTACAACCAAATTCAAAAAATCTGATGAATGTATGTCTGGCATTCAATGTTACTGCTCTTACAGTTGATATATCATGCTTTTATATGGTTGAGTACTTATACAATGAAATGAAGCCATGTTCTATACAGCTAGAGTATCGATTTCTTTTTACTGGGAGGATGCTAAGGTACCTAGCATGTACTTTCGTTTACCAAGTTGTGATGGATAGATTCATTAAGAAAATTGCTAATTGTTAGGGTTTTTTTAAGTTTAGGGCTAGGGCTAGGTTAGCTCTAGGGTTTGAGGTAGTTTTTGGATTTTTGTTAGCATTACTGTTAGAGCTAGGCTATGGCTCTCATTAGGGTTAGGGTTAGGGCTAAGTTAAAGGTTATCGATAGGTTTTGGATAGGGTTGGTGTTAGGGTTAGGGTTACGGTTAGGGTTAGTTTGTTGTAGTGGTTAAGTGCACAGACTCTAATCTGGGAGAACCGGGTTTGATTTCCCACTCCTTCACTTGCTACTGGCTGGATGACCTTGGGCAAGCCATAGCTCTGTACCAGCAGTTCTTTCAAGGACAGCTTGGGAAGGAGCTCTCTCCTAACAGAAACCCTAATCCTAATCCTTGCCCTAACCCTACCCCCTAGCCTGAAACCGAAACCTTACCCTATACATACCCCTTGCCAAAGCCCTAGCCCTAACCCTAACCCTAAAACTAACACTAACCGAAGACCTAACCCTAACCCTAACCCTACCTCACAGGGTGTCTGTTGTGGGGAGGGGAAGGAAAAGGAGTTTGTAAGCCACTCTGAGACTCCAAGTGAGTGAAGGGCAGGGTATAAATCCAATCTCTTCTTCTTCTCTTCTAGGGCTCGGGCTACGGCTCTAATTAGGGTTAGGGTTAGGGTTAGGGCTAGGACTAGGACTAGGGTTATGGCTAGGATTAGGTTTTGGTCGAGGGTTAGGTTTAGGGCTAGGGCTAGGCTTACAGTTAGGGCTAGCATTAGTGTTAGTGCTAGGGCTAGGGCTAGGTTTAGTGTTAGTGTTAGTGTTAGTGTTAGGGTTAGGGTTAGGGTTAGAGGGTTAGATTTAGGGTTATGGCAAGGTCTAGGGTTGGTGTTAGAGTTTGGGTTAGTGTTAGGGCTAGGGCTAGGGTTAGGTTTAGAGTTACGGCTAGGTCTATGGTTAGTGTTAGGGTTACAGTTTGGGATAGGATTATGGTAACGTTTAGGGTTAGGGCTAGGGTTAGGGTTAGGGTTAGGTCTAAAGTTAGTGTTCGGGTTAGGGCTTGGACAAGGGGTATGTGTAGGGTTAGGTTTAGGGCTAGGGTTATGGCAAGGGTAGGATTAGGTTTACTGTTAGGGTTCGTGTTCAGGCTAGGGCTCGGGTTTGGTCTGGGGCTCGGGTTAAGCCTAGTCTTTAGGTGTTTGTTGGGGTTATTGTTAGTGTTAAAGCTAGGCCTAGTCTTAGGGCTATGGCTATAATTCGGCTTAGAGTTAGGGCTAGGGCTAGGTTTTGAGTTATGATTAGGATTAGGGTTAGGGTTAGAGCTAACACTAGGGTTAGGGCTAGATCTAGGGTTAGTTTTAGAGTTTGGCTTAGTGTTAGGGCTAGGGCTAGGGTTAGGTTTAGGGTTACGGCTAGGTCTATGGTTAGTGTTAAGGTTTCGGTTAGAGTTACACTTAGGGCTAGGGTTATGGTAAGGTTTACAGTTAGGGCTAGGACTAGGGCTAGGGTTAGATTTATGGTTAGGGTTAGGTCTAAAATTAGTGTGTTAGGGTTAGGGCTTGGGCTTGGGCAAGGGGTATGTGTAGGGTTAGGGTTAGGGCTAGGGTTAGGATTAGGTTTACTGTTAGGGTTAGTGTTCATGTGGGGGTTAGGGCTAGGGCTAGGGTTTGGTCTGTGTCAGGATCCTCAGATCCTAACAAAGGGCTTCATTGTAATTTCTTTCACTTTGCTGTAATCTCAAGAAACCTTGAAATGTATGCCTGTCAGAAAATCTGGTCAATGTAACCATTTCGGTCGGGAGGGTGGTGACCCTGAATTCTTGCACGTCACTGAGAACAAATGGCCTTTCCTCCCATGTGTTCACCCCTCCGGTTCCCTGGGACTGTGAATGTCTTATCTTGTTGTGAGGACCTTGAAGTCTGTTGTTACATCCAAGAGCCGCTTTGTTATGCATGGGCTTCACACATCTGGGTCGCCCGGTTCAAGAGGGGAATTTTTATAACTTTCACACCTCACCTTTCCCGTGGGAATCCAAACGGCTTAGTTCAGATGCCCGCGCTTTTTACTTAAATGTGATTGGTCTGTGGTCGGGGTTCGAACTGAACGGGAGGGTATATTAGTTCCGATTGTTTACTATGTGGAATCTCTAACAAACATTCGAGAACCTGTCAAGCAGTATTAAGAATAATAAAGAACTCTGTTTCATCAACAAAGGTCTGATCTTTTTGCTGTTTGCACAGAAGCCTCACAGATTGTTAGAGATCTGTGTTTGGGACTTTGTCGTACCTGACCATGTCAGATGACGATACTATTCCCGTAACTCAAGACGAGTCCATGGTGCCGGTGGACAGTGGACCCAAGGGGCCAGTGGAAAACCCGGTGACCACAGGGCAGGGCGCCTGCTACGTCCCGCGCCCGCTACAGCAGCCGCCGTTCACCCCGCAGTACTCCTGGGCCACGTTTGGACTACTGTTGACTCATGGGTGCACGATCGGAAAGGGTCCTGCGTCTTGGTTGGCGGGGACCGCATGGAGGTAGGCCAGCCCAGTTTTTGGGACGACGACTGAGAGGTCCTGGGAGGCAACTGGTGGTTCCCGGTGGTGGATGAGGAGCGAGGTGCCACCTAGGGTCCCGACCTGGGGGGCAAGGACACAGCCCACAACCTGGACCGGCGGATGGGAGAAATGCGGATCCAGATCACCACGGATCTGAGAGAGGTAATGATTGACATGCAGCAGCAACTACGCGATGCCATTGCTGCGGTTCAGGTCCAGGGGCAGCCGCCAGCCGGAGGAGTGGGCGGTGGAGTACCGGCGAGTGGAGCACCCCCTCAACAGGTCCTGCCAGGCGGGATCCCCACAGGGGGCCCCAACAGCCAGCCCCTGCTCCCCTCCCCGCTCAGGCTGATCGAATGATCCGCCAAGCCCCCAACAATCCGTTGACCGCGACTTTCGATGGCAACCCCGAGAAGCTCCGGTTTTTTATCATCAAAATCGAGCGATTCCTGGAAGCCTGGGGCCACCTCTACCCCACCGAGCGAGATTGAGTCGGCTATATCGGATCTAAGCTGCGAGACACAGCCAGCGATTGGTATGTAAGCCTGCATAACCCCCCTGGGCCCGAGCTATGTACTGTCAATAATTTCATGTGGGCCCTCAGACAACACTATGAGGATCCCCTGGGGGAGGAGAAGGCGAGGAACCAACTCCAGAAGCTGGTCCAGGGGAGGGCCTCGGTGCGGGAGTATACCGACCGGTTCCGGCGGATAGCGGCAAAAGTGCAAGGCTGGTCCCAAGACCTATTCATCGAAAAGTACCAGGAGGGCCTGCACCCCGAGATTTATGAAACCATATTGAGGGGTGGGAGACCCGGATCCCTGGCTGCGTGGATGAGAGCAGCAGCGGACGTGGAAGAGTGATTCACCCTGATTAAGCTGGGGACCTCAGCAGCTGCCCAACCTAAGGCCCCTCAGAAGATGAAAGGGAAGCCGAGTGTCCAGGAGATACGAAACAGCCGATTCAAGCAAGGGCTATGCATGCGATGCAGGGAGAGTGGCCACTTTGCTTCAGCCTGTCCCCGAAACAGCAGCAAGGCGCCCAAGACCTCCACCCCGGTGAGTGGGGGCACCCCGAGCCGCGGCAAGACTACGTTTAAACCCCGGGCACTACAGCTGGAAGGGGCAATGTGCAAGCAGGGAGAGTTGGAACTGGTCGAGGCACAGCCATCGGGAAACTTCAGTGACCTGCAGTAGGCGGCGCAGAGCTGCAGGTCCCCTCTCCTGATGCACCATCTCCAGTGAGCATCCCCGGTCTTTTACTTTACATGGTAGTGACTGTGATAGCCCCCGGCACAGGGACTCACGTGCGAGTCCGTGCCTTAATTGACTCAGGGTGTGCTAGAGACTTGATAAGCCCCTTAGTGGTGGACGGGTTGGGCCCTAAAGTCACCCCCTTGGGGGAGCCACTCACATTCACGCAGATGGATGGTTCCGAGATGAAAGAGGCATGTGTGGCAGAAGCGGAAGCGGATGAGCTACCCCCTCACCGCCTGTCCGATTGTGCAATCGAATTGCTGCCGGGGAAAAACTGCCAAAAGGGAAATTATACTCCATGAGCCCAGCGGAGCGAGAGGAGCTGCAGAAGTTCCTGGATAAGAACTTAGAGCGGGGCTTCATCCGCCCGGCCAAATCCCCTTTTGCAGCCCCCGTGCTATTCCGGAAAAAGAAAGATGGGGGGTTGAGATTATGCACTGACTATCGGGGGCTGAATGCCGTGTCTGCTTCGAATGCCTACCCCCTCCCTCTCATCAAAGACTTGTTAGCAGAAGCTGCAAAAGGGAAGGTGTTCACCAAATTAGATTTGCGGGACGCTTACTTTCGGGTGTGCATCAGGGAGGGGGATGAATACAAGACCGCCTTCAACACGCCACTAGGCCAGTTCGAATACATGGTGATGCCATTCGGCTTAAGTGGCGCTCCGGGGGTCTTTATGAGTTTAATCAATGAAGTGTTGCACAAGCATTTATTTAAGGGGGTGTTATGTTACTTAGATGATATCTTGATTTATTTTACTGATAAGAAGTCGCATGTGAAGCTGGTCAGGGAGGTGTTAACCATACTGTTGAAAAATCAACTGTTTCCAAAATTGTCTAAATGCGAATTCAATAGGGCTGAGGTGGACTTCTTAGGGGATAGAATTTCACAAAGAGGTTTAGAGATGGACCCCGCTAAGGTGGAGGCGGTGGTGCAGTGGGAAGCCCCCAAGACCCAAAAACAACTACAAAGTCTCTTGGGGTTTTGTAACTTCTACCGCACCTTCCTTAAGGATTTTGCCACGGTTACCCTACCCCTCACTGAACTGTTGAAAACCAAGGGAAAGGGGCCACAAGCAGGGAAGCCGGGGGAGAAGATAGCGTGGTCTGCAGAGTGCCAGCTAGCGTTTGAGACATTAAAGAAACTATTTACATCGGAGCCAATCTTAGCCCACCCCGATGAGACCAAAGAATTTGTAATCCATGTAGACGCCTTGGATGTAGCCATGGGAGGGGCGATACTCCAAAAAGGAGTTGACAACAAACTGCACCCCTTGGCTTACATCTCCAAAAAATTCACTGAGACCGAGAGAAACTGGTCGGTGTGGGATAAAGAAGCGGCGGCCATCCGACTAGCATTGACCACTTGGAGGCACTGGTTGGAAGGGGCGCAAATTCCGTTTGAAATTTGGACAGATCATAAAAACCTAGAAGCATTGAGAACACAGCGGTCCCTCAATGCAAAACAGCTCCGGTGGGCTGATTTCTTCTCAAAATTTAATTTTGTGTTAAAGCATTTCCCTGGGAAGGCGAACTCCTTAGCTGCAGATGCTCTATCCCAGTGTTTTTCAACCACTGTGCCGTGGCACACTGGTGTGCCACGAGATATTGTCAGGTGTGCCGCGGGATTTTTTCAATGAAAGAAATGTGCCTTCCGGGCTGACCTTCCGGGATGCATTTGTGCATGCGAGAAAGAACAGTGGCGCGGTCTTGCTGATTCCGCTCGCACACTCTGTGGCCGGCCTGAGGTAGGTTGATTTGCACCAAGACATTCCAGTAAACATGAATATGTTTGATGGTAACAGCTAGCTGTTTCTGTCAGGGTGGGGTTCAAATCAATAACTGTCCCTCAGCGAAGAATGGGTGTACTGTGCTTCTCTTCAAATCACTTATGGTCAGCGGAATGCCGTTCACATAAGAGTAAGAGTTTAAACTCTCTATTTGAAAAACTTTAGCAGAATCGCAGTATTAAAATACATCCACATTATATTTCTTCTGAAACTCAGGTCAATGTTATGGGAAGGAGCCATTACACTTTGGATCTGTAACTTACGATTTCAAGTTGAGTGGCTATTACGTGTATTTGTAATACTGTCATAGTTAATACTTGAGCTGAGGCAACTAATGACCCATTTATCTTGTATTTCAGTGTTTTTCAACCACTGTGCCGTGAGATATTGTCAGGTGTGCTGCGGGATTTTTTCAATGAAAGAAAGCGCTTATGGAAAGCTTTAACTAATCTAGGAGCATGAACTTTTTCAGCAAAGACCCATTTGTTTAGTTCAGGGCCAAAATCTACCCACTTTACTAGATATAGCAAGCGGCCCCTACGCATTTTTGAATCGAGAATCTCAGAGATTTCAAAGTGGGAGTCCCCCCCCCCTTCATCAGTGGAGGAGGAGTCGGAGGTGTTGGGTGCCATGCATTCGGCCCAGGATTCTTCTTCAGCAGGCTGAAATGAAAAACAGGATGCACAGAGCTCAATGACTTAGGCAGTTCTAATTCAAAGGATACATCAGAGATTTTCCTTAACACTTTATAAGGGCCTACATATTTCCATCCCAATTTCCTGCTGGGCTGGAGTCCATGAATGTTTTTAGTGGACAGGTAAACGGAGCCTCCTGGTTGCAGCTCCCATCCTTCAGCATGACCTCTGTCAGCATATTTTTTGTAGTCCTCTTTCGCCTTATCCAAAGTCTTTGCAATTAGAGGCCAAGAGTCCTGCAGCTTGGTCCACCACTGGGTAAAGTCAGAGAGGGGGGTCTCAGGTGAATCGTTTACTGTAGGTAGAGGCTTTCCCTCAAATCCCCCTACAGCCATGAATGGTGACACCCCAGTAGATGAATGCACTGCATTGTTATAACTGTACTCTGCAAAAGGCAACAACTCTACCCAGTTGTCCTGGTGATAGTTAGTATAGCACCTTAAAAATTGTTCCAGTATTTGATTAATTTGTTCGGACTGGCCATCGGTCTCTGGATGATAACCTGTCATGGCTGGCTCAATGTCCATTACTTTTAGAAGCTCCTGCCAGAAGGTGGCAACGAACTGGCTTCCCCTGTCGGAGACCATGCACCTGGGAAAAGCATGTAGTTTGATCACGTGGTTGAAAAACGTCTTAGCCAGCCCCTTTGCTGTTGGCAATTGCTTAAAAGGGACGAAATGAGCTTGCTTAGAAAACATGTCCACCCCCCCCCCCAAATAACTGTTTTCCCTTTGGAGGGTGGTAGATTAGTGATAAAGTCCATGGATACAGCTTCCCAGGGTCGGGAGGGGGTAGGTAACGGATGTAGGAGACCAGGAGTTTCCCCCCCCCGGTTGCACATTAAGCACACTTGACAAGCCATTACAAAGTTAGAGACATCTTTGCACATGCGCGGCCACCAGAATTGCCAAATTCAAAATCTGAAGAATGTATGCCTTGCATTCCGTGTTATTGGTCTTAAAGTTGATATATCATGTTTTTATACGGTTGAGTACATATACAATGAAATGAAGCCACCTTCTATACAGCTAGAAAAAAAAGGTGCCCCATACTGCCGCTCAGTGGGATTCCTCGAGAGTAATGACAAAAGTCATTTTTTGTAACAAACTATTACAATTTACAATCAAATGTATTTCTTGTATAGTATTCATTGATTACTCTTCTGTGACCTCTTGCTTAGATGAAAGTGAAATTTCTAGGTTTTACAAAGTGATATCAGTACAGTGTCAGTTATCACTCCTTGTACAACAAACTTCAAAATCTGATGAATGTATGTCTGGCATTTAGTGTTAGCTAGAGGAAAAAGGTTCCCCATACTGCCGCTCAGTGGAATTCCTCAGGAGTAATGCTGAAAGTCATTTTTTGTAACAAACTATTATAATTTACAATCCAGTGTATTTCTTGTAATTTATTTATTGTTTACTCTTTTCTATGATCTGTTGGTTAGATGAAAGTGATATTTCTAGATTCTAAAAACTGATATCAATACAGAGTCAGCTTTAACTCCTTGTTCAACCAAATTCAAAATCTGATGAATTTATGTCTTACATTCAATGTAACTGCTCTTACAGTTAAAATATCATGCTTTTATATGACTGAGTACATATACAATGAAATGAAGCCACGTTCTAAATAGCTAGAGGAAAAAGGTGCCCCATAGTCCCGCTCAGTGGGATTCTTCGGGAGTAATGGTGAAAGTCATTTTTTGTAACAAACTATTACAATTTACAATCAAATGTATTTCTTGTATAGTATTCACTGATTACTCTTCTGTGACCTCTTAGTTAGATGAAAGTGAAATTTCAAGGTTTTACAAAGTGATATCAGTACAGTGTCAGCTATCACTGCTTGTACAACCAAATTCAAAATCTGATGAATGTATGTCTTGCATTCAATGTTATTGCTCTTACAGTTCATAGATCATGTTTTTATATGGTTGAGTACATATACAATGAAATGAAGCCACCTTCTATACAGCTAGAGGAAAAAGGTGCCCCATAGTGCCGCTCAGTGGGATTCCTCGGGAGTAACGGCGAAAGTCATTTTTTGTAACAAACTATTACAATTTACAATCTACTGTATTTCTTGTATTGTATTCATTGAGTACTCTTTTCTCTAATATGTTTGTTAGATGAAAGAGAAATTTCAATTTTTTACAGAGTGATATCAGTACAGTATCAGCTATCACTGCTTGTACAACCAAAGTCAAAATCTGATGAATGTATGTCTTGCAGTCAATGTTATTGCTCTTACAGTTGATATATCATGCTTTTATATGGTTGAGTACATATAGAATGAAATGAAGCCACCTTCTATACAGCTAGAGGAAAAACGTGCCCCACAGTGCCGCTCAGTGGGATTCCTCGGGAGTAACGCCGATTGTCATATTTTGTAACAAACTATTACAATTTGCAATCCACTGTTTTTCTTGTATTGTATTCATTGATTACTCATTTCTACGATCTGTTGGTTAGATGACAGTGATATCTCTAGATTTTACAAAGGTATATCAATACAGAGTCAGTTAGCACTCCTTGTACATCCAAATTCAAAATCTGATGAATGTATGTCTTGCATTCAATGTTATCGCTCTTACCGTTGATATATCATGATTTTATATGGTTGAGTACATATAGAATGAAATGAAGCCACCTTCTATACAGCTAGAGGAAAAAGGTGCCCCATAGTGCAGCTCAGTGGGATTCCTCGGGAGCAACAGCGAAAGTCATTTTTTGTAAAAAAAATGATTACAATTTGCAATCCAATGTAGTTATTGTATTGTATTCATTGATTCCTCTTTTCTATGATCTGTTGGTTACATGACTGTGATATTTGTAGGATTTACAAAGTGATATCAATATAGTGTCAGTTATCACTCCTTGTAGAACCAAATTCAAAATCTGATGTATGTATGTCTTGCATTCAATGTTATTACTCTTACAGTTGATATATCATACTTTTATATGGTTGAGTACATATATAATGAAATGAATCCACCTTCTATACAGATAGAGGGAAAAGGTGCCCCATAGTGCCGCTCAGTGGGATTCCTAGGGAGTAACGCCGAAAGTCAGTTTTTGTAACAAACTATTACGATTTGCAATCCAGTGTATTTATTTATTGTATTTATTGATTACTTTTTTCTATGATCTGTTGGTTACATGACTTGGATATTTGTAGGATTTACAAAGTGATATCAATACAGTGTCAGTTATCACTCCTTGTACAACCAATTTCAAAATCTGATGTGTGTATGTCTTGCATTCAATGTTATTGCTCTTACAATTGATATATCATGCTTTTATATGGTTGAGTACATATACAGTGAAATGAAGCCATCTTCTATACAGCTAGAGCAAAAAGGTGCCCCAGAATGCCGCTCAGGGGGATTCCTCGGGGGTAACGCCGAAAGTCATTTTTTGTAACAAACTATTATAATTTACAATCCAATGTATTTCTTGTAATTTATTTATTGTTTACTCTTTTCTATGATCTGTTGGTTAGATGAAAGTGATATTTCTAGATTTTAAAAACTGATATCAATACAGTGTCACCTTTAACTAATTGTTCAACCAAATACAAAATCTGATGAATTTATGTCTTGCATTCAATGTTATTGCTCTTACAGTTAAAATCTCATGCTTTTATATGGCTGAGTACATATACAATGAAATGAAGCCACCTTCTATACAGCTAGAGGAAAAAGGTGCCCCATTGCCACCCCAGCAGGAATAACGAGACAGACAACAGTTAGGAATTAAACAAGGGCTACCTTATTAACTATTTAAATAGAACATGCAGCAACGGGCAAACTAAGCAAGCTCTGGAACAGGCAAGGCAGGCGTCAATCCCAGACACAACCTCCTTGCCCTTGTAACAGGCGGGTAACCTAGCCCCAGTCTTGAGCCAGTCAGATTCTGGCTCGTAACCGGCGGCCCAGCATACTGGCACCCCCTCCCAGGGGCGCCTACCCCTGAGGCTGCACAGACCTTCAGGGAGGAGCCTAGTCTGAGAGGGTCCCATAGGCAATCACCAGTCACCTCCCCAGACTGCAAGGCCCTAGTGTGGTTCCTGGTGACCTCCTGTTCCCAATCGGGATATGCCGTGAGGCACTCACCGGTTCCATTTTCTTGCTTGCAGAAACCTGCCACATGCAAAGCCAAGCCTCTGCTTTGGCCTTTGCTACCCCACATGGCAACCGAGTGCCATCCGAATCCCGTGCTGCAAGTCCTCTAAAAATATCCCATTGCCCTTGTCTGAGAGGTGCACCCCGTCGGGATGATACAGGTCAGGGAACTCGATCCGTATGTTAGGGTGCAACAAAAGAGACCCAACCCGGACTCCATGGCCGTGCAAAGTTGGCTAGTAGCATTATGCCTAGCCCTGTCCATACACCTGGGGTCACTGGTATGCCTCCATACCCGGCGGGGTAGCATGGCTGACCACGCAATCTGGACCCCGGGCCACCTTGACCTTGCTCTTATCCTCACAAGGTGCCATGGCCATCTATTGCGAATGACGAGCAGCCTTGCTCTTATCCTCACAAGGAGCCATGGCCATCCATCGCACCGCCGAGCAGCCTTGCTCTTATCCTCACAAGGTGCCGTGGCCATCCACCGTATGTCAGGCCACCGTGCACTTGTCCTCCAAGGTGCCGTGGCTGTCCACAGTACGTCAGGACACCCTGCTCCTATGCTCACAAGGTGCTGTGGCCATCCACAGTACATCAGGCCACCTTGGTATTGTCCTCACCAGTTGCCATGGCCAACTACCCCGAGGGCCGAGCTGCCTCGCTGTCCTCATCACAATGTCAAGCAGGCCCCCAAAAGAAAAAGGCCCAAAGCCCCTTCTTCCCACAACTCAAAGACGCCCTCTACACTTGACGAGTGTATGTCCTGCTGAAAGCTGTTGAAAAAGAGCACCATGGCCGCCAACAGACCTTTTGTCCTGCCTCACGACCCACTGCATCTGCAAGAGAAATATGATTAAAACCTGGTTCCATACCATTGAACCGATTTAGGGTAGCAGGCCGAAAGGTGAACTACTTCGCTAAAGGAGGCATCCCAGACGAAAGAGCATCCACGTATTCACCTTTAAAGATGTACTCCTTGTTGACAATGGACAAGGAGAAAAATATAAATTAAAACTGGTTCCAATCATTGAACCGACTTAGTGCAGAGGCCGAAGGTGAACTAATTCACTAAAATAATCATCCAAGACAAAACAAAAAAACAAAAACAAAACAAAAAACGTCCATATATTTACCGGTAAGGATTTACTCCTTATTGGCAATGAACAAGGACACGGAGCGCAGCTTGGCAATGGACAAGGAGTGCAGCTCCGGGAGTGAAGAGCCCAGGGGCGGGCGCATGCCCAAGCCCCCACCCTGTCCTCAGCTTCCCTGCCGTTTGTGCCTTACCAGAAGAAGTGAAGGAGTGGTAACCAAAGACAGGCCTTTACAGTGGTGGCCCCTGCCTTTAAAGTGCCCACCCTGGAGGCTAGCCTGGCTCCTTCCATCCTGTCCTGGAGGTGTGAGGACCAATATTTCCTAATTTACCAAGGTTGTAATGAAAGGGTTCCATTTTTAACAGCTGGTGTTTACCCTCGCAGAGCTATTTCTAGACATCTTTCTAGGCTACTCTGGTGCTGCTGTAAGCCCTGCTAGGGTACCTATTGTTTTAATGCTTCATTTAAATGTTGATAATTTCATCACTGTTTCTTATTATTACTGTGTGTAGCGTTCCCAGAGAGTAGCTCAAGGTGGCATGTGACGTTTCTTTACTTCCTTTTTTTTTTTTTTTTTTTTGCAAACCAGTAAGTCTGGGTTTCATACTTCCCAGCTCACTCACACTTGGATTTAGACAGAGCAGATCGGACAGCTGATCTTGCCTTGATCCTCTAACAAACCTATTATTCTGCTAAAATAAACCAACCTGCCTTGGACATGATGCTTATTCCTATCCCTATTTCTATCCCTAGATAAACCCTATCTGAGTGCCCAACTAGATGTGATGGCATTCTTGGGTTGGGATTGGTGGTGAAGCCTAGGGAGGAACTTGAAGCCGACCACCACAGTGGCACAATGGCAAGAATGGGACAAAGCACAAATGCTAAGGTGCTAATAGTGAACAAATCTCATCCCAACACCTGTTCCGGATGGGGTTTCATTCCCTTGGAAGGAATTGGTTTGGGTATACTCTTGGAACCCGATCTACTCCTGTATAAGTAGATGGCAGCTGTAGCTAGAAGTGCCTTTCCAGAATTCGACTGGTTAACCAACTGCTGCCTTTCCCGGGCAGAAAGGATCAGGCCACTGTGGTGCATGCCTTGGTTACATCTAGACTATATTACTGCAATGTACTCTATATGGGGCTACCCTTAAAAACTGTTCAAAAACTTCCACTGGTACAGAATGTTGCAGCCAGTAATGGTCTTAGGGACCATGTCACTCCAGTCTTGGCCCGTCTATACTTGCTCCCTATCCGATTCTGGGCACAAGTCAAGGTGTCAGTGTGGATTCCATTGAACAGGGGGGTTAAGCAAGGATGCTTTTCTACCTTAGCTGCCATTGCATAGCCCCGATTCAACATAAGCCAACCTCCAGACAGCACCTGGAGATCTCCAGGAATTGCAACTGATCTGCAGGTATTTCTCGACCCAGAGTCGATGAACCTATTCCTGGCCACAGAACTGCACTCCAGACCCTTGGAACCAAGAAAAACATGGCATAGTAGGAGGTGCTTTTCTACCTTAGCTGCCCCTGCATAGCCCGAAAGCAAAATAAATCAGGGGGGAAGGAGATCAAACCTGTTACCAAGTGGCTCACTTTCAGTACTACCCACATGGGGCACCAAAGGTGATGCTTCTCTACCTTAGCTGCCGCTGCCTAGCCCGAAAGCAACGTAAGTCAGGGGTGAAGAGAACCATACCTTTTACAATGTTGTTCTCCCTCCCTAGATGCTCTCCCTCCCAATTTGACAGTTCCAGAGTGAGAGACAGATTTACTATGACAGTAAGCCCTCAGCAGACTTCATCTATTTTAAAACTAGCTTTTAAAGAGTCTTATATGTATGACAATCTCTTCTGACTCTCCAGTTCCACAGGCATTTACAGAGAATGCTGTTGTGCCTTTTAAGCACTTTCCCTATAATTTATGAATTGTATTTTAACTATCTGCCACATTCTTTCAGCTTGGATAACTAAACTCGTAACTTTTTATATGCAAAGCATGCTCTGCCAGGGAACTAAGGCTCTACCTGTATTTGAGCCTCTAGTGCTGAAATGGTAGGTCTCTTCAGATGTTCAACTGTCAATTGATTGAACACGTGTAAAAGACAGAGGGATCACCCCGATGTCTCTAGTAAGCCCTTCTGCACAGAGGCTCCTGTATGTGACCAGAACCCTGTTTTTTAAAGGATTCTCAGTGACCACAGCCGCTCAGTCCCCTCAGCCGCAATTCGCCTGGCCTCAGAAGGAAGGCCAGGTGCTGGATCCCTAATGACCAAACTACCATCCCGCAAACCCAGCTCGAGCCCCCAACGTTGGGGGTGTGTGCAAAAGCGACCGCAGAGACGGGCAAATTGCTGGGGAGGGCCCAAGGCGTCGAAAAGCACCCAACATAACTGTAGAGGCCAGGAGGTAAAGATGCCATTAACCAGGCGCTCCACCCTCCGCCGCCGCCCAGGCCGCCCACCGTCCCTTATCTGACAGAGCCGCCGCCTGCAATTGAGCCACAGGGCCTTAAGCACGCGGCTAACAGTCTACACCGTCAGCGGTGGGGGTGGAGTAAAACGATCTCCGCTGCCACCGTCGCCGAAACAGCCATCAGGCCAAAAGGGGGGGCACCGGCTCCGGGTGGGTGGGGGCAGAGAGAAGCCAGACGCCTCCGCCAAACTCGACACCACTACAGACACTGCGGGAGAACCGCCCGCTCGCTCATTCACCCCACCGCTACAAAAACGCTGGGCCGCCTTCCGCAGGCCCCATCAGCATCACAGGCAGCGTGTCCTCTCCTTTCCGAGCACGCCAATGATCTGTGGGGGGAGCGCAAACTATTGCCGTCACCGCTGCCGCATGTCCATCACCATGACAAGGGGAAGAAGGTGGGGGTGCAGCTGCCTCGACAGGACAAGGACAGCTGGGGGGGCAGAGCTGTAGCACGACAGGCTGCCCCTCTGTCAACGGTGGAGGGGGGGCTCAAAAACACTCCACTACCCCCTCTCCTCGGCTCTGTGGCCTCACTCTCTCTCGCTGCCTCCTCGGCCGCACTGGACCACCAGGCCGGAGAGAGATGCCACAAACGCGTGCTTCGCGAACCGTTGGGGGGGAGCACCAAAACTCCCGTGCCCCGAGCTGCTCTCAACCTGCCCCAAGTAACTTTCCCACTCGCCCTAGGCCGTTCGCCCACCCAGTGCCGCCACCTCTGCGACCGCAAGCCGTTGGCCTCAACTGATCCCTGCCGGCCTTGAAGCTTCAACAGCATCAGCGGGGGGGGGGGAATAGAACGCTCGCCGCCACCTCAACTGATCCCTGCCGGCCTTGAAGCGTCAACAGCAGCAGCAGGGGGGGAATAAAACGCTCACCACCGCCGCTGCCCTTAACAGCCATCAGGCTAAATGGAGGGGGGGGCCCGCCAAGCTCTGAAAATCACCCCTGCGACTAGGGGAAGAGGGGGGGTGCCAGAAACTCCTCCCGCCCAAGGGGACCAGCAAGACCCGATGGTAGAAACACTGCTTCAATCAAAAAAGGCCGAAGGGGTGGGTGGGAGGGGGCAGGCCAGAACCCAGGCCGCCCGCCTCGACGCCGGGACAATGCAAGCTTGCCTCACCAGGACCGTCAGGGCCAAAAAAGGAGGGGGGGCCGCGGGTAGCTGCCGCTGTGAAAGCCGCTGCAGGGAAGCCCGGAGCTCCCAAATACCCACAGCTGTCGCCTCCCCCCCCGTGCCGCCGACTGAAACCCGGGGCCTGAACAGAGCCCGCCGACGCCTCCGCGGCACAGCCGAGGCCCAAATCGGAGCTCTTAAAAGCGTGCTCTGCCTACAGCGAGCACGCCAGCGGACTGAAGAGAGCGGGAGCAGGGCAACGGCTATCAAAGAGCAAGCCCCGCCCCCTGCTCTCAAAGGAACGCACGCAGTGCTCCCTGTTGCTGCCTCCTGTCGTGCGAGGCGGCAAACTGGCTAACCACGCCACGGCGCTGCCGGGCGAAAGGGAGCCCAGAGTGACGCTCAGTGGAATTCCTCGGGAGTAATGGCGACCGTCATTTTTTGTAACAAACTATTACAATTTACAATCTAATATATTTCTTGTATTGTATTCATTGAATACTCTTTTCTCTAATATGTTTGTTAGATGAAAGAGAAATTTCAATTTTTTACAGAGTGATATCAGTACAGTGTCAGCTATCACTGCTTGTACAACCAAATTCAAAATCTGATGAATGTATGACTTGCATTCAATGTTATCGCTCTTACCGTTGATATATCATGCTTTTATATGGTTGAGTACATATAGAATGAAATGAAGCCACCTTCTTTACAGCTAGAGGAAAAAGGTGCCCCATAGTGCTGCTCAGTGGGATTCCTCAGGAGTAACGCAGAAAGTCACTTTTTGTAACAAACTATTACAATTTACAATCCAATGTATTTCTTGTATAGTATTCATTGATTACTCTTCTGTGACCACTTGCTTAGATGAAAGTGAAATTTCTAGGTTTTACAAAGTGGTATCAGTACAGTGTCACTTATCACTCCTTGTACATCGAAATTCAAAATCTGATGAATGTATGTCTTGCATTCAATGTTATTGCTCTTACAGTTGATATATCATGCTTTTATCTACTTGAGTACATATACCATGAAATGAAGCCACCTTCTATACAGCTAGAGGAAAAAGGTGCCCCATAGTGCCGCTCAGTGGGATTCCTTGGGAGTAAAACCGAAAGTCATTTTTCCTAACAAACTATTACAATTTACAATCCAATGTATTTCTAGTATAGTATTCATTGATTACTCTTCTGTGACCTCTTGCTTAGATGAAAGTGATATTTCTAGGTTTTACAAAGTGGTATCAGTACAGTGTCAGTTATCACTTTCTTGTATAGTATTCATTGGCTGAAGACAGACTGGCAATCTGCCCCGGGAGAGGTCCGCATGGGAAACGGGGAAAGGGAGCCGGTCCAGACATGCGCAGCTGTCCCTCAGCTCCCTCCCGTACTTACGCGTCTTGAAGATGTTTTCCTTTCGCTTTACTGGGACACCAGTAGAAACCGGTGTTCAGGGGCCGTCTTCCGCATGCCTCCCGCTTCCAGGCAGTGTGTACCGGTAGAAGCGGGAGGCATCCGGAGGCGGCAGTGTGAACCGCCGTTACTTGGACATGCGCACATGCGCACATGCGCACGTGCACACGTGCACACGTAAAGAGCATGCAAAAAGCTGTGAATGGAGACGTGTGTGTGGAGATTCGCTGTGCTGCCGTGCACACAGCGGAGCAGCCTCTGCTGCAGTCTGAATGCTCAGTAACGGCAGACATCTGCAATACACCTGTGAATGCGAACAGCCAGCCCCGGGGGATTTCCCCCCCCGCAGTTTTTGCCTCCGGATTCATTCTGCTCCAGATTGCCAGTCTGTCTTCAGCCATTGATTACTCTTCTGTGACCTCTTGCTTAGATGAAAGTGAAATTGCTAGGTTTTACAAAGTGGTATCTTGCATTGAATGTTATTGCACTTACAGTTGATATATCATGCTTTTATATGGTTTACATATACAATGAAATGAAGCCACCTTCAATACAGCTAAAGGAAAAAGGTGCCCCATACTGCCACTCAGTGGAATTCCTCGGGAGTAACGCCGAAAGTCATTTTTTGTAAAAAACTACTACAATTTTCAATCCAATGTATTTCTTGTATTGTATTAATTGATTACTCTTTTCTGCGATTTGTTGGTTACATGACTGTGATATTTCTACTTTAAACAAAGTGATATCAATACATTGTAAGTTATCAGTCCTTCTACAACGAAATTCAAAATCTGATGAATGTATGTTTTGCATTCAATGTTATTGCTCTTACAGTTGATATATCATCCTTTTATATGGTTGAGAACGTATACAATGAAACGAAGGCAACTTCTATACAGCTAGAGGAAAAAGGTGCCCCATGGTGCCGCTTAGTGGGAATCCTCGGGAGTAACGCCGAAAGTCATTTTTTGTAAAAAACTATTACAATTTTCTTTTTTTTTTTTTTTATAATAGTTTTTATTTTACCAAATTGTTAATGGCTGCATAAACAAGTTTTACATAATACATTTTTATACATCACAAGAACCTTACATTAATTCCAGTTAGCTTATCCAATCATAGAGTTTAGACCAAACTACAATGGTATCCGTTTTCGCATATGGATTTAACAAATATGCTAGCTTGTCCATCTCTGCCCAGTTCAGTAGCATTTTAATCAGTTCTTCTTCAATTGGCATCGTTTGTGATTTCCACTTCTTAGCCCTTAGAATGCGCGCTGCCGTTGCTATGTATGACAGTAGTTTTTGGTTCACCTTTGCCATACCTTCTGGCATCATATTCAAAAGAAAAAGCGCTGGGTCCCATGGAATCTCCGTATCCATAATATCTTTCGCCATCTTTCTAACCATAGACCAATATTTCTCCACTTTCCCACAAGCCCACCACATATGCCAGTATGTCCCTCTATCCTTCTCACATGCCCAACACTTATCCGAGACCTTATAACATTTATATAATTTATCTGGGGGCCAGTGCCATCGGTAGAACATCTTATAGATGTTTTCTTTATAATTTGCTACCTTCAAAAATTTAATCGATTTCCAGATCTTATTCCAATATTCTGTATCAATATTACTTCCTAAGTCCCTCATCCAGGTAATCATTGTTGGTTTTATGATTTCTTCCTGCATGTCTTGGGTCAACAAATATTTGTAAAGCTTAGTTATTACTTTGTCATTATTTTTTAACCAGATCTCATCTAATTCATGAGGTTTGTTATTAATTCCCTCTTTTAGGTCTTTTTGGTATCTGGAATTAAGTTGCATGTTTTCCCACCAAGATAACTGCAGTCCTATCTCTTCCTTTAATTTTGCCTCATTTCTAAGATTTCCTTTGCTATCAAGCAATTTACTATAACTCGCTATATTTTGGGAGCTTATTAAAGTTGGTTTAATAAAAGCTTCTAAAGGAGAGACCCAACTAGGGATCTTAGTATAATTTCTTTCTTTTACTTCTATCCATATTGCCAGCAAGGCTTTTCTCAACATATGCGTGTTAAAATTTGCATGGATTTTATATTTCCCGTACCATACATAGGCATGCCAGCCCATGTATAGGTCGTGGCCTTCTAACGCGAGCACTCTCTGGTTATTTAATGTCAACCAATCCTTCAGCCATATCATAGCCGCTGCCTTGCCATATAATTCCCAGTTAGGAATGCCTATTCCACCTCTTTCTTTTACATCTTGCAACAATTTCCATCTAACTCTCGGTTTTTTAGCGGACCATATAAATTTTCTTACAGCCTTATTTAGTTCTTTATAAAAGTAAGAGTTCCTTTTCAAAATGGGAATTGATTGGGCCAAGAATAAAAATTTCGGCAAGATATTCATTTTAATGGCTGCGACTCTTCCCAGCCAAGATAAGTTAAGGTCTTTCCATTTTACCAGGTCATTTTTGATCTTTTTTAACAGTACTATATAGTTGTCTTCTATTAGTGAGCTGGTCTTGTTGGTGCAAACTATTCCTAAGTACCTTATCTTTTTAACTATTTCAATTCCTGATAGTCGATGTATTTCAGCTTTTATAAACTCAGAACAATTTTTAACCACGAATTTGGTCTTTTTGATATTGATTCTAAAGCCTGCTACATTACCATAATTGGATATAACTTCTAATACTCTACCTACTGTGTTCGCGGGTTCTTCTAAGATAAACATTAAATCGTCGGCATATGCACATAGCTTATATTCATTACCTTTACATCTTACTCCTCTAATTGTCCCATCTTCTCTAACTTGGTCACATAGTGATTCTAAGGCAAAAATAAACAACAATTACAATTTTCAATCCAATGTATTTCTTGTATTGTATTCATTGATTACTCTTTTCTGCGATTTGTTGGTTACATGACTGTGATATTTCTAGTTTAAACAAAGTGATATCAATAAAGTGTCAGTTATCAATCCTTGTACAACCAACTTCAAAATCTGATGAATGTATGTCTTGCATTCAATGTAACTGCTCTTACCGTTGCTATATCATGCTTTTTTATCGTTGAGTACATATACAATGAAATGAAGCCACCTTCTATACAACTATAGTAAAAAGGTGCTCCATACTGCCACTCAGTGGGATTCCTCGGGAGTAACGCAGAAAGTCATTTTGTGTAAAAAACTATTAAAATATACAATTTCTTGTATACTATTCATTGATTACTCTTTTCAATGATCTGTTGGTTACAGGATAGTGATATTTCTAGGTTTTACAAAGTGATATCAGTACAGTGTCAGTTATCACTCCTTGTACAACCAACTTCACAATCTGATGAATGTCTTTCTTGCATTCAATGTAATTGCTCTTACAGTTGATATAACATGCTGTTACATGATTGAGTACATATACAATGAAATGAAGCCACCTTCTATACAGCTAGAAGATAAAGGTGCTTCATACTGCCACTCAGTGGGATTCCTCGGGAGTAACGCAGAAAGTCATTTTGTGTAACAAACTATTACAATTTCCAATCCAATATATTTTTTATAGTATTCATTGATTACTCTTCTGTGATCTCTTGGTTAGACAAAAGTGAAATTTCTACGTTTTAAAAAGTGATATCAGTACAGTGTCAGTTATCACTCCTTGTACAACCAACTTCAAAATCTGATGAATGTATGTCTTGCATTCATTGTAACTGCTCTTACCGTTGCTATATCATGCTTTTATATGGTTGAGTACATATACAATGAAATGAAGCCACCTTCTATACAACTATACTAAAAAGGTGCTCCATAGTGCCACTCAGTGGGATTCCTCGGGAGTAACGCAGAAAGTCATTTTGTGTAACAAACTATTACAATATACAATTTCTTGTATAGTATTCATTGATTACTCTTCTGTGATCTCTTGGTTAGACAAAAGTGAAATTTCTAGGTTTTACAAAGTAATATCAGTACAGTGTCAGTTATCACTCCTTGTACAACCAACTTCAAAATCTGAGAATGTATCTCTTGCATTCAATGTAATTGCTCTTACAGTTGATATATCATGCTTTTACATGATTGAGTATATATACAATGAAATGAAGCCACCTTCTATACAGCTAGAGGAAAAAGGTGCTCCATACTGCCACTCAGTGGGATTCCTCGGGAGTAACGCAGAAAGTCATTTTGTGTAACGAACTATTACAATTGAAAATCCAATGTATTTCTTGTATAGTATTCATTGATTACTCTTCTGTGATCTCTTGGATAGACAAAAGTGAAATTTCTACGTTTTACAAAGTGATATCAATACAGTGTCAGTTATCACTCCTTGTACAACCAACTTCAAAATCTGATGAATGTATGTCTTGCATTCAATGTAACTGCTCTTACAGTTGCTATATCTTGCTTTTATAAGGTTGAGTACATATACAATGAAATGAAGCCACCTTCTATACAACTATAGTAAAAAGGTGCTCAATACTGTGTGAGAGTTCTGCTCAAAGTAGTCAAGGATCAGATCTTGGTTGGTAAACCACAGTTCTTTATTTCCAATCTCTACATTAGTACAGCTTCTTGGATTATTGTCAGAGATGAGACAGATAATACAGGCAGGTCTATTATACCTTTCCAAGGAGTTTGAATTACCCATAGGTAGCCAATCACTATAGGGGAAAAACGGCGGGCAAAAAGGGGCTCTGACCGTTTGTTTCCCACAGGAAAGAAAGTGAGGTGTTAAGCTGTAAATTCCCTTCCCAACCAGACCCTTCAGATGTTACCAGTTCACATAACAATCAATGGCCTCAAGGCTTTTGCGTGTGATAAGAGATGAGACGCATCCTCCCTTGAAGTCCCAGCCGGGGCCGATGGAATGCGGAGGCAGTGGTGTGAGAGGCCCATTGTTCCCATACATTGCAGGTGTCACCCTCCCGCTTTAACAGTTACAAAACCCAGGCCTGGTTAGGCACTAAAACATGGCATCTGCAAGCATATATCTGTAATGCATACATGGCAACAGAACATACGTACATGGCAATAGAATATAACAAGAGAGAGTTAAAAAGTAGACAGAATGCACAACTGTAAGAACTAGAAATACTTTGTCTGAATCAGCAGATTCTGACACTCTGGCCCCCCGATAAACACCTCTACCCGGGCTTGTCAGGAGATTTTTTATGAAAAGCTTTAACCAATTTAGGAGCATGCACATGTTCAGAACGAACCCACTCATTGTGCTCTGGGCCAAAGTCAAGCCATCTAACTAAATAATATAAGCGGCCCCTACGCATCTTAGAATCAAGAATATCTGATATTTCAAAATGGGGTGCCTCCCCCTTCATCAGTGGAGGAGGTACCGGAGGAACTGGATGCCACGCATTCGGCCCAGGATCCTTCTTCAGCAAGCTGAAATGAAAAACAGGATGCACAGAACTCAGTGATTTGGGCAACTCTAGTTCAAAAGACACGTCCGAAATTTTACGCAACACCTTATAGGGACCCACGTATTTCCATCCCAATTTCCTGCTGGGTTGCAAGCCGTGTATATTTTTTGTGGAAAGATAAACAGAGTCCCCAGGTTGGAGATCCCAACCCACAGCCCGGCCACGATCTGCATATTTTTTCTAATCCTCTTTAGCTTGGTCTAAAGTCTTGGCTATTAGTGGCCACGATTCCTGTAAGGTCGCCCACCATCGTTTAAAGTCTGTGGGGGAAGCATCGGAGGCACTTTCGATTGTAGGCAAAGGCTTTCCCTCGAAACCTCCCACTGCCATGAAGGGGGAGACACCGGTCGAGGAGTGCACTGCATTATTGTAGCTATATTCTGCGAACGGCAATAAGTCCACCCAATTGTCTTGGTGGTAGTTGGTGTAGCACCTCAAAAATTGTTCCAGGATCTGATTAGTTCGTTCGGAATGTCCATCGGTCTCTGGGTGGTAACCCGAACTCAGGGCAGGCTCTATATCCATAAGCTTTAAAAGCTCCCGCCAGAAGTTGGCAACGAATTGGCTACCCCTGTCGGATACCACCCGCTTAGGAAAAGCATGTAGTTTAATCACCTGGTTGAAAAAAGCCTTGGCCATCCCCTTTGCCGTTGGCAGTTGTTTGAAAGGGGTGAAATGAGCTTGCTTAGAGAACGTGTCTACCACCACCCAGATTACAGTTTTCCCCTTCGAGGGTGGTAGGTTAGTAATAAAGTCCATAGCTATCGCTTCCCAAGGGCGAGAAGGGGTAGGTAGGGGGTGCAGGAGTCCCGGGACTTCCCCCCCCCTCTTTTTACACATCAAGCAGGTCTGACAGGCAGAGACGAAATCTGAGACATCCCGGCGCATGCGCGGCCACCAGAACTGTCGTTGAATTAAGTTGAGCGTTTTCAGAAACCCAAAATGTCCAGCCAGTTTGGAAGAGTGACAAGCCAGTAAAATATCCTTTCACTTACTTCGAGGCACCACCAATTTATCCCCATGGTACCAACATTGATTCTCACTCAGGGAGCACTCAGCCACTGTCTCTAATTCCTCGATTTCCTCGGGTGAATACTCCCCTCCCCAATCGCACGACTCCGCTTCCACTGTAGCTCGTTTGCTTTGGCTCCTGGTGGTCACCGCCCCTCCCAGCTGCTGGGGGGAAAACATGGAGTCGAACACCTCTTCTTTCATGCTTTCGTGTTGGGGCAATCGGGAGAGTGCGTCTGCTAAGAAGTTGGCTTTCCCAGGAAAATGTTTCAATACAAAGTTAAATTTTGAGAAGAAATCGGCCCAGCGGAGCTGTTTCGCATTCAGGGATCTCTGAGTGTGCAACGCTTCAAGGTTTTTATGATCAGTCCAAATTTCGAACGGGGTTTGCGCCCCCTCTAGCCAATGCCGCCACGTAGTGAGGGCTAGCTGGATAGCCGCGGCTTCTTTGTCCCAAACTGACCAATTTCGTTCTGTCTCATTAAATTTCTTTGAAATGTAGGCGAGGGGGTGTAATTCTCCGTCTGATCCCCTCTGCAAAACGCCCCCCCCCCCATAGCCACATCGGACGCATCTACGTGGACTATAAATTCTTTAGTTTCATCCGGGTGAGCCAAAATGGGCTCGGAGGTAAAAAGGGTTTTTAGGGTTTCGAACGCCTTCTGGCACTCCCCATTCCATGCAATTCTCTCCCCAGGCTTCCCTGCCTCCGAACCCCTCCCTTTGGTTTTCAGCAAGTCTGTCAGGGGAAGGGTGACCGTGGCAAAGTCTTTTATGAAGGTCCAATAAAAGTTACAAAATCCTAATAGGCTCTGGAGCTGCTTCCTCGTTCGGGGGGCTTCCCACTGGACCACCGCCTCTACTTTAGCAGGGTCCATCTCTAAGCCCCTCTGCGAAATGCGATACCCCAGGAAGTCTACGGACTCTCGATGAAACTCACATTTAGACAGTTTGGCATACAGTTGGTTTTTTAACAGGGTGGAAAGGACTTCCCGGACTAATTTCACGTGCTCTTTCTTATCAGTAGAGTAGATCAAGATATCATCTAAGTAACATAACACCCCCTTGAATAAATGCTTGTGCAACACTTCATTGATCAGGCTCATAAAGACCCCCGGCGCGCCACTCAAACCGAACGGCATCACCAGGTATTCAAACTGTCCCAACGGTGTGTTAAAGGCGGTCTTGAATTCATCCCCCTCCCTTATGCGCACCCGGAAATAAGCGTCTCGGAGATCCAGCTTAGTGAACACTTTTCCCTTGGCCGCCTCAGTTAGCAAGTCCTTTATTAGGGGGAGGGGGTAGGCGTTGGAAGCAGAGACCGCGTTCAATCCTCTGTAGTCTGTGCATAAGCGTAATCCCCCGTCTTTCTTTTTTCGGAACAAAACGGGGGCGGCGAAGGGGGATTTAGCAGGGCGGATGAACCTGCGCTCCAAGTTCTTTTCTAGGAACTTCCTTAGCTCCTCCCGCTCTAGAGGGCTCATGGAGTAAAGCTTTCCCTTTGGAAGTTTCTCGCCTGGGATCAGCTCTATGGCACAATCCGACAGTCTGTGGGGGGGTAGCTCGTCTGCCTTGGTCTCGCTGAAGACCCCCATCAGATCCCTATACTCCCTGGGAACGGCGGAGGGTGCAAGGGTGAGGGCGGCCGCCCGGAGGGGTATCGGTGGTCCCGGTCCCCACTCTGGGTCCCACTTGTGAATCTGGCACTTGTCGTCCACCCAGGAGATTTTCCCCTCACTCCATTTGATGTAAGGATCGTGCGAGCTCAGCCAGGGACTCCCCAACACCATGGGGAATTGGGTATTTGGGGTGATGACAAAAGCTCGTTTCTCCCAATGCTCCCCCGTTCCCACAATTAAACCCTCAGTCTCAGCCACGCACGCTTCTTTCATTTCCGAGCCATCCATTTGCGTGAACTTGAGTGGCTCGCCCAGCGGGGTGACCTTCGGTCCCAACCCTTCCACCACTAAAGGGCTAATTAAGTCCCGAGCACACCCAGAGTCAATTAGGGCACGGACCCGGACATGGGTCCCCGTCCCCGGGGTCATCACAGTCACTACCATATATAACAAGGGGCCATGCTCACCGGAGATGGCGCGTCTTGGCGGGGGACCTGCAGTTCTGTGCCGCTCACTGCAGGCCGTTGGAGTTTCCCGACATCTGTGCTTCTGTCAGTTCCAGCTCTCCTTGCTCGCTCGCTGCTCCTTCCAGCTGCAGCGCCCGGGGTTTGAACGGGGGTTTCCCTCTGCTGGGAGTGCTCCCGGCCACTGGGGTAGAGGTCTTCGGGCCCTCTCCTCCTCCTCTGGGGCACGCCGAGGCGAAGTGGCCGCTTTCCCCGCATCTCATGCATAGCCCTTGTTTAAAACAAGCATCCCGAATTTCTTGCACGTTGGGCTTAGGTTTTGCTCTCGGCATCGCCTTGCTTGCGGCTGTAGATGACGTTCCCATCTTGATGAGGGTGAATCGTTCTTCCACGTCTGCGGCTGCCCTCATCCAGGTGGCCAGCGTTCCTGGTCGTCCCCCTAGTAAGACGGCCTCGTACACCTCAGGGTTGAGACCCTCTAGATACTTTTCTATGAAGAGGTCTTGGGGCCAGCTGCGGATCTTGGCGGCGATGCGCCGGAACTTGTCGGTGTAGTCCCTCACCGTGGACCTCCCCTGGGTCAGTTTCCGCAGGTGGTTCCGGGCTTTTTCTTCCCCCAGGGGATCTTCGTAGTGGTGTCGGAGGGCCCACATGAAGTTGTTCAGCGAACGCAGCTCAGGGCCGGGGGCATCGTGTAGGCTCACATACCAATCGCTGGCGGTGTCCTTCAGCTTGGACCCTATGTAGCCAATCCGCTCCCTCTCGGTGGGGTAGAGATGTCCCCAGCTGTCTAGGAACCGCTCGATCTCCAACAGGAAAAACCGCAACTTCTCGGGGTCCCCATCGAAAGTAGCCGTCAATGGGTCGGCGGGGGCCGGGCGAACGATCGGCCCTGCTGGCACCGGGGCTGGCGCGGGGATGGGTGCTGGCACCGGTTGAGGGACAACCGGCGGAACCTGCTGCGGCAGCCGCGGCTGCACGGGTGGCGGCACCTGAGCCGGGACTCCTCCGGGAGGCACTGGCGGCTGCTGGACTCCTGTCGCGGGGGCTGGTAGGGCCTCTTGCATAGCCCTCATGGCGTCCCAGAACTGGTACTGGAGATCGAGGGCCAGCTCTCGCAACTTGGTGGTAAGCTGGAACCGCAAATCTCCCATCATCCGGTTGAGGGATTGCGTCTGATCTTCCCGGTACGGATCGGGCCCATACGGTCCGGTCCTCTCTCCTTCCATGGACTGGCGATGCGGATCTCCCCCGTAGATCGGCTTGTGCTCTTCTCCCAGGTAACTCGGCCTCCTGCGATCGAGTTGATCTCCCTGGAACGAGACCCGTGCCCCTTTCCGATCGTGCACCCAGGAGTCGACGGTCCCGCGACCGAAATGACTCCAGGAGTACTTCGGGGTCACGCTTTGAAGAGGAGGTAGGCGCGGGATGTAGGAAGCCCCTTGAATCGGAGTCACCGGTACTTCGGGTTCCCATCCGCCGCCTCCACCACCGGCCCCCTGTTCCCTGGGGTGGTTGGTGTATCTTCGGGGGTAGTAGGGGTGGGAACAGTGCCGTCGTCCGACATGGTCAGGAACAGCTAAGTCCCAGTCACAGATCTCTGACAATCTGTGAGAGTTCTGCTCAAAGTAGTCAAGGATCAGATCTTGGTTGGTAAACCACAGTTCTTTATTTCCAAACTCTACATTAGTACAGCTTCTCGGATTATTGTCAGAGATGAGACAGATAATACAGGCAGGTCTATTATACCTTTCCAAGGAGTTTGAATTACCCATAGGTAGCCAATCACTATAGGGGAAAAACGGCGGGCAAAAAGGGGCTCTGACCGTTTGTTTCCCACAGGAAAGAAAGTGAGGTGTTAAGCTGTAAATTCCCTTCCCAACCAGACCCTTCAGATGTTACCAGTTCACATAACAATCAATGGCCTCAAGGCTTTTGCATGTGATAAGAGATGAGACGCATCCTCCCTTGAAGTCCCAGCCGGGGCCGATGGAATGCGGAGGCAGTGGTGTGAGAGGCCCATTGTTCCCATACATTGCAGGTGTCACCCTCCGGCTTTAACAGTTACAAAACCCAGGCCTGGTTAGGCACTAAAACATGGCATCTGCAAGCATATATCTGTAATACATACATGGCAACAGAACATACATACATGGCAATAGAATATAACAAGAGAGAGTTAAAAAGTAGACAGAATGCACAACTGTAAGAACTAGAAATACTTTGTCTGAATCAGCAGATTCTGACATACTGCCACTCAGGGGGATTCCTCGGGAGTAACGCAGAAAGTCATTTTCTGTGACAAACTATTACAATTTACAATTTCTTGCATAGTATTCATTGATAACTCTTTTCAATGATCTCTTGGTTACAGGATAGTGATATTTCTAGGTTTTTCAAAGTGATATCAGTACAGTGTCAGTTATCACTCCTTGTACAACGAACTTCACAATCTGATGAATGTATGTTTTGTATTCAATGTAATTGCTCTTACATTTGATATCTCTTGCTTTTATATGGTTGAGTACATATACAATTAAAAGAAGCCACCTTCTATACAGCTAGAGGAAAAATTTGCTCCATACTGCCACTCAGTGGGATTCCTCGGAAGTAACACAGAAAGTCATTTTGTGTAATAAACTATTACAATTTACAATCCAATGTATTTCAATACACTTTCAGTTATCACTCCTTGTACAACCAACTTCAAAATCTGATGAATGTATGTCTTGCATTCAATGTAACGGCTCTTACAGTTGCTATATCATGCTTTTATATGGTTGAGTACATATACAATGAAATGAAGCCACCTTCTATACAACTATAGTAAAAAGGTGCTCCATACTGCCACTCAGTGGGATTCCTCGGGAGTAACACAGAAAGTCATTTTCTGTAAGAAACTATTATAACTTACAATTTCTTGTATAGTATTCATTGATTACTCTTTTCAGTGATCTCTTGGTTACAGGATAGTGATATTTTTAGGTTTTACAAAGTGATATCAGTACAGTGTCAGTTATCACTCCTTGTACAACCAACTTCAAAATCTGATGAATGTAAGTTCTGCAATCAATGTAATTCCTTACAGTTGATATATCATGCTTTTACATGATTGAGTACATATACAATGAAATAAAGCCACCTTCTATACAGCTAGAGGAAAAAGGTGCTCCATACTGCCACTCAGTGGGATTCCTCGGGAGTAACACAGAAAGTCATTTTCTGTAACAAACTATTACAATTTACAATTTCTTCTATAGTATTCATTGATTACTCTTTTCAATGATCTCTTGGTTACAGGATAGTGATATTTCTAGGTTTTACAAAGTGATATCAGTACAGTGTCAGTTATCACTCCTTGTACAACCAACTTCACAATCTGATGAATGTATGTTTTGTATTATATGTAATAGCTCTTACATTTGATATATCTTGCTTTTATATGGTTGACTACATATACAATTAAATGAAGCCACCTTCTATACAGCTAGAGGAAAAAGGTGCTCCATACTACCACTCAGTGGGATTCCTCGGGAGTAACACAGAAAGTCATTTTGTGTAATGAACTATTACAATTTACAATCCAATGTATTTCTTGTATAGTATTCATTGATTACTCTTCTGCGATCTCTTGGTTAGGAAAGAGTGAAATTTCTAGGTTTTACAAAGTGATATCAATAGACTTGCAGTTATCACTCCTTGTACAACCAACTTCAAAATCTGATGAATGTATGTCTTGCATTCAATGTAACTGCTCTTACAGTTGCTATATCATGCTTTTATATGGTTGAGTACATATACAATGAAATGAAGCCACCTTCTATACAACTAAAGTAAAAAGGTGCTCCATACTGCCACTCAGTGGGATTCCTCGGGAGTAACGTAGAAAGTCATTTTTTGTAACAAACTATTAGAATTTACAATCCAATGTATTTCTTGAATAGTATTCATTGATTACTCTTTGCAATGATCTGTTGGTTACAGGATAGTGATATTTCTAGGTTTTACAAAGTGATATCAGTACAGTGCCATTTATCCCTCCTTGTACAACCAACTTCAAAATCTGATGAATGTATGTCTTGCATTCAATGTCATTGCTCTTACAGTTGATATATCATGCTTTTATATGGTTGAGTACATATACAATGAAATGAAGCCACCTTCTATACAGCTAGAGTAAAAAGGAGCTCCATACTGCCGCTCAGTGGGATTCCTTCGGAGTAACGCAGAAAGTCATTTTTTTCAACAAACGATTACAATTTACAATCCAATGTATTTCTTGTATAGTATTCATTGTTTACTCTTTTCAATGATCTTTTTGTTACAGGATAGTGATATTTCTAGGTCTTACAAAGTGATATCAGTACAGTGTCAGTTATCTCTCCTTGTATAACCAACTTCAAAATCTGATGAATGTATGTCTTGCATTCAGTATAACTGCTCTTACAGTTGATATATCATGCTTTTATATGGTTGAGTACATATGCAATGAAATGAAGCCACCTTCTATACAGCTGGAGGAAAAAGGTGCTCCATACTGCCACTCAGTGGGATTCTTCGCGAGTAACGCAGAAAGTCATTTTGTGTAACAAACTATTACAGTTTACAATCCAATGTATTTCTTGTATAGTATTCATTGATTACTCTTCTGTGATCTCTTGGTTAGACAAGAGTGAAATTTCTAGGTTTTACAAAGTGATATCAGTAGCGTTTCAGTTATCACTCCTTGTACAACCAACTTCAAAATCTGGTGAATGTATGTCTTGCATTCAATGTAATTGCTCTTACAGTTGATATATCATGCTTTTATATGGTTGAGTACATATGCAATGAAATGAAGCCACCTTCTATATAGCTAGAGGAAAAAGGTGCCCCATACTGCCACTCAGTGGGATTCCTCGGGAGTAACGCCGAAAGTCATTTTTTGAAACAAACTATTACAGTTTACAATCCAATCTATTTCTTGTATTGTATTCCTTGATTACTCTTTTCTATGATCTTTTGATTACATGACAGTGATATTTCTAGGTTTTACAAAGAGCTATCAATACAATGTCAGTTATAACTCGTTGTAAAACCAACTTCAAAATATAATGTATATATGTGTTGCATTCAATATTATTGCTCTTACAGTTGATATATCATGCTTTTGTAGGGTTGAGTTCATTAACAATGAAATGAAGCCACCTTCTCTATATCTTGAGAAAAATGTGCCCCATACTGCCACTCAGTGGAATTCCTCGGGAGTAACACCGAAAGTCATTTTTTGAAACAAACTATCACAATTTACAATCAAACCTATTTGTTGTATAGTATTCATTCATTAATCTTATGTGATCTCTTGGTTAGATGAAAGTGATATTTCTAGGTTTTACAAAGTGATATCAATACACTGTCAGTTATCACTCCTTGTACAACCAACTTCAAAATCTGATGTGTTGCATTCAATGTTATTTCTCTTACAGTTGATATATCATGATTATATATGATTGAGTTTATAAACAATATTTTGAAGTTGGTTCTACAACGAGTGATAACTGACATTGTATTGATAGCTGTTTGTAAAACCTAGAAATATCACTGTCATCTAACCAACAGATCATACAAAAGAGCAATCAATGAATACAATAGAAGAAATAGATTGGATGGTAAATTGTAATAGTTTGTTATAAAAATAGACTTTCGGCGTGACTCCCGAGGAATCCCACTGAGCGTCATTCTGGGGCACCTTTTTCTTCTAGCTGTATGAACTCAACCATATAAAAGCATGATATATCAACTGTAAGAGCCAACAGTAAGTAAGAGTCAACTGTAAGTAACCAACAGATCAGAGAAAAGAGCAATCAATGAATACAATACAAGAAATAGATTAGATTGTAAATTGTAATAGTTTGTTACAAAAAATGACTTTCGGCGTTACTCCCGAGGAATTCAAGTGAGTGGCAGTATGGCGCACCTTTTTCCTCTAGCTATATAGAAGGTGGCTTCATTTCATTATGTACTCAACCACATAAAAGCATGATATATCAACTCTAAGAGCAATAATATTGAATGAAATACATATATACATCATATTTTGAAGTTGGTTGTACAACGTGTGATAATTGAGATTGTATTGGTATCTTTTTGTAAAACCTAGAAATATCACTGTCATCTAACCAACAGATCATAGAAAAGAGTAATCAATCCATACAATACAAGAAATAGATTGGATTGTAAACTATAATAGTTTGTTTCAAAAAATGACTTTCGGCGTTACAACCGAGGAATCCCACTGAGTGGCAGGATGGGGCACCTTTCTCCTCTAGCTTTATAGAAGGTGACTTCATTTCATTGTTAATGAACTCAACCATACAAAAGCATGATTTATGAACTGTAAGAGCAATAATATTGAATGCAAGACATACATTCATCAGATTTTGAAGTTGGTTGAACAAGGAGTGATAACTGACAGTGTATTGATATCTCTTTGTAAAACCTAAGAATATCACAGTCATGTAACCAACAGATCATAGAAAAGAGTAATCAATGAATAAAATACAAGAAATACATTGGATTGTAAACTATAATAGTTTGTTACAAAAAATGACTTTCGGCGTTACTCCAGAGGAATTCCACTGAGTGGCAGTATGGAGCACCTTTTTACTATACTTGTATAGAAGGTGGCTTCATTTCATTGTATATGTACTCAACCATACAAAAGAATGATATATCAAATGTAAGAGCAATAATATTGAATGAAACACATATATACATCATATTTTGAAGTTGGTTGTACAACGAGTGATAACTGAGATTGTATTGGTATCTCTTTGTAAAACCTAGAAATATCACTGTCATCTAACCTACAGATCATAGAAAAGAGTAATCAATCCATACAATACAAGAAATAGATTGGATTGTAAACTGTAATAGTTTGTTTCAAAAAATGACTTTCGGCGTTACTCCCAAGGAATCCCACTGAGTGGCAGTATGGGGCACCTTTTCCCTCTAGCTTTATAGAAGGTGGCTTCATTTCATTGTATATGAACTCAACCATACAAAAGCATGATTTATCAACTGTAAGAGCAATAATATTGAATGCAACACATATATACATCATATTTTGAAGTTGGTTGTACAACGAGTGATAACTGACATTGTATTGATAGTTCTTTGTAAAACCTAGAAATATCAGTGTCATCTAACCAACAGATCATAGAAAAGAGCAATCAATGAATACAATACAAGAAATAGATTAGATTGTAGATTGTAATAGTTTGTTACAAAAAATGACTTTCGGCGTTACTCCCGAGGAATTCAACTGAGTGGTAGTATGGGGCACCTTTTTCCTCTAGCTATATAGAAGGTAGCTTCATTTCATTGTATATGTACTAAACCATATAAAAGCATGATATATAAACTGTAAGAGCAATAATATTGAATGCAACACATATATACATCATATTTTGAAGTTGGTTCTACAACGAGTGATAACAGACATTGTATTGATAGCTCTTTGTAAAACCTAGAAATATCACTGTCATCTAACCAACAGATCACAGAAAAGAGCAATCAATGAATACAATGTACTAGTTTGTTACAAAAAATGACTTTCGGCATTACTCTCGAGGAATTCCACTGAGTGGCAGTATGGGGCACCTTTTTCTCAAGATATAGAGAAGGTGGCTTCATTTCATTGTTAAGGAACTCAACCATACAAAAGCATGATATATCAACTGTAAGAGCAATAATATTGAATGCAAAACATATATACATATTTTGAAGTTAGTTGTACAACGAGTGATAACTGACATTGTATTGATATCTCTTTGTAAAACCTAGAAATATCACTGTCATCTAACCAACAGATCATAGAAAAGAGCAATCAATGAATACAATACAAGAAATACATTGGATGGTAAATTGTAATCGTTTGTTATAAAAATAGACTTTCGGCGTTACTCCCGAGGAATCCCACTGAGCTTCATTCTGGGGCACCTTTTTCCTCTAGCTGTATAGAGGCTGGCTTCATTTCATTGGTTATGAACTCAACCATATATAATCATGATATATCAACTGTAAGAGCAATAACATTGAATGCAACACGTCAGATTTTGAAGTTGGTTGTACAAGGAGTGATAACTGACAGTGTATTGATATCACTTTATAAAACCTAGAAATATCTTGATTATCACTGACACTATATTGATATCAGTTTGTAAAATCTAGAAATATCACTTTCATCTAACCAAGAGATCACAGAAGATTAATGAATGAATACTATTCAAGAAATAGTTTTGATTGTAAATTGTGATAGTTTGTTTCAAAAAATGACTTTCGGCGTTACTCCCGAGGAATTCCACTGAGTGGCAGTATGGGGCACCTTTTTCTCAAGATATAGAGAAGGTGGCTTCATTTCATTGTTAATGACATCAACCATACAAAAGCATGATATATCAACTGTAAGAGCAATAATATTGAATGCAACACATATATACATTATATTTTGAAGTTGGTTGTACAACGAGTGATAACTGACATTGTATTGATAGCTCTTTGTAAAACATAGAAATATCACTGTCAGGTAACCAAAAGATCATAGAACAGAGTAATCAAGGAATACAATACAAGAAATAGATTGGATTGTAAACTGCAATAGTGTGTTTCAAAAAATGACTTTCGGCGTTACTCCCGAGGAATCCGACTGAGAGGCAGTTTGGGGCACCTTTTTCCTCTACCGATATAGAAGGTGGCTTCATTTCATTATGTACTCAACCATATAAAAGCATGATATATCAACTGCAAGAGCAATAACATTGAATGCAAGAGATATATTCATCAGATTTTGAAGTTGGTTGAACAAGGAGTGATAACTGACAGTGTATTGATATCTCTTTGTAAAACCTAGAAATATCACAGTCATGTAACCAACAGATCATAGAAAAGAGTAATCAATGAATAAAATAAGGAAATACATTGGATTGTAAATTGTAAGAGTTTGTTAGAAAAAATGACTTTCGGCGTTACTCTCGAGGAATTCCACTGAGTGGCAGTATGGGGCACCTTTTTCTCAAGATATAGAGAAGGTGGCTTCCTTTCATTGTATATGTACTCAACCATACAAAAGCATGTTATATCAACTGTAAGAGCAATAACATTGAATGAAACACATATATACATCATATTTTGAAGTTGGTTGTACAACAAGTGATAACTGACATTGTATTGGTATCTTTTGGTAAAACCTAGAAATATCACTATGATCAACAGATCATAGAAAAGAGTAATCAATCAATACAATACAAGAAATACATTGGATTGTAAACTGTAATAGTTTGTTACAAAAAATGACTTTCGGCGTTACTCCCGAGGAATTCCACTGAGTGGCAGTATGGGGCACCTTTTTCCTCTAGCTATTTAGAAGGTGGCTTCATTTCATTGCATATGTACTCAACCATACAAAAGAATGATATATCAAATGTAAGAGCAATAATATTGAATGAAACACATATATACATCATATTTTGAAGTTGGTTGTACAACGAGTGATAACTGAGATTGTATTGGTATCTCTTTGTAAAACCTAGAAATATCACTGTCATCTAACCAACAGATCATAGAAAAGAGTAATCAATCCATACAATACAAGAAATAGATTGGATTGTAAACTGTAATAGTTTGTTTCAAAAAATGACTTTCGGCGTTACTCCCGAGGAATCCCACTGAGTGGCAGTATGGGGCTCCTTTTCCCTCTAGCTTTATAGAAGGTGGCTTCATTTCATTGTATATGAACTCAACCATACAAAAGCATGATTTATCAACTGTAAGACCAATAATATTGAATGCAACACATATATACATCATATTTTGAAGTTGGTTGTACAACGAGTGATAACTGACATTGTATTGATAGCTCTTTGTAAAACCTAGAAATATCAGTGTCATCTAACCAACAGATCATAGAAAAGAGCAATCAATGAATACAATACAAGAAATAGATTAGATTGTAAATTGTAATAGTTTGTTACAAAAAATGACTTTCGGCGTTACTCCCGAGGAATTCAACTGAGTGGTAGTATGGGGCACGTTTTTCCTCTAGTTATATAGAAGGTAGCTTCATTTCATTGTATATGTACTAAACCATATAAAAGCATGATATATAAACTGTAAGAGCAATAACATTGAATGCAAGACATACATTCATCAGAGTTTGAAGTTTGTAGTACAAGGAGTGATAACTGACAGTGTATTGATATCACTTTTAAAAGCTAGAATATCAATGTCATGTAACCAACTGATCATAGAAAAGAGCAATCAATGAATACAATACAAGAAATAGATTGGATATTAAATTGTAATAGTTCGTTGCAAAAAATGAATTTTGGCGTTACTCCCGAGGAATCCCACTGAGTGCCATTCTGGGGCACCTCTTTCCCTTAGCTGTATAGAAGGTGGCTTCATTTCATTGTATATGAACTCAACCATACAAAAGTATGATATATGAACTGTAAGAGCAACAATATTGAATGCAACACATATATACATCATATTTTGAAGTTGGTTCTACAACGAGTGATAACAGACATTGTATTGATAGCTCTTTGTAAAACCTAGAAATATCACTGTCATCTAACCAACAGATCATAGAAAAGAGCAATCAATGAATACAATGTACTAGTTTGTTACAAAAAATGACTTTCGGCGTTACTCTCGAGGAATTCCACTGAGTGGCAGTATGGGGCACCTTTTTCTCAAGATATAGAGAAGGTGGCTTCATTTCATTGTTAAGGAACTCAACCATACAAAAGCATGATATATCAACTGTAAGAGCAATAATATTGAATGCAAAACATATATACATATTTTGAAGTTAGTTGTACAACGAGTGATAACTGACATTGTATTGATATCTCTTTGTAAAACCTAGAAATATCACTGTCATCTAACCAACAGATCATAGAAAAGAGCAATCAATGAATACAATACAAGAAATAGATTGGATGGTAAATTGTAATCGTTTGTTATAAAAATAGACTTTCGGCGTTACTCCCGAGGAATCCCACTGAGCTTCATTCTGGGGCACCTTTTTCCTCTAGCTGTATAGAGGCTGGCTTCATTTCATTGTTTATGAACTCAACCATATATAATCATGATATATCAACTGTAAGAGCAATAACATTGAATGCAACACATCAGATTTTGAAGTTGGTTGTACAAGGAGTGATAACTGACAGTGTATTGATATCACTTTATAAAACCTAGAAATATCTTGATTATCACTGACACTATATTGATATCAGTTTGTAAAACCTAGAAATATCACTTTCATCTAACCAAGAGATCACAGAAGATTAATGAATGAATACTATTCAAGAAATAGTTTTGATTGTAAATTGTGATAGTTTGTTTCAAAAAATGACTTTCGGCGTTACTCCCGAGGAATTCCACTGAGTGGCAGTATGGGGCACCTTTTTCTCAAGATATAGAGAAGGTGGCTTCATTTCATTGTTAATGACATCAACCATACAAAAGCATGATATATCAACTGTAAGAGCAATAATATTGAATGCAACACATATATACATTATATTTTGAAGTTGGTTGTACAACGAGTGATAACTGACATTGTATTGATAGCTCTTTGTAAAACATAGAAATATCACTGTCAGGTAACCAAAAGATCATAGAAAAGAGTAATCAAGGAATACAATACAAGAAATAGATTGGATTGTAAACTGCAATAGTGTGTTTCAAAAAATGACTTTCGGCGTTATTCCCGAGGAATCCGACTGAGAGGCAGTTTGGGGCACCTTTTTCCTCTACCGATATAGAAGGTGGCTTCATTTCATTATGTACTCAACCATATAAAAGCATGATATATCAACTGCAAGAGCAATAACATTGAATGCAAGACATAGGCCGAGGACAGACTGGCAATCTGAAGCGGGGCAGGCACGCTTCGCAAACGGAGGAAAGGAGCCCGTTCAGACATGCGCATCTGCCCGTCGGCTCCATTGTGTACTTACCCGTCTCCCAGCCGCTTTCCTTCCGCTTTACCCGGACACCAGTTTTTCCCGGTGTTCAGAGGCCTTCCTCCGCATGCCTCCCGCTTCCAAACAGTGTGAACTGGAAGAAGCGGGAGGCATCCGGAGGAAGTGTGAACGCACCGGCAAAAAGTTTTGCGCATTTGCGCATCTACGTGCGTGCGCACTTGCGCACTTGCGCACATACGGAAAAACCATGAAAAACAAAAAGGAAAGGGAGGGGGAGGGGGAGGGGGAGAGAGGGGGAGAGAGACGGAACCTGTAGTGCAGTGCTCCAGCAGACTACGGAAAGTTAGGCAGAGCCTTAAAAGTGGCCAGGAAGAGGGTAATGGACTCTCCTGTGTGGAACCCAGCAGGATGGCAGGGTTGCGCTACGGCCACGGGTGGAGCTGTTGAGTGGCCTCATGGACTTAGGGTATAAAAGGACAGAGTGCTATGCAGGGGGGAGTCCAAAATGGCTGCGGCACGAAACTGGAGGCGGCCCGAGATACTAGACTTCCTTGCCATATGAAGGGAGCCAGCAGTCCAGAGTGCCTTGCGCAGGACCCATCGCAACCTGGATATCTATGAGCAGGTGGCGAGGGGCATGACTGAAAGAGGCCACAGCCGCTCTGCTGAGGAGTGCCGCGCCAAAGCCAAGACCATGAGGCTAGAATACAAGAAGACGCTGCAGCACAACAGCACGTCGGGCAACGACCCTGCATGGTGCCCGTACTATGAAGAGCTGCACGCCATCCTCCAGGGGAATGCCAGCGTCCAGCCTCGTCGGGTGCGGCACAGCCTTCCACTGGAGACCACCCCCACAACGAGCACCAGCTCCCAGAGGTCTGCTGAGCAGGTCCCATCTGCTGCTGTTCAGCCTTTCCATCTGGCCCTCGAGTCGGAGGAAGAGGACGAGGAGGAGGGCAGGGAGCCAGAGGTACTCGTGCCAGGTTGGTGGGGAGGAGGTTTGCCAGCCACGACGTGGGGGCGGGGGGGCCCTGGTGGGTGGCCGGGCCAAGGAAGCAGGCGAGCAGGATAAATGATGTAGGGCACCCATGGCAAGGACTGCCACCCGCAGCACATGACTGCACATCCAGGCCACAACACCCCACGCAGCAATCCATGTGCATCCCAAGGTGGCCAAGAAGGTGAGATGGGCCCAATGGGAAAGGCCAGGTGCATGCGTGCGCAGAGCCATGCATCCCACTTGCCACTCCCGCACCACAGGTTGCCATGGGTCTGCTTCTGTCACAGTGTGCAAGTGGGCAAGTCACCCACTTTGCTGGGCTGCACAGAGTCCAATGTCCCTCCCTCTCGTAGAGACCGCTGAATCTGTGGTGGCCCAAGAGCACGTGGACACGGACTCAGATGACAGCACCCAGGTTCCTGAGGATGCTATCCCAGGTAATGGCACTCCCTTCTGGGGGTTTGGAATGTGGTCCTGGCCAGTGTGTCTCCAGTTCTGTAGCCGCAACCCCACACCCTTGTTCCCCACTGTGATGCAGGACCGTCGGGGGTGTCGAGGCCTCAGGGTGCTGCCATTGGGCGCCGCTGGACGACAGATGCTGCAGGTGGGTGACCACAGTGAAGCTCGGCAGGAGCCGGGGCCTGCAGGCGGACATGATCCCCTGCAGGGCCCCGAGACTGGGTTGTGGCAGGGCGGCCACGTGCAATGGGGGCATGGCTCGGTGGGCGGACAGCACTAGGGCAGGTGGCCTGTGGGTGTGTGTCTGGGGGGGAGATGGCTGCGGCAGCAGTGGCGGCTGCCGCCAGTCATGCTGGCTGGGGAGCCCTGTGTCGGGGATGTGGCCTATCGGCCGTCTCTTTGCGGGGCCAGAGTACGGTGACACAGAGAGGTGGCTGAGGGGTTCCCCGGCTGCTTGGAAGGTAGGTGGGCCTGCTGGTCGGTTGTCTGCCTCCAGACCAGCAGGGGGAAGGCAAGTGACTTTCGCTTCCATGTGTCCGCAGGGCCACCGGGGACAGCCCAGCAGGAGCCGGGACCACATCCCCATGTGGGGGGAGACCATGGTGAAGGTAGGTGCGGAGTACCGGCAGCTCGTCTGCCGCGGCATCCCTGGGACACAGCTGCCGGCTGGCAGCACGAGGGCTGGTGGGGCCGGATGCACCTGGACAACATCCATCTCTCTTCTGAAGGTGGGATGTTGACAACACAGGCGGGGAGGTGTGAGGGAGACGTGTGGGCCACGATGTGGGTGTGGATCCACACGCTGTGTATCCCGACTGCTCCGCCCTCTGTGCTTCTGCTGCAGATCTGCCCCCAGGACCCGGAATGGGAGACCCATATGGTGCTGGCCACCATGCTGCCGTCGTCGGCTGGAGACAACGTGCGTCTGCCCTGCAGAGGGTCGGCGAGCGCCTCCTGGACCAGTCTGCCAGACAGCACCAGGACATGATGGAGTTGGCCCGCCGTGAGCAGGAAGAGTACATGGCAGAGCTGCGGAGGTCCCAGGAGGAGGAGAGAGAGAGAGACCGTGTCTCAGACCAGATGTTTCAGACCGCCCTCGACAGGCTGACGGTCATCGCCGAGGAGCTGATAGCCCGGCGAGACTCCTCGCAGGAACGTCGGGCCCAGCGTGGCCGGCAAGCTTGTGGCCGGGGAAGAGCATCACGCCGCCGTGGAGGACGGTCCCTGTGAGCCAGTTAGAACCCCTCCAGGCTCCTCGGGCCACTGTTCCCCAGGTGTTGTCGTCCCCAAATAACAGACACCGGGGCCACGGGGAACCAACAAAACTCTACTTTATTGAAACACAGAACGGGAGGGGGTAACTGGGACAATAAAGGCACTTTCAAAATAAGCTGCCATCAGTGCGTGCTGTGGCATGGCCTCCGGGGCCTTCTACGGGTCGCTGGAGGCTGTTCCGGGGTCTGCGGGTGGCTGCTGGGGAGGGCGCGCTCCTCCTGGGGACTCGCTGTCACTTTCGTGGGCCTCTGATGATGGGGGGGGAATGCCACCCTCACGCCGTCGGTACACCTCCCGACGCAGTGACACCAGGGCTTCTTGGTGCATGGTGTAGAGGGTCACCATGTGGTTGACTGTGGTGCCGAGGAAGACAGAGACATGATGAGTGGCCAGGGGGCCCCCTCCGCACACGCAGCCAGTGCCATCTGGCCAGCGTCCTGCCACGTCTACCTGCACCCCACTAACAGGGTGCAGCAGGCTCACCCGAGAGCACGACCCCCACACTTACATTGGCGGTCCATGTGGCGCTCCAGGGCCGCAACCCGTTGCGCAAGCCCCAGCAGTGTCAGGCCCTCTGCTCCCGGCATGTGCGGCTGGGCCTGGGAGGAAGGTCCTGCTGCATCCCCTGTTCCAGAGAGACGTGGGCTGTTGGCACTGTGGCCCGCCATGACAGGGCCGGCCCCCCACCCGCATGAGGAGCGCTCACCTTCAGCGGCGCTCGTTTGGGATGCCACACTTGCTCGGCCCTCCGGCTCGGAGCTGTCCCCCACAGTGTGGACTGCGGCAGGCATGTTGGCAGAGGTCCCCTCCCCAGGATCAGAGCCCTCCGGAGTTGTCACCAGGAGGACGCAGGGTTCCTCTGGGTCTGCTGGTGTTGGTGGCTCTGGGGGAGGGAAGCCAGTTCTGGGGTTCAGCGGCTGGCCCTGTCGCCGGCATGCCGACCGCTGGTGTCTGCATTGCTGTGCTACCTATGTAGGGCCCCCAGATAGCGAGTGGGCCAGAGGGCCACGGCAGCCAGACCCACAGCCACCATGCGAGGGGCCATACACGTGAGGGGCCATACACTCCCGGGCTGCACCAAGCCCGCCACTGGCGGCTGTGTCCGACCCTTTCAGAACACTCACCTGCAGAGGGTCCTGTCTCAGCTTCCTCCTCCGAAGACCCATGCACGGGTGCGGGTGGCACACGGCCTCTCCGCCTCGGGCGCCTCGGGCGGGTCCCTGTGGGAAACCAGAGTGGACGGGCAGTGGGGATCATACAGTGTGCAGCCATTGTTGGCCCCTGGCACAGCCGCCCACCGATCAGGCCTGCCTGTGTTGACCGGTAGTCCCTGTCCCCTCAATGGCCGCCCTGTGGCCACCGTTCCGTCTCAGCTGTGCTGGTGTGCGGTAGGCCATAGGTTGCTCGCCGCCAGCTCTCATGTGCTTGTCTCGGGTCAGGACGGATAGCCCCAGAACACAGTAGTGTATGCTGGAGCCACATTGCTCCCTCACAACTGCAGTACCAGCCACCCTCACCGCAGAAGCGTTGCTGAGGAGGCTTCACAGCTTTGAGGGAGCACTGCCACAGGCCTGTGTGCCTGGTTGCCACGGGAACTGCGGCCGGGACAGACACCTGCAGGTGCTCTGGGCAGGCGGCAGACATGACTTGCAGCGCTGACCCATGGAGTCCACGGGGCTCTGTATGCCCCTGCATCCTGGCCACGCCCTCATTCCATCCCACCCTGTCACTGGGGACTGCTGGGGTTCAGACGCAGACCGCCACTACCATCAAGGGCCACAGCAGACCACCACTGCTTCCAGAGAACAGGCCACACCGTGTGTCCTGGGCCTAGGGTTGCCAGGTCCAGGGTGGGAAATATCTAGGGAGTTCGGGGCTGGATGTGGCAGAGCGTGGGCCTTGAGGAGGGGAGGGGTGTCAGCATGGTACAATGCCATGGAGTCCCCCCGTTGAAGCAGCCAGTGTCCCCAGGGGAACTGATCTCTGTCAGCTGTGTATCGGATGTGAATGCAGGGGATCTCCAGGCCCCACCTGGAGGCTGGCAACCCTACCCGCTCCCCAGCCTCCAGGTCTGCTGCTGTGCGCTTCCGGCTCCTGGGTGAAACCTGTACTTCCACCCCCAGAACCCCCCCACCCCCCCTCACCCCCCCACCCCACTGCAGCCGCCCTGTACTCACCAGGCATACGCCGATGCTGCCAGGAAGGGCGACCAGCCTGCTCCCACAGGGCACGAAGGAGGTCGAAGCGGGGTGGCCTGTGAGAGACCGGTGGGATCCCCTCCCAGTCCTCCATGGCCTCATAGAAGGCAGCCTTGTCCCTCTTGAATTTAGAGCGACACTGGGCTGCTGTCCTGGGGTGGCCAGCCTGGGAGAGGTCCCTAGCCACTGCTCTGAAGAGGGACAGGGTCTCAAGGGGGGTGCTCCTCATCACCCGTGGCCCTGCCTCCCTGACATGCAGCCGTCTGTGCAGCAGTTCCACCTCTTCGTCCAGCCAGTAGACCCCGAGGCTTTCGGAGGCCATGCCGTCTGGTCGAAGACTAGCGCAAGAGTGGATTTGCGCATGTGCGAAAGGGTCCGGGGGCCACGTCGGGCTCCCAGGACCCCTGCAGGCGTCCTCCACAGAAGCCTGTGAAGGATGCCTGCAGTCCCCTCAGCCCTCGAGCCCTGCCCTGACACCTCTGTTGGCAGGAGCTGGGCAGAGCTGTGCAGTCCACAGCAATGCCTTCATGGCATGCTGCCGCCGCCGAGCGGGAGCGATGCGCACTGCCTGGTTTGCGCATGCGAAAAGGACCCTGCTGTCAGGCACAACGGGACAGGGGGAGGGGAGCCAGGGGGGATCTGTCAGCTGGGGAATGTCAGAAGGGGCCAGGGAGACTGACATGAGGAATGCAGACTATGGGGGTCCGCCCAATGTAGGGACAGGGGAGCCTGTAGGCACTTCTCCCTGGGATGCTACCATGGCCTGCCCTGTGTTGCAGCCTCCAGCTCATGTCTCCTTGTCTCAGCTCTGGAAGGATGCCTACAGGCCACATGGATTACTCCAAGAGCCGAGGTGCTTCCTCACCACTGTACAGCCAGCATCCTGCCACATTGGTTTTCCTACTTAGAGGACTCCACAGCTTAGAGGGAGACTTGCTGCCTGCTCTGTGCTGGGCAGTCGGGGAGGAGAGATTCTCAAGGCCGGCTGCTCATAAACAGCACCTGTATCTCTTTCGCTTTCCCTCGCAGGGGAGTGTGTGAAATGTCTCCTCCAAGGACATGGCCAGCCTGCGGCCAGAGCAGCGGAGGGAACCACATTCCAAGGGTGGGGGCAGCGGCACTCCATCTTCCCCGACAGATCCCAGCTACCGCCCGGGAGACGAGTGTCTCGCCTCTCACATGGACGGCACCCTTTGCCCATCGGCCACATCTGCTACCTCACACCACTGTCTCCTGGCAGTCCCCATGTGGCTCGCCACCAACCATGCAGCCGCCACTCTTGCAGCAGGACACAGATCACTGTGTGTTTGTGCACAGGTGTGCTCTTGTGCACACAGGGCCCCCAACATGGCCCACCCCCACCCCAGCTGCAGTGGGCGGCCCTTGCCAAAGGAAGCACACTGCAGACGGCACCTCCCAGATGCTGGAGCACTGACGGCAGATGCATGTGGCCAGGCCTACTGAGCATGGCCTCCATCCTGGCCCCCCCTGTCCATGGCAACACTGCTCCACCAGATTGGGAGTCCCATCTCCGTGTCCCCCCCTGGCGGTGGCTCCTGTGTTCTGACCCACTGAGCAGCCGCCTGGCCAGGGGCCTCCATGGTGCCCATGGGCTCTTGGGGGACACCCTGCAACTGGCCATGCATCCTTGGCCCCCCCCCCACATGCCTCAGCCACCATCCTGGCTTCCAGGTGCTGCCAGTCCTAGCCCTCGCTGTGTTCATGTGTCCAGACCGCCATAGGCTGCCTTGTAGGGCTGCCCTCGCTGAGGGCCCATGGGCCCATCTGGATCCCCCATATCGGCAGTCGACCCACGCCATTCCCCAGGGGGCCCGCAGGGGCCACCCCTTGGAGGATGGCACTGGCTGCCATCTGGCAGCCATGTCCGCCCGCATCTCACTGGGGACCTGTAGCCCACCAGACCCCGGTCCCTGTCCACGCAGCACAGGGGGCGTTGGCCCGGGAACAGGAGAGGCCGAGTGCCCCTCCAAAGGGCCCCAGCCCCTTGGTGGGCAAATGCTCCCCCAAGTGGCTCCCACGTACCTGGGAACCCAGCCCTCGGCCTCCACTGGGCCACCCCACCTTCCCCTTCCCAACTCATGCTGGTAGGGATGGCAACACATACATGGCATGCGGAAGCATAGACTTTATTAGGCGTCTGACAACACTACAGCTGGCATGTAACCACATGGGATGCAGCACGACTGTGCCTGCATGGGATGGCAACTGTGCCATCCCCTCCACGGGCCAACACTCTTCCTGGGCCACGTCAGCAGGGAGGCTGCCTGAGGAGCCAGGCAGTGATGGCCTCCCGCAGCGCGTTGCCCTCCTGCCGGTTCCTCTCCTCGGCCTGGCGTGATGGTGGTGGTGCTGCGGGCACGTGAACTGGCGGCTCGTCCCCCGGACGCTGGATGATGGCATGGCCGCGCTCTTCACATATATTGTGCAGTATGACACAGGAAGCGACCACTGGTCCAAAGTTGGGCTCCTGGACATCTAGGCGTAACCCTAGGTGCCGCAATCGCGCCTTCAGGCGCCCGAAGGCGCACTCCACGACGCTCCTGGCGCGACTATGTGCTCGATTAAAGATGGCCTGCCGCCGGCTCAGGGCGCCCTTGTACGGTGTTAGCAGCCAGCTTCTGCTGGGGTAGGCGGCGTCAGCGAGCACGAGCGGAGGCACCTGTATGCCCTCAATGGTGACGGTTGGGTGGCCTGGGACAAAGACTCCGGCATCCATGGCCCGGCAGAGGTGCGACTGGCGGAACACGTGAGCATCATGGTCCTGGCCACTGTTGCCCACGGAGATGTCCGTGAACCGGCCCAGGTGGTCCACGGTGCCCTGGAGGATGATGGAGCAGAAGTTTTTCCGGTTGATGAAGTCCGCCGCCTGGTGTGGTGGCGGCCGCACTGGGATGTGGCACCCATCCACTGCGCCCACACAGTGTGGGAGCCCCAACTCTGCAAACCCATCCATGACCTGTTGAAGAAGGACACATTGCTCTAGACCCTCTGGTGTGCGGCAGGTTAGTCACTATCCCGTCCCTACTGCCCGGCCCATGCAGGCGGGCCCATAGCCCTGAAGGCCACATGTGACCCACCCTGGCCACAGCACTGGGACCGTGCTCCCTGCAAGCACCGACTTGGCCACTCACCCGTCCAGGGGGACCGAGGCATATGGTCCGGGACAGCAGCTCCGCATCCAAGGCCCCACACACCTCTGCCACGATGCCCGCGACGGTGGACTTCCCCACTCCAAACTGATGGCTGACCTCACGGTAGAAGTTGGCTCCGGACAGCCACCAGAGGGTAATGGCCACACGCTCTTCTGCTGGGATGGCCCGGGGTAAGTGGGTGTCTGCATGCGTCACACGTCCACGGACACAGTCCACCAGCCAGCGGAACGTCCCCTAGTGACCCGAAAGTTCCGCAACCACTGCTCATCTTCCCAGACCCGGCACACAAAGGTCTCCCACCAACTGGTGGGTCGCGGATACACCCACCAACGACGACCCCCACCCTCATCGGCCAGGCGGAGAAATCTTCTCGTCTGCAGATGCTGCGAGGCCACATAGCGCCTTAGCAGGAGTCGCCACCTGGCCCTGTATCGACGGCGGAGTTGCCGTCTCTGCAGCACGAAATGCCTGCGTCTCTGCTTCCGCAAGTGCATGACACGCATGTAGAGACGGAGACCAAACATCAGGCTCACCAGCAGCTCCGACTCCTCTGCATCCATGGCCAAGCCTCAGTCTTGCAACGTGGGAACAGGTGCCTTGTCATTCTCTGCCGTGCTCGCTGTTCCCTCACAGCCCATTGCCTATTTGTGCCGGTATGCCCATGCGCTCATGCGCTCATGCGCTCATGCGCAAATGTGCAAATGCGCAAATGCGCATACCAGAAGCGCGACTAAGCCGCGCAAGCTGCGCGGCCTGGCTACGCGCCAGTGTGAACCCTCCATGGGCAGTCTGGACGCTCCGTATCGCCGCTGATCCGCATTGCTCTGGCCAGTGTGAACGGCCAGCTCCGTCAGTTTTTCCCCCCGCTCCAGTTCCCTCCGCTTTGCCTCCGCTTCAGATTGCCAGTCTGTCTTCGGCCATATATTCATCAGATTTTGAAGTTGGTTGAACAAGGAGTGATAACTGACAGTGTATTGATATCTCTTTGTAAAACCTAGAAATATCACAGTCATGTAACCAACAGATCACAGAAAAGAGTAATCAATGAATAAAATAAGGAAATAAATTGGATTGTAATATTTTGTTAGAAAAAATGACTTTCGGCGTTACTCTCAAGGAATTCCACTGAGTGGCAGTATGGGGCACCTTTTTCTCAAGATATAGAGAAGGTGGCTTCCTTTCATTGTATATGTACTCAACCATACAAAAGCATGTTATATCAACTGTAAGAGCAATAACATTGAATGAAACACATATATACATCATATTTTGAAGTTGGTTGTACAACAAGTGATAACTGACATTCTATTGGTATCTTTTTGTAAAACCTAGAAATATCACTATGATCAACAGATCATAGAAAAGAGTAATCAATAAATACAATACAAGAAATACATTGGATTGTAAACTGTAATAGTTTGTTACAAAAAATGACTTTCGGCGTTACTCCCGAGGAATTCCACTGAGTGGCAGTATGGGGCACCTTTTTCTCAAGATATAGAGAAGGTGGCTTCATTTCATTGTTAATGAACTCCATACAAAAGCATGATATATCAAATGTAAGAGCAATAATATGGAATGCAACACATATATACATTATATTTTGAAGTTGGTTGTACAACGAGTGATAACTGACATTGTATTCATAGCTCTTTGTAAAACTTAGAAATATCACTGTCATGTAACCAAAAGATCATAGAAAAGAGTAATCAAGGAATACAATACAAGAAATAGATTGGATTGTAAACTGTAATAGTGTGTTTCAAAAAATGCCTTTCGGCGTTACTCCCGAGAAATTCTACTGAGTGGCAGTATGGGGCACCTTTTTCTCAAGATATAGAGAAGGTGGCTTCATTTCATTGTATATGTACTCAACCATACAAAAGCATGTTATATCAACTGTAAGAGCAATAACATTGAATGCAAGACATATATTCATCAGATTTTGAAGTTGGTTGAACAAGGAGTGATAACTGACAGTGTATTGATTTCTCTTTGTAAAACCTAGAAATATCACAGTCATGTAACCAACAGATCATAGAAAAGAGTAATCAATGAATAAAATAAGGAAATACATTGGATTGTAAATTGTAATAGTTTGTTACCAAAAATGACTTTCGGCGTTACTCCCGAGGAATCCCACTGAGTTGCAGTATGGGGCACCTTTTTCTCAAGATATAGAGGTGTCTTCATTTCATTGTATATCTACTCAACCATACAAAAGCATGATATATCAACTGTAAGAGCAATAATATTGAATGCAACACATATATACATCATATTTTGAAGTTGGTTGTACAACAAGTGATAACTGACATTGTATTGGTATCTTTTTGTAAAACCTAGAAATATCACTATGATCAACAGATCATAGAAAAGAGTAATCAATACAATACAATACAAGAAATACATTGGATTGTAAACTGTAATAGTTTGTTACAAAAAATGACTTTCGGCGTTACTCCCGAGGAATTCCACTGAGTGGCAGTATGGGGCACCTTTTTCTCAAGATATAGAGAAGGTGGCTTCATTTCATTGTTAATGAACTCCATACAAAAGCATGATATATCAACTGTAAGAGCAATAATACTGAATGCAACACATATATACATTATATTTTGAAGTTGGTTGTACAACGAGTGATAACTGACATTGTATTGATAGCTCTTTGTAAAACCTAGAAATATCACTGTCATGTAACCAAAAGATCATAGAAAAGAGTAATCAAGGAATACAATACAAGAAATAGATTGGATTGCAAACTGTAATAGTGTGTTTCAAAAAATGCCTTTCGGCGTTACTCCTGAGGAATCCCACTGAGTGGCAGTATGGGGCACCTTTTTCCTCTAGCTATATAGAAGGTGGCTTCATTTCATTATGTACGCAACCATATAAAAGCATGATATATCAACTTCAAGAGCAATAACATTGAATGCAAGACATATATTCATCAGATTTTGAAGTTGGTTGAACAAGGAGTGATAACTGACAGTGTATTGATATCTCTTTGTAAAACCTAGAAATATCACAGTCATGTAACCAACAGATCATAGAAAAGAGTAATCAATGAATAAAATAAGAAAATACATTGGATTGTAAATTGTAATCGTTTTTTACAAAAAATGACTTTCGGCGTTACTCTCGAGGAATTCCACTGAGTGGCAGTATGGGGCACCTTTTTCTCAAGATATAGAGAAGGTGGCTTCATTTCATTGTATATGTACTCAACCATACAAAAGCATGTTATATCAACTGTAAGAGCAATAACATTGAATGCAAGACATATATTCATCAGATTTTGAAGTTGGTTGAACAAGGAGTGATAACTGACATTGTATTGGTATCTTTTTGTAAAACCTAGAAATATCACTATGATCAACAGATCATAGAAAAAAGTAATCAATACAATACAATACAAGAAATACATTGGATTGTAAACTGTAATAGTTTCTTACAAAAAATGACTTTCGGCGTTACTCCCGAGGAATTCCACTGAGTGGCAGTATGGGGCACCATTTACTCAAGATATAGAGAAGGTGGCTTCATTTCATTGTTAATGAACTCCATACAAAAGCATGATATATCAACTGTAAGAGCAATAATATTGAATGCAACACATATATACATTATATTTTGAAGTTGGTTGTACAACGAGTGATAACTGACATTGTATTGATAGCTCTTTGTAAAACCTAGAAATATCACTGTCATGTAACCAAAAGATCATAGAAAAGAGTAATCAAGGAATACAATACAAGAAATAGATTGGATTGTAAACTGTAATAGTGTGTTTCAAAAAATGCCTTTCGGCGTTACTCCTGAGGAATCCCACTGAGTGGCAGTATGGGGCACCTTTTTCCTCTAGCTATATAGAAGGTGGCTTCATTTCATTATGTACGCAACCATATAAAAGCATGATATATCAACTTCAAGAGCAATAACATTGAATGCAAGACATATATTCATCAGATTTTGAAGTTGGTTGAACAAGGAGTGATAACTGACAGTGTATTGATATCTCTTTGTAAAACCTAGAAATATCACAGTCATGTAACCAACAGATCATAGAAAAGAGTAATCAATGAATAAAATAAGAAAATACATTGGATTGTAAATTGTAATAGTTTGTTACAAAAAATGACTTTCGGCGTTACTCCCGAGAAATTCCACTGAGTGGCAGTATGGGGCACCTTTTTCTCAAGATATAGAGAAGGTGGCTTCATTTCATTGTATATGTACTCAACCATACAAAAGCATGTTATATCAACTGTAAGAGCAATAACATTGAATGCAAGACATATATTCATCAGATTTTGAAGTTGGTTGAACAAGGAGTGATAACTGACAGTGTATTGATTTCTCTTTGTAAAACCTAGAAATATCACAGTCATGTAACCAACAGATCATAGAAAAGAGTAATCAATGAATAAAATAAGGAAATACATTGGATTGTAAATTGTAATAGTTTGTTACAAAAAATGACTTTCGGCGTTACTCCCGAGGAATCCCACTGAGTTGCAGTATGGGGCACATTTTTCTCAAGATATAGAGGTGTCTTCATTTCATTGTATATGTACTCAACCATACAAAAGCATGATATATCAACTGTAAGAGCAATAATATTGAATGCAACACATATATACATCATATTTTGAAGTTGGTTGTACAACAAGTGATAACTGACATTGTATTGGTATCTTTTTGTAAAACCTAGGAATATCACTATGATCAACAGATCATAGAAAAAAGTAATCAATACAATACAATACAAGAAATACATTGGATTGTAAACTGTAATAGTTTCTTACAAAAAATGACTTTCGGCGTTACTCCCGAGGAATTCCACTGAGTGGCAGTATGGGGCACCATTTTCTCAAGATATAGAGAAGGTGGCTTCATTTCATTGTTAATGAACTCCATACAAAAGCATGATATATCAACTGTAAGAGCAATAATATTCAATGCAACACATATATACATTATATTTTGAAGTTGGTTGTACAACGAGTGATAACTGACATTGTATTGATAGCTCTTTGTAAAACCTAGAAATATCACTGTCATGTAACCAAAAGATCATAGAAAAGAGTAATCAAGGAATACAATACAAGAAATAGATTGGATTGTAAACTGTAATAGTGTGTTTCAAAAAATGACTTTCGGCGTTACTCCTGAGGAATCCCACTGAGTGGCAGTATGGGGCACCTTTTTCCTCTAGCTATATAGAAGGTGGCTTCATTTCATTATGTACTCAACAATATAAAACCATGATATATCAACTGCAAGAGCAATAACATTCAATGCAAGACATATATTCATCAGATTTTGAAGTTGGTTGAACAAGGAGTGAGAACTGACAGTGTATTGATATCTCTTTGTAAAACCTAGAAATATCACAGTCATGTAACCAACAGATCATAGAAAAGAGTAATCAATGAATAAAATAAGGAAATACATTGGATTGTAAATTGTAATAGTTTGTTATAACAAATGACTTTCAGCGTGACTCCCGAGGAATCCCACTGAGCGTCATTCTGGGGCACCTTTTTCCTCTAGCTGTATAGAAGGTTGCTTCATTTCATTGTAAATGAACTCAACCATATAAAAGCATGATATATCAACTGTAAGAGCAATAACATTGAATGCAAAACATATATACATCAGATTTTGAAATTGGTTGTACAACGAGAGATAACTGACATTGTATTGATAGCTCTTTGTAAAACCTAGAAATATCACTGTCATGTAAAAAATAGATTATAGAAAAGAGTAATCAATATATACAATACAAGAAATACATTGGATTGTAAATTGTAATACTTCGTTACAAAAAATGACTTTCGGCGTTACTCCCGAGGAATTCCACTGAGTGGCAGTATGGGGCTCCTTTTTCTCAAGATATAGAGAAGGTGGCTTCATTTCATTGTTAATGAACTCAACGATACAAAAGCATGATATATCAACTGTAAGAGCAATAATATTGAATGCAACACATATATACACCATATTTTGAAGTTGGTTGTACAACGAGTGATAACTGACATTGTATTGATAGCTCTTTGTAAAACCTAGAAATATCACTGTCATGTAACCAAAAGATCATAGAAAAGAGTAATCAAGGAATACAATACAAGAAATAGATTGGATTGTAAACTGTAATAGTGTGTTTCAAAAAATGCCTTTCGGCGTTACTCCTGAGGAATCCCACTGAGTGGCAGTATGGGGCACCTTTTCCCTCTAGCTATATAGAAGGTGGCTTCATTTCATTATGTACGCAACCATATAAAAGCATGATATATCAACTTCAAGAGCAATAACATTGAATGCAAGACATATATTCATCAGATTTTGAAGTTGGTTGAACAAGGAGTGATAACTGACAGTGTATTGATATCTCTTTGTAAAACCTAGAAATATCACAGTCATGTAACCAACAGATCATAGAAAAGAGTAATCAATGAATAAAATAAGAAAATACATTGGATTGTAAATTGTAATAGTTTGTTTCAAAAAATGACTTTCGGCGTTACCCCCGAGAAATTCCACTGAGTGGCAGTATGGGGCACCTTTTTCTCAAGATATAGAGAAGGTGGCTTCATTTCATTGTATATGTACTCAACCATACAAAAGCATGTTATATCAACTGTAAGAGCAATAACATTGAATGCAAGACATATATTCATCAGATTTTGAAGTTGGTTGAACAAGGAGTGATAACTGACAGTGTATTGATTTCTCTTTGTAAAACCTAGAAATATCACAGTCATGTAACCAACAGATCATAGAAAAGAGTAATCAATGAATAAAATAAGGAAATACATTGGATTGTAAATTGTAATAGTTTGTTACCAAAAATGACTTTCGGCGTTACTCCCGAGGAATCCCACTGAGTTGCAGTATGGGGCACCTTTTTCTCAAGATATAGAGGTGTCTTCATTTCATTGTATATGTACTCAACCATACAAAAGCATGATATATCAACTGTAAGAGCAATAATATTGAATGCAACACATATATACATCATATTTTGAAGTTGGTTGTACAACAAGTGATAACTGACATTGTATTGGTATCTTTTTGTAAAACCTAGAAATATCACTATGATCAACAGATCATAGAAAAAAGTAATCAATACAATACAATACAAGAAATACATTGGATTGTAAACTGTAATAGTTTCTTACAAAAAATGACTTTCGGCGTTACTCCCGAGGAATTCCACTGAGTGGCAGTATGGGGCACCATTTTCTCAAGATATAGAGAAGGTGGCTTCATTTCATTGTTAATGAACTCCATACAAAAGCATGATATATCAACTGTAAGAGCAATAATATTCAATGCAACACATATATACATTATATTTTGAAGTTGGTTGTACAACGAGTGATAACTGACATTGTATTGATAGCTCTTTGTAAAACCTAGAAATATCACTGTCATGTAACCAAAAGATCATAGAAAAGAGTAATCAAGGAATACAATACAAGAAATAGATTGGATTGTAAATTGTAATAGTTTGTTATAACAAATGACTTTCAGCGTGACTCCCGAGGAATCCCACTGAGCGTCATTCTGGGGCACCTTTTTCCTCTAGCTGTATAGAAGGTTGCTTCATTTCATTGTAAATGAACTCAACCATATAAAAGCATGATATATCAACTGTAAGAGCAATAACATTGAATGCAAAACATATATACATCAGATTTTGAAATTGGTTGTACAACGAGAGATAACTGACATTGTATTGATAGCTCTTTGTAAAACCTAGAAATATCACTGTCATGTAAAAAATAGATTATAGAAAAGAGTAATCAATATATACAATACAAGAAATACATTGGATTGTAAATTCTAATACTTCGTTACAAAAAATGACTTTCGGCGTTACTCCCGCGGAATTCCACTGAGTGGCAGTATGGGGCTCCTTTTTCTCAAGATATAGAGAAGGTGGCTTCATTTCATTGTTAATGAACTCAACGATACAAAAGCATGATATATCAACTGTAAGAGCAATAATATTGAATGCAACACATATATACACCATATTTTGAAGTTGGTTGTACAACGAGTGATAACTGACATTGTATTGATAGCTCTTTGTAAAACCTAGAAATGTCATTGTCATCTAAACAACAGATCATAGAAAAGAGCAATCAATGAATACAATACAAGAAATAGATTAGATTGTAAATTGTAATAGTTTGTTACAAAAAATGCCTTTCGGCGTTACTCCCGAGGAATTCAACTGAGTGGTAGTATGGGGCACGTTTTTCCTCTAGCTATATAGAAGGTGGCTTCATTTCATTGTATATGTACGCAACCATATAAAAGCATGATATATAAACTGTAAGAGCAATAACATTGAATGCAAGACATACATTCATCAGAGTTTGAAGTTTGTAGTACAAGGAGTGATAACTGACAGTGTATTGATATCTCTTTGTAAAACCTAGAAATATCACAGTCATGTAACCAACAGATCATAGAAAAGAGTAATCAATGAATAAAATAAGAAAATACATTGGATTGTAAATTGTAATCGTTTTTTACAAAAAATGACTTTCGGCGTTACTCTCGAGGAATTCCACTGAGTGGCAGTATGGGGCACCTTTTTCTCAAGATATAGAGAAGGTGGCTTCATTTCATTGTATATGTACTCAACCATACAAAAGCATGTTATATCAACTGTAAGAGCAATAACATTGAATGCAAGACATATATTCATCAGATTTTGAAGTTGGTTGAACAAGGAGTGATAACTGACATTGTATTGGTATCTTTTTGTAAAACCTAGAAATATCACTATGATCAACAGATCATAGAAAAAAGTAATCAATACAATACAATACAAGAAATACATTGGATTGTAAACTGTAATAGTTTCTTACAAAAAATGACTTTCGGCGTTACTCCCGAGGAATTCCACTGAGTGGCAGTATGGGGCACCATTTACTCAAGATATAGAGAAGGTGGCTTCATTTCATTGTTAATGAACTCCATACAAAAGCATGATATATCAACTGTAAGAGCAATAATATTGAATGCAACACATATATACATTATATTTTGAAGTTGGTTGTACAACGAGTGATAACTGACATTGTATTGATAGCTCTTTGTAAAACCTAGAAATATCACTGTCATGTAACCAAAAGATCATAGAAAAGAGTAATCAAGGAATACAATACAAGAAATAGATTGGATTGTAAACTGTAATAGTGTGTTTCAAAAAATGCCTTTCGGCGTTACTCCTGAGGAATCCCACTGAGTGGCAGTATGGGGCACCTTTTTCCTCTAGCTATATAGAAGGTGGCTTCATTTCATTATGTACGCAACCATATAAAAGCATGATATATCAACTTCAAGAGCAATAACATTGAATGCAAGACATATATTCATCAGATTTTGAAGTTGGTTGAACAAGGAGTGATAACTGACAGTGTATTGATATCTCTTTGTAAAACCTAGAAATATCACAGTCATGTAACCAACAGATCATAGAAAAGAGTAATCAATGAATAAAATAAGAAAATACATTGGATTGTAAATTGTAATAGTTTGTTACAAAAAATGACTTTCGGCGTTACTCCCGAGAAATTCCACTGAGTGGCAGTATGGGGCACCTTTTTCTCAAGATATAGAGAAGGTGGCTTCATTTCATTGTATATGTACTCAACCATACAAAAGCATGTTATATCAACTGTAAGAGCAATAACATTGAATGCAAGACATATATTCATCAGATTTTGAAGTTGGTTGAACAAGGAGTGATAACTGACAGTGTATTGATTTCTCTTTGTAAAACCTAGAAATATCACAGTCATGTAACCAACAGATCATAGAAAAGAGTAATCAATGAATAAAATAAGGAAATACATTGGATTGTAAATTGTAATAGTTTGTTACAAAAAATGACTTTCGGCGTTACTCCCGAGGAATCCCACTGAGTTGCAGTATGGGGCACATTTTTCTCAAGATATAGAGGTGTCTTCATTTCATTGTATATGTACTCAACCATACAAAAGCATGATATATCAACTGTAAGAGCAATAATATTGAATGCAACACATATATACATCATATTTTGAAGTTGGTTGTACAACAAGTGATAACTGACATTGTATTGGTATCTTTTTGTAAAACCTAGGAATATCACTATGATCAACAGATCATAGAAAAAAGTAATCAATACAATACAATACAAGAAATACATTGGATTGTAAACTGTAATAGTTTCTTACAAAAAATGACTTTCGGCGTTACTCCCGAGGAATTCCACTGAGTGGCAGTATGGGGCACCATTTTCTCAAGATATAGAGAAGGTGGCTTCATTTCATTGTTAATGAACTCCATACAAAAGCATGATATATCAACTGTAAGAGCAATAATATTCAATGCAACACATATATACATTATATTTTGAAGTTGGTTGTACAACGAGTGATAACTGACATTGTATTGATAGCTCTTTGTAAAACCTAGAAATATCACTGTCATGTAACCAAAAGATCATAGAAAAGAGTAATCAAGGAATACAATACAAGAAATAGATTGGATTGTAAACTGTAATAGTGTGTTTCAAAAAATGACTTTCGGCGTTACTCCTGAGGAATCCCACTGAGTGGCAGTATGGGGCACCTTTTTCCTCTAGCTATATAGAAGGTGGCTTCATTTCATTATGTACTCAACAATATAAAACCATGATATATCAACTGCAAGAGCAATAACATTCAATGCAAGACATATATTCATCAGATTTTGAAGTTGGTTGAACAAGGAGTGAGAACTGACAGTGTATTGATATCTCTTTGTAAAACCTAGAAATATCACAGTCATGTAACCAACAGATCATAGAAAAGAGTAATCAATGAATAAAATAAGGAAATACATTGGATTGTAAATTGTAATAGTTTGTTATAACAAATGACTTTCAGCGTGACTCCCGAGGAATCCCACTGAGCGTCATTCTGGGGCACCTTTTTCCTCTAGCTGTATAGAAGGTTGCTTCATTTCATTGTTAATGAACTCCATACAAAAGCATGATATATCAACTGTAAGAGCAATAATATTGAATGCAACACATATATACATCATATTTTGAAGTTGGTTGTACAACAAGTGATAACTGACATTGTATTGGTATCTTTTTGTAAAACCTAGAAATATCACTATGATCAACAGATCATAGAAAAAAGTAATCAATACAATACAATACAAGAAATACATTGGATTGTAAACTGTAATAGTTTCTTACAAAAAATGACTTTCGGCGTTACTCCCGAGGAATTCCACTGAGTGGCAGTATGGGGCACCATTTTCTCAAGATATAGAGAAGGTGGCTTCATTTCATTGTTAATGAACTCCATACAAAAGCATGATATATCAACTGTAAGAGCAATAATATTCAATGCAACACATATATACATTATATTTTGAAGTTGGTTGTACAACGAGTGATAACTGACATTGTATTGATAGCTCTTTGTAAAACCTAGAAATATCACTGTCATGTAACCAAAAGATCATAGAAAAGAGTAATCAAGGAATACAATACAAGAAATAGATTGGATTGTAAATTGTAATAGTTTGTTATAACAAATGACTTTCAGCGTGACTCCCGAGGAATCCCACTGAGCGTCATTCTGGGGCACCTTTTTCCTCTAGCTGTATAGAAGGTTGCTTCATTTCATTGTAAATGAACTCAACCATATAAAAGCATGATATATCAACTGTAAGAGCAATAACATTGAATGCAAAACATATATACATCAGATTTTGAAATTGGTTGTACAACGAGAGATAACTGACATTGTATTGATAGCTCTTTGTAAAACCTAGAAATATCACTGTCATGTAAAAAATAGATTATAGAAAAGAGTAATCAATATATACAATACAAGAAATACATTGGATTGTAAATTCTAATACTTCGTTACAAAAAATGACTTTCGGCGTTACTCCCGCGGAATTCCACTGAGTGGCAGTATGGGGCTCCTTTTTCTCAAGATATAGAGAAGGTGGCTTCATTTCATTGTTAATGAACTCAACGATACAAAAGCATGATATATCAACTGTAAGAGCAATAATATTGAATGCAACACATATATACACCATATTTTGAAGTTGGTTGTACAACGAGTGATAACTGACATTGTATTGATAGCTCTTTGTAAAACCTAGAAATGTCATTGTCATCTAAACAACAGATCATAGAAAAGAGCAATCAATGAATACAATACAAGAAATAGATTAGATTGTAAATTGTAATAGTTTGTTACAAAAAATGCCTTTCGGCGTTACTCCCGAGGAATTCAACTGAGTGGTAGTATGGGGCACGTTTTTCCTCTAGCTATATAGAAGGTGGCTTCATTTCATTGTATATGTACGCAACCATATAAAAGCATGATATATAAACTGTAAGAGCAATAACATTGAATGCAAGACATACATTCATCAGAGTTTGAAGTTTGTAGTACAAGGAGTGATAACTGACAGTGTATTGATATCACTTTTAAAAGCTAGAATATCAATGTCATGTAACCAACTGATCATGGAAAAGAGCAATCAATGAATACAATACAAGAAATAGATTGGATATAAAATTGTAATAGTTCGTTGCAAAAAATGAATTTTGGCGTTACTCCCGAGGAATCCCACTGAGTGCCATTCTGGGGCACCTCTTTCCCTTAGCTGTATAGAAGGTGGCTTCATTTCATTGTATATGAACTCAAACATACAAAAGAATGATATATCAACTGTAAGAGCAATAATATTGAATGCAACACATATATACATCATATTTTGAAGTTGGTTCTACAACGAATGATAACAGACATTGGATTGATAGCTCTTTGTAAAACCTAGAAATATCACTGTCATCTAACCAACAGATCATAGAAAAGAGCAATCAATGAATACAATACAAGAAATAGATTAGATCGTAAATTGTACTAGTTTGTTACAAAAAATGACTTTCAGCGTTACTCCCGAGGAATTCCACTGAGTGGCAGTATGGGGCACCTTTTTCTCAAGATATAGAGAAGGTGGCTTCATTTCATTGTTAAGGAACTCAACCATACAAAAGCATGATATATCAACTGTAAGAGCAATAATATTGAATGCAAAACATATATACATATTTTGAAGTTAGTTGTACAACGAGTGATAACTGACATTGTATTGATATCTCTTTGTAAAACCTAGAAATATCACTGTCATCTAACCAACAGATCATAGAAAACAGCAATCAATGAATACAATACAAGAAATAGATTGGATGGTAAATTGTAATCGTTTGTTATAAAAAAAAAAAGACTTTCGGCGTTACTCCCGAGGAATCCCACTGAGCTTCATTCTGGGGCACCATTTTCCTCTAGCTGTATAGAGGCTGGCTTCATTTCATTGTTTATGAACTCAACCATATATAATCATGATATATCAACTGTAAGAGCAATAACATTGAATGCAACACATCAGATTTTGAAGTTGGTTGTACAAGGAGTGATAACTGACAGTGTATTGATATCACTTTATAAAACCTAGAAATATCTTGATTATCACTGACACTATATTGATATCAGTTTGTAAAACCTAGAAATATCACTTTCATCTAACCAAGAGATCACAGAAGATTAATGAATGAATACTATTCAAAAAATAGTTTTGATTTTAAATTGTGATAGTTTGTTTCAAAAAATGACTTTCGGCGTTACTCCCGAGGAATTCCACTGAGTGGCAGTATGGGGCACCTTTTTCTCAAGATATAGAGAAGGTGGCTTCATTTCATTGTTAATGAACTCAACCATACCAAAGCATGATATATCAACTGTAAGAGCAATTATATTGAATGCAACACATATATACATTATATTTTGAAGTTGGTTGTACAACGAGTGATAACTGACATTGTATTGATAGCTCTTTGTAAAACCTAGAAATATCACTGTCATCTAACCAACAGATCATAGAAAAGAGCAATCAATGAATACAATACAAGAAATAGATTGGATGGTAAATTGTAATCGTTTGTTATAAAAAAAAAGACTTTCGGCGTTACTCCCGAGGAATCCCACTGAGCTTCATTCTGGGGCACCTTTTTCCTCTAGCTGTATAGAGGCTGGCTTCATTTCATTGTTTATGAACTCAACCATATATAATCATGATATATCAACTGTAAGAGCAATAACATTGAATGCAACACATCAGATTTTGAAGTTGGTTGTACAAGGAGTGATAACTGACAGTGTATTGATATCACTTTATAAAACCTAGAAATATCTTGATTATCACTGACACTATATTGATATCAGTTTGTAAAACCTAGAAATATCACTTTCATCTAACCAAGAGATCACAGAAGATTAATGAATGAATACTATTCAAAAAATAGTTTTGATTGTAAATTGTGATAGTTTGTTTCAAAAAATGACTTTCGGCGTTACTCCCGAGGAATTACACTGAGTGGCAGTATGGGGCACCTTTTTCTCAAGATATAGAGAAGGTGGCTTCATTTCATTGTTAATGAACTCAACCATACAAAAGCATGATAGATCAACTGTAAGAGCAATAATATTGAATGCAACACATATATACATTATATTTTGAAGTTGGTTGTACAACGAGTGATAACTGACATTGTATTGATAGCTCTTTGTAAAACCTAGAAATATCACTGTCATGTAACCAAAAGATCATAGAAAAGAGTAATCAAGGAATACAATACAAGAAATAGATTGGATTGTAAACTGTAATAGTTTGTTTCAAAAAATGACTTTCGGTGTTATTCCCGAGGAATCCCACTGAGTGGCAGTATGGGGCATCTTTTTCCTCTAGCTATATAGAAGGTGGCTTCATTTCATTATGTATTCAACCATATAAAAGCATGATATATCAACTGCAAGAGCAATAACATTGAATGCAAGACATATATTCATCAGATTTTGAAGTTGGTTGAAAAAGGAGTGATAACTGACAGTGTATTGATATCTCTTTGTAAAACCTAGAAATATCACAGTCATGTAACCAACAGATCATAGAAAAGAGTAATCAATGAATAAATAAGGAAATACATTGGATTGTAAACTGTAATAGTTTCTTACAAAAAATGACTTTCGGCGTTACTCCCGAGGAATTCCACTGAGTGGCAGTATGGGGCACCATTTTCTCAAGATATAGAGAAGGTGGCTTCATTTCATTGTTAATGAACTTCATTCAAAAGCATGATATATCAACTGTAAGAGCAAGAATATTCAATGCAACACATATATACATTATATTTTGAAGTTGGTTGTACAACGAGTGATAACTGACATTGTATTGATAGCTCTTTGTAAAACCTAGAAATATCACTGTCATGTAACCAACTGATCATGGAAAAGAGCAATCAATGAATACAATACAAGAAATAGATTGGATATAAAATTGTAATAGTTCGTTGCAAAAAATGAATTTTGGCGTTACTCCCGAGGAATCCCACTGAGTGCCATTCTGGGGCACCTCTTTCCCTTAGCTGTATAGAAGGTGGCTTCATTTCATTGTATATGAACTCAATCATACAAAAGAATGATATATCAACTGTAAGAGCAATAATATTGAATGCAACACATATATACATCATATTTTGAAGTTGGTTCTACAACGAATGATAACAGACATTGGATTGATAGCTCTTTGTAAAACCTAGAAATATCACTGTCATCTAACCAACAGATCATAGAAAAGAGCAATCAATGAATACAATACAAGAAATAGATTAGATCGTAAATTGTACTAGTTTGTTACAAAAAATGACTTTCAGCGTTACTCCCGAGGAATTCCACTGAGTGGCAGTATGGGGCACCTTTTTCTCAAGATATAGAGAAGGTGGCTTCATTTCATTGTTAAGGAACTCAACCATACAAAAGCATGATATATCAACTGTAAGAGCAATAATATTGAATGCAAAACATATATACATATTTTGAAGTTAGTTGTACAACGAGTGATAACTGACATTGTATTGATATCTCTTTGTAAAACCTAGAAATATCACTGTCATCTAACCAACAGATCATAGAAAAGAGCAATCAATGAATACAATACAAGAAATAGATTGGATGGTAAATTGTAATCGTTTGTTATAAAAAAAAAAGACTTTCGGCGTTACTCCCGAGGAATCCCACTGAGCTTCATTCTGGGGCACCTTTTTCCTCTAGCTGTATAGAGGCTGGCTTCATTTCATTGTTTATGAACTCAACCATATATAATCATGATATATCAACTGTAAGAGCAATAACATTGAATGCAACACATCAGATTTTGAAGTTGGTTGTACAAGGAGTGATAACTGACAGTGTATTGATATCACTTTATAAAATCTAGAAATATCTTGATTATCACTGACACTATATTGATATCAGTTTGTAAAACCTAGAAATATCACTTTCATCTAACCAAGAGATCACAGAAGATTAATGAATGAATACTATTCAAAAAATAGTTTTGATTGTAAATTGTGATAGTTTGTTTCAAAAAATGACTTTCGGCGTTACTCCCGAGGAATTACACTGAGTGGCAGTATGGGGCACCTTTTTCTCAAGATATAGAGAAGGTGGCTTCATTTCATTGTTAATGAACTCAACCATACAAAAGCATGATAGATCAACTGTAAGAGCAATAATATTGAATGCAACACATATATACATTATATTTTGAAGTTGGTTGTACAACGAGTGATAACTGACATTGTATTGATAGCTCTTTGTAAAACCTAGAAATATCACTGTCATGTAACCAAAAGATCATAGAAAAGAGTAATCAAGGAATAGAATACAAGAAATAGATTGGATTGTAAACTGTAATAGTTTGTTTCAAAAAATGACTTTCGGCGTTATTCCCGAGGAATCCCACTGAGTGGCAGTATGGGGCATCTTTTTCCTCTAGCTATATAGAAGGTGGCTTCATTTCATTATGTATTCAACCATATAAAAGCATGATATATCAACTGCAAGAGCAATAACATTGAATGCAAGACATATATTCATCAGATTTTGAAGTTGGTTGAAAAAGGAGTGATAACTGACAGTGTATTGATATCTCTTTGTAAAACCTAGAAATATCACAGTCATGTAACCAACAGATCATAGAAAAGAGTAATCAATGAATAAATAAGGAAATACATTGGATTGTAAACTGTAATAGTTTCTTACAAAAAATGACTTTCGGCGTTACTCCCGAGGAATTCCACTGAGTGGCAGTATGGGGCACCATTTTCTCAAGATATAGAGAAGGTGGCTTCATTTCATTGTTAATGAACTTCATTCAAAAGCATGATATATCAACTGTAAGAGCAAGAATATTCAATGCAACACATATATACATTATATTTTGAAGTTGGTTGTACAACGAGTGATAACTGACATTGTATTGATAGCTCTTTGTAAAACCTAGAAATATCACTGTCATGTAACCAAAAGATCATAGAAAAGAGTAATCAAGGAATACAATACAAGAAATAGATTGGATTGTAAACTGTAATAGTGTGTTTCAAAAAATGCCTTTCGGCGTTACTCCTGAGGAATCCCACTGAGTGGCAGTATGGGGCACCTTTTTCCTCTAGCTATATAGAAGGTGGCTTCAGTTCATTATGTACTCAACCATATAAAAGCATGATATATCAACTGCAAGAGCAATAACATTCAATGCAAGACATATATTCATCAGATTTTGAAGTTGGTTGAACAAGGAGTGATAACTGACAGTGTATTGATATCTCTTTGTAAAACCTAGAAATATCACAGTCATGTAACCAACAGATCATAGAAAAGAGTAATCAATTAATAAAATAAGGAAATATATTGGATTGTAAATTGTAATAGTTTGTTATAACAAATGACTTTCAGCGTGACTCCCGAGGAATCCCACTGAGCGTCATTCTGGGGCACCTTTTTCCTCTAGCTGCATAGAAGGTTGCTTCATTTCATTGTAAATGAACTCAACCATATAAAAGCATGATATATCAACTGTAAGAGCAATAACATTGAATGCAAAACATATATACATCAGATTTTGAAATTGGTTGTACAACGAGAGATAACTGACATTGTATTGATAGCTCTTTGTAAAACCTAGAAATATCACTGTCATGTAAAAAATAGATTATAGAAAAGAGTAATCAATATATACAATACAAGAAATACATTGGATTGTAAATTGTAATACTTCGTTACAAAAAATGACTTTCGGCGTTACTCCCGAGGAATTCCACTGAGTGGCAGTATGGGGCTCCTTTTTCTCAAGATATAGAGAAGGTGGCTTCATTTCATTGTTAATGAACTCAACGATACAAAAGCATGATATATCAACTGTAAGAGCAATAATATTGAATGCAACACATATATACACCATATTTTGAAGTTGGTTGTACAACGAGTGATAACTGACATTGTATTGATAGCTCTTTGTAAAACCTAGAAATATCATTGTCATCTAACCAACAGATCATAGAAAAGAGCAATCAATGAATACAATACAAGAAATAGATTAGATTGTAAATTGTAATAGTTTGTTACAAAAAATGACTTTCGGCGTTACTCCCGAGGAATTCAACTGAGTGGTAGTATGGGGCACCTTTTTCCTCTACCTATATAGAAGGTGGCTTCATTTCATTGTATATGTACTAAACCATATAAAAGCATGATATATAAACTGTAAGAGCAATAACATTGAATGCAAGACATACATTCATCAGAGTTTGAAGTTTGTAGTACAAGGAGTGATAACTGACAGTGTTTTGATATCACTTTTAAAAGCTAGAATATCAATGTCATGTAACCAACTGATCATGGAAAAGAGCAATCAATGAATACAATACAAGAAATAGATTGGATATTAAATTGTAATAGTTCGTTGCAAAAAATGAATTTTGACGTTACTCCCGAGGAATCCCACTGAGTGCCATTCTGGGGCACCTCTTTCCCTTAGCTGTATAGAAGGTGGCTTCATTTCATTGTATATGAACTCAATCATACAAAAGAATGATATATCAACTGTAAGAGCAATAATATTGAATGCAACACATATATACATCATATTTTGAAGTTGGTTCTACAACGAATGATAACAGACATTGGATTGATAGCTCTTTGTAAAACCTAGAAATATCACTGTCATCTAACCAACAGATCATAGAAAAGAGCAATCAATGAATACAATACAAGAAATAGATTAGATCGTAAATTGTACTAGTTTGTTACAAAAAATGACTTTCAGCGTTACTCCCGAGGAATTCCACTGAGTGGCAGTATAGGGCACCTTTTTCTCAAGACATAGAGAAGGTGGCTTCATTTCATTGTTAAGGAACTCAACCATACAAAAGCATGATATATCAACTGTAAGAGCAATAATATTGAATGCAAAACATATATACATATTTTGAAGTTAGTTGTACAACGAGTGATAACTGACATTGTATTGATATCTCTTTGTAAAACCTAGAAATATCACTGTCATCTAACCAACAGATCATAGAAAAGAGCAATCAATGAATACAATACAAGAAATAGATTGGATGGTAAATTGTAATCGTTTGTTATAAAAAAAAAAAGACTTTCGGCGTTACTCCCGAGGAATCCCACTGAGCTTCATTCTGGGGCACCTTTTTCCTCTAGCTGTATAGAGGCTGGCTTCATTTCATTGTTTATGAACTCAACCATATATAATCATGATATATCAACTGTAAGAGCAATAACATTGAATGCAACACATCAGATTTTGAAGTTGGTTGTACAAGGAGTGATAACTGACAGTGTATTGATATCACTTTATAAAACCTAGAAATATCTTGATTATCACTGACACTATATTGATATCAGTTTGTAAAACCTAGAAATATCACTTTCATCTAACCAAGAGATCACAGAAGATTAATGAATGAATACTATTCAAAAAATAGTTTTGATTGTAAATTGTGATAGTTTGTTTCAAAAAATGACTTTCGGCGTTACTCCCGAGGAATTACACTGAGTGGCAGTATGGGGCACCTTTTTCTCAAGATATAGAGAAGGTGGCTTCATTTCATTGTTAATGAACTCAACCATACAAAAGCATGATATATCAACTGTAAGAGCAATAATATTGAATGCAACACATATATACATTATATTTTGAAGTTGGTTGTACAACGAGTGATAACTGACATTGTACTGATAGCTCTTTGTAAAACCTAGAAATATCAGTGTCATGTAACCAAAAGATCATAGAAAAGAGTAATCAAGGAATACAATACAAGAAATAGATTGGATTGTAAACTGTAATAGTTTGTTTCAAAAAATGACTTTCGGCGTTATTCCCGAGGAATCCCACTGAGTGGCAGTATGGGGCACCTTTTTCCTCTAGCTATATAGAAGGTGGCTTCATTTCATTATGTATTCAACCATATAAAAGCATGATATATCAACTGCAAGAGCAATAACATTGAATGCAAGACATATATTCATCAGATTTTGAAGTTGGTTGAAAAAGGAGTGATAACTGACAGTGTATTGATATCCCTTTGTAAAACCTAGAAATATCACAGTCATGTAACCAACAGATCATAGAAAAGAGTAATCAATGAATAAATAAGGAAATTCATTGGATTGTAAATTGTAATAGTTTGTTAGAAAAATGACTTTCGGCATTACTCCCGAGGAATTCCACTGAGTGGCAGTATGGGGCACCTTTTCCCTCTAGCTATATAGAAGGTGGCTTCATTTCATTATGTACTCAACCATATAAAAGCATGATATATCAACTGCAAGAACAATAACATTGAATGCAAGACATATATTCATCAGATTTTGAAGTTGGTTGAACAAGGAGTGATAACTGACAGTGTATTGATATCTCTTTGTAAAACCAAGAAATATCACAGTCATGTAACCAACAGATCATAGAAAAGAGTAATCAATGAATAAAATAAGGAAATACATTGGATTGTAAATTGTAATAGTTTCTTACAAAAAATGACTTTCGGCGTTACTCCCGAGGAATCCCACTGAGCTTCATTCTGGGGAACCTTTTTCCTCTAGCTGTATAGAGGCTGGCTTCATTTCATTGTTTATGAACTCAACCATATATAATCATGATATATCAACTGTAAGAGCAATAACATTGAATGCAACACATCAGATTTTGAAGTTGGTTGTACAAGGAGTGATAACTGACAGTGTATTGATATCACTTTATAAAACCTAGAAATATCTTGATTATCACTGACACTATATTGATATCAGTTTGTAAAACCTAGAAATATAACTTTCATCTAACCAAGAGATCACAAAAGATTAATGAATGAATACTATTCAAGAAATAGTTTTGATTGTAAATTGTGATAGTTTGTTTCAAAAAATGACTTTCGGCGTTACTCCCGAGGAATTCCACTGAGTGGCAGTATGGGGCACCTTTTTCTCAAGATATAGAGAAAGTGGCTTCATTTCATTGTATATGTACTCAACCATACAAAAGCATGTTATATCAACTGTAAGAGCAATAATATTGAATGAAACACAGATATACATCATATTTTGAAGTTGGTTGTACAACAAGTGATAGCTGACATTGTATTGGTATCTTTTTGTAAAACCTAGAAATATCACTATGATCAACAGATCATAGAAAAGAGTAATCAATCAATACAATACAAGAAATACATTGGATTGTAAACTGTAATCGTTTGTTACAAAAAATGACTTTCGGCGTTACTCCCGAGGAATTCCACTGAGTGGCAGTATGGGGCACCTTTTTCTCAAGATATAGAGAAGGTGGCTTCATTTCATTGTTAATGAACTCAACCATACAAAAGCATGATATATCAACTGTAAGAGCAATTATATTGAATGCAACACATATATACATCATATTTTGAAGTTGGTTGTACAACGAGTGATAACTGACATTGTATTGATAGCTCTTTGTAAAACCTAGAAATATCAGTGTCATGTAACCAAAAGATCATAGAAAAGAGTAATCAAGGAATACAATACAAGAAATAGATTGGATTGTAAACTGTAATAGTTTGTTTCAAAAAATGACTTTCGGCGTTATTCCCGAGGAATCCCACTGAGTGGCAGTATGGGGCACCTTTTTCCTCTAGCTATATAGAAGGTGGCTTCATTTCATTATGTATTCAACCATATAAAAGCATGATATATCAACTGCAAGAGCAATAACATTGAATGCAAGACATATATTCATCAGATTTTGAAGTTGGTTGAAAAAGGAGTGATAACTGACAGTGTATTGATATCCCTTTGTAAAACCTAGAAATATCACAGTCATGTAACCAACAGATCATAGAAAAGAGTAATCAATGAATAAATAAGGAAATTCATTGGATTGTAAATTGTAATAGTTTGTTAGAAAAATGACTTTCGGCATTACTCCCGAGGAATTCCACTGAGTGGCAGTATGGGGCACCTTTTCCCTCTAGCTATATAGAAGGTGGCTTCATTTCATTATGTACTCAACCATATAAAAGCATGATATATCAACTGCAAGAACAATAACATTGAATGCAAGACATATATTCATCAGATTTTGAAGTTGGTTGAACAAGGAGTGATAACTGACAGTGTATTGATATCTCTTTGTAAAACCAAGAAATATCACAGTCATGTAACCAACAGATCATAGAAAAGAGTAATCAATGAATAAAATAAGGAAATACATTGGATTGTAAATTGTAATAGTTTCTTACAAAAAATGACTTTCGGCGTTACTCCCGAGGAATCCCACTGAGCTTCATTCTGGGGAACCTTTTTCCTCTAGCTGTATAGAGGCTGGCTTCATTTCATTGTTTATGAACTCAACCATATATAATCATGATATATCAACTGTAAGAGCAATAACATTGAATGCAACACATGAGATTTTGAAGTTGGTTGTACAAGGAGTGATAACTGACAGTGTATTGATATCACTTTATAAAACCTAGAAATATCTTGATTATCACTGACACTATATTGATATCAGTTTGTAAAACCTAGAAATATAACTTTCATCTAACCAAGAGATCACAAAAGATTAATGAATGAATACTATTCAAGAAATAGTTTTGATTGTAAATTGTGATAGTTTGTTTCAAAAAATGACTTTCGGCGTTACTCCCGAGGAATTCCACTGAGTGGCAGTATGGGGCACCTTTTTCTCAAGATATAGAGAAGGTGGCTTCATTTCATTGTATATGTACTCAACCATACAAAAGCATGTTATATCAACTGTAAGAGCAATAATATTGAATGAAAAACAGATATACATCATATTTTGAAGTTGGTTGTACAACAAGTGATAGCTGACATTGTATTGGTATCTTTTTGTAAAACCTAGAAATATCACTATGATCAACAGATCATAGAAAAGAGTAATCAATCAATACAATACAAGAAATACATTGGATTGTAAACTGTAATAGTTTGTTACAAAAAATGACTTTCGGCGTTACTCCCGAGGAATTCCACTGAGTTGCAGTATGGGACACCTTTTTCTCAAGATATAGAGAAGGTGGCTTCATTTCATTGTTAATGAACTCAACCATACAAAAGCATGATATATCAACTGTAAGAGCAATTATATTGAATGCAACACATATATACATCATATTTTGAAGTTGGTTGTACAACGAGTGATAACTGACATTGTATTGATATCTCTTTGTAAAACCTAGAAATATCACTGTCATCGAACCAACAGATCATAGAAAAGAGCAATCAATGAATACAATACAAGAAATAGATTAGATTGTAAATTGTAATCGTTTCTTATAACAAATGACTTTCAGCGTGACTCCCGAGGAATCCCACTGAGCGTCATTCTGGGGCACCTTTTTCCTCTACCTGTATAGAAGTTTGCTTCATTTCATTGTAAATGAACTCAACCATATAAAAGCATGATATATCAACTGTAAGAGCAATAACATTGAATGCAAAACATATATACATCAGATTTTGAAATTGGTTGTACAACGAGAGATAACTGACATTGTATTGATAGCTCTTTGTAAAACCTAGAAATATCACTGTCATGTAAAAAATAGATTATAGAAAAGAGTAATCAATATATACAATACAAGAAATACATTGGATTGTAAATTGTAATACTTTGTTACAAAAAATGACTTTCGGCGTTACTCCCGAGGAATTCCACTGAGTGGCAGTATGGGGCACCTTTTTCTCAAGATATAGAGAAGGTGGCTTCATTTCATTGTTAATGAACTCAACCATACAAAAGCATGATATATCAACTGTAAGAGCAATAATATTGAATGCAACACATATATACATCATATTTTGAAGTTGGTTGTACGAGTGATAACTGACATTGTATTGATAGCTCTTTGTAAAACCTAGAAATATCACTGTCATCTAACCGATAGATCATAGAAAAGAGCAATCAATGAATACAATACAAGAAATAGATTAGATTGTAAATTGTAATAGTTTGTTACAAAAAATGACTTTCGGCGTTACTCCCGAGGAATTCAACTGAGTGGTAGTATGGGGCACCTTTTTCCTCTACCTATATAGAAGGTGGCTTCATTTCATTGTATATGTACTCAACCATATAAAAGCATGATATATTAACTGTAAGAGCAATAACATTGAATGCAAGACATACATTCGTCAGAGTTTGAAGTTTGTAGTACAAGGAGTGATAACTGACAGTGTATTGATATCACTTTTAAAAGCTAGAATATCAATGTCATGTAACCAACTGATCATGGAAAAGAGCAATCAATGAATACAATACAAGAAATAGATTGGATTGTAAATTGTAATAGTTCGTTAGAAAAAATGAATTTTGGCGTCACTCCCGAGGAATCCCACTGAGTGCCATTCTGGGGCACCTCTTTCCCTTAGCTGTATAGAAGGTGGCTTCATTTCATTGTATATGAACTCAATCATACAAAAGAATGATATATCAACTGTAAGAGCAATAATATTGAATGCAACACATATATACATCATATTTTGAAGTTGGTTCTACAACGAGTGATAACAGACGTTATATTGATAGCTCTTTGTAAAACATAGAAATATCACTGTCATCTAACCAACAGATCATAGAAAAGAGCAATCAATGACTACAATACAAGAAATAGATTAGATCGTAAATTGTACTAGTTTGTTACAAAAAATGACTTTCAGCGTTACTCCCGAGGAATTCCACTGAGTGGCAGTATGGGGCACCTTTTTCTCAAGATATAGAGAAGGTGGCTTCATTTCATTGTTAAGGAACTCAACCATACAAAAGCATGATATATCAACTGTAAGAGCAATAATATTGAATGCAAAACATATATACATATTTTGAAGTTAGTTGTACAACGAGTGATAACTGACATTGTATTGATATCTCTTTGTAAAACCTAGAAATATCACTGTCATCTAACCAACAGATCATAGAAAAGAGCAATCAATGAATACAATACAAGAAATAGATTGGATGGGAAATTGTAATCGTTTGTTATAAAAATAGACTTTCGGCGTTACTCCCGAGGAATCCCACTGAGCTTCATTCTGGGGCACCTTTTTCCTCTAGCTGTATAGAGGCTGGCTTCATTTCATTGTTTATGAACTCAACCATATATAATCATGATATATCAACTGTAAGAGCAATAACATTGAATGCAACACATCAGATTTTGAAGTTGGTTGTACAAGGAGTGATAACTGACAGTGTATTGATATCACTTTATAAAACCTAGAAATATCTTGATTATCACTGACACTATATTGATATCACTTTGTAAAACCTAGAAATATCACTTTCATCTAACCAAGAGATCACAGAAGATTAATGAATGAATACTATTCAAAAAATAGTTTTGATTGTAAATTGTGATAGTTTGTTTCAAGAAATGACTTTCGGTGTTACTCCCGAGGAATTACACTGAGTGGCAGTATGGGGCACCTTTTTCTCAAGATATAGAGAAGGTGGCTTCATTTCATTGTTAATGACATCAACCATAGAAAAGCATGATATATCAACTGTAAGAGCAATAATATTGAATGCAACACATATATACATTATATTTTAAAGTTGGTTGTACAACGAGTGATAACTGACATTGTATTGATAGCTCTTTGTAAAACCTAGAAATATCACTGTCATGTAACCAAAAGATCATAGAAAAGAGTAATCAAGGAATACAATACAAGAAATAGATTGGATTGTAAACTGCAATAGTGCGTTTCAAAAAATGACTTTCGGCGTTACTCCCGAGGAATCCCACTGAGTGGCTGTATGGGGCACCTTTTTCCTCTAGCTATATAGAAGGTGGCTTCATTTCATTATGTACTCAACCATATAAAAGCATGATATATCAACTGCAAGAGCAATAACATTGAATGCAAGACATATATTCATCAGATTTTGAAGTTGGTTGAACAAGGAGTGATAACTGACAGTGTATTGATATCTCTTTGTAAAACCTAGAAATATCACAGTCATGTAACCAACAGATCATAGAAAAGAGTCATCAATGAATAAAATAAGGAAATACATTGGATTGTAAATTGTAATAGTTTGTTAGAAAAAATGACTTTCGGCGTTACTCCCGAGGAATTACACTGAGTGGCAGTATGGGGCACCTTTTTCTCAAGATATAGAGAAGGTGGCTTCATTTCATTGTATATGTACTCAACCATACAAAAGCATGTTATATCAACTCTAAGAGCAATAATATTGAATGAAACACATATATACATCATATTTTGAAGTTGGTTGTACAACAAGTGATAACTGACATTGTATTGGTATCTTTTTGTAAAACCTAGAAATATCACTATGATCAACAGATCATAGAAAAGAGTAATCAATCAATACAATACAAGAAATACATTGGATTGTAAACTGTAATAGTTTCTTACAAAAAATGACTTTCGGCGTTACTCCCGAGGAATTCTACTGAGTGGCAGTATGGGGCACCTTTTTCTCAAGATATAGAGAAGGTGGCTTCATTTCATTGTTAATGAACTCAACCATACAAAAGCATGATATATCAACTGTAAGAGCAATAATATTGAATGCAACACATATATACATTATATTTTGAAGTTGGTTGTACAACGAGTGATAACTGACATTGTATTGATAGCTCTTTGTAAAACCTAGAAATATCACTGTCATGTAACCAAAAGATCGTAGAAAAGAGTAATCAAGGAATACAACACAAGAAATAGATTGGATTGTAAACTGTAATAGTTTGTTTCAAAAAATGACTTTCGGCGTTACTCCCGAGGAATCCCACTGAGTGGCAGTATGGGGCACCTTTTTCCTCTAGCTATATAGAAGGTGGCTTCATTTCATTATGTACTCAACCATATAAAAGCATGACATATCAACTGCAAGAGCAATAATATTGAATGCAAGACATATATTCATCAGATTTTGAAGTTGGTTGAACAAGGAGTGATAAATGACAGTGTATTGATATCTCTTTGTAAAACCTAGAAATATCACAGTCATGTAACCAACAGATCATAGAAAAGAGTAATCAATGAATAAAATAAGGAAATACATTGGATTGTAAATTGTAATAGTTTGTTAGAAAAAATGACTTTCGGCGTAACTCCCGAAAAATTCCACTGAGTGGCAGTATGGGGCACCTTTTTCTCAAGATATAGAGAAGGTGGCTTCATTTCATTGTATATGTACTCAACCATACAAAAGCATGATATATCAACTGTAAGAGCAATAATATTGAATGCAACACATATATACACCATATTTTGAAGTTGGTTGTACAACGAGTGATAACTGACATTGTATTGATAGCTCTTTGTAAAACCTAGAAATATCACTGTCATGTAAAAAATAGATTATAGAAAAGAGTAATCAATATATACAGTAGAAGAAATAGATTGGATTGTAAATTGCAATACTTTGTTACAAAAAATGACTTTCGGCGTTACTCCCGAGGATTTCCACTGAGTGGCAGTATGGGGCACCTTTTTCTCAAGATATAGAGAAGGTGGCTTCATTTCATTGTTAATGAACTCAACCATACAAAACCATGATATATCAACTGTAAGAGCAATAATATTGAATGCAACACATATATACATCATATTTTGAAGTTGGTTGTACAACCAGTGATAGCTGACATTGTATTGATATCTCTTTGTAAAACCTAGAGATATCACTGTCATCTAACCAACAGATCATAGAAAAGAGCAATCAATGAATACAATACAAGAAATAGATTAGATTGTAAATTGTAATAGTTTGTTACAAAAAATGACTTTCGGCGTTACTCCTGAGGAATTCAACTGAGTGGTAGTATGGGGCACCTTTTTCCTCTAGCTATATAGAAGGTGGCTTCATTTCATTGTATATGTACTCAACCATATAAAAGCATGATATATCAACTGTAAGAGCAATAACATTGAATGCAAGACATACATTCATCAGAGTTTGAAGTTTGTAGTACAAGGAGTGATAACTGACAGTGTATTGATATCACTTTTAAAAGCTAGAATATCCCTGTCATGTAACCAACTGATCATGGAAAAGAGTAATCAATGAATACAATACAAGAAATAGATTGGATTGTAAATTGTAATAGTTTCTTACAAAAAATGAATTTTGGCGTTACTCCCAAGGAATCCCACTGAGCGCCATTCTGGGGCACCTATTTCTTCTAGCTGTATAGAAGGTGGCTTCATTTTATTGTATATGAACTCAACCATACAAAAGAATGATATATCAACTGTAAGAGCAATAATATTGAATGCAACACATATACACTTCATATTTTGAAGTTGGTTCTACAACGAGTGATAACTGACATTGTATTGATAGCTCTTTGTAAAACCTAGAAATATCACTGTCATCTAACCAACAGATCATAGAAAAGAGCAATCAATGAATACAATACAAGAAATAGATTAGATCGTAAATTGTACTAGTTTGTTACAAAAAATGACTTTCGGTGTTACTCCCGAGGAATTCCACTGTGTGGCAGTATGGGGCACCTTTTTCTCAAGATATAGAGAAGGTGGCTTCATTTCATTGTTAAGGAACTCAACCATACAAAAGCATGATAAATCAACTGTAAGAGCAATAATATTGAATGCAAAACATATATACATCATATTTTGAAGTTGGTTGTACAACGAGTGATAACTGATATTGTATTGATATCTCTTTGTAAAACCTAGAAATATCACGGTCATCTAACCAACAGATCATAGAAAAGAGCAATCAATGAATACAATACAAGAAATAGATTGGATTGTTGTGAGAGTTCTGTGCAAAGTAGTCAAGGATCAGATCTTGGTTGGTTAACCACAGTTCTTTATTCCCAATTTCCACATTAGTACAGCATCTCGGGTTATTGTCAGAGATGAGACAAATTATACAAGCGGGTCTATTATACCATTCCAAGGAGTTTGAATTACCCATAGATAGCCAATCCCCTTAAGGGAAAATTGGCGGGCTAAAAGGTGTCCTGACCGTTTGGTTCTCACAGGAAAAAAGTGAGGTGTTAAGCAGTAAATTTCCTCTCCCAAACCAGCCCCTCAGATGTTTCGAGTTCCCATAACAATCAATGGCTCCAAGGTTCTTTGCATGTGATAAGAGATGAGAGGCATCCTCCCTTGAAGTTCCTGCCGGAGCAGCTGGAATGCGGAGGCAGGGATGTGAGGCCTCCTTGTTCTCGCAAATCATTGTTGTCACCCTCCCGGCCTGGACAGGCATAATACATCATGGTTACATAGACCCCAATACATGATAGATACATAGGATAGTGAAAGGCATGCATGCAAGAATCTAAGCATAGGCCTGACTAATATATTGTCTGAATTGGCAGATTCTGACACCCTGCCCTCCTCATAATTCACTTCACCTAGCTTTATCAGGAAACATTTTATGAAACAATTTCATCAATTTGGGAGCATGAACATGTTCTGAGCGAATCCATTCGTTGTGTTCCGGGCCGAAATCCAGCCATCTAACTAAGTAATATAATCGGCCTCTCCGCATCTTGGAATCAAGGATTTCAGTTATCTCGAAGTGAGGGGCCCCCTCCTTCATCAGTGGAGGAGGAACTGGAGGAGCTGGATGCCAAGCATTCGGCCCAGGATCTTTCTTCAGTAGGCTGAAATGAAACACAGGGTGTACAGAACTCAGTGATTTAGGCAGTTCCAGTTCAAAAGACACATCCGATATTTTACGTAACACTTTATAGGGTCCAACATATTTCCATCCCAGTTTTCTGCTGGGCTGCAACCCATGGATATTCTTGGTGGAGAGGTAGACAGAATCCCCGGGTTGGAGGTCCCAGCCTGCTGCTCGTCCTCGGTCAGCATATTTTTTATAATCCTCTTTTGCCTGGTCCAGTGCTTTGCCTATTAATGGCCAGGAGTCTTGGAGGCTAGACCACCAACTTTTAAAATCCGATGGGGAAGCACTGGGAACATTCTCAATGGTAGGCAATGGTTTCCCTTCAAACCCTCCTACCGCCATGAAGGGAGAGACTCCCGTGGAAGAGTGCACTGCGTTGTTGTAGCTATATTCTGCAAATGGCAATAACTCCACCCAATTGTCTTGGTGATAATTGGTGTAACATCTTAAAAACTGCTCCAAAATTTGATTAGTTCGTTCGGATTGGCCATCGGTTTCTGGGTGGTAACCCGAACTCAGGGCTGGTTCTATGTCCATCATTTTCAGAAGCTCCCGCCAGAAGCTGGCAACGAATTGACTGCCCCTGTCGGATACCACTCTCTTTGGAAAAGCGTGTAATTTTATCACGTGATTAAAGAAAGCTTTGGCCATCCCTTTGGCGGTGGGCAATTGTTTGAAGGGGGTGAAATGCGCTTGCTTTGAAAACGTGTCTACCACCACCCAAATAACCGTTTTCCCCTTGGAGGGGGGTAAATTGGTGATAAAGTCCATGGCTATGGCCTCCCAGGGGCGAGAAGGGGTGGGTAGCGGGTGCAACAGTCCAGGAATCTTCCCCCCCCCGCTTCTTGCACATTAAACAAGTTTGGCAAGCTGAGACGAAGTCGGAGACGTCTCAGCGCATGCGCGGCCACCAGAATTGACGCTGGATTAAATTAAGCGTTTTTAGGAATCCAAAATGTCCTGCTAGTTTAGACGAGTGGCAGGTCAACAATATCTCCTTACGTTTGACCCTTGGCACCACTAATTTATCTCCATGAAGCCAACACTGATCTTCTCTCTTGGAGCATTCCTCCAAAGCCTCTAATTCTTCTACCTCTTCGGGAGCATAATCCCCCCCCCCAATCACATTTCCCAATGTCCAATTGCGCCTTCTTAGCTTGGCTCCGAGTGACTACTGCCCCCCCTAATTGCTGGGGGGAGAACATGGAATCGAACACCTCCTCCTTGACACTCTCATGTTGGGGCAATCTGGACAGTGCGTCTGCCAAGGAGTTAGCCTTCCCAGGAAAATGCTTAAGCACAAAGTTAAACTTGGAGAAAAAATCAGCCCACCGCAGTTGTTTGGCGTTGAGGGATCTCTGAGTGCGCAGCGCCTCCAAATTTTTATGATCAGTCCATATTTCGAACGGGGTTTGCGCGCCCTCTAACCAATGCCGCCACGTAGTGAGCGCCAACCTAATGGCCGCTGCCTCTTTGTCCCAAACCGACCAATTCCTCTCCGTGTCGTTAAATTTTTTCGAAATGTAAGCCAGGGGGTGTAATTTCCCTTCCGGCCCGCTTTGCAATATAGCCCCCCCCATGGCTACATCAGACGCGTCTACATGGATTATGAATTCTTTGGTTTCATCAGGGTGTGCTAGGATGGGCTCAGAAGTAAAAAGAGTCTTTAAGGTTTCAAACGCCCTCTGACACTCCCCGTTCCAGGCAATCTTTTCACCTGGCTTCCCCGCTTCGGGCCCCCTCCCCTTAGTTTTTAGTAAGTCCGTTAAGGGGAGAGTCACCTTAGCAAAGTCTTTTATGAAAGTTCGGTAGAAGTTGCAAAATCCTAATAGGCTCTGCAATTGTTTTCTCGTTCGCGGAGCCTCCCATTGCACCACCGCCTCCACCTTAGCTGGGTCCATCTCCAGACCCTTCTGAGAAATGCGATAGCCCAGGAAGTCCACTGACTCACGATGGAATTCACCCCGGGCGCGCCACTTAAGCCAAACGGCATCACTAGGTACTCGAATTGTCCCAGGGGGGTATTAAAGGCAGTCTTGGATTCATCCCCCTCCCGGATGCGCACCCTGAAATAGGCATCTCGTAAATCCAGCTTGGTAAAAACCTTCCCCTTAGCGGCTTCCGCCAACAGGTCCTTTATTAAAGGGAGGGGGTAAGCGTTGGTAGTGGAGACCGCATTCAGTCCCCTATAGTCGGTGCATAATCGCAACCCCCCGTCCTTTTTCTTCCTGAACAGCACCGGCGCGGCAAAGGGGGACTTGGCTGGGCGGAAGAAGCCGCGCGCTAGATTTTTGTCCAGGAACTTTCGCAGCTCTTCCCGTTCTAAAGGGCTCATGGAGTACAGTTTCCCCTTCGGGAGTTTCTCCCCTGGGAGTAGCTCGATAGCACAGTCCGACAGTCGGTGGGGGGGTAGCTCATCCGCCTCGGTCTCGCTGAATACTTCCAACAAGTCTCTATACTCTTTGGGCACCAGGGTAGGGGTGAGGGCGAGCGCGGGGGCCGGGGGAGGAGTGATCGGTGGTCCGGGTCCCCACTCCAGGTCCCATCTGTGCGTGAGGCAGCGTTCGTCTACCCAAGAGATCTTCCCTTCGCTCCATTTAATATAGGGGTCGTGCGCACTGAGCCAGGGACTTCCCAACACCATAGGGAACTGGGCATTTGGGGTGATGACAAAAGCTCGCTTCTCCCAATGTTCCCCCGTCCCCACAATCAGGCTCTCAGTCTCTGCTATGCACTCCTCCTTCATCTCGGACCCATCCATTTGAGTAAACTTTAGAGGTTCCACCAGTGGGGTAACCTTTGGTCCTAACCCCTCCACTACTAATGGGCTAATCAAGTCCCGCGCACACCCAGAGTCAATTAATGCGCGGACCCTCATGTGGGTACCTGATCCAGGGGTCACCACAGTCACTACCATATACAATAGGGGGCCAGGGATGCTCACCGGAGATGGCGCTTCTTGGCGGGGGACCTGCAGTTCTGCGCCGCTCACTGCAGGTCGTTGGAGTTTCCCGACATCTGCGTCTCCATCAGCTCCAGCTCCCCCTGATCACTGGTAGCCCCCTCCAGCTGCAACGCCCGGGGTTTAATCGGTGTTTTCCCCTGGCTAGGGGTGCTCCCTGTTACCGGCGTCGAGGTCTTCGGGCCTCTCCCTCCCCCTCTCGGGCAGGCTGAGGCGAAGTGGCCACTCTCCCCACATTTCATGCACAGCCCTTGCCGGAACCGGGCATCTCGGACGTCTTGCACGCTGGGCCGTGGCTTCGCTCTCGGGGCTGCTTTGCTGGCCGCCGTAGCCGAGGATCCCATTTTGATCAAGGTGAACCTTTCTTCCATGTCGGTCGCGGCTCTCATCCAGGTGGCCAACGTGCCCGGGCGGCCCCCCAGCAGCACGGTCTCGTAGATCTCCGGGTTAAGGCCCTCCCAGTACTTTTCCATGAAGAGCTCCTCCGGCCAGCCGTGGATCTTGGCCGCGATGCGCCGAAACTTATCGGTGTAATCCCTCACCGTCGATCTCCCCTGGAACAGCTTCCGCAGTTGATTACGGGCCTTTTCCTCACCCAGGGGGTCTTCAAACTGATGACGGAGGGCCCACATGAAGTTGTTCAATGAACGCAGCTCAGGTCCTGGGGAGTCGTGCAGGCTCACGTACCAATCGCTGGCGGTGTCTTTCAGCTTGGAACCGATGTAACCAATTCGTTCTCTCTCGGTGGGATAGAGGTGGCCCCAGCTGTCCAGGAACCTCTCTATCTCCAACATGAAAAAACGCAGCTTCTCCGGGTCCCCATCGAAAGTAGTCGTCAGAGGGTCGGAGGGGGCTGGGCGGACGGCTGGGGCGACCGGGACCGGGGCGGGTGCTGGGGCGGGCCCCGGCACCGGGACCGGGACAACCGGCGGGACTGGCTGTGCCGGCAAAGCGGGCACCTGAGGCTGAATCGGGACCCCTCCGGGCGCCGCTGGCGGTTGCTGAACTCCTATCCCCTGACCGGGGAGAGCTCCTTGCACTACCCTCATAGCATCTCGAAACTGGTGCTGGAGATCGAGGGCCAATTCGCGTAGTTCTGCGGTGAGTTGGAGTCGCAACTCTCCCATCATCTGATCCAAGTGGGGCATCTGCTCCTCTCGGTACGGATCGGGCCCATACGGACCTGTCCTCTCTCCTTCGAACGGCGGGCGACGCGGCTCTCCATGGTAGATCGGCTCGCAGTCGTCTCCCAGGTAGCTCGGTCTCCCTCGATCGAGCGGGTCTCCAGCGAACGAAACCCGTGCCCCTTTCCGATCGTGCACCCACGAATCCACGGTCCGACGACCGAAATGGCTCCAGGCGTACTTGGGGGTCACGCTCTGATGAGGAGGTAGGCGCGGGAGGTAGTGAGCCCCCTGACTCGTAGTCACCGGCACTTCAGTGCCTCCTCCGCCGCCACCACCACCGTTCCCCTGGTCCTTCGGGGTAACGGGAACATCTTCGGGGGTAGGGTTGATGGGGACCGTGTCGTCGTCTGACATGGTCAGGAACGGCTAAGTCCCAGTCAGAGATCTCTGACAATCTGTGAGAGTTCTGCGCAAAGTAGTCAAGGATCAGATCTTGGTTGGTTAACCACAGTTCTTTATTCCCAATTTCCACATTAGTACAGCATCTCGGGTTATTGTCAGAGATGAGACAAATTATACAAGCGGGTCTATTATACCATTCCAAGGAGTTTGAATTACCCATAGATAGCCAATCCCCTTAAGGGAAAATTGGCGGGCTAAAAGGTATCCTGACCGTTTGGTTCTCACAGGAAAAAAGTGAGGTGTTAAGCAGTAAATTTCCTCTCCCAAACCAGCCCCTCAGATGTTTCGAGTTCCCATAACAATCAATGGCTCCAAGGTTCTTTGCATGTGATAAGAGATGAGAGGCATCCTCCCTTGAAGTTCCTGCCGGAGCAGCTGGAATGCGGAGGCAGGGATGTGAGGACTCCTTGTTCTCGCAAATCATTGTTGTCACCCTCCCGGCCTGGACAGGCATAATACATCATGGTTACATAGACCCCAATACATGATAGATACATAGGATAGTGAAAGGCATGCATGCAAGAATCTAAGCATAGGCCTGACTAATATATTGTCTGAATTGGCAGATTCTGACAATTGTAAATTGTAATAGTTTGTTATAAAAATAGACTTTCGGCGTTACTCCCGAGGAATCCCACTGAGCTTCATTCTGGGGCACCTTTTTCCTCTAGCTGTATAGAAGGTGGCTTCATTTCATTGTACATCAACTCAACCATATAAAAGTATAATATATCAAATGTAAGAACAATAATATTGAATGCAAGACATACATTCATCAGATTTTGAAGTTTTTAGTACAAGAAGTGATAACTGACACTGTATTGATCTCTTTGTAAAACCTAGAAATATCTTCATTATCACTGACACTATATTGATATCACTTTGTAAAACCTAGAAATATCACTTTCATCTAACCAAGAGATCACAGAAGATTAATGAATGAATACTATACAAGAAATAGGTTTGATTGTAAATTGTGATAGTTTGTTTCAAAAAATGACTTTCGGCGTTACTCCCGAGGAATTCCACTGAGTGGCAGTATGGGGCACCTTTTTCTCAAGATATAGAGAAGGTGGCTTCATTTCATTGTTAATGAACTCAACCATACAAAAGCATGATATATCAACTGTAAGAGCAATAATATTGAATGCAACACATATATACATTATATTTTGAAGTTGGTTATACAACGAGTGATAACTGACATTGTATTGATAGCTCTTTGTAAAACCTAGAAATATCACTGTCATGTAACCAAAAGATCATAGAAAAGATTAATCAAGGAATACAATACAAGAAATAGATTGGATTGTAAACTGTAATCGTTTGTTTCAAAAAATGACTTTCGGCGTTACTCCCGAGGAATTCCACTGAGTGGCAGTATGGGGCACCTTTTTCCTCTAGCTATATAGAAGGTGGCTTCATTTCATTGTATATGTACTCAACCATACAAAAGCATGATATATCAAATGTAAGAGCAATAATATTGAATGAAACACATATATACATCATATTTTGAAGTTGGTTGTACAACGAGTGATAACTGAGATTGTATTGGTATCTCTTTGTAAAACTTAGAAATATCACTGTCATCTAACCAACAGATCATAGAAAAGAGTAATCAATCAATACAATACAAGAAATAGATTGGATTGTAAACTGTAATAATTTGTTTCAAAAAATGACTTTCGGCGTTACTCCCGAGGAATCCCACTGAGTGGCAGTATGGGACACCTTTTTCCTCTAGCTTTATAGAAGGTGGCTTCATTTCATTGTATATGAACTCAACCATACAAAAGCATGATTTATCGACTGTAAGAGCAATAATATTGAATGCAACACATATATACATCATATTTTGAAGTTGGTTGTACAACGAGTGATAACTGACATTGTATTGATATCTCTTTGTAAAACCTACAAATATCACTGTCATCTAACCAACAGATCATAGAAAAGAGCAATCAATGAATACAATACAAGAAATAGTTTAGATTGTAAATTGTAATAGTTTGTTAGTAAAAATAACTTTCGGCGTTACTCCCGAGGAATTCAACTGAGTGGTAGTATGGGGCACCTTTTTCCTCTAGCTATATAGAAGGTGGCTTCATTTCATTGTATATGTACTAAACCATATAAAAGCATGATATATAAAGTGTAAGAGCAATAACATTGAATGCAAGACATACATTCATCAGAGTTTGAAGTTTGTCGTACAAGGAGTGATAACTGACAGTGTATTGATATCACTTTTAAAAGCTAGAATATCACTGTCATGTAACCAACTGATCATGGAAAAGAGTAATCAATGAATACAATACAGGAAATAGATTGGATTGTAAATTGTAATAGTTTCTTACAAAAAATGAATTTTGGCGTTACTCCCGAGGAATCCCACTGAGCGGCATTCTGGGGCACCTATTTCCTCTAGCTGTATAGAAGGTGGCTTCATTTCATTGTATATGAACTCAACCATACAAAAGAATGATATATCAACTGTAAGAGCAATAATATTGAATGCAACACATATATACATCATATTTTGAAGTTGGTTGTACAACGAGTGATAACTGACATTGTATTGATAGCTCTTTGTAAAACCTAGAAATATCACTGTCATCTAACAAACAGATCATAGAAAAGAGCAATCAATGAATACAATACAAGAAATAGATTAGGTCGTAAATTGTAATAGTTTGTTATAACAAATGACTTTCGGCGTTTCTCCCGAGGAATTCCACTGAGTGGCAGTATGGGGCACCTTTTTCTCAAGATATAGAGAAGGTGGCTTCATTTCATTGTTAATGAACTCAACCATAGAAAAGCATAATATATCAACTGTAAGAGCAATAATATTGAATGCAACACATATATACATCATATTTTGAAGTTGGTTGTACAACAAGTGATAACTGATATTGTATTGGTATCTTTTTGTAAAACCTAGAAATATCACTGTCATCTAACTAACAGATCATAGAAAAGAGCATTCAATGAATACAATACAAGAAATAGATTGGATTGTAAATTGTAATAGTTTCTTACAAAAAATGAATTTTGGCGTTGCTCCCGAGGAATCCCACTGAGCGGCATTCTGGGGCACCTCTTTCCTCTAGCTGTATAGAAGGTGGCTTAATTTCATTGTATATGAACTCAACCATACAAAAGAATGATATATCAACTGTAAGAGCAATAATATTGAATGCAACACATATATACATCATATTTTGAAGTTGGTTACAACGAGTGATAACTGACATTGTAATGATAGCTCTTTGTAAAACCTAGAAATATCACTGTCATCTAACCAACAGATCATAGAAAAGAGCAATCAATGAATACAATACAAGAAATAGATTAGGTCGTAAATTGTACTAGTTTGTTATAACAAATGACTTTCGGCGTTACTCCCGAGGAATTCCACTGAGTGGCAGTATGGGGCACCTTTTTCTCAAGATATAGAGAAGGTGGCTTCATTTCATCGTTAATGAACTCAACCATAGAAAAGCATAATATATCAACTGTAAGAGCAATAATATTGAACGCAACACATATATACATCATATTTTGAAGTTGGTTGTACAACAAGTGATAATTGTATTGGTATCTTTTTGTAAAACCTAGAAATTTCACTGTCATCTAACTAACAGATCATAGAAAAGAGTAATCAATGAATACAATACAAGAAATAGATTGGATTGTAAATTGTAATAGTTTGTTACAAAAAATGACTTTCGGCGTTACTCCCGAGGAATCCCACTGAGCGGCATTCTGGGGCACCTCTTTCCTCTAGCTGTATAGAACGTGGCTTCATTTCATTGTATATGAACTCAACCATACAAAAGAATGATATATCAACTGTAAGAGCAATAATATTGAATGCAACACATATATACTTCATATTTTGAAGTTGGTTCTACAACGAGTGATAACTGACATTGTATTGATAGCTCTTTGTAAAACCTAGAAATATCACTGTCATCTAACCAACAGATCATAGAAAAGAGCAATCAATGAATACAATACAAGAAATAGATTAGATCGTAAATTGTACTAGTTTTGTTACAAAAAATGACTTTCGGCGTTACTCCCGAGGAATTCCAGTGTGTGGCAGTATGGGGCAGCTTTTTCTCAAGATATAGAGAAGATGGCTTCATTTCATTGTTAAGGAACTCAAGCATACAAAAGCATGATAAATCAACTGTAAGAGCAATAATATTGAATGCAAAACATATATACATCATATTTTGAAGTTGGTTGTACAACGAGTGATAACTGACATTGTATTGATATCTCTTTGTAAAACCTAGAAATATCACGGTCATCTAACCAACAGATCATAGAAAAGGGCAATCAATGAATACAATACAAGAAATAGATTGGATTGTAAATTGTAATAGTTTGTTATAAAAATAGACTTTCGGCGTTACTCCCAAGGAATCCCACTGAGCTTCATTCTGGGGCACCTTTTTCCTCTAGCTGTATAGAAGATGGCTTAATTTCATTGTAAATCAACTCAACCATATAAAAGTATGATATATCAAATGTAAGAACAATAATATTGAATGCAAGACATACATTCATCAGATTTTGAAGTTTTTAGTACAAGAAGTGATAACTGACACTGTATTGATCTCTTTGTAAAACCTAGAAATATCTTGATTATCACTGACACTATATTGATATCACTTTGTAAAACCTAGAAATATGACTTTCATCTAACCAAGAGATCACAGAAGATTAATGAATGAATACTATACAAGAAATAGGTTTGATTGTAAATTGTGATAGTTTGTTTCAAAAAATGACTTTTGGCGTTACTCCCGAGGAATTCCACTGAGTGGCAGTATGGGGCACCTTTTTCTCAAGATATAGAGAAGGTGGCTTCATTTCATTGTTAATGAACTCAACCATACCAAAGCATGATATATCAACTGTAAGAGCAATAATATTGAATGCAACACATATATACATCATATTTTGAAGTTGGTTGTACAACGAGTGATAACTGACATTGTATTGATAGCTCTTTGTAAAACCTAGAAATATCACTGTCATGTAACCAAAAGATCATAGAAAAGAGTAATCAAGGAATACAATACAAGAAATAGATTGGATTGTAAACTGTAATAGTTTGTTTGAAAAAATGACTTTCGGCGTTACTCCCGAGGAATCCCACTGAGTGGCAGTATGGGGCACCTTTTTCCTCTAGCTATATAGAAGGTGGCTTCGTTTCATTATGTACTCAACCATATAAAAGCATGATATATCAACTGCAAGAGCAAGAACATTGAATGAAAGACATATATTCATCAGATTTTGAAGTTGGTTGAACAAGGAGTGATAACTTACAGTGTATTGATATCTCTTTGTAAAACCTAGAAATATCACAGTCATGCAACCAACAGATCATAGAAAAGAGTAATCAATGAATAAAATAAGGAAATACATTGGATTGTAAATTGTAATAGTTTGTTACAAAAAATGAATTTCGGCGTTACTCCAGAGGAATTCTACTGAGTGGCAGTATGGGGCACCTGTTTCCTCTAGCTATATAGAAGGTGGCTTCATTTCATTGTATATGAACTCAACCATACAAAAGCATGATTTATCAACTGTAAGAGCAATAACATTGAATGCAAGACATACATTCATCAGAGTTTAAGTTTGTCGTACAAGGAGTGATAACTGACAGTGTATTGATATCACTTTTAAAAGCTAGAATATCACTGTCATGTAACCAACTGACCATGGAAAAGAGTAATTAATGAATACAATACAAGAAATAGATTGGATTGTAAATTGTAATAGTTTCTTACAAAAAATGAATTTTGGCGTTACTCCCGAGGAATCCCACTGAGTGGCAGTATGGGGCACCTTTTTCTCAAGATATAGAGAAGGTGGCTTCATTTCATTGTTAATGAACTCAACCATAGAAAAGTATAATATTGTGAGAGTTCTGCGCAATGTAGTCAAGGATCAGATCTTGGTTGGTAAACCAGAGTTCTTTATTTCCAATCTCTACATTAGTACAACTTCTCGGATTATTGTCAGAGATGAGACAGATAATACAAGAAGGTCTATTATACCTTTCCAAAGAGTTTGAATTACCCATAGGTAGCCAATCACTATAGGAGAAAAACGGCGGGCAAACAGGGCTCTGACCGTTTGGTTCCCACAGGAAAGAACGTGAGGTGTTAAGCAGTAAATTTCCTTCCCAACCAGACCCTTCAGATGTTACCAGTTCACATAGCAATCCATGGCCTCAAGGCTTTTGCATGTGATAAGAGATGAGACGCATCCTCCCTTGATGTTCCGGCCGGGGCTGATGGAATGTGGAGGCAAATGGTGTGAGAGGCCCCATTGTTCCCACACAGTGCAGGTGTCACCCTCCCGCCTTGGCAGTTACAATAACCCCGGCCTGGTCAGGCACTACAATATGGCAATTACAAGCATACATACAGAGCAACAGATAAGCATACAGAGGAAGGAGAAATAACCAGAGGAATTACTAAATACTATGTCTGAATTGGCAGATTCTGACACACTGGCCCCTTGATAAACACCTCTACCCGGGCTTGTCAGGAGACTTTTTATGGAAAGCCCTAATTAATTTAGGGGCGTGAACATGTTCAGAACGAACCCACTCATTGTGCTCCGGGCCAAAGTCAAGCCATCTAACTAGATAATATAAGCGGCCCCTACGCATTTTAGAATCAAGAATATCAGATATTTCAAAATGGGGTGCCTCCCCCTTCATCAGTGGAGGAGGTACCGGAGGAACTGGATGCCACGCATTCGGCCCAGGATCCTTCTTCAGCAGGCTGAAATGAAAAACAGGGTGCACAGAACTCAGTGATTTAGGCAGTTCTAGTTCAAAAGATACATCTGAAATTTTACGCAACACTTTATATGGGCCTACGTATTTCCATCCCAATTTCCTGCTAGGTTGCAAGCCGTGTATGTTTTTTGTGGAAAGATAGACAGAGTCCCCAGGCTGGAGATCCCAACCTACAGCCCGACCACGATCCGCATATTTCTTGTAGTCCGCTTTGGCTTGGTCTAAAGTCTTAGCTATAAGAGGCCACGATTCTTGTAAGGTCGCCCACCATCGTTTAAAATCCGTAGGAGAAGCATCGGAAGCGTCGTCAATTGTGGGCAGAGGTTTCCCCTCGAAGCCACCTACGGCCATGAAAGGGGAGACGCCAGTCGAGGAGTGCACCGCATTATTGTAGCTATATTCTGCAAACGGCAGTAAGTCCACCCAATTGTCTTGGTGGTAATTGGTGTAGCACCTCAAGAATTGTTCCAAGATCTGATTAGTTCATTCGGACTGTCCATCAGTTTCTGGGTGGTAACCCGAACTTAAAGCGGGCTCTATGTCCATAAGCTTCAAAAGCTCCCGCCAGAAGTTGGCAACGAACTGGCTACCCCTATCGGATACCACCCGCTTGGGAAAAGCATGTAATTTAATCACCTGGTTGAAGAAAGCCTTAGCCATCCCTTTTGCCGTTGGCAGTTGCTTGAAAGGGGTGAAGTGAGCCTGCTTAGAGAACGTGTCTACCACCACCCAAATTACTGTTTTCCCCTTTGAAGGCGGTAGGTTAGTAATAAAGTCCATGGCTATCGCTTCCCAAGGCCGAGAAGGGGTAGGGAGGGGGTGCAGGAGCCCCGGGACTTCCCCCCCTCTTTTTACACATCAAACAGGTCTGACAAGCAGAGACGAAATCTGAGACATCCCGGCGCATGCGCGACCACCAAAACTGACGTTGAATTAAGTTGAGCGTTTTCAGGAACCCAAAGTGTCCAGCTAGTTTGGAAGAGTGGCAGGCCAATAAAATGTCTTTTCGCCTAGTTCTAGGCACCACCAATTTGTCTCCATGGTACCAACACTGATTCTCACCCAGGGAGCACTCAGTCACAGTTTCTAACTCTTCGATCTCTTCAGGCGAATATTCCCCTCCCCAAGCACACGACTCCACTTCCACTTTCGCTCGTTTGCTTTGGCTCCTGGTGGTTACTGCCCCTCCCAACTGCTGGGGGAAAAACATGGAGTCGAACACCTCTTCTTTTATGCTCTCGTTTTGGGGCAAGCGGGAAAGTGCGTCTGCTAAAGAATTGGCCTTTCCAGGGAAATGTTTCAACACAAAGTTAAATTTTGAGAAGAAATCCGCCCATCGGAGCTGTTTCGCATTCAGAGATCTCTGAGTGCGCAATGCTTCAAGATTTTTATGATCAGTCCAAATTTCAAACGGGGTTTGCGCTCCCTCTAGCCAATGCCGCCAGGTGGTGAGGGCGAATCGGATGGCTGCGGCTTCTTTATCCCAAACTGACCAATTTCTTTCCGTCTCATTAAATTTTTTGGAAATATACGCGAGGGGGTGCAGTTCTCCGTCTGATCCCCTCTGCAAAATGGCCCCCCCATAGCCACATCGGACGCATCTACATGGACTATAAATTCCTTAGTCTCGTCCGGGTGAGCCAAAATGGGCTCAGAGGTAAAAAGGGTTTTGAGGGTTTCGAACGCCTTCTGGCAGTCCCCATTCCAGGCAATTCTCTCCCCAGGCTTCCCCGCCTCCGAACCCCTCCCCTTAGTTTTCAGCAAGTCTGTCAGGGGAAGTGTGACTGTGGCAAAGTCTTTTATGAAGGTCCGATAGAAGTTACAAAATCCTAATAGACTTTGGAGCTGCTTCCTCGTTCGGGGGGCTTCCCACTGGACCACCGCCTCCACTTTCGCAGGATCCATCTCTAAACCCCTCTGCGATATGCGATATCCCAGGAAGTCCACAGACTCGCGATTGAACTCGCATTTAGACAGCTTGGCATACAACTGATTTTTCAACAGGGTAGATAGGACTTCCCGGACCAGTTTTACGTGCTCTTTCTTATCAGTAGAGTAGATCAAGATATCATCTAAGTAACATAACACCCCCTTGAATAAATGCTTAGGCAACACTTCATTTATCAAACTCATAAAGACCCCCGGAGCGCCACTCAAACCGAACGGCATCACCAGGTATTCAAACTGTCCCAAAGGTGTGTTGAACGCGGTCTTGAATTCATCCCCCTCCTTTATGCGCACCCGGAAGTAAGCGTCCCGGAGATCCAGCTTAGTGAACACTTTTCCCTTGGCCGCCTCCGTTAGCAAGTCTTTTATTAAGGGGAGGGGGTAGGCGTTGGAAGCGGAGACCGCGTTCAATCCTCTGTAGTCTGTGCATAAGCGCAAGCCCCCGTCTTTCTTTTTCCGGAACAAAACGGGGGCAGCAAAGGGGGATTTAGCAGGGCGGATGAACCCACGCTCCAAGTTCTTGTCTAGGAACTTCCTCAGCTCCTCCCGCTCTAGAGGGCTCATGGAGTAAAGCTTTCCTTTGGGAAGTTTCTCGCCCGGGATCAGTTCTATGGCACAGTCCGACAGTCTGTGGGGGGGCAGCTCGTCTGCCTCGGTCTCGCTGAAGACCTCCATCAGGTCCCTATATTCCCTAGGGTCATCGGAGGGTGCGAGGGCGAGGGCGGCCGTCTGGAGGGGTAGTGGGGGTCCCGGTCCCCAGTCTGGGTCCCACTTGTGAATCTGGCACTTGTCGTCCACCCAGGAGATTTTCCCCTCACTCCACTTGATGTAGGGGTCGTGCGCGCTCAGCCAGGGACTCCCCAACACCATGGGGAATTGGGTATTAGGGGTGATGATGAAAGCTCACTTCTCCCAATGCTCCCCCGTCCCCACAATCAAACCCTCAGTCTCAGCCACGCATGCTTCTTTCATTTCCGAGCCATCCATTTGCGTGAACTTGAGCGGCTCGCTCAACGGGGTGACTTTCGGTCCCAACCCTTCCACCACTAAAGGGCTAATTAAGTCCCGAGCACACCCAGAGTCAATTAGGGCACGGACCCGGACGTGGGTTCCCGTCCCCGGGGTCATTACAGTCACTACCATATATAACAAGGGGCCAGGGATGCTCACCGGAGATGGCGCATCTTGGCGGGGGACCTGCAGTTCTGCGCCGCTCACTGCAGGCCGTTGGAGTTTCCCGACATCTGCGCTTCCGTCAGTTCCAGCTCTCCTTGCTCGCTCGCTGCTCCTTTCAGCTGCAACGCCCGGGGTTTGAACGGTGGTTTCCCTCTGCTAGGAGTGCTCCCGGCCACTGGGGTGGAGGTCTTCGGGCCTTTTCCTCCTCCTCTGGGGCACGCCGAGGCGAAGTGGCCGCTCTCCCCGCATCTCATGCAAAGCCCCTGCCTAAAGCGGGCGTCTCAGATGTCTTGCACGTTGGGCTTCGGTTTCGCCCTCGGCATCGCCTTTCCTGCAGCTGTAGCAGACATTCCCATTTTTATGAGGGTGAAACGCTCTTCCACATCTGCGGCTGCCCTCATCCAGGTGGCCAGCGTCCCCGGCCGACCCCCTAGTAAAACAGCCTCGTACACCTCGGGGTTGAGACCCTCGCGGTACTTTTCTATGAAGAGGTCTTGGGGCCAGCCGTGGATCTTGGCAGTGATGCGCCGGAACTTGTCGGTGTAGTCCCTCACTGTGGACCTCCCCTGGGTCAGCTTCCGCAGTTGGTTCCGGGCTTTTTCTTCCCCCAGGGGGTCCTCGTATTGGTGGCGGAGGGCCCACATAAAGTTGTTCAGCGAATGCAGCTCAGGGCCGGGGGCATCGTGCAGGCTCACATACCAATCGCTGGTGGTGTCCTTCAGCTTGGACCCTATGTAGCCAATTCGCTCCCTCTCGGTGGGGTAGAGATGTCCCCAGCTGTCTAGGAACCGCTTGATCTCCAGCAGGAAAAACCGTAACTTCTCGGGGTCCCCATCGAAAGTAGCCATCAACGGGTCGGCAGGGGCCGGGCGAACGATCGGCCCTGCTGGTGCTGGGACGGGTGCGGGAACGGGGGCCGGCACCTGCGGAGGGATGACTGGGGGAGGTTGCTGCGGTGGCCTCGGCTGCACGGGTAGCACTTGAGCCGGAACTCCTCCGGGAGGCACCGCCAGCTGCTGGACTCCTGTCGCGGGGGCTGGTAGGGCCTCTTGCATAGCCCTCATGGCGTCCCGAAACTGATACTGGAGATCGAGGGCCAGCTCTCGCAGTTCGGTGGTAAGCTGGAACCGCAAATCTCCCATCATCCGGTCGAGGGATTGCATCTGGTCTCGGTACAGATTGGGCCCATATGGCCCGGTCCTCTCTCCTTCCATGGACGGGCGACGCGGATCTCCTCCGTAGATCGGCTCGCGGTCGTCTCCCAGGTAGCTCGGCCTCCCACGGTCGAGTTGATCGCCCGGGAATGAAACCCGTGCCCCTTTCCGATCGTGCACCCAGGAATCTACGGTCCCACGACCGAACTGACTCCAGGCGTACTTCGGGGTCACGCTCTGAAGAGGAGGTAGGCACGGGATGTAGTGAGCCCCCTGAATCGTAGTCACCGGTACTTCGGGCTCCCCTCCGCCACCTCCACCACCGTTCCCCTGGTCCACCGGGGTGGTTGGGGTATCTTTGGGGGTAGTAGGGATGGGGACCGTGCCGTCGTCTGACATGGTCAGGAACGGCTAAGTCCCAGTCACAGATCTCTGACAATCTGTGAGAGTTCTGCGCAAAGTAGTCAAGGATCAGATCTTGGTTGGTAAACCAGAGTTCTTTATTTCCAATCTCTACATTAGTACAACTTCTCGGATTATTGTCAGAGATGAGACAGATAATACAGGAAGGTCTATTATACCTTTCCAAAGAGTTTGAATTACCCATAGGTAGCCAATCACTATAGGAGAAAAACGGCGGGCAAACAGGGCTCTGACCGTTTGGTTCCCACAGGAAAGAACGTGAGGTGTTAAGCAGTAAATTTCCTTCCCAACCAGACCCTTCAGATGTTACCAGTTCACATAACAATCCATGGCCTCAAGGCTTTTGCAGGTGATAAGAGATGAGACGCATCCTCCCTTGATGTTCCGGCCGGCGCTGATGGAATGTGGAGGCAAATCGTGTGAGAGGCCCCATTGTTCCCACACAGTGCAGGTGTCACCCTCCCGCCTTGGCAGTTACAATAACCCCGGCCTGGTCAGGCACTACAATATGGCAATTACAAGCATACATACAGAGCAACAGATAAGCATACAGAGGAAGGAGAAATAACCAGAGGAATTACTAAATACTATGTCTGAATTGGCATATTCTGACAAACATATCAACTTTAAGAGCAATAATATTGAACGCAACACATATAAGTTGGTTGTACAACGAGTGATAACTGACATTGTATTGATAGCTCTTTGTAAAACCTAGAAATATCACTGTCATGTAAATAACAGATCATGGAGAAGAGTAATCAAGGAATAAAATACAAGAAATACATTGGATTGCAAACTGTACTAGTTTGTTACAAAAAATGACTTTCGGTGTTACTCCCGAGGAATTCCACTGAGTGGCAGTATGGGGCACCTTTTTCTCAAGATATAGAGAAGGTGGCTTCATTTCATTGTTAATGAACTCAACCATACAAAAGCATGATATATCAACTGTAAGAGCAATAATATTGAATGCAACACATATATACATCATATTTTGAAGTTGGTTGTACAACGAGTGATAACTGACATTGTATTGATATCGCTTTGTAAAACCCAGAAATATCACTGTCATCTAACCAACAGATCATAAAAAAGAGCAATCAATGAATACAATACAAGAAATAGATTATATTGTAAATTGTAATAGTTTGTTATAACAAATGACTTTCGGCGTGACTCCCGAGGAATCCCACTGAGCGTCATTCTGGGGTAGCTTTTTCCTCTAGCTGTATAGAAGGTGGCTTCATTTCATTATAAATGAACTCAACCATATAAAAGCATGATATATCAACTGTAAGAGCAATAACATTGAATTGAAGACATACATTCATCAGATTTTGAAGTTGGTTGAACAAGGAGTGATAACTGACACTGTATTGCTATCTCTTTGTAAAACCAGAAATATCACAGTCATGTAACCAACAGATCATAGAAAAGAGTAATCAATGAATACAATACAAGAAATAGATTGGATTGTAAATTGTTATAGTTTGTCACAAAAAATGACTTTCGGCGTTACTCTTGAGGAATTCAACTGAGTGGCAGTATGGCGCACCTTTTTCCTCTAGCTATATAGAAGGTGGCTTCATTTCATTGTATATCTACTAAACTATATAAAAGCATGATATATTAACTGTAAGAGCAATAACATTGAATGCAAGACATACATTCATCAGAGTTTGAAGTTTGTAGTACAAGGAGTGATAACTGACAGTGTATTGATATCACTTTTAAAACCTAGAATATCACTGTCATCTAACCAACAGATTATAGAAAAGAGTAATCAATCAATACAATACAAGAAATACATTGGATTGTAAATTGTAATACTTTGTTACAAAAAATGACTTTCGGCGTTACTCCTGAGGAATCCCACTGAGCGGCATTCTGGGGTACCTTTTTCCTCTAGCTGTATAGGAGCTGGCTTCATTTCATTAAATATGAAATCAACCATACAAAAGCATGATATATCAACTGTAAGAGCAATAACATTGAATGAAACACATATATACATCATATTTTGAAGTTGGTTGTACAACGAGTGATAACTGACAGTGTATTGATATCTCTTTGTAAAACCTAGAAATATCACTGTCATCTAACCAACAGATCATAGAAAAGAGTAATCAATGAATACAATACAAGAAATACATTGGATTGTTAATTGTAATACTTTGTTACAAAAAATGACTTTCGGCGTTACTCCCGAGGACTTCCACTGAGTGGTAGTATGGGGCACCTTTTTCTCAAGATATAGAGAAGGAGGCTTCATTTCATTGTATATGAACTCAACCATACAAAAGCATGATATATCAACTGTAAGAGCAATAATATTGAATGCAACACATATATACATCATATTTTGAAGTTGGTTGTACAACGAGTGATAACTGACATTGTATTGATATCGCTTTGTAAAACCCAGAAATATCACTGTCATCTAACCAACAGATCATAAAAAAGAGCAATCAATGAATACAATACAAGAAATAGATTATATTGTAAATTGTAATAGTTTGTTATAACAAATGACTTTCGGCGTGACTCCCGAGGAATCCCACTGAGCGTCATTCTGGGGTAGCTTTTTCCTCTAGCTGTATAGAAGGTGGCTTCATTTCATTATAAATGAACTCAACCATATAAAAGCATGATATATCAACTGTAAGAGCAATAACATTGAATTGAAGACATACATTCATCAGATTTTGAAGTTGGTTGAACAAGGAGTGATAACTGACACTGTATTGCTATCTCTTTGTAAAACCAGAAATATCACAGTCATGTAACCAACAGATCATAGAAAAGAGTAATCAATGAATACAATACAAGAAATAGATTGGATTGTAAATTGTTATAGTTTGTCACAAAAAATGACTTTCGGCGTTACTCTTGAGGAATTCAACTGAGTGGCAGTATGGCGCACCTTTTTCCTCTAGCTATATAGAAGGTGGCTTCATTTCATTGTATATCTACTAAACTATATAAAAGCATGATATATTAACTGTAAGAGCAATAACATTGAATGCAAGACATACATTCATCAGAGTTTGAAGTTTGTAGTACAAGGAGTGATAACTGACAGTGTATTGATATCACTTTTAAAACCTAGAATATCACTGTCATCTAACCAACAGATTATAGAAAAGAGTAATCAATCAATACAATACAAGAAATACATTGGATTGTAAATTGTAATACTTTGTTACAAAAAATGACTTTCGGCGTTACTCCCGAGGAATCCCACTGAGCGGCATTCTGGGGTACCTTTTTCCTCTAGCTGTATAGGAGCTGGCTTCATTTCATTAAATATGAAATCAACCATACAAAAGCATGATATATCAACTGTAAGAGCAATAACATTGAATGAAACACATATATACATCATATTTTGAAGTTGGTTGTACAATGAGTGATAACTGACAGTGTATTGATATCTCTTTGTAAAACCTAGAAATATCACTGTCATCTAACCAACAGATCATAGAAAAGAGTAATCAATGAATACAATACAAGAAATACATTGGATTGTTAATTGTAATACTTTGTTACAAAAAATGACTTTCGGCGTTACTCCCGAGGACTTCCACTGAGTGGTAGTATGGGGCACCTTTTTCTCAAGATATAGAGAAGGTGGCTTCATTTCATTGTATATGAACTCAACCATACAAAAGCATGATATATCAACTGTAAGAGCAATAATATTGAATGCAACACATATTTACATCATATTTTGAAGTTGGTTGTACAACGAGTGATAACTGACGTTGTATTGATATCTCTATGTAAAACCTAGAAATACCACAGTCATCTAACCAACAGATCATAGAAAAGAGTAATCAATGAATACAATACAAGAAATTCATTGGATTGTAAATTGAAATAGTTTGTTACAAAAAATGACTTTCGGCGTTACTCCCGAGGAATCCCACTGAGTGGCAGTATGTGGCACCTTTTTCCTCTACAAGAAATAGATTGTATTGTAAATTGTAATCGTTTGTTAAAAAAAATGACTTTCGGCGTTACTCCCGAGGAATCCCACTGAGCGGCATTCTGGGGCACCACCTTCGTCTAGATTTATAGGAGCTTGCTTCATTTCATTGTATATGAAATCAACCATACAAAAGCATGATATATCAACTGTAAGAGCAATAACATTGAATGAAACACATATATACATCGTATTTTGAAGTTGGTTGTACAACGAGTGATAACTGACATTGTATTGATATCTCTTTGTAAAACCTAGAAATATCACTGTCATCTAACCAACAGATCATAGAAAAGAGTAATCAATGAATACCGTAGAAGAAATACATTGGATTGTAAATTGTAATATTTTGTTACAAAAAATGACTTTCATCGTTACACCCGAGGAATTCCACTGAGTGGTAGTATGGGGCACCTTTTTCTCAAGATATAGAGAAGGTGGCTTCATTTCACTGTATATGAACCCAACGATACAAAACCATGATATATCGACTGTAAGAGCAATAATTTTGAATGCAACACATATATACATCATATTTTGAAGTTGGTTGTACAACGAGTGATAACTGACATTGTATTGATATCTCTTTGTAAAACCATAAAAATATGGTTGAGTGGCATTTTGGGGTACCTTTTTCCTCTAGCTGTATAGAAGGTGGCTTTATTTCATTGTTTATGAACTCAAACATATATAATGATGATATATCAACTGTAAGAGCAATAACATTGAATGCAACATATCAGATTTTGAAGATGGTTGTACAAGGAGTGATAACTTACAGTGTATTGATATCACTTTGTAAAACCTAGAAATATCACTTTCATCTAACCAAGAGATCACAGAAGATTAATGAATGAATACTATACAAGAAATAGGTTTGATTGTAAATTCTGATAGTTTGTTTCAAAAAATGACTTTCGGCATTACTCCCGAGGAATTCCACTGAGTGGCAGTATGGGGCACCTATTTCTTCTAGCTATATAAAATGGTGGCTTCCTTTCATTGTATATGAACTCAACCATATAAAAGCATGATATATCAACTGTAAGAGCAATAACATTGAATGCAACACATATATACATCATATTATGAAGTTGGTTGTACGAGTGATAACTGACATTGTATTGATATCTCTTTGTAAAACCTAGAAATATCACTGTCATCTAACCAACAGATCATAGAAAAGACTAATAAAGGAATACAATACAAGAAATACATTGGACTGTAAACTGTAATAGTTTGTTACAAAAAATGACTTTGGGCGTTACTCCCGAGGAATTCCACTGAGTGGCAGTATGGGGCACCTTTTTCCTCTAGCTATATAGAAGGTTGCTTCATTTCATTGTATATGTACTCAACCATATAAAAGCATGATATATCAATTGTAAGAGCAATAACAATGAATGCAAGAAATACATTCATCAGAGTTTGAAGTTTGTAGTACAAGGAGTGATAAGTGACACTGTATTGATATCTCTTTGTAAAACCTAGAAATATCACTGTCATGTAAAGAACAGATCATGGAAAAGAGTAATCAATGAATACAATACAAGAAATACATTGGATTGTAAATTGTAATTGCTTTTATACGGTTCATGCTTTTATACGGTTCAGTACATATACCATGAAATGAAGCCACCTTCTATACAGCTAGAGGAAAAAGGTGCCCCATAAAGCCATTCAGTGGGATTCCTCGGGAGTAACGCCGAAAGTCATTTTTTGTATCAAACTATTATAATTTACAATCAAATGTATTTCTTGTATTGTATTCATTGAATACTCTTTTCTATGATCTGTTGGTATATCATGCTTTTATATGGTTGAGTACATATACCATGAAATGAAGCCTCCTTCTATACAGCTAGAGGAAAAAGGTGCCCCATAAAGCCATTCAGTGGGATTCCTCAGGAGTAACACCAAAAGTCATTTTTTTATCGAACTATAACAATTTACAATCGAATGTATTTCTTGTATAGTATTTAATCATAACTCTTCTGTGATCTCTTGTTTAGATCACAGTGATATTTCTAGGTTTTACAAAGTGATATCAATACAGTGTCGCTTATCACTCCTTGAGCAACCAAATTCAAAATCTGATGAATGTATGTCTTGCATTAATGTTATTGCTCTTACAGTGGATATATCATGCTTTTATATGGTTGAGTACATAAAAAATGAAATGAAGCCACCTTCTATACAGCTAGAGGAAATAGGTTCCCCATAATGCTGCTCAGTGGGATTCCTCGGGAGTAACGCCGAAAGTCATTTTTTGTAACACACTATTACAATTTACAATACAATGTATTTCTTGTATTGTATTAATTGATTACTCTTTGCTATGATCCGTTGGTTAGACGACAGTGATATTTCTAGGTTTACAAAGTGATATCAATACAGTGTCAGTTATCACTCCTTGTGCAACCAAATTCAAAATCTGATGAATGTATGTCTTGCATTCAATGTTATTGCTCTTACAGTTGATATATCATTTTTTTATATGGCTGAGTACATATACAATGAAATGAAGCCACCTTCTATATAGCTAGAGGAAAACGGTGCCCCATACTGCCACTCAGTGGAATTCCTCGGGAGTAACGCCGAAAGTCATTTTTTAACAAACTATTACAATTTACAATCCAATGTATTTCTTGTATTGTATTCATTGATTACTCTTTTCTGTTACAGTTTACAATCCAATCCATTTCTTGTATTGTATTCCTTGATTACTCTTTTCTATGATCTTTTGGTTACATGACAGTGATATTTCTAGGTTTTACAAAGAGCTATCAATACAATGTCAGTTATCACTCGTTGTACAACCAACTTCAAAATATAATGTATATATGTGTTTTTTAATACACGACTACAATTTACAATCAAATGTATTTCTTGCATTGTATTCATTGATTTCTCTTTTCTATGATCGGTTGGTTAGATGACAGTGAGATTTCTAGGTTTTACAAAGTGATATCAATACAGAGTCAGTTATCACTCCTTGTACAACCAAATTCCAAATCTTATGAATATATGTCTTGCATTCAATGTTATTGCTCTTACAGTTGATATATCTTGCTTTTATATTGTTGAGTACATAAACAATGAAATGAAGCCACCTTCTATACAGCTAGAGGAAAAAGGTGCCCCATAATGCCGTTCAGTGGGATTTCTCGGGAGTAACGCCGAAAGTCATTTTTTGTAACAAACTATTACGATTTACAATCAAATGTATTTCTTGTATTGTATTCATTGATTACTCTTTTCTATGATCTGTCGGTTAGATGACAGTGATATTTCTAGGTTTGACAAAGTGATATTAATACAGTGTCGCTTATCACTCCTTGAGCAACGAAATTCAAAATCTGATGAATGTATGTCTTACATTCAATGTTACTGCTCTTCGAGATGATATATCAAGCTTTTATATTTTTTAGTACATACACAATGAAATGAAGCCACCTTCAATATAGCTAGAGGAAAAAGGTGCCTCAGAATGCCGCTCAGTGGAATTCCTCAGGAGTAATGCCGAAAGTCATTTTTTGTAACAAACTGTTACAATTTACAATCAAATATATTTCTTGTATAGTATTCACTCATTACTCTTCTGTGATCTCTTGGTTAGATGACAGTGTTATTTCTAGATTTGACAAAGTGATATCAATATATTGTCAGTTATCACTCCTTCTACAACCAAATACAAAATCTGATGAATGTATGTCTTGCATTCAATGTTATAGCTCTTACAGTTCATATATCATGCTTTTATATGGTTGACTACATATTCAATGAAATGAAGCCACCTTCTATACAGCTAGAGGAAATAGGTTCCCCATAATGCCGCTCAGTGGGATTCCTCGGAAGTAACGCCGAAAGTCATTTTTTGTAACACACTATTACAATTTGCAATCAAATGTATTTCTTGTATTGTATTCATTGATTACTCTTTTCTATGATCCATTGGTTAGATGACAGTGATATTTCTAGGTTTACAAAGTGATACCAATACAGAGTCAGTTAAAACCCCTTGTGCAACCAAATTCAAAATCTGATGAATGTATGTCTTGCATTCAATGTTATTGCTCTTACAGTTGATATATCATTTTTTTATATGGCTGAGTACATATACAATGAAATGAAGCCGCCTTCAATATAGCTAGAGGAAAAAGGTGCCCCATAATGTCGCTTAGTGGGATTCCTCGGGAGTAACGCCGAAAGTCATTTTTTGTAACAAACTATTACAATTTACAATCAAATGTATTTCTTGTATAGTATTCACTCTTTACTCTTCTGTGATTTCTTGGTTAGATGACAGTGTTATTTCTAGGTTTGACAAAGTGATATCAATGCATTGTCAGTTATCACTCCTTCTACAACCAAATTCAAAATCTTATGAATTTATGTCTTGCATTCAATGTTATAGCTCTTACAGTTCATATATCATGCTTTTATATGGTTGAGTACATATACAATGAAATGAAACCACCTTCTATACAGCTAGAGGAAAAAGGTTCCCCAGAATGCCGCTCAGTGGGATTCCTCGGGAGTAACGCCGAAAGTCATTTTTTGTAACAAACTATTACAATTTACAATCAAATGTATTTCTGATATAGTATTCACTCATTACTCTTCTGTGATCTTTTTGTTATTTGACATTGATATTTCTAGGTTTTACAAAGTGATATCAATACAGAGTCAGTTATCACTCCTTGTACAACCAAATTCAAAATCTGATGATTGTATGTCTTGCATTCAATGTTATTGTTTTTACAGTTGATTTATCATGCTTTTATATGGTTGAGTATATATACAATGAAATGAAGCCAGTTTCTATACAGCTAGAGTAAAAAGGTGCCTCATAATGCCTCTCAGTGGGATTACTCGGGAGTAACGACAAAAGTCTTTTTTTTGGAACAAACTATTACAATTTACAATCAAATGTATTTCCTGTACAGTATTCACTCATTAGTCTTCTGTGATCTCTTGGTTAGATGACAGTGATATTTCATGGTTTTACAAAGTAATAGCAATACAATGACAGTTATCACTCCTTGTACAACGAAATTAAAAATCTCATAAATGTATGTCTTGCATTCAATGTTATTGCTCTTACAGTTGATATATCATGCTTTTATATGGTTGAGTACATAAACAATGAAATGAAGCCATGTTCTATTAACTAGAGTATCGATTTCTTTTTACTGGGAGGATTCTAAGGTACCTAGCATGTACTTTGGTTTGCCAAATTATCGTTCTTATATGTGATAGATAGATTCACTAAGAAAATTGCTAACTGCTCAAGAACCCCTAATACAACCTTTTTTTGATGCAAAAGGTTCCCCATAATGCCGGTCAGTGGGATTCCTCGGGAGTAACGCCGAAAGTCATTTTTTGTAACAAACTATTACAATTTACAATCAAATGTATTTCTTGTATTGTATTCATTGATTACTCTTTTCTGTGATCTCTTGGTTAGATGACAGTGATGTTTCTAGGTTTTATAAAGTGATATAAATACAGTTTCAGTTATCACTCCTTGTACAACCAAATTCAAAATCTGATGATTGTTTGTCTTGCATTCAATTTTATTGCTCTTATACTTGATATATCATGCTTTTATATAGCGTCATTTTAGTAAAAAGAAATCAATACTCTAGCTGCATAGAAGATGGTTTCATTTCATTGTATATGTATTGAACATTAAAAACCTAACCTAACAATTAACATTATAAACAGTATAAACCTAATGGAACCTAGTCCAAGTCCTAGCCCTAACCCTAACCCTAGCCCTAGCCCTAGCCCTAGCAATAACTCTAACCCTAACTCTGACCTTAACCCTAACCCTAACCCTAACCGTACCTTTAGCCAGAACACTAACCCTACCCAAAACCTAACCTTAAACCTAGCCCTAGCTCTAACCCAAACCCTAGTTATAGCCGTAGCCCTAGCCCTAGTTCTAACTCTAACCCTCACACAAACCTTAACACTAGCCCAAGCCCCAGATCTAAACTTAGCCCTATCCCTAACACTAACCCTAACAGTAACTGTAATCCTTACCCTTACCCTAATCCTAGCCCTAACCCTACACATACCCCTTGCCCAAGCCCTAGCCCTAACCCTAACCCTAAAACTAACCCTAACCGGACTCCTAACCCTACCTCTAGCCCAAACCCTAACCCTAACCCAAGCCCTAACCCTAATCCTAACAGTAACCCTAGCCCTAGTCCTAACCCTGGCCCTATCCCTATCCCTAATCAAACAGTAAACCTAGTCCTAGCCCTTACCCAAACCCTAGCCCTAGACCTAACTCTAACCCTAAACCTAGCCCTACCCGAACCCTAACCCTGGCCCTTGCCCTAACCCTAATCTAAGCCATAAACGTAGTCCTAACTCTAACCCTAACTCTGCACAAAACCTAACCCTAATTGTAACCCTAACCGTAACCCTAACCCAAGCCCTAACCCTAATCATAAGTAATAGATACTCTGGCTGCATACAGCATGGCTTTATTTCATTGTATATCTTACTCAAAAATATGAAAGCATGAGATACCAACTGTAAGAGCAATAACATCAAATGCAAGACATACAAATAGTCAGAAATTGATTTTGGGTGAACAATAAGTGATAGCCCTAGCTCTAACCCTAGCCCTCAACCTAACCCTAACCCTAACCCTACCCCTAAACCTAACCCTAGCCCTACCCTAGACCTAGCCTTAGCTCTAAGCCTATCCCTATCCCTAACCCTAAAACTACCCAAACCCTAACCATAAGCGAAACCCTAACCCTAACCTCAACTTTAACCCACTCCTAGCCCTAACCCTAAGTCTTACCGTTCCCCTAACCAAAACTCTAATCCTAGATAACCCTAGGCCTAGCCATAACCATAACCCTTACCCTAACTCTAGCCCTAACACAAACCCTAACCCTAGCCCTAGCCCTAACCCTATCCCTTGCCCTAGTCCAAGCCCTAGTCCTAGTCCTAACCCTAACCCTACACCTAATTCTAACCCTAACTCCAGCCATAACGGTTACCTTTACCCTAGCCCTAACTTTAGCCCTAACACAAACCCTAACCCTATCCCAAACCCAAACCCAACCCCTAACCCTATCCCTAACCCTAACCCTAATCCTAACCCTAACCCTAAACCTAGCACTAACCGTAGCTTACCGGAAGGACACTAACATACCTACTATACAGACTTGGTTTAGCAAATTGTGGGACTTACATGTGATGAAAACTATCAGTGACAAAATTGATTTTCTATCCAAGCCAAATTTCATTCCTCTTGCAGGGGAACGTTTCCATCGTTGGTTATAATTTACCAATAGATACACAGAGCATGGCTTTATTTCATTGTACATCTAGTCAACAATATAAAAGCATGATACTGTGAGATTGTCCCAATAGATGTAGTGCACAACAGGTCTCCTTAAACAGAAAGTCCTTTATTTGCAGAAAAGATCTTGTTGGCCGAACACACTTCTTCTGTTAGTATGAATACAACTACAATTATACTTGATATGAAATAAGCCCCTCTCAATATCCACCAATCAACTGGGAGAATTATTGGTGCCCAAATATACTGGCCCACTGTTCCCAAGGGAAGTGCGGTAAAGTAGGTTCCCAGGCAAAACCCTGTTGGGGTTTGTGGGGCAGATGTTCCCAAGGAAAAGCAAGCAAAGGATCACATAGCACCTGTGAATAATATAACACATAGCAGGAGGCTTTCAGCTGATGGCCATGAGCTAGGGAGAAGCGAAAAACAGATAAGAATAAAGAAAAGTTAATGAGCAGTAAGCATGCACAGAGCGAGCAAGAAAGGCTTTCCTGCGGTGGGAGTCACTCTACAGATTCCAGCTCCTATCCGGGACCTAGAGGAGTCGGTTTGCAACTTGAAACAAAGGCAATGTTAATTAATCATCAGATTGGTCGATAGACCTCTCAGGCCTCAATGAATAACACAATTGCAATAGAGAATAGTACCATTGAGAATAATAAACAGCAGGAGACATTGGCAGGGCTAACTGACAATAGGTTCTTTAATAATGCAACAGTATCATTGAGAATGACAATCACCAGGAAACCATGGCAGTGCTAACTGACATTCTGTCCTCCTGATAAAACATCCCCTCCCCTCCCAGGTTTCAAAGGGTACAGTTTATGGAAAGCCCGAATTTTTTCAGGAGCATGCACATGAGAGGTCTCAACCCATTCATTTTCTTCAGGACCAAAATGCAACCATTTGATAAGATAAAACAAATGCCCCCACTTTAGTTTAGAGTCCAAGATTTGATCGGTCGCATAATGAGGTTCATTGCTCTTCATCAAAGGAGGAGGAGAGGAGGAGGAAGGTCTCCATTTGTTCGGCCCAGGATCTTTCTTCAGTAGGCTGTATGTCCAGCCCAATTTTCGACTAGGTTGGAGTCCTTTAATATTTTTAGTTGACACATAGACAAAGTCTGCAAGGGAGAGATCCCATCCTGGGGATCCCATCCTGGGGCCATCCCATCCTGGGGCCCTCCCCTTATCAGCATATTTCTTATAATCCACTTTGGCTTCTTCCAACATTTTTGCAATCAAAGGCCAAGACTCACATAGTGAATTCCACCAAGTAGCAAAATCACTAGACCCCTCCGCTGGTGGGACTAAATCAGGCAACAGAACGACTAACATTATAACCTAACCCTAACCCTAACCCTAACCATAACCCTAGCCCTAACCCAAACCCTAACACTAGACCAAAACCTAACCCTAACTCTAAGCCTAAACCCTAACCAGTAACCCTAACCCTGAACCCAAACCCCTAACCCGAACCCAAAACCCTAACCCTAACATCTAACCCTAACCCTAACCCAAACTCTAAATTTACCCAAACACTAATCCCTAACCCTAAATACTAACCCTAACCCCTAACCCCTAAACCTAACCCTAACTCTAACCATAGCCCTAACCCTAGGCCTAACCCTAACGCTATCCCTAACCCTGGACATAGCCCTAGCTTTATCTTTTATCCTAGCAGAAGCCCTAGCCCTAGCCCTAACCCTTACTGTAATCCAAGCCCTAACCTTAACCCAAAGCCTATACCTAACTATAAGCCTAGACCTTGCCCTAACCCTAACACAAACTTTATCCCTAACCCTAGCCCTCACCCTAGCCCTATTGCTAAATCTAACCCTAGCCCTAGCCCAAAACCTAACCCTAATCCGAACCCTCTCTAGGCCAAACCCTAGGCCTGACACTAAATCTAACCCTAGCTGAAACCCGAGCCCTAACCCTTACCTTTACCCTAGACCTAAATTTAGCCCTAACACAAACCCTAACCCTAACCCTAGCCGTAGTCCTAACTTTAACCCAAGGCCTAACCCCAATTCTAGCCCTAACCCTTACTATTACTCTAGCCCTAACTTTAGCCCACACCCTAGCCCTAACTGAACCCTAGCCCAAACCTAAACCCAGCCCTACACCTAACTCTAGCCCTAACCCTTACCCAAACCCTAAACCTATCCCTATCCCTAACCTTAGCTGTAGCCCTAAACCTAACCATAACCCTAATCCTAAAACTAACCCTAGCCCTTACAATAACCCTAGCCCTAACCCTAGCTCTAAACCGAACCCTTGCCCTAACCCTAGCCCTAACTCTTACTTTACCCTAGTCTATATTTAGCCCTAAAAAAACCCGAGCCCTAACTTGAGCCCTAGCTGTAACCCTAACCCTAACTTTAGCCATAACACTAACCTGACCCATAAACTAACCCTAACCCAAGTCTTAGCCCTAACCTGAACCCGAATCCTAATTATAGCGATAGCCCTAAGCCTAGGCCTAGCTTTAACACTAACCCTAACCCCAACACAAACCCAAAGACTAGGCCAAGCCCAAGCCCCAGACAAAATCCTAATCCTAGCCCTAACCCTAACACGAACACTAATCCTAAACTGAACTCTGAACCTAAGATAGCCCTAGTCCTAGCCCTAAACCTAACCATAACCCTAGCCCTAACTGTAACCCTAACCCAAACCCTAAAACTAACAATAGACCTAGCAGTAACCCTAAACCTAATTCTAGCCCTAGCCCTAACACTAACCCAAACCTTGAAACTAACCCTAGACCTAGCATTAACCCTAACCCTAACCCAAAACCTAATCATAGCCCTAGCCCTAGCCCTAACCCTAAACCTAATCCTAGCCCTAGCCCTAACCCGAACCCAAACCTTCACACTAACCCTATACCTAGACCTAGCCCAAACCCTAGCCCTAACCTTAACCCTAACCCTAGCCCTAATTGTAACCATAGCCCTAACCCTAACTCTAGACATAGCCCTAGCCATACCTTTTATCCTACCAGAAGCCGTAACCCTAACCCTAACTGTAATCCTTGCCCTAACTTTAACCCAAACCCTACACCTAACTATAGCCCTAGACCTTGCCCTAATTTAAACCCTAACCCTAACCCAAACCCTAATCATAACCCTATCCCTATCCCTAAATCTAACCCTAGCCATAGCCCAAAACCTAACCCTAACCCTAGGCCCAACTTTAATTCTAACCAAAACCCTAACCCTAGCCCGAGCCCTAGTCCTCACCCTAGCCCAATCCTTAAATCTAACCCTAGCCCTAGCCCAAAACCTAACTTTAATCTTAACCCTAACCCTAGGCCTAAAACTAAACCTAACCCTAGCCGTAACCAGAGCCCTTACCTTTACCCTAGACCTAAATTTAGCCCTAACCCTAGCCCTAACTTTAAAGCTAGGCCTAACCCTAAACCTAACTCTAGCCCTAACCTTACCATTTTCCTAACCCTAATGTTACTCCACACCCTAACCCTAGACATAGACCTAGCCCTAGCCCTAGCACAAGCCCTAGTCCTAACCCTACCATAACCCTAGAACTAAACTTAACCCAACCCTACACCTAAATCTAGCCTAACCCTAAACATAACCCTAGCCCTTGCCCGAGCCCTAACCCAAAACCTAATCCTAGCCCTAGCACTAAACCTAACCGTAAACCTAATCCTAAACCTAACCCTTACTATAACCATAGGCCTAGCCCTAACCCAAACACTAAACCTAACCCTAACCCTAACTCTAGCCCTAACCCAAGCCCTACCCAAAAACTAACCCTAACCCTAACCTTAGTCCTAACCCTAACCCTAACCCAAACCCAAATTATAGTCATAGCCCTAAACCGATGCCTAGCTTTAACACTAATCCTAACCCCAACACAAACCCAAAAACTAGGCTGAGCCCAAGCCCCAGACCAAATCCTAGCCCGAGCCCTAAAACAAACACAAACCCTAAACCAAACTCTAAACCTAACCTAGCCCTAGCCCTAACTGAAACCCTAGCCCTAGCCCTAACCCTAATGCTAACCCTAACCCTGGACATAGCCGTAGCCCTATTTTTTATCCAACCAGAAGCCCTAGCCTTAACCCTAACTGTAATCCTTGACCTAACGTTAACCCAAACCCTACACCTAACTATAGCCCTAGACCTTGCCCTAAACTAAACCCTAACCCTAACCCAAACCCTAACCATTGCCCTAGCCCTATTGCTATCCCTATCCCTAAATCTTACCCTAGCCCTAGCCCAAAACCTAACCCTAAAACTAACCCTAACCCTAGGCCTAACCTTAATTCTAACCAAAACCCGAACCCTAGCCTGAGCCCTAGTCCTCGCCGTAGCCCAATCCTTAAATCTAACCCTAACCCTAGCCCAAAACCTAAACTTAATCCTAACCCTAACCCTAACCCTAGGCCTAAAACTAAACCTAACCCTAGCTGTAACCTGAGCCCTAACCCATACCTTTACCCTAGACCTAAATTTAGCCCTAACAAAAACCCTAACCCTAGGCCTAACTTAACCCTAGCCCTAACTTTAAAGCTAGGCCTAACCCTAAACCTAACTCTAGCCCTAACCCTTACCATTTACCTAGCCCTAACGTTACCCCACACCCGAACCCTAGACATAGACCTAGCCCTAACCCTAACTCTAGCCCTAACCTGAGCCTTAACCCATACCTTTACCCTAGCCCTATCTTTAGCCCTAACACAAACCCTAACATTAGCCCTAACCCTAACCAAAGTTGAGCCCTAATCCTAACCCTAGTCCTAACCTTAGCCTTAGCCCTAACCCTAACCCAACCCTAATTATAGGCATAGCCCTAAGCCTAGGCCTAGCTTGAACACTAACCCTAATGCCAACACAAACCCAAAGACTAGGCTGAGCCCGAGCCCCAGACCAAACCTGATGCCTAGCCCTAACCCTAACACTAACCCTAACAGTAAACCTAATCCTAATCCTCGCCCTAACCATAGCCCTAACCCTACAGAAACCCCTAGCCCTAACACTAACCCAAACTCTAAAACTAACCCTAGACCTAGACCCAAACCTAACCCTAACCCTAGACCTAGCTCTAACCCTAACCCTAACTGAAAACCTAGCCCTAGACTTAGCCCTAACTCTAACCCATATTATAGCCATAGCCCTAAGCCTAGGCCTCAGATTAACACTAACCCTAACCCCAACACACACCCAAAGACTAGGCTAAACCTGAGCCCCAGTCCAAAACCTAGCACTGGCCTGAACACTAACTCAAACCCTAACACGAACCCTAGCCCTAACCGTAACTCTAACCCTAACCCTAGCTCTAACCTTAACCCTAACTCAAAACCTAACACTACCCCTAGCCCTAACCCAAAACCTAACCCTAACCCTAGCCCTAACCCTAGCCCTAACTGTAAGCCTAGCACAAGCCATAGCCATAGCCCTAACCCTAACGGTAACCCTAGCCCTAACCTTAACACAAACCCTAAACCTAACTATAGCCCTAGACCTCTCCCTAACCCTAACCCAAACCCTAACCATACCCCTATCCCTAAATCTAACCCTAGCCCTAAACCTAACCCTAGGCCTAACCCTAACCCTAGGCCTAACCCTAAACCTAACCCTAGCCGTAACCCGAGCCCAAACCCTTACCTTTACTCTTGACCTAAATTTAGCCTGAACACAAACTTTAACCCTATCCCTAACTTTAACCCTAGGCCTTACCCTATCCCTAACCCTATCCCTAACCCTTACCGTTACCCTAGCCCTAACTTTAGCCCACATCCTAACCCTAGACATAGCCCTAGCCCTAGCACAAGTCCTAGCCCTGGCCCTAACTGTAACTCTAGCCCTAACTCTAACCCTAATCCTAACTTTAGCCCTAACACTAACTCTACCCAAAAACCAACCCTAACCACAACCCTATCCCTATCCCTAACCCAAAGCCTAATTATAGCCATAGCCCTAAGCCTAAGCCTAGCATTAACACTAACCCTAACCCCAACACAAACCCAAAGACTAGCCTGAACCCGAGCCCCAGACCAAACCGTAGCCCTAGTCCTAACACGAACACTAACCCTAACAGTAAACCTAATCCTAACCCTTGCCCTAATCCTAACCCTAACCCTAAAAATACCCCTTGCCCAAGCCCTAACCCTAGACCTAGCTCTAACCCTAACCCTAGCTGTAACCCTAACTCAAAACCTAACCCTAGCCCTAACTCTAACCCTAATCCTAGCCCTAACACTAAAAGTAGTCCTACCCTAACCCTAACCCTATTTGTAACCCTAGCCCTAACCCTAGACCTAAACCTATCCCTTGACCTAACCCTAATCCTAGCCATAAACCTAGTCCTATCCTTAACCTTAACCCTACCCTAGGCCTAACCCTAACCCTAACCCGACGATTAGCCCTAACACTAAACCTACCCAAAACCTAACCCTAACCATAAACCTAGTCTTAATTATAGCCGTAGCCCTAGCTCTAACACTAAAACTACCACAAACCCAAAAACTAGCCCAAGCCCCAGACTTAACCTTAGTCCTAGCCATAGCCCTAACCCTAAAACTAACCCTAGCCCTTAACCTAACCCTAGACCTAATCCTAGCCCTAACCCTAGCCCTAACCGTAACCCTATCCCTAATCCTTGTCCAAGCCCTAGCCCTAGCCCTAGCCCTAACCCTAGCTCTAACCCTAACCCTAACCCAAACCCTAACACTCAACATAGTCCTACCCTAATCCTAACCCTAAACCTATTTGTAACCCTAGCCCTAGCCCAAAACCTAGCCCTAGACCTAAACCTACCCTAGCCATAAACCTAGTCCTAGCCCTAACCCTAACCCTAAACCTAGCCCTAACCCTAACCCTACCATTAGCCCTAACACTAAACTTACCCAAAACCTAACCCTAACTTGAACCCGAACCCAGACCCTAACCCTACACCTATGCCAAACCCTACCCCTAACCCCGACCCTAACACTAACCCTAACCTGTGTCCTAACCCTAACCTTAACTGAACCCTAACCCTAGCCCAACCCTTACCCTAACCCTAACCCTACATATACCCCTTGCCCAAGCCCAAGCCGTTACCCTAACCCTAACCCTAGCCCAAACCCTAACCCTAGCCCTAACCCTAATCTAAACCATAAACCTAATCCTAGCCCTAACCCAAACCCTAGCTTTAGACCTAGGCCTAACTCTAACCCTAACCCTAGACTGAACCCTAACCCTGGCCCTAGCCCTAATTCTAATCTAAATCATAAACCGAGTCCTAGCCCTAACCCAAACCCTAGCCCTAACTCTAGCCCTAACCCAAACCCTAGCCCTAATTCTAACCCTAACCCTAACTTTAGCCTTAACACTAACCCTGCAAAAAACCTAACTCTAACCCAAGCCCTAACCCTAACACTAACCCTAGACCTAGCCCTAACTTTAACCCTAGCCCTAGCTCTAACCCAAGCCCTAACAGTAACCCTAGCCCTAAACCAAACCCTAATCAAAACCCTAGCCATAGCCCTAACCCTAACCCTGGCCCTAGCCCTAACCCTAATATAAGCCATAAACCTAGTCCTAGCCCTAACCCAAACCCTAGCCCGAACTTTAGCCTTAACACTAACCCTGCACAAAACCTAACCCTAACCCTAGCCCTAACCGTAACCCTATCCCTGGCCCTAGCCCTACTCCTAACCCTAACCCTAGGCCTAACCCTAACCTTTACCATTGCACTAGCCCTAACTTTAGCCCTAACACAAACTCAGCCCTAACCCTAACCAGAGCCCTAGCCCTAACACTAACAGTAACACTATCTCTAGCCCAAAACCTAACCCTAACCCAAACCCTACTCCCAAACCTCACTAACCCTAACCCTAACCCTAACCCTGGCCCTAGCCCTAACTCTAATCTTAGCCATAAACCTAGTCCTAGCCCTAACCCAAACCCTAGCCCTAACTCTAACCCTAATTTTAGCCTTAACACTAACCCTGCAAAAAACCTAACCCTAACCCAAGCCCTAACCCTAAACCTAACACTAACCCTAGCCCTAACTTTAACCCTAGCCCTAGCTCTAACCCAAACCCTAACAGTAACCCTAGCCCTAAACCTAACCCTAATCAAAACCCTAGCCATAGCCCTAACCCTGGCCCTAGCCCTAATATAAGCCATAAACCTAGTCCTAGCCCTAACCCAAACCCTAGCCTGAACTTTAGCCTTAACACTAACCCTGCACAAAACCTAACCCTAACCCTAGCCCTAGCCCTAACTGTAACCCTATCCCTAACCATTACTCTAGCCCTGGCCCTACTCCTAATCCTAACCCTAACCCTAGGCCTAAGGCTAAGCCTAACCCTTACCATTGCCCAAGCCCTAACTTTAGCCCTAACACAAACCCTAGCCCTAGCCCTAACCATAGCCCTAGCCCTAACACTAACAGTAACACTAACCGAAGACCTAACCCTAACCCTATCTCTAGCCCAAAACCTAACCCTAACCCAAACCCTACTCCCAAACCTAACACTAGCCCTAGCCCTAGCCCTAGCCCTAACCCTGGCCCTAGCCCTAACCCTAATCTAAGCAATAAACCTAATCCTAGCCCTAACCCAAACCCTAGCTTTAGACCTAGACCTAACTAAACCAAACCCTAACCCTAGCCCAAACCCTGGCCCTAGCCCTAACCCTAATCTAAGCCATAAACCCTTACCCAAACCCTAGCCCTAACTCTAACCTTAACCCTAACATTAGCCTTAACACTAACCCTGCACAAAACCTAACCCTAACCCAAACCCAAGCCCTAACCCTAGCCCTAATCCTAAACCTAACACTAACCCTAGACCTATCCCTAATCCCAGCCCTAACACAAACCCTAGCCCAAGCCCAAGCCCTAAACTTAACCCTAACTTTAACCCTAAGACTAGCACTAGCCCTAACACTAATCCAAAGCCATACCCTTACCCTAACCCTAGACAACCCTAACTCTAACGGTAAACTTAACACTGACCCTAACCGTAACCCTAACCCTAGCCCTAGACATAACCCAAACCCAAACTCTAGTCCAAACCATAACCATAAAACAAACCCTAAAACAAGCGCTAGTCTATCCCTAACCCTAACCCTAACGCTAACCCTAACCCTGGACATAGCCCTAGCCCTATCTTTTACCATAGCACAAGCCCTAGCCCTAGCCCTAACCCTAACCCTAACCTAGCCCTAACTTTAACCCAAACCCTACACCGAACAGTAGCCCTAGCCCTTGCCCTAATGCTAAATCTAGCCCTAGTCCTAAAAATAACCCTAATCCTAACCCTAGGCCTAACCCAAACCCTAGGCCTAACCCTAAACCTAACCCTAGCTGTAACCCGAACCCAAACCCTTACCTTTACCCTAGACCTAAAATTCCTGGTCTCCCAAGTCCAGTACTCTTCAGGAGGGCATTAAACTGGGCCAGAGTGAAGGCTCTGTGGTGTTTGGGGAATTCTAATGTATAAAGGTAACTGGATGGAGCAAAAAAATTTGTTACAGTTCCCCGCTTCCAGACCAGAGTGGGCCTGTGAGCTGTCAACTTGAAGGGTGGTGTCCCACAGCCTCTGTTTGAGTAGTGCTTCGGCTCCTGGGTACCCAAGATGCAGTATGGCTGTACAGGAGGAACCAAGTAGTTGCAGTTTGTTCTCTATTGCTCTTACCCACCTTGAGTGAAAATTGTCTGAAAAGATTAATGAATTTAATCGGGAGGGGGGAGGTTTAAGCCAGAAGCATAGCACTTGGAACCAGGCACGTACTTCTAGTGGAAACAGCCTTGTTTTAGCCTAAGCAGGGCATTGGGTGCACAACAAAGTACTCCAAATAAGGATCTGAGGAATTTAGATTGGATTGCTTCTAGTTTACAGTAGTCATTGTACAGACATGTCTGTGAACCATACGTAAGCTGGGGAACCACCTTACCCTGAAAGACTTTCAGTGCATATGGTACGTGAGAGCTCCCTTTTGTGAAGCCCTGAGCCTGCTTGCGGGAAGGGCGGTGTATAAATTGAAGTAATAAATAAAGTAATAAAATAAGAAGAACTTTAAAGTTGCTGTAGTTGCTTTTGGGGCAGATTCAGTTACATGGGAAAGCTGAGCTGTCCATGAGCCAGATGGTTGGACCACTAAATCTAAATACCTGAACGCTTTAACTTGTTCAGTCTAATGGCTATCAATCTGCCACCTGTGTTTGATAAAGTTTTTAGAGGAAACAAGATTTTTGGTCTTTGAAAGACTGATCATTAAATGCTCCTCTTTGCAGTAAGCTGTAAGTGCCTGGAGGGCTATTCTGAGCCCTACTTCAGTGTAAGGTAGAATAACCGTGTTGTCTAATATAATAGTGTGGCAATTAGTCTATTTATCATGATGGGTGACTAGAAGTCAGGATTGGATAAAGTCTGCACCATGGAGTTTATGTAGAAGTTAAATAACAAGGGAGCAAGGATGCAACCTTGCTTCACGCCTCTCCTGACTGGAACCATGTGGGACAGATGACTTTGTGGATTACATCTCACTGACAAACAGTTGTTCTCATGTAGTGTGCATATAAGGGCAAGCAGTCTGTGGTCTATAGTGGAAGCTTCTAGTTTTAGCCATAATCTGTTGTGTGCAATGCTATCAAATGCCATCTTATAATCAACAAAGGCTATGTAAAGGGTCCCATGCGGCCTGGCAGCATATTTCTCCACAAGATGGCACAAAATCAAGTACTGGTCCACTGTGGAGTGACTGCTTCTAAAACCTGCTTGTTCCTCAGCTGAGATGTTCTCCCTATCAAGCCAGTCCCAAAATTTCCAGCACAGGTGTCTGGCGTAAATCTTACCCACCAAGCAGACTGATTGGGCAGTAATTAAAAGGGTCTGGTTTCACCCCTTTTTAATATATTGGGATGATGGTGACCAGACCTCAGTCTCTGGGGATCTGTGCAGTTTGGTCAGTGTCTGTGGAAAGAGTAACGAGGACCAATGCCCACCACTCAAGGTCCATTTTGATCCACTCTGGAGGGACCAGACCATGCCCTGGGACCTTCCCCAACCTTCCCCAACCTCTATGCACCCCCTTGCTCAGTTAGGAGCTATGGGCTGGGTTGCCATCAATATGCCGATGACACCCAGCTCTATCTGCTAATGGATGGCCATCCGTCTTCCACCCCTGGCATTCTGGCAGAGGCTTTGTATGCTGTGGCTGGATGGTTGTGGCACAGCCAGTTGAAGCTTAACCCATTGAAGATGGAGGTCCTGTACCTGGGCTGCGGGGAAAATAGATATGGGAATCAGGCTCCCCACACTGGAAGGGGCACCTTTGGTGCCGGCCCAGAAAGTGAGGAGCCTGGGAGTGACGCTGGATGCCTCTCTCTCCATGGAGGCCCAGGTTACTGCAGTGGCCCGGTCTGCATTCTTCCATCTTAGGCAGATCAGGCTGCTGAGACCATATCTCTCCCCCCAGGACAGTGATCCATGCAATGGTCACTGCCAGGCCTGATTACTGCAACTCACTCTACATAGGCTTGCCCTTGAGGCTGACACGGAAATTACAGCTGGTGCCAAATGTGGTGGTGTGCTTTCTGACATCGACACTTGTGTGGGCTCACATTCGGCAGGTGCTCCTCCAATTGCATTGGCTGCCAGTTGACTTCCAGATCCACTTCAAGGTGCTGGCAATAACCTTTAAAGCCTTGCACAGCCTGCGACCCACATATCTAAGGGACTGCCTCTTCCCATATACACCCCAATAAGCATTGCGCTCTATAGACCAACACCTCCTGGTTGTCCCTGGCCTGAGAGATGTCCATTTTGCCTCAACCAGGGCCAAGGATATTTCTGCCCTGGCCCCTGCCTGGTGGAATATGTTCCCTGTCAAAATTAGGGCCCTGTGGGATCGTCTTCAATTCCGCGGGGCCTGCATGACGGAGCTGTTCTGCCAGGCTTTTGGCTGAGGCAGCAAGTGTCCACATATGGCCCCCCTGGGGTTGTTGTCATCCACCTACTGACCTGAATAATATGCCAGGGAACCTCCCACAACCAGCTGACCTGTCTGAATTGCAACTGTGTTTTAATGTTTAAACTGTTTAAAATTGTTTTAAATTTTAATTATTTATTGTATTCTTATATGATGTTACCCGCCCTGAGCCCGCTCGCGGGATGGGTGGGCTATAAATACAAATAATAAATAATAGCTGGGTTATGAGCCTCTTGATTTCTGCAGCTGAGACTGGAGGCCAGGATGGGGGGTTCTTCTGTATTAATAGGTGGAGGGGACCCCCCCCCCTTCCTCATATTGCAACAACTACCTGTTTCATTCCTCATGTACTTTATTCCTATTATATTTATGATGTAAAATAACTGTGCTGCAGTTTGCTGTGGTGCTGAACAATGCAATAATAGATTGGCCAAATTATTTCACATGATATTAATAATAATAATGACAGCTCCATTAAAAACTGTAGAGGTAAATATTTCCAAATAATATTCTGCAATATTATATCTAAAACCTGAGAATATGCAGTTAGGTTCTGAATACAGCTGTAACAAAACACCAACACAGAACACGTGTATGGTCTACATGCATATGTCGGCATCTAGCACCATCAAGTGTTTGGCTAAAATTGTCTGCAACAGAAAATACATTTGATCTTTTCTCTTTCCATCATTGTTGCAGCTACTGACCTATACAAGAAACAAGCCACTCAGTGCTAGACATTTCCACTTTTGCCAATAGTTCCACTACAAACTGATAAAAAGAGTAGTATTAGACACTAAGATACTTATACATATTGGACTTGCTTAACAGGACACATTGAAAAAAATCCTCTGCATCATTTTGTAGCTTTCAATAGATGTACTTAAACTTTGAAATATGCATTTTAAGTGTTTTAAAAAGTCAATTTGTTTGACTAAATTTATTATTTAAACTATTAGCAGAGCTCATTTCGTAGCAGGAGCTCCTCTGCATATTAGGCCACACACCCCTGATGTAGCTAATCCTCCAAGAGCTTACAGTAGCCCCTGTAAGAAGAGCTCTGTAAGCTCTTGGAGGATTGGCTATGATGTGTTTGTTTAGAATATGAAGCAGTAATAGCTTGAAAAGGGCTCTGGTATCCTAAAGCTCCAATTCCTATTTGCTGATTAATAAAGACTCCCATTGGTCCTGAAGCCAATCTAGATACCCAATCACTGAGCCCTGCTTGGGTCCAATAGTATTGCTTGTATATAGTTACATTGTTGAAAGTTATGTTTTGGAACAGTATAAATGAAAGTGCTGCTCTCATAGAGCTGTCTTTTGAGCTGAACAATGTCACTGAATAAAAGCCTGTTTGTTTGAATTCATCGCCTCCTGCTCAATACTTAAAACTGGTGACGAGGATGGGATCCCAGTCCTAACTGAATGGCTGAAATTACTCTACCTGTCCAGCTGAAATCACTAAGGGCACCCAGAGCTAAATCACTATGGGCATGGCATCCAAGAGCCATATCGAACCGTTCGACCCAAAGGTTGGGAACTGGGATTCATACCTCGATCGGTTTGAATGCTACCTCGTAGCAAATCGTATTGACGGAGATGATGTCTGCCGCGCCACTTTTCTGAGTACCTGCAGCCAGGCTGTATTTGACATTGCTCAAGATTTAGTTGCCCCCTCTAAGTTGCTCGAGACCCCTCTTGGCATCATCAAGGCCCGGCTGACCGAGTACTTCATCCCGAAGACGTTGGCTGCCGCACACCGATGCACGTTCTATCAGCGGAACCAGAAGGAGGGTGAGTCTGTTAAGGAATACCTAACCGCACTGAGGCGGGCTGCTCAAGACTGTCACTTCACCAATTTGAAGTCCGTCCTCCTAGATCGGCTGCTCTGTGGCCTCAGAGACGAGAGCATCAGGCGAGCCCTACTCTTACTAAAGACTCTCACATATGAATCGCCCTCAAAGAGGCCCTGAGAGTAGAGGCCACCAACCTATCCCTCTGCGAACTGCGATTGAGTCCCCAAAGCCACATGCCAGGCCGCTCTGATGCTATACACCAGGGTAGTACCGCTGAGTCCGATGACGCCCGGGACGACCAATCTGATGTGTCCGATGATGGAGTTTTCAATGCGAGGGCCAATCAGAAGCTGCGCCACCATCGCAAAAGCCCATGCCGCTCTCAAAAAAGCCCGTGAAAAAACGGCTGTGCTGGTTGCAGTGGTGCGCATGCATGTAGAGACTGTCAGTTTCACGATGCCATCTGTCATGTGTGTGGGAAAGCGGGCCACCTTGCCAAAGTATGTCGTTCATCTCAGGGTCATGATGCCCCAGACGAGTTCCAGAGTACCCGAGGGTCTGTGAATGCCCCCAGCTGATCATATCATTCCAAGTCATCTCGGCCGTCTGGGCAAAGACAAAGGTACAGCAATGAAGCAAGCGTATCCGAGGACTACACCAACTGCCTATATATTCACCAGGGGCTACATCTGTGTCCGAAAATCAAAGCCACCGTCTTCATCGAAGGTCGAGCGTGCCAAATGGAGTAGACTCTGGGTCAGCATTGTCCATCGTCTCTTGGAGCACGTTCCAACAAGTCTGCCCACGATTCGCTGCTCACCGCCTTCAGAGATGCACCCTACAGCTGTTCGACTTCCAGAGGAACCGAGTTCCAGTCATTGGCATTGCCACAGTCCAGGTCAAATATAAGAAATTCTCCAGCCGTCTGAACCTGCTTGTGGTAGAGGGTCGCCGCACAAGCCTGATAGGGCTGGACTGATTCGCTGCCTTGGGCATAGACGTTGTTGGTGTGAACCAAGTTGAGCCGCAGCCTTTTATGGACGTTGAGACAGAGTTTCCGGAGGTTTTCAAGACACCTGTGTCATTTAACCTGGATCCTGCTGTTCCACCAATCTGCCTCAAGCCCAGACGCTGCCCCATCGCTTTTAAGCTCAAGATTGACAAGCAGATTGATAAGCTGTTGGCCCAAGGGATCCTCGAGCCAGTTCCCAATGCCAAGTAGGAGACACCTATCACCACTCCCCTCAAGCCCGATGGCTCCGTCCATTTGTGCGCTGACTTTAAGTGCACCATCAACCGGGCCCTACAGCCGCATGCATACCCGGTTCCTGTGGTGAGCCACCTTCTAACCTCGGTCTCTGGGGGCCAGGTGTTCGCCAAGATCGACCTCGCCCAGGCATATCAGCAGTTGCCGGTAGATGCAGCCATAGCCGAGGCACAGACTATCATGATGCACCGAGGTGCTTTTAAAGTAAACTGGCTGCAGTTCAGGGTAAGCGTCACCCCCGGCATTTTTCAAGAACTTATGGAGCGCCTTCTTCGGGGACTGCCTGGGGTCGTACCCTATTTCAATGACGTCTTAATTGCCGGGGCCTCTGATCTTGAACTGGCTACTCGAGTGTGAGAGGTCCTTCATCGGCTACAGGACGTTGGCCATCGGCTGAAGACGGAGAAATGCAAGTTCTTTGTCCTTACTGTTCAATTCCTGGGTTACCGCCTAGATGTCGATGGCATCCACTCAGCTCCGGACAAGGTTGCTGCAATCCGCAACGTGCCCCCTCCGAAGTCTAAGAAAGAGCTGTAGTCCTTCTTAGGACTATTGAACTTTTATCATGCCTTCTTGCCCAACAAAGCAGCTCTTGCAGAACCACTCCATCGTTTACTGGACAAGTCAGCTCCATGGGCATGGGGTCGCCAGTAAAATGCCTCCTTCCAAGCCATCCAAGCTCTCCTTGCCTCCGATGCTGTTCTCGTGCACTATGATGAGAAGAAGCCCCTCGTCCTAGCATGTGATGCGTCGCCTTACGGGATCGGGGCTGTGCTCAGTCACTGGTTGTTGTCTGGCTGGGATTTTTTAGAACGTTATCCCCCACTGAGAGAAACTACACCCAGATAGATCAAGAGGCACTAGCAATCATAGCTGAAGTGAAGAAATTTCACAATTTCATCTACGGGCGGGAATTTGAAATTTTCACCGACCACAAGCTTCTGCTTGGCATCTTCATGGCTGACCGTCAAACCCCCCAGATTCTGTCCCCCCGGATGATGCGCTCGGCAGTTCTTCTATCCGCCTCCTCCCTCCGCCTCCTCCACAGGCCCGGCAAGACCATCGGCATGCTGACACTCTTAGCCATCTGCCGCTTCCATCTTTAGGACCACCCGAGGCCCCACTCCAGGAAGTTTTGCTGATTGAGGAGCTGCTGCAGCCTCCACTCTCCGTTGCCGATGAAACATTCCACACCAGCCGGGATCGAACGCTCAGCTGAGTTTACAACCATGTGTGGAGGGGATGGCCATCAGGGACACTCAATGCCGAATTCCAGCCATTCCTGTCAAGATCGTCTGAGCTGTCGGTAAACAAGGGATGCCTGTTGTGGGGAAACAGAATCATCGTCCCTCCCCCACTTCGCCAATGGGTGCTGGATGCCTTGCATGAAGGGCACCCGGGCATCGTTAAGATGAAGGCCATCGCTAGGAGCTATGTTTGGTGGCCCAGCATGGATCAGCAGATTGAGTGGTGGGTCCGGACGTGTCAGCCATGCCAGGAGTCGAGGCCAGCAGCTCCAGAGGTTCCTGTTCATCCATGGGAGAAGGTGAGGGGCCCGTGGTCCCGCATTCACGTGGACTTTGCTGGGCCCTTCCAAGGCCAGACACTCTTGATTATTGTGGATGCGTATTCCAAGTGGTTGGAGGTCATCCCTGTCACCTCTGTCAGTATACTGTAATGTATGTAGTGCAAGATGACAGCTACTGGAAATGTAGATGTAAGTGATCTAATTGACAGATGCTGGATCACATGATTGGAGTCACGTGGGCAAGAGTTGCATCAGCCACGGTGAGTCAGCACTGTGTCCTGATTGGCTAAACTGTGTATATATTGAATGCTTGTAGTATGTCTTTACCTTCTCTCTTGTATTGATAGCCAAGCGGAGCATTCTGTCAGTCTGTACAATATTTATGAACTATTTATTCTTTTGTAATAAATTCACTGTATATATTTGCACCAGACAACTTGCTGTCATTGTAGCTTCATTCTACGCTACGCTAGCTGCGCTACACTCACTTTAACGCACCGTCAACCTCCATGACATCAACTGTCGTTGCCTGCTGCCTAGACTGTCTCTTCACTACCTTCGGCCTGCCGGACCTCCTCGTGTCTGACAATGGAACTCAATTCACCTCTGCAGAGTTCCAGACCTTCCTGGATGAGCAGGGTATCCGGCACATCACCTCAGCTCCTTTCCACCCCGAGACGAACTGTTAGGCTGAGCGAATGGTGCGAACAGTCAAGGACTTGCTCCACAGGATGGGGGATGGGAATTTCCCAGCCAAGCTTGCTGGGTTCTTGTTGCAGCAGCACTCCTCGCCACACGCCGCCACCGGGAAGTCACCGGTGGAGCTGCTTATGGGCCACCAGCTGTCCACCTGCCTGAGCCGCCTTCACCCTGACCTATCGCCACAGGGTCCACTTGGTCCTTTGCACCAGGAGACGCGGTGTATGCTCAGAACTGTGGGGCAGGTCCACACTGGGTTCCAGCAGTTGTTGTGTGCTCAACAGGCCCTATATCGTATGAGGTGAGGGGCAACATGGGGCAGGTCCGTCGCAGACATCTGGCCCAGCTGAGACACCGGTGGCCAGCGCTGGAGGATCGGTTGCAACACTCTCCAGTTCCTGAGCCAGAACAATGCTTGCAATGCTCCCCAGTTCCTGAGTCGGGGCAACGCTTGCCATGCTCCCCAGTTCCTGAGTCGGAGCAATGCTTGCAATGCTCCCCAGTTCCTGCGTCGGGACAACATTTGCAACGCACCCTGGTTCCTGAGGCCGGCCTGGGAGATCTCTCGGCACAGCAAGATGCCAGCACCCTGGGGAGTCGCCTGACAGAGGGCAGCCCTTCGCCAACTCCAGCCCGGGACGTCCCAAGGGAACAGTCTGCCGAGGTAGGCCCCCTGCTGGAGCTGGGTCGTGCCCCAGAACTCTTGGAGCTCCCAGACTTTACGAACTGCTCCCCCTTGAGTCTGCCGGCACAGCTCATGAAGGCCCGTATGGAGTCCCCAGATTTAAGAGGATGTTCTCCATCGGGTTCACCCTTGCCGCGCCGGTCCCGATGGACCAGGCGACCACCCCCGCACCTAAAGGACTTTGTTGTTTGAACCTAGGGGGGAGGAGTGTTGTGTTTGTTTAGAATATGAAGCAGTAATAGCTTGAAAAGGGCTCTGGTATCCTAAAGCTCCAATTCCTATTGGCTGATTAATAAAGACTCCCATTGGTCCTGAAGCCAATCTAGATACCCAATCACTGAGCCCTGCCTGGGTCCAATAGTATTGCTTGTATATAGTTACATTGTTGAAAGTTATGTTAGAACAGTATAAATGAAAGTGCTGCTCTCATAGAGCTGTCTTTTGAGCTGAACAATGTTACTGAATAAAAGCCTGTTTGTTTGAATTCATCGCCTCCTGCTCAATACTTAAAAGGCTATATTTGGGGTATGTGGCCTAATATGCAAAGGAGCTCCTGCTATGAAATGAGCCCTGACTATTAGTTTTATTTGTTTATTTATTTAAATTTATACCCCGTATTTAGTTACTCAAAATAGGTTCTGTTCCCATTTATTTCAGTGGGAAACACCATTTACCGCTGTAATTCCTCTCCTTACCCAGTTGAGATGAAATTGTCAGAGACTGTACCAGTCACTCAAAGGATCCTACCTGCCAAATTTCAAACAGCATCCCTTGTTTCATACACAATTAAAATTCTCACTTGCATAGCACTATGGGGGGGAAGCATTTGGCAACCCTAGAAAGAAGGTGACATAGCAGCATGGATAGACACAGGCACACAAATGTATAAGGAACACGAAGTGTTCTTGTACTAGAGTCACGTAGGGATTAGGCAAAGATGCAGGCCAAGCTCCCACTCATCCTATCTTCCTGCTCTGTGGCATTGGTGTGTGAGGTTTTTCTCATTTCCTACTCTCTAAGGGTAGAACAAGTCCTCATTTGTAGTTGTGTGTTCTTTTTATTGACTGGGTTTTTTTCCAACTGAAAGCAATCCCTTGGGCTATTATTTCAAGAGGGCATGTTTGTTTGAGAGCCAGTTTGGTGTAGAGGTTAGGAGTGCAGACTCTAATCTGGGAGGACTGGGTTTGATTCCTCAGTACGTAGATAGACATGCAGCTGCTGGTGTGACCTTGGGCCAGTCATAACTTCTTTAAGAGCTGTTCTCTCAAGGGCAGTTCTCGAGAGAGCTCTTGCCTTACCTACCTCACAGGGTGTCTGTTGTGGGAAGGGGAAGGGAAAGGAGATTGTAAGCCATTCTGAGACTCCTTCGGATAGTGAAGGGTGGGGTATAAATCCAATCTCCTCCTCTCCGCAGCTGGCACATGTGGGGGCAGCCTGTGTTGGGAGGAAGAAACGGGAATGGCAGCAGAGGCCGGGTGCCGGAAGCAGGCCCTGGAGAAGCGAGACTCACCCTTCTTCTGCAAGGGCTGCTGGAGCGGCAGATATCCTCATCCTTGGATGTGTCAGACCCGGAGGTTGCGGTGCAGGTGCGTTTTGGCAGCCGGTTTGTCTTTCAGGGTAGCCTCGAACACCATGGCTGTTTGGAGCATCTTTTCGAGGGTTGGCTTGGGCAGCACTCTGAGATGGCACTGCAGTTTGACCTCCCTCGATAAACCCGGTTTCAACATGGTCGTCCACATGGCGAAACTCGCAGCCCACAGCCATGCAGCGGAGGTCAGCCATGAATGTTGCAGCTGACTCTCCTGGCTGTTGCTGCCGCCGGATGAAATCTAGGCGTAAAGCCATCTTCAAAGGCTTTGGGGTGAAGTAATCCCTGAGGGCCTTGACCAGTGCATTGTATGTCACCTCTAGGGGGTCTTGGGGGGGTGAATAAGCTCTGGGTGATGCGCACTGAGTCAATGCTGCACAAGCTCAGGAGCCAGGCTCGCTTCATGTCTGCATCTGTTATGCCCCGGATGATGAACGTGCAGCCCAGCTGTTTAATCCAGGCCTCCCATGTCTCTGGTCGAGACGGGTCAAAAGGGGGTATTTGCCCTGGAGCGTCAGCCATATTTACCAAAGCGGGGCAGTGAGCGATGTCCTCTGGGGCTTGTGGTGGTGCATCGAAGCGCTGGAGCTCAGCGGGGCCTGATGCCGGCGGATTGGTGCTTGGTGCGGGGCTGCTCGGGTCGGCTGATGAATCGCTCATCAGGATCCCATCCTCATCACCACTGAAAAGTACTGGAGTCGGGAAGCCAGTAACAGTGAAAACAGCATTGTCGTTTATTGCGGGTCAAGATGGACCATGAGAACCCCCGGGCTCAGAGCCCTCTTTTATGCTGGTCGGAGATAATCCTCCGACCTTGCCCAAATGTCCTGATAGGCCCTTAAGATTGTGGTTACAGTTCATAGGTCCCCTGGGGGGAAACCTAGACTCATGATTGGCGGTCATTTAGGATCCGACCTGCTATTGTTCTACCTGGCCGAAGCTCAGGTAGATTCAGGCCATGTGCAAATTCAAGCACATGGCGACCGCGATATTGATTCATAACAAATAAGTTGACAAATAGACAACAAGCAAGGGCCGAAGAGGCTCAACATCTAACGAATGAGAGGGTGGGGCCAACTGCCAAGTGTCCCTGAGTGAGAGAATTCTCTTAACCCTTTCCCCCCAGATCCTCTTGCATGCAAAGTTACAATAGCCAAGTAATACTGCCTAGCAGCTGTGGGAAGTGCATCATTTTCCTTTAACCAGCTCCCCACTCTACACCTCTGCATGTGGTCCAGGGGTGAGAGCAAAATGCTTGTCTTTGCCTGAAATGGCAACATGGCCTATCAAGCTGTATAGTGAAGATATAAACAGGGGCACCCACAACTAGAACTGGAGTTCAGCATGGGCAATGTTTTGTTCCATGCCAAAGGGAAGGACCCGTTAGCAGGTGCTGTCTGAGGTGGCATGCAAGTGGGGGTTGGCTCCTGCCAGCAGCACAGTGTGGCACGTTATAATATTGTGCTTGTTGGAAATGGTTGTATGCACTACTACATAACTGCACTGGAAAGCATACACTCTTCATCTGGTCATACTTCTAAACATACATGCTTACAACTGAACTGCAAAGCTGTAAGCAGCTAGGAAGAAAAATACTCCTTTCTCCCCTGTGTGTGGGGGGGTTGTTCTTTATATGTCATTACACAATTAAACTACATAACAAACTGTGAAGTCACCTGTGATGGGTTGCAGGAGTGAGCATTCAAATATTTTTGGTGAGAAACCCCTCACTCAGCACAGTGATACTGTCCTCACAGTGGTAGCATGTATTGATTCTGGTATTGACTGAAGACTGCTGCACACACCACACTTTCCTGTCACACCACCAAGTGCAGCTGAGAAAGAGGCCAAATAAATATCTATTTAATGGTCTGCTGGTGTTTGGCACTATTTACTACTAGTCTCCTCTGAGGGGTAGCTCTCCACAGATGGGGGCCACACGTGGCTAATAGTGTATAGATATAACATATAACAGTATATAGATACACACACATACACACAGGGTTACAGTAATGAGTGAGAAGGGAGTCCCAGAAGTCCCAGCATTGGCAGTGGGAATTGTGGGGGCAGGGGGGAAGGACATACTACAGTAGGCCAATCTCAATAAAATATATATTTTTTTAAAAAGTAGGCCAAAGCCAAGAGCTGGGCTGCACCTTTCCGAGTTGTAGCTGATGAGGGGGAAGCCGTGGTGACCCTGAGGATGCAGTGGCAATGGGGGGTGTTATTAAGACAGGGAGAGGGATTCCCCCTGTGTGAATCTCAGGTCCCCACTTTGTGTGTGTGTGTGTACACACAAACACACATATAGTGTCAGAGTGGAGAGAACATCAGTAACTGCCAAACTATTGTGGACTCTAAAGGCTGTTAGTTTCTTCTCTTAGATTACATGTGAGTCTTTGTAAACCACAAACCTCTGTCTGCCCCTTAACTGCCAAATAATCCTGAAAGACTGCATGTGAGAACCATAAACCAGTATGTGCCTCCACACTAAACAGCCCACTTCCATCTGAAATGATTGGAGACAAAGTAAGATTCCTAACCTGCCTAAAGAATCTCGAAACCCTGTTTGACTCAAACAGCAGTTAAATGGCTCTTTTCCCCTCTGCTCTTCCCATTTCTGTCTCCCTCTGAAGGTTCCAAGGGCCTGGATGTTGCTGGCTTTCTTTGTCAGACCATCACGGCACAAAGGGGATAGGAAAGTATGACAAAGGAGATGGCTTTGTCCATTATAACAACCAACAGAGCACTTGATTTTGGCCTACATATGCTACTGTGGTCAGGGAGACACATGTATATTAGACATGTGTCAGTTTAAATGTGGGCCATGTAACATTATGCTTTTTTATGAGATCCTTATATGTAATACATGTAAGACTAGGGCTGCCAAGTCCCCTGGTAGGGCGGGGGAAACACTGATTTTTAATACTTACCCCCGCTTTTTCAAAATTGGCCACCGGGGGACAAAATGGCTGCTGCCCTGCCTTAAAAGGGAAATGTCTGCAGAGAGCCTGCCCTGCAGTAAAAAGCCTCACCAGACATTTCCCCTTTAAGAATAGAGTCAGCAAGAGAGCTTCGCCCAGAGATTAAGGAGGTACTGAAGGGGCTGCTTTTGCATGTGGCTGGGGTAAGGTTGCAAGGTTGCTGTGGTAAGTTTCTCTTAAAGCTCTTTTCCTTCTCTCTCTCTCCCTCTTTCTTTCTTTTTTCTGTCTGTCTGTCTGTCTGTCTCTCTCTCTGTCCCCATCCAGCAGAGGTCTATCAGTGGCTATTATTAGCCACAAGGTCTAAATGGAAGTAAGTGCCTCTGCCAGTTTTTTTCCTTCTCTCTCTCTCCTTCTTTCTTTTTTCTGTCTGTCTGTCTGTCTGTCTGTCTCTCTCTCTGTCCCCATCCAGCAGAGGTCTATCAGTGGCTATTATTAGCCACAAGGTCTAAATGGAAGTAAGTGCCTCTGCCAGTTTTTTTCCTTCTCTCTCTCTCCTTCTTTCTTTTTTCTGTCTGTCTGTCTCTCTCTCTCTGTCCCCATCCAGCAGAGGTCTATCAGTGGCTTGTATTAGCCACAAGGTCTAAATGGAACCCTTTGTCTGGGGCAATGATACTCTGCATTCTTGGTGCTTGGGGGGCAACAGTGGGAGGGCTTCTGGAGTTCTGGCCCCGCTGCTGGACCTCCTGAGGGCACCTGGTATTTTTGGCCACTGTTGTGACACAGAGTGTTGTACTGGATGGGCTGTACTGGATGGGCTGATCCACTGTGGCTTCTCTCCTGTTCTTATGATATGAAAATCATATTTAGCACTTGTGTAGCACTTAGTGCTTCATATTCTGCTGAGATGAGGAAGGATTCAGTAGGGCCGTTGCTCAGTGATAGAGCATCTGCTTGACATGCAGGAGGTATCAGCCTCTTCAGCTAAAAAAGGATCAGGTAATAGGTGACATTAAAGATCTCAGCCTGAGACCCTGGAGAGCCACTACCAGTCTGAGTTGTCAATACTGACCTTGATGGACCAATGGCCTGATTCAGTATTAGGAAACTTCATGAGTTCATGTGTCAGCATGTGGAAGCAACATCATAGGATGTGACATCACAAAATGATGTCACTTCCTTTCTCCTGGCTCCACCCCCAAAGTCTCCTGGCTCCACCCCCAAAGTCCCCAGATATTTCCCAAGTTGGACTTGGCAGCCCTATGTAAGACACTTCTCTGTAGTTCTGAGATGACGTGTGTTATGCTCCCCCCTTGCCTTCCTTAGCATTTCCTACTTATTTTTGCTGCCACCAAAGGCTCTTGTCTTAGAATTCTTAGTTGGACCCAAAGAACATGATGGCCTAGTTATAATTGTTAGAATGACAGAACAGTCAGCATGTGGGGTGGTTCTGAGGTAAAAAGGGATTCTTTATTCTAAAACAGTTGTTTTCACTTAAACATAAAAAGAGTTTATTTAGAAATAAAACAGTTTCAATACTGTTCATAAGCATAATGGTTTTAGATAGGCACATGAGTGTAATTGTTTCAGATAAGTACAGTTCTTCTTTTTCTAAGATTCCTTAAATAGACTCTGTCACAAAGGCCTGTTTTCCTCATTTGCCGCTTAGGCTAATAACTTCCACAAAGAACACAGATTTCTCTCACACTGTACAGTACATCACTCAGTCTGTTCACTCACTCAGTTCTCCTCTTTCACTCATCTCTTTTCTTCTCTCCCATAGACACAAACCCTCTCTAGAATCAACTCTGTCCTCTAGGGTACAGCTACTACCCAGTCCTAACACATTTCAATCACCCATCCAGTCCCTCTCTTTCTTACTCTAGAGGCCTGCATTTTAAACTACAGCAACACATATACAAAACCCCACATTAAAACACAGAAAGAAAACACACAAAATAATTTCATAGCAAAACACCACAGCCCATTTTCCAATTTGGTCCCAAACCCACAATAAACTACCATTGAAATAAATTTTATTTCTGCACAATGTCCATTCAAGAAGGGAAGAGTCAAAGAGGCAGAGAGAGAGAGGGTAAAGCAGGCAATATCCATCCAGACCCAGAAAAGGTCCTAGCCAGGGGTTCAAGCATCCAGGAAAGAAGTAATCCAAGCAATCCAAAGGCAAGGGTAACAGAGACATATATCATGGTGTCAGACCAAGTGCTCCACCGGGCACAAGAGTGGGGTAGTACTGGGCTGTGGGGACAAATTCTGGCTCCAATTATAGGGCCAGCAGCTTGAGTTAAAACAAAAGATTATTTTCTTTCCATGTGTGGAACTGGAAACAGGGAGAGGGCAAGGGGAGCAGGTAAGTGTTCTACTGGGTTGACTGCGGCAGTGGAGGAAGGAGCTTTCTGTGAATGTTTCCATATAGGGAATGGAGGAGCGCTATCCCAGTTGTGAGAGAAAATAAGCAGTTACACGCTTCTAAGAAGTCCATTGAAATCAGTTAGTTACTTCATATGGATGGGATTTTTGGCAGGAAATTCCAGTCAGGTCAAGACAATAAAACTGGTTATTTTGTTCTGCTAGATGCACGTATCATAGGGAGTTATCAGATGCATGTTGGCAAAGAAGGAAAAAGAGGAGGAGGAAATTAGATTTATACCCTGCCCTTCACTACCTGAAGGAGTCTCAGAGCGGCTTACAGTCTCCTTTCCCTTCCCCTCTCTGCAACAGACACCCTGTGAAGTAGGAGGGGTTGAGAGAGCTCTTTCAAGAACTGCTGGTGAGAGAACAGCTCTGAAAGAACTTGTAACTGACCCAAGGTCACACCAGCAGCTGCATGTGGAGGAGTGGGGAAGCAAACCCAGTTCTCCCAGATTAGAGTCCACGCTCCTAACCACTACACCAAACTGGCTCTCTCAGTATTGGTCAGTATTGATGCAAACATTTTCTTGAGGTAGGTTTCTGGGAGGAAATAAGGCTATTGGAAAGAAGTACTGAAAAGTGTGGGACACATAATTCCATCTTCCATCCTGTTATCTTGACTGAAATTTATTTTGGAATGATATGGTATATAAGCAGCATTGAGAAATGGTGAATATGTTAATTATAGCTGCCTTAATTGATATGGCATCCAAAAAAGTGGCAGCCCATAGCAGGAAGATTTTATTCCTGTTTCAAACCATCCTTCCCCAGCATTATATCCTTCCCACTTTGAATGGGAAGGATATAAAAGCAGGAGCATTTCACAAGAGACCAGTGAGAAGTGGGATCCTGGTTATTGATCCAACAGCACATCAGATTGCAGTTAAAAAGAGACATGGTCTGTCGAGGCATTTTGAATGGCTACATTCTTCCAAGGTAATCTGAAACTATTGTCTCCAAACAAAGACCCTCTTTGCTTTAATAGTTTGCAATCCAGATTCCAGACACTCAAAGAATGTAGTCACTTGGCGGTAACTGATGGATTCTCTCATCCTTTATCATTTGTTTTAGTGTATCCCATTAAGATTCCAATGACTCATGAAAACTATTTATGCATCCTTAAAATCATATCAAAACAAACTACATAGAAGTAATTCCTACTGATTGCAGTGGAGCTAGTTTTCATGTAAGCATGCTTAGAATCACAACTTTAGTTATCTTATGCAGTTATAATGGTATAAATATGTTGTTCCCTTGTTTAAAAATAATTTGTCATCATTTTAAAAAAAAAAATAGACCATGAAAAATAACCAGTGCACTAAATAAAATACAAATGCATATGGAAACATGCATATGCAAAAATATGCATAAATGTACAAATATACATAAATGCACAAAAATTTACCTCGAATCCAACTGATCATAAATAGTCAGATTAAGCTAGATATCCAAAATTCCACAGAGAAGCTGAACTTTAGGGAACAGCTTGATAGAAAATGTTGGACTTTGACTTCTACTTTGAACAGTTGTAGTTCAAACTCTAACTTCACCAACCTGAATCTGAACTTAAATGCCATTTAAGAAGCTGAACAATGACTTCAGGCTAGAACTTCTATGGGATGCTGGACTATTCCCATTTTGGCACAAGTTTTTCATAAGAGTGTATCTGTACTGAAATCAATTCCATCTGAGAGGGACGTTGGTTTAAAATTTAAGAATTCAGACTGGAGTTTGCCTGCAAGTTTGAACTAAGCCACAAGATGGCAGAATCAAATAACTTAATTTAGGGAGTGACACTTTCTGTTTTAATTTGAGTGTATTGCTCACACAACATCATTTGTACTGAGCTGCTGGACCCCCATGCCCTAACATGTGGCTCCCTAGCTCGGATATTCTCAGACATCATTACAGCGAGCCTTTGTAAGTCAAGCATCTAGTACTAATGAACAGACCAGCTGCTTTCAATCCTGTACTAGGTGGTGGTATCCTGTTTTGGGGTTCTGTGCTCTCCTGAGAGTTCCCCTGAGGACTCCATTCCTGTGAATGATGTAGCAGATGAATGGGAACATCCTTGTTTGGAACATCAGTGGATTTAATCCTCTCCAGCAAATGCATTTTTCCAATTTGATTTCTCTTTGTGTAATAAGCTCTTATTTACATTGAGTCATACAGCATATATCCTAGAAGACAAATCTTCAGCGCATGTATCTTCATTACATGTGTCATTCTGCTATTGCAGAAGTGTCAAATTTTTCAAGAAATTAGTTAACTTCATTGTTTCTCAAACGGGCCAAGTTTTAGCCAGTCACATAGAAACAGACCTCTTTATATAGCTGTAACTGATTCTAGCAGCACAGGGTGTTGCTAATAAATTCTAAATCCCATTTGTGCACGACTGTACTTTTTAAAGCCTTAAAGATCATGTTACAGCAATTATATTGTTCTTAAGTCACACTGTACATGCCAGTGGAGTCCTAGGGATCCAAAAAGTGACTCAGTGCGATACCATGTCTGACAAGCCCTTAGGCTGAGCAAGTGTGATGACTTGTCTAGCGACTATGTGGGAGGGATCCTGGCTCAGTGACATCACACATATTTTTCAGGTAACAAGTTGAGTTCCTGTATTCAGTCAATAGCATCTCTAACTAACAGTGGATCCCATGCCGGGGGAGTGGGGAGTTGAAACTCTGAGAATCCACTGCCAGTCATTGTAATGTATTTGTTTGTTTGTTTGTTTACTTCATTTATACCCTGCCTTTCTCCCCAGTGAGGACCCAAAGTGGCTTACATCATTCTCTTTTCCTCCATTTTATCCTCACAACAACCCTGTGAAGTAGGATAGGCTGAGAGTGTGTGACAGGCCCATGGTCACCCAGAGAGCTTCCACAGCATGAGTGGGGATTCGAAGCCAGATCTTCCAGATACTAGTTCTACATTCTAACCAGTACAAACTCTGTGGAGAGTCTAATCAATTTCCTGTTTCTTTTTTCTTTAAACTCTCTACCATTGGTACTGGCATATCTTGTTTAGGGATGTCAGACACACACACCCCAGTGGAGGCGGGGTTCTTCTACTGACAGGCCTCCCCTCCCTGTCACTGATCAGCTGGCTGGTGGGGGGGGCTTATCCCCCCCCAAAAAAGGGAGATCCATCTGACGTGCAGTGACATCTCTGCATCACTGTCCACGTGACCCAGGAGTGACATCATCACATTCGGGATGTCATGGCAATGCTCTGTCATGGCAATGCAATAGAAGCCAAATTCACCACAGAGTATTTGCCCAAATATCCTGAGCTTCGCCCTGACATCCTGAACATGATGACATCACTTCCAGGTCACTTGGGCAGTGATGCAGTCATGTCCTCACAAGGAGGGGCCTGGCAATCCTATAGCTTATACAGAGTGAAGATAAATTTAGATTATTGCCAGAGTCTCTGAGATAGATCTGAAGATTCCCTTTGGCTAAATGAAGATTCTGTTGCTGGTAGAAGGAATCAATTTCCAGTAGAAAAATCCTTCCCCCATCAGAGGAAACCTCAGTGGATGCAATCTTCTGTCACTTTCTGCCCTGGTCTTCCAATATTTCCTCTACCCACTCTTCTGTCTCACCTGTTATCAAGCACAAAATGAGTCCCACTTACTACAGCAGGCAGGAGTGTACAAGTGTCCAACTGGAACATGGGGATGGAAGGCCGTAGGGCTAGTGATGGCCTTGCAGTCTCCAAGCACTGGCAAGCCTCTGGAGTGACCATTGACAATTTTGGTAGCTACTGAGTGGCTCTGTCAGTGCAGAGAGGAAACCATGTAATGCTTGGCTGCCACCTCTGAGCAGGGATAGAAAGGGGCTGAAGGCAAATGTCACTGGTTGGTATTGGCAGCAAGGGACAGGGTCAGGAGGAACAGATGTTGTCTTGGTCTACCTGACTGCAGTAACCAGGGATGTAATAGTTCAGGGTGCACCGCTGAAGGCTACTACATAGGTACACCATGACTGCCTCTGCTGTGCCTCTTCTGACGCAGAGGGGAAAAAATTGTGGGGACAGAACAGAACTACATATATGTGGAGTTCCACAATAAGAGTCAGCATATAAACATGAACATAAATCAACATTGATTACATTATATTTTGAGTTTTTATTAAATGCAGGATACATTCTAAGGATGTCCATCATGGCCAAAAGCAGCTAACTTTGCTACTGATCCCAGCCTCTAGCCTAATTGTAACATTTGTGTGTCTTGCCTTGTCTCGCCATAAATGTGGCTTTCATGGTTGCCATGTATGTATTTTATGCACATAGACTCAGTGGATTTGTCGTCATTAACTGTTCCATATTTTGCAATAAGAAACTCAAGTTTCTCTGACCAGGAAATTGCACCCATGTTTAGGATATATACAGATTTTTGAGATTCTGGAAATTCTTGGCAGGTGACTTGGTAATGATAGCAAAAAACAGAAAGGAAAGGGTTGCAGTTACCAGAGCATTTCCATGAATGGAAGGATTTCTACCCACCAAGGGCAACAGTTGCACCTCTTCCCTCCTGATGCAGCCTCAAATGCCTCTCAAATACTGCTGGTCCCCTCACCCCAAAAAGCAGCATTTTGAGCTGCAGTAGGAGAAAAGTGATCCAGTTTTGCTCCACGGGCAGAAATGCTTCCATCCACAGAAACATTCTGGTAGAAGAAGAAGAAGAGATTGGATTTATACCCCGCCCTCCACTTCCCAAGGGAGTCTCAGAGCGGCTTACAAACTCCTTTTCCCTTCCCCTCCCCACAACAGACACCCTGTGAGGTAGCTGGGGCTGAGAGAGCTCTTTCCCAAGCTGTCCTTGAGGGAACAGCTGGTACAGAGCTATGGCTTGCCCAAGGTCATCCAGCCAGGTGCAAGTGGAGGAGTGGTTCTCCCAGATTAGAGTCCGCGCACTTAACCACTACACCAAACTTGGTGGAGCCAAGCCATTGCAGGGACTAAGCAAAGCAGCAGTCCAGTTGTATTCTTCTGGGGGCTGACTAGCCATTGGAAGTGAGACTGGGGCAAATTCAGAATACTTGTGCTCAAAGGACCTTTGAAGCAGCACACAACTTCATATACATACCAACAGAAATCATTGCAAGATATCGCCAGGAAAATGGACAGTTTTTAAAGATGTTGTGATGGCCAAACCATCTCACTCTGTTCTCTATGCCTGCTGACATCTTGCTCCTTTCCCCCCTTGAGAGTCACATTCACTTTTTGGATCTCAGAATCTGTGTACCAACTCTGCCTGGTTTCAGATTCCCCTTTCTCAGCCAAAGAAGTGTTGAGTTGTGGCTGCATCTGTGCCAAAGGGCTAAAAGGGAACTATGTTAGGGCATCACTCTGAATCTATTTTGCAGAGTACGCAGTGACCCCCCCCCCAACCATGTAGCTGTCTGCTCAGAGGTTTTCCATGTAAGTCACAGAAATGGCTTTGACAACTCAGGAAATCACCAAGGGGACATTTCGAGGGCACCTCAGGCCTGTAGCTACAGTAGGACATTTTGGGGCCTGGCCCCCCAACTTCCTGCCAAGGCCCCCTGACTCCATTCCAGCCCCCAGGCTCTCTGGGCTGCCCAGAGGACTCTTGACTCTCTGGGCTGCCCAGAGGACTCCCCACCACCGCCCCTTCCCCAAGTGCGGCTTGCTTCCCCGTGTAGGCAGGCAAAGTGCAAACGCTGCAAAAATGAGTTTTTAAAATTTTTATTTTTTATTTTGTGATGTCAGTGCCCCCTGACTTACAAAGCCCCCCTGAATTACAAAATCCTGGCTGCGGGCCTGGTGCACCTCCAACCAAATCAGCACATAGGATACTTAGCTTACTAATGTTTGTGTGAAAACAGATATGGGAGAGCAACAGCTGCCCTTTGCAAAAGTAGTGGAAAAAACCCAGCTGCTTAGAGGCGCCAACACCTGAAAAATCTGGCAAGAGGACAATTTTTCAAACAAGCTGAGAACCTGAGGTCATTGTCAGCTATTGCTGCCATCTCCTGCCCAGGAGGTGAGATGAGTGAACCCTTGACATCAGAACTGTGGAATGTTGTGTTATATTTCTCATGACATGCTTATCACTCTCTGAGCTACTTCAGCCTTGACAGACTGTTAGTGTCGGCCTATGTATCTCTTCTCCTGTCTGGCTCTTATTCTTCCTGCTTTTTCCTTGGGAACTGTAAACTAGTATTTTAAGCGCCTTTTCTCTGGCATGGTGATTGGTTACTATGCATTATCAGACCCCTTTTTGAATTCTGTATAATTGTCCTGCTTGAGGCAGTACCCACCATTACTAACACAGGAAGTGCAGATGACCATAGCAGACCTTTCTCAATAAAGCATTCCTGTTTAAGGACACTTGTTGGTGAATGACTCCATAGGACTCTCACAGTCGTAAGGGGTTAAGTGTTAACATTTCAATCTAGCATAGACTGAATGAAAAGGAAAATACCAAAAGGGGGGGAACTCATTCCTTCCTACTATGTGTACTTTAAACATGTAAAGAAAATAGTATGACTAAGAAACTCCGGGAACAGAATGAAATTGCAAATATTGCTGTAAGTATAGCATTGGCTGCTTAATCAAGCCATAGATTGTCACCTTTGTATATTTGTTCTTATTCTTGTACCTTTAGCAGCAGTTTGATCAGCAACCATTGCTGGGTGCCAATGCTTCTCCCCATACTATGGTAAGCTTCATTTGCAGACTTCTGCAATTAAAAGCTGTTTGCTTAAAACACACAAGCAGTCTCGGCAAATTTTCTGGCTGCTTTATTTATTTATTTTAAAATAAATGTAAGTCTCCAGGGAACCTGCCCAAGTCACCTTACAAAAATACAATATAAAGAAACACCACACATGCCAACCATTAAAACCTAGTATTAAAAACCTAACCATGAAATCAACACAAAGCATTAAGCAATATAAATTCTTAGACTAGAAGCTGACCATGAAAACAACTAAAAAAGACAAAACCCCTGAATTAAAAGTCTGGATAAAAAGGAACGTTTTGGTCTGGTGCCTAAAAGACTGTAGGTACCAGGTGAGCCTCAAGGGAGAAAGCATTCCAGGGGTGCCACCACTTGGAGGTGGCGAGGTGCCACCACTGGAAAAGCCCTGTCTCTGGAGGCTATCTGTTTCATTTCTGAAGAAAGCAGCATACAGAGCAGGCTTGGGAAGCAAATCTTAAGTAGAGTTGCCAACTCTGGCCTTGGAAATCCCAGGAGATTTGGAGGCAGTGCTGGGGGAAGTTGGCGTTTGGGGCAGAGGGAGCTCAGCAGCACTGTGATGCCATGGGGGCCTGCCCTCTGAAGCTGCCATTTCCTCAAAGGGACCCCTGACGCCCACAGTACGAGCAGCAGCAGCTCTGGGAAAACTCTGAGCCCCATTTGGGGGTTGGTAACTCTAACTGGCGTGCTGTTGTTAGCAAGAATAGAGCTATTACAGGCAGATTAAATAAACAGAGGTTGATAGTGGAAGGGAGTAAAAACTAAACATGGAGAATGAGTTGGAGGTCTGCAACAGAAGAGGGCACTGGTGAAAATCTCCATGAGATCCAAGCCTCAGTTTTCAAATAACAAGTGTGGTCCCTCTAGGCAAGTTTACTGTGAAAAATTTGCTAAACCTGAGCTTCTCCACACACCTGAAGGCAGGGCTTTTTTCTGGAAAAAGAGGTGCCGGAACTCTCAAGAAGGAAATGAAGTTTTCAGTCTGTATACAGAAAACTCATGAATGTTTAAACGTTTTTAGAATAATTTTGTCAAAGAGGTTCTGAAACTCCATTTGAGCACGTTCCCCCAGAAAAAAGCCCTGCCTGAAGGACTGTCTCTTCCCAGTACAAGCCTGAGCACCAACTCAGATCTATTTACATCTCTCTTCTGATTGTCTCATCTGATGCTGCAACTGTGGTGCCAATTCTCTGGAACAATGTTCCAGAGGATATCAAGAAGGCACCCACCTTGGCTTGGTTCCAGAGACCCTGGGAAGCCACTCTGCTGACAAGAGACACTGGTGCTTTTGAGGCTGGACGGCTGCAGGACAGGTAGAGAGAGAGCTGCTTTTTTTTGGTAGAGATAATATTTTGGTTCAGTCTTTGTTTACATTTGTTTTTGTTAACTGCTATTAACAGTCATGGATGATGGAAAAGGTAGAGTATAAACACTGTAATACATAAAAATAAGCGGTTCAGGTCTAAGGACTTCCAAGGTCTATCTTAATAGGCTAATTAATTAGCTTCTCTGCCAGAAAGCTATGAAAGGGATTGCCCAGATTAGACTTTTACAAATAGAGCACAATAATACACATGTCTACTGCTCAGCCCTAGTGTAGCAACTCAAGGCAATTGAATGTTTCTGCTTAGAATGTACATTTTGGAACATGATCTCAATAAATACAAATGTCCCGAAAAATATATTGACACATTCCACAATCTTAAATTAATGAACAACTCAGTTAATTGTATCAATTTACCACTTTTAGGAGACAGGGGAGTTGTAATTCTGAAATCAATTATACAGAGAAAGTCATATTACGGGTGTGGCCATGTGTTGACAGGATTTTTCTTTCTTTGGTAGATCTCCTTTTTGAGATGCCAATATTTGATTCAGATGAGCAATAGGATGGATTTAACAGAATGGATCCAGAAGAAGTTACATGGTGTTAGTTCTGCTATCACTTTTGGGTTTTGAAAATGTACACTGGTAATTAAAAATAGTACAAGCAACTCTGTGTGTGTGTGTGCACACCTGTGTAGAATTTTTAGAAATCATACTGGTTCATACCTCCTCAAGACAAAGGTAGTTACAATATCTGAGGCAGCCACAGTCCTCTAACTATACCCTTGCTACTGTGGTGGTGGGAAGTGCTATCAAATCACAGCCAACGTACGGCAACCCCATAGCGTTTGCAAGGCAAGAGACGTGGTTTGTCATTGCCTGCCTCTGTGTAGCAAGTCTGGACTTCCTTGGTGGTCTCCCATCCAAGTATTAAGTAGAGCTGACACTGTTAGTTTTGGCAGTCTGAAAAGATTGGGCTCGCCTGGACCATCTAGGGTGAGACCTTGCTACTGTAGTGAAGGTATAATAAAAAAGCAGGAATAAACAGCTTTGAAAGGGGATTTAGATAGATTCATGGAGGATAAGTCTATCAGTGGGGGCTATTAGCCATGGTGACTGAGGGGAACCTCCACATTCAAAGGCACTATGCCACTGAATCCCAGAGTAAGGAGACACTGTCAGGGGAAGGCCTCGGCCTCTCTGTGTTCTGTTGTTGGCCCTCCAGAGGAACTGGTTGGCCACTGTGTGAAACCAGATGCTGGACCAGATGGCCCATTGGTCTGATCCAGCGGGGCTCCTAGGTCCTTATGTTCTTAAGTTGATCTTCATAATCATGGTGGTGCAAGTAATAGAAAGTGATCTCTGAGGTATTTAGCAGCCAAACCATTTAGGACTTTGGAAGTCAAAAACAGCACTCTGAACTACCTCCCACCCCATTCTCCACAGGCTCGTAAAAATATTTATATATGACATTTCTATAAGATGTATGATGAACAATAAAAATTGTTGTACTGATGGATATTATTAGAAAATCAAAAAGAAAAAATGCAACATCTATGAAAGAGAGAGGGGGGAGGGGGGAGGGAGGAAGATAATGTGCCTTATTCCATGGTAAAAATCAGACTGATCCTACGAGACACGCAGGTTCATCACATCCAGTGTTTACCCTCTAAGCTGAGTTAGTGTGAGCTAGTTCACAGTTTTTTAGCCTCTGGCTCACACAGTTTTGTCTTCACTCAGGAAGGATGGCTCCAGAGCAAACTGATTTCTGTAGTGGCTAAATCGCTCGCTCACAACTTTAATGCCAGTAGCTCACAAAGTAGAATTTTTGCTCACCAGACTCCGCAGCTTAGAGGGAGCATTGATCACATCAGATGGATTCCACTCTTGGTCTTAGATTTGTATGCAATTTCTCAGACTCCACTTGTAGTCTTTACCAGAGTAGAAGTTTCCAGTTGTAGACCCGGAACAGGCCCATCTGCAGGGGGAATTTCTTTCGAGAGCATCATGATGGGCGCAACTGAGACAGCAAAGTGCTGACATGTTGAAAGGCAACCTATTCAGTCTTCTGTGGGCAAGAAAGGTCACTTTCACACATAAACTCAGCACAGAAAGTGTTTAAGTACTGAAGGGAAATATGCCTCTCCTAAGCCACCCTGAGCTTGATTTGGTGGGGCTGAATTTGCATGTACTATGAAACTGTATGGAAGCAGCAGTAGGCTGGTAGGTTGTAGATTGCACATGGAATTCATATAAACCATTTGTGCGTGCAAAATAGGTGGACTAATCCAATGAATAAGGCCTCTTTATATAGCAATTTGTGTACTTAAGACACCAATACACTTTAGAAGCTTATATGTGCAGTGAAGCAGTGCTGGTGGGCGTGTCCTCAAATCCAACAATTCTGGTCCTCTGTAATCAAAGAAATAACAAATATTACATCGCAATCTCTCCCAATGGACCCATCAGTTCTTCTTCTGCATCTCAGAGACCCCTCCATTGGGGAGGAGCCACTCCACCCCCTGGCAACTTTTTTACTCACGGCGGCCAAAACCACTATTGCAGCATCCTGGAAGTCAAGCACCCCTCCATCACTGGAACAATGGAGGAAGAGAATTTGGGAGCAATTTATAATGGACAAAATCGCTGACACTCTGAAACCTCACAGCACTTCTTCCGACGTGACCTTTTCCCAATTTGCATGTACCTGGTATCCATTCTTACAGTACATGACGGAGCAAGGCCTTTTACCACAGGATCCCAGTTATGCATCAGGGCTCCACTTCTAACAGTAGCACATATCAACTCTTACATAACTTTCTCTCATCCTGCCTCACTTCACAATACATAACACCAAAACAGTTGTTATTTTGATTCATAGTGAATGCTACGTTACAGGCACTAACTCCAATTTATTCCTTATCCTCTGTATTAGTATTTGATGTTTGTAGTTATGCGTAAAAACAGTTACAAATTGTAAGTTTATTCTGTGTTTTGTATCAATAAATTTTTTTTAAAAAAAATACAAGCAGTGAAGCAGAACGTGTCAATGTCGAGTCTGTGCCCATCTGGGTCATGAGAAAACCAGTTTTTTATATTGGAGTGAGCACATGCATGGCCATCACTGTTTACAGACAGACACCCCCCCCCCCAACCAATCCAACAAATGCTCACACCAACAAATGCCTTTGGGAATCATAGTTTGCATTTTTATTTAAAGAACGTTTTTCAGTGCTGTCTTCTAAGCAATTGGAATAGTTGATTTATAAATGTATTCCCTCCTCCTTTTCTTTTCACTTGCACATCACAATCTCAAAAACTCTCTGGATTCACTGGTCTTTCTTTCTGTTGCCTGGCTGGTTTACGGACATTGTTTACTGTATAGCAGTCTGATGCAAGCAGTAATCTGATACAGATTTTGTGACCCTGCCACATTAAATCACACATTGTAGCACTTCACTCCTGCTCCAGAAGACTTTCTGCATTAGTGGGTACATAAAATTACACCAGAAAGATTGAATACACTCTGCAAAGTAATAAATGACACCATATGGTTGTCATTTTTCAAAGCAATTTACCACTGTTTTAAAGCTATGGGTCTAATTTTCCATTTAAAAGGCTTGAAATAGATTTACTACCACAGGGATGCATAAACCATTCACTTCAGGAATTCTCCCCAGCTAAGAGATCAGCTTTGACAGTCAAATGTTACCTTTAGTCAGGAAGGGTTCCATAAACCTGGTCAGTTTCTTCCTCGGTCTTATCAGAAACCACTGGTATCAGGATCACTGCTAAGACATGGGACCCAGCTCTTCTGAATATACTGAAACGGGTATGTTTCCCTTAAGCCTCTTGGGACTGAACACATGTCAGCCCTGAACTAGGCCCCTACCCCCACTTTCTCACTCAATTTGCAGAGAAGGAAAATCTATTTTAAAATAGCACATCTTTGCAGACAGTGCTCTTCAGCAAGAAGCTATTTAAGCAGCAGCATCTTCCCCCACAGCAGATCTTTCCCTTCCGGGTTCTTTAAAAAAAAAATGTTACGCCACTGACACCTATCAGCTTTAACTTTATTATTTCTCAACCACGGCAAAGATGCAGCAAAGTGAGATCAAGAGGTCTAGAAAACTTCTGTGTGACATTGTTGTTTGAATTCATTATGTTTCTGGGAAGACAGTAATTCTTACCTTCATGATTAAATAAAAAGGTATCTGCACTCACAGAGCCACAGGAGCCAATACTAGAGATATATCTGTGTTCTGAATGATACACATGTGAAAGAATGAATGAGCATGTCTGATGGAAAGGATAGGTTTGCTTCTGTGTGAGAGACAAGAGGGTTGTATGAACACTGACTTGATAGCATCTTCCATTGAACTTTTAAAGGACTGGCCTGCATGTGTTGCCTTAGTTGAAGCTACTTGTGCTTATTTTGCAAAACATACATTGGCTAGAATGTATATTCCATTCCATGGACCCACTTCCCTGGTATCCCACTTAAAACATGCACACATGACACAAATAATGCAGAAAAGCTTCAAGCATGCTGTTTAATGCACGAGGAAAGAGAGCCCACAAATCTAGGTACATGGGCATGCATGCATCTGTACAATACTGATAAGTATTGGAGTCGGGAGTCCATGGAATAGTGAAACAGCTAGATCTTTATTGCTGGTCCAGATGAAGCATACAACCCAGGGCTCCGAGCCCTCCTTTTATGCTGGTCAGGGATAATCCCCTGACCTCACCCAACTGGCCTGATAGGCTATTAGAAGTCTATTTACATTTCATAGGTTCCCTGGGAGAAACCTAGGTACATGATTGGTGGCCGGTTTGAATCCACCTGGTCTTTGTTCTACCTGGCTGAAGCTCAGGTAGTTTCTTGGCCATGTGCTCTGGCCATGCGGTCGCAATTATGGGAGCACATGGCGACCGCATGGTCAATACATAACACCCCTCCCCCCATAGTCCAGAAACCCTTTGCACACATAGTCTTTGAGATAGTCCGGGCATCTGCGCTCACGTCCAGAGCGCCGGGGGGTTGTAAGGCACTGCTTGTGTCGGCAGGTTGCTTGTGTCGGCAGGTTGCGGTGTGGGTAGTTGTTCTGCTGGCGGGGCCTGTCTGCTCGGGGGTCGTTCCGGTGGGATGGTGCAGCTGCTTCATCCGCAGGCAGGAGCGGCATCTCCGCAGTCTCCGGATCAGGGTCTGGCACTGCTTCTGGAGTCGTGTCGATGTTATGGTCTGTTGGTGCAGGGAGTTCGGGGGTCTGGGTCACGTCGTGGTTCGGTGTGCGGCGTCGAATCTGGTCGATGTGCCGTCTCCAGACTACGCCATCTTCCGTAAGGACCTCGTAGGAGTAAGGCCCGGTGACTCGGACGATCCTTGCGGGGAGCCATGTCGGACCCCGCGTGAAGTTCTTCGCATATACGGGGTCTTCGGGAGCAAATCCTCGGGCGGCTGGCCGGTCCTCCGTTGTCGGGTTCCCCTCGATTGCTCGGTCGGGATGTAGGCGGTCCAGGACGGTTCCCAGTCGTCTTCCCATCAGAAGTTCGGCTGGCCGGCACCCGGTCCCTGAGTGGGGAGTGTTCTGTTGGCAGAACAGGAACTTGTACAGCTGCTCTTCCCAGTCACCGTGCTCCATCTTCTTTAACGCATCCTTTGTTGTCCTCACCATGCGCTCGGCCTGGCCGTTGGTTGCAGGGTGGAACGGAGCGGAGCGGATGTGGCAAAGACCACAGGCTTCCACGAACCATTGAAACTCGCCGGAGGTGAATGCGGTCCCGTTGTCGGTTACGAGAGTGTCTGGCATTCCGTGTGTCGCGAAGACCGGCCAGAGACTTCTTAAGGCAGCGTTGGTGGAGGTCGATGCTACTGGCACTACCTCAAGCCACTTGCTGTAGCTGTCTACAATGATAAGAAACAACTGCCCCTGGACCGGTCCTGCGAAGTCTAGGTGCAGACGGACCAGGGCTTGTTAGTGGATTCCCAGGATCGGACGGGAGCGTGTGGCGGATCTGGCTGCGACTCCTGGCATTTGGTACACTTCTGGACCCGCCCCTCAATGTCTTTGTCCAGGCCTGGCCACCACACGGGCCAGGGCTTTCATGCGTAGAATTCCTGGGTGAGCCTCGTGTAGTGCCTCTAGCACTCGGGGCTGCAGGGGCCCGGGGATCACCACTCGAGATCCCCATAGCAGGCACCCTTTGTGGGCCGATAGTTCATGCCTGCGTGCCGTGAAAGCGGCGAAATCCGGTCCCGGTTTTTCCGGCCACCCCCTCCCCACCCAGTCTGAGACACGGGAAAGGATGCGGTCCTGCCGTGTGCGACGGGCCACATCCGATACCTGTATGGGGCGCTCCGGTAGGTCCTCCAGGAGCGCTACGTGGAAAGCGGGAGCCAGATCAGGGTTGCAGGATGGGAGGGGAAGATGGCTGAGGGCGTCGGCGTGTCCCATCGCCTTCCCCGGGCAATGCACCAATTCGTACGAGTAGCCTGACAAAAAAATTGACCACCGCAGGACCCACGGGGACAGCATGTGAGGGGTCTGCCGGTGGGGGGCAAGGAGAGCCAGCAGAGGCTTGTGATCTGTGGCTATGGTGAACGACCGTCCTTAGAGATAGTCATGGAATTTCCTGACGCCGGCTACTATCGCTAGGGCCTCCTTGTCGATCTGGGCGTAGTTCCGTTCCGCCGACGACAGGGTCTCGGAGTAGTAGGCAACCGGGACCTCCTTTCCGTTGGGTAGCCGGTGTCCCAAGACCGCCCTAACGCCGTAGGGGGACGCGTCGCAGGCCAGGATGACAAGGAGCCTCTCATCGAAATGCGCTAAGACCACATTTGAAACTAGTAAGTCTTTGACGGCCCGGAAGGCTGCGTCATGCTTGGGACCCCAGGCCCAAGCCACTCCCTTGTCCAGGAGACGATGCAGGGGTTCAGCGACCGCCGCCTTGTGCGGAAGGAAGGCGTGGTAGAAGTTCAAAAGTCCCAAGAACGCCTGGAGTTCCGCCTTCGAGGACGGACAGGGTGCACCTGTAATTGCCGCTACCTTCTCCTTTGTCGGGTGAATGCTGTCTGCGGTCACTTCGAACCCCAAGAAGGTCACCGAGGAGACTCCCAGGGTACACTTGTCTTTTCGGACCTTGAGACCCACGTCTTGGAACCTTTGCAGCACCATCCGTAGGCGAGCCGTGAACGTGTCGACGTCCGGGGCGGCGATGAGGACGTCGTCGAAGAACGGCTTCACCCCTGGAACATCTTTGAGGAGAGAATCCATCAGATTTTGAAAGATCCCTGGTGCTACGCTGACCCCGAATTGGAGGCGTTTTATCTTGAACGCTCCCTTGTGAGTCACAATCGTTTGTGCCTCGGCCGTTGCCTCATCTACGGGAAGCTGCTGATAGGCTTGGGCCAGGTCTAGTTTTCCAAATATTTTGGCACCCACGAGGGAGGCCAGGACATGGCTGACCACCGGTACCGGGTACGTGTGGTCCTGTAATGCCTTATTAATAGTACATTTGTAATCCGCGCAGATGTGGACTTCCCCGTTAGCTTTGAGGGGGGTCACAATGGGAGTCTCCCACTTGGCGTGGGAGACCGGCTCGAGCACCCCTTGTGCCACGAGCTTTTCCAACTCCGCCTCCACTTTGGGCTGGAAGGCGAGTGGTGGCTGGCGGACGGCCACGTGGATGGGCCGGACTGCCGGGTCCAGGTCGAAGGAAACCGGGGGTCCTTTGTAGCAGCCCAATGAGCCATCGAAAACGACGGGAAATTCCTTGCAGATGGATGAGAAGTCAGTAGAGCCCATGCGGTGTATTCCAGTCCACTGCACTCTGAGCGGCTTGAACCAGGCGCGACTTAGGAGACTGGTTCAATTGCGCTCCACCATGAGAAGGTCCAGCAGGCCGTTAAAGGCGTGGTACTGGACCCGGACCCTGGTTAGCCCCTTAATAGCCACTGGGTTTTTCTGGAAGTCCCGGAGGACCAACCCAGCCGGCAGCCGCAGCCAGCGTGCCCCCTTCGGGCAGAGGCGGCGAAACGTAGCTGCGGACACAATTGAATATGCTGACCCTGAGTCCAGTTCCATGGAGCAAGGAACTCCCTCTATTCGGAGAGACACGGAAATCGTGCCCGGGATGGGCTGGGGCAAGTTCATTACCGTGGCCATGGGAATGACACTACCCATTTCTTCGAAGTTTGCTGCTGGGGCACGGTGGCTGTTCCTCAGGCGGCAGGCCCGGGCGAGATGTCCTGCTTTCCCGCAGGCGCGGCAGATGGCATCATGGAAGTGGCATGTCCATCTGTCGTGGGGGTCCCCGCAGCTGGTGCATGTTGGGGCCTGCCTGTTGAGGGAAGCAGAAGAGGGAACAGAGACAGATGCTGGGCGCCGGCCCTTGGGCCTGGGGACGCCGGGCTCACCCTTCTTTGAGCGTGGTTGCATCCGGTGGACGTCCTCTTCTTCGCTTGAGTCGGGTTCGGGAGGAGCCGCCTGGTGGACTTTGGTGGCTGCCTTGCCTTTTGCGTTGTCTCGAAGGCTGCTGCCGTTTGGAGCATCTTTTCCAAGGTAGGTTCCGACATTGCGATGAGGCGCCGGCGGAGCTTGGCTTCCCGGACCCCTCCCATGAAGGCAGTCTCCACGTGGTCATCCACGTGGCGGAATTCGCAGCCCATGGCTAGTCGACAGAGTTCAGCCAGGAAAGTGGCGGCCGACTCCCCCGGCTGCTGCTGGCGCTGTATGAACACCCAGCGCCTGGCCAGTTTTGATGGCTTCGGGGCGAAGTAATCGCCAAGGGTCTTGGTGAGCACGTCGTAAGACACCTCGGTGGGGTCTTGCGGGGCTAGTAGGTTCTGGGCCACCTGCATGACCTCCACCCCTCCGGAACACAAGAGCCAGGCGCTCTTTAGGTCTGCATCTGTGATTCCGCGGACCTTAAAGGCGCAACCCAGCGTCTTGAGCCAGGACTCCCACGTCTCGGGGCGAGACGTATTGAAAGGGGTAATTGGTCCCGGAGCATTTGCCATATTTACCAGAGCAGGAGCGGCGGCGGCTGTTTGAGCGATGTCCTCGTGTCTTGCGGCGGTGCCGGGGAGCGCTGAGGCTCGGCGCTGGCTAGTGCTGGAGGATTGGGCTCAGAGCGGCTTGCGGTGAGCGCTGGAGCTCGGAGATGCCTGCGGCCGGCGGGACGGAGCTCGCTGTGCTGCCGTGGTCGGCTGGAGAGTTGCTCATTGGGATCCCATCCTCGTCGCCACTGATAAGTATTGGAGTCAGGAGTCCATGGAATAGTGAAACAGCTAGATCTTTATTACTGGTCCGGATGAAGCATACAACCCAGGGCTCAAAGCCCTCCTTTTATGCTGGTCAGGGACAATCCCCTGACCTCACCCAACTGGCCTGATAGGCTATTAAAAGTCTATTTACATCTCATAGGTTCCCTGGGAGAAACCTAGGTACAGGATTGGTGGCCAGTTTGAATCCACCTGGCCTTCGTTCTACCTGGCTGAAGCTCAGGTAGTTTCTTGGCCATGTGCTCTGGCCATGCGGTCGCAATTATGGGAGCACATGGCGACCGCATGGTCAATACATAACAAATACATTAGTAGAGAAGGTACCAACCAACAAGCTATATTTATATAGTGCCCTTAAATAAACAACATTTATACCTAAACTAGCTTATCTTTGCTGTATTTGCTGGAATTTCTTTTGTCCACATATACACATTTCTGCAAGTGCTAGGACATACCCAGAATAAATAAGAGGCAGCAAGTGTGTGGGCATACAGAGGGGTCTATAAAGACTGCAAAAAGATAAATGAAATTTAGATTTATATTTGACACTGTAATGATATTTTGCCGCTAGTCCTAACCTCAGGCCTCCCCCAAATTACAAGCCTTAGATCAATCAGGTCCAGTCAATTCTCTTTGGCGGAAACCATGTGAATAATAACATACGAGGCCATGGGCAGTAATACAGAGATGGCCGGGCGGGCGCCCTCCTCGCCCGCCAGTGGGAGGCGCCTGAGACCGAAGCCGGCCAGCCGGCCGCCACGGGACGAGATCAGGGGCAGGCAAGGCCCCGCTCCAGAGCACGGGCGGGAAAGCTCGCCCGCGGCAGAAGCGGTGGGGGGGGGGGGAGGCAGGGGGCCGCAGGGAGCCAGCCCAGCCCAGCCCAGCCAGCCACACGGGCCGGAAGCGCTCCCACCGGCCCCACACTCCTCCCCCCCCCCCCCGGGCCCTCTGGCTGAATTTTACGAGAATGTTTATTATTTTGTCGGGGCGGAGGAGGGAGGAGCAGCTCGGCCAATCACCGCCTCCGCTCTCTAGACGGACGGCACCTTCCGAGCAATGTGAAAAGAGGGAGTGCTCCTGCGGTCACGCGCTTCTTGAGGGGATGACATCATCGCTTTGCACGCGGCAGCCTAGCTTGGTCGGCAGAGGCGGGGCTGGGGGGCGTGGCCTGCGGCGGGCGAGAGGGAGGAGCCGGGGCGAGGAGGGGCGGGGCTTCTGGAGCCCGTCGCGGCTGTCGGAAGGGGCGGGGGGGGATGCGCGCGCGCGCGCGCGCGTGTGTGTGTGCGTGGGGGGGGGAGTGTCCTGCGCAAGTCGGCCGGGCTTCGAAGAGTTTTCGGACGCGGCGTGGCGTTAAAGCGGTTCCCGCCGGAAGGAGCCTGTCGCTGCGCGGTGGGGGGCGCGTCGCGTCGTGGGTCCTGGGAAGCGCGCGGGGAGGGGGGGGGGCTCCTCGCTCGGAGGCGGCGGGGGAAGTGAGGGGCCCCTCTCCGGAGGGGCGGCGCAGAAGCTGGCTGCCTTCCCAAGTCCTGCTCGGCCGACTGTAGTTCCCGCAAGCATTTAGCAGCCCCGCTCCCGAGGACTGCATGCATCTGCTCATGTTCCCGTCCCACGGTGCGATGATGTGTTTGTTGCTCGTTGCACGCGAGTCCTTTTGTGGGCGCCTTTCACCCGCTTGGCTGACATTTCCCAGTGCCTAGTCGAAGCTCTTTCAAGCACAGTAGAGAGAGAACTAAGAACTAATTACCATGTTATAATTACGTGTTCATCAAGTGTTATTATATTTACATATGGACAGACTCCCGCAGAAACCAGGCAAAACTAGTTATATGACTTATGCAAGGTCTTACTGGGGTGTCACTAGCAAGGCAAGCAATAGTATTTCCTCATTCTCAGCCTCTTTCTCTAGTCATTGGGTTACTTTTGGAGGAACTTGTTTTATTGTAAAATATATTAGCCTGTGGTTTGAGGTCAACCACAATAATACATGAAATATTTATTTTATAAGAGTCAGCAGTCTGTTAGTCTTACATAATAACTTTTCTTCGATTTCAAATTGCCCAAGTCTTCCCAACCCAGGAAGACTTAACTGACATCATATAAATGTTGAGGTACTTCCATAAGAGACAGAAAGTTAAACATCATACCCAGATCTTTTGATTACTAGAAAAGGCCATTTTACCACTAGTAATCAAAATAAACAACCTGAAATATTCCCTCCTTAAAGCAGCTGCTACTCCAACATACATCAGACTGCACATGTGACAGAGGAGTTGTGGTTTCCCCTTCAGATATTTCAGCAAACAATACTGGGTGAGTGAATATTTTGTATGACAGACAGGAAAAGGGAATGTGCCCTTATGCCTGAGAGAATAGAAGGATATGAAAGTTCCCCTTTTACACACTAACAATCCTCAGATGAATTTCCAGTAGCTAGCATAATTACATGTACAAGCACCTAATGAATTTGATTTTCTTATGTGAGAATACTGGAGAAAAGGGCCATTCCCATTTATGGAATATTTATTTGCAAATGTATTGCAGACTACTATGCTATTACCTTCATAAATATTACTTTTTTTGAAGTAGCTCAGTATGATAAGTGGATTAAAGCTAGTGAATCAAACAGTTTCTCCCAATGATCAGGTAAACTTGAAGAGATTTCAGCAAGACTGCAGAATTACGTATACTGTAAACCACTAAGATCCCTGAAGACTAAGCCTGGTCTTGGAGAGGCCTCTGGGACTCAGGCGGCCACCTTGTTAATTGTAACAGAGTAAGCTTAACAGCTCCCTGACTGGTATGAAGTCTTTCGAAGTAGCTTTCTCAGTCACAACAAACCTACAACAGAAAGACTCTTCTATCGACTAAATTTGTGCCAGTCTTGCAGCCCTGCCAGGAAAATGGTGGCAGTCATCTGGTCCATAAACAATGTCCAGGCCTATAACACTGGAGTAATTGTTTGTTTTCAGCAGCCTTTATGGGAATATAAAAACAGCCTTACTGAAGTGGTCAACAACCCATCTTTCAAAAACAGAACAAGATATCTGCAACAGGCAGACACTGAAGAACATTTCAACACAAGTATTGAATTTTGTTTGGCACCCCTCCCCTTCCAGTAAACATCATTAGTCATATTCTGTAGCAATAAGTATTCAAAATGATTAAAACCATTTTCTCCAACTTTTTGATGTCTTTTCATAGTTTTTGGCCTCTCAGATTCATTGTCCCATTGGGTTTGTAGTACTAAAGAGTGACGAAGTTTCCTGAGCTCTCTTTGAACCCACTCATTATTTACATATCTGCGTTATCTATCCTGTCACTTCCTTTTGTTCATTGCAGTCTTTTGAGTCCCTTCTAGTGTGTGAAGTTTTACTACGGTTATTTTTGTCCAGTGATGATGAAGTCTTCTGCTTCATCTTTACATGGCTCTTCCCATCTTACTGGGTTTTCTTTTTGTTCATAATATAATATGGTTATCAGAGGGAACAAAGAGAAGCCTCCTGGCTTGGACTTCTGCACTTTTAGGATATATCTCCTCCACAGACTTGAGCTGGTCTAATAGTGATTGCCTGTAACTTGGAGACCTTGTGGTTTTATAATGTGGGCTAGGGAACTCTAATGAAGAATTCTTGGCTCCATCAGCAAACTACAATGGCCAGGAATATAAAAACAGTCATACTGAATTATTTGAGGAAAGACCATAACAGTTAAACAAGGGACTATTTGTGATAGTGATATAAATCTAGACCTGGAGAATCCTTTCAAGGATTTGAAATCAATCTGGTTCTACCATGCCTTTTCAGATTCTCATATAGGCAATTCACATGCAGACAAGAAGGCATGGCAACTGAGATGTTTTTCAATTATAAAGACTGGAACTGAAACTGCATACAGGTTGCTGATTTAAATAACGAGAGCATGACTAGCACCTTGACCTGGATGGCCCCATCTTGTCAGATCTCAGAAGCTAAGTGGCATCCGCCCTGGTTAGTACCTGGATGGGAGACCACCATGGAAGGTTGCCACGCAGGCCATGGTAAGCCACGTCTGTTCATCTTGTAACTTGAAAACCCTAAAACAACTATGAGCTGGTTGTAACTTGATGCCACTTTCCACCAGCATGAAAAGCAGAGAAGTGACAGACAGTTCCATTACAAGTGACTGCTTTGCCTGCCTAAGAAATCTGCAATTTATGGGAGTTAAATAAAAATACAGCAACTAAACTCAACTAAGATAGCTACTTGGTGACTTTTAAGTCATCCTGATTTTGGTGGTGGGGGGGGGTGTCCCTCATCTTTAGTGGTAGACAACAGAGTACCTGGTGTTAGCTTGGTGGGTTACTGATTGTGCTGACCTGTCCTAAGCATAAAAATACTTGATATTTCATGTCTGATATGTGACAGATTAGTTTCAAAGATAAGAAGCATGGCTTGCTAAAATACTGATAAATACTGATAAGATGGAAAGTATTGTAGCCAACTATCTATCAGCTACAGCCAGTCAGAAAGTCATATAGCTGCAGGGGGCCAAAAGGCTATCAACTCTTATCCCTGCAGGGCAAACCAGGACTTTGCTCAGACTGGCTTCCAGAGAGCAGTTCAGAAAACAGTGTGCCACAAGCAGAGACTAGATGCACCACCCTCACATGCTAGCAAAACAGACTGATGATGATAAAATTACTGTTCCATCAACCTATAGGTTCTGAACAGCTGTATGATGAGAGCCACAACAATTGAAAAGTTTTTGGCTATGGCCAGAGTGGCTTTTGTTTGTTTCTCTCGGACACCAGGTCATCCTAGCCAGGGGTGATACAGAGGACAAACCTTCAAGAAGGATAATCAGCTCATTTCTGTACTCTGAAGGGGCACAGCGATCAAGTAGGATATGATCTATAGTCTCTATTTTTCCACTGCCACACGAGCATAACCTTTCTGAATATGGTTGCTTTACATAACGCCTGCTGGTAACTGCTGAGGGTAGTACATTTAGAAGTCCGAGGATAAAAGCTCTTCTGTATTTTGAAGCAGTTAAATTTTTCATATGGTCTGGCATCTTTTGGGGAGGTAGAATTCCAACCACAGCTGAGGAGTAGGTACATCTAGACCTCAGAGCAGTATTTAAACAATCAAGCCTCTCAATGTGTTCTTTCACTGTACTCATAAATTCTTTGATGTCCCTGGAGGTACTAGCAAAACAAACTATTAGGAGGTGCTAGCAAAACAAACTGTTTCAGATCCCACATCCTACAGAGGAAAAGGAGAGAACCCAACGCAAACTTATTAGCCAGTATGACTTAGGAATTTCTTCTCAGCTCCAAATACAACATTCTGTGGGACTGCCTTTCCTGGCATACCCCACAAAGAATGCTACACTCCAAGGGGAAGAATCTTCTGGCAATCCCTGGCCCGAAGGATATCTGTCTGTCCTCAACCAGAGCCAGGGTCTTTTCAGCTCTGGCACCGGCCTGATGGAACTCTCTGCCTGAGGACATCCATGCCCTGTGGGACCTAATGCAGTTCCGCAGGGCCTGTAAGACTCAGATCTTCCGCTGGGCCTATGGTTGAGGACAACAATGGTTGACATCATAGGCGTCAACTTCAGGGGGGCTGAGGAGCTGGAGCCCCCCGAACTTTTCCAGGAGGTGCTGAGCCTCCACAGGAGACAATGGACTGTGATGTCTCTGGCCCAGCCCTCCTCCCCCGGAAACTGGAAAGTCTATGCCCTTGGTTGACATCAAACCTGGCTTCCTTTATCCTTCATCTCTCCGCCCCTCCAAGGGATAGGATACAAATGTTTTAATGTCATCTGGTATAGTTTGATTGTTTTTGTTTTAACTTGTTTTAAACTGGTTTTAACTGTTTTCCATTATTGTATTTATTGGAATTGGTAGAGTGTATTTATTGAATGTTGTGAACTGCCCTGAGCCCTATTTGGGAAGGGCAGTCTAGAAATCAAATGAAATGATAATTCTGTGAGATCCCAAACTTGAACAAAATCCATCCATGAGTCTTAAAAGAATATTTCATTGGAAATCTCCACTGGTCGGCTAGACAATATGGGAGAACACAGTCCTTCATGTACTCCAACCCCAAGCCATTTACACTGCTATCCTAAGAACACTTTCCTACAAGTAAGCCCCACAGAACTGAAGTCAGTATGGCTTTAAGCAGATCTGCTTAGGGTTGCTTAGGGCTGTATAGGTAAGAACCAGCACTTTGAATTGTGACTGGAAATGGATGGGCAGTCAGAGTGGACCTTTCATCATGGGGGTGATACATGTAAGAAACATATCCATGTCATAGGAAAACCTGAACAAAAATGTGGGGCCTTGAGGGAAATTTTGCTTGTATTAGAATCAGTGATGCCATGCTGTGTACTGCATATCTATGTTTATGTTAATAATTCAGTCAGTCTAGATTCTGGATCAGTTACCCAGCAGGAAGCAACTATTCTTTTAACTCCATAAGATAGGGTTTTGTTTTGTTTTAAAAGGACTTCTATTAAATGAAAGTGGAACCTGGAAGGAGAGGTCTGAATATGTCTAAAGCTATTTCCCAAGTGTTAACATTCAAGTCATTTTCAAGTTACATTTGACCTCATCTTTTTGGTTTCCTCCACTTCAATGACAACTACTGCTGGAGAGGATTTATCTCACATCATTAAAACAATTCCACCCCCAAACCCCATCCAGCAGCACTTTGTAATAAAGAAAACATTGTATGGGCATTTGCCAACCCACCTGCATCTTTTGTAGTAAAACAACAAAACGGTAAAGCTTGCCCCAGTGTTCTAGGGCAGGAAAAAAAGGCAGCCGGCATGTGTGCCACCATTTCTCCAGAAACAAAAAACAGGGAATGCCTTTGCCCTTTCGTATTCTGCAGTCCCTTTTACAGAGAGCAAAAGGGAACATATTGCTTAGGTGGGGGGTGGGGTGGGGCAAAGGCAAGAAGAAATGAGAGGGGAAAAGATACCTGTTGCTTGATTTTAAATTATTGTAACTGCCTGCGATATATATATATATATATATATATATAAAAGACCGAGATCGTTTTCATAGTTTCTCAAGGCATCGCGTCCTTAGCTAGGCTTCTCATTGCGGTGGTTGGGGCGGTGGGGTGCCAAAACTGATCTCCAAAGGGCGCCCGTCCGCGACAGCAGAGCCTTCTCCTAACCCAGCCGGCCGCAGGACAAGCCGCTGGAGAGCTGGCCCCTTCGCTGCCTGCGTTAGCCCTTCCTACTTGTGGGCGGTGACCAGGCTGCTATGGGGTTAGGTTGAGGCTCCCTGCGTGTGTCTATAACTTTGTGTTGCCGCTGCTGGTTGTTAGGAGAAGGAATGTGGAAATCAGCAGAGTGGGGGGCGACAGGCTGCTCGGGCAGGCGGGCTGCGGTGACGGCAGCGTTCCTCCCGGCGGCTCCTCCGCCTCTCGCCCTCGCTTTGCAGAAGGCTCGGCCGTGCGTCCTCCTTCCCTTTCCACCCCCTGTTTCGTCTCCTACCTAAGAGTGAAGGAGCTGGAGACGCAGCCCCGGGAAGCGTTTTCGCCTGCGAATTTCTGTCCGCGATGTTGCTCCCTTTTCGAATATTCTTGGTCGGGTTCTTTTGACTGGGAGCTGCCCGGTGGTGCTTCCTTCTTTCGCTTGCGTGGACCTCGCCCCCCCCCCCCCCCTTTTTGGCCAAGGATTTATTTATTTATTTATTTTTACATGACTTGAGTGAAGGGGGGAAACTGTCAAGATGGCAGCAGCAGCAGCACCGGGAACGAGGAGGTTATGAATGTGGTGTTGATGCTGGAACAAAACCCATCTTGGCAGCCCCGCGGAGGACTTCGGGCTTCTGGACCTGTTGGAAGATCGATGATTTGACTTGCTTCGTTTTTGAGCTTCTCCCTTTCTCCACTGAAGGATTTTTTAATTATTTTTTAAAGAGTCCTCCTAACTGTCTCCCCTCGTTCAAAATATTTGCTTTCCCCATTTTTTTGTTTAAAAAAAAATCCCCGTGCTTTCCTTTGAGGGAAGGAGAGGGGAGGGAGCGGCATGCACAACTGTAGCAAATGCGATCGGATGCATTTTGAGACTTCAGCTTCCGAGAAACAGGCACTTTGAAGGGAAGGCGGGAGGTCGTGTAATCGGCGGGGACTGCTCCAGGAGAAGAGAGGCGAAGAAAGCAACAAGCAAAGAGGCTCGGCCGGTTTTTGGATTTCGAGGCGAGGGGAGAAGGGAACGCGCGCGCGCGCGTGTGTGGAGGGGGGGTCCTCTTGGAAAGGATACCGCGCGCTGCGATTGGAGCAATTGTGCACGGGGCGAAAGATAAACAAACAGGCGGCACACCGCCGCCGAGAGCGCTGCCAAGTCTGCGGGGCTGGGGGCTGCCTCGGCGGCTGGCCGTCGGGCCCCGGAGGAGCAGGAGGGCCCCTGGATCCCGGGAGCTGGAGGCTGGCGAAGCGCTTCTGCTGGTGACTGCAGGGCGGGGGAAGGGAGGAGGAGCGGCGGCGCCGGGGTGGGAAGGCAGCGGCCGGACCTTGAATGGAGAGTGGCATGTTTGCTCAGCCTCGCTGATCGCTCCGCGGAGGCGGGACCGGGCTCCGGATCGGGCTCCTCCAGCCCCACTTCTCCCCACCGGCAGCCGGGCGGCAGGCGAGCCTCCGGAGCGGGGGGGAGGCCAAGATGGCAGAGGCGTCTCCCCCCGCGCCCTTGTCCCCCCTGGACGTGGAGCTGGACCCCGAGTTCGAGCCCCAGAGCCGCCCTCGCTCCTGTACGTGGCCCCTGCAGAGGCCTGAGCTGCAGGCGAGCCCGGCCAAGCCCGCAGGGGAAGCGGCCGCCGACGCCGCATCGATGATCCCGGAGGAGGAGGACGACGCCGACGACGAGGACCAAGGGGCCGGCTCGGCCATGACCGTCGCGCTCCCTGGCGGCGGCGGCGGCGGCGAGCCCCTGGCCCCCGAGGACACGGCCCGCCTGCTGGCCCCGCTGCCCGCCGAGGGATCCGGCCAGGGCGGCGGCGCGCTGAGCGGCGGGCAGCAGCAGCAGCAGCCCCCGGGAGCGGCTGCGGCGCCGAGGAAATGCTCGTCCCGGCGCAACGCGTGGGGGAATCTGTCCTACGCCGACCTGATCACCCGCGCCATCGAGAGCGCCCCGGACAAGAGGCTCACCTTGTCCCAGATCTACGAGTGGATGGTGCGCTGCGTGCCCTACTTCAAGGATAAGGGCGACAGCAATAGCTCGGCCGGCTGGAAGGTAAGCGCCAGGGCGGAAAGGGGGCCGGCCGCGGGAACTGGGGAGGGGACGTCGCAGGAGCGGGCGCCGAGACACTGAGAGTCAGTCCCGTGGCGCTGCGGGATGGTTTTTTTTTTGGGGGGGGGGGGGGGCGATGCTCCCTTTCCGTCGCCAGTGCCGGCACCAAGCGCTTCCAGTCCCGCCTCCCCAGGGCAGGGCGAGCAGGACACTTAATCCGCAGACGCACGATCGCCGTGTTAATTAGTGCAGAATAACGATCTCCGGCTGGTTACGCCATAGATGGCAAAGGCCGGCGCTAGTTCGGAGGTGCGGAAAGGGCGGGGAGAAAAGAGACGCCCGAACCCTAAACTCTTCACCAACCTGGTTTTGATTCGGGGGGGGGGGGGGGGGGGAGCGCTGAGAGAGTGGTTGGCCTAAACACCCCAATTAATTGTTGTTCACTGATTCCTGTGCGGTCCTCAAAAGGTCACCCTACATTACCAGGCAGGCACGCACACCTAACATATTAACCCACATAATCTAGTTTACTAAATTATAGGGCTTCTCGAGTAGAAACTGGAAGGAGAGCCCGTGTGTGAAGGAGGTGGTTGTGCGGAGGACAGGCCAGGGAGTCAGGAGGTGCTTTCACAGCACCTCCCATCTGGAAGCACATCCCATCCTGGTAGGTCTGTTGGTGCTGAAGGCTTAGCTCAGATTTGCCTTCTGCCTGTCCACAGGGGGTGGTGAGGGCAACTTCAGGAAACAACCACTTCTCTGCTGTTGGTGTAAAGGGCCTCTCTCTCCCGGGGACACTTGTTGCATTCAGTTGTGCTTTACAGTGCCTGGCCAGTCCAGAGAGTTGCCATGCGGACATGCCTAGAAGGTACATTCTTGCAAGGACTGAAACAGTAGGCTTGACCCTTCTCTGTTTCCCAGGAGGGTAATCAAATCAGACATGCTCTGCCCCATACATTTTGCCAGTTAAAGATTAAACAGGGGTGGTGATTAGAAGGGCAGCTGGTGGTGGAGGGGGAATGATCAGGGTCCAGGGGGCTTCCTAAAAAGCACTGATGCGACTGGCTCTCTTCCTTGCTTTGCCGTCTGGCCCCAGCATCAGCTGCTGCCTACCTCAGCCTCATGTCTGCTGGGCTGAATTCGACCTGAGGTTGCCACCGCTGGCTTTTAGGGATACCAGAAGGCTTCTGAGCGATGTGAAAGAAGGATCAGAGGTCCTAGAGATAAACAGTTTGAACTTTTTAAGTACACCTAGGTGATGTGTTTGCTTTAGTTCTTTTGCTAGTTGTTGCCAGATATTTTCACACAGCCAAGGTATGTATCAAAAAAGAAATTGGAGTAACAGAATGAATCTACTCCCAGCAGCAGACAGAGAGCTGAAATGGTCCCCTTGTTCAGTCTGTGGCTGCAGAGTGATGGGCTGATCCCTGTCCTTTGTTTGATGGGATTATATGTGCACAATTGATCTTAGAACCTATTCAGTACCAGAATATAAGTGGTGGCTTCACTGGTGGCTCCTCTCTCAGTAGTTGTGACTTTATGTAATTCTAATTCAATCCTTTATTTTGAATATTGAGTTCTCTTATTGTTGGGTAAGAAAGGTAAACTAGGTGACATTTTGATAACAAACTTTGGAAAATAGTGAATGCAGAGCATGGCCATGAATGTAACATTAAAAAAACAACCCAAGAGGTTAGATATTTAACAGTTAGAGAAAGTACAGTCTAATACTAGCAGAGATAGACAGTTGCTCTTTTTCATTATACGGCCATCTATTGTATTCCCACGCATTATACAACTAGTGTGCATCTTCCATGCACGCTTTGAAATTGCTTTGTATAAAAAGTTGAACTAGGAAGGTGATACTGTAAAGACCCACTGGTGCTTTCATTCTGTGACATTTGTTGCTGTGACATTTTGTTGCTGTGACATTTTGATGCATCAATACACAATGAACAGTCACAGCTGAAATGTGTCTGTCTGTTTTAGGACAAGTATAAGCTGTTCTAGTTACATTATACTACCGCATAGGTAAATCAAGATGGGTAGCCGTGTTAGTCCGTCTGCAGCAGTAGAAAAGATCGATATCTGAAGAAGCGAGCAGCGACTCATGAAAGCTCATATCCTACCACAAATTTTGTTAGTCTTTAAGATGCTACTGGACTCTTACTCTTTTCCACTTATAAGTAGTTTCTTTTTTTGATCTGAAACTGACAGTACTGCCCTAAGTGGAGATTCATTCTTCTGTGTCCAATGAATTCTATGTCCGATGGGTTTAGAAGGACATAAGAAGAATATTAGAAGATTGCATTAGAAGTTTTGTAGCAGTCTCATTATAGTTCTGATATTGAACTTACTTTTTCAGAAGCAAGTTTTGGTGAAGGTGCAACAGTGTGCAAAGTTATTTGAGAATAAGTCCCACTAAGTAAAGTGCCCTGGAAGATCAGGCTGATAGTGTGGTAAAGGATCAGAGTGCCCGGCTGAAGTGGCTGTTTGTGTAAACTGAATCAGAGAATCTAAGTACACTTTAGGTGCACTGGAGAAGTAGCAGGGTGAGGGAAATAGCTTGGACAACAAGAAAACAGTGGGCAGGGAAAGGTTTATAGATGCATCCCTCCTCCCATCACTTCTCTGCTCCCAGTGAAACAACAAATCAAGCCATTGTTACTTGTATTTGTATATAATTTGTCCCTTAGGGCATGACTAAGTATACAGATTTTCTTTTTTAAAAGCCACAGCTGGACTCATCTATAGCCCTCACAAGCCACGCCACACATGCTTGCAGCTCAGATAATTCCTGTGGTCATCTGTGTGACAGAAGTGGGTTACTGTCGGGTGTGCAAGTCGAGTCCATGCAGGGGAAGAGACAACATTACTGTGTGAAAACCAGTGTCATGCTGAGCCTTCCTTTCTCAGAACCTGCCTTTTCGGTTGAAAAACGTACCAAGGATGGAAAATTCCCATCAAGCCTGAAGGTGGACAGCATTTTTGTTTTGTTTTGTTTTTGAGAGAGTGTCGATGGCAGTATGAGAGTGATACTGGTGACTGTGGTGTGCACACTAACCCCACTATTGGATTTATTCACAAGTTTTGTATGGTTTTGAAGAGCTTCAGAAACCAGCAAAACCTGTTTGACCAGAAAGGCTATTGCGACAAAAGCAATTACTATGTAGGGCCAGGCTAGTGACATCTCTCTCACTCCACCTTAGATGCTCTTTTGAATTAATATCTGTCTCCACCTGCTAACATGGCCTTGCAGTTAAAAACAGAAAGTTTTTTTCACGTATTATAACATTTCTATGCAGAGGGGTTTCTCCTATAGAAAATAACAGGTAATCTGTGCACAGGGATGTGATCACCTGCATAGAAATTTTGCTGCAAAACAGCTGTTGACTATAGCCAAAATTCTCATCATGGGACCATTATGTATGAGTGTCTGCAGGTTGAATGCTGAGTCAGAATTTTGTAACGTGCAAACTGGCCCTGAGTTGTTCACATGTGAATATTGTTGTAAAAGATTAGAAAGAAAATACCGTCCTTTGTGCCTAACCTGTGTAGGGAGAATGGTTATGTATCTCGTATGAGGAGACACAGAATCAGCATATGGTAAATGTGCAAGGACTTCTGGGAAAAGTGGAAACTGTTTTTGAGCGCTCATACAAAACAAGGTTCATTTCTGCCCAGCATGCTTTTATCTTTTACTGCACTCAAGAAATAAACATTAGGATTTTCAGCTTCACAGAAATGTTGTCGCTCTGCTTCGCTTGCCTTGCTGCTGGTCTTGTGTACAAAGAAGGAGAGCAGAGCCCAGCTCTGATACAGTGCCTGCATCAAAAGCATGAATGAGGCCATTCATTCAGAACTCCAGTATATTTACAATTTAATATAACTGCCCTTTTCCATTTTGAATATCTTGATTTGATGAGAATAAAGGAGCATGCAATACTATACAGTGAAAAACAAGTCATTTGAAGGCCAAAACAAAACCAGATTTCTTTTGGTAACTTTTTCACAGGCTGAACTTCTTGGTAGGATACATTGCTGGAAATATAATTTAAGTGCAAATGAAAGATTTCCACCAGTCTGAGCATCTGATTTAGTATGTCCCTTTGGCTTGGGGCACAGTATTCACTCAAATGCAAGACTAGATTTTTTTTACAGGTATGCCATAAAAAAGGAGACTGTCTTACATTTGTATACAGGTTACAGTTATGTCCAATAATAAAAATGTGTTGGGATATAACATTTTTAAGATCATCTGACATTCCAGGGTCATCTTCCTTTTGAGTAGATACAATAAATCTTTCTGTCCCGTTAGAATAACGTTCAGCAGTTTAAAAAAATTCAAGCCTTATGTCACAAAATACAAAAACACAGAGATGCGTTTTAATAGCTTCTTTATGTAGAGTATTGCTTTGAAAGTCTGCATGTGCAATGCAATTGCTATTAAGGGCTTAACTGCTTTCCATACTGAGCACGGGTGTCCATTGCGATGTGTCAGTCTCAGACTTGCATCTTATTTGTCAACAGAAAAGCAGCTTTTTAGCTGCTACCTTGTGTGCTAAAAAAAACTTCTGTCAAAAGGAATAAAAAACCATATAGCAGCTTGCAGGCCTGAAAGGTATACTTTTTACCATTCAGTTTACTGGAAAAATATTAATTTATTTCAGTAGCGGTAATACTTAGGCTCTACAGCAAAATGATTGCATTAATTATTGTTGTTGAAAATTTTCTGACAATGTATAGTTATAATTTGATTTTTATTTTATTTCTGAACAGCCTTCAGTGGTGCTCAGAGCTAATTAGCATGTTGAAACTCAGCTCTCCAGAGACATGGTGATAGAAGTCAGAAAGAAGAAATTTCTCAGTGCCTACATCACCAGAATTTCTCATATTAATGACCGTACTGGAAGCTATAACTACACCAGAAATCTGAGTCTTATTTTTAAGGAACTGGGGCAGGCTTTGAAGTAGATGTTAGCCCGTACTGACTGCAAGGCCCTGTTCCCACTAATATAAAAGGTGTTGACTTTTCAGGGCTGAAGTCCTTCAGAGTAATAACACTAGTTTCCGTACAGCATTAAAGAAAAGCATTCAGAGCTGTAACTCTAAGGCTCAGAGTGGATCGCACATAATATTTTTAAAAAATTGATTAACATGTTTGTAGGGCTGTGATAAAGAAAGAGAACATTCTTGGCAGGTGTGGAGAAAGTTTATTTTTGTTTTTGCCAATTACATAGATACACATATTGAATGGAGGGTTTGTGCTACCTTAGAAATTCATATTTTTAAGCTTTTGTATTTTGAAACAGGCATGCTTATTTATTGTGGCACAATTTCTGGGTGTATATATCAGTATATTAACTCTGTGAATCATTACAAAAGTTACATGGTCCTCACACAGAGACTATATAATTTGTCAGCTGCTTACAACCTTGTTACACGGAAAATATTCATGCCATTCCTGCATATTCCTGGTTGGCACTGACATGAGATTCCCCCGACTCATCTTACAAATGTAATTGCTGCAATGTTGGAAATGTTTTTGATGAGCTCTGTGTGGGTTCTTTAAAGGGTGAACATCAACAACCAGTATGGCAGATGGTATGCAATGGAAGGAGTTCAATAAATATATGGATCTATAGTGACTGATTTATTGTTTTGAAAATATATTAATAACCAAGGAAGAATACTATTAGAGTTTTCTACTTGCCACAAATAGTATTTGTTCTAAGGTTGCCAGGTCTGTCGAAAATGCTGGTGGGAGGATGGGGCAGGGGCTTTCAGGAAGCTGGAAGCATTATTGTGTGACGTGCCTATATCACAGAAGTGACATAGGCATGTGGGTGTGTGTGTGTGATGCTCTGGTTTTTGGACAAAACTCTATGGTAAAATTAGCCTCAAAGCATAGAGTTTTTGCCCCAGGAGCATAGCGTCACCCACCGATATCACCAATGTACCTACGTCACTTCCAGGTGACAAAGGCATGTTGCATTTATTTGTGGTGATGTCGCTGTGGGGGTCAGTCCTCCCCCTGGCCAACTGGCCAGTGGCAGGCAGGAGCCCACAAAACGAGGGGATCCCCTACCCCAACTGGGGAATGGCAACCATAATTTGGTCACATATATAGGGGCTGAAAATACATATAGAGGTCTTGCTTGAGACATTGCCTTTGTTAGTTCTATAACTAATGGATGAATGGAAAAAATATTGGTTCATACACTGTAATACAAATGTTTTTCATGTGAGTCTTAGATGAACGTATATGACACACTTCTATAATAGAATTATAGACTTTGAAGAAAGTTAAGCGCATCTTCAGAAACTAATGCTCTGTAAAAATACAGGAATGAGTGTTTCCTGGATTCCTGCATATCGGTATATCTGAAGCTGCTGTTAGTAGGTCGTTGTGACCACCCATGCAGCCCCACAGACCCCAAGTGTTATCAGGACCCCTGAGCAGTCTGGCTGGAAGAAAGTATGGCCAGGCTGGAGGTGATGGGGCCATACTGAAAGATGGAGTGTGTTCCCGCAAGCCAAGTTGTCAAAAGATGGTGAGGGAAAGGCAAAATGGAGGGGGAGAAGCTGCAGCACCAGAGACTGCCAGAGGAGGGAGGAAGCCTGCTGTGCCCCCATGTACCAGCAGCACCTCTGGAGTCTGGAGGGCCAGGGGAGCACCTTCCAGGGGAGGCAGCCAGCAAGGGCAGAGCCCACAGGAACACACCAAGATGAGACTGACATGGAAGAGGGGTCTGGGGATTAGAAAGCCCAGTTGTTGCCACAGTTAACACTGACAGCAGCCCAGGGGATGCAGGGAGCATAATAAGGGTGGTGGAGCATGATTGCAGTGGCCAGGGAGCAACTTTCAGGGGCTGGCCTGTGCTTAAGGATCCAGAACCTAGTTTGAGGCTTTTTGAGGCTTTGGTGAATGGGGCAGTCATCTAGTGCTTTGGTGAACAGGGCAGTCATTCTATACATCGAGCACTCCAGTGAACATTCCAGTGGCCCAGTTTATTCAACCTTGAAATATGTGCTTCAGGTCTAGGTGTAAGCTGCTATATGGATGCAGACTTGTAATACTATTCTGTTGGTGTTTGTACTCTCACTGCCTTCCTCTCTGTTATCAGTGTATAGGAAAGGGGAGGTAGAGGTTTTCAGACTGTACTGAGTTTGGTGCAAGCAGAAGCACTCTGCCTGTGCCAAAACTCAGTGCTGGATGAGAGATCTCCCCTACACCCAGTCCTCCATGTATGCCAGATGCCTCAGCAGAAGGGAGGGGATCTGCCATATCACTTGGAACTTTGGAGCAGGAAGGTATCTCAGTAGCTTTCAATACCATCAGTCATGGTATCCTTCTGGACTCCCATTCTGGGGCTGGGCCTGAGAGGTTGCATTTTATGGTGGTTTCAGTCTTATCTGGAGGGTAGGTTTCAGAAGGTGGTGCTGCGGGACTGTTGCACAGCCTCTTAGCCTTTGAGAGGTTGTAGAAACTGAACTGGTGCCTGGAGGCAGTTTTGGAGTGGATGTTGGATAATAGATTGAAGTTTAATCTCAATACTACTGGTGAGTGGAAAGTCTCCCCTGGGACTTAAGGTGTCACTCATTCTGTATGGGGTTGTACTCGTCTTGAAGGAATAGATCCATCGTTTGGGGGTACTCCTGGACTTTATTGTATCATTGACACACACACACACACACACACACACACACACAGAGTTTTAATTGTTTAAATTACATGTTTTTGTTTTGTTGTAATGGTTTTTAAGATGCATTTCTGTTATGTATGTTTAATCTATTACCTTCCTTGGTAGTCCTGATGAAGGCAGAAAGGCAGGGTATAAATTTGGTAAATAAATAAGAGACAGTGTGGTGCAGTGGGACCTAAGGGATCCAGGTTAAAAATCCCCATTCAGTCTTGAAGCTTGTTGGATGACCAGGAGCCAGTCCTGTATTCTCATCCTGACATACATCACAGGGTTGTGAGAATAAAATAAACTTGGATCACCATGTACACAGTTTTGTAGAGGAAGGACAGGATAGACAGCCAGACAGAGGGCTACCCAATATTCAGCATGATTAAAAGACTCTCTTTACTCCTCTGTGCATAAGAGAGGAAGGGGAAGTTTCACACAGGAATGAATTTTGGAGCAAGCAGATGCTCCTGTCTGCTCCAAAGCTCAGCAGGACACAAGTTTTCCCTCATACAAGTGTACAGAAAAACTAGAGAAGGGTTCTTGTTTTGTTCTGTGCCGCAGAAGGTTGGCTACAGTACTGATGTTGCTGTAATCATAACCAGTATTTTGATAATGTGATTTAAGCATGGCATTGTTTCTAATTTTTTGATCCAGTAGATATCTGGGATAAAATTGGTGTTGTAAACTCTCTGATTTCCCGTTTTAAAAACAAAAAACAAAAACATGGGCATCATTGATGATGATGAGTGTGTGTGTGTGTGTGTGTTTAGAAGCTGAAAATTGACTTTAGCAATGGTTAGGCAAGTATTACATTTCCTGTAACATCGAGAAGACTTTACCCAGTTTATCACCTAGCTTGTTCTTTGTGTTCTTTCATTCCCTGATAGAATGTTAGCTAATCTAATGTTAGCTCGTGGATAAGTACAGCAATAGTGTACAGTAAGTCTCTCTCCAGATCCATCATGCCATCTACATTCTAATAAACATATGTGCAAGCTATTTTAACACTCACCTACACATTTCCAAGCCCCCCCGCAGTGATTTATTCATATGACTCAGTATCTGCATACTCCTTCAAAAAGCTGATGAGGGTACAGAGAGAATGTTTCAACTTCTGGTTTCCTTGGAGGGAAGAACTGGTGAAAGGAGAGTGTTCTTTTTCATAGAGAAACAAATGTTTTGGTTCTTTCTCTCCTTTTTGGGGGGTAATTTGGGGAGGATGACCTGTCTTTCCTCACAGTTTTTGTTCAGCATTCTCACAACCATTTATCACTATTTTATCCTTTGTAAGGGGCTGCCTTAAGAAAAAAGTACTGTGTGAAATTTTCCCAAAATAACAAAGTTTTTTTTAAAAAAAGAATTAACGTGTTCATTCTTGGCTAGAAATACAATCGAAGTAGATGAATGGTAAAAGAAGAAAACAGGGCAAGAATGTGCTTTAAGGAAGAGCTCTAGGATAGCAATATATTTGGCATTGTTATATTCACATTACAGTTCACTAGACAGCAAGGTACAAGAGGCAGACCTCACAACCCAGTTGCTTTACTTGGAAGATAGAAGGAAGAAAGCACTTAATTTTCTGGACCAATCCTCCCATGCAAAACCCTAGAAAAGAGGGAGGAGGGAAGAGTTTAGGCCTTCTCTAGCAGCCAGTAACTTCTACAGATGGTCCACCTCATACTCTGAGCTGAAGTTCTAACATTAAATATTCAGTGACTGTTAGCAGAATGGTGTATTACAAAAAGAATTCATTAAATCTTATAGAAAAATGAAAATATTTATATTTTAAAATTCCATAAATGCACCAAATAGTACAATTTTATATGTTATTAATGTTGCTTATCTGTCCACTGTCATTAGTGTTGCCAGCCAGCAGTTGGCAACCAATGGGAGTCTAGGGAGATGGGTACATTGGGGGGCAGTGTTGGGCAATGGCATTACATCGTTTCCAAGAAAACCCAGAGGTGATGTCACGCTGCTCTTGGAATTGCTGGAAACTCTGTGGTTTCTTTCACATATATTCTGGAGCCTGTGGAATTAGTAGCTTTTTCTATAAAGCTGTATCAGTAATTCCAGAATTTAGAAGTAGATCATTTGCTGAATTTTGTTTTTATATCAGAAACCTAACTAACCCACAACTGGTATGTTTATCTTCCTTGTGAGAGTGAAAATCCAGCTGCTGTCCAGCTGCTGGTATATTTTAGTTTTTTTATTTTAAAAAAATTAAGTTTCTTGTATGTGATGCCATACAAAAGCATCTTGTAACTCAACTTTAGTTTTACTTTCTGTAATAAATATTTGCTTAGTCGGATTAGGTCCCCCCCCCCCCCCCCCAATCTTTGGTCAAGAAAAATGCTAAGCTTGGTTAAGAAAAATGCTTGGTCAAGAAAAAATATGCTAAGCATTAATAGATGACAAAAACCATTTAGCACTGGTTTAGAATAGCAACGTACTATGTGGTGATCAGGTATGGAAGCATCATAGAAGATGTTTCTTTCTTCCTACATATCAGGTCTAACTTCTGTGAACTTACTCAGCATACCATATTAGCCTTGTAGATGACTGGAGCCCCTGATCATTTAGGAAATCCTTGCTGTAGTAATATCCCACTGTAACTATTCCAGTTAGAAATGACGCGTTTACACTTCAGTTTAGTTGTCTATTTTGCAGTGCAGCAAATCTTAATTTTAGGCTATAGACCTAATTTTTCATACGCAAGATCTGAGAGTGTGGGGTTGATATCATTGACATCCTGGTTTTCAATCCTATGGGGAAGGCTCCTGGACAAGAAGCAGCATTCCATCTTACTGCATTTCTCTTCCATTAGGATTTTCACATTATTTTTCATCTTAAATGCCACTGACTTGAAAGCAATGGATAATGATGGCAATGGTTCTTATTTCCAAGTTAAGAGTGCTTGGAACTACAGCTTTTATATAGGAGAAGTGATGTTATTTTACCTGTATGGCACCAGTCTGAGGCCCAGTTCACGTGACTAAAGCTGCACATCTAAGCACACTCTCTAGAGAATAAGTCCATTGAGTTTTTATGGGTTTGCTTTTGAGATGCATGTTTAGGATTGCATGGTCAATCAGCATGTTTGGAATGTTGGTTGCCTTCTGCAGCATACTGCAAAGAAATCACAGGATTGCTTCACTGTGTGTGTGCCTCAGTATTTTACTGCAAGGTTCTGAAAAACGATTAGAGTACTGAGGAGCAGCAAATGTAGAAAGAGAGTTTTGGACATATAATGATATACTCCCGCATTTCCCTTTTCTCATGTGTCAAAAAAGGCACATACACTCAGACCAAACTGAATTGGCTGATCTGGCTGTGTGAATCTGATCTGTGTTGCAGTCAGATGTGAGCACTTGGGGAAAAATCATATTTTTCAGATATGGATTTTGGGAATGATTTCTGCACATCCTTAGTTGCCGTTGCTAAGAAGAAAGCAGTTTTTATCTTGACTGCCTAAATTTGGATGTGAAAATGGAACAGAAATTTTGGAGGTGGATGTTTGTTCTGGATTCGTAAGGCCTAAGTTATCTATGAATTTTTTTTAGTATTTTTGGTTTCTGTTCTTCCAGTCTATGATGGGTTATAGCTCTTATGCATGAAATACCAACTATAGGCTCAGAGTTGAACAAACATAAAAGGGGGGGGGGGAGAAACCAATTTGCCTGGCAGGTTTAAAACATAAGTTCAACTAGATTTGCCAACCTCCAGGTGGGACCTGGAGGTTTAAGAACATAAGAGAAGCCAATGTTGGATCAGGTCAGTGGCCCGTCCAGTCCAACACCCTGTCACACAGTGGCCAAAAACATCAGGTGCCCTCAGGAGGTCCAGCAGTGGGGCCAGAACACTAGAAGCTCTCCCACTGTTGCCCCCCCCCCCCCCCCAAGCACCAAGAATACAGAGCATCACTTGCCCCAGACTGAGAGTTCCTATCTATACTTTGTGGCTAATAGCCACTGATGAGCCTCTGCTCCATATGTTTATCTAATTCCCTCTTGAAGCCGTCCATGCTTGTAGCCATCACCACTTCCTGTGGCAGTGAATTCCACATGTTAATCACTCTTTGGGTGAAGAAGTACTTCCTTTTATCTGTTCTAACTCGACTGCTCAGCAATTTCATGGAGTGACCAGGAGTTCTAATATTGTGAGAAAGGGAGAAAAGCACTTCTTTCTCTACCTGCTCTACCCATGCATAATCTTATAAACCTCGATCATGTCATCCCTCAGCCGCCGTTTCTCCAAGCTAAAGAGCCCCAAGTGCCTCAACCTTTCTTCATAGGGAAAGTGTTCCAACCCTTTTATCATTCTAGTTGCCCTTTTCTGCACTTTTTCCAATGCTATATCTTTTCTGAGGTGTGGCGACCAGAACAGTACACAGTGCTCCAAATGAGGCCCACCATCGATTTATACAGGGGCATTATGATACTGGCTGATTTGTTCTCCATTCCCTTCCTAATAACCCCCAGCATAGCATTGGCCTTTTTCATTGCAGTCGCACACTGTCTTGACATTTTCAGTGAGTTATCTACTACGTCTCCAAGATCTCTCTCTTGGTCAGTATCCGCCAGTTCAGACCCCATCAACGTGTATTTATAGTTAGGATTTTTGGCTCCAATGTGCACCACTTTGCACTTGGCCACACTGAACCTTATTTGCCACGTTGATGCCCACTCGCCCATCCTCAACAGATCCCTTTGGAGTGCCTCACAATCCTCCCTGGTTCTCACCACCCCAAACAACTTTGTGTCATCTGCAAGTTTAGCCACTTCACTGCTTACTCCCAACTCTAAATCATTAATAAATTGGGCCGAGTACTGATTCCTGTGGAACCCCACTGCTTACCTCCCTCCACTGAGAAAATTGCCCATTTATACTCACTCTCTGTTTCTTGCTGTAACAATTGATCTCCAGCCAATCAAGTTCAGTTCCCCTGGAGAAAATGGTTGCTTTGAAGGGTGGGCTCTGGCATTATACCCTACTGAGGTCCATCCCCTCCTCAAACCCCACCCTCTCCAGGCTCCACCCCCTAAATCTGCTGGTAATTTCTAACCTGCAACTAGCAACCCTAAGTTTAACACTGGCAAATAAGAAAATCATAAGCTGGATATTAACAGCAGCTCCTTGGCCTTACCTAGCAGGAGCTGCAAGGGACTACATGGATTTCTGCAACTGACATTTGTTGAAGGATTAGTAACTACACATAGACATTGCCAAGTATACTTTTATCAGGGTAGCAAACTATTTTTCTGGGTCTTGACGTGGAATGTTGATGTCTGTGAAGGGAAAGTAACTAGAAACAAGTTATAACATACTGACATCGCTGAACAAGTTATAACATACAATTCTAAGAGGCTCGCAGGAGGTGATCCTCAGAGTCACAGAAATAATAAAGATGGCTGGAGGGTTTTTCATACCTGGTAATTTGTGAAATGCGTGCATAAGTGTGGTTGTCACTGATCTCTTTTACACAAGATATGTGCAAGTTGTTCCTTATCTGTTACTATTGCATTTGCATTTATTTATTTATATCCCACTTTCCTCCCCAGTATAGAACATCAACACTACTTTTTCACTACAACAACCTTGTGAGGCAGGCAAGGCTGAGAGTTTGTGAGGGGCCCAAGGTTACCTAACAAGCTTTCATGGTAGAAGTAGGGATTTGAACCTGGGTTTCTGCTAGTCCAAAACTTTATCCACTATGCCATGCCAGCTCTCATTACTGTGGATAATGTGTAACGCAGTATAATAATAGCATACTAAGGAAGAAAGAATTTAAAGAAAAACAAACTTGGGCTCTTGAATCTCTCCCTACATGGTGAGTCTTTTCTCCTGCTGTACAACATACCTTCATGAGTTGCTTTACTTTGCAGTGTTTGAGAAGAAGCTCTGGGAATTGCCTTGGTTTCCCAATCTAGCTTTTGTGCACATTATTGATGATTGTGATGCTGACTAAATCTACAGTTTGAAGAGGTGAAGGTCCATTCTATCCCCACAGGGTTTGTCATCTCATTCTCACCACATTCTCTTACATATGTGCTGGTGTTACTGTTAACTTGCCAGGCCCAAATCTACCCCTTTCCAAATATGGTGTGATAATGAAGGTTGTTGGCATTCATTCACATGTTACTTGCACCTTGTAATATGTGACAAATAATTGCATTTCATTTATGTGCCTAATGTGGTGGATCATGTGGGGATCTTCTTCCCTTCAACACATTGTCCAGCAATGCACTACTCAATGCACTATGGGTAGGCATACTATACTCCACTAACAGTGAAATCCTAAGCAGGGTTACACCTTTCTAAGTATGTTGAGGTCAGAGTAAAGTAGAAGTAAAGTTGTTTCCTCCTTCAGAGATGCATTCATCCATTGCTGAGTTACACATGTTTAATCATTTACGGCTGCGGACAGACTGGCAGGTTGCCGCGATATAGTGCCATCTCTAATTGACCCAGTTTAAAATGTTGCAGGACATATCAGCCACACAGCACACCCTACTGCGGGTTACCCACGGAGACATCCTGTGGGAAAGTATCCACACTATTGTAGCGCATCAGCCACAAGCGCACTGCAAACACGGCCAAAATTCATGTGCGTACATGGGCAATTTAAAAAAAAAAGCCATTCTGCTCACGCTCCCCTGTGTTTAGACAGCTGGCCATGTGCGATCAATGTGCGAAGAAACAAAAACTCCACTTCAGAAGTGGTGGCTTTTTAACCCGGCTCCAAGTTGTCCTCTGACGGGATGAGTATGCCCGGGGAACACCTGACAGCTGTGACTGTGTGAACGGGCCCATTTAATCCATTTGTGAAAGGTGCCTATGTCGGAGCAAACAGCCAGTCTGAACACAGCCTAATTGTGTGTACAAGATAAAATTGTGCATTGACTGAACTAAACAGATCATGTCAAGCTGGTTCAAGCCCATGGAAAGCTTAAATTAAAATTAATAAATGAGGGACCTGATCCTAAGAGCCTCTTGTAGAGTGAGCATTTAAATACTGAAGATTTTTAAAGAGAATCTTCATCTCTACCTGGAATAATGTGACTTGGCCTTGGAATGAATGAGTTTCCCATTCACACCAATGATAGGACACTTCCTTTTAAAACGTCATGTAGAAAATACACAAACAAGCTCTTGAGTAGTACTGGACACAGTGAATGTCTCTGCTTAGTACCTGAACTGTAAGGTGGGGTGCTTTGCTGTACTTTTAGTTTTGGCTCATGGCCTTTGCCCATTGAAATGTCTGGTGGCAAAAGTTTTTAAAATGATGGTTGTGAAGGAACTACTCTACCACCACTACCCAATAAATAACCCATTATATTAAAGAAAGGATTCACAGAAAGGCTTGAAAGAGAAATGATCTACAATTAAGATCTTAAAAATCTATTCACAATAAAGTTTAAATTTCTGTTTTACACTCTTATAAACTGCTGTTCCAGTGATTACAGATGGTTTCAAAAAAATCCTAAATGAAATAAGTTCTCATTCTCAGATAAGCTCATAGCTCTTTAAGTGTTGATTAACAACTTATTTTTACCGATACAAATCCATACTCTGTGGCCATATTTTTGTAGCTGGTAATGTTAGATTTTTTTTTTCTACAGTGTTTCTAGAGTTTTGGCTAAAGAGACAGTCTGGCTGCTGCTTTCTTAAAAGGATATAATGTTTTATGAAGAGAAACACCAGGGGATTGGTTTCATTTGTATACATCAGTGTTCTACATCTTGAAGTTGATATTAGCCCAGTTTGTATTGATTTGGGGAAATAAGGTGGCATGGTATAGGCCACCCTCATCAGATCTTGGAAGCTAAGCGGGATTGGTACTTGGAAGGGAGGCCACAAGAAAGACTCTGCAGAGGAAGGCAATGGCAAATCCTCCTCTGCTTCTCCTTGAAAGCTGAGGTCACCATAAATCAGCTGTGACTTGACCACACTTTACACACGCATGCGCACACACACATATCGATTTTGGTGCAACTCTGTCTTTTAGAAAAATATGTGTATTAAAAATCCCCACAGGCCAGTATGTGTTAGAATATTCATTTCCACCTGTAAGGAGGTATTGTGCCACTGGTGGTGTGACAGCACCCTATCTCCAGAGCCAGAAACTAGAGACTGAAGTTTCACGCCTACACACTTCCTTTCCCCCCCCTTCTATACTTTTTTTAAATAACTGAAGTGACCATTTGACCATTTGACTTCCAAGTACTCCGTGAGGGCAATGCCTGGACTCAGGCTGCCACCCAGCATTTATTTGGGTGGATTGTAAGCTTAGGGGAGTCACACTGTGGGCTTGATGAAAACAACTAAGAAACAAGTCTATTTCAGTGGTATACGTGGCTTGGTTGCTTCTTTGTTTTCCTTTTCTCCAGCCCTCTAAATATTATACTAACCAAGTTATTGGAGAGCTGGGGCTCAAGAAAATGTAACCGTTACAAAGCAGGTTTCTTGTTTGACTGATTCAGACTTATAACATGGAACAAATAGATTTTTAACTGTTTTTGATAGGAACTGCACCCAGACCTTTAGAGCACAGAGCAGATAAGCTCCCCCCTTTTAAACTGTGTTTGACAGCAACAGTACCCAAAACTGGCGTATCTCCAAAATACCTAAAGTCCCTAATGGACTACCTGCCTAACCAGCAGACCTTCTACCCTTTTCCCACCAAAACCTAACAACTCCAAACTCTGTCAGCTGGTGAGCAGTTAAGCTGCCAAACTCCTCCTTTTTTCCTCTTATTTTTATCATTCATTTGTTCATTCAATTTGTACCCTGCCCTATCCCACATGTGGGCTCAGGGCGGCTTACAACATGTAGTAAAACAATAAAACAGTAAAAGCAATAAAACAATTGGCACGATAAACAATATCATCAAACCCCATGCCTCATATCAGGTGAATATAGGTGCTCCAGTGCCCAATAATATTATCTGTCAGCAGGCCCTGGGAAAGGGGCCATGAACAGGGGAGGCCAGAATGGTTGAAAGTCTTCCACCTCAGTCAAAAGCCTGGTGGAACAGCTCTGTTTGACAGGCCCTGTGGGACTGTAATAGGGTCCTGCAGGGCCCTGATCTCAAGTGCCCTGATCTCAAGGAGCATTCCAGTCCCCCCCACTTTGAAAATGAAACTTGAAACCACCCATCACAAAAGGAGCAAAATCTCCCTTTATAGAGTACAAAGGATGACATCTACAACTATAAGAACCTTAAAAAAAATCTTTGTACAGTTCTTGCTTCTCACTTCAGGGCTCTTTCCCCTTAATAGTGAACCCAACAGGATATTACATATATGCCATAATAGTCATTTGAACTTCTCATGTTCTCCTTTTAGGCATTTCTTTTGTAAATGCGCACAGTTTTATTTGTGCATGCTTGTCTGTTACCAAATGCTAAACTGTCTACCCTTTTTTCTAGTCAAGGAAATGAGGTGTGATTAGCAATTTTGGTAAGTAGCACATGTTGACTTGACATATTTTCAAATTTCACTTAGTAGCAAGGGTAAACAGAAGGTGCACCCTGCTTCTTGTACATAACTGTGAGGCTTCTGAATACACTACCAGACCAGACCTTTGTTAGAATGCCAAGTTCTTTTATTCCAATAATGGTTCAGGTTCTCGATGTTTGTTAGAGATACATGACAACAGGTTACAAGGATTAATATACCCTCAGACCCAATTGAATACAGCTGAGGACCAATCAGAAGGAACCCCAAAAAAGCGGGGAAAAATGGCAACCGTTTGTTTACTCACAGACAAGGTGGGAAAGCTGTAAAAATTCTCTTCCTGCCCTGAGTGACCCAAATGTGTAACCGATAGGCGAAACATTTTGCTAGCAACAATTCAAGAGCCTCGAGGTTATAATAGCAAGATAACATTCTGTGAACCTCAAAGGCCAGTGGGAGTAAACGGGTGTGAAAGCCCCAGTTGTTTATGTGACGTTTAGGAATGTGGCTCGCCACCCTCCCGGGACAAGATAGTTACATTAAACAGAGCAGGCAATCTACTTCAAGGCAAGCAATAAACTAGCAATTGCTACAATTGAGAGTTGAGATCACAGAAATAGAAACAGAAACTAACAGATGGCTAGAAACATAGGCATTGCTTTGTCAGAACCTGACAATAACAAGGCTTCTCCATCCAACTAAGATAATCAGGGGGACTCGCCATTAGAAGAAGGCCTGTTTATGACTAAAGGCTATTCTTGATTAAACACCAAAGAGCTGGGGAGTCCTGGCATCAGGGACTCCCAAATTATTTATGCTCTCACAGAATATTTTAAAGTACTTTACAAAATAAAAAGTTATGCTGCCTGTAAAGCCAACTGCTAATTTACAGCCTTGGTCACACTGGGTTTCTGGTGAGTCTTGCTCTATTGTGTTAGAGACCCATTAGAAGTCCAATGAAAGCAGGAGATAGGAGAGGCAATGCATGTTGATATGCACAGTGCACTGAGATGTATTGAGGAGGATCCTCCCCCTGTCCTGTCATTCATCTGAACAAAGTCTGCAGCTTTCCTCCAGCCTAAGGAGCTACTAATGAAAGAGTCAGTTAATCTGGAGGGAGGCTCTGTAGGCGGCAGGAGGAGGAGGAGATTGGATTTATACCCTGCCCTTCACTCGGAGTCTCAGAACGACTTATAAATTCCTTTCCCTTCCCCTCCCCACAACCCTGTGAACTAGGTGAGGCTGAGAGAGCTCTTTCAAGGACAGCTCTGACAGAACTATGGCTTGCCCCAGGTCGTCCAGCAGCTGCAAGTGGAGGAGTGGGGAATCAAGGCCGGATTCTCCCAGATCAGAGTCCGCACACTTAACCACTACACCAAACTGTTTTTAGGAAGGCTTTAGATGTTGCTCAGTGAAGTGGTGGGATATGACTGGGGTAGGATCCACCCATACTACTTCAGCCAAAAGCCCAGGCAAACTGCTGTCTGCCTTCATACCTGGATTGCCTCCTTGGGAAGGCCAGATCAGACCGCCCAGATGGAAGGAGCCTACGTTCTCTTCCTAGTTTATTCTAGGCTTGCTTCTCCTGGGTGGGGGAAAGGCAGCTGACCTTGGGGGTGCATTAGGTTGATGGACAGAGGCCTGTGCTGTCACTAGAGAAGGAGGATAATGTGAATGGCTGTGCAGCTATTAATCTTATGCTTGTTTACTTGGAAGTAAGCCTCACCAAATAACTGCCAAGGGAATGTACATGGGATTGCAGCCTTCATCAGTCTATCCAGCAGTTTTCAAATGGTGTGGTAGCATGTCTGCTATTATAGCTTTGGAGATATTATAGATTTGGAGATAGACAAGTGAAAGGCTGCAACACATAGGCTGCTTAAACACATGCTGAATAATGTACTTTCAGTTTACTTCTAATGCACTTTGCAACTTAATTTTACTGAGTGAAATAGCAAACCCCACTAGCAAAAAAAAACATGTTTTCTTACAGGAAAATACCATAGTAGGTCAAATGCAGGTGTTTCTGGTAGCTTGTTTTAAGAACGTAGCTGCACTTGCAAGTACAATGATGATCATTGTTATCCTGCTATCATAAACTGGGACAACTGACCTATTTGCTGTACTAAGACTTGGTAGTTTGATTTCTGTATGTAGCCATGAAAATGATTAAAATAGGTACTGTTTATCATTGTCAATCTAAGGAATCTGCTTGGAATTCCTAATTAGCTGTATACCTAATATAGGCTGAGGACAGACTGGGAATCTGACACGGAACAGCAGTGGGGCAAAAAGCCCTGGGGCAAAGTGGCCTGGGGCTGGCCGTTCAAACTGGCCAGACTCCTGCGAGAGCATTCCGGGGAGGAGGCGCAATGACGTGTACATACTGTTGCGGAGCAGCCCCTGGCGGGCCCGCCTCCGCAGCTCGTGGCGGGGCTGTTTCAGCAACAGGCGCATGGGTGGCAGCAATTCAGTCACAATCCAGTGGCACACAGAGCACATATGCGCACATGCACATCTCTCCGCAGCAGCGCATTCACACCGCCGCCTTCGTTTGAATCCCACTTCTTCCTGTCCACACAGCCAGGAAGCGGGATTTAAGTGGAGGAAATCCTCTGGACACCACTTTCTGCCAGTGTCCGACTGAGGCGCCATGAAAGCGCTTCAGAAATGGGTGAGTATGGAAGGGAGACAGAGGACTGCTGTGGCTGTCTGAACTGCCTCCCTTTCCCCACTTCTAAAGTGGACCTATCCCGGGCCACATTGTCAGTCTGTCTTCAGCCATAGTGATAAGTACTGGAGTCGGGAGTCCATGGAATATTTTGGCATACGCATGGTCCTGTAGTGCCTTATTAATAGTACATTTGTAATCCGCGCAGATGTGGACTTCCCCGTTAGCTTTGAGGGGGGTCACAATGGGAGTCTCCCACTTGGCGTGGGAGACCGGCTCGAGCACCCCTTGTGCCACGAGCTTTTCCAACTCCGCCTCCACTTTGGGCTGGAAGGTGAGTGGTGGCCGGCGGACGGCCACGCGGATGGGCCGGACTGCCGGGTCCAGGTCGAAGGAAACCGGGGGTCCTTTGTAGCAGCCCAATGAGCCGTCGAAAACGGTGGGAAATTCCTCGCAGATGGATGAAAAGTCAGTAGAGCCCATGCGGTTTTTCCAGTCCACTGCACTCCGAGCGGCTTGAACCAGGCGCGACCTAGGAGACTGGTTAGATTGCGCTCCACCACGAGAAGGTCCAGCAGACCGTTAAAGGCGTGGTACTGGACCCGGACCCTGGCTAGCCCCTTAATAGCCACTGGGTTTTTCTGGAAGTCCCGGAGCAGCCAGCGTGCCCCCTTCAGGCAGAGGCGGCGGAACGTAGCTGCGGACACAATTGAATATGCTGACCCTGAGTGCAGTTCCATGGAGCAAGGAACTCCCTCTATTTGGAGAGACACGGAAATTGCGCCCGGGATGGGCTGGGGCAAGTTCATTACCGTGGCCGTGGGAACGACACTACCCACTTCTTCGAAGTTCGCTCCTGGGGCACGGTGGCTGTTCCTCAGCAGCAGGTCCGGGCGAGATGTCCTGCTTTCCCGCAGGCGCGGCAGATGGCATCACGGAAGCGGCATGTCCGTCTGTCGTGGGGGTCTCCGCAGCTGGCGCACATTGGGGCCTGCCTGTTGAGGGAAGCAGAAGAGGGAACAGAGACAGATGCTGGGCGCCGGCCCTTGGGCCTGGGGACGCTGGGCTCACCCTTCTTCGAGCGTGGTTGCATCCGGTGGACGTCCTCTTCTTCGCTTGAGTCGGGTTCAGGAGGAGCCACCTGGTGGACTTTGGTGGCTGCCTTGTCCTTTTGCATTGTCTTGAAGGCTGCTGCCGTTTGGAGCATCTTTTCCAAGGTAGGTTCCGGCATTGCGATGAGGTGCCGGCGGAGCTTGGCTTCCCGGACCCCTCCCATGAAGGCGGTCTCCATGTGGTCATCCACGTGGTGGAATTCGCAGCCCATGGCTAGTCGACGGAGTTCAGCCAGGAAAGTGGCGTCCGACTCCCCCGGCTGCTGCTGGCGCTGTATGAACTCCCAGCGCCTGGCCAGTTTTGATGGCTTCAGGGCGAAGTAATCGCCGAGGGTCTTGGTGAGTATGTCGTAAGACACCTCGGTGGGGTCTTGCGGGGCTAGTAGGTTCTGGGCCACCCGCATGACCTCCACCCCTCCGGAACACAAGAGCCAGGCGCTCTTCAGGTCTGCATCTGTGATTCCGCGGACCTTAAAGGCGCAACCCAGCGTCTTGAGCCAGGACTCCCACGTCTCGGGGTGAGACGTATCGAAAGGGGTAATTGGTCCCGGAGCGTTTGCCATATTTACCAGAGCAGGAGCGGCGGCGGCTGTTTGAGCGATGTCCTCGTGTCTTGCGGCGGTGCCGGGGAGCGCTGAGGCTCGGCGCTGGCTAGTGCCGGAGGATTGGGCTCAGAGCGGCTTGCAGTGAGCACTGGAGCTCGGAGATGCCTGCGGCCGGCGGGATGGAGCTCGCTGTGCTGCTGTGGTCGGCTGGAGAGTCGCTCATCGGGATCCCATCCGCGTCGCCACTGATAAGTACTGGAGTCGGGAGTCCATGGAATAGTGAAACAGCTAGATCTTTATTGCTGGTCCGGATGAAGCATACAACCCAGGGCTCGAAGCCCTCCTTTTATGCTGGTCAGGGACAATCCCCTGACCTCACCCAACTGGCCTGATAGGCTATTAGAAGTCTATTTACATTTCATAGGTTCCCTGGGAGAAACCTAGGTACATGATTGGTGGCCGGTTTGAATCCACCTGGCCTTTGTTGTACCTGGCTGAAGCTCAGGTAGTTTCTTGGCCATGTGCTCTGGCCATGTGCTCTGGCCATGCGGTCGCAATTATGGGAGCACATGGCGACCGCATGGTCAATACATAACACATAGCGTCTTAATATTCTAACCCAGGTATCCCCAGTGTGATGCCCATTGACACCTTTCTTGGTACCTATCAAATGTTTTTAGACAGTGGGAGGGGTCAGTTGGGGCTTTTGCCCAGCAGGGATTCAGATTGGCCATTGGATATTTAATTGGCTTTGCAATTTTTAAAAAATGTTGCTTTGGCAGCAGCTGCCACAACAGCACAAGGATCTTCACTGTGTGACTGAAGGTAAACTGCTGCAGCCATTTTATGACTGGCTCCACCTCCTGTGGCAGCCATTTTGAGGTTATGCCCACCATGCTGTGTTAGAATTCCTCAGGTTCAAAAAGGTTGGTGACCCTGCCCTAACCAGCCATCTGTAGGCAATTTACCACAGAAATGAACAAGCTGCTGGCAGTGGCAGCTCATTACTGGATATAGGTTCATGAGCCTCAGTATTCTTATGGTTAATCTCCCCTTTTTAAAAAAGTGTAGTCATGTTTTTCTAGTATAAAGGCTTACTTTTCAATCTTAGGAGGTCTCATTCCTATTTACCTTGAACCAAACTAAAGTTTAAAAATCAGTTATTTATGCTAGGCTATTCTTGGTGCATCAAATGTTTTTATTTCATACCATTTGCTTTTGTACAAGCAGGTTTTTTTTTTAAATGCTTGCATTGTTTAAAAAATCATTAGAATTTCCAGTATAGAATTTTGCCAGAAATTCAGAAGAATCTATCAATATAGGCTGTGGTCAGACACACTAAATTATCCACTTTCAATCCACTTTCAGTGCACTTTCCAACTGGATTTTTACTGTGTGAACTGGCAAAGTCCAGTTGGAAAGTGGACTGAAAGTGGATTATTTAATGTGTGTGACCGCAGCCATAGACAAATTATCTTATCCTGGTTGAAATTCTTCAGTCAGCCAGAAAAGAAAAAACAAAACAAAAACAGAGTTAATTTAAATCACTTATGATAACTGTCATTTCATTGGTAAACAGATGTTCATCTTTTGGTGAACTGGTATTTGTGGATTATACAAATTTATGAAAATATCAGAATGTCAGTAGCTGTTAGCAAGATGGACAAAACATATATCTGTATGTTTTGGGTGTCCCCTAAATCATATGTAGCCAAAAGCTGGAAGTGAGGAACTCTGAAAGGAAAATCCTCTGCCTGTGTGGATTTGTTCATTCTCTCTGCAGTCTCTGAAATGAACCTCTGGACAGCTCTGCCAGGGGGGAATAAGCGCACTGATCACCTAGGGCTGCCAAGTCCCCCGGTAGGGCGGGGGAAACACTGACTTTTAGTGCTTATCTCCCGCTTTTCCAAAGTTGGCCACCGGGGGGACAAAATGGCTGCCTTAAAAGGGAAATGTCTGCAGAGAGCCTGCCCTGCAGTAAAAAGCCTCGCCAGACATTTCCCCTTTAAGAAGTCAGCAAGAGAGCTTCTTCCATAGCAAGAGAGGTCCGCCCAGAGATTAAGGAGGGACTGAAGAAGCTGCTTTTGCATGTGGCTGGCAAGGTGAGTTTCTCTTCCAGCTCTTTTCATTCTCTCTCCCTCTTTCTTTTTTCTGTCTGTCTGTCTGTCTGTCTGTCTGTCTGTCTGTCTCTCTCTCTCTGTCCCCATCCAGCAGAAGTCTATCAGTGGCTATTATAGCCACAAGGTCTAAATGGAAGTAAGTGCCTCTGCCAGTTTTTTTCCCTTCTCTCTCTCTCTCTCCCTCTTTCTTTCTTTTTTCTGTCTGTCTGTCTGTCTCTCTCTGTCCCCATCCAGCAGAGGTCTATCAGTGGCTATTATAGCCACAAGGTCTAAATGGAACCCTTTGTCTGGGGCAGTGAGGCTCTGAATTCTTGGTGCTTGGGGGGCAACAGTGGGAGGGCTTCTGGAGTTCTGGCCCCGCTGCTGGACCTCCTCAGGGCACCTGGTATTTTTGGCCACTGTTGTGACACAGAGTGTTGTACTGGATGGGCTGTACTGGATGGGCTGATCCACTGTGGCTTCTCTCCTGTTCTTATGATATGAAAATCATATTTAGCACTTGTGTAGCACTTAGTGCTTCATATTCTGCCGAGATGAGGAAGGATTCAGTAGGGCCATTGCTCAGTGATAGAGCATCTGCTTGACATGCAGGAGGTATCAGCCTCTTCAGCTAAAAAAGGATCAGGTAATAGGTGACATTAAAGATCTCAGCCTGAGACCCTGGAGAGCCAGTACCAGTCTGAGTAGTCAATACTGACCTTGATGGACCAATGGCCTGATTCAGTATTAGGAAACTTCATGAGTTCATGTGTCAGCATGTGGAAGCAACATCACAGGATGTGACATCACAAAATGATGTCACTTCCTTTCTCCTGGCTCCACCCCCAAAGTCTCCTGGCTCCACCCCCAAAGTCCCCAGATATTTCCCAAGTTGGACTTGGCAGCCCTATGATCACCACTGTTCCCATATGGAGGCACGTTTTCAAAAATCAGCCAAAATTTTGATCCTTCCATTCAGATTTTGATGAAAACACTACATGATGAACCTTTAAGCACTTTATTTTGTCTTTTACAGCATTAAGGACATGACTATACTGTGAACAATTTCCAGTTTTATGCCACCCTGCCATTCAAATTCTAGGCAGCCATTTCCTGTCTTTTCTTAAGATGTAAACAGGGGTTCTTCTCTCCTTAAGAAGCTATATGATCTGTTGACCCCTCTGCCTTGGAAGTGGTGATAGCTCAGTGGTAGAGCACATGCAGAAAGACCCATAATTCCCTGGGAAAGCCAGGAAATTTTTTCTATTCCCTGCTCGTTGTAAGTGTTTGAGATAATTGCAAATAGTTTGAAGATTGAAACCAACCTTGCATATCTGTTCAGATTTTCAGATTACAAATCTGAAGAAGATTCAAAATGTGTATTATTCAGAGTCTTGCTGTGTCTTTATATTTTGTGTACATGATAGATTGTACATGATATTGATAGATTGTACATTGTTGTATTCATCATTGGCAGTGTATTATCTTGTGGTCCTTTTTTGTTTCCCACACTGAATTCTACTTGATGTCAATGATCACTTTTTAATTTTTTTAAAATTTTTACATTAGACAGAGAAGATAGTATACACATCTTGCCCACACTGAAGAAGTGTACTGTCATCCCATCTGAGTCGGTAAAGCTGGAATTGATATAGGTCTTTTTTCATGGAAACCCTGCAATCAGTCTTTCACTGAAATTTTCTTTCCTATGCATTCGTGCCAGGACTTGGTGTGTATTTAATTTAAGGTCGTTTTCCAGTTAGGGAATTTTTGAACATGCAAAAATGTGCATAATGAAAATATCCTACTGGGGTTATGTTCAGTTTGGATGTTTTTAGGGTTTATTGGACATTCAGTTTTATAAAAAGAAAGATAGGTCTGATTTCTTGGCTCAGATTATGTTTATGTGTTTTGAAGAGATAATTCCTGCTGATACAAGTAAACCAGTGTGTCGTAGTGGTTAGTGCTGGAGTAGGATTGCGGAGAGAGGGGTTTAATTCCTTTTCATCTATGAAATTTATTAGCTAATTTAGGACCAGTTGCTCTCTCTTAGCCTCATACCTCACAGGGTGGGTTGTAGTAATGATAAAATGGATCCTGGGCTCCATGGAGAAAGAGTGAAATAAAACCACAACTAGATCATTTTAAGTTGTCAGAGGATGATAATGAACTCTCAATTGCAGGGCCAGCTCAGATGGAGATGGGGAGGTCAAAGTGTGGATGAGATTATGGTACTGAGAAGAAAGATTTAGATACATTAAGCACTGGGGAGCATTTTGGACAATCTGACCCTAGTGAGGGAGAATCAGCATGACTTCTGTAAGGGAAGTTCCTGTGTCTTCATGGAGACCGAATCTAGCCCATTGTCTCAAAAGTATATTTTTCTGTGATGACTACCCTAGATTGCAGTGGGCAAATACTTAAACTGCAAAATAGATATACATCTCCTAATTGAATATTTAGTCAAAATACAGAGATAGCTTTCATACCCATGAGAATGTGTATGTATAATATGAGACAGTATGGTATGAAGAGGCCCTCAGTGTCTATACTTGGCATACACATTGTCAAATCTAATGGCTTCATAGATTGTGTAATATTAGCGGTCTCCAGCAACTTGAAATAAGTTACTACCTCTCAGATAGGTGGTAGCAATAAGAACATAAGAGAAGCCAGTGTTGGATCAGGCCAGTGGCCCATCCAGTCCAACACGCTGTCACACAGTGGCCAAAGACACCAGGTGCCCTCAGGAGGTCCAGCAGTAGTGTCAGGACACTAGAAGCTCTCCCACTGTTGCCCCCCCTCAAGCACCAAGAATACAGAGCATCACTTGCCCCAGACTGAGAGTTCCTATCTATACTTTGTGGCTAATAGCCACTGATGAACCTCCGCTCCATATGTTTATCTAATTCCCTCTTGAAGCTGTCCATGCTTGTAGCCACCAACACTTCCTGTGGCAGTGTTAATCACTCTTTGGGTGAAGAAGTACTTCCTTTTATCTATTCTAATCCGACTGCTCAGCAATTTTATGGAGTGACTACGAGTTCTTGTATTGTGAGAAAGGGAGAAAAGCACTTCTTTCTCTACCTGCTCTGTCCCATGCATAATCTTATAAACCTCGATCATGTCACCCCTCAGCCGTCATTTCTCCAAACTAAAGAGCCCCAAGCGCTTCAACCTTTCTTCATAGGGAAAGTGTTCCAACCCTTTTATCATTCTAGTTGCCCTTTTCTGCACTTTTTCCAATGCTATAATATCTTTGTTGAGGTGTGGCGATCAGAACTGTACACAGTACTCCAAATGAGGTTGCACTATCGATTTATACAGGGGCATTATGATACTGGCTGATTTGTTTTCAATTCCCTTCCTAATAACTCCCAGCATAGCGTTGGCCTTTTTCATTGCAGTTGCACACTGTCTCGACATTTTCATTGAGTTATCTACTGTGACTCCAAGATCTCTCTCTTGGCCAGTTTGGACCCCATCAACATGTATTTAGGATTTTGGGCTCCAATGTGCATCACTTTGCACTTGGTCACATTGAACCCCATTTGCCACATTCATGCCCACTCGCCCATCCTCGACAGATCCCTTTGGAGTGCCTCACAATCCTCCCTGGTTCTCACTACCCTGAACAACTTTGTGTCATCTGCAAATTTAGCCACTTCACTGCTTACTCCCAACTGCAAATCATTAATAAACAAGTTAAAAAGCACTGGACCGAGTACTGATCCCTGCGGAATCCCACTGCTTACCTCCCTCCACTGAGAAAATTGCCCATTTATACTCACTCTCTATTTCCTTTTAATTAGCCAGTTTTTGATGCACAAAAGGACTTGTCCTTTTATCCCATGACTATTGAGCTTACTTAGGAGCCTTTGATGAGGAACTTTATCAAAAGCTTTCTGGAAGTCAAGATAAAAAACATTTATTGGGTCCCCCTTGTCCACATGTTTGGTTACTCCCTCAAAGAACACAGGTTAGTGAGACAAGATCTTCCCTTACAGAACCCATGCTGAGTCTTCCTCAAGAGATTTTGTTCATCAATGTGCCTACTAATTTTTTCCTTAATAACAGTTTCCACCAACTTACTCGGTATTGACGTCAGACTGACTGGCCTGTAATTTTCCGGATCTCCTCTGGAACCCTTTTTAAAGATGGGAGTGACATTCACTACTTTCCAATCCTCAGGAATGGAGGCAGACAAAAAGATTACATATTTTTGTCAGGAGAGCCAAGTTCACATTTGAGTTCTTTCAGAACTCTTGGATGTATGCCATCTGGGCCCAGTGATTTATTAATTTTTAAATTGTCTATCAGTTGTGGGACCTCCTCTCTCGTCACCTCAATCTGACTCAGGTCTTTCAACACCCCTCCCAAAATCAGTGGTTCTGGAGTGGGCAAGCACTTCTCATCTTCCACAGTGAAGACAGAGGCAAAAAATGCATTCAGCTTCTCAGCTATTTCCCTATCATCCTTCAGTACACCTTTTACTCCTTGGTCATCCAAGGGCCCCACTGCTTCCCTGGCTGGTTTCCTACTTCTAATGTATTAGAAGAAAGTTTTATTGTTGGCCTTTATGTTTTTTGTGATATGCTCCTCCTATTCCCTTTTTCCCTGCCTGATCACAGACTTGCATTTTATTTGCCACAGCCTGTGTTCCCTTTTATCAGCCTCACTGAGACTAGCTTTCCACCGCTTAAAGGGATCCTTCTTTACCTTTTACAGCTTCCGTTACTTTGTTTGTTAACCATGCAGGCTTTTTTCTATACCTATTTGTGCCTTTCCTAACCCGTGGTATATATTTTCTCTGAGCCTCTAGGATTGTAATTTTAAATAGTCTCCAAGCTTCCCCAATGGTTTTGACCCTTTCTACTTTTCCTTTCAGTTTTCTCCTCAGATGTCCCCTCATATCAGAGAAGTCACCCCTTTTAAAGTTAAAAGTGGTTGTATCAGTCTTTTTGGGCAATTCCCTATTTAAACAAATGTTGAACTCAATAACATTATGGTCACTGTTCCCAAGTGGTGCAATCACTTTCACATCTCTCACCAGGTCTTGGGCGTTACTTAGACCAAATCCAGCATCGCCTCTCCCCTGTTAGGTTCTGTGATCATCTGCTCCATAGCACAGTCATTGAGAGTGTCTAGAAACTCAATCTCTTTTTCTTGACTTGAACACATATTGACCCAATCAATGTGTGGGTAGTTAAAGTTACCTATTACAACACAGTTATTTCATCTAGCCACTATCTTTAATTCTTTCATCATTTTATAATTCACCTCTGTCTTTTGATCTTGTGGGCAATAACAAACTCCCAATTTGAAGCTTCCTTTTGGGCCCACTAATTCAACCTACAGCATTTCCAGAAGCGAATCCAATTCTCCTACCCTCTCAAGGAGGTGATTGCAGGCAAGTTGAATAAGCTAATTGTCGAAACTATATGCAAACTGGAAAATTTGTCCACTTAACAAATAATAAGTAAACTTGGGGGGGGGGGGGGCTGTTCAGGAAACAGCTCTCGTACTCTGTGCTGTCTTAGTCAACTGACAGTTTTATGCTAAAATTATTGAACCTCTGAGTTCAGAGTTGTTTTTTTAAAAAAGGTTCTATCCTTAGGACTGTGCTATAAATATGTCATTGTATGCCTACAAGTACCGGCAGTGGGCTGGTGCAAAGCAGTGATGGTCCTTCTTGCCCCTGATCCTGTGTGGGAACCATTCCCATAGTCTATACCAGAACGAAGGAAGGGGGCAGTTGGAGCCATAAGGTGAGTTCCCATGTAGCACAACACCATCCTGCAAAGGTAATTCTGAGGATGTGGAAAGAGCAGGTAAGGATTAGAGTTAAACTTAGAGCTAGTCATCTCTCCTTGGCCTGAATCCTAAGTGCTTTAGATCTGGCCCCATCCACCATATGCTGGTAAAATTGCATGTTGATAAACAGTGATTTTAGAGGCTGAGCAGAGATATTTCGTGTAGTGGTAAGGAGCACGGACTCTTATCTGGGAGAACCGGGTTTGATTCTCCACTCCTCCGCATGCAGCTACTGGTGTGACCTTGGGTCAGTCATAAGTTCTTTCAGAGCTGTTCTCTCAAGGGCAGTACTTGAGAGAGCTCTCTCAGCCCCACCTGCCTCACAGGGTGTCTGTAGTGGAGAGGGGAAGGAAAAGGAGATTGTAAGCCACTCTGAGACTTCTTCAGGTAGTGAAGGCCGGGGTATAAATCCAATCTCCTCCTCCTCTTCTTCTAAATACTTTTTGAGTTGTGGTCTTTATTTCATCTACTTTTTCCAGTACGCAAAAGGAGCTGCAGGCAATACATCTAACAGCTATAGGAGTAATAGCCAGTTGAGAGCCAGTTTGGTGTAGTGGTTAAGTGTGCGGACTCTAATCTGGGAAAACCAGGTTTGATTCCCCACTCCTCCACTTGCACCTGGCTGGATGACCTTGGGCAAGCCATAGCTCTGTACCAGCTGTTCCCTCAAGGACAGCTTGGGAAAAAGCTCTCTCAGCCCCACCTACCTCACAGGGTGTCTGTTGTGGGGAGGGGAAGGGAAAGGAGTTTGTAAGCCGCTCTGAGACTCCCTTGGGGAGTGGAGGGCGGGGTATAAATCCAATCTCTTCTTCTTCTTCTTCTAATATAAATCAAATTGTTTCTTGACCATTCTGAGAAATTGCTGTTATCACTTCATTAGTATTTTTATTAGCATCTAGGGGATTTTTTTGTTTGTCCTCCTCAAAGGCATGTGACAATCATGTCGTGCTTTGCCAAAATGATGGTCCCATTTCAGATTGAGTAAAAGCTTTGCTATGGGTGTGGTCTGCTGTAAAGAATTCTTGGACAGTGTGTATTTTGAGAGAAAGCATCAGGCTTAAATATGAGGGGGAGCTAAAGAGAATGCTAAAGAAAGGATTTGAATCATGCTACCTCATTGAAGTGATTTCCAGTTTTGAAACGGAGTCCAGATCTGTTAATATGAGTGGAAATGTTGCTACAGTTCAGTTAAATGTGGAGTGTATAATTTATAGTATGCACAGATGATATGGGTGGAGCAGGATGAATTCATATTTTTGAAGTTTCACAAAGATTTCCATTATATGACACTTCTTGAGACACAGTAGGGGTTTTTTTTGTGTGTGAACTTGTTAAAAATCAAATAAGTGCTACCAAAGGATGTAGGTAGAAGGAAGAAGGATTTCTGTGTGTATGCATATCTGATGTCTTCCAGGGACTTTGTGAAGCATCATTGCATGTGTGGGCAGCTGACCAATTTGAGGCTGAGCTATTGTTCCTCTGCTAGGCCTGTCATGGAGCTGCCCTGTAGGAAGTAGCCTCTTGTTGGACATTCAGTCTCAACCAATTTGGGGTCATGTTGGGAGACCCTCTGCAGGTGGTCTGTCGTTGGTAAAGTTCTTGAATGCTGCCTTAATAAGGCTATGCAAAGATTTTATTGTGTGTAATGATGACAAGATAAAATAACATAAACCAGAGATGGGTGCTGTAAAGAGAATGTGCTTTTTTAATGTGGTATCTGCTGATGAAATTTAGAAAGCAAGAAAAAACCCCTCAAGAGATTAGTACTGGACAACATAGCACTCCCTGTTGAATTTCACAGTGAGCAAGGTCAGCAGAATGGTAACTTCAGCTAGTTAAGATTAAGAACCATGATGATTAAAAACAAGTTCAGAAGATTTGATAGCATCATCACATTCTTCATAGGTTTAGGACACCATGACCTACAGTATCAGTCACAGCTGGTCAATCCCAGAATATAAATAGTGAACAGAACATTGAATTGGCTGGGTGGGGAAGCTTCAATCTGGGCTTTTCCAACAGCTGTCTACAGGCTGCAACTCTGAAACTTGCGGTATATTTGTGTCAACTTGTGGGCCTGAGAAATCACAATAAGATATTTAAGTATCTGAAACTATTGCTAACTGATATAACATATTCCTTATCACGGCTCAGCTGGGTAGCTGTGCTGGTTTGCTGTTTATGACTCTGGTTGTAAAAATAGTAAAGACAATAATAGGTGTTGGTTTGAAGCAGTAGAACAAAGTTTGAGTTCAGTGGAACCTTTAACACCAATAAAGTTTTATTCAAGGTATGAGCTTCCGTGTGCACACACACTTCTTCAGATATCTCTTGGTGTCACTATGCCTTTCTCTGTACTTATTTTAGATATGTGTACCCTGCTTTTCTGTCCAGTGGGGACTCAGAGCAGCTTGCATCAATCTCCTCTGTTTTATCCTCATAATATTTTATCCTGTGACTGGCCCAAGGTCACCAAGTGAGTTTCCATGGCAGACTGTGGATCTGAACTTGGGACTCCCAGGTCCTAGTCCGACCTGCTAAACACTACACCACACTAGTCCCCTTTTGACTCTGACTGACTTGGTAGTCCTCTGTGGCCTGTTACATGTGACCACCAGGGCTGTTTACTGATTTCTGGTGCTCTATGCTGTGTCTCTCAGCTGTGTCTTCTGTTTGGCATATGGTTAGAGGACTGCTCTGGAGTGTGTGGTGTGGGTTCTAGCCTGGCCTCTTTTCTTCTTTTTGTTTCTTGCTGCGCAAAGAGTATGCTTTGGTTTCTTGGCTGCATCCTTATGGTAAGATTCAAACCCATGCCTCTTTTGTCCCATATGTGTGCTTTTCTCCAGTGAGCTAACAAGACTTGATGGGAATGCCCTCTTGCTGCTGTCATAATGCTTGCATCCCTTTGCCTGGCAAAGGTTGGTGCTCCTTAGTTCCCTCTTTCCATAAGGATGTGCGGTGGCTTCTGCCAAGTGAGCTGCAGAGGTATGTGTGTTATGTTTGTAATGCCAATAGTTTTTCTCTGTATACCTGCCTGGCAGAAGGATCCTGATTTTACAGGAAGGGAATTGAACCTGGCCCCGTGAAACTCCCTGGAATATATTCATGCCAGTGTGTCCAGCCTATATTTGGAAAGCTGTATTTCTTTTGTTTCTTCTCACATTGTGTATAGATATCTGTGTCCATGGACTGGTATCAAATGTGTGCTGATACTGGCATGTACTGGTTGGTTGTTTCCCTCTCTAGCTGTCACAGGAGCATCATCGGCATGTCATGCCATGATTGATGGATTTCAGTGTTTCAGGGGACATATTTACTTCTGCTGGATGAATATAGGATACCACCAGAAGCATGGCAGCCAGGGCACAGGATTACGCTGCAGATTCTCTTAGATCAAGCTTTTTATCATTTCCATACAGGAGCCAGAATGGTTGGTTTGTTTGGGATAAGGTACATTAAATAGGATTGCTGTTTTAACATTTTATCATTGAAAGCACATAGCAAAGACAGATGTAGGTATTTAATAGTTATTTTTTTGTCTGAGCTAGTAACAGTTTTAATTATTTGGCAGCATCTAATTGATGATGAGCCATGATGGTTCACACAGAGGGGTACATTAACATAATAAATTTGCTGCTTAGATGTTCTTGCATTTTTAATTCACATATGCATGGTGGTGCTAACTCATGAGTAGACTTGTGGGATTATTTTGGTGAAGGTTGGAGTACTATGCCTTAGCTCTGTTGAGCTCCCTTTCCTCACTCTAGATATGCTAGTCCTGGATCCTCTTTCAGAAGAGCTGCTTTCAGTGATAAAAATTAAGTGTTTGACTCAGTGAAGTTTAACCTTTTTACTTTATTTTAATTTTGTATGTGAGTTTAATGTGGTCCATCCCACAACATTATTATTATTTATAGTCTGCCTTTCTTGCTGAGACTCAAGGCAGATTACACAGTATAAGTCTAGTACAATCAACAGGATGAGACATCCCTATATCATGATGCTGTATGTTTGACTTGGATAGGGACTTGGGTTACGTTGCAAGATAGAAAACTACTAGCTCTAGAAGGCCATGATTGTAGGTTTGGTTGGCACGCTTATTTGTATTATGGCAAAACAAAAATGGACAATTTGTTTAAACATCATTATTTGAGACGAACATTAATGGATACATGGACAAGATACAAGAACTTTTTTCCAGAGGAAATACCTATGTGGATAGTACCAGCAGAAGTGTTAAATCCATCATCGTACTATAAAGGACAGGACTGGTTGAAATATAAAGACTTATTAACAAGACAAGGCAAAGAGTTTGTACTGAAAGAGCAACACTTGATAGACTTTGATTATGGTTGGTTGAGGTATAGACAATTGTATGATATTTATAAGAGTGATAAAAAATTTGGTTTCAGAGAAAAAAACAATAAAATTGAACAAATTTGGGAGGAAGGAGGAAAAAAAATGATTTCTAAAATGTATAAAATTTTGCTAAAATGGTTTAACGCAGATGAAATGGTTAAAGAACAAATGGTAAAATGGGTGATACATTTTAACAAAGATATTGAAATGTCATCTTGGGAATTTCTATGGAAAAATGCCATGAGTATATCTACATGCTATAATCTAAAAGAAAACTGCTTTAAGATGATGTATAGATGGTATATGACGCCAAAAAAAATTGCAAATATTAGTCAAAATATGTCAAACAAATGTTGGAAATGTAAAAAAAAAGAAGGTTCTTTTTACCATATGTGGTGGACTTGTGATAAAGCAAAGACTTATTGGTCTATGATACATACAGAAATGGAAAATTTTTTGAAATGTACATTTAAGAAATTGCCGGAACTGTTATTGCTTGGACTTAAATTAGAGGAGATAAATGTTAAAAAAAGGACATTAATATGGTATATGATTACAACAGCAAGAATGGCGTATGCGCAAAACTGGAAAAGCGAAAAAATACCAGAGGTGTGGGAGTGGTTGAAAAAACTGTTGTATATGGCTGAAATGGACAAATGGACGAGAAAATTGAATAATCTGTACTCAGAGACTTTTTTGGAAGACTGGAAAGATTTGAAAGAATATGTTGAACAATATTGGGATATGAAAAATTACATTTATACTTGGACATAATATTATAAAGAGATATCTGAGTGTATAAATGGCAGTTAGATAACGAGGATATTTTTAGAATTGTATAAGAAAATAAGAAAATAAGAATTTATATGATGCATAATTTTTTAAGGCTGTTTACGTCGTTACCAGGAGTGTAAAAACATATATATGTACTTAAAGAACGGTTACAGTTGAAAATGTTATATGCTTCAGATGTGGTGGGAAACCATCAATATAAGATCACAACAAGACTATACAATAGAACAAAAAAAATGGATATAATAATGAAAAAGGGTTTGTATAAGAAAAATATGTTAGAATGTTTGAAAATAATAAAAATTTCTTAAAAAAAAAAACAGGATGAGACATCCAGTGAACAGTGCAATAATGTTTGGACTACAGAAATCAGAAAACAAACAGAAATCGGGACACCGGTTCTGGTCGCAGCGGCTGCAGGAGGTGCAGAACGTTGCTCCGTACCTAAGTGCAGAATTCTCCTCTTTGAAAGGGGGGCTTTGCTTTTAGCACCCCAAAAAAAGCTCCTGGAGGGAGCTTGTTCGCAGGGCTATTGTTGGGGGGTGAATGTAAGGACGGCGGTCCGCTTCACCTACCTGGCTTAGCCAGTGCAAGAAGAGGAGACAAGAAGATTCGTGGCTATCACAGAATCCTAGTCGCGTACCTTTGAACCAAAAGGGGGATAAACTGGCGAGCGGAAAGCCGATAACAAAGGCAAGCTCTTGGAATTTTTTTTTTCTGTTTTGCCACTTCATTGCTGAGGTCGTAGTGCTCCGTGGTGCATTTAGTCCGATCAAGGCAAGACTCAACGAGTCGATTGTCGAATAAAGGAGCAGCTGTGGAAATGCTCGGCTTGATGATCATTGGAAAAGGGGACACAGAAAAGGCTTATTGTTTGATTTACTGGATTTACTACCTGGTTCTTCGAAGCAGAAACAATTAATCTTTGGAAGTAATAAAATAAACTAGTAAAAACTATAGAGGGAGAGTAGCTGAAGAAGGAAAGTCGCCAGAGTTGTACACACGGAGAACGATACTCTCAAGGATCGATTGGGAGAGTCTGATGAAAGAACTTCCCTCTGTTGTTTTGTCGACGGCCAAGACTGTGTAATTGGATGAACAAATAGAAAGAGGGAGGGGAGGAGGAAGAAGAACGGCGGGTTGAAGGCGACTAATCAGACCATTAACCTAAAGGAATTGGATAGAGGCTGCAGGATTTGAGTACAAGGACGCTACTTGCTGGGTGAATGCCCAAAAGATACTGAGATTTGTGCTATTACTCTTTGGACTGTCTGTTGAATGAAGAGGAGGGAGGCTTTGGCTGGGATAGCTTGAAAACTTGTTCTCTCCTTTGATATTCTGTTTATTTTCTTACAATTAATTTAATGATATGCTTTGAGGGATATAATTTGAAGAGTAAGATAAGAAGTAGGTATAGATATAGGTATGGTCTTTGAAGCCAAGAATATAGCAGAGAAGATATAGGGCTTTATATATAGGATATAACCTTATATTAAATACGGTTAGAGTAAGTATTTAAGGAAATAAGATAAACAGTGTCAAGTTACTACTTAAGGCCATATTTTAAAATTAAGATGGCTAGCGGAGCAAGAAAAATGTCAATATCTGGTGCTCCTGGCGTAAGCCAAATGAGCTCTAAAGAAATAAATACACACATTTATGAGAATATAACAGAAGCAATGAACCAAGTAGTATAGAATACAATACCTAGCTTGATAGCAAAAGCTTTAGAACTGATGCAGGAAAAACTGGAATTGATTACACAACAGCTAAACAACCTAAATGGCTGAGTTTAAAGCACAGATATTAGAAAATAAGCAGGACATAGCCAAACTAAACACGGCAAATATTGCGATGGAGGAAAAATTGGAAGTAGCTGATCAACGGCTTCAGGAACTTAATAACAAATGCGACTTAATGGAGAATTCACTTATGTTATTAGAATTAGAAAAATCAGCCCTGCTACTCAGATTTCAAAATGTTCCAGAGAACAAGGAGGAGAACCTTAAAGAGACAATGACTACTGCCCTAAATGAATGGTTGGGATTAGAAGTTCCTAATGATATAAGTAATGAGGTAGAAGTAATTTATAGGAGAAACACTGCATTTGCAAAACACAACAAAACTCCTAGAGAGGTACACATGAGATTCTACAAAAGAGCTACAAAGGAAAAGATACTTGATAAAGTTAAATCCACTCCGTTTGAGATTCAGGGAAGCAAGATCCAGATATTGAGGGACACGCCTTGGAGGGTGAGGCAAAAAAGACAGGATTATCAAGCATTGGCAACAGCTCTAAGAGAACAGGAAATAGCCTACAAGTGGTTGCCTCCTGAGGAGATCTCATTTTACTACAGAGGTACAAGACATAGCTTAACATCGGTTTTTAAACTGGATGAGTTTCTGAGGAAATACAAAAGGGGTTTAGGAATGCAAGATGAAGAAAATAGTGAATCAGAAGATGAGAACCAAATAGCTTCAGAAAATGGAAAAGAAATCCCAAAATTGGGTAAAGATAAGAAATTTAGGAAATATCCCTCATCAAGGGTAACTACAAGATTACAAAGGAGGAAGGATGAGGACAAAAATAAAAACTATGGACTGGAGAACAATTAAAATATTATCCATTAATGTTAATGGGATGAATATTCCCCAAAAGAGGGGAAAAAATCTTCTTGCAAATTTTGAAACTGAAGGCAGACATAATCTGTCTTCAGGAGATGCATATTAAGCAAAAGGATAAACACCTATTAGACTCTAAAAAATTAGGAATAAAATTTGTAGCAGCAGATAAGTTTAAAAAAATGTGGTGTAGCTATGTATATTAAACAGCATTTATACCCTGAACCAGTTTATGAGTCTAACGATGGTCGAATTTTGATGGTAAAGGTGTATAGACAACTTAGGACAATGCTAGTGGTTAATATATACGCCCCCAATCAAAGACAAGAAATATTTTATGAGAACCTCAGAAATTTGATTGTGAAACAAACGTTTGATGACCTGTGTTTAGTAGGTGATTTTAACGCAGTTGCTAGCGTTAATCTGGACAGAAAGGTCTCCACACCTAGGCATTTTAGGGGAAAGATTTGGAAATGTGGGGTAAATTGCAATTGTTGCTTCTGGGATGTATTACATTAATTAAAATAAACATTTTGCCACATTTAATTTTTGTTTTTCAAACATTACCAATTTTAAAAAACCAGACCTTCTTCCGTGATCTGGGGAAAATTGTAACAAGATTTATTTGGCAATCTAGAAAACCCAGAATCAAACTTAAATATTTGCAAGACAAAATTGAACTTGGGGGGTTTAGTAACTGGTATACTTATTATTTGGCTTCGGGAATGGTCTGGATAAAGGATTGGGCTAAATTAAGCAGTGTAAGAATATTGAAATTAGAGGGCCATGATTTACCAACAGGATGGCATATGGTGCTCTGGTATGGGAAATAGGATAAAAGCTTCAAACAACATGCACTCAGAGGTCTGTTGCTAAAAATTTGGGAGGAGGTCAAATACAAATTTTATTTAAAAATACAAAGGTGGGTCTCTCCCCTTGAGGCATTTATAAAACCGACACTTATACCAAAAGATAAGATGATATGTTATGAGGATTTATTAGATAATAAGCATGAACTCAAAACCCGAGAGATGTTGAATGATCTAGGTATAAAATTAACATGGTGGGAATCGGTGCAGTTACATTCAAGATACAACATAGATAAGAAATTGGGTTTTTATAAAGACCAAATAGAATTGGATAAAGTATGGTTGTTTTCGGACGAAAAAATTATAAAGAAAGTATACAATTGTTTTTTGGAACTTAAAATGCAGGATGAATGGGTTAAACCAAACATGGTGGTCTGGGCACAATTTTTGGGCTATAATATTGAATTAGACTCGTGGTCAAAAATTTGGAAAAGGAATATAAAAATTACAAGGGCGAGTACGTATAGAGAAAATTTGTACAAAATGTTCTATATGTGGCATCTTTCCCCTGACAAACTCTCTAAATACGTAAAGACGATATCCAACGTGTGCTGGAAATGTAAACAAAGTCTAGGTTCATATTACCATATGTGGTGGACTTGTACGTATGCAAAGAAATTTTGGTCTAGTGTTCAAAATTTTTTACAGGAGATAACCCAAGTAAAGGTTGCATTGAGACCAGAACTGTTTTTGCTTAATATGATTTCAAAGGACCCAGGACCTAAAAGGTTGATATTACATGGTGTTACTGCGGCGAGGCTGCTCTTTGCTAAATATTGGAAGACGGACAAGATCCCGAACCACAAGGAGTTTATCCAGAAACTGTTTGATATTGCTGAAATGAACAGTTTGACTTTGATTTTGAAGAAAAAACAGAAACAAGGCTTTGCTTTGACGTGGGATCAATTTTATTTTTGGTATGACAGAAAATGTAAACTGTAATACTGGGCGGGTGTTGGAGAGAACAACGGTTGACTTCCTTTGTTTGTATACGGTAAACGTCTTTGATTGGTTATGTCATATAAAATAAACATAAATATATAGTAAAAAAAGAAAGAAAAGAAAACAAACAGAAATCTAAAGCCCAGCTGAAGCAAACTTAAAACAAAGCATAAGCATTTAAACATGATGTGTTAAATGGTGTAGGAACTACCTAGTCTGGAACATACCTACAGTGATAGGCCAAAATACAGTAGTATAGGCCACAGTCTATGTCTCTTTATTAATGCAACTTTCTGAACCATTTCACTATAGGGGAGTCCTCTCTACCTGTGTGTATGTGTGTGTGTGGGGGGGGAAGCCTTCCTGAGTAATTCTGTTTTGCATAGTTTGTGGAAAGCTTGGAGAGTGGGAGGCAGTCTGTTCCATAAGGTGGGGGTGAGAAGGCACAAGTGAAGTGTTTTTGCCTAGTTTTGAAGCCTGTTCCACAGAGCACTGAATCTTTGGGAGCCCACAATAACTCAGAAAGGTTTCAACAACCTCTTCAAACTGAATCATTAGAAGCTTGTTTATTTATTGCTCTGTGGCATGGGGTCCTAATATTAGTAGCAATTTGGGACCTAGTCACTGCCGGTCTCCATCACTCTTTTTTCAAACAATGAAAGCCAGAAAAGATGCTGCAAAACCTATTCATCTGTCATTCCCTAAGAGCTGTTGAATGAATGAATGAATGAATGAATGAATGAATGAATGAATGAGCTCTATCATAGTGCTGGAAAAGAAGCTGCTACATCTCCACACTTAAGAGGACGGAGGTACAATTCCAAATTGAGTAAATGAAAGTCTCCAAAGGTAAACCCTGTTGCTCTTTGTAGAAATTAAGTATGCTGAACTTTTTCTGCCCCTTAAGTGGCAAGTCATAGTGTCTCTTTCCACAAGACTGGCTTTTCAAGATTATTTCACTAAATGGAATTTCTTCCATTATGAATGCCCAGCTGGGTGGGAACTAATCCATAGAAGTAGTTTCCTTGTTTGCTGTGGAATGATTGTCATGATTAATGGCTCTTTTATCTTCTCTCATCAGCTCTGAAAAAGCCGTGTGTGCTAATGTGCATATTCTTTGAACTCCGGGTACTCTAGTGTCTGCCTCTTTATTAAACCTTGCTCCTATTACACAACAGGGAATGACTGAGAGTGACTGGGAAAAATAGCAGGTTACCAAGTTCCTGCTTTGACAGTTCTGACAATCCGTGGCTGAGGACAGACTGGCAATCTGAAACGAGATGAATGCGGAGGAAACTGCTGCGGGGGAAAAACTCCCCGGGGCTGGCCGTTCACACCGGCCGGTGTATTGCGCAATGGTGCCCATACGGAGCGTTCAGACTGCTGCGGAGTGGCCCCACGTGGGCCGGCCTCCGCAGCTCATGATAGGGCCGTTTTGCCAGTTTGCGCATGTGCGCAGGTGTGCACATGCGCAAACTGGCAAAACGCCAGGTTCACACTGCCGCCTCTGCTTGCCTCCCGCCTTCTTCCAGTTCACACTGCCTGGAAGCGGGAGGCAAGCGCAAGACGGCCCCTGGACACCGGTTCCTCCCGGTGTCCTGTTAAAGCGGATGGAAAGCGAGTAGGAGACGGGTAAGTGCGAAACGGAGCCGACGGACAGATGCGCATGTCTGAACGCGCTCCCTTCTTCCACTTCCAATGCGGGGCTGTCCCGCTTTACATTGCCAGTCTGTCCTCAGCCCATATAACAGTTAGGTTCTGACCGTTACTCGCATCAAAACTGAGTGTTACATTGTAGCATACCTAGCTGAATATGACATAGGCTTAGTGCCTTTTTGCTGCTAAAAATCAACATAACTGCTTTTTCCAAAGCTGTGTCCATGTTGGTGAAAGACCATGGCACAAAACAATTTGTTACTATTGAAATGGAATCTCTGTATTTGATGATTCAAGATGAGTAGCCATGTTAGTTTGTCTGTAGCAGTAGAAAAGAGCAAAAGTCCAGGAGCACCTTAAAGACTAACAAAATATGTGGCAGGGCAGGAGCTTTCTTGAATCACTGCTCACTTCTTCTGACGATTCTGAAGATGATGATGATTCAGTCCTCTTTCTGGTTATAAACCCATGCAAGACCAGTCTTCTAACTTTGGGACTCTTGGTATGAGGTATAAATTGGGATTCCTTCAAAGATGTGGACTAAAGCACTTCTTCAGTTGTGTGTCAGTACATATCTCTTTTCCTCTGACCCAAGGGTACTAGGGATATTTATTCTGGGCTATCTGCAGCATGGGTATGTTTGTTTAATTACTAATGTATTCAGCCTAACAAAAGCTGCAAAAACTCCCCCATGTCCAGATGTGATATATCTACAGTATTCCCAGAATATCATCCCTGAGCTCTTCTGTGGGTGTACAGAAAGAGAGCTGACAGGATGACATGATGTGTTTAAATGTAGGTAATCCTGATATATGTCCCTCATCAGTTATGTAGTTCAGCAGGCTGTACACATGAATCTGCCATATCCTGAATCAGATCATTGGTCCATCAAGGTCAGTAATATCTTCTCAGACTGGCAGTGGTTCTCCAGGGTCTCAGGTGGAGGCCTTTCACATTACTTACTACCTGATCCTTTTATTATAACTGGGGGTGCCAGGGATTGAACCTGAGACCTGCTGAATGCCAAGGAGATGCTCTGCTGCTGAGCCACAGTCCTGCTCATCAAAGTTGCTTGTCTCAGAGCCCCCAAAAGGTTACAAAGGCTAAAATGCTGCTCTGATATCTTTTGTGGAAGGGAAGGCTGCAAGTGTAATGATTAAAAATGCCAAGTTTTGAATTAGGTAACTCTGTGTCTCCTGTCTGCTTCCTCAATACCAATGTTCAGTAAGCCTATGAGGATACTATGCAACTCTTTTATTATCCTAAGACTGCTGTATAGTTACAGATCCCTGGGTCATTATGAGCTTTTCTGAGTGATTATAACCTTGAGGTTGTAACCTTGGAAAAGAATTAGGCTGCATATAATGTTTCCAAGAACTGGAGACACCCTGCCCTATTGAGCTGGTACAGATCTCTGGATCAATTACTAGCTTTGGCTCAATACTGCTGCAGGGTTATCTTGCCACTATGTTGTAAGCTTGTTACTAATAGTTGGTTAATTGGGGTGTATGATTGAGACAAACATATCAATGGAGCAGAAGGAAGGAGCAACAAATTTAGCTAAATAATTTTTCTACACACAGTACTAGTGTATGTCCTTCTGGTTAATATGTCTCCTTTTAAATATGTCATTTTAAGGGAGATATTTTGTTGGATCAAATTATTTTCATGGAGAAAATGCAAGTTTTTGAATTATGCAGAGATCTTCATCAGGCAGAATGAATAAGGTAGCTAATTCTCATTGACATACAAAGCAGGATTAGACAAAATTAAACACCAGTATCCAAATAGGCAAACAATGACCTAACAGCAAACAGTTGTACATTTCCAACACATTGCTTTGTGTTTAGTATTGTACCATTGTTTTTTAGTATTGTACCTTAGCTTTTTAGATTTATCTATTTGTTATTTATTTTGGTTGCCTGGTTTTAGGGAATTGTTTTCTTAAGGTATTGGGCCTGTTAGAAATAAAATTAAATATACTATATATACAATATTTTGAGACAAAATTGAGTCAACTGTGTAAATAGACAGTAGGTTTCCTTAGACAAACCCAGTTTAGGGGAATGTTTGCTCCACCATGTTTACTTTTGAGTCTAAAGTTAAGATTACTGCCAATTATTGTTTCCATGGTTTTAGTCTGTACTTGTTCAGATTGAAGGCCTGGGGAAAACAAGCAGAAACAAGGAGTGCTTTCTAAAGCAGAGTTTTAATTTTTCTGTAGTACACCAGCTTTCAAGTTAGAGAATGAAGTCATGCTGAGGTTACTTAATATTCTTTGTGGTTTGTGGTGGCAGCAGTAAGTAACAGGAGAAAACACTGTCTTTTCGTCATGTGGGAGCACTTCAGATATCCAGTAAAACTTTGGTAACCATGCTGATGCTATTGGCCCCTCTAAACACCTTCTCCAAATCTTTCAATTAACATCACTCATTTTGTGATATCATCTTTTATCTGGCCTGGTATCTCCTCAGTGTCATTGTAGTCATGTGTGTCTGCACAGATTCTTCATTTGTTGTCTGTCAGGTATCATTTAACTGTTTTATGGCTTATGCCATTTTGGATGGATTTCTTCAGAGATTATAAGCACTGTTTAGCTCTTGTCCGTAATAGTGTGCATTAAATTATATAAATGTGAGTTGATATTATTTTGTATCTGTCAGTGTCCATTTTTGTGTGTGGGGGTGGTGGAAGACAAGAAATATATTTTTGGGGGGTTGTTTGTTTTTTACAGTGCTCCTAAGATCAGACATTGTTTATTTTAGCTCTTGGTTTTGGTGTTTGAGCAGTCATAAGAGCCCTCTGTGAGCTTGCAGTGAGTGTTGGTTGTGTTGTGCCAACTTTTACACATTCAAAACATTTTAGGGTTTGTCGTATTATCCCTATTCTACAGAATGAAGGCCCAGTAAAATAAGTCATTGCTAAATTGTTCATGGAGAATGAGAGATGCAAAGCAGGCATGATGATGTTAAAAATCAGACAGGATGTAAGAAGTACCTTGGCTGGATCAAACTGAGGTCTGTCTTGTTCAGAAGCCATTTCTACCAGTGGTCAGCCAGATGCCAGTAGCATGGATCTCATTGCCAGCGTGTGCTTCGGCATTTGGTTGCAGTTAGAGTGTCTGACTAGGATCTGGGAGACCTGGGTTAATGCCCCCACTCTGCCATGGAAGCTCAACGGGTGTCCTTAGGCTAGTCACTCTCTTGTCAGTCTAACCTACCTTGCCAGTGTTATTATTGTGAAGATAACATTATGCAAAGGGGGGGGGGTAATGATGTTGTAAGCCATAATGTACCCCATTGGGGAATCTAAGCAGAATCTAAATATATCAGAGTAAATACTGCTTCTGAACATCGAGTTTCCATTTAACTGGAGTGACTGTAGATAAGTATCCCACCTGGATGGAGTCAACAACATGGAGGCTGGTTTCAGTGGTTTTGATGAGACTGTGTTTAGGAGCTTAATATTGTAAGTCTGCACATACAGATAATAAATGAACCTAAGGCAGCGTTTCCTAAATGGCAAGTGTGGTAGGGCTAGGTACTGAAAGGAGTGTGAAGTTGTGGCTGGTGCATCTGTGTAAATAAGTCCCAGAAAGCAGTGCTTGGGGAAAATCTGGTTTTCTTGCGGACTCCAGTTGTGAAAGCCTTGCAGAGTTGCAGTTGATGACAAAGTTAGCAAAGTTTCAAAGGGATTATTATTTTTAAAAAATTGGGAAGAAAAGTTTTACATTTCCTTAAGAAAAACGACATCATTAAAAAGTCAATCTGTGCATGTGTTGGCAGTTTCTATGAAATGTGTGTGAACAGAGAACTCAGGCAGCAGCCTTGTTCATGCTTATTTGGGAGTAAGCCCAACCAAACTCAATAAAGCTTCTGAGTAAACATGCTTAGGATTTAGTTATATAGTTCTTAAATGGAAACTGTCTCTGAAGAAGTCCTCCTTCCCCCACTCCCTGGCAATCGTATTGTAGTTAACGACTGGGAGACCTCTGACGTGTTATGTTTCATAACTCAGAGGGTTAGGCATTCTTCACCGGCTATCATATTTAGTGCTGTGTGCATACATATACACAGAGAGAACATTGTTTACTTCCTCTGTAAGTGCTGGGACATTCAGTACTATGAAGTATGATACGCTTGCATAAACACTGGGCCCAGATTTATCTCTCACTCCTATCTTTCCTTTCCAGTCTTGGAAAGTGATTAATCTGCAACACACATTTTGTTCTTGGATTGCACTGCATTAGTCTCTAATCATTTCCAGTTTTGCTGAAGCCTGGTGCTTTCTTGAAAGAACGGTTTCTGTGCCGCAGCCACTTGAGCATGAGCAGGTCCTCCTGTAGTTTGCATTTTAAAAACTTCATGCTCTATGCCCAGGAAAGACAAATATTGTGCTATCTACTTGTCTTCACCAGGGGCTGTTCTTCCTTGGTCCCTACTGCCACTGCAGCCCATCCAGTTCAGTTTTTAGTTAATTTTGTAAGTCCAACTTCATCTTAAATGTACAAATTCTGTGAAGCTCTCAGTTGGACAGTTCTTCTGCTTATTAATTTGGGATTTGTTGGCACAGAATTTGGGGGTTGAAAGATGATGATGATGATGATTTTAGATTTGATTTTAAACAGCCCTCCCCAGAAGGACAGGGCTCAGGGCGGAGTACAATACAATACATAAATACATAATTTAAGTACATCATAAATATATCAATAGACCTAATAAAATCAGCAACACAGATGAGTCCTTTGGAGACTCCTGAGCAGGAGCATAATGTGAACATAGAACATAAGAGAAGCCATGTTGGATCCGGCCAATGGCCCATCCAGTCCAACACTCTGTGTCATACAGTGGCCAGAAACACCAGACTCCAGAAGCCCTCCCACTGTTCCCCCCCCCCAGCACCAAGAATACAGAGCATCACTTGCCCCAGACAAAGTGCTCCATCTATACCATCTATACCTTACAGCTGATAGCCACTGATGGACCTCTGCTCCATATGTTTATCTAATCCCCTCTTGAAGCTGTCTGAGCTCATGATTCATTTGATCCCATACAGTTGTCCCATATTTCTTTATGTTTAAACAGGTCTGGAAGACAGTCCTTGTTTCGAGGGTTTTTTGTTGCACTGTTTGTTTCGATTATGTTTAGTGAAGGCAATTTTTGTACGTTGGTATTGTTGCAATTTACAGTGACCATTTCCTGTGGTTTTAAAGGAAGGTCAAGGAAAGGTGGGGCAGATGTTTTAAAAATAATACATAAAATGTAACAAATCTTGAGCGTAGTTACTACACAGGAAGGTGGGTATCGACATGAGAGACTGTAGAGGTGTCTTGATTATATCACTTCAGACTGCAGGTGAGGTCTCCTAATGTAATCTTTCCCCCCCGATATGTATTTATTTAAAGTATTTATAAGCTTTTCTCCCAAATTCTGGGACCCAAAGAGCATAAAACAGGTATAATAGATGACTAAAAGCCATACTACAAGTAGAATGTACAACAACAGTTCCTCCCAAATAGCAGTTATTAGACTGCATAATTAATGAGAGCTATGCATAGGAAAAACTAGCATGTCAGGAAAAGGAATTGGGGAAGAATCTTGTGCTAGCTTTTGTACGTAGGGTTGTTTTTTTTGTATGGAAGAGCATCAGGTCAGTGTGAGCTCCCTTTGGATCTATCCCCTTGTGAAGTCCACACCCCAGCCTTCTTTTGCTCTTAATTTTCTCATTATAATGTTGCTCATCAACTTACTGACTACTGACTCCATTATTATAGTTACAGGAATACTTGTTTTTTTGCAAAAAGCAACTGTGAACTGGCACAAAATGTGGCTGCAGATGCAGTGATTATTTTAGGTAGGCAACTGTTTCCAGTCTAGCAAAAAAAAGACATCAGCTGTGCCTGCCACTTCCCATTGTAGTGTCCACCCTACATCACAATGAAGATTGCTCCAAATTTCAGCTTCCCCATCGCTGTTTCCCTCCTTTGCACATTTTCAGCATTTCTTGTTGAATGGGAGTATGCATCTGTGGCATCTATTGGAACATTTCCAACTGCACAAAGAATGACTTTGTTAAAGGTAGATGGGATTGCTGGTCGACTATAAGATGGCAGAATTGAATGGCTCATTTTCAGAACTATTATCTGTTGCATGATACTCATCTGTAAGAAAGCAATTTACTTTTCGTAACATGTTTTATTCTATCAGTGTAGCTGCCACAGATTTCTGTACTATTCTTTCTGGAAAAGAAGAAGAAGAAGAAGAAGAAGAAATATCCTGCTCACCTGAGTTTCAATCAAACTGATGCCTTGTATTGGTGGTTTGTAGCTGAGCTGCTACATAGTTCATAGATTATAATAATTTCCACTCTTGACAGAGCCTGCATTGACCGATAAACCCACAAGTGGCTTTGAGAATGATCAGTTTTATACAGGCTAAACAAAGAGAAGCCATGTGATATTCTTTTCTTCCATCATTATATAATGCAAAAAAGATACAGCTGAAGTTTTCAGTTTGTTTTTAACAACTTCAAAAAAGCTGTTTCCAAAATTTGTAATGGTGTTTTTGCCCCGTTCTCTGGGACTCAAATGTTACTTTTGCTCCAGCTCCAGTCCCTCTTCTGTTACTGTTCGGACCACGGTGTCCCTCCTCCTCTTTCCCCCACTCAGTTCTAAAGAACTCAGGCTGACATTTGGAAATTGTTCCTTTTTAGGAAAGTTTCAGTTCAGCTGAAAAAATGATTCCTTCCATTGTCTTAGTTGCTGATTTTTCTTTTCAGAGTAAGCATCTCTTCAGAGAAGTATATTAAGGAAGTAAGTACAGAAGTGAAATCAGAAAAGTTAGCTTTGTTATAAATAGCTGTGGTAGGAAAACAGGTGTTTTTCTGTGGAGCCAGTGGTGTGTATTTTAAGAAATATAGACCTACAAATATTCTGGTGGAGTAGACTTACAATTAATTACTTAACTGTGACGCCACCATATAATCTGAAATGGGCATTTCTGCACACAATGAAATAGTAATCTGACTGTTCTTCAGTTATAGCTCCAGAATTTAGCATAAAACACAGTGTGATTTACAAGCAAGCTTGAAAACATAATCTTCCAATAATTGGATACTTCTCAATTATAAGTCTTAAACTGTGTATTTCTCTCTTTCCTTACCCTCCCCCCACAAAAATATTACAGTAAGATTAGAGCTGTTGAGTGTTCTGTTTTGTCTAAACACAAATAAGCATTTTGTCTTTGCCAGTTTTACTTTCATTCCTAATACATAACCTGAATTTTAAATTTGTAAGACTAGGAATCATTAGTATAACAGGCAGCAGAAATGAGAACATTTAAGTGATACAGGACATTGAAATTCTGTGATTGTAGCATGTTGTTTGACTGAAAAAACAACCAGGGATATTGTTGCTGATTCGAGACTGGCAAATTCCTGGATATTTGGAGGTAGTACCTGGGGAGGAATCTCAGCAGAGAAGTGAATCTAGGGAAGCTGCCATTTCCTTTGGAGAAACTGATTTCTGTAGTCTGGTGATGATCACCGGCAAGTCTGGGAGAAATCTAGGCCCAAACTTGAGGCTAATAACCCTAAAGAGAGCCAGTTTGGTGTAGTGGTTAAGTGCGCGGACTCTAATCTGGGAGAACCGGGTTTGATTGCCCACTCCTCCACTTGCACCTGGCTGGATGACCTTGGGCAAGCCATAGCTCTGTACCAGCTGTTCTCTCAAGGACAGCTTGGGAAAGAGCTCTCTCAGCCCCACCTACCTCACAGGGTGTCTGTTGTGGGGAGGGGAAGGGAAAAGGAGTTTGTAAGCCGCTCTGAGACTCTTAAGTGAGTGAAGGGCGGGGTATAAATCCAATCTCTTCTTCTTCTTCTTCTAAATGGGGAGTTACACATATCAGGGCCATAGCCTTGTGCATTTTGGGGAGGGGTTGTAGAATGGGTTCCATGATGCAATTTTAGTGTTCTGGCTGTTGCTTTATTTTGATTGGTGCTTTTGCTGCATAGTTACATCCTCTTGGTGTGCACTGTCTTCATTATTGGATGTTGACGTAGTTGCCTCCCATATTTGTATTACTTTCTATTGATACTGTTTTGCTTTTCTTTTTTTACACGAGGAGTACGTCACATTAGCCATGGCATAGCACCTGCTGACATGGCAGTACTGTAGGACTGACCTGTTAAGACTTCCACTGGAAGTTCAGTTTTTTGTCAGCAGTTCAGAAAGTTGAATGTGATGTTGTGTCCAGGTACATTGAAGTTCTTCAACTGAAAGTAACACTGTGATCTTTGACGTGGTCTCTGTGCTTCACACCTATAGGTTACTGTGCCTGCGCTGGAATCCATCGGTATTGTAGAAAGCTCAATGGATTTTGCGCCAGCAGGGTGCGGACATCCTGCCAGTTCTTTTCTGACTGCCACGCTGCTAACAGCTATCTGTTGGTTGGCTAAGTTCCTAGTGTTGGAAAGCTCTTTCCAGAGATCCTTTCTCTTGCTTCTCCTGGCTAAACAACAGATCGACTCCTCCATACGTGCCCTGGATACCTTCTCCAAAACCATGACGTCAGCTATAGCACTCCGTAGGCACTCCTGGCTCTGCACAGCCACCTTAGAACTGGATACCAGAGCCTACATTGAAGATCTTTCCTTCGATGGCTTAGGTCTCTTCCACTCCACGACTGATACTGTCCTTCAGGAGATGGATAAAAGCATCAAAGCGTCCCAAACCATAGGAGTCTCCTCCTCTACAAGACCCTTTAAACATCACACTTGGTCCAGACCCTGGTCTAGACGGTCCTCCAGCAGGAGCTCACCTGACCGCACCTGGCGCCCCTGCACATCACCAGGTTTCCAGAAGCCGCCATACCAACCTAAACAAAAATACTCCCCTGCTCAACAGTCGGCTCATTCCAAGGCTTCTAGACCCCCCAAGCAGGATCTTTGACTCCCCCATTCCGTTTACACCATCCACCCATTTGGGTCCTTTCCTCCATACTTGGCAATTAATCACGACAGATTCATGGGTCCTCTCTATCGTTTTGAGAGGGTATTTCATAGAATTTCTCCAGCCTCCCTTTCCCCAACCATTCGTTTCCACCCAGCAGTCAGACGTCCTCCTTCAGGAAGTTACTATCCTCCCGCAAAAGGATGCCATAGAGCAAGTTCCTGTTCAACAACATCGAATGGGTTTCTACTCCCGTTACTTCACAGTACCCAAGAGAGATGGCGGCACCAGGCCCATCCTAGACCTTTGGGGGCTGAACCAGTTTATACAATACCATCGCTTCCACATGGTCACACTCCACTCCATACTTTCTCTCCTCCGCAGGAATGTCTGGATGGCCACTCTCGACCTCCAGGATGCTTATTTTCATTTAAACATCTGCTCGTTTGGTGTAGTGGTTAAGTTCGCGGACTCTAATCTGGGAGAACCGGGTTTGATTCCCCACTCCTCCACTTGCACCTGCTGGATGACCTTGGGCAAGCCTTGGGTTCTCTCAAGGACAGTTGTCTCAGAGCTCTCTCAGCCCCACCTACCTCACAGGGTGTCTGTTGTGGGGAGGAGAAGGGAAAGGAGTATAAGGGAAAGGCGGGGTATAAATCCAATCTCCTCTTCTTCTTCTTTTTCTGCCCTCCCCATTGCAGGTACCTACATTTTGGCATCAGCCAAAGCCACTACCAGTACAAGGTGCTCCCATTCGGCCTCTCTACTGCCCCAAGGGTCTTCACAAAGACCATGGTAGTAGTTGCAGCCTTTCTCCGCCTTCAAGGCCTAATCGTCTTTCCATACATAGACGATTGATTGCTGGTAGCACACTCCCAGGACACCCTCTGCTGGAACATAGAGCTCACACGGTCCCTGTTGAATGACCTGGGTCTCCAGATCAACGAGGACAAGTCCCGTCATGGCGGGTCCAATACATTGGAGCTGACCTGGACTCTGTAGCCCTATGCGCCTATTTCCCAGAGGACAGGGCACTGCCTATTGTCGCCCTCTCTGAACAAATCCACTCCCAACCCCTCTCCACGGCATACAGCATACAACACCTTCTGGGCCTGATGGCTGCGACCACTGCAGTCCTAGTGTTTGCAAAATTGAGGATAAGGCCACTGCAACTGTGGTTTCTCCGCTCCTTCCGTCCGGACTTCCAACCGCGATCAACCCTTCTTTCGCCCCCTTCCAACATCTGAGACTCCCTAGTATGGTGGACTCTCCAGTCGAACCTCCTACAAGGCGCCCCATTCCATCAACCCGTTCTGAAATTGATGCTGACTATGGATGCATCACGATGGGGATGGAGAGCACACCTCCAAGGCTTCAGCACAGGTGGACAGTGGGAAACTCGTCTTCTCTCACAGCACATCAACTATTTAGAACTTCTGGCCATACTATACGCCCTCCATGCCTTCCTGCCTCTTGTCAGAGGACAGTGTATCGCAGTCCTCACTGAGAACACCACTGCTCTAAGTTATGTCAACTGGCAGGGGGACACAGTATCTTGTCATCTCTGCAGCCTGGCTATTCAGCTCTGGGATTGGTGCATCGAGAATGGGATCTTCCTCTGTGCCACACACATCCTGGGCTCCAGGAACATTCAAGTGGACCTTCTCAGCAGAGGGCATGTTCACCTTCACGACTGGGAACTCTCCTGGAACTACCTAGTCCCTGTATTCCGCTGTTGGGGATTCCCCAAAGTGGACACCTTCACGACAAGGAGCAACAGGAAGTGCCCATTGTTCTGCAGTCAAGGGGGAGTCGACCCCCTCTCTCTGGGAGACGGCCTCCTTTATCCATGGTCTCACAACTTCCTATACATCTTCCCTCTGCTACCGCTGCTCACCTATGTAGTTCGCAAGATAGTCAGGGCGGACTGCATCCTGGTGTCCCCATGGTGGCCCAGACAGCCCTGGTTCCCAGTGTTACTCTCTCTAGCCAGGAGTCTTTACTACCGTTTCCCTCTGAATCTGAACCTGCTCCGTCTATCAGACAGTCCCCTCCTCAACCATGACATTCCATGGCTGAAACTCACGGCATGGAGAATCCTCCCTTCGTGTTCTCCGACCGAGTAGCTGAGATGCTTCTAAATTCATGTAAGGCTTCCACACACAAGTCTTACAATTATAAATGGTCAAGATTCTGCTCCTTTCTTACACAGACTCACACCTCACATTCCACCATGGGACTGCCGTTAATCTGTAACTTTCTCCTCTCTCTGGCAGATGCAGGACTCTCGCACTCCTCTTTATGTGTATACTTGTCGGCCATTTCCGCATTTCATGAATGGATAGACAACTTCTCCATATTCAGCCACCCACTCTCAAAACGTTTTTTGAGGGGCCTTCTTTACCTGTTTCCCCCAGTCAAAGAGCCTACTCAGTTATGGGATCTCCCTTTAGTCCTCCGTCAACTTATCAGGAAGCCTTTTGAGCCCTTGCAACCTGTGATCTAAAACACTGCTTGGAAAACGGCCTTCTTGGTTGCCATCACCTCGGCAAGGAGAGTTGGTGAGATCCTGGCCTTTAGGCTCGACCCTCCGTATCTTTCTTTTCAGCCGAATGCAGTCCATCTGGTTCCTGACATATCCTTCCTCCCCAAAATCCTCTCTGAATTCTATCTCCACTCAGAGGTATTCCTCCCTGATTTCTTTCCTAATTATACATTGGAAGAGGAAAGGCTTTTACACACTCTGGATGTCAGACGTGCTCTTTTGTTCTACCTCACACAGACTAAGCCGACCAGACGAAGCTCTCTCCTTTTCGTCTCTTATGCAGCCAATAAACTAGGGACCGAAATTATGGCTCAAAGACTCTCGAGATGGATTGTTCAACTCATTCGTCTTTCCTACCTCCTGGCTCAGACCCCACTCCCGGGTCCGCTCCGTGCCCACTCTACTAGGGCCATGGCAGCATCTACTGCATTCCTCAAGGATGTATCCCTTGTTGACATCTGCAAAGCGGCTACATGGGCAACACCTAATATCAGACACTATGCTCTCGACACCCGTGCTTCCAGACGTACTGACATGGGTTGCCTTATCCTCTCTGCCACCTCTCAGTGACAGCCTGCCTGCATCCTCCTCCAGGTAGGCTACTGCTTGCTAATCGCCCATGGGTGTGAAGCACAGAGACCACGTCGAAGATAAACAGGTTGCTTACCTGTAGCTGATGATCAACTGAGTGGTCATCTGTGCATTCACACCACCCGCCCATCCTTCCCCTCTGCTACCAGGCTTGGTCTTCTTCTCTATTGAGTCTGGTTTGCAGTGGTCAGAAAAAACTCGTGGGATGTCCGTGCCTTGCTCCTCTGGGCATGCACGATGGGGTCCCGCATATGCCCGGAGCCACTGGATGTGAAAATCCGTTGAGCTTTCTACAATACCGATGGATTCCAGCGCAGGCGCAGTAACCCATAGGTGTGAATGCACAGATGACCACTCACAAGTTACAGGTAAGCAACCTGTTTATCTCTAGTGGTAAATATAATCAATTTATTCTTTGGCTTTTAATATAATTAAATCATTGTAGTACTGTTGAAGTAGAGGAAGGGAGAGAAAATGTAATAAATTACTAAAGTTAAAATTTGAATCCATTTTTTAAATTCATCCCAAACATTAAGGAAGTATGAGATACCTTGTGATTCTTGTGAAATAATTAAGAAAGAAAATCTGTCTGGGGAAGGGATCACTGACACTAGTAGAAAGACAAGAGTCAACAAGAGACTGAAAGCAAACTATAATATGAATATTGTAGAGTTAATAACCACACCTTTTTTTGTAGTTTTAACAATCTTTTTGTAGTTTTAAAACAACATAGCATGGTTCTGTCAAAGAGGTTTAGCATATGTGTTAAAATGTGTTGGTGTTGGTGTTCACTATGAAAAAAGAGATACTGGATTCGTCTGCTACAGCTGGGGCCTTTGAGCCAAATTCACCATTTGTAGTGGATTTGAGAGGCTTGTCTGGGAAGCCATTTAAACAGCCCAGTTCCAGTGAGAGATCTGATAATGATCAGTGAAAACAGTAATCCCAAAGGCCCAAAGGGCTAACAACAGTCAATAACATGGCTGCCAATCTTTAAACTTAATTATGACATAATGACATCCTTAACATTTAAAGGAGGTTATTTTTCTAAATGTGTCTGTAGCAGACAGACATTAGATAGATATGCATTGAGAAACGGTGACCGAAATGAAATTCTACTGGGCAGTCAATAAGGAGTGTTAGAGTTCTCTCAATCTGTGATAAGAAATACATTTTGTTGAAATTAGGCTTAACTAAATACAATAGTGAAGCATTGTACTACTATGTGAATTTTTCTCGATTGCCACATTGGTAAGAATTTAGGTGCAATCACTACTAAGTTTTGCTGGTTTGCTACCTGGATAGTCCCTATTTACCTTTAAATCTACTGATGAATCAGGAGAGTCCTCCTTCTGTGGAAGTGTAACATGTGGACATTTGTATGAAGAACAACTGTCAGGATGTGAATGTGGGGGTAATTAGTTACATATATTGCATAGTATTACCAGATGTCAGTGCCCAAATCTTGCCTGGAACTTTAAAATACTAAAAGCAAGGATGCATACACTGTCACCTGCCCTGTTTTCCACTAATTGCTTTGCCTGCTCTGCCCAAATCTAAATATGGGGCAAAACTAAAGTTGTTCCAGCAGGCAAGCATATCAGACCCTTTAAAGGTACAGTCATGTTCTCCTTCACACCTGTAATCTGAGCAAAGGAACTCAGGCACCAACAAATACGGTAATCTCTAGACAAGTAATTGTAAAATTACCATAATAGTTTGAGGCCTACCACCTGCTTGTATGACCCTTGTCCTTTCTGGCTACTTAAATCTGCCTGGGGGAAGGGAAAAGGCTGGCTGACTGAATCCAAGAGGTAATTAATGCCTTGGGGGGGCGCGATGATCACCCCAGTCTTGAAAACAGACTGTGGTGCATCCACTTCTAAAGAAGCCTACTCTCTGGACCCAAAAGATCTCAGTAACTATCAGCTGGTCTTAAATGTTCCATGCTTGAGCAAGGGGGGGAGGACAACTTTCAAGCTTTATTGGATGAGGTGAATTGTTTAGATCTTTCCCCATCTGGTTTAGGTCAGGTTATTGGATTGAAATAGCCTTGGTTGCGCTGGTGGATGACCAGTACCAGGACCTCTTTGCAGCTTTCAGAATCATCAGTCATGGTTTCCTTCTAAATTGCCTTTCTGGGCTGGGAATGGGAGGCACCATTTTGTGATGGTTCCAGTCACATCTGGAGGATAGATTTCAGAAGATATTTATTTATTTATATATATTTATTTTTATACCCCGCCCTCCCCGCAAGCGGGCTCAGGGCGGCTTACAAGAGCGTAACGCCGGTTAAAACATCATAACAGTTTAAAATCAACAGCAATAATAAATAACAATAAAATTCCAAATTACCAAATATATTACAGTAGTTACCAATAAAGTGCCTATAAGTTCAATAAGATGATGCCAGGAGACTGCTACTGAGCTCTCTGCTTGGAGGCAGTTTTGGAGTAGATGTCAACTAATAAACCGAAGCTTAGTCCTAACAAGATAGAAGTGCTACTGGTGAGGAGAATGCCTTATCCAGGAGTTAAGGTGTCACCTTTTCTAAGTGGGGTTGCACTCCTCTTGAAGAAACAAGTCTGTAGTTTGAGGGTACTCTTGGACCCAGGCCTACTGCTGGATAAGCAGCTGGCAACTGTGTCCAAAATGAGTACCTTTTACCAGTTTCAACTTGTTAGCCAGCTGCGGCCTTTCCTGGGCAAAAAAGATCTGACCACTGTGATGCATGCTCTGGTTACATCAAGATTAGATTACTGCAATTCACTGTTCATGGAGCTGCCCTTGAAAAGTGTTCAGAAACTTCAGTTGGTACAGAATGCTGCAGCTAGCAGGTTGACTGGAGTGGGTCATAGGGACTATATCATTCCAGGAGGCCCATCTACACTGGCTCCCCGTCTGCTCTGGGCACTATTCAAGGTGCTGGTGTTGACCTTTAAAGCTCTATGTGGTTTGGGACCAACACACCTGAAAGACCACTCCTCCATTTTGAACCTACCTGATCACTATGGTCATCTTCAGAAGCCCTGCTTTGGGTTCCCCTGCCTTCTGAGATTAGGTAGGTAACAATCTGGAATATGGCTGTCTCAGTCATGGCACCAAAACTCTGGAACTCTCTCCCCAGGGACGTTTGTCTGTCCCCTTCTGTTGCCATCTTCCACTGGCGGGTGAAGGCTTTTAAAATTTAATTTGATATTTCTTCAGAGATACCTCCTTACTGCCAAATTTGTTTTTTTTTTTAATGTTTTGTATGTACTTTTGCCCTGGTTTTGTTTTAATGGAGTGTTTTGTTAGTTTTTATGGTTTTTAAGATATGGTTTTGTTTTAATTTGTCAGCTGCCTTGATGGCCTTTATGAGGGCAGAAAGGCAAGATATAAGTTTGTTAAATAAATAAAAATAATGCCTAGTAACTGAATTCAAACAGCATGTTTCTTTACAGATCTTTCCAGCAGGCATCAGAAAGCCTACTAAAGTGAAATCCATTTTTGTTTCCTAAATTCACTGGTAAAAACACCTCAAAACGAAATGTAAAGAGTGTCCTATGTCAGTCTACTATTCTTTGCATAGTTTCTTGACTAACCAGACTACAGTGCAGGGTAACATTATGCCTGAGGGGTCTCTTAGTTCAGGTCAGTTTCTTCTCGTGCTTCTTGTTGCTGTCACATAAATGTTCTCCAGGATGATTTAGCAGCTTACTCCAGTCAAGACTAGCTTCATGTACACTGAGAGTTAATACCTTGTTTGTCTGTTGCTGGCTGCTGGAGCCACACTGCTTTTGTTCTGAGTGCAATTGCTGCCATCACCTCTAATAGCTGGGAAAGCAAACCTGTGTGGCACTGGACTGGCTGTCTTCACATAGGCTTTTATTGGTCCCCTCCCCTCTGCCTCATTGGCTAGTAGTTTTTAGCTTGACTCAGCTGACTGGGAGTTGAGATAGGGAGATATTGCAACGTGAAATTAACTTCTCATTCTCCAATCCAGTTTTTGTTAACCTGGCGTTTTGCCAGGTCTGTAAAGTCTCTGCATGCTGCTTCTGTGCTACAGCAAGACAGGACAGAGATGGTGATAAGTATTGGAGTCGGGAGTCCATGGAATAGTGAAACAGCTAGATCTTTATTGCTGGTCCGGATGAAGCATACAACCCAGGGCTCGAAGCCCTCCTTTTATGCTGGTCAGGGACAATCCCCTGACCTCACCCAACTGGCCTGATAGGCTATTTGAAGTCTATTTACATTTCATAGGTTCCCTGGGAGAAACCTAGGTACATGATTGGTGGCCGGTTTGAATCCACCTGGCCTTTGTTCTACCTGGCTGAAGCTCAGGTAGTTTCTTGACCATGTGCTCTGGCCACATGGCGGTCACCATTACTGGAGCACATGGCGACCGCATGGTCAATACATAACACCCCTCCCCCCATAGTCCAGAACCCCTCTGCACACATAGTCTTTGAGATAGTCCGGGTGTCTGCGCTCGCGTCCAGAGCGCCGGGGGGTTGTAAGGCGGGGCGTGTTGCTTGTGTTGGCAGGTTGCGGTGCGGGTAGTTGTTCTGCTTGCGGGGTCGGTCTGCTCGGGGGTCATTCAGGCGTGGATGGCGTGTCTGCCTCGTCCGCGGGCACGAGCGGCGTCTCCGCAGTCTTCGGATCAGGGTCTGGCGCTGCTTCCGGAGTTGTGTTGATGTCATGGTCTGTTGGTGCAGGGAGTTTGGGGGCCTGGGTAGCATCATGGTTCTGTGTGCGGCGTCGAATCTGGTCGATGTGCCATTTCCAGACTACTCCATCTTCCGTGAGGACTTCGTAGGAATAAGGCCCAGTGACTCGAATGATCCTCGCGGGGAGCCATGTCGGACCCTGCGCGTAGTTCTTAGCGTATACGGGGTCTTCAGGAGTGAACCCTCGGGCGGCTGGCTGGTCCTCCGTTGTCGGGGTTCCATTGATTGCTTGGTCAGGATGTAGGCGGTCCAGGACGGTTCCCAGTCGTCTTCCCATCAGAAGTTTGGCTGGCCGGCACCCGGTCCCTGAGTGGGGTGTGTTCCGTTGGCTGAACAGGAACTTATATAGCTGCTGTTCCCAGTCGCCGTGCTCCATTCTCTTTAAAGCCTCCTTCGTTGTTCTCACCATGCGCTCGGCCTGGTCGTTGGTCACAGGGTGAAACGGTGCGGAGTGGATGTGGCGCAGACCGCTGACCTCCACAAACTGTTGGAACTCGCCGGAGGAGAATGCGGTCCCGTTGTCGGTTACGAGAGTGTCAGGCATCCCGTGTGTCAGTTTGGTGTAGGAGCCAGTTTGGTGTAGTGGTTAAGTGCGCGGACTCTAATCTGGGAGAACCGGGTTTGATTCCCCACTCCTCCACTTGCACCTGGCTGGATGACCTTGGGCAAGCCATAGCTCTGGACCAGCTGTTCCCTCAAGGACAGCTTGGGAAAGAGCTCTCTCAGCCCCACCTACCTCACAGGGTGTCTGTTGTGGGGAGGGGAAGGGAAAAGGAGTTTGTAAGCCGCTCTGAGACTCCCTTGGGGAGTGGAGGGCGGGGTATAAATCCAATCTCTTCTTCTTCTTCTTCTTCGCGAAGACCGGCCAGAGACTTCGTAAGGTTGCGTTGGTGGAGGTCGATGCTACCGGAACCACCTCAAGCCACTTGCTGTAGCTGTCTACAATGATAAGAAACAACTGGCCCTGGACCGGTCCCGCAAAGTCTAGGTGCAGACAGGACCAGGGCTTGTTAGTGGATTCCCAGGATCGAACGGGAGCATGTGGTGGGTCTGGCCGTGACTCTTGGCATTTGGTACATTTCTGGAGCACATGGCAACCGCATGGTCAATACATAACAGATGGGCTGCTTTTTCTTGTCTTTTCTTTTCTGTATATATTAATAGCAAGGAAGAGGAACAATTAAAACTACTTTGAGTTTTCTTTTTAGCTAATTCTAGCCCATAAAAAAGTTTAAATGCTGCTGAGTAAAAGGGAGGAACAGTCACAAACTTTCTTAGCAGAAGGAAGGCTTTAAGAGCCAGCAGTTCCCGTGTGATGGTTTCAAGCACTGGCAGCTTCTGTTGACCTAAGGAAGGCAAGCTATCTCCCCCCTGCCCCAAATCCAAAATCAGGTCACTAGCTCAAAAGTTCATTGTGGTGTATTAAGACACCAAGGCCTGACAGTTCTACTTACTGTCATCAAATGCCCAGCAATTTAAGGTTTGCCCCTCACTGGAAAAGTTTCCATAGTCCATCACAGCTCCAGCTTCATGGAATGGATATAAATAGCTTCCAACAGGCCTTCACTTTGAATGCTGATCTTGCCCTCTGCCCCCAGTTGCCATTTATGACTGAAACAAGCTGCAGGCTCAATCAGAAACTGCAGGGTGGGGCCATTTGCGAATCCCATCAATGTTTCTCTTCAGGATTCTCTAATTTCTGAGGGGTTTGAACCAACTAATTTCTTTTCTGGCCTTTCCCCTTTCAGCTGACCTTCAGTTACTCCCAACATTCCACCCCGTCTATCTGAAGCACATTTAGTCTTGTCAGACAGTAGAGGGGTCTTTGTTTTTTTATTTTGTTTAGTTTAAAACATCTCCTTTTTTTTTTAAGTACCGGAGAGTCTCTCAAGTAGGTAAAGATCCCTATCTTATCTGCGATGGCCTCATGATGCAGTTTTCATCACCCACATAGGGGACAGCCATTTTGCTATAAGTAAATACACCAACAAGTATCATGAACATACCCTTGTTTGGGGAGGGGGGTGCTGGGGACTTAATTTGAACTGCAGCACTATGTTTTGAGACGGGGAGGTCACGTAAGCATTCTTAGTCACCTATCACAGTGGCACAGCAAATCTCACCCCATGGAAGATGAAACAAAAATTTCCTTTTATCGATCACCTCTGATACCCCAGCCCAGTCTTAAGCTTTGTACCAATTCTAAAAGTGGGAAGTGCAAAACGAATGTGAATCTTTTTATTCAGTTGTACATTTTCAGAGGGAATATTTGTGCAGCATGCGACTTTCTGATTGTTCAAAGGTGAACCCTCTCCTTCCCAAGAAAACCCTGACAAACAGTTCCAACAAGGAGGGATCTTGTCATCAGTTATTAGAACCAGGGCATTAATGGCATCTATCTGACTTTGTCAGCTATGAGATTGGGCTGCTCAAAACCATAAACTTTTTAACACATCTCCAGGTGTCAGGGCAGTCCCAAGGGTTTTTAGTGGTGATAACCAGGGCCAGCTGGCAGTAACCAGGGCCAGGGCCTTCTAGGTGGCGGCTCCATCCTGGTGGAATGAGCTCCTGGAAGAGATCAGGGCCCTGTGGAACTTTTTACAGTTCCGCAGGGCCTGTAAAATGGAGCTCTTCCACCAGTCCTTCGACTAGTGAGCTGCATCATACACCGAGGAGTGTCCCTGTGCCCTGGGGCTTTACAAGCTCTACTATCTTCTACTTCCAGCCTGTGCCTTGGCCTCACCATTGCTGTCTCTAGCCTGTGCCCACCACACAGTAAGTGAGTGAACTGAGCTGATATGAAAGTTGTAAGAATCATACGGTCACCTAAGCCATATTAGAAATAATTTTGCTCTTGTTTTATTTGATAATGTTCCAGCTTTTTAATTATGTTTTAATTTATTGATATTTATGTTATATGTTTATATGGGTTTTAATTGTATGAGCCGGCTTTTGTGGAGAGGGCGAGGTAGAAATTGAATTAACAAATAAATAAATAAAATAGTGTGCTAGGCAGCCCATGACCCTGGCATATGGAGGCACGCGGTGCTGGGCAGATGAGGAGCTACCAGTGGCCTCTTGTTCTTCCCTTTTTCCTCCTCCTGTTGGGTGACTGGGCTGGGGAGTGAGCCAGAAGGTAGGGGAAGACAGACCAGACGAGCACTCCCTAGCTGCCATTGCTAATCATGCAGATCTTCTTCGTGGTCTCTGTGCATCGCACCTCTGGGATTAAGTGCGCCTGCGCCGATCCCGATCGGTAATCTTCAAAGCCTAACGGATTTTCGCGCCAGCTCCCCGGTCACGTGCACGTCCCACTGCGCATGACCCGGGGAGGGGCACGAGGATCCCGCCAGTTCTCTTCTGACCGCCGCGTCGTGAGGATCCCCTCTCTGCTCCGGTCGGTAGCTAACATTAGTTTTTCCAATTTGGAAAGGCCTTTCGGACTGACTTTTCTTGTTTTTCCTGACTACGGACTGTTTTTTGGACTCGCTTTTGGATTCTCCTCTTCCTACTCCTATGGCCCAGCGGTGGGGTTTCTTTAAACGTTGCCTTAATTGTGGGAGTAAAATCGCTCCCCCAGACAAGCACTCCCTCTGCTTGCTGTGCCTAGGCGAGTCGCATCGTGTCGATTCCTGTTCGAGTTGCGCCGCGTTCTCCAAACAAACTCGTAAGAACCGGGCGGCCCGACTCAGAGTGGCTCTCTTGGAAGCAGCGTTGTCACCGAAGATGTCCGCAGCCAACGCCTCGACAACATCCCCATCGGCACCGACGGGCCCAACGTCGCCACCGATGCGAAGCCCCTCCGGTACCGAGAAGTCGGCACCGAAAAGACCCCTCTCACTGCCACGAACTCCCGCTAAGAAGTGTAAGGAAGGCAAAGAGGGTAAGGGCAAGCTGAAGCGCAAAACCTCGAGTGCTTCGTCGACGCATCCCGCGTCCGACATGACCCAGCACGGGTCTCCGCAGCTTGACCCTCCAGGGCGCGAGCGACCCCGGGGCAGCCCCGCCTCCCCGATGCCGCGACCCATCCAGCTCACAGATTCGGATCCCGACATCGAGCTGACGCAGATCCCTCACAGCAGTCCCGAGACCGGGCCTGACCCGCTGCCGGCGCCGAAAGGTGAGCGAGACTGGCGCCTCCCTCCATCTTCGGTGCCGTGGGACGTCCGTCAATGGCGATACCTGTATGGTTCCTCCTACCCGCCACCTCCACAGTGGTACCCGGCGGAGTGGGATCGCCAATCGACGTCGTCAAGAGTCTCCCGATGCCGGGACCCCCCGGCTCCGGCTCCGACACAGACTCCGATACCGAACATTCCGACCACTCGATACCCGAATCTCCCGAAACATCCGATGACGAATCTCTCATCCAGCCGTCACCATCCCCTGATGTGGCTGAAAATTTACCAATCTCTCCCTCCGAGGACGTGAAATCCTATGAAGAGCTTATCAAACGAATGGCCCATTCCCTGGCACTTGCCACGGTCCAGCCAACCCCTACCGCTACCGATGCCATCTTCGACATCGTACAGATGGATACATCCACCACGGTAGCGTTACCACTAATTTCGGTGCTCTTGAGCACTGCCAAAGAATCCTGGGGCCACCCCTCCTCAACTCCAATCTCCAACAAGAGATTAGACCACATGTACAGGCTCCAAGAGCCAGGGGCAGAATTCCTATTCATCCACCCCAAGCCCAATTCGGTTGTAGTGACCCCCTCGGCCAGGGCCGTAGCGGACATTCCTCCCCCTTGGACAAGGAGGGACGGAAATTAGATTCTTTCGGGAGACGATTTTATTCAGCCGGTGCACTGGGCATAAAAACGGCAAACTACACAGCCTGCATGAGCAGGTACCAATACTCCCTATGGGAGCAGATGACACCACTTCTGGCCCATCTTCCTGAGGATAAGCAACGCCTTGCTAGGAAGATCCAGAGGGAAGGCATGGTGCTAGCAAAACACCAGCTTAATGCATCTAAGCATGCTGCGGACGTCACGTCCAAGACACTCACTTCAGCAGTCGCCCTTCGTCGCCACGCCTGGCTGAGGTCGACTTCGCTTCCACAAGACACAAAGTCCTTGGTGGAAGATCTCCCTTTCGAGGGTGAAGGACTATTCAGCTCCATGATGGACACAGTCCTTCATGATTTAGATAAGAGCATTAAGACATCTCGTAACTTGGGTGTCTCACAATCGAGACAACAGAAGCAGAAAACATGGCAGAGATCTTGGTCCAAACAGCAACCACGAAGATCTCCCACTGAACCCCAATGGCAGAGACCATCATCTACTGCTTATCAACAGAAACCCTATGGCCACAAGCCACGATTCCCGTCCGCTTCCGCTTCCAAGGCTAAGCCACCCAAACCGAACAAGCAGAGTCTTTGACTCCCCCATTCGCTCCGATCTTCCCACCCGTCTATCACCCTTTCTACCAGCATGGCAACGTATCACGACAGACAAATGGGCACTGTCGGTCGTAGCAGAGGGCTACAGAATAGAATTTTTCCAGATACCACAAGAATCGTACTTCGTAACCACCCCTCCCTCCGACACCCTATAGTCGGAAGTCGAAGCCCTCCTCTCAAAAGATGCCATAGAACAGGTACCAACAAACCACCTTCAGCGGGGGTTCTACTCCCGCTACTTCACGGTCCCAAAAAAGGATGGCGGACTTCGTCCCATATTGGATCTGCGGAACCTCAATGCGTTCATCACCTACAAGAAATTCCGCATGACCACTCTACAGACCATCCTACCGCTACTAGAAGCCAACGCGTGGATGGTGACGCTGGACTTAAAGGACGCATACTTCCATGTGACGATCCACCCGTCGCACAGACCGTACTTACGCTTCGCGATCGGTCCGCGTCACTTCCAGTACAAGGCCCTACCCTTTGGCCTCTCTACAGCTCCTTGTGTCTTCATGAAGCTTATGGCAGTAGTAGCGGCACATCTGCGACTTCAAGGTGTCCACCTTTACCCCTACCTGGACGACTGGCTTCTAGTCGCCCCCTCTACGACGGAACTACAGAGCCACATCTCTACTACCCTTCGTACCCTAGAATCACTAGGACTGACGATAAACCTCAAAAAGTCCATGCTTACCCCTTCCAGACGGGTTCAGTTTATCGGAGCTATCCTGGACTCCCTGCAAAGCAGAGCGTTCCTACCCCCCAACAGAGCGGCGGATATAGTCTCCCTTCTCCTGTCTATCCAAGAGACCAAGGAGGCTACAGCCAAACAAATCCTTCACCTGCTAGGCCTGATGGCCGCGACAACAGCAGTAATCCCCTTCGCCAAATTGCGGATGAGACCACTTGTGAGAGTTCTGCTCAAAGTAGTCAAGGATCAGATCTTGGTTGGTTAACCACAGTTCTTTATTTCCAATCTCTACATTAGTACAGCTTCTCGGATTATTGTCAGAGATGAGACAGATAATACAAGCAGGTCTATTATACCATTCCAAGGAGTTTACCCATAGGTAGCCAATCACTATAGGGGAAAATTGGCGGGCAAAGAGGAGTTCTGGCCGTTTGGTTCTCACAGGAAAGAGAGTGAGGTGTCAGGCTGTAAATTTCCTTTCCCAAACCAGACCCCTCAGATGTTACCAGTTCACATAACAATCAATGGCCTCAAGGCTTTTGCATGTGATAAGAGATGAGAGGTATCCTCCCTTGAAGTCTCAGCCGGGGCAGCTGGAATGCGGAGGCAGGGATGTGAGAGGCCTCCTTGTTCTCATACATTACCGATGTCACCCTCCCGCTTCAATTGCTACAATCTCCAGGTCTGGTCAAGCAGTAGAACATTAGTACATAGCAGTTACAAGCACAGAATTGAACATAGGGTAACATAAAGGGTACAGGCATGATTACTATGATGTCTGAATCAGCAGATTCTGACACACTGGCCTCCTCATAATTACCTTCACCTGGGCTTATCAGGAAACATTTTATGAAAAATTCTAACTAGTTTGGGAGCATGCACATTTTCAGAACGAATCCATTCATTGTGTTCAGGACCGAAATCAAGCCATCTAACTAAATAATACAATCGGCCCCTACGCATCTTAGAATCAAGAATCTCAGTTATCTCGAAATGAGGGGCCCCCTCCTTCATCAGTGGAGGAGGAACTTGAGGAACTGGATGCCATGCATTCGGCCCAGGATCTTTCTTCAGCAAGCTGAAATGAAAAACAGGATGCACAGAACTCAGTGATTTAGGGAGCTCTAATTCAAAAGACACATCTGAAATTTTTCGCAACACTTTGTAGGGCCCTACATATTTCCATCCCAGTTTTCGACTGGATTGCAAGCCATGTATATTTTTTGTTGACAGATAGACAGAGTCCCCAGGCTGGAGATCCCAGCCCACTGCTCGGCCCCGATCCGCATATTTTTTGTAGTCCTCTTTCGCTTGGTCCAGTGCTTTGGCTATTAGTGGCCATGAGTCTTGTAATGTCGTCCACCAACTCCTGAAATCCGTGGGGGGGGGCATTGGGCGCATTCTCAATGGTGGGCAACGGTTTTCCTTCAAAACCTCCCACGGCCATGAAGGGGGAGACGCCCGTGGAAGAATGCACTGCGTTGTTATAGCTGTATTCTGCAAACGGCAATAAATCCACCCAATTGTCTTGGTGGTAGTTGGTGTAGCACCTTAGGAACTGTTCCAGGATTTGATTAGTTCGCTCGGACTGTCCATCGGTTTCTGGGTGGTAACCCGAGCTTAGTGCCGGTTCTATGTCCATCAGTTTTAGGAGCTCCCGCCAAAAGTTGGCAACGAATTGACTGCCCCTGTCGGATACCACCCTCTTAGGAAAAGCGTGTAATTTAATCACCTGGTTGAAGAAAGCTTTAGCCATTCCCTTGGCCGTGGGTAGTTGCTTGAAAGGGGTAAAATGGGCTTGCTTTGAAAATGTGTCCACCACCACCCAAATGACCGTTTTCCCTTTCGAGGGTGGCAGATTAGTAATAAAGTCCATAGCTATCGCCTCCCAAGGGCGGGAAGGGGTAGGCAAAGGATGCAAGAGTCCCGGAACCTTTCCCCCCCTCTTTTTGCACATTAAGCAAGTTTGGTAGGCCGAGACGAAATCGGAAACATCCCGGCGCATGCGCGGCCACCAAAATTGACGTTGAATTAAGTTAAGCGTCTTTAGAAACCCAAAGTGCCCAGCCAGTTTGGAAGAATGGCACGCTAGTAAAACCTCCTTACGCTTGCTTTGGGGCACCACCAATTTGTCCCCATGGTACCAACACTGGTTTTCCCTCCTCGAACGTTCAGCTAGTGTTTCCAGTTCCTCGACTTCCTCGGGAGAATACTCCCCCCCCCCCAATCGCACGCCTCAGTGTCCACTGGAGTTCGTTTGTGCTGACTTCTGGTAGTGACTGCCCCTCCCAGCTGCTGGGGGGAGAACATGGAGTCGAACACCTCTTCTTTCACGCTCTCGTGTTGAGGCAACCGGGAGAGTGCGTCAGCTAAGGGGTTGGCCTTTCCGGGGAAGTGTTTTAACACAAAATTAAACTTTGAAAAGAAGTCCGCCCACCGAAGCTGCTTCGCATTTAGTGATCTCTGCGTGCGCAGCGCTTCTAGGTTTTTATGATCAGTCCAGATTTCAAACGGGGTTTGCGCCCCCTCTAGCCAATGCCGCCACGTAGTGAGAGCTAGCCGGATAGCCGCGGCTTCCTTGTCCCACACTGACCAGTTTCTTTCCGTGTCATTAAACTTTTTGGAAATGTAAGCTAGGGGGTGTAGCTTCCCATCCGGCCCTTGTTGTAGAACGGCCCCCCCCATTGCCACATCGGAAGCGTCTACATGGATTATGAACTCTTTGGTTTCGTCTGGATGGGCTAAGATGGGTTCAGAAGTAAAAAGGATTTTTAGTGTCTCGAACGCCCTTTGGCACTCCCCATTCCAGGCGATCCTCTCCCCAGGTTTCCCGGCTTCCGAACCCCTACCCTTGGTTTTCAGCAAGTCCGTCAGGGGGAGGGTGACTGTTGCAAAGTCTTTTATGAAAGTTCGATAAAAGTTACAAAATCCTAATAGGCTCTGCAATTGTTTTCTTGTTTGCGGAGCTTCCCACTGGACCACCGCCTCCACTTTTGCTGGGTCCATTTCTAACCCCCTCTGGGAAATGCGATACCCTAGGAAGTCTACTGACTCGCGGTGGAACTCGCACTTTGACAGCTTAACATACAGTTGGTTTTTCAGCAAGGTGGAAAGGACCTCCCGCACTAATTTCACATGCTCTTTCTTATCAGCAGAGTAAATCAAGATATCATCTATGTAACATAACACCCCCTTGAATAAATGCTTGTGCAACACTTCATTTATCAAACTCATAAAGACCCCGGGAGCGCCACTTAAGCCGAACGGCATCACCAGGTATTCAAACTGTCCCAATGGAGTGTTGAATGCAGTCTTGAACTCGTCCCCCTCCCTTATGCGTACCCGGAAATAAGCATCCCGGAGATCTAGCTTGGTGAATATTTTCCCCTTGGCCGCTTCGGTCAATAAGTCTTTTATTAATGGGAGGGGGTAGGCGTTGGAAGTGGAGACCGCATTTAGCCCCCTGTAGTCCGTGCACAAGCGCAGCCCCCCGTCTTTCTTTTTCCGGAACAAAACGGGCAGCGAAGGGGGATTTCGCTGGGCGGATGAAGCCTCGCTCCAAATTCTTGTCCAGAAACTTTCGTAGCTCCTCCCGCTCTAAGGGGCTCATGGAGTAAAGTCTGACAATCTGTGAGAGTTCTGCTCAAAGTAGTCAAGGATCAGATCTTGGTTGGTTCACCACAGTTCTTTATTTCCAATCTCTACATTAGTACAGCTTCTCGGATTATTGTCAGAGATGAGACAGATAATACAAGCAGGTCTATTATACCATTCCAAGGAGTTTGAATTACCCATAGGTAGCCAATCACTATAGGGGAAAATTGGCGGGCAAAGAGGAGTTCTGGCCGTTTGGTTCTCACAGGAAAGAGAGTGAGGTGTCAAGCTGTAAATTTCCTTTCCCAAACCAGACCCCTCAGATGTTACCAGTTCACATAACAATCAATGGCCTCAAGGCTTTTGCATGTGATAAGAGATGAGAGGTATCCTCCCTTGAAGTCTCAGCCGGGGCAGCTGGAATGCGGAGGCAGGGATGTGAGAGGCCTCCTTGTTCTCATACATTACCAATGTCACCCTCCCGCTTCAATTGCTACAATCTCCAGGTCTGGTCAAGCAGTAGAACATTAGTACATAGCAGTTACAAGCACAGAATTGAACATAGGGTAACATAAAGGGTACAGGCATGATTACTATGATGTCTGAATCAGCAGATTCTGACACCACTGCAGCTTTGGTTTTTGAGGCGTTTCCGCCCCAACTTCCACTCCCTCTCCAAACCATTTCAGATATCAACCCAGGTCCTAGAGACCCTGAATTGGTGGCTTGTGCCCCAGAATTTACATTCAGGTGCACCTTTCCGGCTTCCACCCCCCTCAGCGACCGTCACTACGGACGCCTCCCTATGGGGCTGGGGAGCTCATCTGGACGGTGTAGGTGTGGGCGACAGGTGGCACCCCTCTGTGGCACACAACCATATCAACTTCCTAGAGCTGTTGGCAGTTCTCTACGCAGTGAGATCTTTCCGCCAATCCCTGTCGGGGAAGACGGTGACTGTCCTTACAGACAACACCACCACCATGTTTTACATCAACCGCCAGGGCGGGACGGTCTCCCGTGGACTTTGTCGGTTAGCGATAGAGCTTTGGGACGAGTGCCAGGCACTAGATATTCACCTGGTAGCGACTCATCTCCCAGGACTACTCAACGTCCAAGCGGACTTCCTAAGCAGAGGGGGAGCATCCCTACACGAGTGGGAGCTGAACCCCCTCTACCTGACTCCGATCTTCGACCGTTGGGGGCATCCATCCGTGGATGTATTCGCCTCTCGAGAGAACAAGAAGTGCCACCTATTCTGTTCCAGAGCAGGAATGGACCCGACCTCTCTTGGAGACGGTCTCCTCTTCCAGTGGACGGGGAAACGATTGTACCTATTTCCCCCGATTCCTCTCATACCGAGAGTAGTCCACAAACTGTTGACTGAGCGACCGTGGGCAATTCTTGTCACCCCATGGTGGCCGAGACAACCCTGGTTCCCCACGCTCCTCAGTCTCTCACAAGGGACGTATCTTCATCTCCCGACGGACCCAGACCTCCTTGGGATGCACAGGGGCCGGGTACTGCACCACGATGTGCCCAGATTGAAATTGACAGTGTGGCTGATCCAAATTTAGGGTTAGAATCATGCATTGCTCAAGTTCTACTGAACTCACGCAAACTCTCCACTCGACGTTCATATGAGTCAAAATGGACTAAGTTTTTAATCTTCCTGGCGTCTGTGGGACGGCCCTCAGTCCCCGCCGGGCTTAAAGATGTTTTTGGTTTCCTCCTGTCATGTAAAGACAGGGGACTGTGTCACTCATCTATCCGAGTTTACTTGTCAGCTATCTCAGTCAATCATCCTAAGATTGATGGCTATTCGGTGTTTTCCCATCCAACAACCAAGCAATTCCTCAAGGGAATGAATCGCCTCTATCCCCCAGTGCGGACACCAGTCCCGGCATGGGACTTGCCCCTGGTTCTCACTAAACTGATGGGAAAACCCTTCGAACCCATGGCCTCATGCAGCCTTCAACTTTTGTCGTGGAAGGTTGCGTTTTTGGTGGCCATCACGTCTACTCGACGCGTGAGTGAGCTCTCGGCGCTCCGTTGCGACCCACCGTACCTCACGTTTCATCATAATGCCGTCACCTTGGCTCCAGATGTCGCTTTCCTGCCTAAGATAGTCTCGGACTTTCATATAGGGGCGGATATCACATTGCCGGTATTTTTTCCTGGTCCCCAGGACCCAATGCAACGTAGCCTACACACGTTAGATGTTAAGAGAGCCCTGTCTTTCTACTTGCACCGGACAAAATCCTTTCGCAAGTCTCCAGCTCTCTTCATTTCTTATGCCTTGCCCAGGCAGGGACAGAAACTGTCGTCTCAAAGACTTTCGAAGTGGATAGTTGAGACGATAAAACTCGCCTATCTTCTGGCCAAAAGGCCACTACCGGGTACCCTCCGGGCACACTCCACTCGAGCCGTGGCTACTTCCACAGCATTCCTCAAGGGCATTCCCCTGGGAGACATCTGCAATGCTGCAACGTGGGCGTCCCCTCACACGTTTGTGAAGCACTACGCCCTAGATATCCCCGTCCATCAGCGTACTATGGTGGGCCGTGCAGTTCTGCAAGCAGCTCAGATGTGAGACCTCCAGCACCCGCCTCCAGGTATGTGGTGTGTTTATTGCTCGCTATTCTCCCAGAGGTGTGATGCACAGAGACCACGAAGAAGATATACAGGTTGCTTACCTGTAATTGGAGATCTTCGAGTGGTCATCTGTGCATTCACACCACCCGCCCTCCTTCCCCTCTGCTTTCGGTCTCCCTCACCTTTTTTTCTGGGGGGTGTTAGCAGCGGTCAGAAGGAACTGGCGGGATCCTCGTGCCCCTCCCCGGGTCATGCGCAGTGGGATGTGCACGTGACCGGGGAGCTGGCGCGAAAATCCGTTAGGCTTTGAAGATTACCGATCGGGATCGGCGCAGGCGCACTTAATCCCAGAGGTGTGAATGCACAGATGACCACTCGAAGATCTCCAATTACAGGTAAGCAACCTGTATTTCTTAGTGGCAGTGGCTTGGTGGTAGTGCCCATTGCTAACATGTGCCATGGTTACTCTGGCCCCAGCCAGGATTTGTCCTGGGCCTCTTTCAGTGCCTTGGCACCACAGGCACTTACCTAGGTCTGGCTAATGGACTGGCCAGCTCTGAGGAAGGGGCAACCATTAGATGAAAAATCTGTATATTTAACTGTATAGTTAGCCTAAAGTTTTTCTTTTAATTTTTTCATTCTGTTTTTCCCATTCCAAATTTCCATTTATTTGATTATTTTGTGTGTGCTTAGAGATGAACCTTCCAAACTGGATCTTTTACTAGGAGAGGCTGCGTTTAGTCCTCCTGATGCACCCTTTCCTACTGTTCTGTTCACCTACCAAGAATATTGAGAAGGGAGGGGCGTTGCCTTCTGGAGACGAGGAAATTGTCAGGTTCTCTTCTGGGCAGGGAAGTGATATTTATTTATTTATTTATCAGATTTCTATCCCGCCCTCCCCGTGAATGTGCTCAGGGCGGCTCACAACCATCGGCACATTGTGCCTAGTACTATAAAACATTAAAACATTTAAAAATTAAAACATGCTAAAATGATCATACATACAATGGATAATTAATGCATTAAAGTGCTCACGAGATACTGAGATGGCATGATATTATACTGGGATCCTGGTTCAGTGGTCTTCCAGCCTTTCACAACACTATGGTTTGATCTCCATATAGGGCTGGCTAGTTAGTGGTAGTGGTGGGTGCGTGGTTCCTACTTGAAAGCCTGGTGGAAGAGCTCCATCTTACAGGCCCTGCAGAACTGCATAAGGTCCCGCAGGGCCCTGATCTTCTCCAGGAGCTCATTCCACCAGAAAGGAGCCACCACTGAAAAGGCCTTGGCCCTAGTCACTGCGAGCCTAGCATCCTTAGGGCCTGGGATCACTAGCTAATGCTGTGATCCTGACTGTAGTGCACTCTGGAGTATATATGGGGAAAGGCGGTCCCTCAGGTATGTCGGACCCTGGCTGTATAGGGCTTTAAAGGTAAATACCAGCACCTTGAAGTGAATTTGGTATGCTATTGGCAGCCAGTGCAGTGCCTTAAGCGCAGGCTGGATGTGCTCCCATCTAGGGGGACCCATCAAAAGCCTGGCCGTGGCATTCTGCACTAGCTGCAGCTTCCGGATTTGTGACAAGGGCAGCCCCATGTAGAGAGCGTTACAGTAGTCTAATCTCGAGGTGACCGTTGCATGGATCACTGTAGCCAGGTTGTCGCAGTCGGGGAGGGGAACCAACTGCCGAGCCAGCCGAAGATGATAAAAAGCCGACTTGGCAGTGGCTGCCACCTGGGCCTTCATTGTTAGGGAGGGGTCCAGGAGCACTTCCAAACTCCTAACCTCTGACGCTGGCACAAATGGCGCCCCATCGAAGGTCGGGAGTGGGATCTCCCTCCCCAGACTACCCCGATTGCAGGCTCAGGATCTCCGTCTTTGCCAGATTTAGCTTCAGCTGGCTCAGTCGAAGCCAACCAGCCTCAGCCTTCAGTGCCCAGTCCAGATCTTCTGGGCTGGAGTCTGACCAGCCACCCAACATCAGATAGAGCCATCCATACTGGTGACATCCCAGCCCATACTTTCGGGCAATCTGGGCAAGGGGGCACATGTAGATGTTAAACAACATCGGGGAAAGCACAGCCCCCTGAGGCACACTGCATTCAAGCGGGTGTTTCCTGGACTGTTGTTCCCTTAGCATCACCCTTTGTCCCTGACCCGGGAGAAAGGAAGCAAGCCACTGCAAAGCAAGCCCCTGTATCCCCACGTTGGCGAGGCAGCATGTCAGTAACTGGTGGTCGACTGTGTCAAGTGCAGCTGACAGGTCTAATAGCAACAGTACTACTGAACTGCCCTGATCCAGATGTATCCGGAGGTCATCAGTAAGGGCAACCAGCGCTGTCTCCGTCCCATGTCCCGGGCAAAAGCCGGACTGGAAGGGGCCTAGGATGAAAGCATCATCCAGAAAGCCCTGCAACTGTGTTGCCACTGCCCTCTTAATTAATTTGCCCAAATAGGGCAAATTGGAAAACGGCCAATAGTTGGCCACTTCAGCTGGACCCAGAGTTGGTTTTTTCAAGAGAGGATGGACCATTGCTTCCTTGAGTGCCCCCAGGAACCGTCCCTCAGAGAGGGACTTGTTGATAATCTCCCTTAGGGCACCCCGAAACCCCTCATGGCCCATTTTAAAGAGCCAGGAAGGGCACAGATCAAGGTTGCATGTGGTTGGGCGTACAGTCATGAGCAATCTGTCGACTTCCTCCAGGCCCCACCAGAGATTATACATCTCTTGGACTCTCCCATCCGTCCACCAGGCCTCAATCCGCCAGAGGAAGTTCTTCAGACACAAGAATTTGTCGACACAGACTTCACTGCAGGATCTCAGGATAGATCACGGGCTGGATCCTCTGCTTCGATCTCGCACCGCTCCGAGCCTCCGAGTGATACAGAGCACATCGATCGACCTCGGTCTCGAGACCGACAAAGGGGCTTGGAAACTCGCTCTCCACCCCGATTCGCTGTCCATGCCGAGGATCGATCGGTTCGGCACAGACGCCCAAGGTCCCCCAGGGAGATTCGCCATGACTACCAGCCAACACATTGGGAGCGTCAGCACTACTTCCAATACGGAGCTTACCCTCCTCCACAATGCCAATGGCCATCCCCCGCTCACACAGCGTGGGACCGACCTCCCTTGTATCGATCTCGCTCACCTCGATATCGATACCCTACTTCGGTAGCTGCTCCTGAGCACGGTCAACATCGATATTATCGACGTCGATCTCCCTCGCCTCCGGTGTGGAGACTGCCCATAGAGTCTGGTCAACAGCGGCAGCCCCCTCCACCCCCCCCTGCCTCCACCGATATCGATTCAACTCCCGGCTCAGCATTCTCCTCCATCTGACTCGGAATCTTCGGAAGGGGAATCCGAAGGGGAAGCCTCGGCTTCTCATAGCTCCCCGGAACGTCCCTCTCCCAAGCAGGACGTTTCTGACAACCTGCCAATTTCTTCATCGGAAGACGTGTCCTCTTACGGGGAGCTTATCAAGAGAATGGCGCATTCCCTGGGTATCCCAGTCGCCCAGCCTACTCCTGTGGTGGTCGATCCGGTGTTCAACATCGTCCAGATGGACACCTCGACGTCGATCGCGTTGCCCATGTCCTCGGTGTTGTTACAAGCAGCAAAATCCCAATGGGACAAACCGTCCTCGGCGCCGGTGTCTTCCCGTTGGCTCGACCATATGTACAAATTACAGGAGTCGGGTGTAGAATTCCTCTTCACTCATCCTCGACCAAACTCTATGGTGGTGACCTCTTCCACCAGGACCAAAAAGTCCCACTCCACCCCACCAGACAGAGAGAACCACAAATTAGACATGTTCGGCAGATGTTTTTACTCGGCTGGAGCTTTAGGTCTTAAGACCTGTAACTATTTGGCGTGTATGGGGCGTTATCAATATGCCCTTGGGAAAGACTCTCTGAGCTCATCCAGGCCTTTCCAGAAGAAGGATGCCTGGCGGCGAGGAGAATCCAGAAAGAGGGATTGCTCTTAGCGAAGCAGCAGGTCAACTCCTCAAAACATGCTCTTGATGCTTCGTCGAAGACCATGTCCTCTGCAGTGGCCCTACGGAGACACTCCTGGTTGCGTAATACTGTGCTCCAGCAGGACACTAAATCTTTAATTGAAGACCTTCCCTTCGACGGGCAAGGACTGTTTCATGCAACAACCGATACGGTCCTTCAGGACCTTGACAAAAGTATAAAGGCTTCTCGCACGCTGGGTGTCTCTGCCCCCTTGTTCAAGCCATACAAGCAAATGCTGTGGTCTCGACCATGGTCCAGGAGACCGTCTGTCAGAAGTTCACCGGAGCGCACCTAGCGCCCTCGACCTTCACCTAATCAGCAGAGGCAGACGTATACCAAGCAGAAGTTCTCTCCTAACCCACAGCATGGACGTCAGAAGCCTGCACGTCCTTCTAAGCAGAGCCTTTGACTCCCCCCAACTGCTGCATCCCACCCGTTTAGCACCGTTCCTCCAGACTTGGCACAAGGTGACGTCGGATGCTTGGGTCTTGTCTATAATAACAGAAGGTTATTTCATAGGGTTCATACAGAATCCTCCACCTATGAACCTCGTCGTTACTCCACCTTCTCCCCTGCTAAGGGATGAAGTGAACACTTTACTGCGGAAAGACGCCATAGAGCCAGTCCCGGCCCATCATCTGGGGACAGGATTCTTCTCCCGCTATTTCACAATTCCCAAGCGGGATGGTGGGACCAGGCCAATCCTGGACCTACGGGACCTCAACTCTTATATCAAATACAGGCGCTTCCGCATGGTAACCCTCCATTCCATCCTTCCCCTCCTCCGCAGGAATGCTTGGATGGCTACCCTGGACTTGCAGGATGCCTATTTCCACCTAACTATAGCACCGGCACATCAGAAGTTCCTCCGATTTGCAGTAGGCCCCAAGCAATACCAGTACAAGGTCCTTCCGTTTGGCCTATCCACGGCGTCACGGGTGTTCACAAAGACCATGGTGGTGGTTGTGGCATATCTGTGTCTACAGGGAATCACGATCTTCCCATATATAGACGATTGGCTTCTGGTTGCCCACTCAAAAGAACGGCTACTACAGCAAATCAGCCACACACTCACCCTCCTCGGGGAACTAGGCCTCAAAATCAACAAGGAAAAATCCTGTCTCACCCGGCGCAACGTGTACAGTTCATTGGGGCGATCCTTGATTCCACCTGCCTCAAAGCCTTTCTGCCAAAGGACAGGGAAACTCCGATAATCACTTTGGCCCAGCAGATCATGACCCAGCTCTCATCCACTGCAATTACAATCCAACGCCTCCTGGGGCTCATGGCAGCGACCACGTCCGTCATCCCGTTCGCAAAACTCTGCATGAGACCCTTGCAGGTATGGTTTCTCAGAGCGTTCCGACCAAACTGTGACGCACAAACAAGACTCCTCCAACCCCCACAGTGGGTTTGGGACACCCTCTGCTGGTGGACATGCCCCAGGAATCTTGAAGAAGGGGCACCTTTCCATCTTCCAACACCCAAACTAACACTAACCACGGCTGCCTCCCACTGGGGGTGGGAAGCACATCTGGGAAACCACACTGTGGGAGGCCCCTGGGACATTTCGCTAACCGCGAAACATATAAATTATCTGGAGCTTCTGGCGATCCTGTATGCTCTTCGCTCATTCCTGCCCTTGGTGACAAACAACTGCATAGTGGTCCTGTCGGACAACACGACTGCGGTAGCTTACATCAACCGACAGGGAGGAACAGTATCCCGCTCGGTATATTTCCTCGCTCTTCACCTGTGGGAGTGGTGCCTGCTACACGGTATCTTTGTCAGAGCCATGCACATTCCGGGATCACTCAATACCACAGCAGACTCATTGAGCAGAGGCCAGGCACGCCCCCACGAGTGGGAGCTCTCCGACACCTATCTCCTCCCTATTTTTAGTCTCTGGGGCACCCCGGAGGTGGAGGCCTTCGCCACTTGAGACAACTTGAAATGCACCCGCTTCTGCTCTCAGGGAAGAGTAGACCCCATCTCTCTTGGGGACGGACTGTTATACCCCTGGACCACGGAGTTCCTGTATTTGTTCACCCCTCTACCCTTGCTCACCAGAGTGGTGACAAAGGTGCTACAAGACAACATAAACTGCATACTTATAGCCCCTTGGTGGCCCAGACAGCAGTGGTTTCCGGTCATTCTGTCATTGGCTCAAGGTCACTTTGTCCACCTGCCACCCAACCCGGACCTCCTCAGCCTGCCCAACTCCCCGCTTCTCCACCACGACATCCTTCACTTGAAGTTGATGGCCTGGAGAATTTTCCCTCAGGCTTCTCGGCCAGAGTAGTCAACGTCCTCTTAAACTCATGCAAGGCCTCCACCCGTAGGTCTTATGCATATAAGTGGGCCAAGTTTACGGCGTTCCTGTCAACCACGACTGCTACACCCACCTCAGCGGGCTTAGCTCACATTTTTGACTTTATCCTCTCTCTCATGGATTCAGGCCTTTCACATTCCTCGGCCAGAGTTTACCTAGCCGCAATCTTGGCGTTCCACAATAGGGTAGACACCTTTTCAGTCTTTGCCCACCCCCTCACCAAACGATTTGTAAGGGGTCTGCTCCACCTCTACCCCCTTGTGAAACACCCTGCAACAGTGTGGGACCTTCCCCTGGTCCTGAGACCGCTCATCAGAAAGCCGTTCAAGCCACTGTACTCATGCGACCTCAATCTGCTAGCCTGGAAGATGGCCTTTTTAGTTGCCATCACCTCAGCTAGGAGGGTGGGAGAAATTATGGCCTTCAGGCACGATGCGCCTTACCTATCCTTCTTACCTAATGGAGTACGGCTGATTCCTGACATTTCCTTCCTTCCGAAGGTATTATCTGAGTTCCACCTTCATGCAGAAGTTTTTCTCCCGGACTTCTTTCCAGATTATGCCTCGGAGGAAGAGCACCTACTTTACTCCCTCGACGTGAAGCGAGCACTCCTCTTCTATCTCCAGCGTACAAAGGCAACAAGACGATCGCCCAGGCTCTTCGTCTCTTACGCTCCTCGGCGCTTGGGCGTGCAAATCACTTCTCAGAGACTCTCTCGCTGGATAGTCCAGTTAATCTCTCTCTGTTACCAGCTGGCACGCACACCCCTACTGGGACCACTGCGGGCCCATTCCACCAGAGCCATCTCTACGTCTATGGCATTCCTCAAGGGTGCTACACTGACAGACATTTGCAGAGCAGCCACGTGGGCTACTCCTAATACATTCATAAGACATTATGCTCTGGACACTAGGGCATCCGCTCGTGCAACCATCAAAGGCCATCCTGTCTACCATTTCGCAGTAATCGCCTGCCTGCACCCTCCTCCAGGTAGGACACTGCTAACTAGTCTCCCATTGGTGTGAAGCACAGAGACCACGTCGAAGATAAACAGGTTGCTTACCTGTAACTGATGATCTTCGAGTGGTCATCTGTGCATTCACACCTCCCGCCCACCTTCCCCTCTGCTGCCAGGCGATCATCTCCTTCAGTCTGGTTGCAGCGGTCAGAAGGAACTGGCGGGATCTTCGAGCCCGGGCGCCTCTGGGCATGCGCGGAGGGGCGGCGCGCATGCCCGGAGGCTCCTGGGTGCGAAAATCGGTTAAGCTTTCCAGACACCGATGAATTTCGGTGCAGGCGCAGAAACCCATTGGTGTGAATGCACAGATGACCACTCGAAGATCATCAGTTACAGGTAAGCAACCTGTTTTTCTCAATTTCTGGCATCTGTGGGTTAAAATATTTAAAATAACAGGTGTTGGAAAAGATCTTTTTGTGCCTGAAACCCTGGAGCTGTGCTGCCAATCAAAGCCGGTAACACTGAGCTAGGTGGACCCAATGGCTTTACTCAGTATTAGGCAGCTTTATGTATGTTCAGCTAGTTTAGCAAGTGGTTACGTGTACCCTATGGTAAGTTACCACTTTGTATGCAGTCATCATCAGTAGACATCCTGTGCTTCTGAACAAGTGGGGATCATCTGCAGAACAAAGAGCTCCTCTGCTGAAACTATCTCCTCGGTTATGTGCATGTAGTCAGAGGCTTGACTGCTTGCACCCTAACAGAGTGAATATGTCCTCGGAAGGGCTGTTTTGACCAAATGGTTACACAAGGGAAATGTTGAAATGATCTCTCTCTACATGGGTGTCTTTTTCTCCTCTTCTTTCTCTTTCCATTTAATGGGAGCATTTTTGTAAGCTTTTTGGCACTGGCTGTTCCTTGGTGCTGCCTTTGTTTATTATGTGATTAAAATGCCCTGTTCATCGGTGGTGCTATCTAATCTAACTCAAGCCATTTCTAGAGTCCCTGTTCTGTCATCACTGTGCTTTGTTTGGTCCCATTTACAGAGAGTATACTTTACTCAGAAGATAATTGGCTCATGCTGAGTCTGATAAAGTCTTTTCTTCTACTTTGGATCAACTGACCTGGACAAAATCATAACTCATGGATATTTCTGTCCCTAAGAGTAGGTCGGGGTTTGGTTTATTCCCTTTTTTCCTCCTTTGCATTAGAAGTGGTTCCTAATGTTTTCCATAGCTGTAACCGTTGTGTAGTACCACAAAGTAGAGAAATACCTAGCATTTTAACTGAGTATCTTGTAATAATTTTTGTCCATAGAAAAATGTTGTTCTTTTTCTTAAACTTATTTATTTATTTATTTCATTTTTATCCCGCCTTGCCGGCGAACTGGCTCAAGGCGGCTCACAACCTTAAAAATACCACCAGAGTGGTTTACAAATTAAATAGGTTAAAACTAACATAAAACCGAACATTAAATGGATACAAACAATATAAGACAAAAGCATAACTGGCAGCATCAGAGTTCTCCTGGTGAACAGATAGTAATACAAGATTCGACTGAGGGGCCAGGGCGATGTTATCCTATATATTCTCCCCGGTGGCAGCTCCTAATTGAAAGCCTGGTGGAAGAGCTCCGTCTTTCAGGCCCTGTGGAACTGTAATAAGTCCCGCAGGGCCCTGATGTCATCTGGGAGCTCGTTCCACCAGTATGGGGCCGCCACCGAGAAAGCCCTGGCCCTGGTGCAGGCCAGCCAAGCATCTTTCAGTCCGGGGAGAGTCAGGCGGTGTTGTGTGCCTGACCTCAGTGCCCTCTGGGGCATATATGGGGAAAGGTGGTCCCTCAAGTAGGCAGGCCCCTGACCATATAGGGCTTTAAAGGTCAACACCAGCACCTTGAACCGGATCCGGTATGCTATAGGCAGCCAGTGCAGTGACCGCAGCACAGGCTGGATGTGGTCCTGTACAGAGAGACCCATCAGCAGCCTGGCTGCAGCATTCTGCACCAGCTGCAGCTTCCAGATCCAGGACAAGGGCAGCCCCATGTATAGAGCGTTACAGAGATCAAGTCGTGAGGTGACCATAGCATGGATCACTGTTGCTAGGTCTTCGCGTTCGAGAAAGGGGACCAACTGCCTAATCAGCTGTAGGTGGTAAAAGGCTGCTTTAGCAGTGGCTGCTACCTGGGCCTCCATTGTTAGGGAGGCATCCAGGAGCACACCCAAACTCCTGACCCTCGGCGCTGGCACCAATGGCGCCCCACCGAAGGACGGAATTGGGAACCCTATCCCTGACCCGGTCCGACTCAAGCACAGGACCTCCGTCTTCATTGGATTCAGTTTCAGTCGACTCTGTCTCAGCCAGTCCGCAACATCCTGAAGCGCCCGCTCTAGGTCATCTGGGGTAGAGTCGGACCGGCCACCCAACAGCAGATAGAGTTGGGTGTCATCGGCATATTGATGACACCCAAGCCCATGCCTCCGGACAATCTGGGCAAGGGAGCGCATGTAGATGTTGAATAACATCAAGGACAGAACCGCCCCTTGAGGGTGGGCACCAGTGGGTGCCTTGGGAGGTCTGTTCCCCGAGTGCAACCCTCTGTCCCCAATCCTGGAGAAAAGAGGCAAGCCACTGTAAAGCAAGCCTCTGTATCCCCGAGTCGGCGAGGCGGTGGATCAGCAACTGGTGGTTGACCATGTCGAACGCAGTCGACAGATCCAACAACACCAGCGCCGCCATACCGCCTCGATCCAGATGTCTCCGGAGGTCATCCGTGAGGGCGACCAGTGCCGTCTCCGTCCCATGACCTGGCCGGAAGCCAGACTGAAACGGATCTAGCATGGAGGTGTCATCCATGAAGCTCTGCAGCTGTATTGCCACCGCCTTCTCCAATACCTTGCCCAAATAGGGCAGGTTGGACACCGGCCGGTAGTTGGCCAATACGGCTGGGTCCAGAGATGGTTTTTTCAGGAGGGGGCGGACCATCGCAACCTTGAGTGCCCCCGGGAACAGCCCTTCCGTAAAGGACTTGTTGATAATCTCCCGAAGAGCACCACGCAACCCCCCGTGACACACTTTTGTAAGCCACGAGGGGCACGGATCAAGGCTGCACGAGGTTGGGCATACAGTCAAGAGCAACCTGTCAACCTCCTCTAGACTGAGAGGACTGAAGTGATCCAGAATGGAACCAGAAGACGTGCATGGAGCCTCAAGTTCACACACTGTCTCAACTGTGGCCGGGAGATCACGGCGGAGTAGCAAGATTTTATCTGCAAAATAGCTCGCAAAAGCCTCACAGCCAATTTCCAATTCCCTAGCATTTGGTGTGCCCTGTGGCAACTCAGTTAAAAACCTAATGGTTCTAAATAATTGTGCTGGGCGAGAGCTTGCAGATGCGACCTCGGCCGCGTAGAACTGTCTCTTAGCGGCCTTGATTGCCATCTCATAGGATCTCATAAACGTCCTATAGGATGCTCTTGATACTTCGTTGCGGGCTCGCCGCCACTGTCTCTCTAGCTGTCTAAGACCTCGCTTCATCTGCCTCAGCTCCTCGGTGTACCAGGGAGCCAGCTTGGAGCGAGGGCGCAGAGGGCGTCGGGGAGCGATCTCATCGATGGCCGCCGAGAGCCGGACATGCCAGTCCTCGACCAGCCCATCTAATGAGTCGCCAGGAGGCATGGGATCCCACAGTGCCTTCAGAAACCGCTGAGGGTCCATCAGTTTCCGTGAGCAAGCTAAAATACGCTCGCCGCCCAAACGGAGTTGGGGAGGCACCATCAGACGGGCCTTTGGGCATAGTGGTCAGACCATGGCACTGCCGTAGCAGTTATCTGGTCCACTGTAACCCCCGCCGCAAAAATCAAGTGGAGCGTGTGCCCGGCCTGGTGCGTAGGAGCCATTACAAGTTGGGAGAGTCCTAGTGCCGCCATGGATGACACCAGATCCCTCGCCGGAGTAGAGGCCGCATCGTCTGCATGGACATTGAAGTCACCCAAGACTATCAGCCTTGGGTGCTCCAACGCCCAGCCCGACACGGCCTCAACCAGCGAAGACAGGCTGTTGGCTGGTGCGTTGGGCGGCCGGTACACCAGCCAAATAGCCAAACTCTCCCCAGCTTCCCACACCAGGCCCAAGCACTCCATGCCCGCAAGCTTCAGCGGAGGGAGTGCCCTGAAGGAGTAAGCCTCCCGAATGAACAGTGCCACTCCTCCTCCCTGGCCCTCAGTCCGCGATTGGTGGAGGACCGCGAACCCGGGTGGAGCTAACTGGGAAAAAGCCACTGTTTCCCCCTCTCGCACCCAGGTCTCGGTCACGCACGCCAGGTCCGCTCCTTGCTCTAATAAAAATCCCACAAGGTTGCAGTCTTGTTATTAATGGACCTGGCATTACACAGCACCAATGACAGAGGAGGGTCCTTCCCAGCCCCCCTGCCTGCCACTCTCGGGATGGGACACAGGCTGGAAGGCGGCCGAGCTTCACCATTTCTCCGCCTCCTTCCCTTCTCTACACGCCTGTTCCCACTGCTATATTTCCCCTGCCCCAGCAGCACTAGTATCCCCCGTCTAGTTGTCATCAGCGCTGGTGACCTTCACACTACTGAGCGCAGGTCACAGGCTGAATCAGAGCTGTTAACAACCCACAAGGGTTGTTGTGCTGCCTATTTCCGATCACCAGAGCTGCTCCCTCCTAATAAGAATTTTCGTTATATCCCCATTCCAGCAGCATGAAGTGGCTAGTATCCAATTGAGTGGCCTGGCTACTAGCGCCCACCACATTAAATAATCTGTGCCCACCCTGACCTCCCTTCGTTGCTACCCTAATAACCAATCAGGGCAACAAGACTAATAACAAAACAATAACTAAATTAATACTAACCTATATAGGGTAAGGACCCAGCCCAAATTAATTACCTAGCCTACCTACCTAATCTAGAATATAAATAACTAAAGCTAGAACTCCTGCTTGGTATTGAGGAAGGGGTGATAATTCCTAAAACCAGCTGTGGAAATAGCTTAAGAAAAAGTCTTTCTTCAGGCTTGTATGCTAGATATTTCAGCACCCCACCACCATTTATTTACCTTAATCCTGAGGAAATGAATAAATATTTAATCAAAACTCCATTCCAAGTGCACTGGTCCCAACATCTGAGGGACAAAAGAGCTGTTGGCCTAGAATGTAGCGTCAAGTCCCCCCCCCACCCCGAAAATGCTGGATTTCTCTTATTAATGGAAGAACAATTTGATTGACAGCCGTATTTCTATACTGAGCCTTCATATAGGCAGGAGCTGCGATTGGCCTCCATGATCATCAGCAGGGTAGAAGTATTCTCAGAGTACACACTTCTTCCCACCAATGCTGTTTCCCAAGAGAGATTAGAAACTTCTCTGAAGGGGAGATAAGAAGAAGCTGTACTTTTATAGGGAGGGTGACTCCAAGCAGAGCAGATTGTCCACCTACTCCTAAATAAACAGGGCTACCAACATTCAACATTTCCAATTATCTGAATAGAGCTTCAGTCCTTTGGCCTTCTATATAGCCCGTTACTGTGCATGGGCTCTTGAAAATACTGGAAAAATGCTGTGACTGGCATTGGCTTTAAGTGCCAGGTTTTTGGATTGCACTTGCTGCAAAATAATGGGATGTACCTGCTCAATGCCTGTTGAAAGTATAACGTATGGAATGCCCTTTAGTGAGTTCCTATTGTAAGAATGATAACATATGTCTTGCAAAGCACTTTGACACACAGATGCTACAGAAATGAATATTAACAACCAAGATTGCAACAATGGGTAGGCCTGGTTTTCTTGTTGCTGCAGACCTGTTTGCTTGCAGTACTGAAAACCTGTTTGTTACCAAGTAGATAGCTAATAAGGAAATGGTTAAAGCTGCAGTTCAGAGAGCCAGTACTGGGAAATGGCTTGAGTTCATGGAAGTAGATCTTTTTTACCACCTTCCTGTTCTCCCAGTAGCCTCCATCTCGCTTGTAAGCCAGTTCAAGCAGTGAGTTCTCATACAGGCTGACTGGTGCTACTTACTTTTCATGGGGGAGGGAGAGACAGGGAAGCACCTCCTGAGCCAGTGGATAGAAGTGAATTTTTCCCCTCTTGAGTGCCAAGCAAGATCTGGATAATGGACTAACTTAGGGAAGCAGGGCATGTTGTTATATAGATTCAGAAAGCCTTCTCAGAGCCACTGAGATGGTGCAGAAAATGGTGGCCAGTGGGAGAACATCCCTATCATACACATTTCTGTTGATGCTAAGTCACTGGTTCCCCTCATTGTCTCAGCTCCTGTCAGATATAGATCATTGACAGTGTTTTTAATGGGGCATTATCTGGGTCAGATCAAGCTTAGCAAAGTTCCAAAAGTACAACCCTAGTTATTTCAGGACTCCATAGATAAGAGCTCTTGGGAAACTTCCAGTAGAATTGCTAAACATATTTATCTGCTGTGATTCTCCAGTGCAGCTTCTATGTATAAACAAGAAGGCTAAATGAACACTGAGCTAGCAATAAAATTTCTGTATTATCATACTTCTACACTGTGTCACTGTGTCCCTAACAATGTGATTTATTTAATTTGCTGTCTTGAGTCTGATTTAGAACATTAACAGGAAGTATGTGATTTGGACTGGAAAATTACAGCCTGTTGCATTTATGTTGTAATTCCTGGGATCAACAAGTTAAGGTAATCATTGGAATACATTTATCGTTTACTTGTCAACCCTTCTTATATTTTATTTTATAATCATTTCACACGACATTGTCAGTTGACCACTGCAATACTTCCCTGTGAAATGCACCATACAAATAATAATTATTTTTCTGGAACCAATCTGTTTGCATAAAATATAATTTAATCTGTTTCAGATGGGCAGACTAAGATTCAAACTGGCCGAGTTTCCTGTTCACTTGCAGCCATGTGTCAGCTTTGTCTCCGCCCCAATGGTTGATAGGGAATCACCCCGACATGTTACTCTTTCATAGACATAGGGTTCATATCTGCCTTATGTTGCAATTGACTTATGAGCTACTTAGACTCCTTTCTTCTAGTTTGGCAGTGAAGGCAGGAGGGAAGAGGTGGTGTACTTGCCTGGAATTTCAGTTGATTCCACTGGGAGAGTTTTTACTCTCGTGTTGATGTAATGGCTGCAGTCACTTTTGAATGAGCATAATACCTAACTCCAGTGTCATGTTGCTCAGATTTTGTCCTGATCCGGGGAGGGTGCCACCAATACAGGGCTATATCAGTGGTAAATGCTGTTTGCCTAATGGTGGTGCTGTGCCAGCTTCTCCTTGCACAGGTGCAATGGAATGTAGTGGTGTTCTTTTGTCTACTCAATGGCCATAACCCAGGGTTACAATTACACTCATGGGAAGCCATTAAGAAAATCCCTGGGTTATCTGCTTTTGAATCATTATAAACATAAAAGAGAATGCAAGGACCCCAGAAAAATGAAAAGACTCTGACTAGAATGAAAGAATTCATTTCTAGGTAAAAGAAAATGAGGTTCTAATTTCTCAAATATATCTAGTATAGGAAGTACAATCAGTGGAGTGGATCCAGCCATTCTACAGGGAGCCTTTATCCAGCCTAAGGAACCTTCCTCCAAAGGCAGAGCCACTTAAGTTGGTGGAAATCTCCCTAGGTTGGAGGAAGGCTTCAGACTTGAGCCAAAAGGAAAGGTGAGATGTAAAAATATCAGGGCTCTTTTTGTAGAAAAAGCCCAGCAGGAACTCATTAGCATATTAGGCCACACCCCAGCAGCACAGCTCATTAACATATTAGTCCACACCCCATGTTACCAGAAGTGTGGTCATCCAGCCGCATCCACCTTTTGCTTCTTATTCTGTTTACCTTGTTTGTTGTCAAAACGGTTTTGACAAAACCAATAAAAACATTATTTTCTGTCCCATCTATACAAAATCTTGCCTGAACCAATATCTTATGTCCAACAATTATTCCCACACTGGATTGGAATCAATTCCTAAAGGTTAGCTTCTCATGGAAATCAGGTTGCTTTCCTGCAGAACTAATATGCTGAATATGAATTTTTAGGGTTGCCAACCTACAGGTGGGGTCTGGAGATCTCCTGGAATTACAACTGAGCTCCAAACTATAGAGATCAGGTCAATGGCTGCTTTGGAAAGTGGAGTCCATGGCAGTATGCCTTAATTAGGTCCCTCCTTCCCCCAAACCCCACCCTCCTCTGGCTCCACTTCCAAATCTCCAGGGATTTTCCTCAATCTGGAGTTGGCAACCTGTCAGGTTCCCTGTCATGTTTTGCTTCCCTTTGTCAGTCCCTGTTGCAGGTCCCGGCGGGAGATTGGCATCAGCTTCCGTTCTGGCGGTTTCCCCCTCCCCCCTCCTTCCTCAGAATGAGCTCAGATATTTTGCTAGACTCATGTTATCTCTGTTGCTGCACTTGTAACCTTGGGCAACTGGGCCTCCGCTCTTCCAGGTGTCTTTTGCGTGGGAATGCATGTAGATTACACACACAGGGCCGGGGATGGGAATTTAGCTCCGCTTACGCTCCTTTTTCCTGAGAAAGTAACGGTAGCACATTTTGGCACTTGATAGTTCTTTTCTCATTGGTACCCGCGTTTTCACCCTTGTTTGAATATAGTATATCAATTCCTCCCATTCTGTATCTGGTATCACTAACAACGCAAGTGTTTCCTGAAAGACCATTAAGAATAAATACTTTGTTTTGAAATACAAGGCCTGACTTATTGGATCAAATCAGAAGTCTCACAGATTGTTAGTGATCCTTCCAATCGGGAAGGAGTGAAACCCAGACCTGGCCATGTTGGATGATGGGTCCCTCATTCCCACCTCGACCCCCGAAACACCGGTCTCCACCACACCTGTGGAGCCGGTGACCAAGAACTATGATTCCTATGCTCCCCTCAGTCGGGGGGGGGGGAGCCACAGGTGCTGTAGAACCCCTACCAAGGTATTCCTGGTCGACCTTTGGTGGGGTACTTTGGAGTCCTGGGTCCATGACAGGAGAGGATCACGCGTGCGGTTCTCGGACAAGGAGAGGGACTCCTGGAGGTTGATTTTGGTCCCAGATGAACGTGAGACCCTCGGCCATTAGAGAGAGGTGCGGATGACCTCTGGAAGCAGATGGACCGGAGATTCGATGAGATGCACAACCGGCTGGCAGTGGAGCTACAAGAGGCACTACTCGAGATGCAACAAGCCGTGCTGGGAGCAGCTGCGGGAGCGGTCCCTCCAGCAGGAGCCGGAGGGGGAGGGGGAGTGCCAGCTCAGCAGCAGGATGGCGGAGCGGGACCTGCACAACAACCATCCGTGGGTCCCCAGCAGCCGCCAGCAGCCGCCAGCAGCACCAGCACAGCCGCCCCCACATCCTGTGGACCGGTTATACCGGCAGCCACCCAACGATCCCTTGACAGCTACGTTTGATGGGGATCCTGACAAACTCCGCTTTTTCATCATCGAGATTGAGCGGTTTTTGGGAACATGGGGCCACCTTTACCCTACCGAACTTGAGAGGGTTGGCTATATTGGCTCTAAGCTGCGGGACACTGCAAGTGACTGGTATGTGAGTTTGCACAACCCCCGGGTCTTGAATTGAGATCAGTAAATGACTTTATGTGGGCCCTCCGGCAGCACTACGAGGATCCCTTGGGGGAGGAGAAAGCCAGGAATCAGCTGCGGAAGCTGGTTCAGGGCCGATCCTCTGTAAGGGAGTACACTGCCCAATTCCGTAGAATAGCTGCGAAGGTGCAGGGCTGGGGTCAAGATCTCTTAATCGAGAAGTACCGGGAGGGGTTGAACCGTGTTTTTTTTTAAAATACATTTTTTTATTTATTATTATTTGTTTTGTCTGTTACATCCAATATTTATAGTTATTTACATTTATCCCCCTTCGATACCATCCCTCCCACCCTCCCTCTCTTTTAATCATAGTCTTTTCACCCCAGCCATGGGCACAAAGTCTTAATCTTCCACTGAATGTCTTTCTTTCTTTCTTTCAATATCCAGTCTAGGTAGGTCTTCCATCTGGTCTTGATTTCCGTGGATTTTTCTTCCCATGATATTCCTTTGTTGATTGACGCCACAATATCTGACTGTATAAAGTCAAACAAATAGTTGTGCCAGATTTCTATTGTCCATTTACTTTTGTCTTTCCAACCCAGAGCAATGACCACCTTTCCCGCCAGTATCATAGCCTTGACTAGATTTTGAATAGACCTATCCAATAACAGGCTTCCTATTGTACTTAACATCATTAGATTAAAGTCTATAGTTAGTGTTATATTGCATACTTTTCTGATAATTTCAATAATTTCCCCCCAAAAGGTCTTTACTTCTACACATTCCCACCACATGTGTGCGTACCAACCCTTAGAGTGGTTACAGTGCCAGCACAGGGAACTCAATCCTGGAAACATATTAGCTAGCTGTGCTGGTGTCTTGTACCATTTTGTAAGGAATTTGTATTCAAGTTCTTTATATCTGGTTACCTTAATCTCTTCTAGTCCTTTCATAATTTTTTCAGCCAACCTCTCTGTTATCTGACCTTCATGGCACCATCTCTTTTGTAAATAGTCTATTATTTTATTTTCATTTGTTATCATCTTTCTATATATTTTCCCTACCAGTCCCTTTTTTTGCTTAGCCATTTCTTTGTATATTTCTTCCATTGGTGCGTCTGTCCAGAGGTCTTCCTTTTCGCTGATCTTTTTAACTGACTTATATAGCCCTGCTATTTTTAACCAATAATGTTTACCTATCTCTTCTGTTATTTCCCGTAAGGGTTTTAAATTTCCACCACTAAACATATCGCCCACTCTATAATAGCCTTTATTTTTTAGCATTTCCCACCATTTAATTTCTTGCACTTCCTTGTGGATAGTTTCAAGGGGTGCCCATCTTGAGACTTTCCCTAACCAGAAGGGTTGCCATTTCTTCCAAATTTCTAATGATACTCTTCTAGGGCCTATTGTTAGTTTTAAGTCTTTTGTTGTTACTATAGAAAAGATCCCAAATCTACCTATATCACTGTTAATTTCGTTCTCAAATTTAACCCATTTCTGTGCCTTTTCCTCACCTATTTCCAATACTGGTTTTAGTTGAAAGGCTTCATAATAGTTGTTTAAGTCCGGGATTCCCCATCCTAATTCTGATTTGTGGCTATATATAATTCTCTTATGAAACCTACATTTTTTACTATTAAATATCCACTCTTTTAGTACTCTGTTCCATTGTTCAATTTTTTTTTTCATCGGTCCCAGGGGCAGCGTTTGAAATAGGTACGTTAACTTGGGTACCCAGAACATTTTAACACTTCTTATTCTGTTTAGTATCCCTAGTGTTTTATATTTCCATCTTTTCATGTCCCTCTCTATTTTTTTCCATATTTTTTCATAATTATCCTTTATCATTTTGTCAATATTTTTTTGCAAAACTATGCCTAAGTATTTAAGTAACCCCCATTCCTATGTTCGTGCTCCTATTTATCTCCTGCCTTTCTTCTCTATTTACCTTAAGGTATAGGATTTCTGATTTTGCCATGTTAACTCGTAGCCCTGAACACTTTTCAAAGTCTTCTAGAATGATCTTAACCTCTTTGACCCCTTCCTTAGGGTTTGTCATGGTTACTATGATGTCATCCGCAAATAAATTGAGCTTCATTTCTTCGTTACCTATCTTATACCCTTCTATTCTTCCCGAATTTCTAATCCGTTCTGCTAGTTGTTCTATTGCTATTATGAATATAAGTGGAGATAGTGGGCAGCCTTGTCTAACTCCTCCTTGTATGGGAAATGCTTGTGAATGTTCATTGTTTACTCGTACTTTTGCATTCCCTCCTTTGTATAACTCCTGAACTGCTTGTAAGAACCCTTTCTCTACCCCTATTTTCTTCATTATTTGCCATAAGTATTCATGTGAGAGAGTGTCAAAAGCTTTGTACACATCCAATTTTAGTAATCCTATTTTCTTTTGTTGGCCATGGTACAAGACATTTAAAATGTTTCTAATAGGATGTGCTATATTTCTGCCTTTAATGAACCCATATTGATCCCCTTTTATAATTGTTGGAATAGCTTTCTTTAGTCTGTTTGCCAGTATTTTAGCGAAAATCTTATAATCTTGGTTTAGGAGATTTATAGGTCTGTACGAACCTACCTCTTGTGGATCCTTCTGAGGTTTTAATATCAAAATTATTTCTGTTTCCTTCCAAGTATCAGGGATCTTTTTCCCTTCCAAAATTTCATTGAATAGTGCCTGCAGTTCGGGTGTTATAATCTCTATCATTTCTTTGTAGAATTCACTTGTGAAACCATCTAGCCCTGGAGATTTGCCTTTTTAAAGTTCTTTTATTACATCCCTTATTTCCTGAGTTGTAATCTCACCCCCTAGTACATCTTTCCCTTCTTTCTCCAAGAGTAAGCTAGATGTCTCCTGGAACTCTATTGTGGTCTTTTTCTTATATAAATTTTTATAGAAGTTCTCAAAGGCCTTAGTAATTTCCTTGGGACATTGTGTTATGTTATTGTTAATTTGTATACTTCTAACCATCTGTTTTGCTTTTTTAATCTTCAAATAATTTGCCAATCTTTTCGCTGAGTTGATGCTATTCCTCTGGAAGTCATTCCTTACCATTGTTTCCTTTTTCCAAAGTGTTGCTGTATCTAATGCTTCCAACTGTTTTTGTATCTCTTTGATTTTGTTCTGTAAACTAAGGCTATACTTTTCCATTATTTCCCTTTGTAACTTCTCTAGTTCCTGGATTTTGGTTTGTCTTTTTTTATACCATTCTCTTTTTATGCTCTTTTCTTTCTTTATACAATGACCCCTTATTACCGCTTTAGCAGCATCCCATAATATATTAGTGGGCACCGTACCTCTATTTTCCTTAAAGTATAGTTTTATCTGTGTAATCATATATTCCCTGTCCTCTTCTTTTGCCATTATTAAATTATTATATCTCCAGGGTCTATTTGTCATGGGTAGTTTTAGTTCCAGATCAATACTTATAGGGGCGTGGTCTGATATCCAGATTGGAAAGGTTGTAATCTCTTTTACAGACATATTTTTTTTTCCAGGATTATATAATCTATGCATGACGCTGTTTTATGTCTACTGGATATATGTGTAGGTCTAGGTCTTGTACCTGTAAACCCATGTGCTTCTTTCAGACCCCATTCTCCTAGCTTGATACTTTTATTCTTTGTTATATCAATATTTAAATCACCTGCTACGATTAATTCTCCCTCTGAGAACTGTTGGGTTTTCTTAAAGACCTTAGATAGAAATTTCTTTTGCTTCTTATTTGGTGCATAAATATTCACTATAGTTACTCGTTTGCCTTCGAATTTAAACTTAATTAATAGGTATCTGCCCTCCTTGTCTGCTAACTTTTCTATCTCGTCCACTTTAAGGTTCTTATGAATCAAGGTTGCCACTCCCCTGGCTTTGGAATTCCCTCTTGCTTCTGCTAAAACCTGCCACTTTGGGTCTTTTATTAATGGCTTTCTATCTTTTTTTTGTGTGTGTGTCTCCTGTAGACACATCAGATCTATCTTTTGTTCTCTGGCCATTTTAGTTAATCTGAATCTCTTAAGGTTTGATGTTAGACCATTTACATTCAGTGAAAGCACTCTTAAAGACCTATCCATTTTCTTTGTTTTTGTTGATCTTAGGCCTCCCTGGCTGTGGGTACTTTACTTTATTTATTAAGAGAAGCCCTCCCCCCCCCCCTCCCTTCCCCTGTGGATAAGGCATATGCTTGGATGAAGACATCATCCCGTCTTTCCACCTTCCAGAGTGTATGCACCCCAGACCTCCCTTCCTTCTTATTCCTAAAGTTAGCTCATTAAACTTTTAAATACTTCCCTTTAAATGGTATCATCATGAGAGTCCGTCCTTCGCCTTTTATCTTGTCTTGATGAAGTTCCTTCACCCGGTTCGTCTGCATCCTCCCTGGCTTCTTCCTCTCTCTGGTCTGTCAGGTCCTCTGTGTCGATACCCAGTTGTCTGCAGAGTTCTCTTGCTTCCTTGGGGTTTCGTGCTAACAACCTCTTGCCTTCTTTGAATATTATTATTGAAGCTGGATACCCCCATGAGAACTTGATATTGTTATCATATAATTTTTGCCCAAAGGGCCTCATTTGGTTTTTCTTCGTAATAGTTTCTTGGCAAAAGTCCTCTCTCACCCAGACCTTTTTCCCCCTGAAGGCCAGGTCCTTCTTTTTCTTCAAGGTCTTAAAAACTTCCTGCTGTAACTTTTCTCTTGTAAATTTGATAATTACATCTCGTGGGGCTCCTCCTTCCTTTCTCCTTTGCAATCTATGGGCCCTCTCAATTTCATGGGGCTGCACTTTAACTCCATTTTGTTCTATCCATTCTGTAAGAGTTTCTTCAAGAAGCTTATTATTTATCTCTTCAGAGATCCCTGCCAGGATAAGGTTTGCTCTCCTATTCCGGTCTGATAATTCTGTGAGCTGAGTAGTTAACTGTTCTATCTTCTGCTTGTTACGTGATGCCAGCTGAATAGCAGAGTGTGCTGTCTGTTTTATATCTTTAACTTCAGCTGCCAATTCTGTAACGGTCTCTTTTACTGTCCTAATTTCAGCTTTTATCTGTTCCTGAGAAGTTATCATAATATTTTGGAATGCAGACAGCTGCTCAGAAAGTTCCTTTATTGTTTTGGCCATTCCTCTCGCTATCTTCCGGAGCGTCAGATAAGGACTGTGAGTTTAGCCTGGGCGTTGCCTCCTTAACACAGCAATAAATAAATGCTTTCTTACCCTCTGAGGTCTCAAAGAGGAATTCCTGTATTCTCCAGAGGTTTGTACGTCAAATTCTTCTTTTAATTATCCTTGCAGACGGACTAATTACATTCTTTTTGAGCTTTTAAGATAATGTTTCTAAGGAGAGGTCGGGCAAACAACCGGCTTCCTCAGCGCATGCGTACAATCTCTGGGAGGGGTTGAACCATGAGATATATGAGACTGTGTTGAGAAATGATCGGCCTGGCTCGTTGACGGCTTGGATGAGAGCAGCGGCCGACGTGGAGAGGTTCACGCTGATTAAACTGAGTTCACCGGCCTCTCACTCCCTTGCTAAGAGCACACCAAAGCCCAAATTTAAAACCGCCGTTCAAGAGCTCCGCGATGCTCATTTTAAGCAAGGGCTATGCATGCGGTGCGGGGAGAGCGGCCACTTTGCATCTTCCTGTCCCCTGGGAGCCCCGAAAGCAGCGAAGACTTCCCAGCTGACTCCCGGAGGAACACCACGACCCACGAAAGGAGTTTTTAAACCCCGGGCATTACAGCTGGAAGGGGTACCGGCAGAGAGTGAGAATCCCATGTTGGAAGCTGTGACTGCTCAGTCGTTGGGAAACTTCCCAGACCTGCAGTAGGAGGCGCAGAGCTGCAGGTCCCCCCTCCGGCCGTGCCGCCAATGGTGAGCAGTCCTGGACCTTTGCTCTATATGGTTGTGACTGTTATTGACCCTGGAAGTGGCACCCACGTCAGGGTGTGAGCCCTTATTGACTCGGGGTGTGCTAGAGACTTGATTAGTCCTTTAGTGGTGGAGGGGTTGGGACCCAAAGTTAACACGCTGTCTGAGCCTCTGCGCTTCACTCAGATGGATGGGTCTGAAATGAAAGAGGCTTGCGTAGCAGAGACTGAGCCTTTGATTGTGGGGACTGGGAATCACTGGGAGCAGAGAGCCTTTGTCATCACCCCCCACGCCCAATTCCCTATGGTATTGGGAAGCTCATGGTTGGGAGCTCATGTCCCCTGTGTCAAGTGGAGTGAAGGGAAGATTACATGGGTCAATCCCAAATGCACACAGCACAAATGGAATCCTGGCTGGGGTTCGGGACCTCCCTCCCCCCACTTCGCTTGCTTGGTCTCAGAGGACTTAAACAAAATTCCTCCTGAGTACCGAGACCTGGCTGAGGTGTTCAGTGAAACAGAGGCTGATGAACTTCCCCCCCATAGACTTACTGATTGTGCTATAGAACTGTTACCTGGGGAGAAGTTACCAAAGGGAAAGTTATATTCCATGAGTCCCATAGAGAGAGATGAACTGCAGAAGTTTTTGGATAAAAACCTAGAGCGGGGTTTCATTCGGCCAGCGAAATTGCCTTTTGCCGCCCCTGTTCTTTTCCGGAAAAAGAAGGACGGTGGCTTACGGCTTTGCACAGACTATAGGGGATTGAATGCCATTTCCGCCTCCAATGCTTACCCCTTACCCCTGATCAAAGACTTGTTGGCAGAGGCAGCTAAGGGGAAGATCTTTTCCAAACTGGATTTACGGGAAGCCTATTTCCGAGTGCGCATCAAAGAGGGGGATGAATATAAGACTGCCTTTAATACCCCCCTGGGGCAATTCGAATATCAGATTATGCCCTTCAGATTGGCTGGAGCTCCAGGAGTTTTTATGAGCCTAATTAATGAGGTGTTGCACAAGCACTTATTTAAGGGGGTTCTCTGTTTTCTAGATGATATCATTGTTTATTCCCAAGATAAACCTTCCCACGTTAAATTGATGAGAGAAGTGTTGTCCACCCTCATGAACCACAAGCTCTTTGCCAAACTGTCAAAATGCGAGTTTCACTGTACTGAAATTGACTTTTTGGGGTACCGCATTTCCCCCAGGGGTTTAGAGATGGACCCTGGCAAGGTGGACGCAGTAGTCACGTGGGAAGCCCCCCGTACATGCAAACAGCTTCAAAGCCTATTAGGATTTTGCAACTTTTACAGAACATTTTTAAAAGATTTTTCCACAGTCACCCTTCCCTTAACTGACCTGTTAAAAACAAAAGGAAAGGGTCCTGAAGCTGGCAAGCCGGGTGAGCGCCTGAACTGGTCGCCTGACTGTCAAGCAGCCTTTGACAAGCTCAAAAAACTTTTTACTTCAGAGCCCATCCTGGCGCACCCAGATGAGACTTGGGAGTTCATTGTACATGTTGATGCTTCTGATGTGGCCATGGGGGGGGAGCAATTCTGCAAAAAGGGGAGGATGGGAAGCTGCACCCTTTGGCGTATGTCTCCAAAAAATTTAATGAGACTGAAAGACACTGGTCCGTGTGGGACAAAGAGGCAGCCGCCATCCGCTTAGCCTTGTCCACCTGGAGACATTGGTTAGAGGGGGCACAAACGCCGTTTGAGATCTAGACTGATCATAAAAACCTGGAGGCACTGTGGACCCATAGAACTTTGAATGCAAAACAACTCCGGTGGGCTGATTTCTTTTCCAAGTTCAATTTTAAACTGCGGCATTTCCCTGGAACATCTAACCCTTTAGCAGACGCGTTGTCTAGACTTCCCCAGCATGAATCTAAGAGGGAAGAAGTGTTCAATTCCATGTTCTCGACTGAGCAACTTCGCAGGGTTGTTGTCACCAGAAGCCAAAAGCAGCCGTCCGCCGCGGCTCCCTCCTCTGAGTGGATTACAAAATGTGTGATGGAGTATTCTCAGCAGGATCGGGATGAATGGTGTGGGGAGGAGGGTTTGGAACATAAGCCCGATGGCTGCTGGTATAAAGGCTCAAAAGTGGTGGTGCCCAATTCTCTTAGACTATCCGTTTTAAATGCTTGCCATGAATCCAAGCTCTCTGGACATTTTGGGTACTTGAAAACGTTGAACTTACTTCAGAGGCAGTTTTGGTGGCCCCGGATGCGTAAACATGTCTCAGACTATGTAACTTCTTGCCAAACCTGCCTAATGTGCAAAAAACGAGGGGGAAAGCCTCCGGGTCTCTTACAACCCCTTCCCACCCCCTCCCGCCCTTGGGAGGACATTTCCATGGACTTCATTACTGATCTACCACCCAGCAAAGGGAGAACTGTAATCTGGGTGGTAGTAGATTTATTTTCCAAGCAGGCACACTTTGTTCCATTCAAGAAATTGCCCACAGCTAAGGGTTTAGCCAAAGTGTTCTTTAATCACGTGGTAAAACTTCATTCTTTTCCTAGACGTGTAATTTCTGATAAGGGAAGTCAGTTCGTTGCCACCTTTTGGTGGGAGCTTTTACAGACTATGGGCATTTAACCTGCCCTCAGTTCTGCTTATCACCCAGAGACTGATGGACAATCCGAATGAACTAATCAGATCCTGGAACAATTTTTGAGGTGTTACTCAAACTACCACCAAGATAATTGGGTGGATTTGCTCCCTTTTGCTGAATACAGCTACAATAATTCAGTGCACTCTTCTACTGGTGTGTCCCCTTTCCTAGCGGTGGTGGGGGGGTATGAAGGTAACCCACTGCCAAATATCCTACCTCCCAGTGACAGCTCACCCTCTCCTTTTGAATCTTGGTGGACTAAGCTGCAAGACTCCTGGCCCCTTATTGCCAAAATGCTAGATCGGGCTAAAGCGGATTACAAAAAATACGCGGACCGGAATAGGGCTCCTGGTTGGGAGTTGGAGCCTGGAGACTCTGTTTATGTGTCTACAAAAAACATTCGCGGCTTGCAGCCGAGCCAGAAATTGGGATGGAAATACGTCGGCCCTTTTAAGGTCCTGTGCAAGATTTCTCCTGTATCTTTTGAACTTGAATTGCCTAAGTCACTGAACTCTGTTCATCCTGTGTTCCATTACAGCTTGTTGAAGAAAAGCCCTGGGCCGAACTCCTGGCTTCCGGAGATTCCAGCACCTCCTCCTCTATGAAGGAGGGGGAGCCTCATTTTGAGATTTCCAGCATTTTGGACTCTAAACTAAAACGAAGATGTTTGTTTTACCTAGTGAACTGGGTGGATTTTGGTCCTGAATGTAATGAGTGCGTGGCAGCTGATCATGTTCATGCTCCTCGGTTGATTCGTGCCTTTCATAAACGTTACCCTTCTAAACCCGGTGGGGGTTGATTTTGGGAGGGGCAGGATGTCAGGTTCCCTGTCATGTTTTGCTTCCCTTTGTCAGTCCCTGTTGCAGGTCCCGGCGGGAGATTGGCATCAGCTTCCGTTCTGGCGGTTTCCCCCTCCCCCCTCCTTCCTCAGAATGAGCTCAGATATTTTGCTAGACTCATGTTATCTCTGTTGCTGCACTTGTAACCTTGGGCAACTGGGCCTCCGCTCTTCCAGGTGTCTTTTGCGTGGGAATGCATGTAGATTACACACACAGGGCCGGGGATGGGAATTTAGCTCCGCTTACGCTCCTTTTTCCTGAGAAAATAACGGTAGCACATTTTGGCACTTGATAGTTCTTTTCTCATTGGTACCCGCGTTTTCACCCTTGTTTGAATACAGTATATCAATTCCTCCCATTCTGTATCTGGTATCACTAACAATGCAAGTGTTTCCTGAAAGACCATTAAGAATAAAGACTTTGTTTTGAAATACAAGGCCTGGCTTATTGGATTGAATCAGAAGTCTCACACAACCCTAGTTCACTGGCAGAACAACGCTAGGAGCCAGTTTGGTGTAGTGGTTAAGTGTGCGGACTCTAATCTGGGAGAACCGGGTTTGATTCCCCACTCCTCCACTTGCACCTGCTGTATGACCTTGGGCAAGCCATAGCTCTGTACCAGTTGTTCTCTCAAGGACAGTTGTCTCAGAGCTCTCTCAGCCCCACCTACCACACAGGGTGTCTTGTGGGGAGGGGAAGGGAAAGGAGTTTGTAAGCCACTCTGAGACTCCCTTGGGTAGTGAAGGGTGGGGTATAAATCCAATCTCTTCTTCTTCTAGGTTTGTGGATGCATTGGATGGGAGTAGTTTGTGGACTATTTTATTCAAGGTACAAAATTTTATTCAAGGTATAAGATTTCATGTGCCACCCACACTTCTTCAGATGGAAGAAGTGTGCATGCACACAAAAGCTTATACCTTGGATGACACTTTGGACTCCAACTTTGTTCTGCTGCTTCAGATCAACACAGCTACCCACCTGAATTATTACACTATAATGTTTTTTACAAGCGATTATGTACCAGTGGAGGGGTTACCATGCAGAGCCTGTCCCACAGGTAAAATGATCCCATGAACAGGTGGTCTTTACCACATCAGAGTATCACTACCATCACAAGATCACCAAGATCACTGATTAGAATCAGTTGCGCAGAAGTGCGCAAATAAAGAGGTCGGGGTGGGGAGGGAAAGTTAGGTTAGTTATTAGGGCCAGTTGTAAGCATTAGGGCGGGGAAGTTGCACCTTGTCACCAGAGAGCTGGGACTAATTAGTAAGAGATCCTGGTGATGGGCGGGCTGCAAATTCCAGTGCTCCTGGGGAGGAGAAAGAGTGGTGGGTCCAGGCAGGGAAAAAAGGGAAGGGTGATGAGAAACAGAGAAGCTCGACATCCTTCCAGCCTGCGACTCATCCCGATGGTAGTTGGCAGTAGGGCTAGGAATAATCCCTCTCCGTCATTGGTGTTGTGCAATGCCAGGTCAATCAATAACAAGGCCATGGTCCTTCAGGATTTCCTGGTTGACCAGAAGGCCGACCTGGCTTGCTTGACCGAGACCTGGGTGCGAGAGGGAGAGACGGTGGCTCTCACCCAGACGGCTCCACCGGGTTACTCGGTCCTACACCAATCGTGGACAAAGGGATGGGGGGGTTTGCGATTTTCATTCGGGAGGCTTTCTCCTTTAGGGTGCTCCTGCCAGTAGAGATCGCGGGCATAGAGTGTGTCGGCCTGGTATGGGAGGCTGAAGAGAGTTTGGCTGTATGGCTGGTGTACCAACCGCCTAATGCACCAGCCAACAGCCTGCCATCCCTGCTGGAGGCTGTATCAGGCTGGGCGTTGGATCACCCTAACCTTGTGGTTTTGGGTGACTTCAGTGTCTATGCCAAGGACGCAGCTTCCAGTCGGGGGATGGACCTGGTGTCATCCATGGCAGCACTAGGACTCTCTCAATACATCTCGGCACCCACACACCGGGCCAAGCACACGCTCGATTTGATCTTTGCCGCGGGGGTTATAGTGAACCGAGTCACGACACCGACGGTGCCATGGTCGGACCACCTTGCCCTAGGGGCCCGTCTGAATTTCCATCCCCCACTCCTAGGTGGTGAGTCTATTTTGGCTCGCCCACGGAGCCTGATGGACCCAGTGCGGTTCCAGATGGCTCTACGGGATCCGATGCCCTCTGGCGGCTCATTGGATGAGCTGGTTGAGGACTGGCAAGTCCAGCTCACTACAGCCATCGATGAGATCGCTCCCAGGCGCCCTCTTCGTCCTCGTAACAGGCTGGCTCCCTGGTACTCCCAGGAGCTACGCCAGATGAAACGAGAACTAAGACGGCTAGAGAGACGGTGGCGTTGAGCTCGCGACGAAGTGTCAAGAACATCTTATAGGACGCTTATGAAAGCCTATGAGATGGCAACCAAAGCAGCAAAAAGGGAATTTTATGCTGCCGAGATTGCATCTGCTAGCTCACGCCCAGCACAATTGTTTAGAACAATTCGGTCGTTAACAGTACTGCCATGTGGCAGACCAAATGCAAGGGAATCGGAAATCGGCTGTGAGGCATTTGCGAGCTATTTTGCAGAGAAAGTCTTGACGCTCCGCCGCGACCTCCCTGCCACAGTTGACACAGTGAGTGAACTCGAGGCCCCTTGCACGTCTTCGAGTCCGGGGTTAGATGGGTTCGACGTGCTTGACCTTGAGGAAGTGGACAGACTCCTCTTGACTGTACGCCCAACCACATGCATCCTTGATCCGTGCCTATCCTGGCTCATTAAGGCGAGTCACGAGGGGTTGCGAGGCACTGCCCTGGATATTATTAACACCTCCCTCTTGGAAGGGAAATTCCTGGGGGCTCTCAAGGAGGCGATGGTCCGCCCTCTCCTAAAAAAGTCACATCTGGACCTGGCGGAATTGGCCAATTATAGGCTGGTGTCCAATTTGCCCTATTTGAGCAAATTAATTGAGAGGGCGGTGGCGTTACAGCTGCAGGGTTATCTGGATGAAGCTTCGGTCCTTGACCCCTTTCAGTCCGGCTTTCACTCGGGTCATGGAACGGAGACGGCCTTGGTCGCTCTAACGGACAACCTCCGATGGCATCTGGATCAGGGCGGTGGGGTGGTATTGCTGCTGCTCGATTTGTCGGCAGTGTTCGACAGGGTAGATCAGGAGTGGGCAAACTTGCTCAGTTTAAGAGCCACCTAGAACAGGGGTGGCCAAACTTGCTTAACGTAAGAGCCGCATAGAATAAACATCAGATGTTTGAGAGCCACAAGACATGAACAAATATTACCTGCTTTTATTGGAAAATAAGCAAATTTGCTTTTTATTAACATTAAATGAGACTGCCAAAAATAATAACAAAAGGGGTAAAAGCAGATATTGATAATGATATTAATTTGTCCAATGATATTTGTTTGCTAATGATATTTAACTTCCCCAGCCGCCCTGCTGGGAGCCACATAATATATGTGAAAGAGCCGCATGTGGCTCCCGAGCCACAGTTTGCCCACCCCTGTGGTAGATCATCAGCTGCTGTCCCACCGCCTTGCCGACGTGGGGATAGGGGGGCGGGCCCTTCAATGGCTCGTCTCCTTCCTTCAAGGTCGGGGACAAAGGGTGGTGCTAGGGGAGCAGCAGTCCATGAGGCACCCGCTTGAATGTGGTGTGCCCCAGGGGGCTGTGCTCTCCCCAATGCTGTTTAACATCTATATGCGCCCCCTTGCCCAGATTGCCCGGAGGTTTGGGCTGGGTTGTCACCAGTATGCGGATGACACCCAGCTCTATCTGATGTTGGGCGGCCGGTCGGGCTCTGGTCCTGATGATCTAACCCGGGCATTGCACGCCATGGCTGATTGGCTCAGGTTGAGCAGGTTGAAATTGAACCCGGCAAAGACGGAGGTCCTGTGTTTGGGGAATTACGGTTTGGGGCGGGGGCTCCTGCTCCCGAGTTTCGACGGGGCACCATTGGTGCCGGAGTCGCGGGTTAGGAGTCTGGGAGTGCTCCTGGATGCCTCCTTGTCAATGGAGGCCCAGGTAGCAGCCACTGCCAAGTCGGCCTTCTATCATCTACGGCTGGCGTGGCAGTTGGTTCCCTACCTCGATTGGGATGACCTGGCCACAGTGATCCATGTGACAGTCACCTCGAGGTTAGACTACTGTAATGCTCTTTACATGGGGCTGCCCTTGGGGCTAACCCGGAAGCTGCAGCTAGTGCAGAATGCCGCGGCCAGGCTATTGATGGGTCTCGCAAGCCAAGAACACATCAGGCCTGTGCTGGCGGCGCTGCACTGGCTGCCTATAGTATACCGAGTTCGCTTCAAGGTGCTGGTTCTTACCTATAAAGCCCTATATGGCCAGGGTCCAACTTACCTTAGGGACCGCCTTTCTCCGTATATACCCCAGCGGGCACTGAGATCAGGGTCAGCCCATCGTCTAGAGGTCCCAAGCCTCAGGGCCGCCAGACTCAACAAGATGAGGGCCAGGGCTTTTTCGGTGGCGGCTCCCATCTTGTGGAACGAGCTCCCAGAGGCAATCAGGGCCCTGCGGGACCTTATGCAGTTCCGCAGGGCCTGTAAAGCGGAGCTCTTCCGCCAGGCTTTCGAATAGGAGCCGCCACCGACGATTCCACCCATCAGCTATATCATCTTGATGTAATCGACCTGAAACAACCCTGGCGGGTGGCAAGGGGGATGGGAAACTTACCATTAAGCTGCTGCGTTGATAAAAGGATAATATACCATAGGAAGCTGTCTGTAATTTATAGTTTTAGGAATGTATTTAATTATTTCAACTGTTTTAATTGTTTTTAGCTATTTTAATGTAGTATTTCCCGGCCTATGTGCCCATGTAAGCCGCCCTGGGCCCGTTCGCGGGGAGGGCGGGGTATAAATCGAATAAATAAATAAATAAATAAATAAATAAATAAATAAATAAATCTTTGGAAGTCAACTCCTCAGAAGCAGAAATTTCTCTTATTAGGAGGTTTAAGAACATCAACTTTGCTGGCCCATTAAAGGCAGATGTCAGCCCGGTGGCAGGAGAAGAGGGACAATCATCTTCATCAGAAACTCTGCCCACTTTTTAAATTTCACAAAACAGGCAATCTCCAAAGTGCCGCTGACCATGCTCATTTTTAGTTACAACTCTGTTTCTCTGCAGATGTCCCCCAAAGTCCCCCATGCAACAGTCAAGTGTTCTGCCAACACACACAACAATGAAGCTACTTTTTCAGATGTTTTCTCTTGCATGGCAGTAAGCACCAAACGACTTTAATACAGACTTTAGACACACATATATTTGCAAGCCATTCCCAACAAGACACAACAATGAACTAGTTACACTCAGGCTTCAGACTTACTTTTCTTAAACAGGAGATGTCATGAGAAAACTAAAGAGATTCTCAAAAATTAAAGATATCATCAAAACCAGTATTTCCTGGGCTTTCTGCTTTTTTACATCCCTCCCCTTTTCCAATAATGTTTTTTTACAAAAGCACAAAGAACAAAATGAAACAAGAAAGAAAGAAAGAAAGAAAGAAAGAAAGAAAGAAAGAAAGAAAGAAAGAAAGAGCACAAGGCCTTATGAGAGAAAAGCTGGGAGTCCAAACTTATTGCATTCATGGAAGCCTAGGATCCAACCTCATATTTGCAGGCAGCCAGACTCATGCAAAATCTTTCAAAAGCAAAATAAACCTTTTAAAGAATTTCTTCATTTTGCAAAATGTTAAGAATAATGCACTGCTGGGACCTAACAGTTCCTACCTGCTAAAGAATTTTCCTCCACTTTTCAAAACATGGCTGAAAATTGTATTAATTTTTTGGCCCATTCATCACACAGTTTCCTTAATGAAGTTGACACTAAAAAAATTTCTACTTCTGTTGGCCAAAACATATAAATCTGTTTCTTTTCACCAATTTTATAAACAGCTGCTGGTTAATGAAGAGTGATTTCTGTTTTACAAAAAAAGAGAGAGTCCAACTTCAAAGATCAGGGTTTGAAATTTAAACAGAATGGTAACTATAGTTATAGAAAGGAAGGAAGGAAGGAGAGGAGAGAGAGAGTGAGGAAGGAAGGAAGGAAGGAAGGTGGAGAGAGAGAGAGAAGAGATGGGGGGAGGCACTTACCAGGAGCAGGGAGAACATAGGCATAGCGATGCGATGGCGGCAAATCAGATGAAGAGAGCCCAGGCCCCATGCTTGATCTCCACGTGGAGATCTGGAGTGCGGGGCTTTTTCCCGCCAGCTCGTTGCACTTAAAGGGAAAGCTCCCTTTGAGTGCAGAGAGCCTAGGCCCCGTGCTCGATCTCTGCGTGGAGATCCGGAGCATGGGGCCCTTTCCCATCGGCTCTTTGCAGTTAAAGGGAAAGCTCCCTTTGAGTGCAAAGAGCCCAGGCCCCACAGGCTCAATCTCCGCGTGGAGATCCGGAGTGTGGGGCCCTTTCCCGCCGGCGGGGAAGGGCAGGGTGGGCTTGGACACCAACCGGAACGCTGTTCCAATGCATTCCGGCTGAAAAAGAGCCCTGAAAAATATTTAAATAAATAAACTTTGCTCAGTTGCAGTTGGAGGATAGAGATAGGATTCACCCCATGTGACTCAAAGTGCGATCCTAAGCAGAGGCATTACCTTCTGTAATAAAAGTGCTTAACTGGAATTTGGCCAGACTCATGTCCCACAGTTATCAGCTATAAGCACCTAAATATTCAATAGCATTTTCCTGAAAGAGAGCAGCAATAGTGTAGTAAAATATAACTCCTACTCAGATTTGAATGTTGTGCTGCAGCTGAAATTACCACTTGAACATATGTGTTAAAGGAGCATGATCCCAAATGTCAAAAGGCTGTTTCATATATATTGCATATGCCAATTATTTGTAGCTTTGTAGTTCCCAAGGAATGCAGCTGTAAAACTTGCCAAGTGCTACAGTATCACAAAATGTACTATCATCTGGCCATTGCAATAATTAGCACCCAAACTGCAGGCAGCCACATTGGGATAGTGTTTCAGTTAGAAGTGCAAAAGCACTTTCTCCTGTCTTCAGCACTGTGGAACTGTTTTTGAACAAAGACAACCTTTGAGACTGTCATATGTATGACGCAAGCGGAGCTTTCCTATCATTGGTAGCAGAAGGATGGGACTCCTGTGTCCTCACGGAGCTAGTGCTCCCCTGCCCATCAGTAGGGGTCCCGTGATATTCTACACCATAGTAGTTATATACAGAATGGTAAGTCTGATCATAGATGCAACAGAAACCTTCAGGTAACTTCATTAGAACTTGAAAACTATGCTTAGGCTGTACAGTAAAAGGGTTGGCCTGAGAAAGTCTTTTAATTAGCACTGGAACTTATTTTAATTCCTTCCCCATTCCAATTACTTACAGGAAAAAAGCCATAGGAGATCTCATTCACATCATCCAAGCTTGAATAATTACTTCTGAAAGATTAAACTTTTGTTCTAGGGATCTACTGCCAAGATACAGTTGTTCAGCCAAAAAACTAAAACCAAAATCTCTTAGATACTCAATTATGTATTATTTTAAGAATATGCAAGGACTGGTTTGTAAAATTCCAGGTCTTACCAAAAAAAGTTTGCATGGAACTATAAAGAAAACATTACAGAAGAAGGAATGGCTAAAACTGAGTGTCATCTCTGCATGTTGTTTACAGCAGTTCTTCTGATAATGCAGCACTTCAGAAATGCCTTCTGTATTTCCAAAAATATGCATCCATCAAAAAGCCAGACCCATGATCCATGGACGCTGGAATTACTTGAATTGAAATATAGTAATCCCTGCCCAAGGCTATGTACATGACAAAGGCTACAGTTCTAGGAACACTTTCCTGAAAGTAAACCCTGATGAATACAATGGCATTTACTTCTGAGTAGACATGGATAGTGTTGCACTGGGATGGTGACTCCCATCCAAATGTACTTGAGATTCCAACTGACAGTAATGCATCCTGGCTACAGATGGACAGTGTTTGCCTTCAAAGGCTGACTTGTGACACTCATTTTGGTTGTGCATATGATTGGTGCCCACAGTACCTAGTTCAGCAAACAATAAACCTACTTCTGCATGCAGATCTGCTCAGCTGGATCAAGGCAAGTCTCATCCCATTTGCTTCAGTGGTACTAAATTGGCTCAGATATTAGCATGTTGGTTTCAGCTGGGTTTTGGCACAGACAGTAAATTGCTCATGTTCCAGTTTATTGCAGCATTTCACTAAACTCGTTTTCTGAACTTGTTTCCAGAACAGCCAAGCAAGGTTGTATAGATGCCTGGGACCAGTACCAAGTGGCCTTCTTCCCCCACCATGGCTTCTGAGACAGAATTTCAAGCTGTACACTGCCACCCTAGGAAGAGTTACACCCTTCTAAGTCTGTTGAGGTAAATGGGCTTAGAAGGGTGTGATTCTGCTTCGGATGGCCACGGATAGACCCTTTAACCCTTTGCTTCCCAGTACTCTGCAGCAGTGCCTTTCTCTTACTGGACATTCAGCTATTCCAAAATACAAGCAAAGAGTTTGAAGCTCTCCGCTGACCAGTGTGGCCACAAGTCAGGTTCATATTTGAAGTTCCTAGTTGAAATAACTGTGAATTCAATCAATGGTTCAGTTAACCCGTCCCACCCATCCCCCCCCCCCCCCGGTTGCCTTTAGCTATATCTAAAACATCCCTAAGAGATGTACAGCCCTTTTCCTGAAAGCAAATCCCAGAAACCCATTGTCAGTTTAAGGTATTGGTATTTTCACACTCAAGAAGCTGTAATAGATTTCTCCTTGACCTCTTTTTATGATGTAGATGTAAAACATACATTGGCTTACATTGACACATGGCGCAGGTAGCATGAGAGAAGCTTTAAGTCAGTGCTGAGTATCTCATGTGAAAATAGTCTTACCCTCCATTGCTGATCTACGTTATCTAAGGGAGGATTTTCCAGTCTTTAATGCTAATCTAGTATCCTGAAGCTCATGCTTGCCACTGAGTTTCTTGGTCACCATTTTCTCCTTCATCTCATCCCCAAAGTAAAGGGCCAGTGCTGGCAATCCTACATTTTCTCCTGGAGCAGGGAGGATGCTTGGCTTCAAACCTGCCAACATTTTGTGGTTGGCCCAGCTCCCCTTAGTGGTGATGCTAACACCCCATTCTCAAAATATCAAAAAGTGCCCCCAGGTGCAACAAGATTAGTTATTTCCACTGTAAAACCCATTATTTTTCATCCAGTCTTTGATGTGTTTCTGGGGAGAGGTGCATGTGATGTACTACGTCTATTTTTCTTTCTGGAATACTTTTAAATACTTTAAACGGCCATTATGTTTCCCCTTAGTCTTTATGACTCTTTCTGAAGGATAGGTAGAAGAAAAGGTCCAGGGATGGCTAAAACCCTTGAATGCAGGAAATCAGAGCCCCCACTGCACTCCATATACTTTACGGCAGGGTCCAAAGGCATAACATTCCTCTAATGTGTCCATCTCATTAACTGTACTACATTTCTGAGGAAAGATAATGGATGCAAACTGAAGGCAGACCCTGTGTTTTTTTCCAGGACAGCAAAGTAGTTCAGTAGTAGGTGCCTTGGGAACTGGAATAGCTTTGAAAGCACTAAATGGTTTGTTTGACAAGAAAAGGAAGGGCAGGGAGAAAGGCAGTAATAAGGAGGAATGTTTTTCATATATTGGGCTGGTGCAGATTTTCTTGCTGAAATGATGTGTAGTAGTTTTGGGAGAAGACAGTAAGGAGTTAGGAGTGCAAAAAAATATGGAAGAAGTGTTTTTAGTGTTTTAAGGGGAAAGCAACATTTTGTTTGGAAGTGTCCTTTGGAAGGAGTGGAACAAACAATGCTATCACAATGAATCTTTCTTTACATTCAGTTGTCACTAGAGATTTGTAACTCTTTTCTTGGTTCATTGTTCCCTGGCCAGTGTGTACTCTGCATTCAGTAGTGCCAGAGTTAAGATGAAGCCTGCCTGCTTCAATAAAGCTGCTTTGTTGTAAAAATGGCAATACTTGTATAGAAATTGGATTGACTCCAACAGAGCTTCCACGATACACTGCGATGCTGTCGTCATGTGATCCCTTTTATTACTTTCCCCCCAAAAGTTCTTTCTCTCCCACCCCACCCACCCCCCGTTTCATTTGGAGGAGAAAAACAAGAACGTTCCTACTGTGGATAACTTATTGTAAGTTTTAAAACTAAGGCTGATGAACATACTTAACAGGATCAGATTAAGTTAATGCTGAGGAAGGTGATGATCAACTGATGTCAACTTAACCAACTTAGATGTCCTGAATTTATGAGTTACTTCAATCATATTACCCATGTGCTCTACCCAGGCCCATGGAACAGAATAAAGAGAGTGAAAGAAGAAGACCTTGCATGGGTGTTTCTGTGTGCAAGGAAAGGAATGTATTTGATTTTTTTTCCAGTGAAGGACACCACACGTTCATAGTTCTTCAATGGAATGAGCCTTTGTGTGGGAAATGACATGCAGCCCTTGTGGGTATCACAGGTCCAACCCCCCCACCCCCACCCTTGTACACATGCTGGAAAGTTGCAATAGGTATGTAGTCCACATGTTCACTGCAACAAATTCTTGGTAGTGCTGGTGTACATATAGCAGTTGTGTTAGCTGCATGAAATATGGATCTGATCATTTAATAACATGTGGATCCTCTACCAAGCACAATATACAATCACTGTGGCTTTTGTAGTAACCTAAAACTGATGGTTTTTAAGATGCAACCAAAGGGAAGGAGCATTACAATGGCTGTTGATGCAGTGTTTTCCTCCTTTCAGTGGGAAATTCCCTTCAGAAGATTACATCAGAGTGCAGCATCCATGTGGACTTTGTCTGGAAGGTCTGTAATCAGGAAGAAATAGCAGTTTAGTCATGTCTGTTGGGGTTTTTTTTCCTGCAAACCAATTTTTAAAATTATTTCTCCACCAAGGGAATTTTATTTATTTATTTATTTGCCCACCATTCCCCCAATGGGGACCGAAAGTAGCTTACATCATTCTCCTCTTCTCCAATATGAAAAACTTTACTTTGTAATCAGCCCAAAGCTCTAAAGAAGCAGGACGATGCTTGAAAAGCTGTTTGTGAAAATACATGTTTCAAAGTTCTCAAAGGTAACCAGCGCAGGGAACCTTAATGAAAATATTGTAATCAGAAGCACCCATTAGGCAGTGATCCCAGGCCTACATGCTGAGCAGGAAGCACCACTGGATTCAGTGGAACTGACTTCAGAGTGTAGGTTTGTGCTGCCAATATTTATTTATTTATTTTATTAGACTTTTAGCCCGCCCGCCCGCCCCTGCACTGCAAGGCTCAGGGCGGGTAACAAGTTAGAAACAATATCATAATTATTAAAACATTTAATAGCAATCAAAAATAAAATCAGATGATGACATAGGCACTAATACAATTTATCCATGTGAGGTTGTGCAAGCTGTGTGTTTGTAAAAAGCTGGAACACAGTGCAGTGAATGGTGGGGAGGGGGGGCTTGCAGAGGCCAAATTAGATGGAAACTACACCGTCTCAGCAGTATACCTGGTGGAGCATTCCTGTTCTACAGGCTCTGGGGAACGGCACCATGTTCTGCAGGGCCTGGATCTCATCTGGAAGAGCGTTCCTCCAGGCAGTAGTGTCCTTGTATACTTTAGTTGGCCTCAAGTCAGTAGAGTTCATCAGTTTACATGCCAGCATAATGTTTCAAGTGGTTTTGCTCTGGTTTAATGAAAGATTTGTTTGCCAGTGTGAACTTGAGAATGGGAAATTGAGTTGTTACTCGTGTTTCATTGTTGGCATATGTATTTGAATATAAAATACTGAAATTCTCAGTAACATATGAGAAGTTTCATGCTGAAAAAGCAGTCATTTTAGAGGTTTGACTAGGATCATTCAGGCACCCTGATTTACTTGTAATGTTCTGTTATCAGAAAGGGACTACTGAAAATAGCCTAACTTTTAATGGGAATAGTATAATGTCAGGTTGTGACTAATTACTGCTTGCTGATTTTTAAAAAAAAGAAATTGGGCAATCGGATTGAATTTACTCTGGAAAGGGAAGCTGAAAAAACAACATGTGTGTTTGGTTCAGAAACTCGTATTGCAAGTGGTCCATATGCTGGTTTCTATTTCCATGTTGCTAGACTGCAAACACATGGCTGCACATTTGCAGTTTTGAATTATGGCCTTTTGCATTCAAGCAACTGAGAATATTTAAAGCCTTTTTCAACTGGATTTGCTGTTTGTTTTAATGCAACTCTTGCATAGCTGTAGAAGTTAACAACTGTTCTCATCAAGGTTTGCACTTATGAGTCAATAGAATAAGAATATTAAGTCTACAGTATTAGGAAATACTTGAGCTATGTCATTATTCTTCATTGCATGAAAGGAAAGGATGGTGGCATATTCAAGGTATTTTCTGTTTTGAGAATCAGAATAAGCTGTGGTCTTACTAAAAATTCTGTCTATATGGGTACATGTGTATAATTTCAGCAAGACCATAGAATCTGGCCCAACAAATGATGGGAAAGAGACTAGTATTGAGGAATACAGTAGCAGCCAGTGGTCACTCAGTCTTTTTACTCTGCAAAGGAATGCCTTCTCATTCCTGAACTTGGTTGAATTGTGTGGAATGCTGTAAGGCTGTTGCACTGTACACTGTCTGACAGCCCTGAGCTACACTAGATGGGATTCTGGCACAACTTTTAGATGTGTAGATTCAGCAGTCTGCTAAAGTGCAAGGCATCTGATCATGTATCAAGACTAGAAGGAAGGAGATTTTCTGAATTAGCCCTGGTGTTCCTCTTCATACCTCTTCCTCTTCTTATTAGATGATGGCTGCTATGGGAGGTGTCACTTGGAAGCATTTCACTGTATCACCAAACTTGATTTTAGAAGTGTGGGCAGAGAAAGGTCCAGGAATATCCACCTCACCTCAGAGATGATCCACGCTATGAAGAGGCTTCTGCTTTCCAGTTCCAGTTGTTCTGGGAGAACAGGAGCAAAGCATCTCCTGTGTGTGCATCTCTGCACTGCAGCCCTGGTACAGGACAAATGATATACAACAGATGTGCATGGAGGGTTACAGATAGGTGTCTCCGCTGTCTGCTTTCTTAATAGGGTTGCCAGGTCTTACCCTGATCCCGGTGGGGGGCTCCAGCCCAGCTCCTGAAGTCTTCTGGTGCATGCGCTCTGTGCACAAAATCCTTTTGTTGTTCTTCTGTATATTTCATAGACAGAATGGGATTCCAGTGGGAATTGCAAGCCCAAGATAAAACACTTCAGTGATCTAATTCTGTAAGTAGATGTCTTCAGTATTAAAGATTCTTCATTGTTACTGCAATTAAATGAGCATATTTGATAAAAGTAAATGTTAGAGGTTTATCTTGTTCAGGAAAGAGAATGTATGCTCCTTCTGCTCAAGTATATTAGGAATCTCATGAGCTGAGGATGAGAAGCTGATGTACCTAAGTTGATTGGCTGTTGTCTTAATAAATCTATAGTTGCCGCTGTATTTAGATAAAGAAATAGCCTGGCCATGGTGACGTTGAACCACTTAGAAAATGATATCTGTATGTAGGCTGTAACTCGCCAAACCACCTTTCAGAAAAAAGATTCCTATTCTGGAATAGAAATTGTCCATAATTATCTGATGGTGGCAAAGAAACTCCGTGGTAAATCCCATAACAGGGGATTTGGTCAGAACTCACAGAACTATGTATGAAAAGAGGTAGTCTTATCTCCTCAGGTAAAGAAATTTATGACAACTATCACACTGAATTGTATTTTGAGAACACATGCCGCGAATGAAATGACCACACGGCAATTGGCAGTGGTCTTTGGATTCAAACACTGAGTAAATATATAAGATGGTACTTGCTCTAAGGAGACAGGAGTTTAACAAGTATGCTGTTCAAATGGAGATTGTATGTTGTCATCCAAGCTTGAAAATGGACCGCAGACAAAGAAAGGGTTTCTTGCAGTGCAGCTCTTTCACATTACGATTAGAGATGAGCAATATAAAAAGAATAGTGTCTGTTGAAGTAGTTCTTGCAGGAAACTGGATGCCAAATTCATAATGGTTATGGGCACTTAGGGCAAAATGTTCAGCCATCATACCAGTTCCAAGAAGCGGAAGGGAGAAGCATTAAAACAAGTGTATCTCTGTTAATCTGTCTGAATGCTTTTGAGATGGTTTGGACAAATGATTCCTTCCAGGCATATGGTGTAACTATCTTCATTCAGGACCTTTGTGTGGTGAAAGATTTACCTTTAGCTATTTTTAGTGTACTGAGTACTCTTGGCTTGAGGGGGAGCTACATGGAGAAGGTCATTCAGGAGAATGCCTTTGCATTATTTTATGAGATTTCTGGAGGCAAAGTAATTTTTTCTTCTTCAAGAGAACATTAATGCTGCTGATAATGTAGTGATCACATTTGCAGAAATAACACAAACCATACCGAGTATGACAGATCTCCAAGAATTACTCAGCAGGGCTTTTCAGATCAGTGCGTGCAAGTATCCTGGGTGCCACCACAGTGTGTGGGAAATGCTGTTTTCTCAAGATTTCTCTGACTTGGTGTAGTTGGGGAATATTGGATGAAGTCAGGGAGTTGAAAGGTTTTGACAATCCTATTTCACATACCAAAATTCTACCGTATATTCTCTAACACAATTTAACACTGGCTAAAAGTATTCAGAGAGAATGCCAGAGCAGAATTACACTCAGTTTGTGGAAACATCATGAAGGTGTTACTAGACATCCTGTATTTCTTTTCATAATGTGATTGTTATCTGTGGTTGCACTCGTGATTGGGAGCTTGACACATCCATGCCTAGCAGTAGGGCAGCAAAATGTGGCCACCCACAGAAAAAGGCATTTCTGCTTGCTTGGCAGATTCCTCAGGTGTGCAGAACTATATACAGTCCTATTTAAAAAAGAAGGAAATCAAAGGAACAAAAATAATGGCTCAGAGTCTTCCAGGAACCACAGAATGTCAAAGGCACTTGACTGTCAACTGTTTTTTTTAGAAAAGGAAAACAAGCAACATAAGTTGTTCTGCTCAGGACCTAAAAGTTTGTCATAGCCTGAAAGACGAGATTAAGGCAGAAGGAAGGATGCCATAAGGACGCATCCCCTTCCTTTAATGCCCTTTGCTCTACCCGTCCTGGATGCAATATGTTCTTAAAGACCCTGACCACTTTGAATCTAAAAGGCAACCTATGAGATGGATTAATTAGGGTCTGAGGAAAAGATTGTCCTCTGTCATAATTAATTGCCTCCCCCCCCCCCCCCCCCGAAGCAGGAATGGACTGGGAAGTGAAAACGGCCTTGGAGCAAGTCAAGCTAAGGGGCCTTGCTCTGCCATAAGCCAATGCTGCAGGGCCACTCAGCTTAGTCGGGCTGACAGTGGGCATTAGCTCACCCAGTGCCTCATCCCCCAAACTGGAAGCAGTGCTGGAAGAGACAGTTGGTGAGTTGACACAAATAGCCATGGCTGGTGAGATAACTGGGCCCCTGAGGCTTAGTGTCCATGGCTGGCACCCCCACCACTGCAGTTACTGCCACAAATGGAGCAGCCTTCAGACCATGCCTGGGGATCCAGCGTAGAATGCCCAGGAGCCCAGCACAACAACAGCAGAGGAACTGCGGCCCAGCCCACTATGTTTCTTGGACCAGACAGATAAGCTGGGGAAGGCAGTGGCAAGCTGGCAAGAGCCACAGGAGGGAGCAGAGAGGTGGCCAGTTGGGAAGGCCTTGGCAAGGATGGTGGAGCAGCAAACAGGGCCCCTGCCAGGCATCCAGCCCAGGGAGCTGGCAACAGCCCTGCAGCTCATCACGTTTTGCTCCGGGGGGGGGGGCAATGTTTTGCTAGTGGAGCCTGCCATTGAACGTCTGTGCAGAGCTGCCATGTCACACTCATACTTCTAAATAATAACTAATAAATAACTAATAAATACAAGTGGTTTATTGCACAAAAATGTTTCAGGTTTATTATTATACCCAATGCAAAGCACATGAATAAGCACACACCAATTGATCTACATTCCTTTACCCGTAACACTTTAATGCCTAAACTTTAATGGTTTAATTTACCAAGAATGAAATATGCAAGAGTCATATATGTCTTAAAAATGGCTAGAGTGATACAGTTTTAAAAAATGTATATTGAATACAGAAGTATAAGGAAGGGAGATTCAGTAGAAATACACCCCCCCTCCACCCTCATTCTCACAGAAACCAAAGTGCTTAGCGCCGTTAGCTTTCCAGTTCCAGCTGGAGATGCCCAGAATGGAAACCAAAACCAGGTCAGGAACAAGAACTAGGCCAGGCAATACACTAGGCCTAGAGAAGGCCTAGCTTAGGGCAGGCAGCAACCAGCAGGCCTCACCACCAGACCAGTCACATAAACTACTCATCCTAGATCCTTATGTAGGCCATTAAGCTATCCCACCACTAGGCCAGGAGAAGGCCTGGAGAAGGAGGCCTAGCCCAAGGCAGCAGTTGCCAGGACTTACCAGCAGCAGAAGACCAGCCCTCCCCCACAGACACCCACCCCAACAGTAAAATAAAAAAACAGTAAGATCAGAAAATGTGCCAACTTGGTGCCAGCAGCCAGAAACAAGAATCAGGCCAGACAATAGCAAGCCCCCCCCCCCCCCCCCAAGCCCAAAGAACTATAGCAACTTCCACCACCACCACAAAAACAACTTTAAACTTCCCCTCCCACAAGCCGCTCTCGCCCTCTAACCTGGAGTCCTGCATGCTGGAGAGAGGGGAGTGGTGGAAATGCAGCACAGGCGCTGCAGGCCCAGCCCCACTGGAAGATGACTGGATGGAGCAGCGGGCCAGGGAGCGCACAACAACCCCAGCGACCACAGAGTAAGGAAGGCAACAAGGTGGAAGCCGGTCTGCCGGTCTGGGGATGACAACGTTGGAGGAGGACTGGATGATGGAGGAGGGGAACATACTAGCAGCCAGAAGGAGGAGAGGTGCGCTGGCCAGGTGACTCGAGGTTCTATCAGGCAGGCACAGTTTGCAGTCAGTGCTTGTGCATGCTGCTGCAGCTGCTCCCAGAGCGGTCATGTCATGAACAGTCAACTTGGAGGAGAAGGAAATTTGTATGGTGCGGCAGCTTCACTTACCTTCAGCATTCTGTAGAGCCTGTCCAGCATTCAAACTCCCCAATCGAGGGCCACCTGGTCAGCTGTGGGTGTGCAGAATGCACATGGGGCACTCTGTTCATGGACTGCCCTGCCCGGCCAGTGAAGAGTCATTACCCGCCTTGGCCCTGTCCCCACCTGCAGCCTGGCGCCCGCCACCCTTCCCCTCCCTTTGCTGTGCTGATTTGGAGGCTTCTGGGGCATGCGTGCTCTGAGAGCCTGCCTGTGCCCTCAGTCTGCTGTGCTCTGCAGAGTTCCGAGGGCCGGGCTTGATTGCTGGCCCCGGCCCACTGTTCAAAGAGTCTCCCACCTGCTGGTGCCTGCCACCCTCCCTCGCACTGCCACGCTGCTTTGGAGGCTGCTCGGGGGTCGGGATGGAACATGCTCCAGGGGAGAGCCCGCTGGCTGCTATCAGTGTGCCGCAAGTGCTGCTAGGGCAATCAGGGGGAGGGGGAGCCAAGGCTTGGGGAGAGGGCCCGTGAAAATTGCTAGGGGGCAGGGCCCTATGAACCCTGCTGTAGCTACGGCCCTGGCTAGCAACCAGCCAGCAGCACACCCCAGCAGCCCCCAAAAGCAGCAAGGGAGGCACAGCCAATATCGGCTCATTGGTCAGCGAGCACCTCACAGGTCTTTGGGTCCCTCCCAGACAGCCCCATCAGAAGGGCAGGGGAGGACACTGGCTATGGCAGCCTCCTTAGGCCCACATGGGTGAAGGAGACAGCCCTTTTGAGAGAGCCAGGAGAAAGGGAGAGCGTTTGGTGTAGTGGTTAAGTGCGCGGACTCTAATCTGGGAGAACTGGGTTTGATTCCCCACTCCTTCACTTGCAGCTGCTGGATGATCTTGGGCAAGCCATAGTTCTGTCAGAGCTGTTCTTGAAAGAGCAGTTCTCAGAGCTCTCTCAGCCCCACCTACCTCACAGAGTGTCTGTTGTGGGGAGGGGAAGGGAAAGGAGTTTGTAAGCTGTTCCGAGTCTCTGAGTGAAGGGTGGGGCATAAATCCAATGTCTGTCTTCTTCTGGGAACCTCATCAGAAAGCTGAGGGGTGGGGGACATGCCGGAAAAGCAGTGCCTCCATTACTAAATTGGGAGATAGGTTTAATGGCTTTGTAGGGTAAATTTCTTCTCTACACCTCTAGTAAAAGATCTTTCTTTTTGTTTGAAGTGTTTGCCAATGCCTCAGTTCTGGGCTGGATTGACCCACATTTGACTTGCTTTGGGTAATTACTGGGCTTCTGTACCAAACTGCTTTACTAGATTTTATTGTATCTTGTAACAGAGGTGGCCAGTTTCACAGTTCCCTGGAGTCCACCCTATACTCCATACAGGGATTGGAGAACTGCATATTTTGCCACCCAGCCGAACCTGCCCATTGGTGGCCATGCTCTATAATAGGGCCAGTACTATCTAGCAGGAAGGGTTTCTTAGGTATAGAGTGCATGCACACAGGCATAACTAGAGTGTTTACATGTAAACTCAAAGAGACGTAACACTGAAGTGTGTAATAACTTTCTCTCTCATCTATTGGAAGCAAATTTCCTCTCTTCACCAGAGGCAGTGTCTGGTTACAGAATAAACTACTTCTGGAAATAAGAAGTGAAGTCTGGTTTGGTCATTCAGTTCACCTGTCTTCAGCTGATTGAAGACAAGGTTTTCAAGACCCTGAAAGTAAAGTACACAGAGTTGCAGATACATGGAAAACAAGAGATGGTTAGATAACAGCAGGGGTCCTTTTGTAGAAAAAGAGGTGCAGGAGCTCATTAGCATAACTCATTAGCATACCTCATTAGCATATGCCACATCCCCTGATATCACCAGAAGTGTGTCAGAAAGGGAATGTCAGTTTCAGCCCCATTATATCCTATGGGCCATTGAAATCAATGGCAAAAACTCATAGGGTATATGAGGGGCTGGAGGAAAGGGGGTTTGAGGGAGAGGCTCCAAACTTGCAGGGTAGCTGCTGGGGCCTCTCCTCGAAATACCCACTAAGTTTCAAGAAGATTGGACCACGGGGTCCAATTCTATGTGCCCCCAAACAGATTGTCCCATCCCCTCCATTGTTCTCTATGGAGGGAAAAAATGTTAACTTTTTTCCTACCATAGAGAACAATGGAGGGAATGGGGGCAACCTATTTGGGGGCCTGTAGAATTGGACCCCCTGGTCCAATCTTCTTGAAACTTGGTGGGCATTTCAAGGAGAGGCCCCAGCAGCTACCCTGCAAGTTTGGAGCCTCTCCCTCAAACCCCCTCCCCTCCAGTGGCTTTTAAAGTTGCCACCAAATTTCGGCGGCAATTCGGTGGCGAGCTGAATCAGATTAGAGAATCTGATTCAGCCCGTGGCTTCCCTAGTGGCCACTCCTGAGCTGGCGGAGCTTTGCTCCGCCTCGCTCCGGCCCCAACAGACCCCTGGATAACAGCAATGTGATACTTAGTCTACCAAAGGTGTCTCAAGACATCCTGCTGCCTGAGGGAGGGAGGGAGGGGAAAAAACCCAAATAGCAAGCCCCACTGTGTTGGTAAAAATATAATAATAAATTAAATTAAGAATTTGTAAAACAGATTACTTGGAAAAAAAGTATAGTTTTCCCTGAACATATGGGTCAAGTGTCCACTGCCTACAGGGGCTGTTGGGGCTGTGTGTTCACACTGATGATGATGCATAGTCCCCCCCCCCCCAAGTCATGTTTAAAGAAAACACTATATACAAAGTGGCTCCTAGTCTGAGCCCTTTGCTTGATTCTTAGGACCAAACACATAACCTTTGCCTATACAGATGAACCTTTATACAGGTGGTTCCTGTCCTAAATAGAAGGGCAATTCTCTGTACAAAACCTGCATGCTTGGAGGTTAAAAGATGGGAGGTCTATCCCGTTTCCTGAATTTCATCTGTTTAACATGAAGACAACTCATGTTACCATCTATTTTAAAATATTGCAATAAACATCATAGAGATAGGGAAGTCCCACAATTTTAATAAAAGATTGTACTGACCACTGCTGTTTGTAGACAAAAAGAAAATCAAGGATTTAAAATGAACTGCTAGCACTTAGCTAATGTGACAGAGGCCAGGGTTGGAGCCTTCAGAGGACTGTGAGGAGGAGGTGCTATGCCTTAACTAATGTTAGGGCAGACATTCACAGCCAATATGGGGGGGGGGAACTGGTTTGGAGTCCCCTCAAGTGTTCCTCTTTTGCACCACACCTTCACAGCCCCGACTGGCTGTAGGTTTTGCACTGTTTTCTCTTTCAGGCCTGCCAGGTCTCTTTTTCCCCAGGAGCATGTGACTTTGTAGCCTGAAGAGTACTGGAGTTGGGAGACCAGTGGAAGTGATTTCATAGCAAGCTCTTTATTTGGTGGTCAGATGAGGCATGTTGACCCGGGCTCAGGGGCCCTTTTTTATGCCGGTCGGAGCCACACCTCCGACCTCGCCCAAATGTCCCTATAGGACCTTATGATTACAGTTACATGTCATAGGTCCCCTTGGGGATCCTAGGCACTAGATTGGTGGCAAGTTACAATCTGGCCAGCTATTGTTCTTTCTGACCCAAGCTCAGGTAGCTGGCCTGGCCATGTGTGTTTGGCCATGTGGCGGTCACCATTACACGGAGCACATGGCAATCGCCATTACATACATTACACCCCTCCCCACATAGTTCGGAACAACCCTAGCAGACATAGTCCTTTGGATGTGTGGGCCATCTCTGTTCCCTGTCGGAGCGCCTTGGGACAGACTCTTGTGCTGGAGCCAGGGTCTCAGTAGGCATGAAGGGAGCAGGTGCTGGGGTGTCCATGTTGGAATGTGGCGTTGAGGAGTTGTGCTTGGGAGATGCATCCAGTTGGGCCTGCTGATGGAGGGATGCGGGAGGCGCGGTCTCGATGCCCTGATCCTCGTCCTCATAGAGGCCTGGGTTGGGAGCGTCATCTTCGTTGACACCTGCGGTGGAGCTGATCCACATGTCGCCGCTAGATCTGTCCGTCCTCACTGGTGACTTCATATGAGAGAGGTCTGATGACGCGGATGATTCTTCCTGGCAGCCGAGCGGGGCCCTGTGCGTAGTTGTGCACATACATGGGATCCTTGGGGAAGAATCCTCGCAGGGCCTGGGGGACATTGGGCTCCTTGTTGAGCATGGGTGCCCAGTCTGGATGGAGTCAGTTGAGCAGGGTTGTGAGACATCGGCCCATGAGTAGCTTGGCTGGGCTGCGTCCCATTGAGGAATGTGGAGTTGTACGCTGGCCGAAGAGGAAGGCCGTCAGCTTGAACTCCCAGTCCCCTTGGTCCATGCGCTGCAGAGCTTCCTTGGTTGTGCGGACCATGCATTCCGCTTGGCTGTTGGTTGTCAGGGGGAATGGGGCGGACCTCACGTGCCGGATTCCGTGTCGTTCACAAAGTGCTGGAACTCTACGGAGGTAAATGCTGTGCCGTTGTCGGACACCAGCATATCAGGGAGGCTGTGCATACAAAAGATACACCACATGGCCTGTATGGCGGCCTCTGAGGAGGTGGTCTTTACTGGGACCACCTCCAACCACTTACTGTAGCTGCCAACCAAGAGAAAGAACAGCTGACCCTGGACCGGTCCTGCGAAATCCAGGTGGAGCCGGGACCATGGCTTCTGCACTGACTCTCAGGGACATACTGCAGCGTGGGGCAGATCTGGACAGGACTCCAGACATTTCTTGCACCTGCAGACTTGGTCCTCGATGTCCTTGTCCAGCCCGGGCCACCACACGTAGCTGCGGGCCAGGGCCTTCATCCAAACGATGCCCGGATGATGCTCGTGCTGGGCCGTGAGCACTTGTTTGCGGAGTGGGTCGGGGATCACCACTCACAAGCCCCAGAGCAGACACCCCATGTGGGTGGAGAACTCATTGCGCCAGGTGGAATATGCGGCAAACCCTGGGCCCGGGCTGTTAGGCCACCCCTTCCCCGCCCAGTCCAAGATCCGGGAAAGGGTGCGATCCTGGGTGGTACGCCGGGAGATGTCCGCTACCTGAACGGTCCTCCAGGAGCGCGATGTGGTATGCGGGAGCAGGATCTGAGTTGCAGGACGGTAGTGGCAGGCAGCTAAGGGCGTCCGCATGACCCATGGACTTGCCAAGGCAGTGAACCAGCGAGTACTGGTATCCGGTGAAAAAGATGGACCACCGCAGAACCCATGGGGAGAGCATCTGCAGCGTCTGACGGTCCAGAGCAAGGAGGCCCAGGAGCGGCTTGTGGTCCGTGATGACTGTAAAAGCCCTCCCGTAGAGGAATTCATGGAATTTCTTGATGCCAGCCTTGATAGCCAGCGCCTCCTTGTCCATTTGCGCATAATTGTGCTCAGCTGGGGACAGGGTCCGGGAATAGTAAGTGACCGGGACCTCCAGGCTGTCGGGCAGGCAATGGCCTAGGACCGCTCCCACCCCATATGGTGATGTGTCGCATGCCAGCACCACCGGCAGGGTTTTGTTAAGGTGGGCGAGAACCGTGTTGGAGACCAGTAAGTCCTTCGTGGCACGAAAAGCTGCTGCGTGGCGGGGGCCCCAAGTCCATTTAGCAGTTTTGTCCAAGAGCTGGTGGTGCGGCTCAGCTACCGCCGCCTTATGGGGGAGGAAGGCGTGGTAGAAATTTAATAGTCCAAGGAAGGATTGGAGCTCCGCCTTCGACTTGAGAATCAGGGCATCTGTGACGGCCTTTACCTTATCCGGCATGGGCTAAATGCAGTCCGCGTCCATGGTGAAGCCCAGGAACTCCACGGATGGCACACCGAGAAGACACTTCTCCTTCTTCACCTTCAGGCCTGTGTCTTGGAAGCGCTGATGGGTAGCCTGGAGGCAGGTGAAGAAGGTCGGGATGTCCGGGGCCGCTATCAGGACATCGTCGAAAAAGGGCTGGACTCCTGGTAAGCCTTTTAAGAGATGGTCCATCAGCTTCTGAAATAAACCTGGGGCTACGCTGACCCCAACCTGGAGGCGCTTTACTTTGAACGCCCCCTTGTGAGTCACAATTGTCTGAGCCTCGGCTGTGGCATTGTCCACGGGCAGCTGCTGGTAGGTCTGCACCAGGTCCAGCTTGCCAAAGACTTTCGCGCCCGCCAGGGTAGCCAGTATGTGGCTAATGACAGGAACGGGATAGGTGTGTGCCTGAAGTGCAGTGTTTAGTGTGCACTTGTAATCTGCACAGATGCAGATGTCCCCGTTGGACTTCAGGGGAGTCACAACGGGGTTTTCTAGCGGGCGTGGGACATGGGTTCTAAAAGCCCTTGGGCCATGAGCCAGTCCAGCTCCTGTTCGATCTTGGGCTGAACAGCAAGTGGAAGCCGGCGGGCCAGAATGCGGACTGGCTGGACAGTGGGGTCAAGGTCCAGGGACACCGGGGGATCGGTGTAGGAGCCTAGCGCTTCATCAAAAACTGCCAGAAACTCTGCACAGACCACCTCAAAGTTCGTAGCCTGGAGGCTGTTGACTCCCGTCACTCCTAGACCCAAGGGCTGGAACCATAAGAGCCCCAGGAGACTGGTGAGGTTGCCCACCACCACCAGGAGGTCCAGTTTGCCACAAAAGTCCTTGAACTGGACCTTGAACTTGCCCAACCCTCGAATTGTGATGGGATTTTTCTGGAAATCCCAAAGCCTTAGTCCCAGAGGCTTCCGCAAGCGTCCCCCCCTGAGGGCAGAGTTTCCGGAGTGTGGCCTCTGAAATAATGGAATAGGATGACCCAGTGGCCAGTTTCATCGTGCAAGGGGAGCCCTCTATGAGGACGGGGACAGAGATTTTGTTGGGGGCATCCCGGGGTAAGCTCAGTACCTGGTGGCGGAGTGATGAGGTCGAGTGAAGCTTAGCTGATCCCTGGTGAGCGGCTTGTGAGTGGTGTTCAGTCCTGGAATGGCAGACCCTTGCGATATGGCCAGACTTGCCACAGACCCAGCAAGTGGCGTCGCGGAAGCAGCAAGTTCGGCGGTTGTGGATGTCTCCACAGCTGGCGCATGGTGTCGCAGAACTGGAATGAGGTGTGGTGGGAACTGCAGGGCCCAACGACTTGGAGCTGGGACCAGCTGGGATGTGATGCGCAGTGTTGTGGGGGTGACGGTGAAGTTGCTGAACTTCGTCCTCATTGGAAGCTTCGGAAGCTGATGAGAAGGTGTGGTGGTGGCAGAGCCTTGGTGCTCCTCCTGAGCCATCTCATAGGCACAGGCCGCCTGGAAGACCTTCTCCAGAGTGGGGTCCAAGAGGGCGATCAGCTTTCACCGAAGCTTATTCTCTCGAACCCCACAGATGAATCGCATCAAGAGTGTGTCCTCGACAGATGGGAACTCGCAGCCAACCACCAGCCTCCGGAGGTCAGCCATGAATGCGGCTATGGTCTCCCCTGCTGCTTGGGTGCGGGGGTTGAATTTGACCCTCATAGCTAGCATGGAGGGTTTGGGCAAGAAGTAGCCCTCCAGCGCCTTTAGGAGTTCCCTCGAAGGACACCTCCGTTAGTCCAAGGGGAGACCAGGTTCTGAGCAATTTGGAGCGTGGTGACACCTCATGTGCTCAGGAGCCATGCTCGCTTCTTACCCTGGTCAGTGACTCCGTGTACTTCCAGCAGGAACCTGAGCTGGCTGACCCAAGCGTCCCACTGCTCAGGTTTGGAAGGATCGAAGATCGCAATCTGTCCCGGAACGTCGGCCATTGCTTCAGCAGCGGAGCAGGGAGCGGTGTCCTCAGGGGTGGATAGCAGAGTTGCAGGGCGCTGGAGCCTTGCGGTGCTGGTTGCCGGCGGATCGATGCTCGGTACAGTGCTGCTCAGTTCGGCCAGGGAGTCGCTCATTCGGATCCCACCTTTGTCGCCAGCAAAAAGTACCAGAGTCGGGAGACCAATGGAAGCGATTTCATAGCAAGCTCTTTATTTGGTGGTCAGATGAGGCATGTTGACCCAGGCTCAGGAGCCCTTTTTTATGCCGGTCAGAGTCACATCTCTGACCTCGACCAAATGTCCCTATAGGACCTTATGATTACAGTTACATGTCATAGGTCCCCTTGGGGATCCTAGGCACTAAATTGGTGGCAAGTTACAATCCGGCCAGCTATTATTCTTCCTGACCCAAGCTCAGATAGCTGGCCTGGCCATGTGTGTTTGGCCATGTGGCGGTCACCATTACATGGAGCACATGGTGATCGCCATTACATACATTACATAGCTCTTGCTGTGTAGTGCTGTCACTGAGAGTAAACAACATTAATTCAGAGTGAAGTCCCAGCTCTTTTTTCCAAAGGTTTCTAAAGCCCCCCCCCCAGTGATTTTTCTGCAGATTCACAGGTGAAAGAAAGTGTTCACTGGACACTTGTGAAGCTGCACTCTCTCAGTGAGAAAGGTGAACTATAAATAAATGAAGTAATACACATCCAAGCATATGCACCTTCCTGGACTATTGTCTAGGATTTTTGGACTGTTGTGTTGGTCCACTAGCAGTGGTGTGAGCCCCTTCACAGTCCTGAGTGGTGTTGCTTCTGCAAAAGGAGTGATGATTTTTTACATTCCCGTTTGTCTCAACCATAACCTTAAACAAAGTCTGATAGGAAGCCCTGTTCTCCGGTGCCCGTAACAGCATTGCTCAAGTTCATTCTGCATGGTGTTCGTTTAAATGAGCATCCCAAGCAGCACTTACTGCACCTAACCTGGCTGGGCCACCATGGCCCTGCAATATCTGGAATGCTGTCCAAGGTCAAAGGTGCAGGCCAGGTATAGCTGTAAAATTTCCAGTTGCTCATTCCTAGCATGAGCTATGGGACTGAACTGCACAACTCCTTTCCTCTCAGTGAAAACAGAGGCAGTGGAGGAAGGAGTCCTCTCCTCCAAGGATTCCTTCCTCTGAAGCAAGACTGTTCACTGAACTAAAATGAATTATAGGTGTTTTCTAACCCAAGTGTACTTTGCTACCTATGTGGATTGTGTTTTCCTCTACTTAAATCTAGGGATGGGTTCCCCCACTGCAGTCATCTAAACTTCCCTATAGGTTTTTGGTTTTTGGTTTTTTTTAAGAAGAAGCACTCTTAACTTTCCTGTCAGCATTTCTTAGATATATGATCTGAGGTAGTAGTTCTAAACTGCACCCACACAGCATGGCATATTGTTCTATCATTATGTATGCATGTACTGTCAAGTTACAACTTACTTATGGCAACCCCAGCAAGGGGCTTTCAGAGCAAGTGAGAAGCAGAGGTGGTTTGTCATTGCCTTTCCCTGCAAAGCTTTCCTTGGCAGTCTCCTTTCCAAGTAGCTCCTTTCCCTGCTTAGCTTCTGAGATCTGACAAGGTCAGGCTATACCATGAGGACTTCTCTCCCTGTGCTATCGTTGCTCTCTGGCAATCATTCACAACTGGATTTTTATGTGCAAACACATGATTTTTGTTGTGCAACAATAGTACAAAATTTAACAATGTATGGATGCAGCCCTAGATGTGTTAAAATTTGCTTTAGGTGATATTTTTGTAGCAACTGCAGTTTGCCAGTGTAATTCTAAACAAAGTTACACCCTTGTAAGTCCATTGACCTTAATGGATTTAGAAAGGTCTAACTTTGTTTAAAATTCCACCAGACCATCTCTGTATTGGAAAGATTTCTAAAGAGATACAGAAGAGCCTCCGTGTAGTCTGGTGATACAACTACTACGCAACAAATTTCAAGTCTAGTAGCCATGTTAGTCTCTAATAGTAGAACAAAATTCCAGTAGCCCCTTAGACACCAACAAAACTTTCAGGGTGTGAGCTTTCATGTGTCAAAGCGCCCTTTGTCAAAGCTTACAGGAAAATTTTGTTGGTCTGTAAGGTGCTACAAGAGGAGGAGGAGGAGGAGGAGTTGGTTTTGTACCCCACCCTTCACGACCTGAAGAAGTCTCAGAGTGGCTTATAATCACCTTCCCTTCCTCTCCCCACAACAGATACCCTGTGAGGTAGGTGGGGCTAAGATAGTGAGACAACTGTGACTGACCCAAGGTCACCCAGCTGGCTTTATGTGGAGGAGTGGGAAATCAAACTCGGTTCTCTAGAATAGAGTCCACCGCTCTTAACCACTACACCAAACTAGAATTTTGTTCTGCCACGAAAGACTAGCATGGTTACCCACCTGAAACTACTACATAGTAACTCTTGCAATTAGTTAAATCACTGGTACCTAAATTGGGCAATACCACCCCCTGGGGGGTGCTGGAATGATCCAGGTGGGCGGTAGGAGCCTTGGGTGTAATTGGGGGGCTTTGAATAAAAATAAAGGGGCGATGGAAGCATAAAGAAAGAAGAGTCTAGAACCTATCTAAAGCAGCTTTTTCCTGCCTTTTCCTGGTCTTCCCTGGGATCAGGGAGGGAGGGGGAGGTGAAGAGGGGTCCCCACAGCCAATCATAGCCATGCACTTGCAAACTGCAAATGCATGTGCACCCTTGCAAGGCTGGTGTTGCTGCTGGACTCTTGTGTGGTTGCTGCTGCTGGCTTCTGGCTTCAGGTCTTCGGCTGCTGCTGTTGCTGCTGCTCTGTGCCTGCCTTGGCCTGGCTGACTGTGTGTATCATGGTGGACTCTACCTGCATCTTTTTGTCCACTTCATGAAGGTAGATTTCCAGGGGGGTGCTGAGTTTGTTTTTTTCCTGAAAAGGGGGCGGTAGGTCAAATAAGTTTGGGAACCTCTGAGTTAAATGAAGTCTCCTTGTTTAAAACACAGACCTGGATATCCATGTGCCACTTTATGATGCAAGTGATATTTAACATCCTCTGGCTCAGCCTCCATTTATCTGTGCGTTGAATGGAAGAACACGTATCAGATAATTTTGTTCCATTGACAAATGGTTGACTACTGAACACAGTGACTTAGCAGCGACCCATTTGGACTCCTGCTGCTTGCAAGTGCCGTTGAATAGGGAATTGTGACATAAATTTTGGCTTCACTTTTATGTAGAGGATTGATGAGTCTCATTTCTTGAATGTTAATCAGCCCATTTGTGTTCAGGTATTAAGTTATTTCTTACATAACTGTCATTTAATACAGATTGAATTCATTTGACCTTTGCCCGTCCCACTTCACTTCTGTCACAGTTTTACTACAGCACCTCATGCAGCTCTTTTCCACTGAGAGGTTAATACCTCTTGATTATGGCTAAAGGCAAAAACGTACAGAAGTGTATGTTGCACAGTTGCCTTATCTGCAGTCATGAGAGTGTGATTAATGGCTTTAAGAATTTTAATTTTGTGTGGTTAACCGTTACAGCTCTCTTTTCCTAAGGTTGCGAAACCTGACAAATGACTTCTACACACCTGTGGAGGCTGGAAGTGGCTCCTGGTCTTGAAACAGTCCAGAATGTTCTAGTCAACCTCAGGGTGCTGCACTCGGATCCAAGTAGAACCATGGTTTAGCTTGCCAAGCTAAGTCCTCCCTGCACAGAATATTTACAGGGCCACACCTGCAAGACCTGAATGTCATTTTGCAAGCAATGTGGCTGTCATGGTACAGAAAGTTCCTTTAGTTTTTTAAATGCAGATGCAATTACAACTTAACCATGGTTAAATGAAATCGTTGTTTATAAACTCATTTCAAAACATAATTTCACATTCTGGTTACAGCTGATCCATAAACATGGTTTAGGTAATCCTGTACAATGCTTTGCCACAGGTAAGACAACTAAATCATGGGCTGTGTCCACATGGGGCTTAAAGGGGAATATCCATGTGACATCATACACACTTTCAGTACAACTCGGGGCATTCCAGGCGCTTTCCCCTTTAATCCACAGCAAAACAAAACCTGGGTTGAGCCTCTGTCTAGACCAGGGGTCCTCAAACTACAGCCCGCGGGCCACATGCGGCCTGCTGAGGGCATTTTTCTGGCCCACCGGGTGTGCCGCTGCCTGTCCTCCAATTCCCAGCAGCACACAAAGCAGCGGAAAAATTGCAGCCGACTCGTCCCGGGCCACATGACAAAGCCCCGCCCCCCTGCTTCCAGTCAGCCAGGAGGAGGCAAAAGGAAGACTGGAAGAGGGTAAGGGTGGGGTGGCAGGCGCTCCGGCTGGCCCCAAGTCTCCTAGCTGGCTGAGAGGCCTCTCAGCTGGCTAGGAGACCTGCACCAGTCCCAAGAGCCGGGCGGGGGTCTTTTTCGAGGCTATTTGTGCTGCTGGGAATCGGAGGGGGAGAGAGAGAGAGAGGTTTTTCTTTCCCATCATGATGCCTGCAGTAGTGGAGTTTCAGGGAGAAGCAGCTGGGGGCCTGCTGCCTTAAAAAGTTTGTGAGGATGCTGAGTTCTTTGTTTCTTCAGAGAGGGAAAGAAAACAGCCCCGTCAAGTGTGCCTTTTTGCGCACCTCCAGCCCCCCGTGCGCCTTCCCTACCCGCAAAATAACCAAAGAAAAAGCCCATCTTTTGGATCCCGTTTGTGTGTGTGTGTGCGTGCGTGCCTGCGTGTGTGCGCTTTCCCTTGCCTTGCTTTTCTCCGGTCGTCTTCACCCGGCCCCCTGGAGAGGAAGAGCCGCGCCGTGCAAGATGTGAGGCTTTTTGTGCTGCTGGGAATCGGAGGGGGAGAGAGAGAGAGAGAGAGAGAGAGAGAGGTTTCTCTTTCCCATCATGATGCCTGCAGTAGTGGAGTTTCAGGGAGAAGCAGCTGGGGGCCTGCTGCCTTAAAAAGTTTGTGATGATGCCGAGTTCTTTGTTTCTTCGGAGAGGGAAAGAAAACAGCCCCGTCAAGTGTGCCTTTTTGCCCCCCTCCCCCCCCCTCCCCCGTGCGCCTTCCCTACCCGCAAAATAACCAAAGAAAAAGCCCTTCTCGCCGGTGTGAGGATCCTCCAGGCGTCCTGGTCCCTTTTGTGTCCAAAAAAAGAGAAGTGCCAGCCCCCCCCCCTTTTTGGCAGGGCATGGCCACTGGGAAACCATTGAGTTGCTGTTTTGAGGTCTTTCTGATTTCATGTTTTGTTAAGGTTATATTCCCGTAGCTTTGGAGTCCACCTCCCCCCCCCCCCCCCCCGATTTACAGTTAATACGGCTGTAACTGCTCTTTGGAAATGTTATTTCATGCGTGATCTGTCTGCTTATCCAAATAGGAAGATTTAACTTTACTTGTTCTTCATTTTAAATATTGTATTTGTTCCCATTTTGTTTTTTTACTTCAAAATAAGATATGTGCAGTGTGCATAGGAATTTGTTCATAGGGTTTTTTTTAAACTATAGTCCGGCCCTCCAGAGAGCCAGTTTGGCGTAGTGGTTAAGTGCGCGGACTCTAATCTGGGAGAACCGGGTTTGATTCCCCACTCCTCCACTTGCACCTGGCTGGATGACCTTGGGCAAGCCATAGCTCTGGACCAGCTGTTCCCTCAAGGACAGCTTGGGAAAGAGCTCTCTCAGCCCCACCTACCTCACAGGGTGTCTGTTGTGGGGAGGGGAAGGGAAAAGGAGTTTGTAAGCCGCTCTGAGACTCCCTTGGGGAGTGGAGGGCGGGTATAAATCCAATCTCTTCTTCTTCTTCTTCCTATGGTCTGAGGGACAGTGAACTGGCCCCCTGTTTAAAAAGTTTTAAAAGTTTTTTTAAAAAACCCTGGTCTAGACACTCCAACTGTAGCCACCAATGGGATGGGGGCAAAGTTAAGATCCATTCTCATCCTTTTTAGCCATTTAAAAGCATTTTAATCAGTTTCCTTCCAAGCCCAATTGCAACGGCGGGAGTGGGTCCCAGTATGATGGGGGAAGGGGAGGAGTAGGATCGGGGCAGCAGCAAGCAGAGGGGTGAACTCCATTCCCACCTGCACCCACACTGCTTGCTGCTGCTGTTGCAGGGACACAAATAAATGTTTGCTGTCTTTTAAGCTACTTTCAAAAGCACAATAGCATTTTTAAAATAATTTCAGACAACTAATGCCATCTCCATAGGCCTCAGCTTCCCTGTAAACAGCATTTACTTTTTACACTCTCTAATATTATGCCGGTGAAAAGCACAAAAACAACCCAAAAATGCATAAACCAGTTTTTGTTTTTGGAGTCTGTTAGTGTGATGCAAGTTGTACTCAACACAATGGAAAACAAAGACCCAGACTGGAGGGCTTGATGGGAATGCAGTGATGCATTCCAGACTGATGTATCATCACATTTGTTAGTTTTACAAATTAATTCTGATTTGGTTGGGAAATTGAATATAAGGCCTCTTTAAGCTTCAGAAAGTGATGTATACATCCTTGTCAAGACAAATCCATGGATTATTAAGCAAACTAGCTAAATCATATTACCTTTACTGTAAATGAAAGTCTTAGTTACTGAAAATGATTAGTGTTTTAGAATGAAAAAGGTGAAGTTTGGTGTCACCCCTGCTTTCCTGAAATTTACACATTTCTCTCTACAGATTTTAGTAGTTAACATAGTGACTTTACAGTCCCACAAACCACAGTTCTGGGTAATTATTTACCTTGGAAGGAGCACACAGACATTGCAGTGAATCATGTTAGACAACCAGGTGCTCTTGATTTGGGATATACTCATACATGTCCTTAGAATTATCACTTTAATTTGGAGTTTTATACTGTAGAGAAGAGATTATGCCTGGCAAAACTACAGTGAGCAAGCCAGTGCTGAGAACAAACTGACAGCACACATCGTTCGAAGTCAGCCTCTGATTATTTTTTTGTCCCTTCCAATATAACTGCAGCCCAGGCAAAAGTGAGCCTAGTCAGCTTATGTGTCTTCTAACACTCAGACTGGGGAACCTTACATAAAACACGCCTTGATGAGCAAGAGAGAGAAGACAAAATACTGTGCATGCACTGCCTTGTATAATAGGAGTTTATGAAACAGGATTGGGAAAATACAAAGTGTAATTGGGCACATCCTGTACTTAGTGAATCACCCAGCTCCAGTATAATAAACATTGCTCCACTCAGGAGAGTTCATTCCCTGCTCTGTTGCAAGTGTGGGGAATTGCTGAGGAGAAGGAATTTATTAAGCGCTTACCAGCAGGTATGTGACACAAAGCTCTCTTTCTTCTTGCATCTCATTCATTGGTTTATTTCAAGATACAGGCAACTATCCAATGGAGTGATTTAGGATTCAGGCACCTGTCCAAATGGGTGAGGTCTTTATATGCCTGCTTATAAAAGTCCCAGCAAAACACCCATGCCAATTAACAGCAAATGCTGCATGCTTGTATATGGTAACAGAAAAGAAGAATTTCCATTCAGTACTATGTAGAAAGAATATGCATAGCTGAAAAATATTATCTTAAGTGATTCTTGTGAATGCAACATAGGGTCATGGGCTGAGTTAAGGTTGGATTCTCTGTCTTACTGTTAGATCTGTGGTTCTAAACAGGTTTTTGTGCCTGGCCACAGGTGAGCCCACAGAAGATGCAAATCAACAAAGGAAACAATGCTGCATCAAAAACCTCTGGTGGCTGATTTGCAGAAACCATGTCCTAGAATATATCCATGCTTTCAAAATTTTACATCCATGGTTTTTAGACCATCATTCCCAGGCATGTTGTGACTGACCGTGACTTGTAACTGATAAATGTATCAGTTAATGGTATGTTTTCCCAACACCCCCAGCACTCGGTTCTTTTCCTGTTTATTTTTCATGAGAAAGAGAAAGGTAAAGTGTGGGGGGGAGACAGACAAAAACAAAGCTACATGTTTACAGTCATAGATTAAAAATGGTTCTTGAGTGAAAAGGATAAAAACTAGACTGATAGAACAGAGGAAAATGCTGAATGATCCAGTTACAATATGTGAGATTGTAGAGGCAATAAAGCGTGCAAAAAAGAAAAAAAACCCAGGTCCTGATGGGAATACCTTCGGAGTTCTACCAAAAGTTTGAAGAACAAATGACCTCAATTTATAAAGAAGGGCTACAAGGAATTAAAACTAAAGGGAGTATGCCGAAATTTTGGAAAGAAGCTTTAGTAACGTTAATTCATAAGCCAAATTCAGATCCAATGGAAATTAGGAACTATAGGCCTATTTCACTGCTGAATACAGACTGTAAGATTTTTGCAAACATATTGGCGAATAGATTGAAAAAAATACTAACACAAACAATTCATGAAGACCAGGCAGGATTCCTCCCTAAAAGATTAATCAGATGTGAGGGCAGTAATAAATGTATTAGAATATTACGAGAAACATCCAGGTAAAGAAGCTGCATTGATATTTTTAGATGCAGAAAAAGCTTTCGATAATGTGAGCTGGTCCTTTATGCTACAAAAATTTAAAAACTGGAATTGTGGCGAAAACTTCTTTTCAATGTTGAGTGCAATTTATAATAAGCAGGAAGCTAGAATTTTGATTAATGGTGATTCCACTCAAAAACTACAAATTCAGAAAGGAACTAGGCAGGGCTGCCCATTATTGCCATTGTTGTATATCTTTATTTTAGAAACTTTGACAGATTGAATTAGAGAGAATGACCAATTAAAAGGGTTACAAATTAAAGGAGAAACCTTTAAACTTCAGGCATTTGCGGACAACGTAGTGTTCATAGTGGAAGAACCAACGGTAGTTATCCCTCTCTTGTTAACAGATATTCTAGAATATGTCTAATTTTCTTTTAATTTGCAGAAAACTAAGATTTTAACAAAGAACTGTACTTCTACTCAAATTCAGGAGATTAGAGAAATATCCTCAATGGAAGTGTCGAGGAGAGTAAAGTATCTTGGGATAATCCTGTCAAATAATACAGCAGAGCTGTTTAAATATAATTATACATATTTACTAAGTGAAATTAAAAAGGATCTTGCTAACTGGGAAAAATTGCAGCTGTCTCTAATGAGGAGAGTGGCTGCAATCAAAATGAATATCCTACCAAGATTTTTGTTTCTAGCTCAGAATATACCACTTGAGAAAAAAATCTAACTATTTCTCTGATTTAGAGAAAATTTGTAGAAAATTTATATGGCAACATAAGAGAGCAAGGATCAAATGGAAGAACCTACAGGATAGGAAAAATAATGGAGGCTTAGCCATTCCAAACTGGTATCTTTACTACACAGCAACAGCACTAGGTTGGATACGGGACTGGGTAAAATTAGAAAATACAAGGTTACTGAAGTTAGAAGGTCATGATCTGTTAATGGGTTGGCATGCTTATATATAGTATGCAAAGGATGAGAAACACTCTAACTTTCATAACCACATAATAAGAAGCGCCCTCATTAAAGTATGAAAGGAAGTGAAGAAAAAAGTTTACAACAAAACCCCTAAATGGGTATCTCCGTTAGAGGCCTATATTAGACCCTCATTATTATCGGAATGTAATAAAGGATCTTATGAAGTATTACTGGATAAAAATAATAATTTGAAATCAGAGAAACTATTATTGAAACAAAATATAAAGTTGTCTTGGTGGGAAAAGTGTCAATTAAATTCTAAATTTACTGAAGATAGGAAAATAGGTTTTTGTGTTAATTTAACTGGATAAGATTTGGCTGTCTTCTAATGATAAACTGATTCAGAAATTGTAAAATCGGCTGCTTACGGAATTTATGCTGGAGGAAGCAATTAAGCCTCCTATGATATCATGGATGAAGGATCTAGGCCATACTATTGAAACAGTTGCATGGTGTAAAGTATGGACAGCGGTAAAATATATGAGATCAACGTCATACAAAGAAAATATCTATAAAATGTTCTACAGATGGCACTGGTCGCCAGATAAAATAGCCAAATGTTTTTCAAATGTTTCAAGTAGATGCTGGAAATGCAAAACTAATATAGGTATATTCCTCCACATGTGGTGGAAATGTAAGGGAATTTTAAATTTTTTGGGGGAAGTGCAGAAAACAATACTAGAGATATTTGATATTGAGCTACCATTGCTTCCAGAAACATTTTTGTTAAATATATTTCCAGAAAATATAAGCACAGATAGATATGTAATGACATACATATTTACAGCAGCGAGAATTTTGATAGCCAAAAGATGGAAATCAAAGATAATCCTTACCGAAGAAGATTTAAAATACAAACTCATGGAAATGGCTGAGATGGACAGGTTAAATGTGGTTTGGAATAATAAACCGGAGGAAATTTTTTGGAGAAATTGGGGAAAAGTTTATAATTGCTTAAATATCAAAATACTAATTAAGACTCAAAATGTGTAATCACAAGCCGAGAGAAAATATGAAATATGCTGTAATGTATTCAATTGCAAAAATTGACTTGCTCTATACTGCTATAATGTATACTTTGATTAAACTTAATAAAAATGTTATAAAAAAAGGATAAATCCTACTCTTCTAACATGAATTTTCCCACATCTGGCTAATCCAGCTAACAAAATGATTGCTATGCATCTAGTGACTCAGGAATAGAGAAACTCTTGATGTGCTACATCTCCTGTTTAGATAATTTGTCATCTTGATTCTTCACTCTTAAATAATGAACATAGCTGTGTTTGTTTATTTGGTAGAATTACATGCTGCCTCTCCAGAGAGCTGTTTGAGTTGGCTCACATGGTAAAAACAATACAATAAAATCATAAAAACAGCAACCATAAAATTGTCGATATTTAAACAAGCCAGAATAATATGGCATAAGAACAGCATAAAACAACATTCAGAAGCCTAAAATGATATCCATAAAACAGTCATCAAGCTAGAAGCAATCCATAAAAGCAGCTTGAAACCCCAAAGCCTGGATAAGAGGAAATGCTTTGGCCTGGTGCAGGCCAGGGCTTGGGAACAGGAGGTTAACTGGAGGGCTGGCCAGTAGGTGCCCTGGTCCTAAATTGTTTAATGCCTTAAATGATGAAGGGTCCTTCATCACAGTCAGGTTAGAACAGATAAAAGGAAGTACTTCTTCACCCAAAGAGTGATTAACACATGGAATTCACTGCCACAGGAGGTGGTGGCAGATACAGGCATGGACGGCTTCAAGAGGTAATTAGATAAACATATGGAGCAGAAGTCCATCAGTGGCTATTAGCCACAAAGTATAGATAGGAACTCTCAGTCTGGGGCAAGTGATGCTCTGTAATCTTGGTGTTTGGGGGGGGGCAACAGTGGGAGGGGCTTCCTGCCCCCACTGCTGGACCTTTTGAGGGCACCTGGTGTTTTTGGCCACTGTGTGACAGAGTGTTGGACTGGATGGGCTATTGGCCTGATCCAACATTGGCTTCTCTTATGGTCTTATAAAAACCAGCAGTTTGAATTGTGCCTGGAATTGTGCTGACCTTTCAGTTCTAGGAGATTCCTATACCCAGCCTCCAACAATATGTATTTACCATAATGCAGGTTCCTTTTTTTAGGGGGGAGAGGTTAAGGTTGTGCCTCCATGATGGGTGTACAGCTAGTATTCAACTGATCCTCATAACATTCACTTCATCCCTGACCTGTCCTTGCCAGTCTGTGCTAAAGGTTGTAGGTAGGGTTGGCAGGACCCCCAGCTAGGGCTGCCAAGTCCAACTTAGGAAATATCTGAGGACTTTGGGGGTGGAGCCAGGAGACTTTGGGGGTGGAGCCAGGAGAAATGAAGTGACATCATTTTGTGATGTCACATCCTGTGATGTTGCTTCCACATGCTGACACATGAACTCATGAAGTTTCCTAATACTGAATCAGGCCATTGGTCCATCAAGGTCAGTATTGACTACTCAGACTGGTAGTGGCTCTCCAGGGTCTCAGGCTGAGATCTTTAATGTCACCTATTACCTGATCCTTTTTTAGCTGAAGAGGCTGATACCTCCTGCATGTCAAGCAGATGCTCTATCACTGAGCAACGGCCCTACTGAATCCTTCCTCATCTCGGCAGAATATGAAGCCCTAAGTGCTACACAAGTGCTAAATATGATTTTCATATCATAAGAACAGGAGAGAAGCCACAGTGGATCGGCCCATCCAGTACAGCCCATCCAGTACAACACTCTGTGTCACAACAGTGGCCAAAAATACCAGGTGCCCTCAGGAGGTCCAGCAGCGGGGCCAGAACTCCAGAAGCCCTCCCACTGTTGCCCCCCAAGCACCAAGAATGCAGAGCATAACTGCCCCAGACAAAGGGTTCCATTTAGACCTTGTGGCTAATAATAGTCACTGATAGACCTCTGCTGGATGGGGACAGAGACAGACAGACAGACAGACAGACAGACAGACAGAAAAAAGAAAGAAAGAAAGGGAGAGAGAGAGAGAGAAGGAAAAGAGCTGGCAGACCCCAGCAGCTTACCCCAGCAGCTTACTCCAGCAGCAACTTTGCAAGCCACATGCAAAAGCACGCCCTTCTGTAGAAAGAGCCTAGTCCCTCCTTAATCTCTGGGCGGGGCTCTCTTGCTCGCTCTGCCTGAACTCTTAAAAGGGAAATGTCTGCAGAGAGCCTGCAGTAAAAAGCCTCAACAGACATATCTTCTTCGTGGTCTCTGTGCATCACACCTCTGGGATAATGTGCGCCTGCGCCGATCCCGATCGGTAACTTCAAAGCCAAACGGATTTTCGCACCAACTCCCCGATCGCGCGCCGGCTCCACTGCGCATGACCGGGGAGGGGCATGAGGATCCCGCCAGTTCTCTTCTGACCGCCGCGTCGTGAGGATCCTTTCTCTCTTGCTCCGGTCGGTAGTTTTACTTCTTCAATTCAAAAAAGCCTTCCGACTGAATTTTTCCCTTCTATTGAACTCGGACTGTTAACTGGACTTGATTTTGGACTTTCCCTTCATTCCTACCGCTCGGCCTATGGCCCAGCGGTGGGGGTTCTTTAAGAGGTGCCTGCAGTGCGGTAGCAAGATAGCCCCACCGGACAAGCACTCCCTGTGTCTTCTCTGTCTGGGTGAGTCCCATCGAGTCGACTCCTGAGCTAGTTGTGCGGCTTTCTCTAAGCAAACTCGTAAGAACTGAGCGGCGAGGCTCCGGGTCGCTCTCCTCGAGTCTGCTTTGTCTCCGAAAATGTCTTCCTCCGAAGTTCCGGCTTCTTCACCGACGGGACCGACGCCGTCTCTATCCCAAGGTATCGGTACCGACAAACCGGCACCGAAAAGATCGCTCCCCTTGCTCGATACTCCTGTTAAAAAACGCAGGGAGGGCAAGGAGGAGAAGGGCAAGCTGAAGCACAAGAAATCTTCGAGTGCTTCGTCGACGCGCGGTGCACCCGACTTAGCCCAGCCTGGGCTCGGCCAGCTTGACCCGACGGATCGCGAGCGACCCAGGGGTAGATCGACCTCCCCGATGCTGCGACCGATCACCTTGACGGACTCCGACCTCGACATAGACCTTACGCAGGTCCCTCGGGATACTCCCGATGCCAAGGCGAAGCCACCATCGGCACCGAGAGGGGATAAGAACTGAGCGGCGAGGCTCCGGGTCGCTCTCCTCGAGTCTGCTTTGTCTCCGAAAATGTCTTCCTCCGAAGTTCCGGCTTCTTCACCGACGGGACCGACAGGACCGACACCGTCTCCATCCCGAGGTATCGGTACCGACAAACCGGCACCGAAAAGATCGCTCCCCTTGCCCAATACTCCTGTTAAAAAGCGCAGGGAGGGCAAGGAGGAGAAGGGCAAGCTGAAGCACAAGAAATCTTCGAGTGCTTCGTCGACGCGCGGTGCGCCCGACTTAGCCCAGCCTGGGCTCGGCCAGCTTGACCCGACGGATCACGAGCGACCCAGGGGTAGATCGACCTCCCCGATGCTGCGACCGATCACCTTGACGGACTCTGACCTCGACATAGACTTACGCAGGTCCCTTGGGATACTCCCGATGCCAAGGCGAAGCCACCATCGGCACCGAGAGGGGATAACGACTACCGCTCCCCGGCTCCACTGGTGCCGTGGGACATCCAGCAGTGGTGATACCTCTACGGCTCCTACCCACCTCCGCCCCAGTGGTATCCCATGGAATGGGATTGACAATCTACCTCCTCCAGAGTGTCCCGGTACCGAGAACCCTCATCAGTACCGACACCGACACCGGCACCAGCACCTCCGAAACGGACACCCGATATCGATCCTCGTCCGTTTCCGACAACACCGACCTTTCAAGCCCGACCCCTCTTTCTCCATCCGATCATTCGGCACCGGGGTCTCCGGCATCTTCCGTGTCAGAAGACGAATCGCTTCCGCACCCGTCTCCCGACACGCAGGTCACCGAAAACCTTCCAATCTCCCCCTCCGAGGATGTAAAACCCTCCGGGGAACTAATCAAGAGGATGGCACATTCGCTGGCTTTGGCCACGGCCCAACCGACACCGACGGCCACAGATTCCATCTTCAATATAGTACAGATGGATACCTCCACGCCGGTGGCCCTCCCACTCATATCGGTCCTGATGACTACAGCCAAGGAATCCTGGCCTCATCTTTTGTCCACCCCCATCTCCAGCAAACGACTAGATCATATGTATAGGATCCAGGAGCCCGGGGCAGAATTTTTATTTGTTCACCCCAAACCCAACTCAGTGGTTGTGACACCCTCCACTAAGGGCCGTAGCGGTCACTCTTCCCCACTGGACAAAGAAGGACGCAGAATAGATTCTTTTGGGAGACGCATTTATTCAGCGGCAGCCTGTCAAATACTGCGTCTTCTGGGCCTCATGGCGGCTACCACCATGGTCATTCCTTTCGCAAGGCTACACATGCGACCCTTGCAGCTGTGGTTCCTCCGCCGTTTCCGGCCAAGCCTGCACCCCCTGTCCAAGAGATTCCACCTATCGGACCCGGTGGTTCAAGCCCTGGAGTGGTGGCAGGCACCACAAAATCTTCAAACAGGCGCCCCTTTTTGCCGTCCTCCTCCATCAGTCACTATTACTACGGACGCCTCCCTATGGGGTTGGGGAGCCCACCTAGGCGATCTGTGTGTAGGCGACAAATGGGACCCATCAGTAGCCTCCAATCACATCAACTTCTTGGAACTACTAGCGGTCCGTTACGCAATCCGGTCTTTTCAACACCTTCTGTCGGGAAAAACAGTGGCCGTCCTCACGGACAACACGACCACTATGTTCTATATCAACCGACAGGGCGGGACAGTTTCCCGCAGTCTCTGCTGCCTAGCGGTAGAACTCTGGACGGAATGTCAATCGCTGGATATCTACCTGGTAGCGAACCATCTTCCCAGTCAGCTCAACACGCAGGCAGACTTCTTGAGCAGGGGAGGAGCATCCCTGCACGAATGGGAACTCAATCCTCTCTACCTGACTCCGATCTTCAGTCTCTGGGGTCAGCCCTCTGTGGATGTGTTTGCTTCCAGAGACAACAAGAAGTGTTCCCTCTTCTGTTCCAGGGCAGGCACGGATCCGATGTCCCTGGGGGACGGCCTTCTCCTCTCCTGGTCGGGGTTACACGTTTACCTGTTTCCCCCGATCCCACTGATACTGAAGGTAGTACAGAAGCTACTGGCGGAACAACCACTAGCAATCCTGATCACACCCTGGTGGCCGAGGCAACCTTGGTTTCCCACCCTCCTTCGCCTCTCCAACGAGTCCTACATTCGCCTTCCGATGAACCCAGACCTCCTGTGGATGTACAAGGGTCTGGTGCTGCATCACGACATACCCAGACTGAAGCTAACAGCCTGGCTAATTCGTCCTCCGAAGTAGATGCTCGTATAGCTAATGTTCTTCTTAATGCTCGTAAGCCATCTACACGCCGTTCCTACGAGGCAAAATGGAATAAGTTCCTGTCTTTCCTGGCTTCTGTAGGATGACCTTCCATTTCGTCTACACTCAATGACATCTTCGGCTTCCTATTATCTTGCAAGGACAGAGGGTTGTGCCACGCATCGCTTCGTGTCTACCTTTCAGCTGTTTCGGTTAACCATCCCACCATAGATGGCTACTCAGTATTTTCTCACCCCACTACAAAGCAATTCCCAAAGGGAATGTGCCGTCTCTTCCCAACAGTCAAAACCCCCGTCCCAGCGTGGGACCTGCCTTTAGTGCTGAACAAGCTAATGGGCAAACCATTTGAACCTATGGCTTCCTGTAGCCTACAGCTTCTTTCGTGGAAAGTAGCGTTTCTGGTGGCCCTTACTTCAGTTCGTAGGGTGAGCGAACTGTCGGCTCTCCGATGTGATCCACCCTACCTTACCTTTCATCAGGATGCGGTGTCCCTGACTCCTGATATTACCTTCTTGTCGAAGATAGTTTCGGACTTCCACATTAAGGTGGACATCACCCTACCGGTGTTCTTTCCCGAACCCAAGGACCAGGTACAATGCTGCCTACATTCTCTCGATGTTAAGAGAGCCTTGTCTTTTTACTTGCATCGGACTAAACCCTTTCGCAAGTCTCCAGCTCTTTTCGTCGCCCATGCTTTGCCCAGACAGGGACAGAAGCTATCGTCTCAGAGGCTGTCTAAATGGATTGTTGAGACAATAAAACTCGCCTACCTCCTGGCCAAGCGGCCATTGCCGGCGTCCCTGCGGGCTCATTCTACTCGGGCGGTGGCTGCCTCGACAGCATTTCTCAAGGGCATTCCGCTGGGAGACATCTGCAATGCTGCTACGTGGACGTCTCCTCACACGTTTGTGAGACACTATGCTTTGGACGTCCGTACCCATCAGCGTTCGGCGGTGGGCCGTGCAGTTCTGCAGACAGCTCAGATGTGAGACCTCCAGCACCCACCTCCAGGTATGTGGTGTGTTTATTGCTCGCTATTCTCCCAGAGGTGTGATGCACAGAGACCACGAAGAAGATATACAGGTTGCTTACCTGTAATTGGAGATCTTCGAGTGGTCATCTGTGCATTCACACCACCCGCCCTCCTTCCCCTCTGCTTTCGGTCTCCCTTGTATTTTTTTCTTGGAGGCTGCTTGCAGCGGTCAGAAGGAACTGGCGGGATCCTCGTGCCCCTCCCCGGTCATGCACAGTTGAGCCGGTGCGCGATCGGGGAGTTGGCGCAAAAATCCGTTTGGCTTTGAAGTTATCAATCGGGATCGGCGCAGGCGCACATTATCCCAGAGGTGTGAATGCACAGATGACCACTCGAAGATCTCCAATTACAGGTAAGCAACCTGTATTTCCACTTTAAGAGTTCAGGCTGCGTTCCTGCTGGCAGCCATTGCCTCCCCTGGTGGCCAGTTTTGAAAAAGCGGGGGTAAGCTTTAAAAATCGGTGTTTCCCCCGCCCTACCGGGGGACTTGGCAGCCCTACCCCCAGCAGATGCTCCTAGCAGCCCCTCAGCTGGACAGCAGTGGAAAAAATGGTGCCAAAATGGGGGAGGCGTCAGCAGCGCTCCAGTGTGCTGGTATAATTCCTAGTGTGCCCAGAAGTGACAGCAGCACATCACGGGGGGGGGGGGGGGGCACCAGGGACACTCTGGAATTAGGGTAAAAATCTGTGGTTAAACTGGTGCACACAGAAGTGATGCAGTGCATCAGTGGTGACATCATTGCGCCCCCCTGTTCCCCACCAGTTGCTAGGACCTGGCTGCCCTAGTTGTAGGACCCGTATTGGCCATTAAGTGTCTGTAGCAGGATGATATTAGAAGCCAGAAAAGCTCTTTTCATTCCCAGGATGCTTGCAGGGGATATCTCCCAGAAGTCTAACTTAATATAGAGACTAAGAGCATGAAAAACTGTAAGGCTTGTGTACATTTGTGCCTTCTTTAAAAAGGAAACTCAAACTGTGCGCCAAGGTAACCATTCTCTATTACAGCAGGTTCCTCAATTTATATAAATTCTGTAAAATAAGCATTTTTTTGCTTATTTAACTTCATACAAATATTCTGGTTTTGTCAGCATTCAGGAGCTGAGATTTTAAGAGTACTGACAGTTATACACTTTAATACACACCATATACCGGCTACAGAACCAGCAAATGTATTTGTTTCAGCCTTTCCCTTGGTGGCAAGAATGGGCATCTCGGGTCTTCTCATGTAAGATGTGATATGTGAACTCTGGGCAAGCATGGAGCTTGCATCATGTAGTTTATCCCCTGGACGAAAGGGAGCGGAGTTTATTTGATTATTATTTATTTAGAATATTTCTATTTTGCCTCTTCAGTTTTTTTGCTTGAGCTGGCTAACAATAAGTAATATGAGTTGTTTAAAAATTATGCCAATTGATGAAATTCCAACAATGAAATATTCAGTGGTAAATCAGTAAAATCAGCAGTATAAGAAAAAATTATACAAAGGGTAGGCCATGGTTAGGAGCCTAAATACCAAAAGTGGATACAAAGTTATTTCAAATCCTGGAAGAAAAATGTCTCCACCTGGTGTCTGCAAGTCAACAAAGTTAACGCCAATGAAGCTTCAAGGGAAAGGATTTTGTACAACAATGGGGGCCCACCACAAAGAAAGCCTTGTCCTTAGTTGCTACTTGCCTCACTTCTGCAGACAGGGGCACCATTAGGAGGGGTTGTTATGATGATCTTAGTCATCTAGCAGGACAGTATGAGAGTGTGAGAGTCCAAATGATTTCAAACTGCAAGGTCCTTAACTAGAAGATACTTTATTTGGCAGTGGATCAAGTAGTCATCTACACGTCAGTAATAAGTAAATTAGGCCAGACAAGGTATAGTTATAGAGCATTCAAACAACGTAATGCATAATAGACCCTCCAATCATGAAACAAGGAAAAAAGGTGCCCAAAATGTAGAACGGTCTGTTCCCAGGCTTAAAGCGGGGAGTTAACACCTGCAAATAAGGCACATTGAGTAGAAACATTTTCAGTGAACAGAAAGATCTCTCAAGGCTGAGAAGCCAGAGAGCCAGATAAGCGCTTGCTAGGGAGAGGTGAGACACATTCCAAAGGAGGAGGGGAGGGATAGCTGGCTATGAGAATGAAGTGCCATCTCCCGGCCGGGAATGGCAGCCAAAGCTGACAGAGAGAAGGTACATGAACCTCAAGCCATTTAGGGCTTTAGATTGCATGATTCATCCCTTTGTATGTAGCATCTTTGCAGAGTGTGATGGGAGGGAGGAGTAAGAATATGTGCCTGCACTTCCCACATAAAGATGTGCCTTTTGTCTCAGTTAGGTACCTGAACAGAGCCTAATGAACATGCCCTGAGCCAGGGAATATAGACTGGCACAGATACTGTGTTAGCATTGGCCAGGAATGTTATTAATATTGATTGAGTCCATACTACCCAGTCATTGTCTTAATGGCACATTGTAAATCACACACCTTGCTTCTGTTTCCTGCCATTTCAAAGTGGTGGCAAAGGAAGGTGTGAAGGACAAGCCTAAGAAGTCCTTCAGTAGAATGTCAGCATTGCCTGAGAGGCAGAATATCTGCATGTTCTGGATTTCAGCATTGAATACAGGATTAGGGACCAAGTGAAATAACTGGCTTGAACTTTTGCTTGTCGCACAGTGTAACCGCACAGACTTTTAGGCTGCAAAGAGTTTTAGGCCGCACAGACTTTTAGGCTGCAAAGAGAAAAGGACCTTTTCTCTTTGTTGCTTCCCTTGAAGACACTTCCTCCCTCACCTTGTGTCCCCCCTCCCCCAGTTACCCATTCCTATGCCCCTATTTGAGCTGTATTCTTCCAGATAACAAAACAACCAGTGTTCTGGCCAGCCAGCTCCCTAAATTAATGCATTCTGTGATATATCAAATTCAGCAGAATTTATTGAAGGGACAACAGAGAATGCTAAGGATATCCAGATGATTTGAATTCTGGGGAAATAAGAGGGTTAACAAAGAATCTATATGCAAAATACATATGGGGAATCAGTTAAGTTAAAAAAAGATCCAACATGAAATCCAGTCGCTATAGTCTGAAATATGTATCTCATGCTCGGTGCATTGGTGTATTTCTTAACACAAACATCCAAATTCAAAGGATAGCTGTGACAAAGAAAATGTGTGCGCTCATATATTTTATTAATGTAAATGTAGGATAATTAATCTCCTGTCCATATGGCAGGTGGTGTTTTCGCTAAGAAGTGAATAATCTAAGCTACAGGCTGTGGGGAAGGCGGGTGCAGAGGAGATTCAGGTCATCTGCCCAGAGTTCATAAATAGGAACAAGGAATCCTTTGTCTCCTCTGTCTCCCAATCCTTGTCAACCTAAAGCCTTTGTTTGTTTTTATTAATGGGTTACTTAGCTTTTCTTTCAGAAACTCTGTTTATTTGTTGACTGATGGGGCCATGTGGAGAAACTGTATCTGAAAATAAGAACTAATTCCTCTGGTACTTCATTGTAGTTGGAAAGCTGTGCACCCAGTTTTGAACAATACACTTGCTATATAGTTGTAAAGGCACATCTATACATTGCCGTTTTTTGAATGGCTCCATTATTTAAGTAGCCCTGCCTGGCTAACTCAGTTGGCATTCACCAGTGTGAATGCTCAGTGAATCCCGGTGTCTGTCTTTCTGTCTGTCTGTCTGTCTGTGTGCATGCACATGCACAAATATCTGTTTTGGTGCTTCTGTTCTCAGGCAAAAGTTTCTGACATCCACGTGGAAAGCCCTTTTCTCTCGCTAAGCCCTCTTAATGCAGTACTTGGCACAGAGCAATAGCAATGTTCCTGCTTTGGTCTTTGATGGATAGATACACATGTTCTGGCCAAGTTCCATGAGTGTCTCTGTGAGGGATAAGATTTGGGAGAAAGCTATCAATGTCACCCGGCCAAGGGTGTGTGTTCTTGGCTGAAGACTCCTGGGGGTGGAGAGAAGTAGTAAACAGAAGTATTTCAAACATTGTCTTTAGTTGTTGCACTAAAGGCTAGAATTTTGTAAGAAAAAGGTTAATTCAAATATATGGGCCATGTGGAGAAATTATATTCTGAAAATAAGAACTAATTCCTCCGGTACTTTGTTGTAAAAATCTATCCAGAGAAATTAAAGAGGGTGTGTGTGTGTGTGTAGCCACCACTACCCAAGTCCAAGACAGATAAGAGCTATTCTGTATTAATCAGTTATTTGATCCCTAGCTTCATAGTTTTGCAATTAATCAAATAATAGGAGGTTCCAAGTGTGTTTCTAGTGAAACATAGAAGTCTTTAAAAGCTTATCATTACTTTCTCAATATGAACATCAGCCGAGTTCTTTTTCAGCAGGAATGCACCAGAATACTGTTCTGGCTGGCGTCCAAGCTTGCCCCGCCCCCTCCCTGCCAGGCCTGAGCTGTTTACACTTAAAGGAAAAGTTCCTGCAGAGAGCCGGCAGGAAAAAGCCCCACCCGGCGCTTTCCCTTTAAGTACAGAGAGCAAGCAGGAGAAAGCCCTGCCCAGAGATTAAGCACGGGGCTAGGCTCTTTGCACTGAAAGGCCTGGCTCTGCATTTAGCTTGCCGGCGTCCCATTGCTCTCCCTGCTCCAGTTAGTGCCTCCCCCATCTCTTTTCCTTCTCTCTCTCTCTCTCTCCCCCACCTTTCTTTCTGTCTCTCTCTCTCTCTCTCTGTCCCCACCTTCCTTCCTTCCTTCCTTCCTTCCTTCCTTCCTTCCTTTCTTCCTTCCTCTCTCTCTCCCTCCCCCTTCCTTTCTCTCTCTCCTCCACCTTCCTTCCTTTCTTTCTCTCTCTCCTCTATCTGTCTGTCTTTCTGTCTGTGTCCCCACCTTCCTTCCTTCCTTCCTTCCTTCCTTCCTTCCTTCCTTCCTTCCTCTCTCTCCCCCTCCCTCTCCCTCTCCCTCTCCCTTCCCCTTCCTTTCTCTCTCTCTCTTCCACCTTCCTTCCTTCTTTCCTTTCTCTCTCTCCCCTATCTCTCTCTCTCTCTTTCCTTCCTTCCTTCCTTTTCTCTCTCTCCCCTACATTTCTTTCTTTCTTTCTTTCTTTCTTTCTTTCTTTCTCTCTCTCTCTCTCTCTCTCTCTCTCTCTCTGTTTCATTTTGTTCTTTGTGTTTTTATTAAAAAATATTGAAAGGGGGGGATGTAAAAAAGCAGAGAGCCCAGGAAATGCTGCTTTTGACAATATCTTTAATTTTTGAGCATCTCTTTCGTTTTCTCATGGCATCTTCTGCTTAAGAAAAGTATGTTTGAAGCCTGAGTTCATTGTTGTGTCTTGTTGGGAATAGCTTGCAAATATATGTGTGTCTAAAGTCTGTATTAAAGTCGTTTGGTGCTTACTGCCATGCAAGAGAAAACATCTGAAAAAGTAGCTTCATGGTTGTGTGTGTTGGCAGAACACTTGACTGTTGCATGGGGGACTTTGGGGGACATCTGCAGAGAAACAGAGTTGTAACTAAAAATGAGCATGGTCAGCGGCACTTTAGAGATTGCCTGTTTTGTGAAATTTAAAAAGTGGGCAGAGTTTCTGATGAAGATGATTGTCCCTCTTCTCCTGCCACTGGGCTGACATCTGCCTTTAATGGGCCAGCAAAGTTGATGTTCTTATACCTCCTAATAAGAGAGATTTCTGCTTCTGAGGAGTTGACTTCCAACGATTGGTGATCTTGTGATGGTAGTGATACTTTTATGTGGTAAAGACCACCTGTTCACGGGATCATTTTACCTGTGGGACAGACTCTGCATGGTAACCACTCCACTGGAACATAATTGCTTGTAAAAAGTATTATAGTGTAATAATTCAGGTGGGTAGCCGTGTTGGTCTGAAGCAGCAGAACAAAGTTGGAGTCCAAAGTGTCATCCAAGGTATAAGCTTTTGTGTGCATGCACACTTCTTCTATCTAAAGAAGTGTGGGTGGCAATGAAATCTTATACCTTGAATAAAATTTTGTACCTTGAATAAAATAGTCCACAAACTACTCACATCCACTGCATCCTCAAACCTAGAAGAAGAAGATACCGGATTTATACCCTGCTCTTCACTACCCAAGGAAGTCTCAGAGCGTCTTACAAACTCCTTTCCCTTCCCCTCCCCACAACAGACAGGTGGGGCTGAGAGAGCTCTGAGACAACAGCTGGTACAGAGCTATGGCTTGCCCAAGGTCATCCAGCAGGTGCAGGAGGGGAGTGAGGAATCAAACCCGGTTTTCCCAGATTAGAGTCCACGCACTTAACCACTACACCAAACTGGCTTCTAGTGTTGTTCTGCCAGTGAACCAGGGTTGCCAACTCCAGGTTGAGGAAATCCCTGGAGATTTGGGAGTGGAGGGTGGGGTTTAGGGGAAGGAGGGACCTAAGCAAGGCATAATGCCATGGACTCCACTTTCCAAAGCAGCCATTGACCTGATCTCTGTAGTTTGGAGCTCAGTTGTAATTCCAGGAGATCTCCAGACCCCACCTGTAGGTTGGCAACCCTAAAAAATCATATTCAGCGTACTAGTTCTGCAGGAAGGCAACCTGATTTCCATGGGAACCTAACTTTTAGGAATTGATTCTGACTTCCGGTAGCTGGCGCTTTAATGGCGGGCACTTCTCTCTGCTGCTGCGGGAGAGGCGACCCACTCTCGGCAGGATAGAAGGGGTCCTGGACTGGAGCCAGACCCCCAGGGACCCTAGTGAAGGGACCCTGCCTGGGGTGCTTAAAGGTAGCTTCTCCCGGCGGTGGTGACCACGGGATCAAGGCTCCTTCTTACCCCTATAGGTTCACCTGCCGCAGAAGCCTTCGGGCCGTGAAGCTGCAGAAAATGCAGAGCGGAGAAGTGACGGGCTCTCAGATACGCAATGGCTAAATCGTGAGTCTCAAATGAACTTTTGAAATTGAAACGGAGGAGTGGGTTGGAGGATCGGATTCCCCCCCCCCCTCCTTGTAACTCACGGCTTGAGACTTTCCCATGCTCTTGCTGTTATCCTGGAAGCGTTGCATTGGTGCTGGACTGCTGATCGCACAGAAGAAGAAGAAAGCTCCTTAAAGGCATTAGTGTGATAAATCGATATTATTTTCTTTGGGATCTCTTATCTAACTGTAAACAACTGAGAAAAGAAAGGCAAAATGGCGGGGAGAAAAATCTCTCCAAAACTCAGAAGTTCTGTTCCTAGTTCAAAGGGTGAAATTACTGAGCTGAATGTAGTTTTGTCAACAGCACTGCGACCCCTGGTGGAACAACTGGCTTCAGTCAATATCAAGCTAGATGCTATGCAAAAGGAAATTACGGAGTCTGGTAAGAGATCAGAGCAGCTGCAACAAGAACTCCTGGAAGTGAAAACTGCAGTAGATAAAAATGACTCAAGACTGCAGAAAATGGAAAAAGAAAAAGCTCTTCAAAAAGACAATGTCTTAAAACTTCAGATGGATCGTTCAAACTTCTTGAGATTTCAGAATGTTCCTGAACAAAAGGGAGAGAATCTTAAGAAAGTGTTATGTGAAGCACTGGCACCTGTGACAAGTTGGGAAGCAGAGAAACTACAAAGCGATATGGACATGGCCTATAGGACATATCCAGAATTTGTCAAGAAGAAAAATCTGCCAGGTGAGATCATGCTAAGATTCTCCAAGAGATCAACCAGAGATGTGGTGTTAAAAACCACAAACAGAAAGGTTCTGAAGATCCAAGAAGAGGAAATTAAAGTTTTAAAGGATATACCATTTGAAATCAGGAAGAGAAGAAAAGCTTACAAGAGCTTGACTTCATGGTTGCAGTTAGAGACTATTTCCTATCGTTGGGACATCCCGGAGGGCTTGATGTTCAGCTATAAAGACAAGAAATATAAAATCGACTCTATTGAAAAGGTGAAAATATTTCTGGAAAAGCATAAGAAGAAGGCAGAGACTGATCCCGAAGACTCCCTAGCACAGCAGGAGGGTATGTATGGATTTGATGGCTCAGAAAGTGGAGAAGCTGAAGGAGAGGACTCGGACTCAGAGAAAGGGGCGGCCACCCCTAAGTATCAGAAAGAAGGCAAGAAGAAAAGAAGAGAACCAAAGAAAAAATAAAGTTATAAATGTTTATATTGTTATAACACACTATATCCTATAGAGTTCAAGTTTATGTTTTAAATTGCTTCATCTTCTGTATGTGACTCAGTTATCTAGCTTTTAAAATTAATTATAAACAGCAGGAAGGACTTAACAGTTAATACCAAGAAGTAATATTGCTTTTCAGTTATTATAATGTTGGCTTTTTAATATCTATGACCGCATTTTCTGTATACCTTAGGGTAGTTTAGTTTGTAGCTTTTAACTAAGGTGTAGGGTTAAAAATCAATAAAATCTTTTCAAAAAGGAATTGGTTCCAATCCAGTGTGGGAATAATTGTTGGACATAAGATATTGGTTCAGGCAAGATTTTGTATAGATGGGACAGAAAATAATGTTTTAATTGGTTTTGTCAAAACTGTTTTGACAACAAGGTAAACAGAATAAGAAGCAAAAGGTGGATGTGGCTGGATAACCATACTTCTGGTAACATTGGGTGTGGCCTAATATGTTAATGAGCTGTGCTGTCAGGGGTGTGGCCTAATATGCTAATGAGTTCCTGCTGGGCTTTTTCTACAAAAAGAGCCCTGAACATCAGTTACAATAGAAAAGCTTCCCTAGATGACACCCAGCTCTATTGACCTTCCATAGCAATGCAGTTTCAGTTTCAGAATGTATGGGCAAGGACCCCAGAAGATTATTTAAAGGCAGAAAGTATTTTAAAAACCATTAAAACAGAGCCAAAGGGAATGGCGGGAAATATCCAAGAAAAATACAGAGCTTAATATTTTTTTGTAAATATGAATGAAGATTCCAGTCTCCTCTGAGTCACATATATCCTATGGTTGAGTTTCCTGTAGGAAGTCAAGCTTGCTACAGCTCAATCATATGGCATGGCTATTGATGGACTTCAGGCTGGGGGTGTGGGATCCCATGTTGTGATTCTCCTCTCTTTATTAATAGAAGAAAAAAACCTCCCTAAAATCAGTTCTAAAGTTGGCTTCAAAGGAATCTAAACTTCTTTACTATGCACAGAATCGCAGCCTTAGTATCTTAGAACCGATATGCTCTACAGAAATTCATATTCATGGCATCACTTCCTTTATTGTAAGTAAACATACATGTTGCAGTTAGTATTTTGACATTTCCATGGCAGGATAGCATATCTCCAGGCATCTATTCTTGCACCTATTCTTAAGAGCCACTGGCTTTGGTCATAAGCAACTTTGGGCAGGTCAGTGTTTCTTAGCCTGGCTTACCTCACAGTGCTGTTGTGAAGATAAATTATGAAGACCACAAAGTCTTCTGGCATACAAATAACTAGGTAACATGATACCCTTATGGAGATGAAGACGTTTCCAATTGTAATTCTACTAATAAAGCTATATTAAACCAAAAACATGAATACATCCATACTTCTTCCATACAGAAGGTTCATAACGGGTTGACTAAAACAAGAGAGGAGGGGTTTTTTTGGTTGCTTCTGTATGTCCTCAGGGCTATATTCATAGATGACTTGATGACTTAGGGCATCGCTATCTCACAGATAAGCAGACGTAATTCACAGCAGTCAGGTCATTCATCCTTTGAGATAGTAAGCAAGTACAGGTCATAGGGAACTGGAGATAAAGATACTATACATCAGCAGAAATAGTTTAAGGTTTTGGACTTCTCTGTCTCCTGCCCTGACCCAGCAGTCATTCGCTGTTGATTATGCAGCCATTTGCATTTTTTCAAGTCAAAATACTCTTACAGCAGAAGGTCTAAGTGAATGATCTGTCCAGTGCAATATAACGGTGTATCTTGATTGATCATACACATTTGCAGTAGCTGAGATATTTGTCCTAACCATGTGTGGGTATTAAAGCACACAGCAGGTGTGTGCACTTTAAGTAAAGCAACTGAAACATATTATGTGGTGCCTGCCTGTGCATCTACCACTAATGCTCTCTGATACAGAGAAACTAATAATGAGAAGGGAGGAATATACTAACTTTAATGCAAAGAACATTCCCTTTAACTGACTTAGAGCCCAGTTGCCACCCCAGCAGGAATAACGAGACAGACAACAGTCTTGAAATTAAACAAGGGCCACTTTATTGACTTACAAACATTGCAGCAACGGGAAAAAACATGAGCAAGCCTGGAACAGGCAAGGCAGGCGTCATTCCCTGACCTGCCTCCTTGCCCTTATAGGGCGGGTCACCCCCAGCTCCGGTCTTGAGCCATCGATCTAGCTCGTGACCGGCAGCCTGGCAAGCTGGTTGCCACTAGGAGCGCCTACCCCTGAAGCCTTACAACTTGCAGGGAGGCGCCTGACCTAAGAGGTTCCCAGAGGCGATCATCATTCCCTACCTTGGACCTTAAAACCCGAAGACAGTTCCTGACGACCTCCTGTTCCCTAACGGGATATGCCGTGAGGTGCTCACCAGTTCCGTTTACTTGCTTGCACAAACCTGCCCTAGCCAAGGCCAAGCCTCTGCTTTGGCCTTTGCTCCCCATTCAGTGATCAAGCACCAACCGAATCCCGTGCTGCAAATCCCATAAAAATATTTCATTGCCCTTGTCCGACAAATGCACCCCGTCCGGCCTATACAGATCTGACAATTCGACCCGTATCTCAGGGTGCTGTAAAAAGACACCCAACCCGGACTCTATGGCCTTCCGCATTTGCCTGTTGACCTTCTGCCTAGCACGGTCAATACACCTGGGGTCACCCAAGTTCCTCCACACCTTGCGAGGTAGGATGGCTGACCAAACAATCTGCACGCATGGCCACCTTGCTCTTATCCTCACAAGATCAGCCTCCGCCTGCACCACAAGGGCCTTACCCTTCATCAGCCCCAAATCATTACCCCCCAAGTGTATCACCAAGACCTGAGGCGGAAGCCCTCTTCTTTCATCGAATAGCAGGGGAAGGAGCGCCGGCCACCCCATGCCCCTCCTTCCCAGCCACTTGACCACTGCCAGTTCGCTAAGGCCCAGTTGAGACCCGATGGGTGTCCTCCGGGCCTGATGAGCCGCCCAAAAGATCATGCTATGGCCGCAAACTAGGAAACGCCATCTTGTCTCACCACCAGTAGCACCTGAAAAAGGAACTGAATTAAGTTGTCAATGTTGCCTACCTATTCCTACCTATCCCTGCCTATAACTAAAGTCAATCAACCAACGTCTTACAAGCCCAAACATAGCCTTTATAAGCACGGGACCTCCATCGTCCAATCCTCTGAATCTCACCGTTGGGGTACCCCATTGCTGCCACCGTGGACGCAGCCCCAATTCGAAATGAGTGGGTTCCAAACCGCACTTCACCCGATCCTAATCACTCCAGCGCCTTCCTTGTCACACTCCAAAATTGGAATTTGGTGAGAGGGGTACCATCCGCGTGCTGAAACAGGTACCCCACGCAGTGCCAAATAGCAGCGTAAAGCCAGCACTGGGCACAACTCTGCTTCGGAACAGCGGTCCGAATCTCTGAACCCCTCGATCAATCAATCAATCTCTGAACCCCTCGATCTCTGAACCCCTCCCGCGCTGATCCGTTTTTGATCGGCGCAGCCGAATTCTAACTCTAGCATCCAGGAAAGAGATGCCCCGCCTCTCCAGGGCAGTGCCAGAGGCATCCCGGTGAGAGCCGGCCACCAGCTCGCTGACTCGCAGTGCCCCAAAAAAGGCAACCAAAGACGCTGCCTGAAACAGGGCGGCCTCATAGCCATCACTGCAGTAGGCAACCCACTGTGCCCCAAGTCCCCGCAGCACATCTGGGGTCAGGGGCATCCTGGTGTCTGCAACCCTGCCGCTTTCCCGAGACCAGCCCTCAAGCATCTGCCGAATTCAGAAATTGCCCATTGCATCGTCAAACCCAGCTGCCTTACTGGCATAGGCCAGTGAAGACAGCTTGCCCCTGATAGTGTGCGCTGCCAGGCCCGCCCTTCTCATTGCTACACAAAACTGCATCAAATGTGCCACTGGTATGGGCCAGATTTGCTGTAGACTGACCCCCTCCCGGAAGGACAGAAACTGCTTACCCGCCCTCATATAAGCTCTTCGTGTGGATGGGGCAAGGGCCAAACGCATCGCCCTGTCAGCCTCAGCCCTCCAATCTGCCATACCCCCTCTGGCAGCCGCACTGGGAACTGGTCGGCTTCCGGAGCTAGCTGACGGAATCTCGCCATCTGTTTGCGAGAGAGAGCGTCAGCGACTCCGTTACTGACCCCCGGAACATGCCTGGCCTTAAACACGATGTTATGACGCAAGCACTGCAGTGTAAAGGCCTGCACCAGGGCCATGACCCTGGGAGACCCTGACGTCAGGGAGTTGACAATGTGTACGGTGGACATATTGTCGCACCAGAAGTGGACCGTGTGATTGGAAAGCTCACTTGCCCAAACCCACACTGCTGCCACAATCGGGAAAAATTCCAGGAAGGTCAGGTCCTTGAGCCATCCCTCCTGGAACCAGTCCCGCAGCCAGTCACCCACGCGCCAATGCCCCCTAAAATATACGCCAAACCCTGAGGAGCCCGCTGCATCTGAAGCAACCTGCAGCACCATGCCAGGCTCAGGAAATCGGTAAATGCTTTATAAATGATGTCCATATATTGGAGCATCGCAGAGGCCCTCCAAGGGTGGTGCCTCACTATTACTGCTGCATATATTAAAAATCCCAGGTACCAATATGCCCAGGTTCTGTCCACCACCCTCCGCTTTAAACGCTCCTTTTCCCGTTCATCAAGGTCATCCTTGTCCTTCTTCTCTAACTCCCTGTACAATAATGAGAACACATCTACAAACTTGCCCCTCAGGATCTTTTCCTTAGTGGCAGTGGGCAAGTGATCCCCCAGGGGGAGAGCTGTGTCCCCACTTGGTATAGCACCTGCGTGCACCGAATCATAAGCAGCACTGGGAGAACCCCACCCAGGCCACGGTCCCTGGTATAGAGGTGGAGCTGCCTGCATCCCTCGTGGGCCACTAACTGGTGATGGCTGTGAGATGGATCCCAGAGCACCCTGAGGGTAAGGGCTCCAAGGCCAGTATGACTCTGGAGTACCCCAGTTGTCAGCCTTACCTTCCTGTCTCGGTGGCCCCTTGTACACCTCAGCCTGTTGGTCATCTGAGCCAAGAGCGTGTGAGCCAGACTGTGTATCTTCTACGTCCTCCACCGGTGCGGGGCCCCCGCCGTCCTCCAAGAACGCCAAGCGGGCCAACACCTGCGCTTGAAAAGAAGAATTAGAATCCATCCTAGGCCTTTTAACACCAACCCCCTCCCAGGGTGCACCCCTTTCCCTTTCTAGGGCCTCCAGCCGACGGAGAATAGCCGCGTTGACTGGGTCATCCCCCTCGTATGGTGTTGGTGGAGCCGGACGTGCGGGGGGCCGTCTTGGGGCTGGCTGTTTTCCCTTAGGTTTGGGAGTGGGCTGCTTGCCCTTAGATTTGCCCTGCCCCTTTTCTGAAGCCATGGCACCTATGCAACGTAAATGGCCACAGACGGTTAACCAGAACAAACAAACAAACAAAACCAGGCTCTCAGCGAATGAAAAGAAGACCAGACAGAACTATGGCTTGCCCAAGTTCACTCAGCAGCCGCAAGTGGAAGAGTGGGGAATCAAACCCTGCTCTCCCAGACCAGAGTCCAAGCACCTAACCACTACACCAAACTGGCTCTCTGATGGACTGTTGAATGGCAATAGGCTGTCAACCCGGACAAAACTAACAATCCAGAAGATGCTGCGATGTTCAGCCCTACAGCTGGGCGGGATCCTGAAGGGGGGGTCTTCCAGCCCACTCCTCCCCACAGAATGGGTCCTCCAACTATGCCAGCCCTGGTAATGGGCCAAGAATGCTGGTGCCCCCCATTTGCAAGCAGGCCAGCGCCAGACCAAGCAGCACTGCTGGCCTAGTCTAAAGGGCCACTGCCAGCCAACTGAGCTGCCCCTCCAAGCAACCAAGAGCCACCAATAAATCCCACGGGGCCTTCTTTGAGCGATAAAGGGGAAGGGGAAACAGTACCCCCCTTATCCGAGTCAGTGTAACCCAAACCCCCACACGGAGGCCGGGGCCCGAGCTCGCACGTGGGCTGATGGGCAAGAGGGATTTAAAGAAGCAACCCCCCCCCCCCCATGGATAGCAGGCCTGAGCTGGCTAGCGGGCTGATGGGCAAGGGGGCCTTTAACAAAGGGGAGGAATTACCCCCCAGCACCCAATACAACCCCTCCCACACACAGAGGGCGGGCCCGAGCTCTCTAGTGGGCTGCTTTCCCCCCCGCAAGAAACTCCCCCCCCCTCCGGCAAATGACTTTCCCGGAGGACCGGGAGCCGTTCGGCTGTTCCACGGGGAAGAAGGAAGCCCCGTCTAACTTCGGCCCTGCGCGGGGCAGGCCTGACCCCGTCAATACCCCGTGACCCCAAACAGACCACCAGCCGACTTATCAGCGCCGCCACCGCTCTTCCGCCGCTGGGATCGCCGCCGCAGAGGCCCGCTGCTGCCGCCAGCAATTTGTTGCAGCTGAGAACGCCGCCATGGCTCCTCCGCTTCCAGGTGCCACTGCTGCCTCTTCACCGCCGCCGGAGCGTAGCTGCCGGTGAGGCCTGCCGCTGCCGCCCCTCAGCAGAACGCCGCCGCTGCTTCTCCTCTTCTAGGCGCCTCTGCTGCCTCTTCTCTGCCGCTGTTGCTACGCCGCCGGTGAGGCCCGCTGCCGCCGCCCCCCTGCCGCCGCTGCAGTCGCCGCCGAGGCCCTCCACCGCCACTGAGATCGCCGCCACCGAGGCCTTCTCCTGAGGTCCGCCGCTCCACGCACCGAGCATGTGGAGCACGAGGTGCACAAGCACGAGGATCGAGAGGAAGAGCGAGAGCGGGGCTCAGCCTTTTAAAAGGCTGGCCCCGCCTCGCTGACCCCAGGACGCTTTGCGTCCCTCCTGTTGCTGCCCCGCCCTCCTGCGGGGCGGCAAAGCAGCACCCGGGCGCCATTGGCGTGGCCAGGCGTCCGGGAGCCCAGTTCTCTTTTCTTTCGCTTCTTGTTGTTGATGTCTACCTAGCAACTTTAAAATAGCTTAGAACCAGTGTTCCCTCTAAGCTGAGTTAGTGTGAGCTAGCTCACAGTTTTTTAGCCTCCAGCTCACACATTTTTGTCTCAGCTCAGGAAGGAAGGAGGGCTCCAGAGCAAACTAAGTTATGCACTAGCCAGATCGCTGGCTCACAACTTTAATGCCCGTAGCTCACAAAGTAGAATTTTTGCTCACAGGACTCCACAGCTTAGAGGGAACATTGCAAAGTTAGAACCACTGTACATTCTGGAAATATAGTTTGGGGAGTCTCCTGATAATTTTATGAAAAATTCTGAGTTTTACTGCATAAAGATAGCCTCCCAGAGCTCTTTAGTGAAAACCACAAAAGAAAATAGGTTGCCATGACTTCTTTTTTTGCCATTCCACTGCATCACTGCATGATCTGAGAGGTGTTTCCAAGATCTCTCATTGGTTAGTCTCAGTTTGTCCGTGCTAGCACATAAGGAACTCCCACCATGTGAGAGTTGCTCATACTGAGCGATGCAGGCATCCACGGGCCCTGTCCTGGCCATGGAGTGAAGACTACCCAGTTAACCGTTGTCAAGGCCTGGCTTAGAAAGGTGGTGCTGGGTGTTGAGCACAGGGGGCAGGAAGGCCAACATTCAGCAAAGGCTGTGACTTCTGCAGCCACGATGGGAGAGGCCAGCTGTGCTTCACCTCTTTCTGCCATGTAATGATGAAAGCCTCAAGAGATCACCTGCACACACATGCAAGGCCAGGTTTTGGGTCCTCTTTTTAAGTGTATCAAAACATAATCAGAACTTATCTACAGCCCACATCACTTGACAAAGGAATGAAAATGATGTTATGAACTGAGCTGCAGGTTAGTTTTTGAGAGATCAACACCAAGTGTGAAATAAATCCACTGGTTATCCAGATATGCTCCCAGACTGTATTGGTAATAGTTGCTTGGCACCCTATTCTGTTATGTACTTGTAACAGTAGCTTAGGGATAGAATGAACTACTGATCCCTCCACAAGACAAGAAATCTCGGCAGGTGCAGCTTTCCTTACCCCTGCATTGACAAAGTGCTCTTACCAATCATTGCCGTTTACCACAGCTTCTAAAAGGTGCAGAAGCCCTGCCCCCCCCCCCCTAGATCAGGGCATGTTACTTCTACCATCATGTGACTGTTTCACAACCTTATCCTCACTATCAAGCCTTTCCCTGTCTTTGAAAGGGGAAGCCTTGTTGGCCAAAATTGTGACATTCCAATACAGTGTACAAGTGCTAGCATGCTCTCTCTCTCTCTCTCTCTCTCTCTGTTGTTAGAATTCCATCCTATTCCAGCAGAACCAAGAAACAGAACCCAGATAATAAACAGTTGCAAGTTTCATTCTTAACAACTGGAGTCACTAGCAGCCAAGGTTTAACACTCCACCCTGCCTTTTTTTCTCATAAGGCAGTAGCAGCATTCACTCCTGTAGAAAAAACAGAAATCTTTCATTTGAGGACAAGTGTTAAGGGAAAAACCTACTCCATATCTCTGACAGTGGGTGGCCTGGACTTCATTGGGTGCTAATATACTGGCCTTCCGTCCACACACATCCTGTTGGTCATAATGGCAGGCATTTAGTTTACATTTATTAAGAGCCTTGAGAAATATTACTATGGAACAGGGCCAAGTCAGCTTCTTGCTTCAGGGGCAGTTCTGGAAAAAGGATGCATAGGGCAGCTGATGGTGGGTGGTAGGGCTAGAACTCTCAATCCGTCTCTGCTTCCCCATCCATCAAACTTGATAGGCCTGAGCTAGTACAATAAGTGGTGGCTGCAATAACTGCCACATTGGCCATCCTCATTAATATAATCTTTATTAATATCTTTATTGGTATGAATTTTCACCAGGGTAACAGGAGCTGGAGTTGGGGGGCGGGCTAAGAGAAAAGTTAGGAAGCCCATGAATTTAGGCAGCTTCGAGAAATGATTAAAAGCAAACTATAGAATTTGAGATTGTTGTTGTGCAAGCTGATGAATAAAGCTAAGTCCCTGGCACTGCCAATTATGGTTCTGCTGTTTCTACACTGCAAGTGGTCAGGGTCCTCAGAGGAGGTCACAAATACAAGAAGGGTACATTTAAAAAAATTAACAAGATCTCAGTAAATGTAGCTCAATGTTCATGACTCAGGGAAAGTTAAATATAACATGGGAAAAGTGAACCTGCACAAAAACTATCAGATATGAGAATGAACTTTTTTGAAAAAACCCAGTCAGCACGATGATCTAGTAATCTTTTTCTGCACAGCTTTTAGCTGACACTAAAAAAAGACAGTGGCCTTGTGCAACTGCAACAGGGTAGAAATATTTTGCAACTCAAAAACTGAAGAAAGGAGTAAAATGGGGGGAAACTGCTTGAAATAGCCTGGTGGAACAAAAAACAGAATGTTTGTCAACAGTCTGAAATGTATACCAACTTGGGAAGTATCAGAAATTCTGCTTTAAGAAATGTCTATTGAATGGCAGGGGGAAATAACTGTGTAATACTGACACCCAAATAGTAGACTAGGATCCACCCATGAGTCACCACAGCTCCATTGGTGAGTCATCAAAATCGCTGACGGAGAAAGAGAGAGGCCATTGAGTTCAACCTAGCACAGAAAAGGAAAAATGAAGAGACGGGCCTTGGACAAAGGATATTCCTTTGATGGATCACTGAAGTACAGTATTTTGAGAACCTCAGCACTGTCCTGTTTGCTCCATCTTACCATGCCAAAACAGCTGAAAACTAGATGCACAAAAGAATAATGAAACATTGAAGTTCTGTGTAGCAGAGACAGGCGCAACCTGTGACCCGGAAAACCAGTCAGCCACCAGCCACGTATAATAGACCAAGGCAAGGAAGGGGGTTCTCAAGATTTTTGCTTGCCTGGAACTATTAAAATAGGGATTGTTAAGCATTTGGTGGTCCCAAAACAGAGTAGGCCATGTTCAGGTAGCTGAATCACCAGTTGTGCATCCCTGCTGCAAAAGATACAGCTTTTACTTATTCATTACATTGTTATCCCACTCCTCCTCCAGTGAGCTCATCACAACATATTATAGTGCCACCCACTGCTCCATTTTATCCTCTAAGCAGCTCTGGGAGCAATCCTAAGCAGGTCTACTCAGAGGTAAGTCTCATGCTGTTCAATGGGGCTTACTGCCAGGAAAGGGCTCTTATAGTCACAGCCTCTCAGAGGCAGCAGGCAGAAAGGTGGTCACTAGCTCTGCTGTTCCAGGGACTTCTGGAGCTGAATGGGGATTTGGACTCAGGTTTCCCCAAGTCTCCACTCTGGTGCTCTTACATACTGGTGTGACACAGTCACTTCTCTTTCTATCTCTTCATTCATTTCCTATTCAATTATTTTTGAAGAAGTGATGGTCAAAAATTTCCCTTAAATAGTTAAACATTGCATATTCCTGGGAAGTGGTCCACAGAAAGTCTCCATGTTTTTTGCTCTTTTTGTGGCAGCCATATGAAATTTTGTCCTTTGCTTGTCACTTGCAGGCATCTTTCTTCTGAAAAATGGAGAGAAGCATTTTAAAGATTTCAGAATGACACAAATGCTGAGGGAAGATATTAAACTAACAAAAACCTAGAGGGATTGCACTACTACCTTTTGCTTTGACTCCTGAGTAAACTCTGCAGTCATAGGATAAGAGGACAAGTCCTTATGTGGATTAAGAAACTGTTTAATTAACAGGAAACAGAGAGTGAGTATAAATGGCAGTTTTCACAGTGGAAGATGGTAAGCAGTGGGGCACTGCAGGGCTCAGTCCTGGGTCCAGGTTGTTGTTTTTTAATTAACAGGAAGCAGAAAGTGAGTATAAATAGGCAGTTTTCACAATGGAAGGTGGTAAACAGTGGGGTACTGCAGTACTAGGTCTAGTGCTTTTAACTTGTTCATTAATGATTTGGCATTGGGGTAAGCAGCAAATTAGCTAAGTTTGCAAATGACACGAAGTTGTTCAGTGAGATAAGAACCTGGGAGAACTGTGAGGACACCAACGTGGCAAATGGGGTCCAGTGTGGCCCAGTGCAAAGTGAGGCACATTGGAGCAAAAAAATTCCTAACTATAAATAGAAGTTGATGGGGTCCTAACTGGCGGTTACTGACCAGGAAAGAGATCTTGGAGTTGTGGTAGATAACTCACTGAAGATGTCGACTCAGTGTGTGACTGCAATAAAAAAGGCAAATGCTATGCTGGGGATTATTAAGAACGGGATTGAAAACAAATCATCCAGTATCATAATGCCCCTGTATAAATCTGTGGTGCAGCTTCATTTGATCACCACACCTTAAAAGAGATATTATAGCACTGGAAAATGTGCAGAAAAGGGGAATTGAAATTATTAAGGGGATGGAACACCTTCCCTATGAAGAAAGATTAAAGAGGTTAGGGCTCTTTAGCTTGGAGGAACAACCATTGAGGGGTGATATGATAGAGGTTTACAAAATTATGCATGGGATAGAGAAGGTAGAGAAAGAAGTACTTTTCTCCCTTTCTCACAATACAAGAACTTGTGGGCACTCAATGGAATTAGTGAGCAGTAGACTTAGAACAGATAAAAGGAAGTACTTCTTCACCCAAGGTGTAATTAACACATAAAATTCACTGCCACAGAAAGTGGTGGTGGCTACAAGCATAGACAGCTTCAAGAGGGGATTGGAGAAACATCTGGAGCAGAGGTCCATGAATGGCTATTAGCCACAAGGTATGGATGGAACACTGTGTCTGGGGCAGTGATACTCTATGTGTTTGGGGGCAGGGCAGCAGTGGGAGGTTCTGAAGTTCTGGAGTTCTGGCCCTGCTGGTAGACCTGATGGCACCTGGGTTTTTGGCCACTGTGTGACACAGAGTGTTGGACTGGATGGGCTGATGGCCTGATCCAACATGGCTCCTCTTATGTTCTTTCCAGAAAGCAGGTTGTTGCTGCTTTTTTAATTATCCACCATCATTTCAACTTCCATTTTTGTGGCTACAGTAGCACAGTCTGTGCTCTTAAAAACTGCTTAGTCAATGCAAAAATTGAATAAGCGATTAAAAATGGGGGAAGAAAAAGCCTCACATGCCACATACTAAAACCACACCAGAAACTATGAACCACACCACAAAGGAACAAGGGCATCCCTTTTAAGGTTTGCAGAAAAGGCTGAGCTTAAAAAGAATTCTTTCCTCTTGTATGCAGACAGACAAGATAAAACTACTTCACTATGGTTTAGTCACATCCAAGATACTGAATCTTCCCTCTATGTACTGCAATACCTTTGTGCAAGAGAAAAATTATCAGACATCATTGGTAGGGATGGGGGTAAAGAGGAGAGAGCCCCTGGTGTAACTACTGCTTTTACTAAGTACATCATCTGTTTCCATGCTTCTCTTATATGTGCAGTTTTAGATACAGATTTAAATGTTGAGTAAACTCACACCTTTGTCATCATGTCTGCAAGCTAATCAAGCAAGGGCTATGGAGAGCAGACTGTGTATTGAAGATTATACCAATATCTTTACAGATGCAAAGAGCACCAAAGGTGAATTTGTTTGGATAGGAGATTTTAAAATACAGCTTTTCAGGAGATAATGTAGGACTAATTTTCTTAGACCTCCTTGTATTATTTCTGTTGCTGAAATCCTTTTTGTCTCCTTAGCACGAAGCTTATAACAATTTTTTAACATATACATTAATAAGAAGGGTTGCCGGCCCCCAGGTCTGGGCACGGGTTCCCCCGCTTCTGGGGGCTCCAATCCGCTCCCAGCCAGCTGGCTGGTGGAGGAAGCCATGGCTCCAAGCCACGCCCACCTCTCTCCCTCCCCTCCTGCAGGGATTTAAAGGGCTTCAGCTGATCAGTGGCAATAGCCCCTCTCGCTCCCTGCTGAAAGATTTAAAGGGCCCTCCAGCTGATTGGTGGGCCACCTGCTCCCCCCAATCAGCTGAAGCCCTTTAAATCACTGCAGGAGGGGAGGGAGAGTGGTGTCCATGGCTTGGAGGTGGGGCTTGGGGCAGGGCTTGGGACATCCCTGCCCACCCCCAGAATGTCCCCCAAATCCCCCTGCTGGAAGGATGAGGGGACCTGGCAACCCTATTAATAAGTTACCTTGATTGTGTTCCTATGTAGTTCAAACTGCTCCAGCAAAAGACTGTGTATTTTGTACTTGCTATATATTTTGTAAAGAGTTGGCGGTAATTCGTTCATTAGTGACCCCTTGGTCATCTGAATCTCATTCTTCTTATTCTTCTAAGTGGTTATAAAGTAGAAATGAATGAATTGGGAAGGTGTGGTATGCTTCTCATTTCCCATCATTAGTAAACTCTTCTTCTCTGCAGTAGGCAGGGAGCATAACTGAAAGAACAAATAAGCAATGCAGAAAGTGTATGCTTTAAAGAAATTATAGTAAAAAATCTAAGCCTGCCTGTAATTTTCCACCTACAAAAAAGTTTCAGCCATGCAAGGAAAGCAAGACAACTGTGTGGGTGGATGGTAACTTGTCAAACAAAGATTAGATTAAGTTAAACTGGTTGTTTCAGCTGCTGTCAACCAGTTCTGAAAGAATCTTGAACAGAAAAAACAGACAAAATTGGAAATATAATATTGTTTATAGACCAACAATCCTATATACTTTTGTATCAACGATCAGTCCAGTCCTAAATGTATTTATTCTGGTTGGATTCATTTTCAAAGTATGTTTGTAGTTGCAGATGAAAAGGCACTCTGTAATCCCAGCGTGGCACCATGGCACCTGCCAACACATTTTCTGGTTCTCACCAAGGCCTTTTGAAGTGGGCAGGGTTCTTGCCAAGCAGGGCTTTTCATTAGCCACTGGAGATCTGACTAGGGTTGCCAGTCCCCAGGTCAGGGCAGAGGTTCCCTCAGTTTTTGAGTCTTTTCCCCAACAGCGGCCAGCTGACAGGCAGGAGAAACCCTGCCCCCACGTCCCCGTGTGACTTCCCCGATATGATGACATCACCTGGAAGTTTTAAGCTGGTTTTACCATAGAGTTTTGCCCTTAAACCAGAGTGTCCATGTGCAACATTCCTGGTGTTATGACGTCACTTCCAGGTGACATCACATCCCAGAACACCCCACAAATCCCCCCGCTGGAGTGATGAGGGGACCTGGCAATCGTAGATCTGACTGGTTTTCCAAATTAAAATAACATTGATCTTCGACGCGATCTCTGTGCTTCACCACCTATGGGTTACTGCGCCTGTGTGGAAATTCTTCGGTGTTGTAGAAAGCTCTAATGGATTTTTGCGCCCAGCACCTCCAGGCATGCATGGAGCCCCCAGCGTGCATGCCCAGAGGAGCAGGGCGCGGACATCCCACCAGTTCTCTTCTGACCACCGCACTGTTAACAGCTTCATCAGTTAGTTGAGTGTTTGTGGAAAGCTCTCCTCTCTGATCGCTTTCGTTTCCTCTCCTTTTGATTTTTTCTTACTCTCTTACTTTGTCTATCTTAAATTTGAAAAAAAAACTTCTGTCCTTTCCTTGGGTTGGGGGGGGGTGTTTCTCTTCTGCCCTAGGGCTCCCCCCTTCCCCTCTTCACTGTCCCATTCATTCTTTAGCCCTTACTGTATGGCTAAAAAGTGGGACTGCTTTAAACATTGTTCTTGTGGCAGCAAACTTGCCACCCCTGATTGTCATTCCCTCTGCATCTTCTGCCTGGGAGAGAGCCATCGACCTGACTCCTGTCCCCATTGCGCTAAGTTTAGTAATCAAACACACAAAAACCGAGCAGCTAGACTTACAGTGGCTTTATTGTAGTCGGCGCTGCTACCTGCATCGACTTCAACTACGCCGATGGATCCTGCGCAGCCCTCGATGCCATTCATATCAACGGACGACCCCGCACGACCATCGATGTCGAGACCTGCCTCTGATATCGTCTGTACAGCATCGAAGCGCCCGGCACCCACCCAGTCCACGGTGTCAACACCAGTGAAAAAGAAGAAAAAGGACAAGTCGGAAAGGCACTGTAAAGAGCTGACTGCCACTTCAGCCAAACCCCCTAAGAAGGGCTCAGCTCCAGCTTCCTCTACGATTTCACTGCCCTCTGTTGAGACCGCACCTCCAGTTGTCCCTCCGGCGTCGATGGAGTTGCCTACTATCCACCTCCTCAACTCGCCAATCCGACAGTTGGATCCCCCCTTGCTGGACCACATCTTGGAGGCACAGGAGTTTTCTGAGGTGGACTGCACTCAACTATACGCCCACTCCCATCGATATCAACGATCCTTGTCAAAATCTCCATTTTCTGACAAATCCATGTCTCTGATCGATCCTTCCTCTCTGCCACCAGGCTTGGCACTGGGTGCGAAAATCCGTTAGAGCTTTCTACAACACCGAAGGATTTCCATGCAGGCCCAGTAACCCATAGGTATGAATGCACAGAGGACCACTCAAAGATCATCAGTTACAGGTAGGCAACCTGTTTTTTCGGTGGCAGCTGTGACGCCACTGTGTTGATTTTATTCTGTCTGTCTCAATCCTCTTTTCCAGTGTATTTTAAAAATTACCCCTCTTCTCCCCCTGCACTTGGGCTTTCTTTGTATGTGTGGCTCTGCCTCCCACAGCAGATGGCACCCATTTTGTGATTACATCTAACTCCCTGTGTCAGAATTCCAAAGGTGCCCACGGGGATTCCTCCTCTAAAATAATATACTTTCTCTTCTTTGTGCAATTTCTTCAAATTCAACAAAGTGACAGGTTCTGAGAACTGCTGTTACATGTTTCTACTGCTTTATTTTTCTGTGGAAATTTTTCAATTTCTGAATATTCATGGTGTCAATAACCATGAATGGATGCCATTGTCGATACAATATTAGGCAAGACCTGGCAGTTTCAAAGTTGTAATTAGTCTAGGGGGGGGGATGTTGTTTATTATTGCTAGGACTTGTGTGAGAGAGTATATGTATATTTTATTGATCTGTAAATGTGGTAAAGGAATAAAACTACAAATTTATATACTAATCCAAATAAAAGATAAAGTTATGAATTTACCTGATTGTCTGTGCTGGTCAAATAATAACCAAAGCTAAAAATTTTATTTGGATGTGCCTTCTCAAATTATATTTTTATATATTTATTTATTTAGGGCATTTACTCCCCCTCTCTCCTGATTCAGTCAGGACCCAAGGTCAGTGACACCAATAAATAAAATACAAAATAATCTGTATTAAAATTATTAAAAGAGATAAGCCAGAGCTCAAATCTATAGATTTCTAGATTTTGGAGAGGATATTGTAATCATCAGTCTGATATTAAATGTACAAGTAATGCAAGTGAGGAAGTATCCCAGTGATCTCTGGGAGAAAGTCAAATTCTGTTGAAAAAAATCAATGGACAGTCATGTCAACAGCAAATCATGCACAGTTCTTTGAGTGCACTAAAATCAGTGTGACAAGAGTTTTCAACGCCTTTAGGTTTTCCCCCCTTAAATTTGAACAATGTAGTCTTTAGTTATTTTTTCTTAAATTTAAACAATTTGTTTGACTATAACATTTAAGCTACATTTAATCTATTTATTTTCCTAATCAAATATTTAAAGTGCAAGTATTTGTTGCTATTGGGCCATAAAATTAACATGATGTTATTTTAACATTAGTTTACTAAACTCAGGGCCAAATAAACATTAGTTTACTAAAAACAGGGCCAAAATGCCTATTTAGGGCATTGGAAAACTTTCTAGAATTTTTTTTTCTGAAACCCCACATAACCCGTGTATCTGGGAATTCAGGGAGAAGAGTAATACACAACGTAGAGCACATAGCTATTCTCCCATATCTATTATCAGGGGGATCTGTGGAGACCTCATATGTTTCCTGCAAAGGTGTTTGAAGTTCTCCCAAGGCACCACAAATGGTTGGAAGAAGGTGTGCAATTGGACATTGCTAAAAGATCATCCTAGACATGCAAGATTATTTGGGCCACAATGTATCTTTAAATTAATGTATTCCTCATTTTGGTGTAATTTATTTCAAAACTGGAAACTCTTGATATGGTCTTTTTATCACATGTTCTCTTGGGGCTAATAGAACAGCAGAGTATGGCCGGAATCTAAAGTACTTTCAGGGGCATAAGTTGATGTAGTATAGTGACAAAGAGACTGAGTCAAGAGGTTCCTGGTTTGAATTTTGCTCTGACTGTGAACTCACTAAGAGGCTGTAATCAAGTCTTTCAGTCAGTATTCAGTATCAGTGAGTACCAACACACCAAAAAAAGAAGATGAAAGGAAGGAAGAAAAATCTTGAAACATATTCACTTAACAGTTTTATAAACACACTAGGAATAAGGCCCATTGTGGCTCTAGAAAGAGGCTGTGGGAGAATGCTCCGGCCTTGGGCACTCAGTGTCAATTTGCTGTGGTGACCTCAGCAGGGTATAATGACACAGGGCCCAACATTTTCTCCAGGGGAAGATCTCTGCCATCTGAAGAGCAGTTGTAATTCAGCATGATCTCTATCCCTCCCCTGAAGATTGGCAACAATGGTTCCCCATGAGGGAATGGGTGGTTTGAAGGGTGGAGTCTATGGCACTGAATCTGTCTGAGGTCCCACCCCTGCTGAAACCTCACCCTCTCCAGGGTCCACCCCTCAAATCTCCAGGAATTTCCCAACCTGGAGTTGGCAACCCTACCTCCCAGCCAACCATCAATATATCGTTATCTGCCCCCTGGCTTCAGCTTTCCATCTCCTCCCCCCTCCCCCTAGAGAGCAGTTGTAATTCTGAGTGATCTCCAGCCCCCACCTAGAGATTGGCAACAGTGGTTCCCCATGAGGGACTCGCTGGCTTGGAGGGTGGAGTCTATGGCATTGTACCTGTCTGAGGTCCCAGTCCTCCTCAAACCTCACCGTCTCCAGGCTCCATCCCTCAAATCTCCAGGAATTTTCCACCTAGAGTTGGCAACCCTATCTCCTTCCCAGCCAGTCATCTACTTCACTCTTCAACTTTCCATTCCCCCCCCCCCGCAGCCTCCACCGTGCTCTGAAGCCCTGACTGCTATGTCACATTGGCTGTCATAGGGGGTCCATCTCAGCAGGGTATAAGGACACAAAGTCCACCATTTTCTCCAGGGGAACTGATCTCTGCCATCTGGAGAGCACTTGTAATTCTGAGTGATCTCCAGCCCTCGTCTGGAGACTGGCAACCATACTTCCCCTGGGGGAAAAGTAGTCTTTCTTTGCAATGGGAACCAAAGCAGCTGACATCATTCTCCTCTCCCCCTTTTGACTTGCACAACAACCCTGTGAGGTAGGTTAGGCTTAAAGTCTGTGACTGGCCCAAAATCACCCTCTCAGCAAGAACCTGCGTCCAGCAGATCCTGCTCTGAAGTGCTGACTGCTATGCCTAGGGTACCCAATCTCCAGGTGGAGCCTGAAGATCGCCAGGTATCACGAACTCCAGACAACAGATCCCTCTCCCCCCCCAAGAGAAAATGACTGCTTTGGAGGGTGGCCTCTATGGCATTCTGTTCAGCTGGCCCCAATGAGTTTTCTCCCAAAGGCTAACATAGGTGTGGAAAGGGGCTTTCAGAGAAGCAAGCTTGGTTGCCTAGCAACAGGCACTGAGGGGAAAGTTGCTAGCTCTGATGATGGAAATACCTGGTGTTTTGGGGGGGTGGATCTTGTGGAGGGCAGCATTTGTGGCCGGGTGGAAGGACTCAGCAGGGTATAATGCCATTGTGTCTACCATCCAAAGCAGCCATTTTCTCCAGGGGATCCGATCTCTGTCATCTGGAGATCAATTGTAACAGCAGGAGATTTCCAGGTCCCACCTGGAGATTGGCAACCCTAGGGGGAAAGTCAGCCACACAGCAGGGGGTTGAAGAGAATGGTTTGATGGTCACTGGCCCACCTCATTAGCCAGCCAGCCATGGTGGAGCTAGGCAGGAGAGAGAGCCTGAGGAATTTCACACAGCCAATATGTTCCATTTCAGGAACTCTTCAGTAACGGTTTCTGTCAGGCATTTCACACAGCACCGTATAAGTACCAGTTCCCTAACGGAACATATTGGCCCTATCACACAGAAACGTGCCTCTCCTGTTGGGGAAGCATTCCTGAGCCGGTTTACCTTGAAACCTCCTCCCAAGTGTTCTCCAGTTCTTGTACCAGTTCTGAAGAGCTACGGGGTGCTGTGTGAAATGCCCCCCTCTTTCATAGTTTATTCTGACGGGAAATTGGGCAAGCTGGCAGTGTGCTGGGGAGGGGTTATGCTGAAAGTCCATTGTCTTTTCACTGACAGAAGCAGGTCACTGAGGGGACAGTTAGACCCACCTGGCAGTGGGCATAGGAGAAGAGTAGACCCAGCACCCAGTCCTTCCCCTTCGCTGGCTCCCTCCAGCCTGAGGCCAAGACGCTGGCCAGTGGCTCTGTGGGTGGGACTGAGGCAAAGCAGGGAGAGAATGCAGCCAGTGGCCAGGGATACCTTTTGAGTGGCAGTCCTTCCAGCCAATTTTGGCGCCCCATGGAATCTTGCCACTTGAAAACGGCTTTATATAATAAGGAGAGATTGCAAGGCTGCTTTTTGATTTCATTAATTATTACAAGTCTCTTCACAGTGAGAGCCACAGAGATTTCATGTAGACAAAGGATGAGAATGTTAGCATGGAATGTTGGCATGGAATGTTGCAAGCAGCCCTTAAGTATCCTACCCTTAAATTTGGGAGTGGTTGAGATTGGTAGGGAGATTTAGGCAGGCTATAAGGACAAACTGAAGTTCTATATAGGGGAAGTAATTACAATGTGATTAAAGATTTCAGCAGAGACAGAGTAAGTTATGGACCAATTCTGGCAATGTTTCACAACTGCTGAGAGGCTGACAATTACAGTGTAGTAAGATGGATGGTTTGGGGGGTCAAGGATTAGTGCAAGAGCTGGTAAAATTAAGGCTGAAGCACAGATAATTCTAGTGGATAGGAAAGCATGGAGAACATCTTTCTTACTGGTGAAGAGGATTTTCTTTAGTTGCTGAACCTTTCATTTGCAGGATGTCAGGGTGTAACCAGAGTCTGGTAAGCAAATTGGTAGGAAATGGGATGTATCAGAGAGTGAATGAACTACCCCTAGAGTAAGGAGTCATCCACATACAGAGCAAGCAATTATAACTTTTTTATTCTCAAGAACTTGCCAAAAAGAAACTTTACTCTTTTCTGAGAAGTTTTTATGCCAGACAGAATGCATGTTTTTATTATGTTTTCGGAGCAGTATAACGTTTTCAAGGCAGTGAAGTTTCCATCTAATTTGGCCTCCCCCAGTGCCCCTCCCCCGCTATTCATTGCACTGTGTTCCAGCTTTTTTACACTCAGTTTGCATAATCTCACCTGGATAAATTGTGTTAGTGCCTATGTTGCCATCTGATTTTATCCTCGATAGCTATTACATTAAATTGTTTTAATAATTAATTATTATATTGTTTTTCACTTGTTGTTACTCACCCTAGGCTTTGCAGTGCAGGGGACGGCGGGCTAGAAGTCTAAATAAATGAATAAATATCCCCTTACAGGTTTTTTTTGGGGGGGAAGGTAGATTCAGACAACTTTAGTGAATGTTGCCTTGACAATTCCTAACTGGTGGGAATCAAATAAAACCACGTTGTTAGAGGCAGTCTAAATATCACTGTATTAGCAGTTGGTTGCCTGTGGAATCCATTGTTCATTTGATTCATTCAGACCACCTTGGTTCTACTGATTCCCACTAATAAGCAACTGGAAAAGTAAACTCTTGTGGCTGAAGAAAATGGGTTTATTAGGATTTGAGTTGCCAGATGTGCCAGATTCTGTAGAATGTGCCAGATTCTGTAGAATGATCATTGTCTTCTCTTCAAGGAATGAGGAGCAGGGTTATTCAGTGTTCAAAGTCTGAACATTTTATAAGCTTCTCTTTCACTGTCTGTGACTCCATTCTCCTCATTCAAGACATTTCTGTTGAATGTGGCATCCATCACCCACCCTGCCATGAAGCATGCTGTTGGGTCACTCATTCTCTCATAGCCTAACGTGCTTCACAGGGTTGTTGTGAAGAAAAAATAAGATAAGATGAGGATCATGTATGCTGCTGTGTGCTCCTTGCATATGTGGTGGAATGTGGCAGCAAGTCACAGCTATCTTATGGTGAGCCCACATGGGGGTTTTCAAGGCAAGAGATGTTCAGAGGTGGTTTGCCACTGCCTGTCTCTGTATAGCAACCCTGGACTTCTTTGCTGGTCTCCCACCCAAGTACTAACTATGGTCGACCCTACTTAGCTTTGAGATCCAATGAGATCAGGCTAGCCTGGGCCATCCAGGTCACCACCTTTGGACATCTAATACCTAAAAATATGATAAAGACTGAGTGACTGTTGTAATCTAGAGATAACTGCAGTTCTGCCCTGTTGTGTTCTCTTTTGGAACTGAAACCACGCACATTCTTATATCCTGTATTTTACTAAAAGAATTTCAAATAGCAGTAATGTCAGTTAAGGCTGGGGGGGGGGGGAGGGATTGAGATGTATTCTGCTTCTAGAAAAGAAAAGCGAAGTGTTCTAAACTACAGAAGGCCCGTCTGCGTGTGTGCTGAGGGGGGAGTGAGTGAGTTGACTGACACTGCTGTTGCTGTAGTTTTGTTTTTTCATTACTGAATTATTTGCTAAAGAGACTATGTGCACTTACGCAACACATCCTCACCATGATTTTAAGCAATTGATTTACTTTTTTGATTGGATTAGACCTGATGCAATATAGCTTGTATAAGGATGGAATAACCAGTTCTTCAGTCTCCAGCCCAAATAGTCTTATTATGACAGGGTTGTGATATTTCTGCTGTTGACATTTGTTCTTTGAGTAGACTTTTTGAGGTCACAGAGGTTGATCTACTTTGTGGTGATAACACTTCCACCCTTTCTGCCTCAGTTTCATTTCTAGTTCTCTTTTATTTTCATTTATCCAACTATGCTGATTGATTTTGATTTTTTTAAACATATCTGTTATCTTCCTCCCCCCCCCCATGCCATCACTAGTTCTAATAAATGGGTTTTAAAAAATTTATTCAAATTCAAGATGGGCAGCTGTGTCAGTCTAGCAGTAGTCCTGTAGCACCTTAAAGACTAACAAAATACATGGCAGGGTTTGAGCAGTGACTCATGAAAGCTTATACCCATATATTTTGTTAGTCTTTAAGATGCTACTGATGTGTTTAAAATTAATCTATGTAGTTCTTAGGTAAAGGTTTCCCTTGCTTGAAAGCTAGTCGAATCCAACTCTAGGGGGCAGTGCTCATCTCGGTTTTGAAGCCAAAGAGCCAGCATTGTCTGAAGACTTCTCTGTGGTCATGTGGCCGGCATGACTAAATGCCAAGGCACACGGAACACTGTTACCTTCCCATCAAAGGGGTACCTGTTTATCTACTTACAATTTCTTGCTTTCGAACTGCTAGGTTGGCAGGAACTGAGGCCAGAGACAGGAGCTCACTCCGTCACACAGCACTAGGGTCTTGAACTGCCCAACTACAGACCTTCTGGTCTGCAGCTCATTGTCTTAACCTCTGCGCCATCACAGCCCCCATCATGTAGTTCTTACCTTGCCTTTTAAAAAGGATCTGAAGATCTTCCCAAATAATTTGCTGGGCATTCTCTGCTGGTTCCTCTTTTCCTGTACCCTTCCTCTTTTAATTTTTTAAACGGTATTTCATATTCTGCTGCATTTTATCCCATTGGTTAATATTTAGTATTTATGTACCACATTTCAAATACTTGAAGGTTTCGATGGCTCGAGTTGCATATAACTTTGTATTAGATTGGGGCCAATGCATATTGCATGTATACTTTGTTAGGCCAGTGCTGTTATCCTGCAGATGGAGGATACGCTAAATCACAACACCATTATATTTTATTTTAGACATCTAGTGCCATAAATATATTTTATTCTAATTTTTAAAGTATATTTTCCACCTATTTTTCCATTTAATCTATATTTTATTATGGGCATCCAAGCATCTTGAATATTATTTAGCCATGCTATGTGGCAGTTGTTGCATAGTAAGTTATGTAAAGTTATTTGTTGATATTCCTTCTTATTGAATTACATCATGTCAGACTTAATAAACTGAACCAATAAAAGATTTTCATTTACCTGTGCTGGTCCATTAGCATCCTAATCTGGGGAATAGTTCAGATCATTGTTGTTTGTTTAATGTAGTTGACTCTTAGCTTTAACCACCTGTAGCACAGCTGACAAAGTGAGTCAGGTGGCTCATGCCCATTTATAACAGAATTGCCATTATCTTTGGGGATCACTTGGCTCTTTGAGGTTTTCCGTCGGTCCTCGCCCTCAGATCTTGTAGTCTGATTCCAGTATAGCCTTGTGTAGTTTCCATACCCTAAGCCTGACAGAACTTGGTGCTGTGTGCTGATGTCTCATGGACCTTTGAACCACACACAGGTAGCATTGCCATGTAAATGTATTGTGATGTTTTCTCATTATTGAAATCTTTTGATTTCATCCAGGCTTCTCGATCCCTTCATTCTCCCGAAGTTATACATGTGCTTGATCCTGGCAATGGGATGTACTACTGGCTACCACCCATAATTTGTCACCCAAAAAGAGGAGTTGCAAAACTCAGATTAGTTGGTAACAGCTTACGCCAATCTTAAGTATTACTCTCACAACAATATGTATAATAACAGGTGCTATTACAAGGCAGTGTTTCTCTAGATTATGAGACCTGTGTAGAATGAAGGGTTGCCGACTCACCTTAATTTACATCCTGTACTTTTGTTCCTTCCAAGCATGTGTGTCCTGTCATTTGGGGTAAGGCAAGCTTAGAGTCTATTCTTGTTATATAGGCAGAGAGAGAGAGAGAGAGTTGCATTCTGGTAGCATGAGAAACCAAGGACATGATGGTCCTATTGTAGACCTTCATATATTCAATTACTTGCTAATTATGACAGGTGTGTGTGTAGAGAGAGATGGCTTTTCTGCTGCAGGGAATTCTGATGTGTGTGTGTACACGCGCATGTGTGAGGTGCATCTGTGCATACATCATAGACTGATACACATTGCAGCACTGCATGATCCTTGTCCGTAACAGCCAGACATTTTTGGTCTCATTGATCACATTTTGGTTTCATTGTTTTGTTTCCCCCACCCCCTTCACTCCTGTGGGAAAAAGGATTTCTTATCCAGTAGGGATTCAATACCATTGGGGGTGGGAGTTAATTCCACACCGTGGTGACCAGCCATTTGAGATGCAAACCGTCTGTATAGACGTGCCTATTTGGGGGGGTCATTCTACAATGTGACAGAATTTTGAAAAGCTGACCTGTAAATAGGTAAGTGATCAAATGGCACTGCTCACCTAAAAACATTTGAATGTGCACAGAAAGCAATAGGCCTTTGCAAGGCAGCACCCAGCATGTATCGTCTTGTGATTGCAGAACCTCAGGATATTGAACAATGAGAGGTGTTGAGTCTGTGCTTCTCTTTCATAGCTGAGTTTCTTTCGAGACGACATTGTGATCTACTTTAGGAGCAGATTGCTGGCTGTATAACCATGCCTAGCCCCTATCCATGTATTTAATAGATGGAACACTCACTGTCTTTCATCCTCAGTGTTTTATCATAAGATTAAAAAAATTAGTTTGTGTTCCTTATCAGCCGTGTCTAGCAATTGCTGAAACATGTGACTGAGAGGACCACGCTGACCCAGAACAGCTGCCCAGTGGTGTTTGTGGAAGAAACCAGTACTGTTTGTCTCAGCGGCAGAGATAGCAGCTAGATAACACAAAGCTAGGTTGAGCACAGAAAAAGATGGCAAGGAAATATTCTTCTCCACAGCTCTATATGTTGCAGCAAACATTTCGTTTTGCCTAGTTACAGTTGGTTGTACTAGATCACTAATTGGCAAACTGTGTGTTGAAATAGAACTGCTAGGGCACCACAAGAATTAAACTGATTAAAAAATAATAATTGGGCCTCTCTTGCAAGGACAGCAGCACACACTCACCCCACACAGAGGAGACAGTCTGCCAAATCCATGATGCACTGTTCTGCTGCCTTTGGATGGTGGGTTAAGCTGTTGTATCTTTCCACTGGGGATTCCTGGATCATTCCATCTCTTCTAATGCTGAGATGCCACAAGATGACACTGTCTAAAGAGTCAGGCTTAGAACTGCAGTACATACAGAAGCACAGGCTGGGCTCCTTTGCAGGATAGTCACCCTCCCTTTGGCTAAAAACAAAGTTTTTGTGTTACACAAGAGAAATCTGTCTCAAATGTTTTATTCAGGAAAAAGTATGTCTCATTTATCAGAAGTTTTGGCACGATCCAGCACTAGATGGATGCTGTGGGCATCTCCCAATATATGACTTTTTAACATTTTATTTCATGCTATTTTAGCCTCTCAGTAACCACTGTGTACTTTGGGGAAGGCATGAATCAAATTAATTATAGCCTTTTGGCAGGTCAGCTACTCTGTGGATTTGAAAGAAATGGATTACTTGCTGTTTTTCCCCCACCGTGCATGACTTTTATTTTTACTCCAGTTGTAATCTAAATACACAAAGTCCTGCTCTGCAGTTTCTTTTGCACAGACCTCCTGCACTTTATCACAAAGCCTGAGAAATGATCTGTTTCTTGTCATGTGTTACAGCAACTAGCATATCAAATTAAAATAACTTCCTGATTCGGAGGTCAGGGCACTAAAGTAAGATCTTTGTATTTATCAGCCAAGATGCCACACAGGATGAAGGAAGCTGTCCTGCTGAACCATTTTATGGCCTCTGATTGTCCATGATCATTTCTCATAGTAGAGATTATTCTGGCATATGGTCAGCAGTCCAGTCTCACTCCAGCGATTTGACAGGCATGTTAAAAACAACATAGTGAACTAAGTTGTTCATTGCAGGCTGAACAGAAATGGAGGATCTTTATGGAAAGAAAGAGGGGAACCAACCGTATAGTGCTGAAGTGTATTGAGTTGAAATTGGAGTCTGTAATACACGTACAGATTTTGTTTTCTTTCAGGGCCTTTGAGTTTTGAACCAAGAATCTTGGCACATGCAGATTACTGCTGAGAAAATTCTGACTAACAGTCCTCCCCACCCCACCCTGTCTCTCTGCCGCCTGGCTTTAGTAAATACTCTTGAATCATAAGGGCTTACACACTCTGGGTTCTCTTCCAGCAAGACTGAAGGAACATAGTATGCTTAATGCAAATGCCCAGGAAGACAGACAGGGAGGAGATAATCCCGCCGTAAAGTAAAAGACACGGTGTTGAGAACCATTGCTTCCTTGAACAGCAGTGACCGCTTGTGGGTTGGGGTGCAGTGAGTATCCCAGCCTCCACCGCTGTGAGCTGAGTAAGGGAAGGCATTGCCCTTACTGGGATAACAACAGGAGGCAGCGCTGGTGTGCAAGCTTCTGTGTGTCTCATGGAACTTGGCACAAGCCTGGGGCTATAACCTCTCTTGCTGGTACCAGGTTCAAGCAGCCACTCAAAAGCTGTACATCAGCACAGCGTCACAGCTATGGTTCCAGTAGCTTCCAGTTACCCTCCGATAAGGCCATCACCTTCCTCACCAGCTTCAGTCACACACAGAGGGGTGGAGGCTGAGACAGTCCCTGCCACTGCTGTTCAGGGGCCCTGTTGAAGCCAACAAGGATGTCTCGCTTGAACACAGTCTGTTTATGTTCATGGTTTGTGGGAGCATGTTCTGCTTAAAAGGTGATACCTTTAAGTTTGTTGTCACAGCCACTGAATGCTTAAACTAGATTAACTGGAGACACATGCTGTGTGTATGTGGGCTGTAATGCCAAGATTTTCCACCTGAAGAACTTTCAGGAGCTGGACCAGGTTCTGTAATGGAGTAAAACAGCAAATATAAGGCTGTAACTGGGGATTCTTAAATATGGGTTTCTTAAATATGGTCACCATGGCAATCTTGGTCCCAGTGACTGCTCCCTCCCCAGATGTTCGACACAAAGATTCCCCAGGCCCTCGCCGCTGTTTGCCGTGAACTTGGAGGAGGAAGGCTCTTTCAGCATGCTGGCTTTTGCAGAAGGCAAAAGCCATGAGGGCTCTCTCATTTTGCACCCAGCTCTGGAAAATAGGAAGCAACAAGACCACTTCCTTTCTTCTGCCAGAGTATTGGGGAGGCTTGTAGTTGTTCATGCTGGGCTTTGTAGAAGATGGAAGCAATGCTGAAAGTCTGTCTTGCTGAAATGGGGAGGACAGTATTTGTCACTGAGTGTTTTGAACCGAACTGCTTTTAATGCACTCACTTGATGAGGAATGAGACAGAGAGAATAGATTCTTAAATGTTAAGTAAATAGAATCTCACACATGATTAGAAAATTCTTATTACTCCAATGCAGTCAGACCTCTGGATTGAAGCCACTGACAAATATAGCAGCTATTACAGCTGCGGAAAAGTAAAAGATCCAAAGAAAAGGAGGATTAATCCTTAACTTCCCATTCTTTTTCTTTGTTGAAGACATTGGTCTTTCTTTCTTAGGACCTTTGCTGCAATTTTCAACATTTTATGAGGATATCAGAAGAGTGCATTTTCCCTAGGATTAATTCTTACTCTGATGGTAAACCTAGTTCTGGACTGGTAAACGTGATTCTTAATGTACCACTCGGATAGCAAGTGGGAGACTTACATAATTTAACAATCCTACACACACACACACGCACACACACGCGCACACACGCACACACACACACACAGTCCTTCACAAAGACCGTTAGGATTCCAGGGAAAAACTTAGGCTAGATCCCTTCTCATTGCATCTTGTTTTCTATGTGCTGGGAACTGTTTGAATAGAGGAGCTATGTGAATCCTCCTCTTCAGTCTGAAGTGGCACAGCCATTTACAGATGTACCACTTCAGTGATAACTATCTTTATCTTTTGGTTTTTTTCCTTTTCTCTTATTCTATCTGGATGTGACACAGGAGAGACAATCAGTTGTAATTATGATGGCAGCCTAAAAGTTCACAATCTGAAGCAGCTGGCTGGTTAACTTTATGAATTATTACATACATAGGATTTCGTTTTCTGGAAAAAAATAACTTGATTTTTTAAAAATAGTGACTCAGTGATCCCTGTATTTCTTAAAGGCAAATGATCTGTCAACAACTTTTCTGTTTGTCTAGTGACTGAAATGACGCTCAAAACATAGAAGCCGGAGACTAGCATGCTGCTTTAAGACCTGGGTCCAAATTCTAGCTCGTTTACCTGAAGAACTGGGGAAGGACTGGCCATCAGCCTCAGTGTCCCATATGTAAAATGAGACCCTGCATTACTGAGTTGTGGGAAAGGGGGAGGCACAAGGATTTGGACACACAATAAAATAAAACATTTAAAGGGTCTGAAGATCGAAGAGGCTGTTCATGTGTGGTTTCCCCACCTGTGTGTTATACTGTCAGGATTTATCAGGATTTCCTAAGCAGTATCCTGCTTCCCTTGATAGACTGAGAATAATTCTTTGGGTGCATATACATAAAATATTTTATTCAAGTAGTCCATTTTCTTTAGTTGTATCTGGACCCATGACTAAACTGAAATTCAGGGACTTTGGGGTTAGCAGAAGGAACCGCCTTCTGCTTACCCTCTACTGAGGCACACAGAGCTCTGTGCATTCTGGTTTCAGGGCCTTCTTCAAACACAAAAGTGAATAAAGGCATGTAGTATCCAGTCCAGGAAGCAGGCAGTGTAAAGTAGGGTGGCCAGCCTCCAGGTGGGGCCTGGGGATCTCCTGCTTTTACAACTCATCTCCAGCTGACAGAGACCAGTTTCCCCTGGAGAAAATGGCTGCTTTGGAGGGTGGACTCTATGGCATTGTACCATGCTGAGGCCCCTCCCCTCCCCAAACCCCGCCCTCTCCTGGATCCACCCCCAAAGTCTCCAGGTATTTTCCCACCCAGACCTGGCGACCCTAGTGTAAAGCCTCAGGACTGGTCAGGCCCAGGACAAATACTTTTTGTTGTTCAGTCGCGCAGTCGAGTCCAACTCTTCGTGACCCCATGGACCACATCATGCCAGGCCCTCCTGTCTTCCGTTGTTCTCCAGAGTTTGCTTAACTTCATATTTGTTGCATCAGGACAAATACTATCAACCCAGATTTCTGCTCTTGAATAGTCAGTAGGCAGCCTTTCACCTGTTGTATTTCAAGTGCCAGTTGAGGCCCCTAGTTCCAGCAGCTGACAGCAATGATTCAGAATAGGAGAAAAACACCCTTTAGTTCTACATTTTGGTATGGCTGCAGTATGAGGGACAGGAGATCAAGTGAAAGATCTGTGGAAGATCTGTGAGCCAGGGGTAGGGATCCCATTGCCGGCCTTCGGGGGGGGGGGGGGCACCATTGGTGCCAGTGCCAAGGGTCCGGAGTTTGGGAGTGCTCCTGGATGCCTCCTTAACCATGGAGGCCCAGGTAGCAGCCACTGCCAAGGCAGCCTTTTACCACCTACGGCTGATAAGGCAGTTGGTTCCCTTCCTCGAACGCAATTACCTGGCAACAGTGATCCATGCAATGATCACCTTGAGGTTAGACCATTGTAACGCTCTCTACATAGGGCTGCCCTTGTCTCAGCTCCGGAGGCTGCATCTAGTGCAGAATGCCGCGGCCAGGCTCTTGATGGGCCTCTCGGTCCAAGACCACATCCAGCCTGTGCTAAGGACGCTGCACTGGCTGCCTATAGTGTATGGGATCCGGTTCAAGGTGCTGGTTTTAACCTTTAAAGCCCTATATGGTCTGGGGCCAGCCTACCTAAGGGACCGCCTTTCCCCATATTTACCCGAGAGAGCACCCAACACCGCCTGACCCTCCCTGGACCTAGAGAGGCCAGGTTGGCAACCACCAGGGCCAGGGCTTTCTTAGTGGTGGCTCCTCACTGGTGGAATGAGCTCCTGGAGGACATCAGGGCCCTTCGGGACCTATTGCAGTTCCGCAGGGCCTGTAAAGCAGAGCTCTTCCACCAGGCCTTTAATTAGGAGCCACTGCTGGGGGAAATGGCCCTGGTTTAATTTGCTGGCCCAGGAAATCAACTGGTGGTAGCCCCCCGGTCTGGGGCATGTGGGTTGCTGCGCTCAGCAGGACATTCCTATATTGCCGCTTCTTGGGGGTTTTATTGTGTATTTTAAGTAACTGGCTTTTATCTTTCTTATGTATGGATCTGATCTTAACTATTTGTTAGCCGCCTGGAGCCAGCACTGCTGGACAAGTGGGGTATAAATGTAAAATAAATAAATAAATATATTACAAAGCACCCCACCCCAAGAAGAAGGGCCTCCAACAAGGTCACCCTTTGGATCCAGTTCTTCTGTGTTTTGAATATTAAGGTAGTCTTTCATACCTGAAAAGTAATTTATTAAATGAGGGCACTGTTTGCACTGGTCTGCTTTTTAAAAAATAGTCTTTGTGACATATAGAGCTGGTTTATCTCTTTAGTCACCATATAACTGCCAGAGTTTTCAGCTATGTGCAAAAGGGTCACCAAACTACCCTCTATTCTGGCCTTTCCAGTTCAACTGCAATTAAAAAAAAACTGCAATCTTGCATCACAACATTATATATTAACTGTTGACCACACACCTGCACTGACGTACGGTAAAATTCTCCTTTCCACTTGGTTCCATACGAAGACAACCTTCTCCCTCTGAGAGGAGGACATCTTGATGGGTGTTTCCCACCCTATCTGTAGGGAGGCAGGAACTAATTCTTCACTTCCTGTCCTCTGGTGGGATACACCCCTTCAAGTCAGTTCTGTTCCTGCCTCAGTAGGGAGAGCAGCACTTAGTGGCCACTCGTGCCTTTTTTGTACTTTCACTTTCCATTCTTCTTCATACCTTTTCAACCTTTTTTCAAACCTTTTTTCTTAAATGTTTTTTTTTTCAAAAAACGGACGTGGATGATTGCGCAGGCGCCATTCTGAATTGCCCCGATCCCGGGAGACCACAGAAAATGGCGGCCCAAGGCTACGGATCGGCTGTCGCCGCATCCATAAGCCCAGACATGACTAGCGACGAGAAGGAAAAGCGCGCCAAAAAACGGCCCCAGAAAGACGTGGATGATTGCGCAGGCGCCATTCTGAATTGCCCCGATCCCGGGAGACCACAGAAAATGGCAGCCCAAGGCTACGGATCGGCTGTCGCCGCATCCATAAGCCCAGACATGACTAGCGACGACGGGCAGGAGCTTCCCAATGCCCAGGTTGCACACCAGCCCCATTTGGGAGACACACCAGCCGAAGGTCTACTCGTGAGTAACTCCGGAGACGGAGAACAGACTATTTCCCCTGCCCTACTCCTGGCCCTTAAACAAGCAGGGAGGAGGTATTGATCATCCACTCATGGGGGGCCCCTTGTCACCAGGACCAACCCCATAGAGATGTGCCAGACAGGCACTACCAAGAGGGCGAGGAGGAAGACAGACCTCGCTGGCCCACTAAAGCAGCTAGGAAGGAACTTTCCTACCCCGGCTGGGTCCCTCATCACTGGATCCCACCTAATTATGAGGACAGTGATACTGGGGTTACCGGGGAAAGAGAAGAGGCTGAATTCCTCTCTGATGAGGAGGAGGAAGAGGACTTGGAGGTTCCAGAGCCCTCCATGTGCTTCTTTAAACCTGAAGAATATCTTTACCTCCTCTCCAAATCCCTGTCAGCATTAGAGTTACAACCAAAGCTGCAGGGAGATGACCCAGCCGGATCCTCAAAAGCAGATGGCTCCAGACCCAGAGGGAGCAAAGACTACTTCCCCAGGACCCCAGGGGCAGAAAAGGTCTTCCCCTTCCCAGAATTTCTAGTAAATCAGCTAGTCAAGGAATGGTCCAAACCCATGGCAAACAAACGCTGCCCACCTAATGTGAGAAAGCTGTTTACCTTACCATATTTTATTAATAAGCTTGTACAGGTCCCTCTAGTGGATGCTCCTGTTATTGCGCTCCAGACTTCGGGTCTTCTTCCGAGGATGGCGTTGGCCTGGTCAGAGACAGTCTAGACCGCAAGGCCAAGTTTGCACTCAGGTAAGTGCATGAAGTCTCCGTTATGGCCATCAAAGCATCCGCTACAGCCACAGTCGTGGGCCACACAGCCATTGCCTGGTCCAGGAAACTAATACATCTTATCCTACTGTCTAGTAAGCGTCTCACTGAAGGAGCTAACCACCCTCTCGAGGCCTCCTCCTTCTCCACTGATGCTACGCTCGATGCCAGGATTTTCCCTTCCAGGGCTCTGGCTTCAGTGGTGGCTGCCAGGCGTACCCTCTGGCTCAGGGCCTGGCCAGCGGACCTGCGCAGCAAATCTACCGTCACTTCTTACCCATTCCAAGGAGATTGCCTATTCGGAGATTCCCTAGACAAAATCCTAATAGAAACTAGGGACAAGAAAAGGCGATGCCACATACCCTGGGCAGGCCTGATAGGAGGGGATTCGGAAATTACCCTTTTAGTTCCCAGACGACACCATTAGACCGCTTTGTTCCCTCTCCCCTGATCAAAGACGCCTCCAAGCTACAAAAACGATAGAAGCTGTCCAACACCTGTATACCATCTCAGCCATAGAACCTGTCCCTGTCCAGGAATGGGGACAGGGAATTTGTTCCATTTTCCTTACTTTTCCCAAAAGGAACGGCGGCTGTAGAGCGATACTGGACTTAAAATACGTCAACAGATTCGTAAAACTAAGACGCTTCCGAATGGAGACCCTGCAATCCATCTCAGGGGCTCTACAACCGGGAGAGTTCCTTCCTCCATTGATCTCATAGAGGCGTGTCTGCCCGTCCCCATGTTCCCGGGTCACAAGAGGTTCCTCCGATTCTTCGTCCTAGGCCAACATTGGCAGTTCAGGGCGCTCCCATTCAGACTCTCCACTGCTTCAAGAGTCTTTTCCAAGATCCTCATCCATCCCATTGCCCTCCTTGGGGAACAAGGCACCCATGTCCAGTGTTCCCTCTAAGCTGAGTTGGTGTGAGCTAGCTCACAGTTTTTTGGCCTCTAGCTCGCACATTTTTTGTCTTGGCTCAGGAGGGGTGGCTCCAGAGCAAACTAATTTATACAATAGCCCAATCGCTAGCTCACAACTTTAATGCCAGTAGCTCTCAAGTAGAATTTTTGCTCACAAGACTCCACAGCTTAGAGGGAGCATCATGTCTATCCTATCTAGACAACCTGCTGATTCGCTCCAGCTCTAGAAACAAAGCGCACAAAGACACTCAGGAAATCATCTGCTGCCTGAAAGCACACGGTTTCCTTGTAAACCTCCAGAAGAGCTCCCTGAACCCCTCGCAGTCCCTAGAGCACCTCAGGGTCATCTTAGACATGGTTCGGAACTGCATGTTCCTACCTCAACACAGGCAGACAAGATCCGCTTCTTCACACGACAAATCATCACGGCCAGACAATCCACCCTGATGTCCCTGGCTAAACTACTGGGCCTCTTCATCTCCTGCATGGACTCCGTGCCCTGGGCGCGCCTCCATGCCAGACCACTACAATAACTCATATGGCCCTTCCAATCCAGGATAATGCAAAAAACAGGACCTCCCCGTGTCAGTCCCTCACCTAGTCAAGGCCAGCCTATCCTGGTGGATCACGCCATGAAAGGGGGGCTGCAGTGGCTCAAGTGGTTAAGACGCTGAATTGCAGACCAGAAGGTTGGTAGCTCAGCAGTTCAAGACCTGAGTGCTGCATGACAGGCTAAAAACTTGAGCTCAGGCATTCTTAGCATTGAGTTCCACAGGCCTGTGGCCAGCTTCCTCTCATGCCTGCCCTCTAGAATAAAACCAACTTATATCTATCCCAGAGGAACAGCTTCTATGTCAAGACTGGAAGCAGATTGTCAAGGATGTCAGCCTCCTGGGATGGGGCGCAGTCTTCCTCCACCTCCCTGCACAGGGATTATGGTCCAAGGAAGAACAACTTCTGCCCATCATCCTGTTAGAGCTTCGGGCCATCCGCCTAGCCCTCCTCCACTCCAGGGAACAAATCGCCGGTCATCACGTCCTCATCAGGACAGACAACATAGTGGTGAAGGCATACATCAATACCCAAGGAGGATCCAGATCCTCAGAACTCCATCGAGAAGCTCTGAAGCTCCTGTCCTAGGCAGAACGCAACATACTATCTATCAGAGCGGAACACATCAAGGGCTCGCTGAATACCAGAGCGGACTGGCTCAGCTGTCAGACACTACAGGAAGGGGAATAGTCCCTCAAAGAGGACCTATTCAACCTCATAACATCTCACTTCAGACGTCCGATGGTGGACCTATTCACATCTCCACTCAACCACAGGGTTGCCAGATTCTTGATACTACCATCAAGCAGCAGAAGGAATGGACGCCCTGGTCTCCCAGTGGCCCAAGGGTCTCATATACGCTTACCCTCTGACTCCGGTTTTACCAAAGCTCCTCAGAAAAATCAGAGAACAACAAATGGAGATCATAGTGGTAGCCCCGTATTGGCCAAGAAGACCTTGGTTCTTGGAACTCCAGAGCATGGCAACTGCCCCGTTACACTCCCAGTATCCCCAGACATGCTGACCCAGGGCCCCATCTGGCACCCAGATCCGGCATGGCTCTGTTTGATCGCCTGGAAGTTGAACGGCAAAACTTGCTCAGCTTAGGCTACTCCAGACCAGTAACAGACACCATGCTAGCCTCTCGGCACCCTTCCACCAAGAGGATCTACAATGCCACCTGGCAGGCCTTCGTTCGCTGGTCCAGGAGAAAGAAGGTCAACCCGTTACACCCACACTTGTCCAGTGTTCTGTCCTTCCTTCAGGGCGGTCACGACTCGGGTCTGAAGGCGTCCACTCTCCGCTGTCAGGTAGCTGTCTTGGTAACCGTAGTTCCCAGAGTAGAAGGCTGGACCCTGTCCAGACACCCTCACATCCACCATTTTTCTGAAGGGTGCATCACTTAAGGACCCACTGGTTCCCCACAGGTTCCCCACATGGAAACTTAACCTGGTTCTCTCTGCAGTAGCCAAACCAGCCTTCGAGCCAGTCCAAGAGATTCCTCTGATGTGGCTGCGAATGAAAACCCTGTTCCTGGTAGCTGTCACCTCCACCAGAAGAGTCTCCGAGCTTGGGGCCCTCTCTGCCAAACCGACTCTTTGCACCTTCCATAAGGACAGAGTAGTCCTCACTATCGGCCCTTCCTTCTGCCCGAAGGTCAACTCAAGATTTCACCGCTCACAGGAGATCTGCCTACCGTCCTTCTTCCCGAACCCTACCCACCCAAAGGAAAAGTTGTGCCACTGTCTGGACGTCAGACGTTCACTTAAAGCCTTCTACATCGCACCAGCTCCTTCTGGAAGACGGAATCATTATTCATCTCAGTCTCACCCCCCAACAAGGGCAACAAAATGTCCACAGCATCCATCAGTGCCACTCTCAAAAGATGTATAGCACAAGCCTATAGGGCCCTCAAGATACCCCTCCTCCGGGTATCACGGCCCACTCCATCAGAAGTGCAGCGACTTCCGCAGCCTTCACCAACCGAGCCTCGGTGGAAGTAACCTGTTGGACAGCCACATGTCTTCCATTTCTACCTTTGTCAGGCATTATAAGACCGACTTCTACAACTCGACCAATGCAGCCTTTGGCCGGAGGGTCCTGCAGCAAGCTCTCATATCTGAAGACGATGTCCCACCCAGTTAAAGGGACACTGCTATGGGAGGTCCCATCAAGATGTCCTCCTCTCAGAGGGAGAATGGACCAGTGGATACTCACTGTGAGGGGTCCTTCTCCTCTGAGATAAGGAGGACATCTTCGCCCTCCCAAGATTCATCGTCTTCCTTTTCTATATTCTGAGTTTATCTTCCTTCCTGTCTTGTTCAAGCCACATTATCTGTTTACTGTTCAGACTAATTATGTTCATATTTTTCTAGTTATGGTTAGCCTTTGGTTTACAGCTGACTACTGCTTCTGGGAGTCCCCGAACTGACTTGAAGGGGCGTATCCCACCAGAGGACAGGAAGTGAAGAATTAGTTCCTGCCTCCCTACAGATAGGGTGGGAAACACCCATCAAGATGTCCTCCTTATCTCAGAGGAGAAGGACCCCTCACGGTGAGTATCCACTGGTCCGTTCTCTAATAGCACATTCATAAGCAGAATCATACTCTCCAAAGGCCATTGACTGCAATGGAATTAAAGGGGTGTAACTCTGTTTTAAACATCTAGCATGTATGTAGCCAGAATTCTGCTATGTTCTTTTCTCATGTTATCATCTAGTGAAAATATATGTTTCCTTGACTTCTCTTTTTATTTTGTATCTTGTGCTTTGGTGTTTTATGTTCAGTGGCCATGACAGGTGTCCTGCTTGTGATAGAAGGAAGTTTTATGGAGGATTTGACAAGTTTTATTTTCTTTGTTGTCACTACTTGAATAATAATCTACCTTCTTGTGAGACTCCTACAGAGTCAGTCACCAATAAGTGTCCTTAAACAGGAATGCTTTATTGAGAAAGTTCTGCTTGGTCATCTACACTTCTTGTGTTAGTAATGGCTGACACAGCCCTAAGCAGGACAATTATACAGAATTCAAAAAGGGGTCTGGTTATGCAATGCAACCAATCACCATGTCAGAGAAAAGGCACTTAAAATACTGGTTTACAGTTCCCAGGGGAAAAGCGTGAAGAATTAGAGTCAGACAGGAGAAGAGATACATGGGCAGGCACCAACAGTCTCCCAAGGTCAGAGCAACTCAAAGAGCGATAAGCATGCCATGAGAAATATAACATAACATTCCACAGACTCGACGACAAGGGTTCACTGATCCCACCTCCTGGGCAGGAGATGGCAGCATTAGCTGACACTTCTGTAATCATAATCTCTCTGTACCATTTCAGAATGAAACTCCATATTGAAAACCATGTAGGAGTTCCATTGCTCCATAATCCATGATTTGACTTCTTTCTAAACAGTAAAAGATATGATGTTATATTGTTATCTGTATGGTAGTTTTGCCATTGCTCTGAAGGGGAGATGGATCTCCTCTAGGCAAACCATATTCAGATAGTCACATTAGAATAATTCTGGGCAACTTGTTTTATAGATCCCTTTGTATTGTTAGACTGTATGCATGGTTCAGAACTTTGCAACAGAAATCCAAAGGATCAGGGAAATCCATTGACTGGGAGGCAGGATAGAGGACTATTCAGACTGCCACATGAAAATCTGATCTTGTTAGTGTCAAGTAACTTTTCTAAAAGCTTTAAGAGTTTGTATACCTCCATTTTTGGATTGGGATTAATGTGAGATAACTATCATGGTGTAAAAAATCCCAAATCTCTTGAAGATCAAGTTTTAAAAAGATATGAAAGATGTGGCACTTTACAAATAAATATAAAGCTTGCATTCTAGATGTGCCTATTACCTATGTGGGAGGGAAGGCAGCATGGTGTAGCCCAACAGATCTCAGAAGCTCAGCAGGGTCAGTACTTGGAAGGGAGACCTGCAAGGAAGACTCCGCAGAGGAGGGCCATGGCACACCACCCCTCTGCTTCTCACGTGCCTTGAAAGCCCCTCGCTGGGGATGCCATGGGTTGGCTGTGACTTGGTGGCACTTTTTCAAGACACACACATTACCCATGTAATTATCTCTAAAACAACTTTATAAATATACAGAAACCTCATGATAAAAAAGAAAATAAAATGCTGTTTTCTCCTTATGAAGCCAGTTTGGTGTAGTGGTTAAGTGCACGGACTGTAATCTGGGAGAACCGGGTTTGATTCCCCACTCCTCCACTTGCACCTGGCTGGATGACCTTGGGCAAGCCATAGCTCTGTACCAGCTGTTCCCTCAAGGACAGCTTGGGAAAGCGCTCTCTCAGCCCCACCTACCTCACAGGTTGTCTGTTGTGGGGAGGGGAAGGGAAAGGAGTTTGTAAGCCGCTCTGAGACTCCCTTGGGGAGTGAAGGGCGGGGTGTACATCCAATCTCCTCCTCCTCCTCCTCCTCCTCCTCTTCTTCTGCTTTTTCTGCTTCTTCTTCTATGAAGGGATACAAACTATTAAATTGAACTGCTATTTGTCTTTTGGCTACTGGAATGTGTTGTATTTTAAATTCCAATTTTTAATAACCAGGTTATCTATTCTGTACAATAATAAACTAATTACATATTTTAAATTGCGTGGGACAGGAGTTGCTGCTTCAGATTAGTATTTATAATAGAAAAATCCAAGACAATTCAGAAGGTGACCTAACGCCCCTGGCTGGAAGGGTTATTATGCCATGCAAGTTGTTGATGGGCCTGTACAGACCTGCTAAAACACAGTGGCTCTGCAACGTGTCTATGATTTTAGTCTAATCAGTCACAGAGTAGCTATATCCAGTCCCTAGATATGGCAGTTAATATGTGCAATTTACAGTGCCTAATTCATCCAGCCTACAAATGACAACCCTTTGCTGAACTAGCATTTCAGCCTTAGCTCTTTGATGAAAGAATCTTAAAGGCAGTTGGTTGAATCCAGAGAGTGATAGGCATGTGCCTAAATCTCATTAATGATTTCTATATATGATTAAGGACCATTGTATATTCTCTGCCTCTTACATGCAGCAATCTCATCTATATATTCATACACTAGTACAAAATCATAACTCTCCCCCTTGTCTCTAAATTTCTGGAGAGAAAAAAACTATTCTAATATTTCATTTAGGGTTCTCAATATTTATTGTAATGAGGCCTAATAATGGAGTTTTTGCTTTTACTTAATGCCCTCCCTGAAAGTCTTCTCTTCTGTATCTATTGAAATACATTGTCAGTTGAATCTGTTGTCCTGAGCACCAGTTTTTCACAGCATGACAACTCATTCAGATAGGGTTGCCAGGTCCAGTTGCGGCACTGGTGGGGGAGTGGGGGGCATTCCGAGAGTCGGCGGGAACATTGCACAATGTGCACACATCACCCAGAAGTGATGTTGCCAGTGAAGCTCTGGTTTGGGGGGAAAACTCTATGGTAAAACCGAAGTTTTAGCTGATGTAGCACAATTCCCAACTTTGCAGAAGCGTGGCATTTAGGATCAGGCAGTTTTGAGACTGCTGAACACAGTGTTCTAATTTAGTTTTAGTGTTTATTCCCTGTCCACTAATACACAGCATTTCCTGTTATAAAATAGCTCGTTTAGGGGTGTGCAAAAATTTTTTTGGGGTGGGGGGGTGGGTTTGGATTCAGGTATATTAGACCCCAATTTTTTCAGGATTCCCGAAAAAAACCAAATATCTATATCAGTATAGTGCCGAAATTCAAATTTCTTCAGAATTCCCGGATTTTTCGGGGCCATTATACCCTATGGGGCCATTGTAATCGATGGCAAAAAACTTCTGAAAAGTTTCCAGGGGGCTGGGGGGGGGGTTGAGGTAGAGGCTTCAAATTTGGACTGTAGCTGCTGAAGCCTCTCCCCAAAGGACCCCCAAAGTTTGGAAAAGATTGGACCAGAAGGTCCAATTCCAGGGGCATCCAAAGAGGGTGCCCCAGTTCTCCATTGTTTCCTATGGGAAAAACTAAAGGCAGGCAGGCAGGCAGCACACTGTGTCTCCCCAAGAATCTGTTCAAGAAAGTAACTGAGGTGGTGAGGGGCATGCTAATGGGATATTTATAAATTGACCAAAATAAACAATGTGTTGTAAATGCTGTAGGTTGAAAATGAGACAAATAGTAGTGTGGTGTTAAAATCCTCACATAAACTCAAGGCTTGTTTGTGGACTAAGTTCACAGGAGCAAAACTGAATCACTATTGTTCTGTGCCATTCACACATACTTGTAGGTATGATGCATATCCCACTTTTTCTTATCAAGGGTATTCTAGTTAAACTAAGTAACATGGAAATGTCCCACAACTCTCCTTTAGTATTCATCCCACTAGTTCCTTTGTAGATCCTCAGTTACCTTTTCATAAACTGAAGTGCCATGAAGAGTCGCTTCTCAAAAAAGAATTGGTCCTCATCTCTGTTGATCCATGGATCACCATGAATCCCATCTGTGAGTGGAAGTAGGAATTTAATTACTGTATTTTTCGCCCCATAGGACGCACCTGACCATAAGACGCACCTAGCTTTGCTCGGTGCCGTGGCTTGGGAAAGGTGAAGGGGGTTTAAGACGCACACACTTTTCCCCCCACTTTTTTTGGGAGAAAAAGTGAGTCTTATGGAGCAAAAAATACGGTAGCTGGTTTCATCCCAGGACATAGCTATAATGTTTAAAAACTTGCAACCTGGGTTGGAGTCAAAGGTTACCATTGCAGAGCCACCTGCAAAGGCAGAGAACCCACTGGTGGTGACTGGAGAACATGACCCCATCCAGTCCTGCCGGGAATAGGGAGTCACCCCAGAGGCCACTGCGATATTTTAGTGCCTCTGGGACAATCTGCCATTTCCTGCTGAGAGAAGCATGTGTAGTATGCAGAGCACAACTGTGCTGCACTCTTTTTAGCCAGCACCAGCAGGATTTAAATAACTATGAAAGAACAGCACTCTGCTCCCTTTGACTGGAGAATGTGTGTGCACAAGATTGTCAGTTGAGACAGTGTGCTTACTAAGGGATGCTACTGGATGGATGGCATCTTGCCAAAGGCTGCCCAAAACCTGGAACTAGCCCTGCTTGCAACTGCATGGGTGGGACTGATAACGCTAAGGGAATCAACTCCCAACATGGAGCGAGGATGCTGATTATGGACAAAGTGCCATACAATTATCCCCACCCACATGCTTGCAGGCTTTTAAAGAATACAGACATGTGGTGAGATGAACTTGTGTCAGAGTGGCTTGTATGGTGCAGCTGTGACAAGTAGATGACACTTAAGTGTTAATGGAAAGTGTCAAAGTAGGTTGGAAGTTTGTTAGACTGAAGTACATGAGAATAAGGCTTACCATTTACCTCTGTTGCCATTCCACCAATCTGGGACTGGGGGGGGGGGAGGCTGTGGGCATGGCACACTCAGAAGCCAGCCGGAACTCCGTTCCTGTGCGTTCCTGCTCAAAAATACCCCTGGCTTTCCCATTCACTATAACATGGGGCACAAAGTGGTCCCTGTGCTAAGTACAGAAAGAAATGTCTTCTTGTTGGAGGCTTTCCTTGTGCTGTGGAACACCAGTGGGCCTTTGTGCTGGAGCTGCACATGTGTGTGTCTTATGCTAACAAGAGCTGCTGGAGTGCTTAGCAGAATGTCAGGGGACGGGTGGGGGGGCAATGTCTGTGAGAGCTGCTTCCAATGTCCAATATGTGCCCGGAAGTGCAGGTTTGGCGGAGTGGAATGGAATGTTCTCTGTAGTTTTCCAAGAACAAAAACAGCTGGGCAAGAAGCTACTGAGACAGTTTCTAAATCTGAAAAATAAACGCCACACAACCACTTAACTGTTGCCATCTCTCCTTACAAAGTTCCTCATAAACAGAGAACACTTGGTATGTTTCTTTAGAGAGAGAGGCTGTTGCTGATTTCCCCCCCTTTCATCCTTCAACTGCCTCTCTCATCTTTTTGGGTCAGACATCTTAAAAATTAAAGCATTTTGGATTATTGACAGCTCCATTTCTCCCTGTGTTTTCCTCCCCCACTTCCCCCTTGGAAAGAAGTAAACTTCAAGCAGCATGCTCGGGGAAAGCAAAACAAATGTTACTTCTGTTACTTATTAGAGGTCTCCTGTGGTCAGCGGAAGGCTGCCTATAGGATAACTGGAAATGTTGCTGCTAACTGAAAGTCTGATGTGTTCAGCCAATTCCAGATGCTGTATTTTCAGCCAGGGTGGGTCTATTTATTTTAACTATTCAAAACGTCATTTTTAAAAAGTTCTAGGAAGATAGCTATTCTGGCCCTGCTCCAGTTCTAGTGTGAGCAACTGGTGTTCCTGGATGGAGATGCACATCTTCATCTAAAGACATATCCAACCACTTTGAAGGGATCTAGACCAGCACTGCCATGTAGATGTGCATGTGCACAGTTTATGTATTCAGTTGTTCCTTATATTCTAGCATTCTTGTGTTCATTAGATCGTTAGATCACTTCTCAGATCACCTTTCAGACTCCTTAGCAATAAAAATAGCTATGATAACACTGCAAGTGAACAGCCATCGCATTAAAATCAATACAGTAACAAAGACTGATGAGGTCCAGTGCAACTACAATTCATCTAAACCAAGAGAGCCAGCATGGCGTCATGCTTAAGAGTGATGGACTCTAATCTGGAGATCCGGGTTCGATTCCCCACTCCTCCACATGAAGTCAGCTGGGTGACCCTGGGTCAGTCAGTGCTCTTTCAGAGCTCTCTCAGCCCAAAAAACAAGTCTAGCTCGCCACCTAAAGGTGCATAATGCTAAAGAGCTAGAACCTAAGGCTGCCAGACAATCTTAGTATCTCCTGGCCATGTATCATCTAAACCGAGCTCCAAAGAAGGTGTTTAAACACAGGGCCACAACTCCCATAGCAGTGTTCTCATAATAGTCAGAGAGTGCCCTTGAGTCACAACCAACTTATGGCAACCCCATAAAGTTCCTCCCCGGGGCGGTTTCGAGGCAAGAGATGAACAGTTATGGTTTTTTAAAATTAAGCCAGTCCTTTTAAAGTGGACTGTGAAATGTCTTTTATAACATTCAATTTTCCAAGCAATCATTGTTGTAAAGGGATTCTTGGGGCTAATTATTATTTAAATAATTAAAAGCTGCATTAAAAATACTGTCTAGATCTGCAGGTAAGAATAACTACATAGAGGCTGTATGAAATTATCTCCACATGGCAGCTATTCCTAGCAGTGTCTGTAACACGGAGTGGCTGACCATGAAGACTGGCCTGTTAGAAGGAGAATCCCAGCATCATTGCCAAGCATTCCTTGCAGGGCCATGAAGGATCACTTGTGGTGGAGCATTCACCATACACAAGAGCGATACACCTGAGCTGTACTTGTAGGGGAGGGCAGCCTAGTAAATCTAATTAATTAAGTAAATAAATAAATTAAATGATTTCTATCAAATAATTTCCTAATTTGAATGGTACATAGTTCTTCCACTGTCTGCAGGATTCCAAAAGGCCTACAATTAGGAATTTCAACATAGCTGTCTCAGATATTCATAATCCTAGCTGGAATCCTGGGGACAGGGGAAGAGCTATGTGCCATCTATAAAAGGATGGATCTCTCTTTGTAGTTTTGAATCTGTGAACTTCCAGATTGAAAATAAAGATGTTTTTCACTTGGGGTCAATATCACCAGGGGTCATTTCGAGCAGGAGCTTAGGGGAGCGCAGCTCCGGGAGTTGGTGCCTGCCCCCCTCCCACTGGGGGAATGCCTGCTTGTGTTATGGCTGCAGCAAAATGACCCCGTCCCCTGAAAAGGTCCTTGCTCCTCTGACCAGCCCTCTGAAGGCTTCAGCCACCACTGAAGCGATCCTCCCAGAAGAGTGGTATTTCTGAGGCTTGGATTAGTAGCTGTCCCCTCTCTGCCAGCTCTTTCTTTCTCTCTCTCCTTTCTTTCTTGCCTTCTGACATACTTCCGGTGATGTCAGGTGGTGTAGCATATGCAAATAAGTTATGCTAATGAGCTCCTGCATTTTTTTTTCTATGAAATGACCCCTGAATATCACAGTCCCTCGCCCATGCAGGAGGCATATTGTTCTCCATTTTCTGCTGTCTTTGCTTCCTTCCCTTCCCTTCGTTGTTTCTGTTATTTCAAATTTTATATTTTTGAGCTCCTTGGGATAAGGGCCTACCTTGTTTTCCTCTCTAAAGAGCCATAAACATTGATGGCACTATACAAATAAATAGAAATTATATAATAACCGGCATTTATGGGTTAGTAAGACAGAGTTTGGTTTGTAGTGCATCACTTTCCAGTGACCCTACTGAGAGAAAATAAACTTCTATTTCAGTCAACATCACATCACAGTTATAGCTGGTGTATGTGAGGCTTCTGATGAAATCTGAAGGACTTGCACACGAGACAAGTGAGTTGGAAGGAGAACAACCCAAGTCTGCCCAAACTGAGCAGTGGTGGTTTATTTCAAGCCTGCTGACATTCTTGCAACACAGTTACAGACAGCTACGTCAGCATTCAATACACAGTACAGTAAGAGAATCATTATAAGGATTTTAACATGAGGAGATAGTCTGTTATTTGCCAAAGGGATTTGCCAGTAGCCAAAGGGATTTGCCATTGTTCAGTGTGTAGCAAAGAGGGGGGAGAAGCATGGACTTTGACCCAGCTAGCATCCCAGTCTCAGATCTTCCCTACAGAAATCCAATAAGCCAGGCCTTGTATTGTAAAACAAAGTCTTTATTTCTTAATGGTCTTTCCGGAAACACTTGCGTTGTTAGTGATACCACATACAGAATGTGAGGAACTGACATACTGTATTCAAACAGGAGTAAAAAGTCAGGTACCAATCAGAATAAAAATATCAAGCGCCAAAATGTGCTACTGTTACTTTCTCAGAGAAAAAGGTGCATAAACTGAGCTAAATTCCCATCCCCGGCCCTGTGTGTAATCTACATGCATTCCCACGCAAAAGACACCTGGAAGAGCGGAGGCCCAGTTGCCCAAGGTTACAAGTACAGCAACAGAGATAACTGAAGTCTAGTAAATAGATGAGTTCACTCTGAGGAAGGAGGGTTAAGGGGGAGGGGGGGGGGAAACTGACGGAAGGGAAACCGATGCCGTTCTCCCGCCGGGACCTAAAAAGGAACTGGGAAAAAGAAGCAACCATGACAGGGAACCTGACAGTGTAGTTTTACTTTCTAGTACACTTTCTCTGGGATTGCAATGACTGGTACTGAAATCTGAACTAAAAAATCAGGCAGACTGCATAGTCACCATCTGTGCTTCATCTTGCTAATTGTTAGGCTGCTGCTTTTTAAAAAACATAGAAAAGGATAAAGGGACCTTTAAGAGTTAAAGTGCACCACTCTTTATTTTTTAATGTGAGTGGATTCCTCACTACATTGTTGGGAATGATAAATTGATACCACATGTTGATTCCAGACAAAAAAGCCTCTGTATTCCAGTGGAGGCGCTTGCAGCTGGTGTCTGAATTAATAGGCAAGCTCCATAAGGTAAATATGGTATGGAAGAGGCTAAAACAGACACTGTGCTGGGAGGGTTGGGGAAATTCCTGTAGGGGAAGATCAGCCAATTTTCCTTGCCCAAAGAAGAAAAAAACACGAAACACTTCCAAATGACACGATGAAATAAGAAGGGCAATTAGTGGTACACATGAAATGGGCTAAACGACATAAACTTTCCTGATGCAAGGTATTCCATGCCATCATCCTTTTGAAATCTGTGAATGAACAAAGTTTTTAAGACAAGATTTGTTCGTCTAGAGATACATTATTAGAGGGATACATGTCCTGGAAGGCTCTTTCCTTCTTTCATGTCATGGGGAATTTAGCCTTGGGGCAGAATCTTGCACTGATGTTTTCAAAATGGTTTATTAAAATTGGTTGGAAAGGTAGCAATTGGACTTCTTAAGGCTTGTAATGTTAGTTTCAGGAAATATGTGTGGCGAGAATGCATTCCAAGGACTATTTTAATCCTGCATAAACTAACTTAATTCAGATGTTAGCTGGTATTGCCTGTCTCAGAGAAGTTTCATGAGAACAAAAGTATTAGTTGAAGAAAGAAACTGAAAGGGAAGTCAGAGCACTTGGCATTGGCCTAAACTCTTGCATTTATGTTACAATTTACAATTTACCTTTGTTCTCTTCAGGGTCATTTTCCATGAATACATTAATTCATTCTGTCAGTACACTGTCTGACCCTTTCATCATTATTATGGACTGTTCATATAACATGTTCATGTTCAGAGTGTCTTGCATTTTTAATTTTTTAATTTATTGGCTGAATAGAATGGAGTTTTGCATCAAAGAGTTCTGGGTACAAATCCCACTTCAGTCGTGGACTAATTAGATTGTACTCAGCATGTCAGTCTCTTCCAGACTTTGTTCCCATCTTTAAAAATGAGAATAGTAGTGGCCTGAGTCATACTTATGAGGTAGGCCACTATTATTCCATTTGGAGACTCTTATGAGGTAGGCACTTGTCACAACCCCTGAGCCAGGCCTTTCTCTTGTTACTGTATTATATACCACTTTACTGATAGCAAGCCCCTCAGGCTGGTGAGTTGCACCTACACCCTGCTTTTATATTACTTAATATTAGGTTCACTGTCCCCTTTAAGTGTGTGAGGTGAAGTGAGGTGAACTGAAGAGCAGATGTTTTACTTTGACAGTTGTTTTCTAAGAAGGCTATTCTTCCAAAATTATCTTCATCCAGGCCCACAGCGGGGGGGGGGGGCCTCATGGGGCTTCACCCCCTTTCAAATTTGCCCTGCCTCCACTCCCCCTCCTCCTCCACTCTGGTATCTGGTTTTTTAATTGGAGCCATGGTTAGAAACAGAGATCTAGCTGGTATGCTTCCCCCCACTTTTCCTAAATATGATAATCCATGATAACTCTTCTGTGCATAGAAGTGAGAAGAATGGGTTTAGCTTTTTTTCTTTAGCAGCCCTGGCTGCACACACAATGCTTTTTAAAGAAAAATATACTTAACAATTGAATGAAAGAAGCATGTGGATTACAGTTCTTTGCACACCCCAGATGTCTTCCATTAACTTAATGTCATTTGCTGTCTGTGTCGGTGGTAAGAATGCCAGAGTGATTCATCCACCTTCAACAAGAATCCCTGTGGTAAATTATAACCAAAATTTAGCAATTTGTGTGATCCTGCTGCCTTTCAGTTTTCAGAATAGCTGGCCGAAAGCACGTGTTTGTTTTTTCCACAAAGATAAAAACCACTATGCCAGTTTTTAAAAACATCCATATATTTGCCTTCCACATAAGTATTCAGCACCATTACAGGGGTTTTGCCAAGGTGGCATGCCTCCAAAATGCTACATCTTTATGCATAAAAACCAACAATGTAATTCAAAGATGCATTTTAAGCACAGGTTCTATAGCCATTTTTTCCCCCTGGGTTCAACTAGCAGAAACTTTCTCAATAGAGTTGATGTAAATGGCCTTTATCATATTGGTCCATTACCTTGCATGGGGTCTGAACACCATAGGTAAAGGTTTCCCTTGCTCGAAAGCCAGTCGAATCCGACTCTAGGGATGCAGTGCTCATCTCCATTTCCAAGCCGAAGAGCCAGCGCTGTCCAAAGACTTCTCCGTGGTCATGTGGCCAGCATGACTAGACGCCGAGGGGCATGGAACGCTGTTACCTTCCCACCAAAGTGGTACCTATTTATCTACTTGCAATTTCTTGCTTTCGAACTGCTGGGTTGGCAGGAACTGGGGCCAGAGACAGGAGCTCACTCCATCATGCAGCACTTGGGACTCGAACTCCTGAACTACCGGTCTGCAGTTCAGCGTCTTAACCACTTGAGCCACTGCAGCCCCCTGAACACCATAGCATGACTTAAATAGCACAAAGGTTTCTGGGAAGCTAGTGTGTTTTCTCTTTTAGTACAGGCAGTTATAATTGCACCAACAGTACTTTCACTTCGTGTGTGTGATGTTTCTCATAGTAACTGGCTGGATCTTGGCATCGTTGGGACTTTTTACAGGTCCACTGAATGTCTGTAAACTAACAGCTGACTGTGCTGTATATAATGGCAAGTCTTCTTTGGAAAATTTTTTGACAAAGGTCTGGGTCACAGAATAGCAACATGCAGCAAAGAGGGCCGAACCAATGCAGGACCAAGGAAGAGAAGGAAGACATGACGGTGCAGTATGTGCTTCACGTGCAGCTTTGTCAGGGGACCTGTAAGACAACCATCTCTTAGAACGTAACCTTATCACAGTGAGAACACACTAAGAGCTGGTTGCTTTACAGATCCCCTGGAGCTGTGTGCGAAATTGTGTAGGGATCTTCAAGTGAAATAAAATTTCTTTCCCCACTACTCCATCATTTATTTTCTAGTGGAGTAACAAGCCATTTAATTCATTCATTGGCCCATGAATGAGAAAATAATGAATTGTTACTATGGGGTAAATTGTTATAGCAGTTGCAGCTTGCAGAAGACATTCAGTTTAAACATGACTCAAAGTTTTACACCATGATTTTAAACACATGTATTTAAAAGAAAAAATTGAGGTGCGTCATGTTGCTTAGGGTCACAGCCTATCTGTATTAATAGCCTTGGTTTCACACAATTTATTGTTTTGCTACGATAATCCCCACAATATCTCAATAAAGTACTTTGAGGGGAAAGTCAATATTTAGTTAAATAATTACTTAAATTTAAATAATCCTCCTCACTGGCTAGAGTATACAGAATTATTATTTGGGAAGCCTTAACAGAGCTGTTGAGGTCATCATAAAAAACACAATTCCTAAGTCAGTTACAAAATTACAAAAATAGCATCAGTTTTGAACACTGTTTCTGATAGAAGAACTTCCAGGAAAGATCCGCATGAGTTGTATATTCAGTACAATGCCTAGAATGTTGTTCATGTAAACTTTGCCAGTGAGAGTGTCTATCACTTATTGGTAGAATATCTGCCCTGTACACAGAAGTCCCAGGTTCTGTCCTTGGATTAGTTAATGCGGAATATCTCTACCTGAGACCCTGGAGAGCTGCTGCCAGTCAGAGTAGACAGTCCTGGTCTTGAGCAACCAGTGATCTGATTCAGTAGAAGGCAGATGGATGTGTTTGTAAGCAGTAGTAGGTGAAATAGTAGTAAGATCACTTTTGCAAACTGATATGAACATTTGTCCTTTATAGTCATAGTCTTTCCCCCCCTTTTTTTCCTTGCAGAATTCCATCAGGCACAATTTATCCCTTCACAGTCGATTCATCAGGGTACAGAATGAAGGAACTGGGAAAAGCTCATGGTGGATGATCAACCCAGACGGCGGGAAAGGTGGGAAAGCACCACGGAGGCGTGCTGTTTCAATGGACAACAGCAACAAGTACACGAAAAGCAGAGGACGAGCAGCTAAGAAAAAGGCTGCTCTACAAGCTGCACAGGAAACTAGTGAAGACAGCCCCTCCCAGCTCTCCAAATGGCCAGGCAGCCCAACTTCACGTAGCAGTGATGAGCTGGATGCATGGACGGATTTCCGGTCTCGTACAAACTCAAATGCCAGTACAATAAGTGGCCGCTTGTCACCAATATTGGCAAGTACTGAGTTAGATGAGGTCCAGGATGATGATGCTCCATTATCACCCATGCTGTACAGTAGCCCACCCAGCATGTCCCCATCGGTAAATAAACCCTGTAATGTTGAGCTGCCTAGGTTGACTGATATGGCTGGCACCATGAACTTGAATGATGGCCTGACAGATAACCTTATGGACGACCTTCTGGATAATATCACGCTCCCCTCTTCCCAGCAATCACCCACAGGAGGACTCATGCAAAGAAGCTCAAGTTTTCCTTACGGATCCAAAGGTTCAGGTCTTGGTTCTCCCTCAAGCAGTTTCAATAATGCTGTGTTTGGACCTTCATCTCTGAATTCGCTCCGTCAGTCTCCCATGCAAACCATCCAAGAGAACAAGCAAGCTACATTTTCTTCCATGTCTCACTACAACAACCAAACGCTGCAGGATCTGCTGGCATCGGATTCGCTGAGCCACAGTGATGTCATGATGACTCAGTCTGATCCACTCATGTCACAAGCTAGCACAGCTGTGTCTGCCCAAAATGTACGCAGGAGCATTATGCTCCGGAATGACCCAATGATGTCATTTGCTGCTCAGCCAAGCCAGGGCGGTTTGGTCAGTCAGAACCTGCTCCACCACCAGCACCAGTCCCAGAATTCTTCTCTCAGTGGCAGCCGTGCCTTGTCAAATTCCATTGGTACTATAGGCTTAAGTGACACAAACAACATGGGGTCAGCCAAAAACCAGCAAGAGTCACCCGTCAGCCAGTCTATGCAATCACTTTCTGACTCACTCTCAGGCTCTTTATATTCCAACAGTGTGAGCCTTCCAGTCATGGGGCATGATAAATTCCCCAGTGATCTGGACCTAGATATTTTCAATGGGAGCCTGGAATGTGACATGGAGTCCATTATCCGCAGTGAACTCATGGATGCAGATGGTTTGGATTTTAACTTTGATTCCCTCATCTCCGCCCAGAATGTTGTCACTCTGAATGTGGGAAACTTCACTGGTGCTAAGCAAGCTTCATCACAGAGTTGGGTTCCAGGTTGAAGGATTTATGCAAAGAGGGGAAATAGTCAAAGCAGGTTAGCAATGTTTAGTCTGCTGGCATTCATTTCACTGGTGTAGACTGTGAAACCGTAACATGTAATAATGTAACATTTTCTAAAAGGATACAGTCTTTAGGACAATCTTGCTAGACCTTAGTGAACCGGTTGCTATATTATGTAGTACAGTACAATTATATATAATGTGTCCTTCCTACATCAGTGGCTAAGGATTGGTTCATGTAACCAGTATCATCCTTCTATAAGATGATCTTTTCAGACAAATTTTACTGGGACAGGTATAGAGTGGTCTTATTCATTGATGCTACACATGATTCTTCTCTCAGTAGCTCCTGGGTACATAGTGCTGAGGGAAGCACATTCTTTGTTAAGAGGGGACTTTGATGCAAAGGCATTCAGGCACAGTGCCACAGATTGTAGCTTCATCCTATTGTCTCCTCATCCAACTACATATTCCAGAGATCTGAGCCTCTAGTTTTTCTCATTCTGAGCAAAATTACTAGTACAACCATGCATTCTTAGTAGGATTCCTGTATCTTCCCCCCTGAAAATGGAAAAGCAACTGAGAGATGCAATTCTGGGTAGGAAAATGACCTAAAACAAAAAGGTTCAATAGCACTGGTCTCTTGAATTCCACTACCCCTGACTGCAGCTGCTTGCAACATCTTTTCATTTTAAAAATGCCAGGAGACTATTGAATGGCTCTCCTAAGAAATGTTTAATTTGGCTCTAAGGATCTGTGGTTTAGACACACTTGCATATTTAGACATCTACTGATAAGATATCACTATTTGTCCATTGAGTTCCCGGGGGGGGGGGGGGGGGGCGTGTTCGGTGTAAACTGAGCTGAAAAAAAACCTGATAAATGCCTTACCACTATTTATTGGGTATTTTCTCAACTGATCACAGAGGGGTCTAATAATTTGGCTATCCAAAGATGGCCACCCTGAAAAATTCTGAAAATATGCGGAATTTTTCAGGGCCACTGGATAGCTACAGTTACAGGGCATTTAAAGGGCTCTCAGTCCCTTTAAGTGCCTTCAGAGTGAATGCCTTTAAAGTTCATTCACCAGTGTGGAGTCCCACTGTGGCTTGGTAGAAGGCATTTAAAGAGACCACATCCCGGACAATAGCTGGTTTAGTCTTCTTTTCTGTTATACATAATTGTTGGTGTATTGGAGATATGTACTCAAAAACAACAATAAAAATAATAATTAAAAAAAAGAGAGACCACATCCCTTTAAATGCCCTTTTCTCCCTCCTTTTTTTTAATAAAAATTTTATTGCATTTTCTAAAACTATAAAAACTACCCCTAAATCTACATAACTATCTCTTTTCAAATACATATATAAATGAGATTCCCCTTAAAGCAAGTTAAACAGAAATGTGATAATAAATTTAAAGCAATGTTGGCTATGCACGTGCAAATTCAAGCAAGTGGTATATATCTAAAACTTTTAGCTTAAAACAACAAAAAAGAGCTATTTTCCTCTCCTCCCTCTTCTTTTTGGTTTAGCCGATTCTCTTTGGACTGCCAGTTGTTTAGGGGCTGCTGCCCCCTTTGCTGAATCAGAGTCCTCTGAAGAGCTACTCGATAAACTCTGCAAGCTTCCCAAATCATGTATAATGCCTTCTTCCTCTTCTTCTTCCTCTTCCTCTGCCATCTTCTCTTTGGATAGCTTTTGATAGAAACTTTTAAGAGAGGTGATCTTTTCCTTTTTCTCGTTGTAGCTGAAAACCAAACCTTCCAGAAAAATCCATCTTTAAGGGATGGAGTTCTTTTGCAAGAATTTTATCAGATTTTTATATTGCTTTCTTCTTTTTCTTATCTCAAATGGAATGTCTTTTAGGACCTTAATTTCCACTTCTTTGATTTTTAGGATTGTCCCATTAGTGGCCTTGAGCACCACATCTCTTGTTGTTCTCTTAGAGAATTTCACCACAATTTCTCCAGGCAGGTTATTCTTCTTCACAAAATTAGGATATGTCCTCTAGACAATATCCATGTCGCTTTGTAGATAATGCGCTTGTAGACTTATTATTGGATCCAAAGCTTCACTTAAGATTTCCTTTAAATCAGTGGCGTAGACTTTTGGAAATTCCGGGTGGGCGGGGGCTCCTTAGCGTGCGCACAAAGCACACGTGCTCGCTGGGGTGATGTTCTCCCCCCCAGAAAACCAACACGCCTCCCCGGGCCCTTCCGAGGCCTGCCAGCTGCTGCTGCCGGTGCCTCTCGCCCCCCCCCCCTGGAAATTTTGGGGGATGGCTTAAACCCTCAAGCCCCCCCCCCCCCGTACTCTACGCCTATGCTTTAAATTCTCCATTTTTTGTTCTGGGACACCTTGAAATTGCAGAATATAAGATGTTTGTTCCATTTGCAGGTTCAAAAGTTGATCCTTGTCAGTTGCTCACTCTTTCTTCACCACTTGTAGCCATTGATTCAGTATTTTTGTTTTGGTTTCAGTTGACCTAGTTGATTTGATCACTTCTTCTATTTTTATATTGGATTGTTTAATCTCTTTCTGAAGAGCATCAATGCTTTGATTCATTGTAGTCATCTGATCCAGCAGAGGGCGCAATGCTGCTGACAACTTGTTTGGAAAGTCTATAGTAACTTCCTGTTTAGAGACAGGAAGAGAAGGAGTTGTAGCTTTTGGGGAGGGTTTCCCTCTGGATGCCATTTTTTCTCCCCTGCCAGCCATTAATTCTTTCCCAGGGGAATCGCAGTTTCACAAAAAGTTCTTTAAAAAAGAGACACTTTAAGCAAGCTTCCACATCACTTGAGTTATAAATGCAGCGCCAATGAACCCAGCCCTCTGCTTTGCAATTTTTTTAAAATATAGGGGGGGGGACATTTTCCCTCCCCCTCCTTCGTTTTCTTCTGGGCTGCGGAACACTTAAATGTCCAATTGAGTGGACTCGCTGACTCACACTTCTTTGGCTCTGTGCACAGGTAGGAGTCTTTCATTTCAACGCTTTATTCTTTGCTCGCTGACTGGTGTGCTGCTTTGCATGCCTGAAGGCTCCCTGGCAGTGGGACCTCTCGGGACAAAGAGGCACCTCGATCCCTCGGCTGACGCATCAGGAGAGGCGCCTCTCACATCCCAGGCTGGGAGCCCCCTACAAGGGCTCCAGGGGGGACAGGAATCCAGCTGGTCTCCCTCCTGATTGCCGGGTTTGCAGGCTGCTCTATACAGAGCTCCCTTGGAGCGTGCCTGCCATCAAGCTGCCAAAACTGGAAGTCTTTTCTCCCTCCTTTGGAAACAATTGAGGATGGGGGCACCTTCTTCTAGGGATCCATAGAATTGGACCTCCTGGGCTAATCTTTTTGAAACTTGGGGGGGGGCTTAGGAAAGGCACCAGCAGAGCCCCTGATACCCCCAAATTGATTCTCCATTATAGCCTATGGGGAACCTTGACTATAATGGTCCCCATAGGGAATAATGGAGCTGGAAAAATTCAGCAGTTCTGACTATCCTGAATCCCAATAACATACCAATATTGGGATTCAGAAATATCAGGAAATACTGATTTTTTTTTATTCAATGTATCCAATCCCGAAAAATACCATTTTTTTTGTGTGTATGTGGACACCACTAATCGAGCCTCAGCAATGTGTGGAACTACTAGCAAAAGATACCTTATCCTGTATATAGTGCAGTGTAATTTGTGGGGGCTCGTTTTCCTCTTTCAAACGCCAAGATTTGCTTATATACAGTTAAATCTGCATAAATTAAAACTTCCCAGAATTACATATTAATGCAGAAAACAGGCTCGGGAGACTATTTTCTTTCTAAATTCATTTGTACTGTTTAGATGTAGGTATCTCTTAAATCTGGTATTTGCAATGTTATGAAGATGTGCAAAATGATAGACTTCCATTGAGGAGTCTCAGATCTAAATACAGTTGCTTGACAAGATCATGCCTAGTGGAAGGGCACCCAAGGGATCTTGAGTGGACTGGATGGCACAGGTAGGTCACAGTGAGTATGCCAAAGAAGAACACTCTGGAAGAGTGCTCTCAGCAGCCTCTTAACCATCCGTGGAAGGCTACCATCCATGTCCTTGCGCGTATTTGAACAAGCTCCCTTATAGGGAGAAAGATTTTCCCATGCTATACTGTATGATGCTGTTTTGGGGAACTCTGCCTTTAGTGTCTGGCAATAAGGGATGCTCGGTAGATTTGGTGCAGATCAAGGGAGATATCACTTGCCTGTTAAATAATCCCAAATGAAAGTCTGATTCCATATTGAACACCTTATAGTTCAAACAATCTCCTGGTGAAATTACATTATATGTTTCCACTTATTTGCATCCAGAGATAATCTGAAGCCCTTTTAATCCTATTTTTGTTGCTCAGTAGAAGTATCCTGTATACCAGACACAGTAAGAGAATAACAACTTTTGTGGATGCCACCCCTCCTGTGGTTTTGATGCCACACTTTGGCTGAAAACCCATGTACCAAAAGTTAGCAAATTGTTCTACTCATTAGCTCTCATTCCTTACCCATATTTTTCAGTCATTGCCAGTCTATTACCAATAATTTCAGCAATGCTCAGAGCTTTGCTTTTTTACCTTTCTAAGAAAACCTGTGTGCAGTACACGTACCTGAAGATGTTTTCTCCCATCATTACAAGATGTAGCAAGCTTGTCTAAAAATGCTATAATTATTGTAACATTTGCCTTTATGCACTCAAACAGAAGTGAACATCAACGTTATTAAGCTATTAACTATGGTATGAGGCCTTGGTGTATAGTGTCGGTTCATAAAGGCTTCACTAAGGAAGTTAATGTATTTCTTTACAATGGTGCCACTGACTCTTGCCAACCTAAATTTCAGAGGTGTCTTGATCGGGCCCAAATTGGTAACTTCTCGTTTGCTACCCCAGTACCATGTAAGTAGTAATTATTAGGTTCACAGACACATTCCCTGGCCTATGATGTGATTTTTGTGAGTAGTTTGTAGTTGCTAAAATAGCTAGCAAATGTCTGTTTCTTTGTGCTTTTGTCAATGATTACAAGGAAGTAGGGTTGCCAGCCTCCAGGTGGGGCCTGGGGATCTCCCGCTTTTACAACTGATCTCCAGCTGACAGAGATCAGCTCCCCTGGAGAAAATGGCTTCTTTGGAGGGTGGACACTATGGCATTGGACCGTGCTGAGGCCCCTCCCCTTCCCAAACCCCGCCCTCCCCTGGCAACCCCCCCCCCCCAAAAAAAGTCTCCAGGTATTTTCCAACCAAGACCTGGCAACCCTACAAGGAAGGAAGGAAGTTTACACTTAGAAATTCATCTCTTTATCCTATGGGGGGGCGGTCAGGAGTCCTGGCAAGTAGGTTTCTGGATGGCTGGCATAATAATAGGGTCTCAGTCGTTTGGAAGAAGGGCAAGGTGGGGATGAGAAATGCAACCAACTCCTTCCATGATTTTTTTCCTGTAGGATCCATATGCAGCCTTCTTGTTATGTCTCACATCGGACAGGAGAGGAGAATCGTTGAGGGACTCCCAGCTTAATATTTCTATTTTTCTCCTGGCTATAGTTAGGGAGACTCAATCATTGTTTCCTTGACTTAGGGAGGCTATAACATATGGGAGTTCATGTCATAGATATAGGCAGTCGTACCATAATCTTAACACACCAGTGAAACTGGAGTTGGGATGTTGTTGGGGATTGACCTTTACTTTGTCACCATAAGATGAAGTGGATTCAATTTCCAAAAAAAAGCAAAATGTTTTCTCCAGAGATATATGAGTTCTAGCTTAAGTTTGCTTCCAATGTAAGTTCTCTTCCATTCTTACACTTTGAATTGCCTTGGTTTAGAATCTTGTTTTCCTGCTTTGCACAGAGAAGTCATTTCGCCAAAGAAGAGTGAAGATTTAGGGAGTATCTTCAATTAAGTTTTCTTTTCTGAACTTTTCCCTGTGTTTTTATTAACATTCTTGGGTTTCTTTCCTTTCCTGTGACATACTGTCAAGGTGTAGCCTCCATCGGAATGGTGTGCTCTGAGAACTTGCAGTGGTGGGAAGGATTTTTTAAAAATGATGAGCAGTCCCTCATTTATGTATATGAAAGGTATAGTCCCACAACCAGATAGAGGAAAGGCAACAATTCTGTGAATGCATGTGGTCAAAAAGAGAGCTCAGGTTTTCCATGGAATAGCAAATCAGAACACAGGCTGAGTATGAAGTGAATAATTGCTATGAATTTGTTCAAGTCTGCAGCACCTTGACAGAACAATACATAGCCCTCTTAAATGGACCTGCTAAGTGTTTTACTTCAATTTGTCCCTTTAAATAATATCTGTCTTATGAACTAAGCAGCTGCTGAAACGATATAGTGCAATTGCTCCCATTTTTAAGGAAGAGATTAGCATGGCCAAGGGCATCCTGTTGAAAGGATACAAACTTCATCTTCCAAGATCTATCATTTATGCACTACACCAGAGCAAGTCTTGCTGAGTTCTGCTTAACCCATGATCCAGCTCTCTTTAAAGACCACTTGGGAAATTACCAGTGACTCCATGGCTTTGAGGTTATAAAATATTATGGGGAAAATAAATCCACTTCAGATCATTGTGAGTGGGCACTCATCAAAAGCAGTAGATCACAAGAAATCCATCTTATTCACCTAAAAGAAAAGAAAAAAATCTACCTTATAAGCAAAATTGTTCACAAATTCTTCTTTGAAGCTGTGGGAGTTATTGTTTTTATTGATTAATTTATAAGAGGCAGGAGACTAAAGCCTTGTATGGTGTGCTTATTTATGTTTTGTCCATCACTATGGCTACCAAACTGTTAAAATGCAATTCTTGCCTTGCACACCCCAATTCTATAGAGAACAAAGAAAAACCCTCTTCTGAATTAGCTTTATTATATTCAGTGGGGCTGCTCTGGAGTAATAATTAGCATGAATATTTCAAGGTAGTCCATAAATCAGATATACCTGCAGACAAGCTGGCTTAATTTATTTGAAGATCATATCATTAGGATGGTATTTTATTAGTTGGTCCTAGGATCTGTGCAGTAGGAAGTACTGTGTGTCACACTGGAGCCCCCCCCCCCCCCATTTTAACTTTTCTAAATGTTTGCATTGGAGAGAGAGCTACAACTTTCCTGTTGATCCAGTCTTACCACCAGCATATTGGCAGTATCTTGCACTTGGGGAAAGAGTAATGCGTCACCTTTCCATTCTGGACAAATTTCCAATACAGCATAATTAACACCTGTGGGAACCAAATGGGTATAGTCGTCTGCATCAGGTAATACTTGAGAGCTCCTCTCTTGCCACTTCAGTTGAGATCAGAGGTTGGAGGGTTTAACTCTAAGCTAACAGTAAAGGAATGAGGTGTGATAGTAGCAAATGGAATTGTTCTCCAGTCCACAATACATCGTCACAGGCTCAGTATTAGGCCAAAACGGACTAGGCTGAGGGTGACACAAATGTTTATTGTTTGCTATCTCAATGCTTGCAAAAAAATTAAATTGAGAATGAATTTAATTCTAATGGCTTTTTGCCAGGGGTGGGGGCAAAGAATCTAGCAAAGTTGTCATCTAACAACGTATTATGTTGTTTATAGGAAATGGCAATTCATACAAGTTCTAAACAAGTGCAGCTGCTGAGTACTTCTTTGAACAGCCCTCACATTTATATGGAACGGCAGACTGAATTGATTTTTTTCCCTCTGGGTCTTTATATAATCTCTTCTAAGAAAGGTTTTTTCTTGCAGAACAACTGCAGATGACATTTTTATGGCCCTTATCTCAGAATTTTATTTACTGATTTTTTTAGAAAAATGTATATGCCGCCTCTCCAGAGACTTGTTCTGTAGCAAATCACAGAACAGACTCCACGATTCTGTGACACTGGTTATTTTTACAAAGCAGAGTAGCAAATCTAGATCCACAAGGCCCTTAAGGTGGTTAGCACAATCTTCAGTACAAAATGTCCATTCCCATCTACCATATGTATATGACTACTAGAATAGGTATAAAAAGAGATATTTGAAGGCAGTGGAATATGGGGCTGGTTCATATATAGCTGCTCATGTATTGATAATTGCAGTGTCAAATGATGACTTGCATGTGTGAAAAGGCCACCAGAGATGGAATTTTCATGTCTTCTCCCATATCTAAAATACACTGTGTAGCTCACACATGCATGCATATGAATATCATGTGATTCCTACAGAATTATGAGTAACAGATGTATTTTTATTTTATTTTACATTATTTTTAGTCTGCCTCTCTCACTGAGACAAGGGTAGATTACAAGATGTAAATCAATGCAACTGATAGGAAGATAGCATCTAATAAGCAATGTAATAGGACTAAGAACTGCAGAAATTTTGAAATGGAGGTGTCATCCGAACAGAGCATAGTATTAAACATGACATGTTAAACAATGCTGATACATGGTATTACAGTGCATTTTCCAGGACCAATCTGTTGTGATGTAGCCCTATTTCCATTATACAAATATCCTTCTGAACAATTTCTGTTTTACATAGTTTGCAAAGTGCCAAGAGCATGGGAGCTTTCCTGACCTCCTCAGGCAGGCCGTCCCACAAGGTGGGGGTCACTGAAGAGAAGGCATGTGTATGGCAGTAGTTGGGCCCATCTGTAGGGTGGTACCTGCAGAAGATCTTGCTCAGCTGAGTGGAGCTGTCGTGGCAGGACATAGGAGGACAGGTGGTCTTGCAGATATGAGGGTCCAAGCCATGAAAGTCTTTGTATGTGATTGAATTGATCTTGGTAACTCATGGGCAACCAATGAAGTGACTGAAGAATGGTTGTAATATGCATGTTCCACCTAGTTCCCAATAATAACTGAGCTGGAGTATCTGAGTTGATTTCGAGGGCAGACCTACCTGAAGTGCATCACAGTAGTCTAGTCTCAGTGCTTCCTTGGCATGTATCCAGGTATGTGAACTGACTCCACCAAAAAGGATTGTGCCTGAGATGATAAAAAAATTCTGTCCCTCATAACTGTGATGGCCCATTCACACATGTTCACTGTAATCAAGTGAAGAGAACTTCAGAAATGTATATGCACATGTGAACACGCTGGAGGCTTTCTTTGTGCTCCCCACCAGTGTTCCCTCTAAGCTGAGTTAGTGTGAGCTAGCTCACAGTTTTTTAGCCTCCGGCTCACAGATTTTTGTCTTAGCTCAGGAAGGATGGCCCCAGAGCAAACTAATGTATGCAGGAGCCAAATCACTCGCTCACAACTTTAGTGCCAGTAGCTCACAAAGTAGTATTTTTGCTCACAAGACTCCACAGCTCATTATTTATTTATTATTTATTTATTTATTTATTTATTTCGATTTGTATCCCGCCTAGCCAGCAAGCTGGCTCTAGGCAGCTAACAACATTATTATAAATATACAGAGTTAAAACACATAAAATTCCATAAAATTCATTAAAATATAGCTAAGCAATCAGATCACAGATGGCAGCAGATACTAGACCAACATCAGATACCAGTGGTCTACTTTCATTCCTGCCAGGAGACTCCCACCCCACCCCAGGTGTTCTAGCGGCGATTCACCCCGCCACGTACTAAGGGCCATTCCCTCCGGTGGTGGCCCCAAAAGCCTGGCGGAAGAGCTCCGCTTTGCAGGCCCTGCGGAACTGCAAAAGATCCCGCAGGACCCTGATGTTATCCGGGAGCTCGTTCCACCAGTAGGGGGCCGCCACCGAGAAGGCCCTGCTTCTGGTAGTTGTCAACCTGGCCTCCCTCAGGCCCGGAAGGGTCAGGCGATTTTGGGTGCCTGACCACAGCGCTCTCTGGGGTATATACGGGGAAAGGCGGTCCCTTAGGTAGGCAGGCCCCAGGCCATATAGGGCTTTAAAAGTTAGAACAAGCACCTTGAACTGGGTCCGGTACACTATAGGCAGCCAGTGCAGCACCCTCAACACAGGCCGGACGTGGTCCCTCACCCTCATTCTGCACTAGCTGCAGCCTCCGGAGCTGGGTCAAGGGCAGCCCCATGTAGAGAGCGTTACAGTAGTCTAACCTCGAGGTGACCATAGCGTGGATCACTGTCTCCAGGTCGTTGCGTTCGAGGAAGGGAACCAACTGCCTAATCAGCCGTAGGTGGTAAAAGGCTGCTCTGGCAGTGGCTGCTACCTGGGCCTCCATGGTTAAGGAGGCATCCAGGAGCACTCCCAAGCTCCAGACCCTCGGCGCTGGCACCAATGGCGCCACAGCTTAGAGGGAACATTGCTCCCCACACAGATTCATTACGACTTGCCATTTTGTCATTTGCTGATTATAGTGAAGCACAGGTATTGTTGTTTAAACAAACCAGTATAGGGTGAGCAGATGCAAAGATGAATGGGAATTCTCTACCTTTAAGAAATGAGCAGTAAACCACTGCTGAAATTTACTATTCTGCACATCCATTTAAAACCTAGTCTTCCTTTATTTATTTTATTTATTTTTTATATTTATTTTATTTTTTGGATTTATATCCCGCCCTCCCCGCAAGCAGGCTTTGCACCATTTGTATATCTTAGATTAATACTGGTTGGCCTGGGCTTCTTTCTGGACAACTCACAGAAAGGCATGCAAAATATTGCTTCTAGCTCTGCCTTTCCACTCCAAGAATGCTGCCAATGGAGTCCAGGCAACCAGATGACTTCAGTGGAATTCTAGAAAGTGGATAGTAGGGATTTATTTGCACCTTGTTAATGAGGTGGGAGTTGTGAAGGATTACACACATAAGATTCCTTGAATATCTGAGACTAGGTATCTCATCTCCTACTTCATGCAAAGCCACACATATGCATAAGCCCTAAAACACTGAGCAGTTGTATTTACATACTCTGTTGCTCAGGTTGTATTGCAAAGTCTGAAATTTGGCTCTGTGTCAACAAATGTCCCTATTCTGACATCATGACAGATTTCCTGGATGGGATTCTGGCTAGTCAGCCAAATACTGTGATGCCTGATCCTGATGTTTACATTGCAACAACAGAAGGACTAAATGTGTTGATCCATCCAATTGCTTATTCATAAAATACTTACAATGCTGAGATTAATGACAAGCGAGTTTTGATTGTATAAACCACACAATGCTTTTGTTGTTCTCCAAGTTCCTGTGAATGAAACTCTTCTTTAATTGGGAGCAGCTGTCCCTTGTGCAAGTTCTCCTTTGGATGTTGCTACAGAGGTGTGAAGAGTAGAAGGTCACTAGTCCAGCTGTTTTCAGCGCTTGCTGTGATGTCTGAAGCCATTCAATGCGTGTAGCGTAGAAGGAGGAAGTAACTGCGGGGCGGGGTAGGGTATCTTTGTGCACTTAGATATGGAACATGGAAAGGATGTGACGTTGAGATCTTTTTCTCTGTAGTGCCTTATAGGTATATATATTCATTTCAACCTCTAGGGCTACATTCAGGCTTCATGGTAAACATGCTTGATAAACCCTGGTTTGTTCCAACCACAGTTAATTGTGATATTCAAATGCAGACTTTTTATGTGGGGCCAAACTGGGATTTCAAACCAGGGTTTGTAGCTTGTTTGTTAACCACAGTTGGTACTAATTCTGAATTCACAAAGCACAGTTTGTTGAGCAGTACCAGCCCTTGTGGCTGCCTGGCCAGAGAGACAACAGCTCTGGGAAGATATTATTGGTACTAAGAGGCAAATAGAGGCAAGAAACAAAGAATCCAGGCTTTACCCATGAACAGGGATTTCTTATACACCTTTGTTGCACAAATGAGGGTTTAAAATAGTAGCAGTTCTTCATGATATCTGAATATAGCATAACTGCTAGTAGAACTCCAGCATTTGGTAGTGTGTATCCTATCACTCTGTGCACAGAATGCAGAGATTCCCTGTATTATTCTCTGTTCCTGCGTCCACTTCTGACCTCCAGAAGGATCACTCAGAGGACTAGCTGTATGGGTTGAGGCAGGGGTGGGCAAATGGCGGCCCGGGGGCCACATGCGGCCCGCCACAGAGTTTTTTGCGGCCTGCCAAGACACTTGGCCACTGTCAGCACCTGAGGAGCTGCAGCTTGAACTTACTGACACGCAGTCAGATCACACTGTGAAAGAAATGTTTAATGCTGTGACATTAGTTGACTTTTACAAATCTTTGTCTGCTGAAAAGTTTCCATGTATGAAGAAATTTGCTGGGAAAATGTTCTCTGTATTTGGGTCTACATATATTTGTGAGCAAAGTTTTTCTTGCATGAAGATCAACAAGAGTAAATATAGACATTTGACAGACATTAACTTGCAGGCTATGATGAGAATCTCAACAAGCCATCTCACTCCTGATTTCCAAAAAATTGTAGAAAAGTGTGATAGGGTACATTTGTCTCATTAAACGGATTCTAAAATTAAATGTGCTTGCAGCTATAGATGATATGAAATTAGGACAATAAATAAATTGAATAAAACTACCACTATTTTATTTAATTTATATTGATTGATTTCTATGATATAATTTATACCTTTTCTGAAATGCAAAGTTAACTAATGAATGCAATCATTTTAAAAGGTGCGGCCCTCCGCTAACCTCCGCTCCCACAAAGTGGCCCCCGAGCCAAAACAATTGCCCACCCCTGGGTTGAGGGATGGGGTAAAGAAGAACAATGGGTGGAATCACTCCTCTTCCTTCATCCGCAAGCACAGTTGTGTTGACTCAGGGGGCCCACTAAGCCACATAGCTGTTCCTCAGTGTGTATCCTGCAACCATAGGAATGCTCTTTCCAGGACTTAAAAGAAACTGCCAAAACCGAGAGGAATGAGGAAAACTCCACCTGCCTACTCTGCATGGATGGTTGGAGATACACCAGTATTTAACTTTACAATATAATTTCAGTGAACTGACTATGCAATGGGATGAGCCTGTCTTACTTGCCTTATGTGACTCTTTGCGTTCTTACAATTGTGGGAATCTTTGATATAAAGGTATTTTAGAATAGCAAGTAGAGGCTTCCACAACAAAACACTGTACTTTCTGTAGGCCAGGGTTTACGATGATCTAATCTTGACCGTTCGGACAGTTCACTGATATTATTTACCTTTTCTTTTTTCCAGGCCCTTGTACTGACATGAGAATGAACGAAAGGAAAAAAACCCAACCCTTTGCCAAATCAACTGTCAACAAGTGGACAGAGATACCGTTTACAGCTTATAACCTTTGTGAATCCTGTATTATTTTCCTAATGAAACAGAGACTGTTAAACGAACCCCAGAATCCTAGTGACAAACTGCCTTTTCTGGAACTCAGTGCATTCTTGAAGTATGCAAAATCTTCCTATAGTGGGATGGGCAAGCACCAACTTGTGGATACCACATTCAGCCACCATCCTGCTTCAGAACACACTGTGTAGCCTTTAGGATAGTTTCTTTCTCAAACAATATATGGTGTTCCAATATGTCACTGGGTTGCAGAATGCTTTTGGTTGGCTATTTTTTTGCCCAAAATTTACCTTGCCCCTACTCACTCTCTCTAAGGTGACCCCCCCCATGAAATGCTTTAATTGTCCCTTATTCTCTTTTTACATGTTGATTCCTCAAATACCGACTAATATATGCACAAATGAAAAGCTAAATCAGTTTTGGTTCAGTAGACCAATACCACTTGAATGCTGCAGCTTTTATAGGATCACCAAGTGATTGGATGTAAGAGGTAGTTTATGGAAGGGTTTTAATGTTTTTGGTTTGGGGTTTTTTCCCTGTTTGGTTGATCAATTGGTTCTGACTGAGATCCTACAACCCCCAAGTAAGTCTTTTCCTAAATGTCAGGGTATACCTCCTGTTTATTCTCAGCATCAGGAAGGTGGATTTTACCTCACAAAATTAGCCACCGCCAATGCTGTGCCCTAGCCAGTGTTGAAAAGGTATGAAGGAGATGGCCATTTCATAGTGTTAGTCACAAACTAGCTTGCTGTTTGTCAGATTAAGCCTAGCCTTGTGTGTTGTGCTCGCATGTTTGGCCCAAGCAGCTGCAATAAATTTTATTTTTCATTTGCCTGTATGGCTTAGCAGCTGGATGGTATGAAAATGAACAAGTGAAGCTGCACAGTTTATCACACCAAACAATTTGACCGTAACCATCTAGAAGGCAACAACTTGCTTTCAAATAATAATAGTAATAATAATAATAATGAAAAAATATAAAAGAAAAAGGGTAGACTTGCTGCATTTAAAAAAAAAGAATTTTGTGTATACACATCATCCAGAACTTGGGTGATTTATTACAATGATAATTATTTTTACATCCTCTCCTTGACTGGTCTTTCCTTTTTGCGAATGTGTCACTGAGACCTGAGAGGCGGTAGGAAGGAGAGGCAAGGGAGAGGGCGAACCATACGGACAGCTTTTCATAGGAGCGTAGATTGTAATTGGATAAATTCCACTGAAAAGAAAATAGTTTTTATATATTTTGCTTATATGGGTTTCTTTTGTAAATTTTAATAGTAATGACGAACAACAGTGATGGTGCTGTGCAGATCCTCTCTCCTGATTATTTTTTACTGGTATCTCTTTTTTGTGGGGGAAGGGGGGAAGAGACACAGAAGAAAAACCCAGTGGTACATTTTAAATTAAAAAAAAAACAGAGTGAAGACACTTTGGCTAGGACAATGTATACCTTTCTCGCTGGAGTGATATATGAAGATGTTTTTCTCGGCATAAATGTGATGCATATAAATATATTTTATTATGTACAGAAACAGATCATTATGCATGAGTGTTAGGAGAACAGACTAGCATTTTAACCCAAAGTTTCAGTGCATGAGTTTCCACTGGCACATGAACCATGTACAGTGTGGTGCAACTCCCTTCAACCACTACATGCAAGTGTGCGTGTGCCCATAGACACACACAATCACGCACACACACATCTGTGGGCCCCATATTGCTCCTTTTCCCCCAACCCTCTGAGGTAAACTTCGTGAAATCACAGCTCCTAGTGTGATAGAAGTTTTGTTTTGTACTGTAGCCTCTTCATGCTCGTGCTATGCTATTCTATAGATGAACACGTGAACTCCATCATGCAGTTCATAAATGAATTATCTGTGCTGTTGTGATTCTAAGTAGATTATAGAACATAAACTTTCCAAACAGGCAAGATTTTTATCATTAAAAAAGACTATTTTTTTAATAATGAAGGTGGTGTATTTGTCAATGGCAGGGTCTAGTTTAACATATTTCTTTAATCAGAAGTAACCAATGTGTTCATTTGCTCACCGCATTGGAAAGGGCTTCCCCGAGAGGAAAACACAATATGAAAATATCACCTGTCCCAGGGATTTAGGAAAGGTGTCCGTTTATTTAGAGAAACTCTGATATAGGTACCTATTACCAAAGCTAGTTAAGAATTTGCTTATTTGCCTTCACTACATAAGAGTATCTGGTACATCATCAAATGTGAATTCAGCTGACAATGTCGATTTTGTTTTTTGTTGCTGTTCTCTGATAACAGCAATGTATTTGGTGACTGGCAGTTATTTTATTTGTAAATTTTTGTCTTTCTTCCCCCCCAGGAAATCTGTGCGCAAAAAAATCTGGTACATAGCAGGTTTTATGATTTCCTCATTTTTGATTTTCTGGTAAACTTCCATTTGAAGGTGTAATCCTTCAGGGAAACAATGCAGAAGAAGATTGTCTCTTTTGCAAGCTCTAATTTTATCTAGGTGATTCAGTTATATAATGTTTAGACATGATGGGTGCAATCCAGCCAAAGTTTAGCATTTTCTAGGTTCCACTGATTTTCATGGAAGGAAATTAAGTCCTTGTTGACCTCTGCCACCAACATCAGTAGGGTTCCAGAGCTGCAATCCTATTCATGCTCAGCTGGGAATAAACCCCCACTGAAGTCAGTGGGATTTCTGAATAAACATGGTTTGGATCAGGTTTCATGTCTGCAACTTTAAATGCAACTACTCGAGAGCAATGTCCCTTCACAAGAAGCTCTCATTTCACTCAGTGGACCACTGGTCTGATCCAGCAGGGCTTTTCTTCTGTTCACCACCATATATGTTTGTTTAGAAGTATGCAGACTTTCCTAGAAGATAAGACATTACTTTAAAGTTGCATAAACATGCACAGAAGCTCAACCATGTGGACTGAAATCACATTCCCAAGAGTGCTGTGGGAGTTATCCTGTTGGTGGAGATAACTGTGTCACCCCAAGGTAAAGGAGCTGTATATCTGAGTAAACTGGAAATCTAATCACAAACCAGTTAAAGACAATTTGGTTCTTTTGGAATGTATCCTACTACTGTGCGTTCCATGGACACAAGGTGCTTCCTTTCAACAAGAGGCTCTTCTGCTAGCAAGGATGCATCTTGCAGAAATGTAACACACCTTGTGCCAATGGAACACTCTCAGCCTTTAGCTGAGCAGAGTGGTAGGATACAACCAACTTATTTCAATAGGATAAAATCAGTGTATAGAACTCCATGCTAATAAGATAAGGGTTTAATGAAGTCATATTGGATGTAGTCCCACCAACTTTGCACTCGTTGCAGCCTAATCCTGTGCATAGTTCCTCAGAGGTTATATCTCCTAATAGAGTATTGCATTCATCTCTTAATTATAGGAGTATAGATCTGAAAAGAGATTTTGAACATCTATCAGTTGTTCCATCTTTGTTCTTCAATAGCTGATCTCCAAAATATGCAGCCCCTACCTGGGAGCCTGATTAAGGAACATGGCTGTTTAGGCAACTTCCCAAGGATTAGTTCCAGTTTAGAGACTGCAGTAGTCTCTGTGCTTTCTGTGTCATCCTTCGATGGCTATGGAATCAATTGCTTTCCTCTCTGAGTTGGCAGCTACAGCTACGGTATATGCAAGAGCATGGAGGAGTCAGGTGCTCAGTGAAATCAAGTACCTGAATAGTCATCTCCCAGCTATTGTGCCAAGTAGTCAGGTGTCTTTCTAAATTCAAAGACAAATGTAACTGTTTGGCATTTACCCAGAATAAAACGTTGTTGGTCTTAAAGGTGCCACTGGACTCAAACTTTGTTCTGCTGCTTGGCAATATGACTACATTCTTGGGCTGGACATTTCAAACCACTTGTTCTGAAGTAGTCCTGGAGTTCTTGCATTGACAAGAGATTTGAATTTCCCAGTCCCGCAAACACCACACAAGGGCACAGTGGTAAACATCACTGAATGCTCCCATCCTAAATCCCAAACAGCATTTAAGCATGAAATATCTCTCTGAAATTAATACACTAGCCATGTGTTTACAGTGTTGGGTACATGATCATTGTCAATACTTGTGAACAACCTCTGTTACTCTAATGAGCCTAAGGGCAATTTTACAGATGTGTTGAATTATGTGTGGGATTGTACTTTTAGTATAGAATTGGGTAAGTAGTTCCAGTAACCTCTGTTGAATATCAATTTGGCACAGATGCACAGACTATTTTCTTTAAATGTCTGTTGAGTACTTCGTAGTATCCTGTTTTTAGCTCACTGCATATTTCTTATTTGATTTCTCTCTCATAAGTTACCGGGCTATTGCCTCTCATACAACTGTTTTCAAAAACTAAATGTTGGAACATTTGTCTCTTGGAAATTATGTCATCGCTTGGCAACCAACCTTCTTTCAGTAGTTTCTGTACATGGTGTCTATCAGAACTACCAGCAGATGTGAATGGGGACCAGATACTTTTATTTACTATGGGGAGGGATGGGGTGGGAATGGGAAATGTATTGTACATTTTGGTTTCACGTGTGAAACTTTTTTTAACCAAAAAAAGTTGCATGAATGGACAAAATATGTATACAGTATCTGTAAAACTGTCTTATCTGGGTTCTTTCACTGTCAAACCACATCCTTTTGAAATAATATTCCATCCACTGCCTTAGCGCATGACCATCTTTCCTAAGAGGTACATGATTTTTACTTTTCTTATGAGCTACCTTGCAGTTTCGTTAGAAAGCCAGCACTGTTATTAACTAAGGCTTTTGTGGAAACCAGTTACTGACATGGGTGAATATACTACCTTGTTACATAACGATTGGAAGTCAGTTTGATTTGGAAATCTTCCCCATTGCAAATGAAATAGCAGTGCAGGGCTTAACTCCACTTGATGTTAGTAGACATTGCCTTGTGTATTCCATTCTCAATTGTAATCTAGTTTGTAAAAGAAATGGTGACGCATGTAAATAAAGCATAATGGCTCTCTATGCGGAAGATGGCAGGTCCATTTTTCTTTCATTATTTTATCCTTGTAAAGTTGTTTTGAAACTAGAGGTCTTAAGGGGAAAATAATCAATGTATTAGACTCTTTTGTGATTTGAGCAGAGCCTATCTAGAACCTTTTTAACCCATCTTGTCTCCAAGAAGCTTAGGACAGCCAGTTCCCAGAAGGGCCACGTGAGGTAAGTTAGGCTGAGAAAGAGCGCTGGCCCACAATCACCCAGCAGACTCCATAGCTGAGTGGGGATTTGAAACCAGGTTTAACCAGCCCTAGGCCAACTGTTTCATCACTGCCTTGATCTCACAGGTCCTCATCATGCACTCTTAAACTTCTACACCACACTGGCTTTTTTTCTAGTATATTTTCCAGTATTTCACTACGTTAAACCCATCCTGTCAGTAAAAAGCGAAGTCACAGAAAAGACTTGTCTCTTGATATACTGATTTTCTATGTGTGTTTTTTGGGGTTTTTAGTAACGTGCATTTTGCAGGGTGGGAATGTGGACTTATCTATTATGAACCAACAGACAGAGAGCCATGGGCTTTGTCTCAAGTTCCTATATCAACTCAATTATACTTAGTGCAAGTTTTTTACATGTCCATTCCAAAGCCCCAGTTACCTATCCATGAAATGGGAACAGGAAAATTCTAGTTCATGAAGATGAATGAGATAAAGAAACGCTGCTACCAATCTTGAGTCCTACCAGTGAAGTTCTCTGTGTGTGCTTTAACCTGAGTAATTCACACATATGGTATATCAACATTGTTGATGCTTGTTTCAAATTTGAAGTAGAATGTTCTTTTACCATTAATACAAGTTAACATTTGTCAGTTTATGATACCCAGAAATTACTTCAATATAATTTTGCCTATATCTACTGCACCATTTATTGCTACTGATTGTGTAATCTATGCTGCTTTACGATGCCTTGTGCAACCCAGCTTGTGCAACCTTACAATCAAAGCTTGAGGAGTTTTCCTGAAGTAAAATTTTCTGCAGAAGTTAACAAAAACAATTAGAAGACTAGTGTCCTTGCTAATGGAAAGTGGGAGATAAGAGATCGGTGTACATCTTAAGTTTCCTGTATTGCTAGGTGCACTTCATATATGAAAAGTAAGAAGGAGTGTCAGCAGGGGTCCTTTCATAAAAAAAAGAGGTGCAGGAGCTCATTAGCATAACTTATTTGCATATGCCACACCCCCTGACGTCACTGGAAGTGTCAGAATGCCACACACCAATGACGTCACTGGAAGTGTGTCAGAAGGAAGGAAGAAAGGGAGGGGGGGAAGGGGGGAAAGGAAGGAAGAGGAAGGTAGGTAGGTAGGTGGGGGAGAGAAGGAAGGAACAGGAAGGTAGGTAGGTGGGGAGAGAAGAAAAGGAAGGAAGGAACAAGAAGGAAGGAACAGGTAGGTAGGTGGGGGAGAGAAGAAAAGGAAGGAACAGGAAGGCAGGTAGGTAGGTGGGGGAGAGAGAAGGAAGGAAGGAAAGGGAGGGGGGAAGGAAGGAAGGAAAGGGATAGGAAGGTAGGTAGGTGGGGGGAGAGAGAAGAAAGAGACAGACAGACAGACAAGGCGCTTCTCTCCCCCCCTCAGCCACTCGGCCCGGTGTTTCCCTCCCTTCCCCCCCTCTTGCTTGGGCACTGAGGCCCAGCTTTTCCCTCCCTCCCGCCCCCCTCCCACCCTGGAATGGGGAGCAGGGAGGGATGGGGGCTTCTCCCTGGTCCGGCGGCCTGCCGCGGCCCGGGAAGGGTGAGTGGGGAGGAGGCTTTCCTCTGGCTGTGCGCCGAAGTGCAGGCCAGGGAGAGTGAGCTGGGGGGGAGAGGCTTTCTTCCGGCTCCATGCCAAAGCACAGGCCGGGGAGAGCGAGCTGTGGGGGGGAGGCTTTCCTCCAGCTCCGCACTGAAGCGTGGGCCAGAGAAAGCGAGCTGGGGGGCAGGGCTTGGTTATGTGCCCGCCCCCCGGCCTTCTCTCTCCCGGAGCAGCAGCCCAGTGGGCCCCGGCCCCAACGGAGCTCTGAGTGTCAGCTGAGAAATCCTTGCTTCAGATTTCACCTCAGCTGAAAACTCAGTGGGTGGCCCAAAGCAAGTTGCTGCCTTGCCCAAGCCCAAATTTGCAATGTAGAAATAATATTCTGGGTAAAAAGTACTGGGGTCGGGAGGCCAGTGGTAGTGATTTCAGCATAGCAAGTTTATTTCAGGTCCAGATGAAGCACAAGAAAACGGAGGTCAGGGGACACAGGTAAGCCGCACCCCTGACATCGCCCAAACAAGGCAGTTGGATAAGGTAATTGAATAAATTCCAAGGTAATTGAATAAATTTCAAGGTAATCCCAGGATAATAATTGGATAATCCCAGGGGTGGATAAGCCTCAAGGTAATTGAATACGGTTCAAGGTAATTGAATAAGGTTCAAGGTAATTGAATAAGCACAGATTTAATCACAGAACATAACACCGGGATACTTTGCAGAGTTGTTATATGACTGCGGACATAATGTTTGGGAAGCTTTTCGAACACTTCAGAGATGTTATAACAGTGTCGTAGGCACACTCCAGCCCCATTTTAGCAGGAATCGGCACAGGGCCAATTTTGGGTCTCTGTGGTCTGCAGCATACTAACTAGCCATTGCATAGACTGGGGGCCCAATCCATGCTGCCTTGCATTCCCCCAGCCATCATTCTTGCCTCGTCAGGGAGAAGGAGAGATAGGATAATTTGAGCTGTCTGCTGATCTTTACCCATGCTTGAAGCTGTACCCATTAATTAAATATGTTTTAAGTGTTAGTAGTGGTATTACTAGCTACGAATCTGTGAGGAACCAATGGAGGAATCAACAGTTGGGAAATCCCACCCCACCCCTCAAAATCTCATCCTCTGGGACTCAATAAGCTCTGAGGAGCTTGAACAGGCTAGCAGCCCATCTGATCCCCTTTAACTGACACAACTGCTCTTGGCATTTCTGTCCCCCAGGAGCATTTTCAGACCCCCTCAGGCTGGTTTTTTAAAGCTTAGTCGTCTTTTACATACCTGGGGAGTCTCCCAAGTGTGTCGTGACCCCAGCCTTGTCTGTGGGTCATCCACATTGTAGCCAGCCAGTTTACAACTAGATAGAGTGATAGTTCTTTTTGTTATTTCAAAAACCTAGCCAGTCTCCTCATGGGTGGTAGAAGAAGAAGGATTAGATTTATACCCCACCCTTCACTCAAGAGTCTCAGAGCAGTTTACAAACTCCTTTCCCTGCCCCTCCCCTCCCCACAACAGATACCCTGTGAGGTAGGTGGGGCTGAGAGAGCTCAGAGAGAACAGCTCTGACAGAACTATGGCTTGCCCAAGGTCATCCAGCTGTTGGAAGTGGTGGAGTGGGGAATCAAACCCGGTTCTCCCAGATTAGAGTCCGCGCACTTAACCACTACACCAAACTGGCTCTATGTGGACCTATGTGGAGAAGTAGGATAGTTCTAAAACCGGGGGGGGGGGGGGGGGGATTATTCTAAATCAATCCAGTATATCACTTGCAGTACCTTACAAGGGGAGTAATAGTTTCTTTTTGCTACTAAGAATGTTTCCAACTGCACCTGAGCTTGAATATGTTCTCTGTGAGTAATCTTCCCACAGCCCCTTGATTTGTGAGGACGGAGAGATTAAGTTTCACCGCTGTAAATAACCATCGGTGAATTCAAAGTTAAGACAAGCAACAGTTAGGATTGCTAGCCAAGCCGCATTTAGCAGCTGCCGCTACTGAACTGCTGTTCAGTATGATTTTTCAGTATGAATAGGAGGCAGAAAGGTTTGCAAGCCATACTTGAGTCCAAGCACTTATTTTTGCAAGGAAGGCAAGAGAGACATTTTTTAAAAATGGTCTTGTGATTACATAAACAAAGCCCGATTTTACTTGCGTCTGATGTTCCCTGCACAATAATTTTCCACAGTTTTGAAATAGTGCTCTTACAGCTCTGCACTTCGTCTGCATACATTCATTGTGTGGCAAGGAGAACCACACATATTTAAAAGGTGGTCTTTTGGCACAGGCAAAACACCCACAAGAAGCCGCCCTGAGGGGCAAACTAAATGAGAACATCTTGTAATGAGTCAGATCTGTGTGCCTGGATGAGACTCGCCTTTCCTGCAGCCACACAACAGAACGTCATTTTAAAAATCTGCAAGATGGGGGTGATTTGGCTCAGAGCTGTGAGGTGGTGGGACAAGAGGCTTCTGCCTTTCAAGGAGACCCAGACCTGACTCATTAAAAGATGGATCGTGTAGTTTGGCCCTTAAAGTAAATAAATCCTCATGCAAGCAGTGTTGCATCAGAGTAACCACCAATGCAAATGTGATGGCAGCTTCAGTGAAAAGAAAAATCATGATATTGGTTCCAATTATATGCTGCTGGCTGACCTGCACTAACTGTGTTGCAAAACAAGAACCATACTGTTCCAAGCCCCAAAAAAGAAAACATAAATGTGACCTGGGGATTCTTCATACTGATCCTTCACCTTCCTGGGAATGCCAGCATTAGCATGGAGGTTTTTTGCCCAGCAAGGATATCTATGTGATTGCTATTGTCATGGCTCCTACATAGACCCACCCCATAAGAGGGAAACTGTTTCACTGCTCACCTCTCATGCAGTTCTAGTTGAGCTCTCATTCAGCACAAAACTGACCCTGAAATGTGTACGGAAGTGGCATTTTCTGTGATAATCCTCTTCTTTAAAGCACGTGAAAGTATCAGTGTGAATACAAACTCAAGTGTGTTTTGCTGGGTTTTTTATGTATTAAAAACTATATCTTTCAGCCCAAACAGGGCCACTAAGATGGCTAACAATTAAAAGCAGAATTTGATTTTTAAAAATCTATCATAAAATCAGTTAAAACCAGCATTAAAACCTAGGGTAGGAATCCTGGTCAGCTGGAAGAGAGACTGCAAGAGAGACCACAGTGAGGCAGTTTTCTTGGTTTGCTTGTTTTATTTCTCTACTATTTTTCAAACATTCATTTGTCCTTTTGATTAGAAAAAAACACCAATGAGTTATGATGGCAATAACAGCAACAGACAGGCCTTTCACATCATGAGAAACAAGTTTGTTTTGCTGTCTTTCCAATAGGATGAAAGGGCTAGATCATGGCGCAACCTCCTGTGCACGCCCAAACGTGCTCTGGTGTCTCTGGTGACCTTGCACGGGACTCGTAGGAGAAGGCACATTTCTTTATAATCTGAAAAAATGCCATTGCAATATTGTGGGGAAATTGCAAAAAGCATGTGCTACGCTGTACTCATTAAACCTTTTGTGTCATTAAGCACCCAACCCCCAACATCAAATGCATCTAATGGGGAGATATGGTGCAAATCCCAATAATGTGCCCTGAACAGAATCTAGCCCTTGACAAGTCATACTTACACATGCAGACAGCCTCAACTGGAAAATATGATGTTCGAAGCAGTACAAAGTGATACAACAATGGACCACAATAGTAAAAGGTTGGCCTCTTCACACAGGTTGTCACTTGATACTGCAGTGACAACTCTGGAAGTGATACTCTGGAAGGCAGCAGGAGAGAGCTGAAGGAGGGGTGAGTGTTTTTCTTATTTGCTTTCAGCTGAGGTGGTTTAGGTGAGGGTACTGTGTGTGGAAGTGTGTGAGTGAGTTTTGAGTTGTTGCAGAGTGCTGGCTGCTTGAGATAAGGGTGAGAAAGGGCCATTGTTTAACTGCAAATTGAGTCCCTGGGTGCATTTGAATAGCTGCTAGCCACACCCTCTGCTGGGGAGGCTTCTATTTAAGGCTCCACCTGACCAGAGGCACGAGTCTCTGGCATGAGCCGAAGGGCAAGAACCAAAGGGCGGGGCTCTTGGCCTGTGGCTCTTAGCCTAGGGACTCTTAGACTAGGGGCTTGTGAGAAGCCAAGGAAGAGCCAGAACACCAGGGCCCTAGGCTCCTTGGGTTCCCAGTAAGGTAAGTAGACTTCTACAAAGGGTTTAAAAGGGGGATTATATTAAATTATTTTTAAAGCAATTATGAAGCTAGAATGCCAGCAGGGGGTGGGGGTTATCCAGTGTTTTGCATGGTGTGTCACATGTATGGGCAGAAGTTTTGGGTGTGTGCCCGGTTGCAATGAGCTCCTGGTTCTCAGGGAACGAGTTTGCTCCCTTGAGGCCAAGGTGGCTGACCTTGAGAAGCAGAGACAGTTAGGCACGTGGAGAAGACTCTCGGGGACTTGTTAGATATGTCCCATTCTATATCTGGCAGCCCCACCGCTGTCAGGGAGCATGATGGTCGAGAGGGAACAGGGCACCGTGCTGTGGATAAGGGGAATGTGCCCTCAAAAGGGACCTCTTCTACAGCTGGTGAACAGGTATCCTTTCATACCAAGGAACTATCCCTGGGCAGGGAGGGAGGGGGGCTCTTGGTAGTTGGTGATTCAATCCTTAGGCAGGTAGACAGCTGGGTGACAAAACCACGTATTGACCATAGGGTGACTTGCCTGCCTGGTGCGAAGGTAGCAGACATTATGTGTATTTTAGATAGGCTGGTAGATAGTGCTGGGGAGGAGCCAGTGGTCATGGTACATGTTGGCACCAACAATGTGGGGAAATGTAGTCTTGAGGTCCTGGAGGAAAAATTTAGGCTGCTAGGCAGGAGACTCAAGGCCAGGACCTCCAAGGTAGCCTTCTCGGAAGTGCTACCTGTTCCACACGCAGGGCCGGAGAGACAGGCACAGATCAGGAGTCTCAATGTGTGGATGAGGTGATGATGTAGGGGGGAAGTGTCCAAGTTTGTTAGGCACTGGGATGCTTTTTGGAACAAGAGGGAGCTGTACAAGAGAGACGGTCTCCACTTGTCCTGGGAAGGAACCTGGCTGCTGGCGCTTAAAATCAAAAAGGTGGCAGAGCAGTTTTTAAACTGAATATTGGGGGAAAGCCGACAGGAGATGAAAAATCTCTGGTTCGGGATGGCTCATCTCAAAGAGATGAAGGCTAGCTGTTACTTTCCTACAAGGAAAAGGATTAGAATTGTTAGGGGCTGCCTGGCAAGGTCTCAAGGCAGCAAGAGGAAGGTTGTGGGCTTAACATGTATGGGAAACTATAGATGTTTATGTACTAATGCTAGAAGTGTCCGAGGTAAAATTGGGGAGTTGGAATGTTTGGTGTTGAGGGAAAACATAGACATTGTGGGTATTTCAGAAACTTGGTGGGATGAGGAAAATCAGTGGGATGCAGTGATTTCTGGTTATAAATTATATCGGAAGGATAGGGGGAAGAAAGTTGGAGGTGGGGTGGCTCTTTATGTCAGAGAGGGTATACAGTCCAGTAAGACTGAGAGGGTAGTAGAATTGAATTCGCTTCTGGAAATGCTGTGGGTTGAATTAGTGGGCCCAAAAGGAAGCTTAACATTGGGAGTTTGTTATCGCCCACCAAATCAAAAGAAAGAGGAGGATTATAAAATTATGAATGAATTAAAGATAGCAGCTAGACGAAATAATTGTGTTGTAATAGGTGACTTTAAAAGGGGTAACTTCTCTGATATGAGGGGATATGTGAGGAGAAAACTGAAAGGAAAAGTAGAAAGGGTCAAAACCATTGGGGAAGCTTGGAGACTATTTAAAATTACAATCCTAGAGGCTCAGAGAAAATATATACTACAGGTTAGGAAAGGCACAAATAGGTATAGAAAAAAGCCTGCATGGTTAACAAAGTAATGGAAGCTGTAAAAGGTAAGAAGGATTCCTTTAAGTGGTGGAAAGCTAGTCTCAGTGAGGTTGATAAAAGGGAACACAGGCTGTGGCAAATAAAATGCAAGTCTGTGATCAGGCAGGCAAAAAGGGAATATGAGGAGCATATAGCAAAAAACATAAAGACCAACAATAAAACTTTCTTCAAATACATTAGAAGTAGGAAACCAGCCAGGGAAGCAGTGGGGCCCTTGGATGACCAAGGAGTAAAAGGTGTACTGAAGGATGATAGGGAAATGGCTGAGAAGCTGAATGCATTTTTTTTGCCTCTGTCTTCACTGTGGAAGATGAGAAGTGCCTGCCCACTCCAGAACCACTGATTTCGGGAGAAATGTTGAAAGACCTGAGTCAGATTGAGGTGACAAGAGAGGAGGTCCTACGACTGATAGACAACTTAAAAACAAATAAATCACCAGGCCCAGATGGCATACATCCGAGAATTCTGAAAGAACTCAAATGTGAACTTGTGGATCTCCTGACAAAAATATGTAATCTTTCCTTAAAGTCTGCCTCCATTCCTGAGGACTGGAAGGTAGCAAATGTACTCCTATCTTTAAAAAGGGTTCCAGAGGAGATCCGGGAAATTACAGGCCAGTCAGTCTGACATCGATACCAGGTAAGTTGGTGGAAACTGTTATTAAGGAAAAAATTAGTAGGTACATAGATGAACAAAATCTACTGAGTGTCAGAATCTGCTGATTCAGACAAAGTATTTCTATTGCTTACAGCTATGCTTTCTGTCTTATTGCTATGCTTCCTATTGCCATGTATGTTTTCATAGATGCTTCTATAACACCTGCCATGTAGTTGCCCCCTCCCTTAGGTAAACCCTCACTTTGGCCAGTATGTATGTAGTCTATGTGACCCCAGGTTTATGACCCTGACCAGGCCTGGTTTGTGTAACTGTCAGAGCGGGAGGATGACAACTTCAAAGTATGGGAACAATGGGCCTCTCACACTCCTGCCTCCGCATTCCATTCGTCCCGGCTGGGACTCCAAGGGAGGACAAGTCCCATCTCTTATCAATGTGCGAAAGCCTCAAGGCCAGCGATTGTTATGTGAAATGGTAACATCTAAGGGGTCTGGTTTGGGAAGGGAATTTACAACTTGACACCTCACTTTCTTTCCTGTGGGAAGCAAACGGCCAGAGACCCTTTTTGCCCGCCGTTTTTCCCCTTTAGTGATTGGCTACCTATGGGTAATTCAAACTGTCTGGAAAGGTATAATAGACCTGCTTCTGTCATATGCGTTATCTCTGACAATAATCCGAGAAGCTGTACCAATGTAGAGATTGGAAATAAAGAACTGTGTTTCATCAACAAAGATCTGATCCTTGACTACTTTGAGCAGAAGTCTCACAGATTGTCAGAGATCTGTGACTGGGACTTGGCCGTTCCTGACCATGTCGGACGATGGTACTCTTCCCATCCCTACTACTCCCGAACACACCCCGACCACCCCTGGGGATCAGGGGGCCGGTGGTGGAGGCGGCGGAGGGGAGCCCGAAGTACCAGTGACTACGATTCAAGGGGCTCACTACATCCCACGCCCACCTCCTCTTCAGAGCGTGACCCCGAGGTACTCATGGAGCAATTTCGGTCGCGGGACCGTAGACTCCTGGGTGCACGATCGGAAAGGGGCATGGGTTTCGTTCCAGGGGGATCACCTCGACCGCGGGAAGCCGAGTTTCCTGGGAGACGAACGCGAGACGACCTACAGAGGAGATTCGCGTCTCCAGTCCCTGGAAGGAGAGAGAACAGGACCGTACGGGCCCGATCCCTACCGAGAAGACCAGACTCAAGCCCTCGACCGGATGATGGGAGATTTGCGGTTCCAGCTTACTACCGAGCTGCGAGAGCTAGCCCTCGATCTCCAGTATCAGTTCCGGGATGTCCTCACGGCTATGCAAGTGGCTCAGCCAGCACCAGCCGTGGGAGGACCTCCCGCGGTCAGAGTCCAGCAACCGGTGGTGCCTCCCGGAGGAGTCCCCGCCCAGGTGCCGCCGCAAGTGCCGCCGCAAGTGCCGCCGCAAGTGCCGCCGCAAGTCCCCCCGGCCATTCCCCGCCAGCTGCCCGCACCCATACCTGCGCTGGCCCCCGTGCTGGCAGGGCCGGTGGTTCGCCCGGCCCCCGCCGATCCGTTGACGGCTACTTTCGATGGGGACCCCGTGAAGTTGCGGTTCTTCCTGCTAGAGATCGAGCGGTTCCTAGACACCTGGGGACATCTCTACCCCACCGAGAGGGACCGGATTGGCTACATCGGGTCCAAGCTGAAGGACACCGCCAGCGATTGGTACGTGAGCCTGCACAACGGCCCCGGGCCTGAGTTGCGTTCGCTGAACAACTTCATGTGGGCCCTCCGACACCACTATGAGGACCCCTTGGGAGAAGAAAAAGCCTGGAACCAACTGCGGAGGTTGACCCAAGGGCGGTCCTCAGTGAGGGACTACACCGATAAGTTCCGGCGCATCTCAGCCAAAATTCGCGGCTGGACGCAAGACCTGCTCATGGAAAAATATCGAGAAGGCTTAAGCTACGAGGTGTACGAGGCAGTGTTGCGAGCGGGAAGACCAGGATCGTTGGCCGCTTGGATGAGGACGGCCGCGGACGTGGAAGAGCGCTTCACCCTCATTAAGATGGGAGCTTCATCGACGGCTCCAAGTAAAGCAACGCAGAAGTCGAAACCCAAACCCAACATGCAAGAGATTCGGGACGCCTGCTTCAAGCAGGGGCTCTGCATGAGATGCGGGGAGAGTGGCCACTTCGCCTCGGCGTGTCCTAGAGGAGGGGGAAAAGTTCCGAAGACCTCCACCCTGGTGGCCGGGAGCACCCCCAGCAGAGGAAAGACCTCATTCAAACCCCGGGCTCTGCAGCTGGAAGGGGCAGCGAGCGAGCAGGGAGAGCTGGAGCTGACAGAGGCGCAGATGTCGGGAAACTCCAACAGCCTGCAGTGAGCGGCGCAGAACTGCAGGTCCCCAGCCACGACGCGCCATCTCCGGTGAGCATCCCTGGCCCCTTATTGTATACGGTAGTGACTATAATAACCCCTGGGACCGGGACCCATGTCCGAGTCCGAGCCCTGATTGACTCCGGGTGCGCCCGGGACTTGATTAGCCCTTTAGTAGTGGAAGGGCTGGGGCCCAAGGTCACCCCGTTGGGGGAGCCACTCAAGTTCACGCAAATGGACGGTTCGGAAATGAAGGAAGCGTGTGTGGCAGAGACCGAGGGACTAATTGTGGGAACGGGGGAGCATTGGGAAAAGAGAGCCTTCGTCATCACCCCCAACACCCAATTCCCCATGGTGTTGGGGAGCCCCTGGTTAAGCTCCCATGATCCTTATATCAAATGGAGCGAGGGGAAGATCTCCTGGGTAGATGAAAAGTGCCAGGGCCACAAATGGGACTCGGGGTGGGGACCAGGACCTCCAGCGCCCCTCCGGGTGGCGGCCCTCACCCTGGTGCCCTCGGCTGTCCCCCGGGAGTATCGAGACTTAATGGGAGTCTTCAGTGAGACCAAAGCGGACGAACTACCCCCCCACAGGCTATCGGATTGTGCCATAGAGCTGATCCCGGGCGAGAAACTCCCAAAGGGAAAACTTTACTCCATGAGTCCCCCGGAGTGGGAGGAACTGAGAAAATTCCTAGACAAGAACTTGGAGCGCGGCTTCATCCGCCCTGCTAAATCCCCCTTCGTGGCCCCCGTTCTGTTTCGAAAAAAGAAAGACGGGGGGTTACGGTTGTGCACGGACTACAGAGGACTAAATGCGGTGTCTGCTTCCAACGCCTACCCCCTCCCCCTTATTAAAGACTTGCTAACGGAGGCGGCCAAGGGGAAAGTGTTCACTAAGTTGGATCTCCGAGACGCATATTTCCGGGTGCGCATAAGGGAGGGGGATGAGTTCAAGACTGCCTTTAATACACCCTTGGGACAATTCGAATACCTGGTGATGCCGTTCGGTTTGAGTGGCGCGCCAGGGGTGTTTATGAGCTTAATAAATGGAGTGTTGCACAAGCATTTATTCAAGGGTGTGTTATGTTACTTAGATGATATCTTGATCTACTCTGCTGATAAGAAAGAACATGTGCAATTGGTCCGAGAGGTGCTCTCAACCCTGTTGAAAAATCAGTTATATGCAAAATTGTCTAAATGTGAATTCCATCGAGATTCCGTAGATTTCCTAGGGTACCGCATTTCACAGAAGGGACTGGAGATGGACCCTGCCAAGGTAGAGGCAGCGGTCCAGTGGGAAGCCCCCCGAACGAGAAAGCAACTCCAAAGCCTGTTAGGATTTTGTAACTTTTACTGCACCTTCATAAAAGACTTTGCCACGGTCACCCTCCCATTGACTGAGTTGCTAAAAACCAAAGGGAGGGGCCCGGAAGCGGGGAAGCCCAGGGAGAAAATTGCCTGGACTGGAGAATGCCAGAAGGCGTTCGAGACTCTTAAGACTCTTTTCACCTCAGAGCCCATTTTGGCTCACCCCGATGAGATCAAGGAATTTGTAGTCCATGTAGACGCGTCAGATGTGGCCATGGGGGGGGCCATCCTACAGCAAGGGCCAGATGGGAAGCTGCACCCCCTCGCCTACATTTCGAAAAAATTTAATGAAACAGAAAGGAATTGGTCAGTTTGGGATAAAGAAGCCGCAGCTATCTGACTGGCCCTCACTACTTGGCAGCATTGGCTGGAGGGAGTGCAGACCCCTTTTGAGATTTGGACAGACCACAAAAATCTAGAAGCGCTGTGCACCCAGAGGTCCCTGAATGCGAAGCAACTCCGCTGGGCAGATTTTTTCTCAAAGTTTAATTTTGTGCTTAAACACTTTCCTGGGAAAGCCAACTCGTTAGCAGACGCGCTCTCCCGATTGCCCCAGCACGAGAGTTTAAAAGAGGAGGTGTTCGACTCCATGTTCTCCCCTCAGCAACTGGGAGGTGCAGTGACCACCAGGAGTCAAAGTAAGCGGATGACAGTAGAGCCGGAGAAGAGCGACTGGGGGGGGGGATTATTCCCCGGAAGAAGTCGAGGAGTTAGAAACGTTAGCAGACTGCTCCCTCTGGGAGAATAAATGCTGGTACCATGGAGATAAACTGGTGGTGCCCCGAAGCAAAAGGAAAGACATATTGCTAACCTGCCACTCCTCTAAATTAGCAGGGCATTTTGGATTTCTAAAGACGCTTAACTTAATTCAGAGGCAGTTCTGGTGGCCGCGCATGCGCAGGGATGTCTCGGACTTTGTTTCTGCTTGCCAGACCTGCTTGATGTGCAAAAGACGGGGGGGGGGGAAGTCCCGGGACTATTACACCCGCTGCCCACCCCCTCTCGCCCTTGGGAGGCGATAGCTATGGACTTTATTACAAACCTGCCACCCTCCAAGGGAAAGACTGTAATTTGGGTGGTGGTAGACATGTTTTCTAAACAAGCCCACTTCACTCCCTTCAAGCAGCTGCCTACGGCAAAGGGAATGGCCAAGGCTTTCTTCAACCACGTGATCAAGCTACACGCTTTCCCCAAACGTGTGGTATCCGATAGGGGCAGTCAGTTTGTTGCCAACTTCTGGCGGGAGCTCCTGAAGTTTATGGACATTGAGCCCGCCCTGAGCTCTGGTTACCATCCAGAGACCGATGGACAGTCCGAACGAACTAATCAAATTTTGGAGCAGTTTCTGAGGTGTTATACTAACTATCACCAAGACAACTGGGTGGAGTTACTACCATTCGCTGAATATAGTTATAACAATGCAGTGCATTCCTCTACTGGCGTTTCCCCGTTCATGGCTGTAGGAGGTTTTGAAGGGAAACCCCTGCCCACAATTGAAAATGCCTCGGATGCTCCCCCCACAGACTTTAAACGATGGTGGGCAACCCTGCAAGAGTCGTGGCCCCTGATAGCAAAAACCCTGGACCAGGCGAAAGAGGACTACAAGAAATATGCAGACCGTGGCCGAGCTGAGGGCTGGGACCTTCAGCCTGGAGACTCTGTTTACCTATCCACAAAGAATATACATGGCTTGCAACCCAGTAGGAAATTAGGGTGGAAATTTGTGGGCCCTTACAAGGTGTTGCGTAAGATCTCTGATGTGTCTTTTGAACTGGAATTGCCCAAATCACTGAGTTCTGTGCATCCTGTTTTTCATTTCAGCTTGCTGAAGAAGAATCCTGGGCTGAATGCATGGCATCCAGTTCCTCCGACACCTCCTCCACTGATGAAGGGGGAGGCACCCCATTTTGAAATATCAGAAATTCTTGATTCTAAGCTGCGTAGGGGCCACTTATATTATTTAGTTAGATGGCTTGACTTTGGCCCAGAACAAAACGAGTGGGTTCGTTCTGAACATGTGCATGCTCCTAAATTAGTTAAAGCTTTTCATAGAAGGTTCCTGGACAAACCCGGGTAGATTTATTTTCGGGGTGCCTGTGTGTCAGAATCTGCTGATTCAGACAAAGTATTTCTATTGCTTACAGCTATGCTTTCTGTCTTATTGCTATGCTTCCTATTGCCATGTATGTTTTTATAGATGCTTCTATAACACCTGCCATGTAGTTGCCCCCTCCCTTAGGTAAACCCTCACTTTGGCCAGTATGTATGTAGTCTATGTGACCCCAGGTTTATGACCCTGACCAGGCCTGGTTTGTGTAACTGTCAGAGTGGGAGGATGACAACTTCAAAGTATGGGAACAATGGGCCTCTCACACTCCTGCCTCCGCATTCCATTCGTCCCGGCTGGGACTCCAAGGGAGGACAAGTCCCATCTCTTATCAACGTGCGAAAGCCTCGAGGCCAGCGATTGTTATGTGAAATGGTAACATCTAAGGGGTCTGGTTTGGGAAGGGAATTTACAACTTGACACCTCACTTTCTTTCCTGTGGGAAGCAAACGGCCAGAGACCCTTTTTGTCCGCCGTTTTTCCCCTTTAGTGATTGGCTACCTATGGGTAATTCAAACTGTCTGGAAAGGTATAATAGACCTGCTTCTGTCATATGCGTTATCTCTGACAATAATCCGAGAAGCTGTACCAATGTAGAGATTGGAAATAAAGAACTGTGTTTCATCAACAAAGATCTGATCCTTGACTACTTTGAGCAGAAGTCTCACACTGAGGAAGACTCAGCATGGGTTCTGTAAGGGAAGATCTTGTCTCACTAACCTGTTAGTGTTCTTTGAGGGAGTAAACAAATATGAGGACAAGGGGGACCCAATAGATGTTGTTTACCGTGACTTCCAGAAAGCTTTTGAGCTTATTTAGGAGCTTACTATTGAGCTTACTTAGGAGCCTTACTTAGGAGCCTTTGATGAGGAACTTTATTCCTCATCAAAGGCTACTAAGTAAGGCTCCTAAGTAAGCTCAATAGTCATGGGATAAAAGGACAAGTCCTTTTGTGGATCAAAAACTAGCTAAATTTGCAGATGACATGAAGTTGTTCGGGGTGGTGAGAACCAGGGAGGATTGTGAGGCACTCCAAAGGGATCTGTCAAGGATGGGCGAGTGGGTATCAATGTGGCAAATGGGGTTTAATGTGGCCAAGTTCAAAGTGATGCACATTGTAGCCAAAAATCCTAACTATAAATACACGTTGATGGGGTCTGAACTGGCGGAGACTGACCAAAAGAAAGATCTTGGAGTTGTAGTAGATAACTCAATGAAAATGTCGAGACAGTGTGTGACTGCAATGAAAAAGGCCAACGCTATGCTGGAGGTTATTAGGAAGGGAATTGAAAACCAATCAGCCAGTATCATAATGCCCCTGTATAAATCGATGGTGCGACCTCATTTGAAATACTGTGTACAGTTCTGGTCGCCAAACCTCAAAAAAGATATAGCATTGGGAAAAGTGCAGAAAAGGGCAAAAGAGTTAAGCCAGACAGTTTATGGAAAGAGTAAAGAATTTTTGCAGGATAGATGGTTGAAGTTTTATGATTGGTGGACTTCCGGCAAGACTTGTGACCATGGCGGACGCGCTCCTCCACATCTGCGGGGAGCGAGATCCGTACCCGGCAGGAAGAAGGGGCTTCGGACTGGTGCCGAGCCCCCAGAGACCCTAGTGAAGGGGCTCTGCCTGGGGTGGCACGAAGGGGATCTCTCCCTACGGTGGCGATCGAGGGATCGAGGTCCCCTTTCATCACCCCCATAGGTTCCCCCGTCCGTGGGAGCCGTATGGCTAAAAGCGCAAAACCGAGAAGCAGCAGAGAGTGCGAAGCTTTGAAGCTGAAACTTATAGTTACGCACAGAGAAAACGTGAGTCTGAAGTAAAAATAAACAGAACACAGCGGGAAAGGCGGGTGGAGCAAACCCCCCCCCCTCGAGACTGGCGTACTTACGGGACTCTTTACGTGGCGTTACTGCATGAAAAAACATACGTTCGGCTTGCTAGATGGCGGCATCGCTCTTTAGAGGATATGAACTTTAAAAAGATATAAGCACAGTCGTAGAATTTGCTCCTTTCGTCCATCTTATCTAACTATCAACAAAGAAGCGCAGCCTCAACAATGGCGGGGAAACTGAAACCTTCCCCCAAACTAGGAAGTACAGCTCCGAGTTCAAAGGTTGATACCACAGAGATGAGCACTGTGTTCTCCTCGTTATTGCGACCTCTAGTGGACCAAATGACAGCTCTCAACGTCAAGATGGACAAGATGCAGCTGGACCTGAAGGAGTCGAATAAAACTACAGAGAAGCTGCAGCGAGAACTTCTGGAAGTTAAGACTTCAGTAAAAAATCATGATTCAAGGCTACAAAAAGCGGAGAAAGAAAAGGCCTTCCACTCTGATCAGCTTTTGAAACTACAGATGGAAAGATCGAATTTTTTCCTAAGACTTCAGAATGTACCAGAGGATAAAGGAGAAGACCTTAAAAATCTGTTAAGTGAAGCGCTCGAACCAGTGACGGGCTTAAAAGCAGCGGAAATAAAAAGCGATATGGATATGGTTTACAGAACCTATCCAGACTATACTAAAAAGAAAAGCCTGCCTGGTGAGATTCAGATAAGGTTCTCCAAAAAGTCAACAAGAGATGTGGTGCTTAGGACCACAAATAAAGCGGTTCTGAAGATCAAAGGAAAAGAAGTTAAAGTGATGAAAGATATCCCATTTGAAATAAGGAAAAGAAGGAAAGCCTATGGAAAACTGACATCTTGGCTACAGTCTGAATCTATTATCTACAGGTGGAATGTTCTGGAAGGACTGAGCTTCAGCATCAAAAACAAAAAATACAAGATTGACTCTGTTCAACAGGCAAAAAGTTTTTTGGAAAAAGCAAAGAAAAGAAAAAAGAGAGAGACTCAGATGGTTCGCTGGCATCGCAAGAAAGTATGTATGGATTTGATAGCTCAAAGAGCGAAGAAGAAATTTCTGACTCGGAAAAAGGAGCAGCAGCTCCAAAGGTACAAGAAGAGACTGTTAAGACAAGAAGAGGACGAAAGAAGAAATAAAGGCTGAAATGTTTTTTGAAATCGCACTTATATATTATATATAATTTGTATAATTAAGCATTCCTTCAAAAGAACATGTCTGTCAAACAGCTTTTTTATTTTTCATATATCATCAGTAACAATTTTAATTGAATATTAACCAAGGTTTAAAATGCTTCATATGTATTAATGGTAAGGTAATATTAAGCAAATGTTAAAGCACACTCTGTATAAGGTAAATATAGCTTAGAAAAGTAGCGATGTAGTAGTAGAAATAGATAAAATCAATAAAAATCTTTTTTTTTTTTAAAAAAAGAAGTTTTATGATTGGTGTAAAAATAATTGAATGACTCAAAATATGGTTATGGTAAATGTATGGTTTCTTTCTTTCTTTTTTTTTAAAAAGTGAGATATACTTAAAAGTGATGAAGCGAGAGTTAAAATATGAACTTGTATAATTCTGTAAGCTAAAATGATTATAGGTTGATATATATGTAAAAATTCAGATTATGTATAATGAGAGATAAATCATGTGTTTGTAAAACTAAATAAAAATATTATACACACAGAAAAAGTGCAGAAAAGGGCAACTAGAATGATAAAAGGGTTGGAACATTTTCCCCTTGAAGAAAGGATGAAGCACTTAGGGCTCTTTAGCTTGGAGAAACGACAGCTGAGGGGTGACATGATCGAGGTTTATGAGATTATAGAGCAGGTAGAGAAAGAAGTCCTTTTCTCCCTTTCTCACAATACAAGAACTCTTGGGCACTCCATGAAATTGCTGAGCAGTTGGGTTAGAACAGATAAAAGGAAGTACTTCTTCACCCAAAGAGTGATTAACATGTGGAATTCACTGCCACAAAAGGTGGAGGCGGCTACAAGCATGGACGGCTTCAAGAGGGACTTAGATAAACATCTGGAGCAGAAGTCCATCAGTGGCTATTAGCCACAAAGTATAGATAGGAACTCTCAGTCTGGGGCAAGTGATGCTCTGTAATCTTGGTGTTTGGGGGGGGGGCTTCCTGCCCCCACTGCTGGACCTTCTGAGGGCACCTGGTGTTTTTGGCCATTGTGTGACAGAGTGTTGGACTGGATTGGCCACTGGCCTGATTTAACATTGGCTTCTCTTATGTTCTTATGATTAGAATGCATGCATGAATTTGCCTCAGGAAGGCTGGGAGACAGTATTCTGGCCCTTCAGCCATATGCTTTATCCTAGATCATAGCAGAGTTTATTTAATAAATAAATATAACTGTCAACCACCATTGTGTATATTTAATACTTGTGCAACCCAATCCAAGGTCAATGACCCTTATTTCCAAGGGAGTGTGCACAGGATTGGAGTCATAGTCCAATCACAAGATCAATTTACAAATGCAAATTAGATTAATTTTTCTCCTCCACTTAAGTTCCTCCAGTTTAGATCTATGAACTGAACAGTTCTTTTAGCCACTATCAAATTTAACAGTTATCAAATAATGTAATTATTGTATTCTGCCCTATGAACAGGCGAACACTCAGCTTCCCTGCTTTCTAAAGAAGATCTCTGTCATTCACAGACTTGTTGCAAAATCTGTCAATCAATGACTCATGAGTTCACTTAAGGATTTGGACTTTTCAGTCTGAGAGTGGTAATGCGAGTCTTTTGTGCATTCTTGTCACTGCATTTGCTCATTACCATGTAAGTTAAAACAACATTTTATGATCAAGCCTGGATTTAAGGTGATTTTGTCTTTACAGATCTCAATGAATTCCGGCAAAATTACTTCCTTACCTGCAATAGATGGGTTTTAAGAGAGTTGTTATCTTTGTATCACAAGACTCCCAAATAAATTTATTTAGGACAACTGCCATAAGCAATTTAAATACTTTGTTTTTGCGAGTCTTTTGTGCATTCTTGTCACTGCATTTGCTCATTACCATGTAAGTTAAAACAACATTTTATGATCAAGTACCTGGATTTAAGGTGATTTTGTCTTTACAGATCTCAATGAATTCCGGCAAAATTACTTCCTTACCTGCAATAGATGGGTTTTAAGAGAGTTGTTATCTTTGTATCACAAGACTCCCAAATAAATTTATTTAGGACAACTGCCATAAGCAATTTAAATACTTTGTTTTAAGGTTATCATTATATCCACAGACCTGTTAAACCATAGCGTCCCTTGGATTTAAGCCAATTTTACACCCATTTACGTCAATAGAACTAATTTGATTGAAATCTAGGCATTCCAACATAACCAGTTTATTAGCCAGGCAGCTTATCTGATCTTAAAATTGTGTATTTGCTTGTATGAAACTGAATTTTGGAAGAGATTTTGCGACAATACTCAGAATTGTTTCCATTGCATCCCTCCAGGGCTCAGAGAACCGAAAGACCATTATATTTTTAACCAGGGCTTTTTTTGTAGAAAAAGTCCAGCAGGAGCTCATTAGCATAATAGGCCACACCCCTGACAGTGCAGCTCCCTCCCAGGATTGGCTTCCCCAGATGCCCCGCGACATGGGGAACCCACAGGAAGGAAGGCAGTTTCTGGATTGGCTTCCCTAGGTGCCCCGCAGATCTTCTTCGTGGTCTCTGTGCATCACACCTCTGGGATTAAGTGCGCCTGCGCCGATACCAATCAGTAATCTTCAAAGCCTAACGGATTTTCGCGCCAGCTCCCACTGCGCATGACCCAGGGAGAGGCACGAGGATCCCGCCAGTTCTCTTCTGACTGGTGCGTCGTGAGGATCCCCTCTCCGCTCTGGTCGGTAGCTAACTTTCGTTTTCCATCTGGAAAAAGCCTTTCGGACTGATTTCTTCCTTTCTCGACCTATGGACTGGTTTCTGGACTCGTTTTTGGAAAATTCCTCCATCCACTCCCCGCTCGGCCTATGGCCCAGTGGTGGGGTTTCTTTAAACGCTGCCTTAACTGCGGGAGTAAGATAGCCCCCCCCAGACAAACATTCCCTTTGCCTGTTGTGCCTGGGCGAGTCGCATTGCGTAGACTCATATTCGAGTTGCGCCGCCTTTTCCAAACAAACCTGCAAGAACCGCGCGGCCCGACTGAAAGTGGCACTTCTGGAAGCAGCGTTGTCCCCGAAGATGTCTGCAGTCGATGCTTCGGGAGCAACTCCATCGGCACCGACGGGCCCGATGTCGTCTCCGGTACAGAGCACCTCCGGTACCGAGAAATCGGCACCGAAAAGACCCCTCCCACTGCCGCAAACTCCTGCAAAGAAACGCAGAGAGGGCAAGGAGGGGAAGGGCAAGCTGAAGCACAAGAAAGCCTCTAGTGCTTCGTCGACGCATCCCGCGTTCGACATGGCCCAGCACGGGTCTCCACAGCTTGACCCGCCAGGGCGTGAGCGATCCCGGGGCAGCTCCGCCTCCCCGATGCCATGACCCATCCAGCTCACGGACTCGGAACCCGACATCGAGCTGACCCAGGTCCCTCGCAGCAGCCCCGAGACCAGGCCTGATTCATTGCCGACACCGAGAGACGAGCAAGACTGGTGCCTCCCCCCACCCTCGGTGCCATGGGACGTTCGTCAATGGCAATACCTGTATGGTTCCTCCTACCCTCCACCACTGCAGTGGTACCCGACGGAGTGGGATTGCCAATCGACGTCATCAAAAGTCTCCCGATGCCGAGATACCCCGGCCCTGAGACCAACGCCGATGCCGATGCCGGCACCGAGGCCGACACCGACTCAAACTCTGCCCGACGTCGACCTCCCCCCTTACCAACCGGACCCGTCGAACCCTATGTCCCCCTCCAAACATTCCGACCAGTCGATACACGGATCTTCCGCGTCTTCAGATGACGAATCTCCCACCCACCCGTCACCATCCCCCGAGGTTGCCGATAACCTACCAATCTCTCCCTCGGAGGACGTGAAGTCGTATGGAGAGCTCATCAAAAGGATGGCTCACTCCCTGGCCCTTGCCACGGTTCAACCGACCCCTACCGATGCCATCTTCGACATCGTACAGATGGATACATCCACTGCAGTAGCTCTACCACTCATTTCGGTGCTCTTGAACACCGCCAAAGAATTCCTGAGGATAAACAACGTCTTGCCAGGAAGATCCAGAAGGAAGGCATGGTCTTGGCAAAACACCAACTGAACGCATCCAAGCATGCTGCGGATGTCACTTCCAAGATGCTCACTTCGGCAGTTGCCCTTCGCCGCCATGCCTGGCTGAGGTCGACTTCGCTTCCGCACGATACCAAATCCTTGGTAGAGGATCTTCCATTTGAAGGTGAAGGACTGTTCAGTTCCACCACGGACACAGTTCTTCACGATTTAGACAAAAGTATAAAGACATCTTGTAACCTGGGCATTTCCCAACCGAGACAACAGAAGCAAAAAACGTGGCAGAGATCCTGGTCTAAAAAGCAGCCCCAACGATCTCCCGCTGAACCCCAATGGCAGAGGCCCTCCTCCACTGCTTATCAGCAGAAGCCTTATGGTCACAAACCACGTTTCACATCCGCTTCCACTTCCAAGTCCAAACCTCCTAAGCCAAACAAGCAGAGTCTTTGACTCCCCCATCCACTCCGGTCTTCCCACCCGTCTGTCACCCTTCCTACCCGCATGGCAACGCATAACGTCGGACAAATGGGCCCTTTCTGTCGTAACAGAGGGCTACAGGATAGAATTTTTTCAGATACCACAGGAATCATATTTCATAACCACCCCTCCCTCCAACACCCTGTCCAAGGATGCCATAGAGCCGGTACCCGTAAACCACCTTCAGCGGGGATTCTACTCCCGCTACTTCACGGTACCAAAAAAGGATGGCGGACTCCGTCCCATACTAGATCTTCGGAACCTCAATGCGTTCATCACCTACAAGAAGTTCCACATGACTACCCTCCAGACCATCCTACCACTACTAGAAGCCAACATGTGGATGGTGACGCTGGACTTAAAGGACACATACTTCCATGTGACAATCCACCCGTCCCACAGACCGTACCTACGATTTGCAGTCAGTCCGCGTCATTTCCAGTACAAGGCTCTACCTTTTGGCCTTTCTACGGCTTCTCGTGTCTTCACGAAACTCATGGCAGTAGTGGCGGCTCATCTACGACTTCAAGGTGTCCACCTCTACCCGTACTTGGACGACTGGCTTCTGGTCACGCCCTCTGTGACAGTGCTACAGAACCACATTTCTATCACCCTTCGAACCCTAGACCTACTAGGGCTGACAATAAACCTCAAAAAGTCCATGCTCACCCCTTCCAGACGGGTGCAATTTATCGGAGCCATTCTAGACTCTCTGCAGTGCAGAGCTTTCCTACCCCCCAACAGGGCATTGGATATACGCTCCCTCCTCCAATCCATCCGGGAGGACAAGGAGGCTACAGCCAAACAAATCCTTCGCTTTCTAGGCCTGATGGCAGCAACGACGGCAGTGATCCCATTCACCAAATTACGAATGAGACCATTACAACTCTGGTTCCTGAGACGTTTCTGCCCCAGTATTCACTCCCTCTCCAAACGTTTTCGTTTTTCAGACCAGGTCCTGGAGACCCTGACTTGGTGGCTTGTGCCCCAGAATTTGCAGTCGGGTGCACTATTCCGACTCCCATCCCCCTCGGCGACCATCACCACAGACACCTCCCTATGGGGCTGGGGAGCTCACTTGGACAGTGTAGGTGTGGGCGACAGGTGGCCTCCATCTGTGGCCCACAACCATATCAACTTCCTGGAGCTGTTGGCAGTCCTATATGCAGTGAGATCCTTCCGCCAATCCCTGTTGGGAAAGACGATGGCTGTCCTAACAGACAACACGACCACCATGTTTTATATCAACCGTCAGGGTGGGACAGTCTCCTGTGGACTTTGCTGCTTAGCGATAGAACTTTGGGACGAATGTCAGTCACTTGACATTCACCTGATAGCAAATCACCTCCCAGGATTGCTCAACATCCAAGCAGACTTCCTGAGCAGGGGAGGAGCGTCCCTACACGAGTGGGAATTGAATCCGCTCCATCTGACCCCGATCTTCGATCGCTGGAGACATCCATCCGTGGACGTGTTCGCCTCTTGGGAGAACAAGAAGTGCTGTCTATTCTGCTCCAGAGCAGGTGCGGATCCGACCTCCCTCAGGGACGGCCTCCTTCTCCTGTGGACGGGGAAGCAGTTGTATCTCTTCCCCCCGATCCCCTTGATACCAAGAGTGGTTCACAAGTTACTGTCAGAGCGACCATGGGCGATTCTCATCACCCCGTGGTGGCCGAGACAACCCTGGTTCCCCACGCTCCTCAATCTCTCACGCGGAGTATATCTCCACCTCCCGACGGACCCAGATCTCCTCGGGATGTACGGGGGCCAGGTGCTGCACCACGACGTGCCCAGACTGAAACTAACAGCTTGGCTGATCCAACCTTAGGATTAGACTCACGTATTGCGCAAGTCTTACTGAACTCGCGCAAACTCTCCACACGTCGTTCATATGAGGCAAAATGGAATAAATTTTTAACCTTTCTAGCATCTGTCGGACGGCCTTCCGTCCCCGCTACACTTAAGGATGTGTTCGGTTTCCTCTTGTCATGTAAGGACAGAGGATTGTGCCACTCATCTATACGAGTGTATTTGTCAGCCATCTCAGTCAATCATCCTGAGACTGACGGCTACTCGGTGTTTTCCCATCCAACCACAAAACAATTTCTCAAGGGAATGAGTCGCCTCTACCCACCAGTGCGGACACCAACTCTGGCATGGGATCTTCCCCTGGTTCTCACTAAGCTAATGGGCAAGCCCTTTGAACCCTTGGCTTCATGCAGCCTTCAACTCCTTTCGTGGAAGGTTGCGTTTTTGGTAGCCATTACATCCGCTCGGCGCGTGAGTGAACTCTCGGCGCTTTGTTGCGACCCGCCGTACCTCATTTTCCACCATAATGCCGTTACCCTGGCTCCAGATGTCGCCTTCCTGCCCAAAATAGTCTCAGACTTTCACGTAGGGGCCGACATCACGCTACCTGTGTTTTTTCCTGGTCCCCAGGACCCAACGCAATGCAGTTTACACACTCTGGACGTCAAGAGAGCTCTGTCTTTCTACTTGCACCGGACAAAACCCTTTCGCAAGTCTCCGGCTCTCTTCGTCTCTCATGCCTTGCCCAGGTGGGGACAGAAACTGTGGTCTCAAAGACTCTCTAAGTGGATAGTAGAGACGATAAAACTCGCCTACCTCCTCGCCAAGAGGCCATTACCGGCATCCCTCCGGGCACACTCCACTCGAGCCGTGGCTGCTTCCACGGCATTCCTCAAGGGCATCCCCCTGGGAGACATCTGCAATGCTGCAACATGGGCGTCTCCTCACACGTTTGTGAAACACTACGCCCTAGATGTCCGTGTCCATCAACGTACTGTGGTGGGCCGTGCAGTTCTGCAAGCAGCTCAGATGTGAGACCTCCAGCACCCACCTCCAGGTATGTGGTGTTTATTGCTCGCTATTCTCCCAGAGGTGTGATGCACAGAGACCACGAAGAAGATATACAGGTTGCTTACCTGTAATTGGAGATCTTCGAGTGGTCATCTGTGCATTCACATCACCCGCCCTCCTTCCCCTCTGCTTTCGGTCTCCCTCACCTTTTTTCTTGGGGGCTGTTAGCAGCAGTCAGAAGGAACTGGCGGGATCCTCGTGCCTCTCCCCGGGTCATGCACAGTGGGACGTGTGCGTGACCGGGGAGCTGGCGCGAAAATCCATTAGGCTTTGAAGATTACCGATTGGGATCGGCGCAGGCGCACTTAATCCCAGAGGTGTGAATGCACAGATGACCACTCGAAGATCTCCAATTACAGGTAAGCAACCTGTATTTGCAGGGGCAGTTTAAACTGCCTTCCCTCCCTGGATCAGCTTGGTTTCCCCAGGCGCCCTGCACTTGCAAAGGCGCCTGGGGAACCCAAGGAGGGTGGAGGCTGTAGGCGTGGCCAACTCAGAAGCCAGCCAGAACTCCGTTCCTGTGCGTTCCTGCCCAAAAATAGCTCTGTTTTTAACAGTTGTTCCATAGCTGTAAAGTGAAGGATTGATTGGCTTTGGAACCTCACTTGGTAAAACGACTACAGTTCTAGGTTCGTTTCATTTATTTATTTAGTGCATTGGCCCAAGAGCAAAGCCAGTTTGGTGTAGTGGTTAAGTGTGCGAACTCTAATCTGGGAGAACCGGGTTTGATTCCCCACTCCTCCACTTGCACCTGCTGGATAACCTCGGGCAAGCCACAGCTCTGTGCCAGCTGTACTCTCAAGGACAGCTTGGGAAAGAGCTCTCTCAGCCCCACCTACCTCACAGGGTGACTGTTGTGGGGAGGGGAAGGGAAAGTAGTTTGTAAGCCGCTCTGAGACTACAAGTGAAGGGTGGGGTATAAATCCAATCTCCTCCTCCACTTCTTCTTCTTCTTCTTGTCTACTCAGACTGGCAGCAGCTCTCCAGGGTCTCAGGCAGAGGCCTTTCACGCCACTTACTGCCCAGTCCTTTGAACTGGACATACCAGGGACTGAACCAAGGACCTTCTACATGCAAAGCAGCCCCTCCCCCTCTTGTAATCTTCCCCAGTATCTTCCCTTCATGTATCTGAAGAAATGAGCTGTGACTCATAAAAGTGCATATTGAAATTATTATTAGTCTTTAAGGCAGGGCTCATTTCGTAGCAGGAGCTCCTTTGCATATTAGGCCACACACCCCTAATGTAGCCAATCCTGCAAGAGTTTACAGAGCTCTTCTTACAGGATTGGCTACATCGGGGTGTGTGGCCTCATATGCAGAGGAGCTCCTGCTACGAAATGAGCCCTGCTTTAAGGTGCTATGCTACAACAGACTAACATAGCTACCTCTTTGCAAATAATTTGCCTTCCAGGCCAGCATCACTTCAGTGCTGGCTGGATTAAGCACCAGTTTGTTCACCTTCAGCCACTTGATCACAGCCTCAAAATTCTGGTCCAGGACCTTCACAGCTGCCTCTGGAGGCCTGGGCTGATGAGATACAAAGTTTAGTGCCATCAGCCCATTGTTGACAACCCACTCCAAAGCTTTTGATTACCTCAGCCAATCGTTTTAGAAATTAAAGAGCACTAGGCTTAAAATGGACCCTGGGGGAAGATGGTGAGGTCACCACTAGTCATATTATACCTTGGAGGGAGAACAGCTAGGACTAGAGTAGAAGACAGTAGGACTAGAACTCACACTACATTCTCCAAAGGTCAATCCCTCTGAGGTCACAAAGCTACAAGAAGAACAAGAACACATCATGGGGCTATCCAAGAGCTTAGACCATTACATACGATCTTTCTTCCCACAAGCACCATACGGACACAGTGACACTGATCAAACAGAATTAATTCTATGGGTGACTATGGCTTACTGGAATATCATAGGCTTAGTAAATATGAAGTCACAAGTACAATCCCTGGATGTGGCCTCTTAATAGAAAAGAGCTGCTGAAATGTAGCTGCAGCTAGAGTGAGTAGAGTGTGGTTTGGTAGTTCCACAGAGGTAATTGCCTGGCTAATGTATGTCCCAGGATGCCTGTCATTTTGACCAGTCCCATCCTGCCACACCTCCACCATGTTCATTTGCTTGATTGCCAGTAACCATATTGGCCAAGCATATCTTGTCCCCCACCACCTACTGTGCTCTGGTTGGTTCACATCAGCACTATACAGAGGAGGCAGGAAGAGGGTCAGCTGTCAAGTAGTGGTGACCCAGTGGGATGGCTCAGGGCAAGAGGCAGACTCCTTTGGTGGGTTGTTGTGGTTGAGAATCCCCTCCCACCAGCTGTATGATAAGACAGTGGAGGGAGAGATCTACTGTTTGCTTGCTATTGTATGGACAGGGACAGCTGAAACAATTTCATCTTTAATTGAACAGCAGCAGTTGTGGAGTGGGTGTTGACAGCAACCGAAAAGAATGTGCAGACTGCCAACCTTTTTTGTTCCTTTGAAATCTACAGGGCAGGTGAGGGACAACAGGTGCAGCTGATGCATTATTGTCTATAGTATCTTGACAGGCAGCAGAGGCCTGCAAGAAGGAAAGGTGGTAATCCCACAAAGGAACAGCTGGATTTCCAAGTCACAGCTGTTGCTAATTTTGCTGTCAGCCTTGCATGTGGAACAAAAACATTCATGTCTCTGCCCTTCTCGAAGTGTTGCTGGGCTGCCTGTGAAGAGTGATTCAGGGATAGTAATGAGTCATGGGGAGCATTAGAGATTCTTTGACTAAGCGCTCTAGAGAGTTAAGTGAATGAGTAACTGAGAATGCATACCATGATATCAGTGTTCCTCCAAATGCCCTGCCTCAGTAACTCATTGATAGTTCTGCTGATATTCATATTAGGTGGTTCTTCTGCCGATGGGAAATAATATAGTCATTGACAGTATGTATCCCATCCCGAGGATGTCAGGGCCCTGCAAGTTCCACAGGGCCTGCAAGATGGAGCTCTTCCACCAGGCATTTGACTGAGCTGCCGTATTTAACAACCATGATAACATCTGAGCCTTGCCCTGGGAGATCTCCAATGCAATGCTGGGGCTTGATAGTGGTCTGTAACCATTCTGACCAGGCACCTGTATGGTTGATGTTTTAAAAACAATGTTTCATTGCCTTGTTTGTAATGTTTGTGTAGCACTTTAAAACTATTTTTAGGATTTTAATTTGTTTTGGAAAATTTTAATGTAAGCCACCCTGAGCCTGCCTTGGCAGGGAGGTGGGGTATAAATTTAATAAATACATAATAATAAATAATATGGAGGTCTTGGACTGCGTCTACAGTAGCTGTGTATAATGATCTTCATCAGGCAAGGAAAAAATATGAGTTTATCGTCACCAATAGGTGCAGCAGACTGCCTAACAGTTACCCACAAAGTTAGATTTACTCTTCATTGACTTCACCGGATAGCTGTTCTGGGTTGGGGTATTATGGCCAAGAGCCCTCTGTTCACAGTAGATACTTACCATTCATCTCCTGTGTGGGAGATAGTGGTACGGAGTGTTGAGCGAGGCAAGGTTGTTAAGCCAATACACACTTTCTCCACATGGCATATTGGAAGCAACCACTCTGTGGCCATGATGGTTGGTGGTGCTCTATATACCTGTTTCTGATCTTGGAGGTATTGGGAAGGGAATGGGGGTGTTAAAGAGTCATATTTTGAGGCCTTGCTCAGCTTTCTTGCTTGCCTGCCGTTGTGGGGTGCCTGTTCTTGTATCTCCAGTTGCAAGAATGCAACTAAGATTCCTTCATGTGTGAAGTTGCATCCACTGGTGGCCAGGAGTAATCTTAGGATCCCCTGGGGGAAATTGAAGGTTTGGAGGGTAGTCTCTATGGCATCACATCCTCATTGAGCTCCTTCCACTTCAGAAACTCCACCCTTCCTGTGCACCACCCTCAAATATCCAGGGATTTTGCAAAATGCAGTTGGTTTGGCAACCCAAAGAAAGGTAAGCCCCAGGGTGCTTACAGGTATGCATTGGCTACATGATACAGCTTAATCCCAGGCAACCCTAAATTCTGATGAAGGCTCTCTCCTCCCTGCCAGGGTGTGATTCTGCCAATTTTTGAACCTTGTAATGATGTTACTCCAGCATAACACAATGCTGGTGACATAGTCGGGCATAAATCCACTCTTCCAGCATTCCTTTGGGCTCTGCTGGTACAAAGGGATCTCATCTCTACCCAGTGACCCTAGCTCCAGGTCAGGATTACAGTGAAAGGCTCTGACTGTGCCGTTACAATCCTCACCACTAGTGCATGATTCCTTGTTTCATCTATAGTGAGCTTTCTGAGTTTTATGCACTATTTTCTAGTTAAAGTACCTGCAGATTTCCTCCTTCCATAATAATTGGGCTTTTTTGTTGTGTTTTGAGATGTGCTTTTAATATATAGATACTATACTGCAGGGCTCTGGGCAAAGTACATTTGATAAAACATCAGAACCATGGAACAAAATGCATAAACAATAGTAATACAACAAATCTAAAAGAATCAAATCTAAAAAAACAGATGGCAAAGTTTTATAATGTTTTCATTCCGGACTGCGGCCATCTTTGCCTTCCAGGCCCTGCAGAATTGCATAAGGTCCCAGCAGAGAGTTCCACCAGGTCGGGGCCAGGACCGAAAAGGCCCTGGCCGAGCACAGCCGGATATCTTTGGGGCCAGGGATCACCAGCAGATTGCTATCCAAGAAGCGTAGCACTCTCCGGGGGAGATACCAGGGGAGACGGTCCCGCAGATATGTCGATCCCTGACCACTCAAGGCCTTGAAGGTCAACACCAGACCTTTAACTTGACTCGATATTCCACTGGAAGCCAGTGCAGCTGGTGTAGTAGCACAGGCTGTATATGTGCCATCTGTGACATTCCCATTAGGACTTGTGCCGCCGTGTTCTGGATCAGCTGGAGCATCCGGGTCAGTCTCAAGGGCAGGCCAGCATAAAGTGAGTTACAGTAGTCTAGCCTAGAGATGACCATTGCATGGATTACAGTGGCTAGGTCAGTGTGCAACAGGAAAGGGGCCAATTGCCAAGCCTGGTACAGATGGAAAAATGCCAGCCTGGCAATATGAAGAAGAAGAAGAAGAGATTGGATTTATATCCCGCTCTTCACTCACTTGGAGTCTCAGAGCGGTTTACAAACTCCTTTCCCTTCCCCTCCCCACAACAGACAACCTGTGAGGCAGGTGGGGCTGAGAGAGCTCTGAGACAACTGTCCTTAAGAGAACAGCTGGTACAAAGCTATGGCTTGCCCAAGGTCATCCAGCAGCTGCATGTGGAGGAGTGGGGAATCAAACCCAGTTCTCCCAGATTAGAGTCCGTGAACTTTACCACTACACCAAACTGGCTCATCTGCATGATTTGGGCCTCCATATTCAAGGAGGCATCCAAAATCATGCCCAAACTCTTGACAGACTGCGCTGGTGTCAATAGCACCCTGTCAAGAGTGGAAAGTCTATGCCCCAGGCCTGAAGCCTGCCCCAGCCATAGGACCTCTGTCTGAGAGCCAGTTTGGTGTAGTGGTTAAGAGCAGTGGAGTCTAATCTGGAGAACTAGGTTTGATTCCCTGCTCCTCCACATGCAACTGCTGGGTGACCTCGAGTCAGTAACAGTTCTCTCAGAAGGAGAGAAGAAAGAGGGGAACAATAAGGATATGGGGGGTTATCAGGAGGAAGTAAAGAGGAAATAGTGTGGGAAGGGTGACACCGGAAGATGAGGTACCTCCCACAAGTCCTTGAGGGTTCCTTCCATAAAACTGGGCCATAGTTTTCCCAGGTAGAGGCTGCCAGCAGGAGGGGGGGAAGCTGAAGACAAGGGGGGCAAATAAAGGTAGGTTGGATGGTGAGTGAAAAGGAGAAAAGGAAGCAAGAAAAGGAAAGTGGCTAAGGGGGTACTGGGGAAGTGCAAAATGAAATGCAGCCCAAAAGTCCTTGCAGGTCCCTCTCTTGTGTGTTCCACTTATACATCACTTTAAGTCTTCAGAATGAAATAATTTTAACAAAGACTTTGCCTGCCCTGTCTGAAGTTAAATTTGAAAGTGTTGGATTCTTTTAGCAGAGTTAATATGCTTAGCGGAATAAAGGAAACACAGCACAGGTATGTATTTAACTTTTAAGAAAAGCTTACTTTAAAAATAAGGGAAGGGTTACATGGAACAAAACAAAAACATTCTAACCAACTAGTCTACAGCTTTCTTATTTGTTTTCTCAAACTCGTGTGTGAGAGAACAAAGGAAGAGACAGTTTCCCCCTAAAAGGGCCACCCCCTGTGTACGTGACAAACTGCATGTACCTTGATACATTGATCAGCCAACAGACACTCCCAAACTCATCTCACTAGGAATGACACCTCCCTTTCTCTGGTGGGGAAAACATGGCTAACACCGAATAGGTTCTAAGCTAGCTAAGTAACATCAGGATGCACAAACAACAATTTAACTCTGTCATGCCTGAAGCTTGACACTTGCCAGTTCCCATAAGAAAGCCTCTCTATTGGATGCTGGATACAAAAAGACAGGGTTTTCCCCATTTGCTGTGGCAGCTTTGCATCACCCATTCATAACTCCAAAAAGATGTGTTAGTATAATGGTGGACAGGTCAATGAACCAGCTTAGAGTCTTCTTTGCAACAGTTTAGATAACATAAAACCAGCTTAAGTAAACCATTTGCCAAAAAGGCAAAGATTCTCCTTAGAATTAAGATCCATTAATTTTAAAAGCCACCAAGGAGTGGGATTTTGCTTAAACAGATGACATGCCTCCATCCACTATGTCATACTGTCCACTTCAGCTTCTATGGACTCTTTGCCTAGGACACCGGGTGTGGTCAGATGAGCTGTTTGATGTGATGTCGTTGCTGTTACCCTGCGGATTGAAAAGGTACAGTCCATCAACATCGTCCACACCCCATTCCCCAGTCATCCTCCCCCCCCCCCCCCCCCGGGTTCTCACCCCTCTCCAATTCTAAGGCCCAATTTATACCTCTCCTCCGCAGGGCCTGTAAGATGGAGCTCTTCCACCAGGCTTTCAAATAGGGGCCGCCTAACTTTTACATCTTGGCCCTGGCCCGATTTCCATCCGCCAGTGTCTGATCAGATATGATAGGAACATCTGGGTGCTACTCTGATATTCTGAACTGAAGATATGCCATCTATGTATTTTTGATATGTGTTGTTGATATGTTTTAATGTTCGCTTAAATATGTTTTAATTATTTTAAGAAATAATATTGTTGCCATACTGGCGTGTTGTTAGCCGCCCTGAGCCCGCTGTACGGTGACAAGGGCGGGATATAAATCTCAATAAATAAATAAATAAATAAATAAGTAGTTTGACTGCTGTCTTTTCCCAAGCTCATTTCACACTGGTTTCAAATTTCACTCCAGGGGGTCTGAAGAGTACTAAGCAACAGCATTTGTTTAAAGCAGTATAATGCTAGCTTGACCACAGGAGGGCAATTAACTAATGTAAACAATAATTTATAAACTAGAACAACTATGGTTTGAAACTAGAAACAGGTATAGACAGGTGTTTTTTTTAAACTAGAATGATTCTAGTGGGAAAGTCAGATGTAAATTTGACCTAAGTTTTGTGACACCGGGAAAAGTCCAAGGTTTACAGATGTAAGTGGTTTCACCCCGCATTTCCAGATGTCTGAACTCTCTGTTGCAAACTCAAGCCATTTGGGAAGTCTGAACCTTCTGTTCCATTTTTGCTCTTTTAAAAAATCAGTTTGCGAGGTGTGCATCATTGGATCTTTGCACCAGGGTTGTGAAATACCACTTGTGCATTTCTGCACTGCAATATTTTGTTGGGATCAGGAGCCCCCAGGGGGTTTGTTTTTGAGTGACAAATTCAAGGAAAAAACCCTTTCTCCTGTTTCTTGGGGTGGGACAGTGGTAGAAACAGTCCCTAGTTAGGCTCCCATATTGGCGGCCATGATACTGCCCCAGAACTTTACTCCAAGCCATGTCATAGTATTCCTCTGGTGGGAAAGTGCCAGCTGGAAAAGGCATCCCCTGACAAGGGAATGTCTACCAAGAAAAATTTGGAATCTCACTCTCCAGTGAGCCAGGTAGGGTTGCTAGAGAACCACTCTCCTTGTTTGAACAAATGTTAATCTCTGGTGCTGATGCTGCAGGAGCATCAAACACAGTTTCAGGCTAAACATGAGAAGTCCAAAAGAATTCTCCTGAGGGTCCATTTTTTTTTATGTTGACCAAGCTGACAGACAAGATTCAAAGATGAGCAAGAAAGGGCGTAAGATCAGGTGGGAAAGGGAGTGATTTCTGGTGGAGAACTACAGTTGTATAGGAACCAATGAGACCACAGTACTTGGTGGAGGGATTGCTGAGCTGTGAAAAAGAAGCAGTGCTTCAAATATGCGCTTCTTTGCATGTGCAAAAAACAATATTTTAACAAAGGGTGCTGTCTGACTGCCCATTCTGTGGTTACCGTGCAGCAATAATCTGAACGGTCATCCGTGGGGTGAGCACACAGTGCAGTGGGTTAGGGGTAGATGTCTGGACAAAACTCTCCAGCACAAAAAAATACAGATAAAATTAGAAGCACAGCCAAAACTCATGAAGCCTGTCATCTGACCACAGCCATCATCTAAAATTAATATTACATTGAATATAACATGCACACACGTGCACGCACAGCACAGCATGTGCACGCACGCATGGACACATACATATGGTGAGATATAGGGAACAAAGTTTGAGTCCACTGGCACCTTTGAGACCCACAAAGTTTAATTCTGCGTATAAGCCTTGGGTGTGCATGCTCACTTCATCAGATACACTGAAACAGTTTTCCTCAAGCCTTACATATAAGTGGGGGGGGGGGGTAGTTGCCAGGAAGGGCTAGTTAGAGTCAAGACATATAAGTAATTGAGCAATAAGTATAGCTGAGATTGGATTAAAGCAGTTGTTAAGACCTGTGAATGGCAGAACATTAGCATACAAATACAAGAGTTAACAAACAGATGTGAGAACTAAGTTTGGGTCCAGTCGCACCTCCAAGACCAACAAAGTTCAATTCTAGGTATAAGTGAGCACTGAGAGACTTAGCATGTGTAGATGCACACTTCTTGGATACATTGAAATAAGCTCTTTTGTACACAAATAGTTATTTTGTACACTAATAAATTGGCAAGTGTCTCAACATTTTTAAAGAAATTTCAGAAGAAGTGAGCAGTGACTCAGGAAAGCTCATACCTTGCTACATATTTTCTTAGTCTTTGAGGTGCTGCTGGACTCCTGCTCTTTTCCAGGGGTCATTTCGAGCAAGCCCAGGATCAGGCACCTATGGTGATGCGCTGTGGGAAAAAGCAAACGCATACTAACTTGATCTGTATTTTCATGCTTTTTGTAGGGTAGCTTCCCTGCAAGAGCAAAGGAAACCTGAAGTGTATTTAGTCAAAGTGTAAAGCTGGCTCGCCAGCTCTGAGTTGGGAAATACCTGGAGATTTTTGGGGTGGAGCCTGAGCGGTGGGTGTTGCCTTCTGACACACTTCCGGTGATGTCAGGGGGTGTGCAAATAAGTTATGCTGATGAGATGCTAATGAGCTCCTGCACCACTTTTTCTACAAAACGACCTCTGCCAGAGTTTTTCTACTGCTAACATTTTAAAAAGGTGATGTGTGTGCTGGAATACAACCTTAATAAGCACACCCGATGAGAGACTGAAAAAAAAATGGTTAGGCATGTGAAAAATGCACAGCCAGAGTAGACAGGGGTCAATTGAGGTCTGTCCATTAGTTAAGATTTGTGAACAGGCAGGCTTGCACACACAACCAGAGTGCTTAAAAAAACAAAATGGGTTCAAGTACAGGTGGAGGGAAAAGATCAGGACAGTGTACAGTACATTTATAAAGCACATTTTAAACCTGCCCTTCTCTGAGGAGTTCAGGGCAGCACAAATGGTTCCTCTTTACACCCATCTAGTTCATTGGGTATAACTTTGCCATAGATAGAGGCTTTCCCAATATATTTCATGGCTAGGTGAGAAATTGAGCAAAATCTCTCCAGGCCAAGCCTGACATAGCCTCTCTATCTCAGTGGTGTGAGGGAAGCCAGCATAGTATAGCCTGTTCTCATCAGCTCTTGGAAGCTAAGCAGAGTAGATACTTGGAGGGGAGACCACTAGAGAAGACTCTGCAGAGGAAGGCAATGGCAAACCATCTCTGCTGCCCACTTGCCTTGAAATCCCCTTGCTGGGGGCTATATGAATTGGCTGCGCCTTGACAAAACTTTACATCCACATCCTAGTAGCTATACCCATTGATAGAGTTTTTGAAAATGTCAATGATAAAGTAGAATGTATCTCGGGTTGCTAACACCTGGTTGGGAAGATCCTGGAGATTTGGGGAGGAGCCGGGGAGGACAGGGTTTGGGAAGGGAGAACCTCAGCAGGGTATATCATAAAGTCATAAACTTGTTCTTATTCTGCTTCTGCCCTGCAATACATTTATATACAATTTTTAAACTGTTTCTCATTCTAAATTTGTTTCCTGCTTGCATAATACACACTACATCTCTCCTGTAACTGATCTGTTTCTCAAATAGGTTGTTGATTTCACCATTACTGCATAGTCTGCAAGTTTATTTTCCCATTCTTCTAAGCTTGGACAGTTGTCTCATTTCCATTTTGCTGTGTAAATAATTCTAGATGCTGTTTGGTAATTTATTAGGCAGTAGACCTAATAGCATATTCTGAGCTAACAACCTTTTGGAGTTCTTTGAGAAAGTGAACAAGCATGTAGACAATGGTGACCCAGTAGACATTATCTACTTAGACTTTCAAAAGACTTTTTACAAGGTACCTCATCAAAGACTTCTGAGTAAACTTAGCAGTAATGTGATACAAGGGCATGTTCTCTTATGGATTAAAATTGGTTAAATGACAGGAAGCAAAGAGTAGGAATCAATGGACAGGTCTCAGAATGGAGGGAAGGAAGCAGTGAGGTCTCACAAGGGTTGGTAATGGGGCCAATACTATTTAATTGATTCATAAATTATCTGGAAGTAGGGGTGAGTAGTGTAGTGGCCAAGTTTGCAGATGACACAACATTATTCAGGATGGTGAAATCAAGGCTGATTGTGAAAAGCTAGAAGAGGAGGAGGAGGAAGAGGAGATTGGATTTATGCCCCGCTCTTCACTACCTGAAGGAATCTCGGAGCAGCTTACAATCCCTTTTCCTTCCCTTCCCCACAGCAGACACCCTGTGAGGCAGGTAGGGCTGAGAAAACTCTCTTGAGAACTGCCCTTGAGAGAACAGCTCTGAAAGAAGTCTTGTTTGTCTTGCTTGGTGAGGATGCACAACAGCCAGGTGGAGGAGGGGAGGGGTGTCATTCTACCAAAATGAGAGTGTTTGGGTTTCTCTGTGAATTTGAGGACAGGAACTGGCACTGAAGTGAGACTGGAAAAGAGTGTGTGGCTTTCTGAAAATCCTTGTGCTACAGTAATAATTATGCTACAATACAGTTTGTTAGTCTTAAAGGTGCTACTGAGCTTTTTACTATTTTGTATATTATGGCAGTGATATGAGAGCCAATTGAGCAGATAGTAGTTACACATTAGACCTTGCCCAAATGGTTCTGGGCATTAAAGCACACTTGCCCTGTGGTGATGGAAAGTTCTAGCAAGTCATAGCCAACTCATGGTAACCCTGTAGGGTTTTCAAGGCAAGAGACATTCAAGGATGATTTGCCATTGCCCAACTCTGCATCATGTCCCTGGTATTCCTTGGAGGTCTCCCATCCAAATACTAGTCAGAGCTGACCCTGCTTGGCTTCCAAAATCTGATGAGATCAGGCTCACCTGAGCCATCTAGGTCCATGGCATGGTGCTGTGTGGGTGCTTCCCAGGCAATCATCTTCAACCTATGTTTGGGAGCCACAACCATTAGGAAAGAGCCATGTGACAGAACTGTAATAATAATTACCTCATAGTTGCAAGAGCCAATGAGATTTGAGTTTGATGGGGGACTGGGCAAATTGATCTAAGGAACTGAAAGAAGAGAAAGTATTAGCAAGCTCAGTGGTTAAGGATTGGAATAAAGTTCTTTATAGTCCAATCCTGAGGACCTTTATAGTCCAATCCTGGGAGTAAGCCCCCTTGGATAGATCTCAGTAGGATGTCTCTGTTAGACTGATGAGGAATCGTCATAGGAAGGGGATAAAGAATTAAAGTATATGAAAGAGAGAGAATGTCTGAAAATGTAATGCAGGTTTCTGTGGACTGCCTCCCCTATTATGTCACACAGACCTTGCAATAGCATTGTAGCTAACACCACCTAAGAAACTTCTATGCTGTTTCTATCATTTCTAAAATGTACTTCACACCAACTGTGCATCTCCATTCTTTTCTAATTCCTCTCAACTATGTACAGCTTTCCATGCTGTGCTTCATTTGGACTGCTTTGCTTTCTCAGGTCCTAGTTTCCTTCTTTTCTATAACAATGGATCTACATGCCCTTCCTCAAGCCTTGCTTCTAGTCCCAACTCTCTAAAATCAGACCAGTTTGGCCAGTGGCAACCCAAAATACATCTGCCTGTCCAGGGAGTTCAACTAAATACCACTAGAGGTTTCGTCTCCACTGTTACATCACTTAATGCATTACAATATAGGTTCATGTTCAGGCTATAATTTATGATGTTTTAGTTTGGGAAGCTCTGTTTTCTTGGTCACATCAGTTGGTGCTATTTTTTTCTGTAAACTCCTCTTCCATCACAATGGACTCTGCTCACATGTTATCTGTCAGTCCCCTCTTTATCCCACCCTTCCTCGTCTTCCTTTCCTTATACTGACCTCACAACAATGGCAATATCACCCAGCCTGATGAAGGGAGCTTTGATTCTTGGAAGCTTATTCCCTGAAACTCTTATTGGTCTCTAATCTGCTACTGGACTCAAATCTAACTATCCCAGTATCACCGAGTAAGCGTAATGCAAAATGTTGATCTGAACATGGGTCTCCTCAATCCACACTGGTCTTCATGCCATTAGTCCATCTACTTCAGCATGGTCTGCTCTGATGCAGGTGAGCTCAGAGACTGAAACAGAGAAAGATCCTTTCCAACACCTGTTCTCTTAGACCTACTATGTTTAAAACTTTATCCTTTGGCATCAGTCCATCAGTGTCGTCATTGTCTACTCAGACTGGCAGTGGTTCTCCAGGGTTTTATGTACAGGATTTTGCCCATACCATGCTTTGTTTTTGAGCCATTGGGGCCTGGCTTGGGGGGTTCCCAGGCCCCCCTAAATTTCTGGAGAGCCACTTCGTAAATCCTACAGGGCTCTGCCTCCATAGATAGTGACAATGGCCTGTGATGTCACTGGCTCCTTCCTGTCATGTCACTGGGTCTCAGTTCTTTTAAGGACCTAGCACAGCAATGCCTCTGGCCCAGCCCCCCCCCCCCCCCGGAAATTGGAAAGTCTACGCCCTTGTTGCAGAGCTGGAAAAAGTACAGAGGAGAGCAACCAAGATGATTAGAGGGTTGGAGCATCTTCTCTGTAAGGAAAGGCTGAAGAGTCTGGGACTTCTCAGTTTAGAAAAGAGACGACTAAGTGGGGACCTGATAGAGGTTTATAAAATTATGCATGGGGTGGAGAGAGTTGACAAAGAGAAATTTTTCTCCCTCTCCCAAAATACCAGAACTTGAGTGCATCCAATGAAGCTGATGGACAATAAGTTCAGGACGGACAAAGGAAATAATTCTTCACACAGAGAGTTATTAAAATGTAGAATTTGCTGCCAGAGGATGTAGAGATGGCCTCAGGAATAAACAACTTTAAAGGGGGATTAGATAGACCTATCCTCCATGAATCTATCAGTGGCTACTAGCCATGCTGAGGGAAACCTCCACATTCAGAGGCACCAGATCTCTGAATCTCAGAGCCGGAGACAACATCAGGGGAAGGTCTCAACAGCTATGCCCTGTTGTTGGCCCTCCAGAGGAACTGGTTGGCCACTGTGTGAGACATGATGCTGGACTAGATAGACCACTGGTCTGATCCAGCAGGGCTCTTCTGATGTTGCCATGTTCATTTTCTCCAGGGGACTGTTCTCATAGTTTGGACATCAGCAGGGGTCATTTCGTAAAAAAAGAGGTGCAGGAGCTCATTAGCATAACTCATTAGCATAACTCATTTGCATATGCCACACCCCCTAACATACCAGAAGTGTGTCAGAAGGCAACACCCACCCCTCAGGCTCCACTCCACAGGTGAGTGAAACTGACCTGCTCTTCCTCCATTCCCCTCCCCATCCAATACTTTGTGCAATAAAAATAAGCGTAAAGAACACACCCTCATTCTCTTCCTGCTCCCTTGAAACCACCAGGTTTCAAGTAGACTTGAGATACCCAGGACATGTGCATCACCCATCCCTTCCCCTCCCCACAACAAAACACCCTGTGAGGTAGGTAGGGCTGAGAGAGGTCTTTTGAGAACTGCTCATGAGAGAACAGCTCCAAGAGAACTTGTGACTGGCCCAAGGTCACACCAGCAGCTGCATGTGGAGGAGTGGGGAATCAAACCCGGTTCTCCCAGATTAGAGTCCAACTCCTGACCACTACACCAAACTGATGGGGTGGAAGCTGCTGAAGGGTTGGTGAAATTTCTCCAGTACTTAAGTGCCATGTGCCCAGATAAAAAATGGTATACTTAGAAAATGTATATGCCACCTCGAGCAAGTCTCTGGAAAAGCAGCACACAGTCATAAAAGGAACAATGATAAAATTATCACTATCAAAACAAAACATTAAAAACAATAAAGACCCTAGCAGGGCTTTCCCCGGGGCGCTGCACCTCTGCACTGCTTGGGGAAGCTGAGGAGGGGGCGGGGCTTGGTCACTGGGCTCCTCACTCCCAGAGCTGCGCTCCTGTGCGCTCCCACTCCAACGGACCCCTGGACATCAGTTGTAAAATTCTGGGAGGTCTCCAGACCTCACCTGGAGACTAGTACCAGTGCCACTGTTCCCTCTAAGCCGAGTCAGTGTGAGCTAGTTCACAGTTATTTAGCCTCCAGCTCACACATTTTTGACTTCGCTCAGGAAGGATGGCTCCAGAGCAAACTAATTCATGAAGTAGCCAAATCACTTACTCGCAGCTTTAATGCCAGTAGCTCACAAAATAGAATTTTTGCTCACAAGACTCCACAGCTTAGAGGGAGCATTGACGAGCGCTATATAATAGAACAAATCAGGCAACCATCAGATTGCCAGCTACAGTTTTGGAATTACCTGGAGACCTGAGGGTGGAGCCTGGGAGAGTGGGGTTTAGGAAAGGTACCTTGATAGGGTATGATGTCATGCAGTCCAACTTTCAAAGCAGCCATTTTCTCCAGGAGAAGTGGAATAAATGGTTCAAGTAAATAAATAATAAACAACTGATGTATGTAGTCTGGAGGTCAGTTGTAACTCCCTGAGATCTCCAGCCATTCCTGAAGGTTGGCAACCCTAGACAATCACAGGTTGGTAGCAAATATTCCTGAATTCTCTCAAGAGATTCTTGTTTCCTAAAAAATGTAATTGCTTCTTTCTCTTTCAACATAATTTGAATCATCCTGAACTATCACATCCAGTCACACACACACACACCCCCCCGCACAACCTTTGCAATGTTGGGGCTTGCTCTGCAAGAGTGACAACTTCTTTTGTGTAGCCTATTCACCATGGTGCAAAGTTAATAGCAATGTTTTTGTTTTTAATGTCGGCTGTTTGGTGCTGAGAGCCTGAAACCTTCCTTTACCCTAAAAAAATCCATTTGTCTGCCACCTTGAAGGCGGCACATACCTTTGAAAAACACTGAAGAGTAATTATTGGCTTTCCTTCTGTTTCACCATCCCTACCCTGTTGCTACCCTTAGATGCCCTTGGGAGACGGTAACTAATGAGATGACCTGCTGCCACCAATATCTGTCTCTTTCAGATTATGAAACTGAGTTATACAAGTGGATGAAAGCACAGAATTAGAAACTGTGCATTACCTGCACATTCTGGCTATGTGCTTCATCTAGATTTGCCCAGTGACACACCTGCTTTGAATAAACACATTTTCTCCTTGGTCTTGCTTAGGAAGGAATCTTTTACTGTTGGTGATGTTTCCCCAGAAATACAAGAAGTGACCTATCAATCATCTCCCTAATAAAAATCTATTTAGGAAGTAATTATCCTGTATTTGGAAAGGAATCCTTTCCTTTCCTTTCTTCTTTCGTTTTTTTTTTTTTTGCCTTCCCATCTTTTATCAGCCAGTCTGATTCTAAAGACAAAAAACATGAGAAGATCACGTTCTGACAAAATTCTGCAATGGAAGTATGTAAGCTTTGAGGAGCACACAACTTGTGCCTCCCTGTTGAATAATTCTATAGCAATCCAAAACCTGTGCATGCTCACCAGCAGGAGCCAATCCAATCCAGAACAGTTTTGTTCAACTACTCCATTTCTCAAATTACAATTTTATCACAAATTAAAAATAGTCATATTGAACACTCATGGGGGGGGGGGGGGTCTGCTTCCTATTGAGTACTTGGATTTTTTTCTAAATCACACTGCAAACCTTTTGCAGACATGTGTTTTCACAGTGCCTTTCTGCAATTGACCCTTTGTACTCCCAGTCCACCACTGGTTGAAGTAATCCAGAGTCGGCATATGTGTATGTGTATGATATATTATAGAATATTTTTCTTGGCTGTCTGATCCTGCATTGGGGGAGGGGGAAGGTGTGTTCCTTGCTTCTCTAGTATTACAGCCTGGCCCAGTTTGCCTGCCTGACTCCCCAAGCCGAACATGTTTGTGTTAATTGAATGTTCTAAATTGGATTAAACTACTTTGCACATCTTCACACTGCCACCTGGGACTGTGGTTCCCTCCACTACATTCTGGGCATGCACCAACGTGATGAGTACCACTGACTGATGGATGCCACCAACTGTACAGGCACAAAAACAGCACATACATACACTCAAAATACAGCTAATTTTCAATGATACATGACCTGCCTACGATAACCCTGGGGCATACATAATCCAAGCATGCCAGAAAATTGTAAACCTCTGCAAAAGCAGCTCCATTCCAGCCACTATGCTGAATACCCCTACTGTGCAGAATGCCCCTCTTTTTAAGTGGTGAACAAATCATCAGTGTGATCACGAGGTGTTCAGCACCAAAGATTGTGATCGTTGCAAGCAATGCAAGTTTTCTTTTTTGATGTCTTATTTACAAAAACTGAACCAGCACTAATACAAGGGGTAAATAGGCTTCCTTTTTCTTTTAAACTGGCATGAGAGAGAATACACATTTATATCTGGACTGCCCTGGCATATTTGGATGGTCTTTGATTAAGAAATTAAGTCTGTAAAATAAATATAGGAGTCCAGTACAATTCCCCCCTTTCTTGTGCATGCTACTAATTTGCTAATTTATTATGATTTATTAATCAGTGCAGCTGAAGAAAGTTGGTCATGTGATCAAAGCAGACCCATCTTATTGGGGGGGGGGGAATGAGTGGATATAGTGTGGTTCCTGACAACCCAGCAAATCCTTTGTCCAGGTGTGGCCGCTATCAGTGCTCATGACGTACTTACTGTCATTGCAGTCTGTTAAGAACTGTAACAGGATGAACTAATGCAGGATGAACCCAACACGATGAATAATGTAAGGGGGGACAAGCAATGGGGTGATTTGGTTCTCTAACAATGTACTCCTGATTTAGTCAACCGACATAGAGGGGTGTGACTCTGCTTAGGAGTGTACTGTAAATGTACTATTATACAGTCTTCTTGCTTCAGCAAGCACTGCATGATGATGTGGAGTGAGAGTGATGTACCAGATCTTAAACCTATAGAGAGAGCCTTTACACTTGCATAAAGGGCTGCAGAGTGGGGAGCAATGCCTAGAGCAAGTAACAAGTAGACAAAACCAATTCATGGAATGTACCCAATACTAAATTACTCCTTTCCCCCAAAGGATGGGAAGCGGTGGGGGAGGAGTTGTGCAGTTAGTGAATAATATGCAAGAAGTCCTTCAACATAAATCTGCAATGGATTCTCTCCCCACACCCTGCCGCCCCATTTCTATCTTCCACTGTTTCTGGTCATACTCGGTTTTTCATACAGTCAGGGCTATTTTGGGGCAGGAACACACAGGAACGGAGTTCCGGCTGGCTCCTGAGTTGGCCACACCCAGCAGGAACTCATTAGCATAATAGGCCACACCCAACAGCAGAAACTCATTAGGACTGGCTACATTAGGGGTATGTGGCCTAACATGCAAATTAATTACTGCTACAAAAAAAGCCCTATGTTTTGACAACAAACAAGGTAAACAGAATAAGAAGCAAAAGGTGGGTGTGGCTGGATGACCACTCTTCTGGTACCTAATATAATAATAAGCTGTGCTGTCAGTGGTGTAGCCTAATATGTTAATGAGTTTCTGTTGTTGGGTGTGGCCTATTATGCTAATGAGTTCCTGCTGGGCTTTTTCTACAAAAAAAGCCCTGCATACAGTCATCTACCCATAAGACATTGCCATATTTGTTTATGTTTATACCTGTTCCTGTGATGATCCAAAGGTAATTCAGCTGAACTATCCACCTGCCCCACCCATCTCTGTCTGTCTGTGTTTTCAGAACCTGAGCTGTGGTTGGCTAGAGCATTTAAATCAAGTGATATGGCTAGCTGGCCTGGAAGCACAGCTTGATGCTAGAGATGGAACAGGACCTTGACAGTCATGAATGTTCACTGATTATTACTGGAAGGGATCAGCTTATTACTACTGCCCACTTCACAGCTGATGGGTTCAGGTAAGAACTTTACCCAACAGGAACCTAAACAATGACCAGATCAACCAATCCCACAATTCAGAAGCTAAGAATTAAACATAAGATGTGAGAGCATCTTCTATCCTTCTTTCTGGTTCCACTGAAGGACAGCTCAGTTCAATCCAGTGTAATCTTTTCCTTTTGAGATTGGCTTTGGTGGAATTTGCAGGATAATTGCCTTTTCCCTTGCAAATCTCAGTTCCTGTATCCATTATTCACTCTTGAACAAGAGAAAGAAGGAGAGAGAGAGAGAGCACCAAGACATAGTGGGAAGGTGGGAGAGGAGACAATGAAGGAGAGTCAGGTCCCCTCCTCTGTATCATAGAAATGTTGTGCCAGTTCAGTTTTGAGAAGAATATTAGTCTGAAGACATACCCATTGATATCAGTCCTTTGACCCCAGTTTGAGGCAACAGACTGAAGCTTGAACAGTGATGATGTCCTACTGATAAGTTTATAATATTAATTGCACAACTGATGTAATCCACCTAGGAGTTACCTGCAGAAGCAGGCATCTAACATATTGCCTGATGAACTAGAAACCCCTAGTGTAAACCAGAGCACTGCATGATGTTCCATGTTGTATCTGGCTCTTGGCGTTTGGCGTTCCCATACTCGTACTGGGAAGTGCAAGGCCAAAGACAGTCAGTACTGTTGGCTGCAATAATGGCAATCACTTGTTCAGGACAGGCACAGACTGCATTCAGTTCCCTGCCTCCCACACACACATGCACAACCAATGGATTGGTGCTCTAAGAGAAATGAAATCAGCCATCTTGATGATGGGTAGAACCTTTAAAAAGATACATACACAGCTGGATCAGAGTCAGAAGGATTCTATTCACTGTAACTCTAAGACACATACAAAGGAGACTGCAAAAAGTTGTACAGCCATATTGGCTCACACAAAACACAAAAAAAGAGAGTAAAGTCCATGTAATGCCTTTTATTCCTAGGACCAACAAAATTGACACAAAAACTCTTGCAAGCTTTTGAGTTCACCAAAACCCTTCATCGTGCTGGAGTTTACAAAGCTTTAAAAGACAGAGGGGTGGAAAACAGATTTTTCCATCCATGATATTAAATTAGGCCTTAACATCAGGGCTTTTTTTGTAGAAAAAGCCCAGCAGGAATTCATTAGCATAATAGGCCACACCCAACAGCAGAAACTCATTAGCATATTAGGCCACCCCATGGCTTATTAGCATATTAGGCCACACCCCAATGTTACCAGAAGAGTGGTCATCCAGCCAAACGCACCTTTTGCTTCTTATTCTGTTTACCTTGTTTGTTGTCAAAACCCAGGGCTTTTTGTAGCAGGAATTAATTTGCATGTTAGGCCACATACCTCTAATGTAGCCAATCCTAATGAGTTTCTGCTGTTGGGTGTGGCCTGTTATGCTAATGAGTTCCTGCTGGGTGTGGCCAACTCAGGAGCCAGCTGGAACTCCATTCCTGTGCGTTCCTGCCCAAAAATAGCCCTGCTTAACATCATAGCCTAAAAAAAGTTTTCCACTCTTCTGTCATTTTAAAATTTGTAACATCCAACTCATCAGATTTCAGAATCTAAGCAGGGTCAGCCCTGGCTCTTATTTGGATGGGAGACCTCCAAAGAACACTAAGATTGTGACACAGAAAGGCAAGCAATGGTAAACCATCTCCAAATGTCTCTTACCTTGAAAACCCTACGGGGTTGCCATGTCATCTGTAATTTAACAGCAAAAAAAAAATCCATCCTGATGATGAGGTCTGGTGAGTCTGAAAGCTCGCACAATTGTGTCAATAAAAGGTATTATCTGAATTCTGTTCTTGTAAAGATAGTTGCCACCATCTCTCTTTCTGCTTCTAACTTCAGTAGCAGGTGTTACTACGTTAAGACGTTGAATGTATGTATCTATATATTTGTAGAAGAAAATCAAGGGCCAATGAGAAATGATCACTTTCTACTTTGTGTATGTCTTGAAAACTGTTAAAATGAATCCCTACTGGAGACTCAATAAAAAGGTCCTCAGTGACAGTTGGCTTTTTATTTGTATCAAAAAGTATCTGATTTTAAACTACCTTTTCTGATTTTAGCTAAAGTTTTGGTGCCTTTTGGTAAATGTAGTAGTTATCTCTACTCAGAGAGGCAGAACTCCATTTCCTTTCAATATTGTCCCTCAGTACATTGGCCTCTCTCAGATAGAAAGGAAGTATAGTAGAATTTCGATGAGCATGCCAGATCTCTTAAGGGTATTTTGTACTTGACAGTGCTAAACATACAATATTTATAGAGTGCATGTTTCTTTCAACATGTGTGCTAAAAATAGGACACATCCACAGGCCTATCACAAGTTTGCCAGAAGAGACCATCTCGTGTCAGGATGTATCAGCAGTGACATTAACAGGGAGTCCTGTGGCAGGGTCCCAGGAATATTCAGCTTCTCATTTGAGATACCTCTGGTGGGTTTTGTGCTGCAGTGTAAGTGCACTAATGGGACAGAACAAACACAAGTGGAAGAAATGTAATGGTCTGAAAAAAGGTCCCCTGCTTCAGTCTGCAGCCAGTAAAAAAACATGATTTTCAAGCACGAGGAGAAGAGGTCTCTGAAGTGGCACCTCGTTCAAACTGTCTGAAGAGGGCTGTAATTTGCAGAGCAGAGAACTGTTCTGCTAAAGGAATATAATATTCACAGCCATCAACCAGTTCAGTTCATGCAATCCTTATAGGAGGTCAGCTCAACTCAATCCAAAAAGCATTTCCCCCTGTTGTGGAGCCATCTTCAACGTGCGCCCAGATGTCACCAGTGTCCTGCTGCCTCCCTGTGACTGAAATTCACAGGGCCACAGAAAGTTTAAGGCTTGAGACAGCTGGTGCTGCTAGATTAAAATAGGCCAACATTTACATTAAAGATAGACAACACATGATTTGGTCGCAAACAAGCAAGGGTTGAGGCTGGGGTAGCTTCAAGCCAAGGCAGCAGAGTTGGTCATAAGCAGATAAGGAGGAAGGCTTATCCAGCCATGACTGGAGTTGCAGAGAAGTCGTGCCAGGAGAGGTCTGACACCCACTGATACCATGAAGACTGGTAAATGGGGGGAAATTCCTCTGGAACACACAGTCATCTTCTGAGCTGCTTCAACTTGAATGTTAAAAATATTTTATTAATTTTTAACATAAGAAGCTTCCACATTTATCCGATAAATAATCTAAGGAATTTAGTAGACAATATGAAAATTACATCACCACACCATCACATTATAATATACACCTTTGAAAACATAGAATAAAATTATGAGATTATACCAGGTCACAGCAGTTTAACAGTATGACCAAAATTTGTAATAAAACATCACAACACCTTTAAGTCAGTGTTGACTTATCCATTATCTTATGATTAGGACCTGCCTTTCTTCAAGGAGTAATTCATAAATTGTACACAGTTGGCCAGTTTAGCTGTACATCATTCCTTAAGCCATTTTGCTTATAGGAAGAAGCTTCATTGCTTTCATTTGCCAGTGTTATTAATATACTCTCAACTAATTGGCAAGTTTGTATTTTTCTAACTTTTTACAATACCCTGTCAGGAAGAAGAGGAGCCTGAGTCTCTAAATCTACCTGATTGAAAAAGGAATCCTCTCAACTGCTGAGTGATCTTGTCTTATTGCCTAATGTTCCTATCAGCATGCATGCAAAGCATACATGGCATTCCTGGTCTCTATCCCTACAAACTAACAGAAGGTCCTTCCAAAAAGAAGCAATAAAGTAGCTCTTCAGATTCCCATGACCCACTTGAGCGATAGACCACATAGGTGTATCTCTAGCACAGGAATCAGTCAATACATCATCAGTGCCAACACATCTTGCTTTCCCTTGACTCTTCATTTCACATGACCTTGCATGTACTTAATGTTGCCTGTTCTTTTAACTGATCTTCTCAATCTGCTTTCCCTGTATCTTTGTTATTTCCTATGTCTCATTGCACCCATTCCCAGTAAGGCCATAATCCATGAGTCCACCACAACAAGTAGAACTCAGCCCACTGATCTATCTAACACTGCCAGCACACACAATTAGGATACGGTGGGCTTGTCCTAATGAGCCTCAGATAACATGGGAGCTGCAGTTTTTAGTCAGCTGATAGCAACTTCCAGCTAGAGGAATCTCAGGCTTAGGCAGTGATGTACACACAAACAAAATGCACTGAAGTTCTCTTGAAGCTGTCCATCAAAATCTGTATTGTCTACTCAGACTGGCAGCAGCTCTCCAGGGTTTCAGGTGGAGGTCTTTCACATCGCCTACTACCTGGTCTTTAACGAGAGACGCAGGGGATAGAAACTGAGACCATCTACATGTGAAGTAGATGCTCTGCTACTGAACCTTGGCCCCTCTTTGTGAGCCATGGTCCCTTCCCAAAAAGCCACTGGAATGGCTGTTTGTCATACCCTCCAGGAATGCACCCTTTTCAATGCTTATGCTGACTTCAGTGTACGCTCTTGGTGTGCAACAACTATTTTAGGCCATGGCCACCAGCATCAAGTGGTATAATCCAGAAACGAAAGGTATGGTCTGGACTCAGGTACTTCTAATGTCATCTTAACAAAGAATTCATAGCCCTGGGCAAGCTACTATTCACTCAACCTGAGCCCATCATCTGCAAGTAATACAGGCCTATGGCACATGGTGGTTCTAGAATTCCTAAATTTGAACATGTTTTATAAATGCAACACATTGTTGTTGTTGCTATCGCTGCTGTAATGTGGCTAGAAATCAAGGTAGAACAGGCACAGTGAACATCACTGTGTCTGTTTTTAGAGAAAACTGTGAAATTTAGCTGGTCATCCTACCACCATCTTAGCAAAACAGCTAGCACAACAAAACGAAATGATAAAAACCGCCTTAAAAATACCCAAACTCTGTGAGATTAAAGTATTATGGCATTGTGTGTGAAATAGCCAGGAAATCCCAGAAAAGATTGTCTGCCGGAGCTGTAGCTCTTTTCTGGCACTGTTAGGAGGTGAGCAATGCTTCTTTTTAGGCTGAGTGCTGTGACTTGCCTAAGGTCACCTAGCTAGCATAAAGTGGGGAAGTGGGGAATCAAAGCCAGTTCTCCATATTCAAGTCCGCTGCTTGTAACCATTGCACCAAATCTCTCTCTCTCTCATATAGTTAATGTAATGTCATGTAATGTAAGAGTTGGACATGGGCTGGTAACACCTTGGTTCAAATCCCTGCTTAGCCATCTGAGGTAAATGACGTGGCCTTGGGACAATCACTCTCTCTTATTCTACTAACCTACCTCACAGGTTGTTATAAGAATAATATGGTAGGGGACATCCTGCACATCTTGGATGATGTCAGGTTCCCTGTCATATTTTGGCTTTGTTACTGATTGCGTTCACAGGTCCTCCAGTCGGGAGACTGGCAGCCGAGTTCCTCCCCTTCGCTCCTTCCCCCTCCCATCCCGTTTTGCCATTTTCCTTTGCAGGCCCTGCTTATCGCTGTTGCTGCCAGTTAACCTTGAGCTGTTTCACTCTCTGCTCTTCCAGGTGTCTTTGCGTGGGAATGCAAGTAGTTTTGCACACAGGGGCAAAAGGGGGGGAACTTAATTAGCTTGCGCGCCTTTTCCATGGGAAGGCAACGGTTTGGGGATTTTCGCGCTTCATGTTTTTACACTGATTGGTGCCTGTCATTTCTATCCCATTTGAATACTGTATAATAAGTCCCAACCCCTATCCCCTGGTATCCCTAAGTGTTCCTGAAAGACCATTAAGACAATAAAGGACTTTGGTTATCCACAAGGCCTGACTTATTGGCTCTCATCAGAAGTCTCACAGATGAAGAGTGATTTTAAAATGTGATAAATAGAAAATACTTTTCTTTCAGTTTTAAAAAAACAAAGTTTAGTGCTCATTAAGAAAAATAAAGCATCTCCTTAACTATAGCCTGGCATAGCTTTGCACAAAGCAGAGTCAGTTGTGGTCTGTGTTGTTGGTGCCATACTTCTAGTAGTTGCCTGTAGCAAACAGCTTTCTTAAATGGACCAGTTCTTGACACACATGATATATGGACAGACTAACAGACAAAAATGCATAAGAGGAGAAAACACCACAAATTTGTTTTCCTAGTAGCCCAAAGAAATTTTATTAACCTGTCTCTGTGGCACTAGGTGATTAGGTGAATCGAGACATATTTTCTGTATTTATAGACCATAACTGCCATTTATCTCATCTTTGCCCCTTCTTTCTGAGCACAAAGAGCCCACAATTTCATCCCATTTTCAAGGCTAATGGTTTTTGCTGTTGAGTGCACAGGAAATGAAATGTCTTTAGAAGACACCAGTATCTGTGCCAATAACATTCAATTAGACCTAATTGGTGCAATGATTACCAAATAGTTTGCTAAAAGGACAAGCTACTGGAAATTTGTTTGGGGGCCTATTTTCTCACTTTGAAGTCACCCTTCTGTTTGTCTAGTGCAGGCTATACCTCAAAATAACACCATGAAATGCAGTTTCTGAGCATCAAGAAAACACCAAAGTGGAGAAAGACCTCTCCATCTGTTGCTTTACAAAGTGCTGTCCGAGGCAGCCCCCTACATGTGCCTTGGGATAAGCACAGTCTTGTAGAATTTGAATGAAGAAAATTAGGATTTTATTAGTTTTAACTCATTACTAATAGCTTATTTTGTGTAGCACAGATGAAATTCAATCTGTATTTATACAGCAACAAGGTAAATCAGGTACATGTTCTTCAATCATTTGTTCACCCCAGGAGTAAACACATTAAGAAGGAAACATGAATAGGAAGCAAGCCATTATTACACTCTAAAACAATCATTGTGTTGCTCCATTATATCTTTTTGTTTGTCCCAATATTTTTGAATGCTGCTCAAGTTACATTGAAACTATTTATCTTTGGCAGGCCTTCTCTAACACTTATGTAACTGAGTAATTGATGCCATTTCAGCAGTATCCTATAATTTGCAAATCCATTCATTTCCTTTATCTCACCATGCCTTTCCCCCCTATGTTTCCCATCTATACTTATATATCATAAGCACATTTGTTATGGTCTGGAGAAATGTTTCCCAAGGAGTTAGAGATATGACACCTCTGTAGTTGATATTCTACATGGGTGTACCAGTTCTGGTTTCAGCAGAGAAAAAGGATTTTCCTAAGCGGAGGACAAGATTCATCATGTACTTGCAGGGGCACCACCAACTGCAATGCATGGGGGGCTTTCACTCATCAGCCTCTGCTGCCACCATTGTCCCTATTACAGCAGACCTCATATAAACATTCTTCAGGAGCATCTGTATCACTCATTATAATGAACTACTTCAAAGTAACCACAATAAGTGCTTAAAATAAACTGCTTCTGGGGATTTAATCCTTACTCCATCAGCTACACAAACCCTCCTTCCCTTTCACCACAATGCCAATGTCAAACAGCAACATGTAATTTAAAAACATTTGTTGCGATCACTTTCCTTTCATACTTTATAACAACTGTAGTCAGTGCGATGTAGTGGTTGGAGTGTGTCAGACTAGGCTCTGGGAAATGAAGGCTAAAATCCTCATTTTTTTCATGGAAGTTTGTTGAGTGACCTAGGGCCAGTCACATACTCTCACAGTCAAACCCAACGCATCGAATTATTGTAAGAATAAAAATTGCGGAGAGAATTGTTGCCAGGGAGAGGGAAACAATGTAAGTCATTATGGGTTCCCCACTGGAGAGAAAAGCAGGCTACAGACAAACAAATATGAAGACAGGTCAAATGAACACTTCTGCTCAAAGTAAAGGGTTTGTGCCTTTGCCATGCATCTAATACATACTTATTTGTAGCAGTAATGCAGCCTGGCAGCCTCTCCCCATGAAAAGTCTTGTGTGAGGCTTCTGTACTATCAGCAAGAGATCAGACCTTTGTAGTTAGACAGAGTTCTTTATTTCAAATACTGGAACAGGGTCTCGATGTTTGTTAGAGATGCAGAACAAAAGATGGCTTGGGTTAATATACCTACAGACATAGATGCTTAAACAAAGTCCTCCAATCAGAATACACACAAAATGCGGGAAAAGACATGGCGACCGTTTGTTCCCACCAAAGGTGAGAAAGTTATAAAAATTCCCCTCTTGCCCTGAGCGACCTAGATGTGAGAACTCCTATGCAAAACATTTGGTTAGCGACAGTAAATAACTTCCAAGGCGGTACCCACTCTTGATAACACACTGGGAGCTTCAAACGGAAGGGGGAGGGAGCCATGACAAGATAGCTACAGATGTTTATGTGACACGTTGGAATGGAGAGGCCATCCTCCCGGGGAAGGAGTAACACTAAGCAGGACAGCAATTTCTATTTCAAGGCAAGCAATAAAACATTCGAGTGATAGCAAGGTACAAAGAAACAGAAAGTAACTTTTCAGCACAGCATAGAACAAGCAATCTTTTGTCAGATCCTGACATCTTGCCAAGTTGCCCAGTGCCAGCCCAGATGTGCAGTTGGAAACCCACAAGGACTTGTCAGGGGCTTTCCAGTTTCCCCTGTACCCTTTCCCCATACTATTTCCACTTTCTGTCCACCTCACAGCCACCTTCACCAACTTTTCTGCTTCCTTCTCTCCTTTCCACGCATCTACAAACTCGGGTAACCCAGGCTAGCCTGATCTTGTCAAATCTCAGAAGCTAAGCAGGGTCAGTTCTGGTTAGTATTTGGATGGACAGCCTCCAAGGAATACTAAGGATGTGACACAGAGGCAGGCTATGCCAAACCACCTCTCTCTTGCCTTAAAAACAAGTCTAGCTCACAACCTAGTGGTGCATAATGCTAAAAGAGTTAGACCTTCTGCCTGCCAGACAATCTTTGGATCTCCTGGCTATACTACTCACACTGCCATATGATAACTAAATTAAATTACAAACCTCTGTTTTATTGCCTTCTATCTTCAGCTAAATTTATTATTGTCTACATTTATTCGGTACCTTTTTCCATGATGGAGACTCAAGCAGCTTACATCCATTTTATCTTCAAAACAACCCTCTGAGATAGGTTAGGCTGACAGGGAATTATTGGCCCAAGATCACCCAGCAACCAGAGTGGGGATTCAAACCTGGGTCTCCCAGATTCTAGCCTCAGACTCTAACCACAATACCACACTGGCTCTTGTGTGGTGGCTGCTGCTGAACAACAGCAAAGCAGCTGGACCTAGGTGAGTCATGGAACTCATGTAGTATCACATCATCTGGTATTTTCTGCCAGGACTCGCATTGCCTTGATGAGTCCTCCCTCAAAGGCCAAAGCAGCCTCTCCCAATCTTTATCTGATAGAAACAAAGGACTGGAGGCTAACAATACAGTTGTGGTTACCTAGCAATGGCCACTAAGGGCATTTGTTTCTTAAAGCTACAGGCGCAGTTTCTGTTATTTCGGGCAGGTTGAACCCAACCCCCAGTGTTTCAGATTTTTCTTCCAACCTGGGGCTTTTCTCTGTCTTGTCTTTTCATGGCTCCAAGTTCTGGACTTAAGTATTCACAGATCCGGCCACACTGAGAATTAGATATATTGATAATACTGCACTTGGATTCTACATGTGTGTTATAACTTTTCAGTAGATGAAATGAGACAGTAGGTCTTTCAGTCTGTTCACGGACACCTTTTTTCATATCAAAAGTGTTACCTGATTTTGCATCTCACAGAAAGTGAAAGAGTAAACTGTTATTTTTATACTTTTAGTTAGTGAGTCTTGAAAATTAATTCCTTTTAGAGCTCATCTATTTTTAGTCTGTGAAAAACTACTTTACTTCTGAGACATGAAAGGTGTTAGGATGCTATTAAAATCTGAAATTGGATTCTTTTGTCCATGGTTGGCTTCTTGGACCTCCACCCCCTTAAGGATATGCAGAGTGCGTATTCCTTCCATTAAAAAGGACCCTCTAGCTATTGTCCTAAAGTACAGCAATAAGCCACATTTCTTTTTTAGAAGTTGTGCTTTTGAGATTGTATGGAGAGATCACATACACTGATTTATATTACCACGCAAAGCCTTCAGCAAACAAATATTGTAGGCAAACACCATTAATTAAAATTAAAAGGAAACTTGTGACACTTTGAAAACTAACCGATTTATTGTGGCATATACTCTCTGGAATAGCCAACCTCAGTAGTAACAGGAAGGGTGTTCCCTCTCTGAGACTCATACACATACAAACAATGCTACACTCAACAGTATAAAATTGCTATCATTGCTATCCAAGACAAAATGCAAGACATATCTACATGAAGTTTAAATACACATGGCAAATACAATCTATCAGTGTTTCTCAACCTTTTTCCACCCATGGCCCCCTTCCAACCTTGTTTCCTTCCTGTGGCCCCCCTGTCCTACCAGTATAAAGGTAGTTATTTTATATGCCAATAAAGGTGTTGTACTTAAAGGTAGCTATTTCAATGTTTTGTTTGTAAATAGTCAAGGAACAAATAAGCATAAACAGCCACACAAAATGCACACATGCAGTTCTTATTGAGAAACTGAAATTTACAAATTTTCCAAAAATATACCCCACAAAAAGGGAATATAACATGGCTAATAAACAACGTTTACATACAAGGGAGAACAAAGCCTCTACCACTGGTCACAAGATTACAGTGATACAAAAATCCACAGTTGCAAAAGATGCATAGAAGTGCAATGAAGAAAGTGTTAGGTTTTCAGTCCTCTGAAGGTACAACAGAATTCCAAAATGAAACCTGTGTTTACATGCAGAGTCAGAATGTGGTCACAGCTTCAGTAAAACTTTTACTTGTCACTCCTTTCCAAGTTATCAGCCCAAGACCAATGTTATCACATCACAAGAAAATAAATCACCCCAAGAGAAAACTGCAGCACTACAAGGAGTGTACGGCTCTCAGTCGTAATGTGCCGTTTCAAAAAATCTTTGTCAAAACTCCAGTATTACATTCAAGAAAAAGTTTACATGTAAAACAGTACCAATTTTTGTTGTGGTCTCTTGCTCACAGGCTAGCATTTGTTTGTAAATACAACATGTGTTATTTATAATTTTCATAATTTTACAAAATACAATTACAAATTCTCGACGTCAAACATTGGTGGCATACAGCTTGAGAAACCCTGTAACAATCCCCTTGCTTGAAAAAAAAAGTCATGATTTCTGCCCTGTAGTTGTTTGTTTAACAAATTGAGCTTTTCAAAGACATCACTCACTCAGGTAAAATATATTACGTTTAGCAAAGGACATATTTTCTTCCATTTCCTTGCCTCTGAAAAATGTCACAACTGAGTCCCACAAAGCAACAAAACGACAAAAGTAAGTTACCTTTGGACAGCCAATGGACTTCTGTATGCAATAATATTCCAATTCCATCCACTTATAAACACTATTCCATTGTTGATAAAATAGCTCTTCATTTCGGTTTAACAACCTCATATTCAACTTGTCCATTTCTGCTAACTCAAGCAGTTTATCTTTTATTTCTTCGTTATTGTCCTCGCAAAGCTGTCAAAACAAGCAGTCTTGAAGGGCATTTGATTTAATATAATTTACTGCTTTTATTACAATCTGTAGAGACTCATGCTAGCACCCTCCTAGTCTTTTTGAAACCAAGTGTAGTCGGTGAACAATGCAGTGAATACAGAATACTTTGGGCACAACACCTTTCAAATATGCATTAAATCCTCTGTATCTACCTGTCATAGAAACAGCACCATCAGTAGCACAAGCCAGAATGTTCTCAAGAGGGATATCTTTCTCACTGAAGTACCTCTTGACTTCTTCAAAAATGGTTTCACCTTTAGTATCTCTTTTAAGCTTTCGAGCAAATACCATTTCTTCTTTCAATTTGTCATCGTTCAAGTATCTAACATAAGCATCAGTATTGCTGTATTATCTAGTAAACACGGATTCATCAATTTGCAAAGCAAATTTCTGAACTTTTAACTGTGAAACGAGTAGGTTTTCAACATCTTCTGCCATTTCATCAATACGCCTCGACACTGATGAATTGCTCAAAGGGATGTATTCGATAATTTCCCAAGCATCTTGGTTCATGACAGCTGAAATAACAACAGTGTATGGTTTTCCTTCGTTGGCTATCATTTTGGATATCTCACAAGATGCTATTAAACCTTTGTCTTTTAAAACCAATTTCTGAGCAAACATTTTCTTTCTTTCTTTTTTGCATCATATTTTATTAAGCTTTTCAACTTAACATCTACAGTTATTTCTTCATTAGCAACATTATAACAAACAATTTCAAAATTCTTCACAACAAAAATCATATTATTAACTTTCCTAATTTGAGTCTTATTTTACATTTCCAATTCCATCCACTTATAAACTCTATTCCATTGTTGATAAAATAGCTCTTCATTTCGGTTTAACAACCTCATATTCAACTTGTCCATTTCTGCTAACTCAAGCAGTTTATCTTTTATTTCTTCTCTAGAGGGAAGTTTTTCCAATTTCCACGCTTTTGCAATAAGCAGTCTAGTTGACGTAATAATATAAGTGATTACATATCTATCTGGACCAATATTTTCTGGTAACATATTTAGTAAAAATACTTCACAAAGGTAAGTTCACTTCAAATATTTCTACAATCATCTTATGCACCATGTTCCAACATTTTTGTGTTTTTGTACATCTCCACCATAGATAAAAGAAAGTTCCAACATTAGACTTACATTTCCAACAGTTATTAGACGTATTAGGAAAACATTTCGCAATCCTGTCTGGAGACCAATGACATCTATGGAACATCTTGAAAATATTTGCTTTATATGCTATGGCTCTCATAAATTTTGCTGATTTCCATATTTTAGCCCAATTGTCTATATCTATTGGGTGTTCTATATCTTTCATCCATGTAATCATTGATGTTTTAATTACCTCATCTTGTAAAAAATCATCTAGCAACCAAGTGTAAAGTTTCTGAATTAATTTATCTTTCTCAAATAACCATAGTTTATCAATCGGTCTCCAGTTTTTTTCAATACCCATTTTCTTATCTTCTACGAACCTTGTTTTAAGTTGAATCTTTCCCCACCATATTAACACTATTTCCTGTTTTTCTAAGAGTTCTTCTGTTTTCAGTTCGTTATTCTTATTTAACAATTTTTTGTAAGTGCCTTTGTTTTGTTTGTAAGCAGTCGGTCTGACAAAAGCTTCTAGCTGTGATACCCATTTCGGGATTAGAGTATATAATTGTTTTTTAGCCTGCAACCATGTTTTAATAAGGGCACCTCTAATGATGTGAGTATGGAATTTTGCATGTATTTTCTCTTTCCCATACCATAGGTATGCATGCCATCCCATCCTAAAGTCAAATCCTTCTAATTTCAGGACCCTTGTATTCTCTAAGAGTATCCAGTCTCTTATCCAGGTGAGCACTGCTGCTGTGTAATATAACTGCATGGATGTGAGGGCAATCTGGCTGTGACATCTGTCACCCCATTGATTGCTAGGGTTGATTTGGCTGATCTGACTGGCTAGGTGGGTGTCCCCTACCTCCCTCACCGCTCCATGTGCATCCCTCCCGAAGCTGTGCACTCGGTCGAAGAGGATGACCATCCCAGAGTGAACCGTTCTTCGGTCAAGGGTATACAATAGCTGCGCTCCCCTGCTAGAACTTCCAAACAAGCTCAAGCAAACATTTTCTTCAGTGTAGGTCTAGTTTCAAATTTATCTTGCAATGCTTGAAAATATTCCAGTGGTTTATCTTTCTTTTCTTTGTGAGACGTCTGCAGATGCTTCTGCAACTTACATGGATGCATATTCTCCCACTGGAAAGGGCAGCCAGACATATCAAACACAATAGGTTTAGTGCAGTCTTGTGGTGACGGAATAAATCCATAGCCAAGGTACTCGACTGAGTATTGTTGACATTTCTTTTTTGCAGATGTAGCCATAGGTTTCTAAAAATAAAAATAAAAAAGTTGATACAGATGGAGACTAAGTTTTTGACAATGTGATCCCACCTTGATTAACATGTAACAGTTCAGGTCTCCACTGGCTGGGGAAGGTGTTGAATTCTGCCGTCCCCCCGGCACCTCCCGCTGGGGCTGCTGCCGCAACTCCCACTACAGCCTGCTGCATCTCAAGGAGTGCCTCTCATAACTCAGCCGCCAGCCGATCATGCATCTCATGAAATCTCTGATCCATTTGTTGCCAGAGGTCATCCGTACCTCACTCATGTTGCCGAGGGGGAACCCATTCCTCAGGGAGCAGACTCAGCCTCCAGGATTCCCTGTCCTCATCCGCGAACCGTACATGGGAGCCCCATCTGTCATGGACCCAGGACTCCGCAGTACCCATGCCAAAAGTTGACCATGAATACCTTGGCATGGGCGACCAGTCACCCATAGCTCCCCCCCAACTGAGGGGAGCATAGGAATCAAAGTTCATAGTCTGCAGGCGCCGTGGTAGCCGGTGTCTCAGGGGTGGAAGTGGGAACGAGGGTCCCAACGTCTGACATCGTCAGGTATGGGGATCACACCTTCCCGATTGAAAGGAAGATCCCTAACAATCTGTGAGACTTCTGATAAGAGCCAATAAGTCAGGCCTTATGGATAAACAAAGTCCTTTATTGTCTTAATGGTCTTCTAATGAACACTTAGGGATACCAGGGAATAGGGGTTGTGACTTATTATGCAGTATTCAAACGGGATAGAAAAGACAGGCACCAATCAGTGTAAAAACCTGAAGCGCGAAAAACCCTGAACCGTTACATTCTCATGAAAAAGGCGCACAAGCTAATTAAATTCCCCCCATTCGCCCCTGTGTATAATACTACTTGCATTCCCATGCAAAAGACACCTGGAAGAGCAGACAGTGAAAACAGCTCAAGGTTAACTGGTAGCAACAGCGATAAGCAGAGCCTGCAAAGGAAAATGGCACATCAGGATGGGAGGGGGAAGGAGCGAGGGGGAGAAATGTGGCTGCCAGTCTCCCGACTGGAGGATCTGCAAATAAAATCAACAGCAAAGCCACAAAATATGACAGGGAACCTGACACATGCCTTCCTCCCCCACAAGGTGGTGGTCGCTGAGCCCCTACATAGGTTGCTGGACAAAGGGGCGAAATGGGGTTGGGGGCCGCATCACGTGGCGGCATTCCAAGTGGTGAAGGACTTATTGGTTTCAAACGTGGTTCTGGCACACTTTGATGAGTCCTTGCCAGTTATTCTAGCGTGCGACGCGTCTCCATATGGGGTGGGGGCGGTCCTGGGCCATCGGCGCCTGTGGCTTACTACTCCAGAACGTTGTCATCAGCAGGACGCAACTACGCCCAGATTGACAAGGAAGCCCTGTCCATCGTTGTTGGGGTGAAAAAATTCCATGACTACCTTTACAGTAGGGTGTTTATGGTGGCCACAGACCACAAACCGCTCATGGGCCTCCTTGCTCCCCACCGCCAGACTCCACACATGTTGTCCCCCCGGGTCCTGCGGTGGTCTATTTTCCTTGCAGGATACCAGTATGACCTCGTGCACCACCCCGGAAAGGCCATGGGCCATGCAGACGCCCTCAGCTGCCTCCCGCTGCCATCCTGTGATCCGGACCCAGCTCCTGCGTTCCATGTGGCACTCCTCAAAGACCTCCCAGATTGGCCTGTCCAGGTATCCAATGTGGCCCGCCGCACGGCCTGGGACCGGGTCCTCTCCCACGTTTTGGACTGGGTGGGGAGGGGGTGGCCTGACCATCCAGGCCCTGATTTTGCCGCTTACACAACAAGGTGGCATGAACTATCCACCCATAAGGGGTGCCTGCTATGGGGCACAAGGGTGGTCATCCCAGAGCCGCTCTGCTCTAGGGTCCTAGCAGCCCTCCACGAGTCCCATCCTGGAATTGTCCGGGTGAAAGCCCTGGCCCGCAGCTACATGTGGTGGCCCAGCATGGACAAGGAAATCGAGGATCGGGTGCACCGGTGCAGCAAATGCTAAGAGTTGCGCCCTGATCCTCCTTATGCCCCCATTCGGCCCTGGGAATTGACCGACAAGCCATGGTCGAGGCTCCACCTGGACTTCACAGGGCCAGTCCAGGGCCAGTTGTTTTTTATTGTAGTAGACAGCTACAGCAAATGGCTAGAGGTAGTCCCGGTGCGGTCTACCTCGACCGAGACGGCCATCCGAGCTCTGTGGCACATCTTCGCCACCCATGGGTTGCCCGACACGCTCGTAACGGACAACAGGACAGCCTTCAAATCCGGGGAATTCCAGCACTTCGTGGATTCGTTTGGCATCCGGCACATCCGCTCGGCACCCTTCCACCCTGCAACCAACGGCCAGGCTGAGTGGATGGTAAGGACTACCAAGGACGTCCTAAAGAGGATGGACCCAGGGGACTAGGAGCTACAGCTGATAAAGTTCCTATTTGGCCAGCAAAACACCCCACAAACCAGGATGGGCCGCCGACCGGTGGAGCTACTGATGGGGCGGTGCCTCGTCTCCCTGCTGGATCGACTCCACCCAGACCGCGCCATCAGCAGCGAAACTAAGCCTGAATTCTGGCCAGCAGCAAGAGGGTTCTCCCCTGAGGACCCTGTCTATGCCCAGAACTATGCCCGAGGTCTGGCGTGGGTGCCCCCAAGGATCATCTGCGCAACCGGACCACTCTCCTATGAGGTCGGCACTGAAGGCGGGGCAGTGTGGTGGCACTGCATTGACCAGCTATGGCGGCATCTCCCATGCAACGCACCTGATGTCCCCGAGTCTTCCGCTCCCACTGAACCAGTACCGGCCCCGCTACAGGACCCCGACCCTGAAGCAGAGCCTGCGGAATCCCTGCCTGTTGACCAACCTGATGAAGCAACACTGCCTGAGCCATCCCCAAATGTTCCCGCAAGCAACCCCGGGAAGCCACCAGCAACCCCGCTCCCCAAGACAACGGATGCCCCACGGCCAGCAACCCCCTGGCACTCGGGATGCGAACGTCGCCGGCCGGGGTACTTGAAAGACTATGTTTGCAGGGGGGAACTGGACTATGGGGGGAGGGGTGTTGTGTACTAGACCGCGGTCGGCTGGTCTCCCGTAATGGCAACCGCCACATGATCAGCGCACATGGTCAGAATCTACCTGAGCTTCGGCCAGGTAGAACAATAGCCAGTCGGATCCTGAGCAACCACCAATTATGAGCCTAAGTCTCCCACTGGGGGACCTATGAACTGCAACCACAGACTTAAGGTCCTATCAGGTCTTGGGGGCGAGGTTGGGGCATTGTCTCTGGCTGGCATAAAAGAGGGCTCTGAGCCTGGGATTTCCCATGTTCCACCTGACCCTCAATAAAGAGCTTTGCTATGAAATCACTACCACTCGCCTCCCGACTCCAATACTTTCCACTGACTACATTATCAATGCCCTTTCTCTTCAGAGCAAGTTATAAAAGAGAATCTTCACAGGCAGGTTGTGGTGTTCCCTGTACAGAATAGGAGCTGCATCAAAATTTGTTACTCAAAACCTGAGTCTGGCACATGTGTAGGCCATCCCCACAAGTGCACATCCCAGCAGTCTAGGGATCATTTAGGCCTGCATATACACTGGCTTGCACTGGCACACCTCTTCCCCAAAAGGGTGGGAAAGAAAGACCCTTCTCATGAGCAATAGTAAACTTCATTGACTAAAAAGTAGATAGATCAAAGGAAAATAAAAACATCAATTAATCAACGGCAGTTCATACATACAATGTTGACAGTCTCAACCCTAGTGTGATTATTCCCCTCTTTTACAGTAGTGTTCCACCTTCTTCTGATTCGGGGGCGGGGGGGGGAAGCAAGTGTGCATGCACTAGGTTCTGGAAGGGATGAAGAGAAAGGAGCTGCCAAGATGAGACAGACAGACATGAAGACAGCGGTTGATGGGGGCTACAAAATACCTGGGAGTAAATGTCTGTGCTGAAGGATTCTACAGATTATGGGAATGAGGGAAAGTTGCTGAGTTGCAGAGATGCTTGGAGAGGAGGACCAATGTGGGGCTCTGGTGATAAGCCAGAAGGAGAGAAAGAGGGGAAACTAGAGCAAGATGGTGCAGTGGGATGGTATTTGCAGAGAAATCTTTGGCTGACTGCTGTGGCATTCAGAGAGAAAGATTACATGTTCCTTAGTCTGTTAGAGTGGTAGAGCAGTCTGGAGCAGAAACAACCAGTTTTGTGGCTAAAATCCCAGTCCATATATACCTAAAATTCCTTTCATTTTAGGGAACTCCTGTGATTATTTCAAATTAAATTAACTTTATCTGCTAGATTTCTTCTTCAAAGAAATTATTTCCTTGTTTATTGTTTGTTTGTGGCAAAAGTTGACCATGACATGATTAACTGAAATACAATAGGAAGACACTGTGGTTCAGTGGGAGACCATCTGCTTAGTATGCAGAAAGTCCAAGGTTCAAGCCTCAGCATCTCCAGTTAAAGAGATCTGGGAGTAAGTGATGTGAGAGACCTCTGCCTGAGACCCTGGAGAGCCACTGCCAGGCTGAGTAGACAATACTTTCATGGACCAAGGGTCTGATTCAAAATAAAGCAGCTTCATGTGTTCAGTGGATGAATATAGAATATATGAATATGTTGAGGCTCAGGAGGTGAGTATTTGCCCTCATACTTAATTCAGGAAGCAAGGAGGAGACTAGGTTGCTTTCTTGGATGTGACAGACATTTGGCTTAAGAAAATCCCTTCTTGTCTTCTGTAATACTTGTCCTTTGTTGTTACAAACACTGACCAGTTCTTGTGGCTGGAATCTGAAATGATCTCAGCTAATCAAGATGTTTATTTTTAAGATTAACTTTCTTTCAAAAGGGTACCTCACTTTACATTTTAACTAATTTTAACTAACGATTGATGTTTTTGTGAGACTTAGAGTCTGATCCATGCTGCTTCTTCCGCATGCCTTTTGGAAGCTGTTATCTGTGTCTAAAAGTGAAGAGAGTGCCTTTAGCTGCCTCTTTTTCTTTTTTTTCTGAGGTGGCCCGAGGCCCTAAATGACAACAAGGGTGCTGGCCTAACAGATTTTAACACTACCAACTGAATTCAAAGGATGTCCCTTCTTTCAGCATATCCTCCCTTATTACAGAACAAAATCAGAGTTTCATCTTTTCTGGGAGCTTCTTTGGGTATCAGACATATTTTTTATTCAGCCTAATATAGCAGGTAATGTGGATGAGAGTCAAAGGTAGGGTTGCCAATCCCAGATGGAGGCAGGGGATCCCCCAGTTTGGAGCTCCTCCCTCCGCTTCAGGGCTATCAGAAAGCGGGGGGGGGGGGGGGAATGGCCACTGAGCATTCCATAATAACCTATGGAGACTGGTCCCCATAGGGTATAATGGAGAATTGACCCATGGGTATCGGGGGGGGGGGGCTGTTTTTTGAGATAGAAAAACCAAATTGCCGAAATTGCCGATTTACATTTTTGACCAAAGCCCATTGTATCAATTAAACTTTTTAGATATTGCACTTCAACCGAGTCAAAGGCCTTCTCTATGTCCAAGGCTAACATTAATAAGGGAATTTTGTGCTGATTACAGTACTCCATAACTGAGAAAGCTTTGTGGGTGTTACTTGTTATATCCCTATTGAGCATGAATCCAATTTGGTCTTGGTCAATGTACTGCATAATAAATAAGTTTAATCTATAAACCAGAATAGAAGTAAAAATTTTAAAATTGGTATTTAATAATGAAATTGGTCTGTAGGATTATGGGAGTTCCTTATCTTTACCTGCTTTTGCTATCACAATTATTTCTGCCTTATTCCACAATGGGGGCAGATGACCTGTATCTAAAATATAGTTGCAAGTGTCAGTTAAGAGAGTGACTAGGAGAGATGAATTTTTTTTTATAGAATTCTGACGTAAAACCATCAGGCCCTGGAGCTTTGGCTGGTTTGAGTTTTTTGATAGCATCTGTGACTTCTTGTATGCTAATTTCTTTATCCATCAATTCTTTGTGTGCTTCAGATAATGTATTAGTTGGAGGATATTTTCTAAAAAAGGAGTCTATCTCATTTTTGCTAATCCCATTTGAACTGTATAATTTATTATAAAAATCCAGTAGAATTTTAGATATTTTATTTGAGGTGTATTGTCTTTTCCCTTGATTATCTTTTATTGCTAATATGGTTTTAGCCTGCTGTTGAGTTTTAATTCTGTGGGATAGAAATTTTAGAGACTTCGGAGTAAATGCCCAGCCTCTTTGTTTTCAGTACAAAATGTTTTTTTGAATTTTGGTCATTTCTAAAAGTTCCAACTTTTTTCGCTCTTCCAAAAGTTGCGCATAGAACTACCAGTGCATTTATGCTGAGTTTCTAGTGAGGTGATGTTGGCTTGTATTGATAATCTTTCTGCCTGTTTTTTGTTTCTTTAGGTGTGAGGCTGAGGAAATTAGTTGTCCTCTGAGTACCGGTTTCAAAGCATCCCAGCGTATACCAGGGTTGACTGAACCCACTGGATTGGCAGCAAAAAAGTTTTTTATGTTTTCTGCAATGTTCTCTGCTATAATATCATTTAATAATAAAGAACTATTCAGAGTCCTGGTTTTGGGTGATTTTTGTTCAGCATCAAAGTTCAAAGTACAGTTGACTTCCGGCAAGACTTGCGACCATGGAGGACGCGCTCCTCCGCATCTGCGGGGAGTGCGATCCGTACCCGGTGGGAAGAAGGGGCTTCGGACTGGTGCCGAGCCCCCAGAGACCCTAGTGAAGGGGCTCAGCCTGGGGTGGCACGAAGGGGATCTCTCCCTACGGTGGCGATCGAGGGATCGAGGTCCCCTTTCATCACCCCCATAGGTTCCCCCGTCCATGGGAGCCGTATGGCTAAAAGCGCAAAACCAAGAAGCAGCAAAGAGTGCGAAGCTTTGAAGCTGGAACTTTTAGTTACGCACGGAGAAAACGTGAGTCTGAAGTAAAAATAAACAGAACACAGCGGGAAAGGCGGGTGGAGTAAACCCCCCCTCTCGAGACTGGCGTACTTACGGGACTCTTTACGTGGCATTACTGTATGAAAAAACGTACGTTCGGCTTGCTAGATGGCGGCATCGCTCTTTAGAGGATATAAACTTTAAAAAGATATAAGCGCAGTCGTAGAATTTGCTCCTTTCGTCCATCTTATCTAACTATCAACAAAGAAGCGCAGCCTCAACAATGGCGGGGAAACCGAAACCTTCCCCCAAACTAGGAAGTACAGCTCCGAGTTCAAAGGTTGATACCACAGAGATGAGCACTGTGTTCTCCTCGTTATTGCGACCTCTAGTGGACCAAATGACAGCTCTCAACGTCAAGATGGACAAGATGCAGCTGGACCTGAAGGAGTCGAATAAAACTACAGAGAAGCTGCAGCGAGAACTTCTGGAAGTTAAGACTTCAGTAAAAAATCATGATTCAAGGCTACAAAAAGCGGAGAAAGAAAAGGCCTTCCACTCTGATCAGCTTTTGAAACTACAGATGGAAAGATTGAACTTTTTCCTAAGACTTCAGAATGTACCAGAGGATAAAGGAGAAGACCTTAAAAATCTGTTAAGTGAAGCGCTTGAACCAGTGACGGGCTTAAAAGCAGCGGAAATAAAAAGCGATATGGATATGGTTTACAGAACCTATCCAGACTATACTAAAAAGAAAAGCCTGCCTGGTGAGATTCAGATAAGGTTCTCCAAAAAGTCAACAAGAGATGTGGTGCTTAGGACCACAAATAAAGCGGTTCTGAAGATCAAAGGAAAAGAAGTTAAAGTGATGAAAGATATTCCATTTGAAATAAGGAAAAGAAGGAAAGCCTATGGAAAACTGACATCTTGGCTACAGTCTGAATCTATTATCTACAGGTGGAATGTTCCGGAAGGACTGAGCTTCAGCATCAAAGACAAAAAATACAAGATTGACTCTGTTCAACAGGCAAAAAGTTTTTTGGAAAAAAGCAAAGAAAAGAAAAAAGAGAGAGACTCAGATGGTTCGCTGGCATCGCAAGAAAGTATGTATGGATTTGATAGCTCAAAGAGCGAAGAAGAAATTTCTGACTCAGAAAAAGGAGCAGCAGCTCCAAAGGCACAAGAAGAGACTGTTAAGACAAGAAGAGGACGAAAGAAGAAATAAGGGCTGAAATGTTTTTTGAAATTGCACTTATATATTATATATAATTTGTATAATTAAGCATTCCTTTAAAAGAACATGTCTGTCAAACAGCTTTTTTATTTTTCATATATCATCAGTAACAATCTTAATTGAATATTAACCAAGGTTTAAAATGCTTCATATGTATTAATGGTAAGGTAATATTAAGCAAATGTTAAAGCACACTCTGTATAAGATAAATATAGCTTAGAAAAGTAGCGATGTAGTAGTAGAAATAGATAAAATCAATAAAAATCTTTAAAAAAAAAAAAAAGTTCAAAGTACAGTTAACCCAGTTGTGATCTGACCAGAGTTGGCTACCAATTTGTGACAATTCTATTTTCCCGGCTAGTGATGACGAGATCAAAATGTAGTCTATTCTGGTGTACGTGTTGTGCCTGGCAGAGTAAAAAGTGTAGTCCCTTTCATTAGGATTCGTGTGTCTCCACACAGATTCGTGTGTCTCCACCAGATTGTAAGATTTAATTATCTCAGCTAATTTGGTGATTGGTTTACTTTTGTTAGATTTGATTATTTTGAAGGAGGATTTATCTAGCTTATGATCTATTATAAGATTAAGATCTCCTCCAACAATAAGTTCCCCTTCCTTAAAATTTTCCAGAAGTTGAGGTGTATGTTCTATAAATTCAAGTTGTTCAGAATTTGGAGTGTAAATTGATGCAAGAGTCACCTGTTTTCTATTCAATATGCCTTTTATGAATATAAACCTCCCCTGTGGGTCTGCTTTGGATTTGTGAAAGTCAAAGGTCACATTTCTACCTACAAGGACAGCCGTACCTCTTGATTTAGAAGAACCCTTACCTAGGTATTGATACTGAAATTTTCTGGATTTGAACAGAGGGGTTAAAACATCTTTAATGTGGGTTTCTTGCAAAAAAAAAAAACTATGTCTGAATTTAGTTTAGTAATTTGACTCTGAATTCTCTTACGTTTGATGACGTTGTTCAGCCCCCTCACGTAGTACGATACACACTTGATTGGCGCAGACATGATGAGATCAGCAAAGCTTCCATTAACCTAAAGAATGATGTGTAAAGAGAATACAGAAATTCAATTAAAGTAGTTAGTTTATATAGTCTGAGTGAAATTTCCACAGGAAAAAGGAAAATCAATCCAGAAGGTCAAAAGACTGTATATGGGATGTCAAAGATTGATCTAAAAAAGGGAAATTCCTATAAACTGTGTGGCTTAATACAGCAAATTTAAATAGCAAAATGTAGTAAATTCTAAGACCTCTGGGTACAAGTTGCAGAGCCAGAGGTCAGGTGGTATGTTATTCGCAAAATTTGAGTGTGATTAACCCAACTCAAGGAGCCCTGGGTACAAACTGCAGAACCAGAGATCCAAGGACAGGGTTTATATGGCTTTTGGAGTGTGGTACACTCTATACAAGGACCCCTGGATGCAAGCTGCAGAACCAGAGGTCAAGGTTATGTTAGTAGCAAAATTTGAGTGTGATTAGCCCAATTCAAGGATCCCTGGGTACAAACTGCAGAACCAGAGATCCAAGGACAGGGTTTATATGGCTTTTGGAGTGTGGTACACTCTATACAAGGACCCCTGAGTACAAGATGTAGAACCAGGGGCCTGAGGATAAGGCACAGATGGATGTGATGAATGTGAGCTAACCAAGTCAGGAACTGTTGAGTACAAGCTGTGGAACCAAAGGCTTAAGATTACAGTGATTGAAGTGTTATTCCAAATGCTTTGTGTACAATTAGTTTTAGAAATATAGGTAATATAATAACACTAGAATTTAAGACTTATTAAATCTAGATATATCTTTAGTTTGTTTAGAATTTATTTACTAGTGTAGTAGAACGTTAAGTTATTGTCTGATTTTGTAATAGCCCTTACAAAAGTACTGCCCTAAATTAAATAGATTACCTTATAATTAAATGTAAAAACTTGTTAATTCCAAAGTGATTAAAGCTGAATGAAATTACAGCAATACCCTCATGAAGTACAAGAGAATTTAACTGAGAGAACAATCAAATATAATAATATATAACAAAACTGTAGGCTTCCAATACTACCCGTATGATTTAAAGAAGTTACAAATACTAACCAATGACTTATAACAATTATTTAGTGGCTAATGGAAAGGATTCTCAAAACCCCTGCAGCCAAGTGGCTAACAGGAGGCTAGGGTATTAAAAAAAACTCCTTCTTTCCTTCTCCCAGCACTACACTATGAGAACCCTAAAAACTGAACTGTATTATTTAGAACCCTCCCCCTCCCTCTCCCCCCCATAAAGGAAACTTAACAAACCTATTGTTTTTATATTAAATATAACAGTCATTTAACATACTAAAACATATTTAAAACTTAACTATTTGGTGATAGGTTTGTAAGACTACCGATGACTTTCGTTACAAAAAAAATAAATAATAATAAACGCTTTAACACAGTAAAGGAGAAAGAATTTTTCCTGCTTCAAAATGGCGGGCGCAACTGTGAACATACTCTTATTTGCTAAAATATCATCAACAGCATATTCAAAAGCAGCAGAAACTACTTAGCACAATTCTCGAAGTTCTTTTATTTATTTATTTATTTTTCGGATTTATAGCCCGCCCTCCCCGCAAGTGGGCTTTTGTTTGCTTTGAAGTTCATGAAGTACATTCTTGGGTATCCTGGGCTTCATTTGAAGACTGCGAGGAGGAACGATGTTTTCTCTTGTTAGAAGTGCTTGAGAGTTCCATAGGTTGCATTAAGTCCAGGGATTGTAGTATGCGCAAACCTTCTTCCTTTGTTGCAATTCTGTACTGTTTGCTTCTATGAGAATGAGAGGTGTTATCCAGATGTAGTGAATATCTTCCTCGAGGAGTCTTAAAGTTACCGGTTTCATTTCCCTCCGCTTGAGTAGAGCTTCTTTGGGGAGGTATGGGAAGATTTCTATCTTAGCAGAGTTGCATTTAAGGTGACCCGATCATCTTGCCACTTGCAGGATCTTAGTTTTATATCTGTAGTCAATGAAAGTTGCTATCACATCTCTTGAAGAATGAGTTTTAAGCAAGGTAAGAGGTCCTGCCCGGTATGCTTTGGTTTTAGCTGGTGAGTGTGAGACTTCTAAGCTGACACTATCAAACCAGACCTTTGGTTGAAAGCAAAGTTCTTTTATTCCAATAATGGTTCAGGTTCTCGAGGTTTGTTAGAGATACATGACAGCAGGTAATCAGGGTTAATATACCTTCAGGCACAATTGAATACAGGCAGTGGACCAATCAGGGCAGTTACAGAAAAGCGGGAAAAAATGGCAACCGTTTGGTTCTCACAGAAAAGGTGGGAAAGCAATAAAAATTCCCTTCCTGCCCTGTGCGACCCAAATGTGTGAACGATAGGCCAAACATTTGGTTAGAAACAATCCTAGAGTCTTCAAGGTTAGAATAGCAGATAAAATGCCTCGAGCCTCAAAGGCCAGTGGGAGTGAACAGATATGAAAGTTCCAGTTGTTTATGTGACATTCAGGAATGTAGCACGCCATCCTCCCGGCAAAGGACAGTTACATTTAGCAGAGCAGATAATATACTTCAAGGCAAGCAGTAAATACCACATGGCTACAATATAGATCACAGGCATAGGAAAACAAACAGGCTATAGTAAAACAAGCACGCTATTGTCAGATCCTGACAGTGAGACGCCTTCTTCAGGGGGAATTATCTCTAGTAGCCATTCTGAGAGGAGTTGCAATAAGTCTCTGTTTTTCCCAAACTATTCATCAAGCCCCTCATTTTCAAATTATTTTGCCTGTGGGCTGTTGAATGTCATTCTGATTGGTAATACTGTTATTTAATGCCGTTTCAGCCACCAATCTGGTCTCCTTCACAAATGATTGCATATTTTCTAATTGCTCACAAAGCGGCTTAAAGTGAGAGGCAAAATTATCCAGGATAGATTTTTCTAAATTAGTTATTGCTGTAGTTAGTTCTGATGAGGTGACTAGCCTTGTCTGCGGGTTGGTGCTTTCCCCTCTGGATGCCATTTTGAGTAAAATCCCGAGTTGTGGGCCCGAGGTATTTTTCGAAGAAATGGGAGTAAGTGTAGTTTGTGGCTTCTTACTTTTATGCCTATTTGACTGCCCGTTCTTTTCTGAGTCGTTCTCCATAAAGTGTGATCAGTTTAGTCGTCTCTGTATGCTATTTCGAGGGGGTAATCAGGAGGGGCGAATGGAACTATCAAATTAGGCTTCCATTCGCGTTTTCCTGCCACCGGAAGTCGGTTGTGCCGATTCTTTTTAAAAAGTTGCTTTGGCAGCAGCTACCATGACAACACAAGGGTCTGCTACCATGACAACACTGTGTGACTGAAGGTAAGCTACCATAACAACACTGTGTGACTGAAGGTAAGCTGTGGCAGCCATTTTGGGGCTGGCTGTGCCTCCTGCAGCAGCCATTTTGTGGCAGCCATTTTGCATCTATGCCCACCACAATGTGTCAGAACTCCAAAAGTGTCTGCAGGCTCAACAAAATTGGGGACCCCATTATCACCAAAACTCCCCCCCCCCCGTCAGAATCTGACAATAGTGTGCTTGTTTTCTGGTTCTGTGATCTAAATTGTAGCCATGTGTTATTTACTGCTTGCCTTGAAGTGTATTATCTGCTCTGCTGAATGTAATTGTCTTCCCCCCGGGAGGGTGGCTTGTTGCATTCCTGAACATCACATAAACAACTGGGACTATCGCATCCATCCACTCCCCCTCAAAGTATTTTATCTTGCTGTTTTAACCTTGGGGACTCTTGGATTGTTTCTAACCAAATGTTTAGCCTATCGTTCACACATTTGGGTCACACAGGGCAGGAAGAGAATTTTTATTACTTTCCCACCTCTCCTGTGAGAACCAAACGGTTGCCACTTTCCCCCACTTCTTTGTATTCATTCTGATTGGTCCAGTACCTATATTCAACTGTGACTGAAGGTATATTAATCCCTGTTGCTTGCTGTCATGTATCTCTAACAAACATTGAGAACCTGAACCATTATTGGAAATAAAGAGCTTTGCTTTTAACAAAGGTCTGGTCTGATAGTGTCAGCTCAGAAGCCTCACAGATTGTTAGAGATCCTGCTTTCGGGACCTCTCATACCTGACCATGTCAGACGATGAGACAATTCCCGTTACTGAGGGAGGAACCCCGGTAACCACTGCTCCTAACGAACCATGTGAGCAGCCGGTGCCAGTTACCACGGGCCAGGACTTGTACAGGGCCCTGCGCCCGGGACTAGGGGTGGGCTGGTCGCCCTCCCCCAGGTATTCGTAGGCCATGTTTGGCGCCAGTACTTCCGAGTCATGGATCCACGACTGGAAAGGGGCCCGAGTACACTTCAGTGGAGAGCACTCAGAGATTGGCCGCCTGAGCCTGCCAGACGAGGATCAGTGTTTCCCACAGGGCCCAGATGAGTGGCGGTACAGCTTCCAGGATGAGGAACGCAGGCTGCCCAGAGGCCTTGATCCCATGGGAGAGGACCTCGGAAGGGTGTTGGACCGGAGCTTCAGCGAGATGCACGACTGCATCACAGTGGAATTGCGAGAGGCCGTGCTGGAGATGCAGCAGCAGCTGATGGGAGCTCTTGCCGCCAGTGGTGGCCAGGTACTGGCACCCCCCCAGGATGGGGGGGGGGTGGCAGGATGGCACCACCTGGCCAGGTACTGGGGGGGGCCGGGGCAGTACTGGTGCAGCCCGCACCCCCGTGGGATCCCCGGTCGGGGGTCCATCCCAGCCAGGGCCTGCGGCCCCGCTACCCAGGGAGCGGAAGATCCGACAGGCCCCCAACAATCCCCTGATGGCCACGTTTGATGGGGACCCAGAGAAGCTCCGATTTTTCATCGAGATTGAAAGGTTCCTGGTGGTGTGGGGCCACCTCTACCCAATGGAGCGAGATTGAGTGGGATATATTGGATCCAAGCTGTGGGACACGGCCAGCCACTGGTATGTAAGTCTGCACAACCCCCCGGGGCCCGAGCTATGCACTGTGAACAATTTTATGTGGGCCCTCCGGCAGCATTACAAAGACCCCCTAGGCAAGGAGAAAGCCCAGAACCAGCTACGTCAACTGGTTCAGGGGCGCTCCTCAGTAAGAGAGTACACCGATCATTTTCGACGCATTGCAGCCAAAGTGCAGGGGTGGTCTGAAGACCTGTTTGTGGAGAAGTTCAGAGAGGGGCTGAATTCCGAGATCTATGAGATGGTCCTGAGGAATGATCGGCCGGGATCCCTAGCGGCTTGGATGCAAGCAGCCGCGGATGTGGAGGAGTGCTTCACCCTAATTAAGCTAGGAGCCTCCGCCTCCCACCAACCAAAAGCCGCCCAGAAGTCAAAGTTTAAGACAGCGCTGCAGGAGCTTCATGACTCCCGATTCAAGCAAGGTCTGTGCATGAAATGTGGGGAAAGTGGCCACTTTGCCTCAGCCTGCCCACGGGGAGGATCGAAGACCCCCAAGACCTCAACCCCCATAGGCGGCAGGACACCTCGACCTGGCAAGACTCCGTTTAAACCTTGGGCATTACAGCTGGAAGGGGCAACATGTGAACAGGGAGAGCTGGAATTGGTCGCCGTGCAGCCGTCGGGAAACTTCAACGACCTGCAGTAACCGGCGCAGAGCTGCAGGTCCCCTCACCTGATGCGCCACCCCCGGTCCCTTACTTTATATGGTCGTGACTGTGATAGTGCCGGGCACGGGAACCCACGTACGGGTGCGTGCCCTCATTGATTTGGGGTGTGCCAGAGACTTGATAAGCCCGCTAGTAGTAGAGGGGTTGGGTCCCAAAGTAAACCCACTGGGGGAACCACTAAGGTTCACCCAAATGGACGGTTCAGAAATGAAAGAGGCGTGTGTAGTGGAAACTGAACTGCTGATTTTGGGGACTGGAGAGCATTGGGAGAAAAGAGCTTTTGTAATAACGCCTAACACTCAATTCCCCATGGTACTGGGAAGCCCTTGGCTAAGCTCACATGACCCCTACATAAAATGGAGTGATGGGAAGATTTCGTGGATTGACCCAAAGTGCACCCATCACACCTGGGACCCCAGTTGGGGTACGGGACCCCCCTCTCCCCCCACCTCAGTGGCCATGTCACTGGCCTCCATAAAAATCCCAATGGAGTATAAAGACTTGGCCTAGGTGTTCAGTGAAATGGAGGCAGATGAGCTTCCCCCACATCGCCTCACTGACTGTGCCATTGAGCTGCTACCGGTGAAAAGTTACCTAAGGGGAAGTTATATTCTATGAGCCCGGTCGAGCGGGAGGAACTCAGAAAATTTTTGGATAAGAATTTAGACCGTGGGTTCATCCGCCCAGCCAAATCCCCCTTCGCCGCCCCTGTCTTGTTCCGGAAAAAGAAAGACGGAGGCTTGAGATTGTGCATGGACTACCGGGGTCTGAATGCTGTCTCTGCCTCTAATGCTTACCCCCTCCCCCTAATCAAAGACTTACTGACGGAAGCGGCTAAAGGGAAAATCTTTTCGAAACTGGACTTACGAGATGCATATTTCCAGGTGCGCATTAGGGAGGGGGATGAGTATAAGACTGCATTTAACACTCCCTTGGGACAGTTCGAATATCTGGTGATGCCCTTCGGATTAAGTGGTGTGTCCGGAGTTTTTATGAGCTTGATCAATGAAGTGTTGCACAAGCATCTTTTCAAGGGAGTGCTCTGCTAACTAGATGATATCTTGATTTATTCCCCTGATAAGCAATCTCATGTGAAGTTAGTGCATGAGGTGCTCGCAACATTGCTGGAGCACCAACTCTATGCCAAGCTCTCAAAATGCGAGTTCCACCGCACTGAGGTCGATTTCCTGGGCTATCAGATTTCACAGCAAGGGCTGGAAATGGACCCCACTAAAGTGGAAGCGGTAGTGCAGTGGGAGGCCCCCCAGGCCCGCAAACAGCTCCAGAGTTTGTTGGGATTTTGCAATTTTTACAGAACTTTCCTAAAAGACTTTGCAACCATCACCTTGCCCCTCACGGAGTTATTAAAAACAAAAGGGAGGGGCCCTGATGCAGGCAAACCAGGGGAAAGGCTGTGTTGGACAATTGAATGTCAAGAAGCGTTTGAGGAATTAAAGCGTTTGTTCACTCCAGAGCCAATCTTGGCCCACCCTGATGAGACTAAAGAGTTTGTAATGCAAGTAGATGCGTCTGATGTAGCAATGGGGGGGGGGGCAATCCTGCAACTAGGCTCAGATGGCGCCTTGCACCCCTTGGCTTACATCTCCAAGAAATTCAACGAGACTGAGAGACACTGGTCGGTGTGGGATAAAGAAGCCACGGCTATTCGGCTGGCTTTATCCACCTGGAGGCATTGGCTCGAGGGGGCGCAAAAGCCGTTAGAAATCTGGACTGATCATAAAAATTTGGAGGCTTTGCACACCCGGAGATCCTTAAACGCCAAACAGCTCCGCTGGGCTGATTTTTTCTCGAAATTTAATTTTGTCCTGAAACACTTCCCTGGGAAAGCTAACTCGTTAGCAGACGCATTGTCCCGATTGCCCCAGCATGAGTCCCAGAGGGAAGAAGTGTTTGACTCCATGTTTTCTCCTCAGCACCTGGGGGGGGGCGGTGTTGACTCGGAGTCAAAGTAAAATGGCCCCCGCCCCTTGCCAATGGACTATGAAATGTGCTATGGAATACACTGAGGAGGAGGTGAAAGAATGGGCTGAGGACTTTGAGAATAGCAAACACTCAGATAGTTGCTGGTACCATGGGTCCAAACTGATCGTGCCTCACTCTCTGCACAAAGAAGTTTTGACGTCTTGCCATGCGTCTAAACTGTCAGGTCATTTTGGATTTCTTAAGACTCTAAATCTGGTCCAGAGGCAGTTTTGGTGGCCCCACATGTGTAAGGATGTTTCGGATTATGTGACTGCTTGCCAAGTGTGTCTTGTGTGCAAACGGGGGGGGGGGGGGAAGTGCCTGGGCTTTTACACCCGCTACTCACCCCTTCCAGACCTTGGGAAAGCGTCTCCATGGATTTCATCACGAATCTCCCCCCTTCCAAGGGAAAAACGGTCATCTGGGTCGTGGTCGACATGTTTTCCAAGCAAGCACACTTCGTCCCATTTAAGCAGTTACCTACGGCTAAAGGGCTAGCTAAAACATTCTTTAATCACGTGATCAAACTACACTCTTTTCCCCAGCATGTGGTGTCCGACCGGGGAAGCCAGTTCATTGCCAACTTCTGGCGGGAGCTTCTTCAATTTATGGACATTGAACCCGCCCTTAGTTTGGGTTATCATCCAGAGACCGATGGACAGTCTGAACGCATTAATCAGATTTTGGAACAGTTCCTGAGATGTTATACTAAGTATCATCAGGACAACTGGGTGGAACTGCTGCCTTTTGCAGAATATAGCTATAAAAATGCTGTGCACTCCTTTACTGGTGTCTCCCCTTTCATGGCAGTGGGGGGGGTTTGAGGGAAAACCATTGCCTTCGCTGACGGATTGTAGTGCTAACCCCAGTTCGGATTTCACGCAGTGGTGGTCGAAATTGCAAGAATCGTGGCCACTGATTGCTAAGACATTGGATAAAGCTAAAGCAGACAGCATATATAAGAAATATGCTGACTGTGGGAGGGTGGTAGGATGGGAATTACAACCTGGGGACTCCGTTTACCTCTCCACAAAAAACATTCATGGGCCCCAACCCAGTCGGAAACTAGGGTGGAAATATGTGGGTCCTTACAAGGTGTTGAGAAAATCTCTGATGTGTCTTTTGAATTGGAACTGCCTAAATCATTGAGTTCTGTGCATCCTGTTTTTCATTTCAGCTTACTGAAGAAGAATCCTGGGCCGAATGCATGGCACCCAGTACCTCCTCCTCCTCCTCCTCTGATGAAGGAGGGGGAACAACACTTTGAGATTTCCAAAGTCCTGGACTCTAAATTACGCAGGGGCTGACTGTTTTACCTTGTGAAATGGGTAGATTTTGGCCCAGCGCTTAATGAATGGGTCCTTGCAGAAAATGTTCATGCTCCTAAATTAGTTTGTGCCTTCCACAAGCGTTTTCCTGATAAGCTGGGGGGGGGCTGATCTTGGGGGGGGGCAGGATGTCAGAATCTGACAATAGTGTGCTTGTTTTCTGGTTCTGTGATCTAAATTGTAGCCACAAGAAGTCTGGAACATTATGGACAAAGGCTCTGCAAGCTCTCTAGAAAATTTTTGAACACTCTTGGGTGCATACCACCTGGCCCCAGGGGATTTATACTAATCCAATGCAGCCAGGTGCTTCTCAACTACCTCTCTATCCATGTTAACCAGCAGCCCAGACGCCATGCCTTGCCTACTACCATCTCTAGATGGGCCTGTTCTCTTTTTCAGGGAAAAAACTGAGGCAAAGTAGGTATTTAGCCTTTCAGCTTTCTCTCTGTCCTCTGTCAGAGTTTCTCCTTTTCACCCAAAAGTGGGCCCATCACCTCTTTTATCTTGCGTTTGTTCCTCACATATCTGGCCAGCTTTAGTTCACTGTGAGTTTTGGCCTCTCTGATGGCTGACCTACAGTCCCTAGTAACCAACAAATACTCTTCTTTAGAGGTATGTCCTTGCCTCCATTTTGTGAACATTTCCTTTTTCTTTCTTAGCACATCACACAGTTCTCTGTTCATCCACACTGGCTTTTTGGATCCCCTACCATGTTTCCTTCTTGCGGCTTGAGCTTTGGATCCCCTACCATGTTTCCTTCTTGCAGCTTGAGCTTGCAAGAGCACTTATTTTAGGAGAGCCCACCCTTCACTTGCTCTTTCCAGCAATCTTGCCCATGGAATGATTCTCATCATACCTCTGAGTTTATTAAAATCTGCCGTACTGAAATCTAACATACATGTGTGGTTACAAACTTCCTTGGTCCCCCACAGCAAAAGGAATTCTAGCAGGACATGGTCACTTCCCCCTAAGGTCCCTCTCTACCTTCACTCCATCCACCATTTCTTGCCAGGTTGTCAGTATTAAGCGGAGTATGGCTGAGCCCCTCATATCTTCCTCTACCATTTGATGAAGGAAGTTATCAGCCAGACAGGTCAGGAAGTTGTGTGACTGTGGACGCTTTGCAGAGTTTGTCTCCCAAAACACATCAGGGAAGCTGAAGTCACCCATAGCTACCAGGTCATATTGTTTGGATACCCTGTCAAGCTGTTCAAGGAGGAAAGCATCCACCTCTACATCCTGGCCAGGAGGTCTGTAGCAGACTCCAACCACAATACTGTTTGTCCTTCCTTCCCTTACCCACACTCAGATACTTTCCACTGACTGTCGCCCTTCTTTAGTATTTCCTGACAAACTCTTTCCTCACATACTGCGCCACTCCACCTCCTCTTTGACCCTTCCGGTTTTTCTTGAACAACTTGTATCCATCCACTACTATATTCCAATCATGGGAATCATCCCATCAAGTCTCTGTAATGCCTACTAAATCATATTCTGCTGTCTGCATTAGAAGCTCCTTCTTATTGCTCAAGTTTTGAGCATTGGTACATAGACACCTGAAGCCCCACACCTTTGGCTCCATTAGACCCAGCGTGGGTCTCTGTTGTTTGCTCTCCTTCATTTAAATCCCTTTGTTGGTCATCTCCTTCCCCTTGTGGTATCAGTTTAAAGCCCTCTTTATGAATCTCTCCAGGTTTCTGCCAAACACATTCTTCCCTGACATTGAAAGGTGAAAGTCCATTGCATGCTAATAGGTTGTCATCCAGAAAACCTGGCCCATGGTCCCAGAATCCAAAGCGCTTCTGCTGGCACCACCAATGTAGCCAGTGGTTCACCTCCATTATTGTCTGTTTCCATCATATTCCCCAAGAGCTTCATAGTCAGCCTTAGTGTTTTCGATGGTGTTCATGGCCATGTAATTGGTTCCCACACGGACCATCACAAATGGGTAATGCACTGTAGGTTTTATGAGTTTTGGGATCCTGCCTGTGATATTTTTAATTTTTGCCACTGGCAAGCAATACACCTCTCAGGCCAGGGGGTCAAGCCTGGACACATGACGTTCCATACCCCTCAGTAGAGAGTCACTTATGACCAACACCCTCCTTTTCCTTCCGGTGCCATTTCTTTGTATATTCCTGTCCTCCTCCTTCTGTCTTCCTTGTGTTTGTGATACTTCCACTGGCAGTGTTTCCATCTCTGCCTCCATCACAAGGACCTGGAATCAATTTCTCAGTTCCAATGGCACAGAGTGCCATTTCACTCAGTGCCTGTGGGGTCTTGCTGTAATGCTCTGAGGAGTCTTGTTAGGGCAGTCAACCACACTGTTGTCCCTTTGACACAAGATAGACTTTATTTCACTTCACCTTTCCCTTCAATTTTCCTCAGAATATAATTCCTGTGATGTAGTATGTTCTGTGTTCTAACCAGCCTGCCATGTGCTCCCAGGTAATGGCGCCCGCCACATGGCCAGAGCACATGGTCAGGCAGAGAGGGGAGTTTGAATCTGGAGGAACAATAGACATCCGGATTCAAAGCCTCCACCAATGTGGGACCTAGGTTCTCCCTGGAGAGCCAATACAATCAAAGGCTCCTCCAGGGAACCTATGACAAACATGCATATATGTTAAGCCCCTATCAGGTCTTTTGGGTGCGGCTGGAGATGTGGCTCCAGCCAGCATATAATGAGGGCCCTGGAGCCCTGAAAGCATGCTTGTTCTGACCAACTACTGGGAATGCTGAATCACTCAATAAAGGCTTCATGATTTCACCGTTCCTGGTCTCCTGAGTCCAGTACTCTTCACTGGCGATGAAGGTGGGATCCTGATGAGCAACTCCTTGGCCGACACCAGCACCACATCGAGCCCAGACCAGATCCGTCAGCCACCGGCCCTGCTTGGCTCCAGTGCCACCGCACTGCCATCGGCTCCTGGGGATCTCGCTCAACGCACTGCTGCAAATCCCAGAATGGCCACCGCTCCGGGAACCACCCACCCATTCGATCCAGCCTGCCCCGAAGACTGGGAAGCCTGGATGGACCAGCTCACATTCTACTTTTACGCACAGGACATCACAGATGCCGGGAAGAAGAAGTCCTGGCTCATGGCCTCCTGCGGGGTAAAGACACTGAAGTTACTCAGCAGCCTGCTTTCCCCTCGTACCCCAGTGGAGGCCACGTACGACAACATCATGGCTCTCCTAAGGAACCACTTCTCGCCGAGACCCTCCAAGAACACGCAGCGGGTGAAGTTCTTCCGCCGGCTGCAGCAGAAGGGTGAGTCTGCCTCAAATTACCCGGCGGCCCTCCGCCATCTCCTGGTGGGGTGCGAGTTCGTGGCTGTAGAGGACACGCTATACTCCACGTTCCTGTGTGGGGTCCGCGACCCCAAGCTTCAAAGGAAGCTGATGGCCAACTCCACAGCCACCCTGGACGAGATGCTAACCACAGCTTGTGCCTTTGAGGTCTCTCAGCAGGAGATGCTAGGCACATCCGCAGCCACCCACCAGACTGAGGCCGCTGCAGACTCCGACGTTTCCGAGGATGACGAGACACTCCAGGTACAATGCTGGCCTCCAGGACAGGGGTCCCGCAACTCGGGTGAGAAGGCTTCCCACTCAGTGACGCCACACTCCAAATGTTCCACGTGCGCTAGCTGTGGCGATCAGTATGACCGCCGGACCTGCCATTTCCAGGAAGCAGAGTGCCGGTCATGTGGCAAGAAGAGCCACATCACCCGGGCCTGCCACACCCACTCCAACCGCCGCACCCAAGCTGCACACCAGGAGTTCGCTGAACTCCTCCAGATAGCAGCAACCTGCCACCACCACCGCAAGACACAGCAGGTAATGAACTTGCCCCCCGACACCCCCAACAAAATTAAGGTCTCAGTTTTGATTGAGGGGACCCCCTGCCAGATGGAAGTAGACACCGGGGTCATCCTACTCCATAATCTCAGAGTCCACCCTCCGCAGGCTCTGCCCCATGGGGGGGCCCCGACTTCGGAAAGTCCAGGGCCTAACCCTGTGGGACTTTCAGAAGAACCTGATACTGATAAAGGGGTTGGGCAAGTTCTGGGTCCAATTTAAGAACTTTATGGGATGCTTGGGTCTCCTGGTGGTGGTGGGCAACCTCACAAGCCTGCTGGGACTCTCCTGGTTCCGGCCCCTAGGGCTGGGCGTTACCGGGGTACACAGCCTGTGGCCCACAGATTTCACCGACATCTGTGAGGAATTCCTAGCAGTTTTCGATGGGGCACTGGGCTCATATATGGGGCCACCCATCACCCTGGCCCTTGACCCCACGGTCCAGCCCGTGCACATACCAGTCTGCCATCCACCACTCGCACTGCGGCCCAAGATCGAGCGGGAGCTTGATAAGTTGGTTGCCCAGGGAGTACTAGAACCAGTGTCCCACGCCCGATGGGAGACCCCGATTGTGACACCAATGAAGGCAAACAGGGACATCTGCATCTGCGCGGACTATAAGTGCACCATCAATATGGCACTTCAGGCCCACACCTACCCAGTCCCGGTCATCAGCCACGTGTTGGCCTCTCTGGCTGGGGTGGGAGTGTTTGGGAAACTAGACCTGGCCCAGGCCTACCAGCAGCTGCCAGTTGACGATGCCACAGCAGAAGCACAGACCATTGTGACACACAAGGGGGCGTTTAAGGTAAAGCGCCTCCAGTTTGGGGTCAGTGTAGCCCCTGGTATCTTTCAAGAGTTAATGGACCGTTTGTTAAAAGGTCTTCCAGGGGTGCAGCCCTTTTTTGACGACATCCTGATCGCGGCTCCGGATGTCAAGACCTTCTCGGCCTGCCTACGCTCTGTCCTCCAGCGATTCCAGGATGCCTGTCAGTGCCTGACGTGACAGTTTTTGCATCCCTGCACTTGTTCTCAGAGGCTGTATGGAATACACAAAGTATACTTCCCCTTTCCTCTCAATTGCTTTCTCCTCTGTGTTGCATATCTAAAGGCTTAATGTGTCCCCTTTGCATATGAGAGTATTCGTTGCTAATCCCCTTGTGTCTACAGGTTCCCGACCGGGTGTTAGCATCCCTTCCTCCACCCGCCCCGAAGGAATGTGGAGTGTCTCTCTCTCCCCCCCCATTCCCCCTCCTTACGCTAAGCTTACATAAACATAGTTAACACTGTGGAATGTCTTATCTGAAATGACTGTGCTGGAGGAAGGGAGGAGGGGAGTCTATGTGAAGTGTGAATGTTTTGTTAAGCAGGTTTTGGGAACCTGGGGAGTGTAGTCTCAATACATAAATTGTTTTGGAGGAAAGTTTGGAGGTTCCTGAGAACTAATTTTCCCCGCGCTTTTGGTGAGAACTGCTAGCGCGGGAAGAAGGCAGGACATTGATTGGAGGGTCAATCTTTAGCTCATGTATCGGTTTAGTATATCAGTGAATGTAACCCATAGTATTTCATTACTAACAAAAGAAGTGTTTGTTTCCAGTGATCTTTCTACAAGTAAAGGACTTTTTACTTAAAGACCTGTTGTGGACTATTTTCATTGGGACTTTCTCACAGACTGTTAGTAATCTCCAAGCAGGAGATTGGAGATTGGTCCATCCCCATCATGGAAGATAATGGAACTGAAATCCCTGTTACAGAAGGCGAGGAACAAGGCCCTTCGGAAGAGGTGCCAACCCAGCTACCCAGCACCAGCGGAGTGAACCTCTGACCTCGAGAGTCGGGAGGAACCCAATCCTGGGCTCTGTTTGGCACGGGAGCTGGAGAATCCTGGTCCCCATGATGGGAGTGTGGGCCCCACTCTTCGATCCTCCAGGCAGGTGAGAGAGGATCTTTGGAGCCCACACAGACTGGTGAATTGTGGAAGCAGATGGATCGTCAGTTCGACACAATCCAGGGACTCCTGCAACACAAGATGACAGCAATGATGACAGATCTCCCGAATGTGGTGGGGCAAGTTATTCGCGAACAACTGGGAGCTATGGGGGGGGGGGGAGCTGGAATTCCGGCACAACCAGTGCAGGCTCTGGTGCAACCGCCGCCACCCCCTTTGCCAGCTCCAGTCCAGCAGCCAGCTGTGCCTGCCCCCCGACCTGCCCCAGTCGACCGCCGGCCAGTGCCTACAGAGTTGCTGGGAGCTACTTTTGACGGTGATCCTGCAAAACTGCAGTTTTTTATCATTGAAGCTGGAAGGTGTATGCAGAATTGGGGCCACCTATTTCGGGATGAGGGAGATTGAGTCGGCTACTTGGGATCGTGGCTACGAGAGGAGGCAGCTGACTGGTATGTGTTTTCACAACCCCCCTGGGCCCGAGCTGGACAGCGTTGATGACTTCATGTGGGCACTCTGACAACAATATGAAGACTGGATGAGTGAGGAGAAAGCTATGAACCAGGTACGCAACCTTGTGCAAGGGAAGGCATCAGTGAAGGAGTATATGGTGGCTTTTAAAAGGTTAGAGGCTAAGATCCAAGGATGGCCGGAGATAGTGTTTATAGAACAGTACCGCCGGGGGTTGAATATGGAACTGTACGAGACTGTGTTAAGGAATGTTAACCCCCCCCACTCTAAATGGGTGGATTCAGGCAGCTGAGGACACGGAGGCTCGTTTTGCGCTGATTTGAATGTGGCAACACCCAGCTTACCCTAAGGGCCCGCCAGCTGGCGGATCTACTCCTAAACTTAAAGACAGCCTCCCAAGATCTCCGGATCCACCGTATGAAGATGGGTCTTTGCACGCGCTGTGGGGAAGCGGGGCACTTCGCCTCCTCCTGCCCAGCAGCCTCTCCAAAAGGAGGGGGACCCACCTCAAGCACACCATGTCCTGTGATTAAGCGAGGGGGAGTTCTGACGCAGACGGCTCTGCAAGTGCTGGAGCCAGAGGATCCCACGGCTACTGAGGTGGAAGCTGCAGCCCAGCCACAGGGAAACGGCCAGGACCTGCTTTAGACGGCGCAAAGCAGCAGGTCCCTCCAGCCAAGGTGCCGCAAATGGTGAGCTCCCCAAGGCCCCTTCTCTATTTACTAATGACTATTGTCAACCCCACCCAGGGGGCCCAGATGCGAGTACGAGCCTTAACTGACTCTGGGTGTGCACGAGATCTCATCAGCCCCATAGTAGTAGATGGGTTGGGGTTAGGAGTTCACACCTTAGAGGAGCCATTGCATTTCACGCAGATGGATGGCTCTGAGATGAAAGACCTGTGCACTTTCGAGACTGATGCAGTGATTATGGGAACTGGGGAACATTGGGAGCAAAGACATTTTATTGTGACCCCCAATGCGCAATTTCCCCTGGTGTTGGGAAGTCCCTGGCTGCAAGAGCACAATCCACATATTCATTGGAGTGCAGGGAAAATTACATGGGTGTCGCCGGGATGTCAATCCCACTGTTGGATTACAAAGTGGGGCCCCAAGCCTGGGGTCAAGAGGGCATGCCTGGCTAAGGAGGAGGTGTCGTCTATTCCAGTTGTTTACTGAGATTTGTTGGATGTATTTGAGGAGAAGAAAGCCAATGAGCTGCCCCCCCATCGGAATACTGACTGTGCTATTGAATTACTGCCAGGACAGAAACTCCCTAAAGGGAAATTATATGCTATGTCCCCCCAAGAGAAAATTGAGCTCCGTAAATTCATAGACAAGAATCTGGAAAGGGGATTTATTAGACCAGCCACTTCTCCTTTTGCTGTCCCTGTACTGTTCCAGAAAAAGAAAGATGGGGGGCTGAGACTGTGCACAGACTACAGGGGTCTGAATGCTGTTTCCACTTCTAACACTTACCCCCTCCCCCTTATCAAAGACTTGTTAACTGAAGCCAGCAAGGGGAAAATCTTCTCTAAGTTGGATCTTTGGGATGCATACTTTAGAGTGCGCATAAGGGAGGGGGACGAATACAAGACTGCGTTTAATACCTCTCTGGGGCAATTTGAGTATCTTGTTATGCCCTTGGCCTCCAGGGGGCTCCTGGGGTCTTTATGAACTTAATCAACAAAGTGTTACACAAGTATTTATTCAAGGGGGTCCTTTGTTATCTTGATGATATCTTGCTGTATTCAAATGATTTAGAATCCCACACCCAATTGGTGAGGGAAGTACTCACTACCCTGAGGGACAATAAGCTGTTTGCTAAGCTTTCCAAATGTGAGTTCCACAAGACTGAAATTGATTTCTTGGAATATCGAATCTCCCCCCGTGGACTGGAAATGGACCCCACGAAAATCAAGGCAGTTGTGGGGTGGGAGGTGCCCAGAACCCACAAACAGCTTCAGAGTTTCCTTGGATTTGCCAATTTTTACCATCATTTCCTCAAAGACTTTGCCCACTATACATTACCCCTCACTGATTTACTCAAAACCAAGGGGAAGGGTGCAGAAGCCGCTAAGCTGGGGGCCAAATTAGTGTGGACTCCTGAATGTCAACGAGCCTTTGATACTTTGAAACATTTGTTTACTTCTGAACCCACTTTAGCCCACCCTGATGAAACAAAGAATTTTTTTGTACAAGTAGATGCATCAGACATGGCTGGGGGGGGCTATCCTGCAGGAGGGGTTGGATGGAAAACTGCACCCTTTGGCTTATGTCTCTAAGGAGTTTGGGGAAACAGAGAGAAATTGGGCGGTGTGGGACAAGGAAGCTGCTGCCATTCGCCTTGCCCTTACCACCTGGAGACACTGGTTGGAAGGGGCGAGATTGCCGTTTGAGATCTGGACTGATCATAAGAACTTGGAAGCTTTGCGCACCCAACGCTCTCTCAATGCAAAACAGCTGCGGTGGGCTGATTTTTTCCCCCAAGTTTAACTTCACTCTCCATCATTTTCCTGGTAAATCTAGTTCCCTAGCGGATGCTTTATCACGCCTTCCACAGAACGATTCTCAGAGATCTGTGGTGGTGGAAACAATGTTTACTCCAGAACAATTAGGGGGGGGGCCAGTGCAACCTAGAAGCCAAACAGCTGCTTCCCCCACACCAACTGGGCCAGCCTGTGAATGGATTACAAAATTCATCCAATCATATACTGCACTTGAACACCAAGAATTCCAAGTTATCCCTTCCCTCAAACAGAGTCCCGAGGGATGTTGGTTTAAAGACACTAAACTGGTGGTCCCCATGGCTCTCCATAGGAAATTATGGAGGCAGGCCATGGGTCCAAACTTTTGGGGCATTTTGGATTTTTGAAAACTTTGAACTTGTTACAACGTCAGTTTTGGTGGCCTCGAATGCGTGGTGATGTTTCTACATATGTCTCCTCTTGTCAGACATGTCTTATGAGTAAACCAAGGGGGGCAAGCCCCCAGGACTACTCCAACCCTTAGAGACCCCGAGTAGACCCTGGGAGGTTATATCCATGGACTTTATCACTGAGTTGTTACCATCTAAAGGGAAAACTGTTATTTGGGTGGTGGTGGATACTTTTTCTAAACAAGCTCATTTTGTGCCTTTTAAAACCTTGCCAAATGCTCGAACTTTGGCTACAGCATTTATAAACCATGTACCGAGACTCCATTGTTTACCAAAAAAGGTAGTGACAGATCAGGGCCCTCAATTTGTTGCCACCTTTTGGAGAGAGCTCCTACAGATTCTGGGAACTGAGTCGGCACTGTCCAGTGCTTATCACCCAGAAACAGATGGCCAAACTGAAAGAATTAATCAAATATTGGAACAATATTTGCGTTGCTATACTATTTACCAACAGGACAATTGGGTTGACCTATTGCCTTTTGCAGAATACAGTTACAATAATTCCGTGCATTCGTCTACTGGGGTGTCCCCCTTCATGGCGGTGGGGGATATGAAGGGGTTCCCTTACTGGACCTTTTGCCGCCTGCAGAAGGTTCCACTGAATTTGCTAAGTGGTGGAATAAACTCAAAGACTCTTGGCCATTAATTGCAAAGACTTTAGATGAGGCCAAAGCGCAATATAAACTCTATGCTGATCGCAAACGGGACTCGGGGTGGGAGCTTGCTCCTGGGGATTCTGTATATGTCTCCACAAAAAATATCAAAGGTTTACAACCCAGTAGAAAATTGGGTTGGAAATATGTCAGTCCATTCCCTGTTGTGCGTTGTATTAACAAGGTGATATTTGAACTTAAATTGCCAAAATCATTGAAATCCATACACCCTGTGTTTTATTACAGTTTGCTCAAAAAGGATCTTGGTCCGAACAATTGGAGACCATCTTCATCCACTCCTCCTCCTCTGATGAAGGATAATCAACCACACTATGAAATCGATCAAATACTGGACTCTAAAATTAGACGTGGTCGTCTGTATTACTTAATAAAGTGGTTGCATTTTGGTCCTAAAGAAAATGAGTGGATAGCAGAATATGATGTACATGCTCCAGTTAAAATCTGAGCATTCCACAAATTGTATCCATTAAAACCTAAGAGTTCAGGAGATAAGCTTTAAGGGGGCAGAATGTCAGTGCCTGACATGACAGTTTTTGCAATCCCTGCACTTGTTCTCAGAGGCTGTATGGAATACACAAAGTATACTTCCCCTTTCCTCTCAATTGCTTTCTCCTCTATGTTGCATATCTAAAAGCTTGATGTGTCCCCTTTGCATATGAGAGTATTCGTTGCTAATCCCCTTGTGTCTACAGGTTCCCGACCGGGTGTTAGCATCCCTTCCTCCACCCGCCCCGAAGGAATGTGGAGCATCTCTCTCTCCCCACCCGCTCCCCCTCCTTACGCTAAGCTTACATAAACATAGCACTGTGGAATGTCTTATCTGAAATGACTGTGCTGGAGGAAGGGAGGAGGGGAGTCTATGTGAACTGTGAATGTTTTGTTAAGCAGGTTTTGGGAACCTGGGGAGTGTAGTCTCAATACATAAATTGTTTTGGAGGAAAGTTTGGAGGTTCCTGAGAACTAATTTTCCCCGCACTTTTGGTGAGAACTGCTAGCGCGGGAAGAAGGCAGGACATTGATTGGAGGGTCAATCTTTACCTCATGTATCGGTTTAGTATATCAGTGAATGTAACTCATAGTATTTCATTACTAACAGAAGAAGTGTTTGTTTCCAGTGATCTTTCTACAAGTAAAGGACTTTTTACTTAAAGACCTGTTGTGGACTATTTTCATTGGGACTTTCTCACAATGCCGGCCTGAAGGTGAAACGCGAGAAGTGCCTCCTTGGGGTGCCTGCAGTGGATTTCCTTGGCTTCACGGAATTCACCCCACGGAATTCACCCCACTAAGGACAAGGTGAAGGCCATCTCCGATGCCCCAGCCCCCAAGTCCAAGGCTGAGCTGCAGTCTTTTCTGGGACTCATCAACTTCTACCATGCCTTCCTTCCCCACAAGGCGGTGGTAGCTGAGCCCTTACACAGGCTCCTGGACAAAAGCGCCACCTGGACTTGGGGTCCCCGCCAGGCGGCAGCCTTCCAGGGCGTCAAGGACCTCCTAATGTCCAATGCGGTCCTCGCCCACTTCAACGAGGCCCTGCCTGTCGTATTGGCCTGTGACGCATCTCCTTATGGGTGGGGGCAGTTTTGGGTCACAAACTGCCAGATGGCCAGGAGGTCCCGGTCGCGTATTACTCTCGGACCCTAGCCCCGTCTGAAAGGAACTATGCTCAGATAGACAAGGAGGCGCTTGCGATCGTGGCCGGGGTCAAAAAGTTCCATACTTACTTGTACAGGCGCAAGTTCACGGTTGCCACGGACCACAAACCTCTTCTGGGCCTCCTCGCCCCGGATTGCCACACACCACAAATGTTGTTCCCGCGAGTTCTTCAATGGTCGATGTTCCTCACGGGGTATGACTATGACTTGGTGCATTGCCCGGGGAAGGCCATGCAGATGCACTCAGCCGCCTTCCGCTGCCCTCCTGCAACCCTGACCCAGCTCCAGCTTACCATGTCGCTTTGCTCGAGGACCTGCTGGACCGGCCGCTTCAGGTAGGGGATGTGGCCCAGCGCACAGCCCGAGACCGTCAACTCTCCCAGGTCTCCGACTGGGTGGGAAGGGGGTGGCCCAAGAATCCGGACCCTGAGTTTGCGGCCTTCTCAATCCGGCATGGAGAACTCTCCACCCACAAGGGGTGCCTACTCTGGGGCTCGAGGGTAGTGATTCCAGAACCCCTCCGCCCACGAGTGCTGACCATTCTGCATGAGCACCACCCTGGGGCAGTAGAATGAAGGCCCTGGAGCTACGTCTGATGGCTAGGTCTTGACAAGGAGATAGAGGAGTGGGTCTGCTGCTGCGAAAAGTGCCAAGAGACCCGTCCAGACCCGCCACATACTCCCGTCTGCCCCTGGGAGTCCACCCAACGCCCCTGGTCCCGGCTCCACATGGACTTTGCGGGCCCAGTACAGGGGCAGCTTTTCTTTATTCTAGTCGACAGCTACAGCAAGTGGCTGGAAGTCATTCCTGTGCGTGCGACCTCCTCTGAAGCTGCCATTCGAGCAATGTGGCGCATCTTTGCCACCCACGGCCTGCCGGACACCATTATCTCGGACAAAGGCACGGCTTTCACCTCCGTGGAATTCCAGCACTTTGTGGAGCTCCATGGCATCCAGCACGTGAGATCCGCCCCTTTTCACCCGACCACGAACAGCCAAGTAGAACGAATGGTCTGCACCACTAAGGAGGCACTGAGGCGCATGGACCAGGGGGATCTGGGGTTTTAAGTTAACGGCTTTCCTATTCGGCCAGCGCACCACCCCTCACTCGGCTACCGGTCACAGTCTCGCAGAGCTGCTCATGGGTCGCCAGCTGACAACTCAGCTCAACCGGCTCCACCCCGATCGGGCACCGGCCGCCTCCACACACACAACAATGAAGCTACTTTTTCAGATGTTTTCTCTTGCATGGCAGTTAGCACCAAACAACTTTAATACAGACTTTAGACACACATATATTTGCAAGCTATTCCCAACAAGACACAACGAACACTCAGGCTTCAGACTTACTTTTCTTCAACAGAAGATGCCATGAGAAAATGAAGGTAGGTGGGGGGGAGAGGCTGTTGCAGGTAGGGGGGGAGAGAGAGAGAAAGGGGGAAGAGAGAGAGACAGAGAGAGAGTAAGGGGGGAGGGGAAGGAAGGTAGCTGGGTGGGGGAGCGCTTTTGCCGCTTTTCCTGGGCTCTCCTGCTACCCCCAGTGGCTGTCATTCCACTTTGGGGCCTATCATTCCATTCCCAGAATACTCCTGCTGCCCCCATGGGCTGTCATTCCACTCCGGGGCCTGTCATTCCATTCCCAGAATACTCCTGCTGCTCCTGTCATTCCACTCTCATGGTCTCTTGTTCTAATCACAGAAAAGTCCTGCTACCCCCAGTGGCTGTCATTCCACTCTCGTGGTCTCTCATTCTAGTCACAGAACTCTCCTGCTACCCCCAGTGGCTGTCATTCCACTCTGGGGCCTGTCATTCCATTCCCAGAATACTCCTGCTACCCCCAGTGGCTGTCATTCCACTCCATTGTCTCTCATTCCAGTCCCAGAACTCTCCTGCTACCCCACAGGACCTATCATTCCACTCTGGGGCTACCCCCTGGGGCTATCATTCCAAGCTGGGGCCTGTCATTCCAGTCCCAGAGTAGTCTATATGGGCCCAGAGACCCTAATGGAAAATCCATTCCACATTTTCTTTGCAACTCTACTTGTATTGTAATATATTTCAGTGGAGCCCATGCAAATCAATTGGCATTCCTGGCCCCCATTATTTCCAATGGGCCTTCAAGTGTTTCCCATTGTTTCCAATGGGCAATCCTGTCCTTTTAGTACATCTCTTTCTGGCATGAGCAGTCAGAAACAGGAAAAAATGATTTCTTTCTTTTTAAAAATAAAAGCTAAGAAGTAACAAAGAACGGAAAAGCTGGAGAAATTCAAAAAGGACTGGGGGTGGGGGGAGGAGAGCTGGGTTGGAATCAAACTTTGCTCTTGGAGCAGGAGGGCGAAATGGAAGCCACATTTTTGCTTCAACTTTTTGGGCACTGAAAATAGTAAGAAGTCTGATTAAAGATATATATTGTTTTTAATCCACAGTTTTTTCTACTCCTCTCTCTTTCTCTCTCTGTCCATACACACACACACACACACTCCTCCTTTGTTTCTACTTTGGTGTTCAAAATAAAAAGGAGGGGGGGGCGGCCACCAGAGGAGGGATCTCACCCTGTTCCCCAAGGATTTCTACATTTACTACACAAAAGCTTACCAGAAGATGCAGAAGTTGGGCAACCTGGAGAAGCAAAACTTTTAGACAGAGGACTCTGAAACCCCGCCCCCCCCCCACTCTAGGAAAGCTAGGGCGTGCTCTGCTCAGACTTCTGGGTGAACGGAGCAGGGCTTTTGGTGAGGGAGGGGTGGGAAGGGGAGGGGCTCAGATGCCAGCCGGCGACCCCAGTGAAATGCTTGTTCGACCCCAAAAGGGGTCCCGACCCCAAGGTTGAGAACCGCTGCTTTAAATAATTCAACTTTTGAAGACTTCCTTCTTACTAGGGGCACAAGACAAGGGTGCCCACTGTCACCCCTGCTCTTCGCCTTAAGTATTGAACCCCTAGCCACAAGAATCGGGCAAACGGATTTAATCACAGGCATACAGATTAACCAACTTAAATATAATATTAATTTATTTGCCGATGATTTTGTTTTGTATGTTTCTAACCCCTAAACCTCTGTACTATTGATAGAATCTATTTTATTAGAATATGCCTTCACGTCAACCAGACTAAATTTATCCAATAAATTTATCAAAACAAAGTGAAGATTTTTAAAAAACTAATTGTCCCTACCAATGGGTAACCAACTATTGGTCATATTTAGGAATTCGGATCCCACTCAACATGAATGATCTTTATAAAACAAATTATACAGAAACTATAGATAAGACAAAGCATCTTCTAGAACAATGGCATTCTGAACAACTAACTTGGATGGAAAGGATCACTACCATAAAAACCTTTTTATTTCCAAAGCTTTTGTATTTATTTAGAGTATTACCATTATCTATTTCCACATTTCAAATAAAAGCTTGGCAAAGGGGATGGAACTCCTTTATATGGAGTTACCACAAACCTAGGATTAATCTGACAACTTTAACAAGACCAACTAAATTAGGTGGCACAGCCCTTCCTGATATAAAAAAATATGAGGCCTCCAGCCCCTCTCTGCAACCCCTTGTCTGCAACAGAAAAAGGCGCCCACTCCCAAGCCACTCGTGCTTCAACTTGTGGATGCCAAATTCCTGGAGAACTCGGAAGCGGAGGCTGAGGTCCAGCTGCAGGGAAACAACCAGGTCCTGCTCTGAACGGCACTACGCACCAGGTCCCCCCCACCATGGCGCCTCAAATGGTGAGCTCTCCGGGGGCCCTTCTTTACCTACTGGTGACTGTAGTAAACCCCTAGCAAGGCACCCAAATGCGGGTGCGAGCCCTTATTGACTCAGGTATTGCCAGAGACCTGATCAGCCTGATAGTGGTGGATGGGTTGGGGCTGGGAGTGCGAACTTTGGAAGAGCCACTGCATTTTATGCAGATGGATGGCTCCGAAATGAAAGAACCCTGTGCCTTTGAGACTGACCATGTTATAATGGGCACAGGAGAACACTGGGAGAAAAGAACTTTTATTGTCACTGTCAGAATCTGCTGATTCAGACAAGGATTTCTGGGGCTTTCTGCTATGCTTTCTTGCTGCTATGCTTTCTATTGCTATATGCTGTGTATTGTAACCTGTGTCTGCACCCATTATGTATTCATGCCTATTGCTTCTAGTTGCCCCTATGCCCACCTTGTAACCATATCTTTGGCCAGTATGAATGTATGCTATGTGACCCCAGGTTTATGACTCTGACCAGGCCTGGTCTGTGTAACTGTTTGCCCGGGAGAGTGACAACTTCAAAGCATGGGAACAATGGGCCTCTCACACTCCTGCCTCCGCATTCCGTTTATCCCGGCTGGGAAGACAAGGGGAGGACAGAGACCATTTCTTATCAACGTGCGAAAGCCTTGAGGAAAGCATTTGTTATGTGAATATGGTTACATCTGAGGGATCTGGTTTGGGAAGGGAAATTTACAGCTTAACACCTAGCTTTCTTTCCTGTGGGAAGCAAACGGCCAGAGACCCCTTTTGCCCGCCGTTTTTCCCCTTTGGTGATTGGTTACCTATGGGCAATTCAAATTATTCTGAAGGGTATAATAGACCTGCTTCTATCATATGCATTATCTCTGACAATAATCCGAGAACCTGTATCAATGTAGAGATTGGAAATAAAGAACTGTGTTTCATCAACAAAGATCTGATCCTTGACTACTTTGAGCAGAAGTCTCACAGATTGTCAGAGATCTGTGACTGGGACTTGGCCGTTCCTGACCATGTCGGACGACAGTACTCTTCCCATCCCTACTACCGAGGACCAACCGGTGACCCCGGGGGACCAGGGTGCCAGTGGTGGAGGAGGCGGTGGGGAGCCCAAAGTGCCAGTGACTACGATTCAAGGGGCTCACTACACCCCGCGCCCACCTCCTCATCAGAGCGTGACCCCGAGGTACTCATAGAGCAACTTTGGTCGTGGGACCGTAGACTCCTGGGTGCACGATCGGAAGGGGGCACGGGTGTCGATCCAGGCCGATCACACCGACTGCGGGAAGCCGAGTTTCCTGGGAGACGAGCACGAGACGACCTACGGAGGAGAGTGGCATCCCCCGCCCCTGGAAGAGGAGAGAGTCGGACCGTACGGGCCCGATCCCTACGGGGAAGACCAAACCCAAGCCCTGGACCGTATGATGGGAGATTTACGGTTCCAACTCACCACCGAATTGCGCAAGCTAGCCCTCGACCTGCAGTACCAGTTTCAAGACGCCCTAATGGCTATGCAAGCAGCTCGCCCAGCCCCGGCCGGGGTAGGACCCCCAGGAGGGGGAGTCCCGCAACCGGTGGTTCCTCCTGGAGGAGTCCCGCTGCAAGTGCCGCCGCAAGTGCCGCCGCAGGTCCCGCAGCCCGTTCCCCATCAGGTGCCCGCACCCGTACCTGCGCCGGCCCCCGCGCTGGCAGGGCTGATGGTTCACCCGGCCCCCGCCGATCCGTTGACGGCTACTTTCAATGGGGACCCCGAGAAGCTGCGGTTCTTCCTCCTAGAGATCGAGCGGTTCCTAGACACCTGGGGGCACCTCTACCCCACCGAGAGGGACTGGATTGGCTACATCGGGTCCAAGCTGAGGGACACCGCCAGCGACTGGTACGTGAGCCTGCACAACGCCCCCGGTCCTGAGTTGCGCTCAGTGAACAACTTCATGTGGGCCCTCCGACACCACTACGAGGACCCCCTGGGAGAAGAAAAGGCCCGGAACCAACTGCGGAGGCTGACCCAAGGGCGGTCCTCGGTGAGGGACTACACCGACAAATTCCGGCGCATCGCGGCCAAGATTCGCAGCTGGACCCAAGACCTGTTCATAGAAAAGTACCCGGAGGGCCTGAGCCACGAGGTGTACAAGACGGTGCTGCGAGGGGGAAGACCGGGCTCGCTGGTCGCCTGGATGAGAGCGGCCGCGGACGTAGAAGAATGCTTCACCCTCATCAAGATGGGAACTTCAGCGATGGCCCAAGTCAAAGCGGCTCAGAAGGTGAAACCCAAGCCGAATCTGCAAGAGATCCGGGATGCCCGTTTCAAGCAGGGGCTCTGCATGAGATGTGGGGAGAGTGGCCACTTCGCCTCGGCGTGCCCCGGGGGGGGGAAGTCCCAAAAACCTCCACCCCGGTAGCTGGGAGCACCCCTAGTAAAGGGAAGACCTTGTTCAAGCCCCGGGCACTACAGCTGGAAGAGGCCGCGAGCAAGCAAGGAGAGCTGGAGCTGACGGAAACACAGATGTCGGGAAACTCCAACGGCCTGCAGTGAGCGGCGCAGAACTGCAGGTCCCCATCCACGACGTGCCATCTCCGGTGAGCATCCCTGGCCCCTTACTGTATATGGTAGTGACTGTGATAGCCCCCGGGACCGGGACCCATGTCCGTGTCCGAGCTTTAATTGACTCAGGGTGTGCCCGGGACTTGATTAGCCCTCTAGTAGTGGAGGGACTAGGACCTAAGGTCGCCCCGTTGGGGGAGCCACTCACTTTCACGCAAATGGACGGATCAGAAATGAAAGAGGTGTGTGTGGCAGAGACCGAGAGACTGATTGTGGGGACGGGGGAGCACTGGGAGAGGAGAGCTTTCGTCATCACCCCTAACACCCAGTTCCCTATGGTGTTGGGGAGTCCCTGGTTAAGCTCCCATGACCCCTATATCAAATGGAGTGAAGGGAAGATCTCCTGGGTGGATGAAAAGTGCCAAGACCACAAGTGGGATGTGGGGTGGGGAGCAGGACCCCCGGCACCTCTCTGAGCGGCGGCGCTCACCCTGGTGCCCTCAGCAGTCCCCCGGGAATATCGAGACTTAATGGGAGTGTTCAGTGAAAACGAAGCCGATGAACTACCCCCCCACAGACTGTCGGATTATGCCATAGAGCTGATCCCGGGAGAGAAACTACCGAAGGGAAAACTTTATTCCATGAGCCCTCCGGAGCGGGAGGAGCTAAGGAAATTCCTAGACAAGAATTTGGAGCGCGGCTTCATCCGCCCTGCTAAGTCCCCCTTCGCAGCCCCTGTTCTGTTCCGGAAAAAGAAAGACGGGGGGCTACGTCTATGCACGGACTACAGAGGATTAAATGCAGTGTCCGCTTCCAATGCCTACCCCCTTCCCCTTATTAAAGACTTATTAACGGAGGCGGCCAAGGGGAAAGTGTTTACTAAGTTGGATCTCCGAGACGCATATTTCCGGGTGCGCATCAGGGAGGGGGACGAGTTCAAGACTGCATTTAACACACCATTGGGACAGTTCGAGTACCTGGTGATGCCGTTCGGCTTAAGTGGCGTGCCCGGGGTCTTTATGAGCTTAATAAATGAAGTGTTGCACAAGCATTTATTCAAGGGGGTGTTATGTTACTTAGATGATATCTTGATCTACTCTGCTGATAAGAAAGAACATGTGCAGTTGGTCCGGGAAGTGCTTTCAACCCTGCTAAAAAATCAGTTGTATGCAAAGTTGTCGAAATGCAAATTCCATCGGGATTCAGTGGACTTCCTAGGGTATCGCATTTCTCAGAAAGGGCTAGAGATGGACCCTGCCAAGGTAGAGGCTGTGGTGCAGTGGGAAGCCCCCCGAACGAGAAAACAGCTTCAGAGTCTCTTGGGATTTTGTAACTTCTACCGCACCTTCATAAAAGACTTTGCCACAGTCACCCTCCTGCTAACTGAACTCCTAAAAACCAAGGGGAGGGGCCCGGAAGCGGGGAAGCCCGGGGAGAGAATAGCCTGGACCAGAAAATGCCAAAGGGCGTTCGAGACTCTTAAAACCCTTTTTACCACGGAGCCCATCCTGACTCATCCTGATGAGACCAAGGAATTTGTAGTTCATGTAGACGCATCGGATGTGGCCATGGGGGGGGGCCATCCTACAGAAGGGGCCAGATTGGAAGCTGCACCCCCTTGCCTACATCTCCAAAAAGTTTAACGAGACAGAGAGAAATTGGTCAGTGTGGGACAAAGAAGCAGCAGCCATCCGACTGGCCCTCACCACTTGGTGGCATTGGCTGGAAGGAGCGCAGACCCCTTTTGAAATTTGGATGGATCACAAAAATCTGGAGGCATTGCGCACCCAGAGATCCCTAAATGCAAAGCAGCTCCGATGGGCTGATTTTTTCTCAAAATTCAACTTTGTGCTTAAACACTTCCCCGGGAAGGCCAATTCGCTAGCCGACGCACTATCCCGATTGCCCCAACACGAGAGCCTAAAGGAAGAGGTGTTCGACTCCATGTTCTCCCCGCAGCAGCTGGGAGGGGCGGTGATCACCAGGAGTCAGAGTAAGCAGACTGCGGTAGAGCCGTGGGGCAGCGATTGGGGGGGGATTACTCCCCGGAAGAAGTCGAAGAGTTGAGAAACTTAGAAGACTGTTCCCTCCGAGAAAACAAATGCTGGTACCATGGGGACAAGATAGTGGTACCCCGAAACAGAAGAAAGGACATATTGCTGACTTGTCATTCCTCAAAATTGGCGGGGCATTTTGGGTTTTTAAAGACGCTTAATTTGGTTCAGAGACAGTTCTGGTGGCCGCGCATGCGCAAGGATGTCTCGGACTTTGTAACTGCCTGCCAGACCTGTTTGATGTGCAAGAGGAGGGGAGGGAAGGTTCCGGGACTGTTGCACCCACTGCCCACCCCCTCTCGCCCATGGGAAGCGATAGCCATGGACTTCATCACCAACCTGCCACCCTCAAAAGGAAAAACTGTAATTTGGGTGGTGGTAGACATGTTTTCAAAGCAAGCCCACTTTACCCCCTTCAAACAGCTACCTACGGCAAAGGGAATGGCCAAGGCTTTCTTCAACCACGTGATAAAGCTGCATGCTTTTCCCAAACGCGTGGTATCCGATAGGGGCAGTCAGTTCGTTGCCAACTTCTGGAGGGAGCTTTTGACACTAATGGACATTGAACCAGCCCTAAGCTCAGGGTACCATCCAGAGACCGATGGACAGTCCGAACAAACTAATCAAATCCTGGAACAGTTCTTAAGGTGTTACACTAACTACCATCAGGATAATTGGGTGGACTTACTGCCATTTGCAGAGTACAGTTACAACAATGCTATTCATTCGTCCACGGGCGTATCCTCCTTCATGGCGGTGGGCGGCTTTGAGGGAAAACCGCTGCCTACCATAGAAAACGCGCCAACCACTTCCCCCACAGACTTTAAGCGATGGTGGGCAGCGTTGCAAGACTCATGGCCACTAATAGCTAAAACACTGGACAAGGCAAAAGAGGACTACAAGAAGTATGCAGACCGTGGCAGAGCAGAGGGCTGGGATCTACAGCCAGGGGACTCAGTCTACTTGTCTACAAAAATATACATGGATTACAGCCCAGTAGGAAATTAGGGTGGAAATATGTTGGCCCTTACAAAGTGTTGCGTAAAATCTCTGATGTGTCTTTTGAATTGGAATTGCCCACATCACTGAGTTCTGTGCACCCTGTTTTTCATTTCAGCTTGCTGAAGAAGAATCCTGGGCCGAATGCTTGGCATCCAGTTCCTCCGACTCCTCCTCCACTGATGAAGGGGGAGGCACCCCATTTTGAAATTTCTGAAATCCTGGATTCTAAAATGTGTAGGGGCCACTTATTATACTTAGTTAGATGGGTAGACTTTGGCCCGGAACAAAATGAATGGGTTCGTTCTGAAAATGTGCATGCCCCTAAGTTAGTAAAAGCTTTCCATAAAAGGTTCCCAGACAAACCCGGGTAGATGTATTTTCGGGGTGGCAGTGTGTCAGAATCTGCTGATTCAGACAAGGATTTCTGGGGCTTTCTGCTATGCTTTCTTGCTGCTATGCTTTCTATTGCTATATGCTGTGTATTGTAACCTGTGTCTGCACCCATTATGTATTCATGCCTATTGCTTCTAGTTGCCCCTATGCCCACCTTGTAACCATATCTTTGGCCAGTATGAATGTATGCTATGTGACCCCAGGTTTATGACTCTGACCAGGCCTGGTCTGTGTAACTGTTTGCCCGGGAGAGTGACAACTTCAAAGCATGGGAACAATGGGCCTCTCACACTCCTGCCTCCGCATTCCGTTCATCCTGGCTGGGAAGACAAGGGGAGGACAGAGACCATTTCTTATCAACGTGCGAAAGCCTTGAGGAAAGCATTTGTTATGTGAATATGGTTACATCTGAGGGGTCTGGTTTGGGAAGGGAAATTTACAGCTTAACACCTAGCTTTCTTTCCTGTGGGAAGCAAACGGCCAGAGACCCCTTTTGCCCGCCGTTTTTCCCCTTTGGTGATTGGTTACCTATGGGCAATTCAAATTGTTCTGAAGGGTATAATAGACCTGCTTCTATCATATGCATTATCTCTGACAATAATCCGAGAACCTGTATCAATGTAGAGATCGGAAATAAAGAACTGTGTTTCATCAACAAAGATCTGATCCTTGACTACTTTGAGCAGAAGTCTCACTGTCACCCCCCATGCACAATTCCCTACGGTCTTGGGCAGTCCGTCGTTGCAAGTGCACAACCCGTACATCCACTGGAGTGAGGGACGGATTACCTGGGTCTCCCCTTTCTGTAAAAACCATCACTGGGATGTGGAGTGGGGAAATCTGCCAGGCCACCTGAGCACCTGTCTGGCGAGAGAGGAACTTTTATCCATCCCGGCTGCATACCAGGATTTATCGGATGTATTCAAGGAGACAAAAGCTGATGAACTGCCCCCCCCCCATCGTAACACTGATTGTGCTATCGAACTTCTGCCCGGCCTTAAATTGCTGAAAGGGAAACTGTATGCCATGTCCCCTCAAGAGAAGGTGGAACTCTGCAAGTTCATAGACAAAAACTTGGAGCGAGGTTTTATCAGACCAGACCTTTGATAAAAGCAAAGTTCTTTTATTCCAATAATGGTTCAGGTTCTCGATGTTTGTTAGAGATACATGACAGCAAGCAACAGGGATTAATATACCTTCAGTCACAGTTGAATACAGGTACCAGACCAATTAGAATGGATACAAAGAAGCGGGAAAAAGTGGCAACCATTTGGTTCTCACAGGAGAGGTGGGAAAGTAATAAAAATTCCCTTCCTGCCCTGTGTGTGAACGATAGGCTAAACATTTGGCTAGAAACAATCCAAGAGTCCCCAAGGTTAAAACAGCAAGATAAAATACTTTGAGCCTCAAAGGCTAGGGGGAGTCGACGGATGCGATAGTCACGGTTGTTTATGTGACGTTCAGGAATGCGACAAGCCACCCTCCCAGGAAGAAGACAGTTACATTTAGCAGAGCAGATAATACTTCAAGGCAAGCAGTAAATAACACATGGCTACAATATAAATCACAGATCACAGAACAAGAAAGACAAGCACTAGAAAGACAAGCACACCATTGTCAGATTCTGACATCCTGCCCCCCCCAAGATCAGCCCCCCCCCCCCGGCTTATCAGGAAAACGCTTATGAAAGGCATGAACTAATTTAGGAGCATGAACATTTTCTGCAAGGACCCATTCGTTAAGCTCAGGGCCAAAATCAACCCATTTCACAAGGTAAAACAATCGACCCCTGCGCAATCTAGAGTCCAGAACTTCGGAAATCTCAAAGTGTTGTTCCCCCTCCTTCATCAGAGGAGGTACTGGGTGCCATGCATTTGGCCCAGGATTCTTCTTCAGCAAGCTGAAATGAAAAACAGGATGCACAGAACTCAATGATTTAGGCAATTCTAATTCAAAAGACACATCTGAGATTTTCCACATATTTCCACCTTAGTTTCCTACTGGGCTGGAGTCCATGAATGTTTTTTGTGGAGAGGTAAATGGAGTCCCCTGGTTGTAGCTCCCAGCCTACCGCCCTCCCACGGTCAGCATATTTCTTATAGTCTGCTTTAGCTTTTTCCAATGTCTTAGCAATCAGTGGCCACGATTCTTGCAGTTTTGACCACCACTGCGTGAAATCAGAACTGGGGTTAGCACCATTATCCATCAGCGAAGGCAACAGTTTTCCCTCAAACCCCCCCACTGCCATGAAAGGGAAAACACCAGTAGAGGAGTGGACAGCATTGTTATAGCTGTATTTGGCAAAAGGCAGCAGTTCCACCCAATTGTCCTGATGGTAGTTAGTGTAGCATTTTAGGAACTGTTCCAAAATCTGATTAACGCATTCGGACTGTCCATCAGTCTCTGTATGATAACCCGAACTAAGGGCAGGCTCAATGTCCATAAACTGGAGAAGCTCCCGCCAGAAGTTGGCAACAAACTGGCTTCCCTGGTCAGATACCACACGCCGGGGAAAAGAGTGTAGTTTGATCACATGGTTAAAGAACGTTTTGGCTAGCCCTTTAGCTGTAGGTAACTGTTTAAATGGGACGAAGTGTGCTTGTTTGGAAAACATGTTGACCACAACCCAGATGACCATCTTCCCCTTGGAGGGGGGAAGATTCGTGATGAAATCCATGGAGACACTTTCCCAGGGTCTAGAAGGGGTGGGTAGTGGGTGTAAAAGTCCAGGCACTTCCCCCCCCCTCCGTTTGCACATAATACACACTTGGCAAGCAGTCACATAATCCAAAACATCCTTACGCATGTGGGGCCACCAAAATTGCCTCTGGACTAGATTTAAGGTTTGGTCTAGTGGTTAAGTGCACAGACTCTAATCTGGGAGAACCGGGTTTGATTCCCCACTCCTCCACTTGCACCTGGCTGGATGACCTTGGGCAAGCCATAGCTCTGGACCAGCTGTTCCCTCAAGGACAGCTTGGGAAAGAGCTCTCTCAGCCCCACCTACCTCACAGGGTGTCTGTTGTGGGGAGGGGAAGGGAAAAGGAGTTTGTAAGTCGCTCTGAGACTCCCTTGGGGAGTGGAGGGTGGGGTATAAATCCAATCTCTCTCTTCTTCTTCTTCTTAAGAAAACCAAAGTGACTGGACAGCTTAGACGCATGGCAAGATGTCAAAACTTCTTTGTGCAAAGAGTGAGGCACTATTAGTTTAGACCCATGATACCAGCAATTGTCTGAGTGTTTATTATTCTAACAGTCCTCAATCCACTCCTTCACCTCCTCCTCAGTGTATTCAGTGGCACATCTCATTGTCCATTGATCGGGGGTGGGGGCCACTTTACTTTGGCTTCTAGTTAACACAGCCCCCCCCCCCCCAGTTGCTGTGGAGAAAACATGGAGTCAAACACCTCTTCCCTCTGGGACTCGTGCTGAGGCAATCGGGACAATGCGTCTGCTAAGGAGTTAGCCTTCCCAGGGAAATGTTTCAGGACAAAGTTAACTTTGGAGAAAAAATGAGCCCAGTGGAGCTGCTTGGCATTTAAGGATCTCTGCGTGCGCAGAGCCTAAGTTTTTGTGATCAGTCCAGATTTCGAATGGCTTCTGTGCTCCCTCGAGCCAATGCCTCCAAGTGGATAAAGCTAGGCGGATAGCCGCGGCTTCTTTATCCCACACCGACCAGTGTCTTTCAGTCTCACTGAATTTCTTAGAGATGTAAGCTAAGGGGTGTAAGACACCATCTGAAACCATCTGCAGGATCGCTCCCCCCATTGCTACATCAGAAGCGTCCACATGAATCACAAATTCTTTGGTCTCGTCAGGGTGGGCCAGGATGGGTTCCGAAGTGAACAAGCGTTTTAATTCCTCAAAAGCTTTTTGACACTCAACAGTCCAACACAGTCTCTCCCCTGGTTTGCCCGCATCCAGACCTCTCCCTTTTGTTTTTAACAGCTCCATGAGGGGTAGGGTGATGGTGGCAAAGTCTTTTAGGAAGGTTCTGTAAAAGTTGCAAAATCCTAATAGGCTCTGGAGCTGTTTACGGGTCTGGGGGGCTTCCCATTGCACCACAGCTTCCACCTTAGTGGGGTCCATCTCCAGCCCTTGTTGTGAAATCTGATAGCCCAGGAAATCGACCTCAGTGCGGTGGAACTCGCACTGAGAGCTTTGCATAGAGCTGGTGCTCCAGCAACGTTGCGAGCACCTCACGCACTAACTTTACATGGGATTGCTTATCAGGGGAATAAATCAAGATATCATCTAGATAACAGAGCACCCCTTGAAAAGATGCTTGTGCAACAGTTCATTGATTAAACTCATAAAAACTCTGGGCGCGCCACTTAATCCGAAGGGCATCACCAGATATTCAAACTGTCCCAATGGAGTGTTAAAGGCAGTCTTACACTCATCCCCCTCCCTGATGCGCAAACGGAAATATGCATCTCGCAAGTCCAACTTCGAAAAGATTTTCCCTTTAGCCACCTCTGCTAATAAATCCTTGATCAGAGGGAGGGGGTAAGCGTTGGAAGCAGAAACAGCATTCAGTCCCCTGTAGTCAGTGCACAACCTCAAGCCCCCGTCTTTCTTTTTCCGGAACAAGACCGGGGCGGCAAAAGGGGATTTGGCCAGGCGGATGAACCCGCGGTCTAAGTTTTTGTCCAAAAATGTCCTCTGTTCCTTCCGCTCTGCCGGGCTCATGGAATATAACTTCCCCTTAGGCAACTTTTCACCCGGAAGCAGCTCAATGGCGCAGTCAGTGAGGTGGGGGGGGGGAGTTCATCTGCCTCAGTCTCACTAAACACTTCGGCTAAGTCTCTATACTCCACCGGGATTTTTACGGGAGTCAGGGACATAGCTGCCGAGGTGAGGGGAGCGGGGGGGGTCCGGTACCCCAACTGGGGTTCCAGGTGTGATGGGTGCACTTTGGATCAATCCATGAAATCTTTCCATCACTGCATTTAATGTAGGGGTCATGTGAGCTTAGCCAAGGGCTTCCCAATACCATGGGGAATTGGGTATTGGGCGTAATTACAAAAGCTCGTTTCTCCCAATGCTCTCCAGTCCCCACAATTAACAGTTCAGTCTCTGCTACACATGCCTCTTTCATTTCTGAGCCATCCATTTGGGTAAACCTCAGCGACTCGCCCAGGGAGTTAACTTTGGGTCCCAACCCCTCTACTAATAGTGGGCTTATCAAGTCTCTGGCACACCCCAAATCTATAAGGGCATGCACCTGTACGTGGGTTCCCGTGCCCGGCACTACCACAGTCACAACCATATAAAGTAAGGGACCGGGGATGCTCACCGGGGGTGGCGCATCAGGTGAGGGGACCTGCAGCTCTGCGCCGGTTACTGCAGGTCATTGAAGTTTCCCGACGGCTGCACGGCGACCAACTCCACCTGTAAAGCCTGGGATTTAAATGAAGCCTTGCCAGGTTGCGGTGTTCCACTGCCGAGGGGGGTGGAGGTCTTGGGGGCCTTCGATCCCCCCCATGGGCAGGTGGAGGCAAAGTGGCCACTCTCCCCACATTTCATGCACAGACCTTGCTTGAACCGGGAGTCCCGAAGTTCTTGCAGCGCTGTCTTAAACTTCAACTTCAGGGCGGTTCTTGGTTGGTGGGAGGCGGAGGCTCCTAGCTTGATTAGGGTGAAGCGCTCTTCCACATCCGCAGCTGCTCTCATCCAAGCTGCTAGGGACATCGGCCGACCGTTCCTCAGAACCGTCTCGTAGATCTCGGAACTCAGCCCCTCTCGGTACTTCTCCACAAACAGTTCTTCTGACCACCCTTGCACTTTGGCCGCGATGCGCCGAAAGCAATCCGTATACTCCCTCACCGAGAAGCGCCTCTGAACCAGTTGATGTAACTGGTTCCGGGCCTTCTCCTTGCCTAGGGGGTCTTCATAATGCTGCCATAGGGCCCACATAAAATTATTTACAGTATGTAGCTCTGGCCCTGGTGGGTTGTGCAGACTTACATACCAATCACTGGCCGTGTCCCACAACTTGGATCCAATATATCCCACTCGATCTCGCTCGGTTGGGTAGAGATGGCCCCACGCCGCTAGGAACCTCTCGATCTCGATGATGAAAAATCGGAGCTTCTCTGGGTCCCCGTCAAACGTGGTCATCAGTGGATAATTGGGTGCCTGACAGATCATCCGATCCCCGGGCAGTGGGCCCAGGTTGTGGTGGACCCCCCAGCAGGGGTCCCACAGGGACCGCGGGCTGCAACGGCATGCCCCCGGCTCCCCCCGGTACTGGGACAGATGGCACTCTGCCTGCCCCACCCCCATCCTGAGGAGGTACTGGTACCTGGCTGCCTCCAGCTGCGAGAGCTCCCATCAGCTATTGCTGCATTTCCAGCATGGCCTCTCGTAATTCCACGGTGATGTGGTTGTGCATCTCGCCAAACCTTCGGTCCAGCACTCGGCCGAGGTCCTCTCCCATGGGATTGGGTCCCCGGGGCTGCCTGCACTCCTCGTCCTGGAAGCTATACCACCAGTTGTCTGGACCCTGCGGGAAGCACTGATCCTTGTCTGGCAGGCTCAGAAGACCAACCTCTGAACGGCCTCCACTGAAGCGTAGTTGGGCCCCTTCCGGTCGTAGATCCATGACTCGGAAGTGCCGGCACCGAAAGTGGCCCACGAGTACCATGGGGAGGGTGGCCAGCTGATCCCCAATCCCGGACGTGGGAGCCTGTAGGAGTCCTGGCCCATGGTAACCGGCATCGGCTGCTCAATGGGGTCGCTTGGAGCAGTGGATACCGGGATACCTCCCTCCGTAATGGGAATGGTCTCATCATCTGACATGGTCAGGTATGAGAGGTCCCAAAAGCAGGATCTCTAACAATCTGTGAGGCTTCTGAGCAGACACTATCAGACTAGACCTTTGATAAAAGCAAAGTTCTTTTATTCCAATAATGGTTCAGGTTCTCGATGTTTGTTAGAGATACATGACAGCAAGCAACAGTTGAATACAGGTACCAGACCAATCAGAATGGATACAAAGAAGCGGGGAAAAGTGGCAACCATTTGGTTCTCACAGGAGAGGTGGGAAAGTAATAAAAATTCCCTTCCTGCCCTGTGTGACCCAAATGTGTGAACGATAGGCTAAACATTTGGCTAGAAACAATCCAAGAGTCCCCAAGGTTAAAACAGCAAGATAAAATACTTCGAGCCTCAAAGGCTAGGGGGAGTCGACGGATGCGATAGTCACGGTTGTTTATGTGACGTTCAGGAATGCGACAAGCCACCCTCTTGGGAAGAAGACAGTTACATTTAGCAGAGCAGATAATACTTCAAGGCAAGCAGTAAATAACACATGGCTACAATATAGATCACAGATCACAGAACAAGAAAAACAAGCACTAGAAAGACAAGCACACCATTGTCAGATTCTGACACCACCTCCCCCTTTGCAGCCCCGGTGCTATTCAGGAAAAAAAAGGACGGGGGGCTGTGGCTGTGCACAGACTACAGGGGTTTGAATGCTGTGTCCACCTCTAATGCCTACCCCCTCCCCTTAATCAAAGACTTGCTAAATGAGGCCAGTACAGGGAAAATCTTCTCCAAACTGGACTTGCGCGATGCCTATTTCAGGGTGCGTATTAGGGAGGGGGATGAATACAAGACTGCCTTTAATACCTCCCTGGGGCAATTTGAGTACTTAGTTATGCTCTTTGGCCTCCAAAGGACGGATTGCCCAAGACCGTAGGGAATTGTGCATGGGGGTGACAATAAAAGTTCTTTTCTCCCAGTGTTCTCCTGTGTCCATTATAACATGGTCAGTCTCAAAGGCACAGGTTTCTTTCATTTCGGAGCCATTCATCTGCATAAAATGCAGTGGCTCTTCCAAAGTTTTTATGAACTTAATAAATGAAGTCCTACACAAGCATCTCTTCAAAGGGGTGTTATGTTTTTTTGATGATATCTTGCTGTATTCCCCAGACATGGAAACACATGTCAAATTGATGAGAGAACTGCTCACCACCCTTCAGGACAATAAGCTCTTTGTCAAACTGTCCAAATGCGATTTCCACATAACAGAAATTGACTTTTTGGGGTACAGAATCTCACCCAGGGGTCTCGAGATGGATCCTGCTAAGGTGTCTGCTGTGTTAGGCTGGGAGATACCTAAGACTAGGAGGCAGCTACAAAGCTTTTTAGAATTCAGCAATTTCTACAGAAATTTCATCAATAACTCTGCTCATTATAGCCTGCCCTAACAGACTTGTTAAAAACGAAAGGGAAGGGGCAGGAAGCTGCCAAACCAGGAGCTTGCTTGAACTGGACTCCTGAGTGTCAACAAGCATTTGAACCCTTCTGAACCCATCCTAGCTCATCCTGATGAGACTAAGAAATTTGTTGTTCAGGTAGATGCTTCGGACATTGCTATGGGGGGGGGGCGATACTACAGGAAGGGGTGGATGGGAAACTACATCCCCTGGCATATGTGTCTAAAACGTTTGGGGAGACGGAGCGGAATTGGGCGGTTTGGGATAAAGAAGCAGCCGTGATCCGACTAGCCTTGACCACTTGGAGGCACTGGATAGAAGGGAGTGCACCAGCCATTTGAGATATGGACAGATCATAAAAATCTGGAGGCTTTGCGCACACAACGCTCCCTCAATGCCAAACAGCTCTGATGGGCTGATTTTTTTTCAAAATTTAATTTCACGCTTCGCCATTTCCCAGGGAAATCCAACTCCTTAGCTGATGCCCTCTCCTGTTTACCTCAACATAACTCCCAGAAACCCGAGGTAGTAGAGACTATGTTCACTCCTGAACAGTTAGGAGGTGCCATGCAAACCAGAAGCCAGACCAAACTGCAAACTAACCCCACTGTCTCTGAGTGGATTCTTAAGTTTGTCAAGGCTTATTTGGAGGAGGACAGTTGTGAATTCAAAGGCAATTCTGGTGGCCAAGGATGTGGGGGGATGTTTCCACTTATGTTTCATCTTGCCAAACCTGTGTAATGGGTAAATCCCATAGTGGGAAACCCCTGGGACTTTTGCAACCACTGGAAACCCCCAAACATCCCTGGGAAGTCATCTCCATGGATTTGATTACCGATCTCCCATCCAGCAAAGGGAAAACAATGATCTGGGTAGTTGTTGATACCTTTTCCAAACAAGCTCATTTTGTTACATTTAAAAACTTGCCCACCGCAAAGAATCTGGCAAAAGTGTTTGTAAACCATGTCCTCAGGCTCCATTGTTCACCTAAGAAGGTAATTTCAGACCACAGAACACAATTCGTTGTCAACTTCTGGCGGGAGCTTTTACACTTGCTAGGCATCGAGTCGGCTCTAAGTAGTGACTACCATCCGGAAACGGATGGACAGACCGAAAGAATTAATCAATTCTTGGAGCAATATTTGACATGATACACTATCAGCAAGATAACTGGATAGATCTCTTACCTTTTGAGGAATACAGTTATAATAATGCTGTGAATTCTTCCACTAGAGTGTCCCCCTTCATGGCGGTGGGAGGTTTTGAAAGGGTACTTCTCCCTGACCTAACTCAGGAAGCAGAAGGGACCACCGAGTTTGCCCAATGGTGGAACTCTTTAGGAGACTCTTGGCCGTTAATTGCCAAAACTTTGGAGGAAGCCAAAGCTGATTATAAGAAATATGCTGACAAGAAGAGGGATCCTGGTTGGGACCTCTCCCCTGGTGACTCTGTCTATGTGTCCACAAAAAACATCAAGGGTCTGCAACCCAGTCGAGAACTCGGCTGGAAATACGTGGGACCTTTCCCAGTGGTGCGGTATCTCAACAAAGTGACTTTTGAATTAAAACTGCCTAAGTCAATGAAATTTGTGCATCCTGTTTTTCATTACAGTTTGTTGAAGAAGGATCCTGGACCAAACGAATGGAGACCCTCCTCTTCCTCTCCTCCTCTGATGAAGGATGATCAGCCTCACTATGAAATTGATCACATCTTAGACTCTAAGATGAAAAGGGGTCGTTTGTTCTATCTTATAAAATGGTTGCATTTTGGTCCTGAGGAAAATGAGTGGGTGGAAGAATCACACATTCATGCCCCTGATAAAATTTGTGCCTTTCATAAATTGTATCCCTTAAAACCTCGGGGGGGGGGGAGTTTGTTATTGGGAGGGGAGAATGTCAGTTAACTGCCATGAATTCTTTTCAATAACTGTATGACTGCTACAAGGTGTATTACATGGTCTCTGAAAAAGTCACAGGCTTACATATATTTTTCTCCGAAGTTTGGTGACAGGTCCCACCCGGGAGTTTGCAGCGGGGCCATGACTCCCTCCTCTGGAATGCGTGCTCCGCTAGCTTGCTTGCTCGTGCATGCCCTGACTCAATTACTTGCTTTCCTGATGTTATCTCTTGTGTCCCATCCTTGAACAGGAGTACCTCCTATTTTGTGTGAGCCAAACTCACCGGTGTTATGTATTCCTTTTCTTTATATCTTGGGAACTTAGCTTTTAGAAATGTTCAACATCATTATTTTCTGAGAACTCCTTTTTCCCGCGTTTTCTATAGGAACTTCAGGCCAGTATATTTGAGTGCCTAAAATCCTGTCTAGTGATTGGTAGACAGCTCTTAAGCCAGATTTCATATCCAGTATATCAATACATGTAATCCCTAAGCAGAGCATTGCTAACAGGAAAAGTGTTTGACTACAATGATCTTTTCTACAAATAAAGGACTGCTTATGGAGATCTGTTGTGAACTATTGGGACGTTCTCACACCTTACCACAATTACAAAAATACTTGAAGCCGATCCACCATGTGAGTGGGTCAAGATAGAAGAACAATGTTTAGAAAATAGAAAATCATGCTGCAATTTGGGGGAAAATGACAGATTATTCATTTTCTATCCCCCCACACCCCTTAATGCAGGCCTTGTTTAAAACATGGAAACTTAAACGCAATTCTTTAGCACCAGGAATTTCTCTATTATCTTCTTACAGAGAACAACCATGGTTTCCTCCTGCAAAACATCCGGCATCTTTTCCTCTATGGGCATCAGCCCAATTGAATACATTATATGATTTAACTTATAAAAATAAATTAATGGAAAAATTAAAACTTGATTTAAAAAACAAAATTATCCTTACCCTGGTTTGAATATCTTCAGTTTCAATATTTATTTAACTCGGGTGGTGTCCGGTCGGAGGAATGGTGGTCTGACACGCTTTGCGACATGGCAAAGCAAACGGAGGCTCTTACTGACAGCTCAGGTGGTAAAAACACCCGACGCAACCCCACACAGGCAGTGTGAGGACTAGCAAGCATTATAATCCAGGTGAGAGTGAGCTCAGTGAAGGAGGAGCCTTGGAGGAGACTTTTCCAACACCTTGAGCACCCCTCCCGAAGAAGATTTCTGCAAGCATCTCTAAGGAGCCGAGCCGGGCTGATTTATTCAGCATAAAATCACCATCCCCCTGATTTCTTAACAAAGAAGACAAAGTTTAAACTGTGAGACCACATCTGAAGTGAAGTATCAACAAAAGGTAACAAAAAAAACTTTTGGCTTACCACTGCTGCGTTTCTAAAATTGGGAAGTTGAACGGGTGAAGCTGTAAAGTACTGGAGAGTTGGCTGAGTGCAGTTTTGGAGCGCTAAAAAGCCGAATTTTGACTTAAATCGCTTAAAAACACGTTGTTTAACATTCCTGCGGTTAAGAAAAGCTGGGAGGAGGGAGTCCAATCATCGCGAGAGCAGGCTGTGTGGATTACACCAGGAAGTGACAATTTTGAGAGCAGACAAGTGGAAAAAAGAAGAAGGGACGGAGGAGGCTGGGAACCATAGCAGTGAGACTAGACTGGACGGACTACAATGGACTACAACAGGAAGTGACGTTTGGAGAGCAGACAAGCAGAAAAAAGAAGAAGGGACAGAAGACTACGGCAAGCCAGAAGCAAAGTTGAAAAGACAGTAACCTTTGACCTAAACCATAGAGAAGTTGCGCCCGCCATTTTGGATTTATAAAAACTTTAAACATTGATATTTTAAAAACTATACAACATAGAACGGCGAAATTAACGTCGTTTGATTTGGCATGACCAGCACTTGTGAATGCAATAATTGCTGTTCAATTTAAAGAGCAAGAAAAAATCGATCTTTTTTAAAGTGACAAAACGGATCGCGGACTGAGATCGAGAGTGGCTACATGGTCCTCTCCTACAATGGCTGCAAAAAAAGAAAAAGAATTACTGGCCGTTATGGAAACAATGGAAAAGAAAATGTTAGATGCAATTGGAGAGGTGAATGCCAAAATGTTAAGTGCAATTGGAGAAGTAAACAATAAAATAAATGGTATGGCTGCACAAGTGGACAAGAATTTTACAGATATAAAAACTGAACTACAAACTTTAACTACAAGAATGCAAGAAATGGAGAATAAAGTACAAGAGCTGGAAGAAAATATCCAAAAAGTATCAAAAGACAACGACAGAGTGGAAAAGATGATGCACTACAAAGATATGCAAAATCATCTGAGATTTAGAGGGATTGATGAAAGTCTAGGTGAAGATATTTTCACAAAAATGCAGGAGGCACTAGCGGAATTTCTACAAGAAGAAGAGGAAACCATTAAAGAACACATGGACCTTGTTTATAGAGTTAATTCAGCATATGCAAGAGATAAAAATATACCAAGAGATGTAGTAGTCCAATTTACAATGAAGAGGATTAAAGAACAAATCTACAAGAAATGTTTTACAGACACTTTTGAAATGGCTGGGAAAAAATAATTGTGATGAAAGAGCTGCCTAGAGCAATACTTCAAGACAGAAAAAAATTTAAGAGTTTGATTGACAAACTGAAGGAGAAAAAAATCAGATTCCGTTGGGAAATACCACAAGGACTAAGTTTTAACCACAACAGTACCAGAGTGGTGATTAAAAATTCAGGAGAGATGTATGCATTTATTGCAGACCATAAGGAAGAGTTTGGAGATATTTAATGCTATACCATGATGGATTACAAATTACTTTCATGGAATGTAAATGGACTTAATTCACCCCAGAAACATAGAATGGTGGGACATTGGCTGGAAAAACAAAAATGTAACGTGATTTGTATACAAGAGGTACATCTTAAGAAGCATGACCATAAATATATAATCAGGAAAAAACTGGGGGAAGAATTTTTCTCATTGGCAGGTAACAAAAAAAATGGTGTTGTAACATATGTGAAGAAAGAACTGGAACCCAAAGAAATATTTAAAGACAAAGAAGGAAGGTATTTGGCTATTGAAATTTCTGTACAAGGAAAGAAAACCTTAGTTGTAAACATTTACACCCCTAATGGAGCAAAAGAATTTTTTTTTAAAGAACTACAAGCTGAATTTGACAACGTAAACTACGAACAAACCATTATGGTAGGAGATTTTAATGGAACTGTTAATAATAAGATGGATAGACGATCCAAGAGTAAAGATGAAGCATTGGGGAAATTACCAAAAAAAAATTTTTAATTGACAAAACAAGAAAGGTTAGAAGATGTTTGGAGGAAAGTAAACCCACAAGGAAAAGACTTTACTTTTTATTCTAATAGACACGACTCACATTCAAGAATTGATATGATTTGGATGACAACTAATCTAGCATTAATGACAAAAAGAATAGAAATTCTACCTAAAATAATTTCAGATCATAATCCTAATATATGGATCTCTGGTCATTCAAGAAGACAAGGGAGATGGAGACTAAATGAGGACTTACTAGACAAGCAAGAGATTACAAAAAAATTGCAAGAAGAAACTAATCTATATTTCCAAGCAAATATGCAAAAAGGGACCAAACTTCAAATTGTATGGGATGCATATAAAGCAGTAATGAGAGGACTATTGATATCGTTAAATACCAAGGAAAATAAAAAGAAAAGAGAACAATATGATAATATTATGCAAGCCATTAAAACAAAAGAAAATGAACTGAAGAAAAGACCAGGGAAAAAGAAACTGCAAAAAGAAATCTGGATGTTACAAGACCAAATAAAAGCTATTTTGAACCAAGAGACTTATTGGAACTTAAAAAAACTCCAACAAAAGTCATTTGACGGCGCAAATAAACCTGGAAAATATTTAGCATGGCAGTTAAAGAAAAAACGTGAAAATAAATTCATTACAAAAGTGATACGTGATAATACAGAGATAGTAGACAACAAAGGAATAATGAGAGAGTTTTTTAAATACTACGCAAAACTTTTCCAGAAGGAGAAAAAAGATCAAAGAGGGATTAAAGAATATTTACAAACATTGAAGCTTCCAAAACCAACAGAAAAAATTAAAGAACTGTTTAATAATCCCATATCACTACAAGAAATCAAAAATGCAATTAATGAAGCAAAATTAGGTAAAGCTCCGGGTCCGGACGGATTTACGGTGAAGTTTTACAAATCATTGCAAGAGTCGATCTCACCAGTACTGCTATTATTAATGAACGATATTGGAGTTACAGGTGAGGTCCCAGAAACTTGGAAAGAAGCAACAATTTCACTTATCCCAAAAGAAGGTCAGGATTTAACAAATGTAAAGAACTATAGACCAATCTCTCTGCTAAATAATGACTATAAAATTTTTGCTAAGATTATAGCAGAAAGTTTAAAAGAACATCTTAAAGAGACTATACAAACAGAACAAGCAGGGTTTTTACCCAATCGTCAAATAAGGGATAACCTAAGAGCAGTGGTTGATACAATAGAATATTATGACAAGCACCCAGAAAGGGAAGTGGGTTTTTTTTTCTTGGATGCGGAAAAAGCGTTTGATAATTTAAATTGGGATTTTATGTTTGAGGTACTTGAACAACTTCAGATTGGAGACTATATGTTAAACTTCATTAAATCAATTTATAAAGAACAGAAATCCTCTCTTATAATCAATACCGAAAAAACGGATTATTTCAAGATTGAAAAAGGAACAAGACAAGGATGCCCGTTTTCACCATTGTTATTCATTTGGATATTGGAAGTTTTACTGTTAAACTTGAAAGAAGACAAAGAAATTAAAGGCTTAACATCAAAAGGTTTTTCTTTTAAATATAGAGCTTTTGCCGATGACGTGATGTTTATAGCAGAAGAACCTATGACTACATTACCATATTTGATGCAAAAAGTGAAAGAGTTTGGTGATCTGGCTGGCTTTTATATAAATAAGAATAAATCCAAAGTGATGTGTAAAAATATGTCAAATAAAAAACAGGCTGAACTACAGGAATTTATAAAATGTGAGGTGGTAAAAAAGACAAAATATCTAGGTGTTGAGTTAACAATGAAAAATATTGATCTTTATAAAAATAATTATGAAAAGCTATGGCAGCAAATCATGCAAGACATTAAAAAATGGAATGTATTAAATTTGTCATTGTTGGGGAGGATTGCTACGGTTAAAATGAACATATTACCACGACTAATGTTTTTATTTCAGACTATTCCGATTGTGAAAGATGTAAAAGCATTTAAATACTGGCAGAAAGAATTGTCTAAGTTTGTATGGGGAGGGAAAAAACCAAGGATTAAGATGAAAATAATGTGTGATGCCAAAGAAAGAGGTGGTTTTCAGTTACCAAACTTAAGGCTATATCATGATGCTGTATGTTTGACTTGGATAGGGACTTGGGTTACGTAGCAAGATAGAAAACTACTAGCTCTAGAAGGCCATGATTGCAGGTTTGGTTGGCACACTTATTTGTATTATGGCAAAACAAAAATGGACAATTTGTTTAAACATCATTATTTGAGACGAACATTAATGGATACATGGACAAGATACAAGAACTTTTTCCCAGAGGAAATACCTATGTGGATAGTACCAGCAGAAGTGTTAAATCCATCATCGTACTATAAAGGACAGGACTGGTTGAAATATAAAGACTTACTAACAAGACAAGGCAAAGAGTTTGTACTGAAAGAGCAACACTTGATAGACTTTGATTATGGTTGGTTGAGGTATAGACAATTGTATGATATTTATGAGTGATAAAAAATCTGGTTTCAGAGAAAAAAACAATGAAATTGAACAAATTTGGGAGGAAGGAGGGAAAAAAATGATTTCTAAAATGTATAAAATTTTGCTAAAATGGTTTAACGCAGATGAAATGGTTAAAGAACAAATGGTAAAATGGGCGATAAATTTTAACAAAGATATTGAAATGTCATCTTGGGAATTTCTATGGAAAAATGCCATGAGTATATCTACATGCTATAATCTAAAAGAAAACTGCTTTAAGATGATGTATAGATGGTATATGACGCCAAAAAAAAATTGCAAATATTAGTCAAAATATGTCAAACAAATGTTGGAAATGTAAAAAAAAAGAAGGTTCTTTTTACCATATGTGGTGGACTTGTGATAAAGCAAAGACTTATTGGTCTATGATACATATAGAAATGGAAATTTTTTTGAAATGTACATTTAAGAAATTGCCGGAACTGTTATTGCTTGGACTTAAATTAGAGGAGATAAATGTTAAAAAAGGACATTAATATGGTATATGATTACAACTGCAAGAATGGCGTATGCGCAAAACTGGAAAAGCGAAAAAATACCAGAGGTGTGGGAGTGGTTGAAAAAACTGTTGTATATGGCTGAAATGGACAAATGGATGAGAAAATTGAATAATCTGTACTCAGAGACTTTTTTTTTTTTAACTTTATATTTTATTAATTTTTTTTAACAACATAACATAAAAACAAAAATATAAAAATACAAAATTATAAAACACATTAACAATTTAACAATAAACCATAAACAATATATCTTACTCAACAACTATTCAACTTAATAATAATTTACATTCTTTTTATAACTAATAGAAAACAAACTTTTTATATTTTTCAGGAAGTTTGTTCATAGCATTCGTGTCATGTTCAATATATTGAAAAAAATAATACCATTTTTCCATAAAACTAGATTTGAGACTTACATTTTCTGCTGTCAACAATTGACTTGCTATTTTATCGTGAACAATTACGTCCCAAATCTTTAAAAACCATTGTCTCAGCGTTGGAATTTTAACCGATTTCCAATTCTGCGCCAAAAGGGTCTTAGCTGCTAAGAGTAATAAGGCTATTAAATCAGCTTTTGTTTTAGTCACAGATTCAGGTTTCCAAAGGTTTAATAATACAGATTCTGGTGTTTCAGGTATTTTAACCTTAACTATTTTCCCTATTACATTCAATAATTTATTCCAAAAAATACAAACAGATGGACACGTCCACCAACAATGTAGAAAAGATCCAATTTCTTCACCACACTTCCAACAGGTGGGTGATTTAATTGCATGACTATAAAATAGTCTTTGTGGTGTCATATACCACCTCGCATACATTTTGTAATTTTGCAGTTTGAGGTTCAAAGACTGTGTAGTATATAGGGGAGAAGCCCAAATCTGTAACCATTGCACTTCTGTTAACTGGGTATTACAATCTTTGTGCCATGCCCGTTGTTGTGGAGATAAACCAGTCCACTGTTTTTGGTTTAGCATTACATAAATAATTTTAATAATACCTCTTTTTACCCGTGTCTCATTCTTAATAAGCTCCTCAAAGCCTGTATAAGGTCTATCTAAATGGTTTGCCAAATCATTGGTCATAAATGTATGATGTAGTTGGTGATATTGTAACCATGGGATCTTAAACTGGTATTTTAATTCTATTTGTGTTTTCGACCAAAGTTTCCCTTGTTGACTTATTTGATTTAATCTAAAAATATGTTTTCCCCTCCAAGTTTTAAATGTTTCAACATTTTTCCCTGGTTCAAACCATTTTTGTCCCAAGAAAGCCATTATCGGAGAAACACCTGGTGCCATTATATCTCTGTATTTGTCCCAAATACATAGTGTGTGCTCCACAAAAGGGTTTTCTAATATATTTTTTGTCCTATCTTTAGATTTATTCCATATAACCTCATGCATGAGTTGGGGATAAAATTGTTCTTTTTCAATTAGAACCCAATCCTTATAGTCTACAGGTGTAGCATAGTATAGTACATTTCTAAGTTGTGCTGCTAAGTAATAGTTCTTCAAATCAGGTAATGCCATGCCCCCCAATCTTATAGGGCGTGTTAATAAAGTATAACTAATACGAGGGGTCTTGCTATTCCAAATGAAAACCTTCCACAACCCACGCCATTTACAAAATTCTTTTTCAGGAATAGTTATAGGCAAGTTCTGAAAAAGAAATAAAAATTTAGGAAACAGTATTACTTTCAATAATTCAACTTTCTCCAATAGGGATAAATTAAATTTAGCCCATTGTTCGATGGATTCCTTTACCTCTTTTGTTAGTGGCAAATAATTACTATTATATAAATCTTTTAATTTGTAAGGTATATTTATCCCTAGGTGTCTCCAATGTTTATTAACCCATTTAAAGGGAAATGTGTTTGTAATATATTTTTTATCTTCTTCCGATATATTGATCGGAAATAGTTCTGTTTTATTTAAATTAATTGTAAATCCTGAAACTGAATGAAATTGGGCTATCTGAGTTACTAATGGTTTTAACGAAGTTTTTGGGTTTTTTAAATAAACTACCATATCATCAGCAAATAGTCCTAATTTATATATTTTTTGTCTTATTTGTATACCTTCTATGGCTGTATTTTGTCTTAAAGCATGTGCTAGGGGTTCCAATGAAATTGCAAACAAAATTGGGGAAAGGGGGCAACCTTGACGTGTACCTCTATTCAATACCAAATCATCAGATCTATAATTGTTTACCATAATTTGGGCTTTTGGGGATTTGTAAATTGCTTCTATAGATCGTAAAAAATTTGGACCAAAGTTCATAGATGCTAATACCGTTTTTAAATATAAGATTTCTACCTTGTCAAAGGCCTTCTCCGCATCAAGCGCAAGAATTGCCGAATTTATTTTATGCAATTTACAATGATTTATAATATTTAGTGATTTCCTTATATTGTCTGAGATTGACCTTCCTGGAATAAAACCAGCCTGGTCTGGGTTAATATAATTTGAAATAATCCTATTTAGACGGGTTACTAATACTGTAGAAAAGATTTTAAAATCATGATTCAGAACTGAGATTGGGCGATAAGATTCTACTTTGGTTTTATCTTTTTCTGGTTTGGGTATAACTATAACTTTAGCTTCACTCCAAGAGCGAGGCATTATTCCCTTATTAATTACAAAATTACAAGTTGTCAGTAATGGCTCTATAATTAATGATTTAAAATGTTTATAGAATTCTATAGGAAATCCATCCTGGCCTGTTGATTTATTATTTTTTAATTTTCCTATAGCTGCTTCTAATTCTGGTTTTTCAAATGGCCTCTCCAAGTAATCTTGATGTTCTTTGTTCAGTTTGACATTAAAGTTGATTGTTTTTAAATAGTCCTTTATTGATGTCTCTTGGGGGTGGTCTGAACTATAGAGTTTACTATAGTAGGTATAAAAGGCCTTTGTTATATCTCTTGGTAAAAGTGCCTTGCTTCCACTACTCAGGTGGATGGCATGAACTTGTGTTAGTGTTTGCTTTTTTGAAACTCTATATTTAAGCCACTTCATAGATCTTGGGGTTTTAGTTACATATTTTTGTTTCAAATAAAGTATTTTTTTCTGTATAAATGAGGTTTCTAACACCTCCAATTTTTTTCTTTCCATTGTTAATTGTTTAAAAGTCTTTTTCCCTCCAAATTTTTTATGCCTATCTTCTAACTTTGCAATCTTAGTTTGTAGCTCAGTAATAACTTGCTGCTTATTTCTCTTATAGGAAGAGGCCAGAGAAAGAAGTTTACCTCGTAACACTACTTTAAAAGCATCCCAAATATTTTCCTGTGATGCTTCACAGTCTGAATTAAGCTCAAAATATTCCTGGATATCCTTCTCTATACCATCACTAAAAGATTGTTGTTGTAATAGAAGTTTGTTTAAAGACCACATTGGGCCTTTTCCATCGTTTTCTTTCTTTGAAAAGTAACAAGAAACCCATGCATGATCTGAAAGTGTTCTGGTTCCAATATATGCCTCCCTAATTTGAGAGTTAAGCAATGCTGAGGCTAGAACATAGTCTATTCTAGTATACACATCGTGCACTGATGAATAATATGTATAATCTTTTTCTTTTTGGTTTAAGTTGCGCCACACATCATGATAGTTAAAGGTTTCCAAAATGTTACTCAACTCAGTCTTTTTAGTTTTAATTCTCTTTTCTATAGGTAGTTTGTGTGTTTTGTCCATTTTAGGGTCAATAATTAAGTTCAAATCGCAGCCTATTAATGTTTCTCCTTCCTGAAAAGCTTGCAGCTTTTCCAAGGTTTCTGAAATAAATTGTTGTTGGTTATTGTTGGGTGCATAAATTGATGCAATAGTTAGAATTGTTTCACCAAGGTTACCCTTAATAAAGATGTATCTGCCTTTACTATCTGCTTCAGTGTGTTTAATTTTAAATGGGATATTTTTTGATATGAGTATTGCTACCCCTCTAGACTTAGAAGTACCTTTTGCTTGATATGTTTGTTCAAACCATGTAGATTTCAGCAAAGAACTTGTTACCCTTCTTTGGTGTGTTTCCTGAAGACAAAGAAAATTTGGTCTTTCCTTATTCATTAAGTTTGATACCCTTCTGAGTTTCACAACATTATTTAAACCTCTACAATTCCAAGTTATAAACTTGTATTCTTGATTCATAGTTATTTAAGTTCAAAACACTATTAACCTAAAGAATTATTATATATCACTTTACTTTTGTAATCAACTAATAATACTGCCCTTAAATTCAGCAATATTTTTCCAAACTGTCTTTTCTTCCTACTCTTTATTTCTATGTACTATAGTTTCCTTATCTAGTGAACAGTTGCCAATGACTTAATTTATATACTATTAAATACAATAAAAATACTAACAATAAAACTAGGCCTTAATCAGGCTAACAACAACCAACTATAAATAAACCAGCCTTTTACAGGCTAACTTTTTAGGATTCTCCTCACTAGGAGGATAATGGGAAATAACAAGGTATTTCCCTTACCTAAAAACAAACCAAAATGTGAGGGGTATCTATAAAATTTATAAAATATCAAAACTTTCCCTTTACCCACTCCTGACATTCCCTTGTCATATTCATAGACACTCTGTATTAATAACTTTAAACTTTCTTATGTAAGTATTTTTGTAAAAGTGGTATTCTACATATCCATCAAATAACTATAAAGTTTTTGCAAAGTCTCATATATTTATACTTTTTAAGTATCCAAAATTAGTATAGATTTCTATTGCTAGTAAACTATTAAATTCCATCAACTATCTACCTATAAATATTTCTACATTAGTTCTGGTTTAATAACTTATCACTATTTTAACTTAACTTATCCCTATTTTATACCATAATTTTCAAACACTTCAACTATATTTATATAATTATATCTATCTTAACGTATATCCTAAAATACACCCTCTTTTGTAATCATGCTTATCTTATCAAGTAACTTTAACTTTGCTCATCAACTATATAACTAATATAGCTGGTATAAAATCATTACCTAATGTTAGTACCACTTATAACTTTAACTTTAACTTATTAACTATTAAGTTTTTTAAACCAAATTGCCCCATAATAGGGCTAATCATTCTTATAAGGTGTGCTTCCATCTCTATAGAATACAAATAAGTTTTCGTTTCAGAGTCATTTCTTCAGTTTGGAATTCAGCAGGTACATCTCTTCCTCTTCTTCTGGAGTAAATTCTAAGTTCAGGTTTGCCATTAATCTTCTTCCTGAGTCCACGTCTGTGGCTTGCAGTAGGTTTCCATCTCTAAAGACTAGGATGTCTGATGTTTGACTCCAGCTGAAACGGATTTTGGCGCCAAATAGTTTTGCTGCAAAGGATTTTAGTAGCCTCCGTTTATCTAGGGCTTCTGGGGTAAGATCCAACAGCACTCGCACTTTTCCTCCGTTGCAATTTAACGTGCCTTGTTTTCTAGCTTCTGCCAGGATTTTATTACGAACTCGAGGGTAGCCAAACTGTGCTATAATATCTCGAGGTCTTCCTCGCCTTGCTACTGACTTGGGTCCCACTCTGTAGGCTTGCACTATTACCGGTGCTATGCCATCTTCCAGCTGCAATGTTTTAGCTAGCCAAGTTGAAATAAAAATTGCCAAGTCAGTGTTCCCTTCAATGTTTTCCTCCAGACCCCTAAATTTCAGGTTCTGCTGTCTCCACCTCTGTTCTAGGTTAGCCAGCTTTGCAGTTAAAACTTGCTCCCTGTTTTGCAAAGTTTTTACTTCTGTTTGCAAAGTTTCTCCCAGGGCCATTGCAGTTTCTGCCTTTGCTGAGTTCTCCCGAATAGTTTTGGTAAGGTCAGACAGCTTGGTGTTTACGGGGTTTAACATTTCCTCCATAGTCTCTCTAATAGATTTAGTGATATCAAATTTAAGTTCGTATAGGTCTTTTAAGGTTAAATACCTCTCTGTGTCCGCTGAGTCTTTCCCGGTCGCCATCTTAGGTCCGGAGGGATCGTTGTTCTCTGCCGGAGCTTTCGGCTCTTCTCGGGGAAAGTAGGATTTTACCGAAGCTGTTTCTTTCAAAGTTTGTTTTCCCTTCGGTTCTCCTTTCTTTCCCATATTTTTGGAAGCTTTTTGTTGAGTTGTGTCTGTTATTTTAGTTGTTTTTCAGGAGCGGGATCAGGAGCTTCAGGTTTCTGCGTCTGCCATCACCCAGCGACGCTCCGCCCCCCCCTACTCAGAGACTTTTTTGGAAGACTGGAAAGATTTGAAAGAATATGTTGAACAATATTGGGATATGAAAAATTACATTTATACTTGGACATAATATTATAAAGAGATATCTGAATGTATAAATGGCAGTTAGATAACGAGGATATTTTTAGAATTGTATAAGAAAATAAGAATTTATATGATGCATAATTTTTTAAGGCTGTTTACGTCGTTACCAGGAGTGTAAAAACATATATATGTACTTAAAGAACAGTTAAAGTTGAAAATGTTATATGCTTCAGATGTGGTGGGAAACCATCAATATAAGATCACAACAAGACTATACAATAGAACAAAAAAATGGATATAATAATGAAAAAGGGTTTGTATAAGAAAAATATGTTAGAATGTTTGAAAATAATAAAAATTTCTTTAAAAAAACAAACAAACAAAAACATTTATTTAACTCAGCTGAGCTTAAGAAAACATGTTCTAGACCTTTCACAGAATTTGAAAAACTATTACTTTCTTCCTCAGGTTCCAGCAGAGGAATGATCTCAAAACATTACAAAATACTCATAGATCTTCTGATCTTAAAGCTGACCTTCCAGATCATTTCTGGGAAACATATGGTCATCCTATGCTGCCAAGTCAAAATCAATTAATATTCAACAGCAAAATTTAAAATTATTAACCAGGTGGTATATGACACCTCTAAAACTTCACAAAATTAATGATAAACTGTCACCAAAATGTTGGAAAAATTGGGACAACATTGGTTCCTACATACATTGCTGGTGGGAATGCAAGGTAGTACACCATTTTTGGCAGCAGATTAGGTCGGAAATAGAAAAATTAACTGATCATTTAATTCCTGACAAACCAGAGATCATTCTTCTCAATTACTGGAAAGAGGAAAACCTTCCCCAATATACTACTGAATTGCTCACCTTACTATTGTCAGTGGTGAAAACAACAATAGTATTGAGTTGGAACAATACCCGGCCACTTATCCTGTAAACATGGTACTCAAAAGTATCGGACCACCTTTTAATGGACAAAATTGCAGATAGACTGTCATATTCGGATCCATCTACAGACATTTACGCTTTTTATGGTTGCTGGCATCCAATACTGGACAAACTGGAATACGTATTGGAAAGGATTTCTTCTACTCAGCACTCAAGCTATTATAACTTTACTCGTAGAGATTGGACACAATAGAGAAAACTGTTATATCTTTCTATACAAGCTGTACTTAGTTACTTTGTATTCAATGTTCATGTAGTTTTGGTTTTTCTTGAAAAGTTGACTTAAATTTTTTGTTGTATGTTATTTGAAAAAGTTAATAAAATGTTTATTTAAAAAAAGAGAGAGAAACAGACAGACAAACTGATCCAGGCCATACAAAATGAGATGAGAAATATCAGCAACAAAGGTGGAACAGAGATCCCATGACATCTTTAATTTAATTTAAAAGAAGTTATGCTGCTTCTCCAAGGGAAATCCCCCCAGCTCTCTTCGATCAAAAAGATGAGTAATCTCTCACTGATGCACAAGGAAAGATATGTAAAGAAATTACAGGGAGATATCTATTGATAAACAAAGATTGATCATATGGGTAGTGGGGAGCTAATGAAATGGGAGGGGGGCCTCTGAACAGAATTGCTTCCAGCATACAGCCCTACCACAGTGTAGGTCCATGGCCCCCTGGTTTGCAAAGGGACTAGGGGATATGTAGAGGGTTGGAGAAGGGATGATCAGACAGAACGTTCCATAGGGCTCATTTGCAGATCCACTGAGTTGCAGTGGTAATAGTAAAAAAGGCATTTTTCCCCCAACACCATTGTATGAGCCAGGGCTCCGTTGGGGCCAGAGCGAGCCGGAGCGCCGCTCCGGGAGAGAAGGGGCCGGGGGCGGGGCCGGGCGGGCCCCGTCCCGCCCCCAGTCGCCTTCTCTGGGGCCGCGGCTGGCCGCTGCCGGCCCCGCCGAGGAGCCCCGTCCCGCCCCCAGTCACCTTCCACGGGGCCGTGGCTGGCCACCGCCGGCCCCGCCGAGGAGCCCCGTCCCGCCCCCAGTCGCCTTCCCCGGGGCCGCGGCTGGCCGCCACCGGCCCCGCCGAGGAGCCCCGTCCCGCCCCCAGTCGCCTTCTCCAGGGCCGTGGCTGGCCGCCGCCGGCCCCGCCGAGGAGCCCCGTCCCGCCCCCAGTCGCCTTCCACGGGGCCGTGGCTGGCCGCTGCCGGCCCCACCGAGGAGCCCTGTCCCGCCCCCAGTCGCCTTCCGTGGGGCCGTTGTTGTTTACCTTGACTTCAAGAAATCTTTTGATAAAGTTCCTCATCAAAGGCTCCTAAGTAAGCTCAATAATCATGAGATAAAAGGACAAGCCCTTTTATGGATCAAAAACTGGCTAATTAATAGGAAACAGAGTATAAATGGGATATTTTCACAGTGGAGGATGGTAAGCAGTGGGGTACCGCAGGGCTCAGTACTGGGTCTGATGTTTTTTAACTTGTTCATTAATGATTTGGAGTTGGGAGTAAGCAGTGAAGTGGCTACATTTGCAGATGACACAAAGTTGTTCAGGGTGGTGAAAAGCAGGGAGGATTGTGAGGCACTCCAAAGAGATCTGTCGAGGATGGGCAAGTGGGCGTCAGTGTGGCAAATGAGGTTCAATGTGGCCAAGTGCAAAATGATGCACATTGGAGCCCAAAATCCTAACTATAAATACACATTGATGGGGTCCGAACTGGCAGAAACTGACCAAGAGAGAGATCTTGGAGTCATAGTAGATAACTCACTGAAAATGTCAAGACAGTGTGCAACTGTAATAAAAAAGGCCAACCCTATGCTGGGGATTATTAGGAAGGGAACTGAAAACAAATCAGCCAGTATCATAATGCCCTGTATAAATCAATGGTGCGACCTCATTTAGAATACTGTGTGCAATTCTGGTCACCACACCTCAGGAAGGATATTATAGCATTGGAAAAAGTGCAGAAAAGGGCAAGTAGAATGATAAAAGGGTTGGAACACTTTCCCTATGAAGAAAGGTTGAAGCACTTGGGGCTCTTTAGCTTGGAGGGGTGACATGATAGAGGTATACAAGATTATGCATGGGATAGAGCAGAGAGAGAAAGAGGTACTTTTCTCTTTCTCACAATACAAGAACTCCTGGGCACTCAATGAAAATTGCTGAGCAGTCGGGTTAGAATGGATAAAAAGAAGTGCTTCTTCACCCAAAGAGTGATTAACACATGGAATTCACTGCCACAGGAGGTGGTGGTGGCTACAAGCATGGACGGCTTCAAGAGGGAATTGGATAAACATATGGAGCAGAGGTCCATCAGTAAAGCCACAAAGTAAAGACAGGAACTCTCAGTCTGGGGCAAGTGATGCTCTGTATTCTTGGTGCTTGGGAGTGCAACAGTGAGAGGGCTTCTAGTGTCCTGCCCCCACTGCTGGCCCGCCTAATGGCACCTGGTATTTTTGGCCATTGTGTGACAGAGTGTTGGACTGGATGGGCCATTGGCCTGATCCAACACTGGCTTCTCTTATTTTCTCTTATGTTCTTATGATGCATTTGTAAGGTCTTTGTTTAAGTTACCAAGGACAAAGTGGCACATTGTGGCATAAAGTTTCCAGGATCTCCGGGATCATCTGCTCTTACCTCATTTGACTCTGGCTTCAGAATCTAAATGGTTTTAAGTTGCACTGGCAGACAATATTCACTCATCCCTGCTGATATTTAGTTCTGTCAGTGCCATTTGCCACAGGAGATCATTCCATTCGTATTCATCATTTGGAATAAGGAGTAAGTTTCAGAGGAGAGGCCTTACAGTGGTTTCATTCTTTCTTTGCCTGAAAAATCTTAGAAATTTCCCACTTTAGGAGTGGAATCAGGACCTGACAAGTGGCCTGAGACCTGACATGTGAAGTGCCACAGGAGTCTGTCATCAACTTTCTTCAGTATTTATGGCAGGTCAATGAATAAGATTGTCCAGAACTTTGGGCTTGGGAGTCATTAGTGTGCTAATTTTTCTCAGCTGTCTTTCATTATCTAGGCCTCCAGATGCAGCTCTTTTGGTTCTCAATCAGTGTCTTCATGCCATGGTCGAGGCAGAAAAAAAGAAAGCTGTAACCAGACAAGCCGGAGTTGGTAATAGTTGTAAGGCTGATGCTCTAAGAGGAAATGGGCTCATTCATTTTGGGCTGAGTTAATTTTTTCAGGTCAGGTTAAATGCTTAGGGTTGCTTATGGGCCCAGGTTTGCTGTTTGAAAATCATCTTGGTCTAGTGCAGGGGTGGGCAAACTTGCTCAGCGTAAGAGCCACCGAGAACAGGGGTGGCCAAACTTGCTTGATGTAAGAGCCGCATAGAATAAACATCAGATGTTTGAGAGCCACAAGACATGAACAAATATTACCTGCTTTTATTGGGAAATAAGCAAATTTGCTTTTTATTAACATTAAAGGAGACTGCCAAAAATAATAACAAAAGGGGTAAAAGCAGATATTGGTAATGATATTAATTTGTCCAATGATATTTGTTTGCTAATGATATTTAGCTTCCCCAGCCGCCCTGCCGGGAGCCACATAATATATGTGAAAGAGCCGCATGCGGCTCCCGAGCCACAGTTTGCCCACCCCTAGTCTAGTGGGTTAAGTACCTTTTGCCATCTGGATATATTTTGGGACTTCTATTGTTAGATTTATCCAACCTGCCCATGTTAATATATTCTTCTTGAATCTCACAATTAGATTACTGTAATGCACACTTTGTACAGCTTGCCTTTGAAGAAAAGTCAGAAATGATGACTGGTCCAGAATGCAACAGATGGGTTACTGTCAAGGGACAGCTGTGAGGAACACATATTCCCTGTTTAAGACAGTTACAGTGGCTACTAGTCTGTTTCCAAGTTCAGTTGAGGTGCTATTACATTTAAAGCTCTTTGTGGTCCAAGACTCACATATCTGAAAGACAATCTCTCTCCATATGTTCCCATGTGCCAACTGTATTCACTAGAATAGACTCTTCTATCTGCATCTTCCCTCAAGGTGGGTTCTGGCCTCATTCTCACTGTAGGTTCCCAGAAGACATTAGGAGGTGCCTTTACTGCATATCTTTAAGAAACATTGCAAGGCAGTTTTGTTCTCCAGGTCATTTAAGGGGTTAGGAGGATTGCCGGCAGTAGTTTTTGTGCTTTGATTTGATTGTGGCTTTTAATAAAATTGTGTGAGCTGCCCTGAGCCCAAATGGAAAGGGCAGCATATAAATATATTAATGTTTAAAACACATAAACAATGAACAAAAATGTGCCTTTCCCCATGTCTTGATTTCTTGCATTCTGCTACTTTCTACCAGCAAAGTCCACTTAAGTATTATCCTGTCTGCAGAAAAATGCTTTTGGTACAAGAAAAGAAAGCATGAAGGGGGGCAGGCTTTCATGCCACACCTCCACTTTAAAAGTGAACAGATGGAGTTATACATCAGGGCTATCCTATTATATATTATTTGTGCCTACTATGTGTTTTCATTGGTTGCCAAACATCTGCCTTTTCTTTTTATAGAACTGAGAATTTTAATTACCTATAAAAGGTCTGAACTTTGGCAGGGAGGATCTGCTCTGGTCTGAAATTAGAAGAAGAGAAGAGATTGGATTTATATCCTGCCCTTCACTTGTAGTATCAGAGCGGCTTACAAACTCCTTTCCCTTCCCCTCCCCACAACAGACACCCTGTGAGGTCAGTGCGGCTGAGAGAGCTCTGAGACAATTGTCCTTGAGAGAGCAACTGGTACAGAGCTATGGCTTGCCCAAGGTCATCCAGCAGGTGCAAGTGGAGGAGTGGGGAATTAAACTCAGTTCTCCCAGATTAGAGTCTGTGCACTTATCCACTACACCAAACTGGCTCTTGGTGAGAAGTATCTTTTGGGTGAGGGGAATAATGTTTCACAGTTTCTTCCCAATTGGATAGGTAAAGAGTTATGGAAATATATTTCCCAGTGAAAGCAATGGAAACCAAGAACAGAATAAGGAAAATGAATGTATGTGATAACTATAATAGTCATTTTTAAAATGAACCACAGATTTAAAACAGGTTGCTTACCTGTAACTGATGATCTTCGAGTGGTCATCTGTGCATTCACACTATGGGTTTACTGTGCCTGCGCAGAAATCCATCGGTATCATAGAAAGCTCTTGACGGATTTTCGCGCCCAGCACCACTGGGCATGCGCAGAGCCCCCACCGTGCATGCCCAGAGGAGCGGGCACGGAGATCCCGCCAGTTCCTTCTGACCACTGCAACCAAGCAAAAGAATAAGAAGATAGCCTGGCAGCAGAGGGGAAGGATGGGCGGGTAGTGTGAATGCACAGATGACCACTCGAAGATCATCAGTTACAGGTAAGCAACCTGTTTATCTTCGATGTGGTCTCTGTGCTTCACACTATGGGTGAGTAGCAAGCAATGGCCTACCTGGTGGAGGGTGCTGGCAGGCCTTCCCCAAGATGCTGTGGACAGGATGAGGCGAGCCATATTTCTGCGCTGAGTAGCCCTGACGTCTAGCGCGTAATGCTGTATGAACGTATTCGGCGTTATCCATGTTGCTGCCCTGCAAATGTCTGGGAGAGAGGCTCCTTGTAGGAACACCATCAAAGTGGCTATAGCCCTGGTAGAATGGGCCCTTGGTGGCCCCAGAAGAGGGACACCTGCCAAGTTGTAGGTGAGGTGGATCAATTGTACCAGCCATTTGGACAGTCTCTGGGATGTGATGGGCAGTCCCAGTCTGTGCGGAGCATAGGAAATGAAAAGTCCATCTATGAGATTTGGTACGATTTAGGTAGAAAAGAAGAGCCCTTTTCACATCTAAGGAGTGGAGTAGGCGCTCATGTTCAGAGGTATAATCTAGGTAGAAGTCTGGTAGGAGTAACTCAGATTGTAGATGAAAGGCTGAGAGTACTTTAGGGAGGAACAAGATGTCTGGTGTGAGCCTAACAGCATTTGGCAAGAAGGAAAGGAAGGGGGGGTCGTGGCGGAAGGCCAGGATTTCACCCACTTGTCTGGCAGACGTGATAGCTATGAGGAAAGCTGTCTTCCACGCCAATAGGTGTAGGGCACACGTTGCTAATGGCTCAAAGGGTTTCCTGGTCAGTATTCTGAGGACCAATGGTAAATCCCAGGGGAGAGCCGGTGTCTTGACAGGAGGGTAGAGGTGTAAAAGTCCCTTTAGGAACCGTTTCAAAAGAGGGTGAGTGAAGACGGAGAACTGGTCTAGGTTGTTGTGAAAGGCAGATATGGCTTCCAGGTAGACCCTGATGGAGGAGTGGGAGAGGCCTGCCTCTGCCAAGGATAATAAGAATTCGAACACTTGTGGCAGCCCCGCCGAGGTTGGTTCAACGGATGGGGGGCTAGGAAGGCACAGAAGCGGCTCCACTTGTAATTGTAGGATTTACGTGTGGAGGGTTTGCATGAATTGAGCAGTATGTGTGCTACTTTATCTGAAAATTGGGAGGTGAGATTCTCCACACTGTGAGTTTGAGGTTGGGCACATCGTGGTGGAGAAGCGGGGACCCCGACACTACTAGGAGGTCCAGTCGGGGCGGTCCAGTCGGGGTGGAAAATGGAGGTATTGGCCATGGGAAAGGGAGAGGATGACCGAGAACCACGTCTGTCTGGGCCACCACGGTGCTATGAGGATGGTGTCCATTGGTTCCAGTGACAATTCGTGAGCCACGCGGTCGAGTAACGGCAGAGGGGGGAGTAGGTAGAGGAAGTCCTTGGACCACGGGTACAGGAGTCCGTCTCCTAAAGAGAGAGGATCTCTTCCACCCTGACTGCAGAAGAGTTGACACTTTTTGTTTTCCCAATTGGCAAAAATGTCGATGTTCGGCAGTCCCCAGAGATCGAAAATGGGACGAAGATATTTCCAGTGGATCTCCCACTTGTGGGCGTATGCACGGCGACGGCTGAGTGAATCTGCCCTGGTATTCAATGTCCCTGGAATATGGGTAGCGCAGAGGAACACGTGTTCTTGTATGCACCAGTGTGAGATTTCTGATGAGAACCAGTAAGTCAGGCCTTGTGGATAAACAAAGTCCTTTATTGTCTTAATGGTCTTTCAGGAACACTTACTTTGTTAGGGATACCAGGGGATTGGGGTTGGGACTTATTATACAGTATTCAAACAGAATAGAAATGACAGGCACCAATCAGTGTAAAACCATGAAGCGCGAAAATCCCCAAACCATTGCATTCCCATGGAAAAAGGCGCGCAAGCTAATTATAATCCCCCCCATGCCCCTGTGTACGATTCTACTTGTTATTCCCATGCAAAGACACCTGGAAGAGCAGAGAGTGAGACAGCTCAAGGTTAACTGGCAATAACAGCGATAAGCAGGGCCTGCAAAGGAAAACGGCAAAATGGGATGGGAGGGGGAGGGAGCGAGGGGAAGGAACTCAGCTGCCAGTCACCCGACTGGAGGACCTGTGAAAGCAAACAGTAGCAACACCAAAAACATGACAGGGAACCTGACATCCTGCCCCTCCCAAGATCACCCCCCACCCAGCTTAGAAGGATACTGTTTATGAAAAGCACGGATCAATTGTGGAGCATGAACATGTTCAGCTGCAACCCATTCATTACATTTCGGACCAAAATCAACCCAACTGACAAGATAAAACAATCGCCCATGTTTGAGTTTAGAGTCCGAAATGCTGGAAATTTCAAAATGCGGTTCCCTCGCTTTCATCAGAGGAGGAGGAACATGAGGAACCGGTCTCCACGAGTTCTGCCCAGGGCTTTTCTTCAGCAGGCTGTAATGGAAAACAGGATGCACAGAGCTTAGTTATTTGAGCAGTTCAAGTTCAAACGAGACAGGGGAAATTTTACGGATCACTTTAAAAGGTCCCACAAACTTCCAACCCAACTTCTGACTAGGTTGAAGACCCTGAATGCTCTTGGTGGAGATGTAGACAGAATCTCCTGGCTCCAAATCCCACCCAGGAGCCCTGCCCTTGTCAGCATATTTTTTGTAATCCGCTTTGGCCTGTTCCAAAGTTTTAGCAATAAGGGGCGAAGAGTTTTGAAGACTAGTCCACCATAATCCATATTGAGAAGGGGAGGTATTCTCTGGAGGGGTAAGGGTAGGTAACGGATCGCCCTTGAATCCCCCAACTGCCATGAAGGGAGAAACCTCCGTCGAAGAATGCACTGCATTGTTGTAACTGTACTCTGCAAAAGGAAGGAGATCTATCCAATTGTCTTGATGGTAAATAGAGTAGCAATGCAAAAACTGTTCCAGTATTTGATTGACACGTTCGGATTGTCCATCAGTTTCTGGGTGATAAGCAGAACTTAAGGCGGGTTCAATCCCCATTAATTGTAAAAGCTCCCGCCAGAAGGTGGCAACAAACTGATTTCCCCTATCGGATACTATACGCTTAGGAAAAAAATGTAATTTCACCACGTGAGCGAAAAACGCTTTGGCCAAGCCTTTGGCATAGGGCAGTTGCTTGAAGGGGACAAAGTGTGCTTATTTAGAGAATAAGTCCACCACTGTGAGGCTTCTGTACTATCAGCAAAAGATCAGACCTTTGTAATTAAACAGAGTTCTTTATTTTTCAATTGCTGGGACAGGGTCCCAATGTTTGTTAGAGATGACAAACAAAGAAGCTTTGGGTTAATATACCTACAAGAATGGTTGCCTAAACAAATCCCACCAATCAGCATTCATACAAAAATGCGGGAAAAGAGATGGAGCCGTTAGTTCCCACCAAAGGTGAGAAAGTTATAAAAATTCCCTTCCTGGCCTGTGTGACCCAGATGTGTTAACTCCTAGGCATAACATTTGGGCAGCGACAATAAAATAACTTTCAAGGCTATGCCCGCTCAGATAGCACCCTGAGAAGTTTCAGCAGGAGGGGGAGGAAGCCATGGCAAGATAGCCATTGTTTATGTGTCGTGTTGGAATGTCTGAGTCCATCCTCCCGGAGTGGAATTGTAACATTAAGCAGGACTGCAATTTCTACTTCAAGGCAAGCCATAAAACACTTGGGTGATAGCACAGTACAAAGAAACAGAAAGTAACATTTCAGAATAGCATAGGACAAGCAATCTATTGTCAGCATTCTGACAACCACTACCCAAATTACTGTCTTTCCTTTGCTGGTTGGGAGGTTGGTAATAAAGTCCATAGAAATGGCCTCCCAGGGCCTGGACGGGGTTGGGAGAGGTTGCAAAAGACCCGGAGGCTTCCCTCCTCGTTTTTTACACATCAAGCAAGTTTGACAGGAGGTCACATATTCCGAAACATCCCTACGCATCCGGGGCCACCAAAACTGCCTTTGGGCCAAATTGAGTGTCTTAAGATATCCAAAATGTCCAGAGAGTTTTGATTCATGGCAAGCTTGCAGGAAAGACAGTCTTAAGGATTTTGGCACCACTAGCTTAGAGCCTTTATACCAACAACCGTCTGCGTGGAGTTCCATTCCCTCCTCCCCTTTCACCTCATCCCGATCCTGCTGTGAATATTCTGTTGCACATTTTGTAATCCACTCTGAGACTGGGGCTGCCCCAGATTGTTGTGCCTGACTCCTAGTAATTACAGCTCCGCTTAATTGTTCTGGGGAAAACATGGAGTCAAACACCTCCTCCCGCTTGGACTCATGTTGAGGCAGCCTAGACAATGCATTCGCTAACAAGTTAGAGGTCCCAGGGAAATGACGCAATCTGAAGTTGAACTTAGAAATCAGCCCAACGAAGCTGTTTAGCATTGAGAATTCTACGGGTGTGCAGTGCCTCTAAATTTTTATGGTCTGTCCAGATCTTGAACGGCGTTTGCACCCCCTCTAACCAATGCCACCAGGTGGAGAGAGCTAGGCGAATTGCTGCAGCCTCCTTATCCCAAACTGACCAGTGTCTCTCAGTCTCATTCAATTTCTTAGATACATATGCTAAGGGGTGCAACTTGCCATCGTCCCCCTTTGCTACGTCTGATGCATCAACATGAACAATGAATTCTTTAGTCTCATCGGGGTGAGCCAGAATAGGCTCTGACGTGAACAGCCGCTTTAAAGTCTCAAAAGCCGCCTGACATTCACTTGTGGAATTCAAACATTCACCCGGTTTGCCGGCATCGGGTACCCTCCCCTTTGTTTTTAACAGATTCGTTAGAGGAAGGGTGACCAAAATCTTTTAAGAAGGTTCTATAAAAGTTGCAGAATCCTAAAAGGCTTTGGAGTTGCTTCCGGGTACGGGGTGTTTCCCACTGCAAAACAGCTTCTACTTTACTCGGGTCCATTTCCAGATCCCTAGGGGAGATGCGATACCCCAAGAAATCAATTTCTGTGCAGATAGCTTGGCATACAGTTTGTGGTCTCTAAGGGTGGTCAACACTTCCCTCATCAGTTTAACATGAGAGTCTCGGTCTTGGGAATAGACAATGATATCATCTAAATGTCAGAATCTGCGGATTCAGACAAGGATTTCTGGAGTCTTCTGCTATATTATAACCTGTTGCTATGTTGCTATGTATTGTAACCTGTGCCTGCACCCATTTTGTACTCATGTCTATTGCTATCAGTTGCCCCTATGCCCACTATGTAATCATACCTCTTGCCATCTGATAGACCATTGTGAATGTATACTATGTGACCCCAGGTTTATGGCTTTGACCAGGCCTGGTCTATGTAACTGTTTGCCCGGGAGAATGACAACTTCAAAGCATGGGAACAATGGGCCTCTCACACTCCTGCCTCCGCATTCCATTCATCCCGGCTGGGAAGACAAGGGGAGGACAGGGACTATTTCTTATCAACGTGCGAAAGCCTTGAGGGAAGCATTTGTTATGTGAATATGGTTACACCTGAGGGGTCTGGTTTGGGAAGGGAAATTTACAGCTTCACACCTAGCTTTCTTTCCTGTGGGAAGCAAACGGCCAGAGACCCCTTTTGCCCACCGTTTTTCCCCTTTGGTGATTGGTTACCTATGGGCAATTCAAATTGTACTGAAGGGTATATTAGACCTGCTTCTATTGTATGCGTTATCTCTGACAATAATCCGAGGACCTGTACCAATGTAGAAATTGGAAATAAAGAACTGTGTTTCATCAACAAAGATCTGATCCTTGACTACTTTGAGCAGAAGCCTCACACTAAATAACTAAGCACCCCTTTAAATAAATGATTGTGCAACACCTCATTTATAAGGCTCATAAAAACTCTGGGAGCTCCAGCCAATCTGAAGGGCATAACCAGGTATTCGAATTGCCCCAGGGGTGTATTGAAGGCTGTCTTGTACTCATCTCCTTCTTTGATGCGCACCCGGAAATAAGCTTCCCGTAAGTCCAACTTAGAAAAAATCTTTCCTTTCGCTGCCTCCGCTAGCAAGTCTTTTATGAGAGGCAGGGGGTAAGCATTAGAAGCGGAGACAGCGTTCAGTCCTCTATAATCCGTGCAAAGGCACAGTCCCCCATCTTTTTTCTTCCGGAACAGTACGGGGGCTGCAAACAGGGACTTAGCAGGGCGAATGAAACCCCACTCCAGGTTTTTATCCAAAAACTTCCACAACTCATCCCTCTCGGCAGGGCTCATGGAATATAACTTCCCTTTTGGCAGCTTCTCCCCCGGCAACAGCTCAATAGCACAGTCAGTAAGTCTATGGGGGGGGGAGCTTGTCTGCCTCTGTCTTGCTAAACACCTCAGCCAAATCCCGATACTCTGGAGGAATTTTGGCAATGTCCTCTGCGACTAGGCAGGCCAAGGGGGACGAAGGGGGCCCCAACCCCCAAGCAGGATACCAGGTGTGTTGTGTGCACTTAGGGTCGATCCAGGAGATCTTCCCTTCACTCCACTTGATGTAGGGGTCGTGAGCTCCTAACCAGGGGCTTTCTAGCACCATGGGGAATTGGGCATGGGGAGTTATAACAAAAGCCCGCTTCTCCCAATGGTTCCCCGTGCCCAAAATCAAAGGCTCAGTCTCTGCCACACAAGCCTCCTTCATTTCAGATCCATCCATTTGGGTGAACCGTAGAGGCTCCCCCAGCGAGTTTACTTTGGGACCCAAACCTTCCACTACTAACGGGCTAATCAAGTCTCTGGCACACCCCGAGTCAATTAAGGCGCACACCCGGACGTGAGTGCCATGTTCAGGTACAACAACAGTCACAGCCATGTAAAGTAAGGGTCCGGGGCTGCTCACCGTTGGTGGTGCAGTGGGGGGGGGGGGGACGTGCAATTTCATACCTCCTACTGCAGGTCTGGGAAGTTTCCCGATGGCTGGGCAGCAATCTCTTCCAATGCCACTCTTTCAACTCCTTCACTCGGTGCCCCTTCCAGCTGTAATGCCCGGAGTTTGAAAGTCCCTTTGGGTGGCTGGGGTGTCCCACCCGGCAATGCAGCAGGAGTCTTGGGTGTCTTCGCCCCCCCCAAGGGGCAGGAAGATGCAAAGTGCCTGCTCTCCCCACATCTCATACAAAGTCCTTGCTTGAAGCGGGCATCGCGGAGCTCTTGGATAGCTGTCTTGAATTTGGACTTAGGAACGGCTTTACCAGCGGAGTGGCTCGTTTGCGACCCCAGCTTGATCAGTGTAAAACGCTCCTCCACGTTGGCCACCGCCCTCATCCATGCAGCCAGGGAGCCGGGTTGATCATTCCGACACAGTCTCGTAAATCTCCAAGTTCAGGCCCTCCCAGTATTTTTCAACAAACAGGTCTTGAGACCAGCCATGCACTTTGGCAGCTATTCTTTGGAACGGAGCAGTGTACTCCCTTACAGAGGATTGGCCTTGAACCAGTTTCCACAACTGATTCCAGGCCTTCTCCTCCCCGAAGGGATCCTCATAGTGCTGCTGAAGTGCCCACATAAACTCATTTACTGATCTCAGTTCAGGACCAGGAGGGTTGTGTAGGCTCACATACCAGTCACTAGCAGTGTCCCACAACTTTGAGCCGATGCAGCCCACACGTTCACGTTCAGTAGGGTAAAGATGGCCCCAACTCTCCAGGAACCGCTCGATCTCAATGATGAAAAAGCATAGCTTATCGGGATCCCCATCAAATGTAGCTGTCGGGATCATTTGGGGGTTGCCAATACAACCGGTTTACTGGCCAGGGAGTGGGTTGAACTGGGCCTCCCGGTTGCAGCGGCTGGGGTCCCCCAGGCACTTGTTGTTGCACAGGACCCGCTCCCGCTCTCCCATCCACAGGTTGGGGAGGAGGCTGAATTCCACTGACTCCCCCAGCACCTCCCGCAGGTGCCGCTCCTGCAACTCCTACCACGACCTGCTGCATCTCGAGAAGCACTTCACATAGCTCAGCCACCAGTCGATCATGCATCTCATCAAATCTCCGATCCATTTGCTGCCAGAGGTCATCCATACCTCGCTCTGGCTGCCGAGGGGGGGTCGTTCCTCAGGGAGCAGACAGCCTCCAGGATTCCCTCTCCTCGCCCGCAAACCGTACGCGGGAGCCCCATCTGTCATAAACCCAGGACTCCGCCGTGCCCATGCTAAAAGTCAACCAGGAGTACCTTGGCGTAGGTGACCATTCACCTGTGGCTCCCCCTTGACGGAGGGGAGCATAGGAATCAAAGTTCCTAGTCACTGGCTCCACAGGCACCGTGGTTGCTGATGTCTCAGGGGTGGAAGTGGGAACGGGGGTCCCATTGTCTGACATCGTCAGGTATGGGGATCTGTCAGAATCTACTAATTCAGACATTATGTTATTCATGCTTGTACTTTCAAAGTAGCTATATGTCTTTCTTTTTCCCATGTAACTGTCATGTACTGATGCTTGTCCAGACCGGGAGGATGACACCAGTAAATTATGTGAACAAGGAGGCCTCACATCCCTGCCTCCGCATTCCAGCTGCTCCGGCAGGAACTTCAAGGGAGGATACCTCTCATCTCTTATCACATGCAAAAACCTTGAGGCCATTGATTGTTATGTGAACTGGTAACATCTGAGGGGTCTGGTTTGGGAGAGGAAATTTACAGCTTAACACCTCACTCTTTTCCTGTGAGAACCAAACGGCCAGAACACCTCTTTGCCCGCCAATTTTCCCTTAAGGTGATTGGCTACCTATGGGTAATTCAAACTCCTTGGAATGGTATAATAGACCTGCTTGTATTATCTGTCTCATCTCTGACAATAATCCGAGACGCTGTACTAATGTAGAGATTGGAAATAAAGAACTGTGGTTAACCAACCAAGATCTGATCCTTGACTACTTTGAGCAGAACTCTCACAGATTGTCAGAGATCTGTGACTGGGACTTAGCCGTTCCTGACCATGTCAGACGACGACACGGTCCCTATCCCTACCCCCGAAGATGTCCCCGCCACCCCGACGGACCAGGGGAACGGTGGTGGAGGCGGCGGAGGGGCCCCCGAAGTGCCGGTGACTACGATTCAGGGGGCTCACTACATCCCGCGCCTACCTCCTCGTCAGAGCGGGACCCCCAAGTACGCTTGGAGCCAGTTCGGTCGTGGGACCGTGGATTCTTGGGTGCACGACCGGAAAGGGGCACGGGTTTCGTTCCCTGGCGATCCGCTCGATCGAGGGAGACCGAGCTACCTGGGAGACGACTGCGAGCCGATCTACGGAGGAGAACCGCGTCGCCCGCCCATGGAAGGAGAGAGAACCGGCCCGTATGGGCCCGATCCGTATCGGGGAGATCAGATGCCACAACTAGACCAGATGATGGGAGATTTACGGCTCCAACTCACCGCCGAGCTATGAGAATTGGCCCTCGATCTCCAGTACCAATTTCGAGACACTATGAGGGTCATGCAAGAGGCTCTCCCAGGCCCGGGGACGGGAGTTCAGCAGCCGCCGGTGGTTCCCGGAGGAGCCCCGATTCAGCCCCAGGCACCCGCGCAGCCGAGGCAGCCGGCGCAGCCGGCCCCGCCGGTCGTCCCTCCACAGGTGCCAGGTCCCGCCCCAGCACCGGTCCCGGCGCCGGCCGGTCCGATCACCCGCCCAGCCCCTTCCGACCCTTTGACGACTACTTTCGAGGGGACCCCGAGAAGCTGCATTTCTTCCTGTTGGAGATCGAGCGGTTCCTGGACAGCTGGGGCCATCTCTATCCTACAGAGAGGGAGCGGATTGGCTACATCGGGTCCAAGCTGAAAGACACCGCCAGCGATTGGTATGTGAGCCTGCACGATGCCCCCGGACCTGAGCTACGTTCGTTGAACAACTTCATGTGGGCCCTTCGGCACCAATATGAGGACCCCCTGGGAGAGGAAAAGGCCCGGAACCAACTACAGAAGCTGTTCCAGGGGAGATCCACAGTGAGGGACTACACCGATAAGTTCCGGCGCATCGCGGCCAAAATCCACGGTTGGCCCGAGGAACTTTTCATGGAGAAGTACCGGGAGGGTCTTAACCCGGAAATTTACGAGACTGTGTTGCTGGGGGGCCGTCCGGGAACGTTGGCTACTTGGATGAGGGCAGCAACCGACGTGGAGGAGAGGTTTACTCTAATTAAGATGGGAACATCGGCTACTGCGGCCAGCAAAGCAGCGCCAAGAGCAAAGCCGAGGCCCAGTGTGCAAGACATCCGAGATGCCAGGTTTCAACAAGGGTTGTGCATGAAATGTGGGGAAAGTGGCCACTTTGCCTCAGCGTGTCCGAGAGGGGGAGGAAAGGGGCCGAAGACTTCAACGCCGGTGGCGGGGAGCACTCCTAGCAGAGGGAAGACCCCGCTCAAACCCCGGGCGTTGCAACTGGAAGGAGCCACGAGCGAACAAGGGGAGCTGGAGCTGATGGAAACGCAGATGTCGGGAAACTCCAACGGCCTGCAGTGAGCGGCGCAGAGCTGCAGGTCCCCCGCCAAGAAGCGCCATCTCCGGTGAGCATCCCTGGCCCCCTGTTATATATGGTAGTGACAGTAATGACCCCGGGATCGGGCACGCACATGAGAGTCCGCGCTTTAATTGACTCTGGGTGCGCTCGAGACTTAATTAGCCCTTTGGTGGTGGAAGGGTTGGGACCAAAAGTTACCCCGCTGGCAGAGCCCCTAAAATTCACCCAGATGGATGGGTCGGAAATGAAAGAAGAGTGCGTAGCTGAAACCGAGGGCCTGATTCTGGGAACAGGGGAACATTGGGAGAAGCGAGCCTTCGTCATCACCCCGAACGCCCAATTCCCCATGGTGTTGGGAAGCCCCTGGCTCAGTTCGCACGACCCTTACATCAAGTGGAGTGAAGGGAAGATCTCCTGGGTGGATGACCGGTGCCTAACGCACAAATGGGACTCGGAGTGGGGCCCAGGACCGCCAACTCCTCCTCCCCAACCCACCGCACTCGCCCTCGCCCCCTGCCTGGTGCCCAAGGAGTATAGAGACTTAATGGAGGTATTCAGCGAGACCGAGGCGGATGAGTTACCCCCCCACCGACTGTCGGATTGTGCCATTGAACTACTCCCGGGCGAGAAACTCCCTAAGGGGAAGCTTTATTCCATGAGTCCCTTAGAGCGAGAGGAACTGCGCAAGTTTCTGGACAAAAACTTGGTGCGCGGCTTCATCCGGCCAGCAAAGTCCCCTTTTGCCGCCCCTGTTTTATTCCAGAAAAAGAAAGACGGGGGGCTGCGCCTGTGCACAGACTATAGGGGGCTGAACGCTGTCTCTACTACTAACGCCTACCCCCTCCCCTTAATAAAGGACTTATTGACCGAAGCGGCTAAGGGGAAAATGTTCACCAAGCTAGATCTGCGGGATGCTTACTTCAGGGTGTGCATAAGGGAGGGGGATGAGCCCAAGACTGCATTCAACACCCCCCTGGGACAGTTTGAATACCTGGTGATGCCGTTCGGCTTAAGTGGCGCACCTGGGGTCTTTATGAGTTTGATAAATGAAGTGTTGCACAAGCACCTGTTTAAGGGGGTGTTATGTTACATAGATGATATCTTGATCTATTCTACTGATAAGAGAGAGCACGTGAAATTAGTCCGAGAAGTCCTTTCCACCTTGCTAAAAAACCAGCTGTATGTTAAGTTGTCAAAGTGTGAGTTCCATCGTGAGTCGGTAGACTTTTTGGGATATCGCATTTCTCAGAGAGGGCTGGAAATGGACCCAGCAAAAGTGGAGGCGGTGGTGCAGTGGGAGGCTCCGCGAACAAGAAAACAATTACAGAGCCTGTTAGGATTTTGTAACTTCTATCGAACCTTCATAAAAGACTTTGCGACAGTCACCCTCCCGCTAACGGATTTGCTGAAAACCAAGGGGAGGGGGACGGAGGCCGGGAAGCCGGGGGAAAGAATTGCCTGGAGTGGGGAGTGCCAAAGGGCGTTCGAAACCTTAAAAACCCTTTTCACTTCGGAGCCCATCTTAGCCCATCCAGACGAAACCAAAGAGTTTATAATCCATGTAGATGCTTCCGATGTGGCCATGGGGGGGGCCATACTACAACACGGGCCGGATGGGAAGTTACACCCCCTAGCTTACATCTCAAAAAAATTTAACGACACCGAGAGAAATTGGTCAGTGTGGGATAAGGAAGCCGCGGCTATTCGGTTAGCGCTCACTACGTGGCAGCATTGGCTGGAGGGAGCGCAAACCCTGTTTGAGATCTGGACTGATCATAAAAACCTGGAAGCGCTGCGCACGCAGAGATCCCTCAATGCAAAGCAACTGCGGTGGGCAGACTTCTTCTCCAAATTTAATTTTGTGCTGAAACATTTCCCTGGGAAGGCCAACTCCTTAGCAGACACACTCTCCAGATTGCCTCAACACGAGAGCGTGAAGGAAGATGTGTTCGACTCCATGTTCTCCCCACAGCAACTAGGAGGGGCAGTAGTCACTAGGAGCCAACTCAGGAAAACTCAGTTGGACATTGGGGCGTGCGATTGGGGGGGAGACTATGCTCCCGAGGAAATCGAAGAATTGGAGGCCTTAGACAAATGCTCAAAAAAGGAAAACCAGTGTTGGTTTCATGGAGACAAACTGGTGGTGCCCCAAAGCAAACGTAAGGATGTGCTACTGGCATGCCACTCTTCCAAACTAGCAGGGCATTTTGGATTTCTAAAAACGCTTAACTTAATTCAACGTCAGTTTTGGTGGCCGCGCATGCGCCGGGATGTTTCCGACTTCGTCTCGGCTTGCCAGACTTGCTTAATGTGCAAAAAGCGGGGGGGAAAGGTTCCGGGACTGTTGCATCCTCTACCCACCCCTTCTCGCCCTTGGGAGGCGATAGCTATGGATTTTATCACTAATCTGCCACCCTCGAAAGGGAAAACGGTCATTTGGGTGGTGGTAGACACGTTTTCAAAGCAAGCCCATTTCACCCCATTCAAGCAATTGCCCACAGCCAAGGGAATGGCCAAAGCTTTCTTCAACCACGTGATAAAATTACACGCTTTTCCTAAGAGGGTGGTATCCGACAGGGGCAGTCAATTCGTTGCCAACTTCTGGCGGGAGCTCCTGAAAATGATGGACATAGAACCCGCACTGAGTTCGGGTTACCACCCAGAAACCGATGGGCAGTCCGAACGAACTAATCAAATCTTGGAGCAGTTTTTAAGATGCTACACCAACTACCATCAAGACAATTGGGTGGAGTTATTGCCATTTGCGGAATATAGTTACAACAATGCTGTGCATTCTTCCACGGGTGTCTCACCTTTTATGGCAGTGGGGGGTTTTGAAGGAAAACCGTTGCCTACCATTGAGAATGAGCCCAATGCTCCCCCCTCGGACTTTAAGAGTTGGTGGACAGCCTTGCAGGATTCCTGGCCATTGATAGCCAAGGCACTAGACCAGGCAAAAGAGGACTACAAAAAATACGCAGATCGGGGCCGAGCTGCAGGCTGGGATCTCCAGCCGGGGGACTCTGTCTATCTCTCCACTAAAAATATACATGGCTTGCAACCCAGTAGGAAACTGGGATGGAAATATGTAGGGCCCTACAAAGTGTTGCGTAAAATATCGGATGTGTCTTTTGAACTGGAATTGCCTAAATCACTGAGTTCTGTGCACCCTGTTTTTCATTTCAGCCTACTGAAGAAAGATCCTGGGCCGAATGCATGGCATCCAGTTCCTCCAGCTCCTCCTTCACTGATGAAGGAGGGGGCCCCTCATTTCGAGATAACTGAAATTCTAGATTCAAAAATGCGTAGGGGCCGATTATATTACTTAGTTAGATGGCTTGATTTCGGTCCGGAACACAATGAATGGATTCGCTCTGAGAATGTTCATGCTCCTAAACTAGTTAAAATGTTCCACAAAATGTTTCCTGATAAAGCTAGGTGAAGTTAATTATGAGGAGGCCAGTGTGTCAGAATCTACTAATTCAGACATTATGTTATTCATGCTTGTACTTTCAAAGTAGCTATATGTCTTTCTTTTTCCCATGTAACTGTCATGTACTGATGCTTGTCCAGACCGGGAGGATGACACCAGTAAATTATGTGAACAAGGAGGCCTCACATCCCTGCCTCCGCATTCCAGCTGCTCCGGCAGGAACTTCAAGGGAGGATACCTCTCATCTCTTATCACATGCAAAAACCTTGAGGCCATTGATTGTTATGTGAACTGGTAACATCTGAGGGGTCTGGTTTGGGAGAGGAAATTTACAGCTTAACACCTCACTCTTTTCCTGTGAGAACCAAACGGCCAGAACACCTCTTTGCCCGCCAATTTTCCCTTAAGGTGATTGGCTACCTATGGGTAATTCAAACTCCTTGGAATGGTATAATAGACCTGCTTGTATTATCTGTCTCATCTCTGACAATAATCCGAGACGCTGTACTAATGTAGAGATTGGAAATAAAGAACTGTGGTTAACCAACCAAGATCTGATCCTTGACTACTTTGAGCAGAACTCTCACAGGATCACTCCTTCCCGATTGAAAGGAAGATCCCTAACAATCTGTGAGACTTCTGATGAGAACCAATAAGTCAGGCCTTGTGGATAAACAAAGTCCTTTATTGTCTCAATGGTCTTTCAGGAACACTTACTTTGTTAGGGATACCAGGGGATTGGGGTTGGGACTTATTATACAGTATTCAAACAGACTAGAAATGACAGGCACCAATCAGTGTAAAACCATGAAGCGCGAAAATCCCCAAATTATAACCCCCCCATGCCCCTGTGTATGATTCTACTTGCATTCCCATGCAAAGACACCTGGAAGAGCAGAGAGTGAGGCAGTTCAAGGTTAACTGGCAATAACAGTGATAAGCAGGGCCTGCAAAGGAAAACGGCAAAACAGGATGGGAGGGGGAGGGAGCAAGGGGAAGGAACTCGGCTGCCAGTCTCCCGACTGGAGGACCTGTGAAAGCAAACAGTAGCAACACCAAAAACATGACAGGGAACCTGACAACCAGTCCCATATTTGTAGAGCTAGGAGGCAAAGATGGTAGGATTTCAATCCGCCCTGACGGTTGATATAGCTGACCGCTGTGGTGTTGTCTGACAGGACCGCTAAACAGCGTTCTCGCAAGAGGGGAAGAAAGGCTCTTAGGGCATAGAAGATGGCTAAAAGTTCTAGGTAATTGATATGATGGGACAGCAATTTGGGGTCCCATCTGCTACCTGCATTGTAGTTGACGAGGTGTGCACCCCAACCTGTTCTGGACGCATCTGTGGTCAAAGTGAGTCAGGGTGAAGGTAAGTGAAAGGGGGCTCTTTGAAAAAGATTTCTCTCCCACATCCATCGAGGGACTCCCGCACTGCGGGAGGTGGCGAGAGGAGGGTAGATTGAGGGAGTGATAAGAGGATCAAAGGCCTTCAGGAACCATAACTGTAAGGGACGCATCTTGAATTTCGCAAATGTGAGTACTGCGGTCGTCGCTGCCATGAGTCCTAGAAGGCGTTGAATACTGAAGGCTGTTGAGTGTCAGAATCTGCAGATTCTGACAATGGTTCTGGGAGTTTATGCTATATTTTGTAACCTGTCTATGCTATTTGTTTCTGTATTAAGTATGTAATCGTGCCTATTGCTTATTCAGCTTGACCACTGTGAGTGTATATTCTGTGACCCTGGATTTATGGCTCTGACCGGGTCTGGTCTATGTAACCGTTTGCCCGGGAGAGTGGTGACTTCAAAGCATGAGAACAATGAGCCTCTCACCCCCTTGCCTTCGCATTCCTTTCTTCCCTGCTGGGAGGACAGGGACCAGTTCTTATCAACGTGCGAAAGCCTTGGGGAAAGCGTTTGTTATGTGAAGACGGTTACATCTGAGGGGCCTGGTTTGGGAAGGGAAATTTACTGCTTCACACCTCACCTTCTTTCCTGTGGGAATCAAATGGTCAGGGAACCTTTTGCCTGCGGTTTTTTCCCCCTGGTGATTGGTTACCTATGGGCAATTCAAATTGTTCGGGAGGGTATATTAGACCTGCTTCTATTGTATACGTTATCTCTGACAATAATCCGAGAACCTGCACCAATGTAGAACTTGGAAATAAAGAACTGTGTTTCATCAACAAAGATCTGATCCTTGACTACTTTGCGCAGAAGCCTCACATTGAGAGAGGTTGTGAATGGATCTCCTCGGCAAGGGCAATGATGGGAGGGGCCTGGACTATGAGGAGAAACGCCCATAGGTTGTTCATGTCCAGACAAGCACCTATGTACAGTACACGTTGAGCAGGGGAGAGATGCGACTTTTCCCGGTTGATCTTGAGACCGAGGCTTTCTAAAAGGGAGCAGGTCAGCGCTAGGTCTTGGAGTAGGGAGTCGTGGCTGTTCGAGATGAGGAGCCAGTCGCCGATGTATGGAAAGACTGTCACTCCTTGGAGGCAGAGGAAGGCCGCTACCACTACCATGGTTTTGGTGAAGAGCCTGGGGGTTATGGAGAGGCTGAATGGAAGGGCCTTGTATTGGTAGTGATGCTGGCCTATGCTGAAGCGAAGGTATTTCCTGTGCGCAGGAGAGATCGTCAAATGGAAGTAGGCATCCTGAAGGTCTATGATGGTGAGCCATGCATGTCTGCGAATTAAGGGAAGGGTGGAGTGTAAGGTAACCATGTGGGAGCGGCGGTAAAGAATGAAATGGTTCAGGCCTCATAGGTCTAAAATGGGTCTGATACCACCGTCTCTCTTCAGAATTGCAAAGTACCGGGAATAAAAACCGGTCCCTTGATGCGGGGTGGGTACCGGTTCTATGGCATCCTTGGAGAGGAGTGCGGAGATCTCCTGAAGAAGGAGATCGGAGGGGGGGAGTACAGACTATTTGCAAGGGTGGTGTTTGGTTGAACTCTATTATGTAACCTTGATGGTTGATAGAAAGTACCCAGGAGTCTGTCGTGATGGGAGGCCCAGATGTGAAGAAACGGGCCCAACCTGGTGCATAGGTGGGGGGAATCAAAGGCCCTGTTTGGATTCCCTGGGAGGTTTCGACCGGGTCTGCTGCTGGGACAGTGAGAATCATTGTTTCTGTGCATATGGGACTCTCTGGGTAGTGGAGGAGCTACGGGGCCTCCACACTCGTTCTGGTGAACTTCTGGTAGAAGATCTTCGAGACCAGGAATGGGACCAGGATCTGGACTTGAATGGGCGTTGGGTGGAGGAGACCCCCAGTGTACGGGAAGCTTTTATGCTTTTGTCCATATCTTGTAGGACTGCATCTGTGGAAGAGCCCAGATCCATCAAAGAGTAGGTCTTCAATGAAGGCCCTCGTGTCCATTTGGAGAGAGGTAGAGCAGAGCCAGGAGTGATGGCGAAGGGCAACAGCCAACGTCATGGTCTTTGTACAGGAATCCAAGACGTGTTTTGACGTGTTGATTTGCTGTTTGGCCAGCACAAGGCCTTCCTTTTGAAGCTTACATGTGGCTAACCACTGTTCATCTGGAAGGAGGGTCAGATGTGGAGAGAGTTGTTCCCATAGTGCATACTGATATCTAGCCATACATGCCAGGTAGTTTGCCGTCTTAGTTACTAAAACTGCTGAATAAAATCGTCTGCCAAACGCATCCAGCTTTTTTCCTTCTTTATCTGCTGGGATGGAATGGGTACACTTAGATTTAGGTGCCAAGTTAACCACCATGGAATTTGGGTGTGGGTGGTTGAGCATAAACTCAGCTCCTGTCTCCTGTATCCAATACATATGATCCAGGCGCCGAGAAGACACTGGTGTGGAAGATGGCTTATCTCACTGGTTTCTTGCTGCTTGAAGCAGTACTGTCGACATTGGTAAGGCAATCGATGTCGATACTTCGAACTGAACGACATCGAAGACAGCGTCTGTTATATCAGGCTTAGGTTGAGACACTGAAAGTCCCAGGAACAATGCCATTCTTTTGATGAGATCTCCATAAGAAGAGAGATCTTCCGACGGCGATATGAATAGATTCTCCACAACGTCAGGTTGGGGTGATGTTGCATCTGGTGGAGTAGGGGTTTCAGATCTGTCATCATCTAACCCGTCATCAGACGACTCCGAGGGCTGTGAGGGGAGGCGGGGAACCTCTGCCACTGCTGTTCCCAGAGGCATCAGTGTCAACAGAGGTTGGGGCAGTATCAGAGGGTGCCTAATTCCCGGCGATGGGTGCCTCGGGGTCCGAGCTAGAGGTTGGGTGGACTTGGCTAGGGGTGGCGAAGTCTTCCCGTAGTCGCCCTGAGGAACGTCCGGTGGACGAGACTGAGTGGCTGATGGTGGTAGACGGCTCGGTCCCAGGGATCGGGATCAGTGATAGTAGACATCCCAGTCAGCGTGTGACGAGGAAGGCCACGGTATTGACAACTGAGTTCCGTGAGGATATCGATGCTGGTATTCCCATGGTATGGAGGAATAGGATGGATATCCCCATTGAGATCGAAATGGGGAGCAATGTGGAGACCGTCGAGGGGATCGATATCGAGGTGAACATTCTCTGTACGCCGAGGCCGGATTCCTCTCATAGAGGGGGTGATATGCCGGTGGTGGATCTGGTCGGATGAGGCCATGTTGGAACTGGCCTGTATCCTCAAGCAAGCATGAACCCTCTCCCGACATCGACCTGGATCGAGATCTGTCCTGCCTCGGTGCCAGGCAGAAGCACCCCTCCTGCTGAGAGCCAGTTTGGTGTAGTGGTTAAGTGCGCAGACTCTAATCTGGGAGAACCGGGTTTGATTCCCCACTCCTCCACTTGCACCTGGCTGGATGACCTTGGGCAAGCCATAGCTCTGGACCAGCTGTTCCCTCAAGGACAGCTTGGGAAAGAGCTCTCTCAGCCCCACCTACCTCACAGGGTGTCTGTTGTGGGGAGGGGAAGGGAAAGGAGTTTGTAAGCCACTCTGAGACTCCCTTGGGGAGTGGAGGGCGGGGTATAAATCCAATCTCTTCTTCTTCCTGCTCCGGAAAGTCCTGGGTCTCCAGGATCTCCTCAGGCACCAACGGTGTGACCTGCCTGATGGGTGAGTCGAGGAGGTGGATTATAAGCAGCTCCGACTCGTGGAGGCGGCGGTACGGAGGCCGGAGGAGAAGATGGTGGCACACCAGTCAGTGACGCAGCCGATGGTATGGAACCTGTTGTCCGAGGTTTAGGAGGTTTCTTGGCAACATCTCCTGTAACCTTGCGTCTCTTTTCAGCCTTGTCTTTCTTTATAGGCGTGGATGCCGTTGACAAAGCTGGTGGAGGGCATTTCGGTACAGAAACACCGATATCGGAGGCTGCTTTCGACACCGAAACCATCGACGTCGAAGGAGTCGGTTCCATCGTGGAAGGGAGCAAAGCGGATTTGAGAACGGTGACTCGAAGATGGGCAGCTCTATTTTTCCTGGTCTGGTTGGAAAACTTTGCACAGTGGGGACACAAGTCTGGACGATGTCCCTCCCTGAGGCAAAGCAGACAGAGCGAGTGTCCGTCGGGGGTCGCTAGCTTGCTCTCACACGAGGTGCACCATTTGAAACAGCCCCACGTTGTTGCCATATGAAGTATGGTGGATGAGGACTCGTGAACGGAGAGGCCCCAGGCCCCGGAGGATCGGGAAAGAGAGAGCTGAGAGAGGTTTGTTTGTTTTTTTAGAAGAAAGAAAGAAAGAAAGCGAAAGGTAAGAGCGAATTTGAGAAGAGCTATCCACGAAAAACTACTAAGACCGACGGAGAGAAGGTAGCACGATGCTATCAGCGCGGTGGTCAGAGAAGAACTGGCGGGATCTCTGTGCCCACTCCTCTGGGCATGCATGGTGGGGGCTCTGCGCATGTCCGGTGGCACTGGGCACAAAAATCTGTTAAGAGTTTTCTATGATATCGATGGATTCCTGCGTAGGCGGAGTAAACCCATAGTGTGAAGCACAGAGACCACGTTGAAGATCAAAGATTACATCCACATTTTCCATGAATTTACCAGGAAAGGGTCCTCGCAAGTAATTCAAAGCATAGGATCTATTTAATGATCATCAGAACCTGGTACCTTAGTGGGGCAGTATGATATACAACATGACTTTGTTGGACTGACTCAGCATGCCTGGTCACTGGAGGGTGCTACATCATTCTAGGGGTGTATAGGTGATTTCTCCTTGAATGGGATGTCTCTCCCTCTGACCCCTCCTCTTCTCTCTCTGTCCTCTCCGCACATGACCTTCCATGGAGACACATGTCTCTGCAGGTCTCTCCTGTAGATACAATGCCCATGTATTCCCATACATGCAGGGCCGGACTGTTCACAGACCCAACTTAGGCAGCTGCGTAGAGCACGATTTTGAGGAGAGTGCCATTTTGTGGAGGATGCCATGCTGGCCTGCCTGCTACCCCACCCACCTCTTCCCTCCCTTGCCTGAGTCGCCTCACCAGCCCTGCTTGGCTCACTGTTCCGCTCTGGCTAGGCCGCGCAGTGGGAGGGAGAGAGAGCCATGGGCCAGGCTTTGTCTGGTGGATGTGGCACACTTTTCTTTCACCCCCCTTTGGTCAAGAGGGTGCTGGCCTGCTGATGACCCACCCCTCCCCTCCCTCACCAGCCACAACAAAGCCCTGCTTCTGTGGGCACGCTCCTCATCAGGCAGTTCGTTCCAGTTGCAACTGGCAGGCAGCAGCCTCCTCCTTTTCACCAGGAAGACACAGGGCATGGTGAGCGACACCTGGCCTCCCTCTTCGAGCTCATCGAGGCTGGGCATATGCTTGGAGCTGGCTGCCCTGACAGCAGCAGAGCAGCCATGTGGGCCCCGACCATGCGGGGGGCCCGACCATGCGGTCTCCTAGGCTCCACCCCCTAACTTCTCTCTGCCGCCGGAGCCTGGCTACCCGAGAGCAAGTGAGCAAGGGGTGGGAAGCATGCATGCTGCAAAAATAATGGTAACAAGCCTCCCTACCTGACGGACTGGTTGGAGCAGCTCTGCTTTGTTCCAGGCTTCCAGCCCTTCCTTAGGCATGAACGTTTGCTCAAGAATGTAAGTAACATTTCCAGTTGGGGTGTAGGGGGAGGAAATCCCAAGATCCACCAACGCCTCTGGCCTCAGAATCCCCCCCCTTCTCCCAGAGAACGGGGTAGGCTCACCTGGGCCTCTAGGGGGTTCTGGGTGCTTCCCCCGAGTGAAGCTGCTTTTCCCTTGCAGGAGGAAACCTGCCTGTGCACTTCTTAGGCTACAACCTCCCCCCCCCCACGTCTTCCATCCTGAGCTGTCATTCTGGACGTGCATCAAGCAATGCTTTGGGGGAGGAGGGATGCACAGCATGTCCCATCATCCTGGGATGCCACTGTAAAAACTGACTTTAAAGCCAAGAATCTACAGGAGTTTTGCTTGTGATGATCTTCAGAGATGTCAGCCTCTCCTCTGGAGAGTGCTGATGGAGATGCCTCCCAGTACTAAAGTGGGTGGGACACGCACCCCTCTCTGACTCATATGCCTCTGAGGGTGTCTGGGACTGAACGAGGCCAGCACTGGCTTCTTTCTCTTAACAGAACCATTGTGGGTGTTGATCAAGATGGGTAGCCCTGTGAGTCTGCCTGTAGCAGCAGGAAAAGAGCAAGACTTCAGTAACACCTTAAAGACTAACAACATTTGTGGCAGGGGAGGAGCTTTTGTGAGTCATGGAAGAAGTGAGCAGTGACTCACCAAAGCTCACACCCTGCCACAAATTTTGTTAGTCTTTAAGGTGCTACTGGACTCTTGCTTGCTCTTTTCTACTATGGGTGAAGCATCAGCTCTTGACCTGAAGGAATTGGTGACAAAATTTGCTAAAGAAAAGGCACGCAAAGTGAGATTCTGATGTGCCCGAAATGAAAACATTAAAGAGACTTAAATTTCAACATCACAATTAACAGGATTTTTCAAAATGCTTTGTGATTTGTGTTTTTCTGTTTGAGAGAGAAAATCAGAGATTGTATTACGTGTTCTCACAATAAAAAAAAGAAATTGGCAATTTCAAATTTTGTGTTTTTCATTCTTCCTAAAATGCATTTATGTTTGAAAATTGGTGGGTGCACAAGGGGGGGGAGGCAGGCAGGCGCCAGAAGGTAGCCTCGCCTAGTATGCAAAAAAACCTGGCACGGCCCTGCATACATGTGATGCCAGACTAGCTGGCCATTTGTGACAGGGGAAATACTCTTTAGATTAGGCTTCTTTCTCTCCTTTCGACTGCAGCCTGAATGTGAACTGGATCTACTTGGATAAATGTAAGTTTACTCTTTTTTGCAATCTACTGCTTTGGGAGATTTATTTACTGCACTCAGGATCACGTGTCTATGACTGGACAAAACTCTACTATATTAACCAAATATCCCAATAGTCTTGACAGTGGCTGGGGCTTGAAAGAAAAATCAAGACACCTTTCTAATATACGTGAATCTTCTAAAGAGCTCTAGCAGGACATTCTGCTGGAAAGCTCTTCTGAAGATATTTCTACCAAGCAGCTCCTCTGTCTTTGGTGTGAGGCCATCTTTCCCCTTTGTGGTGAGGCTAAATTCTTATGCTTCCTCTTTCCAGTGCTGAATATATCACTGTGAGAAGGTTCTTCTTTCAGAATCTTCCAGTAGTTCCTTTTGCCTGTTCCTGAGGAACTCATGAACAGAGGGAGCTTTTGTCAGTGTGAGGATGTTTATGAAATGGATGGTTTCATGCATCAGTGTGGGAGAATTCCCAATGCCATCTATTCAAAAACATGTGCCAGGTGCATCCACTTACCCAACTCAGAGGAGCTACTGCTACTCCATCCTTTGCTGCCAAGAAAATTGTTTACTCTGGAGTCATGGGCCAAAAAGCAAAACAAGAATCTTTACTTAGAGAGAAAAGAAGAGTAAACTGTCCCTCTCACACAAACTCCCTCTCACACAAACTGGTGCACAACTCCTTAACTCTTCTGTGGGCCTATAACACTGAAGGGATTAAGCCAAGAAATGTGTGCACATAAAGTACAATTCTGATACAAAGCAGGGTTCTGTACTGCACCACTGCCCTGGGACACAGCAGAAGTGATAAACTCCAGTCTAAATGAAGAGCGGCATTTTTCTTTGCTTGGACCACAATGACTACATTTGTATGTGACTACATTTGTATGTGAACAAAACTGCTGGATCAAGAGGACATGCATGCCTGATGATTAAGAAAAGCTTGTCTGTACCCACTACATTAGAGAGACTTTGTTAAAAAATAGTTCATCCTTTTGTAAATATTGCTCAATGTACTGGTGCCAAGGTTACTGTCAGTTTAGGTTATCTGCTAACTAAATAAAAATCATGCATGTGTTGCCTGAGGGAAACTTTAACATGTGCCCCAGATTTAAAATAAGAGTCCTTTCAAAGACTCTTCTGTGCTTTTCAAATATCGCTTTACTTGGATTCTCTTCCAATCTTCTTTCAGACTTATTCCATTTACTGGGATGTTTGGTCAGCTTTGTAGCCAAACAGGACAGTTGCAATCCATTGAAATCATTCACTCACTTCCAGTCATAGAAATTAGATGTATTCCAGATATTGTGCCCTTCTGAGTTTCCTAGATGACTGATCATTTTATAATTCTACACATTTGTTGGAAGTTTAAACATTTGTCAAAACAAACATACATGCCCGTGAGCAGGGCTATTTTTGGACAGGAACGCACAGGAACAGAGTTCTGGTTGTCTTCCAAGTTGGCCACGCCTACAGCCTCCCCCTCCCCGGGTTTCCCAGGTGCCTCGCAAACTGCAGGGCACCTGGGGAAGCCAAGCCAATCCAGGAAGGGAAGGCAGTTTAAACTGCCTCCCCTCCTCGGGTTTCCCAGGCGCCCCGCAAGCCACAGGGCACCTGAGAATGCCAATCCTGGGAGAGGGCTGTGCTGTTAGGGGTGTGGCCTATTATGCTAATGAGTTTCTGTGGTTGGGTGTGGCCTATTATGCTAATGAGTTCCTGCTGTGCTTTTTCTACAAAAAGAAGCCCTGCCTGTGAGAAAACAGAACACTTAAAACTGGCTTCTATATGAGTTACATTTTCAAACTAGATACCTGAACATTCCCGTTTCTCTTCTTGTCATTCACTGTGCCTCTCTGTTTCATTGTCGTAGCTACAACATTTGTGGGGAATTGACTGTTAAAAAAACTGCTTCTACTTTCTAAATGCAAGTTATGCAACAGTTATTCATACAAGGTTTCTTTCTTTTCATCTGAAAGGTTAAAAAAGAGATTTTGCGCACAACTTGACAACAGTCAGCATAGATTTCATGAGATATTGCTAGACACAGAGCAGATAATCCTTTATTTTCAAGACTAAATTTTGTTCTCAGCTTTTAGTAAGGAGGACTAAATTTGTCACAGCCACATTTTTACTGTGATCTTTTTCACTGTGTTCTTTTTACTGTAGGTCTTTTTCAGTCAACAGAGGTGTGTCACCAAAGTCTGACTTTTTTGAAATAATTCAATGCAATAAATTCTTATGTATGGATTCACTTGCTCCATATTCTGAAGAGCAATTAGACCTTAAACTTTGGACCAATGAATTTGCCAGTGATGTTACTATAACACTGCTATCACGCCTGTGCAGTGTCCTGCTTTGTGCCAGGTGAGAGTGCATATCCTAACTAATGATGGTCTTCCCCCCACTGGGCTTTTGCTCCAGACTGGCTTCTTAACTGCACATGTTTTGCCCCTCCCTTATGCACAGTATTATTGCCACTAGTTGCTCTCCTGTTTTTCTTCCAGTTTTTTCTGTGGTTTTTTTTTCCCAGATCACTGCTGGAATAATACAGGAAAAACTCAGGGGAAAAAATCAGGAGGCCAATGACTGGCAAACAATACTGTGCAGAAGGAAGGGTGAAAACCAATGCAGTTAAGAAGCCAAGTTGCATCAAAACCTTAGTATACAAAACCACTATATGTTGCGGTAGTATGTCTTATCCCAAATTCACAGATGACACCAAAAGCCTTTTTTCACTCATATCATATCAAGTTTCTGAATGGACTGGTGGGCACGGAGGATGTGTGTGTTGATTTACAATCACATTCCCACATTGCTGCATTTTACAGTGTATGTGCAATTTCAGCATTAGACTGGACTGTTGAAAGTCAGAATGGTTTGTTGCTATTATATTTTAAGCAAAAGAGGAAAACACTGCTCAGCTTCCTCAGAACCAGGTTGAACTTCTTTGTTTGTTGATTTCTTACTCACAGGAGCATAAATGTGAGGCAAGTAATCTTTGGGCTCTGAGTACTGTCACATTCACAGAAGGGCGCAGTAATTCTTAACTGCAGAGGCAGAATTTACTACTGACTCAGGTGATGACCAAAAGTGAGTACTGAGGAAAAACAAACAACTAGAATTGTGCTGTGCCTCTGCAGTCATAATGAACTCTTGACTAGCCAGTCCAGAACAAAATGGCAGCCTGGTGCAAAGTTCACTTTATAAAACATTTGTTTTATTTCTCTACTTAAATTACAACTTGATTTATGATAACTTTAGTATATGGTACATATAATACCCTTATTCCTCTCCCCCTTCTGCCATTTTCTCCTGTTTGATTTCAGACACCAAGGGCCAAACTAGATGTGATGGCTGCCATGGGGCCAACCCATGGCCATCAACACCATTTTAGAGCCGAATTTAGCCATTTAAAAATTGCTGTGAACACCCAATCCTGAACGGGCACACAGCACAGTGGCAACAGGCAACCTTATTTTCCCTTAGTGCACATTTTAAAGTGCTGAAGCAGCCCCTCCCCCGTTGGCTGTTTTGGCACTTTGAGAGGCTGAGAGACAAGATCACCTGTTGCTGCTGCACCATGAAACTGCCCTCACAGCAATTTTTTAAATGGCTAAATTTTCCTCTAAAATGACATTGGTGGTAAGGCTGCCAAGTCCCCCGGTAGGGCGGGGGAAACACCGATATTTAGTGCTTACCCCCACTTTTTCAAAATTGGCCACCGGGGGACAAAATGGCTGCCTTAAAAGGGAAATGTCTGCAGAGAGCCTGCCCTGCAGTAAAAAGCCTCACCAGACATTTCCCCTTTAAGAAGTCAGCAAGAGAGCTTCCACAGCAAGAGAGGTTGTCAGGATCCTAGGATCCTAACAAAGTTTTCTTTATGCTTTGTGTAGTTTGCTATGTGCAGATGCAATTGTAACTCTTTGCTATCTCTCTCAAGCTGTCTCAGGTTTCCTCCCTTTCCTTTATTGCCCTGAGTTATATTGCTCTTTTGAAGGTCTGGTCAATGTAACCATTTCATCCGGGAGAGTGGCGACCTCGCACACCTACACGTCACCCGAGACCAAATGGCCTCTTCCCCCCATGCATTTCTCCTCTCCCTGCCCTAAGAGACACGGAACTTTCTTATCGCTGTGAGAAGTCCTTGAAAGGCCACTTTGTTATGTATATGCCAGGCACATCTGTGGCGCCTAATTTGAGAGGGGAAAATTTATAACTTTCACACTTCACCTTTCCTGTGGGAAGTAAAACGGCTAAGATCTTTAACCACGCTTTTTTCCTTTTTTGTGATTGGTTGAATATCGGGGTTTCAAACTATACTGGAGGGTATATTAACCCTGACTGTTGTGTATATGGTATCTCTAACAAACATTCGAGAACCTGTCATGCAGTACTAAGAAATAAAGAACTCTGTTTCATCAACAAAGGTCTGATCTTTGACTGCTTAGGGCAGAAGCCTCACAGATTGTTAGAGATCTGTGTTTGGGACTTGACCGTTCCTGGCCATGTCAGATGACGGTACTATTCCTATTCCCGTAACCCAAGAGGAACCAGTGACCCCTGGGGATCAGGGAGCCGGAGCGGGAGGTGGCAGCGGAGAACCCGAGAAGCCGGTGACTACAGCTCAGGGGGCTTACTACATCCCGTGGCCAATCCCCCACCCATCTGTAACCCCGAGGTACTCATGGGCCTCGTTCGGACGTGGGACAGTCGACTCGTGGGTCCACGATCGGAAGGGGTTACGCGTCTCGGTCCCTGGGGACCACACCGAGATAGGTCGCCCAAGCCTCCTGGAGGACGAGAGGGACTACCTCGGGGGCGACTGGCGACTCCCGCTGCTGGACGAGGAGAGGGGCGCTTCTTATGGGGGCGACCTGTACGGGGACGATTCGAGCTGCGCCTTGGATCGGAGGATGGGAGAGATGCGGCTGCAAATAACCGCGGAACTGAGAGAGGTGGTGATGGACATGCAGTACCAGCTTCGAGATGCCTTAGCTGCGATACAGGTACCAATGCAGCCACCAGGCGGGGGAGCGGGACCCGGAGTGCCGGGTGGGGGAGTGCCTCCGCAGCCGGCCCTGCAGCAGGCCCCTCCGGGGGAGTCCCTCCTGGAGGCGCCCCACAGCAGGTCCCAGTCCCCGTGCCGGCCCCAGTCCCGGTCCCAGCCCCCGCCCCAGTGGAGCGAATGATTCGTCAAGCCCCGAACGACCCCCTGACAGCTACTTTCGATGGCGACCCCAAGAAGCTCCGGTTTTTCCTCGAGATTGAGAGGTTCCTGGATGCGTGGGGGCACCTCTACCCCACCGAGCGGGATCGAGTGGGCTACATTGGTTCCAAGCTCCGAGACACCGCCAGCGACTGGTACATCAGCCTACACAATCCCCTGGGGCCCGAGTTGCGATCCGTAAATAATTTCATGTGGGCCCTCCAGCAACACTATGAGGATCCCCTGGGGGAGGAGAAGGCACAAAATCAACTGTGGAAGTTGGTGCAGGGGAGGTCCTCCATGAGGGAATACACCGACCGGTTCCGGCGCATCGCGGCAAAGGTGCAGGGCTGGTCCCAAGACCTGTTCATCAAAAAGTATCGGGAAGGTCTGAACCCCAAAATTTACGAGACTATTTTGAGGGGTGGGTGGCCCGGATCCCTAGCAACTTGGATGAGGGCTGCGGCTGATGTGGAAGAGCGATTTAAGTTGATCAAGCTGGGGACCTCCACGACAGCCCAAGCCAAAGCCACACAGAAAATGAAAGGGAAGCCGAGTGTCCAAGAGATCCGAGACAACCGCTTCAGGCAGGGGCTCTTCATGAGATGCGGGGAGAGTGGCTACTTCACCTCCGCTTGCCCCCGAGGCAGCGGAAAAGTGCCCAAGACCTCGACCCCGGTGGCTGGGAGCACCCCGAGTCGTGGCAAGACCTCGTTCAAACCCCGGGCATTACAGCTGGAAGGGGCAGCGAGCGAGCAAGGAGAGCTGGAGCTGACTGAGGTGCAGATGCCGGGAAACTCCAACGACCTGCAGTAAATGGCGCAAAGCTGCAGGTCCCTTCCCCCGCTGCGCCATCTCCGGTGAGCATCCCCGGCCCCTTACTTTACATGGTAGTGACTGTAATAGCCCCCGGCACCGGGACCCATGTGCGGGTCCGTGCCTTAATTGACTCGGGGTGTGCTAGAGACTTAATAAGCCCGTTGGTGGTGGACGGGCTGGCACCCAAAGTCACCCCCTTGGGGGAGCCACTCACTTTCACACAGATGGACGGTTCTGAGATGAAGGAGGCGTGTGTGGCAGAGACTGAACTGTTAATAGTAGGGACAGGGGAGCACTGGAAAAAGAGGGCTTTCATTATAACCCCAAATACCCAATTCCCCATGGTGCTAGGAAGTCCGTGGCTGAGCTCCCATGACCCCTATGTAAAGTGGAGCGAGGGGAAGATCTCGTGGGTGGATGACAAGTGTAACCACCACAAGTGGAATACAGAGTGGGGACCCAAACCCCCTACCCCTCTATGAGCGGCAGCACTCACGTTAACCCCCTCTCAGGTGCCCAGGGAATACCGAGACTTAACCGAGGTGTTTAGTGAAATGGAAGCGGATGAGTTGCCCCCTCACCGCTTGTCGGACAGTGCTATTGAACTGCTCCCGGGGGAAAAACTGCCAAAGGGGAAATTATATTCCATGAGCCCCGTCGAACGGGAGGAGCTGAGGAAGTTCCTAGACAAGAACTTGAAACGGGGTTTCATCCGCCCCGCCAAATCCCCTTTTGCAGCCCCCGTGCTATTCCGGAAAAAGAAAGACGGGGGTTTGAGACTTTGCACTGACTATCGAGGCTTGAATGCTGTGTCCGCTTCTAACGCTTACCCCCTCCCGCTCATCAAAGACTTGTTAGCGGAAGCCGCTAAAGGAAAAGTGTTTACTAAGTTGGATTTGCGAGATGTTTATTTTCTGGTGCGCATCAGGGAGGGGGATGAGTATAAGACTGCGTTCAACACACCGTTGGGCCAGTTCGAATACCTGGTGATGACATTCGGCTTAAGTGGCGCTCCGGGGGTCTTTATGAGCCTGATCAATGAAGTATTGCATAAGCATTTATTCAAAGGGGTGTTATGTTACTTAGATGATATCTTGATTTATTCTGCTGATAAGGCGTCGCACATAAAACTGGTCAGAGAAGTGCTATCTACCTTGTTGAAAAATCAATTGTATGCTAAGTTGTCAAAATGTGAGTTTAACCGAGATGCTGTTGACTTTTTGGGGTACCGCATTTCTCAAAAGGGGCTGGAGATGGACCCAGCTAAGGTAGAAGCGGTGGTGCACTGGGAGGCACCCCGAACCAGGAAGCAGTTACAGAGCCTCTTGGGATTTTGCAACTTCTACCGTACCTTCTTGAAAGACTTTGCCACAGTCACCCTACCCTTAACTGAACTCTTAAAAACTAAGGGGAAGGGCCCGGAGGCAGGGAAACCCGGGGAGAAAATAGTCTGGTCTGAGGAGTGCCAACAAGCATTTGAGACATTAAAGAGACTGTTCACCTCAGAGCCAATCCTTGCCCACCCCGATGAGACCAAAGAATTTGTAATTCATGTGGATGCCTCAGTTGTAGCTATGGGGGGAGCCATCCTCCAAAAGGGAAATGACAATAAATTGCACCCCTTGGCATATATCTCAAAAAAAGTTTAACGAAACAGAGAGAAATTGGTCGGTATGGGATAAAGAAGCAGCAGCCATTCGCCTAGCCCTAACCACATGGAGGCATTGGCTGGAAGGGGCACAAATTCCATTTGAAATCTGGACTGATCATAAAAATCTTGAGGCATTGCGCACGCAGCGGTCCCTCAATGCTAAGCAACTTCGGTGGGCTGACTTCTTCTCTAAATTCAATTTTGCCCTGAAACATTTCCCCGGGAAGGCAAACTCCCTAGCAGACGCCCTCTCCAGATTACCCCAACACGAAAGCCAGAAGGAAGAGGTGTTCGACTCCATGTTCTCGCCACAACAGTTGGAGGGGGGGCAGTCACAACCCGGAGCCAAAGTAAAATTGTAACTGTTGAATCATGGAGTGAGACATGTGCGGGGGACTATTCCACTGAAGAAGCAGACGAATTAGGGGGGATAGAGGAGTGCTCCTTGCACCCCGATAAATGTTGGTATCATGGGACTAAGCTGGTGGTGCCTCAGGTGCGCAGAAAAGACGTTTTAGTGGCTTGTCACTCTTCTAAGCTGGCCGGGCACTTTGGATTCCTAAAGACTCTTAATTTGATACAGCGGCAGTTTTGGTGGCAGCGCATGCGTAAAGTTGTCTCCGATTTCGTTACTGCCTGTCAAGTTTGTCTGATGTGTAAACGGAGGGGGGGGAAGACTCCTGGTTTGTTGCATCCCCTACCCACCCCCTCCAGGCCATGGGAAGCAGTATCTATGGATTTTATCACTAACCTGCCTCCCTCTAAAGGAAAGATGGTCATTTGGGTGGTGGTAGACATGTTCTCTAAGCAAGCTCACTTTACCCCATTCAAACAACTGCCCACTGCAAAGGGCTTAGCGAAGGCGTTTTTTAACCACGTGATCAAATTACACCCCTTCCCCAAGCATGTGGTATCCGACCGGGGCAGTCAATTCGTTGCCAACTTCTGGCGGGAGCTTTTGAAAATGATGGACATTGAGCCGGCCATGAGTTCGGGTTACCATCCAGAGACCGATGGCCAATCCGAATGAATCAATCAAATATTGGAACAGTTCTTGAGGTGCTATACTAACTATCATCAGGACAATTGGGTTGAATTGTTGCCATTCGCTGAATATAGCTACAACAATGCAGTGCATTCCTCTACAGGAGTATCACCCTTTATGGCAGTGGGGGGCTTTGAAGGAAAGCCCCTACCAACAATCGATGCGTCAACTGAAGCCCCCCCCCCTCTGATTTCACACAATGGTTGGCAAACCTCCAGAAATCATGGCCTCTAATTGCAAAAACCCTTGACAAAGCCAAAGAGGACTACAAAAAGTATGCAGACCGTGGGCGTGCTGAAGGATGGGACCTTCAGCCAGGAGACTCAGTGTACCTATCCACTAAAAACATTCATGGCCTCCAGCCCAGTAGAAAATTGGGATGGAAATATGTCGGACCTTATAAAGTGTTACGCAAAATCTCTGATGTCTCTTTTGAACTTGAACTGCCTAAATCACTGAGCTCTGTGCATCCTGTTTTTCATTTCAGCCTGCTGAAGAAGAATCCTGGGCTGAATGTGTGGCACCCAACTCCTCCGATTCCTCCTCCGCTGATGAAGGAGGGGGCGCCTCACTTTGAGATCTCCGAAATCCTAGATTCAAAAATGCGTAGGGGCCGCTTACTGTATCTAGTAAAGTGGGTAGACTTTGGCCCTGAACTGAATGAATGGGTCTTTTCTGATAATGTTCATGTTCCTAAATTAGTTAAAGCTTTTCACAAACTTTTTCCTGATAAGCCGGGGTAGAATGTATTATGAAGGGGGCAGGGTGTCAGGATCCTAGGATCCTAACAAAGTTTTCTTTATGCTTTGTGTAGTTTGCCATGTGCAGATGCAATTGTAACTCTTTGCTATCTCTCTCAAGCTGTCTCAGGTTTCCTCCCTTTCCTTTATTGCCCTGAGTTATATTGCTCTTTTGAAGGTCTGGTCAATGTAACCATTTCATCCGGGAGAGTGGCGACCTCGCACACCTACACATCACCCGAGACCAAACGGCCTCTTCCCCCCATGCATTCCTCCTCTCCCTGCCCTAAGAGACACGGAACTTTCTTATCGCTGTGAGAAGTCCTTGAAAGGCCACTTTGTTATGTAAATGCCGGGCACATCTGTGGCGCCTAATTCGAGAGGGGAAAATTTATAACTTTCACACTTCACCTTTCCTGTGGGAAGTAAAACGGCTAAGATCTTTAACCGCGCTTTTTTCCTTTTTTGTGATTGGTTGAATATCGGGGTTTCAAACTATACTGGAGGGTATATTAACCCTGACTGTTGTGTATATGGTATCTCTAACAAACATTCGAGAACCTGTCATGCAGTACTAAGAAATAAAGAACTCTGTTTCATCAACAAAGGTCTGATCTTTGACTGCTTAGGGCAGAAGCCTCACAGAGGTCCGCCCAGAGATTAAGGAGGGACTGAAGGGGCTGCTTTTGCATGTGGCTTGCAACGTTGCTGTGGTAAGTTTCTCTTCCAGCTCTTTTCCTTCTCTCTCTCTCCCTCTTTCTTTCTTTTTTCTGTCTGTCTGTCTCTCTCTCTCTCTGTCCCCATCCAGCAGTGGTCTATCAGTGGCTATTATTAGCCACAAGGTCTAAAAGGAACACTTTGTCTGGGGCAGTGATGCTCTGAATTCTTGGTGCTTGGGGGGCAACAGTGGGAGGGCTTCTGGAGTTCTGGCCCCGCTGCTGGACCTCCTGAGGGCACCTGGTATTTTTGGCCACTGTTGTGACACAGAGTGTTGTACTGGATGGGCTGTACTGGATGGGCCGATCCACTGTGGCTTCTCTCCTGTTCTTATGATATGAAAATCATATTTAGCACTTGTGTAGCATATTTAGCACTTGTGTAGCACTCTGCCGAGATGAGGAAGGATTCAGTACGGCCGTTGCTCAGTGATAGAGCATCTGCTTGACATGCAGGAGGTATCAGCTTCTTCAGCTAAAAAAGGATCAGGTAATAGGTGACATTAAAGATCTCAGCCTGAGACCCTGGAGGGCCACTACCAGTCTGAGTAGTCAATACTGACCTTGATGGACCAATGGCCTGATTCAGTATTAGGAAACTTCATGAGTTCATGTGTCAGCATGTGGAAGCAACATCACAGGATGTGACATCACAAAATGATGTCACTTCCTTTCTCCTGGCTCCACCCCCAAAGTCTCCTGGCTCCACCCCCAAAGTCCCCAGATATTTCCCAAGTTGGACTTGGCAGCCCTAATTGGTGGCCATGGGTTCGCCCCACAGTTACTGTCATGTCTAGTGTGGCCCAGCAATAACTTCTTTGTTTTAAAAGACAAAGCAAGTCTTATTGTTTTAAACACTATAAAATGAATAACAATTTTAGAACCATAAACTTAGTAAATAGGGCATAATACCACCACCCGTAAAATCTTCTTGTTATGTACTGTTTCTTATGGCTGGAATTTTTGTAAGGACTATACGTGGATTGATTTCTAGTGTTCTGTCAGGAGAGAAAAGGAAAAAGGAAAAAATAATTCTGATCTTATCAGTTACAAGACTGAAATATGTACTAATATGCTTGAAAAGAAACACAGTGGACAATGCGTAATCACCTGCCAAGGCAGTCTCTTAACTAAATGATATTTTTTATAGCTTTTCATATCTGACTAGCTATATCTTTTTTAATTACCACAAAATCCATTGAACCGAGTACTTTGTGAGAAATAAATTCTATTAAATGAATAAATATGCTGTGTTCGCAATGCAACACATTCAGAATAACTTATCATACAGTAAATCAGATGGATAATATGAAAGAGCAAATATATGCAGCATACCCCACATTTAACCCTCTTGCATTGATATGTATTGTTATACATTTGTGTTGACTCAGGTTCTTGTAGCAGTCTCTTGTATTCTAACAGTTTCTGACTGTGAACGATATGATCAGTCATATAACGCCCGGCAAAGAATAAATACAATTATACTAAACAAACAAATGGCCTGAAAGGCAGCAAGAACCCTGTAACTCCCATTAATGGTCAGGCTGATGCACTGTCATTTGCAACCACAAAGCAATCTTGAAACATAGTCCCAAGAAGAGTCTCTGTGAACACACAGTGGCAATGGTGGACTGCTGTGTGAACACATTCTACAAAATGTGGCCTATATTTGTCTCTTCCACCAAACGGCAATCATGAAACACCTAACGTAACATTGCTGGCCATCTTGTAGACATATTCCTGATAAGCATGTCCAGGGCTCTTTTTCAGCAGGAACGCACCGGAACACCATTCTGGCTGGCGTCCCAGCCTGCCACTCCCCCTCCCTGCCGGGCCTGAGCTGTTTACACTTAAAGGGAAAGTTCCTGCAGAGAGCCGGCAGGAAAAAGCCCCATCCGGCACTTTCCCTTTCAGTGCAGAGAGCCAGCAGGAGAAAGCCCCGCCCAGAGATTAAGCAGGGGGCTAGGCTCTTTGCACTGAAAGGCCTGGCTCTGCGTTTGGCTTGCCGACATCGCGTCGCTCTCCCTGCTCCGGTAAGTGCCTCCCTCATCTCTTTTCCTTCTCTGTCTCTTTCTCCCCTCCACCTTTCTTTCTTTCTTTCTTTCTTTCTTTCTCTTTTTCTTCCTTCCTTCCTTTCTTCCTTCCTTCCTTTCTCTCTCTCCCCTATCTTTCTCTCTCTCTCTCTGTCCCCACCTTTCTTTCTTTCTCTTTCTAAAGCAGCCATTGACCTGATCTCTGTAGTTTGGAGCTCAGTTGTAATTCCAGGAGATCTCCAGACCCCACCTGTAGGTTGGCAACCCTAAAAAGTCATATTAAGCATACTAGTTTTGCAGGAAGGCAAGCTGATTTGCAGGAAGGCAAGCTGATGGGAACTGATTCCAAACATTTAGGAACTGATTCCAATCCAGTGTGGGAATAATTGTTGGACATAAGATATTGGTTCAGGAAAATTTTGTATAGATGGGACAGAAAATAATGTTTTTATTGGTTTTGTCAAAACTGTTTTCACAACAAGGTAAACAGAATAAGAAGTAAAAGGTGGATGTGACTGGATGACCACACTTCGTGTAACATCGGGTGTGGCCTAATATGTTAATGAGCTGTGCTGTCAGGGGTGTGGCCTAATATGCTAATAAGTTCCTGCTGGGTTTTTTCTACAAAAAGAGCCCTGAGCATGTCTAATCATTACATTCAAGTTGGTGTCAGTATGGCTGAATGGAAGCAGACAAAACACATGAATTGGTTCTATTACTTCCAAAATGCTGGAGTTTGTCAATTACTATAATTAGGCCTGGTACATTACTCTTTGTTAAAATACCTGACAAAAGCTTGAACATTGTTAACAGGAAAAATACATTTTGGTCTATCTGCTTTTTCACAGATGGGTTTAATGAGATAATGATCCTGATGTCCTTTGGTATTTCCAGACATAGCACTATATCGTACCTTCTCATTTTACTTAGCGTTATCACCCAATTAAATTTTTTTAGTCATATGCGTTTCAATCAATTAAACTGCACAAATGTGTACATGAATAAGCAATTATTTTGAGGTAAAACACATTTATTTTGGTTTTAGAGTATGTATATGAACCAGTAGGCATAATTTAAAGAAATATTTAGTACAATCCTAACACTTACTTGGGAGAAAGCTCCATTGAATATACCTGTGTGGGATTCTGATTAAATCTTTTTAGGATAGTTTTCATTCCCTGTTCCATGAGATAAAAGGACAATTTTTTTTCCTGAAATTGTACCTGCCAGCCTCAGGTTTTATTAGATATTAAATGATTTTTAAAATGTGTTGCCAATTTAACTGAGAGCAATCGTTTTACACTGCATTGCAGGGACTGCAATCCTATGCATAGTTACTCAAGTGCAAATCTATTGCAGTCAGTGGGCTTAGACTGGAATAAAAATGCATAGGATGGCACTGCCAGTCAATCAAAACTGAGGTTGCTGTCCTCCCCAGGCTCCATCCCCAACTCTCCAGGACTTTTCCAAACTGTATCTGGCAACCCTACTCCCCCCCATCTCCTGCCAGTGGCAGGGGAGAACCTGGCAAACCTATGGGCATGTGTTGATTCATCTAAGGATATGCATTTAGATTGCCCTTGGCCTAATACTAAAAAGGGAAATTTTTAAAAGGAAAAAAAAAGAAATTTGGTTGCTAAAAGGGAGTAGTGCAGATTACCATGTTTCTCCCCTTAAAACAGAAGTGCCTGAAGAAACATGAAAAGTGAGTTTGTGTCTTGACCTTCTATATTTCCAAGAGGAAAAAAATCAATATACCTCTATCTACCATGCAAATTAGAATCCTCTAAGGATCTCCATTTGTTTTATTATGCCAAGTGAATATGATTATCCTTAAATAGAATATGCTGAAGCAAAGTGAGCTTTACTCAAGATGTGCCCATTTTTTTTAAAAAAAATCAATGAAGAATAATCAGGTACATTGATTTTTCCATATAATAATAGAACTTTACAGGGGAAAAATGTTGTCCCAAGACTATCTACAGTATAAGGAAAGCTATTAATGATATTGCAAAGTCTCTAAGAAAGGCTAGAAAGGAAGGACTAGGTTTGCAAAGACACAACTGGGACCCGAAGTATGGCTACTTCTACGTGACCAAGAAACATTGGGCTTGTGTTCTTAAATAGCAGCTCCCCTGCCATGTCTGACTGAAAGGAATTTCAAAAACTGTGACATGACATAGAATCTTGCCATTCCAAAAGGTTATTTCCATTGGGCATACCTATGCCCTTGAGACACCAAAAGTAGCTTTTTGATGCGTCTGACCATTAAGCTGCTGAGGCCTGTAGCTACAGTGGGGCATTTCAGGGCCATGCCCCCTTAATTAAATAGCCATGCCCCATAAGTTTACATCAAAGGAAACGTATTTTTTTAATAATTAACCCTGGCATTGCCCCAGCAGCAAGCCCACAGGCAGCAATCCTGTGGACTGACTTTGCTGGGCTTGCTTGCCCGCCCACTGGAAAACCTTGCATCTCTTCACAAAGGCTAAGCATGCATTTTCTTCAGAAGGCAGAAGTTCCACTCAGACTCCAGGCCAAACCATCCCTCTGAGTGCCAGGGAAAGTGCCAGACACATGTTTGTAGGGGGGGGGGAGTTTCCAAAGGAGCCACTCTCCTGCCTGCCTCCCACTCCCTGCATCCCATCCACAGCCTGTAAGCACCAATTACACAAGTCCCTGCTTGCTGGAGAGCCTCGCTAGAGGGCTTCAGCCAGAGAGAGCAGAGAGCTTGAGGCAAGGAAACTCAGCAAGGGGAGGAACAAGGCAAAGGCCTTCCAGAACCTGGTGAGGGAGGTTGGACTCAGCCAAGTTTTGCAATTCTGCGGGGGAGAGGATGGAAAATGTACATCTAAATGGCATCTGAAGCCCATGGAAAGACAAAGCTGCTCCATGGGGCTCCTCTCAAGTTCCTGTCTATAAACTGAGCACCTTCCCTCCTCCTGGCTTCAGCCCACACATGGGGATTCCTCTCTCATTCCCGTGCCCATAGGCATCAACTTCAGGGGGGCTTGGTGTGAGAGTTCTGCTCAAAGTAGTCAAGGATCAGATCTTGGTTGGTTAACCAAAGTTCTTTATTTCCAATCTCTACATTAGTACAGCTTCTCGGATTATTGTCAGAGATGAGACAGATAATACAAGCAGGTCTATTATACCATTCCAAGGAGTTTGAATTACCCGTAGGTAGCCAATCACTATAGGGGAAAATTGGCGGGCAAAGAGGAGTTCTGACCGTTTGGTTCTCACAGGAAAGAAAGTGAGGTGTCAAGATGTAAATTTCCTTTCCCAAACCAGACCCCTCAGATGTTACCAGTTCACATAACAATCAATGGCTTCAAGGCTTTTGCATGTGATAAGAGCTGAGAGGTATCCTCCCTTGAAGTCTCAGCCGGGGCAGCTGGAATGCGGAGGCAGGGATGTGAGAGGCCTCCTTGTTCTCATACATTACAGATGTCACCCTCCCGCTTCAATTGCTACAAACTCCAGGCCTGGTCAAGCAGTAGAACAGTAGAACATGGCAGTTACAAACACAGAATAAAACATAGGGTAACATAGAGGGTACAGGCATGATTACTATGATGTCTGAATTAGCAGATTCTGACACTTGGGAGCTCGCCCCTCTGAACCTAATGAGCCCCCCCCCCGGGCAACCAGTGCCAATTCAAAACTTTCCTGCAGCTTGCTCTGTGCTGTTTCCAGCCAGCTCCTATTTTTTGTTTGAGAAAAGGAGAGAAAATCTTCCTTTGATTGGCTGAGGGCTCCTCCTGTGGGGAAAGAGGGGGAGAGAAAGACCTGGGGGGGAATGGAGTTGGTAACTCTTTTAAGAAGACTAGCAATGTTTTCTTTCTGCCCCAATGTTTATGTTTTGGAGACTTCCAGGGAGCCTGCATTCTCCCCCTCCCCCACCAGCCTGGGCACTGAGCTTCAAAGTGAGAACTTTGCAAAAGAATGACACAACCTTAAAGCTGCCTGTGTCTGGAGAGCTTGCAGCTTTCTTTTAGTTTTTCTTTTTTTAAAAAAACAAAACCTGACCAGTTTTGTTATATGTTGGATAATGAGAAGCAGGGCTCTTTTTCAGCAGGAACGCACCGGAATGCCATTCTGGCTGGCGTCTGAGCCTGCCCCACCCCCTCCCTGCCTGGCCTGAGCTGTTTACACTTAAAGGGAAAGTTCCTGCAGAGAGCCGGCAGGAAAAAGCCCCACCCAGCACTTTCCCTTTAAATGCAGAGAGCCAGCAGGAGAAAGGCCCGCCCAGAGATTAAGTACAGGGCTAGGCTCTTTGCACTGAAAGGCCTGGCTCTGCATTTGGCTTGCCGACGTCGCGTCACTCTCCCTGCTCCCGTAAGTGCCTCCCCCATCTCTTTCCCTTCTCTCTCTCTCTCTCCCCCCTACCTTTCTTTCTGTCTTTTTCTGTTTTTCTCTCTCTCTCTTTGTCCCCACCTTTCTTTCTTTTTCTCTCTCTCCCTCCCCCTTCCTTTCTCTCTCCCCTCCACCTTCCTTCCTTCTTTTCTCTATCTCCCCTATCTCTCTCTGTCCCCACCTTTCTTTCTTTCTCTCTCTCTCCCTCCCCTTCCTTTTTCTCTCTCTCCTCCACCTTCCTTCCTTTCTCTCACTCCCCTATCTTTCTCTCTCTCTCTCTTTCTTTTTTCTCTCTCTCCCTCCCTCTCTCCCTCTCCACTTCTTTCTTTCTCTTTCTTTCTTTTCTTTCTCTCTCTCTCGCCCCCCACCTACCTTTCTTTCTTTCTCTCTCTCCCCTACCTTCCTTCCTTCCTTCCTTCCTGTTTCATTTTGTTCTTTGCATTTTTATTAAAAAATTATTGAAAAGGGGGGGATGTAAAAAAGGAGAACCCAGGAAATGCTGCTTTTGACAATATCTTTAATTTTTGAGAATCTCTTTAGTTTTCTCATGGCATCTTCTGCTTAAGAAAAGTAAGTTTGAAGCCTGAGTTCATTGTTGTGTTTTGTTGGAAATGGCTTGCAAAATATGTGTGTCTAAAGTGTGTATTAAAGTGGTTTGGTGCTTACTGCCATGCAAGAGAAAACATCTGAAAAAGTAGCTTCATTGTTGTGTGTGTTGGCAGAACACTTGACTGTTGCATGGGGGACTTTGGGGGACATCTGCAGAGAAACAGAGATGTAACTAAAAATGAGCATGGTCAGCAGCACTTTGGAGATTGCCTGTATTGTGAAATTTAAAAAGTGGGCAGAGTTTCTGATGAAAATGATTGTCCCTCTTCTGCCACTGAGCTGACATCTGCCAATGGGCCAGCAAAGTTAATGTTTTTAAACCTCCTAATAAGAGAGATTTCTGCTTCTGAGGCATTGACTTCCAATGATTGGTGATCTTGTGATGGTAGTGATACTTTTATGTGGTAAAGACCACCTGTTCACGGGATAATTTTACCTGTGGGACAGACTCTGCATGGTAACCACTCCACTGGAACATAATTGCTTGTAAAAAGTATTATAGTGTAATAATTCAGGTGGGTAGCCATGTTGGTCTGAAGCAGCAGGACAAAGTTGGAGTCCAAAGTTTCCTCCAAGGTATAAGCTTTTGTGTGCATGCACACTTCTTCCATCTGAAGAAGTGTGGGTGGCACATGAAATCTTATACCTTGAATAAAATTGTGTACCTTGAATAAAATAGTCCACAAACTAATCCCGTCCAGTGCATCTACAAACCTAGAAGAAGAGGAGATTGGATTTATACCCCGCTCTTCACTACCCAAGGGAGTCTCAGAGCATCTTTCAAACTCCTTTCCCTTCCCCTCCCCACAACAGACACCCTGTGAGGTAGGTGGGGCTGAGAGAGCTCTGAGACAACAGCTGGTACATAGCTATGGCTTGCCCAAGGTCATCCAGCAGGTGCAAAGTGGGGAGTGGGGAATCAAACCCGATTCTCCCAGATTAGAGTCCGCACACTTAACCACTACACCAAACTGGCTCCTAGAGTTGTTCTGCCAGTGAACTAGGGTTGCCAACTCCAGGTTGAGGAAATCCCTGGAGATTTGGGAGTGGAGGGTGAGGTTTAGGGGAAGGAGGGACCTAAGCAAGGCATAATGCCATGGACTCCACTTTCCAAAGTAGCCATTGACCTGATCTCTGTAGTTTGGAGCTCAGCTGTAATTCCAGGAGATCTCCAGACCCCACCTGTAGGTTGGCAACCCTAAAAAATCATATTCAGCATACTAGTTTTGCAGGAAGGCAAGCTGATTTTCATGGGAACCTAACCTTTAGGAATTGATTCCAATTCAGTGTGGGAATAATTGTTGGACATAAGATATTGGTTCAGGCAAGATTTTGTATAGATAGGACGGAAAATAATGTTTTTATTGGTTTTGTCAAAACTGTTTTGACAACAAGGTAAACAGAATAAGAAGCAAAAGGTGGATGTGGCTGGATGACCACACTTCGGGTAACATCGGGTGTGGCCTAATACGTTAATGAGCTGTGCTGTCAGGGGTGTGGCCTAATATGCTAATGAGTTCCTGCTGGGTTTTTTCTACAAAAAGAGCCCTGATGAGAAGCATGCATGAAGTTGTGATGCAAATCTGAAGTAATTATGGAAACTGCAAATCGGTAAGCTTATTCAACTGCAAAGATAGTGGAAACGAGCTTAGACGCTTCTCCCCTTTCCTGCCGTCCAAGGAAGCCTCCAGGGCACAAGTAGAGCTGCTTAAAGAGATCATCTTTGTGTTTGTTGCTCCCACCCGTCCTCTTGTGAGTTACATTTTGGCTTTATGGGTAGGTGGCTCAGAGGTGTGAAAAGCTGCTTGGGTTTCTCTCTGTGCACACCCTGCCCATGAAAAGGCACTGTGGAAGGTAACTCTCAGGTAGTAAGGCAGAGGGTTCAGCCTCAAGAAGGCTTGTGGCTTTGCATTTTTTAAGTGGGGAACTTTTTGGCTCCAAATGGAGGTTTGAATCAAACAACTGTTTTCCCCTTTCTTTTCCCATCCCCCTTTAAAGCCTTTTTAACTCTGTTTATTGCATTGGTTTTGTATGGGCTGTTGCCTGTAGTGCGTGTCTCTATAAAACCATGCAAATAGGTAATTTTACCTACTTAAGGTATCATTGAGAAGAGAACCTCCATGATCAGAGGCAGTGTACCACTGATTGCTGGACATGGTGGAGAATGAAAAGTAGAGTTGCGGCTGTGAGACCTTCCTATGGCATCTGCCTGCCTATTAGTGAGGACAGAATTCAAAGCTAAGTGAACTCTTCATCTGGTCCAGCAAGACTGTGTTTGCTTTCAAGTTTCTTTCTTCTTAGAGATGTAGAATTACCAGGTGTGTGTTTGTATGGACATGTGAACATTTATTTCACAAAACTTTAATGTGATCTGTCTTCTAGACAGTTGCTAAAAAGCAGACAGGGCAACATCTACAAACATGACCATCTTATTCCATGTAGTGTTGCCAGCCTCCTGGAGGAACTGGCTGCTTTAGAGGGTGGACTCGATGGCATTGTACCCTGCTGAAGTCCCTCCCCTACCCATACCCTGCCCTCCCCAGGCTCCCCACCTCAGATCTCCAGGTATTTTCCCACGCAGAGCAGGCAACCCTAATTCTGTGTATTTAAGTTATGTGTTCTGATGAGAAAGTATGAATGATCCATTTTCTGACTTGGCTATGAGAGCTCCAAATAGTATGTTATGCATCACGCAGGGGTATGCAAGATGAAGCTGTGTCACCGGAGAACTGGCTCCTTTTTGCTACCAAAGACTGTTGTAGATTGTTCAAGTTTGCCTGCTGCTTTATTTTATTTATCAGTAGGTCCATCGCATAAGATAATCATATTTTTGACAAGTGTGGCTGTTGTAATCTTTTAAGACCAATTTTTAATTGCATGTAAGAGAGAGCATATGGTGGAATGGTTTACTCAGGAACTCTTAAAGGAACATTCAGTAATAAAGGTTATGCATCTGTAACAGTGTGAAGCTGTAACCTCTGTTTGAGCCTTATTAGATCTTTGACTGTGTCAAATAAATTACTGTTCTACTAACTGACATTCTGTATTATCCATCTGAATATGGCATTTGGATGATAGCTACTCTGAGGTCACCCAGAATAGGATCCCCTAAATTTTTGGGGAGACCCTTCCTAAGTCCCTCCATAGATAGTGACAATGGCCTGTGATGTCACTGGCTCTTCCCTATGATGTCACTGGGCCTTGGTTCTTTTAAGGACCTAGAATAGCAATTCCTCTGGTCCAGCCCCAGCCCCCCCCCCCCGAAATTGGAAAGTCTACGCCCTTGCCCGTGCCTGTCAATCCAAGAGGACCTGCCTTTCAACAGCTCTAGCAGCTTTCCCAGAATCCGAGGCGAGGTTGGAGGCTGGGCTGTTGACTCGCTTAGCGAGCTTGCAAGCAGGACACGGGGCCAGGGGGGAGGGAGAACCACTGATGATTTTGCTTTGCTCTGCTTATAAGAGGCAGGAAGGGTAGGAAGGAATAATTAGATTAACTTTAATTTGGTCAACTTTAATTAAGTTAATTTTAATGCCCCTGAAGAAAAAAATCCCGGCTATGGGCCTGAAGCTGCTGCCCACAAATATAGCATAACCATGATCCCAGATAAATTGTTGTTTGGTTAGCTTCTTTTAAAAAACAGTCTTAACATTCCTGTAGCCAGATATGAAGAGTAGGAAAAGAACTGAAGATATGAAAAATGGTACAGCAACCCTAAAAAAAACTTTAACACAGAAAGTACCCAAGTCTGTTTATTTTCTGAAGATTGTTTAAGGCACCTGAAGATTCTTAGGTTTTCCAGAAAACAGAAATGCTATTATTAAAAGGGGGAGGGGGGAGAAAGATCCAATTTAAAAAATTCTGATAGCAAGGAGAACCAGGGAATATGTACGGAAACAGCTAGAGCAACATTTACATAAATATAGGAGTTAGGCAAACAGTCAAATGTAGGCATTAGGAAGCTGGGAGTTGATTTAAAAACACAAAAAACTCCATGCTGGATGTGATTATGGATATAATTATGCTTTTTTAATTTTAAAAAATGGGGTTAAATTAGGTTGTCAGGTCAAAATATCAAAGCTTAGGATACTGCCAAGCGTTAGTGTTTGTGGAGTTTTATATAGTTGGAAAAAAATTGAGGAGAATTCTCATTACATTTATGGAGCTATAGTAGTCTGAAATGAGGAATGATCCTTTTAAATAAAAGAATTCCTCTATAGAAAGAGACATCTGGTTAGGTTACACAATGTTTGTGTAGTCTTGTCCTTGATTCAACTTTGTAGTGGGCTAGGAGACCTTTTTTTTGTATTTATGACAACGCAATTCATCTTCTCAAAAGATCCCAAAAGATCAAAAGTTTTTTGGGGACTTCCCTCCTTTTGTTGTCCAAAAATTTCAGAGACTGTTTAATTACTTTTAATGTTTGTAAATTATTTCATTCTTAGTTGCTAAAAATATAGTGCTGCCATTTCTCAAACTATGGGTCACAAATGTCCTTGAAACAAGAATACTTACATTTTAATCCTGCTTTCATTATTTTGCCTGTGTATTGTTACTACTGAAGAGTGTAATCTATATTCCAAATTATATAAAAGCAAAGCTCCCACTGTTTTAATGAGTTTGGATAGCACCGGATACTTTTTAAATAAGATTTGTCATAGTTTGTTTTCACTGTGCTTGAAACGGTATGGACACAACACTTTCACATACATAAATACATAAAACACTTTCTGTTGGTAACTCTGGCTTCTCATTTCCAGTGCTGCAATATGGTCAATGTGCAAATGATATAAAGTAAGCATGTATTAAAAAGGCCTTGTCTTAAAAAACCAGGGTAAAAAGCATAAACCCATTAATCAACCTGAGCAACTTATTAACTGAAGGACCATCTAATCTCTTACGAATTTACCATCCACTCTGGTCATCTTAAGAGGCCCTGCCTTGGATTCCCCTACCATTTGAGGCTAGACAGGTGGCAACTTGACAAAAGGCCTTCTTCGTCATGGCACCAAAGCTTTAGAACTCCCTACTCATGAAGCTTCATGTGTCTCCCTTTCCTGTTATCTTCTGCCAGCAGGTTAAGAGTTGTTGTTTTTTATTTGACATTCCCCTACTAACTGTTATTGGCTCACCTCCCTCCTTGTGTTGTATGTGTGTTTATATGTTTTATTGAATTGTTTACATATTTTATATAGACATATATTTTTACTGCTATTTTAATGTTGAAATGTTTTAATATTCTGATATTTGCAGTCTGGGGAACCCTATGTGGGCGGAAAAGAGGCACAGAAATGTTTTAAATAAAAATAAATACATTTGTTAATCAGAGGTGTGGATTTTTTAAAATTCAGTTGCAATTAGATATTTAAACTGCAATGACAGTCCATGGACATTTATTGATTCTGACTAGGCTGATTCTAAAAAATATATTTGTCTATCTTATATAGTGAGGTGATATCATTGTAAAATACCCTCAAAATATCTGCTGCCTTGAGATATTAATTAATTCATACATCAGTTATTTACCTAGTACCTGTTTGTCCCACCCTTTTCCAAGCAGTTCAGGATAATATACATGGTTCTTTCTTAATTTGATCCTCACAAGAACCCTGAGATTAGGCTGAGAGAGTGCTATTAAAATAAGAGACACATGTGATTTAAAAACTTTGAAGGGTTTCCGTTCAAAATTTAAAGAGTCCGAGGTTTCATTCGGGTCCTGTATGATGCTACACCAGGACCATGTGGGAAGGTAACAGCATTCCAAGCACCTCAGTGTTTAGTCATGCTGGCCACATGACCACGGAAACGACTTTGGACAGCGCTGGCTCTTTGGCTTGGAAACAGAGATGAGCACCACCCCCTAGAGTCAGATTCAATTGGCTTTCGAGCAAGGGAAACATTTACCTTTACTTAATACCACCAATATTGTTTCACACAGAGCCTTAACTAGCTTGCACCTGAGGCAAGGAAATACAATTGCATCCCCCCTATACTTTCATAGTAGTTATTCTGTTAAATATGTAAGTAGCAAGAAGCTAGAATGGTAATAACACAACTTTTATTTTAGTCACAAACCATGAACATACATGACATCACATAAAGTTTTACATTCACAATACTTGGCTGCAGCAGTGGCTGGTGCAGCAGTGGCTGGTACACAGTCACTTAATCAACTAATGCAGTCACAGTCACAATCAACTAATGCATAAGGAAGTAGTTACCATTTACAAAATACAAAATTTAACTGTGCAGGTACAACTATTTTTTACAGTTGCACTTTTTACACTTTCAATGACATTAACATTAAAAATCAAAACATACTCATTTTGTTTAATATCTACTTATCACCAGTCAAACAGGAATAGGGAAGGGACACGAACTGCATTTTTGTGGTTTGGTAATGGTACATGGCTGAACCATGGACCATGCCACGAACCGATAACATTGGTTTGTGCACCAAACTGGTTCATATTGGTTTGTGACCCCTGCTTTTTGCAGGGAGAAGAAAATGGGTTTAAATGGCTCGGAGTGGGGAGCAGAAAGGAGGGGTTTAAATGCCTTGGAGCTGTTTAAACCAAACAGCTGAGTGAGTGGCAGGCAGCAGAAAGCAGTTTAAACGGCTCAGAGCTATTTAACCACCAGCTTTCTGCACCCCATCACTCAGCTGTTTTTCATGAAGAGCAGAAAGCATGGATTTAAATGGCTTGGAGCCATTTAAATCAAACAGATGAGTGGCAGGGAGCAGAAAGTAGGAATTTAAATGGCTTGGAGCCACTGCTTAGCTGTTTTTCATGAAGAGCAGAAATCATGGGTTTAAATAGCTCAGAGCTATTTAAACACCTGCTTTCTGCTCTTCACAAACCATCATGAACTGCCTTAAATTTAATGGAAGTTTGTGGTGGCTCTTCAGTTTGCAAACATCATTTTGTGAAACATGAAATGGCCAAAATTAATGACAAACTTTAGTTCGTGAGCTGGTTCATGCCCATCCCTAACAAGGAACTTAAACAGAAATCGCCTAGCACAGATTATATGAATGATCTTAAGCATTTCTGGGGCTGGGACAGCGGTTAAGATACTGAATTGCAGACCAGAAGACCCTAGTGCCGTGTGACGGAGTGAGCTCCCATCTCTGGCCCCAGTTCCTGCTAAACTAGCAGTTCAAAAGCAAGAAACTGCAAGTAGATAAATAGGTACTGCTTTGGTGGGAAGATAACAGCATTCTGTGCACCTCAAAGTTTAGTCATGCTGGTCACATGACCATGGAAAAGTCTTCAGACAGTGCTGGATCTTCATCTTGGAAACAGAGATGAGCACCGCCCCCTAGAGTGGGATTTGACTGGCCTTCGAGCAAGGGAAGCCTTTACATTTAAGCATTTCTATTTCAAACTTTCTATGATGCTACTAAGCAACCAACCACTTTTCTAAAAAAGAGTGGAGAAAGTGGGGGAGCAGGCAGTGCAGAACCATGAACATACACAATATCATGTAATGTTTGATGTTTGCAAAGCTTGGCTGCAGTGGTGGCTGGTGCCCGAGGGGCTGGTAGGGCAGAAAGTGGCAAATGGTGGCTAAAGTCTGTGACTGTGACTTTGTCCATCCTTCTCTATTGCACACTAAGAACACTACAGCACAGCAATCAGTTTCTTAATAATATGTAAATGAACTTAAGGAAAGTCTCTTAACTTGGTTCAGTTGGCTTGTGCGCAATCACCTCTATCCACAATCAGGCCTCCAAACATGTGGTATAATACCTAGTAAGACTTCTGTGACAGACCCCTGCTTCTTCTTTACTGTGAGGCAGATTTTCCCACCAAAACACTGTTCCCCACTCTGACTGAGCAGCCCCTTAGTAGCATAATAATAGAATTATAACTTTCTGCATGTCTTACCCTGTGATAGAGAAGTTATTGGGTTTTGCCCAGGCCAGAGATTTATTGTAGCTAAACAGGAGCCCTCTTATAATTCCCTTTGTAAATGGCACTCAAAACAAAGTAAAGTTCAAACCCAAATGTTGATTTTATTGAACAGGCACAGTTGGGTTAGGAATAGGCAGGGGACGAGAAACTGAGGTGAATTTTGTTGCTTATTCAAAATATAGTAATATTTTGAACAGGCAACAGAATATAGTTGAAGCTTATTTTCTCACAGACTCAATTCTTAACTGTGATAGGTTTGTTTGCCTTGGAGATTTCTTTCAGCAACAATGTGTCTTAATAAATTTTAATATAACTATCTTAGTTTCCTGGAATTAGTACTTTCTTCCTGTACTTAAATCCCTCTTTGTGGGATTACAACTTTCCTTTTGACTCTTGATGAGTCTCAGATGATTTCTCTTTTCACACAAATCAGGGGTCCCTTCCAACGCTCCCTCTAAGCTGTGGAGTCTTGTGAGCAAAAATTCTACTTTGTGAGCTGCTGGCATTAAAGTTGTGAGTGAGCGATTTGGCTGCTCCATAAATTAGTTTGCTCCTGGAGCCATCCTTCCTGAGCTAAGACAAAAACGTGTGAGCCGGAGGCTAAAAAACTGTGAGCTAGCACACACTAACTCAGGTTAGAGGGAACACTGGTCCTTCTGAGTTGAACCACCTGAATAACTGGGTAAGAAACATCTTCCTTGTTCTAGAAGCAATAATCTTTTTCTGTTTGGCTAGACTGGCAGTTTCAACCTATTGTTTAGTCTTAGGCTGAGGAAGGACTGAGACTCTGGCCCGGAACAGCTGCGGGGCTGAAAGCCGCACGGGGAAACCAGCGCGGGGCTTCCCATTCTCACTGGCTGCAGTGCTGCAGGACCCTACCAGGGAGGAGGTGGAATGGTGCATCTACACTGCCAGCCAGCCCCTGGAGCCTCCACTGCTGCGGCACGCGGCTTCTGGCTGTTCTGGCGAGGTGCGGCTATTCGCATAGGCGCAGCAGCCAGAACAGCCCGTTCACACTTCCGGCGCTGCTTGGTCTGTGCCGTAGAAGTGTCCACACCGGCAGGAAGTGGCAGGGACGCGCAACGAGATGGCTGGAGACCAGTTCAAAGGGGTCTCCGCTTGAAGCGTGAGGACAGCACCTCAGGGATGGGTGAGTGCGTGCAAGCGATGGGGCACAGCTGCAGATGTGTGGACGGCCTCCCTTCCTCCACTTCCAAAGCGGAGGCATAGTGGGCCACATTCCCAGTCTGTCCTCAGCCTTAGTTTCAACCTATTGTTCAGTCTTAGTTTCCTGGAATTAGTATCTGGGGACTCTGACACTTGGTTGAATTTGAATTTACAGAAATGCACCCTTTTCTTAATGGCATGGTAGCTTGGGTTAGTAGATGCATATTTTATATATATATATGTTTTCTGCGCCCCTCAGCTTTGTGAGGCACTTACCTTGCTCTTGTTATGGCTCTGGTGAAATAATCTGGGAATGCAGCGATCTCCATTTTGATTATGATTATATTTCATTAAGTAGGGTACTTCAGAGTACTCAACTATAGAACAAATCTGCCCTGAAGTCTTGATGCTTCTTTAAAGTAATGGGAAACTGTGCCACGGGGCACAAAGCCCCTTTAATGACTCCTTCATTGCAAATGTTGGGAATTCATCTGTCACATCCAGTTGATATCAAGTTTGAGAAGTTTCTTGAAAAGCTATAACTCAGCTTTCAGATATTCAGCACAAGCAGGTATAAAATGTAAAGAAAATGTAAGAAAAGAAACATGGTACATTGGTGCCATGTGAACACACTTGAGATGTTGGACTTCCCTACTATATACTACAAAAACCAAACACACAGGCAGTGTAAAATTCTGTGGTACTGCCTGTTACATCATACTTAGCTGAAATGCATCACAGTACATGCAAATTCAGGCAGTGTCCTATTTTTTTTTTTAAATTAAGCTATAAACCTGGAGGCAGGAACGTTGTCTTTTTATATAGTGTATATAATATACATTAATTATCAAATGTTATTATAGCCCAATCATATGTGTATTTACTCAGCTATAGATCCCACTGAGGTTGGTGTGACAGAATTCCTACTAAGTGGGTTTAGGATTGCAGCCTGAGTTGAATAAAACAGTCAAGAGACCTAGATTCATAAGCTATCTGCACACAAAATAACCTATTTAATAATGTAGAACTGAGTTTTCAACTGACAAAAAATGTTTCTTTTGTCATTTAAGTGATGAAAAGTAGTAGGCTCGGCAAAGCTTGTTGCCAGTGTAGACATCAGGTTGTGAATCTAGACTTTTTTACTACCGGCCTTCTTTGTATTTATGCAAATTAATTTAAGTGCTCATTTTGAAAATCAAGCAAATGCTGACTTCCGGTTTAATGGCGTTCTGAAGCGGGCGCTGGTCTCGGACATTCCGAGCCAGCGACCCGGACTACTGGGGGTAGGAGGGGATTCCAGGCTGGCTCAGATCCCCCAGGGACCCCCAGAAAGGGGGCCCTGCTTGGGGTGCACGGAGCTGCCTCTCCAGGGATGGCGATCCCGAGATTGAGGCTGCTTTATGCCCTGTACAGTCTCCCTCAGTTAGAAACCCTCTGGGTTTTTAAGTGCGGTTACTGGACAGCTTCAGGAGTCCAGAATTAAAAAGAATTAGCAACTTACCGGAGACGCATGGCGACAACTGTGAGTTTTAAAGCAAGATTCTCCGATGTGATAGTGGGGTTTAAATCCCCTCCTCCTTTCAACTCTCCGCTTCGGCGAAGGAAAAAATCGCGTTGTGTTAAAATCTGAGAATCGCGGCTTGAAAAGGCTTTTGAAATCTCAGTGGGAGAAGCTCCAGCAGTACTTTAATGAACTTTAGAGTGACTTGTTGACTTCTTTGAACTTTCTTATCTTCTGGTAAACAAGACGCGATGGCCGGGAGGGGAGAGAAAATGGCACAAAAGATTAAACCTTCTCCCAAAACAAGCTCTACGTTACCCAGTTCTCTTCCTAGTTCAAAAGGTGAAGCAACAGAGCTTAATTTGGCACTAACAGCTGCTTTGCACCCCCTGATGGATCAGCTGTCTACAGTCAACCAGAAAATAGATTCACTGCAAAAAGAAGCTGCAGAGGCAAACAGGAAATCTGAGAGAGTGGAGAAGGATTTGTTGGATGTTAAGACCAAAACAGAGAAGCATGATTTAAGATTGTCCAAAATTGAGAAGGAACGATCATCTGACAGAAATGCCTTATTAGCTATGCAATTGGAACGTTCTAACTATTGTTTGAGATTTCAGGGTGTTCTGGAACAACAAGGGGAGAATCTTAAAAAGTTACTCAGTGAATCACTGGCCCCAGTGACAGGGATGAAAGTGGAAGATCTTCAAAGCGATATGGATATGATCTACAGAGCATACCCAGAATTTGTGAAGAAAAAAAACCTGCCTGGGGAAGTAATGGTGAGATTCTCTAAAAGATTTACAAGAGATGTGGTTCTCAAAACCACCAACAAAGTCACCCTGAAAATCCAAGAGCAGGAAATTAAGGTGCTAAAGGACATTTCTTATGAGATCAGGAAGAAGAGAAAGGCTTATAAAAAATTGACTGTTTGGTTACAATCTGCCAGTATTTCTTATCGCTGGATTTATCCAGAAGGCCTAACATTCACCTTTAAAGACAAGAAGAAGAAAATAGATACTGTTGCCAAGGCAGATGCTTTCCTGGTTTACTGTAAGAAGAAAGAAGAAAAGAAAGGAAAAGAATCTTCATCAGAGGACTCACTGGATCAGCAAGAAAGTATTTATGAACTAGAAAGTTCATCCTCAGAAAATTTGGGACTTGAAGAAGGTGATTCGGAGTCTGAACTGGGTGCTGCAGGTCCCAAGATCCCAGGAAAGGGGAAGAAGACGACGCAGAAGAAAGAAAAACCAAAGAAGAAATAGTTTTAAATAAGCTGTTATGTTTATCTCTCTAAAGTTTGATTGTTTTGTTTAAGTATACAATGAATCTCAAAGTTTTTTTTATATATAAATTGAATAGAATTTAGAAAAGAATAAGACATAGGTATAGCCTGAATTGTATAACTATTCTTTTTAGAAAGTTTTGTTAAGCATAGATTAATAATTATCTGGACACCTGTCATTATATGGGTAGTTTAGGTTTTAGTTATGTAGCTGTGTTTTTTTTAGGTGATAGTGTAGTTTGGAAAATCAACAAAAAAAATTAAAAAAAAGAAAATCAAGCAAATGTTGAAATATTTTTTTATTCCGCTTGTATTCATGTTTTAGCTGGCCATAAAGACAATCATCAGCTGTGCCAATTTTATCCACTGTTCAGTTTCACTGAGGCAACAGCTCTAGATATGAGCTCTAAGTGCTTTCCTTTCCCTGCAGATAGACCCAGTACATTGGCAGTAGTGAGAGAAGTGATATGATTTATCCAGTTAAATAATTACTGTTAAAATTTAATTTTCTCCTGAAGGTCTCTGTGGCTTTAAATAGACACATATGTGGTTTCAGAAACGTTGATTGCCTGAAGACAAATAGTTATCCTTCATGTACAGTTTTGGCAGTGCTCTCATAGCATCTTTATGTATTCTGCAAAAAAAAAATTCCCATAAAAACTCTTATAAAAACCAACAGCAAATTGGAGTAACAAGCCCCACCCCACCACCAACACACTCTTTTCATTGTGTTGAATCTTGCCAGAGATATCAACAGATATGCAATCAAACAGGGATCAGAGAATCTCTGAATGAAGTTATTTTCCATTGCAAATCCAAAGAGGAAATGTTGGCCCTAAATATCTATTCTTTCTATGCATCTCTGATGGGTGTTAGGAATAATAAAGCAAAAATATTGTCTGCTTTACTTTCTAGTTCTTTAAAACTCAAAAGCAGGGACCACTGAAATACTGGGATCAGATTACAACTATGTGCATTTTAAAGATACATTTAATTCCTTTTTTAAAGACTAATGCTAAATTTCCATGTTTGGATAGAGCCATTAATATTTTATATTATGAATTTATTAATTCATTATGGCACTGCCAAAATCACCTGGAATCCCAATCACTTGGCAATCATCATGTTCTCATCTATTCCATGCTTTCTGTTACCAATACCATAATTTCTTTATCCTTTTTGCATTTGCTTACCAAATCCTGTCCTTTCCATTCACCTCTATCTTATCTGTGTTAATATCAGCATTCTGGGCAGACCTAACACCTACCCAAAATATATAAGATAATAATTTTGGGAAAACAGAAGTGTTATGACATTCATAATTATATTGCCATGAACTTCATGGATAGCATGAAAGACTATGACCCAGTTAATGTCGGCAGACAATCCAGTTTGAGTAACAGCATGGAACATCATCTTAGTCAGCAGTGCCACAGGTGTGTATTAAGGCGTTTTTCACAGGATTCTTCCCGCTAAAGGAAGAAGGAAAATAAAGGCCAAGGACAGACTGGCAAAATGAAGAGGCCACGGAAGCAGGGCAAAAAGACCCAGGCCAAATTGTCCCGGGGCTTGCTGTTCCCACTGGGCCGACTGAAATGGGAGCATTCCCGGGAGGAGGCAAAATGGAGCATTCACACTGCGGGGCGGCGCACAGCTTTGGTCTGTTTTGCCGAGGTGTGCATATGCTCATGGGCGAATGAGCACATAGGCACAGCAGCCAGATCAGCGGGTTCACATTACTGGTGCCACTTGATGCGCGGCTTATTTGTGTCCACACTGCCAGGAAGCAGGATGAACCCGCACCCAGACAGCTTAACACCGGATTCACTAGGTATCTGTTTAATGCAGGATGAAAGCGCTTCAGGACCGGTGAGTACGGCACAGCAATGCCAGACAGCTGTGGCTGTCTGTATGAGCTCTCTTCATCTGCTTGAAAAGCAGGCCTATATCAGGCCAAAATGCAAGTCTGTCCTCGGCCAACGAAAGGCCAGCCACTGCAGTACATTCTACTAGATGTATCATGCGTATGGAAAACAGCAGTCTTGCACCATGCAAACTGGAGCACTGGCTCAATGAGAGTATGTACTGGGGCAGTGCTTCAATAAGGTGACATATGAGAGCAAGAAGAACTGATGAACGCTCACCAGCACGTGTAGAATCCCATGGTAATGGCATAAACAAGGCCATATTTTATCTCCTGAGAGGATTCCTCCCAGGAGGAAGTTTCACAATCTGCCCTCATGTTTTTGCAGTTCCCCTTCCCTCCCTCACACAAAACCAGTGCATAGTGAACTGAGAACTAGTGGTCCTATTATTTACTGCTGCAACAAATAAACATTTAGAATGGGATGGTGCAAATGCCATGTCGGCGCAAATAACCTAATTTGAATATTTTATTTATTTATTTAATTATTTTTCAGATTTATATCCCACCCTCCCCGCGAACGGGCTCAGGGAAGCTTACACGGGCACAAGGCCAATTCAGTACACTAAAACAGATAAAAATCAACCTAAAAACAGCACCAATAAATAACATAGTTTACCATAAAAATGCTTCCAGATCTCTTCTATTCAGATGGCTACCCAATGATAGGTCCGGGCCCCCCTTGCCACCAGGCCTGAGTTACACTAGGGCCAGCTACATCACAGATATCATTCGTGGTGGGTGGTATCATTGGTGGCGGCTCCTATTCAAAGGCCTGGCGGAAGAGCTCCGTCTTGCAGGCCCTGCAGAACTGCATTAAGTCCCGCAGGGCCCTGATCTCCTCCAGGAGCTCATTCCACCAGACAGGAGCCGCCACCGAAAAAGCCCTAGCCCTAGTTCTGGCGAGCCTGACGTCCCTGAGACCCGGGACACAGAGTCAATGGCATGACCCCGACCGAAGTGCCCGCTGGGGTATATACGGAGAAAGGCATGTTGGACCCTGGCCATATAGGGCTTTATGGGTAAGAACCAGCACTTTGAAGTGGACTCGGTATGCTATAGGCAGCCAATGCAGCGCCGCCAGCACAGGCCGGATATGGTCCCGCCTTGCAAGACCCATCAGCAGCCTGGCCGCAGCACTCTGCACCAGCTGCAGCCTCCAGGTTTGCACCAAGGGCAGCCCCATGTAGAGAGCGTTACAGTAGTCCAACCTCGAGGTGACCGTCACATGGATCACCGTGGCTAGGTCATCACGGTCCAGGTAGGGAACCAACTGCCACGCCAGCTGAAGATAGTAAAAGGCCGACTTGGCAGTGGCTGCTACCTGGGCCTCCATTGACAAGGAGGGGTCCAGGAGCACTCCCAAACTCCTAACCCGCGATGCAGGCACCAACAGCGCCCCATCAAAGCTCAGGAGTGGGACCCCCCACGCCAGACCGCAATGACCCAGACACAGGACCTCCATCTTCGCCAGGTTCAATTTCAGCCTGCTCTACCTGAGCCACCCAGCCACGGTTGTACCAGCCTTTCAGGAATTATGAACATAATTTTCAGTTTATGATAAGGGTGGCGAAATTACTGAGGTTTGAGTGATAGAAGTCTCCTGTATAACACATCACCAATAATGAGTTTACTTATAAAACTGCAAGCACTCTGTCTTGGTGCCTCATCTCAATTTTTAAAAACAGGATATTTCCATTTATAATTATTTTATCATTTCATTTCTGACTGGCCACTGAATTAAAACAACAATCCACAATGCATGTACAAAGTCACATTTCATCATTTATGAGACATCCATAAACTTTTACAAATTGGTTAATGTGGTACTGACCATATTTCAAATGACAAGTTTGAGTGACGATGTAATATTTAAAACCACCCCCCCCTCAAAAGGAAGGGATTCCTTTCTTGTAAATTTCCTTGATGCAAACTCTGTCAGTCCCCTACTACCCTGCATGTACATCTAGATGCCTTACCAGTATAATTTCAGTGCACAACTTTGGCACATTGTGAACTATAAATCTGACATCCCTATAGTGAAAGCAGACTGCCACCTATAGGTGTGAGTTAGCAAACAGGCTCATATTTGGGGGCATTGTAACATATTCTTACGGATTTAATTTACAATAAACACTAGGACACAATCAATTTTACTTATATATATAATTTTATATGCAATAGTTTTGCTCCAGTATCCACTGCCATAAATCAAATCATTTCAAGAATTATTTTCACATGTAAGATAAGTCAAAAACTGAAGAGGCTGCCTGATAGCTATAAGAAGCAAAAACATTATCATTTCAATATCTAGGCAGGATGCTCATAGGAAAACTGTTATTTTAATAAGTAAAAACTGTTCTAAATATTAGATAGAAGGTTTCTTGGTAGCAGACTTATTCGTTGATAATGTTGTCCAATTTGTCATTTACATAATCATACTTTTAGTCATGCAGCCAGTATGTTTCCATGAAAAATGATATATGATTGGAATACCATGTATTAATAATAAGTGGCTGCACTCCTTTAACTTATTTTAAATTAAATTTAGTAGTAAATGGAAATATAAGAGGCATACAATGCACGTCTTGGTTATGTAACACTTGAGTATCACATAATCACCATAAATAGCTTTATACTGCACAAATGGAAACTGACATTACATTTCCAGGTCCATAAGATCTCAGATTATTATTATTTGCAAATCAGAATATTTCAAAATGATCTTAATGGATCTTGGAACAGTAAAACATGAATAGCAATCCTTTTTCTTTTCTAACTTTGCAGCTTTGGTTGCTGTTCTACGCTACATACTGCTTTAACACAGACTTTAACAGAGAATTCCCCCAAATTAAATCCAGTAATAAAAGTAGCTATAAATGCCATAGCAGGGCAGCTGTTTTTTTTAATTTCAAAGAAATATAAAGTTCGATACACTGAGCAAGAGTTAAGAATATTATCATCAACTGTCTTCTGTAGGATAAATGTTACTGACAAAACAGTGGTGAGGAAGTCCTTCAGAATAAAGAATTAAAAGTAACTGATGCATCAATGAGAATTCCAAATTATCAGATGGTCATATTTTTAAAAAATCTCTTAAAATAAGCTCAGCCATCAACCTCTTGAAATGGCCTGCTTTGATTTGTCCTGCTATCTCAGTTTCTTTAGCTTTTCAGGGAAATAGAAACGGTAGACTTCGAAAACAGTTCATATAAGTAACATGTCTATAAACCTGTACAATGTTCATAAGGACGTCTGATCTATATCACATTATCTGAAATTGTATTTTGTGCTATGAATGCTCAAGCTTGTGAATACCCAGTCAGTGCTGTAGAATTCAGACACATTATATTAAATAACAGCACAGTGCTGGAATATAGCACCATCCATTTAGTCAGGTTTGTCGTCCCATCCCATCCCCTCCCCCCCTCCGGGTTTGTAAACATTCAGTCCTTGTTTGCAGAACTACTCAGCTTAAATGACATTTGAATTAAAATTTGAACAACATTTTCCAACTAAATCATGTTTTGTAAATGCATTCAGAAACCATTTCACACTCCTGTTTGGATCTAGCCCACCATATTGCCACTTTGGACTGAAAGCTTCGTTGTTAAATACAAATTTCACTACCATGTAGAATCAGCTTCAGGAAAGTGACCAACATGAAAAACAACATATTCAGCCATGACAGTTTCTATTTGCTTTATGCCTATACGGAATATGGCCTTCTTGCTGTGGTACCACTAGAACATGTTGGGCAGGACATTAAAAAATGTATTTGTCATATACCAGATCAAAATCCATGCGTGGTATAGCCAAATACATTAATATATTCTTAAAAGAAGGGGGAAATATATTTTAAAAATCACCCAAAGGCTGGATGAAATCAAGAGTAGGAAAAAAAATATCGTACTTTAAAATGTACAGGGAAAAAAGGAAAGGAAAATTCTGCTCAGCTAAGTTGTATTTTATTGAAGAGAACCTCCTATTTAAGAGAGAGAGAAAATATAATTTGGCCTTTAATTATATAATTAAAAACTTAAAATACCTTCATCCTGGAGTCCTGCTCAAGCTGGAACATCAATGATTATGAAAACAATTATCAAGCAAATACCTGCAATGACTTGAGAATAAGTGATCATTATGCAAGGAAAATTTAAAAAATAAATATGAAGTAGTTGTCTTAATTCTGTCTCATTTCTTATGTCAACTTCATCTTTTAATAAAAGGATGAAGAAAATGTCCTCCTGTTTACATAATACATAGGACAATTTTAAGATAAAATATGATCTCTGAAAAGCTTGTTTTTGGATGCAATATTTGCTACTTCTATATCATCATCTGGCCATTATTCAGTAGTATATTTTGCAGGACCAAAAGTTTTAGCAGCGTTCAAGTACAATAGAATTCTTTAGACAAATATCTACAGTACACTTCTCATGGGGGAGGGATCAATACATTAAAACACCCTGCCAAACGCACCTCCACCATGCCACATTACCACTTACTTATTTTATCTCTGCTCAATACTAACAACAAAAAATAAGTTCAAAAATAATTCTTGCAAGGGTGACCTTTTTTTTACAGGGATATAGATAGATGTTACATAAGGGTGGGGGAGGGGACAGAGGGAAGAACAGCAAATACTTCATGCAAATTCCAGACATCAAATGTTTACATTATAAAACAAACAATAAAGAATTTAGCTAAGTCATCAACTATAAAAACCATAAAATAAGTTTGTGACACAAGATGATAATGACAGATGGAATGCCACGTAACAGTACAAGATTGATAAGAGATATTCCAAAGGATATAAGTTCCACATGTGATGCCAAGTGTGATCATTCTGATACATATATTTACTGGCATTCAGGCTTGGACCTCCATCAAGTCTGAGCACAGTTTAGTCTTCAATTTAAGCATTATCTTAAATAAAATACTCTGTCGATTATATGGATATAAATAATGGGTATTTTATACAATCACAGTCAATACTGGCACCAGTTTTATACCAGCTATTCTAATGGATAAATCGAAGACTATATGTGATTTTATTAACACAGAGAAAATAGTGTTTAGCAGATAAATGTATGGATTACCAAATTCCACTGAAGGATCTCTAGGAAAGGCAAGTCAGTCTTATATAAGGTGGAGAAAAGGAAATTGAGATGTAATATCATGGTTTACTCCATGACCTCAAAGGATGCCATTAGTTGTTATATAAACATACATACTGGCTCCTTTTAGACTATGTTTATGCCTGATATTTACACTGTAAGTTACAAAACAGATACAATGAAAGTAAAATATCCTTCTAGAAGAAGGATTTAGGAATTCCTTCTTTCTTTATGACGTATAACCAAAACTGAGTACATGTTTAAAAAATGCCTGGGACTACCCTCTTGTATATCAAAGCTAGGATACCAATAACACATCTATTGCATTGTCGGTACTAACTTTGAATAGCTTCTTGAAAAACCATAACTTAGCTTTCAAATATTCAGCCCAAGCAGGTATAAAATGTAAAGAAAATGCAGGTATATTGGTGCTACGTATATTGCAGGTATATTGGTGCTACGTCAACATATACTGGTGTGTTTGGGCTCCCAACTGCATACCACAAAACCAAAAGCACACACTGTAGAAAGCTGAGATCTATAGGTGAGTGATAAGCATTTTAAAAATTGGTTGAAGTTAATAGAAGCAGTTCTCAAAATGAAAAGAAACAACTTCAGGGCTCGTCTGTACTAATATTTTGAATGCACTGAGACCAGCTTAGAGTGACTGTACTGTGCATCAGATCTGCATCATTTGCTCTATCATCTGGAAATCAGTCTTGCACAGTTCTACCTAACGGAAAACTACACCTACTTCAATAGAGGAAAATACCTCTTCTTGATGGAAAACGGCTAGGTTACAGCTTCCCATCCTGCTAGTTATGTGCTCCCTGTGTTCCCTTGGGACACCTCTGGCTTATGTTCGAGATGTCATGTATGTACCTCACACAGCACAACTCTCTCTGTATTAGTCCTTTTGTTAACTTTCCTCAAAAACATTGCTATAAAGAATGTTTACTCCCATGTTGGAACAGTTCCGTCCTATTTTACTGTTGCTTATTATTACTTTGAATCCCTTCATTAGTACAGTGCTTATAGCATTTCATTGTATTTGATTTTTGTAAAAAGTGCCTTTGACATTTTGAAGAAAGGCAGCATAAAATATTTCTAAATGAAAGCCAGTGAGAAGCCTATGTGTTTAGAGAATGAAGATAAAAATGGTGAAATCTTTGATCAGAAATCCCACTAATAGAACTGCTATTAGCCAAAGTGAAAGTAATAATTTAATGTTTATACCCCAGATTTCTCAAAATTCAAGCTGGCTGAAGAGTGTAAATGGGTGGGAGAAAAGGAGGAGGATGGAAATCGTCATGCTGATTCATTCCAAAAAACTGGTCAGTTGTCTCAGAAGAAATGTATCCAAACATCCAAATATCAACAAACTTTTCTTTCAGGAGCATCCACCCGAAGACTGCAGGCTCAGTAAACACTACAACAAAAAGCATATGAATGCACAGTGCAGAGAGCCCAATTTACATGGAAAGAGCATTGTGGATTACAACAGTTCTGTTTAGGCCCACTGTGTACTCACAGAAGAGGGAAATTAACCTTGTTAAAGGTTAACGTTTATTCCTTATTGGCCTAAATTTTGTGGGAGTTTTAAAATTTTCATTGGGAGGATGATGTATAAAGTTTATGCTTCTTTTCCTGGAATGCTCTTATATTTTGCAAGAGGTCCATCTGAATCTTTACTTAAATAGTTGAGAGAGGACTTTCATGATACAATTCAATGCCATTGAAAAAATAAAAACTACTTTACCACATATTAAAAAATCATATTATTTATTTGTTCATGTGGTTTGTTATAATATATGCATTTTCAAACAGTATGAAAATAAGAATGCAGAGATATAAAAATGTAGATAATTCACTGTTGTCGTTTTCACTGTCAAGATACAGCTCACTTATGGCAGCCTGTAAGCTTTCAAGGCAAGAGACATTCAGAGATGGTTTGCCATTGCCTGCCTCTGTTACAACGCTGGTATTCCTGGGACGTCTCCCATCCAAATTCTAGCCAGGACCAACCCAGCTTAGCTTCCAAGATCTGATGAGATACTGGGCTAGTCTGGGCTATCCAGGTCAGGGCAGGTAATTCATAGAAGTCATAAAAGTAATAGAAAAATACAAAATCTGTTTGATAAATTCAGTCTCCCAATGCATATAAAAACACTGGACTATGGATTCTGGCTGCAAACCACTGGAGATTCCCAGCAGAGGAGCATAACTTCCCAGCCTCTGCACCTAGGGTTGCCAGGTCTGGGTTGGAAAATACCTGGAGACTTTGGGGGTGGATCCAGGAGAGAGCAGGGTTTGGGGAGGGAGTCTCAGCATGGTACAATGCCAGAGTCCACCCTCCAAAGCAGCCATTTTCTCCAGGGTAGCTGATTTCAGTCAGCTGGAGATCAGTTGTAAAAGCAGGAGATCCCCAGGCCCCATCTGGAGGCTGGCAACCCTAACTGCACGCCAAATACCCACAGAACTCTGCTTCTGGGGAAAGCATGCTGGAAGTCAGAGGTATGCAGGGTAATTAGTAAAAATCGCTCCCTTCCATCCCTGGAAGTCCTCCATGGGATCCAAGCCTCTGCATGAATTTTGAACATTCCTCAAATTTATACCAATTCTTGTTACTGAAATTTCAGTACAGGTTGCCTCCTGTCATATTTTGTGGACAGGTCTTGCACATGTTGCTCAGTCTCCCCAGGTAATTTATTTTATTGACTTAATTTATACCCCTCCTTTCTCCCCAATAAGGACCCAAAGCAGCTTATATTTTTCTTCTCTATCGCTTCCCACAAAACTGTGAGATAGGTTAGGCTGAGAGCACAAGTGGCCCAAGGTCACTGAGTATGCTTTCAAGGCAAGACATCAAGACTCAAAGTAAGACATTTACATATAATACTCAGAGAATGTTGCTATAATTTTCCCACTCCAGATACAGAATGGATTGCTGTAACATACTCTACATGGGGCTATTGATGGAAAGTTATCAGCAATTATAACTGGTGTAGATTGTGGCTACAAGGTTATTAAATTATGCTTGCTGGTTGCTCAAGAGTCAAGAACATGATTACAATATTTGATAATTTACATGCCTGCCAGTTTATTTACAGGTCCAATTCAAATGGCTATTTTTCATCTATAAAGACTTACAGTGCAGGAATATGGCTATCTTCTCCCATAATAGTCAATGTATACCCAGGTCACCTTCATGGCCCCCTTCTTCATAGTACTACATTGTCTGAGGTCTGGTGGGTGATAACACAGGACAAGATCTTCCTAGGGAAATCTGCCTTCAGATGCCAATTTAAGACAACACTTCCAGGGGGCTACTGGCTCCTAAAAAAATCTTCTGTTTATTTTTCAAAGATTTTAGTTGTTCCTTTTTTTCGTTGGCTGTTTTTAGCCAAAATTTATATTGTCAGTATTATTCTTTTATTGTGACTTTAATATTTATAGCTACCTTGTACACCCCTATCTCATTGGGTCAGTTATATCTTTTTCTGTTAATTCCCTCCTTGTTTAGAAGGTTGGGAGGCAAATATGCAAGAAACCACCTCTTCCTCAGTGTCTCAATGGAATGTCTCAGACTGACCATGGGTGCCAGCATTCCCATGTTTGCCAAGGCCACTATACAACTTCAAAGCCTAATGTTCTGGAAGGTTAGGTTAAATTAGGTTTTATATGTTGTTGAAGGCTTCCACTAGTTGTTCTATCACGGAGTTCATTAGTTGTTGTAGATTTTCCGGGCTATATATACGTGGTCTTGGCCAAAACCAAGCTAAGACCACAGCCATACAGCCCGAAAAATCTACAACAACTAATAAATTAGGTTTATTGTATCATGTCATGCCTAAATGATAAAAGCTTAGGAAATATTATTTTATTAATCGTCCTAACCCAGCTTGTAAGACTTCAAAAAAATTGAGTTGTTTTTCTGTCACTGAAATGAAGCTGGTTGATTTTAACGTTTGGTATATATACATTCAACTGAGTTAACTCCCTGAAGAACTGAGAAATAAAATTTCTCTTTTTAGGGAAGGTTGTACAATCCTTTTTTAATTTGGCTTTTGGCTCCCTCCACATCCCCAAATGGTTTTTCATTGGCTGTCAGCTGTGACCTGTTTATTTGGTTTTAAATGATATTTTTACTATGTATAACTGTTCTTCTCTTTTTTTATATTGTATACTGCCTTGAATTATTTTATTCAAAGAGGCATAAAGCTTTAAACAAGGAGGCTTACAATGACTATATTATAATATGTTGTCATGCTAATGTGGTATTACTTACCCAAAGAATGTGGCTTTAGGTAGACTTTACAAAAAGGTGAAAAGTAAATTAATATCCAGAAACAATTAGCTGAGCTCAACTTATACCATGCTTCACTCTATGCTGTGGTTCCTTTTCTGTCCCCAAAGTGGCTGGTATTAGGTAGTAATTGCAGAGATGGAAAACAAAGGTGATATAAGGGAAGAGGAAATCATACCACATAGTAGTTTATCTTCAAAATACCCGGGTCCCTAGACATTGTCCATGTTGGTGAGCTATCCTTAAATGCAGGCAGTGGTTGCAATATTTTCAGTAGAAAAATGTGACAACTATCCTGGGAAGGAAGGGAAACTGTCAACTTGATTCCAAGCTTATTTACTCAACAGCAAATCTTCCAGTCCTAACTGTGATTAGGAATGCAGCCTGTTTTATTGAGACACAAACCTTTCATTTCTTTCTAAACTTAAATCACTCAAATCCCTGCAACTGGCTTCAAGTGATTTGAAAGTTTCCTGTACTTGTGGAGACAGGAGTACTTAAATTGTTATTGCCAGTGTTAATTTGTTTTATTTTGAGAATTATTAATGAGGGTATGAATGCATTAGCTAGAGCAAGCTTACTGTGAGCTGTTGCTGTGACCCTGATCCCACCCTCTATGAAGTCAAGGGAAAGGTTAGAGGGCCACCATTGTAATACCTCTATCATCTTGAAGAAAGGGTTTTCCCATTCAGGTCTCTTCATACTCTGTATCTGAGTTTGGGTTTCTGTGATGTTCCACATTGATTTTGCTCCACTCCAAGCCAAACAATAGCATAATTTAATAAACATTACGATGAGTTGATGGGGAAAGCTCCCAAACCCCTCTTTTCTAGTTAAAAATCCTTAAAAATAATGGTTTAGGGAAAAACACATTTTTAAACTAAACATTTAATTAAGAAAAGCAACACAAGAGAAACAGCATGCATGAAGAAAATAATAATGACTTGGAAATGCTTCTAAACAATAAAGTTATGCTTTGCTGATATTTTCTGTCACATCTGGAAACATGTAGGTTAGTACACGAAACAAGTCACATAGTCTCACCTTAAGCTGCTCCATTTTGGGGGGAAATGATGTTTATTCCAAAAAGTGATCCTTAAACAAGAGCATGCAGTCCCACATAGCATAACCTCAGAACATCAAGTGTCCATAAAGCCTTATAGAAGAGTGCCATAAATTTGATTTTTTAAATTATGCTAGCTGTAAATAGATGTCTACCTTTACAATGCAGATCTGAAGTGTATTTAGGAGAAGGAAGAATCCCCCCAATTTGCTTTGAGGACAGGCCCAGAATTAGCAGCAGGAAGGCATTAGACACTAGGGTGAACAGAAATATCACTCTGAACCTGACACTGTAATGCTAAACAGAATTATGCTATTCTAGTCCCATTGGCTTCAACAGATTCAGAAGAGTGCAACTCTGTTCAGGATTGCACCAAAAATCTCTTCCAGATTCAGACTAGATTTGGCTGCAATGTTACATACATCCATTCTGCATTTCTGGGTTGTAAATCCTTCTTGTTTCCCCCTTCCCCCATATGCTCCCAATTTCTGTCTTCCTTCCTTGCTTGCTGGCTAGCTCTGCTTTATGTAAAAGATTCACACTGTGATTGGTTTAGATGAAGAATTGGTAAAAGAGGCTTTTACATAATACATCATTTGTTTGAGTCACAGCGCTGCGTTACATATCTGTTTGAGCTCATCATAATATGAATTTGTTTTGCCATTGCCAGATTAGAAACCCAAAAGTATCCGTTCATCATTCTGGATTGAGACATTTACTCCAGACCGCTTTTCTGCAGGTACTTAAACTTCCTTTATGTGAAAAACATGAACAGAGATTATCAAGCCAAAACAGCACCGTCATATCCCTAAATAATCAAGTACTTTCTTCCCTTATTTTATAATAAATCTAAAGATTCGGTAGGATATACGGAACACCTCAACTCCCCTCCTCCCGTTTCCTCTTAATTTTCTTAATACACGAAGGAAACACACAGACACACACGTATACAGGTACCCAAGTAATTGGTTTCTTTACCTTTCTTCTTCTTTGCACTAAAAATCACTGTGAGACTATTACATCGTAGTAGATTGCTTTACCCACAAGCCACCATTAAGCGTTTTGTATAAAGTACTCCAAGAAAAATATTTTTTTTAAAATCACATTGGACCTATATTTTGCATGATATTTAGCTACATTTCGCTGCCCTAAGGATCCTTTACAACAAGGGAGAAACTGTACTTACAATATTTTTCCCGCAAATCTCCTCCACCTCGCCCCCTCCCCTTTTACAACCTGATAGTACTACATCACGTTGCTAGTAAGTTCCATTATCTGCTTATAGAATAACAACCCGTGGAAAGAATCAATCAATCATCTCCCTAATCTACATTTTGAAACGATATTAAGATCAGAATGAAAATAAAGTCACTGACATGGCATGAAAATATTATAATACACATGACAGACCTTTTATGCTTCTATATATTTCCCTCCCTTAGTGACAGACGTTTCATTGGATTCTTGCAACAACAGTAACTGTGTTGCTATTGGTTGAAAAGATCGGGTTTATCTCTGTTGGTAGGTAGAGGCTGGCTGCTGGGTTGACCAATCAGGTGTTTTGTTTCCAGGAGAAACATGGTTTGTATAGCTATTTAAATCCTACCACGGTGATGTCAGCAGGGGAGATTGTTGCAAGGCGGTGAGAGGAAGAAAAAAACGGGGGGGGGGGGGGGAGAGAAAGAGTTTAGTAATAAGGCAAACTGAAAGGAAAATGTTGTCAAGCTGAATTATTTACAGAACGCGAGCTAAATGCAAGTGGAGACGATTGTGACCGACCTCACCTGCACACTGAACCAAAACGCTAAACCTTCTCCCCCCCCCCCCCTCATAGAAAAATTTACACAAACCCAAATGTATCTTAATGTGCAGGTAATGTGGAGGCACTGTTATTCTTCTGTTATTCTTCTGAAAAATCTTTAAAATTCAGGAGGCATCATATCAAATGTGTTTCCAATTTTCCTTTTTATGTTTCTTTTTAAATCATCTATGCCACAGTGAAAATTATCTTTAGAAATGTCATGTTATTTCTTAGAGGCTGTATATAGCTGATTTAGGGTTGCCAGATATCGTCTTTTGAGGGTCTGTCTCTTATTTTAACAAACAGCGCCTTGTTTCACAGAATCATAGCAAGCATTAAGTTAATGATCATGGGGGCAGTGTGAAAAATCATATTCCGGGCATATCACTCCTTATACCCATATTTCCTTCTTATATTCACAACAAACAAGGGATTCACCCAAACACCCTTATCCTGTCACATCATACCACCAAATAACGTGGCAGGCGTGGTCACTTTCTGCTTCCTGCACATTACTGGTATACCGCCTCAAGATGGGAATTTTACAGGAACAACTTGGCACACACAATAGGCATGCCCTTGGCAACTGGGAATCATAAATAATAACACTACAGAATAGGCTTGTATTAAGCCGGGGAAAGGGGCTGTTTTACGGTTGTATGGGCAGCTCTGAGGTTCCTTGACAGCGAATATGGTGCAGAAGTTTGTCCTCCATTTTGTACCATACAGGCACTGAAAAATATTGGACATGTTCTAACTGCACTCTCATGCAGTGGAGTGGTAAAAACCAGCAGGAAGGATCAGAGGTCTTTCTAATTTTCTGCAATATACTGGAATTCAGTTGCAGAGATAGTGATTCTTTTTTGGCAGATGACTTAATGTGGAAAGGTGAAAGTCTGAAAACCACTGAGCTGAGTATTGTGTCTCCATGCACTGAACCAAGAAACACTGAATAATGTGACACCGAATAGCTGTCGAAATAATTTTTTTCTTCTGAACGGCCACAGAAGAGCAATGAATTTCCAAATGGCTATTTCAATGCATTAAATTAAAAAGAATGTCACCAAATTGTCATAGGTATGTATTGGTTCTTTCTGAATTCATTATGCCATTATATCAAATGTATTATACCAAAGGTGTTTCTTCCACTGCTGAGGCATCACTGTTTCACACCCTGCTGGAAGTGGATTTATTATAGTTTTTCTCAGGGGTCATTTCATAGAAAAAGAAGTGCAGGAGCTCATTAGCATAACTCATTAGCATAACTCATTTGCATATGTCACACCCCCTAACATACCGGAAGTGTGTCAGAAGGCAACACCCACCCCTCAGGCTCCACTCCACAGGTGAGTGAAACTGACCTGCTCTTCCTCCATTCCCTTCCCCACCCAATACTTTGTGCAATAAAAATAAGCATAAAGAACACACCCTCATTCTCTTCCTGCTCCCTTGAAACCACCAGGTTTCAAGTAGACTTGAGATACCCAGGACATGTGCACCACCCATCCCCTCCCCACAACAAGACACCCTGTGAGGTAGGTGGGGCTGAGAGAGGTCTTCTGAGAACTGCTCATGAGAGAACAGCTCTGAAAGAACTTGTGACTGGCCCAAGGTCACACCAGCAGCTGCATGTGGAGGAGTGGGGAATCGAACCCGGTTCTCCCAGATTAGAGTCCAACTCCTGACCACTACACCAAACTGATGGGGTGGAAGCTGCTGAAGGGTTGGTGAAATTTCTCCAGTACTTATGTGCCATGTGCCCAGATAAAAAATGGTACACTTAGAAAATTTATATGCCACCTTGAGCAAGTCTCTGGAAAAGCAGCACACAGTCATAAAAGGAACAATGATAAAATTATCAATATTAAAACAAAACATTAAAAACAATAAAGACCCTAGCAGGGCTTTCCCCGGGACGCTGCGCCTCTGCACTGCCTGGGGAAGCCGAGGAGGGGGCGGGGCTTGGTCATGTGCCCACCCCCTGGGCTCCTCACTCCCGGAGCTGCGCTGCTGTGCGCTCCCACTCCAACGGACCCTGGTTTTTCTACACAGGTCCTAACAGAGTGCTGTGTTCCCAGAAGTCACAATTCTGTAATGCCTGTCTCTGCAGAACAGGCAAATGTTGTCAATGTATTGCTACACCAATTGCCAAAAGTGTAATTATTTGCTCACTAATAGTTTTATCTTGTTTTTATTAGTGCTCTTGTGCTTTAGCACAAAAACAAAACAATTAAAGAAAATTCCTGTTGAAAACAAAGGGAGAAGGGACTGTATTATGTTGCAGATCAAATGGCAATGGAGATGCAGTGAAGAGTACTGGACTCGGGTGAAATCATGAAGCCTTTATTGAGTGATTCATCATGCCCAGTAGATGGTCAGAACAAGCATGCTTCCAGGGCTCCAGGGCCCTCATTATATGCTGGCCGGAGCCACACCTCCGGCTGCACCCAAAAGACCTCATAGGGGCTTAACATATGTGCATGTTTGTCATAGGTTCCCTGGAGGAGCCTTTGATTGCATTGGCTCCCCAGGGAGAACCTAGGTCCCACATTGGTGGAGGCTTAGAATCCGGAGGTCTATTGTTCCTCCAGATTCAAGCTCCCCTCTCTTGCCTGACCATGTGCTCTGGCCATGCGGTGGGTGCCATTACCTGGGAGCACATGGCAGGCTGGTTGCTACACGGAGCATACTACATTACATGCAAGTAGCCAATGCTTATTAAAACATTGTCAATAGGGTTGCCAGCCTCCAGGTGGGGCCTGGGAATCTCCTGCTTCTACAATTGATCCCCAGCTGACAAAGTTCAGCTCCCCTGGAGAAAATGGCTGCTTTGGAGGGGGGACTCTATGGCATTGCATCATGCCGAGACCCCTCCCCTCCTCCAACCCCGCCCTCTCCTGGCTCCACCCCCAAAGTCTCCAGGTATTTTCCAACTCAGACCTGGCAACCCTTATTGTCAGGCAGGTGTTTGTCAGGGATGGGGAAGGTAGGGAGCTCAATATAGTCCTACATCACCCTCTCAAAAACAGCTAATCTATGAAACTGAATTGTTTTTGAAAGGGATGCATGAGTGCAGAACCAGGAAATTAGGTCAAGCAATGCAGATAAACTGGGGCTTTGTCAACCAGAGGAGCTGGTTCAACTGGCCGGCCTGTTTCCTTAAAACTTTTCGCAACCATCCCAACAAAACTAAGGTCTCAGAAGGGGAAAGTCTCCCCTATTTGCCTGTTGGAGTGAGCGACTCACCGTACCTAGAAATGGGGGGGTACTATATCACTCAGTGTATAAGTGTTACCCCTTTGAATGGGATGTCTGTCTCTTTGTTTTAACCTGGGAGCTGCACTCTGACCCCTCCTTTCTCTCTGTGTTCTTTGTTCTGCCCATTCTTCACATGGCTTTTTGTGAAGTCACCCATCTCTACAGGTCTCTCCTTTAGAAACAATGGCCTCATACTTCCATACACATGATGCCGGATCAGCTGACCACATGATAGGGAAAATACTCTTTAGCAGGGCTATTTTGGGGCAGGAACGCACAGGAACAGAGTTCCGGCTGGCTCCTGAGTTGGCCACACCCAGCAGGAACTCATTAGCATAATAGGCCACACCCAACAGCAGGAACTCATTAGGATTGGCTACATTAGGGGTATGTGGCCTAATATGCAAATTAATTCCTGCTACAAAAAAAGCCCTGGGTTTTGACAACAAACAAGGTAAACAGACTAAGAAGCAAAAGGTGGGTGTGGCTAGATGACCGCTCTTCTGGTAACACGAGGGTGTGGCCTAATATGCTAATAAACTGTGCTGTCAGTGGTGTGGCCTAATATGCTAATGAGTTCCTGCTATTGGGTATGGCCTATTATGCTAATGAGTTCCTGCTGGGCTTTTTCTACAAAAAAAGCCCTGCTCTGTAGATTAGGCTTCTCTCTCTCCTTCTGACCACAACCTGAATGTGAATCTACTCCAGGTAGAGGCCCAGGTAGTAGCCACTGTGAAGTCTGCCTTTTACCATCTGTGGCTGATTAAGCAGTTGGTTCCCTTTCTTGAATACAGTGACCTGGCAACAGTGATCCATGCAATGGTCACCTCGAGATTGGATTACTGTAATACTGTCTACATGGAGCTGCCCTTGTCCCAAATCTGGAAGCTGCAGCTGGTGCAGGATGCTGCGGCGGGGCTGTTGTGTCTCCCTATGCAGGAGCACATCCAGCCTGTGCTAAAAGCTGCTGCCTATAGCACTGGCTGCCTATAGCTTACCGGATTCAGTTCAAAGCCCTATATGGTCAAGGACCTACTTACCTAAGGGACCACCTTTCCCCACATGTTCCCCAGAGAGTACTAAGACTGGGGTCCCAAAACCGTCTGGCCCTTCCAGGCCCTAGAGAAGTCAGGCTAGCTGTAACAAGGGCCAGGGCTATCTCTGTGGTGGCCCCGTACTGTTGGAATGAGCTCCCGGATGACATCAGGGCCCTGTAGGACCTTTTACAGTCCCGCAGGGGCTGCAAAACGGAGCTCTTCCACCAGGCTTTCTATTAGGGTGCTGCCACCTAATATTATGGCCCTGGCCCCAATATTAGTACCAGCATAATAACCAACAGCCTAGCAAGAACCCAGACTATGGTGGCAGTTGACCATCTGGATGCCAAGAGAATGCTGCCATCATTTTTAGCACGACTTAGCATTATTGTACTTATTAACATCTATGTTACTAGCACCTATGATCTTATTATGCTGTGATTTTATTTAAACTTGGGTTTTAACATCTCACTTTTTATATATATATATATATATATATATATATATATATATATATATATATATATATATATATACATTTTGTAAGCTGCCCTGAGCCTGCCCTGGTGGGGAGGGCGAGATATAAATTAAATAAATAAAAATAATAAAATAATAAAATAATAATAATAATAAATGTAAGTTTTACTTTTTGCAATATACCTTTTGGGAGATTTATTTACTGCACTCAATATCACTATACTGAGCAAATTCTGCTATATTCTATACTTCTATACTGAGCAAACTGCTATATTAACCAAATATTTCAAAAATCGTCTCTCTAGAGTCCCACCCTTTTCCCACCTCTTCTAAATGATGCTGGGATTTTTGCCCTACAGGACTTTTGACTGGTCACTGGAAATCTGATTAGCTGTGTAGATTTTTTAAAAGTTGCTTCGGTGGCAGCTATCACCACAGCACCAGGGTCTTTACTGTGTGACTGAAGGTGTATGCAAGAAAATATTTTTAAACAACATGATAATTTTAAAAAGCATCCTGTTAAGCAGAGCTCATGTCCAACATGTTGAATATTTACTATTAGAATTGTGGATAAAATCGCCCCCTGGCTTTTTTGTAGCAGGCTGTGCCTCTAGCAGCAGTCTTTTTGTGGTTGTGCCCATCACCCTGTGTCAGAATTCCAAAGGTTCCCATGAGCTTGAAAAGGTTGGGCATCTCTGTGCCAACTCTCGTGTGAATGCACCTGGTCTAAACTCTGGTCTGAATAGATTTGCTCTCAGCTAATGGGAAGGAACAGAAATGATAATTCAGAGCACCTTATCCCACAAGTCACATATCTCTGAGCTGAGCCTATACTATTTAAATGTCTTATATAATAATCATTCATATATTTCCACAGGAGGTAGATATGAAAATGTAGCCCGCAAGATTGCTTTCCAAATTACTGATGGCTGTACGTGTGTGTGTGTATGTGAAATCTGCTTTGATCCTCAGGAAATGTGTCATGTTCCGACAGTCAGAATATCTCTGATGACCAGATGCTGGAACAAAGGGGTATGGCATTCTATCCATGCCAGCTTGTAAGTTTTTTAAAGGCATCTAGCTGGCCAGGGTTGCATTGCTAGACTAGAGGGGAGTTAGATATGATTCAATCAAGAAATGGTTGTTTATAGATTTGTAATTTGTGCGCATGTATTTAGTCACTGATGACAGTGAAGTTACAAAATATTTATTTATTAAAACGTTTATACCCGACCCTTCCTTGTGGTTCAAGGCACTTCGAATAATATGTAAGCCAGGCAGAACTGAGAAACCTGGAAATGCCCAATTAATAGCTAACAACAAGAAGGGACTTGTACCTCCAGCTATACTGGTCATTTCTCCTACATTGTTTTATCATTTGTCATAAAATTAGTCATATGCATTTCATTAATTCCATAGGGGAATACTTGAATGTATTTTTTACTAAACTTCTTTCTTGTATTGCAGGAAATTCAGCAAACAAGTTTTCTTTTCTGCCTGCTCTTTTCTTTTTTGGGCACTTTAAAAGATCCTATCTGATGAAGGGAGCATTGACTCTTGAAAGCTTATACCCCTAAAATCTTGTTTGTCTTTACGGTGCTACTGGACTTGAATCTAGCTGTTATAAAGTCCAGGTTTCTTTTCTTTTCTTTTCTTTTCTTTTCTTTTCTTTTCTTTTCTTTTCTTTTCTTATACAATTATAAATGATTTAAAGAGATACACAAGAGATCAACAAGATACAAAAAATCAAATCAATACATTAAACAGATAAAAATATTAAACTGGGTATAATAGCTGATAATGAATATATTGGTTGGTAGTTAATAATCTCAGCAAAGGAGCATAAAAGTCAACAAGGACATAAACTGCCAAGTACTAAAACATGATCATTATGTCAGAAAGTTAGCATTTTTTGATATTCAACATTGTTAGGAATGATTTTGCATGAGGCAAAATATGTCAAGACTGAGAATGAAATTTCTGTAAAATCGGAGATATCTCCCCTTAATGTGTTACATTTGCAACTTTCTGCTATTTTACACAGGGATCATTTTGAGCTGGAATGAGCCGGAACAGCATTCCAGCAGTAACCTCAAGCCCCACCCCCAGCAGCCCTCAGTCAGGCCAGGAGGAGCGGGAAGCAGAATGTGCTGCCTCTGCTTGCTGCCACCAGCCAGAAGGCAGGGTAAGTTGGTGGGGGTGTAGGGGACTGGGGCTTGTTTCAGGTGGGGTGGGAGGGAGCAGAGGATGCCAATGCTGTGGGCAGCTTGGGTACTCCGATGTGGGGGGTGGCAGGAGCTGCTTTTCGGGTGGGGGAAGGATGAGGCCAGTGGGCTGACAGGGAATGCTTTTGGAGCAGGGGGGTGGCAGCGGCATGCCTCCTCCTCCTCCCTTCCCTATCTGAGCTTGTCTGCTACTGTGGAGAAACTCAGAGAGGGGAGGAAAAGAGGGGGAGTTTCAATGCCTTTCTTTCCCTCCCTGGATCGGTTCCCTGTCTGATCTTCTTCAGGTGTCCCGCAGCCGAAGACTGGGCAGGGAACCCAGGCATACTTGCATGCCTGCCCTTTGTTTCCCCAGCCAGCCACAGTGGCAAGTTGGCTGGGGAAGGGAAGGGTGGGCGGGCAGACACATTTCCCTGAGCCTCTCCGCTTTTGCGTGGGGAAAGTGGGGGGGGGGGAGTGGGGGGAAGGTAAGAAAAGCATTTTAAACATGCCTGGGTTCCCAGCCATGGGGCACCTGGAGAAGATCAGGCAGGGAACTCAGGCATGCTTGCATTCCTTCCCTTTGCTTCCCCAGCCAGCCCGCTGCGGCAGGCTGGCTAAGGAAGGGAAAGGCAGGCATGGAAGCATGCCTTCCTCTCCTCCCTTTTGTATCTGAGCTTCTCTGCTACTGCGGAGAAACTTGGAGAGAGAAGGGAAAGGAGGGGATGTTTCAATGCCTTTCTTTCCCTCCCCAGATTGGGGAGGGAAAGAAAGGCATTTTAAACATGCCTAGGTTCCCTGCCTGTTCTTCTCCAAGTGCCCTGGGCAGGGAACCCAGGCATACTTGCATGCCTGTCCTTTGCTTCCCCAGCTAGCCCGCCATGGCAAGTTGGCTGGGGAAGGGAAGGGCAGGCCTCTCCGCTTTTTGTGGAGAAATGTGGGAAAGTGGGGGGAGGAATTTAAATGTTGCCTTCTGACACACTTCTGGTGATGTCAGGGGGTATGGCATATGCAAATAATGAGTTATGCTAATGAGCTCCTGCACCTCTTTTTCTATGAAATGACCCCTGAATTTACCCATTATGAATTGACCCCATATTTTTTCAAACCATACAGACACTGATGGAACTTTGTTGGAACACCACTTTGAGGCCATTGCAATTTGTGCTGCCACTAGCAGCAAGCAAGTGAGGGACCATTTTGTGGGACTACATGTTCGATTTGTCCAGTGCTGCAATAAAAGGACCTGGTTCAAAATGTAAGTTAACTGCAGTTATATATGAAATATTTTGATATTGCTTAAATTGTTAGCAAATTATGGTAGTAAGAGTGGCATAGAGACATATGTATCTGTAGTATATTTGTATGAGGCAGTTTAAAGAGTACAGCGTAACCAGTATTACTCTCCTATTTATGTGTATGTTAGTTTGTCATGTTTTGTCTGAAAATATTAAAAATCATTCATTAAAAAAAAAAAAGAATCCCTGGTTTAGACCAGGGTTGATTCAGAAAAGGTGAGGTGAGTGGGCATTCAGGAAGGAGTTTCTTTCTGATTTGATCCCATAATCTAAGGGTGTTGTGGTTAAGTGCACGGACTCTAATCTGGGAGAACCGGGTTTGATTCCCCACTCCTCCACTTGCACCTGGCTGGATGACCTTGGGCAAGCCATAGCTCTGAACCAGCTGTTCTCTCAAGGACAGCTTGGGAAAGAGCTCTCTCAGCCCCACCTACCTCACAGGGTGTCTGTTGTGGGGAGGGGAAGGGAAAGGAGTTTGTAAACCGCTCTGAGACTCCAAGTGAGTGGAGGGCGGGATATAAATCCAATCTCTTCTTCTTCTTCTTCTTTTTCTTGTGTAGCAAATGTCTTTTGGCCTGTCTGCAGGGTTCATCCACAAAATATCCCTAATGGGATAAGGCTTGACAAAGGAGGCTTCTATTTGAATCCAGATTCCAATGCATCAGATTGTAGCAGGTTGACAGTGCCTTCTAAATTAGCTGCGATATAATAGTCTTATCAAATTAGGTACTTATAAGCCCCCTAATAGGGTTGGTCTGTATAAAGTGGAACTCTTGAATCTGGGCTTCTTGTAATTCCATATGAATCTATTGAGTTCTTTTTGCCACTTTTGAATCTCCATACACGAGATATAAGTTGGGAGAGTTCTAAACAGAAGTAAAAATGTGGGCATTATAAAACTTCTGTCTGCCCATAAAAAGCCGCTAGGGTGCCAATCCAGCAACTGCTTTTTGATTTCTTCAAATAGCTTAGTATAGTTCAGTTTATTTAACTCTTGCAGTTTCAGAGGAATGTGAACCCCTGGATATCAAAATGAGGTTGTGACCCACTTAGATTCATATGTCTTCTTGATTAAGGCTTCCGTCTGTTGCTGAAGGACTATAGGGTATAGCACCAACTTAGTGATGCTAATATTGAGTTCAGTATATTGTCCAAAATCAAAAAGCATCATTTGTAGAGACTGTAGTGAGAAGGCCAGATCGGATATATTACAGAATAATGTCATCTGCATAAAGGCACAACTTGTGTACACAGCCATCAATCTTTACTCCTTTGATAGTCTTGCACCTCCTAATTGTTTCTGCCATCAGTTCTATGGACAAGGTGTAAGCCAGCAAGGCATATTATATGCTCTTATGAACCGTTAAAATCATAAGTTTGAACTTTGGGTTGTTATCTTGCAAAGGGCAAATGCACTCTCTATTGCAGTGAGAGGCTCCAGCCCACAGCAGGAGACTTCCTTCAGAGTTCACACCTACATGGAGACCAGGACTCCTTTTCAAAGAGTCCTTCGGTCTCTTTCACGTGTTCACACCAACAGGGAGACCAGGACTTCATTTCAAAGAGTCCTTATCTCCTTAGAGCTGGCCACTTCACACCTTCCCCCAGAATTCCTGTAAGAGATTATGTTAAGTGATGTTGCTTAGCAACTAATCGTTGACCATCGAGTGACCTGGCCGAAGCCATCATGAGACCAAGGATTGGCGCCAAGAAACCTACCAGCTGGCCCAGGTGTTAGTTCCTGCTTAGCACCTAGATTTGCAATATTGACCACTCCTTCCTACCTCCTCCTCCTCATGACACTGACCAAATAGTAAGGCTAGTGGGGATGGACCAACTAGTAGGTGTGACAAGGGGATGTGGTCAGCACAGCACGCCCCATTGCTACCTGATAAAAGATCTTGCACAACAGAAACCCATTGCTAGCCACCTTCAACCCCTATCTTCTTATCAACCTCTCACGTCCAACTTTCTATCCCCAACACCTTGCCTCCATCTTTAATCCCTGGTTTGCACAGCCAGGACGAGGCATGTATCTGCAGGTTCAGATCACGTCCCCCATTTTTCCTTTTCACCTGCCGTGACACCCCTCAATCTTCTTGTGGAAGTGGACCACCCATCTCCAGGATAGGTAACGTATCACCCCTCAACGAAACTCCTGCTAATGCAACAGTGCTATTTTCTATCTGATTTTCTTAGATCTTGTGTGTATGTGTGTGTGATTATGTTTTTGTATGCTTGAACAACATTTTATAGTAAACATTCAAAGAAATCACTCAGCCTCATCGCCTATTTTCTGGGAACTCCTGGAGGGAGCGGGACCTTGGTATAGCTGGCAAGAACTTGGTATTCTGCCAATTGCTAAGTTTAAATTAAAGCAATTCAGCTAACAAAGGCAAATAATAAAGAGAAAGAGGGCAACCTTGTCTCGTTCCTCTCGTGAAAGTAATTTTTTTCTGATAGACCGTCATTTGCCTCTATTTTTGCTGAAGGGGCATAAGGGGCGCATCATACGCACCTATTTATGGCAGGAGGGGGACGATGTAGCAGCGCTGCAAAGTGGTGGGATCAGATGAGCACATCTGGGAAGCGTTGTGCAGCCGGCAGGGGAATGTCGCGAAGGTCCGTTGAGGCGCTTCAAAAAGAGACCACTAAAACAGAAGTCCTTTCCAGAAAAGCCGGGAGCAGGCGGGCATGGGATCACGGCAGCGTACCTATGCCGTCGCATCCGGCACCCGTAAACGCCAGATTTTTTTTTTTAGGCTATGTCGGATGCTTATGAACTGAGGTCCGCACATGCGCAGTGGTGAAAAGTTGCCGAAACGCACAAGTGGCCAGGCCACGTGACGGAGACCGGTGCCGCGCAGCTAGAAGTGCAAGTAGGTACCAGTGAAACATTTCCCACACCTCCCTCCACCCCGCATCCTCATACCCACAACTGCCAGAAGTGCAATGGCCAAGGTGCGTGGCCGCTCATGGACACGGCCGGAGGTGAGGGATCTTTTAGCTTTGTGGGGAGACGCCAGTGTCCAGCAGAGCCTGGGACAGTCTCGGCGGAACATCGAGGTGTTTGCCGAGGTCGCCAAGGGCATGGCGGCAAGGGGCCATAGGCGGGATGCTCAGGCATGTCACCGCAAAACCAAGGACATCAACCTCAAGTACAGAAAGGTTGTGGCCAACAATTCAAAATCTGGCCAACCCAAGATCATGTGTCCCTATTATGAGGAGTTGGACAGGATCCTGCATAAGAGCAGAGATGTGGACCCCAGCATGGTGCTCCAGACCCTTGGCCATCGGCGGCGGCGACACCGGGCCCGGCAGGGGCTGAGCACCTCATCAGAAGAGGCAGCCCAGGGTCCCGTGTCAGAGGATGTGTTGGAGTCATCCAAGTCCCTGCCATCGACCAGCAGCCAGACAGGTGAGTGCCTCTAGGGTCAGGACACACTCCTGAAGGTGGCAGCCATGGCCGCACAGAGTGGAGCCTTTGAGTAGGCCACACAGGTTCCGAAGCTGTCTCCCGTGGAACCATCAGAAGTACCCCAGCCCTCAGTGGCCTTGGACCATGTCTGGGCCCCTGGAGGGGTCACGTGGCCAGCCGCCCATCAGGGGGGGCTCCCACAACAGGGAAGCCATGGGCTGCCAGTGCGAAGGCATGAGGTTCTTTGCACACCAGGCCCCCTGTGCAGGAGACACTAACAGCAGACAGAATGCCCCCACACGTCACAGTGCTCAGGTGGTAGTTGAGAAGGCCAGAGGATCCTGGAATGTATGTCTGGGGATTGGAGAGGAGGGATGCTGAGGAATGATGCACTCAGCAGGGGAGACAGTGCCGGGGGGGGGGGCCACTGGGTGTCAGGAACTGACAACAGCATCTCTGTAACTTGCTTTCGTTTTCTTTGTTCTTGTGGATTCATTGCTTGTGCCCTTATCTGCCTCAACCCCTTTGCTCTATGCAGCTGCAAATGTCACTTTGATGTATATTGGTTGTTCTGGTTAATGTTACCTTTTCTAGACGGGAGAATGGCGACCCAAATTCCTGCACGTCACTGACAACAAATGGTTTTCACTCCCATGCATCCCTCCTCTCTCTTTCCGGGCCAGAGTGCGTTCTCTTGTTGTGAAAACCTTGGAAGCTTCTTTATGGCCGCCAGCCCGGAATTGTTGTGCCTAGCTTCACACATATGGGTCACTCAGATCAAGAAGGGAATTTTTATAACTTTCTCACCTAGTGTGGGAACCCCAACGGTCCTCTCCTTTTTCCCGCGTTCACCTATTGATTCTCATTGGTTCAATGCTAGGGTTCAATTGTGGCAGTAGAGTATATTAACCCTGACTGTCTTTCATTATGCATCTCTAACAAACATTGAGAACCTGTTTGCAGTATTAGACAATAAAGAACTTTGATTCAACAAAGGTCTGATCTCTTGCTGTCTATTCAGAAGCCTCACACTGAGCCATCATGGAACCCACCCCGCCATCCACAAGGGTGGCCGATCACCACCACCACCACCACCACCCAGCCTGGAAAGGTGGGCTGCCATCCAGAGGGACAGGGGCCACATGAGGGCCACAAAACGTAAGCCACAGCAGGTGACTCCTTTTCTGTTCCATGTGCAGGTTCGGAGTCAGTGGCCCAAACACAGCCAGAGAGCACCGATGAGGATGAGGATGAAGACGAGGACAGTGCCATGCCACCAGGCCAAGGTAGGTGACGGTCAGCAGTTGGCCACAGGCGGCACACCCATCCACCACTGCTGTCGCTGGGCACTGTGGTCTCCGGTAAAGGGATTGTTTTCTCCCCAGGGACATGATAGCTGGCATCGGATGCAGATATGGAGGAGGAGGAGGAGGAGGAGGAGGAGGAACCCATGGAGGCCTCTGGCTGCCACCCTGATTGTGAGTGGCACCATGGGATAGGGTGGGTAATGGGCTTGTCTGGCACATGGGTGGGGCTGAGCTCGGCAGTGTGAGATCCACGGCACTGATGTTCTCTGTCCATCATCCCACAGACCTGCCGCCAGATGTCACCATGGGAGACCTGACCCCTGCTGAAAGAGCGGCCCTGTGCAAGGCAAAGAAGAAGCGGCTCTCTGCTCTTCAGAGTGTTGGGGAGCACCTGGCCACACAGGCTCAGGAGGACAACAGAGAGGCCAGGGCCAAAGACCGGAGGATGCATGATGAGCTGATTGCCGAAATGCGGGCTGCCCGTGAGCAGGACCAGGCAGGATATGCCGCCCAAGCAGCAGCACAGGCCGCGATGCAGGCCACTATGGAGACGTCCAACACGGAAGTGGCTCGCTTGATAGAAGTAGTCTCCATCCTAGTGGACACCTTGTGAGCCTGGGCCCTGGCTCCAGACCCACAGCGGCCAGGCCCCAGTGCCGCAGTCCCCCAGGTAGACCGGGGCCGAGGCCGTGGCCATGGCCGGGCAGGGCAGAAGCCAGCAGCACCATAGGAAGAGTGCCCTATGGTGGACAGTGAAGGCCTCCCCTGGGGGGGCCACCCGGGGGGCCTACCCGGGAGCCAGCCCTCCCCTCCCCTCCGCAGCGAGAGGCCCCTGCCTCTTGACACCCACAGCCCATGCAGGAACAAGTGTGCAAACACTGTCCAGTGGCGGGGTGGTCGGACACATGTCTCCTGACACAGTGTGGCTGGCCACTGCTTGGCCCATAGCGTGTGGGCAGCGGGTGTCATGGAGGGTGGTCCTCATATGCAAGGAGAGCGGCGGATCATTGTGACAGACTTGCCAGTGCTTCTGGCGTGGCCACCCCTGACTAATAAACAATATGCTGACCTTGTGCATCCGTGGTAGACAATGTGTGGCCCAATAAAGACACATCATTGGATGCCAGAAACAGAGGTTTGGAAAGGGGGGCCAATGATGACAGTAATACTGAAGTGCAAAAATATAACAACTTTTATTAAACAATGAACAATGCCCAATGGCACAACTGTAAAAATGATTCCCCCCCTAGTCCGAACTGCTATCCCCCTCTAACCCCTCCCCCATCCTCCAGTCATCGGGTATGGCCTGGTGTGGCCCCTCTGCCTCCTTCTCATCAGAGGAGGCCACGAGGATGCTCCCCTCAGCTGCGGCCTTGACCACCCCCTGCATTCCCGCAGCCTCCCCCCTCCATGGCCTCCTCCGCCTCCCCCTCCTCGGCCTCCTCCTCCCCTTCCAGGGTTGGCGGCTCGTTCCCGGACTCCTCCGCCCAGTGTGCCCAGTGTCGTGGCGGCCGGCGTTGGTGACGGTGGGTGCTCCCGGCATGCACCTCCTCTTCCTCCTAGGCCGCCACAGCGTCATCTAGGTGCATCTGCTGGAGCAGGTGCTCCAGCTGCCACATCCCCCGCTGTATGTAGGACAGCCGATACTTGTAGCGACCGACTAAGAGGAAACACAGGAGGGGGGTCGTGTCACTGGCCACATGGCCGGGCGCCTGCCCACAAGGACATCCGGCTGGTAGGTGAGCCACCATCCCATGGTCCCAGACAGCAGCCCGGGCCACTCACCTCTGCCTCCTGTCCACCCCTGCCATGTTCCCTGGTACATTACCAGCGGTATACTCACAAGTGTCGATGACATTGCGCATCTGGCCCTCCAGGGTGGCCAGCCGCTGTCCAAGGTCGCTGGTGGAAGAGCCTGCCGGTGCTGGAGATAGGGCCCCCTCCCCATGGGAAAAAGATGGGTGGTCATGACCATGTTCCCAGGGGGTGACCATGTTCCTGGGGGGTGGGAGGCACACCCATACTCAGACCTACCTGCATTCCTCTCAAGGGCCGAGCTTATCACCACCACCGCTCCCTCTGCAGTGGCTGCAGCAGCCGGTTGCACGGGCTCCCTTGCAAGGGAAAAGAGGGTGGGGGTGGGAACCCCAGGGGAAATTACTGTAGTGGCCGACCACAGGAGTTTGAGGCCAGCACTGGCCCATATCCACACATGTGTTGGGTGCAGGACCACCGTGCATGCTGAAGTGCAGCCATCACTTTCCCCCCGGGGTCTACTGGTGGCTGCCAGGTGGCCGTGGTGGCCGACCCAACCACGTGCACACGTTCCATGTGCCAGGCATGTACACGTGATCCCCGGCACCGCCCCGTGTCAAGGTCGAGGAACCTGCCCCATGTGGGTGTGGTGGCTCCGCCCCTGGCTCAGCACCCAGGACCCCGGCCGAGGGCAATGCCCAGTGTGAACTCACCAGAGTCTCCAGATCCCAAACTTCCTGTGTGTGCCGCTGGAGAACTCACCACCACGGTCTGTGCAGGGAGAGGCACATGGCAGCCCTAAGGAGCCAGGATCGGGCCCCATCCATGCTGTCCACCTTGTGGCCAGGGTCTGTGGGCCCATGGCAACCACCCCACCCTCCACCAGCAGTGCCCACCCCCCCCCAGACACTGGTGACCCAGTGCCACAGGCATCCCGCGTCCCATAGCACCTGACAGACCTGTGCTGGGAGCCTGTCCCCACATGCCACCGTGACACCTTGTGCTGCAGGGTGGTGCTGCCCTTCCTCACCGGGTCCGTGGCCCTCGACCCTCGGGGCACTCAGCCTCTGCCTCTTCGCACACAGACGCCCTGTGAAATGGCACCAATGAGGGGGGGGGGGCGGCTGGCGACCAACGGAAAGGGGAGGGCAGTACTTACTGTATGGCATCCGGTACCTCCATCCAGGCCGCCCAGCCTGCTCCCAAAGGTTCCAGAGTAGTCCGAAGCGGGGAGGGCGGTGTCCTCGAGGCGAGAGACCATCCCTGTCCTCCAATGCCTCGAAGAACACCGCCTTCTCCCGCTTGAATTTTGCCCGGCACTGTTGTGCCGAGTGCCGGAACCCCCGGGCAGCTAGAAGGTGGGCGGCCTCCTCGAAGAGGGAGAGGGTCTCCTCATGGGTCAAGGGCATGACCCGGGAGCCAGCCTCCAGCTTGTAGAACACCTCCAGCAAGCACTCTACCTCCTCTGGCAGCCACAGCACGCCTTTCTTCGGGAAGGCCATGCTGCCAGAGTCTGGGAGCCAGATTTTTCTGCGCATGCATTGACATGCACCCTCTGGTGTCCATCGCTCACATGCCAGTTCACAAATGCGCAGCTGCGGGGCCTCGCACCCGCGGCCCATGGGGAGGGGCCTGGGCCGTGGAGCCCTGTTGGGAGATCATTTAGGTGGCAGTTGTCTGCTGGAGGAGGTGATGCTAACATCCGCACGTTTGCATACCCACACGTGCGCATGCCAGGGCCTCCCCACACATGCTGCGGCGGGCCAGATGTCTGCGCCCGGAATGCACAGATGTCCCCAGGGGGGAGGGAGGGGCCATCTTGACCTCAGTTCCGCAGCCAGAACACCAGCTGGACGTGGATGTCCGCGTGCCGTGGCTCTGCGCAGGGTTGCTAATTTGCGTCCTTGCGCCAGCGACAGTTCGCACTTAAGCCCCCCCTTTTTTCTGAATGCACATGTCAGCAGACACCCAGCCTCCCACTAGGTTGCTACCGATTCCCGGGGAGGGTGAAGGGTGGCGGGGCCAGGCCATGGCCACCCACCTCTGTGGTTTGCTGATGGAGCCTGGGGGGGCCCTCCTCCGCCTGCTCCTACAGCATGCCCGTCAGTGAACTGTGATCATGCTGCCAGTGCTCTAGAGGGGGGGCAGCCTGGGACCACCCCACCTGACAGCTCGTCGGCTCACAACCTGTCTGTTGGGAAAGGTGGGGGACTGCCATAGGAAAGGTCCCCTGGGATATCCCTTCCCCATTGTGTGGCGACCCCATGCCTCCCGTCTCCTACTCTCCCTCCTCCCCACAATACCAGACAGACTGGGGACAAGTCATCTGGATGGGAGCCACTTTATTTGAGGGCTTGCACAACTCCAACACAATCTTGTTGCGACACCACCCCAGGGACAGGGTGCAGACCATGCCGCTCCATTGGCTGGAGAGGGGGACTACGGGATCACCACGCATCGGCAGAACCATGTGGTGAGAGCCTCCCACACCACCTGCCCCGCAGCTGCCTGGGTGTCATCCATGTCCATCTGTGGCCGCCTCTTCTCTGTCTCATCCCAGTCCTCCTCAAAGTCCCTCTCCTCCTCCTCCTCTAGTACTTCTGGAGCTTCATGGCCACAGTCCTCACAGAGGTTGTGCAGGACAACACAGGCGGCCACAGCATACTTCACATTGTCCAGCTGCAGCAGCACCTGCAGAAGCAGACACCGCCATCGTGCCTTCAGGCGGCCAAAGGCACGCTCCACGACATTGCAGACTCGCGCATGCACCTTATTGAAGTGCCGCTGCTGGAGGGTGGTGTGGCCTTTGTAGGGTACCATCAGCCACCGACGCAGGGGATAGGCCGCATCCCCCAGGATCAGTGGCAGCACCTCTACCCCCTCATAGGTCTCTCTGAAGTTTTATTCCAGATAAGTTCGAACAAGTTTCCTCTACTAAATTGAGATTGTTCTATTCTAATCCAAGTATAAGAGATATTTCTTTGAGCATAAAAAATGATTGCTTTAAGCTGGGCTGCCAAGTAATATTTTTCCAAATCAGGTAGACTGAGACACCCTAATTTTGTTGGTCTTGTTAAATTTGGCTGTTTAGATGCCCAAATGAAGTTAGAAAAAATCTGTTTCCATTATTTAAAAAATTTCACTGGGATCTTAATCGGAATATTTTGAAACAAAAATAAAAATTTAGAAAAAATAAAAGTTTTTAACATTTCAATTTTTTCTAATAGTGATAGGTTAAGATTGGTCCAGCTAGATAAAACATCTTTCACTTCTTGAGTCAGTGGAATAAAATTACAGTTAAATCTCTCAGACAGGTTCAGAGGAACAATAATCCCTAAGTATTTCCATTGTTTAATAACCCACCGGAAAGGAAAAAAATTTTGAAGTTCTAATTTAGAGAGTTGTGGTAAGTATACAGGGAAGATTTCTGATTTCCCATAGTTAATAGAAAAGCCCGAAACCTTACTGAAAGCTTAAATTTTTTGAATTAGTTTTGGAAGTGAGTCCTTAGGGTTTGAAAGATTAAAAAACTGCATCGTCAGCAAACAAACTAAGTTTTTGTTCCATTCCATCTATGATAAATCTGCTAATCCCAGTATCCTGGCGAACAGCATGTGCCAGGGGTTCTAAAAATAAAGCAAATAAAACAGGAGAAAGCGGGCATCCCTGTCTGGTTCCCCTATAAAGATTTAAATTTTCTGACCTATAACCATTTATATTTATTTGGGCTGCTGGTTTATTGTACAGTGAATCAATGATCTGCAAAAAAAGGGACCAAAACCCATATAACAAGTAAAAACGGAATTTCCACTCTCAAACGCTTTCTCTGCATCAAGTGACAGGAGAACTGACTCAATTTTATTAAATTTCCCAATTTCAATAAGGTTCAAATATTTACGAATGTTATCAGATATTGATCTATTCAAAATAAAGCCCTATTGATCAGGGTGAATATATTGACCTATAATTTTGTTTAGCCTCGATGCAAAAATTGAAGAAATTTTTTTAAAATCATGGTTTAAGATGGAAATCGGTCTATAGGATGCGGGGTCTAATTTGTCTTTACCTTTCTTATAAATCACTATAATTTTAGCAAGGTTCCATGATTGGGGTATTTTCCCGTGTTCCCTTACCAAATTACAAGTTTCCAACAATGGCGTCAAAAGTGTGTCACTAAAAGTTTTATAAAATTTGCTAGGAAGACCATCCTTTCTGGTGGCTTTATTTGATTTTGTTGATTTAATTATATTACTTAGTACTTCCTGTGTAATGTGCCTATCTATAAACTCACTGTGCTCTTTAGTTAGAGTCACATTGAAATTAATGTCCTTTAAATAACTTTGAATATTTCCTAGTTTTGGTTCTTGTGAAGTATACAAATTTTCAAAGAATTTATAAAAATTCTGGGTAATTTCTTTTGAAGTATTATATATCTGAACCTCCAGGGACTGGGTCGCATGAATTAAATTTAGATTTAGTTTCTTTTGAACTCTATTTTTAAGTATAGTTAAAGACCTATGGGTCTTAGTTACAAATTTTTGCTTAAGAAGCAAAATCTGTTTCTGGACTTGAGATGTCTCTAAAAGGTCAAGCTTTTTTCTTTCTAGATTCAATTTCCGTAAAGTTTTCTTGCCACCAAATTTAGAATGTTTGATTTCTAAAGCCTTTATATTTGATCGAAGTTCTGAAATTGTATTATCTCTTTGTTTTTTGTAGAAAGATGCCAATGAAATCAGCTTACCATGTATAACTGCTTTAAAAGCATCCCACACCATTTCTGTGGAAACACTACAGTTAGAGTTAAAAAGAAAAAAATCAGAAATGGCTTTAAGGACCTTCGTACGAAAAGATTCATTTTGTAAAAATAACCTATTGACCAATCTAGACCTTTACCATCAGAAACTTGTTTACTTATATGACAATTTATCCAAGAATGGTCAGAAATTATGTGAGGGCCTATCTCAGAAGATGTAACTTGATTCAATAAAGATTTAGAACATAACAAATAATCAATTTGCATGTATACTTCATGTACCGGAGAATAATATGTGTATTGTTTGTCTTCAGGATTCTTACACCTCCACAGATCTACCAATTGAAAATGATCAAAAATATTCTGTAGCTCATTAGGTTTTAGTTTGTCCTTATTCTTTTTTTCTTTTTGGTTCAAAGTTTTATCCAGTCTAGAATCTAGAATATAGTTTAGGTCTCCTCCTATGATCACTTGGCCTACTTGAAAGTCCAAAAGAAGCTGTAGAGTTTCTTTTAAAAAGGACAGCTGAGTTGAATTGGGTGCATAAATTGAGGCAACCATGGTAGGGCTTCCATCTAGCTCTCCCTTTATAAATACAAAGCGGCCCTTTGGATCAACCTTAGTGTGATGGCAGTGAAAAGGAGTATTTTTAGAGACTAAAATTGCAACGCCTCTGGCCTTAGAAGAGCCAGGGGCTTGGAAGTTTTGCGAGAACCATTTAGATTTCAATACATTGTGAGCCGTTTTTTTTCAAGTGAGTCTCCTGTAGATAAAGGAAGTTAGGTTTTTCTTTGTACATTAGATTAGATATTGTTTTGAGTTTGATAGGATTTTGCATACCCCTACAGTTCCAAGAAGTACCTTTTATATTATGAGCCATATTCAATTATTACTACCCAACTATCTAGCTTTATCTACCTCCTATCCCACTATATTAACTACAATACAAACATAAACAACAAGATCACTTAATATTACAACTAACTACTACAAAATTTAAGCTTTAACAACAAGGTCTTCACTAATAGGAATCAGCCATCAAATAACAACTATCTATATAACAAACAGGGCTCCGTTGGGGCCGGGGCGCGCTGGAGCGCCGCTCCAGGAGAGAAGGGGCCGGGGGGTGGGCACATAACAAAGCCCCGCCCCCCGGAAGAAAGCCTTCCCCCGTTCACCCTTCCCGGGCCATGGCAGACCGCCGGCGGCCCGTGGAAAAGCCCATCCTCCCCCCCCCGTTCACCCCGTTGTTCGCTGCTGGCCCGGGAACAACCCCCCTCCCTGCCCCACTGAGCTTTCCCAGGGCCGCTGCCAGCCCTGGGAGCAACCCCCCTCCCTGCCCCTCTGAGCTTTCCCGGGGCCGCGGCTGGCCGCCGGCCTCGGGAAGAACCCCCCCCACTCACCTGTTCCTGGGGCGCAAGGGAGGGAGAAGCCGGGCCTGAGTGGCTTAATGCCACTCAGGCCCAAGCGGGGGGGGAGGGAAACCCCAGCTCTAGTGGGGGGAGAAGCGCCCCCCTCCCTCCCTTCCTTCCTTCCTTCCTTCTCTCTCCCCCCACCTACCTACCTACCTTCCTGTTCCTTCCTTTCCCCCTTCCTTCCCCTCTCCCTTCCTCCCCTCCTTCCTTCCTTCCTTCCTTCCTTCCTTCCTTCCTTCCTTCCTTCCTTCTTTCCTTCCTTCTCTCTCTGTCCCCCCACCTACCTACCTATCTTCCTGTTCCTTCCTTCCCCCCTTCCTCCCTTTCTCCCCCATTCCTTCCTTTCTTCTCTCTCTCTCCCAACTACCTACCTACCTTACTGTTCCTTTCTTTCTTCCTTCCTTCCCCCCTTTCTTCCTCCCTCCTTCCTTCCTTTCTTCCTTCCCCCCTCCCTCCCTTTCTTTCTCTTTCTTTCTTTCTTTCTTTCTTTCTTTCTTTCTTTCTTTCTTTTTCTTTTTTTCTTCTCTCTCTCTCTCTCCCCCACCTACCTACCTACCTTCCTTCCTGTTCCTTTCCTTCCTTCCTTCCCCCTTCCTCACTCCCTCCCTTCTTGCCTTCTGACACAATGCCCATGATGTCAGGGATGTGTGGCCTTTTGACACTTCTGGTGATGTCAGGGGGTGTGACATATGCAAATAAGTTATGCTAATGAGCTCCTGCACCTCTTTTTTTACAAAAGGACCCCTGATAACAAACACTATAAAAAGGAAACTTAAAAAACTGCCCTACACAAGGCAAAAGCCTAGGGACTCTTCAAACCACTGGAGTGAAGAGAGGGGTGACAAAAATGTCTCCCCACCTAACAACTTTAAACTAATTGGGGGATTGTTTGAAACACTAAATAAAAATCTAGTTCCACCCCCTTCTTCTGAAATACCAAAATTGGTTGTCTTTCCCCCTTATAAATGTATTTCAGGCTTAATATTGGTTTCACTTAAGTTTGGTTTTAAGGCATAGGTTTTAAGTTGATTTTACTGTACATAAAAGGCAAATGCAAGTGTATCCTAAAGGTTTCATGCAAACAAGAGGCCTTAAGTAATAACTGACTCTCTAATACATTATATTAGTGTAAACAAAGGATAAATTCCTAAAGTTTTATCTATTTAAAAATATCCAACATTAAGCTTACTTATACAAATCTCAAAGAGATCAATAAAGGCTATATTAAGTAACCATAAAATTAACATTTTCCTAAGACAACAGAAGAGAAAATCTATCAACAGAGTACCAAATTAACAGCATAATAATAGCACTTAAACCTCTGTGAAAGAAATTTACTCTGGACTGTCTTTAAGTTGAAGCTCTTCTTCGGGAGTCAGTGAAATCCCACATTGCTTCAATAACACCTTCTCCATAGCTGGGTTGGAGGCCTGGAGCTGAGCACCATTCCTGTACAAAATAATTGGGCTCCAACGAAACCTGATGTTTGCAGCAAACAGTTTATTAACAATTAATTTCAAAGTCTTTCGCTTCTCCAAGGTCTCTGGTGATAAATCCAAAAGAATTTGGATTTTGTTTCCATTGTATTGCAATGATTCCTTAATTCTTGTTTCTCTAAGTATTTTGTCTCTTGATCTTGGGTACATAAAAATAGCCAGAATGTCTCTAGGGCGCCCATTGCTTGCACGGGCAAAAGAGCCTAGCCTATATACACGAGTTATGGCTGGGGACACTCCCTCCTCCATATTTAATGCTTTTGCCAGCCAAGTAGATATAAACAATGCTAAATCCTTGTTTTCTTCAGCGCCCTCTTCAAAGCCTTGAAATTTAAGATTCTGCTGGCGCCAATGATTTTCAAGCATAGTAAGTCTATTAGATGCAGTATTTTCAAAAGACTGTAGTTTGCTTACCTCCTCTTGGAGAGTCATACAAAGTTCAGCATTATTTTCTGCAGTCTTTGAAGTTTCTTTCAGGTTTTTTTGCCAGGTCATTTAACTGACTACTTAAGGGTTATATAAGTTTCGCCATCGATTTTGTCGGCAGTGAGTGTAAATCTGCCCGTAAATCAAGTAGGTCTTGTTTACTGACCGGAGTCCCTTCAGGAAGGGATTCAAGTAATTGTGGGGTACGCAGCAGGTTCACCTAAAATACTGTGAAGTTCTATTTGTTATTCATGTTGTTTTATCTCACCAGTTCTTCTGAAAATGTGCCGTTACTTTGGGGAAGTTATTCTTCCTCATATAAAGCATTGTAAGCCCGCTGGGGTATTATAGCATATATAGTGATATAACTATATTATTGTTCTTTAAAAAAAAATCTTTTCCTTTATGCTACATAGACATGCAAAGGGGGAAACCCGGGAGTAAAGCTTAGCTCCCTGTGAGGCTTCTGCTCAAAGTAGTCAAGGATCAGATCTTTGTTGATGAAACACAGTTCTTTATTTCCAATTTCTACATTGGTACAGGTCCTTGGATTATTGTCAGAGATAACGCATACAATAGAAGCAGGTCTAATATACTCTCCAGCACAATTTGAATTGCCCATAGGTAACCAATCAACAAGGGGGAAAAACCGCGGGCAAAAGGTTCTCTGGCCGTTTGCTTCCCACAGGAAAGAAAGCGAGGTGTGAAGCAGTAAATCTCCCTTCCCAAACCAGACCCCTCAGATGTAACCATATTCACATAACAAATGCCTTCCCCAAGGCTTTCGCACATTGATAAGAAATGGTCCCTGTCCTCCCTTGTCTTCCCAGCCGGGATGAATGGAATGCGGAGGCAGGAGTGTGAGAGGCCCATTGTTCCCATGCTTTGAAGTTGTCATTCTCCCGGGCAAACAGATACATAGACCAGGCCTGGTCAAAGCCATAAACCTGGGGTCACATAATATACATTCACAATGGTCAAGCAAATGGCAATAGGCATGATTATATAGTGGGCATAGGAACAGCTAATAGCAATAGGCATGAATACAAAGTGAATACAAAATGAATACAAAGTGGGTACAGGAACAGGTTACAATATATAGCATGAGATCCGAAAAATCCTTGTCTGAATCCGCAGATTCTGACACACTGCCACCCCAAAAATCAATCTACCCTGGTTTATTTGGGAATTTCTCATGAAAAGCTTTAACTAACTTAGGAGCATGCACATTTTCTGAACGAACCCACTCATTCTGTTCCGGGCCAAAATCTACCCATTTGACTAGATATAGCAAGTGGCCCCTACGCATTTTTGAATCAAGGATTTCAGAAATTTCAAAATGGGGTGCCTCCCCCTTCTTCAGTGGAGGAGGAGGAACTGGATGCCATGCATTCGGCCCTGGATTCTTCTTCAGCAAGCTGAAATGAAAAACAGGATGCACAGAACTCAGTGACTTGGGTAACTCTAGTTCAAAAGACACATCAGAAATCTTGCGCAACACTTTGTAGGGGCCGACATATTTCCACCCTAGCTTCCTGCTGGGTTGTAATCCATGTATATTTTTGGTGGACAAGTAAACTGAATCCCCTGGCTGTAAATCCCAGCCCTCTGCTCTGCTACGGTCTGCATACTTCTTGTAATCCTCTTTAGCTTTGTCCAGTGTTTTAGTGATCAGTGGCCATGAGTTTTGTAAGTTTGCCCACCAACGTTTAAAGTCCGTGGGAGGGGTGTTTGGCGCTTCCTCTATGGTGGGTAGGGGTTTCCCTTCAAAGCCTCCCACCGCCATGGACGGGGATACACCCGTAGACGAGTGAATAGCATTGTTGTAACTGTACTCTGCGAATGGTAGTAGTTCCACCCAATTGTCCTGATGGTAGTTAGTGTAACACCTCAGGAATTGTTCCAGGATTTGATTAGTTCGTTCGGATTGGCCATCAGTCTCTGGGTGGTAACCCGAGCTTAAGGCTGGTTCAATGTCCATTAGAGTCAAGAGCTCCCGCCAGAAGTTGGCAACGAACTGACTGCCCCGATCGGATACCACACGCTTGGGAAATGCATGTAACTTTATCACGTGGTTGAAAAAAGCTTTAGCCAGCCCCTTAGCAGTTGGGTAGCTGTTTAAATGGGGTAAAATGTGCTTGTTTCGAGAACATGTCTACCACCACCCAAATTACGGTTTTTCCTTTTGAGGGTGGCAGGTTGGTGATGAAGTCCATTGCTATCGCTTCCCATTGGCGAGAGGGGGTGGGCAACGGATGCAACAGTCCAGAAACCTTCCCTCCCCTCCTTTTGCACATCAAACAGGTTTGGCAGGCAGTCACAAAGTCTGAGACATCCTTGCGCATGCGTGGCCACCAGAACTGCCGCTGGACGAAATTAAGCGTTTTTAAGAACCCAAAGTGCCCTGCCAGTTTTGATGAATGACAAGTTAGTAATATGTCTTTTCGTCTGGTTCGAGGTACCACGAGTTTGTCCCCATGGTACCAGCACTTGTTTTCCCGGAGGGAACAGTCCTCTATGTTTCCCAATTCTTCGGCCTCTTCCGGGGAGTAGTCCCCCCCCCATTCATCCCCCCACGACTCTACTGCCGCTTGCTTGCTCTGGCTTCGGGTGGTGACAGCTCCTCCCAACTGTTGGGGGGAGAACATGGAGTTGAACACTTCTTCCTTTTGACTCTCGTGCTGGGGCAATCTGGATAGCACGTCTGCTAACGAATTGGCTCTCCCAGGGAAGTGCTTAAGCACGAAATTGAATTTTGAGAAAAAATCGGCCCATCGGAGCTGTTTCGCATTCAGGGACCTCTGGGTGCGCAAGGCTTCCAGATTTTTGTGATCTGTCCAAATTTCAAAAGGGGTCTGCACTCCTTCTAGCCAATGCCGCCAGGTGGTGAGGGCCAGTCGTATGGCTGCTGCCTCTTTGTCCCACACTGACCAATTCCTCTCTGTCTCATTAAACTTTTTTGATATATAAGCCAGAGGGTGCAGCTTCTCATCCGATCCCTTCTGTAAGATGGCTCCCCCCATGGCCACATCCAAAGCGTCTACATGCACCACAAACTCCTTGGTTTCATCGGGGTGGGCCAGGATGGGTTCCGATGTAAAAAGGGTCTTGAGGGTGTCAAACGCCCTTTGGCAATCCTCCGTCCAGGCTATTCTCTCCCCGGGCTTCCCTGCTTCCGGGCCCCTCCCCTTGGTTTTAAGGAGTTCAGTTAGCGGGAGAGTGACCGTGGCGAAGTCTTTTAGGAAGGTGCGGTAGAAATTACAAAATCCTAATAGACTCTGAAGCTGTTTTCTCGTTCGGGGGGCTTCCCACTGCACTACTGCCTCTACCTTGGCAGGATCCATTTCTAGCCCCTTCTGGGAAATGCGATACCCCAGAAAGTCCACCGAATCCCTATGGAATTCGCACTTCGACAACTTGGCATACAACTGGTTTTTTAACAGGGTTGACAGCACTTCACGGACCAATTGTACATGTTCTTTCTTATCAGCAGAGTAAATCAAGATATCATCTAAGTAACATAACACCCCCTTGAATAAATGCTTGTGTAACACTTCATTTATTAAGCTCATAAAGACCCCTGGCGCGCCACTTAATCCGAACGGCATCACCAGGTATTCGAATTGCCCCAACGGTGTGTTAAATGCAGTCTTAAATTCGTCCCCTTCCCTGATGCGCACCCGGAAGTATGCATCTCGGAGGTCCAGCTTAGTAAACACCTTTCCTTTGGCTGCTTCTGTTAACAGGTCCTTAATAAGGGGAAGGGGGTAGGCATTGGAGGCTGACACTGCATTTAATCCCCTGTAGTCCATGCCCAGCCGCAGCCCCCTGTCCTTCTTTTTCCTGAACAGAACAGGGGCAGCGAATGGGGATTTGGCGGGGCGGATGAAACCTCGCTCCAAGTTCTTGTCTAGGAATTTCCTTAGCTCCTCCCGCTCCGAAGGGCTCATGGAATAGAGCTTTCCCTTTGGTAGCTTCTCTCCCGGGATCAGCTCTATGGCACAATCCGACAGTCTGTGGGGGGGTAGTTCGTCTGCCTCGGTTTCACTGAACACTCCCATTAAGTCTCGATATTCCCTGGGGACGGCGGAGGGCACCAGAGTGAGCGCCGCCGCTCGGAGAGGTTCCGGGGGCCCCGCTCCCCACCCCGCGTCCCACTTATGGCTTCGACACTTCTCGTCCACCCAGGAGATTTTCCCTTCACTCCATTTGATGTAGGGGTCGTGGGAGCTTAACCAGGGACTCCCCAACACCATGGGGAACTGGGTGTTGGGAGTGATGACGAAGGCTCTCCTCTCCCAGTGCTCCCCCGTCCCTACTATCAGTCTCTCAGTCTCTGCCACACACGCCTCTTTCATTTCCGATCCGTCCATTTGGGTAAACGTAAGTGGCTCCCCCAATGGGGTGACTTTGGGCCCTAACACGTCCACTACTAAAGGGCTAATCAAGTCCTGGGCACACCCTGAGTCAATTAAGGCCCGGACCCGGACGTGGGTCCCGGTCCCGGGTGCTATCACAGTCACTACCATATACAGTAAGGGGCCAGGGATGCTCACCGGGGATGGCGCATCGCGGATGGGGACCTGCAGTTCTGCGCCGCTCACTGCAGGCCGTTGGAGTTTCCCGACATCTGTGCTTCCGTCAGCTCCAGCTCTCCTTGCTCGCTCGCGGCCCCTTCCAGCTGTAGTGCCCGGGGCTTGAACGAGGTTTTCCCTTTGCTAGGGGTGCTCCCGGCTACCGGGGTGGAGGTCTTGGGGACTTCCCCCCCCACGTGGGCACGCCGAGGCGAAGTGACCGCTCTCCCTGCACCTCATGCAGAGCCCCTGCTTGAAGCGGGCGTCCCGGATCTCCTGGATGTTCGGCTTGGGCTTCGCCTTCTGAGCAGCTTTTGCTTGGGCCGTCACTGAAGTGCCCATCTTGATGAGGGTAAAGCGTTCTTCCACGTCCGCGGCCGCTCTCATCCATGTGGCTAGCGAGCCCGGTCTTCCCCCTCACAGCACCGTCTCGTACACCTCGGGATTAAGACCTTCCCTGTACTTTTCTATGAAAAGATCTTGGGTCCAGCCGCGAATCTTGGCCGCTATGCGCCAGAACTTGTCAGTGTACTCCCTCACTGAGGACCGCCCCTGGGTCAGCTTCCATAACTGGTTCCGAGCCTTCTCTTCTCCCAAGGGGTCCTCGTAGTGGTGTCTGAGGGCCCACATGAAGTTGTGCATGGAGCGTAACTCAGGCCCAGGGGCGTTGTGCAGGCTCACGTACCAGTCGCTGGCGGTGTCCCTCAGCTTGGACCCGATGTAACCAATCTGGTCCCTCTCGGTGGGGTAGAGATGCCCCCAGGTGTCTAGAGACCGCTCGATCTCTATGAGGAAGAACCGCAGCTTCTCGGGGTCCCCATCGAAAGTAGCCGTCAACGGATCGGCGGGGGCCTGGCGAACCATCAGCCCTGCTGGCACTTGGGCCGGCGCAGGTGCGGGTGCGGGAACCGGGCGGGGAATGGGCTGTGGAACCTGCTGCGGCACTTGCGGCGGGACGACTCCCGCGGGAGCTCCTCCGGGGGGAACCGGTGGCTGCGGGACTCCCCCTCCTGGGGGTCCGACCCCTCCTGGGGCTGGGCGAACTGCTTGCATAGCCATCAGGGCGTCTTGGAACTGGTACTGCAGATCGAGGGCTAGCTCGCGCAATTCTGCGGTGAGTTGGAGCCGCAAGTCTCCCATCATACGATCCAGGGCTTGGGTCTGGTCTTCCCCGTAGAGATCGGGCCCGTAGGGTGCACCTCTCTCCTCTTCCAAAGGCGGGGGACGCCACTCTCCTCCATAGGTCATCTCTGTCTTGTCTCCCAGAAAGCTCAGCTTCCCCCATTCGGTGTGATCTCCCTGGATCGACACCCGTGCCCCTTTCCGATCGTGCACCCACGAGTCGACGGTCCCACGACCGAAATTGCTCCATGAGTACCTCGGGGTCACGCTCTGATGAGGAGGTGGTCGCGGGATGTAGTAAGTCCCCTGAACCGTAGTCACTGGCACTTCGGGCTCCCCGCCACCTCCTCCACCACCGGCACCCTGGTCCCCCGGGGTCACCGGCTGATCTTCGGTAGTAGGGATGGGAAGAGTACCGTCGTCCGACATGGTCAGGAACGGCCAAGTCCCAGTCACAGATCTCTGACAATCTGTGAGGCTTCTGCTCAAAGTAGTCAAGGATCAGATCTTTGTTGATGAAACACAGTTCTTTATTTCCAATTTCTACATTGGTACAGGTCCTCGAATTATTGTCAGAGATAACGCATACAATAGAAGCAGGTCTAATATACTCTCCAGCACAATTTGAATTGCCCATAGGTAACCAATCAACAAGGGGGAAAAACCGTGGGCAAAAGGTTCTCTGGCCGTTTGCTTCCCACAGGAAAGAAAGCGAGGTGTGAAGCAGTAAATCTCCCTTCCCAGACCAGACCCCTCAGATGTAACCATATTCACATAACAAATGCCTTCCCCAAGGCTTTCGCACGTTGATAAGAAATGGTCCCTGTCCTCCCTTGTCTTCCCAGCCGGGATGAATGGAATGCGGAGGCAGGAGTGTGAGAGGCCCATTGTTCCCATGCTTTGAAGTTGTCATTCTCCCGGGCAAACAGATACATAGACCAGGCCTGGTCAAAGCCATAAACCTGGGGTCACATAATATACATTCACAATGGTCAAGCAAATGGCAATAGGCATGATTATATAGTGGGCATAGGAACAGCTAATAGCAATAGGCATGAATACAAAGTGAATACAAAGTGAATACAAAGTGGGTACAGGAACAGGTTACAATATATAGCATGAGATCCCAAAAATCCTTGTCTGAATCCGCAGATTCTGACACTCCCTCAGTAATCCTAATGTTGTTTATGATAAAAATGTTATTTTTAATCTTTTCCCTGTTGGAAAGGGAATGCGAGGCTGGAGATCCAGCCTTGTTAAAGTTTTGTTATATGTTTTTAAAGAACAAAAATTTCAGTTATAGTTTTGGAATGGTAAGGCACAAGTTGAGGTTTAAAGTCCAGAAAATAGTCATAGTGTATATATTGTTCTTTCAGGTTTGGGGAAAGTATATGTTTTGGCGTTTTGCTGCCTTTAAAGTATGTTTTGGTAGAGAAAGTACTATAGTTAACATGGACTCAGGAAATAGCTTTGTTTTTAATAGTTCTCAGAGTTCTTTATTTTCAAGTATGGGAAATAATAGATTTTCCAGTGTAAAGCTCCAATATATGACTAACCAACTATTTTTACTATAATGGCTCAACAACAAATTAAAGTTCTATCTTGGAATTGCAGGGGCTTAAACTCCCCTATTAAGAGGGCAAGGGTGACATCAGCATTGTTAAAGCAAAACCCAGATATTATATTCCTGCAAGAGACACACTTGAAAGGAAATCAAGATATTGTTTTGAAATCTAAGCGCTTTCAAGCCCAATACCAGGCCCAAGGCTCTTCTAATTCCAGAGGAGTAGCTATTATTTTATCTAAATCAGTATGCTTTCAATTTAAAAAATTAGACAAAGATCCTTGTGGGCGCTACATTTTTATAAATGGTACTTTAAATGGTAGTGACATAACATTAGCTTCTATTTATGCTCCTAACTCTGGTCAATTAGAATTTATTACAGAAACACTTCATAAATTGGTAGCCTTTAGCAGCGATCCCTGGATCATAGGCAGTGATCTAAATTATACAGTAGATCCATCCTTAGATATTGCTAGGCAACATCTGAGAAAGAACAATAAAAGTAAAAGAAATATCCTATCAGATACAGCTACAAATTCTAAGTTGGCTACAATATTGAGAGATTTTGATTTACAGGACATATGGAGGGCACAAAACCCAATGGCCAGAGACTATTCTTACTTTTCCCCAAGATTCCAAACACACACAAGAATTGACTATATTTTAATTTCCACTAACTTAGTACATAATTTCACAAATGCCACAATAGGGATCAAAGCGTGGTCAGACCACTCGTGGGTTGATGCAACTTTCTTTTTGAATGAAGACATACCACGGTTAAGATCTTGGAGGTTGAATCCGAAATTATTATTATTGCAATCAGCTATTGAATCTATAGAAGAAGATTTGAAAAATTATTTTGAAATTAACTCTAAGTGCGGGGTCCCTTGTCAGGTGGTGTGGGACACCCATAAAGCTGTGATTAGAGGGAAGTTTATAGCTTTGTCAGCATATTACAACAAGACTAAATCCAAACTTAGCCAAGAAATTACTAATAAGATAAAAGCCCTAGAAATGGAATATAAAATTACAGGACGCAAAAAAATATATAAACAACTTTTATTGGAAAGGAAAAAATTAGAAACATTGGAAGTCTCACAAATTCAAAAACGGCTGGCTTTCATGAAGCAAAAATATTGGTTTAAATCACCCCAATCTGTAAAGCTGCTGTCTTGGAAATTTAAAAAGAGGCTTTCTGACAATACTATCCATATGGTCCGGAGTAAATCAGGCATCCTACAATATAAGAATAAAGAAATATTACAAATTTTCAAGGAGTTTTATACGGAATTATATTCATCCACATCCCCTTCAATTATTAAAATGAAACAATTTTTGAATAAGTATCCAATTTCTAAGGTTCTAAGCGAACAACATAAAAGTAAATTGGATGAACCTTTTACATCCCAAGAAATTATGGAAACTATAAAATCTCTTAAGAAAAACAAATCTCCTGGCAGAGATGGATTTATTGCGGAATATTATAAAAAAATTGGTTCCTTTTTAGCAGAACCATTGGCACAGGTGTGTAATCAAATTCTAGAAGAAGGAATAATGCCCCAATCATGGAATTCGGCTAAAATTATTTTAATTCCTAAACCAGATAAAGATGTTACACTTCCGGGCTCTTATCGCCCAATTTCATTACTTAATCAAGACTACAAGATATTTACAGCAACTTTGACAGCCCGGCTCAATAAATCATTGAAGAATATGTTCATATGGACCAATCAGGTTTTATCCCTCACAGGGAAATAACGGACAATACGAGGAAAATAATTAATACAATACAGTATTGTAAACGTTTTAATGTTAGTTCTTCTTTTATTTTGTCACTAGACATAGAAAAGGCCTTCAATAGCGTGGAGCCCAAATATTTACACCATGTCCTTGCAGAATGGAATTTTGGTTCTAAGTTCCTCAGATCAATCAAAACCATATATAAAGAATCCTTTGCTTGTATTCAGGTTAATGGTTTTATTTCTGATGATATTCTACTGGCACGAGGTACGAGACAGGGGTGCCCAATTTTGCCATTGCTCTTTGCATTAGCCATCGAACCCCTTGCAAATGCAATACGATCTAATTTTAATATTTCAGGCATACCCTTATCTGATAAACAACAAAAGTTAAGTTTGTTTGCAGATGACATGTCATTGACTTTAACACAACCTCAAACTACTTCACCTGAATTGCATTCTTTACTTAATTTGTTTGGGTCAATTTCTGGGTTGAAAGTTAACAACTCAAAAACAATATTATATCCCATTTTATTGTCTCACGACCAAAAACAATTTATTTTACAGAATTATGATTTTATATGGGTCAAAAAGAATTGGAAATTTCTGGGTATCAACATTCCCCTAAATGTTTCCTCCTTATTACAACATAACCACTTAGTGTTTATTAAAACTGTAGAAGACCTACCCAAAGCTACATCATCGCCCTTGCTAACATGGATAGAAAAAATACAAGTGTTAAAGACATTTATTTTCCCAAAGCTTCTTTATTTTTTTAGAGCTATACCAATTTGGATTCCCAAACAATACTTAACCAAATGGCAACGATTATTCGCAAAATATATTTGGAATAATTCAATACATAGGATTAATTTTGATACTCTGAGATGTCCTACCAAGTTGGGTGGATTAGCCGTTCCGGATTTAACAACTTATTACTATGCTGTTTCTTTAGTGGGTCTTTTAAAGCAATATAATCCTAATAATTTAGCCGACTGGAAATATTTAGAATCCAATTATATGGAGGGAAGAACTTTTTCAGAATTACTTTGGGAAAAACCCATTAAAAGACCCCAAGATGTTACTAGGAATTTATTCCTTGACAACACTTTAAGAGTATGGGATAAATTGAAGTCTACATTAACTTCTTCACCATCTATTTTAACCACATTCCTCCGGCAGTCATGGTTTATTCCAGCCTCGTCCCCAAATGCCTTTAACCTTTGGAGATCCAAGGGGATTACAAGATTTATAGATATTAGTAAAAATTTTCGCTTATTAAGCAAGACTGATCTGAATAATTGCCACAACAGTATTTTTAATTGGTATGAGTACGAACAACTCAAACATCTTTGGGAGACAAATTTTAAACAACCAGAATCCCCCAAACCTTTAACTTTCTTTGAAAGATTACTTTCAAAAGGGGACAGGTCTTCTAAAGGGCTGATTTCAACAATATATTTGGAACTTTTACAATCCTCATTAAAATGGCCTGCTAGATACCAGGTCTCATGGCACTCAGATTGCGGAATGCCATTGGATAATTTGGCATGGCAGGACGTTTGGGACTCACCAAGCATGTCCTCCAGATCACTAAATATCAAGGCGCAGGCTGTTAAACTTTTACTTAGGTGGTATTTTACTCCTAAACAACTGCATCACATTAATAACGCCTACCCACCTTACTGCTGGAGGTCATGTGGAGAAATAGCGGATTATTATCATTGCTGGTGGACTTGTAAAGTTGTAAAACAGTTTTGGGTTAATATCCTAATGTTGGTTAAAAAAATAACAAATATAGAATTATCTGTTTCGCCGGAGTTGGTGCTGTTGGATCGATGGTCGGACGTCGATATTCCTAAAAAAACACAAGACTTGATTTCAATTATGTTTATGGCAGCAAAATCTGTTTTAACTTCTAATTGGAAGAGTACAAATTCCCTAACTACTCATCAGTGGTATACAAAAATATGGGAGATTTATACAATGGAAAAAATAGCACAATCAGTCCCACCATATAATACTAGTAAATCCCAGGCATATTTTTATTCAAAATGGCTTCCTTTCATCGAAGCAGCTTTTAATGATCAGATTCCAATAGATACTGTTCCAAGACGATATTTTGATATTATTTCTTTGTTCTAATGTTCAATAAGTTTTTTTAAATTTTATAAAAAAGTGGTTAGTTAGTTAATTGGTATGTATGATTGTTAAGAAATTATTAATGTATATTTAAGATTGTTATTGTATCTTCATCTGCGAAACTGATAAACGAAGTTGTAAAAGTTATAAAAGTTATAAATAAAAGTTTAAAAAAAAAAAGTAATTGTGGGGTCTTAGCAGCCGCCATTTGCTCCGCTCTAGGTGGCATCGAAGGCTCAAAGGCCTGAGATTTATTTGGTGAAAAGTAGTCTTTTACTGAGCTGGCTTCAGAGTTGTTTTGTTGCTGTCGGTTTCTGTTGGTCCTCCCCATATTCCGGGGGGGAATTTAGCACCAATAAAACGATTTATGGTTGACTTCACAGAAGAAGGGTGTTGGAGCTCACTTAGCATGTGTCCGCCATTTATGAGCGATGCTCCGCCCCATATTATATAAGTTTTAAAAAGCCGTTAGAGTAGGATAAGAAGTTAAGAAGAGTCCTGCTGAATCAGATGAGTGGTCCATCTAGTCCAGCAGCCAAACAGTTCCTCTGGAGGCCCAACAGGGCATAGAAACCAAGGCTTTCTTCTGATGTTTCCTCCTGGTATTTAGAGGTATATTGCACCTGTAGTTCAGGGCATGAACATGGAGGTTCTCACCACGGCTAGTAGCTACTGATAAACCTATCCTTCTTGAACCTGTCAAATCCCCTTTTAAAGCTGGCTGTGGCCATCACAACATTCTCTGGCAGCACATTCCATATTTTAATTACTCATTCCATAAAGTAGTATTTCCTTTTTTCCATCCTGAAACTACTGCCCATCAGCTTCAGTGAATGCCCTCGAGTTCAGCCTAACTCAAAGAGGACACAGTATCTTATCCCAAGACACTGAAATACTTGACAACACATCCAATTACCATGTCAGATTACACAAGGAAGCCATTGGAATTCATAAACATAAATGCAATTTCAACAGGAAAGAAGAGAGTTTAAAAATAAATAGGGCATATTTGCCAGTCCTGAAAAACACAAAATGCTCTACATCTTACAACAGCACTACAGATAAGATTAGAATTTCAAGAGCCAATCCATATGCAAAAGAACCTCCTTAGGAAAGCTCCTCCATTAGCATATCACAGCCTGAGAAATTCCTACAAGATAATGACTCAGCCCTACCCCACCTTCCTAAGTAGATATAAATTATCTGCCTACCATTTCATTGACACATAGAGTACTTCATCCTTCTGTGTTATACCAGTGTTATACCATAACTCTGAGGATTCCAGTCACAACTGCTGGCAAAACGTCAGGTACTATAATGCCAAGACCATGGCCATATAGCCCGGAAAATCTACAACAACTTAAGAAAAAGAATTATTGCTCCTAGAAAGAGGAGGATATTTCTTACCCAGTTATTCAGAGGGTTCAAATCAGAAGGGACCCCTGGTTTGTGTGAAAAGGGAAATGGTCATAGACTCCTCAAGAGTAAAAAAGGGAAAGTACTAACTTCCAGGAAACCAAGATAGTTTTATGAAACTTTATTAAGACACGTTGCTGAAAGAACTCTCCAAGACAAACAAACCTCTCACACTGAATCTCAAACTGAGTCTCCAAGAAAATAAGTTTCAACTGTACTCTGTTGCCTGTATACTCTGTTCAAAATATTATAATGTGTATAAACAACCAAATTTACCTCAACTTACCCTACCCTATTCCTAACTCAACTGTGCCTGTTCAATAAAATTAACCTTTCTGTTTAAATTTTATTTCGTGTCAAGTGTCATTTTGAAAAGGGATTTATAAGAGGGCGCCTGCTGAGTTACAATAAATCTGTGGCCTGGGCAAAAGCCAGATAACTTCTCTATCATAGGGTGGGACATGCAGAAAGTCATAATTCCAGGGCTCTTTTTGGGCCAGAATGCACCGGAACTGTGTACTGGCTGACGTCTGAGCCTGCCCCACCCCTCTCCGCCAGCGGAAAAGGCCCCCACACTCTGGATCTCCGCATGGAGATTGAGTGCAAGGCCTGGCCTCCAGGCTCCTTGCACTCAAAGGGAGCTTTCCCTTTAAGTGCAAAGAGCCAGCGGGAAAAAGCTCTGTGCTCCAGATCTCCATGTGGAGATTGAGCACAGGGCTGCAGCTCTTTGCATTTGGATTGCTGCCACCCCATCGTGGTTTGCCGTGCCTACGCTCTTCCTGCTCCCAGTAAGTACCTCCCCCCAAATCTCTTTTCCCTCTCTCTTTCTCCTTCCTTCCTTCCTTCCTTCCTTCCTTCCTTCCTTCCTTCCTTCCTTCGTCTTTTTTCCCTCCCTCCCTCCCACCCGCCCTCCCTTTTTTTCCTTTCTTTTCCCCCTCCCTCCCTTTCTCTCTCTTGTTTCCCTTCCTTCCTTTCTCTCTCTCTCTCTCTTTCTTTCTTTCTTTCTTTCTCTCCCCCCCCCCTTCAAATGCCCATTAGTTTACTCAGCTGCTTAGGCAAAGAGTCCTCTCTTTAATTTTTGAGAATCTCTTTAGTTTTCTCATTGCATCATCTGTTTAAGAAAAGTAAGCTTGAAGCTTGAGTGTAACTAGTTCATTGTTGTGTCTTGTTGGGAATGGCTTGCAAATATATGGCCGCGGCCACACGAGCAAGATAATCCGGAGGGAAAGCAAGGCTATTTTGCCCCAGAGCAATTTGCCCTGCAGGTCTGTGGACCTGCTAGAACAACTCACCACTGCGTGATCAGACACAACTGCGGGTGAATTTTTGTGTGTATGTGTGGTTGGTTTCTGATTTGCTTAAATAGGGGATTGATGAATCGCTCCTCCACCCTAAGGGCTTTCAATGATGCACACAATGAGAAAGGGTGGGGGGAACAACAGCATGGCATCGGGATAGCCCATGATCAGACTATCCCCGACACCACACTTCCGTGCTGGAGCAATCACATGGGGAAAGTCTGGCTGTGGGCCGCAGCAACCCGTTTGATACTGGAGTTCACCTAGTAGTTTTTTACTCTGCTTCTCTGGTGGATCAAAACGGTTTGTGACGGCTTGCCAACGGTTGCGCCGCACCTCCCAGATGTGCTGGTGTGATCGTGCCACTTTGATCCACCGGTGAATTGTCCCTCTTGTGCAGCTAATGGGTGTGTATGATCACGCCCCAGGTGTGTCTAAAGTCTGTATTAAAGTTGTTTGGTGCTAAGTGCCATGCAAGAGAAAACATCTGAAAAAGTAGCTTTATTGTTGTGTATGTTGGCAGAACACTTGACTGTTGCATGGGGGACTTTGGGGGACATCTGCAGAGAAACAGAGTTGTAACTAAAAATGAGCATGGTCAGTGGCACTTTGGAGATTGCCTGTTTTGTGAAATTTAAAAAGTGGGTGAGTTTCTGAAGAAGATTATTGTCCCTCTTCTCCTGCCACTGAACTGACATCTGCCTTTAATGGGCCAGCAAAGTTAATGTTTTTAAACCTCCTAATAAGAGAGATTTCTGCTTCTGAGGAGTTGACTTCCAATGATTGGTGATCTTGTGATGGTAGTGATACTTTTATGTGGTAAAGACCACCTGTTCACAGGATCATTTTACCTGTGGGACAGACTCTGCATGGTAACCACTCCACTGGTACATAATTGCTTGTAAAAAATATTATAGTGTAATAATTCAGGTGGGTAGCCGTGTTGGTCTGAAGCAGCAGAACAAAGTTGGAGTCCAAAGTTTCATCCAAGGTATAAGCTTTTGTGTGCATGCACACTTCTTCCATCTGAAGAAGTGTGGGTGGCACATGAAACCTTATACCGTGAATAAAATTTTGTACCTTGAATAAAATAGTCCACAAACTACCCCCGTCCAGTGCATCCACAAACCTAGGGTTGTTCTCAGGGGTCCGTTGGGGCTGGAGCGAGGCAGAGCGAAGCTCCACCAGCTCAGGAGTGGCCACTAGGGCAGCCACGGGCCGAATCAGATTCTCTGATCTGATTCGGCCCGCTGCCAAATTGCCACCGAAATTCAGTGGCAACTTTAAAAGCAACTGGAGGGGAGGGGGTTTGAGGGAGAGGCTCCAAACTTACAGGGTAGCTGCTAGGGCCTCTCCTCAAAATACCCACCAAGTTTCAAGAAGATTGGACCAGGGGGTCGAATTCTACAGGCCCCCAAATAGGTTGCCCCCATTCCCTCCATTGTTCTCTATGGCAGGAAAAAAGTAACGCTTTTTCCCAGCATAGAGAACAATGGAGGGGATGGGACAACCTGTTTGGGGGCCTGTAGAATTGGACCCCGTAGTCCAATCTTCTTGAAACTTGGTGGGTATTTCGAGGAGAGGCCCCAGCAGCTACCCTGCAAGTTTGGAGCCTCTCCCTCAAACCCCCTTTCCTCCAGCCCCTCATATACCCTATGAGTTTTTGCCATTGATTTCAGTGGCCGTCAGGGGACGTGGTATATGCTAATGAGTTATGCTAATGAGCTCCTGCACCTCTTTTTCTATGAAAGGACCCCTGGTTGTTCTGCCAGTGAAGTAGGGTTGCCAACTCCAGGTTGAGGAAATCCCTGGAGATTTGGGAGTGGAGCCTGAGGAGGGTGGAGTTTGGGGGAAGGAGGAACCTAAGCAAGGCATAATGCCATGGACTCCACTTTCCAAAGCAGCCATTGACCTGATCTCTGTAGTTTGGAGCTCAGTTGTAATTCCAGGAGATCTCCAGACCCCACTAAGAGGCTGCTCAATCAGAGTGGGGAACAGTGACGGGAAAATCTGCCTCACAGAGAAGGAGAAGCAGCCGGGGTCCGTTATAGAGGGCTTCAACAGAGAATGCACATTTATGAGTGATTGTTGATCTTGCCCATTTGTGAGATGGCACCTGCAGAAGGCTCTGCTCAGATGAAAGCTGCTGTGGCAAAGCATAGCAAGAGAGGCAGTCCTGAGTGTCCAAGACTACGAAGGGCTTTGTATGGGATAGCCAGTACCTTTAACTGAACCTGATAAGTGATGAGTGGAATGACTGAAGAATGTATGTAACATGCATGCTGTGGTTAGCTTGTGATAACAGCTGAGCTGTGCCACCCTGTACCAACTGGAGGCTCCAAGCTGACTTCAAGGGCAGACCCACAGAGGAACATTACAATAGTCATGATGTCAGTGTGGCATAGAGCTAGGTGGTCAGATCAGCCAAGTCAAGGTAGGGGGCTATCTTCCTGTCTAAATGGAAGAAAGCTTTTTGGGAGAGGATGATCAGCATTAATGATGCAGTGTAACCTCTAGGCTCAAAACCAAGTCAACAAGGCTCAGCTGAACAGCAGTGAAGGCGGGAAGCACAATATCCTTCAAGACCTCAGCTTTCCTGACCAGAATTACCTCCATCTTGTCAGGGTTCAGTTTCAATTTATTTGCTTTTAACCATTTAGCCACATCAGTCAGGCTGAAGACCTCTACTGAATCAATTTTTATCTGGATGGAAAGATACAGAGCCGGGTGTCATCATTGTATTGATTATATTCAGTTCCAAGACTATGAATTATTCTTCTAAGGATCTTCTGCATCTGTACAACTCAACAAGATGTCAAGGCCCACTGTGTCAAAGGCTGCAGATAAAAAAATAATAACCTTTGCCTACATTCAGATTGCAAAATAATGTGTATGTGCAGTTGTTGATTTGGCCCATTTACAGGTTGGTATCTGCAGCAGGCATAGCTAAGCTGTCACAATGGAGCATAGAGGGAAAGGAAGTTCTGCAGATATGAGGGGGGAAGGCCTTGAATGGCATTGTATATGATACAAATGAATCTGGTAACTGATGGGAGCAAATGGACTGACTGCAGGACAGGAGTGATATGCATGCTCTGCCTAGCCCCTGATGGCAGCATTCTGTACCAACTGGAGTCTCTGAGTTGACTTTGAGGGGAGACCATCAAAGAGTGTATCATAGTAGTCTAGTTTTGATGTTTACTGTGGCGTGGATCCAAGTGGCCAGACTGACCATGCCAAGGGGGTCAGCTTCCAGGCTAGAGTGAGTTGGAAGAAAGCAGCTGCACTGACTTGTTTCCAATTGCTGGATTCTCTACAAGTATAGAATGCTAGCTTTTTTTGTTTGCACAAATGTTTGGCTGAGGACAGACTGTTGTTCTGCTGCACCTCCGCGGTGCGGCAGAACAAGGCGGGGGGAATTGCCCCGCCACGCAGCGTTTGCACGCCGCCACAAGGAAGCCACCTGCAGCGTCCAGACTGCGGTTGGCTTCCGGCGGCAGCATGTGAACGCTGCGCGGCTCCCCCGGTTGGCGCGCGTTCACACCCGCCGGAAGCAAGTGGAACGTGCTTGCAGCAGCCAGGACACCACTTTTAAGTGGTGCCCGGCTGCTGCGGGAGGATTGATGTGGCAGATGTGGCAGTCTGGACTGCCGCTCTGCCTCCACTTTTAAAGCGGAGGCAGAGCGGGCCAGACTGCCAGTCTGTCCTCAGCCTTAGTGAATGTTTCACATTTAAATTGTTAAGACAATAACTACTACCCACAAAATGTATGAGAGGAAATTAAAAATATGTTTTGGAATGGGATTGATAATACTAAAAATAGTTGGCTTTTAATTAGCATCAATCCCCCAATTTTTTCTTTTGACCTGATTTGAGGTCCTTGAGGATTGAACATTAAATGTTTTAAAATAATTATAAGACTTTAATGTAAAGTGACATCCCTATGAGAAACCAAATTGTTTGTTCATGGGCAGGTTGATTTTAAAAGACAACTGGAAATCATATAAGCATTTATTTTCAGTGGTACAAAAACATGTTAAACACTTTTGCTGTTCATTACAAAAGAAACTGCACTTTTACAATATGTTTGTTTCTGACAACTTAAATCATAGGAAAAGTGTTCAGACTTCAGCAAGGCAGAGTTCATTTTTTTTATATATCCAGGTAAAGTGATCAACTGTAATAATTCTGTGCTGCCATCCATTATACTGAGTGACAGCATTATAATGGAAACTACTTCAAATGTGGTAGATGTAAATATCTGTGGATTTTTGTGCTTGTAGATATATGGCTATTCAAGAAATTATGTACCATTAAAAAAAGAAATGGGCTGATAAATGAAACAAGTTGAACCAGCAAATCATATCCCACATTCTTATTTTTAAAATTAAAAAGTATACGTGGCTTCTTTTTAAGAAATGGGAAAAGAATATCTCAAGAACTGGGTCGCCAGTGCCTGCAGCTAAAAGACACCTGGAGTGAGGCGGAGGTTGAGAAATATGTGATATTTGATGGAGGGTTGTTAATGGAAAGCCAAAAGGGAATGGCTCTTGACATTAAAATGATGGCATCCTTAGAAAGAATGAGCAGGTCCAGTTAGGAAACTGGATCATCAATATGGGATGGGGACTTTGTAATCCATCTAGATAAAACAAACTTTATGAAACAAGTATCTATATTGAGAATGATTTATATAATGAGAAGTAGAATATAACAATTAAAAATCCTTGCTGGATCAGACCAACAGTTTGTTTAATAGTAGATATTCTGTTTCCAGCTGTGGCCAGCTGGATGCTTTTGGGAAGCCTACCAGCCAAGCCTGAAGGCATCAACCCTCCCCTATTGTTTGTTCCCAGCATGTGGTTTCAGAGCTATGCTGCCTCTGAACATAAAGGTTCAATTAAATTATAACTAATAGCTGTTGACAGACCCATGGATTTGTCTAATTCTCTTCTAAAGCTATCTGACCTATTGTCTATCACTCAAGAAAAACTTTATCATGAAGGTTCTCAGGAACATTTTGGCACTAGTCCGCCCATCTTTTAGGATCACTAATAAAAGTTCTCTCCAATGAAAATTTTACTGAACTTCTATAACCAAAACTTGAAGTGCTGTGTGTGATTGACATCATGCAAATGGCTGTTGCTATACGGTGAAAATACTTGCTAAATCTTATTCTCCTTACGCTTGGTACTATTTTCACACTTGCTTTCCTATAGCCTATTTTTCTGCTGTGGAAGTGCCAATAAGCTATTATTACAAAATAGTCCTTGAAATGTAATTACTTTGTATACAGATCTCAATATAATATACACCACGCAGCTGTACTGCACTTTTTAAAATGTAATTTTAAAATAGCAACAACAAACTAGCCCATGTTTGCCGATGTATATTTATAGTTTAATATACTATATTTAATGTATGAATGATATGTGATTTGAACATTCTGAAGATAAAGTTAGGAATGAGCTTCTAAGCCAAATTTTAGGTATAAAAACATGGCATGAATAGGCAATTTGTTCAGTGCATAAAATAAAGCTGAAAACACATTATGCCTTCTGGCTGTCTTTTTAATTAGCAATTTTTATTTTTATGTAAGTAACGTAATTTTCAGTATATGTTTTATGCATTTGATAGACTACAGCATTTGGCTGGTGTAGATATATCATTCATTTATACAATGCCACTCACCAATTTCAAGAATGACTAGACACAATCATTGTTCTCTCTAAACTCCACAGTGTTGTGAGCAAAATTTTACCACACGAGTGAAAAAAGCTAGTAGCATTAAAGTTGTGAGCGAGGCAACATTTGACTATCGCATAAATTATTTTCTAGAAGACTATTTCCATAACCTTGTAAAAATTTTAGAATAAATTCTTTTAAACTATATTTTAAGAATAATTTAAACATAAGAGAAAACAGAATCAAGTCAAATTTCATTATAGAACATGTCCTCTATGGCCTCCAGAGAATAGGTCTATCCACCCCAGTACACTATATTGGTAGACATGGCCTCAGACTATTGCTCTGCGCTGAGCCTTAGAAAACATACCAGCACTTACCCGGGGGGGGGGGGGGGGGGGACTCTTGCAGTCTACTTTTTTTTTAGTGAAATATGACAAATTTACAGGTCAAGTATAACAGAGGTAGAACAATCACTGTCAAAACCCTGCCTAACCTAACAAACAGGAAGTTGCTTAAATGTTATCCACCTGCCCAAACTAATTATTTATTCAAATATTTATATCTCACTTCTACTGTGACTCAAGGCAGCTTACAAATCATACTGAAAAGCGTAATAGGGTGGTGTAAAAAACAAAATCGATTTTTTTTCCTGTTCCATTATAGCCTGTGGGGACCATTATAATCAATTGGCCCCATAGGGTATAATGGAGAATCGATCCGGGGGTATCTGGAGTTTGATATGTGTGTGTGTGTGTGTGTATGTGTGTTTCAAAAAGATTTGACCAGGGGGTCCAATTATATGGGCCCCAGAAGCAGGTACAAAAGTTGTGCAACAACCTTGCCCTGAAAGACCTTTAGGGCCGGTGGAATAAGCTGACTACCCTTTGAAAAGAAATTTTTTAAGATAACTCCCATAGTACTTTGCACAGTTAGTAATGTGGCATTAAGATCTGCCTGCCATGACTGGGACCCCTGAAAAACTATACCTAAATATTTGAAGGAAGAACATTGCTCTATTTCATGGGCATTAACAGACCATCTATGCTTAGGGCTGTTATTGCCAAAGATTGCAATTTTTATTTTGTTGTAGTCAATTCTTAGTTCTTCTCTATCACAATAGTATGCCAAATTAACTAACATCCTTCTAAGCCCAATTTGAGTAAACAACATAATCGCCATGTCATCTGTGTACAATATTACATACATTTTCTGACCAGCCAATGAGGTAGAAAAGAATTTCTGAGAATTCATGGCCTGGACAAAATCACTGATATAAAGATTAAACAGAAAAGGAGCAAGAAGGCATCCTTGTTCTCAATGGGATAGGGTCTGTAAGAGAACCATATGCATTGACTTTTACCCTGGCTGAAAGGTTAGAATGTAATTCCCTCAAAATCCTAACTTCTATGAATATTTGTTTTAGCAAGTTTGGTCCATAGTCTTGAACACGCAATTGAATCAAAAGCTGAGGTGAGATCTATGAAAGCAACATAAAGTTGTCTTCTGCTATTATTAGAGTATTTATAGATGAAGGCTTTCAAGGTCAAACGATGATCAATAGTACTATGGCCCTAGCGAAAGCCAGCTTGTTTAGGGTAAAATTCTTCCAATTTGAACAAAAGATGGTGGGTATATAATTTAGAACAGGGGTGTCAAACATGCAGCCTGGGGGCCAGATGAGGTCCCCAGAGGGCTTCTATCAGGCCTGCCCTGGAACTGGCCATCTCCTGCTTCCCATTCTGTTGCTGCTGCTGCATCATAGCTTGCTTTGCCAGACTCTCTCAATTGCTCAGCCATTTCATGTTTCCCCCTGGGTCCTAGACTCAGAACTCTGAGCATGAGATTTCTGTGGTGAATGTCAGTAAATCAAAAGTAGGTTTGCAGCTTACAGATACACACCTGAACAGCATACTCAAGATTGCAACAGCACAGACATTTTGATGCAATAATTCAGAGCAGAGGTGTCAGTTATCAGATACTGTTAAATAAACAAAATATTGCAAGAGTGCTAATGTTTTAAGCATCTTTTTATTTTAAGTTAAAAAATCGTTGTGTTTGTGTCCTTTATAAAGTTTTTATCTCCGCTACCTGGCATTACATTTTATGACACACATGGTCCGGCCCAATAAGGTCTCATTTATGTCAGATCCAGCCCTCATAACAAATGAGTTCGACACCCCTGATTTGTCCAGTGGGCTGATAGGTTGATAGTTTGCAGGGACTTGTAAACAGGAATTCTGTAAACAGGAATTATGATGCTTTGTTTCCAGTTAGAAGGGATAGTGCAATTATGGTCAATTTCCGAAGAGTCTACCTAGAATTGGCCACCACCACAGTGAATTTAACTTAAATATCTCTGAGGGCACCATATCTTCCCCTGGGGCTTTACCTATAGATAAAGAATCAATCAACTGCTTACATTCTGAGATTATAATTGGGGCCCATGTTGGAAGAATCTCCAAAGCTACAGGTGAATAGTCGGCATGTAATTCATTTTGAGTATTGTTGTAAAGAGTAAGAAAATGGCAAAACCACAAATCTGGAGGAACAGAGACATCAAAATTCAGATCACGTGCTTGGGTACCTAAGGATATTAATTCCCAGAACCTCTTACATTTTTTTTGTAGAATAGAAAGACTCAGATCTTCCCTCGAGATTATAGTAAGCAAGTTTTTCCCCATTCAGGAACAGCATATAGAAAGCACAAAACTGGGATAAAAGCTGGGTTGAAGTTTCAGTCCTAAATGCTCTGACTTTACTTTGGCTGAGGACAGACTGGCAATCTGAAGCGGAGGCAAAGTGGAGGGAACTGGAGCGGGGGAAAAAACCCATGAAGCTGGCCATTCACACTGGCCAGAGCAATGCGGATCAGCGGCGATACGGAGCGTTCAGACTGCCACGGAGCGTTCAGACTGCCGCATAGCCAGCGCGCGCGGCTCGCGCATGCCGCTGCACTTTTTTTGTTTTCCTTTGATGTTTTTCGCACGTGCGCACATGCGCACATGCGCAAAACTTTTTGCCGGTGCGTTCACACTTCCTCCGGATGCCTCCCGCTTCTTCCAGTTCACACTGTTTGGAAGCGGGAGGCATGCGAAGGAAGGCCCCTGAACACCGGGAAAAACTGGTGTCCGGGTAAAGCGGAAGGAAAGCGACTGGGAGACGGGTAAGTATGCAACGGAGCCGACGGACAGATGCGCATGTCTGAACGTGCTCCTTTCCTCCGTTTGCGAAGCGTGCCTGCCCCGCTTTAGATTGCCAGTCTGTCCTCAGCCTTTGTAATGAGCATAGGGAACACCTCATAGCCCTACATTCTTGATCAAACCAAGATTTTCTGAGGTGACCCAGGTTGGCTTAACCATCTGTGGTCAAGTAAGGATTTAATAAAGAAATAATATTTGCAAAAATATCAAAAATGTCCAAACCAGGAGAATTCATGGAATTCTTTGTTGGAAATGTATGTGTTAGCAAGATCTGAACATTCCAGTCGTTATAGGGTTAACTTGCTTACCTTCAGTGCTATTGTTTAGACTGACCTGGAAGGGAAACCTGGCAGGCAGCCAATGTAAGAAAAGCCCAGGAAAGTAAAGGGGTATTGCTGTATTGATTGGTTACTGTATTCAGGTGACTTCCTTCTAGGGGTCAAGAAGGAGAGGAAACTCCATTCTGTTCTCACCATGTTTTGTAACTAGTAAGATGTAGAAATGTAGCTCTCTTAGTCATGTTCTTATTTTGTAGGTCTCCTGTGATCCCTATCCTTTAAAAATAAAATATTTTTAAACTAAAGGAAACGTCTCATCTCCAGTGAAGCAAAGATCCATTGAAACTCTGAATATTTAAGTATTTTGACTATTTTTCTATAACATATATGGTAGCAGAGGATGGTTCTATAAAGTAACAGAGTTAAGAGGACCGACAGCTGATTTTAAGATGCTCACTGGATTGAGAGAGAGAGAAAGAGGGGATGAGTTTAAGAGACTTAAGATTTTAACGCTGATTTTTTTTTCTACAGGTTTTAGCTCTCTGCCAAAGCTGCAACCAGAAAGGGTCTTTTAGTTCTCACTGATTAAAGACACTCCCTAAGCTGGTCTGCACTTTGTAACGAGCAGCTGAGAAACTTCAGTTTGGATTTTATCCTGCCATGATTCCAGAGTTCCGATGGACAAGGGCTGATGAGAGGAGAGCCAGCTGAGCCTGCATTTGAAGTCTGCCTGCTCCCGGCACAGAGGAAGGGATTTTAACCCTGAAAGTTCCTGCTATAACCAGCAAGATGAGTGACGTGGATTCTAATTCAGCTTCAGCTTCTACAAGCACTAAAAGGAAATCTGTAAGTACGTTCCATGCTCCCTTGGGTGAACTGGCTTCATTAAAGTTAATCCCACACAACTTTAACTGGTCGGAAGGCTATCTCAAGATGAGACTACAAGCTCATAACGCTGAACACCTGAAAGAGAAATATGGAGGGCAAACTACCAGTAAGGTTTATTCCTTGAAAGGGCAGATCTTTGATTTTAAAGTAAACGAAGGCGACTCTTTGCCTAAGCAGCTGAGTAAACTAATGGGCATTTACAATCAGCTAAAGGAATTGGGAAAGACGCCTGATGAAATAAATATGATTTCTGCAATTCTTCAGGGTTTGCCAGCCTCATACAAATCTTTGGCTATGAGTTTAAGGCACCAGAAGGATTTAAAACTTGAAAATTTATTGATGTCCTTAAAGGAGGAATATGATTCTAGATGGAAAAAGGGTGCTTTGTCTGATGAAATGTCTGTTCTGAGTTTGAAACATGGGCACAGATTTAAAAGGAAAATTGAATGTTTTATATGTAAAGGGCCTCATAAGGCCAAATTCTGTGAATCTAAAGATGCCAGATACTATGAGTCTAAAGGTGGATCCAGGGAGCAAAGGTCCACTGGAGCACATGCTCAGAGTAAGAGGGAGACACCCAGGGGAAGTGGAAATTATAACAGAGGTTTTAGAACAAAGACACAGCCTGGAAGCAAGTTTGTAAAGGGAGACAACAGAGACTATGCTTTTAGACTTTCTGATGATTATTGTGATGAAAATAAGAAAGTGTTTTCGATTGATTCTCGATCATGCGTGCCTATTTGCAAATATGAGGGTTTATTTTCTGAGCTTGATACTGAAAATAGACCAAGGATTTTTCAAGCCAACAAAGAATTGCTTGATGTGAAAGGTGTTGGGATTGTGCCAATCAAACTCATCACTACAAGTGGAGAAGTGGTGAATGTTAAGTTAAAGAATGTGGCTTTAGTTCCTGAAGCAGCTGATAATTTAATTTCAACCAAAAGTCTTCTGGACAGTCATCATGTTGTGGTGCTTAAAAGGAGGGAAGGAAGCAAAATTGTTGCTGAGACTGCTGGACTTGAATTTAAAGTGCATGAAAGGAATGGATTTAATTATCTTGTTGATATTGGTGAAAAATCTAATGTTTTTGATGCTGATGAGAGACAAATTTATCAAACTGGCAATGGATCTTGTAATCATCAGAGTTGTTTGTATGCATGGCATTTGAAGTTTGTGCAGAATTTAAAAGATTTTTGGAACTTGAAGGGATTGAACACAAGGTGTCTATCCCACATTCACCTTAACAAAATGGATCTTCTGAGAGGCTGAACAGAACAATCCAAGAAATATGTAGAGCTATGCTAATGCATTCTGGACTACCAAATGGCTTATGGGCTGAGGCTGTGAATGCAGCAGTGTATCTACACAATAGAGTACCCTCAACGATTACTGGGACCACTCCTTTTGAGGCCTGGTTTGGAAAGTGGCCTGGACTAAAGCACATCAAAGCTTTTGGTTCCAAAGGGTATGCTCACATATCAAAGGAGAAAAGGGGAAAACTTGTCCCCACAGCTGAAATTGGACTTGTAGTAGGCTATCCTGTTGGTGGAAAAGGATACAGGATATACAACCCCCAAACCCCCATAATTGGGGAACGCAGTGTTGTATTTGTTGATGAAAGTGTTTTGCCAAGTGTTTCCATTGTAACTGATCCACAGAGATCTGGGACTGCACCTGAAGAGTTGGTTGCATGGTTACCTGTGGTGACCACCGGGGAACCGACAGGTCCACCTTCTGAGGAAACTACCAGAGCAGAAGGGGAAACGGGAACCACACCAGAGGAGGCAGCAGAACCCATGATAGAACCCACAACCAGTGTGAGACGATCAGAAAGGAGCACTAAAGAGCAACCAGCAAAGAAATATGGATTTTGTGAAACTGTACAATCTGCAAAAGTACCTAAGAACTGGAAAGAGAGATGCAACTTACCTGCAAGTGAAAGAGACAGATGGCTTGAAGCAATGGAACAGGAAATACTATCCATATATGAGAAATAAGCATGGACTCTTACTAAACTACCTCAAGGCAGAAAGCCTGTTGGATGCAAATGGGTATTCAAGATCAAGCACAAAGAAGATGGAACTGTGGAGTTATACAAAGCACGCCTAGTAGCTAAAGGCTATTCACAAGAATATGGGACTGACTACTTTGAAACTTTTGCTCCAGTTACTGACCAAGCAACGTTCAGAACACTTCTTAGTGTTACAGCATCAAGAGACATGAGAGTGGAGCATCTTGACGTAAAGACTGCATTTCTCAATGGAGAACTATCTGAAAAAATTTATATGGAACAACCTGAAGGTTTTAAAGTCAAAGGACAAGAGAAGTTGAGTTTACAAACTCAACATTTTCCAGGTCCATTAGTGGTTGGAATTAAGGAGAATTTTAGATTAGCACTCCATTTTAAATGGTGCTTACCCAGCTTTGAACCTGCATTAGAAAGACGTAGCTTAGGTGATAGAATTGTAAGAGTAGAAAGAGAGAGTACCTGAGGCAGATGATCACTTTCTGTTCTGTTATTTTTATCAAAATACTGAATCCTTGGCAGTAATGGCAGGGAGACTAAAATACAATTAATGGTACTAGCACCATAAAAGCTTTAAAAAGTATAGTGCCCATTAGAAATATTCTGTACCATGGAGGCTAAACAAACCAAATCTAAAAGCCACATTTAAGAGAAGAACACCACTCCTATTAAAAGTTACATCCAAAGAGGACCATGGCAAATACCAAGGCAAATACCAAACTATGTAAGTTTGTTCCTTTTGGATAAAACTATTCATATCTTGACCCACTCTGGCATTAAAATCTCCCACTAACAGGATGTCAGTATATGTTTTAATTCCAAAAAGAACTTTTCCTTAGCAATCAGAAACTGGGGGGACAAGCTAAAATAGGGCAATTGTTTTTTTGGGGGGTGGGGGGGTTTAAACCCCTGTGAGCTACACAAGAAAACATCTGCCTGGCTAACAGTTCTATGGCTTGTTTTCTGAGAACAGTTTTTATTATTTTCTTCAGCCATTTTCAAGACAAAGCACAGATGTCAAATAGCAACTTGTGCATCTAATTTTGAACTAAAAGCATCTTCCTCTAGCACCCTACAGAGATGATTTATTCATGGAGTGGTACAATAAGTAAGAGTAAAAATAATTGATATGCCCTTTTGACTTCAGTATTTTTTTTTCAAATTAAATTACATATGAAAATAACTACTTTGACATTTAGTTTTGATAAATACCCTTCTGCAGCATGGTCCTTCAGTTTAACTGCAACGTGCTGCTTCCATTTACATTCTCTCTCCATCAAATCAGTTCCCGACTCCACTAAAATGACACAAAACACAGAGGGATTTGAAAAGTCTACTTTTGTTACAATACATAGCCAGTTTGGTGTAGTGGTTAAGTGGCGGACTCTAATCTGGGAGAACCGGGTTTGATTCCCCACTCCTCCCACTTACAGCTGCTGGATGACCTTGGGCAAGCCATAGTTCTGTCACAACTGTTCTTTCAAGGACAGCTCTGGAAAGAGCTCTCTCAGCCCTGCCTACCTCACAGGGTGTCTGTTGTGGAGAGGGGAAGGGAAAGGAGTTTTTAAGCCGCCCTGAAACTCTGAGTGAAGGGCGGGGTATAAATCCAATCTCTTCTTCTTCTCTTCTTTTGACACTTCTGACATGTTTTTTAACACTTCTATTGCAAATCCCCCACCCCCTGATATTTAGTTACTTGGTAACTAGATGGTTAGCAATGCTGGTGATCATTAACAAGAAGAAATTTTTATGTTTTTGTTTGTTAATGTAAAAATACCTCAAGCTCCACCCACAGGAACATACCTGGGTTCTGAGTTCAGTTGCAGAGGGCCTGCAAAGAGCCCATATTTTCAGAGATAATGCCTGAGAGTGACCTATGAGCGGTCCTTTTTGATTGCTACCCTCTTTGCCAGAGGCTGAGCTACAGTTAGTACCACCTCTTTTGGACCTCTTGTCATAGCATTTAGGTTTGTTTATTTACAAAGAAGTTTGAAACTCTTTTATGGACTGCCCCGAGATGTTGTTGTTTTTATTGTTACTTTTTAATACTACTTGTTCATGTTTAATTATTCTAAACTGTACTCCTTTAGGGATTATTCTGACATTGGATTGAAGCTTTAGAGTTCCTTTTCACTGTTGTAAACTGCTTCAAGTATTCATTGAACAGAAAGCCAGTATCCAAGTTTTCTAGATAAGTAATCTAGTTCACACAGTACCGTCTACTTCTGTGCACTACAACTGTTTGAATTACAAATGTCAAAAAGAGATTTTAGGTTACAGCACAGCAATCTGTTTTGAAAGTCCCCATAAGTTAGGAAGGGAGAACAGGTCATTCATGATATTAGAAGCTCACTTCCTGTGATCACTGAGAGCAACTGTGGCTTATCTTTGAAAACATCTTTGGTTTTATTACAGAAGAATAAGAACATTTAATAATGTGAGTTCTTATTAACAATACCATGGGACAACTCTATTCTGTATTTTTCCCAAAGCTGCCTTTAAAACTGGCATGTGCTGTCTGGAAACAGGTGAAAAAACTAAATGTTATTGTTAAGAATCTGAAAAGAATAAAACTGAAGATAGTTTTATGTCATGTTACTGTAATGGCTTTATTAAATTATATGCAACCCACCTTTTCTCATTGTTTTTTTTAAACAGAGCATATTTGTCTGACCATTTGTTGAACAGCATTTAATATAATTGTATCTATTTACAAGATGTGATATCGGACAAGACTGACTCACTTTCACTTTATTCAGGTTTAACAGCCCATAAGCCAAACACCATGAAAATATTTAAGAATTAAAACCAGCAAAGAAGAATTTTGCCACATCAACTGAACACACTGTACAAAAGCCATTCAGAAACTATATTAATTTATGGGTATCAGAAGCGGCTGAATATTTTAAAAACCATTTCACAAGAAATTTCTCCCTGGCAACAGTGTGTTTAGAACAATAAAAGAAAACATGCAATAACGAATCAACCATTGACAAGGTTCAAGTGCAAAAACATTATTTTGAAGGAATCCCAGCAAAACACCCCTTCAGCTCTACCTAGCACATTTCAGCATGCAAACACATATGACCTTCTTAATTTAGGTATCATCAGCATATAAAGACAGGATGGGAATTCAAATTCAGCTAAGTATTTGATTCGCAGATGGAGTGGGGAACATTTTTGCCTGGTATCTTGAATTAATAGATCCCAGGGTTTTTTTTAAAAAAAAGCTTATTTAACATTAGCAGTCTTTCCTTCTCTACCAAAGAGGTTGAAGACCTCAAAGGAGCCAGTTATGTGATTTTAAAATTTATGGTTTTATTCCACCAGGACCAATAGCACTACTAATTGAATATGTGCTGAAAGGTTCTCAATATTAGGTAGCCTATAGTTAAAATTGATTATAGCTTTCCAAATTAAAGTAGAAATCTTTGGAAGACCCAGTTCCAAGCACACAACTGAAGATGCTATATTTGGTGGTAAGGCAAGAATTTTACTGGGGGGGGGGGGGTAGAAATCTGAAGCTTGTCAAGTAATTCAAGTGGACTTGAGAACCAGATTTGAGTGCCACACAACATGCAAAGTAAAACTAGTGCCCTATACGTATACTGTGTGCCTTGGATAAAAAAGGATTTCTAAAGTGCTAACAATGACGTTCAATTTTAGATTCAGGTGGGTATTCATGTTGGTCTGAAGCAGCAGAATAAAGTTTGTGTCCAGTGGCACCTTTAAGACCAACAAAGTTTTATTCAAGGTATAAGCTTTCATGTGCATGCATACTTGAATAAAACTTCATTGGTCTTAAAATTTCAATTTTATGTTTTACATACTGAATATGCATAGACCAGAATAAATCTGACCTGAAGACAATCCCCAAATATTTAAATTCATTGGCTACTTGCATCAAGTACATGCCAATTATCTGCCTTTTGATTGATAACTTCTTAGATTTCACAGAGATACTGACTCTTAGATACTGACTCATATGTTTACGTTTCTGAACTTCCAGGAACAAAAGCATTGCCCATAATTTACACCTCACAACATGACTTCAGGAAACAATCCTTCGCTTCTTATTCTCTAACTATAGTCACTGTTCTTGACGCTCTATTTAATAATAGAAAAGGTCTCACCTCAACATTGTTCCTAGCAAGCTACCTACTTGATTTGTCTAGTCTAGTGCACTTGAAATGGCTGCTAAAACAGCACCTTTTGTGCTATCTCAGTTGTCAATGGCTGCATTTTTTTAAACTGCAATTAGGAAAATACACAAAGATTTACTAAACAAGTGGATTGGATTCATCAGCTAGCAACCATGTGGTCTCTCTCTAAATATAGTTTGATGATAATCAAAAAACAAGATTACGTGGTGGGAGTGACTGCTTTTACAAGAAAAGATTTCATCCTCACATCATCTTGTCACCTTTTATTATATTATTATATCATATTGTTGTTATGCTATGAGTTTCCTTAATTGATTAGATTTGAATAGAGAAGTGAAGCAAGATTGTAACTAGAATATCAAATAGGAAGGGGACAGCCTTGGCCCAAGTTAAGTTTAAGGTACAATCAAGACCTATTGATTTAAATAGGCCTTGAGTATGCTGTATCTATTCCCCACATTTTAAAAAATTCTTCTAATTTACAGGAGTAAGGTGCAAAGTGATGTTTGCCAGATCCATGTGGGAAGAGTCAAGTCTTAGCCACAATTAGTGACAGATACATCTCCCCCATGCGCCATCTATTGCAGCCCATTAGCATTGAAAGGATCATTTGTTTAGTCACTGGAAACATGAAGACTTGTTTGTTTTATTAAAAGATACAATCAAGCTTTTCAAATACTGATACTATTTTACTGGCATTAGGCAAAGTCTTTAGGAAATAAATACATAGTCACACAAACATAAGGGAGAGGAACCTAGTTAAAATAGTGATGCATCAAAGTATCAAAGAAAATGAGAAGAATCCATATGGCCTCTTATTTGGGAACTTGTTTTATCCTTCTTTACAAAGAACCAGGAAGAAGCAGTCCTGTTGTATGACACAATATTGTCTGTCAGTGCGCTAGCATGAAGTATACAAATATGTGACAGGTTGCACATTATTTGTTAGACTGAAGACAACTTCTATTGTGCAGAGGTTTGTTTAGTGCAAGGCAAGAGAAGCTTCCAAAATGAGTAATGATTCTAAAACATTTTCCAAAGTTTTCAGGAGCACTTGTTTATGGGATAGGCTTTAACACTTGTAATGCACAAAGTAATAAACAGCTACTAAGATTAATAGTCAAAGCAAAGCTGAGGCATGCAATCAATCTCAAAAGCCATTTATTGCAAGTACACTTCAAAGTGACAGAAACCATTCATGTTTCATACCCAGCTTCAGTTTTGAAAATTGAAGATTTAATTATTTCTTTGGGTAGCGGTCAGAAGCACTATGTTGTCATTTGGCTCAAGGGGACCCTAGTCCCTGCAGCACAGTCTACTCCCAGCAGGAAAAGAGGGATCTATTTGGTATGGTGACAGCTCTGGGGGATTTTCCTGCTGCTGGAAGCTGGGCTAACAACTAGTGGGCCTCTGGAATGCAGAGGCCCTTGGTGCTATAGACTTGATTGCTCCTGAACATCTTCTCTCTTTCACAATGCAACCTATTTGGCTCCTTGGGTCAGACCAGGGCAGAGGGATTTGAACCCCAGAGACAATGGTCAGAGCGACAGTAAGGGGAAACCAATTTTTAGCAAACACAGTTTAGAGCACATTTATAAGCCTAATCTATGGTGGTGATGACAGCAAAGTGGAAATTGTCAGGGGGCCCTGACAGAGCCCTCATTGTTTCATTGCTTTGTTACTTTGATGAAGTAAATTGCCTGCTTTGATGAAGTGAATAGCTGTATGTCTCCTTGTCTGTCTACATCCCCAGTCCTCCCCCGTCACCTTGAAATGTATTGCAGTTACATGATCTGGACAAGTCGGGAAGTCGGGAGAGTGGCGACCCCATATCTTAGCATGTCACCGACAAACAAATGGCCTTTCCTCCCTTGCATTCCCTCCTCCCTTTTCCTGGGACAGTAAATGTCTTATCTTGTTGTTGGGACCTTGAAGGTCTGTTATTGCCACCCAAAGCAGTTTGTTATGCAGAAGATTCACACATCTGGGTCAGCGAGTTCAGGAAGGGAATTTTTATAACTTTAGCACCATGTCTTCCTGTGGGAATCCAAACGGCTGAAACTGTCCTCCTGCGTTTTCTGTTCTGAATGTGATTGGTGTAGTGTTGGGGTTCAAACGAAACGGAGGGTATATTAACTCTGACTGTATTCTACCTGGTATCTCTAACAAACATTCGAGAACCTGTCGAGCAGTATTAAGACTAATAAAGAACTGGGGGTTTCCGGCCGGAGGAATGGAGGTCTGACACGCTTTGCAAATGCGCAAGGCAGACAGCGGCTCTTCCTGACAGCTTGGATGGATTAATCCACCTGACGCAACCTCACACAGGTAGTGTGAGGACCAGCAAGCAATATAATCCAGGTTTGAGCAACCTCGGTGAAGGGAAAGTCTCGGAGGAGACTTTTCCGACACCTTGAGCACTGCAGCCAAAGAGGATTCTTGCGAGTATCTCTAAGGAGCCGAGCTGAGCTGAAAAATTCAGCATAAAACCTCCAATTCCCCTGATTCCTTAACAAAGAAGACAAAGTTTAAACGTTGGGACCACATCTGAAGCGAAGTAATAACAAAAGGTAACGAAAAAAAGTTTTTTGCCTTACCACTGCCGCGTTTTGAAAGACAAAAAGCAGATCGGGTGAAGCAATAGACTGTTGTTGATTGGATGAGAGCAGTTTTGAAGCGCTAAAAAACCGAATTTGAACTTAAAAAGCCAAAAAAACAAGTTGTTTAACATTCCTGCGGTTAAGAAGAGTCGGGAGGGGAAGCCAAGCATCGCGAGACAAAGAGGGAGAAGGGAACCAAGCATCGCGAGATTAAGACGTGAGGACTGAATCAGGAAGTGACGACTAGCAAAGCAGACAAGAAGGGAAAAGGAGAAGAACCGGAAGAAGGTAAAGGGGACTCTAAATACTGCCGGACCAGAAAGGGGACTCTAAATACTGCCGGACCAGAAAGACCATAACAGGAAGTGACGTGCAGAGAGCAGACAAGTAAATAAAAGGAAGGGACAAAAGGAAACTACGGCAAGCCAGAAGCAAGGTAAAAAGACTATAACCTTTGACATTAACCATAGAGAAGTCGCGCCCGCCATTTTGGATTTATAAAATTTTTAAACTGCAATATCTCAAAGATTATATAACTTAGAAGGCTGAAACCAACATAATTTGACTTGGCAAGATTAGCTTGTTTGAATGCACTAATTGGTGTTTGATTTGGAAAACAAGATAAAATCGATCTTTTTTAAAGAGGCAAAACGGACCGCGGACTAAGATCGAGAGCAGCTACATGGTCCTCTCCTACAATGGCAGCAAAAAAAGAAAAAGAGCTACTAGCCGTTATGGAAGCAATGGAAAAGAAAATGTTAGACGCTATAGGAGAGGTAAATGTTAAAATGAATAATATAGCGGCTCAAGCAGATAAAAATTTCATGGAATTAAAAGCAGAATTTCAAAAATTATCCACAAGAACACAAGATATAGAAACTAAAGTAAAAGAACTGGAAAAAAGCACCCATAAGACAATGAGAGAGAACGAGAGGATGGAAAAGATGATGCACTTTAAAGATATGCAAAATCATTTGAGATTTCGAGGGATCGAGGAAAAATTGAATGAGGACATTTTTACAAGAATGCAAGAAGCAATAGCAGATTTTTTACAAGAACAGGAAGAAGTTGTTAAAGAACACATGGATCTTGTTTATAGAGTTAATTCTACATATGCAAGAGACAAAAACATACCAAGAGATGTGGTTGTCCAATTTACAATGAAAAGAACAAAAGAACAAATCTACAGGAAGTGCGTTACTGACCCTTTTGTAATAGATGGAAAGAAAATCATAGTAATGAAAGAATTGCCTAGAGCAATACTGCAAGAAAGGAAAAAATTCAAGCGTCTGACGGATAAACTGAAGGAGAAAAAAATCAGATTTCGTTGGGAAATACCTCAAGGACTAAGCTTTTATTATGGCAACTCCAGAGTAGTGATTAAAAGCACAGAAGAAATGTATGCATTCCTGGGAGAGAATAAAGATGATTTTGGAGATATTTAAGAATATATCAAAATGGATTACAAAATACTTAAATGGAATGTAAATGGACTAAATTCACCCCAAAAACGTAGAATGGTAGGACATTGGTTGGAAAAACAAAAATGTAATATATTTTGTTTGCAAGAAGCTCATCTTAAAAAACAAGACCATAAATATTTAATAAGGAAAAAATTGGGAGAAGAATTTTATTCTTTAGCAAGCAACAAAAAAAATGGTGTTGTAACATATGTCAAAAAAGATTTGGAACCTAAAGTAATATTTAAAGACAAAGATGGAAGATATTTAGCTATTGAAATTTTACTGCAAGGATTGAGAACTTTGATTGTGAACATTTATGCTCCGAATGGAGCTAAGGAAAAATTCTTTAAAGAACTTCAAATGGAATTGGACAATGTAAACTATGATCAAATTATGATGTTAGGGGACTTCAATGGAACTGTAGATAATAAACTAGACAGGCGCTCTAAAAGAAAGGATGAGACGTTAGGGAAGCTTCCAAAAAATTTTTTTGAACTGATAAAACGAGAAAAGTTGGAAGATATTTGGAGGAAAGCTAACCCACAAGGAAAAGATTTTACCTTTTACTCTAACAGACATGACTCACATTCAAGAATTGACATGATTTGGATGACTACTAACCTAACCTTTAAGACAAGAAAAGTGGAAATTTTACCCAGAATAATCTCAGATCACAATCCGTGTTTATGGACAGCTGGGCAGATTAAAAAACAAAAGAGATGGAGAATAAATGAGGACTTATTAGATAATCAAGAAATAATTAAAAAATTACTTGAAGAAACAGACCTATACTTCCAAGTAAACATGCAGAAAGAAGTTAAAATTCAAACCGTATGGGATGCATACAAAGCAGTGATGAGAGGACTATTGATATCGCTAAATGCTAAAGATAATAAAAAGAAAAAAGAGCAATATGAAAATATTCTACAAGCCATTAAAACAAAGGAAGAAGAACTGAAGAAAAAACCAGGGAAAAAGAAACTGCAAAAGGAAATTTGGATGCTACAAGACCAAGCAAAAGCCATTTTGAACCAAGAGATGTACTGGAACTTAAAAAAACTTCAACAAAAAGCATTTGAAGGTGCAAATAAACCCGGAAAATACTTAGCATGGCAATTAAAGAAAAAACGTGAAAATAAATTTATCACTAAAGTGATAAGAGATAATATTGAGATAATAGACAACAAAGGAATAAAAAGAGAATTTTTTAAATACTATGCAAAACTTTTTAAGAAGGAAAACAAAGACAGAAGAAAGATTAAAGAATACCTGCAAACATTAAAGTTACCAAAACCAACAGAGAAAATTAAAGAACTATTTAATAATCCAGTATCATTACAAGAGATCAAAAATGCAATAAATGACTCAAAATTAGGTAAAGCACCTGGACCGGATGGATTTACAGCGAAGTTCTACAAAACGTTACAGGAGTCAGTTTCACCGGTGTTACTGCTATTGATGAACGATATAAGAGTTACTGGAGAGGTACCAGAAACCTGGAAAGATGCATCCATCTCACTGATCCCGAAAGAAAATCAAGATTTGACCAATGTTAAGAATTATAGACCGATTTCTTTACTGAATAACGATTATAAGATTTTTGCTAAGATTATAGCAGATAGACTAAAAGAGCACCTTAAAGAGACTATACAAACAGAACAAGCAGGGTTCTTACCTAATCGACAAATAAGGGACAATCTAAGAGTAGTAGTGGATGCTATAGAATACTACGACAAACATCCTGAAAAGGAAGTGGGCTTTTTCTTTTTAGATGCGGAGAAAGCGTTTGATAATTTAAACTGGGATTTTATGTTTGAAGTTTTAGAACATCTTGAGATTGGTGAATATATGCTTAACTTCATTAAAGCAATATATAAAGAACAGAAATCCTCATTAATAATTAATACCGAAAAGACAGACGATTTTAAAGTTGAAAAAGGAACAAGACAAGGATGCCCACTTTCGCCGCCGCTATTTATTTGGATTTTAGAAGTTCTACTGTTAAATGTGAAGGAAGACAAAGATATTAAAGGCTTAACAACTAAAGGTTTTTCTTTCAAATATAGGGCCTTTGCAGATGATGTGATGTTTATAGTGGAAGACCCCTTATCCACATTACCACATTTGTTACAGAGAGTAAAAGAGTTTGGTGACTTAGCAGGGTTTTATGTAAATAAGAACAAATCGAAAGTAATGTGCAAAAATATGTCAAATAAGAAACAAAACGAGTTACAAAAACTTACAGAATGTGAGGTGGTGAAAAAGACAAAATATCTGGGTGTAAACCTAACTATGAAAAATATTGATCTTTATAAAAATAATTACGAAAAATTATGGTTGCAAATTATGCAGGATATTAAAAAGTGGAATGTATTGAATTTGTCATTGCTGGGTAGAATTGCGGTGGTCAAGATGAATGTGTTACCACGATTAATGTTTTTGTTTCAAACTATTCCAATTGTGAAAGATGTAAAAACATTCAAATGTTGGCAGAAGGAGCTGTCTAAATTTGTGTGGGGAGGGAAAAAACCAAGAATTAAGATGAAAATAATGTGTGATGCCAAAGAAAGAGGAGGGTTTCAACTACCAAATCTAAGGTTATACCATGATGCAATAGGTTTCACCTGGGTAGGGACATGGACTATGTTACAAGATAGAATGTTATTGTCCCTGGAAGGTCATGATTGTAGATTTGGGTGGCATGCATATTTGTATTATGGCAAAACAAAAATGGACAATATGTTTAAACATCACTATTTGAGAAGAACACTAATGGATACATGGACAAGATATAAAAACTTTTTTTCAGAAGAGATACCCATGTGGATTGTACCCACAGAAGTCTTACATCCAACATCAAGATATAAAGGACAAGATTGGCTGAAATATAGAGACTTATTAATAAGACATGGTAAAGATTTCAAACTGAAGGAGCAGCATCAGATTGACTTTGATTATGGTTGGTTAAGATATAGACAAATATATGATTTGTATAGAAGTGATAAAAAACACGGTTTCAGGGAAAAAAATAATGAAATAGAACAAGTTTGGGAGGAAGGCGGGAAAAAAATGATTTCTAAAATGTATAAAGTCTTGCTAAAATGGTTTAATGCAGATGAAATGGTAAAAGAACAAATGGTAAAATGGGCGATAAACTTTAACAAAGACATTAAAATGGAATCTTGGGAATTTTTATGGAAAAATGCTATGAGTATTTCTACGTGTTATAACTTAAAAGAAAATTGTTTTAAAATGATGTATAGATTGTATATGACACCAAAAAAAATTGCAAATATTGGTCAGAATATGTCTAACAAATGTTGGAAGTGTAAAAAGAAAGAAGGTTCTTTTTATCATATGTGGTGGACTTGTGATAAAGCAAAGATTTATTGGTCCAAAATACATGCAGAAATGGAAAAAATCTTGAAATGTACATTTAAGAAGTTGCCTGAAATGTTATTGCTAGGACTTAAACTAGAAGAGATAAATGTAAAGAAAAGGACAATAATATGGTATATGATTACAACAGCAAGAATGGTGTATGCACAAAATTGGAAAAATGAAAAAATACCAGAGGTGTGGGAATGGTTGAAAAAACTGTTATATATGGCTGAAATGGATAAATGGACTAGAAAATTGAATAATCTCTACTCAGAGACCTTTCTAGAAGACTGGAAAGATTTGAAAGAATATGTTGAAAAATACTGGGATATGAAAAACTACATTTATACATGGTTATAATAGCATAAAGGAATAGAAATATATTATATGAAGGTTTTAGTTAAAATTAGACAATGAAGCTGTTTTTATTTAGAAATATATAAGAATATAGAAAATAAGAATCGGTGTATAAGTATTTTAAAGATATATAACCGTTACCAGAAATGAAACATAGATATAGTATTACTATTTTGAATAAAATGGAAAATGTGTTATGCTTCAGAGGTGGTGGGAAACCACCAAAACAAGATAAAAATAGAATGTACAAATAGAACAAAATGTTATATAATATGGAAAAAGGGATTTGTATAAGGTAAATGTATTATTTTTGATTTTTTTTTTTGAAAAATAAAAATTTCTTTACAAAAAAAAAAAAAGACTAATAAAGAACTCTGTTTCATCAACAAAGGTCTGATCTTTTAGCTGTTAGCACAGAAGCCTCAGAAAATACTCCTGTGCCACCACTGCATTTGTGCAGTGTCATCCAGCAATACTGTTGTAAGAAGATGGTGACAGCATGAGTATCTCTCTCTCCAGAACGCCCCTGGAGAAGAAAATCTTTTTGGCTTAAAACAGTATGCAAAAGGTAAACTTTAAAAAAGGATTAGCTTTTAACGCAAAAGTAAAAGTAAAAAACTACCGGTCTGTGAGCTCCTATTTCGAACAATTAGGTGATAAATCACAGACTGAAGAAGAGGGAGGCAGAGGAGGGATAATGGCGACTGAATCTGCTTCAATGAAACCTGATAACCTCTTGATGTTTGAAACATTAATAACAGATGCTTTGGAACGTTTGATGGACAAAGTAGCAACAATGATAGATCCAACTAGTGTGCAGCTGCAAGAAATAAGTCACAAGTTGGAAACAATAGCAGAAGAGACAAAGAAAGCCAAGGCAATAGCCAGTTTGGAACAAGCTATTTCACAACAACAAGAAGAAATTGCGCAACACCAAGATAAGATTATACAACTAGAGACTCATCTGCGGGAAAATAGGTTGAAATTACGTGGGGTTGCAGAAGATATATGCCTCCCTGAAGACCTTCCTCAGACTTTGCTGGAATAGATTACAACTCTGCTACAAATAGAAACGAACTTCACTAATTGCATTGAAAATGCCTACCGGGTGGGCAGTCAGCAGCACAAGGAACCACGGGACGTAATAGTCCAATTAAATAATACAAACATGCAGGAGAAAATCTTATCTTTGGCAAAAAAGAAAAGAATTTTAAATCTGCAAACAGCAAAGTCCTGGTGTTTCCTGATATTCCAGCAGAAGCTGTGCAGAGAAGGAGAAGTCTTAAAGAGACAACAGCTACATTATGTTCTATGGACCAAAAGTATAAATGGGCTGCTTCAGGTAGACTGATAGTAAATCTTCAAGGAATGACTTACTCAGCACATGACGAAGAATCAGGTTCAAGACTGATACAGGATATTAAAGCGGTTAAGGGGACTGAGATGTGGAAGAATCGGGAAAAAAGACAATGCTGACATACCTCATTTCCAGAAACATCAAGAAGAAGAAGAAGAAGAAGAAGAAGAGATTGGATTTATATCCCGCCCTTCACTCACTTAAGAGTCTCAGAGCGGCTTACAAACTCCTTTCCCCTCCCCTCCCCACAACAGACACCCTGTGAGGTAGGTGGGGCTGAGAGAGCTCTTTCCCAAGCTGTCCTTGAGGGAACAGCTGGTACAGAGTTATGGCTTGCCCAAGGTCATCCAGCCAGGTGCAAGTGGAGGAGTGGGGAATCAAACCCGGTTCTCCCAGATTGGAGTCTGCACACCTGGATTGATTTATAGATGATGTGGACTTTTAAAGTACTGATTGTCTGCATAAGGGGGAGGTGGAAAGCTGGATTTTTGTACTTGTGAAGTCAAGTGACTTTACCGTGTATAGAGATATTTGACATATTTTATCTTAGTGTTAGAAATTAAAATCAGATTGAAGTTATAGTTGACAGAAGCATTTGGTAAGCACTGGGGTTAAGGGGGGTGAGAGGGAAATGGTGGGGGGGAGTTTTAGTAGTTTCAGTGGCAGCATGAGCTTTAAAGCTGTTATGTTAAATTGCAGGGGTTTACAAAGTAAAATTAAAGCCAAAAGAATTGCCACACTTTTAAGACAACAAAGGGTGGGCATTTCTTTTTTACAAGAAGCTCACAATAAAAACAATGAAATTGTGTTTAAGTCCAACTGGTTTACACACCAATATGCTGCAGGAAGTTCTTCCAAGGCAAGGGGAGTGGCGATTCTGTTCTCTAAAAACATTAATTTCCAGGTGGAAGATATAGAAAAGGATGCCCATGGTAGATATATTTTTATTAGGGGCACCTTGCTGGGCAGACAATTGACTCAGGGATCACTATATGTGCCTAATTCAGGACAACTGAATTTCTTTAAAGAAACTATTGGTAAACTGTTACAATTCCAGAGAGGTAAATTAATTATAGGGGGAGATTTTAACCATTTGATGGATGTAGAACTTGACAGATCTAAGGCAAAAATAAATAAGAGGTTTAGGAAAACAGGGAAATCAATTACAAAAAGAGTAATTGAATTGAAAGACTTTCTTACGGTTCATAATTTATGTAACATCTGGAGACATAAGCATGAAGGGGAACGGAATTACACTTATTTTTCGGCTGCAAATAAGGTCTATACAAGATTGGATTATATTTTAATTTCTAAGGACTTGATATCTTCTGTTATTTCATCTAATATAGGAAACATCAAATGGTCAGACCATGCACATGTGGATTTTATTTTTAGACAGGGGGATATAAACAACTCAAGACCATACTGGAATTTTAATAAATCTTTAGTATATGATCCAATAGCAGTGAGTGATATTAAGAATGAAATAAGAGAATATTTTAGAAATAATGAAAAGTGCAGCGTTTCCCATCAAACGGTTTGGGATGCTGCAAAAGAAGTGGTGCGAGGGAAGAGTATAGCTCTATACAGTGCCTGTAGAAAAGAAAGACAAAAAAAATGGACTTCCGGTAAATTATGCGCTTAATGGAGGACGCCTCTCTCCGCATCTGCCTCTCGGCAGGTTAGAAAGGGTCCTGGACTGGTCTGGACCCTCAGAGACCCTAGCGAAGGGGCTCTGCCTGGGGTGCCTGAAGGCAGCCTCTCCTAGCAGTGGCGACTGCAGGATCGAGGCTCCTTTTTACCCCTGTAGGTTCGCCCGCTGCAGAAGCCGCATGGCTACAAAAGCGCAACCGAGAAGCAGCAGAGAATGCAAGGCAGAAAAGCAACGTAATTCCCGATACGCAATGGCAAAACTGTGAGTCTCAAATAGTGGAAGCGGCAGGGATGGGTTGGAGGGACAAAACCCCCCCTCCCCCTCAATGTAACTTACGGCGCGAGACTTTCCCACGGCTTTGTTGCGACTACGGAGCGTAATCTGAGCACTGGAGGGCAGGATTGCGCTGACAAAGAAGAGAGCTTTGCAAAGGCATTAGTGTGACAAAAAGCCATTGTTTTCTTCGGGACTCCTTATCTAATTGTAAACAACTGAGAAAGTAAGCAAGAATGGCGGGGAGAAAACCCTACCTTAAGTTGGAAGTTCAGTTCTGAGTTCAAAGGGCGATATCACAGAGCTGAATACAGTGTTGTCAGCGATGCTGCGACCTCTAGTGGATCAGCTGGCTACTCTCAATACTAAAATGGATGTTATACAGAAAGAAATGACTGAGTCTGGGAAGAGATCGGAAAAGCTGCAGCAGGAACTCTTGGAAGTCAAAAAAGTAGTTGAAAAAAATGACTCTAGATTGCAAAAAATAGAAAAACATAAGGCTCTGCAAGGAGACAGTGTCTTAAAACTTCAAATGGACCGCTCAAATTTCTACTTGAGATTTCAGAATGTTCCTGAACAAAAAGGAGAGAACATTAATCAGCTGTTAAGCGACGCATTGGCGCCTGTGACAGGTTGGGAAGCAGAGAAAATACAAAGCGATATGGATTTAGTCTACAGGACTTATCCAGAATTTGTAAAAAAGAAAAACCTGCCAGGTGAAATTGTGATAAGGTTCTCCAGAAGATCAACAAGAGATTTGGTGTTAAAAGCTACGAATAGAACAGTTCTGAAGATTCAAGAAGAAGAGATCAAAGTGTTAAAAGATATTCCATTTGAAATTCGAAAAAGAAGAAAAGCCTACAGGAGCTTGACGGCATGGTTACAATCGGAGTCTATTTCCTATCGTTGGGGCATTCCAGAGGGACTGATCTTCAGCTACAAAGCCAAGAAATACAAAATTGACTCTATTGAAAAGGCGAATTTTTTTTTGGAAAAATGTAAGAAGAAAAAAGCAGAGACTGAGTCAGACGACTCACTGGAATCGCAGGAGAGTATGCATGGATTTAATGGCTCAGAAAGCGGAGAACTTGAAGAACAGTCGGATTCTGAAAAAGGGGCCGCGGCTCCTAAGCCTCAGGAAGAAAGAAAGAAGAAAAGAAGAAGACCGAAGAAAAAATAATGTTGAATTGTTTTTTAATATTGTGACGCACTATGTCAGATAATGATTTAAACCTAGATTTCAGATACTTCTATGTCTGTATGCAATCCAGTTATCTAGCTTTTAATTTTAATCTAGACAACAAAATAGATGTAACAGATGATACCAAGATTTAACATTGCTTTTCAATATAATAGTACTCTTATTTTGTAACATTACAAACTGTATTCTCTGTATAATATAGATTAGCGTAGGTTTTTAGCATGTAGGAGTAGTATAGTGAAAAAAGCAATAAAAAAAATTAGAAAAAAAAGAAGAAAAGAAAGACAAAAAATGAAAAAGGAATTAGAGTCAAACATTGCTAAGCTAGAAGCAATGCATAAACAAACCTGTAACCCAAAAACCTACAACAGGTTATTACTATTGAGGAAACAATGGGAACAAATGGAAGACACATCAATGAAGAAGGTTGATTTCAATTTGAAACAGGCAGCTACAACTAATGGTCCTAGGATGCTTAAAATACTTTCATGGAGACTAAGAAAAGAAGGATGGACAGGTTTATATCCAGTATAAAAGATGAGAGAGGCCGGCTGCACGTCTCAAATGAGAACATTGTTAGCACAATGGCAAAATACTATAAGAATCTGTACCAGTCTACACAACCCTCATTAGATGATATCAATACCTATTTAAAATCTAGAATTGAACTCAGACTGATAAGTGAAGAGCATAGGGAATTTTTAGATCAACCAATCTCAGAGAAAGAAATAGAAATTTCAATAAAAAATCTCAAAACAAATAAGGCACTGGGCCCCGATGGGTTCAGTGCGGAATACTATAAAGCATTTAAGTTAGAACTACTACAGCCATTAGCTATTATTTTTAACTCAGTTTTGCAGTCTGGCATAATTCCTAATACATGGTTTGAAGTGAATGTGATCTTATTGCCGAAGAGCGGTAGAGACAATTCTGATCCAAAATCCTATCAGCCCATGTCATTGTTAAACGTAGACTACAAAATATTTACTACCATCTTAGCGACAAGACTTAAACAGATAATAACACACTACATTGGAAAGGACCAAACGGGATGGGACATAGCCGATAACATAAGAAAAACACTGAATATAATACATAGTGGAAAAACTAACAAAACTAAAAATGCTTTGTTGGTGTCAATAGATATAGAAAAAGCTTTTGACGTCCAATTTTTAACAGCTTTACTACAACACCAACAATTTGGCAATAATTTTTGTAGGGCAATAGAGGCTCTATACTCGAAACCCAAGGCATCTCTTAAAATCAATGGTGAAACATCTGAGGATATAAGATTATATAGAGGTACTAGACAGGGTTGCCCCCGTCTCCCCTGTTGTTTGCATTAGTATTAGCGCCATTGGCATGCCATATTAGAAACAATAATAAAATAAAAGGAATACAGGTACACAGCAATAACTACACCTTAGGTCTTTTTGCTGATGACATGGTGGTCTATATCACAGAGCCAGAATCATCACTGCCAGATATGCAGGTTATATTGCAAACGTTTGGAAAAGTGGCAGGCTTACAAGTAAATCACCAGAAAACTCTAGTATATCCCATTACCCTGTCAGAGTCGATGAATCTTTACATTAAAAACAAGTTCTCGATCCAATGGACTAAAAAAGAATGGAGATATTTAGGCATAAATATCCCTTTGGATCTATAGAACCTTATTAAAGTGAACCATGAAAAAATTTATGAGGAAGTGAAAACACAGCTCAAAAATTGGGACATGAAGTCCCAGGCTTCCTTGCGGCAGCATGCGAGCGCCGCGCAGCGGGGGCAATTCCCCTCGCCTTGTTCTGCCGCACCGCGTAGGCGCGGCAGAACGCCAGTCTGTCCACGGCCTTGGTTTCCTCCCACATTAGAACCTCAGTCATATAGTCACTGGAAATGAGCAGGGACAACAAGACTTCATGATCTAGTGAAACAAGGTAAGAGTATACCCAAATTAGAACCAGAGAGAAAGTACAAAACTAAATTACCATGGTTTGAGTATATGCAAATCCAGCATCTATTGGACTCTGTAAAATCCAAGTCCACTTTGTAAAATCCAAGTCCACTTCAATATACTGAATTGGAAAAAATCATGTTAACTGGTAAACTAGTCAAAAGAGGACTTATCTCCAAAATATATCACATATTAGTAGACCAGAAGAGACGGCTAAGAAGGATCAACCTTATCAAAAAGCTTGGACAAAAGACCTGCTCACAGAGCTTACCGAAGATCAATGGACAGAGATATGGAAACACAATAACAAAATATCCAGATCACAAAATATACAGATATATACTATATACAAGATATACTATAAGGTACTATATAGGTGGTATTTAACACTAGTACGAATAGCCCACATGACATCTACAACCCCTGCACAGTGCTGGAAATCTTGTGGGAAAAGAGGCACTTTTTTACATACATGGTAGGGATGTGAATATATAATGGATTTCTGGAAACAATTATTACAAGAAATCAAAGAAATAACAGGGCATAAACTTAGCATGAATCCCTTCCTAATTTTACTAAATTACTGGCAAAACGAAAACATACCCACCAAGGAGAGGGAGTTGATTATGTTATTGCTTATGGCACCAAAAGCTGTAATAGCACAGCACTGGAAGGATAAATCTCCCCCTAACTTAGTACAATGGGAGAGTAAAGTTTGGGGTTATTTTATGTTTGAAAAATATTCTTTGAATAATGAAGGGGGAGAAGCTGAATGGGAACTGTTCAACCCTATAAACAAATTGTTTCCTTTTCTGGATAAAATGGCAAAGGATACAGAGAATTGTGAAAGCTGGTCTCACTATAAATATTGGTTTTTTTTAATGCTTAATATAGATCTCAAGAGTAATGAGATAAGGGAAATATAAGAACATAAGAAATCAGAAAACCACTATAATGTTATTGTGCAAATGTTAACTGACCCAAGACTGGCATCAATATACTTGGTAGTTATTTTTAATGTTCTTTCCAAGAAATTTTGTATTGGTTATAATTTTTATACTTATAATGTTAATGTAGTTATGTGATGGGGAAGTTTGTTGGTATTATGGCAACATGCACATTTATCATTGTTTCTGTTAAAATAATAAAAATTATTATTAAAAAAAAGCAATACTGTTGTAAGGGTTGTAAGAGGCTTTTTACATCTAGATCCCCAGGAGCAAATGCTAGAACCCTTGTTAGCTTGCTGTGACCATTCTACTTGTTACTTTGCTGGTTAGATCACTGGCATCCATACCAACTTGGAATTCTGCTTTAAAAACAGTAACAGTGAATGTTCCCAATAGGGTTGCCAAGCCCCTCCTAGCTACCAGTGGGGGATGGGTTGCCAGATTCAGATTGGGAAACTCCTGGAGATTTGGAGATGAAGTAGGGTTGCCAGGTCCTTTTCTTCTGCCGGCAGGGGGTGGGAGGGGGCTACCTGGGAGGGGGGGCAACATCACCACATGTGATGTCCCCGGCATGATGACATCACATGGAATTGACATCATCTTGCTGGGGACCACGTGTGGCGACGCTCTGGTATTTTGGGCAAAACTCTATGGTTAACAAAATACCAGAGCATCGCCACACAACGTCCCCAGCATGATGACATCACTTCCACATGACATCATCACATTGTGGACGTCATGCCTGGCTGTGGCTGTTGGGAGTAAGGCTTCCCCCCCCCCCCCAATGGCCAAGTGGCTGCCGGCGGGCTGAAGCCCATGAAATTAGGGGATCCCCCGCTCCCACCTGGGGGTTGGTAACCCTAGGATGGAGCCTGGAGAGTACAAGTACCTCAGTGGGGTACAATGCCATAGAGTTCACCCTCTAAAGCATCCATTTTCTCCAGGGGAACTGATCTCTGTGGTCTGGAGTTGTAATTCTGGGGGATCCCCTGGTCCCACTTGGAGGCTAGCATCCCTAGTTCCCAAAGCACTCACTTGTCAGGATCATATGCATTCTTGCACAAGTTGTCGCAGGAGTGGATGATTCAGCTGCTGTTGATAGAGGTACACTCCCACTGAATGATCAGGTTCACAGTTTAGGGGGTTATTTTAAATTCTGTGTTGCTTCTGAACAAGCAGGTATCTTAAATTGTACAGATAGCGTTTTATCTTCTAAGGCTAGTCCTGTCATCTGTGACCATTCCTGGAAAAAAACAGAGTTTGCATTAATCACACACACAGTATGTAGGATTGTATTACTGTAACATGCTGTATGTGTAACTATCCTTGAAGATGGTTTAGGAACTTCATTTGATCAAAAAATGTGGTAGCAGCTAGCAGGTGTACTAAATAGGACCCACCATGGAAATCATATAAAGACAGTATTATTCCAGCTATCCTGGAAGCTATCTTGGAAGCTATCCTGGCTTCCAGTTTGCTCACTGGCCCAATTCAAGGGGCTGGTATTAATCTCTAAACCCCTAAATGGCTTGAGCCCCAAGAATGTGAGGGAATACCTCTACCCATATCAATCTGCCCAAGAGTTGATACCATAAAACCAGGGGTCATTTTGTAGAAAAAGAGGTGCAGGGGCTCATTAGCATAACTCATTTGCATAACTCATTTGCATATGCCACACCCCCTAACATGCCGGAAGTGTGTCCGAAGGCAACACCCACCCCTCAGGCTCCACTCCACAGGTGAGTGAAACTGACCTGCTCTTCCTCCACTCCCTTCCCCATCCAATACTTTGTGCAATAAAAATAAGCACAAAGAACACACCCTCATTCTCTTCCTGCTCCCTTGAAACCACCAGGTTTCAAGTAGACTTGAGATACTCAGGACATGTGCACCACCCATCCCTTTCCCTTCCCCTCCCCACAACAAGACACCCTGTGAGGTAGGTGGGGCTGAGAGAGGACTTTTGAGAACTGCTCATGAGAGAACAGCTCTGAGAGAACTTGTGAGTGGCCCAAGGTCACACTAGCAGCTGCATGTGGAGGAGTGGGGAATCAAACCCGGTTCTCCCAGATTAGAGTCCAACTCCTGACCACTACACCAAACTGATGGGGTGGAAGCTGCTGAAGGGTTGGTGAAATTTCTCCAGTACTTATGTGCCATGTGCCCAGATAAAAAATGGTATACTTAGAAAATTTATATGCCACCTTGAGCAAGTCTCTGGAAAAGCAGCACACAGTCATAAAAGGAACAATGATAAAATTATCAATATTAAAACAAAACATTAAAAACAATAAAGACCCTAGCAGGGCTTTCCCCGGGGCGCTGCGCCTCTGCACTGCTCAGGGAAGCTGAGGAGGGGGCGGGGCTTGGTCATGTGCCCGCCCCCTGGGCTCCTCACTCCTGGAGCTGCGCTCCTGTGCGCTCCTGCTCCAACAGACCCCTGCATAAAACAGAGGTGTTCTGTGGCAATTGGTGATGGTTGAAGACAGGCTGGCTGGACTGCGTAGGAGGGCTTTCGAGTTGCTATCCTGGATTATGGAACTGCTTTCCCTTGAAAGAGAAGAGGGTGGTAAAAATATTTACCTTTTGGAAGCCATTTGTTCTGGATTAGGGATGGTGCATGATTTCACCTTATCCCTCTCTATATAGTTGATTTTTGTGTTTTATTGATTATGTTTATTTTTGTTTCTCCTCAAAAAACCAAACAAACAAGAAAAGAGCTCATGTGTGGCAAAAGCGAGAACTAAGAATTTCATTATTGCAAATCTTTTTTCTCCTATCTAAATATCTTTCAGACATTTGTAATTAGTGGCAACAACTAGATTTCATATCATATGATTTTTTACTCATGCTTCCCACTAGCATGAAATTTTAGCATTAGCATAGTTTTGAACTATGTTAAGGCTATTGTTCAGTACAGGTTTAAGCAGGAATTACATTTCTGAAGAGGACTGGGTGTTTTTTCTTGGCATTATTCCATGCAATTATAAATGAGGCTCAATCTTAATTTACCTTGATGAGTTTGCTGACACATTTTAATGCAGCATTGTCCAGGTGTACTGGATTAATCAAAAAGCATGTGCATCTTAAAGACAAACGGGATCTTCGTCCAATGGAAAAAAATTGAGATGCCAGAGATTTCAGTGAGAGTTATGACAGATAGGACAGAGCAGAGAAAATCACAAAGAAAAAAAATAAGAAGTGGAATAAAAATTAACTCTTAAACTTGACAACACAGAGAATTGGGAGAAGAGAAATAATGTGCATATGAAAAGGATTACAGAAGGAGCCAAGAAAGCTTAGTGACTTTTACACAAAAGTGGCTCAAAGAAATGTTAGATTATGATAATCACAGGGAAAAGGTTCATGCTTATTATTTTGCCAGCATCATGGAACTAGATTCAGAGGTTTTGACTGGATAAAGGAAGGATTCTGGGGAGAAAGCCAGAGAGAACAATGAATTGGCCATTATGTGCCAGAAAATGTCTTGGAAATATTTTATTTTTTGGCTCTTAAACCAAAAGGGGCACCAGAGAACAATGGGGCACTAAGAAAATGTCTTCACTACAGATGGTGTTTAGTTTGTGATACCTGTCCAAAGAGGAGAAGATGCTAAGAAGAATACATATAAGAAGGACATTAAAATAGTAATATTCTCTTTGTGAACTTGGTGACTCCATATTTCCAACAGGGAAAACTATATTAACTTCAATAATGATATTAGATGTTTGAAAACATGAACAAAAGAACATATAAATCAATATCTTCTTGCACATCTCTTTTACATTCCAATCCTACCCACCTTTTATGAGGAAGAAACACTCATTTCAGGAGAACTTACTTTCAAACCAGTAGACTTAGGATCAAAGGCTAAGTTAGGCAGTATATATATAAAAGTTTTAAAGAGACAATATCATAGAAACTCATGTTTAAATGCTTATGCTGTGTTTCAGCTCTATTTTAGATGTCTGCTTGCTTTCAGATCTGTAGTCCAAACTTTATTAATTGGATGTCCCATCCTGTGGGTTGTATTTGATTTACACTAGGCAATCCACCTTCAGTCACAATGAAAAATGAGGACAATAAATAATGTAAATGAAATAATTAAGTCATAGCTTCATAACTTAAAAAATATAATATGGCAAGGGGTGCCCACCAATGCTCCCTCTAAGTTGTGGTGCCCACCAATGCTCCCTCTAAGTTGTGGAGTCTTTTGAGCAAAAATTCTACTTTGTGAGCTACTGGCATCAAAGCTGTGAGTGAGTGATTTGGCTACCGCATAGACTACTTTGCTCTGGAGCCATCCTTCCCGAGCAAAAGCAAAAATGTGTGAGCTGGAGGCTAAAAAACTGTGAGCTAGCTCAACTAACTCAGCTTAGAGGGAACATTGGTGCCCACATGGGTGGACAAATAGATAATATTTAAATAGCAATTAACAATCTTTCTCAACCACTCAAGACTCCGTTTCACCTTTCCCCATTACTTGTGACAAGTTATAAAGCTACCACTGCTGGATCACAGCTACTATGGTGGTGGTATTAATGAGGAAGTTACTCCCACTGTTCCTTTGAAATGGCTCACTGTATACAATATGGAAAGTGCTTTACTGGTTTGACCTCAGCAAACGTGTCAGGTAAATTACTACATCTAATTTTGCATGATGAGAAGCGAGGGTTATACTTTCACTTGTGATTAATCATCATGACTACCACTTCAAAAGAAAAAGGGTTATAAGGCAGACATGAAGTCCTAATAGCCAATGCAGTTTTCCTGACGCTGGTACTATAAGACTTCAGCAATCCATCTCCACTAAAAGTCAGTCTCCTGTGTTTTTCACCAACCGAAACTCCCTACATGCTTGTCAAGGTTGTCCCGCATAAAGAGCATTACAGTAGTCAACACAAGAGATTGGGTTTCTAGATACTTTCAATGACTCTGCTACGGAGCAGATGCTCACAGAACCTACCAGGAGAGAGGCAATCCTGGACTTGGTCCTAAGTAATACCCAAGATCTGGTGAGAGATGTAAATGTGATAGCACAGTTGGGAACTGACCATAATGCTATTAAATTTAACATTCATGTAAATAGCAAATTGCCCCCAAAGACCAACACAACCACATTTAACTTTAGAAGGAGTAGTTTCTCTCAAATAAGGGGGCTTGTGAAGAAGAAACTGGAAGGAAAGGTAAGGAGGGTCAAGTCTTTTCAGGAAGCATGGATACTATTTAAAACTACAATCCTAGAAACTCAGATAAAATGTATACCGCAGATTAGGAAAGGTAAAAGAAGGTATTAAAAAAGGCCTGCATGGTTAATGAACAAAGTAATGGAAGCAGTGAAAGGTAAGAAAGATTCCTTTAGGTGGTATAAGTCTAGTCCAGGTGAGGTAAATAAAAGGGAGCACAGGCTTTAGCAAATAAAATGCTAGTCAGCGATCAGACAGGCAAAAAAGGGACTATGAGGAACATACTGCAAAAAATATAAACACTAATAATAAAAATTTCTTCAAACACATTAGTAGCAGAAAACCAGCCAGGGAGGCAGTGGAACCCTTGGATGACCAAGGAAGTAAAAAGTTTACTAAAAGATTATAAGGAAATGGCAGAGAACCTGAATGCTTTTTTTGCCTCTGTCTTCACTGTGGAAGATGGGAGGTGTTTACCTGCTCAGCCTCAGTAGGATTAAGGTGATGAGAGAGGAGGACTGATGGACAAATTAAAAACTGACAAATCACCAGGCCCAGAGTCCTGGTGATAAATCCAAGAGTTCTGAAAGAACTCAAATGAGAACCTGTGGATATCCTGACAAAAATATGCAATCTATCACTAAAATCTGCCTCCATTCCTGAGGCCTGGAAGGTAGCTAACATAACCCCATCTTTAAAAAAGGTTCCAGGGAAGAGCCAGGAAATTACAGGTCGGTCAGTCTAATGCCAATACCAGGTAAATTGATAGAGTCTGTTATTAAAGATAGAATTAGTAAACACATTGATGAACATTGAGGAAGAATCAGCATGAATTCCGTAAGGGACTATCTTGTCTCACTAACCTTTTAGAGTTCCGTGCAGAGATCGAACACAGGCCCTTTAAGAGCAAAGGGCTGGAAGGAAAAGGCCCCATGCTCCAGATCTCCATGTGGAGAGCAAATATGGGCCCTGGCCTCCCGGCTCCTTGTACTTAAAGGAACATTCCCTTTAAGAGCAAAGAGCTGGTGGGAAAGGGCCCAGTGCTCCAAATCTCCACATGGGAGTCAAGCATGGGGCCACAGCTCTCTGCAGCTAACCCTAACCCTATGCTCTCCCTGGTCCCAGTAAGTGCCTCCCCCCCTCTCTTCCCCCCCCTCTCTCTTTCTCTCTCTCTCTCTCTCCCCCTTCCTTCCTTCCTTCCTTCCTCTCTTTCTCTCTATCTCTTCCCCAACCTTCCTTCCTTTCTCTCTCCCCATCTACCTACCTTCCTTCCTTCCCTTCTCTCTTTCTCTCTCTCTCCCTCTCCCCCACCCACCTACCTACCTACCTACCTTCATTCCTTTCTCTCTCTCTCTCTTTCTCTCTCTCCCCCCCACCTTCCTTCCTTTCTCTCTCTCCCCCACCTACCTACCTTTCTTTCCTTCCTTCTTTCCTTCCTTCTTTCTTTCCTTCCTTCTTTCTTTCTTTCTCTCTCTCTCCCCCCACCCACCTACCTTCCTCTCTTTCTCTTTCTCTATCTCCCCACCTTCCTTCCTTCCTCTCTCTCCCCCACCTTCCTTCCTTCCTTCCTTTCTTTCCCTTTCCCCACCTTCCTTCCTTCCTTTCTCTCTCTTCTTCCTTCCTTCCTTCCTCTCTCTCTTTCTCTCTCTCTCCCCCACCTTCCTTCCTTTCTCTCTCTCTCTCCCACCTCTCTCTCCCACCTTCCTTCCTTCCTTTCTTTCTCTCCCCCACCTTCCTTCCTTCCTTCCTTCCTTCCTTCCTTCCTTCCTTCCTTCCTTCCTTCCTTCCTTCCTTCCTTCCTTCCTTCCTTCCTTCCTTCCTTCCTTCCTTCCTTCCTTCTCCTGTCCAGTGCATCCACAAACCTAGAAGAAGAGATTGGATTTATACCCCGCCCTTCACTACCCAAGGGAGTCTCAGAGCAGCTTACAAACTCCTTTCCCTTTCCCTTCCCCTCCCCACAACAGACACCCTGTGAGGTAGGTGGGGCTGAGAGAGCTCTGAGGCAATTGTCCTTGAGAGAACAGCTGGTACAGAGCTATGGCTTGCCCAAGGTCATCCAGTAGGTTCAAGGGGGGGGGAGTGGGGAATCAAACTCAGTTCTCCCAGATTAGAGTCCGTGCACTTAACCAATACACCAAACTGGCTCCTAGGGTTGTTCTGCCAGTGAACTAGGGTTGCCAACTCCAGGTTGAGGAAATCCCTGGAGATTTGGGAGTAGAGCCTGAGGAGGGTAGCATTTGGGGGAAGGAGGGACCTAAGCAAGGCATAATGCCATGGACTCCACTTTCCAAAGCAGCCATTGACCTGATCTCTGTAGTTGGGAGCTCAGTTGTAATTCCAGGAGATCTCCAGACCCCACCTGTAGGTTGGCAACCCTAAAAAATCATAGTCAGCATACTAGTTCTGCAGGAAGGCAAGCTGAGTTCCATGGGAACCTAACCTTTAGGAATTGATTCCAATCCAGTGTGGGAATAATTGTTGGTTCAGGTAAGATTTTGTATAGATGGGACAGAAAATAATGTTTTTATTGGTTTTGTCAAAACTGTTTTGACAACAAGGTAAACAGAATAAAAAGCAAAAGGTGGATGTGGCTGGATGACCACACTTCTGGTAACATTAGGTGTGGCCTAATATGTTAATGAGCTGTGATGTCAGGGGTATGGCCTAATATGCTAATGAGTTCCTGCTGGGCTTTTTCTACAAAAAGAGCCCTGGGTGTCAAAGGATTAAAAAAGAAAATATACTCCAGAATATTGAGAAGGAAGAGAAGAAAAACTATAACCCACAAGGTTGTTGAAATGTGCCCAGGGGCTAAGAATTACAGTCCAATATTTCTGTATAAAACAATAATCCTATTTCTGCAAGACTGCTATGAGTCCGGTGTCTCCCTTTAAGTTAGAAGATTGGATTTATACATGGACTGTTGGATCCTAAGTGTAAGTTAGTCCCTTCTTAGCCCAGACCAGATTTTGCCAAAAATACCGGAGGGGGGGGGGGTAAGTTGCTTCCACCCCTCAGTTTAAAAGTTGAAACTTGTGAATCAGCAAATTTGTAAAGGCAAAGGTATTTAATAGTAGGTCTTCAATCAAAAGAGAAATGATATAGCAGTTCCATGTAATATACTCTCCCCTCCCCTCCCCAGTTTTGTTTTGTTTTGTTTTTTGTCTTTACATTGAACAACTAGCTTGATGATATCTGCTGGAGAATGCAAAAGTTTACAAGTTGTTTTGTGACATTTTGGATGGCCTTCAAAAAAGGTATTTTTTTATTTTTGTCTGCAGACAGCTACCTACTATCTGACTATTTGGCTAGCATCCAGCCTGATAAAACATTCTTGAGCATTTGAAACCTTGCATGCTGTTTTGTGATATGGTGGTTGATCCTAAGTGGTTGATCCTAAACTGGATGACCTTGGGCAAGCCATAGCTCTGTACCAGCTGTTCCCTCAAGGACAGCTTGGGAAAAAGCTCTCTCAGCCCCACCTACCTCACAGGGTGTCTGTTGTGGGGAGGGGAAGGGAAAAAGGAGTTTGTAAGCCGCTCTGAGACTCCCTTGGGGAGTGGAGGGCGGGGTATAAATCCAATCTCCTCTTCTTCTTCTTCGAAGTAAAAGGCACCACACAACATTTTTTTTATAATGACAAATTGATCTGTTCACACAGCGGGGGGGGGGGGGGGGGGGGGGGGGGGGGGGGAGAAAAAGAGGAACAATTTAGGCGAAGAAAAAACCCAAACATTTTAAAACTTAAAGTGCACACAGAGACGTGTTGGAACCATATTACTGAATACAGAGCTACAGTAATAACTAGGAAGTGCAAAATCAGCTGCCAAAAGTTCCGGGGAAAGCCAGCCACACCTTTGTGGAAACTGTAAGGGACAGATGGAATAAATGTGGACAAACTAAAAGGCGGCAAGAGATGTCTTTTGCAGAAGCAATGACATGATGTTATCTATATGTTATCAATATGAATTTAAGGGCAGGAAGAAGAGTCTGCCGAAATCCCCAGCAGCCGTTTCTTCCTTGCCAACTGATGTTAAAAGCATATTTGTCCCCGCCCCCGCCCCCGCCCCCTTAGCATGATCCGACTATTACGCTTCCTTTTCCTGATACAATCTGCCCAGTTACCCACAATTGGGACGGGACTAAGCGAAATCCTGGAGGTTAAGGGTAACCCCAGTACTCCCTCTAAGGTGTGGAGTCTTGTGAGCAAAGATTCTACTTTGTGAGCTACTGGCATTAAAGTTGTCAGTGGGCGATTTGACTGCTGCCTAAATTAGTTTGCTCTGGAGCCATCCTTCCTGAGCTGAGACAGAAACTGTGAGCTAGCTCACACTAACGCAGCTTAGAGGGAATAGTGCCCCTGACTCCAGCTGCCACGGGACACGCTCACTGCTCTAGAGACTAGTACTCAGTATTCGAGAAGCCGTGGTTGCTAGGGTGAAGTGAGGGCACAAGCTTCAGAAGCAGCTGTTGAGCATGCTCAGTTCTGTTGCGCATGCTCAGTACCAGAGAGACAAGCGCGAGCCGCCAACTTTCGTGGTACGGGCGGCGGCAGCGGCAGGAGGAGCGAAGCCGGCACGGCTGGCGGACCTTCCTTCTTTCCTCAGAAATCTTCCGATAAGGTAGTTTTGTTGCTTCGGCCGCCTTGAGGAAACAGGGGCCCGAGGTGTGGAAGCTCGGCTAGCTGTAGCTGCGCCAGGCTTTGTGCGTGCGTGTGTGTGGTTGCAATGGCAACAGGCTGCCGCCCGGAACTGACGATCTGGAGCCGATTACGGCTGGGCGGAGGGTCCCTCCCTGGGCTGGTGTCGTGGGTTTTTCTTCCATAATGAGCAGGTGCTCCAAACAGTTCTCTGCGCTGTCAGCCTTGTGTAGGCTGATTGCACCATGCGTGCCCGTCGTCGCTTGCACACTTGTGAATCTTAGAGTGACGAAGTAATAATGGCAACCTGAATGTATTGTTTTCTGGAAGGTAAATTTTAAAAAAGTGTTTTATTCGTAGATCCATAGAAAGTACCCTTCTTATTGTCACTTCTCCTTAGACCAAGGCGGAACCACCTGAACCACCATATGGTGCATGCTTTTCAGCAGTGTTCCCTCTAAGCTGGGTCAGTGTGAGCTAGCTCATAGCTTTTTAGTCTCCGGCTCACATATTTTTGCCTTAGCTCAGGAAGGATGGCTCCAGAGAGCAAACTAATTTATGCAGCAGCCAGATCTCTCTCACAGCTTTTAATGCCAGCTTCTCACAAAGTGGAATTTTTGCTCACAAGACTCCACAGCTTAGAGGGAGCACTACTTTTCACCTGTTGTGAATAGTAAACACATTGATCCAGTTGTGTACATAATCAGCCCAGATTATTTGGTATGTTAACATGGATCTTTTCAACGTTGAACTAGGTAGTTGTGAGTCTAGAGAATAGTTCTGAACCACCTAATTACATCTTGTTATATTTACAGGTGAGTTCCTTTCAGAACTAGCCACAACATTGTATCCTGTGAAGGAATTGCACACTTTTGAGGTTTTGTATGTATCTATTTTATGTATTTGCAGAATGTATATCCAGCCTTTCTGCTTTCTCAAGGGTAGGGTTGCCAAGTCTGGGTTGGAAAATACCTGGAGATTTTGGGGGTGGAGCCAGGAGAGGGTGGGGTTTGGGGAGGGGTGAGGCCTCAGGAGGGTACAATGCTATAGAGTTCACCCTTCAAAGCAGTCATTTTCTCCAGGGGTGCTGATCTCTGTCGGCTGGAGATCAGTTATAAAAGCGGGAGATCCCCAGGCCCCACCTGGGGGCTGGCAGCCCTACTCAAGGGCCACCAAGGTGGCTAACAGTTTAACACGTACATGATAAAACCACATTTTAAAACCATTGAAATCACCCTCAACACATCATTGAAACAATAAAAACAGAGTTAAAATACATACAAAAACATAAAAGCGGCAATTAAAACATTGGTTAGGAATCAGAGATCATGAGGGAATGACAGATGAAACAAAAAAGTCTTCACCCATTGGCAGAAGATGGCAACAACAGCTTTTGCCCATGAAGAGGGGTGGAGGAGGATATACTTGGGGAGAAGCCCAGCTGGTAAGGTGGTTTACAGTTACAGAACTAGGGAATACAGCAATATGCTCTCTTAATTTTCTCCCCTTCTGAGCAGAGCAGTTCACATCCTGGGCAGAATATAACTGCTGTAATCTTAAAACGGGCAATGGGTAGTGCAAGACCCAGCATGGCTCCAGATTGCTGCTGAGTGGGCTTTCCTGTGTCAGTGAGTGGCCACTCATGCACATGGCTTAGAGGGAACACTGGAATGCAACATTACTATCACTGATCCTTCTAATCCATACCCTAGTCAGGCCTGGCCCCAGTGAGCTCTCCCACATTCAATTTGAGCAGAGGTGGTCAAGAATATGGAAAAAGCAGAGACAAGAAAAGCTTAGAATTGAAAATCTGTTTGCAGGCATGAGTATGGCTCATCAGTCAACACTTCCATCATATATATCTTTGTAAGGCAAACAATTTAAGATCAGAAGACTGATTGAAAGTTAATTGGAACCTTTTGTAGGCTGAGATGATGTCGCCCCACATAATGTGATAATTTCTCCCAGATTTCCAGCTGGTTAATTAAAATGTACATACTAATCCAATAAATAATATCCCTCGAGCAAATCATAAGAATTTTGGAGTGGAAGCAAACTCTTCAAAGAGTGAAGATCATTGACATTAGAACTGCTAAAAGATGTTATAAATCTTCACAGTTCATCAGGGAGAATAATAGAAATGGAAACAAAGAAAAAAATGTGTTTGTGCTTTTATTTCTGTGTGGAGACCAGTTTAGCTTTTGATTATGGCAATGAAAAATGTTCATGCATTGTAAGTGAAGTGAAAGCAAATGGTATGCCTGAGTGCTGAAATCCTGATTTCAGCTTGAAGATTGTAATGGAATAGAAGGGACCAATCCCTCATCCCTGTTCTGCCATAATTCTCCAGCAAAGTCATATTAGGTATATGTCTGTTAATAGATCTCATTGTTCACTAGGCAAAGAGAGTGTGGTGTATTTATTGTTGCAATGAGAAGAAGAAGAGATTGGATTTATATCCCGCCCTTCACTTGAAGTCTCAGAGCAGTTTACAAACTCCTTTCCCTTCCCCTCCTCACAACAGACACTCTGTGAGGTGCATGGGCTGAGAGATCTTTCCAAAGCTGTCCTTGAGGGAACAGCTGTGCCAGAACTATGGCTTGCCCAAGGTCATCCAGCGGGTGCAAGTGGAGGAGTGGGGAATCAAACCCAGTTCTCCCAGATTAGAGTCCGCACACTTAACCACTACACCAAACTGGCTCTCACTGTTGCAATGTGCAATCTGTTGCAATGAGCAATCTCTTTAGAAATTTGTATGTGTTGGTTTCATCTCATTGGATGGAGCCCCTTAGTTCTGTTTGTTAGCCAGAACTGTAAGCTGCAGGAGGTCTGTTTTCCTGAAATCAGTTGCTCCCATCCCTGTGTCTTTTTGCTAATAGATGTTGTTTTGAATATACTCATCTCTGCTGTGTGAATCTAAGATAGGAACCTGGGCAATTACCCTATTTGTGACTTGCAAGGAAAAGGGAACATCACAAGTAGTGATCCATGGTTTAAATCTGCAATGCAGAGCTGCTGTTCAAATATCAATTAAGAGCATTAACTTTTAGGGTTTCTGTGTGTGCCTGTTTTAATCCTTGAGGATGTATAGAGTGAGTTTAGGACATTGTTATTTAGGCCTTGACTTTTACATACGTCACTTTTTGATATGTGTACAAATTGTGTGTTGCATTTTGGTATACATATAATGGTCGTTGGTGCAATTTTTGGAGTAATGAGACATGATACCAATACTTTAAATACCTTTTGGTGCATCCCATGGGTCGGGCAAGATCAGTTGGGAAGCCCCACCCTCCAGCCTAGTCCCTGTGTACAGCACAGGATTTTCTTTATGGGATTTGTACAGTTCAAAGGATGCAGGGTTCTTGGATACATTTTCTATATTTTGTGATGCAGAAGCTGAACTGCATGCTTTAGAGAAATGGTTTTCAAACCTGCAGCAGGTGTGAAATCCTGGGGTCCCTCAGAAACGGGTTAAGGATTCATCAGTATGAAGATTGGCAGTGGCAGACAAACTTTGCTGAAACCAAGTCCCTTCGGCATTAAAAGCAGCTTGTTACACAGTGTGAAAGCCTTGGGCTTGCCAGGCTAGCTGAGTGCTGCCCTAGTCCCCTAACTACCAAATGCAACTGGAGATAGTTGAGCTGAATCCTGCCCCGGAACTGCAGCTTCAGCTGACAGCTTCTTATGCCAAACAAAATTACCTTACACTGTGTTTAAGATGAGAGGATGCATACTGTGATTTGAGAAGATGCTAAGCCAAGGGAATCAAAACCAGGGTGTAAAACAGCTAGTTGAGAAAGAAAAATCGGAATCTCCAAAAAGAAGCAGTTTGGCTTTGAGAGCCAGTTTGGTGTAGTGGTTAAGTGCATGGACTCTATTCTGAGAGGACCGGGTTTGATTCCCCACTCCTTCACATGCACCTGCTGGATGACCTTGGACAAGCCATAGTTCTATCAGAGGTGTTTAAAAGAGCAGTTTCTGTCAGAGCTCTCTCAGCCCCACCTACCTCACAGAGTGTCTGTTGTGGGGAGGGGAAGGGAGAGGAGTTTGTAAGCCGCTTTTAGACTCCTTTGGGTGGTGAAGGGTGGGGTATAAATCCAATTTCTTCTTCTTCTTGATGAAAGAAGAGGAAAAGGATGGCTTGCTCTGTGTTTTTGAAAAGTCATATGAATTTCCCACAAAAACTGTCTTTGGGATGGTTCGCACAGACATATTTATAACTTGATGGCTGCAGCATAAAGTGAAGATGTGCATATGTGAATAGGGTGCTGTAAATTGAATTTTCCCATCACCACAAACACAGTGCTTTTTGCATTCCCGATGCAGAGAAATCAACTGATATATGCATGTGTTGAACCATTTTGTACATTTATCTTAGAAGAGAGACATCTGAAAAACTAAACAGAGGCTATGCATTATTTGTGCTATTTTTTAAAAAAGAAGGAAGATGTGGGCTTGAAAAAGACTACAAGAAGCAAGCCTTGAACTCTGAGGAATTACATTGGAAGTGAAATCCGTGTTTCTTTTTTATGCAGCGAATTAAAAATATTTTGGTTAGATTGATGGTGGTATCTACAAAGAAGTTGAGCTAGTGTTTTGCCTCAAGTTGTGTAAATGTGGAAGGAATCCTTCATCAATGCATGGACTGTGTTGGACTTGCATTTTTAGATGTTGATCCATCCTGTGTAGGGTATTAATGTTCTTTCTTTCCTTTTTTTTTACTGTGGTTACAATTTACACTTTCATGTAGAAAGCAATACTTATTTTCCGTTCGAAGGGTCCCTTGGTATCTTGTATGGTTTGTTTTGACAGCAGATGTTTTCTTTTCTCTCATTCAGATCCTGGTGTGATACTGTATTATTCACCGACTCTTCAGATTGTGGGTGTTTATACGGTTATCTAATGAAGTTTTCTATGGATTCAGGAAGCTGTTTTTGTTTGGCTCTGAAGTGAATAGCACTTGAAATCTTTGGTGAGTATCTTTTGTGTATGTTAGACTGATTTCCTGTATTTCTGTGTTGTTTCTTTGCCATTAATAATAAAGTGGCAATACAATAATCATTTGAACTTCAGTACTACATGAAGCTTTGAAATGATCAGGGAGGATTGCTTTTCTCCATTAGGTTTCAAACCAGTCTTTTTGTGAGCACTGCATTAAATCAAGCATAAACCATTTTGTTGATAGAGTTTTTGGGAATACTGGACCATTCTTGAACAACAAAATTCCATCTCAAAATGACATCAGTGTCTTCTGTATTGTTTTCTTCTCTGTTCCGGAAAGGGCAAGTAATGTTTTGAACTAGTCTTTGAAGGCAAGAGATAACAGAAGGTGAGTCAGCCAAGGTAGGAGGATAATGGGAATGTAGGCAGATTCTGAAGGTGGCTTCCAGCCCCATACTCAGTCCATAATTCTTCTAGCTTTGGAATGTAGAAGAAGTAGAGAAGTGAGAGCCTGGGGGGATTTGGGGAAATTTTTTTTCCAGAGGCCCCTTTTCAATTTTTCTGGAACACAAATGGTAAACTATACTTCACTGCTGTCTCCAAGGTGATCTGCAAAGCTCCATATGCATACAACTGCCACCCACAATAAGCAGCCAGAAGTGAAACATTTTCCACTAATTTCATGTAAGAACATAAGAGAAACCATGCAGGATCAGGCCAATAGCCCATCCAGTCCAGCACTCCAGAAGCCCTCCCACTGTGGTCTCCCAAGCACCGAGAATACAGAGCATTACTGCCCCAGACATAGTGTTCCATGTGTACCTTGTGGCTAACAGCCACTGTTGGACCTCTGCTCCATATGTTTCTCCAATACCCTCTTGAAACTGTCTATGCTTGCAGCTGCCTCCACCTCCTGTGGCAGTGAATTCCACATGTTAATCACTCTTTGGGTGAAGAAGTACTTCCTTTTATCTGTTCTAACCTGACAGCTCAGCAATTTCATTGAGTGCCCACAAGTTCTTGTGAGAAAGGGAGAAAAGTACTTCTTTCTCTACCTGCTCTACCCATGCATAATCTTGTAAACCTCTATCATGTCACCCCTCAGTCATTGTTTCTCCAAGCTAAAGAGCCCCAAGCGCTTCAACCTTTCTTCAAAGGGAAAGTATTCCAACCCTTTTATCATTCTAGTTGCCCTCCTCTGCACTTTTTCCAATGCTATAATATCTTTTTTGAGATGTGGCGACCAGAACTGTACATAGGACTCCAAATGAGGTCACACCATTGATTTATACAGGGGCATTCTGATACTGGCTGATTTGTTTTCAGTTCCCTTCCTAATAATCCCCAGCATAGCGTTGGCCTTTTTTATTGCAGTCGCACACTGAATTGACATTTTCATTGAGTTATCTACCATGACTTCCAGCTCTCTCACTTGGTCCGTCACTGCCCATTCGGACTCCATCAATGTGTATTTATAGTTGGGAGTTTTGGCTCCAGTGTGCATCACTTTACAATTGCCCATGTTGAACCTCATTTGCCACATTGATGCCCACTTGTCCAACCTCAGCAGATCTCTCTGGAGCACCTTACTGTCCTCCCTGGTTTTTACCACCCTGAACAACTTGGTGTCACCTGCAGACTTAGCCACTTCAGTGCTTACTCCCAACTCCATATCATTTATGAACAAGTTAATGCAGTACCACACTGCTTACCACCTTCCACTGTGAAAACTGTGCTGTGGATATCCACACACTGAACATAAAATTTACATAGGACCTACACATGTAAAGTTCAATGCATGTATGCTTGAGCCCCTGATCATCTCCATAGAAATCTAAGATATGACTACAAATTTGGGGCCTACATGAATCAGTGTATGTCTGATGCTAATACTTTATTACATAATGGTTACCTTGTAAGCTGTAAGGCAGCAGTCATATCTGGTATGTAGTCCCATGTCAAACGCAGGCTCTGTGCACCAAGAAGTAATTCTATCCTCTGATGTTAATGTATATTTCTTGGTGTTGTTTGATTGCAGAAGAAAGTGGCAAATATAGCAATAATAGCAGGAACTGTACAATACTGTAAAAAACACCATCTTGCTGGAATGTGAATTGGACTGACTGTGCTGTATTCAGTGTGGACAAATGATCAGGCAATGTGGGCTGATGACAATTGTAGTGCAAACCATGGGGACTAGATGTGCATCAGTGTGTGATCTGAATTGTGAAAAATTTACATTGCTTATAAGCCCCTGGTAGTTTTATGTTTTCTGTTTCTTCTATGCAGCATGTGAAGTGCTTACTTCAAGAAGATGTCAAAGAACAAAAAATTGGAAAATTCAGAAGCTTTCTATAGGCCTTCATTAACTGTTCAGAAGACCAGTGCTGAGATTATAAATGAAGCCCGAAATGCTTTAAGAACATTAAGAACTAGAAGACCATTTACACCAAGAGAGGAACAAAGGAAGCTTTTTGGATCCACCTCTTCAAGGACACCTGAAAATAGGCCACCTTCTTCTTTTAGGTATATGGGGTTGGGAAGAGATATATATTCTCTCTGAGCAGGGAATGGAATTCACTCTGGGTGTGTTTCACCACTGTTGGTTAAGTAGTGTCATGGAAATACAAAAGGCAGTTTTCAAATAGTCCAGCTGTTCCAGTAGGAGATAATTCTTTCCTGCCAGATATATGAAGAGAATAATAGATTGGGGCAGAAGTAGTTTAAAGGCATTTCTGACTTCTTTTGAAAAACACATAGTTAATTTTCAGTGCAAAACTATTATTAGGTTTTGTGTGTAGGAACCAGAAAGATTTACTGTCTAGTTGTCTCATCTGCTTCTGTTGATTTCCTGATCCCCAAAGGAATTGCTTCTACAGAAGAAGCGCTATTGCTGTACAGATTGCAATTCAGTAGCAGGCATAGAAGGGATCCAAAGCATGGTGGCATTAAGTCTTTTTCTATATAATAAGCAGGTACAGACTTATAGCCAGTCTCTTGCTTTTTTCTTTAACCTTTTATTATTTTGTCTAGAATTCCAAGGAAGCACTTAGGGAGCACAAAGAGCATTTGAGAAAATAGCACTTTCACTGTGTTAGCGTGTACATATCCATTTTAGGGAGAAATAGTTGTCTTTGCATGAATTAACATTAATATAGTCTTTTTTATTTCAGTCTTCATGCTTCCAGCTTTGAATCAGTTGAACCAAGGCCTGTGTCTTGTGCACGCCTTAGCCCCCTGGATCATGTACGTATTACCTGTTAGTATAGTTGTGTGTCCCCTGGACTAAAAAAAGTCAATATTTTGCAGCCAGGACATAAACATTCTGTGCCAAGATTAAAGTCAGAGCTCTGTAACCTGTACACATTAGGTACCCAAGTCTCACTCAGCATGTAAGTCCCATTTTTTGCCACATTGCTAGGTTTAGAGTTTTTTAAAAACTGTTTTTAATTTTAATGTTTTTCATGACAAAATAGTATTAACGATAATAGTAACAAAACTACAAGCAAAAAATACACGAACGTAAAACTCTTCTAGTAAACAATGTTATGACTTCCCTCCCTCAGAGGCAAGATTTTCTCTCCATTTTTCTTTCCCTTTACTGACTGAGCAGCCCTAGTAATGTGTTTTCTTCTTTGCTGAAGAACTCTGGCTGTCCCACTCTGTCACAGTACGATATTTTGGCTGGGCTCAGCCCAGGAACCTGTGGGAAGGATCAGGAGTCCCCTTTAACTTAAACAACTTAAATGGCACTTGAGGCATTTCAAATTCAAAAATGACAAAATATTTTGTTTAACATAGAGGGTGAAATCAGGGGTTGAAATTTCTGAGGTAAAACCAGTACATGCACAGACTTTACGTCTTATGTTTCAGGCTAATGAGAGTTCCTTCTCACATGACTTAAATCTTTGAGGGACCGTGTCCGGCCTGTGCTGCAGATGCTGCACTGGCTGCCTATAGCATACCGGATCAGGTTCAAGGTGCTGGTGTTAACCTTTAAAGCCCTTTATGGTCAGGGGCCTGCCTACTTGAGGGACCGCCTTTCCCCATATCGACCCCAGAGGTTACTGAGGTCAGGCACCCAAAATCGCCTGACTTGCCCCGGTCCAAAAGAAGCCCGTTTGACTTGTACCAGGACCAGGGCTTTCTCGGTGGCGGCTCCTTACTGGTGGAATGAGCTCCCGGATGACATCAGGGCCCTGCGGGACTTATTGCAGTTCCGCAGGGCCTGTAAGACGGAGCTCTTCCGCCAGGCTTTCAAATAGGAGCCGCCATCGGGCGGAGAACTGGCTACTAACACCGCCCTGGTCCTGGGGGAGTACCCCTGCTGCCTGCGCTTACTGAGAAACCTTGAAGTCGCCATCTTGTAATTTTTTTTTTATGGGAATTTTTATTGTAATGTTTTTTAACTGTTTTATATTGTAAACCTTTATGGTACGGGGTTTTTGTTAGCCGCCTTGAGCCGGTCCACTGGCTAGGCGGGATATAAATAGAACAAATAAATAAATAAATAAATTTATGTTGAAATGCTTTTGTTCCAGTGTTCTCCCCTTACACTTCGGTACACTTTCTTTGGGTATTCTCTGGCTCTTTTGGTTTCCAGAAGGCTGGTACACTCTTTCCAGTACCCAAACCCCTTCTCTTGAAACACCAGTACTTGTCTTGAGTTTTAAACTGTCTCTTAAGGTCTCTAAAGGCAGTTTCTAACCACACCAGATGAGGGAACTCTGCACTCTTCAGAGCTAACTCCCTGTTTGATTGGGTAGGGAAATTCTTTTCTCTCTAAAAGAGCTATCCCCTTTCCTTGGCCTGAATGGGAGTTTCCATCTGACTACCCACTGGTCCTTGCCAACTTTCTCCCAGTTTTCCGAAACTTGCCAAACTTTGCCAAAATATACAAAAAGTACTTTCTTCTCAGCTAGGGCTGAAATCAGAGTGAATTCTCCTCAGCACCCAGTTCAGAAGTCTTTCTCTGCTCAGCTGATGCTAACCAATCAGATCTCTTGGAACATTTTTTTTTGGTAGGGATATTTGTTTGAATATTTGTACAGATAAATAAACAACAAGTAGATGTTAGTTGCTTGCAAGAAATGCATATCAAGAAAAAAGATGCTAAATATTTGGAGAACAAGAAATTAGGTAAAGCATTCTATGCATCAGACACAAAAAAGAAAAGGGGAGTAGTGATATATGCAAAAGAACATCTAGGTCCTGAACTAGTATATGCAACAAATGATGGTAGAATGGTAGCAATTACAAGCACAAGAATGCATAAAAAGTCACTAATGGTGAATATATATGCTCCAAACCAAAATCAGGAAAATTTTTATAAGACAATAGGAGAGTCATTAGCAACACAAAAAGTAGAGGAAATGTGTATTGTAGGAGATTTTAACGCTCTATTTGATACCAGAATGGATAGAAAGAACCAGTCTAAAATGAAAAAAATCAGGAAATATATTGCCAAAATCCTCCATGAACCTAGCAGAAGAACAAAGCTTAATAGATACTTGGAGAATAAGAAATATCAGTAAACAAGATTACACGTATTACTCAGCGAGACATAATTCATGGTCGAGAATAGACATGATATGGGCTTCTACTTCAATGCTAAGTGAAATATTAGAGAGTGAAATATTACCAAATACATTTGCTGACCATAGCCCAATAATGTTAACACTACAGGAAAGGCAGAAATCCACAAGATGGCTAATGAATAAAAAGTTACTAAAGAACTTACAGTTTACTAAAAAAATGGAATTAGAAATACATGAATACTTTAAGAGAAACATACAACCAGATGTATCCATCATAACAGTTTGGGAGGCATTTAAAACATATATAAGAGGATGGTTCATAAACTAGGATGCATGGGAAAAGAAACAAGGGAAAAAACAATATGAAAATTTGATGAGACAAATTAAAAAAGAAGAGGATAAGTTAAAGAATGAAAGAGATTGTGGAAAAATAAGAATGAAATTAGAAATTCTCCAACATCAAATGAACTTATTATTAATGCAGGAAATTGCAAGAAAAATTGAATACTCAAAACAATACTATTTTGAAAATGCAAACTAACAAGGCTTATAGATTAAGGAAAGAGAGAAGAAAATAATCAAAACATTATGTAATGAAAAAGGTGAGGAGAAATGCAATATACAAGCTATTAAAAAAAGGGAAACTTTTACAAAAATTTATATAGACAAGATCAACAAGATGAACAAACTCAGAGAGATTATATAAGTGAACAAAATGAGAAGGAATTTGATGATAATCAGAAAAGAATATTAAATGGACTTATTTCAATGAGTGAAGTGGTAGAAGCAGTTAAAAAACAAAAGAAAAATAAAACACCTGGACCAGACGGAATTTTAACAGAAGTATACCAGGGATTCGAGGACCAGATAATACTCCCATTAAAAGAACTATTCCAAGAGATAATGAAAAAAGGAGAAGTACCTGAAACATGGAATCATGCATAATCACACTAATACATAAATTGAATACAGATGAAGAGGAAGTGAAAAATTATAGACCCATATCTTTATTAAATACAGATTATAAGATATTTGCTACTATATTGGCTGCAAGAATGAAAAAAAGTTCTAACCCAAGTGATCCATCAAGATCAGGCAGGATTTCTCCCCAAAAGACAAATGAAAAATAATATAAGAACAATAATTAACCCTTTAGAGTATTATGAAGCACACCCTGAAAAACAAGTGGCACTGATGTTTCTTGATGCCGAAGAGGCATTTGATAACGTAAGTTGGAAATTTATACTACAAAAATTGGAAGCATGGGATTGTGGTATCAATTTTTAACAATAAGAGCAATAAGAGCAATATATAAAACACAATATGCAAGGATTATGGTGAATGGGGAAATGACACAGGATATTAATATCCAAAAAGGATATCGCCGCTTTTATTCATATTTGCATTTGAGACAGTAAACAACTTTATAAGAAAAACAAACAAATAAAAGGACTCAGGATAAAAGGAGAAGATAAAATAAATAAATAAATAAATAAATAGTATAAACTTCAAGCTTTTGCAGATGACTTAGTGTTTATCCTGGAAGATCCAATAATATGAATCCCATATCTATTAAAAACAAAACAAGAATATAGTCATGTAGCAGGACTTAAAATAAACTTTAAAAAACCAAATTTGATTACGAAAAATTGCACCCCACAACAAATAAGCGAACCACAGGAAATATCAAATATAGAAATAGTCAAGAAGGTGAAATATTTAGGAATAACAATCTCTAATAGAAATACTATACTTATAGAAGATAATTACTACAAATTATATAAAGAGATAAAAAATGATTTACAAAAGTGGAAGGATTTAAAAATATTGCTTATGGAAAGAATAGCAATGATTAAGATGAACGTTCTCCCTAGATTTCTTTTTCTAACTGAAAATGTACCGGTATTATAGAATATGAAATTTGTGAAAGATTTGGATAAAATATGTAGCAAATTTATTTGGAGTAACACGAGACCAAGGATTAAATGGAACGTTTCACAGGATAAAAAAGAAAGAGGAGGCTTTAATCTTCCAAATTCGAATCTATATTATAAAGCTTCAGCATTAACTTGGATAAAAGAATGGGTATCTTTGGAAAACATTAAAACTAGAAGGATACAATTTACCTATGGGGTGGCATGCCTATGCATGGTATGAAAAAGAAAAAGTTCATTCTATTTTTCAGCAACTTGCAATAAGAGGGGCCCTGATGAAATGAAAAACATATGATTTGTTGCTAGATAAAAAGAATAAATTTAAAAACCAAAAAAAATGTTATTTGGCAAAAACTAAAGTTAACATGGTGGGAAACGATACAAATAAAAACTAGATACCTTAAAGATAATAAAAAAGGTTTTTACGAAGGAAAAAAAGAGGTAGACAAATATGGCTTTCTTCAAATGATAAACTAACCCAGAAATTATATAATCTACTACTTGAGGACTATATCCAGGACGAATGCGTAAAAACTATGGTTACATGGATGAAGGACCTGAGACATAATATAGATTTTGATCAGTGGTCTAAAACATGGAAAGCTGCAAGATTAATGAGAGCAGTCTCATATAAGGAAAATATCAAAAGGTGTTTTATAGATGATAGTGGCCCATCCAGCCCAACACTCGTTCACACCGTGGCCAGAAATACCAGGTGCCCTCAGGAGGTCCACCAGTGGGACCAGAACACTAGAAGCCCTCCCACTGTTGCTCCCCCTCAAGCACCAAGAATACAGAGCATCACTTGCCCCAGACTGAGAGTTCCTATCTATACTTTGTGGCTAATAGCCACTGATGGACATCTGCTCCATATCTATAGACTAATAGCAAAGGTGCCCCCCCCACGTGCGGATAGCTAAATATGTGCGGGAGGGCACCTAGGGGGCAGGGAGGTTTTCCTACACACGGGGACACTCCCCCCATGTGCAGAAAAATCCAAAAACTTTTTAAAATTTTTTGGGGGATATTTAAATCCCCAGAAAAGTAAAAGAGCGTCCCCTGTGCATGCACAGGGAATGCTTTCAGAACTGCAGTGAAAGTGGCCAAGGGCCGTCAGGGCCGCCAGGAGCCTGTGGGGGGAAGGGGGCTAGTGGAGGGCCTGCGGAAGGCTGTGGGGGGAAGGGGGCGAGCAGCGGGCCCGGCAAGAACCGCTGAGGCCTGCCGGGAGCCTGTGGGGGGGGAAGGGGCAAGCAGCAAGCCCGGTGAGAGCCGCCGAGGTCCACCGGGAGCCCGTGGGGGGGAAGGGGGCAAGTGTCAGGCCCGCGGAAGCCTGTGGGGAAAAGGGGGCAAGCGGTGGGCCTGGCGAGAATCGCTGAGGCCTGCTGGGAGTCCGTGGGGGGGAAGAGGCATGCGGCGGGCCCGGTGAGATGGGGGAAATGCCCCCTCCCCACAAGTTTCTTGTGGGTCTCCCCTTGTGTTTATCTAATTCCCTCTTGAAGCCGTCCAGGCTTGTAGCCGCCACCACCTCCTGTGGCTGTGAATTCCATGTGTTAATCACTCTTTGGGTGAAGAAGTACTTTTATCTGTTCTAACCTGACTGCTCAGCAGTTTCATGGAGTGACCACAAGTTCTTATATTGTGAGAAAGGGAGAAAACTACTTCTTTCTCTACCTGCTCTATCCCATGCATATTCCAAATCATTAATAAACAAGTCAAAAAGCATTGGACCGAGTACTAATCCCTGCAGTACCCCACTGCTTATCTCCCTCCACTGAGAAAATTGCCCATTTATACTCACTGTTTCCTTTTAATTAGCCAGTTTTTGATCCACAAAAGGACTTGTCCTTTTATCCCATGACTATTGAGCTTACTTAGGAGCCTTTGATGAAGAACTTTATCAAAAACTTCCTTGAAGTCAAGGTAACAACATCTATTGGGTCCCCCTTGTCCACATGTTTGGTTACTCCCTCAAAGAACACTAACAGGTTAGTGAGACAAGATCTTCTCTTACAGAACCCATGCTTAGTCTTCCTCAAGAGATTTTGTTCATCAATGTGCCTACTCAGGGCTATTTTTGGACTGGAATGCACTGGAACGCAATTCCGCCTGGCTTCTGAGCCTGCCCCTCCCCTTCCCACCCCTCCCTCACCAAAAGCCGTGCTCCATTCACCCAGAAGAAGCGGCAGTCCGAGCAGAGCACTGGCATCGTAGCTCTTTACTTCTCCAGCCTGCTATTTCTTGCTTAGGTGGTGGGAAATCCCTCTTTTGTCTCTTATCTCAGGAGTCAAGCTGTAGCTTCCCTACAGTGTGTGTGTGTGGGGGGTTCAGAGTCCTCTACCCAAAAGCCATTTGGTCTCGGAGCTTTTTTTTTTTTTTATAAAGCTGTGTAGTCTGCTCTTTTGCTCTTCCTGCAATGGCAGTTAGCAGAGGATGCTATTTGCCAGCTCTAAAGTTTTGCTCCTCCAGGCTGCACAACTTCTGCTTCTTCTGGTGAGCTTTTGTGTTGTAAATGTGGAAATCCTTGGGGAACAGGGTGAGTTCCCTTCTCCTGTGGCCGCCCCCCCTTCCCTTTTATTTTAAACACCAAAGTAGAAAGAAAGGTGGTGTGTGTGTGTGTGTGTGTGTGTACAGAGAGAGAGAGTGAAAGAGAGAGAAGCAGAAAAAACTGTGAATTAAAAACAATATATATCTTCTAATCAGGCTTTTTATTATTTGCAGCGCCCAAAAAGTTGAAGCAAAAATGTGGCTTCAGTTTTCCCCTCCCCCTCCAACGGCAAAGTTTGATTCCAACCCAGCTCTCCTGTCTCCTCCCCCCCCCCCCCCCCAGTCCTTTTTGGATTTTTCCAGCTTTCCTGCTCTTTGTTTCTTCTTAGCTTTTATTTTTAAAAAGAAAGAATTTTTTTTCCATTTCTGACTGCTCAAGCCAGAAAGGGATGTACTAAAAGGAAGGACAGGATTGCCCATTGGAAACAATGGGAAACACTTGGAGGCCCATTGGAAATAATGGGAGCCAGGAATGCCAATTGACTTGCTTGGGCGCCATTGAAATACATTACAGTACAAGTAGAGTTGCAAAGAAAATGTGGAATGGATTTTCCATTAGGGTCTCTGGGCCCAAATAAATTACTCTGGGACTGGAATGACAGGCCCCAGCTTGGAATGACAGCCCCTGGGGGTAGCAGGAGAATTCTGTGACTAGAATGAGTGACCACGGAGTGGAATGACAGTGCCTGTGGGGTAGCAGGAGTGTTTTGGGACTGGAATGAGAGACCATGGAGTGGAATGACAGCCCCTGGGGGTAGCAGGTGTGTTCTGGGGCTGGAATGAGAGACCATGGAGTGGAATGACAGTGCCTGTGGGGTAGCAGATGTGTTCTGGGGCTGGAATGAGAGACCATGGAGTGGAATGACAGCCACTGGGGGTAGCAGGAGTATTCTGGGAATGGAATGACAGGCCCCAGAGTGGAATGACAGCCACTGGGGGTCAAAGGAGAGTTCTGTGACTAGAATGAGACACCCCGAGAGTGGAATGACAGCCCCTGGGGATAGCAGGAGTGTTCTGTGACTAGAATGAGACACCACAAGAGTGGAATGACAGCCCCTGGGGGAGAAGGAGTATTCTGGGAATGGAATGACAGGCCCTAGAGTGGAAGGACTGTCATTCCACATTGTGGTCTCTCATTCCAGTCCCAGAACAATGCCTGTTTATTGCCGTTAATTCAAATTATTTTTTTTAATTTTAGTAGTACAAGTGTTGAACCCAATGGGCATTTGTAGAGTGCATGGGATGCTGAGAGATACTGCATCAGTGCATAAGATCTGGGCCATAATCTACAAACATTGCTTAATTCCATTCTATCAGTTGGCATCCTAAGGGTTGCAGTCTTCTAAGCCAAAGGACTTCAGTGGATTTAAGAGGGTGTTGGGGATAAGCTCCTCCTTCCGCTGCAGGGTCAGCTCTGAGCTTTAGGACCCGGTGGGAGAGGCTTATCCCTCTGAGGCTCCAGTTCTTGCCGGCCTTGCTCAATAGCAGGACGTGCCTGAGCAGCTCCCCAGAGAGCAGCGACCAAGAAGACGAAGAAGAAGAAAGAAGAGAGGAAGAGACCAGAAGGGAAGCAAGCTCCCAGGTCACACGGAGTCCCGCAGAGAGACAGGGACGACAGCCACAAGCTTCCCCGCCGGTCTAACCCGCAGAGCGGAGGACCTGCTCCTGCGGGAGAGGGGAGCGTGGGCGAGCCACAGAGGGCACAACGGGACGCAGCCTGAGACACAGGCACTCCACTCAGTGCTGGAAATCGGGACCAAGCAGCTGGAGGCAGTAAGCAACGCGGCAAACCCTCCTCAGAGGGAAACCGTGGCGGCATGCTTCCCCCCTCCCCCTTTCTCCTGCCTGGGACACCCCTTCCCCCCTTAGAGGCGGAGATTTAGCAATGCGGCAAACCCTCCTCCGGGGGGAAACCGTGGCAGCATGCTACCCCCCGCCGGGGCGCTCTTGCCTGGAGTCTACTCTCAAGATGGAGAACTCCCTGGCTCCCTCGTATCTCACCACAGTGGGAACGGGTCAACAGTAGATGGACTGCAGGGGCCGGGGTTTGACGCGGCCATGGACTGGCAGCAGGGGGAAGCCATGGGACGAGGTGGCATGGCGGCGGCCATTTTAGAAGCTGCTCGGCATGGCGGCAGCCATCTTGTGGTCGGGCGGCACAAAGGAGGCCCCTCCGGCATGGCGGTGGCCGTTTTTAGTAGCTGCTCAACATGGCGGCGGCCATCTTGGGGTCGGGCGGCATGGCGGGATGCCATTTATTTTGCAAGACGTGGCTAGTATGTCGCTGGGGGGGGTTGGGCGCTCAGGCCTCCCCCCCCACCCTCCGGGTTCCCCTCTCTGAGGCTCCTTGATCTCTGTAAGGACACAGAGGCCCAAAGGGGCATTGGGAGTTAGGCCTCCCCCCCTCATCGCTCCCCCCCTCCAGGTTTCCCCCTCTGATGCTCCTTGATCTCCGCAAGGGCACAGAGACCCAAAGGCAGATTAGGGGGGGAGGGAAGTAAGGCCATGCCAGGTAACAGGCCCCCCCTTTTCTATCCTGTCCTGCAGATGTCAGGTAAATCGTCCGATAGTACAGACGGCCTACACATAGGTCTGGACAGACCTAGGCTATCAGTCTCATTGTCCTTGGATGAGCCCAGGGCTTCCCCGGAGAGGAAGGGAGAGGCAGACAAGGCTGACCTAATGAACTGGTTCAGAGGCGAAATGAGACAGGAAATCCTGATGATGGTGAAGGAGACTCTGATGGGATCCTCATCATCGGACCTCACCAAGGACAGAGGCAGATCAAAACATAGAGTTAAGAACAAGCAGAGGGATTCTTCTAGTTCCTCCAGATCGCCTAGGGAAAAGGACAACAAGCGGCCTAGGGAACATAGCCCCCTCCTGGATGTTTGTACCGGGCAGTCTGAAGCCCCTGATTCTCATTCAGAGAGAGAGGAGGGGGAGCTATCAGGGGAGGAGGAAGAGCAGGATGTCCCCATAGTGCAGTCTAGGCTGTTTCCACAGGAGCTTTTTTCACGTCTGTTGCCAAAAGTGATGCGGACCCTGGGCCTGACAGCGAAGCCTAAGGAGGAGGCAGAGACTGAATCGGAATTCCAAAAAAGGAGCTGGGAATCTGATGCCTAAAGTATCAGGTCCTCAGCCGGGAATACCTCTCCCGGCATCCTTCTTCGACATAATAAAGGCGGAATGGGACTGCCAAGCCAAGGCAAAAACGACCCATCATCTGGTCTCAAAATTCTACGCCGTGACACCGGAGGCCACCAAGCGACTGAAAGTACCAGTGGTAGACGAGCCGGTCACTAGCCTGTACTCTTCATCAGTGCTCCCCATGGAGGCTGACAGAATGCCAAAAGACCACACGGACAGGAGAATTGAGCAGGCTCTGCGCAAGGACTTTGAGGCCTCATTGGCCTCATTGAGGGCCTCCACGGTGAGTTCTTTCTTCACCAGGGCGGCGTATGACTGGGTGCAGAATTTGGCCTCGGCGGAGAGCAAGGCTCTTAAAGAGTTTAAGGACGAGCTCAAGAAGATAGCTCTGGCCTTGGCTTTCTTGGCGGATGCATCTCTGGACACCTTTCAGCTCTCAGCTAGGGCCATGGCTTGCAGTGTCACAGCCAGGAGGAATACATGGTTACGACACTGGGAGGTGGACTCTTCGGCACAAGCCAAGGTGGTGGCAGTGCCCTTTAAGGGCGGGTCGCTGTTCGGGGACGAACTAGACAAGTATCTGGTGGAGAACAGAGATAAAAAGAAGGTTCTCCCCTTGAAGCGAAGGGATTTTCAACCTAGAAAGCGCTTCCAGCCCTTTCGTGAACAGAAGAGGGATCAAAAGCCCTCTTCTAACAGGCAGTTTAGGGGAAAATGGCACCCCAAGACACGGGGGAACAAACCCTTCTCCTCGGGTAGAGGGGAGCCCCTGGCCAAGCCTCCCAAGAAGGGGGGGTTCAGCATGACTACCAGGACATACCAGACGCGCTGAGGATAGGGGGACGGCTCCGACTGTTCTCGGGGATGTGGGAACAGACCGTAAACGACCGGTGGGTCATCGAGACTATCTCTCAGGGATACAGGCTGGAGTTCTCCCACCGTCCTCAGCAGTGTTTTCTCCAGGTGCCAAGGCACCAAAATATGATGAAACACATACAGACCAAAGGAGCCATAGAACATCTACTAGTGATAGGGGCCATAGAAAAAGTCCCACTCTCCCAGAAGGGGCAAGGCATGTACTCAGTATTCTTTACAGTACCCAAAAGGAACGGGACCACGAGAGCCATTCTGGATCTCAAGGGGCTCAACAGGCAAGTCAGGGACAGGAAGCTCAGGATGGAGACTCTCAAATCCATCCTCACAGCCCTGCAGACAGGAGATTTTATGACATCAATAGACCTGTTGGAAGCATATCTCCACATCCCCATCCATACATCTCACAGAAAGTTTCTGCGGTTTGCATACGCAAAGCAACACTTTCAGTACAGGGCCCTTCCCTTTGTACTAAAGTTGCCTCCCCGGGTCTTCACCAAAGTTCTAGTGACATTAGTGGCCCATCTCAGAACAAAGGGGGTGCACCTGTTCCCGTACCTAGACGACTTCTTAATAAAAGTCCCGTTGTTACAGGAGGCCAAAAGGGCGCTGAGTTTAACCATGGGCACATTCCGGGCCCACAGGCTAGTGATCAACTTGGAAAAGAGCCAGTTAGAACCCTCCCAGAGGCTGACACACCTAGGGGTAGTGATAGACACAGTCAAGGACCAGGTCTTTCTGTCCCCAGACAGGATCCAAAAAATACAGACCTTGTTGAGGAAAATTCTCGGCAAGCCGTGGACATCTCTGATGACCTTGGCCAAAGCCATGGGCATGTTGGTGTCATGCCAGGAGATAGTTCAATGGTCCAGATTTCATTCAAGACCCTTACAACGATTCCTACTAACGCACCAGAAAGCTATAGCGCACAGGAAACACAAGTTCCTTCGACTTCCACTCAAAGTACGTCAGCAGATGGAATGGTGGATGGATCCAAACAGGTTCGAGGTGGGGACTCCTCTCCGGGACCCACAGAGGACCATAGTGACAACGGACACAAGCCTTACAGGATGGGGAGCCCACTCCGGGAACCAGATGATCCAGGGACAGTGGACACAGGAAGAATCGGGAGAGAATATCAACCTGCTGGAACTCCGGGCTATCCGGCTGAGTCTGGTAGGTCTTCACGATTTCCTAGTGGGAAAATATGTCCTGGTGCAGACGGACAACATGACAGCCAAGTCCTATGTGAACCGACAAGAAGGCACCAGGGTCAAGAAACTGCACGCGGAAGCGGCCGAGCTGATGACGTGGGTGGAGGCCCATATCCTGTTGCTCAAGGCAACGCATGTCGCAGGAAAAGAAAACGAGCTGACGGACTGGCTGAGCAGAAGAAGCGTAGACCAGACAGAGTGGAGACTACACAGGGAGGTGTTTCTACAAGTGAGTCGGGGATTCGGGGAGATGGTACTGGACCTGTTTGCAACTCGCAGCAACCGTAAACTTCCAAGGTTCTTTTCAAGGACAAAAAGTGAACACGCAGAAGACACAGACGCGTTAACATGCAGCTGGCCAAAAGGTCTGCTATACGCGTTTCCACCGATACAGCTGATTCACAAAGTACTGCAGGTCATCCGGTTTCAGCGCGCAGAAGTAGTAATGATTGCGCCGTACTGGCCGAGGAGAGCATGGTTTTCGGACCTCATGGCGCTGTCGATAGAACACCCCTGGCATCTACTGATCAAGGACGATCTCCTGACACAGGGACCGTCCGTCCACCCGCGCCCTGAGATGCTCAGACTCACAGCGTGGCAGTTGAGCGGGAAATCCTAGTGGGGGTGGGCTATCCACAGAAGGTAGTAGAGACTATGTTAGCTTCCAGGAGGGCATCTACTAATAGGTTCTACAATGCCACCTGGCAGGTGTTCCAGAAGTGGTGTACTGACATAGGGATTGATCCGTTGAGAGCCCCGGTCAGATCGGTGCTTCAGTTCCTTCAGGATGGTCTGGACAAGGGCCTCAGCATGAGCACTCTCAGGAGACAGATCTCCACCATCTCGGCGGTGCAGGGGGCTAGACATGGTAGATCCTTAATGCACCACTCCCATGTGAAGAGGTTTATAAAAGGGGCGACTTCGATAAACCCGCCGCAGATTCACAGGTTCCCATCCTGGAACCTGAATACTGTCCTGAAAGCCCTCTGCAGACAGCCTTTCGAACCCATGGGGTCCTGCCCGATTAAGGAATTGATGTTTAAAACGCTCTTCCTGGTGGGAATTACGTCAGCAAGGAGGGTGTCCGAGATTAGGGCCTTGTCCATTAACAAGGAGCTCTGCACCTTCCATAATGACAAGGTAGTTCTTAGACTAGATCCCGCCTTTATTCCCAAGGTAAAATCGGTATTTCATAGGGCAGAAGAGGTAGTCCTACCATCCTTTTGTCCTAACCCAAAACACGACAAGGAGAGGGAATGGCACTGTCCAGACGTCAGGAGGGCGCTAGCATATTACATAGAAAGAACTAAGGATTGGAGAAGATCAGAGACCCTATTTGTGTCATTTTCAAAAGCGTCCAAGGGTTCCCCAGTGTCCTTCTCGACCCTCAGCAGGTGGATTAAGGGGTGCATTATCCTGGCATACAAAGCAAACGGGACACAACCACCAGAAGGGATAGTGGCACACTCCCTAAGGGGAGCTGCGACATTGGCGGCCTACAGACCATTTGCAAAGCAGCGACCTGGAAGTCAGTCCACACCTTTACTAGACATTATAGGGTGGACGTGACGGCCTCCGCTGACGCAGCATTCGGCCGTAGGGTTCTTCAATAGGCCTTGTAACTGAAGTCACTCACCCTCCCAGGGGACAAGGCTTTTGTAAGTCCCAATGTAGAGGACTGTTCCACTGCCTGACAACTGGAGAACGGAAGTTTTCTATCACTTACCGTGAAGCTTCCTTTCTCAGGGGTCAGGAGTGGAACAGTCCTGCCCGCCCTTTGTTGTGGTGCCCACAACAGGAAAGTTGGAGAAAGGTAGCCACCGGCAGGGGCAAGGGATCCCCCCACGACAACCTGCAAATTACTAGATATCCCGTGGGGGCGAGATAACATTCTTCTTCATAGTACGTGTATAGGTTCTGGAGGGGCTTGCCAACAACTGGAACCTCAGAGAGATAAGCCCCTCCCACTGGGTCCTAAAGCTCAGAGCCGACCCTGCAGCGGAAGGAGGAGCTTCTCCCCAACGTAGAGGACTGTTCCACTCCTGACCCCTGAGAAAGGAAGCTTCACGGTAAGTGATAGAAAACTTCCGTTCTGTTCAGGATTGCACTGTAAGGCAGGCATCATTTGATCTCAGAACTGGTTTTGGTTTTTATGTATTTCTGTATTCTGTTTTATATATTTTATCTATAATGTAAGCTGTTGAATTCTGTAAGGAAGAAAGACAGCGAATGTATATTTTAAGTAAATAAATAAAAAAACCCAGGACATGCTGAGGTAGAGATTCACCCTATGACCAAATTGATGCCTGCTGACTTTGAGTGTTAAGGTTGCAAGAAGCATATTTTAAACATCACTTGTCCAGCTGACCATGTAATCCACATTCTCTGCTCCACGCATGTCTGCCAGTTACATGGCTACATGATGACTTCCCTAGCCACTGAATCCAGAAGGGTGATTTTGATAGTGCAGTGTGTCCCAAAGGAAGGAAGTTAATTGATTTGCCTAGAAGGAATAAGTTTTGATGCCTGAAAAATGGGGGATTGGGGGAGGGGTAGATTCTAACAGATCCTTTGTTTTAGGAATTTGATAACCAAATAAAGCTCCCCTAATCTATTTTTTGTTTGTTTGTTTGTTTTTGCCCTCACTTGGGTGGCCCCGGCTAGCTGGCCTGTCTCATCAGATCTCGGAAGCTTAATAGGGTTGGGGACCACCAAGGAAGTCCAGGCAGGGGCAGGCAATGGCACCTGTTGCCTTGAAAATCCTATGGGGGTTGCCATATGTCAGCTGTGACTTGACAGCACTTCCTCCACCACCAACAGCCTGTTACATGAACTCATTTTGATTTTATTTTGTCAATAGGAGCTGATTCCAATCAAGTGTGGGAATAATTTTGGACATAAGATATTGGTTCAGGCAAGATTTTGTATATATGGGACAGAAATATTTGAAATAAACAAGTTGTTCATCCTCTCACCCCCATTCCACAATGCACCACCTTGTTCCATCCTTTTCCCCCTCTTTGTCTGGATACTGGGATGTGAAATGGTATGGTTTAGCCCAATCTTATAATCTCTCAGAAGCTTATCAGGGTCAATACTTGGATCAGGGATTTCCAACAAAGACAGAGGAAGGCAATTACAAAATACCACTGCTTCCCAGGTGCCTTGAAAGCCTCTTGCTGGGGTCACCACAAATCCGTTGTGACTTAACGGCACATACACACATATCTTGATGCTACTGATTTCCATAGTTAACACACCTTCCCTCTCCCTTTCCACCTCTATATGTAAAATTGTGAAGCAAAAGTCCTTGGGAAATTGTGCAGCCCAGAGGCAACTGGTGACCTGTCACCATTTTGGAAACTTTTGAAGGGATGAATTCAAGTTAGATTTAAAGACTTATCTCACCATTTCAGTATAGTTTTCCAAGTTCCAGAGTGTTTATTGATATGTTTGCTTATGTTACTGTTATTGTTACTTTTAAAATAAATATAATATTAATTAATAAAAGTATGGAATTGGAAACTTTTTAAAAAAAAATATTTGTATTGGCTTTGTCAAAACCATTTTGACAACAAACAAGGTAAACAGAATAAGAAGCAAAAGGTAGGTGTGTGGCTGGATGTCCACACTTCTGGTAACATGGGGGTATGGCCTAATAGGCTAATGAGTTTCTGCTGTTGGGTGTGGCCTATTATGCTAATGAGTTCCTGCTGAGCTTTTTCTACAAAAAGAGCCCTGTGCCTACTAATTTTTTCCTTAATAACAGTTTCTACCAACTTACCCGTTATCGCTGTCAGACTGACTGACCTGTAATTTCCCAGATCTCCTATGGAACCCTTTTTAAAGATGGGAGTGACATTTGCTACCTGCCAGTCCTCAGGAATGGAGGCAGGTTTTAAGGAAAGATTACATATTTTTGTCAGGAGATCCACAAGTTCACATTTGAGTTCTTTCAGAACTCTCGGATGTATGCCATCCGGGCATGGTGATTTATTTGTTTTTAAGTTGTCTATCAGTCGTAGGACCTCCTCTCTCGTCCCTTCAATCTGACTCAGGTCAGAAATGGCATGTACCTAATAACATGTATTTTAACAGCGGCAAGAATCTCAATAGCAAAAGGCTGGAAATTAGATAAATTGCCTACGAGAGAAGAGGTAATACATAAAATACTAGAGGTGGCAGAAATTGACAAATTAAACATTATTTTACAAGGAAAAGATCAAGAAATACATGCAAAAAAATGGAATAGATTGTGTGTACGGTTAGATAAAGAAAATGAACTGTAGACTCATATGTATGTAATGAATGTAAATTATTGGCTATTCTGTACGTGCAAAACCTGATAAATAAACTTGATAAAAAAAAATCTTTGGAACAGCCTGTCACTCAAGGCTGGCTCTGTGAAGAATTAACCCTTCACAGTCCTTTATCCGTTTACACAGTGCTTTTAGGCTTTTAAAAAGTGCTGTCCATCACAAATGTTTATTATTATTGCATAGTTAAATTGGATGCAATATTATAATTTAGGGGCTTTGTGATAGGTTCTGATATTCTTTAAGGGAGGACTTTTCTTTTCTTAAGCAGATACTCGTAGGCACAAGGGCTGGAAACTTTAGTTTAAAATAATGAAGACTGCAATTCTCAGTAAAGTTAATTTTAATTCTGTGATCCCTTTCTATGCTTGTTTCTCTAATTTTGTGGAATTGCTGCACATATACTGTTCTACCTGTGTGGATCAATGTTGTGTACACCAGTATTTTAATTTCTATCGTACTGTTTTTCTCCTAATAACAAGTTGCATTCTCCAGAAATACAGTATTTTTGGAAATTTGTAATTAGATTTTGTAGAATTTTACTGCAGTGGCATGGGCCTGGTGTGTGCCCTGAGAGCTCAAGGGCCCCTGTCATCTGTCAGGCAGATATTACCAGCTAGGATATAAAACGTGGGTTTTCCAGCGGTGGCTTCAAGGTTCTGGAAAATTTGCTGTTGGAAAGGATTCTCAGTAAATAGCTTATGGTAGGAACTGTGACTGTACACAAGACCTTTTCCCTAATTTGTCCACTTGCATTAATAGGTATTATAATGTAAAGCCAGTTCATATGTTGTATTTTGTTTTTTGTATTTTAACAGAAGCCAAAGTTGCTGTTATCTTTAACGAGCAATGAAGAACATCACAATCCTCCCCCTAAACCGCCAGTGGATTTAGAGGAGATTGGAAAGGTCAGAAATGCCCGTACATGTTTGTTTAGAACTGCCTCTCATGGAAATCTTCTCAATGATAAAAAATTCAGCTCAGTTGACAGTAAGTTTGTTTCCATTTAATTCTTTTTACCAGCATTATCTGTTAAAGAGTTTGTTTTAAGATTGTGAAGTTGGCCTATCTCAGTGGTTCCTAAACTTTTTCGGGCTACCGCCCCCTTAGTTCCATAAACTCATCCCCAGTGCCCTCTGCCCTACCCTATAAAAGGCATTATTCAGAATAGCAGTTGCACAACCCACTAAGGAAGATAATAACAATAAAATTCAAAACAATAACAATTAATTGCACATTCATTCAAAATCCAGTTAAAACGTTTTATTCAAGAAAATTAATGAACTTGATCCAGTGATACCACTTTTCAAAGTCTGATAGTCATTCAGCAATAATCTTAGATACCACGTTTAGTAACTACTCCACGTTTCAGTAAATTCTTAATGTGATGGATAGCCTTGATGAGTGATACCTGTTTCCCAATGACTGGTTTAAGTCACTTAGCAGGAGTCTTAAATCACCATGTTTAATGATCTGGAGTTGATTTCTTTGCTTAGAAAAAAAGCTGGATGACCAAATTACAGTCACATCCCACCAATTATGATGTTGGAAAAGCAACAAGGAGCTTCTTAACAACAGTCTATAGTGCTGGATTGCAATCAGAAATTTCTTTCTGTAACAAAAAGTCTTTGTATGATTTCTTAAACTGTAGCTTCAGGTCAATATCATTTTATAGCTCACTTAGTTCTTATTCCCCTACTCTGGCTTTCTCAATATCTGAAAATGGATTTATTATCCAATCTGGAATGTCCATTGAAAGAAGATCCTTAAATCGTTCAGACATATCTTCATGCAGCATATCCAGACTTGCAGGTCATCATCTTGTACCCCCCTTTCTCCTCCAGCTCAGAAACTGGTACAGCTCACAATGGCCTATGTTGTGTTTGAATAGAGTTAACTTTGAAATAAATGTAGAGACGAAAGATTTGGCCTTAATATTGACCTCATTTCCTTGCAACTGTGAATTAATTTCATTGAACTTTGCAAATAGTTTTGATAAACAATATCACGCCTGAACTGTTTGGAGTTCATCACTGAGCAAAGTAAACTGAGCAAAAAAACTCCACTGTCATGGGTGCTGATGAGGGGACACTGCCAGCTTCAGCAGAACCCACAGCTGGCCTCTCTGATGCTTCAGAGAGTGGCAGTTTGCCATCACCGCCCGCATTGACATCTGGCTCAGCAACAGCTGAAGAGGAGCAGCTACAGAGTGGAAAGCCCTCCTGACTCACCCCTGCGAGTAGCCCTCTTATGAGACTGACTCCACCAGGACTTGGCATCCAGGCGAAGGACAGCTTGTTTGTGGAGCAGGCAATCAGCTAGCCCTGAGTTTTGACAGACGCTTGGTTGCTGGTGCCGCTGTGCTAATTGGAAACAGCAGCAGAGGGCTATTTTGCTTCAGGCTGGCTTCTTTGTGGAAGCAAACTTGTCAACTCCACAACACCTTGCCTCTGCTCCACCTCCTGTTTCCAGACCTCGTTCCTGCTCCTCTCCTTTGGCTTCTGACTCTGGCTTTGAATGACCTTGCTCCCGGTTTGTGTCTTGGATTGGTTCTCTGGATTCCTGCTCTGCTCCTCTTGGCTTAAGACCCCGGACTGAACTCGGACTTCCCTCTGCCTGCACCCCAGTCCTTGACATCCACAGCAATGTCAAAAAGGTTGCAAAAGCATCTTACACAGTTGCCTTTTGATAGGCAATGAACTTCAGTATGAAGCAGCAAATGTTCAAAATTTTAATCACTCTCAACACAGAACTCCTGGAATAGTCTATCATTGAGAGCATGGGTGTTACTTTTATTCACTGCAGTAATGACAGTGTATAATGACTTGTGCAAGCAATCACTGAGGTTTTTTGCAACCAGATGTTGGTGATGAATGACACAGTGAATGGTAAAGACTGGCATCCCCCCCGTAAGTGACATATTATTACATTATACTGGTTCCATATCACTTTTTTAATTGAATGTCTTGGACAAAAAATAGGAAAGTACACAACTGAGATATCATTTGGATTACATATACCTAATTTGGACACAAAGCAATATCATATGTGGCCTATATAGTACATCCTTGCCCTGAGTCACTGATATTTATCAGAACATAATTTTCACTTGGTCGTATATTGACTATTATTATTATTTCAATAATTCTTTGATTTGAATTCTTATTGAGGCTATATTTGGGCCTATAACTGTTTTAAAACCAATTTGTAATGAATACACGTATTTTGTATAGTTTGTGTTATTTATATATTGATGTTTTATATTTATTGAAATTAATACTGGGCCCTTTAATTTGTATCCAGTTAACCTTTTTTTGGTTCTTAGTTGTTTTCAAGTAAGCGACACACCCTCAGTAGCAACCAGTCATTGATGGTGCTCCATCAGTTGCACAAGCAAGTACCTTAGTAAGCAGAATTTTCTTTTCTTTGGAGTATTGCTCAACAACACCTCCAGTGCACCCCTGGCACCCCTTGCCTCTTGGCGCCCCCTAGGTAGTCTCACAACCCTCTTTGGGAACCACTGGCCTTTCTGAAGGATCTCAGTCTGTATTTAATGTTACAATAACTTGTAGGTCATACCATAACTTTGAAGACAAAGCAATCAGCGGTGCACCAAGTTTTAGAATGGGGGCTTCTTACGCAGGCTTGGTGAGAAGGATTCAGCAAATGTATGAAAACTGGATTCTCTTGAGGAAAACTGCAGAAAAACCACCAGATGAACATTATGCCTGAATGCATACATATGTGGATATAGTAAGTAGGAACAATGTACAGAAGAAACAGTATATCCTTCTTGAGAAGGCTGAAGGGGAATGACTTCCAGGTCGTGTGGAGATACCGGTAAATAGATCCAGAATAAAGGCAGACTTCCACTGTAGGGAGTTCTGTGTCAGTACTACTACTTTAGGGTTTAAAAAAACACATTTTCGTTTTTTGTATCCAGTAACTAGTCCAGATGTGCACAACTCAGATGGATATGTAGGTCATAAGGGATCTTGAGCAAAGTGGGCTGCCCCCATGATGGTGCCTGGATCTGCCCTTGTGACCAGGTTCTATTATGGTCCGTAACTGTTGCAGGTTGGAACATTTTCACTCAACTATTCTGTAGGCTGAAAGTACATGTTCCAACGTTCCCCAAGCCCCTGGGATGCAACTGAGAATGTTCCTGTCCTGGGCAGGTGAACAATGCTTACTCTTGGCTGTTCTCTAGGCTAAGAGATGGTGTTGTGATCACACATACACCTCTGTCACAATGGAGAATTTAACGGAAAAATTGCCTCTCTGATGGGAATAATGTCAACTCTCAGGTGACAGTTGTGTCCCCCCCCCCCCCCCACACACATTCTGGGATTTGGTGAGAAGTTCTGTGGGGGAAGGCTTGGAACACCACCATGGAACACATAGCCTCATGGGAGAGGGCTGTGTGTAGCAGCACTGATCCACAGTTGTTTTGGAATGTTCATATAGATTTGTGCATCACGTCAATAACATATGCCAGTAGTACATTCAAACAGTGGTTGTTTAAACTTCTTAATAACAAATATAGCATTTCTAGTGTTCAGAATCATGCAGTCTTGACATAAGTCATTTTCACAATAGTCTTGTAAAAATAAAAAATTGTTTTGTGCAGCCATGATCTTGTCTGAACACATAATTACTATATGCTACAGGATACAAAATGTTCTTGTACAGAGTGTAGAAAGAAAAGTTTTTATATAAGTGTAAAAGATTCAACTGGGTACCGCAGTGGCTCAGTGGTTAAGACACTGAACTGCAGACCGGAAGGTCAGCAGTTTGAGACCTGAGTGCCGAGTGATGGAGTGAGAACCCGTCTCTGGTCCCAGCTCCAGCCAACCTAGCAGTTCGAAAGCAAGAAATTGCAAGTAGATAAACAGGTACCGCTTGAGTGGGAAGGTAACAGCGTTCTGTGCTCTTCGGCGTCCAGTCATGCCGGCCACATGACCACAGAGAAGTCTTCAGATAGCGCTGGCTCTTTGGCTTGGAAACGGAGATGAGCACCACAACCCTAGAGTCAGATACGACTGGCTTTTGAGCAAGGGAAACCTTTACCTAAAAGATTCAAGCCCTTAATATGTACTTAATTTTTTTTAAAGCTTGGGTTTTTTGGAAGTCCATGTTTTATTGGAATTATGTTTGCTACAAAGAAGGCTAACCTGTGTCAGTTCTTTGATATAGATGTCTTTTTTTAATTGATGGTGGTTAGTGAGGACAGTTATTAAAAATGAAGAAAGATATGATAAAAAATTCTTGTGACATTTCAAAGACGTCTTGCTGTGTTTTTACCTTGTAAGAATTTTTTAGCAAAGTAATGACTCTTGGTTAATTCAGGCAAGAGACTGAGTTTTGAAGGACAAGCTACGCTGGGTGACGGTCCAAGAAGCGATGAACACTTTTCAGCAAAACTAACTGTCCAGTCAGGCTTCGAGGATGAGGGTCTTCCATTAGCTTACGAAGATAAGGTGAAACAAGCCTGTACTGAAATGACAGAAATAGCAACACCATCTCAAGTCATCGGTAAAAGGTCAGCCCTTTCTTTTTGTGTTTATTGTTGAGGGAGGGGAGCATTTTCCTGCAGTATACTTAAAAGTGTATTGGCGCTTTTCATAGTATTTGTTTTATATGTGTAATTTTGTATGTGGGAGAGTATGTGGAAAATGTTCAGATCCATGTAGTTGTACTTTAGAGAATGCAGCAGTACTGATATGTTAAAATAACTATTATTTCTTTCAGAACTTTAGTATAGATTTGTGCATCCATTGTATATGCAGATGGTACAGTTATAACGTATATAGAATTTTTTATGTTCAAAATCTCGCAGTCTTCAACTGAACAAAGTTTGAGTCCAGTAGCACCATTAAGACCAACAAAGTTTAATTCTGGGTATAATTAAGTTTTGTTGGTTTTGAAGGTGCCACTGGACTCAAACTTTGTTCTGTTGGCAGGAGTGGCCAAACTTGCTTCACAGCCACACAGAATAAATGTCAGATGTTTGAGAGCTGTAAGACATGGACAAATATTACTCACACATATTCATTGAAAAATATGCAGATTTGCTTTTTATTAACATTAAATTAGACTGTGTGAAAGAGCCACATGCGGCTCCCAAGCTGCAGTTTGGCCACCCCTGCTTCAGACCAACATGGCTACCCAGCTGAGTTCTGAACTGTAAATCTGTTCTCTGCAGCCAAGAAGTGAAGCTGGCTGCCTGTGAAAGGCAAGCCTAACCCTTTTTGTACAGTTCATCCACCCCCTTTTGTATACTAATCTGGCAGTGCTGGAAGAATGAGGCTACTGAGGGGCCGTTGGAGGCAGTGCATGCCTTTCTGCCATCTCCACACGTATGCCATCCACTTCCCCAATGTTCCTTACCATGTACTTTTTCACTTTATTTAGAAAATGTCTGTGCTACCTGTCCAGGGAACCTGCCCAGGGCGGGTTTACAAAATAAAAATGTAAAAACACCATAACTTATTCATTAAATCACAGCCAGAGCATAGGAACCTAAAAGACTGATCAGCTTAAAATGAATCTTACAAAGTTCTCAGTCTACAAGCAGTTATCTGCTGGTGCACAGGACAGATTGAGCTCCAGAGAGGACAGCAAGTGCTTTCTTAATACGCTGGAAATCTATTGCCTAATCTTACTCTTTATGGCTGCTAAAAACTGCAAAAAAAATGAACAGTTGGCAAATCAGGAGAGAGATGGGCATAGAGCTATGCATTCAGGATCCAGGGCCCCAGCTCTTAATATAGTTTCTGGTTTATATCACTTTCTTGTACTTTTTTTCCTTTGAAGAGTGGAAATATCTATATACTAATAGCCAAGTAGCCCACCCGGTGCGGATATCTAAATCCATGTGGGGGGGCACTTGGGGGGCAGGGAGATTTTCCTACACACGGGGGGGGCACTCCCCCCGTGTGCAGAAAAATATTAAAACTTTAAAGAAATTTGGGGGGGGATATTTAAATCCCCCCAAAAGTAAAAGAGGGAATGCTCTCGGAACTGCGGTGGCCCGGCAAGAGCCACTGAGGCCCACCCAAGCCCGTGGGGGGGAAGAGGAAGAGCGGCGGGCCCGGTGAGAGCCGCCGAGGCCCGCCGGAGCCCGTGGCGGGGAAGGGGAAGAGCGGAAGGCCTGGCGAGAACCACTGAAGCCCGGGGGGAGGGAAAGAGCAGCGGGCACCAGCGGCTGGCCCTGGAGCCGGGGGGGATCGCCAGCCCAAGCAGCTGGCCTTGGAGCCAGGGAGGGGAATCGCCGAGGGAGAGTGGGAATCATGGGGGGGGGGGGGGGGTTGAGAAGACTTACCTGAAGCTGCAGCCTTCAGGAATCTCCCTCCCCCCCCGCAAGTATCGCGGGTCTCCGTCTCTTGTGTTTCTCCTAAATTGCCCGCAAGAGGGTGATTTTGTTTATTAATAATAGTAAGGGCATCTGGTAATCAAGTGCTCAGAGGCCTGGTTGCAGGTTTTTCTCTGCGCCCCCAGAAGAGTGTTCCTGAATGCTAGTTAGTTACAGCAGCAACAAAAATTAGACCCATTTTATTCACTGGCAGTGACTGTTGGCTTGTGATGTCCTTAATGCCATTAAGGTGAGTAAGATGCTTGTTTTGTTTCCATTTGGTATTGAATTCACTAATGGTTATTGGCCCCTAGGCCCACTTGTCTTGCTTGCCAGTGCATCTGCTCTGCTTAGGGCTGTGTACGTGCAATTACATGCTGTTGCAAATGAATCTGACAGCTTTGAGAGGTCAGGAGATGTACTAATATCTAATTAATTCTCACATTTGTTATCCAGAGCTTTCTCTTCCACCAAATAAAATCTACTCTGTGTCAGATCTCCTGGTTGTGCCAGCTGTTGATCAATGTCCACATTTCTAAAATAAGCTGCTATCAACGTTAAAGTGGCCTGTGGTTGTTTAAAAATATTTCGTAGTCATACATAGCAGTACAATCAGCTGAAATGTTTTAATTGTAACCTTGTTAGCATTGATTACTAAACTCTGATTGGATGAGAAGCATTTTTAGAACATAGTTTATGAAAAACAGATTTATCCTGGACTTAACCCAAGTTTGTACCTTCTACAATATAGTAGAAAGGCCAAAACAAAAATGTAGAGAGAGACTGAAAGGGATTGCTAAACACTGGATAGTTGAAATCGGGGGGAAAGAAGCAAAGTGGGGAAGACAGATAGTGGAAAGAAATAGATAGAGCAAGGAATACTTAATTTGATTGGTGTTGCTTCATACTGGTCCTTTGGTATTGTAAATTCCATAAGCTGTATACCTATATATTGGCCTTTCAAAATTTGCTTTTGTTCTGCTCTTTTATAGGGAAGCAAGGGCAGAGATTAGTTTCAGTACCTAGTGAATACTTGATTGCAAAAGGTTTGGCCTCTACTGTGCTTCATAATTTATGAGACTCTGCCTCATACAGAGTGATAATTGTTAAATTCATGGGCATGCTCAAGTGCTTAATTTGGAGCTTACTTGCCAAAATCATTGTTGCAAAGTTATTTATTCACATTCATCTAAACTGATATTTTCCCCTCTACACTCCTTCTTTACATTTCCTTGACTGTTATTACCTTTGAACATTAGATGTGTAACTGCCCTGCTTTTTGAACCAGATTGTTCTATTTTAGCTTCACCGTGGTTACTGAATATGTTTTGACAATGCCTAATTATGGTACTGAAATAGTCTGAAGGATAAATCTTATATAAGTGGACTGAATATTTGTACTGACAGGAAGAATAGATTCTAATAGACATCTCTCATTTTAAGTATCTGCAGTTTGTTCAGGTACGTGTTTGGAGTTGCAGCTTTTTTTCCAGCTGCATGACTGTAACATCCTGTTCTGACTGGTGTTTTTCCCATTTTATTTCTGTCTTGTGCTCCAGTTCCTGGAATGCAAAAGTGTATTTGAGGCACAAATATGCCATCTGAAGTGCTGCCCAATAGTTTCATTGACAATGTAGGCAGTAAGCATAATTTTACTTTTTAAAATTTTTACTCCTAAGAAGATGTCACCAAATTACCAATGAGTGGTAAAAATGGGAAGGACCACTGAAATCCAAGAAAACTTCTGTCTTCCTTAATTATTTATCAAAAGTCAGATGATTGTGCTTATCCAGGAAATCCTGTAGGTCTAAGGACCCTGGGGGGAAGGGGCCACTGGAAAGCGCCGAGTTATTCTCTGGCCCAGGAAATCTACTGGTGCGGCCTCCTGGCCTGGGTCAGATTTAACTGCTGTGCTGCGTGTTGGAATGTAATGTTGGCCATCAACTTGCTTGTGGTTTTCTGCTGTTTTCTGTTATTTTAAGCTGTTTTTATGTTATAGTGTGTGGTTGCTGTTTTGAAGTGGTGTGCGCTGCCTTGAGCCAGCTAATTGCTGGCTAGGCGGGATATAAATCCAAATAAATAAATAAATAATAATACAGATCTGTAGGTACATTGCCCAGATGGAATTCTATTGCTTGGGTTGAGAGGTGGACTTGAAAATGCACTGCAAGTTTCATAGATGATTGCTCTGCATGTTGAAAAGTGCTATGGGAATTACAGATTTTTTTTAACTTAACCCATTTTTGTATGTACTATGTTCCCTGATTTTTTAAAAAAGTTAATATATACATTTTGTAACAGCATAAATTGCTTGAAGAGAGTGACATTTTAAGAGTTTACAGATAGTAGCTAGATCCAGTTCACTATCTCCTGGCAGTAGTCATCATGATCCTTTCAGCCCTCAAAAGGAACATAGCTATGCAAGTGTTTTATGTTCAATAATGGCGACCTCTTGTGGTGTATGGTTTTATTACAATACGTTTAGATTTCTTAGCAAAACACCTTATGGGGGGATTAATATTCCCATATGGGATTATATTCCCCATAAAAAGCCAGGTTCACAGCTTGGTAGTGCTGCTTTGACACAGCAGTCACTTAGAAAACCAGGTGGATGCAGTGGCTCAGAGTGCTTTTGCCCAGCCTTGGCTAGTGTGTCAGCTGTGCTTGTTCCTGGTTCAGTTAGATCTAGCCACAGTGATCCATGCCTTAGTTACATCTAAACTGGACTGTTGCAATGCACTCTGCTTGGGGCTACCCTTGAAGGGTGTTCGGAAGCTATAGCTAGTGCAGAATGCTGCTGCTAGACTGCTGGTTGGGACAAGCTACTGGGAGCGTGTGACCCTGATATTACACTGACTACTGATCCATTCCCGAATGCAATTACACTGACTACTGATCCATTCCCGAGTGCAATTACACTGACTACTGATCCATTCCCGAGTGCAATTCAAGGTGGAGTTTTTGTGCTTTAAAGCCCTACGTAGCTTGGGACAGGCATATCTGAAGGACTGTCTTCTCCCATACTTTCTTGCCTGGGAATTAAGATTGCAGGGAGAGGCCCTCCTGACTGTCCCACCAACCAAAGAAGCTCTTCTGGTGGGTACACAAGAGAGGGCCTTTTTGGTGGCAGCCCCACAATTATGAAACAACCTCCTCAAGGAGGTGTGCTTGGCCTCCTCCTTATTGATCTTCAGGTGACAGTTGATGATGGTTTTATTTAGGACTGCATTTGACTGCTTTAGTTTTATTTATTGGCAGTCCTAATTGGAGTTTTTCAATTGTAATTTTTATTGGTCTTTCTAATTGTTTGATTTATATTGTTTTTATTGTGAGTTTTGTAATTGTTCTATTTGTATTGTAAGCCGCCTTGTGTTCTGTAAGGGAGAAAGGTGGCTAATAAATGTTTTAAATAAATAATAAATACTGTTCTGCTTAAAGCTAAAATCTGAAATACTGAACAATGTGTTGGCAGTCTGACAATCTCACTTATGACATAAGGGGCTGTAATTTGGGGGGAGGGTGGATGTGGTAAGGATAAAATTACTCCTTTTTTCCCAGTTAGGAGTTCTTATATAGTTTGTGCCCTTTCCCTTAAATGGATGTGTGCACAGCCCTCCCACAGGACTGGCTGACACTACTGGTGGGCTGTATTACATACTGTCATCTCCAAGGAGATCACAAGACAATTTGGGTGGATGTGGACTTGACAGAAACTCAGCTCTTTATTAGAACCTTTCCATCCTTATACTGGCCTGGAGCTAGCCTATGTGTACTAGTGGTTTTGCCTGAGTGGAGAGTGTGTACATTAGTTATGGACAGGACTCATTTCGTAGCAGAAGCCCCATAATTGTGGGGCTGCCACCAAAAAGGCCCTCTCTTGTGTACCCACCAGAAGAGCTTCTTTGGTTGGTGGGACAGTCAGGAGGGCCTCTCCCTGCAATCTTAATTCCCAGGCAAGAAAGTATGGGAGAAGCTACCAGGGCTACTGTAAGCTCTTGGAGGATTGGCTACATTAGGGGTGTGTGGCCTAATATGCAAAGGAGCTTCTGCTACGAAATGAGCCCTGGTTATGGAGATGGTTTGGAGACAGAATGAGGGGATTGATTGGTCTTCCACTGTTTTTGATTAAGGTGTGCTCCAGTTCTAGGATATGCATCCTATTTGCCAGAATCCTTCTCGTGGCTACGTGGAAGACTGTGCACATATCCTTGAAAGAACACTTTTATGTATATGAATTGGATTGCTTACCTATATTTTGATCTGTGTAAGTGTCCTCCCCTTTGTTTTTAGTGACCAGGATCATCCTAAGAGATCAGGAAGGCCTTCATCGTGTCCAGAAAATACTAATTGGATTAAAGTTGAGACTAAGACAGGTATATCATATAGTACTGGTTGAACATAGATTTTTAAAGTCTTTGTCAGTTTCCTTTCTCGTATATTACTGCACTGAATCAGCAGTTACAGAAAACATTTGTCTCCTGGGGAGTGTGAAGAATACTGCTTGTAGCTGGGACCAGCGCCTTTCTTGGCTTGTAAAATCCTGCAGTGGGGCACTGGTTAAAGATGGGCATGAACTGGGAAAAGGCAGTTCCACGAACGATGAACTAAACGGAAGCAGGAGAATATTTTGAGCAAACAGTAACATGTAATTTGTTAAGTATCAAACTGGAATCACTTTCAAATAAGAAATACTTTTTCAGGTGTGACTTATTTGGAGCATACTTTTCCCCCCAATAGTTAGTTAAAAAAGGAACTTTTTTTGCAGTGAAAGAGGGTAAAATTGTTTTACCTGTAATTTTTTTTATTTGCTGCTTAAACCTGATTTATTTCCAGTTTTAATCTGTTTTTGCTGCTGTTCTTATCTTGATCTGTTTATTGTTATTTATAACACCTTGCAGATGTTTATATGGAGAGGCAGAGCCTATTTTAAACAAAGAAATGCAAAATGATGTTAGCAGTGCGAGAATGTTATGGTGACACGTCGGGCAACATTCACTTCTGTCTAGAATTAGGGAGCAAATCTCCCGAATGCTTTCCCCACACAATAGTGGGCAATGTTGATTAGAAAATAATTTCAGTATTTATAAAAAAGTTGGCTATTTATATTTACCTAACAGATTGTTGGACGAGCCTTTTTAGTCCTAAATACAAAATATTAAAATAGAATGATATTGTGGTCTAAAATGTGACTGCTGTACCAACTCTAAATTGCTACTTTGCTTTCCCCCCCAGTCTCTTTTTGCTTTAGAAAGAGTGGGGAAGTGGGTGAATGGATTTGGTGCTGTCGGAACCGAGAGTCCTGATCATCTGCCTGTTACTTAATGTGTAGTTCTGAGCCATCTAGGCATGCCTTTTGCACAGCGCCCGCACCTCCCCTTCCATTCAGAACACTTTTGTGCTGGCAGAATCCTTTCCAGAAAGGAGATTTGTGTGGCCCAAAAATGTTAATCCTCTGGATTGTTTCCCTAATAAGTTAAAATTTAATGTACTTGTAGCCAAATAAGCGATCAGGTTAAGACAGTGTTCAACTTGCTAAACCTCAGTGTTGCTAAGGCTCTTGCACTTCCATGCTAAAAACAGCAGCCAATGAATGTAGACTAGTGTCATTTCTGTGGCCAAAATGCAAAGCTGCGGTTATCATAGATAAACCACTGAGACAGAGAAATATCTTGTCAGTATCTGGTGTATAGTGTTTCCTGTTGCTTTTCTATTAAGATAGATGGAGATTAATTTTGCCTTTTGAGTCTGTGTGCTGTATCTTTCTTCCTGTTATCAAATTACGAACTCTTACATTTGCAGTATTTCCACAGCTTTACATACATTTGTTCTGTGAGCATTCAAAAAATTGTGTGTGCATTTTTTTTCAAAAAAAAATTGTTGTGAATTTCAGAAAATAATTTGGGAGCAAATGAAACTGAAGAGGAAGAAAACTACTGGAATATGATAATTTTGCCAATTTTACATGAATTAGAGACTGGTATGTAATCTTTTTTATATTGTATTCGTTATAGCTGTCATAAAATTATTTGTTTGTCACTTAGAGAAATTCATGGGTTGTAAGTGGTTCTGATTTTGCTCCCGAATTGCCTCCTAGTCCTGCAGGTTGCCTTTGGGTCTGCATTGACCTGTATTTCTATACATTTTTATCCTACCAAGGATATCACATTTTTACCCTCTAGGATGCCATACGTGCCCCCCTCCCCAGTTGTGTACAGAGAACAGAATGTGAGTTAGGTTAGGCTGACTGGCCCAAAGTGTGAGGCTTCTGTACTATCAGCAAATGATCAGGCCTTTGTTAGTTAAAACATAGTCCTTTATTTCAGATACTGGAACAGGTCTCGATGTTTGTTAGAGATACCAACTACAGAGGGTTTGGGGTTAATATACCTACAAGCATAAACGCATAATCAATTTCTACCAATCAGCATACACATAAAATGCGGGAAAGACATGGTGACCGTTTGTTCCCACTGAGAGTGAGAAAAGTCATAAACATTCCCCTCTTGGCCTGTGTGACCCAGATGTATTAAGTCCTAGTCAAAACATTGAAGCAATGACAATAAAATAGCCTTCAAGGTTGTAACCAGCCAGATAGCACCCTGAGAGACTGGAGTGGGAGGGGGAGGGAACAGGAACAAGATAAACCTTTGTTTATGTGACGCATTGGTATGCAGGAACCCACCCTCCCGCCAAAAGAAGTAACATTAAGCAGGCCAGCTATCTACATCAAGGGAGGCAATAAACCATATGGGCATATGGGCACTTGGCGCTACAAAGAAAACGAAAGTAACATGCAGAGCAGTCAGCAACATATATATCATTGTCAGATTCTATTAGAAAGAAACATTTAGAAACAATAAGAAAAGAACCAGTGTATAGAGACTGTGGAATCTGACACAAAGTTACTCGTTGAGCTGCATGATTGAGTTAGGATTTGAATCCTTGTTTCCCAATGCCGAGTTCAGCACTCTCAGTGACGATAGCACACTGGCTATGGTTTCATGGTTTTAAGAGCCTTGTTGTGTCAGCTAGTGCTGCCATCCCCCGGGCGGGAGGTGGTTCCTGACCCCTGAGGGCCTCATGCCTGTGGAATGTCTTACCCCCCAAGCTCTCTGTCTCCCCCTCCCCATTCTCATGGCACGCTTATCGCCAGTTTGGTGTAGTGGTTAAGTGCACGGACTCTAATCTGGGAGAACCGGGTTTGATTCCCCACTCCTCCACTTGCACCTGCTGGATGACCTTGGTCAAGCCATAGCTCTGTACCAGCTGTTCTCTCAAGGACAGTTGTCTCAGAGCTCTCTCATCCCCACCTACCTCACATGGTATCTGTTGTGGGGAGGGGAAGGGAAAGGAGTTTGTAAGCCACTCTGAGACTACGAGTGAAGGGTGGGGTATAAATCCAATCTCTTCTTTTCTTCTTCTTCTTCTTCTCTCCCGCTTTTCTGACCTTGGGTGTCTGTATATCAGCTACTGTTTTTTTTTCCAGGTCTAGATTTGTCTCTTTCCTGTTTTTTACTCTGAGAACAAGGAGCCAGTATTTTTAGCGCCTTTTTATCTCACCTTTGATTGGGTGTACTAACATAAGTGATTCCTTTTGAATTCTGTATAATTGCTGTGGCCTATAGTTGTCTGTTACTACTAACACAGAAAAGTGCAGATGACCAGTGAGACCTTTCTACAATAAAGTTTTCCTGTTTAAGGACTCTTGTCGTTGATTGTCTCTGTGGGCTCTCACAGAGTGTTAGTAATCCTACAAGGAGAGTCTTGCACTGCACCCAACCATGGATGATGGCAGTGAGCCTCCTGAAACCACCGCTTTGGAAATTCCGGACTCCACTGCAGAGGAACCAGTGACTATTCCTCCAACTAAGTGGATTACATACCGGACACGGAAAAGCCACTACTCATGGACCCATTTCAGGACAACCCCATCAGAGACTTGGTCTACCCCGGTTGGAGGTCAGGCATGAGTATGGGGCCCGAAGCATCCACTTTGACCCAGGTAGCTGTGAAGCCCCGGGAGTCCACCCATTATGGAGAAATGTGGGCACATATGGATCGTAGATTCAAGGCGATGCAGCAGATGCTACAGAGAGAGGTGACCGAGATGTTTTTGGACCTCCCTAAAGTTATCACAATGGTGATTCATGGAGATGATGGAGATGGAGCTGCAGCTGGAGCCACTGCAGGTGCCAGAGGTGCAGCACCCCCCCCCTTCTACAGCCACAACAACTTCCAGCCCCAGGAGTGCCTGCAGTGCCCAGGGTGCCAGCTGGAGCTATCGTGCCAGCCGCCTCGGGTCAAGTGATGAATCATCGCCCGGTTCCCCAAGAATTTTTGGATGCTACCTTTGATGGGAACCTGGCAAAGCTACAGTTTTTCATGATTGAGACTGGCAGGCTCCTACAGAATTGGGGACACCTGTTTCCATCAGATGAGGAACACGTTGTCTACATCAATTAGAAAATGTGTGAGGAAGCAGCTGATTGGTATGTGAGCTTCCACAATGTGCTGGGCCCTGAACTCCGCAGCATCAAAGAGTTCATGTTGGTGCTGTGCTGGCAATACGAGGATCCCATGGGGGAGGAGGAGGCTCACAACCAAATCCGGGCCCTGACACGGGAAGAGCTTGGTATGTGAATATACTGCTGCTTTCAAACGTTTTGTTGCGAAAATACAGGGGTGGCCCAAAGCTGTATTTGTTGAGCAATACCGGCAGGGGCTAAATCAGGACTTTTATGAGACTATACGTCAATATCATTGACGGCATGGATGAGTGCTGCAGAAGAGGCAGAAGCCTGATTTACCCTCATCCACATGCGCACCCCCCCTTCGAGTCAACGATCCCAGGGAGCGGCTGGGACACTGTTTAAACCCAAGATGAAGCTGCCTCTTAAGGATATCAGGGACCTATGTATGAAGCAGGGTCTCTGCATGTGCTGTGGGGAGGCCGCGCACTATGCTTCATCATGCCCAGCAGTGACCTCAAAAGGGGCCCCAACCCCTCAAGCCACAGCAGCTCGGGCCATCAAGGGGCCTCACCCCCTTAAACCACTAGCTCTGCAACTGGAAGCACTCCCTGAATCTGAGAAGGTAGCCGTTGTGGAGCCAACCCAGCCGGCGAGAAATGACCAGGACCTGCTCTATGCGGCGCAATGCAGCAGGTTCTGCAACAACCAGTGCCACCAGCAGTAAGCTCCCCCACCCCTCTCCTTTATGTGATTCTCACGATAGTGAATCCGAGCTTGGAACACAAGTTTGTGTGCGAGCCCTTATTGACTTGGGGTGTGCCAGAGACTTGATTAGCCCAATAGTAGTGGATGGGCTGGCAGTGGGAGTGAATACCCTCAAGGAACCTTTAAGGATTAACCAGATGGATGGCTCAGAGATGAGAGAACCCTGTGCTTATGAGATTAAACCATTGATCATTGGCACAGGTAAACATTGGGAAAAGTGGCCTTTGTCATCATGCCCCATGTGCAGTTCCCTATCGTCTTAGGGAGTCCATGGTTAGGAGCCCACAACCCCTACATTAAATGGAGCGAGGGGAGGATTAAGTGGGTCTCTCCTCAATGTGAAGACCATAGGTGGCAGCCTCACTGGGGCCCTACCCCCATACCCCCCCCCCCCCCCGGTAAGGGCATGCCTTGCACATAAAGAATTCCTTTCCATACTAGTAGAGTATCGGGATTTGGCTGATGTGTTCAGGGAGACCGAAGCAGATGAACTCCCTCCCCATCAAAATACTGATTGTGCTATTAAACTGTTACCCGGGCGTAAACTCCCCAAGGGAAGGCTGTATTTGATGAGCCCAGCCGAGAGGTCTGAGTTGCACCAGTTCATTGACAAGAACTTGGCACGGGGATTCATTAGACCTGCTACATCCCCCTTTGTTGCCCCTGTGTTATTTTGCAAAAAGAAGGATGGTGGCTTGCGATTATGCACTGACTATAGGGGTTTAAATGCTGTGTCTACCTCAGATGCTTACCCCTTGCCACTGATAAAAGATCTCTTGGCAGAGGCTTCCCAAGGTAAGATCTTCTCGAAATTAGATCTCCATGATGCCTATTTCTGAGTGTGCATACGGGAGGGAGATGAATATAAGACCACGTTTACTACCCCCCCGGGAGAGTTCGAATACTTCGTTATGCTGTTTGGACTTCAAGGGGCTCCCGGAGTTTTTATGAATTTAATAAATGAAGTTTTGCACAAGCACCTGTTTAAGGGGGTCCTTTGCTATTTAGATGATATACTGTTATACTCACCTGATGAGGAATCACATGTGAAATTGGTCCTGGAAGTGCTTGCCACATTGCGAGCACATAAGCTTTTCGCCTAGCTGTCTAAGTGTGAATTCCATAAGACAGAAATTGATTTTTTGGGGTATCGTATCTCCTTGAGGGGATTAGAAATGGACCCCGCTCATACTTAAACTGGAGACAAAGAAAGAAATTTAGAGTTAGGGATCTATGCTGGAAGGGACAAAAATGGTCAGCATTCCAATTAGCAGAAAAATATGGATTTGATATACCATGGTTTCAATTCCATCAAATTACCAATATGCCAGCAAGTAATAACTGGGTAGAAAGTACCAATAGACAACTTACTACATTTGAATCCTTAATAGACAAAGAGATAGTGGACAACAGAAGAATAATTTCAAAAATTTATAAGCAATTAGCACAGAAAATCTGGGATAAAACAACTACATAACAGAAAGCTTGGCATACAGACCTGGGAGTAGAGTTGGATCATGATCAGTGGGAAAAAATTTGGACATCTAGTTTGTATTCTTCAAGATCATTAAATATCAGATGGCAGAAGTATAAATTGTTTGCCGGATGGTATATTACTCCACGCAAACTGTTCCATGCTAAAATTAAAAAAGATGATAAATGTTGGAAGGGCTGTGGTCAAGTGGGATCATTATTTCACTGTTGGTGGACTTGCCCATAGGTGACAGAATACTGTGGGAAAATAGTTTCAAAAATAAATGAAATCTTGGGTATACAGTTACCTAATACTCCACAATCTATTTTACTTAACCTATGGGAGGAGGGAGCTTTCTCATGATCATCCCGAGAATTAATACTATTGATGCTGATAGCAGCTAAGACTTTATTGGTGCAAGTTTGGAAGTCAGAGCAGACTCCAACCATTAAACAATGGTTCTCAAAAATTTGGGACAATATAGCTATGGATAAACTTGCACAACAGATTATTGCTGTTGATCATCCAGCTAAAAAAAATGGTTTTGTGGGAAAATGGTTTTTGTTTTTTGATTATGTAACAAAAACAAAAGATTATGTAACAAAAACAAAAGATAGCATACTTCCTACTAAATATTTAAATTTTGTATTGTATTGAAGGATTTGATACGTAACACAGTTGAATTGTTGTAGTTTATTGATGTTATTTTTTTGTATTATTGTTAAAAAAATAAAAATAAAGTTATAAAAAAAAGAAAAAATGGACCTTACTAAAATCTTGGTCGTGGTCAACTGGGAGACTCCTAAAACATGCTGACAGCTCCAGAGTTTTTTTTAGGATTTGCTAATTTTTATTACGCATTCATCAGTAACTTTGCGCAATATAGCCTCCCCCTCATCAACTTGCTCAAAACCAAGGGTAAGGGACTGGATTCTACAAAGCTGAACTCCCGCCTGGCTTGGACCCCAGAATGCCAACACGCTTTTGAGACCCTCAAACCCCTTTTCACTTCAGAACTGGTTTTAGCCCATCCTGATGAGAATAAAAAAATTATCGTGCAAGTCGATGCCTCGAACACAGCCATGGGGGGGGGGGGGGGTCGATCCTCCAAGAGAAACCAGATGGGAAGCTACACCCTCTGGCTTATGTCTCCCGTAAGTTTGGAGAGACAGAAAGAAACTGGGCAGTGTGGGATAAGGAAGCTGCGGCCATCCATTTAGCCCTCTCCATCTGGCGTCATTGGCTGGAGGGTGCACGGACCCCCTTCAAGGTCTGGACTGATTACAAAAAGCTCAAAGCTCTCCATACTTGGAGAACTTTGAATGCTAAGCAATTGAGGTAGGCAGATTTCTTTTCTAAATTCAATTCTACCCTTTGCTATTTTATGGGGAAGGCTAATTTTCTAGCGGATGCTTTGTCTCACCTTCCCCAACACAAAAGTGAAAGGGATGAGGTCATAGACTCTATATTCACCCCAGCCCAATTGGGTGGTGCAGTTCTCACTCGGAGTCAAGCCAAAAAACCTCTGCTGCCTGAGCCCACAGAATAGAATGCTAAATGTGCCCAAGCCTACTCGGATGCTGAGGTTGAGGACTACTCTTCTGACTACAATTTCCCAAGGGCTTGATGGCTGTTGGTTCAAAGGAGATAAACTTATTGTGCCCCTCCTGTTGTGTAAAGACATCATGCACAATGCCCATGAATCTAAACTATTGGGGCATTTTGGTATCTTTGCATTTACTTCAGTGCCAATTTTGGTGGCCCCACATGGGTGGGGACGTGTCTACATATGTTTCTTCTTGTCAGACTTGTCTTATGTGCAGATGGAGGGGGGGCAAGACCCCTGGTCTGTTGCAACCTTTGGAGACTCCAAGGGAAACCATTTCTATGGACTTTATTACGGACTTACCCCCCAGTCAAGGGAAAACGGTGATTTGGGTAGTTGTGGACTTATTTTCTAAACAAGCACATTTTGTCCCATTCAAACAACTCCCCACAGCTAAAGCATTGGCCAAGGCTTTTCTATGTCACGTGATCAGGCTACATTCCATCCCACGCAAGGTAGTCTCCAATTGCAGCTCGCAGTTCGTTGCCAACTTCTGGTGGGAGCTTTTACAAATTATGGTGGTTGAACCCGCCCTTAGCAGCGCTTATCACCCCAAGACTGATGGTCAGACTGAAAGGGTTAACCAAATCTTGCAACAATTCCAGCGCTGCTACACTAACTACCAACAGGATGACTGGGCTGACTTGCTCCCTTTTGCAGAATACAGTTACAGTAATGCAGTTCACTCTTCTATGGGGGTCTCTCCGTTCATGGCTGCGGGAGGCTTTGAGGGAGTGCCGCTCCCATCCTTGGGGCCCGCACAAACTGAATCGAGTGCATTTGCTGATTGGTGGAATTCCCTACGAGACTCCTGGCTGTTTATTGCTAAGACTTTGGAAAAAGCCAAACTGGATTACAAAAAACGTGGATAAGGAGATGGCTCCGGGATGGGGTCTTTCACCAGGTGAATCTGTTTATGTATCTACTAAAAACATCCAAGGACTGCAACCCAGCCGCAAATTGGGTTGGAAATATGTGGGTCCGTTTAAGGTCCTCAAGAAAATTAATGATGCGACTTTTGAACTCGAGTTGCCCAAGTCGCTTAAAACTGTTTATCCCATTTTCCATTTCAGCCTTTTGAAACGGGTTCCTTGCCTGACCCTGTGGAGGCCTCGCTGTTTGATTCCTCCTCCTCCTCTGATGAATGGTGAACCTCATTTCAAGGTTGAACAAATCCTGGACTCTAAGTTTAAACGTGGATAGTTGTTCTGTCTTGTCCGTTGGCGGGACTTTGGGCTGGGAGAAAATGAATGGGTGGATTCTGTGCATATTAACGCTTCTGCATCGCTTTGTGCTTCCACAAATTGTACCTGTTGAAGCCTGGAGGTGTGGGGGAAGGGTTTTTGAGAGGGCAGAATGTCAGCTAGTGCTTCCATCCCCCGGGCGGGAGGTGGTTCCTGACCCTTGAGGGCCTCATGTCTGTGAAATGTCTTACCTGCCAAGCTCTCTGTCTCCCCCTCCTCATTCTCATGGCACACATCACCTCTCCTGCTTTTCTGACCTTGGGTGTCTGTATACCAGCTACTGTTTTTTTTCCAGGTCTGGATTTGTCTCTTTCCTGCTTTTGCTCTGAGAACAAGGAGCCAGTATTTTTAGCGCCTTTTTAATCTCACCTTTGATTGGGTGTACTAACATAAGTGAACCCTTTTGAATTCTGTATAATTGCTGTGGCCTATAGTTGCTTGTTATTACTAACACAGAAAAGTGCAGATGACCAGTGAGACCTTTCTACAATAAAGTGTTCCTGTTTAAGGGCCCTTGTCATTGATTGACTCTGTGGGCTCTCACAGGTTGCTGCTTCTCAACCCAGGAATCAACAACCTGGCCTTTGAGTTGCTGAAATCAAAAAAACAGCCCTGTAAGGAAACATCCTATTAGGGCTGGGGTTGGCAGGTCCTGCTTCTAAATATTACTGGTAGGAGTAAGTTTCTTCACAGAGCTGCAAAGCTCAGGATCAGTGCTTGGAGGTATTCCAGAGTCCCATTCTTGGGCTTTATGCAAGAATTCCTATAGTATTGTTGTTGTTGAGATGGAAAGAGATGGAAAATGTTTGGTCATCATTTCTCTTATCCCTCCCCTACACACGGGAGCTATGGAGAGTTTTTCTTTTCCTCTCCTCATCAGTCAGTATGTTGAGTGGAAGCAAGTTGCAAGCCTCTTGCTTTCACTCAGCCTTACTGTCTAAGAGCAGAATGAAGACTTGTTGCTCTGCCATCACGCTGTCAGGATTCCATAGCAGCTCAAGGCACTATGCCTGCTCAGTCCTTATGGGGGCTGGTTTGGGAGAGCCTTCCTTCTTTCCATCTGTCCATCATATTTTTTGCATACTGGTGGGGCCTGCCTCATCATTGCTGGAAGCTCTGTTATGTGGGTTAGGTGATCAGCACATGGCCACCAATGTCAAAGTGAACAAACTGGGAACCCATGAGAAATCATGGGGTGGGGAGATACTTGCTCCTTGTACCCTCCATCTTTCCTCTCCAATATTGGGGAGGTCTTAGGGGTTTAATTTTACCTCCCCCCCCCCCATTTTAATTGACTTTCAACTACTATCAGCAGTTTGTGTGTCCTGGAGCATGTTCAGTCCTCATCACGGCATTTTGGGGGAAGTTCTTCCCCTCGGATTATTTGAACCACTTTCTTCTGTATAGCTGGGAAGCTTCTTGTGTATGTGGAAAATACTATCTTATCTGTGTGTTGCCTGGCTGAAACGTCCGTGATTGCCACAAGCCTTCTGTGTTGTTACTAAGTATAACAACATTGTTATTTCCATTAATGTATTTGTATTAGCAATATGCAAGGGCCTGACACAGCAACTCAAAGAATGTGCCCTAAAGGTCCCACAGATCTTAAACTCCACTATGAATATTTTATACCTTGTACCTGCAGTTATCATATTAAACTCTGGTCAAGCAGCCACTCCTCTTCGCCTTTTTAGTTAAAAAAAAGAGAGATTTACGTCTTAACTATACATGCCTACTACACTGGCCCATTGTTTATAACACTAGTCAGTGGGTAGACCCAATAACTGAGCCAGATAAGTGCTTCTGAAGAGTAATCACATGCAGTCTGAGACACTTTGAGGGTGAGGTGGAGGTAGTAGACTGTTCCTGCTCTCCTAAGTGGTACCCATGCAATTTGGCTTGAAATCTTGAAGCCATCAGAAACTGCTGCAAAGCTGCACTTGCAAAATCAATAGTAAAGGGGGGGGATAGGTTTTTCTTGAGGTGCAGCATTTGCTTCCTTGAGAGCACCTAAAGAGGTCCTTGGATTGAGCTCATAGTGCTTAAATTAGAAATTGTGTCTGTTACTGAACATTTCACAACTTGCTGTATTTTTCTTCTGGTTAATTTTTGTTTTAGTTTTGCTCATCTGTTTAACAAGTATAACTTGATCATTAATTTTGCTTTCTTTTTCACATCCAACAGAGGACAATGTAGAAAGCCTTTGCCACACCTGTGACAGTCTCTATCAAGCTTTGGAGGACAGAAATATGCTTGGCAAGCGATTTAAAAGGAGAACTTTGTTTCTGAAGACTTTGTATAAATTATGTGACATTGCTTCAGATCCTCTTGGCTTGAAACTAGCAAAAATCATTCTGGGCGTGAGTTGAACTATCTAGTCGTTATGAGCTGTGTGATGGTTAATATATCCTGTGAGCATGGTGCTTGTGTGAAGTTGCACTTTGTATCTTTGTGAAATGCCCTGAGTTTAATTAAATTGCTGGAATAATTATTCAGAATAAGCAGCAGAATTCCTCAGTGTATGAGCTGATCAAAAGTTAGCTGTAATTTTTAAGTTTTCATATTCTGACTGTAATGGTAGATTTACTTTGAAATCTAGGAGCTTAAAGTATGGAAAGTAAGTCTTAAATGTATAAATAACCCTACCTTAAACATACATTAACTGAGATTAGTCAGTACTTAAAAAAATAAGTAACCAAAAAAATAACAACCATGATAAGCATGGTTGTACCCAGGAGAGGTAACTGTAATGCTCTGAGACAGTTTCTTGCTTCATGTCACTGAGCCCACCCGGCTGAGCCTGAATGGGTTTCCTTGAGTCAATGCAACTTGCTTTCAAGTAAGAGCTTGCAGGAGCTGGATGCTTCAATGTGACAGCAGCACAAATAACATATCCTCACTGGTACCTGAACAGCTGACAATAAGCCCAAGAAAGGAATAGCAAAACAAGTGCCCAGATAAAATCAGAACAAAGTAAAGCATTGGGCATGGTCACAGGGAGGAGATGAGAATGATGTATGCCAACCTAAACCAATGATAATTAGTTAAAGCATATCATGATATTAGATATCATGATATGATAAGCATATCATGATATTAGATAAAGCATATCATGCCTTCTACTCCAGGAAATAAGAACAGTTTTTACGACAAAACTTATACAAAGTACACTCTTAATTTAGTATACTTTTGATCATTCTAAAAAGCATCTCATCTTTTTGAGCATTTCTCCATTGAAAGCCTCTTTGTACTCATCTAAAGTGTTTAGTAATTACTGATTCTGTACCACTGTTAAATTCCTTTTTTTTAAATAAATTTTTTTATTTCTTTTTCCCCCTATACTACTACTACATGCTAAAAACCTACGCTAATCTATATTATACAGAGAATACAGTTTGTAATGTTTCAAAGTAAGAATATTATTATATTGAAAAGCAATGTTAAATCTTGGTATCATCTGTTAAATCTATTTTGTTGTCTAGATTAAAAATAAAGGCTAGATGACTGGATTGCATACAGACATAGAAGTATCTAAAATCTAGGTTAACGTCATTATCTGACATAGTGCATCACGATATAACAATTCAACATTATTTTTTCTTCGGTCCTCTTCTTTTCTTCTTTCTTTCTTCCTGAGGCTTAGGAGCCGCAGCCCCTTTTTCAGAATGTTCTTCAAGTTCTCCGCTTTCTGAGCCATTAAATCCATACATACTCTCCTGCGATTCCAGTGAGTCGTCTGACTCAGTCTCTGGTTTTTTCTTCTTACATTTCCCCCCCAAAAAATTCGCCTTTTCAGTAGAGTCAATTTTGTATTTTTTGGCTTTGTAGCTGAAGATCAGTCCCTCCGGAATGTCCCAACGATAGGAAATAGACTCCGATTGTAACCATGCCGTCAAGCTCCTGTAGGCTTTTCTTCTTTTTCGAATTTCAAATGGAATATCTTTTAACACTTTGATCTCTTCTTCTTGAATCTTCAGAACTGTTCTATTTGTGGCTTTTAACACCAAATCTCTTGTTGATCTTCTAGAGAACCTTATCACAATTTCACCTGGCAGGTTTTTCTTTTTTACAAATTCTGGATAAGTCCTGTAGACTAAATCCATATCGCTTTGTATTTTCTCTGCTTCCCAACCTGTCACAGGCGCCAATGCGTCGCTTAGCAGCTATTTAATGTTCTCTCCTTTTTGTTCAGGAACATTCTGAAATCTCAAGTAGAAATTTGAGCGGTCCATTTGAAGTTTTAAGACGCTGTCTCCTTGTAGAGCATTATCTTTTTCTATTTTTTGCAATCTGGAGTCATTTTTAGCAACTACTTTTTTGACTTCCAAGAGTTCCTGCTGCAGCTTTTCCGATCTCTTTCCAGATTCAGTCATTTCTTTCTGTATAACATCCATTTTAGTATTGAGAGTAGCCAGCTGATCCACTAGAGGTCGCAGCATCGCTGACAACACTGTATTCAGCTCTGTGATATCGCCCTTTGAACTCGGAACTGAACTTCCAGCTTTAGGGGAGGGTTTTCTCCCCGCCATTTTTGCTTGCTTTCTCAGTTGTTTACAGTTAGATAAGGAGTCCCGAAGAAAACAATGGTTTTTTGTCACACTAATGCCTTTGCAAAGCTCTCTTCTTTGTCTGCGCGATCCTGCCCTCCAGCACTCAGATTACGCTCCGTAGTCGCAACAAAGCCGTGGGAAAGTCTTGTGCCGTAAGTTACATTGAGGGGGAGGGGGGGGATTTCGTCCCTCCAACCCATCCCTGCCGCTTCCACTGTTTGAGACTCTCAGTTTTGCCATTGCGTATCAGGAATTATGTTGCTTTTTTGCCTTGCATTCTCTACTGCTTCTCGGTTGCGCTTTTGTAGCCATGCGGCTTCTGCAGCGGGCGAACCTACAGGGGTAAAAAGGAGCCTCGATCCTGCAGTCGCCACCGCTAGGAGAGGCTGCCTTCAGGCACCCCATGCAGCAACAACTGCGAGATGCCATTGCTGCGGTTCGGGTCCCGGGGCAGCCGCCAGCCGGGGGAGCAGGCAGAGGAGTTCCGGCAGGTGGGGCACCCCCTCAACAGGTCCCACCGGCAGGGCCTTCAGCTGGAGGCCCTCAGCAGCCGGCCCCCGCTCCTCTCCCCGCGCCGGCCGATCGAATGATCCGCCAAGCCCCCAATGACCCATTGACAGCCACTTTCGACGGCGACCCCGAAAAGCTCCGGTTCTTCATCATAGAAATCGAGCGGTTCTTCGAGGCGTGGGGCCATCTCTACCCTACCGAGCGAGACCGAGTGGGCTACATCAGATCCAAGCTGCGAGACACCGCCAGTGATTGGTATGTAAGCCTGCATAACCCCCCTGGGCCCGAGTTACGCACTGTCAATAACTTTATGTGGGCCCTCAGACAGCACTATGAGGATCCCCTGGGGGAGGAGAAGGCGAGAAACCAACTGCAGAAGCTGACCCAGGGGTGGGCCTCGGTGAGGGAATACACCGACCGGTTCCGGCAGATAGCGGCCAAAGTGCAAGGCTGGTCCCAAGACCTATTCATCGAGAAGTATAGGGAGGGCCTGCACCCCAAAATCTATGAAACCATTCTGAGGGGCGGGAGGCCCGGATCTCTTGCGGCTTGGATGAGAGCAGCAGCCGACATGGAGGAACGGTTCACCCTGATCAAGCTGGGGACCTCCGCGGCTGCCCAACCCAAGGCCCCGCAGAAGATGAAGGGAAGCCGAACATCCAGGAGCTCCATGACAGCCGGTTCAAGCAAGGGCTTTGCATGCGGTGCGGGGAGAGCGGCCATTTCGCCTCCGCCTGCCCCTGTAACAGTGGCAAAGCACCCAAGACCTCAACCCCGGTGGGGGGGGCACCCCCAGCCGTGGCAAGACCGGGCATTACAGCTGGAAGGGGCAACGTGCGAACAAGGAGAGTTGGAGCTGGTTGAGGCACAGCTGTCGGGAAACTTCAGTGACCTGCAGTAGGCGGCACAGAGCTGCAGGTCCCCTCTCCCAACGCACCATCTACGGTGAGCATCCCCGGCCCCTTATTGTACATGGTAGTGACTGTAATAGCTCCCAGCACAGGGACCCACGTGCGGGTGCGTGCCCTAATTGACTCGGGGTGTGCTAGAGACTTAATAAGCCCTTTGGTAGTAGATGGTTTGGCCCCTAAAGTCACCCCCTTGGGGGAGCCACTCACATTCACTCAGATGGATGGTTCCGAGATGAAGGAAGTGTGTGTGGCAGAGACTGAGCTGTTAATTCTGGGGACTGGAGAGCACTGGGAACAGAGGGCTTTTGTCATCACCCCAAACACCCAATTCCCAATGGTGCTGGGGAGCCCGTGGTTAAGCTCCCACGACCCCTACATAAAGTGGAGCGAGGGCAAGATCTCGTGGGTAGACGAGAAATGCAAGCACCACAAGTGGGACCCGGGGTGGGGACCCGGGCCCCCAACCCCTCTCAGAGCAGCGGCGCTCACCCTAGTGCCTTCGCAGATCCCTCGAGAGTATAGAGATTTGGCCGAGGTGTTCAGCGAAGCAGAGGCAGACGAGCTACCCCCCATCGTTTGTCAGATTGTGCCATTGAGCTACTGCCCGGAGAAAAGCTACCGAAGGGGAAATTGTACTCCATGAGCCCCACGGAGCGAGAGGAGCTGAGAAAGTTCCTAGATAAGAACTTGGAACGCGGTTTCATCCGCCCGGCCAAATCCCCTTTTGCAGCCCCCGTGTTGTTCCGGAAAAAGACGGGGGGCTAAGACTGTGTATAGATTACCATGGGCTAAACGCCGTCTCCGCTTCAAATGCCTACCCCCTCTCCCTCATCAAAGACTTACTGGCGGAGGCCGCCAAAGGGAAAATTTTCACTAAACTGGATTTGCGAGATGCTTACTTTAGAGTGTGCATCAGGGAGGGGGATGAATGTAAGACTGCCTTTAATACGCCACTGGGCCAGTTCGAATACCTAGTGATGCCATTCGGCTTAAGTGGCGCGCCGGGAGTCTTTATGAGTTTGATAAATGAAGTGTTGCATAAGCATTTGTTTAAAGGGGTGTTATGTTATCTAGATGATATCTTGATTTATTCTACTGTTAAGAAGTCTCATGTGCAGCTGGTGAGGGAAGTGTTAGCCACACTACTGAAACCAACTATACGCAAAACTGTCTAAGTGTGAGTTTAACCAAACTGAGGTGGACTTTCTGGGGTATAGGATTTCCCAGAGGGGGTTGGAAATGGACCCCGCCAAAGTAGAGGCCGTGGTGCAGTGGGAGGCTCCCCGCACCCGTAAGCAATTGCAGAGCCTCCTGGGATTTTGCAACTTCTACCACACTTTCCTAAAGGATTTTGCCACTGTCACCCTACCACTAACTGAGCTGCTAAAGACCAAGGGGAGGGGCCCTGAAGCAGGGAAGCCAGGAGAAAAAATAGAATGGACCGAGGAATGCCAACTAGCATTCGATAAGTTAAAAAGACTATTCACTTCGGAGCCTATTCTAGCCCACCCTGATGAAACTAAAGAATTTGTAATCCATGTAGATGCGTCAGATGTAGCCATGGGGGGGGGCGATCCTTCAAAGGGGGCCCGATAACAAACTACACCCACTGGCATACATTTCAAAGAAATTCAATGAAACTGAAAGAAACTGGTCAGTGTGGGACAAAGAAGCGGCTGCCATCCGCTTAGCCTTAACCACTTGGAGACACTGGCTAGAAGGGGCCCAAACCCCTTTCGAGATATGGACTGACCATAAAAACTTAGAAGCACTACGAACGCAGAGGTCCCTTAACGCTAAGCAACTCAGGTGGGCGGATTTCTTCTCCAAATTTAACTTCGTACTAAAACACTTCCCTGGGAAGGCAAATTCCCTAGCAGATGCTCTGTCCCGATTACCCCAACATGAATCACAGAGAGAGGAAGTGTTCGATTCCATGTTTTCAAGGCAGCAATTAGGAGGGGCAGTCACAACGCGAAGCCAGAGCAAACCTGCGCCTGCTCAATCATGGAGTGGTAAATGTGCAGGGGGCTATTCAGAGGAAGAAACCAAGGAGCTGTCAGGGACTGAGGACTGTTCCTTGCACCCAGACAAGTGTTGGTATCACGGGGACAAATTGGTGGTGCCCCAGTCACTCCGCAGGGACATTTTGGTAGCTTGCCACTCCTCAAAACTGGCCGGCCATTTCGGATTCTTAAAGACTTAATTTTATGCAACGGCAATTCGGGTGGCCGCGCATGCGCAGAGATGTTTCGGACTTTGTAACCGCTTGTCAAGTGTGTTTAATGTGCAAACGGAGGGGGGGAAAACCCCTGGACTATTACATCCATTGCCTACCTCCTCCAGGCCGTGGGAAGCCGTGTCTATGGACTTTATTACTAACCTGCTACCCTCCAAAGGGAAAACGGTCATTTGGGTGGTAGTGAACATGTTCTCCAAGCAGGCTCATTTTGTTCCCTTTAAGCAGCTCCCAACAGCAAAGGGACTGGCCAAAATGTTCTTTAATCACATGATTAAATTACATGCCTTTCCTAAGCACGTAATATCCGACAGAGGGAGCCAGTTCGTTGCCAACTTCTGGCGGGAGCTTTTGAAGGTGATGGACACTGAACCTGCCATGAGCTCGGGTTATCATCCAGAAACCGATGGACAATCCGAGTGAATTAATCAAATCTTGGAACAATTTTTAAGATGCTATACGAATTACCATCAGGATGATTGGGTGGACTTACTACCCTTTGCAGAGTACAGTTATAATAATGCAGTCCACTCGTCTACTGGGGTGTCACCCTTCATGGCAGTAGGGTGTTTTGAGGGAAAGCCTTTACCCACAGTGACTGATTCGGCGGAAAACCCCCTCTCTGACTTCACTCAATGGTGGGCTAAACTACAGGACTCTTGGCCATTGATTGCTAAAACTCTGGATAAAGCTAAAGCTGATTACAAGAAATATGCTGACAGGGGCTGCGCTCAAGGATGGGACCTCCAGCCAGGGGACTCTATCTTTCAACAAAAAATATTCATGGACTCCAACCCAGCAGGAAATTGGGCTGGAAATATGTTGGTCCCTATAAAGTACTAAGAAAAATTTCTGATGTGTCATTTGAGCTTGAACTACCTAAATCACTGAGCTCTGTGCATCCTGTCTTTCATTTCAGCCTGTTGAAGAAGAATCCTGGGCCGAATGCATGGCACCCAACACCTCCGACTCCTCCTCCGCTGATGAAGGAGGGGGACACTCACTTTGAGATTTCTGAAATCCTTGACTCTAAAATGTGTAGGGGCCGCTTGCTGTATCTAGTTAGATTTTGGCCCTGAACTAAATGAATGGGTCCTTTCTGAGAATGTTCATGCTCCTAGATTAGTTAAAGCTTTCCATAAACGCTTTCCTGATAAGCCGGGGTAGAATGTATTTTGAAGGAGTTAGGGTGTCAGGGACCCCTGACAAAACCCTCATTGTTTGCTTTGATGAGATGAAATGCTGTATGTCTCCCTTTCTGTCTGCTTCCCTGGTCCTCCCCTGTCACCTTGAAATGTATTGCTTTTAGATGTCCTGGACAATGTAACCATTTAAGTCGGGAGAGTGGCGACCCCATATCACTGCACGTCACTGACAAACAAATGGCATTTCCTCCCTTGCATTCCCTCCTCCCTTTTCCTGGGACAGTGAATGTCTTATCTTGTTGTGAGAACCTTGAAGGTCTGTTATTGCCACCCAAAGCCATTTGTTATGCATGGGTTTCACACATCTGGGTCAGCCAGTTCAGGAAGGGAATTTTTATAACTTTAGCACCTCATCTTCCTGTGGGAATCCAAACGGCTCGATCCGTTCTCCCGCGTTTTCTATTCTGAATGTGATTGGTTTCAGGTGGGGGGTTCAAACGAACGGGAGGGTATATTAACCCTGACTGTCTTTTACCTGGTATCTCTAACAAACATTCGAGAACCTGTCAAGCAGTATTAAGACTAATAAAGAACTCTGTTTCATCAACAAAGGTCTGATCTTTTACTGTTAGCACAGAAGCCTCACAATAAGTAGGGTTGGCCATGGTCTGAACTTGGATGGGGGACCACCAGGAAAGTCCAGGGTTGCTATGTGGAGGCAGGCAATGGCCAGTCACCTCTGTTAGTTTCTTGCCTTGGAAGCCCCCATGAGGGGTCACCATAAGTTGGCTGCGATGTAACAGCACTTTCCACCACCAAATGTGCATGTGGGGACACACACACACACACACACCACACACACACACACACACACACACACGAGCAATATGTGCGATTCCATCTAGGAAGAAAATTCATGGTCTTGATCAGGGTAGAGTCATTCTCTGTGTATTTGATCTTTGGGAAAGAAGCAATCAACAAGAGTTGTTGCTCTGGAACAAAATATTCAGGTGAGTGTTTTCGTGTGTGTGCTTGAATTGTTTTGCCATCATGTTAGACTTACATTGTCACAGTTTAATAGAAGCAAGCCTCATGGGAATCTGTGCTGAACTCCATTTGGCCTTTAATACATGAATACTTAATCAATTTGATCTTCAAATTAAAAAGCCAGGAGCTAAAATAAAAACTGTGTAGTAATCAAGAAACCCAATTACTTAAAAACCCAAAAATCACAAACAGTAAAACTGACCTGGCAGTTCAGAACTATTGGATTAACAAAGATTAATAACAAGTCTGAAACAGAAATCCTGTGTATTGTTTAGTTTTTTAAAATACCTGCCATATTAAAGGACTCCCTTTGTTTTTGATCACTGGTATCCCAAGATAAGTGTTTTATTGTTGGTTAGTGCACTGTCAGGAGCCAGGCCGGGGGTGACACAGGCTGTGCCATCAGAGTATGGAACGAGTAAGACAAGGGCACCAACTCAAGCAGCATAGAGGTCCAGTCCAGGGTCAAAGCACAGAGTCAAGAGCTGTCAGTAGTCTGGTCCAATAATCCATACAGCAAGGTCTGGAACCCCAAGAGTTATCCACTGGCAGGTTCAAAGGCAAGATGAAGGCAGAGTCAGAGAATGGTCCAAAGAGTCACAGGAACAAGGCAGGATCCAGTGCAGTGGTCACAGTGTCAGAGGGATTTTGACATTGCTTTCACACCTAACAGCCTCCCTTAGCTGGTTTTTATAGCCATATGCTGAAGGGTCATGCTTGCAGCCAGCTGCTTGGGAGTAATCCTGCAGCTACTTATCTTTGCTATCAGCAGACAACTGGCATTGGGCCAGGACAAGGCGCACCTTGTCATCTCTCCTGTAGCTCTATTGTTAGCCTCTGCCTATGGTGCTGTACAGGTGTGGATGATACTGGAGAGTTGGAAACAACCGAATTTCACCTGTTGGATCAGGGCTGGAGGGTGTCGGTGGCTCTGTACCAGCTGTTGGCTGTGAACCCTGACAAGCCAGCAGCTCACCTTCCTGTTTGCCAGCTTCTGCTGATTCAGCGCTGGCTACACAGGGCTCCTCTTCTGAGAATTCCTCACTATTACTGAGCCCTGGCTGACCCATGACATGTAGACTTGTACATTCAGTATCATTATCCTTTGTGTGTTTAACAAATTCTACAAAGCTTTCTTTGATATCTCTCATAACAGAACCATTACCAAGAGGAAGATATCACATTTTTATTTTACATATATATTTGGATATTTTACCCTGTTTTTCTCTACTGTGCGGACTCACAGTGGCTTACAATATGAGAAAACAACCAACCATGGAGTACAACAAATCTACCTGTCAGCAGCAAACTAATCTACAGGGGAGGGAATGGAAGCAGCTGGTAAAAGCTATGCCCTAAGGGCAACAGTGTCTTCCCAGTCCTTCCAAGAAGCTCAGGACTGTGTATCTGCAGTTGTTCCATATTTTATATTCACAACAGCCCTGTGCAGTATGTTTGCTATGAGACAGTGACTGATTCAAATACACCCAGTAAGTTTCAAGGCTAAGGGGCAATTTGGTCCATCCCGCACTCTAGTCCCTTCATCGCACTGGCCTTTATTAAGAAAGAAAGGATCTGGTAAAATGCCATATTATTCATATTTTGTTACTATGTTTTGTAGTTATAGTATACTGGGATGTTTTTATGTGCAAGTCATTTGAAAAGAATCTAACCTGTGGAAGAATTAATTTATCACCCTGTGGAGGTGCTGCCTTTGTTTCAGTGTAGTTGTTACTGGTAGGTATTGTTAGCTGAAGGTGATCTTGGGCAATTTCCTCAGTTCTTCACATATCTCAGAGTGATGGCCCTTGTTCCACTATGAAAGCACAGGAAAAAACCAGACAGATCAAAAATATTTTTCAGTTGCCAGTAGGACTTGATAATTATCTCTGTGGTAGCCTGATTTTGAACTTTTAAACTCCAGTTGTGAAATAAAGTAGACTTCAGGTAATGAGTACAATACAGATAAAATGTGAAACTCCTTAGTGTGAGGCTTCTGAGGAGATTCAATAAGCCAGGCCTTGTATTGTAAAACAAAGTCTTTATTTCTTAATGGTCTTTCAGGAAACACTTGCGTTGTTAGTGATACCACATACAGAATGTGAGGAACTGATATACTGTATTCAAACAGGAGTAAAAAGTCAGGTACCAATCAGAATAAAAATATCAAGCGCCAAAATGTGCTACCGTTACTTTCTCAGAGAAAAAGGGCGCGTAAGCGGAGCTAAATTCCCATCCCCGGCCCTGTGTGTAATCTACATGCATTCCCACACAAAAGACACCTGGAAAAGCAGAGGCCCAGTTGCCCAAGGTTACAAGTGCAGCAACAGAGATAACAGAAGTCTAGCAAAATAGATGAGGTCACTCAGAGGAAGGAGGGGTGAGGCGGGAGGAGGGGGGAAACTGTTGGAAGGGAAACCGATGCCATTCTCCCGCCGGGACCTAAAAAGGAACTGGGGGGAAAAAGCAACCATGACAGGGAACCTGACACTTAGTCCCATAGAAATCAGTGTGACCTAAACACATGGATATAAATATCCTTTCAGTTATATTTTGGTTTCTATGCATTTAGTACATACTCCTCTAATGAAATTTTCTGTCTCTCCTATACTGTGACTTGCATATTGTACATGGATATTAATGACGTGGTGAGAAAGCCCTCTCTATCTATTTGATGTTGTCTGGTATGCAAGTATCAGAAGGACAGGACTTCAGGTAGTGTAAGGCAGAAATAAAATAGGGGAGCAACAAGAAAAGGGTTTCTAGACCCAGTGAGGTACAAGTTATAGATGTTTATAGTCTAAATGTGATCTTCAGTGGAGACGTTCAGTTTACTATGTTTCATTCAGGACAATTTCCAAGAGCGAACATTGCCTGAGGTTACTGTATCTAGTGCTGTTCTCCACTACTCCTTCAGATCCCACCTCAGAATCTGTGTTTGAGAATGTTGCAAAACCAGTTAGGTAAAAAATGGAACGTCTCCTTTTATCCTGGAGACACTTTACAATTTCCAGTGCTCCAGAATAAAATAGTGTACATATTAGCAGAGTTGGATGCTTAATAACCTTCTTTGCCAGCCGTCCTCTAGGTTATAAGAATTTGGGGCCAAAGTACACATTACTGTTTTTCAAAGGGTTGGGTTCCCTGGATCCAACTTGTGTTTCCCACAGCAGCTGCTGTCTACTGGAGTGTCTGTGTATTGGAGTATCTGTGCACACTTAGCAAAATTGGGGAAATGATTCAGAAACACTCCCCATGCCATCCCACGGTGCCATTCCCAGCCTGCTTGTGCTCCTTGAACCCAAATCTTTAAAAACAATAACATTTAGTTTGGCGCTTAACCAGTGTGGCATAGTGGTTAGAGTGTCAGACTAGGATCTGGAAGACTCATGTTCAGATCCCCACCCTGCCATGTATGCTTGCTGAGTGTCCTTGGGCCAGTCACACTTACTCTCTCAGCCTAACAAATGCAGAGGAGAAGAATGCTTTGGGTACCCCTTGGGAACAAAAGCAGGGTATAAAGGCAGTAAATAAATAATCACAGATATTCCTGTAAAAGTACACTTCTCGAAACACCTCTCAGATGTTACACAGTAAGTTACAGAAAAAAATAATTGCAAGTAAGATAACATTTCAAGTCAAATTATATATTTTCTATTTCCGTTTCCATCCTATTTGCAGTTGAAAGTGAATGGAAAAAACCTGCTTAATGTCTGCAAACTTGTATTTAAAATCAGTAGAAATGAAAAAAACGATTGCCTCATTCAGAGTGATCAGATATTGGGTATGTACACTGTTTTATACATATTACTGGTAATTTCCTGACGTGCGGTGAATATTTGGTGGAGACTAAAGTAAATGTGTTTTGCTTCTATGAACTCCCTTTTGTTACAACCTTAACGTTTAAACTACCTAGATCACTTAAAAGTCAACTACAACAAGCGTTGTCTTCTGATACTATAAAAAATGAACATCATTACGATGATGAATATTTCTGGTTTTCTCTATAGATTCTCTGCTGGAAGTTCTGAGAGCTGAAGACCTGCAAGCCAACACAGAGGCCTTTATCTATTGTATTGGTGCTCTAAAATTTATTTCTGGAAACACAAGCCTCATTCATGAGATGGTCAGCAAGGGAACGGTTGAAATTCTGGCACAATTTATGAAGCAGATTAATTTAATTAATGAAAATGAGGCACCGTTTTGCAGCTCAGGACACCTCTTGGTCCAGGTCAGAATTAAGCTTTTATTTCAATAAGTCAAATAATTTGTATTTTATTGCTAAGATAGATTGTATTAGAGGTACAGTAATCAAACTGTAACTTTGACTAAGTTTCCTTGGTTCCAGTGGGAAGTTATTGGTTCCAGTGGGAAGTCATCTTGCTGAAAGAAAAGGGTAATATTCCATCTGACAGCTGGGAGGGGGAGAGGAGAGGAGAGACCTCATGAGTAAGCTTAAGCAGGGCTTTTTTTGTAGAAAAAGCCCAGCAGGAACTCATTAGCATAATAGGCCACACCCAACAGCAGGAACTCATTAGCATATTAGGCCACACTCCTGACAGCACAACTCATTATTATATTAGGCCACCCCTCCATGTTACCAGAAGAGTGGTCATCCAGCCACACCCACCTTTTGCTTCTTATTCTGTTTACCTTGTTTGTTGTCAAAACCCAGGGCTTTTCTTGTAGCAGGAACTTTTCTTTGCAGTTAGGCCACACACCCCTAATGTAGCCCATCCGAATGAGTTTCTGCTGTTGGGTGTGGCCTATTATGCTAATGAGTTCCTTCTGGGCGTGGCCAACTCAGGAGCCAGCCGGAACTCCGTTACTGTGCGTCCCTGCCCAGAAATAGCCCTGAGCTTAAGTATTTTCAAGGATTGTTCATGTAGCTGTGGATCACGGTTTGTCATTACGACCTGGAACCACCGGAGCTTTTCTTCTGCCTGTGCAGCGCAACTGTATTCTCTCAGCCCAAAATTCCTCCTGAAATGCTGTTCCACATCTCCCAGAAGCAGCAGGGTTTAAAAAAAAAAATTGCTTTTTTTTTGGGGGGGGGGTATATTTTGAGCTGTAGTGTGAGGCAAGAAAGTTGCACTCCATAGGCATGGTAAAGTCGGTTGCAAAACTGACAAGGCGGGATATAAGTTGAACAAACAAATAAATAAATAGATAAATAAATAAAGCTGTGCTAGATTTAAGTCTATGATCGATTTCCCACTAGCGCTGCCCCAGCATTCTTCCTCCGTTTTCCCCGGTGCTGTGCTTGAATTTCACACAGTTTGCTGCAGGGTGCATTTTGACCTGCGGCTCCGCCCAACCTTCCCCGCGGTTTCAGTGGTTCTGTTTTTTGAGGATCACTGAAGCCGTGGGGAAGATTGGGCGGAGCCGCAGGTCAAAATGCACCCCACGGCAAACAGTGTGAAATTCAAGCACAGCCCCGGGGCAAACAGAGGAAGAACGCCAGGGCAGCGCTAGTGGGAAATTGGTCAGAGTTTGAGTCAAGCCTTACAGTGCGATCCTCAGCAGAGTTGCATCTGGAAAAATTACTGTCCTCTGCTAATATGCCATCAGTGAAAACCCTCTTACACTTTTGGAAAATATAATATACCTTTCAAGTATTGCAATAAAGAAGAATGGAAAAGCCTGCAGTAAATTAGCAAGAACAACAACAAAAAAGACCAACTCAGTAAGAAAAGTATAACACATGAATTGAGGGAGATGGGATCACTGCCGAAAATCGGTCACTGAGAAGAAAAATCCCAATAATAACAGATTGCCATTTTAAAATATTTTAAAATATTTAAAATCACTTTGCAGAGTTTAGCGCATGGGGCCATCAGCTTACAATACATGCGGAAGGTGACCCAAGAGATTTTTTGAAGTACTTTTGTATTACCTAATGTGACAACATCACATGCTAAAACATGAATATTCAGCACAGCTTTCTATAAATGATACACATTTCATATGCAGAAGAATTAGAAAAGAAAATCTCAAGGATCAGAGTTTAAAATCAAAAGACTATATTATTGGGCACACTATGAGAACACTTTTATTGGAAATGGAGAATTCTTATTGCATTGCATAGAGCTGCTGAATAGCCAAATTCTACCATGCAAGAGCCATGAATGACATTTGTTGCTAATACAGCACTATCAGTTCCAGGTCTATATAAGTGTAACTTTCTTAGCTGTATCCTGTGACTCAGTTACAGCAATGCTGGGAGTCTTGCTGTGGTGAAAGAGGTGGGGAGGGGCAATTTTGCCTTCTTCCCCTCTTTAGTTCAGTCACCTGTGTGTTCCATGGCTTTTTGTCCACACTGGTTCCCCAGCTGCCTGTATCATTTTTTGGGCAGTCACAGAAGCTGCCAGTGGAAGGAGAAGGTGGGTTACATCTTTCTTTGTTAGTACCATCTGTTGACAGTGCGTAGGAACCAACATTCTAAATTTAATCTTCCCTGAACCACAGGCAGTGTATCCCTATGACAAAAATAAATATTATCGACAAGTCATGTAATAAACTGTGACTGCCTGCTGCGGATAATCACTTTGTCTCCTTTCTTAGTATTTATCCAACTTCTTTCTGATGTGTAGGTTGATAGCTGCATGTGAGTTAATTTCTCAGTCTGTTTCCATTGCTTATTGCATATAGTTGGTTTATTAGAACCCATAACTTAATATTTCCTTAGAATTTGTTCAGACGGCTGCTATGTGTGAGAGGTGGGGAGTGCCTCACTAAAGAGGCTCTTGTAGGTTCTACCATTGCTGATTTTGTATTGCAGCTGTGCAGCCATGCAGACTTGCCAGTCCATTTTAACTAGTGAGAGTTTGCTTGAAGATCAGCCCAGTTCCCATGTAGGCATCAGACACACTGATTACGCTTGCCTGTTTTCAGTTGAAAAAGCCTCCATCTGGAAGCAGAAAACAAAATTGAGAATCATGGGGAACTGAGAAAAGCTCTTGTCAAAATTGCTTGAATCATTTGCTCACTCTGACTCAGGTGAATGCGTTGGTTGTGAAGTGTTGTAAAGGTCAGCACATACAAATCAGATCCTTGCTCATCATGGCTAGTTTAATCGAGCAAACGAGCTTGTTGGTTTGCAGGCTAGCATTATTAATGCCTCTGAGGAACAGGGCAGATTTTCTTTCATATTAGAAGAGGCAGTTTTCTTTGTTTTAAGAAATAATCTCTGTTGGAAAAGGACAACCTGATCAATTTTAGACCTTTGTCAGTCTGTTTTGGGGATATCAGTATGTATTGGCAAAGGAATTTACAGGCATTCCTGAATGGTATTTCTTTTCTTAGCTCTTTTATCTCACTTCAGACCTGGGTTTGGAAAAGAGATTAGATTGGTAACCATGGAGTATGACTTATCTATAGACTGACCGGGGAAATATCTTGGTGATAATTCTCTTGGACTTGTAAACAGTTATTAATGCAGTTGATTATTCTATTGATAGCAGCAGTCTTTTTTGTATACCTGATGTATATTTCAGGATACAGGATATCTCAATGGTTTGGACCTTTGTCACTCTGAAAAGACACATTTTTCACAGGGGAACTGCCTGGGTGCTTGCATGTGTAGTCCTGTAGGGATCAGTTCTCCTGCCTGTACTGTATAATATCCATATGAAGTTGTTGAGTGAAATCATGTGTACTTGTGGGAGTTGGTGTCATCAATATGTTCTATATTTTACTAACATAGGCCAAGGACAGACTGGCAAAATTAAGCGCATGGAAGCGGGGCAAAAAGACCTGGGCCAAATTGTCCCGGGGCTTGCTGTTCCCACTGGGCAGACTGAAGCGGGAGCATTCCCGGGAGGAGGCGGAATGGAGTGTTCACACTGTGGGGTGGCTCCTGGCACCGCCGCTGTGGTGGTGCGCAGCTTTGGTCTGTTTTGCCGAGGTGTGCATGGGCACATGAATGCGTAGGCACATGGGCGCAGCAGCCGGATCAGTGGGTTCACATTACTGGCGCCGCTTGATGCGCGGCTTATTTGCACCCACACTGCCCCACACTGCCAGGAAGCGCGATGAACACGCACCCAGACGGCTTGACACTGGTTTCACCAGGTATCTGTTTAAAGTGGGATGAAAGCGCTTCAGGACCGGGTGAGTACGGCACAGCAACGCCGGGCAGCTGCAGCTGTCTGAACGGGCTCTCTTCATCTGCTTGAAAAGCGGACCTATATCGGGCCAAAATGCCAATCTGTCCTCGGCCAAAGTATCCAGGAGTTAGTTTATTCATAGACTATGTATTTATTCAACTAAAATTTCCAAGGCAGTCTACAGCAAAATAAAAAACAGTAAAAGCACCCCCTGCTAAACCCCCCCCCCCCACTGAAATACAGTTAAAATAAAATAAAAATCAGTTCATCAATACTGCCACTTCTCTTGCCACATTAGTTCTTAATGATCTTACTCATTTACTTATATCCTGAATGAATATCTTGAAATCATGGGCAAATGGCTGAGGCTGAACTGGAACTGAACCCAGAAAAGATGGATGTGATCCTGATAGAGGATGCTGATGTTCTCAGAGGGATGGATTTGTGTCTAATAGATGGGATTATTATTGCCCTGTCTGATCACACTAAAAGCCTGGATGCAGGACTTCACAGTTAGAAACGGGTTGGTACTGTGTTCAGACATGTATCCTCCCATTTACATCTTCAGAGGCTCTTTCCCTTTTTGAATCAGGCTGTCCTTGCTGTACTGATACACTCCTTGGTAATGTCTAGGCCTGGCTGTTGTCGTCAAAGCTAGCCCTATGTACAGTGCACCACAGCTCCCTGCTTGTGGTCAGATCCTGGGTGGCATGGCCATATTGCACCAGTTTTGCGTCAGCAGTACTGTTATGATTTACCTCCAAACTCACTTCAAGGTGCTCACTTTAAATCCTTTCATGTCTTGAGCCCCAGGTACCTGACAGAACACCTCTTTCCCTACTGCATCTGTTAATATCTGGCCAACGGGGATTATTAACGCTCTTTGCCGGGTGAGGTCACCGTGTCCTCAGTTAGAACTTTGGAATCCAATCAAGGAGGCAGTAGAAAACCTTGACTCCTTATTAAACCTCTTCAAAGGATGCAACATCTTTTCTAAGCTTGTAGCTGAATTTTTGTCTGTTATGACTGTTACGGCTGTTATTTCTTTGAAGAAGAGCCAACAAGCAGGAGTTTGATCCTTTTCACTGGTCTGTCCCCTTATGGCCCATTCAGAAAAAAGTGATAGGATTGGTACCTTTCCCCTTATTCTATTATTTAAGGAATAAGAGCAATCTCAGAGAGAGGCAATTTTCAAAGGAGATTAGAAAAGGGATGGAGAATTGGTGAAGCAAAGAGCTGTGAGATGGATGTTCTATGTAGCAGCAGTAGTCAGTGAGAAAGCACTTTTGCCAATACCCCTGGTGATGGAACATGGGAAATAGTGCTTTATAACTGGTAAGAGTGGAATACAAAAAGAGGAAGTATGGATCAGATTAAGGCCCTCTAAAACTAGTAATAAATTTTACTAGTGTCATATAGAAAAGCTCGTGCCATTTGGGTTGGTTTTGAGCCACCTCGAAAATATTGTTATGGAGAAAGCAGGGTATGAATATTGTTAGTAAATAATACATCACCTGATTAATCACTACCAGTATCAATATTAATGTTGTGGTCATCCCTTCCTGGAGGTAAGAGGGGTCATATGTCCAAGACAGCTGTATTCCTTTTTTTTTTTTGAAAACCAATTTTATTATTTTTTTCTTATCCAAAACTTTACACAGTTACCTTCAGAGTATTATCATCACTATCCTATTTTCTATATAACTATGTACTCTGATTACAATTCAAACTTTTTATGACTTCCCACCTCACCTACACCATTATATATATAACAACAATTATAAATATTTAGAAGTATTATCTCTTACAGGTAACATATTTGGTTATAAAAAATTTTAAACATTTAAAAATATTATCTAAGTATCGGTTATATGTAATCTGGCTTCCATTGTTATCACACCAAATGTTCAATATATTTCCCTTAAAAAGAACTGTTTCTTATTTTCTTAATCTTATTTTAAACATCTAAAATCAGTAATTAGACAGTGTGAAGATATTATTTTTCATGTCCCAGTATTGCTCTAAGTATTCTTTCAGATCATTCCATTCTTCTAAAAACATCTCTGAGTCTTGATTATTCAGTTTTCTTGTCCATTTGTCCATTTCTGCCATAAATAGCAATTTTCTCAACCATTCCCATAAGTCAGGAGTTCTTTCACATTTCCAGTTCTGGGCGTAAACCATCCTTGCTGTAGTCACCATATACCATATCAGTGTCCTTTTGTTTAATTTACATCCTCTAACTTAAGACCAAGCAATAGCATTTCAGGCAGTTTTTTAAGAGTACATTTCAAAAAATTTTCCATTTCAGCATGAATCATACACCAAAAGGCTTTAGCTTTATCACAAGTCCACCACATGTGATAGAAAGAACCTTCTTTTTGTTTACATTTCCAACACTTATTAGACAACCGTTGATCAATATTTGCTATTTTTTTCGGAGTCATATACCATTTGTACAACATTTTAAAGCAGTTTTCTTTTAGATTATAGCAAGTAGAAATGCTCATAACATTTTTCCACAGAAATTCCCAAGATGACATAGCTATTTCCTTATTCATATTAATTGCCCATTTTACCATTTGTTCTTTTACAAGTTCATCTGCATTATACCATTTCAACAAAATTTTGTACATTTTTGAGATCAATTTTTCCCTTCTTCCTCCCATACCTGTTCAATTTCATTATTTTTCTTTCTGAAACCACCACCTTTTTTTGTCTGTTTTAAAAAGGTCATAAATCTGTCTATACCGCAACCAGCCATATTTAAAATCCAACTGATTCTCTTCTTTCAACACAAATTCACTATTTTCTATTTTTAGCAGGTCCCTGTATTTCAACCAGTCTTGCCCTTTGAAACTTGAAAAGGGTTTTATTACTTCTGCTGGTACAATCCACAGTGGCTTTTCTTCTAGAAAAAAACTCTTATATCTAGACCATGTATCTATTAATGTTCTTCTAATATAATGATGCTTAAACATATTGTCCATTTTTGTTTTACTATAATACAAATATGCATGCCAACCAAATCGACAATCATGTCCTTCAAGTGTTAATAGTTTTCTGTTTTTTAAAGAAATCCAAGACTCTAACCAAGTCAAACAGACTGCATCATGGTATAACTTTAAATTAGGGAGTTGAAAACCTCCTCTTTCCTTTGCATCACACATTATTTTCATTTTTATTCTTGGTTTTTTCCCAAGACAGCTGTATTCCTGATAGGATTGACTTCATCAAGGACAGCCAGAAAAGGTGCAAAAATGGCAACTAAAGTGACCAAGGGCCAAGAACAAGCCTGTTAGAAAAGGCCAAAGTATATTAATGATGTTTAGTTCAAAAATAGAAAATATAAGGGCATGGTGTTAGTTTATAAATTATGAATGGCCTGAGGAACATAGGTAAGAGAGAACTTCCTTTCCTTCTGTCGTCTTATTAGAAATCAGTGTCATGCAGTGAAGTAGTTGGTGGGAAATTTGGGACAAAGGAAGTATTTCTTCACACAGTGCATAATTAGCTTGTGGGATTTGTTGCCACGGTTATTAGCCATGATACTTCCATGTTCAGAAGCAATGTATTTCAGAGCACCTATTTTTGGGATGAGCAATGAGGGAGGACTGTTGCTTTCATGTCCTGGTTGTAAATGTCTCAAGGGATAGGGGTGCTTAGGGTCTAAGAGCAATAGTTTAGCTATCACTGCGACAACAGACCATTATGGTGTTAGCATGAGACCACCAGTTGTAATTTCATGCCAGTGGTTTGAATCCACAAGAAAGGGTCCTTTTATTTGCTCACTTATATTTCTTCCTGCTGCTGCCCTCCCAATATTGTTTAGGTGGGGAATTCTCCCACCTTCAGGACTGAAATGGAGGGGCAGTGGGGACTACAGCAGGAGAGAGAGATAATAAAACCTGTTTTGGTGAACAAAATTCTACTTGGATCTAAGCCATGACTCTTAAGCTTAAGCCATTCAACAATAGAATTGGTGTGGGTAGGAAATAGGAGGCACCTTTCACTTTACAATATAACATTGTTGACTGGGTTTTGATATGGGTATTTGTGTGTGTGTGAATTAAACTAACAAGTGGGGAACCTGCAAGCACTTGTGGGTGGCATCTTATTTCCCCTTTCCCCACTAGTTCCTCTTTCTCTTACCTGAAAGCCCCCATAGCCTCTCTTTTGTTCCTGCTTCCTTCTCTCCTTTCCACCCATCAGCCTACATAATTTTATCTTCTTCCTTGTCTTATGCTTTCCTTCCTTCCCTCACCTTGGCAGACTTTCCCAACTCTGGCCAAGTTGGTATGGTGCTGGCTGAGCAAAGCCTAATTGTGGAAAACCTGCAATGACTTTTTTCTTGTATTTGCTCCCCACACTATTTCATCTTTTCCTCCTCCTGGCAGCCCTTGTATCCTCACGTTCCCCTGCTTCCTTCTCTCCTTCACTACCACAAGTCAATCTACTTTTTGTTTGTCGCCCAACTTGAGGTATATTTATTATTTGTTACTGCATTTGTATCCCACCTTGCTCCAAAATGAGGACCCATTACATCAATCTCTTTGCCTCCATTTTATCCTCACAACAACCCTGTGATGTAGGTTAGACTGAGAGTGTTTGACTGGTCCAAAGTCACACAGTGAGTTTCCACAGCATTCTGGTGATTTGGCTATGTTGAGAATTAAATATATTGATGTTGATATGTTCAGGGGCCTTTGGCTAGAAGGCCATTGTGAGACTTCTGATTAGATCCAATAAGCCAGACCTCAGGGTATAAGCAAAGTCCTTTTATTTTCTTAATGGTCTTTCAGGGAACACGTCCATTGACAGTGATACCAGATCAATAGGACTCAGAGCAATTATACAGTTTTCAAAAAGCAGATAAAGGACAGGCACCAATCAGTGTAATAGGCAAAAAGCACGAAAAACCCCCAGCAGTTACTTTCCCAGAGAAAAGGCGCGCAGGCTAGAAACCACTCACCCCTCCCTCCGCGAGAACTCCTACTTCACATTCCCACACAGTTAGGGACCTGGAGGAACCCATCACAGAAACATCCCAAGGTTAACTTCACAGCAAAACAGATTAGCAGAGCTGGCGAGACGCAGGGGGAGGAAAGGGGGGGGTTGGGTAAGAGCACTCTGACATGGGAAGAAACAGGGTACCATTCTCCCGCCGGGAATAAACAGTTAGCATGGAGGAACTGAGAAACAAAATGACAGGGAACCTGACACCCTGCCCCTCCCAAAATCACCCCCCACCAGGTTTAGAAGGATAACACTTGTGAAATTCACGAACCAATCTGGGAGCATGGACATGCTCTGCAGCATTCATTACATTCAGGCCCAAAATCAACCCATTGAACCAAATAATACAAATGGCCCCGATTAAGCTTAGAGTCCAAAATGCTGGAGGTTTCAAAGTGAGACTCCCCCCCCCCTTCATCTCGGAACCATCCATCTGGGTGAACCGTAAGGGCTCTCCCAAGGGATTTACTTTCGGTCCCAAACCCTCTACTACCAGGGGGCTAAATAGATCGCTGGCACACCCCGAGTCAATGAGGGCTCACACCCGAACATGGGTGCCACTTCCAGGTGCTATAACAGTCACAACCATGTAGAGTAAGGGGCCATTGGTGGCGCGGTCGGAGGGGGGACCAGCAGTTTCGCGCCTCCTACTGCAGGTCTTGGAAGTTTCCCGACGGCTGCTCAGCTACCATTTCCAGGGTGGTTTTCTCGGTCTTCTCACTCATTGCCCCTTCCTGCTGTAACGCCCGGGGTTTATAGGCTCCTTTGGGAGGACGTGGCGTCCCCGCCGACATTGGAGTGGGAGTCTTTGGTGTCTTCATCCCTCCCTGGGGACAGGAGGATGCATAGTGCCCGCTCTCTCCACATCTCATGCACAATCCTTGTTTAAGGCGAGCATCTCGTAACTCCTGAATGGCAGTTTTGAACTTGGTCTTACCAGGAGCTTTTTGCAGCGGAATGGGACGACTGCGACCCTAATGTGATCAAAGTGAAAAGCTCTTCGACATCAGTCGCTGCTCTCATCCATGCCGCCAGGGAAACGGGCCGGTCATTTCTCAACACAGTCTCGTATATCTCTGAATTCAGGCCCTCCCTGCACTTCTCAATGAAAAGGTCCTGAGACCAGCCATGCACTTTTGCAGCTATTCTACGAAATTGAGCAGTATATTCCCTTACAGAGGATCGACCCTGAACCAGTTTCCGCAACTGGTTCCGGGCCTTTTCCTCCCCCAAGGGATCCTCTTAATGCTGCCAGAGTGCCCACATGAACTCATTTACTGATCTCAGCTCAGGGCCGGGAGGGTTGTGTAAACTCACGTACCAGTCACTAGTAGTGTCCCACAACTTAGAGCCAATGTAGCCAACCCTCTCAGGTTAAGTGGGGTAGAGGTGTCCCCAAGTCTCCAGGAACCACTCAATCTCGATGATGAAAAGCCGGATCTTGTCAGGATCACCATCAAACGTAGCCAGCAGGGGTTCATTCGGAGGCTGCCGATAAATCCTGTCCCCCGGTTGGGGCGCTGGGTGGGCTGGGACCCCAGGTGGTGGACGAGCTCCCCCAGGTGCTTGCTGCACAGGTCCTGCACCTCCATCCCCCTGTTGTTGAGGGGGAGGAAGCCCTCCAGCTGCACCATCACCTCCGGCCTGTCCCCCTCCCGCGGCTCCCAGCACAACATTCTGCATTCGAGCAAAGCTTCCCGCAACTCGACCACCAGTCTGTCATGCATTTCCTCGAACCTCCGATCCATCTGCTGCCAGACTTCATCAGGAACCCGGTCTGGATAGCGAGATGGAGATCGTTGTTCCAGCTGAGCACTCAGCCTCCAGGTATCCTTCTGCTTGTCTGCAAACTGCACTCTGGAACCCCGTCTGTCGTGGACCGAGGATTCCTCCATGCCCTTTACAAACGTCGACCAGGAATACCTTGGCATCACCGACCGATCGCCTGTAGTCCCCCCTCGACATGGGGCATAGGTATCGAAGCTTGTAGTCACCGGCTTTACAGGTGTAGTAGTTGCCGGAGTTTCAGGGGTAGAGGTCGGAACAAGGGTCCCATCTTCTGACATCATCAGGTATGGGGGTCACTCCTTCCATTGATGGAAAGATCACTGTCAATCTGTGAGACTTCTGATTAGATCCAATAAGCCAGGCCTCAGGGTATAAGCAAAGTCCTTTTATTTTCTTAATGGTCTTTCAGGGAACACTTCCATTGACAGTGATACCAGATCAATAGGACTCAAAGCAAGTTTTCAAACAGCAGATAAATGACAGACACCAATCAGTGTAATACTGTGAGACTTCTGATTAGATCCAGTAAGTCAGGCCTTGTATTTCAAATCAAAGTCTTTAATCTTAATGGTCTTTCAGGAACACACCTGCGTTGTTAGTGATACCAGGTACAGAGAAGGAGGAATTGATATAGTGAATTCAAACTAGAGGAAAAACGCAGGTACCAATGGCAAAAGACTAAACAAGCGCCAAAATGTACTACCGTTACTTTCTCAGGAAAAAAGGCACGTAAGCAGAGCTACATTCTCATCCCCGGCCCTGTGATTTCCCTACATGCAATCTCCTGCAAAAGGCACCTGGAAAAGCAGAGGCCCAGTTGCCCAAGGTTACAAAAGCAGCAACAGAGATAACATGAGTCTAGCAAAACATCTGAGTTCATTCCGAAGGAGGAGGGGTGGGGAGGGGAGGGGGGGAAGGAACCGTCAGAGCAGAAGCTGATGCCGATCTCCCGCCGGGACCTGTAGCCAGGATAAACATAGAAAAGCAAAACATGACAGGGAACCTGACATCCTGCCCCTCCCAAAATCAACCCCCACCAGGTTTAGAAGGGGTAACTTTTATGAAAAGCACGAATTAATCGAGGAGCATGAACATGATCAGCCGCCACCCACTCATTACATTCAGGACCAAAATCCACCTAGTTCACTAGGTAAAACAAACGACCACGTTTGAGTTTAGAGTCCAAAATGCTGGAAATCTCAAAATGTGGTTCCCCCTCCTTCATCAGAGGAGGAAGTGCTGGAATCTCCGGACCCCAGGAATTCGGCCCAGGGTTTTTCTTCAACAAGCTGTAATGGAATACAGGATGAACAGAGTTCAGTGACTTAGGCAATTCCAGTTCAAAAGATACAGGGGAAATTTTGCGCAAAACTTTAAAAGTACCGAGATATTTCCATCCGAATTTCTGGCTTGGCTGTAAGCTGCGAATGTTCTTAGTGGACACATAAACAGAGTCTCTAGGCTCCAACTCCCAACCAGGAGCCCTATTCTGGTCCGCGTATTTTTTGTAATCCGCTTTGGCCTGATCCAGGGTTTTGGCAATGAGTGGCCAAGAGTCCTGCAGTTTAGCCCACCAAAATTCAAAAGGGGAGGGTGAGTTGTCTGTAGAGGGTCAGACATTTGGCAGTGAATTTCCTTCATACCCCCCCCCCCCACCGCTAGAAAAGGAGACACACCAATAGACGAATGCACTGAATTATTGTAGCTGTATTCAGCAAAAGGTAGCAAGTCCACCCAATTATTCTGGTGGTAGTTTGAATAACACCTCAAGAATTGTTCCAAGATCTGATTAACTCGTTCGGATTGGCCATCCGTCTCTGGGTGGTAAGCAGAACTAAGGTCTGGCTCAATGCCCATGGTCTGCAAAAGCTCCCGCCAAAAGGTGGCAACGAACTGACTCCCCCTATCAGAAATTATACGCCTAGAAAAAGTATGTAATTTCACCACGTGATTAAAAAACACTATGGCCAAACCCTTAGCAGTGGGCAATTTCTTGAAGGGGACAAAGTGTGCCTGCTTGGAAAATAAATCCACTACCACCCAGATTACAGTTCTCCCTTTGCTGGGCGGTAGATCAGTAATGAAGTCCATGGAAATGTCTTCCCAAGGTCGGGAGGGGGTGGGCAGGGGTTGTAAGAGACCTGGAGGCTTTCCTGCTCGTTTTTTGCACATTAGACATGTTTGGCATGAAGTTACATAGTCTGAGACATGCTTACGCATCCGCTGCCACCAAAACTGTCTCTGAAGTAAGTTCAAAGTTTTTAAATACCCAAAGTGTCCAGCAAGCTTAGATTCATGGCAGGCATTCAAAACAGACAGTCTAAGAGAATTAGGCACCACCAATTTTGATCCCTTATACCAGCAACCATCAGGCTTTTGTTCCAAACCCTCCTCCCCACTCCATTCCTCCCGATCCTGCTGAGAGTATTTCATTGCGCATTTTGTAATCCACTCAGAAGAGGGAGCCGTGGCAGCTGGGTGCTTTTGGCTTCTGGTGACAACACTAAGTTGTTCAGGCGAAAACATGGAATCGAACACTTCTTCCCTCCTAGACTCATCATGTTGGGGAAGCCTGGACAACGTGTCTGCTAAAAAATTAGATGTTCCAGGAAAATGCTGCAGTTTGAAATTGAACTTGGAAAAGAAATCAGCCCACCGGAGCTGTTTTGCATTCAAAGTTCTATGGGTCCGCAACGCCTCCAGATTTTTATGATCTGTCCAAATCTCAAACGGCATCTGCACCCCCTCTAACCAATGCCTCCAGGTAGACAAGGCAAGATGGATGGCTGCAGCTTCTTTGTCCCACACTGACCAGTGTCTCTCAGTCTCATTAAATTTTTTGGAGACATACGCCAAAGGGTGCAGCTTCCCATTCTCCCCCTTTTGCAGAATTGCCCCCCCCCATGGCCACATCAGAAGCATCCACATGTACAATGAATTCCCAAGTCTCATCTGGGTGGGCCAGGATAGGCTCTGAAGTGAAAAGGGTTTTTAGCTTGTCAAAGGCGGCCTGACACTCAGGTGACCAGTTCAGGCGCTCACCCGCCTTGCCGGCTTCAGGCCCTTTTCCTTTTGTTTTTAATAGATCGGTTAAGGGTAAGGTGACTGTTGCAAAGTCCTTTTAAAAAGTTCTGTAGAAGTTGCAAAATCCTAATAGGCTTTGTAGCTGTTTGCGTGTGCGGGGGGCTTCCCATGTGACTACTGCCTCCACCTTGGCTGGGTCCATTTCTAAACCCCTTGGGGAAATGCGGTAACCCAAGAAGTCAATTTCAGTGCAGTGAAACTCGCATTTTGACAGTTTGGCAAAGAGTTTATGGTTCATGAGGGTGGACAACACTTCTCTCATCAATTTAACATGGGAAGGTTTGTCTTGTGAATAAACAATGATATCATCAAGATAACAGAGCACCCCCTTAAATAAATGCTTGTGCAACACTTCATTAATTAAGCTCATAAAAACTCCAGGACCTCCAGTCAAACCAAAGGGCATAACCAGGTATTCGAATTGTCCTAGGGAAGTGTTAAAGGCAGTCTTATATTCATCCCCCTCTTTGATGCGCACTCAAAAATAGGCTTCTCATAAATCCAATTTAGAAAAAATCTTTCCCTTAGCCGCCTCTGCTAACAAGTCTTTGATCAGGGGCAAGGGGTAAGCATTGGAGGTGGAAATGGCATTCAACCCCCTATAGTCCGTGCAAAGGTGTAAGCCACCATCCTTCTTTTTCCAGAATAGAACAGGGGCAGCAAAAGGAGATTTCGCTGGCGGAATGAAACCCTGCTCTAGGTTTTTATCCAAAAACTCCCACAGTTCATCTCTTTCTGTGGGACTCATAGAATATAATTTTCCTTTTGGCAACTTCTCCCCAGGTAACAGTTCTGTAGCACAATCAGTAAGTCTATGGGGGGGAAGTTCATCAGCCTCGGTTTCACTGAACACCTCAGCCAGGTCTCGGTACACCGGAGGGATTTTAAGTCCTCTGAGACCAAGCAAGTGAAGGGGGTGGAGGGAGGTCCCGAACCCCAGCCGGGATTCCATTTGTACTGTGAACATTTGGGATCGACCCATGTAATCTTCCCTTCACTCCACTTGACATAGGGGTCATGAGCTCCCAACCACAGACTCCCCAATACCATAGGGAATTGGGTGTGGGGGTGATAACAAAGGCTCTCTGCTCCCAGTGATCCCCAGTCCCCAAAAATCAAAGGTTCAGTCTCTGCTATGCAAGCCTCTTTCATTTCAGACCCATCCATCTGAATGAAGCACAGAGGCTCAGTGTGTTAACTTTGGGTCCCAACCCCTCCACCACTAAAGGACTAATCAAGTCTCTAGCACACCCCGAGTCAATAAGGGCTTGCACCCTAACATGGGTGCCACTTCCAGGGGCAATAACAATCACAACCATATAGAGTAAAGGTCCGGGACTGCTCACCATTGGCGGTGCGGCATGAGGGGGGACCTGCAGTTCTGCGCCTCCTACTGCAGGTCTGGGAAGTTTCCCGATGGCTGAGCTGTTACAGCTCCCAACGTAGAATTCTGCCAGTGTCCCTTCCAGCTGTAATGCCCGGGGTTTAAAAGCTCCTTTCGTGGGTCGTGGTGTTCCTCCAGGAGTCTGCTGGGAAATCTTCAATGCTTTTGGGGCTCCCAGGGGACAGGAAGATGCAAAGTGGCCACTCTCCCCACACCGCCCTTGCTTGAACCGAGCATCTCGGAGCTCTTGAACAGCTGTTTTAAATTTGGGCTTTGGTGTGCTCTTAACAAGGGAGTGAGAGGCCGGTGAACTCAGTTTAATCAGTGTGAATCTCTCCTCCACATCGGCCGCCGCTCTCATCCAAGCTGCCAAGGAGCCCGGCCAATCATTTCTCAGCACAGCCTTGTAAATCTCATGGTTCAACCCCTCCTGGTACTTCTCGATGAAGAGATCTTGACCCCAGCCCTGCACCTTTGCAGCTATTCTACGAAATTGGGCAGTGTACTCCCTTACAGAGGATCGGCCCTGAACCAGCTTCCGCAGCTGATTCCTGGCTTTCTCCTCCCCCAAGGGATCCTCGTAGTGCTGCCGGAGGGCCCACATAAAGTCATTTACTGATCTCAATTCAGGACCCTGGGGGTTGTGCAGACTCACATACCAGTCACTTGCAGTGTCCCGCAGCTTAGAGCCAATATAGCCAACCCTTTCACGTTCAGTAGGGTAAAGGTGGCCCCAAGTTCCCAAAAACCGCTCAATCTTGATGATAAAAAAGCGGAGTTTATCAGGATCCCCATCAAACGTGGCTGTCAAGGGATCGTTGGGTGGTTGCCGGTATAACTGGTCCATGGGGGGGGGGGCGGCTGTGTTGGTGCTGCTGGCGGCTGCTGGGGACCTGCAGGTGGTTGTTGCGCAGGTCCCACTCCGCCATCCTGCTGCTGAGCTGGCACTCCACCTCTCCCTCCGGCTCCAGCCAGAGGGACCGCTCCCGCAGCTGCTCCCAGCACGATTTGTTGCATCTCGAGTAGTGCCTTTCGTAGTTCCACTGCCAGCCAGTCTTGCATCTCATCGAATCTCTGGTCCATCTGCTTCCAGAGGTCATCTGTACCTCTCTCCGATGGCCAAGGGGTCTCATGTTCATCTGGGACCAAACTCAACCTCCAGGAGTCCCTCTCATCGTCTGAGAACCGCACACGTGATCCTCTCCTGTCATGGACCCAGGACTCCAAAGTACTCCCACCAAAGATTGACCAAGAATACCTTGGTAAGGGTTCTGCACCACCTGTGGCTCCCCCCCAACTGAGGGGAGCATAGGAATCATAGTTCATGGTCACTGGCTCCACAGGTGCGGTGGAGACCAGTGTTTCAGGGGTCGAGGTGGGAATGAGGGACCCATCATCCGACATGGCCAGGTCTGGGTTTCACTCCTTCCCAATTGGAAGGATCACTAACAATCTGTGAGACTTCTGATTAGATCCAATAAGTCAGGCCTTGTATTTCAAATCAAAGTCTTTATTCTTAATGGTCTTTCAGGAACACACTTGCGTTGTTAGTGATACCAGATATAGAGAAGGAGGAATTGATATAGTGAATTCAAACTAGAGGAAAAATGCGGGTACCAATGGCAAAAGACTAAACAAGCGCCAAAATGTACTACCGTTACTTTCTCAGGAAAAAAGGCACGTAAGCAGAGCTACATTCTCATCCCCGGCCCTGTGATTTCCCTACATGCAGTCCCCCGCAAAAGGCACCTGGAAAAGCAGAGGCCCAGTTGCCCAAGGTTACAAAAGCAGCAACAGAGATAACATGAGTCTAGCAAAACATCTGAGTTCATTCCGAAGGAGGAGGGGTGAGGAGGGGAGGGGGGGAAGGAACCATCAGAGCAGAAGCTGATGCCGATCTCTCGCCGGGACCTGTAACCAGGATAAACATAGAAAAGCAAAACATGACAGGGAACCTGACAAATAGGCAAAAAGTGCGAAACCCCCCCAGCAGTTACTTTCCCAGAGAAAAGGCGCACAAGCTAGAAACCACTCCCCCCTCCCCCTGCGAGAACTCCTACTTCACATTCCCGCACAGTTAGGCACAGTTAGGCACACATTACAGAAACATCCCAAGGTTAATTTCACAGCAAAACAGATTAGCAGAGCTGGCGAGACGCAGGGGGAGGAGGGGGGGGGGGTTGGGTAAGAGCACTCTGACGTGGGAAGAAACAGGGTACCGTTCTCCCACCGGGAATAAACAGTTAGCATGGAGGAACTGAGAAACAAAATGACAGGGAACCTGACAGCCATATGCCAGTATTTTATATGCGTAAAGAATATGAGAGAGAATGGTGGTGGATAGTGCTGTCAAGTCACAGCTGACTTATGGCGATGCCATAAGGTTGAGGCGAGAGATGTTCATAGGTGGTTTGCCATTATGAGAAAGAATAGTTGGTGGTTATCTTTGTATATGTCTGGAGAGACTTCTTGTGGGATTGTTAATGGCAGATATATATGTTTAAGCTATAGAGGTTTTAATTGACTGTATACAGGGGTCATTTCGCAGAAAAAGAGGTGCAGGAGCTCATTAGCATAACTGATTAGCATAACTTATTTGCATATGCTAAACCACCTGACATCACCGGAAGTATGTCAGAAGGCGAGAGAGAGAGAGAGAGAGAGAGAGAAAGAAAGAAAGAAAGAAAGAAAGAAAGACCACTATTCTGTGAGGATAGCTTCAGTGGTGGCTGAAGCCTTCAGAAGGCTGGTCGGAGGAACCTTTCCAGGGGACTGGGTCATTTTGCTGCAGCCATGACACAAGCAGGCATTCCCCCTCGGGGGGGGGGGGGCTGGTACCAACTCCCGGAGCTGAGCTCCCCCGAGCTCCTGCTCGAAATGACCCCTGCCTGTATATATGTTTAAAGCTATAAAAAAAGATTCTGCTTTGAAATGACAGCTATGATATGTCTTAAGTGCTTGTATTGCCTTCCTTTTATTCAGTTTTTCATTCTGACAAGCCCAGTTGATGAAAAGTTTTATAACCCCAGAGATTTGACAGAATATAATAGTCTTTAGTGTTTTACTAAAACTTTTGCAAGTATAACTTTAGATAAAATCTAAGGATTTTCTACTGCATTTAGCATCTGAAAGCTGCAAATATATCCATATTTAAAGAAATAATTATGGCTAGTCATCTGTAATAACCTCAGCAATTTATTCCTTTTATCTTCAGAGTCTGCAAAGGAAACAAATGGTAATGCATTGTTAGGAAAAAAAGTAGCATATTCTTCATGAAATATGTGTGACAACTAAAATGTTTAGAATTATCCAACAAATAAGAGCAGTGTGAGAGTCCTACAGAGTCAGTCACCAACAAGTGTCCTTAAACAGGAATGCTTTATGGAGAAAGGTCTGCACTTCTTGTGTTAGTAATGACTGACACAGCCGCAAGCAGGGCAATTATACAGAATTTAAAAAGGGGTCTGTGAATACATTGTAACCAATCATCATGTCAGAGAAAAGGCGCTTAAAATACTGGTTTGCAGTTTTATTTTATTTCTACACACTACAAACACTATATCGAAAAACACTAAAAAAAACTATCCCTACATTCACAGAGACAAGGCTGTTACTAAAAATAAATCAAAATAAATCTAATGCTTCAGTTACTTTCAAGAAAATGATTAGTATTTCAAGGCATCCTTAGCTTTCAATCAGTTAATATCCCTAATATCCTAAAGTAAACAAATAGCTGTTTTCAGAGGATCTTTCCTTTTCCGCCACGTACAGTCTCTGATCAATAATTTTTGTCTTGGCTTTGACTTTCTCTACCCCTTTAGCTGTTTGTTCAGATCTACTGTTAGCCTCAGCAACCTGTTTTTGCAAATTATCCAGCTTAGAATTTACAACAGTCATCTGTTCCATCAGAGGGCGCAATGCATTAGCTAGTATAACAGATAGATCAGGGCTTGCTTCAGGCTTAGCTGCTGGAAGTGCTGATACCGTCTTTGGGGAAGGCTTTTGTCTCGCTACCATTTTCTCTCCCCATCTAGTCATTATTATTGTTTACAGTTCCAGGAAGTTTTTAAACACGCTACAGTTCCAGAAAGTTAATAGAGAGGCTTAAAAAAACACTTATAAGAACCTTGTAGGCACTTGCTCTGAGTCCAGCCATTTAAAATTTAAAGAGACTTCAGTATAGATCCGAGAATTGCCGCATTTAAAGAGGGGGGGATTTAAACACTTACTCTTGCCGCTTCATGCTAAGACCGAAGTATCTGAGCCGGGGGACTTACAAGTCTTGCCGGGATTGCCATGCATGGAAAGGTAGGCATGTTTTCTTGCTTTCATAGCTTTCAGTCTCTGCAGCTGTCTGGTGTGTGCTCCTCCGCACCGTCCGGCTCCTCAGCGACAGGACCTATAGAGGCAAAGGTGAGCCTCGATCCCTGGATAGCTACCCCGGGATAGGCTACCCCTCACGCCTCAGGCAGGATGCCCCCTACAAGGGCTCCTGGGGGGCTGAAAATCAGTCAGCTCCCCTCCTGTCCGCTGGGTATGGGCTGCATCTCCTGGAGCTCTCCAGGGATGCGCCCGCCATTGCAATGCTGAAACTGGAAGTCAAAAAGTGGGAACTTGTTGAGCCAGACAGGAGAAGAGATACATAGGCAGGCACCAACAGTCCCTCAAGGTCAGAGCAGCATGAAGAGGGATTGCCGGGATTGCCATGCATGGACAGGTAGGCATGTTTTCTTGCTTTCACAGCTTTCAGTCTCTGCAGCTGTCTGGTGTGCGCTCCTCCGCACCGTCTGGCTCCTCAGCGGCAGGACCTATAGAGGCAAAGGGGAGCCTTGATCCCTGGGTTGCTACCATGCCATGAGAAATATACCATGCCATGAGAAATATAACATAGCATTCCACAGTCCCAACATCACGGGGTCATGCAGCCCACCTCTTGGGCAGGAGATGGCAGCATTAGCTGACATTCTGCCCTCCCAAAGCCCACCTGACCCTCCAGATTCCAGCGGGTACAATTTGTGGAAGGCACGAAACAGTGCAGAAGCGTTAACATGTTCAGCAACAACCCATTCATTATCTCCCGGCCCAAAGTCTTTCCAGTGCACAAGATAAAACAAGCGCCCACCTTTAAGTTTAGAATTGAGAATTTGCACAATCTCATAATGAGGTTCACCATTCAGAATCAGAGGAGGAGGAATCGGTTGCTGGGGCCGCCAGATATTTGGTCCGGGGTCCCGGTCAATAAGCTGAAATGGAAAATGGGATGCAAAGATTTCAGTGACTTAGGCAGTTCAAGTTCAACTGTCACCTCATTGAATTTTTTGAGTACCTTAAATGGGCCCACATATTTCCAACCCAATTTGCGACTGGGCTGCAGCCCTCTGATGTTTTTGGTAGACAAATACAAATATCCCTGGGTTGCAAATCCCACCCAGGTGCCTTCCCCTTATCCACTTGCTTTTTATGGTCCATCTTGACTTTATCCAATGTCTTTGCTATTAAGGGCCAAGAGTCTTGCAATGCTTTCTGCCAGTCTTGGGAATTTCCCGACCCCAATCCAACACGGGAGAGTTGTGGCAAGGGGGTCCCCTCATAGCCACAGGAACCCATAAAGGGAGAGACAACTTTAGAGAAATAAACTGCGTTATTGTAACTGTACTCCACAAATGGCAACAAGTCAACCCAATTATCTTGTTGATAGTTCAAGAAACAGCGTAAAAATTGTTCGACAACTTGATTGACTCTTTTGGTTCGGCCACCAGTCTCTGGGTGGTAAGCACTGCTGAGTGCTTGTTTCACCCCCAACACTCATAATAACTCCCGTCAGAAGATGGCAATAAACTGTGATCCGCGGTCGGAGACTGTTTTGCATGGGATTGAGTGCAGTTTGAAGATGTTAACCATAAACATTTTGGCCAATGCCTTTGCTGTGGGTGAATGGAATGAAATGGGCTTGCTTCATAAACAAATCCACCACCCAGATCACTGTTTTCCCCTTACTAGGGGGCAGATCTGTAATAAAGTCCATAGAGATCACCTCCCAAGGTTGGCTAGGGGTTTCCAGTGGTTTCAAAAGACCAGGGGGTCCCTCCCCCCGGCGTTTACACATTAAACAGGTTTGGCAAGAGCTCACATAAGACGAGACATCCCCATGCATGTGTAGCCACCAGAATTGGTGTTGCAGCAAACAGAGCATTTTAAATATCCAAAGTGACCCGATAGTTTAGACTCATGAGCAGAGTACATAACTTCCCTCCAGAAGGAGAGGGGAACAGCCATTTTATCACCTTTGTACCAACAAGCATTGGAGCTTTGCACCACTTCAGGGTCTCCCCGGAAGTCAACACGGTCTGCATCAGTGTAAGCTTGGGCATATTTCTCCTGCCAGGCATTAGCAGGAGAATTCTCAACCCCCTGGCATTTGCTTTTAGTGACCACTGCACCTCCCAGCTGGCTGGAGTAAACATTGAGTCAACCACTTCATCCTGGATGCTATCATGTTGCGGGAGGCAGGAGAGGGCATCAGCTAGGGAGTTTGACTTTCCTGGAAAATGGTGGAGCATAAATTGAAATTTCGAACAATACTCGGTCCACCGGAGTTGTTTGGCATTCAAAGTTCTATGAATCTTAAGCCCCTCAAGGTTGTTGTGATCAGTCCAAACCTTGAGTGGGGTGCATGCCCCCTCCAACCAGTGGTGCCAAGTTGTCAGTGCCAGCCGAATGGCCACAGCCTCTTTATCCCAAACCGCCCTGTTACGTTCAGTCTCCCCGAATTTTCGGGATACATATGCAAGGAGGTGCAGCTTCCCATCACTCCCTTCTTGGATGATTGCCCCCCCCCATGGCCACATCCGATGCATCAACATGTACAATGAATTTTTTATTTTTGTCAGGGTGTGCTAATACAGGCTCTGAGGTAGACATGGTATTAAGACCCACAAATGCCTTTTAGCACTCAGGGGTCCAATTGAGATGCGCCCTAGGTTGTGTGGACTCCGGTTCCTTCCCCTTGGTTTTCAATAAGTCTGAGCGGCAAACTATAGTGGGCGAAATTTTCGATTAATGTGCGGTAAAAATTCACGAACCCTAAGAAACTCTGGAGTTGTTGGTATGTTTTGAGGGGCTCCCAATACACTACAGCCACAACCTTGGCAGGGTCCATTTCTAAACCTCGGGAGAATATGTGATACCCTAAAAAGTCAATTTCCGATTTGTGAAATTCACATTTGGACAGCTTAGCAAAAAGCTTATGTGCTTGAAGGGTGGCGAGGACTTCATGCACCAATTTTACATGTGACTCTAAATCCAGGGAGTATAAAAGGATATCATCTAGATAGCAGTGAACCCCTTTAAACAGATGCTTGTGCAATACTTCATTTATTAAATTCATAAAAAACTCCAGGCGCCCGTTGAAGTCTGAATGGCATTACCAGGTATTCGAACTGGCCCAGGGGTGTATTAAACACAGTTTTATATTCATGTCCCTCCCAGATGCGCACTTGGAAATAAGTGTCCCGGAGATCCAATTTGGAGAATATTTTTCTTCAAACTGCCTCTGCCAGAAGGTCTTTAATCAAAGGGAGAGGGTATGCATTCAAGGTTGACACCACATTTAGCCCCCGATAGTCCGTGCATAGCCTTAGCCCCCCATCTTTCTTTTTCCAGAATAGTACAGGGGCTGCGAGGGGGGAGGTTGCAGGTCGAATGAACCCCTGCGCTAAGTTCTTGTCAATGAACTTGTGTAGTTCCACCCTCTCCGTGGGGCTCATTGAATACAATTTCCCCCTGGGCAATTTATGACCTGGTAACAATTCAATAGCACAGTCAGTGTTTCATTGAGGGGGTAACTCATCAGCCTCAGTTTCCTCGAACACCTCACTTAAGTCTCGATACTCCATAGGAATAGTGTCCAATTCTTCTCTGGCCATGCAGGCAGGGAGAAGTGGAGTTGTAGGTGCTATGCCCCATTGGGGTTGTCACTGGTGCGCTGCGCAACGGTCAGTTACAAAACGCACCTTCCCTTCACTCCACACAATGAAAGGATTGTGAGAGCCCAGCCAAGGACTCCCCAATACCATGAGGAACTAAGCGGGGGGGGGGTTAATTACAAATGTTCTTTTCTCCCAGTGTTCCCCTGTTCCAACTATCAACTGCTCAGTCTCATAGGCACAGGGCTCCTTCATCTCTGACCCATCCATTTGGGTGAAACGTAAGGGATCATCCAAAGTTGTCACCTCAATTCCCAGGCCTGTGACTACTATTGGGCTTATTAGGTCTCTAGCACACCCCGAGTCAATGAGGGCCCGTACCCTGACTTGGGTCCCCAGGTCAGGGTTGATCACTGTGAGTATAACATAAAGGAGAGGGGCTGCGCCTCTTGTTGAGGGACCTGCTTAGTAGCACCTTTTAGAGCAGGTCCTGCTTGTTTCCCGCTGGCTGGATATGTTCCACCACCACCACTCACTCTTGCTTTGGCTGAGCTTTGAGTTGCAGGGCTTCGGGGTGTGGGGTGCCTTTATCCCATGTGGGGTCGCGATCGGTAGAGTTAACACTCCCTTGGGGGTCCCCGCCGGACAGGATGAAGCATAATGGTCGGCTTCCTCACAGTGCAGGCAAAGTCCCCATTTCAGTCATAGGTCTTGGAAGTCTCGTAGAAGCTGCTTCAGCTTGGGCTTGGCCAATGTCCCGGCAGCTACTGGGGTTTTTGGGACTGGCTTTGGGACATGCATATGGATAAACTGGAATCTGCCCTCTGCATTTTTCTCCACCCTCGTCCAGGCTGCCAATGATGTGGGGCTCACATTTCTGAGTACCATCTCATATATATTGTGATTTAGGCCCTGCCAATATTGCTCGATAAAAATGGGTTCCAGCCACCCCTGTACCTTAGCCGCAAATCTCTTAAAAGCAGCAGAGTACTCATGCACGGAGCTGTTCTCTTGCTTCAAGGCACGGATCTGGTTGCATGCCTTTTCTTCTCCCATGGGGTCTTCATACTGCCACCTCAACGCCCACATGAACTCTTCCGTGCTTCTGAGTTCGGGTCCTGGCATGTTATGGAGGCTCACATACCAATCAGCTGCCTCCTCTCGCATCCTTGACGCGATCCAGCCAACACGTTCTTCCTCTGATGGGAAAAGGTGGCCCCAATTCTGAAGAAACCTCCCCGTCTCAATCATGAAAAACTGCTGTTTATTGGGGTTCCCATCAAACATGGCATCCAGTAACTCCTGAGGCACGGGGCTGCATTAAAGGTCCCGGTGCAGCAGGTCCAGGAGGGGCTACCACAGGACCTGGTCCCATGGGAACACCCTGTGGTTGAAGGAGCGGTTGTGGAGGCTGCGGGGGTGCTGCAGCCCCTTCTTTGTTTTCCGCTTCCCCTTTGATCACAGCTGCAATCACTCTAGGAGGTCCAGGAACGTCTCCGTCTTCTCCTTTTGCAGCATCTGGTGCACCGCTTCAAACCTCCGGTCCATGTGAGCCCATAGGTTACCCAGGGCCCCCGCAACCCTGGGCAGTACAGGCACGGTGGATACCATTGGAAGTTCAACCTTACTCAAGGTGGAACCCCCTACGGGGTATTGACCACGTTTCTAGCGGGGTGGTGGCAAAGTGCGTCCAGGAATACTGGCTTCACCATGGTCTATTGTAGACTGACCGATTTGTAGTCATAATCACGATCTCTTCCCCAGGAGCCCCTGGCTCCTCCTAGGGTACATTGGATGTGGGTAACTTCTCCTCACCTTCCATCTCTGGGTACAGGGTAAGATCCCAATGAAAAGATTATTAATGCTCTCTGAGAGTCCTACAGAGTCAGTCACCAACAAGTGTCCTTAAACAGGAATGCTTTATTGATAAAGGTCTGCTATGGTCATCTGCACTTCTTGTGTTAGTAATGGCAGACACAGCCGCAAGCAGGGCAATTATACAGAATTCAAAAAGGGATCTGTGAATACATTGTAACCATTCATCATGTCAGAGAAAAGGCGCTTAAAATACTGGTTTGCAGTTCCCAGGCAAAAAGCGGGAACTTGCTGAGCCAGACAGGAGAAGAGATACATAGGCCGGCACCAATAGTCCCTCAAGGTCAGAGCAGCATGAAGAGTGATAAGCATATCATGAGAAATATAACATAACATTCCACAGTCACGGGTTCACACAGCCCACCTCTTGGGCAGGAGATGGCAGCATTAGCTGACAGGCAGTAATTTTGTTGCTGTTGTGTGCATACAATTTTAACCTGAAAAAATAGGGGAAGCAGGGGAGAAAGGACCAGCTCCACCAGTAAATATAGAGGTGGATGGCTCCATCTGTAATACTCATTACATAGATGAGAAATTGTTATAAAATATTCTGTTGACTCCCTAACACTCGTGAGCAGAACTCCACTAGCCCCATGAGGCTTTCTCACTTTGGCTGCTCCGGAGAGTCAGAGGATCTTCAGAAACTGTATGGGATGTGGTATGGGGTAGAACTGTAACTAGAGGAAGGAATCTGCAGAAATTGGAAGTGTGTGAGGCTTCTGCCCTAAGTAGTCAAGGATCAGACCTTTGTTGATGAAATAGAGTTCTTTATTTCCTATTACTACATTACTACAGGTCCTCGGATCATTGTTAGAGATAAAGTATACAATAGAAGCAGGATTAATATACCCTCCAGTACAATTTGAATTGCCCATAGGTAACCAATCACAGGGGGAGAAAAACCGCGGGCTAAAGGTCCTTTGACCATTTGCTTCCCATAGGAAAAAGGTTAAGTGTGAAGCTGTAAATTTCCCTTCTTGAACCAGACTCCTCAGATGTATCCATCTTGCATAACAAATAACTTCGTCAAGGCCTTCACACGTCGATAAGAATTGGTCCGTGTCTCCCCCGGCAGGGAGGAAAGGAATGCGGAGGCACGGGGGTGAGAGGCCGATGGTTCTCATGTGCCGAAGTCGCCACTCTCCCGGACCAAATGGTTCCATTGACCAGACCCAGCTTTAGTCATAAATCCAGGGCAATAAAAGAGAGCCTGATACATAGTGATTGAGTTACAGAGGGACTGCCAAGACAGGTTACATAGGAAGGGATTATACAAAGCATACAAGCATAAGCATGGCATACAAGCATAAGCATATGAGCAACCTATGTTAGAATCCTTAGATTCTGACACCCTGCCACCTGAAAAATCTAATCTACCCTGGCTTATCAGGGAAACGTTTATGAAAAGCTTTAACTAATTTAGGAGCATGAACATTATCTGAAAAAACCCATTCGTTTAACTCCGGACCAAAATCTACCCACTTGACCAGATAGAGCAAGCGGCCCCTACGCATTTTTGAATCCAAGATCTCGGAAATCTCAAAGTGAGGTGCCCCCTCCTTCATCAGTGGAGGAGGAGTCAGAGGAGTTGGATGCCATGTATTCGGCCCAGGATTCTTCTTCAACAAGCTGAAATGAAAAACAGGGTGTACAGAACTCAGTGACTTAGGCAACTCTAATTCAAAGGACACATCGGAAATTTTGCGTAACACTTTATAGGGACCAACGTATTTCCATCCCAGTTTCCTGCTTGGTTGTAGACCATGTATATTCTTAGTGGAAAGGTAGACAGAGTCCCCTGGTTGAAGGTCCCAATCTTCAGCCCATCCACAGTCTGCATATTTTTTGTAGTCTTCCTTGGCTTTATCTAAAGTCTTAGCAATCAATGGCCATGAGTCCTGCAGTTTGGCCCACCATTGCTTAAAATCAGAGGGGGAACCATCTGGTGATTCTTCTATGGTAGGTAAGGGTTTCCCTTCAAAGCCCCCCACTGCCATGAACGGGGACACCACTGTGGAGGAATGGATAGCATTGTTATAGCTATATTCCGCAAACGGCAACAACTCCACCCAATTGTCCTGATGGTAGTTAGTGTAACACCTTAAAAACTGTTCCAATATTTGATTTGTTCGTTCAGATTGGCCATCGGTCTCTGGATGGTAACCCGAGCTCATGGCCGGCTCAATGTCCATCATCTTCAAAAGCTCCCACCAGAAGTTGGCAACGAATTGACTGCCCCTATCAGATACCACGCATCTGGGGAAGGCGTGTAATTTAATCACGTGATTTAAAAAGGCCTTAGCCAGTCCTTTTGCTGTCGGTAGCTGTTTAAAGGGGGTAAAATGAGCTTGCTTCGAGAACATGTCAACCACCACCCAAATAAGTCTTTCCCTTTGAGGGTGGCAGGTTGGTAATAAAGTCCATAGCTATCGCTTCCCAGGGACGAGAGGGGGTGGGCAATGGGTGTAACAGTCCTGGAACTTCCCCCCCCCTCCGCTTGCACATTAAACAGGTTTGACAGGCAGTAACAAAGTCAGACACATCCTTGCGCATGCGCGGCCACCAGAATTGCTGTTGGACCAAGTTAAGAGTTTTGAGGAAACCAAAATGACCAGCTAGCTTTGATGAGTGGCAGGTCAGCAGAATATCTTTTCTCCGGGCTCGAGGCACCACTAGTTTGTCTCCATGGTACCAGCAATTGTTAGAACAGAGAGAGCATTCCTCTAGGTTCTCTAACTCCTCTGCTTCTTCGGGAGAGTAACCCCCCCCCCATTTCTCTTCCCATGAGTCTACCACTACATGCTTGCTTTGGCTCCTGGTAGTGACAGCACCTCCCAGCTGCTGGGGTGAACACATGGAGTCAAACACTTCCTCTTTCTGACTCTCGTGTTGGGGTAATCTGGATAAAGCGTCTGCTAACAAATTGGCTTTCCCAGGGAAATGCTTGAGCACGAAATTAAATTTCGAGAAAAAATCGGCCCACCGGAGTTGTTTGGCGTTCAGGGACCGCTGGGTGCGCAGCGCCTGTAAGTTTTTGTGATCCGTCCAAATTTCAAACAGGGTCTGCGCTCCCTCCAGCCAGTGCCTCCAGGTGGTCAGCGCTAAACGTATGGCCGCTGCTTCTTTATCCCATACCGACCAGTTCCTCTCCGTTTCATTAAATTTTTTCGAAATATAGGCTAGTGGGTGCAACTTATCATCAGCCCCCTTCTGAAGGATGGCCCCCCCCATGGCCACATCCGATGCATCTACATGTATTACGAATTTCTTAGTCTCATCGGGATGAGCGAGGATAGGTTCTGACGTAAACAGTTTCTTTAGGGTCTCGAACACTCTTTGACAAGCCTCTGACCAGGCTATCCTCTCCCCTGGCTTCCCCGCTTCTGGGCCCCTCCCCTTGGTTTTCAGGAGTTCCGTTAGCGGGAGGGTGACAGTGGCAAAATCTTTTAGGAAGGTGCGATAGAAATTGCAAAACCCCAATAGACTTTGCAGTTGCTTTCTACTTCGGGGCGCCTCCCACTGGACCACCGCCTCTACTTTGGCAGGATCCATTTCCAACCCCTTCTGAGAAATGCGATACCCCAAAAAGTCTACCGACTCTCGGTTGAACTCACATTTAGATAGTTTGGCATACAATTGATTTTTCAACAGCGTAGAAAGCACCTCCCTGACCAGTTTTACATGTGACTCCTTATCAAAAGAGTAGATCAAGATATCATCTAAGTAACATAACACCCCCTTGAATAAATGCTTGTGCAACACTTCATTTATCAGGCTCATAAAAACTCCCGGCACGCCACTCAAGCCGAATGGCATCACCAGGTACTCGAACTGTCCCAATGGTGTGTTAAAGGCAGTCTTAAATTTGTCCCCCTCCCGGATGCGCACACGAAAATAAGCATCCCGGAGGTCCAGCTTGGTAAACACCTTCCCCTTAGCTGCCTCTGTTAACAAGTCTTTTATGAGGGGGAGGGGGTAGGCGTTGGAAGCAGACACTGCGTTCAGACCCCTATAGTCCGTGCACAATTGCAGCCCTCCATCCTTTTTTTTCCTGAACAAAACGGGCGCTGCAAAGGGGGACTTGGCAGGGCGGATGAAACCTCGCTCCAAGTTCTTGTCTAGAAACTTTCTCAGCTCCTCCCTCTCTGAGGGGCTCATAGAGTAGAGTTTTCCCTTCGGCAGTTTCTCTCCCGGGAGCAACTCAATTGCACAGTCTGACATACGGTGGGGGGGCAGCTCGTCCGCCTCGGTCTCACTGAACACTCCCATTAAGTCCTGATACTCCTTAGGCATGGAGGAGGGCACCAACGTGAGAGCCGCCGCCAGCAGGGGGGCCGGGGGCCCCGATCCCCACCCTGGGTCCCACTTGTGATGGTTACACTTCTCATCCACCCACGAGATCTTCCCTTCACTCTACCTGATGTACGGGTCGTGGGAACTCAACCAAGGGCTCCCAACACCATGGGAAACTGGGTATTGGGGGTGATGACAAAGGCCCTCTTTTCCCAATGCTCCCGTCCCCACTATTAGTCTTTCTGTCTCAGTCACACTTCATTTCTGTCTCCTTCATTTCCGAACCGTCCATCTGCATGAACGTGAGTGGCTCTCCCAGTGGGGTAACTTTTGGGGCTAGCCCATCCACTACTAATGGGCTTATCAAATCTCTGGTGCACCCTGAATCAATTAGGGCACACACCCGGACATGAGTCCCAGTCCCGGGGGCTATTACAGTCACTACCATGTACAGTAAGGGGCCGGGAATGCTCACCGGAGATGGCGCGTCGGGGTTAGGGACCTGCAGTTCTGCGCCGTTCACTGCAGGTCATTGGAGTTTCCCGGCATCTGCGCTTCCGTCAGCTCCAGCTCCCCCTGCTCGCTCGCTGCCCCTTCCAGCTGTAATGCCCGGGGTTTGAATGAAGTTTTTCCCTTGCTGGGGGTGCTCCCTGCCACTGGGGTGGAGGTCTTGGGAACTTTCCCACTTCCCCGGGGGCACGCCAAGGCAAAGTGACCCCCTTCGCCGCATCTCATGCAGAGCCCTTGCCTAAACCGGCTGTCCCGGATCTCTTGGACGCTGGGCTTGGGCTTCGTCTTCTGGGCGGCTCTGGCTTGGGCAGTTGCTGAGGTTCCCATTTTGATGAGGGTGAACCTCTCCTCCACGTCGGCCGCCGCTCTTATCCACGTCGCGAGGGATCCTGGTCGCCCTCCCCTCAGGACCGTCTCATACACTTCGGGGTTCAGCCCCTCTCGGTACTTCTCGATGAAGAGGTCTTGGGTCCAGCCTCGAATTTTGGCTGCTATGCGCCGGAACCGGTCGGTGTATTCCCTCACGGAGGACCGCCCCTGGGTTAACTTCTGCAGCTGGTTTCGCACCTTCTCCTCTCCGAGGGGGTCCTCGTAGTGCTGTCGGAGGGCCCACATGAAATTATTCACGGACCGCAGCTCTGGCCCCGGGGCGTTGTGCAGGGTCACATACCAATCGCTGGTGGTGTCCCTCAGCTTGGACCCGATGTAGCCAATCCGGTCCCTCTCAGTGGGGTAGAGGTGTCCCCAAGTGTCTAGGAACCTCTCGATTTCTATGAGGAAAAACCGTAGCTTCTCGGGGTCCCCATCGAAAGTAGCCATCAGCGGATCATTGGGTGCCTGGTGTATCATCTGCCCAACGGGTACTGGGGCTGGGGCAGGAACTGGGACCGGCACCGGAACCTGCTGTGGTACCTGCTGTGGGATGACCCCTGCGGGAGCTCCCCCTGGGGGAGCTGGCTGCAGCAGGGCTCCCCCGCCTGGACCTCCGGCCCCACCTGGGGCTGCCCAGGCTGCCTGGAATGCGGTCAGAGCATCTCGGAGCTGGAACTGCAAGTCCATGGCCACTTCTCTCAGCTCCATGGTGAGTTGCATTCACAGATCTCCCATCATGCGGTTTAGGGCTTGGGTCGGGTCTTCTCCGTAGAGATCGGGACCGTAGGGTGCGCCCTTCTCCTCGTCTAACAGCGGGAGTCTCCAGTCTCCCCCGTAGTACGTCTCTCGTTCGTCTCCCAGGAAGCCCGGCTGCCCATGCTCGGTGCGGTCCCCCGGGACCGAGACGCGCACTCCCCTCCGATCGTGGACCCACGGGTCGACTGTCCCACGGCCGAAATTGGTCCATGAATACCTCGGGGTCCTGGTCTGGTGAGGGGGTAGTCGCGGGATGTAGTGAGCCCCTTGAGCCGTAGTCACTGGCACTTCGGGCTCCCCACCGCCGCCTCCAGCTCCGGCACCCTGGTCGTCTGGGGTCACCGGCTGTCCTTCGGTTGTAGGGATGGGAATAGTACCGTCTTCCGACATGGTCAGGAACGGCCAAGTCCCAGTCACAGATCTCTAACAATCTGTGAGGCTTCTGCCCTAAGTAGTCAAGGATCAGACCTTTGTTGATGAAACAGAGTTCTTTATTTCCTATTACTACATTACTACAGGTCCTCGGATCATTGTTAGAGATAAAGTATACAATAGAAGCAGGATTAATATACCCTCCAGTACAATTTGAATTGCCCATAGGTAACCAATCACAGGGGGAGAAAAACCGCGGGCTAAAGGTCCTTTGACCGTTTGCTTCCCACAGGAAAAAGGTTAAGTGTGAAGCTGTAAATTTCCCTTCTTAAACCAGACTCCTCAGATGTATCCATCTTGCATAACAAATAACTTCGTCAAGGCCTTCACACGCCGGTAAGAATTGGTCCGTGTCTCCCCCGGCAGGGAGGAAAGGAATGCGGAGGCACGGGGGTGAGAGGCCGATGGTTCTCATGTGCCGAAGTCGCCACTCTCCCGGACCAAATGGTTCCATTGACCAGACCCAGCTTTAGTCATAAATCCAGGGCAATAAAAGAGAGCCTGATACATAGTGATTGAGTTACAGAGGGACTGCCAAGACAGGTTACATAGGAAGGGATTATACAAAGCATACAAGCATAAGCATGGCATACAAGCATAAGCATATGAGCAACCTATGTTAGAATCCTTAGATTCTGACAGAGTGTCATCTATTCACAGTGACCACATCGTAGTGTTGCTAATACTTTTCACAGTTACATTCTTCTTCCCATATCTTTGTGTAATATATTAACTTATTCATTATGACAATATCCCATAGAGTCACTTAACAAATAAAGGTAGTATAGTACTACCTTTCCTAATGTGAATGGTGACTAGTCCTTAACTAGTTCTGCTGATCTGAAAAGTTGTCATTGCAGTATTCAACTGCTGTGAGAATGGCTGTTACCTTGAGTGCCATTAAGTTGGAAGGTGGGAGGTAAATAACTGTAACTCCAGTCCCATCCTAAACACACCAAATGATCCATTGTCTACAGCCACATCTGTTCCAGTCCCTCAGACAGAGATTTTTCACCTACAGGATCTACAACAGACATTCTTGGAATTACAATACCTACCTGATGTAGTAAGGAAATAGTTCAACAAAGCCAGAATGATACCAAGGGATAACCTGCTACAAGATAGGCCCAAATGAAACAGCAACAGAACACTACTGGTGGTGACATACTGCTCTCAGCTCAAACTGGTTCAACACATTAACGACCTACAACCTATGTTGGACAGTGATGCTCCTCTTTCACAGATTTTGGGAGGCAAACCTTTTCTTGCCCACTTCTCACCCACAATCTTAAACAACTTCTCACCTTCCAAACATAGACACAGACTCTGGGATCAGGGCCTGCAACAGACCAAGATGTCACCTCTGTGTCAGAATCTGACATCTCCCGGACGGGAGGTGGTTCCCCCCCCCCCCCCCACGTCACTTGCTTCCCTGCAGAACTCATTACAGCTGCTTGGACTGTTATCTGGTGTGCTGAGACATCTGACCTTGGATTGTTATGCTAACAACTACTCAGGCACTTGGGAAGTGCTGGGGAGGTTTCAGTGGGACGTGGGAAAGGAATGCCAGATGCGCAACCGCACATTTGGGTGCATTTTTCCTGGGAAAATTAACGGATGTGTTTGTAGCGCCATTTTTTACTTTACCAGATTGGTGCCCCACCTCCCTCTATACTTTTGAATTATGTATAATTTACCTACAGCCCTGTGCTTTGTATCACTAACACTAGATGTGCTGAATACCATGGACCATTAAGAATAAAAGGATTTTTGCTTCCAGAAGGCCTGGCTTTTTGGCTCTATAAGGGTTCTCACAGAGTGTTAGTGATCTTTCACTAACGGGAGGAGTGCACCCCATACCTGACCATATTTATTTATTTATTTATTTATTTCAATTTATACCCCGCCTAGCCAGCGGACCGGCTCTAGGCGGCTAACAACATAAAATCACTCAATTACAAAGTTAAAACATAGCATAAAATAGATTCACTTTAAAATTACAACAAACATTCAGCACAAAATGGCAGCGTCCTACCAGCACCAAATACCCGCCACTAGCTTGCACCAACCAGGAGGCTACCACCATAGATGTTATAGCGATGGCCCATTGTGCCATCCACTAAGGGCCATTCCCCCCGGTGGCGGGCCCAAAAACCTGGCGGAAGAGCTCCGCTTTGCAGGCCCTGCGGAACTGCAAAAGGTCCCGCAGGGTCCTGATGTTCTCTGGGAGCTCGTTCCACCAGTGGGGAGCCGCCACCGAGAAGGCCCTGTTTCTGGTGGCTGCTAGCCTCGCCTCCTTCAGGCCCGGAAGGGTCAGGTGATGTTGGCTGCCTGACCGCAGTGCTCTTTGGGGTATATATGGGGAAAGGCAGCCCCTTAGGTAGGCAGGCCCCAGGCCATATAGGGCTTTAAAGGTAAAAACCAGCACCTTGAACCGGACCCGGTACGCTACAGGCAGCCAGTGCAGCACCCTCAGCACAGGCTGGACATGGTCCCTCGCTGAGAGACCCATCAGCAGCCTGGCTGCGGCATTCTGCACTAGCTGCAGCCTCCAGAGCTGGGTCAAGGGCAGCCCCATGTAGAGAGCGTTGCAGTAGTCTAGCCTTGAGGTGACCATAGCATGGATCACAGTCGCCAGGTCATTGCGTTCGAGGAAGGGAACCAACTGCCTAATCAGCCGTAGATGGTAAAAGGCTGCTTTGGCAGTGGCTGCTACCTGGGCCTCCATAGTTAAGGAGGCATCCAGGAGCACTCCCAAACTCCGGACCTGCGGCGCTGGCACCAATGGCGCCCCCCCGCAGGCCAGTAGTGGGATACCCACCCCCGGTCCACTCCGACTCAGGCAAAGGACCTCCGTCTTCGTTGGATTCATTTTCAGACGACTCAGCTTGAGCCAGCTTGCTACGTCCTCAAGTGCCCACTCCAGGTCATCCAGGGTGGCCCTGGACCGGCCGCCCAACAGCAGATACAGCTGGGTGTCATCCGCATACTGATGACAACCCAGCTTGTGCCTCCGGGCAATCTGGGCGAGAGGGCGCATATAGATGTTGAACAACATGGGAGATAGCACCGCCCCCTGAGGCACACCACATACCAGTGGGTGCCTCTGGGACACGTGCTCCCCTAGCACCACTCTCTGTCCCTGACCTTGGAGAAAGGAGACGAGCCACTGTAAGGCAAGCCCCTGAATTCCTGTCGGCAAGGCGGTGGATCAGTAACTGGTGGTCAACCGTGTCAAACGCAGCCGACAGATCTAACAGCACCAGTACCGCCATTCCACCCTGATCCAGATGCCTTCGGAGGTCGTCTGTGAGAGCGACCAGTGCCATTTCCGTCCCATGACCCGGCCGGAAGCCAGACTGAAACGGGTCAAGCACAGAGGTGTCATCCAGGAAACTCTGCAACTGAATCGCCACCGCCCTCTCCAAAATCTTGCCCAAATAGGGCAAGTTGGAAACCGGCCGATAGTTGGCCAATTCGGCCGGATCCAGTGATGGTTTTTTCAGAAGGGGGCGGACCGTCGCTTCCTTGAGTGCCCCAGGGAACAGTCCCTCCTGGAGGGACTTGTTGACAATCTCCCTGAGGGCACCTCGTAACCCCTCCTGGCCAGCTTTTACCAGCCACGAAGGGCACGGATCAAGGCTGCATGAGGTTGGGCGTACAGCAGAGAGTAAACTGTCAACCTCCTCAAAGCTGAGTAGGCTGAAGGAATCCAGAATGGAACTAGAAGACATGCATGGGGCCTCAAGTTCACTTACTGTCTCAACTGTGGCGGGGAGGTCACGGCGGAGCAACAAGATTTTATCTGCAAAATAGCTCGCAAAAGCCTCACAGCCGATATCCAATTCCCTATCATTTAGTCTGCCTTGTGGCAGTTCTGTTAGAGACCGAATAGTTCTAAATAATTGTGCCGGGCATGAGCTTGCAGACGCAATCGTGGCCGCATAGAACTGTCTCTTTGAAGCCTTGACTGCCATCTCATAGGATCTCATAAACGTCCTATAGGATGCTCTTGACGCTTCGTCGCAGGCTCGGCGCCACCGTCTCTCTAATCGTCTCAGCTCTCGCTTCATCTGCCGCAGCTCCCCGGTGTACTAGGGAGCCCGCTTAGAGCGAGGGCGAAGAGGATGCCTGGGGGCGATCTCGTCGATGGCGGCCTGGAGCCGGCCATGCCAGTCCTCGACCAGCTCATCCAACGAGCTGCCAGAGGTAATGGGTTCCCGCAGGGCCATCTGAAACCTCTGAGGGTCCATCTGGCTTCGCGGGCGAACCAAAATATGCTCGCCGCCCACACAGGGTCTGAGTGGGACATTCAGACGGGCCTTCAGAGCAAGATGGTCTGACCATGGTACTGACAGAGCAGTAATCGGACCCACCCCGACCCCCGCCGCAAAAATCAAGTCGAGCGTATGCCCCGCCTGATGTGTGGGCACCGTTACAAATTGGGTGAGTCCTAGTGTCGCCATGGCCGACACCAGGTCCTTCGCCGGCCCAGAGGCCGCATCATCGGCATGGACATTGAAGTCACCCAAGACTATGAGTCGAGGGTGCTCCAACGCCCAGCCCGACACGGCCTCGACCAGCGATGGCAGGCTAATGGGTGATGCATTGGGTGGTCGGTACACCACCCAGATAGCCAAACTCTCCCCAGTGTCCCACACCAGGCCAGAGCATTCTATGCCCTCAAGCTTAAGCGGTGGAGCGCTCTGTAGGAGTAAGCCTCCCGAATGAGCACTGCCACTCCACCCCCCGCCCCTCAGTCCGTGATTGGTGAAGGACCGAGAACCCAGGCGGAGCCATCTGGGAGAGAGCTACTGTCTCCCCCTCTTGCACCCAGGTCTCAGTCACGCATGCCAGGTCTGCTCCCTGCTCAACCATAAAGTCCTGCAGGGTAGAGGTCTTATTCTTTATAGACCTGGCATTGCACAACACCAATGTCGGAGGGGGGTACCCAGCCCCACTGTCTGTCACCCTCGGGATGGGACACAGGCTGGAAGGGGGCCAAGCTTCCCTGTTTCTCTGCCCTCTTCCCTTGTATATCTGCCTGGTCCCACCGCTATACCTTCCCCTCCCCAAGAGCACTGGTATCACCATGTCGGATGATGGGTCCCTTGTTCCGACCTCCTCAGAAGATGTGCCAGCTTCCGTGGCTACTGTGGTAACAGCCACAGAAGTGAACTTGGTGACCCCCCCTCAACATGGGGGATCACCTTTGAGAGACCGGTCAAGCCCAAGTACTCCTGGTCGAATTTTGGAAGCACCACTGAGGAAACCTGGACTGCCGGGCGGCGGGGTTCTGGGGTGCGATTTGGAGATGACCATTGGGGAGACTGGCGGCTGAGTGTCCAGCCTGTACCTGAAACCCCATCCAGGTCGGCAGCTGCAGCTCACGCTGAGTTGTGGCAGCATATGGATCAGAGGTTTGAGGAGATTCAGGACCGGTTCACTATGGAACTAAGAGAGGCTCTGGACGAGCTGAGGGCCCTCCCGAGGGGGGTTCCCTTACAAGCGGTGGGTGATGGCGATGGGACACAGCAGCTGCAGCAACAGCCTCAGCAGCAGCCACAGCAGCAGCAACAGCCTGTGGGCCTCCAACCTCCTGCTGTCCCTCCCCCCAATCTGTGGGACCTGGGGTCCCCGGGGAGAGGAATTATCGTCAATCACCAGCTGAGCCACTCGCAACCACTTTTGACGGGACTCCTGATAAGTTACGGTTCTTTATCATCGAGATCGAACACTTCCTGGATTCGTGGGGCCACCTCTATCCCACTGATCATGAGAAGGTGGACTATATTGGCTCGTGGTTATGGGACACAGCGAGTGACTGGTATGTAAGCCTTCACGACCCCCCTGGTCCTGAACTGCAAACTGTGAACAATTTCATGTGGGCTCTGTGGCAGCAGTATGAGGATCCCATGGGGGAAGAGAAAGCGCAAAATCAACTGCGGCAGGTGGTGCAGTGGTGCAACTCCATGTGTGAGTACACTGAGCAATTCAGGAGGGGGGCTGCTAAAGTGCATGAGTGGCCTGAAGAAATGTTCCTTGAAAAGTACAGGGAGGGGTTAAACCGGGAAGTTTACGAGACGGTGTTGAGAAACGATTGACCTGGCTCCCTCATGGCTTGGATGCGGGCAGCGGCTGATGTAGAGGAGCGGTTCATCCTGATTCGCCTGGGGTCCCATGCCTCCCAAGCTGCTGCGAAAGGGCCTCCCAAGACCAAATTGAAATCTACATCTCAGGAGATATGAGAGGCACTGTGAGAGTTCTGCTCAAAGTAGTCAAGGATCAGATCTTGGTTGGTTAACCACAGTTCTTTATTTCCAATCTCTACATTAGTACAGCGTCTCGGATTATTGTCAGAGATGAGACAGATAATACAAGCAGGTCTATTATACCATTCCAAGGAGTTTGAATTACCCATAGGTAGCCAATCACCTTAAGGGAAAATTGGCGGGCAAAGAGGTGTCCTGGCCGTTTGGTTCTCACAGGAAAAGAGTGAGGTGTTAAGCTGTAAATTTCCTCTCCCAAACCAGACCCCTCAGATGTTACCAGTTCACATAACAATCAATGGCCTCAAGGTTTTTGCATGTGATAAGAGATGAGAGGTATCCTCCCTTGAAGTTCCTGCCAGAGCAGCTGGAATGCGGAGGCAGGGATGAGAGGCCTCCTTGTTCACATAATTTACTGGTGTCACCCTCCCGGTCTGGACAAGCATCAGTACATGACAGTTACATAGGAAAAAGAAAGACATATAGCTACTTTGAAAGTACAAGCATGAATAACATAATGTCTGAATTGGTAGATTCTGACACACTGGCCTCCTCATAATTAACTTCACCTAGCCTTATCAGGAAACATTTTGTGGAACATTTTAACTAGTTTAGGAGCATGAACATTCTCAGAGCGAATCCATTCATTGTGTTCCGGACCGAAATCAAGCCATCTAACTAAGTAATATAATCGGCCCCTACGCATTTTTGAATCTAGAATTTCAGTTATCTCGAAATGAGGGGCTCCCTCCTTCATCAGTGGAGGAGGAGCTGGAGGAACTGGATGCCATGCATTCGGCCCAGGATCTTTCTTCAGTAGGCTGAAATGAAAAACAGGGTGCACAGAACTCAGTGATTTAGGCAATTCCAGTTCAAAAGATACATCCGATATTTTACGCAATACTTTGTAGGGCCCTACATATTTCCATCCCAGTTTCCTACTGGGTTGCAAGCCATGTATATTTTTAGTGGAGAGATAGACAGAGTCTCCCGGCTGGAGATCCCAGCCTGCAGCTCGGCCCCGATCTGCGTATTTTTTGTAGTCCTCTTTTGCCTGGTCTAGTGCCTTGGCTATTAATGGCCAGGAATCTTGCAAGGCTGTCCACCAACTCTTAAAATCCGAGGGGGGAGCATTGGGCTCATTCTCAATAGTAGGCAACGGTTTTCCTTCAAACCCCCCCACGGCCATGAAAGGGGAGACACCCGTGGAAGAATGCACAGCATTGTTGTAACTATATTCCGCAAATGGCAATAACTCCACCCAATTGTCTTGATGGTAGTTGGTGTAGCATCTTAAAAACTGCTCCAAGATTTGATTAGTTCGTTCGGACTGCCCATCGGTTTCTGGGTGGTAACCCGAACTCAGTGCGGGTTCTATGTCCATCATTTTCAGGAGCTCCCGCCAGAAGTTGGCAACGAATTGACTGCCCCTGTCGGATACCACCCTCTTAGGGAAAGCGTGTAATTTTATCACGTGGTTGAAGAAAGCTTTGGCCATTCCCTTGGCTGTGGGCAATTGCTTAAATGGGGTGAAATGGGCTTGCTTTGAAAACGTGTCTACCACCACCCAAATGACCGTTTTCCCTTTCGAGGGTGGCAGGTTAGTGATAAAATCCATAGCTATCGCCTCCCAAGGGCGAGAAGGGGTGGGTAGAGGATGCAACAGTCCCGGAACCTTTCCCCCCCGCTTTTTGCACATTAAGCAAGTCTGGCAAGCTGAGACGAAGTCGGAAACATCCCGGCGCATGCGCGGCCACCAAAACTGACGTTGAATTAGGTTAAGCGTTTTTAGAAATCCAAAATGCCCTGCTAGTTTGGAAGAGTGGCATGCCAGCAGCACATCCTTACGTTTGCTTTGGGGCACCACCAGTTTGTCTCCATGAAACCAACACTGGTTTTCCTTTTTTGAGCATTCGTCTAAGGCCTCCAATTCTTCGATTTCCTCAGGAGCATAGTCTCCCCCCCAATCGCACGCCCCAATGTCCAACTGAGTTTTCCTGAGCTGGCTCCTAGTGACTACTGCCCCTCCTAGCTGCTGGGGGGAGAACATGGAGTCGAACACATCTTCCTTCACGCTCTCGTGTTGAGGCAATCTGGAGAGTGCGTCTGCTAAGGAGTTGGCCTTCCCAGGGAAATGTTTCAGCACAAAATTAAATTTGGAGAAGAAGTCTGCCCACCGCAGTTGCTTTGCATTGAGGGATCTCTGCGTGCGCAGCGCTTCCAGGTTTTTATGATCAGTCCAGATCTCAAACGGGGTTTGCGCTCCCTCCAGCCAATGCCGCCACGTAGTGAGCGCTAACCGAATAGCCGCGGCTTCCTTATCCCACACGGACCAATTTCTTTCGGTGTCGTTAAATTTTTTTGAGATGTAAGCTAGGGGGTGTAACTTTCCATCCAGCCCGTGTTGTAGTATGGCCCCCCCCCCATGGCCACATCGGAAGCATCTACATGGATTATAAACTCTTTGGTTTCGTCTGGATGGGCTAAGATGGGCTCCGAAGTGAAAAGGGTTTTTAAGGTTTCGAACGCCCTTTGGCACTCCCCACTCCAGGCAATTCTTTCCCCCGGCTTCCCGGCCTCCGTCCCCCTCCCCTTGGTTTTCAGCAAATCGGTTAGCAGGAGGGTGACTGTCGCAAAGTCTTTTATGAAGGTTCGATAGAAGTTACAAAATCCTAACAGGCTCTGTAATTGTTTTGTTCGCGGAGCCTCCCACTGCACCACCGCCTCTACTTTTGCTGGGTCCATTTCCAGCCCTCTCTGAGAAATGCGATATCCCAAGAAGTCTACCGACTCACGATGGAACTCACACTTTGACAATTTAACATACAGCTGGTTTTTTAGCAAGGTGGAAAGGACTTCTCGGACTAATTTCACGTGCTCTCTCTTATCAGTAGAATAGATCAAGATATCATCTATGTAACATAACACCCCCTTAAACAGGTGCTTGTGCAACACTTCATTTATCAAACTCATAAAGACCCCAGGTGCGCCACTTAAGCCGAACGGCATCACCAGGTATTCGAACTGTCCCAGGGGGGTGTTGAATGCAGTCTTGGGCTCATCCCCCTCCCTTATGCGCACCCTGAAGTAAGCATCCCGCAGATCTAGCTTGGTGAACATTTTCCCCTTAGCCGCTTCGGTCAATAAGTCCTTTATTAAGGGGAGGGGGTAAGCGTTAGTAGTAGAGACAGCGTTCAGCCCCCTGTAGTCTGTGCACAGGCGCAGCCCCCCGTCTTTCTTTTTCCGGAATAAAACAGGGGCGGCAAAAGGGGACTTTGCTGGCCGGATAAAGCCGCGTGCCAAGTTTTTGTCCAGAAACTTGCGCAGTTCCTCTCGCTCTAAGGGACTCATGGAATAAAGCTTCCCCTTAGGGAGTTTCTCGCCCGGGAGTAGTTCAATGGCACAATCCGACAGTCGGTGGGGGCACAATCCGCCTCGGTCTCGCTGAATACCTCCATTAAGTCTCTATACTCCTTGGGCACCAGGCAGGGGGCGAGTGCGAGTGCGGTGGGTTGGGGAGGAGGAGTTGGCGGTCCGGGGCCCCACTCCGAGTCCCATTTGTGCGTTAGGCACCGGTCATCCACCCAGGAGATCTTCCCTTCACTCCACTTGATGTAAGGGTCGTGCGAACTGAGCCAGGGGCTTCCCAACACCATGGGGAATTGGGCGTTCGGGGTGATGACGAAGGCTCGCTTCTCCCAATGTTCCCCTGTTCCCAGAATCAGTCCCTCGGTTTCAGCCACGGACTCTTCTTTCATTTCCGACCCATCCATCTGGGTGAATTTTAGGGGCTCTGCCAGCGGGGTAACTTTTGGTCCCAACCCCTCCACCACCAAAGGGCTAATTAAGTCTCGAGCGCACCCAGAGTCAATTAAAGCGCGGACTCTCATGTGCGTGCCCGATCCCGGGGTCATTACTGTCACTACCATATATAACAGGGGGCCAGGGATGCTCACCGGAGATGGCGCTTCTTGGCGGGGGACCTGCAGCTCTGCGCCGCTCACTGCAGGCCATTGGAGTTTCCCGACATCTGCGTTTCCATCAGCTCCAGCTCCCCTTGTTCGCTCGTGGCTCCTTCCAGTTGCAACGCCCGGGGTTTGAGTGGGGTCTTCCCTCTGCTAGGAGTGCTCCCCGCCACAGGCGTCGAGGTCTTCGGCCCCTTTCCTCCCCCTCTCGGACACGCTGAGGCAAAGTGGCCACTTTCCCCACATTTCATGCACAACCCTTGTCGAAACCTGGCATCTCGGATGTCTTGCACACTGGGCCTCGGCTTTGCTCTGGGCGCTGCTTTGCTGGCCGCTGTAGCCGATGTTCCCATCTTAATTAGAGTGAACCTCTCCTCCACGTCGGTTGCCGCCCTCATCCAAGTAGCTAACGTTCCCGGACGGCCCCCCAGCAACACAGTCTCGTAAATTTCCGGGTTAAGGCCCTCCCGGTACTTCTCCATGAAAAGTTCCTCGGGCCAACCGTGGATTTTGGCCGCGATGCGCCGGAACTTATCGGTGTAGTCCCTCACTGTGGATCTCCCCTGGAACAGCTTCCGTAGTTGGTTCCGGGCCTTTTCCTCTCCAAGGGGGTCCTCGTATTGGTGCCGGAGGGCCCACATGAAGTTGTTCAACGAACGTAGTTCAGGTCCGGGGGCATCGTGCAGGCTCACATACCAATCGCTGGCGGTGTCTTTCAGCTTGGACCCGATGTAGCCAATCCGCTCCCTCTCTGTAGGATAGAGATGGCCCCAGCTGTCCAGGAACCGCTCGATCTCCAACAGGAAGAAACGCAGCTTCTCGGGGTCCCCATCGAAAGTAGTCGTCAGAGGGTCGGAGGGGGCTGGGTGGGCGATCGGACCGGCCGGCGCCGGGACCAGTGCTGGGGCGGGACCTGGTACCGGTGGAGGGACGACCGGCGGGGCCGGCTGCGCCGGCTGCCTCGGCTGCGCGGGCGCCTGTGGCTGAATCGGGGCTCCTCCGGGAACCACCGGCGGCTGCTGAACTCCCGTCCCCGGGCCTGGGAGAGCCTCTTGCATGACCCTCATAGCGTCTCGAAATTGGTACTGGAGATCGAGGGCCAATTCTCGTAGCTCGGCGGTGAGTTGGAGTCGTAAATCTCCCATCATCTGGTCTAGTTGTGGCATCGGATCTCCCCGATACGGATCGGGCCCATACGGGCCGGTTCTCTCTCCTTCCATGGGCGGGCGACGCGGTTCTCCTCCGTAGATCGGCTCGCAGTCATCTCCCAGGTAGCTCGGTCTCCCTCGATCGAGCGGATCGCCAGGGAACGAAACCCGTGCTCCTTTCCGGTCGTGCACCCAAGAACCCACGGTCCCACGACCGAACTGGCTCCAAGCGTACTTGGGGGTCCCGCTCTGACGAGGAGGTAGGCGCGGGATGTAGTGAGCCCCCTGAATCGTAGTCACCAGCACTTTGGGGGCCCCTCCGCCGCCTCCACCACCGTTCCCCTGGTCCGTCGGGGTGGCGGGGACATCTTCGGGGGTAGGGATAGGGACCGTGTCGTCGTCTGACATGGTCAGGAACGGCTAAGTCCCAGTCACAGATCTCTGACAATCTGTGAGAGTTCTGCTCAAAGTAGTCAAGGATCAGATCTTGGTTGGTTAACCACAGTTCTTTATTTCCAATCTCTACATTAGTACAGCGTCTCGGATTATTGTCAGAGATGAGACAGATAATACAAGCAGGTCTATTATACCATTCCAAGGAGTTTGAATTACCCATAGGTAGCCAATCACCTTAAGGGAAAATTGGCGGGCAAAGAGGTGTCCTGGTCGTTTGGTTCTCACAGGAAAAGAGTGAGGTGTTAAGCTGTAAATTTCCTCTCCCAAACCAGACCCCTCAGATGTTACCAGTTCACATAACAATCAATGGCCTCAAGGTTTTTGCATGTGACAAGAGATGAGAGGTATCCTCCCTTGAAGTTCCTGCCGGAGCAGCTGGAATGCGGAGGCAGGGATGAGAGGCCTCCTTGTTCACATAATTTACTGGTGTCACCCTCCCGGTCTGGACAAGCATCAGTACATGACAGTTACATAGGAAAAAGAAAGACATATAGCTACTTTGAAAGTACAAGCACGAATAACATAATGTCTGAATTGGTAGATTCTGACAGGCACGCATGAAGCAAGGGCTTTGCATGTGGTGTGGTGAAGCCGGGCATTTTGCTTCCAGCTGTCCCGCGGCTGCCCCGAAGACTCCAAGAATCACCCCAGCTGTGCCTCCTGGAACACCAAGACCTCCAAAAGGCAGTTTCAAACCCTGGACACTACAGCTGGAAGGGGCACTGAGCAACAACAATGTGGTGGAAATCATCCCAGAGCAGCCATCAGGAAACTTCAAGGACCTGCAGTAGAAGGCGCACCCCTGCAGGTCCCACAGCCGCCGCCGCCAGTGGTGAGCTCTCCTGGACCTCTACTTTATATGGTAGTGTCTGTAGTAGATTGCAGAAATGGGACACACGTTCGAGTATGGGCTTTAATACTCCGGTTGTGCCCATGACTTAATCAGCCCTTTGGTGCTGGAGGGGTTGGGGGCAAAGGCAGTCCCTCTAGGGGAGCCACTTCGTGTCAGAATCTGCCAATTCAGCCAATGTATTAGTCAGATCTACATTTCACTTCTTGCATGCATGTCTTTCACTATCCCATGTATCTAAAGTATATTGGAACCTATGTAACCATGATGCAATGTTTCTGTCCTGGCCGGGAGGGTGACAACAATGATTTGCGAGAACAAGGAGGCCTCACATCCCTGCCTCCGCATTCCAGCTGCTCCGGCAGTAACTTGAAGGGAGGATGCTTCTCATCTCTTATCAAATGCAAAAGAACCTTGGAGCCATTGATTGTTATGTGAACTCGAAACATCTGAGGGGTCTGGTTTGGGAGAGGAAATTTACTGCTTAACACCTCATCTCTTTCCTGTGAGAACCAAACGGTCAGGACACCTTTTAGCCCGCCAATTTTCCCTTAAGGGGATTGGCTACCTATGGGTAATTCAAACTCCTTGGAATGGTATAATAGACCCGCTTGTATAATTTGTCTCATCTCTGACAATAATCCGAGATGCTGTACTAATGTAGGAATAGGTAATAAAGAACTGTGGTTAACCAACCAAGATCTGATCCTTGACTACTTTGAGCAGAACTCTCACACTTCGCTTCACTCAGATGGATGGCTCGGAAATGAGAGAGCCGTGTGTAGCAGAGACTGAACCTCTTATTTTGGGCTCAGGGGAGCACTGGGAAAAGAGGACATTTATAATTACCCCTCATGCCCAGTTTCACATGGTGCTTGGCAGCCCCTGGCTGAGTACCCATGACCCGTACATTAAATGGAGTGAGGGGAAGATTGCCTGGGTTAACCCTGAGTGCTCCCAACACCGGTGGGAACCAGAATGGGGACCCGGTCCCCCAGAGACATTACAGGCATGCTTACTCCAGGGGGAGCTAGCATCGGTTCCACAAGTGCATTGGGACTTGGGTGAGGTGTTCAGTGAAAAGGAAGCAGATGAACTTCCCCCCCATAGAGCTACAGACTGTGCCATTGAACTGTTGCCCGGCCAGCGACTGCCCAAAGGGAAGTTATACTCTATGGATCCGGCTGAACGTGCAGAACTTTGCAAGTTCCTGGATAAGAATTTGGCACGGGGGTTTATCAGGCCAGCTACCTCCCTGTTTCCTGCGCCTTTTCTTTTCTGGAAAAAGGACGGGAGATCGAGGCTGTGCACAGACAATAGAGGGCTCAATGCGGTGTCAGCTTCCAACGCCTATCCCTTTCCTCTAATCAAAGACTTATTGGCAGAAGCTGCTAAGGGAAAAATCTTCTTGAAACTGGATTTATGCGATGCATATTTCCGGGTGCGCATAAAGGAGAGGGATGAATATAAGACTGCTTTTAATACCCCCCTGGGCCAATTCGAATACTTGGTGATGCCTTTTGGCTTAAGTGGGGCTCCGGGCGTTTTTATGAGCCTAATAAATGAAGTGTTGCACAAGCATTTATTCAAAGGGGCCTTATTTTATCTTGATGACATCATCCTCTACTCACAAGACATGCCATCCCATATCAACCTTGTGAGGGAAGTCCTCTCTACCCTGAAAGCTCACAAGCTATATGCTAAGCTGTCCAAATGCGAGTTCCACAAAACAGATTGATTTTTTGGGGTACCATATTTCCCCTAGGGGCTTGGAAATGGACCCTGCCAAAATAGAGGCGGTGGTCTCTTGGGAAGCCCCCTGGACTTGCAAACAACTCCAGTCCTTCCTTGGATTTGCCGGATTTTATAGGGTCTTCATCAAAGACTTTGCCAAAGTTACTCTGCCCCTCACAGACTTGTTAAAAACCAAGGGGCAGGGTCCGGACAGTATTAAGCCAGGAGTGCATCTGCCCTGGACCCAGGAGTGTCAAAGAGCATTTGAAAGGCTCAAGTCCCTCTTTACCTCAGAGCCCATCCTGGCTCACCCTGATGAGACCAAAGAATTTACTATTCATGTCGATGCTTCAGATGTTGCCATGGGGGGGGACAATTTTACAAAGGGGGGAAGATGGGCGTTTACATCCATTGGCATTCATTTCAAAGAAATTCAGTGAGGCAGAGGGAAATTGGTCTGCCTGGGACAAAGAGGTGGCTGCCATCCGCCTAGCCTTAACTACATGGAGACATTGGCTGGAGGGGGCTCAGAAGCCGAGGTGTGGACTGACCACAAGAACCTTGAGGCACTGCATACCCGCAGGACTCTTAATGCCAAGCAGCTTCAGTGGGCAGATTTCTTTTCTAAGTTTAACTTCACACTACACCTGGGGGGTCTCCAACTTGCTTGCTGATGCACTCTCTCGCCTCCCGCAGCACGACTCGAAACAGGAAGAAGTGTTTGATTCAATGTTTACCCCCTCCCAGCTGGGGGTGCGCGGTGGTGACTCGCAGTCAAACTAGAAACACACGGTCACACCCCCCCAATGAGTGGGTGACCAAATGTGCCTCAGAGTATTTGCAAATGGAGCATGATTTATTTCAATCAGAGGCCCTGGCTAGGAAAGAACTCAAATGGGTTCTGGTATTGGGAGAGAAGCTCATTGTTCCACAATCTTTGCGGCATGGTGTACTGCATGCGAGCCACGAATCTAAACTATCGGGACATTTTGGTTACTTAAAAACTTTGCATTTGCTTCAGAGACAGTTCTGGTGGCCACGCATGTGTAAAGATGTATCCAATTATGTTTCCTCCTGTCAGACTTGCTTAATGTGCAAAAAACAAAGGGGGAAGCCTCCTGGCCTGCTTCAACTCCTCCCTACCCCTTTCCAGCCCTGGGAAGTGATCTCTATGGACTTTATTACTAACCTCCCACCCAGTAAAGGGAATACTGTGGTTTGGGTGGTGGTTGATTTGTTTTCTAAGCAATCACATTTTATTCCTTTCAAGCAGTTACCCACAGCCAAGGGATTGGCCAAGGCGTTTTTGTCTCAGATTTTTAAATTACACAGTATTCCTTAGAGAATAATATCTGACAGGGGGTCTCAATATGTTGCCACCTTTTGGCGTGAGCTCCTGGACATGATGGCAGTGGAGCCTGCTTTGAGTTCAGCTTATCATCCCAAAACGGATTGACAGGCGGAAAGAGTTAATCAAATTTTGGACAATTCCTCTGTTACTATACAAACTTTCATCAGGACGACTGGGTGGAGCTCCTCCCCTTTGCAGAATATAGTTACAACAATGCCATTCACTCATCAACAGGGGTTTCTCCTTTTATAGCAGTGGGGGGAATTGAGGGGGTTCCTCTCCCTACATTAGGCCAGGCTCCTCCGCCATCCAGCTCTTTTGGGAACAGGTGGAAATCTCTGCGTGAGTCCTGGCCTCTCATTGCAAAGACTTTGGATAAAGCCAAATCGGATTACAAAAAAAATGCTGACAAGGGAAGAGCCCCAGGTTGGGATCTGGAACCGGGGGATTTTGTTTGTGTGTCAACCAAGAACATTCATGACTTGCAGCCTAATCGGAAACTGGGCTAGAGATATGTGGGGCCTTTCAAAGTGCTGCGTAAAATCTCCAATGTGTCTTTTGAACTTGAACTGCCCAAAGCATTAAAGGCTGTGCATCCTGTGTTTCAGTTCAGCCTCCTGAAGAGGGATCCTGGGCTGAATGTGTGGAGACCAGTTCGCCCTCATCCACCTTCTCTGATGAAGGGGGGGGACTCATTATGAGATTGCTCGTATTTTGGACTCTAAGTATAAAAGGGGGAGACTTTATTATTTGGTTCAGTGGGTGGATTTTGGTCCAGAATATAATGAGTGGGTGGCTGCTGACCATGTACATGCTCCTCGACTGTTGCGTGACTTTCATGCTTTGTATCCTATGAAACCTGGGGGGGGGGTTCTCTTGAGGCTGGCAGGATGTCAGAATCTGACATCTCCCGGACGGGAGATGGTTTCCCTCCCACCCTCCACGTCACTCGCTTCCCTGCAGAACTCATCACAGCTGCTTAGACTCTTATCTGGTGTGCTGAGACATCTGACCTTGGATTGTTATGCTAACAGCTACTCAGGCGCTTGGGAAGTGCTGGGGAGGTTTCAGTGGGACGTGGGAAAGGAATGCCAGATGCACAACCGCACATTTGGGCGTGTTTTCCCTGGGAAAATTAACGGATGTGTTTGTAGCGCCATTTTTTACTTTACCTGATTGGTGCCCCCACCTCCCTCTTTACTTTTGAATTATGTATAATTTACCTACAGCCCTGTGCTTTGTATCACTAACACTAGAAGTGCTGACTACCATGGACCATTAAGAATAAAAGGACTTTTGTTTCCAGAAGGCCTGGCTTTTTGGCTCTATAAGGGTTCTCACACTCTGTCCCCATAGCCAATCTGAAACACACTTGCTGTACCATCTTAGGTTCATTCACTTGTTCACCCAACATTATACAGGTCAGTCCATATGCAAAAGAATAAATTGGTGTAAATCCAATATGAAAAATGGCAACACTAAAAAAAACAGTGGGAGAACCTTTTAATCTTCCAGGTCATTCCATTGCTGACCTAAGAATGGCAGTCTCCAAAAAAATAACCAAAAAACAGTTTCAAGGGAAAATTACGTGAGATTGATGAACTTGAGTTTATTCACAAGTTCAGAACAAAGTACCTCCCCTCCTAAAGGGCTGAATAAGGACATAAGTTTCTTCTATCACTACAGATACTAATTTTTTGCCCCTAAGCATTTTCCCTCTGTTCTAATCAAGCTTACTATACACATGTTACCTTTATATCCTTTACAATATTCCTCCCACTTTCTGACTAGAATAAAAAGATTCCAAGAATCTCCATTTCGACTTGTGTCTGACGAAGGGAGCTCTGACTCTCCAAAGCTTAAACCCAGAAATTCTTATTGGTCTCTGAGGTTCTCCTGGACTCGGATCTGTTCTACTGCAGACCAACACGACTACCTGTGAGGCTTCTGTGCTAACAAAAAAAGATCAGACCTTTGTTGATGAAACAGAGTTCTTTATTAGTCTTAATACTGCTTGACAGGTTCTCGAATGTTTGTTAGAGATACCAGGTAGAATACAGTCAGAGTTAATATACCCTCCCTTTCGTTTGAACCCCAACACTACACCAATCACATTCAGAACAGAAAACGCGGGAGGACAGTTTCAGCCGTTTGGATTCCCACAGGAAGACGAGGTGCTAAAGTTATAAAAATTCCCTTCCTGAACTCGCTGACCCAGATGTGTGAATCTTCTGCATAACAAACTGCTTTGGGTGGCAATAACAGACCTTCAAGGTCCCAACAACAAGATAAGACATTTACTGTCCCAGGAAAAGGGAGGAGGGAATGCAAGGGAGGAAAGGCCATTTGTTTGTCGGTGACGTGCTAAGATATGGGGTCGCCACTCTCCCGACTTCAAGGGTTACATTGTCCAGATCATGTAACAGCAATACATTTCAAGGTGATGGGGGACGACTGGGGATGTAGACAGACAAGGAGACATACAGCTATTCACTTCATCAAAGCAGGCAATTTACTTCATCAAAGTAACAAAGCAATGAAACAATGAGGGCTCTGTCAGGGCCCCCTGACACCCTGCCTTCTTCAAAATACATTCTACCCCAGCTTATCAGGAAAGCGTTTATGGAAAGCTTTAATTAGTTTAGGAGCGTGTACATTCTCAGAAAAGACCCATTCATTTAGTTCAGGGCCAAAATCTACCCATATAGCAAGCAGCCCCTACGCATTTTAGAATCAAGGATTTCAGAAATTTCAAAGTGAGTGTCCCCCTCCTTCATCAGCGGAGGAGGAATCGGAGGTGTTGGGTGCCATGCATTCAGCCCAGGTTTCTTCTTCAGCAGGCTGAAATGAAAAACAGGATGCACAGAACTCAGTGACTTAGGCAGTTCAAGCTCAAAGGACACATCAGATATTTTCCTTAATACTTTATAAGGGCCAACATATTTCCAGCCCAATTTCCTGCTGGGTTGGAGTCCATGAATGTTTTTTGTGGAAAGATAAACTGAGTCTCCTGGCTGAAGGTCCCAACCTTCTGCTTGGCCTTTATCAGCGTATTTTTTGTAATCAGCTTTCGCCTTATCCAAGGCTTTAGCAATCAATGGCCAAGAGTCCTGTAACTTAGTCCACCATTGTGTAAAGTCAGAGGGGGAGTTTTCACCCGAGTTATCCACAGTGGGTAAGGGTTTCCCCTCAAAACCTCCCACAGCCATGAAAGGAGACACTCCAGTAGATGAATGCACTGCATTGTTATAACTATACTCAGCGAATGGCAGCAACTCCACCCAATTGTCTTGGTGGTAGTTAGTGTAGCATCTCAAGAACTGTTCCAGGATTTGATTAATTCGTTCGGATTGTCCATCAGTCTCTGGGTGGTAACCAGAACTCATGGCAGGCTCAATGTCCATCACTTTTAAAAGCTCCCGCCAGAAGTTGGCAACGAATTGGCTCCCGCAGTCAGATACCACACGCTTAGGAAAAGCATGTAATTTGATCACATGATTAAAGAATGTCTTAGCCATGCCTTTAGCAGTGGGGAGTTGCTTAAAGGGAACAAAGTGAGCCTGCTTGGAGAACATGTCCACCACTACTCAAATAACCGTTTTCCCTTTGGAGGGAGGTAAGTTAGTGATAAAGTCCATAAATACAGCCTCCCAAGGCCTGGAGGGGGTAGGCAAGGGGTGTAGCAGTCCAGGAGTCTTTCCCCCCCTCCTTTTGCACATCAAACACACTTGACAAGCTGTCACAAAGTCCGAGACATCTTTGCGCATGCGCGGCCACCAGAATTGCCGCTGTACCAAGTTAAGAGTTTTTAAAAATCCGAAATGTCCTGCCAATTTGGAGGAGTGGCAAGTGACTAGCACGTCTCTACGGAGCGGCTGAGGCACGACTAGTTTCGTCCCATGATACCAGCATTTGTCTATGTGCAAAGTACATTCGTCTATTCCTTCCAACTCCTCAGCTTCCTCTTTTGAATACTCTCCAGCACATTTATCACTCCAGGACTGAACAGGTGCGCTTTTACTTTGACTCCTAGTAGTGACAGCCCCTCCCAGTTGTTGTTGCGAAAACATTGAATCAAACACTTCTTCCCTCTGGGACTCGTGTTGGGGTAATCTGGACAGAGCATCTACTAAGGAATTCGCTTTCCCGGGGAAATGCTTTAGCACAACGTTAAACTTGGAGAAGAAATCAGCCCACCTGAGCTGTTTGGCGTTAAGGGATCGCTGCATCCGCAGTGCCTCCAAGTTTTTGTGATCGGTCCAGATTTCGAATGGGGTTTGCGCCCCTTCTAGCCAGTGCCTCCAGGTGGTTAAAGCTAAACGGATGGCAGCGGCTTCTTTGTCCCACACTGACCAGTTTCTCTCCGTCTTATTAAATTTTTTGGAAATGCATGCCAAGGGGTGTAGTTTATTGTCGGGCCCCTTTTGGAGTATCGCCCCTCCCATGGCTACATCGGAGGCGTCCACATGGATTACGAATTCCTTAGTCTCATCAGGGTGGGCTAGAATGGGCTCCGAGGTGAACAGCTTTTTCAGAGTCTCAAACGCTAACTGGCACGCCTCGGTCCACACTATTTTTTCCCCTGGCTTCCCAGCTTCCGGCCCCTTCCCTTTGGTTTTCAGTAGCTCGGTGAGAGGCAGGGTGACTGTAGCAAAGTCTTTGAGGAATGTGTGGTAGAAATTACAAAATCCCAAGAGGCTTTGCAACTGTTTACGGGTTCGGGGGGCTTCCCACTGGACAACTGCTTCTACTTTTGTGGGATCCATCTCCAACCCTTTCTGGGAAATTCTGTACCCCAGGAAATCTACCTCCGTTCGGTTGAGAGCCAGTTTGGTGTAGTGGTTAAGTGTGCGGCCTCTAATCTGGGAGAACCGGGTTTGATTCCTCACTCCTCCACTTGCACCTGGCTGGATGACCTTGGGCAAGCCATAGCTCTGTACCAGCTGTTCCCTCAAGGACAGCTTGGGAAAGAGCTCTCTCAGCCCCACCCACCTCACAGGGTGTCTGTTGTGGGGAGGGGAGGGGAAAGGAGTTTGTAAGCTGCTCTGAGACTCTTAAGTGAGTGAAGGGCGGGGTATAAATCCAATCTCTTCTCTTCTATTCTTCTTCTAGAACTCACATTTAGACAATTTTGCATACAATTGATTTTTCAACAGGGTGTCTAGTACCTCCCTCACCAGTTTCACATGGGACCCCTTATCAGCAGAATAAATCAAGATATCATCTAAGTAACATAACACCCCCTTGAACAAATGCTTGTGCAACACTTCATTTATCAGGCTCATAAAAACTCCCGGAGCGCCACTTAAGCCGAATGGCATCACTAGATATTCGAACTGGCCCAATGGTGTATTAAAGGCAGTTTTGAACTCATCCCCCTCCCTAATGCGCACCCGAAAGTAAGCGTCCCGTAAGTCTTGTTTAGTAAACATCTTTCCTTTAGCGGCTTCCGCCAGCAAGTCTTTGATAAGCGGGAGGGGGTAGGCATTGGAAGCAGACACAGCATTTAGCCCCCGATAATCTGTACACAGTCTCAGCCCCCCGTCCTTCTTTTTCTGAAATAATACTGGGGCTGCAAAAGGGGATTTGGCTGGGCGGATGAAACCCCGTTCTAAGTTCTTGTCTAGGAACTTCCGTAGTTCCTCTAGCTCCGTGGGGCTCATGGAGTAAAGTTTTCCTTTTGGGAGCTTTTCCCTGGGTAGTAACTCTGTTGCACAATCGGACAGGCGGTGAGGGGGTAGCTCGTCCGCTTCCGTCTCACTAAACACATCAGCCAGGTCTCAGTACTCTCTGGGGATCTGGGATGGCACTAGGGTGAGGGCGGCCGCCTGCAGGGGAACGGGGGGTCCAGATCCCCACTCCGGGTTCCACTTGTGCTGGTCACATTTTTCGTCTACCCACGAGATCTTTCCCTCACTCCATTTTACATAAGGGTCGTGGGAGCTCAGCCAGGGGCTTCCCAACACCATGGGGAATTGGGTGTTCGGGGTAATGACAAAAGCCCTTTTTTCCCAATGCTCCCCTGTCCCCAGGATCAACAGTTCAGTCTCTGCCACACACGCCTCCTTCATCTCGGAACCGTCCATCTGCGTGAACATGAGTGGCTCCCCCAAAGGGCTGACTTTGGGTGCCAGCCCATCTACCACCAAGGGGCTTATTAAGTCTCTGGCACAGCCTGAATCAATTAAGGCACGGACCCTCACATGGGTCCCGGTACCGGGGGCTATCACAGTCACTACCATGTAAAGTAAGGGGCCAGGGATGCTCACCGGAGATGGTGCACTGGGGGAAGGGAGCTGCAGCTCTGCGCCGCCTACTGCAGGTCGCTGAAGTTTCCCGACGGCTGTGCTTCAACCAGCTCCAGCTCCCCTTGCTCGCTCGTTGCCCCTTCCAGCTGTAATGCCCGGGGTTTAAACGGGGTCTTGCCACGGCTCAGGGTACCTCCACTCACCGGGGTTGAGGTTTTGGGCGCCTTCCCACTGTTTCGAGGGCAAGCAGAGACAAAGTGGCCGCTCTCCCCGCATCTCATGCAAAGCCCCTGCTTGAAACGGCTGTCTCGCAACTCTTGGATGTTCGGCTTCCGTTTCATCTTTTGAGGGGCTTTGGGTTGGGCGGTTGCCGAGGTCCCCAGCTTGATCAGGGTGAACCGCTCCTCTACATCGGCTGCTACTCTCATCCACGCGGCGAGAGATCTGGGCCTCCCACCCCTCAGAATGGTCTCATAAATCTCGGGGTGCAGGCCCTCTCTATACTTCTCGATGAAGAGGTCTTGGGACCAGCCTTGCACTTTGGCCGCTATTCGCCGGAACCGGTCGGTGTACTCCCGCACCGAGGCCCTCCCCTGCACCAACTTCCACAGTTGGTTTCTCGCCTTCTCCTCCCCCAGGGGATCCTCATAGTGCTGCCGGAGGGCCCACATAAAATTATTGACAGTTCTTAGCTCGGGCCCAGGGGGGTTGTGCAGGCTTACATACCAATCGCTGGCGGTGTCTCGCAGCTTGGATCCGATGTATCCCACTCGGTCCCTTTCCGTGGGATAGAGATGGCCCCAAGCTTCTAGGAATCTTTCGATCTCGATGATGAACAGGAGCTTCTTGGGGTCGCCATCAAAGGTTGCCGTCAGCGGATCGTTGGGGGCCTGGCAGATCATCTGATCGGCCGGCACGGGGAGGGGAGCAGGGACCGGCTGCTGAGGGCCCCCGGCTGGGACCCCTGCCGGTGGGACTTGTTGAGGGGGTGCCCCACCTGCCGGCACTCCTCCTCCCGCTCCTCCGGCTGGCGGCTGCCCCTGGATTTGAACGGCAGCAATGGCATCTCGTAGTTGTTGCTGTATGTCCAGCATTACCTCTCTCAACTCCACGGTGATTTGGATCCACATCTCTCCCATCCTTCGATCTAGAGTGCAGTCCGAATCCTCGGCTGTCAGGTTGGGTCCACAGGGAGCGCCTCGCTCCTCGTCCGGCATCGGGAACCACCAGTCGCTTCCCAAGCCCTCTTGGTTGTCCTCCCAGAAGCTTGGGCGACCTACTTCCGTACGATCCCCGGCGACCCATATGCGGGATCCCTTCCGATCGTGCACCCACGAGTCGACGGTGCCCTGTTCGAATGTAGACCATGAGTACCTCGGGGTAAACGGTGGCTGGGGCGCTGGGCGCAGAATATAGTAAGCACCCTGCGCCATGGTCACCGGTTTCCCCACCGGTACGGTGGCTTCGGCCCCGGCTCCGGAATCTCCCGGAACCACTGGCTCATCTTGGGTTACGAGAGTAGTATCGTCATCTGACATGGTCAGGTACCACAAAGTCCCAAACACAGATCTCTAACAATCTGTGAGGCTTCTGTGCTAACAGCAAAAAGATAAGACCTTTGTTGATGAAACAGTTCTTTATTAGTCTTAATACTGCTTGACAGGTTCTCGAATGTTTGTTAGAGATACCAGGTAGAATACAGTCAGAGTTAATATACCCTCCCTTTCGTTTGAACCCCAACACTATGCCAATCACATTCAGAACAGAAAACGCGGGAGGACAGTTTCAGCCGTTTGGATTCCCACAGGAAGACGAGGTGCTAAAGTTATAAAAATTCCCTTCCTGAACTCGCTGACCCAGATGTGTGAATCTTCTGCATAACAAACTGCTTTGGTTGGCAGTAACAGACCTTCAAGGTCCCAACAACAAGATAAGACATTTACTGTCCCAGGAAAACGGAGGAGGGAATGCAAGGGAGGAAAGGCCATTTGTTTGTCGGTGACGTGCTGAGATATGGGGTTGCCACTCTCCCGACTTCAAGGGTTACATTGTCCAGATCATGTAACAGCAATACATTTCAAGGTGACAGGGGAGGACTGGGGATGTAGACAGACAAGGAGACATACAGCTATTCACTTCATCAAAGCAGGCAATTTACTTCATCAAAGTAACAAAGCAATGAAACAATGAGGGCTCTGTCAGGGCCCCCTGACACTACCTTCTGAAAGTAACTCCAGCAGGGTCTCTTGTAACTGCTTTCCCATGGACAAGTAGCCACATTTTCACTACTTTGTTTTGGCCACATTTTCTCTAGTACTTTCCCTCTTTAAAATCAGTACCATTTTAATGATGGCAGCTGTCCTTGATAAGCTTTAAAAGAATTTGAGATTTGATAATGGACTTGCCATATATAAGACCTATTATAATATCAGAAATTTCAGTCCCTAAATTCCACATCTTCATGGAAAATACCATCTCCCCTGCCAACATACAAAGGTATATTTTATATAAAATCATATTGTTTAACTACTCGCTAATTAGAAAGCTTTATTCCTTTTTTTTTTGGATTACAGTATCTAACTTGACCTGAAGTTCATGAACTGAAGAACTGGGGTGAACTACCATGAATTTTAACGCAATTCATGATGGCTTGTGATGGTATGTGAAGAGCAGAAAGCAAGGGTTTACCCCTTCTTTCTGCTCTTCACGAGAAACAGCTGAACTTCTGGGAGCTCCCCAATGCTCAGCTGTTTGGTTTAAACAGCTCTGAGCTATTTAAACCACCCCTACTTTCTGTTCACTGTGGCTTTCTGCAGGGAGCAGAAAACAGGGGTTTAAATGTCCCTGATTTCTGCTCCACATGAAGAGACACAGAAAGCAGGAAGCAGGGTTTAAATGGAAGGGGTGAAGTCCCTTTCTGGGAGATATTTTCCCTACCTTTCTGCTGGTTGTGACTCACTGCAGCAATCAAAAAGTAAGGGGGGGAGGTCCCTTCCCAGAAGGATCTTCCCCCCACCTTTCTACTGACTGCGGCTCCCTGAAGCCAGCAGAAGGGAAAGGGGGAAGTCTCTTCCCAGGAGATCTCCCCCTTCCCCCTTTTCTGCTGACCATGGCTGGTTTTGCTTTCCCCCTTTGAAGTGGCAGGGAGCAAAACTGGAAGGTTAAATGGGTGGGGTCTTTAAACCCTCCCGATCTGCTCCCTACTGCTTAGAAGGGGGGAGCAGAACCGAAGGGTTAAATGAAGCCATTTAAACCTCTGCTTTCTGCTCCCAGTGGCTTTTCTGGGGAGCAAAAAGCAGGGGGTTAAATTTAAATGTCTCACAAACCTATATGAATGGCTTGGTTTGGGAACCGGCATATCTGCTTGGTTTGGTTTGGTTTGTGGTTCAGTTCGTGCCCATCCCTAGTCTTGAACCATGAGGAAATGTGGGGTATAAATGTTTAAATATGTCAATAAAATAAATAAGAGGAGACAAAGCTACACTGAGAATCCTTTGGGAAGTGGTGCAAAAAAACTTCTGCAATTCACCTTACTTAGTTAACTTGCCCTTTCCCCACTCCTTCCCCAAAGCCTTGTAGGTTCTCCCTCCTGGCAAAGTGTCAGTTGCAGTTGCTGACTCTGACTCAGTAGGGGGGTCAGGGCTGCACAGCAGAACTAAAACAGAGGGCTGTTCAAATGTGCTCTCTATTGCACTCACAGTTAAGGCCAAGATGAAAGCCTGCAGGAAGAGGGGCAAGTATTTAGCATGGGATCCAAGCCATAACCCAGAGAAAAGGCCCTTGCACAGCTCCCGGAAACTACAAGCTTGATCAGTTACAAGGAGGATGACACCTTCTACTTTGCTTTATCAACTGGCCACCAACCAAAAGCAACTGAGTCTTTTCTTGATTGAGTTTGAGTTTATTTACCTACATCCAGCCCATTTCAGGTAGTCTTTCTGGGAAGAAATACCACACAAAATTCTAACAGAAAGGAGAAATGGATCTGATGATATCTCACTCTAAATCTACAGTCTCTCCTAGTGGTTTCATGAGAGAGAGAGTATAGGTCCTTGTGAAACTCCATGGCATAATTCCCACTGAAAAGAGCAGCAATCACCCAGTACCATTTTCTAGCACCTCCTAGTAAAGTAGGTGTAGAAGCACTGCAAGATATTGCTTCCTACTCCCATTCTACAAAGATGATCCAAAAGGAGGTTAAAGTTTATAGTACTGCAGATGTCTGAGAACCAGGGGAATCTCTCTCTCACCTGAACTTCCACTACAAACTACATTGTAATGGGTTTTCTTCATTCAAGAGTTCCTGGAACTATCCAGCCAGTGCTTGTTCTACTACATCAGATTAAATGGGATAATTGGTCATGTGCTTCTACAATTCCCTGCTGAGCTGTGAAGAGACTCCGCAGGCAGACACAAGGCAACTCCCCCTGAAGGATAAGCGAAGTAGTCATTTGTCTCCTGTAAACAAACAAACAGTTTGGATTTTTTTTAAGTGGAAAAAGAGAAGTGTGACATATACTGTCTTCTTTAACTGTAGCTTATATCACTGTTTCATGTTCTTATGTCTAAGTAACCCATAGCAGGAATACTAATGTCTGCAGGGGGTGATGTGGCAGCCTGCAGAAGATGCCTGGGCTAGACCTAACCTTGTTAAATTTTCAAAAGTGCCTGGGATTCATAACAACATGATGATTTATTAGTGCTTAAATATCTTTCCTACAGCTAACTGCTACTTTGCGGAATTTAGTTGACTTCCCTCAATCAAGGTGTAAACTCCTGAGCAGTGGAGCAATTCCAGAGCTTTGTCTGATGATGGAGAAACGTATGAATGACAAGGATATATGTACCAATGTGGCCAGAATATTCAGGTACCTATTTTAACCCATTAAGCATACATTTTAGAAGTTGCTACTTTATTGCATTTTCAGAATTTGGATTTTATTCCTTTTGAAATACTGCATGTCATCGTCTCGTGTTCGTATGTAGTTTCTGTTGCTGAAACATTGTTTTGGATTTTGTCTTGGTGGGAAAATATTGGGTTGGGTTCAGCAGCCATGAATGAAGAGGAGTTTGGAGATATTTTCCAATTCCTTCTTCCTACGCCCCCACCTTCCTTCCACAACCTGCTTTTGACAGTCAGGGGACCATGGGGAACTGTGTAGTATGAGATGCAGTCAGCTCTAGTGGGAAGGGGGACTCTTGCCAAGAAAATAGGGGGAAAGTGATTTTCACCAGCTCCCCCTCCCACTGGAGACACCTGCACTGCATCCTGTGCTGTTCCTAAGGGTTCCTGAGGAATCACTGCTCCAATGGTAATGCTTTGAAGCCAAGCCATTCTGAGTTGCAGTTCAAACTCTGTATGCTCCAGTACACATGATATGTTTGGTGTAGTGCTTAAGTGCACAGACTCTAATCTGGGAGAACTGGGTTTGATTCCCCACTACTCCACTTGCACCTGCTGGATGACCTTGAGCAAGCCACAGTTCTGGCACAGCTGTTCTTGAAAAAAAGCAGTTTCTGTCAGAGCTCTCTCAGCCCCACCTACCTCACAGGGTGTCTCTTGTGGGGAGGGGAAGGGAAAGGAGTTTGTAAGCCGCTCTGAGATTCCCTTGGGTAGTGAAGGGCAGGGTATAAATCCAACCTCCTCCTCCTCTTCTTCTTCTTCTTCTTCATAAATAAAAACACTCTGCCCATACTCTCCAGTCTATGAGAGTTGCATTTACAACCAGGCTTTCTCATTGTCAGTGATAACACCATTTGTGTGTCTTTCTGAGCCTTTATAATGGGACTTGGCTGCACATGCACTGTGACTGCTTCCAGGTGGGGCAAGAAAATTCATTTAAGCTGCAAGGGCAGCAAGCAGTGCTGGATCAGCACCCACAACACCCCTGTTCCTGCATCACTTGCCATTGCCACTACAGCATAGCTCCTTGTTCCTCTCTTTTCTGGTAATACCAGAACCCCACCCCAAATGGCCCAGACCCTCCCTTTCCCTCCCAAACTGTGTTCTCTATGCTATTTTGAAAGCAGCTGCTCCTGGCAGTGGCGATGGAAGGAAGTATCATGAGCTAGAAAAAAAAAACAGGCTAATCCCCCCCCCCCCCCCCGGCTTAAAGTGGAAAACCATGTCTAGAATGAACACAATGTCATGTTGCTGTTCCCCTTGAATGTGGGGCTTCCTGCTTTCCATGTAGGTAACAATCCCCATGTGGAAACAGCCTGAATGCAAAATAAATATTCACTTTTCCCTGGTCCTCCATAGCTGTTAACCAAATCACTGATGAGTTTATCCCTGTATGCAGAGGTGAACTACATTAACAAGTATGAGAGCCATGTATAAAAATCTCCCAAAGGTCTCTGCAGGAGGGTATTGATAAAACACTTGCTTTGTACAAGGTGCCATCAGCTTAAAAAAGAATTCAGATAAAATGAACAGGGAGAGACCTCTGATCAATGAGATTAGGCTGGGCACAGTATGGGGCAGATCCTTATAACCATCAGATAGCTAAAAAACTTCTAAGTGCTCTCTCTGTTCCCTGTCTCTCACAGTCACTGTTGCTTCTCCTTTTGTCTTCCTTTAAAAGCCGTTCTCTTCAGCAGCCACTTCCTAATCTCCTTCACCTCTGCTTCTTCCTAGTTCCCTTCTCACAGTCCCACACATGAATGTTCCAAGTGGGTAGCTGTGTTAATGTGCAGTAGCAGAGCACAGTTAAGGTGGTCCGGTACCATTTTGAAGACCAACAAAATTATTCAGAGTATAATGTGGTAAGCTGACCTATAGGGACCCAACACAGGTAGTTGATCAATTTTCATTTCTGATCTCCAATATAAGAGAGCATTTAGGAAGATAAATTTTGATCCCACTTCCAGACTCTTTCTTTTTCATCTTTACTTGTGAAAAGCATTTATAGATTTCTTGGTGGTGAACCCTAGTGTCAGAATTCTGGCTGTGTTTCAAAGAGGTGTGGTTTCCTTGTTATCTTCCAGTAATTTGGAGATAACTCAGATTCAGCTTTCAGTGCCATTACCCCCTGAAATAATACTCATTAATCACAGATCACTATCGTTCTTTGAGGGGAAGGGGCATCAAGTCACAATTGACTTACGGTGACTGTTATAGTGGGAAGGAAGGAATGGTGTCTTTCCTTGCTGGGCAACTCCCGTAGGCCAGTGGTTCCTTGGGATACACTCTGGTAACCAGCCAGCACCACTGAGGATCTCCTGAGAACATCTAGACTGACCTGCTGAGAAGGTACAATAACAAAGTGTCAGGGTAGAAACCCTAGAAAATACTTTATAACAAATTATATCACCCATGCCATTTAGCATGCAGGGAAGAGGCTCAGAGAAATATTTCAGAGAAATACATTTTGGTAAGCAAAGCCAAAAAATGTCTTTATGAAAAGGTTTATTATAAAAGAGAGAAGGGAGGGGAGAGGAAAAGAATGGTTGGATTTTTTTTTAAAAAGTGAGGGGAAGGGACAAAACAAAATACAGGGAAAGGGCACCCAAAAACACAGCACAGAGATGTTTAAATAAAAAGCAGTCCAGTTGAACTAACTAAGCTAAACACACATTACCTAAGCTGTAGCGAATTCCTCAGAGCATTTGCAGAGTTCCTTGCAGTAACAAGAAGGTGGAGGGGACCTTCACCTGGCTGTACCCAACCTTTTGTGGACTCGGTTTCCACCGAAGACTGAAAAATGAAGACAAGGGGAAATTTCAAATGTCCTGATGGTTATGGTCAATGGAACTGGACTGAAGCCAGCCTCCACTGTAAGAATGACAAGCTGATGTAGTGAATGGCACATAGAGCCCCGTCTCGGATGTCACAAGCTGCTGTTATCTCAGACTGATTCTTCTCTACACTACTCTCTATTCCACACTGACTAGTCGTGAACGTTCGTGTGATTTTTGGAAGCTAAGATTACTCTGATAGCTGATTATACCTCATACATAACCTGTAAGGTAAAGTTGCTCACAGTATTAATATCCTTTCCTACTTGGAACGTTTAAAGATTGTTAAAACAAGGTTTGTGTATGTTATGTTTTGTCTTTTGTTCTGAACTGGTCTGAATTTATGAAAAAATGCATCTCCAAGAATACTATGCTTGGTTATGCTTTGGAAAAATTAATAAAAATTACATTAAAAAAAAAAGTATCAGGGACATATAAAATACAGTCCCACCTCCATCAAGCATCTGGTAATGGCTCTGTGAACTTCCAGGGCAAATAGGTGGTCTGGTCCAAACTGGATTGTCTTTTGTTCAAAAGGGATTAAGTCTGCCAGGATGATCCAGTGTGGAATGGAAGTGAATGAGTCATTCTAATGTAAACCCCCCCAGGGGCACAAGATCCTAAACAAGATCTAGGTGGTGCTTTTGCCTCAGGGTTTCTGTCACTCATGTGGTTTACAAGGCAAGATTGGAGCAGGGGTGGTTTGCCACTGCCTTCCTCTGCATAGCAACCCCGGGCTTCCTGGGGGGGTCTCCCACCCAAGTACTAACCAGGGCTGACCCTGCTTAGCTTCCAAGCTCTAGTGAGACTGGGGCAGCCTGGGCTAAGGCTACTGTCATTCTTTTTCATAATTCTTATCTATACAGAATTGCACTAGAATAGAGAATATTAGCATTTCAATATGTGTACTGGTTCTAAAAATTGGGAGGATAAATATTTAGCTTGAGCAGAGGGAACCTGGACAAGAAAAGTTCTTCTACTCATGTGTATTTCTTTTTTTAATATATAGCAAACTTTCTTCCTTCAATGATTGCTGCTCGGCTTTGGCAGATTGCTCCAGATGTTACATCTTATTTTTAGTCCTGCTAAACAAACACCCAAAGAAGCAGGTCAGTTTTTTTCCCCATCTCTGTTTTATATTTTAATCCTCTGATGTGCCTGTGGTGTGTAAATCCATTTTCATTGACCTACTTTAATATACATTTATACGATAAAAATTTTAAATGGTTGACCGCATTTCCAAGTAATAAATTATTGAAATGGACTCAACTTAGATTAACAGTTCAGGGAAACATAAAGGACAGTTCATTAACTTATTCTTTGCCCAGAGTTGTTATTTGGAATTTTTTGGGGGGACACTTTGACTTATGTGTGTATGTAAGAACCAGGAGTTGGCAATGTAAGGGCTGTGTGCTGTTTCTGGCCAGAGTAGATTTTTCCTTAAGAAAACCTGTTTTTCCCAAGGCTACAGGTAAGCTGCCATAAAGTAGCAGCATAGGGCTGTCCCAAGGTGTCATTATCAGGCACACAATATAACTGAAGCTGAGAAGATAGGAGTCTGGTCAGTGTCTGGATGGAAAGATCATCTGAAGTCACCTGAGAACTGGCTTACCATTTCCTAGTCCTCTTTCTCTTTTTTGCTTTTTTATTGTTTGTCTGTCAGTCTCTCTCCCCCCCCCCCCCCCGGATTTTGGCAGCAGTTTAGGGGCTGGGAGGCTACTGCCTTTTTAAAAGACTTAGGTGGGGAATCCCATCAGGGAGACCCACCCTTCTTTGGCTCCTACTCATGAGTAGGAAAGGCCAAGAGGGAATGACTTCTCAGCAGCCTTTTGGAGCCTGGCTGGGTGCACCCTGCAGCCATGGGCGTGGAGTTTAGTAAATTCGGGGGGGGGGGGGCTCTTTAGCGTGCACGCTTTGCGCGCATGCTTGCTGGGGTGATGTCCCCCCCCCCAGGAAACCTCTGCGCCTCCCCGCTGCTGGAGCCTCTCTTCCCCCCCCCACTCCTTCCCTCTCCCTTCGCCGGGAAAAGAGGGAGGGAGAGGGAAGGATGGAAGAGTGGCCAGGCAGGGGGGGGGGGAGAGGCACCGGCAGCAGCAGCAGCTGGCCTCGGAAGGGCCCCGGGAGGCGCGGTGGCAGGTGCTACGTTTCCCCGGGGGGGGGGGCTCAGTCCCCCCCGGGAAATTTCGGGGGAGGCTCGAGCCCTTGAGTCCCCCTGTAGTCTACGCCTATGCCTGCAGCTGCTTATCGTCTGCAGTGCCTTCCTCCAGCTGAGCTCCTGAATCCTGATAAAGTGAAGGGGCTTTTTCTTTTCCAGGAAACAGCAGGGTCTTGTCCCCTCCCCCTCCAAAAAAACCCAGGAAATTTCTCCAATGGAGGCCCGAGTGGGTCTTTCTGAGCATGCACCTGAGGGGTTGGACTCAAGCATGAAACTTCCCTCTTCCCCCTGCCCTACCTCTGCTCAAGGTTCCCTTCTTGAATTGGAACTAGTGTGACAGCTCCCCAATTGCTGAGGAAGGAGGAGTGAGGGATTTTATCAATTTTATTAATGTTTATCAACTTTTTTAAACTGCTTACTTGCTTTGCTCAAGGTTCCCTTCTTTAATTGGAATTGGCAGAAACTCCTACTCTGGATCTGTCAAGGAACAATGCCCAGGCCAACCATTTAGCTTGAATCAAGGGGGAAATGCGTAAGGAGATCAGAGCATCCCTATCAGAAGTCATCCTTAGTATAAGAGAACTCTCTAGGCCCTCCAGCAGAACTAGATGCCGCTCATCTTCCAATTATGGCGCTCTTCCGCCTCCACATTCAAAGAGATGTAAAGAAGCCCCACCTAACAAATCGTCTACTAGAGCTCTAAGTCCCTTGATGGACCATTATTCTGAGGAGTCTGATTTCTCTGACTGCTTCCTCTCTGAAAGAGGAGGGAGAACTATCTGACAAGGAAGATACGTTAGTAAGTTCAATGCAAACTGGTCTTTTCCCATGAGGTTTCCCCTAAGCTTCTTCCTAAGGTTCCAAGTATTTTGAAAATTCCTTACAGCAAAAAGGAGGTAGTAGAACGTGATCCAGCCAGACCAACGGATTCGGCCAGAGCTTTTCCACAAGGAGGACCCCCCCCTTTGGGATTTCTTTCCCATCTGTCATCAACAAGGTGGTCAAAATTGAATGGGAACCTCCAGCAAGGACTCAGACCAATCATCCCATTATCTCTCGCTTCTACTTCTTCATGCCCGAGGAAGCAGAGCTTTTTAAACTTCCAGTGGTGGACGCTCCAGTTGCCAGCTTCTGTTCAATCTCTGTCATTGCCGTGGAGGTGGATGGTCTTTCTAGGGACCCTTGTGACAGGAGAATAGATCAATCCCTGCACAAGAATTCTGAGGCCTCTTCAGCCACCCTCGGGGCCCCTACAGCAAGTTCCCCTTTTTCTAGGGCAGTCTACTCTTAGGCCTCAGACCATTCGGCAGCAGATAATGATATCCCCAAGGAGCTTAAAAGATGAGCTAAAGAGGGTTGCCCTTGTGGCAGCCTTCTCTGGAGATGCATTGCTGGATGCAATTCAATTGTTGACCAGGGCCATGGCATCCAGCATCACTGCCAGATGCAACACCTGGTTCCGCAACTGAGAAGTAGACTCTTCCTTTCAAGCTTGGTGGCCAGTGTTCCCTTCAAAGGCATTCACCTCTTCGGGGACAGAATGGATAGACAGTTACCTGGTAGAGGATAAGAAGAGGGCATTGGTCTTGTGTAAGAAGGAGAGCAAGCCCAAGAAATGCTTTCATTCCTTTTGTGAACCTAAGTGCTCCTCTGGCTTTCAACCCACCAAGTCTCCCAAGGGATGATGGCAACCGAAGCAATCTGGTACCTCCAGCTCCTCTTTCCACAGGCCAGTGGGTCAGAATGTTCAAGGCCCCAAAAAGAGCCCATCTGCATGATAACTAGTGTCAGACCCACCAAACATTGACTTCAGTTTCACAGGTTGTTGGGAGTCTTTACTCCTGACCTCACTGCCACTGATTCAGCCTTGTGACTCTGACTCTTTGGACCATGTTTGGACTCTGACTTCTGGATTTGCCCCAGACCAACATGGCTGCCCACCCTGATTTGTCTTTACGGAGAGCTATACTACACATTGCATTAGTTTTATACCAATCAAATGGTCACATTTTCTCCCCTAATACCCCCAGTACCCAACCCCAGGAGGTGGTGGGTTCTGACAGTTTGGCGTTAAAGATTACTAGCCCAGCCTGCTGCATTGTAGTTCCCTGGAAAGGGAGTAACTTTTAAATTAGTCTGTCTGTGGGATGTGTGCCGAACTGAGCAATGTATAACCATGCGACAAAATCACCACTCATTACAATTCCCTCAGATACTAAATATTTCTTACTTGGGCATTCCACTGAAGTTATTTCTAAGTATGTGTGTTTAGGATTGTAGGTTAAGTGGTGCTTTGAAAAATATTAGCATCCATGATTATTGGTTGATTTGTCTTCTCTCAGATGTTTTATGCCATATCTTTGCCTGGACATGGATACTGAAACCAATGTAAGGCCTGTTTTTATGCTCTGAATTGACTCCATCAGCACTGTAGAGATTTTCATGGTATGAGGGGTTTCAAGAGTCTTTTCAGATACTTTGACTCATTGAGTTTTGATCCTCAAAGGCTTATATCAGGAAAATCCTATTGGTCTCCGAGGTGCTCTGACCTGCAGGCCCCCCCTCTTCTGCTGTGGCCTCTGAGGCATCTGGGGACCAGTGACTCCTCACCTGGCTACCCCGGCACCTGGAGGGGCTTTTCTCAGTTCAGCCACCGCCACACCGTGGCCTTTGTAGAAATTGCCCACTGAGAGGACCAGCAGCACAGCACCAGATTGAGCAAGGGATCCAAAAGAAAAGGGTGAAATGTAATTCCTCTGTCCCTCCCTCTGTACATGCCCTAGTGGATGTTAATATGGCAGCCTCTTCAGCTTAAAAGTTACAGTTGTTGTAAAGGGTTTCTGTTACCTTGAAGCCTCTGCTCAGGTATGCAGGCTGGCACATGGCAGTGGCTGCCCCCTGCAAATCTCAAGAGCCTGTCTGCATGAAATCAGCACAATAGAGGCCCTCCAAGTCTCTCCCAGGAGTTTCATCATATATCTTTCTCCTACCACTGACCAGGTCATGCAAGGTTAAACAAGCTTTTCCTGAAGTCTCCAGGAAATTTTCCCTAAAGTCTTTCTAGCCCCTTAAATCCTTTAAATATCTATTCCCTGCTTGTTAGCACCTGTCTAGCTGGAGGGATGTGCATGTGTGTGACTTGACCATCTCACTGTCTCTGCTAGGCCCACTATTTGCATATCTAAAGGCTTGGTGGGTGAATCCCCGCCCCGCCAAGAGAGAGAAAACTTTTTATAACTCACAGTGAAGGTTTTGCTCAGTTCAAATCTCCAAAGGAAAATGTATTTCTCCACAGTGCTACTGGACTCAAATCTAGCTCTTCAGCTGTAAACCAGCATGGCTACCCTTTGAAACTATGTTATACTCTGTTGTTCCAGTCACTTTGAAGTGAAGATTTCAACTGAAATAAACAAGGTATATTTTTCACAAATTTTTATCTATTTTAACTTGCAGTTTTTTGTGTTTTTTTATTACAGGATTTAGTTGTTCGTGTCATTTTCATTCTTGGCAACCTAACAGCAAGGAACAATCAGGCTCGGGAACAATTTTTTGAGGTGCAAGGAAGCATTAATACCCTGATGACTCTGTTCCAAACTCATTGTGACATTGACTCTCAGAGTAAACCATGCCAAGATGATGGTGAATTAAGAAACGTCAAGCATCCTTCTGAAGCAGAAGATGTCCTCATCAAACTCATAAGAGTGATTGCCAATTTGTCCATTCATCCGAGTGTCGGTGCAAGTCTAGCAACGAACCATCACATTGTGGAGTTACTTATTAAAGTGCTAGGTAAGAACTTATATTTCTTGTTTATTAATAATGGAGAAAGTACGAAAGGGTTCTGATTGTGATTTATCAAATCTTGCTAGAGTAAGTGCCGAAATTGTCTACTGGTGTAGACAATACCATAGAACTCCCCCCCCCCCCCCATGTGCATCAGGAAGTGGAATCTCCAAGATTCTCCAGTATTCTCTTTCATCTCAAAATTATAGTTCTCTGGTGGTTCTAGGGTGGGTCAGTCTCCATATATGGGAAGTAGCTCCCCCCTGGAGGCAGGCAGTGTCAGGGGGTGCGAGTGTTGAGCTGGCGTGTTAGCACCAGAGCAGAGATTCACAGCAACGTGCACAGTAAAGTGCAGAGCTTACGTCCCACAAAGTCCAATGTCCACACAGCCAAGTAGGGGAGGAATATATACAGGGTTTATTTACAAAGCCTGTTGTTAAATGCAGGTATACGCTGTTCAGCAGAAATCACTATACAGACTGACACAGCGCTTCGCCCACATTGAAAAATACAGAAGAGAAAGATCCACTGTACAATAATCACATATATACATTGACCAGCCAATCAGCACTGACTGCTGAGTCACTCTGACTGCTGTGTAACAGTGCCAGTCAGAACCTGTTTGCTCCAGCTAGAGCTGCTGGCTATGGAGCTCTCAGCTGTCACCTAGCTGTCATTTAGATCAGCACCATCTGGAATCTGGACTCATATCTTCATGCCCTGTCAGGCAGGGTCACTGACAATCTAGATACCATGGGGGAGGAGCTTCTCCTCAAGCTCCCAGTCTTGGCCCTGCCTGCAGGGTAGTAAGGGGTTGCTGGCTGAGCTCTGCTTAGAGCTCAGCAATCCCAGTTCCAACAGCTTCTCTCCCCCCCCCCCTTTCATCTTTGCTTTTTATTTCTGTGCCCCCCCCATTCTAGTTTGGGGCAGTGGGACTTGAGGCCATAGGGGTAAATGGCTTCAAGCCTTCCCAGTGGGTTTTCACTACTCTGCGACACCCCCCCCCCCCAAATGATCATCCTTGTGAGTAGAGGAGATGGTTTTCCAGGAAGCCGCCTTTCCACAGCATGACCAGCAGGAAAGATTTCCAGAGAGGGATCCACCACCCCCTCTCAGTCCTTTGTTCCTTGGAGTGGAAGGGACAGCTGCAAGGACTCTAGCTTTTGGGCCAGGAGCTTCCCTGGTTGCTCCAGAGGCCCATGGAGTGTTGACAGCTGCTGCAGCAGGAGTTTTCTTCCTTCTCCCTCAGTGGCTTTAAGGCTTCTGGCACACACCCAATCACTCGTGGTGAGGCGGCAGCAGCTTTCTCTTGGGAAGCTTCCAAGTAAGGTGGGTGAACCTCACAGAGGGCGAGTGGGGTGGTGGTGTTCCCAATTCCCTTTCTCCTCTTTTCCTCCCTATTTGGGTTTAAAAAGGCAGGAAAATTGGTGGCGCTGGTGGGTCTCTCAGAGCAGATTTCCCAGGAGGAGCAAGCCCCTGGCCTAGATCTTCCCCCTCAGCCCCCCCGTTCAGAAGTCACAGAAGCCTCTGCTCCTGATCTCTTGGGAGCTAATGCTTAGTCTAATCTACTGGCTTGGATTAAAAGGGAGATGCAAAGAGAAATTAAAGCCTCTCTTTCAGAAGCCATTTCCAGCCTTCAGGATTCTTCTAGGCTGCACAACAGGGTCAGATGACGTTCACCCTCTAGTTCTTGTTCTGGGAGGAGGGGAGAAGCAGGTTTCCTTATTCCTCCTCCCCCTCGCTCTAAGAGATGTAAAGAGGTTCCACCTGCTGATTATACCTCCAGGGACCATAGTCCCCTAATGGGCCAGGCTTCTGATGACTCTGACTCCTCAGAATCTTCTTCTACTACGAAAGAGGGAGAACTTTTAGAGGAGGAGGAACCATTAGTTAGTACAGTGCAGACTCATCTTTTCCCACAGGAGATCTTTCCTAAGATTCTTACTAAAGCACCAAGAGGAGAGAGAAAATCCTTTCCCAGCTGAGGGGTATCTTGCAACAGTCTCACTCGGAGGTCGTGCTTCTGGTGAGACTTCTGGGGATGCTCATTTCCTGTCAGGATGTTATCCCTTGGGCAAAGTTTGATACTCACTCTCTCCAAAGGCATCTTCTTCCCTTCCAAGACATGACAGCTCACAAAAGACACAAGATCATTGAACTTCCAAGCAATCTCCTTCAGGAATTACAATAGTGGCTGCACCCATCCAGACTCCCAGAGGGGTCCCCTCTCAGAGATCCAAGCAGTTCCCTCCTGACCACAGATGCCAGCCTCCTAGGATGGGGAGCCACTCATGGCAGGCTGGCATAAGGTCTCTGGTCTCAGGAGGAGACATGGCGGAGTATCAACTTTCTGGAGCTAAGGGTAATAAGGTTAGGTCTTTTAGACTTCAAGGATCTTCTAATCAGGAAGGACATCCTTGATCACATAGACAGCTCAACCATCAAGTCCTACATCAATCGCCAGGGAGGCATGAGACCCAGCTCTCTTCATACAGAAGCAACACTGATACTGCATTGGGCAGAAATATATATCAAGTCACTCAAGGCTGTTCACGTAGCTGGAATGTCCGTGGTGGACTGGCTCAGCCACAGGTCTCTGGACCAGGCAGAGTGGATGCTGAACAAGGAGATCTACCAGGTCAGCCACAGATTTGGCACGATAGAGGTGGACCTCTTAGCACCAGAGCTTAATCATCAGGTGCCCAGATTCATGACAAGATGTCTGTCAGATTCTGCTTTTTATGCACAATGGTTTCTCTATTGCTGAATGTTTCTTCTCTCTTTGAATCTGACATAGATATATGTTACTGAAGAATGCTCTAGTGTCTACTTTCGTTTTCTTTGTAGTTGTTATTGATCATATGTTTTATTGCCTCCTTTATGTCAATGGCTTGTCTGCTTAATGTTACTTCTTCAGGCGGGAGGTGGGTTCATGCATTCCATCACGTCATATAAACACCGGCTATCTTGTTCCTGTGCCCTCCCCCTTTGTTTGCTCCAGGCTCCCAGGACACTATCTGCAGGCTTCTAGCCTTGAAGGTTATTTTATTGTCATGGTTTGAATGTTATGCCTAGGACTTAGCACATCTGGGTCACACAGGCCAAAAGGAGAATGTTTATGCCTTTCGCACCTACGGTGGGAACAAATGGGCCCTTTTGTTTTCCCGCACTTTTTTCTTGTATGCTGATTGGTGGCAAAAGTTTAATCATGCATGCTTGCAGGTATATTAACCCCAAACCTTTTTTGTATGGTATCTCTAACAAACATCGAGACCTGTTCCAGTATCTGAATAAAGGACTATGTTTTAATCAACAAAGGCCTGATCATTTGCTGATAGTACAGAAGCCTCACAATGTCCCTGTGTAGTAGGCATAGTCGCCCTAAGCTGTGACTGGCCGAATCAACTGCTGTACGTGTTCCCTCCCATTCAGCTAATTCAAAAAGTGGTTCAGAGGATCATAGACCTAAGAGTAGAAGTCATGCTGATAGCCGCATTTTGACCATGCCAACCCTGGTTCCAGGACCTGGTGAGGCTTTCCTCAGAGGAACTGTGACATCTTCCAGTCAGGAAGGATCTTCTTCCTCAGGGGTCCATCCTGCATCCACAAGCAGAGATGTTAAGTCTCACAGTTTGAAGGTTGAGCAGTCACAGTTTAGGGAGTTCGGTTATTTGGATAAAGTCATAAACATATTAGTGGTTTCGAGGAAGGGCTCCACCAATAGGGTTTACAACAATACCTGGCAGGTTTTCCAGCACTGGTGTTCGGAGACAGGTGCATAGAGGCAAAGTGGGTGATCTTCTTGCCTTCCTTCAGGTGGGTCTTGACAAGGGCCTGAGTGCTAGTACTCTCAAAAGACAGGTGGCTGTCCTTTTGGCTACTAGAGGAGTCAAGAAAGGGCGGAGTTTTTCTCACCACCCCCATGTGAAAAGATTTCTTAGGGGAATGTCCCTCCTGAATCTTCTATGTTCTCAGCCGTTTCCCTTGTGGAATCTAAACATAGTGCTGAAAGCTCTCTCACAGCCCATGGCAACCTGTCCACTCAAGGAGCTCACCTTTAAGAGAGCCAGTTTGGTGTAGTGGTTAAGTGCGCGGACTCTAATCTGGGAGAACCAGGTTTGATTCCCCACTCCTCCACTTGCACCTGGCTGGATGACCTTGGGCAAGCCATAGCTCTGTACCAGCTGTTCTCTCAAGGACAGCTTGGGAAAGAGTTCTCTCAGCCCCACCTACCTCACAGGGTGTCTGTTGTGGGGAGGGGAAAGGAAAAGGAGTTTGTAAGCCGCTCTGAGACTCTTAAGTGAGTGAAGGGCGGGGTATAAATCCAATCTCTTCTCTCTTCTTCTTCTTTAAGACCATTTCCTAGTGCAGGGGTGGGCAAATTGCGGCCCGGGGGCCACATGCGGCCCGCCACAGAGTTTTTTGCGGCCCGCCAAGAAGATTTCAGGACTTCAAGAAAATTGAGCCTAAATTCAATTTGCTCTCTTATCCCATCACTGCTGATATTGATACAGCACCTGAGGAGCTGCAGCTTGATCTTATTGACATGCAGTCAGATCACACTATGAAAGAAATGTTTAATGCTGTGACATTAGTTGACTTTTACAAATCTTTGTCTGCTGAAAAAATTTTCATGTATGAAGAAATTTGCCGGGAAAATGTTCTCTATATTTGGGTCTACATATATTTGTGAGCAAAGTTTTTCTTGCATGAAGATCAACAAGAGTAAATATAGATGCTCTTTGACAGACATTAACTTGCAGGCTGTGATGAGAATCTCAACAAGCAATCTCACTCCTGATTTCAAAAAAATTGTAGGAAAGTGTGATAGGGTACATTTGTCTCATTAAACTGATTCTAAAATTAAATGTGCTTGCAGCTATAGATGCTATGAAATTAGCACAATAAATAAATTGAATAAAACTACCACTATTTTATCTAATTTATATTTATTGATTTTTATGATACAATTTATACCTTTTCTGAAATGCAAAGTTAGCTAATGAATGCAATCATTTTAAAAGGTGCGGCCCTCCGCTAACCTCTGCTCCCACAAAGTGGCCCCCGAGCAAAACAATTGCCCACCCCTGTCCTAGTGGATATCACTTCAGCTAGGAGAGTTTCTGAACTTCTGGCCTTTTCGGTGCACAAGGATCTTTGCATTTTCCATAATGACAGAGTAGTGTTGCGCATCAGCCTGGCCTTTATTCCAAACATTAGCTTGTCCTTTCATAGGTCAGAGGAACTCCTCCTGCCCTTCTTCTGTCCTAACCCTAACCATTCCCAAGAGAGCGAGTTCAGACATTCAGAGAGCTTTGAGTTTTTATCTGTATAGGATCAGTGCCTTCCACAAGTTGGACACTATGTTTCCTTTTGGAAGTCGTCTTTGGGAAATGGGGTGTCCACTTTCACCCTTAGCAGATGGGTTAGACGAGGGGTGGCCAAACTGTGGCTCGGGAGCTGCATGTGGCTCTTTGACATATATTCTGTGGCTCCTGGCAGGGCAGCTGGGGAAGCGAAGGGGAAGCATGCCTCCTCTTTTTTTTGTAAAGAAATTTTTATTTTTCAAAAAAAACCCATCAAAAATAATACATTTACCTTATACAAATCCCTTTTTCCATATTATATAACATTTTGTTCTATTTGTACATTCTATTTTTATCTTGTTTTGGTGGTTTCCCACCACCTCTGAAGCATAACACATTTTCCATTTTATTCAAAATAGTAATACTATATCTATGTTTCATTTCTGGTAACGGTTATATATCTTTAAAATACTTATACACCAATTCTTATTTTCTATATTCTTATATATTTCTAAATAAAAACAGCTTCATTGTCTAATTTTAACTAAAACCTTCATATAATATATTTCTATTCCTTTATGCTATTATAACCATGTATAAATGTAGTTTTTCATATCCCAGTATTTTTCAACATATTCTTTCAAATCTTTCCAGTCTTCTAGAAAGGTCTCTGAGTAGAGATTATTCAATTTTCTAGTCCATTTATCCATTTCAGCCATATATAACAGTTTTTTCAACCATTCCCACACCTCTGGTATTTTTTCATTTTTCCAATTTTGTGCATACAGCATTCTTGCTGTTGTAATCATATACCATATTATTGTCCCTTTCTTTACATTTATCTCTTCTAGTTTAAGTCCTAGCAATAACATTTCAGGCAACTTCTTAAATGTACATTTCAAGATTTTTTCCATTTCTGCATGTATTTTGGACCAATAAATCTTTGCTTTATCACAAGTCCACCACATATGATAAAAAGAACCTTCTTTCTTTTTACACTTCCAACATTTGTTAGACATATTCTGACCAATATTTGCAATTTTTTTTGGTGTCATATACCATCTATACATCATTTTAAAACAATTTTCTTTTAAGTTATAACACGTAGATATACTCATAGCATTTTTCCATAAAAATTCCCAAGATTCCATTTCAATGTCTTTGTTAAAGTTTATCGCCCATTTTACCATTTGTTCTTTTACCATTTCATCTGCATTAAACCATTTTAGCAAGCCTTTATACATTTTAGAAATCATTTTTTTCCCACCTTCCTCCCAAACTTGTTCTATTTCATTATTTTTCCCCCTGAAACCGTGTTTTTTATCACTTCTATACAAATCATATATTTGTCTATATCTTAACCAACCATAATCAAAGTCAATCTGATGCTGCTCCTTCAGTTTGAAATCTTTACCATGTCTTATTAATAAGTCTCTATACTTCAGCCAATTTTGTCCTTTATATCTTGATGTTGGATGTAAGACTTCTGCGGGTACAATCCACATGGGTATCTCTTCTGAAAAAAAGTTTTTATATCTTGTCCACGTATCCATTAGTGTTCTTCTCAAATAGTGATGTTTAAACATATTGTCCATTTTTGTTTTGCCATAATACAAATATACATGCCACCCAAATCTACAATCATGACCTTCCAGGGACAATAACATTCTATCTTATAACATAGTCCATGTCCCTACCCAGGTCAAACATATTGCATCATGGTATAACCTTAGATTTGGTAGTTGAAACCCTCCTCTTTCTTTGGCATCACACATTATTTTCATCTTAGTTCTTGGTTTTTTCCCTCCCCACACAAATTTAGACAGCTCCTTCTGCCAACATTTGAATGTTTTTACATCTTTCACAATTGGAATAGTTTGAAACAAAAACATTAATCGTGGTAACACATTCATCTTGACCACCGCAATTCTACCCAGCAATGACAAATTCAATACATTCCACTTTTTAATATCTTGCATAATTTGCAACCATAATTTTTCATAATTATTTTTATAAAGATCAATATTTTTCATAGTTAGGTTTACACCCAGATATTTTGTCTTTTTCACCACCTCACATTCTGTAAGTTTTTGTAACTCGTTTTGTTTCTTATTTGACATATTTTTGCACATTACTTTCGATTTGTTCTTATTTACATAAAACCCTGCTAAGTCACCAAACTCTTTTACTCTCTGTAACAAATGTGGTAATGTGGATAAGGGGTCTTCCACTATAAACATCACATCATCTGCAAAGGCCCTATATTTGAAAGAAAAACCTTTAGTTGTTAAGCCTTTAATATCTTTGTCTTCCTTCACATTTAACAGTAGACCTTCTAAAATCCAAATAAATAGCAGCGGCGAAAGTGGGCATCCTTGTCTTGTTCCTTTTTCAACTTTAAAATCGTCTGTCTTTTCGGTATTAATTATTAATGAGGATTTCTGTTCTTTATATATTGCTTTAATGAAGTTAAGCATATATTCACCAATCTCAAGATGTTCTAAAACTTCAAACATAAAATCCCAGTTTAAATTATCAAACGCTTTCTCCGCATCTAAAAAGAAAAAGCCCACTTCTTTTTCAGGATGTTTGTCGTAGTATTCTATAGCATCCACTACTACTCTTAGATTGTCCCTTATTTGTCGATTAGGTAAGAACCCTGCTTGTTCTGTTTGTATAGTCTCTTTAAGGTGCTCTTTTAGTCTATCCGCTATAATCTTAGCAAAAATCTTATAATCGTTATTCAGTAAAGAAATCGGTCTATAATTCTTAACATTGGTCAAATCTTGATTTTCTTTCGGGATCAGTGAGATGGATGCATCTTTCCAGGTTTCTGGTACCTCTCCAGTAATTCTTATATCGTTCATCAATAGCAGTAACACCGGTGAAACTGACTCCTGTAACGTTTTGTAGAACTTCGCTGTAAATCCATCCGGTCCAGGTGCTTTACCTAATTTTGAGTCATTTATTGCATTTTTGATCTCTTGTAATGATACTGGATTATTAAATAGTTCTTTAATTTTCTCTGTTGGTTTTGGTAACTTTAATGTTTGCAGGTATTCTTTAATCTTTCTTCTGTCTTTGTTTTCCTTCTTAAAAAGTTTTGCATAGTATTTAAAAAATTCTCTTTTTATTCCTTTGTTATCTATTATCTCAATATTGTCTCTTATCACTTTAGTGATAAATTTATTTTCACGTTTTTTCTTTAATTGCCATGCTAAGTATTTTCCGGGTTTATTTGCACCTTCAAATGCTTTTTGTTGAAGTTTTTTTAAGTTCCAGTACATCTCTTGGTTCAAAATGGCTTTTGCTTGGTCTTGTAGCATCCAAATTTCCTTTTGCAGTTTCTTTTTCCCTGGTTTTTTCTTCAGTTCTTCTTCCTTTGTTTTAATGGCTTGTAGAATATTTTCATATTGCTCTTTTTTCTTTTTATTATCTTTAGCATTTAGCGATATCAATAGTCCTCTCATCACTGCTTTGTATGCATCCCATACGGTTTGAATTTTAACTTCTTTCTGCATGTTTACTTGGAAGTATAGGTCTGTTTCTTCAAGTAATTTTTTAATTATTTCTTGATTATCTAATAAGTCCTCGTTTATTCTCCATCTCTTTTGTTTTTTAATCTGCCCAGCTGTCCATAAACACGGATTGTGATCTGAGATTATTCTGGGTAAAATTTCCACTTTTCTTGTCTTAAAGGTTAGGTTAGTAGTCATCCAAATCATGTCAATTCTTGAATGTGAGTCATGTCTGTTAGAGTAAAAGGTAAAATCTTTTCCTTGTGGGTTAGCTTTCCTCCAAATATCTTCCAACTTTTCTTGTTTTATCAGTTCAAAAATTTTTTTTGGAAGCTTCCCTAATGTCTCATCCTTTCTTTTAGAGCGCCTGTCTAGTTTATTATCTACAGTTCCATTGAAGTCCCCTAACATCATAATTTGATCATAGTTTACATTGTCCAATTCCATTTGAAGTTCTTTAAAAAAAATTTCCTTAGCTCCATTCGGAGCATAAATGTTCACAATCAAAGTTTTCAATCCTTGCAGTAAAATTTCAATAGCTAAATATCTTCCATCTTTGTCTTTAAATATTACTTTAGGTTCCAAATCTTTTTTGACATATGTTACAACACCATTTTTTTTGTTGCTTGCTAAAGAATAAAATTCTTCTCCCAATTTTTTCCTTATTAAATATTTATGGTCTTGTTTTTTAAGATGAGCTTCTTGCAAACAAATTATATTACATTTTTGTTTTTCCAACCAATGACCTACCATTCTACGTTTTTGGGGTGAATTTAGTCCATTTACATTCCATGTAAGTATTTTGTAATCCATTTTGATATATTCTTAAATATCTCCAAAATCATCTTCATTGTCTCCCAGGAATGCATACATTTCTTCTGTGCTTTTAATCACTACTCTGGAGTTGCCATAATAAAAGCTTAGTCCTTGAGGTATTTCCCAACGAAATCTGATTTTTTTCTCCTTCAGTTTATCCGTCAGACGCTTGAATTTTTTCCTTTCTTGCAGTATTGCTCTAGGCAATTCTTTCATTACTATGATTTTCTTTCCATCTATTACAAAAGGGTCAGTAACGCACTTCCTGTAGATTTGTTCTTTTGTTCTTTTCATTGTAAATTGGACAACCACATCTCTTGGTATGTTTTTGTCTCTTGCATATGTAGAATTAACTCTATAAACAAGATCCATGTGTTCTTTAACAACTTCTTCCTGTTCTTGTAAAAAATCTGCTATTGCTTCTTGCATTCTTGTAAAAATATCCTCATTCAATTTTTCCTCGATCCCTCGAAATCTCAAATGATTTTGCATATCTTTATAGTGCATCATCTTTTCCATCCTCTCGTTCTCTCTCATTGTCTTATGGGTGCTTTTTTCCAGTTCTTTTACTTTAGTTTCTATATCTTGTGTTCTTGTGGATAATTTTTGAAATTCTGCTTTTAATTCCATGAAATTTTTATCTGCTTGAGCCGCTATATTATTCATTTTAACATTTACCTCTCCTATAGCGTCTAACATTTTCTTTTCCATTGCTTCCATAACGGCTAGTAGCTCTTTTTCTTTTTTTGCTGCCATTGTAGGAGAGGACCATGTAGCTGCTCTCGATCTTAGTCCGCGGTCCGTTTTGCCTCTTTAAAAAAGATCGATTTTATCTTGTTTTCCAAATCAAACACCAATTAGTGCATTCAAATAAGCTAATCTTGCCAAGTCAAATTATGTTGGTTTCAGCCTTCTAAGTTATATAATCTTTGAGATATTGCAGTTTAAAAATTTTATAAATCCAAAATGGCGGGCGCGACTTCTCTATGGTTAATGTCAAAGGTTATAGTCTTTTTACCTTGCTTCTGGCTTGCCGTAGTTTCCTTTTGTCCCTTCCTTTTATTTACTTGTCTGCTCTCTGCACGTCACTTCCTGTTATGGTCTTTCTGGTCCGGCAGTATTTAGAGTCCCCTTTCTGGTCCGGCAGTATTTAGAGTCCCCTTTACCTTCTTCCGGTTCTTCTCCTTTTCCCTTCTTGTCTGCTCTGCTAGCCGTCACTTCCTGGTTCAGTCCTCACGTCTTAATCTCGCGATGCTTGGTTCCCTTCTCCCTCTTTGTCTCGCGATGCTTGGCTTCCCCTCCCGACTCTTCTTAACCGCAGGAATGTTAAACAACTTGTTTTTTGGCTTTTTAAGTTCAAATTCGGTTTTTTAGTGCTTCAAAACTGCTCTCATCCAATCAACAACAGTCTATTGCTTCACCCGATCTGCTTTTCGTCTTTCAAAACGCGGCGGTGGTAAGGCAAAAAACTTTTTCCCGTTACCTTTTGTTGTTACTTCGCTTCAGATGTGGTCCCAACGTTTAAACTTTGTCTTCTTTGTTAAGGAATCAGGGGAATTGGAGGTTTTATGCTGAATTTTTCAGCTCAGCTCGGCTCCTTAGAGATACTCGCAAGAATCCTCTTCAGCTGCAGTGCTCAAGGTATCGGAAAAGTCTCCTCCGAGACTTTCCCTTCACCGAGGTTGCTCAAACCTGGATTATATTGCTTGCTGGTCCTCACACTACCTGTGTGAGGTTGCGTCAGGTGGATTAATCCACCCAAGCTGTCAGGAAGAGCCGCTGTCCGCCTTGCGCATTTGCAAAGCGTGTCAGACCTCCATTCCTCCGGCCAGAAACCCCGGGAAGCATGCCTCCTCGATCAGTCTTCCCTTTCCCAGCCAGTGTTCCCCTCCCTGGGTAGGCTTGAGGTATGTGGGGGGGAGCAGAGAAAGAAAGCAATGTTAACTTTAAATGCATTTTCAAAGCCCCCTCCCCCCTGGCCTGCTGGCTTGGAGAAGGCATTTGTCTCTTTAAATCCCTTCTTCAACCCAGCCAGCGAGGGGAAAGGGCTTAGAGGATGCATGTAAAATTAAAATTGCTTTCTTTCTACCTCTCCCTCCCCATTTATTTCCTTCCTTTCCACCTCTCTCTCTTTTTCCCTTCCTCTCCCCCCCATCTATTTGTTTTCTTTGCTTCTCTCTCTCTGTGTCTCTCTTAGACAAATAAATATAATTAGCAAACAAATAAATATCATTGGACAAATAAATATCATTATCAATATCTGTTTTTACCCCTTTTGTTTTTATTTTAGCAGTCTCATTTAATATTAAATAAAAAGCAAATTTGTATATTTTCCAATAAAAACATATCCGTAATCTTTGTTCACGTCTTGCGGCTTTCAAATACCTGACGTTTATTCTGTATGGCTTTTACATTAAGGAAGTTTGGCCACCCCTGGGTTAGAGGGTGTATTCTTCTAGCATATAAGTCTAGCGGTCTAGTACTTTCTTTGAGAGTAACTGCTCATTCCCTTAGGGGGGCAGCAAGTTCAGCAGTCTACAGAACTTTTCTGTCCTTAGAGGTTGTCTGCCAGGCTGCCACCGAGAAGTCGGTTCATTCTTTTACCAACACTACTGGGTTGACAAGGGGGCTTCCACCCATGCAGCCTTTGGTAGGATGGTTTTGCAGCATCCCTTGTCAGGCTAGGGCCCTCTACTACTTTTTCTGCAAGGCACCCTGTAGGGTCCCCTGTTCATTCTTTGGCCTTGTCTGTTCTTTGCTGTAATTATATGAGTTGATATCCTTTTGTTTGGCTGTTGGGTTTCTTTTGGGGAGGGGTGGTGCTGACCTGTTTGTTAAACTTATGGATAAGAGTTGGAATGCTTCAGAACCAGCCTGGGAGCTTGGGAGAGAAGCTCCTCCCCCATGGGATCTAGATTGTCAGTGACCCTGCCTGCCTCCAGGGAGGAGCTACTGCCCCACCCTAGGACCACTGAAAAGGGAGTTTAACGGTACATGGAACAAACCTTCCATTTACTCCTGTAATACTGTCAGTTCCACCGAACAGGCTCAATCAATATCCCAACTGCTACTTCCTTCCCCTGCCTTCTATAAGCCAAGATATGTGGCATGTTTATCTGCCCTTTAGTTCCAACTGAAGCTCAACTTTTTTTTTTTAATGGAAACACAATTCTGCTATACTCTCTTGCTAGCTCCAGGTCCCACCTTCAGAAGCCCAAGCACCTCTGCTGTAAACTCATCAAGAAAACCAGGCCGTCTCCCCTGGCCTTCTTTCATTTATTATCAGGGAATAATACTGAAATGATCTGGGAGAAGATGAAGCTTCCAGCACATCCGACTACAAATGCTGAAGTTTGTGTCACACTGTTCCCCCCACCACATTTTTCTAGCCTGTTTCTAGTCCTGTTGATTTAGGTGAGATGTACTCATAGGGTTGCAGCCTGTTTATCACCAGTACAGTGGAAGAAATAGCAAGGGGTGTTGGTCATGTGTAAAATGAGATTGTTGGATCTCGCAGAAACCTTTAATTCACTTGTATGTCCTACTCTTCGCAATTGTAATATATGTAATTTAAGTGCTGTTTTACACCAACAGGCCTCATCAAACTGATAAGTTACTACGACATGTTTGAAAACCCCTCTCCCTTCCCCCAATCTCACAAGGCCCTGCCGTGCGTGGCACAGTATGAAGACGGCAGCCTGAAGGACCTTCCTCATGTAGTTACTTCATTCATATCCCACTTTTCTCCCCGAAGGCAAACCCAAAATGGCCTCCTACCTTTTATCCTCACAGCAGTCCTGTGAGGGAGGTGAGGCTGAGAGTGAGTGGCTGGTCCAGGATCACCCAGGCAACCTTCCATGGCACAAGAGTGGGGGGGGGGTGGAATTCGGACCTGGGCTTTCCAGGTCACACACCATGCTGTGGCTTCTTTCATTTTAGCAGGATTTACTGGCTACTCTCTTGTCGCTGGAAAATCGACAAGATCACATTGGAGTTTTAGAGTGGTCTGAAGAATGTACTTTGAATTCAGGAACTGAATTTTGGAGGAATACTTATGTAGTGATTTGGGTGGCTATTGGTTTGTAGACTTTGGAATAGTCTGTGCAATATAGTTACTGTAGCTGCATTTGATTATTAATGTTTTGACAAAAGACTGATGTGTCATCTTTTTGAAATTATCAGAATACAAATCAGTTGACAGATGTGAGGAGCTGATTATTAATACTACAGCTACAATCAACAATTTGTCCTACTACCACGTGAAGAATTCTGTAATCCTAGAGAAGAAATTATATATTGCAGAGCGTAAGGATTATTTAAAATCAGTTATTCCTAATATATAATATGCAACAGACATGTAAGGACTTGTGTGGTAAACCTCACCTCTTCTTGCTCTGGCAGTGTATTCACTTCCACCCTTCATTGTGGCTCTGTGCTTCCCCCCCCCCCCCCCCCCCCGGTCTTGCTCAGTCACCCAACCAATCTGCCTCTCCAGTCTTTTCTCCTCTGGCTGCTTACCCACTCATCTAATCTTTCCTTCTGTGTCCTTCTTGTCTGCTTGCTGGCTTGGCAAAGTGTGTAGAGAAGTAGATATGCAATGGAAGCGAGCTGGATCTTGTGGTAGCTTACCCTTTGCACCTGCCCCCAGTGATCATTGCCACCATGTTTTCAGACAACATCCTGGGTTATTACCAGGGCTCATTTCGTAGCAGGAGCTCTTCTGCATATTAGGCCACACACCCCTGATGTAGCCAATCCTCCAAGAGCTTACAGTAGCCCCTGTAAGAAAAGCTCTGTAAGCTCTTGGAGGATTGGCTACATTAGGGGGGTATGGCCTAAAATGGAAAGGAGCTCCTGCTACGAAATGAGCCCTGGTTATTACAACTATTCAATATGCTGTCCAAACTGGGTTGTTGTTGTTGTTTTGTGATGTGCAGGCAGTGCATGACCATTTGGAATTTTTAAAACCTTAAACAATTGTTTTTTAAAAACACTTTTTCTGAAAATCTTGGTTCTCCCCCCCCCCCCCAAAGCTTTGCAGAAACCTCTGTCCTACTCCTGGGTGGTCCCATTGTGCTGCACTGGGGATGGGAGCGCACATGACTTGTGTTAGATATTTGCTGTGAATATTGAGCAAACGTGTGAGAAGCAACACTGGTGTTAACAAAAGAGGAGAGTGACTTTTTCTGTGGCTGCTGCTGCTGCTGCATTGGCATCTACCTCGCAATGGCTTCTGTATTTCTCACAACAGGGAGAATAGGCAATGCAAAGTCAGTGGAGGTGGACAGTGTAAAGGGAGAAACTTACTGCCCTCCCCTCATTCAGAGTGCTTAGACCAGTGGAAACTCTGTTGTATCATTATTTATACTTGCTAATGCTGCAGCATTGGAGCAGGATACGCTGGTTTTATTTCAGCACATGTTCACTGTGAGCATGGTTTGAGTAGATGTGGCGAATCACAAATATTTTACCATTTTGTAGATATAGGTTGGTGGTCATATATCTTCTGACAAGAATGTCTTGTGTGAGATAATGAATAATGTGTAAGAATTCATTGTCAGTGGGCGAAGTGCAAACATTGGGCTTGAATATGATTGCCAGGCAAACTTACATTGCTTGACTTCCTTGGTCTACATGTCAAGTGAACTCCTAATTGGAGTGCCGCAGGGGTCGTAGTTGAAGTTTGTCTTGAGCAGCTTTGTACCTGTACAGTTTCCAGGACTACAGGGCTAAGTCATTGTAGCTCATTTGTCCTCCATGAGAACTAAATTTCCTCAGTGGCTGTAACCTATTTGTATTGTAAAGCAGGGAACTATTTGCACCTGCACATCCTTTAAATGACTAGTAGGTTGCGTCGCCTGCTTTTCATACCGTGGCAGTCAGCGACGTCTATTCAAGAACTGAACACTAGATTAGCTGGGTTCATGGGCAGACATGGGAGGCACCCCAGGACACCCGGCACATGAAGGGCTTCATTCATTTCTGTGTGCTTTCCAGAATTTCTTAAAAGCTTGTGACCAGATTGGTTGTGTTCAGTTTACAACAAATACTGAGCTAGCTGTTCCCTAATGTGTAATTTTCTTTTTATCCCCCAAATCTCTCTGTTTTCCATCTGAGGCGTTTGCAGTTCTCTTGAAGGAGGCTTTCTTGCCACTTGCAGAAACGTCGTATTGTCTTTTAGCATTTAGCTGCAACAAAAATATACTTGATTCTTGAACTTTGCTAAATATGTCTTTTCCATTATTATTATTTTCTTTTTTGCTAACAGTGCTCATAAAGTTATTAATGAGTAATAATATGGGTGGGATTCTGGAGGCTGTCCGAGTCTTCGGCAACCTTTCCCAGCATGACGAAATCTATGACTTCATTGTTCAGAGAAAGGGTGAGTTCAAATGCCATTATCAGGGACCAAGTTTTATACAACTGCACTAAAAACATCAGCATGAAGCACTGCTTCTTTCCATTTAAAGGCTCTGAGACCAAATTAAAAACTATATGAAAGCTATGGATTATGGACAGGGTTCACTTTCAGATACAGTGCTCCTGAACCTAGGAATTCAGATTCTAAGGTCTCCCCGCGCTCTGCTGTTCCAGGCCAAGCCTGGAAGGTTTTTTGTGTAACATCAGGTCAATAAATTGTAGCCAAAGTGAGCCCAATCAATCTGTGTGGTTATGGTCTTTGTAGGAAGCCCCACCTGGTCAGTTATCAAGTCACAGGTGCAAATGAGAGAGTTTGGAGGAGATTCAATGATGCAGCCAGAGCCCTTGCTAAAAAAAAAATTAAGAACAAAGAATCTCAGTATGAGCATAACTGGGTTAGTAGTAAAGCACAGCTGAAGCTGAACTGGCTTCAAAGGAAAGGCTGGGGCTTAGTGATAAAGCACATTTTTCATAAGCAAATGGTTGCAGGTTCAGTCCCTGGAATCTCTAGTTAAATAATCGGTGTCAGTGCTGGGAAAGATCTTCTCTGCCTGAGATCCTGGAGAGCCATTGCCAGTCAGAGTAGAAAATATTGAACTAGATGGACCAATTGATTGGCCCAATGGAACTTCATGTTTCTAAGATGCTGTATATCCAGTATCCCTGTGCATTCTCTGTTGGGGCCCCCACCATGTGGGATGGGTTGGCTGAGGAGGCCAGGGAGGCTCCCCACTTCTGCTGTTCAACAGAATATGTAAAATGAAATTCTTCAGGAGGGCATTTTATAAAGGGAATAGGGCTATAGTATAATGGAATAGTTCATGTTGTTTCTTTATAAACAATGTTTCAATAATCTTTTGCCTGCATTGCCTATTTTGTTACCTTAAGACAATCTTTTGCTTGAATTATTTTCAGTTCAGTTCAGAAAGCCCCGCTGTATTGTTTTTCATATTCTGTCATCTGTCTTGAATTTCAGAGAGAAAACCAACTATGAGTGAAGTCAATAGTTAAATAATAACTGTCATTAAGATTTTAAGAGTGCAATATTTCAACATGGCACCAAGTAGAACACCTAGATAGTTGTGTTTCAAACAAAACAAACTACTAGTTCAGAGAATACTGTACAGATACTTTCTATTTAAAAACAAGTCTGAAAAAGTTGTTTCTTATTATGAAATCCAGTGTACAAATTCATGATTGCTTTACTCGATGCCAAACATCAAGATGTCTGCTTTTCGGCCTGTGGAGTTCTCCTCAACCTTACGGTGGATAGAAGCAGGCGTACTATACTGAATGAAGAAGGTGCAATTAAAAAGTGAGTGCAGGAAACTTGCTGAAGTAAGGGGTCAAAGGATGTTTTCTAATTTTGTACTCTAAATTCACAAGGGGTGGCTGGGGAGAAGATTCTCTCTTCCCCTCCCTCCATTACCTCCTTAAAGAAGGCCCCTTAAAGAGTCCTCTTGCTTTGCTGAGTTTTAAGGAAAGCTATAGAAAAGCAAACATCACAGATTTGGAAATTTGCCTTTTCCTCATTATTCTGACAGGTTAATTGATTGTTTAAGAGACTTTGGGCCTACAGACTGGCAGCTGGCTTGTTTGATATGCAAAACCCTGTGGAACTACAGTGAGAATGTTACTAGTGCTGGGCCCTGCTTAGAAGAGGAAGACTCCAACACGCTGCTAATTCTCCTTGCATCATTTTTGGGTGAGAACTAAAATCTAACCTCATTACTCTTCCATAATGTGTAGAGTTAAAGCCAAGCAAACTTAGATGCTTTGGGCCGGGTTTCTTTTTGGATCTCCTACAGGCTGTGTGAACACATAGCACCTTCTGTTCTCTGTCTCTCCTTTAAGATACAGCTCCCTTGTATTTTTCCTCTGAGGACTCAGTTGTTGTTACAGCCATGTTTGGAATGCTATGTACAGTTCTGGTCACCTATCACACAAAAATTTATTTATTTATTTATCTATTTATTTATTTATTTATTTATTGTGATTTATATCTTGCCCTTTCTGCCATACGACGGGCTCAGGGCGGCTAACAGCAAAACCAGCAGTAACAAATGCAATATCTTAAAAACATTAGAACATATAAAACAACATAAACATCATACAGATGGCGTTTCTTCAGCTTGGCATATCAAAGCAGCGCCCAGATGTAATCATCGTAAGTGGTCACACAGACTGGCGAATAAAATCAGGCCAGGGCCAAGATGTATATATTAGGCGGCCCCTACTTAAATGCCTGGTGGAAGAGCTCCATCTTGCAGGCCCTGCGGAATTGTAAAAGATCCCGCAGGGCCCTGATGTTGTCCGGGAGCTCATTCCACCAGTGCGGGGCCGCCACCAAAAAAGCCCTGGCCCTTGTGACTGCCAACCGAGCCTCCTTCGGCCCTGGGAGGACCAGACGGTTTTGGGATCCAGACCGGAGTGCTCACTGGGGAACATACGGAGAGAGGCGGTCCTTCAAGTAGGACTTTGACAAAAATGTCAAAGAGGTAGAAAAAGTATAGAAAAGAAGAAACAGTACAATCACTGGTTCAGATCACTTCTGTTTAGAAGGAAGAGCTAAATCATTCAGGGCTTTTGAATTAGCAAAAGATGACTATAGGGGAACATGGTAGAGGTTATGCATAATGAGGATTTTTTTTTTGTTTGGTTCCTTTTCCCATAATATCATTCAGTAAAATTGACTGGCAGTAGATTGAAGGTAGACCAAAAAAGTTATTTCACACAATATATAATGAACGTAGGGAATTTGCTGCAATTAAATGAAACAACAGCAGTTTTGGTAAGTTTAAAAAAAGATCACACAAATTTATAAATAATAAGGCTGTTAGTCATGATGTCTTTTTGTGAGCCTCAGTACTAGAGGCTGAGGAAAATACATGACATTGTCACCCTAGGTTCCCAGAGATCTCTCTATGGTTTTCTGGCTGAGAACCTTGAAGTAACAGTGATAGGGGTCTGAACTTGGTACTGTATTTATGCAAAGCAAATATTGTAGGGATACTTAAGACCAGGAGTCCATTGGGGCCGGAGCGAGGTGGAGCAAAGCTCCGCCAGCTCAGGACTGGCCAGTAGGGCAGCCACAGGCTGAATCAGATTCTCTAATCTGATTCAGCCCGCCGCTGAATTGCTGCTGAAATTTGGCGACAACTTTAAAAGCCACTGGAGGGGAGGGGGTTTGAGGGAGAGGCTCCAAACTTGCAGGGTAGCTGCTGGGGCCTCTCCTCGAAATGCCCACCAAGTTTCAAGAAGATTGGACCAGGGGGTCCAATTCTACAGGCCCCCAAACAGGTTGCCCCCATTCCCTCCATTGTTCTCTATGGTAGGAAAAAGGAGAACAATGGAGGGGATGGGACAATCTGTTTGGGGGCCCATAGAATTGGACCCCGTGGTCCAATCTTCTTGAAACTTAGTGGGTATTTTGAGGAGAGGCCCCAGCAGCTACCCTGCAAGTTTGGAGCCTCTCCCTCAAACCCCCTTTCCTCCAGCCCCTCATATACCCTATGAGTTTTTGCCATTGATTTCAATGGCCCATAGGGTATAATGGGGCTGAAACTGACATTCCCTTTCTGACACACTTCTGGTGATGTCAGGGGATGTGGCATATGCTAATGAGGTATGCTAATGATGAATGCTAATGAGCTCCTGCACATCTTTTTCTACGAAAGGACCCCTGCTTAAGACCTGGGCTTGGATGCTTTGTGGGGCTCTTAGGGGTGGTGAGCATTTTAAATTTCTCAGTTTGCAGTAATATTGTGGCAGGAGACTCCTGCACCAGCAATTTGTCTTGTCACATGGCAGCAGCTTTCATGAGAGGTTATTTATAATGGCCACAGCTTGTCTGCTTCTCTCTGTGTTGCAGCCCTTTGCAAATCCTTTTGTTACTTTCCAAACACTGATGCACTGAGATCAGGTAGATCTCTCAATCTTGAACATTCTTAGGGTATTGAGAACTATATTACTACTAAACATAACAAAAGTTTTTTGGTTTTATACGCTTCTTATTAACTCTTCTAGTAGCATTTTTCTGCTTGGAGAGGACATATGCCTGGAAGCCTCAGAACACTGCTAAATTTACTTTGATTCCTCCATACTTTATTCTGAATACCATAACTGCAGCACTGTTATCCTGCTTAACTACTTAGCTTATTTATGGCCAACCATTTAAGCTACTGTTCTTCTTATAGGTTACTAGAAAGTACATACTAATTTCTTACACATTCATAGGTCTGCATGGAATTTAAAGCTGGTGACTGACTAATGTGGCAATTTGCCATGAAGCAGCCAGAGCAGCTTCCCCAAGATGGGCTTGAGTCTAGAGTGACTCACTTGCAGGAGTTAGCTTTTCATATTTTCCAGTGTGAAAACAAATTACGCATGTACATCTAGGTACTTACATGACTATACCCTTAATAGTTTGTTTAAAATTTACTGATACAGATATTTCCCTTCCTCTCCCTGCAGATGAAGAATTAGCACTGGACTACAATTTGGACAGTGATTTAAGAGATTACCACAAACTGTATTGGGAATCAGAGTTCAAACCTGTAGCACAGAAGCTTCTCCACAGAATTCAGAATTGAAAATCATTTTATGTCCTTTAAATATTACTTAATTTGAAGGTGGGTGGTTTTGATACTTCGAGGACACTGCAAGGAGCTGTTTCAGTGAAAAATGGCTCTTGAATTTTTTTTTTAATGTACCTTGGACACTGCACAACTCTTTTGCTTAAATTTCCAGTAAGATCTGAAGATGCAAAAATAAACCATCTACGTCATCAGGACTAGGTGCTTTTTTGAACAACTTAACACTAATATCTGTGACTGTATAGCTGTGTTAGAGGCTGACAAAAATTACAAATGCATTTGGGTGGGCAGCTGGGTCTGCTGCCATGCAAAATAATGCAGTGCCAGCAGGAGATGGTGGCAAGCCTGTCTGCTCCCTCATTATAACTCACTGGGGGGGGGGGGGGGGGGGCAGCAGCAGCAAACTTACCATATGCATCAGGCTTGCTGTACATATTAATGTTCTTTTTAAATCCACTGCAATAAATCTTTCCCCCAAGAGTGTGAAGGAAATGATGGTTCCATATGCAACGGCAGGGAGTAAGAGCCCCACTTTTTAATAATCAAAAGGCCATTGCTCTTTAGGTAAGAGATAAAATGTGGGAAAAGTCATTCACAGTATGATAGATAGAATGGTGGATGGGAGGCCTCTAAACAGTGTTTTTAGAGCTCATTTGTTATCAAGTGATACAGGAATTCAATAGTAAACCTGTCTTCAGTTTGGGGTAGTGTGAGCCAGTTTGATGTGGTGGTTAAGTGCGTGGACTCCAATCTGGGAGAACCGGGTTTGATTCCCCACTCCTCCACTTGCAGCTGCTTGATGTCCTTGGGCAAGACGTAGTTCCGTCAGAGCTGTTCTTGAAAGAGCTCTCTCAGCCTCACTTACCTCACAGGGTGTCTGTTGTGGGGAGTGGAAGGGAAAGGAATTTGTAAGCCACTCTGAGTGTAAGAGTCCTACAGAGTCACTCATCAACAAGTGTCTTTAAACAGGAATGCTTTCTTGAGAAAGGTCTGCTATGGTCATCTACACTTCTTGTGTCAGTAATGGCTGGCATGACCCCAAGCAGGATAGTTATACAGAATTCAAAAGGGGTCTGACAATGGCTTGTAACCAATCATACAATTGAATAAAAAGGCGCTCAAATACTGGCCCAAGGTTCCCAAGGAAAAAGCGGGAAGAACCAGAGGCAGAAAAAAGAAACATTACATAGGCAGGCACCAGGAGTCTTCCAAGGTCAGAACGGCGCAGGGAATGATAAGCAAGCCATGATAAGTATAACATAACATTCCACACATTCGACGTCATAAGGGGCACACATCCCACCTCCTGAGCAGGAGATGGCAGCATTAGCTGACATTTTGCCCCCCTAAAACTCCCCCCGGCCCACCAAGCTTCAGCGGGTACAATTTGTTGAAGGTACGAAACAATGCAGGAGCATTAACATGTTCAACAGCAACTCATTAATTATCCTCAGGCCCAAAGTCCTTCCAGCGCACAAAATAAAACAAGCGACAGAGTCCAAAATTTGCGCAATTTTGTAGTGAGGTTCACCATTCAGCATCAGAGGAGGAGGAATCAGTTGCTGGGCCCCCAGATATTTGGTCCAGGGTCCCGTTTCAGTAAGCTGAAATGGAAAACAGGATGCAAGGATTTCAATGACTTAGGCAGTTCAAGTTCAACAGTCACCTCATTGATTTTTCAAAGTACCTTAAACGGGCCCACATATTTCCAGTCCAACTTGTGACTGAGTTGAAGACCTTTGATGTTTTTGGTTGACAAATACACCAAGTCCCCGGGTTGCAAATCCCACCCTTTGTCTGCTTGTTTTTTATAATCCATTTTGGCTTTATCCAATGTCTGCTATCAACGGCCAAGAGTCCTGTAAGGCTTTTCACCAGTCTTGAGAGTCCCCTGGCCCCAGGACAACGGGACCAAGTTGTGGCAGGGGGGTCCCTACATATCCACAGGATGCCATAAAGGGAGAGATGCCCATAGATGAATGAACAGCATTATTGTAGCTGTACTCCGCAAACGGCAATAAGTCAATCCAATTATCTTGTTGAAAGTTTGAAAAACATCGTAAGTATTGCTGAACAACTTGATTGACTCTTTCAGTTTGGCCATCAGTCGCTGGGTGATAGGCGCTGCTGAGTGCTTTCTCCACCCCTAACACTTGCAACAGCTCCTGCCAGAAGGTGGCAACGAATTGTGATCTGCAGTCAGAAATTATCTTGCATGGCATGAAGTGTAATTTAATGATATTACTCATAAACATTTTTGCCAGCGCCTTTGCGGTGGGTATTTGCTTGAACGGAATAAAATGGGCCTGTTTTGTAAATAGATCTGCCACCACCCAGATGACCATTTTCCCCTTACTTGGGGGCAGATCTGTAATGAAGTCCATGGAGATCACTTCCCACGGTCTATTGGGGGTTTCTAATGGTTTTAGAAGGCCTGGGATTCCCCCCCCCCGCACTTGCACATTAAACAGGTCTGACAGGATCCCACGTAAGTTGATACATCCCCATGCATGCCTGGCCACCAGAACTGGTGTTGCAACAAATGCAGTGACTTTAAATATCCAAAGTGACCTGACAATTTAGAATCGTGGGCCAAGTACATCGCCTCCCTTCAAAGGGCGAGGAGAAGCACCAGTTTGTCTCTTTTGTACCAATAAGCATCGGGCCCCTGTACAATTTCAGGTCCCCCCCCCAGGTTTCTGATTCATCCTTGTCAGAATAAGCCTGAGCACATTTTTTTCGCCAATTAATGGTCGGCAGGGTCAAAGCGGCTCAGCTTTTACCTCTAGTCACAACCATCCCCCCCCAGCTGGGCTAGAGTGAACATAGAGTCAATGAACTCCTCTCAGATGCTGTCATGCTGAGGTAAGCAGGAGAGTGCATTGGCAAGTGAATTTGATTTCCCCGGAAAATGGTGAAGTGTAAATTCAAACTTAGAGAAAAATTCGGCCCACCGCAATTGTTTAGCATTCAGAGTTCATTGTGTTTTGAGGGCTTTGAGGTTTTTATGATCTGTCCAAACCTCGAACGGGGTGCGTGCCCCTTCCAGCCAATGGCACCATGAAGTTAACGCCAGCCAAATGGCTGCTGCCTCTATATCCCAAACCACCCAGTTGCGTTCAGTTTCCCCAAACTTTTTTGAAACCTATGCAAGGGGGTGTCATTTCCTATCTTCCCCCTTTTGGAGGATCGCCCCCCCCATGGCAACATCCGATGCATCCACATACACAGTGAATATTTTATTTTCATCTGGGTGCTAGCCCTGGCATGGAGGTAAACATAGTCTCAAGAGCCTCAAATGCTCTTTGGCATTCATGGATCCAATCTAAGTGAGCCCCTGGCTGTGCATAGTTCGGGCTTTTCCCTTTTGTTTTCAGCAAGTCTATGAGGGACAGGCTATATTGGGTGAAATTCTCAATGAATGTGCAATAAAAATTTGTGAATCCCAAGAAACTTTGAAGTTGCCTGCGTGTTTTGGGGGGCTCCCAGCCCACTACCGCTGCCACTTTCACGAGGTCCATTTTCAGTCCCTGGGGGGATATGCGATAGCCCAAGAAATCAATTTCTGACTTGTGGAACTGACACTTAGAGTGTTTAGCAAAGAGTTTGTGAGTCCGAAGTGTGACAAGTACTTCACGCACTAATTTTACATGAGATTCCTGGTCAGGGGAGTATAAAAGGATATCATCTAGATAGCAAAGGGCCCCCTTGAATAGGTGCTTGTGCAACACTTCATTTATTAAATTCATAAAAACTCCAGGCACCTCTTGAAGGCTAAACAGCATCACCAGGTATTCGAACTGGCCCAAAAGTGTATTAAAGGCAGTTTTATATTCATCCCCTTCTCGTATGTGCACTTGGAAGTACGCATCTTGGAGATCCAGTTTGGAAAACACTTTTCCCTGGGCTGCCTCCGCCACGAGATCTTTGATCAAAGGGAGGGGGTATGCATTGGAGGTTGACACCGCATTCAGCCCTTAATAGTCTGTGCACAGCCTTAACCCCCCCATCTTTCTTTTTCTGGAACAGTATAGGGGCTGTGAAGGGGGAGGTTGTGGGCCAAATGAACCCCTGTACCAAGTTTTTGTCAATGAACTTGCGTAGTTCCACCCTCTCCGCAGGGCTCACTGAATACAATTTCCCTTTGGGCAATTTATGACTCGATAACAATTCAATAGCACAAGCAGTGTTTCTGTGAGGGGGTAACTCATCAGCCTCAGTTTCCTCACACACCTCACTCGTCCCGATACTTCACAGGCATAGTTTCAAATTTCATGTAGGTGTTGAGAGGTGGAGTTGCAAGTGCTGGCCCCCACTGGGGCTGCCACCGGTGTGCTGCTCAGTTACAAAACGCACCTTCCCTTCGCTCCATACAATGTAAGGATTGTGAGAGCCCAGCCAAGGACTTCCCAATACCATAGGGAACTGAGTGTGGGGGTTAATGACAAATGTTCTTTTCTCAGTGCTCCCCAGTCCTAACATTTAATTGCTCCATCTCATATGCACAGGGCTCCTTCATCTCTGACCAATCCATCTGGGTGAATCGTAAGGGTTCATCCAAACTTGTCACCCCAATTCCCAGGCCTGTGACTACTATTGGGCTTATCAGATCTCTAGCACACCCCGAGTCAATGAGGGCCCGTACCCTGACTTGGGTTCCTAGGTCTGGGTTGACAACTGTGAGTACAACGTAAAGGAGAGGGGTGGGGTTGGTCACCACTGGTGATGCCAATTGTTGAGGGACCTGCTGAGTCGCGCCTTTTAGAGCAGGTCCTGCCTGTTTCCCACTGGCTGGGTAGCTTCCACTATCGCCACTCACTTGCTCCAGCTGAGCTTCAAGTTGTAGGGCTCGGGGCTTTGGGACAGCGATCAGTGGAGTTAACACTCCCTTGGGGGCCCCCACTGGACAGGATGAAGCATAATGGCCGGCTTCCTGGCCACCCCTGCATCTTAGCTGCAAACCTTTAAAAGCAGCGGAGTACTCACACACAGAGCTGTTCCCTTGCTGCAAGGCGCAGATGCTTTATTGAGAAAGGTCTGCTATGGTCATCTACACTTCTTGTGTCAGTAATGGCTGGCACGACCCCAAGTAGGATAATTATACAGAATTCAAAAGGGGTCTCACAATGGCTTGTAACCAATCAGACAATCAAATAAAAAGACGCTCAAATACTGGCCCGAGGTTCTCAAGGAAAAAGCAGGAAGAACCAGACAAAAGAAATGTTACATAGGCAGGCGCCAGCAGTCTTCCAAGGTCAGAATGGCACAGGGAGCAATAAGCAAGCCATTGTAAGTATGACATAACATTCCACACACTCAACGTCATAAGGGGCATGCATCCCACTTCCCGGGCAGGAGATGGCAGCATTAGCTGACATTGAGACTCCCTTGGGTAGTGATGGGTGGGGTATAAATCCAATCTGCTATTCCTCTAATGTGTGGAAAGGAAATTTCAGCCAAATCCAACTTTTGAAACTGAACATTTAGCCTATGATTTTGGGGTCAGTATAAGCCTTGTACTTTTCGAATAGAGGAAACAGCAGCTGCTTCCTGTTAAACTGTCAAGGGTTGCAGTTTAGCTTTTTATTCTTTTAAGTGTAAATCTCACATACAGCAAAGACTCATTGCTTTGTTCTGCAATGGGCAACAGTAGTTCAAACAAACCAAAAAAATCCTGAGAGAAGACTAGAGAGGAGAAAAGGTTTATTTCATAATTCAGTAATACTGAGATTTCAGAAGCAGTTCACACTCATACAGAAGTATCCAAAAAACAGCTGTATACCAAATGCAGTTAACGTTTTACACCATTGTACTACTTAAGCTGCTGCAAAGTGACAAACCATAGGTGTGAGTAAGCAGTGTAGTGAGGGGTTTCCTGATAGTCTGAAATCACGCTAGCTCCTAGGAACAACAGAAAGAGAAGAACTATGCTCATCCTTGTTCCCAAGAATTTAGCTTGCAGGCTCAGCAGCTTTAAAAATTCCCATCTCACTCTTGAATTAACCACATCCCTGTGAACAAGTCCAAGCCACGAGCATATTTTGAATCTAAGCAACAGTATTTTTTTAAAAAGTCCTGTTGCGATTCTAACAGTATGGCATGAGGTTGGGTTACGAGCAAGGACTTTATCTAAAACCATATCAAAATGTAGGCTCAGACAATAGCAGTGCTTATGTTCACTTGGTAGCTTAATTGAAATTGCTAGTCTCTTCATCCCATCAGCAAATACAGCAGCACTGAGACATTACTAAAATCAATTATTCTTGTATCAAAACAGAAGTCCTCAAATTCTTGTGCTCCAGATTTTATCTACTTGCAACAATACAAGAGCTGCATAATTAACTACTTTGCTGCCACAAATCATGGTTTCCTGTGCTACCAGAAGCAAGGCTGTAGTGTTCAGGGAGCATGTCTGCACAGGTGAATCCCCCTACCGCCACATCCAACAGCAGCAGCAGCAGCAGTGACATTCCATCAAGGGAAGAGCTGAAACTAAAGGAGTTATGGCACGATGGATCTCATAGCTTTTAGCCACCACTGATTCAGGAGCTTGTTACCATCCCCTGGTAGGTAGAATATGCTGCACCTTCCATCACTGTTAACTGATGTTTCAGGTCATGTAGCGGGTAACGGCTCTCAGAGCATAAAGCAGTTCAGCCTGCATACGCGCTTCTATGAGAAGCAAATTGACATGGACCTTTTAAAGAAAAACACATACAATGAATTAGTTTGAAGTGAATTTCATGTTCACAGGATTGCTGTGTTTTGTAAGGCATGCATATCTTCTGTGATTAATAGATCAACCATGGCCAAATTCATAAAGATAGTGGCCTCCATGCAATTGACTTCAGAAATGCAGGAAACTGATAGTGTCATTGAAGAATTATGTGGAGGTGCCAGTTACATGCTGCCTTGGAGGGACAGATGCGTAAGCTGCTTCCATGATTTGCACAATTGTGGATATCAGTGTCTTGTGCCTGCTGAGAAGTGAACTAGCTGTAGATCTACATTTAATTCTCTATAGTAGTATATGTGAGATTCCTACAGAGTCAGTCACCAACAAGTGTCCTTAAACAGGAATGCTTTATTGAGAAAGGCCTGCTATGGTCATCTGCACTTCTTGTGTTAATAATGGCTGACACAGCCCCAAACAGGACAATTATACAGAATTCAAAAAGAGGTCTGGTAATGCATTGCAACCAATCACCATGTCAGAGAAAAGGCACTTAAATTACTGGTTTACAGTTCCCAGGGAAAAAGCAGGAAGAATTAGAGTCAGACAGGAGAAAAGATACATGGGCAGGCACCAACAGTCTCCCAAGGTCAGAGCAACTCAAAGAGCGATAAGCATGCCATGAGAAGTATAACATAACATTCCACAGACCCGACATCAAGGGTTCACTCATCCCACCTCCCGGACAGGAGATGGCAGCATTAACTGACAGTATAGTGTCAGTATAGTGTATAGTGCAGTGATTGCTACAAGGACCCAGCCAGCTACCTGAAGCATAATGAAGCCTAAAGTTTCCTTTTAAAGTGGAGTTTGCAGAAAAACTTAAAGACAGTTTGGTGATCCACTGTATATGGACATGCTCTGGCAAGATTACCCCAAATACCTCAGTTGGGTGTAAGAAATAGGCAATGTAGGAAGCCTGTTCCAGAAACAAGACCAAGCTGCATGGGTTTATAGTTTGGCGTTAAGATCTTTAAACTTGCTAGAGCTATGTGAAATAGTGCCTGAACAACTATTACAATCCTCACTCTACTGTGCGTAGAAAGAATATGAAAATAATCACTTTCTGGAGGACAGATAAAGTCATGAGGTTACTTATGGTAACTGCAATGTAAGTAATATGAAGTCCTTAGCCTCTAGAACTGTTTAGTGGCATTACTATGCAGCCTAACGAGTAAAACATATGCATGCAGAATATACCTTCTCAGAGTGTTTGAATTGCCTCCAAAAGCTATCATACATTCTTTTTGTGGTCTTTTCAGGCATACAAACTACAGTTTTGATGTAAACCTTAAAGCTGCGGTCCAGTAGCTGGTTAATTTCACCATAATCATAATCATCATATCTGTGTGGAAACAAGGAGACAAATATTCTTTTCTGAATCACTGGCGCTTATTTCTCTCAATATATAATTCATTATATAGCAGTGCCCAAAATAAATACAGGTACCGAGCAAAGAATAAGGGGTTCTGATGGAATCTATACCAGCTCTGCTGGAACTCCGGCCATATCCTCAGCACTGCTGCATGCCAACAGCCTTCTGAATACTTCTGTCTCTTCTCTATGGATATCAATACAAAATTCTTTTCCCCTGCTTCCCATAATTCCTTTGAGGATGTCCCTAGAAGGTCAGGCACCAGGCAACAGACTAGCTACTTGGCCCACGCACTTCATTTCTTTCCTGCTGCTTTCTAGCTATTCACTATTCTACATTGACTGGCTTTCCTTAATAATATCTCCACATCATTTCTCAGCAGCAGGTCTCTATTTTTAAAAAATTAAGATGACCGGCTTTACCTGGGCATAAGACACTATCTTTGTTCTCCAGAAGTTAGCAGATATACAACCTTTGTCTTAGAACATATGATAAGAAGTTGATAAAGAGTTATTAACAGCTACTATGTTCCTTTGCTCTCCAGCCAATTCATTTATATATAGGATCAAGTCAAATTTAGATATAGGATCTTGGTGTAACCTAATCTAATAATCTGTATTTATAGCAAGTCATGTGTAAAGCTCATAATAGCAGCGCTATTTACCAGAATTAAGAGGAGATCCTAACTAAAGTGAGTCTTACACACAGGGATAACAGGACTAACCTTATTCCAAACATACAGTGGATATAATTCCAAATTGCACGTCTAAGCATTGAGGTATCCACATCTTTATGCATGGCCATTGTGTTGTAAGTCAGGTCGTAAGCAATATGAAACTTCTCATCAATCAACTGCCCCACATCTGGATACAGACGATTTACTAGTGAATAGCCATGGTCTTCCCATGAATAGTCCTTAAAGACAAAATGGGTACATGAGGGAAGATAACAAGATCACCTAGTACAACAAACATTTTAAAATTTAACTTGAGAATAATTTGAATAGTTTAGGGAAGTATTATCTTACATCCATAGGATTTATTTATTTTATTTTATTTATTTTATTTTTTGAATTTATATCCCGCCCTCCCCGCGAGCGGGCTCAGGGCGGCTTACATGGGCCCAAGACCAATCAAAACAGTTAAAACCTGTAAAATCAGTTAAAAACATTCAATATCAATACAGTTAAAATCTATAAAAGCTTCCACAATATAATTACTGATGGCGGCCCCATGGCAGGTTCAAGCCCTCCCCCTCGCCAGCATTGCCAGGGCCATCCTGGACCGGGTACATCATAGATGGCTAAAATGATGGGTGTTGTCACCGGTATCACTGGCATCGCCGGTGGCGGCTCCTATTCAAAGGCCTGGCGGAAGAGCTCCGTCTTGCAGGCCCTGCGGAATTGCATTAGATCCCGCAGGGCCCTGATCTCCTCCGGGAGCTCATTCCACCAGACAGGAGCCGCCACCGAGAAAGCCCTGGACCTTGTTCTGGCAAGCTTGGCGTCTTTGGGGCCCGGGACACACAGTCGATGTTCTGACCCTGACTGTAGTGCTCTCTGGGGTATATACGGAGAAAGGCGGTCCCTAAGGTATGTTGGACCCTGGCCATATAGGGCTTTATAGGTAAGAACCAGCACTTTGAAGCGAACTCGGTATGCTACAGGCAGCCAGTGCAGCGCCGCCAGCACAGGCCTGATATGGTCTTGCCTAGCAAGACCCATCAATAGTCTGGCTGCGGCATTCTGCACCAGCTGCAGCTTCCGGATTTGCACCAAAGGCAGCCCCATGTAGAGAGCGTTACAGTAGTCTACCCTCGAGGTGACCGTCGCATGGATCACTGTGGCTAGGTCATCACGGTCGATATAGGGGACCAACTGCCTTGCCAGTCGTAGATGGTAAAAGGCCGACTTGGCAGTGGCTGCTACCTGGGCCTCCATTGATAAGGAGGGCTCCAGGAGCACTCCCAGATTCCTAACCCCCAACGCAGGCACCAACGGTGCCCTGTCGAAGCTCGGGAGCGGGAGCCCCCGCCCCAACCCGCAACAACCCAGGCACAGGACCTCCGTCTTCGCCGGGTTCAATTTCAACCTGCTTGATCTGAGCCAATCAGCCACAGCGTGCAATGCCCGGTCTAGATCGTCTGGGCCGGAGTCCGACCGGCCGCCCAACATCAGATAGAGCTGGGTGTCATCCGCATATTGGTGACATCCCAGCCCAAACCTCCGGACAATCTGGGCAAGGGGACGCATATAGATATTAAACAACATCGGGGAGAGCACTGCCCCCTGCGGCACACCACAATCAAGTGGGTGCCTCAAGGATTGCTGCTCCCCTAGCACCACCCTTTGTCCCCGACCTTGGAGGAATGAGACGAGCCATTGTAAGGCCCGCCCCCTTATCCCCACGTCGGCAAGGCGGCGGGACAGCAGCTGGTGATCTACTGTGTCGAACGCGGCCGACAGGTCGAGCAACAGCAACACCGCCCCACCACCCTGATCCAGATGTCGCCGGAGGTCGTCAGTTAGAGCGACCAGAGCAGTCTCCGTTCCATATATAACAGTAACATATAATAACAGTAACATATAATAACAGGATAACAGTAAAACCCTCTAAGTGGGCCAAATGTAATGCACACTTGGAAGACAGATTACACGGTGCATTCTCTAGATCCTGGTGCTTGTCAAAAGCTTGTAACATAAATGCTACCTGAGCATGCAGCGTAGGCACATGCATTCCATGCCTGGAGAAATCTTTGTAACCATAACTGGTATCCTCAAAGTGACGAGACACATCTCTAGTTGGTGCCATTTCTTCATCCTCTGTTAAAAACGTAAACCATTTTTAGTAATACAGAAAGCATTAAACCCTGAAGCAAACTACTGAATTATAATGTACTGTCAAGTCACAGCTGACTTATGACGACCTCGTGGGGTTTTCAAGGCAAGAAATGTTCAGAGGTAGTTTGTCATTGCCTGCCTCTGTGTAGTGATCCTGGTATTGCTTGGTGATCTCCCACCCAAATACTGACCAGGGCTGACCCTGCTTAGCTTCAGAGATCTGATGAGATCGAACTAGCCTGGGCTATCCAGCATGGGTATTATAACAGATTGCATGATCAACAGAAAGCTACTGCATTGGACAGCTGAAAAGACCCTGTCCTAGTTTTTCCTGGGGTTGAAGAGTAGAGTATAGGAGATGAGTTTAAATCCTAAAAAGTGGGCTGAAGAGGAAAAAAAAATTCCTTCAAGCATTATTTCGTCTACATACTCCTCCCTAAGTATATATACTTGTCAAAGGTAAACAATTATTTATATCAAATACAATTTATCTTGCTTGGACCATAGGCTGACTGAAGCCCTAGCTAGTGTGCTAGAAAGGTTAGAATTGCCCCCCCCCCGGTGTGGTGCCCATGGGTGCCATGGTGCCCAGCAAGTGCTTTTAGAAAGCGGGTGGGGCGTTTGCCCAACAAGGCTTCTGATTGGCTGTGCAGATTTTTAACAACATTGCTCTGGCAACAGCTGGTACCACAGCACAAGGATCTTCACTGAGTGACTCAAAGGAAGCTGTGGCAGACTGAAGCAGCTCTTCCTTGGCAGCCATTTTGGGGCTGTGCCCACCATGTTGTGTCAGAATTCCAAAGATGCCCGTAGCCAGAAATTTTTTGTTAAGGTGGCAAATTTTTTGTCAAGTGGGCAGTTTAGCACGGTGGAGAGCAGCCCATTATGGGCCTGTACAGAACTGCCCTGCTTATGCTTCTAAATAATTAAGTGGTACATCACACAAAAATGTTTCAAGTTTATTTCAAAGACATTTACATGTAGAACATATTGAGCACTCTTAACAAATAACAGACAACACACATTTTTCATCATCATCGCACCTTCACCATTCCAACTGTTTGATTTTACAAATCTTAGTGAGTCAAGCAGAATATAAATAAATTAAAATACATTTCCCTATACACACAGCTTAGTGAGACAAGCTGACCATAAACGAACCAGTACCTCTACATAGTTCAGTGAGACAAATGGACCATAAAAGCCAAATAATGATTAAAGACAACCATGCAGGAAAAGTGACTCAGGTAGTGTTTAAGGATAGGTAGAAGAGTTATGGCCTGTCTCTCTTTTGACTTAGGTCGGTAGCTGTGTGTGAGACTTCTGCTCAAAGTAGTCAAGGATCAGATCTTTGTTGATGAAACAGTTCTTTATTTCCAATCTCTACATTGGTACAGCTTCTCGGATTATTGTCAGAGATGACACAGATGGCCAAACCAGGTCTATTATACTTTTCTAAGCAGTTTGAATTACCCATAGGTAGCCAATCACTACAAGGGAAAAACAGCGGGCAAAAAGGGGCTCTGGCCGATTGCTTCTCACAGGAAAGAAAGTGAGGTGTCAAGTTGTAAATTTCCCCTTCCCAACCAGACCCTTCAGATGTTACCAGTTCACATAACAATCCATGGCCTCGAGGCTTTCGCACATTGATAAGAGATGAGACTTGTCCTCCCTTAGAGTCTCAGCCGAGATGAATGGAATGCGGAGGTAGGAGTGTGAGAGGCCCATTGTTCCCATGCTTTGAAGCTGACATCCTCCCGCTTTGACAGTTACACAAACCAGGCCGGTCAGGGTCATAAACCTGGGGTTACACATTCTAGATACATGCTAATACATACTGGCCAGGATGAGGGGTACATGACAGGTGTTCATGAAGGCATACATACAGTACTATCAAAAAGCAAAGCAGCAAATACAAAGTGAAGCATGGCTGTAAGTAGCAAGATACATTTGTCTGAATCAGCAGATTCTGACACTCTGGCACCCCAAAAATACATCTATCCGGGCTTGTCTGGGAACCTTTTATGGAAAGCTTTAACTAGTCTAGGAGCATGCACATTTTCAGAACGAACCCACTCGTTTTGTTCTGGGCCAAAGTCAAGCCATCTAACTAAATAATATAAGTGGCCCCTACGCAGCTTAGAATCAAGAATCTCAGAAATTTCAAAATGGGGTGCCTCCCCCTTCATCAGTGGAGGAGGTGTCGGAGGAACTGGATGCCATGTATTCGGCCCAGGATTCTTCTTCAGTAAGCTGAAATGAAAAACAGGATGCACAGAACTCAGTGATTTGGGCAATTCTAATTCAAAAGACACATCAGAGATTTTGCGCAACACCTTGTAAGGGCCCACAAATTTCCACCCCAGTTTCCTGCTGGGTTGCAGTCCGTGTATGTTCTTGGTAGAAAGGTAGACAGAGTCTCCAGGCTGGAGGTCCCAGCCCTCAGCCCGACCACGATCTGCATACTTTTTGTAATCCTCTTTGGCTTGATCAAGCGTTTTGGCTATTAGAGGCCACGACTCTTGCAGGGTCGCCCACCATCGTTTAAAGTCGGTGGGGGAAGCATCCGAGGCATTTTCCAATGTGGGCAAAGGTTTTCCCTCAAAGCCCCCCACCGCCATAAATGGGGAAACGCCCGTAGACGAATGCACTGCATTGCTGTAACTATATTCCGCAAATGGCAGCAACTCCACCCAATTGTCCTGGTGGTAGTTAGTATAACACCTCAAGAATTGTTCCAGAATTTGATTAGTTCGTTCGGACTGCCCATCGGTCTCTGGATGGTAACCAGAGCTTAGAGCAGGCTCTATGTCCATAAACTTCAGAAGCTCCCGCCAAAAGTTGGCAACGAACTGACTGCCCCTGTCGGATACCACACGTTTGGGAAAAGCGTGTAATTTGATCACGTGGTTGAAAAAAGCCTTGGCCATCCCTTTAGCTGTAGGCAGCTGCTTGAAAGGAGTGAAATGGGCTTGCTTAGAAAACATGTCCACTACTACCCAAATTACAGTCTTTCCCTTTGAGGGTGGCAGGTTTGTAATGAAGTCCATAGCTATTGCCTCCCAAGGCCGAGAAGGAGTGGGTAGAGGGTGCAGGAGTCCCGGGACTTTCCCCCCCCCTCCTTTTGCACATCAAGCAGGTCTGGCGGGCAGAGACAAAGTCCGAAACATCCCTGCACATGCGTGGCCACCAGAATTGCCTCTGAACTAAATTGAGTGTTTTTAGAAATCCAAAATGACCTGCCAATTTAGAGGAGTGGCAGGCTAGTAATATGTCCTTTCTCCTGCTGCGGGGCACCACCAATTTGTCTCCATGATACCAGCACTTATTTTCCCTGGGGGAGCAGTCTGCCAGTGCCTCCAACTCCTCAATTTCTTCTGGCGAATAGTCCCCCCCCCAATCGCACGCCTCCGATTCCACTGTTATTCGCTTACTTTGGCTCCGGGTGGTCACTGCTCCTCCCAATTGCTGGGGGGAGAACATAGAATCAAATACCTCCTCCTTTAAACTCTCATGCTGGGGCAAACGGGAGAGCGCGTCGGCTAGCGAATTGGCTTTCCCAGGGAGGTGTTTGAGCACAAAATTAAATTTTGAGAAAAAAACCGCCCAACGGAGTTGCTTTGCATTCAGGGACCTCTGGGTGCGCAGCGCTTCTAGATTTTTGTGGTCTGTCCATATTTCAAAAGGGGTTTGCGCCCCCTCCAACCAATGCCGCCACGTAGTGAGGGCTAGCCGGATAGCTGCGGCTTCTTTATCCCAGACTGACCAGTTCCTTTCCGTCTCATTAAATTTTTTCGAGATGTAAGCGAGGGGGTGCAACTTCCCGTCTGAGCCTTGTTGCAAAATGGCCCCCCCCATAGCTACATCAGACGCATCTACATGGATTACAAATTCCTTAGTTTCGTCCGGATGGGCTACAATGGGTTCTGAGGTAAAGAGAGTTTTAAGAGTCTCAAACGCTTCTGGCATTCCCCATTCCAGGCAATTCTCTCCCCGGGCTTCCCCGCTTCCAGGCCCCTCCCCTTAGTTTTTAGCAACTCAGTCAACGGGAGGGTGACGGTGGCAAAGTCTTTTATGAAGGTGCGGTAGAAGTTGCAAAATCCCAATAGGCTCTGGAGCTGTTTCCTCGTTTTGGGGGCTTCCCATTGGACCACCGTCTCTACCTTGGCTGGGTCCATCTCTAGCCCCTTCTGCAAAATGCGGTACCCCAAAAAGTCCACGGAATCTCGATGGAACTCACATTTAGACAGCTTCGCATACAACTGATTTTTTAACAAAGTGGAAAGGACTTCCCGGACCAATTTCACGTGTTCTTTCTTATCAGTGGAGTAGATCAAGATATCATCTAAGTAACATAACACCCCCTTAAATAAATGCTTGTGCAACACTTCGTTTATCAGGCTCATAAAGACCCCTGGCACGCCACTCAAACCGAACGGCATCACCAGGTATTCAAACTGTCCCAACGGGGTGTTAAAGGCAGTCTTGAACTCGTCCCCCTCCCTTATGCGCACTCGGAAATAAGCGTCTCTGAGATCTAGTTTAGTGAACACTTTTCCCTTTGCCGCCTCCGTCAACAAGTCTTTAATAAGGGGTAGGGGGTAGGCATTGGAAGCAGAAACCGCATTTAATCCTCTGTAGTCCGTGCACAACCGCAACCCCCCATCTTTCTTTTTCCGGAACAGAACGGGGGCCGCGAAGGGGGATTTAGCAGGGCGAATGAACCCGCGCTCCAAGTTCTTGTCTAGGAACTTCCTTAGCTCCTCCCGCTCCGGGGGGCTCATCGAGTAGAGCTTTCCTTTGGGGAGTTTCTCGCCCGGGATCAGCTCTATAGCACAATCCGACAGTCGGTGGGGGGGTAATTCGTCCGCCTCGGTCTCACTGAACACTTCCAGTAGGTCACAATACTCCCGGGGGACAGTTGAGGGCACTAGGGTGAGGGCCGCCGGTCGGAGCGGCGTTGGGGGTCCTGGTCCCCACCCGGCATCCCTCTTATGGCCCTGGCACTTGTCATCCACCCAGATTTTCCCTTCACTCCATTTAATATAGGGATTGTGGGAGCTTAGCCAGGGGCTCCCCAGCACCATAGGGAATTGGGTATTTGGGGTGATGACAAAGGCTCTCTTCTCCCAATGCTCCCCCGGGCCCACAATAAGTCCCTCAGTCTCTGCCACACACGCCTCCTTCATCTCTGAACCGTCCATTTGCGTGAATTTGAGTGGCTCCCCCAATGGGGTGACTTTGGGTCCCAGCCCTTCCACCACTAGTGGGCTAATCAAGTCTCTAGCACACCCAGAGTCAATTAGGGCGCGGACTCGGACGTGGGTCCCAGTCCCGGGGGTCATTACAGTCACTACCATATACAACAAGGGGCCGGGGATGCTCACTGGAGATGGCGCGTCATGGCGAGGGACCTGCAGTTCTGCGCCGCTCACTGCAGGCCGTTGGAGTTTCCCGACATCTGCGCTTCCATCAGCTCCAGCTCTCCCTGCTCGCTCGCTGCCCCTTCCAGCTGCAAAGCCCGGGATTTGAACGAGGTCTTTCCTCGACTGGGAGTGCTCCCGGCTACCGGGGTGGAGGTCTTCGGGATCTTTCCCCCTCCCTTCGGGCACGCTGAGGCGAAGTGGCCACTCTCCCCGCATCTCATGCAGAGCCCCTGTTTGAACCGGGCATCTCAGATTTCTTGCATGTTGGGCTTGGTCTTTGCCTTCTGCGTCGCCTTGCTGGGGGCCGTCGATGAAGCTCCCATCTTGATGAGGGTGAAGCGCTCTTCAACGTCTGCGGCTGCCCTCATCCAAGCGCCCAACGACCCTGGCCTTCCCGCTCGCAGGATCGCCTCGTACACCTCGTAACTCAGCCCCTCTCGATACTTTTCTATGAGCAGGTCCTGCGTCCAGCCGCGAATCTTGACTGAGATGCGCCGGAACTTGTCGGTGTAGTCCCTCACCGAGGACCGCCCTTGGGTCAGCCTCCGTAGTTGGTTCCGGGCTTTTTCTTCCCCCAAGGGGTCCTCATAGTGGTGTCGGAGGGCCCACATAAAGTTGTTCAGCGAACGCAGCTCAGGCCCGGGGGCGTTGTGCAGGCTCACATACCAATCGCTGGCGGTGTCCTTCAGCTTGGACCCGATGTAGCCAATCCGGTCCCTCTCGGTGGGGTAGAGATGTCCCCAGGTGTCTAGGAACCGCTCGATCTCCAGCAGGAAGAAGCGCAGCTTCTCGGGGTCCCCATCGAAAGTAGCCGTCAACGGGTCGGCGGGGGCCGGGCGAACCACTGGCCCTGCCGGCACGGGACCCGGCACAGGTGGAGGTGCGGGCACTGGGCGAGGAACGGCAGGGGGGACCTGCGGCGCCGGGAGGCACCACCGGCTGCTGGACTCCGACCACGGCTGGCGCCGGCTGAACCGCTTGCATAGCCGTGAGGGCGTCCCGGAACTGATATTGGAGATCGAGGGCCAGCTCTCGCAATTCGGTGGTAAGCTGGAACCGCAAATCTCCCATCATCCGGTCGAGGGCTTGAGTCTGGTCTTCTCGGTAGGGATCGGGCCCGTAGGGTCCCATTCTCTCTCCGTCCAGGGACTGGAGACGCGAATCTCCGGCGTAGGTAGTGTCGTGTTCGTCTTCCAGGAAACTCGGCTTCCCGCGGTCGAGGTGGTCTCCCTGGACCGAGACTCGGGCCCCTTTCCGATCGTGCACCCAGGAGTCCACGGTCCCGCGACCAAAATTGCTCCATGAGTACCTCGGGGTCCCGCTCTGAAGAGGAGGTGGGCGCGGGATGTAGTGAGCCCCTTGAATCGTAGTCACTGGCACTTCGGGCTCCCCTCCGCCGCCTCCACCACCGGCTCCCTGGTCCCCAGGGGTGGTCGGTGTGTCTTCCGGAGTAGTAGGGATGGGAAGAGTACCGTCATCCGACATGGTCAGGAACGGCCAAGTCCCAGTCACAGATCTCTGACAATCTGTGAGACTTCTGCTCAAAGTAGTCAAGGATCAGATCTTTGTTGATGAAACACAGTTCTTTATTTCCAATCTCTACATTGGTACAGCTTCTCGGATTATTGTCAGAGATGACACAGATGGCCAAACCAGGTCTATTATACTTTTCTAAGCAGTTTGAATTACCCATAGGTAGCCAATCACTACAAGGGAAAAACGGCGGGCAAAAAGGGGCTCTGGCCGTTTGCTTCCCACAGGAAAGAAAGTGAGGTGTCAAGTTGTAAATTTCCCCTTCCCAACCAGACCCTTCAGATGTTACCAGTTCACATAACAATCCATGGCCTCGAGGCTTTCGCACATTGATAAGAGATGAGACTTGTCCTCCCTTAGAGTCTCAGCCGAGATGAATGGAATGCAGAGGTAGGAGTGTGAGAGGCCCATTGTTCCCATGCTTTGAAGCTGACATCCTCCCGTTTTGACAGTTACACAAACCAGGCCGGTCAGGGTCATAAACCTGGGGTTACACATTCTACATACATGCTAATACATACTGGCCAGGATGAGGGGTACATGACAGGTGTTCATGAAGGCATACATACAGTACTATCAAAAAGCAAAGCAGCAAATACAAAGTGAAGCATGGCTGTAAGTAGCAAGATACATTTGTCTGAATCAGCAGATTCTGACACTGTGTTGGTCTGAAACAGCAGCACGAAGTTTGAGTCCAGTGGCACCTTTAACAGTGTTGGTCTTAAAGGCGCCACTGGACTCAAACTTTGTCCTGTGAGGTAGGCTAGGCTGCAAGGGGGGGGGGGGGGCCTGGCCCAAGCTTCCATGGCAGAAGGAGGTTTGAACCTGGCTCTTCATCTGTCAGTGTAACGACTACCCTGCAGGGGCACTTTGTAATAATAAATAATGTATAATTTTTCTCATATGAGGCCAGTCTTAGCTGGCCAGTCTCCCAGGACCTCCTCGCATCAGAATCCAGCCTTACCAGCAAGCAGCCCTTTGCCAACCCAGCTCCCCATCCATCTGCTAAAGGGCTCGGACTAGTCAGGAGTCCAATATCCAGCCCCCCCAAGCTCTTTGCTTCCCCCCACTCCACAGGTGGAGGGAAAGGCAGAAAGTTTGCCTTGAAAATCTGGAGGTAACGCTCAGCAAACTCCGGAGCTCAAGCTCCCTGCGTCTGCTAGGCGGGTGGGCGGAACCGGAACTTCAGAGAATCCAGCCTTACCAGCAAGCAGCCCTTTGCCAACCCAGCTCCCCATCCATCTGCTAAAGGGCTCGGACTAGTCAGGAGTCCAATATCCATAACATGCTTTGGCACATGTGAAAAAAGAGCACAAAGCCAAGGGAGCAGAATTGTCAGAAATTTGTTCATTCCTCTCCCCCACCGTGGCTCTTACAACCTCTTAATTACTCCAGCTTTTATCTTCTATGTCATCTTATTTAAACTACTAATTTGTAAATGTTCCAAAAGCAATAATCTGCAATGATTAATCTGAAGTCTGAATTTCAAATTAAAAATCAGGGTGGCGTTATAGTAAAAGTTATAGTGAAAGTTTATACAAGTGAGAGTGGATATGAAAGAAGGAGGATAGGGAGAGGCCTGTGAGAACCCTTACAGAGCCAATAAGCCAGGCCTTCTGGAATTAAAAGTGCTTTTTATTCTTAATGGTCCATAGTAGGTAACACGTTTTGTGTTAGTGATACAGAGCAAAGGGCTGTAGATAAGTTATACATTATTCAAAAGCGAAGGGGGAGGAGGGGCACCAATCAGGTTAGTCAGAAAGGGCACCACATTACATGTCCATTTAGCTTCCCAAGGAAAACGCGCTCAAATGTGCGATTGCTCATCCCACATTCCTTCCCACCTCCCACTGAAACCTCCCCAGCAATTCCCAGGCCGCAGTTAGAGAGGCACCTGGAAGGCAGAGACAGCAAGCCAAGGTCATATTCATCAGTAAAGCAGATAACAGTTTCAACAGCAGTTATGAGCCCTCTGTGGAAGTGGGTGACGTAGACTGGATCAGGGAAACCAACTCCCGCTCGGGAAATGTCAGATTCTGACAAGGCCAGCCACACACACATGACTTGCCAGCCACACACACAGGCAAGAAGCATAACTGAGGGCGCCCCGTGCCCAAGGAGAAGGCAGGAACTTGAGGAGGCATGCAGGACCTAGCACTCTCCTGGTGCTGGTGCCGCCTCTCCCCTCCCCTCCAGTCAGTGGGAAGGGGCTGACAGTAGGGGAAAGGGTGTGGGGAAGCACTTGGTACTCTCACCTGCTTTCGGCAGGCCACTGACTCCAGGGGAAGTGGTAAGCCCCCTCGCTTTCTGCTGCTATTCCATCTCTTCCTCATGGCTACGGGCCTGGTCTGCAGGCTCAAAAAGGTTGGGGACTCCTGGGTTAAAGTGTTGGGACAGAAGTGCAAAGACCCAGTTCTAATTCCCACTTGACCATGAACCTTTCTTGATGACTGGGTCAGTCACACTCTTTCAGCCTAATTTACCTCACAGGACTATTGTGAGTGTGATATTAAAAAGGGGAGAATCACGTATACTGCCTTGCACTTTTTAAAGGAAGGACAAGATAGAAATGAAGATAGAAGCAACAGGCATGGATCCCCTACACAAATCCAACTGTAGGTCTTGACCAGGCAAGAACAGCTATGGAAAGGAAGTCAGTATTACAACCATTTTTGACAGTCAGAGTTGTGCAACAGTGGAATCAGTTGCCTAGGGAGCTGGTGAGCTCCCCCTCACTGGCAGTCTTTAAGCAGCGGCTGGACAACACTTGTCAGGGATGCTCTTGATCCTGCATTGAGCAGGGGGGGTGGGACTAGATGGCCTGCGTGGCCCCTCCCAACTCTTTGATTCTGTGATTCATAATAATACTCCCATATAAAGTATCTATACTACTGCTATCCAGTAGACATTGCTGCTGCTGGACTTGCTTCTTTGCTTACTCCAGCTGTTGTTTAGAGGAGCCAAAAGAACCAGGGTCTTTTTTCTAGTGCTGCTTTTAGCCAACAGCCAGTGGGAGAACGCCTCCTTACTCACACTGCCACCACTGAAAGCAAGCACTGGGGCCTGGCAAAACAAACATCCTTTGGTTGCAACATCCTCCAGCTCCTCCCTGTACAGTAACATGAATCCGTCTGTGCAGGCAGTCTGATACAGTGGTTACAGTGTCAGACTAGGATGTGGGAGACCCAGGTTTGAATCCCTACTCTGCCATGGAATCCTGCTAGGTGACTTTGGGCTAGTGACTCTCTCTGCCTAACCTACTTCACAGGGTTGTTGTGAGGATAAAATGGAGAAAAGAAGTCCAATGTAAGCTGCTTTGGGAGGGGGAATGGGGTATGGATATCTAAATAAAATAATGACGGGTAGCCATGTTAGTCTGTCTGTAGCGGTAGAAAAGAGCAAGAGTTTGAAATCACTCCACTTTCCAATAAATAGGACAGATGGACTTCCATTCTAGCTGTATCTGGAAAAGTGAGCAGTGACTCAAAGAAGCTCATACCCTGCCACATATTTTCTTAGTCTTTAAGGTGCTACTGGACTCTTGCTCTTGGTTGGCTTGTAACAGACATTTTCATTTATGAGGACATTAGTGGTTTATGAAGTATTTCATTATGTACTCACACTACAGAAAATTTTGCTGTGGCCACTGATAATTCCAGATAGTGCAGTATTTAAATTTGATGCGTACCAAGTAAAATTCAACCATACCATTTACATTAAAATCACACATACAAAAACACTACTGTATATGCTAAAAACCCTCTCAATGTGACATATTTACAATCTGCATATGTACCAACCTGAGCAACAGACCAACATGCTTTCTCTCTTTTCTTGCTCAAAACGAGTGGCCTTTTCTTCTTTGCTGGCTTTAGCTTCATCTCTGCATTCCTGTAGCTGCTTCATTTTTTCCATAAGTGCTTCCACTTCACTGGAAGGCTCTGTAATCTTAAAGAAAAATAATCACATATTCTAAACCTTGAGCTATAGTGCTGCTGTTATAGTTCTCCTTTGGTGGTTTGTGACTGAAAAGTGAAAACAGAATAAAATTCACTTTGTATTCCTGCCTCACTTTCCATCTCACTATGTTTGCTGGCAAAGGACTCCATGTATAGAATTAAGACAGAGGATTAGGGCAATCTAGCTGCTTAAAAACCATGGAAACACAAAACTGCAATTTGTGCTCTCAGTGGCCTTTACTCTGCACTAATGCCAAGCAATAAAAACTGCAAGGTCTCTATAGCTAGTGCTATACACCATTAGTGGATACCAGGCTTAAGGTTCATTCATGATTAAAAAGTCACAATTTAAATAATTTTTAAAGTAAGATAGTAATTGCAAGGAGTAATGTTAACCATGCTCTTTAAAATGTGTTAGTGCTTTGTATAATCAATCAGTTCAACCAGGAAGTAATCTAAGCAAATACAATTGCTGTAAGGGAACAAGTATCGTAAGCTAGCATGGTGTAGTGGTCAGAGTGTCAGACTAGAACCTGGGAGACTCCTGTGTTTGAATCCCCACTCTGCCACAGAAGCTGGGCTGGGTGACCTGAAGAGCAGAATGTTGTAAGCAACTGCACACACACACACCTCTGCACTGAGGCGAAAAGAGGGGGACAAATGAAGTAAATAAATAAATGCATAGGATTAATACCTGCCTTATTATATAGTGTTTCTGTTATGTATTTAGGAGGCAATTTAGCCATACAGCAATTTAGTATTTGGGGGGTATTACATATGAATGACTCAAGCATGTATCAGGATAGGATCCTTCCAGAAAATTCACATTAAAAGTAGCACCCCGCCCTGATCCATAGCAGCAGTCAAGATATGCATTTCTATTCGCTGTTCCTGACCCCTTCTCCAGTGTTTCCCTCCTGTGAAGCAAACATTTCCAGTGGCAGATACTCTGGGAGCGGGGGATCAATAGGATTTCCAATTGCCAGAAGAAAAAATGTCCTGTCCCTTTAATGAGATGTTATTTACCTCCATGGCATGAAAAGTTTCAGTTGTTCATTTCTACACATTAATCTTCTGTTAAAAGGGACAGGCTTGCTGCATGTGGTCAAGAACACATACTGGTAGAGCCAGACAGCAATTTTTCAACAGTTCACACAGAAATTATATATATCCAATTGCAGCATATCATTGTACATTACTATCCTTGCACAGTCAAAAATTAATATAAATACATCAGAACTTCAACAGGTCACTCTTTGTGTGTCCTCCACAGTTAAGAAAACAGCAGTGACCCATCCAAGTTTTCCAAATGTGCCCATACAAATAGGAAAGCTTCTGTTTCCCGGACATCTGTTTCATTTTGCCACAAAAGATTAACATGGCCCTTAGGAAAGGCCAACAGAGATCTAGGATATACTTACCGGAATATTTCTGACTGGGCCCTGTGTCTCACAAACACTGTGGTTGCCGTTTGTAATATCACAAATGCAATAGTCGCTGACAGAGGGAGGCCTGAAGGTGTGACCACCATCACAATGAATCTCTGGGTTGATTCCACAGCCAAATGTGAAGGAAGCAAGTGAATGGTAGTGTGTAAGTAGAACTACAGCATGGATCAGTTCTGCCAATGACCAGCTATGTTCTTCAGTCTTCAACAGTTGCTTTGGAGAGAGAAAGAGGGTTAAAGAACTGTCAGTCTCAGAAACTCCCATTTTGCTTAAGGTACCTCATGCATTTAATTGCAAAACAACCATCAGATTTTTCTAGCAATAAATTATCCTGGTAAAAGATACCAGTTTGTTACTATTATTTCTAGTAAGACTCTCAGAAAGCAGGAAGTTTCCAAGGGTTGCCATCAGGCCTGGAGAAAAATGCCCTGTCCTTTAATAGTGGCTTAATGTTTGGAAATTGGCAGCTGAAGCTTTTCATGGCATGGAGGTAAATAACATCCCATTAAGCTGCTATTAAAAGGACAGGCCATTTTTCCTGAGCCTACTGGAGACAAGATAGTGATCTGCAAGCCACCTTAGGGCTTGCTCTTCAGTGTACTAGGGGGAACGCCTGTTAGTTATCTTCACTCTAAATCCATGTTATGCAACTAGATCTCCCTGCAAACAGAGATATGAGCAGTTCCCCAATTCCTCTTCAGTCACAGCCTGTATGTATACTGGGTGGACTTGCAGACAAAGCTTCAAATTCATGCATTAATTCACTGGGGTTGTTAGCCGAATTGCTTTAATTTACTTTTAGCAATCAGCAAAATACACGGGATCTTAGCCAACTATACCAGGGTCCCACCCCTCCCGGGAGTTCTCAAGGAAAGAGGCACGTGAGGCAGATAGCCAGTTAAATGTAGTTTACTGGGCAATGTTGTTCAAGCACACCAAAAACGTAATCACACACACACTCAGGCCTAAGAAATAAAGACAGAAAATAGCACGTTTGCATGAGCAGGTAATCGTTGGTGGGGAAGCAGTGCCTTACCTTAGATGCGTTGTCCAAACGATGGCTGAATTGGATGGGGAGAAAAATAGAAAGACTATGGGGACACGAGGCTCGAACCTGTGAGACCACATGGTTCTCCTGGATCGCGATTCCAGAGAGAGAGGATTAAAGATGGAGGCAAGGGTTGGGTACAGAAAGCTGGACTGAAGAGGTATTTGAAAGCAGACAGGGGACGACGGTTCAAGAGAAAGAATGCCTCTGGGTTTGGTCTTTTATTAGGGGGTCTTGGGGCGGGCTGATCAAGCCACATCCTACTAACACACCTACTAGGCGGTCCGTCCTTCTTGGGCCTTTCCATAGGTTACAGGTGGACAAAGGGAGGAGGGCCAGGGGATGGACCAAGTTGCAAAACTATGATCTCACTGTGAGGCTTCTGCTCGAAGTAGTCAAGGATCAGACCTTTGTTGATGAAACACAGTTCTTTATTTCCTATTACTACATTACTACAGGTCCTCGGATTATTGTCAGAGATAAAGCATACAATAGAAGCAGGACTAATATACCCTCTAGCACAATTTGAATTACCCATAGGTAACCAATCACAAGGAGGGAAAAACCGTGGGCTAAAAGATCCTTTGACCGTTTGCTTCCCACAGGAAAAAGGTTAGGTGTGAAGCTGTAAATTTCCCTTCTTAAACCAGACCCCTTAGATGTATCCATCTTCGCATAACAAATAGTCAAGCCAAGGTCTTCACACGTTGATAAGAAATTGGTCCTCGTCTTCCCCAGCAGGGAGGAAAGGAATGCGGAGGCGCGGGGGTGAGAGGCCGATTGTTCTCATGCTTTGGAGTCGCCACCCTCCCGGACAAATGGTTACATTGACCAGACTCAGGCAGAGCCATAAACCCAGGGTCACAAAGAAAAGCAAAAGGAACGTTACATAGAGAGGTGAGGGCAGGCTACATAGGTTACATAGGCAAGCAGCAAACAGGGATTGTATAGCAAATACAGATACATTGTTACATGGCATAGAAACCCTTGTTAGAATACATTGTTACATGGCATAGAAACCCTTGTTAGAATCTGCAGATTCTGACACTCTGCCACCCGAAAAATCCAATCTACCCCGGCTTATCTGGAAAGCGTTTATGAAAAGCTTTAACTAGTTTAGGAGCATGAACATTGTCAGAAAGAACCCACTCATTTTGTTCAGGACCAAAATCTACCCACGAAGATATAGCAAGCGGCCCCTACGCATTTTTGAATCCAGGATCTCGGAAATCTCAAAATGGGGTGCCCCCTCCTTCATCAGTGGAGGAGGAGTCGGAGGAGTTGGATGCCAGGCATTCGGCCCAGGATTCTTCTTCAACAAGCTGAAATGAAAAACAGGGTGCACAGAACTCAGTGATTTAGGCAGTTCCAGTTCAAAGGACACATCAGAAATTTTGCGCAACACCTTGTAAGGGCCCACATATTTCCACCCCAGCTTCCTGCTGGGTTGTAGACCGTGTATGTTCTTGGTGGACAGATAGACCGAGTCTCCTGGCTGGAGATCCCAACCTTCCACCCTTCCTCGGTCCGCATATTTTTTGTAATCCTCTTTGGCTTTGTCTAGGGTCTTAGCAATTAACGGCCACGAACCTTGCAGTTTGGCCCACCATTGTTTAAAGTCTGAAATCGGACCGTCCGGTGTCTCCTCCAAAGTGGGCAGGGGTTTCCCTTCGAAGCCTCCTACTGCCATGAAACGGGACACGCCCGTGGAGGAATGAATAGCATTGTTATAACTATATTCCGCGAATGGTAGCAACTCTACCCAGTTGTCTTGGTGATAATTAGTGTAACATCTTAAAAACTGTTCCAATATTTGATTAGTTCGTTCGGATTGGCCATCGGTTTCCGGATGGTAACCCGAACTCATGGCCGGTTCAATGTCCATCATTTTCAAAAGCTCCCGCCAGAAGTTGGCAACGAATTGGCTGCCCCTATCAGATACCACACACTTAGGGAAGGCGTGTAGTTTAATCACGTGATTGAAAAATGCCTTAGCCAGTCCTTTAGCGGTAGGCAACTGTTTGAATGGGGTAAAGTGAGCTTGCTTTGAGAACATGTCTACTACCACCCATATGACTGTTTTCCCCTTGGAGGGTGGCAAGTTGGTGATAAAGTCCATGGCTATCGCTTCCCAGGGGCGAGAGGGGGTGGGTAGCGGGTGTAGCAATCCAGGCACTTTCCCCCCTCGCCTTTTGCACATCAAGGAGGTCTGGCAAGCAGTGACAAAGTCGGACACGTCCTTGCGCATGCGTGGCCACCAGAATTGCCGTTGGATTAAATTAAGAGTTTTTAGAAACCCAAAGTGTCCCGCCTACTTTGATGAATGACAAGTCAGTAAAATATCTTTTCTCCGAGCTCGGGGCACCACGAGCTTGTCTCCATGGTACCAACACTGGTTATCTCTAAGGGAGCATTCCTCTAAGCCCTCTAGCTCTTCTGTTTCTTCCAGGGAGTAGTCTCCCCCCCCATTTGCCTTCCCAGGGTTCTACCGCTGTCTGCTTGCTCTGGCTTCGGGTAGTGACGGCCCCTCCCAACTGCTGAGGAGAGAACATGGAGTCAAACACTTCCTCCCTTTGACTCTCATGTTGGGGTAACCTGGATAGAGCGTCTGCTAACAAATTGGCCTTCCCGGGAAAATGTTTGAGCACGAAGTTAAACTTCGAGAAGAAATCGGCCCACCGGAGTTGCTTGGCATTTAGGGACCTCTGGCTGCGCAGTGCCTCTAAGTTTTTGTGATCGGTCCAGATCTCGAAAGGGGTTTGCACTCCCTCCAGCCAGTGCCTCCAGGTGGTTAGAGCTAGACGTATGGCCGCGGCTTCTTTATCCCACACCGACCAGTTCCTCTCTGTCTCATTAAACTTTTTCGAAATGTAAGCTAGGGGGTGTAATTTATCATCCGGTCCCCTCTGAAGGATGCCCCCCCCCCATGGCCACATCGGAAGCATCTACATGGATCACGAATTCCTTGGTTTCGTCCGGATGAGCCAGGATGGGCTCTGAGGTGAACAATTTTTTCAAAGTCTCGAACGCTCTCTGGCAGTTCTCTGACCAAGCTATTCTCTCCCCTGGCTTTCCAGCATCCGGACCCCTCCCTTTAGTTTTTAGGAGTTCTGTCAATGGGAGAGTGACCATGGCAAAATCTTTTAGGAAGGTGCGGTAGAAGTTGCAAAACCCTAACAGACTCTGTAGTTGCTTCCTAGTCCGCGGCGCCTCCCACTGCACCACCGCCTCTACTTTGGCAGGGTCCATCTCCAACCCCTTCTGTGAAATACGATACCCCAGGAAGTCCACTGAATCTCGGTTGAACTCACATTTGGATAGCTTAGCATACAATTGATTTTTTAACAGCGTAGAAAGCACCTCCCGGACCAGTTTTACATGCTCTTTCTTATCAGTCGAATAGATCAAGATATCATCTAAGAAACATAACACCCCCTTGAATAAATGCTTGTGTAACACCTCATTTATCAGGCTCATAAAAACTCCCGGCGCGCCACTTAAGCCGAATGGCATCACCAGGTATTTGAACTGATCCAGTGGTGTGTTAAAAGCAGTCTTAAACTCATCCCCCTCCCGAATGCGCATGCGAAAATAAGCATCTCGAAGATCCAGCTTGGTAAACACCTTTCCTTTAGCTGCCTCCGTTAGCAAGTCCTTTATGAGGGGGAGGGGGTAAGCGTTGGAGGCTGACACTGCATTCAGACCCCTATAGTCCGTGCACAGTCGCAGCCCACCGTCCTTCTTCTTTCTGAATAAAACGGGCGCTGCGAAAGGGGACTTAGCAGGGCGGATGAAACCTCGCTCCAAGTTCTTGTCTAGAAACTTCCTTAGTTCTTCCCTCTCTGAGGGACTCATGGAGTAGAGCTTTCCCTTGGGTAGTTTTTCCCCTGGGAGCAATTCTATAGCACAGTCTGATAATCGGTGAGGGGGTAACTCGTCGGCTTCGGTTTCACTGAACACTCCCATCAAGTCCCAATATTCCTTGGGCATGGCTGAGGGCACCACTGCGAGAGCCGCCACTGACAAGGGGGCCGGGGGGCCCGATCCCCATCCCGGGTCCCACTTATGATGGTGGCACTTTTCATCCACCCACGAGATTTTCCCCTCACTCCACCTAATGTATGGGTCATGGGCACTCAACCAAGGACTCCCCAGCACCATGGGGAATTGGGTGTTGGGGGTGATAACAAACGCCCTTTTTCCCCAATGTTCCCCCGTCCCCACTATCAATCGCTCGGTTTCAACCACACACGCCTCCTTCATTTCTGAGCCATCCATCTGCGTGAAGGTGAGTGGCTCCCCTAGTGGGGTGACTTTGGGGGCTAGCCCGTCCACTACTAAGGGGCTAATTAAGTCTCTGGCGCACCCTGAGTCTATTAGGGCACGCACCCGCATATGAGTCCCAGTTCCAGGGGCTATTACAGTCACTACCATATACAGTAAAGGGCCAGGGATGCTCACCGGAGATGGCGCGTCGGGGTTGGGGACCTGCAGTTCTGCGCCATTCACTGCAGGTCGTTGGAGTTTCCCGACATCTGAGCCTCCGTCAGTTCCAGCTCCCCTTGCTCGCTCGCGGCCCCTTCCAGCTGTAATGCCCGGGGCTTGAACGAGGTCTTTCCTTTGCTGGGGGTTCTCCCTGCCACCGGGGTGGAGTTCTTGGGGACCTTTCCACTCCCGCGGGGGCACGCTGAAGCGTAGTGGCCACTCTCGCCGCATCTCATGCAGAGCCCCTGCCTGAACCGGTTGTCTCGGATTTCCTGGACGCTGGGTTTGGGCTTCATCTTCTGGGCAGCCTTGCCCTGGGTAGCTGCCGAAGTTCCCATCTTGATGAGGGTGAACTGCTCTTCCACGTCAGCCGCTGCTCTCATCCAGGTGGCCAAGGAGCCGGGTCTCCCTCCTCGCAGCACCGTCTCATACACCTCGGGGTTGAGGCCCTCTCGATACTTCTCGATGAAGAGGTCTTGGGTCCAGCCGCGGATCTTGGCTGCTATATGCCGGAACTTGTCGGTGTATTCCCTCACGGAGGACCGCCCCTGGGTCAGCTTTCGCAATTTGTTCCGCGCCTTCTCCTCTCCCAGGGGGTCCTCGCAGTGTTGCCTGAGGGCCCACATGAAATTGTGCACCGAGCGCAGCTCAGGCCCAGGGGCGTTGTGCAGGCTCACATACCAGTCGCTGGCGGTGTCCCTCAGCTTGGACCCGATGTAGCCAATCCGGTCCCTCTCGGTGGGGTAGAGATGTCCCCAGGTGTCTAGGAACCTCTCGATTTCTATGAGGAAGAACCGTAGCTTCTCTGGGTCCCCATCGAAAGTAGCCGTCAACGGGTCGCTGGGTGCCTGACGGATCATCTGCCCCGCGAGCATTGGGACCGAGGCAGGCGCGGGCACCGGGCGAGGGGCGGCTGGCGGAACCTGTGGTGGCGCCGGTTGCGGGACGACTCCCGCGGGAGCTCCCCCGGGCGGAGCCGGCTGCGGCGGGGCTTCCCCGCCTGGGGCTCCGATCCCTTCTGGGACTACCCGGGCTGCCTGGATAGCGGTCAAGGCGTCTCTGAATTGGAGCTGCAGGTCCAGGGCTACTTCTCGTAGTTCCATGGTGAGCTGCATTCGCAAATCCCCCATCATGCGATCTAGGGCCTGGGTCGGGTCCTCTCCGTAGAGATCGGGACCGTAGGTCGCGCCTCTCTCCTCGTCCAGGGGCGGGGGTCACCAGTCCCCTCCGTAGACCGTCTCGCGCTCGTCTCCCAGGAAGCTCAGCCTCCCGTACTCAGTGCGGTCTCCCTGGATCGAGACCCACGCTCCCTTCCGATCGTGGACCCACGAGTCAACTGTCCCACGGCCGAAATTGCTCCATGAATACCTCGGGGTCACGCTCTGATGAGGAGGTGGTTGCGGGATGTAGTAAGCCCCCTGAGCCGTAGTCGCTGGCACTTCGGGCTCCCCACCGCCGCCTCCAGCTCCGGCACCCTGGTCCGCCGGGGTCACCGGTTGTTCTTCGGTTGTAGGGATGGGAATAGTACCGTCGTCCGACATGGTCAGGAACGGCCAAGTCCCAGTCACAGATCTCTGACAATCTGTGAGGCTTCTGCTCGAAGTAGTCAAGGATCAGACCTTTGTTGATGAAACACAGTTCTTTATTTCCTATTACTACATTACTACAGGTCCTCGGATTATTGTCAGAGATAAAGCATACAATAGAAGCAGGACTAATATACCCTCTAGCACAATTTGAATTACCCATAGGTAACCAATCACAAGGAGGGAAAAACTGTGGGCTAAAAGGTCCTTTGACCGTTCGCTTCCCACAGGAAAAAGGTTAGGTGTGAAGCTGTAAATTTCCCTTCTTAAACCAGACCCCTTAGATGTATCCATCTTCGCATAACAAATAGTCAAGCCAAGGTCTTCACACGTTGATAAGAAATTGGTCCTCGTCTTCCCCAGCAGGGAGGAGAGGAATGCGGAGGCGCGGGGGTGAGAGGCCGATTGTTCTCATGCTTTGGAGTCGCCACCCTCCCGGACAAATGGTTACATTGACCAGACTCAGGCAGAGCCATAAACCCAGGGTCACAAAGAAAAGCAAAAGGAACGTTACATAGAGAGGTGAGGGCAGGCTACATAGGTTACATAGGCAAGCAGCAAACAGGGATTGCATGGCAAATACAGATACATTGTTACATGGCATAGAAACCCTTGTTAGAATCTGCAGATTCTGACACTCACCAGGAAGTGGACACCTGGCCTGGGGTCCGATGACTCACCTGGCCACATCTATTGTTATTCAATGACTTCGGCTGACTGGGTGATGGCCTGAACATTAGTTGCTAAGCAACTGCGTTAGCATAACTATGCAGGTATGTTGGAGGGGGCAGGGGTTGACCAGCGTGTGCTGAAACAGAAAGAAACCTCATGGCTTTGTCTCTGTCTCAGGTGAACTGTCTAGGGTGTCAGCCTCCTGGCATGGCCTGGAGCTGGCTCCTCTCATGAAGAAAGCACATGGCCCTTCCATTCCGGGTAGCCCAAAGTTCAGGCTTATGAATATCACAATTCATAAGAGCACTAGCAGTGCCTTGCTGGCCAACAGGGTGCAGAAGACACATACAGCTGCTGACATGCAAAGTGCTGCAGACCAATAACATAATATCCAATTTTTCACAGCTTTGTGCTTCTGCAGCTTCAGAGCATTTCCATCTGCTTATGTTCTGACTCAGGAAGACAGTTCAAACCATGGAAGTTTTCTTGGTTTGGCCTAAGATTAAAAGCAGATTAACACCCCTTAAAACGGCTCATTGCACCATATTGGAAAGCCCTGTTTGAGAGAGACTGAATACTCTGCCTTATAACTGTAGATATTCTGTATCCTGCTTAATCTTTGCACATTTGCTGAATTTTCATAACTGTTCTGAAACCCATGGCAAGAAGCTTCACGGTCCAACACCTCCTGCACCCTTTGGCTTGTACTGAATATCAAAATTCTGTTTGCATGCTACACACAAGTAATAAATGTATTCCTTATGTATGTATTCCTTTATTCCTCGCTGAGGGCTAGGTTTACCAGCTCCAAGTGAGGAAATACCTGAAGATTTTTTTTGAGGGGGGACATGGTTTGGGAAGGGGAGGGACTTCAGTGGGGCATAATGCCTCAGAGTCCCCCTTCCAAAGTGGCCATTTTCTACAGGTTCAACTGATCTCTGTCGCCTGGAGATCAGCTGTAATCCCAGGAGATCTCCAGCCACCAACTGGAGGCTGGCATCCCTACTGAGGGCAGATAGCTATATTTACTTAAAATATTTCAGCACCTAGGATAACTTTCCAAATAAAACCCACTCATTTCAAAATTAAAATGTTTCAATAAAGTATCAATGCATTAAAATAAACATTACAATAATAACATCAAAGAAACGGGATACAGTCCATATCAAAACCAGCACGACTTCCAAAAGTGGTGCACCTGGCTGAATAAAAATGTCTTAACCTGGAACTGTTACAATTGTTGTGGGAAGGGAGTGCTGAGCCTGACAATATTAAAGAAAAGGACCTTCGCTTCTGACAGTGGCGGCACCTGAAACAGGGCCTCTGTAAAAGATTATTGTTCTTGGGTAGCTTGCCTATGGAAACAAGTGGCCCCAGACCATTTAGAATTTTTAAAAAGGTCACGACTGGAATTTTGAATTGCATCCAGAAGCAAATAGTTAACCTGTGAAGCCATTTCAGACTCAGTAAGGTATACGCATAGTAATTAGTACAGGTCAGTAGCCTTGCTTTGGCATTTTGCAGCGACTGAAACTTCTAAATCATTTTCACAGGGCAGCCCCATGTAAAGGGCAAACCAGTAATGCAACCTTTATGAAACTAGTGCATGGACAGCCTTAGCCAGATCCTGCCTTTCAAGGAAAGGCTTTAACTGGCATACCAATCCAAGTTGGGCAGGAATACAGTGCACTACACAAGAGACCTCCGTAAACACAGATGTAGTAGCTCCTGCACAAGATGTGAACTTGTTCCTTCGGGAAAAATGCAATCCTGTCCAGAACAAGCTGACTACCAAATCTATTCCTTTAAGGTGATTTGGAACACACAGATGTGTTCAAGACCTGTAGCCAAACGACAAGCTAGGAAGGGGAACTCTTTCTCATTTACCTTTGGAGTTGTTACCAGCAGTAGCAGCCCTTCTTCCACTAGGTGACTCTATCAGCTTGAGCAAAATGTGGGAAGGCGCTTTCAGGCTATGGATGTTTCACTTGCAGCTCAATCCCATGAATGTTTGCTCAAAAGTAAGCTCTCCCGAGTTCACTCACACTTACTCTCCAAGTGTTTAGGACTGCTGCCTCAGTCTGTTAGTATGAGAAATATAACTAGGCCTTCTATGGGTTATTACAGACTGGGTTACCTATCTACGGGACTGTTTTTTTCTATGCAAGTACTGTTATCAGTGGGCAATGGGTTTGGTGGCATTCTTGGTATCAGACAACATTTATTTGTCTACCGTGACAACAGTTTATAGGATGGGGATAACTGGAAGACACTGTTAAACTCTGCAAAGCTCTGCCACAGAGATCACTAGCAGCATTTTGATGCATGTTTAGACTGAAATTCATTTAGTCTGAGAAAGAAGACAATTAATGGTAGTTGAAAGAAAACACAGTTTAAAATTACAACTCTGCCTTATTCTAAAAATATGAGAATTATGTATTTATGGTTTACCATATTTCCTAGGTTCAGGGAAGACTACATGATTTATATAAAAAAGCAAACAGTGGCTAGGGGAGAACAAAAATCATAAAGAATAAGAAAGTAGGGAATGGCTCTGGAGAAAGTAAGTTCTACTCAGATACTGTACTGCAGATACTGTACTGTTAAAAAGTACTGTTTTGAACTTTTAGCAGAGATCAATTAAGCTGAAGTTTTAATAACTGTCAGATGTCCACAGACAAATTAATCATTAATTTTCAAAAAATGCCAGGAAATAAAATGCCCAGTAAAAAGCCCAGCATAGCAGAATCCAGGTAATGGTGATTTTGAATATTCTAGTTTGGCCTCATTTGACCTAGTTAAAGAAACAAGATTATAAAACTATGTTTTGATATATGCAAGACAGCAGACCCAATAAATCTGAGTTCAGAAAGGGACAGCACTAAATATTTTGGAAGCAGACCCTGTTGGTATCCTTAAGTAACCCTTCAACATCAGATGCTTCATGCCAATGGCATGAATCATAACTTAAGTAACAGTGTCCATCCACTTGAGAGTTATACATCAGGACTGTCAAGTACCAGAGCACTATGTCATGCTCAGAAAGCAGCACTTGGAGTATTCCAGTAGCAAACAGAACTTCCAAAAAAGAATGTTGTTTAGCATAACTATTTTATGTGTCTATTAAGACAGCTGGAATATTACAGCATGTTGTGAAAGAGCACATAAACACTTAAAAGTCACACAGTAAAAAAAACTGTAGATCCACACAGGGGTCCTTTCGTAGAAAAAGAGGTGCAGGAGCTCATTAGCATAAGTCATTAGCATAAGTCATTAGCATATGCCACATCCCCTGACATCACCGGAAGTGTGTCAGAAAGGGAATGTCAGTTTCAGCCCCATTATACCCTATGGGCCATTGAAATCAATGGCAAAAACTATATGAGGGGCTGGAGGAAAGGGGGTTTGAGGGAGAGGCTCCAAAACTGCAGGGTAGCTGCTGGGGCCTCTCCTCGAAATACCCACTAAGTTTCAAGAAGATAGGACCAGGGGGTCCAATTCTACGGGCCCCCAAACAGGTTGTCCCATCCCCTCCATTGTTCTCTATGGTGGGAAAAAATGTTAACTTTTTTCCTACCATAGAGAACAATGGAGGGAATGGGGGCAACCTGTTTGGGGGCCTGTAGAATTGGACCCCCTGGACCAATCTTCTTGAAACTTGTTGGGTATTTCGAGGAGAGGCCCCAGCAGCTACCCTGCAAGTTTGGAGCCTCTCCCTCAAACCCCCTCCCCTCCAGTGGCTTTTAAAGTTGTCGCCGAATTTCGGCGGCAATTCGGCGGTGGGCTGAATCAGATTAGAGAATCTGATTCAGCCCGTGGCTGCCCTAGTGGCCACTCCTGAGCTGGTGGAGCTTTGCTCTGCCTCACTCCGGCCCCAACAGACCCCTGGATCCACAGAAGCTAAAGAAAATGTGTGTGTGTGTGTGTGTGTGTGTGTGTGTATATATATATATATGTAGTATATTTTATACACATAAAAACTACTTACTTCAATATGTTCCTTAGTAACGAGCCATGGTCTGTGTGCCAAGATTTTGTTCAATTCACCCAAATTCTGTAGTTTCTGAGGTGCATTCTCTAGACCATTCAGCCATTTAGGGTCTCCCCCAACATGAAGAAAGTCACTGACATGCAGATTAACCAAGTAAGAGCACTGGTGCCTAGCAGCTGCCTGGAAGAACACACAAAACCATCAAAAGTAGAAATTCCCTGTGGTGAGCCTCCTCGGCTACTGTAACAAATATGGATAGGTGAAGAAAAAGTTACACAGCAGATCTTAATTACGCTACACTGTAAAGATGATATCATGTTTGTATTGTTTTGTATTCAACAAAAAGCTGTAAATAAAGTTACACAAAGCTTTCTGTTATCTTAGCTTCTACCTCCTCACCATATAGAACCGTATCAGGTGTCTGCATAGGTTCAACTCAGAAAGAAATGTTACTAAGTTTATTGGGTCTTACTTGTAGGCAAATTTATTTTATGCAACAGAAGCCAGGCTGAACAGACCAAAGGTCCATCTAGCCCAGTACCCCATTCCCAACAGCAACCAGTGGGATGCCACAAAGAAGCCCACTTGCATACATCATGAAAATAGAGCCATTCTGTAATTTTAGTCCACTCTATTTATATATTAAAGCCATGTAAATGGACAGAACAGCATTTTAACAAGAGCTATCATAGGGTGTTATTTACTCTGGACTGTAGATCCACTTGCTATTTAGACTTCCTGAAAAACTGTGAAAGTACTACTAGAATGTCAACATCCAGCCCTCTGGAGCCCAACTAATTAAAATACAGAGTAGCTGAGTAATAGTAACAGAATACAACTAATTAAAATAGTAACAGAATAGTAAAGGTAAAGGTTTCACTTGCTCGAAAGCCAGTCGAATACGACTCTAGGGATGCAGTGCTCATCTCCATTTCCAAGCCGAAGAGCCAGTGCTGTCCAAAGACGTTTCCATGGTCATGTGGCTAGCATGACTAGATGCCGAGGCGCACAGAACACTGTTACTTTCCCACCAAAGCAGTACCAATTTATCTACTTGCAATTTCTTGCTTTCGAACTGCTAGTTTGGGCAGGAGCTGGGACCAGAGACGGGAGCTCACTCGGTCATGCAGCACTCGGGTCTCGAACTGCTGAACTACTGACCTTCCAGTCTGCAGTTCAGCATCTTAACCACTTGAGCCACTGCAGCCCCACTAGTAACAGAATACAACTAGTTAAAAAAAGAAGACTGCTATTCCATGTTCCACTGAAATACTTAAATAGGATCTTTAATTAGCAAGTATTCTAAATCAAGACAGAATACTGAATATTAAACAATATATTATACAAGGAAGTTAACTTATTCAAAATGAAAGATCCATTCTTTATATTTGGTGATCTTGGTTGTAACTGTGGAGCAAATGCTGAGAGACAGTACTTCTACTAAGTAGAAGAGTTTGCCAAATTTTGTACGTTAATTAAAGAGTGGATCCTATGACTTCCTTCTACTAAGGCAGATCCTGTGGCTCTCTTCTGCTTAGTCTTGCTTCAAGAGAAAAAGACTTCCTTCAATTGAGAATTTACTTTTTCTGGTAGAGAAAGGATTCTCTCTTATGAAGGAAAATTTTGTCCTATGTTTCCCACATATGGCCTATATATACTGAAAATGAGGTTAAAAGCCATAAAAATGCCATAATTGCTTTCCATTTCAACCAACCATATAAACTACCAGGAGGATAGTTTAACATGCGCCATTATTGGGTGGCTGTTTATTGCCGTAGTTCCACTTGCTGGACAGATGTCCTGAGAAACTTCAGCAATGTGACTGGACATCAGCAGATAACCCTTTTGGCACAACAAAATGATAGAGCTGTGCAAGATACCATTTATTTATTTAGTTTTCACTCATAGTCTGCCTTCCTCACTGGGGCACAAGGTGGATTTCAAGTTATGATCGGACTAGTCAGTCAATAAGCCAACTAAAATATATTGTCATATTTGAATGATAACAATATAGCTTCTAGCTTCATAGATCAACCTACCATGATACCTATGTAGTGTCGATAATGAAGAGGCAGTGGCCCATCCATCTGCAACAGATAATGCTGAGTTTTCAAAAAGCTCCCTAGATACTGTGGGTGGAAAACCATCACTAAGGTAATGTTGTCCAAACGCCCTAAAGTTGTGAAAGACTCTGCAAACAAAGTATGCATTTGGGTATCTTCAGTGCACACTTGAAGAATCTGTTTAAATTTAAAAAAAGAATATTAGCAATGTTTTTTGAAAAACAACCACCCTATTGCATATTTGTTAATAGCTCACAACCCCAAAGGAGATTTCAGGCCTATACCAAATGAAATTTTGTTCATAACGCCAAAGGTTTTTAGTATTTGCCCACTTATCACAGTCACTAGCCCAATTACAACAAATCAATAACTTCCAGGAAGCATATATGAAGGACTGGCTCTAAAGGTGCAATAGCAACCTTCCTAATATGCTAAAAGCTATTTTGGGAGTTGGTTATAGGAGGGGAACATATTTATAACTATACAAGCAACTCAGATTGGAATTTGAACAAATTTATTACCATCAACTAGGTCATCAGGTCTCCTGGCAATAAATCAATTGTAGAGACAGAATGGAGTGATAGCATCCTGCTTAATGTAGCCCCTACAGCTGAGGAATGGCAACTTACTCTTTAAACAGTAGGTGCCACAGTCAGAAAGACTGGTGTCATTGTAAGATTCATTACGGTAAATGTAAAATGTGCTATTAAATACCAAAATCCCACACAGATATTACTGTTTTCTAACTAAGCAAATCACTGCCAAACCTTCATTATAATTTATAGCGGTCATCACTGTGTGCCATATTTTGCACATCAACAGCTGTATTATCAGCCAAAAATAGACTCTGAAAAGTTTTCCTGAAATGCAACACGTTCAGCCATGCACTTGCAAAACAACTAGCACCACAACGCACCTCCATCTCTGGGATGAATCTGCTTGGTCCTTGTCCCAGTGGTCTAGGAATCCTAACTCCAAGTTCCTAGAAAAGAAAATTACACTATCTGAACTTTTAGCTATAAACATTTCAGCCGTGGCTCCAGGGGGAAGCAAGAATTCACCACAGAAACAAACAGAGCTGCCCTTGTTTCAGAATTGCTGTCTATGTGTATGGAAATTTTCTATCCGTGCTTCATAACCAACCACACTTGTTTACAGTATACCATATCACTGCCACTAAAAACAATGAAACCTAGTTTTGAACGAAGTACTTGGCAAGGTGTCTAGAACAGGGAGTTCCGTACACAGCTGCCAGCAGAATTATGTCAGCGATACCAAATGTGTTTGAAGTACATCTGTAAACCAGAATTGCAGACTTTCAGGGTCTTTCAGGAGGTGACAGTTTTAATCTTAGCTAAAAATTTGTTCTACATTTTAACCACAATATTACATGATGCAAGTTGGCCATTTAAAATGACAAAGAACAAGTAGTGATTTCTCAGATAAATGTACAGCCTGCTTAAAATACCACCTACTACAAAACTTTCCCTAAAACCACAGACATTTTATGCACAACTCAGATTCTATAATGAGCGGAGGGCAGAAGTCATGCTTTGTGAGGCCCTTAGGGTCAGCATACATAATTAGCAAACCTACCACATGAACAGAATACATTTCCCCCCTGCAACTGGGCCAATTACAGTACACACACAGATTTTTTAAAAGGGAATTTCCTAACATTAAAATTTACCATAAAAACACAGGTTTCAGTAATTCTATAATGTTCAAAGTGACTTGAGGGTATGTTTTAAATTGTTAGCTGTCTTGGCAGCCCTCATGCAGGCAGAAAGGCAAAATATAAACTTTGTAAATAAAAAAAAATAAAAAGTGAAAAATACCTTTACTGAATGCTTTAAATGGCTGTCTGTACTTTTTTACATGTAAGAACATGTAAAAAACCTTCATTTTTTTTTCGGCCATCACAAATTTGACATGATTTTCTAACTGAAAAAAGTATTTTGTAGCATATTAAGGTAGGCAAGCACCAATCATTAGGATGTCAGAGACCCCACTCAGTCATGAAGCTCACTTATAGCCTTAATTTTTTAAACAAATGGTACGTGTACTGTAATTGGCCCAGCCAGGGGGAAAGTACTAATGCACTTACACCCTTCTAACTCTGCTTAGGATCACACTGTTAGCGACTGTGGGCACTGACTCTCTTAGCCTGCCCCACCTCATACGGTTGGTGAAGATAAAATGTTTAAGAGGAGATGTAACCCTGCACTTCTTGGAGTAAGACCAAGATAATCATCAGCAGCTAAAATGTACATTTATGAGAATAGTAATATAAATATCAACAAGTCATGTATTCAGGTCAGACTGATAGATCTTGGATCTCCAATTGCAGACAGGAATTCTGATGTTATTTCTGGTAAGGAAATAGTTATGTTATTGAATAAATTGGCACTTCCTCAGATACAAAAGAAAGAAGGAAAATAATTTTCCTCTGTAATGTTACTACAGAGGCCAGTTATTTCTTGTCCTGGACATCTCGCTCTTACAAGAAGAGAACAATTCATCTGGCAGAGAAAATATTTCTTTGCAACAGGGTAGATTTACTTGTAGGTCATTAACTGAATGTCTTCATGAAAAAGTGAACCTTGTAATTTTACAGACACACTCACACTTCCAAATCCTCAAGTAGCTAGAATATATATTGACTGTCTCTGATGCAAGCGATAAAGGAATTGTTTTAAAAGTCCTTCTTGATCATATTACAAGTAGATCCTAATATAAAACAATGAATAAAATACACTTATTAGTATAAGAAATATTTATTATTATAAGAAATATAAAAGGCATCACAGTAACCTCCTATTTTCTACTACATTAAGCACCTCCACAACTATTCCTGCCTAAATTGTTTGGTTTTTGAAACTCCTATCATACCAATGCAACAGAGATAACCTTAGTCAACTTTTTTACCAATGCAATTACTTCATGTTGTCCTTGCATGCCCCTGCCTATCATTAACCCTTTTAGAATGGCATGCAGGGCCTCGCCAATTGAAAGGGAGAACTGGGAATGTTCTTATCAGCTACTACACCATGCCTTATAATGCCTACATCTGCAAAACAGAAGAAATGCTGCAGACTGAGGGCAGAGCTATGTGTCTGCAGCAATTGTCACCTGTGTTGCAGAATACTGTTTCTGAACACAAGCTTCCTATTGGTAGCATGTTGTAGCTGTTTGGTCATACATGCACACAATGCAACTTTTTTTGCAGTACTGCTAAAATGAAAAACTAAGCTCTTAGTCACAAATGGCCTGAGTTGGCTATCCTCAGCATTTCTATAGACATATCAAAATGAGGATAAATCAGCATTATGTTGCTAGATTAAGTTGCTGTCGTAAAACATTACAGAAATACACTCAATCTTTTATAAACTAACTTTTCATTACAATCTCATAAGAAGCTACGTTGAAGCATTTACACATCAAACTCAATGGATTTACTTAGTTTGCATTATCCAAAGAATGTAAATACTTCCTTTTCTCATTTACAGTAAGAGGTCTGTTGGGGCCGGAGCAAGGAGTGGCCACTAGGGCAGCCACGGGCTGAATCAGATTCTCTATTCTTCAGATACACTGAACCAGAAGTCACCAACCATTACATATAGGTAGAGGGTGGGGAGCGTGTTGCCAGGAAGGGCTACTTAGTGTCAAGATACTTAAGTAACTGAGCAATAAAAATAGCTAAGACTGGATGAAGGCAATTGGTAAGAACTGGGAATAGCAGCAAATTAGCATTCAGCATAATAAAAGAGTTTACAAACCTATGTGTTAGCATGTGTAGTGAGATAAGAAATGAATGGGCGCGATCATACACACTCATTTGCCACGGAAGAGGGACGATTCACCACCGGATCAAAGTGGCGCGATCACAGCAGCACATCTGGGAAGCGTCTCACAACCATTGTCAAACCGTCGCAAACCCCTTTGATCCGGTGGGGAAGCGTTGTAAAAAGCTACTAGTGAAACACCAGTAGCAAATGGTTTGCTGCGGTTCACAACTGGAGTTTCCCTATTTGATCGCGCCAGCACGGAAGTGTGGCGTCGCGGATAGTGTGATCACACACTATCCCGATGCCATGTGGGTTTTTTGTCCCCCTTCTCTGTGTGCGTATCATCGAAGGCCCCCTTAGGGGGAGATGCGATTCATCGATCCTCCCCCCGCCGTTGGGGCGAATAATCAATTCATCTCCTGCCCACTCGCCCGTCTAAGCAAATCATCGATTCCCCCTTCCCCTGTTGAAGCACTTCATCAATCCCGTTTAAGCGCCTCAGAAACCCACCACACACACAAAAAAACCAGTCACCCGCGGTTGCGTGTGATCACGCAACTGCGGCACAAATTGCTCCGGTGCAAATTTGTGTTGATTCCTGTCCAGCTTATCTCGCTCGTGTGGCCGCGTCTGGATATCTCTGTTAAGCCCTGGGGATTCCATTGTCCTGAGAGCTGTAGTAACTCGTTACTCAGTAATCTTCTATTCTGTAGTCTGTTTCTGAAATTTCTTTGCAATAAAACAGCTACTTTGAAGTCCCTCGTTGAGTGTCCCGGAAGGCGTAAGTGTTCCCCTACAGGCTTCTCAGTCTTGTGATTCTTGTTGTCAGATTTGTGTCCATTTATCCTTTGGCAGAGGGTTTGCCCTGTCTAAAACTTTGTTGGTCTTAAAGGTACCACTGGACTCAAATTTTGTTCAGCTGATTCAGATCAACAAAGCTAGCCACCTGAACATTTTTAGAATAATCCATTAGTTCAAGGAACAAAGGTGTCACAAAAGCACAGGGCTGGCCAAATACCAGTATGCAGCTAACATTATATAAATATTTGTTCAGTCTGTGTTGGAAAAGAAACTGACTTTGAACACTAATGGATACGTGGACAAGATATAAAAACTTTTTTTCAGAAGAGATACCCATGTGGATTGTACCCGCAGAAGTCTTACATCCAACATCAAGATATAAAGGACAAGACTGGCTGAAGTATAGAGACTTATTAATAAGACATGGCAAGGATTTTAAACTGAAGGAGCAGCATCAGATTGACTTTGATTATGGTTGGTTAAGATATAGACAAATATATGACTTGTATAGAAGTGATAAAAAACACGGTTTCAGGGAAAAAAATAATGAAATAGAACAAGTTTGGGAGGAAGGTGGGAAAAAAATGATTTCTAAAATGTATAAAGTCTTGCTAAAATGGTTTAATGCTGATGAAATGGTAAAAGAACAAATGGTAAAATGGGCGATAAACTTTAACAAAGACATTGAAATGGAATCTTGGGAATTTTTATGGAAAAATGCTATGAGTATATCTACGTGTTATAACTTAAAAGAAAATTGTTTTAAAATGATGTATAGATGGTATATGACACCAAAAAAAATTGCAAATATTGGTCAAAATATGTCTAACAAATGTTGGAAATGTAAAAAGAAAGAAGGGTCTTTTTATCATATGTGGTGGACTTGTGATAAAGCAAAGACTTATTGGTCAAAAATACATGCAGAAATGGAAAAAATCTTGAAATGTACATTTAAGAAGTTGCCTGAAATGTTATTGCTAGGACTTAAACTAGAAGAGATAAATGTAAAGAAAAGGACAATAATATGGTATATGATTACAACAGCAAGAATGGTGTATGCACAAAACTGGAAAAATGAAAAAATACCAGAGGTGTGGGAATGGTTGAAAAAACTGTTATATATGGCTGAAATGGATAAGTGGACTAGAAAATTGAATAATCTTTACTCAGAGACCTTTCTGGAAGACTAGAAAGATTTGAAAGAATATGTTGAAAAGTATTGGGATATGAAAAACTATATCTATACATGGTTATAATAGCATAAAGGAATAGAAATATATTATATGAATGTTTTAGTTAAAATTAGACAATGAAACTGTTTTTATTTAGAAATACATAAGAGTATAGAAAATAAGAATTGGTGTATAAGTATAAGTATTTTAAAGCTATATAACCGTTACCAGAAACGAAACATAGATATAAGTATTACTATTTTGAATAAAATGGAAAATGTGTTATGCTTCAGATGTGGTGGGAAACCACCAAAACAAGATAAAAATAGAATGTACAAATAGAACAAAATGTTATTTAATATGGAAAAAGGGATTTGTATAAGGTTAAATGTATTATTTTCGATGTTTTTTTTTTGAAAAATAAAAATTTCTTTACAAAAAAAAAACAGAAACTGACTTTGAGCCATTCAGATAAGAGTGTTTCTTGGGGGGGAACCTTCATGCTTTTCTTTCAAGTTAATGCCAACCATTTCTTTTTCCTCTCATATTCACATAATATTGTCCCCTCCTGCAAATATTGCATATCACACAAACAAACATAGAAAATTTGCTCCTAAAAGATACTCCCACACTGCCTGCTCTCCTCAAAATGCCAGAGGGCACTATAGTCGGGGGGCGCAACATCGCCTGGTGATTCCAGGCCCCAGAGAGGTCAGGCTTGCTGCAACCAGAGCAAGGGCCTTTTCAGTGGTGGCTCCTCACTGGTGGAATGAACTCCCGAAGGAGATCAGGGCCCTGTGGGACCTTATGCAGTTCCGCAGGGCCTGCAAGACGGAGCTCTTCCACTAGGCCTTCAATTAGGCGCCGACCCCCGCCCACTTCCGTCAACGACCACTATTAATATCTATGGTAGAGGCTGATTGTAACCGGGATGGAGCCATATCACTTATATATCTGGAGACTGCTGAGTAATACATGGCACGCCAGGTATCTGGAGAAATACATGGCACGCCATCTTGTGTGTTAACTATTGAGAGCATTTTAACTGTAAATTGATGGTTGTTGATAGTTTTAACAGATTTTAAATGTTTTATATGAATCTTGGCACACTGGGCCAAGCTATGTGAGCCACTCTGAGCCTGCTCGTGGGGAGAGCGGCCTATAAATATAATAAATAAATAAATATTTTTCTGCTTACCAAATAGGGAAAGTCTTTTCATTGCACATAGAGAATGAGGGTGCAGTCCAGCAATTTATCCCAAAAGCTGATTAATGCTCGGTGGGGAGGGGATGTCAGGGGGTGTGAGTATAAGCTAAATTGAAAGCAGACCCCTCCACCCCCACAAGATCATAGGTGCAAGTCGCATTCACAGAGACTGGCTATCAGGTGGATTTTTTGGAAGATTGTTTAAACATCATAAATGCTGAGCTAATTATCATGATTTTTGTAAAGATACCGCCTTAGAGAGAGATGACAGATGAACATTCTGGGTGGGTCAGGTAGGTAGTACTTGCAGCAGAACTGGGAGAGAAGCTTCCAGCATCCTCATTTTTGTAAGGCACCAGTTGCCACCATATCTTGAGACAAAGCATTTCCATCCACACGTTGTTCTCTTCTCAGGGCCTGACAATGACATCTCAGCTGAGGATTCTCCAAGCAGCATAGCTAGGGAGAAACCAGGCTCCCAGATGAAGAAATTGGCTACTGATGATCTAGAATTTAAAAGTTAAATCTAAATGATGAGCAACTACAAATGTTTCAAGATTTTCACTGGTTCCTTATTGATCTTTGGTACTGAAGATGATGCTTTCAACCTACTTGTTCTGAACATCAAGAACCTTCCAGATCCCCTTCTCTTTTAAAGTAAATTCTCTCTTGGTCAACGAAGACCAAGGTAATCCCCTTGTGGCCACCAGTATGAGAAGGAATGGTGCATACCCATGTGCCTCCACTGCAAACTTAATCCTTCCTTTCAAGGCTCACCCAAATTCAAGCATTTTCTAAAGTTAAATGGAACATTAGATCTTTCTTGAAAATCTCATTGCAAAATATGTTGTGTATCCATTATCTATTGAAAACAATGAAGGAGATGAGAGGCATTATCACTCCGTACACCATATTTGTTAAGAGTTGTCTCAGTTCCCAAGCTTGTAACATGTATGGAGTTCTAACTGTACTTTCATTTTGAAAGGAAAAATAGGATATAAGAATAGGTTTGTGTGCCCAAAATCAGATCCTCTGAAAACTCTTGGAAACCGTAAGTGCCCTAAACATAAGTGTGGGCTTGCAGTATGTTGAGGAGCATCTCCATTCATATGAAAACGTACACACTTTGCTTCAGAATCTAGCAATGATGACCTCCCTCTGCAGATGAAACACCATCAGCTATTAGAAGCAAGGCCTTCTCAGCTGCTGCTCCAGTATCTTTGAGCACTGGCATTTCCTAGGACATTTGAGCACTGGCACGCTCCTTCATCCAGTGGCAAATAAAAAACCCAGTTCTGTTCCACTTGATCTTTGAAAGGAATGCCTCTATTAACTGAGGGGATTTCTTCAAGACAGTTACAATTTATCCTGCTGTGCTCTTTTTAAAAAAAAATTACCTTCAGTTTCCATTGAATGTGATATTTAATAGTTTTATACATAAAGCACTCTACTGGTGGAAGACAGGATTGGGATTCCGCCCACCCCACTGCCCCACTGTCTCGCTGCCTGAGCTTCTGTTGGCAGCCTCGGATGTGGTGTTGAGGACTCCTAGACTGGTTGTCTTGGGACACTTCAATATCCATGTTGAGGCTACCTTGTTGGGATTTCAGGATTTCATGGTCTCCCTGACAACCATGGGCCCATCTCAGGTAATAATACCCTCCCCCTGTGCAGATAATATTCTTGATCTGCTGTTTTGTTCTGGGCAGAAAGACGGTGATCTATAGCTTAGGGGACTGAAGACAATCCCCTTCCCATGGACAGGACTACTTGCTCGGGTTTAGATTTATAAGGGTACTAAGGGGGGATTGAGATGATCCACCCCCATAGCCTGGTGGATCCAATAGGTTTTCAGATGGCATTGGGGGATTTTCCTACTGATATGGTCAGCACTCCTGTCCAGGCCCAGCTGACTTCTGGAATGGGAAAATGACCAGGGAAATTGACACAATTGCACTTAGGAGCCCTCTCTCAGGTCAAAGAGCCCAGGCAACCCTTTGGTTTACTGAGGGACTGTGGACAATGAAAAGACAAGGGAAATAGCTAGAGAAATGGTGAAGAAAGACTTGACATAAGTTTGATAAGGCACGGCTAGAGCTCATTTGAAAGCCTACTCCGTGATGGTGATGCCAGCAAAGAAGCAATATTTTTCTGCCACCACTGCACCCTCACACTGTAGACCTGTGGGGCTATTGAGTTCTGTCCAACAGAAGGAACTGGACTGCTCTTCAACACACTGTGATCATTTTGCTAAGCACATTGCAAATAAAATCCCTCACACCCATTCCAACTTTGCCTCTACATTAGCAGCTACAGGACTGGATGGTCGCAGGGTGCCAGTGTGTCCAATTGTGTGGAATACCTTTCAGCTTGAGCAGTCTGAGGACAGGGACTGGATTCTAGAAAGTCTGAAACCTACCACATGCTTGTGTGGCCCTTGCCCCTCCTGGCTACTTAAATCTGCTAGGGGTGGGCGCTGGTGGACTGGGTCCAGAAGACCATAAATGCCTCCCTGAGAGATGGGGTGGTCACTCCTGCTTTGAAGTGGGCAGTGGTGTGTTCCTTAGGGCACCTCCTAAGGAAACCTACTCTGGACCCAGGAGAGTTGAATAACTACTGTCCAGTCTCAAATACACCATTCCTGAGCAAGGTTGAATGAGTTGTGGCTGGCCAGCATCCGAGATTCCTGAATGCAGTGGATTGGTTAGATCCATTTCAATCTGCTATCAGGCCTGGTTATGGGACTGAAATAGCCTTGGTTGCCCTGATGGATAACATGCTCCGGGAGATGGACATGGAGAATGTGACTATGTTAATTCTCCTGGACCTCTTGGCAGTTTGATACCATCGATTATGGTATCCTTCTAGGTTGCCTTTCAGGACTGGGAAGCACTGTACTGTGATGGTTCCAGACCTACCTTGATGGTAGGTGGTGCTGGGACTGCTCCTCTGACTCTTGGCCTTTGGGTTATGGGGTTACCCCAAGCTCTGTCTTGTCCCCCATTCTTGTCAATATCTATGTAAAGATGCTGGCAGAGATCATCTGGAGATCTGGGTTCAGCTGCCATCAATATGCAGATGACATACAGCTCTATTTTGTTACCAGCAGATCCAAAGGAGTCTGTGGAAATTGTAGACACAGGTGTCTGGGGACAGTTTCATGACAAAAATCACCTGGTTCATGGTTCGTGAGCCAAACCTCCCACAACCCTACATGTAGTTTTTGGAGGTTCAGGCAGTTTGTGGTGGTGTGTATCAGCAGCGTCCATGGCAGACATGCCAGCACAGATCAATTATGATCATTAAAGCAACGAGGGGATGGACTTCCGCAGCCCTGGAAATGCCAAGAGTGGCCCTCCAAAGCTCTACAGGTAGCGCTGGCTGCCAATAAGAACTCCCATTCTGCTCGGGGTGGGGATGTACAGAGGCATCCCTGGGAGGTCTTCTGCAAGTTGGATGCCTCTGGTTTGCAGAGGTTCTGTTCTATACACACCTGGACCTGTGGCTGTGATTTCTCCAGAGACCACTTTCCTGGGGGCACCTATTTTGGAGGGCTGCTACTCCCCCCCAAACAGCCAATCCTCACCAAACTTGGAGGGTAGGTAGAGAGGCATCCCAGGGAGGTCCACTGTGAGTTTGATGACTCTAGCTTCCAGGGAGTGGTTTGACACACTCCTGGACCTGATTTCTGCAGAGAGCACTTTCCTGGGGGCACCTGCTTTGGGGGGCTATAACTCACCCCCTCTAAATCCAATCTTCACCAAACTTGGAGGGCAGGTAGAGGAGAGTCAGCTGGAGACTTGTTGTGTGTTTGGCATCTCTAGCCTGCAGGAGGGCCATTCTATAGCATCATGAACTTCATAAAATGAACTGGTTCAGTAAACAGGACCCCATGAACCGCAAACCAAAACAAACCTTGATTTTCCTGGTTTGAGCCCATCCCTAGTTTTGGAACCAATGAGGGCTAACAAGCTGAAATGGAATCCTGGCCAGACAGAGGTGCTACTTGTACAGGGAAGGTCTGACCCAAGAAATGGGTTATTCCCTGTTCTGAATGGGGTTGTACTCCCCCCTAAAGGAACAGCCTTGTAGCATGGGCTGGTTCCTGGACCAGGGCCTTCTGTTGAATAAACAGGTGGTAGCAGTGGCCAGGGGTGCCTTTCAGCTGTGGTCCTACCTGGGCAAAAATATCTCACCACTGTGGTGCATGTCCTGGTAATATCTAGATTAGATTACTACAATGTGCTCTACATGAGCCTGCCCTTGAAGACTGTCCAGAAGGTAGCATTGATAAAAAATGCTGTGGTCAAGTGTTGACTGGATTGGGTCCATATCACTCCAGTCCCATCTACACTGGCTTCCCAATTGCTTCCAGGCTCAATTCACAGTGCTGGTACTGACCTTTAAAGCCCTGTACGACCTGGGACCAACATACCTTTAGGACCACCTACTCCCATTATGAACCCACCCACTCACTCCGGTCATCCTTGGAGACCCTGCTTCAGTTGCCTCCACCATCTGAACCCAGAGGGGTTGCAAGCTGAAAAAGGGCCTTCTCTGTCACAGCACCAGAACTTTGGAACTCCCTCCCAGGGAGATTCATCTGTCTCCTTCTATCAGTGTCTTTCACCCACACATGAAGACTTCTTTGTTTTGTCTGACATATCCCCAGTAATGGTTATTGGCCCTCCATTTAGTGTTGTTCATTTATGTTGTTATTATTTTATATTTAAATTGAATTTTATCATTATATTTTAATTGTTTAAATTATTTAATGTTTCTTATGTTCACAGCCTTGTGGACCCTGATTCGGTGGAAAAGCAGCATAAAAATGTTTTAAATAGTTGCTAAAAAGCAGAACAAAACATTGCACAGAAATAAATGCCTTTTTTAAAAAGGAACTCTCTCAAGTCAGTATGACTTTAAATCAGAAGTATCTCTTATTTGCTGGTTACAAAATCTAAATTTTGAAATATGACTCTGGACAAAATACTAACCGTTACAAATAATGTTTTGGTCTTTGTGATTCATAATGTACAGTGATGCAAATTGTGAATATATGAGCCTGCCTTAGAATGGACAGTGTTCAAGCTAAATATACTGCTAGGCAATTGCTCTCCAAAGTCCCAGGCACAGGTAGATTTCTCTCAGCACTGCTAAGTTGCCAGGGCTACACCTAGGATCTTCTTCAGGCAACCTATGTGCCCTGTCTCTACAAACTCTCATCTCTTCCAGCTTTTTGCTCATCTAGTCTTACAAAAACAGGAAAACTGACCATCATCCTCATTATACACTTCAGGCCCAATGAAAACTTTTAAATATTTACTGCTGCTTTGTTTCTTGCTCAGTATACAAATACCACTGGATTTAACCTTGTTGACAACAAGTGATAAGTTCTACATGAACATTAAAAGAAAAATATTTCAGTTAAACTGATTTCTGCTTCATTTTCCATCAAAAAAGTTTTTGGGTGTGAAGTAACTGATTTAGTAGCTTCTCCAATTCTCTTCTTGCATTTCAGGACAAGAGTAATCTGCAGTTTCAGACCCACACTACTGAATCTCATGTCCCAACTTCCACGCCCCTCTCAAATGTCACCTGAAGACAATAACTCACTGACCATGACGACACTATTGATACCAGCTACCAGTCATTCTTTAATGCAACAACTGGTATCCCATTCCAGGTTATTCGGACACCTTGACACGAGCTGATACTCAGAACTAGCTTTTTTTTATTGGCCAGAAGTTTCTCTCTCACCAACTGTATACTATGAAAAACTATAATAATGAGTCATTTGTACAGCTTTATTATTTTCTTGCCTATCATTTTACATTTTAACACCTGATCTCTTCAGGATAAATGTTTTAAAAATTAAGCAAATACTACTGCTCTTTCACATGATGTATGATTTTAAAACATTTCCATTATATCCAACTTAAATCAATTTAATTATCAATTTACACTGTGTCTTTTGAGTCCCACTGAGCTTTGAGCCTCAGTGAGAAAGAAATATGGACTAGTAATATAGCACATAAATAAACAAAAGACATCAACTTTGTGGTTAAACATGAAGCTTCATAGTTTATTTCTCCAGCAATACGTCTACCAAGCTTTGCCTTCAACACCCCAGCTGTGCCAGAAGACTATCAGCAACACAAGGCAGGCACTGGAACTCTATATTCTATAAGGCAGTTTTGACAGGTCTACAGAAAGGACATATGTTTTTCATGCATTGAGGGACTGTCTCAAAACAAGATGTCTAGGATTTTAAAGTTAGCACACCTTTGCCTGTTATTTTGGGATATTTGCATTTCAAAGACTGTGTCTCTTTTTTTAAAAAAAATGATTTGTTACAGCTGCAAGAAGCTTTCAAGGGAGAGATGCTGCAGTCCATAATCAAACCTCATTACATATTTCAACCTATAACATATTTTAAAAAGAACAATAACTGCAGTGTAGGGAATGCAAGTCTGTCAACAGTTTAAAACATACTCAAAAGAATTAAATCGGTCTGTAGTATTTTGACTTCAATTTTAAAGTGCATTGAGCTGTTTTTAGAGGTAACTAGTACACTTATCTGTTCTGAATCAGTGCGCTCTTCACCAGTGTAACCAGAAGTTTACACAAACAATTCGTAACACTTGTTTTCGTAACCACATCTGCAGTCATCCGCAGAATGTGCAAAAGGGCACTCACTGATCGTTCCTAGAGGGATGACAAGCACCAACTGCCCCCCCCCCCCCCCCCCGCGCAGGTCCTTTAACAACTTCTGCTGTTGAGCTCTGTAGCATCCCTTCGATTGGCATTACAGCGATCAGAGTTCAAAGCTAGCAACTGGGCGGCTGAAGGGACACGGGGCTGCTTCCCTTCCCTTAATGCGTTCAGGGCAGGAGCGGGACGCCTCCTTCCACTAGCCCGCAAAGCCTTCCTGGGCACCATTCAACAAGCCAAGGGGATAGCGCCTCTTCGAACGGACTGGTTAAAACGCGGCTGGAAAAGCCGCCCCGGACCAAAACCCAAACCCAGCCGCTGTCTCAGGAGACCCGAATGCTTCGCCCCATCCCCTCTACCTCGCGGCGCCGGCTCCCGCAGCGGTTGCATGGAAAGCCCTGCACGGCTCCTCCGTAGTACCCCTGGTGCTGGTGGGCTTTGCTCGCCAGCTTCATGCTTGTCAGTCGCAGCGAGCTGCTGCCGCTGCCGCCGTCCAGCCCAGCCCAGCCCAGCCCAGCCCAGCGCCGCGACCACCGCTCTCGCTTCCCACCGCAGCCCCGCACTGAACTCGGCAGCCTCGGGCTCAAGCGAAGAAAACAACCCCGGGGAGGGCGGAGAGTCCCGGGCACGGCGCAAACAACAAGCCCCGCAGGGCCCGCCCCTTGACTGCCGCTGCCTACCAATCACCAAGCTGCAGGAGGACGCGGGGGTGGGGCAAGGCAAACGACCTGGAGACAGGCTCCGGCCGGAGAGCGAGCGGTTCCGCGATTCAAGGCACACGGCGACCCTGAGCCGACGCCGGGGAGAATCCGCCTTCTCAGGTGCCTTTGCCGCGGCCATTGAGCCAGCAAGCACAGCTGGGAGAGCCGAGCATACAGAAGGCATTCCCACGAATGGTTACCCTGGATCCCCACCCGCCCTTTATTGCCCATGTTTCTACAATATACAGTTTAAGAATATTCACAAGGTATTTTGAATAAGAGAACTCTTGACATCGTTCATAAAGTGTCTTCTGCAATCTGCACAGAAACAGCTGCCTAGGAAAGATAAGTGGCTACAAAAATGGGGTGGGCGGGCAGGAATTGAGAATAATGGATACATTTGAGCAAATTCTCAGCAAATACATTTTATTTTAGACCCAGGTGATTGTCAGGTTTTATGTTTGAATTACTGCAGTTATGAGAACGGGCTTCTTATGACAATGCAGGTAAAATTGTACCTTAAAAGGCATGGAAGCAAAGAGATGCAAAATATTTCAAATGCATAATGCTTCAAATTGGCTTAGGTGGCAACTGAAGTGCAGGTAAAACGGGACAAAGGTAGTTCAGGAAAGGTTTGTGAAGAAAACCTTGTTAGACGGCATGTAAGTTCCTCTCTAGCTAGCTTAGCTACTCCACACTCTATAACATAAAACTATATCCTCTCAAGGAGGACAACAAAAAAACAAACCTGTACTTTGGCCATTCTAGTCATTTGACCCATGGTACTGAAGTGGCTTCTTATATTTTTGAAACCTTTTGTTTCAAGTACACGAATAGCCTAGAGCTCGGTCAGATGATGTGTTAATACTCAGCAAGTTTATACCTCCTTAAAAATTGAGATATACAAAGGTCAATACCCAATCTGACACAGCTAGGTCAAGGTAATAATTGGATGCCTCACTTCTCTTCCTCAGTCTTCCAGCGGGATCACAGCCTTTAGCATCTTCTGAGGCAGGCACCCTGTCACTCCTCCCCAAACTCAGATACTCCTCACTCCCTGTTTGATGTAAACATGTGTTATGTTCTAGGTTTAAGACTACCAAGACAAACCAAAGTCTTCATGAAGCTACTGAGCTCTTAATCTTCTCTTTTCCTGGCTTAGTGATGCCATTTTCTCTAGTTTGTTGGCTTCTCTCTCCCTACCATTTGCCTTCATCACCTGCAGGCATTTCCACAGAGGCTACAGTAATACACTCACTGCAGTTTAGTAAATATACTGTTAATATTCTTCATCGCTTTACTGTTCACATAGGGAGAGATAAAGACTTTTTTTTCATTTGAACATTAAGGTAGAAGGCTCATTCTTTCCCCTTAATGCCTCCATCTACTCCAGAGAAGGAATGCTTGTGGTGCAGAAAGCAGAGTCAAGATGGCCTGGGAATGGTATTTTGGAGCGTGGGTGGTGGTGGTATGCTGTACTCTAGGTCCAGAAGCATTTATGAGCAGCCCAGAAGCCAGGTTCACGTTTCTGAAGAACTCCACAGAAAACCCCAGTGATGCTTGCTTAGGCCGCAAACCCCATAATAAGTGTAAGAGCTGATTTGTGCACTATGAGAAGCAGGGAAGAAGCAGCTTGTACTTCTGAAGGAAAGTACAGAGCCAGGGCTCAACCTGCCACAAGACTCATGAGCTCAAGGCCCACTGGTCTCCTTAAGGATGCCACCTGCAAATCAGCAGTCCCATTCCTGTCTCCCCCAGCTCCTGTTCTCCTCCCTACTCCAAGTAACAGCTAGCAGCAGTAACGATTTTAAAGCTTTCAGTCATCCCAGGGGACGTATGGCCCACCATTTATAAAATCTTTAGCCATAACCAGGGCTCGATTTCAGCAGGAACGTGCAGGAACGCTGTTCCGGCTGGCCTCCGAGCCTGCCCCGCCCCCTCCCTGCCCGGCCTGAGCTTTTTACACTGAAAGGGAACGTTCCTGCAGAGAGCCAGCAGGAATAAGCTCCACCGGGTGCTTTCCCTTTAAGAGCAAAAAAAGCCAACAGGAGAAAGCCCCGCCCAGAGATTAAGCACAGGGGCTAGGCTTTCTGCATTTGGCTTGCCGACGTCGCGTGGCTTTCCCTGCTCCAGTAAGTTCTCTGTTCTCTTTTCCCTCTCTCTCTCTCTCTCCCCCACCTTTCTTTCTGTCTTTCTTTCTATCTTTCTCTTTCTGGCCCCACCTTTCTTTTATTCCTTTCTCTTTCTCTCTCTCCCTCCCCCCTTCCTTTCTCTCTCCTCCACCTACCTGCCTTCCTTCCTTCCTTTCTCTGTCTGTCTACCTTCCTTCGTTCTTCCTTCCTTTCTCTCTCTCCCCTCACCAACCTCTTCCTTCCTTCCTTCCTTTGTCTGTCTACCTTCCTTCCTTCCTCCTTCCTTTCTTTGTCTCTCTCTCCCCCCACCTACCCCTTCCTTCCTTCCTTCCTTCTGTTTTTTTCTGTTTTTATTTTAAAAAATTGAAAAGGGGGGGGGATGTAAAAAAGCAGAGAGCCCAGGAAATGCTGGTTTTGACAATATCTTTAATTTTTGAGAATCTCTTTAGTTTTCTCATGGCATCTTCTGCTTAAGAAAAGTAACTTTGAAGCCTGAGTTCATTGTTGTGTCTTGTTGGGAATGGCTTGCAAATATATATGTGTTTAAAGTCTGTATTAAAGTGGTTTGGTGCTTACTGCCATGTAAGAGAAAACATCTGAAAAAGTAGCTTCATTGTTGTGTGTGTTGTCAGAACATGTGACTGTTGGGGGGCACTTTGGGGGACATCTGCAGAGAAACAGAGTTGTTACTAAAAATGAGCATGGTCAGCTGCACTTTGGAGATTGCCTGTTTTGTGACATTTAAAAAAGTGGGCAGAGTTTCTAAAGAAGATGATTGTCCCTCTTCTCCTGCCAATGGATTGACATCTGCCTTTAATGGGCCAGCAAAGTTCATGTTCTTAAACCTCTTAATAAGAGAGATTTCCGCTTCTGAGGAGTTCCAACGATGGGTGATCTTGTGATGGTAGTGATACTTTTATGTGGTAAAGACCACCTGTTCACAGGATAATTTTACCTGTGGGACAGACTCTGCATGGTAACCACTCCACTGGTACATAATTGCTTGTAAAAAGTATTATAGTGTAATAATTCAGGTGGGTAGCCGTGTTGGTCTGAAGCAGCAGAACAAAGTTGGAGTCCAAAGTTTCATCCAAGGTATAAGCTTTTGTGTGCATGCACACGTCTTCCATCTGAAGAAGTGTGGGTGGCACACGAAATCTTATACCTTGAATAAAATTTTGTACCTTGAATAAAATAGTCCACAAACTACTCCCATCCAGTGCATCCACAAACCTAGAAGAGGAGGAGATTGGATTTATACCCCGCCCTTCACTACCCAAGGGAGTCTCAGAGCGTCTTTCAAACTCCTTTCCCTTCCCCTCCCCACAACAGACACCCTGTGAGGTAGGTGGGGCTGAGAGAGCTCTGAGACAACAGCTGGTACAGAGCTATGGCTTGCCCAAGGTCATCCAGCAGGTGCAAGGGGGGAGTGGGGAATCAAACCCAGTTCTCTCAGAATAGAGTCCACACACTTAACCACTACACCAAACTGGCTCCTAGCGTTGTTCTGCCAGTGAACTAGGGTTGCCAACTCCAGGTTGAGGAAATCCCTGGAGATTTGGGAGTGGAGGGTGCAGTTTAGGGAAAGGAGGGACCTAAGCAAGGCATAATGCCATGGATTCCACTTTCCAAAGTAGCCATTGACCTGACCTCTGTAGTTTGGAGCTCAGTTGTAATTCCAGGAGATCTCCAGACCCCACCTGTAGGTTGGCAACCCTAAAAAATCATATTTAGCGTACTAGTTCTGCAGGGAGGCAACCTGATTTCCATGGGAACCTAACCCTTAGGAATTCATTCCAATCCAGTGTGGGAATAATTGTTGGACATAAGATATTGGTTCAGGCAAGGTTTTGTATAGATGGGACAGAAAATAATGTTTTTATTGGTTTTGTCAAAACTGTTTTGACAACAAGGTAAACAGAATAAGAAGCAAAAGGTGGATGTGGCTGGATGACCACACTTCTGGGAACACTGGGTGTGGCCTAATATGTTAATGAGCTGTGCTGTCAGGGGTGTGGCCTAATATGCTAATGAGTTCCTGCTGGGCTTTTTCTACAAGAAGAGCCCTGGCCATAACCATATTTAGATCTGTTACTAATCAAATATACATTTATTTGCAGTCTCATCCCATCCTAAAAGTTGATGCTCCAGCTATGGAAAGGCTTGAGTGTTATGCTTCTATGGGTACCAGTAGTACCATTACAAATATGCATTGCTACTGCCATTCCTTTACTGGTAATGAAGGTCTGCAGTTGGCTTTGACATGATACCATCCAATGCCATGCAAGTCCTCTGGAGTGGGGAAATAATCTTCCATGCACTACAGTAGTGGGGTGGGACAATGGCCCTCAACTGTTTTCTCAGGTCATTTAGTCTCCAAATGCCAAGCATTATTTCCAAAACAGCTTGGCTCACTTTATATCACAGATTAAATAAATTTAATCATCATAACTCAGTCAAGAAAGTTAATGGGAAAAGGCAACTGTCTGAAGTGTTTAAGGCTACTTCTTTTTTTGCTTTATACCATCAAAAAGAATAAACTATTGGACCTACTGCAAATTATAAAGGAAAAGCTATGACAGTTTCTAATCTATCATACCTTCTGAAAAAGAACAAAGGAATGAAAAGTGAAGCAGGGGACAGAACTGAGGATAGCAGCAGAAAGCAGTTCAAACACATCATACTCAACTTTCTAACTTTGCCCAGGAACAAAGGGGTAAGCTTAGCAACAGTTTTACCCAATCAGAAATCAGACAAGCAGGTACAAGGCTCAACCTCAAAACCTCAGAAAGTCCAACCTCCCCAAGCAGCCTCTCTGACTGTGTGTTGTAGAAGCCTAGTTCCATAAACAAGACACAAACTAACAAAGCCCTTATGTTTAACATTCCTCCACTGGTTGAATCAAGCAGATGTTTTTTAAGAAAAGGATTTATCTCCATTTGGCTACTCCATTACAGAATTCTTCTTTTGTGGCAGTCATTTGACCCAGACATTACTGTTTAATTCTGTCCATTCCCTTGTCCATTTGAATGTCCCATTAAATTTTTCATCAAGAACTCATTACAGTCCCAAATGTAAAGCTTCTAAAGTACTTCAGTATTTTTCTTTTGCAGACAAGACTTACACCAATTGCTAGCCACTATATTCTCAACAAATTTGTGTTTCAGAAACTATGTTGGCCAGCAAGGCACTTCTAGTGCTCTTATGGATTGTAATATCCATAAGCTTGAACTTGGGTTGCTAATATTGGAAGGGCCATGTGCATTCTCCATTATAGGGGAAAGCTCCAGCCCATGCCAGGAGGCTGACACCCTAAACAGTTCACCTAAGACAGAGACAAAGTCATGAGGCTTCTTTCTGTTGCACCACGCTGGTCAACCCCTGCCCCCTCCAACGTACCTAAATGAATTATGGTAACGTGGTTACCTAGCAACTGATGGTCGGGCCATCACCCAGTCGGCCAGAGCTATTAACTAACAATAGAAGTGGCCAGGTGAGTCATCAGACCTCACCCAGGTGTATAGTTCTTGTTTAGTTTCAGTTTCTGCAATATTGTCCACTCCATGGCCCTCCTCCTTTTGTCCACCTTCAACCTATGACAAGGTCAGAAAGGGACGGACCACCTAGTAGGTGTGTTAGTGGGATGTGGTTAGCGCTGCCCACCCCCAAGACCACCTAATAAAAGACCTTGCACAGAGGCATTCGGTCTCTTAAACCATCGTCCCCTATCTGCTTTACTACCCCTTATGCCCAGCTTGCTATACCCATACCCTTGCCTCCATCTTTAAATCTCTGGACTCGCGATCCAAAAGAACCATGTGGTCTCGCAGGTTCGAGCCTCATGTCCCATATTTTTCTATATTTTCCTTCCCCATCCAATTCTTCCATCGGTCGGACAACTCATCTCTAGGAAGGTAACGTATTGCTTCCCCCTCATCGAAATCCTGCTCATGCAAACGTGCTACTTTCTGTCTTTATTCCTTAGGCCTGTGTGATTGTGTGTGTGATTACATTTTTGGTGTGATTGAACAACATTGCCCAGTAAATTGCATTGAACTGGCCATCTGCCTCACGTGCCTCTTTCCTTGAGAACTCCCGGGAGGGGTGGGACCCTGGTATAGTTGGCAAGAACCCGTGTATTTCGCCAGTTGCTAAGTGTAAATTAAAGCAATTCAGCTAACAACTACTGCAACTGCTTTATGCTAAAAAACTGGAGTTTATTTGTGTGTGTGTGTAGGTTTTTGAAGTGCAAGTGACTGTTGCTTGTATAACCTCTGACCATTCATATTGAACGGTAAAATTATTTTAAGCATAACCAGTTTCTAAAAAACATATTTACAGGCATAAAGTAATCCTGCTTAACGACATGTTATTCACTATCAACACAAAACCTTAAATAAAACTTCTAAACCCCAGCATAAAACCTTAAATAAAACTTCTAAACCCCACTTACCTTTTAAAATAGTCTATAAATGTATCAGCCCAACCATCTGAAAATAAATGGGAAACTACATGCAGAAGGCCAACATAAGCACCGATGCACTTAAATATCTCCCCTCTACCCACAGTGTCTGCTTTTTATTTCCAGAATGAAATTAATATTATTTTCATGAAGTTCTTCAGCCCTACAGGATAATCTGAAATGCTTCTCAGAACTCTAAACATGCAGGGGGCAAAATTAAAAGCAAAGACAGTGATAAATGTGTGTGAATAAATGAGGCGCAATGAGTCACTGAGGCAAGTAGCAGCTGCTGCTAAGCAAGCAAGCAAGCAAAGAGCAATGTTTTAACTCTCCTTCCTTTTCAGCCACCCCAATGATCTTTCCCCTCCCATACCATTAGAGACAACTGCAACAGCCACCCAGCAGGCACACAGTCCAGGCAAAGAGCAGCATCATGCAGATATGGTTCTACATGCCTCTTCTTTAAGGGTCATTCTGTTGCAGTATTCCTTCCTATTCTGGGCCGTCATACATGCTACTCCTAGCTTTAAAGAGCTCTAAGATGTAACCAGCATGATGCCATGACACTCCGTCCAGCTAAAGAAGCAGCGCTGCACAGCAGGGAGAGAAGACTGTGAGACTTTTGGAGAACCATCTGCAAGACTCAGTTAAAATAATGAAATAAAGGCAGCCTTATGCAAGATGGTGAAACTGATAACTGAAGTGTTGCCTGTATACAATGAGGAACTGTAGCAGATACTCAAGCAGTGACTGTTGTCTCTTGTGCAGACCATCAACAGGAAATGCAAAACCCACCCACAGGTTTGCCTTCTTAGCAAGTTCCTCTAAGTTAAGTTCCTCTGCTGAACATAAATCATTAGAATATTTTCAGCCAGTTCATATCATATTGCTAACAGACAAGAATGACCTCCCATCCCATGAAGATTAGGGCTAAGTAAGATATTTCTGGAAAATTGCAGGTTTTTAGTCAAGTACAACTGGAAAACAAAAACTGAGGAGCTAGTCTCCACCCACCCACCCCCAAATAGACTAGTACTGTATGTGTGTGAACAGACATAATCACAAAACTTCTATCACAGCAGAGATCTTGTGAGAACATTTTGCAAAATCTTGCTTGCCCCCTTTTTTGGGGTTATCAAGATAAACTGTCACAATAAGGCAACCATGGTTCCGAAAAACCCACAAAGACCTGGTGGCAGCAGTAAAAATGATGAAGAGGAGGAAGAGAAGACAAGAAAAACATGAGGGAAAGTGGTTAAAGAACCTGCACTGTGTGTGTGTGTGTCTGTGTGTCTGTGAGATGGAGTAGGAGAAAGTGAAACTAGCCAAAAGCCAGAAGCAGGATAGACGTTGGGGGGGGGGGGGGGGGACACTGGGTGGGCAGGAAAAAAAGTGAGCAGGGAGGGAGGAAAGTTGGAATCAGAGTGGAAGGAGGAAAAGGAACAGAAGCTAGAAAGAGGGAGGAAGGGAGGATTTTTTCTCCCCCATGAGTCCCCCCCCCCCCCCGCTTGCAGTAGCCTTCCTGTGCACTGGAGACAAAACTAGAGACCAGCATTCGTTTTTATCCATTATGACACAAAAGAAAAGGAGCACCCAGAGTGACTTTGCATGCTTTGTATTCTTCTGAAATTTCATGTGCCCAGTAGTATATCAGCAGGACTTATAACAAGTGGGTAGAAAAGAAATTCTTATATGCCAGATAAATAAAATATTTGCCTCTTGGCTTTCTACATTTGGTCATATTCTACCACACTTGGGTTGCACTCCTATACACACATACACAGGTGCCCCTGGACTCTATTTTTTTTTCTATACACACAATTACTGAAGACAAAGGTATTTACATTCGAAGTCTGGGCGAAAGCAGCTTGTATTACTTACTGGTACTTTCTCTCTGGGGGAAGGGTCTTGAAGCAGAAAGTGGGAGGTACCACTTTGCCATTTTCTTACTGGTACTGTACCAGTCTATATCAGCTTACTTTTACCCCTGCTTCCAAGTAGGACTTTGTCCTAGATCGGGGGGGGGGGGGTGTTAAACTCATTTGTTATGAGGGCCAGATCTGACATAAATGGGACCTTGTTGGGCCGGGTTATGTGTGTCATAAAATGTAATGCCAGGTAGCAGAGATATAAACTTCACAAAGGACACAGCCATTTCTTTACCAGACACTCTCAATCGCACAGGAGAGGTTTGCCTGTCTATCTCTCCTGTGTGACTGAGAGAGACTGGTAAAATAAGCTGTGATGTGGCAGCAGCAAGAGAACTGGAAAAGGAAGTAGGAAACAGCAAGGTCCTTGGGGGCCGCATTGGGGCCCTCCGAGGGCCTGATCCAGCCCCCAAGCCACATGTTTGACACCCCTGTCCTAGATGGCTGTCATTTCCCTTGAGCTGTCAGTAGAATATCCGATCATTAGAACATTCTGATCTCTGTCCAAGAAGTGCCTGAAACCTCACATTTACCTAGAGAATGATGACATCAGCTATGCAGTGTCAGAGGATCATGGATACAAATTGCTATAGAAATCCCCCACTACAATTTTAGTTTACTTACTTCATGTTTCTTCCCAAGGGATCCAAAGTGGATTCCTCTTCTCCATTTTATTCTCGTAACAACCGTGTAAGGCAGCTTAAGCTGACAGGATGAGACCGGCCCAAGGTTACCCAGCAAACTTCAATGACAGAGCCGGGATTTAAACATGGTATCCCAGATTCTAGTCTAGTTGGGCAGCTGTGTTGGTCTGAAGCAGCAGAACAATGTATTTGCATTTGTAAATTTGCAATGTTAACCATGCTGCCATTCTAATGTATTTGATAAAGTGTGCATGCACACGAAAGCTCATACCTTGAATAAATCTTTGTTGGTCTTAAAGGTGCCACTGGGCTCTAAATTTGTTCTACAGATTCTAGTCTGACACTCTGACCAATACATCATGCTGGCTCTTGATACAGTTACTGCAACTGAACAAATGAATATCTGCTTGGATTGCTTCTCAACTGAGTGGACAGACTGCATGAAGTGTTAATGCATTTTAAACAGCATGGTTAACATTGCTGGGAAATTCTTCTTGACACCCAACACCCCAATCCTTGTTATCTGTTTTGCCATGGATAAACTGAGCGAGCCACAGTTTACAAATGCAAACACACCTTTTGGGGCTGGGGGGTGGGGATAACATAAGGGTTGAATAAGTTGAGGTTGAAAAACAGAAAGTTTATTGCCTGTGAAACAGACACTTTCCAACCCTATGTGCTACAAATATATAGCATTCATCATGACTGGGAGATGCAGTTTATGTCTTGTACAGCTTTCTAGACTCCATGGCAAGCTGCTGTTGATAGATGAGAATTCCCTTTATACAGACTAATGAGCACTAGATATTTACCAATGTCTGGTAATTGTTTACCAGAAGTGTTTTGCAATGATGATTTCTATGAATGAGGAAAGCAGAACACTTTCAAGTTGTCTGAAGACTCCCAAGGTACCAGGATGAGTCTTACCCGATACCTCATACCTTCCACTCTTTACCTAGCAAAGTTCAAAGGCTTCCTCAAACTTAAGTAGCTCTGCTGTTTATGTTGCCATTTATGTTGGTGAAAGGCTCCCTGGAAGATGGTTGGATCCACTCCAATATAACCTTCAGTTATTTATTTAAATATTTTGTCCCATTTGGTTCCACACTGGACACTCAGAATGCCTTACAAAAGTAAAACACCTACTACAAATTTGAACAAAAATATACAATCCAACAAGCCCGTGTGAGAGTCCTACAGAGTTAATCAGCAACAAGTGTCCTTAAAGAAAGGAAGTCTTTATTGAGAAAGGTCTGCTGTGGTTATCTACACGTCCTGTGTTAGTAATGGCTGGCATGACTCCCAAGTAGGATAACTATACAGAATTCAAAAGGGGTCTGGCGATGGCTTGTAACCAATCATACAATCATATAAAAGGCGCTCAAATACTGGCCCAAGGTTCCCAAGAAAAAAGCAGGAAGAACCAGAGTCAGACAAAAGAAATGATACATAGGCAGGCACCAGCAGTCTTCCAAGGTCAGAACGGCCCAGGGAGCGATAAGCAAGCCATGAGAAGTATAACATAACATTCCACACTCCCGACGTCACCAGGGGCATACATCCCACCTCCCGGGCAGGAGACTGCAGTGTTAGCTGACATTCTGCCCCCCAAAGCTCCCCCCACCCCACCAGGCTTCAGCGGGTACAATTTGTGGAATGCACAAAGCAATGCAGGAGCATTAATATGTTCAACAGCAACCCACTCATTATCCTCAGGCCCAAAGTCCTTCCAATGCACTAAATAAAACAAGCAACCCTGTTTAAACTTAGAGCCCAAAATTTGCGCAATTTTGTAGTGAGGTTCACCATTCAGCATCAGAGGAGGAGGAATTGGTTGCTGGGGCCACCAGATACTTGGTCCAGGGTCCCATTTCAGTAAGCTGAAATGGAAAACAGGATGCAAGGATTTCAATGACTTAGGCAGTTCAAGTTCAACAGTCACCTCATTGATTTTTCGAAGCACTTTAAATGGCCCAACATATTTCCAGCCCAACTTGCGACTGGTTGAGGGGTTGAAAGGGTTGAAGAACTTTGATGTTCTTGGTCAACAAATACACCAAATCCCCAGGTTGCAAATCCCACCCAGGCACCCTCCCTTTGTCCGCTTGCTTTTTATAATCCATCTTGGCTTTACCCAATGTCTTTGCTGTTAACGGCCAAGAGTCCTGTAATGCTTTCCACCAGTCTTTTTTTTTAAAAAAAAAAAGATTTTTATTGATTTTATCTATATTCTACATTTCTACACTACTTACTATGCTAAATTTATCTTATACAGAGAATACTTTATAAAATGCTTAATCTATCAATTTATAAAAATTATTATAGCATTTTAAAAAAAAACATGGTTAACACAGATTACTTTGTTACTTTTTCCATTCAAAAAGCTATTTGTCAGTATGCATAGTTTGGAGACAACACTTAATAACAAAGCTTATAATTCATACTAGTGCATATGCTTAATAAACATTTAACAATAATTTCTTCTTTTGTCCTCTTCTTGTTTTCTTAGTCTCAACATGTACTTTTGGAGCTGCTGCTCTTATCTCCGAGTCTGATATCTCTTCTTCGCTCTTAGAGCTATCAAAACCGTACATACTTTCTTGCGAAGCCAGCGAATCATCTGTGTCTCTGCCTTTTTTCTTTTCTTTGTCTTTTTCCAAAAAAAATTTCGCTTGTTCAACAGAATCAATCTTATATTTCTTATCTTTAATGCTGAAGCTAAGTCCCTCTGGAGTATTCCAACGGTATATTATTGATTCAGACTGAAGCCATGTTGTCCGCTTTCTGTAGGCTTTTCTTCTTCTCCGTCTTTCAAATGGTACATCTTTCAAAACTTTAACTTCTTCTTCTTGGATCTTCAGAACCGCTTTACTTGTGGCTTTTAAAACCACATCCCTTGTTGATTTCTTGGAGAACCTTATCATAATTTCACCTGGCAGGCTTTTCTTTTTAATATATTCTGGGTAGGTCCTATAGACCATATCCATATCGCTTTTTAATTCTTCTGCTTTTAAGCCTGTTAACGGTGCCAACGCTTCACTTAACAGTCCTTTAAGGTCTTTTTTTTCTGGTACGTTCTGCAGTCTCAGGAAGAAATTCGCCCGTTCCATTTGCAATTTCAAAAGGGAATCATGATGAAGAGCCTTTTCTTTCTCTGCTTTCTGTAGTCTTGAATCTTGGTTTTTTACTCACGTTTTGACCTCCATAAGGTCCCGCTGCAGCTTCTCTGTGACTTTATTCGACTCCTTCAGCTCCGACTGCATTTTATCCATCTTAATGTTCAGTGACGTCATTTGATCCACTAGAGGTCGCAATAGCGAGGAGAACACCGCGCTCATCTCAGTGGTATCAACCTTTGAACTCGGAACTGTAGTTGCTAGCTTTGGGGAAGGTTTCGGTTTCCCCACCATTGTTGAGACTTCGCTATTGTTTACGTTTAGATAAGATGGAGATAAGAAGCGATTTTTTCAGCTGCACTTGTATCGTTTTAATTGTTAAGTCCTCAAGTATGCGATACCGCCATCTAGCAGCTCATCTAAGCTTTCCTTCCTTCAATAACGCCGTGGGAAAGAGCCTCGTAAGTACGCCGATAATGGAAGGGGGGGGATTTCTCTCCACCCGCTGCTTCTCCCGCTAAGTTGCTTATTTCAACTTCGAAACTTACTTTTCACCTTTGCGTAGCTGGAAGTTACTGCTTCATCGCTTCATATTCTCTGCTGCTTCACGGTTTGCGCTATAGCCATGCGGCTCCCGCGATGGGGGAACCTATGGGGGTGATGAGGGGGACCTCAAATCCCGCGGTCGCCACCACCGGAAGAGATCCCTTCTCGTGCCACCCCAGGCAGAGCCCCCTCACTGGGGTCTCTGGGGTCTCGGCACCTGTCCAGAGCCCCTTCTTCCCATCGGGTACGGATCGCCTCCCCCGCTAGTGCGGAGGGACGCGTCCGCCATTCTTTGCAAGTCTTCCGGAAGTCCTCATGCTTTTCACCAGTCTTGAGAGTCCTCCGACCCCAGGTCAATGGGGCTGAGTTGCAGAAGGGGGGTTCCTTCATATCCACAAGAAGCCATAAAGGGAGAGACGCCCATAGATGAATGAACGGCATTATTATAACTGTACTCCACAAACGGCAATAAGTCAACCCAATTATCTTGTTGATAGTTTGAAAAACATTGCAAGAACTGTTCAGCAACTTGATTGACTCTTTCGGTTTGGCCATCAGTCTCTGGGTGATAGGCACTGCTGAGAGCTTGCTCCACCCCTAACACTTGCAATAACTTCCACCAGAAGGTGACAACAAATTGTGATCCACGGTTGGAAATTATCTTGCGGGGATGGAATGTAATTTAATGATGTTACTCATGAACATTTTTGCCAGTCTTTGCAGTGGGTACTTGCTTGAACAGAATAAAATGAGCTTGTTTTCTAAACAAATCCCCCCCCCCGCCCCCGATGACCATTTTTTCCTTGCTAGGGGGCAAGTCGGTAATGAAGTCCATGGAAATCACCTCCCAACGTCGACTGGGGGTTTCTAACTGTTTCAAGAGGCCAGGGTTTTTCCCTCCCCTGTGTTTACACATTGAACAGGTTTGGCAAGAGCCCACATAAGATGACACATAGCCACGCATGCATGGTCACCAGAACTGGTGTTGCAATAGATGGGAGTGTTTTTAAATATCCAAAATGGCCTGATAGTTTGGATTCATGAGCAAAGTACACTACCTCCCTCTGGAGAGAGAGGGGGACGACCAGTTTCCCACCCTTGTACCAAAAAGCATTGGGAACCTGTACTACATTGGGGTTCTCCTGTAGTTTAGCTCAATCCCCCTCAGTATAAGCCTCGGTGACAACCACCCCTCCCAACTGGGCTGGTGTAAACTTCGAGTCAATGACCTCATCATGGAAGCTATTGTGCTGCGGGAGGCGGGAGAATGCATCTGCAAGAGAACTGGACTTCCCCAGGAAGTGGTGAAGTGAAAACTGGAACTTTGAAAAGAACTCAGCCCACCAGAGCTGCTTGGCTTTTAATGTCTGATGCGTCTTAATTGCCTTGAGGTTTTTATGGTCAGTCCAAACCTTGAACGGGAGGCACACCCCTTCCAACCAGTGGTGCCAAGTAGTCAGGGCTAACCGAATGGCTACAGCCTCCTTATCCCAAACCACCCAGTTGTGTTCAATCTCTCCAAACTTTCTAGACACATAGGCAAGGGGATGCAGTTTTCCATCATCCCTTTCTTGGAGGATGCCCCCCCCATAGCTACATCCGATGCATCAACATATACAATGAATTTTTTATTCTCATCAGTGTGTGCTAACACAGGCTCTAAGGTGAACATAGTCTTAAGAGCCTCAAAAGCCTTTTGGGAATCAGGGGTCCAATCGAGTCGAGCTCCCGGCCATGTGCACTCTGGCCCCTTCCCCTTTGTCTTTAGTAAGTCTGTAAGGGGCAGGCTATATTGGGTGAAATGTGCGGTAGAAATTCACTCGATGAATGTGCGGTAGAAATTCACGAACCCTCCAAAACTCTGAAGCTGCTGGCGGGTTTTGGGGGGCTCCTAATCCACCACTGCTGCCACTTTAGCAGGATCCATTTCCAAACCCCGGGGTACCCCAAGAAGTCAATTTCCGACTTATGAAACTCACATTTGGACAGCTTAGCAAAAAGTTTATGTTTTCGAAGAGTGGCAAGAACTTCATGCACTAATTTCACATGGGACTCCCGATCTGGTGAGTACAAAAGGATATCATCTAGATAGCAGAGGACCCCCTTAAACAGGTCCTTGTGCAGAACTTCATTTATTAAATTCATAAAGACTCCAGGTGCCCCTTGAAGGCTGAACGGCATCACCAAGTATTCGAACTGGCCCAGGGGTGTATTAAACACAGTCTTATACTCAGGGGTCATTTCGTAGAAAAAGAGGTGCAAGAGCTCATTACCATAACTCATTTGCATAACTCATTTGCATATGCCACACCCCCTAACATATCGAAAGTGTGTCAGAAGGCAACACCCACCCCTCAGGCTCCACTCCACAGGTGAGTGAAACTGACCTGCTCTTCCTCCATTCCCTTCCCCATCCAATACTTTGTGCAATAAAAATAAGCATAAGAACACACCCTCATTCTCTTCCTGCTCCCTTGAAACCACCAGGTTTCAAGTAGTCTTGAGATACCCAGGACATGTGCACCACCCATCCCTTTCCCTTCCCCTCCCCACAACAAGACACCCTGTGAGGTAGGTGGGGCTGAGAGAGGTCTTTTGAGAACTGCTCATAAGAGAACAGCTCCAAGAGAACTTGTGACTGGCCCAAGGTCACACCAGCAGCTGCATGTGGAGGAGTGGGGAATCAAACCCGGTTCTCCCAGATTAGAGTCCAACTCCTGACCACTACACCAAACTGATGGGGTGGAAGCTGCTGAAGGGTTGGTGAGATTTCTCCAGTACTTATGTGCCATGTGCCCAGATAAAAAATGGTATACTTAGAAAATTTATATGCCCCCTTGAGCAAGTCTCTGGAAAAGCAGCACATAGTCATGAAAGGAACAATGATAAAATTATCAATATTAAAACAAAACATTAAAATCAATAAAGACCCTAGCAGGGCTTTCCCCGGGGTGCAGCGCCTCTGCACTGCTTGGGGAAGCCAAGGAGGGGGCGGGGCTTGGTCATGTGCCCGCCCCCTGGGCTTCTCACTCCCGGAGCTGCGCTCTTGTGTGCTCCCGCTCCAATGGATCCCTGCTTATACTCATCCCCCTTCCGTATACGCACTCGGAAATATGCGTCTCGGAGATCTAATTTGGAAAACATTTTCCCCTGGGCCATTTCTGCCAGGAGGTCTTTGATCAAAGGGAGGGGGTACGTATTAGATGCTGATACTGCATTCAGGCCTTGATAATCTGAGCACAGTCTTAGCCCCCCATCTTTCTTTTTCTGGAACCAAACAGTGGCTGCCAAAGGGGAAGTCGCAGGCCAAATGAAACCATGCACCAAGTTCTTGTCAATGAACTTGAGCAATTCCCCTTTCTCCGCAGGGCTCATGGAATACAATTTCCCTTTAGGCAGCTTGTGACCAGGCAACAATTTAATAGCACAGTCAGTATTCCTGTGAGGAGGTAATTCATCAGCCTCAGTTTCCTCGAATACCTCACTCAAGTCCCAATATTCCAAAGGGATGGTTTCAAATTCTTCCATAGCCATGCAAGCGTTAAGGGGGGGTGAAGAGGGTGCGGGGCCCCACTCAGGAAGCTCAGCATATCTGGTAGTTACAAAACGCACCTTTTCTTCACTCCACACAATGTAAGGATTGTGGGAACCCAGCCAAGGGCTTTCCAAGACCATGGGGAACTGAGCATGGGGATTAATAATGAATGTCCTTTTCCCCCAATGCTCTCCTGTCCCAATGATCAATGGCTCGGTTTCATAGGCACTGGGTTCCTTCATTTCTGAGCCATCTATTTGGGTGAATCGTAATGGTTCATCCAATCTCGTTATCCCAACTCTCAGCCCTGTGACTACAATTGGGCTAATAAGGTCTCTGGCACACCCCGAGTCAATGAGGGCCCCAACCCTAACTTGGGTCCCCAGGTCTGAGTTGACCACGGTAAGTATAACGTAAAGGAGGGAGTAGGATTGCTCACCACTGGTGGCACCGGTTGCTCATGGACCTGCTGGGTTGCGCCCTTTAGAGCAGGTCCCATCTGTTTCCCGCCGGATGAGCAGTCTCTACTGCTGCAACCCATTCCTGCTCCGGTTGTGCTTCAAGCTGCAGGGCTCAGGGTTTCGGGACATGGGGTCCCTTTGTACTACGAGGGGCGGCGACTGGTGGAGTTATGACTCCCTTTGGGGCTCCAGCTGGACAGAATGAAATGTAATAGCCAGTTTCTCCACACCGCAGGCAGAACCCCTGCTTCATTCATGGATCCTGGAGGTCTCTTCAGCTTGGGCTTGGCTGGTTTTCCAGCAGCTACTGGGGTTTTTGGGACAGACTTTGGGACACACACGTGGAACATCTGAAATCTGCCCTCCGCATCTTCCACCGCCCTCACCCAGGCCGCCAACATTGTGGGGTTCACATTTCTGAGAACTGTCTCATAAATATCATGATTAGGCCTCGCCAATATTGCTTGATAAACACAGCTTCCGGCCACCCCTGTATCTTAGCTGCAAATCTCTTGAAAGTATCAGAGTACTCATGCACGGAGCTGTTCCCTTGCTGTAGTGCACGGATCCGATTGGAGGCTTTCTCTTCCCCCACTGGGTCTTCATACTGCCGCCTCAGCACCCACATAAACTCCTCTGTGCTCCTGAGTTCAGGTCCCGGCGCATTGTGGAGGCTCATGTACCAGTCTGCTGCACCCTCTCACATTCTCGACCCGATATAGCCAACTAGTTCTTCTTCAGACGGGAAGAGATGGCCCCAATTCTGGAGGAACCTCCTAGTCTCGATCATGAAGAACTGGAGATTATCGGGGTTGCCGACAAACGTCTAGTAGTTCCTGGGGCACGGGTCATCGAGACACTACCTCCCCCGATACAGCAGGTCTTGGTGGTGCCTCACCAGGTCCTGGTGCCACGGGTGCTCATTGTGGCTGAGGCACTGGCTGGGGGGGGGGGGGGGGTACGGCCGTAGGTTCTTCCTCCCCTTTACCTTTGATTATGGTTGCAATCACCCTATCAAGATCCAGAAACTATCTCCGTGAGCTTTCTGCACCATCTGTTGCAGAGCCTTGAATCTCCAATCCATGTGAGCCCACAGTTCGCTTGAAGGCCCTGCTGCTTCCCTGGGCAGGCCTGGTACAGTTGAGACCATTGGGAGTTCATAGCGCCCCAGGGTAGACCCCCGCCGAGGTGTCGACCACGTTTCCAAAGGTGTCATGGAAAACTGCATCCAGGAATAGTGGCTCCAGCGTGGTCGTTCGTAGACCCACCAACTGGTGGTGGGTATCACCATCTCCTCCTGAGCAGTCACTGGCTCCTCCAAGGGCATGGTAGTTATGGGTATCAGCTCCTCACCGTCCATTGCTGGGTGCAGGGCAAGATCCCAAAGTGTAGATTACTAACACTCTGTGAGAGTCCTACAGAGTCAACCAGCAACAAGTGTCCTTAAAGAAAGGAAGTCTTTATTGAGAAAGGTCTGTTGTGGTCATCTACATGTCCTGTGTTAGTAATGGCTGGCACGACCCCCAAGTAGGATAATTATACAGAATTCAAAAGGGGTCTGGCGATGTCTTGTAACCAATCATATAAAAGGCACTCAAATACTGGCCCGAGGTTCCCAAGGAAAAAGCAGGAAGAACCAGAGTCAGACAAAAGAAATTATACATAGGCAGGCACCAGCAGTCTTCCAAGGTCAGAACAGTGCAGGGAGCGATAAGCAAGCCATAAGAAGTATAACATAACATTCCACTCTCCCAACATCACCAGGTACATGCATCCCACCTCCCGAGCAGGAGATGGCAGCATTAGCTGACACCCGGTACAAACAGGTGATGAACCATAAGGATGTGCTAGTGCTGCCAGCTGACATGGCTCACAAAGGGTCATAGGCTACAAGCCACAGGCTAAGAACACCTAGACACAAGCCAAAGGGCAACAGACTATGGCTTTAAGTTACCTGAAAAAAGGAAAGGACAGACACCTGGCCCAATTCTCATTCAGCTGCCTCAGATGTTCCAAATTTCCTCACCTGCTTTTCCATGTCCTTGATGACAAGAGTCCCATCTATATTCTCATTTATACACTGATGAAAAATAGTATATTGTACTCTAAAATGTATTTCTAACCAGCTCCACTACTCTGCACAGATAGCAGTATAAAAACTTAAAAAGCAAGATATCCAGTACAGGCTAAGTTATGCTAAAACCTTCCCCCATCTGCCAATCCCTACCAATTTAAGAGTAGTCAAAGCTACTTCGTTTAGTTTTTGAAGCCCTCCTTCTTTCTCACAGACCTTGCAAGGGAAGTCACTCTTTGTTTATAGAGCATTCCCCCCTGCCAGCACCAATGGACCATCCCAGGATTAGCCTAACTCTATCTCCATGTCTACTCAAAGGACATAGCCATCCTACAAAGGGCTTACTCACCTCCACATCCTCTAATGTGATATATGCTATCATTTGCCAGCAAAAAACCCTCCTCTAACATTCACACTGGCCATACTGGACAGTCTCCACATAGAAGAATGCACAAACTCAGATTACACATTAAAGACTGAAAACTCAGAAACCCAAATGGGAGCACTTCAATCTCCCTAGCCATTCACTAACATACTCGCAGACTGCAGCAGAAGAGTTCCAAAGGGAGACTCCAGTGAGAAACCAGAGACAAGGGTCATACGTAAATCTGAGACAATCAAGCTTGAATTGAGGAGGGAGTCTCTCCTTACTGATTAGTGTACACTATTGTCGCGCTCCGCCTTCGACCCCGGGGGCGGGCCCCCTGTCGCCGTGGTCCTCCTTGGCTGAGGGAAGCCCCAGGAGGGAAAGGAGCTGAATCCTGGAAGAGCAGAGCCTCAGAAATGACAGGGGGCGGGGTTGAATGTCACCCGCGTCGCCCTCCTGTCTCCAGGTGCCAGTGGACACTCTCTCTCACTATGCCACTTGCACCAGTGGCTTCCCCGGCATCCCCTCCTCGGCCCTTTACTTCTCCTCCTTTTATTCATTCCACATCCCTTCCCAGAGCTCCCCTGTGCCTTCCAGCCCCTCCTGGCCTCTAGCCCCGCCCCCCTTTATACCCGAGGACGCCCGGCCTCGTCCTGGGCTTGTGGGTGTGGCAGCTCCCTGAGCCGCGTCCTGCGGGGACGCCGCGGCTCCGACTCGCTCTTCCTGCTTCTGGCCGTCCCGTGGCCGCTCGGGCCCGCCTCCTCGTTCCTCCGGGTCGGGCGTAGTGTCCCAGCACCCCTCCTCCACAGGCGTCTGGGGCTGTCCTGCTGCTGCCGCAGTGCCTCCCAGACCCCGTGGGGCTCGCCGTGAGACGCGGGCTCGGGCTGGTCGTGGGGGTGGCACAGTGATGCCGCTGTTCCTGCTTGCTGCTGGCGTGACGCCTGGCTCGGCCGTCGTCCCTTCTGTGCCGCTGGCTCCTCCTCCGGGGGTCGGGGACTCCTTGACCAGGGCTCTTCGGCTCGCTGTTCTTCCCTCCCGGGTAAGTTGGCCACGGCATCGGGGGAAGGCTCACGGTCCCGACCGTCCGGATCGGGACAACTATTCATCCTAGTTTGTTAATTCCTCAACTGCTGGGAGTGGTCCACACCTACTCTGAGTAGACTGTTTACTGGATCTTGTTTTTAACTGTGCTCTGCTATGTTATATAACATACCATATAACATATCTTAAGAAACTGGGTGACGGTCTCTCTTTTTAACAACTCCTCTGCACCACCCTTCTGCTGTTCAGAGTTGTAGACTTTCATATATAAACGTTTCTCTCGACGGGATGTTGTGCTTCATGCATCTAACCAAGCTGGCTCAGACTAACAGAATCTTAAACCATGGTAAAATTTGTTTTTAGGATGCTACAGACTTTGTTGTTTTGGCTGCAGCAGACTAGCACAGCTACTCAGCTGGAGCTGGGCTTGATTTTTAAGACTATCCATTTAATTTAACAACAGCTTGTCAGATACAATTAAATGTCCAAAGCTACACAAAATGCACTTCCTCATAGGAATTAACATAAAATCTATATGTAAGGCTGTAGTATGGGTTTAATAATCCTGTATATGTGACTGGTGAGTCTTATATCCATTCCTACATGGAAGTTTCAGGAATAAGATTAGCCCAGTGGTGCATGACAACTCATTTCAGTGGCCAAAAGCCACCAGTTCTAAACAAACAGCACAAACAAGTGTTCACATAGTCAGGTTTAATTACCACGTTAGTTACTCTTGGAATTCTGGAAAAGGACAAAACTGGAAAAAAAACCTGCATAACTAGAAAAGATCAAACCAATGTATTTAATTTTTTTTATAATCATCAGAGCAAAGGTTCCTCCAAACAGAGTAGGTAAGTAAATGAGGGAATTGATGGCAAGCTGACAAGGAAGAAGAAGGACCCCGGCATCTAAGCAGAAATGAACAGTTTAGGATTAAATCTTAGAATTCAGAAGCAACAGAAAACATACACTGTAGCACACACTGTGTGTTATTCCATGTGGCAAACCTAGCCTGTTTGCTGCCCGGGCCAGATAATTTTTTAACACCCCCCTCCTATTATTATTTTTTTTTGTCGTCAAGTCACAGCTGACTTACAGCAACCTAGTAGAGTTTTCAAGGCAAAAGACGTCTGGAGGTGGTTTTCCCCTGCCTGCCTCCGCATCAGCCCTGCTTAGCTTCTCAGATCTGCTGCGATCAGGCTAGGCGGGGGCTATCCAGGTCAGGGCCTTTCCTCAACATGACAAAATTATTTTCAGGAGTAATCATGAAATAAAACGAATAATAATAATGGCCAGAAAACAGATCCAGGTGGGGCAGCCATGTTAGTCTGAAGCAGCAGGACAAAGTTTGGCCTTAAAGGTGCCCCTGGACCCAGACTTTGTTTTCATGGCCAGAAAAGAAACTCAGGCAGTGAAAATTTTCTTTTATATAACGTCGTATATATAATCATGCCAGTAAAAAAGATTTAAATTCCAACATGCTATTCCATCATGAGAGCCAGTGTGGTGTAGTGATTAAAGTATCAGACTAAGATATGGGAACTCCAGGTTCGAATCCCCACTCGTGCCATGGAAAGTTGCTGGTTGACCTTGGGCCAGTCACATCACTTTCAGCCTAGGCACTTGGGAGGGCTTTGGTTCTCTATTTTGAAGCCCAAGAACTGACCATCCCAAACATCTACCAAACATTTTTGAGAGCTAGGAATCTGCCTTTGTACTAACTTTTACTAACTAAAACTAGCCAAAGCATCACAAAATAGTGACCACAAGTTTCACCAGGCTGGATGTTAAGAAACACACTATCCCCCACCCCAAAGAAGGTGCCCATATCTTCCATTGTTTCTGAAGGAGTAAAGTCAAACCAGAGAATCTCTGCAGTATAAACTGAAGGGGAGGCATTTTTGCAAGCCCAGCAGAACCAGTGCAAAGTACAGTGCCCAGCAAACCAAGTGCCACTGTAGCAATGTCAGCTGATGTCAAGCACAGAATCACAGTCCAAGCAAGGGAGGGGGTTAGAAGCCCAGCAGAACCAGTGCAGTGTACAGTGCTCAGCAAACCCAGTGCCTTCGGTTTATAATATTAACAAAGATTTGCTACTATACTACTCTTAAATACATGATGTCACCAAGCAGGATTTGGGGGGGGGGGGGGGAGAGACACAGAAAAATTGTGTGAAGGGATACAGAAATGAATGAGAAATGTGTGGAAAAGAGGGAGAGAAATTAAGAGAGGGAAAGGTTGTTTTATCTTGTTGTAGCACCCTAATTACTGCTTTGCAAGATCTGGTTGAGCTGGGTACAAGGAAAGGAAGAGAGAAAGGCTAGACTATTGGAGAAAATGACCGGCAGTCTGGCAATTACTGTAGCAGCTATCAGAATGCTGGCTTGGTTGTACTATCTGTTAAGCAAGTCTGCTTTAGTCTTGGAGAAAGGGAAGTCTAACTGATTCTTTCTGCTATGCTCAGACTTCCCTGCACCCCTAGAGGCTGCAGCCAGAACTGCATTTTAAAAATGAAAGATGTTAGGCTGGACACAGCATGATGCTGGCTTCAATGCCCCCCTTCAAGGGCCTTCCTCAAGCTGCACCTGAGCCAGAGTGTACCCTCACCCCGCCCTTGGTATGCCACTGGTTATTCTCACTAATTAGAAAGTTATTCTCAACTTGGTGAGAACTGCAGAAGGAAGACAGGACCCACTATCTCCTGTTTGTGGTGCAAGATCAAAGACACAAGAGAACTGGGGTTATTTACACACAGCACTCATTATTTATTTATTTAATTTATATCCTGCTCTCCCACACAAGTGAGTACATCATTATGATGTGTGCTGTGGCTGGAGTCATCAGAGAGGTTGAGAGCAAAATACAAAATGTGATTTTAATCTTTCTGGTACAGAATACAACACAACCTTGGCTATGACACAAAAACCAAGTCTGAACGCTCTAAAGCAGGGGTGTCAAATATGCAGCCGGTGGGCCGGATCACGCCCTTGGAAAACTTTTATCAGGCCTGCACCGAAACTGGCTATTTCCTGCTTCCTTTTCCAGTTCTGCTACTGCTGCTACCTCATAGCTTGCTTTACCAGACTCTCTCAGTTGCACAGGAGAGATAGATAGGCAAGCCTTTCCTGTGCGATTGAGAGAGTCTGGTAAAACACTGGCTGAGGCTCCTCCTCCCCCCTCCCAAGGGGAGGGAATCAGCCAGAGCTCACTTCCTGGCCAGGCTGCTTCAATCGTATACAGGAGACAGAGGGAAGCTTTTCTTTCCTTCCACTGGCTGAGGCTCCTCCCTGAAGGGAGGGAGGGAGGAAATGAGGGAGAGCTTGCTTTGCTTGGCTGGCTCAAGCACAAAGGAGAAATACCAGACACCTTTAAGACCAACAAAGTTTTGTTCAAGGTATGATCTTTTGTGTGCCTCACTACAGTGTGTGTGTATTCTGTTTGGCTCCTTATGCTTTGTGTGTGTTTTGTTGGGCTCCTTATGCCAGGGCTCTCCTGGGTGCAAATGGGTTTCCTCCCCCTTTTCACTGTATTCATGCCCTCATGATCCAGTCTTTCTCAGTAAGAAAGCAATGTGAAGTATCTTAAAGGAGAAATAACAACAAGCCAGTGAGGTGGATTAGGCTGAGAGTGTGTGTCCAGACCAAGTTCATCCAGCACATTTCCTTTGAAGGAAGTTGTAGTTATTTCTCTGGGGAAGACTATAGTTTTGTAGACAAACAGCCCTCAGTCAGTGTCAGGATGCCTTCTCATGTTCTTGACCAGCACATGAAGGAACTTATGTACAAAAGCTCGCAATGCCCAGTCATTTCATGTTTTCCCCTAGGTCCTAGGCTCAGAACACTGAGCATGAGATTTCTGTAATAGAATCACAGAATGTTAAGAGTTGGAAGGGACCTTGCAGGTCATCTAGTCCAACCCCCTGCACTCTGCCCTACAACATACCCGAAAGATGGTCATCCAGCCTCCACTTGAAAAAGTCCAGTAAAGGAGCATCCACCACCTCCCGAGGCAGTCTGTAACACTGCTCAACCACTCTTACAGTTAGGAAGTTTTTCCTGATATTTAGCTGGTATCAACTCCCTTATAATTTCTACCCATTAGATCTAATCTTGCAATCCAGAACAAGAGAGAATAGATCTGCTCCATCTTCACACCAGTTTTCAGAGACTGGTAAATAGACAAAATATTGCAAGAGTGCTAGTGTTTTAAGCGTGTTTTATTTAAAGTTTTAAAAAATCTTTAATTGTGTTTGTCTGTGTCCTTTATAAAGTTTATATCTCCACTACCTGGCATTACATTTTATGACACACATGGCCTGGCCCAACAAGGTCTAATTTATGTCAGATCTGGCCTTTATAACAAATGAGTTCGACACCCCTGCTCCAAAGCTTGAAGTATGTTTCACTTGTCTTTCAAGTACCCATCTTATACAATTCAGTATATTCATTTATGAATAAAATTTTTGGCGAGAGCAATAAACTTCCATAAGCGAAATAATTTATGGAGTATGAAGATTTAATTATGCTTGTTATTTACTGTTTAAAGGATTTACTGTTTCCTACTAACTAAATTTACATTTATGGAAAATTATTTTGAGCTAGTCAACTATAAGTAGTATTGTAAACACAGGGATTAATGGGGGAACATACAGAATCACAGAATCATAGAGTTGGAAGGGACCTCCAAGGGACTCCCTGCCCAACGCAGGAAATTCACAACTACCTCCCCCGCCCCTCAGCCCCAGTGATGTCTGCTCCATGCCCAGAAGATGCCAATGAAACCTCCAGGATCTCCAGCCAAACTGGAGATTGCTTCCTGACCCCAACACGGCAATCAGCATTTCCTTGGGTGTGTAAGAAAGGGCCACAAGAACTAAGCACTGATGCAACCCTTCCTGCCCTCCCTCTCATGATCTGCCTAAGTTCAGAGAATCAGCATTGCTATCAGATGGCCATCTAGCCTCTGTTTAAAAACCTCCAAAGAAGGAGAGCCCACCATCTCCCAAGGAAGCCTGTTCCACTGAGGAACTGCTCTAACTGTTAGGAAGTTCTTCCTAATGTTCAGCCAAAAACTCTTCTGATTTAACTTCAACCCTTTGGTTCTGGGGCAACAGAAAACAACTCTGCATATATTCAAGGTTCAGTGTCTTATTGGCATCCAAATAGTTTACAAGAAATCTTGATATGCATTCAGGAACTGTCATCCCACAGCATTTCCCAGAGCCAGGAGGCAACATCAGGTGAAGGCCTTGGCCTTTATGCCCTGTTGTTGGCTGTCCAGAGGAACTGGTTGGCCACTATGTGAGACAGGATGCTGGACTAGATGGACTACTGATCTGATCCTGCAGAGCTCTTCTTATGTTCATTAACCAGACAGCTGACATTTATCTCTTCTTCAAAGTTGTAAATGCACTGAGAGTGTTGGGTCATGCACATTTGCCAAATACCACTGTTTAAATCTGACAACCTGCATCAGTCCAATTTTCTACCACTCTACAGTAAAAAGAACAAAAGAAAGAATTTACATTTCAATACTTTTGCAAAAAGTTGCTTGTAAAATATTTCTACAAACTTTTGAATCTTTCACCAACAATCATGGCCTGCACTACTTATACATAAATAGGAAAAATCAAAGATATGTTTGAGTTAGGACTCACCTATTACAAGGTATTTAACAGAGCTGTTCTGGTACTGCTGCACCATATCTCATATGATAACACAGTCAATGAGAACCGCAGCACACTGCTTGAACAGTGATAATACAGAGAGCAAAGAAAAATTAAGGTTTAAAGGGGGGGGGGAGGAAGGCTGCCTCTTACATTCTGGATGACATGCCAAACTAGGTAAATTTGCCATTTGACAGAATAAGATTCTCTACAGAGAACGCCATTGCTTAATATTAGTCTAAAATTATTTTTATTTTATTAGATTTATATACCGCCCTCCCCAAATGGGCTCACTGTTTATTTTATTAACTTGACCTATACTTCAAAAACAGCAGGTTTTTGATCTACATAATAAAAGGATAATATTTAAGAAGCTTGTTCATTTTCCAGCACAGCATACCAGGAAACATTTTAGATGTGCCCTGTGCTTTCAGTTTCCTTAAGAAGTCATTCAGGCATTCTATTTTTGAGCACTTTTTAATTTACCACATACGTTTTTAAAGATACTTTTCTCAATTGAAAGATTTTACCCCAGTAGATTTTTTTCCTATTACCAAATGAATTAAGCTGCATGCACAATGTTTAGATATCCATGAAATGTGGAATACTGTATTATATGTTATAACCAGGAAGTGCCTTTAGACCAGTGTTTTTCAACCTTTTTCGAGCTAAGGCACATTTCTTTCATTGAAAAAATCCCGCGACACACCTGACAATATCTCACGGCACAGTGGTTGAAATACACTGAAATACCAGATAAATGGGTCATTCGTTGCCTCAGCTCAAGTATTAACTATGACAGTATTACAAATACACGTAATAGCCACTCAACTTGAAATCGTAAGTTACAGATCCAAAGTGTAATGGCTCCTTCCCATACATTGACCTGAGTTTCAGAAGAAATATAATGTGGATGTATTTTCATACTGCGATTCTGCTAAAGTTTTTCAAAGAGAGAGTTTAAACTCTTACTTTTATGTGAACAGCATTCCGCTGACCATAAGTGATTTGAAGAGAAACACAGTACACCCATTCTTCGCTGAGGGACAGTTACTGATTTGAACCCCACCCTGACAGAAACAGCTAGCTGTTACCATCAAACATATTCATGTTTACTGGAATGTCTTGGTGCAAATCACCCCCCCCCCCCCCCACACACACACACAACACCCAGGAGCCAGGCACTGGAAGAAACCAGCTTACTCTGCTGGAGGAGTGAATGCCCTTGGTACCGAATGTTCCTGTCCTCTGTATTAACATCCACAGGTCTAGCATGACTCTGATTCAGCACATGAGTCCTCCTCATTCATTTAAAACCATCTGCCGTGTGCGAGCCTGCCTCCGGCCCCCACGAACTGGATGCTGCTAGAGTCCGCCGCCTCGCCCTGCTCATTCTCCAACACGCAGGCGGGCATCACCCGACTGCCGCCGCTGACACACAGCTTGGAGGCGGCCAACATCAGCGCCAGGGCCAGAGATGGAAAAAGAGCAGCCGTGAAGCAGAACCTGTGGAGGCCCACCTCCACCTTCTGGGCTGAGAGGCCACGCAGAAGAAGACAGCCCTCACCTGGAAAGGCTCAGCTGCCCCCTCTGAGGCTCGTGGGGGGGGGGGGGGCGCAGACGAGCCAGGGCGTTGGCTCCATCGCGGCCAAGTGGAGGCTGCGACTGCGGGGCCCGTGGGGGGCGCCGTGCGTCTCCTGAGGACCCCCCCCTTCTCCTCCTCCTCCCCCCCCCCCCAGCCACTCACTGCTTTCATGGCCGCGGCCATGTCGTCGTATCTCTCCGCCTGCTCGGCCAGGCGGGCTCGCTGCAGCAGCTGCTCCCGGTCGCTCATGACTGCTGCCTCCGTCGTGGCGCTGGCAGGTCGGGTGGGCGGACAGACAGAGCCCCTCAGCACTCTCCCTCGCTCCCTCGAGTCCTCGCAAGGCCAAGGGGAGCTGCGCCTCAACGGCGGCTCCCTTCTACCTCAGGCCGGCCACAGAGCGTGCAAGCGGAATCAGTGAGAGCACGCCACTGTTCTTTCTCGCATGCGCAAACACGTCCCGGAAGGCATATTTCTTTCATTGAAAGAATCCCGCGGCACACCTGACAATATCTCGCGGCACACCAGTGTGCTGCGGCACAGTGGTTGAAAAACACTGCTTTAGACCATGTTCACCATCAGCTCCATTGAAATGCTGACAGTGACAGTATAGTGTTATTGTCAGCAACTAGTTTTATTAGCAGCCCCCTTTAAAAAGACTATGGTGGCTGAAGAACCACACCAGAAAAACCAGACTCCATTTCCTCCACTTCCAGTCTTTCTATCACTATAGAGTCTGAAATACAGCTGAGATAAGCAAAGAGAGAATACAAACACAGAGTACAATATTTTCACTCAAGCGTTTCAGAATGATGGAGACTGCAGTATACCTGTGACATCAGTATTCAACCTTGGGCTAGTTCTAGATCATCTCCATTCTATCTTTTTGCTTCTGAAGGATAGCAGGAATACAGGACACAACAACAGGGGAATCCCATCTTGCTTTATTATTCCACTTTTACAGAAAGAGGAAGGATTACCAGGTAGGTGGCCAGACCACAACTTCCAAGGGGCTTCACTAACACTGTGCACTCTTGTAAATATATGTATTTGCTAACCCCTATTGTGAGTAACAGTAAGTATGAGTGGCAAAGGTGCACTGAAAGGAAGGAAGGAAGGGCTGGGGATTGGTACCAAGAACATCACTATTAAGAAAATGTTCTCTGTTAGGAACTGATGTGAAATGTTGTATAGAACATGGGCTGGCAAAGACCCAGAAGCAAAGCCTTTGCCAGCTATGGAAGCAGGGAGAAGAAAGACACTAGAATGTATGCTAGATTAGAAATGGGGAAGTGGTAGAGGGACTGCTGGCAGTATGAAATATTAAGTGCTTATGTAAGGTGTGAAACAAACACATGATAGGCATGAAGGGGATAAAATGGGTATGAGCTTCTCTCCCAAAGCACACTTACCCTACCCTCTCTCAATTTACTCAGTTCATTCCCCACAGCTGGTTTTCCATACTGGTTCTTTTCCCCCACCTGAAACTAATGCATACCTTCTAACTGCCTCCTACAGGCTTGTTTTGTTTTGTTTTTTAAAACACAAACTGTTTTTTATCAAAGTAGAGCTGCATTTTTAGCACACTGATGCTTAGATGACAGCAGTAAATGATTCTATATGAAACATTTTGGATGAGTGTTGTGTTTTATATCCCTCCTTTCTTCCCTAACAGGACCCAAAGCTGCTTTCATCATTCTCCTCTCCTTCATTTTATCCTCACAACCACCCTCTGTGGTAGGTTAGGCTGAGAGTATATGACTGGTCCAAGGTCACCCACTGAATATTAGTGGAGATTTGTACCTTAGTCTCCCAGATACTAGTCTGGCACTCTTAACCACTATACCACACTCTCCAGTTCTCAATTACATGTTCAATTAGTAAGGATAATGGGAGTCTCTAGCTGCTATTTAAGCAGTAACCAAAGATAATTTTCTTTCCAAGCAAACTTAAGCTCTGAAGTTTCCACTTGTAGCCAAATAGAAAGGTTAACCTGTTTTCCAGGCCAGTGCCTTTATGTGGGACAGAGCTGCTTATCTGCTTCCTTTGGAAGAGGTTTGTTTCATCTTGTATTTAGATACATTGAGGGTACAAAGATGTTTCCTATTCAGCAATGTATCACAATCAGATTTTTGAAAATTCTTTCATAATGAGTTGTAACGAAAACATGTTGCAGCTCTCTTGAATAGACAGTGGGTTAGAGCCAGCCAACCACAAATGAAGCAAGTTCATGGAAAGGATCTTTGCCCAATCTCACTACAAGCACTTGGACCCACCAAAATGTTTCTCATTTGGAGACACCCTCAGCTATGGTGTATAAAGCATAACATGGCATCGAAACAAGAATAAGGGAAGAGCTCTTATCAAAGATCTTGCTAAGTCTGCAGAGCAGCTTGTGTAAAAGTGAGATGGTGTTGATCAATAACCCCTATGCCATTCCCAAAGGTCTCTCACGCCCTCAAGAGCAACCTGGTGTGTGTGTGATCAGTTTAGGTTTCAGTTGGTTTGGAGAAAGGAGGGCTTACACATTTTTTAAAACAAATAAAAAATCACTCCTAAAATGGGCTAAGAACATTCTCAAAGTACCTCCAATACAGGTGACACATAATTTGGAGGCTTGGTCTGAAAGGGGGGGGGGAGTACAAGTAAAAAAAATACAAGTTTACATACAAGTAAAAAAAACTTGTATGTGGCAGTTGGGGGGATTCTGTTACCTAGAGATGTAACATTTCCAGAAATTCTAAAGTGATGGGGAGGAAATCCCCAAAATTATGGGGAAATATCACATATATGTAATATTTACTTTCTTATCAAACCTAAAGTTATGCTATTCCTTTAATACCATAAAACACATCACTTACAACTTAGTTAGCATATGAAGTTATACTACTTGGCATATTTATGGAATTAGAGAAAGAGAGAGAGATGCTGTCAAGTTGCTTCCAACTTATCATGACCCTATGAATTAATGTCCTGCAAAACATCCTATCATTAACAGGCATTCTCAGGTCTTGCAAATTGAGGGCTGTAGCTTCCTTGATTGAGTCAATCCATCTCATGTTGGATCTTCCTCTCTTCCTGCTGCCTTCAACTTTCTCCGAGCATTATTGTCTTTTCCAGTGACTCTTGTCTGCTCATAATATAACCAAAGTATGATAGCCTCAGTTTAGTCATTTTAGCTTCTAGGGAGAGTTCAGGCTTGATTTGATCTACAATCCACTTATTTGTCTTGTGGTGGTCCACAGTATCTGTAAAACTCTCCTCCAATGCCACATTTCAAAGTAATCAACATTCTTCCCGTCAACTTTCTTCAATGTTCAACTTTCACACCCATACGCAGGAATTAACTTGATCCTGGTTGCCAGCAACACATCCTTACACTTAAAGATCTTTTCTAGCTCCTTCACAGCTGCCCTTCCCAATCTCAGTCTCCTTCTGATTTCTTGGGTTCAGTCTCCCTTTTGCTTGGTGATGGAGCCAAGAAATAGAAAATCTTGAACAATTTCAGTTTCTTTATCGTCAACCTTAAAATTGTGTAATTCCCTAGTAGTCATTACTTTTGTCTTCTTGATGTTCAGCTGTCATCCTGCTTTGGTACTTCCTGCTTTAACCTTCATCAGTAGTTGTTTCACATCTTCACTGTTTTCTGTCAGTAATGCAGTGTCACCTGTATATCTCAAATTGTTACTGTTCCTTCCAACAATTTTCACTCCACCTTCATCTGAATCTAATCCATCTTTCCTTATGATATGTTCTGCATACAGACTGAAGAGACAAGGAAACAAAATGCATCCTTGTCTGACACTTTTGCCAACTGGAGACCGATCTGTTTCTCCATATTCTGTCCTAACAGTATCTTCTTGTCCAGAGTATAGGTTGCACATCAAAGCAATCAAATGCTGTGGTACACCCATTTATTTCAAAACCAACCATAGCTTTTCATGATCCCCACAGTCAAAAGCTTTTCTGTAATCCAGGGGTGGGCAATTGTTTTGGCTTGGGGGCCACTTTGTGGGAGCAGAGGTTAGCGGAGGGCCGCACCTTCTAAAATGATTGCATTCATTAGTTAACTTTGCATTTCAGAAAAGGTATAAATTGTATCATAGAAATCAATAAATATAAATAAAATAAAATAGTGGTAGTTTTATTCAATTTATTTATTGTGCTAATTTCATATAATCTATAGCTGCAAGCACATTTAATTTTAGAATCAGTTTAATGAGACAAATGTACCCTATCACACTTTTCTACAATTCTACAGAGACAGACTCAGACTGTCTTGACGGGCCGCAAAAACTTCTGTGGCGGGCCGCATGTGGCCCACGGGCCACAATTTGCCCACCCCTGCTGTAATCTATTGAACACAAGCTGATTTTCTTCTGCAATTCTTTTGTATGCTCCAGTAACCAACGTAAAGTGCAAATATGAACTCTGGTGCTTCTTCCTTTTCTGAATCCAGCTTGAACATCTGGCATTTTTTGTTTACTTGCATGAGAAATTGATGCGATGGTCACTGCAGTCTTTGACGTCTCCTTTTTTTGGAATTGGAATGTAAATTGACCGTTTCCAGCCTGTGGGCCATTGTTTCGTTTTTCAAATTTGTTGGCATAATCTTGTTAAAATTTTGATGGACTCCATATCTGTGGCTTGGAACAGCTCTACTGATATCACCAGGAGCAGACAGGCTATGTTTCTGGCAATTGCTCTCAGTGCAGCTTTCACTTCACTTTCTAAAACTGGCAATCGCTCTCAGTGCAGTTTTAAGTTCACTTTTTAAAACTTCCTTAAAAGATTCTTCAAAAGATTTGGTCTTGTTTTAGCAGAGAGAAAGACAGATTGCTTACCTGTAACTGATGATCTTCGAGTGGTCATCTGTGCATTCACACCCATGGGTTTCTGTGCCTGTGCCGAAATTCATCGGTATCTGGAAAGCTTAACGGATTTTCCCGCCCAGGGCCTCCGGGCATGCGCGAGGCCCCATCGCGCATGCCCAGAGGAGCCAGGCGCAGACATCCCGCCAGTTCCTTCTGGTCGCCGCCACCAGGACAATAGTTGACAGCCTGGCAGCAGTGGGGAAGGTAGGGCGGGCGGTGTGAATGCACAGATGACCACTCAAAGATCATCAGTTACAGGTAAGCAACCTGTCTATCTTCAACGTGGTCTCTGTGCTTCACACCCATGGAGATTGGCGAGCAGTGACTTATCCGGAGGAGGGTGCAGACAGGCTACTACTGAGATGCCGTTGACAGGATACTCCTGCCCATCTCCATACGAGATGACGCCCGAGTGTCAATGTCTTATAAAGGTGTTTGGCGTGATCCAAGTGGCTGCTCTGCAGATGTCCGTAAGTGCAGTGCCCTTGAGGAACGCCGTCAATGTTGCCATTGCCCTGGTTGAACGGGCCCGGAGGGGTCCCGGGAGTGGGGTGTGAGCTAGCTCATAACACAACTTTATGAGTTGCACGATCCAGCGAGAAAGCCTCTGAGATGTGATAGGCATCCCTTGACGTCCGGGCGCATAAGAGACAAAGAGGCGAGGCGTTCGTCTACTTGCCTTAGTCTGATGCAGGTAAAAAAGAAGAGCCCTTTTTACATCCAGGGTGTGTAAGAGGCGTTCTTCATCCGAAGAGTAGTTCGGGAAAAAATCAGGGAGAAACACTTCTGCCTGCAAGTGAAACTCCGATAAAACCTTGGGGAGGAAGGATATGTCTGGGACCAAGCGAACTCCGTTGGGGAGAAAGGAGAGGTAAGGAGGGTCATGGCGAAAGGCCCGGATATCTCCCACCCTCCTCGACGAAGTAATGGCCACCAAAAAGGCCATCTTCCAGGATAGGAGATTAAGGTCGCACATTGACAGTGGTTCAAAGGGTTTTCTGGTTAGGTGTCATAGAACCAGTGGAGGATCCCAAAGAGGGACCAGCCTTTTTACTGGCGGGTAAAGGTGTAGCAGTCCCTTCAAAAACCATCTGGAGAGAGGATGAGCGAAAACTGAGAAATTATCAACTCTGTTGTGAAACGCACATATGGCCGCTAAGTAGACCCTCAGGGAGGAATGGGATAAACCAGAATCTGCCAGAGAGAGTAAGAAGTTGAAAACAACAGCCAGGCCTGCAGAGGTAGGCGATGTGTTCGTGCCGTCGAGGGAAGACGAGAAACGCGCCCACTTATAAGTGTAAGATCATCTAGTAGATTGCTTGCGCGAGTTTAAAAGAATGTTAGTCACTCTGCTGGAGAAGGCTGTAGGAAAAGTTTCCATGCAGTCAGTTTGAGATGTGGCACATCGTGATGCCGCAATGGAGACCCGGCAATGGTCAGCAAGTCTGGGTCTGAAGGAAGGTGAAAGTAGTGGCCTTGTGCTAGGGAGAGGAGCACTGGGAACCATGGTTGCCTCGGCCACCAAGGGGCGATGAGGATACAATTTGGCTCATCTTGCAGAATCTTCCTCACTACTCTGGGCAGAAGTGGGGGGGGGGGGAAAGGTACAGGAATCTGCTTGTCCAAGGGTAAATAAGACCGTTGTCTAACGAAGCTGGGTCTATGCCGCCCTGAGAGCAGAACATCTTGCATTTTGAATTGAACCGGTCTGCGAAGACGTCTACTTCCGGGGTCCCCCAGCGGTCAAAGAGTGGCTGAAGGTACCTGGGGGAGAGCTCCCAATCGTGGGGACGAGCCCTTCCTCTGCTGAGGAGGTCTGCCTTGGTGTTTTGAATTCCCGGGATGTGAGTAGCCTGCAGGAAAATATTCCTGGCAATGCAGTAGTTCCACAGTTGCAGGGTCAGTCTGCATAATGAACGGGATACAGTCCCTCCCTGCTTGTTGATATAAGCTACTACTGTGGTGTTGTCCGTGAGAACGGCAACGCACCGGGACTCTATGAGTGGTAGGAACGCACGCAGGGCGAAGGCTACAGCCATCAATTCTAGGAAGTTGATGTGCTTCATGCGTAGGGATGCATCCCAAGGACCTCCGGTGGCATGACCCGACAGGTGAGCTCCCCAACCCCACTGGGAAGCATCTGTGGCCAGTGTCACGGTGGGTGAAGGGAGGTGGAATGGTGCTCCCTGGAAAAGGTTGGGATAACTTGTCCACCATGAGAGGGAGTTTCTGACCCAGGCCGGGGGACAGAGGCAGGTGGATTGAGCTTACGTCTGTGGGCGGAAATTGGCCACAAACCAAATCTGGAGAGGTCTCATTCGCAGCCTTGCAAATGGGAGGACAAAGGTAGTAGCTGCCATTAATCCAAGGAGGCGTTGTATGGCTAGTGCTGAAGACAAGGGCTGGGTCCTGATCAGTCCCGCAAGGGAGGCGATAGGGGATGCTCTGTCCTCCGGGAGGTAGACCCGTAATGATTTGGAGTCCAGGACTGCTCCAATAAACTGGATGCGCTGGGAAGGAGAAAGGTGAGATTTCTCTCTGTTTATTTGGAGGCCGAGATCCGAGAGGAGGTTGAGGGTATACGAAACATGAGCCTTGAGAAGGTTCTGGGACTCTGCCACCACCAGCCAGTCGTCTATGTATGGGAAGATCTTTATGCCCTGGAGTCGTAGATAGGCGACCACCACTATCATAGTCTTTGTGAATACTCATGGTGCAGAGGCTAGGCCGAATGGTAGGACCTTGTATTGATACTGGTTGTGTCCTACAGCAAACCTCAGGAACCTCCTGTGAGACGGAGCAATGGTCAGGTGGAAGTAGGCGTCCTGAAGGGCCAACGTCGCCATCCACGAGTCTCTGTGGAGGAGGGGCAAGATGGAATGCAGAGTGATCATGCGAAAACGCTTGTAGGTGACATATTGGTTGAGGCCGCGGAGGTCCAGAATGGGTCTCGTGCCGCCATCTCGTTTGGGAACGGTGAAGTATCGGGAGAAGAAACCCTTCCCTAGATGGTGGGAGGGTACCTGTTCTATGGCATCCTTCGCCAAGAGAGTGTCCACCTCCTGGAGAAGAGACAGCAAGGGGGGTGCAGAGGAATACTGAGGGGGGGGACTGGACCAGTTCTATGAAATACCCCCTGGATATGGTAGATAGGACCCAGGCATCTGAGGTGATTGCCGTCCATGACCGTATGTGGGGGGCCAGACGGGTGGACGGGAGAGATGTGAGCTGGAAGTCAAAGTCCCTGCTTAGGTGGGCACACAAATTTCTGACGTCCTTGTTGTGGAGGAGAGGTAAACTTTTGCTTAGGCGCATAAGTTGGCCGTTGATGTGTAGGGGACAGTCGTGTACGCCAAGTTCTATCTGGAGATGTTCTGGAAGAGGGTCTCCTAGACCATGGTCTTGACCACTGGCGGTTCCTGTAAGGGCGAGCTGGCTAGGCCGAGACTCCAAGCGTGCGTGAGGCCTTGATGCTTTTGTCTAGGTCTTGAAGCACGGCATCAGTGGTGGCATGAAATAACCTCTGGCCATCGAAGGGTAGGTCCTCTATGAGGGACCTTGTATCCAGTTGCAAGGTGGTTGTGCAGAGCCAGGAGTGACGTCTGAGGGCCACGGCAGAGGACATGGTCTTTGAGGCAGCATCTAAAACGTGTTTGGCCGAATTGATTTGCTGCTTGGCCAAGATCAACCCTTCTTTCTGTATTTGCCTAAAGGCCAGTCTTTTCTCCTCTGGAAGGTAGTTCAAATAATCTGCAATTTGCTCCCAAAGAGCATACTGGTAACGCCCCATGCATGCGAGGTAGTTGGTTGTCTTCAAACCAAGGACACCAGTTGAATAAAATTTCCTGCCGAAGGCGTCAAGCTTCCGACTCTCCCTATCAGGAGGTGTGGAATGTGAACTCTTGGATCTCGAGGATGAGGAAACCACCAAAGAATTTGGTTTGGGGTGGTTCAGGAGGAACTCCAGTCCAGATTCTTGTAGACAGTACATATTGTCAAGTCTACGTGAAGAAACCGGTGCCGATGCAGGTTTATCCCATTGGGATTTCGTTGCCTGGAGCAAGACCGAGAACATGGGCAGCGCCACCGATGCCGATGTCTCTCTCTGTACAATATCGAAGACGGGATCGGACACCAAGGGAGTGGGCTGCACCACCGGAATTCCCAGAGAATGAGCCATACGCTTTACGAGCTCTCCATACGATGCAACATCCTCTGAAGGGGAGATGGGCAGGTTTTCTGCAACGTCCTGTTTTGGAGAGGGGACCTCCGGAGAACTATGTGTCGAGGATGCTTCTGCATCCGAGTCGCCCTCAGTGGAATCAGAATCCAAGGGCGGTGAGGTTGGAAGATCCAGATCCTGATGTTGAGACGGTGTCAGAGTCGGGATTGGGGGAGGTGGAGGCAGGGCCCCCTGAGATGGGCAAGGGTGCCCTTTTTGTGGCTTCCATAGCGGTGATGGGGACCGCGAATGTTGGGAGTCATGATATCGAGGGTCCCCTTGAGGAGGTCTGGATAGGGCCTCTGCTTGAATATCGAAGACACAGTATCGAGGGTCCTCTTGAGGAGGTCTGGATAGGGCCTCTGCGTGTCGACTGTGGCCTGGAGATCGAGACCAATGCGACGGCGGATGGTCTACCAAGTGCGAAGTCGGAGGGAGCCAAGAGATGGTGGACGACATCGAGTGGGCTCCATACCTATATGCCGGGCGCTGATCCCAATGCGCCGGGGAGTAAGAGACAGGGTGATACCTAGCATAGTAGTCACCTGCCCTGTAATCAAAGTGCGGTCGACATGGAGACCGCGGCTCTGATGGGCGACGAGCATCCGACTCCGGCTGAACAGGGTCTCTCCCAGATGAGACCGAGTGGGATGGTGACAGGGAGGAGCCCTGGTGAGATCGAGATCGATCAGTAGGGTTTACCGGATAACCCGAATCAGGGAACCTCTGAGTGTCCAGGATCTGCTCAGGGAGATCGGTATCAAGCTCCTGAATTGGTGAATCCAATAAATGGATAATCCCGGTTTGAGCAGAAGAATGCTCTGTTGCTGCCCTCGGAGTCGGTGCCGAAACCTCTGTTGGTGCACGAGCCAACTCCAAGCCCTTCGAGTGGGACTTACCGGTAGCGGCCTTCTTTAGACGCCTCTCCGCCTTATCTTTTTTCTTCTTCTTAGTCGGAGTAGAAGAAGAGGAGAGAGGAGGTGTTGGGCGCTTAGAGGAGGTGCCCAAGTCAGATGCAGCCTTAGGTACCGGAGGCTTGGAAGTGACTGTCGATGTAGACTTCGATGTCGATACCGATATGGGCCTCGGTACCGAGGTGGAGGGTGCATCGGAAGACTCCATGTGGCCGACAGCCTGATTGTTGCCACGAGGTTGAAGAACTGCTTCCAGAAGTGCAACCTTAAGACGGGCCGCTCGGTTCTTTCGAGTCTGATTTGAAAATTTTGCGCAATGAGCACAAGACTCGGGACGATGGGATTCACCGAGGAACAAGATGCAGAGAGAATGCCCGTCTGGGACTGCAAGCTTGCTACCGCAGGAACAACAACGCTTGAAGCCCCCCCAGCGCTGAGCCATGCAGGAGTGGGGGGAGGGGAACGTCTCCGCAGACAGAGACTCCCTTTTTTTACCTCCCGCAGCCAAAGTTGTAGTCCAAGTCGACAAGGTTTAGTCCGTGATCCATAAGAGAAGTCAAAAACAGTCCGTAAAATCAAGATGAAGAAGACTTTCCGAAGTGCTGTTCCGAGCCGACGAAGAGCTGTTAGCCGTGCGGTGGTCAGAAGAGAACTGGCATGCCCAGAGGCCCTGGGTGGGAAAATCTGTTAAGCTTTCCAGATATCGATGAATTTCGGCGCAGGCGCAGAAACCCATGGGTGTGAAGCACAGAGACCACGTCAAAGATCAGAGCTTCTCCATCTTCTGCTTCTGAATATATAATCTATTTGGTTTCTATACTGGCTGTCTGGTAATGTTCACACATATAATCGTCAGTTTGATTGCCTGAAATGTATTTGCAATAAACAGACTGTTATCTTCATGTTAAAATTCTCTGAGTCACTTTTCTGCTTCATTTCATGCTCCTAGCCCAAATCTTCCAACGATATTTGATTCCAACAATATTTTATTTTGCTTTGTTTCCTGCTTTTACATTTCGGTCACCTATGATTATCAGCACATCTTGTTTGGCTTGGTATTGCTCACACTTTCACTGATACACACAACCACCTCCCCCCCCCCCCCCCGCCGCCACATTAAGGTGTGCGTCCAAGAGGGGGAATATTATTGTGCATTTACATGCACATAGCAGCCCACTTATCCTGCACTTGCCAGAGCTTGTGAGCTAAGCAGGATCAGCCATGGTCAGTATTTCGATGGGAGACTACTGAGGAAGATTGGGGTTGCTACGTGGAGGAAGGTTAATGGCAAAACACCTTTGCTCCTCCTCTCTTGCCCTGAATGCCCCACGGCTGGGGTTGCCATGAGTCAGTTGCAAGATGATGTGATATTCTTCTTCTACAAGAACATGAGACAGAGAGAAGAAACCTACTGCATCCTCAGCTATCTTGGCATGTGTATCTTAATTTTGAGAGGTAAGAAAAAAATAAATATTGAAACTAGAAAACAAATTTTGTAGGAAAGGAAAGAAAGTATATTAGTTGGAAGAAACTGTTTCATACAGTCACAATAGGGCTACCAGCATGTAAATACTGGTTGAACTTTACAACACTAAAGGCACTGCACTCTTCCGTATTATATTATTGTCATATGCATTACAGCCTATTAAATACCACAGATCTTGTCCACAGTTAAATAGAAACAACTGAAAATATTGTATGTATCTTCAGTATATACAGGAAGTTAATACATCTTTGTACTACACACTGAGTGAGTACAATCTTGTCTTAAAAAGCATTTCGCTCGATCAAAAAGAAAATTCTTCATAGGAATATTCTTCTATTGTTCTTCAAAATTTCTAACTTTTTTTTACTAGATTTGGTCTACTAGAAAAAGTCCTCAGGCTAGGGTTGCCAACACTGGACTGGGAAAATCCAGGAGATTTGGGGGATGGAGCCTGAGGAGGGACCTCAGTGGGGTATAATGCCACAGGGTCCACCTTCCAGGGGAACTGATCTCTGTGGACTGGAGATCAGTTGTAATTCCAAGAGATAGCAAGGCCCTACCTGGAAGTTGGCAATCTTGCCTCAGGGAGAAATCCATTTTTTTCTGATCCTCCCTCTCCCACCCCAGGTCTTCTCATCTCTAATGGTGTCTCTGCAAGCAGTTAGTAAAAGCATCTTTTAAAAAAAACCTTTAATGTTTGGACTGCTGCACAGAGCCAAAGAGCCTCCCAGTGCAATCTTCAGCATTGTTTTTTTTTAAAAAAACTTTACCATACACGTGAAACTGCTATCAGTCCGTGAGGGTCAACATCGTCCACTCAGACTGGCAGCAGCTCTCCAAGGCCTCGGGGAGCAGTCTTTCACATCACCTACAACCTGATCATTACCAGGAGATGCTGGGGATTGAACCTGAGGCCTTCTCCATGCCATGAAGATTAGGGATAGGCACGAACTGCGTGACAAGCCAAAACTCATGTCGCATTTTGGCAGGATCAGGGCTTAGGAGGTGAGGTTCAGGGCACACACAGTCTCTGAGCTTTTGGGTGCGGCTTGGGGCAGCTCAGAGAACAAAACCCACCTGGAAACTGTGGTGTGAAAATGCTAGACAACAGTGGGAGTGGTGTTTTCCAGCCTTGGCAATACAAATCGGGACCCACCAAAGCTTGACTGTGAGAATTACTGGAGTGAATTCCCTTTACTCCAAAGCCTTCCTTCTGAAACCGCCCCACTGATCTGCTTCTCCTTGTGGGTTGATTATGTGTGAGAGTTACTGGGGTGGCTTCCTTTTACTCCCAGCTCTCCAGCTGAAATCCCCATCCCACTTTGGTCATTTGTTGTTTTAGCAGGGCCCTAGGACACGGCTCCCCCCCTCCCCTCCCCCCCTCAAGGTGACTGACCTGAGTGCATGGCCAAGATCTTCACCAGGGACTTGTCCTGAAGTTTGGGTGGTCTTTCTGTTTCCTTTTGTTTCCCTGTTGGTCTCTTTGATCCCTTTGGGCTCCGACTCTCAGCCACTTCCCCTTGTGTAAGAAGCGACTCCCGGCTACCAGCAACCTGCACCTTTCACGGGCAGGGCACTTACCAGGCCCAGACTATTGGGCCGCTGTCAAGAACATGTGGTGTGCATGTGGGCAACCCATTATGGTAACATGAGCCATGGCACCCTCAGGTGTGGGATGCTGTGGCATTCTAGTCTGCGATGACCTGGGGTCTTCACAACAACAAGTCATCAACATGCATTGCTGGCCAGCAGTCATTGTTGACATAGCATGAGAGCTCCCATCCAGAGCCACCATGGCTTTTCTGTCCACCTGCTAGCAAGGTGATTATGGGGCATTGCCAAATCCTTCTGGGGTGCTGGGGGGGGGGATTGGGCTGCATTGCAGAGCCATCCCTGGATTCGTTTTCTTTGGGTAGTGCTGGGGCACATCACTTGGCTAAGTAAGGTCATCCCACTGGGCAAGGTGTTTGTGAGGCATGGGCTCCAAAATCCAAGGTGACTGCTGGAGGATACCTGTGCACGCACGGCCCCCTTACAGTTTTGATCTGTTCTCTCAAAGATAGCTGGCTGCAGCTGCCTGTAAAAAAAAAACACAAGGAAGGACATAGGACTATACATCTGTGCAAGCCACAGAGGGAGGGTGGGCCTGGGGACTGTGTGGGTGGCTCCCAGGCCCTGGGCAGGGTGGGAGGGTTGGCCCTGCCCAGTAATCACCTTAACTGGGGTGGAAGGGTGGGCCCGGGGAGACATAGCCACCTGCAACTGCGTGGGTGGCTCCAAGGCCCCGGGCCGGGCAGGAGGGTTGGCCCTCCCCTGTGCACTGCAATGCACTACAGCCACCTACTATGTGGGTGGCTCCCAGGCCACAGCAGAGAGGGTTGGTCCTGCATTTATCTGGACATTGGAGAGAGGATGGGCTCAGCCTGGGACACATCCATCTGTAACAATGCTGGCAACAGTTCTCTCCCCCATGCTTCCGGGGTGGGGTTGTCTATCCCGGACAGGTCTGCTGCAAATTTGATGCCTCCCCTCTACTAGGTCACATGGGGTCTGTCTTGTCCATTCTATAGCCCAGAACCCACAACTGACAACATTGTCCCAGAAAGCACTTTTCTGGGGGTGCCTTCTTTGGTGGGCTGTAACTCAGACCCCCCAAGTCAGGGCATATAGGGGGGCATCCTGGGGAGGTCCACTGTGAGTCTGATGCCTCTAGCTCACACAGGGTCCATTCAATACACTCCAGAACCCGTGCCTGACATCTCCCTGAAAAGCACTTTCCTGGGAGGACCTTGTTTGGGGGTCTGTAACTCGGATGCACCCCCCCCCCCCCCAAGTCTAGTCTTCACCAAACTTGGTGGGCAGGTAGAGGAGATGCCCTGCAATTCTGGAAACTCTAGGACCCCTGGGTCTGCCCCCATGTTCTGAACTTTCCAAACCAATTCAGTTTGGCCGAGCAGCTGGCTTCAGGTTTGTTTTCTCAGTTTGTGCCCATCCCTATTGCAGATACTCTGCCACTGCTGATTTACAATATTCAAGTGCAAGTGTTATTTCTTCTATCTTACATGTTAAATCAAATCAAGTAATATGAATAAACTGGTTTATAGAACCTTCAAGCAAACCATTTATTGGAATTAACACAAATCATAAAATAGTATCCTAAGAATATCTTGTTGTTAAATGTTAAAGACTTTGGCTTATTTTCCCTACACAAACACATTATTGCAATTAAGCAATACTTTGTGCTCCAACACATACAATAAAAGGTATCTCATTTGGGCTCTCACATAACTTCTTATATGTGTCAACTCACTGCTAGGCTTGAAAAACTACTCTGAGCTTCACAGTTGCTGCTTTAACTTAACATGGTTTTCTACCCAAAGCCCTACCCACATAATGAAAAAAAAAGACTGAAAGAATAACCACCACCCACCACATAGGACTTACTGTTCTCAAAAGAAAAACACTTATTCATTCTCCTTATTCCCAACTAACCCACACAAGTAATTTGCAAATAGTGTAATTATATTTTTGAATATGAAGCATTGCACAAAAGGCCTCGCAGAAAATCTCAGAAGATTCTTATTTTTAGGGATAAACAGATTCCAGAGGTGTGATCTCCTTCAGCCAATCACAAAGCTAAAGCCCAATGCTGCCATTTCTTCATGTCCTATTACAGCGAAGGGAGGTTTGTTTTTCTGCTTTTGTGAGCAACCTTAATAATGAATGGTTGCTTCAGGGAAGAGATCAAGCTGTGCAGCTGAGATTTAATATAAAGCACAGACACAACGACCAACAAGAAATCAATCTCTAGGAATATCTGTGAAATTCAAAGAAAACATGTTCATCTTTGGGATTTCCCCAGCTATTAAAGTTACACTTTCTGTCCAGATAGATAGATACAGAGCGGACCCATGCACACAATCAGCTCTGCCACTGAATCTCTACAGTGTCAAGGAAAGTACAAACCACAGCACAGTGGGCAGGGGAGTTTAACCCATCTGGGCCTTTCCCCACAAAACTGCTCACTTCTTTCAGTCACTTTTCTTCACATGGGGGACCTATAGAAGGAATCCCTGCTGGGCGCAGTGTTCCCTCTAAGGTGAGTTAGTGTGAGCTAGCTCACAGTTTTTTAGCCTCCAGCTCACACATTTTTGTCTTAGCTCAGGAAGGATGGCTCCAGAGCAAATTAATTTATGCAGTAGCCAAATTGCTCACTCACAATTTCAATGCCAGTAGCTCACAAAGTAGAATTTTTGCTCACAAGACTCCACAGCTTAGAGGGAACATGGGGGGTGGATACAATTTATTTTTTGGGGGGGGGGGAGAATGCTGCCTTAATAGGCAGCAGGGGTCAGGCTGCGTAATGCGTCTTTCAGATATAGTTGTACCTCCCATGTAGGGTTGCCAGCCTCCAGGTGGGGCCTGGGGATCTCCTGCTTTTACAACTCCAGCTGACAGAGATGAGAGAGATTTTCTCCCCTGGAGAAAATGGCTGCTTCGGAGGGCGGACTCTATGGCATTGTACCATGCTGAGGCCGGTCCCCTCCCCCAACCCAACCCTCTCCTGGCTCCACTCCCAAAGTCTCCAGGTATTTTCCAACCCAGACCTGGCAACCCTACTCCCATGTCTCCAAAGCCCCAGGGAGGGGCCATAAGTCAGTGGAAGAACACAAACTTTGTATGCAGAACATCCCTGGTAACTCCAGTTACAAACTCTCAGGTAGAAGGTATTAGGAAAGATCTTTCTTCCCAGGGACCCTGGAAAGCTGCTGCCAGTTAAACTAAACAACAGGTGACCAGTGGTCTTACTCAGCATAAAGGTGCTTCCTGTGATATCCAAGAGTAGTAAAGGGGATTAGTCAGAACACAAGAACCTCAGGGGGGGAAAACAGTAATAAACCATTAATTATTCTGAAAATAGTGTCAATTTAGTGTGCACACACATGTGGCAATATTCTGTTATCCTGCCTGTTCTCCAACAAGCCTAGGACCCCGCTGCCATTCTGCCATGGCCACATCCCTGCAAGTCAGGTTAGGCTGGAAGGCTGATTGCTGGCACAAGATCACTCACTGAGCTTCATGGCCGCAGAAAGCAACCCACTCTACAGCACTAGCTATAACTGTGCCACACATTTCTGAATAATACATTACCAGTATTGCTACCCCTAAGTCTGGATCAGATGCCTCAGTGGTTGTCTTTTCATACCACTCCACGCGTCATAAAATTCCTCTCCAGAGTGCATTTTCACAGATTAACATAAAACCTGTGTGATGATCACAAAAGGCGTCCTGTACACAGGTATATACCCTTCTACAGTAAGATTTGTGTAACACGTGAACGTTTCTGTACTTCTCACAGTTAGTTCTTTAAAAAATACATTTTGGCCCAGGTTCAATGCTGTTGAGAAGTAAGTTTTTTCGCCCACCTTCTTCTCCCACAGCACCATGGTGCATTCACGGACTTCCCAGGATTTCCCTGGATCATCTTTGCTCTGTCTCAAACCTGCTTTCCTGAAAAGTTTTGTGAAAAAAAAACCCACACCAAGACTAGGATGGCTGTCATGTAGATGGAAAAGTTGGGATTTTCTTGGTCCTACCCACATGACAGCCATTTTCCCTGCCCTCACAGTAGCCAGTACTCTGGATTCCCAATTCTGTTTTGTAAACTCCTAACCTACTTCATTGCAGAGATATAGGAGGAAAGCATATCTCTGCAATGAAAGGAGCTAGAGACTTATTTTCAAAAAATGAAAGCTGGGAATTCAGAGAACCTGATACGCAGATTGTTAATAACAATATAAAATTTGAACTGCAGATTTGTTTTTAAAAAATGTAAAAGACTGTGTGGTGGTTGTGGGGTGAGGTGGCTGCTGCCAAGGGACTGAGGCAGGGAAACCTGCCGTGTGGAAGCCCTATTGCCACTGCAGTAGGGAAACTACACAAACCTGTCCTCTGTGGGAAACACATTTAATACATTATTGGGGCTTCCGTTTTCAATTGTAAGACTTGCATATAAAAAAATGGCTAAGGCACTCTTCCTTCTACAGCCATTTTACCATCTTTAGTCATATACATTATTTGCTGCCCACAGCAACAATTACTCTCCCCCCGCCTTTAAGGCACTCTCCCCTCCCCAACTCTGGCTTCAGCACAGTTTTTCTCCACTCAGCGCAGCCTATAATTTTAGAAAATAATCTGTTTGTTGTTTTATTGTGGCTGCTGCCATATCTGTATCCTATTTGCCTTGTTCTTATTGTCCCACAATATGTGTTTACATAGACATACACACTTTGATCCACTTTTCTGAACTGCACACCTGAGAAGTGTGACTTTGTATATTTACAGACTGCCAGTCATGAATTATGAGATAGCAAATCAAAGGAAGACAAGTTTTTATGTGTAAAATAGAGAGCTTTCTTGCATACATCAAGATTAAAACATATTTTAAAAGAAAACTGGCTTTAGCGATTTATTTCCTTTTTAAAACAAAATACTAGCATTACAGGTCTATGGTATGAATCCTCAAAACATTCAGTAGATCCACGCCCAATATGCCTCAATGTATTTTGTGCCAGATAATTCCTTAGGAACAGAATAGAATGGAATAGCCTCAGAGCTGTGTAACAAGTATAACAAACAAGTCTATATCCTTCATGGTTTCTTAATTTAGTTGCGCATGGACATTAGGAATGGTAGAACTACTATAGCCAATGTCTTATATTCAAGATTTTATTAAAAGAAAGAATACCATTTTAATTAAAGTATCTTCTGCCCCTTATGTCCATTCCACAATTTATTGAATGCCACATTTTCACAAGCTGCAATATTTCTTTATCGTGATATAGCTTTTGCTTTCTGTAAGCCAAAAGAAATACAGATTTATGACAACCTCCTCGCTAACTGTAATGTAGTATGCTCTGTGTAGCAACCAGCCTGCCATGTGCTCCCAGGTAATGGCGCCTGCAGCATGGCCAGAGCACATGGTCAGGCAGAGAGGGGAGCTTGAATCTGGAGGAACAATAGAACATCCGGATTCTAAGCCTCCACCAATGTGGGACCTAGGTTCTCCCTGGGGAGCCAATGCAATCAAAGGCTCCTCCAGGGAACCTATGACAAACATGCGCATATGTTAAGCCCCTATCAGGTCTTTTGGGTGCGGCCGGAGGTGTGGCTCCGGCCAACATATAATGAGGGCCCTGGAGCCCTGGAAGCATGCTTGTTCTGACCATCTACTGGGCATGCTGAATCACTCAATAAAGGCTTCATGATTTCACCGTTCCTGGTCTCCTGAGTCCAGTACTCTTCACTAACCATGGTTCATATTTGATATGCTTGAATGAAGAGACACAACTAAAGCTAAACTATGACACTGTATAGATCAGGTTAGCACACAAAGGAATTATCGACCCCCAAGTCTACTGCTTCCTAGGGCTAATAACTGGGTCTCACCTCCTCCAAGGATGTCAGTGTACTCACTACTCAGTTTTCAAGTCTTACTCTCATAAAAATGCAACTGTAGAGCCTCGTTTAAAGGAGCAACCTAAAATGAAACCTATTGCAAGAGTCTCTCTCAAAGAATTTCTATTTCCTCCGTAAATAGCATCACAAACCATAGCACAGAATATTAAAGTTCATTAAATATTTTCTTTCACTGTAAGAAAACATCTGAACTATTATAGTTCTCAGATTCTAAATCCCAGAATTATCATGATGTTTTCTCCATGCAGAGAACAAACTTGTGACCACCATCACCTCTATACCTATTTACTGATGTCATTTATTTGGTTTGCTTTATTTACCTACTGTTTTTCTGCCACAGCAGAAAAAACTCAATATGGTTTACAGTTCAAAATGACTTACAGCAACATAACACAAAAGGAAAAGGAGACATTACTTCTCCTCATGGAACTGCCTTAAGCATTCCTTCTATTTGGATGTATGGAAGGAATCTTTGACCGATGGTGTAAAGCATACTGGCTTCAGAGGCAGAGATGATTTGCAGCTAGTGCCTGGAACTAGGAAGCACCCACCTTCCTCACTTCTGAGACAGCAGAAGAAAATACACTGCTGTGACCTGAAATCTTTAAGGAAAAATAATAATGCAAGAACAAAGCAGAGAAGAGGACCAACTATTTACAGGGCTGGAAGTTCAACAGAAAACAGACAGGGCTTGAAGTACAACAGGAAGTCATTCTCCTACCCTGGCAGTCCGTGATTCCCCTACTTAGGTCAGGCCAGGGCAACGATCCCTCAAGCCCTCCAAGCAGAAGAAACACTTATGCCAAATTCAGTGTTTCATGTTCAAAAGCACCATTTCCATTTAGGACAGGGGGCACCCTATGGCTAAAAGCCACATCAGCTGAAGCACTGGGATCTATCTTGTAGCATCTGACAAACACTGACACTGCGGCCCATGTTGTAGTCAAGCAGATATCTTCAACTGATGTGTTAATATTTAAGGCAATGACTGTAGCTGCACTTCTAATGATATCAGCTGTGATGACTTCAGGAATTGTTTTGCCTTGAGCCCGATAGGTGAGACAAATGCACCTACTGCACCAAGGCACTCCATGTTCTTACTGGAAATGGTAGAATGAAAGGCTGCAAAGAATCAGTTTTCCTTAGATTCTTGGTCCACCAGATACAGCTTCATAATGACTGTCTGATGTCCAGTGTGCCACTTTTTATCTCCACAATGTCTTTGACAAAATAATGGAAGGTTAATTTCCTGGAACTTATGAAAAAATGAAGTAACCTTTGGCATCCACACTGAGCACTACTTTGTCCTTGTGACAAATGGAAAATGCCTCTGATTCTAATGTCAGCCAGATAGAAGCAAGTACCACAAAGAAAAGAACTTGAAGGACAGCATCTTTGAACTTCCAAAGAGTATTACTTTAAAGGTAGGGTGCATGAGAGTCTGTAAGACATCTTACAGAAATCTATTGAAAGGAGGCGGTCACAGACGAGATGCCCCTCCAATGAAACTTTCACAGGGAGATTCCAGAGATTGTGATGCCATCCACTGGTGGTCAGAATTCTTGATAATGGATATATTTGGTGTAGTGGTTAAGTGCGCGGACTCTAATCTGGGAGAACCGGGTTTGATTCCCCACTCCGCCACTTGCCCCTGCTGGATGACCTTGGGCAAGCCATAGCTCTGTATCAGCTGTTCTTGAAAAAGAGCAGTTCTTGAAAGAGCTCTCTCAGCCCCACCTACCTCACAAGGTGTCTCTTGTGGGGAGGGAAAGGGAAAGGAGTTTGTAAGCCGCTCTGAGACTCCTTTGGGTAGTGAAGGGCGGGGTATAAATCCAGTCTCTTCTTCTTCTCTTCTGTTTGCCTGTGCAGAGTATTAGCTGTAGGCCTTGACCAAGGTAGACCTGAAGGAACAAGCGAACATGCTGCAAAGACACACCCAAAGCCATTACTTTCTTTCTTCTTTCTCCATGAGGTATATATTCTAGAAGTATCTGTGGGAAGGCATCATCATTTGGATAATTTCCTGCAAAAAGATGTTTTGGGACATTGCCTCTTGGTCTACACATGCTCAACTGAATTCAGATGGTATTGGGAAGTAGACTGGGCCCTGGCTCAGCATGCCTAGTTATGTTGGGTCTGCCACAGGGTCTGTACAGAGAGCGCCAATCTATGTAGTACCATGGTCATCTCAGCCAACAATGAGATATGCAGATCAGACCCCCCACCTTTCCATCTCAATTTCCTGGGGAGGAAAAGGGATGAGAGGGAATGCACTAGCAGACATACCAACCATGGAGGCATCACTGAGGGACCCCAAGCACTGTACTATGGTCCATGGTCCAAGTGCTGGCAATTTAGCTAATCTGCCAGAACACTACTCACTGACGCATTCTTCCATGCACTGAAATAAGAGAAGCTTCCTTCTGGAGGGGCTGCAATCATGTTCTGCCCTGCTTCTTTAAGTGAGCCAGACTAAATGCCAGCCAACTGATGATGTGTCTTGCCAATCTGACTCCACTGGCTATGTGTATACAATTCCTGAAAGATGTCCAGGGCTGGCTCTGCCCCATACTCAGAACCCAGCTCATCTCAGGCCTGATTTGACAGGCCCTGGCCCTGTGTAAATCCCCCTCCCCTGCTTTCCTGTCTCCTTTAGTGAGCTATGATGATCATGGGAAATTCTGAGATGGCTGGCAACCTGCATTAACTAGAACAGACATAGTGAGGCACTCTGGTTGCCATTTGACTAGCTTAGAAGGAGAACAAGTTTGACAGACCTCAAGACCATTTCCGCACTTCTATGATCTTACATATTCCTGGGAAAACAGGCTTGTTTGGATCCTTTCCAATCTGGTTTCAGGCCTGAGTATGGGACTGAAATAGCCTTGGTTGCACTAATGGATGATCTGTGCTGGGAGATGGAGGGTGGGAGTACGACACTGTTGCATCTCCTGGAGTGCTCAGTGGCTTTCAGGACCATAGATCATTATGCTCGGGCTCTTTGGGCTCTTCGGGTTCGCTCGGGCACTCACGATCCTTGCCGGGTGCCTCTAGACATCTCACTGGACTCTTTTGGACAGCTGCATTGGGCTCCCTTGGACATCTTTGGAAATTTCCGGACACTGTGCCTGGGTGGTCTGCCGGGTTTTGGCTTCTCCGGGCTCGGCTGGCTTGGACTTTAGACAGCCCTGCAGTTCCTGGGTCGGAGTGGGGGAGTAGTTGGTTCTTCCTTGGACTGGTTCCTTGGTTCTCCCCGGACTCCCCCTCCTTCTCTTGCCACTGGAGAGGTGTGTCCAGCCCTGTAGCCCAAAACACTGCCTTGACCCACCCTTTTGGGCAATTAAGGGGAGGCTGCCCTGATCCCTGGGGCTAGTCCCCCGATACCTCTCAGTTTGTAGGGGCCATTGGGGGCGGTGGGCCAGGCTCCGGTGGGGCCTGAAGGGGCAGCTGCTCCCCAGGCTCTCATGATCTACTGAAGCATTAAGGGCTTATGGGCGGCTGGAGAGTGGCAATTAGAGATCAAGGCGAAGGAACTGGCTAAGACGGGCATCGGAACTACAGAATTATTATAACTCTGATCAGACGGAAGGTGAGGGGACAGAGCCGGGATTTACTGTTGCCCTTAGGAGCAGACGAAAGTAAGATCAGCAACTCAGTGATTAAAACAACAGATGCCAAGAGCAACAGCCGTAGCTAAGGAATTATAGTATAGTGTAGTTAGGTTAGTCGTAGTTGCCCTATAAGTAGCCCCCACCCTTTGTTATTGTCTAGCTTAGTGAGAATAGGTAAATGTTTAGGATAGTCGTGGGAAAAGTGCAATACTTAGTCTAGCTTAGCCTGGGTAGGAAGTTTGTTAGCCTTGCAGGGAGGGAGAGAGCAAGGGTTGAGGTTGGGGTGGGAATGTTGTATAATTGTTATAAAAAATTTGGATTTGTGGACAATTACGGTCAGGTACCAGGGTACGGAGGAAGGAGCCCAGGCGGTCTGCTGATGGTCTGAGGCTGCCGCAAAGAACGGCCAGCGATACCTGAGCTTCAAATTTCGGTGCTCCTGGGGAGGGGGAAGTGCAGTGTGTCCAGGCTGAGAAGGGAGGGAAGGGTGTTGAGAAATGGGAAGGCTTGACGCCCTTCCAACCTGTGACTCATCCCAATGGTTGCTGGCAGTGGGGCTAGGATAACAAATCCCCCTCCGACATTGGTGCTGTGTAACGCCAGGTCAATAAACAACAAAACCAAAGTTCTCCAGGATTTCCTGGTAGAGCAGAAGGCTGACCTGGCGTGCGTGACCGAGACCTGGGTGAGGGAGGGGGAGACAGCAGCGCTCTCCCAACTTGCCCCCCCCAGGTTTCTCGGTCCTCCCCCAATCGCGGACTAGGGGATGGGGGGGAGGTGTGGCAATGTTCATTCAGGAGGCTTACTCCTTCAGGGCGCTCCCGCCGGTGGAGATCACGGGCTTAGAGTGTGTCGGTCTGGTGTGGGAGGCTGAAGAGTGTTTGGCTGTGTGGCTGGTGTACCAACCGCCTAAAGCACCAGCCAGCAGCCTGTCGTCCTTGATGGAGGCTGTTATCAGGCTGGGCGCTGGAGCACCCTAACCTAGTGGTTTTGGGTGATTTCAACGTCCATGCCGATGACGCAGCTTCCAGTCAGGCGGTGGACCTGGTGTTGGCCGTGGCAGCACTTGGAATTTCTCAGTACATATAACTCTAATCTTTTTCTACTTACATTGGCTTCCAACCAGCTTTGGGCCCTATTCAAGGTGCTGATATTGACCTTTAAAACAGGGCTCAAGAACTCTCAGCAGCCAGGGCACCATGGCATCTAGAAATTTCACTGTGGCGTCTAGTATTTTCAGCAGCCATTTACTGTAAGAGCTTCTTCATGATTCTCAGTAAAAATACAAAGCTTATTTAGGTTAGGGATCTAGGTTAGCATTTTGTTGTGACGACAACCAGGGTTATCCTATATTTATTTATATGCTGTAACACTTTTATTATAACTTTTTTTTAAAAAAAAGACAAGATACTGTGAAAAGTTTGGATTAGGTTTTACAGTAGCAATAATGATAAAGTTTGGTTATTAAAATATAAAACACTGCAGGCTGGCTGACAGATGAGTCTGGCTCCTAAATGTTCGGTGGCTCATAACATGGCCTACTTTAAAGCCCTGCTTTAAAGCCCTAGTGCAGCTTGGGACCAACATACCTTGGAAACTTGATCATTATTTTCAAAAGGTACATTTTGAAATATTTTGAAATGTATTTTTAGATCTGATTAAGTAAAAGGCAGTTCGGTGGTAGGACACGCATGTAGTCTATCATACAGATGGTGCTGGCTATAGAGAAACTGTTGAAGTCTACAAGCAGAGAAAGTGCAGTCTAAAACAATTGATGATAATTAATCCAGGGGCCTGTGCCAGAAGTAAGACATGAGGGTATGACATAAGATTGTAAGGGAAGATGTAATTGGGAACCTGAAATCTGTAGCTAATCCAGAAATAGAACAGAAGGGAAAGAGTAGACCTTTGGCACAGAAGGGAGGATGGGCTAGAATGGGTGCAAGCTCTCTTAAGCACTTTATAGCAAAGAATGTGAAAAATATTAGAGACTGTAGAAGCATTTTTACAGAGGAGTAACTGACTAATGGTACCCTGCACTTGCAGCTGTTTCCCCCCACAAAAGATTGCAAATATTAATCAGTGAGTGGCTACCATGGTATAGCGGTTACAGTAGTGGACTAGGATTAGGGAGACCTTGGTTAGAGTCCCCACTGTGCCATGGAAGCTTGCAACAACCCCGCCTGTGTTATCAGAAGGCTAAAATGGAGATGAGGAGAACAGTGTAAGCTGCTTTGAGCCCCCACTGATGAGAAAGGTGCCACAACGAAAAGGCCCCTTCCTAGGTTGCAACCCACAAAGCTTCAGTCAGCAAGGGCACCCAAGAAGAGCTGCTGAAAATGAACCAGTTTTTATTATGTACTGATTTCCAAACGTTTTTAAAAAGCCTGAGATCTTTGGTAAGAGAAAGGTAGGGGAAAATCCTTTGAATTGCATCGATTGGGAATTATCACTTAACCAAGTATTACAGCAAAAAAAAGTGGCAGATACTGCCTTTATATTAAACAGTGCTTTAAAAAGTCAATTCTAACTTACATCTAAGGAACACAAAGTGCATTATTAGCAAAAGAGTGAAGTCTCAGTGCCCCCAAGTGGGGGAGGGGGGGAGGAAGGAGTCAGAAACATGCAGAAACAAAAGTGCCAAGAGTTGCAGCACACACAATGTTCAGGCCTTCCTTTTAGTAGGTGCTGATGTGCCTAGATGAGATCCCACATTCTCATTGGCCTTGCAAGGCCAAGTTGCTGCGTGTGAAGGCCTTCTGTTAGAAGTGAAGTGCTGGTTTTGGTTTCTTCATTCATCCTTCATTGTATTCGTTTCCTTGAATGTGCATGAAACCTACCAGGCTCAATCTCCACAGTCGTAGCAGTAAAATAAAGCCAGATTATCAGTCTGTTGCAATTAAGGTTGCCAGCCCCCAGGTCTGGGTGGGGTTTCCCCCGCTTCTGGGGGCTCTAATCTGCCACTGAAAAGCTGGCTGTTGGGGAAAGCCCCCCCCCCAGAGCGGTTACCTGAGCCGCCCCCCCCCCCTGCAGAGACTTCAAGGGCTTCAGATGATTGGCAGGGAGCACGTGTCCCATTGACCAGCTAGAGGACCCTTTAAATCTTTCAGCAGGGAGGGAGAGGAGCTGTCGCTGGCCCCAGCTCCACTTGCAAAAAGACCCTTTAAATGGTCTGTTTGTGAGTGAGGTGGGGGCCGCAGCATGAACTGACCAAAAGAGAGATCTTGGAGTCGTAGTAGGTAACTCAATGAAAATGTTGAGGCAGTGTGCAACTGCAATGAAAAAGGCCAATGCTATGCTGGGGGTTATTAGGAAGGGAACTGAAAACAAATCAGCCAGTATCATAATGCCCCTGTATAAATCGATGGTGCGACCTCATTTGGAGTACTGTGTACAGTTCTGGTCACCACACCTCAAAAAAGATATTATAGCATTGGAAAAAGTGCAGAAAAGGGCAACTAGAATGATAAAAGGGTTGGAACATTTTCCCTATGAAGAAAGGTTGAAGCACTTGGGGCTCTTTAGCTTGGAGAAACGACGACTGAGGGGTGACATGATCGAGGTTTACAAGATTATGCACGGGATAGAGCAGGTAGATAAAGAAGTCCTTTTCTCCCTTTCTCACAATACAAGAACTCGAGGACACGCCATGAAATTGCTGAGCAGCCAGGTTAGAACAGATAAAAGGAAGTACTTCTTCACCCAAAGAGTGATTAACACATGGAATTCACTGCCACAGGAGGTGGTGGCAGATACAGGCATGGACGGCTTCAAGAGGTAATTAGATAAACATATGAAGCAGAAGTCCATCAGTGGCTATTAGCCAAAAAGTATAGATAGGAACTCTCAGTCTGGGGCAAGTGATGCTCTGTATTTTTGGTGTTTGGGGGGGTTAACAGTGGGAGGGCTTCCTGCCCCCACTGCTGGACCTCCTGATGGCACCTGGTGTTTTTGGCCACTGTGTGACAGCGTGTTGGACTGTATGGGCCACTGGCCTGATCCAACACTGGCTTCTCTTATGTTCTTATTAGATCACAGCTTATATATTTTTGCGCACATAAATGTCACACACTCATGCCTATGTTACTTTTTCTGGGAACACAGCTATTAAAAGTGGGGTTTTTTTGTCTTTTGAACTGAATATGGAGATACCAAATTTATTGTCTATTTACTGTACAGATACATTAGCATGCATTCCAAAAAGTCATAGAAAAATAATCCTTAGTAGCATTGTGTTTGTGGAGATGCATGTTTTTTTTCCAAGTATCTTATGGTGAAGCTAAGCTCTTCAATTTTTTTATATATATAACTAAAAATTTATTGGTAATTAGCTGCACCACTTAATTAAAAAAGTAATATAATGTAAGTGTATTAATAAATTAGACATTTAATTGGCCTTATATGAATTACTATTACATCCTATACCAATACCTTTTTATTTGTTTTTACACGTTTCATATGCTGATTATCACAAGCAGAGGTGGTGGAATTATGACAACATGCTGGCAAATGGCACTCCCAGGTTTCTGCCTCTGCATGGTGCTGAAATCTGGTGGAAACTCTTAATTTTTAGTAAATTTGACATTTGTGACAGTTTGGATATGCTGGATGAAGATATGTCCAAGTGATCTGAAGATCTTCTTTCAATGGAAAGTCCAGATTGAGTGGTAAATCTATTTTCAGATACTGAGGAAGTTGGGAGAAAGGAGGAGGAGGAGGAGGAGGAGATTGGATTTATACCCCGCCCTTCACATAACAGTCTTAGAGCGGCTTACAAACTCCTTTCTCTTCCCCTCTCCACAACAGACACTCTGTGAGGTAGGTGGGGCTGAGAGAGCTCTGAGAGAACTGTCCTTCTCTCTGTTCTGATAGAACTGTGGCTTGGCTTGCCCAAGGTCATCCAGCAGCTGCAAGTGGAAGAGTGGGAATCAAACCTGGTTCTCCCAGATTAGAGTCTACGCATTTAACCACAACACCAAACTGGAAGAACTAATTAAATGACAAAATGACACAGAGCTGAAGCCAAAGTTTAAGAAAATCATACCAAGACTTTTGGTTATGGAAGGAAATTTTTGATCACTACCCTGCACTAGTGACAGTGGTTAAGAAGCTCCTTGTTGTATTACCAACATATTTGGTGGACCATGGTTTTTCATGAGGTAATCCAACCTCTCCAAGAAAAGAAATCAACTCTAGATTACTAAAGTGGTGATTTAAGACTCCTGCTAAGTGACTTTAAACCAGACATTAGGAAACAGGTATCACTTCATGAAGCCCATCAATCACATTAAGAATGTACCAAACAGTGGAAATTCCGGTTCTGGCATTCTTCATGGTGAGCATGTCCTCCCGGAGCTCCAGGAGGCGCGACCCAAACCTGGCGGAGAAAAGGGGTGCTGACTGGCTTTCGGACCCCAAGGAGCCCTTGTCTGAGGTACAGGGGCCAGCCTCTCCCAAGGTGGTGTCTGAGGGATAGAGGCTCCCCTTTGCCTCCATAGGTTCTCCTACCGTGGCGCCTTCGGGCACGCAGAAGCACACACTGGACAGCTGCAGGGATCGAAATGAAGCTACAAGAAAAAATTCCTACCTGTAACGCATGGCGAAACTGTGAGTGATCGATCCTTCTTGAGATTCTCTGGTTTGAACTTGAAGTGAAGAGTAGGGGATTTAATCTTTAAATCCCCCCTCTTAAAGTAGCGGCTCTCTCTATTAAGAACTGAGAATCTGACTTTATTTTCTTGGCTGGAACCTAAACAGGAGTTAACTAACTGAAAAAACTTTGTAAAGCAGAAGCTTTTTAAACTTTTGAAAGTTTTCTGGAAGTTGTTAATACAAACAATGACTGTTCGGGGAGAAAAGATGGCGGGGAAATCTAGACCTTCTCCCAAGACTGCATCAACACTTCTGGCAGCTAAGCCAGAAGCATACAGACCTGGACTGCTGCATTGGCAATGGCATTGCACCCTCTGATGGAACAATTAAATACTGTTAACCAAAAGCTGGATAATCTGCAAAAGCAGGTTGCTGATGCCAGTATGAAATCTGAACAAACAGCAAAAGAATTGGCAGAAGTTAAAACCAAGACAGAAAAGTTTGAAGTAAGACTGGATGTGATGGAGAAAGAAAGGGCCTCAGACAAGGACCAGGTCAACATTTTTTTAAGATTTCAAGGGGTCCCTGAACAAAAAGGTGAGAATCTCAAAAAGATATTGAGTGAACCTTTGGCTCCAATGACAGGTTTACAAGCGGAATTATTACAAAGTGATATGGATATGGTTTACAGGACCTATCCTGAATTTGTGAAGAAAAAAAAACCTGCCTGGAGAAATTATGGTGAGACTCTCAAAAAAAAAATCAACAAGAGATGTGGTGCTCAAGGCCACAAACAGGACTACCTTGAAGATCCAAGATGAAGAAATTAAAGTGTCAAAGGACATTCCATTTGAGATCAGGAAGAAGAGGAAACCCTATAAAAGTTTAACTACATTTTTGCAAGAAGACATCATGTACAGGTGGCTTTCTCCTGAAGAATTGGTTTTTAACTACAAAGACAAAAAAAAAAAAAGATTGACTCCGTTGCAAAAGCAAAAAAATTCTTGGAATGTACGGAGAAAAGACAAAAAAATCCACTGAGGATTCATTAGAGCACCAAGAGAGCATTTGTGGACTGGAAAGCTCAGATACATCCAGAAGTAATGAATCAGAGGAAGAAGAATCTCATGCAGACCTGGGAGCAGCAGCACCAAGACCTCTGGGAGAGGAACCAAAGAAGAGAAGATGGAAGAAAAAATGAACATTGTTGTTTTTAAAAGCTATATTTGATTAATGTTTCTCCTGTTTTGGATTTCAGTATCTCTTTTTTTTGTAATTTTGAAAGCTTTAGAAGGGTGTAATAGGCAGCAATTTATAATTCCTGAATATCTGTATTTTTCTTGAAGTAATTGAAGCTCATAATTTACCATATTTACATTTGATTCCTGTATACCTTAGGGTAGTATAGGGGCTTTTAGTTTTGCAGTGTGTAGTTTGTAGGGAAAAAAAAAGAATTTCCAAACAGTGAAGTAGTTACTAAATGTGTACTAAATCTTGCTAAGTGACTATCAGACTTCGAAAAGCACTGGATCAAGGTCATCAGTTTTGCTCAATAAGTTAAACTAAAATGTTTTAACTGGATTTGAAAAAATGTGCAATTAATTGTTATAGTTTTAAATTTTATTGCTATTATTTTCCTTAGTGGGTCGTGCAAACCACTATTCTGAATAATGCTTTTTGTATGGTAGGGCAGAGGGCACTGGGGATGAGTTTATAGAACCAAGGGAGAAGGGATCCAAAAAGTTTAGGAACCATTGTTTTAAACCACTGTTACCTGGTGGAAACTTGAGAGATGACTGTTCTTACAGAGAAATTCTGAATTAACTTCAGTAGCATATACAAATACTTTTATTACTATTTGAAGTGTAGCTTGTTGTTTTATAAGATCAGGAAAAAATATTTTCCATCTTTTAATGAAAATAAAACATTATTTCAAATTATCACAAACACTTCATATAGTTCAAAAGAACAGCCTTAAATGAAAGACTGAAAGTTTACTTTTATGTTTCCAAAATAATTGTACTTTAAAAATTATCTTCCTCTCACAGAACCACTAGCTAATGCAAACAGCAGTACTTTGGGCAACTAAAATTAAGAATAGGGATGGGTACAAACTGGCTTGGTCAGTCTGTGGACTGAAGGTCTACCCCTGCTTTCTGCTCTTCACGAGAAACAGCTAAGCAACTGGGAGCTCCCCACCGCTCAGCTGTTCTGTTTAAATGGCTTGGAGCCATTTAAACCACCACTGTTTTTTACTCTCCGCAGCTTTTCATGAGGAGTGGAAAATAGGGTTTCACTCCCTGTGAAAAGTTGCAGGGAACAGAAAGCAGGGATTAAATGGCTCCAAGTCATTTAAACCAACAGGTGAGAGGCGGGGAGAAGCCTACCCACCAGCTAGCCTCAGGCTCTCTCATGTAGCCCTGTTTAAAGGGTCTGCGCAAGGAGACCAATGGAGCTAAGGCTGCAGAGAGAAGCCTCCCTGCTGGCCAGCTTCGAACTCCTGTGCAAGCCCACTTAAAGGGGCTGCCAAAGGGAGCCCAATGGAGCCTGTGGAGAGAAGCCTCCCCACCAGCCTAGCTTTGGGCTCTCCTGTGTGGCCCCATTTAAATGGCTATTTTAATTAATGAAAGAAAACATGGAAAAAACTTTCTATCCAAGACTCTGGTAAAACTAAAAACAGACCACTTTGTATATCATTAAATTTAGGATAAACCTGAGAGTGCTCTGCCTAATTAAGAACACCGCCCACCAATGCTCCCTCTAAGCTGTGGAGTCTTGTGAGCAAAAATTCTACTTTGTGAGCTACTGGCATTAAAGGTGTGAGCAAGCAATTTTGTTACTGCATAAATTAGTTGCCCCGGAGCCATCCTTCCTGAGCTAAGACAAAAATGTGTGAGCCAGAGGCTAAAAAATTGTGAGCTAGCTCACACTAACTCAGCTTAGAGGGAACGGCCCACACACAGCTGAATAGCCCCACATGAAGCAGAGAAGCCACACACCAAGCTCAAAATACAAGCGTGTGCCAATTATGACCGCTGCACCAATGTCAGCTGGATAACTATTCCCTAGCTCAGAACTTAGTAGAAAGTACGAAGAGGGATAACCACGTTAGATGTGTACTTGGCCATGCTGTAGTTATACTGCACTTCTCCCATCTCTCTTTTTTTTGTGGAACACAAGGAACATATGCTGCTGTGCACTACTAAGTACTTATCTGCCATCTAGAAACTAAGCAACCCAGAAGACAGAGATCAAACAAGCATCTCAGACCTGGTCACATGCAGCTTTCTATTCTTTGCCACAGAAGTACAAATCCTCAGCATGAACTCTCTGGATAAGAAGGCGAAGAGAGAAGAGGAGAGGGGGAATAACTGACAAAGCTGTTTTTGCACTGAACAGCCTGCTGCTGTGTAAATATACATTTCACTTATCATTTGGCACCAGCTCGGTCATCAGTCACAGTCAAGGCAGTGCAAGTCCTATAAACCAGTACCACATAAATACATTTGGTTTAAATTACTGCTTTCTGTTATTTAGAATATTTATATGCTTGCCTTTTTTCTGAGTAACTCAGGGTCCAGGGTAATATAAAGAATTTCATAACATACACATTAAGCAAAAAAATCGAAAGAAAGTGAACAACCACAGATACAAAGAACTGGCCCCTTCTAAGCACATTTTATTTCATTTATTATTTATTTAAAATATTTATTGGCCATCTTCCTTCCTTATGGAGCTCAAGGCAGCTTCAACATACATAAAATAGATTACATTAAAAAATGAAACCAAAATTTAAACATCATTAACATCAATGTGTTACAGTTTAAAAGGGCGTTTAAAAGGGCGTTTACAGTTTAAAAGGGCCAGCCTCCAGGTGGGGCCTGGGGATCTCCCACTTTTACAACTGATCACCAGCTGACAGAGATCAGCTCCCCTGGAGAAAATGGCGGCTTTGAAGGGTGGACTCAATGGCATTGTACCATGCTGAGGCCCCTCCCCAAGTCCCGCCCTCTCCTGGCTCCACACCCAAAGTCTCCAGGTATTTTCCAACCCAGACTTGGCAACCCTACGTAACTGTGCACACTTCTGGTGTCTGAACTGCAGGAACAGTGTTACAAGGAAACACAGCTATCACTTGCTCTAGCGCTACAATTTCTTCCTAGACCAAAAATCATATTCTAGACTCTGAGTGCCTTCTTTGAGAAAATACACAGTTAACTAGTAGTGATAAACATCTAAATAACGTAGACAAACAAATACCATCATATAAACCACTACAGCTCCGACTAGTAAGGATAAGGCCTGGTCTTTAAACTCATGTTTCAAACTCACAAGACTTTAAATCAAGTCTCCATGAAGCACTGGAACAGAGTGGAATTAGTACAAATAGTAAAACAAGAGGGGACCCACAAGACTTACAGGGGGGAATCTCATTCTCCCTCTGCTTACCTGCTGAGCAAACCACTTGGGGGGCAGTCCGCTCCCAGCAATGCTACCACTGCTACTGCCCCCTCCCCTATCTTCCAGCCCACCTGGCTCACCTACTCATCAGCTCCCGGTGTGTTTGTGGGGGGCACGCTAGCAGCTCCTGCCTCCCAGGCCACATTGACACCCCTCCATAGTTTACATGGCAGCTGTAGTGGAGCAGTGGCATTGGTTCCCACTCATCCCTGTGCCTACCAGTCCATCCTCCTTACTCCCACCCAACTTGTCAATGAGCTGGTAGCAGCAGCAGTTCCTGGACTCCCTCCCAGCAGCGGTTCTACCACCTCTTTATCTCTGCTGTCAGCCTCCCATGGGCAGAGTGAACCACAATTCTTCCTCCCAGTTTGGTATAGTGGTTAAGTGTGCGGACTCTGATCTGGGAGAACGGGGTTTGATTCCCCACTCCTCCACTTGCACCTGGCTGCATGACCTTGGGCAAGCCATAGCTCTGTACCAGCTGTTCTCTCAAGGACAGCTTGGGAAAGAGCTCTCTCAGCCCCACCTACCTCACAGGGTGCCTGTTGTGGGGAGGGGAAGGGAAAGGAGTTTGTAAGCTGCTCTGAGACTCCAAGTGAGTGAAGGGCGGGATATAAATCCAATATCATCATCATCTTCTTCTCCCCCCCTTCCCTCCAGCTGTGAGGGAGTATGTGTGGTGGCAGCAATGACTTCTTTCTCCCTGGGAGGGGAGAGCTGGTACTCTTCCTCCCACCACACAGCAGGGAGGAAGATGCTATAGGCAATCAGATGAGCAAAAATTAAACAAGCATGGAAAAGTGAGGGGGACTGAAAGTTTGTTTGCCATTTCCAGCACCACAGCCTTCACTACCTCCTCCCAGTCCTGAGCAACGCATCAGAGGCTCTCCTGCCCACAGCATTCATGCCCTCCCCCTCCTCTGCACCTACATGGTGTAAGCAGCAGCAGCAGCTCCCCTTCCTTCAATATCTGCAGCACAAACGTCCAGCCAGTGGAGATGTGGTGTATACACAAATGCAGACAACACTTCTCTGTTTGGAGGGATTTAAACTTCCCTTATCCTTTTCAAAAGGTTTCAGATTTTTCCCCAAGTTAGCTGAAAACCTTACTTCTGTGTAAATGGCCCCAAGCCACAGATTTAAGTACCCACAGATTGGGGCACACTTCACTGTTAGATATAAGATAAAACCAGTTCAGCTCCATTTAAAATCAACACAAATGTACTCAGGTAATAGAAACTGCTAAAATCTGAGAACATAGGCAAACTTAGAGAATTCATGCCTTCTGTATTTCTTTATTGCAATGATTACAGCAATCAGTATATGATGAGAAAAGACTATGTCACCTTAAGGAATTTCTGTTTGGATCTTTTATAACATACTGTTTATTTTATTGTTGTTCCATTATCAACGTCATTTACTGCTTCCTATTGTAGGCATTTAAGGAGAGATGCAAATGATAGATTATAGTCACAATAACATAACAAACATATCTTGATTACATGTTGAAAAATATCGTAATGAGGAAATCAAAGGGCTAATTTATCAGCCCACTGAGCAACCTGGAACACTCAAGTAACAGAGAGCAGAACAATAGGAATTCATGACGACTAACACCACCATCCTAAAATGAAGTAGCCTAAAACCCCAGCTTAGCCCAGGCTTGTCAGAGTTTGGGAGCCCTTGGCCACGGCCCATACTTGGATGCAAGAACACCAAAGAAGACTGGTGTTGCTCTGCAGAGGAAGGCAATGACAAACTTACCTCTGCTGTTCCCTGAATTACCCTGCGGATGAGGTTGTCATGAGTTGGTTGTGACTCGATGGCGTGTCCTTTTAAAGATGAATTACCCACCCTTCTAAATCCATTGAATTCAATGGGTCTAGAAGGGCATAATTCTGCTTATGATATCACTGGAAGTCTCTTAACCCTAAATTCTAGGTGCCTGCAAATTCTTCATTGTGAATGAAAATTTCTTTAATCAAGACTAGACTGATTCTTGAAACAGCATCTGATGTACAGCAAGAAAACATTCCTTACTCAAACATACTGCAAGACATCTTGGAGTGTTCCATTAGAAGACTACCACACTAAGCACACTGCTCTGAGTTGGCAAAATGACTGGAAAATTATCTTCTCAGTTTAGGAATTATACACAGTTGTTCTACATAATATTTTCTGTCTGTGCACCCTAAAAACAGGTGTCACTTAAAAATCAAACATTCTTTTCAACAGTTCTATGCACCACAGTAACCTTTAAAGCTGCTCTCCATCTACCAACAAAGGAAAGCTCTCTAGTGCAGACCACGCCCAGGCAGGAAGTAGACAACATTCCATCAGTGGACCACCAGTTAATTAACAAAGGACTGGAATTATTACTACTAATGCTAGACTAGGCGGACCTTGGTACAGGATAGCTGGGCACTTTGGTTTGAGAATATACTGACTACTTGATCCAGGTCTCTGTATTATGTAATCCTCAAGGGGCAATAGTTTATCCTAACATTTTTTCTGTAGGTGGGAAGCAAAATTGCACTTTCCCATCCTATCCCATCAGGCTCATCTAACGTGAACACATTTTGATGGGGTAGACACATGTAATACCCAAGTCAGCCCATATTTAGTATAGAGATGTTAGTCACAAATGCTGAATAAATTAGCAATCAACCTGAAGTATAATAATTCCACAAGGGAAAAATTATTTTAAAATTTATGACATGGAAATACTGTTTCTTTTCACCCCTTACTTCCCTGCAACTGCCATTCTCCTCTCCCAAAACATTTGGGCAGACCTTTATCAAGACAAAAAATACAGCTGAAACAAAGGCCTTCCATGCCTGTCTAAAGTCACATTGGATACTAGGCAGCTAAAGATAAGTTTCATGCTGGCCATCAGTTGCCTCAAGTTTTTCAGCATGAGTCACAATTATATTCAGCTTGCATTTGTCCTGATGGCAAATTAAATCACCCTAATAAAGTAGTACGCCCTGAACTTAGTAGCGCAGGCTAGCCCAATCCTGTCAGATCTCGGAAGCTAAGCAGGGTCGACCCTAGCTAGTATTTGGATGGGAGACCTCCAAAGAATACCAGGGTGTGACTGCATGAAACTGTTTCTGCCCAAATGCACTTTCATTTGTTTACCAAAAAAGTTGTTTACTATTTTCAAAAGATGTTTTCCTACCTCTCAAATGGCAAAAATTAAGGTACATATGCCAAGGTAGGACAAGATGCACAATTTTGCAGCTCCCTCTCTCTCAAGCGTTAGATACATCTGTAATTTTACTATAGAAAATTACAGTATTTACACTTGTAAATTCCGTTGTAAGCTATACATTTATGCTATTAAAGCAATAAAAACAGTTCAACTTCAATAAGAGAAAGGTACTGGATATATTTCAACTTGTTGCAGGAATTCCATTTTTTAAATAAAAACCAGTGGGGGCCCCCCTCAAAATTTCCAGATTTTTAAATTTTTATGTTCATCCACAAGTGTCCAGAATGCATACAAAGATATCAGGCTGAATATTTATAAGAAGACCACAAAAACTAATTTCGAATACCTACTTTTACAACTTTAAAATACTAGACGGGTGTTTTTAATGAGAATTTCTGCTAACTTTACACAAGTGTACAAACAGATTCAGCCATAGCTCTAGTAACAGTGGCACAGCTCTTTGGATCTATAAGAGCTCTCATGCTTAAAAACATGCTGATGTGACATTAAATCAATTTTTCAGAAACTTCTCTTTAAAACTTAAATTACAGTTTAACACTAGTGTATAACCTTCCCTGTCAATAGCTTAGTAGCAGAGCACACATTAAGTGCTCTGTCACTCTGAGGCTCAGCCCAAAACAGTCTAATCAAAGTTTCTCAATTAACACAGCTGAGAATGACCTTTGTCTGTGATCTGAATCCACAACCAGGCTGCTACCATAAGATGACCTTTTTGCACTCCTGATTCCTTTTACACATTAATCTCCAAGTAGAGCTGAAACAGGGGTTTCAAACAGCACTAATATAGCACAATACAGGCCTTAAAAACTAGCCCCCTCCCAAGGATAAGATTCCAGTTCTGCTTTCTTGGAAGCACCAATGAAAGTAAGCAGGTACAGGCCAGTATAGAATACTGTACCGGTAAGAAAGGGGCTGAAATGGCCCCTTCCATTCACTGCTTTGAACCCCCTTCCTCAAGAAGAGTGTGCCAGTAAAAACATGTTACTTTCATCCCTGCTGAGAAGTCCTGATCATCAAAATATTCACTTCTCCTCACAAGAATCGCTTTAATTTTTTCTCCAGACGCTTCTGCTGCTCATGGTTAATTCATTCCAGTTTGCCCTGGTGCGGATGAACTCCAAAATCCAATTCCCTCTTTTTTCCTTTTTCTCCCCAGTCAGCCACAGTAGAGTTTTTAATTACACATGCTTTTCTTTTGCAGCAAATGTGACTATTGATCTTTTTAAAAATTATTTTGATTAGCAATATATTTCAAACTGTCATCAAAAAGGAATGGGAAATAATTAAGCATCTGGCTCCATTAACAAATTACTGTAGATATAGAACAGACAATCATGTGGAACCCATAACAGTCAGGCTGGCTATTAGGTGCCACACTAAAAGATAGCTCCTCACAGCCGTGAAATTCACAGGATGATCTTGACTTAGTCACTGCACCTCAGCTTAACCTACCACATTGGGCTTTTGTAGAAATGACAAGAAAAGGTCCAGATGCTCTACCTTGGTGGCAGAAAGCGATACACCAGCACTCTCTTTTTAACCCTACACAAGGTTGGCAACCTAAGCACACTGAAACAAAAATAAAGCACACAGAAGTCAGCAAAACTTAGTTCCCAGTCTGTTCCAGGATGCACAGATAAATGGGAAGAGTTCCAAGTAGCCTTGGGATTTTCAAGAGATCACTGGAGTGGCCTGTTGGCTGTAGGGGGGAGGGGGAAAAAAACCCCAAAGCACCCCCCCCCTTTTTTTTACCTGAACGCTCCTCAGAAGGGCCTCACTCTTCTCCCGCACATCTTCGAAGGGGCACCTCTTGGACAGCATCAGCAGGCGTGCCAGCATCTCGTTGAGCCCTCCTGAAGACCCTTGAGGGGAAGGCGAGCGCCCTCCTGCCGCGGGAGGAGGTGGCCTTTCCTTGCCCAGGACCGCGGCCTCGCTGGTCCTCAGGACGGCTTGCCTGATGTTTTCCAAGGCGCTGTCTCTGGCGCCGGCATCCCTGCTGCACAGCCCGTCCCACCTCACTTCTCCCTCTCGGTCGGCAGCCATCGCTCCTCCTCGCTCCGCCGAAAGCCTCAGTCCGTCGTCGGCATCCTCGGGAGAGTCAAGCGAGCAAACACGCGACGCCGCCGAAGGCAGCCTCGAACCGCTCCGCTCCCCCGCCGGTCCCCCTCATGACTCTGCCCGGGCGGCGAAGGAGCCCAGCAGCCACCCTCGGCAGCCAGAGGGGAGAGGCCGCGGCGGCGGCGGCGGCGGCGGAGAGACAGCGAACCGGCCCGCTCCCCGCGCCCATACAGCCCGGGACGGGGCACGGCTGGAAGGAAGAAGTCGCTCTCCCGCGGGGAGGGGAGGGGAGGGGAGGGGGGCTGGGCTGTGCCCGGGCAGAGGCGCCCCGGGCGGCAGCAGGAGCCCGAGAACCGCCGACACCCTTCAAGGGGAGAAGCGGGGCAAAGGCCCCTCCCAGGCTTGCCTGCGCCCGACCCAGGACGGCTGGGCGCCCTCCGGCTTCTTCTCCCTTCCCCACCGCTCCCGCCTCCACCCAGCAGGGAAGCGGCCCAGGAGGAGGAGGGGGGAGGAGGAGGAGGAGGAGCGGACAGCCGAAGCAGCCCCGGCCCCCCGCGAGGGAAGGGGGTCCGGACGGCCAGCGAGTGAGGCGCTGCTTGAGGGGCACGCCCAAGAACCGGAAGCGGGTGAACCGAAAAGTGCTGCTCGCTGCCGCTCGCTGCCCACCTCGCTGCCGCTGCCCACCCAGAAAGAGGCGGCGGCGGCGATGACAGACCTTCCCCGGCTCCTGAGCACGAACGCCACCCGACTGTCTGGGAACACGATAGATAACAGTTTCAGCCAATCCTCTTTTAGGTGCAACCAATCAGCGTCACTCATTCTCGGGGCGTTCGTATCTGGGCCTGCCTATCAACGGGAGAGTTAGAGTTTCCGGGTTTAAACAGAACTACAAGTTCCAGAAGAAAGCGCGGGTTGCATCAGGTGTAGGGGGTGGACATACGGCGGCGTCCTGAAAGCAAACTTGCTATTTGCCGGCTCAGGTTGATGGTAAGGTGCAAGACCGGATGAAATCTTTCAAAGACTTCTTTCCCCGTGTCTGCAGTATAGCTCAGGAGAAATATCACCAGCATATCTCAAGCAGAGAATGGGCATTAAGGGTAAGGACCCGAGGAAGAGTTGCTATCCCATAAATATGCTATAGATATATATGAATACCCATTGCACTGCTATTAAACTGAATTTACAAACAGTTCCAAATCTGAAATAATTATGAGATGAGTGGATACAAAATGGCAAAGCTTAGCCATGATGTATGCTGTCATCAAGGATAATATTCCCAATGATTAGTGGTGCATGTTTGTGGGAGATGTTGAAGTGTAGTGTCTCTACCCCCATGGTGCCCAAGTTGGTATTTTCTGGGAGACTTGTCAGAGATTGTAGTTTCCTCAGGAGATCCATGATGTCTTGCTGTAGTACTGAAAACAGTTTTAGCTGTGGGGTTTTTTGTTTCCATTATCTTGGCTTACTGTTCATTAACTGTAAATGCAACTACACCTTCACCTGCCATCTCCTTGCATACTGCCATTTCTGTTGCACATTTAGGTATGCATCTAATAAAAATTTGATTACATTTAACAAACTGCTATTAACAATAGACTGAGAGAAAAGTTCCTTGCTGAACTGTCTCAGGCACCATAAGGAGCAATGCTAAGCAGATCTATTAAGAAGTAAGCCCCATGCTATGCAAAGTGTTCTTGGGACTGCTGGCATATTGTGTTATTCTGTGGTCATCTGATAGAATAAGAAAGTTTGTACAACAATAAGGTCTTGATAGTTATGCAGTGTAGGAGGCAAGACAGAATATTGTTATTGAAAACAAAATAGTTTATTTAGTTCTTTATGGCACAGAGTTTGATCTATACAGGATTGCCAACAGGCCTGGAGAAAAATGTTCTGTCCCTTTATGTGTGGAAATGGGCAGTCAAAGCTTTTCATAGCATAGAGATAAATAACATTCCATTAAACCGTTATTAAAGGGACTGGGCCTTTTTTCTCCAGGCAACTGGCAACCCTAAAGCACCAACATGAGCATTAGACTCAATCCTGCAATCCTATGCAAAGTTACTCCAGTTAAAAGTTCCATCCACTTAGAACATGCTAACTCTGCATTGGATTGCACTATAAAACATGTAGCATAGGAAATTTTAAAAAGAAAAGTACCATCCACCCAATATACTTTATTGTTTCTTTATATTTTTGGTTATGTTATCAATCATGCCATCTTGGCATACAAGATAATTTTTTTATGGGGATTGAAATTCCTGCTCCATATTACAGTCTAATAGAATACAGCAAAGAAGGGATAGAGAAAGAGAGAAATAATGTATTGGAGGGCCTAATATCTCTTTATTCTGCCCTCTCTCTTATGATAAAACCCCAACCGACAAAGTTCTTTATAGTACCTTTTAGAGGGCTATTGCTTAGTTCTTGCATTCTCAGTGAATTCTGTGTTCAAAATAAAGACTAAATCCAAACAAAAATAATAAATTTTCATTAATGACACAAAGTAAGTGGTTTTCAGTGTTGCAGAATGCTCTGATCAATCACAATTTAACAGGATATTGTAATATAAAGCACAGTTTTAGTTTTGTGGCAAAACCTGGTATTTTAAATATTCACTATAATTCTGTAGCAACTACGAACAAATTTGACATTTACCTTGTGATCTCTTGAAAAGTGATCCAAAAAATCTGTCTCAATATATTTGTCAACTTCCCATACTGAACATAATTGTCAACTTATGCTAGTCTGAGCAGACAGTACTGACTTTGATGGACCAATGGTCTGATTCAGTATAAGGGTAATTCATGTGTTCCTGTATTGAACATTATTTAAGGGTATATGGAGGCACCAGAAAATATCAAATGAATGTCCTCCTCATAAGGAATCCTGCCAAAGTAAGCTTACAGCGTTTGGGGTTTTGGAACATACTTTGTGAAAAACGATGTAATGTATGTTATGGATCCTGATCGAAAGAATCTCAACTGACAAAGGAAGATTCCAGCCTGGGCTGAAATGGGTAGGGTAAAAAAAATCAATACAATAAATATGTCAGAGTCCCCAGTTATCAGAAACCAACAACGTTCCTTAAACAGGATCAGTTTATTGATTCAGTATACTGTATTGCTCTAAACACTATTTGTGTTAAGACTACTGTTACAAGGGCGGGAAGGGGTAGATATACTAGGTTAAAACAAGGGTCTTCTGATGGATATAAGCCAATAAGCAGCAGGTTACATTCGCACTTAAACTAACAGCTTTCAGTTCCCAGAGGGAAAACAGTGAACGTCTCCCAAGTTTCCTAGTCAGAGCAGGAGATAAAGGATGCAGGAGAATCGAAACTTATACCAGAGGTGAGCTTCCCCCCCCCCCCTCCCATTCACCATGGCAGCATAGCTGACAAAAAAAATAAAACAGAACTACTTATTGTCAGGTTCCCTGTCATGTTTGCTTCCTTTTCTCAGTCCCTGTTACAGGTCCCGGCGGGAGATCGGCATCGGCTTCCATTCTGGCGGTTCCCCCCTTCATCCCCTCCCGCCTCACCCCTCCTTCATCAGAGTGAGCTCATATATTTTGCTAGACTTCAGTTGTCTCTGTTTCTGCACTTGTAACCTTGGGCAACTGGGCCTCCGCTCTTCCAGGTGTCTTTTGCGTGGGAATGCATGTGGATTACACACAGGGCCGGGGATGGGAATTTAGCTCCGCTTACGCACCTTTTTTTCCTGAGAAAGTAACGGTAGCACATTTTGGCGCTTGATGTTTTTATTCTCATTGGTACCCGCGCTTTTACCCCTGTTTGAATACAGTATATCAATTCCTCCCATTCTGTATGTGGTATCACTAACAACGCAAGTGTTTCCTGAAAGGCCATTAAGAATAAAGACTTTGTTTTGCAATACAAGGCCTGGTTTATTGGATCTAATCAGAAGTCTCACACTTATAGGCACAAAGAAATGGTTTTGGAAGTTTTGGAAAATGAAAACAGATCATGCATTTGAAGGCACTGAAGTAAAAGAAAGCAAATAGGTCCCACATAGATTTCAGTAGCTATTTATCAGTTGAGAAACTCCGCTTCTCGCAGTGCACTGGTATATCAGATTACTTTGAAGCCATACTCTAATTTTATCTTCTTTCAGACAGCTGACTACACAGTTCACTGTTGTGTTTCCCAGTTAGGGAAACAACAGTAGCAAGAGATAGGTGCTATGCTTATGTATCCTTATGAAAGAGAGTGCCTGTGGAGAAACACCATTTTGTATGTTTGTTGGTGGGGGCTGGATAGGAGGAGGCCATCAAAATTGAGGTAGGCCTGGGCCTAGTCTCCTCCAGCACCACCCCTCCTGTTTCCAACCAGCAATCTGAGGGCAGCTCCCTAGAGAGGAGAGGAAGTCTATCAAGGCAATGAGGAGATCTGCCCCAGAATGCTGGAGGAGGGAGAGGGAGTTCCTGGGCGGGAAGCCAGTCTGAGGTGAAGCCTGAAGCCTGTCAGACAGTGGGGCTGGAGTCGGCAGCAGGCAGAGAGATGTGGATCTGACCATCTCCCCTGGAATGAAGTTAGGGTTGCCAAGTCCCCCGGTAGGGCGGGGGAAACACCGATTTTTCATGCTTCCCCCCCGCTTTTTCAAAACTGGCCACCAGGGGGAGGCAATGGCTGCCAACAGGAGGGGAACATCGGAGCCTGCCGGGCCCTCTCCCTTCCAGGCCTCTTAAAGGGAAATGTCTGAAGAGCCTGCAGTGAAAAGCCTCACCAGACATTTCCCCTTTAAGAGTTAGCAAGAGAGCCCCGCCCAGAGATTAACGAGGGACTAAGCTCTTACTGAAGGGCCTGCTTTTGCATGCGGCTGGTGTAAGATTGAAAGGTTGCTGCTGCTGGGCCTGGGGTAAGTCCATCTGCCAGCTCTTTTCCTTCTCTCTCTCTCCCCCTCCCCCTTTCTTTCTTTTCTCTCTCTCTCTCTCTCTCTCTCTGTCCCCATCCAGCAGAGGTCTATCAGTGGCTATTATTAGCCACAAGGTCTAAATGGAAGTAAGTGCCTGTGCCAGCTCTTTTCCTTCTCTCTCTCTCCTTCTTTCTTTTTTCTGTCTGTCTGTCTGTCTGTCTGTCTCTCTCTGTCCCCATCCAGCAGAGGTCTGTCAGTGGCTATTATTAGCCACAAGGTCTAAATGGAACACTTTGTCTGGGGCAGTGATGCTCTGCATTCTTGGTGCTTGGGGGGGCAACAGTGGGAGGGCTTCTGGAGTTCTGGCCCCGCTGCTGGACCTCCTGAGGGCACCTGGTATTTTTGGCCACTGTTGTGACACAGAGTGTTGTACTGGATGGGCTGTACTGGATGGACCGATCCACTGTGGCTTCTCTCCTGTTCTTATGATATGAAAATCCAGGGCTCCGTTGGGGCCGGAGCGAGGCGGAGCGCCGCTAGGCCAGTGAAGACGCTGAGGGGCGGGCACATTACAAAGCCCCGCCCCCAGCAGGGCTGCCGCTGGGTCGGACCCCCTCCCACCCCCCCCCCTGCTCAATGTACCCGGGCCGGCGGCAGGCCGGCGGCCGGGGAAAAAACCTTCTCCCACTCCACACCCCCGCGCAAAGAGACTCCCTCCCTCCCACCCACCCACCCCGCTCAGTGTACCCGAGCCGGCGGCAGGCCGCCGGCCGGGGGAAAAAAAAACCCTCCAACCCACCCCCGCTCAATGTCCCCGAGCCGCGGGGAAAGGATCCTTTCCCACCCCCCACCCCCCGCGCATAGAAACTCCCTCCCACCCATTCCACTCCATGTCCCCGCGCCGGCGGCAGGCCGCCAGCCGGGGAAAGGATCCTTTCCCACCCCCCACCCCCCACGCATAGAAACTCCCACCCACCCCACTCCCCATGTCCCCGCGCCGGTGGCAGGCCGCCGGCCGGGGAAAGTATCCTTTCCCACTCCCCACCCCCCGCGCATAGAAACTCCCACCCACCCACCCCACTCCCCATGTCCCCGTGCCGGCAGCAGGCCGCCGGCCGGGAAAAGGATCCTTTCCCACCCCCCACCCCCCGCGCATAGAAACTCCCACCCACCCACCCCACTCCCCATGTCCCCGCGCCGGCGGCAGGCTGCCGGCCGGGGAAAGGATCCTTTCCCACCCCCCACCCCCCGTGCATAGAAACTCCCACCCACCCCACTCCATGTCCCCGCGCCAGCGGCAGGCCGCCGGCCGGGGAAAAAATCATTTCCCACCCCCCACCCCCCGTAAAGAAACTCCCTCCCTCCCACCCAGCTACCCCACTCCATGTCCCCGCACCGGCGGCAAGCCGCCGGCCAGGGAAAGGATCCTTTCCCACCCCCCACCCCCCCGCGCAAAGAAACTCCCTCCCACGCACCCCACTCCATGTCCCCGCGCCGGCAGCAGGCCGCCGGCCGGGGAAAAAAATCCTTTCCCACCCCCCACCCCACGCAAAGAAACTCCCACCCCAACCCACCCCAACCCACTCAAATCCTTTCCCACCCCCCCACGCAAAGAAACTCCCTCCTTCCCACTCACCCCACTCAATGTCTCTCTCTCTCTCCCCCACCTACCTACCTACCTACCTACCTTCCTGTTCCTTCCCTCCTTCATTCCTTCCTTTTCTTCTCTCTCTCTGTCCCTCACCTACTCACCTACCTTCCTCTTCCTTCCTTCTTCTTTCTTTCTTTCTTTCTTCTCTCTCTCCCCCACCTACCTACCTACCTACCTTCCTGTTCCTTCCCTCCTTCATTCCTTCCTTTTCTTCTCTCTCTCTGTCCCCCACCTACTCACCTACCTTCCTCTTCCTTCCTTCCTTCCTTTCTTCCTTCCTTTCTTCCTTTCTTCCTTCCTTTCTTTCTTCCTTCCTTTCTTCCTTCCTTTCTTCCTTCCTTTCTTCCTTTCTTTCTTCCTTCCTTTCTTTCTTTCTTTCTTTCTTTTTTCTTTCTTTCTTTCTTCTCTCTCTCCCCCACCTACCTACCTTCCTTCCTGTTCCTTTCGTTCCCTTCCTCCCTCCCTCCCTCCCTTCCTTTCTTCCTTCTAACACACTTCCAGTGATGTCGGGGGGGTGTGGCCTTCTGACACTTCCGGTGACATCAGGGGGTGTGGCATATGCAAATGAGTTATGCTAATGAGCTCCTGCACCTCTTTTTTTACGAAAGGACCCCTGTGAAAATCATATTCTGCCGAGATGAGGAAGGATTCAGTAGGGCCGTTGCTCAATGATAGAGCATCTGCTTGACGTGCAGGAGGTATCAGCCTCTTCAGCTAAAAAAGGATCAGGTAATAGATGATATTAAAGATCTCAGCCTGAGACCCTGGAGAGCCACTACCAGTCTGAGTAGTCAGTACTGACCTTGATGGACCAATGGCCTGATTCAGTATTAGGAAACTTCATGAGTTCATGTGGAAGCATGTGGAAGCAACATCACAGGATGTGACTTCACAAAATGATGTCACTTCCTTTCTCCTGGCTCCACCCCCAAAGTCTCCTGGCTCCACCCCCAAAGTCCCCAGATATTTCCCAAGTTGGACTTGGCAGCCCTAAATGAAGTGATGGGCCTGCCCTGCTGAATATCTAGATAGGGTACGAGTTTAGGAAAGGGAAAGCTGGAGCGGTTTTATTTTACGTTTATTTTTGATCAGTTCACTGCATGCCTGTAAATAGTTCTGTTTTAAAAGAAATCCTTTAAATGACAAAGGAGTGAGGTCCCTCTGTACCACTGAGTCCCCCAGCCGCTTGGACACGCCAGGAGTGGGTCGGAGAATCCCTGGGGAGGAGAGAAGGGACAAAATGGTTAGTCGCCAACTCTCCAGGGGAGCCCCAAAGACTCCCAGGAAGCCCCAGGGTGGGTTCCTGGTGACTGTGGAGAGGCAGGTGAGGAGTCTGTCCCGCCTAACTAGAGCCCCAGAGAGGGACAGTGGTGGCAGCCATACCCGGAGCAGTAGAAGAGAACTGCCCCTTCAGGTGCCAGATCAAGCAAAGGAGGGGTGGGCAGATTTAGCTAAATCAGGCCCGTTCCGCCACAGTGCCAACACAATTGGTGGCTCTGTATGGCTGTGTGAATCCACTTGTACAATCCCTCCCCCATCAGTGGAATCCATAAGACTGCTTCCACATGCAGAGTTTTCCTACTTGATCATGGCAAGAGATAACAGAATGGAGAGAAAACTCATAGAGGGCACAGTAGGCCACTATGTTTCCCCAGCTGGAAAATATATCAGCATGTTATGGTAGTCTTGGGGCTCTGTTGGACATGCTCTCTGTGAGAGAGGCAGAGCTAGAAACATCATGAGCCCTTACTGGCAAACTTGTGCCCAAAAGCTTCGCAAACAGCAAGCAGTTATGTAAACCCTGAGGATTTCCCAGGCAATGGAAATTATATATTTTAAGAATAATAATTAGACATATGATGCTCTGTAGATCTGATCAGTGATTGGATAGGACACCCCATGGGCGTCAACTACGGGGGGGCTTGAGGGCTCGAGCCTCCCCCGAAATTTCCCGGGGGGGGGGGCTCAGCCACCCCCGGCAAAATGCTCGCCCAGCCGGCTGTCGCCGCCTCTCCTTCCCCCCCACCCCCGGCCTGCCCTGCCTCCCTGAGGCGGGGGGGGGGGGGGAGAGAGGCGGCGGGGACATAGTCGCGCGCACGCTTTGCGCGAGCGGCAGTCCTGGCCCAGATCCTAGTCTAACCATCTAACTACTACAGTAGCATGGTGAATTTAATATGATTTACTTTGAGGTAAAATGCAACTTGTTTCCATGAAAGCAAGTTATTTCAAATTCATATACAGTGTGTTCTTAATTGATTTGCAAGTTGTTTTGAAAGTTAAGTGGCTCCAATATTAGCATAACCGCACTAAGAGAGTTAATAATAGCCTTTGCTTTACAGTTCTGTAATCAGATCTTTGATACAATCAAATTCCACAGCACTGGAACTTCAAAGGAACTGAAAAAATTATTCACTATGTATCTGACAAGCTAAAACTAAATTCAGCAAAAATAGTCTGTACTAACATTTTCTAACCTGTTGACTTTAGCTCTTCTGCACAGAGCCAAGCATTCCTGGCAAGGAATCATTTGGATGCTTCTTTCTTGTTATGACTGAAACTGTTTTGACTTGTTTTTCTTCTTTCTCATCTGAACAGAGCTAGAAACAGAAAACAGAGCTGCTCTTCTTAAATTAGCAGGACTTTAAAAAATACAGTGGAAACGGCATTTATGCAATGTATAGGCTAATCCTATGCAATTGTTTTTCAGTGACCTTAGGTGCACTCAGGGCTTTTTTTGTAGAAAAAGCCCAGCAGGAACTCATTAGCATAATAGGCTACACCCAGCAGCAGAAACTCATTAGCATATTAAGCCACACCCCTAACAGCACAGCTCCCTCCCAGGATAGGCTTCCCCAGGTGTGGGGTGCATGGGGAATCCAAGGGAAGGAAGGCAGTTTTTGGATCAGCTTCCCCAGGGGAGGCAGTTTAAACTGCCTTCCTTCCCTGTATTGGCTTGGCTTCCCCAGGTGCCCTGTGGCTTGCGAGGCGCCTGGGAAACCCGAGGGGGGGGGGGAGGCTGTAGATGTGGCCAACTTGGAGGCCAGCCGGAACTCCATTCCTGTGCGTTCCTGCCCAAAAATAGCCCTGGGGGCACTTAACTATGTATGGGGTTGATTTGGCAATTACTTCAAATGGCAACTACATTACGAGTGGTAATTGTTTACTTTTATAACAGAAAACAAAGGGCCTGCAGTCCATAAAGCCTTTGAAATCGGGAGGCCAAAAAACGTGCCTATCTTTATGACAAGGAGTCAGTGGTCTTTGAGGCGAAGGACATCATGATCATTGGGGTTTTGTCTCACTTGTACAGTGTTTCTGGTTGCCTCTCAAAGAAATGAGTGGCTTCCTTTGACTGTTTATGCAAATAACTGACCAGACTACAAATGGAAAGAAATTGCCACAGTCTCTTGATGGCTAGCAGTAGGGGAGAAAAGTTTTCCCCATCACCCTGCTCGTGTCCTTGATCGTGTCCCCTTATTTTCTTTCTTAAAACTCAAGTGTGTTCTGCGGACTTTGGAGAGAAAATAAGTATCATCAAAATACTGCCAGCATTTTCCTCCTTCCTGTGGAAATTTTTTTTAAAAATGTGTTGAGAATAGATCACAGCTAAACCAGACCTTTTCAACTTTGCAGACCCAGGCAAATGCTTCAGTCTTGGTTCGGAAACATGAATAAAGTGCCTGAAACAGTCCATTTGAGAACTTTGAACCAGTATATTCAAAGATATATTGTACAAGCAAATGTTCATATGAGGAAGCCATAATGCTGCCTTGTGTCAGACCAGACCATTGGTCCATTGAAGTAAGTATCATGCACTCTGACTGGTAGCATGTCTCCTGGGCTTTAGTCAGATGTCTTTCATGTCAATTACTAGCTAATTTAACCAGAGATGCTTGGGATTGAACCTGGGGCCTTCTACATACCACACAGATGCCCCAGCCTCACCCCCGTATCATGGCACCAGTGATGTATATGTCCCATGTGTCTTTATATAACCCATACTCCAAACAGATGAATTGTCAACAAGATTGTTATGGTTTCTACAAAACTGGCATTACTTTAGCAACTTGACATGTATTTGAGATACACTTTTACTGTGACACAGTGGAGGTTTTTCAATGACATTTTGGCAAAGCTGGGAGCAGGAAGACAAGAGGACAGTATTAGAATACATTATGTTTCCACTAACAAATAATCACTGTTGGAGGAGGAATTTTCAAAGAAACTGTCGAAATAGCATGTGCAGATGTTCAGCCAACTGTTTGCTCAGTTCTGGATGGAAAACAGGAAGGAGGAGTTTCACATTCCAAACTGGCCTTTCTAAATAGTCTCTTGCTACTCATATTGGCTCCACAACAGCAGCCAGAAAAGCAGGGACTTTCCCAATATTGCTGCTCATATTGTAGCTATTAGCTTGAATTTCTCTTGGAATGAGGTCAGAACTTTTGAATGATTCATGTAACTGAAGGCTGAGAATAAACATCATCTGAAGGCTGCAATCCCCAGTAAACCAGATTAGAAGATTAATAGAATTGTTTTGCTGAAATATAGGCTGCAGTTGCCATGCTGAGACCAACATCTGCAGGCTCATATCTGAAATTAAAATGTCATTCACAATCTTCAGATCTTTGGTTTCAGAATCATTTACTTCAATAAGATTATTTAAGTGAAAATTTTAAATAATCTTATTGAAGTAAATGATTCTGAAACTGAAGATCTGAAGATTGTGAATAACATTTTAATTTCAGATTTGAGTCTGAAAATGTAAGTTAACCTTCCTGGCACAAGTGTTCAGTAATTTTCCCAGCTCAACAGTGAGTAAGAATATATTAGATCTATTTTAGTTTGAGTTCAATTTTAATTTATTACAAATATATCTTCAAGCTAAACATAAATCCACATAAAGTACTTCTAATTTTTTTTAGACTGCAGCACAAAGCAAACACTATTCTGAAAGGATAATTTAAAAAAAAAATCAGAAACCAGTGTTCAGTTCAGTTCAGTTTGATTGCAGAGGGCAGTGGTCATTACAAGCTGTAGAAGATAATATCCGATAAAATACAGTACAGTAAAATTAGATTTAAAAAGTAGATTAAGAAACCAGTGGTGTCTATTTTAGTTCCCTGCTCTGATTTGCCACTTAAACGGATAGTCACAAGAAATTGCTGAATTGCAATGTTTCAGGAAATGTTATACTGTTCAATAGGTCTCAATTAAAGGTATGAATTCCTCTCACTCTATGGGGTATTAATTAGTTTAGAAAGTCTGGCCAGATTATATTCTCACATTACTTCCAATAAGAATGGTATATATTTGAGCTTTACATGAAAATGTCACACACAGACAATGCCTCTTGCATTTCATTAATTTCTGATCCAATTTTTTAATCTGTGCCTATGTGTGAGAAACAGTGTGTGTCTGTGTGTGCACGTGCTGTGGATACAGGACTGCCAACCTTCCGGTGGGGTTTAAGGATTTCCCAGAAATACAAGGGATTTCCAGGCAACAGAGATCAGTTCCCCTGGAGAAAATGCTTGCTTTGAAGAGTCAACCATATGGCATTATACTTCACTGAGGCCCCTCCCCTCCCCAAACTCCATCCTTCCCAGGCTCCATCCCCAAATCTCTAGGAATTTCCCAGCCCAGCACTGGCAACCCTAGACACAATTCACGTATCTGATGACGCTCTAGTCCACAAAAGATTTTGCCATGATAAATCTTATTGTTTAAGGCTCCTGAAGATACCTTTTTGTTTTTGCCACAACAGACTAAAAATATTATACCTCTGCAAGGTTGTTGATAGGTCACATAAGCAGAAATGAGTAACACTATTCTGCCACCTTTCTGTATACCACACTCAAGCATTAACACGTTGTTAATCTGCTTTTAATTCTGTGAGAATATGCATACATGTTATCCACATTTTGGAAGCCTACTGACTGGCTGTTACAGATTGTGGGCTCCGAGGATCTATAAATGGAAGATAAGAAAATATTAATGTGCCTGCAACCTTAAGCACTGTGGCCCTGGTGTTAATGAAAATCAAGCGTCCTCTTAAAAAATTAAAATTATCATTTGAGTCAGTGTTGTCATCATTTAATGTTAATGATGTTAATGAAAATCAAGCATCCTTTAAAAAAATTGAAATTATCATTTGAGTCAGTTTTGTAATCATTTAATGTGTGCCTTTTAAGAGTTGCCTCCTTTTCTGTACAACATTTACAGACGCAGATCAAGCTTTGTATTGCGACTGAGTGAAAGGCAATTGTTTCTCCTGGCAGGATTTCTGTGCTGCCAACAGGCAGAAATTCAACAGATAACGTCTCCCCTAGTAAGAAAAATGCAGAAACGGAAACAACGGCATGTTCAATTTCTACGTGGCATGCAGTTGCAAAAGCATGAGTGCCCTTGAGGTGGGAGCACTTCATGTAAGTTCCCGGGATTTACCGTACGGTGAGGCGAACGCGCGTTTTGTAATGGCCGGAGCCTTTTAAACGGTTTATTATTCCGTCTCGCGTGTCTAACAGAGAGAGACGAGCCAGGTCCCTCTACTCTGCGGGGAGCAACAGCCCCGCCCTCGCCAGGGAGGAGCCAGCGGGGGAGGGGGCGTGGCCGGCGGGAGGCGAGGCGGCCTGTTGGAACGCGGCCCTCGAGCGGCAGGTCAGGCGGGGGCCGCGGGAGAGGACGGGGCGAGGAGGGGGCCCGGGAGGCGCCTCCCCTCTTCCTACGACTCGCTCCCCGCGTCTTGCTTGGCCCCCCCCCCCCCCCCGTGGTGGGCGCGGGCCCGTTTCTCCTCCGGGACCCTCCGCGAAGAGCCCCGCCGCACGGGTGGGCGGAGGCGCCGGGCCTGGGGCGGGGCGGGGCGGGGGGCTCCGAGGCCGCGGGGGATTAGAGTTCCCGGCCCCTTTCTCGCCCGACCCGCTCCTGCTGCTCGCGGCCTGAGGCGGGGCTCGGCCGGCGGTTCGGGAGGGCGGCCACGTGGCTGGGGCCGCGGCAGGCGGAATTGCGCGGGGGTGGCTGCGGAGGGAACTCTCCCTTCTCGCCTGGTGGGGAACGCGGCAGCGCAACGGGCCCAGAGCGGGTTTTCTGCCCCTCGTGGTTCCTCCTTCGTTTATTCGGGGTTCGTGTTGCAGTCTTTGGTCTCCTTGGTGACGGGTGCCTCTGTTTGCCCGGGAGTCCTAGCCGTGGCGGAGCGGCTATGGTTGCCCTTCGGCCTGAGGAGCAGGGGGTCTTTGGTGGTTGGTGGCCAGAAGAGAAGGGGGAGGAGCACCACTCAGTGAGGCTGTTTTCTTACTTCACATGTTCTGGTATTTAAAAAAAGGGGGCGGGATTCTGGATGGCACCACTTCTGCCCTCAGTTATGCTGTTTGCAGAAGCAGGGTCAAAAGCGGCAGAGACCCAAGGGTTAGAGTTGGCCTCCAGCAGTTTGCAGAAAGGCCTACCACTTTGTTTCTGCTCTGCAAAATGAGTTTCTAAAGCATGATCAGAAGTCTTTTTCCCTCCTCACCCTGGGCAGAGAGTGGCTTTATCTGGGCTCTTTAAGTGGACTCTTAATCTTTGGCTTAGTTTTCATATTGGAGGTGATAAACTGTGGCCTCCTTCATCCCCGTGATTAGTCACAAAACACATTTACAACGTACATTGAAGTGCTGTCCCCTTCATACACTCCTTCATTAACGGTGAGCTATCAAGGGCTGGAGGAGTCCAGCAGCACCTTTCCCATTCCTATGACAGCATAAATAAATAAAAACTGTTTGTTCAGTAGCAGCGTACGCTGGAGTAGCTGTGCACTGTGATGCCCCAAGGTCATAATTTAAAATAAGCCCAGATCATTCTCCTTGTTGCATTTAATTTTGTGTGTGGCTTTCTCTGTCTTTTCAAATAGACTTTAATCCCTGTGTATACCTTGATTAACTAATTAATTATTTGTTGAGTACCTAAATCCTAACCATTGTGCAGAATATTTAAGAAGTCAGGCTTGCCAACAGTTTTTTGGTGGCACTTAGATATTGTGAAGCATCCAAATGTAACTTCTGCCAGAAAGGAAAATGTGCAAAATAAATTGTGGTGTATGATAGTGGCTAGATTGCTGGGGGGGGGGGGGGGGGTTCCTTTGAAGAAAAAAAGTAATGACTATAGAACAGGGACTATTAAGAGGAACACAGTAAGTTATCTTTCAAGATAAACTGGGCAAAAGTTTTAATTTCTTTAATTATGTCTAAGTTTACACAAAAAGATCCTCACAGTATAAGGAACTTTTGGAACTTGGACAGTGATGGATCACAAAATACAACAACAGACTGCATGGTCTCATAGTGATTTTTCTGTCCCAAGTTTGTGGGGAAACTGCCACACTGAACATTTGTAAGCATATACTTAGCCTCTTCTCAATCTGTTTGCATTTTTTCCTTTTTAATGTTAGAAAACAAATGGTGCTAGAAAATAAAATGTTTAGTTATGTGCGCATTGTTTCCTTTCTCTTTTCAGGTGATGGAACATTGGATCCTCTATAATGGAAGTGAGTAATCTACCATGTATCTTTAGCAGCGCTTCAGCCAATTCTCAGTTCCAAAGGAACAAAACGCCTTTATTATAGTTGTGGAAAGCATAAAGTACCTCCACCCCATGGCTTTTCTGCAGATGCTGTTTTTTATGAGTGTATAAAGTTCCGTCAAGCCACAGCTGACTTATGGTGACCCCAGCAAGGGGCTTTCGATGCAAGTGAGAAACAGGTGGTTTGTTATTGCCTTCCTTTGCAGAGTCTTTCTTGATGATCTTCCTTTCAAGTACTGACCCTGCTTAACTTCCGTTATCTGACAAGTTAGGGCTATAGCATGCCATCTTCTCTCCCTGCAATTTTTTATGCATATGCTTTTATAATTATTGCTAGAAGATGGGCAATTTAAGCCTGTGTATATCTGCTTTTAGTGGAACTTACTCCCAAGTAAGCATATGAACTGGGCCTTAAGAGGTGATGTTTTATATTCTGTACTGGGATAAGAATCACCCATTTAAATAATTCAGTGGTGACACATAAAAGAACCACCATCTGCTTTGTGTATATTGGTACATATAATGTTCACAGTTCAAGAGAAGTGTGAATAATGTTGTTCATGGAGACAAAAATAACTCAGATCTTTGACCTTTAGAGAAGCAAGAAGTCTAGAGCTGATTTAGTTTCTGTGTTCAGTTTTCTGCAATGGTGCCAAAAGGCTTTATCTTAATTGTGACATCAACTGTGGTAAGTAAACATACAGGATCCCATGTTAGTTATATATAATAACTGGGTTGAGATGCATCAGGTGCATCCAGTGTGAAGTGAGATTAAAAATAGCACATTGGGGATATATGTTTGCACAAGGGAAAGCATAAGTTGGATTCCTATGTAAAAACTATCAGGTACTTACTGGGCACAAATTTTCTTTGCTTTTTAAAGTTCCCCAAGACCTAGTGTAGTTTAGTGGTTAGAGGGTCAGACTTGAATTGGTAGCCCTGGATTCAAATTCCTTCCAACCATAAATCTTGTTGAGTGATCTTGCATCAGTCACTCTCCTCACTCTTGACACTTGTGAAGCACAGTGCTGCTGCTTCCATTGCTACTGTGAGGAAGCATCCCATACTTTTTATTATCCACAGACAAAACATAGCATCCAGCGCTCAGAAAACTCTAGCGCCACAATAGATATGTGCCATTGAGAGGACCATGTAAACGGAGCACAGAAATAAAGTAATAAAGCACTAGTAATAAAGATGCCTTTGCTGGGTCAATGACAGATTACACAGAAAGGTTCATTCTTGTTCGTAATCAGCTAAGTAATAAACAATCCCCTTATACTCTTAATTATTTTCAATTTTTTGCATATTTTTCTTTGTGTACATTTTCTTTCATTGGGTAAACTCCCCAGAAATGCTTATTACATTCTGATGGCATCTTTGTCTTAGAAAGAGACATTTGAGTAATAGAAAATGTGTCTCTTTGTTGGGAAGGCTCGCTGGCGAGGCGGGATATAAATCGAAATCAATCAGTCAATAAGGTGTGAAGGTACACGCTGCTTCTTCTTCAAAACAGATCACCGTTAATTGGCTATTCTTCTCCAGAAGTGAGAAATGCCAACTGCCTATCAGACTGACCCTCCCCCCAAATCTCAGGTGAAAGGTGAGAGCGTTGCCAACTCCCTTAAAATCCCAGGACGAAGAGACTCCAGTGCACATTTCCATACAAAGGGCGCTGAGTGTTGGTTTTGTGGGATGTGTCCATGCTGGGAGACAGGCATTCTGGTCTGTGGAACTCCAGAACAGTTGATTAACGTGACTTCAGCTTGCTAGAAAAAGTAAAGCTAGCTTGAGTTGCCGTTCTTTCTGTTTCTTTGGACTGCTTTGCATTTCCAACCATGTGTCCCCCCTGCCAACGTCTTGTTCAGGTGATGCCTTTATTGTGGTGAGGCATCTCTCTCAGGTCCTCCTGTATTGCTAAAGCAGCCTTTAATATCCCTTTCCCTCTTGTTTTTCTAAGTAAAGCTTTCCCCGCCAGAGCTGGACATGTTTGCATAATATATGCACCTCAGTCTAGTGACTAAGGAGCTTTGAAGTGAGTCAGTGAGCCTCTCTGTCTGCTATCAGTGTGCCAAAACCCATTTGGACAGAGTTATGGTGCTGCCAGAAATCCAGCAGCTTCTGCCATGCATGAGCAGGGAAAGAGTGGGATGCACCAGGAGGGGAGAATGAGCTAACACTGCTAAGAAAATCCTCTTGGGCAGAAAAGTGGTTCCTTCTCTCATTCATTTCCATTACAAGCTACCATAGTTGTTCTTTTAAAATATGTAACAGGAAGGACAGTGTAACTAAAGAAATGTGTTGTGGTGCTTTAGGCACAACTGCTTCTTCAGGAAACTTGCTTGTGGACGTTCAAGCCACAGTAATCCAGTTGATCTCTGAGTCACTATTCTATCTTATTCTTGTCTCTGCAGATTTGAAACTAGCTTTGTGTTTGTCAGCTATCAGAGGGAATATTTGTTGTTGTTCAATCACACAGTCAAGGCCAACTCTTCGCAACCCCATGGACCACATCACGCCAGGCCCTCCTGTCTTCCATGGTGCTCTGGAGTTTTCTTAATTTCATATTCATTGCATCAATTACACTGTCTAACCATCTCATCCTTTGCCGTCCCCTTCTTCTTTGACCTTCAATCTTTCCCAGCATCAGGGTTGAGTTCTTTTAGGATTGACTGATTTGATCTCCTTGCAGTCCAAGGGACTCTCAAGAGTCTTCTCCAGCACCATCATTCAAAGGAATCTGTTCTTTGGCGCTCGGCCTTCCTTATAGTCCAGCTCTCGCAGCCGTACATCACTACTGGGAATACCATTTCTTTGACCATACGGACTTTTGTTGGCAGGGTGATTGATGTCTCTACTTTTTATTATGCTGTCTAGGTTTGCCAGCGCTTTCCTCCCAAGGAGCAGGTGTCTTTTAATTTCCCGGCTGACATTAATGCTCAATTAATGCTGTAAGTGTCATTGTGTATCTTTCTGCAGTCTGTAGAGATCGAGTCAAAGCATAGCTACATAGGAAGCTTTATTCAGCCTCCGCATAAGATATCCATTCCATTTGCTGACTTATGGTCGAAGAAGACAACGACTGTCACAGCAGATACTCCTGCACCAAACAGCCAAGGTAAATCACTGCAAGTTATTATTACTAATGTGAAACCTAATTAGCAAATCATCTTGGCTTCTGTTAAATGAATTTTGGGACCCCTGGTTTGAGCATAGAGCTTTATCCAGATTCAAGGAAAATGTCTGGAGAACAACGTGGGATTGAGTTACAAATCTTAAATAGTGGTTATCTGTGGTATTTATCAGAGCTGGCATCTCTTCCAGGTGCAGCTAGGCAGGGGTGGGACCTTATAAGTTTCAGGTACAGAATAAAGGGAAATTGCCTAAGAGGGAAGACATATTCCTGTTTTAACTTGCTTTGATTTGATAAGTGGCCTTTCCTGGCAAAATACTGTGGCTCTATTGAGAGAGAACGCCAAATCATGTCTTACGTTAACAATTTGATCAAAAGATGGGATATAAATCTTTTAAATGTGTATACCATAGTTTGGGACCCAAATGGTGGTTTGAGTTTCCAAAAACACAGGTAGAATATTGTATTGTTTTCTAATAGCCCTTGTATAAGGTAAATTGGAACAAAGCTTGCTTGCTAACTTTCCAAGATTGCTGGAGTATTTATTTTATTTCTAAAATGTATGCTCCACTTTTCCAATTTCTGCCCAAATCAGCTTACAACACCCACTGTAAAAACACTAGTAAAGGTTTCCCTTGCTCGAAAGCCAGTTGAATCCAACTCTAGGGATGCGGTGCTCATCTCCGTTTTCAAGCCAAAGAGCCAACACTGTCCAAAGATGTCTCCATAGTCATGTGGCCAGCATGACTAGACACCGAGGTACACAGAATGCTGTTACCTTCCCACCGAAGCAGTACCTATTTATCTACTTTCAATTTCTTGCTTTTGAACTGCTAGATTGGCAGGAGCTGGGACCAGAGACAGGAGCTCACTCAGTCATGCAGCACTCAGGTCTCAAACTGCTGAGCTACTAGTCTGCAGTTCAACGTCTTAACCACTTGAGCCACTGTAGCCCCTTAAAACACTACCCAACATATAATCATAATCTTCTACCACAAGTTGAAAAAGGGAAGTTTGCCCTGTAGTACAAAAATTCATTGTCCCTTCCAAACATCAAATCAAACAGATATTCATACAGAGAATAGAAGAATCAACCGTTGGCAGAGGCCTTCTGAAATAAGGAGCCTGTCTTTAGTTGAATTTAGAAAGGGCTTTGTAGGCATCTATGGGACTGCCTCTCTCCATATGTGTCCTGGAAAGCCTTGTGCTCCACAGATCAACACCTCCTGGTAATCCCCAGCCCGAGAGACGTCTGCTTAGTTTCAACCAGGGCCAGGGCTTTCCCTAAGATCAGAGCCCTGTGGGACCTATTACAGTTCCACAGGGCCTGTAAGATGGACCTGTTCCACCAGGCCTTTGGTTGAGGCAGTTGGTGTTAAACCACCTCTGCTTCCCCTGACTTTGGTGCCCGGCCAGTGTTTAACAGGGTACCTACTACCATCTGCTTAAAACTGCAATAAGGCGGGTTACCTATTACCATCTGTTTAAAATGTTTTTGTGCCATCTTGCTTTGATTGTTTAACTGTTTTTATATTACCAGTTTTATTGTTATTTTATATGTTGTGAGCTGCCCTGAGCCCATTTGTGGATTGAGGTGGGATATGTGAGAGAGGGGGAGAGAGAGGGCGGGTGGGCATGGCATCAGGAAAACAAAAAGCTCCTTATAGATGCCAAAATCGAAGAGCTTGCTGGAAAGCTCTAAGTGTTGCAGGGACTTATATCAGGAGAGTTCAGGGTCCAGGTAAGAGCCAATATCTTGAACCCAGAAGCAACTTGCAACTATTACAGTGCAGGTGTGATGTGCTTTTCTCTCTCTCAGTGACTGGTACAGCTCTTTTATTTTCTCCCCACTTGCTACTGACACATGAGTGTGCTCAGTCTTTGATGCTTAAATAACACCTTATTATCAATATATTCCTTCTGTATTTTGACCTCTGGCACTTGATACTTCCTTCTCCTTGTATGCTGTAAAGGTCTGCCTCTTTTTTCCTGCATTATAGATAGACCTTCTAAGAAACAATCCAGTAGCTGCTCATCTGAAGAGTACTCCAGGTTACATTATCTATGATAAACTACCAGCCACTCTGTGATAATCCATATATGATTAGATTAATCATTGCACTTTTGTTTTGTAACAGCAATCAAAAGCAATCGTGGGTTGTCTCTATATGTGCCTCTGGGCCATTTGAAAGAGGAAACACTAGAATATTGAAGTGTCAGGGGTTTTAATGGATGGCAAAAACTCAAGTTAGATGCCTTTCTTGATTTTGAGGTTCAGTTCAAGAATGCCTAGATGCTGCTTGGTATTGTTTGAGCAGTTCAGAAATAGTTACTAAACTCCCACCCCCCCCTTCTCTAATGCATGTGTGCACCCCCATCTTCCTCAGTTGAGTACAGTCATCCTTGCAGCTTATCCCATTACTGTCTACGGAGACCAGTGTACAGTGAACTCCTCCCCCAATGATCATATTTCTGATTCACTATTATTGCTTGGTAGCTTCATGAAGTGAACACTTGTGCAAATTGGATTTTGTAGAGATGCTATAGCGCTTTGAAAATTTTCATGAAGACTTGTGACAGGTGACTTGTGTAGATTTGTATAAGCTTGTAACATGTACATTTTAGTTATGCTCTTTAGTTTGTTGGAGTTTGGATTTTTTAATCTCTCAAATAAGAAAAATAAAGGCAACTTGGAAGGTGCTATTAATTTCTCAGAGAAATGCAATGATGTTCTTGTGTCTCCATGCATGCATTTATTGAGTGATAATGGCTATGTAATTTACAGGAATGGGGTAGGAATTTGTTATTTTTTCATGTTCAGATCTTTGAGATGTTTAGAATAGCTTGAAGTACAAGAGACTTCAGAAGAGGTTCCCTGTTGAAATATTCCCCATAATTTTTCCCCACGTGTTTTGGCATGAAGCCATTTTTGGGGCTGAAAATGGAACATCTTATTGATGGTGGACTATGCAGGAGATATCTCTTTAATATTTTACTTCACTTGCCCCTGGACTATTTTTTTATCTGAAAACTCTGTTGGTTCTCTGAGTAAACCAAACATTGAATGTGGGGAGGGGGGGAAGAAGGAATAAATAGCTTTCGCAATACCTAGAGAACATAAAATGCATGAGTGCACTTGAGTCACCTTTCTTCGCTTGGCCAGATATCTTTCAGTGACTAATTATGTCATTTAGTGTAGACAAAAGTGCCTGGTCTGCCATCTATGCAAGGTTACCTCGGGTCACCTTCTGTATTAGGACCTTACGCTAGATGTTCGTCTATTCCCAAATGCTGGCTGACATGACTGAGTCCCAAAGGTCCAGTGACGAATTGGCAAAGTCCACCCTCAGCTAAGAAATTCCCTTCTACTGTTTACCTCCAAACTCATAGAAAGTGCTACTTACTCCCATAGTCTTGACTTTCTCTCCTCCAACTTCTCTATGTCTACACAATGTCCTCAGGTAACCTCATGAAATTCTTTTTTTTTTTTTTTAAGATTTTTATTGGTTTTATCTATTTCTACTGCTACATCGCTACTTTTCTAAGCTACATTTACCTTATACAGAGTGTGCTTTAGCACTTGCTTAATATTACCTTACCACTAATACATATGAAGCATTTTAAACCTTGGTTAATTTTCAATTAAAATTGTTACTGATGATATATGAAAAATAAAAAAGCTGTTTGACAGACATGCTCTTTTGAAGGAATGCTTAATTATACAAATTATATAAAATATATAAGTGCAATTTCAGTAAAAACAATTCAGCCCTTATTTCTTCTTTCGTCCTCTTCTTGTCTTAACAGTCTCTTCTTGTGCCTTTGGAGCTGCTGCTCCTTTTTCCGAGTCAGAAATTTCCTCTTCACTCTTTGAGCTATCAAATCCATACATACTTTCTTGCGATGCCAGGGAACCATCTTTTTTCTTTTCTTTTCTTTTTTCCAAAAAACTTTTTGCCTGTTGAACAGAGTCAATCTTGTATTTTTTGTCTTTGATGCTGAAGCTCAGTCCTTCCGGAACATTCCACCTGTAGATAATAGATTCAGACTGTAGCCAAGATGTCAGTTTTCCATAGGCTTTCCTTCTTTTCCTTATTTCAAATGGGATATCTTTCATCACTTTAAACTTCTTTTCCTTTGATCTTCAGAACCGCTTTATTTGTGGTCCTAAGCACCACATCTCTTGTTGACTTTTTGGAGAACCTTATCTGAATCTCACCAGTCAGGGTTTTCTTTTTGGTATAATCTGGATAGGTTCTGTAAACCATATCCATGTCGCTTTTTATTTCCGCTGCTTTTAAGCCTGTCACTGGTTCAAGCGCTTCACTTAGCAGATTTTTAAGGTCTTCTCCTTTATCCTCTGGCACATTCTGAAGTCTTAGGAAAAAATTCGATCTTTCCATCTGTAGTTTCAAGAGCTGATCAGAATGGAAAGCCTTTTCTTTCTCCGCTTTTTGTAGCCTTGAATCATGATTTTTTACTGAAGTCTTAACTTCCAGAAGTTCTTGCTGCAGCTTCTCTGTAGTTTTATTCGACTCCTTCAGTTCCAGCTGCATTTTATCCATCTTGACGTTGAGAGCTGTCATTTGGTCCACTAGAGGTCGCAATAACGAGGAGAACACAGTGCTCATCTCTGTGGTATCAACCTTTGAACTCGGAGCTGTACTTCCTAGTTTGGGGGAAGGTTTCGGTTTCCCCACCATTGTTGAGGCTGTGCTTTTTTGTTGTTAGTTAAATAAGATGGACGAGAGAAGCAAATTCTACGACTGCGCTTATAACTTTTTAAAGTTCATATCCTCTAAAGCGCGATGCCGCCATCTAGCAAGCCGAACGTACTTTTTTTCATGCAGTAATGCCACGTAAAGAGTCTCGTAAGTACGCCAGTCTCGAGAGGGGGGGGGGGTTCACTCAACCCGCCTTTCCCGCTGTGTTCTGTTTGTTTTTACTTCAGACTCACGTTTTCTCCGTGCGTAACTATAAGTTCCAGCTTCAAAGCTTCGCACTCTCTGCTGCTTCACGGTTTTGCGCTTTTAGCCATACGGCTCCCACGGATGGGGGAACCTATGGGGGTGATGAAAAGGGACCTCGATCCCTCAGTCGCCACCGTAGGGAGAGATCCCCTTCGTGCCACCCCAGGCAGAGCCCCTTCACTAGGGTCTCTGGGGGCTCGGCACCAGTCCGAAGCCCCTTCTTCCCGCCGGGTACGGATCGTGCTCCCCGCAGATGCGGAGGAGCGCGTCCACCATAGTCGCAAGTCTTGCCGGAAGTCCGTAACCTCATGAAATTCTATGGCTTTCAGTATGTTGATGTCACTTATGATGTCACATACCTCTGTACCCCTGAACTTTTCCCTCGCCATCCAGTTCTGCACTTCCAATTTTTTTGTGGTGACATTTCCAATTGGATGTCTTACTGCTCTCTCAAATTCCAGGTGTCCAAGACTGAGCTCTTTTTTATTATTTATTTGTTTGTTTGTTTGTTTATTTATGGGATTTATATCCTGCCTAGTCAGCATGAGCTGCTTGGTATTGTTCATTTTTTCTGCCAGTCCTCCTCCTTGTACATTCTCCATATCCATTGATATAATCTCTTCACTCTCTGTAGAACAGGCATAATATTATGGCTTAGTCAGTGACTGTTCTGTTCCCTTTATTATTCAATCTGTCACTGTCAAGTCACTATTTCCTTTACAGCACTGCAAAAATGGAGCACTTCTTCTGTGCCAGCTCAGCAAAAACTCTATTTCATGTTTGGTTTCTCTCTCTGGATTTAACCAGTGTGTCCACCTTTTCTGTGGTCTTTATTGTTCATATGTTGCCCTACTTCAGGGCAGCCCTTTGCTAAAAAATCATGCACCTTTCTCATCGTTCTGACCATGTGATGCCCCTCTTTAAATTCCCATTGCTGGCTTTTGGTCCAGTCCTAAATCCAACACAGTCCCCTTATTGTCAAAGGCCTTCATGGACGTTTCCCGTATCCCTTTGCTTTCATATCCTGATAGATCCCTTCCCGTGACCTTTGCTCCTCCTTCTCCACCACTGCCGTATGTCCTCAAACAACTCTGTCCATTCCCTCTTAATGCTTCTTCTGCCTAAAATTACCTCCTGGACAATGTGCATACATCACCAATGTCATTTAGTTCAAACCTCCCTCAAACTTTCTTTTCCATGAGGCCTTTGACACAGCTCCTTAGTTTCCTTCTTCTACTTAAACTAACTCCTGAGTACATTTAACTGGAAGAAATGCATATTTTTCCCTTGATTCTCTCTCATCTCAAATTTTAAGCTGCTTGAGGCAATAATATTTATTTTTAATTTATTTTTTAAATTTCTGTCCCGCTATCCCCGCCTCACAGCAGGCTCAGGGCAGCTACCAACATGTTTCATACGCAATTAAATTCCATAAAAACAACCAAAATATAAAAGCATATAGTACAGTACACACTTTAAAACTACAGTGCAAGATGGCAAATTTCATCGCCCTTAGTTCGAGCGGCATCAACAGGCATTCTTCTGAGTTTCCGATTGGTGCCGATGGTCCAGTTGGCGGTCTTCAGTAGTCGGGCCAGGGCTATAAGTTCGAGGGGGCCCCTACTTGAAAGCCTAGCGGAAGAGCTCTGTCTTGCAGGCCTTGCGGAACTGTAAAAGGTCCCGCAGGGCCCTGATGTTATCCAGAAGCTCGTTCCACCAGTACGGGCCACCACCGAAAAGGCCCTGGCCCTCGTTGCTGCCAGTTGGGCCTCCTTGGGCCCTGGAAGAAGCAGGCAGTTCTGAGAGCCCAACCGTAATGCTTGCTGGGGTACATACGGGGGGAGACAGTCCCTAGGTAAGTTGGTCCCTGGCCATGTAAGGCTTTATAGGTAAGCACCAGCACCTTGAACCGAATCCGGTATGCTATGGGCAGCTGTGAGGCTTCTGCTCAAAGTAGTCAAGGATCAGACCTTTGTTGATGAAACACAGTTCTTTATTTCCTATTACTACATTACTACAGGTCCTCGGATTATTGTCAGAGATAAAGCATACAATAGAAGCAGGACTAATATACCCTCTAGTACAATTTGAATTACCCATAGGTAACCAATCACAAGGAGGGAAAAACCGCGGGCTAAAAGGTCCTTTGACCGTTTGCTTCCCACAGGAAAAAGGTTAGGTGTGAAGCTGTAAATTTCCCTTCTTAAACCAGACCCCTTAGATGTATCCATCTTATACATAACAAATAACTCTAGCCAAGGTCTTCACACGTTGATAAGCAACTGGTCCCCGTCTTCCCCAGCAGGGAGGAAAGGAATGCGGAGGCGCGGGGGTGAGAGGCCGATTGTTCTCAAGCCTTGGAGTCGCCACTCTCCCGGACAAATGGTTACATTGACCAGACCCAGCCTGAGCCATAAACCCGGGGTCATAAAGAAAGTAAAAAGGAACATCACATAGTGAATTGAGGGGCAAGTTACATGACAAAGCAGGCAAGCATCAGACATAGGTTACATAGCAAATACAGGGACAGGTTACATGGCTGGGAGATTGTGTACAGCACTAAATACTACAGAAACCTTTGTTAGAATCCGTAGATTCTGACACTCTGCCACCCGAAAAATCTATTCTACCCCGGCTTATCTGGAAAGCGTTTGAGAAAAGCTTTAACTAGTTTAGGAGCATGAACATTGTCAGAAAGAACCCACTCATTTAGTTCAGGACCAAAATCAACCCACTTGACCAGATATAGCAAGCGGCCCCTACGCATTTTTGAATCCAGGATCTCGGAAATCTCAAAATGGGGTGCTCCCTCCTTCATCAGTGGAGGAGGAGTCGGAGGAGTTGGATGCCATGCATTCAGCCCAGGATTCTTCTTCAACAAGCTGAAATGAAAAACAGGGTGCACAGAACTCAGTGATTTAGGTAATTCCAGTTCAAAGGACACATCAGAGATTTTGCGCAACACCTTGTAAGGGCCAACGTATTTCCACCCCAGTTTCCTGCTGGGTTGTAGACCGTGTATGTTCTTGGTGGACAGATAGACAGAGTCCCCTGATTGGAGGTCCCAACCTTCCGCCCTTCCTCGGTCCACATATTTTTTGTAATCCTCTTTGGCTTTGTCTAAAGTCTTAGCAATCAACGGCCACGAGCTTTGCAGGTTAGCCCACCATTGTTTAAAGTCTGAGATCGGACCGTCCGGCGTCTCCTCTAAAGTGGGCAGGGGTTTCCCTTCGAAGCCTCCTACTGCCATGAAAGGGGACACGCCCGTGGATGAATGAATAGCATTGTTATAACTATATTCAGCAAATGGCAGCAACTCTACCCAGTTGTCTTGATGATAATTAGTGTAACATCTTAAAAATTGCTCCAATATTTGATTAGTTCGTTCGGATTGGCCATCGGTTTCCGGATGGTAACCCGAACTCATGGCCGGTTCAATGTCCATCATTTTCAAAAGCTCCCGCCAGAAGTTGGCAACGAATTGGCTGCCCCTATCAGATACCACCCGCTTGGGGAAGGCGTGTAGTTTAATCACGTGGTTGAAAAATGCTTTAGCCAGTCCTTTTGCGGTAGGCAACTGTTTGAACGGGGTAAAGTGGGCTTGCTTCGAGAACATGTCCACCACCACCCAAATGACTGTTTTCCCTTTCGAAAGTGGCAAGTTGGTGATAAAGTCCATGGCTATCGCTTCCCATGGACGAGAGGGGGTGGGCAGTGGGTGCAGCTATCCTGGGACTCCCCCCCCCTCCTTTTGCACATCAAGCAGGTTTGGCAAGCAGTGACAAAGTCCGATACGTCCTTGCACATGCGCGGCCACCAGAATTGCCGCTGGACTAAATTGAGGGTTTTTAGGAAACCAAAGTGTCCCGCTAACTTTGAGGAGTGACAAGTCAGCAAAACGTCCTTTCTCCGAGCTCGAGGCACCACGAGTTTGTCTCCATGGTACCAACACTTGTTAGCCCTAAGGGAGCACTCCTCTAAACCCTCTAGCTCTTCTGCTTCTTCCGGGGAGTAGTCCCCCCCCACTTGTCTTCCCAGGGTTCTACTTGCTCTGGCTGCTTGCTCTGGCTTCTGGTAGTGACGGCCCCTCCCAACTGCTGGGGAGAGAACATGGAGTCAAACACTTCTTCCCTCTGACTCTCATGTTGGGGTAACCTGGATAGAGCGTCTGCTAACGAATTGGCCTTCCCTGGAAAATGTTTGAGCACGAAGTTAAACTTCGAGAAAAAATCGGCCCACCAGAGTTGTTTGGCATTCAGAGACCTTTGGGTGCACAGTGCCTCTAAGTTTTTGTGGTCGGTCCAGATCTCAAACGGGGTCTGCGCTCCCTCCAGCCAGTGCCTCCAGGTGGTTAGGGCTAAACGTATGGCCGCGGCTTCTTTATCCCATACCGACCAGTTCCTCTCAGTCTCATTAAACTTTTTCGAAATGTAAGCCAGAGGGTGTAATTTATTATCCGGCCCTTTCTGAAGGATGGCCCCCCCCCCATGGCCACATCGGAAGCATCTACATGGATCACGAACTCTTTAGTCTCGTCCGGATGAGCCAGGATGGGTTCTGAGGTGAACAGTTTTTTTAAAGTCTCGAACGCTCTCTGGCAGTTCTCTGACCAGGCTATTCTCTCCCCTGGCTTCCCAGCGTCTGGACCCCTCCCCTTAGTTTTCAGGAGTTCTGTTAATGGGAGAGTGACCGTGGCGAAATCTTTTAGGAAGGTGCGGTAGAAGTTGCAAAACCCTAATAGACTCTGCAGCTGCTTCCTAGTTCGCGGAGCCTCCCACTGCACCACCGCCTCTACTTTGGCAGGGTCCATTTCCAACCCCTTCTGCGAAATGCGATACCCCAGAAAGTCCACTGAATCTCGGTTGAACTCACATTTAGATAGCTTAGCATACAATTGATTTTTCAACAGTGTAGAAAGCACCTCCCGGACCAGTTTTACATGCTCCCTCTTATCAGTTGAATAGATCAAGATATCATCTAAGTAACATAACACCCCCTTGAATAAATGCTTGTGTAACACCTCATTTATCAGGCTCATAAAAACTCCCGGCGCGCCACTTAAGCCGAATGGCATCACCAGGTATTCGAACTCTCCCAGTGGTGTGTTAAAAGCAGTCTTAAATTCGTCCCCCTCCTGAATGCGCACGCGGAAATAAGCATCTCGAAGATCCAGCTTGGTAAACACCTTCCCCTTAGCTGCCTCTGTTAGCAAGTCTTTTATGAGGGGGAGGGGGTAAGCGTTGGAAGCTGACACTGCATTCAGACCCCTATAGTCCATGCACAGTCGCAGCCCTCCGTCCTTCTTCTTCCTGAACAAAACGGGCGCTGCGAAGGGGGACTTAGCAGGGCGGATGAAACCTCGCTCCAAGTTCTTGTCTAGAAACTTTCTCAGTTCGTCTCTCTCTGAGGGGCTCATGGAGTAGAGCTTCCCCTTGGGTAGTTTCTCCCCTGGGAGCAATTCTATAGCACAGTCTGATAGTCGGTGAGGGGGTAGCTCGTCAGCCTCGGTTTCACTGAACACTCCCATCAAGTCCCGATATTCCTTGGGCACGGCTGAGGGCACCACGGCGAGAGCTGCCGCTGACAAGGGGGCCGGGGGACCCGATCCCCATCCCGGGTCCCACTTATGATGGTGGCATTTCTCGTCCACCCATGAGATCTTCCCCTCACTCCACCTAATGTATGGGTCGTGGGCACTCAACCAAGGGCTCCCCAACACCATGGGAAACTGGGTGTTGGGGGTGATAACAAACGCCCTTTTTTCCCAATGTTCCCCCGTCCCCACTATCAATCTCTCGGTCTCGGCCACACACGCCTCCTTCATTTCTGAGCTATCCATCTGCGTGAATGTGAGTGGCTCCCCTAGTGGGGTGACTTTGGGGGCTAGCCCATCCACTACTAAGGGGCTGATTAAGTCTCTGGCGCACCCCGAGTCAATTAGGGCACGCACCCGAACATGAGTCCCAGTACCAGGGGCTATTACAGTCACTACCATATACAGTAAAGGGCCAGGGATGCTCACCGGAGATGGCACGTCGGGGTTGGGGACCTGCAGTTCTGCGCCGTTCACTGCAGGTCGTTGGAGTTTCCCGGCATCTGAGCCTCCGTCAGTTCCAGCTCCCCTTGCTTGCTCGCTGCCCCTTCCAGCTGTAATGCCCGGGGTTTGAACGAGGTCTTTCCTTTGCTAGGGGTGCTCCCCGCCACCGGGGTGGAGGTCTTGGGGACCTTCCCACTCCCGCGGGGGCACGCCGAGGCGTAGTGACCACTCTCACCGCATCTCATGCAGAGCCCCTGCCGGAACCGGTTGTTTCGGATTTCCTGGACGCTGGGTTTGGGCTTCATCTTCTGGGCAGCCTTGCCCTGGGCAGTTGCCGAAGTTCCCATCTTGATGAGGGTGAACCGCTCTTCCACGTCCACCGCCATTCTCATCCAGGTGGCCAAGGAACCGGGTCTCCCTCCTCGCAACACCGTCTCATACATTTCGGGGTTGAGGCCCTCTCGATATTTCTCGATGAAGAGGTCTTGGGTCCAGCCGTGGATCTTGGCTGCTATACGCCGAAACTTGTCAGTGTATTCCCTCACGGAGGACCGCCCCTGGGTTAGCTTCTGCAATTGGTTCCGCGCCTTCTCCTCTCCCAGGGGGTCCTCGTAGTGTTGCCTGAGGGCCCACATGAAATTGTGCACGGAGCGCAACTCAAGCCCGGGGGTGTTGTGCAGGCTCACATACCAATCGCTGGCGGTGTCCCTCAGCTTGGACCCGATGTAGCCAATCCAATCCCTCTCAGTGGGGTAGAGGTGTCCCCAGGTGTCTAGGAACCTCTCGATTTCTATGAGGAAGAACCGTAGCTTCTCGGGGTCCCCATCGAAAGTAGCCGTCAACGGGTCGCTGGGCACCTGACGGATCATCTGCCCCGCGGGCACTGGGACCGGGGCGGGTGTGGGAACCGGCGAGGGGCGGCTGGCGGAACCTGTGGTGGCACCGGTTGCAGGGTAACTCCCGCGGGAGCTCCCCCGGGGGGAGCCGGCTGCGGCGGGGCTCCCCTGCCTGGGGCTCCGATCCCTCCTGGGGCTGCCCAAGCTGCCTGAATAGCGGTCAGGGCGTCTCTGAATTGGAACTGCAGGTCTAGGGCTAGTTCTCGTAGTTCCGTGGTGAGCTGCATTTGCAAATCCTCCAACATGTGATCTAGGGCCTGGGTCGGGTCCTCTCCGTAGAGATCAGGACCGTAGGTCGCGCCTCTCTCTTCGTCCAGGGGTGGGGGTCGCCAGTCCCCTCCGTAGACCGTCTCGCGCTCGTCTCCCAGGAAGCTCGGCCTCCCGTACTCGGCGCGGTCTCCCTGGATCGAGACACGCGCTCCTTCTGATCGTGGACCCACGAGTCGACTGTCCCACGGCCGAAATTGCTCCATGAGTACCTCGGGGTCACGCTCTGATGAGGAGGTGGTCGCGGGATGTAGTAAGCCCCTTGAGCCGTAGTCGCTGGCACCCCGGGCTTCCCACCGCCGCCTCCAGCTCCGGCACCCTGGTCCTCCGGGGTCACTGGTTGATCTTCGGTTGTAGGGATGGGAATAGTACCGTCGTCCGACATGGTCAGGAACGGCCAAGTCCCAGTCACAGATCTCTGACAATCTGTGAGGCTTCTGCTCAAAGTAGTCAAGGACCTTTGTTGATGAAACACAGTTCTTTATTTCCTATTACTACATTACTACAGGTCCTCGGATTATTGTCAGAGATAAAGCATACAATAGAAGCAGGACTAATATACCCTCTAGTACAATTTGAATTACCCATAGGTAACCAATCACAAGGAGGGAAAAACTGCGGGCTAAAAGGTCCTTTGACCATTTGCTTCCCACAGGAAGAAGGTTAGGTGTGAAGCTGTAAATTTCCCTTCTTAAACCAGACCCCTTAGATGTATCCATCTTATACATAACAAATAACTCTAGCCAAGGTCTTCACACGTTGATAAGCAACTGGTCCCCGTCTTCCCCAGCAGGGAGGAAAGGAATGCGGGGGTGAGAGGCCGATTGTTCTCATGCCTTGGAGTCGCCACTCTCCCGGACAAATGGTTACATTGACCAGACCCAGCCTGAGCCATAAACCCAGGGTCATAAAGAAAGTAAAAAGGAACATCACATAGTGAATTGAGGGGCAAGTTATATGACAAAGCAGGCAAGCATCAGACATAGGTTACATAGCAAATACAGGGACAGGTTACATGGCTGGGAGATTGTGTACAGCACTAAATACTACAGAAACCTTTGTTAGAATCCGTAGATTCTGACAGCAGCCAGCGCAGTACTTTTAGGGCAGGCTGGATGTGTTCCTGCATGGGAAGACACAGCATCAGCCTTGCCGCTGCATTCTGCACTAGCTGTAGCTTCCAGATTTGGGACAAGGGCAGCCCCATGTAGAGAGCATTATAGTAATCCAGTCTTGAGGTGACCAACGTGTGGATCACCATAGCCAGGTCGTTGCATTCAAGGAAGGGAACCAACGGCTTGATCAGCCGTAGGTGATAAAAGGCCGACCTTGCAGTGGCTGCTACCTGGGCCTCCATCGTTAACAAGGGGTCAAGGAGCACTCCCAAACTCCTAAGCTCCGGCACTGGCACCAACGGCACCCCATTGAAGGTTGGGAGAGGGATCCCTAACCTTGGGCCGCTCCAACTCAGGCATAGGACCTCTGTCTTTGTCGGATTCAATTTTAATCGACTCTGCCTAAGCCAACCAGCCATGGCTTTCAACGCCAGGTCCAGATCTCCTGGACTAGAGGCTGACTGGCCGCCCAGCAGCAGATAGAGCTGGGTAATGTCAGCATATTGATGACAACCCAGCCCATGCCTCCGGGCAATCTGGGCGAGGGGGCGCATATAGATATTAAACAGTATTGGGGAGAGTACTGCCCCCTGTGGCACACCGCATAGTAGCGGGTGTCTTCGGGACAGTTGCTCCCCAATTGCCACCCTTTGTCCCCAGTCTTGGAGAAACGAGGAGAGCCACTGTAAGGCCAACCCCTGGATCCCAATGTCGATGAGGCGGTGGGCCAGTAGTTGGTGGTCGACCATGTCGAATGCCACCGACAGGTCTAACAGCACCAACACTGCCATACCACCTCGATTCAGATGCCTCCGGAGGCCATCTGTGAGGGTGACCAGCACCGTCTCTGTCCCATGGCCTGGTCGGAAGCCAGACTGGAAGGGATCTAGTATGGAGGCGTCATCCAAAAAGCCCTGCAACCGGTCCGCCACCACCTTCTCATTTAATTTACCCAAATAATGCGTCCTGTACTCTAGTCTAAAGTGCCATGTACATTGATGGTACTATTATATACAAATAACTATGTTATTTTTGGCAGAAACTTATTATTCTACTACTACTAGGTGTAAGGCCTGTTGTGGGAAGAAATAGAAGGAAGCTCCAGGTGAGTGTCCCGGCTGTGGCTGGTGGGGCAGCAGAGGGAAGAGGAAAATGGAGGGAGGCAAGCCATGCTTATTTCCTTCTGCTTAGCTATAAGGCAGGGCTGTCTCAAGTCATTTTGCTGCCCCAAGTGGGTAGTATGGGAGGACAGCCTCATGGTATCAGGTATGGCTCCCTCCACTCCTGACTTATGTTGATTTGGGGTTATGCAGTGGCAGCTGAGATAGAAAAGCACCTCCTCCTATGCCATGTTTTCTGGGTTCCAAGGGTCTGGAAAGCAGTCCCATAGCCAGTTACAGGGTTGCCAACTCTGGGTTGGGAAATGCCTGTAGATTTGAGGGGTAGAGCCTGGGGAGGGCAGGGTTTGGGGTGCGGAGGGACTTCAGCAGGGTATAATGCCATAGAGTCCACTGCCTAAAGCAGCCATTTTCTCCAGGAGAACTGATCTTGGTCATCAGGAGATCAGTTGTAATAGCTGGGAAATTTTCTGTAGGGGAAATGATGTGCTGTGGCTGGGAAACATGGTGATTTATGGGAGATCTCCAAGCCCCACAGGCAATGCTCCCTCTAAGCTGTGGAGTCTTGTGAGCAAAATTTCTACTTTGTGAGCTACTGGTGTTAAAGTTGTGAGCAAGCGATTTGGCTACTGTATAAATCAGTTTGCCCTGGAACCATCCTTCCTGAGCTAAAACAAAAATGTATGAGCTGGAGGCTAAAAAACTGTGAGCTAGCTCGCAGTAACTCAGCTTAAAGGGAACACTGCCTACAGGGAGACTGGCAACTCCAGTGACCATTTAAGGGAAGATTAGGATATGTATTTTACCTCAGGACACATTCAATGACTAGCAACAGCAAACTGTTTAGAATGTTAGAGCCAAAGGCCAATCAGGCCACATATGCAAACGACTTCTGTGTTCTGACTGGCTATGGGGGGGCGGGGAATAGCAAACTGTATAGAATGTTGGAGGTGAGACTCAGGCAACACAGCCAGTGCATAGGGACAGCTTCTGAGTGACACGTCATGGAGCCAACTGATTTAGGAGCGAGTGGAATGTTCAGAAAGTGCCACCCCACTCCTGAATTATGTATAGGGAAAGATACTCTCTCCTCTGTCCTCATGCTCTAGTTCAGCTTGGCATTAAAAAATATTTCTTCTAATACCCCAGAATATAGGTTATGCTAGGAGGACCAATGGAGGTACTACTAGAACTACAAAGTCTATCTCATTTCTTTTTGTGTGATTAGCTAATTCTGCAGCTAGGAACAGAGCTATCTGCTGATCTTCTTTTACTTGTGAGGTGGCTATGTAGAACTGGATGTTGTGAGAGAAGATGAAAGAGATAATCTTATCTCTGCCTCTTCAGCTTTCCATTCAAATGAAGGGTGTGTGGTTGTTTAAACAATTGTATGTTTCAGGCAGGTAAAGAGGCGTGCAGAGATAAAATGACTAGTTACGTAATATCTCAGCTGTTGCAGGTTGATGCAAGGTATTCTAAGTAATATAACTTAATTTGGGCTCTGTTGATATAGCTGAGCTTCCGGCTACTTGAGCCCAGTTCTCCAAACCCACTGTCCTTTCTTTTTAGACAGACATGACTGGTTTATATATGAAGTATAAAAATAAGCATTAAGTTGCCTGTTCACTAGATCTAGTGTCAGCTCTGAAAAGTCTTCAAGAAAAAATCCATCGCCTTGAGTTGGAGAGGTCACAGGCTGAAGATGACCTGAACTGCCTGTCCAGAGAAGCTGCCCAGTATAAAAAAACTTTGCAGCATGAATCAAATGAGAAGGATATAGCTCATCAGGAACTGATGCAAGAGAGGAAAGGTATTTCCTGGTATTGCTGATACTAGCTATACCAGCCACATCTGTTACACCTTAATCTTGGAGGAGTACTTATGTTGCTGGTTTGACATGCTCTATTTATTCCCTCTCCTAATGTGTAATTAGGCTTTATAGTAAACAAGGCTGTCTAGTGATTCAGTAATTTTTAGTTGATCATCTGCCTTCCGATTCCTTAATCTGCTGATTGAATTTGCATGTTGCCCAAACCTTAATGAGGGTTTGAGATACTGAAACAAATATGGGTTAACTTACAATTTAAGGAAACAATATAGTAGTTCTTCTGGCCAGTGCTTAATACTTATTGTATGAAGGAAAAAATCATCTTCAAAACTTTCTTTTTTAAATTTCGCATGAAACTAATTGCTAGTGCTATTCCTGTACTGGTTTTATGTGAGTCATAGCACATTTCTCGATTTTTTTATGGGGTGAAAACAATTTAAAAGCTCCTGAGTGAGGTTCTGAAGTGGCCACAGTAATGAATGCTTCTCTGCAGCAGAGGCACAAATACAAGCAGGGAAGAATAACGGGGCATTGATTCTGTGGCTGTAGATCAGGCCCTGGCTGTCAGGAAACTTGGATTTTATTGCAATAATGTTTCAACCTGGAATTGTAAATGAAGTTATAAATGAAATAAACATTCACCCTTCCTTTTTTCGTATCTTAGATGTGAGTGGTCAGTTAAGTACTGCACAGTCTCGCTGCTCCTTGTTGGAGAAACAGTTAGATTACATGAGGAAAATGGTGATCAGTGCAGAGTTGGAAAAGAAATTGGTTCTGGAACAGCAGGTACACAGCTGTAATCCTTTATATTCTGTTTTTCCTCTTCCTTTGTTGCCCTATGTCAAAAAGGCTGTGCCATAACTTCATTTGTGCATCTCTCTTCCCTTATCTTGGTTGTCTACCATCTTCATAGATGGTCTTTTAAAACAGAGATACCTACTAAGTTCAAGTTGCTTATAAGTCATGCTTAGTCTTCATATAGTAGCTACAATGAGCAAGCATAAGGTCATCTTTCATCTTGTATTTCCTGCACTGATGGGTATGTGTCTCTTAATGGCTAAATTAACCTATCCCCAACCCACAGATAACAAAAATAGCTAAGATCCCTTTGTGAATAAGGGCTCATATTTATATATAATTAATATCTTCTTTTGTTTTCCCTACCCATGTTGTTGGATAGGGTATAGAATAAATCAAAATAGACACTCAAATATTGTTCCTGGATTTTTTTTTTAAATAGAAGACTTTTACAGGATTATCAATTGAGATTTGAAGTAGACTTTTTAGGATATGTGATGGGAACACTTTCATAATTATACATAAAGAGGTGTTCTGGTGTCTAAGAAACAGCTCTTTAAATTGTGTACACAGCTGAGGATGATTTGGGTTGAAATATACCAGTAGCTACATATTCACTTTTTCTAGCTGTCTGAGAACCTGAACAAGGTGGAAATATTGGGAGTCTTGTATTTCTACCCAAATTTAAAATTGTCATAAGCAAATGTTACAAAAAACTAGTAACATGAGTGCCATGTGCAACAGACTCTCTCAAAATACATATTCCTAATAATAATCTTCACATGGGTTAGTTTAAAGTGTTAGCCAGTTGTTATGTGTAGATTTGTATGCATGGCCCCACTGGTGGACCTCCTGAGGGCACCTGGTATTTTTGGCCACTGTGTGACATAGTGTTGGACTGGATGGGCCACTGGCCTGATCCAATATTGGCTTCTCTCATGTTCTTATGTTTTTAAGCCTTTTACTATATGCCTAAGGCACTTGCTGAATCAGGGTTCTACCTCTGACATCTTTTGTGGCGCTGAATTTGCTGTGAATCATTTAAGAAAGGTTTGCAATTGGTTGCAAAATCATTCTGTCATGTACATTTTCAGACCCAGCTCTTGAAGGAAAAAGATCAAAATCATGCAGAGATATGTGCAAAACTTGACAAGCTTGAAATTCTAGAAAAAGAGTGTTGGCGACTTACTGGTACTCAGAAAGCTGCGGAAGTAAGTTAATCTGAGACCGCTGTTAGTCAGCTTCCAGGAAGCACTGCCCTAAGATAACAGCACATTGCTGGAACAGCACCAGTGCTGCTAGTCAGGGATCCTATGCTTGTCCAGCAGAGGGGTATATGAGAAAGAAAAACTCCTCGCCAAGAGTCAAAGAGCATAACAGCCTCAATACATTCCATTAGTCATGGAGTAGTGTGTCAATGATATCCAAGTGATGGGGAGACAGATATGACCAACTAGCACTTGCTGACATGGCCAAACTCCTATGATGTCAGGCCACCCAACCCTACCCTACATTCAGACCACATCAAGGAAAGGAACCCAGCATCTTCCACTGGAATGAGCACCATGGTGTGACCAAGAGGAGTCCAGAACTAGGGTACTCTGCAGACATGGGTTTGAGTTACCTCCTGCAACCGAGTTCCCTTTTGCCAGGTCCACATACAGAGAAAGAAACTTGGCTGTTCTAGCCACAGCATCCACACACTCATGTAGCTCATTAGCTGATTTGGGTCTTGGGATACACAGTTTTGCCAGATAAGGGGTCTGCAGACAGTGGCATAGAAGCAAAGGAACACACAGTGGCATCTTCACAAAAGGCATTTCCGTCAATGCCCCAGTAGCTCACTGGGAAAACGAATCCATGTGTCAACCAGGGGCCATGAGTTCAGATCCCACTAAGGGAATGGAAGAGAAGAAGAGATTGGATTTATATCCCGCCCTTCACTCACTTGGAGTCTCAGAGTGGCTTACAAACTCCTTTCCCTTCCCTTCCTCACAACAGACACCCTGTGAGGTAGGTGGGGCTGAGAGAGCTCTGAGACACCTGTCCTTGAGAGAACAGCTGGAACAGAGCTATGGCTTGCCCAAGGTCATCCAGCAGGTGCAAGTGGAGGAGTGGGGAATCAAACCCGGTTCTCCCAGATTAGAGTCTGCGTACTTAACCACTACACCAAACTAGCTCTCCAGAGATCCAGTAAGAATAGAAACCTCACCTTTGGCTAGCAGTGGACAACAGAAGAACAAGACAACTCATTCAGTTTGGGAGTAATCTTCCAGCCAACCACACAGGAAAAAGACTTTGCATTAGAATTCCCCCAGTTGTTGTCTATACCAGCCATATATATCAAGGCAGGGAGGACAGTGGAGAATGGCATAGCACATCCACAGTTGCTGGTTCAAATTTGGCACATGGCTAGGAATTCCACAATACGGCAAAATCTCAGCTATGCCTTGAACTGGGAAAGATGCCCAAATGTCAGCTCCTTCCACCGACAGGGTTTTTTTTAAAACTGTGCCAGGGTTCTTGCTGATAGAGTGTCACACTGGCATCAGGGGCTGAAGCAGTATATGATGCTGACAAAGTCCTGCGCCTCCTCTGACATGCCTCCAGGATTGCACTGGCCCAGCACATGTTCCAGCTATGTCAGCACAGGGTTTAGTTGCCATCCTAAGCTGTTCAGAGTTGGAGTTCAGGATTATACTGTGAACCTAACTTTTACCAATCTGTTAGCTGAGATTTCTCTCAGGGATTTATGTGTTCATTTGGTATCATGAAGACAGTGGTGTGTGTGTTCTTAACCTTAGCTTCTTTCATTTGAAAGCTTCAGTCCTGCTTTTCAAAACAGCATAAGCATTACAAACATTTGGTTCATCTTTGTTGTGTGTTGTCTCTCATTTTAATTTTTCCCTGTATTTTTAAGGAAAAGATCAAACACCTAGAGGCAAAGCTTCAGGAAGAACAACACCATCGTAAGCTAATACAAGACAAGGCAGCCCAGGTGGGAAAGCCAAGCTGTAACGTTTTCACAATAATGCAGTTAACTGGATCCTGCGATCTGGCATCACAAAGCACTGATGTCGGTGGGTGGTCTATGCGCTCTCCTCCCCCTTGCCTGCAAGTCTGACCCTGCAAAAGTTTTTTCCCAGGGTTGCATGATCAGTCTGGAGTAGTAGCTGGGCAGGGGGGGATCTCTTCCTCCTGCCTCTTGAGTGAGCAGAACTTTGCTGAGAGAACAGGCAGAAGACAGCAGTTTCCCACTGCAGCCTCCCAACTTGCTTAGCTCCATGTGGATCCTGCAGCTCTGGGAATAAACTTTCCTGGACTGGAAATGACTTGCTGGGAGAGGGGAGAGTGGCGAAGATCAGGAATCCTTGTGCTTGTTCCAACATGATAGCAGGATCTGCAGGGAAACCTGGGATTCATTTGTGATGTAGCCATCTCTGGTACTAAAAACAAACCTTTAACATGACACAATTGTGCTTTATTTCCTCAGTCTAATTTGGACTTAATTATTATGTTGCACTAACTGTGCAACTCGAGCCACTTATGAATAAAGCATATGTAACCTTTCTGAACCCTGCCCTGCTTTGCTTTAGGAAAACTTCAGTGTCTTGAGAACTGAATTGCAGGATAGATACTGGAGCATTTGTAGTGAAAGGATAGTGCTCTTACTGTCCTCTGTTTCTAAAAAGAAGCTATTCATTGGCTTCTGCTAAACAATGTTGTTCTTCTACATGGAATCTGACCTTTTTCAAAATGCTTCTGCTACTTATCAGTAATGAAGGGCTGTCTCCCATTTGATGCCATTGTGCCTTAAATCTGCCAGCTTGCCTTCCCAGCCACCCATCTTTCCTGCCAGTTGTTGTTATTGTAATGCTAAATTTCATTGTGAGATCTGTGCCTGGGCAGAAGCATTTACAAAAACATAGACCTGTCCCGAAACGATGTTTGAAAGGTGGCTTAGAAATGTACTAAACAAATAAATAAATATTTCTTTGGTGGTCCATTGTTGGGAAAAACTTCAGCGCAGCAGCTGTCTAAATGGGTAGTAAAAGCCATTACTCTTTCCTAACAAAGTAGTATCTACTTTCCTAAATAATGTGCCATTGCCCAAACTTTGCCATGCAATGGCATAGGTAGCATCATTTACCATAGTCTCACACAATATGCTTGACCCAGAACTAATGCTTAATTAAGGTTGTTTGTTCCATGTTCTGCCTGTTAGTAGAACAGGTTACTTAGTCCACCTCTAGGTGCAACTATACAGAAACCTTGAAGAAGAAGATAAACAGGTTGCTTATCTATGAGTGAAATTTTTCAAGTAGTCATCTGCTCAGTCACACAACCCACCCTCCTGCCCTGCTGCTGCCTCTGTCCTCTTCTGACATATACAGAGCTGCTTTTGGCAGCTACAAGAAGCTGCATGGGGAGACACTCGCCCCTCCCCTTGTGGCATGGGCAGAGGGGGGAAGCTCTCCCTTGTGAGAAGGGGTCTGAGCACCAGTTATTTGGGTAGAGCATATTTTGAAGCTATTTTTGCATAAGCGTAGAACCCTTATGTATGACTGCTCAGGTAACCATCAGAAGAACCCCAGTTACAGGTAAACAATCTGTTTAAATCAGAATAATAGACTCTTGCATTGGATCTGCTCATAGTGGGGTGTTGCTGTTAGCAGGTTGCCGTTATCAGCATCCTCACTAAATCACTGTTTATTCTAGCCCTAATGTAACTAGGCATTGCTTTAGATCAGTAAAGAACAATTGTCTCAAATGCTGTCACAAGTTCAGGAGATATTGCCAAGATTGTTGAGAAAAGTACAGTAAATACAATGTGAGTCTTAGGCTAGTATAGATCTACACAACTTGTGACCCACAAAATTGAGTGCAAACTGGCAGCTACGTATGGTGGCTCAATTCTTCTCCCTATTACCTGTTTGGGATTGTGAAAAAGTGGTGGAGTTGTCGGGCATCCCATGTGCTGTAGCACAAAGTTGATGAACTGCATTCTGCTTGGTAGATCACCTTTTTGTACAGGCCTGACCAAATGCATTGTAAGGAGTAGTTCTGCCTTGTCACCAGAGAGGAATTAATGCATTCAAGTGGAATATTTATTTATTTAAGATACTTTTACCTTTCTTTACTCCACTGAGAGTATACCCAAAGCCTTACAAGACAAGAAAACGACAGTTCATAAGTACAAAAGCACAACAGTTCCTCCTGGCAGCAACAAACTAACCCAAAAGGAAAGGGAACAAAGCAGGTGGTAAAAGTTCCGCCCCAGATGGCAGCAGTCTCTCTCCACGTTTTTCCTTCCTTCCAGGAGGCAGCTAGCTCCCTTGCAAGCTTGCAGGGCGGCTGGAGGGGAGGAGCAGAGTGGGTAGAAAAGGCTCCACCCCTCATGGCAACAGTTTCTTTCCAGGTGCTATATTGGTCTTGTACATTGTTTCCTGGCCAAGCAAGGTATTTATGCATATGGGCTATCTTTCACTGAAAAGACTGAGTAGTCCCCGTCTCGTATCTGTAACAAGGCCGAACTCAGAATGGTTAAAGATGGAATGAAATGATGAAGTTTGTTAATATTCTTTGTGCGTGGAAAGTACTGTATGAAGGAGCACTGCTAATGTTGGTGTCAGCTGCCTACCATATGTTTACAAGTACAAGCTGATAATGATAGGTGTTGCACAGAACAGATGTTGCTAATGAGTTTAAACATGCAGTGGTCTGTTGACAAACATTTTGTACTGTGTTAACATATGCTAAAAAGGGCAATTTAACCTATTAACAATATAAGCTCCTTGAGAGCAATCCAGATTCACTGGAGTGCTCTTAAATTACTTAGATGGTTCAGACAAACTATTAAAGCTACTTACTTAATGATCTCCTGTACTACTCTGAAGCTGTAAGATCCCTGTCATAGTGGACTTCATTGATGTCTGTTTCTTAAGCATTCAGTTAGCCATGAACTGGCCTATTTTCTCTCTCACCTATGGATTAAGAAAAAGGTCTTGCTTTTTCCCCTTTGAAACACTACAGCTCCAAACAGGACTTGAGATGAATAGAATTTTAATGACCTCTCTTTCACCTCAAAGAGAAGCAAAAAAGAAAAGTGTGAAGAAGAAAGCAGTAAAGGTAAAAAGTGTTTGAGTTCATAGCCACCTCTTGGATGCTACTGAGAGGTTAGGCAAGCAGTTTCTTTCTCTTCTGCAATCCATAGTTCCAGCATTACTTCCCAAGTCTGTCTAGGAAAAAGCCTCTTATCTTGGCACAGAGATTAAAATAAAGCGAGTCATAATTTTGCCACGTCTGGCTACGCTTGCCTAGTCTTCCAAAAAAATTGAGCTGGAATTCTGCTGTTCTTTATATTATGATTGTTGGCTTTAGGCATCTTTTTGCATGCTCATATTTCAGGCAGTTGGAATAAGAACTTCCAGGTAACATGCAGAGTAAAGCTATATTTTCACAGCGCCAGCTCCTCTGCTGCTCCAAAGCAGCAATAGTTCCCCGGGTCTTTTGCATTCCATTTGGTTAACTTCAGAGTCAATTGCAACTCTCAGAGGATTAGGAACTCAGGTTAATAAGTTAAAACATCAACAGGAAAGGGGTTTGTAATTCTGCAAAGAGCAAAACTCTGGATACTTGCCTGGAATCATGTTCTGTCTGTTGTGACTCTGTTGTACCCTTCAGATGCGGAGAGGTCCTGGCTGACTGTCAGCGCAGATCAGGAGGACAAACATCTCCAGCACTGAAATGTTCATGGAATACTTTTCCAACTTGCTTCCTGTTTAAGGAAGTTTAGTTTAAAAAGCATTAGGGAAGAATACTGTGCAAATGAGAAATAGGCCTGCTGACTCTGCATGAAAAAAATTGTGAAAAGAATGTTTTAAAACCTAAATATTAGAACAACTGGGCAGTGGGAGAGTAGAGTTCAAGCTGACCCCAAGGGATGAAGGCCCTAGTAGGAGGTAGGCCTGGCAGTGGGGCCTAAATAAGGAACAAATAGGTGTAATATAAATGTGAAGCATAGCTAAACTAAGATAGTTTAAAAAAAATTATTAATTTTTCAACTATTTCTATAACTACACAGCTAAATTCTAAGCTAAATTACCTTATACAGAAAATGCTGAGTAAAATAATCATTTTTAGCAGATTAATAAATTTGAGAAACACAAATTCTTGGTTTAACTAGTTACATATACTACTGCTTCTAAAGATCACATAGCTGATTTGCTGGTACACATAACTTTGGAGCACGCTTATTTCCCATTAACATATACTTAGTGCTCGACTTTTAACAACAAATATAAAATTTATTTCTTCTTTCGTCCTCTTCTTGTCTTTTTAGTCTCCTCCATAGGTTTTGGAGCCGCAGCTCCTTTCTCCGAGTCCGAGTTGTCTTCTTCACTTTCTGAACTGTCCAAGCCATATATGCTTTCCTGCTGCACTAGCGAATCATCTGAGTCTCTCTTTTTTCTTTTTCTTGCATTTTTCCAAAAAGGCTTTCGCTTGTTCAACAGAATCAATCTTAACATTCTTTTCTTTGTAGCTGAAACACAGTCCGTCTGGAATATTCCATCTATATATAATTGATTCAGACTGGAGCCATGTAGTTAAACTTCTGTAGGCTTTTCTTCTTTTTCTTATTTCAAATGGAATGTCCTTTAGTACCTTGATGTCTTCCTCCTGGATCTTCAGCGTTGTTCTGTTGGTGGCTCTTAAAACCACATCCCTTCTTGATCTTTTGGAGAATCTTATCATAATTTCACCTGGCAGGTTTTTCGTTTTGACTAGCTCTGGATAGGTCCGGTAAACCAAATCCATGTCATTTATTATTTCTTCCACTTTTAAACCTGTCACTGGTGCCAAAGCTTCACTCACTAGCTTTTTAAGAACCTCCCCTTTTTTTTCAGGAACATTCTGAAGTCGTAGAAAATAACTTGAACGTTCCATCTGCAATTTCAAAACATTATCACATTGAAAAGCCTTCTCCTTCTCAATTTTTTGTAGTCTTGAATCATGCTTACTGGTAGTCACTTTCACCTCCAAGAGGTCCTGTTGCAGCTGTTCTGTTCATTTGCCAGATTCTTTCAGTTCATTTTGCATTACATCCATCTTAGTGTTGAGAGCAGTCATCTGATCCACTAGTGGCTGCAGCAATGTTGAAAACATTGAGCTCATCTCTGTGGTATCGCCCTTTGAACTCGGAGGACCGCTTCCTAGTTTAGGGGAGGGTTTTGGCCACCCCATCATTGTTACAGCTACGCTTTTGTTTACACTTAGATAAGAAGGGCCGTAAAAGAAGCAATCGTAGTTGCACTAATGTCTTTTGAAAGAATTTTTCTCCATGTATGCGATCCAGCCCTCCAGCATTTTCAAAACGCCTTTGTAGTTGCAGTGACGCCGTGGGAAAGTCTCATCCGCTTCGGAAAGGGGGGGGGGGGACGCGATCCTCCCTTTCCCTCCCCGTCGCTTTATTTGTTGTTGGGTTTTGCAACTCACGGTTTTCACCATTGCGTATCAGGATTGTTGATTGTTTCTCCGCCAAGCATTTTCTGCTGCTTCTCGGTCGCACTTACGCAGCCCGAAGGCTTCCTCGGCAGGGGAACCTACGGGGGTGATGAGGAGGGTCTCAATCTTGTGGTCGCCACCATCAAGAGAGTCTCCTCCTTGTGCCACCCCAGGCAGAGCCCCTTCACTTGGGTCTCTGGGGGTTCGGCACCTGTCCAGAACCCCTTCACCCTGCCGGGTATGGATCGCCTCTCCTGCATGAGCAGAGAGAGGCGTCTGCCATTGAGCGCGTCTCTTCCAGAAGTCAACTAAGATAGTTTTTAAAAGGGTGGGGCATTCTTATGTGCCAGAATAAATCCAGTTTTTAATTTTCAGAAAAATTCTACTTTGAGGAAAGAATGCAGTCTACCAGGTGGAGCGCTACCTTTTGTTGCTGGCAAGGTAATTATTATTATTTTCTTAGGATTTATTTAGATTATTGCCTGTGGTTAATGATTTCCAAATGTGCTGTTTTCCCTCAAGTCTGCCACCTCAAGTCATTCCATTGTTGCAAATGTTCAAAGTGTCTTACATATGATGAAAAGTCGTGGTCCACATTCAATACCACAAGGTCCAGAAGGAGCTGAAAAGAGGATATCTAGATGGACTGGTGCGTGCAGATCTGGATCTTTATGTTCTACATCTTCTTCTGCTACTGACAATCTTTCTGACCTTCTCTTGGTCATGCAGGATGAGCTGGGACAAATGAGCTTGTAAGCACTTCTTTTTTCATTTGTATATGAAGGATTGTGATCATTTGAGTTTGGAGCAAAGAGTTTTGAAAGCAGTCTATGCACAGACAGGCAACAAAGAGTGTAACACAAGTAGTGCCAGGAATGTTTCTATTTCTGTATTCCTTTTGCAAACTAGTGTAACATAGAAATCAGAAGAAACCCTGTTAAAGTTGGATTTACTTTATGGTCAATGTAGCTGTTCATATTTGTAAAATAAATAGATCCACTTAAGCTGAGATCCAAGGAACAGCATGACTGACTAGTTCCTGCAAGTCCAGTGAAACACTGAGCCGGCATTTCTGGAATCAGCAGTTCCTCCTACAGTGTGTAAACTGCTTTTGAGACTGAAAAGACTTCCCAGGGCAATCTGGGACCTAACATTGGAAGGAGGGGTGCCATTTAAAGAGGAAAAGCAGCTATGGCTAAATTAGAACCCAGCCACATCCATATAGATAGTATAGCAACAACGTTTCCAGACTAATATCCACATAGCAACAGAATGGGCTCTATTGATGAGTGCATTTTAATACTACAAGAAATGGTGTGTTTTCTAGAGAGGACTGTAGAATGGTTCTCATGCTGTATTAACAAAAGGCATAATACTACTTCAAAGGAACATACATGCATTAAGCTCTGGAACGAGCAATATTGCCTAGCAGTGCTACAGTTGTCATTTGCTATTGTATGACTAAACAGCCCATTTTGTATGGTGGCGAGTAAGAGAAAAATCACTGAAAAATTAGTAGATGGGAAGAAATCATAGGAAGGATGGTGGACGGTTGGTGTAAACAGTGGCTGACAAGAGTGTTTTCAACAGTGAACATCAGGAACTGCTGAAGCAGATTCAAGAAACTAAAAGCCACGAAGTTCGGGAAGACCTAGAACGTGAACTGGACCGTCTGGTGAAGCAGATGGAAATTAAAGGAGAGCAGATCACTAAGCTGAAAAGGCATCGGGACAGTGTAAGAGGCTAGTTCTGAGATCAGGAAAAGGGAAAGAAAATACAGAACAAAATTATGATATTTTCAGGAAGACCGTTCTTAAATGATGTGAATGCTGTAAAATAAATCATAAATGGTCATTTCTTATTAGTGCGCTGATATATACTGGCTGTTTAGTCTTGATTACCAAAACCAATTTAGACATTACAGAGGAGTATTGTGAACAGCACCCTGTTGTTTTTGTGGAGCTGGGAGCAGTTGTTACTGAAAAATAGCTTGGAAGCTGTCATTGGGAAGGAGAGCTACTTAATCCTTTCTCTTGTTGTCTGTTCCTGTATCACCTGCTTTCTCACTTTTGGTAGGTAAAGATACAGGGTCCACAGTGAGAGAAGTCACTTAGAGCAGCGGTCTGCACCCTCCTGTGACCCACCTTGAATGCCCAGGTGGCAGCATAGGTCCCACTGTGGCTGGGATCCATATGACATCAGAGTCACAAAACAGGACAAAAAGGAGCCACAATTAATGACCATGGCAGTGAGGGATGATGATTCTGCACTGTAAGTGAGTGCAGCGCATTGGAAGAGTGACTGGCGAGGAGAGATGACCTGGCAAAGGGAAGAGAAAGCTTGTTGTGTGTGCAAAGTGGTAGGAGACATGATGCCTTTGGCCTCTGCATGCACTGGTAGGTGTCTCCAAAAAATGGCAGTTCTATAGGCTCATCACCCAATAGGTGGGGATCTGCAAGCCACCTGAGGGTTCTGACACATCAGTTGAAGACCACTGGTGTTGAAAAAGTGATCCCGAGGAAATAAACAGCAGGAAAAGAAAGGTTAAGCAGCCCAGACCTGTCTCACAATGGGAGCTTCTTTGGGTATTCCTTTTTCTGGTTTCTTTTTAATACCTTCGAAGATTTTTCCCATGTCTTTTGTGTTACTTATAATTTGACCCCCAGTAGTAGTATTGAGTAGAGGACTTAGTTTTTTCGAACTTACCAGATACTTTCACAAATACTTTACAGAATGGAAAGTGTTAAATGAAAGCATACTCCATTTATCAAATGGGAAAGTAGCTGTTCATCATCTATAAGCTTGTGCCAGAATAATTAATTATTAATTTGTTGTTGTTTGAACACGCACACATATTCATACTGGAATACTGTAGCTTTCTGTGTTTAAGGATGGTATATGCTTCAGTCCAATATCGTGTGAGCAGAGACGTGTCCTCTAGTGCAGTTGTCTTCCTTACTACATGACGAAGCTCAGGTTCCCTGTAAACCAAGGGAGGACGGTGTGGTAAAGTGTGCTCCTGGAAGCAGTTGTGCCAGTGTCCGAGGTCATTCTCACATTCCTTAGGCATAAACAGAGAAACTGTGGAATTTAAATGGAATGGCCATATAGGGCTTTATAGGTAAGCACCAGCACCTTGAACTGAATCCGGTATGCTATGGGCAGCCAGTGCAGTGCCTTTAGGGTGGGCTGAATGTGTTCCTGCATAGGGAGGCCCAACATCAGCCTTGCTGCAGCATTCTGCACCGGATCTGGGACAAGCGCAGCCCTATGTAGAGAGTTACAGTAATCCAGTCTTGAGGTGGCCAACGTGTGGATCACCATAGCCAGGTCATTGCATTCAAGGAAGGAAACCAACGGCTTGATCAGCCATAGGTGATAAAAGGCCGAACTTGCAGTGGCTGCTACCTGGGCCTCCATCGTTAACGAGGGGTCCAGGAGCACTCCCAAACTCCTAACCTCTGGTGCTGACCAACGGCGCCCCATCGAAGGTGGGGAGAGGGATCCCTAACCTCGGGCCGCTCCGACTCAGGCATAGGACCTCCGTCTTCATCGGATTCAGTTTCAGTCGACTCAACCTAAGCCAACCAGCCACGTCTTTTAACGCCAGGTCCAGATCACCCAGACTAGAGTCTGACTGGCCGCCCAACAACAGATAGAGCTGGGTATCGTCAGCATATTGATGACAACCCAGCCCATGCCTCCGAGCAATCTGGCCGAGGGGGCGCATGTAGATATTGAACAGCATTGGCTAGAGTACTGCACCCTGCGGCACACCGCATACTAATGGGTGCCTTTGGGACAGTTGCTCCCCAATCGCCACCCTCTATCCCCGGTCTTGGAGAAACGAGGAAAGCCACTGTAAGGCCAGCCCCTGAATCCCAATGTTGGCGAGGCAGCGGGCCAGTAGTTGGTGGTTGACCGTGTTGAATGCCGCCAACAGGTCTAACAACACCAACACCGCCATTCCGCCTTGATCCAGATGCCTCCAGAGATTGTCTGTGAGGGTGACCAGCACCGTCTATGTCCTGTGGCCTGCTTGGAAGCCGGACTGGAAGGGATCTAATATGGATCCCTCCATTGTATAATTAACTTTGTACTAAAAAAATAAATGTAAGAAAGCAACGTAAACAAGATTTGACTTGTGACATGATGTATCTTTGCCATATGATTTCCAAGTGATACTTTTGCATACAATAAAAATGTTCTTACATCAAATACGTAATACCAGTTTAATTTGCTTATCTATTGCCTTGTGCATGCAACACTGTAAGGCACAAGTACACTTTCTTATCGGAACTGTAATGGATCTTTTTCTTTGTAGGTTTATAAACTGAAGCAAAAGGCTCAAAAGAAAAGAAAAGCAGCTAATGTTACATCAAAGCCTGATGACTGTAAAGGAACTAAGGAGGCCACAGTCCCCCCAAGAGGCAGTGTGTGTGGCACTTGTTCTGTGAATAAGAGTACAAATTCTCTTCAGCTGTTAAAAAGTGCTCAGAAAATTCAGTCAGTACTGAAGAAAGATGACATCCTATGGGAACCATAGATCTCAAATCTAGTTTCATAGATCACTATCCATCAGGAACTGGACTGAATAGAACTTTAATGCTTGCTTGACTTGTCCACACACTCATAAATTCTGAGATTTAGATCTGGGGAAATGAACTTTGGTATTTCTATATTTTAAAAAAATAGATTTGTAATTTGCTTTTAATAAAGTGTACATTTCTTTTTAAATTAAAGGCTCTGTCTATGTGTATGGGGTAATATGTATTTCTTGCAGCGTTAGGGGACAAATTTTGACAATTGGTGATAATAAGAATGAGCACTCGTGTTACTTTAGTTCTCACAAGATGTAAATCTTACAGGGACTGAGTATAGGAGCCATACTCTTATTTAGACTTAATCTAGATCAAGTTCTGTTCTCTGCATCAGGTGTGATCTCAGAATTGTCTAGCTAGTTAAAACCTAACAAATAGTAAACAGAACTGTACTTGAAGATCAGCCTCACTAGAGGATATAGAGTATAAAAGCTGCAAAAAGATTCTACAGGTCTGAAATACATCTCTGTCTAATTCTTGTTGAATTTGTTACTAAATGTTTATTAGTCTAATTACTGTAAAATGTAACAGAGTGACAACACTGGAAGAGATTGTGAAGCCCTACCCTATTTGTGCTCAAGTACTAATGCTAGAAAAATGCATAATAGCGTAGTGCACAGGCTAATCTTACGTGTGAGTAGTTATAGATAGATGACTTGCTGTAAGTCATGTGACTTGCTGTAAATGAGTCTACACAAATGGCGTAAAACTTCTGAATTTGGTATTTGTCATATGTTGTGGCCGTACCATACCAATGCTGCGTATTTACGGTTCATCTGAAAGTCATATAAAGTCCCTATGGTGGAGTGAATGAACTTCAGGTTTTCAGGCAAGTACTTTTCTGTGTAGCATTCAGGATAAAGTTAAGATAAAAAATCAGTGTGTTTTTCACAACATTCAACCTACAAAACTGTTGTGATAAAGTTAATTATTGGTCCATTTATAACGTCAAAGTAATGTCTGACTAGTGCTGTATTTAAGTGAAGAGAAGGATGAGCTTGTGTGAGACTGTCCCAATAGATATAGTCCACAACAGGTCTCCTTAAACAGATAGTCCTTTATTTGAAGAAAAGATCATGTTGGTCAGACACTTCTTCTGTTAGTAATGCTTAAGCTTTGAATTGCAGTCATAATTATACTGGATATGGAATATGGCCCAACTACCCTCTACCAATCAATACAGAGAATTCTTGGCGCCCAAATATACTGGCCCAATGTTCCCAAGGAAAGCATGGCAAAATGTATTCTCAAGGAGAAATACTGTTGAACATTTTGGAGAACAGTTCCCAGAGAATTTAAGAAAATAGAATACATAACACCTGTGATTCTTGTAACACATAACAGGAGGCACTTCCTTTCAAGGTCATTAGCTGAGGAGGCTAAAGCGAATGAGTAATGAGCGTGTGCAAAGCAAAGCGAGCGAGGCATGCATTCCAAAAGGGGGGGGGGGCAGTTCCCGATGCTATCTCCCAGTCGGGACCTATGAGCATGGAATAAAACATTCAGACCAAAACAAGGCAAGGTAAACAGAAAGGCTTAGCCAGATGTAACGTTGGAATATTGATGCAGTCACTCCAGTCTATGGCAGTTCACTGATATTCTGCCCTCCCAATAAAACACCCCCCCCCCCAGGCTTTAAAGGGTAAGATTTATGAAAGGCCCGGATTTTAGCTGGGGCATGGACATGTGACTCTTCAACCCATTCATTTTCTTCAGGACCAAAATGTAACCATTTTATTAAGTAGTAAAGATGACCTCTCTTAAGTTTAGAATCTAAAATGTGTTCAATTTCATAATGAGGCTCATCATTCATCAGAGGAGGATGTGAGGATGAGGAGGGTCTCCATACGTTCGGCCCAGGATCCTTCTTCAGAAGGCTGTAATGGAAAACAGGGTGCACAAATTTTAACAATTTAGGAAGTATCAGTTCAAAAGTCTCTTTGTTAAGGCACCTGACTACAGGAAATGAGCCTACATATTTCCACCCAAGTTTTCTAGGTTGGAGACCTTTGATGTTTTTAGTAGACACATAAACAGTCACCCGGGAAGAGATCCCAGCCTGGGGTCCTCCGTTTGTCGGCATGCTTTTTGTAATTCGCTTTAGCCTCCTCCAAAGTTTTAGCAATCAACAGCCATGAGTCCTGCAATGAGTTCCACCAGTTAGCAAAGTCACTCGATCCCTCTACAGCTGGGCTTAGATTAGGAAGGGGGACTCCTTCATACCCCCCCCCCACAGCCATAAAGGGAGACACGCCAGTCGAAGAATATACAGCATTATTGTAGCTATATTCAACAAAGGGTAAAAGATCAACCCAATTATCCTGTTGAAAATTAGTATAACATTTTAAGTACTGCTCCAAAATTTGATTAACTCTTTCGGTTTGTCCATCCGTCTCTGGATGGTAAGCACTGCTCAGTGCAGATTCGATCCCCAAGATCTGCAACAGCTCCCACCAAAAGTTGGCAACAAATTGCACCCCGCGGTTGGAAATCTATGAAGTTTAATTACGTGGTTGACAAAGGCTTTTGCTAAAGATTTGGCAGTGGGTAATTTTTTAAAAGGAACAAAATAAGCTTGCTTTGAAAATGTGTCCACCACTACCCAAACCACAGTTTTTCCTTTGCTGGGGGGTAAATCAGTAATAAAGTCCATAGAAGTGACTTCCCAGGGTCGTTTGGGTGTTTCTAGTGGCTGTAAAAGTCCTGGGGGTTTCCCACCCCAGCATTTTCCCATTAAACACATTTGGCAAGATGAAACATAAGTCAAAACATCCCCGCTCGTGTGTGGCCACCAAAACTGCCTCTGCAATAAGTTTAAAGTCTTAAGAAACCCAAAGTGTCCTGATAACTTTAATTTGTGGGCAGTATACATGATTTCTCTGCGGGGGGGCAGAGGGAACCACCAGTTTCTGATCCTTAAACCAACAGCCTTCTGGGCTCTGTCAAAGAAGGCAAGGCTTTGAATTCACAAATGTCCTCCGAATAGGCTGTAGCAAACTTAATAATCAACTCTGCTACCGCTGGAGTGACCGGGGCTTTGGTCTGGCTCCTTGTTTGCACAGCCCCCCCCCCCCAAAAAAAATTGATCGGGTAAACATAGTTTCTATCACTTCAATCTTTTGAGAGTCATGTTGGGGTAGGTGAGAAAGCGCATCAGCCAGCGAGTTTGACTTCCCAGGGAAATGATGAAGAGTAAAATTAAATTTTGAAAAGAAATCAGCCCACCTAAGTTGCTTAGCATTAAGGGAGCGATGACTGCGCAAAGCCTCTTAAGTTTTTGTGATCAGTCCAGATTTCAAATGGCTGGCACACTCCCTCCAGCCAATGTCTCCAGGTGGTTGGGGCCAGATGAATTGCGGTAGCTTCCTTATCCCACACAGCCCAGTTACACTCTGTCTCCCCAAATTTCCAAGAAACAAGCCAATGGATGTAACTTCCCATCAGCCCTCTCCTGAAGGATCGCCCCCCCATGGCCACATCGAAAGCATCCACCTGCACCATGAATTTCTTATTTTCATCAGGGTGCGCCAGTATGGGTTCAGAAGTGAAGAGGTGTTTCAGTGCCTCGAAGGCTTGTTGGCACTCCTGTGTCCATAGCAACTGGGCACCTGGTTTGGCAGCCTCTGGTCCCTTCCACTTAGTTTTTAACAAGTCAGTGAGGGAAAGGCTATAATGGGCAAAATTACTGATTAAATTTCTGTAGAAATTGGTGAATCCTAGAAAGCTCTGAAGCTGTCTTTGAATGTGGGGGGTTTCCCATCCCACTACTGCCGATACCTTGGCTGGGTCCATCTCCAAACCCCGGGGTGATATTTGATACCCCAAGAAGTCTGTCTCAGTATTATGGAAATTGCATTTGGAAAGTTTGGCAAAAAAAAAGTTTATTGTCTCTGAGTGTAGCCAACACTTCCTGTACTAATTTCACATGCGACTCCAAATCTGGGGAGTACAGTAAGATGTCATCAAGATAGCAAAGGACCCCCTTGAATAAGTGCTTGTTTAACACATTTATTAAATTCATTAAAACGCCTGGAGCCCCCGAAGGCCGAAGGGCATTACTAAATATTCAAATTGCCCCAGGGGGGTATTAAAGGCAGCCTTGTATTGGCTTCCGGTCGGAGGAAAATGGGGATTTGACACACCCTGTAAAAGCTCAGGGTGAACGGCAGTTCTTTCTGACAACTCGAGGGCTTTTAGCACCCGATTCAATCCTCCCCAGGCAGGGGAGTATCCAGCAAGCAACAAGACTCGAGAGAGTGAGATTGGTGGCAATAAATCTCAGAGGAGACTTGTCACTTTGATCTCCTTTCCGAGCTTTGCAAGCAACTCTAGAGGGACGAGCCGGGCTGTTTTATCAGCTTAAAATCTCCAATCCCCCGATTTCTTGACTGAAAGAAGACAAATTTTAATTAATGAAGCCTCACCCCTACCAGGAAAACATCTAAAGGTAACGAAACAAACTCTTTGCTTATCGGCATCGTGTCTGTAAGAGCAGGAAAACAGACAAATTAGCAGAACAAAAACTGAAGAACAGACAGACTTTTTTTTTTTTTTAAAGAGCTGGATTTTAGCTAAAAATTGCCAGAAAAGCGTTTGTTTACCATTCCTGTGGTCACAGAGGAGAGAGGCAGGAGGGCTTGGAGACATCGCGAGATCTGCTCGGGCGAGAGAAAATAAGAAGACAACAGGAAGGGATGTCTGGCTGAGAGCACAAAAGAAGAACAGAAGAGGAAGGGATCTGGGAGACTGCAACAGCAAAAGCACTTCCAGGTGAAAGAGAACCAGGAAGTAAGTCAGGTGACAAACACCACAGAGAAAAGACGTCCACCATTTTGGGGAGGACTAAAACTTTAAAATTAAATATCTTGAAAAGTAAACACCCTAGAACGGCAAAAATAATGGCATCTGTTAAAGCTCTTTAAGACTGATTGATTGAGCCTAAAAATGCTGAAAGTAGAAGATACCAAAAATCGGCCTTTTTTTAAAGGGCAAAAACGGAGGCTGAACAGATAAAGCGGGCAGGGTCAGTGTCCAAGATGGCTCCTAAAAAAGATAATGAACTAATGGCAATGATAGAGGCGATAGACAAAAGGATGATAGAAGCTTTTAATGATCTTGGCCAGCAAAATCAACAATTGAGCCAGCAAAATCAACAATTGAAAAAGAAAATGAATGACCTAGCTGGACAAGTAGATAAAAATTTTGGAGATCTAAAGACTAAAATTCAAAATGTGGCAAAAAAATCGAAAGAGATGGAAAACAAAATGCTTGTGTTGGAAGAAAATATTCAGAGTAACAAAAGAGAACTACAGAGTGGAAACAATGATGGTATACAAAGAGATGCAAAAACACCTAAGATTCAGAGGGTCAGAAGAAAAGGTGGGTGAGAATATACACATAAGGATGACTGAAGCCTTGAGTGACTATTTGAAGGATGAGGAAGAGAATACAAAAGTTAACATAGACCTGGTTTACAGAGTTAATTCTGAGTATGCTAGAGGGAGAAATCTGCCAAGAGATGTGGTAGTACAATTCACCACTAAGAGGATAAGAGAGTCGATTTATAGAAAATGTTTTAAGGAACCTTTTGAAATGAATGGAGTTAAAGTAATTGTGATGAAAGAGCTCCCTAGAGCTATGTTGCAAGACAGGGAGAAATTCGAATGGCTGACAGATAGGTTGAAACAGAGAAACTGCGGATACAGATGGGAAACTCCTGAGGGTGTGGGCTTCAGCCACCAGAGTGCAGGGGTGGTGGTTGAGAGTATGGAAGGGATGCTCTCTTTCTTGGCAAAAAATATTGAAGAATTTGGTGACATTTGACTCAACATCATTATGGATTGCAAGGTACTTTCATGGAATGTAAATAGACTAAATTCACCCAATAAACGTAAGATAGTCGGACATTGGCTTGAAAAACAGAGATGCAATGGGATTTGCCTGCAAGAAGTACACATTAAAAAACAAGATTGTAAATATTTGATTAAGAAAAAATTGGGAGAAGAATTTTTTTCATTAGCAACGATTAAGAAAAAAGGAGTAGTGACATATGTCAAGAAAGAACTAGAGCCAAAAGAAACTTTTAAAGACAAAGAAGGTAGATATACTGCAACAGAGATGGCCATGCATGGCGGGGAAATGTTGATCCTGAATATCTATGCACCTAATGGAGCAAAAGAAAAGTTTTTTAAGGACTTAATTGCAGAATTGGACCAAGTTAATTATGAACATTTAATTCTGATGGGTGATTTCAATGGAACTGTAAATAAAAAAATAGACAGATGTTCAAGAAGTAAAGACGACACAATTGGAAAACTACCTAAAGTCTTTTTTGCAATGGTTAAACAGGAAAGTTTGGAAGATGTGTGGAGGAAATGGCGTCCTCGAGATAAAGACTATACTTTTTACTCCAATAGGCATGACTCACACTCAAGGATAGATATGATGTGGATGACGTCAGAATTAGCGCTAAAAACAAAAAAGACAGAAATTTTACCAAAGCTTATCTCTGACCATAATCCCTTGTTGTGGACTTCGAGACAGGGAGAAAAACAACGGAGATGGAGACTAAATGAAGAACTCTTGGATACTAATGAAATAACTAATAAAATACAAGAAGATACAAAAACCTATTTTCAAATGAATTTACACCAAGAAACCAAGCCACAAGTCGTATGGGATGCATATAAGGCTGTAATGCATGGAACATTGATATTTTTAAACAATAAAAAGAATAAATAAGAGAAAGAAAGAACAGAATAGTATTACCCAAGCAATTGAATCAAAGGAGAAAGAATTAAAGAAAAGACCTGGAAGAAAGAAACTTCAAAGAGAAATACATTTTCTACAAGATCAACTAAAGGCTATTTTGAACCAAGAAATATACTGGAACTTTTAAAAGCTGCAACAAAAATCTTTTGAAGGTGCAAACAAACCTGGAAAATATGTGGCATGGCAATTAAAAAAAAGAAGAGAAAACAAGATTATAAGTAAAATTGTGACAGATAAAAAAGAAATAATGGACATTAAAGGAATAAAAAGAGAATTCTTTAAATATTATGCTAAACTTTTTCAAAAAGAGACAGTAGATCAAAGTAAAATTTCAGAATGTATACAAACATTGGGAATACCTAAACCAACTGGAAAACTTAAAGAAATGTTGAATAGCCCTATTACAATTCAAGAAATACAGAGGGCTATTGAAGATTCTAAATTGGGAAAAGTTTTTCGGCTAAATATTATAATGGTTTTTCGGCTAAATATTATAAGAAAATAAAGGAAAGTCTTTTGCCAGTTTTGGAATTTTTGCTAAATGAAATAAGAGCTACAGCTGAGATACCAGATTCATGGAAAGAGGCAACAATATCACTGATTCCAAAAGAAGGACAGGATCTATCAGATGTCAAGAATTACAGACCAATCTCTCTACTTAATAATGATTATAAATTTTTTGCGAAAATATTAGCAGAGAGACTGAAAGAATATTTAAAGGAAACGATACAAGAGCAAGCAGGTTTTTTGCCAAATCGCCAAATAAAGGATAATTTACAAACAGTCCTAGATGCAATTGAATACTATGATAAACATTCCGATAAAGAGGTAGGTTTTTTCTTTCTGGATGCTGAAAAATCCTTTGACAACCTAAACTGGGACTTCATGTTTGCGGTATTGGAGAAACTACAAATTGGAGAATTCTTGCTGAATATGATTAAATTGATATATATGGAACAGAAGTCATCGATTATAATTAATGGCGAAAAGACGGATTATTTTAAAGTTCAAAAGGGAACGAGACAAGGTTGCCCACTTTCACCATTGTTATTTATTTGGATTCTTGAAGTTTTGCTTTGGAATGTAAAAGACGATAAGGAAATTAAAGGTCTGTCAACTAAAGGATTTTCTTTCAAGTATAGAGCCTTTGCTGATGATGTGATGTTTATAACTGAAGAACCTATGACTACCTTACCACTTTTATTGCAAAAAATTAAAGACTTTGGAGATCTTGCAGGTTTTTATGTTAATAGAAGGAAATCAAAAGTGATGTGTAAGAATATATCAAGTAAAAAGCAGTTGGAATTACAAAATTTAATAGACTGTGAGGTGGTGAAAAAGACTAAATATTTAGGTATTGACTTAACTATGAAAAACATTGACCTCTTTAAAAATAACTATGAGAAGTTATGGACACAAATTTCACATGACATTAATAAATGGAATACTCTAAACTTATCACTATTGGGCAGAGTTGCTACAGTTAAAATGAACATTTTGCCAATACTAATGTTTTTATTACAAACAATACCAATTGTGAAAGACGTCAAAGCCTTTAAAACATGGCAAAGAAGGGGGGGCGGAGCGACGGCATGTGATGGCGGGCGTCTAGAGATCTAGCTCCCAATCCTCACTCCCAAAAACCGTTTTAAAATCAACTCTACTCTCCATACTTGGCGGTAGAACTATGGGCAAAACGTTGAGGAATAAGTCGAGAGCCTCCACAGCAACTCCGGTAACTGTAGACTCCTTTTTCCTGCCGGAAAAAACAACGGAGCTCCTGGACGAGAATTCTACTGAGTCGGCTAAAATGGTGTCGGGCGCTCCTAAAGGAGGGAAAGAAGCCCAAGAAGACAACTCACCACTCTCCAGGAAAGATCTGTTCGAGCTCAGAAAAGACCTGCACCAGATGGTCACGACTTCAGTGGCAGAATTCTCAAAGCTTAATGAGTTAACTAAGGAACTCAAAGAAACCTCCAAACTGGCAGAAAACGCCTCGGAGCTCGCTCTAACACTGCAAGATGAAGTCAGACAGCTCCAGACCTCAGAGACCACGACAGTAAACAGGTTAGTCGCTTTGGAAAATAGATGGAGAATGCTGAACCTTAAATTTCGTGGGCTGGAGGAGGGCATTGAGGAAAATACTGAATTAGCTTCCTTTGTTTCATCTTGGCTGGCCCGAGCTCTTAAAATGGAGGACGGAATAGCCCTAGCAATTACCAGAGCATATAGAGTAGGGCCTATAGCCAGAGCCACTAGAAATCGCCCAAGAGACGTGATTGCCTCCTTCCTCTACCAGAGATCCAGGGACAGAGTTCTCAGAGAGGCTAGACTCAGAGGATCTCTACAGCACGAGGAGAAGAAAATCTTAGTTTTGTTGGACCTTTCACCGGACACATTAGAGAAAAGAAGATCTTTGAAGTTAGTCACCTCCAAGTTATTTGATGCCAAAATAAGGTTCAGATGGAGCCCAACATCTGACGTTATTGTTTATAAGAATGGCTCCCAACTTATTGCTTGTAACAAAGCCTCGGGCATTACTCTCCTAAAAACTTTGGGTCTCCAACTGACAAAGGAAGAAGAAATGTCATTATCTTCAGAGGGAGTTCCTGCTGGCAATTAATAATTTTTATAAGGGTTTTTTGCTTTGCTATATTGTGGAGGTGTAACTACAACAGAGATTAAGTAGAACGTTTTGTTTTATTTCATGTGTATATTTATATATAAATGGAAGGTATGAGGTAATACTGTATTTTTCATATTTTATTTAATATTAACAAAAGCCTATAATAATATTTTATGCTTTGGATTGCATTAAGTTAAAAGGCTCAGACTTTAAAAGCTAAATATATTAAGATGTGTGATCTATGCAGTTTATTAACACTGTTTATTAATTGGATTTAAGTGCCTTACATTGTACACTAGTATGGAGTAATACTGAGTAAGTTATAAGCCAATAGAGTTTTTATTATTATTATTGTAAGAGTGATTCAGATAACAGGTTAAGCATTATTAACCTATAATGTTTATGTTAACTATTTAGAGAATCTTGAAGGTTTAAGTTTAACCCAGAATCACTTATATGGATAATATTTAAGTGGTTAATACCTTTACTATTTTGATAGTCCATGAAGTGTAATGGAGATTTATTTAATTTTTCTTTGGAAATCTGGGTTAACTAATTATTGGAATACTTTTCAAAGCTAGAATTCATGGTTTAATTATTTTATGAATAGATAAGATATAATGATAGTAAATTAGCTTCAAGCTATTAAAGGTAGAGAAGCAAGTCTGAGGGAGTGGGAGGAGGGATATGTTTTATTAAGTAGTGAAGACTTTCCCCTCATAGAGTAGGGAATCTAGTTAGGGAGCATTGAAGGTCTCCCTTCTCTTGGGCTGTTAAAGTGTCAAGAGAGTCTAGAGATAGCTCCTTTGTGGAGCGCAGGGTTTTGGTAGATTAGTATTAGTTAGGTTATAGGTTAAGTTTCCTTTATTTAAAAGTTATGCCCATACAATTTAAATGTATTACATGGAATTGCAGAGGTTTTAAAAATCCCATTAAATCAAGAAGGATCACTAATGCATTATATAAGGAGAGGCCAAACCTGGTTTGTTTGCAGGAGATATATCAAAATCGTCTACATCTTGTTCTGTATTGCCAAAGAAATACTTGAACTTTGTATTTTATTAGTTATTATAACAGCTGCGATTTGTTGGATATTTGTATGGTAATGGGTGTTGTTATTTGTTTATGTTCAAAGTTAAAAGTTAAAATTTAATAAAAATATTTTGAAAAAAAAAAACATGGCAAAGAAAACTTTCAAAATTCGGCTGGGCAGGGAAAAAACCAAGAATAAAAATGAAAATAATGTGTGATGCAAAAGAAAGAGGAGGTTTCCAACTGCCAAACTTAAAGCTATATCATGATGCGGTCTGCCTGACTTGGCTAGAACCTTGGATCTCTTTAAAAGACAGAAAACTACTAGCACTCGAAGGGCATGATTGTCAATTTGGTTGGCATGCGTACTTGTACTATAATAAAACAAAGATGGACAATATGTTTAAGCATCACTATGTGAGGAGAACTTTAATAGATACATGGTTTAGATACAAGAATTTCTTTCCAGCAGAAAAGCCTATGTGGATTGTACTAGCAGAAGTAATAAAACCTCTTTTGAGCTTTAAAGGACAAGACTGGTTGAAGTACAGAGACCTGCTAAAATTGAAAACAATGAGTTTGTATTGAAAGAAGAGAATCAGATGGATTTTAAATATGGTTGGTTCAGGTATAGACAGATTTATGATCTATTTATGACAGATAAAAAATGTGGGGGTTTCAGAAAGAAAATTAATGAGATTGAACAGGTTTGGGAGGAAGGTGGAAAAAAACTAATTTAAAAAATGTATAAAATTTTGCTGAAATGGTATAATGCAGATGAACTTGTAAAAGAACAAATGATAAAATGGGCAATTAATATGAACAAAGAAATAGACATGTAATCTTGGGAATATTTGTGGGAAAATGCTATGAGTATTTCTACTTGTTATAATCTAAAAGAAAATTGTTTTAAAATGTTGTATAGATGGTATATGACTTTGGGAAAAATAGCAAATATTGATCAACGGCTGTCTAATAAGTGTTGGAAATGTAAACAAAAAGAAGGTTCTTTCTACCATATGTGGTGGACTTGTGATAAAGCCAAAATCTTTTGGTGTATCATTCATGCTGAAATTGAAAATTTTTTGAAATGTACTTTTAAAAAGCTGCCTGAAATGTTATTGCTTGGTCTTAAGCTAGAGGAAGTTAATGTAACTAAAAGGACATTAACATAATATATGGTGACTACAGCGAGAATGGTCTATGCTCAGAACTGGAAATGTGAAAAAAACCCAGACATATGGGAATGGTTGAGAAAACTGCTATTTATGGCAGAAATGGACAAATGGACAAGAAAACTGAATAATCAAGACTCAGAAAGATTTCTAGAAGAATGGAAAGACCTGAAAGAATATCTAGAACAACATAGGGATATGAAAAATAATATTTTTACATTGTCTAATTATTGATATTTGATGTTTATTTTAAAAGGCAGTCTTGTATTCATCCCCCTCCCTAATGCACACTCGGAAGTAAGCATCTCTGATGTCCAGTTTCGAAAAGATCTTTCCTTTACTGGCCTCACTTAGCAAGTCTTTGATCAGAGGGAGAGGGTAGGCATTTGAGGTAGAGACCGCATTTAACCCTCAGTAGTCAGTACATAGCCACAGGCCCCTATATTTTTTCTTTCGGAAAAGAACAGGCGCGGCAAATGGGGAAGTGGCTGGCCGGATAAAACCTCGCTCCAGGGTTTTATCGATAAATTTGCGCAGTTCAACTTTTTCCTGGGGGGACATAGTGTATAGTTTCCCATTTGGTAATTTATGGCCAGGCAACAGTTCAATAGTTCCCTCTGTGGTGTTACGATGGGGGGGGGGGGGGCAGCTCGTCAGCCTATGCTTCCTCAAAGATCTCTGCTAAGTCCCAGTAAGCAGCTGGAATAGATAACAGTTCCTCACGCGCCAAACAGGCGCTCTCGGAGCCAGGCCGCCTGCCCCACTCCATGCTCCAAAGATGATCTTTACAAGACGTAATCCGTCCCTCACTCCAACAAATGTAGGGGTCATGTATTATTAACCATGGGCTGCCCAGCACCATAGGGAATTGCACATGGGGGGCAATAATAAAAGCACGTTGCTCCCAGTGCTCCCCTGTGCCGATTATGATAGGTTCAGCCTCAAAGGCACAGGGTTCCTTCATTTCAGAGCCATCCATCTGGATGAAATGTAAAGGCTCCTCCAAAGTATGCACCTCCAACCCTAACCCATCCACCACTATTGGGCTGATTAAGTCTCTGGCACAACCTGAGTCAATTAGGGCTTGCACCTGCATCTGCATGCCCTGATGTGGATTCACCACAGTCACAAGAATATAAAGGAGGGGCCCCGGAGAGCTCACCATTTGAGGCGCGATGGTTTGCTGCATTGCGCCGTTCAGAGCAGGTCCTGGTCGTTTCCCTGCGGCTCTTCGGTCATCTCCTCCTCCGACTTCTGTGGGAATCTGGCCTCCACGATTTGGAGTGCCAAAGGGTTTGGAGTGGACGCTTTTTTTGGCTTGGGATGGGCTAGCGGGGAGGAAGCAGCGGGGCAGACTGAAGCGAAATTGCCTGATTCTCCGCAATGGGTGCATAATCCCTTCTTCATCCAGAACTCCCGTACATCTCAGCTAGTCGCCTTGGCTTTGCTTTAAAAGGGGTGGCCGGGGGGGCATTAGTTTTCGGGGAGCTAGTTAAGTACCTCATGCAGATCAAGGTAAATCGCGCTTCAGCTTCTTCAGCTGCTCTGATCCAACCGTTCAAGGTGGTCGGATTCACATTTCTCAAAATAGTCTCGTATAACTCCCCCTGCAAGCCCCGGCAATATTGCTGTACAAAGACCTCTTCAGGCCAACCCCTAATTTTAGCTTCCAACCTTTTAAAAGCAGTGGTATACTCACAAACTGACAATCTCCCTTGTGAGAGGTTGCACACCTGGTTCCGGGCTTTCTCTTTGCTCATCAGATCTTCATACTGCCGACGTAGGGCCTACATGAATTCTTCCATGGTATCCAACTCAGGACCTGGGGGGTTGTGAAGCCTCATATACCAATCCGCGGCTTCCTCTTGCAGTCTGGAACCGATGTAGCCCACACGATCCCCCTCATCCTGGAACAGGTGGCCCCAATTCTGCATGCACTGCCCTGCTTCGATTATGAAGAATTGCAGCTTTGCGGGATTACCATCAAAGGTGGCCCCCATCAGCTCATGTGGCACAGGTTGCCTGTCTGCCGGTTGCGCAGGCCCACATCTGAGCCCACATCTCAGCCGTCACGGAGTCATTGTTGGCCCGTCTCTCAGTCCCTCAGTCTGTCAATTGCCTGGTTCCACCTTCCCAGCGGGGAGACCAAGTCTCTGTAGTCTGAGGCCTGAACTGAGCCCAGGATTGGATCCCACCGCTCCACCTGGGCTGGAGGGTCACACCAGTGGTGCTGGCCGGGCATACTGGTGCCTCTTCCATGGTAACCAGTACTTCCGAATCAGTAATAGGGATTTCAGCTCCACCGTCATCCATGGCGGGTACAGTAGGCAGGTCCCAAAATGAGATTACTAACAGTCTGTGAGACTGTCCCAATAGATATAGTCTACAACAGGTCTCCTTAAACAGATAGTCCTTTATTTGTAGAAAAGATCATGTTGGTCAGACACTTCTTCTGTTAGTAATGCTTAAGTTTTGAATTGCAATCATAATTATACTGGATATGGAATATGGCCCAACTACCCTCTACTGATCAATACAGAGAATTCTTGGCACCCAAATATACTGGCCCAATGTTCCCAAGGAAAGCACGGTAAAATGAGTTCTCAAGGAGAAATACTGTTGAACATTTTGGAGAACAGTTCCCAGAGAATTTAAGAAAATAGAATACATAACACCTGTGGTTCTTGTAACACATAACAGGAGGCACTTTCTTCCACGGTTGTTAGCTGAGGAGGCTAGAGATAAAGTGAATGAGTAATGGGCATGCGCAAAGCAAGCGAGGGATGCATTCCAAAAGGGGGGGGGGCAGTTCCTGATGCTATCTCCCAGTCGGGACCTATGAGCATGGAATAAAACATTCAGACCAAAACAAGGCAAGGTAAACAGAAAGGCTTAGCCAGATGTAAGATTGGAATATTGACACAGTCACTCCAGTCTATGGCAGTTCACTGGCAGCTTGCTGCAAGAGCCCCTGAAGAAATAAGTGACTGACAGACATTGTAACTAGGCAGCAGAAAAGGGAATGTATTGCTAGTTCTGACCTGCAGAATCTAATGAATGTTCTGAAGCATTTGTATTAATAACAGCAGGGGCTTGGTATCATGTGATACTGCATGCATCAAATGGTGTCTGTTTAAAGAGGGACAAAGTTTCAGCCTTTGATATGCTGTGTTTCAATGATGTATGCATTGAAGCCAGTTGTATGCTTATCTTGTCCTATCTTTTCTTGTCTACTTTTGGCTATAAGGATAAGATTTGTGACTTTTTGGACAACTCACAATTATATAGATTTTTAGCTCAGCTCAAATCACTTCCAGAATGATACATTTATTATTTATTTAATTAATGTATATCCCACTTTCCCTGCTGAGTCAGGCTCAGGGTGGCTTACATAAAGCATATAAAACAAAACAAAAATTAAAATCAGAACAGTAAAATTATAAATATAATAAAACATAAAGTGCTAGTTTATATCAGAGGGTGGACACTAGCAGCACCCTCGGGCAACAACCAGCTGACATCATAGTCTGGGTTAAAATGGATGTTAAAAATGATGCTAATATTAGGGCCAGGGCCTCAGTTTCTTGGGTGCGACTCCCTAATTGAAGGTCCGGTGGAAGAGCTCTGTCTTGCAGGCCCTGCAGAACTGTAAAAGGTCCCGCAGGGCCCTGATGTCCTCCGGGAGCTCATTCCACTAGTACGGAGCTACCACTGAAAAGGCCCTGGCCCTCATCACAGCCAGCCTGGCTTCTCTGGGGCCCAGAAATGCCAAGTGGTTTTGGGACCCCAATCGTAGTGCTCTCTGGGGAACATGTGGGGAAAGGCGGTCCCTTAGAAATGCAGGCCTCTGACCATATAGGGCTTTAAAGGTAGGGACCAGCACCTTGAACTGAATTCGGTATGCTATAGGCAGCCAGTGCAGTGCTTATAGCGCAGCCTGGATGTGCTCCCGCATAGGAAGGCCCAACAACAGCCTGGCTGCTGTATTCTGCACCAGCTGCAGCTTCTGGATTTGGGACAAGGGCAGCCCCATGTAGAGAGCATTACAGTAATCTAGTCTCGAGGTGACCATTGCATGGATCACTGTTGCCAGGTCATTGTGTTCAAGGAAAGGAACCAGCTGCCTGATCAGCCAAAGATGATAAAAGGCTCTTTGCAGTGGCTGCTACCTGGGCCTCCATCATTAAGGAGGCATCCAGGAGCACTCCCAAGCTCCTAACCTCCAGCGCTGGCACCAAGGGTGCCCCATCGAAGGTCGGTAGTGGGATCCCTACTTTCAGACCACTCTGACTCAAGCACAGGACCTCCGTCTTCATAGGATTCAGTTTCAGTCAACTCAGTCTAAGCCAACCAGCCACAGCTTTCAACGCCAGGTCCAGATCTTCCGGGTTAGAGTCAGACTGGCCGTCCAACAGCAGATAGAACAGCAGATAGAATAACATGTAGTACAAAAGTTTTTTCCCATGTATGAGAGCTACCTGGAAGTTCCCCATTGAGAAATTGTGCTAGATTGCTTAAAAGTTGGAAGGACAGGAGAACTTTGTATCTTAGATTTGAGGGGTGGGGGAGGCTGTATGTTGTAGTACTGGGTCTGAAGATGGAATTCATAGTAAAGAAAAAATTAAATGTCATTCTAAAGGAATTATATTCTGTTTAAAAAACTGAAATTTGATGTCTAAAATGTCTTTATTCAAGCAGAAATTAAAGACAGAATGGTTTTATGTAGACAGTTGTCAAAAAAAACCCTGATCCTTCAAGGGCCAGTTCATATCTTATTATTATGTGTTTAAAGTAATTGCAACATTATTACTTCACAGTTTCATGTTGCAATGGCTGTTTACTACAAGAGGGATCCTATTTTCAGTGTTGTTATCTGACACTCATATTAATAATAATCATTTGTGTGAACTGCGTAATTTAAAATATAAACCTGCAGATCCTAAATATAGTTGAAAATGAACAGAAAGTTGCCCTCTTATGTCCCTTTATTTGAAACTGTTGATTACTGTAAATTGCTATTTATACTGAACTTTGAATGAATTAATAGAATTTGTGAAATGAAGGACTTGGCCTGTTTCCCCACCCACCCACATGGGGAAGTCAGGGTGGTGTGATGGTTAGAGTTTCAGAGTAGGATCTGGAAGACCCAGGGTCAGATGGCCAGCTCTGCCCTGAAATCTTGCTGGGTGACGACTCACTCTCAACATAAGAAATGGAAGAGAATGGTATAAGCTGCTCTGGGTCCACATTGCAGAGAAAGGCAGGGTATGTATGTAGCAAAAGATAAAATAGCTGAAGGTGGTGGGAGATAAAATATAGGTAGGTTGGGTGGGTATGTGGGAATGAAAGAAGTGGCTGCCACGGTTAAGAAAGGAGGAAAAGTTAGGGGGAGATAAAAGATTGGCTGGTGGGTGGGGAGGAAGCAGGGAAAATAAAGAGGATATGGGGACTTCAGGGAGGGGAAAGAGGAAATTGTGGTGAAGGGAGAAAATCAGATGCCACTGGAAGTCCTTGCAGGTCCTTTACTTTTATCTAATTCCCAACATGACCCCATCTGTGGATACTTAAATTTGGAGAGTGGGACAATGTATAGACACAGCAGATCGTTCTACATAGCTGAAAGCCCCAGGTTTGCAGAAGGAAGTGGAGGAAGGTGAAAATGTGGGGTGCTAGGAGGAGAAGGAAAGTAAATAGTGCAGAGGCAGGGGGGATACAGGGAAAAGTATCAATCCAATCAACCAAAAGTGCATTGCATATAGCCATTGGCCATCACAATATAAAATATAAAAACAGTACAAAGATTGGCAGTGCATAAAATTAAAATATATAAACGAAGTAAGAATATAAGTTTCAAATTCAGGTTTCTTAAATAGCACATTCTAAAAGTACAGTCATTTTGTAATTTTATCTCTAATTTTCCTTGCAGCATGAGCATAGAGTGCCATTCTATAGGAGATAGTGGGATTGACATCTGAAAGCAAAAAGGTTACTATTTCAATGTCTGATGTGAATTGTAAAGATGTTAGAAGTAGGTTAAGAAATTTGATCTCGGACGAGTATACAGAAGGCATTCTAAGATGTAAAGTGTTAGATTTTCTACCAAAACCCCTCATAGACAGATATGTTGATCGTATGGGGTTTTAAGGTGTCGTCCTTTTAACAGCTGAGATGGCATGGTCTGAAAACGAAGAGCTGTGAGTGCCCTTCTTATGCTATATATTGAAACAAGGGCCAGATAAGGGGCTCTAAAGTGGTCTGTTTTAAATGCTGGATATCGTGGTGCATATTTCTGTTGACTGATTAGGGATCGGTCAATTAAAGTATCTTCATTGTAGACCCAGTCCCCCAAATGTAAATTATTACCTGAAGGGGATGATAAGTCATCCGGGATAGTGTATTTAGCGATGATGTTGGAAAGTGTGCCTAGATGAGCTGGGTCATTAGTTTGCAAGATATGGAAGAAGAAGAAGAAGAAGAGATTGGATTTATATCCCGCCCTTCACTCACTTAAGAGTCTCAGAGCGGCTTACAAACTCCTTTTCCCTTCCCCTCCCCACAACAGACACCCTGTGAGGTAGGTGGGGCTGAGAAAACTCTTTCCCAAGCTGTCCTTGAGGGAACAGCGGGTACAGAGCTATGGCTTGCCCAAGGTCATCCAGCCAGGTGCATGTGGAGGAGTGGGGAATCAAACCTGGTTCTCCCAGATTAGAGTCCGCGCACTTAACCACTACACCAGACTGGAAGCTAGAATTACTACAAGTGCTAGTATCGACTAGCTGATGTTCCTTCCAAAATTTCAAGATTATGGCATGTGCCATAATCCTTATTGAGGGTAAGCCAAACTCAGCTCACATCATGGCTGCTGGTGTCCCCTTTGGGAGTGCCAGAATGCACCTCATAAAATTGTTTTGGGTTATTTCCAGCTTGGTAAGGGTTTGATCTTGCCATCCCCACACTTCAACACCATAGAGTATTTGAGGGATGACCTTGCTAATGTAAAGCTTGATGGCTGGGTCTGTGAGGTGGCCACCCTTGTTGTGGAAGAATCCCGTTATTGCAGCTATGGTCTTGAGAACTGCTGTTTTTGTTAAAGCTATGTGGGTATTCCAGTTCAGAGATTCATGGAAAGTTATGCCCAAATATTTGTAAGTTTTGCGTTGTTCGATTGGGGTACCATGTATGCGCCATGAAATTTTTTTTGGCCTTTTATGGAAGACCATCACTTTTATTTATTATTTATTATTTATTTCAACTTTTACCCTGCCCTCCCCACTGGAGCAGGCTCAGGGCGGCTCACATACACCGTTTTGGTATATGTTTTAGTGTAATTTATTTTCAAATTTTCTTCTGAGCAATAGTCTCCCAGGCCATTCAGCAACTTCCTCAGACCCACTCTGGTTAAGGAAATCAAGACCATGTCATCTGCATATAAAAGTAGAGAGATCTTCTGATTATTAAGTGAGGGTGCAACAAATTTCTGGTCAGTCTTTCTACAATGTCGTTGATAAATAAGTTGAAAAGTAAGGGAGCTAGCATGCATCCCTGCTTTACCCCTCTTACCATAGGGATTTCTCTGGTCAGAGAACCAGAGGTGCCCACTCTGATCCTTGCAAATGTGCCAGAATACAATTCACAAATCAGTGCTAAGAGTCTTTTATCTATATCTGTCTTCCCAAGTTTTTCCCATAAGCGGTCTCTATGGAATCAAAGGCTGTGACTAAATCTACAAATACCACATATAGGGCTTTGGTTGGACCTTTCATTGCCGAATAGGCTAGTTGGTAAAGTGTGAGGCAGTGGTCTGTTGTACTTTGGCCTCTACGAAAGCCTGCTTGATGAGGATGTAGAATGTGGTTGTCTATAGCCCATTCCTCCAACTTCTTCAGTAGATATTTTCTGTATAGTTTTGATGCTGTATCAAGGAGAGATATTGGGCAATAATTATTTGGGATCAACTTATCACATATTTTTGTGGATGGGGACCACTATGCTGGTTTTCCACGCATCAGGAAGTAGTCCAGAGTTATTTATTTGGGTAAATAGCTTGGTGAAAATTGGGGCCCAGGCTTTAATCAGGTCTGTGGAAACTGAATCTTCTCCAGGGGATTTACTTGAGGCTAAGGAGGAGATTAAGGCTGGTTTTACATCTGCCTTTCCTGCTGGAATCATTTTACTTCCAAAAAAACTCACCCACATCTCTTTCAAGTGTGAATCTGCATTCCTTCTCAACTGTCCATATCTGCTAATTGCCCTCTAGCTCTTAAGCTGGCTTCACACCTGTCACGCTCCTCAGTCCCCTCTCGGGGGTCCCGCCCCGTTGCCGTAGTCCCAGGCGTGGGAGGAAGGCGTTGCCGCCGCCAGGGAAAGCGATTTGGGGTTGGCTAAGGCCTCAGACTGGCAGGGATGAGGGTTAGGAGCACCCTGGATCACCCTCCTGCCTCCGGGGACAAGGCTTTGGATACAGGCCCCTCTCTCTCTCTCTGTACGGGCAGCCTGCTTTTCCCTCTCTCTCTGCCTTCTCTCAGCCTCCGTTGCCTCCCGGCACTTCCTCCCCGGCCTGCCAATTTTCCCTCTCTTTTATTCCCCACTGTCGTGCAACACCTCCCCTCCACCAAGCCCCACCCCCCTTTAACTATTGAGACGCCCAGCCACCCTGCCCCGCCCCGGGGCTCCTGCTGGCAGCTTCCGCTTCACGGCGTCTCCCACACCCGACGTGTCTCCCGGGCGTCTCCTTGCTGCACCGCGGGTGCTCTCTTCGGCTCGGGCCCGATCATGTCGCGGCTCCAACGAGTGGCTCAGGGCCGCTTCGGTGAGTGGGGGTTGTCCGGCGACGGCTGCGAGCCGCGGCGCTCACTCCCAGGACTGGGCGCGTCCTCCTCTTCTGAGCTGGGGCCGCGGGTGATGAGGCGACGAGGCGTGTCGGCCAGGGGGGGCGGCGCCTTCCCCGACCTTTTCCCTGTCGGCCAACTGGCCGGGTCGGCTGCGGCGGTGCCACGGCAGCTTGGGCATGGGGGGGTTGCCGGCTCCCGGCCGGGGTCGCCGGGGGATAAGGCCCGGGACGGGACAACACCTCTGTAAACAAATCCTGTTCTTAACAGCACTTCAAAAGAATGACCCCTTTCACTCCAGTTCAATCAGATGTGGGCATTCCACTACAACAGCTTTGACACCAATGTGTTACTGGTGCAGGGAGCGCTGGAATGAAGCTGTTACAAAAATGCACATGTAAAATCAGCCTAAGTTTTCGACCTCAGCCACAGTTACCGCTGGCCAATTTGGTAGTGTTTGCAAATTGCAATTAAAGGCCCGTTTCTTTATTTCTGTGGGCCCAGTCTGAAAGGTAAGGAACTGGTAAAAGGCAGAAAAATGACTAAGCCAGGAGTTTCCAGAGATTTGGGCATCTATTTGAGAGGGTGATCTTCCAAGCCCAAATGAAACTAACTCCGAAAAGTGGGTTTCTTTTTTTCCCCTTAGTGCCTGTGCCAGTTCTTCCCATAATTGCTTGGTATGGGCCTGTTTTTTAGTTTTAAGTAAATTTTTATATTAAGTTCTGGACTTAGTTGTTGTATTAGTTTCTGGTCCTTATATTGTCGGGTGTCAGCTAGGCTGTCATAACTAAAAGGAGGGGAGAGAGGGAGATGCTGCTATGAGGAAAAGGAGGGTGGAGAAGGTTTGGTGTAATTACTGTTGTAAACTCTGGAATGTTGCCTTTGATGCTCTCCTAACATTTGCCCCTGTTTACACAAGATCTTGGGTTTCTCTGTTGAGTCTCCCGCCTGAACGTTGAAGCCATTATTCTCAGCGCGAGAGTACCGGGGCCCTCGTTGGCTTGTAGGCAGCTAACACCTCAGTTTGAAATGTGTATATAATTCCATTTCCATTTCCCCGCTTTAATCTTAACACAGAAATGCTTAGAGAATGTCTTAGAAAATACTGACTCCAATAAACTGAACCTACTTAAGGACAGTTGTTGAGTGCTGATTTACTAGGGAACCTGACATCGGGTATGTTTCATTTGTCTGGCTAGCTTCTTTTTAAAATCCCTAAATTCCTAATCGAACCAAACATTATTGGGATGGGTATGCTATCTGGGATGTCCATAATTAGCCAACAGAGGTTTAAGGGTGAGAATTATATCTTTGTAGTGGTGAATGACATTGGAGTCTGACTGTAAAAGAGGTTGACAACTGCCCCTGAGTTCTGTACCCTCAAGAGCTTGTATGACAGTGTTATACAAAAGTTCTGTCCACCTACGTCTCCTGTAACCAGGAGATAGATCTTTAGTAAGATCAGATGTCAGGGTTAAGAAGATTTGGTTGCTAAAATATAAAATTCTAATGGGCAGTGATCACTTAAGCTACTATCCTTCACTTTAAAGTTGTTCAGTTGACTCAATAGGTTGGAGGAAATTGCTATGTAATCGATTGTGCTCGCATAGAGTGAAGATATGTGTAGGACCCGTCAGAAGAGTCATACTTGGTCCCATTTAAAATGTACAGGTTGTATAGGGCAAGTGGCTCAAGGAGTTTTAGGCCTGGCCTGTTAACTACAGGGTCTGAGGATCGCCAATTGAGTAAGGAAGCACATTCAACAGCCTGTGCATCTAGACTTCCTTGGGGTGCTAAATGGCCTGGGCCAATCCTTGCATTGAAATTATTCTAAAGTTAGGGTATTGAGACAATAAGTGATCTAGGGTGGTAACAAACTGGTCCCACATTTTCTCCTTGTCTTGCATTTTATTGTGTTTGGGGGGCAAATATACATTGATGCACAAGAGGTTGCCTACTTGCTGGTCCTTGACCAATAATGGCTGTATGTAGTGAAGGCTGCTGCTATCAATGACTTGGATTTCTGCTTTTAAATCTACGTTAAAAAGTGCTGCAAGATCACCGCTCTCATGGCCTTTGTGGTGGGATTTAACTGCAGCGCTAGGAAATGTTCTAAAGCCTTGAAGGTTTATTAGGGAAATATCTTGTACCCATGTTTCCTGGATGAACACTATACCCAATTGTCTTAAAAGTTCACAGAAATCAGTGTCATGAAGTTTATTGTGCCACTCTCCCACATTCCAGGACAGAATTTTTAACTGTCAGTCCTTGGAGATTCTTTCCATCTCCCCTCCTATGTCATGAAAAATTCAGTTGTTCCCCTTTGCCACTTGATAGTCCTGCATACATGGAGCAGGACAGGAGCTGAGATGACTTTCCTGATCTTGCTACAACATCCAAGTTGTGGGGACTGACTCTTTGTGGATAGCACACTTTATTATATGCTTGCTAGATGGTACTGATAGCATCTGTCCTTTATATCTGCAGATTGTTAGGCATACTTTTTGCAGTTGGAATACCAGTTTGTACTGCTCCCTGTTTTCTTTAGGTTGTTTCAGATCCCAGTCTGGACTTCTGTGCTCTTGTCTAGAGAGATTTCTGTTGGCCAGCCCTGTTGCTTCAAGCACAGTCTTTATAATATGATTGAAATACTCCAGTTTTGCAAACATTTGTTTTAACAGTCCAAAGATATAACCCACTGTTTTAGCTGCCAGGTGGCAGAGATGAGTTGCAGTACTGGCTGCTCCCTCTGCTGTTGCTACCTCTACTGATCTTTTTGTCTGCTGCTTGTTTTCAGCTTCTGCAGAAATCTCCTCAGTGTTGGAAGTGCCAGCTAAAGGAGCATAGCGATTGGAAACAGGAATAGTGTAAACAGCTTCATTCTTTGCTTTAAAGAAGTCTGCTATCTTTTCCTGTTTGCAATGGGGAGGTGTAGTTAAGTCCTCTGGATCTCAAGACCTCTTAGTTTGCCTCATTCTGGATACTGTGTATATACTGTGGGGTTACTACAATCTTCACAGGGGAAAGTAAGCTTCCCCTGCAAGTCTTTGCAGGCTCCCCACTGCTCAACTGAGCTTGGCCCAGCCACCAGAACTGCACAGATTTGTCCCAGGGAGAAGCTGCCATTTATTTATTTATTTATTTATTTATTTATTTATTTATTTATTTATTTATTTATTTTCTTAAATTTATATCCCGCTCTCCCCACCAAAGGGCAGGCTCAGAGCGGCTCCCATCATTTTAAAATAACATATCAATATTAAAATCATACATCAACATTAAAATACTGTCCATACAAAATTGGCGGCATTCTAATTCAACCCGCAGGTGGGTCCGAGGAGCATTCCCATACATCTCTGTATGTAGATGTCAGTGCCACAGATGGGCGGCAGGTGACAGTGCCGATAGACGGGCTGGTCAGATGGAGCTGGAGCTGGGCCAGGGCTGAGATGTTTACCTTAGGCGGCTCCTACCCAAAGGCCTAGTGGAAGAGCTCCGTTTTGCAGGCCCTGTGGAACTGCATCAACTCCCGCAGGGCCCTGATGTTCTCCGGGAGCTCATTCCACCAGTACGGGGCCGCCACTGAAAAAGCCCTGGCCCGTGTTGTAGCCAGCTGCGCCTCCTTCAGTCCGGGGATGGTCAGGCGGTGTTGGGTCCCAGACCGTAGTGCTCGCTGGGGTGCGTATGGGCAGAGGCGGTCCTTCAGGTAGACAGGTCCCAGGCCATGGGGAGGAAAGGGTGGGGGGGAGCTGAAAAAGAAGTGCAGGTAAGGATAGGTTGCCTGGTGAGTGGGCTTTCAGAGAAAGGAAAGAGGAAATAGTGAGACTGAAGAAAATGAGATGCCCCCCCACAAGTCCTTGCAGGTCCCCTATTCACAAGATTGCCAACCTCCAGGTGGGGGCTGGGGATGTCTAGGGATTACAACTGATCTCCAGAATATATGAAACACTTATTCTAATATCCTGGGCTACACCCCGATCTCCAGGCAGTTCTGAATCTGAGGCTGACAACCTTACCCACTCATAATTTCTACACCTTTCCCTGGTTCTCCACTTACCATCTCATGGGCCATGGAAAAAAAAAACTTCATTATTTTTCAAATGTCCTAAATAAACCATGTTACGATTATAGACTTTTCTGCCCAAGCTCTCCCCCCTCCTGCCTGAAGCTTCCCCATGCTTGGGGGGCCTGTTGCACAAATATTTTGTCATCCTCATTTGCTTATTATCTTGCTCAGTAAAAACGGATTTTTCTGACTTGTCCTGGTCTCCATATCTGAAAGCGTTTGTTGTTCTATCCATGGGCTGCACTTTGTAGGCTGAAATAAAGCAGTGTATCTCATTAGAAGCATACTCAATTTCTGTAGACAGTTGTGTGTACTGGGGTTGTTATGGTTACAGCTAGGCCTGTATATGCCCTGTGGTTACTCTTGCTGCTCCATTGCTACTTTAGTGTTTGATTGTGTCATCTATAGTAACCTGTGGAAGAACTGGTTTGCGGCTTCAAGTTCCAGTAACCCACCACGGCCTTTTCTTTTCTCTTTCAACGGCTGTTTAAATCCTGGGAGGCTGCGTGACTTTACCATCATGCCAGGCATTGTATTGGTCTTGTTACTGCTCTAAAACGGGATAAAAGTTTTATTAAGAGTTTGTAGCAAATCAGTTGTTAGTCTTATCATCCATACTTAGGTAAGTGTAATTGCTTAACAAATTGTTTTGTTGCTGTTTCTAATTCATGCTAAAATAGCAGCCGCAAGAAGATTTTTGTGGCGGAACGTTATTTGTCTGTGTCATATACAGTACTATGTCTCACACAATGCAGTGTGTTGCTGTGACAAGACAGCGTCTGTGGATGCATTTTGCCTCCTCAGAAATCCCGTATCTGAACTGAGGTCGTTTTGGACACGTAGGGAGAAAGCTCCTCTTTCATCTGTGTCCCTTAAAAATGATCTCTGTATAAAGGCTCTGCTGCCCAAGCATCAGTTTGCGGAGCAAAGTTGGAGGACCCTGTCAGCCTTTTCCTGTATCCATAGCAAAAGGAATTAGGTGTCGGGGGGGGGGGCATTTGAGGGCAATGCCTCCCACAGATAAGTGCTGCCCCCTCAGATTTTTTTTTTAATCCAGAATTTTAAAAATTTAAATGTAAGAAGCATGTGGGTGTTCCAAAATGACCCCAGGTGCAGTCAGGGAAGCTTCAGTCTCGTTTTTTTCTTTTTTCCAGGCTAAAAAATAAATAGGTTTTTAAAAATAAAATAAAATAAAATTGCAGTTAGTAAATAAAATTGCAAAATGCAAAATAGATTCTCCCCCTCCACGGTTTACACAGAAAAGCAGCCTGGAATTGAGACTCTCCAATCGAAAGGACTAGAGGAGAACTAGAGGCTGCAGTGGAACCAGAGCTGCTGCTGCTGCAAGAGGAGCAGCAGGTGTGGCCTGGGTGCCCCCCCCAGATTTCCCCATGCCCCACCGACCAAAATTTTCTGGCTATGCCCCTGCCTCTTAGACTGGCAAAGGTCTCTCTCTATCCATGGCCACAGTAAAAGTTTTCCACCATTCTACTTCCACAACATTCAGTGCAGATATTAGGAGAGCAACCTTCTTTGGTTTAAAGTTATACATAAATAACTCTAAATAGAAAGCTTTAAACTTTTTATTTTATTTTTGTTCTTCTCCAGATCTCCTTGGATTACGAGGAAAGTATATGACCTTATAAAATCGGAAGTCTTCAGATAGCAGGACTCCAGTGGCAGATTTCTTATGCAGAACGAAAGGTTAGAGGAGAGTGATTTATAAACAAAGATGATGTTTCGTGAAAATGCGTGTGTGTATCCTAATCTCAGTTTTTCTTATTATTAGCTCCTTGCCTTGTCTGTAATATAATCACTTTGTCCAAGCATAAAATGCTTGGCTAAGCACAGAAATGCTGTTCGGCACAGAGACAGACATTCCAAGCCAGAGGTGGGGAGGGTCAATTGTGGCTAAGGGAAGTAGGGCAAGGGTACTTACTGCAAGGAAAACACTCTTAACTGAAAACACCAAACAGCAAAAGATAAGCCAGCCATGATTTTCTGTCTTCAAAGGCATTGGGGTTAATGGTTGTCCTTTACTCCAGGCTGCTGTCCAATTGCCCTCATATGAAATGAATTAGCATGGAAGCATACATGGAATTACAGCAAGTTATACAGAAAGATTAATGGTCACAAACTCCGTATTTTAGAGGAAGAAAGTTTTGTTGGGAAAGTTTTGGAATTGGATCCACTTGGAACTTGGATGCTTTCAATAAAATTCAATAAAAATAAGAGTAACCCACAATGCTGTGATTTAATATTTAATGAATAAGACCGTTTTAATAATTGCCCAGTAGAAGCTTTATCTTTTACTCAGTTAACTTTCTGCATTGTAATCCCTTGAAAATGTACTTAAAAGTAGGGCTATGCATACTTGGTTTTGTTCAAGAGACAAACCTGGATTTCTGACCCTCTCTTTTCCCCCACATGGACAGTTTCCAAATCTCGATTTTCAAATGTGGATTGGTGGTGGGGGAGGGAATGCTCGTTCTGAAACTTCAGTTCGTACAAACAGTGAGATCTGCAGTGGCGCTCCTGAGAAGATGCACTGTTACATCTCACCTGAACACCTGTGGGGTGAATTAGGTTGAAAAAGCAGCTGGGTCATGGTCCCCCAGTGAGCTTCATGACAGGATGGGGGTGTGAAGTCTGGCCTCCCCCAGCTCATATCTATTATATGACATTCCCTCTAAACATATACCAGTTTAATATTAGATCTCTACTGTTACGCCTTGCATTTCATGACTTTGGTCATGAAGGTTTACAAAACTGTTTTCTGAAGATAAGACTTGGTATATCTGACAAAGGCATTTCCACACAGGTTATTTGTCCCTGTTTTGATGCTGAAGAGGAGTTTTCTCCTGCTTCCCCAATATATTGAAGCACATTTGCCTGGCTTTTCTTCGGTCCCTCTCAAACCTGCAGCAAAGCCTGGATACCTGCCATGTGAGTGGAGTGGGCAAGTTGTTAGCCGAATTGCTTTAATTTATGTTCAGCAATTGGCGAAATAACGGGTTCTTGCCAACTATACCAAGGTCCCGCCCCTTCCAGGAGTTCTCAGTAAATAGGCGTGGAGGCAGAGTGGTTTCTTTGAATGATGTTTACTGAAAGATGTTGTTCAAGCATACAAGGAATAATAATAAAATCACATACACACAAGATCTAAGGAAATCAGACAGAAAATAGCACTTTTGCATGAGCAGGAGTATCGTTGAGGGGGAGTTATGTTACCTGTCTTGATGGTGCACCCACTTCCATGAGAAGAATGAGGGAGGGATGAATGAGAAAAATGGGGGGAACGAGATCTGAACCTGCAGACACACACTCCAGTCCTGGCTGCGCAAACAGGGATTAAAGATGGAGGCAAGGTATTGGGTATAGTAAGCTGGACATGAGAGGTTGGTAAGAAGATAGAGGTCGAAGGTGGCTAAGCTAGGCTAGGGACGAGTTTCTGTTGTGCAAGATCTTTTATCAGGTGGCATTGGGGCGGGCTGCGCTGACCACATCCCATTGTCACACCCACTAGGTTGTTCGTCCTTACTAGTCTTTCTATTGGTCAGTGTCATAGTGAGGAGGGGGCAGGAAGGAGTGGACAATATTGCAAATCTAGGTGCTAATCAGGATCTAACACCTGGGCCTTCTGGTCGGTCTCCTTGGCGCCAATCTCTGGTCTCGTGATGGTTTCGGCCAGGTCACTTGATGGTCGACGATTAGTTGCTGGGCAACCTAATCTCTTACTGGAACTGTTGGAGGCAGGTGTGAAGGGGCCAGTGTAAAGGAGAAAAGGACTCTTTGAAATGGAGTCTTGGCTTCCTTGATGGTGGGAGCATGTGAAGTAGATGTGGGAGCTCTTTGATATGGATTCTGGTCTCCATGCAAGTGTGAACTCTGAAGGAAGTCTCCCGCTGTGGGCTGGAGCCTCTCATAGCAATAGAGAGTGCCTTTGCCTTAGGCAGAAAACCAACCCCAAAGGTCAAACTTATGATTTTAAAGTTCATAAGAGCATATAAAATGCCTTGCTAGCTTACAATTTCCCCCCTTGCGACTCTGGAGGCATGAGATGGAAGAAGTCGCACATCTGGAGCTGGAACACGTTGCTGGCGCTTCTGGAGGTCTGGTCACTCATCTGGTCTCGTCCGGTCATCTGGGCTTCTGGGCCCCAAGTGTTACTACTCTGTTAGGGGACAGACATACTAAAAAAACTGAACCTATCAAAAATTCCAAATTACTCGTGGAAGGAACCCATCACCATGGCAGATAAGGAAGACCCATAAAAGTTGTAGCAATATATACATATACATTCAAAACAATTCATCAAGACACTAATAAAATCCTAGCTAAAAACACAATTCATTATGGCTGATGGAAATTCATAACAGAAATTCATAAGGTAATAGCTCTATGTATTACTAGAGCATCTAATTCATCATTGAGAAAATTCATAAGGCACAGCAATTCATGGCTGGTACACAGGGAGGCAAATTCATTGGGATAGAAGTAGCTTAAAACAGCAACAATACATGGAGACTAAAAGGTTTCCTAAAAGGGAACAATTCATTTTGTCTAAAATGCGTAAAGTAGGCTTAAAAGTGGAGCAATATTAACCAAAATTCATAAGAACATAGAAATTCATATCCATATGGGTATGCATCAATTCATAGGAGAATGGAAAATTCATGGAAAAGGAAGAGATGCATATACATATAGATATGGTATTTCATGCTAGCTAAAATCCATGGTATAAAAACATATGATATCAATTCATGGGGGAGGCTAAAGTTCAGTATAAAAATAGAGAAATTCATATGGAGGGTATAAAAGGTAACCACAAACTCATAGAGGGTCACTAATTCATTAAGCTGAGGAGTCCATATATTTAAAACATCTAAAACGTCATTAAAATCATTTGCAGCAAGAGAATTCATAGGAGCAGCATTTCATACATTCATCGAAACAAATTCATTTGAGGTAGGTAAAAACACAATTCATACAGATAGTTCTTCGTCCTTCCCACCTGCGTAATTGGAGCTGTCCCAGGTGCTGGTGCGTGCAGGAATGGATTGGAATAGTCAGGAGGGAAGTGCGCTATACATAGCAGCTCCTAACACGACTCGCTGATTTTGGGCTTTGGAGGCTTGTCGCGGGCCTCAATCACGTCACACAATGCCTCAGTCTACTTCGGTACTTTCCGGCTCAACACGAGTCAGTTCGGCCAGGAAGGAGAAGACCGGTTTGCATATTGGGGAGTCACCCCCCCCTTGCTCTCAAAAAGCATTGTGGGTGCACTTAATTGAAGAGAAGAAGAGAGATGGTTAAAGCAAGAAAACACATCTCACACAGTCATAGCAAGCGGGTGCAGAATAAACATTTTCTCTATCAAGGGGCATTCTCATAAACAGTGCAAAAATAATCACAGAAACATCAAAAGCGGTTGGGATCAGGGCTTTTCTTCGGGTAGATAGGGCCAATCCATCTTCCCTTCAGGGTAGAGCAAGACTTCCAGTCATGCCTGCTGAACCCTGGGGAGTATATGCGAGAGTTTGAGTCTCTCGTAGACTCTGTGCAAACAGTGGGTTCAGGAGTTGTGACTGCGTAGGCTCTCGTTCTTTTAACTTGGGCCATTGGGCTCTGTGGGGACGTTGTCAAGCGTATCCGTTTTAACTTTGGGGGCCCCCTCTGGGGGCTCCCTCTCAATACAGTGAAAGAATAGATTTTTGGTTCCCCCTCTTTTCCGGACCCAAATGGTTTCTTCCTGTTTGGCCAGGCCATTCGGGCATTCAGATCTTCGGGTCACTCTGATGATGTCACTACTGGGCCGAGGAGGTTCAGCTAGTTTCGGGGACAGGGGTCTACGAGTATGTAAATGAACGTACAAGGGGAGCATGATGGGGAACGAAGACGTTTTGGAGAACAAAATTCATTAAAAATGATGGAAAAGGAGGAGAGACCCGTGGATAGTCGGCTTGGGTCTCTAGATCTTAGGGCAGCATAGGGAGGAGGGCTTGGCAGATCACACTGTAGCTTGGAAGGATGCAAAAATGAAAGGCTCAGACAGTCAGAGCTGGGGCTCGCAAGCATTCTTCCCTGCTGGGGCTTTTTAGGCATTCTTCCCTGCTGAGCGCAGGGAAGGCTGGCACGCCTGCAAAAACGCCATGCAACTTTCGAACCCTCGGTCTGCACGTCTCGTGCTGGGAGTTCATTAGGATTTTTCCTGTCGTCACTACTGTTGCCAGGATGCAGGACTGCAGGTTCGCACTGTAACTGCTGTCACGGCAGATGGCCCTGTGCCTGCGCCCGCAGCCGTCTTGGCAGGGAGCTGCATCTCTTGCATTAGTAAATGGCTCTGCCTCTCTACTCCTCACGGTTCATCAGGGCCTAGGCCCTCCCAATACTGGTTAAAGAATAGAAACGAGCAAAAACTTTTCATGGAGAGCTGTCTCTCCATTAAAACGGGGGAATAAAAATAGGACAAAAATGGGAGTAAAAATTAGGCAAAAAGGTGCGTTCATGCGCATGTACAAATTAGCGTTTGGAATGACTTAAAAAAATTAAAAGACTGAGAAGGTATTCGATAGGGCACGCATGCGCGTATGCAAATTAGCGCATGACAAAATATTATGGTATTAAAAATAAAAAAAATAATTTTAGCAGTGGAAAGAAAAATAATTTAGAAAAATGCCAATGATTGATGGTTGTGCCATCAACTGGGTAACACATGAGATGGGATAAAACGAAGGTGGAAGTAATCACTATAATTTGAAAGTACACTGCAGAGGGAGGCAAGCAAAAACCTCTGAGCTTGGGTCTAACCCTTTTGAGAGATGGCACATTCTGACTAAGTCAGGCTTGCACGTGCACTACCTCTCTTCCCTGGCTCCTCAGAGCTCAGGACCTGGACCTGTGTCCTATCCGGAGAAGGTTCTACTGTTTGTCTTTTGACAATATAGTCTTTTGGGTTCAGTGCACACTGAATCCAGGAGGGCAGTGGATAGATCTTCCGAATATGGGCAAGGTGCGGGAGACAGTCTCCATGGTCGCCTACTACGCATATATTCCCTTGGGTCCGGTCAATTAATGCCTCATGGGCCTTAAGGGCCTACCCAATTGTGGTCAAAGAATAGAAACATACATAGCAACAAACAAGGAACTAGAATGAAAGGAAATTCACATATAGAAATAACACAGGAACAGTTTGTATACTAGGGGGTAGGGTAGGGTTCAACAGCCAGAGGCCTTGGATGCAAGGTGCATCAGGGCTTGGAAGTGAGTGGCTTTGGTGCTGGCTTCAAGCCTCTTGATTTGTTTTCTCACCCAATATGCCAATCCAATGAGAGCTAGCACCAAAATAATTTGAAATCCTAAAATTACAACGATTGGGTGAAGCGCCAAATTTAAATAACCCATCGCATTCGGTGACCAGCCTAGAAAAAGTTCCCACCAGCTATGGTGGCCAGAGGCCTCAATGTCTAGAGCCAATTCCGCTATTTTGGCTCCATAATGTGAAATATTCAGGGAGGCCTGGTCTCCGGCCTGCTTTACTTGTAAAAGTTTGTCATGTAACTCTGGATGTGACAGTAGGTTGCATAGTGTCTCCAGGCCTATTCCTAGAGGCACTGGGGTGAGTGTGTCGTAGAGTTCAGGGGCTACTGCCATTTCCTGTTGTGTCCAAATAGGAGTGTGAAATGAGAAGTCACATCCCTTAATGGATGTGATATTACAAAAACAGCGATTTATTCCTGGTAGCATAAATTGAATGTATTGTGAGTTGATGTATATGTGGTGACATGCAGTTCTAATGCAGACACAGGCCCTGCCCAGGTAAAGGACAGTGGATCCTGTTTCATTGACTGTATCAAATTGGCAGTGGTCTTGTACATTTTTGCTTGGGGCTAAACATGGGTGATGTTCTTCTAAGGCGTCATCCTCACAGATGAAACCTAATCTTTCTTTGTGTGTGCAGCCTTCTGTGTTTACTGTTTGCCAACTAGATGAGCTTGCTCTGGCCCATCTGTTGCTGTCTCTTGCATATAACACTGCGTGTGAATCTACTTGTAGTCCTAATGGAATCACTGGATAGATGGAGAATGTTTCTCCTGCAGTCACTGTGACTATTACTAAGTGTAATGTCTGTGTAATGTCATCAAAAGAAGCGTTTGCTAGGGTCCACCAGTGGTTGAGGGTGGCCTCACTAGTGGTTACATTCTTCTTCAGTAGTTCTCTAGTTTCTAGTGGTATAATTCCGTCCATGGCTTGTTTGATAATGCCCATGGTGGTTCCTACATTGATTGTTTGTGCTTGAGTGCAGGCTAAAGCTAGTGAAATGTTTCTTTGCATTGACTGTATGCCTTCTAACAATGTGCTGAAATCCTTTTCCATGGGTGGAAAGGTTTCCCACTGTTACGGGAATGTCTTTCCAAACCATGGCAGTGCGTGTACCTCCGGCAAAACCTGAGAGTGCTAATGTGTCTGGGGAAGGCTTTCCTTCCTTGGCTAGGTGAGGGCTAAGAATAGTGGTGGACGCTCCGGTATCTACGAGAAGAGTAGCAGGTCTGCTGTTCCCTGGAGTCCCGACCCCTGCTTGTACAGTCGGTCTCCCCCAGTTGTCTGGCTTAAGACGAGCCAGTACTCCTTCGGGGAGAGAGAGGGACTCCGGGCAGCCCTAGTCATAGCGTTCGATCTCTTTAGAGTCCTTTCCGTGAGTGGCCATGATTGCATTGACTGGTCTGTCTCCCTGTGATTCACTATCTGCTAAAGCACGAAGTAGGATGTGGTCAGGTTGCTTATGGAAACGTTCCATTTCAAAACCTTGGTTTTTCAATTGACTCCACAAATGTCCACAGAGCACTCCCATGCCATTAGGCGGGAGGTCCTTATCAAAATTTGAATCTGGCTTTGAGCCTCGGTCAGGAGGGGACCCATATGGGGTGCCATAAGGTCCGTTAGGAGGTGGTGGAGCCGATGGCTGAAGGTGTGCCTGAGCTGGAGTGTTCCTGGAATCTCTGTAATCTCTTTTCCCTCTATAATTGTTTCCACCTCTTTGGCTATCTCTCTGATTGTTGTACTGCGGTTTGAACTTGTCCTCTTTGTCATATCTTTCCTGTTTAGAATACCTTTGATTGTCATAGCGCCCTGATGTGAGACTTCTGCTCAAAGTAGTCAAGGATCAGATCTTTGTTGATGAAACACAGTTCTTTATTTCCAATCTCTACATTGGTACAGGTTCTCAGATTATTGTCAGAGATAATGCATATGATAGAAGCAGGTCTATTATACCCTTCAGAACAATTTGAATTGCCCATAGGTAACCAATCACCAAAGGGGAAAAACGGTGGGCAAAAGGGGTCTCTGGCCGTTTGCTTCCCACAGGAAAGAAAGCTAGGTGTTAAGCTGTAAATTTCCCTTCCCAAACCAGACCCCTTAGATGTAACCATATTCACATAACAAATGCTTTCCTCAAGGCTTTCGCACGTTGATAAGAAATGGTCTCTGTCCTCCCCTTGTCTTCCCAGCCGGGATGAATGGAATGCGGAGGCAGGAGTGTGAGAGGCCCATTGTTCCCATGCTTTGAAGTTGTCACTCTCCCGGGCAAACAGTTACACAGACCAGGCCTGGTCAGAGTCATAAACCTGGGGTCACATAGCATACATTCATACTGGCCAAAGATATGGTTACAAGGTGGGCATAGGGGCAACTAGAAGCAATAGGCATGAATACATAATGGGTGCAGACACAGGTTACAATACACAGCATATAGCAATAGAAAGCATAGCAGCAAGAAAGCATAGCAGAAAGCCCCAGAAATCCTTGTCTGAATCAGCAGATTCTGACACACTGCCACCCCGAAAATACATCTACCCGGGTTTGTCTGGGAACCTTTTATGGAAAGCTTTTACTAACTTAGGGGCATGCACATTTTCAGAACGAACACATTCATTTTGTTCCGGGCCAAAGTCTACCCATCTAACTAAGTATAATAAGTGGCCCCTACGCATTTTAGAATCCAGGATTTCAGAAATTTCAAAATGGGGTGCCTCCCCCTTCATCAGTGGAGGAGGAGTCGGAGGAACTGGATGCCAAGCATTCGGCCCAGGATTCTTCTTCAGCAAGCTGAAATGAAAAACAGGGTGCACAGAACTCTGTGATTTGGGCAATTCCAATTCAAAAGACACATCAGAGTTTTTACGCAACACTTTGTAAGGGCCAACATATTTCCACCCTAATTTCCTACTGGGCTGTAATCCATGTATATTTTTTGTAGACAAGTAGACTGAGTCCCCTGGCTGTAGATCCCAGCCTTCTGCTCTGCCACGGTCTGCATACTTCTTGTAGTCCTCTTTTGCCTTGTCCAGTGTTTTAGCTATTAGTGGCCATGAGTCTTGCAACGCTGCCCACCATCGCTTAAAGTCTGTGGGGGAAGTGGTTGGCGCGTTTTCTATGGTAGGCAGCGGTTTTCCCTCAAAGCCGCCCACCGCCATGAAGGGGGATACGCCCGTGGACGAATGAATAGCATTGTTGTAACTGTACTCTGCAAATGGCAGTAAGTCCACCCAATTATCCTGATGGTAGTTAGTGTAACACCTTAAGAACTGTTCCAGGATTTGATTAGTTCGTTCGGACTGTCCATCGGTCTCTGGATGGTACCCTGAGCTTAGGGCTGGTTCAATGTCCATTAGTGTCAAAAGCTCCCGCCAGAAGTTGGCAACGAACTGACTGCCCCTATCGGATACCACACGTTTGGGAAAAGCATGCAGCTTTATCACGTGGTTGAAGAAAGCCTTGGCCATTCCCTTTGCCGTAGGTAGCTGTTTGAAGGGGTTAAAGTGGGCTTGCTTTGAAAACATGTCTACCACCACCCAAATTACAGTTTTTCCTTTTGAGGGTGGCAGGTTGGTGATGAAGTCCATGGCTATCGCTTCCCATGGGCGAGAGGGGGTGGGCAGTGGGCGCAACAGTCCCGGAACCTTCCCTCCCCTCCTCTTGCACATCAAACAGGTCTGGCAGGCAGTTACAAAGTCTGAGACATCCTTGCGCATGCGCGGCCACCAGAACTGTCTCTGAACCAAATTAAGCATCTTTAAAAACCCAAAATGCCCCGCCAATTTTGAGGAATGACAAGTCAGCAATATGTCCTTTCTTCTGTTTCGGGGTACCACTATCTTGTCCCCATGGTACCAGCATTTGTTTTCCCGGAGGGAACAGTCTTCTAAGTTTCTCAACTCTTCGACTTCTTCCGGGGAGTAATCCCCCCCCAATCGCTGCCCCACGGCTCTACCACAGCCTGCTTACTCTGACTCCTGGTGGTCACCGCCCCTCCCAGCTGCTGGGGGGAGAACATGGAGTCGAACACCTCTTCCTTTAGGCTCTCGTGTTGGGGCAATCGGGATAGTGCGTCGGCTAGCGAATTGGCCTTCCCGGGGAAGTGTTTAAGCACAAAGTTGAATTTTGAGAAAAAATCGGCCCATCGGAGCTGCTTTGCATTTAGGGATCTCTGGGTGCGCAATGCCTCCAGATTTTTGTGATCTGTCCAAATTTCAAAAGGGGTCTGCGCTCCTTCCAGCCAATGCCGCCAAGTGGTGAGGGCCAGTCGAATGGCTGCTGCTTCTTTGTCCCACACTGACCAATTTCTCTCTGTCTCGTTAAACTTTTTGGAGATGTAGGCAAGGGGGTGCAGCTTCCCATCTGGCCCCTTCTGTAGGATGGCCCCCCCCATGGCCACATCCGACGCATCTACATGAACTACAAATTCCTTCGTCTCATCAGGATGAGTCAGGATGGGCTCCGAGGTAAAAAGGGTTTTAAGAGTCTCGAATGCCCTTTGGCATTCTCCAGTCCAGGCTATTCTCTCCCCGGGCTTCCCCGCTTCCGGGCCCCTCCCCTTGGTTTTTAGGAGTTCAGTTAGCGGGAGGGTGACTGTGGCAAAGTCTTTTATGAAGGTGCGGTAGAAGTTACAAAATCCCAAGAGACTCTGAAGCTGTTTTCTCGTTCGGGGGGCTTCCCACTGCACCACGGCCTCTACCTTGGCAGGGTCCATCTCTAGCCCTTTCTGAGAAATGCGATACCCTAGGAAGTCCACTGAATCCCGATGGAATTCGCATTTCGACAACTTTGCATACAACTGATTTTTTAGCAGGGTTGAAAGCACTTCCCGGACCAACTGCACATGTTCTTTCTTATCAGCAGAGTAGATCAAGATATCATCTATGTAACATAACACCCCCTTGAATAAATGCTTGTGCAACACTTCATTTATTAAGCTCATAAAGACCCCGGGCGCGCCACTTAAGCCGAACGGCATCACCAGGTACTCGAACTGTCCCAATGGTGTGTTAAATGCAGTCTTGAACTCGTCCCCCTCCCTGATGCGCATCCGGAAATATGCGTCTCGGAGATCCAACTTAGTAAACACTTTCCCCTTGGCCGCCTCCGTTAACAAGTCTTTAATAAGGGGAAGGGGGTAGGCATTGGAAGCGGACACTGCATTTAATCCTCTGTAGTCTGTGCATAGACGTAGCCCCCCATCTTTCTTTTTCCAGAACAGAACAGGGGCCGCGAAGGGGGACTTAGCAGGGCGGATGAAGCCACGCTCCAAATTCTTGTCTAGGAATTTCCTTAGCTCCTCCCGCTCCGGAGGGCTCATGGAATAAAGTTTTCCCTTTGGTAGTTTCTCTCCCGGGATCAGCTCTATGGCACAATCCGACAGTCTGTGGGGGGGTAGTTCATCGGCTTCGGTTTCACTGAACACCCCCATTAAGTCTCAATATTCCCGGTGGACTGCCGAGGGCACCAGGGTGAGCGCCACCGCTCGGAGAGGTGCCGGGGGTCCTGCTCCCCACCCCGTGTCCCACTTGTGGTCTTGGCACTTTTCATCCACCCAGGAGATCTTCCCTTCACTCCATTTGATATAGGGGTCATGGGAGCTTAACCAGGGACTCCCCAACACCATAGGGAACTGGGTGTTAGGGGTGATGACGAAAGCTCTCCTCTCCCAGTGCTCCCCCGTCCCCACAATCAGTCTCTCGGTCTCTGCCACACACGCCTCTTTCATTTCTGATCCGTCCATTTGCGTGAAAGTGAGTGGCTCCCCCAATGGGGCAACCTTAGGTCCTAGTCCCTCCACTATTAGAGGGCTAATCAAGTCCCGGGCACACCCTGAGTCAATTAAAGCTCGGACACGGACATGGGTCCCGGTCCCGGGGGCTATCACAGTCACTACCATATACAGTAAGGGGCCAGGGATGCTCACTGGAGATGGCGCGTCGTGGATGGGGACCTGCAGTTCTGCGCCGCTCACTGCAGGCCGTTGGAGTTTCCTGACATCTGTGTTTCCGTCAGCTCCAGCTCTCCTTGCTCGCTCGTGGCCCCTTCCAGCTGTAGTGCCCGGGGCTTGAACGAGGTCTTCCCTTTACTAGGGGTGCTCCTGGCTACCGGGGTGGAGGTTTTTGGGACTTCCCCCCCCGGGGCACGCCGAGACGAAGTGGCCACTCTCCCCGCATCTCATGCAGAGCCCCTGCTTGAAACGGGCATCCCGGATCTCTTGCAGATTCGGCGTGGATTTCACCTTCTCAGCCGCTTTGGCTTGGGCCATCGCTGAAGTTCCCATCTTGATGAGGGTGAAGCGTTCTACGTCCGCGGCTGCTCTCATCCAGGCGGCCAGCGAGCTCGGTCTTCCCCCTCGCAGCACCGTCTCGTACACCTCGTGGCTCAGGCCCTCCCGGTACTTTTCTATGAACAGGTCTTGGGTCCAGCCGCGAATCTTGGCTGCGATGCACAGGAACTTGTCGGTGTAGTCCCTCACCGAGGACCGCCCTTGGGTCAGCCTCCGCAGTTGGTTCCGGGCCTTTTCTTCTCCCAGGGGGTCCTTGTAGTGGTGTCGGAGGGCCCACATGAAGTTGTTCACTGAGTGCAACTCAGGACCGGGGGCATTGTGCAGGCTCACGTACCAGTTGCTGGTGGTGTCCCTCAGCTTGGACCCGATGTAGCCAATCCAGTCCCTCTCGGTGGGGTAGAGGTGCCCCCAGGTGTCTAGGAACCACTCGATCTCTAGGAGGAAGAACCGCAGCTTCTCGGGGTCCCCATCGAAAGTAGCCGTCAACGGATCGGCGGGGGCCGGGCGAACCATCGGCCCTGCCGGCACGGGGGCTGGCGCAGGTACGGGTGCGGGCACCTGACGGGGAATGGGCTGCGGGACCTGCGGCGGCACTTGCGGCAGCACTTGCGGCGGGACTCCTCCAGGAGGAACCACCGGTTGCGGGACTCCCCCTCCTGGGGGTCCTACCCCGGCCGGGGCTGGGCGAGCTGCTTGCATAGCCGTTAGGGCGTCTCAAAACTGGTACTGCAGGTCGAGGGCTAGCTCGCGCAATTCGGTGGTGAGTTGGAGCCGTAAATCTCCCATCATACGGTCCAGGGCTTGGGTTTGGTCTTCCCCGTAGGGATCGGGCCCGTACGGTCCGACTCTCTCCTCTTCCAGGGGCGGGGGACGCCACTCTCCTCCGTAGGTCGTCTCGCGCTCGTCTCCCAGGAAACTCGGCTTCCCGCGGTCGGTGTGATCGGCCTGAATCGACACCCGTGCCCCCTTCCGATCGTGCACCCAGGAGTCTACGGTCCCACGACCGAAGTTGCTCCATGAGTACCTCGGGGTCACGCTCTGATGAGGAGGTGGGCGCGGGATGTAGTGAGCCCCTTGAATCGTAGTCACTGGCACTTCGGGCTCCCCACCGCCTCCTCCACCACTGGCACCCTGGTCCCCCGGGGTCACCGGTTGGTCCTCGGTAGTAGGGATGGGAAGAGTACCGTCGTCCGACATGGTCAGGAATGGCCAAGTCCCAGTCACAGATCTCTGACAATCTGTGAGACTTCTGCTCAAAGTAGTCAAGGATCAGATCTTTGTTGATGAAACACAGTTCTTTATTTCCAATCTCTACATTGGTGCAGGTTCTCGGATTATTGTCAGAGATAATGCATATGATAGAAGCAGGTCTATTATACCCTTCAGAACAATTTGAATTGCCCATAGGTAACCAATCACCAAAGGGGAAAAACAGCGGGCAAAAGGGGTCTCTGGCCGTTTGCTTCCCACAGGAAAGAAAGCTAGGTGTTAAGCTGTAAATTTCCCTTCCCAAACCAGACCCCTTAGATGTAACCATATTCACATAACAAATGCTTTCCTCAAGGCTTTCGCACGTTGATAAGAAATGGTCTCTGTCCTCCCCTTGTCTTCCCAGCCGGGATGAATGGAATGCGGAGGCAGGAGTGTGAGAGGCCCATTGTTCCCATGCTTTGAAGTTGTCACTCTCCCGGGCAAACAGTTACACAGACCAGGCCTGGTCAGAGTCATAAACCTGGGGTCACATAGCATACATTCATACTGGCCAAAGATATGGTTACAAGGTGGGCATAGGGGCAACTAGAAGCAATAGGCATGAATACATAATGGGTGCAAACACAGGTTACAATACACAGCATATAGCAATAGAAAGCATAGCAGCAAGAAAGCATAGCAGAAAGCCCCAGAAATCCTTGTCTGAATCAGCAGATTCTGACACCTGAAGGCTGATATTGGGAGTGTGGGCCATGGTTGGCATAGGTTATGGCCTGTATCGGTTCTTTGTCTTCTCTGTCTTTTCCTTTCTTAGTGCCTTTAGAAGGCTTCAAGGCATTAGTGGCGCGCATGAGCACGGCGACTCTCCAGATCCTAGCTTCTAGGCAGTCCCAGGGGAAGCGTGCGGGGTCTGCTATATTTAGTGCAAGTTGTACCTGACCTAGGAAACCTGAAACTAGGGACTCCTTAAAATCTTCATTGTCGTATTCGTGGGCGCCTGTAGCGGCGTCTGTGGCAACTTTCGGATAGGACCCCTAGAAGTTGCTTCCGTGCTACATATGACTCCATGTCCTCATGTTGCCCTTGTTTATCAATGAGAAAGAGTGCGGTGAGGCTTGTGAGGTTAAATACCGTAGTATTTCTCGCATCCATTTAGTTTTACCAGCGGCGGCTAACATGTGACTAGTTATAGCTGCATTAACTGTAGATAGATCTCCACCTGTAGCGCAATGGCGGGCTATTTGGCAGAGATCTTCCCCAGTAACAGAGTTATAAGCTAGGTCCACATTCACCATCCATTGAACAGCAGTCTCTTTATTCAAGGGGCCTAACTGTGAGGCAATGGCCTTAGCTTCATCTGGTTTCCAGAGCCGTGTCTCTACGACTGTTTTTTGAGTGGCGGGCCCATCGTCAGTGTCTGTAAGATATTGCTTTGTGGTTACGGGGCACATAGGTGCAGGGAGTGCAATACCCGATCCACAGTGTACTGTGGGGGTAGAGCAATCTTCCTGAAGGTCAATGAGGCTCTCGGGGTGTATAGTGGACACTACCGCTCTTAGCATGCCTAATTGCCCCTTAAGGGAGTTAATTTCCTTGAGGCAAGCATCATGGTTAGCGAGTTCTCTCTTTACTTGATTTTGGTCTGCTAGATATTTGGCTGCCTTTTGTGTGGTTGCTAACTCTTCAGAGGTCTTGGCTAACGTTTTTTCTGCGGCCTGAGCTCTATGCTCGGCTGCTTCAGTGGCTTGGTTTGCTTCACTAATGGCAATGGTGAGTCCTTGGTTAGCCAGGACCATGCTTAATTTTTCGGTTCGAAGGCTAAGAATTTCTTCCTCATGTGTTCGGGTTAAAGCCCTAATTGCTATTTCTCTTTGGACCCTTTCCTGGTATATTAAGTCATTGACATTTTCACTTTGGTCACTAAGATCTTGCATGTGTTTACTTTGTATACCGCTCAGTTCCCCTCGAACTGCATCATATTTTGCTTCTAAATTATCGAAATGATCTCTCTCTCTTTGGAGCATGTCCTCATGTTTTTCTGCATCTTCCTGGAGATGCTTAATCACGGCTGCAGCATCGGATAGGGCAGTATACAGTGCCCATGTACCTGCTAGGTCTTTCACTGCAAAACCAGGTTTCTGTTTAGTGCAATAGTCTTGGAACGCATCCTGACAAAGTCTGAATTTTCCTAGTCCTGCCCACACAGCAGCCATTTCCTTTCCCTGCCACTGGGGGCTTTTGGGTTTTTTAAACTGGCAATGGAATATTGCTATAATAATCTGTGAGTAAAGTGCTCTGAATCAACAGCTTTAATTAAAAAAAATATAGCTCTTTTTATTGCAGAGATTTAAGAAGAAAAGGATACTTCTGTAACAAAGGGGGTCAGAGACTTCTTTAAAAAATGAAAGTTGGGAATTCAGAGAACCTAATACACTTGTTAAAGCAATATAACAATATTCAATTGCCGATTTTTAAAATAAATGAAAAGTTCTTGTGGGGAGGGGAATGACACCTTCTGAGGGACCAGGGTTGGGGAACTATGGGTGAACCTGACATGTGGCAACCCTGTTGCAACTATGCTGCAGCCACAACAGGGACACTGCAGAAGCCTATTCCCTGTGAAAAACACCACAGGGCTCAAGTACATGAATGTTCATGTCACAATCAAATGACAGTGGGTTCTTTGAATTCCCCCCCCTCCCAAAAAACCCCACCACTAAGCATTTACAAACACAGACCAGAATTCATGCACTTAGCAAGTAGCTGTTTATACTACAGGGTGATCTGGAAATCTTCCTGATTTATCACAGAATGCCCATCACAAAGCCTTTCTTCTTAACACTAAATCCTCACACCATTCAAAATGAAGACATCAAGGCAGTAATGAACAGAGTAGCGGATGGTTTCTCAGCAATAGGAATGTGCACCCATGATGCTTGTGTTTTGTAGTTATCAGTTGGATGAGTTCAAAGGTCATTTCTTAGAAAAAGAGGTGCAGGAGCTCATTAGCATAACTCATTTGCATATGCCACACCCCGTAACATACCGGAAGTGTGTCAGAAGGCAACACCCACCCCTCAGGCTCCACTCCACAGGTGAGTGAAACTGACCTGCTCTTCCTCCATTCCCTTCCCCATCCAATACTTTGTGCAATAAAAATAAGCGTAAAGAACACACCCTCATTCTCTTCCTGCTCCCTTGAAACCACCAGGTTTCAAGTAGACTTGAGATATCCAGGACATGTGCACCACCCATCGCTTTCCCTTCCCCTCCCCACAACAAGACACCCTGTGAGGTAGGTGGGGCTGAGAGAGGTCTTTTGAGAACTGCTCATGAGAGAACAGCTCTGAGAGAACTTGTGACTCGCCCAAGATCACACCAGCAGCTGCATATGGAGGAGTGGGGAATCAAACCAGGTTCTCCCAGATTAAAGTCCAACTCCTGACCACTTCACCAAACTGATGGGGTGGAAGCTGCTGAAGGGTTGGTGAAATTTCTCCAGTACTTATGTGCCATGTGCCCAGACAAAAAGTGGTATACTTAGAAAATTTATATGCCACCTTGAGCAAGTCTCTGGAAAAGCAGCACACAGTCATAAAAGGAACAATGATAAAATTATCAATATTAAAACAAAACATTAAAAACAATAAAGACCCTAGCAGGGCTTTCCCCGGGGCGCTGCGCCTCTGCACTGCTCGGGGAAGCTGAGGAGGGGGCGGGGCTTGGTCATGTGCCCGCCCCCTGGGCTTCTCACTCCCGGAGCTGTGCTCCTGTGCGCTCCCGCTCCAACGGACCCCTGGATGAGTTGCAATGAATTATTTGTTACTTTAGTAGCTTTGTCTGGGAGTGGGCCCACTCCCATTGCCAGAGCCACCCCCAGACTTACTCAGAAGTCATGGGTTGCCCCACAGTACCAGCAGCAGCAGCAGCAAGAAGAAATGCTTGCAGCACAGTAGTTTGGGTACTTAAAGGCCCCAGCTCAACCACACCCACCAGCTGCCAGGCCAGCCAGGATAACAGCAGCAAGGAAGAGGGATGCTGCAACAGCAGTGATTCAGTAAGGATCCACTTCAGTCACTGTCAACAACTGCTCTGATGGTAGTTTCAGGGCAATGGAAAGGGGAATTTCCTGAGATCTCAAGACTTCAGGGAAATAGACTAAGAATGTGCTGCCTGCTGCACTAGCCTCATTAGTGGGGTTTAAATGCGTGCCAGTGAGAAGGCAGCTGGGTTCTCTCTCCAGGCTGCACAAGAGAAATCCAGGGAAGAGAAGGGGGAGGAGTTGCTGCAACCCCCCCCCCTTTCCGATTCTGAGGTTCTGCAAGCCCAAGCAGGACAGAAAAGGGTATGATGGATAAGGGAGCTGCTGAGGACAGGGGCATGGAGACCCTTGGACCCTACACATTTTAAAACTCCTTTTCAATGTTTTTATTCTAAAATATGTATTGCATATTACCGTATTTTTCGCACCATAAGATGCACTTTTTCTCCCCCAAAAAGTGGGGGAGAAAGTGCCTGCTTCTTATGGTGCGAATCTACCTTATGGTGCGAATCTACCTTATGGTGCGAATCTACCTTCTTATGGTGCGAATCCCCCTTCCCTCCCCCCCTTCCCTCCCCCCTCCCCTTCCCCCTCCCTGGAGGAATCCCCCTTCCCGCCCCCCTCCCTTCCCTCCCTTCCCTCCCCCCCGCGGCCCCAGGAGCAAGCTACCTTCCTCCCTCCCACCCAATGAAGATCCCGGGGCCGCGGCGAGTGCCGCGGCCCCGGGAGCAAGCCCCCCGCCCCCTCCAAGTAAAGATCCCGGGCTGCGGTGAGCACCGCGGCCCCGGGAGCAAGCCCCCCTCCCCCTCCCAGTGAAGATCCAGCCCCCCTCCCCCTCCCAGTGAAGATCCCAGGCCGCGGCGAGTGCTGCGGCCACGGGAGCAAGCCCCCCTCCCCCTCCCAGTGAAGTTCCAGCCCCCCTCCCCCTCCCAGTGAAGATCCCGGGCCGCGGTGAGCACCATAGCCCCGGGAGCAAGCCCCCCGCCCCCTCCCAGTGAAGATCCAGCCCCCCGCCCCCTCCCAGTGAAGATCCCAGGCCGTGGCAAGCGCCGCAGCCATGGGAGCAAGCCCCCCTCCCAGTGAAGATCCAGCCCCCCTCCCCCTCCCAGTGAAGATCCCGGGCCGTGGCGAGCACCGTGGCCCCGGGAGCAAGCCCCCCGCCCCTCCTAGTGAAGATCCAGCCCCCCGCCCCCTCCCAGTGAAGATCCCGGGGCCACGGCGAGAGCCACTGCCCTGGGAGCAAGCCCCCGCCCCACTCCCAGTGAAGATCCCGGGTCGCAGCGAGCGCTGCAGCCACGGGAGCAAGCCCCCCGCCCCCTCCCAGTGAAGATCCCGGGGCCACCGGCCATGGGAGAAAACCCTCCTCCCACCCACCCCACTCAGAAGCTCCCCTCCCACCCCCCTCAAAAGCTCCCCTCCCAGCCCCCCTCCCTCCCACCCCCCTCAGAAGCTCCCCTCCCAGCCCCCCTCCCTCCCACCCCCCTCAGAAGCCCCCCTCCCCCTCAGAAGCTCCCCTCCCACCCCCTCATAAGCCCCCCTCCCTCCCACCCACCCCCCTCAAAAGCTCCCCTCCCAGCCCCCCTCCCGCCCATCTCCCTCAGAAGCTCCCATCCCACCCCCCCTCAGAAGCCACCCACCCCCTTCAGAAGCCCCCCTCCCTCCCTCCCCCCTCAGAAGCTCCCCTCCCAGCCCCCCTCTCTCCCACCCCCCTCAGAAGCCCCCCTCCTTCCCACCCCCCCTCCCACCCCCCCTCCTCAGAAGTCACCCACCCCCCTCAGAAGCTCCCCTCCCACCCACCCCTCTCAGAAGCTCCCGGGGCCGTGGCAAGCGCCGCCCCGGGAGGAAGCCCCCTCCCTCCCCTGCTCACCTTTCCCACCCCATTCCTCCCCCCTCACCATTCTTGGGCTGCGGGGGGGGAGGTAGGGAGGTAAGAGCTAGGCCTGAGTGGCATTAAGCCACTCGGGCCCAAGCAAGGGGGGGGAGGGAAACACCTTGTCTTTCTGTCTTTCTTTCTTTCTTTCTCTTTCTGTCTGTCTTCCTTCCTTCCTTTCTTCCTTCTCTCTCTCCTCCCTACCTTCCTGTTTCTTCCTTTCTTTCTGTCTGTCTGTCTTTCTTTCTGTCTTCCTTCCTTCTCTCTCCCCCCCACCTACCTACCTACCTACCTACCTTTTTTCCTTCCTTCCTTCCTTCCTTCCTTCCTTCCTTCCTTCCTTCCTTCCTTCCTTCCTTCCTTCCTCCCTTCCTCCCTTCCTCCCTCCCTCCCTCCCTCCCTCCCTCCCTCCCTTCCTTCCTTGTCTCTCTCTCTCCCCCCCACCTACCTACCTTCCTTCCTTCTCTCTCTCTCTCTCCCCCCTACCTACCTACCTTCATGTTCCTTTCTTTCTGTCTTCCTTCCTTCTCTCTCTCTCTCCCTCCCTCTCTCCCTCCCTTCCTGTTCCTTCCTTCCTTTCTGTCTTCCTTCCTTCCTTCTCTCTCTCTCTCCCCTACCTATGTACCTACCTTCCTTCCTTCTCTCTCTCTCACCCCTACCTACCCCCTCCCTCCCCCACTCACCTTTCCCGGGCTGCAGGGGGGGGGAGGTGTGAGAGTCCTGCTCAAAGTAGTCAAGGATCAGATCTCGGTTGGTTAACCACAGTTCTTTATTGCCTATTCCTACATTAGTACAGCATCTCGGGTTATTGTCAGAGATGAGACAAATAATACAAGCGGGTCTATTATACCATTCCAAGGAGTTTGAATTACCCATAGGTAGCCAATCCCCTGAAGGGAAAATTGGCGGGCTAAAAGATGTCTTGACCGTTTGGTTCACACAGGAAAAAAGTGAGGTGTTAAGCAGTAAATTTCCCTTCTCAAACCAGATCCCTCAGTTCACATAACAATTCATGGCTCCAAGGTTCTTTAGCATAGATAAGAGATGAGAGCCGTCCTCCCCTTGAAGTTACTGCCGGGGCAGCTAGAATGCGGAGGCAGGGATGAGAGGCCTCCTTGTTCTCACCTCTAAGGGTTGTCACCCTCCCGAGCAAAACAGGATTAATACAGGTCCCATACAAATGACTATAAGGTTACATAGTATGCATGCAAGATTACATTGACTGAATTGTCAGATTCTGACACCCTGCCCTCCCCATAATTCCCTTCACCTAGCTTTCTCAGGGAACATTTTGTGAAACAGTTTAATCAACTTGGGGGCATGAACATGTTCAGAACGAATCCATTCATTGTGCTCCGGGCCGAAATCTAACCATCTAACTAAGTAATACAAATGGCCCCTTTTCATCTTGGAGTCAAGGATTTCGGTTATCTCGTAGTGTGGACTCCCCTCCTTCATCAGTGGAGGAGGAGCTGGAGGAACTGGATGCCATGCATTCGGCCCAGGATCTTTCTCCAGCAGGCTGAAATGAAACACAGGGTGTACAGAACTCAGTGATTTAGGCAGTTCCAGTTCAAAGGATACATCAGAGATTTTACGTAGCACTTTATAAGGTCCAACATATTTCCATCCCAGTTTTCTGCTGGGCTGCAGCCCATGGATATTTTTAGTAGAGAGATAAACGGAGTCCCCGGGTTGAAGATCCCATCCCGGTGCTCGCCCTCGATCAGCATATTTCTTGTAGTCCTCTTTGGCATGGTCCAGGGCCTTCCCAATTAATGGCCAGGAGTCCTGGAGGTTGGACCACCAACTCCTAAAATCCGAGGGGGGGGTCCGGGGGTCGTCCTTAAGAGTAGGGAGTGGTTTACCTTCAAAGCCTCCCACCGCCATGAAAGGTGAAACCCCAGTAGAGGAATGCACTGCATTATTGTAGCTATATTCTGCAAAGGGCAATAATTCCACCCAATTGTCCTGGTGGTAATTTGTATAACATCTTAGGAATTGCTCTAGAATTTGATTAGTTCGTTCGGATTGGCCGTCGGTTTCTGGATGGTAACCCGAGCTTAAGGCAGGTTCTATGTCCATTAATTTCAAAAGCTCCCGCCAGAAGGTGGCAACGAACTGACTTCCGCGGTCAGATACCACCCTCTTGGGAAAAGCATGTAATTTTATCACGTGGTTGAAGAAAGCTTTAGCCATCCCTTTGGCTGTGGGCAATTGCTTGAAGGGGGTGAAATGGGCTTGTTTAGAAAACGTGTCAACTACTACCCAAATCACCGTTTTTCCCTTGGAGGGGGGCAAATTGGTGATAAAGTCCATGGCTATGTCTTCCCAGGGTCTTGAGGCAGTGGGAAGGGGGTGCAACAATCCTGGGACTTTTCCCCCCCGTTTCTTACACATTAAACAGGTTTGGCACGCCGAGACGAAGTCCGAGACATCGCGGCGCATGCGTGGCCACCAGAATTGACGCTGGATCAAATTAAGTGTCTTTAGGAAACCAAAGTGCCCGGCTAGCTTGGAAGAGTGACAATGTAGCAAGATTTCCTTGCGTTTGGTCTTAGGCACCACTAGTTTGTCCCCATGCAGCCAACAATGGTCCTCTCTTTTGGAACACTCTCCCACCGTTTCCAATTCCTCTATTTCTTCTGGAGCATACTCCCCCCCCCCACTGGCAGTCCCCCATGGTTAGCTCGGCTTTCTTTGCTTTGCTCCGGGTGACCACCGCCCCTCCCAGCTGCTGGGGGGAGAACATGGAGTCGAGTACCTCTTCCTTCACACTCTCATGTTGGGGCAATCTGGACAATGCATCTGCCAGGGAGTTAGCCTTCCCGGGGAAATGTTTTAACACAAAGTTAAATTTGGAAAAGAAGTCAGCCCAGCGCAGCTGCTTGGCGTTGAGGGACCGTTGCGTGCGCAAAGCCTCTAGGTTCTTATGATCAGTCCATATTTCAAACGGAGTTTGCGCTCCCTCCAACCAGTGGCGCCACGTAGTGAGCGCTAACCTAATGGCCGTGGCTTCCTTGTCCCACACCGACCAGTTCCTTTCCGTTTCGTTAAACTTTTTTGAAATGTAGGCCAAGGGGTGCAATTTCCCCTCCGAGTCTCTTTGTAAAATGGCCCCCCCCATGGCTACATCCGATGCATCGACATGGATTATAAAGTCTTTTGTCTCATCCGGGTGTGCCAGAATGGGCTCAGAGGTAAAAAGAGTTTTTAAAGCCTCAAACGCCTTCTGGCACTCCCCATTCCACGCCAGCTTCTCTCCTGGCTTTCCTGCCTCGGGTCCCCTCCCCTTGGTTTTCAACAAGTCCGTTAAGGGAAGGGTGACTTTAGCAAAGTCCTTGATGAAGGTCCGGTAAAAGTTACAAAATCCTAAGAGGCTCTGCAACTGCTTCCTTGTTCGCGGAGCCTCCCATTGCACCACCGCCTCCACTTTCCCCGGGTCCATTTCCAACCCCTTTTGTGAAATGCGGTAGCCTAGGAAGTCCACCGACTCCCGGTGAAACTCGCACTTAGACAGTTTCACAAAAAGCTGGTTTTTCAGCAACGTTGAAAGAACTTCCCTGACCAAAGTCACATGCTCATTCTTATCAGTAGAATAGATCAAGATATCATCTATGTAACATAACACGCACTTAAAAAGGTGCTTGTGCAACACTTCATTAATTAAACTCATAAAGACCCCGGGCGCGCCACTTAAGCCGAACGGCATCACTAGGTATTCAAATTGCCCCAAGGGGGTGTTAAAGGCAGTCTTAGACTCATCCCCTTCCCTTATGCGCACCCTGAAGTAGGCATCTCGTAGATCCAATTTGGTAAAAATCTTCCCCTTGGCCGCCTCCGCCAAGAGATCCTTTATTAACGGGAGGGGGTAGGCATTAGAGGTGGAGACTGCATTTAGCCCCCGGTAATCAGTGCACAGTCGTAAGCCTCCATCCTTTTTCTTTCGGAACAACACGGGCGCCGCAAAGGGGGACTTGGCGGGGCGGATAAACCCCCTTGCAAGGTTTTTGTCCAAGAACTTCCGCAGTTCTTCCCGTTCCGCCGGGCTCATGGAATATAATTTGCCCTTCGGGAGTTTCTCTCCTGGGAGGAGCTCTATGGCACAGTCCGACAGTCGATGAGGGGGCAACTCGTCCGCCTCGGTTTCACTGAACACTTCTAGCAAGTCTCTATACTCTTTAGGCACCATGGCAGGGGCGAGGGCGAGTGCGGGTGCGGGGGGAGGCGGGCTCGGAGGTCCAGGGCCCCATTCGGGGTCCCACCGGTGGCTCTGGCAGCGTTCGTCTACCCACGAAATCTTCCCCTCGCTCCACTTTATGTAAGGGTCGTGCGCCCCGAGCCAAGGGCTGCCCAACACCATAGGGAACTGGGCGTTCGGGGTGATGACGAAAGCTCGCTTCTCCCAATGCTCCCCCGTTCCCAAAATCAAGCTCTCAGTCTCTGCTATGCACTCCTCTTTCATTTCCGACCCATCCATCTGGGTAAACTTCAGGGGTTCTGCTAACGGGGTGACTTTGGGTCCCAACCCCTCCACTACCAGGGGGCTGATTAGGTCTCGCGCGCACCCGGAGTCAATTAGAGCGCGAACCCTCATGTGGGTCCCTGATCCAGGGGTCACCACCGTCACTACCATATATAAGAGGGGGCCAGGGATGCTCACCGGAGATGGCGCTTCTTGGCGGGGGACCTGCAGCTCTGCGCCGCTCACTGCAGGCCGTTGGAGTTTCCCGACATCTGTGCTTCCATCAGCTCTAGCTCTCCCTGGTCGCTCGCCACCCCTTCCAGCTGTAAAGCCCGGGGCTTCATTGGAGTTTTCCCTCTGGTGGGGGTGCTCCCCGTTCCGGGAGTTGAGGTCTTCGGGCCCTTCCCCCCTCCTCTGGGACAAGCGGAGGCGAAGTGGCCACTCTCCCCACACTTCATACACAACCCCTGTCGAAACCTCGCATCACGTACGTCTTGCACATTGGATCGGGGCTTCGCTCGGGGGCCTGCTTTGCTGGCGGCCGTCGCGGACGCTCCCATCTTAATCAGGGCGAAGCGTTCCTCCATGTCGGTGGCAGCTCTCATCCAGGTGTTCAGTGTGCCCGGGCGACCCCCTAACAGCACTGTCTCGTAGATTTCCGGGTTCAGGCCCTCCCAATACTTCTCCATGAAGAGTTCCTCCGGCCACCCATGGATCTTGGCAGCGATGCGCCGGAACTTGTCGGTGTATTCCCTCACCGACGACCTCCCCTGAAATAGCTTCCTCAGTTGATTCCTGGCTTTTTCCTCACCCAGGGGGTCCTCGAACTGATGCCGGAGGGCCCACATAAAATTGTTCAGGGAGCGCAGCTCAGGGCCAGGGTTGTCGTGAAGGCTCACATACCAATCGCTGGCGGTGTCTTTCAGCTTGGACCCGATGTAGCCGATGCGATCTTTCTCGGTAGGGTAGAGGTGACCCCAACTGTCCAGGAATCTCCCGATCTCCAGCGTGAAGAAACGCAGCTTCTCGGGGTCCCCATCGAAAGTAGTCGTCAAAGGGTCGGAAGGGGGTGGGCGAGCGGCCGGCGCGGCCGGGACTGGGGCCGGTGCGGGAACGGGCCCCGGAACTGGAGCTGGGCCGGCCGGCTGGGCTGGTTGCGCCGGTAGAGCGGGCGCCTGCGGTTGAGCCGGAACCCCTCCGGGTGCCTGCGGCTGTGGTGGGGCTCCGACTCCTTGACCGAGGAGGGCGCCTTGCATCGCCACCATAGCGTCGCGAAATTGGTGCTGGAGATCGAGGGCCAACTCGCGGAGCTCGGCGGTGAGTTGAAGCCGCAGGTCTCCCATCATCTGATCCAGCGGGACCGTCTGCTCCTCGCGATACGGATCGGGCCCATACAGATCTAGTGTCTCTTCTTCGGGAGGCGGGCGACGCGGCCCTCCACGGTAGATCGGCTCGCGGTCGTCTCCGAGGTAGCTCGGTCTCCCTCGATCGGGCTGGTCTCCGGTGAGCGAAACTCTCACCCCTTTCCTGTCGTGCACCCACGAACTCACGGGACGGCCCCCGAAGTGGCTCCAGGCGTACTGGGGGGTCACGTTCTGATGGGTAATCGGGCGGCGTGGAATGTAGTAAGCCCCTTGGCTCGTGGTCACCGGCACCTCGGTACCTCCTCCGCCGCCACCACCCCCGTTCCCCGGATCCGCCGGGGTAACGGGAACCTCCTCTGGAGTAGTAGGTTTGAGGGGGACAAGGTCGTCTTCTGACATGGTCAGGAACGGTTGAGTCCCAGTCACAGATCTCTGACAATCTGTGAGAGTCCTGCTCAAAGTAGTCAAGGATCAGATCTCGGTTGGTTAACCACAGTTCTTTATTGCCTATTCCTACATTAGTACAGCATCTCGGGTTATTGTCAGAGATGAGACAAATAATACAAGCGGGTCTATTATACCATTCCAAGGAGTTTGAATTACCCATAGGTAGCCAATCCCCTGAAGGGAAAATTGGCGGGCTAAAAGGTGTCTTGACCGTTTGGTTCACACAGGAAAAAAGTGAGGTGTTAAGCAGTAAATTTCCCTTCTCAAACCAGATCCCTCAGTTCACATAACAATTCATGGCTCCAAGGTTCTTTAGCATAGATAAGAGATGAGAGCCGTCCTCCCCTTGAAGTTACTGCCGGGGCAGCTAGAATGCGGAGGCAGGGATGAGAGGCCTCCTTGTTCTCACCTCTAAGGGTTGTCACCCTCCCGAGCAAAACAGGATTAATACAGGTCCCATACAAATGACTATAAGGTTACATAGTATGCATGCAAGATTACATTGACTGAATTGTCAGATTCTGACAGGAGGTAGGGAGGGAAGAGCTGGGCCGGAGTGGCATTAAGCCACTGGGGCCCAAGCAAGGGGGGGAGGGAAACACCCTTTCTTTCTGTCTGTCTTTCTGTCTTTCTTCCTTCCTTTTCTCTCTCTCCTCCCTCCCTCCCTCCCTTCCTGTTCCTTCTTTTCTTTCTCTTCCTTCCTTCCTTCCTTCTTTCCTTCCTTCTCTCTCTCTCCCCCCTACCTACCTTCTTTCTTTCTTTCTTTCTTTCTTTCTTTCTTTCTTTCTTTCTTTCTTTCTTTCTTTCTTTCTTTCTTTCTTTCTTTCTTTCTCCCCCCCTCCCAACTACCTACTATTTGGTTCAGAATATTTTTTCCCGTTTTCCTCCTCTAAAACTAGGTGCGTCTTATGGTCAGGTGCGTCTTATAGTCCGAAAAATACGGTACCCCTTGAGCAGATTAGCATATATTTTACAAGTTCATATGAATAATAAAGTGAAAAGGAATGGTTTGCTTCCCTAAAAGGATTCATAGCTTGAATTGTCCCCTTTATAAGGGAAGGGGACATATTAATTCACAAAGCTGGCTCTGGCTTTCTTCCCACTAATTCCCAAAATCTCTCTCATCTGAATGGGACTACTCCCATGGCCTGACAACTAGCGAGAGACTGTGGGGGGGGGGGGGGGGAAGGACATGGGTGTGGCCATCAGCAATGGTGTGACATCACTTCCAGGGAAGAAGAAGAAGAGATTGGATTTATACCCCACCCTCCACTCCCCAAGGGAGTCTCAGAGCAGCTTACAAACTCCTTTTCCCTTCCCCTCCCCACAACAGACACCCTGTGAGGTAGGTGGGGCTAAGAGAGCTCTTTCCCAAGGTGTCCTTGAGGGAACAGCTGGTACAGAGCTATGGCTTGCCCAAGGTCATCCAGCCAGGTGCAAGTGGAGGAGTGGGGAATCAAACCCGGTTCTCCCAGATTAGAGTCCGCGCACTTAACCACTACACCAAACTGGCTCTTAACCACTAACTGGCTCTTAACCACTTAACCACTTAACCCAGAAGTGACGAAACTCCTCTCCACGAATCACTGGAAATGCTGTTTTTTTACCATAGAGTTTCTGGCTATTCCTAGAAAGGATCCAATTCCAAAACTTTCCCAACAAACCTTTTGGTTAAATTGTGTTATATTTTTCTGCTTACCTGGGTAGTCATCCATATAGTCACATGCCTATCCCTGTGTGCAAAATATCTCTGCCCTTCAAAAGACAGCGTCTTGTGGACTGAAATTACTTCAGAAGGAACAGAATGTTGGGAGCCGCTTAATGTCAGCTGAGGGGGGGGGGAGGGGGGATTCACCCGCTCAAGTTACTGAGACCTTGAAGCACCCTAAAGGGGGAGATTCTGAGGGACAAGGCAGGATGTAACATTGTTCTCCTTCCTGCAACTTCTTGTGGGTCCTCAAATTTTGCTTCATTATTATGATTAATTAAGTGATGGGCAATGCAAATTGAAGTCCTTTTCATAAATACAATTGTACAGAAACTTGAAACAGTACTTTTGAATACTTATTGAGAGCCAGTTTGGTGTAGTGGTTAAGTGTGCGGACTCTAATCTGGGAGAACCGGGTTTGATTCCCCACTCCTCCACTTGCACCTGGCTGGATGACCTTGGGCAAGCCATAGCTCTGTACCAGCTGTTCCCTCAAGGACAGCTTGGGAAAGAGCTCTCTCAGCCCCACCTACCTCACAGGGTGTCTGTTGTGGGGAGGGGAAGGGAAAAGGAGTTTGTAAGCCACTCTGAGACTCCCTTGGGGAGTGGAGGGCGGGGTATAAATCCAATCTCTTCTTCTTCTTCTTCTTCTTATTCAGGTGACATAGTAATACCTAAGGAAATGTAGATTTTTAGTTCTCATACCAGAAGAATATCCAGCATAAATGATGACCAATTTCTAAATTCTTCATGTACAGGAGCCAACACTATTACTCATGTTTATATGTACATTAATAAAAATGTGATTATAAATCTATACTTACTGTTGAGAATGCATATGAACTAGGAGCTTACACTGCATTTCCCTTTTATGATGCAAGGCAAAATGGATGAAATTTACAAGATCTCTTCAACTGAAAGGGTCCAGCAGCTAGAAAAGGAGTTAGCAGTACAGCTGGATGAACTGAAGACAGAAATAGAGGAGAATGGGGTTCTACAGGGAACACCACACAAGGCTCATAGGTAAAGATTATCATATTCACCAAGGGAGCAAAAGTTAATTTCTCTGTTCCAGTGCAACCCACTCCCATAAATGACAGTGTTTATTACAATTTAACTGTGAGAACAAGTTCTGCATTGTTAGATATTTGATCAGTATTCCACACAGGTTGATTTACCTGTATAGAGGTTGTATGCATGTGTAGTTCTACCAAACACTGAGTTCAATACTTCCAGTTTTCCACTGGCTAAAGCAGATCCGTCCCCACCTTCTCATTCTCCCAGCTGTACCCTGTGAACCCTCCCCAAAACTTATATCAGTGGTTGTGGGGGTGCTTTTAGGGGGCTGGGGGTGGTGGTGAGAGAACTGGGCAAGTTCATCCACATTGCATGAGAAAAGTGGGTTTCAGTCTTTTCAGAATGAGTCACTTTTAACTCCAAACACATCATGGAAACCCTTTTAATTTTTTTAAATTAAAAAATCTTATTTTTATCTTTACCCATTCCATCCAGTTCTGTCTACATCTTCCCTTCTCTTGCTCTGTCACACTGTCTTATTGAGCTTTCTTCTTTCTCCAAAGAGTGGGTTTGGTTATATGAACTAGTGGGGTGAATTGGGCTACTTGTTGAAGATCAAGGTGTTGACACCACAGTTGACACCAAATTCTCCCCGTAATTAGCAGTTTATCTGAATTTTCCATGAAAGTAGTGCAAACCTATTCTGAAACTGGTGGTAGTCTGGAATTTTAATCAAATATACTGATCTAATAAATGCAGTATTATTTTCAATTTTGCAATATTTTAACCTACCATATGCACAAGAATTGTCAGATTACAGATACCATGCAACTTTAATCTGAAGAAGCCATGGAACAGTCATATACATAAAATCCAGGACGTTTACTCCAAGTTAATAGCTGATTAGAGTGAAGAGTTGGTCTAGCAAACTGGACCATCTGAATATTGAACGAGAATTATACGATGGGGATTCAAAAAAGGTTCTAAATGTTTTGTATCAGCTATAACTAAAACAACCATTTGAATAAACAGTTGGAACCATGTTGAGTGATGGACACTTATTTCTGCTTCTGGACTGCTTCTGATGGACACTTATTTCTGCTCTGATGGTTCCTTGTAGTTGTTTGACTTGTTCATCACAAGGATAAACTGGGATTCACATGTCATCACTTAAGCTATCTTGTGGAGGTTTGAAGCTTCCATTTATGATAATATATGAATCAGTGGGCAAAAATTAAATTCATAGGCAGCAGAGTGACCATGAGCATTGACCCTGAGTTGATTAGAAGGTCATAAACAATGGAGCTTTTCAAATAAATATGTCCAATTCTAGATGCACTACTTACATAATTTGTTGCTAATTTTACACTTTTCTAAAACAAATTTTTATCATCTTTCATAGCTCCATTCCCCTCCCAAAGGATATTTATTTTTTCAGAAGAGAAAGAGAGTTGGCACTGAAGAAATGTTTACAGGTAAGTAATAGAAACATCCTTTTGAAGTACTTCATCAGAACATATTGCAAAGGATAACAGAAACAATTTTCAGATAATGAGTGCCAGTCTAAACATGCTTAATTGGTATTGAATTTAATGAGGTTTCTAAATAAACATACTTCGAATATGCTTGACATTAGAGTTGGGAAGGGGAGGGATCGTCTGTGAGATTTCCTTAGGTTTAACCAGGGCGTTTTTTCTGGGGGAACTCACCAGAACAGAGTTCAGGAACCTCTTCGACAAAGTTCTTTTAAAACTGCTTAAAAGTTCATGCGTTTTCACTATATGGATTGAAAACTTCCGTTCCCTCTTGAGAGTTCCGGCACCTCTGTAAAAAAAAGAAGAAGAAGAAGCGCCCTGGGTTTAACAGCATACCAATTGAGTGATACACACCCACAATAACCCACAATTGAGTGATACACACCCACAATAACTGATACAATATGAGCAAGAAATTTAGGATGCCATTAAACAGCTTTGTTGAGTGCAATGGAGCTTGGAATGTGAAGCTCCTGGAAGCTATCAGCACAAGGCCCCTTCTTGACCTCTCCCAGCCTCAAGATAGAACCCAGCCCCTTTATTTAACTGAGAGCTGGGAGACCTGAAGAGGGTCAGGAGACTTCTAAAAAGGTGTTGGCAGCACAGTGTGCTATAGAGCTCATGAGACCTATGAGGCATCAGAGACAATGGCAAAGGAATTTTACTTTTCTGCTACCATTGAATCAGCCTGATTCCTGAGAAGACACAGGTTGTGCTGGTTGGGAAGAACATTGCACTTCTGCACATTTCTGTAGAAGCAAGTTTATTTAGCCCAGAAGATGACTTCCTGCCTTGACTTAGTCAACCTGGCCATGTGGATCCATGCCATGGTAATGTAATCTGCCTGGAGTCTAAAGGTGGACCATAAATAATATTAATAATAAATAAATAAGCAGTGACCTGAAAACTAGACTACTGTAATGCATTCTGCATGGGTTTGCACTTGAAGTCAGCTTGGAAACTCCAGTTGATACAGAATGGCCCAGCACAGTTACTGTCAGGCACTACGTGGAACTAACGCACGTCACACTCATTCTTCTGTCAGTCCTTTGGCTACTCATCAGTTACCAGGTTCAGTTCAAGGTCGTGATTATTACCCACAAAGCCCTTAATGGCCTTGGATGCACATATACACAGGACTCCTATGCCATTGTGTTTTACACTGGGTAATCTTTGAGAAAAGTGGGCTATAAATAAATTAAGAGTGATTTCAATCTATCTCGCAATGTTTACTTATGTAAACTGCTTTTGGATTTTTGAGCCAAATTATCTGTTCTTTAATTATGACTATTTTCCAGTCCCTTTTAATTGATTAATTAAACCCTCTCTGTTATAAGAGCTGAGGATGGAGAACATTACTAGTAATAACCCCCTGTCTCATGATTCAGCAAGTTCCAGGGGAAAAAAACCCAGCATGATGAATTCCACCTGCTGGGCTCTCAGTCCATGATAAAAACAAACAGAGTGTTCAGACAGAGCCTGTGATGTCTGCAGAATCCAATTGCTACATCAAAGGTGTCCTAAATATACACAATTTCACTTCAAAGCTGCCCAATTTTGTCTTGATGTCTTTATAGGTAGCAGGGGCAAAGCCACTTGTAATTCAGGCTGATGTCCTGCAGAGGGAACTAGAGAGCTGTCTGAAAAGAGAATATACTTCTGAAAGTTTACCTTTATTACTGCATCAGGTAATTTTGTTGTCATCTTTATGTCACTTGAAGACCCAGACCCATTTAGAATTTTCCAGCATGAATTTCTAGCATGGGTGAACTTTATGGCTGCATAAGCATTAAATGAGGCTCCATACACAAACCATCATGGCTTTAACTGCAGATAAAGAAAATGATACATATTTTGCACTGGAATCTTTCTGCCTAATAACCACATCTGTCACAAATACATTCTGACCAGTCTAAAGTACTCTAACTTTTCAGGGTCAAGGTGGTCAGCTGTGTTGGTCTGAAGCAGTAGAACAAATTTAGAGTCCAGTGGCATCTTTAAGACCAATAAACTTTTGCTGGTCTTAAAGGTGCCACTGGACTCTAAATTTGTTTTCAGGGTCAAAAGTGCAAAAAATTACTTTGGCCCTAAGAAGCAGATGGAGGTGTAACATGTAGCAAAGTAACTATCCTTTCTTACGCTGATGGTTAGCTAATTGTCAGGAATGATTCTCTTAAATTTCCTCAGCAGAAGTGAACGAGTGGGGATTTTATACATAATAGGTCGGTTTATTGCAGGGTGTAATCTGAAATCAGTGTTCTGCCAATGGTTGCGTATGTCAGAAAAGAAGCCATGTGCAATTGGGACTGAGAGCCAGAGAGAGAGAAGCAGGGAACTGTATATGGACTTGGTTAACAATAAGATCAGATTCCAAATTGCTGCTCAAATGTGCAGTGGCTGAACTGTGGGAATCTAATGCAGTATTAACATGCTGTGTGATATAGAAGTCTATTTGCTGCTACTATATATGTATTTGTAAGCAGATACTGCAAGGAGATAAGTTGGTATCATGTTTCCTTGTTCTTGGACAGACTTCTCCCTGCTCAGAGAAGTGGGAATGTTTAAAAATGCCTGGACTTGTGGGTATGGGGGAAGAAGGGAAGGGAAGCGGTGCTCTTGTTTTTCCCATTACAAGTGTTGGTTGCATATGCTGTTCTGCACCAGAGTAGTATACCAAAACTGTTCTAAATACCTGCTTATACTTGCATTAAGGCTTGTGCAACTCCAGTGGAATGAATGCCTATTCTGTATGTTTGAACAAGTGAACTTCAGTGCCTCCCAAAAGTGGGAAGAACTGTCTGAGAAAAATAAATCTAAAACCTCTTGATGCTCACAAAAGAAGTGTCATGGTTCTTTGGATCCCAACCATGGGTTCTTAAAATAATTGAATAGAACAAAATCAGTTTCCCCCCAAACATGGCATTATTGGGAATGATCTTGCTCCTAGGTATAGTCTTCACAATCACTCTTGTAGAAGATTGCAGAGCCTCCATGGAATATCTTAAAATTTTGTAAAATAGTATGGAGGAAGAAGAGGTGCTAATTACATTGCACATGTTGAGCTCAATGGGATTTACTCCATAGTACATGTGCTTAGGATTGCAGCTTGAGGCTGAAATCCTAGAAGCACTTTCCTGGGTATAAGTACCATTTAATAAAACAGGACTTACTTCTGGTAGACCTACTTAGGATTGTCTATAAGTTGCGTACCCCCCTTTGTCACAATAAATTTATGGAGGTCCATCAATGGCTATTAGCAGCAATAACTGTTGCCTTTGACAACATAAATAGCTGAAGTGTTCAGAGGCAGTAAGCCTGCAAGTGCCAATGTCAGGGGCACCATTGGGAGGAGGATTTGGCCTCTGTGCCTTGCTTGTTTGTAGGACTCCTGGGGGCATCTGGTTGCCCACTGTGTGAAGCGATTGTTCTTCTTGATTGCATTATCTGGTTTCCATTACTGAGCACTAAACAAAATATTTTGCACTTGGAAAGATGGCCCTGCAGACTCTGGGAAAACCATAAAGACTGTGTATAACAAATAGGAAATAAACAAGTGGAGACCCGCAAGAAACTTGCGGGATGGTTATCCCATTCCTCACACCTTTGCTTCCTCCCTTCTCCCCCTACCTCTCTCACATTCTTTCTCCCTTTTGCCCCCTTTCTTTCTCTCTCTCTCTCCTCTTGTATGTTACTTCCTTTCTCTTTCTGACCTGTCATCATTCTCTTTGTTTTTCTGCCTCCCCACCTCATCACTTTTTCTCTCTTTCTGCCTCCCACTTCAAATCCCACCCTCCACAGGCATTGTACCTCACTGAGGTCCCCGTCCTCCCTAGGTTCCACCCCCAAATCTCCAGGAGTTTCCCAGCCTGGATCTGGATCTGCTGCCGGTGGCCAGGGGAGGTACTTGGCAACCCTAGACTGCTGCCAGTAAAGACCCTGCCCTTTACTGACAGAAACAGTTAGAACCTCCCCCCTCCCCCGAACATTCTAATCTCCTCACAGTTGATGCCTGGAGCTGATGCTATTTCAAACGGTATTGGGGGGAATTAAACGGTCCCTGAAGGTTTTTTTTTAACTTTTCAGATTTTTCTGCAGACCAAGAAAGGGGCCTGACTATGTAGGAAAAGCTGTTGGGGGAGAGGGAGCTCTCTTTTGGCAGAAATAAGCATCCACACAGAAAAAACCCTCTCAGAATTAGAATATAGATGGTTCCATATGAAAGCCAACAGTATGAGGGTACCAACCAAGATGGGGGGATCTTAAATGATCTTCCTGAGTTTTTCCAAATAACTAATAATTATACATCACACTATGCTGTAATAGTTTGGGCAAAACTTGGTTGCATGGTAATTTCTTGTCATTTTAAAACGATTTTATTGAGAGTAAGGTATGAATGACTTGTTTTTCCCAGCTGCATGTGTCATGTTACTTTTTTAACGCACGATAGGGAAGCAATTCTGCAGTTTTAATGTGTGGCTTTCTATAAAGTTTTTTATAGACAGAATTGCTCAGATGGTCCAAAGCAAATATTTATACATGCTTAGATGGAAGAGATTTTGTCAGCACAGCAGTGTTATTGAGCAACTATATCCTCTCTACAAGGTATGGAAATCTTAGTGTTACAAATGCACAATAGAAGCATGTATGTTTTCTTCCACAATAAACAATAGAGATCAACTGTGCATTTTTCTGGGCTAGGTTTGCTGTAAATTTTATTATTTCCTTTAGTTAGACATTGTTGAGTTAGATATAAAGGACCATGAACAGGTCGACTCACAAAACAGATCTTTCTTGCTCTGTCTTCTCTTTGAAGCCCACTCTGCTCCCCAAAATACTGCTCCTGGGGATTAGCAGACTCTTAGAAACATCATGAGGTACAATGAGGGAGTCTGCAGTGGGAAATTAGTAAAAATCTTCCCCCTCTTCTGCTAGTTGAATGCTTTTCTGTTAGCAGAAAGCAACCTTGGTTTTATAATGTTCTATTAATGAGAATTCTGGTACTCCTCCACCATTTTTAGATATATGGAATCGAGACCTGTCCTCCATATTCATAGAAGACGGGGCTATAACTGCTCCCAGGGGTGATGCTCATTGTCTATCTGGGGGGGGGGGGTTTCTTGATGCAGAACTGTAACACTTCAGATTGTACAACTTCAGAAAAGTTGTACCAGATGATTCTGCTGCATGTGTAGATAGATACAGACCATGACAGCAGTCAGCCGTGCCAGCCATTGAAAAGTCAGCAGCACAGGGTAGTCTTTGAGGATTCTAGAAAACACATTGATGCATGCTTACTATAGCTTATGAAACCTTAAGGTTGGCTCAGAAGGCTTTGAAAACAAAAAGGCCTTTCCAATGACTTTTGAATGCTTTAACTGTATCTTGAGGACAGCTCTGGCCTCTATAAACATCACACTCCTACTCTTGAACAAAGATTTCTCACCTCAAGGCATAGGCTACCCTTTTGCATTTCTGTCTAATAAATAAGTCTCATCAGAAAATAACACCTCTTCTCTCTCTGTCCCACCCTCTCCATAGAAACAAGTGGCTCACATTATGCAGGAGTACAACGATGCAGTGCAAAGGGCCGCAAGACTGTCAAGGGCACAAGAGAACTTCCTTTCAGGACAGGAAAACCCCACAAGTTTAGTGACCCAGGAAGACCTAGCTATTTACACACAATGGCTAATATGTCACCTGCACTCACTTAAGGCCATCCACAGCTATCTTGGGGTAAGAAAACTGACTGTGAAAAATAATTACAGAACCTTTGAGCCACATTTCACATAATTAACTTTTGCAAACTGCGAAAGGCAGGAAAAATACATATACTAGTACAAGACTTTTTGTGGGCGTGTGATAGTGGTGGAAGAAGGAAGGATTGGGACCTTTTCATCCTTGATACAAGACCCTGCTCAGAACTTCAGGAGATTAGAATGCTGACCGGACACCTTGGAACATAGTTCTTCCCTGCTTGCCATACGTCAGGCACAGCGAGATCAGAAAAGGCTGAGGCTGATCCTGATCTGGAGCAGAGTAGCACTGAAAAAGGAAGTGAAGCATTTGAAAATCTTTCTGACCAGATCACATGCTTAAATGCATGTAACACACCGTAGGGTTCGCTATATGAAATGATAGCATTCTTTCATGCCCTGCCCAAAGTTTCAGTTTTTTGTTTGCCAATTTTCAGTCAGTAGAGTGGACCTACAGTTGCTTACCTATAATCCAATGGGAAGAATATACAGCAGTGTTTTGTGGGGTCCAGAGACTGGGGCACCAGCAGCCAGTGTAGCAAGACTGATCAGGAAAGTTATGCCAGTTCCACCCCCCCACTATTCCAGATACATAGTTATGTCTAACATCCCCCTGTACTTAGTGTGCATTATTCAGTGTTCACCACTTCCTCTTTATGTGGTGCCAGGGCTCATTTCGTAGCAGGAGCTCCTTTGCATATTAGGCCACACATCCCTAATGTAGCCAATCTTCCAAGAGCTCACAAAGCTCTTCTTACAGGGTGTTATGTATTGACCATGCGGTCGCCATGTGCTCCCGTAATGGCGACTGCCATGTGGCCAGAGTACATGGTCAAGAAACTACCTGAGCTTCAGCCAGGTAGAACAAAGGCCAGGTGGATTCAAACCGGCCACCAATCATGTACCTAGGTTTCTCCCAGGGAACCTATGAAATGTAAATAGACTTATAATAGCCTATCAGGCCAGTTGGGTGAGGCCAGCATAAAAGAAGGGCTTCGAGCCCTGGGTTGTATGCTTCATCTGGACCAGCAATAAAGATCTAGCTGTTTCACTGTTCCATGGACTCCCGACTCCAATACTTATCAGTGGCGACGAAGATGGGATCCCGATGAGCAACTCTCCAGCCGACTACAGCAGCACAGCAAGCTCCGTCTGCTGGCCACAGGCATCGCCGAGCCCCGCGCTCCAACGCCTTCCCACAAGCCGCTCTGAGCCCCGATTCTCCTCCGGCACTAGGCAGCGCCAAGCCTCTACACTCCCTGGCACCGCTGCAAGACCACGAGGACATCGCTCACATAGCTGCCGCCGCTCCTGCTCCGGTAAATATGGCAAACACAATCGCTCCGGGCCCAATTACCCCTTTCGATATGTCTGGCCCAGAGACGTGGGAGTCCTGGCTCAAGACGCTGGGTTGCGCTTTCAAGGTCCGCGGAATCACAGATGCGGACTTGAAGAGCACCTGGCTCTTGAGTTCCGGAGGGGTGGAGGTCATGTGGGTGGCCCAGAACCTACTCGCCCTGCAAGACCCCACCGAGGTGTCTTACGACATACTCACCAAGACCCTCGGCAATTATTTCGCCCCAAAGCCATCAAAAATGGCCAGGCGCTGGGAATTCATACAGCGCCAGTAGCAGTCGGGGGAGTCAGCTTCCACTTTCCTGGCTGAGCTCCGTCAACTAGCCGTGGGCTGCGAATTCCACCACGTGGATGACCATGTGGAGACGGCCTTCATGGGAGGGATCCGTGAAGCCAAGCTCCGCCGGCGCCTCATCACAATGTCGGAGCCCACCTTGGAGAAGATGCTTCAAACAGCAGCAGCGTTCGAGACAACGCAAAAGGACAAGGCAGCCACCAAAGTCCACCAGGCGGCCCCTCCCGAACCCGACTCGAGCAAAGAAGAGGACGTCCACCGACTGCAACCACGCTCGAAGAAGGGTGAGCCCGGCGTCCCCAGGCCCAAGGGCCGGTGCCCAACCTCTGTCCCTGTTCCCTCTTCTGCTTCCCTCAACAGGCAGGCCCCAACGTGCGCCAGCTGCGGGGACCCCCATGACAGACGGACATGCTGCTTCCATGATGCCATCTGCCGCGCCTGCAGGAAAGCAGGCCATCTCGCCCGGGCCTGCCGCCTAAGGAACATCCACCGTGCCCCAGCAACGAACTTCGAAGAAGTGGGTAGTGTCGTTCCCACGGCCACGGTAATGAACTTGCCCCAGCCCATCCCGGGCGCAATTTCCGTGTCCCTCTGAATAGAGGGAGTTCCATGCTCCATGGAACTGGACTCAGGGTCCGCATATTCAATTGTGTCCACGGCTATGTTCAGCCACCTCTGCCCGAAGGGGGCACACTGGCTACGGCTGCCGGCTGGGTTGGTCCTCCGGGACTTCCAGAAAAACCCAGTGGCTATTAAGGGGCTAGCCAGGGTCCGAGTCCAGTACCATGCCTTTAACGGCCTGTTGGACCTTCTTGTGGTGGAGCGCAATCTAACCAGTCTCCTAGGTCGCACCTGGTTCAAGCCGCTCGGAGTGCAGTGGACCGGAATACACTGCATGAGCTCTACCGACTTCTCGTCCATCTGCAAGGAATTTCCAGCCATTTTCGACGGCTCATTGGGCTGCTACAAAGGACCTCCGGTTTCCTTCGACCTGGACCCGGCAGTCTGGCCCATCCACGTGGCCGTCTGCCGGCCACCGCTCGCCTTCCAGACCAAAGTGGAGGCGGAGCTGGAAAAGCTCGTGGCACAAGGGGTGCTCGAGCCGGTCTCCCATGCCAAGTGGGAGACTCCCATTGTGACCCCCCTCAAGGCTAATGGGGAAGTCCGCATCTGCGCGGATTACAAATGCACTATTAATAAGGCGTTACAGGACCACGCGTACCCGGTACTGGTGGTCAGCCACATTCTGGCCTCCCTCACAGGAGCCAAAATATTTGGAAAACTAGACCTGGCCCAAGCCTATCAGCAGCTTCCCGTAGACGAGGCAACGGCCGAGGCACAAACGATTGTGATTCATAAGGGAGCGTTCAAGGTGAAACGGCTCCAATTCGGGGTCAGTGTAGTGCCAGGGATTTTTCAAAATCTAATGGATTCTCTCCTTAAAGATGTTCCAGGGGTGAAGCCGTTCTTCGATGACGTCCTCATCGCCGCCCCGGACATCGACACGTTTGCAGTACGCCTATGGATGGTGCTGCAACGGTTCCAGGACGCGGGTCTCAAGGTCTGAAAAGATAAGTGCACCCTGGGAGTCTCCTCGGTGACCTTCTTGGGCTTCGAAGTGACCACGGACGGCATTTACCCGACCAAGGAGAAGGTAGCGGCAATTACTGGAGCACCCCATCCGTCTTCGAAGGCGGAACTACAGGCGTTCTTGGGGCTTTTGAACTTTTACCACGCCTTCCTTCTGCACAAGGTGGCTGTCGCCGAGCCCCTGCATCGCCTCCTGGACAAGGGAGCGGCTTGGGCCTGGGGTCCCAAGCATGACACAGCCTTCCGGGCCGTCAAGGACCTGTTAGTTTCAAATGCAGTACTGGCGCATTTCGACGAGAGGCTCCCTGTCATTCTGGCCTGCGACGCATCTCCCTACGGTGTCGGGGTGGTCTTGGGGCACCGGCTACCAAATGGCACGGAGGTGCCGGTAGCCTACTACTCCAGGACCCTGTCGTCGGTGGAACGTAACTACGCCCAAATCGACAAGGAGGCCCTTGTGATTGTAGCCGGTGTCAAGAAGTTCCATGACTACCTGTACGGGCAGTCGTTCACCATGGCTATGGACCATAAGCCCCTGCTGGGTCTCCTTGCCCCCCACCAGCAGACCCCTCACATGCTGTCCCCGCGGGTCCTGCGGTGGTCAATTTTTTTGTCTGGCTACTCCTACAACTTGGTGCATCACCCGGACAAGGCGATGGGACACGCCAACGCCCTCAGCCGTCTTCCCCTCCTGTCCTGCGACCCAGCTCTGGCTCCAGCCTTCCACGTAGCACTCCTGGAGGACCTACCGGAGCGCCCCGTGCAGGTATCGGATGTGGCCCATTGCACGCAGTGGGACCGCATCCTTTCCCGTGTCTCAGACTGGGTGGGAAGGGGGTGGCCGGAGAAACCGGGACCGGAGTTCGCCACTTTCACGGCTCGAAGGCACAAACTCTCGGCCCACAAGGGATGCCTGCTATGGGGATCTTGAGTGGTGATCCCCGGGCCTCTGTGGCCCCGAGTACTAGAGGCACTCCATGAGGCTCACCCGGGAATCGTATGTATGAAAGTCCTGGCCCGTAGTTACGTGTGGTGGCCAGGCCTGGACAAAGACATTGAGGGGCGGGTCCAGAAATGTACCAAATGTCAAGAGTTGCGGCCAGACCCGCCACATGCTCCCGTCAGATCCTGGGAATCCACTAACAAGCCCTGGTCCCGCTTGCACCTAGACTTTGCGGGACCGGTCCAGGGCCGGTTGTTTCTTATCATTGTAGACAGCTACAGCAAGTGGCTTGAGGTGGTTCCGGTAGCATCGACCTCCACCAACGTAGCCTTACAAGGTCTCTGGCCAGTCTTCGCGACACACGGAATGCCTGACACTCTCATGACCAACAACGGGACCGCATTCTCCTCCGACGAGTTCCAATGGTTCGTGGAGGCCTGCGGTCTTCGCCACATCCACTCCGCACCATTTCACCCTGCAACCAACGGCCAGGCCGAGTGCATGGTGAGAACAACGAAGGATGCTTTAAAGAAAATGGAGCACGGCGACTGGGAGCAGCAGCTGTATAAGTTCCTGTTCAGCCAATGGAACACACCCCACTCAGGCACCGGGCGCCGGCCAGCCGAACTTCTGATGGGAAGACGACTGGGAACTGTCCTGGACCGCCTACATCCCGACCGAGCAATCACTGAAAACCCAACAACGGAGGACTAGCCAGCCGCCCGAGGGTTCGCTCCCGAAGACCCCGTATATGCTAAGAACTACGCACAGGGTCCGACATGGCTCCCCGCGAGGATCATCCGAGTCACCGGGCCTTATTCCTATGAGGTCCTTACGGAAGATGGCGTAATCTGGAAACGGGACATCGACCAAATTCGATGCCGTACTCAGAACCACGAGGATACCCGGGCCCCTGAACTCCCTGCACCAACGGACCGTGACATTGACACGACTCCAGAAGCAGCGCCCAACCCGGATCCGGAGACTGCGGAGACGCCGCTCGTGCCCACGGACGAAGCAGCCGCACCATCCACGCCTGAACAACCACCGAGCAGACAGGCCCCGCAAGCAGAACAACTACCCACACCGCAACCTGCCGACGCAAGCAACACACCCCGCCTTACAACCCCCCGGTGCTCTGGACGTGAGCGCAGACGCCCGGACTATCTCAAAGAATATGTGTGCAGAGGGATTTTGGACTATGGGGGGAGGGGTGTTATGTATTGACCATGTGGTTGCCATGTGCTCCCATAATGGCGACCGCCATGTGGCCAGAGCACATGGTCAAGAAACTACCTGAGCTTCAGTCAGGTAGAACAAAGGCCAGGTGGATTCAAACCGGCCACCAATCATGTACCTAGGTTTCTCCCAGAGAACCTATGAAATGTAAATAGATTTATAATAGCCTATCAGGCCAGTTGGGTGAGGTCAGGGGATTGTCCCTGACCAGCATAAAAGAAGGGCTTCGAGCCCTGGGTTGTATGCTTCATCCGGACCAGCAATAAAGATCTAGCTGTTTCACTGTTCCATGGACTCCCGACTCCAATACTTATCACAGGGTCTACTGTAAGCTCTTGGAGGATTGGCTACATCAGGGATGTGTGGCCTAATATGCAAAGGAGCTCCTGCTACAAAATGAGCCCTGTGTGGTGCAAATGTATGACATATTCAGTGGCCAATAGCTACTTTAGGTCCTCCTAAGGATGTCAAGAAAATGAAGCCTCTTCAGCACAGCAGCCTGCCATGACTTTTTCCCAAGAAATCATATATTAATTGTATTTCTGCAACAGGGCTGGCAAAGCCGCATGGGAAATTCTCGATCAGGAAATGGTAACATCAAAATTGTTCCCATGGTTCTTTGGGAGAAGACACAAGAGCTGCATCTCTTTAAAGTCTCATTGATGGTACTTGTTCCTTTGTCCCAATTCTCGTAAAAACAAGATGTGGGTTCACCCCTGTAGGTACTCCAGTACTTGCCAATTTCTCACAGGACAGAGGTGGCCATTGGCAGGCATCAAGGTCACGGTGACTGGGATAAAGACAGAGCTGCCAGAAAACTGCAGTCCTTGTCTTCTAATATCCAGTTCTTTATCTCACCTAACGCCTCAGCAACAGATGGTAAGAAATAATTATTACATTCACACACCTTGGAGTCTCTCTATATAATGTGGTTGTTTTAACACCAATAGTGCAGATGTTTGACGGTAAACATCTTCCTGGAGATATGTTTGCTCAGTTTGTGTTCATGGAACTTAAGGAGACTTACATTCCCAGCAGGTCTCCTGTCCAATACTGACCACCCCCTGACCTGCTCAGCTTCAAAAAGGTGAGTTTGTCAGTCATGCAGGCTCTAACCACGCTATAGGCTTTGCTTCTTTTACAAAGAGAGTGTATTTTTCCAGCACTCAAACTGCACTAATTTATGCTTAGGATAAAACATTTTTCTCCCATCTATTAAAGAAAATGTGAGTCCATAATTGTCTAGTTACTTGACTGGAATGGTTTAAAATTTAGCAGAAGCACATGGTACATTTCTCACAAAGATGGTGTGATCAGGGCTGGTGCGTCCATAGAGGTGGGGTTAGGCACTCGCCTGAGGCGGTAGCTGAAGAGGGTGCCAGCTGGCCTGCTTGCTGCCCTGCTGGCCCTCCTCTCCCTCGCTTCGCCAGTTCTCCGAGCTGGAAGGGAGAACCGAAAGAGGTGGCGGCAGCTTGTCTCCTGCAGCAGAAGCGTGCTGGAGATGGAGAGGTGTTGGAGCTTCCCAAGTGGTCTGGACTTCCTGGTATTGGGCTGGGAGGACCTGGGGGCACCTGCTACAGTGCATGCCTGCCTCCTCTTCTCCTGCCAGGGATCCGGCACCTGGAAGGGCTGGAAAGGGAGCGGAGGTGAGGTTTCTGTGGCGGCTGCCGGAGCGAGACTAACTGAAGGCGACGGCTGCCCCGGGATCCACCTCCCTCCCTCTCTCCTGCTCCTTCCTTTGCGCCCCCTCGCTTCACTTGGCACAGGAATGGCGATGCGAGGAAGGTGCTGGGATGGGTTGCTCCTTATTCCTGGAAGGGGTGGGGAGGGGGAGCACTGTGAAGAAGAGCTCTGGCAGAGACAGCCAGCTAGAGAGATTCCAGGGGAAAGAGGAGGAGAGAAGATACTCCTCCCCACCACCATTCCCTCCCTCTCCACCTAGATCAGCTCTTCACTTTCCTTACTTCGGATCTCTTTCACTGCAGACTGCATCGGCCAGGATCTCCCTCAGGGTGGGGGGTGGGGAGAGCAAGCCAGGGAGTGCTGGACCCAGGCATCAGCTGGAGCAGGAGCAACAGCCGCCTGGGGCTGTGCTGTGCTGTGCTGTGCTGAGGTGCGTGGCTGCCTCTCCGGAGCACGGTGCCCCTTGGCAAGGCCACTGGGCATGAGATAGTGGCAAGGCAGTGCTAGAGCCCGAGCCCCGGTGTGTGCACGCCTATGCAGGAGGAGGCTCACTGGCAGCCTCCTCCTCCTTGCCAAGTATCTTTTGGCGCCAGGGACTGGTGGCTGCTCTGACAACTCTGCCCCCCCACCAAGAGAACACGGGAAGTGCAGGAGGCAACAGGTGCTGCTATGCACAGGCGTGGCCCAGCCCCAGCCAGCTGCTCCCTCTCCCGTGCTGCCTTTTGGCCCTCACCTTCGCATGGAACAGGATGGCACAAGGAGCTTTGCACTCCCTGGCACATGGGTTTTTTTCTGGCTCCAAAATCTGGCCCCTCTTGCCGCCTTATTTGATAAGTCTCCTGTTCGCCAGGCTACTGTCATAGACACATGAGCAGGGACAGCAAAAAAATTCTGCATCTCTCATTTAGGAATTATACACTGCCTAATTTTCTGGCAGTAAAATCAGCCTCACCTTCTTAGTTTCTCTAGAATCTCAGTTTTATCGGCCATTGACTTTTGGCTGTTTTTGTTTATACCTGTTTGCATCAGGTATACCTACAGGGTCACCGTAAATTGGCTGCAACTTGATGGCACTTTACACATACACTCCTCCCCCAAGAGGACCTGGGAAAACCACACTTGACAAGCTTGCTGCCTTACTGGTCATTCAGGAAGACCTACATAGTTGCACAGAATCATGGGAACTCTGCATGCTGTCTCTTAAATCCTGCTTTCCTCTGAGATGCTCAGAAATCTTTGTCTGTGTTCATTCCTTTTTTTATCCTGCCACACTGGTTTAAAAATGCTCCAAGGAAACCAACATAAAGTTAAAAAAACAAAACAACATAAAGTTATTGATAAAAATTTACAAGTTTGTAAAATACAACAACCATTAAGACTATGAAACAATAAAACCCACGGAGCAGAAATAAAAATTCGCAGGATGAACTAAAATAACATTTGCCTCACTTAAACAATGCTTGCAAAAATTAAAAGATCTTAACTGATTTCTGGAGCCAGCCTAGTGGTTTCCCTGGGGATAATTTTCAAAGAGAAGATGCTACTGCTCAGAAAACCCTGCTTCTCTTCTCCATCAATCTGGATTTCATGAAGAAGGCAACTAGCAGCAGGGTTTCTTTACAGAGGGCTGGCAAGGGAGAAGACCACATGGTCTGCTTCCACACAGAGACATTTCCTGCTATGAATGCAGAGACATTTGCATTAACTGCATGTGTGTGTGTGTGTGTGTGTGTGTGTGTGTGTGTGTGACTGAGTGTGAAGTGCTTTCAAGTTGCTCCCAATTTATGACAACCCTATGAATTAATATCCTCCCAAACATCCTATTGTTGACAGTCTTTCTAAGGTCTTGCAAACTGAGGGCCTTTGTGGCTTCCTTGATGGAGTCAATCCATCTCTTTCCTCTTTTCCTGCTCCCTCCAACTTTTCCTAGCATTATTGTCTTTTTCAGTTACTCTGGAAAAGCCAGCATGGTGTAGTGGTTAAGAGCTGTGGGTTCTAATATGGAGAACCAGGTTTGATTCCCCACTCCTCCACATGAAACCTTGGGCCAGTCACGGCTCTCTCAGAACTCTCTCAGCCCCACCTACCTCACAAGGTGCCTGTTGTGGGAAGAGAAAGGGAAGGCAGTTGTAAGCCACTTTGAGACTCCTTAGGGTAGAGAAAAGTGGGGTATAAAAAACAAATTTTCTTTTGTGTTTTTCATTCTTCCTAAAATGCATTTATGTTTGAAAATTGCGGGGCACACAGGAGGGAAGGCAGAAGGTAGCCTCACCTAGTGTGCAAAAAAACCTGGCATCAGCCCTGGGTGTGATTGTTGGGATCATTCCAGGTCCAGGATTTTGTTGGCCTCCTTAAATGGTGAAGACTAGAAAGAGAGCAATAAAAGGGGGGGGGTGCTGTTTCCAGTCAGCATTAACTGTAGGTAAAAGTAGTTTAATGAAGCTGCTGTGTATCTTTAAGTGCAGTTGCCCCTGGGAATTGTAGTCCTGAGCTAGGTATCCCGAAAGCATCTCTCTGACTGGCTCATCAAGTGTAACTTCCTGAGCTCAGAGGCGCGAAGATAGGAATTTTATTGCTCTTTTCCATCTTCTTTGTCTAACTCTTACTGCAAGGAGAAGGGGAAAGCCATCTCTTTCCTCACCATAGCAATAGAAGATTTGAATCTTAAAGATGTAATTTTCTACCCAGCTATCAGCTAAGGTCATGAGTACATGATCTACTGAACGCAAGTAAAGTTGAATAAAGATGGTTTAAATTTATACAATTGCTGTGCATTGATCACAATCTAGAAAGCACTTGTTCAAATGGAGCCAAGTGCTGGACAGAATAGTGGGAGGGTTGCCCATTGTCTAGGATGCTTGTGGCGAAGACGCTAATCTGAATTGGCATCTTCAGGCGATCTACCCACACGTTCCCCACGATGACCCATCCCAGCTCTAGTCTCTGGGCATGCGGTGTGCCAGGAGGTCCTCTGAGCAGATCATGACCGGCAAGTAGGTCAGGAATGCTGATGACTTCCATAGTGCCAACCGTGGGATTAAATAGCAGTAGAATTCAGAAATTCTGTGCTAGGATCACAGTGACCTTTATGACAGTTGCAAATACACTATAAAGTGCAACAGACCTTGGGTAAACAGAAGTTCTGAGAAAGAGAAGGTCAGCTTGGTATAGCAGCCAGGTGGGAATGGTAGACCTTTCAGTGCAGATCTGGGAGTCTATTTTGAAGGGAGAATGGTCTTTTATGGAGATGAAGAGACTTGCTTCTTTGCTGTTAATTTTCCATAACAAGTTACTCAAGGTTTCATTTGCTTTACAGTGTAAAATTAAATAAAGTTTCCACCTTCATCTGCTGTAGTGATCTGAACTGCGTAGATTAAACAGAAAATGATTAAACAAAACATTAAAAGCAAACATTAAAAGACAGGGGGAAGTGTTGAATAGGGACACAGATGGCCCATTACTACCAAGCAGTGAAATAATAAATTAGATTACATATAGTTCTATGAATCCTCATGAGCCTTGCTGAACTTTAGGAAGTTGTTGCATGGCAATTAAATATTCTCTCTGTTGATAAAACTGGTAGGCAAAGGTCATCTGTGTGATATTATTTTATTTAGGCTTTTAAGTGTAACTTGGAAAAAGTCCCTCAAAAGAGTACATTAACCAGGGGATACAAAGTATTATTATTTATATTGTGGTATCATATAGAGTTTACAGCATAAGATGTAATGAGAGGTAATAAATAGAGTAGGGAGAGACAGAGAAGAAAATGCATCCATTCCAGTTCCAGGTGCTTAATTTCAGTAGGGAAGTTTATTTAGGGTTTATACCAAGGGCCAGGTTGTGAAGGTGGCTTTTGAGGAGGGATCTGAAGGAAGTCAGGTGTGGCCTCAGGCAGATACTTTGGGAGGTGCTTCCAGGCATCAGGAGCAGCAAGGGCAAAAGGGCAGAGTTATTTAAGGGAGCAGATAACTTTCAGATGGTGGTTTTACTAGAGGAGCAAAGGGATGTTGGTATGAGAGCAGAACGATAGGAAAAAAAAGTGACAAAATGTCTGCCACAGAGGCAAGATGAATCACAAAACACTGGGCATTTCCAAGCCAGAAACTCTCCTACAGCAGTACTCAGTAATCTTCATGTGTGCTCCCTGCAGATGCATGGGTAATGCCTCCTGGGCACTTTGGTTTAAAAAGAGATGAAGTTTGATTTCAGTTTCCAAAGAAAGAGGAGGTTTTGCTTTCCACAGAGCCCCAAAGAGAGGTTGCCAAGCCCAGAGAGATGAGAATGTCTATGTCTGTGGCCAAGCCAAGGGCTGAAGGCTGTGATGTGCTAGGATGAGCTCCTCACTGTCAGTTAGCTGGTAGGAAAGGACCTGAGGTGCCCTGATTTTTTTGTGCTGTTTGAGACCAATTGGATTTTATCCCTGAGATCCAAGCTGCAAACAGATACCATGGCATCCAGAGGTACCACACTGGGGATCACGGAAGTACAGGGATCTTGTGGTCAGACAGAAGTGAATTTTGGTGGTGGAATAGTGCATAGAAGAAGATTCAGGATTGGGTAAGGGAGAAAGTTCAGAAAGAGTAGCTGCTCAGTGTCATTAGCATGTAACTGGTACATAAAACCATTCAGGATTTGAAGTTACTGTTGAATGATGTGTTGTTTTTAATCACTGGAAGCAAACAGAGGTTCTGTACCAAATCACATCCTTATTATGCCTAAATTAATGCCTTGGATCCACCACAGCATTTCTTTAGGCAAAAGGATTTCTGCCTATGGGTCACAACTTTCTTACCTCTGTTAGCCGAATTGCTCTGATTTACATTTAGCAATTGGCGAAATACACGGGTTCTTGCCAGCTATACCAAGGTCCCACCCCTTCCGGGAGTTCCCAGTAAATAGGCAGTGAGGCTGTTGTTCAGTTTAAATGGGATTTACTGAAAATATGTATTTCAAGCACACAAAATCATAATCACACACACTCACACAGGCCTAAGAAACAAAGACAGAAAATAGCACGTTTGCATGAGCAGGAGTTCGATGATGGGTGATACGTTACCTTCCTGAAGAGGAGTTGTTCGCTCGAAGAAAGAATTGGATGGGGAGAAAAATATAGAAAAATGGGGACACGTGGTTTGAACCTGCAAGACCACGTGGTTCTCTCTGTTCCGGAATTCAGAGATTTAAAGATGGAGGCAAGGGTTTTGGTATAGGAAGCTGGGCATAAGGGGTAGCAAAGCAGATAGGGGACGATGGCTCAAGAGACCGATTGCTTCTGTGCAAGGTCTTTTATTAGGTGGTCTTGGGGCGGGCTGCGCAGACCACATCCCACTAACACACCTACTAGGCGGTCCGTCCCTTTCTGACCCTACCATAGGTTAAAGGTGAACAAAAGGAGGAGGGCCGGGGAGTGGACAATATTGCAGAAACTATGATCTCACCAGGAACTGACACTTTGGGCGAGGTCCGGTGACTCACTGGGGCCACTGCATTGTCTTTTAATGGCCCTGGCCGACTGGGTGATGGCCCGACCATCAGTTACCAGGCAACCACGTTAGCATAATCCATTAAGGTATGTTGGAGGGGGCAGGGGTTGACCAGCGTAGTGTGACAGAAAGAAACCTCATGGCAGAAGGAGTCTTTGTCTCTGTCTTAGTGAACTATCTAGGGTGTCAGCCTCCTGGCATGGACTGGAGCTTTCCCCAGCAATGGAGAATGCACATGGCCCTTCCAATACTAGCAACCCAAGTTCAAGCTTATGAATATCAAAATCCATAAGAGCACTTAAAGTGCCTTGCTGGCCAACACCTCCCTATGCCAAAATGCTCCCCCCCCCCCAAGTGCTGCTCCTGAGAGGTGGAAATTCTTTTGCCAGCAGGAAAACTGCGCTGGATCCAATGCCAGATGTGGAAGGAAAGATGGTAGTCTGAAGATGCTAATAAAGGGATTCACATTAGTGTTGCTGAAAAAGTCTGGAAGACTAAAATGCATCCTGTTTTGTGGTTTCTTGATGCTGGATGATCCTCCCTTGAAGCATAGGATTGGACTTGTGGTTCCCCCCCTCCAGCCCTATAAGTCTGTAAAAAACACACACACACTGTTAACCAACCCACTGGCTAATGATTTACATATTTTGCTAACTCCACAGAGATCAAGGCTGTGTAGTGAGAAGAAAAGGTGGAAAGGAGAGTTCTTCCAGTCTATGCTTCAGCTCAGCTTCTTTAGGGCCTGTGACTTCTGAGTTAGAGAGCCTATGCATGTAGGGTTGCCAGCCTCCAGGTGGGGCCTGGGGATCTCCCACTTTTACAACTGATCTCCAGCTGACAGTGATCAGCTCCCCTGGAGAAAATGGCTGCTTTGCAAGGTGGGCTTTATGGCATGGTACCATGCTGAGGCCCCTCCCCTCCCCAAACCCCGCTCTCTCCTGGCTCCACCCCCAAAGTCTCCAGGTATTTTACCACCCAGACTTGGCAACTCTATATGCATGAGATCTTGCTAATGATTTGTACCTGGGGCCAAAAAAGGCCTCAAATGTCCAAGACATATGTAACATTTTTGAAATTGTTCCAGAAGCTGCTGCCTCACAAAGTTTCACAGTGCATAACATTTCCCGTGCTGTTCATTTGATCCGTCCTGTTTCTAGGACTCCCATCATGGGAAGCCACCTCTGCTCTTCCCCAGCACAGAACGGAACTTGATGAGCTCAAGCCCCAGCTCAGACTTTTGCTCTCTCAGTTTGGCATCAGCTACAGTGTGGAAGCCCTGAGGCATTCTGCTGATGAAATGGAACTTTTTTCTATGGTAATCAAACAGCTGTTTTGGAATGTATACTAGCTATGTAGAAATATGTGTTAGCTTTTTAAGCTCTGCTCTGTGTGCTGTGCAGTCTGAAATAAGGGAGGTGGCAGCTAGATACAGGGCTTCTTCAGTAGTGGGGCTTCAGTTGTACGATGATCTCCCTGCAGAGGTTCCTCTAATGGCCTGCCTGTTATTTTTAGGTGCCTGGTGAAAACAATTTCATTTATTTAGGCTTTTTGTTAGTACATTTTGTAAAACATTTTTTGCTAACTATTAGGATAAGATTTTTTTGGGGGTATATATTTTTTATTTTACATAAATAAACATGTTCACGTTTACATATTCTTATTCCACATCATATTTGATGTTTTTTCTTCATTAATCATTAAACATTAAACATTAACTGTTTGCTTTTCGTACTGCAAATCTTACATTCTTTTAGTCCATCCAATTATAAAATTTGGACCAGATCGCGATAGTATCTCTCTTAACATATGGATTTAATAGATAACCTAGTTTATCCATTTCTGCCCAATTTAGGATTAAGCTAATTAACTCTTCTTGTGATGGCATTTCCAACGATTTCCAATGTTTAGCCCTTAAAATACGAGCTGCTGTTACTATATAAGATAATAATCGTTGATCATCTTTTGCCATTCCTTCTGGTATCATATTCAGCAAAAATAGAGCCGGATCTAAAGGTATTTAGATCTAAAGCTACTTCAAAAATCTCAGTCACCATGATTTTAACCATTTCCCAATATTTACAAATTATCCCGCATGTCCACCATACATGGAAGTATGTTCCTCTATTACCACAAGCCCAACATTTATTTGACACATTATAAAATTTGTGTAGCTTGTCCGGGGGCCAGTGCCATCTATAAAACATCTTATAAATGTTTTCTTTGTAGTTAACAGTTGTTAAAAATTTAACTGATCTCCAAATCTTATTAGGATAAGATGTGGGTTTTATGGCTATTCCTCCTGATGTTTTGCATTTTATTTTCTGTTGCTGATTTTATGCTGCTTTTCTCTATAGGGTGTTGCTTTACTGTTTTTTGTGTTCTTGACACCTTAATATTTTCCTGTGTTTGATTATGGTTTAATATAATTTACTGCAAGCCACTTTGAGTTCTACTTACTTATTTTTTTTTTAAATTATTAGCCACCTTCCTTACAGAGTTTAAGGCGGATTAGAGCATATATCCCGCGGGGAGGGTGGGATATAAATCCCAAAATAAATAAAAATAAATAAATAAAATAAAACACATTAAATAAAACACATTAAAAACATAAAAACCAAGATTTAAAATTACAATTCAGGACTGCTAATAAACTTAACTAAATGCTGTCCTAAATAAAAGTGGCTTCACAAGTCTCCTGCAGGTCAAAAGTGAGGGGGCCAGGCATACCTCCCTGGCACACCTTGTTCTATAATCATGGGGCTTCCACTGAAAAGGCCCTCTCTTGTTTATCCATCAAATAAGCTTATTTGATTGATGGGATGGTTAGGCCTCTCCCTGTGTTCTTAATTCCCAGGCAGGACATACGGGACAAGATGACCTTTCAGGTACCCTGGTCTCAAGCCATGGTAGTTCTTTGAAGGACAAAACAAACACCTTGAATTGGGCTCAGAAGTGAATTGGTAGCCAGTGCACGTGCTGTAATATAGGGGTTACATGCTTCCAATAGTTAGCCCTGACCAGCAGTCTAGCCACAGTATTCAGCACTAGCTGGAGCCTACAAACACTCTTCAAAGGTAGCCCCAGTTAGACTGCATTGCAGTAGTCCTGTCTAGATGTAACTGAGGCATGGACCACTGTGGCTAGATCTGACTGACCAAGGAATTTACACAGTTGATGCATCAGGTGAAGCTGGGCAAAAGCACTCTGAATCACTGCAGCCACCTGGTTTCTAGGATGGCTACTGTGTCAAGTAGCACTCCCAAGCTGTGAGCCTGGCTTTTCAAGAGGAGAATAACCCCATCAAGGACAGGTCTGCCTTTCTACTAACCCAGAGGACCTCTGCCTTGTCAGGATTAAGTTTCAGTTTGTTCACCCTCATCTCGCTCATTACTGACTCCAAGCACCGGTTCAGAACATCAACAGCATCCTTGGAATTAGGTGGGAAAGAAAGATAGAGATGGGAATCCTTACCTCTATGGATGACACTGCAGCCCGAATGTCCTGATGGCCTCTTCCGGCAGCTTCTGTAGATATTAAATAGCATGGGGGGAAAGCTTGAATCCTGCACAATCCCACAGGTCAACAGACATGTTTCATCTATTGTATGTATTTCAATAATGAATACCACCAGACAATGATATCCCTTTGTCATCTTCTTTTATGCGTCTACTGGGGCAGTGTATATCTTGCACAACGGGTTACTCTTCAGAGTTTTTCCTCTATTGCTATGGAAAATTAATGACTAAAAACCAAACAATAAAAACCATTATTTCAGTACAAATATAATTCATCCTCTCTTCTCTTTGAAAATCCCATTTCTGTAGTCCTTCAAAAAGATAATAGGGACCTTTGAGTGCAATCAAAAGGAAGCTTATAATTCAGTCCTGCTTCAGCCAATAAACTGGAGAGCATCAAGGTTTCAAGATCCTTCAGTTTCTTCCCACCCCCAGAGAATAATTGTGTGTGGAAGAGAAGTCATGATAGTGGAGAGCTCCCAATCTGGACTATTCTATCTAAAGTCTATAATTCTGGCTCTGAACTTGAGCACTAATAGCTGTTACTGCACAAGGACTGGAATTATAGAATTTGGAGCTACATGCACAGCAAGCTGTGTAGCCAGCCTCCAATATAAATAGTGTTCCGGAAAAGGAAGAGTGAGAATTCCTATGCTGTCTGGCTGAATTCCTTTTCTTATCCACTCTCATTTGCTGTCTGAGGGTGTGGTCAAACGGCAAGCCTACTGCAATTTGTTCCTGCTGTAGATTTGATCTGGGATATTTTTTAGTGGGTTCAGATGATCTCACATCCCTTGCCCAACTACTTGCATTGCGCAATGAGGCTCCAGGCACTGTCCAGACAGCCGTGCCACCCACCGACGTGTAACCGAACACTGTTTTATGTGCGCTTGAGCATTCATGCATTTAATATATTCAGCGCAGGAATGGTCATGCACGCAACAGTGAAAGCCGGGGGTGGGGTGGGGGAGAGGAACTACTGCAAGAAGGATGTACAGACAACCTAATCACAATCATTGCGAGAGATGGCTGTCCAGATTGGCAAAATCGTGGATTCAAAGTGCAAATACCTAGAAACTACTTGATTTTCCAGGTGTAGGAAAACTAGCTAGGGAACCGGGAGTTCCCTTGCACAAGTAAGCCCGCTTCAGTGTGGGAGGTGGATGTGGGCGTCTAATCAGCCATTTTAAATGTGAGAGGGAACAGCGGTGAAACTTGATCAAAATGACCATGTGTCCACAGCCTTATCTGAACAGGATGGAAGTATGAAGCAATGGTACCTCCAGGACCAATTTCCCGCCTCCCAGATATGTATGCCACTTGCAGAACTTTTAAGTGTTTACAATGTTCTATTCCTTAAGAGAGTTTTGTGCATGCCTCTACTTTGTCATGTTTCACTGCCATTCTGATTGGCATGGAGGCTATAAATTTGCTTCTTGAAGGTGGGAGGGGGAATAAATTGTTTAGCAATTCCGCCCCCGTCCAAAGCCCTTTCCACCAGGATTATATAAACTTTCAGACTTGATCAAAACAATTTCCTCATCCTCCTCTTTTTTTCCTTTTAACTGATTCTCAACTGCTTTCGATTGAATTTCAGTGTTGGATGCAGTGGTAACTAAGTGGAAATGGCTTGTTCTGCCTAGTTCATAATGCAACATTTAATGGAAATTGTGCTTCTTCTGTAACTTGGTGGGTCTCTTTCTCTAAATATGATGATTAGGTCACACAGAAGTTTCACAGCATCTTCAATAAACAGCAGACAATGAGAACATTTCCTATTTATGATTCTGGAGCACCGGGATTAGAAATTTGGGGTTCAGTAGACCCGAAAATGGTGCTGGAAAAAAAAGCCAACTGGATTCCTTTTATAAAGGTAAATACAACTGTACTGGAATTGATAAATTGTTTAATAAGCCCCTAGCAAGTTGTGTTTGAATTTCTGACTTTCCAAAACGCACCCTGAACTCAGTGAATCACCATGTACTTGGATTAAATGTAAGTGAACGTGATGGTCTCAATCCAGAAGACCTCATGTGCAGAAACAGTCTGTTTCCATACTACTTCATGCAAGGTTCATCCTCCCAAACGTATGATGGGTGCTGTTAAGTCTGATGGATCTAATCAACTTTTGGACAGAGGAGCATGGTTGTGCCCGGTTTCAGTCCCCCAACTGATCATTTATACTGTCAGGGAGAACAAGCACCAGAGTCAGGTAAGAGTGTGTGGGGGGAGATACTCACACAGGTGATTTGTATATGGATGTGCAAGCTGAAACAGACATAACACTCTGAAGATCTGGATCACACCCAAGTCTCCTGTGTACTCACCCCCTCTCTCACTCTGCCCAGCACCCTTTTGAATGTGTTTTGGGCTAGTCTAGATGGACAATCTGCACATTGAGAATGGCTCCTCTGCACTGATCACTGGATCTTCATGATGCAAAGAAAGTGGTGTTTTCTGTATTACCGTTTTACTCGACACATGTAGCACTTTTGATACCTTGTTTTGGTCAAACAGATTAAACCTAAAAAAGACCCATGGCAAGAAAAACTGATCATGAACCTGAAACAATGGAAAAAGGTAGATGAATTGCTACAGCTTCAGTCAAAGTTTTTAGAGGTAAATAGCACAGAGCTCTTTTTTTCATTGCAACCTCTTTGTGACTTGAAAATGCTTATTTATCAAACTTTGTGTCAGATTCATGCTGACCGGGGCTCCTCAGAGGTCCCCCTGTGGTGCTGGGCCGGTAGGATGTCGCGTGCTGCAGCCGCTGGGTAGGTGCTGGGGGGAGCCTGGGTTGTAGTGGACTGGTGCCTGGGGGTTGCAGGGGCTGCGGGGGGCTCTGGAGGTCCCACTATCAGGACATATCCCCTTCCAATCGGCATCTGGTGTGACTCTCCCTCTTCCTCGTGGAGGTGTGAGAGGTAATCCACTGCCAGGTGATCTTTGCCCGCCCAATGGTGCACTGTAAAAGAAAAAGGTAATAAAGCTAAGTACCACCAGAGGATGCGTTGGTTCTTGTCTTTCATCCATTCCATCCACAGCAGGGGAGCATGATCCACCACCAAACGGAAAGGATTGTTGGTGAGGTAAAACTGGAGAGTCCCGACGGCCCATTTCACCGCCAGGGCCTCTTTGTCCACGGTCGAGTACTTCCACTCCACAGCTTGGAGCTTGCGACTAATAATCAAGATGGGGCATTCTACCCCTTCAATTTCTTGAAGTAAGGCCGCCCCTAGGCCATTGCCGAAGGCATCCATCTGGAGGATGAACGGTGCCTTGAAATCAGGATTATGTAGCACAGGGCCCTTGGATAAGCTGGCCCAAAGGATACGAAAGGCCGTGTTTTGCTCAGGACCCCACCCTATGTTATTGGGCTGGGTCTTGGCCAGGCAATTGAAGAGTGGGCTGGCCATGGACGCAAAATGTGGGATAAAGAGGCTATAGTAGCTAACAAAGCCTAGAAACTTGCGCAGCTGCCGCTAGATCGTCGGGGGTCATTGTTGTTCTAGAGCCCTAATTTTATCAGGTAAGGGTCGGAGCCGTCCATGCCCCAGCAGGAAACCAAGGTAACGTAGCTCTTGAAAGCCTATGTGGCTCTTCCTGGGGTTGGCTCGGAGCCCGGCCTGTCGTAATGCCTGTAGGAGGGCCCGTAGATGTTCCAAGTGCGACTGCCAGTCAGCGCTGTACATGATGATGTTGTCAATGTACACACGAGTGAAGCCTTCACAGTGAGCCAAAACTTTGTTGACAAGGGGCTGGAACGTTGCAGCTGCCCCCGAAGGCCAAATGGCATACACTTGAATTGGAATAGGCCCCGGGGTGTGGCGAAGGCTGTCTTCTCTCTCTCCTTCTTCCACCAGAATCTGCCAGTAGCCCTTCGTGAGATCGAGAGCTGATAGGTACCTTGCCGATCCCAGCTGGTCTATGAGGCTATCGGCCCGGGGCATGGGGTAGGCATCGAAGGTGGAGATTTTGTTCACCGCCCTATAATCCACACAGAACCGCACGGAGCCATCTGGCTTTGGTACCAACACGATAGGACTCCTCCAGGCACTGTGAGATGGCTCTATTATATCCAAGTTCAGCATCTCGTCCACCTCCTGGTTCACAACATCCCATTGTTTCAGCGGCAGTGGGCGCCACCTTGCCCAAGCCACAGAGCCGGGGGGTGTGGGGATCCGGTGCGTGGCAGCAGTGGTAAAGCCAGGCCAGGTTGAAAACACGCTATCTTGTTCTCCGTCACGGCAGAGCCCGGTAGCCCGGCTGGGCAGACAGATGGGCAAGCATGCCCCGGGTGTGACTTGGATGGGAAAAGTCAGCAGAGCGTGGCGGCAAGTCCCAATCTCAAAGCAGCAAGCGTAGTCAAACGTACCGGAGGTCAGAGTCCATAAATCAAGCCAAGGTCAGTCAGAATCAGATCTGAAGCCGGAGTCAAGGAATGCCGAGGGTCATAAGCCGGGGTACAGAATCAGGAAGCAGAGGTCAGAAGTCCAAGAAGCAAGCCGGGTCGGAAGCCAGAGGATCAAACAGGATCAGAGGCAAGGTATGCATGGAACGGATGGTTCTGCCAACGATGTTGCCAGCACAAATTGCTTCAGCCTGGCAGCCTTCTCAAATAGCGTTCCGGCTCATTAACCACTTAGCACCGCTGTGCGAGGTCCTGGTTTCTGTCAGTACTCAGGACTTAATGATCTTTGACCTTGCCTGCGTGCTTCCTTGCATCGCCTATTCAGCTCTTGACGCCTCCTTTCACGGAGCCTGCTGACAGGTGGAGGCGAGTCTGGTGGTGAATTGCTTAGTCCAGCCACTGCCTGATCAGCCTCAGGTGGGTCTTGCTGAGAACTTGGCTGTGAATCCTCTGCAGGACTTACATTTTCCTCAGTTAACTGAGCCAAGTCCTCCTGTCCTCGGCTGTCAGGCACTGGGTCTGGGGCTAAGTCAGGGGCAGGCAGGACATTCTTGGACTATGGCCTGTGCCTCCTGCCTCTGCCAAGTGGACAAGGCAGGATCCCACTTGGGTCCCTCCAGCGGGTTGGGCCCTGCTGCCCAGGGAAGAATGCCATCGAAGGGTTCCGTCGGGTTATACGCCAAGCACAGTGGTTCACGCTCCCCTTCCTCCCCCATGCTTGGGGTATGTTCTCGCCATTCTTTTAAATCATTGATGTGCACATGTTTCTTTTGTTGCCACCCCGGGCCACATTTGATTTCGTAGGCAAGAGATCCCAGCGCTCAAATTACCATGAAGGGCCCTTGCCAGGGCTCTCCCTGGGGCCGGGCCATCACTGCCTGTGACACCAGTACCTGGGTGCCAGGATGGAGGGTGTGTTCTCTGGTGCCCCGGTCGTAGCGATGTTTCTGCTGCTGCTGGACCTGGGCTAGGTTCTGTCTAGCTTCCTGGCATACATAGCGTAATTGTTCCTGTAGATGACCGATAAACTCATCCGGGGGACAGCCTGTTGAGGTTCCAAACCGGCCCAGCAGTCCTCCACCAGACTCAGAATCCCCCAGGGGGTGCGCCCATAGAGGAGTTCAAAGGGCGAGTACCCTGTGGATTCCTGTGGTGTTTCTCTGCTGGTGAACAACAGGGGGTCTACAAACAAGTCCCAGGCCGAGGGTTTGTCCCTTGACACTTTCCTAAGCATACCCTTCAGGGTCTGATTTAGACATTCCACTAGACCGTCGGTCTGTGGGTAGTGGACCGCTGTCAAGAGGGGGGTAATGTGTAGTGTCTTGAAGACCTATTGCAGGAGGCGTGCTGTAAAGGGGAAACCTCGGTCTGTGAGCACCTCTGCCGGCAGCCCCACTTGCACAAAGAAGCGCATCAACACCCTTGCCACCATTGCGCTTTTCATATTGGGGAGAGACACGGCTTTGGGGTAGCGAGTTGCATAGTCCATTAAGACTTGTAGGTATTGAGCCCCCTGCAGGATGCATGGGATGGGCCCTACAAAGTCCATGGCCACACGATCAAAGGGGGTATCAATGATGGGCATTGGGGTCAACGGTGCCTGCAGCTCAGCCCAGGAGGACATCCGCTGATACACGCCGCAGGAACGGCAATGATTACGTACATCCTGGTCCACAGTGGGCCAATAAAAGTGCTCCAATATTCTCTCGAGGGTGTTCCGCTGGCCTTGATGGCCTGCCCAATGATGATCATGGGAGAGCTCCAACACCTCCCTCTGGAAGCGGGAGGGGACTAGTAACTGGTGGTAACTGGTGTTGGGGTCCCACCCACCCCTTGGCCTCATGGGTCCACACCCCTTTCTCTAACACCACCCAGGCACCCTCTGACTGTGCCGGAGGTTGCATACCTCCCCGTCACTCACCACCACCCGATCCTGTAAGGAGCTCAGACTGTCATCTTCAGCCTGAACTCTCAGGAACTCTGAATCACTACGCCACCTTCTGGCCAGGTCAAGGGGAGGGGCCTCTTCCAGTCTCTGTGCCACAATGTCTGCTAGTGGCTCCTCGTCGATGGCGGCTTCCAACTCAACTCCCAGGGCCACTCCGTCAGCTCATGCTGCCCCAGCCCAACGGACGAGCTCCAGGAACACCAGGGTGTCCCACCCCAACAACACCAGGAAGAGTAGACTGGATACTTTAGCCAGGGGAATTTCGTGTACTTGCCTCAGGTAGCAGAGGGGTACTATCACCTCAGGGCTGCGCTCTACATGTCCATGTAGACAGGCTATGGACGTAGTATGGAGCGTGGGCAGCTGCGGGGAAGGAGATGCTGGCATATCATGGACATCAAGCTGCCACTGTCCAGCATAGCCGTGAGCAGCCTCGCCCCCAGCTGCACCTGGACTGTCCAGGCGGGGGCACTGGCTCGCCCACCCATGGCTTGCATGGACGCCTCGGCACCTAGGTCGCACTCCATCAGAGGGCAGTCTCGCCAGTAGTGCCCATACTGCCCACACGTGAAACAGGGACTGGGACTGTTGGGCCCACTAGAAGGATTGGTGCAGGGTGGAGTGCTCAGCTGCCCTCCCCTCCCTTTTGGGGGAAACAGCAGTGGTCTTCTTCCATTCCCGAGACCAGAGTGTGCTTGGGCTCCAGGGTAACAAGCACGGCCCCCAGTGGGCCCCGGGGGGACTCCCCTGGGTGGAGCTCCTTCTTGTGTACTTTTCCCTGCCCCTTTTCCAAAACATGGGCCTCCTGACGACTGGGACCTTCTCTGCCTTCAGCCGCTAGAAGGTTCTCCCAGAGCTCCTGGGCTTCCACTATTTTGGCCGGTCTCTAACACGCCACCCAATGGCGGGCACGGGCCAGCAGGATGTTGAGCAGTTGTTCTACTATGATCAGTTCAACAATGCGACACCCGTCTTCTGTGGTCAGCTGTAGCCACCTGGTTGCAGCATCACAAAGGGCTGCCAGGATAGTTCGCGGTCTTACTGCCGAGGTGAGGACCAAGGCCCTGAACTTCTGCTGGTGGCTGTCTGGGGTCCGCCATACCGGTCCAGGATTGCAGTCTTCAACTTCTCATAATCCGCTGCTTCTCCTTTTTCCAGCGACCTCATGGCCGTCTGAGCCTCCCCGGTCAGGTACGGGCCTATAGCAAAGTCCCATTGGGCTTTTGGCCATTGGGCCGCTACTGCCAGCCTCTCGAAGGCCTTGAGATAGGCCTCCACATTGTCCTCTGTGCTGAGCTTTGTGAGGGTGGCCCATGGACTTCGTCCAAAGGGACCTGGGGCTGCTGCTGGTTGTCCCCAGCCAGCTCCTCCAGGCTGTGCCAAGACTTGTTGTAGATCCCGCATGAGGGCAGCCAGTGTGGCTTGTTGCTGCTGGGCCAGGACTGGTGTTCTGTAAGCCACTGCCCAAACTGTGCAAGATCCATGATCCCTGCCGGGTTGGGTTGGCCCTGAGTTGGGGCGGCCTTGCCGTTGGCCCGTATGTCTTCCAGTGTCCTGGCCCAGGCATTGGCTGGATCTACAGTCAGCCACTGAGGGATCTACCCCACCAGGGGTGGGATGCATGGCAGGGGGTAGGTGAGGGGCAGAACTATGCCCACATTCTCCACCATGCTGTCACACGAGCTGCTGGACCCCTTGTTGTCATCACTGGAGTCAGTAGAGGCAGGTAGTTCTGCCACCTTGGCAAACCCCCGTTTAGGGTAGCCAGGGCCTCAGAAAGGCAAGCCTGCAGGCTGGGTTCCATCACCCCGCCCTACTGTGCTCGCTCGGGTGCTCAGCTTCTCTCTCTGTGCGCCAGCCGATAGCACCTCTCTCCTCCTCGGCCCCTCTGGCGCCCTGCCTTTTATTCCCTCTTGGCACTCCCCTCCCTCCCCCCTGATCCGCCTCCCCCCTTGCCCCGTCTCCCTCTTTAACCCAAGATGCCGAGCTCAGGTGGAGCTCCTACGTCTGATGTCGCTGCCCCCACCCTCCTGGACTCCCAGTGTGCCGGGCCACGGCTCCCGAGGGTGAGAATGGGCCTTTGCGCTAAGCCGCTCCCTTGGCACCCCCCGCCCGCCGGCGTCTCCCGGCCATGATGCTGTGCCATTGGTGGGGCTCACAGACAGTGTTGGCTCCTGGCTGCAGTCTGTCTGCGCATCCGCCGCCTCTTGCCCTTCGGAGGCCCCAGGCCATGGCGTTGGTTCCGGGCTGGCCGCACCAAGCGATGTGGCCACAGGGGAAGCCTCCCTTGCGACTCCTTCCCGGCCGGGGCTCCTCAGAGGTCCCCCTGTGGTGCTGGGCCGGTAGAACATCGCGTGCTGCAGCCACTGGGTAGGTGCTGGGGGGGGGGGAGCCCGGATTGTAGTGGACTGGCACCCGGGGGTCGCAGGGGCTGCAGGGGGCTCCAGAAATCCCACTATCGGGACACCTTATTTACTCAAGATATGAGTAAATGTTCCCCTTGAACATTAAAAGTTTCCCTTGAACATTCTTCTCAGCCATCTTATACCTCTAATACTGTTCATATTTAATGCTTATATGATTCTCCTTAACATTTAATCATGTTTGATGTTCCTGCAATTTTGTCCTTTCTTCAGTGCACAAGAACAATGTTCTCCCTATTTCCAATAAAATTGAAGCGCTTTATAGACAAGTCTGGGAGATGCTACTTGTGTGTTTTTCCTTATCAATATCCTTTTGGAACTCTCCCCCCTCCCACATGATCTAGTACCTGAAGGATATGCACAAAAAGGTCTTTGTAAGCATAGATCAATATAATTATTAAACTGGCACCCTTTCATTTTTCTTATGCAGAGAGAATTTCACTTGCAGCCATGTTTTCTGCTGGGAGAAAAGGAAGTCTGCTGGGTTATGGAAGTTGCTATGCTCTTAAAACAAAATGTGTACCAGATCCATATTTATATTCTATTTCAACTGTAGTTTGCATTAATATACATCTAAGTATGTTGGTACAATCTGAATTTAGGTTTCCAATGTGAAGCAGGCAATGGAGGCCCTCCAGAACCATGCGGCAGCAGTAACAGAGATGAGGCTGATGACCTCAGTTTGTATGACTTCTTTTAACTTAGAACAATATGATGAAATCTGGAAGAAGATTTATTGCTGCCCAGAACTCTCTCTGGTAATATCCTGTGGTGATATCCTTTGATGGTCTGGTGTCATTTGCAATGCATGTATGACTTAATGCCAATTTTGTAACTCTTCATCTGAATCTATTGTGCAGCTCTGAACTGTTCAGTGTTCCAAATTATAGTCTTTCTCTCTCCCAGTTGTTCCCAGTACTTTGACTTCTGTGAGAGATTCTAATACTGATTGGTTCAAAGTGATTATGGATATACAAGCTGAAATAGAAACAGAGTACCAGTCACTGGAATCCAGCTAAAAACCACAAAGCAGTGAGTTAGCATTTGACTTTTGCAGTCCTCTTCCTCAGGCGGAATACTAAACAAACAAAAAAAAAGGAGAGGAGTGAGAAATGATATTGATAAAACAATTTGTTGGAAGGTCAGAATACTTTATATTATAGTCTAAAATGGCAATCCGGGTACCTCTTTGCCAGCTGTTTCAGCTGCAGAGGACTGGACTTTGCAGATTAATTTCATAAGAGAACATAAGAGAAGCCAATGTTGGATCAGGCCAGTGGCCCATCCAGTCCAACACTCTGTCACACAGTGGCCAAAAACACCAGGTGCCCTCAGGAGGTCCAGCAGTTGGGCCAGGACACTAGAAGCCCTCCCACTGTTGCCCCCCCCCCAAACACCAAGATTACAGAGCATCACTTGCCCCAGACTGAGAGTTCCTATCTATACTTCATGGCTAATAGCCACTGATGGAGCTCTGCTTGATATGTCTATCTAATTCCCTCTTGAAGCCATCCATGCTTGTAGCCGCCACCACCTCCTGTGGCAGGGAGGTGGAAATTCTTTCAGTGTCCAAAGACCACAGCTTTCACCAGTGTACATGGAGATAAAGAAGACATAGCCACTGTCCCTTTGAAAATGTAACAGCAGAAATAAACAAAGAAGAAGAGAAGAAGAAGAGAAGAAGAGATTGGATTTATACCCCGCCCTTCATAACCCAAGGGAGTCTCAGAGTGGCTTACAAACTCCTTTCCCTTCCCCTTCCCACAACAGACACCCTGTGAGGTAGGTGTGGCTGAAAGAGCTCTGACAGAAACTGCTCTTTTTCAAGAACAGCTGTGCCAGAACTGTGGCTTGCCCAAGGTCATCCAGCCAGGTGCAAGTGGAGGAGTGGGGAATCAAACCCGGTTCTCCCAGATTAGAGTCTGCACACTTAACCACTACACCAAACTGGCTCTCAAAAAATGGTAATTTTGTATTAGGGGAAACTGGAAGTTAATTTTAGATCACACACTAGAGCTTTGGGTCCAAAGTGTCAAGTGCAAAAGCAGAAGTCTTTCCTGCAGGCATGTCAAGGGGGTCACTGACTTCATCCAGTTCCCCTTCTCCACTTCCACTGCACGGGGTCCCAGGGTAGGCCTGATGACTGCGGAGTGCAAGGGGTTCAGAAAAACCCCAGTGTGTTCACCGGATGCTGCACCTGATTTAAATCCAAATAACTAGCACATTACAATTCCTAATTTTTAAAGAGAAACTTAACAGACTGAAAAGAGGTCTTCTCTGGCTTTTTACATTTTGGATTCAGACCCAGTTACAGATGACTTTAGTAATGCTGGTGGATGATCTGCAGCTACAGATCAATTCTCTGTACACTCTTGATTTTGGATAGCTGCCTCTTAAATTGTCTAACCATCCCATTCTTCGGGATCATTTAAAATACCTCAAGGATGGCTCTTCAATTGTTTTATTTTAGAGACTAACAGAGTTATCACTGAAGATGCTAAGTTATCCTCTTAGGATTTGTTATAATGGGTTCAGCAGGGGGACAGTGTTGTGCTAGTATTGTTTAATGTATGAAGCCACTGCATAAGATCATCTCTAGTTTCAGAATAGGATGTGATCAGTACACCAGCTCTATGTTTCATTAAAAGTAAGTGTCCAGGAGCAGCTCTCTCTGCCCTGAATAGCAGTAGTAAAAGGGATGTGGATGAATAAATTTAATTGACAGCTGTCCTAAGCAAACAACAAAAATAAGTTTATTTCATCCACAATCAGGGGTCTGTTGGAGCGGGAGCGCACAGGAGCGCAGCTCCAGGAGTGAGGAGCCCAGGGGGCGGGCACATGACCAAGCCCCGCCCCCTCCTCAGTTTCCCCAAGCAGTGCAGAGGCGCAGCGCCCCAGGGAAAGCCCTGCTAGGGTCTTTATTGTTTTTAATGTTTTGTTTTAATATTGATAATTTTATCATTGTTCCTTTTATGACTGTGTGCTGCTTTTCCAGAGACTTGCTCAAGGTGGCATATAAATTTTCTAAGTATACCATTTTTTATCTGGGCACATGGCACATAAGTACTGGAGAAATTTCACCAACCCTTCAGCAGCTTCCACCCCATCAGTTTGGTGTAGTGGTCAGGAGTTGGACTCTAATCTAGGAGAACTGGGTTTGATTCCCTACTCCTCCACATGCAGCTGCTGGTGTGACCTTGGGCCAGTCACAAGTTCTCTCAGAGCTGTTCTCTCATGAGCAGTTCTCAAAAGACCTCTCTCAGCCCCACCTACCTCACAGGGTGTCTTGTTGTGGGGAGTGGAAGGGAAAGGGATGGGTGGTGCACATGTCCTGGGTATCTCAAGTCTACTTGAAAGCTGGTGGTTTCAAGGGAGCAGGAAGAGAATGAGGGTGTGTTCTTTACGCTTATTTTTATTGCACAAAGTATTGGATGGGGAAGGGAATGGAGGAAGAGCAGGTCAGTTTCACTCACCTGTGGAGTGGAGTCTGAGGGGTGGGTGTTGCCTTCTGACACACTTCCGGCACGTTAGGGGGTGTGGCATATGCAAATGAGTTATGCAAATGAGTTATGGTACTGAGCTCCTGAACCTCTTTTTCTACGAAATGACCCCTGTCCACAATAAATATGCTACAATTACCTTAGTGGGTCACAAGTGGCTGTAGATTTTGTAAAATACTTGTTCATAATTCTGTACTCACAAAACAAAGGAAAATGAAAGGCTCTCTGTGTGTGTCTAACCCTAATCACCTGTTATTGAACTTGGACAGGACCAAACAAGTGATGATGATAATCCTAGTGTGGCAATTGGTGAGAAGCATGCAGGAAATGCTAACCATAGTAAGTTTTCCACATTGTCAAGCAAGAAGAAAGACCCAAGGTAATATCTGCCTCCCTATGGAATAACATATACTTTTCATGTTAAAGAAATATGTGTGTGTTCATAAAATCTCAAAATATACATGGTAGGACATATATGTAACCCAGATGCTGCATTTAATAATGATATGTATATGAAAAAGCAAGAAGTGAGGGGTTGGATTGTGTATTTTCTGTGGCTTGAGCTCCACAGTCTGATGTTCCAGTTTGGTGTAGTGGTAAAGTGTGCAGACTCTAATCTGAGAGAACCGGGTTTGATTCCCCATTCCTCTACTTGCAGCTGCTGGATGACCTTGGGCAAGCCATAGTTTTGTACCAGCTGTTCTCTCAAGGACAGTTATCTCATAGCTCTCTCAGCCCCACCTACCTCACAGGGTGTCTGTTGTGGGGAGGGGAAGGGAAAGGAGTTTGTAAATTGCTCTGAGACTCCCTTGGGTAGTGAAGGGTGGGGTATAAATCCAGCCTCTTCTTCTTCTTAAGGAAGAAGCTCATTCATCTGCACACTTCAGGCAAGATCCTGTATAAAACAATTACAGGAAACATCTCATTACTTCTTACAGAATAAAACACAGGTTAAGAAAACCTCAATTCACAGAATAATCTAAAATGTAAACAAAAGTTAAATAATATGAAACACACAAACAAATGGGTTTGTACCAGTAAACACACATAAAAAGTGCTTCAAGAGAGATTCCTCAAAATTACTGTAGTCCACATGAAAAGTACTGGAGTCAGTAGGCCTGTGGTAGTGATTTCAGCATAGCAAGTTTATTTCAGGTCCAGATGAAGCATAAGAAAACGGAGGTCGGGGGCCTGCTTATATACACAGGTAAACCGCACCCCTGACATCGCCCAAACAAGGCAGTTGGATAAGGTAACTGAATAAATTCCAAGGTAATTGAATAAGGTTCAAGGTAATCCCAGGATAATAACTGGATAATCCCAGGGGCGGATAAATCTCAAGGTAGTTGAATAAGGTTCAAGGTAATTGGATAATCACAGGTTTTATCACAGAACATAACTCCACAAATAATTTTAGATTGGATCGTAAATAAAATAAAAAGAATTGAATGTAGAAGTAAGAAAAAAAACCTCCAAAGTTGCTATAATCGATGAAGGAAAACTTCTGTGGTGCTCTGGTCTCTCTGGCAATGATGTTATCTTCAAGGGAAGATTTAAATAAATCTCCAAGAAGGGACTTCTTTTCTTTTCAGCCAGGGAACTTCCTGTTTTACTGTTCTCAGCCACACTCATTCTGTACATAAAAAGCAGTTCTTTGTAAGTTTTCATCTCTGTATTTGAATATTCTGAGTTCACAATCCCACCCACTTACAAAGAGCCCAAAGCTTGCAGTGTCTAATATATGTTTGTAATAGATTTCACTTATTAGCTGCAAATACAACAGAAACTCCAGTTCTCTCACATACCAACATTTTTGAGATGCATTTTATAATAATACAAACGGGGGATCTGCAGGGGCTTGCAGGGGTCATCTCATTTTCCCTTCCCCCAGTATTTCCTCATTCTCTTCCCTGAAAGCCCTCATAGCCTTTTCTTCCTCTCCTTCCCACCCACCCACCAGTAGAGTTGCCAGTCTATAGATGGAGCGTGGAGTTCTGGAATTATAACTGATCTCGAGACTACAGAGATCACTTCAGTGGAGGACATGGCAGCACTGGATACCAGATTCTATGGCATACCACAGACAGCAAACCCCTCCTTCAAAGATTCCATTTCTGAAAACTCTATCCCTAAATCTCCAGGAATTTCACGAGGCAGAGCTGGCATCCCCACCCAGCAGCCAACCTACCTTTATCTGCACCCTCACCTTCAGCTTTCCTTCCTTCCCTCCCCCAGCAGCTTCTGCCTGGGAAAACTCTGGACCAGGTCTGTGAAGCCAGCTGCCAGGCCCAGTTGCACAAAGGGAAACATGCAAGGGGGCACCTCATTTCCTCCTGTATCCCACTCCCCACACTATTTCCTCTTTTCCTCCTCCTGGCAGCCCCCCCCCCCATACCTCTTCTCTTTTACTGCTTTCTTCTCTCCTTCCTCATTAACCAACCTTTCGTCTAACTGCCTCCACAGTCTTCAGCTTTATTATTATTTACTTCATTTATACCCCACCTTCCCAATGGGAACCCAAGGCAGCTTATATCATTTTCCTATCCATTTTATCCTCACAGTAACTATGTGAAGTAGATTTGGCTGAGAGAGATTGACTGTTCCAAGGTTACCCAGGCTTCCATGGCAGAGTCAGAATTTGAACCTTGGTCTCTCAGATCTTCACTCTAACTGTTACACCACACAGGCTCTCAGCTTTTCCTCCTTCCCTCCTGCTAGTAGTCTTCCCCTATAAAAAGTCTGGCCCGATTGCAAGTTACACAAGTGAACTGTGTAAAGAATAACGCCAGGCCTGCCAAATCAGACAAGTCATGCCAAGGCTGCTGCTGCTGCTGGGCCCATAGGAATGACATCATCTGGTAGCATGTTGCCCGGTGGCTGCTGCTGGGCCTGGCTCTGGTGGGTCCTCCCTCTAGAGCTGGAGAGAGTAGAGCAAAAGTGGACTAGGAAGCCCAACTAGCCCTGGAAATGGCCCCCCCCCTTGCCTTTTACTGGCAGTGCTGTTGTTGCCTAACAACCTCTAAAATGGCCACAGAGGGCATTCATTCATAAACAGTTACTGCTTCTATTATTTGGGTTTTTTAAGATTTCAGATTTTTCTGTGAACCTGAGACTTTTCTCAGGTTTTTCGAAAGATCTGTCTTGTCTGCTCATGGTTCAGGTCCCCAGATTTAAGTATCTACAGATAGGGCCATGTTGAGAATGAGATACATTGATTGATTCTCAGGTGGTTTTCCAGAGCTGCATTGGGCATTCACACTGGGGACCGGACCTCACAGCCCCATTCATTGGTGCCTCCCACCTGATTCCAGGGTTGTAGTCAATACCTAATGATCAAAGCACAGTCCCAGTCCCACTTATTCCTCCCTGTTTTGTAGGTCATCTCAGTGGTCTGCAACATCTGAAATAGCCTCTTCTGTAACACTCATCTTGCACTACGCTGTGGGGAGCTTTGGCCTCCTTGAGGATTCACTTTCCGCTTGCACCGTAAACTAGGGTTGCCAGAGATGGTTCCTTAGCCTCCTTCAATACATGCACAGTGGGAAAAGCGGCCTCGGCTGAGCCTCCTGGGCATTCTTTCCTGGGTCACAGTGTTCATCCCTGTGCTCTGTCATCTGCCAAACAAAAACCATTTACTTCAGCAGCTTGGGAAGAAGACTAGTGGTGGTGGCGGCTACGTAGATGTATATGTGTGTGTGTGTGTATGCACATGTGTATGTGCTCTGTGTACGCTGGTATAACTATTGTGGAGTTTTCCATATGAGTATCTTCCATGAGCACTTCAATTCTAGAAAGCAAACATAAAAAGATGATTTAATTCATATTTTAGAAATCTCTTTGAGGAACAGTGATTTAATTAAATGTTCTCCTTCTTGGGAAAACAGATTTGATTACACAACCACCTTACAGCTGCTGCGGTTAGAAGAGGGCATGGAGGAGGCCAGCAGCAAGGACCTTATCATGATGAAAGGGGCCTACTTGTCTCTCCTTTATTTGCGTCATTTAAGAATTAGAGAACTGCAGGTAAACAAAGTCCTCATAGCCATATGCAAATTATATTATTTAGGGAGGCAGAGTCAGTGTTAGATACAGTTACGCATAATTCTCTCTCTCTCTCTCTTTTTTTGCCAGCGCATTTGCTTAGGAATCCTCAACTACTTCAGATCCATTGAAAGAACACTCACAATCAGTACCTCAGGTCTGACCTTGGGTGCTGGTAATCTGGTCTCCACTGCTGAAGATCCTTGTTGGGTAAACACAGCCAAAGGAGGTATTGGTGCCTTTGGTGGTCTTGGCTGCCACTGGTACATGCATTATACACCAGCTGACTATAAGGTGAGGCATACAGTAACTTTGTAAAATGTCTTCTTCTATGTATGGAAAAATAAAAACATGCAATACTACAGCTGAAATAGGCATGCCGCATCTTACAAAGAAAATCCCATATTTTACAGGACATTCCTTAATGGAGTCCTGGGAGTCCCCAGCTCTCTTTCAAGAGATACACAAACCCTGTGTGGATAAACTGAATTTGCTTAGGTGTGGAGTGGAGATGAAAGACCACATTTCTTCTATGGAAGTAAATTTTGGGCTTACTGTTCTCTGATGCCAGGGTGCATCTGGTCCTGACCAGTGTGGCAAACACAAAAACAAACTCCAGCCAACCTCCTGGACCCCAGTTTTTCTGAAATACTAAAAGTGTTTGATTCTATAGATTAGCCAGTCTTCCAGCATTCTACTAGAAACTTGTTTGCTTCAGGCCTGTTGTGACAAAATAGATACCTTCATATTCTAAACTGCAGGGCAATTTAAATCCTAATGGTAATTTAATGAATGCCCAAAGAGGAAAAGATGGAAAGCTCCAAGACCAAATAATAACCAAAGAGGTCCATGTGTATGAGCAAAATGCAGATCTGATCTTCTCACTGGAGCTCCTTATCAGGTGTAATTGAATGCTTCCCTTGATGCTTGGTTGCTAACTTTTGTAAGGTACAGTAGAAAGAGAGTGGCTAGTAAGCCCCAGAAAACTGAACATGGTCTTTTGGATCCTTGCCCAAATAATTGCAGGGTCAAAATTGGCAAGCCCCTGCTGTAAAATGTATTATTAATCCTAGATCTACAAAATGAAAATGCTGCTGCCTAAGTCACTTAACTTTTTATCTGCTGGGAATGATGTCTCTTTCTGCTTCTTACATGGTTTCCATCAGGGCTTGATTTCAGCAGGAACGCACAGGAACGCTGTTCTGGCTGGCGTCCGAGCCGGCCCTGCCCGGCCTGATCTGTTTACACTTAAAGGGAAAGTTCCTGCAGAGAGCCGGCAGGAAAAAGCTCCACCGGGTGCTTTCCCTTTAAGAGCAAACAGCCAGCAGGAGAAAGCCCCGCCCAGAGATTCAGCACAGGGGCTAGGCTTTCTGCATTTGGCTTGTCGACATCGCGTGGCTTTCCCTGCTCCAGTAAGTGCCTCCCCATCTCTTTTCTTTCTCTCTCTCCCCCCACCTTTCTTTCTGTCTTTCTTTCTGTCTTTCTCTCTCTCTCTCTCTGTCCCCACCTTTCTTTCTTCCTTTCTCTTTCTCTCTCTCCCTCCCCCCTTCCTTTCTCTCTCTCTCTCCTCCACCTACCTACCTACCTTCCTTCCTTCCTCTGTCTGTCTACCTTCCTTCCTTCCTTCTTCCTTCCTTCCTTCCTTTTCCTTCCTTCCTTCCTTTCTCTCTCTCCCCCACCTACCTCTTTCTTTCTTTCTTCCTTCCTTCCTTCCTTCCTTCCTTCCTTCCTTCTGTTCTTTCTGTTTTTATTTAAAAAATTATTGAAAAGGGGGGATGTAAAAAAGCAGAGAGCACAGGAAATGCTGGTTTTGACAATATCTCTTTAGTTTTCTCATGGCATCTTCTGCTTAAGATAAGTAAGTTTGAAGCCTGAGTTCATTGTTGTGTCTTGTTGGGAATGGCTTGCAAATATATGTGTGTCTAAAGTCTGTATTAAAGTGGTTTGGTGCTTACTGCCATGTAAGAGAAAACATCTGAAAAAGTAGCTTCATTGTTGTGTGTGTTGGCAGAACACTTGACTGTTGCATGGGGCACTTTGGGAAACATCTGCAGAGAAACAGAGTTGTAACTAAAAATGAGCATGGTCAGCTGCACTTTGGAGATTGCCTGTTTTGTGAAATTTAAAAAAGTGGGCAGAGTTTCTGAAGAAGATGATTGTCCCTCTTCTCCTGCCACTGGACTGACATCTGCCTTTAATGGGCCAGCAAAGTTGATGTTCTTAAACCTCCTAATAAGAGAGATTTCCGCTTCTGAGGACTTCCAATGATTGGTGATCTTCTGATGGTAGTGATACTTTTATGTGGTAAAGACCACCTGTTCACAGGATAATTTTACCTGTGGGACAGACTCTGCATGGTAACCACTCCACTGGTACATAATTGCTTGTAAAAACTATTATAGTGTAATAATTCAGGTGGGTAGCCATGTTGGTCTGAAGCAGCAGAACAAAGTTGGAGTCCAAAGTTTCATCCAAGGTATAAGCTTTTGTATGCATGCACACGTCTTCCATCTGAAGAAGTGTGGGTGGCACATGAAATCTTATACCTTGAATAAAATTTTGTACCTTGAATAAAATAGTCCACAAACTACTCCCATCCAGTGCATCCACAAACCTAGAAGAAGAAGAGATTGGATTTATACCCCGCCCTTCACTACCCAAGGGAGTCTCAGAGCGTCTTTCAAATTCCTTTCCCTTCCCCTCCCCACAACAGACACCCTGTGAGGTAGGTGGGGCTGAGAGAGCTCTGAGACAACAGCTGGTACAGAGCTATGGCTTGCCCAAGGTCATCCAGCAGGTGCAAGGGGGGAGTGGGGAATCAAACCTGGTTCTCCCAGATTAGAGTCCGCGCACTTAACCACTACACCAAACTGGCTCCTAGCGTTGTTCTGCCAGTGAACTAGGGTTGCCAATTCCAGGTTGAGGAAATCCCTGGAGATTTGGGAGTGGAGGGTGCAGTTTAGGGGAAGGAGGGACCTAAGCAAGGCATAATGCCATGGACTCTACTTTCCAAAGCAGCCATTGACCTGATCTCTGATGTTTGGAGCTCAGTTGTAATTCCAGGAGATCTCCAGACCCCACCTGTAGGTTGGCAACCCTAAAAAATCATATTCAGTGTACTAGGTCTGCAGGAAGGCAAGCTGATTTCCATGGGAACCTAACCCTTAGGAATTGATTCCAATCCAGTGTGGGAATAATTGTTGGACATAAGATATTGGTTCAGGCAAGGTTTTGTATAGATGGGACAGAAAATAATGTTTGTATTGGTTTTGTCAAAACTGTTTTGACAGCAAGGTAAACAGAATAAGAAGCAAAAGGTGGATGTGGCTGGATGACCACACTTCTGGGAACACTGGGTGTGGCCTAATATGTTAATGAGCTGTGCTGTCAGGGGTGTGGCCTAATATGCTAATGAGTTCCTGCTGGGCTTTTTCTACAAGAAGAGCCCTGGTTTCCATATTTTCCTGTTCCTCCTGCATTCTTTTTTGCTTTCTGTTTCCTGGGACAAGTATTAGTCTTCTAAACAATTTAAAATAAATCACATTGGTTCCCTAGCACCTGTTCAAATAGTGTCAAGATGCAAATTAAATTTAGTTCCAAGACTTCTGTTCCACCTGTTTTAAAAAACAGCCAGCCTTTGTTAGGTGTCATCTCCAGCTGCGTGTTATAAGGATAAAACTAATGTGATGCTAGGGCCATGGTGGTTCAGAGGTTAAGATGCTGAGCTGCAGACCAGAAGGTTTGTAGTTCGGCAGTTCGAGACCCTAGTGCTGCATGATAGAGTGAGCTCCCATCTCTGGCCCCAGCTCCTGCCAGCCTACCAGTTCGAAAGCAAGAAATTGCAAGTAGATAACTAGGAACCACTTCGGTGGGAAGGTAACAGCATTCCATGTGCCTCAACGTTTAGTCATGCTAGCCACATGACCACAGAAAAAGTATTCGGACAGCGCTGGCTTGGAAACGAAGATGAGCACCGCACCTCGAGAGTCAGATTCGACTGGCTTTCGAGTAAGGGAAACCTTTACCTTTACTTTAATGTGATACTACTGTTCTGTGGCTGGAATTCCAAACATGTTGTTTGTCCCTAAAATGCAGCTAGGACGTGATTTGAATTGTGGCCAGAACATGGCTGGGGATTCTTTTTAAACTGTAAGAAATGGGGGGTGGGGAGGGGAAGAAGACAGTATCGTAATGCCCCTGTATAAATTGATGGTGCAACCTCATTTGGAGTACTGTGTACAGTTCTGGTCGCCACACCTCAAGAAAGATATTATAGCATTGGAAAAAGTGCAGAAAAGGGCAACTAAAATGATAAAAGGGTTGGAACACTTTCCCTATGAAGAAAGGTTGAAGCACTTGGGGCTCTTTAGCTTGGAGAAACGACGGCTGAGGGGTGACATGATCGAGGTTTATAAGAATATGCATGGGATAGAGCAGGTAGAGAAAGAAGTCCTTTTCTCCCTTTCTCACAATACAAGAACTCGTGGGCACTCCATGAAATTGCTGAGCAGTCGGGTTAGAACAGATAAAAGGAAGTACTTCTTCACCGAAAGAGTGAATAACACGTGGAATTCACTGCCACAGGAGGTGCTGGCGGCTACAAGCATGGACGGCTTCAAGAGGAAATTAGATAAACATATGGAGCAGAAGTCCATCAGTGGCTATTAGCCATGAAGTATAGATAGGAACTCTCAGTCTGGGGCAAGTGATGCTCTGTAATCTTGGTGTTTGGGGGGGGCAACAGTGGGAGGGCTTCCTGCCCCCACTGCTGGACCTTCTGAGGTCACCTGGTGTTTTTGGCCACGGTGTGACGAGTTGGACTGGGTGGGCCATTGGCCTGATCCAACATTGGCTTTTCTTATGTTCTTAAGACTGTTCTCAACGCTGCAACCCTGGCCATTTGGGGCTGTTCCACAGGTTACTTTTCAGAGCCAAGTGACATATCTAGAGTTGCTGTTACTGAAGACCAACATCACATGAAGTTTGGTCCTGAGAAGAGACACAGCATATTGTGACTGCAGTGTAGAAGTTCAGAAAGAATGTTATGTTCACTTGCAAAGACCTGCACAAATGTCTGCCAATTATAAAAGCTTACTGGGGTGGACCTTTAGGTTATTTCCTAGTGGTGCAAGGGTGCTTCCAGAAGAGCAGAGGGGACATTTTGGGGAAGGGGGATGGATTCACCAATTTGAGGTGGAGGTGAATTTCCACAGTATGTGTCCAGTAGCTGGAAAACCCCTAGTTTGCCAGCATGAACAGCATGTTCAGGAGATGGTCAGTTCGAGCATGCAGCCAGGGCTCCAGGGCCCTCATTATATGCTGGCTGGAGCCACACCTCTGGCCGCACCCAAAATACCTGATAGGGGCTTAGCATATGCGCATAGTCCTGATAGGGCCTTAAGTCTTAAGTTGTAGTTCATAGGTCCCTCGTGGGAGACCTAGGCTGACTATTGGTGGTCGTTTTGGATCCGACTGTCTATTGTTCTACCTGGCTGAAGATCAGGTAGAATCGGGCCATGTGCTCTGACCGCATGGCGGTCGCCATTACGTGACTAGTACACAACACCCCTCCCCCCATAGTTCGGTCCCACTTGGCAGACATATTCCTGAAGGTACTCTGGCCGGTGACGTTTGTGACCTGAGCGCTGGGGCATCGTGGGTCGCGGGGCCTCGGCAGGCCCTGGGATCGGGGTGCCCTCTTGGTTGCTTTCAGGAGCGCTGGGCCGCGGCTCGGCCGGCGCTCCGTCCACGGGCTGCTCCTCCGGTAGGGATTCTGAGGTTTCGTCCTCCGGATCAGGGTCCCTTAGCTGGGTTGGTGATGGCTCCGCGGGAGGTGATGACTCGGGAACACTTGGTGTGTGGTCAGGAGTGCGCCGCCGGAGCTGATCGATGTGGCGCCGCCAGGTTGCTCCTTCTTCCATCCCAACCTCGTACGAGAGCGGGCCGGTTGCTCGGATGATCCATGCCAGGATCCACCCTGGGCCCCGAGTGTAGTTCCGGCGTAGACGGGGTCCTCGAGCGCGAAACCTCGGGCAGCTGGCTGGAGCTCCGTCCTCGCGTCGGCATCGATGGCGCGGTCAGGGTGGAGATGATCCAGTATGGGGCCGAGTCGCCGGCCCATCAACAACTTTGCTGGGCGGCGACCCGTTCCTGTGTGTGGGGTGTTGTGCTGGCTGAAAAGGAATTTGATTAGCTGCAGCTCCCAGTCACCTGTGTCCATCCTTTTGATAGCGTCTTTGGTTGTGCGAACCATCCGTTCTGCCTGTCCGTTGGTTGCGGGGTGGAATGGTGGAATGGAGTGGATGTGCCGGATGCCGAACAGGTCTGTGAAGCGTTGAAACTCTCCGGACATGAAGGCCGTTCCGTTGTCTGTCACGAGCGAGTCTGGCACTCCATGGGTGGCGAAGATGCGCCACAGGGCTCTGGTGGCTGCCTCGGTCGAGGTAGACTGCACCGGGATTACCTCTGTCAGGATCTGACATGATTCTGCTAGTGATGTATGCATTTCTCAATGCTATCTCTGTATTTCACATGTTGCCTTGTTCCTTTGTTCTAGCAGACTTTACCATCTGCCCCTTATCTGTACCTCCCCCTTTGCTCCCTGCTAGCTGTAACGTTCGCTTTGAAGTATAATGGTTACTCTGTTTAATGTTGCCATGCTTGGGTGGGAGATGGCGACCAACATTCCTAAGTGTCATCTCTAAACAAATGGTGGCTACTCTCTTTTGTATTCCCTCCTCCCTTCTTCCTGAGCGTATTGGTGTTATCTTGTTATTGAAACCTTGAAGTTCTTTATGGCCGGACACCTGGAAGAATGTTGTGTTTAAGCTGATACATGTGGGTCACTGAGATCAAGGGGGGAATTTATAACTTTCTCACCTTCTGTGGGAATTGCAACGGTCCCTGTTCTTTTCCCGTGTTCACCCCCCCTGCCCTGATTGGCTTAAGCCTGAGGTTCAATTGAAAGTCTGAGAGTACAATAATGCTGTCTGTATGCCATTCTGACATCTCTAACAAACATTCGAGAACCTGTTTGCAGCATTGAAAATAAAGAGCTTTACTTCAACAAAGGTCTGATTCTTTGCTGCCTATACAGAAGCCTCACACCTCCAGCCACTTACTGTAGCTATCCACTACAATAAAGAACAACTGCCCCTAGACCAGCCCAGCGAAGTCGAGATGGAGCCGTGACCATGGTTTGTCAGTTGACTCCCCGGGCCGGACGGGGGCATGGGGAGGATCGGGCTGTGACTCTTGGCATTTGCTGCATTTGTGTACCCGATCCTCAATCTCCTTGTCCATGCCTGGCCACCACATGTAGCTGCGGGCCAGGGCTTTCATCCGGATGATTCCGGGGTGTTCTTTGTGGAGGGCTGCTAGTACCCTCGGGCGGAGCGGCTCGGGGATGACTACCCTCGACCCCCAGAGCAAACACCCCTTGTGGGTGGAGAGTTCATGTTTCCGAGCTGTGAAAGCGGTGATCTCCTGGCCCGGATGGTCGGGCCACCCCTTCCCCACCCAGTCGGAAACCCGGGAGAGGACGCGGTCCCACGCCGTGCGGCAGGCTACGTCAGGTACCTGTACTGGGCGATCCGGAAGATCTTCGAGGAGGGCCACTTAGAATGCAGGTGCCGGGTCGGGGTTGCAGTCCGGTAGGGGCAAGTGGCTGAGGGCGTCGGTGTGGCCCATGGCTTTTCCGGGGTGGTGGATGAGGTCGTACTGGTAAACTGCAAGAAAAATAGACCACCGCAGGACCTGGGGGGACAGCATCTGGGGCGTCTGGCGGTGTGGGGCGAGCAGCCCAAGAAGCGGCTTATGGTCCGTGGTGACCATAAATGCCCGGCTGTAGAGGTAGTCGTGGAATTTTTTTACCCCTGCCACGATTGCCAGAGCCTCCTTGTCTATTTGGGCATAATTCCGCTCCGCCTTTGACAGTGTCTGGGAGTAGTAGGCCACGGGCGCCTCCCTACCATTTGGCAGACGATGGCCCAGGACAGCCCCCACCCCGTATGGAGATGTGTTGCATGCAAGGACCACCATCAAGGACTCGTCGAAGTGTGCCAAGACCGCGTTTGACGCCAACAAGTCCTTAACTGCTGCAAAAGCCCTGTCGTGCCGCGGCTCCCAAGCCCATTTCGCCCCTGTGTCCAGTAACCTATGGAGGGGCTCGGCGACCGCTGCCTTGTGCGGCAAGAACACATGGTAGAAATTGAGGAGGCCCAAGAACGTCTGGAGCTCCGCTTTTATTGCCGGGGCCAGCGCCTCCGTGATGGCTTTCACCTTCTCCTTGGTGGGGTGGATGCCCTGCACGTCCACATGGAACCCCAGGAACATTACTGAAGGTACTCCCAAGGTGCACTTGTCCTTGCGCACCTTGAGACCAGCGTCCTGGAAACGCTGTAGAACGGCTTGTAAGCGTGTCTTGAAGGTGGTGACGTCCGGAGCCGCGATGAGGACGTCGTCAAAAAATGGCTTCACCCCGGAATGCCTTTTAACACAGAGTCCATTAGTTGCTGAAACAGACCAGAGGCAACGCTGACCCTGAACTGGAGTCTTTTCACTTTGAAAGCACCCTTGTGTGTCGCTATGGTTTGAGTTTCCGTGGTTGCCTCGTCTACTGGGAGCTGTTTATAGGCTTGTGCCAAGTCCAGCTTCCCAAAGATCTTGGCTCCCACTAGGGACGCTAGCACATGGCTGATCACTGGTACTGGGTACGAGTGGTCCTGTAACACCCGATTCAGAGTACATTTGTAGTCCGCGCAGATGCGAACCTCCCCATTAGACTTCAATGGGGTCACAATAGGGGTTTCCCATTTTGCATGGGGAACTGGCTCCAGCACGCCTTGAGCCACGAGTTTGTCTAGTTCCGCCTCCACCTTCTGCCGCATTCCTAAAGACGGCCACCGGGCTGGCCCCCCGATCAGGCGTACGGCCGGATCCAGGTCCAGGGAGACTGGAGGACCCCGGTAGGAACTGAGGGTGCCGTCAAAAACGGCGGGGAATTCCGCGCAGACTGAGTCGTACTCTGCTAACTCAACTTTGTGAACCCCTGTCATGCTCACCCCTAGGGGCTTGAACCAAGCATGCCCCAGAAGACTGTTGAGGTCTCGCTCCACCACTAGTAGGTTGAGGGATTTGCATACGCCCTGGTATTGCACCTGGACTTGCGCCAGCCCCTTGATGGCGACTGGGTTTTTCTGAAAGTCCCGGAGCACGAGGGCAGTTGGCCGGCACAGCTGGGGGCTCCGCTGCGGAAACAGTTTTTTAAAAGTGGCCGCTGAGACTATGGAGTAGGCAGACCCGGAGTCAACCTCCATGGAGCAGGGGGTGCCCCCGATCCGCAGGTCGACCTGGATCGCTGCGGGGAGGGGCTCTCGCAGTTGGAGTACCTGGGTGGCAGAAGAGGTGCTGTCAACTGCCTCGTAGTGGGTGGTGGAGGCCGCGGAGGACTGTCGCACGTTCCGGGATCGGCAGGCCCTAGCAATGTGCCCCGTTTTCCCGCACGTTCTGCAAACGACATCTCGGAAACGGCAGGAGCGTCTCTCATGGGGGTCCCCGCAGCTCACGCACATCGGGGGCGGCCTGCTGGGGTTAGAAGAAGCGGAGGCGTTGGTGGCCACGGTGTGCCGGGTGCAGCCTCGAGACTCACCCTTCTGCACGCGCCGGCGTAGCTGGTGGATGTCTTCGTCCTCGTCTGTCTCAGACCCGGAGGAGGCGATGCGGTGGACCTTGGATGCCTGCTTGTCCTTATAGGTCATCTTGAACGCGATGGCAGCCTGCAGCACCTTCTCGAGGGTTGGCTCGGGGGTGGTGATAAGCCGGCAACGGAGCTTGGCTTCTCTTACCCCCGCCACGAAGCTGCCTAGCAGGTTGTCCTCCACATTCTTAAACTCACACCCGACTGCCAGGCGGCAGAGGTCGGCCAGGAATGTGGCAGCATTCTCCCCCTATTGCTGCTTCCATTCGAAGAACTGGACCCGGAACGCCAACATGGATGGTTTTGGCGCGAAGTAGTTCCCAAGCAGCTTCTTGAGGTCGTCGTAGGAGACGTCCAGCAGGTCTTGGGGTGCTATGATATTCTGCGCGATGTGCATTGTCTCGATGCCGCAGTGGCCCATTAGCCAGGCCCTCTTCAGGGTGGCCTCGGTGACTCCATGCATGGTCAGGAGGAACTCGAGCTGCCTGACCCATGCGTCCCAGTGCTTGGGCTTGGAGGTGTCGAATGGAGGGATGTTTCCCACTGCGGCAGCCATGTTTGCCGAGGCAGGAGCAAGGTTGCGAGCGATGTCCTCTGGGGCTTGTTGAGCTGGTGGCTCGGTGCTCGGAGCTCCACTGCTTGGCGCGGCTGATGAGTTGCTCATCGGGATCCCATCCTCGTCGCCAGTGGAAAGTACTGGAGTCGGGAGGCGAGTTGTATGATGATCATAGCAAAGACTTTATTAAGTGAATCAGCATGTTCAGGAGATGGTCAGATCGAGCATGCAGCCAGGGCTCCAGGGCCCTGCTTATATGCCGGCCGGAGCCTCACCTCTGGCCGCACCCAAAATATCTGATAGGGGCTTAGCATATGCGCATAGTCCTGATAGGGCCTTAAGTCTTAAGTTGTAGTTCATAGGTCCCCCGCAGGAGACCTAGGCTGGCTATTGGTGGTCATTTTGGATCCGACTGTCTATTCTACCTGGCTGAAGCTCAGGTAGAATCGGGCCATGTGCTCTGACCGCATGGCAGTCACCATTACGTGACTAGTACACAACACCTGCCCTCCAGTTTCCCCTCTGTCAAGGTGGACACGTGGAGGAGGGTTCCTGCAGAAGTTCTGAAATGTAGAATTCTTCAGTTTCCTTGGACCATTTAAGGTTCTAAATGTCATCAACTACCCTTTGAATTTGACTGGAGAACAAACTGGCAATCAATGAAGGTGAAACAATAATAGGGTTATATACTGTCTATGACAGATGCCTGTCGGAATCACAGGCGTCAACTTCAGGGGGAACTTCAGGGGGGTTTGGAGGCTGAGGCTACTCGTGAAATTTTCCAGGGGTGACTGAGCCCCCCCCCCAGGCAACTAGGTTCACAAGCCTTGCCACTACCACCCCATGCCACCCCCAACCCATTTTGAAAGCAGAGGGTTTTTTCCTCCACTTTCTGAGACTTCGGGTGGGGTGGGAGGAAGGTCAGCTTCCTGAAAGCTAAGCACCACCGTCAGCTCCCAGAAGCCCTCAGTTGGGCCTGGTGGAGCTGTGGACTGCACAGGGTTTTCAGTGCATTCAGATTTCCCACACAGAAAGCAAAGGAGCTGGTCTGAGCTCCAGCGAGGGGGGTGGGGATGATGCATGCTAAGCTCACACTGAGCAGAGGCTGTGGGTGACTGAGCCGCTCTGGGGTGGGGGGGGGGGGTTGGCTGTGTGCGTGTGTTTGGTGAGTGCTCAGCTTGCCCGCTGCCTTAACAAGCTGGCCAGCCGGCTTGGAGAGGCTGCAGGCCACTGAGCCACTCTGGGTTGGGGGGGGGGTGTTTGTTTGGCTGGTGGAAGGTGTTCAGAGCATTGCTAAGTTTCAGAGCATTGCTAAGGCTTTCCTTGCTTAGATGGCAGGCGAGGGAGGCGCTGGGCTGGCTCCACTCTGGCTCACCTTTGCTGCACCCGCTTTTGTCTCTCTGGCTGCAACCTGTTGCTTTTATGCTAGGAAAGAGCAGTTTCCTTTCCCCCTCATTTTCCTGTCTGCAAAGATTGTGCTGAAGGGCCCTGATGTAGTCAAATCCGTGACTGTGGCACCAGTGATGTGGGTGGGGAGAGAGGGAGCTTGCCGCAGCCGCCTTCTCCTCCCCCTACTTCAGCCACTGCATCTGCCTGCGAGACATTCAGGGAGGGTACCGTGGGCGGGGGGGGGGGGGGGGGAGATGTGCTCTGTCCCTGGAGACAAGGTAGTATGTATGCGTGAGATCCTTCTTCCCCTCCCCTCCCCTTGTTCTGGGGTGGGTGGTGGGGTTTGTTTGGCTGGGGGGGGAGGTTTTCATAGCAAGCTCAGCTTGCCCACAGCCTGGGTCTCTGGTAAGACTGGCAGGGAATGGGGGGGGGGGGGCGGAGAGGAGAGCAAAGGGGGGGATGTACCAAGTCCTATGAGCTTCTCTGAACTGTGCCCTGAGCCTGAGGGATAGGTCAGGGACTGCACAACTCCCTAATGCCTTAAAAATCAGCCTTTGGGGGGTACTTGTACTGCTATCTGAGCTCTGATGAATGCCCATGATTTCAGTGAAAAGCAAAGAAATACCTGAGTTTGTGAGTTGATTTTTATACTCCGCTCTTCACTACGTGAGCCAGTTTGGTGTAGTGGTAAAGTTCGCATACTCTAATCTGGGAGAACCGGGTTTGATTCCCCACTCCTCTACATGCAGCTGCTGGATGACCTTGGGCAAGCCATAGCTCTGAACCAGCTGTTCTCTCAAGGACAGTTGTCTCAGAGCTCTCGCAGCCCCACCTACTTCACAGGGTGTCTGTCATGGGGAGGGGAAGGGAAAGGAGTTTGTAAGCCGCTCTGAGACTCCAAGTGAGTGAAGGGCGGGATATAAATCCAATCTCTTCTTCTTCTTCTTCTTCTTCTTCTTCTACCTGAAGGAGTCTCAGAGTGGCTTACAATCTCCTTCCCTCCTTCTCCCTACAACAGACACCCTGTGAAGTAGATTGGGCTGAGAGAACTCTGAGTGAGCTGTGACTGACCCAAGGTCACCCAGCTGGCTTCATGTGCAGGAGGAGTGGGGAATCAACTCGTGATGTTGTGCAATATGCTTAGATGTTTGTGAAATAACCCTTCCTTATCAAACCAACTTTCAATTGGAAAATTTATTAAACTCATGGAGAGTTGGCTCTTCTGTACTAAAAGCTGGAAACACTACAGAACAGTCATGTACCCCACGAAACAAATTTTATCAAGAAGAAGAAGAAGAAGAAGAAGAAGAAGAAGAAGAGATTGGATTTATACCCCACTTTTCACTAAGCAGTAAGCCACTTAGAGTAATTGAACCCTGTACACAAGAGGATTGATAGGCAAACATCCCTCATCTTTATTCAGAATCGGTTTGCTATTTACAAGTTTTCTCAGTAAGCATTTGGAACAAAGGCAATTTAGGTGTCACACATACCTCTCTCACACATACACAGACACACACTGCTCCTACATTGTTTTTTAAAATTAAAGATAGTGAGAGATTCAATCGTGGCTCTCTAATGTCTCACCCAATTTCACCTTTAGTTTCACAGTAAACAGCTTACTGAAGAGTAAAAAATTAACTGTAAATAAGTTCTGTGCATCCATTTACAGAGCAGTTGCCTTTGGGTGTCTGAGGTTGCTCAGTTCATAGTACAGCTGAGCATTAAGAGCTGGCAGAGGGTATACACTGCCCTAGGTAATTATACATTTTTTATTGATTTTCTACAACTACAAAACAAAGCTAAAACTATTACACTAACTAAAAACCTAGTCTACCCTAAGGTATACAGAAGTCAAAATTCTGTGCTGTTATAACAACCTTACTTCAAAGTGCAAGAAAATGTTAAAATATGCAGGCTTCAAAACTGCTAAATACTACCTATCTCATGGCTACAAGAGATACATGAATTATTAAAATTCAAAATGGGATACAATAAACATGTATGACTTTTAGCATATCACTGTTCATTTTTCATTATGTCCTCTCTTTTTCTTCCTTCCTCTCTGCGGTTTTGCTGCTGCTGCTCCCAAAACTTAATCCAACACTACTTCTTCTTTTTTTAATCATTTTATTTATAATTTCCAAATAATACATTCTCTTCAAGTAGATAAGCTTTTGAAACGTTGTCCCAATATCCAGCTCATACACAAAACCCCCCATGGCTTTACCAAATTACGTATCATTTTTGAGCAGATAAGTTTAGCCATACATAGCACTTATGCCAGCGAGTAAAAAAATTCTGATCCTCTCTACCCTTGATTCTTGTTGTTAATAAGTCCATTTCAGCTACATTAAAAAGTTTTACAATGAATTCATGTATGTTTGGTATTTCCACCGACTTCCAATGTCTAGCGTACACTATTCGAGCTGCCGTTACAGCATGTACTAAAAAAACCTGATCATCTTTTGCATAGGAGTCTGGAATAACATTTAACGAAACATTTCGGGTTTAAATGAAAGCTTAATTGACATAACTTCTTGCAAAAATTTGAAAACCATTAACCAAAATTTACGAGCTTGGTCACAAAGCCACCATAAATGAAAATAAGTACCTACATTTTTTTTACACTTCCAACATGTACTGGAAATCAACGGAGAATACTTTAGATAGCCTAACTGGGGATAAATGCCAGCGAAAAACATTTTATGAATGTTTTCTTTAAATGCTGCTGCTTTAGTCAGCTTAATGTTAGTACTCCATATTTTGGCCCACAAATCCAAATCTATCATATGGCCCAAATCGCGCATCCATGTTATAATTGAAGGCTTAACTATTTCATCTGCCATTTTAAAATTTAGAAGAAATCTATATAGTCTCTTAATCAGGTGTTTATCTAAGCTCAGCCAAATTTTATCCAGATCCGTTGTACTTTTATAAAAGCCTATTACCTTGCCAGCACTACCCATACCCACTTCTTCTGAGCTTTTACTTCCAGATCCATCTGAGCTTTCCAGCCCATAAATGCTCTCTTGATGTTCTAAAGAGTCCACTGAGGAAGCTTTATCTTTTCCTTCTTTGCAAGAATCCAAGGATTTTTTTGCTTTTGCAGCTGAGTCAATCTTTTGCTTCTTATCCTTGTAGTTAAAGACCAAGCCTTCCGGGGTGAGCCACTGGTACATGATGCCCTCTGCTTGTAAAAACGCAGTTAGATTTTTGTAGGGTTTCCTCTTCTTCCTTATTTCAAATAGAATATCCTTTAAAACTTTAATATCTGCTTCTTGGATCTTCAGGGCATTTCTATTTGTGGCATTGAGCACCACATCTCTGGTTGATTTCTTTGAGAACCTCACCATAACTTCTCCAGGCAGATTTTTCTTCTTTACAAATTCAGGATAGGTCCTATAGACCATATCCATATCACTTTGCAGTTGATCCACTTGTAGACCTGTCATTGGAGCCAAAGCATCACTCAGAATATTTTTAAGGTTCTCACCTTTTTGTTCAGCAGTGCCCTGGAATCTCAGGAAAAAGGATAACCTTTCCATCTGAAGTCTCAGTAAATTATCTTTGTCAGAAATCCTCTCTTTTTCCATCACATCCAGTCTTAAATCAGTCTTTTCTGCTTTGGTTTTAACCTCTGCCAATACTTTTGCTGTATGGTCAGACTTCAAACTTGCATCTGTCACTTGCTTTTGCAAAGTATCCAGCTTAGAATTAACAGCAGTCAGTTGATCCATCAGAGGGCGTAAAGCAGTTGCCAATGCTGCAGTCAGGTCTGTACTTGTCTCAGACTTTGTAGCAGGAAGTGCTGATGCAGCTTTAGGAGAAGGTCTAGGTTTCCCCAGCATCTTTTCTCCCTGTCCAGTCATTGCTTTTTGTTTACAGTTAGGAAACTTCCCAAAAGTTAGTTAAAAGTCACTCTTTTTCCAGTTTCAGTCAATTAGATTAGTCCCATTTAATCTCCAACCATTCAGCAGTCACACAGATTCTCTGTTGTGCTGTTTCTTTAAGCAGGAAAAGAAGGGGGGATTTAAACTTTAAATCCCCCATGCTTTAAGCTCCCATCAGAGAGTCTTGATGCAGGACAGCCACTTACAGTTTTGCCGTGCGTCTCAGGTAGGTAATTCTTTTCTTGTTGCTCATCTTGGCTCCTGCAGCTGTCTGGTGTGTGCTTCAGTGTGCCCAAAGGTACTGTGGCGGCAGAACCTATAGAGGCAAAGGGAAGCCTCGATCCCTGGGTTGCCACCCCAGGAGAGGCTGTCCCTCACGCCTCAGTAAGGAGCCCCCTACAAGGGCTCCTGGAAGTCTGAAGCCAGTTCAGAACCCCTTCTTACCGCCGTGTCTGGGCCACATCCCCCGGATCTTTGGGAGATCGTGCCCGCCATTGAAGCCACCAAAAAACGGAAACCGGTAATTATACATTTTAAATACTATCACTAATAGTGGTGTAGGCCTCACTTCTGTCCTTTCTATAACAAATGGATCTGGATGGTGTATTCTCAACCAGGTCTACCAGTCCCCACCTCGATTCAGCTGCTATGCCTCTACATGGCTCAAATAAAGCACACAGGAAATACCTGGAAGTCTTACTATGAATGTCATGTGTACAGTAGTAACAATGAAGTCCAAATCTTGTCAAAACTCCCCCAGTTGTTTCATGTATATGTCAGACAAGGGGTCAGAATGGAATCTTGCAAAATCCTGCATACCTGTTTGTCTCCACCCAGGCTAGCCAGATCTCAGAAGCGAAGCAGGGAGGCCTGGTTAGTACTTTGGTGGGAGACCACCAAGGAAGTCCAGGGTTGCTACACAGAGGCAGGCAATGGCAAACTACATATTTTCATTTCTTGTCTTGACCTGGATGACTCAGGATAGCCCAGTCCTTTCAGATCTTGGAAGCTAACCAGGGTCAGCCTGATCTCATCAGATCTCAGAAGCTAAGCAGGGAGGCCTGGTTAGTACTTGGATGGGAGACCACCGAGGAAGTCCAGGGCTGCTATGCAGAGGCAGGCAATGGCAAACTGCCCCTAGGCAAACCACAGGGGTGGCGCTTAGCAAGGATGTGACATTACTTTGTGATGTCAAGTTTTGTGATGTCACTTCCAGGTGAAAGGTTAGGTAATTGCACTTCCTAAGCTCCATCCCTTCTGATGATGTCACATCCTGCACCAAACATCTTCACATGATGTCACTTTCAGGTCCATGCTGTGCTTTGTTCCTGAGCCATTGGGGCCTGGCTAGGGGGGTTCCCAAGGGTTCCCCCTAAATTTCTGGAAAGCCCCTTCCTAAATCCCACATGGCTCCACCTCCATAAATAATGACAATGACCTGTGATGTCACTGGCTCCTCCCTATGATGTCACTGGGCCTCAGTTCTTTTAAGGACCTAGCACAGCAATGCCTCTGGCCCAGCCCTAGCTCCCCCCCCGGGAAATTGGAAAGTCTACGACCTGTTGGCCAGCAAGGCACTTTTAGTGCTCTTATGAATTTTGAGATTCATAAGCCTGAACTTTGGGTTGCCTGTAATGGAAGGGCCATGTGCTTTCTTCATGAGGAGCCAGCTCCAGCCCATGCCAGGAGGCTGACACCCTAGACAGTTCACCTGAGACAGAGACAAAGCCATGAGGTTTCTTTCTGTTTCAGCACACGCTGGTCAACCCCTGCCCCCTCCAACATACCTGCATAGTTATGCTAATGCAGTTGCTTAGCAACTAATGTTCGGGCCATCACCCAGTTGGCCAAAGTCATTGAATCACAATAGATGTGGCCAGGTAAGTCATCGGACCCCAGGCCAGGTGTCCACTTCCTGGTGAGATCATAGTTTTGCAACTTGGTCCATCCCCTGGCCCTCCTCCCTTTGTCCACCTTTAACCTATGGAAAGGTCCAAGAGGGACGGACCACCTAGTAGGTGTGTTAGTATGATGTGGCTTGATCAGTCCGCCCCAAGACCCCCTAATAAAAGACCAAACCCAGAGGCACTCGCTCTCTTGAGCCATCGTCCCCTGTCTGCTTTAAATACCTCTTCAGTCCAGCTTGCTGTACCTAACCCTTGCCTCCATCTTTAATCCTCTCTCTCTGGAATCGTGATCCAGGAGAACCACGTGGTCTCGCAGGTTCGAGCCTCGTGTCCCCATAGTCTTTCTATTTTCTCCCCATCCAATTCTGCCATTGTTTGGACAACGCATCTAAGGTAAGGCACTGCTTCCCCATGAACGATTACCTGCTCCTGCAAACGTGCTATTTTCTGTCTTTATTTCTTAGGCCTGTGTGAGTGTGTGTGTGATTACGTTTTTGGTGTGCTTGAACAACATTGGCCAGTAAACTACATTTAACTGGCTATCTGCCTCATGTGCCTCTTTCCTTGAGAACTCCCGGGAGGGGTGGGACCCTGGTATAGTTGGCTAAGATTCCGTGTATTTCGCCAATTGCTAAGAGTAAATTAAAGCAATTTGGCTAACAGAATTGGGGGCTCGTCCGGGATAGCCCTGCAGATTAAACTTCGCGCCATAGTCGACAGGCGTGTCTTTAATCAGCAGACGTAAGGGAAAAACCACTTCTGGAGTTCTAAGAGAGGCTGTATGATCGGTTTCTGTCTGCGTGCCTGGCTCTAGTGAGCACTCTATCGTGGGTTGGCTCTCCCCCGCTCTATCCTTCAGGGTCGCTGGTCAGCCGCACCGGTCTTGTCCAATTGCGGGCAAGGTCCGAACGCAAGGGGTCAGCTTCTTGAAGTCCTAAGGCCATATCCTGCGGCCAACTTTGTCTCTATCGTGGGAAGGGATCCAGAGGAAATAGTGTAGGGCGATAGGTTCAACCACACGCACACACACATACACGACATACACCCACAAGGTCCGACTGAGAGTCTAAAAGCCCTTTGTTCCGAACGCATCTGCGCTCCATTTTCTCTTTACTTTGCCCAACGGAGTGAATTAATTAATTTTGGTTAGGGGTCAGCCCGTTGGAACATATTGTTTCGAAACCCCGCTGGTCAATAGGTTATCCAGTGAGAGCTTGCGAGCCCAAAACCTTCATTTGATTGTGTGGTTATCCTGTAAGGACGCGAGGTTTGGCCACCCCATTCTCGAAACCCTCTTATAAAGAGACTAGGTGTCTCTGAGACTGAGCATCTCTTTTGGGTTAGGAGTAATCCCAGAGTGTCGAGAAGGGTGTGAGTCCCCGGCTCTAAAAACTAAATCCAGGCCGAGAGTGCCATGTGTAGGGTTAAAAGTGATCCCTGAGTATCGTGAGGGTGTTAGTCCCCAGCTCCAAAAACTAATTAGGGCTTAGAGAGCCAGTTCTGTGGTGCGTTGGCCACCTTGTGCCAACAACTGTAACATGAAGAAGCCAAAAAGGCAGGGAGAAAAACCTTCCCCCTTTTATTTTGCCCCTGTTGTAAGTGAAAACAGGAGAATCCCTCCAAAGATGTTTCGTACCAAGGATGACGAGCCTAAATTAGAGAAATGGCCAATGAAAAAGGGCACGTCTCCATGGAAGGAAGGATCTTTCAAGGGCCCCAACCCATTAGTAATAGTCCAGGGAGCTTTCTAGGACTATTGCAAAACGCAGAAACCCGGTTCCACGGCTAAAGATACAGCCACCAGTTGGGCCTTATACACGGCTTTGCTAGACGCTGCCTCCGTCATTAAACGCCTACAGGCGGACATGGATAGACAAGAGGAAGTAATCAAGGAAAGTACCCAAAAACATGAAGCTTTAGTCCAAGAGCACCAACAGAAGCTGGAAGAGCTAATTTAACCAAAAGGCCCAGGAACAGGAGGAGTTCCGTACACAAAAAAAAGTGAGATGGAGGAATTAAATGCCCAAAACAAGGCCGCCTTAGAAAGAGAGGTGGCCAGATTTGATAAATTGGAGTCCAAATTTGAGACCGTTAGGGAAGAATTAAGTAATATCAAAAACAAATACGAACAGGATCTGGTTAATCAAAGACTAAACTACGAAGAGTTATTTGAGACAAGACAAAGAGAAACAGAGGTAGAGATCCTAGAAATAAGGGCCGCCCATGAGCACGAGGTCCACCAATTGAAAGCTGAAAAGCTAAATGTGACCTTGGCAAACCAAGGGATCAGTATAACAGCCAAAGAGGCCGAACAGAGAGCCATAAAGGCTGAGGCCAGAGCAGAAGCGGCAGAAAAAGCACTGGAGAAAGCCAACTTAGAATTATTATCTGCCCAGCAGGGAGCAAAATATTTGGCCCAAGAGAACCTCACTAAGAGGGAGCAGGCGAACCACGATGCCTGCAAAAGGGAAATTGAAACCCTAAAACGGCAATTAGGAGCCCAAAGAGCGGTGGTATCCACAATCCACCCGGAGAGTCTCATCGATCTCTCCCAGGCCAGAGTGAACCCAGAGGCCCCTACGGCAGAGAGCTCTGAGGTTCCTGCCCCAGTCCACCCTGTCAGTACCAAGGAAATGGTCACAAAAACAGGGAACAGGACCACTACCCAGACTGTGAATGTGGAAGCCGGACGAGGTTAAGGCCATTGCCGAGCAGGTCGGGACTCTCTCTAAGGATAGTGCCATCCAGTGGATGACAAACTTCAGCACTATGTATGGCAATATTAATGGAGAGGATCTCACCCTGCTCGCCAGGCGCTGTGCTACCAGCACAGATTTAACCGCCATAAATTCAGCCATAGCCACCAACAGTCTTGCCAGCGGGTCCCGAGTCAAGTGGATGCAGGGAGTCTTAGACTACCTAAATCCGAACCGCAGTCTGTCTGCTCTGTTTATCCTGGAGAGGCAAGGGCACGGGGAAGATCCTGAGGCTTATATGGCCAGAAAACAGCTTTTAGCTGTACTTTCGGACTCCGTGTATATACAACCAGTGAGTAGGAGCCCCGAATATGAGGACGATGATTTCCGGCAAGCGCTCATGCATGGATTTAACGCCCAAATGCAGCTCTCCCTTAATATTCCTGATCCCACTAGGGGAAGCTGGGCTAACAGGGAGCTCAATAATCAGGCAAGTGGCTACTCTACTACGGAGCACTGGGGTCACTAAATCTGGCAAAGGCTCCAAAAAGCATAAGGAAAAAGAAGAGGAAGAATCAATTCAGGCAATCACATACGCTAATCATGGCCCACATTCCCAGTATCAGCCTTCAGGGAGATACGACAATCGGAATGATAAAAATTATAAAAATGACCGGTATGACCGCACTAAACCGTGGCATACCAATCAGAGGGGCATAAACAATTACAGAGGGCGCAAGGACTATAAAGATTACAGAAATGGCCCCGCTCAGGCCCACGTGCAGCCTTCCGCTCCCCCACCCCCTCAGGACTATAACAATGGCCCAAACAATTATTATGGACTGCCTCCCGGTCCAGGGAACAGGCCACAGGACTCCCAGCCGCCGCCACCCGGGCCGCAATACAACCATCCACCTAAACCTAGGGGCCCTGAGTCCAATGACTCCCCGCCCAATGGTGTAAGTCCATTCCGATGGCACCTTTGGATGCAGCTCAAAGACAGAGGGTTCGAGATGGAGCGTTTCCATATGCAACCTGACTCTGTCCTCCTCCGTGCACTCACGGACTGCGAGGAGCAGCGCGAACGGCCTGTCCACCCTGTAGTTACCACTCATGTCAGCACCAAAGAAGCACCGGGGAACCAAAGCTAGGGCTGCCCGGAGTCCCAGGCTCTCCCCAACGGTGTAGTGGCTCATTTGAAGCCCGACACATGGGGGAGACCGACTGTGAAAGCAGGGGTCGGGACTCCAGGGAACATAAAACTTGCTACGCTCCTAATAGACACAGGAACCTCTACTAACGTACTCAGACCTCAGCTAGCCCAAAAAGGACAACCCTCTTCAGACACCCTTTCACTCTCAGGCTTTGCCGGAGGTAAACATATGGCCACTATCTGGAATTCTATTCCATTAACCGTGGGAAAGCTTTCCACACGTGTGTCTGCCTGTGACAACCAGGGAGAAGACGATGGCATTCTCGGAGTTCCATTCTTCCGAGACCATGGGCTCACGATTGATTTAGCTAATGGCTTCCTCTGGCAAATTCCGGGAGGCCCTAGCAAGATCAATGCGGTCCATCGGTGTGCCGCCCTTAAGGCTCCTCTTCCCCTGGCCCCGCTTGAGTCCAGTGACCCGTGGATCCAAGATTTCCCCGAAGTCTGGATCCAAGATAAGGATGAGTGTGGCACAGTGCGAGACGCCTGTGTTCTGATCGAAGGACAGGACCCACCTCCCAGAAACAGTACAAATATCCAGCTGAAGCCGAGGCTGGCATTGCTAAGACTATCGAGGGGCTTCTACAATGGGACGTCATTCTCCCAATGCAGTCCATCTGCAACGCTCCCCTCTGGCCGGTTCTCAAAGCCGACGGCATAACATGGCGAATGACTGTGGACTTCCATGCCCTTAACGCAGTAACCCCACCAGTGGCTCCCGTAGTAGCGAAATATCATGAAATTCTAGCCGCCATTGCAGCCGGCTCCTGCTACTATAGTGTAATTGATCTGGCTCATGCGTTCCACTCGATTAAACTCCATGAATCATGCTGGTACAAATTTGCCTTCACTTTCCAGGGACAACAGTATGCTTTTAAAAGGACACCGCAAGGCTTCCACTCCAGCCCCAGCATTTGCCATGCCCACGTAGTCCGCATGTGGGAACAGCTCCAGAACGCCTCTAAAGACCACGTGCTCTCTTACATGGACAACATCTTAGTCCACGCCCCCACCGAGGAAAAGGTGACTGAAGTGACCCGGGAAGTTTTAAATCTCCTCCGAGAAGCAGGATTCAAAGCTAGTAGGGACAAAGCTCAGTTAGTGCAAACTCGAGTGAAATACCTAGGCTTAGCCCTAGGCCCAGATGGCAGGACTCCCGATGCCCAACGCATGGAAGTCATTGCTAAGCTCCCTGCTCCTACAGATGTGCCCTCTTTGCGAGCTCTGCTAGGAACATTCAATTTTTCCCGGGACTTTGTGGAAGGCTTCACAGACAAAGCCCGTCCGCTGTACGCTCTCCTAAAGAGCAATACACCCTGGTTCTGGGGACCTGAACAGCAGTACGCCTTCGCTAGCTTAAAACAGAGCCTTGCCTCTGCTCCCGCTTTAGCCCATCCAGATCCGAACAAGCCTTTTTACATTCAGCTGGCCCATTCCGAGAAAAGCATCGGCACCACCCTCATTCAGCATCACGCTGGCGCTCTGAGAGTAGTAGCCTATGCCTCCCGCAATCTTTCCTCTGTAGAAATAAAGTTTACCACATGTGAGAAAGTATGTCTAGCCCTTGTCTGGAGCTTTACTCACTGGGAGTTTATTATCGGAGGTGCGAAGGTAATAGTGCAAACCTCTCGCACACCCCTGAAGTACATTTTGTCAGGGAAGATTCAGGACAGCCAAGTGTCTAACGCCCGCATTGCCCAGTGGACGCTTGCACTGGTCAATAAGGGAATAGACTACAGAAAGGAGCAAAAGGAACCTCCTGCCCCATATGGCCTTATCATAACCGGGGAAGAGCATGAGTGTCCTCTGCCAGTAGTAGACCATGTGCCCTGGCCAGCCACATGGGGAGTGCTGTTTGAAGAAGCCAAGCAGCTCGGTTTTCACTGCTGGTTCTGCGATGGCTCATCCTTCCATGTGGCAGGGACCCCCTATACCGGTTATGGTGCCATACGTGTCCATGATGGCCACATTTTGCAGGAGTCAGTTCGCCCTCATTCCAGTCAAGCCGCAGAGGTAGCAGCCCTGCGCGCTGTCCTAGCCTTTGAGCCTCCAGACTTTCCAGTCGCTGTTTTTACCGACTCGGACTGGACTGCCAAAGCCGCCACAGTGTGGCTTCCCCACTGGGAAAAACAGGGATGGGTCAATGCGGAAGGCAAGCCAGTAGCCCACATAACACTGTGGAGAGACGTTGTGCAACTCCTCCATAGTCGTTCAGCTGAGACACAGATCTCACATGTTAAGGGCCACCAGAAGAACAACTTGGAGATTGCTTACTGGAATGACCAGGCAGACCTTTTAGCTAAAGCCACTGCTCAAATACCTTTGTCCCAAGAACAGGCAGACCAACCTATGCAGGCAGTCACTACCCACAGCCAACACGCTAGGTCTCCCATTCCACCAGTCTTTGTGGACCTCGGGGAACTCCAGGCTAATGACACGGATGTACAGGATCTCCTTTCAAAGGGCAAGGATCCTACTGGAAAGTTCTCCATTGAGGAGCATGAGGGTGTGATATGGGCTATTGACAGCACTGGGGCTCACCACTGGATAGTTCCCATAGAAGTACGGGCAGACCTTATCCAGTTCATTCATGAGCAGGGACATGGGGGAAAGACCTTACTTTGGAATGGGTGCGGGATGCAGGCTGGTGGCCAGGCATGAGAGAGGAAGTCGCCCAATGGGTAGACAACTGCCTAGCCTGCGCTATGGTCAACGCAGACTCGTCCGGTCCCAAAGCCCCTATCCAGCACCAGCGGATCGAGGGACCCTGGGCGTGGGTCCAAATAGATTTTATCGGCCCCCTCCCTAAAACCAGCTGTGGCAACAAGCACTGCCTTACAGTAATCGATCCCTTTTCCAAGTGGATCGAAGCTTTCCCTTGCAGGGACAATTCAGCTGGCACTGCGGCCAAACTTCTTTTTAATAATTTATTTTCACGCTGGGGTATCCCCCGAGTATTAGATTCTGACTGCGGGTCTCACTTCATCGGGGAAGTCACCCAGGAGCTCTGCAAGGCTCTGGGGATCACACAAAGATTTCATATAGCCGCACACCCCCAATCTTCTGGAGCTATTGAATGAGCTAACCGTACCCTTAAGGAAGCTCTCACTAAGGTAGTCAACTCCACGGGCAGATCCTGGGATGAGAAACTGCCCATCATACTCATGGCCATCAGGGGAACCACGGCCTCACACAGCTACTCCCCGCATATGGCCATGACCGGCAGGAAAATGCGCTTGCCGGAAGCTTTTTGGCTACAGAGCGATGTGCCCGCCGATTTCGAGCCTAAGGTGGCTAATGATACATGGGTACACACTCTCCTCGAGGACCTCCTCGCTATTCACATTCAGGTAGCCCACATGCTGGGACAAAGCCAGCTTGCAATAGACAAAAAGTTGGGATGGGTTCGAAATCCTCAGGTCTGGGATCCAGGACAGCAAGTCCTATACAGAAAATTCAGCCGTACGCAACATGCCCTTATGGCTAAGTGGGCTGGTCCGGTCCCAATCGTAGCTCGAGTCAGCCCTGCAGTGTACAAACTAGCCATTCCTCGGAAACACGGCCATGTCTGGCACAAGTTTTTCCATTCCTCCCAGCTCAAGCTGTGGAAGGGTGAACTGGTCCCACACCCACCGGATCTCCCTCCGGACCCCGGAGGCACCCCGCAGCCTCTCGCGACGGTCACACACGGTCCTGTACTCCCAAACAACGTTTTTGACCTCGTCCCCTTTTCTCCCTCGGAGAAACCTGCCTGTTCCTTTAAGTGCTTCCTCATGGCACAAGCCACCACTTTGGAAGCAAGGGGGGGAGAGATAGCAGAAATTTCTATCAAAATAAAAAGCCTCATTCTAATAACAGAAGCCGCGGTAGCGTGCAGCAGTAACCGCACCGGGCTTGCAAAGCGCCATGCGCGCCCCAAAGAATGAAGAACCTGAACCACACAGCACATTTTAGATAAGGGGTACCATACTGTGACTATTTGGGTATGTCGACCACAGTATGGAGATCAGGGACCCCACTCACATTGCCCTTAAACATTTTATTACAGATGCACCTGGAACGTTTCAACTCGGCAGCAGCTACATGGGTAAGATCTTTGAGGATTTTACTAGCCTCTGGACTACTATTACAATTTGCAAACACTACACAAATAGCCAACCATACGGTGGTATTAAACAGATGGAGATGCGTGGGATTAAACATGTCATTTAGGATCTTTACCTGCATAACAGGGAGGCATGACAGAGCAGTAACACTTACTCCCATAGACCAATGTAGACCTCAGCGGCTCATGCACTGTATTCATAGCCGCACCAGAGAAAAGGTACCTCCGGCAAAAACTCTATGGATGAAATGGAGGTGTCCCTGTGCAAACAGCCACATGTTAACACCTCCACCATTGAATACACTGCACCTACCCCCATCTCGCTCTCCTCTGACATTGCTTTAATATCGGCTGCCGTATGGGACACTGGCGACCCGTTAAAAATAATCATTTCAATTGGCTCCCGACATTTTAACAATGAGACCGAGGTCCCGATAACGCTCACGGACCCATCTGGACAAGACATAGACCTAGACACAATGGCATGGGGCAAACTTAATTGGTGTTTTAACTGCTCTGGGTTAAAGCAGCAAGGTCCCCCAGACTGGACCCTCCTCCTAAATACCTCTCTATGCCTCAATGCCTCCGATACTGTAAACCTCGCAGCTATCGGCACAACGACCCTGCAGCTCACACATCAGGAAGGCAATTACACTCTAATAATTGGCTATGCCAACCACACAATTAATTTGAACCCTCTTATCCAAAATGTAGACTCACTAGCCTCACTGACCTACCTGGTAGTGGGGGCACACACTTTAAAATTTAATCACCAGGAAACAGTCCTGATGCAGCTGCAGATATCAGTAAAAAGGGTTAATGTCAGCTTAACCGGGCTAGGCACGTCTTTTAGCCATGCCCTCTGCGACCCTTTCTTACACACCATCCAGCAGGGTTGGGACAATTGGATCCTAATGTGGCGTAAAGGAGAGCTCTCAAAACGATCCAAACGTAGTCTTTCGGACTGGATCGCACCTGTGGGAGCGGGAATGGCAGCCCTTGACGCTGCAAATATAGAGGTGATAGCAAATAAAGCCTCTAAAGTCTCATTGGATATATCCAAAATGAGCCTCCCCATTACGCAGTCATTAGAATCCCTAGCACACGTGGAACACTCCACCAACCCCCTGCTGGTAACTTGGGAACAAATCATGGAGAAAGATTTTAGAGATCTCCTTGGTGGCATTCAATCATTACAAAGGAACATTTCATTGGCTCTTGCTTGCACCCAAGCGCAAACTATTAATGTGGTCACTGCTATGACTATAATCAAACAAGCTATGGCTGAAGTTATACCCTTAGAGATAAGGGAATTGATTAAAAGAAATTTAACCACGAGTGAAGTCTCTCTCGAGCACTGGTGGTCTTTGGCAAATGCCTCTTTTGACACTGTAACTCAGACATTGCAATTGATTATAACCACAGTGACCGCTAAAGGAATTTTTACTATTTATCCAGTAGTCCCACTGGGTATCCAGGTCAACACAGACATGGTTTTTTATGCCAGAAACAGTAATTGATGGGCTAAGGTAAGCTCATCCAATTGGCACATGATCAATTTAGAAGGGTGCACCCACAAGGAAAACCTAGGCTTCATCTGCGAAGACGAGGCTCTAGAAAAACACCACCCATGCCTAGTTCCCAAGAAAAACACTCAATCACATTGCCAATTCGATGCGGTCAGCGAAACAGGGTCCACAGTCATGTACCTGGGCAGAGCCTGTGTCTGCATCAGAACAGCATGCAACCATATTCACATCAACAAGCTATACGTCCAACACATGCTGCCTGGAATCAACCAATGCTTCTGCAACATCACATCCATCAGAGGGTGTGACTTTTATTTTGCAACCCCAATTTGGACCCAACAGGAGATGGCAGTATCTCCCGAATTATACAACAGCATTGCTCCGATACCTCTAGGGTTAGGTCTGGAAGCTTTACATAAATTACTGTCTCACCCAGAACTGCAGGAACGATTGGCTCAATTAAAGAAAGCAGGAGACAAAGCCACCTTGAATGTTTCCCACAATGGCGCCAGGATTAACGAACTGGCCGTGGACATCAAGGAGGCGGGCTCTCATTCGTGGTGGGAGGTGCTTCTTGGCTGGAGTCCGAGTGCTTCCGGTTATTTAAATTTGGCGCTCCACCCCATCGTAGTAATATTAATATTTCAAATTATTTTAGTAGTGGCTCTAATTGGCTTAGTGCTCTGGGTGAAAAAGCAAATTTGGAAATTGGAAGTCCAATCCAAAGCCACTGATTTCCAAGCCTTAATGCACCTGGTATCTAAGGCCTCTGATTCCTGACCCCTTCTCTCCACCTCTGATATGCCTTTACTGTTGCCCTCTATATGTGCCTTTCTCCTTATTCAATCTGTTCCCTTGTGCGTTTATATTTGTGTTTCTATTCTTTTCACTACAATTGGGTAGGCCTTTAAAGGCCCATGAGGTAGAAAAATTGGCTTTTAGCAGCTTTTTTTGCCAAACCCAAAGAAGCATAAGCAACACTACAAAGGAAACCGAAGGAAACCGGTTTCCGCCTCCTGCACATAGTCACAAGATCTCAGCTCCATTGCCTTCTTGACTTTCAGCAGGGTCACTGAAACCAAGAAAACTATACTGCCAAATCGCCAAGAGCCAGCAGGGTCGCCCCCGGATGACTGAGACCTGTTTGTCTGTGCAGCCATGCTTTGAGTTCAGAAAAGCAAAGCAGACCAAGAAAGGAAGTGCAAGTGTGCAGGTCCTACTGGAAAGCCAGCCAGAAAGTGCAATCCTTTCAAAAAGGTTAAGGCAGGCTAAAGACTTTTTGCTTGCCCGCTTGTTGCATTATCTTTTCAACTCATAGCGAATAAAATTTTCTTGTGTCATTTTCTCTTTAGGTTCCCAATTTGCAACCTCCTAAAATATTGACAATCATACCATTGGTGTTTTTCAAATATAACTTGTCAAAGACTTTATCTAAATTTAAGAAACCATGACCCGGTGTGCTCTGCGACACGTCTGCTTTGCATACACAGCAGCACGTCACCCAAAATTATTTTTATCCATTTTATTTGCTTGTACTGTCTTTTCATTTTTTCCTGCAGTAATAAAAGCCCCGCGGCCTCTGCACGGTTTTTCCTTTTGTTTATGTTTGCACTGTTTTCCCAGTCGGTATTTTTGTTTTGCATTTTCCTTCCACAACAAGCCTTCTGCTTGCTCAAAATATTTTTGCTTTTCTATTCTTTAACCAGTGTTGGGAGGGCCGAAGCCCAGACGAACCGTGGGGAGAAAATTGAGAGAGGGGCTATGAGGGGTGGGAGGACCAATGGGCTTTCATATAGAAGACCCAAGAGACAGCTCAGGAAGGAGTAGGTGCAGACGCATCCTTTGTCTCCTGCAGCGAGCTCAGCTGACCTTCAATTACCTCCAAGGCCCGAAGGACATGCTGAAGTTGGGTTTGGAACTTGCTCTGCTCCATTCTCCCCATCTCCTAGGCGTGCAAGCCCTCCACTGCGCTAGGCAGCGGCGGGTGCCTAGGAAACGGCCCCAAGGTTAGCTTGTGCCATCTGAAAACCCTCCAGCCGCTTGTTCCAACATCCTTTTACGTTAAAGGGAGTTTTCCCGTAGACCCTCTCCCAACTAGCCCACAGTCCACAACATCTTCTTACCTCAACACTGGTCTTCAATTCGATCTTTTTGATTTTTACCAAATTTATCTAAATAAAAATGTTTACAGTTCCCAGCATGCTTAGACCCTTTCCGAAATTTGCATATGTGACAACCTCTAGCCCAAACATATACAGCCAAGTCAACAGCAAGCAACCTTTGAGGGTTCTGCCTAGTAACTAGCTGCCCAGTCCGCTCCACATTGGGTATAGGACAGTACCACTGGGGTCGGGTTTAGAGGGGAAGATCAGTCTATTTTTGTACTGTATTAGGGGAGGACCCCCCGAAGAGAGCCCTCCAGAGTAAAACGAGTATGAACTAACGTCGTCCCCGCGGAGCCAGCTGGCTCCAGATAAAAGGTCAAAATCGACAAGACACAACTCCCGAACCCAGCTTTTACATGAGCCTTGCGCGAGCCTTTCTCTCTCTCTATTAAAGGTCTTGCATATACTCCCCAGGGTTTGGCAGGTGTGCCTGGAGACTTGGCCACCCCTGAAGGGTGAATGGTTTGCCTGGGTCTATTCTAACGGGAACCCCAGCCTTGGGTTCTTTTCAAGTGTCAGCGATTTCAAACGGATATTATGTCAAATCCCTATTGCATTCCTTAAATGTTCCCAGTTACTCTGCTTAGCCGACTGAACAACTTACTGACCTAAATCTTTCTTTAATTTCTTCTTCTTCATGTTCCAAGAAGGTACCCATGATGCTTTTAGATAACAAGGGGGGTGACTCCTTAATATGCAAACTGGTCTCCTCCTTCCCGGCCGAACTGACTCGTGTCCAAGCCGAGAAGTGACGAGCATAGCCGAAAGCTTCATGAGCTAATGATCGAGATCCGAGTGGCTTCCGAAGAGCCGAAGATATACGAGTCCTGGTGTTCCATTAGTTACTATGTAAAGCACGCCTCCCTCCTGCTTTGCGACACCAGTAGTCACGTTCCAGCACCCGAGCCTTGGCGCCCAGGAGGGATGGACGAAGAAGTGTTTGTAACAATTTTATTTCCTTGTGGATTATTTTTTGTACCGATGCAAATGAGTGTGTGTGCGCTAGATATAGATACAAATATATTTATGTAACAGTAATATTTTTATAAGGAATTTTAGTATAAGTCTTCGGGCCTCTCTCTGCCCTCATAGAACGAACCGTTAGGAGTGTTTTTAGTTCCTCGTTGGTGGCTAAGCTTGCTTATCCTGAAGTTATGTGTCCGTTCGACGGTACTAGCATTCTTGATAAGGAAAATCTTTTGCCCTCTCTTATGTCCGTCCCTCGCAATCATAAAGACTCCCAGGTCTTTCCCACACCGTTTTCAGCCATACCCGCAATTCATCTAATTCGGGACCCTTCACCTGACGCTTTCAGGGTTCCGAGGGGAGGAATTGTTGGCCAGCAAGGCACTTTTAGTGCTCTTATGAATTTTGAGATTCATAAGCCTGAACTTTGGGTTGCCTGTAATGGAAGGGCCATGTGCTTTCTTCATGAGGAGCCAGCTCCAGCCCATGCCAGGAGGCTGACACCCTAGACAGTTCACCTGAGACAGAGACAAAGCCATGAGGTTTCTTTCTGTTTCAGCACACACTGGTCAACCCCTGCCCCCTCCAACATACCTGCATAGTTATGCTAATGCAGTTGTTTAGCAACTAATGTTCGGGCCATCACCCAGTCGGCCAAAGTCATTGAATCACAATAGATGTGGCCAGGTAAGTCATCGGACCCCAGGCCAGGTGTCCACTTCCTGGTGAGATCATAGTTTTGCAACTTGGTCCATCCCCTGGCCCTCCTCCCTTTGTCCACCTTTAACCTATGGAAAGGTCCAAGAGGGACGGACCACCTAGTAGGTGTGTTAGTGGGATGTGGCTTGATCAGCCCACCCCAAGACCCCCTAATAAAAGACCAAACCCAGAGGCACTCGCTCTCTTGAGCCATCATCCCCTGTCTGCTTTAAATACCTCTTCAGTCCAGCTTGCTGTACCCAACCCTTGCCTCCATCGTTAATCCTCTCTCTCTGGAATCGCGATCCAGGAGAACCACGTGGTCTTGCAGGTTCGAGCCTCGTGTCCCCATAGTCTTTCTATTTTCTCCCCATCCAATTCTGCCATTGTTTGGACAACACAGCTAAGGTAAGGCACTGCTTCCCCACCAACGATTACCTGCTCTTGCAAACGTGCTATTTTCTGTCTTTATTTCTTAGGCCTGTGTGAGTGTGTGTGTGATTACGTTTTTGGTGTGCTTGAACAACATTGCCCAGTAAACTACATTTAACCGGCTATCTGCCTCACGTGCCTCTTTCCTTGAGAACTCCCGGGAGGGGTGGGTATAGTTGGCTAAGATTCCGTGTATTTTGCCAATTGCTAAGAGTAAATTAAAGCAATTCGGCTAACAGCCCTTGGTAGTAGACTCCCTGCCTCCATTACTCTGTATCAGCTGTAGTTTCTGAACATTTTTCAAATCGAGCCCTATGTAGAGCCTCAGTTTTGCAAACAATGTTGTTTCTATATGGCAAAAGGGTTACAATGCACTGTTACACTTTTTGTAATTTGTTTCATCATTTTTGTTATTGGTCACTATACAGGTTCACAGTTTGCAATTTATGGAATTTGCAGAGGTAGAAAATCATGATGATTTTTACACCACAGAAGATGCATACATTCACACACAGGATCAGCGAGGGGTTTATGTGATGTATGATGTTGCTCTCCAGGACCTGAAAGATCTAGAGAAGGAGCTTTTGCTTGTGGCAACACAGTACATCGAAATGGAGAAGGGTAAGATGGCTGCATGAGCGCCCCGTTTTGCAATATCTTCAGTACAGACATTCAGAAGGGGACATAGTTTGGATGGTGATACAGAGCAACATTCTGTGTGACTGTTTCTTTTATTGTACTAATGTGAGGCTTCTGTATTGACAGCAAGAAATCAGACCTTTGTTGTTGAAGCAAAGTTCTTTATTGTTCCAATACTGCAGACAGGTTCTCGAATGTTTGTTAGAGATGCTTAATGGAATACAGACAGTACTGATATACTCTCAGGCTTTCAATTGAACCCCGGACCTAAGCCAATCAGGGCAGGAGGGTGAACGCGGGAAAAGTAGAAAGGACCGTTGAGGTTCCCACAGCAAGGTGAGAAAGTTATAAATTCCCCTCTTGATCTGAGTGACCCACATGTGTGAACCTAGGCATAACATCTCCAGGCATCCGGCCATAAAGAACTTCTCAAGGTTTTAACAACAAGATAACATGCATCAGCCCAGGAAAAGGGAGGAGGGAATGCAAGGGAGTAACCACCATTGTTTAGAGATGACGCCTAGGAATTTGGGTCGCCATCTCCCGCCTAGACATTGCAACATAAACCAGAGCAACCAATATACTTCAAAGCAACATTTATAGCACTAAGCAAGGAGGGGGGAACAAGACACATAAGGGGCACAGGTGAGGGTCTGTGAAAACAAAGGAATCGAAAGCAAAGTACAGAAGAGCACAGAGGCATCATTGTCAGAACCTGACAACTAACTCCTTAGGTTTCTTTAGCTCGTTTGTGTGTGCGTATAAAATCTGCATATTGTTTTGTGAAAATGAATATGACTGTCAGGGTCTGTAGGCATATAGATACTGCTGCTGGGGTTCTGGAGGATAGGTTGTACGGAATAGGTAAGCCAATGCCTTTATTAAACCAGCTTTTGCAAGCATTTTTGCAAGATTTTGAGAGCTCTCTCAGAAAAACTTGCTTCTATATTTCTGGGGCAATCAAGTATTGTCCCATTAAGAGAGATCTTTATTTCCAGACAGCAGCTCCCTCCAGAGGGTGCACTGTGTTAATTTGGCAAGTTCAGGTTGGCCATGGTAATGTGTCTAAGCAGGCACTGGTGGCATTTTGTAGGAGAGAACAGGCAATGAAGGTTGCTTAACCCTTTCTGCACCTACCAGTTCTGTATGCAAATGTACCTCAACTGTGCTTGTTTCCGGGTCCAGACAGGACACAAGTGAACAAGGAAAGGACACAAGAATGTGGCACCAACCACATTTTTGGGGTTCACTTCATGGTTCGTGGCTGTACCACAAACCAAACCATGAACCCACACAAATGGATATGCCACCACAAAAGTGGTGGGGAGCAGAAAGCAGGGATTTAAATGGTTCCGAGCCATTTAAACCCTCCAGTTCTGCTCCAGGCTGCTTAGAAGCAGTGGAGAGCAGATCGGGAGGGTTTAAATGGCTTCTCATCGCTTTGGAATGGGGGGGAGCAAAACCAGAGGGTTTAATATGGCAATGAAGTGACTCCTGGGGGCATTTCACCCCCACCTTACTGTTGGCTGTGGCTTTCCCCAGCCAGCAAAAAGGAAGGGTGAAGTGCCTCCTAGGGAGCAACCAGCAGAAAGGGGGGGGTAAAGTGTCCCCTGGAAGTGACTTCACCCCTTCCATTTACTCCCTCCTTTTTGCTCCCTGCAGCTTTTCAGGGGGAGCAGAAAGCAGGGCCATTTAGACTCTGTTTTCTGCTTCCTGTAAAAAGCCACAGGGAGCTAAAAGCAGGGTTTAAATGGCTGGGAACCATTTAAACTCTGCTTTTTGCTCCCCACAGCTTTTTGCAGGGACCAGAAAGCAGGGCCATTTAAACCCCTGTTTTTTGTTCCCTGTGGAAAGCTGCAGGGAGCAAAAAGCAGCAATAGTTTAAACGCCTCAGAGCCATTTAAACCAAACAGCTGAGCAGCAGGGATCTCTCAGCCACTCAGCTGTTTCTTGTGAAAAGTAAAGGGCAGGGGTAAACCCCTGCTTTCTGCTCTTCACGAACCATCATGAGCCACTACAAATTGCACCAAAATTCATGGTAGTTCATCATGGTTCTTCAGTTCATGAACTTTGGTTTGCAAACACCAAACAGGCCAAAAGGCTCATGCCCATCCCTAGTTGCAATGTTTTGTGAAAAAGCACACATTGTGGAAGGTAAAGTCCCATCCACATTGAGGCCACTTTCCATGCCTCAGTGCCCACCCCATGGCCATTTCCTTTCTACAACTGGAGGACTGTTCTGTTGGTTTTTTAAATCAGTAAGTGAATATTGGAATAACATTATAAGAATCTCTCGTCAGGTTCTCTGAATTTACAGCTTTCATGAAAATTACTGGTCTTTAGCATTTTTTGTTGTGGAGATATGCCCCAGGGAGTCACTATTTACTCCCCTGAGACATGGAGAAGCTGAGGAATATAAAATATGATTAGGATGTATCTGTAGACTGCTGATTTATGATGAGTTGTATGAAGCAAGGAAGCCTTTTGCCAAGAAATATAGATATGGAGAACTAAGACATTTGAAACAAACATCATCTACCAATGGATGTGATTGTTTCTGTGGAAGTTATTGCTGTGCTGTTCTTTTTTTCTCCAAAGACCACACAGCATGCAGTGATTCTACTAACAGTACCTATTCAGGATGGGCCCATGCATCTGTGGATCGATCTGCAATACTGCTTGACCTTTGGACTTGTGAAAAAACGTTCTTAGAAAATAAGTGGCAGGTAACACATACACATACACCATCTAAATTAATTTATACTGATATGGTTTCCCTTTTTGGAATACCTTTCAGACAAGGAAGAATTTGTTTCTAGTGTAAATGCAGTTATTATATTATGATAGCCGGGAATCCAGTTTTGATTTTCTTGTAGCTGCTGTTGTGGTTTGGTTGTTTGCTTCAAAATCAATACTGAATGTAGTGTTCTTACACTCTTGTGGTAATTTTGTTGTACTATTGTTGAAAACGTTTAATAAAACTTAAAAAAAAGAAAAGAAAAGAAAGCTACATTGACTACTTATTGTTGTGAGCCAGGGATGGAATGGTTGGAGGGAAGGGGTTAATCAGCCCTTTATCTCCCCACTCCCTGCACATATTCCACTCAAGATCACATCCTTTTGTGACTGCTTTTGGTGATTTTTTAAAGGTTGCAGGGGAGGGGCTGGGCAGAAACATACACACAACTGTGTGTTTAATTTAGGGATGTGCATTCGGCATAAACTGAGCCCCCCCCCCAAAAAAAACCCTTACCTTTTCCAGGTATTTAAGCTGAATACAGATCAGAAAATCTAATCAGCTACCAGTATAGCTGAGCCTGAATAAAAGCCAAATGTTTCAGGTTTTATTTGGGTATATTCAGCTATACCAAATGGGTCGCAGGAGCTGAGAGCTGCATGTTGCCTTGGCTGGGGGTTTAAACCGAGCTGTAAGAGGAGCCAGCCCAGGATCGGCCAGGGTGCTGGGAGCTGAGTGCCACACACAGGTCCTGAGGCCAGCTTCTCCTGTGGCACAGTTTTAACCGTGCAGTAGGAGAAGACCTCCTGGCCAGGTCTGCGTGCGGTGGGGAGAGAGAGATCCTGTGGCTTGGTTTAAACCATGCTGCAGGAGATGTGAAGCCAGCCCCAGGGGTGAGTGGATTTTTTTTTTAAGTATTTTTCTTCTTGGGTCTATTAGACCTGAAAAAAATTAGGATTTCAAAAAAAATCCCGGGTCTGAATACCATACTGGTATTGGGATCTGGGATTTTTTGAAAATGCTGAAATTTTTGGGGGTCCAATAGATCAAACCAAAAAAATACTGATTTTTTTTTTACATACCCCTAGTTTAATTCTGCCTATGAAATGCAAAAAAGTGTTAACTCTGAACAATGGATGTCAATAAAGAGAATTCATGGAATATAGTAATTTTATCCAAAATATTATGAGTTTTTTTCATTGTTTCTAGATCCAAACCAATTTATTAGTTTGAGGTTTTATAAGAGTTAATGCATTGTGGTAGCTAGTATCTCATGCTGAAGTATAATCTGTGTAGGTATTTGTTTCCTTTTGAGATATATTTGTTTTATTAGCAACTGAATATAAAGCTCATTTTAAAAGTATAGAGCGACAAGATACTTTAAAAAATGTTTTATATTTCTTCAGCTTTTGGATAGTTATTTTGAAGCTTATCATCATGCATTAGATTCAGAAGAAAGATTTGCTTTGGCCCAAGTAATAACTGACATCATGTACAAACGCCCTCGATTTGATTTCTGCCTTGGCTATTTTGTGAACATCTATAAAGATGAGTGTATTTGTCTAAGGCATCACCTACAGCTCATAAAAGATGTATTGAACAAACAGGTAAATATAATCTGACTTTTTAAAAACAGTGTTTGTGTTTAATCCAAGACTGGAGATAAGCTTTGCAACTTGTTCTGAGTTCCAGGGATGGTTCTGATATTAGAATTTTCCTTTACAATAAGTGCTTCCTTCAGTACATGCTTGAATTTCTGAAGCTTTCTTTCTATTAGCAATGTAAACGTTAAATATGTATTAATCAATATATCTAATTCTCAACATTGCCAAATCTTTGGATATTTAAATCTAGAGACTGGACCACAAACACACAAGACAGAGCTTTCTACAAACCTGAAAATAGCCCTAGGTTTGCAGAGAAATCTGTAATTTGTGAAAAAATACACTGGGGGTGGTTTAAGAACTCCAACATAATAGAAGCAGTGCCTGTAGTAGCTTTAAGAAACTTTTCCAGTTGCCATTATACTGTTTTTTTCCAGTGGCCATTATACTGTTTTTTAAGCCCACTTTTCTAGTGGCCATTATAAGCAACCACAACAGTATTGCCAGCCTTCAAGCCTTGGTGTCTCTCAGTAAAAGGCAGGGCAGTGAGATCAAGGCCCTTTCCAGGACTGTTTTGGCCTTTGAGGGAGGATTTATCAGGGCCAGGCCCACCAGAAACCACCAGGTAATTTGCTACCACCTGATATGTATGACTCACCCAGGCCTCGCTACTTGCCACTGTTCAACAGCTTCCAGCCTACCAAAGCCAGTGTGGTGTAGTGGTTACAGTTTCAGACTGGGATCTGGGAGACCCAGGGTCAAATCCCTACTCTGCCATTGAATCTTTCTGGGTGACCTCAGCCCAACCTACCTCACAGGGTTGTTGTGAGGATAAAATAGAGGAGAGAAGAATGATGTAAGCTGCTTTGTATCCCCATTAGGAGAAAAGCAGAGTAAGTAATTCATAAATATAGCTGAAATAGGAAGCAGATAAAATGTAGGTTGATTGGTGAGTGGGAAGGAGAGAAGAAAGCAGGAAAGCTGTGGGAACTTTTGGGGGAGGGAAAAAGGAACTAGTGAGGGAGGAGGAAATTAGATAACTCCTCTCAAGTCCTTGCAGATCCCCCATTTGTAATAATATTTAATGTTTCTCCAAATGTTTAATGGGAAAGAGTATGGAATGTGTTTTTTACTAGTTAATTGCTGCAACTTGATTTTAAACACTTGTGCCAACATACCTGGAGAGCAAGTATGGTGTAGTGGTTAAGAGTGTCAGACTAATGTCTCGGAGAATGGGGTTCAAATCTTCACTTGTGTCATGAAAGCTTGCTGGGTAACCTTGGGCCGGTCACACTCTTTCAGTTGAATGTACCTCACAGGGTTGTTGTGAGGATAAAATGGATGAGATGAGAACAATGTAAGTCTCTTTGTGTGTGTGGGAAGAAAGGTTGGGTACAAATGAACTGAATAAATAAACCTGCTTCTAGCATTCTTGTAATAACACCAAAAACTGGCATAATGTTATGTTTTTTAAAAAATCCAGAAATCCTTTCATTTAATCTTAGAAAATATTTTTGTTTGGTTTGACTTACAGATAGATAACCAGCGTAAATATAACCATAAGATTTGGCGTGATGATCCCAAAGATGGCATCAGTGAATATGGTTTTCCCCCATATATCATTGCAAAACAATTAATTGCTGTGAATAACAGTCCGTGAGTAATGTCAGTCAGTCTGTCTGGCTAAATGAGCCATGTGTGTTATAACAGTTTGGTTTTGCCATGCTTGTTTAATTTAAATTTTGTGAACTCCACCCAAAGTCCTGTTATGTACTCTTTAATTAAAACAACCCTGGATAAAATAAGCTGCTCAAACTGATTAACTGATGAATGGACTGCTATTTCTCATGCCTGGATTTTTAAGTACAGTTCAGCACTAGTATCTGGATGTTTTGCTATGTGTGTATACATACAATTATTTATGAATTAATACATATGCATTTGCCTCTTATTTTATAATTCTTCATAGTCTAATTAACCTTCTTGCAAGAAAGGGGTTATCGATTTTAACTTTTATGATAGGTTTACTTGATTTCAAGGTGATCCAGTTAAGATTACCATGATCATATTACTCTAAGATAAAGGACATTGTATAAATATAATGCTTTATTTATCTCCTTTTTGGGTTGCTTTAGTCAGTTCCTTTATCCTGAGCTTGACAAGGAAGATGATATGTCATCTCAAAAGTTTGTCCTTCCATTATATTTAAAAAGTGCCCTTTCTTCTACTCTGTCATAATTCTTGTTATTGTTTTCTAAAGTCCAGCTCTGAAGAACATTTATTTGCTGGAGTTCCACCCCTCCCTTGGCCTGGTATCTTTAATCCCAAAAGCTTTAGATCACGTCCTCCAGGAATTCCAGCAAATCTGTAGGCCAAAAACTGCCAGTGATGTAATTAATCTGGAGAAACGTATACTGCAACTTGCACTGGATGAGTGGATGACTATGGAAAGTCCAGAGTCTTTTTATGGCTCTCAGATTCAAAAAGATGTAAGTTTGCCTTCTATTGCCTAAATCTGAAGCAACCTCATATTATATTTAAGCAATCTGATAATCTGCAGCCCAGGACACAGATTGTAATGCTTGTTATAAGGAAAAGTCCCACCTAGTGCAGTCATTTCAGCAGTTTCATCAAGGAATTAATAGTAGTGCTGTGTTGAGCCACCTTGAGTCTGAGGAAACAAGGTGGGATGTAAACTTTAGAAATATTTTTTAAAAAAAATAAATTGAAGTTGGACAGGCTTCCTCTGTGTAGGAGGGATCCAACTTGGAATGGGTTGCAGCAAATGAACAAATATGGGGTGAGATCCAGTTCCTATCTTCCACTGAGTTAATCTTCTGCTAGGAAAAAGCTTTCTCAGTTAGTGCACTGGGTGAATTCATGGCTTTCCCTTGTGGACCCAGGGACACTGAGAGGGGAGGGGTGCTGCTGAAGCAGTTAACAAACCGACAGCAGTGATTTTGGTGAAACAGGCCACAGCTTTTATTGACAATACTACAGGACCATTGGCACCACATGGGGACAGATCCTGAATTGGGCGACCTGCCTGCCGCCCAATGAACCCCGCACCCCCAGCCCATCTGTTGGGCTGCATCTGAGGAGTGGCAAAGCTGCCCTGCAAGAGCCATGGAGGCACTGGCCAACACATGGTTCCCCTGCCTCTTGGTGACGACAGCCCCGCTGACAGCTGTCAAGCTGGGCATGCCAATCTATTGGCTCTACCCCAGACTCCTTATGAGGGGTTCTCAGAATCGTGGGATGCAGGCACTGCTCAGGCACGGCCTCCCTAGCCAAAGGATCTATCCCAATGCACCAGCTGCCACAAGAGGTAACCCCTCTCCCAACTCCTGCCAATGCTCCTATGCCTGTAGCCAACTAAGCAACCCATACCTGATACCGTGCAGCCAAATGTCCAAGCCCCAATCGGACAAATGACCCCATCAACCCTGCAGAGGGCCAGATGCTGAAACTTGATGTCTGGGTGTCTATTGACACTCCCTGGGATTCCACCACTTGTGCTGTCTCCTTGCACATCTTCCTCTTAACCAAGTCCACCCGGGCCAGTGAAATGGCCTCTGCCACTTGCACCACTTGAGAAGGGAAGATCAAATGATGCATGTGTTGGAAAGCCAGGAGTGGAGAGTCCTCTTCTGGGTAAGCCAAATGTAGCATGCTCATGAACACCGTGTACCCAGATAACCAGTTCTGAAAGGAGTGCTCACAACCCCCTTTTAACAGAATGCTGCATGCTGCCTTGAGGGCCAGCCTTACCCGCCTCAGTCTCAGACCTCAAGTGTGTAAATAGATCAACATAATAGCTTGTCTAGAATTCGCTCCTGGACCTTCCATGCTAGGTGGATTCCCAGGAGGTTTTCAGTATTGCTGTATCTGAAGAAGAAGAGCTGGATTTATACCCTGCCCTTCACACAGGGTCTCAGAGTGGCTTACAATCTCCTTCCCTTCCTCTCCCCACAACAGATACCCTGTAAGGTAGGTGGGGCTAAGAGAGCTCTGAGAGAACTGTGACTGACCCAAGGTCAGCCAGCTAGCTGCATGTGAAGGAGTGGGGAATCAAACGGTTCTTCATATTAGAGACCACTGCTCTTAACCACCACACCAAACTGGCTCACCTGGGTGGAGCCCTCAACCCTATTGGCTGATCTGTTCCCCAGATGGTGGGCCCAGGCTGCTGGGGATCTGACAAAGAGCTTTTTAAGGATAGCATTCCCGCTAAAATAAACCAGATCTTCCTCTACTGTGAGATATACTACTACTATTAAAACTTCACCCAGCATTAACTGTTTAGCTTGAAACTGTGATGGTATTAACATATGTTATTTGTCTTTAGCTTCACCAAACTAGTTCATCTTTTTCCAACAATGTGGGCAGGATTTAAAAAAGTTACAGTGACAAAATTGTACTAAATATTTATTTTTCTTCCTTGTTTATAACTGGTATGCTTTCCTGATAGTTGTTCACGGATGTTCTGGTTGAAGATCCTTCTCTTGTAAGAGAGATTGCTATGTCAGCACTGAAATCTGTAACAGAGGGAGAACAGAAACAGGGCACAGAAAGACACGTGTTTGTTGTAAATGTTTTCTCAAGGCTCCTGGAACTTCTAACTCTCCGTCATCGATTGATAGAAGCTGCAGTGGAGAGTGCGCGACTGGGCATGTAAGCAGTAGCCCCTGAGATTGACAGTTATGGAAATTCTACCAAAATTTCTGTGCAGAAATATTGATAAGCATTTTTCACTGTCTACTTTCTTTTTGGAGGGTCTTTTTATTAAAAATGGGCATTCTGGTTATGACCCATTATAATACCAGCATTTTTTTTAACGTTTATATCTCTCCTTTCTTATACCCTCAACCAGGGCTATTGTGGGGCAGGAACGCACAGGAATGGAGTTCCGGCTGGCTTCCAGCTGGCCATGCCCACAGCCTCCCCCCCTTTGGGTTTCCCAGGCGCCTCGCAAGCCACGGGGTGCCTGGAGAAGCCAAGCTGATCCAGGGAGAGAAGGCAGTTTAAACTGCCTCCCCTCCTTGGGTTCTCCAGGTGCCCTTCAGCTGTGGGGCGCCTGGGGAAGCCAATCCAGAAACTGCCTTCCTTCCTTCGGGTTCCCCATGTGCCCTGCAAGCCGGGGGGGGGGGCACCTGGGGAAGCTGATCCTGGGAAAGAGCTGTGCTGTCAGGTGTGTGGCCTAATATGCTAATGAGTTTATGTTGTTGGGTGTGGCCTATTATGCTAATGAGTTCCTGCTGGGCTTTTTCTACAAAAAAAAGCCCTTCCCTCAACTAAAATGCCCCATACACTCATCCACCCAGACTCAGTGTGACTTAAAACTCCCCTTTTCGTTCTTCTAGTGCTTGTAATATAAATCTTCAGTGCTTGTAGTACTTCCTTTTGATTCCAAGTTGGGTACTCTTGCCCTCAAACTCTTGTAATTAATCATTATGTTTTGCAAACGGATGTTCTGCGTGGTTGACACTTAAAAGACCAGGCAACTGAGGCCAGTGGATGCTGTTGTACTTCCTGAGAATTTGATTATTTTAATCATTTGTTTGGTCTTGATGAAAAGCTGTGCTTCCTTCCTATCAGGTCACATTTACTCAAGTTTTCATAAAAGCCGCTGTAATTTATAGAATAGTATCCCGTCTCCATATGCAGTTCTGCAATCTGATAATTGTTTACGCCATGCACTGCTGCCTGCCAAGCCCTGCCTACAATTCCCAAGCAACACTCAAAGAACAAGCATGCATTAAAAGTTCTGTGTATTTGGATATCTTTCTTTAAAAAAAAAAAGCAACCTTTTTCAGAATGTTCACTGGGAAACTTGTAATTTGCAGCCCAAATATGATTCAAGTGGAGTTGGATTAAATCCATCGCTATTCTGTACTTCTGTATTCTATAATCTTATCAATAGTAAACAAATTTTAACAAGGTGGACATTGTCAGAAGCAGCAATACTTGCTATATACTTGATGACACTATTAGTAAATAAAAAGAATTGCAAAGGTTAATCCTGGTTTTGTATGAAAAATATTATAATGGGTTTTGGAATATGTGTGTGTTTCCTTTCATGTAGACTGTACAAAGAATTTGCAAAAGAAATGGGTTTTGAAGAATTCCATTTGTACTTAAGGCCTGTGTACTTTGAGTTTGCAACTCACAAAGAAAAAGCAGATCAACTCCCACCAATATTCATTACTTCTCTTCTTGAGGATGACAGTGGTGTGGATAGGTAAGCTAGGACTTTGTGGATATTTCAGTATTTTTTTTTGTATGCAAATCAAGAGTAAGCTTAATGTGCCAAGATCCAAAGCACAGAAAAGTTATTAGCCATAGATCAGTGCATCCTTGTTTCCTTTTCATGTCTCATATAAACACTTCATATAAACATTTAGACACTGATGTAATCTGACTTTCAAGCTTTATATTTATTTTAATTTCACATTTTTAAGATTAATAAACAAACCTTTAAGTCAATAACTGTAATACAGTTTTTCTAATAGGGGTAAATTGAGTGAACACGTAAGGAATGGAATTTGGTTTTTTTATGCCAGATTCCAGTCTATTTCAGGGTTCCTTCCTCAGTGATATGTATTAGCACAAACTAGATGAATATTTATTCTAATTTAGCTGGAGTATAAAAGAGAGTCTGGAACAGTTGTTGAGCCTTGGCTGGTTGTACTCTCTATGGAAAGTCCACACAAATATAAGTACACTCAAAGTAAAATATGTAAAGCCACCAGTACCTTACCTGGGCAGCCATCCAATGCTCAGTTGCAGCATGCACAAAGAGCATCCCCTCTTCACTACAGCCATTCTATCTGCATGCCAACGCACTGGGTTATGGCATGGCAATCCATATCTTTCCACTTGTCCTAGCCAGAATCTAGTAGTCCAAACCCCCCTCCTGCTCCCCAGGGCAACTCATGCCAGAAGCACAACTAAGCTTTTGTCACTGGATGCTTGGTAGGGTAATATGTTGTGCCAGTCTCAGAGAAAGCAGACGTGCCATGCTGCTGTTGGTGAATGATCCTATTTACTCAGTCACAGATGTTAGCAGAATGTGTGCGTGGTCCTTGGCCAGGAGGGCAGGATAAAAATTTAACAAATCAAATCGTAACTTGATTCTAAAACATGCAGTAGCTTTCTGAAACAGATAATTTCAAATGAACACAAAGGTATGTACAAAATATCTCAAGTGTCCCTTATTGTAAGGGGTACCTGTGTGGCCTGTCAATGGGAAATGATGCCACTTGAGGTTTTCACATTCTTTACTTTACAAGTACCCTCAAATATACTTTGAAATATGTTTTATTTCATATTAATTTGCTAGTACTGACGTATTAGATGTAGAAATTTTCATAAAACTAACTTATTGTTTAAATAATTTTACAGATTTTAAATTACCTCGCAAACTAAAAGAGAGAAGGGGACAAAAGAAAAATACTTCACAATGTAATCTATAACCACTATCCCTCAGATTTTGATTCCCTGCCTGGAGATAGGCTGTATGAATACAATACTAACATATCCTTAACTACTTTGTCCCTAGCCTATTTTTGGCTGTTTCTTTCCCCAGGATTTCCCAGGTTTTCCCTCTCAGCTATCAAAAACTATCCCTAACTAATGCTCCCTCTAAGATGTGAGCAAAAATTCTACTTTGTGAGCTCCTGGCATTAAAGTTGTGAGCGAGCGATCTAGCTACTGCATAAATTAGTTTGCAACTGGAGCCATCCTTCCTGAGCTAAGGCAAAAATGTGTGAGCCAGATGCTAAAAATCTGTGAGCTAGCTCGCACTAACTCAGCTTAGAGGGAACTCTGCAACTGTCCAAATTACCATTGAAATTTTAAATGTTCAACCAATCATATCTGTAGTTCAGAAACCCAGGGTATTACAAATGAGCAAATTAATAACTGGCCCTCTTCAAGTTCTATATTTTTTCCACTGAAGAATAGGAAAGGAGGTTTTCTAAACCCTTTTATTTTCTTTAAACTGCCTTTCTCAGCTGTAGTTCTTTTGCTTTTTAATTAATATATTTGATGTGGGTTTAGAAAACAACCCTCCTTTGTTGTCCCGTAGCTTGTCTGTGCTCATATTTTTAAAACACCACTTTAGTGTTGTTCAGTATGTGGTAAGGTATCAAATATTAGCTATACCTTTGTAATACAATTGAAATGTGAATAAGGAAGTTGAAACTCCTTGCAATCCAATCTGTGAAGACTGAGCAGTAAGAAAATACCATGTTTCTTTTTTATTTTAATGTGTAGTTTGTGTTCTCTTGTTGTTTAGGAAATAATTCTCTCTTGCAGGTATATTCCATCCAACTTAGTGTTAAGCATCCAAGATATTGACAACCAAATTGGAAAATTTAGTTTTCACACAAGAGAGAGCATTCTTCAGGTGGCGACGTTTTTCTATTAATCAATCACAACCCTGTGCAATAAGTATATTTTATTTCTTCCAAGGTCTGTTTTTACACAGCACTGTAATTTTTATCATCTTTTATAACTGCTACTTGATAACTTCAGTCAATTTTTGTAAACAAGATTGGTAGAAACTGCAATGTGGGGTATCTCCAACAATTCATAGGAATAGACCTGCTGGATCAGACCACTGGTCTGTCTAGTCTAGTCATTGTTTCACACAGCAGCTAACCACTTACCCTGGCAGGCCTATGAACAGGGCACAGAGGCCAAGGATTTCCCCTCATGTTGCCTGTTAGCAATGGTCATTCAGAGGTTTCTTGCCTCAGAATAGGCAGATTCCTTTTACTTGCCATGGTTAGCAGCCACTGTTGGACTTATCCTCCACAAATCTTTCTAATCCCCTTTGAAAGCCCTGTTACATTCATGTCATGGCTATCTTTACATCCACTGGCAGTGAATTCAACAATGTAATTACTCATTGAATAAAGAAGTATTTCTTTTTGTCTGTCCTGAATCTGTTGCCCATCAACTACACTGGATGCCCCCAAGTGCTAGTATAATGGAGAAAAAGTTATCTCTCTCTACTTTCTCTACCCCATGCATAATTTTCTCATGTCCTCCCTGGCATCTTTTTCTAAACTGAGAAGTTGCATACTCTTTAGCCTTTCCTCATAGGAAAAGAACAGATCATTTTCAAAGCTATGCTATAGAACTACACAGTCCTTCTGGATCCTGCTGTACAAATTGAAAAACTGCAATACATTTCTCAAATCAAATACCTTTAATGGCATATCAATAAAATACATGGTGTGATAAAATATGAGCAAGAAGGCATTACAGAGACAGCAAAATAAGGCAGATCATACAAAAAGCTTGTATCTGTCTTTAGGCGCTTTAGCCAAGAACTTAGCAACCAGAGCTGTGATGTCCGGGTTTGTGTCATTTAATAGACATTAGATTATTCTGTCATTGTTAATACAATGTTTAGGGTATAGTGGAGAGGAAATGTGTTTCTTATATGCACCTACATGCAACTGACAATCGAAGATGATGTGAAGGATTGAATCTGTCAATTTTAGAGGACAGATACATTGCCTTTCATGGAAAGAGACCTTGTTATACCACCAGTTAATATTTTTGAGGGGGAAATATTTAGATGGGCCAATGTAAAAAGCTCTATGATGAGAAGGGTGATCTAAGTTGTAAAAGTAACTGGCCATTTTCCCTTGCTGGGTGGAGAAGTTTAGTTTGGCCTGAGAAGAAAAATAAGGCTGCAGAGGATTTAACTTATGAAATTCTAGGTCCAAAAGCCTTTGTTTAATGGTTCAAAAGATAGCAGGTTCATTGAAGGACAGGAAGAAATCAATTGAAAAGCCCAATTGTTGGATTTTCTTTTCGATAGTTGAAAGCCAGATAGATGTCAGCCATAAATAAATAGGTGGTTGTAAAGAGAGTGGCTGCAATAAAGGTGTGGGGGGGTTGTGGACACTGGAATGTTACTTTCGATTCTCCTATGGCATTTGTCTCTCTTTAGATAAGATCTCGGGTTTCTCTTGTGAGTTTCCCGCTTGGAAGTAAAAGCCGTTATTTTCCACGCGAGAGTAACATGGCATTCATTGGCTTGTAGCCATCTGACACCCCAGTTTGAATCCCGTATAAAATCCCTTTCCCGCTTTCCCTCTTTAGTCTTAACACAGAAGGGTTTAGCACCTCTAGCACCATCCTTATAGGATGATCAGTGGGGGAAAGGCGGAGTAGCAGTTCCATCTTATTGTGATTGTGCCCAATGGTGACCGAGGCTAATAGGCAAAGGCCGCCGGCGGACACATGGACAATCAGGGGATCCCGGTGCTCCTGGGGAAAGGGAGGTATGGCGGTGGGAGCAGATGGAGGGAGGGAAGGGGACAAAGACATAGACGGGCTCGGTCCCCTTCCAATCTGTGTCCCATCCCGAAAGTAGTAGGTTGTGGGGCTAGGAAGCAGAACCCCACTCCGACACTGATGATGTGTAATGCCAGGTCCATAAATAACAAGACCAGAATCCTCTACGACTTTGTGGCTGAGCAGGATGTGGACCTGGCGTGCATGACCGAGACCTGGGTGCGAGAGGGGGAAACTGTTTCCCTCTCCCAAATGGTACCACCCAGGTTCTCGGTCCTTCACCAGTCCCGGACTTAGGGGCGGGGGGGAGGTGTGGCATTGCTCATCCAGGAGGGTTACACCTTCAGGGCACTACCGCCGCGGAATCTTGTGGGCATGGAGTGTGTCGGCTTTGTTTGGGATGCCGGGGTAAGTTTAGCTGTTTGGCTGGTGTACCGACCACCCAACGCACCAGCAAACAGCTTGCCATCCCTGCTGGAGGCCGTATCAGGCTGGGCGCTTGAGCACCCCAGGCTATTAGTCCTGGGCGATTTCAACATCCATGCTGAGGACACGACCTCCATGCAGGCAAGGGACCTAGTCTCGTCCATGGCGGCACTGGGACTTACCCAGTTTGTTACGACTCCCACACACAGAGCTGGTCACATGCTTGACTTGATTTTCGCGGCGGGGGTTACGGTGGACCGGATTACAGCTATGACTGTACCATGGTTGGACCACCAGACTCTGAAGGCCTGGGTGAACTTGCCACTCCAAACCTGTTTGGGTGGCAAGCAGATTTTAGCTCGCCCCGGAGCCAAATGGATCCAATCCGATTCCAGGAAGCTCTGCGGGCTCCGATGCCCCCTGGTGGCTCGTTAGATGAGCAGGTTGAAGATTGGCAACATTGTCTCTCAGCAGCCATCAACGAGATTGCTCCCTGGCGTCCTCTGCGCCCTCGCACCCAACTTGCTCTGTGGTACACGAGCGAGTTGAGGGAAATGAAACAAGAACTCAGATGACTAGAGAGGCGGTGGCATGGCGCTCCCGACGAGGCATCAAGAACATCTTATAGGACATTTATGAAAGCCTATGAGATGGCTGTTAAGGCTGTAAAGAAAGCGTTCTACGCGGCCGAGATAGCATCTGCGAGTTCCCGCCCAGCCCAATTGTTTAGGACGATTCGATCACTGACGACTCTGCTGACAAGCAGACCAAATGATAGGGAATTGGCTATTGGCTGTGAGGCATTTGGGAACTTTTTCGCAGATAAAATCTTGGCGCTCTGCCGGGACCTCCCTGCCACAGTTGATACAGTAGCAGAACTTGAGGCTCCAAGCATGTCTTCTGGTCATGTTTTGGATCATTTCAGTCCACTCTGCCTGGAAGAGGCTGACAAGTTGCTCTCTCTGGTCCGCCCAACCACCTTCCGACTCGATCCGTGCCCATCATGGCTAATTAAAGCAAGCCATGATGGAGTACGTGGGGCACTGAGGGAGATTGTCAACACGTCCCTTGGAAAAGGGGTGTTCCCGAGTGCCCTAAAGGAGGCTGTGGTATGCCCCCTCCTGAAAAAACCATCACTAGATCCGGTCGAATTGACCAACTACCGGCCGATATCTAACTTACCCTATTTGGGTAAGTTGATTGAGAAAGCGGTTGCGGATCAGTTACAGAGCTATTTGGATGACGCCTCTGTGTTGGATCCCTTCCAGTCCGGCTTTCGGCCAGGCCACGGGACAGAGACGGTGCTGGTCGCCCTCACGGATGACCTCCGAAGGCATCTGGATCAAGGCGGTACAGCGGTGCTGATGTTGTTGGACCTGTCAGCGGTGTTCGACATGGTCGACCATCAGCTACTGACCTGCCATCTCGCCGATACTGGGATCCAGGGGTCAGCCTTACAATGGCTTTCCTTGTTTCTCCATGATCGGGGACAGAGGGTGGCAGTGGGGGAGCAGCTCTCCTGTAGACACCCACTGACCTGTGGGGTCCTGCAGGGAGCAGTGCTTTCCCCCATGCTGTTTAACATCTATATGCACCCCCTCGCCCAGATAGCCCGGAGGTATGGGCTTGGGTGTCATCAATATGCAGATGATACCCAGCTCTATCTGTTGATGGATGGCCAGTTGGACTCCAACCCGGGAAATCTGGACCTGGCGCTGCAAGCTGTGTCTGGTTGGCTCAGACAGAGTCGGCTGAAATTGAATCCGACGAAGACGGAGGTCCTGTGTCTGGGCCGGAGCGGTCCGGGGGCGGGGATCCCACTCCCGACCTTCGATGGGGTACCATTGGTGCCAGCGTCAGAGATTAGGAGTTTGGGAGTGCTGCTGGATCCTTCATTAATGATGGAGGCCCAGGTGACAGCCACTGCGAGGTCAGCTTTTTACCACCTATGGCTGGTCAAGCAGTTGGTCCCCTTCCTTGAGCGCGACGATCTGACCATAGTGATCCATGCTTTGGTCACCTCAAGATTGGACTACTGTAACGCCCTCTACATGGGGCTGCCCTTGTACCAAATCCGAAAGCTGCAGCTGGTGCAGAATGCAGCGGCGCGGCTGGTGACAGGTCTCCCGGTTCGGGAGCATGTCCAGCCTGCCCTAAAAACACTGCACTGGCTGCCTATAGCATACCGAATAAGGTTCAAGGTGCTGGTACTTACCTATAAAGCCCTATATGGCCAAGGACCTACCTACTTGAAGGACCGCCTCTCACCATATATTCCCCAGAGAGCACTTCGATCTAGCTCCCAAAACCGCCTGACTATCCCAGGGCCGAGGGAGGCCCGCTTGGCGGCGACAAGGGCCAGGGCATTTTCTGTGGCGGCCCCTTACTGGTGGAATGAGCTCCCAGATAACATTAAGGCCCTGCGGGATCTATTACAATTCCGCAGGGCCTGCAAGACGGAGCTCTTCCGCCAGGCTTTCAAATAGTATTTACATCCGGCCCTGGCCTGATCTTTAGCCGCCAATGCCTGACCAGAAATGGAGATATGTTTGATTGCTGTTTTTGATAGCTGTACTGAAGTAACGTCATCTATCTGGGATGTGTTAGGATGTTTTTATGTTGTTTAATTTTTAAGTAATGTATTGTGCCATAATGGCTGTTGTTAGCCGCCCTGAGCCCGCCGTATGGCGAGGAGGGCGGGATACAAATTTCAATAAATAAATAAATAAATAATAAATAGAGAAGTACAAGAAGCTTGCAGGATGGTTATCCCATTCCTCACACCTTTGCTTCCTCCCTTCTCCCCCGACCTCTCTCACACTCTTTCTCCCTTCTCCCCCACCTTTCTTACTCTCTCTCTCCTCCATGTATGTTACTTCTTCTCTCTTTCTGACCCATCATCATTCTCTTTGTTTTTCTGCCTCCCCACCTCATCACTCTTTCTCTCTCTTTCTGCCTCCCACCTCAAATCCCACCCTCCCCAGGCTCCACCCCTCAAATGTCCAGGAATTTCTCAACCTGGAGTTGGCAACCCTGTTTCCTTCCCACCCAACAGCCAACCTACCTTTATCTGTCTTCAGCTTTCCATCTCCACCCCCTCCCCCACAGTCTCTACCTAGGAAAATTATAGTCTTTCTCCACAGTGGGGACTAAAGCAGCTTACATTATTATTTCCTCCTTATTGTCTGCACAACAACCCTGTGAGGTTGGTTAGGCTGAAAGTATGTGACTGGTCCAAAATCTCCTAGTCAGCTTCCACCGCAACATGGGGATCTGAACCTAGGTCTCGCAGATCCCAATCTGAAGCTCTAACTATTACACCACAATGGCTTTCATAGGGTGGCTGCTGATGAACAGTAGCAAAGCAGCTGGGCCTAATTAAGTCATGCAAATCAAGTGGTATCAAGTCACACAGAGGGTGCTGCCTAGGGATGCCAGCCTCCAGGTGGGACCTGGGGATCCCCTGGAGTTACTGCTCATCTCCAGACTACAGAGATAACTTTCCATGGAGAAAATGGATGCTTTGGAGGGTGGAGTTTATGGCATTGTACCTCACTGAGGTCCCTGTCCTCCCCAGGTTCCACCCCCAAATCTCCAGGAGTTTCCCAGCCTGGATCTAGATCTGCTGCTGGTGGCCGGGGGGGGAGGTACTTGGCAACCCTAGACTGCTGCCAGTAAAAACCCTGCGTTTTACTGACAGAAACAGTTAGAACCTCCCCCCGAACATTCTAATCTCCTCACAGCTGATGCCTGCAGCTGATGCCATTTCAAAAGGTATTGGGGGGAATTCAACAGTCCCTGAAGTTTTTTTTTAACTTTACGGATTTTTCTGCAGACCAAGGAAGGGGCCTGACTATGTAGGAAAAGCTGTTGGGGGAGAGTGAGCTCTCTTTTGGCAGATATAAGCATCCACACACAAAAAAGAAACTCTCGGAATTAGAATATAGACAAGAGATGGGACCCGCGATACTCGTGGGGCGGGAGAAGAGGCAAGGCCCGAGGGGGCATCAGAGCCACCCAGGCCGAGTCTAGGGCTGGCCCCCTGGGGTGGGGTCTCAGCTCCCTTCCACAACGCCAGGCCTCGCCTCGATCAAGCAGCAGTGGCTGCGAGCCCCCCCAGATCCCTCCTCTGGCTGCGAAGGCCGGGCCAGGCCCACGCGCCCATTTCCCTCCCGCCCATTTCCCAGCACCACGGGCCACTCATTTCCCTCCCTCCCACCCACCCGGGCCCTCCCGGACCCACCTGCCTAGACTTGGCCTGCCACCTCTGCCTGGGGGTCGCTGCCTGCTCCACTGCCACTGCCGCCTCTGGGACCTGGGCTGGGGCTGCTGCCGGGGGGGCTTGCAGCTGGTGGTGCTGCCGCCGCTCGCCGACTGGTTGGACAACTGTTGCGGCAGCAGTGGCTGAGGCACCTGCTTGAGGTACATGGTGGCGGTAGTGGCACAGGTACAAGCAAGTGGTTGGGCGTGAAATGATCCAGCGGGGCGGACCCCAGGCCAGCTGGGGAGCAGGGACCGAGGCGCCGGAGGCTCCGGCAATGCCAACTATGAAGCCCTGCCCCTCGTGGCCAAGCCCGGAGGCTGAGGCGCCTTTTGCATGGGAGGGAGGAAGCGGCTGACTGACTGACTGCCGCAGTTCCCAGAGCGTTCCCTGTGTGTGTGCAGGGAACGCTCTTCAACTTTGGGGGGGATTTAAATATTCCCCCCAAAGTTTTTTTAACTTTTAGGATTTTTCTGCACATGGGGGGGAGTCCCCCCCCCCGTGAGCAGAAAAACCTCCCTGCCCCTCAGGTGCCCCCCCCCCCATGGATTCAGATATCCACATGGAGGGGGCCACTTGGCTATTAGATATATAGATAGTAACCTGACTACAATAAACTGGTCCTGCTTAAGGAACGTTGTTGAATGCTGATTGCTAGAGACTCTGACGATAATACTATATGGACCACTTTTTAACTTTGAAAGTAAAGAGTTTGAAGAGATTTTAAAATGTAACCTGAGCCAATATTTAAAGGTTACTAGCCAACTGATGAACGGCCTTGCTCCTGGTTAGTGATTTGGACTTCCGCTCTCGGCTCCTGCTCCCCTCCTTTGGCTCCAGACCTCGGACTGGACTGGGATTTCCCCCTGCCTGTGCCCCAGACCTTGACACCGGGGGACCTGTTGGGGAACGAGACTGTGAGGAGGCCACTGGGAGGAGGCGGGGGAGACTTCGGGCCTAGTGCACCTCCTAGCAATGGGTGGGTGGGGCTGCCTCAGAGGCCCCTGGCTTAGCAGGAGGAGAGGTTGATAGGCAGGCATTTGGAAGCATCAGTCAGCCTCGTGTTGGGCTCAGTTTCCTGGTGCGAGGGGAAGGGCTTTGAATGAATTGCATTTGAATTACCTTACTTGCCTGTTCTAGCTGTATGCACTTTTTGTCTGTGGAGTTTCTTTGCTCCAGTCCCATTCTTCCAAGGAAGTCAGGGTTGGCATATCTTCTTTTGTCAGCAGCCCTCTGATCAGGGAGGGGATGGGTGCTTTGGAGGGTGGATTCTTATGGCACTGTAACCCATTAATCCCTGTCCACCTCAGGCTCTATCCCATAGTCTCCAGGGGTTTTCCAACCTGGATCTAGTAACCCTACAGCCCCTTGGCCCCCGCTGGTGGCCAGGGGGGATCTAGCAATCCTATCTCTGAAGCAAGCTTAGAGCCTCTGCTTGGCATGCAGAAGGTCCCAGATTCAACCCCCGGCATCTCCAATAGAATGTGTCAGGCAGGAGGTGATGTGGAAGACCTCTGTCTAAGACCCTGGAGAGGTTCTGCCAGTCTAAGTAGACAATACTGATCTTGATGGACCCATAGTCTGATTCAGTATAAGGCAGCTTCATGTGTTCAACTTCATGTGTTCAATTCCATTGAAACAGCCTGTCACTCAAAGGTTCTCAACTCTGTTAGGCATTACCCTTGACAGTCCATCACACCATGTTTAGAGCAGTTTTTATGAAACTGAAGGTTTATATAGTAATGCCATAGATGAATTTTGTAACTTTGCGTTATAGGTATATAACCTTCCTTTACTTTTTAACCTTTCTTTCTTTATTCTACCTCTACCTTTCAGCACTTACTGCACTCAGGGATAGAAAATTTGCAGGTTGCTCTTGCCTGCCAAGTCACTCAGAAGAATACTCTCCTTGTTGCTGTTCAGCAAGCTGCGTTTTGCCACATGATGCATCCCACACAAACTGTAGACATGAAGGTAAGTATGTTTGCAGAATGTGCCTTTCCGGCCTGCTGAAGCCTCCTGCATCCCCTGAAAAGCAGGTCCTGATGGAGGATGCTTAAACAGCTTGGAATGTGGCCCAGGGAACTGGATTGGCAGAAATCCCTTCTCTCCTTCTTGCTACAAACATGTAGAATTGCTTATATGTTTTATGTAATAGGCAGTGGCAGTGTTCTGTATAAAGACAGGATGGATGTCTCTAATATTTTAGGAAGGAAGCCAGAACATGCGGAGTCAGAGCAGCTCGGCCAGTGAAAGAAGTTCCACTGTTGGGAATGAAACGGAAAGCCAGCTGCTGGCAACAGCACCACTCATCTCGCATTCCATTGTGCGTTTTGTGGCTGGACACTGGAACTTAAAGAGGTAGCTTGATTCAGTAATGGAATATAGAGATCCTTCCACGCTTGCTTCTATGTATATAACCAGGGCTTTTTTTGTAGAAAAAGCCCAGCAGGAACTCATTAGCATATTAGGCCACACCCCTGACAGTGCAGCTTCCTCCCAGGATCGGCTTCCCCAGGTGCCCCGCGGCTTGCGGGGCGCCTGGGGAACCCAAGGGAAGGAAGGCAGTTTCTGGATCAGCAGTTTCTGGGGAACCTGGGGGCAGGAGTCAGTTTAAACTGCCTTCCCTCCCTGGATCAGCTTGGCTTCCCCAGGCGCCCTGTGGCTTGCGAGGTGCCTGAGGAACCGGGGGGGGGGGAGGGAGGCTGTAGTTGTGACCATAGGCATCAACTTCGGGGGGCTGGGGAGCTGGAGCCTCCCCCCCGAACTTTTCCAGGACATGCTGAGCCTCCCTTGGAGACAATGGCCTGTAATGTCTCTGGCCCAGCCGCACCCCCCTCGGGAAATTGGAAAGTCTACGCCCTTGGTTGTGAGCAACTCGGAAGCCAGCCGGAACTCCATTCCTTATGTTCCTGCCCAAAAATAGCCCTGTATATAACTGCTCATTTAGATTTCATTGTGAGGCTATAATTCTAATCATGCTTACCAGGGAGGGAGTGTCACCTCTTCCAAACAGTTAATCAGCGTTGTCATAGGCACCATTCCATTCACACATTATCAGTGCCTGACATGAATTTCCCTGTTATGACATGTGCCTGATATGTAATTGCCTGTTATCTATTTTATTAATTCTAAAAGTACCTGATGGGTTAGCACGTTTTCTAGTAAGTGTTTTCCTCTCCCCCAACAGCCACAGCAACAACCCTCACTCCTTTTATTTCAGGTCCCGCCCGGGACTTTGCAACAGCCGGGTGACCCATCCCGAAGGAATATGGAGTCTTCTCTCCCCCTCTGAGCGCTTAACCCCCTCTTTGCTTTTGCCAGCTGGCTTTGCTTGCACTGCTTTTGCCTAGTCTTTTACACGCGTGCACACTGAGTGCTTTACCTTATGGTGTGTTATCTCCTCTCCTGTGTCCTTGGCCAGGGGGAGGAAGAAATACTCTGTGAACTGAGAACTTGTTATGTTTGCAGGCTTTGGGAAACTGATTTTTAGACTCAGCAACAACTTTAAGCCATGAGAATGACTATTTCCCTGGGAACTAACTTTCCCGCATCTTTCGTGGGAACTGTTATTACTGTTAGAAGCGCGCCAAAATATAGTGCACTGATAGGTGGCATATTCATAATCATGTAGCAGTTTAGTATATCAATGGATGTAACCCATAGCATTTCATTACTAACAGAGCAAGTATATGACTCCAGTGGTCTTTCTACAAGTAAAGGACTTTTTACTCAAAGACCTGTTGTGGACTATATTCATTGGGACATTCTCACACACTCAACAGCATGTTGGAGCTGCATCCCCATGATGGGATCTAAGGATCTGTGGATGAATACTGAAGTGGTGTGGATGGAGCCAGTTGCACGGGTCTTCACCAGTTGATAATTGTTCTAGGGCTATATGGGCCAGGATTAATATCATTTGGCCCCATTAACTGCACACCAATGTGAGCATAACCAGAAATGTGTATATGATTGAAGTGTTGCATAATTTATTTATAGCTGCATATGTTAATACAAGTAGAGTCCATTTGGGGTAGAGTTAGAAAACAGAAATTGGGCTGGGATGTGAGGAAGATAGCAGGCTCAGTTGTTAAGGATTTTAACAGATTTCTTTAGGGAATTGTTAGAGAAACCAGATGGGACATCAGGGTTTAGTTGGGTCTAAAAGATTCTTTGTATTGACTAAATGTAGTGGCAGGGGTCCTTTCGTAGAAAAAGAGGTGTGGGAGCTCATTAGCATAACTCATTAGCATAACTCATTAGCATATGCCACGTCCCCTGACATCACCAGAAGTGTGTCAGAAAGGGAATGTCAGTTTCAGCCCCGTTATATCCTATGGGCCATTGAAATCAATGGCAAAAACTCATAGGGTATATGAGGGGCTGGAGGAAAGGGGGTTTGAGGGAGAGGCTCCAAATTTGCAGGGTAGCTGCTGGGGCCTCTCCTCAAAATACCCACTAAGTTTCAAGAAGATTGGACCACGGGGTCCAATTCTATGGGCCCCAAAACAGATTGTCCCATCCCCTCCATTGTTCTCTATGGAGGGGAAAAATGTTAACTTTTTTCCTACCATAGAGAACAATGGAGGGAATGGGGGCAACCTGTTTGGGGCCCTGTAGAATTGGACCCCCTGGTCCAATCTTCTTGAAACTTGGTGAACATTTCGAGGAGAGGCCCCAGCAGCTACCCTGCAAGTTTGGAGCCTCTCCCTCAAACCCCCTCCCCTCCAGTGGCTTTTAAAGTTGCTGCTAAATTTCGGCGGCAATTCGGTGGCGAGCTGAATCAGATTAGAGAATCTGATTCAGCCTGTGGCTGTCCTACTGGCCAGTCCTGAGCTGGCGGAGCTTTGCTCCGCCTCGCTCCGGCCCCAACAGACCCCTGTGTAGTGGTATGGGAAAGTGACTTTCACACTGCTTGAATGAGGCACATGCAAATGGGTTCAGTCTGTTTAATCATAGCATAAAATATTTAAAATTATAGCTATCCAGTAAATATTTCCATCATTCCAATATCCACTTTGGCTGTAAACAGAATCGCATCACATTATCCAGTTAATCATCTCAAAGATGGCACTTTCATTTATTTCTCAGATCTCCAGAATCTTTTATTTCAATTCAGTTGGAGAAACAAGGTCCAAGGGACATTATGCTGAACAGATTCATTCAAAAGAAACAAATACTGGGTAGCAGAATGCAAAATTCAGTAAGTAAGTCAAGAGATTTTTTCAGGCATGTCAAGAGATCTTTAAAATACCCTCAATAGAATTAACTAGTATGTTCATAATTTTGAATATTGAAAAGAATCATATTGTCAGTTCTGTCATCTGATTTATAGTAAACAGCAGCAAATGTCTTTTTAAATATGTGAGCTACTCGAACAGTTATACACTATGTATCATTCATTTAGGAAAAAATGGTATGATTCTTTAGTTCAAACCCACAGGAAGAATATTTAGATCAGCTGCTTTGTATGTGTCAGCTGCTATCAGAAAGAAGTCTCAACTGTTACAAGAGCAAATCTGATTTCTATGTTGTCTTTCTCCACTGGACCTAACAGCTAGGGCTAATTAGTGCATCTTTCAGGGAGGGTAAGGTGCCAGATAGTTAAAAGTTGTTGCCCCCTGCTTGAAAAGCTGAACCTCGAAGATTTACTCATCAAATATTCCCCTGTTTTGAGCCTTGTCTCTTTGGGAGAAAGTTGTGTAGTGTGTGTCAGTTCTATGGTTGCAAACTAAATATCATCACTTCACATAGAGCACATTGCAGTAATCTAATCTAGATGTAACTAGGGCATGTACCACAGTAACCACATCTTTCCTGTCCAGGGTTGGCTAATCAGTCAAAGCTGGTATGTAAAAGGCACTCCTGACCACAACTCCCACCTGTTTATCCAGCATTAGGCCTGGGTCCAAGAGCATCCCCTGACTACAGACCTGTTCCTTCAAAGGAAGTGCAACTCCATCCAGAATGGGGTGACACCTGACGTCTTGGGTCACACCTTCTGTTCACCAGTAGCACTTCTGTATTAATGGGATTAACCTTCAGTTTATTAGCCCATATTCACATCAGAACTGCTTCCAGGCATTGGTTCAGGATTTCTATAGCCTTCATGAGATCAGCCGGAAATGCAAGATAGATCTGAGTCTCATCTGCATACTGGTGACAATCCAGCCCAGATCTCAGGATGATCTCAACCAGTGATTTCATGTAGAAGTTAAAAAGCATAGGGGACAAAATGGAACCTTACGGTACCCAACAGCCCAGAGGCCAAGGGGCTGAGCAGCAGTCCCCCAGCACCACCTTCTGAAACCTACCTGCCAGGAAGGACCAGAACCACCACAGAACAGTGTCCCCCAATCCCAGTCTGGAAAGGTGGTCCAGAAGACTATCATAATTGATGGTACTGAAAGCCATCAGGAGGTTCAAGAGAATCAAGAAAGACACATTCCTTCTATCCATCTTCTGGTGCTGGTCATCCACCTGGTTGACCAAGGCTGCTTCAGTCCCATAACCGGGCCTAAAACTAGATTGGAAAGGATCCAAACAATTTGCTTCATCCAGGAAAGTTTGTAGGTGGAACATCTGAGACTGGTCAGTAGTTACTGAGATCTCCTGGGTCCAGGGTAGGCTTCTTTAGTAGTGGGTGCACCTTAGCCTATTTCAAGAGGCATTAACTACCTCTTAGACTCAGTCAAACCCCCACCCTGGCAGATTTAATTAGCCAGGAAGGGCAAGGGTCATATGAACAGGTCTCAAAACTAAGTCAGAACAGATATGAGAGGTTTTATCCACAAAGTCCTGAGCAAAATGATCTCAGCAGGCCACCAAGTATTCCACCTCCTCCTATAGGCCAAATCACAACAGGCCTCTGACCACCCAGAACAGCTCCACAGGCCTACACTGCACAGATGCAATGGTGGTGGAAAACTGTTAGTTCTTTGTCACCATGACTACCACAGAGTATACTTTAAAATTAGCTTTTGTGAATTAATTAGATTCATTCTGAGTCTTTCCCCACTTTTGCTCTAGCCATCTCCCTTGCCTTTTCATCATCTGCAACCCATTGTAATCCAAGTGGCTACCTGGGCTCTAATGCTTGAGAGGGGGGTTGTGAGAGAAATTGTGCCAACCACTCGGGTCATTCTGTCATGCCAGAAGTCCACCAGGACATCGACAGGAGCAGTCTGTGCAGTCTGAACACACTGGGCTAATGTTCCTTGAGATATGCGAGTTGTGCACAGGCCTCCTATTCCCTGAAACAACTTGGTATTCTGAATGGTTGTGTGGTGTATCACTCATAAAGGAGGCAAAACTGGTCTCTATTGGGCCCTATAAGGATTCTTTTGCATGCAGGTGCCTGTACCCACAGCTGAACTGCAGATAGAGGGGGTGGGGGCACGGATAAAAACGCCTATGATTAAAACATACTTTTGATTAGTGCATGAGAGATTAATAAATGTTCCAGTGAAACTTTTTCATTGTGATATTTGTTGCTTTTATATCAATAATTACGTAAAATTGTAGGAATTGTATGCAAAGAATAAATGGTGTGATTCATTACAGGACGAGATTAGCAAAGTCAAAAGGGAAGTTATCGCTGAATACTGTCATAAGTAAGTACGTGGAATACATCTCCAGTAATCATCAGTGTAAAGTTTTGTTTCATTGAGATAGTAAAAAAGGTCCACAGTGTTTCCAGTACAGGCTTGTCATCCAAAAATGCTGCCTTGGTGCAGTGGTGAGAATTGGGCTTCCCTCAGCAATCAGAAACTGTACTGTTACATGCCCCCCTCTTCTCTCATGGCCTAATTCACTTTTTACATGTCTCCTCCCTGTGAAGATTTTTCTACTGGATATCAGTTTGTGAGTTATCAGCTAGGAACTCAAAGTGCATGGAGACCTGGTTTGTACTGGAACCACAGTGCAAGGGGAGAAGGGACTTGAGCTTTTCCCCCATGCTATTTTCCCAAACTGAAGTAGCTCCAGGGAGCTACTATTTTCCCAAGTTGTGTGTTCCCATGCATAATGATGAGGACATACTAGGTTCCCCTGTCAGGACACCTGATTGTAAGAGTTTGATTAGATCATATGTGAAATGTGAAGTGGACCTTAAAAATATTTGGGGGCACTTAAAAATATTTGGGGGCAACAGCTCCCAAGCATGGCACAGCTGCTGGAGGGGCTTCAGCATCCCCTCCTTTCCACCCCATGTTCTTATGCTAGGGGAAAAGATGGCCTTTGGGGGGGACAAGCTGTTTGTTTCACTTCTGGTTTCTAAGTCTGTAGAGCACAGATGAAGGCATCAAGCTACTCCTATGGGTCATCATACAACATTAGTGCCCACCAGGGCTCTTTTTCTAGAAAAAGCCCAGCAGGAACTCATTAGCATAATAGGCCACACCCCTGATAGCACAGCACATTAGCATATTAGGCAACACCCCCATGTTACCCGAAGTGTGGTCATCCAGCCACACCCACTTTTTGCTTCTTATTCTGTTTACCTTGTTTGTTGTCAAAATAGTTTTGACTAAACCAGTGAAAACATTATTTGTTGGAGATCCCTGATCCAAGTACTGACCCTGATAAGCTTCTGAGAGATTATAAAACTGGGCTAAACCATACCATTTCACATCCCAGCATCCAGACAGAGAGGGGGAAAAGGATGGAACAAGGTGGTGCATTGTGGAATGGGCATGAGAGGATGAACAACTTGTTTATTTCAAATATTTTCTGTCCCATCTATACAAAATCTTGCCTGAACCAATATCTTATATTCAACAATTCCCACACTGGATTGGAATCAATTCCTAATGTGCTGTCAAGTCACAGCTGACATATGGCAACCCCCATAGGGTTTTCAAGGCAACAGATGCCATTCCCTGTCCCTACCTGGACTTTCTTGGTGGTCTCCAATACTACTTAGCTTCCAAGATCTGATGAGTCAGGCTAGCTAGCCTGGGTCATCCAAGTGAGGGCAAAAAAACCAGATTAGGGGAGCTTTCTGTTAGAATCCACCCCTCCCCCAATCCCCCATTTCTCAGGCATCAAAACTTATTCCTTCTAGGCAAATCAATTATCTTCCTTCCTTCCTTTGGGATATGTTGCATTATCAAAATCACCCTTCTGGATTCAGTGGCTAGGGAAGTCATCATGTAACTGGCAGACGTGTGTGGAGCAGAGAATGTGGATTACATGGTCAGCTGGACAAGGGATGTTTAAGATATGCTTCTTGAAACCTTGACACTCAAAGTCAGCAGGCACCAATTTGGTCATAGGGCGAATCTCTACCTCAGCATGTCCTAGAGTTTATTTATTTATTTACTTAATATATATATATTAGCTGTCTTTTTTCCTTACAAAGTTCAACAGTTTACAATATAGATAAAATACATAAAATAGAATACAGAAATACATAAAAACCAAAACCAGTTCTGAGATCAAATGATGCCTGCCTTACAGTGCAATCCTGAACAGAATTACAACACCCTCTTAAATCCACTGAAGTCTTTTGGCTTAGAAGGCTGTAACCCGTAGGATGACATCTAGGCAACCCCAAGCCCCCTGATTTAGTTCCACCTGGAGATCTCCTGTTGTTGCAGTTGATCTCCAGATGACCGAGATCAGTCTCCCTTTGGGGTTTGGATTCTGTGGCATTGTACCCTGCTGAGGTCCCTCCACTCCCCAGGCTTCCCCCCAAAATCTCCCAACCCAGAGCTAGCAACCCTATCCTGGTGAGGAGAAGTAAAAACCAGGTTTTCTCTGCTGTTTTCTCCCCTTCAGCCCCACTCAACCGTTCAGAAACCTAGGGCCATTAACTGCTTCCCTGGGGTGGGGGAGGGGAGTGGAGCAAGGTCAGATTTATACACAAAGTAAGGAAGCTGTAGTTCAGGGCTTTGAATTATGAGGGCTCTCTAAATAAAAACTGTGAAGACTGTGAGGGCTTCTGCTGCCCAGCCATGACCCGCCCACTGGGGGAACCTTTCAAAGGGGCCCTGGAGGCTTCTGCTGCCCAGCCGGGCCCACACACCCTGGATCTCCAAGCAGCTTTGCCATTTGGGAGGTCAGAAGCGTGGGGCAAGTCTGGGTGGGAGATGCTTTCAAAGGGACCCTGAAGGCTTCTGCTGCCCAGCCAGGAGCCGCACAGCTGATTTCCAAGCAGCATTGACGTTTGGAGATCAGGTGCACAGGGCAGGTCCCGCTGCAGGGGCGAGGGGCTGCACTGACCTTTCAGAGTTAAAGGACGAGATCCCAGGCCTGGGGGAGGGGGGAATCCCTCATGCCTGCTTCTCCAAGCAGGAATCCCTCACACTTGGAGAGCAGGCGAGAAGGGATGCGTTGGCCATTAGGATTTAAAGGGGGAAATCCCTCGCGCCTGCTGTCTGAGAAGGATGGGTGCCGGGGGCTCCTGCCTTGCAAAAGGCGATCTCGCCTGTTACAAGACAGGAGCCAGCAGTCCCTGCTCAAGGAGAGTGGGTTCCGTGTGCTCCCATCTGGCAAAAGGCGATCTCACCTCTTACAAGGCAGGAGCCGGCAGTCCCTGCTCGAGGAGAGGGGGTACCTGGAGCTCTCTCCTTGCAAAAGGCGATCTCGCCTTTTACAAGGCAGGAGCCGGCAGTCCCTGCTTGGGAACAGGAGGCCCCTGGAGCTGCTGCCTTGCAAAAGGCGATCTCGCCTTTTACAAGGCAGGAGCTGGCAGTCCCTGCTCGAGGAGAGGGGGTACCTGGAGCTGCCGCCTTGCAAAAGGCGATCTCCCTTCTACAAGGCAGGAGCCGGCAGTCCCCGCTTGGGAACAGAAGGCCCCCTGGAGCTCCTGCCTCGCAAAAGGCGATCTCCCCTCTTTCAAGGCAGGAGCCAATGCCCCCCCCCCGCTCTGAGAGGGAACAGCCGCTGGGCAGCTGTGCCTTCTCCAGCTCTGGCAGGGCCTAGAAGGGGGAAAAAAAACCCAGCTCTGAAACTTTGCTTACCCTTCCCTGCTGGCTCCTCGTCCTGGGGTGGCCCAGCCTGTGTGCCTTTCATCTTAGAGGGTTGGGCGGGCTCAGCTGCAATCCAACTGGCTCGTCTGCAGCCAGAGACTGTGAAGAAAGACCCAACAGCAGGGGAAGCCTCCGGCCACATGGGGCCAAGCAGGGGGTGGGACCAACTTGGAAGCCAGCCGGAACGCCGTTCCTGTGCGTTCCTGTTGAAATCTAGCCCTGGTGCCCACTGAGAAACATTAATATTGTTCTATGATCACCCCAAAGTTGTCACTTTTCTTCAGACCCGTAGTCAAACACAAACCCATTATTCATTGGTAATCAGACAACAGCAGTATGCCAGCAATTCTGGATTAGGGTATACAAGAGGCAAAGCACAGAAATGTACCCCAGAGACACAACAGCCCATCAGAGCAAAGCTATGAACTAGCCAGTATCTTAAGATTAGACAGACAGATTTTATTGTATTTAGCCATAGGCCATTACAAACCCAAAAAAAGTACATAAAAATTTGTATAAAATATAATATAGTCTAAATATTATAAAACCATAAAACCCTGGTCTAAAATATTATAAAACCATAAAACCAAAGTTATGAACAGTTAATTGAATCACAGCATACCCACTAATTAACTAGTTCCCCTAAGAACAGCGTTGGCCCGTATTTTCTTTGCGGCCAGGGCAAATAAAGCCATTCTGTAGGATATATTAGCATTGGAATCAGCTAACAAAAATACAATCTTCTCATGGTCTGAGTAAAAGCTTAAAACTGGTAAAATACCAGAGAGAAATTTTAACCTAGGTTGGGTATACAATGAACAATCAAGGATATAATGGGGAAGATCCTCAATAATCCTCAATAACTGAACTAGCCAGTAGGAGGGGTATACTGGAGAAAAAATCTGACAATTGAAGATTATGAGTTGGAAGTTAGGTTTTAAGGGTTAGGGGTTACAAGTGATGAGTGAGAGTGTGGCTTAAAGATCTGAGGAGATACCTGATCCTTGGTTAAGTTTCCTTGTCCAGGGAACTGAGTGTCCAAATGTATGCCAGCAGGGTTGCTAGATCTGGTGTGTAACTTAGTTGCAGCAGAATGTTATAATTAAATTTATTAAAACTGCTAGAGGTGTGTACAATTTGAAGCCTAACATTCCTCACTGATTGTTGATATTTATCTCACTCGTGTATTTCTTTCTGAATAAACTTGGTTCTCATTCAGCTTAAAAAAGCAAATAATCTCATGCCTGCCTGTTTATCTCATTAATCCTGGGTTAGGGTTGCCAGGTCCAGATCCAGGCTGGCAAACTCCTGGAGATTTTGGGATGGAGCCTGGGGAGGTCAGGGATCTCAGTGGGGTACAATCCCATAGAATCCACCCTCCAAAACATCCATTTTCTTCAGGGGAACTGATCTCTGTATGCTGGAGATGAACTGTAATTCCAGGGGACCCCTAGGTCCCACATGGAAGCTGGCATTCCTAGTTTGGGTGTGTATCTATTCAGGCCCAGATTTTATCCCCTCAAACGATTTTTTAATTAACTTTTATTTGTGCAGTGGGATAGGTGGGAAAATGTGTAATGTGTAACGGGGGGGGGATTGTGTGGGGTAGTCTCTAGCCCCCAGGAAATATGTCACAGGGTATAACAAAATAAATTCAGATTAATAAATCAAAAACAAAACATATTGACAAAATGTAACAAAATGCTGCTAACAGGCTAAAATTTAAACTAGTTGAACAACTACTAAAAACCCTAAACCAAAATAAAGCTAGTAAATGGAACCCTGGAATGCATTCTGGGAACGTTGAGTCCACCATTAGTTTACAGGCTATTTACACATTTGATACAGGAAATAATTTGTAATAATAATTTGTAATAATAAATTATTTAGGAGCAATTAAAAGTGTAGAGTCCAGTGGGAGTGAGCCAGTCAAAGCAAATTTAACTGCAAGAATCCAAGGGGAATAAACTTCAGTTCTTATGAGATGAAATGTTTTCATTTGAGACATTGCTTTTGGATCTTGTAATGCTTCTGGATCTTGCAATGACTTGTGGTCTTAGCATTACAAAAGCCCTAAGATAATTGCCCAGGGACACAAAAGAAGGCTGTGACAAGAGAACACATTGGATATTGTTCCAAACTATATAATGTTTTGTTAATGCTCTATTTTCATACACTTTAGGGTTACCCATCGTATGTCACAATATTCTCTTCGAAGCCAGATCATTGCGTATTACAACAGTATAAAAGCTTTGCTAGAAGATCTCCCCAGCATAAGAGACAAATACTTCATTGTAGGATTGCCACAAGAGAAGAAAGGGGGAAAGGAAGAACTTGAGAATGATCCCAGGTTTGTAATTGCTGAGCAGTTGTTTCTAGTTTCTACAAGCCGTATCAAAAGATCTTATAGGATAGAATGGATTTACGGATACTAGATTAGAAGACAGCAAAATGCTGATGAGTTCTATGAAAATGGAGGATTTGGTGGAAAAATAAAGATGAATAGCCCTTTAAAGTTCTATTCCTAAAACAGGTTGATGTGAGACTTCTGATAAGAGCCAATAAGTCAGGCCTTATGGATAAACAAAGTCCTTTATTGTCTTAATGGTCTTCTCAGGAACACTTGCTTTGTTAGGGATACCAGGGAACTGGGGAGAGGACTTATTATACTGTATTCAAACAGTAGAGAAATGACAGGCACCAATCACTGTAAAAACATGAAGCACGAAAATCCCCAAACCATTGCCTTCCCATGAAAAAGGCGCGCTAGCTAATTATAATTCCCCCCCCCCCCAATGCCCCTGTGTACTACCTACTTGCATTTTCATGCCAAGACACCTGGAAGAGCAGAGAGTGAGACAGCTCAAGGTTAACGGGCAACAACAATGATAAGCAAAGCCTGCAAAGGAAAACGGCAAAAACAGGATGGGAGGGGGGAGGGAGCGTGGGGGATGACTCCGGCTGCCAGTCTCCCGACAGGAGGACCTGTGAATATAAACAGTAGCAGATACAAGCTAGAACAGGGAACCTGCAGATACAAAACATGACAGAGAACCTGACATCCTGCCCCTCCCAAAATCACTCCCCACCAGGTTTAGATGGATAGCATTTATGAAAAGCACAGATCAAACGAGGTGCATGAACATGTTCAGCAGCAACCCATTCATTACATTCCGGACCAAAATCCACCCAATTAACAAGATAATACAATCGTCCCCTTTTGATCTTGGAGTCCAAAATACTGGAAATTTCAAAATACGGTTCCCCGCTTTCATCAGCGGAGGAGGAACATGAGGATCCGGTCTCCATGAATTCTGCCCAGGGCTTTTCTTCAGCAGGCTGTAATGGAAAACAGGATGCACAGAGCTTAGCGATTTGGGCAGTTCCAGTTCAAACGAGACAGGGGAAATTTTACGAATCACTTTAAAAGGTCCCACAAACTTCCAACCCAACTTCCGGCTAGGTTGGAGACCCCGAATGTTCTTAGTGGAAACGTAGACAGAATCACCGGGTTCCAAGTCCCACCCAGGAGACCTGCCTTTGTCAGCATATTTTTAATAATCCGCTTTGGCCCGTTCCAGGGTCTTAGCAATAAGGGGCCAAGAGTTTTGGAAAGAAAGAGTTTTGGAAAGTCCAAACTGGGAGGGGGAGGTATTATCTGGAGGGGTGAGAGTAGGCAATGGGTCGCCCTCGAATCCCCCAACTGCCATGAATGGGGAAACTCCCATAGAGGAATGCACAGCATTGTTGTAACTGTATTCTGCAAAGGGAAGGAGGTCTACCCAATTGTCCTGATGTTAATTAGAGTAGCAACACAAAAATTGTTCCAGGATTTGATTGACATGTTCGGACTGTCCATCAGTTTCTGGGTGATAAGCAGAACTTAAGGTGGGTTCAATCCCCATGAATTGTAAAAGCTCCTGCCAGAAGGTGGCAACGAACTGACTTCCCCGATTGGATACTATACGCTTAGGGAATTTTACCACCTGAGCAAAGAACGCCTTGGCCAAACCTTTGGCAGTGGGCAGTTGTTTGAAGGGGACAAAGTGTGCCTGCTTTGAGAACAAGTCCACCACCACACAGATCACTGTCTTTCCTTTACTGGGCGGGAGATTGGTAATAAAATTCATAGAAATGGCCTCCCAGGGTCTTGAAGGGGTTGGGAGAGGTTGCAACAGTCCCGGAGGCTTGCCTCCTAGTTTCTTACATATCAGACAGGTTTGACAGGAGGTCACATATTCTGAGACATCCCTACGCATTCGGGGCCACCAAAACTGCCTTTGGGCCAAATTGAGTGTCTTAAGGTATCCAAAATGTCCAGAGAGTTTTGATTCATGGTAAGCCTGCAGAATGGATAGTCTTAAGGACTTTGGCACCACTAATTTGGTGCCTTTGTACCAGCAACCATCTGTGTGGAGCTCCACACCCACCTCCCCAGTCACTTCTTCCCGATCCTGCTGTGAATATTCCATTGCGCACTTTGTAGTCCACTCTGAGACTGGGGCCGCCTCAGACTGACGTGCTTGACTCCTAGTAATTACGGCTCCGCTTAATTGTTCTGGGGAAAACATGGAGTCAAACACCTCCTCACGCTTGGACTCATGTTGAGGCAGCCTAGACAACGCGTCCACTAACAAGTTAGAGGATCCAGGGAAATGGCGCAATCTGAAGTTGAACTTTGAAAAGAAATTGGCCCAACGAAGTTGCTTAGCATTGAGAGTTCTACGGGTGCAGAATGCTTTCAAATTTTTATGGTCTGTCCAGATCTTGAATGGTGTTTGCTCTAACCAATGCCGCCAGGTGGAGAGAGCCAGGCGAATTGCTGCAGCCTCCTTATCCCAAACTGACCAGTGTCTCTCAGTCTCATTTAATTTCTTAGACACATACGCTAAGGGATGCAACTTGCCATCATCTCCCTTCTGCAGAATTGCACCCCCCCATTGCTACATCCGATGCATCCACATGAACCACGAATTCTCATCGGGGTAAGCCAAAATAGGCTCTGAAGTGAACAGCCTTTTTAAAGTCTCGAAAGCCGCCTGACATTCACTTGTCCAATTCAAACGTTCACCAGGTTTGCCGACATCGGGTCCCCTCCCCTTTGTTTTCAACAGATTAGTTAGAGGCAGGGTGACCGTGGCAAAATCTTTTAGGAAGGTTCTATAAAAGTTGCAGAACCCTAAAAGGCTTTGGAGTTGCTTCTGGGTGCGAGGTGTTTCCCACTGCAAAACAGCTTCTACTTTACTCGGGTCCATTTCAAAGTCCCTAGGGGAGATGCGATACCCCAAAAAATCAATTTCTGTGCAGTGGAACTCACATTTGGATAGTTTGGCATATAGCTTGTGGTCTCTAAGGGTGGTTAACACTTTCCTCATTAGTTTAACATGAGAGTCCCGGTCTTGTGAGTAAACAATGATATCATCTAGAGAACAAAGCACCCCATTAAATAAATGCTTGTGCAACACCTCATTTATAAGGCTCATAAAAACTCCTGGAGCCCCAGCCAATCCGAAGGGCATAACCAGGTATTCGAATTGCCCCAGGGGTGTATTGAAGGCTGTCTTGTACTCATCCCCTTCTTTGATGCACACCCGGAAATAAGCTTCCTGTAAATCCAACTTAGAAATTTTTTTCCCTTTCGCTGCCTCCACTAGCAAGTCTTTTGTGAGAGGCAGGGGGTAAGTGTTAGAAGCGGAGACAGCATTCAGTCCTCTATAATCCGTGCAAAGCCGCAGCCCCCCATCCTTTTTCTTCCGGAACAGGACGGGGGCAGCAAATGGGGACTTAGCTGGGCAAATGAAACCTCGCTCCAGATTTTTATCCAAAAACTTCCACAACTCATCTCTCTCAGCAGGGGTCATGAAATATAACTTCCCTTTCGGCAGCTTTTCCTCCGGCAACAGCTCAATAGCACAGTCAGTAAGTCTAGGGGGGGGGAAGCTCGTCTGCCTCTGTTTCGCTAAACACATCAGCCAAATCCCGATACTCTTGAGGAATTTTGGCAATGTCCTCTGAAACTAGGCAGGCCAAGGGGGACGAAGGGGCCCCCGACCCCCAAGCAGGATCCCAGGTGTGTTGTGCGCACTTAGGGTCGATCCAGGAGATCTTCCCTTCACTCCATTTGATGTAGGGGTTGTGAGCATGGGGAATTGGGCATGGGGAGTTATAACAAAAGCCCGCTTCTCCCAATGCCCCCCCCCCCCGTGCCTATAATCAAAGGTTCAGTCTCCGCCACACAAGCCTCCTTCATTTTGGATCCATCCATTTGGGTGAACTGTAGAGGCTCCCCCAGCAAGTTTACTTTAGGACCCAAACCTTCCACTACTAACGGGCTAATTAAGTCTCTGGCACACCCCGAGTCAATCAAGGCGCGCACTCGAACGTGAGTGCCATGTTCAGGTACAACAACAGTCACAACCATGTAAAGTAAGGGTCCGGGGCTGTTCACAGTTGGTGGTGTGGTGGAGGGGGGACCTGCAGTTTCGCACTTTCTACTGCAGGTCTGGGAAGTTTCCCGACGGCTATGCAGCAATCACTTCCAACGTCACTTTTTCAGTTCCTTCACTCAGTGCCCCTTCCAGCTGTAATGCCCAGGGTTTGAAAGTCCCTTTAGGTGGCCGGGACGTCCCACCCGGAATCGCAGCAGGAGTCTTGGGTGTTTTCGGCCCCCCCCCCAGAGGGCAGGAAGATGCAAAGTGCCCACTCTCCCCACATCTCATCCACAGTCCTTGTTTGAATCGGGCATCGCGAAGCTCCTGGATCGCTGTCTTGAACTTGGACCTGGGAGTGGCTTTAGCGGCGGAGTGGCTCATCTGCGACCCCAGCTTGATCCGGGTGAAGTGCTCCTCAACATCAGCCGCTGCCCTCATCCATGCCGCCAGAGAGCCCGGCCTGTCATTTCGCAACACAGTCTCGTATATCTCCGGGTTCAGGCCTGCTCAATATTTCGCGATGGAAAGGTCTTGGGACCAGCCATGCACCTTCGCAGCTATTCTACGGAACTGAGCAGTATACTCCCTTACAGAGGATTGGCCTTGAACCAGCTTCCTGAGCTGATTCCGAGCCTTCTCCTCCCCCAAGGGATCCTCGTAGTGCTGCTGAAGGGCCCACATAAAATCATTCACGGATCTCAGTTCGGGACCTGGGGGGTTGTGTAAACTCACGTAACAGTCACTCACAGTGTCCCTTAGTTCTGAGCCGATGTAGCCCACACGCTCACATTCAGTAGGGTAAAGGTGTCCCCAAGTCTCCAGGAACCGCTCAATCTCGATGATGAAGAATCGTAGCTTGTTGGGATCACTGTCAAACGTAGCCATCAAGGGGTCGTTTGGAGGTTGCCAATACAACCGGTCTCCGGGTCTTGGCGCTGGTTGGGCTGGACCCCCTGGTGGCGGCGGGGGCCCCCCAGGCACTGGTTGTTGCGCAGGACCAGCACCACCAGCTACCTGTGGGGGGGAGGTTGACCCCCTCCGTCCACACCAGCGCCTCCAGCGGGTCCCGCTCCCGCGGCCCGTACCACGACCTGTTGCATTTCAAGTAACGCCTCACGTAGTTCAACCACTAGCTGATCATGCATTTCCTCGAACCTTCAATCCATTTGCTGCCAGAGGTCATCCGTACCTCGCTCCGGTTGCCGAGGAGGGGGCCATTCCTCAGGGGGTAGACTCAGCCTCCAGGATTCCCTCTCCTCATCCGCGAACCGTACCCGGGAGCCCCGTCTGTCATGGACCCAAGACTCCGCTGTGCCCGTGCCAAAAGTTGGCCAGGAGTACCTTGGCGTGGGCGACCAACCACCCATGGCTCCCCCCGACAGAGGGGAGCATAGGAATCAAAGTTTGTAGTCACCGGCTCGGCAGGTGCAATGGTAGCCAGTATCTCAGGGGTGGAAGTGGGAACGGTGGACCCATCGTCTGACATCTTCAGGTATGGGGATCACTCCTTCCCGATTGAAAGGAAGATCCCTAACAATCTGTGAGACTTCTGATAAGAGCCAATACGTCAGGCCTTATGGATAAACAAAGTCCTTTATTGTCTTAATGGTCTTCTCAGGAACACTTGCGTTGTTAGGGATACCAGGGAACTGGGGAGAGGACTTATTATACAGTATTCAAACAGTAGAGAAATGACAGGCACCAATCACTGTAAAAACATGAAGCGCGAAAATCCCCAAACCATTGCCTTCCCATGAAAAAGGCGCGCTAGCTAATTATAATTCCCCCCCCCCATGCCCCTGTGTACTACCTACTTGCATTTTCATGCCAAGACACCTGGAAGAGCAGAGAGTGAGACAGCTCAAGGTTAACGGGCAACAACAATGATAAGCAAAGCCTGCAAAGGAAAACGGCAGAAACAGGATGGGAGGGGGGAGGGAGCGTGGGGGATGACTCCGGCTGCCAGTCTCCCGACAGGAGGACCTGTGAATATAAACAGTAGCAGATACAGGCTAGAACAGGGAACCTGCAGATATGAAACATGACAGGGAACCTGACAGTTGAACACCTAAATTTCTAAATCATTAATTAGCAGACTTGTCATAGAATAACAGAGGGAGAGGTGAACCACTGGAGGGGGCTGTTCATTTTTCAGAATTCCTTCTTGTATCCAACTTTCACTTGCAGAAGCTCAAAGTAAATTATAAGAATAACAGAACTCTCTCATTTAGGCACGGGTCAATTCCACAGTGTTTACTGAATCAGTGTCCTCAGTACATTTGCCTGATCCGCTACTTGAAACAATCCTCTAAAAGGATTATGCGTTAGAGCCAAGGATTTGGCAAAAAGAATTATTTCACAGAAATACAATTTTGCTGACTTTCCCTTCTCCCAGCAGCCTTCTGAAGCGCTGTTGCTGAGGCTCAGAGGACCTTTCAGGAAAATATTCTACAATATAGGGGACTGCAAGGGGGAGAAGGAAAATTGGCCAAATTAGCCCTTCCTCAGTCTTGTATGAAGAAATGTTTGTTCCATTAACAGATCTGGCTTTGCCTACACTACAATGAGGTGGCAATTTTGGCCTATTCATGTTGTTGCTGCAGCCCCACCCTCTGTAATCTTTAGCAGCAGTTTTTTAAGGGCCACAGAGGGCTGGTGGGAAAAGGGAAGAGCAATTTAAAAATTGTTTCTGTGAACTAGCTCCATTTATGGAAACTTGGTTTCATCCTGGGTTTCTTGTGCTTACGTATTGAATGTGCAGCAGTGAGAAACAAGCATTTATTGTGCAACCTCACCATTCCATCTCCAGTAACGTAGACAAGCCAGAACGATGTGTTATGATTGTCTTAAGTAATTCAGATTCCTTCTGTAACAATTTAGGTCATTCCATCCACGACCCCGTTGTTTGCTGTCTGCTGATGGGCGATCCTTTTTGAATCTGTGGTTTATCCCCTACCCCTCAGAAACTCTGTTTATGTTTAAAATGCTGCCAGAGAAGGTAAGTGTGCTTACAGTCTTAAAACACTCCAATTAGAGAGATTTAACCAGTCTGTTTCATGCATACTGTAATGAAATGGCTGCCAGTCTGGTAGTCTTCTGGAGGGGAGAGGTGCTCCATAGGGAACAATGGAGCTGCCATACATCCCTGCCTACATTTCCCAGAAGCTTTAGGGGAAAAGTGTGGGAAAGTAGGGACCTGTGAGAGTCCTGTTCAAAGTAGTCAAGGATCAGATCTCGGTTGGTTAACCACAGTTCTTTATTGCCTATTCCTACATTAGTACAGCGTCTCGGGGTATTGTCAGAGATGAGACAAATAATACAAGCGGGTCTATTATACCATTCCAAGGAGTTTGAATTACCCATAGGTAGCCAATCCCCAGGAGGGAAAATTGGCGGGCTAAAAGGTGTCTTGACCGTTTGGTTCACACAGGAAAAAAGTGAGGTGTTAAGCAGTAAATTTCCCTTTCCAAACCAGACCCCTCCGTTCACATAACAATTCATGGCTCCAAGGTTCTTTAGCATAGATAAGAGATGAGAGCCTTTCCTCCCCTTGAAGTTACTGCCGGAGCAGCTGGAATGCGGAGGCAGGGATGAGAGGCCTCCTTGTTCTCACCCTAGGGGTTGTCACCCTCCCGACGAAGAAAGGAGAAAATACAGGTCCAATACAGAAAGAAATAACAGAATACATAGTGCGCAAGCAAGATTACATTGACAGAATTAACTGATTCTGACACCCTGCCCTCCCCATAATTCCCTTCACCTAGCTTTTTCAGGGAACATTTTATGGAACAGTTTGGTTAACTTGGGGGCATGAACATGTTCAGAACGAATCCATTCATTGTGTTCCGGGCCAAAATCTAACCATCTAACTAAATAATACAAGTGGCCCCTCTTTGTCTTGGAATCCAGGATTTCAGTTATCTCGTAGTGTGGACTCCCCTCCTTCATCAGTGGAGGAGGAACTGGAGGAACTGGATGCCATGCATTCGGCCCAGGATCTTTCTTCAGCAAGCTGAAATGAAACACAGGATGTATAGAACTTAGTGATTTAGGCAGATCGAGTTCAAAGGAGACATCAGAGATTTTTCGTAGCACTTTAAAAGGTCCAACATATTTCCATCCCAATTTTCTGCTGGGCTGCAGCCCGTGGATATTTTTGGTAGAGAGATAAACTGAGTCCCCGGGTTGAAGGTCCCATCCCGGTGCTCGGCCACGATCAGCATATTTCTTATAGTCCTCCTTGGCATGGTCCAAGGCTTTACCAATCAACGGCCAGGAGTCCTGGAGACTGGACCACCAGTTTTTAAAGTCTGAGGGGGGAGCCTGGGGGTCTTCCTTGAGGGTGGGGAGCGGTTTACCTTCAAAGCCTCCCACTGCCATGAAAGGTGAGACCCCAGTGGAGGAATGCACTGCATTGTTGTAGCTATATTCTGCAAAGGGTAATAATTCCACCCAGTTATCTTGGTGGTAGTTGGTGTAGCACCTTAAGAACTGCTCCAGAATTTGATTAGTTCGCTCGGATTGGCCATCGGTTTCTGGATGGTAACCCGAGCTCAAGGCAGGTTCTATGTCCATTAGTTTCAAAAGCTCCCGCCAGAAGGTGGCAACGAATTGACTTCCGCGATCGGATACCACCCTTCTCGGAAAAGCATGTAATTTTATCACCTGGTTAAAGAAGGCTTTAGCCATCCCTTTGGCGGTGGGTAACTGTTTGAAGGGAGTGAAATGGGCTTGTTTGGAAAACGTGTCTACCACTACCCAGATCACTGTTTTTCCTTTTGATGGGGGCAAATTGGTAATGAAGTCCATGGCTATGTCTTCCCAGGGCCTGGAAGCCGTGGGTAGGGGGTGTAACAATCCCGGGACTTTGCCTCCCCGTTTTTTACACATTAAGCAGGTTTGACATGCCGAGACGAAATCCGAGACGTCTCGACGCATGCGCGGCCACCAGAACTGACGTTGGATTAGGTTAAGAGTTTTTAGGAATCCAAAGTGCCCGGCGAGCTTGGAAGAGTGACAATTTAGCAGGATTTCTTTGCGTTTGGTTTTTGGCACCACTAATTTGTCCCCATGGAGCCAACAATTGTCCTCTCTTTTTTCGCACTCTCCCACCGCTTCCAATTCCTCTATTTCCTCAGGAGCATATTCCTCCCCCCATTGACAGTCCCCAGTGGTTAGCTCAGTTTTCTTTGCTTTGCTCCTGGTGACAACCGCTCCTCCCAGCTGCTGGGGGGAGAACATGGAATCGAATACCTCCTCTTTCAGACTCTCGTGTTGGGGCAATCTGGACAACGCGTCTGCCAGGGAATTAGCCTTCCCAGGAAAATGCTTTAACACAAAGTTAAATTTTGAGAAGAAGTCAGCCCAGCGCAGTTGTTTGGCGTTGAGGGACCGCTGTGTGCGCAAAGCTTCTAGGTTCTTATGATCCGTCCATATTTCGAACGGAGTCTGCGCCCCTTCTAACCAGTGGCGCCAGGTAGTGAGCGCCAATCTAATGGCCGCAGCTTCCTTGTCCCACACTGACCAATTCCTCTCTGTTTCATTAAACTTCTTTGAGATGTACGCTAAGGGGTGCAGTTTCCCTTCCGAGTCCCTTTGTAGGATGGCCCCCCCCATTGCCACATCCGAGGCATCAACATGGATTATAAAGTCTTTAGTCTCATCCGGGTGCGCCAAAATGGGCTCTGAGGTAAAAAGAGTTTTTAAAGCCTCAAATGCCTTCTGACACTCCCCGTTCCACGCCAGTTTCTCTCCCGGCTTTCCCGCCTCGGGACCCCTCCCCTTGGTTTTCAACAAGTCCGTTAAGGGAAGGGTGACTTTGGCAAAGTCCTTGATGAAAGTTCGATAGAAGTTACAAAATCCTAACAGGCTCTGCAGCTGCTTTCTCGTTCGCGGAGCCTCCCATTGCACCACCGCTTCCACTTTCCCCGGGTCCATTTCCAACCCCTTCTGAGAAATGCGGTAGCCCAGGAAGTCCACAGACTCGCGGTGAAACTCGCACTTAGACAGTTTCACAAACAGCTGGTTTTTTAGTAATGTTGACAGTACGTCTCTGACCAAAGTCACATGTTCGTTCTTATCAGTGGAATAGATCAAGATATCATCTATGTAACATAACACGCCCTTAAATAGGTGCTTGTGCAACACTTCGTTGATTAAACTCATAAAGACCCCGGGCGCGCCACTTAAGCCGAACGGCATCACGAGGTATTCAAACTGCCCCAAGGGGGTGTTAAAAGCAGTCTTGGGTTCATCCCCCTCCCTTATGCGCACCCTGAAGTAGGCATCTCGCAGATCCAACTTGGTGAAAATCTTCCCCTTGGCCGCCTCCGCCAAAAGGTCTTTTATTAACGGGAGGGGGTAAGCATTAGAGGTGGAGACTGCGTTTAGCCCCCGATAATCCGTGCACAATCGCAAGCCGCCATCCTTTTTCTTTCGGAACAGCACGGGCGCCGCAAAAGGGGACTTGGCGGGGCGGATAAACCCCCTGGCCAGATTTTTGTCCAAGAACTTCCGCAGCTCTTCCCGTTCCGCCGGGCTCATGGAATACAATTTGCCCTTTGGGAGTTTCTCGCCCGGGAGGAGCTCTATGGCACAGTCCGACAACCGATGGGGGGGCAACTCGTCCGCCTCGGTCTCACTGAACACTTCCAGCAAGTCTCTATATTCCTTAGGCACCATGGCAGGGACGAGAGCGAGGGCGGCCGCAGGAGACGGCGGGCTGGGGGGCCCGGGACCCCATCCTGGGTCCCAGCGGTGGCTCTGGCAGCGTTCGTCTACCCACGAAATCTTCCCCTCGCTCCATTTTATGTAGGGGTCGTGCGCCCCGAGCCAAGGGCTACCCAACACCATAGGGAATTGGGCATTAGGGGTTATGACGAAAGCTCTCTTCTCCCAGTGGTCCCCCGTTCCCAAAATTAAGCTCTCAGTCTCTGCTATGCACTCCTCCTTCATTTCGGACCCATCCATCTGGGTAAACTTCAGGGGTTCCGCTAACGGGGTGACTTTAGGTCCCAGCCCCTCCACTACTAGGGGGCTGATTAGGTCTCGCGCGCATCCAGAGTCAATTAAAGCGCGGACCCTCATGTGGGTGCCTGATCCTGGGGTCACCACAGTTACTACCATATATAACAAGGGGCCAGGGATGCTCACCGGAGATGGCGCTTCGTTGTGGGGGACCTGCAGCTCTGCGCCGCTCACTGCAGGCCGTTGGAGTTTCCCGACATCTGGGCTTCCATCAGCTCCAGCTCTCCCTGCTCACTTGTTGCCCCTTCCAGCTGCAAAGCCCGGGGTTTCATGGGGGTCTTCCCCCGAGTCGGGGTGCTCGCAGGTCCTGGGGTTGAGGTCTTCGGGCCCTTCCCCCCTCCTCTTGGACACGCTGAGGCGAAGTGGCCACTTTCCCCGCACTTCATACACAACCCTTGTCGGAACCTCGAGTCGCGGACGTCTTGTACATTGGATCGGGGCTTCGCTCGTGGGCCCGCTCTGATAGCGGCGGTTGCGGATGCTCCCATCTTGATTAGGGCGAAGCGTTCTTCCATGTCGGTGGCCGCCCTCATCCAGGTAGTCAGCGTGCCCGGACGGCCTCCCAGCAGCACGGTCTCGTAGATTTCCGGGTTTAGACCCTCCCAATACTTCTCCATGAAGAGTTCCTCCGGCCATCCGTGGATTTTGGCAGCGATGCGCCGGAACTTTTCAGTGTATTCTCTCACTGACGATCTTCCCTGGAACAGCTTTCTCAGTTGATTTCTGGCTTTTTCCTCACCCAGCGGGTCTTCGAACTGGTGCCGAAGAGCCCACATGAAGTTGTTCAAGGAACGCAGCTCAGGGCCAGGGTTGTCGTGCAGGCTCACATACCAATCGCTGGCGGTGTCTTTCAGTTTGGATCCGATGTAGCCTATGCGATCCTTCTCGGTAGGATACAGGTGGCCCCAACTGTCCAGGAATCTCCCGATCTCGAGTGTGAAGAAACGTAGCTTCTCGGGGTCCCCATCGAAAGTAGTCGTCAGCGGGTCGGAAGGGGGTGGGCGAGCGGCCGGCGCGGCCGGGACTGGGGCCGGCGCGGGAACGGGCCCCGGGACTGGAGCCGGGACGACCGGCGGAGCTGGCTGCGCCGGTAGAGCGGGCGCCTGCGGCTGAGCCGGAACCCCTCCGGGTGCTGGCTGCTGTTGTGGGGCTCCGACTCCTTGACCGAGGAGGGCGCCTTGCATCGCCACCATAGCGTCTCGAAATTGGTGCTGGAGATCGAGGGCCAACTTGCGGAGCTCGGAGGTGAGTTGCAGCCGCAGGTCTCCCATCATCTGATCCAGCGGGACCGTCTGCTCCTCTCGATACGGATCGGGCCCATACAAATCCAGTGTCTCCTCTTCGGGAGGCTGGCGACGCGGTCCTCCACGGCGGACCGGCTCGCGGTCGTCTCCTAGGTAGCTCGGTCTCCCTCGATCGAGCTGGTCGCCGGTGAGCGGAACTCTCACCCCTTTCCTGTCGTGCACCCACGAAGTCACGGATCGGCCCCCGAAGTGGCTCCAAGTGTACTGGGGGGTCACGCTCTGATGGGTAATCGGGCGGCGCGGGATGTAGTAAGCCCCCTGGCTCGTGGTCACCGGCACCTCGGGACCTCCTCCGCCGCCGCCACCCCCGTTCCCCGGATCCGCCGGGGTAGCCGGGGCCTCCTCTGGAGTGGTAGGTTTGAGGGGGACGAGATCGTCTTCTGACATGGTCAGGAACGACTGAGTCCCAATCAAGGATCTCTGACAATCTGTGAGAGTCCTGTTCAAAGTAGTCAAGGATCAGATCTCGGTTGGTTAACCACAGTTCTTTATTGCCTATTCCTACATTAGTACAGCGTCTCGGGGTATTGTCAGAGATGAGACAAATAATACAAGCGGGTCTATTATACCATTCCAAGGAGTTTGAATTACCCATAGGTAGCCAATCCCCAGGAGGGAAAATTGGCGGGCTAAAAGGTGTCTTGACCGTTTGGTTCACACAGGAAAAAAGTGAGGTGTTAAGCAGTAAATTTCCCTTTCCAAACCAGACCCCTCCGTTCACATAACAATTCATGGCTCCAAGGTTCTTTAGCATAGATAAGAGATGAGAGCCTTTCCTCCCCTTGAAGTTACTGCCGGAGCAGCTGGAATGCTGAGGCAGGGATGAGAGGCCTCCTTGTTCTCACCCTAGGGGTTGTCACCCTCCCGACGAAGAAAGGAGAAAATACAGGTCCAATACAGAAAGAAATAACAGAATACATAGTGCGCAAGCAAGATTACATTGACAGAATTAACTGATTCTGACAGGACCCACCCCAGGGGTGGAGCCAGCCAGGTATAGGCTTCTGCCCATCCAGGGAGGGGCCAGTTTCAGCCATAGTCTTGGCCTTTGCCTGAGCCTTGGACAGGAGCTTCAAGGGACGGCTTACAGGAGGGACTCCTGCTACCTCAGACTCTGTGGGCCATCCAGGCCACTATAGATCGTGGAGGAGAGCCAGGAGGGGGGCCGTAGTGGTGACCAGTCCTGAGGGAGGGCTGAAGTTTCACTCCAACGACAGGAGGGGGAAAGCAAATCCTATCCTGAATCTACCACCTCCAGAGGCAGAGGGTGTGGAGGGGACAGAAGAATGGTGTTTTTAATCCTGTTTACTTTATGCCCGGTTGTGTTGAAGTGCCTGTGTTATTTTCTGTGCCTAACTGTGTACACAGTTTAAATAAACCTGTTTTTTGAGTTATAAGACCTGGTAGTGCCTTGACCACATAGTCCTCCCTGCTCAGCACATTACCAAAGGCAAAGGGAGGCCAGAGAACCCAAACAGGCCCAAATCAGAGAAGTTGCCAACTCTCCAGGGGGCGCCCAAAGATTGAGGAATCCACTTTCCCGGGTTGGGGGATCAGCCAGAGGGCTCTCACTGTCCCTCTAGGAAGGCGGTGTGAATCCAGTGATCAGTGGCAGCGACTGAGGAAGGGAAATAGTCCCACCAGGCAGGGTGGGCAGGTGAAAACGGGCTTGCGAGCCACAGAACGGCTGCTTAGTCTCCCAGGGCTGAGGGCAGGTCCCCGTTTCATCACACATACAATGGAAATGAGTATGGCTTGGCACAAGAAAGGCTAAAAGTTCAACACTGGCGTTGCAATTCTAGCCACGGTGTTCTACAGCTGAGAAAGCATAGTGTCTAAAGATGTAGAGGCAACACAAGATTTAGAGCCCAAGTCTGTCAAGGTGGAAAAAATAATTAGTATTAGGATACTAAGTATTAGGATACTCAGTGGGTATTCAACTTGGGTGCCACCTGAGTCTGCCACTGCCTGACACCCCTGCCTTTTGCCCCTGTCCTGCTGTCCCTACCTACCCACTGCACTGCTAGTGGCCACCATTCCTGCCTTTACCCAAAAGCTGGAGCTATTTCCCTCCTTGTTCCCCAGGGGTCTTAAAGACAGTATGCCAAGCAGCATATGCCCATCAGAGCTTCTTGAACTTTGTGTATCCTGAAAGAATTTGAAAAGCCCTACTGGACATGGTTGACTTGTCATGATATCGTGGGGAAGCCTTAGCTGCTCCAGTAATGGTGATTGGTGTACGGCAGGGCAGAGGCTGTTGGTCCCAAAATCCACCACCTGAGGCCACTGTCTTACCATTATCTCATTGCAGAGCAGCTGAAAGGATATTATGAACTTCTTTTTGACGCTCTAGACCTGCTGAGATTCCTGTTTTTACATAATTATTAAAGGAATAGGAGCTATCCCCTCTGAACATGAGGGTGAAATCATGTCAGACAGGAAGAAAGAGATTGTGTGTGGAATAAAGGAATATGAGAAATTATACAAAATAAAAGAATGAGATCTCAGAAGCATGAATCTCTCATTCAAAATGGCGACCGGCTCAGAAACTGAGCTCCGCCATGATATAAGAAATTCAGCTAAATTACATCCAAATTGCACCCAAATTTTTATCTTAGCCTCAGTTAGTGTGCTGGTGGAACAGAGGGCCAGCGGAGGTCCGGGGTAAGACCTGAGAATTCACCAGACCGGGAGACAGCTGAGAGGAGCGGGACGCCAACTTTTAGAGGGCAGGAGTAGTTCTGGAGACTTGGAGCCTTGAGATTGGAGCTGGAGCTGGGGAGTGTTGTAGGAAGCAGGGAAGTGAGGATCTTAACATCACTGGTCAGGAGTCCAAGGGCGGCTGAGGCCTATGAGCAAAGGCCACCGGCAGACAAATGACCAGCCAAGGGATACCAGTGCTCCTGGGGGTGGGGAGGTATGGTGGTGGGACCAGATGAAAGTGGAAGGGAAGGGAACAGAGACACAGTTGAGCTTGGTCCCCTTCCAATCTGTGTCCCATTCTGAAGGCAGTAGGTTGTGGGGCTAGGAGAGAAAACCCCACTCTGACATTGGTGTTGTGTAACGCCAGGTCCATTAATAATAAGACCAGGATCCTGCATGACTTTTTGTCAGAGCAGGATGTGGACCTGGCGTGCATGACTGAGACCTGGGTGCGAGATGGGGAGACCGTGGCTCTCTCCCAATTAGCTCCTCCCGGGTTCTTGGTCCTTCACCAATCTCGGACTCAGGGGCGGGGGGGAGGAGTTGCTTTATTCATCCAGGAGAATTATTCAGGGCACTCCCGCCGCTGAATCTCGCGGGCATAGAGTGTGCTGGCTTTGTCTGGGATGCCGGGGAGAGTTTGGCTGTCTGGCTGGTGTACCGATCACCCAACGTACCGGCAAGCAGCCTGTCATCCCTGCTGGAGGCCATATCAGGCTGGGCGCTTGAGCATCCTCAGCTATTAGTCTTGGGTGGTTTCAATGTCCATGCCGAGGATGTGACTTCCACGCAGGCAGTGGACCTGGTGTTGTCCATCGTGGCACTAGGACTCTCCCACTCACAGAGCCGGTCACATGCTCAATCTGATTTTCGTGGTGGGAGTTATGGTGGACTGGATAGCGGCTACAGTCATACTATGCACTGAGGTCCCGGATGAATATGTCGCTCCAATCCTGTTTGGGTGGCGAGCACATTTTAGCTCGCCCGCAAAGCCAAATGGATCCCGTGCGGTTCCAGGTGGCTTTGCGGGATCTAATGCCTCCTGGCGACTTGTTAGATGAGCTAGTCGAGGACTGGCAAAACCGGCTCTCGGTGGCCATCGACGAGATCGCTCCCCAGTGCTCTCTGCACCCTCGCTTACGCCTTGCCCCATGGTATACACGGGAGCTGAGGGCAATGAAGCAGGAGCTTAGACGGCTAGAGAGACAGTGTCGTCACGCTCCTGACGAAGCAGCAAGAACATCTTATAGGATGTTTATGAAATCCTATAAGATGGTGGTCAAAGCTGCGAAAAAAGTTTTCTACGCAGCTTCGATCGTGTCTGCGAGTTCCCGCCCAGCCCAATTATTTAGAACAATTAGGTCTCTGATGACTCTGCTACAGTGCAGACCAAACGATAGGTAATTGGACATCGGCTGTGAGGCTTTTGGGAAATATTTCGCAGATAAAATCCTGTTGCTCTGCCAGGACCTCCCCGCCACAGTTGATACAGTAACAGAATTTGAGGCTCCATGCACGTCTTCTGGTCACACATTCTGGATTATTTCAATCCACTCGGCCTACAGGAGGTCGACAAATTGCTCTCATCAGTCTGTCCAACCACTTGCAGTCTCGATCTGTGCCCATCATGGCTGGTTAAGGCCAACCAGGATGGGCTACGAGGGGCACTGAGGGAGGTCATTAACAGATCCCTCGCAGAAGGGGTGTTTCCCAGTGCCCTAAAGGAGGCGGTAGTACGCCCCCTTCTAAAAAAAGGCATCACTCGATCCGGCCGAATTAGCCAACTATTGGCCGGTATCTAATTTACTCTACTTGGGTAAATTAATCAAGAAGGTAGTGGCGGATTGATTGCAGGGCTTCTTGGATGATGCCTCCGTATTAGACCCCTTCCAGTCCGGCTTCCGACCAGGCCACAGGACAGAGACGGTCCTGGTCGCCCTCACAGACGACCTCCGGAGGCATCTGGACCAAGGCGGTATGGCGGTGTTGATGTTGTTACACCTGTCGGCAGTGTTCGACACAGTCAACCATCAACTACTGGCCCACCGCCTCGCCGACATTGGGATCCGGGGTTGGCCTTACAGTGGCTTTCCTCTGTTTCTTCAAGGTCAGGGACAGAGGGTGGCTGTTGGGGAGCCACTGTCCTGAAGACACCCACTAGTATGCGGTGTGCCACAGGGTGCAGTACTCTCCCCTGTTTAACATCTACATGCGCCCCCTTGCCCAGATTGCCCAGAGGCATGGGCTGGGTTGTCATCAATATGCTGACGATACCCAGCTCTCTCTGCTGTTGGGTGGCCAGTCAAACTCTAGTCCGGGAGATCTGGACCTGGCATTGAAAGCCATGGCTGGTTGGCGTAGGCAGAGTCAATTGAAATTGAATCCGACGAAGACGGAGGTCCTATGCCTGAGTCGGAGTGGACCAAGGGTAGGGATCCCTCTCCTGACCTTCAATGGGGCGCCATTGGTGCCAGCGCCAGAGGTTAGGAGCTTGGGAGTGCTCCTGGACACCTCGTTAATGATGGTAGCAGCCACTGCGAGATCAGCCTTTTTCCTTCTAAGGCTGATCAAGCAGTTGGTTCCCTTCCTTGAATGCAACAACCTGGCTACGGTGATCTATACGTTGGTCACCTCAAGATTGGGTTACTGTAATGCTCTCTACATGGGGCTGTCCTTATCTCAATCCAGAAGCTGCCGCTGGTGCAGAATGCAGCGGCGAGGCTGATGATGTGTCTTCCCATGCAGGAACACATCCAGCCCGCCCTAAAAGCACTGCACTGGCTGCCTATAGCATACCAGATACAGTTCAAGGTGCTGGTGCTTACCTACAAAGCCCTATATGGCCAGGGACCTAGCTACCTAAGGGACTGCCTCTCCCCACATGTACCCTAGTGAGCACTACGATTGGGTTCCCAGAACTGCCTTGTTCTTCCAGGGCCCAAGGAGGCCCAGTTGGCGGTAACGAGGGCCAGGGCATTTTCAGTGGCAGCCCTGTCCTGGTGGAATGAGCTCCCGGATAACATCATGGCCCTGCGAACCTTTTACAGTTCCACAGGGCCTGCAAGATGGAGCTCTTCTTCCAGGGTGTCAAGTAGGGGCCGCCTCGGCTTTATAGCCCTGGCCTGACCACTGGAAACCGCCAATGGACTATCAGCACTAATGACCAGAAGAAGACTGGGGTCGCTGCTTGGCCAAGGATGATGAATCTCGCCATCATGCACTGTATTTTAAAGTTGTATTGTATTTTATGGCTTTTATGGAATTTTAGATGAATTATGTTGCTAGCCGCCCTGAGCCTGCTGGAAGATGGGGAGAGTGGAATATAAATTTAAATAATAATTTAAAAAAGCAGAAACAACAGACAAAGAGCTGTTCCATGGACAGGGAACTGGCACTAGTCCAATGAAAGTTTTGTGGTTTTATTTTATTTATCAGAGATAAATCCTTCTTTGTTTCATAGACTCAGAGTGCCTTACAGCAGTTCTTCCCCTAGTGCAATCATTTCTGTCCCTAAGAGGCTCACAATCTAAATCTGTTTGTACAGTATACTCCTGTTATATCAAAGATTACTTGTGAAACTCCCTTTAGTTTCAAAAGCAGTTTGCCATGAAAACATTTAAAGGATCTTTGGAATCACCATCAGAACTAGTTCCATGGTTTTTTGGATTGTGGCCAATGTCTTCATGGGTATCTCTGTTTTTACCAATAAGCTTTCTTCTGCTTATGCAAGAGGGACCTCTCTACTTGTGCAAAACTTCCATCCATTTCCCCCTGCTAATGTTAACCTCCCACTCTGTCTGCAAGAGTCCACACTCCCAGGAGCTGCACTGCAGGCTGAAGTGGTGTGGAAAAAGTTCTGTTGTGCAAGCAGAACTCTACTCACAGTGCATGGGGTCCAGCCCATCTGCTAAATCTGGTGCAATATTCAGCAAACACTGAAAGACTTATTGAGTCCAACCAGAAGGGACTGAAATTTCACAAGTGTTTTCTCCCCCCCCCCCATTTGCAAAATGGATTTTGAGCACTTAATAATGGTGGGAATCAGTTCTAGAGTAGATGGAGCAGCCATTGCTTAACAGAACAATATGATCTGTGAAGATTTGAAAGGTTTTCTCCCTTTTTTGTCTTTTTTGTAGGTTGGCTACAAAGCCCTGAGACTGACACTTCAGATTGTAGCAGCTTTCCACGACATTGTTTCATACATTTTCAGCTTTGCTCAACTAGGAAGTGCTCCAAGCTGTCTTGATTACTTCTGTTTTGAGCATCTAACTGCAGACTGGGGAGGGACGGAGCAGATTGGTTAGTAGCAGGTACTCTGTGTTTAGAAATGAGTGTATCTGAATTTAGATGCACATTTCGACAGAATATATTTTTATGCCATGTGTTAATTTAAAGAGGTAAACACATCCAAATCTTAAAAAATCTAAAACCAGAATCACGCATAATGCCCAGCAATGCAGTTCTGTCCCGATAGATCAGTTTGTGACCAGCATCATGAGTAAACCAGAATGCAGCAGGATTACCAACACATTTCACTCTGGTCTACTAATGCTGCTTTTTAATTTTTTAAAATTATGCATTGCCTCTCATCCATGGCCACTGAAGCAATTTACAAAGTAAAACAAACATTAAAACTGAGTTTAAAATACAATGTTGCTTGGACACCTCAATGTGCCTTTCTTTCTTAGATGTTTTGTTGTCAGTGGTGAAAGTGAACAGGTAAAATTCTGAAAAGACATTCCGTTCTCATTCACCAATCACTACAGACTTCTACCAAAACATAATTTATGATAGTCTATTACAGAGTGCTGTAAGGCACTCTGAATCTATGAAACATAGTCTATTATGATCATACACATTCATTCTTTATACAAACCGTATTAGTAGAAAAGAATAAAGTAGTGTAAAAGAGACATTCCCCTCCTCCCCTTCCTTCTCACCATCCTTGCAGAAGAGGTACTGGGGAATCCATGTGCATGTTAGAGGGCTTCCTCCACTTGCCCCTCCCTTTTGTTGTACAGAGTATTGTGCCCCCACTCAAGCTGTGCCTTTCCTCTTTTTACCCACAGCTTGAGTCACAGATAGGGTGGTGTGTGTTGGGTGTGTGCTGTTCTGTCTCCCAAACCCTCTTCCCCCTGGCTTGCTAACTGTCTGTAGCTCACTCAGGAGTTTCTGGTCTATTCATGGAATGAGCGGTCAGGTGCATAAGTGAGATTTTTTTACTACACTCTGAGATATCTAAAAAGGGAAAGATCTTTATTCACTAAAATCAGGGGTCATTTCAAGCAGGAATGTGCAGGAACGCAGTTCCGGGAGTGACAAGACCAGGAGCAGGCACATATGGTGATGTGCTGTGGAAAAAAGCAAAAGCATACTAACTTGAACTGTATTTTCATGCTTGTCATAGGGTAGCTTCCCTGCAAGACCAAAGGAAACCTAAAGTGTCTTTAGTCAAAGTGTAAAACTGGCTCACCAGCTCTGAGTTGAGAAATACCTGGAGATTTTTGGGGTGGAGCCTGAGGGGTGGGTGTTGCCTTCTGACACACTTCCAGTGATGTCGGGGTGTGGTATATGTAAATAAGTTATGCTAATGAGTCATGCTAATGAGCTCCTGCACCTCTTTTTCTACAAAATGACCCCTGACTAAAATACTTTCAAGTCACTGGAGCACATTGGAAAACTATATGAAAATACTACTCTGTATTCTGAACTAAGACAAGAACATAAAACATAACTAGGTTATACAGTCACTAGTGTTACCTTTGTATTCTTTCCCCTGGAATGGATGTAAGCCCACAGGAACTCTGAAAATAGAGGCTGGTCAAGGCTTCACTCCATTTGTTCTCTTGGCTTGTGCTTCTGACACAGACCGATTTTCCACTAGCGCTGCCCCGGCGTCGATCCTCAAGCAGGCAATCAAGGCAAATGGAGGACCTGACGCCGGGGCAGTGCTAGTGGGAAATTGGTCACAGGGTTCAGACCTTTTAATCCTTCCTGTCCCAGCTGGGAGGGATAAAATTTAACATATCATGAAATGATCCCCACATGTACCTTTTCTCCAGTCAAAGAGCACATTCAAAACTTTTATGACCCACTCACTATATCTAAATATGATCTGGCAGGTAGACAAACGACCATTTCCCCATCCTGCCTCTCTGTCTCCATAAAGGAAACACATCTCTTCCAAGCCTGCAGTTTGAAAAGTTTATAGTCAAATCCTTTGAGGTTACATTAGAAGTTTCGCTGCTGGTTAGAGATAATTGAGATATGTCTTAATTTTCTCTTGAATGAAAGGAATTTTGTGGGATTTTTCCAGCTGCCAGGTTGTACCTGACTCAGAAGGATGTTTCTGTGTGTTCTAAAATATGTTCAAATAATGTTATTTTTACGAATATTTGCACCAGTGTATTGATTTTCTTCATTTATACCCTGCCTTTCTCCCCAGTGAGGACCTGAAATGGTTTGTATCATGTACGTTTTAAATTATTAGCCACCTTGGTGGCCCTTGTAACAGCAGAAAGGCGGCACACAATTTTTGCAAATAAATAAATAAATATGCCATTCTCCTCTCTTTTTTCCCCCTCATAACAACCACCCTGTGAGGTAGGCTAGGTTGAGAATGTATAATTGGCCCAAGGTCACCCAGCGGGCTTCCATGGCAGAGAAGGTATTATTTCCTGGGTCTCCCCAGTCCTAGCCTGTTGAATGGTTGTAAGCAGGGCCTGGGTGAGTCATGCAAATCTGGTGGTAGAAAGTTGGGTTCCCAATGGTTGCTGGCAATCTTGGTCTTGATGAATCCTCCCTCAAAGGTCAAAACAGTCGTGGAAAGGGCCCTGGAAGAAGCAAGGTAGTCCCTCAGCTGTAATGACACAAATCCTTTCAGAAGGAAGGCCAGAGCAGGGCTAAGGCCCAAGTAACCCAAGCAACTGCTTGGGGTGCCACAGTCAGGTGACCCTGCCAACAGACCACTGGGGCTTGGCTTGCTCCCAGCTGCTATTGGCACAGGAAGAGGCAACAGGCATGTCATGCATCCATTGTTGCCTCCTAGATTTGTGCTGCTGCTGACTGGGTCTGAGGCCCATGAGGTGCTGATTGCACTAGCCTGGCTTGCAATCAGTGGCAATTCACAGGAAGACACATAGCATGCTGGCACTTAGCTGGGCCTGAGGCCCATGAGGTGCTTTTTGTCAGCTTTGGCTGCCATTCCCGACCGGGAGATGGCACTTTGTTCTCATAGCCAGTTCTCCCTTCCCCCCTCTTCGGAATGTATCTCGCCTCTCCCTAGCAAGCGCTTATCTGGCTCTCTGGCTTCTCAACCTTGAAAGATGTTTCTATTCACTGAAAATGTTTCTGTTCACTGTGTCTTATTTGCAAGTGTTAACTTCCCGCTTTAAGCCTGGGAAGAAACCGTCCTACGTTTTGGGCACCTTTTATTCTTGTTTCATGATTGGAGGTTCTATTATGCATTACGTTGTTTAAATGCTCTATAACTATACCTTGTCTGGCCTAATTTACTTATTACTGACTCAAAGCGTGTAGATGACTACTTGATCCACTGCCAAATAAAGAATCTTCTAGTTAAGGACCTTGTTTGCAGTTTGAAATCATTTGGATTCTCACACTTTTCAGTTCTGTTGATACCCACTTGGCTCAGGAAGAGGTGTGTTGTCTTTTGGGCTCATGTTGCTGCCAGTAGTTGGGATCGGTAGCAGGATGCCTTGAACTGACCCTGGAAAAGGCCTGGTTTGTGTCAGAATCTGACAATAGAATAGCTGTCCTGCTGTTACTTTCTGTTTCTTTGTGCCACACTGTAACCAATTGTTTTATTGCTTGCCTTGAAGTAGATATAGCTGTCCTGCTTAATGTTGCTTTCTTCCCGGGAAGATGGCCTGCCACATTCTTGGTCGTCACATAAACAACAGGAGTTATCTCATCCTGTTCACTCCTTCTCGCCTTTCAGGCTTAAAGTATTTTATCAAAGTTATTGCAACCTTGGAGACTGTTTAATTGTTACTGACCAAATGTTTAGCCTGGAGTTCGCACATCTGGGTCACTCAGGGCAAGAAGGGAATTTTTATAACTTTCCCACCTTTTGGTGAGAACCAACGGTTGCCATTTTCCCCCGCTTTTCTGTATTCATTCTGATTGGCTCTTTATGTTTATGCACCTCTGCCTGAAGGTATATTAACCCATGTTATTTCTTTTCCTGTATCTCTAACAAACATCGAGAACCTGAGTCCATTATTAGAAATAAAAGAAGTTTGCTTTTAATCAAAGGTCTGGTCTGATAGTGTTAACCCAGAAGCCTCACAGTTTGCCTGTTTTGTTGCAATTTTTGAAAGATGGCAATAAATTAGAAGCCAGTAAAATCTCAGCACTGCTTCCTTCTGTTACGCCTCCAAGTCTTAGCCCTGAATTTAATTAAGTAAAAGGCTTCAGTTTGGAGACTAAAATAAATGAGATCAATAAATGCCAGTTTGCTCTGTTTGGAACATTGCTCTGTTTGGAATTCTAGGAATGGAGCTCCAAGAGCTACAGAAAATGATAGACAACCTTCATAGTCCCTCAGATCCAAACGAAGTAGCCCAGATGCTGAGCTTGCACAGAGAAATTATTTTTCTGCAATTTGATGCAGCTGTTAGACATTCTATGAGGTAAGAGAACAAGGCTGCTCACCTCTTCAGTTCCTAGATGACAGATAAGTTTATCAAAGGCTGGTTGTGGTTTTGCATAGATCAAGAATCAGGATGTTGGTGCAAACTGGGGGAAATGTGAAAATGAAAAGCTTCACAGAATGTATTAAAATTAGATGCAACATATAATGGCACACAACTTTTTAAAAACCAACGTATCTTTAAATATACTGGTATCTTTCCCCCTTTTATGTGGAAAAGCAGTGGAGAAAGGGGCAATTTTAAGCATATAACAGGCCTGAGAGGAAAGAATTGAGTACTCCTCACCTGTGTTGTTCTACCACTGGAATCTCTAGCTTCCCCAGATTGCATTTAGTTTTAAAGAAATATTGGGGGGGGGGGGGTGGCATTTTCTGTCTCGTTTCAGGCTAAACAAATAATTGTTGAACCACCTGGCAGTTCTTTCTGGTGCTTTCATTTTATTAGGAACTTCTAAAAATTATAAAAAGCAACTTCAGTGCTTTGTACTGAAGCCATTTGATAAGGGTCACGGTCACATGAGCGAGATAATCCGGAGGGGAAGTGAGGCTTTTTTGCCCTGGAGCAATTTGCCCTGCAGTTGCGCGATCACACAGGTCTGTGGACCTGCCGGGGCAAATCACTGCTGTGTGATCAGACGCAACTGCGGGCTAGTGGGTTGTGGGTTTTTTGTGCTTGGTTTCCGAGGCGCTTAAATGGGGGATCGATGAATCGCCTCCCCACCCTTAAGGGCTTTCAATGATGCGCACATGGAGAAGGGGGAGAAAACAGCGTCGCATCAGGATAGCATGGCGCGATCACACGGGGAAACTTTGGCTGTGAGCTGCAGCAAACCATTTGATACCGGAGTTTCCCCAGTAGTTTTTTACTCTGGTTCTCTGGCGGATCAAATAGGTTTGCCATGGCTCACCAACAGTTCTGGGACGGCTCCCAGATGTGCTGGTGTGGTCGCACCAGCTTGATCCATTGGTGAATAGTCCCTCTTCCATGGCTAATAGGTGCATATGACTGTGCCCAAGATGTGTTAAACTTCTATTAAATTAAGACAGTGTATGATCAAGGTCGCATTCACACGGCCAATTTGATTTGTTGTCATTGCTGTTCCCTTATGGATTTAAAGTGCACAATCAGACAGCAGCATCTATCTGTCGTGCCCCAGTCATCTGAGTTCCATTCCCCCCCTCCCCTTGCCCCGTATTTCTTTGATACCTGAGAAAGTCCAGTCCTGTTGGTCTGGGCCACTTCCAAAATGGATTTCCTGTCATCTGGTCACTCTGTTGTGCACCCAAGGTGTCAGGCAGGTCTCACTGATCTCTTGTCTTCCAGCTGCCATCCCCCCCCCCCCCACTCAGTTAATGAGGAATGCATGACTGTATATACACAACTCCCCCCTGGGGGGATTGCTCAAAATCTTGGTTTAAAAAAAAAACTCTCAAAGAAAGACACCCCTGTTCTGCAGCTTTTTAATATCATTTGGGGAAGGGGTAAATTGAAAAGATTAGAGGGAGGACAGCAGTGAACTCCATTTTGCAGCAGTCTCTTCGCTGCTTGTGCGCTTGCTCTGTGGACTAACTTTAAAAAGAAAATGGCCGACAGCCCCATGAACTCCATATCCCAGCATGCTCATGAGGCTGACTCCCTGCTTGCTGCCGTCTGATCATGCAAGGAGGGGTAAAGGGGCATTGAAGCATGCAAAAAGGGGTGAGCCTAGTCAGGATTCTCTGCCACAAAATAACCTGGCTTAATTTGAGACAGGGCAACAGCGGATTGACCTGCCCGTCTGATCGCGAGCAAAGTGTCCTTGAATATGAATTGAATAAAACAGAACTTGGAATTAGATAGTCATAGTATTTAAATAAGAGATTTTTTTCCTTTGAATTATGTATTCTTATGTCCACACTCATTCCCACACTTTATGTCCAACCATGCCCTGAAACTTAAAACTGCCACTCATTGGTGGAGACATCAGTAAGCATGGATAATATCACTTCCTCCTAAGGAACTGCACATTTTTGGTTTTGAATCACAATGCAGCAGAAAGTGTTGAGGTAAACTAACAACATGACCATTCACCCTATGTCTAAGCTATTAGAAATTCCAGATGGATAATTACCATCTGAATGGAATTAAATAGTCATTCACTTTCCCCAGTGAATAACAGGAAATACAGTTTTTAAAAGAAAATTTGTGTGAGATAGTAGAATTCTCAGCATGGGCATGAAATTACAATTCTCAGATTTGGAGAGAAGAACCTGATGAGTTATAAAAGCATAAAACTTTTATAACTGCTTTATAACTTTTATAAAGCATGATATGCCTCCTAGTCCAATAAAATGGAACACAGCTGTAAAGTGTAAATCACATTCACAAGAATGAAGCTGTGCAGAGATTGATATGCTGCCAATACTTTTTATGTATAGTAAAGGAAACTTATACCCAGGGATCCGTTGGGACCGGAGCGAGGCGGAGCAAAGCTCCGCCAGCTCAGGACTGGCCAGTAGGGCAGCCACAGGCTGAATCAGATTCTCTAATCTGATTCAGCTCACTGCCGAATTGCCGTCGAAATTTGGTGGCAACATTAAAAGCCACTGGAGGGGAGGGGGTTTGAGGGAGAGGCTCCAAACTTGCAGGGTAGCTGCTGGGGCCTCTCCTCGAAATGCCCACCAAGTTTCAAGAAGATTGGACCAGGGGGTCCAATTCTACAGGCCACCAAACAGGTTGCCCCCATTCCCTCCATTGTTTTCTATGATAGGAAAAAAGTTAACATTTTTTCCCACCATAGAGAACAATGGAGGGGATGGGACAATCTGTTTGGGGGCCCATAGAATTGGACCCCGTGGTCCAATCTTCTTGAAACTTAGTGGGTATTTCGAGGAGAGGCCCCAGCAGCTACCCTGCAAGTTTGGAGTCTCTCCCTCAAACCCCCTTTCCTCCAGCCCCTCATATACCCTATGAGTTTTTGCCATTGATTTCAATGGCCCATAGGATATAATGGGGCTGAAACTGACATTCCCTTTCTGACACACTTCTGGTGATGTCAGAGGATGTGGCATATGCTAATGAGGTATGCTAATGAGCTCCTGCACCTCTTTTTCTACGAAAGGACCCCTGCTTATACCAAACTCTACAGTGTTGTTTCAACAGAACAAAATAAATATATAGCCACAAGATTGCAGTCCAGTTGTTTTTGTATGGGTATTCATAAGCTGAGTTGATGGTTGGGGACGAGATTCTCCGGAATAGCTCCCGTTTCGAATCTATAGATCTTCTTCCATGCCACTATTTCTACCTTTATATAAAAATATAATAAAACTAGAGAATCACACCCAGGTAATACATTCTCATTGATAGTTAACAATATGTATTAAGATCCTTTCAGAACATTCATAAAATATATTACCAGAACAAGAGATGGAAACTCTACATCAGGCTTCTATAAGTGTTAGCTTCCCTTCAAATATTATGCCTAAGAATACAAAAATATACATTTATAAATTTTAGTAACAAATCATTAAAAAAATCCATTACAAAGACCCAAAAGAAGGGCCAAAAAGACTTACCCCAAACAAGGGAAACAATTCATCTAGTGATCACTCTCCAGTCAGGTCATGAAAGCCTTATCCTATGCATCCTAATGCACCGAAGTGGAGATCTTAAGAGGGGCAGTCATCTTATATATTATTAATTGCTAAGGGCCCCAATGTTGCCACAACCTTTACAGGTTTTTGTAAAAAAACATATTTCCATACAAGAAAGATTTTACAAAAAAACAAGACAATTCCAAAGCTGAATTCAAGCCTCACAGGGGGTATGTTTTTAACCTGAATATCCAAAACGCCTCACGCTGCTGCCAGAGTTTATTTATGTCCCTTCTCTGAAAGTTCATGTAGGGCAATGTATGTGGGCTATTCGAACCCGCATTTCAGAACACCACTCAAGAATTAAACAGGGCTACCCTGAAGCACCTTTGGCCCAACATTTCAGAGACAAGGGACATGTACACGCTGACTTCAGGTTTTTAGTTTTGGAGACAATCCCTAAGAAGAACTTAGAGCATATTACAAACCTGCAGCTCTATAAGGCTGCTTTTAAAAGACAGCTTTATGGAGGTGTTTTGAAAAGCAAGGAAAATAAATGACATCATTAGGTTTTAAAATGTTATGATTATGATTATGATTGTTATTATTTTTTGTGATCCTTCAGAAAAGCATTTTTATCATCTGGAAATGTCTTTGCCTATCAGAGTGTTACAGACAGCATCTACCATGCGTTACCTTCACTAAGTAACTCCATTGTTAGAAGTGCCTTTTCTTCCCAGCTCCTGATTCCACAGCTGCTAGATCCATATGGCCACAGAGTGAGTACAGAGGATAAAATGATAAAATGATAAAATGATGAATGAACTAAAGATAGTGGCTAGAAGAAATAACTGTGTTGTAAAAGGTGATTTTGATTGGGTCAATATGTGTTGGGTTCAAGTCAACAATATGTGTTCAAGTCGGGAAAAAGAGATTGAATTTCTAGACACTCTCAATGACTGTGCCATGGAGCAGATGGTCACAGATATTTAATAACATACACAACCCCAGAAGAGTTCTCTCAGTTTAAATGGTATCAAAACAATCTGTTTTTCTTCATATGCTGTTTTTACCAACAGTGATAAAACTCTACCTACCTACAATAGCAATAATTTATGATGTAGAGAATATATGGACCGATTTCACACCAGGTGCTGCTTCGCCATCGGTCTTCCCTTTGCCCTGATTGCATGCTTCAATTTCTCACTATTTGCTGCGGCTTTGCCCGATTTCCTCCAATTTTCCCTGCAGCTTCAGTGATCCTCAAAAAAACAGGATCACTGAAGCCGTGGGGGGAATCGTGCGAAGCTGTGGGTCAAAATGCGCCCTGTGACAAATAGTGAGAAATTGAAGCACACAATCGGGGCAAAGGGAAGACCAATGGCAAAGCAGCACCTGTTGAGAAATTGGTCATGGACTGGAACTTTAAATTCTCTTGGCCATTTGGTTGCCAATTCTCTTCTTTCCTATGCCCCCGCCCTCCTCATAATGAGCAGGTGGCCCAGTGCTTTTGCCATGAGCAAAAGCAGTCTGCTGTTCCAAATTACATTGGTATGGATTGAGTTGAGGCATACAAAACTGAATCTTTAGTGTATTATGCTAAGTCTTATAAATCCATTCATTAAATGCTGGTAAATTTACTGGTCAGAGAACAATACTGAGTACAAGGCAGGGAGATTTGCATACTGGCCCTTGGATAAGACCTTAGCAATGTGTTTCAGCAAAATCACATGATAATTTTTCTTCAGATTACATTTTTTATTGCTTCGATGTGTCACAAATGTCCTGCTTCTAGAAAACTAGCATACAAGGGAGAAAGGTCTCTCTTGTGCAAGGTTTCTACTTGCATTTTTATGTGAGGAGACACTATAACTCATGTGGTCTGAAGTGGTCCAATCCAGGAAGGATTCTTAGCTAAGATTTCACTGGATGTGTATGTCTTCCCTAAAGAACCTATAAAGACTGACAAGAATACTCCATGGACAGTTTTTAAAATTTAAAATGGACAGTTTTTAAAATTTTGGTGGAATTTAAAGAAGTAACAGCTATGGCAGAGACACAGGAGAATGAAATTAAAAATACTAAATAGTTGGGTATCAGCTGACTGCCTCCCAATGTCTCTCCAACTACCTGCAAACAAATTCTCAAAGCCCTGTTGGTACATTCACATAATTACTAATCTCTTTCATTGGAATAAGTTCTTTGATACCATTTTCTGCCTAGCAGAGACTAGTGTATACTTTGCTGCCAATGGAGATTGGTTTAAGAATGCCAGAGTGAATTGTGAATTATTGTAGTTTAATATTATATTACTGAACCTGCAATTCCTTGCTGCAGACCTTAATGCTGTTTCCCTGGAGAACATTCCTCACAAATGGAGGTCCATTCCCTGTCACCATTAGCAATCTAAATCCCATAAATAACAACATGCAGGTAATGTATTTTTACTCCCAGTTTGTTTTTGCATATCTTCCAGTTATTCCTGGTGTTTCAAGTTGTGTTGCTTCTGGACTTGAATGAAATAAATTCCCTGATATTACTATCAGTGCTAAGAGTCATAATTTTCCTATATTATTATCAACCTGTTATATAAATCTTTTCTGTCCCATTCTTTCTAGTTATGTCTGTGTGGTCTGAATGATGAGGATCGAAGAGTTGCTCATGGGGAGCTGGTTGGGATGCAGTTTGAAATGGAGAACATACTCAGAAATAATTATGACGTTCTGGATGATCACAGAGAATGGAGAACATCTTTTGCAAAGGCAAGAATATATATATAACAGCCCAACTCACTTGTTTACTTAAGTTAATTCTTTCATCTCTTTTTTGCTAAAGCTCTCTTTATTTCTAGTGTTGCAAGACAACAACATTGGTGTTTGGTACTAGATTCATGTTAAAAACTGTACTTATATTCCTGTACTGTTAACAAAATCTATAGGATCAGCAAAACTGCACAACTCTTGGTGGACTTGTACCACTTTAGAGGATTGTAGATGGGACGGTACATCCAAATGTTCCATTGCAGAAAAATAACTCAGCAGATTACTGATGCAATGAGAGCACCAATAAAGAGAAGGGTTTAGATATGCAGCTTTTTGTGAGGCTTCTGTACTATCAGCAAAAGATCAGACCTTTGTAATCAAACAGAGTTCTTTATTTCTAATACTGGAACAGGGTCTCGATGTTTGTTAGAGATACAGAATAAAGATGACCTGGGTTAATATACCTTCAGGCATAGGTGCTTGAACATAAGCCTCCAATCAGAATACACAGGGGTCGGGGTTTCTGGTCGGAGGAATGGAGGTCTGACACGCTTTGCAAGTGCGCAAGGCGGACAGTGGCTCTTATTGACAGCTCGGGTGGATCAATCCACCTGACGCAACCTCACACAGGTAGTGTGAGGACTAGCAAGCAATATAATCCAGGTTTGAGCAAGCTCGGTGAAGAAAAAGTCTTGGAGGAGACTTTTACAACACCTTGAGCACTGCAGCCGAAGAAGATTCCTGCAAGTATCTCTAAGGAGCCGAGCTGAGCTGATTAAATCAGCATAAAATCTCCAATTCCCCTGATTCCTTAACAAAGAAGACAAAGTTTAAATGTTGGGACCACATCTGAAGCGAAGTAACAACATAAGGTAATGGAAAAAAAGTTTTTGCCTTACTATTACCGTGTTTTGAAAGACGAAAAGCAGATCTGGTGAAGCAATAGACTGTTGCAGATTGGATGAGTGCAGTTTTGAAACGTTAAACAGCTGAATTTGAACTTAAAAAGCCAAAAAAACAAGTTGTTTAACATTCCTGTGGTTAAGAAGAGTCGAGAGGGGGAGCCAAGCATCACGAGACAAAGAGGTGAGGAGGGAACCAAGTATCGCGAGATCAAGCTGTGAGGATTGAGACAGGAAGTGACGGCTTGAGGAGCAGACAAGAAGGGAAACAGAGAAGAACTGGAAGAGAGCAAAGGGGACTGTAAAAACTGCCGGACCAAAAGGACTACAACAGGAAGTGACGTGCGGAGAGCAGACAAGTAAGCAAGAGGAAGGGACAAAAGGAAACTACGGCAAGCCAGAAGCAAGGTAAAAAGACTATAACCTTTGACACAAACCATAGAGAAGTTGCACCCGCCATTTTGGATTTATAAATTTTTTAAACAGTAATATCTCATAGACTATATAACTTAGAAGGCTGAAACCAACGAAATTTGACTTGGCAAGACTAGCTTGTGTGATCACATTAATTGGTGTTTGATTTGGAAAATAAAATAAAATCAATCTTTTTTAAAGAGACAAGACGGACCGCGGACTAAGATCGAGAGCAGCTACATGGTCCTCTCCTACAATGGCAGCAAAAAAAGAAAAAGAACTACTAGCTGTTATGGAAGCAATGGGGAAAAAAATGTTAGACGCTATAGGAGAGGTAAATGTTAAAATGAATGGCATAGCTGCACAAGCAGACAAAAACTTTATAGACTTAAAAGCAGAATTTCAAAAATTAACCACAAGAACACAAGAAATTGAAACTAAAGTAAAAGAACTGGAAGAAAGTACTCAAAAGACAATGAGAGACAATGACAGGCTGGAAAAGATGATGCATTATAAAGATATGCAAAACCATTTGAGATTCAGAGGGATTGAGGAAAAAATGAGTGAAGACATTTTTATAAGAATGCAAGAAGCATTAGCAGATTTTTTACAAGAACAGGAAGAGGTTGTTAAAGAACACATGGATCTTGTTTATAGAGTCAATTCTACATACGCAAGAGACAAAAATATACCAAGAGACGTGGTTGTCCAATTTACAATGAAAAGGACAAAAGAACAAATCTACAAGAAGTGTTTTACTGATCCTTTTGAAATAGATGGAAAGAAAATTATAGTAATGAAAGAACTGCCTAGAGCAATACTGCAAGACAGGAAAAAATTCAAGCGTCTGACGGATAAATTGAAGGAGAAAAAAATTAGATTCCGCTGGGAAATACCTCAAGGATTTCCTATGGCAACTTTTACTATGGCAACACCAGAGTAGTGATTAAAAGCACAGGAGAAATGTACGCATTTCTTGGAGAGAATAAAGATGACCTTGGTGATATTTAAGAATATATCAAGATGGATTACAAAGTACTTACATGGAATGTAAATGGACTTAATTCACCCCAAAAACGTAGAATGGTAGGGCATTGGCTGGAGAAACAAAAATGTAGTGTAATTTGCATACAAGAAGCTCATCTTAAAAAACAAGACCACAAATATTTAATAAGGAAAAAATTGGGAGAAGAATTTTATTCCTTAGCAAGTAATAAAAAGAATGGTGTTGTAACATATGTTTAAAAAGATTTGGAACCTAAAGTAATATTTAAAGACAAAGAAGGAAGATATTTAGCTATTGAAATTTCACTACAAGGACAGAAAACTTTGATTGTGAATATTTACGCCCCAAATGGAGCCAAAGAAATTTTTTTTAAAGAATTACAAGTGGAAATGGATAACGTAAATTATGATCAAATCATGATGTTGAGGGACTTTAATGGAACTGTGAATAACAAATTAGACAGGCGCTCTAAGAGAAAGGATGAGGCATTAGGGAAGCTTCCAAAAAACTTTTTTGAACTGATAAAACAAGAGAAGCTGGAAGACATTTGGAGGAAAGCTAACCCACAAGGAAAAGATTTTACCTTTTATTCTAATAGACATGACTCGCATTCAAGAATTGACATGATTTGGATGACTACTAATTTAACGTTTAAGACAAGAAAAGTGGAAATTCTACCCAGAATAATTTCAGATTATAATCCGTGTTTATGGACTGCTGGCCAGGTAAAAAAACAAAAGAGATGGAGAATAAATGAGGACTTACTAGATAACCAAGAAATAGTTAAAAAATTACAGGAAGAAACAGACCTATACTTCCAAGCAAATATACAGAAAGAAGTAAAAATTCAAACCGTATGGGATGCATATAAAGCAGTGATGAGAGGACTATTGATATCATTAAATGCAAAAGATAATAAAAAGAAAAGAGAACAATATGAAAATATCGTACAAGCCATTAAAACAAAAGAAGAAGAACTGAAGAGTAGACCAGGGAAAAAGAAACTGCAAAAGGAAATCTGGATGTTACAAGACCAAGCAAAAGCTATTTTGAACCAAGAGACGTACTGGAACCTAAAAAAACTCCAACAAAAGGCATTTGAAGGTGCAAATAAACCCGGAAAATATTTAGCATGGCAATTAAAGAAAAAACGTGAAAACAAATTTATCACTAAAGTGATAAGAGATAACATTGAGATAATAGACAACAAAGGAATAATGAGAATTTTTTTTTAATATTATGCAAAACTGTTTAAAAAGGAAAACAAAGACAGAAGAAAGATTAAAGAATACCTGCAAATATTAAAGTTACCAAAACCAACAGAGAAAATTAAAGAACTATTTAACAATCCAGTATCATTACAAGAGATTAAAAATGCAATAAATGACTCAAAATTAGGAAAAGCACCTGGACCAGATGGATTTACAGCAAAGTTTTATAAAACGCTACAGGAGTCGATCTCACCAGCGTTACTGCTATTAATGAATGATATAGGAGTCACTGGTGAGGTCCCAGAAACTTGGAAAGACGCAACCATCTCACTTATCCCGAAAGAAAATCAAGAGTTAACTAATGTTAAGAACTACAGACCGATTTCTCTACTAAATAATGATTATAAGATTTTTGCTAAGATTATAGCTGACAGACTAAAAGAACACCTCAAAGAAACTATACAAACAGAACAAGCAGGGTTCTTACCCAATCGCCAAATAAGGGACAATCTAAGAGTAGTAGTGGATGCTATAGAATACTACGATAAACATCCTGAAAAGGAAGTGGGTTTTTTCTTTTTAGATGCGGAAAAAGCGTTTGATAATTTAAATTGGGATTTTATGTTTGAAGTTCTAGAACATCTTGAAATTGGTGAATATATGCTTAACCTCATTAAGTCAATTTATAAAGAACAGAAATCCTCTTTAATAATTAACACTGAAAAGACAGACGATTTTAAAGTCGAAAAAGGAACACGACAAGGATGCCCACTTTCGCCGTTGCTATTTATTTGGATTCTAGAAGTTCTACTAATAAATGTGAAAGAAGATAAAGATATTAAAGGTTTAACAATCAAAGGTTTTTCTTTCAAATATAGGGCCTTTGCAGATGATGTGATGTTTATAGTGGAAGACCCTATGACTACACTGCCATATTTGTTACAGAGAGTAAAAGAGTTTGGTGACTTGGCTGGATTTTATGTAAATAAGAACAAATCGAAAGTGATGTGTAAAAATATGTCAAATAACAAACAAACTGAGTTACAAAATCTTATAGAATGTGAGGTGGTGAAAAAGACAAAATATCTAGGTGTGAACCTAACAACGAAAAATATTGATCTTTATAAAAATAACTATGAGAAATTATGGCTGCAAATTATGCAAGATATTAAAAAGTGGAATGTATTAAATTTGTCATTGTTGGGTAGAATTGCGGTGGTTAAGATGAATGTATTACCACGATTAATGTTTTTGTTTCAAACTATTCCAATTGTAAAAGATGTAAAAACATTCAAATGTTGGCAGAAGGAATTGTCTAAGTTTGTATGGGGAGGGAAAAAACCAAGAATCAAGATGAAAATAATGTGTGATGCTAAAGATAGAGGTGGGTTCCAATTACCAAACTTAAGGCTATATCATGATGCAATATGTTTGACTTGGGTAGGGACATGGACTATGCTACAAGATAGAAAGTTACTGTCCCTGGAAGGCCATGATTGTAGGTTTGGGTGGCATGCATACTTGTACTATGGTAAAGCAAAAATGGACAATATGTTTAAACATCATTATTTGAGAAGAACGTTAATGGATACATGGGCAAGATATAAAAACTTTTTTCCAGAAGAGATACCTATGTGGATTGTACCCGCAGAAGTTTTAAATCCAGTATCACGTCACAAAGGACAAGATTGGTTGAAGTACAGAGAGTTATTAACAAGACATGGTAAAGACTTTATATTGAAGGAGCAGCATCAGATGGACTTTGATTATGGTTGGTTAAGATATAGACAAATATATGACATGTATAGAAGTGATAAAAAATCCGGTTTTAGAGAAAAAAATAATGAAATAGAACAAATTTGGGAGGAAGGTGGGAAAAAATTATCTCTAAAATGTATAAAATTTTGTTAAAATGGTTTAACGCTGATGAAATGGTAAAGGAACAAATGGTAAAATGGGCGAAAAACTTTAACAAAGACATTGAAATGGAATCTTGGGAATTTTTATGGAAAAATACTATGGGTATATCTACATGTTATAACTTAAAAGAAAATTGTTTTAAAATGATGTACAGATGGTATATGACACCAAAAAAAATTGCAAATATTAACCAGAATATGTCTAACAAATGTTGGAAATGTAAAAAGAAAGAAGGTTCTTTTTATCATATGTGGTGGACTTGTGATAAAGCAAAGACTTATTGGTCTATAATACATACAGAAATGGAAAAAATTTTGAAATGTACATTTAAGAAGTTGCCTGAAATGTTATTGCTTGGACTTAAATTAGAAGAGATAAATGTAAAGAAAAGGACAGTAATATGGTATATGGTAACAATAGCAAGAATGGTGTATGCACAAAATTGGAAAAATGAAAAAATACCAGAAGTGTGGGAATGGTTGAAAAAATTGTTATATATGGCTGAAATGGATAAATGGACTAGAAAGCTGAATGACCTGTACTCAGAGACCTTTTTAGAAGATTGGAAAGATTTGAAAGAATATATTGAAAAATACTGGGATATGAAAAATTACATCTATACATGGTTATAATAACATAAAGTAATAGAACTAGAGTATATGAATGTATTAAGGATAATTAGATAATGAAGTTGTTTTTATTTTAGAATTATATAAGAATATAGAAAGTAAGAATTAGTATATAAGTATTTTTAAGATATATAACCGTTACCAGAAATGTAAACAGAGATATAAGTATTTCTATTTTGGATAGAGTGGAAAATCTGTTATGCTTCAGATGTGGTGGGAAACCGCCAATATAAGATAAAAACAAGATTATACAAACAGGGCAAAATGTCATATAATATGGAAAAAAGGATTTGTATAAGATAAATGTATTAATTTTAATGTTTTGAAAAATAAAAAAAAAATTTACAAAAAAAAAGAATACACAGGGGTCCTTTTGTAAAAAAAGAGGTGCAGGAGCTCATTAGCATAACTTATTTGCATATGCCACACCCCCTGACATCACCGGAAGTGTCAAAATGCCACACATCCCTGACGTCATGGGCAGTGTGTCAGAAGGCAAGAAGAGAGGGAGTGAGGGAGGGGGAAGGAAGGAAGGAAAGGAACAGGAAGGAAGGTAGGTAGGTAGGTGGGGGAGAGAGAGAGAGAAGAAAAAATAAAGAAAGAAAGAGAAAAAGAAAGAAAGAAAGAAAGAAAGAAAGAAAGAAAGAAAGAAAGAAAGAAAGAAAGAAAAAGGGAGGGAGGGGGGAAGGAAGGAGGGAGGAAGGAAGGGGGGAAGGAAGGAACAGTAAGGTAGGTAGGTAGTTGGGGGGAGAGAGAGAGAAGAAAGGAAGGAAGGGGGGAGAAAGGGAGGAAGGGGGGAAGGAAGGAACAGGAAGGTAGGTAGGTAGTTGGGGGAGAGAGAGAGAAGAAAGGAAGGAATGGGGGAGAAAGGGAGGAAGGGGGGAAGGAAGGAACAGGAAGGTAGGTAGGTAGTTGGGGGGAGAGAGAGAGAAGAAAGGAAGGAATGGGGGAGAAAGGGAGGAAGGGGGAAGGAAGGAACAGGAAGGTAGGTAGGTAGTTGGGGGGAGAGAGAGAAGAAAGGAAGGAAGGGGGGAGAAAGGGAGAAAGGGAGGAAGGGGGGAAGGAAGGAACAGGAAGGTAGGTAGGTAGTTGCGGGGAGAGAGAGAGAAGGAAGAAAGGAAGGAAGGAAGGAAGGAAGGAAGGAAGGAAGGAAGGAAGGAAGGAAGGAAGGAAGGAAGGAAGGGGGAAGGGAGAAGGGAAGGAAGGGGGAAAGGAAGGAACATGAAGGTAGGTAGGTAGATGAGGGGAGAGAAGGAAGGAAGGAAGGAAGGAAGGAAGGGGGGTGCTTCTCCCCCCACTGGATCTGGGGTTTCCCTCCCCCCCCTTGGGCCTGAGTGGCATTAAGCCATTCAGGCCCGGCTTCTCCCTCCCTTGCACCTGGGGAACAGGTGAGTGGGGGGGAGGGAGGGGGGTTGCTCCCAGAGCCGCGGCCAGCCGCGGCCCCGGGAAAGCTCAGAGGGGAAGGGAGGGGGTTGCTCCTGGGGCCTGCGGCCAGCCGCCGCCCCGGAAAAGCTCAGAGGGGAAGGGAGGGGGTTGCTCCCGGGTCCTGCGGCCAGCCGCGGCCCCGGGAAAGCTCAGAGGGGAAGGGAGCAAGTTGCTCCCGGGGCCGGCGGCCAGCCGCGGCCCCAGCAAAGCTCAGTGGGGCAGGGAGGGGGGTTGCTCCCGGGCCGGCGGCGTTTGCTGCAGCCCGGGAAGGGTGAACGGGGGAAGGCTTTCTTCCGGGGGCGGGGCTTTGTTATGTGCCCACCCCCCGGGCCCTTCTCTCCCGGAGCGACGCTCCGGCGCGCCCCGGCCCGGTGCTCCGGCGCGCCCTGGCCCCAACGGAGCCCTGAGAATACATACAAAACGCAGGAAGAGAAATGGCAACAGTTTGTTCCCACCAAAGGTGGGAAAGTTATAAAAATTCCCCTCTTGCCCTGAGTGACCCAGATGTGAGAACTCTAGGCAAAACATTTGGCCAGTGACAATAAAATAACTTCCAAGGTTGTACCCACTGTGATAACACACTTGGAGCCTCAAATGAGAGGGGGAGGGAACCTGGGCTAGATAGCTGCAGTTTATGTGACACATTGGAATGCGAGAGGCCATCCTCCCGGGGAAAGAGTAACACTAAACAGGACAGCAATTTCTACTTCAAGGCAAGCAATAAAACATTTGGGTGATAGCAAGGCACAAAGAAACAGAAAGTAACATTCCGGAAAGCATAGAACAAGCAAGCTATTGTCAGATCCTGACACTTTTAGCCATTTGACATTGTTATTTATCAGTAGGGATAATAATGAGATAGCTAAGCTCCTTTAACTTTTAAAAAATGTAATTATTTTTATTTCAAGATAGAAAATACTGATGTACAATTCACAAAAACTAGTTTGAGTACTTTATAATGGAATAGAAAAATAACATTCCTGCTGTCAGTACCTCATACAAGAAGGTTTCTTTTAGTTAGTAGTTAATGAAGTTATAAAAATAGAATATGACTGACCAAAAAGAGCATTTTTTTGTGATGGAAGGAAAATATCAGGGGTCAGGTGATCACAACTGAGGGAAGAGCACCACATTTTATAGAAGTTGTCTGATTTAGGCTGATTCCGCACTAATGGTTTGCTTTCCATTCCCCCCCCCCCCCGGGTCTAATTGGCCAGATTCTGTTGGGGGATTTCTGCATAATGGAAGTCTGGCCCGGGTTTGTCCCGGGTCTGCATTTCCACATTTCGCCTTTCCCCAAATCTAGCGCCCCCTCCCCTCCTTTTTTTTGGTCGGAGGTGTGGTTGCATTGCAACACACCCACCCACTTAGGAAAACAGGCGTTCTTCACGCATGTGTAGTTGCATTGTAATGCATCCACCCAGCAAAACAGCTGTGGATTATGCATGCGTGGTTTGCACATGCATGGTTGTGTTGTAACAAAACCCATCCGCAATTGGTCCCTTTAATTTTTTTGAACTTCAATGCCTGCGAAAAGAGGAAACCCACTGAAACAGCTGTGGTTTGCGCACCCTTACTTATTACTTGTAAGAAGTTTTTACTTTACTTTCGGATGCAGCAATGGTCTGCGTGAAGTTACACTGCATCCCACAGCTGCATCAGTAGCAGTAAAACATTTCTCTCATGCTCCAGAAAACACAATTAAGAAACAACAACAAGCAAAATACACACATGCCAAGAAGGGGGGTGTGTGCAAAAGGACATTTAAATGCCAGTTAATGTTGGCTCATTATTGCTTTGCAATGCAACACAAGGGGAAAAAAAAATACGTTTGCCGGGGGGAGGGGGGGCAAAAGGACATTTAAATGCTAGTTGATGCTGGCTCATTATTGCGTTGCAATGCAACATGGGGGGGGGGGGACGACAAAAAAATACATGTGCACCGGGGAGGAGATGCAGTAGCAAAACAATTGAACAGAGGCAGGAAGAGGAGAGGAGGGAAAGAAGCAGAGGGGCATTAAAGGGGTGGAGAGAGGACAGCCGCGATTCAAGAGTTCCCAACTAGAATGCCCCAACCCTGTTGTCAAGAAAAAGATCCTGAAGATGGCGGAGAGAGAAAATCTGGGGATGGGGGGGGGGGGGCAGACGCCATTAGATTTGGGTCAATTGCTGATCCCACACCAACATGTGGGGAAATTATCAGTTTCCACGGATATTATTGGGGGATGACACTGGGGCAAGCGATTGTGTGGAATCGGCCTTAGTTAAATTTCAAGATAATTTAATTTTGGAAAAAAAATTTCCATCACAGTTAAATGCCATAGTTTTGAATTCCAGTGTTGTAGGTTAAAGATGAGTTTAGTTTTCCAGAACTGTGAAATTATTTGTCCTGGTGTATCTCCCAAAGAGCATTATGCTCAGGTGAGAAGAACTTACTGCTGATCCCTGGCCTGAAAAGTATTCGGCTATCCTCAACCAGAGCCAGGGCTTTTTCAGCCCTGGTGCCACCTGGTGGAACTCTCTGCCAAATGACATCCATGCCCTGTGGGACCTAATGCAATTCCACAGGACTTGTAAGAAAGAAATGTTCTACCAGGCCTATGGCTGAGAACTGCAATGGTTTTTTCCATCTAGCCTGGTTCCCTCCTCCCTTTCCCTTCTGTTTTATGCACCATCTGTAAATTGTCGGTTAAATTGTTAACCTTATTTTTAACTTTTTAAGCTTTTAAATTTTAACCCAACCGTGAATGTTGCTATTGGAAAGGTTGTTCCCTGCCCTGAGCCCTGTATATGGGGAGGGAGGACTAAGTCAAATCAAATAAATAAATAATACATTATAGCCATCATGAAAATGGATTTGTTCTTTCTGAGATAATACACTGGGACAATTTGTATATATTCCCAGAAGAGATAGATTCAAAAACTTGCAATGCGTGTGCAAAACATCTTACTAACTTATGGAAGAATCTCTGCACATTATTTAACCTCTGGACATGGGTCAGAGACTCAGCCTTTTGTTTTGCATCAGCTCTTTTATCTTTTAAACATAAGCTCTTCTACATTTTCCATTTAAACAACTTTTGCAAGTTTTTATAATCTACAGCTCTGGTTAATGCACAATTATTTCTGATTTTACCCATAACTATTTCAGCAGAGTTCAGGAAGACTTGCTGAAGTAAGTGAAAAGCCTTCAAGAGTTCTGCTGGAACTGCCAGATTCAGTGGCCTCATGTGCCATGTTGAAATCTTACCTGATATTATGGAAACAATTGGAAGCATCCAAGGCAGAGTGGGGAAGACTCAAACTGAAAGTTGATGATATCAGCACAGTTCATCTATACAAGCAACTTTCTGAAGTATACAAGTAAGTTTCTTGTTTGAAAAGTATATAGACGTACAATGCAATCCAAATCAGTTACACCCTTCTGAGGACAGGGGTCCTCACATTGTGATGTCTAAGAATCAAAACAGGCAAGATACTGAAAGATGCATTTCAGGGGGAGGGGTACATGTGCACAGGGATGATGGGTTACACTGACTGGAGAAAGATTTAGAAAACAAGCTTCCAGCAAGTAGGACTCAGGATATGCCCAATGAATGTAAGCCAGCCTTCTCAAGATTTTGAGTATATAAATATTAAATACAATGGATCTGACTTGTCTGATGTCTACACAGCTATTTATCTGAGGAATAAAAAACCTTCTCAGTAATCAAGAACAGATATTAATCTGTGCTTAACAAATAGGATGGGTTGGAGCAGCTATAGGATGTGCATTTCTGACTGATGGCAGATACCATGTAATCCTTTTACCATTAGTGCAGCCTATCATGGCAGAGAGCTGCTCCTTCAGAAAACTCCCTCCTGTTGGAAATTAACCTTTCTCCCTGACCTTCTAGTTTTATTCTTTTATTATAACATTTATATCCCATCTTTCCAACTTTCCAATGCATAATTAAACCATTGAAACAAAATGGAACCCCAAATTACTCCTGCTGCAGCCTAATAAAACCTCATAAATAGAATCTCCCATGTATGAGCATTTTTTAAAAATGGGGTAGCATTCAGTCATGCAAACTCCTAGTGGGGACAGACCAGACATAGCTTTCCCTCTGTGCCTAATGTTTGTGAAAATTTAGGCTCAGTATCAGTTTGGCTTAGTTTTTTAACCTGGCTATCATTCTGACAGCTTTATTAACTGAACTTTTGACTGTTAACCACTCAGTGGAAATTCAAATTACGTGAACCAGGGCTATTTTGGGGCAGGAAAAGCACAGGAACGCCTACAGCTGTTAGCCAAATTGCCTTGATTTCTTAATCAATATTGGGGAATTATGAATATTAATAACTGGCAATAGGCATAAACGGATCACAGCTGTGTATACAGAGGTTGGGCCCCTTCCAGACAATTCAGAGAATAGACAAGGAGACTGATGTAATGATAAAACAGTGTTTCTTTACTAAGAAATTATATCTCATTCAAACAATACAGAATCACACACACACATACAGATTCTAGGAAATTAGAGAGATTAAGAGACATTTGCATGAGCAGGAGATTGTTGGTTTCCTGTAGAAGGCAATATTTACCTCTCCAGTAGCTGGTGTAGTCCTGGAAAAATTAATGATAGGCTGGAAGAAAGATGGGGGGGGGGAGCACATGTGCTGAACCAGCAGCAGCATGTGTAGGCCCTTGGCTGCGCAGACCAAGAGTCTTGAAGGTAAGGGAGGGCAGGAGATAATCGAAGCAAGAGAGCTGGCTGCTGGGAGCTTTCTTTTATTGGGGGGGTGGTCTCTGGGGACAGGCTTGGCCAGATGCCTGTCCTGAGACCACCCCTTGCTGGTCCACCCACTAGCTCTCGTCCAGTAGGAGAAGGGGGGTTGGGCAATGTTAGATTCTACCTAGCATGGTCAGAGGAATACCTGAGGCCGGAAGCTGACATTATCGGATTAACCTCTCTGGGCAGCCAAACCGGTTTTTAGCTGGTCAAGTCCATTGTTTCACTGGTCAAGGAATGTTGGAGGAGGGGGTTGCAGCCTGCGATGTGTAGAGAACATGTACGGTAATGGAGTTTTGTGAGCACATGTCTTTAGCCAGAGACAAGATGGCTATTTTCTGTGTGAGTCTCTTTGTAGAAGAAAACAATTCCTGGAGTTGGCAACCTCGGAAAATGCTGTCTTAAGCCTCTGCTGGAGCTGTTCGCATCTGTTTTCTCCTTGGTTATTCTTCCTAGTTCCTCTCACACAATTAGCAACAGTCCATTTATCACTTATGAATTTATAATTCATAAGAGTGCAAAAGCACCTTGCTGGCTTACAATTCCCCCCCTCGGGACCTTGAGACGTCAGGCGAAGGGTCCCGCATCTGGAATCCATTGGCAACGATGCACACATCTCTCTGGGTCATCTTGGAGGTGTCTCTGACTATCCTAACTAGGGTGGACCAGGGAAAAAACTAACCTACGCTATCAAAAACCCAAATTACCATTGGAACACACCATCAAACCGGGCAGGCAAGTATGACCTGAAAGAGAAATCAATACTTCTCATGTTAATGCAAGGAATTAATAGCATTAAAACATAGCTACATCTATTGAAAAAGCTTATTGTAAATATGAAATAGGATTTTAAAAATAGGAGTTCACAAAAATAAAATTCTATTCAAACTAAAATGCAAAAGGACACATACACTATAATACAATTCAAAAACACTATTGTTCAATCACACTAGTAACTTAAAATAATGTGTTATCTATAAAAGTTATAGAAAGGAAAGCAAAATGATTAATGCATATTAAATCAAACAGCTAACTCTAGGTAATGTTTTAAAACATATAGGAGAATGGGAAAAAGCAAGGCCATACTAGTTGGATACTAGTATGTAATTGAGTGAGATGCATTGATGATGCTTGTGTGCGGAGGCTGAATACATCATTGGAATACATGGGACATCATGAATGAATGAAGGTATATCATCAGTCAAATCATGTTAGTAAGTATGGGCAATTCATACTTGCAACAAGGCACAACTTAGTTTCAATCAGGCAGGGGCAGTCCCTGTCTGTCACAGAACAACAGGAGTACACATGATGTTGAAGTCTTTCCACGTTAAAGTCCATTGTACAGTCCATGGGGTCCTATATATATGCAAAACTCTGAGAACTTGAAGAGTATAATGGGGCAGCAGAAATATATATATATGAGAACCAAATCAAATGCAATCACCTTAGCACACACAGAAGGTAAAACTCTTAATGATTAGTAACACATACTAGATCACAGAAAATACAGACAAAAGCATTACTGAAACACAGAATTGAAGGATTGGGATATGACACCCAATCACCCATTAAAAACATAATGCAAAGTACTGGCAGGTTGTAGGAAGAAGGGACACATTTGACAGTGTCCCTTCCCCCCTTGTATCAAGACTGACATTTTGCATAGAAACAGGTGTCTCTGGAGACAAAACTTGAGCTCAAGACAGGAAAGAAAGCTTCACAAAATGTAAATTGTATTGCCATGGCTTATAAGGTTGTAGGAAAAGTTGGGTGCCCCAAGGGAAAAATAAAAATGAAATAAATGCCAGCTTGTGTGGGTGGTTTAGACTCCCCCAAAAAATAAAAGTCAAAGAATGTAAAAAGACAAAATAGCAACAAAACTTATCAGAAAATCTGACTTCTCCCATGTTGTGGGAGAGGTAGTAAAAATAAAACTAGCAGAAATCTGAAAAGCAATAAATAAATAAAAAATACACACACACACACATATATAAAAAACCATACAGACCACATGATTTTACTATATGAGAGCCTTCCTTGGCTAAGTCCTCAGGCCCAGTGATTAAAGGATTAAATACCAGAGAGAGATGCTCTCAGGTTTGCAGCTTTAGGGGTGGACCTTGTTTGAAAAGGCCCTTTTTCAGTTGCCAACCAAGTGGACTTCACACTACTGGGCTATTCCTGAAAGGGAAGCAAGGTTAAATTGTGGCTTGGAATGACATGGATGCGCATGACTTCCCTTGGTTTGTACCAAAGAAAGGCATGGTCCTTGCCCTAAAAAGAGGAAGTATACCTGGCAATTATTGCTGGGCAGAAAACCTGAACAAGAAAATTGTTTTAAAAGTAAAGGAAAAAAACCACGTTCTGCATACACCTTCTACATTCTCTCAAACCTTCTACAAAAATCTTCTACAAACTGCATACACCTTCTCAGACCATTCACATTCTACCACTTTCAAATTCTACCACCCCCCTTTGTTTCTTTTGTGACCAAGAGGGAGGAAAGAAACATATTTGAAGACTTACTCTGTGTGTGCACAGAGTGTAAATGAAACAAAGATAAAAGAATACAGCCTGAGGCATAATTTTACTAAGCAGCTGGAATATAAATTGTATGGAAAATCCAAGACATAGAACAAGGCCTAGATAAGGCTCAGAGAATTCTTAAAGATTAAGAAGTCAGTAAAAAAGATCATAACACACAAAAAAGCATTGTCTCTGGCACAAGCTGTGTGCCAACAAACAGTTCCTCTGAGCACAGAAAGAGTTTTTTTTGTTTCTTTCCTTGCTGAGAAAGGCCAGGCTGCAGGGGGTAAACATTCAATGGCTAAATTAGCCTCAGGACTAAAAGAGACATGAGCATGGAAAGTGTGGCTGTAAGATAACTGCTGATCAGAAAACCACACACAAAAAAGCATTTATTATGAAAAAGAGAGAGAGTCAAAGAAATCCACTGCTATAAGAATGGGGAGATATACTGACATAAGACAAGTTTAAGATTGAGAAGCAGCAACACCCCAAGGAAATGGATGATATACCCTGTGAGGTAGGTGTGGCTGAGAGAGTTCTCTTGAGGACTGCTCTTGAGAGAACAGCTCTGAAAGAACTTGTGACTGACCCAAGGTCACACAAGCAGCTGCACGTGGCAGAGTGGGGAATCAAACCCGGTTCTCCCAGATTAGAGTCCATACACTCAACCACTACACCAAACTGGCTCTCTCCTAGAGATTCCTGAGATGTGATATACTAAAAAAAATGTTAGAAGGAAAGCATGTAAAGGATGCAATCGTCTGCTTTACAAAGAAAGATTTCAATTTAAAACCAAAATTATCAGAAAAAAACTTTAAAACTCTAGAAATCCTGTTCCACTTCCCCAAAGAATCAAAGCTGTAGGGGATGGGGGGAAGGAGGAGAACCTGCCTTTCAAAGCACCCCACAACAAAGTTTAATTACAATGGGTAGGGTTGCCAACTCCAGGCCAGGAAAATTCCTGTAGATTTGGAGATGGAACAAAGTAAGAACATTGCACAAAATCAACACTGCAGGCATGCACTCCTCCAGAGACACTGACATCAGTATTCTGGGGGAAGGCTGTAGCTTTGGGGGGCCTTTGGGGGACCAATCTCCAGGGCCTACCTGGAGATTGGCATTCCTGCAATATTGGCTGCATTCTAGCCAAAAAAGAGGGAAAACTCCAAACCCTTGCCCCGCACCCCCGTCTTGAATTCACAGAACAGCACCAGAGCAAAAAGGAAAGAAAACCCATCTTCTTTTCCTGTGCCCCCCCCCCCCGAGTTCCTTCAAGGTGGGGGTTGACACAGTAAAAACTTCTCTCCCTAGAGCTGAGAGAGAGATGATCCTTGCTTTTCTAAAATTGAGAAGGGCAATTAACAATCAGAAGTCTGCTTATCTTCTACCAGAAGCCTGTTAGGAGGCTGAAGTCGAAATTGGGGAAACAGTTCTATCTCTGTGTGGCAAATGTCGGGAGGGTTGGACTTGAGATCTTTCCATTGTAATAGGGAGGGCTGAAGTGGGCCTAAGTTTAAGGCCTTATGAGGTTCCATAAAAGCCTGGTGTGCACATTTACTGAGAGCAGAACTAGAAACTGGAGGTTCCCTGCAAAAAGAGGGAGCACACACATCTGCAAAGACAGTCACAGAAAGCTGTTCCCTGCTGAGGGAAACAGCTTGGGCAAGAAGTTTAGAACTCTGTGTAGGCTCAAAGGCTATTTTCTTCTCTGGAGTTGGAAGTACAGAAACTGAATCAGAAATTGTCTTCTCATTCCCATGGGAGAGAGGGGGAGCTGCAGTTTGCATAGCTTGATCTTTAAAACAGCTGTGATTTCTGTTACTCTGTACTTCCAAAATTCCTAGTCTCTGAGTTATGTGCTGCATTAAAATGGTAGTTTGTTCTAACTGATTCTTGACCTCTACAAGTTCCCTGTGAAATCCTGCCTTGTCTTTAATAGAGGCTTCTAATTTTTGTGGAAGTTCCTGGTTTTCCCATTTCAATTGTTGGATTTCTAGATCTCTGCTTTGCTTAGGATCAGTGAGTCCTCTTAGTTCCTTTTGAAGGGAAAAAGTTTCCAAAGCAGTAGCTTTGGGGAAATTGCTGCTTTTTCCTGCAAGTTCTGCTGCCAGGTGAGGGTGAGGGGGATTTTTACTCTCAAGTGGCACACACGCATTCTGTGTGGTGCTGCATTCCACATGGCTAACTAGTTGGGGGCTAAGCACATTGAGAGAAGCGCCTGTATCTACGTGAAGGGTGGCAGGTTTCATGTTCCCTGGAGTCCTGACCCCTGCCTGGACAGTCGGTCTCCCCCAGGTGTCCGGCTTCAAAGGAGCCACAACATCTTTGGGGAGAGTCTGTGACTCTGGGCAGCCCTATGCTGAAGCTAGGCTGCAGCCTTGAGAGGGATGCAGAGTAGCCATAGGATGACTGCCTTGTGTCTCATATTCGGTCAGAGCCTTGAGCAAAACAGCATCAGGCTGCTGATCGAATTGACTCATGTCTGCCCCAGTCTCTTTCAACCGCATCCAGAAATGCCAGCGGAAGCGTGAGGCTTCTGAGTAAACCAAATAAGCCAGGCCTTGATGAAAGCAAAAAGTCCTTTTATTTCTTAATGGTTGTTCAGGAACACGTTGTTTGTCAGTGATAGCAGGCTACACGCAGCAGGGACTCATATATAGGATTCAAAAGGTAAAGGCAGGTGAACCACCAATCAGAGTAAAATAAAAGAAGTGCAAAAACCCTGACCATTTGGTTCTCACAGAAAAAAGGCATGGAAGCACTACACCCCCCTCCCCACGGCCCCTTTGTGAACTCTGCTTGCGTTTCACAGGCCAGGCACCTGGCCTATATCAGTGTCAGAAGTCTTCAAGGTTACCCAACAAGATTAGGCGTCTCGAGGCACCGGAATGAACAAGACAGGGGGAGGAAGCGAGTGGGAGATAGCTCTGAGCGAGAGGGCAAGGTGACGTGGGAGTAAGAAGCTACCCAACCTCCCGGCTAAAGAAAGAAACAGTGTTCAAGACAGACAATGAATATATGGCAGAGAATCTGACATCCTGCCCTCCCCAAAATCACCCCCCTCCCAGCTTATCAGGAAAACGCTTGTGGAATGCTCGAGTTAATTTAGGAGCATGGACATGTTCAGCTGCAACCAACTCATTTTGCTCTGGCCCAAAATCCACCCACTGAACAAGATAATACAATCGCCCCTGTTTCAGTTTAGAGTCCAAGACATCCGAAATTTCAAAATGCTGTTCCCCCTCCTTCATCAGAGGAGGAGGAGTAGGAGGATCGGGTCTCCATGCGTTCGGCCCAGGATTCTTCTTCAACAAGCTGTAATGAAAAACAGGATGCACAGGGCTCAATGATTTGGGCAGTTCAAGTACAAATGACACAGGAGAAATTTTCCACAGCACTTTATAAGGTCCAACATATTTCTGTGAGGCTTCTGTATAGACAGCAAGGAATCAGACCTTTGTTGATAAATCAAAGGTCTTTATTTTCAATACTGCAAACAGGTTCTCGAATGTTTGTTAGAGATGCCAGATAGAAAACAGTCAGTGTAAATATACCCTCCCATTTGTTTGAACCCCAACATTAAACCAATCAGATTCAGAATGCAAACGCGGGAACATAAGAGCAGGCCGTTTAGGTTCCCACCAGGAGGTGAGAAAGTTGTAAAAATTCCCTTCCTGATCTGGGTGACCCACATGTGTGAAGCTATACACAACAAATCTGCTTGGGTGACAACAACAGAGCTCCAAGGTTTTCACAATAAGATAAGACATTCCCTAGCCCGGAAAGAAGGAGGAGGGATGCATGGGAGGGAAGGCCATTTGTTCCTGGTGACGTGCAGGAATGCAGGGTCGCCACTCTCTCGCCTAAAACCTGTAACATTGTCCAGATCCCTTAACAGCAATATACTTCAAAGTGCGGGGAAAGGGAGGGGGGAATAGGCTGACAAGGAGACAGACATGCAATTCACTGGATCAGAGAAAACGAAAGCAAAGTACAATGAAACGTTTGTCAGGCACCTGACAATTTCCACCCCAGTTTTCTACTGGGTTGTAATCCATGAATGTTCTTGGTAGATAGATACACAGAGTCTCCAGGTTGCAAATCCCATCCCTCAGCCTGGCCCCGATCCGCATATTTTTAATAGTCCGCTTTAGCCCAGTCCAAAGTTTTAGCAATGAGGGGCCAAGAAGCTTGCAAGGGAAGACCATCATTGGGAGAACTCGGTCGGTGGGGCCCCCCAGGAGAGGGCAACGAAGGTAGAGGGTTCCCCTCGAACCCCCTGCTGCCATAAAAGGAGAAACACCAGTAGACGAGTGCACTGCATTGTTATAGCTGTATTCTGCGAAAGGGAGGAGCTCCACCCAATTATCCTAATGAAAATTAGTGTAGCAACGAAGGAATTGTTCTAGTATCTGATTAATTCGTTCGGATTGGCCATCAGTTTCTGGATGGTAACCAGAACTCAAGGCAGGCTCTATGTCCATCACCTGGAGAAGCTCCCGCCAAAAGTTGGCAATGAACTGGCTCCCCCTATTGGAGATTACTGCTTAGGAAAAGCATGGAGCCTGATCACGTGGGAGAAGAAAACTTTTGCCAGGCTCTTAGCGGTAGGCAATTTCTTAAAAGGAACGAAGTGTGCCTGTTTGGAAAACAAGTCCACAACCACCCAGATGACCATTCTGCCTTTGCTAGGTGGTAGATTTGTTATAAAGTCCATGGAAATGTCCTCCCAGGGTCTAGAGTGTGTCGGCAAAGGGTGCAGAAGTCCAGGGGGTTTCCCACCCCTCTTTTTACACATTAGGCACACCTGGCATGACATGACATAGTCAGACACATCTTTACGCATGCAGGGCCACCAAAACTGTCTCTGGATTAAGTTCAAAGTTTTTAGAAATCCAAAATGTCCCGATAGTTTGGACTCGTGGCAGGCCAAGAGAATATCTTTACGAAGGGACTTGGGCACAATTAATTTAGATCCATGATACCAGCAGCCATCCCCCTGCTTCTCTGCCTCGCTGTCACTCTCACAATCCTTTACATCCTCCTCCGAATACTCCAGAGCACATTTTGTAATCCACTGAGAGGGAGTAGTAGCGGTCTTATTTTGGCTATGGGTAGTTACCACCCCCCCTAATTGCTGAGGAGAAAACATGGAATCAAACACTTCATCTCTCCAGGACTCGTGCTGGGGCAATCTTGACAAAGCGTCTGCTAGGGAATTTGCCTTGCCCGGGAAATGCTTTAGCACGAAATTAAACTTGGAAAAGAAATCAGCCCATCGGAGCTGTTTTGCGTTCAATGACCTCTGGGTGCGCAAAGCCTCTAAGTTCTTGTGGTCAGTCCAAATTTCAAATGGCTTTTGCGCACCCTCTAACCAATGCCGCCATGTGGAAAGAGCCAGCCGGATAGCCGTGGCTTCTTTATCCCACACCGACCAATGACGCTCAGTCTCATCAACCTTCTTTGAAATGTAAGCCAGTGGATGTAAGACATTGTCCTCACCCTTCTGCAGGATCGCCCCTCCATAGCCACATCCGAGGCGTCAATATGAATTACAAACTCCTTAGTTTCATCTGGATGGGCTAGAATAGGCTCTGATGTGAACAACCGTTTTAATGCATCAAAAGCGCTCTGACACTCCTCAGTCCAGCACAACCGTTCTCCAGGCTTCCCAGCCTCCAGGCCCTTCCCCTTAGTTTTCAAAAGTTCTGTGAGGGGCAGGGTGATGGTGGCAAAGTCTTTCAGGAACATTCTGTAGAAGTTACAAAATCCCAATAGGCTTTGGAGTTGTTTAAGGGTATGGGGGGCCTCCTATTGCACCACCGCTTCTACTTTAGCCGGATCCATTTCTAACCCTTGCTGGGAGATCCGATAGCCCAAAATGTCAATCTCAGTGCAGTGAAACTCACACTTAGAAAGCTTCGCATGCAACTGGTGTTCTCTAAGCGTTGCCAGCACTTCCCACACCAATTTGACATGTGACTGCTTATCAGGGGAATAAATCAAGATATCATCTAAGAAACAAATCACTCCTTTGAACAGATGTTTATGAAGCACCTCGTTAATTAAACTCATAAAAACTCCGGGAGCGCCAGCCAATCCGAATGGCATTACGAGGTATTCAAATTGGCCAAGGGGTGTATTGAAGGCAGTCTTATATTCATCCCCTTCCCTTATGCACACCCGAAAATACGCATCTCGTAAGTCCAATTTAGAAAAAATCTTTCCTTTGGCAGCTTCCGCCAGCAAGTCCTTGATCAAGGGTAAGTGGTAAGCATTAGAGGCAGAAACGGCATTCAAACCTCTATACACAGTCTCAACCCGTCCTTTTTTTTCCAGAATAAAACAGGGGCTGCAAATGGGGACTTGGCTGGACGGATGAACCCTCTCTCCAAATTCTTGTCCAGGAACTTATGAAGTTCGTCCCATTCTGCCGGGCCCATGGAATATAGTTTCCCTTTCGGTAACTTCTCCCCCGGTAATAGTTCGATTGCACAGTGAGTCTATGGGGGGGAAGTTCATCGGCTTCCGTCTCGCTAAACACACCCACCAAGTCCCGATACTCGGCTGGGATCTTACACCCCATCTGGGACACTGCGGCCACTACCGGAAACGAAGGGGGCCCCACTCCCCAAGCAGGGTCCCATTTATGTTGGCCGCATTTAGGGTCGATCCAGGAGATCATGCCCTCACTCCATTTGATGTAGGGATCATGTGCACTTAGCCACGGGCTTCTCAGTACCATAAGGAACTGAGTATTGGGGGTGATTACAAAAGCCCTCTTCTCCCAGAGTCATATAAGGGCACGTACCCTCGTGTTGGGGGGGGACAATCTGTGAGGCTTCTGAGTAAACCAAATAAGCCAGACCTTGATGAAAGCAAAAAGTCCTTTTATTTCTTAATGGTCATTCAGGAACACATTGTTTGTCAGTGATAGCAGGCCACACGCAGCAGGGACTCATATATAGGATTCAAAAGGTAAAGGCAGGTGAACCACCAATCAGAGTAAAATAAAAGAAGCGCGAAAACCCTAATCGTTTGGTTCTCACAGAAAAAAGGCGCGGAAGCACTACCCCCCCCCCCCCCCCACGGCCCCTTTGTGAACTCTGCTTGCATTTCACAGGCCAGGCACCTGGCCTAAATCAGTGTCAGAAGTCTTCAAGGTTACCCAGCAAGATTAGGCGTCTCGAGGCACCGGAATGAACAAGACAGGGGGAGGAGGCGAGTGGGAGATAGCTCTGAGCGAGAGGGCAAGGTGACGCGGGAGTAAGAAGCAACCCAACCTCCTGGCTAAAGAAAGAAACAGTGTTCAAGACAGACAATGAATATATGGCAGAGAATCTGATATCAAGGGGTCATAGCCTTGGGGAGGCCCCGGCCATTTGTGCCCTTCCCCTGATTGCCCCAGGTGCCACTGATTGGATTGAGGAGGGGCAGGGTTGTTTGGAGGTAGCTGAGGGTAAAGGGAGTTTGTCTGTGGCTGGTATGTTGGTGGAGGCTGCCCAGGCAGTCCATTGTGCAGCTGCTGGCCATAATCCCTATGGGGATATGGTGCAGAGGGTTGGAGCTGACCTTGGGCAGGACCAGGATCGTAGTAATAGTCCTTTTTGTTTCTGCCACGTCCTCCATTGCCCCTGTTCTTGTGCCTATCATATCTTTTGCCTTCTCCTCTGTAAGAGCCTCTTCTGTTTTGGTAATTGGAATGAGGTCCATTATTGGCATATGTGATTGCCTGAATGGGTTCCTCTTCCTCTACCCTGCCTCTCTTTGGGAGCTTGGGAGTTTTAATAATTCCAGAGCTTCTTAATATTGTGGCCACTTTGCACACGTTTGCTTCCAAATTGATTCAGGTGATTGCAAGTGAATCAATAATATTTAAGGCTAACTGTGTTTGACCATTAAAACCATTGAGCAGGGCTTCCTTAAACCGTGCAGTGTCATAATCTGGTAAACCAGTAATAACTGGGATTAATACTTCATCTGCCAATACAGCTAATAGCTGCTTTCTGGCCATGTAAGCTTCAGGATCCTTATTTTGTCCCTGCTTTTCCAGGACATACAAAATCAAAGGACCACTGCCTGGCCATAGGAATTGTAGGATTTCCTTCATCCATTCATATTTGGGCAGGGCAGTGAGATTTCGGCAAGAAGCGGTGGAGTTAATAGCCACAAGATCATTGCCGGTGGCACAAGCCCTGGCTACAAGGGTGAGGTCCTCCCCGCTTGCAATCCCATGTCCAATGGCTACTGTAGTAAGCCACTGGACAGCATTGTCTTTGGTCAGGGGGCCGATTTGGGTGGCTATGGCTTCTATTTTATCTGGCTTCCACTCCCTGGTTTCTATTACTGTTTGACGTGTGTTTCTGCCCCCTAGTCCTCTAGTTTTCACTACCTTAGTGCTGATGGGGTTAACTGGGTTAGGGCCAGTCCAGTCAGGGTTGCAAGAGTGGACTGTACCTATGGGTTCCGGTTCATTGCAGGGTTCAGGAGATTCAACTAGGGCTCCAGGGTGTATGGTTGAAATTACAGCCCGCTGGAGTCCAAGCTGATCTTGTAAATCTTTAATCTTTTTGTGACAGGCATCGTGATTTGCCTGTTCTCTTTTTATTTGATTCTGGTTAGCTAGATATTTGGCTGCTTGACTGGCAGCAGAGAGCTGCTGCATCACCTCTTCAAACTTTGCCTCTGCCAGCTTAGCTCTCTGAGTGGACATTTCAGCTTTTAACTTGGCCTCTTGGAGGGAGAAAGCCAGTCCCTGTTTCTCTAGGATGAGGTTAACCCTTTCTGTCTTTAACTGGGCTACCTCATCCTCCCAATTGTCATTTATGTTCTCTATTTGGTCCTCATATTTAAGACATACTTCCTCTTTTTCCTTTTTTAAAGCCTCAATTTCCTCCTTGCATTTTTCTAACTCGGAGTGAATTGAAGCTCCATCTTCCAGGGCATTATACAAGGCCCTAGAGGCGTATCTGTCCTTGCTTGTGTGAGAACCTTGTTAGATCCAATAAGCCAGGCCTTGTATTGAATAAAGTCCTTTTATTTCTTAATGGTCTATTCAGTAAGCACTTTCAGTGTTAGTGATGACAGTTATGGGGCAGAGGGCGAATTATACCAACTTCAAACATTAGGATAAGAACATGGCACCAATCAGGATAATTGCAAAAAGGTGCAAAAATACTAGCCGTTGCTTTCCCATCGAAAAGGCGCTGAACAGAGTCAGTTCAGGCTTGGCAGCCTTTCCACTCCTCCCACTAAGCTCCCCCAGTGATTCCCATATTACCAGCCACCTGGAGTCAGTGCCATTAGGAAAACACTTCAAGGTTACAGGCGCTTCTCAGAGAAACAGAAACAGAGGCTTGAGTGCAAATGGGGAGGGGAGGAAATAGAGAGCTCAATGACGTGGCGAGCACAGGGCACCCAACTCCCGCCCGGGAAGATGTCGGGGAACCTGACATCATACTGCCCCCTTTAAGATGGCCCCCCAGGTTTCACCGGATAAGCCTTGTGGAACTCTCACAGAAGTTTAGGAGCATGAACATGATCAACAGAAACCCATTCATTACATTCAGGACCAAAATCCACCCACGGAACAAGATAGTAAAGGCGACCCCATTTAAGCTTGGAATCCAAAATGCGAGAAATCTTGAAATGAGGTTCCCCCCTGTGAGGCTTCTGTTCGAAGTAGTCAAGGAACAGACCTTTGTTAGTGAAACACAGTTCTTTATTTCCTATTATTACAGGTCCTCGGATCATTGTTAGAGATAAAATATACAATAGAAGCAGGACTAATATACCCTCTAGTACAATTTGAATTACCCATAGGTAACCAATCACAAGGAGGGAAAAACCGCGGGCTAAAGGTCCTTTGACTGTTTGCTTCCCACAGGAAAAAGGTTAGGTGTGAAGCTGTAAATTTCCCTTCTTAAACCAGACCCCTTAGATGTATCCATCTTATGCATAACAAATAACTTTTGCCAAGGTCTTCACACGCCGATAAGAAACTGGTCCGCGTCTTCCCCAGCAGGGAGGAAAGGAATGCGGAGGCACGGAGGTGAGAGGCCGATTGTTCTCATGTGCTGAAGTCACCACCCTCCCGGACCAAATGGTTACACTGACCAGACCCAGCTTGAGCCATAAATCCAGAGTCATAAAGGAAGCCATAAAGGAAGGTTACATAGCGACTACAGGGACAGATTATACAAAGCATACAGGCATTAAACATAACAGAACCATTTGTTAGAATCCATAGATTCTGACACTCTGCCACCTCAAAAATCTAATCTACCCTGGCTTATCTGGGAAACGTTTATGAAAAGCTTTAACTAATTTAGGAGCATGAACATTATCAGAAAGAACCCACTCGTTTAGTTCCGGACCAAAATCTACCCACTTGACTAGATATAGCAAGCGGCCCCTACGCATTTTTGAATCCAGGATTTTGGAAATCTCAAAATGGGGCGCCCCCTCCTTCATCAGTGGAGGAGGAGTCAGAGGAGTTGGATGCCATGCATTCGGCCCAGGATTCTTCTTCAACAAGCTGAAATGAAAAACAGGGTGCACAGAACTCAGTGATTTAGGCAATTCCAGTTCAAAGGACACATCAGAAATTTTGCGCAACACCTTATAAGGGCCAACGTATTTCCACCCCAATTTCCTGCTGGGTTGTAGACCATGTATATTCTTGGTGGAAAGATAGACAGAGTCCCCCGGTTGAAGGTCCCAACCTTCAGCCCTTCTCCGGTCTGCATATTTTTTGTAGTCCTCTTTGGCTTTATCTAGAGTTTTGGCAATCAACGGCCAAGAGTCTTGCAGGTTAGCCCACCATTGTTTAAAATCAGAAGGGGAACCATCCGGGGTCTCCTCTATGGTGGGTAGGGGTTTCCCTTCAAAGCCTCCCACTGCCATAAAAGGGGACACGCCCATGGACGAATGAATAGCATTGTTATAACTATATTCAGCAAACGGCAGCAACTCCACCCAGTTGTCTTGATGGTAATTAGTGTAACACCTTAAAAACTGTTCCAATATTTGATTAGTTCGCTCGGACTGGCCATCGGTCTCTGGATGGTAACCCGAGCTCATGGCTGGTTCAATGTCCATCATCTTCAAAAGCTCCCGCCAGAAGTTGGCAACGAATTGACTGCCCCTATCGGATACCACCCGTCTGGGGAAGGCGTGTAGTTTAATCACGTGATTAAAGAATGCTTTAGCCAGTCCCTTTGTGGTTGGCAACTGTTTGAATGGGGTAAAATGGGCTTGCTTCAAGAACATGTCAACCACCACCCAAATCACAGTCTTTCCCTTCGAGGGTGGCAGGTTGGTGGTGAAGTCCATAGCTATCGCTTCCCATGGACGAGAGGGGGTGGGCAATGGGTGTAGCAGTCCTGGGACTTCCCCCCCCCTCCGCTTGCACATCAAACAGGTTTGACAGGCAGTAACAAAGTCAGATACATCCTTGCGCATGCGTGGCCACCAGAATTGCCGCTGGACTAAGTTAAGGGTTTTTAGGAAACCGAAATGCCCAGCTAGTTTTGATGAGTGGCAGGTCAGCAAAATGTCTTTTCTCCGAGCTCGAGGCACCACGAGTTTGTCTCCATGGTACCAGCATCTGTTAGAATGGAGAGAGCATTCCTTTAGGCTCTCTAACTCTTCTGCTTCTTCCGGTGAATAGTCTCCCCCCCCACTTGTCTTCCCATGATTCTATCGCTGCCTGCTTGCTTTGGCTTCTGGTAGTAACGGCTCCTCCTAATTGCTGGGGAGAGAACATGGAGTCAAACACTTCTTCTTTTTGACTCTCATGCTGGGGTAACCTGGATAAAGCGTCTGCTAATGAATTGGCCTTCCCAGGAAAATGTTTGAGCACGAAGTTAAACTTCGAGAAAAAATTGGCCCACCGGAGTTGCTTGGCATTCAGGGACCTTTGGGTGCGCAGCGCCTCTAAGTTTTTGTGATCGGTCCAAATTTCAAAAGGGACCTGCGCTCCCTCCAGCCAGTGTCTCCAGGTGGTTAGTGCTAAATGTATGGCTGCAGCTTCTTTATCCCATACGGACCAGTTCCTCTCTGTCTCATTACATTTTTTTGAAATGTAAGCCAGAGAGTGTAACTTATCATCCGTCCCCTTCTGAAGGATGGCTCCCCCCATGGCCACATCCGACGCATCTACATGGATCACAAATTCCTTAGTCTCATCGGGGTGAGCAAGGATGGGTTCTGACGTGAATAGTTTCTTTAAGGTCTCAAACGCCTTTTGACAATTCTCGGACCAGGCTATCCTCTCCCCTGGTTTCCCTGCGTCTGGGCCCCTCCCCTTGGTTTTCAGGAGTTCCGTTAGCGGGAGGGTGACCGTGGCAAAATCTTTTAGGAAGGAGTGATAGAAGTTGCAAAACCCCAATAGACTCTGCAGCTGCTTTCTAGTTCGGGGCGCCTCCCACTGTACCACTGCCTCCACTTTGGCAGGGTCCATCTCTAACCCCATCTGTGAAATGCGATACCCCAAAAAGTCTACCGAATCTCGATTGAACTCACATTTGGATAGCTTGGCATACAATTGATTTTTCAACAGTGTAGAAAGCACCTCCCTGACCAATTTTACATGCGACACCTTATCAGTAGAATAGATCAAGATATCATCTAAGTAACCACCTTCCCTTTGGCTGCCTCCATTAGCAAGTCTTTTATGAGGGGGAGGGGGTAAGTGTTGGAAGCCGACACTGCGTTCAGACCCCTATAGTCCGTGCACAATCGCAGCCCTCCGTCCTTCTTTTTCCTGAACAAAACGGGCGCTGCAAAGGGGGACTTGGCAGAGCGGATGAAACCTCGCTCCAAGTTCTTGTCTAGAAACTTTCTTAGTTCCTCCCTCTCTGAAGGGCCCATAGAGTAGAGTTTTCCCTTCAGTAGTTTCTCTCCCGGGAGCAACTCTATGGCACAGTCTGACAGTCGGTGGGGGGGTAGCTCGTCCGCCTCGGTCTCACTGAATACTCCCATCAGGTCCCGATACTTTTTAGGTACGGCGGAGGGCACCAACGTGAGGGAGGGCACCGCCGCTAACAGGGGGGCCGGAGGGCCCGATCCCCACCCTGGGTCCCACTTGTGATGATTACACTTCTCATCCACCCACGAGATTTTTCCTTCACTCCACCTGATGTATGGGTCGTGAGAACTCAGCCAAGGGCTCCCCAATACCATGGGAAACTGGGTATTGGGGGTGATAACAAAGGCCCTCTTTTCCCAATGCTCCCCTGTCCCCACTATTAATCTTTCCGTCTCGGCCACGCATGCCTCCTTCATTTCCAAACCGTCCATCTGCGTGAACGTGAGTGGCTCCCCCAGTGGGGTAACTTTTGGGGCTAGCCCATCCACTACTAATGGGCTTATTAAATCTCTGGCGTACCCTGAGTCAATTAGGGCATGCACCCGGACATGAGTCCCAGTCCCAGGGGCTATTACAGTCACTACCATGTACAGTAAAGGGCCAGGGATGCTCACCAGAGATGGCGCGTCGGGGGTTGGGACCTGCAGTTCTGCGCCATTCATTGCAGGCCGTTGGAGTTTCCCGGCATCTGCGCCTCTGTCAGCTCCAGCTCCCCTTGCTCGCTCGCTGCCCCTTCCAGCTGTAATGCCCGGGGTTTGAACGAGGTCTTTCCCTTGCTGGGGGAGCTCCCCACCACTGGGGTGGAAGTCTTGGGGACCTTCCCACTTCCACGGGGGCACACCGAGGCATAGTGACCACTCTCACCGCATCTCATGCAGAGCCCCTGCCTGAACCGGCTGTCTCGGATTTCCTGGACGCTGGGCTTGGGCTTCGTCTTCTGGGCAGCTTTGGCTTGGGCAGTCGCCGAGGTTCCCATTTTGATGAGGGTGAACCTCTCCTCCACGTCAGCCGCCACTCTCATCCACGTTGCAAGGGAGCCGGGTCGGCCTCCTCTCAGCACCATCTCATACACTTCGGGGTTCAGGCCCTCTTGATATTTCTCGATGAAGAGGTCTTGGGTCCAGCCGCGGATCTTGGCTGCTATGCGCCAGAACCGGTCAGTGTATTCCCTCACAGAGGACCGCCCCTGAGTTAGCTTCCGCAATTGGTTCCGTGCCTTCTCTTCTCCCAAGGGGTCCTCGTAGTGCTGTCGGAGGGCCCACATAAAATTGTGCACTGACCGCAGCTCAGGCCCGGGGGCGTTGTGCAGGCTCACATACCAGTCGCTGATGGTGTCCCTCAGCTTGGACCCGATGTAGCCAATCCAATCCCTCTCGGTGGGGTAGAGGTGTCCCCAAGTGTCTAGGAACCTCTCAATTTCTATGAGGAAGAACCGTAGCTTCTCGGGGTCCCCATCGAAAGTAGCTGTCAACGGATTGTTGGGCGCCTGGCGGATCATCTGCCCCGCGGGCACTGGGGCCGGGGCGGGCACGGGAACCTGACGAGGGGCCGGTTGTGGAGCCTGTGGTGGCACCGGTTGCGGGACGGCCCCCGCGGGAGCTCCCCCTGGGGGAGCTGGCTGCGGCGGGGCTCCCCCGCCTGGAGCTCCAGCCCCGCCTGGGGCTGCCCAGGCTGCCTGGATTGTGGTCAGGGCGTCTCGGAACTGGAACTGCAGATCCATGGCCACTTCTTGTAGCTCCGTGGTGAGTTGCATTCGCAAATCTCCCATCATGTGATCTAGGGCTTGGGTCGGATCCTCTCCGTAGAGATCGGGACCGTAGGTCGTGCCTCTCTCTTCGTCCAGCAGCGGGAGTCGCCAGTCTCCCCCATAGCCCATCTCGCGTTCGTCTCCCAGGAAACTCGGCCACCCGTACTCGGTGCGGTCCCCCTGGACCGAGACACGCACTCCCCTCCGATCGTGGACCCACGAATCGACTGTTCCACGGCCGAAGTTGCTCCATGAGTACCTCGGGGTCCCGCTCTGGTGAGGGGGTGGTCGTGGGATGTAGTGAGCCCCTTGAGCCGTAGTCGCTGGCACTTCGGGCTCCCCACCACCGCCTCCAGCTCCGGCACCCTGGTCGCTCGGGGTCACCGGTGAATCTTTGGTTGTAGGGATGGGAATAGTGCCGTCATCTGACATGGTCAGGAACGGCCAAGTCCCAGTCACAGATCTCTAACAATCTGTGAGGCTTCTGTTCGAAGTAGTCAAGGATCAGACCTTTGTTAATGAAACACAGTTCTTTATTTCCTATTACTACATTACTACAGGTCCTCGGATCATTGTTAGAGATAAAATATACAATAGAAGCAGGACTAATATACCCTCTAGTACAATTTGAATTACCCATAGGTAACCAATCACAAGGAGGGAAAAACCACGGGCTAAAGGTCCTTTGACCGTTTGCTTCCCACAGGAAAAAGGTTAGGTGTGAAGCTGTAAATTTCCCTTCTTAAACCAGACCCCTTAGATGTATCCATCTTATGCATAACAAATAACTTTTGCCAAGGTCTTCACACGCCGATAAGAAACTGGTCCGCGTCTTCCCCGGCAGGGAGGAAAGGAATGCGGAGGCGCGGAGGTGAGAGGCCGATTGTTCTCATGCACTGAAGTTGCCACCCTGCCGGACCAAATGGTTACACTGACCAGACCCAGCTTGAGCCATAAATCCAGGGTCATAAAGGAAGCCATAAAGGAAGGTTACATAGCGACTACAGGGACAGATTATACAAAGCATACAGGCATTAAACATAACAGAACCGTTTGTTAGAATCCATAGATTCTGACACCCACTCTTCATCAGAGGAGGAGGAGTGGGAGGAGTCGGTCTCCAGGTGTTCGGCCCAGGGTCTTTCTTCAGCAGGCTGTAATGAAACACAGGATGCACAGCTTTCAGAGATTTAGGCAAGTCAAATTCAAAAGAAACAGAGGAAATTTTCCTCAGGACCTTGAAAGGACTGACATATTTCCAACCCAATTTTCGACTAGGTTGCAGTCCATGAATATTTTTGGTAGACACATACACAGAGTCCCCAGGCTCCAACTCCCATCTCGGAGCCCTCCCCCAATCCGCATATTTCTTATAATCCAACTTGGCACGGTCAAGTGTCTTAGCTATAAGAGGCCACGAATCATGGAGAGAGTTCCACCATGAACTGAAAGTGTTAGAAGTAGAGGTCGCTGGACGCAGTGTTGGGAGAGGAACCCCCTTGAATCCCCCCACCGCCATAAATGGGGAGATACCAATAGAAGAGTGAATGGCATTATTGTAACTGTATTCTGTAAAAGGGAGCAGCTCCACCCAATTGTCTTGATGAAAGTTGGTGTAGCAACGTAAAAATTGTTCTAGAACTTGATTTGTGCATTCCGTTTGGCCATCGGTCTCTGGGTGGTAAGCAGAACTCAATGCGGGTTCAATCCCCATGATGTACAAGAGCTCCCGCCAAAAGTTGGCAACATATTGTGCGCCCCTGTCGGAAATGATCTTACTTGGAAAACAATGGAGCTTTATGACCTGGGAGAAAAACACCTTGGCTAATCCTTTGGCCGTGGGAAGCTGTTTGAAAGGCACAAAGTGAGCTTGCTTAGAAAATAAATCCACCCCCACCCAAATCACAGTTTTCCCCTTACTTGTGGGTAAATTGGTGATGAAGTCCATAGAGATCACCTCCCAAGGTCGGGAGGGAGTAGGAAGAGGCTGCAGTAATCCCGGGGGCTTACCCCCCCATTTCTTGCATATTAAACATGTTTGGCAAGAAGAAACATAGTCTGAAACATCACTGCGCATACGGGGCCACCAAAACTGTCTTTGGAGTAAGTGTGAAGTCTTTAAGTATCCAAAATGACCATACAGTTTGGACTCATGGCAAGCATGTAAAATGGACAGTCTCAGAGATTTAGGCACCATGAGTTTATCACCCTTGTACCAGCAACCATCAGGATCTTTTCATGCCCCCTTCTCAACCTCAAAATCGTCTCTATCCTGTTGAGAGTATTCACTAGCATATTTTACAATCCATTCATTGAAAGGAGCTGGCACCTCGCGCCGCACCTGACTTTGAGTAACCACTGCCCCTCCCAGCTGAGAAGGTGAGAACATATAGTCAAACACTTCCTCTCTCTGAGACTCATGCTGAGGAAGACGAGAGAGGTCATCTGCTAGCAAATTAGCCGTCCCCGGGAAGTGGTGCAAAGTGAAATTGAACTTTGAAAAAAAAATCAGCCCAACACAACTGTTTAGCATTCAACGCCCGTCTCATGCGCAATGCCTCTAGGTTCTTATGATCAGTCCAAACCTCAAATGGTTTTTGGGCTCCCTCTAACCAGTGCCTCCAAGTAGAAAGAGCCAAGCGGATGGCTGCCGCCTCCTTATCCCACACAGACCAGTTCCTTTCAGTCTCCATGAATTTCTTAGACATGTAGGCAAGAGGGTGCAGCTGCCCATCCCTCCCCCTCTGCAGAATCACTCCCCCCATGGCAACATCAGATGCATCTACATGGATGGTGAACTCTTTGGTTTCATTGGGGTGGGCCAGGATGGGTTCCGAGGTGAACAGGGATTTTAAAGTCTCAAACGCTCTCTGGCACTCGTTAGACCAGGACAAGTGCGTGCTCGGCTTGCTTGCCTCGGGTCCTCGCCCCTTCATTTTTAACAAGTCAGTGAGGGGCAGGGTGACTTTGGCAAAGTCTTTGATGAAGGCGTGATAAAAGTTGCAAAATCCGATAAACAATTGTAATTGTTTGCGTGTGCGAGGAGCCTCCCAGGAAATCACCGCCTCTATTTTCGCCGGGTCCATTTCCAAACCCCTAGGCGAAATACAGTAGCCTAGAAAGTCAATTTCTTGTTTGTGGAACTTGCACTTGGAGAGCTTAGCAAACAGCTTGTGTGCTTTTAAGGTGGACAGGACTTCCCTCACTAACTTAACATGAGAGGCTAAGTCTGGGGAATAAAGAATGATATTATCAAGATAACAAAGGGCCCCTTTGAACAAGTGCTTGTGCAACACTTCATTAATTAGACTCATAAATACGCCTGGAACTCCAGCCAAGCCAAAGGGCATGACTAAATATTCAAACTGTCCCAAGGGGGTATTAAAAGCTATTTTGTATTCATCCCCCTCCTTAATGCAGACTCAGAAATAGGCATCGTGTAAATCCAATTTGGTAAAAATCTTCCCCTTCGCTGCCTTAGCCAACAAGTCTTTGATCAATGGGAGGGGGTAGGCATTGGAAGTAGACACGGCATTCAGACCCCTATAGTCAGTACACAGTCTTATACCCCCATCCTTCTTTTTCCAGAAAAGAACGGGAGCAGTGAAAGGAGAGGTAGCAGGGCGGATGAAACCTCTAGCCAAGTTTTTATCCAAAAAGTTGCGGAGCTCACTCCGCTCAGCTGGCCCCATAGAATAAAGTTTTCCTTTAGGGAGTTTTTCCCCTGGCAACAGTTCAATAGCACAGTCAGTAGCTCTATGGGGGGGCAGTTCATCTGCCTCACTCACTGAACACCTCAGCCAGATCCTGGTACACAGAGGGTATCTTCTCCAATTCCTCCTGGACCAGACACACTTGAGGAGCTACCAGGGGCCCAGAACCCCAATGGTCTACTCATTTGAGTTGCGCACATTTAGGGTCAACCCAGGAGATTTCCCCCTCACTCCACTTAATATACGGGTCAGGCAATCCTAGCCAGGGGCTGCCCAGCACCATGGGGAACTGAGTGTGCAGGGTAATTACAAAAGCTCACTTCTCCCAGTGATCCCTCGACCCCACTATCAAAGGTTCAGTCTCTGCCATACACGACTCCTTCATTTCTGAGCCGTCCATTTGTGTGAAACACAGTGGCTCCCCCGAGGGACTACTTTGGGCCCCAACCCTTCCACTACTAGTGGGCTTATTAAGTCTTCTGCGCACCCTGAGTCTATTAGTGCATGCACACGGACATGAGTGCCACTTCCAGGGGCTATTACAGTCACAACCATATAAAAAGGGGGTCCAGGGGTGCTCACCACTGGCAGCGCGGCCGGCAAGGGGACCTGCAGCTGTGCGCCTCCTACTGCAGGTCCTTGAAGTTTCCCAACGGCTGTTCAGCCACAGTCTCCAAGGCATGGGTCTCAGTCATTGCCCCTTCCAGCTGTAAAGCCCGGGGTTTATAGGTGCCTTTCGGAGGTTTCGGGGTCCCTGCAGGCGCTATCGTGGTGGGTCTTGGGGTCTTCAGGGTGGCTGCGGGGCAGTTAGAGGCGTAGTGCCCGGCTTCCCCACATCTCATGCAGAGCCCCTGTTTCATCCACGCATCACGCAGCTCTTGCACGGCCGATTTCAGCTTAGACTTGGTTGGGGCTTTAGATATAGAATGGGAGGGATGGGACCCCAGCTTAATCAATGTAAAATGCTCCTCCACATCAGCTGCCGCCCGCATCCAAGCTACAAGGGAACCGGGCCGGTCATTTCGTAACACAGTCTTGTAAATCTCTGGATTGAGGCCCTCCCTGAATTTCTCAACAAATAGATCTTCAGACCACCCATGCACTTTTGCAGCCGCTCTCCAGAACTGGACAGTATATTCCCTCACAGAGTTACGACCCTGCACTTCCGCAGCTGGTTCTGGGCCTTCTCCTCCCACAAGGGATCTTCATAATGCTGTCTCAGCGCCCACATAAACTCATTCACCGACCTGAGTTCAGGGCCCGGGGGGTTGTGTAGGCTTACATACCAGTCACTCACAGCATCCCGTAACTTGGAGCCGATGTAGCCGACCCTCTCGCGCTCCATGGGATAAAAATGTCCCCATGAGTCCAGGAACCTTTTGATCTCGATGAGGAAAAACCACAGCCAGTCAGGGTTCCCATCAAACATTGCCACCAGAGGATCCGCCGGCAGTTGGCAAAAAATCCTCTCTCCAGCCTGGGGAACCATCAGTCCAGGAGCCACCAGGGGTAGGGGTGCCCCGACAGGTGGGAGAGGCTGGTTACCCACACTCGCGGGTGCGAGTTGAATGGGAGGTGCGGGGACCCCACTGACAGCTCCTGCTGCCCCATCCCCGTCCCTACCATCTGCACCTTGCACAGGAGCCCTCCTTTGGAACCCCTGTATCTCGGCCAGAGACTCTCTCAGCTCCAAAGCAAAACAATCTTGCATTTCTTCGAACCTCTGATCCATCTGCTGCCACAATTCTTCAGGAACTGCAGCCGGAAGTCTGGATGGGGTCACTCGACCAGGCTGACTGCTCAGCCTCCAGTCGCCATGGCGTTCGTCCTCGAACCGTACCCCAGAGCATCGCCTGTCATGGGTCCAAAACTCCTCTGTAGTGGTTCCGAATGCCAACCAGGAATACTTCGGTTTCACCGACTTCTCGAAGGTGATCCCTCTTGTAGGGAAGGGGCGTAATAAATCCAGCTCTGTGGTCATTGGCACCAATGAGGGCAAAGTGGTCACCGGGACCTCAGGGGTAGAGATTGCAATGAGGGTCCCATCATCCGTCATGGTCGGGTATGGGGTGCTCTCCTTCCATTAGTGAAAGATTGCTAACACTCTGTGAGAACTCAGTTCAGACTTGGCAGCCTTTCCCCTCCTCCCACTAAGCTCCCCCAGTGATTCCCATACTACCAGCCACCTGGAGTCAGTGCCATTAGGAAAACACTTCAAGGTTACAGGTGCTTCTCAGAGAAACAGAAACAGAGGCTTGAGTGCAAATGGGGAGGGGAGGAGATAGAGAGCTCAATGACGTGGCGAGCACAGGGCACCCAACTCCCGCCCGGGAAGATGTCAGGGAACCTGACAGCTTACTGCACTGGTTTTTTTTCTTAGGCAATATTCCTGAAAAGCTGTTCTCACAGCTCCCAGGGGATTGGGCTCTTTAAAGGCACCATCTGCCCACAGGGAAGCCCCCTTCTTTACTATCCACTTTTCAAGTTTTGGTGTCTCTGCCTTTTTAGCATGATACATGGCTATTAAAGGGTTTTTTCTTTTAGTTACAGTTACGGGGACCAACAGGGAATGCTCCTCACTCCCTAGGGTTATTATTCTCAAAAAGGGGACCTTGCAGACTCCTTTGCTTTACACAGTAAAAAGTACACCCAAAAATACTAGGTTTCAAGGTGGGGGTGATCAGGTCCCAACACCTGGGGATTACCTACAACCCTGAGATTCTTGGCTCCTTATGTCCTAACTGGGAAAATCTCTAAAGAACCCAGGAAAGTTTCTCAGTTAACCCACAACTGGCAAGTTTTAGGACACACTCTATCCTATTTGGATCACCTGCAAACCTGGGCAGGTTTTGGAGTCTCATGCCCTATCTGGATCACCTGTAACTAATGATAGAAAGAAGGGAAAACAGAGGTGTGGGCTGGCTTCACCAAGCCCTCTGAGTGCTGCTCAAATTAAACTGCAACTCCACCCCTTAAGTGCTGTGCTCTTTTCTGAGTGTGGTGTGTGGTTTATCACAACACCCAAATGGCTGAACAGCCACCAAAAGGAAAAGACCCTGTTTCCAGGCGCCTCCCTTAAAAAAACTTCAGATCTGGGAATCTGAGGAATGAATTTATGCAGAGGGAAGGTCTTGTGTAATGTAATGTAATGTAATGTGGTGCAGGGGGAACAAGCCCTAGTGCCCTACACTGCAAAACATTCCAACCCTTCGTAATAGGAAGATGGTCGCGGGAGAGTGGCCTTAGGGAGCCGTGATTAGCAGCAAGAGAGAAAAGGGGGGAGAGCTGCCCACAATAGATTTGCTCTCTAGAGCCACACACACAGACGGAAATCTTTCACACAAGCCTGCACACATCTATCTTGGAAAATCTGGAAAAATTGTCACCTCCATGTCAGAGCGTCTGGAGAACATGCATGTCGACTAGCATGTGTTCAGGTATTCAGGGTGCTGCCCTTTGTATTCTCCACCACTTTGTTAGCCAAATTGCCTTGATTTCTTAATCAATATTGGGGAATTATGAATATTAATAACTGGCAATACGCATAAATGAATCACACCTGTGTATACAGAGGTTGGGCCCCTTCCAGACAAACCAGAGAATAGACAAGGAGACTGATATAATGATAAAACAGTGTTTCTTTACTAAGAAATTATATCTCATTCAAACAATACAGAATCACACACACACATACAGATTCTAGGAAATTAGAGAGATTAAGAGACATTTGCATGAGCAGGAGATTGTTGGTTTCCTGTAGAAGGCAATATTTACCTCTCCAGTAGCTGGTGTAGTCCTGGAAAAATTAATGATAGGCTGGAAGAAAGATGGGGGGGGGGAGCACATGTGCTGAACCAGCAGCAGCATGTGTAGGCCCTTGGCTGCGCAGACCAAGAGTCTTGAAGGTAAGGGAGGGCAGGAGATCATCGAAGCAAGAGCGAGCTGGCTGCTGGGAGCTTTCTTTTATTGGGGGGGTGGTCTCTGGGGGCAGGCTTGGCCAGATGCCTGTCCTGAGACCACCCCTTGCTGGTCCACCCACTAGCTCTCGTCCAGTAGGAGAAGGGGGGTTGGGCAATGTTAGATTCTACCTAGCATGGTCAGAGGAATACCTGAGGCCAAAAGCTGACATCATCGGCGAGGAGCATTGTCTTGTAGATGGGATTAACCTCTCTGGGCAGCCAAACCGGTTTTTAGCTGGTCAAGTCCATTGTTTCACTGGTCAAGGAATGTTTGGGGGGGGGGGTTGCAGCCTGCGATGTGTAGAGAGCATGTACGGTAATGGAGTTTTGTGAGCACATGCCTTTAGCCAGAGACAAGATGGCTATTTTCTGTGTGAGTCTCTTTGTAGAAGGAAACAATTCCTGGAGTTGGCAACCTCGGAAAACGCTGTCTTAAGCCTCTGCTGGAGCTGTTTGCATCTGTTTTCTCCTTGGTTATTCTTCCTACTTCCTCTCACACAATTAGCAACAGTCCATTTATCACTTATGAATTTATAATTCATAAGAGTGCAAAAGCACCTTGCTGGCTTACACAGCCTCCCCCCCCCCCCCATGTTCCCCATGTGGCCCACAAGCCATGGGACACCTGGGGAAGCCGATCCTGGGAGGGAGCTGCGCTGTCAGGGGTGTGGCCTAATATGCTAATGGGGGTTGCCATTGGGAGTGGCCTATTATGCTAATGAGTTCCTGCTGGGCTTTTTCTACAAAAAAAGCCCTGATGTGAACTATTCCGTTTCCTACAACAAATAGCAAAAGTTGGGGGGGATTATAGAGAAATACATAGAAATGTATAATATGGTGGGTGTAAAAGAAGGTAATTGCAAAATAATTAAGAAATAGTGTCTTTTACTAATATATGCACAATATATGTAACTCTGCATTTTTCTAGTGTTGAAATTCTTTACCCTGCTATAAGATCTGTAGCCATACACATGGGTCTGGAAGATGAATTTGAAGGATTTGTCACCACATCTCAGTGTATATTTCCCCTTAAAGAAGCTTCAGAAGCTGAGCTCAAAACACAGCAGGTAATGCAGAACAGAAGACAAGAGGAGGCTGTTAACTCTATATTCTGCAAAGCATAGACAAATATGTTTTCTTTAAAAATATTAGAAGAAATCCAACCCTTCCCAGATCTGTACTATTTGAATTTCTGTCTAAAGGTCAAAAATTGATTATCAACTGATTATGAACTAAAGTGCAGCATACTGTTTTAACATCAGCACTCCTTGATAATTAATTACTTGTCAACTGAATGTTTGCACTTACTAAACATTATTTATTTTCTTCTTATTATTTAATTTATTTATATCCCGCCTTTCTCCCCAATGGGGACCCAAAGCAGCTTACATCATTCTCCTCTCCTCCATTCTGTCCCCACAACATCCCTGAGAGGTAGCTTGGGCTGAGAGTGTGTGACTGGCCCAAGGTCACCCAGCGAGCTTCCCTGGCATGAGTGGGGATTTGAACCTGGGTCTCCCAGATACTAGTTCAACACTCTAACCACTACACCACACCGTCTCTTTACTTTCTACACTACTCAGGCAAGGAATAATTCCCTGTCACCCGGAAGACATACACCTAGCGCAAATGTTTCCCGTCAAAAGTAACCCCGTACTTCGCCATTATGGGTGCTCAATGTCAGTTGTCTTTGTATCCTCTTGTCTTTCTAAAGTACATAAAATATCTTCTGGTTCTAGCTTAAAAAGCTCTTGGAAAGTCTAGAAATACATATGATTCATGATGTGCAAAAGAAAATAAACAAAGAAATGACGCTGGTTATATCTGAAAAAGCAAGAGAAGAGAGAAACCTTCCTACTGGTAATGACTGCACATGTTCAATATATTGCTCATTTTAATAAGGTCTCTGTTAACTTGTGCTAGCCAAATCAAAAGATAATGTGCAACTTTGCACAATGAACAGGGGTGGGGCAGCCCATGCTTCTGAAATACAGGATGTCAGTTGAGAATAGCAGTTGAGGATGTCAGTTGAGAATAGCAGCCTCTCTGCCAGTTATTGGAGAGGTACACCAGAATGCTCTAAAAAGGGGATGCACAGCCTCTAAGTAAAAACAAAAACAAAAAACCCCACAAGAGTTTATCAGTACTTTCAAACAACACATATGTAGCTGGAAAAGTGAACTGTTATGTGAACTGAGTGATGTCATAACCAATAGAGTTTTAAGGTGTTTAGACAAATGTTAGTCCACAGTGAAACATGCAGTATTTGTGCTTGATGGATGGAGATCTGCAGTTGTGCCTGGATTGGGGACCAGCCCATGAGAGGGAGGAAGAGAGAAAGACAACACAGGCACACCCTGCTAGGGAGAATCAGGCCACAAATTTATTGATTGCAGGTTCCTCAGGTCCTGGTGCAGCATAGACTGGAGACAACAAGTGTAGTTCATAGCCCAACTGCTGTCAGCACCTTCCCCAAGGCCTGTTGGGGTAACTGAGGGAAGAGGGCTGGTATTAGGGCTGGAAATAGCAGAAACTGCTATTTCTACCCATCGCCATCTTCCTGGGGGCGTGGTCAATGCACTGGCCCTAATCTTGGCTGTCATGCACTCTTCCACCCACCACCCTGAGCCCCTTAAGGAAATCCCCTTTTTGGTCACACCAGGAGCCCACCCTGCACAACCTATGCTATGATCGTTCACCAGTGCCTAAATGTCAGCAGCCAATCATGACGGTTACAGTCATGCCCGTACAGTCATGCATACACAATATACTCTTTGCTACAGGGGATGTGAAAACCCCAGGGCCTATTAGCCCATTAGAGCCCTGGGTAAAATTCGTCTCTCTCTGGGTAAAACTCGTGGGCACTCCATGAAATTGCTGAGCAGTCGGGTTAGAACAGATAAAAGGAAGTACTTCTTCACCCAAAGAGTGATTAACACGTGGAATTCACTGCCACAGGAGGTGGAGGCGGCTACAAGCATGGATGGCTTCAAGAGGGAATTAGATAAACATCTGGAGCAGAAGTCCATCAGTGGCTATTAGCCACAAAGTATAGATAGGAACTCTCAGTCTGGGGCAAGTGATGCTCTGTATTCTTGGTATTTGGGGGGGGGGGGGGCAACAGTGGGAGGGCTCCTGCCCCCACTGCTGGACCTTCTGAGGGCACCTGGTGTTTTTGGCCACTGTGTGACAGAATGTTGGACTGGATGGGCCACTGGCCTGATCCAATATTGGCTTCTCTTATGTTCTTATGCACCAATACCAATGATTTCAAGGAAATTTTCTTCAAGTAATTTCTGTTGAAGGTTGCAACTTCCATTGTTCTTTTATTCTGAAAGTTGCTGATGAAATTCTTTTCTCTTTTCTTCTTTCAGAGCTCTGGAAACATTGCAGCATGCAAGAAAACTTCTCAGTTACTAGGCCAGAAATAGCTGAGTCATTTATTCAGAGGCTAATGGAAAATCACCAAGAAACTGATGCAGAGGTGCTCAGGTTATATTTCTTTACTAGAGCTTCAGCTCTCATATGGCAAAACCATCTTAAGAAGTTTGAGACCAATTTCACATTAGCATTTACCTTGCGCTCGCTGGTGTGCTTGGCCCGGGTCTTCTGGTCAATTTCCCACCAGTAGACCCGCGCTCACCTTTTGCCCTGTGAAGAGTACTGGACCCAGGAGACCAGGAACGGTGAAATCATGAAGCCTTTATTGAGTGATTCAGCATGCCCAGTAGATGGTCAGAACAAGCATGCTTCCAGGGCTCCAGGGCCCTCATTATATGCTGGCCGGAGCCACACCTCCGGCCGCACCCAAAAGACCTGATAGGGGCTTAACATATGCGCATGTTTGTCATAGGTTCCCTGGAGGAGCCTTTGATTGCATTGGCTCCTCAGGGAGAACCTAGGTCCCACATTGGTGGAGGCTTTCAATCCGGATGTCTATTGTTCCTCCAGATTCAAGCTCCCCTCTCTGCCTGACCATGTGCTCTGGCCATGCGGCGGGTGCCATTACCTGGGAGCACATGGCAGGCTGGTTGCTACACAGAGCATACTACATTACACCCTGGATAATCACACGTTTTTTCCCCGGATCAAAGAGGTCCTTATTTTCTGAGAAGTTTACTATTTGCCCTGGGGAGAAGCTGAAATGCACACTCCCTTTTCCACGCCCACTCGCCCCACCTTCCATCTGGCCCGCCCCATGGTGGGAGTTTCCTTTTTTTAAAAAATCCCAAAAACCCTCATTACGTTATATTGAAATAATGAGTCAGCAAAACAAGTCCTCACCATTGCTTTCTGTATATAATACACATGTGTTCCAGTTGTCATTTATTTAGGTTTTTTTTTTTAACTTTTATAACATAATTTTATTAAAAGTTTTCCAGGGAAGCATCTTTCGTGGGTAAAAAAAAAAAAATCTGGAGTAGGAACCTAGATTTGAAGGAATAGTAGGGTTGGTTCAAGAGGACTGGCACTTCTCTTTTGTGCTCCGTAGGTTTCCTACGATAATCCGGTAATGCATAGAAATTAAAAAAGGCAAACTCTTTTCATGGCGATTGATTTTGTTTTTTAAAAAGACCTATTTACGTTACAACAAAATTGCGAGGCAGCAAAATATGAGTTCCTTGATAGGGTGCCATGGCTGTAAAGGCTTCATCCACCATTTTCTGCCTGGAATCCCACTGGCAATGAACCTGACATTTTGATGCTAGACCAGAGACGCCACCAGTCACAGTAGCAGACCATATAGTTGACCAATCATTTTGTGGCAAGCAAGAGCAGTGGGAAAAATTGAATAGGAAGGCAGGAGTTATTGAATTCTGGGAAGTGGAAGGATAGTGTGGACATCATAATCCTGTTATTGCATCATATCAAAATAACGCGATCATGCATGCATGTAAAAAAAAAAGAGAGAGGGGCGAACTGAGGGGAATGGGAGGGGGAAGCAGCAGGAAGCCTCGCAGCAGCTGGAAATGTGAAAAGAAAGAAGAAGAAGAAGAAGAAGAGATTGGATTTATACCCCGCTCTCCACTCCCCAAGGGAGTCTCAGAGCGGCTTACAAACTCCTTTTCCCTTCCCCTCCCCACAACAGACACCCTGTGAAGTAGGTGGGGCTGAGAGAGCTCTTTCCAGAGCTGTCCTTGAGGGAACAGCTGGCACAGAGCTATGGCTTGCCCAAGGTCATCCAGCCAGGTGCAAGTGGAGGAGTGGGGAATCAAACCCGGTTCTCCCAGATTAGAGTCCGCGCACTTAACCACTACACCAAACTGGCTCTCATGCAGGGCAGAAACATGCAGGGCAGATGACAAACTGCGGCTTCAAGTGGGGAATTGAATAAAACGATCCGGGACAATCTTTAGGGGGAAACCCCGGACGGAATGAGAGGAAAGTGTCATGTGCAAAATCGGTCATAGAGTTGATGAGAGAGAGAAACAGAGATTTCTGATTAATGAAGTTGATATTAATTTACTGCAGTAACAGACAGAAAAGCAGTACAGCAAGAGTCCAGTAGCACCTTAAAGACTAACAAATTATACAGACAGGGTATGAACTTTCATGAGTCTCTGCTCACGTCTTCAGAAAAGCAAGGAGGAATGGCAAGGAGGGAGATCACACACACACATGCACACTCGGACCTGAAAGGAATTTGTGGGAAGGGGGATTCCTATTTCCCCTACCTTTCCTTCCTCCCCTCCTCCCCATTCCTTGTGTCATTCATGCCCTCTCCCCTTCTTTCTCCCCCACATCTTCCTGCCACTGCTTTCTCCCCCTTCCCCCACCCTTTCACTGTCACTCTTCCAGCCCTCATTCTTTCTCCCCTCCTTCACTGTCATTCCCCCCATCACTGGCCTGTTCCCCCTGCCTCCAGCATTGCCACATCTGGGACAGAGTGAAGACTTCTAGGAGCAGCTGTTTTGGCAGCAGGTGGGAGGATTGGGCTTTCCCACTTCCTAGCCAAACTATCCACCCCCAGGCTGGCCTCCTCAGCAGCATTTTGGGGATGGGGGAAGGGAGAGGCAAAGGGCTCCCTCCTCCTCCTCCTCCTCCCCAATCCACCCACTTCCAGGCCAGGCAGCCTGGTTCTCCTTGTATGCCCCAGTGACCACCACCTTGCTGCTTTCCCAGGCTTCATGGCAACTGCAGCATTTCCTCCTCGCCCACCTGCCCACCACTCCCTCATGGCTGTGAGGCAGTGATGGTGGGGCTCACAGTGGTTCCTCCTTACTTGCCTGAAGCACCACTGCCTCACTGCTGCTTCTGGGGCTTGTGGGTGGCAGCAAGGGTTTCTCTTTGTCCACCTGCAGTGCAGCTGCATCACTGTCAGAGAGACAGTGATGGTGGGGCTTGTGGCAGCAGCAGTGATTCCTCCTCAGGTGCTGCGCCTCCACCTCAGAGGTAGTTGAGGAGATGTGGAACTGGCACCAGCAGTTCTGTGCAAGTGCAGAGAGGTTTATGGGGAGGGATTCAATTTGGGTAAAATTTAGATTTTTCTGCAAAAGGCAAGTTTGCAGGGAAATCTTCCTGTTCTCTACCTGGCCCTGATCTGCAGATTTAAGTATCTGCAGATCGAGGCACATTTGACCGTTAGATATGAGATTATATGCATGTGCATGCACACATAGGCGCCAACTACGGGGGGGCTCGAGCCCCCCCCCCCCGAAATTTCCCGGGGGGCTCAGCCACCTTTGGCAAAGCGGAACACCCACCGGGCCCTTTCTAGGCCCACCCACCTGTTTGCCCACCGGCCAGCAGGCTGCCACCACCGCCTCTTCCCCCTCCTCTCCTCCCCCCGGGCCTGGCCCGGCCACTCCTGCAGTCCTGCCTCTGTGGGGCCAGCTGGGCAAATGCCCAGCGTGCTGGAGTCACCCGGAAGTTATGCCATCATGCTGGGCATGCTGCCGGGGCGACACTCTAGTAATCGCCCCGAAACTCTATGGCACCAGCCATAGACGCCAGCATGCTGGGCATTTGCCCAGCTGGCCCCACGGAGGCAGGACTGCAGGAGTGGCCAGGCCGGGCCGGGGGAGGGGGAGGCGGCAGGGACATGGTTCCGGCTTGCGCGTGCGCACACAAGAGCCCCTGCCCCCCCTGGGGATTTTAAAAGTTGACACCCCTGCATGCACACACAAGATACAATGCAGTGAAATCGAAATCATATAAAATCCTAAATGCAGTAAAGAGCAAAAAAAAAAATCTGAGCAGGAAAAGTTAATTAGATGTTTCTTTCCATGGCTAGTCCAAATAGAGTTCACTCCAGTCCTGAATGTGTATACCATGTTCCTGAGGGGGAATGGAGAGGGATCAGTGGGAAGAGAAGGTATTGTAATGAAGATGGTAAAAAGGGACAGATTGACTAGACAGGCTGGAGAGGATAGTATCAGACTTAAAGCAGAAGCAAGTGGGCATAGCATGAGATTCTGGGGATAGATGAAGTTGGGTAACCATGTTAGTCTGCCTGTAGCAGTAGAAAAGAGCAAGCGTCCAGGAGCACCTGAAAGACTGACAAAATTTGTGGCAGAGTGTGAGCTTTCCTGAGTCACTGCTCACTTCTTCAGATTCAGATGAGATTCTAGGGTATTGGGAAGAACAGGGGGTAGAAATGTAGCTATAAGGAAGAGGTGGTGGGAGAAACGTGGCCTGGGGCTGGCTGAAGCAAAAGGAAGAAGCAAGGAGGAGCTCCAGAAGAGTGTGGAGGAGAGGAAGAACAAGTGCAGGAACTAGGGATAACAATACAGAGAACTGCTCTGGCAGGAGACAGAAAGACAGAGGACGATGAGGATGGTGCCGCCACCACTGCCCCTTTTGCCCGCCAGAATAAGAGGAGGAGGAGTCACCACACAGTGCTTTGTTTGCTCCTGTCCCTCTGCCCAACCTTTCCCAACTTGTCTATTTAAAGTCAGTTCAGAGTCCAGGGCAGCCATTCCTCTCCTGATGGCTTGCTTTCCTGCTTAAGGTGCCTTCTGTCTTTACCACGCCAAACTAGCCATGGGCACCCCATCTTTCTGGAAGGAGGCAGGATTCATACATTGCCTGATCCTGTTGTGTGAGCATGGTCAAGAATGGTGGTGGAGGGAAAGCCCTGAGCTGAAACTGAACCTAACCTGGTGTGCTAAAAGGGACTTCTTTTATACTCCAAAACTTCTCTGCCAGTGATGGGAACAATGTTTCCCAGATTTCTATTGTTCAGGATGCTTAATGAGTAGCTTGGAATGTCAGGCTATTGTCCCACGAGCACGGGTCATTCATTTTGGTCTAGATGTTGAGAGATCCCATGGAGTAACAAGAAGGGTGTGACATTTCCCACAGGAACCTGGCTGTCTCTTAGTGAGAGCATTTTGTTTCACTAAATTCCTTCTGTGATCCTGTGGTTTTTATCAGAGATACTGTCTGCCTGCACCTTTGACTTTGTGGACCCAGTGGGTGGTGGTGGTGGGAATGATAACATGCACTGCTCAAGCTATGTGGTATCAGTATGTAACGTGCTAAATCAGCTTGTGTTGATGTCTGAAAACGTTGGTGGGAAGCATATTGTTTCAGGAGTTTCAAATTTCATTAAGTGGATTATAAACTGATTCTTCATCTAGCAAGCTACATAGTATAGGGATGCCTGCAAACTTCCATGAAATGTGGCATTAGGGCTACAGTGTGTTATGCATAACTTGTACACATATGAAAAAGGATGGTGGGGATTCACAGCGACCAATGCCCAGATTTAACTGTTTATAATCAAGTGAAGTGTCTGCTCTCACTTTCTGCTGAAGTTAGTGGTATCAGCTCCTGTCGGTAGTCCATACAGTACTGAAATATCTAAGAGCCTTTCCTTGTAGTTTTGTTATACACACCATATTCTTAAATTGGTCCCATGTTACGTACTGCAAGATATATTGTACTTATCTCGGAACAGCTTCCTTCTAATATCAGTAGTTAAGAAAATTCACCTCCTAGTAAATAAACTGAGAGAACTTTAGCTGCTTCCACATGTGGATAAATTCCTCATCGTGCAGTAGCAAGTAAAGGTTCAGTGTTTTCCTTGCCTACCCGTTTTCCCCTCCCCACCACACCACCTTCTTGCTGGCCTTAAAAAAAGATTGGGACTAGCTACATTGCTGGTGTTTTAACACTATAAGAGATATAGCAACTGCCAATTAAAAAAGCAAGAAACCCTGTGGTGATGGGTGGGGGGAAATGGTGGGTTCATAGGGATACTGAGAGAAAATGGCACCAATGTAGGCAGGGAGGTCTGAAAATCCACATCTTCCCATCCATCCAGTGACCAAACCTGCTTTGATCGCAATCTTCCTGAATAGATTGTACCAAAACGGGTTTGGGGGAAAAACACTAGGAGGCTTGTGTGAAGTATGGAACGGTATAAAGACTTCTTACCAAATTAACATACTCCTGTTTGTATTAGCAGGGAGTATCTGGGAACTCCCTGGGAATACAGTACTTGCAGCCCAGTGTTACATATGTGGCAAAGTGACATCAGCTATTATAAAATTATGCTGCTAGCAAGAAACTGGATTAATTAATATTTCAGCTGCTTTATATTTCAGTTCACCCCACAACAGGTCTGAATGTGCAGGTTTGCTTCATTTTGCCAACTACTTTCCATGATAATGTACACAAAGTTAAATAAAATTTCATTAAAATTACTTCTGGATAAATGAAAAGGGGTATGTAAATCAGCCCTAAGCAAAATACAGTTTCCATCCATCATCAATATATCTAATTCTCAGCACAGCCAAATCTGTGCATATGTAAATCCAGAGAGTGGATCTATGAACAGATAACACGTCTCTTTCTACGAACCTGAAAAAGGCCCAGGCTTGCAGAAAAACCTGAAATCTTTTTAAAAAAAGATCAAAACCTTTAATGGCATATGAGGGTAAAAATACATTCATTCATTCGATTTATAACCTGCTGTCCTTGCAAGTGGGCAGAGGGTGGCTTATAAGGTCACACAGAATATCATGACAGAGAGCAATATATAAAATTCAAATAATTACATTTTAACCCCCCAAAATAACAGAATTTTAAACTCCCCCAAATAACAGCATTTAACACCCACACACCCCAAATGACAGAAGCAGCACCTGGAATTTTAAAAAATGGAAGCCCTCTAAGTGGTGGTTGTTGCCATTGCTGAGCAGCTACAACAGTATTGCCGGCCTTTGTTTCTGTAGGTAAAAGGCCGGGGGAGGGGCCAGGCCCTTTCCAGGGCTGTTTTGGCCTTTAAAAGAATCCCTTCCTTCCTTCCTTCCTTCCTTCCTTCCTTCCTTCCACAACAGAAAAGGAGAACAGGCCTTTGAGAGAGAGCGCTCATCAGGGCCAGGCCTAGCAGCAGCCACTGGGCAACTTGATCCCACATGACTTACCTACAACAGCAGTCAGCCCAGCAAAGCCAGTGTGGTGTAGTTGGTCCAGCAAAATATCATGTACACCCAGAGAAAGCTAGCACACAACCTAGTTCTTTGTAAAGATACTCAGGGAGGTAGTTGTTGCTGCCTGAAAAGGAAATAAAAGGGAAGATGTAAAATATACTTTGCCTGTCCAATGAGAAGAGAAGGGGAGGTCTGCTGTGTAGAAATCCTTGAAGATATTGAGGAAAGACAGTCCTTGGGCAAGACTTTGGGCCAAACTAGACATGTCGCTGTCTTCATGGCCATTTTAAAGTAATTTAAAAATGCTGTGCAGGCCTGCTCCTGATCTGGCCCACAGCATGGCGCGTCCCCCCCCCCCCCCCGAGTTTCTTCAAGTGCCAAAACAACAGCAGCCAGGAGAAGAGTTGCTGATCCACCGCCTCGCTGATGCGGGGATACGGGGGCTTGCTTTACAATGGCTTGCCTCCTTTCTCCAAGATCGGGGACAGAGGGTAGCGCTCGGGGAACAGACCTCCCAGAGGCACCCTCTGGTGTGTGGTGTTCCTCAAGGGGCGGTTCTGTCCCCAATGTTATTTAACATCTATATGCGCTCCCTTGCCCAGATTGTCCGGAGGCATGGGCTAGGGTGTCATCAATATGCCGATGACACCCAGCTCTTATCTGTTGCTGGGCGGCCGGTCCAGCTCTAGCTCAGACGACCTGGAGCGGGCGCTGCAGGAGGTTGAGGACTGGCTTAGACTGAGCCGACTGAAACTGAATCCATTGAAGAAGGAGGTCCTGTGCTTGAGTCGGACCGGGTCGGGGAAGGGGCTCCCATTACCATCCTTCGGGGGGGGCGCCATTGGTGCCAGCGCTGAGGGTCAGGAGTCTGGGTGTGCTCCTGGACTCCTCCTTGACAATGGAGGCCCAGGTAGCAGCCACTGCCAAAGCAGCCTTTTTCCACCTACGGCTGATTAGGCAGTTGGCCCCCTTCCTCGAACGCAAAGACCTAGCTACAGTGATCCATGCTATGGTCACCTCACGTCTTGATCACTGTAACTCTACTTAGGGTTGCCCTTGTCTCAGATCCGGAAGCTGCAGCTGGTGCAGAATGCTGCGGCCAGGCTGTTGATGGGTCTCTCTCTGCGGGACCATATCCAGCCTGTGCTGCAGTCGCTGCACTGGCTGCCCATAGCATACCGGATCCGGTTCAAGGTGCTGGTGTTAACCTTTAAAGCTCTGTATGGTCAGGGGCCTGCCTACTTGAGGGACCGCCTTTCCCCATATAGGCCCCAGAGGTCACTGAGGTCAGGCACTCAACATCGCCTGACTTGCCCTGGTCCAAAAGACGTTCGGTTGGCCTGCACCAGGGCCAGGGCTTTCTCGGTGGCAGCTCCCTACTGGTGGAACGAGCTCCCGGATGACATCAGGGCCCTGCGGGATCTATTGCAATTCTGCAGGGCCTGTAAAACGGAGCTCTTCTGCCAGGCTTTCAACTAGGAGCTGCCACCGGGGGGAGGAATTGACTGATAACATCGCCTTGGCCCGGTTGGTTGCACCCCTTGCTGTTCCTGCTCACCACGAAAACTCGGAAGTCGCCATCTGTTGCGTAGGATGTGGTGTCAATTTTAATTGTGTATTTTTATACTGTATTTTTATATTGTAAACCTTTGTTGTAAAGGTATTTTATGCTGTTAGCCGCCTTGAGCCGGTTCGCTGGCAAGGCGGGATATAAATATAATAAATAAATAAATAAATAAATAAATAAATAAATAAATAAATAAATAAGAGAGCGGCTCAGCCCGCTGCACCACAGCTTGCAGTATTTTAAAATCACTTTGAAATGGCGATGGTGTCCCTGTGGCAGCCACAATGATGCCATCACATCTAGTTTGGCTCAAAGTCTTTTTCTGGTTCTAAGTTGGTGCCTCAGTTCCAAGGATGGCTTTATCCAAATTCCAGACAAAAGAGCTCTTTTTATACTTTTTTTGCAGGGGTCATTTTGTAGAAAAAGATGTGCAGGAGCTCATTATCATAACTCATTAGCATATGCTACACCACCTGACATCATCGGAAGTATGTCAGAAGGCAAGAAAGGAGAGAGAGAGAGAGAGAAAGAAGGGAGGGAGGGAGGGAGAAAGAAAGAGCTGGCAGAGAGGGGACAGCTACTAATCTAAGCCTCAGAAATACCACTATTCTGGGAGGATAGCTTCAGGGGTGGCTGAAGCCTTCAGAAGGCTGGTCGGAGGAACAAGGACCTTTCCAGGGGACGGGGTCATTTTGCTGCAGCCATGACACAAGCAGGCATTCCCCCATGGGGGGGGGGGGGCTGGCATCAACTCCCGGAGCTGAGCTCCCCTGAGCTCCTGCTCAAAATGACCCCTGCTTTTTTGTTGGTTGGATCTTTGGGGTTTGAATTTAGAAAGGAAAAATCCAGGTTTTGCTAGAACTATGAAGAGCTCCTGGCATGGCGTGTTGGAAACTGGACTGAATTAAAATGGGGGGAAAGAGGATTAGCTTTGGCGGTGGTAGAAGGTGACCCAATTAATGCCCTGCCTCTCTGGGCAAGTCAAGATACCTGCTTTCATTCTGGGTGCAACTAATCAATTTACTACTCTAGGGGGAGAGCACATCATTCACATGTATTGTTGGCCCGGTGGAATTAATTACCAGGATTCTATGTTAGGCCCTTGAGAATAGGTGCCTTGGGGCTCTAGTGGAGCTGGCTGGCATTGTATTTCCCCGTATGTATGGCTAGCTTTAAAGTTCTCTTTAATGGCAGAGAGTATGCCTCTCAAATGACTGCCTGTCGTTTCCCCAGAAAGAACTTTCCGGGGGCCACCTTCCTTGGGAGCTGTAATTCAGACGCCATAAATCCAATCCTCACGAAACTTGGAGGGCAGGTAGAGGAGTCAGTTGGAGATCTCCTGCGAGTTTGGTGTCTCTAGCATGCTGGGGGTGGGGTTGTTCTACCACTTCACAAACTGAACCAGTTCATGAGGTGGCTAAAAATGATTGACAGTCCGTGGTTAGCAAACAGGGCATGTCATGAACCAAACTACATTTTCCGGGTATGTGCCCATCCCTACTGATCTCTATATTCTAGAGTTCCAGGAGTTCTACAGGCCCTACCTGGAGGTTGGCAACCCTAGACCAAACGTTCAAAGTATATGCTGCAATACCAGTGAAAAATCACTGGAAGCAAATTTGCAAAGCAGGGCCCCTCTAGGAAAACAGATATGACTGTTATTTTCTGGGATGTTTTTTTTTTTCCAGATCACCATTGGAAAAGACCACTTACAAAGATGCCTCACTGCTCTCGGTTGTGACATCATGGCCAGAGAGCGCAGCAACTTTGAGACCTATTCCATGTTCTACGAAAATATCCTCCAGCAGCAGCAGCAGCTACTGTATCAAAAAGAACAAGTACTCTCACGCTATTGATTTCATGGTGGGAAAGGGAAATGTGTTGCTCTGATTCCTCTTCCCTGGAAACGGGTTTGCATGCTTGCTGTACTAATCAAGTAGAAAGATGGTGATTTTTCATGGAGATGGAAGATGCTTTTTAATTCTCTTTCAGGAAATGCAGGCAACAGAAGACAAAGGCAGAAATGCTGAGTTGGGGCTTACTCAGGTGGGTGGCAGTGTTATTTTTATTCAGCTAAACCAAGGAATGTCTCTTGCTGCTAGTTATATATACGCTCAAAGGTATGTTTTAAACCTATCAATTATGAATTGCATTTTCTCTTCATTGTTTAGGTAGCAGAACTGAGCCATGAGATGATCATGGAAATAACAGCCCTGAGAGCCAGACTTGCTGATCTACATAGAGAAGATTACCACCTCAAAGAACAAATAAGAAAAGGAGTGCAAGAGGATTATAGCACATTAGTGCAAAGCTTATTTCTGATGTGTTTGCAACTGAAAGTAAGTACAAAAGGGGCATGTGTGTACAAAATGTAAGACAATTAGGCTGCTTATTCATAGACAACCATGGCAAAGAGGTGGGGGGGGGGTAAAAAAACATTTGTTCGATTTTGTTAACATTGTCCCCGGGTCCAGACCAACTCTGGACAGTAGGCCCTCTGCACAGAATTGCCCCACCCTTCAGATACTGTTCCGCCACATCTCCTGTGCCTCTAACAGTTCTTTCCATCTTTTCACATCTTCTCCCCTCCTCTCACTTACCTTCCATACTGTGGTTGTCTCTACCTAATATCTATGCCACCAGTGACAACAGCATTTGGCTAGTTGGATGCTGCCTTCTACTGTAGAGTCTTGATTCAATGGAATAGTTAAATCTATAGAAACTCTGTTACAGAAAGTGGAAATGTATCCTCTGTTTACACAGTTTAGATATCAGTGGTATGGAAACAACAGTGTTGACACATGTACTTTAAATGGGGAAACCATTTGAGTTTTCCAGTTTAATAGGTAAATGCTGGGTTTTTTTTTTGTTAAATCTGTTTTTGTAGCATACTGGAAACCACAGAGCCATTTTCTTTGGGATGAACTAAAAAAAGTCCTTAGCTCACTTATTGTAGCATAATCTTTGGTAGGCTGAAGCCAAAATAAATCTGTTAATCTTTAAGGTGCTATAGGACTTTGCTTTTGCTGTAACAGGTGGCTTCCTTGCTAGAATACCCTTTGCTTGGGTTCTTGAGAAAATAATTTGAAATTCATCTTTCACCCCCCACTTTTTAACTCCCATGCCTGTCAAAAATACGACCTACAGTATTTGCTAAAAAAATGAGATATTGAGGGACTCAACATTTATGCTGTCATTAGAATGCCTTGGCTGCTTCTTTTGTGAAGTTTTGAAGTTTGCAAAGCCTGGGCTTTTGATCCCTTCACAGTGTAACTGTTTTATAGCTGCTGGGAACTTTTATCTAAAGGGTTATGTGATGCCTGCAAACAGTAGCCTTTCCATTCTTTTTTCCATGTAAAAAAAGAAATCCAAATTGTTACTCATTTACTGTGGGGATCTTGATATTCATCTTAAATGGGGAACTTCATTTCAGAAGTAAACCACAGGTTTGTATAGCTAGGAATATCAGCTGGTGCTTCTACACAATTGTGAATGCAGTATATATAATTGCTGCAGGAAGGTTGTGAGCATATATTAGGCAGTACTTGTGACAGGGGTCATTTCAAGCAGGAACATGGGGGAGCACAAATCTGGGAGTCGGTGCCAGCCCCCCCCCCATGGGGGAATGCCTGCATTTATGAGCCCTCCCCCGATTTGCAAGAATTAGGTGGGTGGGGAATGGCAGTGCCAGGCACTGTTCTACAAATTCCTCTATAAAGGAAGAGGGCTAGAGAGGAAGCTGCTGGAGGACTTGGAGCTCACCCTTCCTCCTAATTGCCTGTGCTAGTAAACCAATTCCCCCCCTCCCCACCAGTGCACAGCTCAGTGGAAGCCATGGAATGGGGAGGGGATGCAGCAGCAGGCTTCTCCTTGCTGCACACCGCTGCCGCCAAGCTGTCCTAGGCTGGTGTGGGGGAGTGGCAGGGGCTTGATTGGGGGCAGGCCCCATCTGAGGCTCTTGAGACTTACCACCCCCCGCTCCCCCCCCCTTTTCAGACAGTTTTTCCAGACCGGGCTCAGTTGGCTGCCCCTCCACTTCTTCAAATGGTGAGGGCTGCTCTTGATCAGTCGCTTCCTTCTTCTGTCCCTCCTGTCTTGCCTCCCACGTTTGCCGTCTTACTCCTTGCTGTCACTGCCTTGCCATCTCGCTCTTTTTTAAAAAATGCCTCCTTTACCTCACGCACTTTCCTCTCACTGCCTAACTCGCTGCTGTTGCTAACTTCGGCATGTGCACCAGGCATTGTGCATTGCCCTTTCCCGGCTGGGCCCTCCAGTGCACCTGCGCCAGGCTCAGCTTCCCTTCCCATCTCCTCCCACCTGGCAGCTGCCACCAAAGAGCTGCCACCACTGCTTTCACCCGCCAGAGTAAAAGGAGGAAGAGGAGGCGCCATGCCGTGCTTCATTGGCTCCTGTCTCTCCTCCCAACTTTTCCCAACTTGTCTATTTAAAGTCAGTTCAGAGAGCAGCCATTCTTTTCCTGATCGCTTGCTTTCCCACTTAAGGCGCCTTCTGTCTTTGTTGTGCCAAACTAGCCATGACTTTCTCTATGGCTGGGCACCCCATCTTTCTGGAAGGAGGAAACTGCAAGCTGTCCTGTAAAGAGGCATCTGCAGGCTAGGATCAGACAGATACCCACTTGGAGATCATGGGGAAGCCAGTGATGGAGCAGAGGGAGACCCATATGTACTCCCTTGCTACTGTGGCCACCTCCAAAGGTAAAAGGAGCTATGTCAGAGAAAAATCTAAAGAGAAAATATGTGCAATACCTTTTTTTTTTTTAAACCTATTTAAAAAAATTATTTAGAAACTTTCTATACTGCCTCTTTAGGGAACCTGCCTGAGGATGGCATGGAAAATGAAACACCATAAAAACAGAAAGTATCATAAAAGTTATTAAAACCCAACCAGAGCATTACAAAAAACACACATAAAACAAGGTGCAGCTAAAAGGTGTCTCAAACATGCTGAAAAAGAATGAAGCACAGTGCAAGCTTTTCAGTTCTGAAGAACTCTTCATTGTGCTGGATGTTTGGTGCAAACGCCCCCCTCCCCTTCCCCCAAAGAATTTGTGTTGTGTCATGGCTGCAACAAAATGACCCCTGGAAAGGTCCTTCTTCCTCCGACCAGCCTTCTGAAGGCTTCAGCCACCACTGAAGCTATCCTCCCAGAATAGTGGTATTTCTGAGGCTTGGATTAGTAGTTGTCCCCTCTCTGCCAGCTCTCTCTCTCTCTCCCCTTCAGACCCACTTCCGGTGATGTCAGGGGGTGTGGCATATGCAAATAAGTTATGCTAATGAGTTATGTTAATGAGCTCCTGCACCTCTTTTTCTACGAAATGACCCCCGACTTGTGACATCACACAAGCATGCCTTTTTTGTGCCCACACCACTTTACACACCTTTAAAAGTTCTGTTTTATTTCCCTTTTCTTTAGTTTTTGGCAGCTGAGTGCTTTTCAGGGTACCATTCAAGTAGGGAAACATGTTTGAGCCATGCAGACACAAAACCACAGCAAATAGTAGCAAAGCTAACTCCTTTCCTCATTCAACAGTGCCCCATGCTGCTGCTAATCTTTACTTTGCTTTTTCATTGTCAGCAGTGAGATGTTAATTTATGTGCCCCCCAACTTTGATAATGCCTTCATAAAATATGGGGTGAAACTCAGAACAAGATTAATTTACAGTATTTGAAATTAGGGGTTTTTTAATCAGGAAAAAAAATGCATTTCTTCCTTTCAGTTCACATACATTTCTATAAAAGCTTCTGACCTCTGGCTGTGGTTTCAGGGAAAACTCAATGAGTATCGCTTAAGCATCAGTCGACACACATTTGAGATGATCAGTGAGGTGAGAAGAGATGGAGTGGTCAAAATGATTGAACTGAAGAAGAAATTTGGCTCCACTAAAGACAACAGTGGGCTCAAAGAACATTTGGCTCAAGTAAGCTGAAGTGTGAGATTTATTGAATTTATGTTACAGAAAAGTGAACAGACAAATTTCAAAATTCAGCACTGAGAGAAATTAAGAGACCACATTCAGTACAGAGTTGATATGATCTAGGTATTAGGCACTTTCTAAATAATGAATGGAAGTGACTACAGATGAAAATGTATAGGAAAGTGATACTGAAAATGTATCTAATCAGGAAATGACACCTTGTTCATTTCCTAGGACTCTGTGGTGTTGCTAACCCACCAACAGATGGGAGAACATAGCTTATCCCTAAAACAGTTAAAGTGTTTTTCTTCTGAGAAATTTCAAAGTTCATGTCTTCCAGAATTGCAAAGATCACTGGTAGAGACATGTACCAACCTATTCCAGCTGGAAGAAAGCTATTTTGGTGTCTTGCCTGTGTGTATGCCTCATGGCCAGATTTTCAGGAACAGAAGGAAAGCTAATGTGCAAACACTTCCCAGTATTAAGAAACTACCATCAGGCAGGTGTGAGGCACGCCCCAAGCTAAAGCTGATATACATTAAGTGGGAGAGCTGAACTGGTGCTGGATACAAGCACAGAGGAACAGAAACATGTTAAGAAGAATAAAAAGATTTGCTTGGCAAGCTGAGGAACAAAAAAGGCTGAGGGCACTGTATCACAAGTGTTAACACAGGCCAAATCTGACCAAGGGTGTGTTCAGACGGGCAGCTAATCCCGCCATTGGCCCAGCTGTAATTTGAGCTAGATCTTTTTGATCCAGCGTTGCATGACCAGACAGCCTGCCTGTGAAGCACTTCACCACACATGACTCCTGTGGTGGATTGTCTAGATGGCATCCATTGTGAGGAGACATGCAGTCGGCTTTTTAAAAAAAAAATCCTGTCTGCGCATGCGGATAGGTGCCTCACCATATACTTGTTTTTCTGCCCATGCACATACTAAAAATGGTAAAAACACCACCAGTGGTACCTCCCTCTAGGTACCGTTTCACTTAATAAAGTTGATTTGGTTTAGAAACATAACATTGTTTGGATCGGTTGAGCAGAGCTCTGGGGACGTCGCATGTTGAAGTGGTTATGCGCACATTGCTAAGAGTTTTTTAAAATGGCGACTGTTTGGGATGGTCTGGAGACCATCCCTACGGGCTGATTGTGCACTGGTGGAACGACCTGACGAGGGAAAGTCCGGCATTGGCCCGTCAGCCAGCTTTAGACCAGACTTTAACCACTATCTTTTAAGTACGGATCCCTGATGGGGATCAATGGGCTACTAATGAAAGCAGCATGATTCCCAGATGTTGAGGTCTGGACGTGCACTTTAAATCCACCAGGCACTCATGCTTGGCACGGCTCAAAAGAGCTGTCTGAACGCACCCCAAGTCCTGTGGGACTTCACACTCACATAGCATCTTGTTTAAACTGGGCTGCCACCCATGCAAAGTACCTGAGAGGCATGCTTTGCACAGGTGGCAGCCAGTTTACATGAGGTGCTGTCTGAGTGCAGTATTGCACAGGAGAGTGCTTTTACCTAAACCAATACTGCCTTTCAATCTAGTTACAGTGGAGGGAGATGGAATGTTTATGTTAAAGCACATTATTGGTAGCTACAGACTGGCCACAACAAAATTTAGAAGTCAGATGAAGATTTTCTAACATCAGTAGTCTGAATTTCTGAAATAGCCCCTCCAGAAAAGAACCATGAACAAATGATATTATGAGTCCAAGATGATCTTCATCAATTTATCCAATGTTATCTTGCAATTTCTTCATTAATAACAATGTTTATAAGAACTGACTGTACTCCTGACATCTTCTGCATTTGATAGAGCAAGAAGAACAGCTAGATTTGAGTCCAGCAGCATCGTAGAACTTTTGAGAGTCAAAGGGGGCTTCGACTCCCCAAGGAACAGTGGTGGTGGAAGAAAGTGCTGTCATGTCACAGCTGACTTATGGTGAACCCACATGGGGTTTTCAAGGCAAGAAGCGTTCAGAGGTGGTTGGCCATTGCCTGGATCTGCGGAGCAACCCTGGTACTCCTGGGTCATGTAAGCCTCCCTGAGCTTGCCGTGGCAGGGATAGAAAATAAATGAACGAATAAATAAATCCAAATGCTAACCAGGGCCAGCCCTGCTTATCTTCTGAGATCTGACAAGATCAAGCTACCCTAGGTCATCCAGGGCAGGGCCTTGGAAGATTACATTGCCAAAATCTTTTCTTCTTCTTTTTTTGTAGTTTCTTGTATTTGTGTGTGTGTGTGCCCGTGCCCGGAAGTCATGGCAACCTCTGGTGACTCCTACTGGGGCCTGGAGGACTTTCAGAGAAGTGGCTTGATAGCTTGCCTCTGCCTCCCAGCCCTGGTATTCCTTGGAGATCTCCCTTCTAAATACTTGACAGGGTTGGCCCTGCTCAGCTTCTGAGATCAGGCATGCCTGGGCTAGCCAGGCCAAGGCACATCTCAAAAATCTTGTTCGCCTCTAGGGTGCTTGCTGGACTCGGACCTAGCAGCTCACTGTAAGACACATTATAATCTTATGATTCTATTAAGTTTGCTCATCTGTGACTACTAGGCTTCTTCCTTCCAGTCTCCAACCTTTGTTTTGCACCTCCCATGCATCAGCTAGCACAACCAGAAACAGGACACTGTGGCTAGCATGCAGTAAAAAGGTTCTGATTTGACTTTGTGGGTTTTGTATAAGGTCTGACTGATCACCATTTCCCCCCCAGGTCACCTGGGTAGGTAACCCTTTGGCTTCCTTGCAACAGGGTGGAAAGGACCAGGGCTAATTAGGTGGATATTTAAAGAGATTCTATGATGGATCACTAAACAGAAGCTTAATCCTTGTCAGACAGAGATGGTGATGCTGGTGGACCCCGTTAACCAGGAAGGAGATGATGTTCATGTTCTGGATGGGACCGTAAGGGCTGTGCATAGTTTGCAAACACTCCTGGTTCCATCATCGCTCCTGCATATCTAGCTATCTTCCGTCACAGGACGTGCCTGTTTTTATTTATTATAATCATCAATTTCCAAACTGAAACATCAGATTGAGAAAAATGAAATAAAGAGTCATAATGTTTGCTCCAAATGGCTTAAAGCCTGTTTCCAAATTAAATCAGATTTTGTGAAATCCTCCATTTTTTTTTGCGGGGTTGATAATTTCATATATAAATAAAACTCCTTTACCTTATCTACAAAGGACTTTTTTGTTAGAAGTTTTATTTGTTTCCAAAGTTTGGCAAATTTTAATCTAGCAGCTGTAATAACATATAAGGAAAATACCCAATATTTATTAGGATGAGACACAGCATAATTCAACAGATCGAGTTTGGGTGTACCAACAAGGTGGTCAATACACTTTGACAACATAATAGTAATCATCTTCCAATATTTCTTGGCTCTAATGCAACTCCAACACATGTGGGGAAAAATCTGCATAAGGCTCATTACAAAACTAGCAATAACTGTTAATCCCTTTATACATTCTGGAAAACCAGCTGGGGAGAGGTGCCAGTGCTGGAGCATCTGTATTGCCTTTTTCCCTCGAATTCAGACTGACAGAAATAGGTGAGCCTTCGAAAACAAAACTTTCAACCCTGAGCATCACGCTTATAACCTACAAAGTATTGCCATTTCTTTATATATGTTTGGCATGAGCCCCGAACAAGTAAATTAATATAAAAATACAAATATTTATTAAGGTGTACACATAAATAAAACATAACATAAGGTTAAAAGAAACAGTCTAAATTTCAGACTCTAAAAGCTTATTTCATGCAGAACTGATTGATATACATATCAACTTGACGGATAAAACTTTTGACCCAAGGACCATATGCGTTTCGGCCCCTATGGGCCTTCCTCAGTGGTCAATATTCCTTATTTCACAATGACACACATCCAGAATTACATGTACAAAATTTTTTGTATATGTATATGTGACCAGGTGCTGCTTTCTGAAATTGGTGGGGAAAAGGGTAAAGAAAAAAGGCCAGATTATTATATATCAACTGTATATAGTAAATATATGTAATAAAATATTTTTTTAAAAATAATAAGAATTTTTTACTGGGGTTACCTTGAATGCTATGCAGTTGATACAAATTTGTATAATGAGCCTGAGTAATAGCTGCACAATTTTTCCAAATTATTCTCAATAAAAATAAAAATATAATTATTAAAGTTTAAAGCTAGTCTGATTCTGGAATAGTTTAGCTACTTTTTGAGTTGAGTCCCCCCCCCTTTTTTTGCTTTCTGAGCCCCAAACAGCCATACTTAACAGCTTATAATATATCAGTAATGAGCCACAGCTGTTTGAGGCACTAAGACCTTTCTAATGCGGGGGCTGCACTACCCCAGCTGCTGGTGGTTGGGAGGCTCCTGGTGGCTCAGCGTCTCCTGGGCAGGCTTGGCTAGAGGGAGGGGTGCCGGTGCACAAGGGGGTCTTCCTGCTTCTGGCTGCTCTGCCCATGTGAAACTGAGGCCCCTCACACCGGGGGGGGGGGGCCTGGCATCCTCCCAGATGGTGCTGGGAACATCTGTGGGGGGCATAGCCTCCCTCGCCCCTGGCTAGCTGCAGGCTACCACTGGTAGTGCTATAATGCAAAAATGAATTTTTCAAAGCCAGTCTCCATATGATGATAAGCAAACGCTGCTGTTTTGGATAACTTTGAGTAGTCACAGGCAGAATGCTTCAGTTTCATTCAAGGGTAAATTATTTATACACTGTTTTCCAGGTTTAGGTTCTGCTAGGAACCTTTTAGTCTTCCACAGTACAAAATCTAATGCTTAAAACTGTACAACCAAACAGCTGTTGGGGAAACAGTGGATTTGTCAAATGGGGACTTGATGGAGTTTTATCTGCCTTTATTAGCAGGGGCAACTGCAGGAGCTAAGGGATGAAAACAGCCATTTGGGGGAGTTGGTGTGCAAACTGAAGACCATTAGCTGCTGGAAAGAAACAGCCCAAAAAGCAAAATTGTCTGCCTCCTTGAGAGAGATGGAAAAGGTGAGAGCAACACAAAGCCCCTTTCTTTAGTAAGCCTGCTGAAATAAAGTCATTCTAGATTATGACAATAAAGCATGTTAGTTATTCATAAATTATAGGACCCATGCCTTCAGGCCCTTGTATTTGGACTGTAACTGCAGTAAATGCTGCACATTCAACCACCCACCAGCTTTGTACAGTGGGACTTTCTGACTTCCCGCTCCCGCTGCAGCCCTGAGCCCTCCTGAAGTTTTGTTCTAGGTGGTGGGCAACAGATCCCCCGAATCAGCATAGGGACCAAGTGGAGACCTGAAGGGGGAGGTGGAAGACAGCGGGAAGTGCTGCCTCTTCTTCCACAAATGGAAATGCCATTTCATCAGACAAGCTGAGTGGCTGGATACAATAAATGCATGCTTCTTATAAAAGCACAATAATCAGTTCAAATTTTAAATGATGAAACATTTTGAACTTTATGTATCTTATTGTGGCTAATTGATACAGCCATCAAATGTGTAATCTTCTGCATGCACTGAGGCAATCACGATCTTTTGCTCTGCATAGCAATTTCCTTTATTTTATTTAAAACATTTATGTACCACCCTTCCACCTAAATTCAGGGTCACAAGGTGGTGGTGAACATTAAAACATTAACAATTATTTAAAATACAAATATATATAAAACAATTAAAATGCATGATCACACAAACAAGGAGGAAGGCTGTCATGACCCCCTGTGGGTTGCCACCTTCTGCCGCTGCCGCCACCCTGGACTTGGGGTCTCTTGAGAAGGCCCCCGGGTACCCTTCCAGGCCCAACCCGATGCCCCTTTTTAAACCGAGAAACATGGGGCATGATGACCAGGCAGAGAACAATTAAACAACAGGGTTTATTAATACAACACTGGGGCAGGGAAAACGAGACAAGGTGCATTAAAATCAATAACAGTGTTTAAAGGCAAACTAAAATGAATCTAACGTGACTAACTGTTTTTCCTTAACTGGTACTACTTAAGGCCTACAGCCTCTTATACCAGGCCTCCACCCCACAGAGGGACTTCTCTCCCAGCCCAGACTTTCCCCTCAGCTTGACTCCCTGTCTGAGGAAAGGCCGCAGTAGAGAGAAAAAGAACCGTTTTGTCAGTTACACAGCTAAAGTTCTGTCTCCTCACATATTCCCCGAGCTCCCATTGGCTAACACCACCACCAAGCATCATGAGAATTGTAGGCTCTCAGCCCTCTACCCCCACACAGATCTCTCCTGGGCTTAGGCTGCACTATGCCTGTCTCCAGGAAGCAGGCACAGACAAGGGCTAATAAGAGTTAGTAAGAAAACACCAAACTGAACAAAAAAAGTCCTCAGCTGCTGGCAGTGGTAGAGGTAGACACACAAATTTCCCTGGAGAGGGATTGAGTGTGTGTTTTAAGTTGTTTCTGACTTACGGCAACAATATGAATCAATGACCTCAAAACATCCTACCGCTCAGGTGTTAAAAACTGAAGACCATGGCTTCCTTTATTGAGTCAATCCATCTCACGTGGGATCTTTTATTTATTTATTTGATGTATTTATTAATTTGATTTATAAGCCACCCTCCTCCTGGAGGGCTCAAGGCTAGGGTTTCCTGCTGCCTTTAGATTTTCCTAGCATTATTCTCTTTTCCAGTGATTCTTGTCTTCTTATAATGTGACCAAAGTATGATAACCTCAGCTTGGTCATTTTAGCTTCTAGACTTCAGGCTTGACTTATCTAGAACCTACTTATTTGTCTTTTTGGCAGTTCACGGTATCTGTAAAACTCTCCTTCAATACCACATTTCAAATGTATCAACTTTCTGCCTGTCAGCTTTCTTCCTTATCCAGCCTTCTCACCCATACATAGTAATGAGGAATACTGTGAATGACCTTGATCTTGGTCACCAGTGACATATGACCAAGACTGAGATAATTAATAGTATTCAGCTGGACTGAGAAAGGCAGCCATCCTCAATAGCTGCTCTTCCCAATCTGTCTCCTTCTGATTTCTTGGTTGCCATCTCCCTTTTGGTTGATGATGGAGCCAAGGAATAGGAAATCATTAACAATTTTGGTGGCTTCATTGTCAGCTTTAAAATTGTATAATTCCTCAGTAGTCATTACTTTTGTCTTCTTGAGGTTCAGCTGTAATCCTGCTTTGGCACTTTTTGCTTTAACCTTGATCAGGAGTCATTTCAGATCTTAATCTTGGCCATCAGTGACATCTTTACATTTGAGGATCTTTTCTCGTTCCTCCATGGCTGCCCTTCCCAGTTGCAATCCCCTGCTGATTTCTTGGTTGCAGTCTCCCTTTAGATGGATGATTGAGCCAAGGAATAGAAAATCTTCAATTTCTTCATCACCAGCCTTAAGACTGTGCAGTTCCTCAGTAATTACTTTTATCTTTTTGATGTTCAGCTGTGATCCTGCTTTGGCACTTTCTGATTTAACTTTCATTGGTAGTCATTTGAAGTCTTCACTATTTTCTTCCAGCAATTTGGTGTCATCTGTGTATCTCAAATTGTTAATGTTCTTTCCACCAATTTTCATTCCACCTTCCTCTAAATCTAATCAACTTTCTTTATGATATACATTGAAGGGATAGGGAGATAAAATACATCCTTGTCTGACACCTTTGCCAGTTGCAATAAACAAACTGGGATCATGGCAAATAATAGAATAGAACCATTACTGTGTCAAAACTAGCAATGAATCCAATTATTTACCAAATGCTATATGCATATATACTTAATGAATAAAGTACTGAAATATCTTCATGTTTAAATTACAATAATAACAATATACATGTCTGTGTATCATCCTATAATAATCAATCAAACAATGTTAAATAGTCCATAGTATTCTAAACTTTTTCAGAGAGTCCTCCTTAAATTAAGTCACTGGGGAGGGTGTGTGTGTGTGTTGATCTTCATGCTTTCAGAGCATCAGCAAAACCTACCAAATCTCTATGGAAATTCGATAGCATCCTTTTCGAGTCATCTCTTTTTCGAGAGATAACCCTTTCCTTCGAGTGGTCCTACATAAAACATGTAAATTATCTACTGTGTTGACACTCTACAAATCTCATATATAATTAGGAGGTTAATGCATTCCCTTATGAATGTGTCCTATATTTAGTGGAGACTGTGCGTATATCTTTTTGTGGATTTTTATGTAGAGGAAGGGGAGGATGACACAGTGGCAGGGCCAGGAGCCGTGAAATGCAGGTGTAGTGTGAAATATAATTATCTGAAATTCAAATCAAGAAGAGTACAGAGACCATCCACTAGTTAAGCTAACTAACTCCTTTGGTGGTGATGGTGGGGAGTCCCAACTAAGATAGCTAATGTGTTAATGATTGAGGAATCCCAAGTCCTTGTTCAAAAACTACTTGGGGGAAGTCATGTTTCTTTTTCATACCGCTACATGTAATGATTGCATAATAACGATCCATTCATAGAACATGTACTCAAAGAACATGAAAAACCATTACCTAAGGTAACACTATATATAATTAGCTTTTATTTTCCAGAGGAAAGAATATAAATTTTCAAATATAGAAATAGCACAGAAATTAAAATAACAAACTTTAGGATCCTTATTCTTTTCACAGTAAGTACAAAAGGACACAAAGGTACCTAATTACAGGGCACACAGAGTTTTGCAGAAACGTTTGTGGCTGTGAATTCTCTATTTTGCATCCTGTTTTTGCCTTTGTAGGAGGTCATTCAAAACAAAAAAGAATGTCTGAAATATAAGACGATGGCGGAACAAGAGGCCATTCTATTTCGTCAACAATTGAAGGCTGCCAGGAAAGCTCTGGCACAATCTCAGGCAGAGAATAAAAGGTTGAAGCAACAGCTTGACAAACAGGTTTGCTACTGAGCTCTGACACAACCCATTCTAGATAGAAAAAGGGAATTCTCTTATTTTCTTGGTACCATCAACGTGAGTGTAGTTTTCCCCCACTAAAATCAATTTCCTCCTTTTATATTACTAAGGTGTGACTGAACATATTTTGCACTGCAATTTTTAATCTAACTCACATTCATGACTATAAGTATACTTTGCAGAGTTTACTAACAAGTTAGTCTAACCATGAAGTATCCTCAGGGGAGAAATCAAACTTGGTACACAGACCACCCTATGTTAAAAGTTTGCAAATCCTGATCAAAGGTCTGGGGAAAGCTAGAAGGCGCTGTTGTTAGTGTTTCTTAAAATAAAGACAGGTGCCCCAGCCCTTGTGTTCCATGTGGGCATAGGTGCCCCAGTGATATGGCGTTCTCGGAGGACCATGGGGTCCCAGCCCCTCGCACTTTCTCAAGGATGATTTGATTCCCCTCTGAAGAGCTCTAAGAGGACCTCCACAAACTGGGTGAGTGGGCGACAATGTGGCAAATGAAGTTGAAGTGGTAAGCATAAGGTGATGCACATTAGGACAAAAAATCCCAACTTCAAGTGTAGGCTAATGGGGTCTGAACTTGCTGAGACTGAGAGGGAAAAAGATCTTGGGGTTGTAGTTGATAGCTCAATGAAAGTGTCAACCCAGTGTGCTACAGGTGAAATAGGCAAGGGGTTATAAGGAAAGGGATTGAGAAGAAAATGGCCAGTTTTGTAATGCCCTTGTATAGATCTATGGTGTGGCCTCATTTAGAATACTGTATACAGTTCTAGTCACTGTATCTCCAAAATGACACTGCAGAGCTGGAAAAAGTACAGAGGAGGGCAACCAAGATGATTAGGGGATTGGAGCACCTTCCCTATGAGGAAAGTCTGAAGTAAGGCTGCCAAGTCAGCCCGGGGGGCGGGGGATCCCCCACTACAGGGGTTCCCGATCCGCCAGCCAGCATTCGGCCGGCGGGGGAAACCCCGCCCCCGAAGTCGTCCAACCTGGACAACTTCCCACACGTAATGACGGCACCCCCCCCCCCCCCCGCCGGTAAATTCACCGGACTTGGCAACCCTAGTCTGAAGAGTCTGGGACTTTTCAGTTTAGAAGAGAGACAACTAAGAGGTGACATGATAGAGGTTTATAAAATTCTGTATGGGGTGGAGAGAGTTGCAAAAAAAAATTTTTTTCTCCCTCTCCCAAAATACTAGAACTCGAGGGCATCTGTGATGGATTGCAAAAAAAAAAAAGTAGGCTTTTAAAAAAGCTGCTTGTGTTAGAGAGTCAGGGAGTTCAAGAGTTAATCTTCCCTGGAGAAAAGAGCTTATGTGATTGGCTGCTGTACTCACTCTCTGATTGGCCAGCATCAGCTGAAAGAGGAAATAAAACAGCTGATCTGGAGGGGAAAAGATTCATTTGCCTTTTCGTCTTTGTCTGAAATCTAATGTCTGGATCAGTAGCCAGAGGGTTTGACTTCTAAGGGAAGAGACTTTGGGAGTCAGTGGTTTCTGTCAGGGTATTGTCAGAAAAGTACTTCTATAGAGAGAAGAATAAGGACCCCATTTTCTTAAATATATTAGATCTATTCTAAGGGAGAACTCAGATTCTCATTCAAGAAAGCTACAGAACAGACAACAGATACTGGAGTAGGATTTGGTAGAAGGTTTGGGTAGTTACAGAGAACTCCCTTACAAACCAAATAGGAAAAGGAGTTATTGCTTCTTAGGGACAAGGAGAATAACTTCCTGCCAGTGAAAGAGGTTGGGAAGAGAACCCTGGTCTATGATAAAGGGGAGAAGTTTAGACACCTCAGGAGTTAGTGAAAAACTGTAATATCTAAAGGGAAAACCTACATCTCTGGACTGGAGAAACCTAGAAGCACAAAGACACAGCTATTCCCTAAGAAACTGTATTCAAGATTCTGTGTAACAGCTGAAATATATAGTAAGCAAAAACCTCTCTTTGAAAATAAGCTACAATGGAACTCTCATTTGTTCAAAAACCTCAGATCTCTCTCTGTATATATATATATATATATATATATATATATATATGTATATTTGAAAATTTTACCTCAGCAACCTCTATATCTTGAATCCTCACATATTCCCTGCCTGTTTATTAAAATCTTTATTCTGTTTTTGAACATTATTTTGTCTCACATGCCATTTCATGAGGGTATTTTAAAACAAGACAGCTCCTGTATTCCCTCTAGTTCTTGTGCTGGGTCATAAGCCTAAACTGATATCTGTGATGGTGGGAAAGTTAAAGCTTATAAACTAAAGAAATACACGGTATTGAAGGGCGGCTCAGTCACTGGGGGAAACAAAAAATATTTTTGGTGGGAAAATCTGCCTGAGAGTGGGGAAGCGTCAGGGGTCTGTCATAGCACCCAATGGGCAGTAGGTTCAGAACAGACAAAAGGAAATACTACTTTACACAGAGAGTGATTAAAATGGGGAATTCACTGCCAGAGGATGTAGTGATGGCCACAAGAATGAACAGCTTTAAAAGAGGATTAGATAGATTCATGGAGGATAAGACTATCAATGGCTACTAGCCATGGTGACTGAAGGGAGCCTCCACATTCAGAGCTAGGAGGCAACATTAGGGGAAGACCTCGGTCTCTATGCCCTGTTGTTGGCTGTCGAGGGGAACTGGTTGGCCACTTTGTGAGACTGGATGCTGGACTAGGTGGACTACTGGTCTGACCCAGCAGGGGTCTTCTTACCCACACCTGGGACCCTGGAATAAATCTCCTTCTAGTAGTCTGACTGAGACTGGGTTTGGACTCTCACAGGTGCAATAGAACATACCAGTAAAAGCAATAAGCTTTACTGAAAGAAATTAAGAGGGTGGTTCAGGCTTAAGCATAAGCAAATACATAGGTGTGTATAAAATAAAGTCTAGCTTTGTACATACACATACATATGTGAAGACAGGCAGACTACAGTATCCTCAAATCAGCGTCAGTAACAGAGCAACAGAGTGGAGGTGGAGTGAGATGGTTCTTGGGCCCCTTGATGGCAATATTGAGCCAGGCTATTAACTTATAATTGGTTATTTAACCCTTTGTTGCATGTTGCTTCACATGTTGTTGAAATCGCTCATGCCCCCTGATAGTGTAAGCTAACTTTATAGGAGAACTGAATCGCTGACACCCTGATCAATGTAAGACAATCTCTAGAACATGATCCAAAACATGATTCTTGAAGAAAAGCAGGGCTCCTTCCTTCCATCTGAGTGCAGCGACAAGCATTTGCCATGAAACTCTCCCCAGTGTTATTTTTTACGCTTAGATGGCGCAACAGGAAATAAACTGACCCAACGTCAACTCTGCACAGGCATCTTGACTCAGAGTGGCCCCCCCAATGGCTGCCCCCACCCTCTTCTTCCCTGTCGATAGCCCTTGAGGAGATTCTATTCCAGTTTGTCTGAAGAAGTGTACTTTGCACATGAAAGCCTGCACTTTGAATAAAATTGTGTTGGACTGAAAGGTGCCACTGACTCAAACTTTGTTCTGCTGCTTCAGACCAGCACGGCTACCCACCTGAATTTTTCTTCAGGAAACAGGCTGTTGCTTTAAATTTACTACATGTTCAAATGCTGATGTTTTAAAACTGTCAGACTGATCGATGCAGAGGTGACCATCTCTGACAGGAGTTCTCTGCCGTAAAGTTTTCTCCATTTCAATTTAGGGAATTAACAGCTGTCCACTGGGTTGTGCTTGCAAAGCTGCATCCTCTAGGCCAATTCCGCACCAGTGCTTTGCTCCCCTGTCCACCCTGATTAAATTGGCCCCCGTTAGTGCGCATGTTTCCACATCAGACCCGGGTTGATGCCGGCCCTTCATTTCCGCATCTGTCCTTGCACTGAATTTTGAGTCCCCGCCCTTCTTTCCCCCTGCCTTTTTTTTTTAAACTTAGGCGGAGTTGTGTTGTAATGTCATCATGGCCTCGCACCTTCCCCCCCCCCCTTTTAAAAACGGAGGCGGGGTTGCGTTGTAATGCAACCCTCCCACTGAGCGACTGGTATGCTTATGCATGCACGAGACGGCTGTGGCTTTTTTTTTGCACATGCATGGTGTCGTCGTGATGTAACAATATTACAACATTGTCATTGGCCGCTGGTTTTTAAATGTCTGTGAAAGTTCAACCCAGCTTCCAAACCTGCAAAAATCTTCCGTGTGATGTGGCACAACAGCACATAGGTCAACCCCCCTCACATGTGGGATCACAACCCACTGTCCGCCTTTTTTTTGTAATGTTTCCCTTCTCTCGTCCGCGGGATTGCTTTTATTTTTTAATGCCCAGGCAAAAATAACATACTGCAAAGTTTATGAATAAGGCAACCAGGCATAGACAGCAGTGTCTCATTGTTGCGTTGTAACGAAACGCTGGAGAGATTACATGAAAACCCATGGACGAGAGGCGGGAGATGTTACATAGCTGTGTCATTGTAATGCAACGAGGGCCAGGGGACAAAAAAGATGGGAGAGGGAAAGATGCAAGAGGGGTGTTAAAGGGGAGGAGCTTGAAATCCCGATTTCAGAGTTCCCCACTAGAATGCCCCAACTTCACTTCCGTGGGGGGGAAACCCCCCCCCCCCCCGAAAAGGAAGATCCGGGGGAAGAGAGGATTAGATTTGGGCCAACTGCTGAACCGAGGCAACAAGTGGGGAACTGATGCTTTGCCGCAGATATTATCAAGGGATGATGCCGGGGCAACCGCCAGTGTGAAATCGGCCCTAGTAATAAAAGGGAAATAGGCTACGAGCTACATATGCATTGCAGAGTATGTATGAAATTTTAGAGCTGAGATGCATACACTCACAGCATATTTGAGGATTTCAGTGATAAAGTCCTACAGGGAGAAATTGTATTGGTGTCAGTGTTAGTTGGTTGTTGTTGTCTTCCCTTTGATTTAACTACTTACACTCAAGGAAAAGTACAAGATTCCATCAGCAGTGGTTAAGGAGGACTTGCATAGTACCTGTGCCTCTTTATGGAACTGGAAATCCATCTTGCCCCTTTAGAACACTTACCCAACTGTGTGTGATGTATTCTTTCTTCAGCCTTCATTGTAACCAGTGAAATAGGGTTGCCAGCCTCCAGGTGGGGCCTGGAGATCTGCTTTTGTAACTGATCTCCAGCTGACAGAGATCAGCTCCCCTGGAGAAAACGGCTGCTTTGAAGGAAGCTGCTTTGTACCATGCTGAGGCCCCTCCCCTCCCCAAACTCCGCCCTCTCGTGGATCCACCCCCAAAGTCCCCAGGTATTCTCCAACCCATACCTGGCAACCCTACAGTGAAATCACAAAGAGAAGAGGTACAGGTTGGCATTAATTAAACAAAACTGATCAAGAATAGACACCATTGGCAAGGAGGGTGGGGTATAAATCTAATAAAATAAATAAAATAATTCAGTGTTTTGTTTTAAATACAAGGTTCTGTGAAATGCGGAAAGAAACTATCACAGTGCAGCTCCCAATCAATGCAAGTTTTAAAGTAATTAAGATCAAACGGCCTCTGCCTATGACTTGCAAAGCAAATACATAATGCTTACAGTGGAAGGCTGCCAACAACCACACAAACAATTTCCTTTTTACACTCTCAGTAGCAAACTTCTCAGTGATGTCTACAGCATATGAAATAATAAAATCATGATCTTGTAAAATGCACAATGTTTTATGATTTTTAAACATTGATACTGTCACCCAAACAGTATTAAAACCTGGAATTTACTTCAGTAAAACAACTCAGCCAGTAAAAGCTCTCCAAAATTCTTCACTCTCTTCTAAATGCCAAGGAAAAGGCACACAAACCTTGGGCAGAGAGTACCATTACTGGATTGCTACCTCCAAGAAGTCAAAACTGGCTATACCTCTGCCATGGTGATCCTAGAGCCTAATTAGAGATGTTTTTACCAACCATTTTACCTTATCCCTAAGCCAGTTCCCCTGAAACATGCATTTAAAAAAAGCCACTCCACTACCCTTTCAGTTTTACTAGGTAGTTCAGGATGTCTTGTTTCACCTGGAGAAACCCTCAATATATGTGAGTATGCATAGCACAGGAGGCTCCCATAATTTTGTAGCATGTGCAAAACAGAAATGTTTAGGAGGACATTGTTATGAAGGGATTAGAACTGTACTGGAACAGAACACTCCAGGTGGGCACCTTTAGAATGGAATAAGATTGTAGTCTACTACGATTATTTCAGGCTTTATTCTGCTTTTATTGTACTGTCTTCTACCTTTGTAATTTCTTTGTTATTATTTTATTGTCCACAGTATACATTGCCTTAGGTAGTTTGTTTGTATTAACTTTTAATTTTGTACTGTTGCATTGATCATTGGATGTCTTTGAACTATGAGCATTACATTTTCCCCCTGTAGCCCATTTTGAGTCTCAGCAAGAAAGATGGGCTATAAATAAAAATAAGCAAATAAAGTTTAATCTATGGGGACTATGGGTTCAAATACACAGGATTTGTAGCAGTTAAAGGGTTTCTTTCAAGTTTAAGCAATTACCTGTAGCAGTTAAAAAAAGATTTATTTGGAAGCCAATCAGAATCACATGACATTCAAAGGGAAGAAATATATATTTTGGAAAGTGGCTAAAAACCTGCAGTTGTCCTGCAAAAACGATAAAGAAAAACAAGTAAATAAATAAATATATAGCAGAGTTACGACATTCTAGATAGTAAAGCCCATTTTTCAGAGCCTGGTCCTAAGGCCTGGGTTGCCATGAAGTCTGAGTACGTATAGTCTGAGGGGGAGGGAAGAAAAAGTGAAAACAATCCTATGTTAAGAAACTCCCACAGATGCTGGGAATAGAAGTCTGAATTTCCTGGAAAATTAGATCTCACTGTTTACTAGGGAAATCTACCTGTTGGGAGTGGCCAAATTTTCTTGGGATTTAAACCAATCATTGTCCTACCTAGCCTGGACTAGTTTTTCCCATGAATTGATGTGTAAACTATGAATAGCAGCAGGTGATGGCAAGAGATAACACTTGCTCAGCAAAAATATTAATAGTTCAAAAGTTTGTAGGGCATTTTGGCTTCTGGCCTCCTATGCCAGAGGATAGCAGCAACAGTACAGAAAAATGGCAAGAACTGGTCAGAGAAACAGGAATGTTAGAATAAAATAGAGGAGAGTTGAAGAATGTCAGCTGCTTCGAGTCCTCAAGGGGGGAAAAGGTAGGGTATAAATGAAGTAAAATACAAAGGTGTGGCAGTCCTATTCTTTGTGGCAATCAAGAACACACAAGGAAACACAATATGCAACACATCAATTACAAATAAATATACGTCAAACTATGGCTAATCCTTACAGATCAGGGGTCCCCAGCATGGTGCCTGTAGATGCCAAAGTTGCCCATCAACAACTTTCCTGGTGCCTGCCAAACTGGGCAAGCTAGGTGTGGCTGCTTCCCAGCAGGGCTTCTGATTGGCTATGCAGATTAAAAAGGCATTATGTTAAACAGAGCTTCTGTCTGAAATGTTGAAGAGTTACTCTCAGACTTGTATATTACCTTGATCCTTGACATTTTGTTGTTCGTTCTGCCTCCTGCAGCACCCATTTTTATGACGGTGCCCATTTGTCCTTTGTCAAAATTCCAAAGGTGCCTTCAAAAAGGTTGGGGACCTGTTACAGACCTTAAACTTCAATAAAAGTGGAGGCTGTTACAATTAAACTAGAAATCAGGTCCATGATGTCAGGTTCCCTGTCATGTTTTGCTTCCCTTTGTCAGTCCCTGTTGCAGGTCCCGGCGGGAGATCGGCATCAGCTTCCGTTCTGGCGGTTCCCCCCCTCGCCCCTCCTTCCTCAGAATGAGCTCAGATATTTTGCTAGACTCATGTTATCTCTGTTGCTGCACTTGTAACCTTGGGCAACTGGGCCTCCGCTTTTCCAGGTGTCTTTTGCGTGGGAATGTATGTAGATAACACACACGGCCGGGGATGGGAAGTTAGCTCCGCTTACGGGCCTTTTTCCTGAGAAAGTAACGGTAGCACATTTTGGCGCTTGATAATTCTTTTCTCATTGGTACTCACGTTTTCACCCTTGTTTGAATACAGTATATCAATTCCTCCCATTCTGTATCTAGTATCACTAACAACACAAGTGTTTCCTGAAAGAGCATTAAGAATAAAGACTTTGTTTTGAAATACAAGGCCTGACTTATTGGATCTAATCAGAAGTCTCACACATATTAGGGATGGGCACAAACTGGGAAAATGGAGGTTCGTGAGAAACCCCAGACCATGAACCCCGCAATGAACTTTTCAGAAAAGGTGCCCAGGGCACTCATTAAAGATGTTAGAAATCTTAATTAACAAGAAGGAGATGTGCCTTCATTAACATAACATTGCAAACAGCTACCGGTAGATCTCTGTGTTAGGTTTGCCAGGAGTGATTACTTTTTAGTAAAGACATTAATTTATATTGCCTTTTTTTTAGAATTCAGGCCGCCTAATGTACAACACTAGGAAAGATTACATTAATTATCTATACCAAATTTACTTTGCAGATCTTTACAAACAAACAAGCTGCTGGTTTACATACCTACCAATGTTTCACAGATGAAAATAGGGTTACTTTTGTGTTTGAGCAGGTTAGGGCTGTGGGAGGGGTCTGGCACCTAGCAGTGGGATCTGGTAGATGTTGGCTGGGCCAACACAATCCAGACTTATCTGCCATAAGCAGAAAGCAGGAACTGCTTGCAAAGAAGGGATTCCAAAAGACAAAATCAATATATATCATATACACACACTGTATTACACTACAGTGTAATACTATTACACATGGTCTGACCACTTTGCCCTGAAGGCTCGTCTGATGGTGCCTCCCCGACTCTGTTTGGGTGGCGAGCATATTTTGGCTTGCCCACAGAGCCTGATGGACCCTCAGTGGTTTCTGATGGCACTGCAGGATCCCATGCCCCCTGGCGGCTCGCTGGATGGGATGGTCGAAGACTGGCATGTCCGGCTCTCAGCGGCCATCGATGAGATCGCTCCCCGATGCCTTCTGCACCCTCACTCTAAGCTGGCTCCCTGGTTTACCGAGGAGCTGAGGCAGATGAAGCGAGGACTTAGATGGTTAGAGAGGCGGTGGCAGTGAGCCTGCGATGGAGTTTCAAGAGCATCCTATAGGACGTTTATGAGATCCTATGAGGTGGCAGTCAAGGCCGCGAAGAGACAGTTCTATGCGGCTGAGATTGCATCTGCTAGCTCTCGCCCGGCGCAATTATTTAGAACTATTCGGTCTTTAACTGAGTTGCCACAGGGCACGCCAAATGTTAGGGAATTGGACATCGGCTGTGAGGCTTTTGCGAGCTATTTTGCAGATAAAGTCCTGCTACCCCGCCGTGATCTCCCGGCCACAGTTGAAACAGTGTGCGAACTTGAGGCTCCATGCGCGTCTTCTGGTTCCATTCTGGATCATTTCAGTCCTCTCAGTCTGGAGGAAGTCGAAAGATTGCTCTCAACTATCCGCCCAACCACGTGCAGCCTTGACCCGTACCCCTCGTGGCTCATAAAAGCGAGTTGCGAGGGGTTATGTGGTGCTCTTCGGGAGATTATCAATAAGTCCTTCGCGGAAGGGCTGTTCCCGGGGGCACTCAAGGATGCGATGGTCCGCCCCCTCTTGAAAAAATCATCTCTGGACCCAGCCGTACCGGCCAACTACTGACCGGTGTCCAACCTGCCTTATTTGGGTAAGGTATTGGAGAGGGCGGTGGCGATTCAGTTGCAGAGCTTTATGGATGACACTTCCATGCTAGATCCGTTTCAGTCCGGCTTCCGGCCAGTTCATGGGATGGAGACGGCACTGGTCGTCCTCATGGATGACCTCTGGAGACATCTGGATCGGGGCGGTACGGTGGCACTGGTGTTATTAGATCTGTCGGCTGCGTTTGACATGGTCGACCACCAGTTGCTGATCCACCGCCTCACCGCCTCGGGGATATAGGGGCTTGCTTTACAGTGGCTTGCCTCTTTTCTCCAGGATCGGGGACAGAGGGTTGTGCTCAGGGAACAGACCTCCCAGAGGCACCCACTGATGTGTGGTGTTCCTCAAGGGGCGGTGCTGTCCTCGATGTTATTTAACATCTATATGCACTCCCTTGCCCAGATTGCCCGGAGGCATAGGCTTGGGTGTCATCAATATGCCGATGACACCCAGCTATATCTGCTGTTGGGCGGCCAGTCCGACTCTACCCCAGATGACTTGGAGCGGGCACTTCAGGATGTTGCAGACTGGCTCAGACTGAGTCGACTGCAACTGAATCCAACGAAGACGGAGGTCTTGTGCTTGAGTCGGAACGGGTTGGGGGTGGGGATCCCATTACTGACCTTCAGTGGGGCGCCATTGGTGCCAGCGCTGAGGGTGAGGAGCTTGGGAGTGCTCTTGGATGCTTCCCTAACAATGGAGGCCCAGGTAGCAGCCACTGCCTCGGCAGCCTTTTACCACCTACGACTGCTAAGGCAGTTGGTTCCCTTCCTCGAACGTGATGACCTAGCTACAATGATCCATGCTATGGTCACCTCGAGACTTGACCACTGTAACACTCTCTGCTTGGGGCTGCCCTTGTCTCAGATCCGGAAGCTGCAGCTGGTGCAGAACGCTGCGGCCAGGCTGTTGATGGGCCTCTCTATGCGGGACCACATCCGGCCTGTGCTGCAGTCGCTGCACTAGCTGCCTATAGCATACCGGTTCTGGTTCAAGGTGCTGACCTTTAAAGCCCTATATGGTCAGGGACCTGCCTACTTGAGGGACCGCCTTTCCCCATATGTGCCCCAGAGAGCACTGAGGTCAGGCACACATTGCCTGACTCCCCCCAGTCCAAAAGACATTCGGCTGGCCTGTACTAGGGCCACGGCTTTCTCGGTGGCGGCCCCACACTGGTGGAATGAGCTCCCGGTCCTGTAAGACGGAGCTCTTCTGCCAGGCTTTCGCTTAGGAGCCGCCACCGGGGAGATGTAGGACAACATCGCCCTAGAACCACTGGCAGAACCCCTTGCCACCGCTTTTTCATCAGAACTCTGATGCTGCCAATATTTATTGTTGCACGTTTATGCTGTTTAATTATTGATGTTGGTTTTATGTTTTATTTTCTCTTATATGTGTAAACCACTTTGATGGTATTTTATGGTTGGTAGCTGCCTTGAGCCAGCTCGCTGGAAAGGCGGGATAAAAATGAAATAAATAAATAAATAGTTAGCAACAGTACAGCTGTTGGCCAGCAAGGCACTTTAAGGGCTCTTATGGATTTTGAGATTCATAAGCCTGAACTTGTGTTGCTAACACTGGAAGGGCCATGTGCATTCTCCATTGCTGGGGGAAGCTCCAGTCCATGCCAGGAGGCTGGCACCCACCATAGTTCACCAAGACAGAGGCAAAGACTCCTTCTGCCATGAGATTTCTTTCTGTCACCCTACGCTGGTCAAACCCTGCCCCCTCCAACATACCTGAACGGATTATGCAAACGTGGTTACCTGTCAACTGATGGTCGGGCCATCACCCAGTCAGCCAGGGCCATTAATAGACAATAGAAGTGGCCCCGGTGAGTCATCGGACTTTGCCCAGATGTCTGCTCCTGTTGAGGTCATAGTTTTGCAACATTGGCCACCCCTCTGTCACCAGCCCCTTTTTACCTTCACCAATGATAGGGTTTGAAGGGATGGACTACCTGAGGGGTGTGTCAAGGGGATGTGGTTTGCACAGACCGCCCCCAAAGACCACCCCATAAAAGACCCTGCACAGAAGCAATCAGTCTCTTGAGCCTATCTGCTTTGCTACCCCTTATGCCCAGCTTCCTATACCAAAACCCTTGCCTCCATCTTTAAATCTCTGAATTCCGGAACAGAGAGAACCACGTGGTCTTGCAGGTTCAAGCCTCGTGTCCCATTTTTCTATTTTTCTTCCCCATCCAATTCTTCCTTCGAGCGGACAACTCCTCTACAGGACAGGTAATTTTGTATTGCCCCTCATCGAACTCCTGCTCATGCAAACGTGCTATTTTCTGTCTTTATTTCCTAGGCCTGTGTGAGTGTGTGTGTGATTACAATTTCGTGTGCTTGAAATACATATTTTCAGTAAATCCCATTCAAACTGAACTACTGTCAGAATCTGCTAATTCAGACATTATATTAATCAGGGCTGTACCTTATAAGTAGCTCTATGTTTAGTTTTGTGCTTGTAACTGTTATGTATTACTGCTGCTTGACCAGACCGGGAGATTATAGCAAGTGAAGCGGGAGGGTGACACCAGTAAAGTATGTGAACAAGGAGGCCTCTCACATCCCTGCCTCCGCATTCCAGCTGCTCCGGCTGAGACTTCAAGGGAGGATACCTCTCATCTCTTATCACATGCAAAAGCCTTGAGGCCATTGATTGTTATGTGAACTGGTAACATCTGAGGGGTCTGGTTTGGGAAAGGAAATTTACAGCTTGACACCTCACTCCTTTTCCTGTGAGAACCAAACGGCCAGAACACCTCTTTGCCCACCAATTTTCCCCTATAGTGATTGGCTACCTATGGGTAATTCAAACTCCTTGGAATGGTATAATAGACCTGCTTGTATTATCTGTCTCATCTCTGACAATAATCCGAGACGCTGTACCAATGTAGAGATTGGAAATAAAGAACTGTGGTTAACCAACCAAGATCTGATCCTTGACTACTTTGAGCAGAACTCTCACAACTACAGCCTCACTGCCTATTTACTGGGAACTCTCGGAAGGGGTGGGACCTTGGTATAGTTGGCAAGAACCTGATATTTCGCTAATTGCTAAACGTAAATTAAAGCAATTCGGCTAACACAGCTACATTACACTGTAGCACTACATTACACTGATACACTTTATAGGATATTGGTCTCGTTTTATAGCTTAGAAACTGAGGCCCAGCAAAAAGTAACTAGTCAGATACATCAGCCAGTGTCTCCATGGCACAGAGTTTTTAACCAGGAATCACAACTAGCGCCTTTCAGTAGATGTCAAGAACTTTTTCCTCTGCACTGAGCACCTACAGAGCCCCTCACACCCCTTGACTTTAGAATTAAAACACAGGGCTCACAGAACAATGACATAATTCCCACCACAGTTAAAGCACCACTGATTCTTGATGAACTGACTTCACGCCATCCATGGCCTTCAAACCACAAAAAGAGAACTCCTGCAAACTGTTCCATTCTTTCAGCAATCTAGTCCTCATTTTTCTAACATTTTCCAGCAACGCTTCCTAAAAACATACCTCCCCACAACAGTTCCACCATCTTTCTGGTTCTAGGCAAACACTCCAGACTAAGTACTACTACTTAATTTGTCTGTACCAACAGCATAGCTAGGATATTTGGGCCAGGGTGAAGCACATTATTTGGTCCCTCCTGCATACAAGGACACATACCCTTTGCACACATACAGAACAAATTAATTATTTCCAAATCAAGTCAGTATTTAACTGCATACTTTCTCTTTCCCCTCTCCTGCCTTCAGATTAGATTAGTCTCACTCCGGGAAATCTCACTTGTAGCTCTGACCAGCTTCTCCAGTCTTATCAGGATGAAATGAAATAGCCAACATTTTTTTTAATGGATTTAATATTGAACTTATTGTGCTAAAGACAGGAAAATGAGCAAATTCATTAAAGTATTATGCTTCTGTTTCCTTGCATACCTTACCAATTTAGTTTCGTGATAACAATAGTTAGGTTATGGTGACAGAAACTATGTGACCTCAAAGTATAGGAGTATATATACTACTTTTAACTCCTTGTATTACCTTTACCATTTTTAAAGTGGGGAGGTAGTCATTTTTTTAAGATGTTCTGTTGTCACTGTATATATTCTGAATTTTAGATTATCCCCTGGCATTTCTAAACAATGATGCTGATCTCTGATGTATTTACTTTAGGATACAAATTGCATTCGAATCATGTTAGAGAAAAGATGTGCTATAAATTTTGGGCATAAATTGACACCAGCAGGCACATCTTCTCTCACAGTACAGTTGACCTTTACATAATTTGTTGCTTGACCCTGCATAGGACCACTTGCTACAAGAGGCAGAGCACAGGATGAATCAAGAAGTCCACAGACAGCAGAAACTCAATCAGATTAAGACAGACAACTTGGAAAGAATGCTGGAGGATCTTGGCGAGAGAGAACGGAGACTGCAGTGCCTGTCAGCAGAAGCTGAGAAATCCTCAAAGACAAGGCAGCTTCGAGACAAAAAAGTGAAAAAAGAAATTCACCAAGTAAGGACAAAAATAACATATTTTCAGTAACTAATAATGAAAGAAACTATGGTCAGCAAAATATGTACCAGCATTAATTTACTGATAGTTAAAAAAAAAAAATCCTCCTGGCTGCTCTATATAGAGCTTTATAAAGAAGCCTCCAAAATAATTGAACCTCTGATGTGCAAGGTTAGCAGTTTCCTGTTCCTTTTTCTATGCTTTGCATGACTTTCATAATAGGACCAAATGGTTTCATTTGCATAAAAATGTATCTTTTTTTAGATAAGAACCCGATTGACCCAGGAGCGCAGTTTAAAACTGGACGCCTTCCAGAGGGTAGACAAGCTTCAGAATCAGCTTTATGACATGGAAGCTGCAGCATCCCAGAGAAATTTCTCTGCAGGTATGAAGGTAGTTTGCATATCAGCCTGGACTACACATGTTGCAGGGATATCTGTCAAAGTTACGTTTCGAATCAATAGTGGCTGTGGGAGGCTGCAGTCTTGTGCAGGTGATGGGTGGCAGCACTGAGATCAGCCGAATGTCTTTCTGTTTCAGCCGTTTTTCTATCCTCCCCCACTGGTTTTCTCCAGGCACACCTAGATCATTCCTCTGCCCCCCTTGAGAATCAGCTGCCAAGTGGGGTATTTTTACTGGGAAAACCTAGTTACTAAAATAGATGGAGAAACACATAATGCAGTCCAATCCTATGCAAAGTTATTCCCCATTTAGAGCAACTTTATTTAGACTGGAGTAACTGCACAGTTCACCCATTCACTAAGGGTGGAAAGCCGGTCATTCTTATAATCCAGAAATTATTTGTTCACATCTACTTTCAATAAGATTGTGCATTTTAATTGCTAGGCACGTTATGTGCACAAGAAAAATCAGGGTTGAGACATGAAAGATGCTCACTTAAAATTAACTTACCCCTGAGTTTGTCATGTTCTGTATACTTTTTTTTCTCACAGATGATCTAACACCATGGTATTACTTTCACAGGTCTAAAAAGGAGGTCTCCTAATCTTTCACACTGTGCCAATAGCATAAAGCTTTTTTCCCCCTGCATCAGCTTCAATTCTTTAGCATAAGCACATGCTCTTCAAAATCTCAAGCTCCAAGCTGAAAGTTGTAGTTATTTTAAAAAAGAAATGTCAAAGTAACTGATTTATACCATTAAACTTCCTATATTCAGGAAAGCTTTTGTACCAACTTATTTGCCAAGGAGCCAATTTTTGCAAAGAAATGTGGGGACGGGCATTATTAAGATGCACTCAGTTCACCTGTAGAGCTGAACTGAAGGTGTGCCCTAACCATACACCTACCATTTCCTCCGATAAGTAGTGAGAGACAACCTGCTTTTCAAAGAAGCCTGTTCTTCATTACTGATGATCTTGAGTGTGTGAGAGTCCTACAGAGTCAGTCAACAAGAAGTATCCTAGAGAAGGAAATCTTTATTGAGAAAGATCTGTTGTGGTCATCTGCTCTTCTTGTGTTAGTAATGGCTGACACAGCCCCAAGCAGGACAATTATACATAATTCAAAAAGGGGTTTGGCACAGAATTGCAACCAATCATCAAGCCAAAGGCGCTCAAAATACTGGTTTACGGTTCCCAAGGAAAAAGCCGGAAGAATTAGAGCAGATAGAAGAGATACATGGGCAAGCAGGCACCAGCAGGGCAGGGCAGCTCGAAGCGCGATAAGATTGCCACGAGAAATATAACATTCCACAGACCCGACGTCAAGGGTTCACTCATTCCATCTCCCGGGCAGGAGAGGGCAGCATTAGCTGACAGAGGGCCCCATTTGAAAACTTTTAAGCAAATCAAGTAATCATATGCACTTTACTTTCACAAAATCAGTGCAGGTCTTAGCTGCAAGTGTCAAATCCATGCTTTAGTTATGTAAGCTGTGTTTATGCAACCAGATTTTGGTTGGTTCTTTTCATTCAGATCCCAACCACTTGGATAGTCTGGGTATCTTGGAAAAAGGTGACAAGTCCTTAGGGGGAACTAGTATTCTTCTACGCAAAGGAGTCATATTAGAATACAATTATTCTGTAAAGAGTTGCCATGATTCTTTTATCAATTCCATGGCTGTCTCCTGGAAGAGGGATGGAGAAAAAAGCAGGAAGTATTTGAGTAATAGCCTAGTAAGGCAAAGCATTGTGAATCTTTTTCCTTCCTGTAGTCTTAGCTCTCTCACTTGCATTCCCATCCTTGTTTACATTGATACTTACTTTATCTTTGTTACATGAATATTCTTCAGAAAGGTTTGTAAGTGAAACACATTTTGAGTTCTCTTCCGTGAATTATTTTGCTCCAAAATCCGAATCTGTGAATTATTTTGCTCCAAAATAGGAATCCATATAACTGTACCACACACTGCAAATTGCAGATAAGCAAAAGCAGCATAGAGGGACAAAGTAGAAAAGGAAGACAAAGTTCTCACATCAGGGAAACCCCCTAGCTGTGCAGAAAGATAGCTTTGTCTAGCTTGTCTCCCATCCCCTCCACCCTCAAAAAAGGGGTCACTGCAGTTTGACTTTTACTTCTTCCACCTGCTTGTCTAAAATGGCCTGTTTTCCACACCCTCATAGGAACGCCATCAGTTGACAAAATCTAGCAAGCTGCTATTAGCTTTTCTGTTCCATTTTGTGATTTCTAGTCCACTTATGTAGACTTTAGTTTATGAAGAATCAAATGAGGCTCCATAAAAAGTTGAGCCAAATTGTAACAGCCCTTGGAAGTATTGTTATTTATGTTTTAGGCTCTACATCATGGATTCAGAACACAGGAATATCAACATTCATATTAACCCGGGATTTCAAACAGCAATCTTTGACTACTGACTCTTTGCGGAGCATCAACAGTGCAACTGAAGAGAGTCGGCGACCTAAAACAGTGAGTAGTGATGGTTTTAAGAGAACAAGAAAGTGTCAGCATGAATCTCTACTTATATGACAAAGTGAACAGTATATACTGCTGCTTTTATAAACACATGCATTTTAACAGGATAGTGGTATTAGATGTTATTTTGTACCAATTAAACACACCTCTTCAAAACCACCACTAAAGCTTTTCCCACATGGATGGCTTTGTTCTGCTTTGGTTTTCTTACAGCAGCACTGTTTTCAGGAGCATCCATGTTTCCCTCTGCTTTGCTGCAATCTTTCCCAAATGTGGTTTGGAATTTTTTTTTAATAAGATTGCAATCAAGGCACCTTTGGACAGGTAGGTGAAAATGTTTGCAGGTCTTCCCCACACTGGTGCCATTTATTACCTCAGTTCCTACGGCTGGCAGTCTGGACCTCCAGAGGGTTTTTTTTCCTGACTTAAAATCAGCAACAGCTATATCTCTATAGATTTACATATTATAATGATCTATAGCAACAATGTACTTGGTGCTTTCACTGTTAGAGTTTGGTTGTGGAGTTATAGGCAGAAACACACTAAACATGTCTTGTTATAAATACAGGTTGCTTACCTGTAATTGGAGATCTTCGAGCGGTCATCTGTGCATTCACACCTCTGGGATAAAGTGCGCCTGCGCTGATCCTGATCGGTAATCTTCAAAGCCAAACGGATTTTCGCACCAGCTCCTCGGTCACGTGCACGCCCCACTGCACATGACCCAGGGAGAGGCACGAGGATCCCGCCAGTTCCTTCTGACCACTGCCAACAGCCCCCAAGAGAAAAGAGGGAAGACCGAAAGCAGAGGGGAAGGAGGGCGGGTGGTGTGAATGCACAGACGACCACTCGAAGATCTCCAATTACAGGTAAGCAACCTGTATATCTTCTTTGTCGTCTCTGTGCATCACACCTCTGGGAGAATAGCGAGCAATAAACACACCACGTACCTGGAGGCGGGTGCTGAAGGTCTCACACCTGAGCTGCTTGCAGAACTGCATGGCCCACCACAGAGCGTTGATGGGCATGGACATCTAGAGCGTAGTGCTTCACAAACGTGTGAGGAGATGTCCAAGTCGCAGCATTGCAGATGTCTCCCAGGGGGATGCCTTTGAGGAATGCCGTAGAGGCAGCCACGGCTCGAGTGGAATGAGCCCGCAGGGACACCGGTAACGGCCTCTTGGCCAGGAGGTAGGTAAGTTTTATCGTCTCCACTATCCATTTTGAGAGTCTTTGAGACGACAGTTTTTGTCCCTGCCTGGGCAAGGCATAAGCGACGAAGAGAGCTGGGGACTTGTGGAACGTCTTTGTCTGATGTAAATAGAATGAAAGAGCTCTCTTGATGTTGAGTGAATGTAAACTGCGTTGTACTGGATCCTGAGGATCAGGGAAGAACACCGGCAACATAATGTCCGCATTGATGTGAAAATCAGAGACTACCTTGGGCAGGAACGCAACATCGGGAGCCAGGGTAACGGCGTCATGATGGAACGTGAGGTACGGAGGGTCACAGCAGAGAGCCGATAACTCACTCACGTGTCTTACCGAAGTGATGGCTACTAAAAAAGCAACTTTCCATGAAAGAAGCTGAAGGCTACAGGAAGCCATGGGTTCGAAGGGCTTGCCCATTAACTTGGCCAGGATCAGCGGTAGGTCCCAAGCTGGAACTGGGACCCGAACCGACAGGTAGAGACGACACATCCCTTTCAGGAATTGCTTCGTGGTAGGATGGGAGAACACTGAATAGCCACCAATTGTAGGATGGTTGACTGAAATGGCCGAGTGGTAGACACGGAGAGATGCGTGGCGCAGTCCTCTATCCTTGCAGGACAAAAGAAACCTGAAAACATCATTGAGGGTAGACGGAATGGAGGGTCGCCCCAGAGATGCCAAGAAAGACAGGACCTTAGACCACTTTGCTGCGTACGAGCGGCGTGTGGAAGGTTTACGGGAGTTCAGGAGAACTTGAGCGATGCGAGTGTCTACTCCAGAGGTTGAATCAACCAGGCCGTCAGCTTCAATCTGGGAAGGTCGTGGTGAAGCACTCGGCCCCCGTACATCCAGAGCAAATCTGGTTTCATTGGGAGATGGAGGTACGACCCTAGGGAGAGACGGAAGGAGAGTGGGGAACCAAGGTTGCCGCGGCCACCATGGTGTGATTAGGATCGCCGACAGGCATTTCGACAGCAGCTTGTGCACCACTCTTAGGATCAGAGGAATCGGGGGAAACAGGTACAGATGTAGCCCCGTCCACAGGAGGAGAAGGCCATCCCCTAGGGAGGTTGGGTCCTTGCCGGCCCTGGAGCAAGAGGGGACATTTCTTGTTTTCCCAAGAGGCAAATACGTCCACAGAGGGGTACCCCCAGAGGTCGAAGACTGGGGTCAGATAGAGGGGGTTGAATTCCCATTCGTGTAGGGACGCCCCACCCCTGCTCAGGAAGTCGGCCTGTACGTTGAGCAGGCCGGGAAGATGCGTCGCCACTAGATGGATGTTGAGCGACTGGCATTTGTTCCAAAGTTCCATGGCTAGACGGCAGAGGCCGCGGGAGACCGTCCCACCCTGTCGGTTGATGTAGTACATGGTGGTCGTATTGTCCGTGAGGACCGCCACCGTCCTTCCCGACAAGAGATGGCAAAAGGACCGAATTGCATAAAGGACTGCTAGCAGTTCCAGAAAATTGATGTGGTTGTGGGCCACGGAGGGGTCCCACTTGCCGCCCACACAAAGACCATCCAGGTGAGCTCCCCAACCCCACAGGGAAGCATCTGTGGTGATGATTGCTGAAGGAGGTGGGAGTCAAAAGGGGCACCCGACTGGAAATTCCGGGGCACAAGCCACCAGGTAAAGGCATTCAAGACCGAGTCTGATAGGCGGAAGCGTTTGGAGAGGGAATGTACACTGGGGCGGAAACGGCGAAGAAACCACAGCTGTATTGGTCTCATCCGCAGCTTGGCAAAGGGGATCACCGTGGTGGTTGCGGCCATGAGACCCAGGAGGCGGAGCAACTGCCTGGCCGTGGCTTCCCTTGTTTCCCAAAGGGATCTGAGAAGGGAGACAATGTCTAGCGCCCTGTTGGGGGGCAGAAAAGCCCTGCACTGCAGGGAGTCCAGAATGGCTCCGATAAACTGCACCCGTCTGGAGGGAGTGAGCATGGACTTTGTCATATTTCGTCTAGGGTACGAAGAGTCAGAGCGATGTGGTCCTGTAGGGCCATCACAGAGGGCGCAACGAGGAGCCAATCGTCCAGATAGGGGTAAAGGTGGACGCCCTGAAGGCGGAGGTGAGCTGCCACTACTGCCATGAGCTTTGTGAAGACGCGAGGTGCCGTAGAGATCCCAAAGGGGAGGGCCTTGTATTGGAAGTGACGCAGGCCGACCGCAAAGCGAAGGAACGGTCTGTGGGAAGGATGAATAGTCACATGGAAATACGCATCCTTTAAGTCTAGCGTCACCATCCAAGAGTCGGCCTCCAGCAACGGCAGGATGGTCTGGAGAGTGGTCATATGGAACTTCTTGTAGGCTATAAAAGCATTGAGGTTCCGAAGGTCCAGGATGGGACGGAGCCCGCCATCCTTCTTTGGTACCATGAAGTAGCGGGAGTAAAAACCCTGTTGTAGGTGGCCGACGGGTACCGGCTCTATGGCATCTTTGGACAGGAGGGCTTCGACTTCTGACGATAGGGTGTCAGACGGAGGGGTGACGACAAAATAAGATTCCAGAGGGATCTGGAAGAACTCTATTCGGTAACCTTCGGCAATGACTGAGAGGGCCCATTTGTCGGAGGTGATGTGTTGCCATGCGGGTAGGAAGGGTGACAGGCGGGTGGGAGGACCGGAGCGGAGACAGGAGTCAAAGACTCTGTTTGTTCGGCTTGGGAGGTTTCGATTTAGATGCAGAAGCAGCTGGAAAGCGGGGTTTGTGTCCATACGGCTTCTGTTGATAAGTAGAGGAGGAAGACCTCTGCCATTGGGGTTCAGTGGGAGATCGCTGTGGCTGTTTCTTGGGCCAGGATCTCTGCCAGGACCTCTGCTTCTGCGGTTTGGGCTGTGAGACGCCCAGGTTGCGGGATGTCTTCATGCTCTTATCTAGTTCGTGGAGGACGGTATCCATCATGGAACTAAAGAGACCTTCGCCCTCGAAGGGAAGGTCCTCCACCAGGGATTTTGTATCCTGGGAAAGAGAAGTCGACCTCAGACAGGTGTGGCGTCTGAGAGACACTGCCGAAGTGAGTGTCTTAGCAGCTACATCTGCAGTGTTTGGAAGCGGTGAGCTGATGCTTTGCTAGGGTCATGCCCTCTTTCTGGATCTTCCTGGCGAGGCGCTGCTTGTCCTCAGGGAGATGGGCAAGGAGTGCTGTCATCTGCTCCCAGAGGGAGTATTGGTACCTGCTCATACAGGCCGTGTAGTTTGCTGTTTTTATGCCTAATGCACCAGCAGAATAAAAACGTCTGCCAAAAGAGTCCAGTTTCCGCCCCTCCTTATCAAGAGGGGAAGAATATCCACTGCGGCCCTTGGCTGAGGGGGTCACAATCACCGAGTTCGGTTTAGGATGTACAAACAAGAACTCGGCTCCCGGTTCCTGGATTCTATACATGTGGTCCAATCTCTTACTAGAGATAGGGGTAGAGGAAGGATGTGCCCAGGATTCCTTGGCAGTATTCATGAGGACCGAGATGAGAGGCAGGGCTACTGCGGTGGAGGTATTCATCTGTACGATGTCGAAGATGGAATCCATGGCAGTCGGGGTCGGCTGGACTGTAGCCAAGGCTAACGAGTGCGCCATGCGCTTAATCAGCTCTCCGTAGGACTTTATGTCCTCAGAGGGAGAGATCGGAAGGTCGTCAGCAACATGAGGGGTAGGAGATGGACGGGGAGGCGATTCATCGCCCGAGGCGGAGGAGGCTGAAGACTCCGGTATCGATCTGTCGGAGGGCTCCGATGGCGACAGCGGGGTCAGGCTCGATGGGTCCTGCGACGGGTGAAGAGGGGGACGATCGGTATCAGACGGATGTGTCGGTCTCAGGGCCGGAGGATCTCGGCATCGAGAGACTCTGGACGATGTCGATTGACGGTCCCATTCAGGCGGATACCATTGCGGTGGCGGAGGGTAGGAGCCATAAAGATATCTCCACTGCCGAGCGGTCCCATGGCGCCGGAGAGTACGGAGGACGCCAGTCTCGATCCACTCTCGGTGCCGGGGGTTGGTCGGTCCCAGGTTCGGGACTGTCTCGAGGGACCTGGGTCAGGTCGATGTCGAGATCGGAATCTGTCAGCTGGATGGGTCGCGGCATCGGGGAGGTTGAACTGCCCCTAGATCGCTCGTGACTGGGAGGGTCAAGCTGCACGGGCCCGAGCTGGGCCAAGTCAGGCGCAGGAAGCGTCGACGGAGCACTAGGAGTCTTCCTGTGCTTCAGCTTGCCCTTCTCCTCTTTGCCCTCTCTGCGTTTCTTTGCAGGAGTGTCTGGCAAAGGGAGTGGTCGTTTCGGTGCCGATTTCTCGGTACCGATGGTCCTCCGCAGCGGAGACGATGCCAGGGCTGTCGGAACCGATGGCGAGGCTCCCGAAACGTCGGCCGAAGACATGTTCGGAGACAAAGCTGATTCTAGGAGAGCCACTCGAAGTCTAGCCGCTCAATTCTTGCGGGTCTGCTTCGAAAACGCGGCGCAGTTGGAGCAGGAATCAACTCGGTGGGCCTCACCCAAGCACAGTAAGCAGAGCGAGTGTTTGTCCGGGGGTGCTATCTTGCTGCCGCACTTCAGACAGCGTTTGAAGAACCCCCACCACTGGGCCATAGGCCGAGCGGGAGGAAACATAAGGAAAATCCAAAAGCAAGTCCGAGTCACAGTCCGAGGTCAAAAAACAAGAGAAATCAGTCCGAAAGGCTTTTTCCAGAGAAAAGGAAAGTAAACTACCGACCGAAGCGGAGAGGGGATCCTCACGACGTGGCGGTCAGAAGAGAACTGGCGGGATCCTCGTGCCTCTCCCCGGGTCATGCGCAGTGGGGCGTGCACGTGACCGGGGAGCTGGCGTGAAAATCCGTTTGGCTTTGAAGATTACCGATTGGGATCGGCGCAGGTGCACTTTATCCCAGAGGTGTGATGCACAGAGACCTCTGCAATCTAAAGGGCTAGAGACATTTTAAAATGAAAGCTGTGAACAAACACATTGTGAAAACATCTGAGCTGCATTGCTGTAGCATTTACTTTTTTAATGTCTAAAATACCCTCTAGCAGCAGCAGGTAAATGGTAGCCACAGAGAGGTCTGCAGGGGAAACTTTTCCATGTGATGCTCAGTTGTCACTGAAAACACAGCAGCTAGAGCTACAGAGTCATTTCTGCATGGAAGCAGCCTTAGTTGACTGGCTTTGCCCTTCTTCCTGGGAAATACCTCCTATATTGTCACCTAACAGGTCAGCTTCTGCAGTTTTCAGGGGCCAAAACCTCACAGCCAATTAGTATTTTATTCATAAAGACACAGATGTCAATAATACAATTATTTATATTGCCAGGTACCCAGTGGATGGAGAAACAAAGTAGTAGATGCTCTCTTGCCAAATCTTACAGAAAACACCCATTCTATCCTACCTACGCAGTTCTGTGAAAAGAGGAAATCTCAAAACTGTTCACCAGAGCAGCCACGCCAGTAAATAGAAAATACTCCAGCTGGAAACTTTGTAGTGGTTGGAACTGCAAAAGGAATCTGTAGTTGTACAACCTGTTAATAAAATATTTTCTTACCTCCCCACACGCTATTTTTTTCCCTAGTGGGTTTAAAAGAAATCTGCCAAGTAATGAAACTTATGAACTATCAGAGTACACCTGCACGCAGTATGTAGAGGCTCTTTTCATGAAGGCAGTGCAAAATTACATCAGGCTATGGTACAACATGATGCCTATCTTCTGTTTTTTCTGAGGCTTGCGGCAGCCCAGTCCACATGTACAGAGGGCATGCTTGCCATGAACAAGGCCTGAACTGCCCACAGCTTTAATAAACAGAGTAGAGATCAAGAAAGCAGTCAGCAGAAAGGAATGTATTAGGCTAAACTCTTTCCTCCGTGTGCCGCACCTTCGACCTGCACAAGGAGAGCAAGATTGTATTCGTCCTCTGCAGCTAAAAACACTACCATCAAAATATTTTTGAAACTAAATTCTTAGCATAGAATGTTTACATAACCTTTCAGCACATACACCAGATGCAAATTTATGAACAGATGGTCAAAAACACTTTAGTAATCATTTATTATTTTTGGTTTTTGTGATTGTAAGTTTGCATTTCTTCTACTGAAGACAACACATATGCAATACAGTAATGTCTGAACATTCCATTCCTGATGCAATATACTTGCACACCTGGGGTTTCAAAACAATCCAGATAAAGCCTGAAAGTCACACTCTGCTACTTTAGAAAGGCCATATGATTAACTGTTCAACATAGACAGGTTTTTAAAATATTCTTTAAAACCTCTTATACTTCAAACAGGAAACAGATGCTGTCAAAGTTATCCTAGGTATCTGCAAGTTAACCAGTTTCCAAAACTGCAAACAAAACACTCAACCATCTATAGAAGAATAAACAGCAACCCCTCAGTCTTAGCCTGAATGTTGGTAAGCTGCTAATCAAACATGGTTTAGATAACCAAGTATCTATGCCACTGCATGAAGACAGTTATCGTGAATACCTACACACATATGCAAGCCAAGTAGAAAATGCAAACTTCCTGAATAGTAGGAGTGGCACCTGAATTTCCTAAAGTCCTTAGAAAATAGCAATTGCTGGCACTGGGGCACGTTTAGTGACTAAGATTCCCCTCCCTCACTTGTCTTCAGACATGAGGCCAATCATTAAGAAAGTTTAAGGCACTTAAAATAGGAGTCATAATTTAGGGAGCAGCACAGAACACATGGCTATTTGATGTTGTTTAAACAGCAATTATTCCTGGTCAACAACAATATTGGCTTAATTTTCAGTTGTGAAACTGTATGGTGGCACTGTTTGTGTCTCGAACCCTTCTGCTGTAAACGTACAAAATAAAGAGCCAGTAAGGAATCAATGCTTAGTTGCTTTTAGGAATCTACTCATCTTATGGATAAGCTCATGGAGGTTACACATTCTCCTTTTCAATAACTGCCACCCCTTTAGAAGTGCATTAGTTTATACCTATACCTATTATAGTTTATCCTATGTTCAGTTCCTCAGCTTAAATTTGTGAACTGTAAGAGACAGGGAAGTAGATTGCATGACTGTTGTAAGGCCATAAATACCACCCAATTCAGACGTGTTGCTTCGTGACCACTGGATGGTCAATTTACTGTTTCATACACCTGAGCTGATTGTCTTATTTTATTATGAGTGCATTTGCCTGAAAGTTTAAATTACAGTACTATTTACTACATATTCTAATAAACAAACTTTATGCAACATTATTGAGGTGAATACTATTCAAACTAGAAGGGCTAGAGACATAACATACTTTCCCCACAATAAGCTATAAACCCAGATATTGCTATTGAGCAAATTCAGCTTTCTATGTAACCTTCTCTAGTTTCACAATGGCTCATTCAGGAGCAGCACTTAACAGCGAACCTGTAAACTGAATTTCTACCATTTTAAACTACGTCCGTCATAACCTGCAAAATAAACAATGATCTCAAGCTAAAGTAGCTCAATCTTTTTAACTATATTGCTATATGGGGACAGAATATCAAGTGTATTAGTCACAAAGCCACCAAAAATTACAATAACTTTGAAATATCCAAAAACAGTAAGCTCTAAGGATACCAACTGAAAACAGTACTCTCAAAAGAGAGAATGCTAATGGTACTTTCCCAAGGCAAGTAATTTAAAGGCTATGAATACATGGCAACAGAAGTAGCACGTGAATAAAGAAAACAGCTCTTTGCATGTCTGCTTTCTTTACAATTAAGGAGGAGCTTAATTCTCAAGTTTGTATCCACAGGGGGAAAATGTGCTGAAAGTAGAATGACATTCACTGTACCTCAAATAAATAAGATGTCACAATCATTTTAGTTGGCAGCCTAGTCATTAAGGCACTGGTCTTTTCCCCTTACACACAAAGGAAAAATGAATCCTTCATTCACCAACTTCTTCCTATGGCTCCTTTAATGAGGATGCAGTTTTCCTTCAGCTACCATCCAATATATAAAAATATGAGCTTCCATAAAAGGGGGGAGAAGAGATAGTATCTACTTTGACAAATCTGTCCCAATCACCTAGCATATACTATATAAACCCTAGTTTTCACACAAATAGTTTTTTATGCCAAGTCATCAGTAGTTCACATTTTAATACATCATAAGGGGATACTAAAACTATGGCTAGCTAATTTAACTACGGCAATTATCTACTAAGACACTGCTGCCATTGAATGCAAATCTACATTTGGAATGTCAGGTAGAGCAAAAAGGTACCACAGCAGCAACCACAAAAGGAATTTAATACAGCCAATAAGGGTTCATGCAGAATATTGTGAGTATTCTTGCAGATTAAGACATGATTCACAAAACCTTCTTCCAAGCATGTTGCAAAAATATTCTTTTAAAGAAGTCTTCTTGAAGAGTAAGAATATTTTGAATTGCAGTCTTCTATAAGGAATAAAGATGCTTTGATTCAGCTAACCACAGATGTTGACCTATGAGTCCACTGAAAAGCAACATCCTAGAGAGTATGGTAGTTTTGATCTTTGGACTTGCAAAATTTATACAGGAAGAAGATTACTGCTTGAAGACCCAACACAAGGACAATCCCACCAATAAAACTGGAAGCATCGAACGTGGATGATCTGCGAGGTGGTTGCGTGCCTGTCAAATAAAGATTTATTAGGGATTGGTTGCTAAATTATATTGCTTTCTGAATCCTCTTTTCATTTTATAAAATCCAAGCCCCTTATTGTAGCTACCATTCTATCAATGCAGATCTAGGGACAGCTCTGCTAATGGAAGCACAGCTGCAAGAGCAGTTCTTCAGAGACCTCAGAAAAGAACTACAGCCAACTTCTGGATCTTTCTAACCTGCTGCTATCTCATAGTATAGACAGAAAAAAGATTGGAAAGAAGCCTAAATAAGCAGCAGCATTTGAAACTAAATATGCAAAATTTGAATTGTCTACTTCATTGATCCCACAACATAGTTTACTTCCACATATTACAAGACAGCTTTACCTTAATATGATACTGCTACAAATAAAACAGTACCTGGTACAGCAGCAGTGGTTACTGTAGTATTAGCAGAACTACTAGTCGACACTTCAGGTGAAGTGACATCTGTTGTGTTACCTGTTTTCAAAAAAACATTCCACTTCAGTTGAACCAAACTATGTTATTTTATTTTAACTTCAAAATCTCTGCATATAGTTATGGAATACAAACATAATTAAATGAGTAACATACAAAGTATCCATTCTTCTATTAGCAACCTTGATGTCCCCATGTCTATCAGCAGGGCAGAGAGAAGGTGCAACCCACAAACAAAGCAGGGAGACTTCCCGGGTATCAGATATTTACAAATTAAGAAAAACATGGCCCAAACACAAGATGTTCTCTTAACATTCCATAACCCCTAGAAACCAGAGGGCATTTGATCCCCATGGAAGGGGAGGAAAAGAGAAAGGGGAAATTAGTCTGCTCAGCCCTTAACAGTTAAAACAAGGGGTGTGCATTCAGGTCTACCTAAACCGAAAATATACCCGAAAAACTCTTATCAGTATTTTTTGGTTATATTTCGGCATCCCAAATGTAATTGGGATTTTTCAGGAGATCTCAACACCCCCCCCCCCCCCCCAAATATTTGGGCATCACTGGCAAACTTGAACAAGAGCGGAGGGGCTGGGACAGACTGTTCCTGCTGCTCAGCTGTTTTAGAGCTTTCTTCTGCAGCCCTTTTAAACAAGGGGTGTTTAAAGGGACTGCAGAAGACAGCCCACAAAACAGCGGAGGGGGAGTTCTCCCCACAGGATCAGCTCCGTTGCAGGTTTTGTTGGGCAGTCCAGTTTAAACCGGGCTGCCCAGCAGAGCTTGCAGAAATAGTTCTCTCTGCAGGTCTGGCTGCTTGGCAGGCTCTGTTGGGCAGTTCGGTTTAAACCGGGCTGCCCAGCAGAGCTTGCGGGGAGAGGTCTCCCTGCAGGATTGGCTCCTTTGCAAGCTCTTTTGGGCAGTTCAGTTTAAAGGGACTACCCAAAAGAGCCCCAGCTGAGCCACCTCTCAGTTGTTTTTTTGCAGCTTTGCAGCCCCTCCCCCACTTCGGTATTTTTCATTTGGGATCTATTGGACCCAAAAAAAATTAGGATTTCCAAAAAAATCTAGGATCCAAATACTTTACTGGTATTGGGATCCGTGTTTTTTCAGGAATCTTGAAATTTTTTCAGGTCCAACAGAACTGAAAAATACAGAGAAGAAATGCACACCCCTAGTTAAGACACCCACACTATAGCATTAGACTGTTGGGATTCAGGGCTAGCTGGGAAGGATTCTACCTATCATATTATCTATCTATCTATCTATTCCTCAAGTGTGGGTAGATCTGCAGATCTCTAAATCCATGGATTGAGCCCACAATGAAATAAAGGAGATTTTTCTCCAAGCATAGGAGGACCATCGAATTTCAGAAAAACCTGAAATGGATAAAAAATTACACAGGGGAGGTTAAATCCACTCTAAAAACAAAAGCATTGTCTACACATGTGCAGACAATGCATTTACCTGTTGGAATGGCAGCAGTGACCGGAGGGGGGAGGAGCCTGGAGCTGCACAGGGCTTGCTGGCGTTGATGCCAGTGGGGCAGAGTTAGGGGGTGGGAATGTGATGTCTCAGCAGCAGAAGCTCTAAGGCTGGAGGGCTTTGGGAGCCACACCATGCCCGGTGGTGGAGGCCTAGAGCCATGGTGAGCTTGCCAGCATGAATGTCGGTGGTGGAAGTGCAGCAGCCCAGTGGCAGTAGCTGCAACAGTGGGGGGAACCCTTCCCTCTCCTAGCTGGCACTGCCCAGAGGAGATTAAAGATAAGAGGGGGAAGGTCCTTACTTGTTATTCTAATAGCTAAGTGAGACAAATCTGAGGATGTTTAAATCCAGTGACTGGAACTGTGAATGGACAAATCTTTCTACAAACCTGAAGAAGAGATTGGATTTATACATCGCCCTTCACTCCCCAAGGGAGTCTCAGAGCGGCTTACAAACTCCTGTCCCTTCCCCTCCCCACAACAGACACCCTGTGAGGTAGGTGGGGATGAGAGAGCTCTGACAGAAACCGCTCTTTTTCAAAAACCGCTGTGCAAGAACTACGGCTTGCCCAAGGTCATCCGGCAGGTGCAAGAGGAGGAGTGGGGAATCAAACCCAGTTCTCCCAGATTAGAGTCTGCGCATTTAACCACTACACCAAACTGGCAGAAAAATCTAAGACACTGTGCAGAGAGGGGTTTTAAAATTCAAAAATGATGAAAGGAGCACATGTAGCTTTAACAAATGGAAGCTCACTAGGTGTTGTGGTGCTAGTTGCATACTTTCTGTCTAATCAACCTCACAGGGTTGTTGTGAGGATAAAAAGGGGGATAGGATAATGAGGTAAGCTCCCCAAATAGAGGGGAAGGGGGAAATGAGATGCTCCCCCCAAGCCTCTGCGGGTTCCTGCTTGCACAGCCCTCGTACTCAGGCATGTTGCATTCAACATTCCACTGGGGAGAGGGATTTATCTCCCCCCCACAGACACACAATGCCTCACGGACCACCCAGTTCTGGCATAGGATTACCGTTAGGGAGTATGAACTTCGCTAAATGAAAAGTTCGAAAAGTGGTGAGATGGAAACAACTGAGAACCTGAAATTCCATCTTCAAAGGACATTAAAGGGGAGGTCTTGCCCAGTGCTCTTAATAGATGAGGGTGTTAATAGCACTGCCTAAAACTAGATTACGAAACAAATAATTTCTTTACCTGTGGTAGGAGTGCTGGTTATGTTACTGGGAGGCGTGCTAGTTGGGCCACTGGTAGGAGTAACTAAAGGTCATTAAATATAAGAAAAACAATTTAGAAGAGAAAACTGGAAAACCCATGTTTAACAATAGTAGCCATCACAGCTCCAGAGATTCTTGTGACGACATAATGTAAAACAGGTGGGCAGAAGATCACTAAGGAGTAACCAGTCACTTTCCAAGCAATTAGAAATAGCTCTCTACTTTCTTATCCTTCCTTTTAAAGTTACCACAGCAGCTTCTCTCCTTTCTCATGTAGCGGTACGTGCAAACATGAACCTCTACGCGGGATGGGAAAACAGCACCAACATTCTCTCCCCACCAAAAAACCCTCTTGCTCTTCATGAGAAAGGAACATAGTATATTCCTTCCTTCCCCTGCGTCAAAGCTGCTACTTGACTCTTCTAGGAAAACACAATGATAACAGTTTACTTCCCCCTGCAGGCCAAGCTAAAATGGAGGCGTGGTGGCTGGTTTTGGGAAAACAAACAAAGAAAAGGTTTCCCCAACCCAAGCACCACAGACCTGATCTGAAGTGCTGTGATTTTTGTACAAGCTTTCATTTTGTGACTGGATCCATCCAATGAGCTGCTGTGGTGTGGACTGGTGGCTCTTAAAACTCTTTGGGGGGGGGGGGGGAATTAAGCAGTTTACAGAAGCAAAGTCTGCCTGACCTCCCCTGATGTAAAACACGTACTTGATGAGACAAAACTATTAAATGCAATTGGCAGGCATACTGCCCTACGGACACACCTGCAAGGCACAGAGCAAGGCAACATCCAGTGCAGTTAAACAAGCTCGGACATCCTATCCTTAGTAGTGTGGGTATCAGTCAGTCAAATGGAGCCACTGGGTACTTCTTAACTGTTTAACCAGTGATTCAGTATAAACTCACTTGAAGGACTGCCCAGAACATGGATCAGCTGCTGCTGAGCATTAGTTTGAGCCTTACTAAATTTTCCATTCCCACATTTTAGAAGGGAGATATATGTTTCTGGGAGCTCCTCCTCCATTTGCAGGGTTGGCTTCAAGCTTTGATCCAGCTGGGGAGGGGCTTATCCCCTGGAGGCTTCCCAGTCGAAATCAAGCCTGTTGCTCCCCTCAAAATTTACTAGAAGGAAAAACACTTCTCCAACTGAAGAACTACAATAACACAATGAACCATAACACTTCTTAACATAACTAATAGCGATCCCTCGCGCCTGATACCTACATGGAGAAGGGATAACTTCCCTCCAGTCTGCATACCCACGCCAAATCTTACTAATCCTGTGAACTGGGGAAGTTTCACCCATAAAGTGGGCGGGCAGGACTGCCCCACTCCCAAACCACTGCGAAAGGAAGATTCACGGTAAGTGAGAGAAAGTGTTTCAGTGCTTACCCAAGCATTCTTCATGACCTTGAAAAACAGTGCAGTTTTCATGATCTTTTGATTGATTTATGCACCGGGATGGAGTCACTGCAGCCAAGATGAAAAACATTCAGTTTATTATTTAAATAATGAAAGTAAAGCATTTATCGAGATATGTTGTCTACGGGCGTCTTTGAAGAATATTTTCTACACTCTTCTAGAAATATTCTACAGCTATTAATTTGCTCTAATTGGATATTCTACTTTCCCCACAATAGAACAGCCAAAATGCTGTTTTTTAAAAACAGATGGCTTAAGACTGGTTGCTAACCAAGAAGCTGTTAGACTGGAAGTCACATCCTTCTTTCATCCCTAAACACCTGCAAAAAAGTTGCACAGCCAGGAGCTGCACACATAAAGAGCTGCACTCCACCCCAGAATTGCATTTGAGAAAGATGTTTGTACACAACAGGAAACTATGGTGCAAAGTCAAATTACTGTTTGGGAAACTCAGAAAAGAGCCCTGGTATACGTATATGACCCCACGTTTAACAACAGAACCACTTACAGTTACTCATTTTTAAAAGCTAATATTTCAAGCACAACTTTCCTTAGACTTTCACAGGGCAGGTAAAGGTTAGCCTGCTCAACAAGCAGAGTTCACATTCATTCCCAAGAAAAACTGAAGCCTACAGCACAGGAACGGGGTGCTTAGTTTAGATCCAATTCTCTTGGTTTGTGGCCGTTGCTTTCTCTTCAAAACAGCACTAGTAGTATCACACAGCAGACACTGCAGCATTAACAGCAGCTACAAATTACAAAATTCCTCTAATATGTAATTTTAAAGGAATTGCTCATTTAGTGGTTCCCTAATAAAAGGTATTATGTAAACCATTTCCTGAATTTGTTTAGATTTTACTTTGAGACCAATACCGCTGCTATCAGCTCCTTTATAATTCCCCCCACACACACACACAATTTATACCCTGCCCTCCCCACCAAACCAGGATCAGGGCAGCTTACACAAGTAAAAACATAATAACAATCAAGTTGCCATAAAACATCTAAAAGCAGTTCATTAAAACCATCTCTCTTATACATAATTCTCTGCTGGTGGTGGCATGTTCCAGAACGGAAGGTTCTTTTCACTTACCGTGAATCTTCCTTCTCGGTGGTTCAGGAGTGGGACAGTCCTTACACTCGGGATAAGCTCCTCCTCCTTGTACAGGGTCGGCTTCAATTCTTGAACCAGGTGGGGAGGGGCTTATCCCCCGTGACTGTCTCAGTTGTCGTAAGCCCCTTGCTCCCCAAACGGACCTATTGTGAAGAGATAAAACTCCTCCCTACTGTATTAACTTTTGCCCCCTTTCGGGGCTCAACTACTTTACGTCGGAGGAACCCCTCCAATATTCACTCTCTCTCTATTTCTGTTTGCCTCTTTATTTAATTTAATTTAACCTTCCTTTATTTATTTTTGCACGCTCTAAACTGCAAGTCATATGATTCATAGGCCCCTGCAGCACCCCCTGCGATCCAGGGCTCCACCCAAATTCAGGGCGGGCAGGACTGTCCCACTCCTGAACCACCGAGAAGGAAGATTCACGGTAAGTGAAAAGAACCCTCTGTTCTCCAGTGGTTCAGATCGTAGAACACTCCTTACACTCGGGACTTTAAAAAGCGTAAATGCCCCAAGGGAGGGAAACGGTCCCCTGGTCACGTGGCATGCTGCAGTACCCTACGTCTAAAGGCTGCCTTTGCAGAGACCATGGTGTCTACCCTGTAATGCCTAGTGAATGAATGTACTGACTTCCATGTGGCCGCCTTACAGATCGTCTCCAGGGACGGGAACGACTGGTAAGCGGCCGAGGTAGCAGTCCCTCTTAGGGAGTGGGCCACTGTCCCTTCTGGTGGAGTCATCCCCTGTGCTATGTAAGCGAGTATAATACACCCCTTTATCCATTGGCTCAGGATCGTCGCCGACACCCTTTCCCCCTTTGTCTTGTTTCTAAATGAGACAAACAGGGACTCCAATTTTTTCCAATCTCTCGACCTTGTTATATAGTAGCATAGTGCCCTCTTAACATCCAAGCAGTGCCATTCCTTCTCTTTCCTATGTTTCAGGTTCGGACAGAAGATGGGGAGAACTACCTCCTCTGTTCTATGGAAGGTGGAGTTGACCTTGGGCACGAATGCCGGGTCTAATTTAAGCACCACTTTATCCTGGTGAAAAATACAGAGTTCCCTATTAATAGACATGGCCCTAATCTCTGAAACCCTCCTAGCTGATGTGATACCCACCAGGAATAGGGTTTTGGAGGTTAATTCCTTCAGCGGGCATGTAGCCATTGGTTCAAAGGGGTGCCTACATAATTCCGTCAGCACCGTGTTAAAGTTCCAGGTGGGGAAGCGATGAACAGGGGGTGGGTTAAGGAGCCTAGCCCCCTTTAGGAAACGTTGTATGTGAGGGTTTCCTAGAAGTGACTTTCTCTTACTCGCCCCCAAGATTGCTGAAATGACAGCTGTCTGCCTCCTTAGCGTGCTAGTGCTAAGGCATTTGTCTAGTCCCTCCTGTAAGAACCTTAGTATGGCTTTGATCGGAGCCCTCAGCGGGTCCATCTTGTATGTCTCGCACCACGTGCAAAACACTCGCCAGGTAGCATTGTATGTTCTATTGGTGGACTGTTTCCTGGAAGCTAGCATGGTGTCCACCACCTTGTCTGTATATCCTTCACTCTTCAGCATGATCCGCTCAATCTCCATGCTGCAAGGCGCAGCATTTCCGGTCGCGGGTGATTCTTCATGTCCTGTGACAGTAGGTCCCTCTCCGTAGACAGGGGCCATGGGTCTGTCACCGATAAGTGTGTCAGCTCTTGGTACCATGCCCTCCGTGGCCAAACTGCTGCCACGAGTATCACTTCTGCTTTCCTTGTCCGAATGCCCTGTAATGCTTTCTGCAGCAGTGGGATGGGAGGGAATGCATAGAGTAATCCTTCCAGCCACGGGCAGTTTAGGGCGTCTGTCCCCAGAGCCTGGTCATCTCTTGTCCTTGAGAAGAACTGCCGGACTTGCCTGTTGTCCCTTGTTGCAAACAGGTCCACTTTCCTAACCCGAACCTGTCGCAGATCTGCTTGAAGACTGACTTCTTCAGCATCCATTCGGACTGGTTCACTTTTCCCCGACTCAGGCAGTCTGCCAGTACATTGTCTTTCCCCGCCACGTGTGTGGCTTTTAGGGATAGTAGGTTTCTTTCTGCCCAGGACATCATTACGCTGGCTTCTACATGAAGGCTTTTTACCCTTGTCCCGCCTTGTCTGTTCACATACGACTTCACGGTTGTGTTGTTTGTCTGGATTAGCACGTGCTGACCCCTTAGCAGCACGCTGAACCTGAGAAGTCCCAGACGGATGGCCCTGAGTTCCAGCAGGTTGATGCTTTCCTGTGACTCTGTCGGGGACCATACTCCCTGGGTCATCATGTCCTGCGAGTGGGCTCCCCATCCCATCAGACTCGCATCCGTCGTCATCACCACCCTCGATGGGTCCCTTAGTGGCACTCCTTGGCTGAACCGGCTTCTCTCCGTCCACCACAACATCTCTTCTTTTACTTCCTCTGATATTTGTATCAGCTTGAAGCGTTTGCGTGTGATTACTTCCTGATGAGGTAGCAGCAGCCTCTGTAGTGGTCTGGTATGAAACCATGTCCATTGGACCACATCCTGGCACGACACTAACATTCCCAGGAGCTTAGTGAGCACCATCAGTTCCGGTTTTGTCGTTTCCAACACTTCCTCTATCAGTGACATGATCTTTCCTTCCCGTTCTGTTGATAGGAACACTCTGTCTACCCTCGTGTGTATCCTCACTCCCAGATGAACTATGTTCTGGGCCGGTGTCAATGAGCTCTTCTCCGTGTTTACCACGAAGCCGTGGTTCTGTAGGACACAGATAGCCAGTTGTGTGTACCTCGTACACCGTTGAGCCGAGGAGGCTTTTATCAGAACGTCGTCGAGATACAGAAACAGTTCCACGTCCTGAAGCCTCAGGTGGGCCACCAGTGTCACTAATACTTTCGTGAAGACTCTTGGTGATGATTACAGGCCAAACGGGAGGGCCTTGTATTGGAAGGGTCGGTCCCCGTAGGCAAACCGTAGGAATTTCCGATGGTCTTTGTGTATGGGGATGTGTAGGTACGCCTCTGACAGGTCTATCGATGTCATGAAGTCCCCTTTCTGTATGGCTAGTAGAACGGATTTCACTGTTTCCATCCTGAACTTTGAGGTTCTTATGTGACTGTTCAGCCACTTGAGGTCCAAGATGGCTCTTGTGTCCCCGTTTTTCTTTGGAACTGTGAAGAACACTGAGTAAATTCCATGCCCCTTCTGAGAGTTCGGGACTTTCTCTATCGCTCCAATGTCGATAAGATATTGGATGGCTTCCTTTGTTTGGATGTGTTTGTCCATGTTGGCATGCTTTGCTATCTGGACCATGCGTTCTCGGAGCTTGGAGGAGAAGTCTAGTTTGTAACCGTGGGAGACTATGTCTATTATCCACCGGTCTGACACCGTCGGACGACATACTTTCGCAAAGTTCTGGAGTAGTCCTCCAATCCCCGAGATAGTCTGTGTTCTTGCGTAGTCATGCTGTAGTCCCCTTCTTGTGGGACTTGCTGTTGTTTTGCCCCTTGGGCGTAAAGAAAGGCTTAGATCCTGGCGCCTTGTTGTTCTATCTCCCTCTATAGGGTTTGTTGAAGGAGGGTTTTTGTCCCCTCCTCTGTTCCCGAAAGGGCTGGAATCGCTTTCTGGGTTTAGAGTCCCGTCTCCTTGACGGCAAGACCTTCTTCTTGTTCCTGTCCTCCACCAGGGATCTATCCAGGCGCTTGAAGGGAATTGCCGCCACCTTTGCTTGGGCGGCCGAATCTACATCCCAGTGTCGCAGCCAGATGTTCCGGCATGCGGTCACGCTGCTTGCCATTGACCTGGCTGAGAGTTGTACAGCATCAATCGTTGCGTCCGCTGAGAATGCTATCGCCAGGGATATTTTCTTCATCTCATCCTTCAACTCCTTGGGTAGTGTGCTCTGTGCCGAGGCTAGATTAGCCGCCCAGTCGTATGCCGCTCTCGGAAACAAAGAGCCCGCTGTTGAGGCGCGCAGAGCTTGGGAGGCAGCCTCAAAGTTTCTACGCAGCGCCTGCTCCATGCGTCTATCACAGTGGTCGCGTGGCATTCCTTCTGCGTCCATAAGAAGCACCGAACTGGAGAGGAGGTTGGTAACTGGGTCATCTACCACAGGCAGTTTCATCTTCCTCATAGCGTCCGGCATCAAGCTATAGAGCCTAGAGAATAGCTGTTGTTTCGCCTTTGGTTTGGCGGGGCGTTCCCACTCCGCCTTGATTATATCAAAAAAGGCTGCTGGTAGGGGAATCCCGGTGTGAGACACAGCAATCTTCGGCATCAGCTTCCCTGAGCCTGCCTGAAATTCAGAGGCTTGTTCTGCTTTTTCCTTCTGCTTCGGGGAGAGGTCTAGTGTTTCCAGCACCTTAGGGAGTAAACGTCAGTACAATTCCTGTGGAAAGAGCCTGGATTGCACCTCTGGCATGACTTCAGCCTCCTCCCCAGATAACTCTCCTTCTTCCTTCTCAGATTCCTGGTCTGAGGACTCTGAGTCTGTGTCCTGGTCTAGGAGGGGGCTGCGCTCCCTGTCTTGGGACCTGGCACGTCTGGAGGCTCTGGTTGGTGAGTCAGGTGTGCTGGGAGACTCATCCTCCCTATGTCTCTTGGCTCACCCAGTCGGCTTCCCTCTCCCTTGGAAAAAACCAGTTGGGATGATTTCTTGCAGCATTTCTCTCAATGTCTGCCACTTCCTGTCTCATTTCAGATCTCCCCCATTGTTTAATCTCAGATCTGCTCGGTCCCTCAGACTCTAGTCCTGTTGACCCAGTGGAGTCTTGTGAGGCAAGAGATACTGGAATTCTGACCAGTTCCATCGTCCCTAAGGGGCTGTCCCTCTCAGAGACTTGGGCACTTCAGTCATCCTGTCTGGGGAAGGGGAGTGATGGAGGGAGTTTTAAGGGGTGGCAGCTCAGGGGTTTCCGTTCCCTCCAGGTGACTCCCTTCCCACTTTATATTTGCAGGGAGAGCAACTCCCCCCCCCCCACAGGGAGAGTTCCCAGCTTCTCCCCCCCCCCCTGCTCTTGTCCTTCTCCCGGACAAGTCCAGGGCGTGAGGCTAGGGCTTTAATCTGGGGATGTGAATCTTCGTAGGACTGTGCTCCGAAGCGCCGGTCATCAGGGCAACAGCAGTGACGCAGGCCCACCGGCGCCATTCCAAGATGGCCACCGCCACGTGAGGTCTCCAGCTATACACCTCCCCTCTTCCCCCCCGGTCCCTTTCCCTCCGCTACTAGCACAGCGTGGGAAAGACTTTAAAAAGGCCAGTAAAGGCAGCACAAAAAGGGGGGGGGGTTCCCCACGGTGGAGCCCCTTTGCGGGTCTCCCTTCACGCCTTGGCCTCCCCGTCCGGCTCTCCCCGCGCAGGGGCGCGTAAGCAACGGGCTACTTACCACCACCCAGCCGTTCCTGGCCGGCGGTCCTGCGCTTTGTTCCGTGGTCTGGGAGGCAGCCTAAGCACAGGTGGCGACCCACTATCAATCGTCCAGTCCCCCTGCACCCCGTGCAGTGAGGGCAGGCCCTCCGCCTTGCCTCCACTCTGGCTGGCAGGTTAGGCCAGCAAGGGACGTTCCGAGCTCTCCAGAGCTCTGCGGCCGATGCCGAGCGTCTCCTCTTTCAGTTCCCTCCTCTTCTTCCTGGTTCCTCCTGGGTCCTAAAGAACTCCTGGTGCAGAGCTCAGCAACTCTGCTGAAGCACGTCCTGCACTCCGCAGGTCGGCAAAGAGAACTGAGACAGTCACGGGGGATAAGCCCCTCCCCACCTGGTTCAAGAATTGAAGCCCTGTCCCCCAGCATGTCGATCAGAAGCTGTCCCTATCCACTGGCTGTGAATACTCGCATGCCATTGGCTGCTCCTCTTCCCCACCTACTCCTGCAGCCTCTGTGCCCTGTCAGAATTTCTGCCAGACAGTTTTCTCCTTTGACGAAGATGCTTCTCCAGCTTCCCTCCCATGTGGGGGATTAACTGTTACCTCAGTGGCTGTTGGTAGGTGAAACTAAATGCCAGTTACCTGTGCTTAAAAGACGGCTGCTATCTGTGGCCAAAAAATGTGGGGAAACGAGGGACCCTCCCAAGGAGCGAGGCACCATCAATATAGACTCCAGCCCAATCCAGGGAGGATTGTGTTTAACCCCTGTTTTATTTAGTTGTCCCTTATTCATTTAGTGTGTGTGTGCTCCATAATTGTGTAAATACTAAAATAAATTATTCTCTTTGGACCAATAATCTGTGTTGTGCTCTGACCCTATAGTCTTCCCCGCTATGCCAATACCAAAGGGAGGGGCCAGCCCAGAGAAGCAAAGAAAGGCCAGACCCTTTGGTTGCCAACTTTCCAGGGATCCCCCAAAGATCGGGGATTTTATCCTCAAATAGGGAGATTTGGCTACAGGGGTCTCACTGTCCCTCTAAAAGGGCAGTGACACTTCAGTGACTGGTAGCAGGGAACTTAAGGAGTGAGATACACCCACAGGACGAGGGTGGGAGGCGAACAGCTGAGTTGTAAACTGGAGCCCATTCTGCCATAGTAGGCAACCAAGCTCGGTTCAAACAAAGGAAGGAAACCCTTCACAGGCCTTTTTGAAGAACTCATTGGGGCCAGTCCTGACTAGGGTTGCCAGCTCCAGGCAGGGAGATTCCTGGAGATTTTCTGGTACAGTCTTTGGAAGCCAGGGCTTGGGGAGGGGAGAGGCCTCAACTGAACAGAATGCCATAAAGTCTACCTTCCAAAGCAGTTCTCTGGGCAGGAGAGATCTGCTGTCTGGAGTTCAGTTGTGATCCCTGGCGATGTTCAGGCGCTACCAGGAGGTTGGGTACCCTAGGCGTGGCAATCAGTGCTTCAGAGCAGAATCTGCTTGATCCAGGTTCTTTCTGTTAAAGCTGCGTGGGTGATTTTGAACCAGTCACTGATTTTCAGCCTAACCTACCTCATAGAATTGTTGTGCAAGTCAAAAGGGGGAGAGGAAAGACCACTTTTCCTCCAGGGAAATATATTTATTTAAATTTCTATCCCGCCTTCCCGGTCAAGGAAACCATTGTTGCCAATCTCAAGGTGAGGGCTGGAGATTACTCAGAATTACAATTGCTTTCCAGATGGCATTGATCAGTTACCCTGGAGAAAATGGTGGACTCTGTGTTCTTATACCCTGCTGAGATGCCCCCCCACCTTCATGACAGCCAATGTGACATGGCTGCCAGGGCTTCAGAACACGGTAGAGGCTGCAGGTGTGGGGAAGGAGATGGAAAGCTGAAGAGTGAGGGGGAAATTAAAATAGGTTGATGCTTGGCTGGGAAGGAGATAGGGTTGCCAACTCCAGGAGGGCATTTCCTGGAGATTTGAGGGGTGGAACCTGGAAAGGGTGAGGTTTGAGGAGAGGTGGGGCCTCAGACAGGTACAATGCCCTCCAAACCAGCTATTCCCTCTTGGGGAACCCCTGTTGCCAATCTCCAGGTGAGGGCAGGAGATCACTCAGAATTACAACTGCTCTTCAGGAAGAGAGATCAGTCCCCCTGGAGAAAATGGTGGACTCTGTGTCATTATACCCTGCTGAGGTTACCACAGCAAATTGACGCTGAGTGCCCAAGGCCTTGGCACTCTCCCAGAGCCTCTTTCTAGAGCCCGTTGTATTTATTTCCACAACGGGCCTTATTCCTAGTATATTAACATTAAAGTGCTAGCAGTATTATTTTGGTGTCATATAGATGGCGTTACCACATGAGTGCATTCCACAGATTGTCTGAATATTCAGCTCATTGATCTTTCTCGAATATGATCGACAGGCACAGGCTGTCAATAGCAAACCAGGCTCTATAGGTTTCTGCTATTGATAACAGTGGTGGCGGCTCCTAGTTGAAGGCTTGGTGGAAGAGCTCAGTCTTGCAGGCCCTGCGGAACTGTAAAAGGTCCCGCAAGGCCCTTATCTCTTCTGGGAGCTCATTCCATTCCTTCAACTGTCTACCTGATCTCACTTCCTTTAACTAGCCGTCCCTCGGCCAGACTTCTCTACAACCTCACTCCTGCACAATACACAGCTTTTCCCGCTCTTAAGCACTTTGAAGTTTTTTTAAAACTTCTTCTTGCCTTAACTCTAACTTCTTCCGCAATCACTTATGCAGAGTTGCTTTCTGCACACTTGAGACAGTCGTACCACCTAAACTACTGACAGATGTGTCATTACAGTTTCAATATAGACTTTGTTCTCATTTTAGCAGTAAAGGGTTTAGATTCTATCTCTTCAAGCTGCAGGCAGATGGAGGTTCATGCAAGTAAACATTTCTATATATTGTATTTAAAAAAAACCCTACATGCATACTTATCAGGCTAGAATGCTTCTCCCCCAATAGGCTACCTGTGAGAATGTTGTGTAGGAGTGGTTTTGGTAGGGAATCATTTAATCATGTAAACCTACACCTGATATCAGTGAGCTTCACATAGTGTACACATACTTTCCTCTGATTTTTGGTAACCCCCCCCCCCCAGTAGCTTCTGAAGCACTGCAGGGTTCGGGGCTGGCCAAACTCTCCCCTTCTAGCTGTTTTTCCACTCAAAGTCACCACCAGTTGCTTTTCTCCCAATGGGAGAAGAGATACTGGGCAGAGATATGAAGGCCTGGGGGAAAAAATACTCTTCCTCCTGTCCCCCTGCTCAAGGAGTTTGGGGGGGGGGGGAAGCTTAGAAAAAATTCCTATGAAGTACTTTCACTTTTGGGACTGAGCAAAATGCTGTTGAACATGCTAGTTTCACAGAGTAGCCATGTTAGTCTGCAGCAGAACAGCTAGATTTCAGTCCAGTAGTACCTTAGAGACCAACTAGATTTTTGGGGTGTAAGCTTCTGAGAGTCAAAACTCCCTTTGTCAAATAAACATGCTGTTACTCATTGAACAGGTGCAATATGTATAGTATGAAGATTTTTATGTATGATGATCTACAGCATTCAATATGTTTCTGTTTATAGTATAAACATAAACAACACATTTTGAAAAATACATTGTTTGAGTGTGTCAAATTTCATCCACAATTAATTTATATACTAATTCCCAAGGCACTCCCTCTGTGCAGATATCTAAATCCACACATCGGGGGTATTTGGGGGGGCAGAGAGATTTTTCTGCACACTTGGGGGACTCCCCAGGTGTGCAGAAAAATCCTAACTAACTTAAAAAAAAGCTTTAAAAAATTTGGGGAGATATTTAAATCCCGCCAAAAGTTAAAAAGCATTCCCTGCACATGCGCAGGGAACGCTCTGGGAACTCTGCAGCAGCCTGGAAGCTGAGAGGTGCCGAGGCCTCGCTGCCAGTACCAGGGGGGTGGGGGAGGGAAATTAGCAGCCCAGCGGGGGCAGGGGAGAATCGGCGGGCCTGGCAGCTAGAAGCCTCAGGTCTCAGGTCAGTGGGGGGGGGGGAAGGATTGGTGGGCCCAGGCCTTGCCGTGGGGTGGGGGAGAAGACTCACCTGCAGCTGCTTCCTCCATGTGTGGAGCTCCTTCCCCCCCCGCGAGTATCGCGGGTCCCGCCTCTTGTAGGATATAATATGCATGCCAGTATGCTACTGAAGACTTCACTGTTCTTTATGTTATGCAAATATGCTGCTACTCCTATGCAACTGTATGAAACTATTTCTTGCCCCATCAATAAATTTACTGTGTTTACTAAAAAGCTGTTCCCCCTCCATTTTTCCTACCACTCAGATACCAAAAACGAAAGACATGTGCTAAGGTCACATAGGAACTCTTCCCAAATATTGGATTTATTCACAACTATGCTTAAGGAAAACTAAGGTACTTATAATTCTAAAATCTATAAATATTCAAACAATATGATTTTATATGCTAAATTATGTGTTCTATGGCACTAAAGCAGTACAGTAAGTTTAGGTTTCCTAAAAAAGTTCACACAAAAAGTTCAGGAAATCTTAAGTACTACATATATTCTAATTACCCTCAAATGTTGTGTGTCCCTTCCCCAAGAAGGAAAAAATCTATTTTTCCCATCGACAAAAAAGCAAAAGCAGAGGTTGACTCTGAGCTAAAAAGATGGTTTGAATAGCCACTGTCCCCAATTTTCACAACTTATTTTCAGTTTCAAAAAGCTGAGAAAAACTGTACAAGACTATACAATGCAGTTGGATTCTAACACAGATCAACTAATTTTGGATTCTAACACAGATCTGACACAGATCAACTGCACAGATCAATGCAGTTGGATTCTGACACAGATCAACTAATTTTGAGAGAACCTGGCCAGAAATTAGCAGGCACAACATTCTTATTTTATCATGTTCAATCACAAGGCTATCTCAAGTGTCTTAGTTTTAGCTGAAAGTTGGATAAAGACACCATTTTAAGGTCCGGTTAGCAGTGTTTAATGTTACATGATGAAGAAAAAAACTATCCAGACATACTAAAGGAATTCAGAGAAGACAAGCATATCACAAATACATTTAGAGATCATATATTCTGTGGACATGCCTGCCTGCCAAGCAGACGGCTAATATGTTAGAGTTCCAAAGCTAAGGCTTACAAAGGAACCAGAGTTCAAGAAGTTTGAAAAATGTTACCTTTGCAATCAAGCCACTGACAGCTGGAGTTTACGTGGGCAGTACTATTAAGACAAGAACTACAGTTGATATAGCTTGTGCAGTCAACTGAAAAGGAAGAACAAGGTTTTAAAAAACTCCAAAAATCAGATTGTTAATAAGCAACAGATCAGTAGCTTCAGCAGTAGTATCTGAGACCAAAGCTTACTGCAACCACTGTTATGTGGAAGTACATTGTGTGAACTGAAACTCAGAAACACTGGAAATGAAGTATTTTTATTTTAAATGAAAAATCAACATAGAAAACAGGAGACAAAACTATGCAGAGGTGCAAATTATAAACTATTACAGTTCCTCCAACAAATGAGGGAAGAAAGTCAAGTTGGTGATTAAAACCTTTGTAGTCTTCTCAAAACAGCTTCCCGTCTGCAAAGAACCAGGTCTGAACAGCAAACCATAGCACTTTATTCTTCGGATTAATGCAAACCTGGTAAATGGCCTTACGTTATCAGAGCAGAAGACGCAACTGTATGAAACAGCCAGTTTTACACAAGAGAGACATGTTTTTGTCTACTAGAATATTCCTGAGCTTTCAAAGTTGATGACAGCACATATGTATGAACACCAGAATGTGCACATCCCCTGTCAGCCTGGGGCCTCTGGAAGAACACATCAGAACTACACAGGTTCCAGCACCACCCTCAACACTACATCCCCGGTTCCCTTCTAGGAGAATCGAGCCCGTTCTGCAACAAGGAAGCAGCACAGCAGCACCAACCTTCCCCCGCCGCCCCCCCAATACCTGCCACCTCGGAAGGGGAGGGGCCGTTGTCCCGCCCGCCCCAAATCCACCAATTTGTCAAGGGCGCGGCGAACCCGATCTTTCAGAAAGGTCAAGTAGTCAGTCACAGGCCAGCTGGGCGGGCTCCCAGGAGGTTTTAAAGTTGCAGTTTCTACTAACTGTCGCCCAGTCGGCGGACCGTAGCACCGGGATTCTCCGACACCCGCCCCCCCCCCAGGCCGCTCTGCCCAAGGCTGAGACCGGAGGAGAGGGGAGGGGAGGGGGTCAGGGACCGAGCAGGCGGTCAGGGCGGGAAGCGCCGCAGACACCCCCCCCCCGCCGCAGCCCTTGCCCAGGAGAGCGCGTGGCCGGCGGCGGTCCTCGGGCGGAGCAGGGGCGCCGGGGGGGGTGGGGGGGCGGCTCGCACCTGAGGGGCAGACCCCGCCCCCGCATCCCTCCCCCTCCCCCCCTCCCGGGCAAGGCGCTGCGCAGGCAAAGCCTCCTCTTGCCCAAGGCGGCCCCGAAACCGCCGCCCAGCCCTCCTCACCTTCCTCCGCGGCGACCCCATTCCGGGAGGGGAGGCCAGCGGCGACCACCACCAGCAGCAGCACCGCCAAGCCCAGAGCAGTCGAGGGGCGGCGGGGGCCCATGGCGACGGCCGGCGAGGAAAGCACGAAAGGTCCGCGGCGGCACGAGGGCGGAGGGGAAGCCGTTGGCGCTGCCGCTCACTTCGCGCACCGCCCTCCCCCGCGCGTCACTCCGCTCTCCCCCCCCCCTCCGCCGGAGTCACGTGACGGGGCCGCGAGAGAAGACGAAGCCGCCTTCGGGAGGGAGGGAGGGAGCTTTCTCTGGCGCCCCTGTCCACCCACCCAGGCGCGCGCGCATACGGGAGGGAGGCGGGGCTTCGAAGGGGAGGGATGCCGGCGGGGCGGAGAGGTGGGCGTGGCTGCTCCGAGGTCCTCCGCGGTACCGCCGGAGCGTCAATCTGTGCCAAGGCGGGGTCAGCGTGATCAGAGCGCGGCGTGCGGTTAAAGGCGGGTGCCTCCGGCCTGGCTACTTTGTCGGAGCGCCGTTGATCTTTGAGGTTGGGCTCGCCCTCGCACAATAGCTTTTCTCCTACCGCTTTAAAAAAAGCACATTTTGTTACTTGCAAAACTCCGTATTGATTGAGATTGTTGATCCATGAACCTGGCTCTGAGCATGAATCCTTATCTGAAGAAGTGCAAGGGCACACGAAAGGCTTCTACCGTGAATAAAATTATGTTGGTCGGTCTTAAAGGTGCCACCGGACTCAAACTTTGTTATAGTGCAGCTGTTACTGCTTGGTCATTGCTGTATGACAGAGGTGAGACTGAAATCCAGATCTCCCAGGTTCCAGCCCGGAAGGCTGCGGTCTCTCGTGCTCTGCACAATACTCAAGGCCATGTAGGGATGCCGGTCTCCAGGTGGGACCTGGGGATAATTCCCCTGGAATTACAGGTCATCCCTGGACTACAGAGATCAGTTCCCCTGGAGAAAATGGATGCTTTGGAAGGTGGACTCTGTGGCACTGTACCCCACTGAGGTCCCTGTCCTCCCTAGGCTCCATCCCCAAATCTCTAGGAGTTTCCCAGCCTTGTATCTGGGATCCCTGTGCCCCCCATCCCCTGCCGGTGGCCAGTTTTAAATATCTTTAAGGTGGAAGAAGACGCCTGGTTATTATTGCAGCCACAGAGTAACACAGCTACCTCTTGGAAGGTCTTGAGCTACTGTCCCAGTGTTGTGGTTAAATAGCTAAGAGTAAACAAGTTGAAACTGAATCCTGACAAGAGGGAGGTAATGCTGGTTGGGAAGACTGAGATGTTAAAGGATTTTGTACTTCTCACATTCAGTGAGGTACAGCTGACCCTTCGTGTCTCTAGTCTTGTTTGCAAGTTACAATGAACTCACAAAGTATGTACAGTGTACACTTGATTTTTCTTTCTACCTGCATTAAGTAATTCTTAAGTAATTCAGAACACACACAGCTGAACATATGATTTTCAAACTCCACATTTATTTTTTTCGTTTAGGAAACGTTTATGCTGCTTCTCCAGGAATCTACCCTAGGTGGCTACAAAATAAAAATAATAACAAAAACAAAATCCTAAAAGATATTAAAACTATTCAGGTACTGGTCCCTGGTTTCATTTGTAAAGTGAATATGTTAGCAGTCAAACCCCTCTTGCAGATGGGTAGTTAGCATCTAAAGAGAAAAGAAGCCCAAACAGCCTTCATATATAATATCACTCCAAATATCATATCATCTGACATACTGCCTGGCCCAGAGGGGACCCCAAAAGGAATGCCAGTCAGGAAACCAGCCTTAAACTACTTGGAAGTGATTCAAGAGGCTGGCTTTCAAAACAACCCTCTCCTACCCCAAAAGGTAATGCATAATTTATAAAAGAGGGTGTAAGGATTAGCTGTTGGTAAGCCTATAGATCTTACAGCTCTCATCAACTATTAGCTGTAAATTCTTACAGATTGAGACCTGGCTGGTTTTGAGAGAAATTGGCTGACTGTTAACTGCATACACCTGGCAGCCTGAAAAAGGCTGGCTGGGGACACTTCCCTCATGCAAGGAGGCGCGTGAAGTTTCTGTGAGACGGGACTTGAGGAATACTGCCAATACTGAAGCAACTCCTTTCCCCCTTAGCCTGGAACAACAAGTCACTTTTAAGGAACTGCCCAAAGTTCATAAAATGTTTTGTGTATTGGGTTCACGGCATAGATGAGACAGACAACGACGTAGCTATCACTAGTTTATTGGTACACAAAGAGTAATGGCGCCCTGGCCGTGAGGGGCCAAATATATACAGTAGCCTCGACTTCTCCCTGCCCTATCCGTGGGCCTGAATTTCCCGCCAGAGATCTTATTGGCGGCTTATATGCCGCTGCCGCCTTGCGGCTGTCAGCGAACATAACACCCCTTCCCCCATAGTTCAGGTTTACCCCCTAGGTCACATAGTCTTCCAAATACCCAGGGGGCCTGCGCTCTCTCAGTGAGCGCCTCAGTGCGGGCGCGGCTGTCCCCCCCCATGTTCTCCTCTGGCACCCCTGTCGGGACCCTCTCCAGCAGGGACGGGTGCTCCTCTTCGCGTGAGGGGCTGGTTGCCGGCGTCCCGGCAGGCCGATCCCCATCTGTGGGGCTGGTTGCCGGCATCCGTGCCGGCCGTTCCCGAGCTGACAACTGAGGGGGCTCCGGCTCCTCTTCTGGCACTCCAGCCCCTGGGTTGATGGCCCCGGGTTCTTGAGCCGGACCGCGCTCGAGGAGGGGAAGTACTCGCCGCCTCAGTTGGTCAACGTGTCTGCGCAAGCTCTGTCCATCTTCTGTCATGACCTCGTAGGAGACCAGCCCCGTGGGCTGAACGATTCTCCCGGCCAGCCATGTGGCACCCCTGCCAAAATTCCGGACATAAATGGGGTCTTCCGGAAAGAACCCCCGGGGAGCTTCCCTCCACTCTACCTGGGTGCGAGCCTCGGGGGCCCGGTCGGGGTGCAACCTGTTTAATGTGGTGGCTGGTCTCCTGCCCATCAGCAGCTCCGCCGGGCAGCGGCCGCTGGCTTGGTTCAGAGTGGTGTGCTGAGCCAGAAGGAACCGAGCTATGCAGGCTTCCCAGTCGCCCTCTGTGAGCCTCGTCAGGGCATCCTTAGTGGTCCGCACCATTCACACGGCCTGGCCATTGGTCGCCGGGTGGAATGGGGCGGACCGGATGTGCCTGATCAAGTTCTCCCGCAGAAATACCTGGAATTCCTCTGACGTGAAGGCCGCCCCATTGTCCGAGACAATGGCGTCCAGTAGGCCGTGCATCGCAAAAATCTGACGGAGCACCCGGATTGCCGCCTTGGACGACGTCGTGGACACGGGGCTGACCTCCAGCCATTTGGAATAGGAGTCCACGGTCACAAGAAAAATCAACTCATGAAAAGGGCCAGCAAAGTCAATGTGGAGTCTCGACCACAGCTTGCGGGTGGACTCCCACGCTTGGGTGGGTGCTGCCTGGGGGAGGGGTCTGGACTCCTGGCACTGGCAGCAGCGCTTGACCCATGCTTCAATCTCCCCGTCCATGCCCAGCCACCACACGTAGCTACGTACGAGAGCCTTCATTCGCACGACCCCTGGATGTGCCTCGTGCAATGCCTTTAGGAAACCCTGCTGCAGAGGGCTGGGAACCACCACCCTGTCCCCCCACAACAAGCACCCCTTGTAGGCGGAGAGTTCCTCTCGGCGGGCCGAGTAGGGGGTAAACTCTGGCCCCGCCGCCTCCCCGGGCCACCCCCTCTGAACCCAGCCCAGAATTCGGGAAAGAACAGGGTCCCGGGCCGTGCAACGTGGGATGTCAGCCACCTGGAGGGGCCCATCAGGGAGGTCCTCCACCTGTAGGACATGGTGAGCTGGGGCCAGATCCTCATCCACCACGGGCAGCGTAAGGCAGCTCAATGCGTCCGCGTGGCCCATGGCCTTGCCCGGGCGGTGCTGCAGGGTGTAGTCATAGCCCGCCAGGAAGATGGACCAGCGGAGAACCCGGGGGGAGAGTACCTGAGGTGTCTGGCGATCTGCCGCAAAGATCCCCAAGAGCGGCCTATGGTCCGTGGCTATTGTGAAGTGGCGGCCATAGAGGAAGTCGTGGAACTTCTTCACGCCAGCCACGATCGCCAACTCCTCTCTGTCGATTTGTGCGTAGTTGCGCTCCGCGGAGGACAGGGTTTGCGAGTAGTAGGCCACTGGAACCTCGTGGCCATCCGGGAGCAGGTGCGCGAGGATGGCGCCCACCCCGTACGAGGAAGCGTCACAAGCCAGTACCACGGGCAAAGTCTCGTCAAAGTGCACGAGCACCTTGTTAGAAATCAGGAGTGCCTTCACCCCCTTGAAGGTCGTGGCGTGTCGCAGGCCCCACGTCCAGGGGGCATGCTTGTCGAGTAGCCGGTGAAGGGGTTCGGCTACTGCCGCCTTGTGGGGGAGGAAGGCGTGGTAAAAGTTCAAGAGGCCTAGGAATGCCTGAAGCTCTGCCTTGGAAGTAGGCAGCAGCGCCTCGATGATGGCCTTAATTTTGTCCCTTGCCGGGTGCAACCCATCAGCGTCAACTGTGAAGCCCAAGAACTCGATGGACGGAACCCCAAGGAGGCACTTTCCCCGCTTCACCTTGAGGCCCGCCTCCGCAAACCGGTGCAACACTGCTCGCAGACGGAAAGCAAAGTCGTCCACCGTTGCCGCAGCGATCAGTACATCATCGAAGAATGGGGTGACCCCGGGGATCCCTTTAAGGAGAGAGTCCATTAGGTTCTGAAACAAGCCTGGCATGACCTTCACCCCAAACTGCAGTCGCTTCACCTTAAAGGCCCCCCTGTGTGTGACAATGGTCTGAGCGGCAGCAGTAGCCTCGTTGACGGGAAGCTGCTGCTAGGCTTGTGCGAGATCCAGTTTCCCAAAGATCCGTGCCCCCGCCAGAGTGGCCAGGACGTGGCTAACCACCGGGACCAGATATGCGTGATCTTGCAGCGCCTTGTTCAACGTGCATTTATAGACCGCGCAGATGCGGATCTCCCCGTTCGGTTTCAGTGGCATCACAATGGGGGTCTCCCAGGGGGCATGGGACACGGGCTCCAGGACCCCTTGGGCCACCAGGTGGTCAAGTTCCGCTTCGATTTTAGGGCGCAGGGCTACTGGAACCTTCCTGGCTCACATACGAATGGGCGCAATCCGTGGGTCGAGTTGCAAGGAGACTGGGGGGCCTGTGTAACATCCCAAAGTTCCCTCAAACACGGCTGGGAATTGGCTGCACACGTCTCCAAAGTCCCGCGCACAGCTCTTAATCCCTGCAACTGAGAACCCCAACGGCTCAAACCACGAGCGTCCCAGCAAACTGCTTAAGTTGCCCGCGACTACAAGGAGGTCTAGGCGGCCGTTAAAGTCTTTGTGTTGGACTCGAAAGCTGCCAATGCCCTTGATCGGCACCCGATTGCGCTGGAAATCCGTGAGGGTGACCGGGGACCTTCGCAAGCGGGCCCCCCCCCCGGACACAGCCTTCCCAGGGTCTCTTCCGAAATTATGGAGAATGCTGCCCCAGAGTCCACCTCCATGGTGCAGGGGGACCCCTCTATTTGCACAGTCACTTGGAATTTAGGGGCAGAAGGGAGGCCGGGGAGTTTCAGTACCTGTTCTGCTGCTAGAAGGTAGAGGTCCTCCGTGTCCGCATCCTCCTGCTCCTGGTGAGCCCGGACAGTCCTACGGCGGGGGGCCCGCTCTGTGGAGCTGGTTCTCGCGAGCCTTTTGCCCGGCAGTCCCTCACGATGTGGCCCGAGCACCCACAGCTCCTGCAGATCGCCTCCCGAAACTTGCAAGATTTGCAGTCATGTAGCTCTCCGCAGCTGGCGCACTCCCATCGAGCCAACTCCGTCCGTTTGCCCGGTCAGCTGAGTGCGGTGGATTCCTTCCCCCTCGCTCCCTTCCGAGCCCGTCGTGGGGGGGGGCTGCAACCACCCTGTGGCTGGACGAGGAGCCAACTCCTGCAGGATGCGACCTCTCCCAGGCCGTCGCCTTCGCCAGAGCGGAGGCGAGGGTGCATTCCTCATCCTCCATTATGCGCCGCCGCAGCTTCTCATCTCGCAGGCCGTACACGAGCTGGTTCCTCAGCGCTTTATCCAGGAACGCTCCGAATTCGCACTCCGCTGCCCGCCTCTGGAGCTCAGCCAGGTATGTAGCCACCGACTCATGGGGTTGTTGCAGCCTTTGTTGAAAGGCTATGTGCCAGGTGATCTCCGAGGGCCGTGGGTTGAAATGATCTTGTAACACTTTTATGACCCGATCGTACGTCGCATCCCTGAGCCTCGTAGGTGCCAGGAGGTTTTTGGTGAGCTCGACTGTCTCGGTGCCGCAGGACCCGAGGAGCAGCCCCTTCTTCCTCTCATCCTCAGTCCCTTGTTGGTAGACCAGGATCGAGTGTAGCCCTTCGACCCAGGCCTCCCAGTGGTGGGGCTTCGTGGGATCAAAGGGTGGAACGACTCCCGAAGCGGTCGCCATTGGCGCTCTGTGCGGTGGGGAAACTTCTCCTCCGGCGTCTTGGTTGCCCTCGGCGGGGGCAGCAACAGCAGACATCTGCTTTCTCCGCAGCCACCACAGGCTCGCTCAGCGGGATCCCACCTTCGTCACCACTTTTGTGTACTGGGTTCACGACATAGCTGAGACAGACAACGACGTAGCTATCACTAGTTTATTGGTACACAAAGAGTAATGGTGCCCTGGCCGCAAGGGGCCAAATGTATACAGTAGCCTTGACTTCTCCCTGCCCTATCCGCGGGCCTGAATTTCCCGCCAGAGATCTTATTGGCGGCTTATATGCCGCTGCCGCCTTGCGGCTGTCAGCAGACATAACAAAATGACTGTTTTTATTATGTCTGTAAACCAGTTTTTTAGCGATTATTTGTCAGTGGCTTCTTTTTAAATTTTTACTATTGTTTATGTTTCAGAATGGTTTCTGCTTTGCAAACATTCTATGAAGCCTGATGTAGTTTTGAATTCTTTTATTAAATGGGGTTTTTTTTGTGCCTTAAGTTACGTGTTGAGTGCTTACATTCCTCCCCCTAGATATGGACCCAAATTCTGACAGTGGGTTTCTCAGCACCCCACACTAACTAACCTCTTTCATCCCTGATTCTGTTTCTCCCATTGGCACATTTACCCTTGTTAGCATATCCATAACACCTGGAAGCATCTTCCATCCTGTATTTTGGGGGTCGTCAATGAATATTTACACCCATTTCCTATCTCCAGGAGAGCCATCAAGCTCTGCTCAATTCTTTGATCTCCCAGAGGGAGAGCCGTTAGGCATTGTCTAAGTCTTTGGGGAAATTCCAATAAGCCCATCATACTATTGTTTTTGGGGCACACCTGTTATAGTGTCTCAGGGATCATTTTTCCTATAAATACAAGACCTCATCTCCATTCTGGGGGCGTCCCTCTTAAAGAAGCATAGGCCATTTCTTTCCTCCATGGACCTGAATCTACAGGACTGGTAAATATTGCCCATCCTAAACCACTATTTCCCCTGATACTACCTTTTATAGCTTAGCTCTTGTGAGTGTGTTTTTCAGTGTACTTGTATGTGTGTTTTTGACCTTTTATTGTTTTTCAATAAAAACACTACTAGTTGAACAGCAGCCTGGTTTATTCAAGAATTCTCTAGGAGAGGGACCCTGGTATTCATTGGTAAAAATCCATGAGTTACCCGCATCTTGCTAAGCCAATTTCCCCAGTTACTTATTACACCAATTTGGATAACAAATTTACATTGGCTCTTACAAACAGATATGGTATGGACATGCATTCACTGTAATGTGTGAACAGGACTTCAGTTAAGATCCTTGGGGTTATACTGGATAACACTTGCTAGAGAAGCAAGTTAGTGCAGCTACAAAAACATTTTCTTTTCATTTAGCCTGGAAGGTCCACCCTCTCATCACTTGTCTGATCTGGCCACATGGATCCATTCAACAGTGACCTTGAAATTAGACTTCTGTAATGCTTTTTACATGGGCTTGGCCTTGAAGTCACCTTGGAAACTCCAGTTGGTATAGAACGCTGCAGCTCAGTTACTACTGAGAGCTTGGTAGAGAGTACATATTACACCCATTCTCCAGTCATTCCATTACCAATCAGTGACTGGGTTCAATTCAAGGTACTGGTTACCACATACAAAGCCCTTCATAGCCTTGAATCCACATATGCACAATGTTAGCCAGCAAGGCACTTTTCTGTGCTCTTATGGATTTTTATCCATAAGTTTGAACTCTGTGTCGCCAGCAGTGGTAGGGACTTGCGCTTTCTTCTTCACATAGGAGCCAGCTCCAGCCCAAGCCAGGAGGCTGACACCCCAAGCAGTTCACCCAAGGCAAAGACAAAGGATTCCTCTTGCCATGAGGCCTCCTTCTGTCAGACATCCGCTGGCTGACCCCCACTCCCCCACTACCCATCTGAATAGTCATGCTAACGAGACTGCCTAGCAACTAATGTGCCAGCCATCAGATACCTGGCTAAAACCATCAACTGACAATGGGTATGGCCAGGTGAGTCATCGGACCCCAGACTCAGTGTCTGTTTCCTGGTGAAGTCATACTTTTGCAACACTGACCAAACCCCTGGACCTCCTCCCTTTGTTCACCTTTAACCTATAGCAAGGTCCAACAGGGACGGACCGCCTAGTAGGAGTGTTAGTGGGTTGTGGTCTGCAAAGCCCGCCCCAAGACCCCCAATAAAAGCCCAAACCGAGAGTCACTCGGCCTCTTGAGCCGTCGCCCTCTATCTTACCTATTGACCCTTCAATCCAGCTTTCTGTCCCCAATCCTTGCCTCCATCTTTGAACCCCTTTTTCTCTCTCTGGACTCGCGATCCAGGAGAACCACATGGTCTTGCCGGTTCAAGCCTCGTGGCCCCATAGTTTTTATACCTTTCTTCCCAAATCCAATTCATCTTGACATCGGACAACGCATCTAAGGTAACGTGCTTTCCCCACCAACGAAACCTGCTCATGCAAAAGTGCTATTTTCTCTCTTTATTTTATTAGACCTGTAAGACTGTGTGTGTGATTACGATTTTTGTATGCTTGATTACATGATCCAGTAAACAACATTGAACTTGGAACTCGCCTCATGTGCCTCTTTCCTTGAGATCTCCCGGGAGGGGTGGGACCCTGGTATAGTTGGCAAGAACCCGTGTATTTTGCTGATTGCTAAAGGTAAATTAAAGCAATTCGGCTAACAGAATTGGGGGCTCGTCCGGGATTTGCCCTGAGGGTTAAACTTCGCGCCATAGTCGACAGGCGTGTCTTTAACCCACAGACGTAAGGGAAAAACCACTTCCGGAACTCTTGGAGAGGCTGTATGATTGGTTTCTGTCTGCGTGCCTGGCTCTAGTGAGCAACCTATCGTGGGTGGCTTCCCCCTTCTCTCTCTCTCTCTTTGAACCCCAGGTCAAACTGTGTGACCGTCCGCGCGTCTATTTTGTGGGAAGGGATCCAAAGAAGACCAGAGTAGGGCATTAGACCAGTTGCACCAACACTACATACACTACATACACCCGCTGAGTCCGAAAAGGAACTTTTTCTTTGAGCGCACCCTCGCTCCCCCTCCTTGCTTTACTTCGCTCAACGAAGTGAAATCAATTGATTTTGTTTAGGGGTCAGCCTGCTGGAACATATTGTTTCGAAACCCCGCTGGTTAATAGGTTATCCAGTGAGAGCTTGCGAGCCCAAAACCTTCATTTGGTTGTGTGGTTATCCTGTAAGGACGTGAAGTTTGGCCAACCCGTTCTCGAAACCCTCATATAAAGAGACTGGGTGTCTCTGAGACTGGGTGTCTCCTTTTTGGGTTAAGAGTAATCCCAGAGTGTCGCGAAGGGTGTGAGTCCCCGGCTCTAAAAACTAAATTCAGGCAGGGAGTGCCTTCTGTAGGGTTAAAAGTAATCCCCGAGTGTCGAGAGAGGTGTGAGTCCCCGGCTCCAAAAACTAATTGAAGGCTGGGATAGCCTGTTCTGTGGTGCATTGGCCACCTTGAGCCAACAATTGTAACTTAAGAAGCCGATTAAGGCAGAACAAGGGAAATTCAGCTTCCTTTTCTCGCGCCCCTGTTGTAAGTAAAAACAGGAGAATCCCTGAAAAGATGTTTCGTACCAAGGAAAACGAACCTAAGCTAGAAAAATGGCTGGTAAAGAAAGGCAAGTCTCCTTGGAAGGAAGGATCTTTTAAGGGTCCCAATCCATTAGAAATAGCCCGGAGTGCTTTCCAGGACTATTGTACCACCCAAAAACCTAGTTCCACTGCCAAGGACATAGCTGCTAGTTGGGCTTTATACACGGCCTTGCAGGATGCCGCAGCCGTTATTCAACGCTTACAAGCGGATGTGGACAGACAGGAGGAACTCGTAAGAGATAGGGACCAACAATTGGAGGAACTTGTAAAAGAAAGCAACCAAAAACTCGAGTTGCTAGTCCAAGAGGCTAACCAAAAATTAGAGGAAACCAATAAGGAGAGTAATCAGAAGCAAGAGACCATAGTCAAAGAGTATCAGCAAAGGCTGGAAGAACTAAATGATCAAAATAAGGCAGCAGTGGATAGAGAGGTGGCCAGATTCGACAGACTAGAATCTAAGTTCGAAGCCACCAAAGAGGAATTAAGAGAAATAAAAAGCAAACATGAACAAGACCTCATAGATCAGAGAGAAAATTACGAGGATTTAATGGAACAGAGACTAAGTGAGGCAGAGGCTGAGAGCCAGCAGTTGCAAGCTGATAAACTAACCGTAACTTTAGAGAATCAAGGAATGGCCCTCAGTGTTCAAAAGGCTGAACAAAAAGCCGCAAAGGCTATAGCCCGGGCTGAGGAAGCAGAGAAAGCCCTAGAAAAGGCCAATGTAGCCCTAGTGTCAGTACAACAAGGAGCAAAATATTTGGCTCAAGAAAACCTAATTAAGAGAGAGCGAGCCAATCATGATGCCTGTAAAAGAGAGATAGAGGTTCTAAAACGACAATTGGAAGCCCAAAGAGCGGTGGTATCAGCAATCCACCCGGAGGGTTTAATTGACCTCTCCCACACCGAAGAAGACCCTGAAGCCCCCATAGAAGAGCCCACGGAGAACCATGCCCCCGTCCACCCAGTGAGCACCAAACAAATGGTCACTAGGACCGGCACCAGAACCACCACCCAAACTGTAACGGAAACTCAGCAATGGAAGCCCGATGAGGTTAAGGCCATCGCCGAGCAAGTAGGCTCTCTCTCCAAGGATACTGCCGTACAATGGATGACGCATATCCACACCATGTATGGCGGCGTCAATGGGGAGGATCTCTGCCAGCTTGCCAGGCGCTGTGCTTCGGGCACTGATCTAACGGCCATTAATTCAGCCATAGCTACCAACGGTATTGCAGCCGGTACTCGGATCCAATGGATGCAGAAGGTTTTGGAGTATCTCCATCCGAACCGCAGCTTATCTGCACTGTTCATCCTAGAAAAGCAAGGGCCAGGAGAAGACCCAGAGGCTTATATGGCCAGGAAACAGCTATTAGCTCAATTGGCAGACACATTATATATTGACCCTGACACTAATGAACCCGAATTCGATGACGATGCGTTTAGACGCGCACTCATGCATGGTTTCAATGCCCAAACACAATTGGCTCTCAATATTCCAGACCCCACTAGGGGAACCTGGCCCAATATGGAACTCAAAATAAGACGGGTGGCTACCTTACTCAGGAGCACAGGAGTCACAAAGGCGGGGAAAGGGTCCAAGAAACATAAAGACAAGGAAGAGGAAGAACCCATCCAAGCCATAACATATGCCAATCACGGCCCACACTCCCAATACCAACCCTCAGGTAGATATGACAACCGGAATGATAGGAACAATGACAGGAACAACGATCGCAACTACGATCGGAACTATAAGAATGACCGCTACGACCGTAATAAATCTTGGCAGAGAGGCGGTAACAATAATTATAGAGGGAAAAGGGATTATAATAACAACAGAACCAACCCTGCACAAGCATACATGCATCCATCTGCTCCGCCACTTCCGGCTGACTATAACAATGGCCCTGACGATCGGTATAATCCTGCCCCTAGCTCAGGCAATTCACACCCGGCTGCCCAGCTACTGATGCCTGGTCCACAACCGTTCCACCAAAAAGTCAATAGGGATGCACCTCCAAATGGAGTAAGTCCATTCAGATGGCACCCTTGGATGGAGCTCAAGGAACGAGGATTTGAGATGGAGCGCTTCCATCTGCAACCCGACTCGGTTCTCCTCCAGGCACTGACAGACTCGGCCAAGCAACAGGACCGGCCTCTCAACCCGGTAAAGACCACTCTCACTCGCATCGAAGAGGAGAAAGGGAACCAAAGCTAGGGCTGCCCGGAGTCCCACAATCTCCCCAATGGCATAGTAGCTCCTTTGAAGCCCGACACATGGGGGAGACCGACTGTGAAAGCAGGGGTCGGGACTCCAGGGAACATGAAACATGCTACACTCCTTGTAGATACGGGAGCATCCACAAATGTCCTTAAACCCCAATTGGCTCAAACAGGCCAGCCATCTTCAGCTACTCTCTCTCTCTCAGGCTTTGCCGGAGGCAAGCACACTGCCACCATCTGGAATTCGATTCCCTTAACAGTGGGAAAGCTTTCCACACGTGTGTCTGCCTGCGACAACCAGGGCGAAGACGATGGCATTCTCGGGGCTCCATTTTTCCGAGACCATGGGCTCACAATTGATTAGGCTAATGGCTTCCTTTGGCAGATTCCGGGAGGTCCTAGTGAAATCAATGCAGTCCATCGGTGTGCCGCCCTAAAGGCTCCTCTTCCCCTGGCCCCATTGGAACCTAGTGACCCTTGGATCCAAGATTTCCCTGAAGTCTGGATCCAAGACAAAGCAGAGTGCGGCACAGTCCGTGATGCCTGTGTATTAATAGAAGGGAAGGATCCACCTCCACAAAAACAGTACAAGTATCCCGCCGAAGCTGAAGCCGGAATAGCCAAGACCATTGAAGGGCTCCTCCAATGGGATGTCATCCTCCCAATGCAGTCCATCTGCAACGCTCCCCTCTGGCCCGTCCTTAAAGCAGACGGAGTGACCTGGAGAATGACAGTGGATTTCAGAGCGCTAAACGCAGTGACTCCTCCAGTGGCCCCTGTCGTAGCGAAGTACCATGAGATCCTTGCGGCCATCGCAGCAGGATCGCGCTACTACAGTGTGATTGATTTGGCTAATGCGTTTCACTCCATCAAATTGCACGAGTCATGCTGGTATAAATTCGCTTTTACCTTCCGTGGCCAGCAATATGCCTTCAAACGCACACCCCAAGGTTTTCACTCCAGTCCTAGCATCTGCCATGCACACGTTGTACGCATGTGGGAACACCTTAGAGCTACCTCTAAAGACCACGTACTCTCTTACGTGGATGACATTCTTGTCCACGCCCCCACAGAAGAAGAAGTCACTGATGTAACCCGGGAAGTCTTAAATCTTCTCAGGGAAGCAGGGTTCAAGGCTAGTAGGGACAAGGCCCAGCTAGTTCAAACGCGGGTCAAGTACCTTGGCCTGGCCCTGGGTCCCGACGGCAGGACTCCCGATGCCCAGCGCATGGAAGTCATTGCCAAGCTCCCTGCGCCTACAGATGTGCCTTCTTTAAGAGCTTTACTAGGAACATTCAACTTCTCTAGGGATTTTGTGGAAGGTTTTGCTGATAAAGCGCGCCCTCTGTACTCTCTCTTAAAGAGCAACACACCCTGGTTCTGGGGACCTGAACAGCAATACGCCTTTGCCAGCCTTAAACAAAGTCTTGCTTCTGCTCCCGCTCTAGCGCATCCGGACCCTGATAAACCCTTTTACATCCAACTGGCACATTCTGAGAAAAGCATCGGCGCCACCCTTATACAGCATCATGCTGGCGCCCCAAGAGTGGTCGCCTATGCCTCTCGCAATCTTTCCTCTGTAGAAATAAAGTTTACCCCATGTGAGAAAGTCTGTCTAGCCCTTGTCTGGAGCCTTACTCACTGGAAATTTATCATCGGAGGTGCGAAGGTCATAGTGCAAACCACACACACACCTCTGAAGTACATTCTCTCAGGGAAAATTCAGGATGGCCAAGTATCTAATGCCCGCATTGCCCAGTGGACACTTGCACTGGTCAATAAGGGAGTAGACTACCGAAAAGAACAGAAGGAACCCCCCGCCCCATATGGCCTCATCATAACCGGGGACGAGCACGAGTGTCCTCTACCAGTGGTCGACCATGTATCCTGGCCAGCCACATGGGGAGTGCCATTCGAAGAAGCCAAGCAGCTCGGTTTTCACTGCTGATTCTGTGATGGATCTTCCTTCCATGTGACAGGGACACCCTATACAGGTTATGGTGCCATCCGTACCCACGATGGTCACACTTTGCAGGAGTCAGTCCGCCCCCATTCCAGCCAAGCCGCAGAAGTCGCCGCCCTGCGAGCGGTTCTAGCCTTTGAGCCCCCAGACATTCCGGTCGCTGTGTTCACCGACTCGGACTGGACGGCCAAAGCCGCTACAGCGTGGCTACCCCACTGGGAAAAACAGGATTGGGTAAATGCAGAAGGCAAACCAGTGGCCCACGCAACACTATGGAAAGATGTTGTACAACTCCTTCATAGACGTGTGGCGGAGACTCAGATCTCCCATGTCAAGGGCCACCAGAAAAATAACTCTGAAATCGCATACTGGAACGACCAGGCAGATCTTTTGGCCAAAGCTGCTGCACAGCTACCCCTTCCCCAAGAACCACCGGAACAACCTCTGCAGGCTGTCATTACACGCAGCCAACATAATAGGTCATCCATCCCACCAGTCTTTGTAGACCTTGGGGAGCTCCAGGCAAATGACGCCGATGTACAGGATCTCCTTTCCAAGGGCAAGGACCCCACAGGGAAATACTCCATAGAAGAACGGGACAGAGTAATCTGGGCGATGGATCACACTGGGGCACGTCACTGGGTAGTTCCTGTAGAAGTACGAGCAGACCTGATTCAATTTGTTCATGAGCAGGGCCATAGAGGGAAAGACCTCACTTTGGAACGGGTGTGTGATGCAGGCTGGTGGCCAGGCATGAGACAAGACGTCGCCCAGTGGGTAGATAACTGTCTCGCCTGTGCCATGGTCAATGCAGACTCATCCGGTCCCAAAGCCCCTATTCAACACCAACGCATAGAGGGACCATGGGCACGAGTTCAGATCGATTTCATCGGTCCCCTTCCCAAAACTAGCCGTGGCAACAGGCACTGCCTTACAGTCATTGACCCCTTCTCCAAATGGGTCGAAGCCTTCCCCTGCCGGGACAACTCCGCCGGCACGGCTGCCAAACTCCTTTTTAATAACTTATTCTCACGCTGGGGCATCCCCTGAGTCCTGGACTCCGACCGCGGGCCTCATTTCATTGGAGAGGTCACTCAGGAGCTCTGCAAGGCTCTGGGGATCACCCAAAGATTCCACATTGCGGCACACCCCCAATCTTCTGGCTCTATTGAATGCGCTAACCGCACACTCAAGGAAGCGCTCATGAAAATGGTTAATTCCACGGGCAGGACTTGGGATGAAAAACTGCCCATCATCCTCATGGCTATCAGGGGAACCACGGCCTCACACGGCTATTCCCCACATATGGTCATGACTGGCAGGAAAATGCGCATGCCAGAAGCTTTTTGGCTACAGAGCGATGTCCCCTCGGACTTCGAACCCAAAGTGGCAAATGATGAGTGGGTCAGATCCCTCCTCACTGACATCCTGATCATACACCTCCAAGTAGCCAACATGCTCGGGGAAAGCCAGCTTGCAATAGATAAGAAATTGGGATGGGTTCGCAATCCTCAGGTTTGGGATCCAGGGCAGCAAGTGCTCTACCGCAAGTTCAGCCGCAAACAGCATGCTCTCATGGCTAAATGGGCTGGTCCAGTCCCCATCATTGATAGGGTCAGCCCTGCAGTGTACAAACTGGCAATCCCTCGGAAGCATGGCCAAATGTGGCACAAGTTCTTTCACTCCTCCCAACTCAAACTGTGGAAGGGCGAACCGGTTCCGCTCCCACCTGATCTCCCTCCGGACCCCGGCGGCGAAGGGAGCCCACTGGCTGCAGTTACACACGGTCCTTTCCTTCCCACAGATATGTTTGAGCTCTTTCCCCTTTTCTCCCTTGGAGACACTTGCCTGTTCCACTAAGTGCTTCCCAATGGCTCAAGCCGCCATTTAGGAAGCAAGGGGGGGAAGGAATAGCAGAATTTTAAGTATAACAACCTCGTTCCAAGAACAAAAGCCACGGTAGCGTGCAGCAGTAACCGCACCGGGCTTGCATAAGTGCCAAGCGCACACCAATGAACGAAGAACCTCTAAGCACCTTTAGCTAAAAGGGAACCATACTGTGACTACTTGGGTATGTCGACTGCAGTATGGAGTACAGGGATCTCACTCACACACCCCTCAAACATTATATTACAGAATGCATCCAGGAAGTTTCACCCCAGCAACAGACAAATGGGTAAGACCATTAAAATTTTTATTGTTATTGTCCTTGATTCATTTTACATCGACAACACAAATAGCCAACCATACGGTAGTCTTGACCAGATGGAGATGCGTGGGAATCAACATGCCTTTTAGAATCTTTACCTGTGTAACAGGACGGCATGACAGAGCAGTCACACTCACACCCATAGATCGGTGTCCACCACAGCAGCTCACACATTGCATCCAAAGCCACACCGGAGAAAAGGTGACGCTATGCACCTCCGGGAAATATGCTATGGATGAAATGGAAGTAACCTTGTGCAAACAGCCACAAGACAAAATCAAGACCTCCACCATTGAATATACTGCTCCTACCCCCATCTCCCTCTACACTGACATAGCTGTAATCTCAGCTGCCGTATGGGACATTGGCGATCCTTTAAAATTAATCATTTCCATTGGCTCCCGTCATTTCCATAATGACACAGCGGTCCCGATAACACTCACGGACCCATTCGGCGAAGAAATAGACGTAGAGCCACTGGCATGGGGCAAGCTCAATTGGCATTTTAACTGCTCTGCATTAAAGCAGCAAGGTCCCCCAGACTGGACCCTCCTTCTAAACACATCTGTCTGCCTCAATGCCACCGATACTGTAAATCTTACAGCTATCGGAACAACAATTCTGCAGCTCACCCATCAGGAAGGAAATTACACTTTAATAATTGGTGATGCAAATCACACACTCAATTTGGACCCACTTATCCAAAACGTAGACACACTGGCCTCATTGACCTACCCGGTAGTGGGGGCACACACTTTAAAATTTAATCATCAAGAAACAGTCTTGATGCAGCCACAAATTTCAGTCAAAAGGGTCAATGTCAGCTTAAATGGGCTCGGCACTTCTTTCAGCCATGCCCTCTGTGACTCTTACTTACACACGACCCAGCAAGGTTGGGACAATTGGATCTTAATGTGGCGTAAAGGGGAGCTTGCTAGGAGACCTAAACGCGATCTTTCTGATTGGGTCGCACCCGTAGGAGCGGGTATGGCAGCCATAGATGCTGCAAACAGAAGTGATAGCGAATAAAGCCTCCAAGGTTGCATTCGACATTTCTCAAATGAGTCTCCCTCTTACGCAGTCATTGGATTCCCTTGCCCATGTGGAACGCTCCACCAACCCTCTGCTGGTTACTTGGGAACAAATCATGGAAAAAGATTTTAACAATCTCCTTGATGGCATTCAGTCTTTACAAAACAATATTTCATTGGCTCTTGCTTGCACCCAAGCACAAACTCTTAATGTAGTCACTGCCATGACTATAATCAAACAAGCTATGGCTGGAGTTATACCCTTAGAAATAAGGGAATTGATTAAAGGGAACTTAACCGCCAGTGAAATCTCTCTCGAGCACTGGTGGTCGTTGGCAAACGCCTCTTTTGATGCAGTAACCCAGACCTTGCAATTGATTATAACCACAGTGACCGCTAAAGAAATTTTCCACATCTATCCAGTAGTTCCACTGGGTATTCAAGTTGATTCGGACACCGTATTATATGCCAGGAACAGTGACCGATGGGCTAAAGTGAGCTCATCCAGCTGGCATATGATCAATCTAGACGGATGTACCCACAAGGAAAACTTAGGCTTCATCTGTGATGACAAAGCCCTAGAGAAACATCACCCATGCCTAGTCCCCAAGAAACACGCCATCTCACACTGCCAATTTGACGCAGTCAGTGAGACCGGGTCCACTATTATATACATAGGCAGAGCTTGTGTCTGCCTCAGAACAACCTGCGAACACATTCATCTCAATACACTATACTACCAACAAATGCTGCCTGGAATAAACAGATGCTTTTGTAACATTACCTCCATCAGAGGGTGTGACTTTTATTTTGAAACCCCCATTTGGACACAACAAGAAATGGCCCTATCCCCAGAATTATATGACTCTATTGCTCCAGTACCTTTGGGGTTAGGACTGGAAGCATTACGGAAATTGCTCTCTCACCCAGACCTCCAAGAACGACTAGCTCAGCTAAAGAAAGCGGGAGACAAAGCCGCCTTAAACGTTTCCCATAATGGTGCCAGGATTAAGGAACTGGCCGTGGAAATTAAAGAGGCTGGAAAACATAGCTGGTGGGAATCGCTTCTTGGTTGGAGCCCGACGACGACGGGGTATTTAAATTTAATGCTCCACCCCATAGTCGTCATTTTGGCCTTCCAAATTATTTTAATAGTGGCGCCACTTACATTGACTTGTTGGGTGAGAAGACAAATCCACAAATTGGAAGCTCAATCTAAAGCCACGGACTTCCAAGCCTTGATGCATGTTGCATCTAAGGTTTCGAATTCCTAGCCCCTCCTTCCCAACCTCTGACATACCTTAACTGTTGCCCTTTCTCTATGTTTGTATGTCTTCCTCCATTTTCAGACCCTTATGTGTGTTTATGTTTGTGTTTCTATTCTTTAACCGTTATTGGGTGGGTCTCTTCTAAGAGAGGTAGAAAAATTGGTCTTTAGCAGCAGTCTATCGAACCCAAGGAAACATCAGCGAGACTACAAATGCAGCCGAAAGCAGGTTCAGTCTCCTGCACATATTCAGAAGACCTCAATCATGCTGCCTTTTTGATTCCTCTGTAGCATCGCTGACACCAAAAAAACCATATTGCCAGGTCGCCAAGAAGCCAGTGGAGCTTTTTCAGGATGACTGAGATCCGCTGTGGCAATGTGGTCACGCTTTAAGGTCAGCGCGACGGAGCAGGCCAAGAAAGGAAGTGCAAATGTGCAAGTCCTACTGGAAAGCCAGCGGGAGAAATGCAATCCTTTCAAAAAGGTTAAGGCAAGCCATGATCTTTTTGTGCGAGCTCTCCCCCTGCAACGACTTTTTCGATCATAGGACATAAAAGTTTTAAATCGTTTTTCACCTTTGGGTTCCCAATTTGAAACCTCCTAAAGTATTTTTAATTGTGACATTGGCAGTTTTCAAATAACAACTTATTAAACAAAGATTCGGTCTTCAGAAATTAAGAACCAGCGTGCTTTGCGGCAGCTCTATTTTGCATACGCCCCAACACGTGGATCGTAAAATTAGTCCTCTCAAAACGTGTGCTATTACTTTGTATATCTTTCGACCGGTACAATCCATGCCCCGGACTTCTTTATTTTTGGTTTCACTTTTGCAAAAATCTCCCACCAACGTTTTTTATATAGCCCGCATACACCCTTTTATTGTTCATAACCAACCACATCTTAGGATCACAACAAGCCTCTGCTTGTTCCTAAGAGTTTTCCTTTTTCTCTATTCTTTAACCAGTATTGGGCGGGCCGAAGCCCTAACAAACCATAGGGAGCAATGAGAGAAAGAAAAGGGAGATAGGGGGTGGGAGGACCGAAAGCATTTCTTCATGGGAGATCAGAAGAGCCGAGGGCGCATCCAAAGATGCCGTCGACAAAAGCTCCATAGTTACATTTGTGGCTAGCACGAATGTGAAGCTTAGTAGGCGGCTTCTCCCGGTGGTGCGTGCAGAAGTTGGGTTCGGAAGTTACTCCGAAGCCTCCCCTCTTTCGCCCCATCTCCACCAGGCGTGCAATCCGATCGCCACTCGAGGCAGCGACGGGTGCCTGGGGAAAGGCCCCAAGGTTAGCCCGCTCCAGCCAAAAACTCTCCGGCCACATATTTCTGCATCTCTCTATGTTAGTGTGACCTCCTCCCTAATTATCTGCTCAAGCAATCCTCAACCCCAAAACACTCGGCCACCTCGGGGCGAGCCCCTTATTCGGCCTTTTTGCTCTTAAAATCTATTTTACTCATAATATCTTTTTCTCCCAGCATGCCCTTACTGACGCCCAATCTGCATAGTCTGTCAATCATCATTAACTTATTTAGTCTTCATATGTACTTTTCTTTCTTTATTTTTATGAGCATGTAGCCTTATCCAAAAACTTTTTCATTGTGCACGGTTTTGTTTTTGTCTCCGTCTCTTTGTTTTTGTGCACTCTACGGGCAAGAAATAAACCGTTTGTTTGCAAACCAAGTCTTCTGTTTGCAAAGCAAATCGGTGGCTTGCCAAAACATTTTTTGTTTTGTGCTTGCTTTTCTATTCTTTACCAGTGTTGGGAGGGCCGAGGCCCAGACGAACCGTGAGGAATCATTAGTGAGCAGGACAACAAGAACAAGGGGGACATGGAAGCCCGAGAGACAGCTCAGGAGGAAGAAGTAGGACAAACGAATCCTTTGTCTCCCTCCGCTATGCAGCCCCTCCAAGCCGAATTGATCTGGAGGACATGCAGAAGTTGGGTTCGGAATTTAAATCCGGCCCATGCCCCCTTTCACCAGGCGTGCAAGCTCTCCCTGCACGAAGCAGTGGAGAGTGCCTGGGAAGGACTCCCCGGTTAGGTCAGAACCCCGGACAAAACCTCCTGCCCCCTCTTTTTAACATCTTTCTAAGTTAAAGGGAGATTTTCGCCAGCTCTCTGTCAGAATCTGTCAATTCAGCCAATGTATTCTTGCATGCATGCTATGTAACCTATGTAACCTTTAATCATTATGTATTGGACCTTGTATGAATCCTGTTTTGGTCGGGAGGGTGACAACCCTTAAGGGTGAGAACAAGGAGGCCTCTCATCCCTGCCTCCGCATTCCAGCTGCCCCGGCAGTAACTTCAAGGGGAGGATGGCTCTCATCTCTTATCTCATGCTAAAGAACCTTGGAGCCATGAATTGTTATGTGAACTGAGGGGTCTGGTTTGGGAAGGGAAATTTACTGCTTAACACCTCACTTTTTTCCTGTGTGAACCAAACGGTCAAGACACCTTTTAGCCCGCCAATTTTCCCGTGAGGGGATTGGCTACCTATGGGTAATTCAAACTCCTTGGAATGGTATAATAGACCCGCTTGTATTATTTGTCTCATCTCTGACAATAACCCGAGATGCTGTACTAATGTAGGAATAGGTAATAAAGAACTGTGGTTAACCAACCAAGATCTGATCCTTGACTACTCTGAGCAGAACTCTCACACTCTCTCCCTGAAGTGCCTGCAAGCTGAAACGTATCCTCGCCCCAACACTGGTGTCCAATTCGATTGTTTTTGATTTTAATAAATTTATTTTTCTCGAAATGTTTGTGTATCCCAGAATGCCCAAACAATCCTCTCATTTGCATACGCAACAACCTCCAGCTGTAACATATACAGCCAAGTCCAAAACACGCGACCTTTGAGGGGTTCTGCCTCGTGACTAGCTGCCCAGTCCGCTCCTCATTGGGTATGGGACGGGACCACTGGGATCAGGTTTAGGGGGAAAAGATTGTTCTATTTTTGTACAGTATTAGGGGAGGGCCCCCCCGAAGGGAGCCCTCCAAGCTAAAACGGGTACGCAGCTAACGGCGTCCCCGCGGAGCCACCCGGCTCCAGATAAAAGGTCAGAGTCGACCGGACGCAACTCCCGAACCCAGCTTTTGCATGCCCTGCCTGTGCGTGTGTGCGTCTGTGTCTCTTTCAGGCACACATCTCACAAATGCTCCCCAGGGTTCGGGAGGCGTGCCCGGAGACTCCGCCAACCCCGAAGGGTGAATACCTTGCCTGTGATTATTCCAGCCAGGACCCCAAGATGATGTGTCTTTCATAATACAATGATTCCAGATGTCTGACCTGTTTTGACCTTTTCCGTATTTCTTGAATGCCTTCAGACACTCTGCTTGCAAAATCATTAAACTATGTTTTATTTTAATATTCTTTTTTCCTAATGTAAGTAAGTACCCATGATGCTTTTAGATAGCAAGGGGGGGCGACTCCTCAATATGCAAACCGGTCTCCTCCTTCCCGGCCGAACTGACTCGTGTCCGTGCCGAGAAGTGACGGGCGCAGCCGAGAGCTTCATGAGTTATTGATCAAGACCCGAGTGGCTTCCGAAAAGCCGAAGATATACGAGTCCTGGTGTTCCATTAGATACAATGTAAAGCGCGCCTCTCTCCTGCATAGAGACACCAGTAGCCCGTTTCCAGCAGAAAAGCCTTGCCGCTCAGGAGAGATGGACGAAGAATTGTTTGTAACCATTTTTATTTCCTTGTGCATTCCTTGTGGAGTATTTTTATTGATACAAATGTGTGTACTTCCGCTATAAGTATTAAATGCTTTATGTATAGATAATACCCTTATAAGAAACTTATAATGCTTCTATAAGGCTTTTTACAAATGAATTTAAGATAAGGAATTTTTAGAATTACTTTTAATATTTCAGTTAAGGATGTTTCTATTTAGAGACTTAAATATTTCTACATAGGCTCCCTTGGTGGTCTAATGCACAAAGCCTTGTTTTTATGTCCGCCCCAGCAACAATTTGGCATTTTTATTGCAATAGATTTTTGTCATCTTCTGGGTCCGTCCCTTGCCAACTCTTTCTTCCAGGATCGCCATCATGCAGTCTGTCTCAGTTTTCATCATCGTATCGCCCAAATTCGGAGACCTTCACCTGACGCCTTCAGGTCTCCGAGGGGGGGAAATGTTAGCCAGCAAGGCACTTTTCTGTGCTCTTATGGATTTTTATCCATAAGTTTGAACTCTGTGTCGCCAGCAGTGGTAGGGACTTGCGCTTTCTTCTTCACATAGGAGCCAGCTCCAGCCCAAGCCAGGAGGCTGACACCCCAAGCAGTTCACCCAAGGCAAAGACAAAGGATTCCTCTTGCCATGAGGCCTCCTTCTGTCAGACATCCGCTGGCTGACCCCCACTCCCCCACTACCCATCTGAATAGTCATGCTAACGAGACTGCCTAGCAACTAATGTGCCAGCCATCAGATACCTGGCTAAAACCATCAACTGACAATGGGTATGGTCAGGTGAGTCATTGGACCCCAGACTCAGTGTCTGTTTCCTGGTGAAGTCATACTTTTGCAACACTGACCAAACCCCTGGACCTCCTCCCTTTGTTCACCTTTAACCTATAGCAAGGTCCAACAGGGATGGACCGCCTAGTAGGAGTGTTAGTGGGTTGTGGTCTGCAAAGCCCGCCCCAAGACCCCCAATAAAAGCCCAAACCGAGAGTCACTCGGCCTCTTGAGCCGTCGCCCTCTATCTTACCTATTGACCCTTCAATCCAGCTTTCTGTCCCCAATCCTTGCCTCCATCTTTGAACCCCTTTTTCTCTCTCTGGACTCGCGATCCAGGAGAACCACGTGGTCTTGCTGGTTCAAGCCTCGTGGCCCCATAGTTTTTATACCTTTCTTCCCAAATCCAATTCATCTTGACATCGGACAACGCATCTAAGGTAACGTGCTTTCCCCACCAACGAAACCTGCTCATGCAAAAGTGCTATTTTCTCTCTTTATTTTATTAGACCTGTAAGATTGTGTGTGTGATTACGATTTTTGTATGCTTGATTACATGATCCAGTAAACAACATTGAACTTGGAACTCGCCTCACGTGCCTCTTTTCTTGAGATCTCCCGGGAGGGGTGGGACCCTGGTATAGTTGGCAAGAACCCATGTATTTTGCTGATTGCTAAAGGTAAATTAAAGCAATTCGGCTAACAGAATTGGGGGCTCGTCTGGGATTTGCCCTGAGGGTTAAACTTCGCGCCATAGTCGACAGGCGTGTCTTTAACCCACAGACGTAAGGGAAAAACCACTTCCGGAACTCTTGGAGAGGCTGTATGATTGGTTTCTGTCTGCGTGCCTGGCTCTAGTGAGCAACCTATCGTGGGTGGCTTCCCCCTTCTCTCTCTCTCTCTTTGAACCCCAGGTCAAACTGTGTGACCGTCTGCGCGTCTATTTTGTGGGAAGGGATCCAAAGAAGACCAGAGTAGGGCACTAGACCAGTTGCACCAACACTACATACACTACATACACCCGCTGAGTCCGAAAAGGAACTTTTTCTTTGAGTGCACCCTCGCTCCCCCTCCTTGCTTTACTTCGCTCAACGAAGTGAAATCAATTGATTTTGGCCTTGAAGTCACCTTGGAAACTCCAGTTGGTATAGAACGCTGCAGCTCAGTTACTACTGAGAGCTTGGTAGAGAGTACATATTACACCCATTCTCCAGTCATTCCATTACCAATCAGTGACTGGGTTCAATTCAAGGTACTGGTTACCACATACAAAGCCCTTCATAGCCTTGAATCCACATATGCACAATGTTAGCCAGCAAGGCACTTTTCTGTGCTCTTATGGATTTTTATCCATAAGTTTGAACTCTGTGTCACCAGCAGTGGTAGGGACTTGCGCTTTCTTCTTCACATAGGAGCCAGCTCCAGCCCAAGCCAGGAGGCTGACACCCCAAGCAGTTCACCCAAGGCAAAGACAAAGGATTCCTCTTGCCATGAGGCCTTCTTCTGTCAGACATCCGCTGGCTGACCCCCACTCCCCCACTACCCATCTGAATAGTCATGCTAACGAGACTGCCTAGCAACTAATGTGCCAGCCATCAGATACCTGGCTAAAACCATCAACTGACAATGGGTATGGCCAGGTGAGTCATCGGACCCCAGACTCAGTGTCTGTTTCCTGGTGAAGTCATACTTTTGCAACACTGACCAAACCCCTGGACCTCCTCCCTTTGTTCACCTTTAACCTATAGCAAGGTCCAACAGGGACGGACCGCCTAGTAGGAGTGTTAGTGGGTTGTGGTCTGCAAAGCCCGCCCCAAGACCCCCAATAAAAGCCCAAACCGAGAGTCACTCGGCCTCTTGAGCCGTCGCCCTCTATCTTACCTATTGACCCTTCAATCCAGCTTTCTGTCCCCAATCCTTGCCTCCATCTTTGAACCCCTTTTTCTCTCTCTGGACTCGCGATCCAGGAGAACCACGTGGTCTTGCCAGTTCAAGCCTCATGGCCCCATAGTTTTTATACCTTTCTTCCCAAATCCAATTCATCTTGACATCGGACAACGCATCTAAGGTAACGTGCTTTCCCCACCAACGAAACCTGCTCATGCAAAAGTGCTATTTTCTCTCTTTATTTTATTAGACCTGTAAGATTGTGTGTGTGATTACGATTTTTGTATGCTTGATTACATGATCCAGTAAACAACATTGAACTTGGAACTCGCCTCACGTGCCTCTTTCCTTGAGATCTCCCGGGAGGGGTGGGACCCTGGTATAGTTGGCAAGAACCCGTGTATTTTGCTGATTGCTAAAGGTAAATTAAAGCAATTCGGCTAACAACAAGACCAACTCTCCTACAACATTCTGCCACAGCAGCTCCACCCATCTAAGCAAAGCCTTCTGCAAATGGATGAGAGTGATAGCAGTCTGTACATGCCCTTTCTCTATTGTTGCTCCTACCTTGTAGAATGGCCAGCCTGTGAAGACTAGAAAGGCTCCAACACAAATTGTATAAAATTGCTTCGTTCAGGAGGGTGTTTTTAGAAAGGGAATGTAGTACAAGGGGCTGTAGTACAATAGAACAATTCAGCAAGGTTCTTTTATAAGGGGAAAAGGATTGTTGTTTATTCCATTGTTTATTGTATGTACTATATTTGTCAGAACTCCAGTAATCAGCACTCAACAACGGTCTTTAAGCAGATTCAGTTTATTGTAGTCAGTTTACTGTACTTCTCCAAACATTTTCTGTGTTAAGACTGAAGAGAGAAAGCGGGAAAGGGATTTGATAAGGGGTTCAAATTGGGGTGTCAGATGGCTACAGGCCAATGAATGCTGCATTACCCTTGCGTAGAAAATAACGACTTTTACCACCAAGCGGGAAACTTGCAAGAGAAACCTGAGACCTTAAGTAAACGGGACAAATGTTAGAGGAGCATCAAACAGCGACAATTGCTAGAGGAGAATCGAAACCAACATTCCAGAGTTTACAACAGTATTTACAACCTCCCCCCCCCCGCGTTTTCTTCATAGCAGCCACTCTCTCCCTCTCCCCCACCTTTTATTTATGACAGCCTAGCTGACATCCTGCCCCCCTAAAGAGGTCCCTCCCGGCTTCAAAGGATACAAAGAGTGGACAGCACATAATAACTCAGGGGCATTGACATGACAATCCTGGACCCATTCATTTTCTTCAGGACCGAAATCCTTCTACCTAACCAAGTAGAATAGATGGCCATGCTGTATTCTAGAGTCCAGAATTTGAGGTGGTGATGTGGGTCGTGATGTGGTTCGTCATTCAGAATCAGAGATGGGGGGGGCAAGAGAGCAAGGACGCCAAACATTCGGTCCAGGATCCCACTTCAGGAGGCTGAAATGAAAGATTGGATGAACGCCCCTAAGGGATTTAGGCAGGGCCAATTCAACAGTCACTTCATTGATTTTACGTACCATAGGAAAAGGTCCCACATAATGTCAATCCAGTTTCCTACTGGGTTGCAGCTCCGTCAAGTTTTTAGTGGATGAAAAAACACAATCCCCCGAATTTATATTCCAGGGTTCAGCCCGGTACTTGTCGACCTGAGTCTTGTAATCGGCTTTGGCCTTATCAAGTGCCTCACGAATCACTGGCCACTGGTCCTGCAGACCAAGCCACCAATCATGCAAGTTCCCCCCTTTCGCAGGGGAGTCATCAGGAATAAAAGGGAGGGGCGTCCCTTTGTAACCATACAAAGCCATAAAAGGGGACACCCCTGTGGAAGAATGCACTGAGTTATTGTAGCTGTATTCAGCATATGGCAACAAGTCTACCCAATCATCCTACTGATAATTGGTGAAATACCTGAGAAATTGTTCCAGCGTTTGGTTAATTCTCTCTGACCATCACTTTCTGGGTGATAAGCAGTACTGAGTCTTTCTTCAATGTCCAACAGATGTAAAAATTCTTTCCAAAATTTGGCAACAAATTGCAATCCTCTGTCCGAAATTACCTTCCTCGGAAAACAGTGGAGTTTAACAATGTCGTGTATAAACATCTTTGCTAAAGCTTTAGCAGTGGGCAGCTGTTTGAATGGAACAAAATGTGCCTGCTTCGAAAACGAATCTACTACCACCCAAATAACAGTATTTCCCTTGCTGGGGAACAAGTCAGTGATGAAATCACCTCCCACGGCCTAGATGGGGTTTCTAAAGGTTTTAATGACCCAGGGGGTTTTACCCCTCGTCTTTTGCACATGAGACAGATAGGGCACGAGGTAACATATTGTGAAATGTCCGCCCGCATACGCAGCCACCAAATTTGGTGTTGTAGCAAATGCAAAGACTTCAGGAACCCAAAATGTCCAGCTAGTTCAGATTTGTGGTCCCAGCGCATCACCTCCCCCTGCACAGAAACAGGCATGAAGACTTTGGACCCCTTATACCAACAGCTGTCTTCGTTTTCTTCTAATCCCAGCGTGGAGGCGAGTTCCTCCTGGTATGTCAGACACACCCTCCTTGACTCTGATGCTCCATGGGAGCACCTCATTCTCCCCCCCCCCACTTTCGCCTGATTGTGAGTCACAACCACCCCGCCCAACTGCAAGGATGTGAACATGGAGTCGACCACCTCTTCCCTTTGACTCACATGTTGGGGTAGGCGTGACAGGCCTAGAAAATTTGATTTCCCAGGGAGATGGTTGAGGGTAAAACAGAATTTAGAGAAGAACTCTGCCCATCTGAGCTGTTTGGCATTGAGACTTCGGGGGGTGCATAGTGCCTCTAAATTCTTATTGTCAGTCCAAACTTAAAATGCTACCTGTGCCCCCTCCAACCAATGACGCCACGTCAACAAAGCTAATTTAATAGCCGCAGCTTCCTTGGCCCACACTGACCAATTGCGCTCTGTAGTGTTGAACTTCTTAGATCTGTAAGCCAGGGGGTGGAGCCTCCTGTCAGTGAACTGCCATAGACTGGAGTGACTGCGTCAATATTCTAGTGTTACATCTGGCTAAGCCATTCTGTTTACCTTGCCTTGTTTTGGTCTGAATGTTTTATTCCATGCTTCTAGGTCCCGACCAGGAGATAGCATCGGGGAATGCCCCCCCCCGGAATGCACACCTCGCTCCGCCTCGCTCGCTTTGCTTTGCTTTGCGCATGCTCATTACTCATTCGCTTTTATCTCTAGCCTCCTCAGCTAACGACCTTGAAAGGAAGTGCCTCCTGTTATGTGTTACAAGAACCACAAATGTTATGTATTCTATTTTCTTAAATTCTCTGGGAACTGTTCTCCCAAAATGTTCAACAGTATTTCTCCTTGAGAACTCATTTTGCCACACTTTCCTTGGGAACACTGGGCCAGTATATTTGGGTGCCAAGAATTCTTTGTATTGATTGGTAGAGGGTAGTTGGGCCATATTTCATATCCAGTATAATTATGATTGCAATTCAAAGCTTAAGCATTACTAACAGAAGAAGTGTCTGACCAACATGATCTTTTCTACAAATAAAGGACTATCTGTTTAAGGAGACCTGTTGTGGACTATATCTATCTCACACCTCCCATCTGCTCTCTCTTGCAAGAGAGCCCCTACCAGCATGACATCCGACTTGACCACTTGGACAATGAATTTTTTATTCTCGTCAGGGTGGGCAAGCACTGGCTCAGAAGTGAATAGTTTTCTAAGTGTCTCGAATGCATGCTGGCATTCCTCTGTCCAGTTCAACTTGGCCCCGGGCTTTGTACTCTCCACACCCTTCCCTTTTGTTTTCAGTAAGTCCATGAGTGGGAGAGCTACTTGAGCAAAATTAGAGATGAAACCCCTATAAAAATTGCAAAATCCAAGGAACGATTGGAGATGGTGTCAGGTGGAAGGCGCCTCCCACCCCACCACACTGGCTACTTTCTTTGGATACATCTCCAAGCCCCTCTGGGAGATGTGATAGCCTAAGAAATCCACTTCCTCCTTGTGAAACTCGCATTTGGACAACTTAACAAACAGTCTATGCTCCAGAAGGGTCTGAAGGACCTCCCGCATTAATTTGACATGCGGGGGAATACAAAAGAATGTCATCTAAGTACACTAGCGCCCCATGGAATAAGTGCTGGTGTAGCACTTCATTGATCAGGTTCATAAAAACTCCAGGTGCCCTCTGGAGGCCAAATGGCATAACAAGGTATTTTAATTGCCCCAGGGGTGTGTTGAAAGCCGTCTTAGATTCATCCCCCTTCCTTATGCACACTCCAAAGTAAGCATCTCGCAGATCTATCTTAGTGAAGATTTTCCCTTTGGAAGCCTTTGTTAACAAGTCTTTGATCAGTGGGAGGGGGTAGGCATTGGTAGTAGACACTGCATTGAGCCCCCGATAATCTGTACACAATCTGAGCCCGTCAACCTTTTTCCAGAAGACAACAGGAGCTGCATAGGGGGAGGAGGCAGGACAGACAAAGCCTCGCACCAAGTTTTTATTAATGAGATTTCGCAGCTCCCCTTTCTCTGCAGGGCTCATGGAATACAACTTTCCCTTTGGCAACTTGTGCCCCAGCAACAGTTCAATAGCACAGCCACAATTCTGGTGGGGAGGCAGTTCATCTGCTTCCACCTCCCCAAAAACCTTCACCAAGTCCTCATACTCACGGGGGATCCCTCCACCCTCCTCCACTAGGCAAGCAATCACTGGCTCTGCAGGAGGAGACTCACCCCACTCAGGTGACCACACGTGGGATTTACACCCTGGATCAACAAAACACACTGGATGTAAGGATCGTGCGCACACAGCCAAGGGCTCCCTAAAACCAGCGGGAACCGGGCATTGGGGTTAATAAAAAAGGAGCGGTGCTCCCAATGTTCTCCCACCCCATCAGTAAGGGGACCATCTGGTGAGACTTCCGGAAGACTTGCGAAGAATGGCGGATGCGTCCCTCTGCGCTAGCGGGGGAGGCGATCCATACCCGATGGGAAGAAGGGGCTCTAGACAGGTGCTGAGCCCCCAGAGACCCCAGTGAGGGGGCTCTGCCTGGGGTGGCACGAGAAGGGATCTCTCCCAGCGGTGGCGACTGCGGGATTTGAGGTCCCCCTCATCACCCCCATAGGTTCCCCCATCGCGGGAGCCACATGGCTATAGCGCAAACCGTGAAGCAGCAGAGAATATGAAGTGATGAAGCAGTAACTTCCAGCTACGCAAAGGTGAAAAAGTGAGTCTCGAAGTTGAAATAAGCAACTTAGCGGGAAAAGCGGCGGGTGGAGAGAAATCCCCCCCCCCCGTTCCATTATGGGCATACTTACGAGGCTCTTTCCCACGGCGTTACTGAAGGAAGGAAAGCTTAGATGAGCTGCTAGATGGCGGTATCGCATACTTGAGGACTTAACAATTAAAACGATACAAGTGCAGCTGAAAAAATCGCTTCTTATCTCCATCTTATCTAAACGTAAACAATAGCGAAGTCTCAACAATGGCGGGGAAACCGAAACCTTCCCCAAAGCTAGCAACTACAGTTCCGAGTTCAAAGGTTGATACCACTGAGATGAGCGCGGTGTTTTCCTCGTTATTGCGACCTCTAGTGGATCAAATGACGTCACTGAACATCAAGATGGATAAAATGCAGTCGGAGCTGAAGGAGTCAAATAAAGTTACAGAAAAGCTGCAGCAGGACCTTATGGAGGTTAAAATGTCAGTAAAAAATCAAGATTCAAGACTACAGAAAGCAGAAAAAGAAATGGCTCTTCATCATGATTCCCTTCTGAAATTGCAAATGGAACGGGCGAATTTCTTCCTACGACTTCAGAACGTGCCAGAAAAGAAATGAGAAGACATTAAAGGACTGTTAAGTGAAGCGTTGGCACCGTTAACAGGCTTAAAAGCAGAAGAATTAAAAAGCGATATGGATATGGTCTATAGGACCTACCCAGAATATATTAAAAAGAAAAGCCTGCCAGGTGAAATTATGATAAGGTTCTCCAAGAAATCAACAAGGGATGTGGTTTTAAAAGCCACAAGCAAAGCGGTTCTGAAGATCCAAGAAGCAGAAGTTAAAGTTTTGAAAGATGTACCATTTGAAATACGGCGAAGAAGAAAAGCCTACAGAAAGCTGACGACATGGCTACAGTCTGAATCTATAATATACCGTTGGAATACTCCAGAGGGACTTCGCTTCAGCATCAAAGATAAGAAATACAAGATTGACTCTGTTGAACAAGTGAAAAATTTTTTGGAAAAAGACAAAGAGAAGAAAAAAGGCAGAGACACAGATGATTCGCTAGCTTCGCAAGAAAGTATGTATGGATTTGATAGCTCTAAAAGCGAAGAAGAAATATCCGACTCGGAGATAAGAGCAGCAGCTCCAAAAGTACATGTTGAGACTAAGAAAACAAGAAGAGGACAAAAGAAGAAATGATTGTTAAATGTTTATTAAGCATATGCACTAGTATGAATTATAAGCTTTGTTATTAAGTGTTATCTCCAAACTATGCATACTGACAAATAGCTTTTTGAATGGAAAAAGTAACAAAGTAATCTGTGTTAACCATGCTTTTTTAAAATGCTATAATAATTTTTTTAAAATTGATAGATTATGCATTTTATAAAGTATTCTCTGTATAAGATAAATTTAGCATAGTAAGTAGCGTAGAAATGTAGTTTATAGATAAAATCAATAAAATCTTTAAAAAAAAAAAAGTAATGGGACCATCTGGTATTTACATGACTCCTGCATCGAGGAGCTGTCCATCTGGACAAAAACTAACAGCTCTGGAAGTCTTTGAACTGGGGTCCCCAACCCCATAACAAAAGACGGATTGATTATGTCCCTCACACAGCCCGAGTCGATCAGCACCCAGACACAAATCTGTGTGCCCATTTCTCTGTTTAAAATGGACACAGTCATGAACAGGATGGGGTCAGAGTTGCTTACCATAGGCTGTGCCTGTTGGACCTGTTGTTTTGTGCCTCTTACAACAGGTCCCTGCCTTTTCCTGAGGGCTCTTGTGTTTCTTCACCGCTTGACAAGGTGCTTTCCAGTTGCACTGCCAGCTGCAATGCTTTTGGGAACTTTCCTTCCCCACTGCTTGGTTGCTTCAGGGCTCCCGTGGCTTTCATCTCTCCAGCTTTCGGAGGGGTTGGAGTTGCCCTTGTCTCATCCGCTGCTCTTTAATTGGATCTTTTCCTCTGGGCTGGGTCATCTCCTGGGGGGCTCCCGGGGTTTTAGGGTACACCCGCGGGGACTGCATCTTGATCATCTGCAGGTGGTTCTCCGCATCATCTACTTCTCGCATCCAGGCAGCCAGGGTGAGGGGTTGCACATTTCGCAGAACCATGTCCAGAATCTGGTGACAGCCCCGTCTGGAAATGCTCCATCAGCATGGGCTCTGGCCACCCCTGGATCTTTGCTGCGATCATTTTGAACTCTTCTGAGTACTCACGCACCATGAACATAAGAACATAAGAGAAGCCAATGTTGGATCAGGCCAGTGGCCCATCCAGTCCAACACTCTGTCACACAGTGGCCAAAAACACCAGGTGCCCTCAGAAGGTCCAGCAGTGGGGGCAGGACACCAGAAGCCCTCCCACTGTTGCCCCCCTGTCAAGCACCAAGAATATAGAACATCACTTGCCCCAGACAGAGTTCCTAATAGCTAATGGCTCCATATGTTTATCCAATTCCCTCTTGAAGCCGCCCATGCTTGTAGCCGCCGCCACCTCCTGTGGCAGTGAATCCACGTGTTAATCACTCTTTGGGTGAAGAAGTACTTCCTTTTATCTGTTCTAACCCGTGTGATTGCCTTGCTTCAAGGAACAGTGGCATGCCTTCACCTTCTTGCCGGCCAGTGGGTCTTAATACTGCCTCCTCAGTGCCCATATGATAGCCTGCACATCCCATAGTTCGGGGCCCTGGATCTCGTGCGAACCCATGTACCAGTCTGCCGCTCGATCCCTCAGCTTCGCCCTGACAAATTCTTTTTTTTTAATTTATATTTTATTTAAATTTCAAGCAAATATTACAAATACAGAAGTAGAATAAAAAATTAGAACATTTTTCTTTACATTAACAGTGCAATTAAACGTGCTTAAAAATTGTGAGAGATCAATTAAAGTATCCAACACCTTCCAACATTAGGATTTTAAATGTAAACAAAAGCCTATACTAAATCTTTGTACAGATAATGCTAAAACCTCTATATGTGAAATCTATATATGTAGATTAATCCTCAATTATTGTAAAATAAATAAATAAAAAATAAATAAATTATTGTTTACTGTAACTGTATCACCAAAGACGTTCCAATCATTAACTAATCTATCCGGTCATAACCTCTAATAACTATTATGATAAAAGTCTTGTATAGTTCTGAATATCGTTAAATGAACAAATGGAACGGAGAAGAGAACTCATACCCATCTTTGAAGATCTGCCCAGCTTTTCGGTGCCGCTTTTTCTCATGCCAGATGATCCAAGATTGGTTTCCACTTTTCTGTGAATCTAGATCTAATTGGATGTATAGATGATTCATTTAATTTTTGTGTAATGTTTTCCATTAGATATTGATCCCACAGCTTCTCATACCAAATCTGTAAGGATGGAGGCTCAAGATTTTTCCAAACTGAGGCTATTGCTGTACGTGCCGCATAGATAATGACTTCTAAGGTCTGTCTGTGTTTATGTGACTGCATCGGTTGTGGCCATAAACCCAAAAGTAAAGATTCAGGGGAGATTTCGAAATCAAGGGAGATTATCTTGTTCATTAAATGTTTAATTTGTCCCCAGAAGGCTTTTATTTTATCACATTGCCACAATGCGAACGTGCCAATTAAACCACAACCTTTCCAACAGAAGGGTGAGTAAGAAGCATTGCCATATGAAATTTTCTGAGGTGTAAGATACCACCTTGTAAGTATTTTATATTTTTGAAACTCAAGGGATAGTGGTCTAGGATAGTCTACTTTTGCTGTCCAAATGTCTGTCCATAATTTATCTTCCAATTTGAGCTTACAGTCCTTTTTCCAAGCTGTTTGATAGGGGAGAATAGCACCTTTTTGTTTGTCTATTAATAAATTATACATAGTAAATATCAAACCTTTATTATGATTTTCAAATAGTTGTAATATTATTTCAAAATCTGACAGTTTTTGAGTTAAGATTGATGTTAAGTTAATTTGAGTGCAAAAGTGCTGTATTGCTAAGTATAAAAACCAGGGAATTGTGGCTTGTAAGTTTTGTTCTAATTAATTTTTACTTAATAATCCTTTCCTGTTCACTATGTCAGCTAGCCTAGAGAGTTTGGCCACTTTCCATTATTGTCTGAAAGAGTAATCAGTTAAGTGTTTAAACCAAGCCTGATGAGTGAACTCAGTATATTCTGAGATTTTCGAAATGAGCTGTTTACGTTTAGCTCCCCAGAATGTTAGCATTGGAACCAGGAAAGTATTATAATCAATAGTTAATTGAGCACTGGCTTTTTCTTCCCAGAGTACTGTATTAATGGAGCTTGGAGATAACAGATCGTTCCCAATAGAAATCCAATCAGCGTGATTCGAATGTCTCCTTATTTTGATAATATTAGCTTAAAAAGTCGCTTTTTGATATATAGCTATATCCGGAAAACTAAAACCTCCCTTTGATTTGGACCTTTTCAGAACCTTTAAGCTGATCCTGGCTCTTTTCCCATTCCAGAGAAAGCCCCATAAGATGTTTTGCCATCTCTTCAAAAGTGTCTCAGATATCCTTATTGGCAGAGTTTTAAATAAAAAAAGGTATTTTGGTAGAATAAAAGATTTAATTAATTCATAACGTTCCATCCATGAGAGACTGAGTTTGGACCAATTCCCTATGAGCTCACACACCTTAGAATGTACCGCAATATGATTTAATTCCAGCAACTTGGATAGGTTGCTTGAAATTTTAATACCTAAGTAGGTTAGGTGAGTGTGCGCCCACTCGAAGTTGAATTGTGATTGCAAAGAAATGCAGTCTGTGTCTGAAATATTAATAGGTAGTGGCTGTGATTTCGCATTATTCACAAGTAGACCGGAAATAGAGCCAAAAGAGTGAAGAGTTTGCAGAAGTGCTTTGATTGCTATAGTAGGATTTGTTAAATATAATAGCATATCATCTGCAAATAAAGATATCTTGTGCTCTATGTCCTTTATTTTTATTCCTGTGATTTGTGAATTCACCCTTATCGCTTGAGCCAAAGGCTCTATTACCATGGCAAAAAGTAAAGGGGAAAGCGGACACCCTTGCCTTGTTCCTCTGCCTAGCACTATCGGTTGTGATCTACAACCATTTGTTTTTATGTTTGTTGTTGGTTCATTGTAAAGGCTTTGAATTGTTCTTATAAATTTTGGTCCAAAACCCATTCTTTGAAGGACGGAGAACAGATATTTAAATGAAACTGAATCAAAAGCTTTTTCCACATATAATGATAAAAAAGCTGCTGGGATTTTATTTTTTTTGCAGTGGTGTAGTAAATTCAATGTTTTTATCGTGTTATCTGCCAAGTCTCTGTGGGGAATGAACCCTGCCTGATTACTATGTATATAGCTTGGAATAAAAGTATTAATGCGTTTGGCTAAAATTGAGGAAAACAATTTTAGATCCTGATTGAGGAGAGATATTGGGTGGTATGATTTGGGAAGCAAAGGGTCTTTACCTGGCTTCGGTAACACCACTGTAGTTGCCTGTTTCCATGAGGGTGGTATTTCCCCTGTGTTTAATATATGATTGAAAGTGTTTGTAATCGGTTGTAGCAAGTGCTCTAAAAAAATTTTTAATAATATTCGGTGGAGAGCCCATTCGGGCCTGGAGATTTATTATTTTTTTTCATTTTGATGGCTTGCTGAACCTCTTCTGCAGTTATAGGTTCTTCCAAATAGGCTCTGTGTGATGACTGAAGAGGGGTGTGGATGGGAAATTCCCTTAAATAATTCTGAAAAGCATCTTCATTTACATTTGGAGGAGTATAGAGATTGGAATAAAATTCCTCCAATGTTGAGAGTATTTCTTTTGAATTTGCAACTATTTTATTCCTGTTATTTTTAATAGCTTTTATCTGGGATTGCGTTCTAAGTTCCTTAACCTTAAAAGAGAGCTGTTTCAAAGTTCTAGATGATTTTTGCCAATATTTTTGTTTTGTGTAGCACAGCTGTCTTTTAATTGATGAAATCTCCATCATTTGTAAGGCTTTTCGTTCCATATTCAATTTTTGGACTATTTTTTGTGACCCCGATCTTTTATGCGCCTGCTCTAATACCTTGATGTTTTCTATAATATCCTCATAAAGTTTTTGTTTTTGTCTTTTCAGAAATGATGTCTTGGAAATAAGTACCCCTCTTATTGATGGTTTCATCGCATCCCAGCACATTGTAGGAGATACGTCCTGTGTGTCATTTTCTGCAAAATATGTTTGAATAGCTTGTGCTATTTCGGATCTGAATTCTGGATTGTTTAATAAAGATACATTCAAGGACCATTGTTTGTGTCTATTACATTGCTCATTCTGTGATAACTTGCAACTGACCCATGAGTGATCAGACCATTGGAATGGACCAATGTTAGTGGAGACAACTCTATCAATGATTTGGACAGCAAAAGTAGATCTATCCTAGAATATGTGGTATGGCGGTTTGAAAAAAAAAAGTGAAATCTTTTTCCCCTGGGTGTAATATTCGCCAAATATCATTCAGGCTGTGTTCTTCTAACAAGTTTGCCAATTTAGTAAGTCTGACTTTTGGTTTTTTCAAGGCGGTATCTGAATAGACTTGTCAAGTACATTGTCTATCACCAAATTAAAATCTCCTCCTAAGATTAAATCTCCTTCTGAAAATTCTTTAAGAGATTTTAGTGTTTTTTCCAAAAATATTACCTGCCCCTCATTTGGTGCATATAATGTGGCTATAGTGGTCATCCTACCTTCAAGTTGCCCTTTTATGAAAAGGTATCTACCATCTGGATCTTGTTTCTTGGCTGAGAGATCAAAGCGGACCGTGTGGCTGAGGAGAATGGCTACTCCACGAGATTTGGAATTCCCTGCTGCAGAGTATTGAAATAAAAATTTATTAGTGTTGAATATTTTTACCTCTGTTTTCTTAAGATGTGTTTCTTGTAGTAGGACTACTGAAGGTTTTAACTTCAAAAGATTGGACAATACTCTCCTCTGTTTCAAAACACTATTCAACCCATTCACGTTGGAAGAAATAATACTTAGATCATCTGACATGATGACTATTAGATAGAGAAGCACTAATTACTGTCTAAAGCTTTAATATAAAGAAAGTATTTCTAAATGCTAAATTAGGATTAATACTTGTTTTGTTCTTAAAGGTTATTTATCTTATTCATCTAAGATGACATCCAAAAAGATTTCCTTTGTTATTAAGAGTATAGGCACTTTATAATTCAGATTAAGTGAGAACCAAAAATAAATCTTATGTAGCAATATTTTCCCCCACCACTAGAGTGTGCTATACCACTGTATAACCAAATTCCTATCTAGCTATTTGTAATGTAAACACCTTTAAGTTACTAACTAATTTATTCACTTTAAATTAACAGAAATATGTGCAGTATAATAGATAATAAAATATTTGACACCTTTGGAATGTAATAACCAAAACAAACCTTATGATTTTCAGCAGTAAGATTAGATTAACCAAAATTTAGGTTTTAACAAACAAGTGTAGAATCACTAGTAATAAGACTGCTTTCTGTGTGAATTAAAAATGTGATTCAAAGTTAATGCAATCTAATAATCTAAAACAGTTCTATATAATCAATTAATAGCAATTAATTAGTCAGATAAAAACAGTAGATTTTAACTGTATGTCTCTCTAGTCTCCTGGGGTTTCTAAATCCCCACAGGAGGCTGGGATTGCTCCTCTCTGTTTCCCTCCTTCCCTTCCCAGCATCTGTCTATGAGAGACACGAATTAATAAGGACTCAAACAAATCCCGCTCCTTCCTAACCCCCCCCTTTTTTCTTCCAATAAACTTCAAACTTTAAAAAGGCAATGAGATAATATAATATTTAAACTTTCTTATGCTATGTATATAAAGCTTAACATAAACTCTTAATGCTTATTCCCTATAATTAATTACACAATTATAAACAATCCAAATTAACTTTAACAACAAGATAAAGATTGATCCTTTCAGGATGCACTTATCAACAAGCAGTCAAAGTTTTTGCTTCAGACACTTGTAGGTCCCACGGCCAAGATCCTTAAATTAACACCTCCCTTGCTGAAGGGAAATTCCCGGAGGCTCTCAAGGAAGCGATGGTCCGCCCACTCCTAAAAAAGGTACATCTGGACCCGGCAGAATTGGCAAATTATAGGCCGGTGTCCAATTTGCCCTATTTGGGCAAATTAATAGAGAGGGCGGTGGCGTTACAGTTACAGAGGTATCTGGATGATGCTTCGGTTCTTGACCCCTTTCAGTCCGGCTTTCACCCGGGTTACGGGACGGAGACCGCATTGGTCGCTCTAACGGATGACCTCCGACGACATCTGGATCAGGGCGGTGGGGCGGTATTGCTGCTGCTCGACTTGTCGGCAGCGTTTGACACAGTGGACCACCGGCTGCTGTCCCGCCGCCTTGCCGACGTGGGAATAGGAGGGCGGGCCTTGCAGTGGCTCGTCTCATTTCTCCAGGGTCGGGGACAAAGGGTGGTGCTAGGGGAGCAGCAATCCTTGAGGCACCCGCTTGAGTGCGGTGTGCCCCAGGGGGCAGTGCTCTCCCCGATGTTGTTTAATATCTATATGCGCCCCCTTGCCCAGATTGTCCGGAGGTTTGGGCTGGGATGTCATCAGTATGCGGATGACACCCAGCTCTATCTGATGTTGGGCGGCCGGTCGGACTCCGGCCCAGACGATCTTGACCGGGCATTGCACGCTGTGGCTGACTGGCTCAGGTCTAGCAGGTTGAAATTGAACCCGGCGAAGACGGAGGTCCTGTGCCTGGGTCATTATGGTCCGGAGTGGGGGGTCCCGCTCCCGAGCTTCGATGGGGCGCCGTTGGTGCCTGCGCCGAGGGCGAGGAGTCTGGGAGTGCTCCTGGAGCCTTCATTGTCAATGGAGGCCCAGGTAGCAGCCACTGCCAAGTCAGCCTTCTACCATCTACGGCTGGCGAGGCAGTTGGTTCCTTACCTTGACCGGGATGACCTTGCCACAGTTATCCATGCGACGGTCACCTCGAGGTTGGACTACTGCAACGCTCTCTACATGGGGCTGCCTTTGGTGCAAATCCGGAAGCTGCAGCTGGTGCAGAATGCCGCGGCCAGGCTGCTGATGGGACTCGGAAAGCGGGATCACATCGGGCCTGTGCTGGCAGCGCTACACTGGCTGCCTATAGCATACCGAGTTCGCTTCAAAGTGCTGGTTCTTACCTATAAAGCCCTATATGGCCAGGGTCCAACATACCTTAGGGACCGCCTTTCTCCGTATCAACCCCAGAGAGCACTACGGTCAGGGTCGGAACACAGATTATGTGTGCCCGGCCCCAGAGACGCCAGGCTGGCCAGAACTAGGACCAGGGCTTTCTCGGTGGCGGCTCCTGTCTGGTGGAATGAGCTCCCGGAGAAGATCAGGGCCCTGCGGGACCTGATGCAGTTCCGCAGGGCCTGCAAGACGGAGCTCTTCCGCCAGGCTTATCAATAGGAGCCGCTGCCGATGATATTGGGGATACCATCCGGCAATGTAACCATCATGCTGTACCCTGGTCCAACACGACCTCGGCCATGGCCGAGGGGGTGGAGCCCAAACCTGCCACATGGTTGCCATCCGACGCTGTATATGGAAGCTTTTATGAATATTTATATGTTTTAATGATATTTATTATAATGTTTTAATTGATTTTATAGGTTATTGTAACAATTAGGCCACAGGCCCATGTAAGCCGCCCTGAGCCCGCTTGCGGGGAGGGCGGGATATAAATGTGAAAAATAAATAAATAAATAAATAAATAAATGATGTTCATGTGAAGGAACGCTGGTGTAGTCTTGAGTCTTGCGGAGGTGGTGTTGAGGAGGAAAGCCGGCGTTTGATCTTTTACTGAATTCCATCGGGGTGGAGAGATCCAGTAGTCTTAGAACTTGAAGACCTTCGTCTACCGAAGAGAATTTGTGGCCCTTGCCTTTGGAAGTAACTTGAATAGTAAGCAGAGAGATCCATGAGTATTTTATTTCGGCTTCAAGCAGTTGAGAGGTAATCGGCTTGAGTTCCCGCCTTTTTTGTAACGCTTCTCCTGGTAAATCAGGATAGATTTCAACGTTAGCTCCTTTGTAATTGAGATGACCTTTTTGTCTCACAGCATTTAAAATAAGTTTTCTGTATCTGAGGTCTAGTAGAGTAATCATTATATCTCTCATTGGGCGCGTTTTTAAAAGTGCTGTAGATCCCAGCCTATATGCCTTGGTCACTGCTGTTGAAATGTCTCCCTCAGCTTCCACTTGTCGCCTCAGCCAATTTGCAATATAAGTTGTTAAATCTTCATTACCTTCAACTTTTTCTCCGATCCCTTTCAGTTTCAGATTATTTTGCCTCGTTAAAAGATCCAAACGCATTGTTTTTTATGCTAATAAATCACCTGTGATTTGAAGCGTTTGTATAGCATTTTGGTTTTGTTCAAGCTCTTGTTCAAGGTTTTGTTCAAGCTCTTGTTCAAGGCTGATTCTGCTATGTTTTTAGATTCTAATACATTTGCTTGTAGTGTGTCCAGTCTGTCATAAACTGGCTTAAACATCTGAGCCATATGATCTAAAAAGTTTTTCTCCATATTGTTAAGAGCTGTGTTAAGATCGACTGAAGTGATCATTTTTGCTGCCGCTTCCCCCCCATTCTGTTCCGCTGCCATTTTAGGAGTCTCATCGTCTTGCAGGCCCGTTTTTTAAAATGAAGCTTTTTTTACCGTTCCTACTCCATTCGGCTTCGCTTTTTTCATATTGGGTGTAGAATTCTTTTCTTTATCGTTCCCCATACAGAAGGAAGAGGTTTGGATTATTTTACTGCCTTTTTCCAGATCAATGAAAAGAGAGGGTGAAGGAGCACAGGGTTTAGGCAGCCATTACCGTCGGGCGCCACCTATTGTCCACACGCTGACAAATTCGACCTGGTGTTCATCATCCGGGAACAGAGGGCCCCAGTCTCTTAGAAATCTGCGTACCTGCACTAAAAAGAATGCTAACTTCTCAGGGGTCCCATCAAACGTAGTTTCCAGCAACTCCTTGGGTTGTTGCAGCCCGGGGACCCCAGGCGTTGGGGTTTGAGCTGGTTGCTCTGGTCTCACAGGAACTCCAGGTATCTCAGTGGGTGCTGTAGGCTGCTCAGGAAAGGCTGATGTTGAGTGCTGATTACTGGAGTTCTGACACTCTTCATCACTGGACTGTGCTTCCCATCCCGAATCTCAACATGAGCGTGGGGAACGGTGGAGACCAGCCAGCCCTGTCAGTGCCATGGCCGCCCCGGCTGGAGGGAGCCTGTAGCCTCAGTTCATCCCGCACCACGTCCAAAATCATTTGAGGTAATCGAATCATTAGTTCGAAAACCTCTTGTTGCACTTGTTCCCACAAGTGCGTTCCCATGCGCTCAACTAGCACCTCAACCCCTCTGCCTTCACCGTGGTCCAGAGACTATGGACAGCTGGGGTGAGCTCATAGCGGCTTGGCACAGCCACCTGAGTAGTTAGCATCCACAACTCCCTTGGGGTAGTAGAGAGGTGCACCACGAATACAGGTCTCTCCCCTGAGGCCAAGCACCTCCCACCAGCCCCCGCCCAGGAGCCAGTGTCTGCGTCCCTGTCGAGAGGATCTTGCTCACCATGGTGACAGGAATCTCCGCCTCTGTGACTGGTTGGTCTCCACCGTTCCCCGCGCTCATGTTGAGATTCGGGATGGGAAGCGCAGTCCAGTGATGAAGAGTGTCAGAACTCCAGTAATCAGCACTCAACAACAGTCCTTAAGCAGGTTTAGTTTACTGTAGTCAGTTTACTATACTTCTCCAAACATTTTCTGTGTTAAGACTGGAGAGGGAAAGCAGGAAAGGGATTTTATATGGGGTTCAAATTGGGGTGTCAGATGGCTACAGGCCAATGAATGTTACTCTCACGTGAAAAATAACAACTTTTACCACTGAGGGGGAAACTTGCAAGAGAAACCAGAGACCTTAAGTAAACAGGGAACAAATGCTTGAGGAGCATCAAACAGCAACAATTGCTAGAGGAGAATCAAAAGCAACATTCCAGAGTTTACAATAGTATTTACAACCTTCTCTCCCCCACCCTTTTCTTCATAGCAGCCACTCTCTCTCCCCCCTCCCACTTTTTATTTATGACCGCCTAGCTGACAATATTGCTCTTAGTGTGTTGTCTTCTACTTTCGTTCCTGCACTGTTTATCATAGAATCATAGAGTTGGATAGAGCCATACAGGCCATCTAGTCCAACCCCCTGCTCAATGCAGGATCAGCCTAAAGCATCCCTGATAAGGGTTTGTCTAGCCACTGCTTGAAGACTGCCAATTAATCCCCCCACAGGAAGGAAGCTGGAGAAGTGTCTTCGACAAGAGCAAAAAACCATCTGCCAGAAATTCTGACAGGGCACAGAGGCTGAAGGAGTGGGCGGGGAAGAGGAGCAGACCCAGCCAATGGATGCGAGTATTCACAGCCAGTGGATAGTGACAGCTTCTGATTGACAGGCCAGGGGACCAAAGGCTGGGGTGGTGTGTGGAATCTTCAGGAGCATGCCACCACCATGCAGAGAATTCTTATATAGAGAGATTATGTCTGATTCTTTTTTTGCACTGCTGTCTAATATTTGTCATTCTGGTCCTATTGCACTATTTATTGGATGCTTCATGTTACCTTATTGCTTTGTTTTATACTGTGTAATCCTTCTTTCAGCAAGAAAGACGGCATAAATAAATATTAAATACAGGCATACTTTAAAATAATACAGTTTGGAAGGGGCACAATGTAATATACATCCATTAAAATAATGTTCAGTATTCTCACAGTGCAAACATGCCTATCTATTGATTTCTAAGCCACTTCCCTATGTGTGTTTTTATCAAGTGCGGATATAAGGAAAATAATATCTGAAGCAGCCCATAATTCAAAAAACTTATCTGCTGTTGAGTAAGAAATGGCAGTCGTGTTGCCCAGGGCTATTTTTGTAGAAAACGCCCAGCAGGAACTCAGTAGCATAATAGGCCACACCCAACAGCAGAAACTCATTAGCATATTAGGCCACACCCCTGACAGTGCAGTTCTTTCCCAGGATCGGCTTCCCCGCAGCTGTGGGGTGACTGGTGAACCCAACAAGGGGAGGCAGTTTAAACTGCCTTCCCTCCCTGGATCAGCTTGGCTTCCCCAGGCACCCCACAGCTTGAAGGCACCTGGGGAACCCGAGGTGGGGAGGCTGTTGGTGTGGCCAACTCGGAAGCCAGCCAGAACTCCGTTCCTGTGTGTTCCTGCCCAAAAATAGCCTTGGTGTTGCCTCATGGAACAGAAGTCTAGATCACTTGCTTGAATATAAAGTTCTTTGTTTCGATTCTTCACCCACTTTCAGGTGGTTACGCACTGATGTGTCAACCCTTTCAGCTCTGTCATTTCTCCTCTGATGCACAAAGTAAACAGCAGTTATGCTCTCAGTTTAGCTTTGGTTTGCATGCAGTTTCAGCTTCTATTTTGGTGAGAATTTTCCCAATGTTGCCTTATTACCAAATACTGTGCCGCACTAGAAATTCTACAGATGCTCATAGATGCAAAGAGAGTTTTGGTGTACAGACATAATAATTTGAAAATGAAAGGTAGGTTTTTGGTGGGGAGGATGGGAGAGACAGAGAATTCATTTGTGATTTCTGCTTCCAATACATCAATGATTTCTTTGCTGTTGGTTATAACATATTAATGTAACCTTCTTAGTGTCGATAGGAACAACACAGCTAATTATACGCATGTAGTAGGACTTTGTACTAATTTATTGTCCAAACAAATCCTCCACCTTATTTGACCATCAGTTTTTGAGACTTTGGAGTTTACCAAGCAATTGTGAGATGCGTCAGAGGAGGCTGCTCTTGGAAGAAAGAGGTCTGAAGAGCTGAGAACATGTTGTTGTGGGTGCACTCAAAGGAGTTCTCTGGAGTGTAGCTACACTGAAGCAGTTTTACGTTCCCAAGGCACTGAGTTATCAAATGCAATGAAGATTTCTAACATGAGAAAGGACACCAAAAGGATTAGATTTGTTTTCAATAGCTGAAACAAAATTATTTTTATATTAGTCAAACATTTTCCAATAATCATAAAACCTACAGTCAAAAACAATTATGCATTTTTAAAAAACTAACCTTTATAATCAAGCCTCAAAAATTCCACAGCCAATAATTTTACATTCTACAACTGGCCTCTCATTGAATGTTTCTGTTGCTTCCAGTTTCTTGAGAACTTCTGAACCTTCAATCAATTGCCTGCAACAGGAAAAATCTCAATAAATAAAAAGCCACATCAGTTAATTTCAATAATAATCTTTCCTTATGTATAATTGAGTAGTGGGGTGGCACTTTTTGAACATTCCACATGCTCCTAAATCAGTTGGTTCCATGATGTGTCACTCAGAAGCTGTCCCTATCCACTGGTTGCGTTGCCTGGGTCCCGCCCACAGTGTGCTCCATCAGCCATTGGCCCGTCACCACCACTCAAGAGTAGTTGTGTGCCATTGACCGGGTGCTGGGTCTACTCCTCTTCCCCACCCACTCCAGCCACTGTTCCCTGTCAGAATACGCTCTCTGTCTCTGCCCTTTCCATGCCTTTGTGAGGAATTCTTTGGGGCCAGTCTTGACTAGGGTTGCCATCTCCAGGTTGGGAAATTCCTGCTGAGTCCTTCTGCCCGCCTGCCCCAAACGCTTTGCTCCACAGGGTCCAGCCCCCAAATCTCCAGGTATTTCCCTACTCAGAGCTGGGAACCCTACCTTCCCCTCAGTGCCTGTTGCTAGGCAACCAAGCTTGGTTCTGTCAGTAAAAGGCCCTTTCCACATCTATTTTGGCCTTTGAGAGAAAACTCATTGGGGCCAGTCCTGACTAGGGTTGCCAGCTCCAGAGAGAGAGATTCCTGGAGATTTTCTCATAGAGTCTATGGAAGCCAGGGTTTGGGGAGGGAAGAGGCCTCAGCTGAACAGAATGCCATAGAGCCCACCTTCCAAAAAGGTTATTTTCTCGGGGGGGGGGGGGAGATCTGTTGTCTGGAGTTCAGTTATGATACCCAGTGATCTTCAGGCTCTACCTGGAGGTTGGCTACCCTAGGTGTAGCAGTCAGTGCTTCAGAGCAGGGTCTGCTAGACCCAGGTTCTTGCTGTGGAAGCTGACTGGGTGATTTTTGACCAGTCACAGACTTTCAGCCTAACCTACCTCGCAGGGTAGTTGTGCAAGTCAAAAGGAGGAGAGAAGAATGATGTAAGCTGCTTTGGTCCCCATTGCAGAGAAAGACTACTTTCCTCCTGGGGAACCACTGTTGCCAATCTCCAGGTGAGGGTTGGAGATCACTCAGAATTACAACTGCTCTCCAGATGGCAGAGATCAGTCCCCCTAGATAAAATGGTGGACTCTGTGTCCTTATACTCTGCTGAGATGGCCCCCCTATGACAGCCAATGTGACGTGGCAGTCAGGGCTTCAGAGCACGGTAGAGGCTGCAGGTGGGGATATAGGGTTGCCAACTCCAGGTGGAAAAGCTTAACTTAAGATTTCTTTTAAATTCTCCATTTTTTGTTCTGGGACACCTTGAAATCACAGAATATAAGCTGCTCATTCCATTTGCAGCTTCAGAAGTTGATCCTTGTCAGATGCTCGCTCTTTCTCCACTACTTGTACTCTTTGGTTCAGTATTTTTGTTTTGGTTTCAGTAGATTTAGTTGATTTGATCACTTCTTCTATTTTAACATTGAATTCTTTAATATCTTTACGAAGAGCATCAATGCTCTGATTCATTGTAGTCATCTGATCCAGCAGAGGGCGCAATGCTGCTGACAACAAGTTTGGAAAGTCTATAGTAGCTTCCTGTTTAGGAACAGGAAGAGAAGGAGCTGTAGCTTTTGGAGAGGGTTTCCCTCTGGACGCCATTTCCCCCCCCTGTCAGTCAGTTTTCCTTCCCAGGGTGTGTGTGTGTGTGTCTCGGTTTCAGAAAAAGTTCTTTCAGGAAAGCGCTTTAAGCAATTTCCAGATCACTTGAAGTACAGATGTAGCACCATCGAACCCAGCCCTCTGCTTTGCAGATTTTTAAAAGTAAAGGGTGAGCAGGCAAACTTTTCCCCTCCCGATCCCTCATTTTCTTCCAAACTGGGAAACGCTTAAATGTCCAGTTGAGTGGACTACTGACTCATGCTTCTTCTGCTCTGCACTGCAGGTAGGTGTCTTTCATTTTAATACTTCATTCTTTGCTTGTTGACTGGTGTGCTGCTTTGCATCCCCAAAGGCTCCCCGGTGGCGGGACCTCTCGGGACAAAGAGGCGCGTCAATCTCTCGGCCGACACCTCGAGAGAGGTGCCTCTCACGTCCCAGGCTAGGAGCCTCCAAACCAGGGCTCTGGGGGGGACCCCAATCCAGCTGGTACCCCTCCTGATCGCCGGGTTTGCAGGCCACGCCATATGGAGCTCCACTGGAGTGTGCCTGGCATCAAGCTGCCAGAAACCGGGAAAACAGATGACAACAGGTTGATGCTTGGCTGGGAAGGAGATAGGGTTGCCAACTCCAGGTTGGGAAATTCCTGGAGATTTGAGAGGTGGAGCCTGGAGAGGGTGAGGTTTGAGGAGGGGTGGGACCTCAGACAGTTACAATGCCATAGACTTCACCCTCCAAATCAGCCATTTCCTCCTGGGGAACCATTGTTGCCAATCTCCAGGTGGGGACTGGAGATCACTCAGAATTACAACTGCTCTTCAGGTAGCAGAGATCAGTTCCTCTGGAGAAAATGGTGGACTCTGTGTCATTATACCCTGCTGAAGTTGCCACAACAAATTGATACTGAGTGCCCAAGGCCATGGCACTCTCCCAGAGCCTCTTTCTGAAGCCTGTTGTATTTACTTCCACAACAGGCCTTATTCCTTCATTGTCATAATGCTGTTCAAGTTTAAATGCTTTATTCTGCCATCAAAGCAATACTGCCTCCCATGTTTCAATTATAATACATGCAACACATGGTTAGTTAAATGTACCTTGAGGATTCAAAGTGGCTTACACCATCATTCTCCCATCTTCCCAGTGTATCCTCACAATAACCCTGTAAGGTAGGTTAGGCTGAGAGGCAGAGTGGCAGAGGGGATTTGAAATTGAGTCACCCAGATTCTAGACCAGCACTCTCACCACATTCATATTTGTTTCTGAGATCTAACATAGATCTCTTATACATACCCAAAAGCAACATATTTTTCATTCAAATAGGGGGCTGGCTGTAGTGTGATGTAGAACTGGGATCCATTGCTGTGGCGTCCTTTGTTGACCATTCCAAGAACCCCTCTTTTGTCATGGGGAATGGCGAAGTTTTCATCTAGGAAACATACATATTTATGTACAATGGCTGCCATTTTCCTTTCCATGATTCAGTCCCCCTGTCAGCTAGGCTGTCATAAATAAAAGGTGGGGGTAGAGAGAGTGGCTGCTATGAAGGAAAGGGAGGGAGGAAGGTTGTTGATGCTGTAATGTTACTTTCGATTCTCCTCTGGCATTTGTCTCTGTTTAGATTCTCCTCTAGCATTTGTCTCTGTTTACATAAGATCTTGGGTTTCTCTTGTGAGTTCCCGCTTGGAAGTAAAAGCCATTATTTTCCGCATGAGGGTAACGTGGCATTCATTGGCTTGTAGCCATCTGACACCCCAGTTTGAACCCTGTATAAAATCCCTTTCCTGCTTTCCCTCTTCAGTCTTAACACAGAAAGTGTTTAGAGTATGTATAGTAAACTGACTACAATAAACTGAACCTGTTGTTGATTGCTGATTACTAGAGATTCTGCCCCCCCCCAATCGAACTTACATCTCCCCATTTCACAGTCCTTGGCAATAGGTAATTTGTTCTACTATCCAATATTAGTATCAATTGTATAATCAGAAAAAGTACTGATATTTGCCCACCATTCTCAAAAGCTGGAAGGACTGCCTAAGCATGATTCCGAGGTCATGCTGCCCAAAATGACATCATCTGTCAGGGGACAGGGCAGATCTCTGTCGGCATATGGAGACCAAATATGCAGGCAAGATAGCAAGTGAGTCAGTTAGATCATGGGGATCTAGGTGACAGCTAGATAGGTCACCTGACAGCCAGATTGCATCAGCCAGAGGAGGTGCAAGATGAATCAGCACTTCTTGCTGATTGGCTGTATGACTGCATATAATGAACTCTGTGCATGTCCAAGTGTGCCAGTCTTGGTATCCCCTTGCCTGCAAAGGACTTTGTCCGACTGTCTGGCGAGTGCCCTATAAGACTGTGTATATAGCTGTAAATAAATCTTTGTATATACTCTACTTCATCACGGCGTTCTGGACATTCTGTATATATACACCATCCTATCTGCGCCAACAGGGTTATGGGCCCAGCCTGGTCCGCTGAGCAAAAGTCAAGGCAGATGGTATTGTGCTGAGCTGAGGAGGTTCTACCAGTGTTGGTGAGAAGAGCTCCTGAGTTGGTGTTTTGTGGATGTCTACAGCTGCTGTGAGTGATACAGAGTCGGAAACACAGTCTAGTAGAGGAGGCGAGGTATCAGAGTCAGAGGAAGCAGAGACCGGTGACCAGTGGGGAAAAGCTCCTGAACGTGAGTGTATCATGGCTCAAGCACCGGCTGCAGTGCTAGTTGATAAACTGAACTCTGATAATTATGCGACCTGGTCGCTTCATATGGAGCACTATCTCAAGAGGGAGGCAGTGTGGATTTATGTTGACGCTCCCCTACAGGCTCCGACAGCTGAGGACGTTGCTAAAGACCAGAAGGCCTTAGCTACTATTGTCCTCAGTATAGCAGATGACCAGTTGCTGTATGTGTCCCAATGTGACAACGCAAAGGCAGCCTGGGATAGTCTGAAGGCAGTCTACGTCCAACAGACTGCAGGGTCCTTAATATCCCTGACCAGACGCATTTACAGGACTGTAATGCAGCCCGGGCAATCGGTCAGAGAACACTTAAACTCTCTGATAACTGGCTTCCAGCTTCTTGCACAGAGAGGGAAGCAAGTTACCAAGCAGGACCAAGTCTTTATCATCCTGAGTTCTTTGACGCAGAGGTTCGACCCGTTGATTACTGCATTGGAATCTGTTCCTACGGCTTCGTTATCGCTGAATTACATGACCGGCAGACTTCTGGATGAGGAGAGGCGTTATCAGCAGAGGGAGTTGGCTGCTGTCCATCCTGGGAACCGGGCCAAGCCGGAGGGGACAACGAAAGCCTACAGTCCAGAAGCAAGCTGCAGTGATAAGCCTATCGCCCTCAAGGTCAAAAAATGTTTCATTTGTGGATCATCTCAACATTTACGGCGTCAGTGTTCAGCGCAGAAAAAGAGCCGAGAAGGAAAGATTCAACCATTTGTTCAACAAGCCACTCTTGTTGTGGCAAGCAAGTCTACAGCAGGTACCACCTGGATTATTGATTCTGGTGCCTCACAGATGTTTGCCAGGGACAAAAGTGTGCTACAAAATGTGAAACCTTCTTCCTTGGAGCACGTGAGTCTAGCAGATGGACGCTCTGCAGAGGTGTCATGTCAGGGAGATGTATATTTTCCAGCCCTGAATCATTGTTTTAAAGATGTGCTTTGTGTTCCCACGCTTGAATGTAACCTTTTGAGTATATGTGCTTTAGATAAAGCCGGCTTCAGCATTGTGTTTAGCAACCAATCATGTAGCATACTCAAGAAGGGTGAACAAGTTGCAGGGGGGAAATTGCACAACAATGTTTATGTGTTGGAGGGTGGAAATGTGCAGGCTCAGACGGTGACAAACACCAAACCCCACAATCTATGCGTTCATTTGTTGCACAGGAGACTCGGCCACGCGAGTTTTTCTGTGATATCAAAAACGCTAGCTATTCTAGATAAGGAGAAGGTGAATAGCTGCTCGACTTATTTGGACTGTGATGTATGTAAACAGTCTAAATCAAAGGCAAATCCAGTAGCAAAGAGCAGCGAGAGGGTTACAGATAAGCCCTTGGCCCTGGTGCACGCAGACGTAATGGGTCCATTTCCCAAGAGCTTATCAGGGCGCAAATACTGTCTTGTTTTGGTTGATGACGCGTCACGCTTTGCGTGGCTTTATCCTATGGTGAAAAAATCAGAGGTGTGTAACACAGTAAAAACGTGGGCTAGAAATGTGCAGAAACAATTGCAACAGGAGATATGCATGTTTCAATCTGATATGGGTGGTGAGTTCCTATCAGATGAGTTGGCCCACTGGCTAAAGTCTTCTGGCATAGAACATCGCATAGCAAACATTGCCATTCCTCAGGAAAATGGCATTGTTGAGAGGAAGGGGGCAGTTTTGCAAACCATGACAACATCCATGCTGTTAGATGCTGGCCTCCCGAATGCATTTTGGGCAGAAGCCATGAAAGCAGCATGTTATATCCTCAACAGGATATGGTCTCGTGCCATTAACAACATTCCTTACAGGATGCTTTATGGCAAAGACCCAAGTTTGAGTCATCTGAAGGTTTTTGGTTCTAATGCCTGGGTTAATGTTCTACTTGCCCAGAGACGCAAAGGTGGAGCAAGAGCTAAGAAACTGACCTTTTTGGGTTATCAGACGGGGATGAAATCGCACCGTTTTGCAAATCCCAATAATTTGCTAAGTTTCAGCAGGTCAGCGAACTTTTGTGAGGATGAGAATTGGCACAAGGTCCATGCAAATCCTTCAGCTGTTTTGTTGCCAGTAACAGAGGAGGCGGAAAGCAAAACAGAGATTAAGCAGGAGGTGCTGTCACCAGCACAGGAAGCTCCAGAGAGCGTGCAAGGTGCGAGCCCAGTACCGAAGGTGTCTTCAAGGGCAACAAAAGGTATACCTCCTGTCAGATATGGAGAAACTGTAAATCATGTTTATGTAAAGGTGCCAAAAACGTATGATGAAGTGTTGACTTTGTGTGAGGAGGAAAAGAATGCCTGGTTGTCAGCAATGCAGGCAGAGTATGATTCTTTAAAAGCACACAAGGTATTTTCTCCTGCAAAGCTGCCAGAAAACAAACGGGCTCTGGGGTGCTGGTGGTTGTTTAAAATTAAGGAGCAGCCAAATGGGGAGAAACAGTATAAGGCTAGGCTAGTAGCCAGAGGCTTCTCACAAGTAGAAGGGGAGGATTACGATGAATGTTTCGCTCCCACTGTAAGGGCTGAAACAATCAGAGCTGCGCTAACAAAGGCAGCTATCCAAAAAATTTGTATAAATCACCTTGACGTTGGTACAGCCTATCTTAATGCCCCAATTAAGGAGGAGCTTTTTCTACAACAGATACCAGGTTTTCCCTGCCAAGAATCTGAGTCAGTGTTAAAGTTGCACAAAGCTCTATACGGTTTGAAGCAGAGTGGGCGTGCATGGGCAGAATGTCTCAAGAAAGCACTGACAGAGCTAGGGTTCGAGCAAGGCTTGGCTGACCCCTGTCTGTACAAGAAAAACATTTGTGGAATGTCATGTTACTTGTTGGTTTTCGTGGATGACATATGTTTTTTGTACAACACAGTAGAACAGTTAGAACACTTTAGTTCCAATATACAAAAGGTGTTCAAAGTAAAAAACCTGGGACCAATTCAAAACTATTTGGGTGTTCATATCTCCAAGAGTGCAGACGGATTTTTTGAGTTAAGTCAAGAGGCCAAAATTAGGAAACTGCTTGAAGAGTACAACATGGTAGAGGCAAATAGTGTTTCAACACCAATGACCACTAGTTATGTGAGTGAGCCTGACACAGAGTTGTTCACAAATGTAACCTTGTTCCAGTCATTGGTAGGTAGCCTAAATTACATTGCCTGCTGGACGCGGCCAGATTTGTGTGTGGCAGTACACTGGTTGTCACAGAAGTGCGTGTGCCTATACAAAAAGGATTGGCAAGCAGCAAAAAGGGTTTTAAGATACCTTAAAGGGACCATGGAAAGTAAACTGGTGTTCAAAGCTGACAAGCAGCAAAACCTGTTAGCTTATTGTGATGCTAGCTGGGGTGAAAGGCCTGATGGAAAGTCAACCACAGGGTATGCAATCTACATGTATGGGAGTTTGATACATTGGAAATCTTTAAAGCAAACTCATGTTGCAACCAGTACATGTGAGGCAGAATATTCAGCCCTAAGTGATTGCACTGTGCAACTTGAATGGTTCTATCAGCTGTTACAAGACCTGGATGTAAAATGTGAAATGCCTGTAACTGTAATGTGTGACAGTATTTCTGCATTGCAGGTAGCTGAGAACCAAGGAATCAAACAATGCAGCAAGCATATTAACATCAGATATCAAAATGTAAAATCAGCTGTATGCCGAGGGTTCATATCTCTGGAGCCTTGTATGTCTACTGATAATATTGCTAATGTTTTTACAAAATGTTTGCCCAAACACAGGTTGGACTATCTCAACTGTGAACTGCATCTGACCCATTGCATCTTGGGAGGCATGTCGGCATATGGAGACCAAATATGCAGACAAGATAGCAAGTGAGTCAGTTAGATCATGGGGATCTAGGTGACAGCTAGATAGGTCACCTGACAGCCAGATTGCATCAGCCAGAGGAGGTGCAAGATGAATCAGCACTTCTTGCTGATTGGCTGTATGACTGCATATAATGAACTCTGTGCATGTCCAAGTGTGCCAGTCTTGGTATCCCCTTCCCTGCGAAGCACTTTGTCCGACTGTCTGGCGAGTGCCCTATAAGACTGTGTATATAGCTGTAAATAAATCTTTGTATATACTCTACTTCATCACGGCGTTCTGGACATTCTGTATATATACACCATCCTATCTGCGCCAACAATCTCAACTCCATCTATGCCCCCCTGGTGGTGGAGAAGCAACAATGACTCCTGTTTGGGTGGCTGGCTACCACTGGGAATCGGTGCTTTAAAGCACTAACAGTCTGACAGCTGAGTGGTGATGTGGGGCTCTTTAAAACACTGCCTAACTCACTGCTAATCAGAGGCACTGGGCTCTTAACCATCTGCCTGCTGATCAGCTATTTGGTGGCAGCTTATCAAAAGAAGGGGGAGGAGCTAGGTAATGCCCAGGGAGCAAGCACCAGCTTCAGCACTGCCTTAATTAAGAGGGTGGGGCTGAGGAGGACATGTTGGCTTTGACTAAAGCTGCACAGGAGCAAAATCAGGGAGGAGGAGAAAAACCTGGGTGCCCTGAAACCCTCTTCCTTCTCCTTATCTGAAACCTGAGGGATAAATGTTTCTCATTCGTGTATTTTAATTCAAACTGTATCCACATTCACCTATATGTGCTACCTGTGCTGTGGGGTCATCCAGAGTTGAAGAGAGGAAGCTGTGCTGTGTGAACCCAAATTTTCCCAGTTGCCTTTGCTGGGGAAAACATGAGGGGCTTCTTGACAGCTGTCCCAAGATTCCCTCCCCCAGGAACTGTATGTTGCCCCCACTTGAGAAGACTTCCAGCATCAATTAAATGGAAAGGTAGCTTAGAAGTTTTCTGGACAGGCAAATAAACAAATGTGTGTAAGCAATTTTTTAAATAACATTGCCTAGAACTCAGCTGGATGATGATGATGATAGTGCATCTAGTTAAGGTAGAGAAAATAGTCAAATCTTTTGTGATAAGCAAGACAGAAAAGTAAAACACCCCAAATGGGCAAGCTGAGAATGAATGATGGGCAGAAGTCATCTTGCCAGGAAAGGCTTACACGATGTGTGCTTTGTTCCTTGACGGCAGTTTTGAAGGCTGCAAGTCTTTCACTGTAACCAATGGATGGTACAACTAACACATCATTCTTGTTCATTTGTTGTTCAGTATCCTGACACCTTCCCTCAAGGACATGCTTCTGTTTCATGGATATTACATTTCCTAAGCATTCAAACCACAAATCTGTGGTTTGTGGGACCATTAGCCAGGAAGGCAGGGAATGACTGAATAAACAAAGAAAGGTAGCTCAAAAAATTTACATTTTTCCCAAGCTTCTGTGGCCTTGGGAATTTGGAATACTGCCTGGAACGCGGTTGCATCTGTTTCAGGACCATCTATTTTACAGTGTCTGTGACTTCATGAACAAAGAGTGACACATAGCACAATCCTAAACAGAGTTACACCCTTCTAAGTCTGTTGAAGTCAATGGGCTTAGAAGGGTGTAACTCTCCTTAGAACTGTACTGTCAGTTCCTTCCCAAGCTCATGAGAGGGTTGCAACCCTAAGCCCTGTCATTTGATCCTGCCCTCAGGCAATGTCTTCAGGTCTGGATTTAAAACTTCAGTTGGCCTTTCTATGGAAATGAAAGCTGAGTAGGGGTTTCTCTAGATTTTGCCTTGAGGTGTTTTACTTTCAGCTCCCATCAGTGGAGTTGTTAGGCAGTTCTAGATTCTGGAATTCCTGGTCATCCCTTTAGAGGGTAATGTATATTGTTTTGCTTACTTTAAATGTGAAGTACAGAATGAACATTCAACAAGCTTGTCTCATAGTCCACCATCTCCACAGACAGACACAGGTGGTGTAGCCTATGAATATTTACTCAGAAGTAAGTTAAACTGTATTCCAAAGGACTTACTCCAAAGTAAGAGTGGGCAGAGCATAGGATAAAAACCATCAAGAAACCCCAGACTTCCCAGATAAAAATATATGTGGGGAATGAGAGACCAGAGAAAAACAAAACACACCAAGGCAAGGAGGCATCCTCTCCCAATACCCCACATGACCCTCCATCTAGGGTGCAGCAGGTAGCAGAAACTACCCTTCCCTCCCCGGACATGGGGGCAGTCTCATCCACTTCACCCCAGCACTCATTGAGGCCTGACCCTCCTGCTCGGCTCCACTCCTTCCTCTGCTCCAGTTCACAGGACAGCTCACCTGGGCTGCTCAGAGGAGCCCAGTGAAAGTATTTTTGTTTAGGCTTGATGGCCTTGCTGCTCCTCCACAGAATGTGGGCAAGCAGGCTTCTCTGGCAGCAAGCAGGTGTGGTGGTAGTGGTGCATGGGGGGACAGCTGGGGGGAAATACGTGAGCTGTTGCCCTATGTTAATTACAGCCTCCACTGAGGGAGGGCTCTACTAGGACCCAGACTTCTGCCCCAAAGTCTGGCCCTGATGGGGCTACTGATTCCTATGCAAGTCCCACTTTGCAGGAATGTACATTACAAAACCCATTTAAAATGACAAGAAACAAATGCTGAGGTCATAAATGGATATCATGAATATATCTAACTGTCCACAGGGCCAAATTTGTAGCTACTTAAATTTGGAGCCATGAACAGACAAGACAGCCTTTCTACAAACCTGAAAAATGTGTCAAGTCTTCAGAAATCTTTTTTAAAAATTGAGCGCTTACACACACACACCAATAATACAAGTGGTACCTTTAGATATAAGAAATGGATGCCTAAAGTAGCTGTTGCTGAGCAACCACAGCACCTTCAAGCCTTGGTTTCTGTCAGAGAAACACAGGGGGAGAGGAAAGGGCCCTTTCCAGGGCTGTTTTGACCTTTGATGAAAGATTCACTGGGGCCAGGGCTGGCAGCAGCCACCAGGTGTCTTGATACTGCACGACTTACCAGTCCCAACTGCTGGCTATTATTCAACAGCAGCCACAGCAGTGTGATGTAGTGGTTAGAATTTCAGCTTAGGATCTGAGAGACCCAGATTCAAATCACTACTCTGCCATGGAAACTCACTGGATGACCTTGAACCTGTTACACATTTATCAGCCTAATTTAGCTCACACAGTTATTGTGAGGATAAAAGGGAGGAGAGGAGAATGATGTAAGCTGCTTTGGGTTCCCATTGTGCAGCAAGGTGAGGCATAAATGAAATAATAAATATGAAATAAATGAAATAATAAATATAGATATATGGGGGCAGCTGGAAGGTGGGTTGGCTGGTAGGTAGGAAAAAGAGAGGGAAGCAGGGAAAGGTGGGGTTATAGCTTGCCAAGAAGAAGGAAAGAGGAAACAGTATAGGGAGGGGATATACCTGCCCCCTGCAAGTCCTGCAAGTTCCCCACCATGCAATTGGGCACAGCTTGGCGGCCAGCACTGTCCAACTGGGCCGAAACTTTCCCTCATAGAAGTTGTCAGAGGGAGGGAAGGAGGGAAAGCTGAAGACAGGGGAGAAGATAAAGGTAGGTTGGCTAGTAGGTGGAAAGGAGAGAGGCAAGCAGGAAAAGGGAGAGGCTATAGGGGCTTTCAAGGAAGGGAAAGTGGAAATAGTGGGGGAGGGAAAAATTAGATGCCCACTGCAATTTCTTGCAGGTTCCCACTTGTCAATATATCTAATTCCCAACACGATGCCCTCTGCGGATATTTAAATCCAGAGACTGGAACCATGAGCACACAAGATGGAAGTTCCCACAAATCTGAAAAAGCCCCAGATTTTCAGAAAAACCTGAAATCTAAAAAACCAACCAACCAACCCCCAACCAACCAATCAGGTGCTCTCTTAGTGGCTATTGCTAGGCAACCACAACAGCACTGCTGGCCTTCTTTCTGTCAGTAAAAGCCAAGGCCCTTTCCAGGGCTGTTTTGGCCTTTGAGGGAGGACCCATCAGACCCAGGCCAGGCAACAACCACTGACAACTTGACACCACATGACTTACATGACTCACCCAGAAATGGCTGTTCAGTGTTCAATAGCAAGCTTCACATAAAAGCCAGACTAGGATCTGGAAGACCCAGCTTCAACTCACCACACTGCTGTGGATACTCACTAGGGTTGCCAAATACTTACCCGATCGCAGCAGGGGAGAGTCCTTTTGGTCCTGGGAGTCCTTCGGCGTGCGTGCAAAGCACACGCGCCACAATAACATCAACCGGAAGTGACGTCATCGCACCGGGCACATTGGGGGCAGGACCTCTCAAATTCGAGGGGAAACCATAGAGTTTTCCCTCGAATTGTAGAGTGTCCCCCCCCCTAAATGTGCCTGATGCGATGACATCACCTCTGAGTGACGTCATCACACCGGGCTCGTCTATGCAGCCTGGCAATCTGGGGGCGGGGTTCCCCCTGGCGGCCCAATGCGGGCCGGTGGGAAGCGGACCACTGGAGCGGGGGTTTCCCTGCCCCTGGGGGGACTTGGGAACCCTGATACTCACTGGGTAACCTTGCACCAGTCACGTATTCTCAGCCTAACCAATTTACAGAGTACAGTGATGATAAAATGGAGGAGAGAAAGATGTAAGCTCCTTTGGGTCTCAACTGGGGAGGAAGGCAGGTATAATGAAGGGGAGAATGGAGGGAAGGCTGAAGACTGGGGGCTGGTAAAGCTACATTGACTGTGGGAAAGTGAAAAGAAGGCAGGAAAAGAAGAAAAGTTATGGGGGGCTGCCAGGGAAGAGAAAGAGGAAATACTAGGGTAGGAGAAATGAGACACCCCTTCACATGTCCTTGAGGGATTCCTGCTTGTATTTTATATTATCACAGCCTTTGAAATCAAATACATTAAATACAGTAATGGATGTATTTGGAAGATATTGTACAAACAAGCCACATAGAACCTGTCTGAGATGAAATGAGTCTTGTCATTTACACACACACACACACACAGACATTCAGTTCAGTCAGTGATTAAACAGTTTGCTGTATCGTCTGCATGCCTTTATTATGAGTAATATTACCAAGGTGCAGACATACTCTGAAATTTCAGGCATGCTGTGTGATGCATGTGCTGGAAGCTTTTAGAATAAAGTAGCAACTGCACGGATTTCCTAGACTAGCAGTAAAGGAGACATTGTTGGTGGGGATATGCATTTGTTACAAAAAGACTGCAGGTTTTGTTTCAGAGTATTCTGGAGAAGCTGAGCCACCATTACTGAGCGCCCAGATAGTTTCCCACAGTTTGATGTTCATTTAACAGGAGCACCACCTACTTCCATTTCAGCAACTTTGTATCAGTGTGATACCTATGGGCTGAGTTGCCTGCTATGTTTTGAACTCTGCATTGTGAATTCTTTCAACTCACATGCTCAGTTTGCTAATCTGATTATGCGAATTAGACTTTTGTATTGGGGACAGAAGACTGCAGACTGGGTTGGAGTGTGAGTTGACAAGCTTATCTAAGCGCTTCCAGACGGCTCTGGTTAAAAACTAGGAGGAGTCAGCTTTTGACCAGCAGCAGAGACTGGTCCAGAAATATAAAACAACCCAAGATTCTTCTGTTGCTCAACAGTTGTTCAGGCAGAAATGCAAACAAGAACTCAAAACTAGAGTGATGAAATATGCTGGAACTATGTGGAACAGTTGTGTTCAGGACTGATAAAATAGCTGCCTTGCACCTACCATGGAGCAACTGCTGTCCATACTGCTGCAGTTAAGCACTGGGTTGGTGCGCATGAAGGTGGCCAGCTTGGGCAAATTTTGTACTTATATAAAATATACCACCTACAAGGGCAGACAGTGACTTTGAAAATGCCAAAGAAATGTGATACCAGCCCAGCTAGAAGAGGAGTCTTACAGGTCAGAGGACAAAGCCTACAAGAAAATGCTCTGTCTAACCAAATCCAGACTACATTTCAAAACCTTGTGTATGTGGAAGAGGAAGCAAGGAGCAGAGATGCTAATGAGCATTCTGCCTATGCCTAACATTAACATTTATATCACAAACCTAATTAGACTGTCACTTTATGTAAGAAAACAACCCAAATCCTCATTCACTGTCACAGCAACTGATGAATTTCTAGAAGGCAGCAAATGGCTCCCCCGTGGTTAGACTCCACGGGGTACTTGATTCTGTGCTGTTAAATCTAATGCCATTTCTATTACTGTAGTGCATTTTGTATTCAGGTAATATCCTCACCTGTATTAATAACGGCTTCTAGCTTACCTTCACCAGGAAATTTTAACTCCCTCTTACCTTCAAAGACAGGTCCATAAATAGATTCGCCGCCATCCCCTTTCCCTTCTTTTATGTCTGTATATTAATGGGGGAAAATTCAGGTTATAAATCTGTCTCTTTTGTACTGGAAAAAGGAACACAAAAGTTTAAAATGACATCCTGTAATACTCACTAATAAGAGCAGCAATTAGGCTTCATAGGTGTATCAATGAGTATTTTTACCCAAAACCTGAACTCTGTAATTGATGTCTCATGTTGAATAGCCAAAAGCTATTTTAGGTTTGGTAGTGCTTGGCCAAGATGCTTTGATAATAACATTTGCATAAAATCTTCAGTATGATCCTTGTATTTATTTATTAGTTCCATTTGTATTCCGCCCGCCCTGTGAACAGGCTCATGGCGGCTAACATTAACAGGTACAAAGTACCATAAAATCGACATAAAAACATTTTAAAACAATCAGATAGTCAAAGTGCTCACAGTAAACATTTCTACATTAACTATGATGGCATGCCATATGACGTAACAAGCGAAGTTCCAATGCAGCGATCTTCCGGCGTCCCTCAATGGCTCCAAGATGGGGCCAGCCTACTACCACAGATGTTGGTGGTAGTGGTGGGTGGCTCCTAGTCAAAAGTCTGGTGGAAGAACCCTGTCTTGCAGGCCCTGCGGAACTGTAAAAGATCCCGCAGGGCCCTGATCTCTTCTGGGAGCTCATTCCACCAGTATGGAGCTGCCACTGAAAAGCCCCTGGCTCTAGTAGTAGTATGTTAATATTACTGGGTAATTTTTTAAAAAAAACTTTTCCTAAAATATTCTTGTCAGACTCTTTTTTTGGGGGGGGGGGGGGAGAAGTGACAATGTGAGCAACCACCGTTTGATCTAGAATTTCTGCATTTGCCCAGAACTCTAGTGAGCATAGGCTCCAGTCACTTCAGTGGAAGGACAAGATCTGTGTATGCAAAGAAATGGGTGTGTATAATGCCCCGCTCCCCCATACAGAGGTCCCATCCTCCCAGAGATGTACCATGGTGTTGCCACGTGGCCAAAGATGAGTCACCACTTAAGAGATGCCCAGGTTGCCCATTTTATTGATTGGCTCAGTTCCAAGGTTAACAGTCACCCTGCAGCCTGTTTGGTTTGTACCCAATTACCTCCACCTGCTGAGGTCTTTCACCTGGTCTTGGTAGCTCCTAGCTCGGGCCACTTCATTGTATGATAGGGTTAATGCCAGCAGTAGCTAGGCCACCAAGGTCTGGCCAGTGGTAGTTGTGGCCTCTTGGCGAAGAATGCCTCTTGCCCTATCCAGCAGAGTCTTGTGTCTCCAATCATTGTAGAGAACTCAGGCCTGGCTGGCTACTCTCCCTCCCAGTGCTTAGCAAGTGCCAGCCAGGTACTCTCCCCTTACATCCTTCACCTGGGCCCTTTTCATCCTCCTTCTCCTGGACCAGCGCAGTTCCTACTGACCTGTGCTGATTCCTGAGTAGGTCTTTTCTCCCAAGGACATCTTTTTCTCAAGTAGGTCTTTTCTTCCTTGGGAACTGGCCCTAGTTGTCCTTCCTCCTATCAGCTCCTGCCATGCTCTCACTGACCCCCAGGATGCCTCCTTCTGTCCAGTTACAGTGCTGCTGACATGCTTACGGGAGTGCCCATATGCCACCCCTTCTCCCCTGGGGTTGGGGTGCCCCAGAATGTGGCAGTGTGAAAAATCACTGGACTGATTTACAAATTTTTTATTGAAAGTGCCAAGAAAAAAAATACGGATTTCCCCCCTTGTAACTAGTATATAACTAGTCTTATGCCAGTGTAGAACTTCAGTGGCCACAGTTCAGAGGACTGAACTGGTACAATTCAGAGTACGGATTTAATCTGTAAAATTTAAATGATCTGGTCCTGAGTTATCTGAAAGAACTCCCACCATGTAAACTGCCCCAGTCAGTTGGGTGCTTCCACCTTTACAAGGACAGGGCCTTTTCACTGATGATATCTCATCTGATGAACACCCGCTCCATGTTCATTCAAGTAGTGCCAGTTAGAATACTTAGTTCCTTGGTTTCCTTAGGGACTTCTAATACATTACTTTGGCTGCGATCATATGCACAATTAGACCTGACGTAAGTACAAATGCTGGGCAGATTTAAAGGGAGCAATCAGACAACAGCATTGGGGGAGTTCCCTGCAGCCGTAAGCAACCTGTTTTGCTCCGCTGCAGAAGCAGAGTTTAAAGACACCGGAGGAAATCCGGTAGTAAACGGGTTGTGAGAGGCCACGGACAGACTTTCCCGTGTCTGATCACTCCAGCGCACTCTCATGGCATCAGAATGATCTGATCAGGCTATCCCGACTCCATGCCATTCCCCCCCCCTTCACAGTATGTGCATCATCACAAACTCCATAGGGAGCCTTCAGTGCGGAGGTGCGATTCATCAATCCCTTGTTTAAGCGCATGGAGGGAAAACAGGACAAAAAACCCCGACTCACCCACAGACTCACAGTCTGATCACACACTGACGGACTGCGCCCACAGCTTCAAAGGGAGGTGTGATTGTGCAGCTGTGGGTCAAATTCCTCCAGAGGAAATAGCCTCACTTCCCCCCCCCTTTTTTCTGGGGCATGTGACCGCAACCTATGTGTTGGTTTTGAGTCTTAGGTTAATTTCTATCATTTATTGGTACTGTTGGATTTTTAGATAGTTTGGAATTTCTTTTACTGTTAAGTCACAGCCAACTTATGTCAACCCCATAGAGTTTTCAAGAAAAGAGACATTCAGAGGTGGTTTGCCACTGCCTGCCTCTGGATATTAACCCTGGACTTCCTTGGTGGTCTCCTATCCAAGTACTAACTAGGACTGACCCTGCTTGGCTTCCAAGCTCTGATGAGATCAACCTAGCCTGGGCTATCCTGGTCAGGGCAGTTAGTCTGTAAAAAAAGATAAAGGTTTCCCTTGCTCGAAAGCCAGTCAAATCTGACTCGAGGGCAGTGCTCATCTCCGTTTTCAAGCTGAAGAGCCAGCGCTGTCCGAAGACATCTCCATGGTCATGTGGCCAGCATGACAAGACATTGAGGTGCACGGAATGCTGTTACCTTCTAACTGAAGCAGAACTTATTTATTTACTTGCAATTTCTTGCTTTTGAACTGCTAGGTTGGCAGGAGCTGGGGCGAGAGATGGGAGCTCACTCTGTCACGCGGCACTCGGTCTCAAACTGCTGAACTACTGATCTTCTGGCCTGCAGTTCAGTGTCTTAACCCTTGAGCCCCCGTGGCCCCTAGTTAGTCTGTAAACCATCTTAAAAACTATGGTTGGAAGGTGAGGTATACACAGAGCTCATTTCGTAGCAGGAGCTCCTTTGCATATTAGGCCACACACCCCTAATGTAGCCAATCCTCCAAGAGCTTACAGAGCTCTTCTTACAGGGGCTACTGTAAGCTCTTGGAGGATTGGCTACATCAGGGTGTGTGTGGCCTAATATGCAGAGGAGCTCCTGCTATGAAATGAGCCCTGGGTATACATAAACAAACAATAATATAACTTTTAAAAATTATGATTGGTGAAAAGTTATAAATACTGTGCCATCAAAGCTATCTCTGTTCAGCCAAGAATGCTGTTGCATTACTATGCAAAAGTAATAAAAATCCAACATTGCAACATTGGCATGCTAAACTTTGGAAGCTGTATATAATGTCTAAGGTTACTGAAAAGGTAAAAGATGTAGATAATTATAAAGCTGCACTGAATTTTGCTGCAATTTGGTTTCCAATTTTACAATATCTGATAACACAAGGTGAAATACCTGCAATGGTGAATGAGTTAAATCTTTGATAAGATGTTTTATATATATATATATATAATTTTTATATTGCTCTCCTGTTAAGTAACACTGACAGTTGTTAAAATTGCTTTAGTGTATTTTAATGGTACCAAAGGTACACTACCTGTATTTCTTACACAAAACCTACCTGTTTTTGAATTTGTTTATGTTATTAATCAATAAAATATTATTTTTTTAAAAATACCAAAATACAACATACATGTAAATATAAGTCAATGTTCCTTGCTTTTTAATTTGAGCTCATTAAACACTATTTACCTGAAAAAGCTATCTTTTTTCTGAACAGCTTCTAAAACCCACCTCCTCCTTGTATCCATCCATTTTTGACAAGTCGATGAAAGATAGAACCATTGTAAGTGAGTGCCAGCTCAGATTTAGACATCCCTTTCTCCCCTGTACACAAACATCGGAAGTTCTTGCATGTCCGGGGGCATATATCAGAATAGAGCTGCAAAATGAACAGAAAAAGACTACCTTTGTCTTGTCAATGAAGACAAGCATCATATGAACCCAATGGAGCCCACACACATTTCCTGAGCTTATAGCATCTAGAGAAAGTAACATGCTTCAAAAAAGCTTGGACCTCTTGTCACGGGACCTCTGTTTGTTTACCTCCAACATAACTGTCCTGCCTCACTCAAAGCAAGGACCAATCAAAGCAAGGAGAGCCCTTTCCCCAGAGCCTTATCAATGCTGGAATTTTCTGCTTAGGAAGATTCACATACTGTCCCAACTTACTGGCTTTTAAGAGGCTGGTCAAGACCTTTTTTTACTTCAGAAGGTTTAGCTGAATTAGATTTTAAGACTAAGATGCTGACATTTTAATCCTGCCTGAATTTATTTTTGACATACACCTGCTTGATTCTTGCATGTATTTTGTTTTGATATCATGCAGTGCTTTATTGATTTGTATTCTTTGTGTTATTTAACGTTTTTATCTAATGTCACTGAGATCCGCGCTGCTGAAGATTGGCTTTCACCAGGGGCGGAAGGTTACTGTTTGATTCTATAAAAAGTAGTGCCAGGGACTGTGGAATCTTCTGGGGCAAAAAGACACAAAGGAAGGGGCTGCAGTGTGGAAGGGAAGCAGGGAAGATGACAGTAGAAAAACTTGCAGAGAGTTTTGAAATCTGATATTATAAATTGCATGGTGCAGTTTGTGCCTTCTAGAAGCTTGTATTAACTGCATCTCTCTCCCCATTTACAAACCTGTTTTGGTGGCTGCTTGCTATTATCAAGCAGTTCACAAAACCAAAATAGGACCCACGGTAAGAAGGAAATACCAAAAATCAGAAAATACCATGCTATAGACAATTACAAAGTATCTCAAATATTTTTTTAATTTTTAAAATATTTTATATATTTTTATTTAATATTTTCTTATAAATAATTCACTATCATATTAATTATCGCATAAACACACAGGAAGAATCATAAATCCCAAAATTCTAAGTATCATCTAATTATATAACAAAAGATATTGCACAATCCCTTTATTAGTATCAGGTCTCCTAAATGGTACAAAAGTTTTTAGAAGGAGGATTCCTTTAAGTCCAATAAGATTAATTCTTCCTCCAACAGACGTCCAGATATCCTCCTGTTTCCAGGTCTTCCTTGGAGTTCAACAGATTTTTTCAAGTGCAAGGTTGCCAAGTACCAAAATATTTATCCAACTTGCAGCAATGAACGCTGCAAAAGGTCTCTCTTAGTGAGCTCAAGGCTTCCGCCAAAGAGAAAAGCACAGCCCTTTCTTACATGCCCCGGGGAAATCCTGATCGCCACTTTGGGGTCAGGAAGCAATTTTCTCCAGGCCAGTTTAGCTAGGGATCCTGGAGGGTGGGGTGGGGGTTGCTCCCTTCTGGGCATAGGGCAGGGATCACTGTGGGGGTGTGGGGGGGAGGTATTCATGAATTTCCTGCATTGTGCAGGGGGTTGAACTAGATGACCCTGGAGATCCCTTCCAACTCTATGATTCTATGATTCTAAAGGGAGCCTTGATTTCTATCAGAGCTTGAAACATATATCTCCCCTCAACACCACCTTTTTATTATTTTTTAATCCAGTATGATGAAGAGTTCTGGAGAACTCAAAAAGGTTGTACCTGGTTTTGTGTTATTTGCAGGATTCCTAATAAATAGTATTTTACAACTTTTCTTTCGAATTTTGCTTTAGGTCAGCACGACTTCCTGAAAGCATGAATCCCACACAAACCAATCCCACATTTAGAATGAAAAAGATGAACCCTTAAATGTGCAATTTGAAATTATATTTAAAACAGAGGCATATTTTTAATAGGAATTATTTACATTTCCTTAATGGAGAAGCCAAGTCTTGTTTCATGTTGAATATTGGTCCCAGAGAGCAATGATTTGATTTCCCCCCTTCAAACTTACCTCAAACAGCAACTGTCCGATAGGTACCTCCTGAATAGCTACATTCAAGCACACGAAAACATGCTGTCAAGATAAAGAAAGCAAATCCTGTTCTCAAAGTGAAATATGCTGAATACTCAGATAAAGAATTTTCCCTTCTGATTCTTAGTCACACTTCTAAAGGTATAGGGTTGTATGCTAGTCAATAAGACACTCATGAACATGTTCTACAGTTCTCCATCAGCACTTAAGTACATTGCTGGGATTCCATCACCCATCTCCCAGAAGAGCTACGCATCCTTTCTGATTCTTAATTTGGCCTCTATCAGTGTTTGAAATAGTAGGTTGGAATGTATTTCTCCAATCTGGGCGGCAGAAGGGAAACATTGCACAGCAAATCATACCACCTCAGTGAGAGGATGTAATGCAATTACCTCCATGCTTGGGAAAGGACAAATGCAAGCAACCCCCCCCCCCTTCAAAGGTAATAACAGTGTCTCTGTTAGTTACATTTAGCATACCACAAACACTAACAAGTTCTGAACAAAATTTGAGTCCAGTGACACCATTAAGACCAGCAAAGTTTTATTCAAGGTATAAGCTTTTGTGTGTGTGTGCTGCTGTAATGCTCTCTACATGGGGCTGCCCTTGTGCCAAATCCGGAAGCTGCAGCTAGTGCAGAATGCAGCGGCACGGCTGGTGATGGGCCTTTCTGTGTGGGAGCACATCCAGCCCGCGTTAAAAGTGCTGCACTGGCTGCCTATAGCATACTGGATAAGGTTCAAGGTACTGGTGCTTACCTATAAAGCCCTATATGGCTTGGGACCTATCTACTTGAAGGACCGTCTCTCTCCATATGTTCTCCAGCGAGCACTTCGGTCTGGTTCCCAAAATCGTCTGACCCTCCCTGGGCCGAAGGAGGCTCGGCGGATGGGTACAAGGTTCAGGGCCTTTTCTGTGGCGGCCCCGTACTGGTGGAATGAGCTCCCGGATGACATCAGGGCCCTGTGGGACTATTTACATTTCTGCAGGGCCTGCAAGATGGAGCTCTTCCACCAGGCTTTTGGGTAGGGGCCGCCCAATACTGACAGCTATATTTGGCCCTGGACCGATTTTGCCCACCAGTTTGTGGCTGTTCTAAGGTTACATCTGGGTGCTGCATTGAGTAACTGAATTGAAGATATGCCATCTATATGATGTTATGTTGTTTTATATGTATTAATGTTTTAAACTATGTATGTATTACCGTTGACTTGTTGTTAGCTGCCCTGAGCCCGCTGTGCAGCGGGGAGGGCGGGATATAAATCTCATGAAATAAATAAAATAAATAAATACCTTGAATAAAATTTTGCTGGTCTTAAAGGTGCCACTGGACTCAAACTTTGTTCTGGTGCTTCAGACCAACACAGCTACCCACCTGCATCTACTCACAGGATCTGTCTGTTAGCAAGAGAGCCATCTACTCTTCAGTCTCTGATTTTGGCATATTTATTTTCATTAGTCTCCCCCCCCCCCCCATTAAATCCAACCAAATGGTGACCATATGACCTACGCTTGTTATTTCATTTGGGTCATAAATGTCACCAAAGAAGTAAACAATATCCCTAATTTTACCTTCTTTGTTCTCTTACTGGTCTACCAATGAGGTTTGGAAGTTTCTACTCCAACCCAATCTGCTTTGAGAGGTATCTTATTTCCCCCTCTATCATCACACTTTGGGGGTATAAAATTAGCCCCAAGAATCCCAGCTTTTGTGTTCCAGCTGTTGGGTCCCATATCCCAGTAATAAGCTCCAGCTACTGGCTCCAAACTTCTGGGTGAAAACATGCCTTGGGGGAAGGTGTGTGTGACTTTGCATCATCTCTGTGCAACCCTGTAGCCAGAAAATTTTCAGTGGGGGGGTGCATGCCCTGATGTAGTGACATCACTTGTGAAGTCAACCAGAAGTGTCCAGATGATTGATGCCAGGGCAGGCGCCAGGGGATGCAGCCCACATCAGGTGCCATTCTAGCCGGCTTCAGGTGTGGGTCCATGGGTCTCCATGGTCTCTGAGCACACATGAATTATGAATGGCCCAGCTTTTGGGCTATAATTAGCAGCCGCACTCTGGCCCATCATCTTCTCTGTGCTGGTGTGGAAGGCAGCAAAGGGATGGAAGAGCCAAGGGGAAAGCAAGGCAAGGCACAGCAGGTGGCGGGGAGCTTGGATCTGGTTAGAGGGGACAAAACTGGGAGAGACGGGTGGACAGGCAGAAAGACTGTGCGTGGAAATTGTTATTTATGCATTTGCCCCAGATGGTCAATGGATTCGATTTTCGTATCCATCATCCTAGAGTTTTGGAAGGCGAAAGGGATTTGTGCAATACAGTAGAGGGTGGGCCATTCTCCCCTGCCTGCCTGCCTCCTCTGCCCCTCTCCCTCCCCTCCCACTTGGCTGCAGCAGGAAGCAGCAGGAAGAGTTGGTGAAGCCACGGCAGGCAGAAGTAAGGAGTGTGGTGTACCAGAGGTGGGGGGTCTGGCATCCTCCCGTGGTGGGACTCATCTGTGAGGGGCATTGCCTCCAAACGTCCCCAGGCTACGGGGCTGGCTCGGCCATCTCAATGCAGGCATCTGTAAAGATTTCCCTCCTCTCTACTTAGGGTTGCCAAGTCTTGCCTGGCAGCCTGCAGGGGATCGATAAGCCTTCTCTGGGAATCTTCAACTGTGTGCACTTTGCACGCATGGTGTGATGATATCACCCGGAGGTGCCGTCATCATGTTGCCGATGTTGCACAGTGATGCTCTAGTTTTTGGGCAAAACTCTCTGGTTTGAGCCAAATTTTCAAGACAAAAATGATACAGTCAGTAATAATAATTAATCACATAACGCTGAATAATGCAAACAATCTTTACCACAACAATATATGATTAATACACTCCAAGAGATAAACAAATCTCAGTAAATACAAGTACAATACAAATCAGAGACAATATCTCTTTAAAAAGTAAAAGGTTATTGCAACACAGAGACAAATCTCCTTAACAGAAAGTTGACTTTGGACCCCTTATACCAACAGCCGTCTTCGTGTTCCTCTAATCCTGGCGTGGAGGCGAGTTCCTCCCAGTCTTTGTCAGATACACACTCCTTGAATTTGGTGCTCCATAGAAGCATCTCCTTCTGCCCCCCCCCCCAGCTTTCGTCTGACTGCGAGTCATGACCACCCCACCCAACTGCAAGGGTGTGAACATAGAGTCAATCATGTCTTTCCTCTGACTTGCGCATTGGCCAGAAAGTTTGATTTTTCTGGGAGATGGTGAAGGGTAAAATGGAATTTGGAGAAAAACTCCGCCCATCTGAGCTATTTGGCATTTAGACTCTGCGGGGTGCGTAACGCCTCTAAATTCTTATGGTCAGTCCAAACTTCAAACGCTACCTGTGCCCCCTCCAACCAATGTCACCACATTGACAAAGCTAATTTAATAGCCGTGGCTTCCTTGTCCCATACTGACCAATTGTGCTCAGTAGTGTTGAACTTCGTAGAGATATAAGCCAGGGGGTGGAGCCGCCCATCTGCTCCCTCTTGCAAGATAGCCCCTACTATCGCGACATCTGACGCGTCCACTTGGACAATGAATTTTTTATTCTTGTTGGGGTGGGCAAGCACTGGTTCAGAAGTGAACAGCTTCTTAAGCATCTTGAATGCCTGCTGGCATTCTTCAGTCAAGTTTAACTTTGCCCCGGACTTTGTACTCTCCACACCTTTCCCCTTTGTTTTCAGCAAGTCTGTGAGTGGGAGAGCTACCTGGGCAAAATTAGAGATGAAACCCCTATAAAAATTGCAAAATCCAATGAATGATTGGAGCTGGTATCGGAAAATTTTCTCCCACCCCACTACATCGGCTACTTTCTTTGGATCCATCTCTAAGCCCCTCTGGGAGATGCTATAGCCTAGGAAATCCACTTCCTCCTTATGAAACTCACATTTGGACAACTTAACAGTCTATGCTCCAGAACAGTTTGGAGGACCTCCCGCACCAATTTGACATGTGATTCCCTATCAGGGGAATACAAAAGAATGTCATCTAAGTAAACTAGCGCCCCCTGGAATAAATGCTGGTGTAGTACTTCATTGATCAGGTTCATAAAAGCTCCAGGCACCCCCTGGAGGCCAAATGGCATAACAAGGTATTCAAATTGCCCCAGGGGTGAGTTGAAAGCTTTCTTAGATTCATCCCCCTCCCTTATGCGCACTCTAAAGTAAGCCTCCTGCAGATCCAGCTGAGTGAAGATTTTCCCTTTGGAAGCCTCTGCTAACAAATCTTTGATCAGTGGGAGGGTGTAGGTGTTGGTAGTAGACACTGCATTGAGCCCCTGGTAATCAGTACACAATCTGAGCCTGCCATCCTTCTTTTTCCGGAAGAGAACAGAAGTGGCATAGGGGGAGGAGGCGGGACAGATAAAGCCTCACGCCAAGTTTTTATCAATGAACTTTCGCAGCTCCCCTTTCTCTGCAGGGCTCATGGAATACAACTTTCCCTTTGGTAGCCTGTCCCCCGGTAATAGTTCGATAGCACAGTTACAGTTTGGGTGGGTGGGGCAGTTCATCTGTTTCTACCTCCCCAAAGACCTCCGCTAAATCTTCATATTTGTGGGGGATTCCCCCCCATTCTTCTCCACTAGGCAAACAATCACAGGTTCTGCAGAAGGAGACTCACCCCACCCAGGTGACCACACGTGGGATTTACACCCTGGGTCAACAAAACGCACCACCACCTTGCTCCACTGGATGTAAGGATCGTGCACACACAGCCAAGGGCTCCCTAACACCAGCGGGAACCAGGCATTGGGGTTAATCAAAAAAGAGCAATTCTCTCAATGTTCTCCTGCCCCCATCAGTAAGGGGACTGTCTGGTAGTTACACGACTTCTGCATCGAGGAGCCGTCCATCTGGACAAAAACTAATGGCTCTGGGAGCCTTCAAACTGGGGCCCCCAGCCCCATAACCAGAGATGGGCTGATTATGTCTCTTGCACAGACCAAGTCAATCAGTGCCTGGACTTGAATTTGAGTGCCCATGTCTTTGTTTAGAATGGTCACAGTCACGAACAGGATGGGGTCAGAACTGCTTACCATCCACAGCGCCTGCGGCTCTCAGACCTGTTGTTTTGCGCCTCTTACAACAGGTCCCTGCCTTTCCCCAATGGCTCTTGTGTTTCCTCGCCGCTTGATGAGGTGCTTTCCAGTTGTGCTGCCCGCTGCAATGCTTTTGGGAACTTTCCTTTCCCACTGCTCAGTCGCTTCAGGGTTCCTGTGGCTTTCATCTCTCCAGCTTTCGGAGGGGTTGGAGTCACACTCGCCAGGCAGTCCGCCACGAAATGATTTGCTTCTCCACACTTAAGACAAAGCCCTTGTCTCATCCGCCGCTCTTTAATTGGGTCTTTTCCTCTGGGCTGGGTCATTTTTTTGGGGGCTCCTGGGTTTTTAGGATACACCTGTGGGGCCCGCATCTTGATAATCTGCAGGTGATTCTCTGCATCATCTGCTTCTTGCATCCAGGCAGCCAGGGTGAGGGGTTGCACATTACGCAGAACCATGTCCAGAATCTGGTGACTGAGCCCCGTCTGGAAATGCTCCATCAGCATGGGCTCTGGCCACCCCTGGATCTTTGCTGCGATCATTTTGAACTCTTCTGAGTACTTGTGCATCGTGCAGCTGCCTTGCTTCAAGGAACGGAGGTGTGCCCTCACCTACTTGCCAGCCAGTAGATCCTCATACTGCCTTCTCAGCGCCCACATGAAGTCCTGCACATCTTGTAGCTCGGGGCCTTGGATCTCATGCAAACCCACATACTAGTCTGCCGCTCGATCCCTCAGCTTCGCGCTGACAAATTCGACCTGGTGTTCATCATCCAGGAACAGAGGGCCCCAGTCTCTTAGAAATCTGCGTACCTGCACTAAAAAGAATGCTAACTTCTCAGGGGTCCCATCGAACATAGTTTCCAGCAACTCCTTGGGTTGTTGCAGCCCGGGGACTCCAGGCGTTAGGGTTTGAGCTGGTTGCTCCGGCCTCACAGGAAATCCAGGTGTCTCAGCAGGTGCCGTAGGCTGCTCAGGAAAGGCTCCTGGCTGCCCGGCTAATGGCCCTGTCAGTGCCACGGCCGCCCCTGGCTGGAGGGGAGCCTGTAGCCTCAGTTCATCCCGCACTGCGTCCGAAATCATTTGAGGTAATCTAATCGTGAGTTCGAAAACCTCTTGCTGCATTTGTTCCCACAAGTGTGTTCCCATGCTCTCTACAAGCGCCTCGACCTCTCCACTTCTACCCCGGTCCAGCGACTCTGAACGGCTGGGGTGCACTCAGTTGTAGTGGCTTGGCATAGCCACCTGAGGAGTCAGCATCCACAACTTCCTCAGAGTAGTAGAGAGGTGCCCATGAATACAGGTCTCTTCCCTGGGGCTGACCACCTCCCACCGGCCCCCACCCGGGAGCCAGTGTCTGCGTCCCCATCGAGGGGATCTCACTCACCGTGGTGACGGGATTCTCTGCTTCCATGACTGGCTGGTCTCCACCATTCCCCACACTCATGTTGAGATTCGGGATGGGGAGCGCAGTTCAGTGATGAAGAGTCTTAACTCTCTGTCAGTCTCTAGTAATCAGCACTCAACAATGGTCCTTAAGCAGGTTCAGTTTATTGTAGTCAGTTGACTATACTTCTCTAAACATTTTGTGTTAAGACTGAAGAGGGAAAGTGGGAAAGGGGTTTTATACGGTGCTCCAGTTGGGGTGTCAGATGGCTACAAGCCAATGAATGCCATGTTACCCTCACGTGGAAAATAACAGCTTTTACCACCGAGTGGGAAACTTGCAAAAGAAACCTGAGATCTTAAGTAAATAGGGACAAATGCTAGAGGAGCATCAAACAGCAACAATTGCTAGAGGAGAATTGAAAGCAGCATTCCAGTGTTTACAACAGTATTTACAACCTTCTCTCCCCCCCCCCCCTTTTTCATAGCGGCCACTCTCTTTCTCCCCCACCTTTTATTAATTACAGCCTAGCTGACAGGTGGCACCGGGACTGGAACATCACCCTCACAGTCCCCAGTGGCGGTGGGAGTGTATGCCGGGAGACGTAGGTGCAGCTGGTCAGTGTGGTGCTGCCACACTTGACCCTCCTCCCTGGAGATCTTGTAGGAGAGCAGGCCCATCGTGCAGATGATGTGCCCCGGAAGCCATGCGGGACCCCTTGCATAGTTCCATACGTAGATGGGGTCTTCCAGGGAGAACCCCCGTGGAGCTTTAGGGATGTTGAGTTCTGTGCTGTGTTTGGGTGCATGATCCAGGTGGAGGCAATCAAGCAGGGTGCTGAGATGTCAGCCCATTAATACCTCTGCTGGGCTGCGTCCCATGATGGAGTGCGGCATTGCTTGTTAGCTGAAGAGGAAAGCAGCTAGCTTGAACTCCCAGTCGCCGTGGTCCATGCGCCACAGGGCCTCCTTGGTCATCCAGACCATGTGCTCGGCTTGCCCATTGGTCGCTGGGTGGAACGGTGTGGATCAAACGTGTCAGAGGCCGAGGGAGTCCACTAAGTGCTGGAATTCTATGGACATAAATGCTGTGCCATTGTCAGTTACTAAAGTGTCCGGCAGACCATGTGTGCTGAATATGCGCCACATGCTCTAATGGCTGCATTAGAAGAGGTGGCTCATACAGGTACCACCTCAAGCCACTTGCTGTAGCTGTCCACCAGAATAAAGAACAGCTGCCCTTGGACCAGCCCTGCGAAGTCGAGGTAGACATCCCCCAAAGTGTCCAAGGCTTGAGCACCGATTCTCAGGGCCATATGGGCGCATGGGGGGGATCGGGCTGTGACTCCTGACACTTTACACATTGGCGGACCTGGTCCTCGATGTCTTTGTCCGTGCCTGGCTATCACATGTAGCTGTGAGCCAGTGCCTTCATCCGGACGATTCCCAGATGGGCCTCATGAAGAGCAGCCAGCACCCGGTTGTGGAGTGGTTCCAGAATCACCACTCACATCCCCCAAAGTATACCCCCCTTGTGGGTGGAAAATTCATTTTGCCAGGCTGAGTAAGCAGCAAACTCCAGCCCAGGGCAACTGGGCCACCCCCTCCCCATCCAGTCTGAGACCCGGGAGAGGATGCGATCCTGGGTGGTGTGCCGGGCAATGTCGGCTACCTGAACAGGGCGGTCTGGCAGGTCCTCAAGGAGGGTGACGTGATAAGTAAGAGCCAGGTCCAGGTCACAGGACAGCAGAGGCAGGCAGCTAAGAGTGTCGGTGTGCCCTGTAGACTTGCCGGGGCGATGGACCAGCATGTACTGGTAGCTCGCCAGGAAAATTGACCAACACAACACTTGGGGTGAGAGCACCTGTGGTGTTTGGCGATCTGGAGCCAGGAGGCCCAGCAGCGGCTTATGGTCAGTGGCGATGGTGAAACTCCAACCGTATAGGTAGTCGTGGAATTTTTTAACTCCTGTGACTATGGCCAGGGCTTCCTTGTCTATTTGCGCATAGTTGCACTCTGTGGGTGACAGGGTCCGTGAGTAGTACGCCACCGGCACCTCCTGCCCGTTGGGCAGCCAATGGCCCAAAACAGCCCCCACCCCATAGGAAGAGGCATCACAGGCCAGGATGACTGGAAGGGACTCAACAAAGTGGGCCAGGACTGCATTGGAGACTAGCAAGTCCTTGACAGCCTGGAACGCCGTTGTGTGACACAGTCCCTAGGCCCATTTTGCGCCCTTGTCCAAAAGCTCAGCTACCACCGCCTTGTGAGTGAGGAAGGCATGGTAGAAGTTGAGGAGGCCTAGGAATGCTTGGAGCTCTGCCTTAGAGGTGGGGGCGGGGGCCTCAGTGATCACCGCCACCTTTTCAGGCATTGGGTGGATGCCCTGAGAGTCCACAGTGAATCCCAGGAATGTGACGGAGGGGACACCCTGGATACATTCTTCCTTCTTGACCTTCAAGCCGGCATCCTGGAAGTGCTGGAGGACTGCTCGTAGCCAGGTCTTGAAGGATGGGACATTTGAAGCCGCAATCAGGACATCATAGAAGAAGGACTGGACACCTGGAATATCTTTTAAAAGGCCACCCATTAGTTGCTGGAACAATCCTGGAGCTACGCTGACTCTGAACTGGAGCCACTTCACCCTGAACACCCCCCATGAGTAGCAATGGTTTGCGCCTCTGCCGTGGCATCATCCACGGGGAGTTGCTGGTAGGCCTGAGCCAGATCCAGCTTCCTGAATACCTTGGCCCCCACCAGGGAGGCGAGTACATGGCTGATGACTGGCACCAGGTAGGAGTAGTCCTGTAGCACTAAGTTCAAAATGCATTTATAATCCGCACAAATGTGAATCTCCCCATTTGCCTTCATGGGGGTGACTACGGTGGTCTCCCATTTGGCGTTGGGGACCGGTTCCAGAACCCCCTGAACCACGAACTTGTCCAACTCGGCCTCAAGCTTGGGCTGGACCACCAGGGGAGGGCGCCTAGCCACTATGCGGATCGACCGCAGAGCCAGGTTGAGGTCCAACAAAACCGGGGGCACGGTGTAGGAACCAAGAGACCCATCGAAAACAGCAGGGAACTCTGCACAGACCGACTGGTAGTCCGCAGAGTCGACCTTATGCACCCCCGTGATACCCAGTCCCAGTGGCCGGAACCAGCTGAGGTCACTTTCCATCACCAAAAGGTCCAAAAGTCCATCAAAGTCCTTGAATTGAACCCTGAACTTGCCCAATCCTTTAATGGTGACCAGGTTCTTTTGGAAATCCCGGGGTCTGAGTTCTGTTGGTTTCTGCAGCCCCCCCCCAGGACAATGCTTTTGGAGCGTAGCTTCCGAAATAATCAAATATGAGGAACTGGTATTGAGTTCCATCGGGCAGGGGCCCCCTTCGATCTGCATGGGGACCGTGATTTTATTGGGGGTTTTACAAGGCAAGTTCAGTACCTGGTGGTGGTGTGAAGATGCCGTGTGGATGTCATCTGATTCGGAGTGGGCTGCTTGTGAGCAGCGGCTGGGGCAGGAGCAGCAGACTTTTGTGATGTGGCCCGTCTTGCCACTGGCACCACGCAGAAGCAGCAGGTCCAGTGATCGTGGGCATCCCCGCAGCTGGCACACAATGAGGAGCCGTGGCGAGAAGTAGGGGTGGCAGCAGCTGCTGAGGTTGATGCTCATGAACTCAGGCTGGGAGCCTGGGACACACCATTCTGGGGACGCTGCCATAGCTGGCAGACGTTGTCCTCGTCCAACGCTTCAGAGCCGGAGGAGACAGTGCGGTGCGCAATGGTGGCAGAGCCTTGGCGCTCATCCTGTGCTGTCTCGAACACCACCACTGTTTGGAGGGCCTTTTTGAGAGTTATTTTGGGGAGCGCAACCAACCTGCGCCTTAGTTTGGGCTCCCACACCCCACAGACGAATCTGGTCAGAAGGTTGTCCTCCACTGACACGAATTTGCAGCTGACCACCATACAGCAGAGGTCAGCCAGGAAGGCCACGGCAGTCTCACCTGCCTTCTGAGTATGGCAGTTGAAACTCACTCACAGGGCCATCATCGAGGACTACGGCGCAAAGTAGCCATTGAGTGCCTTGATGAGGGGACGCAGGGATACCAGGCTCTGGGCAACATGGAGCATGTCCACGCCGCAAGTGCTCAGTAGCCAGGCCTGCTTCATACCTGCATTGGTGACTCCCCGTACTTCAAAGATGAATCCCAGTTGCACAGCCCAGGCTTTCCATTTCTCGGGGTGTGTGGGATCGAATGGGGTGATTTGTCCCGGATTGTTGGCCATGGAGTGTCGACCATGATGACTCATGGAGCAGTGGGGCAGCAAGTGTCATACTCTGAAGCGGTTAGTGGTGCTGGGGGGTGCTGGAGCTGAGTGGAGCCAGTTGCTGACAGATCAGGGCTCGCTGCAGGGCTGGAGTCGGATGGAAAGTTGCTCATCGGGATCCCACCTTCATCGCCAGTGCAAAGTACTGGAGTCGGAGATGCAGTGAAGTGAAATCAGCAAGCATGTTTATTGACTTCCGGTATCTGGTGGCTTCAATGGTGGGCGCGTGCTCCCAAAGCTCCGGGAGACACGGCCCGAACCCAGCGGTGAGAAGGAATTCCTCCCAAACTGGTTTCAGGCCCCCAGGAGCTCTTGTAGGGGGCTCCTGCCTGAGGTGCGAGGGATAGCCTCTCCCGGGGTGGGGACCCAGGGATCAAGGCTTCCCTTTGCCTCTGTAGGTTCCACTGCTGCAGAGCCTTCGGGCACACCGAAGCACTTCCGGATGGCTGCAGAAGTCAGGATGATCGAAAAGAAAAGAAGCCTTTACCTGGAACGCACGGCAAGTTTGTAAGTGGCCGATTTCTATGAAGATTCTCTGGTGGGAACTTAAAGCACAGGGGATTTAAAGTTTAAATCCCCCCCTCCTTTTCGGGCTTAAAGAAACAGCACAACAGAGAATCTGTGTGCTTGCTGCATGGCTGGAGAGTAAATGGGACTAATTAAACTTGCAGCAACTGGAAAAAAATGACTTCTAACTAACTTTTGGGAACTTTTCTAAACTGTAAACAAAAAACAATGACTGGACGGGGAGAAAAGATGGCGGGCAAACTTAGACCTTCTCTGAAAGCTACATCAACACTTCCTGCTACAAAGTCTGAGTCCAGTACAGATCTGACTGCAGCATTGGCAACAGCTTTGCACCCCCTGATGGACCAGCTGACTGCTGTGAATGCTAAACTGGATAATTTGCAACAGCAAGTGACAGATGCAAGCAAGAGATCTGATCAGAAAGCTAAAGTATTGGCAGAGGTTAAAACTAAGGCTGAGAAGACGGATTTAGGACTGGATGTGATGGGAAAAGAGAGGATTTCTGACAAAGACTACCTATTGAGGCTTCAGATGGAAAGGTCATCTTTTTTCCTGAGATTTCAGGGCATTGCTGAACAAAAAGGAGAGAACCTCAAAAAGATCTTGAGTGATGCTCTGGCTCCAATGACAGATTTACAAGCGGAACAATTACAAAGCGATATGGATATGGTCTACAGGACCTATCCTGAATTTGTAAAGAGGAAAATCTGCCTGGAGAAGTTATGGTGAGGTTCTCTAAGAAATCAACTAGAGACATGATGCTCAAGGCCACAAATAGAAATGCCCTAAAGATCCAAAAAGCAGATATTAAAGTTTTAAAGGACATTCCATTTGACATCAGAAAGAAGAGGAAACTCTACAAGAATCTAACTGTTGTTTTACAATCAGAGGGCATCATATACCATTGGCTTACTCCAGAAGGCCTGGTGTTCAACTACAAAGATAAGAAACAAAAGATTGACTCAGTGTGAAAGCAAAGAAATTTCTGGACTATTGCAAAGAAGATAAAGATAAAGCTTCCCCAGAGGACTCTTTGGAATATCAAGAGAGCATTTATGGACTGGAAAGCTCAGATGCATCTGGAACTAAAAGCTCAGAAGAAGAAGGGTTGGATGAAGCTTTAGGAACAACTGCGGCAAAACCCCAGAGAGGAAAGAAGAAAAAGAGAGGACATAAGGAGAAATAACTAGTGATGTGTTAAAAGTCACATATTTTTATTGTATCCCATTTGAGTTTCAATCATGCATGTAACTTTTCTTTTATAGGTCTGAGATGTTTAGTATTTAGCATTATGAAACCTGTATATTTAAATATTTTCGTGAAGTTTGAAGCAAGGACGTAATACCAGCATAGCAATCTGACTTCTGTATACCTTAGGGTAGTGTAGGTTTTTAGTTAGTATAGTAGTTTTAGTTGTGTTTGTAGTTGTAGAAAACCAATAAAAATACATTTTTTAAAAAGCAAGCATGTTTATTAGCTGGTGAAGATGAAGCATGACAACCCTGGCTCAGGGGCCCTCTTTTATTCCGGCTGGAGCCACACCTCCAGCCTCGCCCAATTGTCCCGATAGGACCTTAAGATTGTGGTTACAGATCATAGGTTCCCTAGAGGATCCTAGGCACTAGATTGGTGGCAAGTTACGATCCGGCCAGCTATTGTTCTTCCTGACCCAAGCTCAGGTAGCTGGCCTGGCCATGTGCATTTGGCCATGTGGCGGTCACCATTATTTATTTTATTTTATTTATTTGTTTAGCTTATATCCCGCCTAGTCAGTTTTGCACCCGACTCAAGGCGGCTTACAACATGTAAAACCATAAAACAATTTTCAGATTAAAACATTTCACCTTAAACCTTTAAAACAGCATTAAAATTAATTAATTACCACAAGATGGCGACTTACAACGCTCCGGTGGGTGACTGCAACAGGGTGCGAACGCCAGGGCCAGACGATGATATAGTTGGCTTTTCTCCCCGGCGGCGGCCCCTATTTAAAAGCCTGGCGGAAGAGCTCCGTCTTACAGGCCCTGCGGAACTGTAACAGGTCCCGCAGGGCCCTGATGTTATCTGGGAGCTCATTCCACCAGTAAGGAGCCGCCATCGAGAAAGAAAATTATAGGGAGCTGCATACACTACATGTGGCCTGGAGATTTCCCACAATTACAGCTGATCCCTAGATGAAAGAGATCAGTTCCCCTGGAGAAAATGGCTGCTTTGAAGGGTGGACTATAACATTAGACCCTCCTGAGGTCCCAAACCTCACCCTTCCCATGCTCCACCCCCAAATCGCCAGGAATTTCCCAACCCCATGCTGGCAATCCCACCTTGAGCTGAGCCCAGTAACTGATGGGCAGCCAACGGAGTGACTGCAGAATGGCTGACATGTGCATGGAGAATATCAATACTGAATGGGTAACAAGCTGACTTTGAGGGAATTGCATTTGCTGTTATGTTCCGACCAAGGGACCACACACGTGGTCAGCCAAACACGTGGCCAGGTGAAGCCGTCGAGCTTTGCATCCAGGAACAATAGACCCAGAGGATTCTAGTTGGGACAAATGTGGAAGCCCACATCTGTAGATCAACCTGTAGGATGCAGGGGCACTGTAAATAGCCAATCACGGGTGTTGGGTGGGGTGTGGGGGTGGCCTAGAATGGGAATATAAATGGACCTGCAAGTCCAGGTAAACATGCTTGTTCTGACCTCTCCAATAAACTCATGATCTGTTATCACTCAGTATGTCTCTGGACCCAGTACTTTACATCTGCAATTAGGATGGGAAAGAAGGCCTGTGGCAAAATAGTAGAGACATGCTTTGCAAGGTCTGTTTAAAAGATCTCAAGGAGTATGTATTGGGAATGACCCTTGGAAAGCCACTGTCACTAGATAATGTTAAGCTAACTAGACCAGTGATCTAATTCATTAAAAGGCAAGGCACCTTCAGTTCATTCTTTCACTGGAAACACAGGATGATAATCAGTACGCTGAAGGACACAGACATCTTTTGAGAGAACTATGGCCAAGTTCAGACTGGCAGTTTGGCCCGATATAGGCACGTTTCACAAGCGGATTAAGAGGGCCGGTTAACACAGCCACAGCTGTCTGGCGTTCCCCTGCCATACTCACCCCATCCTGAAGTGTTTTGATCCCGCTTTTAAAAGGTACCTGGCGAAACCTGAGGCAAGCTGTTTGGGTGCGCGTTGGTCCCGCTTCCTGGAAGTGTGGACACAAATAAGCCGCAATCAAGCGGCGTCGGTAATGTGAACCCGCTGATCCGGCATAACCGCCCATGCGTGCTGGGCAACCGAATGCACAACCACCTGCAGGGACGCTTCCGGCTTGTGGAGTTAAAGCTCCCAGCCATGGGATCCTGCCCCAATTGCTGCTGCGCCTATGCACCTACACACAGGTCGGCAAAATGGACCAAAGCCGTGCGCAACCAGGGTGGTGCGACCTCCCCGGTATGGTCCTGCATCAGTCCACACAGTGTATCCGGAAAGCCCCATGACAACTTGTTGCATCACTTCCCTTGCACTTCATTCTGCCAGTCTGTCCTCCGCCAAAGATTCTCTACAAGCTTCTGTAAAGGACTAAACATTAAGCTGAAATAAAAGGAAACCAAGTGTAGAGCCTTGAGGCTCATAGTCTAATATACACTAGTATGCTGAAAGAACATTGCTGTCCTCACAAAAACCCAGTGTGATAGATTTGGCCTATAAAATGCAACCTGTAAAAAATTAAATCAAATATCAGAACAGACTACACATCCTGGAATTATGTAGGTGGGTGATCATCTACACAACTTGTCACTAAAATTTAAGAAATCTCATGACTTCTGGAATTTAGAAGATCAGGAAAGCACTCAGGTTTACGTGCACCGTTTTTTCTTTCTCATGAGCTGATGCCCTTCTCTAGGTTCCAGTTTTATTCTACTTGTATTTTGCTGTAATGTCCAAAATGGATTTGCAAATTAAGTGGAAGATTGGAGGTTAACACTACCTAACCACTGCTGCCTGATTTGGACCTCATAGCAAACTGGTTACTGCATCCAGAAATAAAGAGAATCTGTCTGCAGGGCAGGAGGTATACTGGCATGGGTCATGGCACATTCCCAGTCCTCCATACTTTGGTTTGGCTCACTCTAATAATAATAATATTTTTATTCTGCCAGGCCCCAATTCATCACAAACCAGTCTGTTTCCTGTTGAAATCTATGACCTTACCTTTTTGCCTCTCATGTATTTTGTGAAAAATTCCTCTGTAATAGCTTGGTAAAGGGCTGTAGGTTTAAAATCTTTATAATCCCAAACATCATAAGCCCACTTTAGCAGCATTTTTTCATCTCCAACAAGCTGGCCATCAACAAAACACATCACAGTGGAGGGATATTCCCACACTTCTCCTCTTAGCTCCTGTGTTTAGAAGGTTGAAATAGCAGGTTTTCAGGATTAGTTGTGTGTCTAACATAAAAGCCCGCAGTGAATTAAACATGCAGACAGGAAAATGGTGGGTGAGCAAATTACAAACATACAGAAGAATGGATTCCAAAATGTCAGGTGAGTTTTCTGTGAGCCAATGCTCCCTCTAAGCTGTGGAGTCCTGTAAGCAGAAATTCTACTTTGTGAGCTACTGGCATTAAAGTTGTGAGCAAGTGATTCAGCTACTTCATAAGTTAGTTTGCTCTGGCACCATCTTTCCTGAGCTAAGACAAAAGTGTGTGACCCAGAGGCTAAAAAACTGTGAGCTAGCTCACACTACCTCAGCTTAGAGGGAACATGGGTGCAGACACTTGCAATCTGCCCTGGACGTCTGTGTGTTTTGACTGCTCCCCCTATGAACACTCTGGTGCCCCTGATTAGTCTTCACTCCTTAGTTTTTGTACTAGGACAGGAAAAGCCATGAAAATCAAGCACAACTCATAATTTTGTCACAGTAACTGAACAATCTGGTCAGATATTGGGAGGAAAAAGGTCCCCTTCAGGTTTGCCCCTTATTGGAGCCCCCCACCTACAAGCAAAACCCCTTCGGCTGTTTTAAGAATGAAGTATCTACCACGTGCCCAGAGTTACTGTTTTGGGCAGTACACTTGCATCTCTGATTCCTTAAAATTATGCTGATTTATATGTGTGGTTATTGAAAACACACAAAGATAACAGCATAGCGACAGAAGGAAAATGACAGACAAGAACATGATTAGGGTTGCCAAGTCCGGGTTGGAAAATACCTGGGGACTTTGGGGGTGGAGCCAGGAGAAGGTGGGGTTTGGGGAGGGGCCTCGGCGTAGCACAATGCCATAGAGTCCACCCTTCAAAGCAGCCACTTTCTCCAGGGGAGCTGATCTCTGTCAGCTGGAGATCAGTTGTAAAAGTGGGAGATCCCCAGGCCCCACCTGGAGGCTGGCAACCTTAAACATGATTAATAAGGCCTGCTCTGTACAGGCAGCAGAATGAGGTGACTGCGTACTGAGGCAATTGAATAGACATGGTTACTTCAGACTGCAGGTGAAAGACAGAGGGGAATTTCACACTACACCTTTAAAAACGTTACTGAACCGGCTTGGAATAAACTGGTACAGTGACGGCTGTTTCAGACAGCCCTTCCTCTACCATTTTGGAGCCGTCTTCGAAGCAGTTTGCCATTTCAGACTGCCGCTTTCTTTTCAAGCCTCTTTTAGCCCCCCCCCCCCCGACACACACATACACAGAGACACAGAGCGTTTTAAGACTCAGCCTGGACCTTGATCTCTCTCCCTCTCTCACCCCCCCCCCCGCATTTTAAGACTCAGCCTGGATCTCTCTCTCTCTCTCTTTCTCTCTCTCTCTCTCTCACACACACACACCCACACACACCATTTTAAGACTCAGCCTGGATCTTGATCTCTCTCACCCCCCCCCCCCCCACATTTTAAGACTCAGCCTGGATCAGCTTTTTTAAAAAAAAAATCACGGAGATTGCTAGGGCTGCCAAGTCCCCCGGTAGGGTGGGGGAAACACCGATTTTTAAAGCTTACCCCCGTTTTTTCAAAATTGGCCACCGGGGGAGGCAATGGCTGCCAGCAGGGGAACGTCGGAGACTGCCCTGGCCTCTCCCTGCCAGGCCTGAACTTCTTAAAAGGGAAATGTCTGCAGAGAGCCTGCCCTGCAGTAAAAAGCCTCAACAGACATTTCCCCTTTAAGAGCTGAGCGAGCAAGAGAGCCCCGCCCAGAGATTAAGGAGGGACTAGGCTCTTTCTACTGAAGGGCCTGCTTTTGCATGTGGCGTGCAAGGTTGCTGCTGGGGTAAGCTGCTAGGGTAAGCTGCTGGGGTCTGCCAGCTCTTTTCCTTCTCTCTCTCTCCCCCTCCCCCTTCCTTTCTTTTTTCTGTCTGTCTGTCTGTCTGTCTGTCTGTCTGTCTGTCTCTCTCTCTGTCCCCATCCAGCAGAGGTCTATCAGTGGCTATTATTAGCCACAAGGTCTAAATGGAACACTTTGTCTGGGGCAGTGATGCTTTGCATTCTTGGTGCTTGGGGGGCAACAGTGGGAGGGCTTCTGGAGTTCTGGCCCTGCTGCTGGACCTCCTGAGGGCACCTGGTATTTTTGGCCACTGTGTGACACAGAGTGTTGTACTGGATGGGCTGTTGGCCTGATCCAGTGTGGCTTCTCTCCTGTTCTTATGATATGAAAATCATATTTAGCACTTGTGTAGCACTTAGTGCTTCATATTCTGCCGAGATGAGGAAGGATTCAGTAGGGCCGTTGCTCAGTGATAGAGCATCTGCTTGACATGCAGGAGGTATCAGCCTCTTCAGCTAAAAAAGGATCAGGTAATAGGTGACATTAAAGATCTCAGCCTGAGACCCTGGAGAGCCACTACCAGTCTGAGTAGTCAATACTGACCTTGATGGACCAATGGCCTGATTCAGTATTAGGAAACTTCATGAGTTCATGTGTCAGCATGTGGAAGCAACATCACAGGATGTGATATCACAAAATGATGTCACTTCCTTTCTCCTGGCTCCACCCCCAAAGTCTCCTGGCTCCACCCCCAAAGTCCTCAGATATTTCCCAAGTTGGACTTGGCAGCCCTAGAGATCGCCCACGTGGGCGAAAAGAGGCACGAAAACACTCGGAGGAGGAAGCGCTTCGGGGGCGTTTCACACAGCACCCCACAGCGCTTCAGGACCGGTACAAGAACTGAAGAATGCTTGGGAGGAGGTTTCCAGGTAAACCAGCTCAGGAACGCTTCCCCAATGGGAGAGGCACGTTTCTGTGTGAAAGGGCCAATATGTTCTGTTAGGGAACTTGTACTAATACGGTTCTGTGTGAAATGCCTAACAGAAACCATTACTGAAGAGTTCCTGAAATGGAACGTATTGGCTGTGTGAAATTCCCCTAAGGGTTTCAAATTTTTTCTAGTAGCCTGGTTTAATAATTCCCTGTAAACAGAAAATGAGCACAGTATGCAAAAGGCTAAAACAGGACCTTTCTCCCTGATTTGCCAAATTTTAATAATCAGGGGGCTTGTACATGAAGGGAAATTAAGCATGTCCCCTTCCCTTCACTGGAGCCAGCAGTACAGAATGGGTACAGCCCATGGGCATCAACTACGGGGGGCTCGAGCCCCCCCCCGAAATTTCCCGGGGGGGGCTCAGCCACCCCCAGCAAAATGGAGCGCCCGCTGGTGACGCCGCCTCTCCTTCCCCCCCACCTCCGGCCTGCCCTCCTGCCTCCCTGGGGCGGGGGGGAGAGAGGCGGCGCTCATCTGCGCCACCCCCGCACGGCCCGAGCGCGAGGTGGAGCGGGAGCCGGGGGCCCGCAAGGGCGACGCGCCGGCCCCCGGCTGCAGGCAGCAGCAGCAGCCGGCGCCCGAGGTGAGCAGGGGGAGGGAGGGAGGGGGGCGGGGAGTGCGGCCGGCGAGCGGGCGGGCACGGCCCAGCCGCCCGGGGGAGGGAAGCGGTGGCGGCAGCTCCCTGGGGCGGGGGGGAGAGCGGCAGGGACATGGTCCCAAGCGCGCGCGCACAAGAGAGCCCCCGCCCCCCCTGGGGATTTAAAAAGTCTACGCCCCTGGTACAGCCCACTCTAACAGAATTCTACCACCTCAAGTTGCTGCTGCATGTGTGGATGAGGCCTGAAAAACAAAGGCAGGTTTAGAATTAAACAGAAGGGAATGAGAGTTCTTAACCACTTGAGTACTTAAGCATTTTCTCATGTTCTGTATATTGCAAGATCAAGACTTATTTCCTGACAAACTTGGACGAGCAGTGTCTGGAGAATAATGCAACATTCAATTACAGTAGGAGCAGCAATAAGACCAAAATCAGACTAGTCTGAGCCGCCTAATCAGACTAGTCTGAGCCGCCTTGAACCATAAGGAAAGTCGGGATACAAATGTTTCAATAAATAAATAAGTAAACAAATAAATTCTGCTTTGGAAGTGCAGAAGAAAAACATACCTTTTTTTTCTCTTGTAGAAACTCAGCCCATGCAAATTCCAGCAAAGGAAACAATTTAGGGCCGGCTATCTTGGTTGGAAAATTCTTCTTCAGAGCCTAGATAGTCAAGATAAAAAGAACAGCAACCAATGATGCTTTATAATGATGTTCTCTAACACGTATTTGATGTTGATGGAAGTGGCCCAATTAGAATTATGCTTCAGTATCACTTATTTGGGGGCTGAATCATATAACCATAAATTTCCTGGGTTTGCAGATAAGTGGTTGTGAAGCTGCTTCTTGACTTCACCCCCAGTAATTCTGCTACAATTTACTGTGCAACAGCAAAAATGGATGAAAGCAAGTTGAACAACAGGAAGGTTGTGGCTAAATATATAAGCTGAGAGTTGATCTTGGATCAGTCAGGAATTCACAGATTAGCCACTTCCTCTCTTACTTTCAATCTCTATCTGCAATATGGAGATAATACTAGTGATCTACTTTATAGGCTTGATATATGGATTGCATAACCAGATCACAGGATGCATGGTAAAATGGACATATTTTCCTTCCTGTGTTTTGCCAATACTCCTTGCATCCCTTGATCACTATAGTAATTACTGCAATATTCAGTTGCAGAGCTTTCTGGATGACACTTCTGTGCTAGACCCATTTCAGTCTGGCTTCTGGCCAAGCTATGGGACGGAGACAGCGCTGGTCGCCCTCACAGATGATCTCCGGCGGCATCTGGATCAGGGTGGCACGGCGGTGCTGATGTTGTTAGATCTGTCGGCAGCGTTCAACATGGTTGACCACCAGTTACTGACCCACCGCCTTGCCGATATAGGGGTTCAGGGGCTTGCCTTACAGTGGCTTGTCTCTTTCCTCCAAGATGGGAGACAGAGAGTGGTGCTGGGGGAGCAGACATCCCAAAGGCACCCACTGGTATGTGGGGTGCCCCAAGGGGCGGTGCTATCCCCGATGCTGTTTAACATCTATATGCGCCCTCTCGCCCAGATTGCCCGGAGACATAGGCTGGGTTGTCACCAGTATGTGGATGACACCCAGCTGTATCTGTTGTTGGGCGGCCAGTCTGGAGCCACCCCAGATGACCTGGATTGGGCACTTCAGGACGTGGCGGGCTGGCTTAGGCTGAGTCGATTGAAATTGAATCCAACGAAGATGGAGGTCCTGTGCCTGAGTCGGAGTGGGTCAGGGTTAGGGACCCCATTACCAGCCTTTGGGGGGGCGCCACTGGTGCCAGTGCCGAAGGTCTGGAGTTTGGGAGTGCTCCTGGATCCCTCCTTAACTATGGAGGCCCAAGTAGCAGCCATTGCCAAGGCAGCCTTCTACCATCTATGGCTGATTAGGCAGTTGGCTCCCTTCCTCGAACGCAATGACCTGGCAACAGTGATCCATGCAATGGTCACCTCAAGATTAGACTACTGCAACGTGTTAGCCGAATTGCTTTGATTTACGTTTTAGCAGTTGGCGAAATACACGGGTACTTGCCAACTATACCAGGGTCCCACCCCTCCCGGGAGTTCTCAAGGAAAGAGGCACGTGAGGCAGATAGCCAGTTCAATGCAGTTTACGGGGCAATGTTGTTCAATCACACCAAAAACGTAATCACACACACAATCACACAGGCCTAAGGAATAAAGACAGAAAATAGCACGTTTGCATGAGCAGGATTTCGATGAGGGGGAAGCAATACGTTACCTTCCTAGAGATGAGTTGTCCGATCGATGGAAGAATTGGATGGGGAAAGAAAATATAGAAAAATATGGGACACAAGGCTCGAACCTGCGAGACCACGTGGTTCTCTCTGTTCCGGTATTCAGAGATTTAAAAGATGGAGGCAAGGGTATGGGTATAGCAAGCTGGGCATAAGGTGTAGTAAAACAGATAGGGGACGACGGCTCAAGAGACCGTGCAAGGTCTTTTATTAGGTGGTCTTGGGGCGGGCTGATCAGACCATATCCCACTAACACACCTCTTAGGCGGTCCGTCCCTTTCTGACCCTTCCATAGGTTAAAGGTGGACAAAAGGAGGAGGGCAGGGGGATGGACAATATTGGAAAACTATGATCTCATTAGGAAGAGGACACTTGGGCAGGGTCCGATGACTCACCTGGGCAACATCTATTGTTAGTTAATGGCTCTGGCCGACTAGGTGATGGCCTGAACATTAGTTGCTAGGCAACTGCGTTAGCATAATCCATTTAGCTATGTTGGAGGGGGCAGGGGTTGACCAGTGGGTTGAAACAGAAAGAAACCTCATGGCAGAAGTAGTCTTTTGTCTCTGTTTCAGGTGAATTGTCTAGGGTGTCAGCCTCCTGGCATGGGCTGGAGCTTTCCCCTACAATGAAGAAAGCACATGGCCCTTCCAATATGGGCAACCCAAGTTCAGGCTTATGAATATCCAAATTCATAAGAGCACTAAAAGTGCCTTGCTGGCCAACAAACGCTCTCTACATGGGGCTGCCCTTGGCCCAGCTCCGGAAGCTGCAGCTAGTGCAGAATGCCATGGCCAGGCTATTGATGGGTCTCTCTGTAAGGGACCATATCTGGCCTGTGCTGAGGACACTGCACTGGCTGCCTACAGCGTACCAGATCCGGTTCAAGGTGCTGGTTTTAACCTTTAAAGCCCTATATGGTCAGGGGCCTGCCTACCTAAGGGACTGCCTTTCCCCATATATACCCCAGAGAGCACTGCGGTCAGGCACACAACATCGCCTGACCCTTTGTCACGACAGGACCTCTCGGTAGAATCAGATTTCACGATAGCCCTGTGTGCAGGCAGTAGTTCTTTGCAAGCAAGGGGTCAGGGACAAGCGTAGTCTAAACAGTCCGAGTCAAGCCACATAAATCACCTTTAGATTAGCCAAAGGGCGAAGCAAAGCCGTAGTCACAAAGAAGAGCTGGGAGTCAGAAGCCGGGAAGTCAAGCGTAGGTCCAAAATGCCAAGTCCAAATTCACAATCCAATCCAAGTCCAGGTACACGGTTCCAAGGTTCAAGATGCCAGATTAGTTCACGAGATCAGGAGGGTGCCAAAATTCCTGTCAACAACAGAGAATCTTTGCCAGCACAAAGCATCCGGCGTTCGGCAGCTTCTTATATTTTGAGCTGCCTCGTTATCTCTTTAGGAGCTCATTAACTGTGGCTGAGATTCAGTCAGTACTCTGGGCTCAGGTCTCTGTATCGTAGACACGCTGAACTCCGTCGTTCCTTTAACAGCTGCCTGCATTTGGCACGCAGTCTGCTGACAGGTGGAGGGGATTCAGCCGGGGATGAGCTTTGTCCGGGCAAAGCCTGTTCAGGTGGCTCCTCCTGGAGAACTGACTCTGTGTCACTCTCAGTATTCCCCATTAAAGGAGCCGAGTCTTCCTGAGGCTGCCCGTCTGCCTCCACATCTGGCTCCAGGTCAGGCATGGTGTCTGAATCAGGGGCAGGCATGACACTATCCCCCCCCGCAGGCCCCCCCTCACCCAAAACCCCTGGTTTGTCCGGGTAGGCGGTATGGAACTGCCGGACGAGGTCGGGGGCGTGGACGTGGACGGCCGGTTCCCACGAGCGGTCCTCTGGGGTGTAGCCCTTCCAGTCCACCAGGTACTGCAACTGGCCCCGATGCAATCGAGAGTCCAAGATTTGTTGTACCTTGTACTCCTCCTCTTCATCCACCAGGACTGGTGGTGGTGGTGCTGATGGTGCGTCTCGGTTGGGATCTGGAGGAGCCACTGGTTGGAGGAGGGACCGATGAAATACGGGGTGAATGCGGAGGTGGGCAGGAAGGCGGAGATGGAACACCACGGGGTTAATCTGGGTTTCCACCAGATAGGGGCCGATGAACCGGTCTGTCAGTTTGGCGGAATGGCCAGGAGTCCGGAGGTACCGGGTGGAGAGCCATACAAGATCGCCGACATGAATAGGAGGCCCTTCTTGACGGTGGCGATCTGTGGCTTGCTTGTATGCGTCCTTAGCACGCCGAAGCTGAGCCTGGAGCAAGGCGTGGAGGGCATGGAGCTCCTGGATGCGGTCATCAGCAGCTGGGACCTCGGACGCAGGACCAACAGGGGGAAAGAACCGTGGGTGGTACCCGTAGTTGGCGGCAAAGGGTGTAGTCTGGGTGGCATTATGGATCGCATTGTTGTAGGCGAATTCTGCCAGCGGGAGTAATGACACCCAGTTGTCCTGTTGATAGAACGTGTAGCAGCGGAGATATTCTCAAGGGTGGCGTTGGTCCTCTCGGTCTGCCCATCGGTCTGGGGATGGTAAGCGGATGACAAGTGGACCTTGGTCCCTAATCCGTGGTGCAGTGCCTGCCAGAACCGCGAGGCAAATTGTGGGCCGCGATCGGATACTATCTCTTTGGGTAGTCCATGGATTCTGAATATGTGTTGCAGGTAGAGCTGAGCGGTGTCTGGTCCAGTGGGGATCTTGGGGCAAGGTACGAAGTGGGCCATCTTAGAGAACAAGTCCACTACCACCAAGATGCATGTGTGGCCTTGCGATCGGGGCAGGTCCACGATGAAGTCCATGGATATGAACTCCCAAGGTCCAGAGGGGACAGGGAGCGGTTGCAGGAGGCCCGAGGGTTTGGCTGGTACGTTCTTGGTACGGTGACAGACTTCGCAGGAGGTCACCAAATTTGATTGACATTGGCTCAAATACGAGGCCACCAAAACTCGCGGGTTAGTAGGTGGGCTGTTTTATATTGTCCAAAGTGCCCAGCTGGCAGGGCATCGTGATGCAGGTGGAGAACGCGTGCTCTCAGGGGCCCTGGTGGGACGTAGAGTTGGTCTCGGTGGTACAAGAGACCATCCCGGGTATTCAAATCTCCAGAAGCCCCTTGCTGCAACTCCTGGAGGTGTTTTTGAGCCCAGGGGTCTGCAGCCTGACTGGCTCGGATTTCATCCGCAAACGAGGGCACATCAGAGGTGGCGGCAAAGACCGTAGGTGGCAAGATGCTGGTCTTTGGGGCATCATCAGGGGCTGCAGCAGCATAGTCCGGTCTTCGGGATAAGGCATCTGCCTTCTGGTTCTGAGTGTGTGGGATGTAGGACACCTAGAAATCGAACCGGGAGAAAAACAAGGACCAATGGATCTGGCGCTGGTTGAGCCGACGGGTCGTCTGGAGGTGCTCGAGGTTCCGGTGGTCAGTTAGTACCTGGACAGGATGACGGGCGCCCTCGAGGTGGTGCTGCCAGACTTCGAAGGCTGTCTTGATGGCGAGCAGTTCTCTTTCCCAGATGGTGTAGTTACGTTCAGCGGGAGAGAGCTGCCGGGAGTAGTACACACACGGCTGCAGAGTCTGGGTGGGGTCATCCCGCTGAGATAGAACGGCCCCAATGGCAACACTGGAGGTGTCAGCTTCCACGACGAATGGCAGGCGGGGGTCGGGATAACGCAGGAGGGGACCAGAGGCGAAGCCTTGCTTGAGGGTAGCAAAGGCCTGTTCCGCTTCTGGAGACCACTGGAAAGATTCCTTTGGCCGGAGGAGACGGGTCAACGGCTTGGTAAGGTTGGCATAGGCGGGAACAAACTGGCGGTAATAATTGGCGAAGCCGAGGAGGCGCTGGACATCCTTCCGGTTTTGGGGGGCTTGCCAATTGAGAATGGCATCAACCTTCTTCGGGTCCATCTGGGTCCCTTGGGGTGAGATAATGTGCCCTAGGAACTCCACTGATTGAAGATGGAAGGCACATTTTTCCAGCTTGGCGTAGAGCCCATGGGTGCATAGTCGGTGAAGTACCTGCCGCACATGTTCATGGTGCTCCGGCAGGGAGGATGAATAAACCAAGATGTCATCTAAATAAATGATGACGAACCGGTCCAGTAGGTCACGGAACACATCGTTCATGAACCTTTGGAAGACTGCAGGAGCGTTGGTAAGGCCGAAGGGCATGACCAGGTGTTCGTACTGGCCATACCGGGTGCCGAATGCTGTCTTCCACTCATCGCCTGGTTTTATGTGCACTAAGTTGTACGCGCCTCTAAGATCGAGCTTGGTGTACACCTGGGCCCCCTTCAGTTGGTCCAAAAGTTCTGGAATCAGAGGAAGGGGGTAGCGATCTCGAATTGTAATTTTATTGAGCGCCCGGTAGTCATTGCACAATCTCAGATCCCCCGTCTTCTTCTTCACAAAGAGCATGGGTGATGACAGTGGTGAGGTGGATGGTCGGATGAAGCCGTGGGCCAAATTCTTCTCCAGGTAATCCTGGAGTGCTGCAAGTTCGGGTTCCGCCATGGGATAGAGGCGGCCGGAAGGTAGCGGGGCGCCAGGTACCAAGTCAATGGCACAGTCGTAAGGCCGATGCGGGGGTAGCTGATCCGCTTCCTTTTAATCAAAGACGTCAGCAAACGCCTGGTAGGGAGCGGGCAGCGTTGTGGCAGACCCTAAGACGCTGACGGTAGGCACGGAGCTGGGTGAGGATGCAGGCGTGGAGGTAGGGTGTGCTTTGGTCTGGGATGCAGACATGGTTTCGAACCGAAGGTCCTGGTGCACCCAGTCCACCTGCGGGTTATGGGTGCGAAGCCAGGACAGGCCAAGGATGATGGGGAACCGTGGCATGCGGACGAGATCGAACGCCAGCTTTTCCTGGTGCTGCTGAACCCACAAGACGAGCGGCTGGGTCTCGTGGACGACGGGTCCCGAGCGCAGCAAGCGTCCATCCACAGCCTCGACCAGAGTGGGGGTCTTCTTGGCCCGGGTGGGAATGTCCTGCTCTTTGGCAAAGTGGATGTCCATATAACAGCAGGCGGCTCCAGAGTCCAGCATAGCGTGCACAAGGAGCCAGCGGCCGTCTGGGAGCTGCAGGCGAACTGGTAGCAGGAACGGGGTGTGCGGGGGGTAGGCAGAACTGGAAGACCCCAGGAGAGGCCCCAAGCCGGGGGATCCAGCTAGACTTGGGGCTGCCCTTTTACTGGGGCGGCTGGGTCGACGGGGTGCCTCGTCTTGGCGGGGCAGCTGCTGGAGAAGTGTCCGGCCTGGCCACAGTATAGGCACAGATTGTGGGTGCGCCGTCTGGCCTTCTCTTCGGGAGTCAATCGGGGACGGGCGCCGCCCAGCTGCATGGGTTCTCCTGCTGTGGAAGTTGGAGTAGGGCTCAGAGAAGGAGTTGGTTGGAGAGTCTTAGATGGAGGGTGGCTTACTTTCCAGCTTTGATGGCGACTTTGTAATCACCCATCAATTCATAGGCACAGGAGGATCAGGTCCTGCAGTGTGTTTGGACGGTCACTGCGGGCCAACTCATCCAGTACTTCGTCAGAGAGTCCTTCGGTGTACTGATCGATAAGGGCTGCTTCATTCCAGGTCAGGTTCTGGGCTATCAGCTGAAACTCTGTGGAGTACTGAGACACAGAAATTTTAGTCTGTTTAAGACTCCTTATCTTGCGGTTGGCTGTTTCCGCTCTGACTGGGTCGGCATAAGCAGCTGTGAAATGAGCCTTGAAGTTTGAATAATTTGAGAGCAGGGGTGAAGCCCCCACCAGCAAAGGTGTGGCCCATTTGGCTGCTTGCCCTTTCAGAAGACTCAACACAAAACAGAACTTCATTTTATCTGTTGGAAAGTCAGCATGACGTAACTCCATGCAGAGCTCACACTGGGCCAGGAAAGCAGGAAATTCTTCCAGGCTACCACCAAAACGGTCTGGAGGATTCACAGGGCAACGGGTAGGAGGCGTGGGGGCAACAGCCAGCGCAGCAGAATTTGAGGCTGTCTGCTGCTGCAATGCAAACACAGCCTGGGTTAATTGCTGCACTTGATGAATGAGGCCCGAGAGTGGGTCAGCCCCTCCCGCTGCTTGGTCCGTCATGATGAAGCCTGAATGTGGGTGCTGGCAATCTGTCACGACAGGACCTCTCGGTGGAATCAGATTTCACGATAGCCCTGTGTGCAGGCAGTAGTTCTTTGCAAGCAAGGGGTCAGGGACAAGCGTAGTCTAAACAGTCCGAGTCAAGCCACATAAATCACCTTTAGATTAGCCGAAGGGTGAAGCAAAGCCGTAGTCACAAAGAAGAGCTGGGAGTCAGAAGCCGGGAAGTCAAGCGTAGGTCCAAAATGCCAAGTCCAAATTCACAATCCAATCCAAGTCCAGGTACACGGTTCCAAGGTTCAAGATGCCAGATTAGTTCACGAGATCAGGAGGGTGCCAAAATTCCTGTCAACAACAGAATCTTTGCCAGCACAAAGCATCCGGCGTTCGGCAGCTTCTTATATTTTGAGCTGCCTCGTTATCTCTTTAGGAGCTCATTAACTGTGGCTGAGATTCAGTCAGTACTCTGGGCTCAGGTCTCTGTATCGTAGACGCGCTGAACTCCGTCGTTCCTTTAACAGCTGCCTGCATTTGGCACGCAGTCTGCTGACAGGTGGAGGGGATTCAGCCGGGGATGAGCTCTGTCCGGGCAAAGCCTGTTCAGGTGGCTCCTCCTGGAGAACTGACTCTGTGTCACTCTCAGTATTCCCCATTAAAGGAGCCGAGTCTTCCTGAGGCTGCCCGTCTGCCTCCACATCTGGCTCCAGGTCAGGCATGGTGTCTGAATCAGGGGCAGGCATGACACCCTTCCTGGCCCGAGAGAAGCCAGACTGGTGACCACCAGGAATAGAGCCTTCTCAGTGGCAGCCCCCTACAGGTGGAATGAGCTCCCGGAAGACATCAGGGCCCTGCGGGACCTTTTGCAGTTCTGCAGGGCCTGCAAGACGGAGCTCTTCCACCAGGATTTTGGGGCTGCCGCTGGGGAAAATGGCCGTGGGTAAGTGGCCAATGAAATACGGGCTCGGTACATCTTCAGGTGGTTACCTCTCTGGCCGGGGGATGCAGTAGTAGATGCAGTTTATTGTCTTGGTGTTGGTTTCTGTAATTGCCGCCATTTTAGTAAGTTCTGTGATTTTATTGTAATTTTAATGGTTAATTGAATTTGTATGCGGTTTTAACGTTGTGAGCCGCCTAGAGCCGCTTTGTGCTGGCTAGGCGGGATATAAATCTAAATAAATAAAATAAATAAATATGCTCTGCATAGGGTTGCCCCTGAAGACAACACAGAAGCTTTCTCCAGTGCAAAATATGGTTGTGCATTTGCTTACAGAGCCAAGTCACATTACATCTGTGCTAAACTAGCTGTACTGGCTTCCTCTTTGCTTCTAGGTTCAATTCAAAGTGTTAGCTTTTACATTTTAAAACCTTTGAGGCATACCTGCAAGGTCATCTCTCCTGGTATGAACCCATGCACTTATTCAACCCAGCATTCTTTTAAGACCATGCCATCTTGGATGGTTGAATGGGTCCTATGTGAAGAATCAGGCCTTTCAGAATGGCCTGCCAGAAGCTCCTCACAAGGCTGCAGTGGCTTTTAGAAGACTGCAGCCTTGTTGGGGGGGGGGGATAGATTACAATGTTTTTTGATGGGTTATGGGTATTGTTACGTTCAGATAAGTAATCTTTCCAGTGTCCTTTTTAGTCTATTACGTATAACTTTTTAAAATGTTGTTGCTTTATCAACTGTCTCGAACTTTTGGAAAGGCAGGAGATAATATTGTTTCCAATACAAGAAATAAATAAACCCATTAGTCTTAATTGACCTGGCCTTCTTAATCCCTCACCTTTCAGTCCCCTTGGTTTAGATCTATATGAACGTATATTATACCAACTCAGACCATCGGTCAATATGACTCAGTATTGTCCATTCTGACTGGAAACTGCATCCCAGGGTTGCAGTCACAGAAAGGTATTTCCTGATGCCTGTTAACTGAGAACCTTTAATTGCAGAATCTTGGAAGGCAGCTGTTTCCATTGTGTTTAATACTTAAATCTAGTCTTTTACTTAATAGCAGGGCTCCGTTGGGGCCGGGGCGCGCCGGAGCACCGCTCCGGGAGAGAGGAGGGCAGGGGGCGGGGACTTAACAAAGCCCCGCCCCCCGCTCACTCTTCCCGGCAGCGGCAGGCCACTGCCGGCCCAAGAAAAGCCCCGCCCCTCCCCCTTCACTCTTCCTGGGCCGCGGCAGACCGCCGCCGACCTGGGGAGAACCCCCTTCCCTCCTCCCCCCCACTCACACTCCTGGGGCCACGGCAAGCGCTGCCGCCCCAGGAGAAGCCCCTCCTTCCCTCCCCCTCCCCCTCAAATTCCCGGGGCCGCAGCAAGCGCTGCCGCCCCGGGAGAAGCCTCCTCTTTCTCTCCCCCCCTCAAACTCCTGGGGTCGCGGCAAGCGCCGCTGCCCCGGGAGAAGCCTCCTCTTTCCCTCCTCCCCTCTCAAACTCCTGGGGTCGCGGCAAGCGCCGCTGCCCCGGGAGAAGCCTCCTCTTTCCCTCCCTCCCCCACTCACACTCCTGGGGCTGTGGCAAGCACCGCAGGCCCCGGGAAAAGCCCCCTCTTTCCCTCCCCTCCCACTCACTGCTCCCGGGCCCCAGGGGGGCGCAAGGGAGGGAGAAGCCGGGCCCCAGAGGCATGAAGCCCCTGGGGCCCAAGCAAGAGGGGGGGAGGAAGGAAAATGCTGGCCCCAGTGGGGGGGAGAAGCGCCCCCCCTTCCTTCCTTCCTTCCTTCCTTCTCTCTCTCTCTCCCCACCTACCTACCTACCTTCCTGTTCCTTCCTGTTCCTTCCTTTCCCCCTTCTTTCCTTCCTTCCTTCTCTCTCTCTCTACCTACCTACCTACCTTCCTGTTCCTTCCTTTCCCCCTTCCTTCCTTCCTGTTCCTTCCTTGCCCCTTCCTTCCTTCCTTCCTTTGTTCTCTCTCTCTCTCCCCCACCTACCTACCTACCTACCTTCCTGTTCCTTCCTTCCTTCCTTCTCTCTCTCCCACCTACCTACCTACCTTCCTGTTCCTTTCTTTCTTCCTTCCTTCCCCCCTTCCTCCCTCCTTCCTTTCTTTCTTCTCTCTCTCCCCCACCTACCTACCTACCTTCCTTCCTGTTCCTTTCCTTCCTTCCCCCTCCCTCCCTGCCTTCTGACACACTGCCGATGACGTCAGGGATGTGTGGCCTTTTGACACTTCCGGTGACGTCAGGGGGTGTGGCATATGCAAATAAGTTATGCTGATGAGCTCCTGCACCTCTTTTTTTACGAAAGGATCCTGCTTAATAGAATGCTCCCATTTTTAGATATCCAGATTTTATGAGTTCTGCTATGTTCTAAAATGCCAAGGAGCTGGTTTAGCCAGGGGGGTGGCCACAATTGCCTAAAGGGGGAAGATGTGTGGAAGAACTTGAGCTTGATCTGTGCCAAAGCGCTCAAAAAAAGCTGCCGATTCTCAAAGGTAATATCTCAGACATGATGGCTAAAAAATCATGGTGACCTGAATTACTGCTAAGAAGCCATGGCTGAATAGATAGAGGTGCTGTTTGGCATGAGGTCTCATCCCTTTTTCCAGCTTTGGGGGCATATCTACAGGAAAATTTGCTCCAAATGTTCAAGCTAAATAATGAAATATTTGAGAATCAGACATGTAGATCCAGCTTTAATGAAATGGTTTTTTGTTTTGTTTTTTTGCTTCAGTTTTAACTAAATGACAGTCTTTTCCAGTCTGACAGATGGGCCTGCCATCCACTTTCAAACACAAGACTGCCACATACTATACTTTCTAAACTAGGTTAGATGCTGGCACTTCACATATAGATTTCGTTTTACAAAAGATTGGATGAAAGATATTGTTAAAAGGTACTTTATATATACACTGTGGATAATAAGCCAATGATTTACTCTTGAATAAACCATGTTTTATCATTTGCCATAATCACAATTATGGTCTGGAAGAATCTCCATTGCAGTAACTAACATTTCTTTGTGATACAGCTGCTCACTACGTATACTGTCTTCATTAAAACAGCTCACAAGGACAGAGCACTAGGACTGATGTTAGCAAGTTGTTGTTACAGAAGGAAAAGAGGGCTGAGAGTTTACCTCTGCTGCGCACACGGCCATGTGAAAGGAGGGCTCTGTGAGAAGCCCGGCAACCACTATCTCTTGCAGGCCCACTGGCTCCATGGCATCTTTAGCCCACATTGTTCACCAGGATTCCTTCTCCTTGTCTGGCTGCTGCTTCACTTGTCCTTTCCCCTTGCTAGAGAAGGAATATAAACAATTCCATTCACCATAGTAACTCCAATCAGATGCGCCTACAATATCCCATGGAGTTTTGCTAGCCTTTGATTGGTGCTCTGTTTCTTTTGTATTTATACACCACCAGACAATGCTAAAGCAATCTCCTCATGTATTACTAGAAGTCTGATTTGGGGAGCTGATAGTTATACATTCTGGATTTCCCCCTTTGATTGCAGGAGTGGCAAGAGAGTGGCTGATTTTATGAGTAAAAGTAATCACTACACTGACTTAAGTAATACTATTGTAAAATGGAAAGATTGCTCTAAATGGTTCTCATAATCTAGGAGTATTTATTTTTAGATCTGTAGAAATGAGCTAAAGTCTCAAGCAGGCTTAAGAAACATAAGTGCTTTTAGAACAATAGAGTTTTACTTATAACCATACTGTATTTTATTTTCTCTGTATTATTGTAACTGGCTCTTTTGTACTAATACTGTATGACTGCAAAACTAAGAACACTTTACTGGGAGTAAGACATGGTAAATAAAATGGTACTTGTAGTGTTTGACACCTTCATAAGGTGAACTCACTGTGGAGGTGGGTAAATGGTCTGCTTAAGGCCAGAGAGATACAGCAGGCAGGATGTCTTAAAAGACCTCCTTTAATGTGCAGAACAGCAAGGCAGGAAACAACATAGATTTAAGAAGGGCTGGAGTCCAACAATGCAGTTCTAACTAGCATATTCTAGATGACACACTCATTCAGGTAAACTGAGGTAGTTCAATTTAAGGCCCAAGCCTGCCTCTTAAAGAGAAAGGTTCCATATATTACAGTACTTACTGCCTAAGCCTGATCATATCCAAGCACTATAGGATCAGAGTGTAACGTTCAGGGTTGAAATTTAAATAAAATGTAAATTTGCATTTTTAAATGAAATGTGTTGATCAACATTTTCAGAATAATTTAGGTAATATGGTAACCAAAGAGAAAGTTGCTTTATCAGCTTATTCCACAAGCATATCTGGAAAGCCAGTTGTGGTGTTCAAGCTACGTACACTGCCCTGGAGAACACGTACACGAAAACAGCAGTGTTACAGTTCCTTTCCTTTCCAGGCTCTAATTAACCCCTTAATATAAATGTTGGGGATTAATAGTGGAAAAGGGCAGCTTTCGGTACTGTAATACAAAGATCTGTGGCTGCGCAAGCAGTTGTATAAGACTGACACAGGTAACAGGAAATGAACATATCTTTGGAATACCTTGAAATGCCGTGAGGAAACGCAGCTCCTAGTGTTGACTTCTCTTTCCCTCTACAGAGCTCTTCTGTTCTCTCTCCTAGTTTGCCTTTTTCCTCAGGACCAAGTCATACATAATTAAAGTTCTGTGAGAAGGACTCCAGCTAGGTTATTTGCCCCTAAACAGCAGCTACAGGGATAGGGGAACAAGCTAATCAGGTCAGTGGCACAAGACTCTTTCTCTCTCTCTCTCAAGACGCCATTTCCAGGCCTGTAAAGACAGGGAGCCACGTGGGGGCAGTAGACCTGCTGTGCAGACCTGCCCTTTGATCACTGCATCTGTCTTTCATACATGAAACAGGGAAATGGAAGGTGTCATGATGACTCCAGATACTACCTTGAATCTCTGCAAATTGTTTTGTTAAGGACTGGGAGAACTGAGTTTCCTCCCTGGAGAAAGGGGGCACAATGTATCTGTTTGAAAAGCAGTTTTAGATGCTGAATGGGACATCTGAGGCACCCATGGAGGAAGGTGAAAGATCTCTCTCTCTCTCTCTGGGTACTGATGTATGATAGCAGATATGTTAACCATAGAGGATTGCCTACCAAATGAATTTTGAGTTACTAAACCCATCCTAAACAACCAAACGAGTTGCATTTTTGAACATTATACTACCTTGCATTTATGCTGATGAGGGGAAAAAATGGGGCCAGTTTTGAATATTTCAGAAATTTGACAGCCATATGTGCATGAAACTATTTCAGTGAAACATGCTGGATAAACTGTTCACTAGTAGATGAATTTACATTAAACTCATTGCTTGCTGTATCTGCACATAGCAGATAATAAGCATGGAAATTCCAGAAAAATGGGAAATTTCCTGTTTGGTCATCAGTTATTGCTGAGTTTCTGCAAAGTCAGGCGCATTTCAATCTATTTTTTTGAAAGAGATTTTGCCCTTCAGGATGAAGTCTTAATGACTACTGAAAAAGAGCATTCTATGCCAACAAGAAAGAGCACACATTTTATCAGAAATGAGACCTAGAACAAATTTTTAGAGGGGCAAGAAATGAATTAAAAAACAGCTGTAAATACATTTCAAAATGTATAATAATTGAAAAATTTCAACAAAATCCATGATGTTCCTGCAACCCCTCTGATTGATTTGGCATGGAACAACTACCTAACCTTTTAAAAAAACTGCATCTGCAGTCCACAGTATCTATGAGACTATAATGACACAACTGGGTCTGATGAAACTGTGGTTGATCAGAATTTGTGAACAATTCCTAGTAGCAGCCAAGGCTATTTTGAACAATATTTAGCATGAAATATGTGAATATGCCTCACAGTTTTTAAAATTAAACCCCCTTCATTTATCTGATAATGCACAAAGATTAGCAAGGTGGTGCCGCTCATCCAAGTTAATGTAACTTTTTTTTTTAGCAAAACCATAACAAGCAGTTTTTTCCAGATGACTTTTATTTTTCAGTTGGTACTTGCTATGCTCCAGCTATATGTAGGATTTTAAATCAGATTAACTATATTTCTGTAGTTGGGGAACTAATTAATTTCTGAAACAATGTTCCTGTACTTTATGTAAAAGTTGATAATGCCCAGAAAAAGTATGCATGCTTATACATATTTCAGCAGCTGAGTTAATCATGCAACGGGTAGGTTTTTATTAACAAGCAGGAAGATTGAAAAAAGAGGATTCAAAATCCCTGGGAATTGGATTCTGGCTAGCAAGTGAAGCTGGAAGCATACAGGAAAGTCCTACAGAGAAAAATGCTAGGTAGAGATGTTTGGAATACATTTATGTACGCTTCTCCCACCCTCTTATTTTAAGGCAAAACCGCTTCATTTTACAAAGAACATCTGCACATATACAAGCATCACCTTTTTAATGTTTAGCTGGTGAAACTGCCTATTTTTTATTCATTGGTTTAGTGAGATATTTAGCAATTTTATCAGTTATATCAAACACCAATGTAATGGGAGGACTGTTAATACATAGTGGCTGAATTTCTAGGTAATATCTCTTTTTGCTGAATATTTTTAAACAACATTCCACATGCATTTTAGTTTTAACAAGTCAAGCAATAAATACTTTTATTGTTTTTAAGGAATTCACTGAAATGCGTTTTCTGAAAAATTGTAATTATGGGGTTGGGGGGGCAGAATCTTTATAAGCAGCTCAGCCAGCTTGTATGAGGCCATTCTAACCCACAATAAAATATATTTTCACAACAAAATATGATTTAAAAATAACAGCTGAATTTTATGATAAAAATATGTTGCACATTTTTAGAACTATCTCATCTGAGAACATTTAAGGTGCTTTGTGGAGCATTGCTTATTTCCATCTTGCAGTTGTAAAAGCTAAGGCACAGAAATATTTAAATGACTTGGCTATGGTTACAAAATATATTGATGGTACAGGAAATAACTGAACCCAGGCTTCCCAACAGTTTATTCTAACCAGGCAGCCAATAGTACCACCACTGCAGTACATACATTAAGATGAGCTCATATAAGGAACAAAAGGCAGCTGCCCTGATCCAGCCGGTTACCATAGGAATTCACACATATGCACAGTTCCCCCACCCAGAAAAGATTCTGTTTGTATATAAGAAAAGATCAGCTCTCTATGTGTGCAGAACTGGTCCTTTCATGGAAGTGAACTGGGTGCCTGTTTGTGCCGTAGCTTTAGGTGGGCAGAACACTTGGGGCTCTGAGGCAGGAATAACATAAATCACAAAATACCAGGTGCCTTGACTGCAATTAAAGCATACAATTTCTTTTTCTAGTGAACTGGAGACAGTAGTAGTCCAAGGGCTAATGCAGATATGATGTGACAAAGCTCTGGCCTTTTAACTTTCATTAAAGAGTCAGAAGAAGCCTGCATGTTGTTTGCCTCCTTCCCTCTTAAGCACCAATTCCCACGACCTCCCCTTTTCATAGTTCAGTGTTATTTCTAACCATTAACCATGGCTAACACTAGCAATGCCACAGTAATTTTGCAAGGCTGTTTCCAACATGGCTATTGTAATACTAGTACCGATAATTACTGGAATCTTCCTTATGCCCAATTCTATTACATTTACTTTGCATAAAAAAGTGGCAGTCGGATGTAGAAGTTCTTATGCATGCTAGGGGGAGAGAGCACACAGCAGGAGCTGAATGTACCGCAGTATACCTGAGGGCAGCTGACTGTCCCCATTATGCAGAATGAACATTCCAATGTGCTTTCTCCTTCACAACTAATCACGTTTGTTCTGTGTGACTAGGATTGGGTCAGGGCATATTTTTTGGAGCTTATAATTGCCATTTTCCAGAAGCTGTATGTGCTGCTTGCAGATCCAGCTGTGCTCATCCTCCCTCCTCAACACACACGTCTTAAGGCAGGGATGCAAAAGTGGAATGAAAACTGTGGGCAGTACTCTGCATGCATTTATACATGTAGAATGTCAATACACAGGGGTCAGCCAGCAATAGTAAGTTTGTTCAAATGCTTACTCCGGGGGGCGGGCGGGGGGGGCACAGAAAAGGAACCCTCTAAAATATATCTGAGATACTTCATAGACCGTGGAGATATCCAAGAGCACAGGGTGACAGTGAAAACTCTACAGAAATTAAAGGTCAGACCTCATACATCCCTAGTTCATACAGACACAAGTAGAATTCCAAATCTCGGGTGGGCTTTTTTTTTTTTTTTTGCCATACAGGATTAATCTGAGTTTCCACTGAGCCCAATCTGCATAAAAGGAAAACAAAGGAGAAAAACCATCAAATGTATCTGTTTTAAACTTTGTTAAACCTATACAGCAAGTTCCAGCCAAAGTGAAACTCTTTTACATCCCATCAGTTTCAATGGTAGAGTTAAGAGTTCTCTTCCATTAAAATTATTAGGATTGTCAAAGTACATGACTTTGGCTAGATCATGGTCACAATACCTCATTACTCACTGCAATTCAGGTGAAAAAAATATGGAATACACATAGGAAACCATCCTATCAATCTTAAGTATATAAATCAGTTTGGAAAAAAAACAAAACAACTCATCCCAACTACAATAAGGCATTCATCAGCGTCACCAAAATGCAAAGTTAAAGAGCCAGTGCACTAAACACAATGGAGTTGGTATGAAAGACTTCATTTCACTCCTGTTAAATAAATAAGAAGCAAACCAGCCGGCATTTTAAAAAGTCTGCCTCTCAGTATGATGGTCACCAGATGACTGGTCAACAGTCAGGGGCTGCTGAGATGGTTCAGAGACATGTACTGTTTGGGCCTGTTCTTTGCTCATTTGCGAAGGCAGGACTGCATCTTGACTGATGCGGAAGTGGACTAGATTCTTGGGGCACCTGCAAATGCTGTGCTGGATGTGATGTTCCTGTTGCTATCTGAAGCACCTCTGCTGGACTTTGATTGGCATGGAGATGTTCCAGAGCTTCTTTTGACAGTGTGATGACATGCATTTGCTCATCTTGGGCAGGCTCCATTTGGCTGCTCACCATACTGATACTTTGCATCTGGTCTGCTGGTTCTGGCTGGGATGAAAGAAGCAAGTTCTGCAATTGCTGTGGGGGCTGGGTTAGAAGGGTGAGACTACCGGAAGCATCTGTCATCACATTTTGAGAACCATCGGTAGTGACAATGCTAATACCTTGGTTGTGGCTAGGCATAAAATTTATGTTGTGCACCGAATCTGTAACCAGCAGCTGGATCTCTTGTGCACCAGTGGTGGACAGTTGATACTGTTGTAGCTGAAGGATGTTCCTCACTTCCTCTGTACCATTGCTGTTGGGAACACTGTTCACTTCCTGCAATTGCTTTTCTTTGGTGTGGATCTTCAGATGAGACTTCAAATTGTCCAAGCGCGCAAACTGCACATTGCACTCTGAGCAAGAGAAAGGCTTTTTGCCAGTGTGTAAGATGCAATGTCTCCTCTTGGCACTGGAATCAGAAAAGGATTTTCCACAAATGCCACACGCATATGGTTTTTCTCCTCTACAACAGAAGAAGATATTTTGGCTGTATCAGGCACATTCATTTTTTGCAGAACACATACAGAAGCACAAACAGCTGAACATGGATACTATGTGAGTGCTTTTTCTAGACTGCATTTTTACTGCAACTTCCTCTTTTGTACTAACTATACCACAAGTCATAACTTTGGTATGAGACAGTGTCACTCCAGCTCATGTTGCAATGCATGTTCTTCCTGCCATTTCTTGACATTCTGCCAGCCAACTGAGCTGGGGAGCAGAAGAGGCAGGCAAAGGCTAGGCGTACACACACTTTTGTTCACATCTACGCTCTCCACAAACCCCTTCTGTCTCTGACATGTGTGGCACCTGCTCTGTTCTAGCTTCTTCATACAGAACGCAAGGATGGCATCTACCTACTTGGCGTTCTGATGAGATGGAGCTGTATAAGCTAGGCGGCCAAAGGAACACAGTAAGAGTTCCAGCAGAAAGATTTGTAGAATCTTAGCAGAATCAAACACTGTAACATTTTACTTGGTACCTCACAACCTCTCTCCAGCACCTCAAGCATTAAACGAAGAACACTCGCATTGCACAAGCTCAGTAAAAAAAATCATGTTTTGTGGTCTATAAAAACGTTTTGAAAAGGGATCAAAATTATACTGCTTACATGATGAATTCTTGAACAACAACAAAGAGGACTTTGTTTCTTTTCCATTAAAGAGAACTTCTGTTCAATAAATTTTGCAATTATATTGCAAAACCCAGCCAAAACTTCTCTGGAAATCACAGGCTGAAATCTGTTTTATAAATTAGTCAGTTATCAAAACTATGCAGGATGGCTGGATTCCCAATAATTTTGTGACTGAAACACTTACGTGACCTATTTCCCACAACCTACCCTCCACCTTCAGTGGCTGCTTCCTGCACCACAGTCCCTCAGAAGCAGCTTTTCAGGGGGTACAAGTGGCTGCAGTGAGAAACAGGAGTTAGGGGAGCTTTGCTGCCGTAGTGGAGCCCTGCTCAGCCTTCTCTACATCCAGTCCAATATGCTTTAATTCAAAATTATAGGAAAACAATTACATTTCCAGCAGGACAATTCCTGTAAGGAAGTCCTTTATAATTTTTAGTTCCCTTCCTTGCCACAAATATCACTGTATTATACTCAAGCACACGCTTAACCAACATTGCATGCAAGGAACACTAGAAGTATTCCACAGGGTTTGCCAGTTTAAAATACCTGCTTCTGGATTCTACACTACACCCACAAATCAGTTTTAAATCAACTGGACAGCTACGGCTTTCCCCAAGCAACACTGGGATTTAGAATACTTTGATGGTACTGAGATTTTACATTATCTACAGTAGCCCACTGATACGATGAAAGAGAGGTCTTGTGGATTACTAAACTGGGTAGACCAGATCATTGAGTAGCCCACTGCAGGCTGAAGTAGACACTGCAAAGTGTCAACTAGGCTGTCATAACTAAACAGAGGGGGGGGAGGGAGGAGGGGGGAGAGGGCTGAAATTGCTGTTGTAAACTCTGGAATGTTGCCTTTGATGCTCTTCTAGCATTTGCCCCCGTTTACATAAGATCTCGGGTTTCTCTGGTGAGTCTCCCGTCTGAATGTTGAAGCCGTTATTCTCAGCGCGAGGGTACCGGGCACTCATTGGCTTGTAGCCAGCTGATACCCCAGTTTGAACTGTGTACATAATCCCGCCCCCGCCTTCCCGCTTTAGCCTGAACACAGAAGTGTTTAGGGAATGCCTTAGAAATACTGACTCCAATAAACCGAACCTACTTAAGGACCTTTGTTGAGTGCTGATTTACTAGGGAACCTGACACAAAGTCCCTCGCCTCTCTCTTAGGTCACAGAGTCCCTTTCCCTACAATTTCCCCAGTCCAAATAGGAAGCTGAAGGGGGAAAAATGGCCAGAAGAACATCTGAGCAAAGAATTCCACTCTTCTCTTGTTTGCTTCAAGTTGTCTGCCTCCAGCTTCCCGACTTTTAGTTCAAAATTATCAAGAAACTTGTTTAAAGTCTTTAAAGCCCTTTGCGGTCAGGGACCAGAATACCTCCAGGACCACTTGTTCTGGTATGTCCCCCCATAGAGTATTATGCTCAAGTGATCAAAATCTACTGATTTCGCCCAAAGAGTGTCCAGCTGTCCTTGACCAGGGCCAAGGCCTTTTCAGCCCTGGCTCCGGTCTGGTGGAGCACTCTTCCAGGAGAGATCAGGGCCCTGCAGTATCGGGCAAATCAGAGTTTTTCCACCAGGCCTGTGGCTGGGGACAGTATCAGACCTCCAGCTGATAGGCTACAGCAGGGGTGGTCAAACTGTGGCTCGGGAGCCACATGCAGCTGTTTCACAAATATTATGCGGCTCCCAGCAGGGCGACTGGGGAAGCTAAATATCATTAGCAATCAAATATAATTGGACAAATAAATATCATTATCAATATCTGCTTTTACCCCTTATGTTATTATTTTTGGCAGTCTCATTTAATGTTAATAAAAAGCAAACTTGCATATTTTCCAATAAAAACATGTAATATCTGTTCATGTCTTGTGGCTCTCAAATATCTGATGTTTATTCTATGTGGCTCTTATATTAAGCAAGTTTGGCCCCCCCTGGGCTACAGTTATTTCTGGCCTCCCTCCTTCTTTTTCCCTCCTCCTCATAGATGTTGTATATTGCCCTCTGAGTGAATTTTACGCCATCTTAAAATTTTATAGTAACTGTCCAATAAATTTTTGTACTGATTGTTGTTTTTTTAGAAGGTTTTAAACTGTATGTTTATAAATTGTTGTCACCTGCTCTATGCCAGTTTTGGGGAGAGTGGGTTATAAAATAAATAAATAAATGCACCAGAGACTCTACATTTTTATACATCTGATCATCTCTAGCAGCCTTAGAGAATGTATCAGGCAATGGTCCTTTTTGTCCCTCTGCTTTCCTAACTTTTAGTGCTGTGTTTCCAAGGGCCTTGGTGAGTGGCCAAGGAAAACATTTCTATACATGTATGATGGTATTCAGTGGTCTCACGGAATACAGTTTTTACGTTTCTTTGAGGAAAACCACATCAGGAAACTGCCACCAAACATTTTTAGCATGATTTTGAGAAGCAGCTGTGGTTTCATTACCCTACCACCACAGATTTCCTTCATAAGGATACACAACTTTTCACACAAATCATTTCTCATCTAAAATGACAGAAAAAGAGCATATTCATTTGTTCTTTAACCTGATGGCCTATAGGTTTGTGCATTGGCTGAAAAACATGGTGACTGTAGATATCAATGTATTGTAATAGATGGAGGTGGATAAAACAGCATTCTCTTAATTTGTACTTGTAGTCACATGCCAAGCTACCTTAATTGCCCCAGATAAGTAATACTTAACTGGTTTTACACAAGTTTCCTATACAAACTCACATGGAATGAAGAAAATGGTTGTGTACCTGTGGATTCTGATGTGAGTCTGAAGAGAGCTTTTTGCTGTGAAAGACTTGCCACAGATTTCACAAGTGAATGGTTTTTCACCTAACAAAAATACATTTGCTGTATTAGTAAGCTATCACTAGTTGATTAAACAATATCTTAGCACTTACAATGCACTAGGATAGGGTATGCAGGTAGCGTGACACGAATAAAATAACAACAGCTCATTCCTACATTTTGTTTTGCCAGTACACAATTGCTCAGGATGGGGCATAGCAAGAGGGCTGTCAACAAACATATTTAGCCCAGTCATTTAGGAGTTTAAAAAGCATCAGAAAAGAAAAGACCCTTCTTCACACACACAGAACAAATCTTGTACCCAATACAACATAAGAGCAATGTCACTTGAAGTCCCAAATACAGCAGGGCAAGAGCTGTGACAACCCATGTCCTCCATGCAGCGTTCGAAGAACATCAGAGGAGCCAGGCCATATGGCCTCACAGAGCAGTGCCACAGCCATCTATTCTCAACTCAAGAGTCCTACTTCCCATCACTAAAGTGCCGCGCTCCATGGATACGGCACTGTAAGGATTCACAAAGTAAGAACTCACTACAATACTGTTGATTCTCTTGCGCAGGTTGCGGCCTCTGACTTCGTTTATGCATCAGCTTCCCTCGGTAGGAAAGCAGGCCTCTCTCGTTCTATTGGCTGAGCAGCCTGAGTGCCCAACTGCCAAACTCTGTCTGTGACATCACTCAAACAACTAATTTTGTTTTAAAGAAAAGTGCAGTATTACCTGTATGTGTTCTTAAATGTTTCTTTAACTGAGATGCATCCATGAATTTGCGATGACATTGGCTACACTCTGGCAATGAATGGCCTTATAAAAAGGAGGAGGAAAATCCATGATCTTAGGCTTCTCACAGTGGCTCATCTTTCTGTTTAACATTACATAACCAACAAAGCTTACTATGTTCTTCCAGCTGCTAAGCTGGAATTCATTAACGTATCTGACAGTTTTCTTTGGTTAAACAATTTCAAACAGTAATTTACCTTATGCTTGCTAACATACCCACAAGCCAGCAGCCTACAATAGCGGGAGGGGCTTGGTTCCACCTGCAGATGGCCCGGCTGACTCCTACTGATGAAGTAAACATACTGGTACTGAATAGGGGTGTACAAAAGATTTTTAATCGGTATTTTTGGGTTCAGGTCTATTGGACCCATTTTTTTTTTGGAATTTCTGAAAAATCCTGGATTCCAATACCAGTAGGGTATCCAACTCCAGGATTTTCCAGAAATCTCCATTTTTCCCCTGGGTCCAATAGACACAAGAAGACAGTTTTTAAAAAATTTAAAAAGCAGGCTGCAGGAGAAGCCAGCATGGAACAGTCTGCTCCCCATGGGCACAGCTGATCCTGGCTGAGCTCATTTCTCCTTCAGTCTGGTTTAAATGAGACTGCAGGAGAAGCCAGCCCTAGGAGCTACTGTGCCACACGGAGCACACTGCTCTGTGTGGCACAGGAGATTCTGGGTGGGCACGCATCTCCTGCAGTACGGGCTGCAGGAGAAGCCAGCACAAAGCCCAGCTTGTGGGGAGGAATCTGCTCCCGGCGACACAGCAGATTCTGGGACTGGCTTCTTCTGCAGCCTGGTCTAAACCAGGCTGCGTGAGAAGCCAGCCCCAAGCTGAGCTGGCAGGAACAGTCTGCTCCCCACCAGAACTGCTGATCCTCGGGCTGTCTCCTGCAGTCCCTTTAAATTTTAAAGAGACTGTAGTAGAAGCCCGACAAACAGCTGAGAGGTGAAAGCAATCTGCTCCCGCCTCTTCGCTGTTTTCGGATCTATGTGGTAATTCCTGAATATATCCAGGATTTTTTCCTGAGAAAACCAGGATGCATTTGGGATGCTGAAACAAACCAGGATGCATTTGGGTAGATCCGAATGCACACTCCTAGTACTGAACACACTGCAGTCTTGAATTTCTGAAAAAAGCTCTATGCATTATGTCAGAATGCCCAGACAGGAAGTCTGCAGGTCATGTTGACATTCTGTGCCTTAATGGATAACATGCAAAGGAGAGAGATGCACATCTCTCCCACGGAGGAATAGGGGGTATTCTTCATAAAGAAAACACACACAACCTGTACTTACTTTACTTACTTCACTGACTCACACATACTACCTATCTTGGTGTTTCCACATCAAATACATCGCCACCCTGAGGTACCCCTAAACCACCAAATCAAGAATAGCCTCGTTGACTTTAATCTTGACAATAGCTTTCAAAAACTTTGATATTTTGGTGGTGATTCTTCATTTTTGCAATCAGTTTTGCCTTTTATGCACTAATTTAATTTGCCTCTCTCTCAAGGCTGCTTTCCTAGTTTCTTGAAGGAGGCTGTAGTTTGACCTCTATTGAAAAAGCAATTTTTAGATAAAAAGGACCTAGCCAATTACTGCCATTCTTGGAAAAGGTAATTGAGCAAGCAGTGGCTGAGCAACTCCAGGCTTTCCTAGATGAGATCTCCACCTTTGACCGTTTCCAGGCCTGGTTTCAGGACAGTGCTCTGGTGGATGACCTCTGGCTTCAACTGGATTGAGGAAGTTACCCACTGCTGATTTTATTAGATCTGTTGGCAGCATTAGACACAGCTAACCATTTGGTCCCAGTCAACCATCTGACCTCACCAGGGGTACTGTCTTGAGGTCGTTTTCCTCCTTCCTCCTTTCAGAGGGTTGCCATTGGGGACAAAAGGTTTTTTATGCCGGTGCTAGACTTTGGTGTTCTGCAGGGTTCAGTCTTGTCGATGACATTTTATATGTGTGTGAGTGCAGGCGCTCTCTAGCAGAGCACATTAGGAGGTTTGTGTTTGGGTGCCCTCAATATGCTGATGACATCCAACCCTTTCTGCTGCTGGATAAGCAACCAGGTGCAGCTCTCTCAGCCTTGAGCCACTGCCTGGATGTCACAGTCGGATGGTTGAGAGAGAGCTGCTTGAAGACGAATCCATCAAAGACAGAAGTCATGTGGCTGGGGGGGGCTGAGTCAATACGGAGATTACAGCTACCGGCTCTTGACAGGGTTCAACTGTCACTGGTGTTTAAGCATTTTATTGGATTTTAGGATTTGTTGCCAAAGTATTTTTATGATTTTTTATCTAAGCCAATTTCAGCATTTAGCATGGTAGAAAGTTAGAACAAATTAGCAAACAAATAAAAATTTCGAAGACTGCTGCTTAGTGATATGTGCTCCATAATTAGATGGCTTCTTATTAGAAGCTTTAAATCGACAGTATTATTGGAAAAAATAATTAACAAAACTGGATTTAAAATCTCCCTCATACAATACTAGGGTATTAATATTCGCTGGTACTTTGTCAGACTTTTACATTTGTTTGTTTTTTAAAAACTAAAAAAAAGCATTATGGCAAAATACTTTTAAAGCTTTGATTTAAAGACATTTTTTGCAGTTAATAGCAAACAATTAGAGAATGATTAAAGATAAATGGGACATAATTAGAAGCACACTGAAAACTTAAACATCCCAACAATATACACTAGGTTTCTGAATGTGTTATACCTGTGTGAACTCTGTAATGACTTTTAAGTTGCCTCTTTTGGCTGAAGTATTTTCCACACTGATCACAGGTAAAAGCCTTCTGACCTAAAATATAAACACCATTTTTAAATAAAAGCATTTCAGGAAACATTTTTTAAAAATCATAACACTTATTACTGTGTACAGCCTATGTTGGATTTTGCTGCAGTACTATTTAAAATTGTTGCAAACATTAAGCAACACTAGGTTTTATCCAGGAAAAATCAAAATATTTAACTGCCTCCATATTCATGACCGGAAGATGCAGTAATGGACAATAGTTTGGATTAGGAGTGTGGAAAAAAAAGAGTTGTTTCCCCCAACTCGGGTCTATTGGACCCGAAAAATGCATCACAAGGTATAATGGAGAAGGGATTTAAACTTTAAATGCTTGCTGAGTTCACTTGCAGAGTCGCACCACAGTGGCAGCGCGATTGCGAGTGAACTCAAGAAGCATTTAAAGTTTAAATCCCTTCTGAGTTCACTGGCTGAGTCACACTGCCACTGTAGCATGACTGAGTTAACTCAGAAAGCATTTAAAGAGAGATGTAAATATCAGCTTTTATTCGGGTGTGGCTATTTATTTGGGTGTGATAAAGTATTTGGGGGGTATTTATTCAGCTCGTAATACACCGAGCACACACCCCTAAGTTTGGCTGACTTTCAAATTTAGGAAAGAGAGGTTGATGAATTAGCCAGAATACTCAACAGAACTTCCATGTCTGAGGCAGAGTACCTTTTAAACAGGATCTGCAGACAAGCAACAGAGGAATGTTCTTGCCTTTGTGCCCTGCTTGTAAGTTTTCCAGAAGCATCTATCTGGGTGGCTATTGCTGGAAAGCGAATGCTGGATAAGATGTACTTGTGGTCTGATCCAGCATTGCAATTCGTATTTTCTTAACCAAACATTCTTATCACAGCTAAACTATCATTGATTTTGGTTGTAATTTACCTGTATGCAGGCTCATGTGTTCCAGAAGTGAGTGTTTTGTTGTTAAAGCCTTACTGCACACAGTACACGTGTATGGCCGTTCTCCAGTATGCATCCGCTCATGAACTTGGAGAGAGTGTTTTTGAGAGAAGCCTTTACCACATTCATTGCACTTAAATGGGCGTTCCCCTAAAAACAAGATATCAGGTTTAACAATAGCAAATAATTTGATAGTTCAAGTTGGCAGAAAGATGCTTCAAACTGTTGTTTGTTTGTTTTTCAAAAGCCCCGTTTTCAGAAATGCTGGAAACACACGCTTGCACGCACTTGAGTAACATCTGGAGTAGACTAGTGTTATGCGCACTACATGGGGCTGCCTTTCAAAAGTTCTTAAGGCTCCTGCTAGTCCAAAATGTGGCTGCCCATTTGTTCAACATTGGCATAACACCTGTTTTGATTCAGTTACACTAGTGCAATTCAAAGTGCTGGTCTTGATCTTTAAAGACTGAAAAGCCCGGGTACCTGAAGGTCATTTTCTCCAATATGAACTTTATTCAGATGCTGAGATCAGGCCCTGTTTTATGCGCCCCCTATTCCATTACAGGGTTTTCTGAATGGCAGGACTTGGGACTGTGGAAGGTCCTGTCCTGAGAAGCAAAATGGTCATTGTTATTGGTAGGTTTTAGAAAGCCAGTTAACACACTTATTTCACCAGGCTTTCTCAACTATCTTACTGGCTTCTGAGGTTTCAATCTTTACCTGATTTTTTAAATATGTCATTTTATTATAGCTTTCTTTACTTCTGGTGTTTTGATCGTATTAATAGTGGAGCCAGTTTGTCTTGACAAGGCGGGATATAAATCTAAAGTAATAAATAAATAAATAAAATTGACATTGTGTAAGGTGCTTCAGGTAAATGTGGGGTACCAAATGGTAGGATGCAAACCTATCTTATACTATAGAGCCAAAAACTGGAGCTGTGAACAGACAAAACAGATCTTTCTACAAACCTGAAAAGGGCCCCAGGTTTGCAGAAAAAATTGAAATCTAAAAAAAATACACTGGGCAGTTTAAAAAATGTGAAAATGACAAAAGGAGCACATGTAGCTTTAAGCAACGGACTCCCTAAGAGGCGGTTGCTAGGCAACCACAGCATCCCAAGCTTTTCAGCCAGGCAGGGGAAGGAGCAGGATCCATTCCAGGCCTGTTTTGGCTTTTGAGGAAGGAGTCACTGGGGCCAGGTCTGACTAGGGTTGCCTGCTCCAGGTTGGGAAATTTGTGGTAAAGTCTGAGGAGGCAGAGCTTGGGGAGCAGAAAAGCCTCAGCTGGATATAATGCCATAAAGTCCACTCTCCAAAGCAGCTATTTTCTTCAGGCAAACAGGTCTCTGTTGTCTGAAGTTCAGTTGTAATTCTGGGAAATCTCCAGATCCCACCTGGAAGTTGGCAACCCAAGACCTGAAAGCAACCTCTGAGTGACTTGATACCACCTCACTTGCATGACTCAACTAGGCCTGGCTGTTTGCTACTGTTCAACAGCAGCCACCTTATGAAAGCCAGTGAGGTGTAGCGGTTAGAGCTTCAGAGTGGGGTCTGAGAGACCCAGGTTTGAATCCCCACTTTGCTGTGGAAGTTCACTGGGAGATTTTAGACCAGTCGCATACTTTCAGCCTAGCCCATCTCACAGGGTTGCAGTGTGGATAAAAAGGAGAGGAGAATAATGTCAACTGTAAGGTCCCACACCACAAGTCCTTGAGGGTTTTCTGCTATGGGCAAGTGGGCCTGGCCTAGTGGCCAGCATCACACAACTGGGCCACAGTTTTCCTATGTAGAAGCTGCCAGGGAGGGAGGAGAGGGAAAGCTTAAGACAGCAGAGCAGGTAAAGGTAGGCTGGCTCTTGGATGGGAAGGATTGCCAACCAGAGGTGGAGCCTGGGGGTGGGTGGGGTTTGAGGAGGGGAGGGACCTCAGAAGGTTACAATGCCAGATTCTACCCCTCCATGGAAACTTGGGTTGCCAACCACAAGGCAGTGGCTGGAGATCACCCAGAGTTACAACTACTCTCCAGATGACAGAGATCAGTTCCCTTGGAGAAAATGGCTGCTTTGGAGAGTGGACTCACCTAGGCAAGGCTGCTTGCTACTCTTCCACAACAGCCACCCTATGAAAGCCAGTGTGGTGTAGTAGTCAGAGCTTCAGAGTGGGGTCTGAGAGACCCAGGTTCGAATCCCCACCTTAATGTGAAACTTCACTGAATGATTTGAGGCCAATCGCATACTTTCAGCCTAACCTACCTCGCAGGGTTGTTGTGAGGAGAAAAAGGAGGAGGAGATAATGATGTAAGTTGCTTTGGTCCTCATTGTGGAGAAAAGGGGAGGTATAAATGAAGTAAATAAATAAAAAAATATAGCGGAAGATGGGAGGTAGATAAAAGGTAGGTTGGTGAACGGCTGAGAATGGAGCAGGGAAGGGAGAGATGATATGGGGGTTGACCGGAGGATGGAAAGAAGAAATAGTGTGGGGAGAAAGTAAGGTGGCACCCTCACAAATCCAGCACCACACAACAGGGCTATAGTTTTCCTAGGTAGAGGCTGCTAGGGGGAGAACGAAACCTGAAGACAAAGAGGCAGGAAAATGTAGGCTGGCTGTTGGAAGGGGATAAGAAATCAGAAAAGGGGGAGAGGCTGTAGGCAATTTAAAGAAAGGGAAAGAAGAAATAGTGGGGGAGGGGGAAATCAGATGCCTCCTGCAAGCCCTTGTGGTTTTCCACTTGCCTATATACTGTTAGCTACTCATAGCTCCAAAATGTGGATAGCTAAATCTGCAGATTGGGACCACATGAACGCTAAACAGATTTTTCTGCAAACTTGGGGTGCTACCCAGGTTTGCAGAAAAATCTAAAATTAACATTAAAATACATAGGTGTTTTAAATCCCCCCCTCCCAAAAAAGCACATTAGCTCACCTATTCAGAATGGCGTGACTACAGCCCAGTGGTGGGTGCTAGCAGCTGCGCTGGGCATGGCATCAGTGTCAAAGGATGTTGGCAGGTGCACCAACCTGGCCACAGTGGAGGAGGATGCCCGGCAGCCACTGCAATCTGGCCACAGAGGATGCCTGGTAGCTGCACGGGGCCTGGCCACAATGTGCTGGGCCAAGCAGCAGCAGCAGACAATGGATGCCAGGTTCATCCACACCCGCAATTCTCCCTTCCAAGCTGGGTATGCTGCCACTGGTGAAGCCCAGGAGCTGCACGGGGCATGACACTGCCGCTGAAGCTCGGGCGTCACACTGGGCATGCTGCCATCGTTGGCACAGCCCAGAAGCTGTTCTAGGCACAGCAGCAGCAGCAGCGCAGCCCAGGGAGAGCCTGAGGGTGGCTGCCAGAGAACCCAGGGCTCCACACTGGACCCGGTGGTGACTGCCAGAGAGCCCAGGTGCCTCGCTGGATGGGGAGATGCGATCTCCCGTGAATCGAGGGCCCCCACTTGTTAAATAATAAACCCTAACAATATTTACAGTGTTTAAAGTGTTTTACATGAATTGTTCTGGTAATCCTTACAAAAACCCTGTTAGCTGAACCAGTATTATCATCCCCGTTATACAGATAAAGGGACCGAAACAAAAGAGAAGGGCCAGGCTAATGTAAGGTCCACCTACGGATTTATGTCTGAGCATCACTCAGTTTACAACCCAAACATACAAAATCTTGAGTGAGGATATGTGGCCGTAACAATAATTTCAAAAGTAAATGGCAATGTCTATGCTTCAGCTTGAGGGAATTATTTCAGTTATGTATATAACAGTTGATTTAGAAGAGCTAGACTTCTATTATGTTACAAGACCATACCTGGCCTTGTCACACCGCCCAGAGGCATTACTTACATTACCTACCCATAGTTCACTGTCTCTGCATTAGAAAGGCCTCATGGACATCATTTTTGGGGACACCTAACAACTCTCGATGTACAACAACTACGCGCAGGTAGCTGCCCAGTTACAAGAGTTGTCCAATGTTTTGTCCAACCAGAATAGGGGAGAACAATTGACTGGATTATTCTTCTAACAGATGAGGGATCAAAGCAATGCATCCTTTGTGGTGGCAGCTCTCACCTTCTTTATAAGCTCAGCAAACCCTTTTTCTCACCCCCATTGTGGTAAAAGGGGATGAGTCACAGAAGAGGAAACTACTGAGGGAAATTCCTGGAGATAAAACAATTGTTCATCAGTTGAAACATATGCTAACTTTTTATTTCAATAAATCCCACCATTGAAATAATCAGACAGCAGGCCATAATAATTATGATACTAATGACGTTTCAATGCAAAATAAGCTATCTTCAAGTAGTGCTTACCTGTATGACTTCTTCGGTGAATAGCTAAAAAATGATTATATTTAAACAGTTTCCCACAATCTTTGCACTGGACTTCAGAACCTGTACATTTCCTTCTCTCCCCGGGCCTCTTTTTCAGCCCACTGCCCTCTTCATCACCAATAAGTTTATAATCTTTTAATCTGATTGATCTCCAAATCCTACGTTTACTGTATCGACCCTGACCAGCCTGGATGATACTTTGGGACTCTGGATCACAGTTCTCATCTTTTTCAGTAGAGACAGCCACCACGGCATCTGAACTACAAGCATGCTCAGTTTCTTCTATATCTTTGCTTATGGCAGCCAACTCATTCGAATTTCTGTCTTCTCTAACAACACCTTTTTTCATAAAGTCTTGCTTATTGTGAACTGAGTTGTTCTCTCTCAGCTGTGCATCCTCAGCTGAAGGTGCATCCAATTTTTCCTCCACAATATTCTTAACTTTTCTTGGTCTTCCACGTTTTCGCTTTGGTGGCTCTTCACTTTTTGTGTCATCCACAAAAACTACGACTGTGGCTCCACTGTTAGGTGCAGCAGAGAGCGTATTATTTAGACTGTGACTTTTCTGATGGTCTGTGTATGCCTTTATTAAGTCATTCACTTTGAGGAGATGAGCCGTGGCCAATATTTGCTCTGTACTTTTTTCACTAGCCTGCAGATAGCCTGTGTAGATAAATTCCAACAGGGCACCAAAGGCGTCTGCCACCATCCCTTCCAGCATATAGATGGACTGGCCTATCTCTCCCTCATCAACAAACATCATTGAGAAATATTCACTGCTGGCAGCAAGTAAAGCTTTGTGTGCTCTAAACTGAACATTTTCTACTATTAAAGTGATATCACACAAAAAATCTTTCTTCCTCTGATCTTCAAAGTTAGCCAGAACAGTATCTCTGTGAGCTTTTGAATGGATGACAGTAAGCTTCTCTGAACTGGCTGATAATGCTTTGTCCATCGTAGCTGGAAATGAACATACAAAAAGAGGTTTATATAGTTAGACCTGAAGAACCCCTGCATAAAGCAAACATACTGGTGCATGTTAAGTGGGCAGTTGCAAATTTTTCCCTTCCAATACATCCCCTTTGCACTTCATTATATGCCACTGGGAAAGGTCTGGCCTTCTAGAGTCAATTTTCAGGGAGTCTGCAGTGCTGCTGTGGGAAGGGAGAAAAAGAAAAACCCCAAAGCACATGCAAAACACTTCATGGGGCACTTTGGATTCCAGCCATATTTATTAGGAATAAGACATCCTAAGAGCAGGGGTCCGTTGGGGCCGGAGCAAGGTGGAGCAAAGTTCCGCCAGCTCAGGACTGGCCAGTAGGGCAGCCACGAGCTGAATCAGATTCTCTAATCTGATTCAGCTCGCTGCCGAATTGCCGCCGAAATTTGGCAGCAACTTTAAAAGCCACTGGAGGGGAGGGGGTTTGAGGGAGAGGCTCCAAACTTGCAGGGTAGCTGCTGGGGCCTCTCCTCGAAATACCCACCAAGTTTCAAGAAGATTGGACCAGGGGGTCCAATTCTACAGGCCCCAAAACAGGTTGCCCCCATTCCCTCCATTGTTCTCTATGGTAGGAAAAAAGTTAACATTTTTTCTCACCATAGAGAACAATGGAGGGGATGGGACAATCTGTTTGGGGGCCCATAGAATTGGACCCTGTGGTCCAATCTACTTGAAACTTGGTGGGTATTTCAAGGAGATGCCCCAGCAGCTACCCTGCAAGTTTGGAGTCTCTCCCTCAAACCCCCTTTCCTCCAGCCCCTCATATACCCTATGAGTTTTTGCCATTGATTTCAATGGCCCATAGGATATAATGGGGCTGAAACTGACATTCCCTTTCTGACACACTTCTGGTGATGTCAGGGGACGTGGCATATGCTAATGACTTATGCTAATGACTTATGCTAATAAGCTCCTGCACCTCTTTTTCTACAAAAGGACCCCTGCCTAAGAGTATTATTTGAACTACTTAAAAACAACCTAATACAGATGATTAGATAATTAAAAAAAACTAATTACAATTATTAACTATAAACCTAGATCCGTTCGAATCAATGGCACTGAGTTCTTCACTGATTTTTATATTAGTAGGACAATACCCACTGCTGATAATGTTCAGGCTACAAAAGGTAGCAATTATTTTCCTTGGTAAAAAAGGAGTCAGCCTGTATCAGAGTGAAAAAAAGAAAAGAGCTGCACCGCTCACAGGAGATAAAAACAAGGCCAAGGCTGATGGTGCAAAATCAGGCAAAAATATATTTTATTACTCAGTTAAATTTCAAAAATATTCCCTATGCGTTTTGCCAACAGGCTTTGTCAGAGGAATCTATTCCTCTTGCAGTAGTTCTTCAAAAAGAGTAAAGGTACTGATCTTTTACATATTTATTTAAACTTCTGCTAGTTTAAATAAGAGCAATTACAGAAATTGTAATAAAGATGGGACGCGATTGATCCGAATATACCTTACGGTCACTCCATAATGATACTCCTACTCGCTGTCAAAGGGGAACGGGAAAAAACCCCTCCGATTAACATAACGCTGTAAATAACTAAAAGCAAGCAAACAGCAAGGACGGGGACAGGGAAAGAAGACGATGGGCAACACAGGAGGCGAGGGCGGCCGGAGGGCTCCTGTGTCTTCTACAGGTGCTTTAAGAAATCCCTTAGGGAGTCGCTTTTTCCCACCTTATGTAGGTACCGGTAACAAGAAAGTTGATCTGCTGAATTTCTGCTCATGAAGCAACTGTTAAAGGCACAGAAGTCCTGCCGGAGAACCACGGCGGCAACCGGACGCCGCAGTCTGCTGTTCGCGGGGAGCAAAGCGGGGGAGCGGGGGGCGGGGGGCGGGGGCGGGGGGGGGGCTGAGACCCGAAGAACGCCTCTCGCCTCTTCCCGGCGCAGACAGGCAAAGCCGAGTCTCCAGGTACCTGGGGAGGGCGGGGGACGCAGCCCAGCGCCAAGGAAGCCCCGGAGGCGGAACTCGGACGGAGGGACCCAGCCGAGCAAAACGGCCACCAAGCTCAACATGGGCGCACGTCCCGGAAGTGATGCCGCCGTGGAGACGGAAACAGAAATCAGAGAGTCGTAGTCGGTAGAGCGGCATAAAGACGGCGGCCGTGAGAGCGGGGGGGGGGGGGGGCAGTGGTTTCCTCGGTGTTGTGGAGCTCAGCAGGAAAAGGAGAGGGGCGAGATGGTGTCGGAGAGAAAGGGCGGTTTACCGTCTCCTGGGCAGGCTGTGAGCGCTTGTTTCCGAAGCTCGCCTCAAAGACGCTGCATTCACGATCTCGTCTGTGTTTGCTTTCCCATTGGAAACAATGGAAGACATTTGAAGTCCCATTGGGAGTAAGGGGAGCCAGGAATGCCAGTTGACTTGCATGGGCTCCACTGAAATACATTACAGTACAAGTAGAGTTGCAAAGAAAATGCAGAATGGATTTTCCATTAGGGTCTCTGGGCCCAAATAGACTACTCTGGGACTGGAATGACAGCCCCTAGGACGAACAGCAGTGTTCTGGGACTGGAGTGACAGGTCCCTGAGCGAAATGACAGCCCCAGGGGGTTAGCAGAAGTGTTCTGGGACTGGAGTGACAGGCCCCAGTGGAATGACAACCCTAGGGGGTTGCAGGAGTGTTCTGGAACAATAATGAAGGCTCCAGAGTGGAATGATAGGAGATCACTCCTGCTATAGCCAGGGGCTTTCATTCCACTCTGGGGCCTATTATTCCAGTTCCAGAATGCTCCTGCTACCCCCAGGAGCTGTCATTCCACTCTGGGACCTGTCATTCCAGTCCCAGAGTAGTCTATTGGGCCCAGGGATCCTAATGGGAATCCATTCCGCTTTTTCATTGCAACTCTACTTGTACTGTAACATATTTCAATGGAGCCCAAGCAAGTCAATTGGCATTCCTGGGTCCAATTATTTCCAATGGGCCTTCAAGTGTCTCCCATTGTTTCCAATAGGCAATCCTGTTCTTCGTTTTAGTACATCCCCTTTTTTTGTTTGCCTGTTGGAAATGGGGGGGGGGGGGAGTCCTTAGCCATTCTGAGGTTCCCCTGGGGAGAAACATGGAATATAGGGTTCCCAAGTCCCTCTGGGGGGGGGCAGGGAAACCCCCACTCAAGCGGCCTGCTCCCCGCCAGCCTGGATTGGGCAACGGGGGGGAACCCCACCCCCAAATTGCCAGGCTGCAAAGACGTGCCCAGTGCGATGACGTCACACAGAGGTGACGTCATCAGATTGGGCACGTTTTTTGGGGGGGCACTTTATAATTTGAGGGAAAACTCTATGGTTTCCCCTCAAATTAGAGAGGTCCCGCCCCAACGTGCCTGATGTGATGACATCACTTCTGAGTGACATCATCGGGTGACATCATTGTGGCGTGTGCACAAAGTGCGTGTGCCAGAATTCCCAACCGGCAAGGTCTCCCCCCCCCCCCCCCCCAGCTGAATATCAGGTAGGACTTGGCAACCCTAGTGGAATACAAATACTTAAATAAAATAAAAAGCTGTTCTAGAGGGGAGCTGTGCAAGAGTGTTACAGTAAAACCACAGAAGAGACTTGTGCCTTAAAGACTGGCTGATTCACCAAGGAATAAAGTTTCGTGGGTAAGAACATGCAATGCATCATCAGATGCATGATTTGAATGTTTAGTCAACAGACGTATGTGTCCACAGACACACAAAGAAACCCCCCCCCCCGCCATATTCATAAGTAATTGTATAGTTTTCTCCAGATGCTGGGAATTCTCTTCATGCAACTAATGATGAGGGCTGTGGACACTACATTAATGCTACAGTCACTCTGGTGGTGCTGCAATAATCCTTTCAAATGATGGTGGTATGAGAAGAGCCCTGCCGACATGGCCAGTGGTTCTTCTAGTCCAGCAGCCTTTTTTGCGCAGTGCCAACTTGTTGCTTTGGAGGGTAAGCAAGCTTCTTCACTGCTGCCCCACACTGGGTTGACATCTTCATTAAGCTATCCTACCATCCCAACATCTCTTTTCCTCTCAGGTTCCAATTTAAAGAGCTGCTCCTGTACTGCTCCGCCATTTGCTTTAATTTTTGCTGTCTTGAACAATTTGATCCACAAACCAGGCCTCAGTATGGCTCACTTGCTTCAAGATAATTTATGAACAAATAAAATACCACTGGTCTTTTCCTTATCCTTGTTGGACCCCACTGCTCACTTTCCTCCATTGTGAGAACTCTGCATTTATTCCTACTCTCTGCTTCCTGTAATTTCACCAGTTTTTAATACATAAAAGGACTTGTCCTCTAATCCTATGGCTGCTATGGTAGCTCTGAAATATTTGGTGATGTACCTTCTCAAAAGTCTTTTGGCAGTCTTAAGTATATAATGTCTACCTGATCACCCTTATCTAGGGTTGCTAGCTTTGTGCGGGGAAATACCTGAAGATTTTGGGAGTGGAGCCTTAGGAGGGTGGGGTTAACCAGGGAGAGAGAGAAGTTAAAGGGTGTTGCAAGATGGTTAGTATAAAATATTGAGATGAGGCAGCTCTTTAAAAACAAAATGCTTCATGGGGCTGCCTGTGTCGCAAATCCGGAGGCTGCAGCTGGTGCAGAATGCCGCAGCCAGGCTTCTGATGGGTCTCCCTAAATGGGATCACATCCGGCCTGTGCTGGCGGTGCTGCACTGGCTGCCAATAGCCTACTGAATTTGTTTCAAGGTGCTGATACTTACCTTTAAAGCCCTATATGGCCAGGGTCCAACATACCTGAGGGACCGCTTTTCCCAGTATATACCCCAGAGAGCACTTCGGTCGGAGTCAGAACATCGACTCTCGGTCCCAGGCCCCAGGGAGGCCAGGCTCGGCTCCTCCCCAGGGCTAGGGCCTTTTCAGTGGTGGCTCCTCTCTGGTGGAATGAGCTCCCAGAGGAGATCAGGGCCCTGTAGGATCTTATGCAGTTCCGCAGGGCCTGCAAGACGGAGCTCTTCCACCAGGCCTTTGATTAGGAGCCGCCACTATCACCACCATCTCCACCAACCATCGCTATCAACAACAGCAATGAGGGCTGGCCCTGAAGGAAGCTCGGTCCGGAGGCCATGCCGAATAGAAAACCCTAGTGTTACATCACATAGGGAATCTGTAGGATGCCATCTGAACTTTTTAATTTACTATCTCCATAAGCACTTTAATTGTAAATTTGTTATTTGTTCTTGTATTTTTATGGTTTTAAATGTTTTATGCTGATCTGGCACTGTGTGCCCCATTGTAAGCTGCCTTGAGCCCGTTCGCGGGGAGGGCAGGGAAGAAGTACAGAAAATAAATAAATAAATAAAATATTGAACTGTGAACCAAAGAACCAGGCTCAACAGGAGCCAATTTATACTATTGCAAAACACCCACCTCAAACAACAACCAATAACAAGTAGGCAGCCAGAATCCTTCATTTGCATGCACTATATGCCCTTTATGCCCTTGCAGCTATTGGGTTATATTCCAGAGTTCTGATTGGCTGTTGCTGGTAAAACCACCAATAGTCTTGTAGGCTTTTGGAGCCTTGCTGAGACTGAAGCTCTACCAGTACATAACAATTAGAGCATTAGTGGTGAAAAACCAGAACCCATTTGAAGGCTTATGAGGTGGCTGTGATAGAGACAAATACATCTTTTCCCCTCTCTGCTACCATTGCATCAACTGCATTGTGCACAGTGCAATTGTTTAGGTTGACTTGGAATTTGCTAACTCCTAACAGCTAGTTCCAAATTCATAAGAATTTGGCTATAAGCTGTGTTTAGCATTATTTCTTTACTGATAAAATTAGATCCAAAGTGAATGCTATCTGGTACCTATTATAGGTTTGAATTTATTTCCAAATGATGTTGATTTAGTCTGGTTGTGCAGCCAGATGCTTATAACATCTTGTACCCTTTTCCTGATTGATTAGTTAAACCTCATAGGTATCAAGTGAGGACTCCATTTTTTCATGTTACCTCTTTACTATAAAAAGCTAAGTTTCCAAAGGCCTTAAAGGAAGTGATAATTTGTCCTCTGAAGAATCGCATCTTTGACAGATAAATAAATCATAATCAATTGTTGACCAGTGTCAAATGTATAATCCTGAGGCAAAGAGGTTAAGGGAGCAGCTCTGGGGTTTCCTAGTTGAGTCATTTGCCCTTGACCTGTTTTAATCTAGCTTCATTCCTAATTTTGGGATGGAGACCACTCCTGTTCCACAGGTGGATGGTCAAAGGGAACACTTTTCTCCTAATTTTTGTGAGGCTTCTGTACTATCAGCAAAAGATCAGACCTTTGTAGTTAAACAGAGTTCTTTATTTCAAATACTGGAACAGGGTCTCGATGTTTGTTAGAGATGCCAAATAAAGAAGTTTTGGGTTAATATACCTACAAGCACTGGCTACATAAACAAATCTACCCAATCAGCATACATACAAAATGCGGGAAAAGAAATGGGACCGTTTGTTCCCACCAAAAGGTGAGAAAGTTTTTAAAATTCCCTTCCTGCCCTGGGTGACCCAGATGTGCTAATTCCTAGGCAAAACATTTGGGCAGTGACAATAAAATAACTTTCAAGGCTATACCCACTCTGATAGCATCCTGAGAGCCTTCGGCAGGAGGGGGAGGAAGCCATGGCAAGATAGCCGTTGTTTATGTGATGTATTAGAATGTAGGAGACCATTCTCCCGGAGGGAAAATGTAACACTAAGCAGGACAGCAATCTACTTCAAGGCAAGCAATAAAACATTCAGGTGATAGCGAGGTTCAAAGAAACAGAAAGTAACATTTCAGAACAGCATAGCACAAGCAAACTATTGTCAGCATCCTGACATTCTGCCCCCTTCAAGATAGGCTCCCCCCGGGTTTGTCTGGGAAGCGTTTGTGAAAGGAACGGACTAACTTAGGAGCGTGAACGTTATCAGCAATGACCCACTCGTTAAGCTCAGGGCCAAAATCTACCCATCGTACAAGATAGTAGACCCGACCTCTGTGTAACTTGGAGTCCAGAATTTCAGAAATTTCAAAGTGTGGTTCTCCCTCCTTCATCAGAGGAGGAGGAATCGGAGGATCCAGGCGCCATGCATTCTGCCCAGGATTCTTCTTCAGGAGGCTGTAATGAAAATCAGGATGCACAGAACTCAGTGACTTGGGCAACTCAAGTTCAAAAGACACTTCAGAGATTTTCCTTAACACTTTATAGGGTCCAACATATTTTCAACCCAGCTTCCTGCTGGGTTGTAATCCATGAATGTTCTTGGTGGAGAGGTAAACCGAGTCCCCAGGTTTCAAGTCCCACCTTCAGCCCTTCCCCTATCTGCATATTTCTTGTAATCGGCTTTATCTTTATCTAGGGTTTTAGCAATAAGGGGCCAGGACTCCTGCAGTCTCAACCACCACTGCGAAAACTCCGAAGTAGCAACAGTTTCACAGTTTGTCAAAGAAGGCAATGGTTGTCCCTCAAACCCCCCCACAGCCATGAAAGGGGAAACTCCAGTAGACGAGTGCACAGCATTGTTGTAGCTATATTCTGCAAAAGGGAGTAAGTCCACCCAATTGTCCTGATAATAATTCGTGTAACACCTTAGAAATTGTTCCAGGATTTGATTAACGCGTTCGGACTGTCCATCGGTCTCTGGATGATAACCCAAACTTAGCGCGGGTTCAATGTCCATGACTGGTAATAGCTCCCGCCAAAAGTTGGCAATGAACTGGCTCCCTCTATCGGAAACTACGTGCTTAGGAAAAGTGTGTAATTTAATCACGTGAGTGAAGAATGCCTTGGCCAAACTCTTCACAGAGGGCAGCTGTTTAAACCGGACGAAATGTGCCTGCTTGGAAAACATGTCTACAACAACCCAAATGACAGTCTTCCCTTTTGAAGGGGGAAGGCTCGTAATAAAATCCATTGACACATTCTCCCAAGGCCGCAAAGGGGTAGGGAGGGGTTGTAGTAGACCCAGGACTTTACCACCCCTTCGTTTGCACATTAAACAGACTTGGCACGAGGTGACATAATCTGACACGTCCTTACCCATCTGTGGTCACCAGAATTGCCTCTGGACTAGATTTAAAGTTTTTAAGAAGCCAAAGTGTCCCGACAACTTAGATTCGTGGCAAGACAGTAAAATTTCCTTTCGCAATGAACTGGGCACAATCAGTTTCGAACCATGGTACCAACAACCATCTGTAGCTTTAGTATTTTCACAGTCCTCAGCCCATTCCTTGATCTCCTCATCTGTATACACTTCCCCACATTTTACAGTCCAGGAAGGGCTCTCTGAGAGGGTTTTTCCTTAACTACGAGTCACCACAGCCCCCCCCCCCCAGCTGCTGAGGGGAGAACATAGAATCGAACACTTCCTCCCTTTGGGACTCATGTTGAGGTAGCCGGGATAGTGCATCTGCTAGGGAATTTGCCTTCCCGGGGAAGTGTTTAAGCACAAAGTTAAATTTGGAGAAGAAGTCCGCCCACCAGAGTTGCTTAGCATTGAGGGATCGCTGCATGCGCAAAGCCTCAGGTTTTTGTGGTCAGTCCAGATCTCGAACGGCTTTTGCGCTCCCTCCAGCCAGTGCCTCCAAGTGGAAAGGGCTAACTTAATAGCTGCTGCTTCCTTGTCCCACACCGACCAATGTCGCTCGGTTTCATTAAATTTCTTTGAAATGTAGGCAAGGGGGTGTAACACACCATTAGAGTCTTTCTGTAAAATCACCCCCCATTGCTACATCTGAGGCATCTACATGAATTACAAACTCTTTGGTTTCATCTGGGTGTGCAAGAATGGGCTCAGAGGTAAACAGCCGCTTTAATTCATCAAAAGCACTCTGACACTGGGGGGTCCAGCATAAGCGCTCCCCTGGTTTCCCTGCTTCCGGGCCTCTCCCCTTAGTTTTCAACAGTTCTGTGAGGGGCAGGGTGATTGTAGCAAAGTTTTTAAGGAAGGTTCTATAAAAGTTGCAAAATCCCAATAGGCTTTGGAGTTGGCGTCCAGTTCGGGGGGGTTTCCCATTGAATCACCGCCTCCACTTTGGCAGGATCTATTTCTAGTCCTCATTGGGAAATACGGTAGCCCAAAAAATGAACCTCCTTTTGATGGAACTCACACTTGGATAGCTTGGCATAGAGTTGGTGCTCTAGTAAAGTCCCCAAGACCTCCCTCACCAAAGTCACATGTGATTTCTTATCAGCCGAATAAATCAAGATATCATCAAGATAACAGAGCACCCCGTTGAACAAATGCTTATTTAATACTTCATTGATTAGGCTCATAAAAATGCCCCGTGCGCCACTTAAGCTGAACGGCATCACTAAGTATTCGAACTGTCCCAGGGGGGTATTAAAAGCTGTCTTGTATTCATCCCCCTCCCTAATCCGCACTCGGAAATATGCATCTCTTAAATCCAATTTGGTAAAGATTTTCCCCTTAGCGGCCTCTGCCAGCAAGTCTTTGATTAAGGGGAGGGGGTAAGCATTGGAAGCAGACACAGCATTCAAGCCCCTGTAGTCCGTGCAAAGTCTCAAGCCCCCGTCCTTTTTTTTCTGGAACAACACCGGGGCTGCGAACGGGGATTTGGCCGGGCGGATGAAGCCCCGTTCTAAATTTTTATCCAGAAATTTCCTTAACTCTTCCCTCTCAGCAGGACTCATGGAATATAACTTCCCTTTTGGCAACTTCTCCCCAGGGAGTAGTTCAATGGCACAGTGAGGCGATGGGGGGGAAGTTCGTCTGCTTCGGTCTCACTGAACCCCTCTCCCAGGTCCCTATACTCCTGCGGGATGGGCAGAGGCGACAATGCCAAGGCAGCGGGGGTAGGGGGCCCTTTTCCCCAACGAGGCTCCCATTTATGCTAAGAGCATTTAGGATCAATCCAGGATATTTCCCCGTCACTCCACTTGATGTAGGGGTCATGGGAACTCAGCCAGGGGCTACCCAACACCATAGGGAACTGGGTGTTGGGGGTGATCACGAAAGCCCTCTCCTCCCAATGCCCCCCCGTCCCCAAAATCAGTGGTTCAGTCTCTGCTACACAAGCCTCTTTCATTTCCAAGCCATCCATTTGTCAGATTCTGCTCTGTGTGCACAATGATTTCTCTATTGCTGAATGTGTCATTCTCTCTTTGAATCTGACATAGATATATGTTACTAAGGAATGCTCTAGTGTCTCCTTTCGTTTTCTTTGTAGTTGTTATCTACCATAAGTTTTACTGCCTCCTTTGTGTCAATGGCTTGTCTGCTTAATGTTACTCTTTCAGGCGGGAGGTGGGTTCGGACACTCCATCACGTCATGTAAACACCGACTATCTTGTTCCTGTGTGCCCTCCCCCTTTGTTCGCTCCAGGCTCCCAGGACACTATCTGCAGGCTCCTAGCCTTGAAGGTTATTTTATTGTTGTGGTTGGAATGTTATGCCTAGGACTTAGCACATCTGGGTCACACAGGCCAAAAGGGGGAATGTTTATGCCTTTCACACCTACGGTGGGAACAAACAGGCCCGTTTGTCTTCCCGCACTTTTCCTTGTATGCTGATTGGTGGGATACGTTTAAACCTGCATGCTGGCAGGTATATTAACCCCCAGCCTTTTTTGTATGGTATCTCTAACAAACATCGAGACCTGTTCCAGTATCTGAATAAAGGACTATGTTTTAATCAACAAAAGCCTGATCATTTGCTGTTAGTACAGAAGCCTCACAGATTGTTAGAGATCTTTGGCTTTAGTCCTCCCATACCTGACTATGTCAGACGATGGGAGTAACCATATGACTCCGGTGGAGGTCCCGGTCACCATGGCGCCCATGGGACCTGTGGAGCAACCAGTGCCGGTGACCACGGCCCAGGATTCAGGCCCAGTCCCTTGCACAGGGGCTTGGATTACTTGGCCACCAGCCTCCCCTAGATGCTCTTGGGCTACTTTTGGGGGAGGCACTTCCGAAACGTGGATCCACGATCGGAAGGGGGCTAGGGTGCACTTCAGTGGCGACCATTCAGAGTTCGGCCGCCCAAGCGTCCTGGAGGACGACCTCTATGCCCGGAGGGGCTCGGGCGCCTGGGGGTTCAGTTTCCAGGAAGATGAACGCCCACCACCCCGAGGTGCCGAGCCGTCCGGAGCAGACCTGGATCGGAGGTTCGAAGACATGCATGACTGCCTCGCGGTGGAAATGCGAGAGGCCATGTTGGAGATGCAGCAGCACCTGATGGGGGCCCTGGCGGCTGGGGTGGCACAAATCCCCGGCCAGCAGCCAGGAGGTGGGGTCCCAGGGGGGGGCACCCCCAGCACCTCCCGCAGGAGGGGCAGGTGGGGTCCCAGCCCAGCCCACTGGACCCCCCGCTCCCCCGGCTGGGGGAGCCCCACCGGCACCCATTCCAATGGCCCTGATCCAAGCAGGGGCTTTGGTGAGACAAGTGCCCAACGACCCCGTGATGGCAACGTTTGACGGAGACCCTGAGAAGCTCCGGTTCTTCATCATCGAGATCAAGCAGTTCCTGGTGTCCTGGGGCCATCTCTACCCGACGGAGAGGGATCGAGTGGGCTACATTGGATCCAAGCTGCGAGACACCGCGAGTGATTGGTACGTGAGCCTACACAACCCCTCAGGCCCCGAGCTGCAGTCCATGGATAACTTCATGTGGACTCTATAGCAGCACTACGAGGACCCGCTGGGAGAAGAGAAAGCCCGGAACCAACTACGCAAGTTGACCCAGGGGCGAGGCACGGTGAGGGACTACATCGACTGCTTCCAGCGCATAGCAGCGAAAGTTCAGGGGTGGTCTGAAGACCTGTTCGTGGAGAAGTACCGAGAGGGGTTGAGCCACGAGGTCTACGAGATGATCCAGAGGAGCGGCCGACCCGTGTCCCTGGCGGCTTGGATGAGAGCGGCGGCTGATGTAGAACAGCGGTTCACCCTGATTAAGTTGGGGATGTCCACCACTCCTAAGGCTCCCCAGAAAACCGAGGGGAAGTCAGTGTTCCAGAAGCTGCGTGACACCCGCTTCAAGCAAGGTCTGTGCATGAAATGCGGTGAGAGTGGCCACTACGCTTCGACGTGTCCCCAAGGGGCTGCAAAGACCCCGAAGACCTCTACCCCATTGAGTGGAGGAACACCCCAACCTCCCAAGACCCCGTTTAAACCCCGGGCATTACAGCTGGAAGGGGCAACGGGCGAGCAGGGAGAGTTGGAGCTGACCGAGACCCAGCCGTTGGGAAACTTCAATGACCTGCAGTAGCTGGTGCAGAGCTGCAGGTCCCGAACCCCGACATGCCATCGCTGGTGAGCATTCCTTGCTTTATATGGTAGTGACTGTAATGGTGCCAGCCACCGGAACCCACATGCGGGTTCGCGCCCTTATAGACTCGGGGTGTGCTAGAGACTTAATTAGCCCCTTAGTGGTGGAGGGATTGGGTCCTAGGGTGACGGACTTGCAAGAACCCTTACGGTTCACCCAAATGGATGGTTCCGAGATGAAGGAGGCGTGTGTAGCAGAAACGGAGCCTCTGGTGGTGGGGACAGGGACGCATTGGGAAAAGCGGGCCTTTGTAATCACCCCAAATACCCAGTTTCCCATGGTGCTGGGCAGCCTGTGGCTAAATTCCCACGACTCGTACATCAAGTGGAGCGACGGGAAAATATCCTGGGTCGACCCGAAATGCTCTACTCACACTTGGGACCCCACCTGGGGAAAAATGCCTCCTGGTTCATCCACCCCCGCTGCCCTAGCTTTGGCGCCCGACCCGATTCCCCCCGAATATAGAGACTTAACCGAAGTGTTCAGTGAAACAGAAGCTGATGAGTTGCCCCCCCACCGCCTCACTGACTGTGCCATCGAACTTCTCCCAGGAGAGAAGTTGCCAAAGGGGAAGTTATACTCCATGAGCCCCTCGGAGAGAGAAGAGCTCCGGAAGTTTTTGGACAAAAATCTAGAGCGAGGATTTATCCGCCCGGCAAAGTCACCTTTTGCTGCCCCCGTCCTCTTTAGAAAAAAGAAGGATGGGGGGTTGAGACTTTGCACTGACTATAGGGGTTTGAATGCCGTGTCCGCCTCCAACGCCTACCCCCTCCCCTTAATCAAAGACTTATTGACAGAAGTGGCCAAGGGAAAGATTTTCATGAAACTGGACTTAAGGGACGCGTACTTTCGGGTGTGCATCAGGGAGGGGGATGAATTTAAGACTGTGTTCAATACTCCACTGGGACAGTTCGAGTACTTGGTGATGCCCTTTGGTTTGAGTGGCGCTCCGCGGGTCTTTATGAGTTTGATCAATGAAGTGTTGCACAAGCATCTGTTTAATGGGGTGCTCTGTTATCTTGATGATATCTTGATTTATTCAACTGATAAGGCGTCCCACGTGTCCCTAGTGAGAGAGGTGCTACAAACATTGCTAGAGCACCCAAATGGTGTGAGGCTTCTGTACTAACAGCAAATTATCAGGCTTTTGTTGATTAAAACATAGTCCTTTATTCAGATACTGGAACAGGTCTCGATGTTTGTTAGAGATACCAAGTTATCAAAATGCGAGTTCCACAAGAGAGAGGTAGATTTTCTAGGGTACCGCATATCCCAAAGGGGGCTGGAAATGGACCCTGCTAAGGTGGAAGCAGCCGTGCAGTGGGAAGCCCCCCGCACAAGGAAGCAATTACAGAGCCTACTGGGATTTTGCAACTTTTATCGAACCTTTTAAAAAGACTTTGCCACCATTACCCTACCTCTCACTGAACTGTTGAAAACTAAGGGGAGGGGCCCCGAGGCGGGGAAACTGGGGGAAAGACTGTGTTGGACTCCCCAGTGCCAGAAAGCGTTCGATGAGTTAAAACGTCTCTTTACCTCAGAGCCCATTCTAGCCCACCCAGACGAGACTAAAGAGTTCATAATACATGTGGATGCATCTGCTGTGGCGATGGGGGGGCAATTCTGCAAAGGGACGCTAACGAGGTGCTGCACCCCCTCGCCTACATTTCAAAGAAGTTTACTGAAACAGAGAGGCATTGGTCGGTGTGGAACAAGGAAGCCGCCGCCATCAAACTGGCCCTCTCCACTTGGAGGCATTGGCTAGAAGGAGTGCAAAAGCCATTTGAGATCTGGACTGATCATAAAAACTTAGAGGCTTTGCGCACACAACGCTCCCTGAGCGCAAAACAATTACGGTGGGCCGATTTTTTCTCTAAATTCAATTTTGTTCTCAAACACTTCCCTGGGAAAGCCAATTCCCTAGCAGACGCATTGTCCCATCTCCCCCAACACGAGTCTCAGAGGGAAGAGGTGTTCGATTCCATGTTCTCCCCGCAACAGCTGGGGGGGGGGCGGTGTTAACTAGAAGTCAACAGAAAGCGTCCCCTGAACCTAAGTCATGGGTTGATGAATGCGGGGGGGCATACTCAACTGAGGAAGTCAAGGAATGGGAGGGGGATTCAGAAAACACTAAAGACATTAATGATTGTTGGTATCGTGGCTCAAAACTAATTGTGCCTCTCTCCTTATGGAGAAAAATCTTGTCATGTCATGAGTCGAAAATATCAGGGCACTTTGGATTTTTAAAGACTCTGAATCTTATCCAAAGACAATTCTGGTGGCCGAGAATGCGAAAGGATGTGTCGGATTACGTCACCTCGTGCCAAGTGTGTTTAATGTGTAAAAGAAGGGGGGGAGTCCCGGGACTCTTGCAGCCTCTCCCGACCCCTTCCCGGCCTTGGGAAACGGTGTCTATGGACTTTATTACAAACCTTCCTCCGTCCAAGGGAAAGACGGTCATTTGGGTGGTGGTTGATTTGTTTTCCAAACAAGCCCACTTTGTGCCGTTCAAGCAGCTCCCCACAGCCAAGAGCCTGGCCAAGACATTTTTCAATCACATGATCAAGCTACATACTTTTCCTAAGCGTGTAGTGTCCAATAGGGGAAGCCAATTTGTTGCCAACTTCTGGCGGGAGCTTTTAAAGACTATGGACATTGAGCCAGCCCTTAGTTCGGGTTACCACCCAGAAACCGATGGACAATCCGAACGTGTGAATCAAATATTGGAGCAATTTCTTTGTTGTTATACAAATTACCATCAGGACAATTGGGCGGACTTGCTCCCATTTGCTGAATATAGCTACAACAATGCGGTACATTCCTCTTCAGGGGTTTCTCCTTTCATGGCGGTTGGAGGTTTTGAAGGAAAGCCACTACCCTCTTTGCCTGGTTCAGACAGCACCAAAGACTCAGACTTTTCACAATGGTGGTCGAAGCTACAGGAGTCCTGGCCTCTTATTGGAAAGATTTGGACAAAGCTAAAGCGGACTATAAAAAGTATGCTGATAAGGGGAGGGCTGAAGGTTGGGACCTAAAACCAGGTGATTCTGTATATCTCTCCACCAAAAACATCCATGGGTTGCAACCCAGGAGGAAGCTGGGGTGGAAGTATGTTGGACCTTATAAAGTGTTAAAGAAAATCTCTGAGGTCTCTTTCGAACTCGAATTGCCTAAATCACTAAGTTCTGTGCATCCTGTCTTTCATTACAGCCTCCAGAAGAAGAATCCTGGGCAGAATGCATGGCGCCCGGATCCTCCTCCTCCTCCTCCTCTGATGAAGGAGGGAGAACCCCATTTTGAAATCTCTGAAATACTGGATTCTAAAATCCGTAGGGGCAAGGTCTATTATCTTGTTAAGTGTGTAGACTTTGGCCCTGAATTAAATGAATGGGTCCTTGCTGACAACGTCCATGCTCCTAAGTTAGTCCGCTCCTTTCATAATCGCTTCCCTGATAAGCCAGGGGGGTAGATCTAGTTTCAAGGGGGCAGAGTGTCAGATTCTGCTCTGTGTGCACAATGATTTCTCTATTGCTGAATGTTTCATTCTCTCTTTGAATCTGACATAGATATATGTTACTAAGGAATGCTCTAGTGTTTCCTTTCGTTTTCTTTGTAGTTGTTATCTACCATAAGTTTTACTGCCTCCTTTGTGTCAATGGCTTGTCTGCTTAATGTTACTCTTTCAGGCGGGAGGTGGGTTCGGACACTCCATCACATCATGTAAACACCGACTATCTTGTTCCTGTGTGCCCTCCCCCTTTGTTCACTCCAGGCTCCCAGGACACTATCTGCAGGCTCCTAGCCTTGAAGGTTATTTTATTGTTGTGGTTGGAATGTTATGCCTAGGACTTAGCACATCTGGGTCACACAGGCCAAAAGGGGGAATGTTTATGCCTTTCACACCTACGGTGGGAACGAACGGGCCCGTTTGTCTTCCCGCACTTTTCCTTGTATGCTGATTGGTGGGATACGTTTAAACCTGCATGCTGGCAGGTATATTAACCCCCAGCCTTTTTTGTATGGTATCTCTAACAAACATCGAGACCTGTTCCAGTATCTGAATAAAGGACTATGTTTTAATCAACAAAAGCCTGATAATTTGCTGTTAGTACAGAAGCCTCACACCATTTGGGTGAACCGCAAAGGCTCCCCCAGCGGGGTTACTTTAGGCCCCAGCCCCTCAACAACTAGCGGGCTGATTAAGTTTCTGGCACACCCTGAGTCTATAAGGGCCTGGACCCGCATGTGGGTCCCAGTGCTGGGCACCATTACAGTCACTACCAGGTAAAGCAAAGGGCCAGGAATGCTCACCGGCGATGGCACGTTGGGGGAGGGGAACTGCAACTCTGCGCCAGTTACTGCAGGTCACTGAAGTTTCCCAACGGCTGGGCCTCGGTCATCTCCAACTCGCCCTGCTCACACGTTGCCCCTTCCAGCTGTAATGCCCGGGGTTTAAACAGTGTCTTTGCAGGTCACGGGGTTCCTCCCCCCACCGGGGTGGAGGTCTTTGGTGGCTTCACTCAAGTGAGTGAACTCGAGGCCCCTTGCACATCTTCGTTTCCGGGCTTAGATGGGTTTGACCAGTTTGATCTTGAGGAAGTTGACAGACTGGTCTTGACTGTTCGCCCAACCACGTGCATCCTTGATCTGTGCCCGTCCTGGCTGATAAGATCGGGCCACGAGGGGTTGCGAGGTACTGCCCGGGAAATAATTAACAATTCCCTCTCTGAAGGGAAATTCCCGGGGGCTCTCAAGGAAGCGATGGTCTGCCCACTCCTAGAAAAGGTCTGGACCCGGCAGAATTGGCAAATTATAGGCCGGTGTCCAATTTGCCCTATTTGGGCAAATTAATCGAGAGGGCGGTGGCGTTACAGTTACAGAGGTATCTGGATGACGCTTCGGTCCTTGACCCCTTTCAGTCCGGCTTTCGCCTGGGCCATGGGACGGAGACCGCCTTGGTCGCTCTAACTGACGACCTCCGGCGACATCTGGATCAGGGCGGTGGGGCGGTGTTGCTGTTGCTCGACTTGTCGGCAGCGTTCGACACAGTGGATCATCAGCTGCTGTCCCACCGCCTTGCCGATGTGGGGATAAGGGGGCAGGCCTTGCAATGGCTCGTCTCATTCCTCCAGGGTCGGGGACAAAGGGTGGTGCTAGGGGAGCAGCAATCCTTGAGGCACCCGCTTGAGTGCGGCGTGCCACAGGGGGCAGTGCTCTCCCCAATGTTGTTTAATATCTACATGCGCCCCCTTGCCCAGATTGTCCGGAGGTTTGGGCTGGGATGTCATCAGTATGCGGATGACACCCAGCTCTATCTGATGTTGGGCGGCCGGTCGGACTCTGGCCCAGACGATCTAGACCGGGCATTGCACGCTGTGGCTGACTGGCTCAGATCAAGCAGGCTGAAATTGAACCCAGCAAAGACGGAGGTCCTGTGCCTGGGCCGTTGCAGTCTGGAGTGGGGGGTCCCGCTCCCGAGCTCTGACGGGGCGCCATTGGTGCCTGCGCCGAGGGTTAGGAGTTTGAGAGTGCTCCTGGAGCCTTCCTTGTCAATGGAAGCCCAGGTAGCAGCCACTCCCAAGTCAGCCTTTTACCATCTACGGCTGGCGAGGCAGTTGGTTCCCTACCTCGACCGTGATGACCTCGCCACAGTGATCCATGCAACGGTCACCTCGAGGCTGGACTACTGTAACACTCTCTACATGGGGCTGCCTTTGGTGCAAAGCCGGAAGCTTCAGCTGGTGCAGAATGCCGCAGCCAGGCTGCTGATGGGTCTCGCAAGGCGGGACCATATCGGGCCTGTGCTGGCAGCGCTGCACTGGCTGCCCATAGCATACCGAGTTCGCTTCAAAGTGCTGGTTCTTACCTATAAAGCCCTATATGGCCAGGGTCCAACATACCTTAGGGACCGCCTCTCTCCGTATATACCCCAGAGAGCACTACGGTCGGGGTCAGAACACAGACTATGTGTCCCTGGCCCCAGGGATGCCAGGCTGGCCAGAACAAGGACCAGGGCCTTCTCGGTGGTGGCTCCTGTCTGGTGGAACGAGCTCCCGGAGGAGATCAGGGCCCTGCGGGACCTGATGCAGTTCCGCAGGGCCTGCAAGACGGAGCTCTTCCGCCAGGCCTTTGAATAGGAGCCGCCACTGATGATACCGGGGATACCATCTACCATCTAGCATCATAACTACCGCAATGTATCCCTGGTCCAACACGGCCTCGGTTATGACTGCGGGGGGGGGGGGGCTCAGACCTGCCATCTGGTTGCCATCAGATGCTGTACTATGGAAGCTTTTATGGGTATTTATATGTCTTAACGGTAGTTATTGGAATGTTTTAATTGATTTTATAGGTTAATATATTGACCAGGCCTTGGGGCCCATGTAAGCCGCCCTGAGCCCGCTTGCAGGGAGGGCAGGATATAAATGTGAATAAATAAATAAATAAATAAATAATTCACTCCTCCGCGAGGACAGGCCGAGGCAAAGTGGCCACTCTCCCCACACTTCATGCACAGGCCTTGCTTGAAACTGGAGTCACGTAGTTTCTGGAACACCGACTTCCCTTCTGGTTTTGGGGCCGCCTTGGGCTGGTGGGAGGCCAATGCCCCCAACTTGATTAGGGTGAAGTGCTCCTCCACATCTGTGGCGGCTTGCATCCAGGCTGCCAGGGAGAAGGGGCGGCCGTTCCTCAGGATCGTTTCGTAGATCTCTGGATTCAGCCCCTCGCGGTACTTCTCAATGAATAAATTTTCGGACCACCCCTGGACTTTGGCCGCTATATGCCGGAAGCGGTCGGTGTAATCCCTCACCGAGCCGCGCTCCTGTGCCAGCCGGCGCAGCTGGTTCTGGGCCTTCTCCTCACCCAAGGGGTCTTCGTAATGGTGCCTCAGGGCCCACATGAAATTATCTACAGTTCGTAATTCGGGCCCAGGAGGGTTGTGCAGACTCACGTACCAGTCTGCTGTGGTATCCCGCAGCTTGGAGCTGTTGTAGCCCACGCGATCCCACTCGGTTGGGTAGAGATGGCCCCACGCCACCAGGAACCTCTCGATCTCTATGTTAAAGAACCGAAGTTTTTCTGGGTCGCCATCGAATGTTGCCATCATGGGGTCGTTGGGCGCTTGTCGGATCATGCCTCCGCCTGGTGCCAGGACCCCCAGGATCGGTGGAGGGGGTCCTCCAGCCGGCGTGCAACTGGGGCAGCAGGTTGAGCCGGAGCTCCACCCACTCCCCCCGCAAGTTGTGCCGGCGGTGCTCCCGTGGGTCCTCCACCCAGCTGGAGTTGGCCCGGGAGCAGCAAGGGACCCCATCAGCTGCTGCTGCATTTCTAACACGGCCTCTCGTAGCTCCCCAGCTATGCTGTCGTGCATCTCGTCCAGCCTTCGGTCCAGGACGCGATCCAGATCCTCCACGGCAGGATCGGGACCCCTGGGTTGCTGGTGGTCTTCGTCCTGGAAGCTGAAACCCCAAGCTTCCAGGCCCCTTTGAGGATACCGATCCTCCTCCAGCATGCTCGGGCGGCCGAACTCCGATCGGTCGCCGCTGAAGCGTACTCTGGCCCCTCTCCAATCGTGGATCCACGTCTCGGAGGTGCCGGCCACGAAAGTAGCCCACGAGCATCATGGAGAGGCCGGCGGCCAGGTCGACCTAGTGTCAGAATCTACGGATTCTAACAAAGGTTTCTGTGGTGTTTAATGCTGTATACAATCTTCCCCAGCCATGTAACCTGTCCCTGTATATGCTATGTAACCTATGTTTGATGCTTGCCTGCTTTGTCGTGTAACCTGCCCCTCACATCACTATGTAATGTTCCTTTTTGACTTTCCTTATGACCCCGGGTTTATGGCTCAGGCTGGGTCTGGTCAATGTAACCATTTGTCCGAGAGGGTGGCGACTCCAAGGCATGAGAACAATCGGCCTCTCACCCCCACGCCTCCGCATTCCTTTCCTCCCTGCTGGGGAAGACGGGGACCAGTTTCTTATCAACGTGTGAAGACCTTGGCTAGAGTTATTTGTTATGCAGAAGATGGATACATCTAAGGGGTCTGGTTTAAGAAGGGAAATTTACAGCTTCACACCTAACCTTTTTCCTGTGGGAAGCAAACGGTCAAAGGACCTTTTAGCCCGCAGTTTTTCCCTCCTTGTGATTGGTTACCTATGGGTAATTCAAATTGTACTAGAGGGTATATTAGTCCTGCTTCTATTGTATGCTTTATCTCTGACAATAATCCGAGGACCTGTAGTAATGTAGTAATAGGAAATAAAGAACTGTGTTTCATCAACAAAGATCTGATCCTTGACTACTTTGAGCAGAAGCCTCACAGATTGTCAGAGATCTGTGACTGGGACTTGGCCGTTCCTGAGCATGTCGGACGACGGTACTATTCCCATCCCTACAACCGAAGACCAACCGGTGACCCCGGACGACCAGGGTGCCAGAGCTGGAGGCGGCGGTGGAGGACCCGAAGTGCCAGCGACTATGGCTCAAGGGGTGTACTACATCCCGCGACCACCCCCTCACCAGAGCATGACCCCGAGGTACTCATGGAGCAATTTCGGCCGTGGGACAGTCGACTCGTGGGTCCACGATCGGAAGGGAGTGCGGGTCTTGGTCCAGGGGGACCGCACCGAGTACAGGCGGCCGAGCTTCCTGGGAGACGAGCACGAGACGGGCTATGGGGGAGACTGGCGACCTCCGCCATTGGACGAAGTGAGAGGTGCGACGTACGGTCCCGATCTCTATGGAGAGGACCCGACCCAAGCTCTAGATCGCATGATGGGGGATTTGCGAATGCAACTCACCACGGAGCTACGAGAAGAAGCCCTAGATCTGCAGTTCCAGGTCCGCGACGCCCTGACTGCTATTCAGGCAGCCAGGGCAGCCCCAGGAGGGGCCGGAGCTCCAGGCGGGGGAGCCCCGCCGCAACCGGCTCCCCCAGGGGGAGCTCCCGCGGGAGTCGTCCCGCAACCGGCGCCACCACAGGTTCCGCCACCCATCCCTCGTCCGATTCCCATGCCCGCGCCCACCCCGGCCCCAGTGCCCGCGGGGCAGATGATCCGCCAGGCGCCCAATGATCCGTTGACGGCTACTTTCGATGGGGACCGAGAAGCTACGGTTCTTCCTCATAGAAATCGAGAGGTTCCTAGACACCTGGGGACACCTCTACCCCACCGAGAGGGATCGGATTGGCTACATCGGGTCCAAGCTGAGGGACACCGCCAGCGACTGGTATGTGAGCCTGCACAACGCCCCCGGGCCTGAGCTGCGGTCCGTGCACAATTTCATGTGGGCCCTCAGACAACACTATGAGGACCCCTTGGGAGAGGAGAAGGCTCGGAACCAATTGCGGAAGTTAACCCAGGGGCGGTCCTCAGTGAGGGAATACACCGACAAGTTCCGGCGTATAGCAGCTAAGATCCGCGGCTGGACCCAAAACCTCTTCATCGAGAAGTATCGAGAGGGCCTCAACCCCGAAGTGTATGAGACAGTGCTGTGAGGAGGAAGACCCGGCTCCTTAGCCACCTGGATGAGAGCGGCGGCTGACGTGGAAGAGCAGTTCACCCTCATCAAGATGGGAACTTCGGCAACTGCCCAAGCCAAAGCTGCCCAGAAGATGAAGCCCAAACCCAGCGTCCAGGAAATCCGAGACAGCCGGTTTAGGCAGGGGCTCTGCATGAAATGCGGCGAGAGTGGTCACTAAGGTTCCCAAGACCTCCACCCCGTGGCGGGGAGCACCCCCAGCAAAGGAAAGACCTCGTTCAAGCCCCGGGCATTACAGCTGGAAGGGGCAGTGAGCGAGCAAGGGGAGTTGGAGCTGACGGAGGCTCAGATGCCGGGAAACTCCAACGGCCTGCCGTGAATGGCGCAGAACTGCAGGTCCCCAACCCCAACGCGCCATCTCCGGTGAGCATCCCTGGCCCTTTACTGTACATAGTAGTGACTGTAATAGCCCCTGGGACTGGGACTCATGTCCGGATGCGTGCCCTAATTGACTCGGGGTGCGCCAGAGACTTAATCAGCCCATTAGTAGTGGATGGGCTAGCCCCAAAAGTCACCCCGCTAGGGGAGCCACTCACGTTCACGCAGATGGATGGCTCGGAAATGAAGGAGGAGTGTGTGGCCGAGACCGAGAGGTTGATAGTGGGGACGGGGGAACATTGGGAAAAAAGGGCTTTTGTTATCACCCCCAACACCCAGTTCCCCATGGTATTGGGGAGCCCTTGGTTGAGTTCCCACGACCCATACATCAGGTGGAGTGAGGGGAAAATCTCGTGGGTGGATGAGAAATGCCACCATCATAAGTGGGACCCGGGATGGGGATCGGGTCCCCCGGCCCCCTTGTTAGCGGTGGCTCTCACCGTGGTGCCCTCCGCCATGCCCAAGGAGTATCAGGACTTAATGGGAGTGTTCAGTGAAACCGAGGCGGACGAGCTACCTCCTCACCAACTGTCAGACTGTGCTATAGAATTGCTCCCAGGGGAGAAACTACCGAAGGGAAAGCTCTACTCCATGAGCCCCTCAGAGAGGGAGGAACTGAGAAAGTTTCTAGACAAGAACTTGGAGCGAGGTTTCATCCGCCCTGCTAAGTCCCCCTTTGCAGCGCCCGTTTTGTTCAGGAAGAAGAAAGACGGAGGGCTGCGACTGTGCACGGACTACAGGGGTCTGAACGCAGTGTCAGCTTCCAACGCTTACCCCCTCCCCTCATAAAAGACTTGCTAACGGAGGCAGCTAAGGGGAAGGTGTTCACCAAGCTGGATCTTCGAGATGCTTATTTTCGCGTGTGCATTAGGGAGGGGGATGAATTTAAGACTGCTTTTAACACACCCCTGGGACAGTTCGAATACCTGGTGATGCCATTCGGCTTAAGTGGCGTGCCGGGAGTTTTTATGAGCCTGATAAATGAGGTGTTGCACAAGCATTTATTCAAGGGGGTGTTATGTTACTTAGATGATATCTTGATCTATTCGACTGATAAGAGGGAGCATGTAAAATTGGTCTGGGAGGTGCTTTCTACACTGTTGAAAAATCAATTGTATGCTAAGCTATCCAAATGTGAGTTCAATTGAGATTCAGTGGACTTTCTGGGGTATCGCATTTCACAGAAGGGGTTGGAAATGGACCCTGCCAAAGTAGAGGCTGTGGTGCAGTGGGAGGCGCCCCGAACTAGGAAGCAGCTGCAGAGTCTGTTGGGGTTTTGCAACTTCTACCGCACCTTCTTAAAAGATTTCGCCATGGTCACTCTCCCACTAACAGAACTCCTGAAAACTAAGGGGAGGGGTCCAGACGCAGGGAAGCCAGGGGAGAAAATAGCCTGGTCAGAGAACTGCCAAAGAGCGTTCGAGACTTTAAAAAAGCTGTTCACCTCAGAACCCATCCTTGCTCATCCAGACGAGACTAAAGAATTCGTGATCCATGTAGATGCCTCCGATGTGGCCATGGGGGGAGCCATCCTTCAGAAGGGGCCGGATAATAAATTACACCCTCTGGCTTACATTTCGAAAAAGTTTAATGAGACAGAGAGGAACTGATCGGTATGGGATAAAGAAGCTGCAGCCATATGTCTAGCCCTAACCACCTGGAGGCACTGGCTGGAGGGAGCGCAGACCCCTTTCGAGATTTGGACCGATCACAAAAAATTAGAGGCACTGTGCACCCAAAGGTCTCTAAATGCCAAGCAACTCCGGTGCACCGATTTTTTCTTGAAGTTTAACTTCGTGCTCAAACATTTCCCCGGGAAGGCCAATTCGTTAGCAGACGCTCTGTCCAGGTTACCCCAACATGAGAGTCAAAGGGAGGAAGTGTTTGACTCCATGTTCTCCCCCCAGCAGTTGGGAGGAGCCGTCACTACCAGAAGCCAAAACAAGCAGGCAGCGGTAGAACCCTGGGAAGACAAGTGGGGGACTACTCCCCGGAAGAAGCAGAAGAGCTCGAGGACTTCGAGGAATGCTCTCTTCGGGCTAACAAATGCTGGTACCATGGAGACAAACTCATGGTGCCTCGGGCTCGGAGAAAATACATTTTGCTGACTTGTCATTCATCAAAGTTAGCGGGACATTTTGGTTTCCTAAAAACTCTTAACTTAGTCCAGCGGCAATTCTGGTGGCCGCGCATGTGCAAGGATGTATCGGACTTTGTTACTGCTTGCCAAACCTGCTTGATGTGCAAAAGGAGGGGGGGAAGTCCCAGGACTGCTGCATCCATTGCCCACCCCCTCTCGTCCATGGGAAGCGATAGCCATGGACTTTATCACCAACCTGCCACCTTCGAAAGGAAAAACTGTCATTTGGGTGGTAGTGGACATGTTCTCGAAGCAAGCCCACTTTACCCCGTTCAAACAGTTGCCTACCGCAAAAGGACTGGCTAAAGCATTTTTTAACCACGTGATTAAACTACACGCCTTCCCCAGACGTGTCGTATCCGATAGGGGCAGCCAATTCGTTGCCAACTTCTGGCGGGAGCTTTTGAAGATGATGGACATTGAACCGGCCATGAGTTCGGGTTACCATCCGGAAACCGATGGCCAATCCGAACGAACTAATCAAATATTGGAGCAGTTTTTAAGATGTTACACTAATTATCATCAAGACAACTGGGTAGAGTTGCTGCCCTTTGCTGAATATAGTTATAACAATGCTATTCATTCATCCACGGGCATGTCACCTTTCATGGCAGTAGGAGGCTTCGAAGGGAAACCCCTACCCACTTTAGAGGAGACGCCGGACGGTCCGGCTTCAGACATTAAACAATGGTGGGCTAACCTGCAAGACTCGTGGCTGTTGATTGCTAAGACTCTAGACAAAGCCAAAGAGGATTACAAAAAATATGCAGACCGAGGAAGGGCGGAAGGTTGGGACCTTCAGCCAGGGGACTCTGTCTATCTGTCTACCAAGAACATACACGGTCTACAACCCAGCAGGAAGCTGGGGTGGAAATATGTTGGCCCTTACAAGGTGTTGTGCAAAATTTCTGATGTGTCCTTTGAACTGGAATTGCCTAAATCACTGAGTTCTGTGCACCCTGTTTTTCATTTCAGCTTGTTGAAGAAGAATCCTGGGCCGAATGCATGGCATCCAACGACTCCTCCTCCACTGATGAAGGAGGGGGCGCCACATTTTGAGATTTCCGAGATCCTGGATTCAAAAATGCGTAGGGGCCGCTTGCTATATTTGGTCAAGTGGGTAGATTTTGGTCCTGAACTGAATGAGTGGGTTCTTTCTGACAATGTTCATGCTCCTAAATTAGTTAAAGCTTTTCACAAACGCTTTCCAGATAAGCTGGGGTAGATTAGATTTTTCGGGTGGCAGAGTGTCAGAATCTACAGATTCTAACAAAGGTTTCTGTGGTGTTTAATGCTGTATACAATCTTCCCCAGCCATGTAACCTGTCCCTGTATATGCTATGTAACCTATGTTTGATGCTTGCCTGCTTTGTCGTGTAACCTGCCCCTCACATCACTATGTAATGTTCCTTTTTGACTTTCCTTATGACCCCAGGTTTATGACTCAGGCTGGGTCTGGTCAATGTAACCATTTGTCCGGGAGGGTGGCGACTCCAAGGCATGAGAACAATCGGCCTCTCACCCCCGCGCCTCCGCATTCCTTTCCTCCCTGCTGGGGAAGACGGGGACCAGTTTCTTATCAACGTGTGAAGACCTTGGCTAGAGTTATTTGTTATGCAGAAGATGGATACATCTAAGGGGTCTGGTTTAAGAAGGGAAATTTACAGCTTCACACCTAACCTTTTTCCTGTGGGAAGCAAACGGTCAAAGGACCTTTTAGCCCGCGGTTTTTCCCTCCTTGTGATTGGTTACCTATGGGTAATTCAAATTGTACTAGAGGGTATATTAGTCCTGCTTCTATTGTATGCTTTATCTCTGACAATAATCCGAGGACCTGTAGTAATGTAGTAATAGGAAATAAAGAACTGTGTTTCATCAACAAAGATCTGATCCTTGACTACTTTGAGCAGAAGCCTCACACCTAGCCCCCGTTCGTGGAGGTAGGCACGGCTCTTGCCCCGTAGTCACCGGCACCGGCTATTCCACAGGCACGGGGGGAGCTGTGGTGACCGGGGTCTCCAGCGGGGTGATGGGGCTGCTCCCGTCATCTGACATGGCCAGGTACGGGAGGAACCCAAAAGCAGATCTCTAACAATCTGTGAGGCTTCTGTACTATCAGCAAAAGATCAGACCTTTGTAGTTAAACAGAGTTCTTTATTTCAAATACTGGAACAGGGTCTCGATGTTTGTTAGAGATGCCAAATAAAGAAGCTTTGGGTTAATATACCTACAAGCACTGGTTACATAAACAAATCTACCCAATCAGCATACATACAAAATGCAGGAAAAGAAATGGGACCGTTTGTTCCCACCAAAAGGTGAGAAAGTTTTTAAAATTCCCTTCCTGCCCTGGGTGACCCAGATGTGCTAATTCCTAGGCAAAACATTTGGGCAGTGACAATAAAATAACTTTCAAGGCTATACCCACTCTGATAGCACCCTGAGAGCCTTCGGCAGGAGGGGGAGGAAGCCATGGCAAGATAGCCGTTGTTTATGTGATGTATTGGAATGTAGGAGACCATTCTCCCGGAGGGAAAATGTAACACTAAGCAGGACAGCAATCTACTTCAAGGCAAGCAATAAAACATTTGGGTGAAAGCGAGGTTCAAAGAAACAGAAAGTAACATTTCAGAACAGCGTAGCACAAGCAAACTATTGTCAGCATCCTGACAATTTTGTTCGATCTTTCTGCTGCATTTGACATTGTGGCTCACTCAGTTCTGTTGGATCATTTAGGAAATAAGGGGTTCAGAAGTAAAGAAGGGGGGACCCGTAATACTCGCAGGGAGGGGAGAAGCTGACAGCCACTTGGGCTCAGTGCTTCTCCCCCCCAGCTCCCAGGCCCGAGCGGCCAAGCACTGCTCGGGCCTGCCGCTTCTCCCCTCCCACCCCCTTCCGGTGGCAAGGCTTAGACGCCTCCCAACCGCTGGGCTGCCCCAGTTCCCTGAGTGTTCCCTGTGCATGCACAGGGAACGCTTTTACTTTTCGGTGGATTTAAATATTCCCCAAAATTTAAAAAAAAACTTTTCAGATTTTTCTGCACATGGGGGGAGTGCCCCCCCGTGTGAAGGAAAACCTCCCTCCCCCCAAGTGCCCCCACGTGGATTTAGCTATTCACACACGGGGGGCCACTTCGGAATTAGTATATAGATTGCTCATAGGGTTGCCAGCCTCCAGGTGGGACCTGGGGATCTCCCGCTTTTACAACTGATCTCCAGCTGACAGAGATCAGCTCCCTTGGAGAAAATGGCTGCTTTGAACGGTGGACTCTATGGCATTGTACCATGGTGAGGCCCCTCCCCTCCCCAAACCCAACCTTCTCCTGGCTCCACCCCCAAAGTCCCCAGGTATTTTCCAACCCGGATTTGGCAACCCTAGCTTAGAGGGAGTGCGCCGGCTGGGAAGACTGGGGGGGGGGGGCTTTCCTCAGGCAGAAGGGCTCCAGAGCAAACTAATTTCTGCAGCAGCCAGATCCTTCGCTCCCAACTTTAATGCCCAGCAGCTCACATTTCTCCACAGCTTAGAGGGAGCGCGCCGGCTGGGAAGGGGGGGGGGCTTTTCTCAGGCAGGAGGGCTCCAGAGCAAACTAATTTCTGCAGCAGCCAGATCCTTTGCTCCCAACTTTAATGCCCAGCGGCTCACATGTCTCCACAGCTTAGAGGGAGCACGCTGGCTAGGAAGGGGGGGGGGGAGGCTTTTCTCAGGCAGGAGGGCTCCAGAGCAAACTAATTTCTGCAGCAGTCAAATCCTTCACTCCCAACTTTAATGCCCAGCGACTCACATGTCTCCACAGCTTAGAGGGAGCGCGCCATCTGGGAAGAGTGGGGGGGCGCGCTTTCCAGACTCTCTGAGGCCCAGTGCTGGGTCCCAGAGTCTGGCGGCAGAAACTTACCTTCTGCTTCCTCCTCCTGGATGGATTGTTGAGGACTGCTGGTAGCCCCGCCCCCAGCTCGGCGCCAACAAAGCTCTGCAGCAGGGACTTCCCAGCCGGCGTGCTCCCTCTAAGCTGTGGAGACATGTGAGTCGCTGGGCATTAAAGTTGGGAGCGAAGGATTTGGCTGCTGCAGAAATTAGTTTGCTCTGGGGCCCTCCTGCCTGAGGAAAGCCCCCCCCCCCCCAGCTCAGTCTTCCCAGCCGGCACGCTCCCTCTAAGCTGTGGAGACATGTGAGTCGCTGGGCATTAAAGTTGGGAGCGAAGGATCTGGCTGCTGCAGAAATTAGTTTGCTCTGGGGCCCTCCTGCCTGAGGAAAGCGCGCCCCCCTGTTCCCAGCCGGCGCGCTCCCTCTAAGCTGTGGAGACATGTGAGTCGCTGGGCATTAAAGTTGGGAGCGAAGGATTTGGCTGCTGCAGAAATTAGTTTGCTCTGGAGCCCTCCTGCCTGAGGAAAGCCCCCCCCCCCCCCCCGCTCAGTCTTCCCAGCCGGCGCGCTCCCTCTAAGCTGTGGAGTCTTGTGAGCTGCTGGCATTAAAGTTGGGAGTGAAGGATTTGGCTGCTGCAGAGATTAGTTTGCTCCGGAGTATGGTTGCCAAGTCTGGGTTGGAAAATACCTGGAGATTTTGGGGGTGGATCCAGGAGAGGGTGGGGTTTAGGGAAGGGAGAAGCCTCAGTATGGTACAATGCTATTGAGTCCACCTTTCAAAGCAGCCATTTTCTCCAGGGTAGCTGTTCTCTGCCAGCTGGAGATCAGTTGTAAAAGCAGGAGATCCCCAGGCCCCACCTTGACGCTGGCAACCCTACTGGAAAGCAGTTTCTCAATTCTTGTCCTAATAGTTTTCTGGCCCAATGTCTGCCTGCGCAGAGAGCCTCCTTCCAACAATGCTGGTTTTTTTGTTTTTATGTGGGTGGTGTGTGTGTGTTGTGTTCCCGCCTCGGCACCTCTCTTTAACCGGCTGGGAAGAGGAACCCCTCTGCTTCCCGAGCCGGCCACTTGTTTCTTCCAACCTGTGCGCGCGCCCTTTAAAGCAAGCACCTCGGCAGGTCTGTCCACCTGCTGCTTACTTCAAAGGATGCCTCTTAACTTCTCCCCCCCTGTTATGTATTGACCATGCGGTTGCCATGTGCTCCCTTAATTGCGACCGCATGGCCAGAGCACATGGCCAGAGCATGGCCAGAGCACATGGCCAAGAAACTACCTGAGCTTCAGCCAGGTAGAACAAAGGCCAGGTGGATTCAAACTGGCCACCAATCCTGTACCTAGGTTTCTCCCAGGGAACCTATGAAATGTAAATAGACTTCTAATAGCCTATCAGGCCAGTTGGGTGAGGTCAGGGGATTGTCCCTGACCAGCATAAAAGGAGGGCTTTGAGCCCTGGGTTGTATGCTTCATCCGGACCAGCAATAAAGATCATGCTGTTTCACTGTTCCACAGACTCCCGACTCCAATACTTATCAGTGGCGACGAGGATGGGATCCCGATGAGCGACTCTCCAGCCGACCACAGCAGCAGAGCAAGCTCTGTCCCGCCGGCCGCAGGCATCTCCGAGCTCCAGCACTCCAACGCCGCGCCGCAAGCCGCTCTGAGCCTGATCCTCCGGCACTAGCCAGCGCCAAGCCTCAGCGCTCCCCAGCACCGCCGCAAGACACGAGGACATCGCTCAAACAGCCGCTGCCGCTCCTGCTCTGGTAAATATGGCAAATGCTCCGGGACCAATGACCCCTTTCGATATGTCTCGCCCCGAGATGTGGGAGTCCTGGCTCAAGACGCTGGGTTGCGCCTTTAAGGTCTGCGGAATCACAGATGCGGACCTGAAGAGCGCCTGGCTCTTGAGTTCTGGAGGGGTGGAGGTCATGCGGGTGGCCCAGAACCTACTAGCCCCATAAGACCCCACCGAGGTGTCTTACGACGTGCTCACCAAGACCCTCGGCGATTACTTCGCCCCGAAGCCATCAAAACTGGCCAGGCGCTGGGAGTTCATACAGCGCCAGCAGCAGCCGGGGGAGTCGGCCGCCACTTTCCTGGCTGAGCTCCGTCGACTAGCCGTGGGCTGCGAATTCTGCCACGTAGATGACCACGTGGAGACCGCCTTCATGGGAGGGGTCCGGGAAGCCAAGCTCCGCCAGCGCCTCATCGCAATGCCGGAACCTACCTTGGAAAAGATGCTCCAAACGGCAGCAGCCTTCGAGACAATGCAAAAGGACAAGGCAGCCACCAAAGTCCACCAGGCGGCTCCTCCCGAACCCGACTCAAGCGAAGAAGAGGACGTCCACCGGATGCAACCACGCTCGAAGAAGGGTGAGCCCGGCATCCCCAGGCCCAAGGGCCGGTGCCCAGCATCTGTCTCTGTTCCCTCTTCTGCTTCCCTCAACAGGCAGGCCTCAACGTGCGCCAGCTGCGGGGATCCCCATGACAGACGGACATGCCGCTTCCGTCTCCATGATGCCATCTGCCATGCCTGCGGGAAAGCAGGACATCTCGCCCGGGCCTGCCACCTGAGAAACAGCCACCGTGCCCCAGCAGCAAACTTTGAAGAAGTGGGTAGTGTCGTTCCCATGGTCATGGTAATGAACTTGCCCCAGCCCATCCTGGGCGCAATTTCCGTGTCTCTCCGAATAGAGGGAGTTCCTTGCTCCATGGAACTGGACTCAGGGTCCGCATATTCAATTGTGTCCGCAGCTACGTTCCGCCGCCTCTGCCCGAAGGGGGCACGCTGGCTGCGGCTGCCGGCTGGGTTGGTCCTCCGGGACTTCCAGAAAAACCCAGTGGCTATTAAGGGGCTAGCCAGGGTCCGGGTCCAGTACCACGCCTTTAATGGCCTGCTAGACCTTCTCGTGGTGGAGCGCAATCTAACCAGTCTCCTAGGTTGCGCCTGGTTCAAGCCGCTCAGAGTGCAGTGGACAGGAATACACCGTGTGGGCTCCACTGACTTCTCGTCCATCTGCAAGGAATTCCCCGCCGTTTTCGAAGGCTCATTGGGCTGCTACAAAGGACCCCCGGTTTCCTTCTACCTGGACCCGGCAGTCCAGCCCATCCGCGTGGCCGTCCAACGGCCACCGCTCACCTTCCAGCCCAAAGTGGAGGCAGAGCTGGAAAAGCTCGTGGCCCCCCCCACCAAAAAAGAAGTGAGAGAGGGAAGAAGGAGAACCTTGCGGTGGCTGAGCACTTTAAAGGGTGTGCAGTTATTTCAGGGTGCTCCTTTGCTCCCCCACCCCCAGAAAAAAAAGGCAGGAGGGAACAAAGGGGAGACTTCTGGCTGCTTGTCTTTCTGGCTGCCTTCCTTCCTATTGTCCTTCTTTCTGTCTGTGATAGTCTGCTTTTCTTCTTTCTTTCCTTTGGTTTTTCTGTCTTTTACTCCTCTCCCCAATTTTTTCTACCTCTCCCTTCCTTTCTTTATTTCTTTCTGTCTTCCTCTCTGTCTTTGGGAGAGGGGCAGACAGTGGGAGGGCTTCTAGTGTCCTGGCCCCACTGGTGGACCTCCTGATGGCACCTGGTATTTTTGGCCACTGTGTGACAGAGTGTTGGACTGGACGGGCCACTGGCCTGATCCAACATTGGCTTCTCTGATGTTCTTACGTTCTGTAATCATATTGCTGGCTTATTGGCTTGGGAAGGATCCTTATACTTCATAAGCTGCAGTACTCCCTGCATAAGCCAATATAGCTATTTGGAATTTTCAGGGCTTTGCGGGGGGGGGGGGGGGTGTTCCAGAACTTTCAAGACGGAAATGTTTTCAATATGTATACTGAAAAATCATGAACTTTATAACATTTTTAAAATAAATTTGTCAAAGAAAAAAAGCCCTGGCAATTATCTTGCTCACCAAAATTTTAATTTTTGAGAGGCGGGTTTGGGGGAGTGACCTGGAAAGTGACATCACAGGAAGAGGTGGGGTTTTGGTGCAGTGTACTGGAAGTGACATCATCTGAAGGGGAAGTGACATCACTTGCCATTTGACCTGGAAGTGACACCACAGGAAGTGACATCACAAAAGTCTCCTGGCTCCACCCCCAAAGTCTCCTGGCTCCACCCCCAAAGTCTTCAGATATTTCCGGAGTTGGACTTGGCAACCCTAAGTGAAACACCAGTCTCTCTTGGATTCTGTTTCATTGTGTGTGCCTTCCATCTACCTCATGTGACAGGAGGCAACACAGGTACACGTGATTGAGGCAGCATATCTCTCCAGGTGCTGGTCCCTCTGTACTCCTCCATAATGGGAAAGCGCTTGCCCACAAATCAGGGCTGTGGGGGGAAGGCAAGGAAAGGCCTGCGGGGCTGCTGGCAGGCAGAAAAGGGAAAGCGGCAGCAAGTCCTCCTGGCAGCCCCTGGCAGGAAGTTGTGGGGCCTTGGCAGGAAGTTGGGGGGGGCAGGCCCCGGGAGGCCCCACTGTAGCTATGGGCCTGACTGTAAGTAGCTGAGGTGGAACAAGCTGAAGCTAAATCCTGACAAGCTGGGAGTGATGCCATAGAGTGGATATTCTAGAAGGAATTTGCCATGCGCACGTTGGATGGGGCTGGATTGAAAGTAGCCATCTTTTAGAACATCAGGTGAATGTAGTGCTGAAGAAGAAGAGATTGGATTTATATCCCGCTCTTCACTTACTTGGAGCCTCAGAGCGGCTTACAAACTCCTTTCCCTTCCCCTCCCCACAACAGACACCCTGTGAGGTAGGTGGGGCTGAGAGAGCTCTGAGACAACTGTCCTTGTCTACCTTTTAACAGAGGCATCTGGTGCAGAAACTGTCTGAACTTTATGGCTCAAAGTACGCTGATCCATTCTTGTGTAAATGTCAACCTATGCTATTCTAATGCATTGTATGATGAGGAAAGGCCCTTGAAGATTATCCAGAAATAGGCCTGCCAAGTCCCCCGCTTGGGCGGGGGAAACACCGATTTTTAGAGCTTACCTCCCGCTTTTCCAAAGATGGCCACCGGGGGGACTAAATGGCTGCCTTAAAAGGGAAATGTCTGCAGAGAGCCTGCCCTGCAGTAAAAAGCCTCGCCAGACATTTCCCCTTTAAGAAGTCAGCAAGAGAGCTTCTTCCACAGCAAGAGAGCCCCGCCCAGAGATTAAGGAGGGACTGAAGGAGCTGCTTTTGCATGTGGCTGGCAAGGTGAGTGTCTCTTCCAGCTCTTTTCATTCTCTCTCCCTTTCTTTTTTCTGTCTGTCTGTCTGTCTGTCTCTCTCTCTGTCCCCATCCAGCAGAGGTCTATCAGTGGCTATTATAGCCACAAGGTCTAAATGGAAGTAAGTGCCTCTGCCAGTTTTTTCCCCTTCTCTCTCTCTCTCCCTCTTTCTTTCTTTTTTCTGTCTGTCTGTCTGTCTGTCTCTCTCTGTCCCCATCCAGCAGAGGTCTGTCAGTGGCTATTATTAGCCACAAGGTCTAAATGGAACCCTTTGTCTGGGGCAGTGAGGCTCTGCATTCTTGGTGCTTGGGGGGCAACAGTGGGAGGGCTTCTGGAGTTCTGGCCCCGCTGCTGGGCCTCCTGAGGGCACCTGGTATTTTTGGCCACTGTGTGACACAGAGTGTTGTACTGGATGGGCTGTACTGGATGGGCCGATCCACTGTGGCTTCTCTCCTGTTCTTATGATATGAAAATCATATTTAGCACTTGTGTAGCACTTAGGGCTTCATATTCTGCCGAGATGAGGAAGGATTCAGTAGGGCCGTTGCTCAGTGATAGAGCATCTGCTTGACATGCAGGAGGTATCAGCCTCTTCAGCTAAAAAAGGATCAGGTAATAGGTGACATTAAAGATCTCAGCCTGAGACCCTGGAGAGCCACTACCAGTCTGAGTAGTCAATACTGACCTTGATGGACCAATGGCCTGATTCAGTATTAGGAAACTTCATGAGTTCATGTGTCAGCATGTGGAAGCAACATCACAGGATGTGACATCACAAAATGATGTCACTTCCTTTCTCCTGGCTCCACCCCCAAAGTCTCCTGGCTCCACCCCCAAAGACCCCAGATATTTCCCAAGTTGGACTTGGCAGCCCTATCCAGAAACTTCAATTGGTGCAAAGAGCAGCTTGCCTATTAGTTTGAGCATACAGAAGGGAGCATGTTCCTTCTGTCTTAAAACAGCTACATTGTTTACTGATATGTTTCTGGGATGAGTTCAGGGTGCAAATTACAATCCTACACAATAGGGATACAAATGAACCAAAAAAAGGGGTTTGGTTTGTGGCTCGTGGTTTAGCCTCTAAACTCACCCAGGAGGCTGGTGGGGAAGGGGCAGCCAACTGAAGTGGTTAGTGGAGGAGATCCCAGGAGACCATGCTGAAGGAGGTGGTGCTGGCAGGGAAGGAATTCGCTCCAGCCCAGGGATCATGTGTGTTAGGTTTCCCCCATGGCCAGCCTGCTTCCTCCTGGGCCCAGCTTTGCTGCTGCTGGCAAAAGATGTCCAACCCATGTGGTACCTGGGCTAGAGCAGCCTCCTTCTCTGCCGGTGCCACCTCCCCCACCCTGGGCTCCTGGGGTGTGCCCGGCTGCTGTACTGCTACCATGGTCCAGCTTGCTGAAGCTGTCTCCTTTGCCAACCACATCAGCTGACTAACCCTTCTCTGCCACCAATGGTATAGTTCAGACCCAGGCTGGTTTACCATTTGAGTGAAAAAGTGGTCACCATATTTGCAACATGTGAAACATGGCTGCCAGCTGATATGAGAGGAAGGCAATGCAAGTCAGATAGAAAGCATGCAAATAGACATCTTGAGTGGGTAGGCTACTGCCTACCAGCAGAACATGCTTGAAGTGCCTCTGGGTGCTGCAGAATCCATCATATGCGTACATGGTAGGGAGATGCAAATAAGTACACTCATATTTGCACAGAGGTGATGTAGCAACATTAAATGTGATGTACTTTTAAAATCTGTAATGTGTGGTGGCCTGTGGTTCTGAAGAGATTGTACAAGTGGAGATGACAACACTGTACATAATAATGTGCAGGAATACAATATAAGACATTTACCCATTACTGGTTAGAAGAGTTTTGAAGAAAAAGCAATAGTTATAGGCTAAATCTTGTTTTATTTCAAGAAAATGGTAAACTTCATTTCACAAACTGTGAAAGGAACAAGTGAGTATCACAAAACTTGAAAGCCAAAAACATTTCATTAAATGCTACATAATAACTAAACATGTAACAACAATAGAGACTGAAAAAATCAGATTTAGTGATCACTTGAAAATATTTGTTAAAAAATTATATATGTATTCTTTTAGTGATGGCTGAAGGAGTATGCGCCACTTATTAACATTTACTTAAAAGTAGTCCTCTGAAATCAGTGCAACTTATTTCCCAAGGAGATTATTTAGGATGAAGTAGAACTGACAGTAACAGTTGACAAACTATCCCATTTAAAATACATGAAACATACAGTACAGTCTTCGCCACATTGGATGGAAAAGGCCTAATTGATAGCCTGGTCAGCAGCAAATTTTCCATTGGCTTTTGTAGTCTTCTAAGAAGTTAGTCTACTCAGAATTTCACATTCAGATTTGACTGTTTGACTTTTTATTGTTGTGCAATGTTCCAAGCTAAAGAGAAGCTGGGTCCACACCTCTGAGAGACAGGAAGGTCTGTAATTTGTGATCAAAATCAATTGGTCGATTTTGAGGCTCTTTATATTTCTTTGTCATTTTGGTTCCCAAGTATGGGATAAGTTCACAGTTGTCTATGAACCGGTCCAATTTCCTCTTGTACTTCTTTTGCACATAGTCAGAGCTTCTGGGGTTAAAGGCTACAAGGAACAAAATAATATTGATTATCCTTTGTCACCTGCAGTTTATGATGCATGTTGCTCACATCATGACCTCTGAGGACATGTTGTATAATGATTTGTACTAACTGCCAATTATTTCCTCATATGAGATCTGTATTTATGACTGTGATGATAGTGGCATTGTTACCATTGGCTAGAGTGTAAGATTTTGGCTACATTGCTTAAACCAGTTATGCTAGTAAAGGCTGAGGCCCAAACATATCAGAATCTGTAACATGAACTGTCCACATTCATATGTACAATGGAGGAATATGGAGGGAAATGCGACGTCAAGGTCCAAAGGAGCCGGTAGGTTTTGAACAGGGGAACTTCTTCCATGGCACCTCCCTCTAGTCACTTCCTGCCTGTCTTATTTCCACAGCTGGTTCCGCTGTTGCAGGAGGGAAAATGCCTGGAGAAAGTAACTGCAGGAATAAGACTAGGGAGCAGGTTTAGCATCTCCTCCTTTGCCTGTGTACTCTTTTGGCTCTTCTGACATGTTTGTAGGGTAGACCTAAGATGAAGATGTGGGTCTACTACATTATTATTTGTTCAATTATTTTACATCCCATTTTTCTCCCCAGTAGGATCCAAAGATGCTAACATTGTTCTCCTCCATTTTATCCTCACAACAACCTTGTGAGGTAGGTTAGGCTGGGAATGTTTGACAGGCCCAAGGTCACCCAGCAAGTTTCCAGGGCAGAGTGGGGATTAAAATCTGAGTGCCCCAAATCCTAGTATACCACTCTAGCCACTACACCATGCTGGTTCTCATTTTACCTTCCTATTTTGTTTGGGTCTCTAACTTAGAGCATCTGGTTTAAGATGTCACTATGTCACCATCATATGCAGTTGTAGCCTGAATAACTTGAAAAAGTGTTAGTTCATACTTGTAGAGCAGTAGTTTTCAAACTGTGTTCACAGGAACTCTGAGGTACATCAGGGAACCTCAGATGAGAACATAAGTAATGACAGACAGGCTTTCATTAAGGATGTGTTTTGTCATTACCAGTCTTTTCCCAACTATACAACTGCAATAGAGTATTAGATGCTTTGTAAAGAGTATATTAAGTTTGTGTGGTGCAGTACCCAACCGGCTGAATGAACATAGTGCAATGTAATCCAGCCTCCTCTGCCACTCACAGGGATTCCACAGAAGATATGAACTGATTTTTCCTCCAGGAGATAATTACTTATAGAAACAATTTCTGGAGGGTAAGAAGTTTGAAAACAGGCAGCCTATGGCTAGTGCTACTTCTTGCTGTGATCTTGAATTCACATAGGGACTACTAATTTTGTTTTGAAGAGATTAATTTATTAGCTGCCAGCTGGTTTCAGGACTGAAATGTTTTGAACTAAGAAAAGGTCAGATATCTGATTAATAATATAATCTGGTTAATAGCTGGAGAGAGAAGGCTACATGCTGCCAGTCAAGTGCCGGTTTATGAAGATAAATAGTTTATGGCCACATCTGTAACCCAAACATCACGACAGGTACACTATTGTGGCTCTGGTACCACTGGAAGAAGCCCCTTTCAGAAAACTGGACTGGCTAAATCAGTTAGGAATGTTTCTCTATAGTAGACAAATCTGCAAGGTTTAAAGTGACAAATCAGGTCTGTGATCCTAAGCATGCTGATTCTGATATAACTGTGCCCATCTTACATATTTTGGGAACTTAAAAGAGCCACTGGAAGAGACAGCTGAAGCTAGGAGCTTTTCTGTTAATGGAGCAGGCAGACATGGCTTTGACTAGGCAACTAGCAAAGTTGCTCTTTGGCTTTTGCCATTTGCACTTGTCAGATTTGCCCCTGTTGCTCTACCATTAAAAAGGCTTGCCACTTTGACCACTTGGAAGAAAAGCTCAATTGAAATAATAGTAAGTTATTGCCAAGAAAATGGCAATATTCTAAGAGATGCTGCAAATCTATTATTTTGTCAGAGTTACAGTAATATAATGTATGACAGAGAAAAATGAATGTGAGGGACTGCACACAAAGAAATTCACTAACTTTTATTTTAGTTAATACACTTTACCGTACCTTTCAAATGATGGGCTATGAACAGGAGTGCAGATTTTTTCACACTTAGGAATGGGAATTTTGGCTTTAAACAGCCTACTTCATTCATTGCTTTTATCAGGGCAGTTGCTACCCCCTGTAGAGATAAAATAATATTGATGTTAGTGTAGCAATATAAATTGATATGGTTTCTGTTTGTAGCCTTCACTGCTTAGTGTATGTTCACAAACATCTTGGCCTTTCGCATTGTCCTCTGTAATGTTTTCAGGGTTGTCCTTTTTGTGTGTGTGTCACTTTAAAATTTGGTCAGCCTACTTACTCCTGTCATTAATTTGTATGTTGAACTGACACAGACCCTGGTGATTTGTGCAACACCTTCTTCCAGACTGGAGACTATCCAAAGAGATTCACAAAGTTTAAACTTTTTAAAAAAACATTACTATTAATTGTTTATGGTTTTGTATCCTTATTTTACTATGAAGGGGCCACTGGACTTGAACTTTGTTCTATTGCTTCAGACCAACACGGCTACCCACCTCATCAAGTTTAATCAACTCAATCAAGTGACATCCTAGCGTATTTTTCATTATCCATCTACTTAAGAAAAAGTATAGAAAGCATTGGCTATCTTTAATGGTAATAAAGATCTTTTGCATTATTAACAAAAGAACAAGTGCTGTGCATTCTCTTTCCATTAGTTAGTCCAGAGTCCAGTTTGGGGATTAGGGATGAGAACTGTTCAAAGAGTAACTGGGGGGGGGGGGGGGGGCACAGCATAGTCAATTTGTCCCCAAAAGTTAATTTAATATGAACATAATTAATGAATAAAATTAACCTGTTCAAGATATCCTGTCAAGGGAAGAGCTGTTAGCAACACTGGCTCCTTTTTGGGAGGAAGTTTATGTGGCAGTATCTGCTTCCAGTATTTTTCTGGTAGTCTAAGGACAAAGAAGTTATGGCTGATCAAAACAAACACTGAATAATAGTTATGTAAAAACAATGTTAATGCCTTTGGTACCTCATAAACTTCTGAAGTTTTTCTTCACTTTCAAAAATATATAGTTTTTTGCGATATAGAACAGCATATTCAATGTCACCAGGGACCAGTGCTTCATACCTCAGAAGAGATGGAAAAAGAAAGCCATTATATATACATAGGATCTAAAGAATACTTCAAACAGGATTATTCAAAAAGTCCACAATTTACAAAATTATATGAATGCAAAAGCCTGTGCTGTTATCATGTGATCGATGAGGCCACACCCAGGTTAAAATCTGCATTAGAACACTGCTTCGCTTTGTCTTGTCTGGGAAATAAATAATCCTTTAGTTGTCCTGCAAGGTGTCAGTATTTACCGTTGCTTCCCTTCTAGATAAGTGACTGGACAGTATCCCTGCATTTCAGCTTGCATAGGAAATAAGGCCTTCACTTCTGCTGCGGTCAGTTTCTTGGGCAGTTTACTTGGGAGAGGAAGAGGATGAGGTGCTAATGGGGGCACGTATAATTCTGGTGTCTTCAGGAATTTCTGCATTAAGAAGAAGTCAGACATAAGAAAATGCAGCAGCAGCATCTCATGTTTTAACGGATGAACAAAATGCTTGTGAAAGTAATTTTTCCCAGGAATTGTTATTCTCTTCTTAAACATTATTGCTGTTTAACACTTAGCACTAGATATGTGTTAAATGCTCTCCAGAATGTAGATTATTCTGCAATGCCATCCTGAACAGAGTTGTCACAATTCCAAGTCAGAAAGTCCTTGTTCAGAGAACTGGGTGTAATTAATTAGCAAAAGAAGAGTGGAACATAATAAGGGGGACATTTTCGGGTTCCAGAAAGATTTTGCTGACAGGGAAATAATGAGAGAGGACAGATAGCTAACCATCTTTCCTCAAAAATAATCTTTAGTCTCTCCTTTTTAAATATATGAATATGGATGTTTGGAAGGCAAATGTTAAAATTTAAAATGCAATTTTATTTTGACTGGGATCATTTTCAAGCAACTCTCACGACAGAATTTGCTTTAAAAAACCCCACAATTGTGTATTCACTGAAATATCACAGTAAAACTATTCCCTTAATATCACTACTCTTAAAAATGTTCCCAAGCATGTTGGGTCCAGTTTGGCTTGTGAATGTGGTGTGGCGGGGAGGTGTTTCAGCCTCCCCTACAATACAGTTTTTCTGAACAGAAATCATGTGTGTGTGTGAGGGTGTGTGTGTTTGTCCTGCTGTGGGCTGCAGTACATGAAGCCTGCTGATTGCAGTACATGAAGCCATCACAACTGGGCAAATTGCCCCCCATGGCTGTTTCGACTTGGGAAAATGGTACTGGCGGGAAGGCTGAAGAACCAGGTTTGATTCCCCACTCTCCACAATGAGCTAGCTGGGTGACCTTGGGCCAGTCATAGTTCTCTCAGAACTCTCTCCGCCCTGCTGTTGTGGGGAGAGGAAATGAAGGAGATTGTAAGCCTCTTTGAGACTCCTTGAGGCAGAGAAAAGCAGGGGATATGGAAAGTACTGGAGTCGGAGACGCTTCGTAGTGATTTCAGCAAGCATAACTTTATTAGAGAGGTCAGAAGAGCATGCCTAAATGGGGGTTGCGGGCCACTTATATTCACAAGTAAGCCGCACCCCCAACCATGCCCAGACAAGGTGATAGGATTTGGTTCCCACCAGAGGGTATCATAGGTTTATTTGAATATCCTAAGCCTCTGATAGGGGGATGACTAGGATCCTAGTGCCCTACTGTTTTCTGGCCTCAAGTTCAGGGCTTCCCCGGCCATGTGCGCAACGGACCGCCATGCGGTCATTGCTGCGAGTACATTACACCCCTCCCCCCATAGTCCAGATATCCCCTTAGCAAGCATAGTCTTTTAAATAAGTGTGTGGGGGGGTCTGCGCTCTTGTCTGGAGCGTCAGGGAACGACTGCGGGAACAGCTTCTGGTGTTGCTGTGCTAGGTTCTGGAATTGGAGTTGTTGCGGGGTCTGGAGTGTTGCTGAGTGGAGTTTCGGGAACTGAGTCAGCCGGCTGCTCCCTTGGTAGTTCTGCCGGTGGTTCTTGCTGGGGAGTGGGTGGTTCATGACTGTCAAACATCTCCTCTGTCTGGTGACAGGAGGCAGCGTCGCAGCTGGTCTACGTGCCGCTTCCATAGTTGACCTTCTTCCCCTGAGACCTCATAGGAGAGTGATCCCGTGGTGTGGATGATGCACCCAGGCAGCCATGCCAGTCCCACTGCATAGTTCCTGACGTAGATGGGGTCTTCAGGAAAGAACCCCCGGGGTGTCTTGCGTTGTTCCACTTCGCTGCTGTGCTCTGGGGCCCAGTCTGGATGCAGTCAGTCTAATCGGGTTGTGAGCCTCCATCCCATCAGGAGCTCTGCTGGGCTGCAACCCGTTGCTGTGTGCAGGGTAATCTGTTGACCAAAGAGCAAAGCGGCCAGCTTGTGGTTCCAGTCGCTGTGTTCCATCCGCCGCAGGGCCTCCTTGGTCGTCCTGACCATACGCTCCGCCTGTTCGTTTGTGGCTGGGCGAAACGGCACAAACATCACATGGCAGATGCTGTAGTACTCCATGAAGTTCTGGAACTCCGTAAAAGCTGCCCCATTGTCAGTAACTAATGTATCCGGGATGCCGTGGGTACTGAAAACTTGCCACATGCATTGGATGGCCGCCCAGGATGACGTGGCTGATACTGGGGTTACCTCCAGCCACTTAGTGTAGCTGTCAACTAGTATGAAGAATAATTGGTCTTGGAAGGGCCCCGCAAAGTCGAGGTGGAGCCTGGCCCACAGCTTGTGCACAGATTCCCAGGGCCAGACGGGTGCTCCAGGTGGTTCAGGGCGAGATTCCTGACAGACCCTGCATTGCTTCACCTTCTCCTCGATGGCTGCATCCAGCCCCAGCCACCACACGTAGCTGTGGGCCAATGCCTTCATGCGAACGATGCCAGGGTGATTTTTGTGGAGGGCCAACAGGACTCTCTCACGCAGCAGGGCAGGAATGACCACCCTGGCGCCCCACAGCAAACACCCCTTGTGGGTGGAAAGCTCCGTCTGGTGGCATGTGAATGCTGCGAAATCAGGGCCGGGAGAGCTGGGCTACCCCCTTCCCACCCAGTTGAGGACCCGGGAGAGGACGCGGTCCCGAGCCGTGAGCCGGGCGACGTCTTTTACCTGGACCGGACGGCAGGGCAGGTCTTCCAGCAGGGTGACATGGTGCACTGGAGCAGGGTCTGGGTCACAGGACAGCAGCAGCAGGTGGCTGAAGGCGTCCGCATGCCCCATGGCTTTGCCTGGGAGGTGGGCCAGGGAGTAGTCATAGCTGGACAGAAAGATCGACCACGTGGTGACAGCATCTGTGGAGTTTGGCAGTCCGGCACCAGAAGACCCAAGAGGGGCTTGTGGTTGGTAGCGACAGTGAAAGGGCGACTGTACAAAAAGTCGTGAAACTTCTTGACTCCCGTGATGATTGCTAGGGCTTCCTTGTTGATTTGTGCATAGTTGTGGTTGGCCGAAGACAAAGTCAGTGAGTAGTAAGCGACCGGGACCTCCTGGCCATTGGGGAGGCAATGAGCCAGGACCACCCTGACGCCATAGGGGGAAGCATCACATGTGAGGACCACCAGCAGACTCTCATCGAAGTGCGCGAGGACATCATTTGAGATGAGGAGGTCCTTGACAGCCCGGAATGGCAGGCTTAGGTGATGTGCCCCCTCTTCCCGCATGACCGGCACTCTGCGTCCCGGAACCTGCAGACCCGGCGGTCATGTGTGTCACTGCAACTGGTGCACTTGGTGGGGGCAAGTGAATGGGGTGTCCCGGCTGGTGGGGCGACTGACCTTGTGCTGCTTCTGTCCAGGGCCACATGGGAAGCCTCTCTCGGGTGGCGTCAGTGGACCTGTTGGATGTCTTCCTCTTCGTCCGATGATGCACCTGGGCTGTGGGTGGCTGCCAAGCGGTGTGCTGAGGATCCGTGGCGATCCAGCTGGGCCTTCTCGAATGCGGCGGCAGTCTTGCATGCTGCGTCGATTCTCAGTTAGTCAGAGGCCGCAAGCTTTCGCTGGAGCTTCGGCTCGCAGACCCCCCCCCTAGACAAACTGGGTCAACAGAGTGTCCTCTGTGGAAGCAAACTCACATCCGATGGCTAGCCGCCAGAGTTCAGCCATGAAACTGGCAGCTGACTCACCCGTCCTCTGAGTGCGGGAACAGAAATCCACCTGTAACGTTCATTTTGATGGTTTTGGCGCGAAGTACGTGGTTAGCGCTGTGATGAGCTCATTGAAGCTGGCGTCGTCCAGTGACCTTGGAGCTATCAGGTTTTGGGAAATGTGGACCGTAGAGATGCCACAGGAGCTTACCAGCCAGGCCTTTTTACTGGCGTCGTCCATCTCCTGTACTTGGAAGAAGTACCTGAGGGTTTGGACCCATGCTTCCCAAAGCTCGGGATGAGCGGGGTCAAATGCTGCAAGCTGCCCCGGAGCGGCGGCAGCCATGGTGACTCGTTGAGCAGTGGTACAATGAGCGTGATCCTCAGGAGCCAGGAGCAGCGGCGATGCGGGGCGCTGGAGCCGAGTTGTGCCAGAGGCTGACAGATCTGGGCTTGATGTGGTGCTGGAGTCGGCCGGAGAGTTGTTCATCGGGATCCCATCCTCATCACCAGTGGAAAGTACTGGATTCAGAGACACTTCGTAGTGATTTCAGCAAGCATAACTTTATTAGAGAGGTCAGAAGAGCATGCCTAAGCATAACTTTATTGGAGAGGTCAGAAGAGCATGCATTGCTGGCTAGGCGCGGTATAAATCCATAAATAAATAAATAAACGGGGGCCGCTTATATTCACAGGTAAGCCGCACCCCCAACCTCGCCCAGACAAGGTGATAGGATTTGGTTTCCACCAGAGGGTATCATAGGTTTATTTGAATATTCTAAGCCTCTGATAGGGGGATGACTAAGATCCTAGCGCCCTATTGTTCTCTGGCCTTAAGCTCAGGGCTTCCCTGGTCATGTGCGCAACGGACTGCCATGTGATCGTTGCTACGAGTACATTACAGTATAAAAACCAACTCTTCTTCTCTTGAGAGCAGCTAAGCCCCTAAATGCTAGGGAATGTTAATTCCCCACTGGCATGTATGACTGCAAGTCAGGAACCCTGACCTGATTTGTATCAAATGTAAAATACAGTTTGACCCTGATGCATGTGCCAAGGTAGCATAGGATGCAGCAGTCTGCAGCACTCTCTCAAACACTGAATGTTATCTGTAGAAAACTAAGGCAGCTATAGTTTTAAATTCCATAAATATGCCAATTGGTACAATTTTATATGCTAGATTTTAAATGATGCATGATAATAAAGCATTTTCCATAGGAAAGTAATTATTGATATATTTCAGTTTTCAAATGTCATCTTTTTTACATCTCTAGGAATTTCCTAGCTCACAAACTTTTTCTAATGAAATCTGAATATCCATCATGTCATGTTAATGCCAGTACGTTCCAAATTAATAATAAATGTGTTCTACCTCCTCTAATACTCACGTCCAGCTCTTCCTGTCCAGCCATTTTGTAGTAATGTCTTCGAAACTCTGCTGCAAACTGCAGAGAAGGAGTTACGGAACAATCAACAAGTTCTCCCTTCTCTGCAAGGCTGACAGGACAGTATTGTCCAAACTCTCCCAACCGAGAAAGCAATTCTTGTGGTGTGATACATAGATCAGCGATACTTGCTGCTTTCCCTGTTAACGATTTGACACAATATGCTGTGTTTCAGCTGTGACAGTAAATATTTGGAAGACGAATTTAAAGTAGATAAAATATGAGTTACTATGCATGATTAATTTATCAACAAGCTTCCTACAAGTCAGTGTACCAGCAGTATACTCTTTCATTGCCTGCTAAAACATTTCATTTACTAAATGGGTTCCTTTATACAGAGGCAACAAAAGTATAACTAAATTTTGAGAAAATACTCCCCCCCCTTCAGTTTCAAAATAATCTTAGATCTTTCTTCTTACAAATTTCAACATCTCTTTGAATAGAAAAGGGAAAGAATAATGATTTGCAACCACTTGTATGAAATTAGCGCTCTCCAATGGCTTCCTGCTAGTCATTGGCCAGAGAATTGGTTCTGTATCCTACTGCTCTGAAGTTCAGTTTTTTCCTTGCCCCAGAAACAAGAAGTGTTACCATCCTGACTACATAGTTTGATTTGTAACCTGCTTTGAAGACTGTGATAAAAGAGAAGGTGATAAATGTATGCAAATAATAGATATTGCAGCTTGGATCAATAGATTTTGCTGACAAAGGGATGTCTCCTGTGATCTGTTGGCAGGCTGTGTTGATAAATGTGGGTCTTTAGCTTGTTCCTCACCTGCTAGCAGTACTTTATGTCCCCTGGAAAACTGATTTCTGGGGTTGCAGGGTCTGCATAGATTAATAACCATCCAGGTTGGGAGGCTCCAGTGGGAAAAAGCCAAAACTGCCCTTCTTGCTTCTTCCATCAGTGCAGTACCATGCACCCCATTAGTGCAAATGGAGTCACCAACAATAACACACCTTGAGCTGTTCAGGGTCAGAAAAACTGAGCAAAGGGAGGAAGGCTTACACATCCTTTACCTGTGTGCATGGTCCTAATCTGAATTGGCCCCTCTGTGCCTGGGAATTGAGTTCCTAGCAAGAAACTTGCAATGTATGTCTAAATCAAGGTCCTTGTAGTGAACTAAAGAGTAGTTAGACTTTAAGCCTAACTACCTCAGAAGAAGGGGCGGAAGCGGCAGATGAGTATCGAGAAATAAAGAGATGTTGACTTTAAACACTGTAAACTCCTTATGCAAGTAAGTATATTTCCGTACAAGTAGTAATTGCAGCTTGTTAGAAAATGAAAACAAGATTTTCACCCAGATGACAGAAATAGTGGGTTTATTTGCAGGTATAGTAAAATAACAAGGCAATAATCTTATGTACCCATCCCTTCATAGTAGAGAAAAAAGTAATATCTGGTGTTGATTACACCACGTTTCTAAAAACAGAGCATTTCCGCATTGCTTCTACAGAACACTGCCCCCCCCCCCAATTCTGAAGGCAGACTGAGGGGAGATAATATATACAACTACATGAGGTACAGCTAAATCCCAACGGAGGACCTTTTCTGTTCCCATCCCCAAATGTCTTTCCCCTGGAACTGAGAGTGACCACATCCCTGAAAGCCCCCCAGACTGGTTTAAAAAGATCTATCTAGTCCAGGAAAACTTTGATTTTGATGGAGGGTAGGCTATGATGGTATATACTGTAGCTTGGGCAGGGGTGGGAGAATTACTTCTCAAATTTATTGTTGTAATGGTTCTGATTTTATGTCCTTTGGTTTAAAATTGTATTATGAAACACACTGGGGACAAGGTATGGTTGACAGGCAATCTAGAAATATACAAAATCATACACTAATAAAAAACCCCATTAGTTTAAAATTGGATTCTTTGCTTACCTTGCCTGATTCTTTCCAGATATAGCTGAATTTGTTTAGTGATCATCTGTGTTTCCTCAAGCACTTTGTTCCAATTCCACCATTTGCTGTGGAATGCATCAATCACATGCCAGTTCTGGTACTGCTCTTCATAGTAAGCCCTGATTTCTTCAACTTGTGTTTTGTAACATGAATTCTTGATAGCAAGAATCTGAGAGCTGTCATGTACTGGATAAAGAGGTCTGAGAAGACAATTAGAAATGCATTAATATAATGCTTACATATGTTGTCTCCTAAACATTCTATTGTGTCGTATTATGGATGGGCAAGGAAGTAGGCTATGGATAGTTTAATAAATAGTTTCAATAGCAACAAAACTAGGCCACCCACAAACAACAAAGTGCCTCATACTTACTCAGAGGAATCCCCAGCTTCGTAGAAAAACATGACCTTCTAAATTAATCAAAAGTCTCCACCCCAATGGCATGATAAGACAGGCTCCAAGAGTCATGGGATGTTGAGAGTCAGTTAAAGGAAAGAAGGCATTGGGAAAATTAGCTTACTCATGCACTGTTTATATAATCTTGGGCCCAAACTACAAGGGGCATTTTGTCATGATGGCAAGCTGCAAGGAACATAGGTCGGGAAAACCCCCACCAAACCCATGGCAATTTTTGTGTGTGGAGTTTGGGCTTTGGAGAAATAGATTTTGGAAGGAGTGGTGGCTTTCTGAACTGTTCCCTCTTCCCATGAGGGGAGTTCCCAGCTCATCTCTGTATCTCATGAAGAAGTAGCTAGCCACAATGCTGATAATAAAAGTAGCAAGACTAGGGTCCAATCTGCATTGGGCTTTCCCACCGTTGTGCCAATGATCTCACATCGTCTCACAAATTTCTGTCTGCATCTCATGCCATATCCACTCTCCTATTGTTTCATCTCAGCATCGGCTGTCTGCATCATTTTATCACCATTTAGTGGTGACTCGGTCACTACGGTGTCTCACCACCTTATCTGTATTTGGTTTTAAAGTGGTACAATTGCTCCTCCCCACCCACGAGCCACTGTGAGCAAAAAGCAGACAACTGGAGCCGAATTCCCCACCCCCCATATTTTCTAAGGAGATATGCAAATTGTCACAAAGGAAAAAGTTAGCTGAAAATCCAGTTGTCTGCGTTTAAAAGCAGCCAGGGAACATTTTTCTGTAATCATATTTTTTTTGGGGGGGTGAGGGTAGGAAACATGGCCACCCCCCCAAACCATTTGTTATTGCCTGGGGCAGTACCCAGCACACCCTTACCTTGCAAGTGCCAGGTGTTTTGTGTTTTTTACCCAGCTCGCTCTGTCTTTCCTGCCCCCCCACCTCCCCCTCCACCAGGTCACCCCCTTTACTTTCTGCGGGGGGGGGGGGATTGTGGGTGCTGTTTTCTCACCGCAGTGCAGCACAGTGCCCTACCGGCGCCCCGGGAGGCAACTCCCCCCCACTCTCCCTAAACAACTTGTGTCCTGATGCAGACAGAGAAGAGCTTTATACTGAGCCAGATGGGAAGCCGGCACCACAGCAGCACAGAACAGCTTTACACAGAAGATGCAGATTGGGCCTAGGTCATTTATGGACAAGGTAGGGGATGCTCAGCACTCATGGTATTCTCCGGGTATGAAGAATAATTTGACTATAAATCAACCAAAAACCCACTCAACCTGATGAGGACTGAATGTGCTCCAAGAGGCAAAGAATGTAGTGAACAGTGGGAGTCAGTTAAGGAAAATTAAAGGGAAAGGGAATCGGCCTAGTCAAGCCCTTCAGGGTTTATAGATTTTTTTGGGGGGGGGACACAGTTTGAGGGGTGAGGTGGAATTTCCAAATAGTTCACATCCTACAATTCCTTGCAGGCCCCCATGTTGCATTCACTGCCAACTAGGGCTGCCAAGTCCAACTTGGGAAATATCTGAGGACTCTGGGGGTAGAGCCAGGAGACTTTGGGGGTGGAGCCAGGAGAAAGGAAGTGACATCATTTTGTGATGTCACATCCTGTGATGTTGCTTCCACATGCTTCCACATGAACTCATGAAGTTTCCTAATACTGAATCAGGCCATTGGTCCATCAAGGTCAGTATTGACTACTCAGACTGGTAGTGGCTCTCCAGAGTCTCAGGCTGAGATCTTTAATGTCGCCTATTACCTGATCCTTTTTTAGCTGAAGAGGCTGATACCTCCTGCATGTCAAGCAGATGCTCCATCACTGAGCAACGGCCCTACTGAATCCTTCCTCATCTCAGCAGAATATGAAGCACTAAGTGCTACACAAGTGCTAAATATGATTTTCATATCATAAGAACAGGAGAGAAGCCACAGTGGATCGGGCCAACAGCCCATCCAGTACAACACTCTGTGTCACACAGTGGCCAAAAATACCAGGTGCCCTCAGGAGGTCCAGCAGTGGGGCCAGAACTCCAGAAGCCCTCCCACTGTTGCCCCCCAAGCACCAAGAATGCAGAGCATCACTGCCCCAGACAAAGTGTTCAATTTAGACCTTGTGGCTAATAATAGCCACTGATAGACCTCTGCTGGATGGGGATAGAGAGAGAGACAGACAGACAGACAGAAAAAAGAAAGAAAGAAAGGGGGAGGGGGAGAGAGAGAGAGAAGGAAAAGAGCTAGTAGAGGCACTTACCCCAGCAACCTTGCAAGCCACATGCAAAAGCACGCCCTTCAGTACAAAGAGCCTAGTCCCTCCTTAATCTCTGGGCTGGGGTTTCTCTTATTGGCTCTGCTCTTAAAGGGGAAATGTCTGGTGAGGCTTTTTACTGCAGGGCAGGCTCTCTGCAGACATTTCCCTTTTAAGAGTTCAGGCCTGGCAGGGAGAGGGCAGGGCAGGCTCCGACGTTTCCCTGGTTCCTGCTGGCAGCCATTGCCTCCCCCGGTGGCCAATTTTGAAAAAGCAGGGGTAAGCATTAAAAATCGGTGTTTCCCCCGCCCTCCTGGGGGGCTTGGCAGCCCTACTGCCAACAGCCACTGTTTAAGGTTCAAACAACACACTATGTGTAAGGCAATTGTCACGTGCACCTGTAGCAGGATGTTAGATGTGAGTTCCTCATGGGAACTCAGTTCTGAAGTGCTGCAGGGAACTGATTTGGATCAAAACCATTTCAGCCTCTTCCCCCCGTGCCATGTTTATAAACCCAGATAGCTATGGGAATATTTATTTGCCCCACTGGGGGTTGCACGGGGGATGCTGAAGCCCCTCCTTCCCCTCACTACAGTCCCAATTTAAATCAAGCCCCTGCAGTACTTCAGAATTGAATTCTCATGGGGAACTTGCAGCTGCTATATGGCTGCAAGTCCCCATGGCTATCACATGTTACACTTAACATACAGTTTGAGCCTCATAGCCCTGGCTACTGTTATCATGGAAGACACACAAGAACAAACACAGATGGTGGAAACATGATTTGTGGAATAAATGGGGATGAATGAATGACTTTTAAGTAATTTATATCTATTCAGCAGTCAGAATACAATATATCTATTCAGCAGTCAGAATACAATAGAAAACCATGCTCTTGTGTGAAAGAATCTTTAAACAAATTATTCTAATATAAAATAAACAGTGATTTTTTAAAAAATGATCTTTTCAGTCTCTTTATCACATAAACTAAACAGAAGAACTGTGATATAATTTGTTGTAAAACTGTTGTACTGTGGTGGAAACCTTAAAAGCAGTAAGACTTCTATTCTATTCTATTCTATTCTATTCTATTCTATTAACAGTGTTAATGAGCCATCTCCTTGCTGGGATTTTTACCTGTCAGGGCTTTGTTTATCCAGAAGTGCTCTTCTGAAGACTTCTTTTGCATCAATTTGCAACTCAAAGATTTTAACTGGAATAATTTTCATATATACTAAGATGTTTACTTGTTTTCTTGTTACAGGGTACCCATCAATAACAAATCTATGAAAAATGAACCAAATTATTATCTGGATTGTGTTTTGCAGTTATCATAAACAGTCACAGGATTTATTTACTTATATATTTATTTACAGCATTTATAGGACCAAATAAATTGCCAAATAACAAGCAAGCTTTCATGTTCCCCCAAACTCTTCAGCAGTCTGAACGTTCAATACAAAAAAAGGATGTGGGAATGATGGAAGAGCCTGAAGTTTGTAGCCTTGAAATGGACACCAGAAAGTGCTATAGACTTAATTATCTGCCTATACTGAGTTAGACCATTGGTCTATCAAGGTCAGAACTGTCTCCTTTGACTGGCAGGTGCTCTCCAGGGTCTCAGGCAGAGAGAGGTCCTTCTGTTGCCCACTACCTGATCCTTTAACTGGAGATGCTGGGGGACTGAATGTGGAACTTTTTTTTGCGTGGCACGCAGATGCTGTTCTCCTGAACCATGGCTCCTTCCCAAAAGGAAGAGAAAAAAAGACCATTCTCTATATATTTTAGAAACAGTGTATAGTTTATTATTTAATTTTGTACCATACAGTAAACAATACATTTGGGAGGTCTGGAGTGAAATGAGAAAGGAGTGCTCATGAAAGAGCTAAGGAAGTACTAACTGCACTGTTAGACAAGTAGGTATTTTAGATTCTAACATGGTCATGTTATGGCATACTGATTACAAAACTTTGTGTGTGTGTGTATTTGTGTTTCCAGAAGGCCAGTTCATTTTATTGTGACTTTGCTAGTTCATACTACTAGAAAACCATGCTCTTGTGTGAAAGAATCTTTAAACAAATTATTCTAATATAAAATAAACAGTGATTTTAAAAAAAATGATCTTTTCAGTCTCTTTATCACTTATAAACTAAAAGTTAGCCTTCACATATATGTATTATAATAATCTTGATTGGATAGGACAGGTTGCTATTCTTTTGGTCTTTAGCCATAATTATTTTTCCTGCTATGAATCATAGCTAAATAAAATGGGCTTGTGACTTACCTGTAACTGTTGTTCATCGAGTGGCCTTCTGCGCAGGCACATATGGGGACTGTATGATTGCAGGCCTGCTGCGGAGATAGGGCTGCCAAGTCACCCCGAGGGGCGGGGGATCCCCCGCTATAGGGGTTCCCGATCCGCCGGCCGGCATTCAGCCGGCGGGGGGAACCCCACCCCCGAAGTCGTCCTGCCTGGACGACTTCCCCAGCGTAGTGACGTCACCCGGAAGTGACGTCACCATGTTGGAGACGTTGCCAGGGCGACGCTCTGGCAATCGCCCCATTTGGGATTGGGAACCCCTATATGCGGAGAAGAGCTTCTTAGCTTTTAAAGAAGTTTCTATGCTCTAGGAGTGCTCCCCCTCCCCCTCTGTCTGTACAGATCCCTTTCCCTTCCAAAAGGTCATGTGAAGAGGCAGGGCAATAATGAAACCCTGGGATGCTCTATTCCGTTTACTCCGGACTCAGTTCTTTTGAACTTTTGGCTGAATTTGACTTTATCTAAACAGCAGAAAGACCTAGCTTCAACTCTCTTGTTAGCAGCTAAAACCTTGATCGCCCAGAAGTGGAAAGTGAAAGAAAGTTCAACAATACAACAATGGTTCATGAAGCTTTGGGACTCAGCAGTGATGGACAAATTGGCTCTTCAAATAATAAGACTAGAGACCCCTTCAACTAAGAACAATTTTCTGGAAAAATGGTTTCCCTTCTTTGATTATATTTCCAACTCCCAAAAAAGTTATTGTACCTTACCTAAGAAATATTTGAATTTTGTATTTTATTAAGGTATTTTATAAATGTTGATTTGCCATTTTGATAAGATAGAGCCTTAGGAACATGTTTGTTGTAAGTTGTTATAGTTAGAGTGTTATTTATTGTTATGTTTTTTGTATTGGAAATAATAATAATAATAAAAAAGAGGCAGGGCAAGTACTCCTCCCTTAGTTCCCTTCGCCACTGCGAGGGGGAAGGAGGTAGGGATGTGTGCCTGCATAGAAGGACCCTCGAACAACGGTTACAGGTTAAGTGCAACTCTGTTTTCATCATCATGGCTTTTGTGTAGTCCCACATGGGAGAAAAACAGGTTGCTTACCTGTAACTGTTGATCTTTGAGTTGTCATCTGTGCATTCACACCAATGGGTTTAGTGCACCTGCGCTGAAACCACTGGTATCATAGAAAGCTCAACGGATTTTCGTTCCCATAACCTCTGGGCATGTGCGGGAGCCCCAGCACATATGCCCAGAGGGGTGTGGCACAGACATCCCGCCAGTTCCTTTTGACCACTGCAAACCAGACTAGATAAAAGAAGAAGACCAAGCCTGACAGCAGAGGGGAAGGATGGGCGGGTGGTGTGAATGCACAGATGACCACTCGAAGATCATCAGCTACAGATAAGCAACCTGTTTATCTTTGACGTGGTCTCTGTGCTTCACACCCATGGGAGATTAGCAAGCAGTAGCCTACCTGGAGGAGGGTGCTGGCAGGCTGTCACTGAGAGGCGGCAGAGAGGATAAGGCAACCCATTGCGGTACGTCTGGAAGCATGAATGTTGAGAACGTAGTGCTTGATGAACGTATTAGGCATTGCCCATGTAGCTGCTTTACAGATGTCAGCGAGGGAGACACCCTTGAGGAAGGCCGTGGACGTCGCTATAGCCCTAGTGGAATGGGCTCAAAGCGGGCCCAGGAGCGGGGTCTGAGCCAGAAGGTAGGAGAGATGAATAAGCTCAAGAATCCATCTCGAGAGCCTTTGGGCTGTGATTTCAGCTCCCAGATTATTGGCCGCATAAGAGATGAAAAGACAAGGGCTTCGCCTAGTTTGCTTAGTCCATAAGAGGTAAAACAGTAGTGAGTGTCTGACATCCAAGGTGTGCAGAAGATGCTCCTCCTCTGATGTAGGAGTTGGAAAGACATCCGGGAGGAATACCTCAGAGTGAAGATGGAATTCAGAAAGAATTTTGGGGAGGAAGGATATGTCAGGAACCAATGCACCCCATTCGGCTGAAAGCAAAGGTACGGAGGATTGTGCTGAAAAGCGAGAATTTCACTGACCCTCCAGTTTGGTGGAGTGTTAAGTGCGCGGACTCTAATCTGGGAGAACCAAGTTTGATTCCCCACTCCTCCACTTGCACCTGCTGGATGACCTTGGGCAAGCCATAGCTCTGTACCAGCTGTTTTCTAAAGGACAGCTGTCTCAGAGCTCTCTCACAGGGTGTCTGTTCTGGGGAGGGGAAGGGAAAGGAGTTTGTAAGCCGCTCTGAGACTCCAAGTGAGTGAAGGGCAGGATATAAATCCAATCTTTTTCTTCTTCCTTGCAGAGGTGATGGCAACCAAGAAGGCCATTTTCCAAGAAAGGTGCTTCAGGTCGCATGTTGCAAGGGGCTCAAAAGGTTTCCTGGTGAGTTGATGGAGAACGAGATGAAGGTCCCACATATGAGTAGGTTCCTTAATTGGAGGATATAAGTGTAGGAGGCCATGCAAAAAATGCTTTGAAAGAGGGTGGCCAAAACCAGAAGTTGTCTATCCTGTTATGAAATGCAGAGATAGCCGATAGACACACTCGTATGGAGGAGTGTAAGAGTCCAGCATCAGCTAAGGAAAGTAGGAAGTCAAAGACTAGAGGCAGTCCCACAGTAGAAGGTGAGGCTTGAGTCTGTCCAAGAAAGGAGCAGAATCTCAACCATTTATAATTGTAAGACTTGCGTGTGGAAGCCTTACGAGAGTTCAAGAGAACCTCCGCTACTCGGTCAGAGAAGAAGGAAGGAGTCTCCAAGCTGTGGAACATTGTGGTAGAGAAGAGGACTCCCCGATAGACAGAGCAGGTCCAGATTTGCAGGAAAGTGGTAATAGTGCCTCCTGGCTAGGGAGAATACCACTGGGAACCAGGGTTGACTGGGCCACCATGGAGACACCAGGATGCAATCTGCCTCATCCTGAACTATTTTGTGGACTACACGGGTGAGTAGTGGCAGTGGAGGGAAGATGTACAGGAAGTTGTGAGTCCAGGGATAAAGGAGGCTATCTCCCAGGGCAGGGGTGGGCAAATGGCGACCCGGGGGCCACATGCGGCCCGCCACAGAGTTTTTTGCGGCCCGCCAAGACAGTTGGCCACTGTCAGCACCTGAGGAGCTGCAGCTTGAATTTATTGACATGAAGTCAGATCACACTATGAAAGAAATGTTTAATACTGTGACATTAGTTGACTTTTGCAAATCTCTGTCTGCTGAAAAGTTTCCATGTATGAAGAAATTTGCTGGGAAAATGTTCTCTATATTTGGGTCTACATATATTTGTGAACAAAGTTTTTCTTGTATGAAGATCAACAAGAGTAAATATAGACATTAACAGACATTTGACAGACATTAACTTGCAGGCTGTGATGAGAATCTCAACAAGCAATCTGATTTCAAAAAAATTGTAGAAAAGTGTGATAGGGTACATTTGTCCCATTAAACTGATTCTAAAATTAAATGTGCTTGCAGCTATAGATGATATAAAATTAGCAGAATAAATAAATTGAATAAAACTACCACGGTTTTATTTCATTTATATTTATTGATTTTTATGATTGTTACAATTTATACCTTTTCCGAAATGCAAAGTTGACTAATGAATGCAATCATTTTAAAAGGGGCGGCCCTCCGCTAACCTCCGCTCCCACAAAGCGGCCCCCGAGCCAAAACAATTGCCCACCCCTGTCCCAGGGAAAGAGGATTGACTCCCCCTCGACTACAAGACACTTTCTGTTGTTTCTGGTCATGAAAATGTCCACCTCAGGGAATCCCCAGTGGCGAAAGACAGAGTCTAGATGAGGCCAAGTGAGTTCCTAATCGTGCAGGCGATTGCTGCACTGTGTGCAGCAGTGTCTGTTGACACTTAAGCTTCAGCATTCAGATCATGGAGATCTAACTGACAGCTGGTAGCTGTGTGGGACTGGACAGTACAAGTCCACACCGGTTATGACTGGCACTGGAGCAAGTGCAGTCACTGTGACTCAGCAAGAAGGTGATTGGCTGAGCTGTGTATATATGTAATTGTGTAGCTTCCATTGTACCCTTCTCTGTATTATATGGTTGCTGGCGGGAGCTTTTGTCGGACTGCTGTAAATATTATAAATAAATCCTTGTACATAGTTCACCACTGGACTGAGTATTGTGTGGTTACTATGAGGATTTTACACAGCAGTGAAAGCTGGTGAATGCTGGTGGTGCTGAAGAAGCTGGTGAAGTCCTAAGGCTACCTAGGTGGGTGCTAGCTAACACACGCTCTGCGCGACAGTGTCCCCTGCTGAGGAGATCTGCCTGGATGTTCAAGGAGCCCGGGATGTGTGTGGCACAAAGGAAGATCCCATTTTTTGATGCACCAATCCCAAAGATGAATAGCCAACTCGCAGAGATGATGTGAGACTGTGCCCCCTTGGCGGTTGATGTAGCTCAACGTGGTAGTATTGTCGGTGAGGACTGCGATACACTGACCTCCATCAAGTGGCAGAAAGGCATGGAGGGTGAATTGTACAGCCAGAAGTTCCAGGTAGTTGATATGTCGGGAGAGAAGGTGAGCATCCCACTTGCCACCTGTGCTGAAGCCCCTGAGGTATGCCCCCTGAGGCCAAGGGAGTGTGCCATCCTCCTTATCAAATCCCCATAGGAAGTAAGGTCTTCAGAGGGTGAGATAGGCAAATCATCCAAGACCTTCGGCTTGGGTGAAGGGTCATCTGGGGAACTATGGGCGTCAGAAGCTTCAGACTCCCTCTCTGATGAATCAGAAGAAGCAGACAGTGGGTGTGGAGGCTGAGTTGGAATCCTTGTGTCCTGTCTCTGCTGTTGAGGCGGCGGCAGAGGTGTCAATACCAATTGCTTAGGAATTGGTGGAGTAGCCGGTTGATGTCGAGGGCCTGTCAGAATCGGAGTTGGCATCGGTATGGAGGCAGGCGGTATCGACGGGGAGGCAACAATGTCGAAGGTCTGCAATGCCAGAATCAGGCGGCTTGGAAAGGGAAGCTGAAGGAGGAACACGGGACAACCTTGGAGAACGAGATTAGTGCATGGAGAAATGATCCCAATCCAAATGGCCTGCAGGAGTCAGCCAAGGCATGGTCACAGACAAGGGATAAGCTCCGAAAGGGTACTGGAAGTGGCACTGGTCCCAAGGTACCATAGGGTGCAGCAGCAGTGGATAGCCCCACTGAGAAGGAGCTGATGACTTGTCGTGCCGGGGTGATTGGTTGCGATGATCGGGGCACCTGCCCCTGTCCAGCGGAGCATGATAGGTTGGAGGCTCATTGATATTGAGAGGTCGGTGTCGAGGGTGGCGGAGCTTGGTACTGATAGCTGAGTAGGAGCGATTGGAAAAAGATGATTTGGAGAGGAAGCAATTGCAGTGAGGAGAATGGGTGAAAACCTCTATGTGCTCGACCCGGAGAAATCCTGGGTTTCCAAGATTTGATCCGGCATCGGGGGATCCAGCTGCCTTATTGGTAAGTCCAGCAAATGTATAGTAGGTGGCACCGCGGCCATCCTGGGCACATCTGCAACCGGGGCCTCGAGGGTGGGCGGCATAGCGGAGGCAGCACAGAGGCTGCAGGTCTGAGCACTGAGCCCTTTTTGGTGGGCTTACCAGTGGCCGACGTCGAACTCTTGTGCCATTTCTCAGTCTTGTCCTTCTTTTTCTTTTTAAGAGGTGCGGAGGACGCGGACTGTGTTGGCACCGGTGTCAGATTCTGCTTTGCATAAGAGATCTTTTCATAATGTTTCTACAATGTTTCTGTTAATTGAATTTGACATTGATGCTTCTCTGTCATTTACTTTCGTTTCCTTTGTAGTGCTTGCCTGGCCAGATGCTTTATTACCCCTCCTTTTGGTTTTAGATTACTTGTCTGCTCAGTGTTACAATTCGGGCGGGAATTCGGGTTCCCACATACCAGGATGTCACATAGTACAAAGTTATCTCCTTTCTCACTCCCTGGTGTGTCCTCCCCCTTCACTCATAGTACTATCTGTTCAAAGTAGCCTTGGGAATTGTTTTATTGTTTGTTCCGTCCTGTGTTGCTGGGGACCTGGCACCTCTGGGTCACACAGTTTGGGCTGGGAATTTTTATGTTCTTTCACCCCTGGATGACAAAAGGTGAATCTGCCTTCCCGCATTTTTACTGAATGCTGATTGGTGATCAATGTTTATACTTTCATGTTTGCAGGTATAATAGTCCCCTGCTCTTTGTGTATGGTATCACTAACAAACATTGAGACCTGTACCAGTATTTGAATAAAGGACTATGTTTTAATTAACAAAGGCCTGCTCATTTGCTGACAGCACAGAAGCCTCACAACCGGGCGCTTCGCTGTCGTGTGGATTATATCGGAACTCGCCTTCGACACTGGTGCTCCTGTAGGGTGTACTGTCGATGTCAATGCAACTACAGCGGTTGATGTCGAGGACTTAAGCGGATGATCAGAGTCCATGGGACCAGAGGCTGAGGCGTCAGCACGGAGCAAAGCTGATTCCAGAAGGGCCACATGCCGCCCTGTTCTTGTGTGTCTGGTTGGAAAATTTAGAACAGTGCACGCAGGACTCCAGACGATGGGTTTCACCAAGGCAAAAAATGCACAGGGAATGTCCATCTGGTGGGGTGAGCTTGCTGCCACAAGAAGTGCACCTCTTGAAAAAACCCACCTTTTTGCCATGCAACAAGGAAATCCCGACAGTGAGGGGGCCCTCCCAAAGGGCGGGAATTGAGGTAATTCCCCCTCAAACTAAAATAGCCTTTTTTAAAAATAGAAAGACAAAGAAAAACTAAGAAATAAAACAAGCAAAAAAGGTTGAAGAAATAAGAACTTTGAGCAAAGAGCTTTCGACAGAAAGATAAAGCCAACCAATGAAGAACTGTTAACAGTGTGGCGGTCAGAAGAGAACTGGCGGGATGTCCGCGCCCCGCCCCTCTGGGCATATGTGCTGGGGCTCCCGCGCATGCCCGGAGGCGTTGGGTGCGAAAATTCATTGAGCTTTCTACAATACCGATGGTTCCAGCGCAGGCACACTAAACCCATGGGTGTGAAGCACAGAGACTACGTCGAAGATCAGCAAGCTCACTTACCAGAGGAGGAGGGTGTGGGCTGATCAGTGAAACATCACCTGTAACACTGCCTTCCTCACTGCAGCTTCATTTCTAGAGTCCACATTCATCAAATAGTGCTTGCGAATGTCGAAGGAGCAGACCACGTTGCTGCTTTACAAATGTTCTGCAGAGCAACTCTGGCTCAGAACGCTGCTGAAGAGGCCTGTGCCCTCATGGAGTGAGCTTTCAGAGGAATTGGGCTCCCGGACGCCCGGCCACGCCGATGGCGCCCGGGGGCAGCTTTGACACGCCGCAGGAAGGCGGGGCAGCAACGAGGAGGACGCGCAGCGTCCTGCAGCCAGGGGGCGGGGCTGGCCTGTTTAAAAGGCCGAGCCCCGCGCCCCCCTCGTCCTCTTGGGTCCACGTGCTCTCCTCCTCTCCTGGCTCAGCAGCGTGCTCGCAGGGCTCTCTCCTCCTCTCCTCCTCGTTCGGCGCAGCAGCGTGTTCGCGGGCTCTCTTCCCCTCTCCTGGCGGCGGCGGAGCGGCTTCTCGGCGGCGGCGGAGTGCCTGGCGGAGGCGGAGCGGCTTCTCGGCGGCGGCGGAGTGCCTGGCGGCGGCGGAGCGGCTTCTCGGCGGCGGCGGAGTGCCTGGCGGCGGCGGAGTGTTTGCGGGCGGCGGAGTGTTTGCAGGGAGGCAGGCTTCGGCGGGGAGAGGAACCGGCGGCGACGACGTGCTCGCGCAGCACGTGGCGGCGTGCGGGCGGGGGAGACTCGGCGGCGGCGGGGGCCTCGGCGGCGGCGGCTACCGCTTGCTTCTCGCCCCTTCTCCCGGGCCTCTTTGGGGCAGCGGGCTCTCAAAGGCGTGGGGCTCGGCGGCGGGGGAGACGGGAAGGCAGCGGAGGCCTCAGCGGCGGCGGCTTCAGCTGCCGTGCGACGGTTTGTCCGGGGTCGCGGGGGATTCATCCACGGGGAGGTGGGGATACCGGGGGGGGGGTGCTCCACTCCCGTCTCGCCTCTTCTCCTGGGCCTCTTTTTGAGCAGCGGGCTGTGGGGGGGATCTTTCCACTCTCACGGTGAGGAGCTTCCTTCCCCCTCCCTCTTCTCCTTGGGCCGCCGGCGGCCTCTTTAGAGCGACGGGCCGGCGGGGGGATTGTTTCCCCCTCCCCTTTGCGCGGCACCGAGGTCCACTCTCCCGGGGGGTGAGCTTCCTTCCCCCTCCCTCTTCCCCATTGGGCCGATGGCGGCCTCTTTTTAGAGCAGCGGGCCGTCGGGGGGATTTTTTCCCCTTCTCCTTTGCACGGCACCAGGTTCATTCTCAGCCTCCCCATTTAAAAGCAGGACGTGAGGGGAAGGCTTCTGCCTGAGGCCCACTGCCAGTCTGAGTAGTCAATATTAACCTTGATGAACCAGTGGTCTGATTCACTATAGGGCAGCTCCATGTACCAGTGGTCTGATTCACTATAAGGCAGCTCCATGTGATTTTATGCTGCCATTCACTGGTGCGCGGGCTGAGCTCGGGGAGGCTTAGGTTTGGTTCCACGCTCATCCATTTGAGGCTGCTGGGTTGGCTTTGGCTGGCCATAGTTCCATCGGGTATTCTTTCCCCTTCACTGACAGCCGGGTTGGGGATTGTTATTTGGTTTCTTCAATTAACGGTCTGTGGCCAGTTTCATCGCATAGGTGCCATGGCTTCGAGAAAGGGGCAGGGCAAGTCTAAGGGCAAGCAGCCTGCTCCCAAACCTAAGGGAACACAGCCAGCTCCACGACGACCCCCTGCTCGTCCGGCTCCACCGCCATCGGACGGAGAAGAGGACGACCCAGTCAACGCAGCTATTCTCCGTCGGCTGGAGGTCTTAGAAAGGAGCAGGGGTGTATCACGGGAAGAGGTGGAGGCTAAGAGGCCTAGGAAGGATTCTAATTCTTCCTTTCAAGCTCAGGTGTTGGCGCGCTTGGCGTTCTTGGAGGACGGCGGGGGGCCTGCACCGGTGGACGATGTGGAGGGACTGCAGTCCGGCTCACGCAATCTCGGCCCGGAGGATCAACAGGTTGGGGTGTTCAAGGGGCCATGGAGTCAGGAAGGTAAGGCCGCCGACTGGGGTACAACGGGATCACACTGGCCTTGGGGCCCTTACCCTCCAGGGGCTATGGGATCCATCACGCAGCCATCACCAGTTAATGGCCCACAAGGTACGCTGGTGGCTCCGCCTCCACACCAGGGTTATTGGTCGGGGTGGGGTTCTCCCAGTGCTGCCTCCTATGACTCGGTACACGCAGGTGCTATACCAAGTGGGGACGCCGCTCTCCCCCTAGGGGATCACTTGTCCACTTCCACTAAGGAAAAGATTCTTAGGGGAGAGTTTGTAGATGTTTTCTCTTTATTGTACAGGGAGTTAGAGAAAAAGGACAAGGAGGACCTTGATGACCGGGAAAAGGAACGGTTAAAAAGGAGGGTGGTGGACAGAACCTGGGCAAATTGGTACCCGGGATTTCTCATATATGCAGCAGTAATAGTGAGGCACCAACCATGGAGGGCCTTTGCGATGCTCCAGTACATGGACATCGTTTACAAAGCATTTAACGATTTCCCGAGCCCAGCATGGTCACAGTATGACGAAGAATTTCGTATGCGTGCGGCCATGAATCCTGCTATAAGGTGGGATCAGATTCAACCTCAATTGTGGTTACAGGTGATGTCCTCAGCCAAGCTGTCTGGGGGAGAGAGGACGCATAGCGGTCATTCGGTGAGAAGAGCTGCAGTGCAGCCAGGTACCCGCGCCCAGGCGGGGCAGGCGGTTCAGCGACGCCCGCTTTGCTGGGAGTTCACCTCCCATGGGACCTGTGGCCGCAAGCCATGCTCTTTTCGACACGAGTGTCCGCTATGCGCAGGCCCCCATGCCTTTGCACACTGCCCCAAGCCAAAGGGTAAGGGAAGTGGTAGAGGTGGTAAACGCGGAGGGGGAGGGAGTGGTCACAACCCCCAGCTTGAAAAAGGGCCCCAGCCCAATTAAGTTATGGGTTTTGGAGGACTGGTTGCGGGATTACCCCCGAGTCTGCGACCGGGTTTACCTATTGGAAGGATTTCGGGGGGGATTCAGAATACCTTACCAAGGACCTAGGGAGGCATATATGGCTCCAAATTTAAAATCTGTTGTCGGAATGGAGCATATAGTTCGAGAAAAGATCGCTAAAGAATGTAGGGAAGGTAGAGTCCTCGGCCCCTTTTCTACTCCTCCTGTTCCAAAGTTGAGGGTTTCCCCATTAGGAGTGGTGCCTAAGAAAGCACCTGGAGAGTATCGCCTCATTCACCACTTATCCTACCCACGGGGGGACTCGGTGAACGACGCGATACCAGACCACTTATGTTCCGTTAGATACACGTCCTTTGATCAGGCACTGCGCGTAGTGCGCCAGTGCGGCAAGGGGGCGGAGCTGGCAAAGTGTGACATCAAATCAGCCTTCCGCCTCCTTCCGGTTCACCCAGACGATTTCGAGCTCTTGGGGTTTGCCTTCGAGGGTAAATTATACATGGATAGGGCACTGCCCATGGGATGCTCGGTGTCTTGTGCCGCTTTTGAACGGTTTAGTTCATTTTTGGAATGGGCATTGCGGTACAGGACCGGCCTCGACAGTACAGCCCACTATCTGGATGACTTTTTATTGGTAGGGGGGATGGGGACGGGACAGTGCGGGTACCTGATGTCGAGTTTTATCGCTATGGCGGGGGAACTTGGTGTTCCTCTTGCTCATGACAAAACAGAGGGCCCCACATCCACCCTGACCTACTTAGGAATAGAAATTGATACAATGGGACAGTGCTGCAGGTTGCCCAGGGACAAACTAGAGGCATTACGGAGTTTGGTGGACACAGCGATGGCACAGTCAAAGGTGACACTGCTGGAATTACAGCGGTTGGTTGGCCATCTCAACTTTGCTTGTAGAGTCGTGGCACCCGGGAGGGCCTTCGTCAGGAGACTGTGTGAGTCGATGACGGGTCTTCGCCTACCACACCATAGAGCCAGGGTAACCAGGGGGATGCGGGAGGACCTCCTTGTATGGCAGCAATTTTTGCGGTCATACAACGGGGTTTCCTTCTGGCGCGAGGAGCTCCTACTGGAGGCTGAGCTGCAGGTCGCTTCGGATGCCGCAGGTTCCTCTGGGTTTGGTGTATATTTTAGGGGCCATTGGTGCGCGGGCGACTGGCCGCAGGACTGGTTCCAGGCGGGATGGGTCAAGGACCTGACATTCCTGGAATTTTTCCCAATTGTAGCAGCTGTGTGGGTTTGGGCAAGGGAGCTTTCAAATCGGACGGTTCACTTCTGGTGCGACAACATGTCCACGGTACACGTGATCAACTCCCTGACATCAAGGTCGCCCAGGGTCATGGCTCTGGTGCGGGCTTTTACGCTGCAGTGTTTGCATCATAACATCATGTTTAGGGCCAGGCACGTGCCGGGGGTCAGTAATGGGGTTGCGGATGCTCTCTCTCGCAAACAGATGATGAGATTCCGTGAGAGTTCTGCTCGAAGTAGTCAAGGATCAGATCTTGGTTGGTTAACCACAGTTCTTTATTACCTATTCCTACATTAGTACAGCATCTCGGGTTATTGTCAGAGATGAGGCAAATAATACAAGCGGGTCTATTATACCATTCCAAGGAGTTTGAATTACCCATAGATAGCCAATCCCCTTAAGGGAAAATTGGCGGGCTAAAAGGTGGCTTGACCGTTTGGTTCTCACAGGAAAAAAGTGAGGTGTTAAGCAGTAAATTTCCCTTCTCAAACCAGACCCCTCAGATGTAGCGAGTTCACATAACAATTCATGGCTCCGAGGTTCTTTTGCATGAGATAAGAGATGAGAGGCATCCTCCCCTTGAAGTTACTGCCGGGGCAGCTGGAATGCGGAGGCAGAGATGTGAGGCCTCCTTGTTCTGGGAATTAATGGTTGTCACCCTCCCGACCCAGACAGGATTTATACATTACGATTACATAGGTTCTAATAAACTCTAGATACATATGATAGGTAAAGACATGCATGCAATAATACATTGGCTGAATTGACAGATTCTGACAGCTCCGGAAGCCGACCAGTTCCCAGTGCGGCTGCCAGAGGAGGTATGGAGGATTGGAGGGCTGAGGCCAACAGGGCCATGCATTTGGCCCTTGCCCCGGCCACACGAAGAGCTTACATGAGGGCGGGTAAGCAGTTCCTGTCCTTCCGGGAGGGGGTCGGTCTGCAGCAAATCTGGCCCATACCAGTGGCACATTTGATGCAGTTTTGTGTAGCGATGAGAAGGGAAGGCCTGGCAGCACACACCATCAGGGGCAAGCTGTCAGCACTGGCCTATGCCAGTAAGGCGGCTGGGTTTGAAGATCCAGCGGGCGATTTCCGAATTCGGCAGATGCTGGAGGGCTGGTCACGGGAACAGGGCAGGGTTGCGGACACCAGGATGCCCCTGACCCCAGATGTGCTGCGGGGGCTCGGGGCACAATGGGTTCACTGCTGCAGTGATGCCTATGAGGCTGCCCTGTTTCAGGCGGCATCTCTGGTTGCCTTTTTTGGGGCGCTGCAAGTCAGCGAGCTGGTGGCCGGCTCTCGAGGAGACGCCTCTGGCACTGCCCTGGAGAGGTGGGACATCTCTTTCCCGGACTCGAAAGTTAGAATTAGGCTGCGCCAATCCAAAACCGATCAGCGCGGGAGGGGTTCCGAGTTCGAGTTGGACCGCTGTTCTGAGGCAGAATTATGCCCAGTGCTGGCTTTACGCCGCTATGTGGCACTGCGGGGGAACGGCCACGGGTACCTATTCCGGCACGGGGATGGTACCCCTCTCACCAGATTCCAATTTTGGAGTGTGACAAGGAAGGCACTGGAGCGGTTGGGATTGGGTGGAGTGAGGTTTGGAACCCACTCCTTTCGGATTGGGGCGGCGTCCACAGCAGCGGCTATGGGGTACCCCAACGGTGAGGTTCAGAGGATTGGGCGATGGAGGTCCCGATGTTATAAAGGTTATGTTCGGGCTTGCAAGACGTAGGTTGATTGACTTTAGGGATAGGTAGGGAGGTAGATGGCATTGCCAACTTAATCCAGTTCCTTTTTTCAGAGGCTGCTGATGGTGGGACAAGACGGCGTGTTCTGGTCTGCGGCCATAGCATGATCTTTTGGGCGGCTCATCAGGCCCGAAGGACACCCATTGGGTCTCAACTGGGCCTTAGTGACCGGGCAGTGGTCGAGTGGCTGGGGCGGAGAGGCATGGGGTGGCCGGCGCTCCTTCCCCTGCTATTCGATGAGCGCAGAGGGCTTCCGCCTCAGGTCTTGGTGATACACTTGGGGGGTAATGATTTGGGGCTGATGAAGGGGAAGGCTCTTGTGGTGCAGGCGGAGGCTGACCTTGCGAGGATAAGAGCAAGGTGGCCAGGCGTGCAGATTGTTTGGTCAGCCATCCTACCCCGCAAAGCGTGGAGGAACTTGGGCGACCCCAGGTGCATTGACCGTGCCAGGCGAAAGGTCAACAGGCAAATGCGGAAGGCCATGGAATCCGGGCTGGGTATCTTTCTACAGCACCCCGAGATACGGGTTGATTTGTCCGATCTGTACAGGCCGGACGGGGTGCATTTGTCTGAGAAGGGCAATGAAATATTTTTACGGGATTTGCAGCACGGGATTCAGTTAGTGCTTGGTCACTGAATGGGGAGCAAAGGCCAAAGCAGAGGCTTGGCCTTGGCTATGGCAGGTTGTGCAAGCAAGTAAACGGAACTGGTGAGCACCTTATGGCATATCCCGTTAGGGAACAGGAGGTCATCAGGAACTGCCTTCGGGTTTTTTAAGGCCCAGGGTAGGGAATGATGATCGCCTCTGGGAACCTCTTAGGTCGGCGCCTCCCTGCACGTTTTAAGGCTTCAGGGGTAGGCGCTCCTAGGTGGCAACCAGCTTGCCAGGCTGCCGGGCACGAGCTAGATCGATGGCTCAAGGCCGGAGCTGGGGGTGACCCGCCCTACAAGGGCAAGGAGGCAGGTCAGGGAATGACGCCTGCCTTGCCTGTTCCAGGCTTGCTTAGTTTTGGTTATCCCGTTGCTGCAATGTTTTGTAAATTAATAAAGTGGCCCTGGTTTAATTCCAAAACTGTTGTCTGTCTCGTTATTCCTGCTGGGGTGGCAATGAGGCAAGACACCTTAGCTTCAGCATAAGCGGTTCTAATTGCCCAAACTACCCATCTAGAGAGAGACTGTGCAGATAGGGCTCTCCCTTTATTTGACCCTCTGAAACATATAAATAAGTTTCTTTCTTGTATGAAATAAAGAACAAATCAAAACTGGCCATAGGTTCAAATGGTTTATATATTAAGTTTGATAGAACAAACTCCACTGGGGAACTGGGGGTACAACAGGTGTAAACATGTTAAGCAAACCTTTAAGGAATGTCTTGGATTTGGGGGCAGAAAAAGCTGACCGCTCTTTAATTAGGTCATGGTAAGCAGAGATGGCAGCAAGGTGAGCTTTTATTGATGAGGCAGCTAAGCCACCTTCTTTCAGTTCCAGGAAATAGTTGAAAATCCTGCTCAAACTGCAGATTGCGGGTCAAGCCCTTGCCTGTCCCCCCACAGTACAAAGCTTTTCCATTTGTACTTGTATGACCTCCTCATTGTGGGTTTACGAAAGGCTGTTAAGACCAGGCCTGTAGCCAGAAAAAAAATATTGGGAGGGGGGGGAACGAGTACACTGGTAGTGAGCACATCATTATTTATTTACTTCGTTATGAATGAGCTATGATGTAGTGCAAAGTCTCTACAAGGGATCATTCTACAAAGAAGGTTAAACAATAATCCATTTTGTTTGAAACCAAATATCCCCTACCTTTATTTACACATGATGAACAGAGGTCTTGTAAATGCATGAAGATCCCCACTACCATATTGTCCCACTTCCACTTTCCTGGATTACTGTGTGCCAGATGGGAATCCCCCCCCCCCCCCCAGTGTATCATCATAAAAACGTCTGTTCCTTCCTCTGAGCATGATCCTTGTATGTGTGGAGCACTGGCTCCATCCCAGTATTTTGTGCTCCTTCAAGTCTCTTACATGCTTATCATATTATAAGATGTATTTGTGCACATGATGATTCTGTGATCACATGATGACCTGAGGAATCTCAAGTTCTTGTTAAGTTCTCAGGAGACGATGTTGAACAAGAATGGTTATCATCTACAACTCCTACCTCAAATCAGTCCAATACACCAAAGGTCTACAGCCTATTTTGGACAATTATATTTATCTGTCTCAGGCCTTTGATCGCAGGCTTTCCTTTGCTTACAGATTACCTCCCAACTTAAAATAGTTTCTTATTAACAACAATGGGCCAAGCCTTTTAAAAAACCCTGATGCCAACTCTGCCCCGTGGCCACTCATGAACACAATCACCAGACCTAATAACATCAGCGACACTATTTTTGGCTCACTCCTCTAACATGGTACCCACTGTTGTGTATGTAGACCCTGAAACCATAGTGGCTATTTATTCCCACACAAGGGGGTGCAATAAAATGCCCCAAGGAGAGACAGGAGAAACAGGAATTGGGTTTCTGCTGGAGAAAGCATACATGCCAAACAGAGGAAATGAATGCTGATCATAAAAACCTGGTGTGGGGGTAGGCAGACATGGGCTGCATGCCAGGTAACTTGACTGGAAGAGTTTGGGGTACCTCCCATGAAGACAGGATTCCTAACTCTGGAATGAGGAGAGGTGTGCAGCAAAGCAGGCAGAATGGTGGAATCTTCCTTTGTTCTTGCTTCAGATACTTTGCCCAGATGCTGTGACCTGCAGAGACCCAAGCTCCTTTGCAAAGTTCCTCTGCGAAGGGGGCAGTAGGGAGTTTGTGGATCTGTTTGCTCCACTGAAGGTAACTGTCTTGTACTGTAACTTAGCTAGACTCATATTTTTGAATTAGATCTCCTCCTCAAATTCTACTTGCAGGCTGAAGAAAGCTCTTATACACTAAGAACAGGCATGCACAGTGGGGGGGGGGGGGAGTAATTGGAAAGCTACGCTCTTGGTACTCACTCAGAAACAGCTTTACCAGGGTTCCCCAAGACACTGGTTATGTGATAGGCTGAGTTTTATATCTTGGAGTGGTGGCATGAAAACAAACACACTTTTACATACAGGCAATCATACAACATGCATGTGAGAACACCCCCCAAATTCTAATGTGAATTAAAGAAATAAAAGCTACTCACCCTGCAGTATTGCACACAGTGTCCATCAATGCAATGTCTAGAGCCTGGATGGCAAGTTCATCAGGTGCAGTCAATCCTTTGTGAAGGTGCCACTTCAGCATAAGGGCTAATTCAGTGTCTGGCTGATCATTTAAAATCATACGTATAGCATCTCCCATGGAAAGCCGCTTTAATCCATATACACTTGCAAATTTTTTGGCAACTGTAAAACATTTTTGTTATGAGCGTGACACTTTTAATCATATCAGTGTGATTTGTTGCTCATGAGTTGCCCTTGCTTTATAAGGAAACAAATAATGTCTTCCAGAATATGAAACCTGCAAAGAGCAGTGTGTAGGAAGGGATCCTTGCATCTTCAACACTACCACCAATAGCTGGACCGAGAAAGTACTTTGCATTTAAACTTCTTATTTAAGCAAAAACGGAACCTAACTTGTTGAGCCCCTATAATTCTCTTTTCAGGGTGGTGGGGATTATTGCGATGGCTGGTTTTCGTGAAGTGCTACAGATGCTATACAATATCATCCAACATCAAAGGACATTAAATATGGTATATAGTATGCAAACATATTGTAAGAAACAGTATTCTTTTTTATAAAAAATATTATGCTTCAAGGCCAAAACCAGATTAACACAGCTTGTATCTATTTAAGAATTAGTCTCCACAGGCCTACCTGTTGTCTTGCCAGATTTTGGAGGCCCCACTATTGCAATCTTGACTGGCATGGTAGGTTTAGGTTTGGGCTGACGAATATATTTGATAGGATTTTTCATAAACTTGTCTCTATTTTCTTTGTTTGCAAAAAAATAAATAGAGTTTCGATGGATAACTGGAAAAGTTGGAGTGTTGGGACTTTGATAAGACTTGATTGTCTCTCCTTCACTTAGCTGCAGAAAATACAAAGCTGCTGATTTCCAGAAGTGCTGTTGTAACCATTTCATAATGATAAATTCAGAGAATTTTTACAAGCCAACCTTGGCCCTAGGCAGGGGGGTAAAAGTTAAGCAAAGCTTCTACATTATTCCATGTTAAAAACTGAAAATGTAGGTCATTTAACCATCAGTTAAACTATGTCAGTACAAGGTTGCCTTATGGGACAACTCAGAGAGACTTTTGTGATTCTTGGGAGCTCTCAAGCTGTGGTGCTGGCTTCCAAATATCCTACACCTTCATGTTGCCTGTAGCCACCAGTACTGAGAAATGGACTACCTGTGATATATGACACTTTAATGTATTCTAATAAAAAATTACATATACAAAAGTTTTTCCTTGTTTTTTTGTGTATTCACACTCTGTTATCAAAATTCCTACAAGAAGAGTAGCAATATACTTTTAACAAACCATAAAGGCATGAAACTGCTATTTGACTGTAGTATTTTCATGCCTTTACGGTTCGTTAAAGTATATAGCTACTCTTGTATGAATTTTGATAACAGACTGTGAATACACAAAAAAAGCAAGGAACAACTTTTTTAATTGTAATTTTTATATTAGAGTACATCATAGTGTCATATATCACCGGCAGTCCTTTTTGCAGTACTAGTAGTTGTAACTGTGATTGCCTTTTGTCTTTCCTATAGCCCCCAGCCAGAACAACTCTGTGGATGCCCCAGGGGCTCTTAGGGCATCATGCCAGCCATCCCATAGTCCTCCCATCTAATGGCTGCAGAAACTGGTAAGTAGGAAGACCTTCAGTGGTGGTGGCTGCATTTGCTGCCAACAAGGGGATGGGGACAAAGGGAGGTAGAAGGAGTTGAGGAAAGAGGGAAGGAATGGGGGGCAGTGCCCTACCTCTCTCACAGATATTCTTTGAGACTCTTCATACAGTTAACAACAACTTTTATTGTTTTAGCTAGGCCATAACAATCAGTTGTGCAAATCTCATTAATTGCATAAAAGAACCAGCACGATAATCCACAACGTTGTCTTTAAGAAATTATTCAAAAAACAAACAAAATATATTTCTTGAAAAGTTCATACCTTGATTGGGTCCCATTCTCCAAAATTGCTTGGATGTTTATAAGAGAGTGCTATCATTTTGCGTGCAAGTGACACACTTATCGGATAGCATTTTTCAAAAAGACTTTCACGATTTTCCACTAGGTCCTTTAGCTTTTTATACAACTGGTAACATACAATGCGGGGTTTTCGCTTGCTTCCTATAGTTATTTGAGGTATTGATATTTTGTCAAGTTCTTCCTAAGAACAAAAGCAGAACATCACATTAATCAAAAGCATGGCCAACAGCTATAATATTACAAATGACAAAAAAAAGCATCTTTAGTACAACCACAAAATGGTTGCCAAAGAAGGCAGAGCTAGGGTTGCTAGGCAGTGAAGTACTAGTGTGCTTACCACTATGCCCATCACCACTGTAAACTTGTCACAAGTGCAGAATTTTATCAGCTGCCACTAATAAACCAGTTGTACATTCTTCTGCAGAAAAAGCATCTGGTCATCCAGCAGGTGTTTCTGTTGCCTGCGTGGCACACTGGACTACAAGGTCAGGCATTCCCTGGGCCTCGTCAAACTCTCTGCTACACTGAATCACAACATGGCTGCCTGGCAGTTGCCGGCTTGGGGGGGGGGGCATCGAGTCCTCTTGGTCTGGGGATATGGGGGCGGCTGCTGGAGTCACCACTGGTAGATTGGAACATCCAGGGCATTGCTGAGCAGGAAAACATTTGGCAGCAGGGACAGTGACATGGGGAGCCCACACCCTGACAGCACTGCGACACCTCTAGTCCATGCCACCCACCCATTCTGAAGCATCTGAGGGTTAGGTGGGTTGGGGTGGTGGCACTGCCACACATCCCACATAATCTGTGTGGCCCTGCATGGCCTCCTGTGGGTCTTGCCCTACAGCAGTGATGGACTGAATGGGGGCCAGAGAATCATATAGCTGAAATAGCACACTCTCCTAGCAAGGCATATACATCCAGAAAGTACAAATAATATGCAAAAAATATTGCAAAATATATCCAATTTAATACAATAATTAATAGAGGTCCAAAATCAATGAAACATCCGGCAGGTATATTTGTTTCCAACAGTCTTCATCAGGCGTGGACCAACATGTGGCTATTAAAAGACCATGTACAATATGCAAGAGTACAAGACCAATATAGGTTACAATATACAAAAATACTAATAAAGCTCAAAGGGGACTTACAACCAACGTTCCCTCTAAGCTTTGGAGTCTTGTGAGCAAAAATCCTGCTTTGTGAGCTACTGGGATTAAAACTGTGAGCAAGCAATCTGACTACTGCATAAATTAGTTTGCTCTGGAGCCATCCTTCCTGAGCCAAGACAAAAATGTGTGAGCCGTAGGCTAAAAATCTGTGAGCCAGCTCACACTAACTCAGCTTAGAGGGAACATTGCTTACAACATCTGCATAAGTAGTTATAGTAATCCTCAGGGCTCATTTTGTAGAAAAAGCCCAGCAGGAACTCATTAGCATATTAGGCCACACCCCTGACAGCACAGCTCATTAACATATTAGGCCACACGCGATGTTCCCAGAAGTGTGGTCATCCAGCCACATCCACCTTTTGCTCTTTACCTTGTTGTCAAAACAGTTTTGACAAAACCAATAAAAACATTATTTTCTGTCCCATCTATACAAAATCTTGCTCAAACCAATATCTTATGTCCAACAATTATTCCCACACTGGATTGAAATCAATTCCTAAAGGTTAGGTTCCCATGGAAATCAGGTTGCCTTCCTGCAGAACTACCGTATTTTCTGGCGTATAAGACGACTGGGTGTATAAGATGACCCCCAACTTTTCCAGTCAAAATATAGAGTTTGGGATATACTCGCCATATAAGACTACCCCTCTTCCAATGCACACCAAATACAGTGCCAGACCTTCAGTTAGTCCTTCTCCCTCAAGCGGCTCTGTGGACGCCGGAGGCTAAGAAACTGTAAGCTAGCTCACACCAGGGGCATCGTCTTTTTAAATTCCGGGGGGGGCGGGGGTTTGTGCGCCAGCACAACACCTCCCTGCAGCCGCTGTGAGCGGTGCGGGGCCTCCCCGTGAGAAGCGTGGGGGCTTCCTTCCCCGCGGCCAGCAGCAGTGCGAGCCCCCCTGAGAAATGAAACGGCGGCGGCTTGCGCCGCCGCCGGCCTTGGTAAGGGAAGCCTTGCACCACTTGCGTCACCCCCGGCCATGGGGCCTCGCCGCAGCCGGCGCAAGCAGCGCAGGGCCTCACCACCACAAGCGGCGCAAGGCTTCCTTCCCCGCGGCCAGCAACGGCATGAGCAGCACAAGACCTCGCCGCGGCCGCCACCAGCAATGCGAGGTTTCCCTCCCCAAGGCAGTGCAAGCGGCCTGAGGCCTCTCTTCCCGCAGCCGCTGCTGGCACGAGTAGCAGCCGCTTCATTTTCCAGGGGGGGCCCTGCCTAGTCCCGCCTCACTAAGCCCCGTGCGCCATCTTTCGGAAGGCGCCCTTTGGCTGGAGGTCTGCAAGGTGCCCTTCCCTTTGGTTGCCCCCTTGTTCCCCTCCGTCAGCCGAGCTGTGGACGTGGTAGGGATGGGGTAATCGCAGATTCTCCAGTCCAGCTTGGAAGTTTCATCACCCGCCCTATAAGACGACCCCCGGCGTATAAGACGACCCCCGACTTTTGAGAAGATTTTCCTGGGTTAAAAAGTAGTCTTATACGCCAGAAAATACAGTAGTATGCTGAATATGATTTTTTAGGGTTGGGAACCTACAGGTGGGGTCTGGAGATCTCCTGGAATTACAACTGAGCTCCAAACTACAGAGATCAGGTCAATGGCTGCTTTGGAAAGTAGAGTCCATGGCATTATGCCTTGCTTAGGTCCCTCCTTCCCCTAAACCCCACCCTCCACTCCCAAATCTCCAGGGATTTCCTCAACCTGGAGTTGGCAACCCTAGTTCACTGGCAGAACAATGCTAGGAGCCAGTTTGGTGTAGTGGTTAAGTGTACGGACTCTAATCTGGGAGAACCGGGTTTGATTCCCCACTCCCCCCCTTGCACCTGCTGGATGAGCTTGGGCAAGCCATAGCTCTGTACCAGCTGTTGTCTCAGAGCTCTCTCAGCCCCACCTACCTCACAGGGTGTCTGTTGTGGGAAGGGGAAGGGAAAGGAGTTTGTAAGCTCTGAGACTCCCTTGGGTAGTGAAGGGTGGGGTATAAATCCAATCTCTTATTCTAGGTTTGTGGATGCACTGGACGGGAGTAGTTTGTGGACTATTTTATTCAAGGTACAAAATTTTATTCATGATATAAGATTTCATGTGCCACCCAAACTTCTTCAGATGGAAGAAGTGTGCATGCACACAAAAGCTTATACCTTGGATGAAACTTTGGACTCCAACTTTGTTCTGCTGCTTCAGACCAACATGGCTACCCACCTGAATTATTACACTATAATATGTTTTACAAGCAATTATGTACCAGTGGAGTGGTTACCATGCAGAGTCTGTCCCACAGGTAAAATTATCCTGTGAACAGGTGGTCTTTACCACATAAAAGTATCACTACCATCACAAGATCACCAATCATTGGAAGTCAACTCCTTAGAAGCAGAAATCTCTCTTATTAGGAGGTTTAAGAACATCAACTGTGCTGGCCCATTAAAGGCAGATGTCAGCCCAGTGGCAGGAGAAGAGGGACAATCATCTTCATCAGAAACTCTGCCCACTTTTTAAATTTCACAAAACAGGCAATTTCCAAAGTGCGGCTGACCATGCTCATTTTTAGTTACAACTCTGTTTCTCTGCAGATGTCCCCCAAAGTCCCCCATGCAATAGTCAAGTGTTCTGCCAACACACACAACAATGAAGCTACTTTTTAAGATGTTTTCTCTTGCATGGCAGTAAGCACCAAACCACTTTAATACAGACTTTACACACACATATATTTGCAAGCCATTCCCAACAAGACACAACAATGAACTCAGGCTTCAAACTTACTTTTCTTAAGCAGAAGATGCCATGAGAAAACTAAAGAGATTCTCAAAAATTAAAAATATCATCAAAACCAGCATTTCCTGGGCTCTCTGCTTTTTTTTTTAAAGATTTTTATTGATTTTATCTATATTCTACATTTCTACGCTACTTACTATGCTAAATTTATCTTATACAGAGAATACTTTATAAAATGCTTAATCTATCAATTTATAGAAATTATTATAGCATTTTAAAAAAAACATGGTTAACACATATTACTTTGTTACTTTTTCCATTCAAAAAGCTATTTGGCAGTATGCATAGTTTGGAGACAACACTTAATAACAAAGCTTATAATTCATACTAGTGCATATGCTTAATAAACATTTAACAATCATTTCTTCTTTTGTCCTCTTCTTGTTTTCTTAGTCTCAACATGTACTTTTGGAGCTGCTGCTCCTATCTCCGAGTCTGATATCTCTTCTTCGCTCTTAGAGCTATCAAAACTGTACATACTTTCTTGCGAAGCCAGCGAATCATCTGTGTCTCTGCCTTTTTTCTTTTCTTTGTCTTTTTCCAAAAAAATTTTCGCTTGTTCAACAGAGTCAATCTTATATTTCTTATCTTTGATGCTGAAGCTAAGTCCCTCTGGAGTATTCCAACGGTATATTATTGATTCAGACTGAAGCCATGTTGTCAGCTTTCTGTAGGCTTTTCTTCTTCTCCGTATTTCAAATGGTACATCTTTCAAAACTTTAACTTCTTCTTCTTGGATCTTCAGAACCGCTTTACTTGTGGCTTTTAAAACCACATCCCTTGTTGATTTCTTGGAGAACCTTATCATAATTTCACCTGGCAGGCTTTTCTTTTAAATATATTCTGAGTAGGTCCTATAGACCATATCCATATCACTTTTTAATTCTTCTGCTTTTAAGCCTGTTAATGGTGCCAATGCTTCACTTAACATCCTTTAAGGTCTTCTCCTTTTTTTTCTGGTACGTTCTGCAGTCTCAGGAAGAAATTCGCCCGTTCTATTTGCAATTTCAGAAGGGAATCATGATGAAGAGCCTTTTCTTTCTCTGCTTTCTGTAGTCTTGAATCTTGATTTTTTACTGACGTTTTGACCTCCATAAGGTCCCGCTGCAGCTTCTCTGTGACTTTATTTGACTCCTTCAGCTCCGACTGCATTTTATCCATCTTGATGTTCAGTGACGTCATTTGATCCACTAGAGGTCACAATAGCGAGGAGAACACCGTGCTCATCTCAGTGGTATCAACCTTTGAACTCGGAACTGTAGTTGCTAGCTTTGGGGAAGGTTTCGGTTTCCCCGCCATTGTTGAGACTTCGCTATTGTTTACGTTTAGATAAGATGGAGATAAGAAGCGATTTTTTCAGCTGCACTTGTATTGTTTTAATTGTTAAGTCCTCAAGTATGCGATACTGCCATCTAGCAGCTCATCTAAGCTTTCCTTTCTTCAGTAACGCCGTGGGAAAGAGCCTCGTAAGTACGCCGATAATGGAAGGGGGGGATTTCTCTCCACCCACCGCTTTTCCCGCTAAGTTGCTTATTTCAACTTCGAGACTCACTTTTTCACCTTTGCGTAGCTGGAAGTTACTGCTTCATCACTTCATATTCTCTGCTGCTTCACGGTTTGCGCTATAGCCATGTGGCTCCCGTGATGGGGGAACCTATGGGGGTGATGAGGGGGACCTCAAATCCCACGGTCGCCACCGCCGGGAGAGATCCCTTCTCATGCCACCCCAGGCACAGCCCCCTCACTGGGGTCTCTGGGGGCTCAGCACCTGTCCAGAGCCCCTTCTTCCCATCGGGTATGGATCGCCTCCCCCGCTAGCACGGAGGGATGCGTCCGCCATTCTTCGCAAGTCTTCCGGAAGTCTGGGCTCACTGCTTTTTTACATCCCCCCCTTTTCAATATTTTTTATAAAAACACAAAGAAAAGAAAAGAAAAGAAAGAGGTAGGTGGAGGAGAGAGAGAGAGAGAGAGAGAGAGGTGGGGGAGAGGGAGAGAGAGAGAAAGGAAGGAAGGAAGGAAGACAGACAGAGAAAGGAAGGAAGGAAGGAAGGTAGGTAGGTGGAGGAGAGAGAGAGAGAGAAAGGAAGGGGGGAGGGAGGGAGAGAGAGAGAGAAAGGAAGAAAGAAAGGTGGGGACAGAGAGAGAGAGAGAGAAAGAAAGACAGAAAGAAAGGTGGGGGAGAAAGAGAGAAGGAAAAGAGATGGGGGAGGCACTTACCGGAGCAGGGAGAGCAACGGGACATCAGCAAGCCAAATGCAGAGTGCGAAGAGCCTAGCCCCTGTGCTTAATCTCTGGTTGGGGCTTCTTCCTGCTGGCTCTCTGCACTTAAAGGGAAAGCACCCAGTGGGTTTTTTTCCTGCTGGCTCTCTGCAGGAACTTTCCCTTTAAGTTTAAACAGCTCAGGCCCAGCAGGGAGGGGGCGGGGCAGGCTCGGACGCCAGCCAGAACGGTGTTCTGGTGCGTTCCTGCTGAAAAAGAGCCCTGGTAATCCTACTAAAACTGGCTGATTCAACAATGGCAATATTTAAATATTTAAAAAATTCCAAAAGCATGCTACAAAAACTTCAATAGTATACTCATAATAATCAAACAGTACAACTCACCAACTCATAGCACATCTGGAATACTCCTAAATCAATGTACATCGCTCAAAGGCTTTACAGTGTAATAATGCAACATGCATCTACCATCCATTTAAAAACACACCATCTCAAGATATCCACCCTTCAACTTAAAGGTATATACATCTAATTACATAGAAAAGGATTTATACAAAGCTAGAAAATTCCAAAAACATGTTTAACTCAAAGGGATGATATGTTTTTAATCTGTGTATCCAATACATTTCCCTTTGTAAAAGTTTTTTCCTGATATCCACCCTATTAAACCTAGACACATGCAAGAGTTCTAGAACTAAGAACTTAAAATCTTCAGGCTTATGATGTTTTTCTACAAAATGTGAGACCAGGGGAGCCTCAAAATTTTGTGACCAGATGCGAGATTTATGTTCAGTCATACGAACCCTTACTGAGCACATTGTGGCTCCTACATATAACATTAAGCATGAACACTGCAAAAGATATATAAGTCTTTTTGACCCACAGTTGGTAAATGTCTCAATCTCCTTTCTAAAATTACTAGTTGGGAAATCTAAAATCTTAGTTTCCCAAACTAAGGGGAAGATTGAACAGCCATGACAGTGATAATGTCCCTTCACAGAAGTTTCAGATGAAATATCTCTCAAGAGATCAGTATGTGCAAGTGAGTCTCTTAGGCTGAACGTTTTTCTAAAGCCTATACGAGGTTTAATGGCACAGCCCGGGATATCTCTCAAAATATGCGAATGTTTGTAAATTATTCTCTTGATGGAAAAAGAAAGGGGAGTGTGGTCAAAAACAAAAGTAAGTGGCATAGATAAATCACAGTCAGTAGTTTCAAACAGCTCTTCCCTTGGCTTCAAATTGGCTTTTTCCTGTGCTTCCCTAACTAGCCCAGGTGGATAGCCACTGTTGTGAAACTGACAAGAAAGCCTAGCTGCTTCTTCTGTGTAATGTTCCTCAGGAGTAGAGTTTCTCTTAACATAAGGTAAATTCTTTTTCAAGTGTGGTATATGAAAAGACCGGTAATGCAGATATGAGTTTTTATCAGTTTCTTTATGGTAGGGCTTGACTGCCAATTTGTCATTCTGGACAAATACTAGGGTATCCAGAAAAGCAATTTGTTTGGAGTCAAACTTCAAAGAAAATTTAATAGAGTCATGCATGGTATTAAGCCACTGCACAAATTCTACTATTGTAGAGTTGTCCTTATACACAAGGAAAAGATCATCAATAAACCTCTTATATAATAAAATATTAGAGGCATAAGGATTACGTTCCAAATCCAAGATATGTTTAGTTTCCCATTCTGCCATATAACGATTCGCCACGAGGGGAGCAAATGACAATCCCATGGCTATGCCCTTAATTTGTACAAAAAAATCATCCTGAAAACAAAAAAAATTATTTTCAAAAATCAAATCTACTAAATCTAAAAGGAAATGAGTGGGAGGAATCTTAACTTCTCTGTGCTCTAATGCCTCCTGTATACACATCCTTGCCTATTCTAATGGGATATTCGTGTACAGCGATGTAACATCTAGTGTGACCAGCACTGATCCTGCAATGAAATCTAAGGTCAAATCTACATCTGACTTTCCCACTGGAATCATTCTAGTTTCAAAAAACCCTGTCTATACCTGTTTCCAGTTTCAAACCATACCTGTTCTAGTTTAAAAATTACTGTTTACATTTGTTAATTGCCCACCTGTGGTCAAGCTAGCATTACACTGCTTTAAACAGATTCTGTTGCTTAGAACTCTTCAGAACCAGGGAATGAAATTTGAAACCAGCGTGAAATGAGTGTAGGAAAAGACAGCAGTCAAACTACTTCAGAAGGGAGGTGTAAATTGGGCCTAAACCTTCTATCTTCTGTATGAAATCCCTCGTGTCTCTCAAATAAGAAGTGGCCATGACCACAGGTTGCAAGAAGGAATCTAAGTACTTAGATATGGGCTCTAGCAGTGAATTCGATCCTGAAATAATTGGCCGTCCTGGTGGTGGTCTCTATGGTTTATGTATTTTGGGTAGGATATAAAATATAGGTACTCTGGAAAATTCATAAATGAGGAAGGCAGCCAATTTGGTATCAATATAATCCAAGGCCAATTCCTCAGTTACTACCCTAATTAATCTCAAGGTATCATCCGTCGGGTCTTTGCCTATATGTTTATAAATGGTAGTATTTTCCAGTTGTCTCATAACCTCAATTACATAATCCTGTTTATCCAACACTACTATGCCTCCACCCTTATCCCCCTGCTTCAATACAATAGAATCATCCTTACTTAAATTTTCCAAAACTGTCTTCTCACGAAGAGACAAATTGTAATGAGCATGCACTTTATTTGATTCCATTCTTGCAATCTCTTCAAGCACTATCCTTTCAAAAACAATTATAAATGTTACACTGATATTAGGTATAAAGGATGATTTCACTTTAAATGGATCATACTGCAAGGGTACCGATTCACCAAACAAAAATTTACGTAAGGATGATTCCCTTTGGGTTAAACATGTCTTTGGAATTTTCTAGCTTTGTATAAATCCTTTTCTATGTAATTAGATGTGTATACCTTTAAGTTGAAGGGTGGATCTCTTGAGATGGTGTGTTTTTAAATGGATGATAGATGCATGTTGCATTACACTGTAAAGCCTTTGAGCGACGTACATTGATTTAGGAGTATTCCAGATAAGCTGTGGGTTGGTGAGTTGTCCTGTTTGATTATTATGAGTATACTATTGAAGTTTTTGTAGCATGCTTTTGGAATTTTTTAAATATTTAAATATTGCCATTGTTGTCCACAGAAATACTGCCATTGTTGAATCAGCCAATTCTAGTAGGATTACTATAACTACTTATGCAGACATTGTAAGTCCCCTTTGAGTTTTATTAGTATTTTTGTATACTGTAATCTATATTGGTCTTGTAATCTTGCATATTGTACATTGTCTTTTAATAGCCATGCCTGATGAAGACTGTTGGAAATGAATGCACCTACCGGATGTTTCATTAATTTTGGACCTCTATTAATTATTGTATTAAATTGGATATATTTTGCAATATTTTTTGGATTTTATTTGTACTTTTTGGATGTATATGCCTTGCTAGGAGAGTGTGCTATTTCAGCTGTATGAGTCTCTGGTCTTAACTTATTCCATAGCTGTTGTTCTCTTTGATGCTGGACTGAGTGGGGGAGGCATTGAGCTCTGTGGTTGCATGTTCTACAGCCAGGGTCCCAAGCCAGGGGGCCCTCACTCAAACAATGATGAGGGGACTGAGGCCATTAGAGACTGAAGGGTCTGTGAGGGATTACAGTTTGCTGGAGGCATTGGAGCCTAGTGGGCTGGTGCTGGGGGCCAATGTCTCCATAAGCTTCTCTTTACCCAGAACTGGTGGGCCCTAGGGATTCAGGCTGGACATCATGGTCTTGGACCAAAATGTGGGGTGGCCCTCTTGGTCGTGTTCCACTGAGCGTAGGGCCCATAAGTTGGAAAATGAGTATGTAAGACAAGACCTGACCATTTTAGTCATTATAGGGTTAACCTATGTAACTTGTTGTTTCTCAGGCTAACCAAGAAGAAGCACTTGGCAGCTGGCCAATTAAGTGCAAGCCCGGGAAACCTAGAGGGATATTGTTGTACTGATTGGTGACTGATACCAGGTGTTTCCTTTCAGGGGTCAAGAAGAAGGAGAGATCCTCCATTGTAATCTCTCACTTTGTTGTAAAATGGCTTAGTGTGCAGATGGAGCACAATGCTGCTCTTAAGAAAGCATGTTTTGTTTCTTTTGTAGCTAATCCCGTTTCTCTTTATCCTTTAGTAATAAAAACTTTTTCAACTAGAGGAAGCAGCCTCTTCTTTCCAGAAAGCAAGATCCATAACTCTGAATTATCCCTAATATTGGACAAAAAGTCCTAACACCATACAAGTGCTGGCCTGGGGGATGGGGAGATGGCTTGTCCCAGCCCATTTTTCAGACTGGCCAGGAGGCAGGGCTGACAGGACAGTAGGCAGCTATGCACAACTAACCCTGTTTCCTTCTCACAGGCACTTTGCTCACAACCATGTACTGTCCTGGATGGAGTCCAGTCTTGCACTAGATGGGGGCCCAGCTGGTCTAGGTGGCAACCATACCTGGAGAGGGAAGACACCAGTGTCCAGGTGCTGCTGGAGAATGTGGAGTAGTACACATGACCACCTAGTGGCCACTGTGTACCTGTCCTTAGGCCTTGAGGTCATGGGTAGGCTGACATTCTTGGAGCACTGCCAAGAAATGGGAAGTGGGCAGTAGCTGGTGCCCCTGACCGAAAGGGGGTGCCTATGTGGCCTGGTTTGTTGTTCCCCAATGGTGAGGTACCATATGTTGTTGGGTTGCTTGTGTTGCACTTGATGTTGAATTGTTAATATTCATACACTTGCGATAAAATTGATTGTTAATGTACAATTGTGTACTATGTTGTCTCTGTCACAGGGCAGACTCCGCCTCTCCCATCCCACATGGTTTGATAGGAGGCCATACATCTGCTTCTCAGGTGCAGTGCTCCTTGGGGTCTCAGGGCTGTGTTGCCAAGGCCACTGGCTCAGGAGGTAGGTGGAGGGTCCTCTGGATGAGCCTGTACCAGCTGTGCAGCTGCCATGGGTGGTTCTGAACACCAACTATTCAGCAGCTTGAGGGCTGATTGTAGGACCGATCTCACCTGGAGAAAGAAACGTCCACTGTGGTGTGCCCACTGGGATGTGTCACTAATGCCTGGGTACCTGAACGGACACATAGCCAGCCGTTGGAAATCAGCCAAGTGGTCCCCCATACGCTGGGGAGGTCCTGGCTTGGCAGTGGGTGAGGGAGCTGACATTGGCCACAATTATGAGGTCAGGATGTGGGCCACAGCACCTGTTGTCGACCTGTGGTACTTGCGGCACCAGGAATGCGGCCGCTGGTGAAGGAATTGTTTTTCTTAGACTCACTGAATACTTGTAGGCTATGGGTGGTTTTTGCAGGTGTAGATGTACACCATTGCTAGGGATGTTCCCAGCTGGGGAGGCTTAGGGAACCTACTAACCCTGCCATGCCCCATCTCCTCCTCCACCAGCTGAGGAGGTTGTGTCAGTAGGACTCCAAGGACAAGGACAAAGTGCTTGTCAATGGTACAGCAGCCATGGGTTGTTCCTTCACCATGTCTTTGGGTTGCACCAGCATATCTGAGGGATCCACCACCAGCATAGCAGCTGGTGGGCTCCCTGAGCTCTCCCCTTCTAGATTGCACTGTTGGTATGAGGCTTCGTATGGACAGATAATTTTATGCAAGAAGGTGTTAATTTATAATTGCCTAGAAGTATTATAATCAGGAGTAGGGAATTACTAATAAAATAGCAGATGTGGAAAGAGACTGAGGCTTAAACAGACCTGCAGTATCCTTAAAAGTATTTTTTCTTGCTTGGATAAAATGGATTAAAAATGAATTTTAATAAATTGATCACAGAGAAAGTAATTGTCTAATTTTTCAAGAGTCTGACTTTTAATTACAGGAAAATTGTAAAATGACCTCCCTGTAGGATCTATGTCATGACAAGGCAGAAAATAGAATCTGGTGGGTAGCTGTGTTGGTCTGAAACAGCAGAACAAAGTTGGAGTCCAGTGGCCAACAGTTTTATTCAAGGTGTAAGCTTTTGTGTGCATGCACACTTCATCAGACACAATGAACTGTGTCTGATAAGTGTGTGTGCATCTGAAAGCTTACACCTTGAATAAAACTTTGTTGGTCTTAAAGGTGCCACTGGACTTAAGGCAGAAAAGAATATCTTAAACAATGAAGAAAGTACCTGTACTGTTTGTATATTAATCAAATCTGTTTCAAACTTCTCTGCAATTTCTAATTTCAAGCGTTCAATTGCTTCAGACTCCTGCTCTTCATCCTCCTCTTCCACGTCATCCTCTTCTTTTGGAAACTCTTCTTCCAAAACCGCTTCAATATCATCTTCTTCATCTTCTTCATCTTCATCCAGAACATCACTTTCAGGCTTAGCTGCAGTATTCTAAAAGGTGAAATACTTACTTTATGACTATCGAACACACTTCTGAACAAAGAAACAGAAAATAATAGCTCTCCATTTCTCTACTTCTTAATTCACTACATATATGATGATGATTTGCAGAAATGCTTCAGCATGTAACCAAAGAAATCCTGCTGATTTCTGTAGGATAAATTATTTATTTAAGAAATTTTTATGCCACCTCACCAGAATCCTAACTGAGACAGTTTACAAGTAAAAACTATATAATAAACCATCTAAAAATAAAAACAACCCTTTAAAAACAAGTCAGGGACATAAAATCAGAATAGAGTATCCATAAAATCAACCAGAATCAGAATAAACTATGCTCTCAACTTCCTCTCTGAAATCCATGGGACTTAAATGTGCTGTGCTTAGGCGGTCTTGTACACTAAAAACATGTTAACTGTTGCATATTTGTTAAAAGTATTTTCAGTCCCAAAAAAGTCCTACTCAGCAAGTCCCCTCTGAGCAGCTTGAAAAGCACTCATTTCTTGACAAAAAAAGATTATACTTTAGCATAATTTTCATCTGCAACCAATAAAAACAATTCTGAGCTATTCTATTACAGCACAACTATGCCAATTTTTTAAAAGTATACTACCAACCAATTTACACATTTAAATTACCCAGTGATCTTGATGTTTTCTTTTTAAAAACTCTATTTTGCTTTTCTTACCTGTTTTCTTTTTGCTTGCATTGCTAAAAGTTCAGTCCTTCTTTTGATAATTTGGTCTTCCTGTTAATAAAAGACTTTTAAGCACTTATTTTGTTTTATTCTTTTAGCAACTAACACTCTAAAATTCAAAATCAAAGACTTTTTTTCATGGAGACAACACTGGCTAAATATGGATAATAGGGATAATTACCTTTAGTTCAACTCCTACAGAAACCTACTCAGATCTTGTCATATGCACACTTCATCCCAGTTATACCACTGCATTGTGTGAAATATTTGGATAAAATAAATAGCTGGCCAGCTACAAAAACAGTTCCAGATTTTGCCTGGAACAATAACTTCTGTATACTAAGGGTTTATAGTACATAATCAGGTGGGAAGAGCTTAGAAAAGCATATAAAGACATAAAAGGTGCTAAAACAGAGGAAAAATCCTTCATCAGTTTGCAGGGAGAAAAGACAGACGGATGATACAAGAAAATTTTCTGATGATCCATAGTTACATAAAGATAAATAATATCTTTGAACCCAGTTACTTTTGCTGGTCCAGCTATAAATGCTGGTGGCTTATCGAGGACCAAATCTTATTTGTTCTATTCACTTTGTGTTGCCAGAAACACTTTGACTAGATTAGCAATTTGAATTATTATACTTATACTGAAAGTTGGCACTGAAAAATAAATGATGAGCCCAACTGTCCCTGTTTATCTCACCTGTGCTTCAGATGGCAGAGGTAACAAAGTTGTCAATGCAGGTACAATAGGATCTCCTTGCACAACGTTTAGTGGTATGCCCAGCCAATTGCATCCAACACCTAATTTTCTAAATAAAAAAGTGTCCCCAGCTACACTGAAAAGTGCCAGATTGGTCAGATTTTATGTAATTCCCAGAGGTTTTAAAGTACAAGTACACAAGCAGGCCATTTTTTATCCCTTATGTAGCACCAAGTTTGTGATAATAAATAATAATAATTACTCTCATTTTTGCTTTCTGTTCTTTTATCTGCTGCTTCTTTTCCTTTTTTTGGTTTTGTTTCTCCTGCCATTTTTGCAAAAGTTTGGGAAGAATTCGATCAGAAATGTCATCTTCTTCAACCTCAAGACAGACTACAATGTCTGGACAAAGTCCACATTCTGCTAAATACATGGCTTCATCTGCTGTTCGAGGAAAACCATCCAGTATAAATCCTGTAGATCTAAATGAAAACAATAACTGAAAATGATAGTGTCACTATTTTATGGCTTTTCCCCTGCTGAATGGCAGAAATGCAAAACTGTTTATCAAATGGACTCTTGTGGGCAAAGGATTGGCATAACTACAAGGAAAAGGCTTTATTGGTCAGTGTAATACACTTTTTCTAATGTTACTTCTGTCTACATCAGAATTGTGAAGATGAGGCTATAGAATCCTTGAGCCATGAGATATAATTATTTTAATTAATAAATGTAATAAAGGCAGCAATAGGCACTGTTGGTATTGAAGCAAGATGCCTCGGAAGTATATTCTCTCTAAAATGTGCACCAACCACATACATAGGTGCATGTTTGTACTGAACAGGAATGATTTGCTAATACCACTACTTTATTTTGCAGAAAGGTTCAGTGTCCATCAGAGAGACAGAGAATGACTGGCTCAAGATCACCTTGTGAACTTCATGACAAAGTGGGATTTGATTCCAGATCTATCCAGTCATAGTAAAGCATGCTAAGCACTACTCCACTCTGGCTTCCTATGACACACAGGACAGAGTGCCACTTTATGTGGTTGGTTTTAAAAAAAATTATAAGGCATATAGGAAAAAGAAGGAATAGGGAAAAACAGATGGAAAATATAATTACCAAAAAACCTAGTGAGAAGGCAATTTTACAGATATTAAGGACATTCCTTTTTCAAAAAATATTTGTATATGTTAAAAAGTATATGGTATAATAGCTTAATAAATGTTTAACAAGATATATATGGTGTAATGGCATGAGAATATAGCTTAAAATATATATGACCTATTAACTTTAAAAGTCTGTATAATGACCTACTCATTCTACCATTGCTACTTTAGGTTGCTGACATTTTTACTTTAAATTCAGACACTCATGCCATGCCATAAACTGTTTCCTGTAGTCCCTTCAGTTTCAAAGGGACTGCTGTTCAAAAAAAATTGCTCAAATTCCAGCTGAGTGTATGGAATTAGTTGGCCAGTTATTTGGATACCGGTCATCAGGGCTCATTTCGTAGCACGAGCTCCTTTGCATATTAGGCCACACACCCCTGATGTAGCCAATCCTCCAAGAGCTTACAGTAGCCCCTGTAAGAAGAGCTCTATAAGCTCTTGGAGGATTGGCTACATTTGGGGTGTGTGGCCTAATATGCAAAGGAGCTCCTGCTACGAAATGAGCCCTGCCGGTCATAAAGAGTTTATTTGACCAGTGATTAGTGTTCATGGCTTCTATGCAATGAGCTAGTGGCAACAATGGACAGTGGTGGCAACTTGGAAGGGCCACATCTAATATGACTAATACCCTTTTTATAATAAGTTTTGTACATTTAGTAGGATATATATACATTACTAAAAGGTGCAGTCTGGTGAAAAATAATGATTTAAAATTCTGACTTGAAAGTCTTATGTGGCTCATAAAAATGACACTGCAACAAAATAACCGCTACAGACAAGTACTAACAAAATTCCATAACCATCCAGCTCTAAAACAAAGTCATTAAATCAAAAGTTCACCTAAACAGAAAGGTCATGCAATACCTATAAATCATGTGCAGGGCTGAACTGTTGGTGTATACCAACTAGTAACTGAAGGAGGCACAGTTAATTGTGCATCACATCAGGCATTTTGTAATGTTTTTTATAGGCTAATAAGCTTCTTAAAGAAATAAAAATAAGAAGACAGTAGCCACTTACCAAATGGAAAGCGGTATAAGTAAGGCCTCTCCTCCAGATCTTAGAGGACACTCAGGTGGGCTCAAAAAGGGAGATTGGATTCATATGGCTCATTGCACAAAAGCTATGATCTTTATATGATCTGGGATTTTTTTAAAAAAAGAGTGAGATTGTTTTATGTACATGACAGTTACCGAAAGGGTTCCTTTGTCCACCATTCAGAAACAATGCTGTCAAGCACCTCCGGGGGCAAGGCTTCATTTTCTACCAAGTTTGCCTTGATTGCCTCTTCTTCATCTGTTAATTGCAATTCTTTTCGCTGAAATGATTCAAAACATGTGATGTTGCCTTTGCTTGATGGAACAGTCTAAAATGATTGTTGAATGGATTCTGCATTGTTCTTTTCATCCAGATTCTTTCAGGAACCACAAAATGCTTCAGTTTGATTATTCTGTTGCAGAGTGGGATAGATCCTACCCCTTATCCTCCCACTCCATTGAGCAAAGTATCCTCTTGCCTTCTATTGGAGAAAGAGCCACTTAAATGGGAGGAAGCTTCCTTAGGCTGGAGGAAGGGTCCTTGGAGGATGGTTGGATCCACTTCTGTATTTCACTTATAGTGAGTAAAAATTAAGCAGGTTAAATGTATTCCCTTTTGTTTCCTAAGAGGTACATTTATGGGATAGATAAATGTGAAAAAAAATCTCACCTACTCTTCAACAATTTAACACTGAAACCATCTGAAGACTCACTTGGTGCTCTCTCTCTCTCTCTCAAAAAAAGAATCCCTATGGACTGCAGACAGACACAAGGAGTGGATTAATTCCTTTGTTTTACTAAAAGTCTGTTTTGTATGGGCTCTGATAGTTGGTTGACACATGTATGGTTATCAGTGTTATGACTGCAGTATCAAGTGATGACTTGTGTGTATCAGCCCTCACAGACAAAACACCACAGACAAAACTTTCAGGGTTCAGATGTAATGGCATTTATCTCGGTTCCATAGGGCCTGCAAGACAGAGCTCTTCCACCAGGCCTTCAACTAGGAGCCGTCCCCACTAACATCACCAAGCCAAACCGCAAGCCATCTCTGAATGTGAAACATCAAAAGCACTATTGTTATAAATTGTATGTATTGTTTTGAGGATGATTTTATTGGATTTTATGTTACTTCAGTATATTTAAGTGTTTATAACGTGTTTTATGAGTGTGAGCTGCCCTGAGCCTGCTTTGCGGGGATGGTGGGATATAAGCCAAACAATTTTTTTAAAAATTCTGGTTTGGCATAACGTGAATCAACCCTTTGCTTGTGTATTTCCTTGTGACTGGAATGAACTAATTAATTACATTTTACTGCAAACTACTGTTGCTGCTACATTCAAACTCACACCTATGATATGCACTCTCCTTCCAAACCAGAAACAGGCTTCTGCATACATATCCCTAGCTGGAATCATTTGTGTATATTGGTGTTTTATGTACCGTTCCCCAGCTTGATCCACCAATCAGGTCTGTAAGTGCATAGCCCTAGTTAGCTAACCTAAATAGCAACAAACTACTGATTAATAGTGAGAACAAGGGCTCAATTTAAACTCCTCTACATTTTCTGTGGATGGACTACTCTAGCCCAGTCTTGTCCAACCTTGGAAGCTAAGCAGGGTTGGTCCTGGTTAGTAATTGAATGGAAGACCACCAAAGAAGCCCAGGGTTGCTATGCAGAGGCAGGCAATAGCAAACCACTTCTGTTCATCTCTTGCCTTGAAAACCCCATAAGTGATTGCTGTAACAACCACTGGGCAACTTGCTACCATGTAATTTGCAAGACTGGACAACTTGATGCCACACAACTTGCCTGGGCTCTGTGGCAGTCTCCACACAACTTGGACTCAGCAGTGACCACCACACAGCTCACCTGAGCAACTTGCTACTCTGTGACTTTTGCAACTGGGCCAGACATTTCCCAGGGAGAGGCTGCATCAAGCTGCATACAGCTTTGAAATCCATCCATCCATCCAAACATGAAGATAGGAAAACAGAACAGAAGAGATAAAGGTTGTACCCCTTTTTGCTTGCTGTGCTGATTTTCTATTTGCATGGCGTTTTAACATTCCATCGTCCCTCCTCACAGCCTGAAGTAGGATTGTCTGTTCTCCTACTCCAGCATAAAAGCACATTCTCCTTTAAGTGCGAATCAGGCCTATCTTTCAGTGGATACTATACTGCTATCTCAGTAAGTGATGGTGGAACTAATTTAGTTTAGCCTGAGCAAGGTTGTTGACAATAGGGCATTTTGGAGGACAATGATTCATAGGGTCACCATGAGTCAGAGGCAACTTGATAGCACTTAACACACCCAGCACAATATGCTTCACTGTTAAGTAATTAGAAATGCACCAGGTAGTCTACAAATTGATGCTGAGATAGTTCATTCAACCTTCAGACTCAAGTGGTAACTCCCACATGAACTCCCCCCAGCAGCTTTATAAAAGGCAGCATAGCAAATAGAAGGATGCTGCCTGGGTTTTTTTCTGTCAGCAACTGTGTTTTTGTTTGTTTGTTTGTTTGTTTGGGTGGGTGGGTGGGGGAATATTCCAGCACACAAACTTCCACATGCTGCCTGAAGTTGCACAATCCAGGAATAGCATTATCCCTGCTGGATCAGACCAGTGGTCCATTTAGTCCAGCATCCTGCCTCATATAACTGGCCAACCAGTTACTCTAGAAGGCCAGCAACAGGGCACAGAGGTCTTCTGCTGATGTTGCCTCCTGGCACTGGTGTTCAAAGGTTTACTGCTTCTGAATGTGAAAGTTCCCATTTGTCACCATGGCTACTAGCCAACTACTAAACCATGGCTATTAAACCTGTCCTCCATCAATCTGTCTAATCCCATTTTAAAGCCGTCTATGCCTGTGGCCCATCACTACACCTGTGAGAGTCAAGAGATTTCAAACTGTAAACAAAGTTCTTAACTAGAAAGTTTTTTATTCCAGTGGATCAATTAGTCGTCTACACGTTCTTGAGTCAGTAATGAAAGGGAAGGGTTGAGGGGTTACAATTATAGTGTATTCGAACTGGGTGTGAAAAACAAAGGCTCCAGTCCTGGAGCCTGAAAAATACAGTTAGAAGTTTTGTTCTCAGGCTAAAGGCAGGAAAAATTACAATAAACACCTGCAAAAGCAGCAAAGTCGTTGAGAAACTTTCCCAACTCCAAGATTAGGGAGGCATGAGAGATAACATTCAGACTGTGAGAAGAAAGATACATTCCAAAGGTGGGGGTGGGGGGCTGTGACGTGAACCTCATTGGGAATCCACCTCTCGCCCGGGAATGGCAGCTTTTAGCTGACACATCCTCTGACAGCGAATTCTACATTTTAATCACCTGTTGAGTAAAGAAGCATTTTGTTTTGTCTGTTGTTTGTACATTCTACACCTTAGTATTTTAACTGTCATGGAAAATATTCTTACCTCTGGAGATTGCTTTTCCTCTTCACTCGTCATCTCCATTTCAGTTGCATTGTCAGGAATAGATGCAGGGGATTCCTGCATTTCTTGCATTGCAGCAGCCTCTTCTTCATCTTCTTCTTCAATTTCTGGTCCAACTCTGACCCCAGTTTTCAGCATGATTAGTTCCTGTAAGCGTTCTTCAAACTGAATGTGGAAAATCCCTAGTTTATTTGCTAACCACCTAGCACAGACAGTTTTACCAGATCCATGTGAACCTAAGAGACATACCCTAAGAGGGGGAACCTGAAAAATAAACAGATGAATATAACATTTTGTTGGGGGAGGGGAGGTGGAGTGGATTTCTGATTAATAAGGTTTGGAACTGAATACTTTGTTAAAAATTCTGAAATATTTTACAGTTACTATGGAAAAGACATCCCCCTCAAAATAATTGTTTTAGCAGAGGCATCAGTATTGAAGATAAAGATAATTATGCACAGAGAGGATAAAATTATTAAATAAACTCCCCATTTATCTCTATTGCTTTACTTAACATTTTCCTCTTTCTTTATGTCACTCAGTTCCATACCCTTTTATACATAAAACATGTCAATATGTAACTAGTACAAAGGTGATAATATTAGTATTGTTGTTTTGCTACCTATATTTCAAAGTCTCACAAAGTGGATTCAGTGCATGGACTCTCTGTCAGCTGATCTAATACAAGAACCAGGCATATCATGGAGGGACCTAGCCTTGTGAGCTACCCAGATTTGTGTGTGCTCATGCCTCAGAGTACTTTTCAGGCACAGAAAGGAATAAAAGACTCCAGCTGGCCACACTTGATATAAGTACCACGACTTGGCCTTTTCTTACTGGTTCACTAATAGTATATTAGAATACTGAATGTAATGCAAGGAATATTGGGATATTTTGCTGCATCCACCTCAAAAAAGAAAACTAATGCTGTTAAGTGACCTCCACGCCTGAGAGTATCAGTTTACTTCCCACAATTAGAGAAGATACCTTTACACATTTATCTGCTATTCTGACATATTTATTCCTTTGCAATTGTTGACCTTATAACCTTAGCTTGTTATTTAGTTCGTCTTTTCACTTCTTCATCATGTTACAAGTTAATTTGCTGTTCAGTTCCTGTCTGTAAGTTTGAACCTTTCCTACCATTCCAATGTATTTGAAAAAGTGTGCATGCACACAAAAGCTCATACCTTGAATACAACTTTATTGGTCTTAAAGGTGCCACTGGACTCTAAATTGGTTCACTCAACAATCAGTACATTTTACCTGCTGTAGTTCAGATTCCAGCCCTTGTTCTAGCTTTGGCACAAAACTCCAGGACTAGGTCTGGATTTTGACTTTGGCCAGCCATGGGCCCAGGTTGGCTCTGATGTTATCACCACTTAAGAGTTATTAGCTACTAACTAATATTATGTGTAGCTAGATTTGAGTCCAATAGCATCTTAGAGACCAACAAGCTCCTTTCATCAGATACTCTGGAAAGTCTATATCCCCAAAATCTTGATGGTCTCTAAGGTATTACTGGACACAAATCTAGCTGCTTTACTGCAGACCAACACAGCTACCCCCTAAAACTATTACGTGTAGATGTCATTCTTCATTCAGGAGTAATTGCTCACATGTTACTTTGCAATCTTCCTAAATGTCCTGAATGGAAACTGCTTTTGCAAATCACAAATTAGCCAAGGTAGATTTGTATGAGACCAATTTCTGTGATGCATAACCCTGATCTAAATCAGTGCTTACATCTTGTAAAGAGCTCTTTTGGAAAATCAGACATACAAAATAATATTGAATCACGGTCAATATAAATCTCATATTTGTGTAACTCTGGCATATAAAAGATTTTGAAAACTTTTCATACTTTCAGTGGCTCGTTGTGAGACACGTAAACTTCAGGATTTTCCAAAAACTTGTCTCTGTTTTCTGGAGTTGAAAAATAATAGTACTTGTCTCGATACTTGGCTCCATTGTCATAACTTCCTGGGTAAAGGATAAAGTTTTCCTTTAGAATTACTGGACAAAAGTGTTTTGTGTCTCCCATGTGCCTCTTCTTCTCAACAACTTTTTCTTCATCCTAAAAAAGCCAAAATGTATCTGAGAAGGACTGGACATTTATTACACAAAGTGGTCCTGTCTCCTGATCCAAGCCAAGAGGGTAGCAGAAATCTGGGTACTCTATGAGTCAGGCAACACCTCCTCCCCCGCTTCAAGACCTGGTGATGGGCGCTGTCCAAGCAAATGCCTCAAGTGCTAATTGCAAGGTTTAACAAGGTTGTATTACCTGTAACTGCTGTTCATTGATCTGAAGAAATATGAGCGCACACAAAAAACGTTGTTGGTCTTAAAGGTGCCACTAGACTCAAACTTTGCTCTGCTGTTCATTCAGTTCATTGAGTCACATTGCTGTTCACTGAGTCACACATCCCTTCTGTTGAACCTACTGCCATGGGCTCTTTTAACAACCTTAGTTCCATGGCTGACCTGGACACGCTCAGTTTCCATGTCACTGCACAGAGGCCACAACAACGAACGCCTATTATCCAACAGTGGCCTTTTTCATTCCTAGATTAAAATGTGGAAAACTGTTTCTGCTTAGAGTCAGCTCTTACTGGCTGTAGAGAAATCCATCATCACTGGATTGTGCTGGTGTAGAGCAATCCAAAGAAAGGCAGGCACTCCTAATTTTAAAAATCTTTTTAAACGTCATTTATAGCCTGTTTTTCTTCAGCGGCAACATCCACAGGGTTCCATGTCACTTGCCCAACAAGGCACTGAGCAGTTCCAAGCCTCCTTAGCTTCAGCTTAGTTGCTGAATCAAGTGCCTTTAGCCCAGGCCTTTGGGACCCTTTAAGTCCTATTAAATATAGTGGAACACACATCGTTAATGCCTTTAGGTACACCAGCATTCTTTAGATAAGGTGTGTCACACTCAAATGGTTTGAATGGCCAAATTCCTCACCAAGCACATATGCTAGGAGTTGCCTTCACAGCTTTTAGTCCAAATGTAAATTTTGCCTGAATGTAGCACAAACATCCATTCTACCTCAAATGGGGTCTTACTATGGTACATAGGGGGAGCTTTGGCTTCAGCTTCCTAGCCCTAAAGCGAGGTATGTGCCGCAATGTATATTGGAGTTCCACTGAAAGGACCTAATATGGTTCCTGGATCTGGTTTGATACAGCTCCGCTAGACAAAACGAGGTTGCACTTACCTGTAACCATTGTTCATCGAGTGGTCTTCTGTGCAGGCACACATGGGAACTGCGCAATCGCAGGCCAGCCATGGATAAAATTTCCAAGCTTTCTAATAGACTAGGAGTGCCTCCCCTCCCTCTGGTGTTTTCCCACCAAAACACTCACATGACCAGGAGGAGAGGTGCTACTCCCTCAGTTCTCTCCATGCCACTGCTGGAGAACCCTAGAAAACTAAAGTTCCAGAGAGTTCACAGCGGGGCAGGAGGGAGGGATGTGTGCCTGCACAGAAGACCACTCGAACAACGGTTACAGGTAAGTGCAACCTCATTTTCATCATCGTGGCTTCTGTGCAGTCCCACATGGGAAGATTAGCAAGTTCACTGAGTGAAGGAGGTGGGTGTGATGCTCTCAAAAGGAGACCACAGAGGTCTGCTTTATCAACAGTTGTTTAACGGCACAAATTGACCTTCACCCAGAACTCTCCTATACCAGAACAATGAGCTCTGTGCAAGTGTCCCCACCAAAATACATGTGGGAATGTGGTAAAGAAAAAATAGCACTCTTTTGGAAAACAAACAAACAAACAAACACATCATACATAGAGTGGTAATTAAGGGCTCTGCACTCAAAACAGGGTGACAGCATCAACTGACCCACAAGGATGGTGGTGTGAGGACACTGACCATGCATTACATGAGGAGTGAGAGACAACCCTTGGTAGGGAATTTCGGCAGGTCATTACCCTTTGAAACTGTATGCATGGACAGGGTATAAATTAAAACCCTATCATAAATGAAGCACCATGTAAGTGCCAAAAATAAAACAAGGGGTTATCCCTCTCTTTTGTAGCATGCTTAGTAATCCAACAAGGAAAAAATCAGAGAGGTTTGTTTTGGTTTTGTTTTCAAATCAGTTGCCAAAAACATTCAACAGCACAAGAAGCAGGGTCCAAGCCTTGCTGCAGTTTCTATAGAGACTCTCCTCCCCATTTAGAGGGTGTTTGCCACTCAGAAAAGTGGGAGGCTACTGCTACAATGCAGGAAAAGAGATGCTCAATGTAATAATTTGTCAGCAGGAGTAAAATAAGATCTGCATGATGATAATGAAGGCAGTGAAAAGAGGTGAGATGTGGCTTAAGAAAGGAAGACAAAGAAGAAGAGATTGGATTTATACCCCGCCCTTCACTACCCAAGGGAGTCTCAGAGTGGCTTACAAACTCCTTCTCTTCCCACAACAGACACCCTGTGAGGTAGGTGGGGCTGAGAGAGCTCTGAGACAACTGTCCTTGAGGGAACAGCTGGTACAGAGCTATGGCTTGCCCAAGGACATCCAGCAGGTGCAAGTGGAGGAGTGGGGAATAAAACCCAGTTCTCCCAGATTAGAGTCTGCGCACTTAACCACTACACCAAACTGGCTCTCATGGATTAGCAGTGCTTTCCTCAATGACAAGGTTATCGTCAGGAATAATGCATAAAGGCCAAGGCCTGGAATGTCATATTGTGGGACCATGCCAAGTAGCCCAAACCTCCAATCAGAATACCAGGGAACTGGTGTCTGCTAATCAGTTAAAACTGCCTCCTTTAACTCTGTGGAATTTGCACTAACACCAGAGACAAAGTAAATATGCCCATCATGTCAAGGTAAAGTAATGTCAAGACAATTAATATCGCGGAACAGGAGTTACTGGGAAAGGTTCCCACGCATAGCGAGGGACTTCCAGTACTTTCAGCAAATCATAGACAAAAGAAATGCGGTGAGAGAAAGGACTGTGCTGAGACCACCTGCATGATGCATAGTAGGTCTGTCTCAGAAAGAAGAAAACTAAGTCCGGGCATCCCGTGAAGGGTAAAAGACACAGCAAAACAACAGTTTTGTTTATGGCGTCACAAATAGATATGTACAGATGCCAGAAAATGCAGGCAGGTTGCTTTGAAAAGGATCGATAAAGATCTGTCAAAGTAACAGGGAAAATTTAATACAGAAGCTTTACATAGGCCATACTAATCTCTGCACACACTGAGAGGCAGCTAAGTATAAACCCAGTGAAAGGGAACATTGGAATTCTACTATTGGAAGTCTCCCTCTTAAACAGAGGGGTACTATCTGCGGGAACAGTAGAGTGCTCAAGAGACAAAACCCAGCAAAAGACATTATGATTCACCGGATCTGGGCCTATCATAGGCTTGTCTTCAGGTGCTGCACTGAAGACATTTGAAATCACATAATTTTTCCTGTCCTGGGAGTGGGGGGCATGCAACAGAGCACCTCAAATCTGTCTTATGGTGGATCAGACCATAGGTCCACCAAGGTCAGTACTGCTGTCAGAATCTGCTGATTCAGACATAGTATTTTCCCAGTTCTGACAGTTGTGCCTTGTTAATTCTCTCTTGTCATATCTTATTATTATGTATGTCTTTAAGGTTACCATGTATGAATGCTTGTAGATGCCATATTGTAGTGCCTGACCAGGCCTGGGTTTTTGTAACTGTTAAAGCGGGAGGGTGACACCTGCATTGTATGGGAACAATGGGCCTCTCACACCATTTGCCTCCGCATTCCATAGACCCGGCTGGGACTTCAAGGGAGGATGTGTTTCATCTCTTATCACATGCAAAAGCCTTGAGGCCATGGATTGTTATGTGAACTGGTAACATCTGAAGGGTCTGGTTGGGACGGAAATTTACTGCTTAACACCTCACTTTCTTTCCTGTGGGAACCAAACGGTCAGAGCCTCTTTTTGCCCGCCGTTTTTCTCCTATAGTGATTGGCTACCTATGGGTAATTCAAACTCCTTGGAAAGGTATAATAGACCTTCCTGTATTATCTGTCTCATCTCTGACAATAATCCGAGAAGCTGTACTAATGTAGAGATTGGAAATAAAGAACTCTGGTTTACCAACCAAGATCTGATCCTTGACTACTTTGCGCAGAACTCTCACAGATTGTCAGAGATCTGTGACTGGGACTTAGCCGTTCCTGACCATGTCGGACGACGGCACAGTTCCCACCCCTACTACCCCCGAGGATACACCAACCACCCCGGTGGACCAGGGGAATGGTGGTGGAGGCGGCGGAGGGGAGCCCGAAGTACCGGTGACTACGATTCAGGGGGCTCACTACATCCCGCGCCTACCTCCTCTTCAGAGCGTGACCCCGAAGTACGCCTGGAGTCAGTTCGGTCGTGGGACCGTCGATTCCTGGGTGCACGATCGGAAAGGAGCACGGGTTTCGTTCCCGGGCGATCAACTCGACCGTGGGAGGCCGAGCTACCTGGGAGAAGACCGCGAGCCGATCTACGGAGGAGATCCGCGTCGCCCGTACATGGAAGGAGAGAGGACCGGACCGTATGGGCCCGATCCGTACCGGGAAGACCAGATGCAATCCCTCGACCGCATGATGGGAGATTTGCGGTTCCAGCTTACCACCGAGCTGCGAGAGCTGGCCCTCGATCTCCAGTATCAGTTTCGGGACGCCATGAGGGCTATGCAAGAGGCCCTACCAGCCCCCGCGACAGGAGTCCAACAGCCGGTGGTGCCTCCCGGAGGAGTTCCGGCTCAAGCGCCGCCACCCGGGCAGCCAAGGCCGCCGCAGCAAGCTCCCCCGGTCGTCCCTCAGCCGGTGCCGGCCCCCATCCCTGCACCTGTCCCGGCGCCAGCAGGGCCGATCGTTTGCCCGGCCCCCGCCGACCCGTTGATGGCTACTTTCGATGGGGACCCCGAGAAGTTGCGGTTTTTCCTGCTGGAGATCGAGCGGTTCCTAGACAGCTGGGGACATCTCTACCCCACCAAGAGGGAGCGGATTGGCTACATAGGGTCCAAGCTGAAGGACACCGCCAGCGATTGGTATGTGAGCCTGCACGATGCCCCCGGCCCTGAGCTGCGTTCACTGAACAACTTCATGTGGGCCCTCCGACACCAATACGAGGATCCCCTGGGGGAAGAAAAAGCCCGGAACCAACTGCGGAAGCTGACCCAGGGGAGGTCCACGGTGAGGGACTACACCGACAAGTTCCGGCGCATCGCCGCCAAGATCCGCGGCTGGCCCCAAGACCTCTTCATAGAAAAGTACCGCGAGGGTACTAGGGGGTCGGCCGGGAACGCTAGCCACCTGGATGAGGGCAGCCGCAGATGTGGAAGAGCGCTTCACCCTCATTAAAATGGGAACGTCAGCTACAGCTGCAGGCAAGGCGATGCCGAGGGCGAAACTGAAGCCCAACGTGCAAGATATCCGAGATGCCCGCTTTAAACAGGGGCTTTGCATGAGATGCGGGGAGAGCGGCCACTTCGCCTCGGCGTGCCCCAGAGGAGGAGGAAAAGGCCCGAAGACCTCCACCCCGGTGGCCGGGAGCACTCCCAGCAGAGGGAAACCACCGTTCAAACCCCGGGCGTTGCAGCTGGAAGGAGCAGCGAGCGAGCAAGGGGAGCTGGAACTGACGGAAGCGCAGATGTCGGGAAACTCCAACAGCCTGCAGTGAGCGGCGCAGAACTGCAGGTCCCCCGCCAAGACACGCCATCTCCGGTGAGCATCCCTGGCCCCTTGTTATATATGGTAGTGACTGTAATGACCCCGGGGACGGGAACCCACGTTCGGGTCCGTGCCCTAATTGACTCTGGATGTGCTCGGGACTTAATTAGCCCTTTAGTGGTGGAAGGGTTGGGACCGAAAGTCACCCCGTTGAGCGAGCCGCTCAAATTCACGCAGATGGATGGCTCGGAAATGAAAGAAGCGTGCGTGGCTGAGACTGAGGGTTTGATCGTGGGAACGGGGGAGCATTGGGAGAAGCGAGCTTTTGTCATCACCCCTAATACCCAATTCCCCATGGTTTTGGGGAGTCCCTGGCTGAGTTCGCACGATCCCTACATCAAGTGGAGTGAGGGGAAAATCTCCTGGGTGGACGACAAGTGCCAGACTCACAAGTGGGACCCAGAGTGGGGACCGGGGCCCCCCCTACCCCTCCGAACTGCCACCCTCACCCTCGCGCCCTCCGCTGTCCCTCGGGAGTATAGGGATCTGATGGAGGTCTTCAGCGAGACCGAGGCAGACGAGCTGCCCCCCCACAGACTGTCGGACTGTGCCATAGAACTGATCCCGGGCGAGAAACTTCCCAAGGGAAAGCTTTACTCCATGAGCCCTCTAGAGCGGGAGGAGCTAAGGAAGTTCCTAGACAAGAACTTGGAGCGCGGGTTCATCCGCCCTGCTAAATCCCCCTTCGCTGCCCCCGTTTTGTTCCGGAAAAAGAAAGACGGGGGATTACGCTTGTCCACAGACTACAGAGGATTGAACGCGGTCTCCGCTTCTAATGCCTACCCCCTCCCCTTAATAAAAGACTTGCTAACGGAGGCGGCCAAGGGGAAAGTGTTCACCAAGCTGGATCTCCGAGACGCTTATTTCCGGGTGCGCATAAGGGAGGGGGATGAATTCAAGACCGCGTTCAACACCCCGTTGGGACAGTTTGAATACCTGGTGATGCCGTTCGGTTTGAGTGGCGCTCCAGGGGTCTTTATGAGCTTGATCAATGAAGTGTTGCACAAGCATTTATTCAAGGGGGTGTTATGTTACTTAGATGATATCTTGATCTACTCTACTGATAAGAAAGAACACGTGAAACTGGTCCGGGAAGTCCTTTCTACCCTGTTGAAAAACCAACTGTATGCCAAACTGTCTAAATGCGAGTTCAATCGCGAGTCTGTGGACTTTCTGGGGTATCGCATATCGCAGAGGGGTTTAGAAATGGATCCTGCGAAGGTGGAGGCGGTGGTCCAGTGGGAAGCCCCCCGAACGAGGAAGCAGCTCCAAAGCCTATTAGGATTTTGTAACTTTTACCGGACCTTCATAAAAGACTTTGCCACAGTCACCCTTCCCCTCACAGACTTGCTAAAAACTAAGGGGAGGGGTTCGGAGGCGGGGAAGCCCGGAGAGAGAATTGCCTGGAATGGGGACTGCCAGAAGGCGTTCGAAACCCTAAAAACCCTTTTCACCTCCGAGCCCATTTTGGCTCACCCGGATGAGACTAAAGAGTTTATAGTCCACGTAGATGCATCCGATGTGGCTATGGGGGGGGGCATTTTGCAGAAGGGATCAGACGGAGAATTGCACCCCCTCGCATATATTTCCAAAAAATTTAATGAGACGGAAAGGAATTGGTCAGTTTGGGACAAGGAAGCAGCGGCTATCCGGCTAGCTCTCACTACCTGGCGGCATTGGCTGGAGGGGGCGCAAACCCCGTTTGAGATTTGGACTGATCATAAAAACCTTGAAGCGTTGCGCACTCAGAGGTCTCTGAATGCGAAACAGCTCCAGTGGGCTGATTTCTTCTCAAAATGTAACTTTGTGTTGAAACATTTCCCTGGAAAGGCCAATTCCTTAGCAGACGCACTCTCCCGATTGCCCCAACACGAGAGTCTGAAAGAAGAGGTGTTCGACTCCATGTTTTCCCCCCAGCAGCTGGGAGGGGCGGTAACCACCAGGAGCCAAAGCAAACGAGCTAAAGTGGAGGTGGCATCGGGTGATTGGGGAGGGGAATACTCGCCCGAGGAAATTGAGGAGTTAGAGACTGTGACCGAGTGCTCCCTGGGTGAAAATCAATGTTGGTACCACGAAGACAAATTGGTGGTGCCCAGAAGTAAGCGGAAAGACATTTTATTGGCTTGTCACTCCTCCAAACTAGCTGGACACTTTGGGTTCCTGAAAACGCTCAACTTAATTCAGCGTCAGTTTTGGTGGCCGCGCATGCGCCGGGATGTCTCAGATTTCGTCTCCGCTTGTCAGACCTGTTTGATGTGTAAAAAGCGGGGGGGGGGGGAAAGTCCCGGGGCTCCTGCACCCCCTACCTACTCCTTCTCGCCCTTGGGAAGCGATAGCCATGGACTTTATTACTAACCTACCACCCTCGAAGGGGAAAACTGTAATCTGGGTGGTGGTAGACACGTTCTCTAAGCAAGCCCATTTCACCCCTTTCAAGCAACTGCCGACGGCAAAGGGGATGGCCAAGGCTTTCTTCAATCAGGTGATTAAATTACATGCTTTTCCCAAGCGGGTGGTATCCGATAGGGGTAGCCAATTCGTTGCCAACTTCTGGCGGGAGCTTTTAAAGCTTATGGACATAGAGCCTGCTCTAAGTTCGGGTTACCATCCAGAAACCGATGGACAGTCCGAACGAACTAATCAGATCCTGGAGCAGTTCTTGAGGTGCTACACCAACTACCACCAGGACAATTGGGTGGACTTACTGCCGTTTGCAGAATATAGCTACAATAATGCGGTGCACTCCTCGACCGGCGTCTCCCCCTTCATGGCCGTCGGAGGCTTCGAGGGGAAGCCTCTGCCTACGATCGAAAATGCTTCCGATGCTTCTCCCACGGATTTTAAGCGGTGGTGGGCGACATTACAAGAATCGTGGCCTCTGATAGCTAAGACTTTAGACCAAGCCAAAGCGGACTACAAAAAATATGCGGATCGTAGTCGAGCTGTGGGTTGGGATCTCCAACCTGGGGACTCTGTCTATCTTTCCACAAAAAACATACACGGTTTGCAACCTAGCAGGAAATTAGGATGGAAATATGTGGGCCCATATAAGGTGTTGCGTAAAATTTCAGATGTGTCTTTTGAACTGGAACTGCCTAAATCACTGAGTTCTGTGCACCCTGTTTTTCATTTCAGCCTGCTGAAGAAGGATCCTGGGCCAAATGCGTGGCATCCAGTTCTTCCAGTACCTCCTCCACTGATGAAGGGGGAGGCACCCCATTTTGAAATATCTGATATTCTTGATTCTAAAGTGCGTCGGGGCCGCTTATATTATTTAGTTAGATGGCTCGACTTTGGCCCGGAGCACAATGAGTGGGTTCGTTCTGAACATGTGCATGCTCCTCAATTAGTTAGAGCTTTCCATAAAAAAGCTCCTGACAAGCCCGGGTAGAGGTGTTTATCGAGGGGCCAGTGTGTCAGAATCTGCTGATTCAGACATAGTATTTTCCCAGTTCTGACAGTTGTGCCTTGTTAATTCTCTCTTGTCATATCTTATTATTATGTATGTCTTTAAGGTTACCATGTATGAATGCTTGTAGATGCCATATTGTAGTGCCTGACCAGGCCTGGGTTTTTGTAACTGTTAAAGCGGGAGGGTGACACCTGCATTGTATGGGAACAATGGGCCTCTCACACCATTTGCCTCCGCATTCCATAGACCCGGCTGGGACTTCAAGGGAGGATGCGTTTCATCTCTTATCACATGCAAAAGCCTTGAGGCCATGGATTGTTATGTGAACTGGTAACATCTGAAGGGTCTGGTTGGGACGGAAATTTACTGCTTAACACCTCACTTTCTTTCCTGTGGGAACCAAACGGTCAGAGCCTCTTTTTGCCCGCCGTTTTTCTCCTATAGTGATTGGCTACCTATGGGTAATTCAAACTCCTTGGAAAGGTATAATAGACCTTCCTGTATTATCTGTCTCATCTCTGACAATAATCCGAGAAGCTGTACTAATGTAGAGATTAGAAATAGATCTGATCCTTGACTACTTTGCGCAGAACTCTCACAACTGCCCACTCAGACTGGCAGCAGCTCTCTAAGGTGTCAGGCAGAGAAAGGTCCTTCACATCACCTACTGCCAGACAGTTAACTGGACGGCCCAGGACCTTCAGCATGCCAAGCAGACGCTCTTCCAATAGATCCTCCCCATTTATCACTAAATGGAGTTGATAAGTATTGGAGTCGGGAGTCCATGGAATAGTGAAACAGCTAGATCTTTATTGCTGGTCCGGATGAAGCATACAACCCAGGGCTCCAAGCCCTCCTTTTATGCTGGTCAGGGACAATCCCCTGACCTCACCCAACTGGCCTGATAGGCTATTAGAAGTCTATTTACATTTCATAGGTTCCCTGGGAGAAACCTAGGTACAGGATTGGTGGCCGGTTTGAATCCACCTGGCCTTTGTTCTACCTGGCTGAAGCTCAGGTAGTTTCCTGGCCATGTGCTCTGGCCATGCTCTGGCCATGTGCTCTGGCCATGCGGTCGCAATGAAGAGAGCACATGGCGACCGCATGGTCAATACATAACACCCCTCCCCCCATAGTCCAGAACCCCTCTGCACACATAGTCTTTGAGATAGTCCGGGCGTCTGCGCTCACGTCCAGAGCGCCGGGGGGTTGTAAGGCGGGGCGTGTTGCTAGTGTTGGCAGGTTGCGGTGTGGGTAGTTGTTCTGCTGGCGGGGCCTGTCTGCTCGGGGGTTGTTCAGGTGTGGATGGTGCGACTGCTTCGTCCGCGGGCAGGAGCGGCATCTCCGCAGTCTCCGGATCAGGGTCTGGCGCTGCTTCTGGAGTCGTGTCGATGTCACGGTCTGTTGGTGCAGGGAGTTCGGGGGCCTGGGTATCATCGTGGTTCTGGGTACGGCGTCGAATCTGGTCAATGTGCCGTTTCCAGACTACGCCATCTTCCGTAAGGACCTCATAGGAATAAGGCCCTGTGACTCGAACGATCCTCGCGGGGAGCCATGTTGGACCCCGCGCGAAGTTCTTTGCATATACGGGGTCTTCGGGAGCAAATCCTCGGGCAGCTGGCCGGTCCTCCGTTGTCGGGTTCCCCTCGATTGCTCGGTCGGGATGTAGGCGGTCCAAGACGGTTCCCAGTCGTCTTCCCATCAGAAGTTCGGCTGGCCGGCGCCCGGTCCCTGAGTGGGGTGTGTTCCGTTGGCAGAACAGGAACTTGTACAGCTGCTCTTCCCAGTCGCCATGCTCCATCTTCTTTAACGCGTCCTTCGTTGTCCTCACCATGCGCTCGGCCTGGCCATTGGTTGCGGGGTGGAACGGAGCGGAGCGGATGTGGCGCAGACCGCAGGCTTCCACAAACCGTTGAAACTCGCCGGAGGTGAAGGCGGTCCCGTTGTCAGTCACGAGAGTTTCTGGCATTCCGTGTGTCGCGAAGATCGGCCAGAGACTTCTTAAGGCAGCGTTGGTGGAGGTCGAAGCTACCGGCACTACCTCAAGCCACTTGCTGTAGCTGTCAACAACGATAAGAAACAACCGGCCCTGGACCGGTCCCGCGAAGTCTAGGTGCAGGCGGGACCAGGGCTTGTTAGTAGATTCCCAGGATCGGACAGGAGCGTGTGGCGGATCTGGCCGTGACTCCTGGCATTTGGTACACTTCTGGACCCGCCCCTCAATGTCTTTGTCCAGGCCTGGCCACCATACGTAACTCCGGGCCAGAGCTTTCATGCGCACAATTCCCGGGTGAGCCTCGTGGAGGGCCTCTAGCACTCGGGGCCGCAGGGGCCCGGGGATCACCACTCGAGATCCCCATAGCAGGCATCCCTTGTGGGCCGATAGTTCGTGCCTGCGTGCCGTGAAAGCGGCAAAATCTGGTCCCGGTTTTTCCGGCCACCCCCTTCCCACCCAGTCCGAGACACGGGAAAGGATGCGGTCCCGCCGCGTGCGACGGGCCACATCTGATACCTGTACGGGGCGCTCCGGTAGATCCTCTAGGAGCGCGACGTGGAAAGCGGGAGCCGGATCAGGGTCGCAGGACGGGAGGGGAAGACGGCTGAGGGCGTCTGCATGACCCATCGCCTTCCCCGGGCGATGTACCAATTCGTAGGAGTAGCCTGACAAAAAAATTGACCACCGCAGGACCCGCGGGGACAGCATGTGAGGGGTCTGCCTGTGGGGGGCAAGGAGACCCAGCAGCGGCTTGTGATCTGTGGCCACGGTGAACGACCGTCCGTAGAGATAGTCGTGAAATTTCCTGACACCAGCTACGATTGCTAGGGCCTCCTTGTCGATCTGGGCGTAGTTCCGTTCTGCCGACGACAGGGTCCTGGAGTAATAGGCAACCGGTACCTCCTTTCCGTTGGGTAGCCGGTGTCCCAAGACCGCCCCAACGCCGTAGGGGGATGCGTCGCAGGCCAGGATGACAGGGAGCCTCTCATCGAAATGCGCTAAGACCGCATTTGAAATTAATAAGTCTTTGACGGCCCGGAAGGCTGCATCATGCTTGGGACCCCAGGCCCAAGCCGCTCCCTTGTCCAGGAGACGATGCAGGGGTTCAGCGACCGCCGCCTTGTGCGGAAGGAAGGCGTGGTAGAAGTTCACAAGTCCCAAGAATGCCTGGAGTTCCGCCTTTGAGGACGGGCGGGGTGCACCTGTAATTGCCACTACCTTCTCCTTTGTAGGGTGAATGCCGTCTGCGGTGACTTGGAACCCCAAGAAGGTCACCGAGGAGACTCCCAGGGTGCACTTGTCTTTTCGAACCTTGAGACCCGCGTCCTGGAACCTTTGCAGCACCATCCGGAGGCGAGCTGCGAACGTGTCGGCGTCCGGGGCGGCGATGAGGACGTCGTCGAAGAACGGCTTCACTCCTGGAACATCTTTTAGGAGAGAATCCATTAGATTTTGAAAGATTCCGGGTGCTACGCTGACCCCAAATTGGAGGCGTTTTACCTTGAACGCTCCCTTGTGAGTCACAATCGTTTGTGCCTCGGCCGTTGCTTCGTCTACGGGAAGCTGCTGATAGGCTTGGGCCAAGTCTAATTTTCCAAATATTTTGGCACCCGCGAGGGAGGCCAGAACATGGCTGACCACCGGTACCGGGTACGCGTGGTCCTGTAATGCCTTATTAATTGTACATTTGTAATCCGCGCAGATGCGGACTTCCCCGTTAGCTTTGAGGGGGGTCACAATGGGAGTCTCCCACTTGGCGTGGGAGACCGGCTCGAGCACCCCTTGTGCCACGAGCTTTTCCAACTCTGCCTCCACTTTGGGCTGGAAGGCGAGTGGTGGCCGGCGGACGGCCACGCGGATGGGCCGGACTGCCGGGTCCAGGTCGAAGGAAACCGGGGGTCCTTTGTAGCAGCCCAATGAGCCATCGAAAACGGCGGGAAATTCCTCGCAGATGGATGAGAAGTCAGTAGAGCCCATGCGGTGTATACCGGTCCACTGCACTCCGAGCGGCTTGAACCAGGCGCGACCTAGGAGACTGGTTAGATTGCGCTCCACCACGAGAAGGTCCAGCAGGCCATTAAAGGCATGGTACTGGACCCGGACCCTGGCTAGCCCCTTAATAGCCACTGGGTTTTTCTGGAAGTCCCGGAGGACCAACCCAGCCGGCAGCCGCAGCCAGCGTGCCCCCTTCGGGCAGAGGCGGCGGAACGTAGCTGCGGACACAATTGAATATGCTGACCCTGAGTCCAGTTCCATGGAGCAAGGAACTCCCTCTATTCGGAGAGACACGGAAATTGCGCCCGGGATGGGCTGAGGCAAGTTCATTACCATGGCCGTGGGAACGACACTACCCACTTCTTCGAAGTTCGCTGCTGGGGCACGGTGGCTGTTCCTCAGGCGGCAGGCCCGGGCGAGATGTCCTGCTTTCCCGCAGGCGCGGCAGATGGCATCACGGAAGCGGCATGTCCGTCTGTCGTGGGGGTCCCCACAGCTGGCGCACGTTGGGGCCTGCCTGTTGAGGGAAGCAGGAGAGGGAACAGAGACAGATGCTGGGCGCCGGCCCTTGGGCCTGGGGATGCCGGGCTCACCCTTCTTCGAGCGTGGTTGCATCCGGTGGACGTCCTCTTCTTCACTTGAGTCGGGTTCGGGAGGAGCCGCCTGGTGGACTTTGGTGGCTGCCTTGTCCTTTTGCGTTGTCTCGAAGGCTGCCGCAGTTTCGAGCATCTTCTCCAAGGTTGGCTCCGGCATTGCAATGAGGCGCCGGCGGAGCTTGGCTTCCCGGACCCCTCCCATGAAGGCGGTCTCCACGTGGTCATCCATGTGGCGGAATTCGCAGCCCATGGCTAGTCGACGGAGTTCAGCCAGGAAAGTGGCGGCTGACTCCCCCGGCTGCTGCTGGCGCTGTATGAACTCCCAGCGCCTGGCCAGTTTTGATGGCTTCGGGGCGAAGTAATCGCCGAGGGTCTTGGTGAGCACGTCGTAAGACACCTCGGTGGGGTCTTGCGGGGCTAGTAGGTTCTGGGCCACCCGCATGACCTCCACCCCTCCGGAACTCAAGAGCCAGGCACTCTTCAGGTCCGCATCTGTGATTCCGCGGACCTTAAAGGCACAACCCAGCGTCTTGAGCCAGGACTCCCACGTCTCGGGGCGAGACGTATTGAAAGGGGTAATTGGTCCCGGAGCGTTTGCCATATTTACCAGAGCAGGAGCGGCGGCGGCTGTTTGAGCGATGTCCTCGTGTCTTGCGGCGGTGCTGGGGAGCGCTGAGGCTTGGCGCTGGCTAGTGCCGGAGGATTGGGCTCAGAGCGGCTTGCGGCGAGGCGTTGGAGCGCTGGAGCTCGGAGATGCCTGCGGCCGGCGGGACGGAGCTCGCTGTGCTGCTGTGGTCTGCTGGAGAGTCGCTCATCGGGATCCCATCCTCGTCGCCACTGATAAGTATTGGAGTCGGGAGTCCATGGAATAGTGAAACAGCTAGATCTTTATTGCTGGTCCGGATGAAGCATACAACCCAGGGCTCCAAGCCCTCCTTTTATGCTGGTCAGGGACAATCCCCTGACCTCACCCAACTGGCCTGATAGGCTATTAGAAGTCTATTTACATTTCATAGGTTCCCTGGGAGAAACCTAGGTACAGGATTGGTGGCCGGTTTGAATCCACCTGGCCTTTGTTCTACCTGGCTGAAGCTCAGGTAGTTTCCTGGCCATGTGCTCTGGCCATGCTCTGGCCATGTGCTCTGGCCATGCGGTCGCAATGAAGAGAGCACATGGCGACCGCATGGTCAATACATAACACCAGTGATATAATCGATTGGAGACCAGTAGCCCTCGAGGAGAGGAGGGCAAATTGTTGGATCGAATCCACCAAGTGACATGGGTGCACACACAATTGCAGGAAGCCTGGTGGACAAAACATCAGAGGTTAAAGGAGCTTGATCACCAGAGACTTTGCCAGTAGGAGATGCCAAGGATGGAACTTGGCCTCTTGTACATGGACAAAAGATATACAGAACCCCGAGACATCATGTTAAGTGAAGGCGGGAAAGAAAGTGACTCAGGGATCCGACAACAAGCTTGTTACTGCCCCCAGAATGTTGTCTGACTGGGAAGCAGATTTCACAGCATCTGTAAGGAGGTAATTTACTTTAATGTTTATATTAATTCCTAGCATGGACAAGGGTAGGGTAACATGAGTGATCCAAATTAAAGGACCAGATTTATCATGCAGATCACCAGCATAGGCCGTGAGCCACAGTGCATTAAGATATGTTAACAGAATAGTATAGAGGTTACAGTGACCTGCTGATTTATAAACTAATGGGAAAGTGCAGTATAGAAAGAAAAAGAAACAAACTGCATCCCAACCGGGTTTATTTAGATCATTCATACTCTGCACCAGTTAAATAAAGAGTAAGTGGTATTTGACCTGTAGGCTAACAGGAACAATATAGATGACCAATGGAATCAAGAACACAATCATTGCTTGTAGCAGAGGATGCAACAAGAGCCATTAATTATAGTTTGCCCCTTGGACTCTTGTCTATTAGGGCAGCTGTTTTGAGAAGAAAAAACATATGCTGCTTTTTAAAAAGAGAAGTGAGGAGTTGATCCTACTCTGTAAACTGGACTCAAAGAGTCTTATAACACCTCTTCTTTCTTTTTAATCCTCACTAGAACCCTGCAAGGTAGGGCACCATGAGAGGCTGTGAAGGTACAAGGTCAGGAAATCGTAACACAGTTTGATATTTGAACCTGGTCTCCTAGTGCCAGACCAACACTGAATCCACATATGACACTGGGTCTTGCTGTGAATGATGTCACATGACTTGTGCACACTAAGGAATCCCCCAATTCATTGACAGTTCTGAAGGATACCATGGAACCGAGAGGAGTGGCAAACTACTTAGGCTTGCCTGCCAAGCATACTTGCTGATTAATTCTGAGTTCCCCATGAAGATGGAAACAGTAAGCCTTGCCTGTGTGCGAAATAACACCTTCATTGAAAAGCCCTGTAGGGTTAAGTATCACTGCTGAGAGACAGCAGCAGGGAGATGGACTGAGGCCACTGTGTCAGCCTTAAAAACTAGGTCTTAGGAGTAGGGCTTGGAGCAGAGCTCAGCAGAGACCAGGTTCTGACCTTGGAATCCAGGCAGCCCCAATAGTGAGCGGTCAAAAATCACAGCAGGACTTAAACATAAGTATATTGCCTCAGGACAAGGCTAACAACTTGAAGGGGAAACTTCGCCCAGTTCAGCCACTCTTCAAAGCTACAGAAGCTGAAGAGGTCCAAACAACCCCAACTAAATGGCACAATACCATTTTGACACATAATACCTTCCACAAGGGGGCATAGAGAATTGCAAGGCTGTGTGAAACAACCCTGAACCTGAGGACAGGTAGGGAAAGGTTCCTTCAGTCAGGCACAGCAAAGGTTTAAAACGGGCCTCAAGAGGCCACACTTACAGGCTTCTGGTCAGAACTGACAGCAAAAGCAGAGAAGGGGAAAGTTTCTTTCAGACAGCCATGCCTCCAAGCTGCTTCAGCGATGGAAGTGATGGGAGTAGCCAGGGGACCCTTCAGGCAGGCAGCCTCTGCCAGGTGGCACCTCCAAGCTTCTTTATTCAAAGCAAAGGGAGGGGCCGGCTCTCTCGGCACCGAGAGAAGGGAGGGGGGAGGGAAGGGCTTCTAGGTCAACGTCGAAGGCACAGAGGCCAGAGACCCCTTAGGGAGTGACTAGGCAGAAATGCTTTGATGTCGAGGGTGCTGTGACTTCAAGGCACACAGCCACAGCCCATGAAAAGAGCCAGTTCTTCTGAGGCTGTGTGTGTACAACAGCTCAGGACCGGGGGGAGGGGTACACCTCCATTCAGACTGCTGCCACACAGGCAAAATCTCTGAAGATGGCCATTCAGGACAGGCTCATTGTCCACCCCACCTCCGCCATGGGGGGAATATGCCTTATCAGGCTCTCTGGGCACACAGGCGACCACCGAAGAGGGCCTTTAATGCCTGGTTCGTTCTCCACCCCACCTCAGCCGTGGGGGGAATATGCCTTATCAGGCTCTCTGGGCACACAGGCGACCTCCGAAGGGGGCCATTCAGGCCAGGCTCTTTGTCCACCCCTCCTGACCAGGGAGGGGGAAGCCTTTGACGAGAGCTCTTCTGAGTCCAGCTCTTTCCACACATGCCTTCAGGGGAAACTGGTGACAGCAAGAGCAGGCAGCTCTGCTGTGTGAACCCCTAGGCAGCCAAGGCATGGAGAATGGCTGTTCATAATCACCACTTTTAGTCACAATGACACAGTGGAAATCCACAAATCATTTCTTCTTTAGATGTATTTCATTGTTCACTAGAATAAAAACTGTTAAGAGAAAAAAATCTCAGTCTCAAAACTGAAGTGAGGGAAAAAACACAGAGAACAGCAGTGGAGATTTTCTCTCCACGGTGGCAAAAAGAGGAGTAGCGCCCCTCCTCTTGGTCATGTGAGCATTTTGACAGGAAAACACCAGAAGGAGGAGAGGTGCTCCTAGTCTATTAGAAAGCTTGGAACTTTTATCCGTGGCTGGCCTGCGATTGCGCAGTTCCCATGTGGGACTGCACAGAAGCCATGACAATGAACGTCCATTATCCATGAATTATCCAAATTTCAAGGGTATAACAGCACATTATTATGTGCATGTTGACCAAAAATTCCAGATCCTAGCATTTCTTTATGATATGAAAGGTACAGAATAAGGCTGACTAAAATGCAGTATGTTTGGGCTCCAGAGTTTGAAAAAATATGTTGAAAAATATAAAGTTAATCAACAAAGTGCATGTGGCTTACTTCTTCTTCTTCTTCTCCTTCATCATCTTCCTGTTCTTCTTCCTCTTCTTCCTCTGCCAGTGCTTCTGCTTCAGCCTGCAAATCATCTTGTTCTTCATCTTCATCTTCTTGAGTTATTTCCCAACCATGATGTTTAAGAGGTTCTGTAAAAAAGAATGAATTCATTTTTAAAACATTTAAAACAGTATGTAACCATGTAAGACCAAAGATAAGCCACGTCAAGTACTTTGGCATGTTGAAGATAATGTCAAGGTGAATCAGTTGCTAAACTGGAGACAGGAAGCTCCCCTATTCATCTCCCAGACATTCCCCCCATCCCTGTATGACAGATTATACAAAGAGACAGTCTAGGTGTGAGACTTCCTGGATGAATTCACCCCACACAAAGGATCTTGAATAAGACTTTCTTTATTGGGGGATTTTCTTCAGGGTACACTTGCTGAGTTAGTAATGGCGTTGGATAATACTGTTAGGATAGATATAGTGATTGGCATACAGACCCCCCCAATCCCACCCAGGGATAAATCCTGTGTAAAATAGTTCCCAGGCTAAAGAGTGGGAAGACAGTAATAGATGGCACGTGCAACAGGAGTTAAAAACATAAACCATGTCTATGTGAAGCTACCAGTAACCTTGAATAGAGATAACAACCCTGTGAAGCTAGCAAGCGGATAATAACTCCCGTGAAGCCAGCAAGCAAGGAGGAGGGAGTACTTTCCAGCTGGGGCACGAGGGGAGGAGTGGAATCGTCTCATTTAGTTCAGTAAATAACCGGATCAGGTTCAAGGTGCTGGTATTAACCTTTAAAGCCCTTTATGGTCAGGGGCCCGCCTACCTGAGGGACCGCCTTTCCCCATATAGGCCCCAGAGGCTACTGAGGTCAGGCACTCAAAATCGCCTGACCTGCCCCGGTCCAAAAGAGGCTCGGTTGACTTGCACCAGGGCCAGGGCTTTTTCAGTGGCGGCTTCTTACTGGTGGAACGAGCTCCCGGATGACATCAGGGCCCTGCGGGATCTATTACAGTTCCGCAGGGCCTGCAAGACGGAGCTCTTCTGCCAGGCTTTCAAATGGGAGCCGCCATCGGAGAGAAAGTGGATGATACCATCTCCCTGGCCCTGGTGGTTGCACCCTGCTGCCTTTGCCCACCTGAGTGATCTGAAGTTGCCATCTTGCGTATTTGTAATGTAGTGTTGGTTTTAAAATGTTTTATATTATAAATCTGTTTTATCTGTTTTATGTTGTTAGCCGCCTTGAGCTGGTGAAAAACTGGCAAAGCGGGATATAAATGAAAAAAAATAAAAATAAATCCCATCTCCCGCCTGGGAAAGTGGCAGGCATACCTGACACACTGCCCCCTCGAAAACACTTTCAACCTCCAGGTTTAAGTGGGTAAAGTTTATGGAAGGCACGAATTTTTGCAGAAGCATTAACATGCTCAGAAGCAACCCATTTGTTATGCTCAGGGCCAAAGTCTTTCCAACTAACAAGATAGTAAAGGTGGCCTCGTTTCAGGTTCAAATTGAGGATTTGATTAATTTCATAGTGGGGCTCCCCACCCCTCATCAGAGGAGGAGGAACCGGATGACGAGCTCTCCATGAATTCGATCCAGGGTCCTTCTTCAGTAGGCTGAAATGAAAAACAGGGTGAACATTTTTAAGAGACTTAGGGAGTTCAAGCTCGAAAGTGACAGCATTGATTTTCTTTTTCACTTTGAAGGGTCCCACATATTTCCAACCTAATTTACGGCTAAGTTGCAACCCTTTGATGTTTTTGGTGGATAGATAAACCGATTCCCCTTCTTCTAGAGTCCAACCAGGGTCTCTACGTTTGTCGGCCTGTTTTTTATAATCAGTGTTGGCCGCCTCTAAAGTTTTTGCAATAAGTGGCCAGGAGTCACGCAAAGAGTTCCACCAGTCACTGAGGCTGCTGGGGCTTGGAGTGGCGGCGTCTAATGTGGGTAATGGGATACCGTTATATCCAGCTGTAGCCATGAAGGGGGATACTCCCGTGGAGGAATGTATAGCGTTGTTGTAGTTATACTCAGCAAAAGGCAACAACTCAACCCAATTGTCTTGCTGATAATTAGTATAGCAGCGGAGGAACTGTTCTAATATTTGACTAACTCTTTCAGTTTGTCCATCCGTTTCTGGGTGGTAAGCGCTGCTTAATGCTAATTCAACCCCTAAGATGGCCAGGAGCTCCCACCAGAAGTTGGCAACGAACTGAGATCCCCTATCAGAGATAATCTTCTTTGGAATCCCGTGTAAACGGACAATATTACTCACAAAACTTTTGGCCATAGCTTTAGCTGTCGGGAGCTGCTTGAAAGGGACAAAAAGGGCTTACTTAGAGAATAAATCTACAATCACCCAAATGATCGTCTTGCCTTTACTCAGGGGGAGATCAGTAATAAAATCCATGGGAATGGTCTCCCAAGGTCGGGAAGGGGTCTCAAGCTGCTGTAAAAGACCCGTGGTTTCCCCTCTCCATCTTTTGCCCATTAGGCACATTTGGCAAGTGGAGACGTAATCAGAAACATCTTGTTGCATGCGTGGCCACCAGAATTGTCTCTGCAGTAGATTTAGAGTCTTTAAGTATCCAAAATACCCTGCTAGTTTGGACTCATATGCAGAGTGCATGATTTCCCCCCTTAGGGTCTGTGGGACAAAAGTTTTGTGCCGTGATACCAACAACCATTAGGATTTTTGGTAAAGTTGTCGAGGTTGGCTAAGGAGGCTTCCTCCTCCCGGCTATAGGCTTTTGCACATTTCGAAATCCAGTCTGACTTGGCAGGGTTTGTGAGGTCATGTGTTTGGCTGCGGGTGATCACTACCCTCCCCCCAGTCATTCAGGGGTAAACATGGAATCTATAATGGATTCTCTTTGACAATCATATTGGGGAAGGTGTGAGAGAGCGTCAGCCAGTGAATTAGATTTCCCTGGAAAGTGCCGGAGGATGAAGTTAGATTTGGAAAAGAAGTCAGCCCAGCACAATTGTTTGGCGTTTAACGTGCGCTGAGTATGGAGGGCTTTGAGGTTTTTGTGATCAGTCCAGACTTCAAACGGAACCCTTGCCCCCTCCAGCCAGTGCCACCAGGCAGTGAGAGCAAGGTGAATGGCTGCGGCTTCTTTATCCCATACTGCCCAATTCTTTTCCGTCTCACCAAATTTTTTGGAGACATATGCTAGTGGGTGTAATTTCTCATCAGTTTCCTCCTGCAGGATAGCTGTCCCCATTGCCATATCAGAGGCGTCCACTTGCACAATGAATTGTTTAAGTTCGTTCGGATGGGCTAGGATGGGCTCTGAAGTGAACAGGGACTTCAGCGTCTCGAAGGCAGTTTGACATTCAGCCGTCCAATGTAGACACGCCCCTGGTTTAACCGCTTTGTCCCCCTTCCCTTGAGTTTTTAGGAGTTCCGTAAGAGGGAGACATCCAGCAAAATTATTGATAAATGAGTGATAAAAATTGGTGAATCCTAAAAAAATTGAAGCTGCTGCCGGGTGCGGGGCACTTCCGAGTCCTTGACAGCCTTCACCTTTGCAGGGTCCATTTCCAACCCACAACAGGAAATGTGGTAGCCCAAAAAGTCAGTCTTATGAAAGTCACATTTAGATAATTTAGCAAACAATTTGTGTCCCTTAAGGGTGGCCAGTACTTCCCGCACCAACTGTATATGAGATTGCTCATTTGGAGAGTACAGTAAAATATCATCAAGATAACATAAGACCCCATTGAATAGGTGCTTGTGTAACACTTCATTAATCAGGTTCATAAAAACGCCGGGACTGCCCTGAAGTCCAAATGGCATGACCAAATATTTGCATTGACCCAAGGGGGTGTTAAAAGCAGTTTTGTACTCATCCCCCTCATGGATGTGGACCCTGAAATATGCATCTCTAAGGTCTAGTTTGGAAAATATTTTCCCCTTTGCAGTCTCTGTCAGCAGGTCTTTGATGAGAGGTAGAGGATAAGCATTTGTTGCAGACACTGCATTCAACCCTCTATAATCCATGCACAAACGCAACCCCCCAACTTTTTTCTTTCGAAACAACACTGTAGCGGCAAAGGGGGATTGAACTGGTCTAATAAAGCCTCTTTGTAGGTTTTTCTCTATAAATTTGCGAAGTTCTGCTTTCTCGGAGGGGCTCATCGAATACAGCTTCCCTTTGGGCAACTTTACCCCAGGCAACAGTCTGATAGCGCAGTCTGTATTCCGAAGGGGGGGAAGTTCATCAGCTTCGGTTTTGCTGAAAACCTCTGCTAAATCCCGATACGCGGGAGGTATTTGTAACAAATCCTCTGCTGCCAGACACACTTGTGCCTTGGAGGGCGCAGTTCACAGATGTCTTTAAAAGGCCCCTTTGCCTTCGTCTTCTTAGCTGAGGGACCCGATCCCTTGAGACTCTCCATCTCCGCTCGCATCTTTATCAGTGTGAAGTGCGATTCGGCCTCTTCAGCGGCCTGGATCCAGGCTGCCAAGGTGGTGGGGTTGACATTACGTAACACAGTCTCGTACAAGTCCAAATTCAACCCCTGCCGGTAATTTTCCACCAACACTTCTTCAGGCCAACACCTTATCCTGGCTGCAATCTGTTTGAATGCTGCTGTATACTCACGGACCAAGCCTCTCCCTTGGGTGAGCCTCCTCACCTGATTCTGGGCTTTTTCTTCATTCATTGGGTCCTTGTACTGCCTTTGAAGGGTCCACATGAAGTCTTCGACACGATCCAGTTCTGGCCCAGGAGTGTTGTGGAGGCTCACATACCAAACAGCAGCTTCTTCTCGCAAACGGGAACCGATACATCCCACTCAGTTGGCTTCATTCGGGAAGAGGTGGCCCCAGGTTTGTAGGAACCGTCCGGCTTCAATAATAAAAAATTGAAGTTTTGCTAGGACTCCATCAAATGTAGCAGCCAGTAGTTCTTGTGGTACCAGCCGGCGATCTATGGGTATGAGGGGTCCTGCTGGCATGGGTTGTGTGGGCCCGGGTGCTGGTGGCCCCACTGGAACTGGCTGACCTGCAGGGATCTGAGCTGGTGGCGCTTGACCCCCGGGGGCCCCAGCTCTCACCGCCTGAGCGTCGACCACCCTCTGGACAATCCCAGGTAACCCCTCCAGCAAGGTGGTCATCTCTCTCTGCAAAAAATTCTCCATCGCTTCCATGCAGCGATCCACATGGGATCACAAATCTCTGATCTCGGGTCTCTTTGGATGGCGGGAGTCATGCGATCGTGCCCCTTCTCCCAGTTCTCTGCTCAGCTCCATCCCCAAGGACCCCCCTTGTTGGGAGGGGGTCCAGGTCTCTGTTGGTTCCATTCCAAATTGGGTCCATGAATTCTGGAGGCTCCTGGGTTGACAGTCTACCCACGGGGTGGTGCAAGGAGGTACGACATGCTCCTCCGTGGATACAGGGACCACCGTGTCCCCCGAGGTTGCCGGGGGTTCACCACCATCTTCCGACATAGTCAGGAACAGTGGGGTTTCCCCAGAGAGAAAATGGCATTACTAACTCTCTGTGAGACTTCCTGGATGAATTTACCCCACACAAAGGATCTTGAATAAGACTTTCTTTATTGGGGGATTTTCTTCAGGGTACACTTGCTGAGTTAGTAAATGGGGTTGGAAAATAATGTTAGGATAGATATAGTGACTGGCATACTGCCCAGGGATAAATCTCAAGTAAAATATTTCCCAGGCTAAAGCGCGGGAAGACGGTAATAGATGGCTCCTGCAACAGAAGTTAAAAACATAAACCATGTCTATGTGAAGCTACCAGTAACCTTGAATAGAGATAACAACCCTGTGAAGCTAGCAAGCAGATAATAACTTCCGTGAAGCCAGCAAGCAAGGAGGAGGGAGTACATTCCAGCTGGGGCACCAGTAGAATCGTCTCGTTTAGTTCAGTAAATCCCATCTCCTGCCCGGGAAAGTGGCAGGCATACATGGCACTAGGTAAGGATAGCTACGAATGCCCTGAAGACAATGCTGAACTACTAAGGTCAACATGAGGCTGTGGTCACATGGCAAGGTTTTTGCGATTTGTTCTTGTTATAGATTTGACCGGGAATATTTTTTTCCGGGTTAGGATGATCATGCATCCCTCCCTGAACTGCAAGCATTGTGTGATGAGGCTCTCGTGAGGTTTTTTTTTTTTTAATTGCTTTGCACCAGCCCCACCTGGACTCGCCATACTCTGTTTTTACAGGTTTTTGCAGCCCCCCCCCCCCCCCCGAACAGCGAACAAAATGAACTGGCGACATACTACCAAGCGTGTAAGTCTAAATGTGCGCTTGAACATTTAAACATTGAATTTATTCAGCACAGAATTGCACATGCGCACAAAGGCGGAAGCGGGGGGGGGGGGATTCTCATCGCATGAAGGACAGTCAGATGACCTAATCGCAATCATTGCGAGAGGTGGCTGTCCAGATTGACAAAATTGTGGATTTAAAGCACAAATACCTGGAAAGTACTTGATTTTCCCGGTGTCGGAAAACTTGTTAGGGAACCGGGAGATTGTGTGAGTGAGCCCACTTTGGTGCAGGAGGTGGATGTGGCCGTCTGATCAGCAATTTTAAATGTGAGAGGGAACAGTGGTGAAACCCGATCAAAATGACCATGTGACCACAGCCTGAGTTTCACGAATATTCAAAGTGCAACCAAGAGACCAAAGCAGACGGCTCTGTACATTAAAGCATCTTGCCACAGGCAAATTGGAAATACTCTCACTGGCTCAGATAGTTAAGTATAAAGGTATATTTGGGCAATGTCTATTAAAGACAGCTATTCCCCCTGTTGAATTATTTACATAACAGTTTTTAAGATCTTCATGGGTTTTCAGTGGTGATGTCTTGCCTTTGGAATGCCCTCTCCCTTAAGGTTCACCTGATTCCTACCATACTTTCCTTAGATAGTTTGAAGCCCCAAGGTATGTTTGTCTGATAAACTCAGTCTTGGAGAGGGGACAAATCTGTCAGAAGGACTGTACAGAAGTTCTATAAGTAACCCTCTGTGGGTCTGAGCAATCCACTTGTCTGTGGAAATGGCCTTCTAGGTTTGGTAGAAGTATTGCAGATATTTCCTCCCCTCTCCCAATCATTGGTGCTTATGTTGCTTGCTGGCTCAGAGGAGAAGATACCTGTGGTATAAGTGGATGGATGGCAAAACCTGTGTTAGTTCCAGAAGAGGCTGGAAGATCTGAAGTCTCTTGATCTATATTTTGGATGAAAGGGCAAAAAGGAGTTGAAATGCGGTCTAGAGGGCTTTCTGTCATCCTTTTTAGCAACAGAAGGCATCACCTTCTTTTTATCATCTTGTTTTATCTGTAGCCTCTTCACTAAGATGTCTCTGAGAGCAGACTCTCCGAACAGGTTGTGACTCTGGACAGCAACCCCTGTTAAATTACTTTTGGATGCTGGATCCACATTCCAGTGTGTCTGAGGTGGTACCTGTCCATGATACCTGGTGTCATATCTCTACACTGAAGTCTGCTAGAAAAATGGCCACTTTATGAAGTTCTAGGATACTTCAATGCAATTCAGTAGTGAGGGACTAATCCTTTAATTTTGTTCCAACTGCAGTTGGCTGCAGTTGCTCTAAGTCAGAGCCCAATGAGACTTAAGGAAAGATGATTCCAACTTTCTGTCTTCTTGATCTTTAACAGAAGTGTGCCCATCCTGAGGTATCATAATACCAAAACTAGTATGCTCATTATGGGAACCTGTAAGAATTGCATAGCAAACTGAGTGAATGGATATAGATGCTTGGTAGAACCCAAAGTATTCTTATTGGAAAGTGCATGTTCTCCTATCCATTCTCCTTTGAGACTTCCTTGTCTCACGACAAGCAAAAAAACATTACTGGGACTCTGAAAAACAGAACATCTTCATGAGATGTGGCACATCAGTCCCCAGATGCAGGATAGATAAGGCTTTGATACTTTGATAAAATCTTGATACTGCAAGAACCTATGAGAGGTCTATGTAGAGGAAGAAATCCTGGCCTAATCAACTACCTCTTCCTTATCAGAGGGATGAGGTCGACCTCTGCCTAATCTGCCTCTCAATCCATAGCACTGCCTCTGGCCACAGCATACAAAGTGAAAGAATCCCCCCTCCCCACTTCATCAGAAGCATGGGGCTCAGTGCTGGTACTGTTGGACTTGTGCTGCTATTTGGAAGTAGCAGGAGGAGACAAGCAGGAGGAGAGGAAATTTTGCGCGTATGCTTCTTGGATGCTTTGGCTATTTCTGCCTCCAAATCCTTCATCTGATTACATTGACTCCATTCTTCAAAATCACTGAGGAAGGGAAAAGTCATCCAGTGTGGGAACTCACAGTCAGAAAGGTTCTAACAGCCTGGCACCCCAAAGAAGACTTTGTCGCTGAGACCTTCCTGCTCTTACTTTCTCCCGCCAAGAAGCTTCAGAGCTGCTGGGAAATGGCAAAGGGGCAGAGGAAGGTTTGCTGTAGTGATCAGTGTTTAGGACATGACTAGTGGTCATCTGTTTCTGATGGCTTTCTGCTCGCATCGTTCTGGTAGGCCATGATCCCAAGAGAGGCTTTTGGTGCTTTAGCCACACTGGAAGACTATATGTGGTACAGTGATACTCAAGTTGCAATCTGCTTGCTGAAATACACTGAGCTGTTCTTGGGGTGCTCAGTGGGTCAGATGGCTAGAAGAATACATGACAGGGACATATTTGTGAAGAATTTTATTACCATTATTAAGTTTTGTTACTTTTCAGTTGGAGAAAAGAGACAGAAAGAGACATAGAAAGGTGATAGGAAGCTTCTGCTTTTCCACCAGTGCCTGGTAAATAGCACTTGCCTCTGTCAGTTGCCTCTCCCCCACCACTGTGCCATGGCACAGATGCCTGTGCAGCACTCTGAGTTAGTCTACTGGAGCAGGTAGGGCAGGGAGAAAACCCTTCAAACCCTTTGTGTAGTCCTGCTCAGAGAATAAAGGGAAATGTAAAATAAAATGGAAAGAAAGAATAAGGAAAACTGTGTCTGTTACACATGAATGGCATTTATATCAGACTAGGAGTAAGGCCCATTGTGGGAAGAAATACAACGGGCTCTAGAAGGAAGCTCCAGGTGAGTGTCTCGGCTGTGGCTGGTGGGGCGGCAGAGGGAAGGGGAAAACAGAGGGAGGCAAGCTGTGTTTATTTCCTTCTGGTTAGTTATAAGGCAGGGTTGCTCAAGTCAGTTTGCTGCCCCAAGTGGGTAGTATGGGAGGACAGCCTCATGGTAACAGGTATGGCTCCCTCCACCCCTGACTTATGTTGATTTGGGGCTATGCAGTGGCAGCTAAGGTAGAAAACCACCTCCTTCTATGCGATGTCTTCTGAGTTCCAAGTGTCTGGAAAGTGGATCCATAGCCAGTTACAGGGTTGCCAACTCTGAGTTGGGAAATACCTGTAGATTTGAGGGGTAGAGCCTGGGGAGGGAAGGGATGAGGAGGGACCTCAGCAGGGTAGAATTCCATAGATTCCATTGCCCAAAGCACCCATTCTCTCCAGGAGAACTGATCTTGGAGATCTCCAGGTGCTGCCTGGAGGCTGGCAATACTAAGGGGAGGGCCAGACCTGTGGATTTGAGGGGGAGGGCAGGGTGTGGGGTGCAGAGGGACCTCAGCAGGGATGTGCTGTGGCTGCGGAACACAGTGATTTCTGGGAGAGCTACAGGAAGACTGGCAACTCCAGTGATCGTTTAAGGGAAGATTGGGATATGTATTTTAGCAAGTCCAGTGACAGTTTAAACGAAGACTGTGAGATATATTTTACCTCAGGACCACATTCAATGACCCAACAGCAACAGCAAACTGATTAAAATGTTAGAGGCAAAAGCCAGTCAGGCCACATATGCAAATAACCTCTGTGTTCTGACTGGCTACTGGGGGGAGTGGAACAGCAAACTGTTTAGAATATTGGTGGTGAGACTCAGGCAACGCAGCCAATGGATAGGGACAGCTTGAGTGACACATCAGGCAGCCAACTCATTTTGGAGGGCATAGAATGTTGCCAGACGAAAATGAAATTATATAATAAGGACAGATGTTTAATACTGCATCAAGGCATCTGGAGTATCCCTTCAAGAAGTATTTTCTTACCCTTTTCCAGCATAGCAGATGTTAGCCTGTTGTGCACACAGGATAAACAGTGATGTTGACACATCACTCCCCCCCTCAAATCTGTGTTTACAGTCCACAGAAGCAACAGAATGTTCTTGAAACACCTGGAGATGGGCTACAAATTGCTCAGGGCCTGGTTTAAAGCAAGTTTTGTGAGGCTTTAGTAATCAGAAGAGGCTGGATTGGAGGATGGAGTTCTGGTTGACCACCAAAGAGGCTATCCTGGGGTTTGTGGGGCCTGCATGGACAAAAGCCATGTGGGATGGGGAACTCAACAAGGAGAGTTCTACAAGACTGGGCATATTGGGCATATTGTTATAGTCTAACACTGATGTTCTTCCAGAATTTTTCAGTTTCTTTATTCAGCCTTAATGGAAAAGCATTGAAGTACATTACTTACTCTTCATGGCCCGATCACACAGATCAAACAGCATCTCTGGAGTTTGTCCATCAATTTCAATATCAACAATCTGAACTAAAGGTGCCTCTGCAACAAACAGCTCCAATTTTTGCCAAAGATTCGTGAAAAGGCTGATTTTGTTTCTAAGCGGCTCCATTTCTGGCACATCTGGGAAACCATCCTCAGGAAACTCAGGAAGCTTGATTCCTGAACAAATTGAAGTGCATTTTAGAAAACAGTCAAAATGCTCCAAGTATGAGTCATCTACATTCTCCAAATTAATTGTTCTTTTCAGCATGACTTTATGTTTGCTGATTTCTTTTTTTTACTATCTTAAAATCACATTTTGCAATTACAAGGTCTGTTGATCTGTTATTCTCTGATATTGTTTAAGCAAAAAGGAAATAAAGATGAGCATGTGGTTATTTAATGACACAGCAAGCAAATTCAGTTCTTTACTGTAGACCTGAGCTGCTTCCACATGACAATGGTTCTCCATGTAGGTCTCATTGCCACTGCCAATGTAGAGGCATTCACAGTGGCAAAGGAATATCCAAATAGCATATTTTCTCCCCACCACCACTGGAAGGCTGTTTAACCCCCCCCCCCAAAACAAATAGGCAATTGCTAGATTGCTACAGTGCAATAATGATCTATTGCCACAATCCACTCGCTCCTAGCTTTCATTTTTTCAAAAAAGTAACAACTAGCCCTTTTCATTGTGGAGATATAAGGGGAAAGTGCACCCCTTATATCTTGGCATCAAAAAGGATCAGAGACTTCTTTAGGTATGGGAATTCACATGAACTAGTAGAAGATGGCAATAAGTTACTATACTGTTCTTGTGCTACAGCTATCTAGCAACTGCTGATTATAAAAAGAGCTTCAAAGAAAGCAGGAGTAGGCACCTTGCTGTGGCTGTTTAACTGACCGCAGGGCAAGCTGATGTGGCCCATGAATCAGAGCTCCTCCCTGGGAATGCCTCCTACCAGAAAGGCTGGCAGTTACTGTTGTGATTGGGCGCTCGGCCAGGTGCTGCAGGGCATGGAGCCAGAGCCCTGAATCTGGCCAGCCCTATTGAGATGACACCTTCTTGTGCTTGTCTTCTGGACCAGGATGCAAATTCAGCCCCCGGTTAAGTCAGGTTCACTAATTATAAAAAACCCCTGAGAAAGCCCTTCTGTAGCATAAGGGGAAATGGTGGCCATGGAAGGCTGAGACAAGCCAAATGGTGCCAATGTAGGTAGGTGGGACCTCCAAAAATATGCATCTTCTCATTCACATGGCATCCACTTTTTGGTTTCCCTTGCTTTGCTATGATTTTTCCCAAATCTAAATTATACAATTTTTTTTGCAAATAAAACAATATTTTAGAAAGATCCTCTTGGGAAAGATTGGAGCAAAGCAGGAGAAACCTGGAAAGTGGGGCTTACATTGTGCACACGCTCCAAAAAATCCTGATCTAGTTTGAATGCCAAACTGCAAGAAGAAATCTATAAAAGGAAGCAGCCCTGGATTACTGATACAGAAAGTGCATGTGCATGTGATTACAATAAAAACATAATGTTAGTGAAGGTAGCAAGAAAGAGGGCTAGCAAACAAGAAAAAAAAGGCTTGGCTTCCAACCTAGCTCAGATACAATATCTTTAGCTTCTTGCGCTTGTTCAGATGATTGCAACTCAGTTATTCCTTCACTTTCAGAGTATTCTTTAGATTCTGTGAGAACAAGCAGAGAGACTTTATTGTAAGAAAATCTCAAAAATCTCAAAGCATTAAGGGAATATACATCATTTTACACCAACATTTCTTTAAAATCCATTTTGAACCATGTAAGTATCATCCTACAATGAACTCCCAATACGACCATCACCCAAGAGAGGAGACACCCTCGAAAATGACCCGATAAAAAGCTCAGCTTCTCCCAAGAACTAGGAGGAGTCTCCAAAGACTCCTCTTTCCACAGCAGCAAAGACAGAACCGGGAAGGAGATGTGACTGAGTGGCAGCATTCCTGCTTGGTGTGTAGCGTATCCCTGGTATCTCCAGCTAAAAGGCACTGGCCTGAGATCCTGGACAGCTGCTGCCAGTCAGACTAGACAATGGAGATCAGTGGTCTGATTCACTATAAAGCAACTTCATGTGTTCAATAAAAGCATATAAAAACTCGGAAGCATAAAACGTTGGACAGCTTAAAAGATACTCATAATCGTCCTCATGCTAGACGCAGATTGTAAAAAGAATTTTAGAAGATAATCCCCTTTGTTCAAAGCCTTAAAAAGAGAAGTTTTGGCTTGGAACCTAAAAGGATTGGTGCCAGGCAAGCCACAGGGAGGAATGCAAAACACAGAAAACCGCTGGCTGAAATCACTTGAAGTGAACAAAATGAATATAAATATTTACTATCAAAATGAACTAGATGAAACTACGCATCGCTTATGGCTGTCAAGACTATTTGGATCCTCCTGGAAATATATGAGTCCACTCTATGATGATTACATGTCAAGATGGACCATGAAATTAGTTTACTACAGGAGTGAGACATATTGTTTTTTTTGGGACTTTATTTATTTTCTGTACTTCTGTGAATTTATCTTTCTGTATTAGAGGTGCCTCTGAAAAAACCTTAGTTTCATCTAGTTCATTTTGATAGTAAATATTTATATGCATTTTGTTCACTTCAAGTGATTTCAGCCAGCGGTTTTCTGTGTTTTGCATTTCTCCTGTATGCTGGTTCCCCTGTTGTTTTTTCAAGCCAAAGGGAGGGGCATTCTACAGGTGATGATGTGCCACTACCAAAAAAGCCTTGTCTCTGGTTGCCACCCATTTCACCTCTGCAGGTAGATGCACAGGAGGTTGGACTTGTAAGGAGGCACTTAATTGGTGGGCTGGATAGTACAAGAGGAAGTAGTCCTAAGTGTGATTATAAAGAAGAAAGGTAATGGAAATGAGAAATACACATTTCAGAAACGAACAGATCAGTAACATTTTTTTATTTTTATGTAAGTGTATAAATCTAACCTGGCTCCGTTTGAGTCTCCTCTTTAGAACTCTCAGATGGTACAGACAGCAGATGCTGAGAGGCTACTGATTCTGTGATTGCATATAAAAAAGTAACACATGGTTAATGACAAAATGTTTCTTTGACAAATCGTGATTCATCATCAGTTCAATCAAATTTTATTGCCATAGCCAAGGCCATGCAAAACATGTTAAAACTGTTGCTAAAATCAAGAACCCCACAAATTAAACTCATTAATAAAATACAGAAATCATGTATATAAACACGAGCCATACCAGTCAGCGCTACCATATCTATTCAAAAGGAGGTCAGCTAGCACAGCCTGCTCTTAAACCTATGTGGGAAAAGCAATTGCACTAGCTGATCTGAGATTTGGGAAATAGGTAGACTTTGTTGTAACTGTGTTGCAACTTCTAGTGTCCTGGCCCCACTGGTGGACCTCCTGAGGGCACCTGGTCTTTTTGGCCACTGTGTGACAGGGTATTGGACTGGATGGGCCACTGGTCTGATCCAACATTGGCTTCTCTTATGTTCTTGTGTTCTTAAATATGGCCCGTTGTGAGAGTTCTGCTCAAAGTAGTCAAGGATCAGATCTTGGTTGGTTAACCAAAGTTCTTTATTTCCAATCTCTACATTAGTACAGCTTCTCGGATTATTGTCAGAGATGAGACAGATAATACAAGCAGGTCTATTATACCATTCCAAGGAGTTTGAATTACCCATAGGTAGCCAATCACTATAGGGGAAAATTGGCGGGCAAAGAGGAGTTCAGACCGTTTGGTTCTCACAGGAAAGAAAGTGAGGTGTCAAGCTGTAAATTTCCTTTCCCAAACCAGACCCCTCAGATGTTACCAGTTCACATAACAATCAATGGCCTCAAGGCTTTTGCATGTGATAAGAGATGAGAGGTATCCTCCCTTGAAGTCTCAGCCGGGGCAGCTGGAATGCGGAGGCAGGGATGTGAGAGGCCTCCTTGTTCTCATACATTACAGATGTCACCCTCCCGCTTCATTTGCTACAAACTCCAGGCCTGGTCAAGCAGTAGAACAGTAAAACATGGCAGTTACAAGCACAGAATAAAACATAGGGTAACATAAAGGGTACAGGCATGATTACTATGATGTCTGAATTAGCAGATTCTGACACACTGGCCTCCTCATAATTACCTTCACCTGGGCTTATCAGGAAACATTTTATGAAAAATTCTAACTAGTTTGGGAGCATGCACATTTTCAGAACGAATCCATTCATTGTGTTCAGGACCGAAATCAAGCCATCTAACTAAATAATACAATCGGCCCCTACGCATCTTAGAATCAAGAATCTCAGTTATCTCGAAATGAGGGGCCCCCTCCTTCATCAGTGGAGGAGGAGCTGGAGGAACTGGATGCCATGCATTCGGCCCAGGATCTTTCTTCAGCAAGCTGAAATGAAAGACAGGATGCACAGAACTCAGTGATTTAGGCAGCTCTAATTCAAAAGACACATCTGAAATTTTTCGCAACACTTTGTAGGGCCCCACATATTTCCATCCCAGTTTTCGACTGGGTTGCAAGCCATGTATATTTTTTGTTGAAAGATAGACAGAGTCCCCAGGCTGGAGATCCCAGCCCACCGCTCGGCCCCGATCCGCATATTTTTTGTAGTCCTCTTTCGCTTGGTCCAGTGCTTTGGCTATTAGTGGCCATGAGTCTTGTAATGTCACCCACCAACTCCTGAAATCCGTTGGGGGGGCATTGGGCACATTCTCAATGGTGGGCAACGGTTTTCCTTCAAAACCTCCCACTGCCATGAAGGGGGAAACGCCCGTGGAAGAATGCACTGCGTTGTTATAGCTGTATTCTGCAAACGGCAATAAATCCACCCAATTGTCTTGGTGGTAGTTGGTGTAGCACCTTAAGAACTGTTCCAGGATTTGATTGGTTCGCTCGGACTGTCCATCGGTTTCTGGGTGGTAACCCGAGCTTAGTGCCGGTTCTATGTCCATCAGTTTTAGGAGCTCCCGCCAAAAGTTGGCAACGAATTGACTGCCCCTGTCGGATACCACCCTCTTAGGAAAAGCGTGTAATTTAATCACCTGGTTGAAAAAAGCTTTAGCCATTCCCTTGGCCGTGGGTAGCTGTTTGAAAGGGGTGAAATGGGCTTGCTTCGAAAATGTGTCCACCACCACCCAAATGACAGTTTTCCCTTTCGAGGGTGGCAGATTAGTAATGAAGTCCATAGCTATCGCCTCCCAAGGGCGGAAAGGGGTAGGCAAAGAATGCAAGAGTCCCGGAACCTTTCCCCCCCTCTTTTTGCACATTAAGCAAGTTTGGCAGGCCGAGACGAAATCGGAAACATCCCGGCGCATGCGCGGCCACCAAAACTGACGTTGAATTAAGTTAAGCGTCTTTAGAAACCCAAAGTGCCCAGCCAGTTTGGAAGAATGGCACGCCAGTAAAACATCCTTACGCTTGCTTTGAGGCACCACCAATTTGTCCCCATGGTACCAACACTGGTTTTCCCTCCTCAAACATTCAGCTAGTGTTTCCAGTTCCTCGACTTCCTCGGGAGAATACTCCCCCCCCCAATCACACGCCTCAGTGTCTACTGGAGTTCGTTTGTGCTGACTTCTAGTAGTGACTGCCCCTCCCAGCTGCTGGGGGGAGAACATGGAGTCGAACACCTCTTCTTTCACGCTCTCGTGTTGGGGCAACCGGGAGAGTGCGTCAGCTAAAGAGTTGGCCTTCCCGGGGAAGTGTTTTAACACAAAATTAAATTTCGAAAAGAAATCAGCCCACCGAAGCTGCTTCGCATTTAGTGGTCTCTGCGTGCGCAGCGCTTCTAGGTTTTTATGATCGGTCCAAATTTCAAACGGGGTTTGCGCCCCCTCTAGCCAATGCCGCCACGTAGTGAGAGCTAGCCGGATAGCCGCGGCTTCCTTGTCCCACACTGACCAGTTTCTTTCCGTGTCATTAAATTTTTTGGAAATGTAGGCTAGGGGGTGTAGCTTCCCATCCGGCCCTTGTTGTAGAACGCCCCCCCCCCCCCATTGCCACATCGGAAGCGTCTACATGAATTATGAACTCTTTGGTTTCGTCTGGATGGGCTAAGATGGGTTCAGAAGTAAAAAGGATTTTTAGGGTTTCAAATGCTCTTTGGCACTCCCCATTCCAGGCGATTCTCTCCCCAGGTTTCCCGGCTTCCGAACCCCTTCCCTTGGTTTTCAGCAAATCCGTCAGGGGGAGGGTAACTGTTGCAAAGTCTTTGATGAAAGTTCGATAAAAGTTACAAAATCCTAATAGGCTCTGCAATTGTTTTCTTGTTCGCGGAGCTTCCCACTGGACCACCGCCTCCACTTTTGCTGGGTCCATTTCTAATCCCCTCTGGGAAATGCGATACCCTAGGAAGTCTACTGACTCACGGTGGAACTCGCACTTTGACAACTTAACATACAGTTGGTTTTTCAGCAAGGTGGAAAGGACCTCCCGTACTAATTTCACATGCTCTTTCTTATCAGCAGAGTAAATCAAGATATCATCTATGTAACATAACACCCCCTTGAATAAATGCTTGTGCAACACTTCATTTATCAAACTCATAAAGACCCCAGGAGCGCCACTTAAGCCGAACGGCATCACCAGGTATTCAAACTGTCCCAATGGAGTGTTGAATGCAGTCTTGAACTCGTCCCCCTCCCTTATGCGCACCCGGAAATAAGCATCCCGGAGATCTAGCTTGGTGAATATTTTTCCCTTGGCCGCTTCAGTCAATAAGTCTTTTATTAATGGGAGGGGGTAGGCGTTAGAAGTGGAGACTGCATTTAGTCCCCTGTAGTCCGTGCACAAGCGCAGCCCCCCGTCTTTCTTTTTCCGGAACAAAACGGGGGCGGCGAAGGGGGATTTTGCTGGGCGGATGAAGCCTCGCTCCAAATTCTTGTCTAGAAACTTTCGTAGCTCCTCCCGCTCTAAGGGGCTCATGGAGAAAAGTTTTCCTTTGGGGAGTTTCTCGCCCGGGAGCAGCGATATGGCACAGTCTGACAGTCTGTGGGGGGGTAGCTCATCCGCCTCGGTCTCACTGAAAACCTCCATCAGGTCTCTATACTCCCGGGGGACCGTGGAGGGGGCGAGGGCAAGGGCAGCCGGTCGGGGAGGAGAGTTTGGTGGTTCCGGTCCCCACTCAGAGTCCCATTTGTGCGTCAGGCACCGGTCGTCCACCCAGGAGATTTTCCCTTCACTCCATTTGATGTAGGGGTCGTGCGAACTCAGCCAGGGGCTTCCCAGCACCATGGGGAACTGGGCATTTGGGGTGATGACAAAAGCTCGCTTCTCCCAATGCTCCCCGGTTCCCACAATCAGGCCCTCAGTTTCAGCTACACACTCTTCTTTCATTTCCGACCCATCCATTTGCGTGAATTTTAGGGGCTCGGCCAGCGGGGTGACTTTTGGTCCCAACCCTTCCACCACTAAAGGGCTAATTAAGTCCCGAGCACACCCAGAGTCAATTAGGGCACGGACCCTCATGTGCGTGCCCGATCCCGGGGTCATTACAGTCACTACCATATATAACAGGGGGCCAGGGATGCTCACCGGGGATGGCGCTTCTTGGCTGGGGACCTGCAGTTCTGCGCCGCTCACTGCAGGCCGTTGGAGTTTTCCGACATCTGCGTTTCCATCAGCTCCAGCTCCCCTTGTTCGCTCGTGGATCCTTCCAGTTGCAGTGCCCGGGGCTTGAGTGGGGTCTTTCCTCTGCTAGGAGTGCTCCCCGCCACCGGTGTAGAGGTCTTCGGTCCTTTTCCTCCCCCCCTTGGGCACGCTGAGACGAAGTGGCCACTCTCCCCGCATTTCATGCACAACCCTTGTCGGAAACGGGCATCTCTGATGTCTTGCACACTGGGCTTCGGCTTCACTCTCGGCACGACTTTGCTGGCCGCTGTAGCCGACGTCCCCATCTTGATGAGGGTGAATCGTTCCTCCACGTCTGTCGCCACCCGCATCCAGGTGGCCAACGTCCCCGGGCGACCCCCCAGTAGGACGGTTTCGTAGATTTCAGGATTGAGACCCTCTCGGTACTTTTCCATGAAAAGTTCCTCGGGCCAGCCATGAATCTTGGCAGCGATGCGCCGGAACTTATCGGTGTAGTCCCTCACCGTGGACCTCCCCTGGAACAGCTTCCGCAGTTGGTTCCGGGCCTTTTCTTCCCCCAGGGGGTCTTCGTATTGGTGTCGGAGGGCTCACATGAAGTTGTTCAGCGAGCGTAACTCAGGACCGGGGGCATCGTGCAGGCTCACATACCAATCGCTGGTGGTGTCTTTCAGCTTGGACCCTATGTAGCCAATCCGCTCCCTCTCGGTGGGGTAGAGGTGGCCCCAGCTGTCCAGGAACCGCTCGATCTCCAACAGGAAAAAACGCAGCTTCTCGGGGTCCCCATCGAAAGTCGCCGTCAGAGGGTCGGAGGGGGCCGGGCGAATGATTGGCCCTGCCGGCACCGGGGCCGGCGCCGGGGCGGGACCGGGCACCTGTGGAGGGACGACTGGTGGAGCCGGCGGTGGCGGCGGCCTCGGCTGCGCGGGCACCTGTGGTTGAGCTGGAACTCCTCCGGGAGCCGGCGGCGGCTGCTGGACTCCCGTCGCGGGGGCTGGAAGAGCCTCTTGCATGACCCTCATAGCGTCTCGAAATTGGTACTGGAGATCGAGGGCCAATTCTCGTAGTTCGGCGGTGAGTTGGAGCCGTAAATCTCCCATCATCCGGTCCAGGGATGGCATCTGGTCTCCCCGATACGGATCGGGCCCATACGGGCCGGTCCTCTCTCCTTCCATGGGCGGGCGATGCGGATCTCCTCCGTAGATGTGCTCGCAGTCTTCTCCCAGGTAGCTCGGCCTCCCTCGATCGAGTTGATCGCCAGGGAACGAAACCCGTGCCCCTTTCTGGTCGTGCACCCAAGAATCCATGGTCCCACGACCGAACTGGCTCCAGGCGTACTTCGGGGTCACGCTCTGAAGAGGAGGTAGGCGTGGGATGTAGTGAGCCCCCTGAATTGTAGTCACCGGTACTTCGGGCTCCCCTCCGCCGCCTCCACCACCGTTCCCCTGGTCCACCGGGGTGGTGGGGGTATCTTCGGGGGTAGTAGGGATGGGGACCGTGTCGTCATCTGACATGGTCAGGAACGGCTAAGTCCCAGTCACAGATCTCTGACAATCTGTGAGAGTTCTGCTCAAAGTAGTCAAGGATCAGATCTTGGTTGGTTAACCAAAGTTCTTTATTTCCAATCTCTACATTAGTACAGCTTCTCGGATTATTGTCAGAGATGAGACAGATAATACAAGCAGGTCTATTATACCATTCCAAGGAGTTTGAATTACCCATAGGTAGCCAATCACTATAGGGGAAAATTGGCAGGCAAAGAGGAGTTCAGACCGTTTGGTTCTCACAGGAAAGAAAGTGAGGTGTCAAGCTGTAAATTTCCTTTCCCAAACCAGACCCCTCAGATGTTACCAGTTCACATAACAATCAATGGCCTCAAGGCTTTTGCATGTGATAAGAGATGAGAGGTATCCTCCCTTGAAGTCTCAGCCGCGGCAGCTGGAATGCGGAGGCAGGGATGTGAGAGGCCTCCTTGTTCTCATACATTACAGATGTCACCCTCCCGCTTCATTTGCTACAAACTCCAGGCCTGGTCAAGCAGTAGAACAGTAAAACATGGCAGTTACAAGCACAGAATAAAACAGGGTAACATAAAGGGTACAGGCATGATTACTATGATGTCTGAATTAGCAGATGCTGACACCCGTTTAGAATCCCTGATGATCCAGTACTGGTGAAGGTTAAATGATATGGTAGATTCTAAGTTACCACAGAAATGCTGCTATGAGCAACTGAGACTGGGGGGCTGGACCCAGGCCTGCCATGATAAAATGAGGCAATATTCAGTATCCTCACAAGAGGCAGTTACAGACAGTTTTCAACAAACTCTTAGTAAGCAGATCTCTAAATCTCATGTAAACCTGGATAGAGAAGTAATAAACAATAACCGGTCTTCTTATTGGTATACAAATTCATGATAAAAATCAATTCTGCAAGTGGAGGCCCTCAAGAGCCCCATTCACTTACAACAAACACTCAGTTGTGCTTGCAAGGGTGGTATGTTAGCTGTGGCAGGTGCCTCATGGAGAAATACTACAGTTACAGCTGCTACTAGAATAGCATTAACTGCAGCCTCCTAAGATCGACACAAGAGGCATAACGAAAACGATATCATCCACATACAAAAGGGTGGAAATTTTCTGTGAGCCGAATGAGTGTCGAGTGAACTCTGGCCCTCACAGCCTCTCTGTCATTGTTATACACATTAAAAAGTAGGGGTGCTAGGACACAACCCTGTTTTTCTATTTATTGTAATATTTTCTATGAGCAAGCTGGTGATTCCTGCTCTTATTTTGGTAGTAATGTTATCTGCCTGCTTAAGCCAGACCCTATTTCTGTCAACTGAGTTAAATGCAACAGCTACATGAGAATGGGACCCTTAATACACTGTGTGCCAAGGCAGTATAAGGTCATGCTGTGATCAACAATACTTTACCCTTTCCTGACACCTGCTTGTTCTTTGTTAAGACCTTTCTCAGTCCTCCAGTTTACTCAGAAGATGTTTATTATAAAGTTTGGAAGCCATATCCAACAGATTTTGGCTAATAATTACTGGGATTTTGTTTACTGCCCTTTTTGGAAAATAGGAACAATGATGCTTTGTTCCCAACCTGCAGGGAAAAGCCCAGTTGAGTTGATCTGGGTGAACAGTTTGGTAGGCACTGGTGCCCACCAGAAGCAATAGTCTGATTACAACCAGTATGAGGGTGGGGGTGGAGACATGGGGGTGCATGTGACATAAGTGGTATCCCCACATCACTTCTGGGTTGTACTGGGTAGTTCTAGGAATCTCCAGAAACTCAGTGGTAAAGCTCTATAGTTTGTACCCAGTTGTGATGTACCACCACAGAGGCCTGAAGCATTCGATTCCCCACCACCACACTGTCAGTCAGCATGGTGGCAAGTAACAGCAGCAATTGGCAGGAGGCCTGGTAAGCCTAGATTACATTGCAGTAGCTAAAGTAAGAGGAAAGATTGGGCTGCTACATTTGTTTTTCTATTTATGGTCCTCATTCAGGCATTTGGGCCTGCTGAAACATTGTTTGCATGGTGCTAGCTAGCATTAAGCCAGGGCTGTAAGGGTGGGGCCAAAGGGTGCATTGCTATACCTGCTGATTCGCCCACCTAAGGCTGTTTTGAAAAACAGGCTTTTAAATTTGCGGCATGTCAACTCACATTTATATAATGAAATCTTGTGTATAGAATAGAAATAAAATCCATGGCTGATACCCCTAAAAAATGAGAAAGTATTCTAAACTCCTGTTATGTATTGACCATGCGGTCGCCATGTGCTCCCTTAATTGCGACCGCATGGCCAGAGCACATGGCCAAGAAACTACCTGAGCTTCAGCCAGGTAGAACAAAGGCCAGGTGGATTCAAACCGGCCACCAATCCTGTACCTAGGTTTCTCCCAGGGAACCTATGAAATGTAAACAGACTTCTAATAGCCTATCAGGCCAGTTGGGTGAGGTCAGGGGATTGTCCCTGACGAGCATAAAAGGAGGGCTTCGAGCCCTGGGTTGTATGCTTCATCCGGACCAGCAATAAAGATGTTGTTTCACTATTCCACGGACTCCCGACTCCAATACTTATCAACTCCATTAACCTTTCCCACCCAGCTCTGTCCATGCAAGACTGACTGTGAGTGTAACAGCTTGTTTAAAGGGAGTAACTGTATTAAATGATTTATTTTTAAAGGGTGTTCATTATGAGAAGCAAAAGGCACTGAGGAACTTGAAAGTGACTGTTCTTATTCAGTTGAGAGTATTTTGATATTGGCAATTCATTGACAGCAAAAATACAAATATATGTTTGGCTTGTTGAGAAATCAATCATTTCCCAGTTTTTGGGAGTTCCAATGTACATGCCCCTCTGTAAGGAAGAACCTGGCTTGTGTGTAAAAACAAAACAGCAACACTGAAGAACTGAACAAGGGCAGGAGGGGGAGGACCGACCTTGCAAGTGAGACAGGGTTGCTCCCCAGCCGGAGAGGATGGCATCTGTGAAGATCTGAATCTGTTCCGGAATCCAGTAGGTCTTGCCCTGCGACAAGTTGGGGGGTTTTGTCCACCAACGTAGACTCATCTTCACCTGTAGAGGTACTCTCAAGGACATGTCCGTCTTCAGAATTATATGGTTCTGAAAAGGGCAAAGAAACTTCTGCAGTGGCCTGGAATAAAATCTTCCCCACTGAAGTGCATCGAAGGTTGAAACTATCAGTCCCATCATCTTGGCTAGAAGAGACAAGGAGGATGTGCGAGCCGCGATGATCTGCGCCGCTATTGCCTTGAGCTTCTGGGTTTTGGCTGGCAGTAGAAATAGTTTGGAGGAGCGCGTGTCAATCAGTACTCCCAAGTGTTCCAAACGTTGAGTCGGATGCAGATGGCTCTTTTTCTTGTTGACCAGGAATCCGTACTCCTCTAGAGATCTTATAGTCTCGGCGATGTCTCTGTTTGCCCATTCCTCTGACAGTGAGTGGATCAGGAGGTCGTCGAGGTATGGATGAATGTGAATACCTAGTTTCCTGAGATGTACTACGGGATGCAATAGAATCTTGGCGAATACCCGGGGTGCTGAAGACAGACCAAAGGGAAGGGCGCGGAACTGAAGGTGAGTGTCCCCTACGCAAAAACATAGAAATCTTCTGTGTGGCTGAAAAATTGGGATATGGAGGTACGCTTCTGTGAGATCCACCGAGGTTAGAAACTCTCCTGGTTGGAGGGTGTTATGTATTGACCATGCGGTCGCCATGTGCTCTCTTAATTGCGACCGCATGGCCAGAGCACATGGCCAGAGCATGGCCAGAGCACATGGCCAAGAAACTACCTGAGCTTCAGCCAGGTAGAACAAAGGCCAGGTGGATTCAAACCGGCCACCAATCCTGTACCTAGGTTTCTCCCAGGGAACCTATGAAATGTAAATAGACTTCTAATAGCCTATCAGGCCAGTTGGGTGAGGTCAGGGGATTGTCCCTGACCAGCATAAAAGGAGGGCTTCGAGCCCTGGGTTGTATGCTTCATCCGGACCAGCAATAAAGATCTAGCTGTTTCACTATTCCATGGACTCCCGACTCCAATACTTATCAGAGGGATTCCGCAATGGACCTTAGAGTCTCCATAAGAAAGTGCCTTAAGTCCACATATCTGTTTAAGAAATTCAAATCGAGGATTGCCCTCCAGTCCCTGTTTTTTTTTTGGTAGAGTGAAGAAAATTGAGTACACTCCGGACCGATGTTCTTCCGGTGGTACTGGCTCCACTGCCTGAATGTGGATAAGATGGTTCACTGCCGCAAAAGTTCTGTCCTGTTTGATTGAGTTTTTGTGTACCGGTGAGGGCAGAAACCGGGGAGGAGGAAAGGACTTGAATTCTATCTTGTAACCTGTGGAGATGACATCTGCAGTCCATGAGTCTGGATCTGTGGACAGCCACCTCGGAGAGAAGAGGAGGAGATGGCTGCCCACAGGAATGTCCATATAGTCATGCTTTTGAAGGCTTGGGGTCCCCGCTCTTGTCAGCCCTGTTCCCGAAGTTTTTGGTGAATCTATTGGAAGAATTAAAACCTCCTCGACGGAAGGACTGCTTGTTGGGGGTCCATGTAGGATGCCTGTTGTCTTGACAAAACCTGTAAGAGGAGTTGTAGGGACAAAAGGAAGACGAAGTGCCCGGTCTCTTGTCCCCCATCCGGATTGTTCTAGGTAGGGACTTCTTCTTGTCATGCGTCTATACTAAGATTTTCTCCAAGGAGTCCCCAAAAAGCTTATTTCCTTGGAATGGGTATGCCGACACCATAGCCTTCGACTGGTAGTCAGCTGGCCAGGCTTTTAACCAGAGGGTGCGACGTGCGGCAGCTGAGGTGGACATTGCCCTTGCAGAGAAGACCATGGAATCCAGTGTGGCGTCCACCAAGAAGGAAATTGCCTTCAGCAGTCTGTTGGCCCCCTCTAACAGACCGCGATTACCTTCTGGTAACATCTGTATGAGTCTTCGTAACCACACAATTGATGCCCTGCACACCGTGGAAGCCGCGGAGGAGGCCCGGATGGCTAGAGCATTGGCCTCATGAGCTTTATGGAGGGCAAATTCCGCTCTTTTATCCAGATTATCCCTTAGAGTTCTGTGACCATCTTCCGAGACCACGCCTGATGACTGCAATGCCGCGACTGGAGCATCCACTACAGGAACCTGCAATAATTCTGAGGCAGAAGCCTCCTGGTGGCCCCAGGGAAGGGTCTGGAAGTTAGGGGTCGTTCCCACTCTGCTTTGACCTTCCTCACATAAAACCCTGGAAAAGGAAAGGCCACCTCAGAAGGATCCACTGGAGGAAAAAATTCATCAAAGATTTCTGTTCCCTCAGGCTGTTCCTAGGGCAGAGGGGCAGATTTGGTCATTTTCTGATTGCCCTTGACCTGTAAGGCAGCCAGGGTCTTGGAACGCAAATAATAAAGGTCCTCGGGCTTGAAGAAGCGAAAGGACTGCTCCTTAGCTGCAGCGGTTCTTTGGATGGATTCTCCGTCATCCTCAGGGTTAGAGGAGAATTCCCCTTCCTCCCTCTCACTGGAAGAGTGAGAGACGTCATCCTCCCCCGGGTAGAGGGACTCTTGAATATGTTGGCGCTTAGCAGTGCTCTTTTGGGCCTCTTTAAGGTGCCTCTTTCCCTTGCTATTGGGCTGCCTTGGGGGGGGGGAAGGAGAGGGGGAGGGGGGAACGCGATCTGGAGGAACTATGCCCACCTGACCTACAAAAATGTGCCATTTCGTCCCATATAGCCCGCCGAATAAAAGCCATGGCGCTAGGAGAGAAGGGGGGAGTTCGTCTTCAACATTACCCTTATCTTCCGTTTCTTCCTCCTCCTCCTCCGTGGCACCGCTAGCGAAGCTCTCCTGGATCCTTTGAATTTGCTCCTCCCCAGATCGGCTCTCGGCCCCGGGTTCGTGAAAGTGTGGGTGTGGGCGCGTTAGGCCATCCCCGGCTGATGCATCACGGCCCGAAGATTCCAAAATGGCTGCCACCACCTTCTTTGTGCGCTTGGGCATTTCGGAGCTGCCCGATTTGGCGTGCTTCTTATGGTTGCCACTGCCACGGCCCTCGTTGTGCCGATCCTCGGCAGCTGGGTGCTTCTTTAAGACACGGTTGTGCCATTCATTGCCAGCCCTGCCGCTTCCATTCTTGGCTGCGGGGGGGGGGGCGAAGGAGCCCAGAGATCCTGGCCTCAGCAGCAGACAGTGAAGAAATGGAACTCACTCCCTGGCAGGCCCAGGGAAGAACGGAGAGAGGAGGAGAAGGCTTTTTTTTTTTTTTAAAGAGAGAAGTAAATAAGGAAGGAATGAAGTAAAGATAGAAAAAAGGAAGGATCAAGCTAGAAAGCACAGAGAAAAAATTGGTGTTAGGCAGTAATAACACCTAGCTGCTCTCCCTACTGAGGCAGGAAGCAAACTGAGCTGGGGTGACTCCCACCACAGGAAAAAGGAAGTAGCTATTCTTAGTCCTGCCTCCCTGAAGATAGGTGGGAATCACCCACAAGATGGCCTCCACCTCAGAGGGAGAAGCAGTGAGGGAAAATATTCCTGCGCTGGACAAACCTGGAGATACCAGGTTTGTTTGGGTAACTGGGAGTATATGCCTAAGAAAAGCAGCTCTAATTTGGGGCGTGGAAAACAACTGGTAGACTCAGAAAGATTCAGGGAGCGGTGGGCGGTGGCGACAGGGCCCTGGGAGCGGATGGCAGGGCACAGCAGCAACAGGCTCCGCCGGGGGCCGGTCTTCAACCCCCTGTTGGCCTCCCCCAACAACCTGTGGAGCCCGTGGTCCCAGGCCCCGGGCAATTAGCGCGGGGGAGAGGATTTACCATCAATTACCAGCTGAGCCGCTCGCAACTACTTTTGACAGGACTCCCGGTAAATTACGGTTCTTTGTCATCGAGACTGAATGGTTCCTGGACTTGTGGGGCCATCTCTACCGCACTGATCGTGAGAAGGTGGGCTATATTGGCTCGCAATTACGGGACACGGCGAGCGACTGGTATGTAAGCCTATACGACCCCCCCGGTCCTGAACTGCAAACTGTGAATAATTTCATGTGGGCTCTGTGGCAGCAGTATGAGGACCCCATGGGGGAGGAGAAAGTGCTAAATCAACTGCAGTGGCTGGTGCAAGGGCACAACTCCATGCGTGAGTATACCGAGCAGTTCAGGAAGGGTGCTGCTAGAGTGCATGGGTGGCCTGAAGAGGTGTTTATTGAAAGATATAGGGAGGGGTTGAACTGGGAAGTTTACGAGACTGTGTTGATGCTTCGGATGTCACCATGGGGGGGCAGTTTTGCAGAGGGGGGAGGATGGGCATTTGCATCCATTAGCGTTCATTTCTAAGAAGTTCAGTGAGGCTGAAAGAAACTGGTCAGTGTGGGATAAAGAAGCAGCCGCTATAAGATTAGCCCTAACTACTTGGAGACATTGGTTGGAGGGGGCAAAGAAGCTGTTCAAGGTATGGACTGATCACAAAAACCTTGAGGCATTGCGCACCAGGAGAGCTCTTAACACCAAGCAGCTGCGGTGGGCAGGTTTCTTTTCTAAATTTAACTTTACTTTACATCATTTCCCTGGGGCTTCCAACTCACTGGCTGATGCTCTCTCTTGCCTACCACAGCACGATTCAAAGCGGGAAGAGGTGTTTGATTCAATGTTTACTCCAGCCCAACTGGGGGGGGGGGGAGTGGTAACCCGCAGCCAAACCCGAAACACCCCATCTACTCCCAAGGAGTGGGTTGACAAATGTGCCTCAGAATATTCTCAGATGGAACAAGCCTTGTTTGACTCTGAGTCTGGGGCTGTTAAAGAGCCAGATGGATGCTGGTATCGGGAGGGGAAGCTCATTGTTCCTAAATCCTTACGTTTGGCAGTAATGCATGCAAGCCGTGAATCTAAGTTATCAGGACATTTTGGTCACTTAAAGACATTGCATTTACTACAGAGACAGTTCTGGTGGCCCCGCATGCATGGTGATGTGTCTGAGTATGTTTTCTCTTATCAAACCTGCTTAATGTGCAAAAAGCGGGGGGGGGGGAAGCCTCCGGGTCCCCTACAACCCCTCCCGACCCCTTCTTGGCCCTGGGAGGCCATCTCTATGGACTTTATCACTAATCTACTGCAAAGCAAGGGAAAGACTGTGGTGCGGGTGGTAGTTGACTTGTTTTCCAAGCAGGCACACTTTATTCCATTCAAGCAATTGCCCACAGCTAAGGCGTTTTTATCCCATATAGTCAAATTACACAGCATCCCAAAGAAGATAATTTCCGATAGAGGGTCTCAATATGTTGCCAACTTCTGGTGCGAGCTCCTGGCCATTCTGGGGGTGGAGCCTGCACTAAGTTCTGCTTATCATCCAGAGACGAATGGACAGACGGAAAGAGTTAATCAAATCTTGGAGCAGTTCCTTCGTTGCTTGGACAGCTGGGTGGAGTTACTTCCTTTTGCAGAATATAGTTGCAACAATGCAGGTCAGTCCTTCCCGGGTGTTTCTCCTTTTATGGCGGTGAGGGGATTTGAGGGGGTTCCTCTCCCGGCGTTGGGACAGGCTTCCCCGACGTCTGGCTCCTTTGGGGACTAGTGGAACTCTCTCTGTGACTCCTGGCCTCTCATTGCAAAAACACTGGATAAGGCCAAAATGGATTACAAAAAATATGCAGACAAAGGGAGAGCTCCAGGTTGGGGTCTGGAACTGGGGGATTCGGTTTATGTGTCAACCAAAAACATTCAAGGCTTACAGCCTAATCGGAAATTGGGCTGGAGATATGTGGAGCCTTTTAAAGTACTGCATAAGATCTCCAATGTATCTTTTGAACTCGAACTGCCCAAAGCATTGAAAGCTGTGCACCCTGTATTTCATTTCAGCCTCCTGAAATGGGATCCTGGGCTGAATGCCTGGAGACCAGTTCGGCCTCATCCTCCTCCTCTGATGGGGTGGGGTGGGGAAATCTCACTATGAAATCGCTCACATTTTGGACTCTAAGTTGAAAAGGGGTCGCCTGTACTATTTTGTTTAATGGGTGGACTTAGGGCTGGAACAAAATGAGTGGGTGGCTGCTGAAAATGTGCATGCTCCTAAAATGTTGCGTGACTTTCATGCTTTGTATCCTCTGAAGCCGAGGGGGGGGGGTCCTCTTGAGGCTGGCAGGATGTCAGGATCTGACATTTCCAGGGCGGGAGGTGGTTTCCCCCCACCCCTCTACGTCACTCGCTTCCTCGCAGACCTCATTATAGCTACTGGGACTGTTATCTGTTTTGATGATGCATTTGACCTTGACTTCTTATTCCAAAGGCTGCTCAGCTGCCAGGTGCTTCTATGGTAGCAGCCTGGGAATTGCTGGGAAGGTTTCGATGGGGTGTGGGAAGGAATGTCTGATGAGCAGTCGCACATTTGGGTGCGATTTCCCTGGGAAGCTTAACGAATGTGTATGCTGCGCCATTTTTTAATTAACCTGATTGGTGCCCCACCTCCCTCTTTGCTTTTGAATTATGTATAACTTCCCCACAGCTCTATGTTCTGTATCACTAAAACTAGAAATGCTGACTACTATGAACCATTAAGAAATAAAAAGGACTTTTGTTACCAGAAGGCCTAGCTTCTTGGCTCAATAAGGGTTCTCACACCTCTAAGAGTTGGGCATGACTTACCATTGACAGGCCACATTGGGTTCAAGAGGACACTGGCTAAAATCAGTTCATTTTTTTATTGGCCTGGAATACACAGGGATGTGAAAAGGTGCTTTGCTGGATGTGAAATCTGTCAGAAGGTAGGCCATGCCTTCGATCATGTAAAGGTTCCCTTGGGAGAAATTCCAGTGGTTCAAGCCCCCTTTTCTGAGATTCAGATTGATATTCAGGGGCCTTTTATACCCTCCAAGTCTGGAAAGAAATTTATTTTAGTGATCATTGATAGGGCAACTTGCTTCCCAGCAGCTATACCATTGAAAACAGCTGACGCTCTGAGCATTGCCAAAGCGGTGTTGGAATTTAGTGCTGCCTATGGGTTTCCAAGAGTAGTGATGTCAGATCAAGGCACCGCGTTTGTGAGTAAAGTGATGCAGAAGTTGTATGATCTAGCGGGAATGACACAAAAATTAAGTGTAGCTTATCATCCCCAGTCAGGTTGAAAAGTGGGGAGGGACTCTTACCTGGATGTTGAAGGCTTTTTGTGCAAAACATCAAAGGAACTGGGATTAATTCTTATCATTCTTGGTAAATGCAGATAGGGAAGCGGTGCACCCCTCATTGGGAGGGTATTCTCCTAATGAGATGGTATTTGGGAGGAAGCTGCCAGGAGTCCTGGAGTTGTTGAGAGTGAACTGGGAAGGGCTTTGGGCCCCGGAGATGCCCCAGCCCACCACAGAGTACTTTGCAAATCTACAAAGGGTCTTGCAGAGTGTAAGACAAACAGCTCATGAGGCAATGGCAGAGGCCAGACAGAAGCAGAAATGGTATTTTGACAAATCAGCCAGGCCCAGGCAGCTGCAGGAGGGAGACCTGGCCTTGCTGTTGAAACCAGAAGGAGCGGGGAAATAAGATCTGAGGTGGACAGGGCCATTCAAAGTTGTGAAAAGTTGTGGTGAGGGAAATTATCCAGTGGATCCGGAAAGAGGGACCTTGTTGGTGTACATTAATCGGCTGAAAAAATTTGTCAGGCGTGAGGTACAGCAACTGTCAGTAGAAAGTTGGATCAAGGAAGATTTTGATATCCCTGATGTAGTGGTAGAGAGTGGAAAGAAATAGGGACTGGGGGAGATTCCTATTAATGAGACATTGACAGCAGAACAGCATAGGCAATTGAAGGAGGTGTTGCAAGATTTTACAACCCTGTTCACAAACTGCCCAGGGAGAACTGATTTGATCAAGCATGATTTAGATACAGGGGAGCACCCACCAATTAAGTGTAATCCATATCCCATGAGAGGGCCAATGAGGGAGGTAGTGAGGCAGGAGATACAGAAAATGCTCGAGATGGGAGTTATAGAGTCTAGCACTCTTTGTGGAGTAGTAATCTCATAATAGTTCCCAAAAAGAAGCTGCATGAAGGAGACCCCCCCCCAGAATACCGACTATGTGTAGACTATAGGAGGTTAAATCGACTGTGTAAAACTGATCAAGACCCAGCACCAAACATAGAAGAGGTCCTGGAAAGGATTGCAAATGCAGAGTATATTACTACCTTGGACCTCACATCTGGGTTTTGGCAGCTACTGCTAACAGAAAGAGCTAGGGATAGAACAGCTTTTTCGTGTTTTATGGGGCAATTTCATTTCACCGTACTCCCATTTGGAATCAACTACACCAGTAAGGTGTTCCAGAGACTAATGGACAAGGTGCTGCAGGGATTAGATTTCGCAGGAAGCTATCAGGATGATATTCCAGTGACCAGTTGGTCACAGCATTTAGACCATCTAAGAGTCATATTACGGAGAATCCAAGAGGCAGGATTGACCATTAAGCCTTCAAAATGCCAAATAGTCAATAGCTCAGTTGTCTACTTGGGCCACCAAATAGGGAGAGGGAAGATAGCACCACATACGGCAAAAGTAGATGCAATTATTAATTGGCCAATTCCAACCACCAAGAAGCAGGTGCTGAGTTTCCTAGGGGCATGTGGATTCTATAGGAGATTTATTTTTTAACTTCTCACATCACACAGCACCGCTCACCAATCTATGTAAGAAAAGGATATCTGGGAGAGTGCCCTGGACACCTGAGTGTCAAAGAGCCTTTGACATGTTAAAGAGGAGGCTCGCAGAAGCCCCAATCCTCAAACAACCAGACTATTCCCAAGGAGTTCATTGTGCACACAGATGCCAGCCGAAATGGTTTGGAGGTGGTTCTATTGCAGAAAGGGCAAGATGATTACTTTCATCCGGTGGTATGCCTGAGTCGCAAGCTATTGCCCAGGGAACAGAAATACAGTGTTATCGAGCAGGAAGCCTTGGGAGTAGTATGGGGGTTAAATAAGCTCAGGACATATCTGAGGGGGGTACACTTTCAGTTGGAGACAGATCACAGTCCATTGGTCTTCATCCATAAGATGAAAGAGACTAATGCCAGGATTTTGAGATGGGCGTTATCCCTACAAGATTTTTCATTTGATGTTAAACATATTAAGGGAAAAGAAAATGTATTAGCTGATTCCTTCTCAAGATGCTTTGCTGAAGCAGAATAAAATGATAAAATGAGGCCTAGTGGATAAGATGGGGAATAACAAGAATTGGTATGAACTTATGTCTTCTTTGTTTTCTCTCGCAGAAAGTGAGATGGATGTTCACTCTCTTTCTGCGTGGGGGGGGGGGGTGTAAGGAAGAAACCGGCTTGTGTAAAAACAAAACAGCAACACCGAAGAACTCAATGAGGGAAGGAGGGGGAGGACCGACCTTGCAAGTCATTGCAGGAACTGCCCAATTCTTGGCTTCACAAGAGCTGCACAGCTGAGATATCTTAATTAACAGCTGGACTGGATAGAGGGAGGGATAGTGTTCTAGCAGGGCAGTCAAAGGATAAAAGCCAAGAGCTGGGGGCGGGGTTTTAAGCACGCATCTGCTGGGCAGGATTTTTCCTACCTTTTGGAGTTTGTGTAAGTTTCAGCTGATTTTAATGCTTATTTGTGTCTTGGCAACCATTGAAGGACACTGAATTCTATTTTGTTCATCTGCTTATCGCTAATCAAGGTTGCCTTGCCTCTTCTTTAACAATAAAAGCCCTTTTGCCTGATTACTGAATGGGAATGGAAAGCCTGAAGTTAAACATCCTGATAGAGAATGTGAAGCCTGCAGCTTACACACTCCTAATGAGGAAAGCTGGCTATGGCCTTGGATGACCCAACACTACACGAAGGCTATCTTGTGCAAACCAGGTGATTTGCCCATTAACGTGATCAATGCCTTTAAGGAAGAGAAAGGATCAAACAGATTTGCAGGCACAACGCATGGGATCCACTGGTTCACACAAGATAGCTTGTGTATTGTACTAAGATCATACCTTACTTAACTCTTGGTGGTCCAGAACCCCATTTTGCAAAGGACACTATTGATAAGACATTTCCTGCATCCTCCAAAAATGCTCAAAGCAGCTTAGAGATAGCAAAATCAGAATAAATACAAATAAATCAATAAAACTATGCCCAACAAAATGTAATCAGCAGAACAAAAGATGATGAAAATGACAGTATTTTCTGAGCCTATAGCATCAGTGGCCTTACGTAAAAGTCTCCTTGCCACTTGGAACAGATAAGCTGAACAGATGTGATGGCAGTGGAAAATTATGAATACTTTGCCATCACCACCAAAGAGACAGACCATTCTAACTGGCCCCAGAGGCTCAAGAATCCAGATGGCTTCCTGATGGCTTTCAGATCCCCCATCCTTGCAGGGGCTGTGACCCTGAATGTCTGAAGCAGACCACAGTTATTATCAGAGAATATGGTAAAAGAAAATGGGGAAAGGAAGACAATGCAAAATAAAAAATTCAGTATTCTCAGCATTTACTAATAAATGACAGTGACAGTGTGCACATTTTGACAGGAGAATTATACCATTATGATACTGCTATATCATTTCATCATTTAACAAATGGTACTTGAGCATGAAATTACATGCAAAGAAATGGAAAAAGGCAGCACACCATTTCTTTGAAAAGATAATAGGATGAAGTACATGCTACATAAGCCCAACCTTTAGATTTTGTTTTCCCTTCGGATCCAGCAGAATCAAGAGATTGTTCCATCTGGTCTTGTTCAAACACAGGCAGTTCCTCAAGAGATCCTGTGGGTACATCTGTGAATAACAGCCATTTTGAACCTTCAGACAAGACTCAAAAACAATATAGAAGAAGAAGAGAAGAAGAGACTGGATTTATATCCTGCCCTTCACTCACTTGGAGTCTCAGAACGGCTTCCAAACTCCTTTCCCTTCCCCTCCCCACAACAGGAACCATGTGAGGTAGGTGGGGCTGAGAGAGCTCTTTCCCAAGCTGTCCTTGAGAGAACAGCTGGTACAGAGCTATGGCTTGCCCAAGGTCATCCAGCAGGTACAAGTGGAGGAGTGGGGAATCAAACCCGGTTCTCCCAGATTAGAGTCCACGCGCGCACTTAACCACTACACCAAACTGGCTCTCTGTTGAATTCAACATTCAACAGACAGTTACCAATTCACTCCCTATTTAGTGTTGATATAACTTCAGATAAATATGAGGTGGGATGGCTCTATTATAAGGCAGAATTACAATAAGGCCCCAATGTCCAGTGATGTGGTTGAAGGAACAAAAAACTATATAGAGCATATCAGAGATATGTCAGCCATGTTTGGTTAAGCCATGATTCTTTTTACTACCTCTTTTCACTTAAATGTATTTACAGCACACTCCATATACGTGTTGGTGCTGTATTTTGAATGTATGTTTCCTTCTAATAGCTAGTCTGGAAGGCAGGGTTGCCAAATCGGGCTTGGGAAATTCTTTGGGAGTGGTGCCTGGGGAGGGGAGAGTTTGAAAAGATGAGGGAGTTTAGTGGGGACGTGAATCCACAGAGATCACCCTCTTAAGCTGCCATTTCTTCAGGGTAACTGATCCCTATAGTCTGGAGATCAGTTGTAATTCTGGGAGAACTTTAAGCCCTATCCTAGTGATTGAGTGAATCTGCTCGGAGAAACAGAATACAGTGGGCTTCACAAAATACATTTTTAATCGGTGCACAAAACATTTTACATCTAACTGCAAAACTAAAATTTGTGCATGTGGTTCTGGCCATGTGGACGTATCAGGTAGATTTCCCAATTTTTCACCAGGGATGGGGGATCCCCTACCCCTGGCTTCCATTTCCCGTGCTGCTCTTGCAGTTGATGGGAAAAAATGCTAGGGGTGGAGGTATGACTCATTTCCCAGGAAGACCTGGAAGGGATGTCAGTCTGCTTGAAGAACTGCCAGAAGCATTATGGTTTTACCATAGCATTTCCAGCCATTCCTAAAGAGGCATGATGTCATTTCTGGATTTTCTCCAGAAGTGATGTCACACTATTGCCTGATAGCACCCCCCCCCATGTACCCCCTGGACTCCCATTGAAGAAGAAAAAGAAGAGTTGGATTTATACCCTGCCCTTCACTTGGAATCTCAGAGTGGCTTACAATCTCCTTCCCTTCCTCTCCCCACAACAGACACCCTGTGAGGTAGGTGGGGCTGAGAGAGCTCTGAGAGAACTGCTCTTGAGAGAACAGCGACTGACCCAAGGTCACCCAGCTGGCTGCATGTGGAGGAGTGGAGAATCAAACCTGGTTCTCCTGATTAGAGTTCGCTGCTCTTAACCACCACATCAAACTGGCTGGCAGCCCTAGTACCAGGGCACCAGAACCAATCAGCTGAAGATCTGTTGTATGTATATCCAACACATGAAATGACACCTCACACTTTTTTAAAAAGTCCATGCAAAACATAAATTTATTTATATATTTAGATCTAGAAGTAAGGCCCATTGTGGGAAGAAATACAACAGGCTTTAGAAGGAAGCTCCAGGTGAGTGTCCTGGCTGTGGCAGGTGGGGTGGCAGAGGGAAGGGGGGAAATAGAGGGAGGCAAGCCATGTTTATTTCCTTCTGGTTAGTTATAAGGCAGGGCTGTCTCAAGTCATTTTGCTGAGGACAGCCTCATGATAACAGGTATGGTTCCCTCCACCCCTGACTTATGTTGATTTGGGGCTATGCAATGGCAGCTAAGGTAGAAAAGCACCTCCTCCTATGCCATGTCTTCTGGGTTCCAAGGGTCTGGAAAGCGGTTCCATAGCCAGTTACAGGGTTCTCAACTCTAGATTTGAGGGGCAGAGCCTGGGGAGGGCGGGGTTTGGGGTGTGGAGGGACTTCAGCAGGGTATAATGCCATGGAGTCCACTGCCCAAAGCAGCCATTGTCTCCAGAAGAACTGACCTTGGTCATCTGGAGAGCAGCTGTAAATAGCAGGGAAATTTTCTGTAGGGGAAATGTGCTGTGGCTGTGGAACACAGTTACTGGCAACTCCAATGACCACTGAAGGGAAGATTGGGAGATATATTTTACCTCAGAACACATTCAATGACTCCTGTCATGGTCTGTGCCTGCTCTGGGAGACAGGCCTATTGTGGCCTAGACACAGGAGGTACCTATGTGAGAGTAGAAAGCTGACAGCCTACAATCCCCAGGATGCTTAGCAACGATGCTGACCAATGTGAGTTCAGGGATTGTGTGAGGAGACAGAACTTAAGCTTTGTGAACTGTTAAACAGCGTTCTTTTCTCTGCTGCGGCCTTTCCTCACACAGAGTCAAGCTGAGGGGACAGTCTGGGCTGGGAGAAAGATCCCTCACTTGGGACAGAGTGAGTGCAGGCACATGCCTGGTATAAGGGCAGTGGCCTTGAAGTAGTCGACAGTCAAGTAAAATAGTTAGTCACATTAGATTCAGTTATTTTGCCTTTAAACACTGTTATTGATTTTAATGCACCTTGTCTCGTTTTCCCTGCCACAGTGTTGTATTAATAAACCCTTTTGTTTAATTGTTCTCTGCCTGGTCATTATGCCTTTGTTTTTTGGTTTAAAAAGGGGCATTTGGTTGGGCTTGGGAGGGTACCCTGGGCTTTCTCAAGAAGTCCAGGGTGGTGGCAGCAGAAGGTGGCAACCCGCAGGGGTCATGACAATTTCCCAATGGCAACAGCAAACTGTTTAGAATGTTAGAGGCAAAGGCCAATAGGCCGCATATGCAAATGACCTCTGTGTTCCAACTGGCTATGAGGGTGTAATGTAGTATGCTCTGTGTAGCAACCAGCCTGCCATGTGCTCCCAGGTAATGGCACCCGCCGCATGGCCAGAGGACATGGTCAGGCAGAGAGGGGAGCTTGAATCTGGAGGAACAATAGACATCCGGATTGAAAGCCTCCACCAATGTGGGGCCTAGGTTCTCCCTGGGGAGACAATGCAATCAAAGGCTCCTCCAGGAAACCTATGACAAACAAGCACATATGTTAAGCTCCTATCAGGTCTTTTGGGTGCATCCGGAGGTGTGGCTCCGGCCAGCGTATAATGAGGGCCCTGGAGCCCTGGAAGCATGCTTGTTCTGACCATCTACTGGGCATGCTGAATCACTCAATAAAGGCTTCATGATTTCACCGTTCCTGGTCTCCCGAGTCCAGTACTCTTCAGAGGGGGAGAGGAACAGCAAACTGTTTAGAATGTTAGAGGCAAAGGCGAATCAGGCCACATATGCAAACAATCTCTGTGTTCTGACTGGCTATGGGGGGGAGAGGAACAGAAAACTGTTTAGAATGTTGGAGGCAGATCTCAGGTAATGCAACCAGTGGATAGGGACAGCTTGAGTGACACATCAAGGAGCCAATTGATTTAGGAGTGTGTGGAATGTTCAGGAGAGACCATGACCAAAACAGAATTATTATATATAGAGATATTTGTATGCTGCCTCTTCAGAGTCCTGTTTGAGTCAGTGTACAATTAAAAATCACAGTATAAAACACAACTATAAGCAGCATTAAAAACGATACATAAAAAGCTGGTAAGATAAACTGCTAACCCCTTAATTCCCATAAAGTGGGAATGTGGCCATGTTTAGATAGACAGATGTTTAAAATTGTGTACCATACAGACACACTCCTCAGAAAGTGAGGATCTTAGTTGAGGTCTTTCAGCCTGTCCTTCCTCTCAGTGGGATACAGATCTTTAAAACAACCCTATGATGTAATGTAGGTCAAAAGGGTATGATTGGCCTCCTAGAAAATATCCATGGCTGAGTTAACAACTGGAACAACTGAAACCCCAGCAGCTCCAGGCCTAGTCTGACACTCTAACCACCACATCTGAATCAACTCTCATGAATAATGTGAAAAACATCAACTGAGTACATACAATTGTATTTTTATTTTAAAAAACCACATGGCAGTAATTCTGAAGGTCATGTGCTTTAGACACATACAGATTAAACAGAAAAGGCATCAGGTGTAAGCCAACATGACTGAATTGTTTGATTACATAATTATGGAACTAAAGTTGAAATATGGGAAGATGTGGTTTGCACTATATAAGAATGGCATCACATCTTCAACAGTGATATGTGCACGTAACACTCTTTTCCTGCATGTGTAACTATTTTAATGTACTCCTAGAACGGAAGACTACTCGTATCACAGTCAAAACACAACCTTATCTGATATAGATAATTCACTAATTTCTGTGTATCTTTTTAAAAGTTAGTAGTCAAAACACAAGAGATTCACAGTGCAATCCTAATGAGGTGGCTGAAAGTGCTCAGGAAGCTGAATGAGTGTCATGCCAGCCTATCTCAGAGATACACCTGTGTTAGCCGAATTGCTTTAATTTAAGATTAGCAATTGGCAGAATAATGGGTTCTTGCCAACTATACCAAGGAACTCCCTCCAGGAGTTCCCAGAAAATAGGCAATGAGGCTGAGTGGTTTCTTTGAATGGTGTTTACTTAACATGTTGTTCAAGCATACAAGAAGTAATCAAAAACCGCATACACACAAGAGCTAAGGAAATCAGACAGAAAATAGCACTGTTGCATTAGCAGGAGTTTCGTTGGGGGGAGATACGTTACCTAGCTTGGTGATGGGTGGTCCACGTCCACAAGAAGATCGAGGGAGGGGTGAATAAGAAAAATAGGGGGAACGAGATCTGAACCTGCAGATATACACTCCGTCCTGGCTACGCAAACCAGGGATTAAAGATGGAGGCAAGGTGTTGGGTACAGGAAACTGGACATGAGAGGTTGGTAAGAAGATAGGGGTCGAAGGTGGCTAGCAATGTGTTTCTGTTGTGCAAGATCTTTTATCAGGTAGCATTGGGGCGGGCTGCGCTGACCACATCCCCTTGTCACACCTACTCGTTGGTCCGTCCCTACTAGCTTTACTGTTGGTCAGTGTCATAAGGAGGAGGAGGCAGGAAGGAGTGGGCAATATTGCAAATCTAGGTGCTAAGCAGGATCTAACACCTGGGCCATCTGGAAGGTTTCTTGGCGCCAATCCTCAGTCTCGTGATGGCTTCGGCCAGATCACTCGATGGTCGACGATTAGTTGCTAAGCAACCTAATCTCTTACAGGAACTTTGGGGGAAGGTGTGAGGAGGCCAGCGTAAAGGAGAAAAGGACCCTTTGAAATGGAGTCCTGGTCTCCCTGTTGGTGTGAACACGTGAAAGAGATGTAAGAATTCTTTGAAATATCAGGGCCCTGCGGGACCTTTTGCAGTTCCGCAGGGCCTGCAAGACGGAGCTCTTCTACATATCACGGGCCAGTGATATGTAGGCCCGTTACATCTCCTGGTGGTTGACCCTGGCCAAGGGGATGAAGTAGTGGTAGATGCAGTTCTCTGGTGCGGGATTTGTAAATTGCTGCCATCTTTTTAGTGGGTTTATTGCTTTTTAGTGGGTTTACTGGTTTTATTGTTAACTTATAACTGATTTTGTAGATTGATTTTAATGGTTGTGAGCCGCCTAGGGCCGCCTTGTGCAGGCTAGGCGGGATATAAATCCAAATAAATAAATAAATAAATAAATAAATAAAAATGAAATGGAGTTCTGGGTCTTCCATGTAGGTGTGAACTCTGAAGGAAGTCTCCAGCTGTGGGCTGGAGCCTCTCATAGCAATAGAGAGTGCATTTTGCCCTCAGCAGAATAACAACCCAAAGTTCAAACTTATGACTTTTAACAGTTCATAAGAGCATATAATATGCCTTGCTGGCTTACACCTGTATATGGCTTAGTTACTCCAGCACAGGCCCCATGGCCGCTCTGTTGTTCTTGGGAACTGTTGCACCCCTGCAGTGGCTGGCTGTTGGTGCAGTGGCGATACAGATCCCCACAACAGCATGGTTGTCAGCAGGCCTGGGGGAATGGCTGAAATTAGCTGGTTTCCTAAACCCTTTCACCCTGGGAATGCCCACATCAGTGGCGGAAAGTTATGCCATCAAAAAATGCAGGGTAGCCTATAGGTATCCATGGATGTAAAATTAAAGTGCCCTCTTCACTGTCATGGCCATGCCCTTGAGGCCCAAAGCAGCTCAGGATGCTGACTACAGGAGTGACCAATTGGCTCCCTCCCTTGTGGCAGCTAAGCCTCCTCCCCAGTGCCTAATCCCTGCCCCTCAGCCCTACAAACCTTCCAGCAAAAACGCTGTACAACTTATGAGGTAGGGCGCATGGCATGGAACTCTGTCTCAGAGTTTCCTGCCATGCAGACTTAAAGCAAGTGGTGAGGTACTTTGGTGGTGGGAAAAGCACAGAAAGGGCACTTTGCTCTACTGGGCGAGCACTTTGTGCCAACATTCAAAGGGGAGAGCAAAGTCCATACTCTGTGTCTGACCTCTTTAATTTCAGAACCCTAACTTGTTGGCAGCCAGATCCCTCCTCTCACTGAAGGGCTGTTTAGAACTGGAAAAATAGAAACATCCTTCCTAAAATATCCCAGATATCATAACTGCAATACACTGCCTGGCTCAAAATGACACAAAATGGATGTCAGCCAGAGACAAACCTGAACATGTAGTTTAGAAGTGTGGGAAAGAGTGGCTGGTTAGCTGATGACTTCCTCCCCAACCTAGAGAGATGTATAGTTTAGGACCTACTGCCTCATATTGGATTAATCTCTTCAATGCCCAGCCTCACTTCCCCTCACTCATTTACCCTAATTAAGCAACACTTAACACTATTCACTAAACCTGGTACTTACATAGTCATCAAGCACCATTAACACCTACAGTCCATTTCAGGTAAACCTATCAAGCCTCTTTCAAATCATTGTTCATGTAGAATGAAACAAAATATTATCCTTATATTGATAAGACTATCATTTCTTTTCTGTTCATATAATCAATTCCCTCTCTTGTGTATGTGACATAATCAAGAAGCTCTCTCTCCCCCCCTCAAGTGCCTTAAACTTTGCATAGGAATTCCAAATCATAAATTGTTCTGGCCAAAGGTTTGACAGGTAGCGCTGAGGTGGGGAAGATCTCCTGGTACAGAGAGACACTGATGGGGGCCCCAGTAAAATTGAACTCTCTGTGATTTAGGAGTTGCTAGGAGTTGCTAGGGCAACCAGATAAGGAGATCACCTGAAATTCTAAACTTTATATCTTATGCTGTATGTGATGCTGTCCAATCACCTTGAAAAGAGCTATTTCTGATGCTGTTCAGGTAATATAGAATTATGTTATTCATACTGTATAAAAAGGGGGAGAACAAAGAAATAGGGCCAGCCAATTTTGGTTTGAATGTAACTGTGTCTCCGGACCTCAGATTACAAAGGCTGGTCAGACGTCTTAATAAACACTTTGTCTTCTGATAGAAGCTGGCATTTCTGTGTGTTATTGGTTCCACCGGCTACATTTTTGGCGCCCAACGTGGGGCTCAGGGGGACAAATACCAACAGAAATTGGACTTTTGAGGTCCTCCTAACGACACCACAGGGCAGAGGCCACTTTGGTCTCGGCTTGACAAGCAGACACTGCGCACTTCCCAGTTTTGGAAGGTCAGCTCTCCGGCCGATTCCTGGTGACGCTGCCCAGTGCTGCTCGTTCCAGAGAGCCCAGCCAGAAGGACAAACTGACATCAGGGTGATTCTGGAGACCATCAGGTCAGTATAACTCGGTTTCGGTCCTTTCCAATTGGAAAGAAGAGGGGGGCCTGATCACCCCCCCCTTCAGGTCAGGATTGTTTTTTGTCAGGCATGCTTGGGGACCTTGAATTAGTCCTCATCAGATCGGGTAGAACTCTGTTTCTGTAAGTGGTGTGTGAGTGCTGATAAGCAGACCTCCCCTAAAAAGGAGTGTTCTCTTTTGGTAAATTGAATGTGATAACTTAAGAGAGTAAAGTAGTATTCTCTTTTGGTTAGGAACTGAACTAAGCAAGTTAAAAACCCAGCAGGCTGAAATGTCACCAAACTTGCCATGCTGAGATCAAAGTTCCCCTAGAAAACAGCAGCTTGAAACCCTAGTTGCATTTGCACCCCATGAGATGCTGCTAGAATTCCCATAAAAAAAAAATAATAATAATAATAATAATAATAATAATAATAATAAATCCCTGAAAGCCCTGTGATCTTGATTTGTATCTTTTGTTAACACCAAGACTATGGTAAGAAAGCAAAAAAAATTAGGAAAACAGGAGCCCTAAAATGCTTCTCTAAAATTCCTGGGAGACTGCCACTGATGGCTGCAGCAAGATACAATCTCCCCCCCCCCCCCCATTCCAACTCCAGGATAAAAAAAGAAAAAGCTGGGCAAGGAATGAATACAGAACTTACCTGTGGAAAGAATTAGGAAAAATCCCTTAGCTTCCTTTGTAAAACTTGGAGGGAATGGTGTTAATCCCCCCCCAAGAGACTACTGCCCAGAGAATAGCATCTCCCTGTGGCAATGTCAGTCTCCAGGCAAGACCTGGAGCTCTCCTGGAGTTATAGCAAATCTCCAGACTACAGAGTCCAGCTTCTCTGTAGAAAGTGAGTGTTTGTGGGAGGAGGGAAGACTCCATGGCTTTTGCCTCACTGAAGTCTCCATCCTTCTTCACACCTCAGCCTGAATCTCCAGGAATCTCCTGCCTGGACCTGGCACCCTTAAACAGAGCTCGAGACCAACAAAGTCCGACATTTGTAGCTTTAATGTAAGTAGAGAACCTTAGCTGTAAAATGCATGCCCCCAGAAAGAATTTAGATTCAGGGCTATAAAATAGCACAGCTATGTCATCAAACTTTCCAAACCAAGCTTAAATGCCAGAGGAATGAAGTATGATATGGAAATAATATCAGAAATAATCTCTCTGTAATTACTGCCATAATTGAGAGAAATTGAGAAAAATCTGTACCTCTGTTTTTCCCTTTTGAAAATGGAGGCTCATAAGCTTCCTTCTTTCTGTGCACGCCCTATAATCCATAGAGATACCAGTCTCCAGGTCAGAACTGGAGACTTCCTAGAGTTCCCATTGCACTGTTGGGGAAGGAGAAACCTCCCCTACCTCTTTTGCCTCCCCCCCCCCCCGAACCTCCTGATTTCCATCTGAAACCACTGTAGGTTCGATATGTATGTCTTTCTTTTGTGTTCTAAAGCATTTAAAGGCTGCCCCTTCTAGAGGGTTTAAGAAAAAGCCACATTTTCCTTTGAGATATTTTGTTTTTAATTTTTTGTTTGTTTGTTTTGGCGGTTTTATGACTCCACAGAGGTTTCTGTGAATTCAAGGGGGGAGTGTAGTGAAAATTTATTTTTTTGATGTTCTCCATTCCTTTTTGGCTAAAAATGTGGCCACTATTGCAGGAATGCCAATTTCCAGGTGAGTCCTGGAGGTTCCCCAAAGCTACAGTCTTTCCCCAGGATACTGAAGTCAGTGTCTCTGGGAAAGTGCATGCCTGCAACGTTGATTTTGTGCAGTGTTCTTCCTCTGTTCCATCTCCAACTTTACAGGAATTTTCCTGGCCTGGAGTTGGCTACCCTACTCATTGTAATAAAACTTTGTTGTGGGGTGCTTTGACAGGCAGGTTCTGCTCCTTCTCTCCATTCCCTACAACTCTGTTTCTTTGGGAAAGCAGAACAGGGTTTCTAGAGTTTTAAAGTTTTGTTTTCTTTTTTTCTGATAATTTTAGTTTTAAATTGAAATCTTTCTTTGTGAAGCAGAGGATTGCAACCTTTATATGCTTAACTCCTTTTAATTTTTTTAGTACATCACATCTCAGGAATCTCTACGGAGAGCCAGTTTGGTGTAGTGGTTATGTGCATGGACTCTCATCTGGGCGGACCAGTTTTGATTCCCCACTCTGCCATATGCAGCTGCTGGTGTGACCTTAGGTCGGTCACAAGTTCTTTCAGAGCTGTTCTCTTGAAAGCAGTCCTTAAGAGAGCTCTCTCAGTCCTACATCACAGGGTCTATTCAACAGAGATACTGTTTCCATTTCCTTAAAGGTGTCATTGCTTTTCCATCTTAAACTTGTCTTATGCCAGTATATCTTCCCCTTCTTATAGAAGTGGATTTCTTTTGACTATCTTTTTCATAATGAATGCTATTTGGGTGTGGTTTTCCAGCCACACTTTCTGTTCTCATGTCTCTTTTAGTCCTGAGGCTAATTTAGCCATTGAATGTTTATCTCCTGAAGCCTGGCTTCTATCAGCAAGCAAGGAAACTCTGTATATGCTCAGGGGAACTGTTTGCTAGCACACAGCTTATGCCAGAGACAATGTTTTTCTTTGTGTTGTGATCTATTACACTGGCTTCTTAGTCCATGAAAAATTCTCTGAGTCTTAATTAAGGACTACTGCTTGCTCTATATCTTGGATTTTCAATACAGGTTGTGATTCAGCTGCTTGGTTAGAATTATGCCTCTATCACTAAGGCTGTATTCTTTTATCTCTGTTTCATTTACACTCTGTGCATGCACAGAGTACATCTTCCAATGTTTCTTTCTTCCCTCTTGGTCATGAAAGAAACAAGGGGGGGTGATGGACTGTGAAAGTGGTAGAATTTGAAAGGTTTTAGAAGGTCTGAGAAGGTGTATGCAGAAGGTTTTCTTGTTTTTTTTTCTTGTTAACAAAAGTCTTATGCCTGGGACACTGTGCCCACAGCCCAGTTCTCCATATACCTTACCAAAGGGCTTCTTTTAGGTGCGCAATCAGCACCTTCTAAGTTTATTTTCCTTTTTGAGTTTTGTCCCTGCATGGCCACAGGTCCTTTCTAGCCATGCAAGCCCCAGATAATCTTTCTCTTATGTTCTTTCATATCAGCAGGAACTCAAAGCCTGAACCTGCAATTGAAATCTTATGCCTGATAAGAAAGGCATTTTATAAGTAATTTTTAGGAATTGTTTGTCTTGTGTGGGTACTAATCATTTATTGCTTTTCAGATTTCTACCATTTTAATCCCTCTCCCACGACATGGGAGAAGTCAGATTTTCTGATAAAGTTTTGTTATATTGTCTTTTTACATTCTTTTGACTTTTATTTTTGGGGAGAGTCTGCATGGAACACCCCCATCCTGCCAGTCCCCAAGACAACCCCAGACGGGGACTCAGACATTGGCCCGGTCTGGGATCTGAGTGCGGTGGACGCCAGAGTGCAGACGGTCCACCCCCTGGTTCCAAGCCCCTACACCATCCTGACTTTGATCCCACCTGAGGCCACCTGGTTCACTGTTTTGGACTTGAAAGATGCGTTCTTTGCCATGCCTCTGCATCCCCAGTCCCAAGAGATTTTTTGCTTTTGAGTGGAGAGAACCAGGAGCCACTAATCATGTTCAGTATACATGGACTCGCTTGCCTCAGGGTTTTAAGAACTCTCCATCCCTGTTTGGCCAAACCTTAGCCAAAGATCTTGAAAACTTTGACAGCCTTGAGGGGTAGTTAACAGTGCTTCAGTATGTGGACAATTTGCTTTTGTGAGCCCCTGATTTAAAGAGCTGTGCAGCCGGCACTGTCCACCTGTTATGTCTCCTTGATAGCTGTGGCTATAAAGTTTCATGGAAGAAAGCACAGCTCTGCCTACAAACAGTGCATTTCTTAGGTTTTGACATTTCCCAGGGGCAGAGATCCTAGGCCCTGCCAGAAAAGAGGTGGTCTGCCGCATTCCTGAACCCCGGTCCCGTAAAGAACTCCGTGCCTTCCTTGGGGCCACCGGCTTTTGCCATCTATGGATTCTGGGATTCGCTCTAGTGGCTAAGCCCCTGTACGAAGGAACGAAAGGGGGGTCCAATGATCCCTGTCAGTGGACTGTAGAGCAACCACAGGCATTCACCACCTTAAAGCAGAAGCTTATTCAGACACCTGCCCTAGGACTCTCAAATCCAGCCAAGCCGTTTTTTTTTTCTTTGCGTCTTTATTAATGCAGGGGGGAAAGAGATTATCTCGTACCACGCTTTGGTTTGGCCCAGGTCATTTCATCTGACAACAGGAGGTCATTCATCTCTGACACTACACAACAGCTAGCCAAGGCACTAGGCATCACCTGGAAGCTTCATTGTGCCTATCACCTGCAAAGTTCAGGATTGGTTGAGCGTGCCAATCGGACTCTAAAAGCAGCCCTTCGCAAATTTTCTCAAGAGACTCAGCTGCCTTGGACTAAGATCCTGTCACTAGTTTTGTTTTGGCTCCACTGCCTGCCCTCCAAACAAACCTCTGTGTCTCCCTACGAGGCCATGTATGCCCGGCCACCCCCACTGACTCTTGGCATCCAGACTGAGGCTTATCAGACCGGCCAGCTCATCACTGCAGTAGAACTCCAAACACTTGGTCGCCAGGTGAAAGAACTGCAGGCCCACCATTCTGCCTGTTTGCCCCTTCCTGTTTTTGACTCTGTGTGCCACATCAGCCCCGGGGATTCAGTGTGGGTTAAAAACTGGCGTCCTGAGCCCCTTGGGCCCCGGTGGGAGGGACATTTCACCGTTCTGCTTAGTTCTCCTACAGCTGTTAAAGTGGCAGAGCGCAAGCCCTGGATCCAGTGGTCGAACATGAAAGTGGCCCATGATCGTTGGGAAGCTGCTCCAGGACCCACTCCAATCTCTGTGACCATCCGAAGGCAGCCTCATCGCCCTGCTTCTCCCTGTCCGGCTGGGGAGGCCTGAGAAGACAATGCACCCTAGTTCCTGCCCTCTGCTGTGGCCTACCGGAACGGTCACTCTACGCACAGGGGAAGATTTGACACCGCACCCCAGTCTGACTACTCGTTGCTGGAAAGGAAGCTAATAATTCACTTATTAGCTGCTGAAATGTCTTGCGTTAGCACTAACACTGAGTTTCTTATATTGGTTGTTATTCTACATGCACATGCACTCAGTCCCTGCACTCCATGCATAACCACAACATATAGGGACTCCCAGGTGTCCCAGACCCTTGTGTATCACTCAGATTACGTCTGCACCGTTGCTAACATAACCCAGTGTCATTATCAAAACACAACATGGGTGAACAGTGGCCCTGGGAGGTGCGGGAGTTGGCTCTGGTGAATCTGACTGCTGCTAACCTGACCTGGCAGGATCAAAACCGCCCAACCTGGTGGATTCTTCAACACTCTCTGGTGGGCCACCACTGCATCATACGCCAGGGTCCTCTGTTCAATGTTTCAGTGGGAACTTTGGACTGTGAAACTGCCTGGGTATGTAATCAGTCCCAGTCTGCGTCTTTCATAGATTTCACTGTTTCTAATGGTAGTGGTGCTTCTGCAGCTAATCTCACTGCTGCCCCATGGCTAGCTGTTTACTTTCAGTCCCTGTGTGCTATTACTGCCCCATGGAGAGCACCTGACCACTTATATTGGATTTGTGGGACAGCTGCCTATACTACTTTGCCCCGTAGCTGGAGCGGTGCCTGTGTACTTGGTTCTATTCGGCCCAGTTTCTTTCTGCTCCCCATTACCACAGGGGAACGCTTAGGTGTCCCAGTGTATGATACCTTAGGCAGGTCCAAATATGATATACGCATTAATGCCTGGCAAGGTAATGAATGGCCACCTGAACGCATAATTCAGGTCTATGACCCGGGAACTTGGGCCGCTGACGGCACATATGGGTACAGAACCCCCATCTATATGCTAAATAGGATAATTCGTTTACAAGCTGTACTTGAGATTATAACTAATGAAACTTCCTTGGCCCTCAATATTCTCGCTTCCACTAATAGACAGCTGCGCACTGCAGTCTACCAAAACAGGGGAACGCTTAGGTGTCCCAGTGTATGATACCTTAGGCAGGTCCAAATATGATATACGCATTAATGCCTGGCAAGGTAATGAATGGCCACCTGAACGCATAATTCAGGTCTATGACCCGGGAACTTGGGCCGCTGACGGCACATATGGGTACAGAACCCCCATCTATATGCTAAATAGGATAATTCGTTTACAAGCTGTACTTGAGATTATAACTAATGAAACTTCCTTGGCCCTCAATATTCTCGCTTCCACTAATAGACAGCTGCGCACTGCAGTCTACCAAAACCGCCTAGCCCTTGACTTTCTCCTGGCTGTTGCTAGGTGTCTATGGTAAGTTCAATCTTACTAACTGTTGTCTCCAGATTGATGACACGGGAAAAACCATTGAGCAGATTACTGATCACATGAGAAACCTTGCACATGTACCAGTCCAAACTTGGACAGGCGTCCTTTCTACTGAAGGGTGGTTTGGGGGCCTTTTCACTGACTGGAAAAAGGTTATTTTCCTGATTGGAATTGCTCTCGCAGATTACGTGCTTTTGCCATGCCTGATCCCACTTATCCGTAGTGCTGTTCACAAATCTGTGAACGCTGCTCTTGGAGACAGTGTTTATACAGCCAAACTCCTCTGTCTGGAGGCTGCACAACAACGTTGTAAAGCGGCCTCTCCTCAGATGCAGTTACCATAGGGCCAAAAAGGTGGACAATTGTCCTTGTTTGATGGACAATGTCCAAAGGGGGGAAATGTAGAATGAAACAAAATATTATCCTTATATTGATAGACTATCATTTCTTTTCTGTTCATATAATCAATTCCCTCTCTTGTGTATGTGATATAATCAAGAAGCTCTCTCTCCCCCCCTCAAGTGCCTTAAACTTTGCATAGGAATTCCAAATCATAAATTGTTCTGGCCAAAGGTTTGACAGGTAGCGCTGAGGTGGGGAAGATCTCCTGGTACAGAGAGACACTGATGGGGGCCCCAGTAAAGTTGAACTCTCTGTGACTTAGGAGTTGCTAGGGCAACCAGATAAGGAGATCACCTGAAATTCTAAACTTTATATCTTATGCTATATGTGATGCTGTCCAATCACCTTGAAAAGAGCTATTTCTGATGCTGTTCAGGTAATATAGAATTATGTTATTCATACTGTATAAAAAGGGGGAGAACAAAGAAATAGGGGCCAGCCAATTTTGATTTGAATGTAACTGTGTCTCCGGACCTCAGATTACAAAGGCTGGTCAGACGTCTTAATAAACACTTTGTCTTCTGATAGAAGCTGGCATTTCTGTGTGTTATTGGTTCCACCTGCTACATTCACCTCCAAAACACCTATCAAGCTATTGTTTTGGGGGTGGACATGTCAGCTAGCCCCAGGGAGCATTTTGCCCTATATCAAGAGCACCTAGCCACCAATATTTCTGTGTGTGTTCTGGATCCATACATCATGCCCCCAAATTCATTTGGGCCTCCTCCTCGTCTCCATGAAACACTGGTTGTTTTGCTGCTGACTCTGCAGACCGCTCTCATCTAGACTGGTGACTATCACCTTCCCCAAAATTGCTTTTCCCCCACTCCTCCCTGAGTTCCTCTTAGCTAGCCTTGTTTGTGTTTAAGTGTATGTGTGTGTGTTTTGCCCTTTTATTTCTCTTTTTAATAAAAAAATCCACTATCCCATCTCAATTCTGAGGGGGGGGGGCTGTACCCTTTCAGTGTTTCAGACAAATTCCAGCTAGGATTGCCAGCCCAGCACTGGTAGCCAGATGGAGACTCAGCTGTGTGTGCAGGTCCTCACATGTGCTGCAATGTTGATGGTGATACCATGATGTCAATTCCCATGTGAACTGCAAGTGACACCTTCATGGCACCAGCAACGCTCTGGCATTCACCCAAACTCTATAGTTTAACCACAAAGTTTTTGGTGTATGCTAGAGCATCACCAAACATGATCATGTCAATTACAGGTTACAATAGAAGTGATATCACAGCATTCCTGGTGATGCCAACCATCCATCCCGACTCCCCATTTCTCCCTGCAGTTACCCCTGCCACCTGTCAGAGTCTGATAATAGAGAGCCTGTCTTGCTTAATAATATAGATGTCTTTACTTTCCTAATTTGTAACCGTTTGTTATTTACTGCTTGCCTTGAAGTATATTATCTGTACTGCTTAATGTTACCCTTCTCTGGTTGGGCGGGTGGCGTGTCGCATTCCTGCACGTCACATAAACAACTGGGACTATCACATCCGTCCACTCCCCCCTAGCCTTTGAGGCTCGAAGAATGTTATCAAGTTGTAACAACCTTGGGGCTTGTTGAATTGTTTCTAACCAAATGTTTAGCCTATCATTCACACATGTGGGTCATCCAGAGCAAGAAGGGAATTTTTATTACTTTCTCACCTTCCCTGTGGGAACCTTAACGGTCACCTTTTTCCCACTTCATTGTATGGGTTCTGATTGGTCCTACATCCATATTCAATTGTAGCTGGGGGTATATTAACCACTGTTGCTTATTGTCATGTATCTCTAACAAACATCGAGAACCTGGATTCATTATTAGAAATAAAAGAACTTTGCTTTTACTCAAAGGTCGGGTCTGATAGTGTTAGCCCAGAAGCCTCACAGATTGTTAGAGATCTTTGTTTTGGGATTTTCTCATACCTGACCATGTCAGACAATGAGACCATTCCCATGACACAGGGAGAAACCCCAATTCCCACTGAGAGCGGACCCATCGAGCAGGCGGTGCTGGTGACCATGGGTCAGGACCTGTTCCAGCTCCTGCGAACGGGGGCAGGAATAAGTTGGCCGCCGGTCTCACCTCGGTACTCATGGGCCACGTTCACGGCTGGCACTTCCGAGTCATGGATACATGACCAGAAAGGGGCTCGCGTGTGGTTCAGTGGAGATCGTTCAGAATTTGGTCTTCCAAGCCTACCCGATGAGGAGCGGTGCTTCCTGCGAGGCCAGGACGATTGGTGGTACAGCTTCCAAGACGAGCAGCGCAGACCGCTTAGAGGGCCCGATCCTATGGGAGAGGATCTAGGCCGAGTGCTGGACCGGAGGTTTGGCGAAATGCATGACCGCATAGCAGAGGAGCTGCGGGAAGTCGTGCTGGGAATGCAGCAGCAGATGATGGGTGCCATCGCTGCCATAGGGGCCCAAGTGCTGGGACAACCCCAGGACGGGGGAGGGGTCAGAGTCGTGCCACCCGGGCAAGTTCCAGGAGGGGCGGGTGGAGTACCGCAGCAACCAGCTCCCCCTGTGCTTCTGCCACCCGGGGGCCCCCCTCAACCGGCGCCCATGGTCCCGGTGCCTGGGGATCGGATGATTCGGCAAGCCCCCAACGACCCTTTGACCGCCACGTTCAACGGCGATCCGGAAAAGCTCCGGTTCTTCATCATAGAAATCGAGAGGTTCTTGGCAGCGTGGGGCCACCTCTACCCCACCGAGCGGGACCGAGTGGGATACATCGGGTCCAAGCTGAGAGACACTGCGAGTGATTGGTATGTAAGCCTGCATAACCCCCCGGGGCCCGAGTTACATACTGTTGACAATTTTATGTGGGCCCTGCAGCAGCATTACGAAGACCCCTTAGGAGAGGAGAAAGCCCGGAACCAGTAACGCAAATTGGTGCAGGGGCACTCCTTGGTAAGGGAGTATACCAATCGTTTTAGACGCATCGCGGCTAAGGTGCAGGGGTGGTCCGAAGACCTGTTTGTGGAGAAGTACCATGAGGGACTGAATCTCGAGATATACAAGACGATCCTGAGAAGCGGCCAACCGGTTTCGCTGGCTGCTTGGATGCGGGCGGCTGCAGATGTGGAAGAGCGATTCACCCTCATCAAGCTTGGGGCTTCCGCCTCCCATCAGTCGAAAGCCGCCTCAAAATTGAAAGGAAAGTCGGTGTTCCAAGAGCTACGAGATTCCCGTTTCAGACAAGGTCTGTGCATAAAGTGTGGCGAGAGTGGGCATTTTGTGTCGGCCTGCCCCAGAGGGGGGGCGAAGACCCCCAAGACCTCGACACCCCTGGCAGGGGGAACCCCACAACCTGGCAAAACACCTTTTAAAACCCAGGCATTACAGCTGGAAGGGGCAACGTGTGAGCAGGGCGAATTGGAATTAGTCGAAGTACAGCCGTCGGGAAACTTCAACGACCTGCAGTAGCCGGCGAAGAGCTGCAGGTCCCTCCGTCCAATGCGCCACCGCTGGTGAGCATCCCTGGCCCCTTACTTTACATGGTAGTGACTGTAATAGTACCAGGCACGGGAACTCACATGTGGGTTTGGGCCCTCATAGACTCGGGGTGTGCCAGAGACTTAATAAGCCCCTTAGTGGAAGAAGGGCTAGAGCCTAAAGTAAACCTGTTGGGGGAACCCCTTCGATTCACCCAGATGGATGGCTCGGAAATGAAAGAAGCCTGTGTGGCAGAGACTGAACTGTTGATTGTGGGGACGGGAGAGCATTGGGAAAAGAGAGCGTTTGTGATTATGCCCAACACCCAGTTCCCCATGGTGCTAGGCAGCCCTTGGCTAAGTTCCCACGATCCATACATCAAATGGAGTGATGGGAAAATATCGTGGATTGATCCCAAGTGCTCTCAACATAAGTGGGAGTCCGACTTACACCCCTTGGCTTATATTTAGAAGAAATTTTCCGAGACCACGTGGCATTGGTCAGTGTGGGACAAGAAGGCTGCGGCTATTAAACTGGCCCTTTTGACTTGGCGGCATTGGCTGGAAGGGGCGCAGAAGCCGTTTGAAATATGGACTGATCATAAGAATTTGGAGGCTTTGTGCACCCAGAGATCGTTAAACACCAAGCAACTGCGTTGGGCAGATTTCTTTTCAAAGTTTAATTTTGTATTAAAACACTTCCCTGGGAAGGCCAACTCTCTCGCAGACACGTTGTCCAGATTGCCCCAACACGAGTCCCAGCGGGAGGAAGTGTTTGACTCCATGTTTTTCCCCCTACAACTGGGGGGGGGGGCGGTGGTGACTCGCAGCCAAAGCAAAACCAGTGCCGAGATCCCCTCCTGGACTGTAAAATGTGCTAATGAATATACGGAAGAGGAGGTGAAGGAATTGGCTGAGGACTGTGAGAATACTAAACTTTTAGATGGTTGTTGGTATCATGGGACTAAGTTGATTGTGCCACATTCCCTGCGCAGAGAAATTCTAATGTCTTGTCACGAGTCCAAATTGTCAGGGCACTTTGGATTCCTTAAAACTTTAAACCTGGTCCAAAGGCAGTTTTGGTGGCCTCGTTTGAGAAGGGATGTTTCGGACTATGTTACTTCATGCCAAGTGTGCCTAATGTGTAAACGGAGGGGGGGTGAAGCGCCTGGGTTGCTGCACCCACTACCCACTCCCTCCAGACCCTGGGAAAGCATTTCCATGGACTTTATTACAAACCTTCCCCCCTCTAAGGGTAGAACTGTAATCTGGGTCGTGGTGGACATGTTCTCCAAACAAGCACATTTTGTCCCGTTTAAGCAATTACCCACGGCAAGGAGCCTCGCTAAAACGTTCTTTAACCACGTGCTCAAGTTACACTCTTTTCCTAAGTGTGTCGTCTCCGACAGAGGGAGCCAGTTCGTTGCCAACTTCTGGTGGGAGCTTCTTAAAGTAATGGACATTGAGCCCGCCCTAAGTTCGGGTTATCATCCTGAGACGGATGGACAGTCCGAACGAGTTAATCAGATTTTGGAACAATTTCTAAGGTGTTACACTAATTACCACCAAGACAATTGGGTAGAGTTGCTCCCTTTCGCAGAGTATAGCTACAATAACGCAGTACACTCCTCCGCTGGTGTCTCCCTTCATGGCAGTGGTGGGGTTCGAGGGAAAACCGTTGCCCTCGCTGCATAACCCCGTAGGGACTGCAGAGTCCGATTTCACCCAATGGTGGACCACCCTCCAGAATTTGTGGCCATTAATTGCGAAAACTTTGGATAAAGCTAAAGCTGACTTACAAAAAATATGCTGATTGTGGACGGGCGGAAGGTTGGGATTTACAACCCGGGGACTCCGTGTACCTCTCCACAAAAAACATTCATGGTCTTCAACCCAGCTGGAAATTGGGTTGGAAATATGTAGGCCCTTATAAAGTTTTGAGGAAAATCTCCGAGGTATCTTTTGAACTTGAACTGCCAAAATCATTGAGTTCTGTGCATCCTGTTTTTCATTACAGCCTGCTGAAGAAGAATCCTGGGCAGAATGCATGGCACCCGGATCCTCCGACTCCTCCTCCTCTGATGAGGGAGGGGGAACAACATTTTGAAATCTCGAAAATTCTGGACTCTAAATTGCGCAGGGGCCGATTGTACTACCTTGTACGCTGGGTAGATTTTGGTCCTGAGCTTAATGAATGGGTCCTTTCTGAAAATGTACATGCTCCTAAATTAGTTCGTGCTTTTCATAAACGTTTTCCTGATAAGGCGGGAGGGAAGTGAATTTTTGGGAGAGCAGGGTGTCAGAGTCTGACAATAGAGAGCCTGTCTTGCTTAATAGTATAGATGTCTCTCCTTTCCTAATTTGTAACCATTTGTTATTTACTGCTTGCCTTGAAGTATATTATCTGTTCTGCTTAATGTTACCCTTCTCTGGTTGGGAGGATGGCGTGTCGCATTCCTGCACGTCACATAAACAACTGGGACTATCACATCCGTCCACTCCCCCCTAGCCTTTGAGGCTCGAAGAATGTTATCAAGTTGTAACAACCTTGGGGCTTGTTGAATTGTTTCTAACCAAATGTTTAGCTTATCATTCACACATGTGGGTCATCCAGAGCAAGAAGGGAATTTTTATTACTTTCTCACCTTCCCTGTGGGAACCGTAACGGTCACCTTTTCCCCACTTCATTGTATGGGTTCTGATTGGTCCTACATCCATATTCAATTGTAGCTGGGGGTATATTAACCACTGTTGCTTATTGTCATGTATCTCTAACAAACATCGAGCACCTGGATTCATTATTAGAAATAAAAGAACTTTGCTTTTACTCAAAGATCGGGTCTGATAGTGTTAGCCCAGAAGCCTCACACCACCTTGCTCCCAGCAGTGTCTGTGTTTTTTCCCCAGACTCACATTGTTTCTTCACATACATCTGTCTCCACCATGCACTGGGGGAGGGTTGCCTCCTTCAGCCTGTAATATGTACTTCAATACAGCTATCAGAAAACCAACTGGTTTGCAATAAGAAATTGTTCACAATTGTTAAGAACCATTATTATAATTTTGTCTCTGGCTTCCCCCACTTGGGTCACTTTCGCCTAAGCCCATAGGATACACACATGCACTATAAACAGATTCTAAACCCACAACTTACCTCTTTCACCAAGAGATTCAATAGCTTCTAATCTCAACATCTCTTGCAATTCTTTCCTGAAATTAAAAACATGCAAAGATCATAGAACCATAGAGTTGGAAGGACCCTTGTAAACTATCTAATGCAATCCTTTGCTCAATTCATGAACTCCAAATCTGGAACATTCTCTACTGACAATATGATTTAAACAAGCAAGAACCTTACCAAATGCAAGTTTATGAGGCAGTTTAGAACAATAATAAAATACACAATTAAGATCTAATAGAATAAAGCAGTGGTATAAATCAGCCACAAAAAACCTAGCATAAAATTATCCATACTACACCATACTGTAAAACTGTAAGGTAGAATAACACTAGAAATCAGAATAATCAAACCTTCCTACAATAGTCCACAGGTGGGAAGGCAGCATGGTATAGCCCAATCTCATCAGATCTTGGAAGCTAAGCAGGGTCAGTACTTGCAAAGGAGACCATTAAGGAAGACTCTGCAGAGGAAGGTAATGGCAAACCACCTCTGCTTCTCACTTGCCTTGAAAGCCCCTTGCTGGGGTTGCCATAACTCAGTTGTGACTTGATGTCACATAGATACATACTGTAGTTCGCAAATGCTTGGAGAACAAACATTGTTTTGCCTAGCATCAAAACTTATTAAATTTGGCACTGGGTACATAGCTGTAGGTTGCATTTTCCAAAGACAGCAGAGAAGATCCTGTTCTCTGGATGCTACCCACCACATTTCAGATGAAAGGGGCAGTTTAAGATCTTGAAGTTAAGGTGGAGATAAAGCCCTTCCTTACGGTTCTGATCCTTATTGGGCACTGCAATAGGGGAACTGAAGAGTACACAGGACTCACGTATGATTATCCTATGTCTGACTTAGTCCCAATTCCTGTACTCCGTATTGTGGTAAGAGGCAATGGAGTCTATAGTTTAAAAAGTCTCTATATCTTCCATTAATTTCTGTTCATATGAATCAAAAACGAGTTACTGAGACATTACACAACATGAACTATTCTAAGCAGCTTCTGTAATAAACCAATAACAGACACATGATATTTTTACCTTGTTTCTTCTTCCTCCTGTTTCCGTTTTAAAGCTTCATCTGTTAGTCGTTTTAGAATCTTAGCATCAAGTTCATCTTTACTTGATACATATAGTCTATTCATTAAACACTTTCCTACAGTTTAAACAGAAAGAGATAAATGGTTAGATCCTAGGAAATGTTCAAAGACACAGACCTTTTCTGTGGTCCAATAGCTGCAAAATGCTGATGCTAGTGCATCAGGGAATACACAGAGAAAAAAGCCACACAGGACAGAGGGCTGTAGCAAGCAGGCCAAATCTTCCCACTCTACCTCATATGCCAAGACAGCCTATCACACCAGCAGGAGTGCTGCTGGCAGGAGGAGCAACTGCATCTGATTTCCTTTCCTCATTAGATCCCCATCCTGCATGGCTTTCTGTCCACACGGATCCTCCAGCCCCAGATGTCAGCAACGGGGAATGGGGGGGGGGGTGTTGGAAAGGATTAGCTCCATACAAACCTTGGGCTCCTCTTTCATAAGATCCAAAACAACTCATACTGCACTTTATATACTGCATTTACATATTTCATTAGGAAGGTGCATTTAACCAGAAAAATTAAATAAAGTAGCCCATACTAATAAATGTATTTTCTAGATAGGTGGTTCAAAAGATGCCAATTACAAACAGTGAATTTGGATAAGACTTCCAAATGAAAGTTGTTGGAATAAGGTGGTGTTAAAAATTAGAATGATAGTGAATTTTTGTTTATCAAGAGACCTGGAAGCACTCCTCTTAGGACTTACTGATACTCAAATATCACAGAAATATGGTTCTAGATTATCTAATGGCAGCTAAAATGACTGCAAAAAGCTGGAAGCCTACTAGATAGTTAAATCCAAAGTCCTGGATGCAAAAGATTTGGCTAACAGCAAAATTATCTGAGATTGTTCAGGTGAGAGAAGGCAAAATAAAGAAGTCATCATGTCTTAAAAACTGGAAACCATTTTATGATTTCTGGTACTGAGAGTTAAACCTGATGTCAGGTTTCCTGTCATATTTTGGGCTTTGCTGTTGATTGCATTTGCAGATCCTCCAGTCAGGAGACTGGCAGCCACGTTCCTCCCCCTCGCTCATTCCCCCTCCCATCCTGATGTGCCGTTTTCCTTTGCAGGCTCTGCTTATCGCTGTTGCTACCAGTTAACTTTGAGCTGTTTTCACTGTCTGCTCTTCCCAGTGTCTTTTGCGTGGGAATGCAAGTAGTATTGTACACAGGGGCGAACGGGGGGGAACTTAATTAGCTTGCACACCTTTTTCATGAGAATGTAACAGTTCGGGGTTTTTTGAGCTTCAGGTTTTTACACTGATTGGTGCCTGTCTTTTCTATCCCATTTGAATACTGTATAATAAGTCACAACCCCTATCCCCTGGTATCCCTAACAAAGCAAGTGTTCCTGAGAAGACCATTAAGACAATAAAGGACTTTGTTTATCCATAAGGCCTGACTTATTGGCTCTTATCAGAAGTCTCACAGATTGTTAGGAATCTTCCTTTCAATCGGGAAGGTGTGATCCCCATACCTGACGATGTCAGACAATGGGACCCCTGTTCCCACTTCCACCCGAGACACTGGCTACCACGGCGCCTGCAGACTACGAACTTTGATTCCTATGCTCCCCTCACTCAGGGGGGAGCCACGGGTGAATGGTCGCCCATGCCAAGGTATTCGTGGTCGACTTTTGGCATGGGTACCGTGGAGTACTGGGTCCATGACAGACGGGGCTCCCATGTACGGTTCGCAGATGAGGAGAGGGAATCCTGGAGGCTGAGTCTGCTCCCTGAGGAACGGGTTCCCCCTCGGCAACCAGAGCGAGGTACAGATGACCTCTGGCAACAAATGGATCAGAGATTTGATGAGCTGCATGATCAGCTGGTGGTTGAGCTATGAGAGGCGCTCCTCGAGATGCAGCAGGCCGTAGTAGGCAGCAGCCCCAGCGGGAGATGCTGGGGAAGACGGCGGAATTCAACACCCTCCCCAGCCGGCGGGCAGAGGAGCGGGTCCGGTGCAACAACAGGTACCTGGGGGACCCCAGCCGTTGCAACCCGGGGCGCCCATCCCACTCGTACCCCGGCCCGGAGATCATATGTACTGGCAACCCCCAAATGATCCCTTGACAGTTACATGTGATGGGGATCCTGACAAGCTGCACTTCTTCATCATTGAGATCCAGTGGTTCCTAGAGACTTGGGGCCATCTTTACCCCACTGAACATGAACGAGTAGGCTACATCGGCTCAAAGTTGTGGGACACTGCTAGTGATTGGTATGTGAGCCTACACAACCCTCCCGGGCCTGAACTGAGGTTGGTAAATGAGTTCATGTGGGCACTCCGGCAGCACTACGAGGATCCCTTGGGGGAGGAGAAGGCCACGAATCAGTTGTGCAAACTGGTTCAGGGCCGATCCTCTGTAAGGGAGTACACTGCAGTTCTGTAGAATAGCTGCCAAGGTACATGGCTGGTCCCAAGACCTATTTGTAGAAAAATATTGGGAGGGCCTGAATTTGGAGATTTACAAGACTGTTGCGCAATGATCGACCCGGTTCTTTGGTGGCATGGATGAGGGCAGCAGCCGACATGGAGGAACGCTTTACCCTGATCAAGCCGGGGGTGCAGACCAGCCACTCCGCCAGTAAAGCCACCCCTAAGTCTAAGTTTAAGACAGCGATCCAAGAGCTCCGCGATGCCCGCTTCAAGCAAGGACTTTGCATGAGATGCAGGGAGAGTGGGCACTTCACATCTTCCTGCCCCTTGGGGGGGGGTGAAAACACCCAAGGCACCTGCGGCGATGCTGGGGGGAACACCCTGGCCACCTAAAGGGATCTTCAAACCCCGGGCATTACAGCTGGAAGGGGCACCGAGTGATGGAGCTGCAAAAGCAACGTTGGAGGTGATTACTCCCCAGCCGTCGGGAAACTTCCCAGACCTGCAGTAGGAGGCACGAAACTGCAGGTCCCCCCTTCCACCGCGCCAACGGTGAGCAGTCCCGGGCCCTTACTTTACATGGTTGTGACTGTGGTTGTACCCAAACATGGCACTCACGTCCGAGTGCGCACATTAATTGACTCAGGGTGCGCCAGAGACTTGATTAGCCCTTTGGTAGTGGAAGGGTTGGGTCCTAAAGTGAACTCACTGGGGGAGCCTCTACGGTTCACCCAAATGGATGGATCCGAGATGAAAGAGGCTTGTGTGGCAGAGATGGAACCTTTAATTTTGGGCACGGGGAACCATTGGGAGAAGCAGGCTTTTGTTATAACTCCCCATGTTCAATTCCCCATGGTGTTAGGCAGCCCCTGGTTAGGAGCCCACGACCCCTACATAAAGTGGAGTGAAGGGAAGATCTCCTGGATTGACCCTAAGTGCACACAGCACACCTGGGATCCTGCTTGGGGGGCAGGACCCCCTTCGTCCCCCTTGGCCTGCTTAGTGGCAGAGGACGTGTCCAAAATCCCTCCAGAATATCGGGATTTGGCTGATGTGTTTAGTAAGACAGAGGCAGATGAACTTCCCCCCCATAGACTCGCTGACTGTGCTATCGAATTATTACCCGGGGAGAAGCTGCCGAAAGGAAAGTTGTATTCCATGAGCCCTGCGGAGAGGGATGAGTTGCGAAAGTTTCTGGATAAAAACCTGGAGCAAGGTTTTATTCGTCCTGCCAAGTCCCCGTTTGCTGCCCCTGTATTGTTCCAAAAGAAAAAAGATGGGGGGCTGTGCCTGTGCATGGATTAAATGCTGTATCTGCTTCCAACGCTTATCCCCTGCCTATCATAAAAGACTTGCTGGCAGAGGCAGCGAAAGGAAAGATTTTTTCTAAGTTGGATTTACGGGAAGCTTACTTCCGGGTGCGCATCAAGGAAGGAGAAGAATACAAGACAGCCTTTAATACACCCCTGGGGCAGTTTGAATACCTGGTTATGCCATTCAGATTGGCTGGGGCTACCAGGGTCTTTATGAGTCTTATAAACAAGGTGTTACACAAACATTTATTTAAGGGGGTGCTCTGTTACTTAGATGATATCATTGTTTATTCACAAGACTGGGACTCCCATATTAAATTGATGAGGGAAGTGTTAAGCACCCTTAGAGACCATGAACTGCACGCCAAATTGTCCACATGTGAATTCCATTGCACGGAGATTGACTTTCTGGGATACCGTATTTCCCCTAGGGGGCTCAAAACCCGAGTAAGGTAGAAGCGATGCTACAGTGGGAAACACCCCGCACCCGAAAGCAGCTCCAAAGCCTCTTAGGGTTCTGCAACTTCTATAGAACCTTCTTAAAGGATTTTGCCACAGTCACCCTGCCCCTGACTGATCTATTAAAAACAAAGGGAAGGGGTCCTGACGCCGGCAAACCCAGTGAGCGCTTAAATTTGACTGCTGAATGCCAGGCAGCGTTTGACACCCTGAAGCGGCTGTTCACCCTGAAGCGGCTATTCTGGCTCACCCCGACGAGACTAAAAAGTTTGTTGTCCATGTTGATGCATCAGATGTAGCAATGGGGGGGGTGATTTTGCAAAAAGGGGATGATGGCAAACTACACCCTTTAGCGTATGTGTCTAAGAAATTTAACGAGACCGAAAGACACTGGTCAGTCTGGGATAAGGAGGCTGCAGCAATTCGCCTCGCTCTGACTACCTGGCGGCATTGGCTCGAGGGGGTGCAAACACCCTTCGAGATCTGGACTGACCATAAAAATTTGGAAGCCCTGCGTACTCGTAGAACTCTCAATGCTAAACAGCTTCGTTGGGCTGATTTCTTTTCCAAATTCAACTTCAGGTTACATCATTTCCCTGGGACTTCTAACTCGTTAGCAGATGCGTTGTCTAGATTGCCTCAACATGAATCCAAACGGGAGGAGGTGTTTGATTCCATGTTTTCCCCGGAGCAACTAAGCGGAGCTGTAATTACTAGGGGCCAGGCAAAACAAGCTGAGGAAGCCCCAGCCTCAGAGTGGATTACAAAATGTGCAACAGAATACTCCCAACAGGATCAGGGTGAGATGGCACGGGAGGAGGGAATAGAGCTTCACTCAGACGGTTGTTGGTACAAGGGCTCTAAACTGGTGGTGCCAAAATCCTTAAGACTGTCCATTCTGCAGACTTGCCATGAATCCAAACTCTCTGGACACTTTGGATATCTTAAGACATTGAATTTGGCCTAAAGACAGTTTTGGTGGCCTCGGATGCATAGGGACGTCTCAGACTATATGACCTCCTGTCAAACTTGCTTAATGTGTAAAAAGCGGGGAGGGAAACCTCCAGGTCTACTGCAACCCCTCCCAACCCAATCTAGACCTTGGGAGGCCATTTCTATGGATTTTATTACCAATCTCCCTACCAGCAAGGGGAAGACAGTAATTTGGGTGGTAGTAGACTTATTCTCTAAACAAGCACACTTCGTTCCCTTCAAGCAACTACCCACTGCCAAGGGTTTGGCCAAAGCATTTTTCGCCCATATGGTGAAATTACATTCCTTTCCTAAGCATATAGTATCCGATAGGGGAAGTCAGTTCGTTGCCACCTTCTGGCGGGAGCTTTTACAATTGATGGGAATTGAACCTGCCTTAAGTTCTGCTTATCACCCAGAAACTGATGGACAGTCCGAACGTGTCAATCAAATATTGGAACAGTTTTTGCGGTGCTACTCTACCATCAGGATAATTGGGTCGATCTCCTCCCCTTTGCAGAGTACAGTTATAACAATGCAGTGCATTCATCTACGGGGGTCTCCCCTTTCATGGCAGTTGGAGGGTTTGAGGGAGATCCTTTGCCGACTCTTGCCCCGCCTGGGACTACCCCCCCCCCCATAGAATTTGGATTATGGTGGACTAACCTTCAGAACTCTTGGCCCCTCATTGCACAGACTTTGGACCAGGCTAAAGCAGATTACAAAAAATACGCTGACAAGGGGAGGGCTCCAGGGTGGGATTTGGAACCGGGGGACTCTGTCTACGTCTCCACAAAAAACATTTGAGGTCTCCAGCCTAGCCGGAAGTTGGGTTGGAAGTTTGTAGGACCGTTCAAAGTCTTGCGTAAATTTTCCCATCTCCTTTGAACTCGAACTGCTCAAGTCACTAAGTTCTGTGCATCCTGTTCTGTGCATCCTGTTTTCCTGTTGAAGAAAAGCCCTGGGCAGAACTCATGGAGACCGGATCCTCCTGTTCCTCCTCCTCTGATGAAGGTGGGGGAACCGCATTTTGAGATCGGCAGCATTTTGGACTCTAAACTCAAACGGGGTCGTTTGTTCTATCTGGTTAATTGGGTTGATTTTGGTCCTGAATGTAATGAATGGATTGCAGCTGAACATGTTCATGCTCCATGTTTGATCCGTGCATTTCATAAATAATACCCTTCTAAGCCGGGTGGGAAGTGATCTTGGGAGAGGCAGGATGTCAGGTTCCCTGTCATATTTTGGGCTTTGCTGTTGATTGCATTTGCAGATCCTCCAGTCAGGAGACTGGCAGCCACGTTCTTCCCCCTCGCTCCTTCCCCCTCCCATCCCGATGTACCGTTTTCCTTTGCAGGCTCTGCTTATCACTGTTGCTACCAGTTAACCTTGAGCTGTTTTCACTGTCTGCTCTTCCAGGTGTCTTTTGCGTGGGAATGCAAGTAGTATTGTACACAGGGGTGAACGGGGGGAACTTAATTAGCTTGCACGCCTTTTTCATAAGAATGTAACGGTTCGGGGGTTTTCGCGCTTCAGGTTTTTACACTGATTGGTGCCTGTCTTTTCTATCCCGTTTGAGTACTGTATAATAAGTCACAACCCCTATCCCCTGGTATCCCTAACAAAGCAAGTGTTCCTGAGAAGACCATTAAGACAATAAAGGACTTTGTTTATCCATAAGGCCTGACTTATTGGCTCTTATCAGAAGTCTCACACCTGAGCATTGATTGGTACAATTGTACAATATTTTTTGTAAATTCTACAGTTCTTTAAATTGTTATACTTAGTAATATAAATAGTTAAGAATTGTTATGAGAATACTGTATAGGTGGTAGCGGTTTAGTTGTAGCAAGTATAATGATTTATATAGTGTGCCAGTCTCACTTAAAACATCACTACATATGGGCTCTGTAAGATTTATTCAACTTGTACTATGAATTTATATAAATGCAAATGACATTTAAGTTTTTATGAGACTGCATTCACTGAGATTAGGGTTGCCAGGTCCTTTCCTCATTGCAGTGGGGAGATCTGGGGGACATTCCGGGAGCGGGTAGGGCCACTCCCGAGCCCCACCCCCAAGTGCAACCACCCACCTGGCCACAGAAACCATGTGGTCTGCTGATCAGCTGATCTGGCTGGAGGGGAGGGGTGGCCGGGCGGGGGGTTGTGCTTGGTGGTGGGGCTTAAGGGTGGAGTTCCCCCATTGGCCAGCTGCCTGGGGGGTGGATTGGAGCTCCCAAAAGCAGGAAAAACCCCACCCAGACCTGGGGGCTGGCAATCCTAACTAAGATTTAAAAATTGTACAATATACATCAAAATGATAAGACAGATTAAAAAAAGGAATGTGCATTTGTTTCTATATAGACACAAAAAGATTAAAAAAAGAGCCACTCATTCTTCTCCTTTGTGCAATGAAAATTACGAGACTAATGATGACAGACTATGTAGCATTTCTGCATTCACAGTTATTCTTCCTTCTGAGGCTGCTGCCTTGCCCTTCACTACCACAGTGCTACTGTGTTCCTGCTGCACCAAAGCGGCCATGGCTATCAAGTTGGTGGACAGAGGCTTGATAGGACAGTAATTATTGCATATATTGCAGTTTTCCTCAAATTTGTTATTATTTCCCCTGAGGGGAAAAATGGGAAAAGATGCTTTTTGCCATGGCTTCAAAATTTCAGAAAGTTCTACATCTAGTAGAAATTATTTTGAGTTTTTAAAAAGTCTCAAAATTGAATGTAGGCAATGAAGTATGCAACTTGGCAAAATATACCAATATGTTGAAAATATGAACAATGCATTTAATTTATATAAGTGAAGTTGTAAGAACTGCTACAAAATTGTTTTACTTTTAGCTGTTCATTTATAAACATTCACCAACCATTTTGTTTAGCATTCTTCAAACAAATCAGAATATCTGGAAGAAGTCCTTTTTCTGTCAAAGCTGCCCAGTGTTCTGTCGATGGAGGAAAATTATCCACTACCCATCCTCCTTTCAATGGAGCACCCAAAAATCTGTCCTTATTTGTTTTCATGAGCTGTAATAAAATATCGAGATTAATAAGAATACAAGTGTTATGAGTCAGCCAGGGTTCAGCAAGAGTGAGGACTCCTCAGGAGAAGAGTCTTGTACAGCCAGCCCAGAGGTGACCAAGAGGCCGATCAGCAGGAGAATGAGCTGCAGGCTTGTCAGGATTTACAGCCAACAGCTGGTACAGAGCCACCAACATTCTCCAGCCCTGATTCAGCAGGTGAAACTCAATTGGCTGTTCTCAGTTCTCACCAACATCCTTAGAGTGCTGCACAGAGGCTGAGAACAGAGCTACAAGTGAGATGGTAAAGTGCATGCCTCCTGGCCTGATGCCAGCTGCAGGATTATTCCTGAGCAGCTGGCTGCAAGCATGACGCTTAGGTGTGTGGCTATAAAACCAGCTAAGAGAGGCTGCTAGGTGTGGACACAATGTGTACAACAGACGCGAAGCCACTGACTCTGCCTTGCCTGATTCTTAAAAGCCTGACCTTGGACTGTATGACCCTGCTGTGCCTGACTTCTGGAGCCCTGAAACTGAACTGAACAACACTGCCTTGCCCATCTTCTGGCACCTTATACTTGGAGCCTGCAAGCCAGTACAGGTGGGGGACCATCTCATTTCTCCCTCCCCAACTCTTTCCCTTCCCTGAAAGCCTCCATAGCCTCTCCTCTTTTCCTGAATCCGTCTCTCCTTCCCACCCACCAGCCAGCCTACCTTAATCTGCTCCTCTGTCTTCAGCTTTTTCTCCTTCCCTCCTCCTGGCAGTCTCTACCTAGGAAACTGTGGCCAGGTTGTGCAGTGATCACCATCAGGCTAGGTCAAGTTGCACAATTGGAAAGCCACAAGGATTTGCAAGGGGCACCTCATTTCCCCATATATCCTCTTCCCCACAATATTTCCTCTCTTTTTTTCCTCCAGGCAACCCCCATATCCTCACCTTTTCCTGTTTCCTTCTCCCTGCAAATACAGGTTGCTTACCTGTAATTGGAGATCTTCAAGTGGCCATCTGTGCATTCACACCTCTGGGATATAGTGCGCCTGCACCGATCCCAATTGGTAATCTTCAAAGCCTAATGGATTTTCGCGCCAGCTCCCCGGTCATGTGCACGTCCCACTGCGCATGACCCGGGGAGAGGCACGAGGATCCCGCCAGTTCCTTCTGACCGCTGCCAACAGTCCCCAAGAGGAAAAAAGGGAAGACCGAAAGCAGAGGGGAAGGAGGGCGGGTGGTGTTAATGCACAGATGACCACTCGAAGATCTCCAATTACAGGTAAGCAACCTGTATATCTTCTTCGTGGTCTCTGTGCATCACACCTCTGGGAGAATAGCGAGCAATAAACACACCACATACCTGGAGGTGGGTGCTAAAGGTCTCACATCTGAGCTGCTTGCAAAACTGCACAGCCCACGACAGAGCGCTGATGAACACGGACATCTAGAGTGTAGTGCTTCACAAACGTGTGAGGAGACGTCCAAGTCGCAGCATTGCAGATGTCTCCCAGGGGGATGCCCTTGAGAAATGCCGTAGAGGCAACCACGGCTCGAGTGGAATGAGCCCGCAGGGACGCCGATAGTGGCCTCTTGGCCAGGAGATAGGCAAGTTTTATCGTCTCCATGATCCATTTTGAAAGTCTTTGAGACGACAGTTTCTGTCCCTGTCTGGGCAAGGCATAAGCGACGAAGAGAGCTGGAGACTTGCGGAACGACTTTGTCCGATGCAAGTAGAAAGAGAGAGCTCTCTTGACGTCAAGCGAGTGTAAACTGCATTGCACTGAATCTTGAGGGTCAGGAAAGAACACCGGCAAGGTAATGTCCGCCTTGATATGGAAATCAGAGACTACCTTGGGTAGAAAGGCGACATCAGGAGCCAGGGTAATGGCGTCATGATGGAACGTGAGGTATGGAGGATCGCAGCAAAGAGCCAACAACTCACTCACGTGTCGAACTGAAGTGATGGCTACTAAGAAAGCAACCTTCCATGAAAGGAGCTGAAGGCTGCAGGAAGCCATAGGTTCGAAAGGTTTGCCCATTAACTTGGCAAGAACCAGTGGCAGGTCCCAAGCTGGAACGGGGGCTCGCACCGGTGGGTAGAGACGACGCATCCCTTTTAGGAATTGCTTCGTGGTAGGGTGGGAAAATACCGAATAACCATCAACTGAGGGATGGTTGACCGAAATGGCTGACAGGTAGACACGGAGAGATGAGTGGCACAGTCCTCTATCCTTACAGGATAAAAGAAAACTAAAAACATAATTGAGGGTGGAAGGGACGGAAGGTCGCCCCACAGAGGCCAAGAAAGACAGGAACTTAGCCCATTTAGCTGTGTATAAGCGGTGTGTGGAGAGTTTACGAGAGTTCAGAAGAACGTGAGCGATGCGGGTGTATACCCCAGAGGTTGAATCAACCATGCTGTCAGTTTCAATCTGGGCATGTTGTGGTGAAGTACCTGGCCCCCGTACATCCACAGCAGATCTGGGTTCATCGGGAGATGGAGGTACGATCCGAGGGAGAGACGGAGGAGAGTGGGAAACCAAGGTTGCCGCGGCCACCACGGTGTGATGAGGATCGCCGACGGGTGTTCTGACAGCAGTTTGTGCACCACTCGTAGGATTAGGGAAATCGGGGGGAACAGATACAGGTGCCGCCCCGTCCATGGGAGAAGGAGACCATCCCCGAGGGAGGCTGGATCCACGCCCGCTCTGGAGCAGAAGAGAGGACACTTCTTGTTTTCTTGGGAGGCAAACACGTCCACAGAGGGATGTCCCCAGAGATTGAAGACTGGGGTCAAATAGAGAGGGTTGAGCTCCCACTCATGTAGGGACGCTCCTCCCCTGCTCAGAAAGTCGGCTTGTACATTGAGCAGACCAGGAAGATGAGTTGCCACAAGATGGATATCTAGTGATTGGCACTCGTCCCAAAGTTCGACTGCTAGACAGCAGAGTCCTCGGGAGACCGTCCCGCCCTGACAGTTGATATAATACATGGTAGTTGTATTGTCCGTGAGGACAGCCACCGTTCTTCCTGACAGAAAATGGCAAAAGGACCTGATTGCATATAGGACTGCTAACAGTTCCAGAAAATTGATGTGGTTGTGGGCCACAGAGGGGTCCCACTTGCCGCCCATGCATAGACCATCCAGGTGAGCTCCCCAACCCCATAGGGAGGCATCTATGGTAATGGTCACTGAGGGGGGCGGGAGTTGGAAAGGTGCGCCCGATTGTAGGTTCTGGGGCACAAGTCACCAGGTAAGGGCTTCCAGGATCAAGTCCGACAGGTGGAAGCGTTTGGAGAGGGGATGGATGCTGGGGCGGAAGCGACGAAGGAACCATAGCTGTAATGGTCTCATCCGTAGTTTGGCGAAAGGGATCACCGTCGTAGTTGCAGCCATCAAGCTGAGTAGATGGAGTAGCTGTCTGGCCATGGCCTCCTTGCTTTCCCGAAGGGATCGGAGGAGGGCGAGAATGTCCAGTGCCCTGTTGGGGGGCAAGAAGGCCCTGCACTGCAGGGAGTCCAGAATGGCTCCGATAAACTGTACCCGTCTGGATGGAGTGAGCATGGACTTTGTCAGATTTATCGTCAGCCCTAAGGTCTCTAGGGTGCGAAGAGTTAGGGCAATGTGGTTCTGTAGTGTCGCCGCGGATGGCACAACGAGGAGCCAATTGTCCAAATATGGGTAGAGGTGGACACCCTGAAGCCGGAGGTGAGCTGCCACTACTGCCATAAGTTTTGTGAAGACACGAGGTGCCGTGGAGAGTCCAAAGGGGAGGGCCTTGTATTGGAAATGACGCGGACCGACCGCGAAGCGGAGGAATGGTCTGTGTGAAGGATGAATAGTCACATGGAAGTATGCATCCTTTAAGTCCAGCGTCACCATCTAAGCGTCGGCCTCCAGCAGTGGTAGGATGGTCTGGAGGATGGTCATACGGAACTTCTTGTAAGTTATAAAAGCATTGAGGTTCCGAAGATCCAGTATGGGACGAAGTCCGCCATCCTTCTTTGGTACCGTGAAGTAGCGGGAGTAGAACCCCTGATGTAGGTGATCTATGGGTACCGGCTCTATAGCATCCTTGGACAGGAAGGCTTCGACTTCTGACGACAGGGTGTCGGAGGGAGGGGTGACGACGAAATAAGATTCCAGAGGGATCTGGAAGAATTCTATTCAGTAACCCTCTGACGGAGAGGGCCCATTTGTCGGAAGTGATGTGTTGCCATGCGGGTAGGAAGGGTGACAGGCGGGTGGGAGAACCGGAGCGGAGACAGGAGTCAAAGACTCTGCTTGTTTGGCTTGGGGGGCTTCTACTTGGAGGCGGAAGCGGCTGGGAAGCGGGGCTTGTGGTCATATGCCTTTTGTTGATAAGTGGAGGAAGACCTCTGCCATTGGGGTTCAGTGGGAGATCGCTGTGGCTGTTTCTTAGACCAGGATCTCTGCCAAGACTTCTGCTTCTGTTGTTTAGGTTGTGAGACGCCCAGGTTGCGGGACGTTTTCATACTTTTATCTAGTTCGTGGAGAATGGTATCTGTTGTGGAGCTAAAGAGACCTTCGCCCTCGAAGGAAAGGTCCTTCACAAGCGTTTTAGTATCTTGGGGAAGAGAAGTCGACCTCAGCCAGGCATGGCGCCTGAAAGATACTGCCGAAGTGAGCGTATTAGCAGCTACGTCTGTAGAGTGTTTGGAGGCCGTGAGCTGATGCTTTGCCAAGATCATGCCCTCTTTCTGGATCTTTCTGGCTAAGCGCTGCTTGTCCTCAGGGAGATGGGCGAGAAGTGCTGTCATCTGCTCCCAGAGGGAGTATTGATATAGTTTGCAGTCTTTATGCCCAATGCCCCGGCAGAGTAAAATCGTCTGCCAATAGAATCTAGTTTCCGCCCCTCCTTGTCCAGAGGGGAAGAATGTCCACTGCGGCCTTCAGCAGAAGGGGTCACAATAATCGAATTTGGTTTAGGATGCACAAATAAAAACTCGGCTCCTGGTTCCTGGATCTTGTACATGTGATCCAGTCTCTTACTAGAGATAGCGGTCGAGGAGGGATGCACCTAGGACTCCTTGGCCATATTCATGAGGACCGAGATGAGAGGCAGGGCTACTGCAGTGGAGGTATCCATCTGTACGATGTCGAAGATGGAATCAGAAGCAGTCGGGGTCGGTTGGACCGTGGCTAAAGCTAGCGAGTGTGCCATGCGTTTAATCAGCTCTCCGTAAGATTTTACGTCTTCGGAGGGAGAGATCGGAAGGTTGTCGGCGACATGGGGGGTCGGGGACGGATGGGTAGGCGATTCATCACCCAAAGCGGAAGAGGCGGAAGATTCCGGTATCGACCGTTCGGAAGGTTCCGATGGCGACAATGGGGTCAGGCTTGACGGGTCCTGTGACGGTTGGAAAGGGGAACAGTCGACATCAGTTTGAGGGTGGGACGACATTGGCATCGGCGGCGGTGTTGGCCCCGAGGCCGGGGGATCTCGGCATCAGGAGACTCTGGACGACGTCAATTGACGGTCCCATTCCTGAGGATACCACTGCGGTGGCAGTGGATATGAGCCATAGAGGTACCTCCATTGTCGAACATCCCACGGTACCGGAGAGCATGGAGGACGCCAGTTCCGACCAACTCTCAGCGCCGGTATCTGATCGGTGTCGGTCTCAGGACTGCCTCTCGGGACCTGAGTAAGGTCGATGTCGATGTCCGAGTCCGTCAGCTGGATAGGACGCGGCATCAGGGAGGTTGAACTGCCCCTAGATCGCTCGCGACTGGGTGGGTCAAGCTGCACGGGCCCGAGCTGGGCTGAGTCAGGCGCAGGATGGGTCGACGGAGCACTAGGAGTCTTCCTGTGCTTCAGCTTGCCCTTCTCCTCTTTGCCCTCTCTGCGTTTCTTTGCAGGAGTGTCTGGCAAAGGGAGTGGTCTCTTCGGTGCCGATTTCTTGGTACCGACGGTGCTCCGCGCCAGGGACGATGTCGGGGCTGTCGGAGCCGATGGCGTTGCTCCCAAAACCTCGGCCAAATACATCTTTGGAGATAGGGCTGCTTCTAAGAGAGCCACTCGCAGTCTGGCCGCTCGGTTTTTGCGGGTCTGCTTTGAGAAGGCAGCGCAGCAGGAGCAGGAATCTACTCGATGGGACTCACCCAAGCACAGCAAACAGAGAGTGTTTGTCCGGAGGTGCTATTTTGCTGCCACAGTTCAGACAGCGTTTGAAGAACCCCCACCGCTGGGCCATAGGCCGAGCGGGAGGAAGCGAAAGGAGAGTCCAAAAACAAGTCCAAGTCACAGTCCGTAGGTCAAAAAATGAAGAAATCAGTCCGAAAGGCTTTTCCAGTTGGAAAATGAAAGTAAACTACCGAGTGAAGTGGAGAGGGGATCCTCACGACGCGGCGGTCAGAAGAGAACTGGCGGGATCCTCATGCCTCTCCCCGGGTCATGCGCAGTGGGACGTGCACGTGACCGGGGAGCTGGCACGAAAATCCGTTAGGCTTTGAAGATTACTGATCGGGATCGGTGCAGGCACCCTATATCCCAGAGGTGTGATGCACAGAGACCACGAAGAAGATCCCTCCAACCACCATACCTTGTATCTGCCCACCCCCTACCTTCAACCATATTTATTATTTCATTTATACTCCACCTTTCTCTGCAAAGAGGACCCAAAGCAACTTACTTCATTTTCCTATCCTCCTTTTTATCCTCATGACAACCCTGTGCGCGTCCACAGCAGAATGGTGATTTGAAGCTGGGTCTCTCAGATATTACTCTGAAAATCTAACCACTATACCACACTGGCTTTTATGGGATCGCTGCTGTTGAATTGGAGCAAGCAACCGGGCCTGGGTGAGTCTTGCAAGTTGTGTGTTAGCTCCTCCAAAAACTCCAAAAGGTTGGTGAGACAGGACTTCTCTGCAGAATTTCCCTCAGCAAGTCTTGTAACAAGTTTAACAACTAATTTGCCCAGAACAGATTAGGTTTACTGACATGTAATTTTATGGATTTCCTTTGGATGCTTTTTAAAAAACAAACAAACAAACAAACCAGTGATCTATTCGCTACATTCCTGTTCTCTTGCAGGGGTGGTCAATTTCAAAAACCAGCCTTGGATTCAATTTGAAATGTCTGCAGATGGTAGAATTTCTGTATGTGAACCACAACTTCTCCCCCATACTACTCCTGCCCCCCCATAATTTAGAGGAGAGTCAGAGTTGTGTGGGGAATAATAAAAAATGTCCTCTCACTGACAGAACTTTCCAGTGAAATGCAAGCCACTGATTAGTTGGAAGACCAATAATTATATATTTGAGTTCTTTAACAATCATTGAATATATACAAACATCAGATCTGCTTTAATGAACTTTTAGTAAATGTATTCTGGACTTATATTTCATACAGATAATTTAAAAAAATCTATGAAAAAGCAAAGACAATAACTCCCTAAAATTACTTATATTTGGTATTGATGTTTTTACCTCTGTAACGGCTTCTTCTAATGCAGTAACATATATTTCTGGTGGCAGTAATATGGGTGATTGCAGTGCAACTTGAATTGCTTTATCTACTATATCTTGGACCTCTGGATGGTCAGGAGTTATGTTTGAATCTAATGTTTGTAATGATGAGTCTGTGACAATGCAAGAAAAATGTATATGTTAATATGCTGACAAGCTAATTTTACCAGGCATTTTATAGAATGTTCTATATAAAACATTTTTATCCCACCTCTCTATAAAACTACACCTCAGCAGCTTAATATATAAATAATAAACAACACAATCAATCAATTTTAAAACTGCCAATAAAGCATGAGAGTCAGTGTGATGCAGTGGTTACAGTGCTCAATTATGTCTGGGAGACCAAGGTTCAAATTCCCACAGGCCGTGCAACAAAATGGGTGACACTCTCTCTTAGCCTATGTTGTTGAGAAAATAAAACAGAGGACAAGAGAGAACCATGTATGTCACCCTGAGCTCTTGGATTAAGGATGGGATAAAAAGTGCTAAACAAATTAATATGAGTTGGAAGGATGATCATAAATATCCTAAAATAACCTAAGATGAAAGTGAACAACTTCAGTCTGGAAGAATGGATGAGGTGATAATACTTGTTTACTTGGTGGTAATAACACTTGAAATAATAACACTTCTTTACTTGGTGCCTAAAAGAATGTATGTTTGGTGCGAGGCAAGCCTCTGTGGTAAGAGAATGCCAGTGTGCAACTATCAAGAAGGCCCTGTCACTGGAACACACCCATCTAGCTTCAAAATGTGGAGGCACGGTGTTGTGTACTAGTCACGAAATGGCGACCGCCATGCGGTCAGAGCATATGGCCCGATTCTACCTGAGCTTCAGCCAGGTAGAACAATAGACAGTCGGATCCAAAACGACCACCAATAGCCAGCCTAGGTCTTCCGCGGGGGACCTATGAACTACAACTTAAGACTTAAGGCCCTATCAGAACTCTGCGCATATGCTAAGCCCCTATCAGGTATTTTGGGTGCGGCCAGAGGTGTGGCTCCGGCCGGCATATAAGCAGGGCCCTGGAGCCCTGGCAGCATGCTTGATCTGACCATCTCCTGAACATGCTGATTCACTTAATAAAGTCTTTGCTATGATCATCCTACAACTCGCCTCCCGACTCCAGTACTTTCCACACACTGAGCATCATCTTCAGTGATGACATCAGTTTGCAGGCAGCTATATACAGGAGAAGATGAAACTTCGGATACTTTGGTCCCAGGCCTCATATGACTTCAGAACTTTGCTCTGAAGAGCCAGTTGCTCTGAGAGCCAGTTTGGTGTAGTGGTTAAGTGCGCGGACTCTAATCTGGGAGAACCGGGTTTGATTCCCCACTCCTCCACTTGCACCTGGCTGGATGACCTTGGGCAAGCCATAGCTCTGTACCAGCTGTTCCCTCAAGGACAGCTTGGGAAAGAGCTCTCTCAGCCCCACCTACCTCTCAGGGTGTCTGTTGTGGGGAGGGGAAGGGAAAAGGAGTTTGTAAGCCGCTCTGAGACTCCCTTGGGGAGTGGAGAGCGGGGTATAAATCCAATCTCTTCTTCTCTTCTTCTTCTTCTGAAACAAACTGGCAGCTATAGCCTAGTGTCAAGATCTTATACCAGCTACAAGACTAGACACTGAGTTCTGAACCAGCTCAGCCTTCCAAACTGCCTTTGTAGGCAGACCAACATAGACTGCAGTACAGTAGTCCAAGATGGATTTAAAGAGAACGTGGATAACTACAGCCCACTCCTGTTATTCCAGGTTAGTGAACCGGCCAAAGTTGGTTAAAGGTGCTACATGTAACAGTTGAGATCTGTGACTCCATGCACAGTACTATATCAAAAAGACCCTCAAGTCACAAACCTGCTATTTAATGGGGAGTGCTACCCCATCCAAAATAGATACAAAATGCCGGAGATTGAAACGGCTCATTGTGGGGAAAAACTTGCCCCGCAAGAACAGAAGGATAGACTTGGAAAACCTAGAGTAGCTTTATATAGAACTAACAGCACTGTAGTCTTATTTGGACAGAACTTCAATTCATTAGTCCTCATTCAAATCATTATCACATCCAGACACTAGTTCAGCATTTAATTATGAAGCGGTTACATCGTTTTATTTGGCATATGCAGTAAAATGTAACTTAGTTATTGTTATAAAATACAAAATTACCTTAGTTTGTTTAATAAAACAGATCCCATCTCAGAACAGGATGATCACCAACATTTCCCTCCCCTCATGGTACTCCTAATCCATCATATTTTCAATCATATGTATCCTGCCCCATCTCCATTTTATTCTCACTGCAACCTTTTAAAATGTTAGGCTGAGAGACAGTGACTGCTCCAAGTACACCCACTAAGCCCATGGCTGCAGTGAGATTTGAACAGACATCTCCCAAGTCCTACCACAACAGTCAAACCAATACACTGCACTGACACTTAGGGGCTTCTTGATGTCACCATACACTGTATCAGTCAAGGGCAGCATATAGTGAGAAAAGATCGTATTGCTCCTCTTCTTCCTCTTCTTCCTCCTCCTGTGGTTTGCCATTGCCTGTCTCTGTGTAGCAATCCTGGACTTCCTTGGTGGTCTCCCACTAATCATGGCTGAACTTGCTTACCTTCTGAGATCTGACAAGATCAGGCTAGCCTGGGCTAGCCAGGCTAGGCCTTCCCTTGAGCCTCTCTAAATACACAGTGAATAAGCAGAAGTAGAAAACATTGTGCTGGTAGTGTGTCTGTATGAGGGTAGGTATATAAAATTATAATAAGACCTAGGAGTAAGGCCCGTTGTGGGAAGAAATACAACGGACTCTAGAAAGAGGCTCCAGGTGAGACTGTGGCTTGTGGGGTGGCTGGAGGGAAGGGGGAAAATAGAGGGAGGCAAGCCATGTTTATTTCCTTCTGTTTAGCTATAAGGCAGAGTTGTCTCATGTGGCTCTCCTCCCATAGTACCCAAGTGGGTAGTATGGGAGGGGAGCCGCATGCCACGTTTTTGGGGTTTCAAGGGTCTGGAAAGCAGTTCTATAGCCAGTTACAGGGTTGCCAGCTCTGGGTTGGGAAATACCTGTAGATTTGAGGGGTAGAGCCTGGGTGGGCAGGGACCTCAGCAAGGTATAATGGCATAGAGTCCATGGCCCAAAGCAGCCATTTTCTCCAGGAGAACTGATGTTGGAGATCTCCAGGTGCTGCCTGGAGGCTGGCAATACTAAGGGGAGGGCCAGGTTTGTTGAAGGACTTCAGGGAGGTATAATGCCATAGAGCTCACCCTCCAAAGCAATCATTTTCTCCATGGGGACTACTCTCTGTAGTCTGGAGATCAATTGTAATTCAGAGAGATGTCCAGGCCTTCCCTTTCCCCCCAACCCCTTTCAATTCCAAAGCTGCTACCTGTTTAACACTTTAATTAACAGTTTAACTGACTCCCTGCCCATGCCCCATGGCCTCTTGGGACTCCCAACTTGGGAGTTGTAGTTCTAATTCCCTTTGTTATGGTTGCAGTAAGGCCAGCTGAGAACTGCAACTCCCAAGGTGCAACATGTCAGGCCAGATACTGAAGCTCAAATACTTTGGCCACCAAACGAGAAGGGAGCACTCACTGGAGAAGACCCTGATGCTGGGAAGGACTGAAGATAAAAGAAGAAGGGGACGGCAAAGGATGAGATGGTTAGACAGTGTTATCGATGCAGTGAACATGAAATTAAGCAAACTCTGGAGCACAACGGAAGACAGGAGGGCCTGGCATGATATGGTCCATGGGGTCGCAAAGAGTCAGACTCGACTGTGCGACTGAAGAACAACAAAAGAATGGAGGAGCTGGCAGGACGGGCCAATAGGACACCAAGGCAGCTTCCCCAGTGGCCAATGGGAGAGGAGGTGGTCGTCGCCAGCACGCCTTGCCTTATGTGTGTGTGTGTGTGTGTGTGTGTGTGTGTGTGTGTGTGTGTATGATTCTCTTGAGTATCCCACAGGGCCATTTATGTTTTAGGGAAACTGCACAGATGGTGATAGATGGCCACCATACACTGGTCCAAATGGCCAATACACTTCTCCTGCTTCTTCTATTATGACCACCACCAGTCTTTCCATTACAACAATTATTATTATAATTGCTGCTATAAATAGTACCAGTTTGCTCTTCCACCTGGGATGTGGAAAATTCTACAGATGCCTCTTCTCTTATAGTACTTTCTGTGGTATCTGGCATAGGTACAGAAAAGAATACATTGTTTTGAACAATTATTTTTTTGCATCCATTTTACAGAAATGTCTCTTCCTATGTAAAATTCAATAGTCAGTGGGTTACACCAATCCATTAAGAAGAACTTAAACTGGCAATAACTCACAAAGTGCATACCATAAGACATAATTAAATAATATCTGCCTGAAGTACTCACCCCCTAAGAGATGGCTGGCTAGACACAAATAACAATGTTTAAGTCTAGTGGCACCTTTAAGACCAACAAAGTTTAATTCTGGGTATAAGCTTTCTTGTCCCTGCGCATGTCTTCAGACACACTGAAACAGACTTCGCCAACCATTACATATAGGTAGAGGGGAGGAGTAGTTGCCAGGATGGGCTAATTAGAGTCAAGATGCATGAGTAACTGAGCTATAATGTTGGCCAGCAAGGCACTTTTAGTGCTCTTATGAATTTTGATATTCATAAGCATGAACTTTGGGTTGCCTGTAATGGAAGGGCCATGTGCTTTCTTCATGAGGAGCCAGCTCCAGCCCATGCCAGGAGGCTGACACCCTAGACAGTTCACCTAGGACAGAGACAAAGCCATGAGGTTTCTTTCTGTTTCAGCACGCTGGTCAACCCCTGCCCCCTCCAATGTACCTGCATAGTTATGCTAACACAGTTGCTTAGCAACTAATGTTCGGGTCATCACCCAGTCGGCCAAGTCATTGAATAACAATAGATGTGGCCAGGTGAGTCATCGGGCCCCAGCCCAGGTGTCCACTTCCTGGTGAGATCATAGTTTTGCAACTTGGTCCATCCCCTGGCCTTCCTCCCTTTGTCCAGCTTTAACCTATGGAAAGGCCCTGGAGGGACGGACCGCCTAGTAGGTGTGTTAATGGGATGTGGTCTACACAGCCCACCCAAGACCCCTAATAAAAGACCCTGCACAGAGGCATTCTCTCTCTTGAGCCATCGTCCCCTATCTGCTTTAAAATACCTCTTCAGTCCAGCTTTCTGTACCTAACCCTTGCCTCCATCTTTAATACTCTCTCTCTGGAATCGCGATCCAGGAGAACCACGTGGTCTCGCAGGTTCGAGCCTCGTGTCCCCATAGTCTTTCTATTTTCTCCCCATCCAATTCAACCATCGTTTGGACAACGCATCTAAGGTAAGGCACTGCTTCCCCACCAACGATTACCTGCTCATCCAAACGTGCTATTTTCTGTCTTTATTTCTTAGGCCTGTGTGAGTGTGTGAGTGATTACGTTTTTGGTGTGCTTGAACAACATTGCTCAGTAAACTACATCTAACTGGCTATCTGCCTCACATGCCTCTTTCCTTGAGAACTCCCGGGAGGGGTGGGACCCTGGTATAGTTGGCTAAGATCCCGTGTATTTTGCTGATTGCTAAACGTAAATTAAAGCAATTCGGCTAACAATAAGTATAGCTAAGATTGGATTAAAGCAGTTGGTAAGACCTGAGAATAGCAGCAAAAAGAGTTAACAAATACATATGAGAACAGAGTGGGTGACAACTAGTTCCTTCAGATCAATGGTACAGACAGTCAGTCAGTTTTATTAACGACCCACGGCTAGTACAGACATGGGCACCTGCATGGCCCCACAGAATGCTAATATCTTTATGGCTGACTTGGAGCAACACTTCCTAAACTCCTACCCACTCACACCTCCCTTCTACCTGTGATACACTGATGACATCTTTATTGCCTGGACACATAGTAAAGAAGCCCTGGACATATTCCACCAGGCATTCAATGACTTTCATCCCACCATCAACCTGACAATGAACCAATCTATGCATTAAATACATTTTCTGGACACTACTGTAAAAATACATAATGGATACATAGACACCACCTTATACCGGAAACCTACTTTTATGCCTGGACCCCTCCTCCCTTGGAAGGATGAGTCTGGTACCTAGGAAAAGGTGACACAGGCAACCTTCTTTCTCAGCATCTCACAGGGTCACTCACTCAAGACTCTTCCCTGGTCTGCAAAAAAGATCAAAATAGGTCCTACAGTCACCATCAAATACTGACCAGAGGCTTGCCTGAAAATCTGATCCCAGAGGTGCCTTGTGAAAGGGTCTGGTTTCTGGCAGCTCCCTTCCCTCTCTAAATCCATCAGTGTAAAAGATTGACTTCCCAGAAAAGGCATCAAATCTAACCAACTCCCTACCTTGCCTGATCTTTCCCTACCTGGTCATCCTAAGTAAATACGTAGCAGAAATCATTTTAATCCCATAACAACCCTTGTAATAGTTTTCTTGTCCTGGCAATTAGAGGTCACTAAACACAACAGACATTTCACAAGAATAGGTTTTTTAAATTCTTCATTAATAGGAAATTTTTACAAAATTTAATTTATCTCATCACAGTGTAATATAAAAGCTGTAACAAAAAATAAGCTAAATAAACTGAGGGGGGGGGGGGAATTCAACACAGGACCTTACAGAGGTTGATCCAACACACTGGTATCTGCAATTGGATCCATCTCTAATTATTTCTTCAATGTGAATCTTGTAGAGAAATAATTTATAAAACTATCAGCTAATTGGGTCTTAATACACTGAAATAATTCATAAATCCTAAAAAATTCCAAAATCCAGTTTAGGCACAAAAATAATGCAAAACCAGAACAGGTATTGGAGATACAACTATATACAAATTTCTGCAATAAAATACTAATTTCTCATCTTTGAAAACAATGGACCAAAGCTCTCAGAATTATTAGTGTTAGATTGTTTCAAACCCAGGAAATTTTACTAGGGATCGGATGAACCTGAGTTTATATTCTAAGGTCTAGGGCAGGGGTGGGCAAACTGTGGCTCAGGAGCCGCATGCGGCTCTTTCACATATATTATGTGGCTCCCGGCAGGGTGGCTGGGGAAGCTAAATATCATTAGCAAACAAATATCATTGGACAAATTAATATCATTATCAATATCTGCTTTTACCCCTTTTGTTATTATTTTTGGCAGTCTCATTTAATGTTAATAAAAAGCAAATTTGCTTATTTTCCAGTAATAGCAGGTAATATTTGTTCATGTCTTGCGGCTCTCAAACATCTGATGTTTATTCTATGCGGCTCTTACATTAAGCAAGTTTGGCCACCCCTGTTCTAGGTGGCTCTTATGCTGAACAAGTTTGCCCACCCCTGGTCTAGGGGAAGAGATCTGAATAAGACTATCGTTCTCACTTCAAACAAAAGTTAAAGAATGCCATGGTTTCATAATTTATACAATGATATAAAGAATCATTAAGTAAGTAAATATTTATAAAAAATCTTGGCACAATTGTCTTGGCAGGAGCTTTTGCTTGATTTGGCCAGGGGTCAGTTGCAGTAGTTTTTCTGTTGTTTTATGTTCTGGCACCACAATTCTCTATCTGCTGTTTTATTGATACCAAGGTATTTTAAGCAAAATAGTTGAGTTTAAGGAGCTGGAATCATTTAACTAGGATACTTCTGTTGGAGGGTGTGTGACAGCCTGCCAGTTTGTAAATCTGATGTTACACTGCATTCGCAATTCCTGGGAACGTTGTGAAGCTTCCTTGCTCAGACAAGATTGTTTCACCATAACCATCACAGAATTGTTCTGGAGCAAATACGTCATGCTCCAAAGGGTATAATCCTGCCACACTTTGCTCAGTAGTGTGTGTGTGTGTGTGTGTGTTCGGATGTCCACTAACCTACACTTCCAGTGCAAAGCTGGGTAACCCTTCTTCCTTGAGCAAACGCTGGTTTGCCTCGATCACCCTACTCTTTGGATTTCTGGTTTTGATTCTTTGCATAGGTAAATATAATCCCATAAAAATAAACTCCCCTCTCTGTCTCTATAAGCTACCACCTTTATTTTCTGAACTTGTATGTGGGTTTATAGAGTACTCTTCAATTAATAAGTTTTAATTTTATTATTTTATTCTCATTAATATAAACCATTTCATTAATCATAGCTTGGTTCATTTTGAGAGTTCTCTAAGGGAAAATCCTGGTATATATAAGTGGAGATCCTGCTTGCCCTCCTCTCGCATTCTTTGGGTCTCCTTGCTAAATTCCCCAACATACACAGGAGACCCTCACAACCACTTAAGGTAACACTACTGATCAACAAACATACCGACATGCCTCCAGCTACCATCCTAAACATGATAAACAATCCACTGTATACAGCCAAGCTCTACACTACAGCCACATCTTTTCCAATCCTACAGACAGAGATTTTCACCTGAGGGATCCACAACAAGACTTTTTGGACATAAAACATTCACCTGATGAAGACAAGAAACAGATTAACAAAGCCAGAATTTTACTCAGAAAAAAACTTGTTGCAAGACAGGCCCAAAACAGACAATAAGAGAATACCACTAGTAGTCACATAGAGCATTTAACTCAAAAAAGTTCAATGCATCATCAACGACTTACAATCTGTACTTCAGGTCCTATCCAGACCTTAAACAACTGATTGTCTCGTGCTTCCTTCTCCAGTTCTGCTACTGCTGTGTTGCAGCTTGCTTTGCCAGACTCACTCAATCACACAGGAGAGATAGATAGGCAAGCCTCTGTTCTTTGCATTGGTTGAGGCTCCTCCCCCTCCTTCCAGGGGGAGGGAGGCAACGAGCCAGAGCTTGCTTTCTGGCTAGGCTCCCTCAATCACATGGAGACAAAGGTAAATTTTTCTTCCCTTTCATTGGCTGAGGCTCCTCCCCTTTGCTCGGCTGCCTCAATCGCACGGGAGAAATACAAAGCACCTTTACGACCAACAAAGTTTTATTCAAGGTGTGAGCATCTGTGTGCCTTGCTACAGTGTGTGTATATTTTGTTGGGCTCGTTATGCTGTGGCTCTCCTGGGTGCAACTGGGTTTGCCTACCCTTTATCACTGTATTCATGCCCTCATGATCCAGTCTTTCTCAGTAAAAAGCAATGTGAACTATTTAGATGAGGCATAACAACAAGCCACTGAGGTGGATTAGGCTGAGAGTGTGTATCCAGACAAAGTTCACCCAAGTTCACCCAGTACATTTTCTTTGTAGACTGAGAATTTTGAACCTAGACTTCCCAGATAGCAGGCTGATACTGACTACTATGCATGGCTGTCTCTTTATTCTTGCACTGCCTCATAGGAGTTGCAATTATTTTTTAGAGAAGACTATAGTTTTGTAGACAAACATATAGCCCTCACTCTGTGTCATGATTTTTCTCTGTGTAAACCACTGTTTTTCAACCACTGTGCCGCGGCACACTGGTGTGCCGCGAGATATTGTCAGGTGTGCCGTGGGAGTCTTGTGCGCAAAAACCCTACTTTGGCGAGCTACCGGCATTCAAGTCGTGAGCAGGCGATTTGGCCGCTGTGTAAATCAGTTTGCTCTGGAGCCATCCCTCTGGAGTGAAGGCAAGAACGCGTGAGCCGGAGGCTGGAAAAACTTGAGCTGGCTCACACTAACTCAGCTGAGAGGGAGCACTGCTCGCCTCCTCCCATTGCGGCGAAAGGCAGGCTCCGTGGCCCTAGGCGAGCACCCTCCCCTTTCCGAGTCTCCCGCCCCCTAATCATTTCACAAGCGGCAGGGAGACATGCTCCCCCCTCCCCAACATTGGCGGTGGCGGGAGAAGCGCAAAGACCCCGTCGAGGAGCCTGAGCACCGTGCCAACTCCCTCCCCTCGCCCCCTCCCCTCTTGCGGATGAGCCCAAGTGCCAGCGGAGGGGGGGAGCATGGCGCCGCACTCCGGCGCCTCTCCCCGCCCACTCCCAGAGCGCCCTCTGGATCACCCCCCCCGCGTGCGGGTGGTTCCGCCTCCCGCCAGCCCCGCCTGGGAGGGGGAGGAAGGGGAGGGGGTGGAGGAGGCGGGCGGGGCCGGGGCCAGAGTTGCCGCTCAAGGGGAGCCGGTGCCGGGTGCTTCGTGGGGGAGGAGGCAGCGCGATGGGCACCTGCGAGCCCTGGGAGGAAGGGGGGTCCTCCTGCACGATGCCCGCCAGTAGCAGCACCAGCAGCAGCCCTTCGACGACGCCGTGTTTGCGGTGTGTCGGTGCCTGTCCTTGGGGCCGCGGGGGGGGAGATATCAATCCCCCACCCGCCTGTTTGTTTGTTTGGCTCTGGCTTTTGGCGCAAGGGCGACACTGCCCCTCTTTCTCTCTCTCTCCCCCCCCCCAATCATCGCAACTTCTGCAGCGGCGGCGGAGGGACCCTGGGGCGGGGCTGCCCGCATTTTTCGGGGCTGGGATAGCCCCTTTTTTGGACAGGGCAGGGATCTCCTTGCCGGTGCCTCCGTCTCCTCCCCCCCCTCGTTCTCTTGCCGGGATGGTATCTCGGCCGCGCAGGCGCCATTTTAGGAGCTATCAGGTGTGTGTGGGGGTGCGGGGCGGAGAAGGCTGGCGGGCCCTGGGTGGGGGGAGGTTTGCAGCGTGTGGCACTCCCCCTTCCCGTGAATACAGGCCACTGCCCAGTACTGGATCAGACTCTCTTCAGAAAGTCAGTTTTGTTTGCTCAGACTGGCAGCGGCTGTCCAGGGTCTTGGGTCGAGGTCTTTCACATCTCCTGCTGCCTGGTCCTTTTAACTAGAGATGCTGGGGATTGAACCTGGGACCTTCTGCATGCCAAGCAGATACTCTGTCACATGAACACATGATTCTGCCTTAAACAGAATCAGACCATTGGTCCATTGAGGTCAGTACTGCCTACTTAAGATTGGCAGCGGCTCCCCAGGTTCTCTGGTCTTAAACATCACCTACTGCCCGGTCCTTTTGACTGGAGGTGTCAGGGATTGAACCAGGGACTTCTGCATGCCAAGCAGAGGCTCTACCACTGAGCCACAGCCCCTGTCTTGAGTACTGCCTACTCAAATTGGCAATGGCTCTCCAGGGTCTCAAGCAGAGGTCTTTCACTTCACCTACTGCCTGGACCTTTTAAACTGGAGATGCTGTGGATTGAACCTGGGACCTTCTGCATGCCAAGCAGAGGCTCTACCACGGAGCCACAGCCCCTCTTTATAGCTCTGTGTTCATCCAAACAGGCCCAGGTTTCACACTGAGTGAGTATAAATATGAAAGATTATAAAATACTTTTTTCTTTGTGTTTATTTGATTCCTATTCAAGACGTTATAATATAACGTCATTCTTCAATGTTAAAAAAACGCTTATATTAACAATATAACACTTATAATGTTAATATAAGCTTTTTTTCACATTTTCAGCTGGTGGTGTGCTACGGGATTTTTTCAATGAAAGAAATGTGCCTTAGCTCAAAAAAGGTTGAAAAACACTGGTGTAAACTATATGTGATGTCATTTGGGGTATAAGACCTTTTGCCCTTCCTGGTTATGGCAGAATACAGCTTAGCGTTACTGGGTGCTGAGGTATCAAGTCCTGTATTTCCTGTTATTGCAATAAACAGATATTATCTGACTCATTGGACTCCGACTCTGTGTTCCTCACCTGGCCCTGGGAGCACACGGGGCACAAATTTGTGCATCATGACCAGCACACGAAGCAATTTATGTACAAAAGCTTGCAATGCTGTACTGAATAATGACAATTCTCTTTCACAAGTACTGGGGGAGGGAACCTTTTCTTGCCACAGATAGCCCCTAAATCTTAAACAACTCCTAACCCACAACAGTACAACATCTAATATGAACATAGACACGGGTAACTCAGATGCCAACTTTGCGGCCACATGCACCCAGACAACACAATCACTGGACCTAACAACATCAACTACACCATCTCAGCCTCATTCACTTTCTCATCTTCTAACATTGTATATTTCATTAAATGCCAACAATGCCTTTCAGTTCTCTACATAGGGCAAACAAGTCAAACCCTACATCAAAGGATAAATGGACACAAATCTGATATCAAGAATCACAAAACTGAGAAACCTGTAGGAGAACATTTCAACCTTCCAGGACACTCAATGGGGGACCTCAAAGTAGTTTTTTATTACAAAGGAATTTCAGCAACAAACTAGAACAGGAGATTGCTGAATTACAAGTTATTACAATACTCAGGACAATGGAATCCCCAGGGTTTAACAGAGACATCGGGTTCTTATCTCACTACGCATGCTAAATCATTCAGTTCTCGCATCTGTTTATTAACTTTTATTATCTGTATGCTAATTTGCTGCTATTCACAGGTCTTACCAACTGCTTTAATCCAATCTTAGCTATACTTATTGCTGAGTTACTTGTGCATCTTAACTCTAATTAGCCCTTCCCGGCAACTACCCCCCCACACACACCTATATGCAATGGCTGAAGTCTGTTTCAACGTATCTGAAAGAAGTGTGCAGGCACACAAAAGCTTATACTTAGAATTAAACTTTGTTGGTCTTAAAGGTGCCACTGGACTCAAATTTTGTTCTGTTGCTTCAGACCAACACAACTACCCACCTAAATCTATCTGGACACAAATAAGTAATTCATGCTTCTGAGGGCTGGTGAATTCTGATATAATCTACAAAGTGAACCTTTGAAAGGGTTTACTCTACAAAATAAACCTTTGAAGAGAATAAAGGGGGCTTCTAGATCTAATTTGGGGAGGCAGGAGAGTGCCTCAGCTACCAAAATCTTGGGAAATGCTCTTTTAAGCCTAAATTGATACTAGCCTGCTTACATGTACCACTGTTGCATAGCTATAAAATGATCATATAATGCATCAAACCGAACATGTATAAGCTGTGCCTTCAAAGCTTGCTTCTGCTGCCCCTGACCAAAGCTGATGGTTAGGAACAGCTTTGTATCGTTGGTTGATAAAGTACAATACTTCCCAGAAGTTCATCAATGAGAATGTTGTGCTTCATTTGCATTTGAACAGAAGCAAGGATTCCATAATTCTTTCAAAATGTTAACAAACAGATAATAGTAAATATGTTTAGAATGATAGCAGAACTAGTTTTTCATTATATTAGCATCATATTAGCAAAGTTTCTATATTTCTGTAGGTGCTCTAAATCTGTTTTACAAATCAGGGCTGTCAACTGATTAAAAATACATAGTCATTTGCATTTTCAACCAAGAGCATAATTTGCAGTGCAGTCCTGTGCAGACTTACTCTAGTCTAAATCCAGTGAAATTAATGGACTTACACTGGAGTAACTCTGCATAGGACAGCCCTGTTAATCAAAGAACTATACTCTCATAGACATATGGTATCTCATAGCTCATGAATTTGGCATAAGGAGCTGAGAGCCAGTCATGTCTTAGTAGTTACCAATAGGCATTGATGTGAAATACAACAATGCAATGCTGCTTAGATACTGATTCTCATACCATTCAGGACTTTATAGGTCTTTTGTTACTGGATGTGGTAGACCTTGCCACTAGGCTTTGGTTTTAAAAAAAGAAAAGTAGAACATACAAGCCACAAGTCTGCTCATCCCTGCTACAGGCTGTATTAATATGAGATAAAAAAAGTATACCAGCTCTTTGGCTTCTAGATTCTGAAGCACTAGGTTGTTCTGAGGAACTTCTTTCATCAACCTGGATACTCTCTTCAAAGTCCTCTAACTCCTTATCACTCGATGCCTCTTGGGCACCTAATGCAACTGTAAGAGATTATTAATTTAAGAAAAGAAGAAGAGATTGGATTTATACCCCGCCCTCCACTCCCCAAGGGAGTCTCAGAGCGGCTTACAAACTCCTTTTCCCTTCCCCTCCCCACAACAGACACCCTGTGAGGTAGGTGGGGCTGAGAGAGCTCTTTCCCAAGCTGTCCTTGAGGGAACAGCTGGTTCAGAGCTATGGCTTGCCCAAGGTCATCCAGCCAGGTGCAAGTGGAGGAGTGGGGAATCAAACCCGGTTCTCCCAGATTAGAGTCCGCACACTTAACCACTACACCAAACTGGCTCTCAAATTTACATATGGATTATTAATTTACATATGACGTTTATTTAATGAGCAATTTTTAATGATGCAAAACATCCATCTGGACTTCTAAGACACTTTGGTTAGTGGATAACTGAGAAATAGTCACAAGCTACTCAAATCTCACAATGTGTTCCCATGTCCAATCTGAGTTCTACTGATGACCTTTAAAGTTCTAAATAGCTCATGACAAAGTACTAAAGGATGACTACCATCCTTATGAAGCTACCAGTGGTTTTATCCATCATTCAGCTGGAGCCATGTTCTCTGTGACCTCTTGGATAGATAATTTGGGACAGTTCTTTTTAGTTCATGCATTCAGGCTTTAGAACCCCCTCCCCAAGAAAGTCTGCTTTGCTATGGCCGATTCTGCACCAGCGGTTGCCCTGGCGTCATTCCTCGATAATATCCGCAGCAGAGCATTAGGTCCCCACTTGTTGCCCCGTTTCAGCAGTTGGCCCAAATCTAATCCTCTCTTTCCGTGGATCTTCTGTTTCAGGGATTTTCAGTGTTGGGTTTTTTTTGCCACGGGAGTGAAGTTCCCGTGTGGGGAACTCCGAAATCGGGATTTCATGCTCCTCCCCTTTAACGCCCCTCTTGCGCCTTCCCCTCCCCTTTCCCGCCTCTCCTTTCCCTCGCCCGTCTTTTTTTTTTGTCCCCCGGCCCTTGTTGCATTACAACGACACGGCTATGTAATGTCTCCCACCTCTCGTCCGTGGGTTTTCATGTAATCTAGCCAGTGTTTTGTTGCAACGCAACAATGAAACACCACCATCTATGCCTGGTTGCCATGTTTATAAACTTTGCAGTACGTTATTTTTGCATGGGCATTAAAAAATAAAAACAATTCCATGGACAAGAGAAGGGAAATGTTACAAAATAAAAAGGGCGGAGGGCGGGTTGTGATCCCGTGTGCAAGGGGGGTTGTTGACCTATGTGCTGTTGCGCCACTGCTGGTGGTGCTGATACTACATGGAAGATTTTTGTGAGCTTGAAAGCTGAGTTGAACTTTCATGGACATTTAAAAAACAGCGGCCAATGACAACGTTGTAACATTGTTACATCACAACGACACCACGCATGCACAAAAAAAAGCCACAGCCATCTCATGCGCATGCGTAAGCATACCAGTCGCTCAGGGGGAGGGTTGCGTTACAATGCAACGCCACCTCCATTTAAAAAAGGGGGGGAAGGGGCGAGGCCATAATGATGTTACAATGCATCTCCGCCAAAGTTCAAAAAAAAAAAAAAAAGGTAGGGAGAAAGAAGGGTGGGGACTCAAAATTTGGTGCAAGGACAGATGCGGAAATGAAGGGCCGGCATCAACCCGGGTCAGAGTTCTGTGATGTGGGAACGTGTGCACTGACTCGGGCCAATGTAATCAGGGTGGACAAGGGAGCAAAGCACTGGTGCGGAATTGGCCTGGGTGATTCTTTGCCTTCTGGTGGCAACTATGAGGACCCTCATCATTGTTAACCTCGAAAGATCCTCTGGCTGCACTACTGCGGCATTTATGTTTTATTTCTCCCCTTTATTTCCGAATATCAGCCCAACTTGCCTTACTGCTAGTTGGTCCCCTTTTTCCCAAGTTTTTTCCCCTAAATACACTATAGCTCATTGATAGGTAGGCTATGTAAAGGTTTTGCATTTGGTTATTGTATAAAATTGTTTTACTGTTGTCATTTTGCTATTGTCGTCATTCCATTTTCCCATTCTGTATGTTAGGGGGAATATTTTTCTTATTTAAGCTATTTCCTCTCTCATTCTTTTGAAGTGCTGCCCTGAATTGTGACTGTAGTACACATAGGCAGAAGACCCCAAATTTGATTGCCCAGATGATGCATGTTGGACCTTCTGTATGTATGTATATGCAAAGGATGCTTTGCATGTTAGAGCCCCTGCATGGATACCTATTTGTGTAACACAGATGTGCTCTAAAAATGTTCCTGTTCTAGAAAGAGTAATGCTTTTATTACGCAGCTGCTGTTTTCAGTGGGTTTGGACTACAGTTACTTTGTGCAGGATTGAAGTATTAGTTAATTAGTAGAATGTTTGGGCTACTGTTTTCATTCTATTTATCTTTATAATTTATTTTATGTTAATAATGTGAATTTGTATTAGATTTGTTCCTGCCATAGAGCAGAAAGGTGGAATAAAAATATCCTAATTAAAGGCATCATTTTAATGCCTTTTTATTAAATGTAGGCAAACCATTAACCATTGCTGACTATCAGCATGGAGTTATCAGCAATTATATTTTTTTCTTCTTGATACTTCGATGAAGATTATCTGGGGCATATTCTTCCATCAGTTGCTTGCATTAAATTCCTCTGATTTTGTTACTATAGTATGTATGACTTAGATCTTACTAATTAGATCTTAGATAATGAGTAATCATGCTGCTAGTATAACAACATCTCACCTACTTTTGGGAAGAATGCTGAAAGAATGCCCTTACAACATGGCCCAGAGCACTAAGCATTATCCTCACCTTGCTCCCTGAACAGTCGTTCCATTTCTACTTTTTCTTTCACTTTAGCAATGCCTGCTGCTGTTGCTTCAGCACGAATCTGCTCTATAAGCGCTGATCTTGCTTCTTCTAAATGTCCCTTAAGAAAAACGTCCATGTCAAGAACCTAAAGAAAGTGTTTGAAAATTAAATCTTATGAAAGGATGGGTGTGTTTGTGTGTCTGATCCATCTTCTACTTATCAAGTCTCAATCCAAGCTCCAGGAACTCTTATGTGGTCATTAGGTACTTTATTGTCTTTACTATTTTTGCAGCCAGAGTCATAAACATCAAACCCTCATCCCACAATAAACCTTGTTCCACAGGAAAACATGGAAGAATTTAAAGGCTGCTACTGCAAAAGTTGTCATGTGATTTCAGCATCAGCATAGCAAGCATGGTTTGAGTTATAGGGCTAGCAAGCACAATCTGAGCTACAGGACTTCATTTTTTTCCACCTGCTTTACAGGAGTTAAAGTTTAAAGCCCCCGGACTAAGGGAATTTCATAGGCTCCACACACCACTAAAGTCCCTGACTTCTTCAAGGGTTGCTCTCCTATACAAGTACTCACGGTGCACTCTACATCCCCAAGCTGGTCTTGATCGTTTTCCAGAATGCAGAGACAAGAGCTCTGCTATGAACCCTCTCTTCACAGAAGCTCTAGGTTAGCCTGCTACCTCTATGCATTATGATAAGGGAGCAATCTTTTGGGAAAGGTGTATTATTTGGAAAGTCCATCTTGGGCACTGGGGCCATTAGAGCAGGCCCTTGAGGCCTGAGCAGTGTGAGGCATTTAAAAGGAGGCAATGAGCGGATGAGTGGGGATGGGGGAAGATGATAGCAGCAGGTGCTCAGGAGCCTGCATGTGGCTGGGAGAGCAAAGAAACAGCTGGGATCAGTGAAGCAGCTCTCAGCTGTTGGACTGGAGGCAGTGACAGCAGGAAAAGCCTTGGGAAGGGTGCAGCCAGGGAAGGCTAGGCAGGCACAAGTGGCTCTGGGGACGGAGGTCTAGGAGACAGCATGGGTGAGAAGGCCTTGGAGGGGAGCACAGTGGGAAGGCCGAGGAGGACACCCTGTGGGAGTGGAGCCCAGGTTTAATGGGCCAGCTCCCAGGTTGAGGCCATAGGACATTTGTCGCAGACACCTTGCCAGCAAAGCCATTACATGCCTGTGAGTCTTAGTTTTATTTAATAAAACTACTCTAAAATCTAAGTTCTCACAAGTTAGTTACACAAATTAAGTTATACTTACCTTTCCCATGTAGTGGTTTGCAATTGCCTTGCACAGGGTTGACTTCCCAGAAAGTGGAGGTCCAATGACTAAGACTTTACAAGGGGGAATTGGCATAGGTAGTAGCAGGAAGGGACGAGGATTCAGCATGAATGTTTTCAGAGCTTCCTCAGATGAAAGTGTGTACATCTTACCTAAGAAGCTAAAAAGAAAACAAAGACATGGAGCTATAGGTTTAGAGGATAGGGTGGCCTTGCCAGGACCCCTCATCGCTTTGGCGGGAGGGTGTTCCAGAGTTCCAAGCCCTGCCCCCAAGAGCAACCACCCACCTGGTTGTCCCTTTCCCTCCCCTCCTGCCCAATTTTAAGGGCTTCAGCTGATTGGTGGGGACCACGTGGCCCGCTGATCAGCTGGAGGGCCCTTTAAATCTAGCAGGAGGAAGGGAGAGGCGTGGTTGCAGGCTGCACACTTAGCTCGCTAAAAGACCCTTTAAAGGGTCTTTTTTTGTGAGTGGGGTGGGGGCCGTGGAATGCAGGGCTGGGGGAAATCAGTGGGGGTTCCCCCACCTGGACCTGGGGGCTGGCAACCCTATTAGATGGGTAGAATTCACATTAAAATGGACTTAATTCTGCCTTACCTGACTGCAAGGTCTGGTGATCCCATGACAATTTCACCATCTTTTAAAGCCACGGGACATGCTCGTCCCCACTTGCTGCGCCGCCATCTATATCTAGGTGCTATAAGTTTGTAAGCTGCAAGAGCCCGAAAAATTTCATCCTGTTTTCCAGAATGACAATTAAAGAATGTGTAAATTGGGGGCTACATTAAAAAACATGATCAGAAAATTTACCTTCACACAATTGCTAACACTATTGCACTGACCTTACATGCTATAGAAAAGAAGAAATCACAATAAAGATGTAATGTCTTTAATGGTGACTGCCATGGGGTCACCGAAACACATGGCCAGGCTAGCTACCTGAGTTTTGGTCTGGCAGACAATAGCCCGACTGGATCGTAATTTAGACCAATCGGGCGCTTAGGATCCGACGAGGGTCCTATAGCGCACAACCGCGGGAAATCAAACCTATCCGCAACATCGGGCGAGGCCAGGGGCACGACTTAAGTGCGAATATAAGCAGGCCCCTGTACTTCAGTCCACCATGTCACCGTCTCCACTCAATAAACTTCATGAGCTGATTTCACTACAAGTGTCTCAGACTCCAGTACTTTATATTGGTGACGTAGGTGGGATCCGAATGAGCAACTCTCCAGCTGACTCCAGCATTGCTCCAGATGTCGATCCAGCCGCTCCCAGTGACACCAGGCTCCAGTGCCTCACCACACCACCATCAGCTGCACTGATCCCCAGCAGCGCATCGAACGCTGATCCGCTCATTCGCAGCGAAGCAAGGCTCCAGTGCCTCATTGCACCGCCATTGGACCCCAGCAGCGCAGTGGATGACATCCCACTTGTCCCCAGCAACACAAGCCTCCAGCACCTTGTCGCACTGCCACCGGTCCCCAGCAACATGCAGCCTGCCGATCTGCCCGCTTCCAGCGACGCACGGCTCCAGCACCCCATCGCATCGTCAGCTGCTGCTCCAGACCCAGTTCACCGCAACCCAGCATCTCCGCGAGTCATGGTTGCCGCCGCTGCTCCAGGACATATCACTGCATTTGACCCTACCCGCCCCGAGCTCTGGGAAGCACGGGCCAACCAGCTCAGGTATTTCTATGAAGTACAGGAAGTCACCGACACTGGTAAGAAGAAGGCTTGGCTCCTGAGCACATGCGAGGTTGACACCTTACGCTTGATTTGTAGCCTCATCTTACTCCGAACCTTAGCTGAATTCTCCTATGATGAAATCATCACGGCACTGAATAACTACTTTGTGCCAAAACCGTCCATGATGGCCATGCGCATGGACTTCTGCGGCTGCTCACAGAAGCCAGGTGAGACCGTGGCTGCTTTCATGGCTGACCTCTGCAGGCTTGTGGTCAGCTGTGAATTTGTGTCAGTTGAGGACAACCTCCTGATGAGTTTCGTGTGGGGAATCCGTGACCCCAAGCTACACAGAAACTTGGTTGTTCTCACTGATGCAACTTTGGAGAAGGCCTTCCAGATGGCCTATGCTTTCGAGACAGCGCAAAAGGACCAACATGGCTTCTCCACAGCCACCCATCGCACCACTGCATCCTCCAGCTTTAAGTCTTCAGATGAGGACAACGTTCTGCAGCTACGCCGCCACCCACAGAGGAGATCCACCAAAGCCGCAACAGAAGGGAACACCTCAGCTGGTTCCAGGCTGATGACATCATCCACCCCAGCACCTTTCCACAGCGCCACTGTCACATGTGCCAGCTGCGGAGACCCACACGATCGCCAGACATGCTGTTTCCGGGACGCAGAGTGCCAATCATGCAGCAGGAAGGGGCACATCGCTTGAGCTTGTTGCTCCCGGACCTCCCGACGCACTCAAGCTGCACATTCTGAAGCCACGGACCTGCACTCCACGTCATCCCGCCACCAGGTAATGAGCTTGCCCAGGGATACCCCTAATAAGATTTTTGTGCCAGTCTCCATAGAGGGGTCCCCTGCCACATGGAACTAGACACAGAGTCCGTCTACTCCATTATTTCGGCAGACACCCTTCACCCTCTGCCTGCGGGGGGGGGGGACGGCTGCGGAAGCCCATGGGACTGCGATTGCGGGATTTTCAGAAAAAAACCTTCACCATAAAGGGCCTGGGCAAGTTCAGGGTCCAATTCAAGGGTTTTGAAGGACTTTTGGACCGCCTGGTGGTGGAAGGGAAGTTTTCCAGCTTTTTGGGGCTATTATGGTTCAGACCCCTAGGACTGGGAGTAACAGGGGTGAACCATATAAATGGCACAGGCTTCCAGGCAGTCTGTGATGACTTTCCGGCCATTTTCGATGGTGCACTGGGCACTTACACGAGCCCTCCCATCTCATTAGACCGGGACCTGGCTGTTAGGCCCATTTGCCTGGCAGCCTGACGGCCTCCGCTGGCAGTCCACCCCAAGACAAAGAGCTGGACAGGCTGGTTGCCCAGGGGGGTCTTAGAACCAGTTTCCCATGTGGGGTGAGAGATCCCCATCGTAACCCCCATGAAGCAAAATGGAAGCTTTGTCTCCACTTACCATGAAGCTTCCTTCTCAGTGGTCCAGAGTGGGGCAGTACTCCAGACTCCTTACTCCTGGGAAACAGCTCCTCCTCTCCGAAGGCAGGGCCAGCAGACTCTTTTGGTCACGGAGGGGAGGGGCTTGTACTCCTGCTTCCCAGTCGTACTCCAAACCGCCATTCCCCTGCGCTGAAAAGTAACACCAACAACACTTCGCCCCCAACGGAGAGCTAACTATCGAACTAGAACATTCTAACAGGTCATCCACTGTACATGACCACTAGACCCCGTACTTCAAATCCCATTCTTCCAGAGTTCGCCTGGGGTAAGGTCCATCCACCCTCATCTCCCCCCAGGACAATTCAACAGCATCCCTATTGATGGTGGAAGCAGCACCCCAAACTGGGCGGGCAGGACTGCCCCACTCTGGACCACCGAGAAGGAAGCTTCATGGTAAGTGAAGACAAGGCTTCCATTCTCCAGTGGTCCAGGAGTGGGGCAGTCCTCCAGATTCCTTACTCCTGGGACATAAAACAGCAGTAGACCCCAGGGCGGGTCCAACCGCTTCCCCACCTACAGGGTGTGCTGCAGGACCCTACGACCAAAGGCAGCATCAGCCGAAGCCACTTTATCTATTTTATAGTGTTGCGTGAATGAGTGAGTGGATCGCCAGGTAGCAGCCTTGCTCACCACCTCCAGAGAAGGAAAAGCTCTATAGGCAGCCGAGGTGGCTGCCCCTCATAAGGAATGAGCTGTTATCCCCTCAGGCGGATCCAAACCCCTAGCCTTATAGGCCAATGTTATGCACCCTCTGATCCATCTACTATGGGAAGAGGTAGAAACCCTCCTACCCAGCTTCCTACTGTACGCAAAGCAGAGAAATTTCTAATGCCTGTCGCTAATCAGAACCTGGAGGTAGGCTTCCGACAGGTCTATCGCCATGAAGTCCCCTCTCTGAACGGATGCCAAAATCGACTTCACCATCTCCATTTTGAACTTCTTGCTTATGACCCATCAGTTCAACCATTTTAGATCCAGTATTGCTCTGACATCTCCATTTTTCTTTAGTACCGTAAATAAGATGGAGTGAACCCCTTGTGATCTCTCAACGGCCGGTACTGGTTCTTTGGCTACCGGATCTCAATCAGATGGGAGATGGCCAGCATCAGTTGTTCGTGTTTCAGTCTTGACTTCTTCTTTGGCATTTCCAGAAAACGACTTGTAGGTCGAGACAGAAATTCCAGAGAGTATCCTCTCAAAACTATGTCCAGGACCCATTTGTCCGTGATGGACCTTTTCCACACTGGAGCAAACTCCTGGAGGCGACCTCCAACTCCGGTGAGCGCCTTCTCCCCGGCATAGTCATGTTGAGGGTCCCTTCTTGGGTCCTTTGATGTTTTGTTGCTGTTGGGAAATGAAAGAAGGCGATCTTGCGTCCTAAGACTTGGGCTGCCATTTCTCTCTGAAGGACTTAGCATAGTTGGGTTTGGAGTCTCTTCTAGAGTCATGAAAGGACTGAGGCCGTCTACTGGATCTCCTCTCTCTGTTTTTGGATGGGAAGACCTTCTTCTTGTCTTTGTCTTCTATGAGGTACCTCTATAGGCCATCACCAAACAGGTTGGTACCTTTAAAAGGGACTGCTGCTACTTTGGTCCGTGCTGAAGGGTCCATGTCCCAGTTTCTCAGCCAAGTATTTTGTCTTGCTGTGACACTGCAAACTATACCTCTAGCCGACTGTTGTACTGCGTCCAGAGTGGCGTCTCCCATAAAGGCTGTAGCCAGGGCAATCTTTTAAAATTCATCCTTGAGGTCCTTAGGAATGCCACTATCTGCCTTGGCAAGATCAAAGGCTCATGCATAAGCTGCCCTTGCAAACAAGGATCCAGGCACTGAGGCCTTAAGGGCATTAGCGGAAGCCTTGAAGTCTCTTCTCAACGCTTGTTCTATGCGTTTGTCACTGTTATCCTTTGTCAGACCATCTATTCCCATTAGTAATACTGAAGTAGACACCAAACTGTTGATGGGGTCATCCATTGCTGGAAATCTGAGCTTTTTGGAAACCTCTGGAATGAGAGAATAAAACTTTCCAAAGGCAGGAGTAGCAGCTTTGGGTTTTGCAGGATTTCCCCACTCTGCCTTCATAACCTTATAGAAGGCAGCTGGAAGAGGTACCCCTGCTGGCTTAACGTAAGTCTTAGGCATGGTTCTGTCTGAACCTATGAGGAACCCGGAGTCATCCTCCTCCTGTTCTTTTGGGGAATATGACAACTCCAGAGTTCTGATGACTTTAGGAAGGAGTTTACTGTACAGTTCCTATGGGAAAATCTGAGACTGCACCACAGGGACCACCTCCTCTTCCTCCTCTGATAATTCACCTTCTTCCTTGGGTGATTCAGACACTACAGAGTCAGACTCAGAGTCTTGTTCATTAAGTAAAGGGCTATGTTCCCTAGTGGCCTTAGAATCCCTCTTCCTGCTTTTGCTGGGAATCAAATGTTCCTCACTAGTGCTGTGCCTTTTAGCTCTTTTGGAATTATGAGAGAGGCTCTGTTCCTCAGCAGAGCTTTGAGACTCCTGCCACATGGTCCTGAACTCCTTTCTCATCTCAGTCTTAATCCAAGAGAGGAGATTAGCCTGAGCCTCTTGTACGGAAGGCTCCAATGTTTGGGTGGAAGGAGATTTTGGGGAGTCAGCCAAGTCAAAGAGGCAGGTGGTATCCTGCATGTCTTGTGCAGTAGATTTCCCTGCTTTGGCAGCCATGTTGTAAGGCTCTGAAAACAAAAGCAATAGTCTTCACTTAAAATGGCTGTCTCCCCCCTTTTTTAAGCCTGCAGGACTTGGGGTGGGGGGGAGGAATTACCCCACTAGGACAGGATCAGCGGTGGGGGAGGGAGTTTTGGCTGGAAGAGGAAGCCCAAGTGATGTCCCTCCATAAGCCTTCCCAGCTATCACTCCTTTCTCTGGCTGGGTTTGCATTTTAGACTTGCTACCATGCAGCTGTCCCAAACCCTGTTTCCCCTAGGGCAGCATGCTGCTAGGATGAAAACTAAGCCACAGAAAAGGGAGAGGGAGGAAGAGTACAGTTCCTTCGAACTAGAAACCCTCCCAGTGACCCAACTCCTTGGAAAGGTCTTACCGTTTTTCAGATGATCAGCTCTGCTACTCCGCTGTCCACCACTGACGCTGCGGGAACAGAGAAAGGGCTGATCGTCGTCTTCACTGTGCGGGACTCTGCAGCCAGCCACGTCTGTCCCGCCGGTGGACCAGGACTCTACCGCTACCCTCCTAAAGCTCACAGTCGAGACTGGAGCCAGGAGCTGCTCAACCAGTCATCCCCCCAGACTGGGAGGCAGGCGCAGGAGTTGTTGTGGCATCGCTGTTCCCTGGGGGTTTCCCAGATCCATGGACACCGTTTGAGAGGCTTCCCACCACTCTTCTGCAGCTAAGGCAAGGGGGGCGGCGGAATACAGGGTAGGCAATTCAGCTACCTGCTCCAACTCCCTCTGGATTCTATTCTTTCTTCTTCTTTTTTACTTTCAACCAATGTGCTCCACTGGAGCAGTCTGCAACGTCCTGCTCGAAAGGCAGGGCCAGATAGACTGGGTGGGGGAGCAGGAGCACAAGCCCCTCCCCTCCATGACCAAAAGTGTGCTGGCCCTGCCTTCAGAGAGGAGGAGCTGTTTCCCAGAAGTAAGGAGTCTGGAGGACTGCCCCACTCTTGGACCACCAGAGAACGGGGACATCAAGATATGTGCGGACTACAAATGCACATTAAATAAGGCGCTCCAGGACCATGCATACCCGGTTCCGATTATAAGTCATGTCCTTGCATCACTAGCCGGAACAAAAATATTTGGTAAGCTGGATCTGGCACAGGCCTACCAGCAGCTCCCGGTGGATGATGCCACGGCAGAGACCCAGAGGATTGTGACGCATCGGGGGGCCTTCAAAGTCAGACGTTTACAATTCGGAGTCAGCGTCGCCCCTGGGATCTTTCAGGAACTAATGGATTGTTTGCTTAAAGGTATCCCCAGCATCCAGCCCTTCTTTGACAATGCTCTGATTACTGCACCAGACGTCAGGACCTTTGAGACCCGGCTCCGCTCAGTCCTGCAGCGCTTCGTCAATGCTGGCTTGAAGGTCAAGAGGGAAAAGTGCCTCCTTGGAGTACCATCGGTTGAATTCCTGGGATTGTGCAGAGCATCCATCCAACTGCGGAGAAGGCCCGTGCCATCACAGAGGCCCCGGCATCTACAACAAAGGTGGAGCTCCAGTTGTTCTTAGGGCTTCTCAATTTCTACCATGTCTTCCTCCCCCGTAAAGCAGAGGTAGCAAAACCACTCCACCGGCTCCTGGATAAGCACACAAAGTGGACTTGGGACCCCCAACATGCCTCAGTGTTCTGGGCTGTCAAGGATCTGCTGGCATCCAATGCAGTCCTGGCCCACTTCGTGGTACTGTGGTACTGGCATATGATGCATCCCTGTGGTACTGGCATATGATGCATCACCCTACGAAGTGGGAGCCGTCCTGAGACACTGCCTGGAAGATGGGCGGGAGGTCCCCGTTGCCTATTACTCCTGCACCTTGTCACCAGCAGAGTGCAACTACACACAAATTGACAAGGAGGCACTGGCCATCATGGCGGGAGTAAAAAAGTTCCACGAGTACCTGTACGGCCAACACTTCACGGTTGCCACAGATCACAAGCCCTCCTGGGTCTCCTGGCTTCTGATCACCAGATGCTCTCTCTGGTCCTGTGCTGGTCCATCTTCCTGGGCGGCTACCAGTACAAGCTGGTCCACTGCCCTGGAATGTCGATGGGGCATGCGGATGCCCCCAGCCGCCTCCGGCTCCTGTCCTGCGACCCAGTCCCAGCACACCATGTCGCGATGCTTGAGCACCTGCCTAACAAGCCCATCCAGGTGAAGGACATCGCGAAGCACACACCCCGTGATTGCACCCTCTCCCTTGTCTTGGACTGGGTGGGAAGGGGGTGGCCCAGCAATCCGGGATCCGAATTCACTGCCTGCCTCAGCCAGGTGAAACAAATTGTCCACCCACAAAGGGTGCATCCTCTGGGGCTCATGGGTAGTCATTCCCGGGCCACTATGCAAGAAGGTCCTCACCGCACTCCATGAAACACATCCTGGAATCGTCCGGATGAAAGCTCTGGCTTGGAGCTACGTCGGGTGGCCGGGGCTAGATACTGAAATAGAGGAGCGAGTCAAACAATGCCACAAATGCCAGGAATCTTGGCCCAACCCTCCTCAGGCACCCATGCGGCCCTGGGAATCATCTCACAAGCCTTGGGCTAGACTACACTTGGATTTCGCGGGACCTTTCCAGGGACAGCTGTTCTTCATCCTCATGGACAGCTACACCAAATGGTTAGAGGTGGTCCCTGGGTCTGCAACATCATCTCAAGTGGCTATCTGGGCCTTGTGGCACATCTTCAGCACACATGTCATCCCTGACGTGATGGTAACCAACAATGGCACGGCTTTCACATCCAGAGAATTCCAGGCCTTTGCAGAATACTACGGAATCAGGAATGTGCAATCTGCACCCTTCCACCCTGCAACCAACAGACAAGCTGAACGCATGGTTCGCACTACTAAAGATGCCCTGCGACTGGCACCATAAGTTAGTGGCGTTCCTGTTCGGCCAGCGAACAACTCCTCATACGGCAAAAGGACACCACCCGGCTGAACTCCTCATGGGGCGGTGACTCACGACCAGACTGGATCGACCGCACCCTGACCAAGCTCCAGAACACAGTGCAACCATGGAACGACAGGAGGCTCCTCTGGGTTTTTTCCTTGAAGACCCCGTATACGTGCAAAACTATGCGAAAGGTCCAGCATGGGTTCTGAGCCGGATTGTACACGCAACCGGGCCTCTCTTGTATGAAGTCACGGGAGAAGAAGGTCAAGTGTGGAGGCGATACATTGACCAGCTCCGCCGCAGACTCCAGTCTCCTGACTACGACACACCAGATGAGGCTGAGGATGAGACCTCCGTTCCCACCCAGGAAGATAGCCAGAATGCGGAACCAACAGCAGAAGCACCTCAACTTCTGCCCCCGGCTGATGCACCCCAGGATATCCCTCAGGTTCTGGAGCCATTAGAACAAGCTCCGGTACCGCCAGCTGCCGCCCCAGACCCATCTCCTTTCACAACTGTGCCGCGCTGTTCTGATCAAGAATGAAGGCAGCCATCCTACTTGAAAGACTATGTATATTAGGGTGGTCCGGACTATGGGGAGAGGGGTGTAATGTCTTTAATGGCAACCTCCACATGGTCACTGAAATGCACATGGTTGGGCTAGCTGCCTGAGCTTTGGTCCGGCAGACAATAGCCCAACTGGATCGTAATTTAGACCAATCAGGCACTTAGGATCCGATGAGGGTCCTATAGCGCACAACTGCGGAAAATCAAACCTATCTGCTTCATTGGGCGAGGCCGGGGGCACAGCTTAAGTGCGAATATAAGCAGGCTCCTGGACCTGTCCAACATGTCATCTTCTCCACTCAATAAACTTTATGAGCTGATTTCACTACAAGCGTCTCAGACTCCAGTACTTTATGAGAGAGTCTTAAATTATTTGCTTTGAAAAGATAGCACATACATGGAATAAAAACTAAGTGACCCAAAACAATGAACAGTGGCAAGCTGGCAAGGCAGGATCAACTCTTTGTCATCCTCTTGGCTTATATTCTTCCAGTTATGCCGTACATCTGTTAAGTGTGAAATCGTTTTCTTAAGTCTGTAACAGCAATACCCTTTTTACAGTCACACACTATCACTGCAGCCAACCAATCACAACAAAGCCAAATATCAGGCTTACATTTTCCAGTCCTTCCAGCATTTCTTCCTCTGCACTTTGAAGTTTGGTTATAATAGCTCCATTTCTCAGGCCCATGGATTGAAGACGGGATATTACTGACTAAACAAACAGCAGCATTTTCAATACATTACCATTTAACAACTGAATTAATAGGGAACTAGAATACAGGAACTTGCTTCAGTGTAATTCAAAACCATCAATAATTTTAGTTTATAATCTAGTGACTCAGACTTGTGATCTGTTGCAGATGCAATGTGTACACTGATTTCAATGGACGATTTGGTTTTCCCTGCACAGACGTTCTTTCATGGGGTAGAACTATACTGTTTAAGTATGCAGGAAAGCACCTCATGTAGCAGCTGTGTGTAAACATCAGAGTATTCATAAAACTCTGGATAAGAACATGTATTTGTATCACAAATCTATCCAAATTTGCCATATTAAAATTATATTATCTCTGCATACATAACAAAACACTTTTGGACACCATATTCTAAACATAATAATGTAATCTATTCATTGAATAGAGGTGAAGGGGCCATGCCTCCATGGTAAAGCACATGCTTTGCATGCAAAGTCCCTAACAGAATCCCTGGCTGGCATCTCCATTTATAGGATCTTAAGTAGCAAGTCTGGCAAACATCTCCAGCTGAGACCCTAGATAGCAGCTGCCTGTCAAAGACAATAGTAGGGGTATATATTTGGATCTAATGGAGCTGAAAATCAACATCCCAAATGTATCCGGGTTTTCTTGGGAAAACCGTGAAAAAATCCCCGGAAAAATATCTGGGAGTTACTGGGCAGATCAAAAAACAGCTGTTTGTTGGGCTTCTACTGCAGTCCCTCAAAAGTTTAAAGGGACTACAGGAGACAGCCCAAGGATCAGCTGTGCCAGTGGGGAGCAGACTGTTCCTGCTGGCTTGACTTGGGGCTGACTTCTCATGCAACCTGGTATAAACCAGAAGTGAGCCCAGCCAGGATCTTCTGTGCCGTTCAGAGCCCAGTTTAAACCAGACTGCGGGAGAAGCAAGCCCAGCCAGGATTGCCTGTGCCCATGGGGAGCAGAGTGTTCCCCACTGGCTCAGCTTTGCGCTAGCTTCTCCTGCAGCCCAGTTTAACTGGGCTGCAGGAAAAGCCAAGAAATGGGCTTTTTTAATCTGGTATTTTTCTTCTTGATTCTATTGGACCCGGAAAAAATTGGGATTTCCAAAAAATCTCAGATCTGAATCTAGGGTTTTTTGGAAATCCAAAAATTTGTTCAGGTCCAATAAACCCAAACCAAAAATACCAGATAAGAAAATATTGCACACCCCTAGACAATACTGAGGTAGATGGACCAATGGACTGATTCATATATTTCATATATTTACTGGTAAAAGATTTCTATTGATAGCTGGAATTAAGGCTTATAAAGCATTAAAATATTCCCTAGAATATATTTATCTCTGTGTATGAGAAGACAGAGATGATCAGCCTGACATAGAAACCAATTCAGAGAAGATTTGTGAATCTAACTAATGTATAACTAATTTTCGGACTAGCTTGCCCCTTAAAGCTAATCATATGGACTCAACTTGTGGATAAAAGCTACAAGCATATTATTATGTGACTGTACAATGTTCATTGCCATTGAGCAAAGCCACAGCTCTGACAAATTTGCTTGATAAAGTACAACAATTATTTTAAACAGAGATATTCTTGAAATTGCAGAACAGGCCATAAGAATAAATCAGGCTTTTTTGTGACATGCAATTTGAGCAATGTACTTACTGTAAAGAGTTCATCTGGAGATTTATTTCCATCAAGCTCGATAAGATACTGGGAATCTTGCTCAGCCATTAATTCCTGAATATTTTAAAAATAGAGTGCTTTTTAAATCAGAACAGTGACTGGAAAAAATATTGCATTGGATTTTATTCTGTTCCCACTAAATCTGATGGCAAAACTTCCTACTGATAAGTATTTGAAAATGGTTTGTGCAACTGCATTCACTTCTAGAAACAGACACCTGTATTTATAGTGTCTGTAAAACTGTAGTTGCACTGCATTATGCTTGGCATGAAATATACGAATTTAAAACTACACTTCAAGTGCCCTTTGTCAAGGAGTGGTATCTGTTGGGCTGGTGTGTTAGCACCAGAGCAGAGATGCACAGTAAAGTGCTCAGTAAAGTGCAGAGCCAAAATCCCACAGAGTCCAACGTCCACACAGCCAAGTAGGGAAGGAATATATACAAGGTTTATTTACAAAGTCCTGTTGCTCAGTGCAGGTATACACAATTCAGTAAACCAACTGACAAAGCGCTACGTCAAACACTGCTATACACTGGAGAGAGAAAATGACTGTACAATGAATGCTTAAATACATAGACTGACCAATCAGCATTAGCTGCTGAGTCACTCTGACTGCTGTACAATGTGCTAGTCAGAGCTGGTTAGCCCCAGCTAGGACTGCTAGCCTTGGAGCTGTTAGCTGTCATTTAGACTGACACCAATCTAGAATCAGAAACTCATATCTTCCTGCCTTGTCACCCTTGCACTGGTGCAGCCAGATCATGCCGAGGTCACGCCTTAGAAGTAAGCAAAGGAAAAGGTAACACGGCAGCAGACTGCCAATATTATTCGCTCTCCTTGCTGGACCAGGGTCATTCCTTGACACAATGCAAGGCTGTATCTTAATCTTAACTCTAAACTACAAGACTAGTCAGAAGCAGGGCCTTTTTTCTGGGGGAATGCACCAGAACAGAATTCCAGAACCTCTCTGACAAAATTCTTTTTAAAATGTGTCAAAGTTCATGAGTTCTCAGTATACAGACTGAAAACGTCATGTCCCTCTTGAGAGTTTTGGCACCTCTTTTTCAAAAAAAGAAAAAGCCCTGGTCAGAGGGATGCTATCAAATGTCCTGCTTGCAGGGGTCATTTCGTAGAAAAAGAGGTGCAGGAGCTCATTAGCATAACTCATTTGCATAGCTCATTTGCATATGCCACACCCCCTAACATGCCGGAAGTGTGTCAGAAGGCAACACCCACCCCTCAGGCTCCACTCCACAGGTGAGTGAAACTGACCTGCTCTTCCTCCATTCCCTTCCCCATCCAATACTTTGTGCAATAAAAATAAGCGTAAAGAACACACCCTCATTCTCTTCCTGCTCCCTTGAAACCACCAGGTTTCAAGGAGGCTTGAGATACCCAGGACATGTGCACCACCCATCCCTTTCCCTTCCCTTCCCCACAACAAGACACCCTGTGAGGTAGGTGGGGCTGAGAGAGGTCTTTTGAGAACTGCTCATGAGAGAACAGCTCTGAGAGAACTTGTGACTGGCCCAAGGTCACACCAGCAGCTGCATGTGGAGGAGTGGGGAATCAAACCCGGTTCTCCCAGATTGGAGTCCAACTCCTGACCACTACACCAAACTGATGGGGTGGAAGCTGCTGAAGGGTTGGTGAAATTTCTCCAGTACTTATGTGCCATGTGCCCAGATAAAAAATGGTATACTTAGAAAATTTGTATGCCACCTTGAGCAAGTCTCTGGAAAAGCAGCACACAGTCATAAAAGGAAGAATGATAAAATTATCAATATTAAAACAAAACATTAAAAACAATAAAGACCCTAGCAGGGCTTTCCCCGGGGTGCTGCGCCTCTGCACTGCTCGGGGAAGCCGAGGAGGGGGCGGGGCTTGGTCATGTGCCCGCCCCCTGGGCTCCTCACTCCCGGAGCTGCGCTCCTGTGCGCTCCCCCTCCAACGGACCCCTGCCTGCTTGCCTTTTTTTTCTGGCTCAACATCCACAACTTGGGAGTCAGAGCAAATTTTCAGTTCCTCTGAAGGACAGCCACAGGCTTCGAACTAACAAGACTAGCAAGACGAAAGCTAGGCTTTATGGGAGCTGATTGACTGCGGTTTGGCACTTAAAGGGGCAGGGAAAACAGCTGTTTTTCGGGTTTCTTTTTTGGTGCGTGTGACAAAAGCCAGTGAGCATTTAAACGCATAAGAAGCTACAGCTTTCTCCCATGCCTCTGCTGTTGCTGTTCTTCTGCAGTCTCAGCGTTTTTAAGAGGTTTTATTCACAGTCCTTTGGCAGTCTTCTGCATGGGCATCAACTACGGGGGGGCTCGAGGGCTCGAGCCCCCCCCCCGAAATTTCCCGGGGGGGGGCTCAGCCACCCCCGGGAAAATGGAGCGCCCGGTGGCCAGTCAGCCGGCCGTCGCCGCCTCTCCTTCCCCCCCACCCCCGGCCTGCCCTCCTGCCTCCCTAGGGCAGGGGGGGGAGGCATCTGCGCCACCCCCGCACGCCCCGAGCACGAGGCAGAGCGGGAGCCGGGGGCCCGCAAGGGCGACGCGCCGGCCGCCGGCGCCCGAGGTGAGCGGGGAGATGGAGGGAGGGGGGCGGGGAGCGTGGCGGGGAGCGTGGCGGGCAGGCGGGCGGGCGGTCACGGCCCGGGGGAGGGAAGCGGTGGCGGTGGCTCCCTGGGGGGGGAAGCGGCGGGGACATGGTCCCGAGCGCACGCGCGCACGAGGGAGCCCCCCCCCCCCGGGGATTTAAAAAGTCTACGCCCCTGGTCTTCTGACCAACAAGGAGCAAGGTCTGGTGGATCAGCTTGCAACCCAGTGTTGCAGAGCGGGCAGTATTATTTACTAAAAGTTTTTCTCTAGCATGGGGAACAACTTGTATTAGGAACAAGGGTTAGTGGGGTGTTTAATTGCTGCAGCATTTGGCTGCTTTCATGTGGCTGCTATTTATTGTAGATTAGTTAATGGCAAAGCCTCCCCTCATGCACACGGGGCTTCACAGGAAAACTCTGTCTGCAACTGGTTAATAATTCACGACATATGCTTTGGCCAAAAAGTTCAGTAGCCATCTTGGCATTTGTTTTGGGGTGCTTCAGTAATCCTCATTTATCACACCCAGGCATGGGCCACGTAGCTACAGTCCTTAGGGCAGGTCTGTTTCATTTACTTGTGTTTTTGCACAGCTCCTGACCCGCAGCTGTAGTTTAGTACTTAAGTGTGGTGTATTACAGGAGCATATGTTTTAAGGCAGGGGTCCTCAAACTTTTTAAACAGGGGGCCAGTTCACTGACCCTCAGACCACTGGCGGGCCGGACTATAGTTTTTTTAAAAAAACTATGAACAAATTCCTATGCACACTGCACACATCTTATTTTGAAGTAAAAAAACAAAACGGGAACAAGTGGTTAAGTGTGCAGAGACTCTAATCTGGGAGAACAGGGTTTGATTCCCCATGCCTCCACTTGCATCTGCTGGATGACCTTGGGCAATCCTGTGTAATACCTGGAAAAATCTGTACCAGCTGTTCTCTCAAGGACAGTTGTCTCAGAGCTCTCTCAGCCCCACCTACCTCACAGGGTGTCTGTTGTGGGGAGGGGGAGAGAAAGGAGTTTGTAAGCCGCTCTGAGACTCTAAGTGAGTGAAGGGCGGGATATAAATCCAATCTCTTCTTCTAATAGCCACTCATGGGCTTAAGATGTGTTGACTTAAGAAAGATGCTTGTTGTCAAAGGGTAAATGGGGGGGAAGAGAAGCCTGGTGATTATCTTTCACTGGGGCAGCATCACACAAACCCACAGACACATCCCTCCTATTTTCCTGCCTGTTGGGGGAGGGAGCTACACATGCTCAGAGGTCCTTCACTCCTTTATGAAAGGTCCAAAAAAGGGTTGCCAAGGAAAAGCACCCATAAGAACATAAGAGAGGCCAATGTTGGATCAGGCCAGTGGCCCATCCAGTCCAACCCTCTGTCACACAGTGGCCAAAAACACCAGGTGCCCTCAGAAGGTCCAGCAGTGGGGGCAGGAAGCCCTCCCACTATTGCCTCCCCCCCCCAAGCACCAAGAATACAGAACATCACTTGCCCCAGACTGAGAGTCCCTGTTTGCTTCCATTTCTTGGCCCTTTCCCCATCAGCATGGAGAGTACACAGGACACCAGGAAAAGTAAGATACACCCTCCACTTTTTCTTATTTCCCTCTCTCTCTCTTGGTACGGCTCGCCCACCCCCCACCCTGCTCTGCTAACCCCAGCTGCTGGATCTGGCTTTGAGGGTGCCAACCTCCAGGTGGGACCTGTGGATCCCCCAGAATTACAGCTCATCTCCAGACTATAGAGACCAGTTCCCCTGGATGAAATGGCTGCTTTGGAGGGTGGACTCTGTGGCACTGGACCCCACTGGGGTCCCTGTCCTCCCCAGGCTCCACTTGCAAATCTCCAGGAATTTCCCCACTGGGGTCTTGCATCCCTATCAGACTGACTTGGAGCCTTCCTCTTGACTCTCTGAGTCCTGGAGCATCTCCACGCTTTTGCATTCAATCCCCCCCCCCCCCAGGGGGCGGGTGGCGTAGCTTCCTTTGGCTGGAGACACACACACACACACACATTGCAAGGAATCTCTCTCTCCTCTCCCCTCCCGTATTGCAGCAGGCTTCAGGGTGGGGGCAGGTGGTGGTGTCACTTCTTTTGGCCAGCCAGCTGGCCAGCCGACACACACACACGCACACACACACAAACACACACAAAAAAATAAAAGTTTCTTCAGAACCTGGAGGTTCCAGGCAGCTCTTTTTGCGCTCCGAATTCTCCTCCCCCCCACCCTCGGGCAACTTCTAAGTAGCGGTTGCTACCCCAAAGAGAACTCCAAAGGCTCTGAAAATTGCTCCCCCCCAACTGCTCTGAGCCCCCGCTAGCCAGGCAGGACAGTCGGGCACACAGGAAAGAAGCAGCAGAAGGCACGGCTCCCCGTCTCAGAGAGGCTCCGCCAGCAGCACACCAAAGTCAGGCGCGCCGGGGGGGGGGGGGGGAAGCACCAATGCACCCCTTTCCCCTGTCCTTTGAGACCAGAGGCCTCTCTGGACCAAAACAGTACGTTTTCTCATTGAATTCAGCATCTAAATTTGTTACTTGAGATCATTATATTGTTAAGCCATTTGTTGGTTTTCTCGTCTATTTTTAAAGTGATATTTGGAGACCAGTGATAATTACAAATTATATATTGCTCCATTATATTTAAATTATATATTGCTCCATTTTTTCTAGCATTTTAAAAATGTAAACACTAGGTTATTAATATTGTGCACTGTTTCTTATATCAACTGTTCCCTGACTGCTGTGTAGCAGAATTAATTGCAGCTATTAATTTTAATCAGCTGGTAGTAATCAATTGTTTTGCCTTAAATCCTTAATCAATTTAGGACGTAAGGTTTTTATTATAAATTAAGGGAAAAATATCAATCTTTAAATTTTTATAGTTAATTAATTCTGGGGTGATTATCATCTAGTATATATTTAATTGCTTCTTCACAATCTCTTTATCTTTAAAGTGCAATAGTGTGTAAGTGTGTGGGTACCTCAAGCAGAATCTACTCATATTCCAGATTTAAGTTAGATAGAAAGCCTCACTCTGCTTTCTGTCTTTCTCAACTTATTTCTCTGTTTCAATACTTGGCTTCTCCTTTTCTCTGACCAGTGAAAAAAGGTAAATTAATCTCTACTTTTAGCATTACCTTAGCTGTTCTTTTCAGTGGCTTAGTTAGCACATTCCAGACCTGCCACCATGTTGACTAAGCTGAATGTTACAACTCTGAATGCAAGAGGTCTCAACAATGTCATCAAACGACGACGCATTTTTACAAATTTATCTAAACTGAAGGCAGATATAGTTTTCCTACAGGAAATGCATCTACGTGACACTACTAGATCTACCCTGAAATCCAGCTGGATCCAAATGCAATATTTCGCTCCGGGCTCCTCTAAGGCTCAAGGAGTTGCCATCCTACTTTCAAAAACAATCTCTTTCCAACACAAAGCTTCAAAAATAAATCCAAATGGACGCTTTCTCTTTGTTAAGGGCACTCTGGAGGGCAAACTGGTCATGTTAGTGTCCTTGTATGCTCCTAACTCCAACCAACTGGAGTTTATTACTGAAACCCTGACAATACTTAGATCCTTCCAAGAAGGAGACATCTTCTTAGGAGGTGATCTGAACTTTATCACGAATCATGATCTAGATCATTACAATCCTTCCACAGCTCCAACTGACAGAAAGAAAGGTGATACATGGTTGGTTCAACTCATAAAGAAATTTTACTTGACGGATGTTTGGCATGTAATGCATAGATCAGAACAGGATTACACTTATTTCTCTCTACGTCATAATACACATACTAGAATCGACTATGTCCTAACCGCGGAGTCTTTGTGGGATAAAGTAACAGCATCTGAAATAGAAAATGCATGTTGGTCAGACCATGCTTGGGTCTCTGCCTCACTTACCTTCAATCAAATTGTTTCTAACAACTCTCAGTGGTCTTTGAATAAAAGCTTGCTCTATTCGGAAATATACTCTGATGAAATAGACTCTCTCATTCAACAATATCTGCAGGAGAACACTGAAGATGACACCTCGCCGGCAATGAGATGGGACACCCTCAAAGCAGTTTTAAGAGGACAATTGATATCTATGTCCTCCCATTTGAAAAAACAAAAACTGGCTAAGCATCAAGACATTTTGAATCGTATAACCCATCTGGAGAAGCTACACAAAAAAACAGGAAGCTCAAAAGTGTACAGAGCGCTCCTTGCAGAACGTAAACTATTAGAGACTCCAGAGTGTACTCAAGTACAGAAAAATCTTTTGTATATGAAACAGCATCAATGGACTAAATCCTCCAAATCTCTTAGAATTCTCTCCTGGAGAGTTAAGGAAAGAAGATCGGCTGCTACAGTTTTCTCCATTTTTAACAAGTCCGGCACTCAATGTAGATGACCTAAAGAGATAGCCATGGGTTTTGCTGACTTCTATAAGGATCTTTATTCCTCCATAATACAATCCAATGTGTTGGTATCAGGATATCTTGAATCAAATGTTGCAATAGGGAAACTTAAGGAAGAACATAAGGAAGCTTTAGATAAACCCATTGAGCTGCAAGAAATACTTGATGCCATTCGAGGCTTGAAAAACAATAAGGCACCGGGCCCTGATGGCTATCCGCTGGAGTTTTATAAAAAATTTGTGGCGATCTTGCCTCCAACACTTCTGGCAACTTGTAACACTCTTCTGGAATCTGGAGATATACCCCCTTCATGGCAATCAGCTACCATAAGTGTCATCCCAAAACAAGGCAAAGATCTATCATCTCCGGCTTCATATCATCCTATCTCCCTTTTAAACTATGACTATAAAATATTGACTTCCATAATGACCAAAAGATTGAATGAATTTATAACGAGTTACATTCATTTAGATCAAGTAGGTTTTCTGCCAGGAAGAGATATTTCAGATAATACCATCAAAACGTTGAATATAGTTGACTACTGTACTAAATCTAAGGAGCCTACCTTATTGCTCTCCCTGGATATTCAAAAAGCATTTGACTCTTTGGAACTTGATTATCTACACTCTTTACTTCAGAAAATGGGCTTTGGAGAAAACTTTCGATGTCTAATTTGTACCATCTACCATTCTTCATCGGCAAGAGTTCGAGTTAATGGGACGCTATCCGATAAATTCCCAATTGCCCGTGGCACAAGACAAGGCTGTCCACTCTCGCCAATCCTATTTGCCATCGCACTTGAGCCTCTAGCTATGCAAATTAGGTTGAATCCCTGTATCCATGGAACCCGCATTGGAAGACAGATCTATAAGATTAGCATGTTTGCCGATGATATGCTTCTCTATATTACAAATCCAGAGGAGTTGCATCTACATCTTCAAGATTTACCAAATTATTTTGGAAAGGTATCTAGTCTGATGGTGAACACCTCTAAATCTTCCATCTTGCCTCTCTACATCACTCAAACAATGAAAACCGAACTTTCCAAGAAATACACTTATCATTGGTCTAAAAAAATCTCTTCCTTATCTTGGAATTAATATTACGACAAATTTGAAAGATCTCCTACAATTCAACCATCAGCAAAAGTTCCATGACATCCAAACTGATATATTGAGATGGAAGGCATTGTATCTAACTTGGTATGACAGGTTTCATCTAATTAAATCTTTCGCCCTCCCAAAACAGCTCTTTTTATTTCGCACCATTCCTCTGCGGATACCGCGGAAAACTCTTCTTCACTGGCAATCCACCTTTAACAATTTTCTGTGGCAAGGTAAATGCGCAAGGATTAGTTTTTCCATTTTACGTAAAAGCACCAAACAAGGAGGATTCAACTATCCAGACGTCAAAGCATATCATACTGCTTCTGTGTTAGCCACTGTTGTCAGACTTTTACGGGCCAAAGGTACAGAAGATTGGAACAACTCACTTCTTCCACCGGAGATCTCAATGTCTATGTCAGGACTGATCTGGAGTAAAACTGCATGTCGACCAAAGGCAGTTTATAAACAAACACTCTTCTCAGACATCCTCAAAATTTGGGATGACCATCGACAGTTGCTGGTACCCTCTATCTCACGATATTCGACTTTCCTCCATCAATCTTGGTTCCCCCCTGGAACAGAATGGGGTACTCAGTCTGTTTGGTAACGAGCTAATGTCACAACATTGAAGGACATATCCTCCAAATCAGACATTCTTTTGAAAGCAGATCTAGAACGGAAATTAAATCATTCCATTCCATGGTTTTTATACCTACAGCTTCGTCATATGGCTTCACAAATTCAACTTCCAGAAATCCTTTCCACTCCACGTACAATGTTTGAATGCCTCTTGGGTGGCACATCGTCTGGAAACAGAGGCCTGATCTCCAGAATCTATGATATATTAATCAGTCTTGACAAGCCCAAGCTTTACCCATATCAACACTCTTGGCATCAAGACTGTAACCAGATTTTCTCAGAAGAACCATGGTCAGTGATCTGGATGAAATCTCTTTCTTCTACGTCATCAGCAACCACTAAACTACAAAATGTTAAAATCTTGACTAAATGGTATCTGACACCACTTAGACTTAACCGCATTTTGAAACTACACTCACCAAAATGTTGGCGGGGCTGTGGACAGGAAGGCTCCTACATCCACCGTTGGTGGGCTTGTGAAGCTGTCCAATCCTTTTGGAAAGATGTTATATCCCAAATTGCTTTACTAACCAGTTATACAGTTCCTTTAAACCCGGAAACACTACTGCTGAACTTGTGGCATGAAGAAACTATCCCTCAGTCCCAAAGAGATCTCATCATTAGTTTATTGACAGCAGCAAAGACAACAATTGCACAAACTTGGAAATCCTCTCAAGCGCTTTCAAGATCCCTTTGGATGACAAAAGTGTGGGACCAATTCCTAATGGAGAAGATCACATACCGACTATACCAATCGGAAATTTTTCCAAAATCTACAAACTTTGTTGAAAAATGGTACTCCTTCTATGAATTTGCAGCCAAACACAATATTCTGCCACAAAACAGATTCTGCAGAGAATACTGATGTAGTCTCACCCACTGGTCACTAGATGTCTTTGTTTCTATGCTTACTTTATATCTCTTCTTCCTCTCTGAAGTACTTACACACTGTTCAATAGATAATACATAATACTTTTTTAATATTGCTATTTACTGGTCTTGCCTAATGTTCCTCTTGTTTATAATACCAAATTGAGGTTTCCATGTTTTTCAGAAGTTCCTTAATATTTCCTTTGTAAGACTGCTCTTAGTGTTATATTGAACACTGATTGAATATCTCTGATGTATATTTCGAATTTGTTAATAAAATTTATTAAAAAAAAGAATACTAATTTCAATTTGAAAATAAAGATAGATATCTATAATTATTATTACATTATCTAAATTTTTATCAGAGTCAGTAAGTGGTGCTTCTACAGAGTCTGAGTTCAGTGGCACCAGTAAAACATACAAGATTTTAAGTGGTACTGCAGAAATTTTGCTAATTTTGAACAACTTTATTATAATATGTTTTTATTGACTGTGACCTGTTCAGGGCAGATCCTTCACAGCATCAAACCATGCCTCCAAAGTGGGTTGGAAACAATGGCAAAGGCTCAGGCTCCTTGAATAAGGGCACATTAAAAGCCCAGCATGGCATGAAGTCTGCTGCTCCCAGAACTCCACAAAAGCCATCCCAGGGTGCTCCCTCCAAAAAAAACCAATGAACACCAAAGGCTCAGTACGGTGGCCCATTGTCAGAGTCCCAGCTATCAGAAACCAAGTTTATTGATTACAGAATAGTAGGTATTGCTCCAAACACTTCTTGTGTTAAGACTGCCTGTACAAGGGAGGAAGGGGTTAGATATATTAGGTTCAAACAAGGGTCTTCTGATAAATGCAAGCCAATGAACAACAGGTTACAAGTGCGCCTAAATGAACAGCTTTTCAGTTCCCAGCAGGAAAAGCAGCGAGAGTCTCTAAGGCCCAATTTACACCTCCCCTCTGAAGTAGTTTGACTGCTGTCTTTTCCCAAGCTCATTTCACACTGGTTTCAAATTTCACTCCAGGGGGTCTGAAGAGTACTAAGCAACAGCATTTGTTTAAAGCAGTATAATGCTAGCTTGACCACAGGAGGGCAATTAACGAATATAAACAATAATTTATAAACTAGAACAAGTATGGTTTGAAACTAGAAACAGGTATAGACAGTTTTTTTTAAACTAGAATGATTCTAGCGGGAAAGTCAGATGTAAATTTGACCTAAGGCAGCATAGCTGACGCCCATGAGTACTCAGGATGCAGCTGGAGCAGCATGTAACATCCTAACCCCCCAACCTCTAGCCGCAGTACCAGACAATTCGGCTGTCCTTTTAAAGATTGCCCAGACATTAGAACAGTTATCAAAGTGTTTTCAATTAGGCTCAGGTAATACAACCCCTGAGCCTTCTGCTGCACTAGCTTGCAAGCTCTGAGTATCAGGTGCCAGAAGTCAGGCAAGGCAGGTTCGTTCAGTCCATGATCAGGGTTCCAAGAATCAGAAAAGGCAGAGTCGGTGGCTTAGCATCTATCATACGCATTGCATCCATGCCTAACAGCCTCTCTTGGTGATTTTATGGCCACACGCCTAAGGGTCATGCTTGCAGCCAGCTGCTCAGGAACAATTCTGCGACTACTCATCTTCATTATCAGTGTTGGGCCAGGTGTCGGTCCAGTAGTTGTGCACTTTGCCATCTTGCCGGTAGCTCCGTTCTCAGCCCCCATCTATGGCACTCTAAGGGGTGTGGGTGATATTGGAGGGCTGGAAACAGCCAACTGAGTTTCACCTGCTGAATTAGGGCTGGAGGGTATTGGAGGCTCTGCACCAGCTGTTGGCTGTGAATCCTGACAAGCCTGCAGCTCATCATCCTGCTGGTTGGCTTCTGTTTACTCAGAGCTAGCTAGACAGGGCTTCACTTCTCCTGAGGAGTCCTTGTCGTCACTGAGCCCTGGCTGACTCATGACACCTGCTGCTCCCAGAGCCAGGGACACCCCAGCAGAATCCATCTCATCCAGCGATTCTATTTAGGATAGTTCACAGAGCCATCCACCACGCCCGAAGAGATGTACCAGACATCATAAATCATATCTTGCAGTGACACCGAGTCAGGTGAGTCCTCCTTTGAAGGGGATTCCACACACACGGTAGGGAATAATTAGGTGAAGGGTGCACACATCCCGAATTAAGGCATAGGAGGGGTTGATGCTGGTCCGCACACACTTTGGGGTTCTGAGTAACTAAATGCTAACATGGCTTCTGTGGCCTATAGCAACTTCAAAGACACCCCCCCCAGGCATCCACCTCCCCCTGTAAGATCTAGGAGTGCACCCCGGATGGCTATTATGTAGATGATTTCTCACTGCTCAGACCAGAGGGGGATGAGGGCAAATGTGGGCCACACTCCGATAAATAAGGTAGCACCAAGGGGGTAGCAGACCTACTTTTTTGAACTGGATGTCTGGCTATGCAGTTTTCATGGGTGTAGTGCTACTTGCCTATCCAGACCAGGGTTGGCATTTAACCAATCATATGCCTAATGTGCTTGATCACTGGCTGGTGAGTTCGCCACAAATGATTACAATGAGGCCTTTTGAAAACATGCCTCCCATAGTGAGGTTTCCTGGTCGGACCTCATTAATAATAAACTGTGGCTAATAAAAGTGGGACCTCATTTGCAAACCAGGTCTGACTGATTCAGGAACAAGGCGGTTTTTAGGTGCAACATTTCCCAATGGGTTTGCTGGGAGTATAACTAGGGGTGATGTAACTGTGTTAAATGCAATTTCAATCATAATTGTGACATATCCCAGACTGTCTTACATACTTAGTGGGGGGCAGCCATTTAGGACTGCCCAATCCTCCCCTAATGCTAGCGCAAAAAAAGGAGGATTGGGCACTGCTCCTACCTCTGGCACCACAAAGTAATTCAGACACTTCAGGGAACCTAGACTTGAATTTAGCTTGCACACCCATCTGCCTCCAAATTTTGGTCCAATGGTTAGCATCATGCCCCAATATGGCTGCTGCCAAATTGCTCCAGGAAGGGTTTACTTGCAGGTTTCATATCCCTTTCATTGGCTCCCATATTGCCACAAATTGTGGAAACCTCTAGGGATTTGCCTGATGTTGTCATGCAACAAGTATCCAAGGAATGTGCCTGTAATGTAGTATGTTCTGTGTAACAACCGGCCTGCCATGTGCTCCCAGGTAATGGCGTCCGCCGCATGGCCAGAGCACATGGTCAGGCAGAGAGGGGAGCTTGAATCTGGAGGAACAATAGATGTCCGGATTCTAAGCCTCCACCAGTGTGGGACCTAGGTTCTCCCTGGGGAGCCAATGCAGCCAAAGGCTCCTCCAGGGAACCTATGACAAACATGCACATATGTAAAGCCCCTTTCAGGTCTTTTGGGTGCGGCCGGAGGTGTGGCTCTGGCTAGCATATAATGAGGGCCCTGGAGCCCTGGAAGCATGCTTGATCTGACCATCTCCTGGACATGCTGAATCACTCAATAAAGGCTTCATGATTTCACCATTCCTGGTCTCCCGAGTCCAGTACTCTTCAGTGCCGAAGGTCAGGTTTTGGGTCCCTTCACATCTCCTCCTTTCCCTAACTTGAGGGTTTCCCCTTTGGGGTTGTCCCTAAAAAACCCCGGGTGAGTACAGGTTATTTCATTACCTGTCCTACCCTAAGGGTGCCTTCGTGAATGACGCAATCTCCTGTGAATTTTGCTCAGTTAAATATGCTTCTCTTGATCAAGCTGCACACTTTGTAAAGTCATGTGACCCAGGAGCCCTCATGGCCAAATGCAATGTTCAGTCTGCCTTTTGCCAGTTCATCCAACAGAATTTTGCCTTCTGGGTTTTAAACTCAGTGGCCATTGGTATTTTGACAAGGCCACACCTATGGGCTGCTCTGCCGACTGTGTCACTTTCGAGGCCTTCAGCTCATTCCTTGAGTGGGTAGCCAAGGTCTGGACTGGCAGCCTACACATTATGTAGATGATTTCTTATTAGTTGGGCTGGCCAGGTCTTCTGACTGTGCTAACTGTCTAGCCACATTTCAAAACCTGGCATCTGAATTTGGGGTTCCATTGCCCCAAGACAAAACTGAGGGCCCAGTCACCCAGCTCACTTACCTGCACATTTTGCTTGATTCCATGCAAGGCATTTCTAGCCTGCCTGCTGACAAACTGTCTGTAATCAGGGCCTTGCTGCTTCAGGTTATTGGTAAGAAAAAATGCATGCTTAAGGCATTGGGATGCATGGTAGAGAATCCCAGTGATTTGATGTCACTTCCAGGTTGTGTCAGAGATGACAGCATGACACTGGGGGATGCTGGACAAGGAGATCCATGCTGCCCAGCCCTGCTGGTTGCCAGCCTCCTGCCTGTTGATTTTGCTCCTGCTTTCACTCCTCAGCCTGGCAACTCTGTTTTCTATTTGGGGAAGCTACCTCCCACTGGCAAAAGTTTTGTTACCGTGAAGAGAGCACTGCTTGGTCTAGTGACTGAGTCTGAGATGTTTATCACCCTAGCAGAGTTCCAAACACTTTATTTAAAACATACATCCAAAACATTAAAAGAAAAAGGTACGCATAATCAATAACTTGCACAAAAGAAAGGCAGTTCAAAACCACTAGAAAGCTTGTACATTCCAATCAGGGCACAAAAGGATATGTAAGTAACAACAAGGTAATATTTGGGTTTCATATAGGCAATAAAGAACTACCAGTACAAAACAAGACTATCTGAACATAAGACTACTACAAAATGGAAGGAAATTTGTAATGGGGAACAATGATCCTACATTTATCACTGTTTCATAAGAACCCAGAATACTTAGGGTTTCTACATAAAGGAAGGGAGGCTTGCTATGGAGAAGGGTGCCTCACTTTGGGGGAACTGTGATGCTATATGATCCTTTTCCTAGCTTTTTAATTTCCCTATTTTTAGAATGGAAAGCAGCAAAGCTGATTTCGTCCTCACTACTAGTATAATTGAAGGCTAATTTATACAATATCTGCTTATTGCTTCTGCCTGACAGCTCTATAACAAGAAGCATGCCTATCTGAAAAGCATATGACCAGTAACCCCATATGTTTTGCTAGACATTCCAAAGACCGTCTTTCCCTCTTCCTCCACTTGAAAACAAATTTCTTTAGAACTTTAGGACAAATTTCTTCAGCACGGGGCGGCTGAAGTCTTCCTCAGATCCCCCACTTTTAACAGAATGTTAGAGGATAGGTCCTACAACAAAAGGTAGCAAAGCATTTTCTTTTAAAAGGAAAAGGCTATTGATAATTTCCACAGAAATCACTGTTGGGAAAGGGATGGGACTTCGTGGCATCTGAAAGCAGAAATGAAACTGCGTCATTTGTCACATCACAGACACTATTCAGAGGGTGGCTGTGACATTCAGACCAGCACAATCCATACAGCTACACATTTGAAATCGTGTTGCTATGTTCTGGGAGAATCACATTTTCCCAACACTGAGATATTCCACATAAATGTGTTAGTCTGCCAATTCAGCCTTTTACTTCTGGGCTATGATTTTTACCACCATGAAATATTATGATATATAGTTGGAATAGGCATTTGAGTCATTAATGTAACTCATTATTACAGCTTATCCATGGGTAAGATATCAAAAATATATAAAAATGTCTATTTGAAATTAAGTATTCATTTTGCAGTTATAGTATAATGGCTAGAATCTGCAGTAAATTTCCACTGGCAAAAGGGATTTTGTCAGTGGAACAGAGCTTTCTTGCCTTTCCCCTCGCACTGCAGCTCCAAATCCCGCCCCCCTCGTCCTGCTCCTGGAGAATGGTGTCCCTAGGAATATAATGAAGGGAGGAGCTGGAGCTCTGCAGCAAGAGAAGGGAATGGACCCCCCACACACACATTAGATCCAATACCTACTTCGTTCTTACCTCTAAAGGATGTAGCACAGTATCCCTGTACATATCAATTTTCCGTTGTACATTTTCTAAAAAATCTTCTGGTCTCTGAACCAAATGAGGTAAAATTTCTGTCAGCATAAGTTGATCTGCTGCTGCCTAAGAGGAAGAAGATTCTTACTTGGCTTCAAGATCACTCCTTCTAATAGCAAAATTGATGGGTAAATAATGCAGTGAAATAGGACCACTGACAGACATAGTAGGGGATTTTGCATGCTGGTCAGTATGCAGAAAAACACTACTTCATAAATTTTAAAAAATCTCCAAAAACAGTCTGATGAAGACTGCTCCAGTCCTCTGTGTTAAACATCAGTTAAGGCAATGGGAAGGAAACGGGGTCAGTGAGCTCTGGATCCCACTGTTGCTAGTTAGGGCTGATACAGGTGTAGCCTACATTCAGACATAATGAGAGCTCACCTTGGAAGTCTTGGGGCTCACACCCATCACAGGAATATGAGTTCAAACAGGCAAGTGTCAAAACAGACATGATGTTATTTCCATATCTTTTGAAGCATAATTATAGGCCGAGGACAGATTTGTATTCTGCTGCGCAGCAAAATAAGGCGGGGGGAATTGCCCCCACTGTGCGGCGTTTGCACGCCGCCGGAAGCCGCCCGCAGCGTTGACTGCGGGTGGCTTCCTACGGCGGCGTGCGAACGCCGTGCGGCTCCCTCTCCCGGCACGCATTCACACCCGCCGGAGGCTGCCCGGCTGCCGCGGGAGGAGCATGGCGCCAGACGCGATGCGTCCGGGCTGCCTCCTCGGGGCAGATGTGGCCGTTTGAAAGGCCGCTCTGCCTCCGCTTTTGAAGCGGAGGCAGAGCGGCCCAGACTGCCAGTCTGTCCTTGGCCATAGCTGTGCAGGGCTCTGACTGTGAGAGTTCTGCTCAAAGTAGTCAAGGATCAGATCTTGGTTGGTAAACCACAGTTCTTTATTTCCAATCTCTACATTAGTACAGCTTCTCGGATTATTGTCAGAGATGAGACAGATAATACAGGCAGGTCTATTATACCTTTCCAAGGAGTTTGAATTACCCATAGGTAGCCAATCACTATAGGGGAAAAACGGCGGGCAAAAAGGGGCTCTGACCGTTTGTTTCCCACAGGAAAGAAAGTGAGGTGTTAAGCTGTAAATTCCCTTCCCAACCAGACCCTTCAGATGTTACCAGTTCACATAACAATCAATGGCCTCGAGGCTTTTGCATGTGATAAGAGATGAGACGCATCCTCCCTTGAAGTCCCAGCCGGGGCCGATGGAATGCGGAGGCAGTGGTGTGAGAGGCCCATTGTTCCCATACATTGCAGGTGTCACCCTCCCGCTTTAACAGTTACAAAACCCAGGCCTGGTTAAGCACTACAACATGGCATCTGCAAGCATATATCTGTAAAGCATACATGGCATCAGAACATACATACATGACAATAGAATATAACAGGAGAGAATTACAAAGTGGACAGAATGCACAACTGTAAGAACTAGAAATACTTTGTCTGAATTAGCAGATTCTGACACACTGGCCCCCCGATAAACACCTCTACCCGGGCTTGTCAGGAGACTTTTTATGAAAAGCTTTAATCAATTTAGGAGCATGCACATGTTCAGAATGAACCCACTCATTGTGCTCTGGGCCAAAGTCAAGCCATCTAACTAAATAATATAAGCGGCCCCTACGCATCATAGAATCAAGAATATCTGATATTTCAAAATGGGGTGCCTCCCCCTTCATCAGTGGAGGAGGTACCGGAGGAACTGGATGCCACGCATTCGGCCCAGGATCCTTCTTCAGCAAGCTGAAATGAAAAACAGGATGTACAGAACTCAGTGATTTGGGCAACTCTAGTTCAAAAGACACATCCGAAATTTTACGCAACACCTTATAGGGACCCACATATTTCCATCCCAATTTCCTGCTGGGTTGCAAGCCGTGTATATTTTTTGTAGAAAGATAAACAGAGTCCCCAGGTTGGAGATCCCAGCCCGCAGCCCGGCCACGATCTGCATATTTTTTGTAATCCTCTTTAGCTTGATCTAAAGTCTTGGCTATTAGTGGCCATGATTCCTGCAAGGTCGCCCACCATCGTTTAAAGTCTGTGGGGGAAGCATCGGAGGCACTTTCGATTGTAGGCAAAGGCTTTCCCTCGAAACCTCCCACTGCCATGAAGGGGGAGACGCCGGTCGAGGAGTGCACTGCATTGTTGTAGCTATATTCTGCGAACGGCAATAAGTCCACCCAATTGTCTTGGTGGTAGTTGGTGTAGCACCTCAAAAATTGTTCCAGGATCTGATTAGTTCGTTCGGACTGTCCATCGGTCTCTGGGTGGTAACCCGAACTCAGGGCAGGCTCTATATCCATAAGTTTTAAAAGCTCCCGCCAGAAGTTGGCAACGAATTGGCTACCCCTGTCGGATACCACCCGCTTAGGAAAAGCATGTAATTTTATCACCTGGTTGAAGAAAGCCTTGGCCATCCCCTTTGCCATTGGCAGTTGTTTGAAAGGGGTGAAATGAGCTTGCTTAGAGAACGTGTCTACCACCACCCAAATTACAGTTTTCCCCTTCGAGGGTGGTAGGTTAGTAATAAAGTCCATAGCTATCGCTTCCCAAGGGCGAGAAGGGGTAGGCAGGGGGTGTAGGAGTCCCGGGACTTCCCCCCCCTCTTTTTACACATCAAGCAGGTCTGGCAGGCAGAGACGAAATCTGAGACATCCCGGCGCATGCGCGGCCACCAGAACTGACGTTGAATTAAGTTGAGCGTTTTCAGAAACCCAAAATGTCCAGCTAGTTTGGAAGAGTGACAGGCCAGTAAAATATCTTTTCGCTTAGTTCGAGGCACCACCAATTTATCCCCATGGTACCAACACTGATTCTCACTCAGGGAGCACTCAGCCACTGTCTCTAATTCCTCGATTTCCTCGGGTGAATACTCCCCTCCCCAATTGCACGACTCCGCTTCCACTGTAGCTCGTTTGCTTTGGCTCCTGGTGATCACCGCCCCTCCCAGCTGCTGGGGGGAAAACATGGAGTCGAACACCTCTTCTTTCACGCTTTCGTGCTGGGGCAATCGGGAGAGTGCGTCTGTTAGGGAGTCGGCTTTCCCAGGAAAATGTTTCAAGACAAAGTTAAATTTTGAGAAAAAATCGGCCCAGCGGAGCTGTTTCGCATTCAGGGATCTCTGAGTGCGCAACGCTTCAAGGTTTTTATGATCAGTCCAAATCTCGAACGGGGTTTGCGCCCCCTCTAGCCAATGCCGCCACGTAGTGAGGGCTAGCCGGATAGCCACGGCTTCTTTGTCCCAAACTGACCAATTCCGTTCCGTCTCATTAAATTTCTTTGAAATGTAGGCGAGGGGGTGTAATTCTCCATCTGATCCCCTCTGCAAAACGCCCCCCCCCATAGCCACATCGGACGCATCTACGTGGACTATAAATTCTTTAGTTTCATCTGGGTGAGCCAAAATGGGCTCGGAGGTAAAAAGGGTTTTTAAGGTCTCGAACGCCTTCTGGCACTCCCCATTCCATGCAATTCTCTCCCCAGGCTTCCCTGCCTCCGAACCCCTCCCTTTGGTTTTCAGTAAGTCTGTCAGGGGAAGGGTAACCGTGGCAAAGTCTTTTATGAAGGTCCGATAGAAGTTACAAAATCCTAATAGGCTCTGGAGCTGCTTCCTTGTTCGGGGGGCTTCCCACTGGACCACCGCCTCCACTTTAGCAGGGTCCATCTCTAAGCCCCTCTGTGAAATGCGATACCCCAGGAAGTCTACGGACTCTCTATGAAACTCACATTTAGACAGTTTGGCATACAGTTGGTTTTTTAACAGAGTGGAAAGGACTTCCCGGACTAATTTCACGTGCTCTTTCTTATCAGTAGAGTAGATCAAGATATCATCTAAGTAACATAACACCCCCTTGAATAAATGCTTGTGCAACACTTCATTGATTAGGCTCATAAAGACCCCCGGCGCGCCACTCAAACCGAACGGCATCACCAGGTATTCAAACTGTCCCAACGGTGTGTTAAATGCGGTCTTGAATTCATCCCCCTCCCTTATGCGCACCCGGAAATAAGCGTCTCGGAGATCCAGCTTAGTGAACACTTTTCCCTTGGCCGCCTCAGTTAGCAAGTCCTTTATTAGGGGGAGGGGGTAGGCGTTGGAAGCAGAGACCGCGTTCAATCCTCTGTAGTCTGTGCACAAGCGTAACCCCCTGTCTTTCTTTTTTCGGAACAAAATGGGGGCGGCGAAGGGGGATTTAGCAGGGCGGATGAACCCGCGCTCCAAGTTCTTGTCTAGGAACTTCCTGAGCTCCTCCCGCTCTAGAGGGCTCATGGAGTAAAGCTTCCCCTTTGGTAGTTTCTCGCCTGGGATCAGCTCTATGGCACAATCCGACAGTCTGTGGGGGGGTAACTCGTCCGCCTCGGTCTCGCTGAAGACCCCCATCAGATCCCTATACTCTCTGGGAACGGCGGAGGGTGCAAGGGTGAGGGCGGCCGCCCGGAGGGGTATCGGTGGTCCCGGTCCCCACTCTGGGTCCCACTTGTGATTCTGGCACTTGTCGTCCACCCAGGAGATTTTCCCCTCACTCCACTTGATGTAAGGATCGTGCGAGCTCAGCCAGGGACTCCCCAACACCATGGGGAATTGGGTATTTGGGGTGATGACAAAAGCTCGTTTCTCCCAATGCTCCCCCATTCCCACAATCAAACCCTCAGTCTCAGCCACGCACGCTTCTTTCATTTCTGAGCCATCCATTTGCGTGAACTTGAGCGGCTCACCCAGCGGGGTGACCTTCGGTCCCAACCCTTCCACCACTAAAGGGCTAATTAAGTCCCGAGCACACCCAGAGTCAATTAGGGCGCGGACCCGGACATGGATCCCCGTCCCCGGTGTCATCACAGTCACTACCATATATAACAAGGGGCCAGGGATGCTCACCGGAGATGGCGCGTCTTGGCGGGGGACCTGCAGTTCTGCGCCGCTCACTGCAGGCCGTTGGAGTTTCCCGACATCTGTGCTTCTGTCAGCTCCAGCTCTCCTTGCTCGCTCGCGGCTCCTTCCAGTTGCAGCGCCCGGGGCTTGAACGGGGGTTTCCCTCTGCTGGGAGTGCTTCCGGCCACTGCCGAGGCGAAGTGGCTGCTTTCCCCGCATCTCATGCATAGCCCTTGTTTAAAACGAGCATCCCAAATTTCTTGCACATTGGGCTTAGGTTTTGCTCTCGGCATCGCTTTGCTTGCGGCTGTAGATGACGTTCCCATCTTGATGAGGGTAAATCGTTCTTCCACGTCTGCGGCTGCCCTCATCCAGGTGGCCAGCGTTCCTGGTCGTCCCCCTAGTAAGACGGCCTCGTACACCTCGGGGTTGAGACCCTCTCGATACTTTTCTATGTAGAGGTCTTGGGGCCAGCCGCGGATCTTGGCGGCGATGCGCCGGAACTTGTCGGTGTAGTCCCTCACTGTGGACCTCCCCTGGGTTAGTTTCCGCAGGTGGTTCTGGGCTTTTTCTTCCCCCAGGGGATCTTCGTATTGGTGTCGGAGGGCCCACATGAAGTTGTTCAGCGAACGCAGCTCAGGGCCGGGGGCATCGTGTAGGCTCACATACCAATCGCTGGCGGTGTCCTTCAGCTTGGACCCTATGTAGCCAATCCGCTCCCTCTCGGTGGGGTAGAGATGTCCCCAGCTGTCTAGGAACCGCTCGATCTCCAACAGGAAAAAACCGCAACTTCTCGGGGTCCCCATCAAAAGTAGCCGTCAGCGGGTCGGCGGGGGCCGGACGAATGGTCGGCCCTGCCGGCACTGGAGCTGGCGCGGGGACGGGTGCCAGCACCAGTTGAGGGACGACCGGCGGAACATGCTGTGGCGGCCGCGGCTGCACGGGTGGCGGCACCTGAGCCGGGACTCTTCCGGGAGGCACCGGCGGCTGCTGGACTCCTGTCGCGGGGGCTGGTAGGGCCTCTTGCATAGCCCTCATGGCGTCCCGGAACTGATACTGGAGATCGAGGGCTAGCTCTCGCAACTCGGTGGTAAGCTGGAACCGCAAATCTCCCATCATCTGGCCGAGGGATTGCATCTGATCTTCCCGGTACGGATCGGGCCCATACGGTCCGGTCCTCTCTCCTTCCATGGACTGGCGACGCGGATCTCCCCCATAGATCGGCTCGCGCTCTTCTCCCAGGTAACTCGGCCTCCCGCGGTCGAGTTGGTCTCCCTGGAACGAGACCCGTGCCCCTTTCCGATCGTGCACCCAGGAGTCGACGGTCCCGCGACCAAAATGACTCCAGGCGTACTTCGGGGTCACGCTCTGAAGAGGAGGTAGGCGCGGGATGTAGGGAGCCCCTTGAATCGTAGTCACCGGTACTTCGGGTTCCCCACCGCCGCCTCCGCCGCCTCCACCACCGGCCCCCTGGTCCCCCGGGGTGGTCGGTGTATCTTCGGGGGTAGTAGGGATGGGAACAGTGCCGTCGTCCGACATGGTCAGGAACAGCTAAGTCCCAGTCACAGATCTCTGACAATCTGTGAGAGTTCTGCTCAAAGTAGTCAAGGATCAGATCTTGGTTGGTAAACCACAGTTCTTTATTTCCAATCTCTACATTAGTACAGCTTCTCGGATTATTGTCAGAGATGAGACAGATAATACAGGCAGGTCTATTATACCTTTCCAAGGAGTTTGAATTACCCATAGGTAGCCAATCACTATAGGGGAAAAACGGCGGGCAAAAAGGGGCTCTGACCGTTTGTTTCCCACAGGAAAGAAAGTGAGGTGTTAAGCTGTAAATTCCCTTCCCAACCAGACCCTTCAGATGTTACCAGTTCACATAACAATCAATGGCCTCGAGGCTTTTGCATGTGATAAGAGATGAGACGCATCCTCCCTTGAAGTCCCAGCCGGGGCCGATGGAATGCGGAGGCAGTGGTGTGAGAGGCCCATTGTTCCCATACATTGCAGGTGTCACCCTCCCGCTTTAACAGTTACAAAACCCAGGCCTGGTTAGGCACTACAACATGGCATCTGCAAGCATATATCTGTAAAGCATACATGGCATCAGAACATACATACATGACAATAGAATATAACAGGAGAGAATTACAAAGTGGACAGAATGCACAACTGTAAGAACTAGAAATACTTTGTCTGAATTAGCAGATTCTGACACTGACTCAGATGGAGGAACCATGAAGATGTGAAAGTATTCACTTCCCTGTGCAGCCCTGCACATCTATACCACAGCATGCCTTTGACTACAACCTGGAAACTGTACAACTGTACAACCTGAACTGTACAACTGCTTGTCTGCTGACTAGATCATGTAGGTTTGACTGCATCATACTCATTTCACTGGTTTCTTGATTGTGAGTTCAAGTCAAGGTACAGGTTCTTACCTTTAAAGCACTTCATGACCTGCGGCCCACACGCCTGAAGGACCATCTCTGCTGGTATAAACCTGTGTACCAGCTGCTGACTTCCCAGCAATTTCTTCTGGCTGTTCCCCCACCCAAGATCATGGGCATTTCCCATGGAGGAACACTCCATTTGGAACTACTTCCAGAAGAGGCTGGGAAGGCACCTACCTTCAGGATGTGCTACAAATCAGTTCTGTTCAAGAGGGCTTTTAAAGGAGCCTAATTTGTCCAGCTGATGCCTGTTTTTAGGGGACTGGTAAATGTTTTTTTTTTCTAGTTGTAATTTTATTGTTTTTTGATAACGTAGTGTGCACCAATTGACACTGCACAACTTTTGTAAGCTGCTCTGAACCTCCATGACTGAAGAAATAGGCAAGATATCTAAAAAAATAAGTTTTTAAAGACAAATGGAGATCTGTGATCATCATCTCATCTAGTATTAACCTGAATAATTTACCTGGCAAAGAGAGAATTCTTCCACATTGTGCATAATATTGTATTGAGCACACACATGGTTATAAATTCACTGTGAATGTTCATTAGATATTTAATAATTTGCATGGCAACTTTTTATTGGGAAAATATTTGAAACGTTATTTGAATATTCTTATACTTCTCTCTACTGAGGAATAGATGTTGTCTTCAGTTACAAACAAAACTGATGAAAGGGCATTCCACAATCTGTTCCTGAATGACCAAGTTTTCACACTATTCTTGATACGGCAATACTACCTCAGCTGCCTCCTCTTCCTCCTCCTCCTCTTCTGCCTCCTCTTCTTCTTCCCCAGCTTTATTTGGCTCTTTCTTCTTTTTCCTCCGTTTTTCAATAATATCAGGATCCCATTCATCTCTTTGGAATACCTGTCCTGTTGAATAAAGCTGTCTTTGTCCAGAGAGTCTTTGGCACAAGTCATAGTCAGGACACTAGTTAAAAAAACCCAGAAATAACCTTATTTAAATTACAACAAGAAAGTTATTGTAGAAATTCAAAGGAATATGAACTATATTGTTCCCCAATAATGTGTCCCAACAATGGTGGGTATTGACTTCAGGAACTATAGTTCAAGAAGTACAGAAGCACAAACATTAACTATTTTTTAAATATAAGATTAATTTGCTAAACAGTTATGATCAGGATTACAGTACACAGCTTCTGCAGCTTGTCTGGAAAGGTGGGGTAGAAATGTGAATAAATAAATAAATAAATAAAATAGGTCTGCATTTTTAATAACAAGGGTAATTCATTTTTGTCTTGGAAATGAAATCTGATCAAGGCTTTTCTATCCTAGTTTATTTATTTATTTTATTTTTCACACTTCTACCCCGCCCCCCCTCCGCAAGCAGGCTCAGGGTGGCTTATAATGTGGCACACAGAGCCAGAACAACATAAAACATTTAAATCATTAAAATATACAACAATCTACAAGTTAAAATGCTCACAGTGATGGTTACAAAAATTAAGATAGCGTCCTGTAGGTTCCCTTAGTGGCATACGGTTATGATCTGGTCCTCTGCAGCCACCAGGCCTGGGTTTTGTTCCGGGCCGGCCCTCATCCCAGATGTTAATCGGGATGGCTGATGGTAAATGGTGGTGGCTCCTAACCAAAGGCCTGGTGGAAGAGCTCCGTCTTACAGGCCGTGCGGAACTGCATAAGATCCTGCAGGGCCCTGATCTCTGGGAGCTCATTCCACCAGAGAGGAGCTGCCACCAAAAAGGCGAGCCTGGCCTCCCTGGGGCCCCGGACTGAAAGTCGTTGTTGCGACCCTGACCGAAGTACTCTCTGGGGTATATACAGGGAAAGGCAGTCCCTCAGGTATGTTGGACCCTGGCCATATAGGGCTTTAAAGGTAAGCACCAGCACCTTAAAGTGAATTTGGTAAGCTATTGGCAGCCAGTGCAGTGCTACCAGCACAGGCAGGATGTGCTCCCATTTAGGGAGACTCATCAAGAGCCTGGTTGCGGCATTCTACATCAGCTGCAGCCTCCAGATCTGTAACAAGGGCAGCCCCATGTAGAGAGTGTTACAGTAGTCTAGCCTCGAGATGACCATTGCATGGATCACTGTCGCCAGGTCGTCACGGTTGAGGAAGGGAACCAACTACTGGGCCAGCCGAAGGTGGTAAAAGGCTGACTTGGCAGTGGCTGCTACCTGGGCCTCCATTGTTAAGGAGGGGTCTAGGAGCATTCCCAAGCTCCTAACCGCCAATGTGGGCACCAATGGAACCCCGCTGAAGGTCGGGAGTGGGACCCCCCTCCCCGGGCCACTCCAACTCAAGCACAGGACCTCTGTCTTTGCTGGGTTCAATTTCAGCTGACTCAGTCTGAGCCAACCAGCCACGGCATGCAGTGTCTGGTCCAAGTCTTCTGGGCTGGAGTCCACCTGGCCACCCAATATCAGATAGAGCTGGGTGTCATCAGCGTACAGGTGACACCTTAACCCATACCTCTGGACAATCTGGGCAAGGAGGCACATATAGATGTTAAACAGCATAGGGGAGAACACCGCCCCCTGAGGGACACCACATTCAAGTGGGTGCCTCATGGATTGCTGCTCCCCTAGCACCACCTTTGTCCCCAACCCTGGCGAAAGGAAACGAGCTATTGCAAGGCCCACCCCTGTATCCCCATGTTGGTGAGGCGGCGGGTGAGCAGCTGATGGTCAACTGTGTCGAACGCAGCTGACAGGTCTAACAACAACAGCAATACCGCCACACCGCCCTGACCCAGATGCCTCCGGAGGTCATCAGTAAGGGTGACCAGTGCTGTCTCCGTCCCATGTCCTGGGCGAAAACCAGACTGGAAGGGATCTAAGACCAAAGCGTCATCCAGAAAGCCCTATAACTGCATCGTCACCGGCCTCTCAATTAATTTGCCCAAATCGGGCAAACTGGAAACTGGCTGGTAATTAGCCAATAGTTAAGACCCTCAGGTACTTGTAGAACCCAAAGCCATGTGTTAATGTCACACTTATACCGCTGTAAAATGAAAGTAAGTACAGTAGTATCTTGAAACTGTAAGAGAATCAGAGGCCACTTCGAGACAATAACAAAGAGACTGTTTTTTGTTAACACTACATAAAGACTAGCCAGATTCACTGATCATTTTGCTATGTAGCCCTCATGCAATGGAATATCCAACTTGTATCATGACTAGAAGCAATACTGTGTTAGTGTGTGGGGGAAATAAAGCAAAAGTGACAACCAATTTGCTACAATTCCAGGAACTCGGTAGCAGAGGGACGACACTTTAGAAAAGGTAATGGTATCTATAGGGTGAGGTGAGGCTAAAAATATATATATGGTGACTGGACAGTCCATACCTTAAAAGAATGCACTATCAATGTGCAACAAGCTATAAAAATAGTTAAAAAACAACAATATAAAATATCAAGATGATGCCTGGGAAAAATGAGAATGCATACATGGGTTTGAGAGAAATGTTGCCTAGAAGCTCAGGAGTAACTGAGTAAATGAAGGGTGTCAGTACTAGAAAATACTAGAGAAAAGGGATTGTACAAGCACCCATACTTTTAAAGACAACAAATATAGATTGACAATTTGAATACAGAAACGCAATATTTCACTCCTATACAATAGTAGTTACATATGTAGAATAATGTATGAGATTGACTTAAAAAATGACCAAAATGGACATTACCTTAATATTAATCAAGAAATCTGGTTTTAATTTTAGATTTCTAATTATTTCTATTTGTTCTGTTATAGTCATGTATTCCTCAGAAAGACAAGGAAAATCACAGAGCACATAGCCTGCAAAAACAAACAACCCCCCCATCCTGTTAAACACATATTCTTTGAAAACAGCATAAAATACATAAAATTGATACAGCTATGAGATGAACATGTGACACCAAGAAATTTGTGTATAATCAGTATCAAAAAAGGACTCCAGAGAAGTGGTGGAAAGTTAGAGAAGGGTGAATGCCCAGTGACGGGCAACACGGCTGGCTGTTATGAAACAACAGGTGCCCCCATGGCACCAACACCTTTCCTGGTACCCACCAAGGGTTTTTAGAAAGTGGGTGGGTCATATGGGCTTTGTCCAGCAGGGCTTCTCATTGGCTATGCAGCTTAAAATAATACTGTTTCAGCAGCAGGTGCTAACACAGTGGTGGTTTTACTCTATCTCACTCGTCTTTCCTAGTGTATTTTTAAAATTATTCCTCTTCTCCCCTGCACTTGAGCTGCCTGTCTGTGTGGCTCTGCCTCCCATGGCAGCCATTTTGTGGCTGGCCTTGCCTCCTGTGGCAGCCATTTTGATGTTGCACCTGTCCCCAGATCAGAATTCTAAAGGTGCCCACAAGCTAAGAAGGTTGGGGATCCCTGCAATATATAATTAATTTATAAAACTGTTATATGCATAGTGTTACTACTGTATTTAGTTAAGCACAGCTTTGTTTTTCACAACTGCTTTTATCTCTGCCACATACAGCATTAGATGTAATGTTGGTTGTACTGCTTTACACAAAGCAAGGTAAAAAACTATAGCACTCTAAACAGTTCATAAATTAAAAATAAAAAGGAAGCTAGCTAAATAATATTACAAATAACCATGCATATGGCACCCAGCTCAATTTTTCTATATCAACCGAGTCAAGTGGGTCTTTGGAGGTCCTGAACCAAGTATATGGAGAAGGTAATGGGATAGACAAGGGGCAATAAACTGAAACTCAATCCATATATGACCAAGGTGCTGTTGGACAGGACAAAGCTGCTCAAGGACTGAAGATTCAGCCTGTCCTGGAATGGGCTGCACTCTACCTGAAGCAGCAACTTTGAAGCTTGGATGTGCTGCTGTGGCTGGATGCTCAGGTTTCCTATGTGGCACATAGTGCCTTTTATATGCTGTGACTGATACTGCAACTACAGCCAGTTCCAGAAACATGTGATCTGGCCTCAAGGGAGTGTGACCACATTAGCAAGTACTGATTGGCTGTTTGCCTCTGTTTCTTATGGGGGTATTTATTTATTTATTTGATTTCCAGGCCGCTCTCCCCACATTTCGCAGGCTCAGAGCAAACCAGGATTCATTTTACATTTTAAAATAGTTAAAACAATATAAAACATACTTAATTAAAACATAATAACAATTAAAGTGCTCAACATTCAGAACAACAGATGGCGTCTCTCTGATGAAACCCAGAGCCATATCCCCGGCGGCAGATGATAATATCAGCGGTCAATCTTGGTGGGTGTAATATGGGGGGGGGGGGGGGGAAAGAAGAAGGTAGCGACCCCTATTCATATGCCTGGCGGAAGAGCTCCGTATTAGAGGCCCTGTGGAACTGCATCAGGTCCCACAAGGCCCTGATCTCCTCCGGGAGCTCATTCCACCAGGTCGGGGCCGCCACCGAAAAGGCCCTCCCCCTCATGGTAGCGAGCCTGGCTTCTCTGGGGCCAGGTGTAACCAAACGATGTTGGGCCCCAGACTGTAGTGCTCTCCGGGGTACATACGGGGAAAGGCGGTAGTCAACATGCCACTCTGATTGGTGGCTTGCAGCTGGGTTTATTTATTTATTTGTTCTATTTGTATCCCGCCTAGCCAGCGAACCGGCTCAAGGCGGCTGACAGAAACCCAGTACCATAGAGGTTTACAATATAAAACCGTTAAAACATTAAAATTCCCATAAAATTTCCAAAGATGGTGACTTCCGAGTTTCCCGGTAAGCGAAGGCGGCAGGAGTACTCCCCCAGGACCAGGGTGATGTTAGTAACCAGCTCTCCACCCGATGGCAGCTCCTATTTGAAAGCCTGGCAGAAGAGCTCCGTCTTACAGGCCCTGCGGAATTGCAATAAGTCCCGCAGGGCCCTGATGTCATCCGGGAGCTCGTTCCACCAGTAAGGAGCCGCCACTGAGAAAGCCCTGGCCCTGGTACAAGTCAAACGGGCTTCTTTCGGACCGGGGCAAGTCAGGCGATTCTGTGTGCCTGACCTCAGTAACCTCTGGGGCTGATATGGGGAAAGGCGGTCCCTCAAGGAGGCCGGCCCCTGACCATAAAGGGTTGCTATGGTCTCTAGTGCAATTTATGCAATGCTATGCCATCTGCCATTCTATGTGGCAGATTCAGTGAGACAGCATATGCGGCTAGACATTGCCCTTGTAAATCTAGATGTGTTGAGACAATCTTACATGTTTTGTTGCACTGTTACTTTTATGTAAATATACACTCTAAATATCTAAACTCTGTATTGGCCAACATGATGGTTTTTCAAATTCCCACAAAGTTTACAAACTTTTGAATGACTCCTCTGTTGAAGTAACTGAGGAGATAACTAAGTTCCTTCAATCTGCCATGCTGCTGTGCCAAGAAAAAGTACAGTTGTCACCTGATTTTATTCAATGTATTTGTAATACAGTGTCCTACTTGTATATTTTTTTACTGATTTTGACCCACTGATATATGCTAATAAAGGCTGACTTGACTAGTGCAATTTATTTGGTCTTGTTAAGTGGTATTTCGTTCACATATTTCTCTATTGCAAAGTGGGAAAAGAACTGGGGGGGAGGTATTCAGCTAAATCCGAGCTGAAAAAATATCCAGAAAATATCTTATCGGTATTTTTCAGATATTGTTTCAGCCAGATACAGATCTGGAGTATTGTTTGACTATTCAAAATGGCCAAGCCCCGAAAATCCTGAAAACGTTCGAGATTTTCAGGGCCACTGGATAGATCACACTCCCTTTAAATGCCTTCTCCAAGCCACATGACTCAAAGACTAAACAGACAGCCTGTCCTGGAATGGGTTGCACTCTATCTTTGCTATGCTGCAAATTTGGTGCCTCTACCTCAAAAAAACAGTTGTACTGGCTTGCAGGCTCTGAGTATCAAGTGCTGGGGTCAAGCAAGACAGGGTCATTCGGTCCAAGGTCAGGGTTCCAGAAGTCAGGCAAGGCAGACCTGTTCAGCCCAAGTTCAGGTTCCAAGAATCAGTGGCTTAGTGTCTAACGTACATATTGCATCCATGCCTAATAGCCTTTTTTGGCTGGTTTTATAGTCACTCACCTAAGGGTCAGGATTGCAGCTAGCTGCTCAGAAGCAATCCTGCAACTACTCATCTTTGTTACCAGCAAGCAGCTGGCATTGAGACAGGAGACATGCACTTTGCTGTCTTGTCTGTAGCTCTGTTCTCAGCCTTTGTTTGCAGTGCTCTACAGGTGTAGGTGATACTGGTGGGCTGGGAATGGCCAACTGAGGTTCATCTGCTGAACCAGGGCTAGAGGGTGTTGGTGGCTCTGCACCAGCTGTTGACTGTGAATCTTAACATTGTGAATTCTGACAAGCCTGCAACTCAGTTTCCTGCTGATCAGCTTCTGTTGACTCAAGGCTGGTTACACAAGGTTCTCCTGAGGAGTCCTTGCTATCGCTGAGCCCTGGCTGACTCATGACAACAGCTCCCCCCAGAGCCCCAGATTGATTCTCCATTGTACCCTATGAGGACCATTGACTATAATGGTCTCCATAGGGTATAATGGAGCTGAAAAAAATCAGGTTTCCTGAATATTTCTCGAATCCGAATACCATACCAGTATTGAGATTCAGGAATATCTGAAAATACCGATGTTTTTCAGGTTCAATATACCTGAACTTGAAAAATACTGTTGTTGGGGTTCTCTACAGAGAACACCGTCAGTGCTACACTGGCACCGGCACCAGCAATGTGGACTGGTGCCAGAGGATTTAGTTGCCCATCTTGATTGCTTTATACTGAATATGTTATTTGATGCGTTGGATCAAACGCAATGGATATTTCCTCCCCCAAGGCTCTTAGGTACCTAACATAAAATCTAAAAATTAAATAAACAACATGTTCTGGTTTTATAGAATGATACACATAGATATGTGCTATCATAGGGCATGCTTAGATAAAGAAGAAAACAAGATAAAGAAAACAGATACCAAAGTGAAAAACCTCTGGGGTTTCCATTTTGTTCAGAAGCATCTTTACAACCAATTCTTCAGGAATACTTTGGCCTTGATATAGCAATTCCTTAATCTAAAGGGGAAAAAATATAAAGCATAGTATCAATATACACATAATATAAACAGGGAGAAATCCTAAACAGGTCTACTTTGAAGTATGTCCCATTTTATTAAATGGTGATTATTCCCAGGAAAGTGCTCTCAGAAGTGCAACCACAATGTGGCACTACACATAATACAAGATTTTTCAGTCTTGCCACTATTGTTTTACAGCTAAACCTCACAAAAACGTGTAAACATGAGTGCTGTTGAGACTGACCTTGGAATGAACAGCCTTTAAGATTCCAGGATGGTACAGTGTCATCCTAAACAGAATTATATCCTTGTGAGACCACTGAAGTGAATGGACTTACAATGGACTGCCAGCTTGAAACATCCAGGTTGATTATTTTTTTCTCTCTCCTGGGTGTGATTGGGGATGTGAGCTCATGGGCATATGTCAAAGGGCAAGAGCTGAAAGGCTCTTTTATTTGTGGATTATAGCCCATGGCCTTGGCCAGCTGGATTGACCTGGTGAACATCAGGCCAAGATGCCTTGTCTACTTTTTTTTAATATTGTGTTTGTAAATCTAAGTTATATTTTTTGTAAGCTGCTTTGAGTCCCTATCAGTATGCGGATGACACCCAGCTCTATCTAATGTTGGGCGGCCAGTCGGATTCCGGCCCAGAAGATCTAGATCAGGCATAGCACGCCGTGGCTGGTTGGCTCAGATTGAGCAGGCTGAAATTGAACCCGGCGAAGACGGAGGTCCTGTGTCTGGGGCGTTGCGGTTTGGGGCGGGAGGTCCCACTCCTGAGCTTTGACGGGGCACCGTTGGTGCCTGCATCGCAGGTTAGGCATTTGGGAGTGCTCCTGGATCCCTCCTTCTCAATGGAGGCCCAGGTAGCAGCCACTGCCAAGTCGGCCTTTTACCATCTACGGCTGGCGCAGCAGTTGGTTCCCTACCTCGACTGTGACAACCTGGCCACAGTGATCCATGCGACGGTCACCTCGAGGTTGGACTACTGCAATGCTCTCTACATGGGGCTGCCTTTGGTGCAAACCCAGAAGCTGCAGCTGGTGCAGAATGCTGCGGCCAGGCTGTTGATGGGTCTTGCAAGGCGGGACCATATCAGGCCTGTGCTGGCGGCACTGCACAGGCTGCCTATAGCATACTGAGTTCGCTTCAAGGTGCTGGTTCTTACCTATAAAGCCCTATATGGCCAGGGTCCAACATACCTAAGAGACCGCCTTTCTCTGTACATACCCCAGCGGGCACTGCAGTCGGGGTCAGACCACCGACTTTGTGTCCCGGGCCCCAGGGACACCAGAACAAGGGCCAGGGCCTTCTCGGTGGCAGCTCCTGTCTGGTGGAATGAGCTCCCGGAGGAGATCAGGGCCCTGCAGGACCTAATGCAGTTCCGCAGGGACGGAGCTCTTCCACCAGGCCTTCGAATAGGAGCCGCCACCGGTGATACCACCCATCACATTTGCCATCTGGGATGTAGCCGGCCCAGCATAGCCCAGGCATGGTGGCGGGGGTGGGGTGGGGGGGGCCCAGACCTACCACTGGGTTGCCATCTGATGTTATGTTATTGGAAGCTTTTAGTAATGTATTTATTGGAATGTGTTTTAGCTGATTTTATCTGTTTTAATGTATTGCTGAGGCCTGTGTGCCCGTGTAAGCCGCCCTGAGCCCGTTCGCGGGGAGGGCAGGGTTTAATTTGAAAATAAATGAATGAATGAATATCAGGGAGAAAAAATGAGATAAAAATATACTAAATAAATCAGAAGGATGTAACTCAGCAGGGTTGCCAACTGCCTGGAGAAAAAACTCTTGCCTTTTTAATGAGGCTTAATTAGATTAAGGGAGCTTTGACTCTGGAAACCTTATACTCTGGAAATCTTGTTGGTCTTTAAGGTGCTACTGGGCTTCTATGGCAGACCAACACAGATACCCACCTGAAACTATATTAATGGGATGTTATTTATCAGGGGAAATTCTTTACCTCCATGCCATGAAAAGTTTCAGCTGCCCATTTCTAGAAATTAAGCCTCTGTTATAGAGAAAGGACACCCCCCCCAGCAGTTATTTATTTTATTTAAAACAATTTTATCAGGGTTCACAAGGCAGCAAAAAAATTTTTTTTAATTAAACATTTTAACCTGTGCTGGCTAGGCGGGATATAAATCCAAATAAATAAATAACTTAATTAAACAATTATTAATACTGTTAAAATGATAAAAATCGATTAAAATACTTAAATAAATAACACTAGAGATATGCCAGACAAAACAAAAAAGCCTTCACCTGTTGATGAAAGACACTGATTAAAGGAGACAGATTAATTTTCCTGGGGAGAGAGCTCCAAAGTTTTGGTGCCATGACAGAGAAGGCCCTTTCTTGTGTCACCACCCGCATAGCTTCAGATGGTGGGGACAACTGAAGCAGGGCCTCCGAAGATGACAAGAGTGTATTGGTAGGTTCATATAGGAGGAGGCTGTCCTTAAGGTATGTTGGTCCCATGCTGTACAGGGCTTTAAATGTCAATACCAGCATCTTGAATTGAGACCAGAGGCAAACTGGAAGCCAGTGTAGATGGAACAAGATTGCAGTAATATGATCCCTATGACCCATTCCAGCGGGCACTTTGGTCGGGGTCGTGTAATCGACTTTGTGTCCAGGGAAGCCAGGCTCACCGGAACCAGGGCCAGGGCCTTTTCAGTGGTGGCTCCAGTCTGGTGGAATGAGCTCCTGGAGGAGATGGGCCCTGTGGGACTTAATGCAGACGGAGCCCTGTGGGACTTAATGCAGATGGGCCCTGTGGGACTTAATGAAGACGGAGCTCTTCCGCCAGGACTTTGACTAGGAGCCGCCACCAGTAGTATCATCCATCGTGAGCAACACCTGTGATGTGGGCTGGCCCTGGACACAGCCCGGGACGATGGTCAGGGGGATTGGACCCCAACCCCGATAGGAAGCCATCTGATTAAAATGCTTCCAATCATCACTATTGTAATTTATGGTAATTTATCTGTAATTCATTGGAACTGTTTTGTTTTTATTGTTGATTTTAATCTGTTTTATGATGTACTGGATTGGCACTTTGTGCCCTTGTGAGCCGCCCTGAGCCCGCTTGCGGGGAGGGCAGGGTTTAAAAATGAAATATAAATAAATAAATAAATTTCAGTCAATACCCTAGTCACAGCATTCTGTACCAACTGTAGCTTCCAGATAAGGGCAGTCCCGTATAAACTGTACTGCAGTAATCAACTCTAGATGCTAACAGGACATACACCACAGTGACAAGATATTTTCTGCCCGGGAAGAACCGAAGCTGGTGAAAAGCACCCCTAGCCACTGTTGCCACCAGTTTATCCAACAGGAGTCCCGGATTCAGAAGCACCTCCAAGCTACTAACCTGCTCCTTTAGGGGAGTGCTACCTAATCAAGAACAGGTGATACCTGATTTCATGGGTTAGACCCTCCCCACCACCAGTAGCACCCCTTTTTCATTGAGATTAAGCTTCAGCTTGCTAGCCCTCCTCCATTCCAAAACTACCTCTCTACAGCCTCCTTGAGATCTGCTGGTAGCACAAGTTAGAGCTGAGTGTCATCTGCATATTGGTGGCAGCTCAGCCCCAATCTCTGGATGACTTTTCTTGGTGGCTTTACACACATGTTGAAAAGCATGCGGGGCGAGACGGAACTCTGGGGAAACCCATAGGTTAAATGCAGAACAGCAGTGCTCCAGCACCACAGTCTGAAACCTACCCTTGTGGTACGGACAGAACAACTGCAAAACAGTGTCTCCCAGTCCCGAAAGGGGATCCAGAAGGATACCATGATTGATGGTATCAAAAGCTGTTAAGAGATCCAGGAGAATTAACAGGGTTACACTCTCCCTGTCCATATCATCTACCAGGGTGACCAAGGCCGTTTCAGTCTCATAAGCAGACCTGAAAGCAGATCGGAATCCATCTAAACAATCTGCTTCGTTCAGGAATCTCTGAAGTTGGCCAGCCATCCCTTGTTCAATCACCTTGCTCGAGAATGGTATATTTGAGACTGGACAGTGGTTATTCAACTTTCCTGGGTCCAGAGTAGGTTTCTTTATGAGTGGACACACCACTGCTCGCTTCAAGGCAGTAGTGATGACCCCCTCTCTCAGGTGCCCCCCCAGCCCACCCACCCCCAGCAGATTTACCCAGTCCATCAGCCCCTCCCGGCAGATTTAAGCAGCCAGGAGGGGCAAGGGTCATACAAGCAGGTGGTAAGTCTCAAACTTCCATGAATCCTGTCCACATCCTCAGACTGGACAAGATGAAAGGTATCCACACAACTGGCCACCATGGTACCCTCTGATCCTGTAGCTGTTAATGCAGCCTCCAAGTCAGAACAGATACAAGAAAGTACTTAGCAAAATGATGAAAGCAGGCTGCAGAGCAGTCCACTTCCTCCTGTTGGTCAGAACCCAGTAGGCCCCTGACCACCTGGAAGTTAGCAATCCTACTTTTTAGGTTGGCACTGGTAGCCATCTTAGCCTGTTGCAGTGAAGAACAAAAAGGAGTCTTAGGTTACCTTGACACATTTATTGAAGCCTATTAAATGGACTAGAGCCCACTTTATCAAACACATGCAATGGATCCTCAGTCAGTCCAGTAAACCTAATTGAACAAATTAACTTTAGACTTTACCTTGAGTCCATATTCTGTTCTTGCTGATACATTCTCATCTATAAGCTCAAAAACTAAAAATAATACATCAGACAGAACAAAATTTAACTGTTTTGTAGTTACGTTATGTTGTAACATGTAAGTTAGTTAAAATGTACAAGTTAAAATGTACAGAATCAGTTTCTACAACTTTGAATAGTGATTAATTAGAAACAAAGATTTTGTCAGCCTTCAATTTGTATCTCTGTGCCCAAACACTAGTCATCCTCTGCAGTGAGTTGTAGAAAGAAACCGCACATCTCACTGTAGGGAAAAAATGAGAACATACCACACTAGCATTAAAAAAACAAAACTGTGGAAAACATTTACAAAACCGTGGAATACATTTATTAAGGGTGTGAATGTGAACATTTGTGAACTATAATAGTGTCCCAAATTCCCTGTTAATTTTAGATTGGGTATTTCCAATTCAAAACTAAATAGGGAATTATGGGCACTGTTTTAGTTGAGAAATAACCACAGGCACACCCATAGCATTTGTTTACTGGTTCCCTTGTATTACACTGGGTTAGATAATAGCAACAGCAGAAGAGAAAAGTCTTGTTGCCGGAATCCTTTATTATCACTTCCTGATCCTGACGCATTTTGCCTATGGCTTCATTAGGAGATCTACTATAAACAAGAAAAATACACTAATAAAAAAATCATACTACATATATATTCAATACAATGCACTTTAAATAATTATTAAGAATTTTTAAAGAATAAAATCTTAGGAACCTACAGCCTGAAAAAGTCTTCTAGAAAAACAGGGTATTGTTTTACAGGATTCTATAATAATTTAACCCTAGGAAACCAGCAGCAAAGATAATTAATTATTAAATATTAACAAACAATATGTAACTAAACAACTATTCTGCTTATCTATCGTACCATAAGCCTCCAGCCTCACCTTGAGCAGTAAAGGCGTTATCTAGTTTGGTGCAACAGGTGTTCATTAATCCCTTAAAGGACCATAGTTCAAAAAAGCATTCACAAAAACATTGTGTATATATTATTGTAGTAAGTATCAGTTCTTTATACAGCAGAATGTGGAACACCCTAGAATTAAATTAGTTCTATTTTTTTCAAAGACAAACCTTTTTCACTAAATAAGATGTTATAACTTTAACTGTTAGATGCCTAAAAACATGTATTACTGAACACAGAAATAACATCTTACTCAAGAAAACTGGAGTCCCTTTAGTTACACATTTTTTTGGAAAATAACCATGCTTCAATGGATATTGTTTGGGGGCAATACAACAAGTATCAAACCACAATGACAAGACACTTTTGAGGAAAGAGGCAGAGTGGATTTTAAGGCTAAAATCCCTGTTGCCTTCTGGGCTAAATGAAAGTTTGGAACTTATATACCTTATTTAAGATCTTTAAAGTTAAAGTTTCGTTACATACTATTTATTAATATTTAATAACAAATTATCTTTGCTGCTGGTTTCCTAGGGTTAAATTATTATAGAATCCTTTAAAACAATACCGTTTTTCTAAAAGACTTTTTCAGGTTGTAGATTCCTAAGATTTTTATTCTTAAAACATTCTTAATAATTATTCAAAGTGTTTTGTACTGATTATATATGTTTTATGATTTTTACATTCATTATATATGTTTTACGGTTTCTGTATTGATTATATATGTTTTATGATTTTTATGAGTATATTTTTCCTGTTTAAAATAGATCCCCTGACAATGTCATAGGCGAAATGCATCAGGATCAGGAAGTAATCATAAACGATTTACTCAACACCTTGATTTTTTTTCTTCTGCTGTACTGCAGGTGTGGCCCTGTCTTCGTCACTACTGTTAGATAATAACAAGCAACGCTCTGCTTGTGAAACATAGCATTCCCTCTTCCTTCCTGCTGCAGCCCTGAGTACTCCCCAGAAGCCAGATCTGAGACCTGGAAAACTCAAGAACAGTGAAGGATGCTACACAGAGAAGGAAGAACTGGTAAAAATGATCTCTCTCCTATTGCATGAGTGGAACTGCCCTTTCACAGTTAGCCAACTTGGGCACTGTTCAGGGCAGCCTGTTGGTCAATTAACAGGGTTTTACTGAACTTTAACAGTTTGGTAGAATAGCAGACTATAAAAATATTAAATACAATAAAATGAATAAATAATTACTAAAACAGCTTTCTGAGACCTATCTTCTATTTCAGCCTAGATATTAGTGTTCTTAGCTAAAACAGAATGCACTAATCCAGATCTGAATGAACAGAAATACATTAATGTAGTTTAACGCTGTAACATTACCTGAGTCCAAATGTGGCCAAACTAATCTAAAACTATTGTATTATTTAATCTATACACAAAAATGGAAATATTCAGGGCTATTTTTGGGCAGGAACGCACAGGAATGGAGTTCCAGCTGGCTTCCGAGTTGGCCACACCTACAGCCTCCCTCCCCCCCCCCCGGGTTCCCCAGTGCCTCGAAAGCCATGGGGCACCTGAAGAAGCCAAGCTGACCCAGGGAGGGAAGGTAGTTTAAACTGCCTCCCCTCCGTGGATTCCCCAGGCACCCTGTAGTTGCGGGCCACCTGGGGAAGCCGATCCAGAAACTGCCTTCCTTCCCTCAGGTTCCTCAGGTGCCCCGCAAGCCGAATCTGGGAAGGAGCTGTGCTGTCGGGGGTGTGGCCTAATATGCTAATGAGGTTCTGCTGTTGGGTGTGGCCTATTATGCTAATGAGCTCCTGCTGGGCTTTTTCTACAAAAAAAGCCCTGGAAATACTGTTTTAGCCACCAGAGGGCTCCCAGGTTTTTCTAAAAAATACAGATCCAAGCATACCAAGGTTTGCAGAGACAACAGTTAATATCAAAACTGTTAAAAGTTACTTCTCTTAGATTGAATGAAAAAAATACGTTGCAGTCATAAAGCACAAAGATCCCAATCTTGCAAATACATGTAATTATTCAGAAATCATCATAAGCATGGAGGGGCAGAATCTTAGAGGAATAACTCTTTGGGAAACAAACTGGTTAATTTGCCATGCTTCCTCATAATATCAGCTTTTTACTCAGAACCCTGCTGATGCCAAGTAAGCCCTAAGTGGGTGAGCAGGTTCTTTGTTCCCATCTGAAGACCTAAGTAAATTAACTATCCCCAAAACATGAGACCCCCTGGGCAATTATGCCCTGCCCAAGGTTAGCTGCTGGCTTCCATGGACCTTGCCGCACAGCCTGTTTTGTGTGTGTACTGCAACTCTCTTCTCTTCCCTGTCCCCCATCAAAGACACATTTCCCACCCATTAGTGGTTGCTCTCTCTCATCATCATCACCATCACCTATGATGGGTCCTTTTCCACCCCAATACTGATTATGCTGTGAAGTATGACTTCTTTTATCTTCATTGGTATGAAGAGGTCTAAAAGGAGCAAAAGAATAAGAAATAAAAGGAATCACTGTAAGACTGCAGGGGCCTTTTGGGAGAGATGCTTGGAGGGAACAGAAGAATGTGATTCTATTGCCCTCTGTTTCTTCCACAGCTTCTAGGCACTTCTCCTATTGGCCGATGGGAGGTAACACAGCACAGCTGGGTGGGTTTGGTAAGTATACAAACATGTCAACTCCTAATGCAGACCTTGGTCCTGCCTCTGTTGAGGTGATGTTGAAAGTAACTAGTTACACCCCATGAGAATGCATGTCTCCATTAATCACTTCTCAGCAGCAAGAGATGCTGCAGCAATGGCTTCCTCCACCCAATGCCTCCCTGATCTGTTCAACAATGCAGAGCAATGCCAAACCAGAATTCTAAATACATGCAGATTTGGCATCCTATTTCAATAGCAATTGATTTGACTGTCACATATACTTGAAAAACTCAGATACTAATATGGCCATTCAAAAATATTTCCACATTTCTTCCTACAATAAATAAAATAGCCTGGCAAACACATTTTTCAAGTTTCTATTTCCTTTGTCGTCTCACCAGATAAAATCAGATTGCAGCCTGTTATATCTATGTTGATTTAAAAGACCTAGTTTAGATACCCTGCAGGAAACTCGGCTTTGCTGAATACAACAAATTGTTGCACTATAGCTTCAGGCATGGAGATCAGATTAGCTTTACAGTCTTGCACGGATAGACTATAACAGTATCAGGCTCAATCCTGCATAGCAATATTATAATATAAGTGTACTGATGGGATCTGTGCTACGTTAAAGGAGGAGCTTTTCGTTTATTCAACAAACTTCCAAATAATAATAAAATCTTTACCTGGCAAGGCATTGCACATAAGGAGTAAAATGCATTTTTTTTGGTTATTGTTGTAAAGGGCATGTAAGCAATCATGTGACAGAGGAAAAATTTACACTTTATCAAACTTCCTATTTCAAAAGTGCTCTAAAGATGGGCACTGTGTGCATCTTATCATGAGATTATGGTCATGACGGTTATGATAGTGACACTATGGTCACTATCCACAAATACTTATGACTGACAAATAAAACATGTAGTTCTCCAGTACAATAGCATTGATTCTGCTTCTGTAGGTGTGTTTTTAGACTTCAACAGGCACCACTGGAATTTTAGTAAACATACAAAAAGGCATAGCATTGCATGCTAACAAATGAGCATAATAGTTACCATCTATGAGTGTGCATTTCCAAATCTGCGCTATTTTTGTAGCTAGCGTTTTCTTCCCAATTCCCTAAAAAAAGGGGGGGGGGGAAACCACAGTTTAAAACTGCAATGATTTTTCCGTACAAGAATAACAAATCTCAGTTGCAAACACACAAATTGGCATGTTGAACTTAAGTGTAATAGCAGCTAGAAAATTTATTTAGGCTACATGCCATAAAGTCAAAAATCCTGCATTTTATCCTGGTATATTATACAGTATATTTTCCATATTTTATAGTAAACTAAATTGTGCCTGGGTTGTCCTTGGTGACTTTCAAAGGAAAGAACGTTGGATGCTTTTAACCTCGCTAACCCAAGAAGCCAAAATAACAAAAGTAATCTGATTTTGTCTTCTTTGTCACACACACACATATTTATGAGAGTTTCATTGCAAAAAAAATAAATATACGGAAGCTATTTTTCCCTGAGAGTAGGAAAACTGGTAGTGGTGCCAAATAAAAACCCAGCAAGTCATGGTCACTCTACTGTCTAAGTGAAATGCAATCATCACAGAGGGCACTCGACACTAAAAACTGGCAGTTTCTACATTGTTGTTCCATGTCCTCAGCCTTCTATTGAAGATCAAGCTCAGGAGAAACAAATGTTGCCAGTGGATGCAGTAGTACTCTTTGACTGGGCAGAAGTAACACCCTGGAACAGACATTGTATGATTACTTTAATTCACAATTACACACACAGCAATTTTTAGATGCATAAAAGGAAGACAACCCACTAGGAGGCCAACAAACAAAGAATTCAGCATTTGCTATGGCAATAGGTACGTTATTTGGAGAATGACTGAGAAAATGAGATCAATAAAAAACTGGAAAGACACTATGCTAGTATCTATTTTTATGTATGTCTGTATGCACTTTAGTTTTCCCCACACTATCACGTGAGAACATCCCACTGTTCTCTAGATGTGCACTGCAGCTCAGCTTTTGGATTTACTTCAACAAAGCAGCTCCAGACTCCATACTGCAAGCTTCTTCTGAAGCTCACAAGATTTCAGCAGCACCCTACAGTGAAAAAAGTTACCAAAAAACTCCACCTGTCAATGGGTACCTTGTTGGGCTCACTGGATCACACCTATGTTTAGCGTTGAGACACAGACAAACAATGCCATCATCACATTATTTCTAAGAAATGTCACCCAGTCATTAGTAAAGAAGATTCTCAAGGCTTAAGTATGGGAATATAAAATAACCTGATACCACAGAAATCAAAACAACTGTCTTCTAAGTGTAACATGCTCAAGATCAAGATGGATGGGTGGGAACATAAAAACACTTATTTGAAAGTCAATCTTTCTGAAATCAAGGAGAGACTTTCCAGTAAGACTATTTGGAAATATGGGTCAATGGAGGCATCTGGAATTGGCCTCCATGTAACATCTTGTCCTCATTGCCACCACCACAGCATACAATATATCATGCCTTTCTTCCACTAGGTATGACAAGTTTCTGCACCATTGTAGTCTATTTGTATTGGCAGCTAGGGCTCCCATCAAAACTCTCCAAATGACAAAGAAGGACATCATGTATCACACAACATTTTTCAGTAATGGTGCTATGAAGACATCATGCAGAGGTCCTTTCCAACTTTTTATACAGAGTGATGTAAACTACCTGCTACTTTTAGATGCAAGAATAAATGAAAAATTATCCTTTTTTAAATCAGTTTTGTTGTACAAAGGAAACAGCAGGCATATCTGTTCTGTCTTTTGTAAGCTTCCATCTTTTAATTGTGGGTTATTACACTTGAGGTTTGTGCCTTACAGATTACAGCAAAGGTTTCACCTTTGTGGATCATGAAAAGCTATGTATGGTTTTAAAAGAAATGGGTGCGTCACAGCATCTGACTGTTTTGATGCACAATCTGTACTCTGGCCAAGAGATTGCTGTTAGAATATGGAGAAACAAAATGGTTTCCAATTCGCAAAAGTGCCAGACAAGGATGTATTTTATCTCCCCAGCTATTCGATCTATATGCAGAACATATCATAAGGGAAACTGAATTAGATGAAGGTGGAGTGAAAATTGGTGGAAGGAATGTTAACAGTTTGAGATACGCAGATGACACATTACTGGCAGATAATAATAAAGACTTGAAATTACTGCTGATGAAGGTTGAAAAAGAAAGTGTCAAAGCAGGATTACAGCTAAACATCAAGAAGAGAACATTAATGACTATTGAAGAATTATACAGTTTTAAAGTTGATAATGAACAAACTGAAATTGTTAAAGATGGTCTATTCTTTGGCTCACTCATCAACCAAAAGGGAGAGTGCAGCCAAGAAATCAGGAGACTGAGACTCAGAATAGCAGCCATAAAGAAACTAGAAAAAAAATCCTTAAATGTAAGGAAGTGTCACTAGACACCAAGGTCAAGATAATTCATTCTATGGTATCCCCCATTACTATGCATGGATGTGAAAGCTGGACAATGAAGAAAGCTGAGAGCAATTGATTCATTTGAAATGTGGTTTTAGAGGAGAGATTTACAGATACCATGGACTACCAAAAAGACTCATAAGTGGGTTCTAGATTAAAGCAAGCCTGAGTTCTCCCTAGAAGCTAAAATGACTAAAGTGAGGATTTTGTACTTTGGTCACATCATGAGAAGACAAGACCCACTGGAAGAGACAATAATGGTAGATAAAAGTTGAAGGCAGCGGGAAAAGAGGAAGACTCAACAGAAGATGGATTGACTCAATAAAAGCCATGGCCTTCAGTCTGCAAAACCTGATTAAGGCTGTCAATTATAGGACTTTGGGGAGGTCATTAATTCATAGGGTTGCCTTAACTCAGAAGCGACTTGATGGCACTTAACACACAAACCAAATGTTTTTAAGTCTGTTAAAGCTGACAGCACTAGAAGATAACCATTAAGTGATTGCAAGACAAAAGTTATGGATGAGAACCTGAGATAGTGGGAAGATTCAAACATCAAATCAGAATGAGTCATCCAAGTTTAAGCAAACTGAAAATTCTGTCTTACTGGTTTTCCAAGGATGAGGAAGCAGGTAGGCTTAGACGTAAGAAACGCTTTGTCAGCTTCATCTTCATCGTATGTATCTACAAAGGGATAAGACTGCTCTTCTGGAGGAGATGCCATCATTACACCTATATTGCAAAGGAAAATATTATTATTAAAATTATCAGTACTTCATAAGTGTGCTTGATTTACAGGTATGTAGGTATTTGTATCAAAAAAGCCACTGGTCAGTTTCCAGACCATAGCTAGATTTTCCTTATCAAAAACAGTTTTCTTACGTGGTTGTTAATCTGCATAAGTAAAGGGTCTGGTGGCACCACACGTTTTATTCCAGCAAAAACTTTCAATGGACTAGCGCCTACTAGCACTGCTAACCTAGAGATTACCTGTATTGAGCAATCTTGAGTGGAGGGTAGGATAGTGGGCCATCCAGGAAGCACTCACTGTGAGCTGAGCGGCCCGCGAGTGACCGGGCGCCACAGAACCGCAGAGATTTGTGTTTCCCACGTAACCGTGGAGACCGCCACCCGCCCCGCCTTAGACCCTCCCCGCTCGTTTAACCCAACCAATGGAACCGAGGTTGGGCCGCTCCGCGAGCCTGGTTATTGAAAACGGAACGGTTGGTAGTTTAACCGCCGGATCACTGCGAAGTTTAACCCACGTTGGTTGGGCTGTTAAGGCCCGTTGACGTGCTCGTGAGGCGCGCGCGGCTTCGGAAGCGTCGGGATTCTCCGAGCCCCTCAAGTAGGGCGGGGGCGCCCATCCCCTTCAAGCTGGCGGGATTGGACGCATCTCTCGCTCTCGAAAGAACCCTCAGGCGGCCTAGACAGAATTCTGAACGGAAATGTAACTGATCCGGAGATGCCTCCATTCACTCCTCATGAGGACTTTAAGCGGCGGGGGCTTCCGTGGTGGCGCTTATTTGTCAAGTGAATACAGCCGTGGTGCGCCCAATCCCAAGTATTTTGACTCCGAAGTAGTGGTGTTCAGCGGGGCTTAAACCTGAAGAAAAGGCGCTTCAGATTGTCCAGCACCATACTACAAGTGACACACTGCAGAACCTCCACCCTACAATTAGTCGCAATCGGATTTAACGTGTAAGACCTCGACTCCACGCGCCTCCCTATGACGACAGGCAGCAATTTCCCAAACCTAAAATGGCTGCCACAGCAGCAAACTCTGTCATGTGATCGTGCGCGCTTCTTCCTTTTCTCATTCTTTTGCGACTGCGTATACAATCTGTGCTGGACCAGCGGCTCTGTGGTCCTCACTGTGGTCCACGCTCCGTGGTGACGGTAGCATTCTGGAAGCCAGACCCTCCCTCAGAAGGGGAGAGAAGTGACGCCCCAGCAGGCCTGGGGGTTCCCAGCCGACTGAAGGGAAGCCCCTCCTCCTTTCCCCGCCATGCCCGCTGCGGCTCCGATCATCAGCTCTGTGCAGAAGTTGGTGCTGTACGAGACCAGAGCTGTAAGTAACGCTCACAACAACGCCTGCTGCACTCTCCTACGACTGGACAGCTAATGGGCCACTTCCGCATTGTCATTTTCGTCACTCGTTTGTCCCTATTGTTTCAGGGTCCCCGCCCCAATGTTTTTTTCTCTCTCTAGTGGTCCCAGAGGGAGCAAAACACATGTGGAAGCCGGGGGGGGGGGGGGGGGGGGGAGAAGAGACTTATAGCAATAGGGACAAAAGAGTGCCAAAAATGACAGTGCAGAAGTGGCCGCAGGAGAGGCGCTTGTTTCACTGCATTTTTTTAAAAAGCGAGTGGGATTCAGGTCAATGAGTGCAGTTTAGAGCCTGTGTTCAGACGTCTGACGGGGGCTCAACATTTTTGGAGTACGTTTTAACATTTACACACACACACACACAATGTGTGGCATTTCTTTCTGAATAAACTTGTACTCCGTTGGGCTGTTAAGACAGTGCCTACACCTCTCAGTTGCAGACTTAACTACCAGGCATGGAAGTATTTCCTTTGGACCCGTTTAGCCCATAAGTTTATTGTCAAGCAGATGCCTATGACCGTTGTCAGAACTTGCTGCCTTTAGACATAAGATCACATGATATGGCTTGAGTAATCACAATGTCTGGGGTTGTGTTGTGTTGTGTTAGCAATAATTTTTTGCAAGTTTATTTAGACATTTATGTTTTGTTTTATCCGAAGTTTAAGGTAACATAAATCAGCAATCAAAATGAATGCAGCAAATAAAGCAATTCAAAACAATATTAATGATAAAATGTTGGGGGAAATGGTTGCAGTAGTTAAATGAACCCTCATTCTGAGGCGTTGCATCACTCTGAATACTGGTTGCATTCATGCCTATGTGGGTTTTGAAAAAGCATGTGGTTAACCCATTGGAAATGGGGTGCTGGGCTAGGTGGGCTCTAGGTCTGATCCAATAGAGTTCTTACAGTGTTATGAAACCGTGAATGTTTCCTAACAGTGCCATCTGAAACAGAACTATACCTTTGTAAGCCCATTAAATTCAGTGGATTTAGATGCATGTAATTTCACTTACAATCTTTGGAAGGGAGCTGAAGATGGTTTTATTTAGGATAGCATACAATTAATTTCTTTTAATTCATTGTTGTGTTAAATTGTGTTTTTATGTATTATATGGGGAGTTGTTTATCTTATAAGCTGCCTTGAGTACCATAAAGGCAGCTAATAAATATTTCAATAATTCAATTAAAATTAACTGCTTAGAGTGGTGCTAAGAGTGTGGTAAAACAAACTGCAGCCCAACTTCTCATTGGTAGTTAAGTTGAGCTGGACTGTGATTGTAATGGTTTGTGAGGAATGAGGTCATGGCCATATGCTTTTCCTTGTTCCCAGTTTACTGAAGCAGTAGGGTTGCTACCTTGCTGGAGTAAGACATCCTTCAAAAAAGATTTAATAGAATGTAATTTATCTCCATGCCATGAAAAGTTTCAGCTTCCCATTTTCTGACATTTAGCCTCTGTTAAAGGGAAAGGATATTTTCTCTGGGCATTGGTGTGTTTATATTTTTCTTCTTCCAATAGGTGCTCTCTAGGTAGCTATAATTAATGAACAAAAGTTATGTAATAAAAATCTGACTTTAAAAGATACTTTTGAGCTTTTTTGTTTCAATTTTGGGTTTTGGCCCAGAGGGCCCCCCCCCCCTTAAAAAGTTTCCTAGCAGATTGTGTGAAGAGACTTCATAAATTGCTTTACTTTTGTAATGTATGTAATGGCGACGGCCATGTGGTCGCCACCTCGCACATGGCCAGGCTAGTTGCCGGAGCTTCGATCCAGCAGACAGTAGTCCAGCCGGATTGTAATTTGGTCCAGTGGTGCATGCAGGATCCTCAAATGGACCTATGGCATGCACCCACGGGAAACTGACCCTATCTGGTCCTTTGGGTGAGGCTGGGGGTGTGGCTTGAGTGCAATGTCATCTTCTCCAACTAAATAAATTTATGAGCTCGTTTCACTTGAAGAGTCTCTGACCACAGTACTTTATACTGGCAATGAGGATTTGATCCGAATGAGCGACGCTCCAGCTGACTCCAGCACCGCTTCAAGAACTGCTCCTGGTGACGCCAGGCTCCAGCACCTCACTGCACTGCCAGCGGCTTCACCGATCCCCAGAAGGGCATTGAATGCTGATCCACTCGTTCCCAGTGAAGCAAGGCTCCAGCGCCTCCCGACACCGCCATCGAACCCCAGCAGCTGTCAGCTCCATGCTGCCATTCCCAGGCGGGAGGTGGATTCCTACTTAGGTTCACGTCACAGCCCCTCACCCCCACTTTTGGAACGTATCTCTCTTCTCACAGTCTGAATGTTATCTCTCATGCCTCCCTAACCTTGGAGTTGGGAAAGTTTCTCAACGACTTTGCTGCTTTCGCTGTTGCAGGTGTTTATTGAAACTTTTCCCGCCTATAGCCTGAGAACAAAACGTCTAACTATATTTTGTTAGCTCCAGGCTTGGAGCCCCCCTTTTCATACCCAGTTTGAATGCACTATAACTGTAACCCACAACCCTTCCCTTTCATTACTGACTCAAGAACGTGTAGAAGACTAAATGATCCACTGGAATAAAGAACTTTCTAGTTAAGAACTTTGTTTACCATTTGAAATCTCTTAGACTCTCACAGAGAGTCAGTAATCCCTTCTCTGGTTGGAGTGATCTCCCTGTTCCTGGAATGGCAGAAGATGGGGAAGAGCCTCCTACATCTCAGGGCTCGAAAGTACTGACATCCACAGCCGAGGAACCGTTGGTGGTGCCTACGTGCAGTTGGATGGATGTGCGACCCAGAGGTCCCCATCAGTCATGGGCAATTTTTGGGTCCGAGACTACCGAGATGTGGACACCTCGGCAGGGGCCGAGTAGGAGTCTAGTTACCGTGGCTGACCTCTGGGAGGGGGGTTGGCCCCAAGAATGTGCGCCACCCCAGGACGCGGTTTAGCCTCGAGGACTGGAGTTTGCGGATATGAGGAGCCAGATGGACCGGCGTTTTGACCTGATTGAACATCGGCTGGAACATCTGATGACCACCCGCCTCGAGGGACTCCCAGGTGAGATTCAGAGGTTGTTTGGGGAAGTCCAAGGTGCGGGAGGGGCGGCTGGGGCCGCAGGTGCCAGAGTGGGGCAACAGCCACCAGTTCAACCAGCTTCCGCAGTCGTACCTCCAGTTCAACCCCCAGCGCCTCCCGGGGGTCCCACACCGGGACCCAGAATGGACCGTCGTCCTGTCCCTCACGAGCTTCTGGGGGCGACGTTCAACGGGAATCCAGCCAAGCTACAGTTCTTCATTATAGAAGCTGGCCGATTCCTCCAGAAGGGGACCAGGTGGGCTACATTGGGTCCAGGCTCTGTGAGGAAGCAGCGGACTGGTATGTTAGCCTCCACAATCCCCCGGGGCCGGAACTGGAGTGCACTGATGACATAAAAGTGGGCCCTGCACAGGCAATATGAGGACCCAGTGAGTGAAGAGAAGGCTCATAACCAGATCCAGCGGCTGACCCAAGGGAAGGACTCGGTGAGAGAGTATACGGTGGCTTTTAAATGCTACTCTGCCTGGATTCGGGGTTGGCCTGAAGAAGTCTTCGTGGAGCAATATTGTCAGGAGTTAAATGTGGACACATATGAGACTTATTTTACGAAATGTTAACCCCACGACGTTGGCAGCTTGGATACGAGTCGCGGAGGAGGCCGAACCCCGGTTTACCCTCATCAAGATGCGAGCTTCGGGGGGAACCATCGACTGTGTCGGCGACTCCCCCCCCCCAAGCCCAAGATGAAACCGCCTCTAAAAGAGTTAAGAGACTTTTGCATGAAAAAGGGGTTGTGTATACCTTGTGGGGAGACAGGGTACTTTGCTTCCATGTGTCCGGCCACCTCTCCCCGAGGGGCCCAATCCTTACTAGCGGCAACTCCACAGCAGGTGAAAGGACCCCAAGCCATGAAGCCACAAGCCCTACAGCTGGATACTTTGGGAGAAGGTGACAAGATAGCGGTGGTGGAACATCCTCAGCTGGCGGGAAACACCAGTGACCTGCTCTAGACGGCGTGACGCAGCAGGTCCCCACTCCGGCAGTGCCAAAAGCAGTGAGCTCTCCTGCCCCCCTCCTCTATGTAGTAGTGACTCTAATCAACCACAACTTGGGCACCCAAATGCGGGTTCGAGCGTTAATAGACTCTGGGTGTGCTCGGGACTTAATAAGCCCAATAGTGGTGGATGGACTTGGGGTGGAGGTGAACTCCCTAGATGAACCCTTAACTTTCACCCAGATGGATTGGTTGGAAATGAAAGAACCTTGCCTGTTTGAAACACATTCTTTGCGGGTAGGGGTGGGAGAACATTGGGAACAAAGAGCCTTTGTCATTACTCCTCATGCTCAGTTTCCCATGGTGCTGGGAAGTCCCTGGCTCAACACCCATGACCCCTACATCAAGTGGAGCGAGGGGAGGATACGTTGGGTAGCCCTGGGTTATACAAAACATACTTGGCAGCCTGATTGGGGGCCCCCTGTAACCGCCACTTTTGTGTGCCTTGCAAAATGTGAACTATTATCCATACCTACCGCATACCGGGATTTAGCGGAGGAGTTCGGCGAGGCTGAAGCGGATGAACTACCCCTTCATCGTAATACAGACTGCACTATTGAACTGTTACCCGGATGTAAGCTCCCCAAAGGGAAACTATATTCCATGAGTCCAAGCGAAAAGGGAGAGCTCCGTAATTTCATTGATAAAAACCTCCAATGAGGTTTCATCAGACCCGCCAAGTCCCCATTTGCAGCCCCAGTGTTATTCCAGAAAAAGAAAGATGGAGGTTTAAGACTATGCACTGACTATAGAGGTTTGAACGCGGTGTCCACCTCGAACGCCTACTCCCTCCCCTTAATCAAAGATCTACTCACGGAGGTGTCCAAAGGCAAACTTTTTTCCAAATTGAACCTCCGTAATGCCTATTTTTGGGTGCGCATAAAGGAGGGGGATGAATATAAGAGCGTTTAATACCCCCTGGGGCAATTCAAATATCTTGTTATGCCATTCGGACTTCAGGGCGCTCCAGGTGTTTTTATGAACCTAATTAATGAGGTTCTGCACAAATATTTGTTTAAGGGAGTACTGTGTTTCTTAGATTATATTCTGCTGTACTCCCCAGACGAGACCGCCCATGTCCAACTAGTATGGGAAGTGCTGGGGACTTTAAAAGACAATAAGTTGTTCGCTAAGCTATCCAATTGTGAATTCCACAAGACTGAAATTGATTTTTTGGGGTACCGCATATCCCCCCAGGGCTTAGAGATGGATCCCTCAAAAGTGACTGCAGTGGCCGGTTGAGAAGTGCCCCGAACCCGGAGGCAACTACAAAGCTTCCTAGGATTCGCCAATTTTTACAGAACATTTATCAACAATTTTGCTACATATAGTCTCCCCTTAACTAACCTTCTGAAAACGAAGGGGAAGGGGCCCGAGTCAGTGAAACCAGGAGCCCGGCTCAACTGGACCCCGGACTGCCAAGCGGCGTTCAATACCCTAAAAACCCTGTTCCCCTCCAAACCCATCTTGGCCCACCCCGATGAAAATAAACCTTTTGTAGTGTAAGTGTATGCTTCCGATGCAGCAGTGGGGGATGATCTCGCAAGAGGGGGCAGATGGACAATTACATCCCTTGACTTATGTGTCAAAGAAATTCGGGGACACCGAGAGAAACTGGGCAGTGTAGGACAAACAGGCAGCAGCTATCCGTTTGGCTCTCACTACTTGGCGGCATTGGTTAGAAGGGGCCAGAGTATCTTTCGAGGTCTGGACTGATCATAAGAACCTCGAGGTCCTATGAACGCAACATACGTTAAATGCCAAGCAGTTACGCTGGGCCGATTTCTTTTCAAAATTCAACTTTACCTTACGCCATTTTTCCGGGAAAATCTAACTCACTTGCTGATGCATTATCCCACCTTCCCCAGTACGAATGCCATAAAGACACAGTGGTCGATTGCATGTTCACTCCCAAGCAGTTTGGGGGGGGAGAGTTGTAACATGTGGTCATACCAAAGAGAAAAAAGACAATAGCTCTTCCGAATGGACTGTTAAATTTGCCCAAGCTTATGAGGAAGGGGAACAAGCAGAATTCCGAAAAGACGGGACCATAAAACAGAGCTCAGACCATTGCTGATTCCGCAATGAGAAACTTGTGGTGCCTAAATGATTACGGTGGGAGGTGATGCATGCAGCCCATGAATCTAAGTTATCTGGCCACTTTGGGTACCTTAAAACTCTGATTTATTGCAAACACAATTTTGGTGGCCACGCATGTGACAAAAAGTATCCGATTATGTTTCTGCATGCCAAATATGTTTAATGTGTAAATCCGGGGGGGGGGGGGGGAGACCCCTGGACTCCTTCAACCCCATGAAATCCCCAATAGACCTTGAGAAACCATTTCAATGGATTTTATAACAGATCTACCCCCCCAGCAAAGGAAAAACTCATTTGGGTGGTTGTAGACACGTTTTCTAAGCAGACCCATTTTACCCCGTTCAAGCACGTTCCCACAGCTAAGGCTTTGGTGAAAGCTTTCTTAGCCCGTATCATAAAATTGCACGGAATTCCGCGGAAGATAACCTCCGACCGCGGCTCTCAATTTGTTGCCAACTTCTGGTGGGAGCTATTAGATGTCATGGGGGTAGAACCAGCATTAAGCAGCGCTTATCACTCAGAGACTGATGGCCAGACGGAACATGTTAATCAGATTCTTGAACCATTTTTGCACTGTTATAAGAACTACCAACAAGGTGCCTGGGTTGATTTACTCCCTTTTGCGGAATACAGTTACAATAACTCTGTGCACTCATCCACCGGAGTCCCCCTGCCATCACTGGAGCCGGCCACTCAGGGTCCTAGTGGACTCTCCCGCTGGTGGAATTCGCTTCAGGAATCATGGCCTCTCATTGCTAAGACTTTAGAAAAAACTAAAACAGACTGTAAAAAACATGCAGATAAAGGGAGGGGTCCGGGGTGGGGGCTACTTCCTGGGAACTCTGTATATTTCTCTACCAAAAACATCAAAGGGCTCCAACCCAGCTGAAAATTGGGTTGAAAATACATTGTCGTGAAGTCGTGAAGAAAATCAATGAAGTGACTATTGAACTCGAATTGCCTAAAACACTGAAAAATATCCATCCGTTTTTTCATTACAGCCTCCTGAAAAAAGATCCTGGGCCAAACAAGTGGAGAATCCAACCTCCAGGTCCTCCTCCTCTGATGGGGGGTGGGGGTTAGACTCACTTTGAAGTTGACCAAATCCTTGACTCCAGAATAAAAAGGGGTCGGTTATGGTATCTCATAAATTGGAAGGATTTCGGTCCTGAATGTAATGAATAGGTTGATTCTATGCATGTAAACGCTCCTGCAAAGCTTTGTGCCTTCCATAAATTGTATTCGTTAAAACCGGGGGGTTAAATAGGTCTTGGGGGGGCAGTATGTCAGCTCCATGCTGCCATTCCCGGGCGGGAGGTGGATTCCTACTTAGGTTCACGTCATGGTCCCTCACCCCCACCTTTGGAATGTATCTCTCTCCTCACAATCTGAATGTTATCTCTCATGCCTCCCTAATCTTGGAGTTGGAAAAGTTTCTCAACGACTTTGCTGCTTTTACTGTTGCAGGTGTTTATTGAAACTTTTCCCACCTATAGCCTGAGAACAAAATGTCTAACTGTATTTTGTCAGCTCCAGGCTTGGAGCCCCCCTTTTCATACCCAGTTTGAATGCACTATAACTGTAACCCCACAATCCCTCCCTTTCATTACTGACTCAAGAACGTGTAGAAGACTAATTGATCCACTGAAATACAGAACTTTCAAGTTAAGAACTTTGTTTACTATTTGAAATCTCTTAGACTCGCACAGCGGACAGTGTCCCGCTTGTTCCTGGCAATGCAACTCACCACATCACCACAATCAGCTCGGATACTTTTTTGAAGTACAGGCGGTCACAGACTCCAGCAAAAAAAAGGCTTGGCTCCTAAGCACATGGATACCCTGCGCTTAGTTAGAAGCCTCGTCTCACCCCGAACCTTGGCTGAGACCTCGTATGATGACATCATCAGAGCATTGAACAGTTACTTCGCGCCCAAACCGTCCATGATGGCTATGCGCATGGACTTCTGCGGCCGCTCCCAAAAGCTAGGTGAGACCGTTGCCGCATTCATGCTTGACCTACGTAGGGTAGTGGGTCAGCTGTGAGTTCATGTCCATCGAGGACAACCTCCTGACAAATTTCGTCTGGTGGGGGGGGTCAGAGAACTAAAGATAGGCTGGAAGCTAGTTGCCCTCTCCAACATAACCTTAGAGAAGGTATTCCAGGTCGCCTGTGCCTTCGAAAAGGCACAAAAAGACCGGCTCATCTCCTCCACCTCTGCGCACCGCACCACCGCCTCCTCTGGCTCCGAAGCCTCCGATGAGGACGACATCCTGCAGCTCTGCTGCCATTCGCCAAAAGCCTTGCACAGGCCCGCCTCAGAGAGAAGTACCACCTCTGGTTCCAGTTCTGCTGCATTGGCCAACGTGATGCCTTGGCAAGGCTCAGCAACCATGTGCGCCAGCTGTGGAGACCCCCACGAATGCCGGACCTGCCATTTCTGGGACATAGCTTGCCAATCCTGTGGGAAGACTGGGCACATCACCCGGGTCTGTCGCTCCAGGCCCTCCTGACGCTCACCAGCAGGACATTCGGAATCCATGGACCTGCACTCCACTTCATCAGCCCACCACCATGTAATGAACTTGCCTCGGGACACCCCCAACAAAATTTTCGTCCCCATCACCATAGAGGGGTCCCCCTGCCACGTGGAACTGGACACGGGGTCCACATATTCCATCATTTCAGCAGATACCCTGCGCAAACTCTGCCCACATGGGGGGGGCCCTGGCTGCAAAAGCCAATGGGACTTAGGCTACAGGACTTTCAGAAAAACCTGGTAGTGATAAAGGGGTTGGGCAAGTTCAGGGTCCAATTCAAGGACTTTGATGGGCTCTTGGACCTTCTGGTGATGGAGTGCAATCTTTCAAGCTTGTTGGGACTGTCGTGGTTTGGACCTTTGGGACTGGGAGTCACTGGGGTGAACCAGATGCACATCACAGACTTCCAGGTAGTTTGTGATGAGTTCCCAGCTGTGTTCGACGGTGCGCTGGGCTCATACACAGGCTCCCCCATGTCTCTGGACCTTGACCCAGCTGTCCAGCCAATCCGCCTGGCGGCCAAGTGGCCCTCTCTGGCAGTCCACCCTAAAATAGACAACGAGCTGGACCGGCCAGTTGCCCGGGGGTGTTAGAGCCAGTTTCCCATGCCTGGTGGGAAACCCCCATCGTAACTCCAATGAAGCAAAATGGGGACATATGTATCTGTGCAGACTACAAGTGCACACTGAATAAAGCGCTACAGGACCATGCATACCCAGTGCCAGTTATCAGCCATGTCCTTGGTTCACTAGCAGGCGCCAAGGTTTTCGGGAAGCTGGATTTGACCTAGGTCTACCAGCAGCTCCCAGTAGACGAGGCCATGGCCAAGGCCCAAACCATTGTAACTCATAGAGCAGCACTTAAGGTCCGCTGCCTGCAATTCAGGGTCAGCATCGCCCCAGGGATATTCCAGGAGGTAATGGATCGATCACTTAAAGATATTTCTTGGGTCCAGCCCTTCTTTGATGACATTCTGATTGCCGCACTAGACGTCAAGACCTTTGCGATCCGGCTCCGCTCAGTCCTCCAGCGCTTCAACAACGCCGGCTTGAAGGTGAAAAGGAAGAAGTGCCGGCTGGGAGTCTTGTTGGTGGAGTTTCTGGGATTCACTGTGGACATGCAGGGCATCCACCTGACTCCAGATAAGGTCTGCGCAATCACAGAGGCCCCGGCACCTACATCCAAGGTGGAGCTCCAGCTGTTCTTGGGGCTCCTTAACTTCTACCACACCTTTCTCCCTCATAAGTCAGCGGTAGCTGAACCTCTCCACCAACTCCTCGATAAACACACCAAATGGACTTGGGGCTCCCGCCATGCTGCAGCTTTCTGGGCTGTCAGAGATCTGCTTGCTTCCAACGCAGTTCTGGCCCACTTCGATGAGTCCCTCCCAGTGGTGCTGGCCTGCGATGCATCACTCTGTGGGATCGGGGCTGTCCTGGGTCACTGCCTGGGAGACGGACGAGAGGTTCCCGTTGCCTATTACAGAGAGATTGGATTTATATCCCACCCTTCACTCACTTGGAGTCTCAGAGCGGCTTACAATCTCCTTTCCCGTCCCCTCCCCACAACAGACACCCTGTGAGGTAGGTGGGGCTGAGAGAGCTCTGAGACAACTGTCCTTGAGGGAACAGTTGGTACAGAGCTATGGCTTGCCCAAGGTCATCCAGCAGGTGCAAGTGAAGGAGTGGGGAATCAAACCCGGTTCTCCCAGATTAGAGTCCGCTCACTTAATCGCTACACCAAAGGTATTATTCCCATACCTTGTCCCCAACCGAGCGCAACTATGCGCAAATTGACGAAGTGCTGGCCATCGTTGCGGGGGTCAAGAAGTTTCATGAGTACCTTTACGGCCAGCCCTTCACAATCGCCATGGACCACAAGCCCCTACTGGGCCTCTTAGCGCCTGACCATCAGACGCCCCAGATGCTGTAGCCCCATAGAGTTTTGGGGTGATTGCTAGAGCATCACCTCGGCAACGTGCCCAGCATGATGGCGTCACTTCCGGGTGATGCCATCACGCTGGCCACTCGCCCGGATGGCCCCTGGAAGGAGGGAGGGGTGGATGGAGGCTCTGCTGGTGGCGGCGGGGACATGGTCCTGGCGTGCGCACACACAGGTAAGAGACCCGCCCCCCCCCCCCCCCGGGGTATTGATAAGTCTGTGCCCCTGTCCTGGACTGGGTGGAAAGGGGGTGGCCTAGCACTCTCGGTCCCAAATTTGCTGACTACTCAAGCAGGCAGAACGAACTGTCCACACATAAAGGCTGCATCCTCTGGGGCACCAGGGTAGTAATTCCTGGGCCATTACGCGCTCCACAAAACCCATCCCAGCATTGTCCGGATGAAGACCGGGATGAAGGCTACGTCTGGTGGCCGGGGCTGGACGCTGCCATCGAGGAACAAGTTCGTCAATGCAACACATGCCAGGACATTTTGATTTATTTGACATTTCTTGTTTTGAGGAATTAATTTTCTTTCTGCTTAGTCCATTAATTGTTTTCTGGTTGCTTGTGCTGACCTGGATAGCCCAGGCTAGCCTGATCTTGTCAGCGCTCAGAAGCTAAGCATGGTTGGTCCTGGCTAGTATTTGGATGGGAGACCTCCAAGGAATACCAGGGTTGTGATGCAGAGCCAGGCAATGGCAAACCATCTCTGAATTTGTCCGGAAAACCCTAAGTAGTCACCATAAGTCAGCTGTAATTGACGGGGGGGGGGGGGGAAGCTTATATAAAATATAGATAGCAGTCAAGAATGATCACCATACATTGTTATTTTCTGAGTAGACAGGTTTCGAAGTACTTGTGCATAGTACTGGGCTTTTAGCCTGTTACAACCAAGTTTTACACTCTTGTGAGCATGTAATAGTGATTATAGATTATTAACAAAAGCTATATATTTGATATTAGTTCACAATATGAATTGTAGAGATAATTCTGATATATGATGTCTCTTTTATTCCACAACCAAACATATTGTCTCTGTGTTGCATCATATATCTAATTCCAAACTGAGCCATATATTGTGGGTCAAAACCCCCAGAAAATGGAGGCAGGGACAGACAGAAAGGGGAGAGCTCTCTACAAGCCTCAAGGAGCTCCCAGGTTTGCAGAAAAATCTGACATATAAATATAAATACATTGGGGGATTAAAATTCACCAAAATAATAGAAACAACAACTGTAGCTTTAAGAAAAAATACTCAGTGAGACTACATTCTGAGATCTCAGGGCCATCTTGGGCATTGCTAGGCAACCACAATAACATCGCCCAGCCTTCTAAGCCTTAGTTTCTGTAAAGCAGAGCTGGGTGTGTGGAAAGCAGGGATGGCCTGAGTAACAAAAAATCCCTGCAAAAGGTCCTCCCCTCCTCATGTCTCCTGTTGACAGAGTACTCGTCAGGGACAGGTTCAGCGGTGACCACTAGAGAGTCACACAATTCGTGCAGCATGGCTGGGCCTGGTGGTGGTAAGCCATTGTACAGCTTTGCTAAACCCAGCAGTGGCAGCCACCATGGGATTTGTTCAGATTTTTCCCAGGGAGAGTCTGCCAGGAGGGGGCCAGAAGAGAAGGCTGAAGATCAGGGCAGATAAAGATAGGTTGGTCGGCAGGTGAGAAGTAGGAAAAAGGAAGAGGCTATGGGGACTGTCAGGAAAGGGAAGGGGGATACAGGGGGAATAAGATGCCTTCTCTAAGTTATTGCCGGTCCCTTGCTTGTTTGATGCTAAAATTAGACTCTCTTCAATCAAAAACATCTAAAGGAAAAAAGCAGGTGTTAGGAAATGGAGTCTCTATTCTTTTTTGATCTAATTTGTGTAAGCAGTTCTAATGTATTATAAGAGTCTCTCTCATTGGCAAAGACCTAATAAAATTGATTTATGCAGCTTTTTATCTGTTTTCTTACACTTTAGGGAAAAGCTAAAGGGGCTTTGGGTCATATATATATTGGTACAAACAGTATCAAGATAATAAATATCAAGATAATAAATAAATAATAAAGAATAGTGTTGGTGTGTTTTGTAATCTGAAACACTGTTAATAAAGCATACCTTGATGCCCTGATAATTTCCTCTATAGTTGATTTTTGGCCCAGGCTTCAAGTACTGTTTGAAATTATTGCCAGACCAGGCATGGTTAAAATTGTGCTTAAAAGTGAAGGGCTTGCTTTACACAGACCTTGATTTTTCAAACTATGGATGAGACTCTCCACACTACAGGAGATGGTTGCTCGGTAAGATTCAGGGTTTGCATTATTGCTTTTTGAAAACTACTTCACCTCATTGATCTTACGCCTCTGTCTCAGTGGAGTACAACATGTCTCCCAATCCTTGAATCTATATTTGAACTGCTGGCCCCATCACTATTTAATCTGTATATTAATGATATAACAGAGATTCTCTCAGGTCTGCACTTTTTCCCTCCAGCACTTGGTTATCAAAAAAAATCTCAATTCTTCTTTATGTGGATGATATGGTTCCATTAACCCTAACTAAAATTGGTCCGAGAAGACTACTACACCAGTTAGGGAAATACTGTGGTGAGGAAGTGCTCAATATAAATTACACAAAGATCAAATTTATGGTCTTTAGGAGAAAGCCCAAAATTGCTCGGTGGTCTATTCTTGGCAACCCTATCGAACAATCCAAAGTATTTAAATACCTAGGAGTAACCTTTAAGGAGACTCTGAATTGGAAAAATCATCTTGCATTAGTAAAATCTTCAGCATTAAGAATGGTAGGATCAATTCTACATTTTTTCTACACAAGGGGCAGTCGTCTGATCCAGCATTGAAATTTTTTGTTAGTAAGGTCATCCCTCACCTCTTATATGGAGTTGAAGTTTGGGGTTGGAAGGAGGATATTGCGGCTAATTTACAGGTAATCCAAAATCTATTAGGTGAATCTTAGCCCTTCTCATCTTTCATGAGAGCTGAACTGGGACTCTCTTAAGGCCCAGGCACACCTGGCTGTCTTAAAATACTGGGGGGGGGACACACCCTTGAGAGCTAACTCTAAGCCACCAACCAGACAACCTCCATTTTGTTAACGATCCTACTCATTCTAACTTTCTCAACGCCATTATCTAAAGATACACCATCCCAGAAGACCTTCTCAGGCCCTCAGCTGAGATTTCTCAACTCAGGGACTGGATATACAACGCTGATGCACTGATTGACTGTTTGCTAATTCTGAATTCCAAAGTGGCACCCTGGTATAAATACTGTAAATTCGACCATCGTAGGTTGAGTTACCTAGTTAACATCTCTAACTACCATCTTAGAGTGCCTTTTACAGCCTTGCGCTTTCAAACCATGCAAACAGCTCTTTTGCCTGGCCGTTATTTGCACACTCCAAAAGAGCAATGTTTCTGCATTTGTGGTTCGCCAGAGGTGGAGAACCTTCCTCACTACATGCTCTATTGTCCACCATATAGCACTCCAAGAGAGAAAGTTTTAGCAGGATTTCTATCCGTTACACAAGCATACTCAGAAGCTGAAAAGACTGTGTTCTTGCTTTCAGATAATCATTCTTATTTATCCCACAGAGTATCCTTGTTTGCTCTAGCAGCATCTAAGATTAGATCCAAGGGCCAGGTTATCTGAAGGTGTTCAAACCTGTACTATCTTTTTATTATTGATTGGTTGTCAATGTTTAACCAGATTGTATTAGTGTTTTTTAACGTTTTATTAACGTTTTGTGGTATTCTATATTTTGGAATGGCCATTGGCTTTATACAATAAACCTACCTACCTACCTATATTTGAACTGTGTGTTTTATATTATTTAGTTCTTGTGTCTCTTTGTATTTTTAAATCTTAAAGGGGAAATGTGGGGGGCCACAATTACACTAGGATTTTCTCCAGTGACAGCTGCTTTATAGCTGGATGATGTGAGAAAGTTTCAGTATGTCTCCAACTTCTTCTCAGCTGTGAGGAAGTCACAGAGTGTGGCTCTTCTTTCTCATTGAAGCATCCTGGAGTGGAAATGTGTTATCCTTTCTTTCAATCCCTGAGTCTGGTGGTGTAGCCAAGATATGGCCTGTCCATTACTTCCTAATAGTTGTGGGGAGAGGGCTTTACTGTCAGAATCTGCTGATTCAGACAATGTATCTTGCTGCTTACAGCCATGTTTCACTTTGTGTTTGCTGCTTTGCTTTTCATAGTACTGTATGTATGCCCTCATGAACACCTGTCATGTACCCCTCATTCTGGCCAGTATGTATTAGCATGTATGTAGAATGTGTAACCCCAGGTTTATGACCCTGACCGGCCTGGTTTGTGTAACTGTCAAAGCGGGAGGATGTCAGCTTCAAAGCATGGGAACAATGGGCCTCTCACACTCCTACCTCCGCATTCCATTCATCTCGGCTGAGACTCCAAGGGAGGACAAGTCTCATCTCTTATCAATGTGAACTGGTAACATCTGAAGGGTCTGGTTGGGAAGGGGAAATTTACAACTTGACACCTCACTTTCTTTCCTGTGGGAAGCAAATGGCCAGAGCCCCTTTTTGCCCGCCGTTTTTCCCTTGTAGTGATTGGCTACCTATGGGTAATTCAAACTGCTTAGAAAGGTATAATAGACCCGCTTTTGCCATCTGTGTTATCTCTGACAATAATCCGAGAAGCTGTACCAATGTAGAGATCGGAAATAAAGAACTGTGTTTCATCAACAAAGATCTGATCCTTGACTACTTTGAGCAGAAGTCTCACATTTACCCTCGGAAGAGTTCAGACAGAGGGAATATGGTTTCCTAGACTTGGTCATTCCTTCCTCTAAATTGGCTTAGATCATGAGGTAAAGCACTTAAGAAACTTCCATGGTGGGTGGAAGTGATATGACGTAGAAACACAAATACCCCAAATCCCTGAATGTCTTTTGCCGTGAAAACCCTGTAGGGCTGCCATAAGTTGGCTACAGCTTGACAGTAGACACACAGTGGAGCTCGCAGAAAAGAACTTCCCTTCATCCTCTGCCCCACCGTCCAAACAAAAGACAGCCACTGGGGTTCAGGAGACCCCCAGGAACAATGCTGGATGTGATATGGGTGTCTATAGTGGGAGAGGGAATTGGCAAAAATCCCGCCCGCCCCGTCCTTCTGCCAGAAGATGAGGATTGTATCCAGTCTGTGTTTCAGCTGATAACAGCTTTCCATGTTCAGAGGCTGTTGAAGCTCAACACAGAAATTTGGAATTGGATGCTATGAGACTTTTAGATAGTGATTCAGATTAGAGAAATAAACTTGAATGATGCAAGTACCTTCAAGGATTTTGTCTGCTTGTATGGAGCAGGATATCAATCAGGTAAATACAAATTATTTTAGAATGGCTATTTCTGTGGTTAGTTACTGCACTTCACTCTTTGCTTGTTTAGGTGATGTGAAAGACCTCTTCCTGACATCCTTGGTCTGATTCAGTATAAGGTAGCTTCATGTATGTACCTGTGTGGGGAATATTTAATTGCTGTTGAATATAAACTAAAACATTCATATTTTCAAATATGATTAAATTTTACCAGTTGACATGCTAGGGCACCTTAGTATGGGTGCACTTTAAGAGGCAAGTTAGAGAGTGTCTTCGTCAAAGAAAGAGCTCCTAACTTTACAGAAAAATGTTGGGGGGTGGGGGGGAGAACAGTCCTTCACTTTCCCATTCGCCAAGCCCACCAATAGCAGGAACCAGGCTGCACATCTTGAATAATCTCGGGGATGGGGATTCTATTATACTTATTTATTTAAAATATTGGTCACCTTTCTACTGAAGGCAGTTTACAATATAAGTAACTAGGAATAAGGCCCATTGAGGAAATAAATACAATGGGCTCTAGAAAGAGGCTCTGGGAGAGTGCCCCAGCCTTAGGCATCATTTTGCTGTGGCTACCTCAGCAGGATATCATATCGTTAATGTTTCGTTATCTGACCCCTGGCTTCAGCTTCCCATCTCCTCCCCACTCCCTCCTTGAGAGCAGTTGTAATTCTGAGTGATCTCCAGCCCCCACCTGGAGATTGGCAACAATGGTTCTCCATGAGGGAATGGCTGGCTTGGAGAGTGAAATCTATGGCATTGTACCTGTCTGAGGTCCCACCCCTTCCTCCGACCTCACCATCTCCAGGCTCCATCCCTCAAATCTTCAGGAATTTTCCATCTGGAGTTGGCAACCCTTTCTCCTTCCCAGCCAATCATCAATCTCTTCAACTTTCCATCTCCTCCCCCTGCAGCCTCCACCATGCTCTGAAGCCCTGACTGCTATGCCACATTGGCTGTCATAGGGGATCCATCTCAGCAGGGTATAAGGACACAGAGTCCACCATTTTCTCCAGGGGAACTGATCTCTGCCATCTGGAGAGCCCGTGTAATTCTGAGTGATCTCCAGCCCTCGCCTGGAGATTGGCAACCATAGTTCCCTTGGAGGAAAAGTAGTCTTTCTCTGCAATGGGGACCAAAGCAGCTTACATAATTCTCCTCTCCTCCATTTAACTTGCACAACAACCCTGTGCCAGTTTGGTGTAGTGGTTAAGTTTGCAGACTCTAATCTGGGAGAACCGGGTTTGATTCCCCACTCCTCCACTTGCACCTGCTGGATGACCTTGGGCAAGCCCTGGCACAGCTGTTCTCGCAAGGACAGTTGTCTCAGAATTCTCTCACCCCACTTACCACACAGGCTGTCTGTTGTGGGGAGGCGAGGGGAAAGGAGTTTGTAAGGCAGTCTGAGACTCTAAGTGAGTGAAGGGCGGGATATAAATCCAATCTCTTCTTCTCTTTTCTCTTTTCCTTCTATGAGGTAGGTTAGGCTTAAGGTATGTGACTGGCCCAAAATCACCCACTCAGCAAGAACCTGGGTCTAGCAGATCCTGCTCTGAAGCACTGACTGCTACGCCTAGGATACCCAACCTCCAGGTGGAGCCTGAAGATCGTCAGGTATCACAATTGAACTCCAGACAACAGATCCCCCCCCAGAGAAAATCTGCTTTGGAGGGTGGCCTCTATGGCATTCTGTTCAGCTGGCCCCAGTGAGTTTTCTCCCAATGGCCCACATAGGTGTGGAAAGGGGTTTTCAGAGAAGCAAGCTTGGATGTCTAGCAACAGGCACTGAGGAGAAAGTTGCCGGCTCTGATTAGGGAAATACCTGGAGATTTGGGGGGTGGATCCTGTGGAGGGCAGCATTTTGGGGGGGGGGAATGGAAGGACTCAGCAGTGTATAATGCCATAGTGTTTACCCTCCAAAGCAGCCATTTTCTCCAGGGGAGCTGATCTCTGTCATCTGGAGATCAATTGTAACAGCAAGAGATCTCCAGGTCCCACCTGGAGATTAGCAACCCTAGGGGGAAAGTCAGCCACACAGCGGGGGGTTGAAGAGAATGGTTTGATGGTCACTGGCCCACCTCATTATCCAGCCAGCCACGGTGGAGCTAAGCAGGAGAGAGCCTTTTTCACAGTTTATTCTGACAGGAAAATTGGCAAGCTGGCAGTGGGTAGGGGAGGGGGTTATGCTGAAAATCCATTGTCTTTTTACTGACAGAAGCAGGTCACTGAGGGGACAGTTAGACCCACCTGGCAGTGGGCGGAGGAGAAGAGTGGATCCAGCATCCAGTCCGTCCCCTTCGCTGGCTCCCTCCAGACTGAGGCCAAGACACTGGCCGGCAGCTCTGTGGGTGGGACTGAGGCAACACAGCGAGGGAATGCAGCCAGTGGCCAGGGACCCCTTTTGAGTGGCCGTTCTTGCAGCCAACTGATTTCGGCGGCCCATGGAATCTTGCCACTTGAAAACAGCTTTATTATATAGGAGAGATAACAGAGCACAGTAAAATCCATAAAAGCCTCTAGTTAAAATCAATAATCTGCCAGTAGGCAGAAGAACTAATCAGCCTTTCCCTGTGATCTTATTTCCTGGGCAGGAATGTGTTGGAGAAGAAGTTCCTTCAGATACCCTGGTGCCGAGCCATGTAGGGCTTTAAAGGGCAAAACCAGCATGTTAAATTGGACTTGGGAGTGGATTGGAAGCCAATATAACTGCTGTAAAATTGGAGTCATGCGATCCTGGTAACTGGCCCCAGCCAGCAGCCTAACCACAGTATTCTGCCTTAGCTGTAACCTCTGAACAGTCTTCAAGGGTAGCCCAAAGTACAGCATGTTGTGATAGTCCAATCTAGATGTAACTAGGACAATAGTCTATATGCATAAGAGGTTGTATGACCTGTGAACCGAAAGTCTCCTTATCTGAATAGTGAGGGCTGAAGTCCCTCTCACTACTGAATGGATACTTAGGAGGGGGATTTGAGTTCAGAAAACAGCCCACAGGTCGAGCATACTCTAAGACCACTATCTCCCCTCCCCCCTTTTCCAGGCTCGTTTAAGCTGCACAGCTTGAAGAAGTGGGGGTATTGAGGTAAGAACTGGTGTTAGAGGATATGCATCCCTGGCTTGCATTGTCCAAGTCCAGTTCCCCTTAAGCTAGGGACCTTTAATTGGCTAAGAAGTATGAAAAATGGGAGTTTGTATTGGAAGATATGTGTCCCCTGAGCCCAGTTGCTTCCCCATCATCAGTACATTTCATATTCTTAATGAGGTAAATTAAGTTTTGCTTTGATAAAAAGGTCCATACTGCAGATATTTCAGTTTTACCCCATTTCCCCCACATACCCCTAAATACTTTCTCTCCTCTGCCACCTCATGCCACTCCAGTATTCCAACTGGCTGCAGATATTCTCTCAAGCAAATCTCTTTCCTGGCTCTGCTGTCTAAGATCTCCAGTTAATTGAATCTAGGTATTTCTGTGTTCAAGTTGAATGCTTTTATCACTGAGACTGGCTCCCTACTCTCCCATTAGGACTTTTCAATACCAGAAGTACTCATATGGTTCTCTCCGTCCACCCAGCTGTATGGATCAAGCTGCATACGTATTATCTGGTTCCTTTTTGCATCAGCGCCAGTATGACTAGCTTGCAGAACATTGCTAAGACATAAATCTTACAAAAGTGCCAAGTAGAAATATGCATCTCTTTTTCTTTTTGTATTTGTTTTGGTGGCTTTTATTGCTTAGGGATAATAGATGGGTAGGCTTAATGTAGCAGTACTGAAATTTCTTCTCCTGAGTGTCTAGGTCAGGGGTCCTCAAACTTTTTAAACAGGGGGCCAGTTCACTGTCCCTCAGACCGTTGGAGGGCCGGACTATAGTTTAAAAAAAACAACTAAAAACTATGAACAAATTCCTATGCACACTGGGGGGTGGGGGGTGGCAAGCCTCGGGAGTCCTAGGAGAGAGCTCTAAGAGCTGCATTCGGTCCTAGCTTCCTCCTCCTGGGAGGTCAGAGGACGCTTCCTACCGGGAAGGATTGAAGCCTCCCCGGGGGAGGCTCAGTACCCTACAGAAAAGTTTGGGAGGGGGGACAGCTCCCCAGCCCCCCTGAAGTCTACGCCGATGGCTGCTTCCCACCCCCCCTCCCCCGGAAAACATTCCCACCCGGCTCCTGGGCGTCCAGGACTGGCACAGGTCTCCTAGCTCTGAGCTGGCTAGAGAACTTGGGGCCGGACGGAGCGCCTGCCACCACCGCTCCCCCCCCCCCGAAAACATCCCCACCCGGTTCCTAGGACTGGTACAGGTCCCCTAGCCGGCTCAGAGGCCTCTGAGCCGGCTAGGGGACTTGGGGCCAGCCGGAGCGCCTGCCGCCGCCACTTCCCACTCCCCCCCCCCGAAAACATCCCCACCCGGTTCCTAGGACTGGTACAGGTCCCCTAGCCGGCTCAGAGGCCTCTGAGCCGGCTAGAGGACTTTGGGTCAGCCAGAGCGCCTGCCGCCGCTGCTTCCCACCCACCCCCAGAAAACATCCCCACACAGCTCCTGGGCGCCCAGGACTGGCGCAGGTCTCCTAGCCGGCTCAGAGGCCTCTGAGCTGGCTAGGGGACTTGGGGCCGGCTGGAGCGCCTGCCCTTGCACACTTACCCTCTTCCTTCTGCCTCCTCCTGGCTGACTGGGGGGAGGGGGTGGGGCTTGAACATGTGTCCTCTCCCCAGGCTCGTCACTCCTGGAGCGGTGCTCCGGTGAGTTCCCCCTCCGATGGACCCCTGGCGGCACACCCGGCAGGCCAGAAAAATGCCCTCGGCGGGCCGCGGGCCGTAGTTTGAGGACCACTGGTCTAGGTTCCCATGAGGAGATAGTGAACTTTCTGTTTTAATCAGTTAAAATGGTTATTTTATAATCTTTGATGAAACAACACATTCTTAATTTAGCTCAAAGATGTTGCTACAAATAATTCCATTGTCAGGAGAAGTTCTAGCTGAAGTATAGTTCTGATATTGAAAAACTGAGACACAGATGAATGAGTTATGATGAGAGATCACCTCAGTGAATCCTGAAATCTCTTGTTCATACGCAAAATAGAGACTCCTGCACAGCTCCTGGCTTCCCTACTCAGTGTAGCATTATAAACTAGTTCTGTGTTCACATCTTTGTTGTGTGTGAAGAGCCCTCATGCCCAACCTGGACCCTCCAATGAAGGAGGTAGCCTGTGTTTGCTGGAGCTATGTGCTTATGAAGTACTCAGTGAGCCTGAGTGGTATGTTCTTAGGGAAGTAAAAATATTAGAAAACTGAAGTATTTCCTGTTAAACTAGTAATATCGTTACAGTCGTCTTTACCTTTTTGTGAATAATGGATAGAATTGACTTGAGATATCTGGGTATTGCACTTCATCTCTAAAACTGCATATTTATTTGGGGAAGTAAGATTTGAAAGATCACTTACTGCCTCTGTCCATGAGATAAGATCATGCAGGCGGAGTTGTGAGAGCAGTGGTTCGAGTTGACTCTTTGGTGTTTCTTCTTTCCCATGGGAGTTTACTTACTTTCTTTGTATAATCAAAGGATATCCTTCCAAGCAGGACTATAAATTTCTCCCTGAAGGCTTCAAGCCAGCTATGTTTTATCAAGTTTCGGTGTCAGAGTAAAGTAAATATTTTAAACCACAACATAGGCAGGAGTGTTGTGCTAGTGCATCTACTCAGGATGCCATGTTGTCCACTACAGTCCTTAAGATACCTCCAGACAGACTTTTGTGACTGTCCTTTGACAGTGGTTGATTCAGTGTCCCATACTTTTTTCTACTGTCCAAAGTATGTAACAGCCAGAGAGAGATTTCTTAGAAAATGGCTACTGAAGTACTCAGCCATTCCTGATACTCTAAGTAGCCTCTGCAAAAGCTGTATTGTGGACATGGCAAACTTTTGTTTTACTGTGATTTTTAATTATTAAATTTGTTTTATAGCGTTTGGCCTGTTAAACTTTCATGAACTTGAATAGAATTGATATTTTTGCCGAGGCTTTATCAGTACTTAATTGACTCTTAGAAGACATTTGGCAGTTGTTGATAGTAATGTTGGCAGGTACACAATTCCCCCCCCCCCCCATGATACCCATAAAATATTTTACAGGCTCTTGTATGACAGTAAAACAAAATAGGGGATTAGATGTATGCCATAATATGTAGGAGTTTTTGGAGTATAGCATGAGCAATAGGAGTAGTATTTTTAAAACAGTGTTGTGGTTAACACATTTTCAAAAATTAATGTCGTAAGGAGTGTATTACACACAAACTACTACGCCATTGTCTTTCATTCTGCTAGGAAAAATGACTGACTAGAAAATGATCCTTACTACCATTTTCCACATTCTTGCATAATAACTTTAACTACTTGCATAGTAACTTTCTACTTGCATGACTATGAAATTGTCTTCTTTAACTCAAGAATTACATTTTGATTGTTTTTTTAATTATTTAAATTATTTTATACTACATCTCAGCAATTAGCTATCAAGGCAGTGAACAATCAGATAAGCAACCATTAAAATACAGATAACAGCAAACAAAAATGTAAAAAACAGTTTGATCAGCAGATATTCTCCATTACCTTAGGCATTGATGGCCAGGCATGGCTGCACATGTTGAAATAGTCATTGAGAAGTCTTAGTTTATGTATTTATTTATTGAGATTTATATCCCACCTAGCCAGCGTGAGCTTAGGTATGTGAAATTTCAAGAAGTCATCACAGATGCATTTTTGTTGTCAGAATCATTTAAAAGCTGCTGCTGATTTTTGTAATAGGCTCTCTGGAGGATGTATACTGATAATGAATGTGGGATTTGAGCCACTTCCCTTTTGTGGAAAAAATTCAGGAGATTGGATTAATACCCCGCCCTTCACTCAAAGTCTCAGAGCGGTTTACAATCTCCTTCCCTTCCTCTCCCCACAGCAGACACCCTGTGAGGTAGGTGGGCTGAGAGAGCGCTGAGAGAACTGCTCTTGAGAGAACAGCTCTGAGAGAACTGTGACTGACCCAAGGTCACCTATCTGGCTACATGTGGAAGAGTGGGGAATCAAACCCAGTTCTTTAGATTAGAGTCTGTGGCTCTTAGCTGCTACACCAAACTGACTCTTATTTCTCAAGAAGCAAATGGTGATATTGTGCACAAGGCACCACGTTTACATTATTATTTTCACACAAAAATAACACTGTAACTGTATGCTTACTTGAGTTTCATGGAGTAAGGATCATGCAGTTTAGACTTACTTCTGAATAAATATGTATGGAATTGTGCTATTGGTGTTACTAATGACATGCATGCTGTTTTCTACAAAATGGCAATGTTAGTTTAAAAAAGAACAGCCCACCACATCCAGTCCTGCACTCTGTTTGTGCTGTCAATTATACTCCATATAGAAACTAATTTAGTTTTGTTTGCTGTTTTGTCATGTAACATATACGGTACAGCTGGCTAGAAGTCCATCTAAAGACTGAAGAGTCAGAAACAGAAAATGTATTAAATGACCTTTGGGATTTTTTAGAAAAAAGTTTAGTGTGACATAATACAAAAGCCAATTGCATTAATAACAACAGATTCTAAAAGCAGGCAGCACTTGAATTGTCTTGAAGAGCAGTAGTAAGGTTAATGACATAAAACATTTAAAAATAAACCTTAGCCTAAAATTTACCTTGCAAACTTGGGACAAACACAGACAGGTACTGGCCCCTGGTATATTGTGAGGCTTCTGTACTAACAGTAAAAGATCAGACCTTTGTTGATGAAAACAGAGTTCTTTATTAGTCTTAATACTGCTTGACAGGTTCTCGGATGTTTGTTAGAGATGCCAGGTAGAAAACAGTCAGAGTTAATATACCCTCCCGCTTGTTTGAACCCACAATGAAACCAATCACATTTGGGAATAGAAAACGCGGGAGATGAAATTGGGCCGTTGGTATTCCCACAGGAAAGGTGAGGTGCTAAAGTTGTAAAAATTCCCTTCTTGAACTGGCCGACCCAGATGTGTGAAACCCATGCATAACAAAATGACTCTGTGGGCAATAACCGACCTTCAAGGCTCTCACAACAAGATAAGGATGTCTCTGTCCCAGGAAATGGGAGGAGGGAATGCCTGGGAGGAAAGGCCATTTGTTTAACAGTGACGTGCAAAAATGTGGGGTCGCCACTCTCCCGACAGGAATGGTTACATTGTACAGATCTCATATGGCAATACATTTCAAGGCTGAAAAAGGGTAGGGAAAAGCAGACATAGTAACAGACATGCAACATTTCATTTGAACTAAGTAGACAATGCACTCTTTTGTCAGGCCCCTGACATATATCCCCTATTGCTTCATTCCTGGGTCAGCCATGGTTTCCTCCAGGTAGGGACAAGCAATTCTTTTTATATATGAGAAAGGGATTTTTAGAATATGTGACCTAATTATCACTGGTAGTATGGGATCACAGCAACAACTAGGAAGGAAATATGCATTTCAGACCCCATTGCTACAGTACTTTCAGCTGCAACATAAAATACAGGAACTAACCAACTCAACCCAATTAGATAGACCACTAACCCATTTTGAATCATTTTTGAAAAAAGTCTCCTGGAACAAAGGGACTGCTTGCAACTATTTATACTTTGCTTAATGAGACTTTGTGGTCAGTACAAACGTCTATTCAAGCAGCTTGGCATAAAGACTGTGGGATAAACTTTACAGATAGTCAATGGTTAGAAATATGGGCAACACACATGTATACTACTAAGGCTATGAATTTGAAATTACAAAATTGTAAGCTCTAACCCCTGAAAGATTGTTTAAATGTAAACTTAAGTCTTCTCCTATTTACTGGAAGGGATGTGGTAATGTTAGATCATTTATCCACTGCTGGTGGAATTGCTCTAGAATTTCTAAATTCTGGGGCTGTATTCTCAAAGAAGTGAGAAAAATTACAGGTCATGTAGTGCCTAAAACTGCAGTGTCCGTTTTACTCCATTATTGGCCTTGGACATCCTTTACAAAACAACAAGCTGAATTACTCTCATTAGTTCTGCTTGCAGCAAAATACTTAATTGCACAAAATTGGACATTAACGAAAATACTTTAAAACAGTGGATCTCAAAGGTATGGGATATCGCAGTATCTGACAAAATAGCAACTCAACTATTGACAATGGAAACAAGGGTAAACAATTTTATTGAAAAGTGGTTTTCCTTCTTTGAACATGTCTCTTCAAACTCAAATAACTTGTATTAGCTGCCTCAGAAATATATGGACTTGGTGTTTTATTAATCCGATTGTATATTTTTTATAATGTTTGAACTATTAGTATGAGGTGAGCCTATGATATGGTTATAGCTAGTTAGTTTCTACTGAAACTAGTTATATCTCTTCCTATATACCACTGGAGAACTTTACTGAATTTGTTATGTATTATTTTTGAAATAAAAAAAATGTTAATAAAAAAAACCCTCTAGCCATGATGGTACTTCTGTGCTGACTGAAGGCTCTACCATAAGCAAATGAGAATCTTTGGACCAAGCCCAGTATGCTTTGGATTTTTAGAATTAAAATAACAGCCTGTAGTTGCTCATGCGCACTCTCTGGAATACTTTGATACAGTTAATGTTTGTTTTGTATTCTGTTCACTTATCTTTGCAACAGATGGCAAAAGTTAATTTTCCGTCTATTTCCCAAATTATTTTACCAAAAGGGCTTGTACCCATGTGGAACATTATCCATTATGATTATACTTCTCAAACTATTCTAAAGTCACAGCACAAGTTGCAGTATATTTTAAATAATATCCTTTCTAAATATGTAGTAGTTATTTTATTTATTTATTTTCTTAAATTTATATCCCGCTCTCCCCACCAAAAGGCAGGCTCAGAGCGGCTCCCATAATTTTAAAATAACATATCAACATTAAAATCATACATCAACATTAAAATACTGTCCATACAAAATTGGCGGCATTCTAATTCAACCCGCAGGTGGGTCTGAGGAGCATTCCCATAATATAGTAATGTTATTGACATTTTTATGCCTTTTTAGCAATATGGTTAGACAGATTAAAACAATGAAAATACTGTCAACGGAATAATCAGTTATAAAAACAACAATGAAATGCACAGAAACAAAAATCAGTGGGAGAAAATTAAAATTTAAAGGCTAACCTATTGAAAAGGCTTGGCAAAAGAAAGCAGTTTTAAAGTGCTAGGGTGCAGATCTAATCAATTTCCCTTGAATGAGTTTGACAACACAAGAAATGGCCGCTTATATAGTATGTTCATACAGGAGTAGTTTTTCACTCATCTGTGGTGTATAGTGCTCATGGTATTCATGATTAATATGCATGGAACGGTAGTGAAAACTGTCTTTCCTATGTTGAAAGTGTCTGTACTCTGCATAAAGGTAACAGTAGTAATATATTGTGGAAGAGAACACCTCAGGACTTCATTTGTACTTTAGATCAATGGTCTTCAACCCATATATAGGGATATTCAGGTGGGTTGTGGACCCCACCTGCTGGGTCACAAATCCCTATAGATCTGCTGCTCATTATTTCCACCAGTTACTTCCCCAGTACTCCACATTTATTTATTTATTTATTTTTTCACATTTATATCCCGCCCTCCCCGCAAGCGGGCTCAGGGCGGCTTACATGGGCCAATGGCCTGATTACTACATTGACCTATAAAATCAGTTAAAACATTGCAATAAATATCATTAAAACATATAAATAATCATAAACGCTTCCATAATACAGCATCCGATGGCAACCAAGTAGCAGGTCTGGGCCCCACCCCCTCGGCCATAGCCGAGGTCGAGTTGGACCAGGGTACATCATGATGGTTACAATGTCAGATGGTATTCTCAGTATCATCGGTGGCGGCTCCTATTCATAGACCTGGCGGAAGAGCTCCGTCTTGCAGGCCCTGCGGAACTGCATCAGGTCCCGCAGGGCCCTGATCTCCTCCGGGAGCTTGTTCCACCAGACAGGAGCCGCCACCGAGAAGGCCCTGGTCCTAGTTCTGGCCAGCCTGGCGTCCCTGGGGCCAGGAACACGCAGTCTGTGTTCAGACCCCGACCGTAGTGCTCTCGGGTTGATACAGAGAAAGGCGGTCCCTAAGGTATGTTGGACCCTGGCCATATAGGGCTTTATAGGTAAGAACCAGCACTTTGAAGCGAACTCGGTATGCAGAGGTCCCCATGAAATTTCTTGCCTTCCCTCTCTCTCTCTCTCTCCCTACCTAACCCATCCCTGCCAGTCAAGACTCCAATCTTTCATGCATGTACTTGTGGCAGTGAACATCCTCACTCCAAGAAATTGAACTTTCATGTGTATGAGAGGGGCTCTTTGCTGCAAACTTGGGAAGCAGTGTTAGAAGGCCAGGTTGTATTGAACAAGGAGAGAGAGATTCAAGGGAGATCATGTGGGTTGGCTGTCAGATTGGTGTAGTGGTTAAGTGTGTGGACTCTAATCTGGGAGAACCGGGTTTGATTCCCCACTCCTCCACTTGCACCTGGCTGGATGACCTTGGGCAAGCCATAGCTCTGTTCCAGCTGTTCTCTCAAGGACAGTTTGGGAAAGAGCTCTCTCACCTACCTCACAGGGTGTCTGTTGTGGGGAGGGGAAGGGAAAGGAGTTTGTAAGCCGCTTTGACACTCTTAAGTGAGTGAAGGGCGGGATATAAATCCAATCTCTTCTTCTTCTCCTCCTTGGTATGGTGTGTGTCATGGTGCTTAAGTTGTGTTTCCTCCCCGTAGATCTTTTGGTCTGCTGCCCACGGCCCTAGCCTTTATACTGTTGGCTTCTCCTCCTTCCTGTGGCATGGCTGTCATATCATGTGACTGTCTGTCATGGGGTTTGCAGTTAATGGGTCCTATGTTGCCACCTAGGGGTTAAAGATGTGTGTCCATAAAGGTCAAAGACCACTGCTTTAAATAAAGCTTTCCATCAAGACTGCTTATGGAGAACCTTGCTATAGTTTCTGCTAGGACACCAGTCTGCTTACTTTTCCATGAAGGAAAAATATAATGGCAAAACTGGGCTTTCTGTTTACCAAATTTTGATGGTTTTCTCTTGGGCTTTGTAACTGTTAATAAGGGTTCTGTATCACCTGTGGGATTGAATCTTTGTCTAATGTACACAAGTACTTAGAAGAAAAGCTTTTATTTTTACCCTTCCAAATGCTTTTGTGTTATTTAGAGACATTTTGTCTGTCACTGCTCGATATGTTTATAGTTGTGTTAATAATGGCATTGTTGCTACTGTCTTTAACTTGCTGCAATATCTATTTCTGTTATATCTAGCGGTATTTTCTTGTTGGGAGCAATCATGCGGAAACCAAATACCGTGTTTTGAAAATTGATCGCACAGAACCAAAGGATTTAGTTGTTATTGATGACAGGGTGAGTACTTCACAATTTGAGGCATTATGATGAAGAAAACAATATTACAGAATGATTTTAATATTTCAGCATATTTTATTCCTTTGAGTTTAAAATTACTGAAACTCTTAGCAAGTTGCTTAACAGAAGCCATATTTCTTATTTGATATGGATTCCCAACAGAGAAGCTAAGCTGGAGTGTATGAAGTTTTGTTTTTTTTAACTTTAGCTTGGAATGATTTCTTAACAGAATGTGTCCTGGGAAATTATATTGAATTAAAAAAATGGTGTGTGCATACATTTTTTAAGATGGGCCTGCTTATGCTGTGACTTGGAAATTGGAGCTTGTGGGACTCACTGGGGGTGATTCATGAGTTCCACCTCTTACGTTATAATATAAGTGTGTTTTTGGGAGAGGGGGGCTGAGGCATACTTCCTCTTCTCCTAGTAAATTTATATATGTAAAGTTTCTATGAAATCCAGTGGGGGATATCCACCAACAATTGCTGTACTGATGGAAGGGCAAATTGGTTTCACTTGGTTCCATTATCTTCCTCTCTCTCAAGGACAGCTTGGGAAAGAGCTCTCTCAGCCCCACCTACCTCACAGGGTGCCTGTTGTGGGGAGGGGAAGGGAAAGGAGTTTGTAAATTGCTCTGAGACTCCAAGTGAGTGAAGGGCGGGGTATAAATCCAATCTCTTCTTCTTCTTCCTCCTCCTACTCACTGCAGCCTCCCAACCTATGTGGCTATTAGACTACATGGGTCCTGGGACCCCAAGATAAAGTTTCCTGGGATCAGAAACGGCTGTTGGATATGAGGGGAATGTGGGAAAGAACTGCAATCCTCAGCCTGTCCTGCTAATGGATTGCAGGATCCAGCTCATTTATTTGGATTTTCCCCTTCTGATACTCAGCTATAAAAACTCACTGGTATAAATAAACTTGTTCATGTTAATATATAACAATGCATATACATATCTGTGAGTCTTTAATGTTATTTTACTTAAGTGTAAGAAATAAGTACTTAAGTGTATTTTATGTGACTTAATGGCCCCTATTGCTTCAGGTTCCCCCACCCCCCCATATGTTTTGTTCTCTCTAGTAGTCCCAGAGGGAGCAAAACACATGTGGAAAAGGGGGAGGAACCCAAAGCAATAGGGAGAAATGAGCGACAAAAGTGACAGTGTGGACGGGGCCAATGTTAATTAAATTTTGTAAGGTTATTCCAATTTAAGTCAGCATTGCATTTTTTTGTGTAATAAGAGTGCTTTTTAAAAAGAATTGGAGGATAGATGAATAATGCCACTACTTGGTTTTTCAATAAGGAACAGATGCATTCCTTTCTATGTGCAACAATCCAGTGTCATTTTAAGTGAATTCATTTTTGATGGTGACTGTTCATTTGATTTCTAAGCATGTATATACCCAGCAAGAAGTGAGAGAGCTGCTTGGCCGTTTAGATTTGGGAAACAGGACAAAAATTGGACAGAAGGGCACCTCAGGATTATCACGAGCAGTCACTGCTTTTGGTATAGTAGGTAAGGAGAGTCTTTTATTTATTCTTTTTTAAAAATCAGCTAACTTGCATGAACTATGATATTATCAAGATATTGCAAATAGAAATTAAATATGAAACCACTAAGTAAACAACAACAACACAACTTCCCTCTTCTCCTTCCAAGATAAACCAGGGGTCACTAGTAATGTGGAACAGTACATCAGAATTTAACAGCCACTTTTCATGTGAAGAACAAAAAACCAACATTGGCTAGTGATGCCCTATTAATTTGTAATGACTGATTTTTAAGTTCAAGTATTACATGCCATTTCTTGAGCTCCTTGCTTCCAGGAAGCATCCATCACTGGCCTCCATTTGGTTACCTAAATGCAGAGACCATCAGTCTTGCTGAGCCTTTTGGAATTTTTAAATTCAAATGACTGCTATAGGGGAAGGGGGCAGTTATAAAATAGCTGCCATGGGAGGCAGCACCAGGTCTTTGCTTGAAGAGATGCTGTTTGGTATCAATTTCCAAAGAAAAGGGAGGGCTTGCTTCCTGCTTTTCTTAGGGTTGTTTCAGTTTATAAGCTGTCTGTAAGTAGTGATTGGTGTAGGTGATGTTTAACACACTGAATTCAAACATTTCATATATATTCTCAATTGTGCAAAAACGCTGGCTGTGCCTGCACATTCTCATATTGAAAATGTACACTGGTTACTGGAGCATATGAGAGAATTTCAGAAGACAATCAGCTAGTGTTTCATAGATTATAGTAAAGCTTTTGACAGTGTGGATCATGAAAAGCTTAGTTTGAGAGAAATGGGCATGCCACAGGGGGGATCTATAAAAACTTAATTTTATATGTAATACAAATAGAAAGACCCCTTGATAAAAATTACTCCAGAACTATTAAAAATAGTACTAAAAAGACAGGATCAAAATTAATTCCCAAAAATAGATACATATTGGTCAATATACAATATGAGATAAACAAACTATACATTGTACATGAAGCATGACAGTGAAAAATATAAATATGAAGTAAATACTGACCAGAACATTCACTGAATGCTGGAACTGTCCACAGAAATTAAATTCTTTTACATTGGGGAATGATGCAGCATTTTTAATACATACAGCGATTAGCTGAGCAAGGTCAGAAGTCCCAGATTAGTTTAACGCATGAGGTGCCAAAGTATGCAGCCTTAAAATCCACTTCATTGCCTTTTTTAATAGTACTTTTTCATTATAATGGTAAAATTTATATAACCCCCCCAAAATTGAAATCAGTGTGTCCATATTCTTTTTCTATAAAATGCTGCACCAAAGGTGCACCAACTATTCTGTGAAGTATGTTGCTCCTATGTTCTGTTATGCATCTCTTTTATTTTCTAGAGTTCTAGAGGTCTTCCCTACCATATATCTTATTGCAAGAACATCTGATGGCATATACAACCATATCTGAATTGCATATTGTGAACTTATTTAGAACATGTTCTTTTTTATCAAAGGGACTGATAAAACTTTTCATATTTTGAATTAGGTTACAACACTTTCAGTGTCCACATTTAAAATGGCCATTGGACAAACCTGTTCCTGGAATGGTTCTTTGTGCTCCTGGAATGGTTCTTTGTAGGTTCATGGGAACAAAGGTGTTGTTGTGAATCAGTTTGTTTTTTAAGAATCAGTTTGTCTTTTAAATTGGCTGTTCTTTTAAAAGAGATTGTAGGGGGGTTTTATCACAAAGGGGAACATCATGTTAGCATATTCCAGTTTTTATATATACTCTTTTTAAATTATACACTGATGTGGTTATAAGCGAAACTGACTATTATACTCTCGTTCTGCGACTTGCTTTTGTTGTTCTGCAGTAGAACTTCCTTTCTGCAAGCTGTAGCCTTATCAAATGTGTTTTTAAGATATGATCTGGGTAATCCCTGGTGGCAAGATTTTATCTTATTGTTCTTGCCTTCCTTTGATAATCTTCAATACTAGTACAGTTTCTTCTGACTTTCAAGAAGTCGCTATATGTTAAATTGTTTTTAATGTGAGTTGGATGAAAACTATCAAAGCTTAAAAAGGAGTGTAGGTTTTTTGTATATATTTGTCCATATCCTATTGCCCTTATGTTGAACATGACATCCACAAAATTTATATGATGTTCACTGAAATTTATTTCAAATTTGATGTTATTATCCTGAATGTCAAGCTACCTATGAAATTCTTGCAACTGAGTACAACTGCCTTTCCATATTAAGGAAATATCATCAATATCTATATGCCATATAGATATAAATCTTTGAAATTGATTCCTCTTTGCATATATAAATTTCTCCTCAAATCATCCATCTCCTGGCATTTTTTTTTGTTCTGCTAGCACAGAGGTGGGCAAACTGTGGCTCAGGAGCCACATGCGGCTCTTTCACATATATTATGTGGCTCCCGGCTGGGTGGATGGGGAAGCTAAATATCATTAAAAAACAAATATCATTGGACAAATTAATATCATTATCAATATCTGCTTTCACCCCTTTTGTTATTATTTTTGGCAGTCTCGTTTAATGTTAATAAAAAGCAAATTTGCTTATTTTCCAATAAAAGCAGGTAATATTTGTTCATGTCTTGTGGCTCTCAAACATCTGAGGTTTATTCTATGCGGCTCTTACGTTAAGCAAGTTTGGCCACCCCTGTTCTAGGTGGCTCTTACGCTGAGCAAGTTTGCCCACCCCTGTGCTAGCACATTGCTGGGTGCAGCCCAGTTTTTCTTTATACTGAGAAGTTACACAACTGTAAGGTTGACAATGAAGAAATTGAAATTTTTCAAGATATTCTATTCCTTGGCTCCATCATCAACCATCATGGGAAGGCCCTCTCAAGATTTTATTATTCCACAGGTGGCCAATATGTTCCTGCAGCAGTCAAAGTATTCAGTGCTAAAGTTGCTGGGCAGATTTACTTATTTATTTATTTTATTTGTATCCTGCCCTCCCTGCTGAGGTAGGCTCAGATTTAACATTAAAATATTTTTAAACACAGATATAAAAACACATTACAACATCACAAAATGTCACAATACAGATGAAATGCTGGTATGCTGGCCGGGGTCTGGATCAGTGCAGTAACAGACAATATTGACAGACCTCTATTAAGATTTCTACACAATATTCTGGGAACACCTTAGTGTGTGTCTGGAATAGCACTGAGAGCCGAAGTTGGGGAGATGCAGGGGCATAGACTTTGTAAATCCCCGGGGGGGGCGGGGGCTCCCCGCCGCTTTTCCCCCCGCCCCCCGGCCCCAAGCTGGCAGACCCGGCGGGGCGAGCAGGGGGCGGCGGCGTGGGCTGCTGCCCCGTAGGGGTCCTTGAAGTCGTGGCGGCGCGCTTCGTGGCGGCTCGCTGGCTGGGTCAGGGGGCCGGCCGGCGCTGCGGAGTCCCTGTGCCCGCCCATCGCGTCGGCTCTGGCCCCCCCTCCACCTCCCCTCCTCAGCGGCTGCCTTCTGCCACGCCCGGCACCCCCCGGGCTCCCGGCGGCCCTCCCCGCCTCCCCCACTGGCGGGCGCTCCATTTTGCCGGGGGTGGCTGAGCCCCCCCCGGGAAATTTCAGGGGAGGCTCGAGCCCTCGAGCCCCCCCGTAGTTGACGCCTATGGGGAGATGTCTTATGAAGCAAAGGCCTGGGGAAGAGCATTCAATTTGAAAATTAGGACTATAAGATCAAACGCAGAACTAAACCTCCTTGAACTAGTTAAGTTGGAGACAAAGCCAAACAAACTGCTCTGCATGTGGCAAAATTTCTAGCAGCTCTTGTCAAATCACATGACAACTTTTGCAGTAGCAACCTTTAAATTCCTCCATGTTTTCTTGTGGAATGAGGTTTATTGTGGGATGAGGGTTTGCTGTTTATGGTAGGGCTGCCAAGTCCCCCAGTAGGGCGGGGGAAACACCGATTTTTAGTGCTTTCCCCCGCTTTTTCCAAGTTGGCCACCGGGGGGACAAAATGGCTACCTTAAAAGGGAAATGTCTGCAGAGAGCCTGCCCTGCAGTAAAAAGCCTCACCAGACATTTCCCCTTTAAGAAGTCAGCAAGAGAGCTTCCACAGCAAGAGAGGTCCGCCCAGAGATTAAGGAGGGACTGAAGGAGCTGCTTTTGCATGTGGCTTGCAAGGTAAGTTTCTCTTCCAGCTCCTTTCCTTCTCTCTCCCTCTTTCTTTTTTCTGTCTGTCTGTCTGTCTCTCTCTCTCTATCCCCATCCAGCAGAGGTCTATCAGTGGCTATTATAGCCACAAGGTCTAAATGGAAGTAAGTGCCTCTGCCAGTTTTTTTTCCTTCTCTCTCTCCCTCTTTCTTTTTTCTGTCTGTCTGTCTGTCTGTCTGTCTCTCTCTCTCTGTCCCCATCCAGCAGAGGTCTATCAGTGGTTATTATAGCCACAAGGTCTAAATGGAACCCTTTGTCTGGGGCAGTGATGCTCTGAATTCTTGGTGCTTGGGGGGCAACAGTGGGAGGGCTTCTGGAGTTCTGGCCCCGCTGCTGGACCTCCTGAGGGCACCTGGTATTTTTGGCCACTGTTGTGACACAGAGTGTTGTACTGGATGGGCTGTACTGGATGGGCCGATCCACTGTGGCTTCTCTCCTGTTTTATGATATGAAAATCATATTTAGCACTTGTGTAGCACTTAGTGCTTCATATTCTGCCGAGATGAGGAAGGATTCAGTAGGGCCATTGCTCAGTGATAGAGCATCTGCTTGACATGCAGGAGGTATCAGCTTCTTCAGCTAAAAAAGGATCAGGTAATAGGTGACATTAAAGATCTCAGCCTGAGACCCTGGAGAGCCACTACCAGTCTGAGTAGTCAATACTGACCTTGATGGACCAATGGCCTGATTCAGTATTAAGAAACTTCATGAGTTCATGTGTCAGCATGTGGAAGCAACGTCACAGGATGTGACATCACAAAATGATGTCACTTCCTTTCTCCTGGCTCCACCCCCAAAGTCTCCTGGCTCCACCCCCAAAGTCCCCAGATATTTCCCAAGTTGGACTTGGCAGCCCTAGTTTATGGCTCCGGTTGCAAAAACAGTAAAGACAATAGAAAAAATATGGCTCCAGCATCAACCAAAGGGGAGACTGCAACCAAGAAAGCAGAAGGAGATTGAGACTGGGGAAGGCAGCTATGAAGGAGCTAGGAAAGATTCTTAAGTGTATGGATGTGTCGTCTGTGACCAAGGTCAAGTTAATTCATACCATAGTATTCCCCATTACTATGTATGGGTATGAAAGTTGGGCAATGAAGAAAGCTAACAGCAAGAAAGTTGATTCCATTGAAATGTAGTGTTGGAGGAGAGTTTTACAGATAACATGGACCACCAAAAAGACAAATAAGTGGGTTCTAGATCAAATCAAGCCTGAATTCTCCTTAGAAGCTTAGATGACTAAAGTGAAGTTATCATACTTTGTTTGCTTTATGAGAAAAAGGAGACTCACTGGAAAAGACAATAATGCTAGGAAAAGTTGAAGGCAGCAAAAAAAGAGGAAGACCCAGCATGAGATGGATTGAGTCAATAAAGAGATGCTAAAGCCCTCAGTCTGCAAGACCTGAGCAAGGGTGTTAACAATAGGACATTTTGAAGGACATTAATACATAGGGTTGCTGTAAGTCAGAAGCAACTTGACAGCACTTAACATATGCATGCACACACACTCACAACATTCTCATGTTGATCACGAATTTACAGATTCTTAGCATCCTTGGTGGGCACGCCCAAACACATAATAGAATCTGTGTCTATGGCCAAGCTGAAGTTTCATGGCTATTACAAACCTGCCTGAATGAGCTCAGCACTTTGCTAGTCAGCCAGCTCGTAGGAAGCCAGCTGAACAGCCCTGTAGCCAGGAAATTCACCGGGGGGGGGGGGGGGGGGCTGTGAACTTTGGTGGGTGTCACGGCAGAGCCCGGTAGTCCAGCTGGGCAGACAGGCCGGCAAGCACGCCCCGGGTGTGACTTGGATGGGGAAAGTCAGCAGAGCGTGGCAGCAAGTCCCAATGTCAAAGCAGCAAGCGTAGTCAAAACGTACCAGGATCAGGAAGCAGAGGTCAGAAGTCCAAGAAGCAAGCCGGGTCGGAAGCCAGAGAATCAAAACAGGATCAGAGGCAAGGTATGCACGGAATGAGGGTTCTGCCAACGATGTTGCCAGCACAAATTGCTACTGGTCGGCAGCCTTCTCAAATAGTGTTCCGGCTCATTAACCACTTAGCACTGCTGTGCGAAGTCCTGGTTCCTGTCAGTACTCAGGACTTAATGATCTTCGCTCCTGCCTCCGTGCATCCTTGCGTCGCCTATTCAGCTCCTGCCTTTCACGGAGCCTGCTGACAGGTGGAGACGAGTCCGGTGGTGAATTGCTCGGCCCAGCCACTGCCTGATCAGCCTCAGGTGGGTCTTGCTGAGAACTTGGTTGTGGATCCTCTGCAGGACTTACGTTTTCCTCAGTTAACTGAGCCAAGTCCTCCTATCCTCGGCTGTCAGGCCCTGGGTCTGGGGTAAAGTCAGGGGCAGGCATGACGGGGCATTGTGCCCTGCCACATGTGGTGACATCACTAGGGATGTCACCGTGAGTGACTCTCTTTGTGGTGAATCTCCATAAAGGGAGGAGGAGAGCTGAAGAGGAGGTAGCCAGGCTCAACATTACAGTCCAGCTTGTTGGCTGGTGCAGACACAGTGAGGTGCCAGCCAGTGAGCCTTGGAGAGCTGACCTGCTTTGGCTCTCTGAGAGCTGGCAGCCTGACTTACTGGCTGGCGAAGACGGGGTGAGGCCCCTGGATAGGCCATTAGAGAATGGCCTGCTCAGGCTCCTTACTGCATCTGCGCCACCCAGCGAGTCAGGCTGTTGGCTCTCTGAGGCTCTTGGAGAGCCGACAGCTCATCTTGCTAGCTGGCAAGGGGCGGGGGGGGGGGGGGAGAGCCAGTTTGGTGTAGTGGTTAAGTGTGCGGACTCTTATCTGGGAGAACCGGGTTTGATTCCCCACTCCTCCACTTGCACCTGGCTGGATGACCTTGGGCAAGCCATAGCTCTGGACCAGCTGTTCCCTCAAGAACAGCTTGGGAAAGAGCTCTCTCAGCCCCACCTACCTCTCAGGGTGTCTGTTGTGGGGAGGGGAAGGGAAAAGGAGTTTGTAAGCCGCTCTGAGACTCCCTTGGGGAGTGGAGGGCGGGGTATAAATCCAGTCTCTTCTTCTTCTTCTTCTTGTGCCGCAGTGGGGCTCCGCCCTAATAGTGTGGGGGGGGGGGCTCAGCCCCTAAAGCCCCACCACTGGCTACAGTCCTGAAGCTGAAGTTCCATGTTTTTTTTTTTCTGTTTCACTTTAGAACTTTTGCCTTTTATCCACAAAACTCAAGAAGTAAGCAGGCACCAGGAAACAGAGCAGCAAGCACCACATTAAGTCTTGTTGACATAAAGTATGAATCTTCCCTTTAGTGAGGTTAAGTTGAATGGTCTTCATTTAGTGTATATTCACCTTGGAAAAATCAGATGGAGAGTTATCTTCCTTTTCCTCAGATCTCTCTCCTTACGACCTCATAATTTTGTTCTTTGAAGATATGATCCATAAACAAATGCAGAGCTGAGCACACTTAAGTCCATTTTTGTGTTGGATCCTGGCCCTGAGATTTCAAGTAGCATCTGTTTAGTGGAGCAGATTATCATTGTTGGCAGACAGGAGCACCAATTCTTATATAAATGGAAGAGAACAAGCTGGGGGCCTGCAGGGAACCTCAGTAGAGGAAACATTGGAAATGACACCCCCCCCCCCCATTCAGTATTCTTTAAGCTTTCAGGGCCTTGAACAGACATATTCCCCCTCTCTTCTCCTTTTTCTCCTTAATTGACTCCCAGCTGCAGTTGATGTCCTTGTATCCTGGACTACATTCTGTTCTTATCAGACTGGGTTTGTTTTTGGGTCGAGATGGGTTTTTTGGTCTGAAGTAAATGAAGGATAACAACTACATTCTCAGTTTTTCTGCATTCCTGAGGAGTCCCCCTGAGAATGTAGAGCCCCTTACCTTGTCTGTTGGTCACCTGGTTTTGCCATTTTGTGATCACAGTGGAGGCCACTCACTTTACTGAGAATTAGTGCTGAAAGACTGGAGCAGGTGTGCTTTCCTAGCATGGCATGAAACTATGGCATAGGTTATCGGTTGTATATTTACTATATGTTTTCTCAAAAACATATTATGCTAGAGAAAAGCTTACTGCTGATTTTACACACACCTGAAAGGTTGTTATAGGAGATGAAATCACTCAGTCTGTAGGTAACTATAATTAATTCCTGTTTCATAGTACTTCAGCAATAAGCCAAGTAGCAGATTCCCTAGTGAAGAAGTGATATCTAATAAAACCGAAAGAATGAAAAATTCCTCTAATCCATCATACCAAACATTATGGAATGTTGAAAGAGCATCAAATTTCAGTAAGCAACCTGAGCTGCTAGTATGGCTATAATATTTTCTTATACTGCTAGCAGGGGTTTTGTACCCTGAGGTGATGAAACATTTTTCCAAGTGGAAGCTAATAAGGACCATGTATAGAAAAATAATCACTGCACTGTCAGCCACATTGAAGCGTCAGACATTGATAAAGTTTCTGTAGTTCACCCTGGTTAACCTGTGATTTAAAAGGTTTTTAGAATCCAGCAAATAATTTTGTTTTGGATTGGAAATTGGAAAAATGTCCAAATGAGCAACCATTTTAAAAAGAACATTTTTAATTTAGATTCATTAATGATTTAGTATATAATTTTAAAAAATAAATACCTGCTAAGCTACTGCTAGCCAAATTCTGTAAGGAAAATAATTCACAAATGACAGTCTTTGCCATTGGAAGTTTTCTGAGTTGTTGGAAACCAAAAAGGGATTGTAGAAAACAGTACAGTGCTTTCTTATAGTATATGTAGTCAAAAGCAAATACAAATGAGCAATTTAATGTTTTCTCTAGGTTTTGTCAGATTTTTAGAAGGTTACTACATTGTGTTAATTACAAAGAGGAGAAAGATGGCAGATATTGGAGGACATGCAATATATAAAATAGAAGATACAAATATGATCTATATTCCAAATGACTCTGTACGAGTGACTCATCCTGATGAAGCAAGGTAAGTGATCCTGTACCTCAATGCTGGTTTTCTCTTGAAGATTATAACATCCCGAATAGATAATAAGGGCTTATTTAGTTAACATCCTTCAGAGGGAACTGGCTGATAGATTTTATAAATCTTTAATTCTCATAACTATATAGAGCCAGTTTGGTGTAGTGGTTAAGTGCACAGACTCTAATCCATTTGATTCCTCACTCCTTCACTTGCAGCTGCTGGATGACCTTGGGCAAGCCATAGTTCTCTCAGAGCTGTTCTCTCAAGGACAGTTCTGAAAAGAGCTCTCTCAGCCCCACCTACCTCACAGGGTGTCTGTTGTGGAAAGGGGAAGGGGAAGGAGTTTGTAAGCTGCTCTGAGTGAAGGGTGGGGTATAAATCCAATCTCTCCTCCTCCTCCTCCTTTCTTCTCTGAAGGAAAGAAGCCAACAAATGGTGTGGTTTGTTGAAATAAAAATGTGAAATTCACTCTTCACCCCCTTAGGTCTTGGCTGTTGCTGTTTCCTTAGGCTTGCACACTCACATTACTTTCGCCTTGGACCTCTGTGTCTTCCAGCTGCTCTTTTCTTAGTGTCCCTCTATCTTCCTGATGCTTACTCCACCCCCTTTCTTCACCTTGGTTCTTTGTCCCTCACCTTCTAGAAGTTTTCCCAATACTCAGCATTTGCTCTTGCCTTCTTGTTCTTAAGGACTATGTTATTTCCATCTCCCATCATTACCCCTCTGCCAAACATAGGCCGAGGACAGACTGGCAATCTGAAGCGGGGCAGGCACGCTTCGCAAACGGAGGAAAGGAGCCCGTTCAGACATGCGCATCTGCCCGTCGGCTCCGTTGCGTACTTACCCGTCTCCCAGCCGCTTTCCTTCCGCTTTACCCGGACACCAGTTTTTCCCGGTGTTCAGGGGCCTTCCTCCGCATGCCTCCTGCTTCCAAACAGTGTGAACTGGAAGAAGCGGGAGGCATCCGGAGGAAGTGTGAACATGTGCGCATATGCGAAAAACATCAAAGGAAAACAAAAAAAAAGTGCAGCAGCACGCGCGAGCCGCGCGCGCTGGCTATGCGGCAGTCTGAACTCTCCGTGGCAGTCTGAATGCTCCGTATCGCCGCTGATCCGCATTGCTCTGGCCAGTGTGAACGGCCAGCTCCGTGAGTTTTTTCCCCCGCTCCAGTTCCCTCCGCTTTGCCTCCGCTTCAGATTGCCAGTCTGTCTTCGGCCATAGTTTTGAGTTCACATCCAGAAACTGGACTGTTTGCAGACAAACTACTGCTGAGGTGTTTTATTCTAGTTCATGAACATTTTTAATGACCACCAGAATGTTTTTAGGATAACTGCTGTATATGCAACTTTTTCTAAAAGACATGGCATGATACGCTAACAAATTCTTCTTAGATGAGATTATTCTAACTATTGTAGTCTGTTACATCTCTCTCTGGTTTTTTTATGTTTAATGTCTTTGCTGTTGTATGCTCACGTGCTTCATAATTCTGTCCCTAATCCTAGCTGCTAGGGGCTGCAATGGCTTAGAGGTTAAGACACTGAGCTGCAGACTGGAAGGTTGGTAGCTCAGCAGTTTGAGACCCTAGTGCCATGTGACGGAGTGAGCTTCCGTTTCTAGCCCCAGCTCCTGCCAACCTAGCAGTTCGAAAGCAAGAAATTGCACGTAGATAAACAGGTACTGCTTCAGTGGGAAGGTTACAGCGTTCCGTGTACCTTGGCGTTTAGTCATGCCGGCCACATGCCCATGAAAAAATCTTTGGACAGTGCTGGCTCTTTGGCTTGGAAATGGAGATGAGCACCGCCCCCTAGAGTCAGATTTGACTGGCTTTCGAGCAAGGGAAACCTTTATCTTTACTTTAGTCCTAGGTGCTACCAACTTTATTAGAGAGTCTGGCTGCCCATCAGAAGTTAGCTTGTGTAAATAAAACATGTATTTGGCACATAGACTGCTATCTGGAGACTATAGAAATTAACTGACCGTGCTGTGCTGTAGGAGATTGATGGGCAAAATGCTACATTAGACAGCTTGGGAACTATAAAGGGATGGTATTTTTATAAGCAATAATTATGTGTGATCTCAGATACGTGGACTGTGTGCTTTGTCATGAGCACAAGTACTGGTGTCTGCTTTATTCCCAATGGCATTTTGTTTCTGAAGGAAAGTTTTTTGCATTCACTAACTAATATTATAACCATTCAAGCCAGACCAGACAGAATTGTTGTTGGAGGGGACAGAGTTCCAGAGACAAACAAATGTGTTGTGTAAGAATACTGTTTTAAATAAATCTATACTCTTTCTTTTTTTGTTTAGATATCTTCGAATTTTTCAGAATGTGGATCTGTCTAGTAATTTTTATTTCAGGTATGTGTTTTGGTTCAGATACATCTTATTATAGAGCTGTTACAATATTTTAATCAATGAAGGATCAGGAAATGTCATACTACCTTTCCAAGAATAATATGGAAAGAGAAAGATGTTAGAGCAGTATTTTCATTTTTGTAAAATATAGTTATTATCAGCTTAAAAGCATCCTTTATGTAACACACACAGAAACAGAAATACATTGAATTCTGTGTAATATCTCAGCATCACCTTTAATTTAGAGGCCTCTGGTGACTACAGAAACATTCATGAGCCACCTTCTTGTCTACTGAATGTTAATGTGATCATTCTCCCTGCTTACCACCACCCAGATCCAAGGGTTCTTCTGTTTTTCATAGAAGGTAGTTTTCTTTCCCTGCCTTTGGCTCTATCTGGATGCCTACAGAAGTGCTTGATCACTGAAAAGTAAAAAGCATAAGTCTAGCACTTAGCAGAGATTGTAGAAAATTTTATAGCATTGACAGAAACATTTGATCAGCTATGGCTAGTGATGACAGACACCCCACATCTCAGTTCAGAGCAGGGTGAGCTATTGTTCCCTCAGATTAGAAAATAACTCATTCCTTTCAAGCTCATCCTATACATTGAACCCCTGTGATCTTCCTTATCTGTAATGTGACGGTGTCTAATGACTTTCTCTCATCTGCCCACCCACCCTTCATATGGATGGCATTCATATGTATGTCCCCTTTTATGGTCATACCCTTTTATGGTCATACCCTTTTATGTCCCCTTTTATGGTCATATGAGGAAGAGAGAAGGCTAGAGAGAGAGGTCATCCAGGTTGCATCATGGCTGAATCCACGTATTCCATTCACTCTACCTCAATGTCTTTCTTGTGATAACTGGGTTAGCTTTCCATCGACTAACTGAGCCCAAGAAAAAAGAATTCAGAAGTTGCCTGAAGAAAACTTTCAACATGTGGCATATTTTAATTGACAAACTGTTTCAGAGATGCTTTGGTACTTTTCTTTCTTTTTGTCTTAGCTATAGCTATGACCTATCTCACTCTCTTCAGTATAATCTTACTGTTTTAAGAGTGCCTCTTGAGATACTTGGGACAGAAACAGTTCGAACTCGGCAGGAGAGCTTTGATATTTTTGAAGATGAGGGACTTGCTGCTCAGGGTAGAAATTGTAAGTATGATTAAAACAGAAATTAGTCATCACACAGGTATTTGGAATTATTTTAGCTTCAGAAGCATCTGTCTTTTTTGTTGATCAGTATTGTGTTGTAACAGCCTCAGGTTGGAAAAAGATTAAATAAGTTGCCAATTATAGCTGAGCAGGTTTTTTTTTAAGGTTTAATCGTGTTGATAACTTGGGAGGACAATTGGACATGCTGACACCTTTAGACAAATGATCATTCAGCTGATATGTAGGTTGAACAGCTACATTTACATTTCATGTAATAAATATGTGTCTTCTGTAGGGTATAAATTGTCCTAATTCTGCTGTTCTGCCCATTTAATTTTTTGGATGCAAAAGTAATTTAAATTGCATCCTATTTTTAGTTATCCCTGTATACTTTTCTCAAGATATTGAAATGAATGGTTAACTTTCTTTCATCAAGATCTAGTAAGGACTGAGAGGGAAGCTGTTACCCATTAAGTAATGTCTTCAAATTCCATAGGATCATGAATAACAATTAGGTGAGGTCTCTCTTGGTCAGTCTGTAGAGCTGCCATTTTTCTGGCACAAAAGTGTTCCTAACCACTCTTTCCTCATAGTGTTTGAAGGCTGCCTGCTAAGGAGGAGCTTTCCTAAATACCGCTTGATTCTAGAGAGCTGAGTGTCCCTAAGAGTCGTCAGCATCTCTGTCTTTGAGCACATAGATTTCATCGTCATTACAGTTAAAGAGTATAAGAAATCTGATGGATCTGACAAAAGGTCCATCTAGACACTGTTGCACTGTTTCCAGGAGTAGCTAGGTCTCTTTGTTTTCATCTCATAATGGTAATGCAGGGTCTCTGTTTCAGTTTCTCTTATACAACATCCTGGGGACCCACTAAACACATGAGTGTCCTTTGTTCATCATCCTATGAAAACCTTTCTTTCCCTATTGAATACATTTATTAGTACTTTGAACTGGGAGATAATATGATTAAACTTTCTAAAACCCACATTACACAGATACTAAAGTTTCATTTCCAATAATTTTTCAGGTGTATTTGGCATTTGCAGTGAACCTTATAGAAAATACGTGTGGAATGGCAAACTGCTGGATGTAGTCAAAACTGCTGTTCATCGTGACTGGCTGTTGTACATCATTCATGGATTTTGTGGACAGTCAAGTATCCTTCTATTGTTTGCTGTTAATGTTTATTACGGTAAAATGTTGGATTATGTATTACTTTTATGTAGAGGAAAGTGGATTCTGGTAACGTACAATATAGTTTTTGCTAAGCATCTTTATGCATGCTATTTGGATGATGCCTCTGTGTTGGATCCCTTCCAGTCCGGCTTCCAGGCCATGGGACGGAGACGGTGCTGGTCGCCCTCACGGATGACCTCCGGAGGCATCTGGATCGAGGCGGTACGGCAGTGCTGATGTTGTTGGACCTGTCGTTCGACATGGTCGACCATCGGTTACTGACCCGCCATCTCGCCGATATTGGGATCCAGGGGTCAGCGTTACAATGGCTTTCCTCATTTCTCCAGGATCGAGGACAGAGGGTGGCAGTGGGGGAGCAGCTCTCCTATAGACACCCGCTGATCTGCGGTGTCCCACAGGGAGCAGTGCTTTCCCCTATGTTATTTAACATCTATATGCGCCCCCTTGCCCAGATAGCCCGGAGGTATGGGCTTGGGTGTCATCAATATGCGGATGATACCCAGCTCTATCTGCTGTTGGGCGGCCAGTCAGACTCCAGTCCGGGTTACCTGGACCTGGCGTTGCAAGCTGTGGCTGGTTGGCTCAGACAGAGTCGACTGAAACTGAATCCAATGAAGATGGAGGTCCTATGCCTGGGTCGGAGCAGACCAGGGGTGGAGATCCCACTCCCGGCCTTCGATGGGGTGCTGTTGGTACCAGCGTCGGAGGTTAGGAGTTTGGGAGTGCTCCTGGATCCTTCATTAACGATGGAGGCCCAGGTAGCAGCCACTGCAAGGTCAGCTTTCTACCATCTACGGCTGGTCAAGCAGTTGGTCCCCTTCCTTGAATGCAACGAACTGGCTACAGTGATCCATGCTTTGGTCACCTCGAGATTGGACTACTGTAACACCCTCTACATGGGGCTGCCCTTGTGCCAAATTCGGAAGCTGCAGCTGGTTTAGAATGCAGCGGCGTGGCTGGTGACAGGCCTCCCGGTGCGGGAGCATGTCCAGCCCGCCCTAAAAGCACTGAACTGGCTGCCTATAGCATACCGAATAAGGTTCAAGGTGCTGGTACTTACCTATAAAGCTCTATATGGCCTGGGACCTACTTACTTGAAGGACCGCCTCTCACCATATATTCCCCAGAGAGCACTTCGATCTAGCTCCCAAAACCGCCTGACTATCCCAGGGCCGAGGGAGGCCCGCCTGGCAGTTACAAGGGCCAGGGCATTCTCTGTGGCGGCCCCTTACTGGTGGAATGAGCTCCCAGATAACATCAAGGCCCTGCGGGATCTGTAACAATTCCACAGGGCCTGTAAGATGGAGCTCTTCCACCAGGCTTTCAAATAGGGGCTGCCTAATATTTACATCCGGCCCTGGCCCAACTTCTGTCTGCCAGTGTCTGATCAGACGCGATGATACATCTTGATGCTGCTTTGAAACTTTGAACTGAAGATACACCATCTATGTGTTTTGATATGTTTTAATGCTTGTTTAAATATTTTTAACTATTTTAAGGAATGTACTGTTGCCATAATGGCTCGTTGTTAGCCGCCCTGAGCCCGTCGTACGGCAAGGAGGGCGGGATATAAATCCCAATAAATAAATAAATAAATAATAAATGCAGATTAAGAAATCCATTCCCAGCTTTAATTAGCTGGATTTCAAGAATCTCTTGGATCTAAGAGCTGGGAAAAGGAGAGATGAGTTTCCAAACTAATTGGCTGCATATTTAATGAAGCATGCTGAAAGCAAATTCTTATTCTAAGCATGCACGTTATGAAAAATCATGCATGGGGTGCTTTTGCCAGAGAAGAAATAGGGTCCAGACAGGCTTCCTTTACCTACTACAGTGACAATGCAGTTGCTCTTCCACTGAGCCACAGCCCCTCCCTCTTAGAGATCTACTCCATTCTCAGAGAAAGATACTGAGTTCATTTGTATTGCTATCTGTTTTGAGGTTTATTTGTTTGTTCCAGGTTCAAACTGAAACTCTGAAATGAAAAGGTAGAATGTATCAGAATAACATTTTAGACTTACTATTTACAGTTGCATTAAAAATAAGGCCCCGTTTATTTTATCCATTCCTTTCCCATGCATTTTGGGGCTATTTTTACTAGCAACACATTTTACAGTAATTCTTCTCTGTTAGCTTTCCTGTTATCTGTGCCAAAATAAGTGTCTTCAATTACTCTATGAGGCCTGAACAATGAAGCTAAGTACGGACATTGCATGCAGAATGTCCTAGGTTCAATCCCAAACAATTCCAGTCGAAAGGACCAAGTAGACAGTGATGCAAAAGACGTTGGAGAGCTGCAGCCAGTCTGAGTAGACAGTACTGACCTTGATAGACCAATGGTGTGATTCAGTATAAGGCAGCTTCATGTGTTCATGTGTGTTCTAAACAAAAGTCAGCCAGTTGGATCTAGCATTCTGTAGGTACTAGGATCACTGATTTTCCCTTTGTTTTCTCCTCCCCAACAGTCCAGTCCTGGGAAAGTTAATTCCCAGAGTGGCAGGACCCCCATGCCATTAATAGCTCTGGTGATGGAGGAGAGAAGTGGAGGTGATTCTGTCCCCTTTGCTCCTTTGTTCAGCTCCCCACCCCGCATGGCTATTGGTCCATGCAAGTCCTGTGACTCCAAGGATCTACTTTTCAGGGGTTGGGAAAGACTGCTGAGAGGAAGGTGCCTTTCACTGACTGGTGCCTTCCATTGACTGGCCATTTTACAAATATGAGCAGTTCTAGTAAACTCTGGCAAAGACAAGGCTAGAAGTATTAATGTGTAGAATCTTGGATTATGTCCTGATAGTCAGCACATTAGTATAAATGTAGTTCTTCTTTGGAATATATATTTAGGATTATAGTGTACAATTATTTTTAGTTAGGTATGCAGGAAATGTGATCAAATAAAAATATGTATTACCAAAATATAGACTTTGAAAAAGGATATATTTCAGAATACATGGACTTCTGAAAAGATAAAGCAAATTCAATTCAAAAAATTGTATCTTTTTTTTCTGTTTGCTAGAGAAGAAAATCTTATTAGGACAGCACATGTTTATCAAAACTCTAACTCAAAGTTGTTCCTGTAGTGTCTTACATTTATCAGTTCCAAATATGCAGTTTCAAGTTCCTTCAAGTTTCTTCCTTCTTCCTTTCCAAAAATGCATTTAGTCTGTTCACTTCTTACATCCATCATGCTATGTGCACATTTTACATTGCATTCTGGACGTAGTTTCTCATTCCTCACTGAATCTTCACATACTTGAGTCTATTTCCTTAAATCTAGACATTGACAGATGTTGTCATCATAGTAATTTGGATGCATCTGCAAATTGATAGATGTCAGCTAGGCTGTCATAACTAAATGGAGGGGAGAGAGGGAGATGAAAAGGAGGGGGGAGAGGGCTGAAATTGCTGTTGTAAACTCTGGAATGTTGCCTTTGATGCTCTCCTAACATTTGCCCCTGTTTACATAAGATCTCGGGTTTCTCTGGTGAGTCTCCTGCCTGAATGTTGAAGCCGTTATTCTCAGCGCTAGGGTACTGGGGCACTCATTGACTTGTAGCCAGCTGACACCCCAGTTTGAACTGTGTACATAATCCTGTCCCCGCCTCCCCGCTTAAGCCTGAACACAGAAGTGCTTAGGGAATGTCTTAGAAATACTGACTCCAATAAAGTGAACTTACTTAAGGACCGTTGTTGAGTGCTGATTTACTAGGGAACCTGACAATAGGCTATTCATTACGCCACAGTCATTTCATATTAGGCTGTTCAGTTGTGGGTAAGAAGGGTTTACTTATGGTACTCTGTCAGAGCAAGAAGAATTCTGTGGGAATTAACTCCCCAACAGAAGCAATATGGGTGGAAATAATGGGCCCTAAGGGTCACTTAAAAGTGAGGTTGCCCATCTGATCAAACCCTTGAGGCTGATTTTGAGATAGAGAAGGAAAAAAGGGAGGTGACTAAAGCAGATGATATTATTATACTGAGAGATTTCAGCTACCCTCACATTGACTGGGTAAATGTGCCTTCAAATCATGCTGTAGAAATGAAATTCATAGACATCAGCTGGTCACAGAGCCGACTAGAGGAGTAATAATCTTGGACTTGGTTCTGAGCAGGTCTCAAGACTGGTGAGAGATGTAGAGGTTGTTACAGTGATTGGGAACACTGATCACTGTGCTATTAAGTTCAGCATTCAGGTCAATGGAGTTACCTCTAAAGTCCAAAATGGTAACATTTGATTTCAAAAGAGGGAACTTTATAAAAATGAGGGGAATAGTTAAAGGAAAGCTGAAAGGGAAACACAAAAGAGTCAAATCTTTAGAGGATGCCTGGAAGCTTTTTAAAACCACACTAATTGAAACCCAGATAGAATGCATTTCACAGGCTAGGAAAGGCACTGCCAAGTCTAAAAGAATGCCTGCATGGTTAACAATGCAAGTCAAGGAAGCTCTAAAAAGGAAAGAGGCTTCTTTTAAAAAGTGGAAGGTCTGCCCCAATGTTGAAGGGACCACAGACTCTGGCAAAAGAAATGTAATTCAGTAATTAGGCATACAAAAAGGATTTTGAGGTTGCTAAAAGCATCAAGGCAAACAATAAATATATCTTTAAATATATCCGGAGCAGAAAACCAGTCAGAGAAGCAGTTGGACCTTTGGATGTCAACAGAATAAAGAGATTGCTAAAGGCAGATAGAGAGATGGCAGAGAAGCTCAATGACTTTCTTGCTTCTGTGTTCACTGTGGAAAGTGTGTGGCATGTACCCATGCACAGCCACTGTTTTCAAGAAGAGCTGAGTCAAATTGAGGTGATGAGAGATGAAAGTCTAGAGCTATGGGGAAATTAAAAACCAAGAAGTCTCCAGATCCTGAGAGTTCTTAGGGAACACAAATGGGAGATTGTTGATCCACTACTAACCCATATATTGTTACCTGGTTGTTTGGGGAAATTAGCTATATGGTAGGATAGGCCAGAGGGGTACACGAATCACACACCACTTGTATACCAAGGTCCAGTACAGTAGGAAAACTCCAGATTTGAAGAGTAAATTAAATAGGTTTTTATTAAAGTAGTTCCCTAATTACAAGCACACTAAATGTTCAAAAAGAACAAGCAATACAGAACTAAGGAAGCAGAGGTGATTGACAGTGAATAGAGGGGTTAGTTACTGGGTAATATTACCTGTCCAGATGTGCAGAAGTCCTTAAAGAGAATAGCGCCAACGGCCAGTGTTATGCGCTATGAGGGGGCAGAGAAAAAAGAATGGGCAGTTGTGCGTGGACAGATATAGACTTTGGAAAACAATGCTGACCAATAGGAGGTCTTGAGGGGCTTGTCTTAGGGGAAGACAAAAGATTACTTGGGCCAGTCCTGTATCCCAGGGGGTTCAGCATCAGGAGGGGCCAGACCTGGATGTAACCAATGATGTTCCAGAGGGGCAGGGGCAGGCTTAACAATGGCCTTGATTAAATTAGCCAGGTGCTGGGTGGCTAGTTGAATAGGTTTTCTGACCATTAATGGTCCAGTCAAGGCAGTTTAAAAAGGTTCCCAAGTATAGACAAAAGATGGGAGATGAGTCTCTGATTAGATCGCTAAACATTTGAATGCATGATTGATTTACCTCAGTATCCTGAGAGATGGAGCAGGAAAAACAGGTTTGGAGCACATAGACATGAGGTCACACAAAAGGCTAGGTGAAGTTCTGGGGATAAGAGGACTATTCACCAGGTGGCAACTGAATAGCCTTTAGAAATGCAGATACCTACCTGGTGGAACTCATTGTTTCATATGCTTACCTCTCCTGGGGTGGAGGGGAAAGTTGGATATGGCCTTGGAGGTCTGCCTTGTGTAAAGCCTGAGTATGAAATCTCTTTTTGCAGAGTTATGGCTTGCTCTGTTTCAGAACCAGGAGTGCCTTCCTTGGTCTGGGTTTGTGGGTCTCTGGCTCAGGTTAGAAAGTGGGGTGCCCCTGTTGTTGGGGCTACCCTAGGGTGAAGACAGAACCTCTGGGCTACAATATGTAACCTTCCACTGTACCAGAAGACCGGAGAGTGGCAAATGTAACACAATTTTTAAAAAGGGATCCAGAGGGGAACCAGGAAATTACAGGCCAGTCAGCCTAACGTGTGTCTCAAGTAAATTAGTAGAAACTGCAGTCAAAGAAAGAATTATTAGGCACACAGGGGAACAAAGCCTGGTGAGGGAAAATCAGCATGGCTTCTGCATAGGGAAGTTCTGCCTCCCCAGCCTTTTGGAGTTCTTTGAGAAAGTGAACAAGCATGTAGACAACAGTGACTCAGTAGACATTACATACTTGGACTTTCAAAAGGCTTTTGACAAAGTAGCTCACCAAAGACTCCTAAGTAAACTTAGCAAGTCATGGGATAAGAGGGTGGGTTCTTTTATGGGTGAAAAACTGGTTAAATGACAGGAAGCAAAGAGTAGGAATCAATGGGCAGTTCTCACAATGGAGGGAAGTAAGCAGTGGGGTCCCACAAGGATCTGTATTGAGGCAGGTACTATTTAATTGATTCTTAAATGATCTGGAAGTAGGGGTGAGTAGGGTAGTGCCCATGTTTGCAGATGGCACAAAATTATTCAGGATGGTGAAAACCAAGGCTGACTGTGAAGAGCTTCAAGAGGACCTCCCCAAATTGGTCGAGTGGATGACAGTATGGCAAATGAAGTTCAGTGTTGTTAAGTGTAAGGTGATACACACTGGGACAAAACATCCCAACTTGAAGCATAGGCTAATGGGGTCTGAACTGGCTGAGTGAGAGGGAAAAAGATCATGGGGTCATAGTGGATAGCTCAATGAAAGTGTCAACCCAGTGTCCTGCAGCAGTCAAAAGTGCAAACTCTATGTTAGGGGTTATTAGGAATGGGATTGGAAAAAAAATGGCCAATATTATAATGCCCCTGTATAGATCAATGGTGCACCCTCATCTGGAATACTCTGACCCCCTTATCTCAAAAAAGAGATTGCAGTTTGGAAAAAATACAGAGGAGGGCAACCAAGATGATTAGGGGGTTGGAGCACCTTCCCAATGGGGAAAGGCTGAAGAGTCTGGGACTTTTCAGTTTAGAAAAGAGATGACTAAGGGGGAACATGCTAGAGGTTCATAAAATTATGCCTGGGGTGGAGAAAGTTGACAGAGATAACTTATTCTTCCTCTCCCAAAATATTAGAACTTGAGGGTGTCCAGTGAAACTGATGGGCAGTAGTTTCAGGATGGACAAAAGGAACTACCTCTTTACACAGAGAGTGGTTAAAATGTAGAATTCACTGCCAGAGGATGTAGTGATGGCTAGAGGAATAAACAACTTTAGAGGGGGATTAGATAGATTCGTAGAGGATAGGTCTATCGGTGGCTACTCACCATGGAGACTGAGGGGAACCTTCACATTCAAAGGCAGTAAACTTCTGAACCCCAGAGCCAGAAGGCAACCAGGGGAAGGTCAGGGCCTCCATGCCCTGTTGTTGGCTCTTCAAAGGAACTGGTTGGCCACTGTATGAGACAGAATGCCAGACTATATGGATCACTGGTCTGATCCAGCAGGATCTTACATTCTTATCACACACAGAAAATAATGTGTATCAGTTTTACATTCAGCAGAGTTCAGTACCTGTGCATCTTTGAAGTTCTGGGAGAAAATATTGTAGTGGCAATCATCTGAGTATTCATAAATATGTAGGAATCTTTCTATGTGGGTTTCAAGAGGCTTATCATATCTGTGTACATCTACACCGTAAGTGCTAACCTGAAACTGAATCCTGGCCCTTATTAGAAGTCTGTGTTCTACAGCATGGGCTTCTTGTGACTTGGGAGAAATGTCATCCTCAGCTTCCTTTTCCAAAAATAATATATTTGGATTGATCTAAAATTCAGTTCCCATTAATAAAAGGCACTTTTATTAGTGAATTGGAACTGTTCCACTTCCCCTCTCCACTGTAGGCTTCTGAGCTCCCAAAATGATCCCCTTATCCCATAGGAGCAACATTTTGGAGAGATCAGTGAGTAGGTGGGGGAAGCCAGCAGCCATGACCCAGCACAATGTACCCAACATGACCACACCATGCAGATGTGGTGTCATCACACGGGGGGCATCACACAGTTACACTGGTATTTCGGGCAAAACTCTATGGTAATCATAGAGTTTTGCTCAAAATACCAGAGCGTCGCTGTGCAATGTCCCCGGCATGATGACACCAATTCCACATGATGTCATCATGCTGGGGATGTGCCCCCTTCCTGGAGAGCTCCCTCCCACCCCCGCATTGGCAAGGAGGTAAGACCTGGCAACCCAATCAGTAGCTCATAGCTTAAGCTGGGAAGAAGCAAAGTTCCATTATATTGATGGAAGTGTTTTCTGTTAAAGGAAGATTTAGTCTGGAGGAGATGCAACCTGTTATGATTAAGGTAGTAGCTACCTGTTTGTAGAGGCTTTGAATAGTAACAGAGTTAAATACTTAAGAGATAACAGTCTTGATAAATTTTTTGAACATACTGTTCTTTTTAAAAAATGAAAACAATAAATTTGATGTGTAATGTTTTATTTATGTGCTATAGTATGGGACAATTAAGAAAAAAACAGGACAGTGAATGATATGTAAACCTTAACTTGGCTTCTAAGAACTGCTCATTTATGGTCGTCCAGTGTATGTCACCCTGATAGCTAGAAGATCAAGTAAATTTGCTGGAACACGTTTTTTAAAGCGAGGAGCAAATTGTGAGGTAAAACACATAATCTGTTTCTTCATTGTGTGAGCACTGAATGAAGGCATGTTTTTGCTATGGATTTTAAGACCAAGTTCTTTGACTTTGTGGGAAGCTTACTTTGCACCATTTTGGCAGCCTTCAAGGCAAACTTATCAAACATATAAATTGTGGATTTCTGATGATATTTTTAATTCTGGCTAATGATATTTTAAAAATCCATTTGCTGTATTCATGCTTAGGAATTCTTATATGGCATACTAAAAACCTATGAATTATTGAATACATTAGTGACAGCCATAATCTAATTTGTAATATCTCTTTTCTAGGCTAGAGTGTGTGGTTACAGTCATATTACTATCGCTATATTTAATACTCATTATGGCCAAATCTGTGGATACTTAAATACAGAGACTGGAGCCATGAACAGACAAAACAAAACAATTAAAAAAGGCCATAGGTCTGCAGAAAAATCTGAAATCACCAGCAACCCAGCGGCGCTCAGGACAAGAGCGCAGGCCACCCACCTGCTTACGGGACTATGTGTGCTGGGGGGGACTGAACTATGGGGGGAGGGGTGTAATGTATGCAATGGCAATGGCCACCACCGAGCACATGGCCAAGAAAGGCCCAAGTTTCGGTCTGGTGAACAATGGCCAGGCAGGATCCTAAGTTTTCTCCAATGAGAGGCTCAGAATATTCAGACGGGTTTATGATAAGAACTGACAGGAAACTATACCTATCATACTGTTTGGGCGAGGTCGGGGGTGCAGCTTCCCTGTGAATATAAGCAGGCCCCCGACCTCCACTAGTCATATTTCACCTGAACTCTAAATAAACTATGCTTGCTGATTTCACTTCACCGTGTCTCTGACTCCAGTACTTTTCACTGGCGATGAAGGTGGGATCCCAATGAACGACTCTCCGCCCGGCTCCAGCGCCGCAGCAAGCTACAATCTGTCAGCAACTGGCACTGTTCAACTCCAGCGCCACCTGGCACCGCCAACCGCTCCAGAGGACAATGCTCGCCGCCCCACTGCTCCACAAGTCATCATGGCTGCTGCTCTGGGACACATTGCCTCTTTCGACCCATCCCAACCTGAGCTCTGGGAGGCCTGGGCCGATCAGCTCAGGTTCTTCTTCGAAGTGCAGGAGGTCGCCGACGCTGGTAAGCACAAGGCTTGGCTTTTGAGCACGTGTGGGATCGATACCCTGCGCCTGGTTCGTAGCCTCATTGCACCTTGCACCCCCACTGAAGCATCCTATGATGAGATCTTCACGGCGTTGAACAATTACTTCACGCCCAAGCCCTCCCGGCTGACCAGAAGATTGGAATTCTGTGGCCACTCCCAGAAGGTCGGTGAATCTGTAGCCACATTCCTGGCCTATCTCTGCCGTTTGACAGTCAGTGGTGATTTCGTGTCTGTGGAGAACAATCTCCTCACTGCATTTGTGTGGGGGATCCGCGAGCCCAAGCTTTGCAGGAAGCTGGCAGAGATGTTGGATCCCACCTTTGATAAGGTCTTTCAGACGGCCTTCGCCTTCGAGACGGTGCAGAAGGAGTGGCCTCCCTTGAGCGCTCACACAATGACCACTTCGGGGTCCAAGACACTGGATGAGGACGACATCCTCCAGGTCTGCGGACGCCCCTAGAGAGATGCACCCTGAGCAATCCTGGACCGGAGCAACACCACCACCAGACTCAGGTCAGCCGCCCCTTCCCCTGGGTCATCCCGTCACAACGCCCCTACCCCATGCACCAGCTGCGGCGACCCGCACGACTGCCGGAGCTGCCGTTTCCAGGACGCAGAGTGCCGGTCGTGCGGCAAGAAGGGCACATCGTCTGAGCCTGCTGTTCCTGGGGCATCCGCCACACCCAAGTTACCCACACGGAGGACGCCAACCTCCACTCCACCTCAGCATCTCATCAGCAGGTACTGCAATTGCCCTGGGGCACTCCCAACAAAATATTTGTGCCAGTCTCCGTAGAGTGGTCCCCCTGCTCTATGGAACTTGATACGGGGTCCACCTACTCTATAATCTCGGTGAACACCCGGCACAAACTATGCCCTCAGGCGGGACCCCGGCTGTGGAAGCCAACTGGATTGCGCTTGAGGGACTTTCAAAAGAACCCCATAGCCATCAAGGGCCTGGGCAAGTTCCGGGTCCACTATAAAGACTTAGATGGGAAACTGGACCTCCTGGTAGTGGAGAGAAAACTCTCTAGTTTCTTGGGGCTGGCATAGTTTGGGCCCCTGGGCTTGGGAGTCTCGGGGGTTAACCAGCTCCAGTGCACAGACTTTGGGAAGGTCTGGACGAGTTCCCAGCAGCTTTCAATGGTATACTAGGTACCTACACAGGCCCCCCCCCCATGTCCCTGGATCTCAACCCAGCAGTCTGGGCAATCCACATTGTGGCTAGATGGCCTCCCCTGGTGGTCCGGCCCAAAACCGATAAAGAATTGGATTGGCTGGTAGCCCAGGGAATTTCAGAACCGGTCTCCCACGCTTGGTGGGAGACCCCCATAGTGACCCCCATGAAACAGAACAGGGACATAAGAATCTGTGGGGATTATAAATGCACACTTAACAGGGCACTGCAAAACCATGCCTACCCAGTGCCGGTGGTCAGCCATGTCCTCGCTGGGCTGGCAGGCGCACAGATTTTCAGAAAGTTGGACCTGGCCCAGGCCTACCAACAGCTCCCTGTCAATGATGCCACAGTGGAGGCCCAAACTATCGTAACTCATAGAGGGGCATTTAAGGTCCACCGCCTGCAGTTTGGGGTCAGCTGGACTATTCCAGGAACTAATGGACCGTTGTTAAAAGGCATTCCAGGCATGTTCCCCTTCTTTGATGATGTTTTAATTGCCGCTCCCAACACCGCGTCCTTTACATCGTGCCTCCGCTCCATGCTGCATCGCTTCCAGGACGTGGGTCTGAAGGTGAAGCGGGAAAAGTGTCGGCTCAGCGTTTCTTCGGTGGACTTCCTCGGCTTCACAGTCGATGCCCAAGGACTTCACCCCACTCCCAACAAGGTGCATGCCATCATAGAAGCCCTGGCACCTTCATCTTGGGCGGAGCTGCAATCTTTTGGGGGACTGCTGAACTTCTACCATGCCTTCCTTCCCCACAAGGCGGTGGTAGCAGAGCCTCTCCACAGGTGGACAAGAATGCCAGGTGGGTCTGGGCCCCCGCCACACTGCGGATTTCCAGGCCATCAAAGATCTGCTCGTGTCGAATGCTGTCCTGGTGCATTTTGACAAGTAGCTGCCCGTGGTTCTGGCATGTGATGCTTCCCCCTATAAAGTTGGGGCCATCCTGGCCCACCGTCTACCCGACGGCTGGGAGGCCCCGGTAGCGTACTACTCCCAGACCTTGTCCTTGGCCAAGCGCAATTACATGCAAATCGATAATGAGGCCTTGGCTATGTTCGCGGGAGTCGAGAAGTTTTACGACTTCCTGTATGGCTGGCCCTTCACCATGGTGATGGATCACAAGCCCCTGCTGGGACTCCTGGCTCCCGACTGGCAGACACCCCAGATGCTCTCGCTATGGGTCCTGCGGTGGTTGATATTCCTGGCTGGCTTCAATTATTCTCTCATCCATCATCTAGGGAAGTCGATGGGGCATGCCGATGCCCTCAACTGCCTGCCAGTGCCCTTCTGCGATCCCGATCCTGCTCCAGCACACCCCTTCGCCCTCCTGGAGGACCTCCCAAGCCGCCCGGTACAGGTGAAGGATGTGGCCAAACACACTGCCCAGGATTGCATCCTGTCGTGGGTCCTCAACTGGGTGGGGAGGAGGTGGCTACATACTCCCGGCCTGGAGTTTGCTGCCTTTACATGCAGGTGGATGGAATTCTCCACCCACAAGGGGTGCCTGTTATGGGGTTCCAGAGTGGTCATCCCCGCCCCTCTAAGAGAACGTGTGCTCACAGCCCTACACGACACACCCCGGCATTGTGCGTATGAAGGCTCTGGCCTGCAGCTACGTATGGTGGCTGGGGTTGGACACTGCTATAGAGGACTGGGTCAAACAGTGCTGGGCCTGTCAAGAGTCATGCCTGGAGCCACCACATGTGTTCGTCCGGCCCTGGGAATCTTACCACAAGCCATGGGCACGGCTCCACTTGGATTTTGCGGGCCCCTTCCAAGGTCAGCTGTTTCTTATCTTGGTCGACAGCTATACAAAGTGGCTGGAGGTGGTTCTACTTCATTTCTTCAGTTTGATTTATTACGATCCAAGATCAGAATTGGAGGTGGTCCTAGTATCAGCCATGTTTTCCTAGGCCGCCATAGGTGCCATGTGGCGAAACTTTAGTTCCCACGGCATCCCGGACTTGTTAGTAACTGCCAACAGGTCAACTTTTACTTCCCAGGAATTTCAGGAATTCGTGGAGTACTACGGGATCCACCATGTGAGGTCCGCTCCATTTCACCCAGCAACAAATGGCCAGGCAGAGCGCATGGTATGGACAACCAAAGAGGTGCTACGCAGGATGGACAAGGGCGACTGGCACTACAAGCTAGCCACCTTCCTCTTTGGCCAGAGAACGATTCCTCACTCCATGACGGGACGCAGCCCAGCAGAGGTTCTCATGGGACGGCAGCTTACGACGCGGCTGGACCATCTCCACCTGGACCGGGTGCTGGAGCACAGCGGGGAAACCGAGCAGCAGAACGTGCCTCGTGGGTTCTTTCCAGAGGACCCTGTCTACGTCCGGAACTATGTGGCCGGTCCAACATGGCTGCCCGGCTGCATCGTTGGAGTAACCAAACCTGTATCATATGAGATTGTGGGCGCGAAGAAGGGCAGCTGTGGAAGCGGCACGTCAACCAGCTGCGCTGCCACCTTCTGTCACCAGATGACGAGGTACCCGACAACCCCAACGAGGATCCCAGGCCAACCACACCAGTGGAGAGGCAGCTGCCGAAGCAACCGCCAGAGCTGCTGGAATGCCCCGTCAACCACGCTCCTCCTCAGGACTCCCAGCCAGCCATGGCTATTCCCAACTCTACTCCGGAGCCAGTCATGGCAGCGTCAGAGACAACCCCCTCACCAGCAACCCAGCGGCGCTCAGGACGAGAGCGCAGGCCGCCCACCTACTTACGGGACTATGTGTGCTGGGGGGGACTGAACTATGGGGGGAGGGGTGTAATGTATGCAGTGGCAATGGCCACATGGCTACCGCCGAGCACATGGCCAAGAAAGGCCTGAGCTTCGGTCTGGCGAACAATGGCCAGGCAGGATCCTAAGTTTTCCCCAATGAGAGGCTCAGAATATTCAAATAGGCCTATGATAAGAACTGACGGGAAACTATACCTATTATACTGTTTGGGCGAGGTTGGGGGTGCAGCTTCCCTGTGAATATAAGTATGCCCCCGACCTCTGCTAGTCATGCTTCATCTGAACCCTAAATAAACTATGCTTGCTGATTTCACTTCACCGTGTCTCCGACTCCAGTACTTTTCAAAAACAAACAAACACTGGGGGCTTAAAATGTCAGGGAGAGGGGCAGGGCTCTTCTGGCCTTTGAGAGAGTGCTTACTGGGGCCAGATCCTGCAGCAACCACTGGGTGACTTCCAACCACATGACTTGCTTGACTTACTCAGGTTCTGCTGCCTGCTATTGTTAAACAGCAGCCACCTCATGAAAGCCAGTGTGGTGTAAGTCAGAATTTCAAACTAAGATCTGGGAGACCCAAGTTTAATCCCCACTCTGCTGTGGAAGCTTACTGGGTGACCTTGAACCAATCACATTCTGTCAAACTAACCTATCTTATAGGTAGGGTTGCCAACCCACATATGAGGCCTGGAGATTTCCTGGAATTACAACTGATCTCCAGACTACAAAGATCAGTTCCCCATGGAGAAAATGGCTGCTTTATATGGTGAACTTTATGGCATTATGCTCTGCTTCCAAATCTCCAGGAATTTCTCAAACCAGAGTCAGGATTGTCGTGAAGATAAAATTGAGGAGAGGAGAATGCTGTAAGCTGTTTGGGTTCCCACTGTGAAGAAGAACGGGGTATAAAAATAATAAATATAGGTGAAGATGGGAGGTTAGATATAAGGTAGGTTGGTTGATAGGTGGGAAAGAGAGAGAAAAAACGGAATGGTGAGGATCCAGGGGTTGCCAGGAGGAGGGAAAGAGGAAACAGTGTGGGGAACAGTATACAGGGGGACAACTGGGCCAGCATAGAGGCCAGCACCATGGAACTTGGCCTGGCTGGGCACTACAACTCAGCCATAGTTTTTCTGGGTAAAGGCTGTTATGGAGGAGGGAAGGCTGAAGGGGGCAGCTAGAGGTGGGTTGGCTGGTGGATGAAGGAGAGAGGGAAACAGGACAAAGATAAAAGAAGGGGCAGAAGGAAGCAGGGCAAGGAAAGAGAAGAAGGAGAAGCTGAAGCGGGGGGGGGGAGAAAAAAGTTTGTAGGAGTGAGAGAGAGAAGAAAGGGAAGAGACTATTGGCGGGAAGCTGAAGGCTGGGGGAGAGATAACAGTAGGTTCAATGGGTGGGGGAGAAAAGAAAGCAAGGAAATGGGAGAGGCTATGGAGGCTGTGGGGATGAGAAAAAGGAAATACTGTGGAGAGTGAGATATAGGGTAAAAGTGAGATGTGCCCCCCAACAAATTCTGATGGAATCCCCACTTGCAGTTTTATAATAGCCAATATTTCCTTATGCCTTTTGGATTTAAGATATGTCTAACAAAATAGACTAACAAGTTGTCATGGTATTTGTTGAAGTGCACATTTACTCAGAAATCATAAATGGTATTTGGGTTCCATTGATTTTTTATTACTCAGTGGATAATTAAATTGTGTAATTCACTGCCAGAGGATGTAGTGATGACCAGAAGTGCAGATCACTTTATAAGAGAGTTCATGACAGATTCATGGAGGATAGTTCCTTCAGTTGCTGCTAACTGTGGTGAGCAGTGTTCCCTCTAAGCTGAGTTAGTTTGAGCTAGCTCACAGATTTTTAACCTCCAGCTCACGTTTTCTGTCTTAGCTCAGGAAGGATGGCTCCAGAGCAAACTAATTTATGCAGTAGCCAAATCACCTGCTCACAACTTTAATGCCAGGAGCTCCGAAAGTAGAATTTTTGCTCACAGGACTCCACGGCTTAGAGGGAACATTGGTGGTGAGATATGGGAATATCCATATAAAGAGGCAGCATCAGAGTCTTGGCCTCTATGCCCTGTTTGCTGGTCCTCCAGGGCCACTGGTTGTCCACTGAAACAGTTTTCTGATCCAGTAGGGCTCTTCTTATGTATGCTAATGCTTTATTTTGCAGGCCCAGGGGATTATTCAGAATTGTCTGACATTAGTTTGTTTCAGTGTCCTTTAGTCACTGTTTCACTGTAGAAATTGGTACTGAATGACTGTAGAAATTGGTATTGAGGGATGAGCACACTTGGAACTACATTAGGGAAATTTGATTAAGTTTATTAAGCTTGTGCTGAGTTTTTGGTGCAGCCTAGGGAAGCTAATATAGAAAGAAGCACAAATGAAATTGATTGGGCATTCTTCAAAACAAATGGTCTTCGCATTACTGGTATTCTAAACACTATGGTTGGATTGAGTCAAGAAGGTCATATACAATAGAAGTGGGGTTCAGCACTGCCACTGCTAGAATTTGTCAAACCAAAGGCTAACTTTTTAATTCTGTATAAAGAACTGAAATTGTGAAATGATGTAATGGTGTTGTCTACTTTTGTGTTTGTATAGGGAGATGTAGCTAATGAAGTAGAAACTGAACAAATACTCTGTGATGCTTCAGTGATGTCATTTTCAGCTGGGAGCTATTCATCTTATGTCCAAGTGCGAGGTTCTGTTCCTCTGTATTGGTCTCAAGATATTTCAACTATGATGCCTAAACCACCAATTACATGTATGTTCTGAATACAACTTACAATATTTTAACACTTATACATATGTAAATAATGTCTGAACTAGGCCCTATTAGCCCTTCAGCTGCAAAGTTTATCGATGTCTTCTCTCCAGATTGTCACTGCAGATCATAGAAACAAACTTTGGACTGTGCTCACTGCAAATTGTGGCTGCTGGCGAAAGGTAACTAATGCCAGTGTTGATTAGCAGATACAGCTGTTACATTTTCATTACTAGAACCTTTTCATGTATTTATTTATTTAGATTAGTATTCTGCCCTTCCTGCAAGCAGGCTGAAGGTGGATCACAAAGTAGATTCTAAAACACATTGAATACAATTACAACATAGATTAAAACAGGTTGCACTATTTGTCTATGTGTAAAGTTTCCAAGCTGGTGCCATTGGGTCTCTAAATCTGGGCCACGTTGATGTGGTGAAATTCAGCAGGTGAGGCCAGGTTTTTATGTGAGTGAGATGCACAGTCCAGGACCTTGTTTACTGTTCCTTTTTTTTAGTTCCCTAAAAAGTGAACACTTTCCCAGTATACAATATAAACATGCATGTAGCCTTTTTCAAAAAAGAAAAAAGTACTATTTATTGTTCATAGCAGCTTACAGATTCAGATTTAAAACCTACAAAGTACAATAAAAGCACAGTTGTCTCCTCCCACAAATGCATACAGCCTATACCCCATTAAAAGCCCTAGTGAATAAAGGGGCCTTTTGGTGCCTCCTAAAAACTTCTAGTGGCATTAAAGTTGAGCCTTCCTCATGCAGCCCATTCAGAGGGTGGGCACTTCTATAGAAAAAAGGTATGGCCTTGGTTGATGCTAGGCAGGCTACCTTAGTGGGAGAGCAGCCAGTTGGTTGCAACTAGGAGACTGTAGAGGGCACAAAGGGACCTATGGTCAGAGATAACCTCCTCATATCATTCTCTGCCATCCTGCAAGAACCATCCCTTGGCCCTCTACCACTCCTTTTAGTCTTGGAGAGTACATTTCCACATTCAGTCTAAAGGGTAATTGGGCTAGCCTCCCTGCTGCAAGATTTCCCTGCTTTGTCATGTCGTATCATGCTTATTACTACTGCAGGATCAAATCTAGTGCTGAAGTGTTGCTAAAAGAGGAAAGTTATTCCTAAAACATTGTTGCTTCTAAGCATTTTCTCTATATGTTAAACTGTGCAAAAATAGGCTAGTCCTTCCCCAACCCCCGACGAGCCTGGCAACCCCCCTGCTGCCGCCCACAGACCCCCCAATACACCCTCTGGACCTACCGGGGCTGCCAGTGGAGAAGAGGAGCTGCCGCCAGCTCTGCTCCAGCCCGCCGCCAGTCCAACCACTGTGGCGGGGGGGGGAGCCAATGCCGCATCTCCCTTGGGCCGCGGCAGCTGGCACGACGTCACCACCGCAGTGCCCCCGGGCCGACAACAAGGGAGTCGAGGAGGCCAGAGCTCCGGTACCCCCCCACACTGCCCCCGGCCTGCGGGAGCAGCTCCAGGAGCCGGGGATCGCCACGGCTGCAGGCCGCCTGCAGCCATGCAGCCCCGGAACAAGGGAAAGACGGGAGGCCAGCAGACAAGCTGGCTGCGCCAGGCCATTGGCCGGCGTGAGGGCTTGCTTGCGCTCCAGGGCTCCGCAGCCAAAGCAGCAGGAAAGGAGCGGAGCCAGGGATGGGGGAAAGACCAGACGCCGAGGCCTCTCCTGAGGCTCGGCATCAAGGTTTAAGAAGGGGGGCAGGGCCAGCTAGGGAGGAGGGAACTGAGAAGGGTTGCTGGGAGGGGGGAGGTATAAAGGAGAGGCAGCCAGCAGAGGGCGGGGAGGAGAAAGCCTGAGTGGGGAACTGCGAGACAGCACAGAGAGAGCTAACGAGAGTCCCATCAGGCAGGGCCAGGGAGAGGTCATGGTGATGTAACCCCCTCCCTTGTGCCCATATCTGAGGCCCTGTCTTCCTAGGGGAGGCTGAGTCAAGGTGGTTGAACCTGTGGTGACCATTGACTCGAGCGATAGTGAGGCGGGATCTAGCGACTCGTGCAGCAGTTTCATTATCAGTAACTTGCTACAAGATTTGCTGTGTACCAAGCTGTGTTTCAGGTATTGCTCTTAGAGCTGAACAAGCCCAGAATTCACTGGAAGCCTTTGCTTGGATCTTAGCATTTAAATTAAAGCAAAACTCTCCAGTGCGAGGAAAGGGATTTTGAATCTTATTGGAAAGACCCTTATATGGGGCCATGGAAGGTAATTGTTAAGAATAGACTCCAATGGTTAGGATATGATGACAAAGATAAGGTTATCACGAAACGTATAAAGCCCTCAGTACTGAATTTGGATAGAACTAGTACCTTATTGAAGCATTCTTTGGAGTTCCCTTCTCTTACACTATCCTGAGCTACTTAAAAGACCTAATGATCTCTCATTATAGAACAGCATTTACGCTCACTCTGTTAGATTCTTTTCCTTCAGCCATAATGGAAGGCCGATCCAGAGGCATACAGTATTCAAACAGAGTTCGTAAATGTAGATCTGGTCAGGTTGAGCACTTAAAATATATTTTATTGGACAGTGAATTTTGTTCTGATTTGAGAATAATATATTTGTCCTCCCTCTTAATAGGTTATGTGAATTTACCATCTCAAAAAATTGTCCAGTTTTTCCTCATAGATGAGGGTCGGGAAACGATCCAACCCTCTTACTAGCAGTCACCGCAGTTAAATAAGGTAATTTAGCTGCAGTGATTGCTTGGAAGAATGTTGGATCATAATCTGTTCAAGACCTTTGAGTCAAAAAAAGAGTAAGACAAGTAACTGGCAACAAGGATTTAAAGGTGTCTAGAATATTATATTTAATTAATAGATATAGGTAAATTGGTGATGCTTCTTATGGAAAGGGTTTTACTGTGACTGCAGTGTCTGCCTTCTAGGCAAGTGAGGTAATGTTTTGAGGTATCCAAGAACTCTGCAGTCTTTTACTGTTTTCCACCTGACTGCAACACTATTCATATTCAGCATGCAAACATTTGCTTGGCTAGGTATATGTACAGGAAAAAGTATTAGCTACAGGATGAATTCATAATTCTCAGCTGCATAACTTTGCTATTGTTACCCTGATAGCAGTTATGCAAAACCCTAACATGATCAAAAAAGAGAATTGTTAAAGAGGAGGTTGAATTAAAATGATTTCCCCCCCATTTAGATTTCAAGATAACATGTTCACAATCAAAAGGAAAAAGGGTACAGTAGTAAGCCACAAAATTGACATTCAAAATCTGAAATAGTCAACATTCCATAATGATGCATAATCATACAGTCAATCTTGTTGCTAACGTTTTGGCACAGATAACTTAAAAAAAAAACAACACTCAGTATTTTTTACTCATCAAATAGTCATGCAGGAGAATCAAAGCTGCCTAATTGCTCTTTCCTATACGCTGCTCAGAGTGTTTATAAAACCTTTGCCAAAGACCAAACTAGACATTACAGAAGAGCTGCTGCTGCCCCATATCCATTTATTTATTTATTCGATTTGTATTTATTTATTTGATTTGAGCTGCACAATACGTGTGGAAGAGCCGCGTGTGTCTCCCGAGCCACAGTCTGGCCACCCCTGCCCTACACGCTTCATGTGCAGCTTCGTCAGGAGGAAAGCTTTCAGATTCTTTTTAGTTCTGTTCCCATACATGCGCTTTGTTCTAGTGTACGTATGGGAATGAAACTAAAAATAATCTGAAAGATTCCCCCTGACAAAGCTGCATGCAAAACATATATGGGCTGTGTAATTATTAAAGATTCATTTCCCTCTCCACCAACTTGTTTCTTCATCTTCATTTTGCCTTGGTGCGGCTCCCTTTTTCTTTGGAGATGAGGAAGTGCCAAATGTAATGATGACATGGTACTTGCTTGTTCATGTTGGTTGTCCCAAGACAGTAAAGAGATGTGGATGGGGGGCAGTTTTGCGTCTCAGTAATTAGCTTCAGTATTTAATCAGTCTATAGCCTTGGGATGGGGGGAGGGGATTCCCTCTTTGAGCTGTACATCTGTGTTCCAAACACTGATCTGGGACTGTGGTTCTCTTAAACATTTTCATTTTATTCTCCCTACCAGCCCACTGCTGATAGCCTCGCAGGAAAACCTCAAATATTCTGTAGACCACCTTTGAGTCCTTGTTTCGGAATCAGCTGCTTGGTGTGTTCTCTTAGCAGTCCTGTGGGCCAAGCCAATGCTCATGTTCTATTTTCTTCTTTCAGACAACAACTTCATGGCCATCTAGACAGTTTCACCTAGTAATTATTTGCTCTTTTTCCTAGTGGACCAGGCAGATCCATTTGCACGTGTCGCTGCACTTCATTTTGATCAGATGCTCCAGAGGTTTGGCTCCCCCATCATAATCTTGAATCTTGTAAAGGTAGAGCCTTGTTTTATTTTGATTTACATTGGCAACACAGAAGTTAAAGAATTTCTGTATGGCTTGAACTAATTTGTTGTGGTCACTCTGGACTATTCAGACCAGAATGTTTTTAAGAGATCTTCTTCGTGGTCTCTGTGCATCACACCTCTGGGATTAAGTGCGCCTGCGCCGATCCTGATCGGTAATCTTCAAAGCCTAACGGATTTTCGCGCCAGCTCCCCGGTCACGTGCACGTCCCACTGCGCATGACCCGGGGAGGGGCACGAGGATCCCGCCAGTTCTCTTCTGACTGCCGCGTCGTGAGGATCCCTCTCCGCTTCGGTCGGTAGTACTTTCGTTTTCCTATTTGGAAAAGCCTTTTCGGACTGTCTTTCTCTCCTTTCTTGACCTCGGACTGTTTTACTGGACTCGCCTTTGGAATTTCCCTCGCTTCTCCCCGCTCGGCCTATGGCCCAGCGGTGGGGCTTCTTTAAGCGCTGTCGGGACTGTGGCAGTAAAATAGCGCCTCCAGACAAGCACGCTCTTTGCCTTCTGTGCCTGGGTGAGTCGCACCGAGTAGACTCGTGTTCGAGCTGTGCTGCCTTCTCTAAACAAACCCGCAAGAACCGTGCGGCAAGGCTGAGAGTAGCGCTTTTGGAAGCAGCTCTATCGCCGAAAATGTCGACCGCCGAAGCCTCGGCGACATCCCCATCGGCCCCGACGGGCCCGGCACTGTCACCGACAGGGAGCACCGTCGGTACCGAGAAGTCAGTAACGAAACGATCCCTCCCACTGCCGCAAACTCCTGCAAAAAAGCGCAGAGAGGGCAAGGAGGAGAAGGGCAGGCACAAGCACAAGAAATCGAGCGCGCAGTCGACGCATGTTGCGTCCGACCTGACCCAGCACGGGTCTCCGCAGCTTGACCCTTCCGGGCGCGAGCGACTCCGGGGCAGCTCTGTCTCCCCGATGCTGCGACCCATCCAGTTGACGGACTTGGATCCCGATATCGAGCTGACGCAAGTCCCTCGGAGTAGTCCAGAGACCGGACCCGACCCGTCACCACCACCGAGGGGAGAACGAGACTGGCGTCTTCCTCCCTCTTCGGTGCCGTGGGACGTCCGACAATGGAGATACCTATACGGCCCCTCGTATCCCCCGCCACCGCAGTGGTACCCGGCGGAATGGGACCGCCAGTCGACATCGTCGAGAGTCTCATGATGCCGAGATCCACCGGCCCCGGGACCTTTCCCGTCACCGATGCCGAGGCCATCACCGGCACCGATGCCAATACTAATGCCGATACCGCAGACCCCACCTGATGTCGACCTCCCTCCGTACCAACCGGAACCGTCGAACCCCATGTCACCTTCCGAACACCTATTGGTACCGAACTCCTCCGCTTCATCCGATTCCGAAGAGGAGTCCCCCACTCATCCATCGCCATCTCCCGCTGTCGCTGACGATCTTCTGATCTCCCCTTCTGAAGATGTGAAGTCTTATGGGGAACTCGTCAAGAGAATGGCCCATTCCCTAGCTCTGGCTACCATCCAACCAGCCCCTGCCGCTACCGATGCCATCTTTGACATAGTCCAGATGGATACATCTAAGGCAGTAGCTCTACCCTTAATTTCGGTGCTTCTTAACACCGCTAAGGAATCCTGGGGACACCCTTCATCGACTCCAATCTCCAGCAAGAGGTTGGATCACATGTACAGGCTCCAAGAACCTGGGGCAGAATTTTTGTTCATCCACCCCAAACCCAACTCAGTCGTGGTGACACCTTCGGCTAGGGGCCGCAGTGGGCATTCCTCCCCCCTTGACAAAGAGGGACGGAAGCTTGATTCGTTCGGAAGACGATTTTATTCAGCAGGAGCATTAGGTATAAAAACTGCAGACTATACGGCTTGTATGAACAGATATCAATACTCCCTATGGGAGCAGATGACACCGCTCCTGGCACACCTTCCTGAAGACAAACAGCGTCTTGCCAGGAAGATCCAAAAAGAGGGCATGGTTTTGGCCAAACATCAACTCAATGCCTCCAAACATGTCGCTGATGTAACTTCGAAAACGCTCACTTCGGCAGTTGCCCTCAGGAGACATGCTTGGCTGAGATCGACGGCGCTTCCTCAGGACACAAAATCGCTGGTCGAAGATCTCCCTTTCGAGGGCGAAGGGCTGTTCAGCTCAACCACAGACACAGTCCTCCATGACCTGGATAAAAGTATGAAGACATCACGTAACTTAGGTGTCTCCCAGCCAAGGCAACAAAAGCAGAAGAATTGGCAGAGATCCTGGTCGAAGAAACAACCACAAAGATCTCCCAATGAGCCACAATGGCAAAGGCCTGCACCCTCAGCTTATCAGCAGAAGCCGTACAGTCACAAACCACGCTTTCCAACAGCCTCTGCCTCCAAGGCGAAACCCCCCAGACCGAATAAACAGGGTCTTTGACTCTCACACACGCTCCGGTCCTCCCACCCGTCTGGCACCCTTCCTACCTGCATGGCAAATCATAACCACGGACAAATGGGCCCTATCCGTAGTAGCAGAGGGATACCGGATAGAGTTCTTTCAGATACCACAAGAACCCTACTTCGTAGTCACCCCTCCGTCCGACACCCTGTCGTCAGAAGTCGAAGCCCTTCTGTCCAAAGATGCCATAGAGCCGGTACCCATGCACCATCTCCAGCAGGGGTTTTACTCCCGCTACTTCACGGTACCAAAGAAGGATGGCGGACTTCGTCCCATTTTAGACCTGAGGAACCTCAATGCGTTCATCACATACAAGTTCCGCATGACTACCCTCCAGACCATCCTGCCTCTGTTAGAAGCCAATGTATGGATGGTGACGCTGGACTTAAAGGATGCGTACTTCCATGTGACAATCCACCCATCTCACAGACCGTTCCTGCGCTTCGCGGTCGCTCCGCGTCACTTCCAATACAAGGCCCTTCCTTTTGGCCTCTCTACGGCTCCTCGTGTTTTCACGAAACTCATGGCAGTGGTGGCGGCTCATCTACGGCTTCAAGGTGTCCAACTTTACCCATATCTGGACGACTGGTTACTAGTCGCGCCCTCCGCGACAATTTTACAAGATCACATCTCAACAACCCTCAGCGCCCTAAACTCCTTAGGGCTAACAATAAACCTCAAGAAGTCCATGCTCACACTGTCCAGACGAGTACAATTCATCGGAGCCATTTTGGACTCCCTGCAATGCAGAGCTTTCCTGCCCCCCAACAGGGCAGCAGACATAGTCTCTCTCCTCCTTTCGAGCCGGAAGGACAAGGAGGCTACGGCCAAGCAAATACTCCGCCTGTTAGGCCTGATGGCCGCAACCACGGTGGTGATTCCGTTCGCCAAGCTGAGGATGAGACCGCTACATGAGATGTTTCCGTCCCAACATTCATTCCCTCTCCAAACTTTTTCGACTCTCGGACCAAGTTCTGGAGACCATGATGTGGTGGCTGACACCCCAGAATCTTCAATCTGGTGCACCTTTCCGGCTCCCACCCCCCTCGGCAACTATTACCACAGATGCATCCCTATGGGGCTGGGGAGCTCACCTGGATGGCATCGGTGTGGGCGGCAGGTGGGACCCATCCGTGGCCCACAACCACATCAACTTTTTGGAACTCCTGGCAGTTCTCTATGCGGTGAGATCATTCCGCAAATCCCTGTCGGGAAAGACGGTGGCTGTCCTTACGGACAATACAACCACCATGTATTACATCAACCATCAGGGTGGAACGGTCTCCCATGGACTTTGACGCTTAGCTATCGAGCTTTGGGACGAGTGCCAATCCATCGGCATTCATCTCGTAGCGAATCATCTTCCAGGACTGCTCAACACCCAAGCAGACTTCCTGAGCAGAGGAGGAGCATCCCTACACGGATGGGAATTGAACCCTCTCTACCTGACCCCAATCTTCGATCGTTGGGGTCACCCCTCAGTGGACGTATTTGCCTCTCGGGAGAACAGGAAATGCCATCTCTTTTGCTCCAGAGCCGGCGCGGATCCAGCGTCCCTCGGGGACGGCTTTCTTCTTTAGTGGACGGGGAGGCATCTGTACCTCTTCCCCCCGATCCCTCTGATACCGAGGGTAGTCCACAAACTGATGTCAGAGCGACCACGTGTCTCATCACACCGTGGTGGCCAAGACAGCCGTGGTTTCCCACGCTCCTTCACCTCTCCCTGGGAGTCTACCTTCACCTTCCGACGCTCCCAGATCTTCTCTGGATGCACGAAGGTCAAGTACTCCATCACGATGTTCCCAAGTTGAAGCTAACAGCTTGGATGCTTCAACCTCAGATATAGACTCACGCATTGCACAGGTTCTTTTGAACTCACGCAAACTGTCCACATGCCGCTCCTATGCTGCAAAGTGGAATAAATTTCTAGCCTTTTTAACCTTGATAGGGCGGCCTTCCGTTCCTGCCACCCTTAACGACATTTTTGGTTTTTTGTTATCCTGTTCGGATAGAGGACTGTGCCACTCTTCTATCAGAGTTTACTTATCGGCGATCTCAGTCAACCATCCCGAGATTGGAGGATACTCGGTATTCTCTCACCCAACTACGAAACAATTCCTTAAAGGAATGCGTCGCCTCTATCCACTGGTACGGACACCAGTCCCAGCATGGGACCTACCTTTAGTTCTTACCAAATTAATGGGCAAACTGTTTGAGCCCATGGCCTCCTGTAGTCTCCAGCTCCTTTCGTGGAAGGTAGCATTTTTGGTGGCTATCACGTCTGCTCGGCACGTGAGTGAGCTGTCAGCACTTCGTTGCGACCCACCGTATCTCACTTTTCATCATGGAGCAGTTACATTGGCTCCTGATATCGCCTTCCTATCCAAGATAGTCTCGGACTTCCATGTGGGAGCGGACATCACGCTGCCTGTGTTTTTTCCTGATCCCCAGGACCCGCCACAACACAGCTTACACACTCTGGATGTCAAGAGAGCCCTTTCATTTTACTTGCATCGGACAAAGCCATTTCGCAAGTCTCCGGCTCTCTTCATCACTTATGCCTTGCCCAGGCAGGGACAGAAACTATCATCTCAGAGACTCTCGAAGTGGATAGTAGAGACGATAAAGCTTGCCTACCTCCTGGCTAAGAGGCCATTGCCGGCATCCCTCCGGGCACACTCCACGAGAGCCGTGGCTGCTTCCACGGCATTCCTCAAGGGCATCCCCCTGGGAGACATCTGCAATGCTGCAACTTGGGCGTCTCCTCACACATTTGTGAAACACTACGCCCTAGATGTCCGCGTCCATCAGTGTACTGTGGTGGGCCGTACAGTGCTACAAGCAGCTCAGATGTGAGACCTCCAGCACCCACCCCCAGGTATGTGGTGTGTTTATTGCTCGCTATTCTCCCAGAGGTGTGATGCACAGAGACCACGAAGAAGATATACAGGTTGCTTACCTGTAATTGGAGATCTTCGAGTGGTCATCTGTGCATTCACACCACCCGCCCTCCTTCCCCTCTGCTTTCGGTCTCCCTCACTTTTTCTTGGGGGCTGTTAGCAGCGGTCAGAAGGAACTGGCGGGATCCTCATGCCCCTCCCCGGGTCATGCGCAGTGGGACGTGCACGTGACCGGGGAGCTGGCGCGAAAATCCGTTAGGCTTTGAAGATTACCGATTGGGATCGGCGCAGGCGCACTTAATCCCAGAGGTGTGAATGCATAGATGACCACTCGAAGATCTCCAATTACAGGTAAGCAACCTGTATTTTTGGCAAACAAGTTGTGAAACGTATCTCATATCTGAAAATATTACGAAGTAGCTCAGATGATATCTTTTGTTGAACCCATTTTAATTGGAAGAACATTTGTGTTCTTCAGAGAACGTTTCATCAGCATTCTGTTGTATTTACAGATAGAATGTTTTGATGCTTTTATTAACTAAATTTGTTTTATATTTTAAACATTATTTTCAGTTTTTTAATTGCTTTGTGTGAAAACTGTGTAGGGTGCCTTGCACTTTTTAAAGGTAGACATCTGGATGCAAGCCTATTTATCCATGATCCCACTGCCTTCTGCTTGTCTGTGTGTGTTTCCAACAACCCTTCTCCCTCCTCCTGCATTCTCAGAGCCAGGTGACTTTTAGGCTCAGAACTACAATTGAGTTCTGAGGTGTCATCAAATGCTTTTTTCATTGTTGCTTACCAATGACTGCAGTAAACTGTTTTCTCAGATGAAGAGAAGTGACAGACTGCACTTTAAAAGCTCAGAAGTGCTGTGTAAATATGCAAAGGACTGTAAAGGGTTAATTCCTCACAGAGCCAGAGAGCCTTGAGTGACAGCCTGCTCCAAGAGATCTAATTGGTTAGCATCAGTTGAGCAGAGAAAGACTTGAGAGCTTAATGCTGTTGAGAAGTGAGTCTGAATTCAGCCCTGACTGAAAAGAGTCTAGTACTGACAGGGTTTGTGTTTAGCCCTAACTGAGGGCAGTTTAACAAAGACAGAGCACTGGGAAGGTTGGTAGGAGGAGTGGGGTAGTTAGGTGAAGAGTCCCATTCAGGCCAAGAAAAGGGGGCAGATCTTCTAGAGAGAGAAGAAATTTCCCGTCCTAGTTAAAACAGGGAGATAGCTCTGAAGAGTGGAGAGATCCCTGGTCTGGTATATTTAAAAACTGTCTTTTAAATCCGGAAGAGTCAGTAAAACACTCGAGAAGTCATAACATGTATCTAATTTTAACATTTACTAGGTCTATGTTTTATTGGCCAAGTTTTATCTTATAAGTTCTCCGTATTGTGTAAACTATGGAATTGTTTTATATATTTTCTGGTCAAATGATCGTAGCAATAAAGAACAGAATGCACTCAAGAAGAGTACTGGTGTCTTTAGTGAAAGAGTTTGGGTAGTGGACAGAGTATCCCTGCTTTCTGGCAACCAAGAGTCAGATATGCACAAGAAAGTATACTGGTGTGTTTAGAAAACACTGAAACAAAAGCCTCCCATCTTGAATATTCCGAGTCACTGTGAAAAGCTTAAGAAACTTAGTTGCTTGAAACATATGAACTGTAGTCTGTGCCTATATTGAGTTACCTCAGAAATTTTACCCCTGGTTTCACCTGATCTTTTTCCGCTACATTGAATAAAATATTTTGTTATTTTTGAACTTTTAAAAAGCCTTGAGTGCCATTTCAGTGGTTTAAGTTAAAGGGGGATCTCAACCCGTACCTCAGGTTCCTGAGCTGAGCCAGCAGCAAAATTTCATATTGTGACAGGGTGGGAAAGCCATAGTTCTTCAGAAAAGAAAAAAATCGATAAATAGGGCTGCTCAGTCAGAAAGGGAAAGAAAAATGGAGGGAAAATCTTGCCTCTGAGAGAGCGGGCAAGGTCGCCATAAGAGATTTTTACATTTGAAATATGGTTGAATGAGATCAAAAGGCTATTTCATAAAAGAACATTAGAAGGAACCATGCAGTGGGAAGAAAATTAACAAGGCAACAAAAACAGTTAGTTTTTTTCTACTTGCTTTTTTCAGGACTTGTGTAGAACAGCTGCTCAACAGCCAATATGACATTCTGAAAATCTTTTTACCTAACAGGATGTACAAGTCCTGTAGGAGTATTTGAATGCCTGTTTTTGCTCCATCTGTATCTGCTTCTATTAGTGTTCAGCCTTGGGGTTCAGATCATAGTACTGTCATTATTTAAGTGTTCAGATCATAGTACTGTCATTATTTAAGAAACTGAAATTTCACAGAAACTATGAAATAAACGTATGCACGTAAAGCCACACACCGGAAGATTGAGATAGAACAGGGCATAGCCAGGAGGACTTTAATTTATAGAGAAGCAAATTTTTTAATGGGTTAATGTTCAGAAGCCTGGGGTTCACCTCAGCAAATTGGAAAAGACTAAAGAGGAGAAATGCCAGCTTCTTGATAAAATATTCCTCTGGTTAGCAAAACTGTGGGATTCTGCAATATCTAAGTCTTAGAATCTCTTCTGTCTTCCCATATTGTTAAGTCTTCACAAACATAATTAAACTTTATAATAATCTGTAGCAGAACACTGTAGCATGGTCAACATGGGGTTGTCTTCGAAGATTGTCCAGAAACTTCATTGGTCTTAAATGCAGCTGTTATAGCCTTAATTAGCATGGACTACAGCATAGACTACATAATATCTGCTCTAGCCCAATTATAATGGTTGCCATTTTGTTTCCAGTTCCTATTCAAAGTGCTGGTTTAGACTTTTAAATAATGATATAGCATCAGTATGCATAAAGGACTCCCTGCAGACCTATGAGCTTGCCCATGCTCTAAAATCAGCATCTGGAGCCCTTCCTCATGGATGTGTATTAGATGAGGTGAAGCAAACAAACATGCAGAATAGAGCCTCTTCAGCTGTGGTCACTGGGCTTGTCCCAGGAGATATGTCCAGCTCCATCACTGTTAGCCTTCTGAAAGTTTGTTAAAACGATTATATTTTAGAAGGCTTTTAAAGTCACTAACAGTCACAGATCTTCTCGGTTCTCCCCATCCTCTCAAAGACATCTTAAGCCTTCATGCACTTGAGGAAATGTCTTGAGCAGCACTGGTAGAAAACATACAGAATTTGGCAGAGAAATGCTATATAGAGTTCATTGAAAGGGTGGCAGTGGCAGCGCTGAAGGTACTGTTCTCTCTGTCTCTCTTTTTGAGGTCTCTTAGGTTATGTTTAATTTGTTTTAATCTGTGAATATGTATGATTTGATTTGGCAGTCATGTAAGCCACTTTGTGGGGGGGGGGAGAAAGGATTAGAAGCTTTTAAAAAATAGATTTTCTGGACAACTAGGAGCAAGGCCTGTTGTAGAGCAATATAATGGGCTCTAGCAGCCATCAGGGCTCGTGTGGCCCCCCACCTGCACCCGTCGGCGTTCCCCCCATGGCTGGCCGCCGCCCACCCGGGTACCTGTGGGTGTCAGTCGTGGCACCATCAGGAGCGGCCTGAGGCCCCACATGTGGCCGCCTGCGCTAGCCGGCGGGTCCCTGCAGGCAGCAGCAGCAGGAGCAAGCTGAGGTTTGGCGGCCAGCTGGCTTCGTCGTCCTGCGACGTCCAGGCATTGTGAGGCTTCTGTACTATCAGCAAGAGAACAGACCTTTGTAGTTAATCAGAGTTCTTTATTTCAAATACTGGAACAGGGTCTCGATGTTTGTTAGAGATGCCAAATAAAGAAGCTATGGGTTAATATACCTATAGGCATTGTTGCATAAACAAATCCATCCAATCAGCATACACACAAAATGCGGGAAAAAGAAATGGGACCGTTTGTTCCCACCAAAGATGAGAAAGTTATAAAAATTCCCTTCCTGCCCTGAGTGACCCAGATGTGCTAATTCCTAGGCAAAACATTTGGGCAGCGACAATAAAATAACTTTCAAGGCTATACCCACTCTGATAGCACCCTGAGAGACTTCGGCGGGAGGGGGAGGAAGCCATGGGAAGATAGCTATTGTTTATGTGACGTGTTGGAATGCACAAGACCATCCTCCCGGAGGGGAAATGTAACACTGAGCAGGACAGCAATTTCTACTTCAAGGCAAGCAATAAAACATTCGAGTGATAGCAAGGTACAAAGAAATAGAAAGTAACATTTCAGAACAGCATAGTACAAGCAACCTATTGTCAGCATTCTGACATTCTGCCCCCTTCAAGATTGGCTCCCCCCTGGTTTGTCTGGGAAGCGTTTGTGAAAGGAACGGACTAACTTAGGTGCATGAACGTTATCAGCAATGACCCACTCGTTAAGCTCAGGGCCAAAATCTACCCATCTTACACGATAGTAGTCCCGACCCCTGCGTAACTTGGAGTCCAGAATTTCAGAAATTTCAAAGTGTGGTTCTCCCTTCTTCATCAGAGGAGGAGGAATCGGAGGATCCAGGCGCCATGCATTCTGCCCAGGATTCTTCTTCAGGAGGCTGTAATGAAAAACAGGATGCACAGAGCTCAGTGATTTGGGCAACTCAAGTTAAAAAGACACCTCAGAGATTTTCCCCTTAGCGGCCTCCGCCAGCAAGTCCTTGATTAAGGGGAGGGGATAAGCGTTGGAAGCAGACACAGCATTCAAGCCCCTGTAGTCTGTGCAAAGTCTCAAACCCCCGTCCTTTTTTTCCCAGAACAACTGCGAACGGGGATTCGGCCGGGCGGATGAAGCCCCGTTCTAAATTTTTATCCAAAAATTTCCTTAACTCTTCCCTTTCAGTGGGACTCATGGAATATAATTTCCCCTTTGGCAACTTCTCCCCCGGGAGTAGTTCAATGGCACAGTCAGTGAGGCGATGGGGGGGAAGTTCGTCCACTTCGGTCTCGCTGAACACCTCTCCCAAGTCCCTATACTCCTGCAGGATGGGCAGAGGCGACAACGCCAGGGCAGCGGGGGCAGGAGGGGCAGGGGGCCCTTTCCCCCAATGGGGTTCCCATTTATGCTGGGAGCATTTGGGATCAATCCAAGATATTTTCCCATTACTCCACTTGATGTAGGGGTCGTGGGAACTCAGCCAGGGGCTACCCAACACCATGGGGAACTGGGTGTTAGGAGTAATCACAAAAGCCCTTTCCTCCCAGTGCTCCCCAGTCCCCAAAATCAGTGGTTCAGTCTCTGCTACACAAGCCTCTTTCATTTCCGAGCCGTCCATCTGGGTGAATCGCAAAGGCTCCCCCAGCGGGGTTACTTTCGGCCCCAGCCCCTCAACAACTAGTGGGCTTATTATGTCTCTGGCACACCCTGAGTCTATAAGGGCATGGACCCGCATGTGGGTCCCGGTGCTGGGCACAATTACAGTCACTACCATGTAAAGCAAAGGGCCAGGGATGCTCACCGGCGATGGCGCGTCAGGGGATGGGACCTGCAGATCTGCACCGGTTACTGCAGGTTGCTGAAGTTTCCCAACAGCTGGGTCTCGGGCAGCTCCAGCTCACCCTGCTCGCACGTTGCCCCTTCCAGCTGTAACGCCTGGGGTTTAAACAGTGTCTTTGCTGGTCGCGGGGTCCCTCCCCCCACCGGGGTGGAGGTCTTTGGTGGCTTTGCCCCTCCGCGAGGACAGGCAGAGGCAAAGTGGCCACTCTCCCCACACTTCATACACAGGCCTTGTTTAAAATGGGAGTCGCGTAGTTTCTGGAACACCGACTTCCTGTCTGGCTTTGGGGCCGCCTTGGGTTGGTGGGAAGCCGATGCCCCCAACTTGATCAGGGTGAATCGCTCCTCCACATCTGCGGCGGCGCGCATCCAGGCTTCCAGGGAGAAGGGGCGGCCGTTCCTCAGGATCGTTTCGTAGATCTCTGGATTCAGCCCCTCGCGGTACTTCTCCACGAATAAGTCTTTGGACCACCCCTGGACTTTGGCCGCGATATGCCAGAAGTGGTTGGTGTAATCCCTCACCGAGCCGCGCCCCTGTGCCAGCTGGCGCAGCTGGTTCCAGGCCTTCTCACCCAAGGGGTCTTCATAGTGCTGCCTCAGGGCCCACATGAAATTATCTACAGTTTGTAATTCGGGCCCAGGAGGGTTGTGCAGACTTACGTACCAGTCTGCTGCGGTGTCCTGCAGCTTGGAGCCCATGTAGCCCACGCGATCCTGCTCGGTTGGGTAGAGATGGCCCCAAGCCGCCAGGAACCTCTCGATCTCTATGATAAAGAACCGGAGTTTCTCTGGGTCGCCATCGAATGTTGCCATCACGGGGTCGTTGGGTGCCTGTCGAATCATGCCCCCGCCTGGCACTGGGACCCCCGGGATCGGTGGAGGGGGTCCTCCAGTCGGTGGTGCACCCGGGGCCGCGGGTTGAGCTGGAGCTCCACCCACTCCCCCCACAGGTTGAGCCAGCGGCGCTCCCGCGGGTCCTTCACCCGGTTGGGGTTGGCCTGGGAGGGGGGATTACTCCAGCAGCGAGGGCCCCCATCAGCTACTGCTGCATTTCTAACATGGCCTCTCGTAGCTCCCCAGCTATGTGGTCATGCATCTCGTCCAGCCTTCGGTCCAGGACACGATCCAGATCCTCCACGGCAGGATCGGGACCCCTGGGTTGCTGGCGGTCTTCGTCCTGGAAGCTGAAACCCCATGCTTCCATGCCCCTTTGAGGATACCAATCCTTCTCCAGCACGTTCGGGCGGCCGAACTCCGATCGGTCGCCGTTGAAGCATACTCTGGCCCCTCTCCGATCGTGGATCCACGTCTCAGAGGTGCCGACCCCAAAAGTAGCCCACAAGCATCGTGGAGAGGCCGGCGGCCAGGTCGACCTAGCCCCCATTCGCGGGGGCTGGCACTGCTCTTGCCCCGTAGTCACCGGCACCGGCTGCTCCATAGGCACAGCGGGAGCCGTGGTGACCGGGGTTTCCAGCGGGGTGATGGGGCTGCTCCCGTCATCTGACATGTCCAGGTATGGGAGGAACCTAAGACAGATCTCTAACAATCTGTGAGGCGCCTGTACTATTAGCAAGAGAACAGACCTTTGTAGTTAAACAGAGTTCTTTATTTCAAATACTGGAACAGGGTCTCGATGTTTGTTAGAGATGCCAAATAAAGAAGCTATGGGTTAATATACCTACAGGCATTGTTGCATAAACAAATCCATCCAATCAGCATACACACAAAATGCGGGAAAAAGAAATGGGACCGTTTGTTCCCACCAAAGGTGAGAAAGTTATAAAAATTCCCTTCCTGTCCTGAGTGACCCAGATGTGCTAATTCCTAGGCAAAACATTTGGGCAGCGACAATAAAATAACTTTCAAGGCTATACCCACTCTGATAGCACCCTGAGAGACTTCGGCGGGAGGGGGAGGAAGCCATGGGAAGATAGCTGTTGTTTATGTGACGTGTTGGAATGCACAAGACCATCCTCCCAGAGGGGAAATGTAACACTGAGCAGGACAGCAATTTCTACTTCAAGGCAAGCAATAAAACATTCAAGTGATAGCAAGGTACAAAGAAATAGAAAGTAACATTTCAGAACAGCATAGTACAAGCAACCTATTGTCAGCATTCTGACAGGCATCGGCCACCAGCAGAGCGTGCACCCCATCCATGGGCTTGCAGCCTACTGAGGCTGGGTTGTGGTTCTGTGGGCGGGTGGGCGGGACTACGGCATGGCATGGACAAATTGCGGGGCACGTTCAACCCGGTGCCACATCGGCCAGTGGCCAGGGTCCCTGGGCTGAGTGGTGGCTTGTTCAGTCTACGGCTGAGGGAACACATCGTACGAGGCCACCCCAAATCGGCTTTATAATATAGAGATGTATTACATGCATATAAAATGTTCAGAACAGCAGGTATAAATAAGGATCACTGCAACCAGAGTAATGATTTCCATTTGGCATCTTTAAATCACTGTGTCCATTTTCTAGAGAAACTGGGATCCAGCTCTGATGTTTCTTGACATAGCTCTTTAAAGGCTAAAAGAGAAAACTGCAGATAAGAGCAAAATATTCATTCAAATGATTTAAATTAATCCCAAATCTATTGTCCTGCTGGAAAATAAAAATGCAGCATATGGAAGAAGCTTTCAACCAATCTTCAAAATGTTAACAAAAAGTTTGTGAGCAGGTGGGGGGAAAACCTTATTATCACAGAGTGCCGGAAGTTTTTTTACTAAGGCCTTACACGTTTTGGTCAACAGAAATCAATCTTGGTATTCCACTCATGTTTTTGAAAGCAAAAAAAAAGAAAAGAAGAAGACATGTAAAGAATGCAGAAATGTATACACCCCAGCAGAACTAGACTCTTTACTCACTTGTAATATTCCTTCTGGTCTTGGCATTCTTCTGTAATATGTTAGATACAGTCAACAGCGACCATTGCCCCCCTGAGCCTTTTGGACAGAAAACTGTTCTTTCAGCTTGTCATCCATCTACCCTGTCCAAAAGTTGTATTGTGGTAAACTTTAGAACAGTTTGACAAGCACTATCAGCAAGAGCAATAAAGCACTGGATTTCTAAAACTAATCCTTGGGGTGGGGGGAAGGGCCTTTTGATCCAAAATTTATCAGATATATTTTAAATTGTGCACATCTTTAATTATAAAGTATCTGATTTTATACAATTGCTTCATACAGTCTGATGATTTGCTAGTTGTAGAAAAGATACTCTAAACAGTAGATTATGGTACTGACCTTTAAAGCCCTACATGGCCTGGGACCAGCATATCTACGGGATTGCCTCTTTCCATATGTGCCCCGGAGAGCCTTGCGCTCTGTAGATCAACACCTCCTGGTAATCCCTGGCCCGAGAGATGTCCACGTAGCCTCAATCAAGGCCAGGGCTTTTGCAGGGCCTACAAGACAGTTCCACAGGGCCTGTAAGATAGAGCTGTTCCACTAGGCCTTTGGGTGAGGTGGCCCACATTGACTTACTAAAGGGTGAGAGCTACCTGCTTCACATGGTTGTGGAGACATGGTTGTGGAGACAGTTTGTACACTATGTCATGAATGCTTCTTCCTGAATTTACATGATATCATAGAAAAAAGGTGGGCCTGTAATGGCATATCTTGTAGCTTGAAGCTGAAATAGAGCAGGATGAACAAAGAAAAGTACAAATGGTATCTAGTCTTAATGATGTTAAATGTGTGGCTGTTATTCCCTTATGACAGCCATTTAGAATATCATCTTGGAGTCATATAAACTTTACCCCAAGAGCAAGTTACATCTAATTCTGAGAGTAGTCTTGCCTTTCATTGTGAAACAGCATCTTACTGGACTCCTGTTCCACTATCCACTCCCCACCAGTCCTTTCCCCTGGCTATCTCAGCTGCGTATGAAGGCTCATCATGCTCTCTTGCTTGGGAAAGGAGAATGAAATGGACTAGGGACATAAATCAATCCTTTCTGTTCATAGTTAGAAAGGTACAAGAGGCGGGACCCATGGGGGGGAGAAGGAGCTTCCTCCCCTCCCCCGGGCAATGACGGCAAACCCCGGGCCCACCGATCTCTCCCCCCTGCCCCCGGTTGCCACGGTGAGGCCTGCGTGGCTCAGAGCCGCAGGGCCCACCGATCTCCCCCCCGCCCCCGGTTTCCATGGCAAAGCCCACGTGGCTCAGAGCCACTGGGCCTGCCAATCTCTCCTCCCCACCCCCAGTTGCCATGGCAAAGCCCGCGCGGCAAGCGCAGGGAACGCTCTTTAACTTTTGGGGGGATTGGGGGGATTTTACTTTTCAGATTTTTCTGCACACATGGGAAGTCCCCCAAGTGTGCAGAAAAATCTCCCTGCCCCCCAAGGGCCCCCTCTGTGCGGATTTAGTTATCCACACGGAGGGGGCAATTGGCTATTAGTATATAGATTACTTGAGTAAAACTTACAGGAAATGCAACAAGTTTCTGGGTGGAAGATGCAGCATGCCAGCAGTAAGAAGCACAGAAGTCTGGCACAAGTCTAATGAATATTGTCAAATACCACTATCTTGCTTTTTAATTTTGCTACACAATATTGTATAAATACGTTGGTGACTGTCATCCCATTAGTGGAAAATCTCGTTCTCCCCTGATTTTGGGTGAAAAAGATATATCCCTGGCCATTCTCTGGTGTACACAGGCTGTAGCTAAGGGATTTAATCTTCCTCAGCAGCAGGGACATTCTCTCCATCATAAAGACAAAAGCCCATATTATCACTCCAGATAGTGGCTTGGTGTGTATGCTTGGGTGCTCACAGAAGCAGAGCAGGCCCTCTCACTTGTCTCTTTCAGCTCCATTTCCTGCTTGTTATTGGAAACGAGACAAAGATCAGACCTGTGGGAGAGCTTTACCCATCCTTGGAGTTAGGCTGAAACAGGCACCCCATGAGAACTGCAAATACTGAGCACCCCTAGAATTCTCATCCTTCCCCCCCCCCCCCACATAGCAAACCAATCCTGTCCCAAATAAGATATGATGCATATATCACTTTCCTAGGTCATCCATCCATTTCCCAAGCTCTTATCAGCACTAAACCTACTATACCAATAATTTTTTTTATCCCAATGGCTTATTTTTACTCTCTCTTTAGTACTGATATTAAATTATGACAAGTAGTGGGCCTTGTATCCTTTCCCCCAATATTTCCGCTTTCCCTTCTTTTGGCAGGCCTCATATACTCTCTCCCTTTTTTCCTGCTTCCTTCTCTACTTCCCACCCACCAGTCAACCTACCTTTATCTGCCACCCATCTAAAGTTTTCCCTCCTTCCATCCCAATAGCAGCCTTGACCCAGGAAAGCTATGGCCCAGTTTTACAGTGCTAGCTTCCCAGCCAGGCCCAGTTGCATGGTGGGGAACCAGCAAGGACTTCCAAGGACCAACTGATTTCCCCCCTGTATACTCTTTCCCACACTGTTTCCCCCCTTCCTCCTGGCAACCCCAAGATCCACACTGTTCCCTGCTTTCTTCTTTCCTTTCCACTGACCAACCAATTTACCTTGTATCTGACCTCCCATCCTTAGGTATATTTATTATTTATTTACTTAATTTATACTCCATTTATCTCTACATTGGGAACCCAAAGCCACTTACAGCATTCTCCTCTGCTCCATTTTATCTTTACTATAGCCTGGTGAGGTTGGCTAGGCTTAATGTGTGTGACTGACCCAGGGTCACCCAGTGAGCACCATGGCAGTGTGGAGATTCAAACATGCATCTCCCAGATCCTAGTCTGAAGCTCTTACTGCACCAAAGTGGCTTTTGTGGAATGGCTGCTGTTGAACAGCAGCTAACATATGGGCTTGTCCAAGTCATGGAAGTTTGGTGATAGCAAGTAGCCTGATGGTTTCTGATGGACCCTGACGAGTCCACCTACAAAGACCCAAAGGGCCCTGGCCCCTTTTTTACTGATAGAAACCAAGCCTTGAAGACTGGCAATACTGTTTTGGTTTAGGGATGCCAGTCCCCAGGTGGGGGGCAGGAGATCCCCCAATTTTTGGGGTTCCCCCCAGATGCCGGTCAGTTGGCCAGTGGGGGGAAGACTTGCCCTCAACAGTCATCTGCAGCCCCACTTGAAAAGAGCAGGTGCTGTGTGTGCCTTCCCCGCAAACTATGAATTTGCTCCCTTTAAATGGTTGGGGGAAAGCATGGGGGTGCACACACAGTGCTGCATCCCCAACACAATGACGTCACTCTGAATGATGTCATCATGTCAGGGACAGCCCCTCCCTCTCCTAGACCACCCCCCCAGGTGCTGCATCCCCAGCACAATTATGTCACTCTGAATGATGTCATCATGTCAGGGACAGCCCCTCCCCTTCCTGGACCACTCCTCAGGTGCTGTATCCCCAACGCAATGCTGTCACTCTGAATGATGTCATCATGTCAGGGACAGCCCCCCGGACCACCCCTCATATCCCCCCACTGGGGAGAAGATGGGACCTGGCAACTGTGAGGCTTCTGTATAGACAGCAAGGAATCAGACCTTTGTTGATAAATCAAAGCTCTTTATTTTCAGTACTGCAAACAGGTTCTCGAATGTTTGTTAGAGATGCCAGGCAGAAAACAGTCAGTGTTAATATACCCTCCCATTTGTTTGAACCCCAACATTAAACCAATCAGATTCAGAATGCAAATGTGGGAACATAAGAGCGGGCCGTTTAGGTTCCCACCAGAAGGTGAGAAAGTTGTAAAAATTCCCTTCCTGATCTGGGTGACCCACATGTATGAAGCTATACACAACAAATTTGCTTAGGTGACAACAACAGAGCTCCAAGGTTTTCACAATAAGATAAGACATTCCCCAGCCCGGAAAGAAGGAGGAGGGAGGCATGGGAGGGAAGGCCGTTTGTTCCTGGTGACGTGCAGGAATGCAGGGTCGCCACTCTCCCGCCTAAAACCTGTAACATTGTCCAGATCCCTTAACAGCAATATACTTCAAAGAGGGGGAGAGGGAGGGGGGAGTAGACTTGACAAGGAGACAGACAAGCAATTCACTAGATCAGAGAAAACGAAAGCAAAGTACAATGAAACATTTGTCAGGCACCTGACAGCAACCCTATTTTGGTTTCACAGCAAACACCATAAAGGGCACTGCGAGGGTATTCATTTTTAAAATCTACAAATGTCACTTCTATTAGTCGGGTTATTCCCCCAGTGTATTCTACTTTATTTGATTTTTAGATATCAATTTTTTTTTGCAAACCTGGGGTTTATGGGGGCTTTATAAAAAAAAAAATATCTTGTCTGTTCATGGCCCTAGTTTTTGGATTTACATATGCACAGATATATTGAGAATTAAGATGTGCAAGTGAGGACCACAAGGTTTACAAGGGAGATCCCATCCCCCTCCCAGCTGGCCCAATCACTTGCTGGGCAGCTCTCTGCTCCATCCACCCATCATCCATTAAGAGAATCAGGGGGGCCATTACGTTTGGCTGTCCCCAGGGCTCTTTTTGTAGAAAAAGCCAGGAGGAACTCGTTAGCATAATAGGCCACCCCTGACAGCACAGCTCATTTGAAGGACTTTGCACACGAGACACGGGTGGAAGGAGTAGAACTCAGTCTGCCCCAACTCGGCCGTGGTCGTTTATTTTAAGCCCAGGCTGACAGTCTTACGCAACACTCTTGCAGTCAGCAACGTCAACGTTCAATACACATAATCACATCAGCCCAGGTAGATGTCTCCTAGAGCTCTCTCTTGGCAAACAGCCTTATCAGTAGTGAAACCCCAAGAGAACAATGTACATTGTGTAGGGAAGAGGAGAAGAACAGGATATGCTCAGGCCTTAGCTGATGTGTCAGCTAGTTTGACCTTTCCAACATCCCACTATTCTCTGTTTTAAAGCAAGTTCTCTGTATCAGACCCCTCATCCGATGTGTCATCAGAGGGATCTGCCCAGAACCGGGTGTGGGGCCCCCGAGAGGTCATCATGGGGTAAGCTGAGAGCTTTGGGCTAGCTGACTGGCAAAGCTGACACAGGCTAGGAAGGCATTGTAAAATACAGCAAACCATAATTCCCAACACAGCAAACAACACACAATACTGAATAACCCAGTGGGGATCCAGCTCCAGAGAGCTGCCCGCCAGGCAGGCAGGATATCTTGTTTGATGGACTCTGCCAGGGCATGCAGATTCTGGATCTGACGATGGACCACCTTGAAGTTGTCAGTGAGATTGAAGCAACACATACCATCCAGTTCCTCACAACCATGATGGTGGAGTAAGAGTAAATAGTCAATTGCTACACGGTTCTGCAACGTGGCCTAGAGAAGGGGTTTGCTGGCAGCGGGCTCGCAGCTCCCCCCAGGGGGAGGGAGAGCAAGCAAAGGCAAAACAGAATGGTGAGAGTAGAATTTGCAGTTCTAACCGCACAAATTGCAGCAAAAAGATTCTCTGGGGTCTGTTCCTTTCCCTGCTCTTTCAGGAGGCACTGTGCTTGGTTGGTGGTCTGCTTGACGGCTCCCCAGGTTATCAGAGGTGCCCTCTGCCGGGGCTGGAATGGGCGCTGAGCTTCTGACAGGCTGACTGTGGTCATCTTGGGCACTGGATTGAAGTTGGTAATGTTGTGCCACGCCATGACTGGGTCGAACACACTTTGCAGGAACCCACAGTTGACCTGTGGGAGACAAAACAGAAGCATACCCTCTCCCCTAGGTTATCAAAGGGACCGGACCCAGCCAGGTTCGATCCGGCAGAGTCCGATACATCACCAGAGGACGGGACAAAGGTGGACCAGACCGAAAATGTCGGTCAAAAGCTGTTTGTGAGGCATGATCAGCTCCCGAGGTAACATTAAGCTGATTAATAGTGAATAAAACTCGGGCCACGGCCCGTTGGATGTTAGCCAAGTTAGGAGGGGAAAGTTCCCCTGTTTTTATTTGTTTAACAAGAAAGGTTTTAAAAGTGTGGTTGGCATGTTCCACAATCGCTTGACCAGTGGAGTTATATGGTATACCATGTGTGAGGACAATGTCCCATTGCTTGCAAAAGGCAGCAAAGGCAGAAGAAACATAGGCAGGCCCATTGTCCATTTTTATGCGATGGGGCCGACCCAGGGCTGTAATATCACTGTAAAGATGAGTGATGACATGATTTGCCGTTTCACCCCTCTGAGGGGTTGCATGGATGGCTCCAGAATAGGTGTCAATAGAAACATGGAGGTGTTTCCAGGGAGAGAATTCAGGGACCTGAGTGACATCCATTTGCCACAGGTCAGAAAAAAGTGAGTGCACTGCAGCATCAGCACAGGTGTTGCCCTCCATGAGAGACCCAGGAAGGGAACTGTGACTTCTGATGTGGGCCACATAAAATAGTTGAGTGCGTTCTGTTAATAAATTTTGCAGTGTTAAAAAGAGACTGAGCAGGTTTGAGTCAATGCGTGGGGCTAAGTATGCCCTGGGGAGAGAGGTTAACAGTTTAACTACATACAGTGAGTCAGAAATGAGATTAACAGCTTGAGGAAACAGCTGAAAGGCAAGGATTACCGCAGCCAGCTCTGCTCATTGTGGAGAGGCCTGTATTGCCGTGTACTGGGTTTTCCAATGGCCATGGAGCTGATAAGCAATGGCTCCCGGGAGTTTTCCCCCATCAGTAAAGACAGTGGGGGCTCCCTTGAGCGGAGAAGGAGATATGACAGAAACAAGGCGACAGGGAGTAGATTGCATCAGAGTAAAGCGAGGATCGGGGGGGAAACGATAAGCAGTTTCCCCCACAAAGTCAGCTAGAGCAAGTTGCAGAGAAGGAGACAGTAACAGAGCAGTTTGAAAATCTTGCTTAGAAAAAGGGAAAACGATTTTCACTAAATCTTGTCCAGCACGCTCTAGAGTGCGCTGACTGCCCTGAATCACCCGGCGGCACTCAGCGGTCACATTTTCTTTAGCCAGTTTCTTCATCAATTCAGCCTGCGCCTCTGAGTTGTCAATTTGGCGCTTAACACTTGTTGCAGGCGATTGATAAAATCCGGGTAGGGCTCGGTTGCCTTTTGGCGAATGGAGGAAAAGGATTGCAAGGGAATGCCAGTAGGTGGGACTTTTTGCAATGCACGAAAAGCTCACTCGGAGGCTCAGGCAGAACAATTTGTTGATCTACTGGGGCAAAAAGACCATGTCCATAGAGTTGCTGTGCCGTGTATTGCCTCCCGGAGTTAAGACCCGTTGATATTCACTGTCCCAAACCATACTGAGCAGGAGTTAAGAGCATTCGTATGGTGGTTTTCCAGTCCTCGGGAACCAGGAGATGATTCTTCATGGTGGCCTCTAAGAGACCCTGGACATAGGGACTGCTAAGGCCCATGTCTCTGATCCCCCTTCGGAGCTCCATCAATAAATTGTAAGGCAGGGGTTTGTACTCCACAATGTTGTGGCCATTGGTGTCCTGCTGACCAGTGTAATGGACAGGACAGAGACTTAACATTTCAGTAAGATCCTCTAAATCAGCGTTCCCACACTCCAGTTCTGCCTCAAGGACCTGGCGGACCATGTTCCCCGGGCAGTTGGCTGGTCCCCCGGTTGAATTACAAGTGGGGGCCATTGGAGCTGAAGGTTGTCCAGCCGGAAGACTGGGAACAGTGGGCGATGGGGCAGCCACCTGACAGACCGAATAAGGGGGAGGGTTGTCAGTTAATTTCATTTTTGCCTGAACGGGGCCATGCATTTCGACAGCATGTCGAGCTTGATGCCAGACACACAGTATATCCACCGGTGCCCCCGGGGGGGAATGGAGAGTCTTTCCAATTTTTTCCCATTGGCGGAGTTGTAGGGATCCCTCAAGGGGGTACCAGGGACACTCTTTTTCAATGAGTTTCAAAAGAGTGTACTTGAGACAGAGTTGCGGACCCACCGCATGCCTGTATAAAATACTTAAGTTCCTTCACATGCTGTTTTTGGGGGAGTGTTAAAGTTCCCCCCATACTCACCAGTTGTAGGGGTCGTGGAGTCCCAGCGACGAGAAGAGCTCTAGCCCCCAAATCTCTAGGAATCTCCCAACCCGGATCTGGCAACCCTACCTCCACAACCACTGTTGGTGGCCAGGGGGAACCTGGCAAGCCTACCCAAGCCACCCCTGCTTTAGCCTTGGCTGGCACTTCAGCCCCAGAGCTTCAGCCCTATCCCCAGTGGGGATAGGGGGAAAGAAGGCAGGACCCCAAAGAGGCACCAGGGGAATGGAGGCAATGGCAAAGCAGGTGAGGCAGGACCCCAAAGAGGTGCTAAAACAGGGGGCAGAGCTGGCGATCCCTTCGGCCTGTCACTGGCTGGCCTCCACTGGGGACACATGTCCCTCCCCACCACCCCCTTACCTGCCAAGGCCCCACAGGAGCATGTGGCATGCCAAGCATACTTGGAGCAGCAGCAGCAGGTGGCTAAGGCACAGGCACAGCAGCAGGAGGTGGCGAAAGAAGCTGTTGGGGTGCGGGGTGCTTGGCCACGGCTTCCGCTTCAGGAGGCAGGCAGGCATGGCACCGGTGTCTGCCTCCTTGAACTCCACAGCACAGCCATGCACTCTTGGTCAGGCGTGGGTGGGGAGTTCCCAGGCGGCTTTCTGTCACTCTTCCTTTCCCCTTCTGGGTCCCCTTTGCTGGGCAGCTTCTTGGCTCGCCTCCAGGCTGCTCTCAGGACAGGGTGGAGAGAAGCTGTGGTTCCGCCCTCAGGGCGCCTGCGAAAGAAGCGGGAGGGGGATGCTGGAGAGAGGAGAGGTGGAAGGGGCTGGAGAGAGGAGAGGTGGGGCAGGGTGGGCCGGTGGGCCCTCGACTGAAACAGGCAAGACCCAGGCTGTGTGCCACATGCGTCTGGGTGAGGAGGACACATAGGGTGTTCTTGGCATGGAGAGGCTGGGAGCGCAGTGCGCTTTTTGCCACCTTCTGGCGATGTTGTCAATGGGCGGGAGAAGAAGGGGCTGAACTCTAGTGCTTTGGGTTCCTGCCACTCGCCTGCCTGCTCTCTCTGCCGGGGAGCCGTCCCGCCCACCCACACCTTCCAAAGAGAGCCCCGCCATGGGCTGCTGTGGCATAATGGGAAGAGGAGGCACAGTGTGACTGAGAATGGCATGCCGGTGACCGGGGGGCTGGGGGAAAAGGAGGGGTGCGGAAGGGAGGGGTGGGCTCAGAACCCAGCCAGAACGCTGTTCCAGTGGGAAGAGGAGGCACAATTTGACTGAGAATGGCGTGCCGGTGACCAGGGGGCTGGGGGAAAAGGAGGGGCGGGGAAGGGAGGGGTGGGCTCGGAACCCAGCCAGAACACTGTTCCAGTGCGTTCTGGCCTAAAAATAGCCCTGGCTGTCTCACTCCCTGACACCCTCCAATGGTGGAGGTTGGACAGTGGGTGGACAGCAGAGGTCGCCCTCCTCCTCACTCTCCCACTTCCAGTGCTGCTACCTTAGCTGTGGTTTTGGCTGCAGAAGCAGTGCCAATGGCTCCTGTTCCTCCTCACCTGGCTGCCCAACCACTTGCCTGCTTTCATCAAGGTTGACTCAGCAGCGGGGTGCTGCTAGGAGACAGTTATCTGTGCAAGCAGAGACAACTGCTCTATAGAAGGGTTGGATCACCCCCCTTTTGAAGGTTTCAGATTTTTGTGTAAACCTGAGGGTCCTCCAAGTCTGCAAAAATATCCTTCCCTTCTAGCAGTGTGTCCCCTGTCCGCATATGTGTCCATGTTTATTATTTGATGTACTGACTGATGTGATTTTATTGTATTGTTTTTGTTTATGAGCTGGCTTGAGCAGGTGTCTGGAAAGATGATATATACATTCCCATGATGAACAACAGTAAGGGGAGAAGCAAGGCTTGGTCTAACATGTGACAATTCAGTGGAGGAATACCCAACATAGCAGGCAATATAGACATTTCTACATCAGAAGTTGCCAGTTTGCATCTTTATTTAGTAGAATGAAGAACTTTTGAGATAGACCTGTAGGAATTAAATCTTAGTTATGAGATTTTTCAGGCCAATTGTTTCAAATTAACCAAGGCACTCTAACTAATTGAGAACAGTAACCAAGTTCCACTATCGTAGCCTAATGGAAAGTTTAATGTCAGAACTGGATGTATACGCCTTTTCTTGATTCCCTTTGACATGGTGCTGAGAATAATGTTGGCGTATCCTTCCAGGCAAAGGTTACTGTTTGTGAGAAAGCTCTTTTACCTTTCCAAAGACATTGTGAATGCTCTCTATATTCTTCAGTGGATGAACTACAAGCCTCTCTAGTACCATCTCAGGCTGAGGACAGACTGGAAATGTGGGGCGGGAGAGCTCAGCTTCAGAAGCGGGGGAAGGGAGCCAGTTCAAACAGCCGCAGCTGTTCCCCGGCTCCTTTCTGTACTCACCCACTTGGGAGCTGCTTCTCTTCCGCCTCAGAGGGACACCGGCAGAAAGCAATGTCCAGGGGCCGTCTCCCGCTTGGATCCTGCTTCCCGGCTATGTGGACAGGAGAAGGCGGGATTCAAGCAGAGGTGGCAGTGTGAATGCGCCGCCATGGAGAGATGTGCATGAGCGCTCATGCACACAAGCAGCTCCAATACAGGAGGTGGGGGGATTTAAAATTTTTAGACTGCTATTGCAGCCATGCGCCTATGCGCATAGGTGCCATTGCGCCTATTGCCAAAACGGCCCCGCCATGAGCCACAGAGGCTGGCCCACCCGGGGCCACTCCGCAGCAGTCTGAATGCTCCATTCCGGCATGCTAACGCAGGAGTCTGGCCAGTGTGAATGGCCAGCCCCGGGCCAGTTTTCCCCCGCGGCTTTTGGCCCCGCTTCCCTTCCACTTCAGAATCCCAATCTGTTCTTGGCCTCAGATCCCACAGATGAGGAAAGTTGTCAAACAGAGAGCTTTTTTTCTGTAGCTATGTTCCAAACTACTTTAGAAGATTGAGTTTTTGTGTGTGTTTTCTCTTTTAAAATCCTCTTTGATAATTTTTCAAGTAGAATTTACGGACAGAAACTACTTTACTGTAGTTTGAGTGATATGTTTAAAGTATTTCTGAGTATAAATTTTTGAGGAAAGAACATTTTATAAAGCAACTTGATGAATAAACATAAAAACACACTAACAGGGAGGAAGGCTAATAAGCGTTATCAAGAGAATGCCAAATAAAACAGGTCTTCACCATGGGCAGAAGATAATGAGGGAGACAGACAAATCTGGCTTGGACTTGAAAAAGGAAAACAACAACACTGAATATAAAAATGTTGTTGGAGCCTCAAACTTGAGCTGTTTCTGCTATAATATACTAAAGAGCTAACATGGTATAATTTTGAAGAGATTGTTATTTACTTTTAATCCACTTAATGAGTCAAAGGCTAGGTATGATTCATAATATGTTACTTCTTGAATCAGGTTTTTAAATTTCTGTTTCATCCTTTCTTTGACATTTCACTGTGCTTGTCAGCCTGTGAACTTTCTAGTGTGTTTACATGTATTTAACAAAAAGATGAGAGTTATACTTTATAGATCTATCAGCTAAAATGGTAAACATATCCCCCCCCCCCCAAATTTGGAAATTATTTTTAAGAAGTCACGCACAAGGCTGTTGTAAACAACCTTAGACATAGTTAACTGCCAACAAAATGATTTTGGGGTTTATTTTTAAATTTGGCTGGAGCTAGAATATGTTTTTTAGACTCACATGACTCTGCCACGTGAATCATTATATGCTCCTATTCACAGGGCTTTTGTAGAGTGGTGGAAAATGAGTTTCCCTGTAGGTGCTCAATAGCAGGAGGCTAAAATTAATTCTCTTCTACATTAAGTAGAGGGGGAAAAATATTATACTATGCATGTCAGCATTGAATCATTTTCTAATCAGCCAGATAGCCTTTTCAGTTCAAGTACATATATCTTCTGGAGAATTCTTTAAGGTTGAATGGGTTTTTTAAAAGTGCATTTGTTTGTCTGATGGAAAATGGAAAGTACAGTAATTAGTAATGTGCATGTCCTAGTTTTCTCTTTTTTTGAAAAGGTAATTGTGACTTCCGGTGCAGACGTTTAACACTGTTGTCTTCTGAAATACAGACTTGGGAGGATATCAGGTTCAGAATTTGGCACTCAGTATCAGCATTTCCCAGTGTGTGGGGCCTGACCCAAAAGTGGGTCATAGGCTTTTGTAGCTTTATTGATCTAAGTAAATTTTTGCTTGGATTCCTCAAGTAATAGTTATGCAACAGGCAAATTTAAAATTCATGGAAATGATGATGGCCAAAGACCTTAGGTCCAAAATTCATATTCAATATCATGAGGAATTATTTCTTTCTTAACAAGAAGAAGAAGAGATTGGATTTATACCCCGCTCTTCACTACCCGAAGGAGTCTCAGAGCAGTTTACAAACTCCTTTTCCTTCCCCTCCTCACAACAGACACCCTGTGAGGTAGGTGGGGCTGAGAGAGCTCTGACAGAAACTGCTCTTTTTCAAGAACAGCTGTGCCAGAGCTATGGCTTGCCCAAGGTCATCCAGCAGGTGCAAGTGGAGGAGTGGGGAATCAAACCCGGTTCTCCCAAATTAGAGTCCGTGCACTTAACTGCTACACCAATCAATACTTTGTAAGAAAAGACAAAAGTTTTTTTTAAAAATTGCAGGTTATAAACAAGTACTAACAAAAGATCCCATCTTTGCCTCCTTTCTTGCCTCCATTGATGTATTTGAAGCAAAAAAAAAAATGCTCGCAATGCATGAGGGCCAGCATTGAGTTTAGCAAAATGAACTGGTAGGGTTAGCAGTCTGCCATACTTAAATGACTCCTTTTCTATAAGTTTGTCATCTTGATGTCTTCAGTGACTTACTGTCCACATATTGCACAACCTTTGTGAAGGCAGGAACAATTTCTTCTCTATGATGTATTAGAATTGTATTTGCCAGTAGTTGCGTTCTGTATTTTTGCTCTGAATTCACATTGCTGGTATCCATTTACCATGCTCAGTTATTGTTTCTTTTTGAAGGAGCGTGAAAAAAGAAAGCATGAAAGGATATTGAGTGAAGAACTTGTTACTGCTGTGACTTACCTCAATCAATTTTTACCTCCTGAACATGCTATTATTTATATCCCTTGGGACATGGCCAAATACACAAAGAGGTGTGTGTGTTTTTTTATCTAAAGCAGCAGTACTAAAAATGCAAATCACCTCTCCCTTAGGCAGAGTGCTGCCCAGGAGGAAGTTCCATCACGAACCTTTGAAAACTGGGGGGGGGGGGGGGGGGGGCAAAGGTCCAATTAGCCATTTTCCATTGAGTCTATCATGAGAATCCAGATGGACTATGTGCTTTCCAGTGGCATTGATTGACAGAGTTTGGGAAACAAGCAATCCAGCCCTGTCTTTTAGACAGGTTTTTGGTCTTTGGGCTTTAAAGCACTCCATAGCTCCATAAAGGCTGTGCTCTTTATTTTCTTTCATACTGCTTATCCAAAGTGCCTTGATGACTAGCACTATCTGAGTTATCTGAGTTTTGTCTTATTAATGCCTGGGAAAAGGAGTAGAATGTTTCCCTTACTTAGAAGGCTCACTATGACATAGTTTGCAATTCCTTTCTCTGGGAATGCTGTAAAAAAAAATTGTCAATGACAAATGACAGTAGTTAATGTTATCGTTTTTGCTGATAATGTATCTGTTCCACTTCTCAAAAGTTTCTTGGTTCCTTTTTCAGGATGCAGAGCTGCATAGCCCATAATTACGTCATATGTATAAGAGGGTGGTGTGAAGTGAAACTCACTGTGGTCCTTTCAAAGAGAATGAATCCATGTTTGCTTTTTTCCCCCTGTAGCAAACTATGTAACGTCCTTGATAGGCTGAACGTGATAGCAGAGAATGTGGTGAAGAAAACTGGATTCTTTGTAAATCGTCCTGATTCCTATTGCAGTGTCTTACGCCCAGACGAAAAGTATGTATGAGAGAAAAGCATATTGTGCATAATTATTATCATAAAGATTTTTTTAAGTACTTTGAAGTCCTCCTTTATTTAGTACTGATATAGATTAAAATACGTTACTATGCTACTTATGTTTTCATAATAATAAGGTAAGCAATCCCAATGCATTTCATACAATAGTATTTTATGAACTGATCATTAAATTCATCTCCTATCCCATTAATTTTCTTGGAAGATGCCAGATATTTCTAAGAATTGTAATTGATTTAAGAAGAAGAAGAAGAAGAAGAGATTGGATTTATACCCCGCCCTTCACTCCCCAAGGGAGTCTCAGAGCGCCTTACAAACTCCTTTCCCTTCCCCTCCCCACAACAGACACCCTGTGAGGTAGGTGGGGCTGAGAGAGCTTTTTCCCAAGCTGTCCTTGAGGGAACAGCTGGTACAGAGCTATGGCTTGCCCAAGGTCATCCAGCCAGGTGCAAGTGGAGGAGTGGGGAATCAAACCCGGTTCTCCCAGATTAGAGTCCGTGCACTTAACCACTACACCAGACTGGCTCTCTTAAGAAAAGAACATTCATTTTACAATCTTCTTTGCATAGAAAGCCTGATGAATAGCTACAATAAACAAAATGTGAAGCACAAACAGTTTGTTATACAACCTGTTTGTTATGTCCACTGACAGCCGCAAGGCGGCAGCGGCATATAGGCCACCAATAAGATCTCTGGCGGGAAATTCAGGCCCACGGATAGGGCAGGGAGAAGTCGAGGCTACTGTATATAATTGGCCCCTCGCGGCCAGTGCGCCATTACTCTTTGTGTACCAATAAACTAGTGATAGCTACATCGTTGTCTGTCTCCTCTATGCCGTGAACCCAGTACACAAAACTGTTGTACTTTGGTTTTCCCTGGAGTGATTTGAAACTTACTGCATAAGTTATTTCTTCTAAAAACAAAGCCAGTTGGAAACCGGACATAGATAGCTAAACAAATCCTATTGTATAGTAGGGGTGCTGTGAACTTCAGCACAAGTGAGTTTGTGTGACAGACTCACCATATTTGATGGGGATTATGAGATGAATTTGCTTGTGCAGCAAACATCCTGAATGCTGTATGAACTGGTTGATGGCTGCACAGTAGTGGAGTGTGGGTTTTTTTGCTAGTAGCCCTATTATTTGTGTGATCTCTTGGCTTAATTAACAGATGGACCCAAGGTTCTGGTGAACTAGGTTGTTCTGCATCCCAGAGGGGAGTGTGTGTAGAGTAGAAATCAGGAACAACATGGGTGTACAAATTCAGGTACCAAAAATGGTTTTGGTGGCATCCAGTTGTACTGGCAAGGCAGCAGTGTGGTCATTCTGGGATTACATTGCAAAATGCTGTTCATTCGGGCATTAATAGCAGCAGTAACCCTTTTCCCCATTCCCTTTCCCCACATTTTGCTCAAGTACCTTCTTACCTTGTATAGCATTTCTCCAGCTGCGTTCATAAATTCTGTGCAGACCTGTGGTGATTCACAGGTTCAGTTTAGCTGTTTGTGCAGGCCCTGGGGTACCATAGGGAGGAGGACATGTATCCCCCCCCCCCCCCCGGACAGATGTATGTTTAAAAGACAGAACCAATTTTTTTTCAAAATGCACCACTGTAGTGGTCTAGGGACATGAGGTTTCCTGTTTCTTAAGCAATTGGTGTTCAGTGTACCATAAAAGATGCAAGAAGATTTGTTGGGTTAACTCTAATTTCTTAGTCCAGTTTCCTTTCTTTGGCATGTATGCACTATGTTACCTGGACTGCATGCTGGTTTTGCAAGAGTGCAAAAAAACCCTTGGAATTGTGTGTCTGATAAGTGGCATCAAGTCGCTTCTGACTTACGGCAACGCTATGAATTGATGAACTCCAAAATGTCCTACTTTTAACAGAGTTGCTCAGGTCTTGCAAAATGAGGGCCTTTGTGGCTTCCTTGATTGAGTCAATCCATCTCATGTTGTGTCTTCCTGTTTTCCTGCTGCCTTCAACTTTTTCTTACATTATTGTCTTTTCCAGTCACTCTTATCTTCTTATAATATGACCAAAGTATGATAACCTCAGTTCAGTCATTTTAGCCCCAGAGCAAACATAATATTTCTAGTGAACCAGAGCTTTATGACACTTTCCACACTTTCTATAACATATATTGTGACACATTGAAGTCAACCTTCTGAAGTACCAGACATGAGAGATTAGCATTTGTGAGCGACATGGGGTGTGCGTGATCGGGGTGGTGGTGGTGGTAAAAAAGAAGCTATTGCTAACTAGTGACATGGGGAAAATATAAATCCAATGGACCTTTGCAAGACCATGCATGCATTACACAGCATGCATGCACAAAGGCCAATTGTGCATGCATGCTGTTGTGAGAAACATGCAGCCAGCCACCAGGCAGACTCCAGTGAATGGCTTGGCAAAGACTCAATCTGATCATCATTTGGGTGGATATTTGTGACTAGCAGTTGCGAGGCAATCAGAACTCAGAGGAGTTCAGCCATCACTATTGTATAGTAGCCTGGCATTTGTTAAAAAGGCATATTACTGCTTTTGACATGTTACGGATCATCCAGGTTTGGCTAATTTGAGGTCCATTTTTCTGAAGTATGTGGAAATATCATGACTTCAAGTCAATGAAAGTTATTCTTACTGAAGTTTTACTGAAATCAATTGCAATGTTGTCATTGAATGCCTTATTTTTTTTTTAAAACTGTGCCATTTCTATGTGCTCTGTGATACAGCCAAGCTTTGTTGCAAGATAATCTAGTAGTTATAAAATTCTCTTATAACTATAAAATTATTAAATAAACTCAACCACATGCACACCACATTGAGCACCTTAGTGGAACGGTGAAATAAAAAGACACCTAAGTGTCAGTGAACTGCCATAGACTGGAGTGACTGCATCAATATTCCACTGTTACATCGGACTAAGCCATTCTGTTTACTTTGCTTGTTTTGGTCTGAATGTTTTATTCCATGCCCATAGGTCCCGACCGGGAGATAGCATTGGGAACTGCCCCCCCCACTTTGGAATGCATGCCTCACTCACTTTGCTTTGCTTCGCTCCGCGCACGCTCATTACTCATTTGCTTTTATCTCTAGTCTCCTCAGCTAACGACCTTGAAAAAGGGCCTCCTGTTATGTGCTACAAGAACCACAGGTGTTATGTATTCTATTTTCTTAAATTCTCTGGGAACTGTTCTCCCAAAATGTTCAACAGTATTTTTCCTTGAGAACTCATTTTGCCGTGCTTTCCTTGGGAACACTGGGCCAGTATATTTGGATGCCAAGAATTCTCTGTATTGATTCGTAGAGGATAGTTGGGCCATATTTCATATCCAGTATAATTATGATTGCAATTCAAAGCTTAAGCATTATTAACAGAAAAAGTGTCTGACCAACATGATCTTTTCTACAAATAAAGGACTATCTGTTTAAGGAGACCTGTTGTGGACTATATCTGTTGGGACAGTCTCACACTAAGTAAATAGATAAGATTCAAGTTTTTGCTCTTGAAGACTTAGGAGGTCAGCTTTGAGTAGGCTCCAATCTAGAGTTGGAAGCATCAGTGCAAACATCTGTAGGACAGCCTCTTCCTCTCCCTGCTTTGTCAGTTGACAAAAAAGCAGTTTTTTTAGCTGGGCTGTGTAATTTGTGAACCTAGGTTGCTTAGTGGAAAGAAGGGAAAAGAAAATAATAGAAAGTAAAAAGAACAGAGCAGCATAAGGTGCACGTGTTCACTTCCTGCTCACCAGAGTACTTGAAAGATTGCACACTGCTGGAGCTGCTGCTGACTGAGCTCTTCCCTTCCTGAATCAGTGTCAAGGTACATGAAGGAACTGCCTTCCTTTTGATGCAGGTAGCATAAACAGTTATGGTTGCTGGGCAGGCATTCCTGGATGCATAATGGTATATTGCTTGGTGTTGAGCTCCAGTGGTGTGACTGCCATGCTACAAGATGAACAAGTTCCTGGTTAACCATGCAAAAAATTCACTGATCATCTGGGCATGGTCTTGAACTAAACAGTCAGGATTACTTTTATTTTCCAGAATTCTAGCTTGTTGACTAAATGATGATTTGTCCTTTTTAGGCTGCTAGAGCTTGTTAGGCAGTTGGAACTGAGGGGGAAGTGCTTGGACTCTCTGCGAGCAAAGCTCCATTCTGGCCCCTTTTGTTCTTTCTTTCCATGTCCCAGGATCCGATTGCCACCAGATAAAATATGGTAGTGAATTTCTGTTTTTGAAGGTTAAAACCTAATCCATCCTGCTTGCTTTTCTAACGACATTTTCTTCTTGGATTCAGAGTGCAGATCAGATCATACTTCCTCTGAATCCTTCTATACCCACATTCTTATATGGGTCTGTTAAATTTTGGCTAATTGGTTCCTTTCTAGGGATTATTTTATTAATTCTTGGCAATATCTAGTAGTCTGGAATTTGATACAAGAAAAATCTCCAAGCCATCAAGAAGTGATTAAATTCAGTCTCCTGGCTCCAGAAATGGAGTCGTATCCAAGCTTGGCTGCCTTGCTTGAAAAAGAACAAAGTGAAATTTCCTTGTTTTTCTTAAGGCAGCATTCACATGGAAATGAAATTGTCCACATTGAAAGGCCATGAGCAGAATCCAGTGGGAACATTTTCTGGACAAGCTCCAGTGTGTCTCATACACAAGAGCGCATTTGTACTGGCTCTCTTGCTTTTCAGCTGGGTTTGAGTAGCATTCATGATTAAGGCACACAGTTCTTGCACACAGGCAGATATTTCAGAGCAGTGAGAGAAGCAAACAAAAAATGTTAAACACACATACCAAAGAGACTGAAGTTGTGCTGCTTTTCATTATAATTCATGAATTCATTTGAGAATAGCTATACAACTACTGATGTACAACATACAATTTGTCGATATTACTTAAACACACTTTTTCATGTACTGTTCAACAGCCTTTAATGTCATTTAATATTAAGTGAAATTCATAGATTTTGTCATGTAATAGAAGTTGCTCTTGAAGAACAATTTTTCCAAAGGCTTGACACTCCTGTTCTGGCACTAGACATACAGCATCATCTATATGCTAATGTAATTTGCCAGTAACAATGCGGAAAGTACCTCCTCTATGTAAAGGCTTGTTAGAATTCTCAGTCTTCGGAAATTTGAAGAAAAATTATTTTTGTGAGTGACTTGTTCTTCCAAAGGAGAAAATAACACATTCCCAATTGCTGGTCATGTGACTGGCTTCTCAGAAATTAATGAACTGCTCAACACTTTATTAATGCCCCAAAAAAGAACAAATAGACCAGACAGCTTGAATGAGGCAAATCTGAAAGATGCTGCCCTTATTTGGCCCATTTGGAAGTATAGGAGTTAAATTGTCAGCTACAGCAGTTGAAGTGACAGAGCACTTGATGAACTGAACCCTTCCTTTGCCAGTCTTTCCATTGTTGTGGAGCCCATTCACAAGTTCTCTGTGTACATGCATAGCCATGGAACCCTGGGACTGGAAGAAAGAAGACAAAATCCCTGTTATTCATGGCAAGGTCAGGGAAGAAAGACCAAGTACTAGCCAGGAAGCGTCACCTTCAAATAGCCTTGGTTGTATATTTGGGCAATACCTTTTATTTTTGTTGTTCAGTCGCACAGTTGAGTCTGACTCTTTGTGACCCTATGGACCACAACATGCCAGGCCCTCCTGTCTTCTGCTGTCCTCTGGAGTTTGCTCCATTTCATGTTCATTGTATCAATAACACTGTCTAACCATCTCATCCTTTGCCGTCCCCTTCTTCTTTTACCTTCAATCTTTCCCAGCATTTCCCAGTCTTCTCCAGTGAGTGCTCCCGTCTCATTTGGTGGCCAAAGTATTTGAGCATCAGCTTCAGGATCTGGCCTTCCAGGGAACAGTCAGGGTTGGTTTCATTTAGGATTGACTGATTTGATCTCCTTGCTGTCCAAGGGACTCTCAAGAAAAATGACAAATGACAAAATAGTGTTCAAGCTTTTGAAGTAGGCGGGGGAGAATATGTTTCAGGCCATGATTTTTTATCTATTCTTGTCAGCATTCCTGTGCTCAATGCTGGGCAGGCATGTAGATATAAAGTGGTGCTATTGGAGTCAGGCTGCACCCTGGTTTTTGTAGATGAAAACGTTTGTGTGTGTTAGCCATTGAAAATACAAAGGCCAGCAAATTACCTTGTATCTCTCTGACACCATGAGATTCACAGATTTATTGTAGGCCAAGGACAAATAATTATTTGTAGTCATTGTGTTAATAATTCTGAACATAAACATAATCTCTCTCACCATTTTATGTTGTAACATCAAGCCTGATAAAGAGTTCTGCTGAACTTGAAAGCTTGCCCGTTGTTTTGTGTTATTTTGATTTGTCCTGATACAAGGTATTATGTGTCTGTGCTTCGTTTCCGGATTTTGCTTTTAGACCAGCATGGCTGCAAACAACTTTTGTGTATGTGAGTGAACGTTATTGCTCGTCTCCACTTGTTTATCATTAGCAAACTAAAGGCAAGATTTATTTTTTATTTTTTATTCTTGCTATTGTAGTCTGCCTTTCTCACTTGGACTCAATACACATTACACAGAGTGAGTCAATACAATTGACAGATTGGATATTCAGTAAACAATGCAATAGGATTAGGGTTGTAGAACCAACCAGAAGTCTTTAAAAAAGGTTAAGTGTTAGTATGACCTAGTACATGATGCAAAATTACATAGTAAGATGCTGCTTACAGCAACCTGTACACAGTATTATAGACCACAGTCCCTAATAATGTATCCAAGTAACTTTGTAAATAATTTAATACAGTGCAACTCTATTGCCTGCCTTGAAAAGTCATCTTCATAATTTGTAGAAAGCCAGGAAAATGGGATCCTTCCTTGCCTCCTGTGCAGGCCATTTCAGAAGATGGGGGCCACAATGGAGAAGGCATGCGTATAGGCAGTTGTTGATTTTGCCCATTTGCAGGTTAGCACCTGCAGAAGACTCTGCTCTAATGAGCAAAGCTGTAGTGACGGAACATAGTGAGAGACAGTCTCACAGATATGAGGGTCCTAGGGTTGCCAGCCCCCAGGTCCGGGCGGGGATTCCCCTGCTTTTGGGAAGCCCCACTCCCAAGAGCGGCCACCCATGGCCACTCCTCTTCCTCCCCTCCTGCCAGATTTAAAGGGTTTCAGCTGATTGGCAGGGAGCACATGGCCTGCTGATCAGCTTGAGAGCCCTTTAAATCTTTCAGGAGGGAGGGAGAGGGGCTGTCACCTTTAAAAGGTCTTTTTGTGAGTGGGGGGAACGGCATGTGGGGCTGATTTCCCAGCAGCGATTTGCTGCTTGGGTTCAGGCCCATATGCTGCTGCCCCGCTCACTGTGAATGGGGTGGCGGCGCATGGGGGGCAGGCTTTCCAGTTGTCACCTATCCCTATTGCCATTCAGCATCTGAAATCATTTTTATAAAGTTTATATCTCCGGTATCTCATGGACAATGTGTTACAAAATATATAAAGTTAAAATATCTAAAAAGTGATTTTACTCCTTGGCAGGGGTCCTCAAACTTTTTAAACAGGGGGCCAGTTCACTGTCCCTCAGACTGTTGGAGGGCCAGACTATAGTTTTTAAAAAAAAACTATGAACAAATTCCTATGCACACTGCACATATCTTATTTTGAAGTAAAAAAACAAAATGGGAACAAATACAATATTTAAAATGAAGAACAAGTAAAGTTAAATCAACAAACTTACCAGTATTTCAATGGGAACTATGGGCCTGCTTTTGGCTAATAAGATGGTCAGTGTCCGGTTCCATATTTGTCACTGCTAGTCTTAACAAGTGATGCAAGTGTGCATCAGTTAGTCTAGATCTGGTTGGAGATTTCAGATGTTATTTTGCAGGTAGGGAAGGCGCACGGGGGGTGGGGGTGCGCGCGCAAGCAAGGCACCCTTGACGGGGCTGTTTTCTTTCCCCCTCCGAAGAAACAAAGAACTCGGCATCCTCACAAACTTTTTAAGGAAGCAAGCCCCCAGCTGCTTCTCCCTGAAACTCCCACTACTGCAGGCATCATGATGGGAAAGAGAAACCTCTTTCTCTCTCCCCCCCCTCCGATTCCCAGCAGCACAAAAAGCCTCATGTCTTGCACGGCGTGGCTCTCCCTCTCCAGGGGGCCGGGCGAAGATGACTGGAGAAAAGCAAGGCAAGGGAAAGTGCGTGCAGGCACGCAGGCACGCACACACTCACACACAAACGGGATCCAAAAGATGGGCTTTTTCTTTGGTTATTTTGCAGGTAGGGAAGGCGCGCTGGGGGGGGTGCGCAAAAAGGCACTGTTGACGCGGCTGTTGTCTTTCCCTCTCCGAAGAAACAAAGAGCTCGGCTTCCTCACAAACTTTTTAAGGCAGCAAGCCCCCAGCTGCTTCTCCCTACGCAGGCATCATGATGGGAAAGAGAAACCTCTCTCTCTTTCCCCCTCTGATTCCCAGCAGCACAAAAAGCCTCAAAAAAGACCCCCGCCCGGCTCTTGGGACTGGCGCAGGTCTCCTAGCCAGCTGAGAGGCCTCTCAGCCAGCTAGGAGACTTGGGGCCAGCCGGAGCGCCTGCCACCCCACACTTACCCTCTTCCAGTCTTCCTTTTGCCTCCTCCTGGCTGACTGGAAGCAGGGGGGTGGGGCTTTGTCATGTGGCCCGGGACGAGTCGGCTGCAATTTTTCTGCTGCTTTGTGTGCTACTGGGAATTGGAGGACAGGCAGCGGCACACCCGGCGGGCCAGAAAAATGCCCTCGGCGGGCCGCATGTGGCCCACGGGCCGTAGTTTGAGGACCCCTGCTCCTTGGTATCTACTCTTAAAAAGATTTTTGCTGATACAATTATGACATGTTGAAATTCCTGTCTCGCTAACAGGTAAAGAGATTTTACAAAGCGTTTATATTAATACATGATGTGTAAATAAGGTTAATACAGTTACAACATTATTTTTTCTTTGGTTCTCTTCTTTTCTTCTGCCTTTTACTTAAAGCTTTTGGGGCAGCCGCCCCTTTTTCAGAATCAGAGTCTCCGCTCGATATTTCACCACTTCCTGAGTCATCAAAGCCATACATACTCTCCTGCAACGCCAGCGAATCTTCTTGTGCAGCTTCAGCTTCCTTCTTTTTGTGTTCATCCAAAAATTTCTTTGCCTGCTCCACATTGTCAATTTTATATTTTTTATCTTTGTAGCCGAACTGCAGGCCTTCTGGAACTTGCCAACGATAGGAAGTTGGTTCAGATTGTAACCACAAAGTCAAATTTCTATATGCCTTCTCTTTCTGATTTCAAATGGAATGTCTTTCAATACTTTGATTTCCTCTTCTTGAATTTTCAAAGATGCTCTGTTGGTGGCTTTTAAAACCACATCTCTGGTTGATCTTTTAGAGAATCTAACCATTACTTCCCCTGGCAGGTTTTTCTTCTTAATAAATTCTGGATATGTCCGGTAGGCCACATCCATATCGCTTTGTATTTTTTCTGCTTCCAAACCTGCCACTGGGGCCAATGCTTCACTCAACAGCTTATGTAGATTCTCTCCTTTTTGCTCTGGTACATTTTGAAACCTCAAGAAAAAGTTAGAACGTTCCATCTGAAGTTTTAGAACACAGTCTCCTTGTGTGGCTTTCTCTTTCTCCAGTTTTGCCAATCTTGAATCATGCTTATGAACAACAGCTTTAAAGTCCAAAAATTCCTGCCTCAGCTCCTGTGAACTCTTATTTGACTCAGTTATTTCCTTCTGCATGGAATCAAGCTTAATGTTGACTGCAGTTAGTTGGTCCACTAGGGGTCGCAGTAGCGCTGCGAATGCCACGTTCGACTCAGTGGTTTTGCTCTTTGTCCCCAGAAGGTTTCCTCCGACTCTTGGTGAGGGGCGTCTCCCCGTCATTTTCTTTCATTTCATCTTGTTGTTTACAGTTAGATAAGGGAATCCTTGAAAAAACAATGTCTATTCTTCAAATACACATCATCTGGAAGCTCTCTTTTTCCTCTGCGCGATCCAGCAATTCAACATCACCTAGGCACTTTTACTTTCACAGCAAGACCGTGGGAAAGTCTTCTGTCTTAAGGTAAACAATGCCAGTGGAGGGTGGGTGGGGAATGAATCCTCCGTCCCTCACCCAAACTCTTTAATTCCGAAATTAAACGGAGACTCACGCTTTAGCCCATTGCGTAGCTATTTAGTCATCGCCTCTCCGAGCAGTCCCTCTTGCAGCTTCATGGCAGTGCTTTGTAGCCCGAAGGCTTCTCCAGCGGGGGGAATCTATAGGGGTAAAGAGATGCCTCGATCCCGCGGTCGCCACCGCCGGGAGAGGCAAACTCCAAGCACCCCAGACAGGTTCCCTTCACTAGGGTCCCTGGGGGCTCAGCACCGGTCCGTAGCCCCTTCCCTCCCACCGAGAGCGGCACACTTCTCCCGCAGCACGGGAAGATGCAGCCGCCATTACCGCGCCCACCACAGGAAGTTTTGATCACTGTTTACTATTGCAACACCTTATTAGTAAATACACAACTCATCCTTTTAAACAATTGGATGTTGCTTTTATCAATCTTAAAGCTGCATTTGACTCTGTCTCGAGAGAATATCTGTGGCGTAAACTGAGAAATATGAATATTGACCACAGGCTGCTTGAACATATAAATGGTCTTTTTACTGATACAAGTATGAAGATCCAATTTGGTTCTCATGGTCAACTATCTAACCCAGTTAAAATAACAAAAGGTGTTCAACAAGGCTGCATCTTGACCTCACTTCTTTTTAATCTATATTTGAATGATACAGTAGACTATCTCTCGGGTCCTGAGTTTTTCCCAGTTAAAGTAGGTGAGAAATATATTTCCATCCTACTTTATGCAGGTGACACTATGAGGAATTTCACACAGCCAATATGTTTGGTTTCAGAAACTCTTCAGTAACGGTTTCTGTCAGGCATTTCACACAGAACCGTATTAGTACCGGTTCCCTAACGGAACATATTGGTACTTTTACACAGAAACGTGCCTCTCCCGTTGGGGAAGTGTTCCTGAGCCTCCCAAGCATTCTTCAGTTCTTGTACCAGTCCTGAAGCGCTATGGGGTGCTGTGTGAAATGCCCTCTGAAGTGCTTCCTCCGATGACAAGTGTTTTCGCGCCTCTTTTTGCCCACGTGGGCGATCTCCGTCTTTTTTTTTAAAGAGCCGATTTAGAGCACTATAACGCTCTAGTTCAGGTATTCCAGTTGCTCAGGTGTTCCAATGGGGTCGCTATAACGCTATAGCATTATAGTGCTCTAAATCGGCTCTTAAAAAAAATGACAGAGATTGCCCGCGTGGGTGAAAAGAGGCACAAAAAGAAAGCGGCAGTCTGAAATGGCAAATCACTTCGAAGATGGCTCCAAAACAGTAGGGGAAGGGCTGTCTGAAATGGCCATCACTATACCAGTTTATTCCAAGCCAGTTCAGTAACGTTTTTGAAGGTGTAGTATGAAATTCCCCTATGTTAATCTCTCATACTCAAATTGACCTTAGAAGATTACTTAGACATTTTAGTTCATATTGCAAAGATAATCTACTGTATGTAAATCGTGATAAATCCAAGGTGATGGTATTTGCTAAAAGACCTCATTATTATAATTGGAAAATGGATGATAAACCATTAGAACAAGTTTCCATTTTTAAATATCTAGGTTTCATCAATCTGGTTCTTGGACTTTCCATACAGATTATGCTAAACATAACCTTGGAAAAGCCACTGTTGGTTTATTGCGATTTCACAGGAGAAGAGGTGGTTATTTGGTTCGCCCAACGGTAGAAATCTATAACATGCAGCTATTATCTCAGCTTTTATATGGTGCATCAGAATGGGCTTGGAAAACTTTCGTTCTTTGGAAATCTTCCAAAACAAGTTTACGTGTAGGCTTCTTGCTGTTCCATCTTCAAGACCCTCTGCGATGACAAGAATGGAATTATCTTCACTGCAGAGAAGAACTTTAGTTTATAAAATAACCATCAATTTTTGGTTGAAGATTATTTTTCATATGGCCTCTGAACTATTAATTTCAGCATATGGGGAAACGAAGGGTGGGTCTTGGTGTGGTTTTGTTCTGAGGATAGTGTGAGAGTTCTGCTCAAAGTAGTCAAGGATCAGATCCTGGTTGGTAAACCACAGTTCTTTATTTCCAATCTCTACATTAGTACAGCTTCTCGGATTATTGTCAGAGATAACACAGATGATACAGGCAGGTCTATTATACCTTTCCAAGGAGTTTGAATTACCCATCGGTAGCCAATCCCTACAGAGGAAAAACGGCGGGCAAAAAGGGCTCTGGCCGTTTGCTTCCCACAGGAAAGACAGTGAGGTGTTAAGCTGTAAATTTCCTTCCCAACCAGACCCTTCAGATGTTACCAGTTCACATAACAATCCATGGCCTCAAGGCTTTCGCATGTTGATAAGAGATGAGACGCATCCTCCCTTGAAGTCCCAGCCGGGGCCGGTGGAATGCAGAGGCAGCAGTGTGAGAGGCCCATTGTTCCCGTACATTGCAGGTGTCACCCTCCCGCTTTAACAGTTACAAAAACCAGGCCTGGTCAGGCACTAAAACATGGGGTCATCCCGGCCAGGAACATACAAGCCAAAGTAGGGGTCAGTGAAGAGCTAGGCAAACAGCTGGCATCTAAAAGCATATATCTGAAACACATTCATGGCAATAGGGTATAATATGACAGAATTAAAAGTAGGCAACATGCAGGGCTAGAAATACTTTGTCTGAATAAGCAGATTCTGACAGATAGTGGCCAATCTTGGTTTTTCAGTTGACTATTTAAGATCTCTTGGATTTCGTACTGCTACATCTCTTATCAAGCAAAGACTGTTAGATCAGTGGGTGCAAACTGATATGGGTATGATAGGTGACTTGAAAATCTCTGGGGTTTATAAACAGCTATTTCACCCATCTTGGATATTGTCTTCGTATTTTGTTAATCTAAGTAATCCTAAATATAGAAAGGCACGTTTTGATATGTTATCACTACTGGCAATTTGATATGTTATCACTACTGGCAATTGAAGTGATTTTAAAGGGATACTATATAGGAAAAGAGTTTGTTCTTGTAATCAAACTTTTATTGAAAATCTCTTCCATGTCATATTTCATTGTGTAAAATATGGGACTGAACGAAATAAGTTCCTGTGTACAATTATATCTTTCCTTCTTGGTAGGTCGGATCATGAGAAATTGGTATTCCTACTGTCAGACAGAGATAAATTTATCACTTTCCAAGTGACAAGATTTGTTGCTGCTATTTGGGGGGGGGGAGAGGAAAAGATGAGCACTGCATTATATCGAGCCTCTCTTACTTGACACTTAGGGTTACTGTCATTTTATGATTGTCATTAGATAATTTTAACTTTTTTATAAGTCAATACTGATATTACTGTTTTAACAATACTGTGATAATGTAGTTTTACTGATGTCATGCAATGTACCTTTTATTGGTTTGTTTTTTGTTGAGTGGGGTTTTTTTTACTGTTACTTTTAGCTGCTATGGCATTTTGTTGCTAATGCAGTAAAGATTAACTAACTGCAGTAGATCTGGCTCTAGAGAACAGGAGTGCACAAGCTAAGTTCCTTGAGCTACCTCTTGCCTGTCTTCACCTGTCACGTATGTTGAAAGATAAGGAGTAATGGATGCTTGCCTCCTATCTTCCTTGAGATATTGGAGGCAAGGAGAAACCCCTCTACTTATCTGTTTTTCAGAGGGAAGAAAAAAGCTGCCTCACTCCCAGTATAATCCCGAGCAGAACTGTGGCTTTTCTCTCCTCTTGGATTTCATCATAGAAATCCACTTGTGATCTAATTGTAACCCAGTGTTATTGCATATTTTAGCCATTAATGTTGCTTTCAGACGTCTCTGATGTTAGCTGAATATATGCCTTATCGTATATGCCCTGCCAGATACTATGTTCTGTCTTACAGGTGGAATGAATTGGGAGGATGTGTGATCCCCACTGGCCGCTTACAGGTATTAAACTGAAATTGATTTTACAGCTGATGTTTAATACAAGATAACTATTATTTTTAGCACTGGGTGAATGTCATCTGCCTGAACCGTTCTTTAATTATCTGTATAGTAATAGCGAAGTTGGCTAAATCTGAGGATACTTAAATCTGGTGACAAGAGCTGTGAACTGGCAAGACAGATCTTTCTACAGACCTGAAAAGGGCCCCAGGTTTGCAGGAATATGTGAAATCTAAAAAAAAGACATTTGAAAATGATAAAAGGAGCACCTGTAGCTTTAAGCAACAGATTCCCTCCATGGCTGTTGCAAGGCAATCACAGCATTCCAGGCTGGATTTTTGTGAGTAAGAAGGCAGAGAGGGCTCTTTCCAGGCCTATTTTAGTCAGCCCCATAGCCAGGAAGTTTTCCAGTGGGGGCTTTGAGATTGGGGGGGCATTGTCACATGGTGACATGACATCACTAGTGACATCAGCACGAGTGACTCTCCTCCAAGGAGAGCTGAAGAGGAGACAGCCAGCAGTGTTCCCTCTAAGCTGTAGAGTCTTGTGAGCAAAAATTCTACTTTGTGAGCTACTGGCATTAAAGTTGTGAGCAAGTGATTTGGCTACTGCATAAATTAGTATGCTCTGGAGTCATCCTTCCTGATCTAAGAGAAAAATCTGTGAGCTGGAGGCTAAACAACTGTGAGCTAGGTCATACTAACTCAGTTTAGAGGAAACATTGCAGCCAGGTGGCAGCCCTGTTCGCTGCCCTGCTGCTTGACTGCCTCCTTGGCTCTCCAAGCAGACACAGTGAGGCACTGGGGACCCAGAACTGTTTAAATGATTCTCCTCTCCTCCATTTTTTCCTAACTACCAACCCTGTGAGGTAGGTTAGGCTGAGTGTTGGCTGGTCCAGGGTCACCCAACAAGCTTCCATGGCAGACCAGGAATTCAAACCTGAGTCTCCAATCTCTAGTCTAACGCTAAGCACTACACAGTACTGGATTATCCTCCAAATATGCAGTCAACTTTGATGCAAAATTAGCCTAATGAAAAATCAAGATGAGTAACTTGTGTTTGTTTGTAGCAGCAGAAAAGAGCAAGTGTCCAGTAGCACCTCAAAGACTAATCAAATCTGTGGCAGGGCATGTTCTTTTGTGAGTCAAAGGGAATGAGCTTTCACGAGTCACTGCTTTCTTCTTCAGAACTTCTGAAGAAGTGAGCGGTGAGTCACGAAAGCTCATACACTGCCACAAACTTTGTTAGTCTTTAAGGTGCTACTGGACTCTTGCTGTTTTCTACTGCTAACGAAAAATGTCATTGACTTTTTAAAAAATTAGTAGGTCCTCACATTTATTAAAATAATTTCTTTTTTAGACTGGAGTTCTTCGAACCAATTGTGTTGACTGCTTGGATCGCACGAACACAGCCCAGTTTATGGTTGGGAAGTGTGCTTTGGCCTATCAGCTTTATTCCTTAGGGTTGATTGACAAACCCAATCTGCAGTTTGACACAGATGCTGTTAGGTAAGAAGGTTTACCATAATATGGTGCTTGTTTCCTCCCCAGCAATTAGCTGAATCATACTTTTCTAGATTCTTTATTTCTGCTAATAAAATATGTATATTAAATTGAAATTAACTCCTTAAACATTATTTATAATCTGAATAAATAAATATGGGTTCACTTCCTGCATGTTATAAGATTAACAATATTTCTATACTAAATTTCAAGTGTATTCTTATCAGCCTATTACTGTATCAAGTTATAACAGCTGTTAGCTGGATATCCCTGCTGTTGTTGTTTATACTGGTGGCTTTTATGAAGATTTGTTTAAAATGTGTGATTCTTATTAGTCCTCTAGGATATTTTAAATTGAAAGGCAAGGTGTATATTTTTTGAAGAAATTAAGACAATTTGTCTTTTTTAATTACTCAGTGACAAATGTGAAACATCCATCATTCAATTTAACAAGTGAAGTGATGTGGTAATACACATCCAATTTAATTTCAAAATAAAGTGATATTCTGTTTTGGTTGCCAGAACAAAAAGACAGGTGGGATGGTGCTTGGAGGAGGACTTCAGACCTTTAGTATTTTCTCCTGCCTGTCATTCCCCAGTTTAAAACTTTCTTTAGTGCATTGTCTGCCCCTGTTCCAAAGCAAAACAAAACAAAGGAGATACACAGTACAAATTATCCACAAAGCAGAAACTGTGTATGAAAATAATCACTAATCAGTACATTCAAAATTCACAGAACATACCAAGTTAATATGTTTTTTAAAAATCTGCAAAAGCTTTATGTTTTTTAAAAATCTGCAAAAGTGCATATGACCACAAAGTACAAAACCAAATGTGGAACTGATGAAAGACGCTATATATATATATATGTATATATATATTGTGTAATGTTCCCTGAGGATATGCCTAAGAGTCACAGATTGTTAAACAGTCCTTGGCGTTCACAGAGGACACACTTCAAGATGACACAATCCAATCTGAAAGTCAGTTCCAATGATGTCTTCACATGATGACTAGTTGCAAACCAATTGCATTCCACCCCACGGCTTCTTCAAAAGCAGAACCAAAACGATTAAACATTTCAAATTACAACTTCCGACAATTTCAAACCAGCATAATGCTCACTAATTTCAAAATGGTTCCACAGTTTACCCCTGTTCCAAAGCAGGTTCCTGGATCTGGGGAGAAGAGTCTAGTATATCATGCTCTCCATTCCTTCCTCCTCCCAAAGTTGTTTTCAGCTGCGTGGTCATTCGATTATTTCTGAAAAGCAGTTTAGACTCAGAAATACCTTTTGGTTAGAGGCTATTTCTGCTGCCAGTAAAACTAGTATTTGGAACAAGAAGCAGGTATTGCTTCTTCTCAGCTGTATCTTCTTCGTGGTCTCTGTGCATCACATCTCTGGGATATAGTGCACCTGCGCCAACCCAATCAGTATCTTCTAAAGCGAAAGGGATTTTTGCGCCCTCTCCCCGTTCACATGCAGGGCTCCAGTGTGCATGACCAAGGGAGGGGCACAACAGTCCTGTAAGTTCTCTTCTGACTGCCATGCTGATAGGACCCTCCTCGCTTTGGTCAGTAATTCTCTTCTTCTTTTTCCTTTTCTTCGTGGATTTTTTCCTAAGTGAAAGACTTTTATTGACATGGATAGAACTGACTTTGACTACTCTGCCTCAGCAAGTTACTCTCCCCACCCCACCTCCGGCCTATGGCCAAACACTGGGTCTTCTTCAAACGGTGCCTAAAGTGTGGCAGCAAAATCCACCCCCCCCGATAGACACTTGTTTTGCCTTTTGTGCCTCAGGAAAGTGCACCAGGTGGACTCCTGTGCACATTGTGCGGTTCTCAAGGCAGACAAGGAAGAATTGAGCCGTGAGACTCCGCGTCTCTTTATTAGAACAGGCTCTTTCTTCGATGGCATCTTCGCAAGAGACAATCCCAGCTTTGGGATTGGCAACAGCTCTATCTCCGATACCGAGTGTCATCAATGTCAACAGATCGGTGCTGAAACGACTGATGTTGACCTCCCAGTCTGAAGCCCATACTCCTGCAAAGAAATGCAAGGAGGGCAAGGACGATAGTCAGAGCAAGTACAAACAGCACAAAAGGGGTACCCTTACCAAAGTTGCACGTCGTGTTGGACACAGCCCTTGCGGGGGCTACAGTTCTTGACTCTGTGGGCCTTGGGCAGCTACAAGGTGACTCCACCTTGCCTTTGCTGCATCCTATCCCATTCACGGACTCTGAACTGGATATGGAGTTAACCCAAGTGCCCCGACCTCCCAGTGTGGAAAGTTTGCACCTGAGAGGCCTTGTGAGGGTTCCAGTTTTGGTCGCAGTGGCATCGGGAGGTGCTCGGCGTTCGTGGCACCTTTTCGTATGAATTCCTGTTCTTCTAAGGGGTCCAAATTTGTTTTGAACTCCGCCGGGGCTCTTGGAGGGAGTCCCAGGCATAGCCATAGCCCTGAGGTGCCAACTTTATGGGCGGCGGTTCGAGTTGTCCCCCAGGAGCAAGGCTAAAGTGGGAGGTCAGGACAAGACGGCTCGGAGTTTATTTCTGAGCTACAGCAGCGACTTGTGAGCCTGGGAGAAGCATCCTTCTTCTATTTTATTTCCTTTATCTACAGTTTCTGGAGACGTTGCTGTTGTTTTGTTTTGTCTCATGGAGTTCTGTTTTGGCTGAGAAGCTCGAATTACGGACTGCCAATTGAGGATGCCAAGCCGATCGTCAATCGAATAGGCAGAGGGAAAGGCGCCCAATTAGCAGCCACTCAGAGTTTCGGCTGGCCAGTTTTGTGGATTTACACCTCCATAGCCGCTATTGCTATTTATTTCACTTATTTTATTTACGCACTTTTTTCTTTGATTTTGGCTTTCTGAGAATTCGTCGTGCTTTGAGACCCGGCTGAGGTTAGCTGAATGCATTGATCGAACCTGGATCGTTTGGTAAGGTTTGATGCATCCGCCTCTGATCGCTGTGGTGCTGGTTTTCATTTCCTTTTTTTGCACAGCGCTGCTCTGTTTGGTTTGTTTTGAGCCGGTGGAGGCGACAGAGAGGACAGAGACAACAGAGGCTGAAAATAGAACTGGAAAGCTTCCTATAAACCAGGGGTGGGCAATTGTTTTGGCTCGGGGGCCATTTTGTGGGAGCGGAGGTTAGCGGAGGGCCGCACCTTTTAAAATGATTGCATTCATTAGTTAACTTTGCATTTCAGAAAAGGTATAAATTGTAAAAATCATAAAAATCAATAAATATAAATTAAATAAAATCGTGGTGGTTTTATTCAATTTATTTATTGTGCTAAATTTATATCATCTATAGCTGCAAGCACATTTAATTTTAGAATCAGTTTAATTAGACAAATGTACGCTATCACACTTTTCTACAATTTTTTTTGAAATTAGGAGTGAGATTGCTTGTTGAGATTCTCATCACAGCCTGCAAGTTAATGTCTGTCAAATGTCTGTTAATGTCTATATTTACTCTTGTTGATCTTCATGCAAGAAAAACTTTGCTCACAAATATATGTAGACCCAAATATAGAGAACATTTCCCCAGCAAATTTCTTCATACATGGAAACTTTTCAGCAAACAAAGATTTGCAAAAGTCAACTAATGTCACAGCATTAAACATTTCTTTCACAGTGTGATCTGACTGCATGTCAATAAGTTCAAGCTGCAGCTCCTCAGGTACTGACAGTGGCCAACTGTCTTGGTGGGCTGCAAAAAAACTCTGTGGCGGGCCGCATGTGGCCCCCGGGCCGCCATTTGCCCACCCCTGCTATAAACTTAAAGGAAGTCACTGAAATTGGAAGTTGGAAGAGCGGAGGAGAAGAACCCTGATGACATAATATAAGTGGACTTTGCTCTAATCTTTGTTAACTTACAAGTAGCTGGCTGGAATATTAACATTCTGTTTCTAATAGTGGTTTTGTTTCTGATCGGGGGAGAACTTGAGGTACAATTTTTGGAGCTGGAAATGGATAGAAGGCTTTCAGACAAGTACTAAATATTAGGTATTAGGTTAAGATTGGATAGGTTAGAATTGTATAAGCTGATAAGATAAGATAAAATAGTATAAGATAAGATAGGTTATGATAGGATGAGATAGGTTAACATAAGATAAGATAGTTTAAGATCAGATAGAATAGGATAAAATAGATAGGCTAGGACAGACAGTATAGGTTAGGACAGGATAGAATAAGATAGGTTAAGATAGGATAAGATAGGTTGAAGATAGGATAGGTAAGGCTAAGAGAGGTCAAATTTAGGTATAGGTAGAAAGCAATATCCTAACTGGAAGGTTAAAATAACAATTTAATAATAGTTTGATTATCGACCGACACCTATCATTTTTTTGAGATGACGAGTGGTTCGAGGAAATCCTCATTGTCTGGCCCATCTACAGGGCCGACCTCATCTCTATCACAAATGAGTGCCAAAGAACTATCCTTACAGATACATGAAAATATTGCAGATGCCATGAATCATGTTCAAAATTCTTTGCCCAATCTGATTGCTAAGGCCATGGAACCTATTCAACTGAAGTTGGATACCTTTACACAACAAATGGCGGTACAAATGGAGTACTTTAAGAAACAAATATTAGAAAACAAACAGGAGATACTTAAATTAGATAAAACCTTTTCACAGACAGAAAATAAGGTGGAGGATCTTGACACACAATTGCAAGATTTAAAAGTTAAATGTGAGTCTATAGAAAATTCACTTCTCGCTCTGGAAATGGAAAAAGCAGCTAATTTTTTAAGATTCCAGAACATTCCTGAGAATAATGAGGAAAATATTAGAGAAGTGATGGTAGGAGCTTTGTCAGAATACGTAGGGATATCACCTCTCTCAGAATTAGATAACGCTATCGATAATGTCTATAGAAGAAATTCGGCTTTTGCAAAGAAAAATAAAATTCCTCGGGAGGTCCATATTAAGTTTCAGAAAAGAGGCCTAAGTGATAAAATTTTGGAAAAAGCTAGAGTTCAATCTCTTACTATTCAGGAGGTTGAAATCCCCATTCTTAGAGATATTCCTTGGAGGATACGTGAGAAAAGACAAGAGTATCAAAGTCTGGCGGCTGCTTTGAGGGACAATGAAATTCAATACAGATGGTTACTCACGGAAGGTTTTTTTATTTTTAAAGGTAGAAGATTAAATTTGACTTCTACATTTAAGGTTGATAATTTTCTGGAAAAATATGGTAAAGATCTGGGTTTTCAGAGAGGTACAGGGAGTGAATCTGTGGAAGAAACACAAGACATGGTGGTCCCCAAAGAGACATTAAAAGAAAACTAGAAAATATATGCCGCCAGCAGTGATCACTAGATTACAGTTTAGAAAAGAGGGACAGAAAAATAAAAACAATGGACAGGGGAAAAATTAAGTTAATTTCTTTAAATGTTAACAGACTAAATGCACCTCAAAAAAGGAAGATTTTTTTGCAGCTACAGAAACAAAAAACAGATATTACCTGTATACAGGAGACCCATATTAAATATCAAGACAAGAAACTTCTGGAATGTAAGAAATTAGGTGTTACTTTTGTGGGGGTGGATAAATAAAAAAAGGGGGGGTAGCTATCTATGTCAAACCTCATTTACACCCTGAGTTAATTTATGAATCCGAAGATGGGAGAATTCTCATAGTTAAAATTTATAAGCAAGCTAAGTTGATTTTTATAGTTAACATCTATGCACCAAATCAGAGCCAAGAATTTTTTTTTGAGCTTTTAAGGGAAAAACTCACTAATCTTCCTGGTGAAGATATATGCATCATCGGAGATTTTAACGCTGTGGTTGATTGTCAGCTTGATAGGAAGAGTTCCATCTCAAAACTTAAAAGAGGAAATGAATTACCACGAACGTTTATGGGGCTAGTAGAAGAACTTAGAATGGTGGACGCCTTGAGAGTCAGAAATTTGGATTAAAAAGATGTTACTTTCTTCTCTAAAAGACACAAATCTTGGTCTAGGTTGGACATGGCCTGGATTACATCAATGATGCTAACAGATTTGCTGGAAGTGGAGATTTTGCCTGCAACTTTCACAGATCACAACCCCTTATTACTAACATTACAAGATACACCCAAGAAATCTAGATGGACAATGAAAACTTGGGTGTTAAAAAATGAGAATTTTATTTTGGATTGCAGGAAAGAGTTTTTGGATTTTTTCAACTGAAATATAATACCTGAAACTAATATAGAGGTGATGTGGGATGCATTTAAGGCATTTGCCAGAGGAAAAATAATTAGTCAAGAAATCTGGCTCCGGAAACAAGAAAAGCTGAAATACCAGAATTTAGTCAACACAATTCAAAAAGAAGAGAATAGGCTGAAAAAGGAGCCTACACGGTAAGAATACCTTATCAATCTGAGGAAATCTCAACACCTCCTTGATTGTCTCCTATCTAGAGATCTTGCTAGAAAAATTCTTTATACAAGACAGCAGGTCTTCGAAAATGCAAATAAACCATCCAGGTGGTTGGCATATAGATTGAAGAAAGATAAATCAGATAGCTATATTAAAGCATTAAAAATGAAAATAACCATGAACGCTATGTGAATGCTGAACTAAAAGAGATCATAGAGAATTTTTATAAACAACTATACAAGCAGGATAACCAAGATACACAAAAAATAGAAGCTTATTTGGAGAAATTTGTGAAGGCTAAATTAACTCAAGATCAGAAGATAATGTTAAACGAACCCTTCACTATGGATGAACTAAAAGAAGGCATTGAAAAGCTAAAGAAAAAGAAATCTCCAGGATCCGATGCCCTACTGGCCGAATTTTATCATAATTTTGAAGAACAGATTATTCTTTTATTGAAGCTGGTTATGCAAAATGTTTATGAGACGGAAAGAATACCAAAATTGTGGGAAGAGGCCTTAATCACTTTAATTCCTAAAAAAGAGTCTAGCCCATTAGAAATAAGAAACTATAGACGCATTTCACTTCTGAATGTGGACTACAAAATCTACACAAATATTATTGCTTCTAGGTTTAAAAAAGTCTTGGCCCAAGTAATTTATAGAGACCAAACTGGCTTCTTCCCCGGTAGACATTTAAGACATAATGCACAAATAATTTTGAACACTTTGGAATATTATGAAACTCTCTCTGATAAGCAAGCCGCAGTTTTATTTATTGATGCTGAAAAAGCATTTGACAATGTAAGCTGGGGGTTTATCTTGGCTCAGTTAAAACATTGGGGATGTGGCGAGAAATTTTATTCAATGGTTAAAGCAGTATCTGATAAGCAGGAGGCCAAAGTATTATTTAATGGTAATATGACCTGTAGTTTTCCCATACAAAAAGGCAGGTTGCCCACTCTCCCCCTTATTATTCATTTTTGCCTAGGAAGTTTTAACTGTAAATGTGAGAGAGAATTCAATGATTAAAGTCTTAAATATAAAAGGGGAACACTTTAAGGTACAAGCATATGTGGACGATCTCATGTTTATCTGAGAGGACCCTATGGACTCAATTGACTTCTTACTTTTAGATTTATAGGAATATGGTCAGGTCATGGGTTTTAAAATTAATGTTAAAAAATCTAAATTGCTTACCAAAAACTGTACAAAAGAGATGATAAATCAGCTAAGTGAGAAGACAGGTTTTAATGTGTGCGATAGGGTGAGGTATCTAGGGATCACATTAACCAATAGGTGTAGTTCTTTATTTAAGGGTAATAATAAAATAATGTTAACGCAAATTAAGCAAGATACTGAAATCTGGAAAAAATTGCAACTTTCTTTCCTAGGAAGAATTGCTGCAATTAAAATGTGTATTCTCCCACGCTTAATCTTTATTTTTCAAACCATTCCGATACTGAAAAATCAATCCTTCTTTCAAGAGTTAGATAAAGTTGTCTCTGGCTTTATTTGGCAATCTAAAAAACCCAGAATTAGGCACATAGACTTGCAAGACAGATGTAAAAGAGGATTACCGGACTGGCAATTATATTATAGAGCAGCAGTAATGGTATGGCTAAGAGACTGGGTTAATTTAGAGGATTCAAGGTTGTTGAAATTGGAGGGTCATCATCTCCAGATGGGGTGGCATGCCTTTCTATGGTACCGTCAAGATAGGGTGCATTTTAAACAACATATATTAAGAGCGGCACTTCTTAAAGTTTGGGAAGAGGTTAGACACCATTTGTATCAGAAAATACCTTATTGGGTTTCGCCCTTAGAGGCGTTTATAAAGCCTACACTTTTAACTTTTGAAAATAAAATTTATTAAGCGCACTTGCTAGATGTTGATTTAAAACTAAAACCCTTTGACCTGTTAGAAAAGTTGAATATTTCACTCTCCTGGTGGGAAAAGATACAGTTTCATTCCAGATTCAAAAAAGATGAACCAACGGGCTTCTTTAAGGACCCAATAGACTTTGATAAGCTCTAGTTGGGACCTGATGTTAAACTTATTAAGAAATTATATGGTTATTTTTTAGATTATAAAATGCAGGGAGAACTGGTCAAACCTACAATGGTGTCTTGGGCAAGTTGTTTAGGTTATAACATAGAACTTGTTAGTTGGCTAAGGGTCTGGAAAAATAACATAAAAATTACAAGTGCGTATTCATAGAAAGAAAACTACAAGATGTTCTACCAATGGCATTTATCGTTGGAAAGGCTTTCTAAATTTTCCTCTTCAATATCCAAAAACTGTTAGAAATGTAAAAAAAATACTGGCTCTTTCTTCTATTTATGGTGGGTATGCCAAAAGGCTAATAAGTTCTGGTTGATGGTTCAAAAGATTCTACAAGAAATAATTGATAATAAGATACCTTTTAAACTGCAATTATTCCTTTTAAATATAATTCCAGAACTATTTTCAAAATCTGAATGTGTGTTAATTTTGCATGGTATTACTGCAGTGAGATTTGTATATGATAAATACTGGAAATTAGATAAGGTTCCAAATAGAGATGATTTTGTTAAAAAGCTACTAGAGGTAGCCGAAATGGATAAATTGACTTCTATATTAAAAGGAAAAGAAGAGTTTGAGTTTGAGTTCACTTGGAACAAACTGTAAAACTGGTTGAGCAAGTAGGTAAAATGGTTCCACTGAATCGTGACTGAAAATGATTTTTTTTCTTTAATTTGTTCTTTATATTTGTTAAGGATATTATAGAATAGAATATACTTTATTGTCATTGTACATAGTACAATGAAATTAAAAAGTGCCATCATTCAGTGACTCACAACATATAATCATGCACACTCACACAGACATTCACAGACATTCACTACTGCTTCTCCCTTGTGATTTACATAGCAACCAAACCACTGTTTTCCCCAGATTTTGGTCTCATGCAGCATTCAGGGCAATAATAGCTCTCGAGTAAAAACTGTTTTTAGTCTATTTGTCCTTGTTTTGATTGTCCTATATCTTCTGCCCGAAGGCAGCAGTTCAAACAAGGAATATGCAGGATGTGATGAATCCTGTAGGATGTTCTTCACTTTTTTCAGACATCGAGAACTGTACAGTTCCTCCAGAAGTGGGAGAGGACAGCCAATTATCTTCTGAGCTGTGGTGATGACTCTCTGGAGTGCTTTCCTATCTGCAACTGTACAACTAGCAAACCAGGCACAGATACAGTATATTAAAATGCTCTCTATTGAGCAACGATAGAAAGACATCAATATTTTCTCATTCAAATTATTTTTCTTTAAAAGTTTGAGAAAATAAAGCCTCTGCTGGGCCTTCTTCACCAGAGCAGTGGTGTTTTCACTCCAGGTCAGATTTTGTTCAATAGTCACTCCCAAAAACTTGAAAGTAGCCACCCTTTCCACACATTCTCCACCAATAAACAGTGGCTTAATGTCCGTTTTGTTCCTCCTGTAGTCCACCACCAATTCCTTGGTCTTGGTGGTATTAAGAATCAGATTATTTTCCCTACACCACACACAAAGCCGTTCCACCTCATCCCGATAAGCAGACTCATCATTCCCAGAGATGAGCCCCACCACAGTGGTGTCATCAGCAAACTTGATGATAGTATTGCTGGGGTGAGTGGGGGTGCAGTCCTGCGTATAGAGGGTATAGAGCAGGGGACTCAACACACAGCCTTGTGGGGAGCCGGTGTTAAGGGTAAGGGCTGTGGACATATGAGACCCTACTCTAACCCTCTGAGGGCGGGCTGTCAGGAAGTCCAAGATCCAGGAACATATAGAGCTGGAAAGTCCAAGGCACTAATCTATGTGGGAGGATGGTATTGAAGGCAGAACTAAAATCCACAAACAACAGCCTCACATAACTCCCCGGCTGCTCCAGATGTGACAGAGCAGTATGGAGAGTGGTAGTGATGGCATCCTTTGTGGATCTGTTTGCCTTATATGCAAACTGGTGACTATCCAGTGTGGATGGAAGGCATGAAACAATATGACTCCGTACCAATTTCTCAAAACACTTCATCACTACCGGAGTGAGTGCAACTGGTCTATAATCCTTTAAGCTACTGACTGTGGATTTTTTGGGCAGGGGAACAATAATTGAGGACTTTAGGCAAGACAGAACAATAGACTGGTGTAAGGACCGGTTAAAGATCTTAGTGTACTTAAAGATCTTATGTACTGATATCGTTGAAGATCTCTCCGTTACATTACAGGGGATGCTTCTTGCTTAATTTTTTTGACTAGCTGTTGTTAATATAAGTTTTAAAAAAACTATAAATAAATTTGTTTAAAAAAGAAAGAAAGTCTGCACCTAGCTCATGACACTGGCACTTCAGTGGTCTCTCCGCATCGATGGGAAGATTGGGATCAGTCATCTGGGCATTATCCCCTGGCTCTGTGGGACGGACAACAATGGCAGTATCTCTGTGGGGCTTATTCCATGCCTACTGTGCCCTGGTTCCCTCAGCGTGCCCCGGCAGATTGGGACTGCCAGTCAATATTCTCCCACCTGTCTCGGTACCCGGATCACCCCCCAATGCCGGAATTCGTATGGCCGCAACTGTCGGTGCTGATAGGCAGGAAGCACAAACCTGCCGTTCACCTCTGGTGCATCACACTGGGCAGTCAACACTGATGCCATCGATACTGATGCAACCCATTGCATTCTCCAAGTCATCAGATCATTCTGAACCCTCGGGATCATCTTCTTCATCCTCCTCTGGAGATGAAGCCCCTACCCAGGAACCTTCCCAACCGCAACAGGTGGCAGATAATCTCCCCATCTCTCCATCTGAGGATCTTAAATCGTATGGTGATTTCATCAAGAAGATGGCCAATGCGCTGACTGTCTCCACTGTTCAGCCTCCACCCACTGTGACAGATTCAATGTTTGACATAGTACAGATGGACACTTCCACAGCCATTGCGTTACTGTTAACCTCGGTCTTGCTGCAGGCTGCTAAAGTTAACATTTTTTCCCACCATAGAGAACAATGGAGGGGATGGGACAACCTGTTTGGGGGCCCATAGAATTGGACCCCCTGGTCCAATCTTCTTGAAATTTGGTATTTCGAGGAGAGGCCCCAGCAGCTACCCTGCAAGTTTGGAGCCTCTCCCTCAAACCCCCTTTCCTCCAGCCCCTCATATACCCTATGAGTTTTTGCCATTGATTTCAATGGCCCATAGGGTATAATGGGGCTGAAACTGACATTCCCTTTCTGACACACTTCTGGTGATGTCGGGACGTGGCATATGCTAATGAGGTATGCTAATGAGCTCCTGCACCTCTTTTTCTATGAAAGGACCGCTGCTTACTGGTGAAGAAGCCATTACCTGGTCTGCTTCATGTGCACTCCACCAGGGCAGTAGCTACTTCCACAGCCTTCCTAAGAGAGACGCCATTCCTAAGAGAGACCCATCTGTAATGCAGCTACCTGGGCCTCCCCTCACACATTTGTAAGGCATTACACCCTCAATGTCCGTCTTCAGCAATGTTCCATGGTGGGGTGAGCCGTGTTGCAGGCGGTGCAAGTTTAAGACCTCCAGGCCCCTCCTCCAGGTATGTGTGTGGGTTTTTTTCTCGCTTGTTAATCTCCTAGAGGTGTGATGCACAGAGACCACAAAGAAGATATACAGGTTGCTTACCTGTAACGGGATCTTTGAGTGGTCATCACCAATGCTCCCTCTAAGCTGTGGAGTCTTGTGAGCAAAAATTCTACTTTGTGAGCTACTGGCATTAAAGTTGTGAGTGAGTGATTTGGCTACTGCATACATTAGTTTGCTCTGGAGCCATTCTTCCTGAGCTGAGACACAAATGTGTGAGCCAGAGGCTAAAAAACTGTGAGCTAGCTCACACTAACTCAGCTTAGAGGGAACATAAGTCATCACCTCTGCTGTCAGTCTTTCCTATCTTGCTCAGAGACTGATGGCAGCAGTCAGAAGAAACTGGTGGGATTGTCTTGCCCCTCCCTTGATCATGCGTACTGGAGCCCTGCACGTGACAGGGGAGAGGGCACAAAAATGCCTTTTGCTTTAGAAGATACCACTCGGGGTCGGCACAGGTGCACTATATCCCAGAGGTGTGAATGCACAGATGACCACTCAAAGATCCCCAGTTACAGGTAAGCAACGTTTATATCTCAGACAGCAGTTATTAAAACTCAAAAGGAACTGTTGAAAATTTGTCCCATAGAAACCAATTAAAGGTAGCCCAATAGAACTCCATGAGAGCTAGTTCCTATTTACACAGTTCAATTCCTTTATAACTTCTTCGTGGTCTCTGTGCATCACACCTCTGGGATAATGTGCGCCTGCGCCAATCCCGATCGGTAACTTCAAAGCCAAACAGATTTTCGCGCCAACTCCCCGATCGCGCACCGGCTCCACTGCGCATGACCGGGGAGGGGCATGAGGATCCCGCAAGTTCTCTTCTGACCGCCGCGTCGTGAGGATCCTTTCTCTCTTGCTCCGGTCAGTAGTTTACTTCTCTTCAACTACCTCTCCGAACTACCTCTCCGAACTACCTTCGGACTGATTTTTCTCCCCTATTGAACTCGGACTGTCACTGGACTTGATTTTGGACTTCCCCCCACCTTCCTACCGCTCGGCCTATGGCCCAGCGGTGGGGGTTCTTTAAGAGGTGCCTGAAGTGCGGCAGTAAGATAGCCCCACCGGATAAGCACTCCCTGTGTCTTCTCTGCCTGGGTGAGTCCCACCGAGTCAACTCCTGCCCTAGTTGCACGGCTTTCTCCAAGCAAACTCGTAAGAACCGAGTGGCGAGGCTCCGGGTCGCTCTCCTTGAGTCTGCTCTGTCTCCAAGAATGTCTTCCTCCGAAATCCCGGCTTCTTCACCCCCGGCACCGACGGGACCGACGCCGTCTCCATCCCGAAGTATCGATACCGATAAACCGGCACCGAAGAGATCGCTCCCCTTGCCCGATACTCCTGCAAAAAATCACAGAGACGGCAAGGAGGAGAAGGGCAAGCTGAAACACAAGAAATCTTCGAGTGCTTCATCAACGCGCGGTGCGCCCGACTTAGCCCAGCCTGGGCTCGGACAGCTTGACCCGACTTGTCGTGAGCAACCCAGGGGTAGATCGACCTCCCCGATGCCGCGACCGATCACTTTGACGGACTCCGACCTCGACATAGACCTTACACAGGTCCCTCGGGATACTCCCGATGCCGAGGCGAAGCCACCATCGGCACCGAGAGGGGATAAGGACTACCACTCCCCGGCCCCATCGGTACCATGGGATGTCCAGCAGTGGCGATACCTCTACGGCTCCTATCCACCTCCACCCCAGTGGTATCCCACTGAATGGGATCGACAATCCACCTCCTCGGTACCGAGTGTCTCGGTACCGAGAACCTTCATCAGTACCGACACCGACACCGGCACCTCCGAAATGGACAACACCTGACATCGACCCTCGTCCGTTACCGGCGACACAAAACCTCTAGAGCCCGACCCCGCTTTCTCCGTCCGATCACTCAGCACCGGGGTCTCCTGCATCTTCCGTGTCAGAAGACGAATCGCTTCCGCACCCGTCTCCCAACACGCAAGTCACCAAAAACCTCCCAATTTCCCCCTCCGAGGACGTAAAACCTTACGGGGAACTAATCAAGAGGATGGCGCACTCGTTGGCTTTGGCCACAGCCCAGCCGACACCGACGGCCACAGATTCCATCTTTGATATAGTACAGATGGATACCTCCACACCGGTGGCCCTCCCACTCATATCGGTCCTGATGACTACGGCCAAGGAATCCTGGCCTCATTCTTCTTCCACCCCCATCTCCAGCAAACGACTGGATCACATGTACAGGATCCAGGAGCCCGGGGCAGAATTCTTATTTGTCCATCCCAAACCCAATTCAGTGGTTGTGACACCCTCCACCAAGGGCCGTAGCGGTCACTCTTCCCCACTGGATAAAGAAGGACGCAGAATAGATTCCTTTGGAAGACGTATTTATTCAGCTGGTGCACTGGGTTTGAAGATAGCGAATTACACTGCGTGCATGAGCAGGTACCAGTACTCGCTCTGGGAGCAGATGACTGCGCTCATTGCCCATCTCCCAGAGGACAAGCTACGCAACGCCAGAAAAATCCAAAAGGAAGGCATGTCTCTGGCTAAACTCCAACTTTCGGCCTCCAAACATTCGGCAGAAGTAACCTCCAAGACACTCACATCAGCAGTGTCCATCAGACGTCATGCCTGGTTGAGATCCACTTCTCTTCCTCAAGACACTAAGACCTTGGTGGAAGATCTTCCATTCGAAGGAGACGGTCTCTTCAGCTCAACGACAGACACCGTGCTTCATGAGCTAGACAAAAGCATGAAGACGTCCCGTAACTTGGGAGTCTCCCAACATAGACAGCAAAAGCAGAAGACGTGGCAAAGATCATGGCCCAAGAAGCAGTCACAAAGACCTCCCGCTCAACCCCAATGGCAGAGGTCGCCACCACCTACTTACCAGCAAAAGCCCTACAACCACAAGCCTCGCTTCCCAACTGCTCCAGCATCTAAGCCAAAACCTCCCAAACCAAGCAAACAGAGTTTTTGACTCCCACCCCTGCTCCGACAACCCCACCCGTCTATCACCTTTCCTAACAGCATGGCAATGCATCACTTCAGACAAGTGGGCACTCTCAGTCATCTCCGAGGGATACAGGATAGAATTTTTTGAGATCCCTACGGAACCTTATTTTTTGGTCACCCCCTCATCCGACACACTAACGGCCGAGGTCGAGGCCTTGCTAAACAAGGATGCAATAGAACCAGTAGTAACCCTGCAATTACAGCAGGGGTTCTACTCCCACTACTTGTGCCAAAGAGAGACGGGGGCCAAAGAGAGACGGGGGCCTCCAACCCATCTTGGATCTTCAGAACCTCAACGCGTTCATAACGTACAAGAAGTTCCGAATGACCACCCTCCAGATTATTCTACCTCTACTGGAGGCAGGTTCTTGGATGGTGACGTTGGACCTGAAGGATGCATACTTCCATGTGACCATTCATCCTTCTCACAGACTCTTTCTACGCTTTGCGATCAGTCCATGTCACTTCCAATACAAGGCACTCCCCTTTGGTCTCTCGACGGCACCTCGTGTCTTCACAAAACTAATGGCAACAGTAGCGGCCCACCTCCGCCTGCAAGGTGTCCACCTATACCCTTACCTGGAAGACTGGTTCCTGATTGCACCTTCCGCATCAGTCCTACAAGACCACGTCTCCCTGACACTCCACACCCTGGAGACCCTGGGACTGACAGTAAATACAAAAAAATCCATGCTCACCCCCTCCAGACGGGTACAGTTCATCGGAGCTCTTCTCGATTCTTTACAATGCAAGGCATTCCTACCTCCCAGCAGGATCATGGACATTGTCTCCCTCCTCAGAGTTCTGAGGAGAAACCGGGAGGGACAGCCCATCAAATACTGCGTCTTTTGGGCCTCATGGCAGCTACCACAATGGTTATTCCTTTCACAAGGCTACACATGAGACCTTTGCAGCTGTGGTTCCTCCGCCGTTTCCAGCCAAGCCTGCACCCCCTGTCCAAGAGATTCCACCTATCGGACCCAGTGGTTCAAGCCCTAGAATGGTGGCAGACGCCACAGAATCTTCAAATGGGCGCTCCCTTTCGTTGCCCTCCCCCGTCAGCGACTATTACTACGGACGCCTCCCTATGGGGCTGGGGAGCCCACCTGGGCGACATGTGTGTAGGCGACAAATGGGACTCGTCAGTAGCCTCCAACCACATCAACTTCTTGGAACTACTAGCGGTTTGCTACGCAATCCGGTCCTTTCAGCACCTTCTGTCGGGAAAGACGGTGGTCGTCCTCACGGACAACACGACCACTATGTACTATATCAACCGACAGGGCGGGACAGTCTCCCGCAGTCTCTGCCACCTAGCAGTGGAACTTTGGACGGAATGTCAATCGCTGGACATCTACCTGGTAGCGAACCATCTTCCCGGTCAGCTCAACACGCGGGCCGACTTCTTGAGCAGGGGAGGAGCTTCCCTACACGAATGGGAACTCAATCCTCTCTACCTGACCCCGATCTTCAGTCTCTGGGGTCAGCCTTCTGTGGATGTGTTTGCTTCCAGAGACAACAAGAAGTGTCCCCTCTTCTGTTCCAGGGCAGGCACGGATCCGATGTTCCTGGGGGACGGCCTTCTTCTCTCCTGGTCGGGGCTACACGTTTACCTGTTTTCCCCGATCCCACTGATATTGAAGGTAGTACAGAAGCTATTGGCAGAACAACCGCTAGCAATCCTGATCACACCCTGGTGGCCGAGGCAACCTTGGTTCCCCACCCTCCTTCATCTCTCCAACGGGTCCTACACTCACCTTTGATGAACCCAGACCTCCTGTGGATGTACGAGGGTCTGGTGCTGCATCACGACATACCCAGACTGAAGCTAACAGCCTGGCTAATTCGTCCTCAGAAGTAGACGCTCGTATAGCTAATGTTCTTCTCAATGCTCGTAAGCCATCTACACGCCGTTCCTACGAGGCAAAATGGAATAAGTTCCTGTCTTTCCTGGCTTCTATAGGACGACCTTCCATTCCGTCTACACTCAATGACATCTTTGGCTTCCTCTTGTCTTGCAAGGACAGAGGGTTGTGCCACGCATCGCTTCGTGTCTACCTTTCAGCGGTTTCGGTTAACCATCCAACCATAGATGGCTACTCAGTATTTTCTCATCCTACTACAAAGCAATTCCTAAAGGGAATGTGCAGTCTCTTCCCATCAGTCAAAATCCCTGTTCCAGCATGGGACCTGCCTCTAGTGCTGAACAAGCTAATGGGCAAACCATTTGAACCTATGGCTTCCTGTAGCCTGCAGCTTCTTTTGTGGAAAGTAGCTTTTCTGGTGGCCCTTACTTCGGTTCGTAGGGTGAGTGAGCTGTCGGCTCTACGATGTGATCCACCCTACCTCACCTTTCATCAGGATGCAGTGATCCTGACTCCTGATATTACTTTCTTGCCGAAGATAGTTTCGGACTTCCACATTAAAGCAGAAATCACCCTACCGGTGTTCTTTCCCGAACCTAAAGACCAGGCACAACGCTGCCTACATTCTCTCGATGTTAAGAGGGCCCTATCTTTTTACTTGCATCGGACTAAATCCTTTCGCAAATCTCCAGCTCTCTTCGTCGCGTATGCCTTGCCCAGACAGGGACAGAAACTGTCGTCTCAGAGACTGTCTAAATGGATTGTTGAGACGATAAAACTCGCCTACCTCCTGGCCAAGCGGCCATTACCGGCATCCCTGCGGGCTCATTCTACTCGAGCAGTGGCTGCCTCAACAGCATTTCTCAAGGGCATTCCCCTGGGAGACATCTGCAATGCTGCTACATGGACGTCTCCTCACACGTTTGTGAGACACTATGCTTTGGACGTCCGTGCCCACCAGCGGTCGGCGGTGGGCTGTGCAGTTCTGCAGACAGCTCAGATGTGAGACCTTCAGCACCCACCTCCAGGTATGTGGTGTATTTATTGCTCGCTATTCTCCCAGAGGTGTGATGCACAGAGACCACGAAGAAGATATACAGGTTGCTTACCTGTAATTGGAGATCTTCGAGTGGTCATCTGTGCATTCACACCACCCGCCCTCCTTCCCCTCTGCTTTCGGTCTCCCTTGTATTTTCTTGGAGGCTGCTTGCAGCAGTTAGAAGGAACTGGCGGGATCCTCGTGCCCCTCCCCAGTCATGCGCAGTGGAGCCGGTGCGCGATCGGGGAGTTGGCGCGAAAATCCGTTTGGCTTTGAAGTTACCGATCGGGATCGGTGCAGGCGCACATTATCCCAGAGGTGTGAATGCACAGATGACCACTCGAAGATCTCCAATTACAGTTAAGCAACCTGTATATGTGTGGGCTTGTCTCCACACTTGATTTACTCCTGATTTTCTTGACAATTGTAAACACTGGAATTGGTTAGGCCATGATTCTTTCACATCTGCCTTACCTCTGCATTTTCACAGTTGTGAAGTCAGTTTATTTTTTTGCACACATGCCATAAATAATCAGGATTTTCAAGGAGCAGCATTGTTGTCATGGATTGCATCATCAATGGTATCATAGCACTCCTCCACTTTTTAGTTCTTGTGCATGTTTATACCATTGTAATGATAGGTTTGCAGGTTCTCTGGATTCTCAGATTTCATTTAAAAAACAAAAGTAAGTCTCTACTCCCTTCCCTCATGAAGATAGAAGGAAAACAACATATTTCCACAAGGGAGGTGCTAGAGACTTACTTTAAAAAACCAAAATGGCATCACAATGGTATATTGATAGAAATGATTTGTTTTTTTATTTTTGTTTTTTTTAAATCTAATACAGAACCATTTATCTTCAAGGCAGAGGAAGTAGTTTGATGATGACAACAATCCAGTCATCAAAAAGTGGGTTGCAGATGGGTGGAAGTGGGTGGGACAAAAAATCCTGACAGAAGCATTAAACACGAGAAAAAAGGCAACCCAAAATTAGCTTCTAGAAAATGATTGGGGTAAAAGAGGTCTCAGAAGAACCCACACACACACACACACACACACACAAAGGGGGGGAGCAAAAACGAAAGGTACAAAAATATGTGCAGAAATCAGGGGATAAACTGAAGCAGTCTGAGGCCAGAACTGACCCCTCCCCCCAAAAAGGGTCATGCAGAAAAGCCCTATGTCTATGCCATGTGTTCCACTTTTTAATTATGCTGAAGTATGATAGAATACTGGGAAAGTGTGATGAAAATTTGAGGAATGTAGCAGATGTTATTAGTGTTGGATGGATTGATCATTAAAGCTCCTGGGAAATATCCTGGTGGCCTGGGGGGCTGTTCCCCTGCTGAGGCTGCTGTGACCCTGAGCTACTCAGCACAAGGTAAATAAGAGCTGTCACCAGTGGCCCCATCCCCACCATGGTGAGCCTGCTCCTCCCTCCTGCCACATCCAGAGTGTGGGAGCTCCTGCAAGTCTCCCTTGTTTGTTTGGCAATTGAGCCTGTAGCAGTCTCTGGTGGAAATAAGGAACAAATAAGGAACAATTCAGTAATGTACATTTTAAAATCTTGCTGTATGCTGATGACATTGTTTTTACAACCCAGCATTTTATTTCTACTTTGAAATCTTGTGAGTGTTGCAGGATATTCCTTAAAGTTCTTTATCTGGACCATTTTACAGAAATTAAGATGGTACTGAACTCGTGGTTTCTGAGCCACCATTAACTTGAAGCCGCATTGCCCAATTATTGGGTAAAATCTAACGCAGGGAGAGAAAAAAGAGTGAGCTTCCAGTCCCACCTCTTTTAAAAAGCCCATTTTGCTAACAAAGACATACAGCTGGGCCTCTAGGTCTGCCAATTGGAGCTAAGCAATTCATGGGTTACGTTATTAATACCACACTTCTAACAAACTTGTTGGCCTTTAAATTCCCAGGAGAACAGGCAGGCTGTATAAAATATACCTGTTTACTTCTGTCATGTGACAGACGATAGTAATCAAACAAAATGAAACATATGCAGGTACCAGTTAGAACGGGCAGCAAACTTAGGATCACCACAGTTAGAAACCCGTTTTTCCCAGTTGTAGATATGGATTATTTCTTTATAAAATGCTTAAATATTTACTAAGCCTTGAAATCAAGTTTCTGTTTCCTAACTTGTTTGACAGCAATGAATCAAAGCACACATTCAGTAATTGGTTTTACAAAATATCTGTCATATATTAAAGAGAAAAGGTGCTTGCCTACGCATAAGACTGATTATGAAATAGTAGAAATGCAAAGCAAGTCTATTTGCTTATACAAATGCTGCCTTTATTCTAGGTTGTGTGGCATGGAGGAAGAACTATTAAAAGGCAGATGATCCAGAACCCCTGACTGCTATTTGCTGTATGCAGCTGTTGGCATCAAATGCTGCCACTGCAGTAGTGATCAGTCCCCTTGACCAGTATGTAGCTGTTGCTCCAGATATTCAGGAAAAGCATGTACTGTATTCTCCCAGGAAAGTAGGTGGGGGGTTTCTGGTATGAATTTTCCCTCACTTCAAAAATTTCTTTCTTGCATATAAGAACATAAGAGAAGCCAATGTTGGATCAGGCCAATGGCCTGTCTAGTCCAACACTCTGTCACACAGTGGCCAAAAATACCAGGAGCCATCAGGAGGTCTACCGGTGGGGCCAGGACACTAGAAGCCCTCCCACTGTTGCCCCCCCCCAGCACCAAGAATACAGACCATCACTTGCCCCAGACCGAGAGTTCCTATCTATACCTCGTGGCTAATAGCCACTGATGGACCTCTGCTCCATATGTTTATCCAATTCCCTCTTGAAGCCGTCCATGTTTGTAGCTGCCACCACCTCCTGTGGCAGTGAATTCCATGTGTTAATCACTCTTTGGGGGAAGAAGCACTTCCCTTTATCTGTTCTAACCCGAGTGCTCAGCAATTTCATGGAGTGCCCACGAGTTCTTGTATTGTGAGAAAGGGAGAAAAGTACTTCTTTCTCTACCTGCTCTATCCCATGCATAATCTTGTAAACCTCTATCATGTCACCCCTCAGTTGTCATTTTTCCAAGCTAAGGAGTCCCAAGTGCTTTAAGCTTTCTTCATAGGGAAAGTGTTCCAACCGTTTTATCATTCTAGTTGCCGTTTTCTGCACTTTTCTTGCTTCCTGAACTTCCATATACAGAAAGTTTTTAAATACAGGTGAACACAGATGTGATTTCCTTCACACCCCCAAACACACACTCATGAAGGGTTCTGGGGTAACTATAGGTTAGCAAGTCTTTGGTGACTGCCACCAGGCCTGTCCCCAGTGAGTCCTCCATCAGCAGACATGACCGGGGAGGATTTTTAGACTTCTGATTTTTCTGCAAGCCTGGGACATTTTTCAGGATTTGTAAAGAAATCTCCCCTATCTTTCTGTAGCTTCACGCTGCGAATCAGTTAATCCACACTCTACGGCCCAGTTTGGAATTAGATACATGATACCCCACCTTTTATCCCAACAAGGACCTCAACTGCTATTTTTTTCCTCTCCCAGGGTAGCTTCCAACATCAGAGTTATTCAGACACTATGTAAACTGAGCAACTATTTCCTAGGCATGTATACATACATGCATAAATATATATGTGAAGCTTCCTAGTCTACTGTTCTGTGATTTGCAACAGCTCTCCATGCATTTATCTCATGAAGTGAGCTCTGATTTATGAAAGCTTATTCTGGAATAAATTCTGCTACAGTGCAATCCTGTGCAGTTACTCCAGACTAAGCCCACTGCATAACTCTGCATAGGATTGCACCATTTGTCTCTAATATGCTATTGGACTACTGTTTTTTTTTTAAGTGATGGATGGCTGGATGGAAGAGCCACTTAGGAATAGGGGTGTGTATCCTATGCTCAGCTAAGTATGGAGCCTTCCTTTGGGGCAAAAAGCTGTTCTCCACACTTAGCTGAACAGAATAGTAGGACACAACTCAAGAGTGTTTGCTTCTAGAAATATAGTACTGATCAAATCTTATAAATTCAAGGAACTATCTGTTATTGGCCATCTCTCTGGTTTTTGGTGTTATGTCTTTTATATGTTTATTGAATTATTGTATATATAATTTATTTTATACTAGCCTGATACCCGTGCTTTGCTATGATATTTAAGTTCCGTAAATCCAGTTGTAATACGGATGATGTGAAGTTTGAAATGCAACATTTCTGTGAATCCTAATGGAGAAAACTGTAATGCAAAAAAGGAAGTGAGACATACATACTGGGTTTTTTTTTCTCTACTGAAGGACCTTTCTGCGGACCACATTGGTGGTTCTGCTCTCAAGTGCTAGGATCACCAGGCTGCTTGGTGAGCTCACTCTGGAGCAGGCCACATAAAACATTCCATGTGCAAAGCAGTCCTCTGTTAAGTCAGTTCCTGACACCATCAGTAACTGGCCTTGGGACCTGATGGTCATAGCAAAGCAGACCTTGAGGGAGAACTGCAGCCTCTTGAACTTCACCGCATTCCTAAGTTGCCTCCTCCTGGTAGCATTGGGGTATCTAGCTCAACGCCAGGAGCTTTCTTGGGGGCAGTGAGAAGTGTGAGGGGGAGTTGGTCTGGGGGAGTGGTGATGTAGTGGACATTTCTTCAGGTTCATGAGGGAGGCATGCAGCAAAATGGCTTTTAGAAAGGTCCTTTACTATCTCTCCATGAACATTCATAAACTCAATTGCCAAGCTGGCTGTTATGAGAAATGTCTATTCAGGAGTCTTGAATCGCTGATTTCTGTAACTGTCCTCAACTGTCTGCAGTCTCTTTTAACTGTGTTTTTACCTCAGAACGTTGAGATCCACAGCTGAACAATCAGAAGGGGGAGGCAGCAGGAGGGGTCGTGTTTCTCAGAAATCTCTTTATGGGGGGTTTGACATCATGGTAGGAATGAACTCCTCTTATTTTGGGTTTCTTGGTGCAGGGGTTTGGCCTGGGCATTGAATGGGGGGAGGGCATACCCCTCCCCCCCCCTTTTTTTTTTTTTTTACAAAACTGCCTCATTTATGTTACATTCAAGAAGTGGGATATAACTACATATTCAAAACACCATCCAAGCAATCAGGCATTAAGCAAGTTCATATGATCCAGTTTTCTAGAACCCATATTGTGAGAAGTTAAATAATCTAATAAAGGAAACCACTTTTCTACAAATTTGGGGTATATTTCCATTGTGAGTGGGAGTGTGGCTAAGCTGGACCAGCAGCATCGCTAAGGTGATCCTGCTGGGGCAACGTCCCTGATGGATTAAAGTACCCTGGTCCTACTTCTACACTTGACAGACACCAGCCTGTCTGGTGTTGGGGGAGATTATGTGTAAAGGCATCAGAGAGGCTGGGCCAGCAGCAGGGCTAAGGCAATCCTGCTGAGCAAACCTCCCCAGTGGCTGTAAGCATCCCACCTCCTCTCCTAGACCTGACAGGCAGCTGCCTGTCCAGGGTAGGAGGGGGAGGAGTATTAGAAGCCACTGTGGAGGCGGGGCTGGCAGGATCACTATGGCGTTACTGCTGGAGCAGGCTCCCTCATGGCTTTAAGCACCCTGCAATCGCTGCTGCAACTGACAGACAACCTCCTGTTAGGTGTAGGATGTGGGGGGAGTGTGTTGGAAGCTATCAGAGAGGCTGGGCCAGCAGTGTTTCTGGTGGGGTGAGCTCCCTCGTGGCTTTAAGCAGCCTGCAACCACTGCTGCACCTGACAGACAACCGCCTGTTAGATGTAGGAAGTGGGAGGAGTGTGTTGGTGTCAGCTGTCATATCCCGCTCGGGAGTTGAGACTCGACCAGTGACCCCACCCGTTGGAATGTTCTCATGTGCTGTTTAGCTGTCTGGCTTCCTTATCACGCCCCGCTTTAGTTGGCTTCGCTCCCAGCTTGTTCAAGGTCTGAGACAAATCTTCCCCAATTATGTTATTCCTTTCGCAGCTGCTCTTTTAATAGAAGTTCTGATTGGTCTAGATGAAGTGAGGGGACTTCCAATTGCTTAGTATAATACTAAATGTTTGTTTATAATAAAGTCATTACTAACAGGAAAAGTGTAACCATTCCAATAAGTATCTCTTTGCAAATAAAGGACTTTCTGGTTAAGGAGACCTGTTGCAGACTGCATCTTTTGGGACAATCTCACAGTTGGAAGCCATCAGAGAGGCTGGGCCAGCAGCATCACTGCACCTCACAGGTGGTTGTTGGCCATTCCTGATTTCCTCAACTGCCAGTAGCTCTGTGCAGTCTCCTATAATAGTCCTGGGTGATAGTCCTGGGTGACTTCAATGTCCATGCTGATGATCCGGCCTCTATACCGGCGATGGACCTGGTGTCATCCATGGCGGCACTAGGACTCACCCAACTTGTAACAACTCCTACGCACCAGGCCGGGCACACGCTCGATTTGATCTTTGCGGCGGGGGTTACAGTGGATCAGATCACTGCTACGGCGGTGCCATGGTCTGACCACTATGCCCTGAAGGCCTGTTTGATGGTGCCTCCCCGACTCTGTTTGGGCGGCGAGCGTATTTTGGCTCGCCCGCGGAGCCTGATGGACCCCCAGCAGTTCCTGACGGCTCTGCGGGATCCCTTGCCCCCTGGCGGCTCGTTGGATGAGCTGTTCAAGGACTGGCATGTCCGGCTCACGATGGCCATCGACGAGATCGCCCCCCGACATCCTCTGCGCCCTCGCTCTAAGCTAGCTCCTTGGTTTACCGAGGAGCTGAGGCTGATGAAGCGAGGACTTAGATGACTAGAGAGACGGTGGCGGCGAGCCCGTGATGGAGCATCAAGAGCATCTTATAGGACGTTTATGAGATCCTATGAGGTGGCAGTCAAAGCCGCGAAGAGGCAATTCTACGCGGCCGAGGTTGCATCTGCAAGCTCTCGCCCGGCGCAATTATTTAGAACAATTCGGTCTTTAACTGTACTGCCACAGGGCAGACCAAATGTTAGGGAATTGGATATCGGCTGTGAGGCATTTGCGAGCTATTTTGCAGATAAAATCCTGCTACTCCGCCAGGACCTCCCGGCCACAGTTGAGACAGTGAGTGAACTCGAGGCCCCATGCACGTCTTCTGGTTCTATTCTGGATCATTTCAGTCCTCTCAGCCTGGAGGAAGTTGACAGATTGCTCTCAGCTGTGCGTCCAACCACGTGCAACCTTGATCCGTGCCCCTCTTGGCTTATAAAAGCTGGCCGTGAGGGGCTATGAGGTGCTCTCCGGGAGATTATCAACAAGTCCTTCGCTGAGGGGCTATTCCCGGGAGCACTCAAGGATGCGATGGTCCGCCCCCTCCTGAAAAAACCATCTCTGGACCTGGCCGTATTGGCCAACTATCGGCCGGTGTCCAACCTTCCCTATTTGGGTAAGGTATTGGAGAGGGCGGTGGCGTTACAGTTGCAGGGCTTTATGGATGACACTTCCATGCTGGATCCGTTTCAGTCTGGCTTCTGGCCAGGACATGGGACGGAGACGGTACTGGTCTCCCTCACGGATGACCTCTGAAGACATCTGGATCAGGGCGGTACGGCAGTGCTGGTGTTGTTAGATCTGTCAGCCGCGTTCGATATGGTCGACCACCAGCTGCTGATCCACCACCTTGCCGACTCGGGGATACAGGGGCTTGCTTTACAGTGGCTTGCTTCTTTTCTCCAGGATCGGGGACAGAGGGTTGCGCTCAGGGAACAGACCTCCCAGAGGTACCCATTGGTATGTGGAGTGCCTCAAGGGGCGGTGCTGTCCCCAATGTTATTTAACATCTATATTCGCTCCCTTGCCCAGATTGTCCAGAGGCATGGGCTTGGGTGCCATCAATATGCAGATGACACCCAGCTGTATCTGTTGCTGGGCGGTCGGTCTGGCTCTACCCCAGATGACTTGGGGTGGGCGCTTCAAGACGTAGCGGACTGGCTCAGACTGAGTCGCCTGAAACTGAATCCAACGAAGACGGAGGTCCTGTGCTTGAGTTGGAGTGGGCCGGGGATAGGGACCCCACTCCCGTCCTTCGGGGGGGTGCCATTGGTGCCAGCGCCGAGGGTCAGGAGTCTGGGAGTGCTCCTGGATGCCTCCTTATCAATGGAAGCCCAGGTAGCAGCCACTGCCAAGGCAGCCTTTTACCATCTTCAGCTGATTGGGCAGTTGGTTCCCTTCCTCGAACGTGATGACCTAGCTACAGTGATCCATGCTATGGTCACCTCGAGACTAGACCACTGTAACGCTCTCTACTTGGGGCTACCCTTGTTTCAGATCTGGAGGCTGCAGCTAGTGCAGAATGCTGCGGCCAGGTTATTGATGGGCCTCCCTATGGGTGACCATATCCGGCCTGTGCTGCGGCTGCTGCACTGGCTGCCTATAGCATACCGGATCCGGTTCAAGGTGTTGGTGTTGACCTTTAAAGCCCTATATGGTCAGGGGCCTGCCTACTTGAGGGACTGCCTTTCCCCATATGTGCCCCAGAGGGCACTGAGGTCAAGCACCCAGCATCGCTTGATTATTCCCGGTCCGAGGGATGCGCGGCTGGCCTGTACCAGGGCTAGGGCTTTCTCGGTGGCGGCCCCATACTGGTGGAATGAGCTCCCGGACGACATCAGGGCCCTGCGGGATTTGTTACAGTTCCACAGGGCCTGCAAGACGGAGCTCTTCCGCCAGGCTTTTGAATAGGAGCCGCCACCGGGGAGATGGCAGGACAACATCGCCCTAGTTCCACAGGCCAAACCTTCTGTTGCCACTACTCTCCAGGAGCATGTAGATGCCGCCAGTACGGCTATGTTAGTCGTTTTTTAATGTTGTGTATTTATGATTTTAAATTGTAAACCACTTCGGTGTTTATGTTTATGTTGTGAGCCGCCTTGAGCCAGTTCGCTGGAAAGGCAGGATAGAAATGCAATGAATAAATAAATAAATAAATATAACTGTTTTTTTTTAACCTCAGAATGCTGAGCTCTGCTGCTGACCAATTAGAGAGTGGGGGGTGCAAGGCGGCAGCAGCCTGGGAGCCACATAGGAATCAATGGGGGAAGCACATTTTACCCCTTTTGACTCCCTTAGGGGTTGAATTTCTAAAAATCTCTTCTTAGTGAGCACCTACGTCATGGTAGGAGCATTCTCCCTGAATTTGGTGTTTCTAGGTCCAGTGGTTTGGTCTGGTTGTTGATTTTACGGTGAGGGGACTTTCTTTTATATATATAGATGTGTTTAATGTTGAAATGTTTTGATGTTTGCCACCTTGGGGACTATAGTTGGGTAGAAAGGCAGCACAGAAATGTTTTAAATAAAATACCCACACCACTCAGCCCACTTGTGGAAGCCACTGTACAGCTGGGTCCAGCCCTGCTTGTCATCCTGTGACTGTACAAGACTTTTCCCAAGGAGAGGCTGCCATGGGGAGGAAAAGAGGCAAAAATGTGGACAGAGGGGCAGATAAAGGTAGGTAGGTAGTTGGTTAGTATGTTCAAAGATGAGGAAAATGCAGAAAAAGGGTAGAGGCTGCCAGGGAAGAGAAAGAGGAAAGAGTGGAAGAGCAGGTACAGGGGAAATGAGATGCCCCCCCAGCAAGGCCTTGCAGGTTCTCAACTTGTAAATTCCTGAAATACGTAATACATTCTTAGCCATTTTTGTCTCCTTGCTTTAGACTGTTTGAAGAGCTATATGAGGACCATGGTGATACACTTTCTCTCCAATATGGTGGTTCTCAACTTGTTCATCGAGTAAAAACCTACAGAAAGATAGCACCTTGGACCCAGCATTCTAAAGATATCATGCAAACTCTTTCACGATATTACAGCAATGCCTTTTCAGGTAAGTAAAATTTTCTGTGCAAACTAAAAATCTGTGCCTAAATATCCATCTTGTTGTGTATTAATAATTATCATCAGCAGTCAGTCTTTGCAAAGTGAATACTGCTTTTTAAAATAGTTACAACAATGAGCTACATGGTTTGTTTGAATTTTTATAATAGTACTAAAACTGCCATTCAAACATGGCTGAGTCTGGAAGGCATTTCAGTCACAATAAACTTAAAACTCAGTGGTATAAGCTCCAGGTTAATGGTTAAGGGTAGAACATCACAAGTACTGTAAAACTTGGAAATGTAACGAGTATTCCTTCAGGGGTAAGGTTCCCAAGTCCCCCTGGGGGGTGGGGAAACCCCTGCTCAATCGTCCTCCACCCTGCCAGCCCGGATTGGGCTGCCGGGGGGAAACCCACCCCCAAATTGCCAGGCTATGGAGATGTGCCTGGTGCGATGATGTCACCCGGAGGTGATGTCATCGTGTCGGGAATGTTTTTTTTGGGGGGATGCTCTATAATTGGAGGGAAAACTCTATAATTTCCCCTCAAATTACAGAGGTCCCACCCCAATGTGCCCAATGCGAGGACATCACTTCCGGGTGATGTCATCGCGGTGCATGTGCAAGAATACACCCAGACCGGCAAGGACTCCCCCCTGCTAAAAGACAGGTAAGACTTGGCAACCCTATTCAGGGGTTAGAATTGTACCCTTAAACCAGACAGTAAGTGTCTAACTCTCCTTTAGGCTGATAATAGAAAACATTAACTGGGACAAAGGAAATGTAATACATAGGAGTCAGAACTTGCTGCTTTGCAAGATTTGCTGGCTCCCAAAATTAAGTTTGGGCCCTGACAAGAGGCAGTAGCCCCCTCAGCTGACTGACTACAAGTGGCATTGTTCATCCCCCCCCCCCCCAGGTGTCTCCCTCTTCCCACTGCAACCTAAAAAGTCACTCCTAAGATCAGGGAGAACATCATGAGAACACTATGAGGTTTGGTGTGTGAGGGGAAACAGAGGTGTGCATGCATTTTTTTAAAAAGTGCAATAATTTCAGATCAGGATTTTGGATCAGGCACTTTTTTGTTATCCTGATTTTTCAGAAATGTTGCTACTGTTTCAGGAGGGAGAAAAAAGCCAGCCCTTACCACTTTGTCATTATCATTGCTGGAGGCTTCTCCTGCCATCTGGTAGCAGGTTACGACCAGAGAACCACACAGCTGAAACAACACACTCTCCTAATAAAGCATATAAATACACTAATTGCAAAAAATATATATCCAATTTAATACTATAATTGATGGAGGTCCAAAGTCATCAACAGCGAAACATCCAGTAGGTACATTCGTTTCCAATAGTCTTCATCAGGCATGGAGCAACATGTAGAATATCTTCATAAGCAAATAAAGTACTCCTACTAGGTCTGGCTGATTTTACAATGGCAATTTTTAATATCTTCATAAGCAAATAAATGTCAGTTAACTGCCATGAATTCTTTTCAATAACTGTATGACTGCTACAAGGTGTATTTACATTATCTCTGAAAAGGTTATCGGCTTTCATGTGTTTTACCCTCATGATTGGTAACAGGTCCCGCCCGGGAGTTCTCAACGGAGCCATGACTCCCTCCTCTGGAATGTGTGCTCTACTCCGCTCGCTTGCTTGCTTGCTTTGCTTGCACATGCCCGGCTAAGATACTTGCTTCTCTTCTGTTATCTCTTTTGCCCTGTCTTTGAACAGGAGTGGTAGCAGTTGTGTGTGAGTCAAACTCACCGGTATTTTGTATTCTTCTTATCCATGTCTTGGGAACAGAACCTTAGACATGTTCAACATCATTATTCTCTGGGAACTCCTTTTCCCACATTTTCTATGGGAACTTCTGGCCAGTATATTTGAGCACCTAAAATCCTGCCTAGTGATTGGTAGAATATTCTTAAGCCATATTTCATATCCAGTATATCAATACCTGTAATCCCTAAACCCAGTATTACTAACAGTGGAAGTGTTTGACTCCAGTGATCTTCTCTACAAATAAAGGACTTACTGCTTAAGGAGACCTGTTGTGGACTATATCTTTTGGGACATTCTCACAGACTATTAGTAATCCCTTTTTGGGAAACAGTCCATCACCCCACTATGGATAGCGATGGCGCTGAGATCCCTGTTACCAACTCAGAAGTTCCGGTTACCTCCGAAGAGGCACCAATGCAGCTGCCCAACACCAGCAGGGTAAACATTCAGCCCCATTGGAGCAGAGGGACCCAATCCTGGGCCTAGTTTGGGACATCAGCTGTGGAAACCTGGTCCCCAAGGTGGGAGCAGGGGACCAGGTCATCGATAGTTCGAGGTACAGAGCAGAGTGCTGCAGAGGCTTCCCAGGCGGCGGAGATGTGGACGCAGATGGATCGTTGGTTTGACACGATCTAGCGGTGGCTCCAGCGGGAGATGATGGTGTTAATCACAGACCTACTGAACATGGTGGCCCAGGTACTCTGAGACCAGCTAGCTGGGGCGGCTAGAGGGGCAGGGGCACAGCCGGGCACAGTGCAGCCACCTGTGCAGCCTCCAGTTCAACCTCCAGCTCAACCCCCAGTTCAGCCTCTTGCGCCGCTGAGGCCCGGTCCCCAGCGGCCCCGTGCCCACTGAATTACTGGGAGTGACATTTGATGGGAACCCCGTGAAGCTACAGTTTTTTATAATCGAAGCGGGCCGTTGTATGCAGAATTGGGGCCACCTTTTCCGAGACGAGGGAGACCGAGTGGGATACCTCGGGTCCAGACTCCGCAAGGAAGCAGCCGACTGGTACATGAGTCTTCACAACCCTCCTGGCCCAGAGCTTGATAGCTTGGAGGAGTTTATGTGGGCGCTCCGCCAGCAGTACGAGGATCGGATGAGTGAGGAGAAAGCCCGGAACCAGGTACGCAACCTCTCAAAGGGGAAAGCATCATTGCGTGAGTATACCGCTGCATTTAAGCAGTTAGAGGCAAAAATCCGGGGATGGCCTGAAGTGGTTTTTATGGAGCAGTACCGCCGGGGTCTGAATGCGGAGCTGTACGAGACTGTTCTAAGGAATGTTAACCCAATTACCCTCAATGGGTGGATCCAGGCAGCAGAGGATGCTGAGGCACATTTTGCTCTAATCCTCATGAGGCATCAAATGAGCACCCCTAAAAGTTCAGCTCCCGTGGCCACCCTAGTCAAGGCAAAGGCCAAGTCAGCAGCACACGACCTCTGAGAACTACAAATGAAGATGGGATTGTGCACCCAATGTGGGGAAGCAGGGCATTTCACGTTGGCATGCCCTGCCGTCTCTCCCAAATTGGGAGCCCCTCTCCCTGCAACCCCTCGTCCACAACCGAAAAAGGCACCCACTCCCAAGCTGCCCGCGCTTCAACTTGTGGATGCCAAGTTCCAAGAGAACTCAGAGGTGGAGGCTGAGGTCCAGCTTCAGGGAAACGACCAGGACCTGCTCTGAATGGCACTACGCAGCAGGTCCCCCCTACCACGGTGCCTCAAATGGTGAGCTCTCCGGGGCCCCTTCTTTACTTACTGGTGACTGTAGTAAGCCCCCAGCAAGGCACCCAAATGTGGGTGCGAGCCCTTATTGATTCGGGATGTGCCAGAGACTTGATCAGCCTGATAGTGGTGGATGGATTGGGGCTGGGAGTACGTACTTGGGAGGAGCCACTGCATTTTACGCAGATGGATGTCTCCGAAATGAAAGAACCCTGTGCCTTTGAGACTCACCCTATTATAATGGGCACAGGAGAACATTGGGAGAAATGAACTTTTATTGTCACCCCCCCATGTGCAATTCCCTATGGTCTTGGGCAGCCTGTGGTTGCAAGCGCACGACCCTTACATCCACTGGAGTGAGGGACGGATTACCTGGGTCTCCCCCTCCTGTCAAAACCATCACTGGGATGTGGAGTGGGGAAATCCGCCAGGCTACCTGAGCGCCTGTTTGGTGAGAGAGGAACTTTTATCCATCCCAGCTGCATACCTGGATTTGTCAGATGTATTCGAGGAGATGGAAGCTGATGAACTGCCCCCCCCATCGTAACACTGATTGTGCTATCAAACTCCTGCCCAGCCTTAAATTGCCCAAAGGGAAACTGTATGCCATGTCTCCTCAGGAGAAGGTGGAACTCCGCAAGTTCATAGACAAAAACTTGGAGCGAGGTTTTATCAGGCCAGCCACCTCTCCTTTTGCAGCCCCAGTGCTATTCAGGAAGAAAAAGGATGGGGGGGGGGCTGCGGCTGTGCACTGACTACAGGTGTTTGAATGCTGTGTCCACCTCTAATGCCTACCCCCTCCCCTTAATCAAAGATTTGCTGAATGAGGCCAGTACAGGGGAAATCTTCTCCAAACTGGACTTGCGCGATGAATATTTCAGGGTGCGCATTAGGGAGGGGGATGAATACAAGACTGCCTTTAATACCCCCCCTGGAGCAATTTGAGTACCTAGTTATGCCCTTTGGCCTCCAGGGGGCTCCAGGAGTTTTTATGAATTTGATAAATGAAGTCCTACACAAGCATCTCTTCAAAGGAGTTTTATGCTATCTTGATGATATCTTACTGTACTCCCCAGACATGGAAACACATGTCAAATTGATGAGAGAAGTGCTCACCACCCTCGAAGACAATAAGCTCTTTGTCAAATTGTCCAAATGTGATTTCCACAAAACAAAAATTGACTTTTTAGGGTACAGAATCTCATTCAGGGGTCTCGAGATGGATCCTGCTAGTGTCAGCTGTGGCAGGCTGGGAGGTCCCCAGGACTAGGAGACAGCTACAGAGCTTTTTAGGATTCAGCAATTTCTACAGAAATTTCATCAATAACTTTGCTCATTATAGCCTGCCACTTACAGACTTGTTAAAAATGAAAGGGAAGGGGCAGGAAGCTGCCAAACTGGGAGCCCGCTTGAACTCCTGAGTGTCAACAAGCGTTTGATATGTTAAAGCACCTTTTCACTTCTGAACCCATTCTGGCTCACCCTGATGAGACTAAGAAATTTGTTCAGGTAAATGCTTCGGACATTGCTATGGGGGGGCGATACTACAGGAAGGGGTGGATGGGAAACTAGATCCCCTGGCATATGTGTCTAAAAAGTTTGGGGAGACGGAGCAGAATTTGGGATAAAGAAGCCGCTTCAATCCGACTAGCCTTGACCACTTGGAGGCATTGGTTAGAGGGAGCGCGACAGCCATTTGAGATATGGACTGATCATAAAAATCTGGAGGCTTTGCACACACAACGCTCCCTTAATGCCAAACAGCTCCGATGGGCTGATTTTTTTTCAAAGTTCAATTTCACGCTTCACCATTTCCCAGGGAAATCCAACTCCTTAGCTGATGCCCTCTCCTGCTTACCCCAACATGACTCCCAAAAACCCGAGGTAATAGACTATGTTCACTCCTGAGCAGTTAGGAGGTGCCATGCAAACCAGAAGCCAGACCAAACTGCAAGTTAACCTTGCTGTGTCTGAGTGGATTCTTAAGTTTGTCAATGCGTATTCAGAGGAGGACATTTGTGAATTCAAAGCCTTGCCTTCATTAACACAAAGTCCTGAAGGGTGCTGGTTTAAAGATCAAAAGCTGGTGGTCCCTACAGCCCTCCGCAAAGACATTATGTATGCAGCTCATGAGTCTAAGTTGTCTGGATATTTTGGGTTTTTAAAGATGTTAAATTTGTTGCAAAGGCAATTTTGGTGACCAAGGATGCGGGGGGATGTTTCCACTTAGGTTTCATCTTGCCAAACCAGTTTAATGACTAAATCCCGTAGTGGAAAACCCCCGGGACTTTTGCAACCACTGGAAACTCCCAAATGTCCCTGGGAAGTCATTTCCATGGATTTCGTTACAGATCTCCCACCCAGCAAAGGGAAAACAGTGATCTGGGTAGTTGTGGATATCTTTTCCAAACAAGCTCATTTTGTCCTGTTTAAGAACTTGCCCACCGCAGAGTCTGGCGAAAGCATTTGTAAACCACATCCTTAGGCTCCATTGTTTACCTAAGAAGGTAATTTCGGACCACGGAACACAATTCGTTGCCAACTTCTGGTGGGAGCTTTTACACTTGCTTGGGATCGAGTCAGCTCTAAGCAGTGGCTACCATCTAGAAACGGATAGACAGACTGAAAGAATTAATCAAGTCTTGGAGCAATATTTGAGATGTTACACTAACTATCAGCAAGATAACTGGATAGATCTCTCACCATTTGCGGAATACAATTATAATAATGCAGTGCATTCTTCCACTGGAGTGTCCCCCTTCATGGCGGTGGGTTTTTTTGAAGGGGTACATCTCCCTGACCTAACTCAGGAAGCAGAAGGGACCACCGAGTTTGCCAATGGTGGAACTCTTTAAGAGACTCTTGGCTGTTAATTGCCAAAACTTTGGAGGAAGCCAAAGCTGATTATAAGAAATATGCTGACAAGAAGAGGGATCCTGGTTGGGACCTCTCCCCTGGTAACTCTGTCTATTTATCCATAAAAAACATCAAGGGTCTGCAACCCAGTCGAAAACTCGGCTGGAAATACGTGGGACCTTTCCCAGTGGTGCGGTGTCTTAACAAGGTGACTTTTGAACTAAAACTGCCTAAATCATTGAAATTTGTGCATCCTGTTTTCCATTACAGCCTGTTGAACAAAGATCCAGGACCGAACAAATGGAGACCCTCCTCTTCCTCTCCTCCTCCTCTGATGAAGGATGATCAGCCTCACTATGAAATTGATCACATCTTAGACTCTAAGATGAAATGGGGTCATTTGTTCTATCTTATAAAATGGTTGCATTTTGGTCCTGAGGAAAATGAATGGGTGGAGGAATCACATGTTCATGCCCCTGATAAAATTTGTGCCTTTCATAAATTGTATCCCTTAAAACTGCGGGTGGGTGGGTGGGAAGTTTGTTATCGGAAGGGCAGAATGTCAGTTAACTGCCATGAATTCTTTTCAATAACTGTATGTCTGCTACAAGGTGTATTTACATGATCTCTGAAAAGGTTATCGGCTTTCATGAGTTTTACCCTTATGATTGGGGACAGGTCCTGCCCAGGAGTTCTCAACGGAGCCATGACTCCCTCCTCTGGAATGTGTGCTCTACTCCACTCGCTTGCTTGCTTGCTTGGTTGCTTTGCTTGCGCATGCCCGGCTAAGTTACTTGCTTCTCCCCTGTTATCTCTTTTGCCCTGTCCTTGAACAGGAGTGGTAGCAGTTGTGTGTGAGCCAAACTCACCGGTATTTTGTATTCTTCTTATCCATGTCTTGGGAACTGAACCTTAGACATGTTCAACATCATGTGAGGCTTCTGTATAGACAGCAAAGAATCAGACCTTTGTTGATGAATCAAAGCTCTTTATTTTCAATACTGCAAACAGGTTCTCGAATGTTTGTTAGAGATGCTTGAATGACATACAGACAGCATTATTATACTCTCAGGCGTTCAATTGAACCTCAGGCTTAAGCCAATCAGGGCAGGGGGGTGAACGCGGGAAAAGAACAGGGACTGTTGCAATTCCCACAGAAGGTGAGAAAGTTATAAATTTGCCCCTTGATCTCGGTGACCCACATGTATCAGCTCAAACACAACATTCTTCCAGGCGTCCGGCCATAAAGAACTTCTTCAAGGTTTCAATAACAAGATAACACCAATACGCTCGGGAAAAAGGGAGGAGGGAATACGAAAGGGAGTAGCCACCATTTGTTTAGGGATGACACTTAGGAATGTTGGTCGCCATCTCCCGCCCAGGCATGGCAACATTAAACAGAGTAACCATTATACTTCAAAGCGAATGTTACAGCTAGCAGGGAGGGAAGGGGGAGGTACAGATAAGGGGCAGATGGTAAAGTCTGCTAGAACAAAGGAACAAAGCAACATGTGAAACACAGAGACAGTACTGAGAAATGCATACATCACTAGCAGAATCATGTCAGATCCTGATACCCTACTCCCTCCAAAATACATCTTATCCGGGTTTATCAGGAAACCGTTTATGAAAAGCTTTAACTAATTTGGGAGCATGAACATTCTCAGCCCACACTCATTCATTTAATTCCGGTCCAAAATCGACCCATTTGACCAGATACATCAATTTCCCCCTTTTCACTTTCAAATTTAACACTTCAGAGATTTCAAAGTGTTGGTCCCCCTCCTTCATCAGCAGAGGAGGAGTCGGACGTACTGGGTGCCACGCATTTGGCCCAGGATCCTTCTTCAGCAGGCTGAAATGAAAAACGGGATGTATAGAGCTCAGTGATTTGGGTAAATTGAGTTCAAAAGCAACATCCGAGATTTTCCTTAACACTTTATACAGTCCGACGTATTTCCACCCCAGTTTTCTACTGGGTTGAAGTCCATGGATGTTTTTTGTGGAAAGATAGACCGAATCCCCAGGTTGCAACTCCCACCCCTCTGCACGGCCCTTATCAGCATATTTTTTATAGTCCGCTTTCGCTTTATCCAATGTCTTGGCTATTAGAGGCCATGACTTGCAATTTAGCCCACCATTGAGAGAAATCGGTTGAGGAGAGTTCACTAGGGTCCTCAATAGTGGGGAGAGGTTTTCCCTCAAAACCCCCCAACTGCCATGAAGGGAGATACTCCTGTGGAGGAATGCACTGAATTATTGTAACTGTATTCAGCAAATGGCAACAGATTCACCCAATTATCCTGATGAAAATTAGTGTAACATCTCAGGAACTGCTCCAAGATCTGATTAACTCGTTCAGACTGTCCATCGGTCTCTGGATGATAACCCGAACTGAGGGCGGGTTCAATGTCCATTACTTTCAGAAGCTCCCACCTGAAGTTGGCAACGAACTGGCTACCCCAGTCGGATATACCCTCTTAGGGAAAGCATGTAATTTTATCACGTGGTTAAAAAAGGTCTTGGCCAACCCTTTTGCAATGGGTAGCTGCTTGAAGGGAACAAAATGGGCTTGCTTAGAAAACATGTCTACAACTACCCATATAACTGTCTTGCCTTTAGAAGGCGGAAGCCCAGTGATGAAGTCCATAGACACACTCTCCCAGGGTCTGCTGGGAGTTGGCAGCGGATGCAACAACCCAGGGGCTTTACCCCCTCTGCGCTTACTCATAAGGCACACTTGACAAGCAGTTGCATAGTCTGACACATCTTTGCGCATGCGTGGCCACCAAAATTGTCTCTGAACCAAATTAAGAGTCTTTAGAAATCCGAAATGTCCTGATAGTTTGGAGGTATGGCAGGTCTTGAGTACCTCACCTCGGAGCGCCTTGGGCACTATTAGCTTGTTCCCATGGTACCAACAGTCATTAGAGTGGAGGGAACATTCACTATCCCCCTCCCACTCCTCAGTCTCCCCCTCCGCGTACTCTTTGGCACATCTATTTGTCCAGGTTGGAGGTTCTGGGTTGGCGGGAGGGGGTTCTGGGGGCTCGATAGTGGTTTTGCTTTGGCTCCGCGTAATTACTGCCCCCCCCAGTTGTTGTGGAGAGAACATCGAGTCAAACACTTCCTCCCTCTGGGATTCGTGTTGGGGCAAACGGGATAATGCATCTGCTAAGGAGTTTGCCTTCCCAGGGAAGTGTTTAAGTACAAAGTTGAACTTCGAGAAAAAATCAGCCCAGCGGAGTTGCTTGGCATTGAGAGATCTCTGGGTCCGCAACGCCTCCAAGTTTTTATGATCAGTCCAGATTTCAAATGGCGTTTGGGCTCCCTCTAGCCAATGCCTCCAAGTACTTAGAGCTAAACGTATGGCCGCAGCCTCTTTGTCCCACACAGACCAGTGTCTCTCTGTCTCATTGAATTTTTTTGAAATGTACACTAAAGGGTGTAAGGCATTGTCTGTTCCCTTTTGCAAAATCACCCCTCCCATGGCAACATCAGAAGCATCCACATGAATTACAAACTCTTTTGTTTCATCTGGATGGGCTAGGATAGGCTCTGAGGTAAACAGTTTCTTAAGTCTTTCAAAAGCCCTCTGACATTCTTCATTCCATCCTATCCGCTCCCCAGGTTTCCCGGCCTCTGGGCCCCTCCCTTTCGTTTTTAGGAGTTCAGTAAGGGGAAGTGTGACTGTCGCAAAGTCTTTGAGGAAGGTGCGGTAGAAATTACAAAATCCTAACAGGCTCTGTAACGGCTTTCTCGTGCAGGGTGCCTCCCACTGCACCACCGCTTCTACCTTGGCTGGGTCCATTTCCAGACCGCGTTGAGAGATTCGGTAACCCAGGAAATCGACTTCCGGTTGGTGGAACTCGCACTTAGATAGCTTGGTGTAAAGCTGGTTCTCCAACACTTTTCTTACTAATTTTACATGGGATTGCTTATCAGGGGAATAAATCAAAATATCATCTAGTTAACAGAGCACCCCCTTAAATAAATGCTTATGCAACACTTCATTGATCAGGCTCATAAAAACTCCCGGCGTGCCACTCAAGCCGAATGGCATCACCATATATTCGAACTGTCCCAACGGGGTGTTGAACGCCGTCTTGTACTTGTCCCCCTCCCTGATGCGCACCCGAAAGTATGCATCCTGCAAATCTAGTTTTGTGAAAAAATTTCCCTTTGGCCGCTTCCGCCAACAGGTCTTTGATGAGCAGGAGGGGGTAGGCGTTCGAAGCGGACACAGCATTCAGCCCACGATAATCCGTACACAGCCGCAAACCCCCATCTTTCTTTTTTCTGAACAGTACCAGGGCAGCAAAGGGGGATTTGGCTGGGCAGATAAAACCACGTTCCAGGTTTTTGTCTAAAAACTTTCTCAGTTCTTCACGCTCAGCGGGGCTCATGGAGTATAATTTCCCTTTGGGTAATTTTTCCCCGGGCAGCAGTTCTATGGCACAGTCAGAGAGGCGGTGGGGAGGTAGTTCATCCGCCTCAGATTCACTAAACACTTCCGCCAGGTCCCTATATTCCCGGGGAATCTGTGCCAGCACCAGAGCCAGAGCCGCTGCCTTAAGGGGAACCGGTGGACCCGATCCCCAACCAGGGTCCCATTTATGATGAGCACACTTTTCGTCGACCCAGGAGATCTTTCCCTCACTCCATTTGATGTAAGGGTCGTGGGAACTTAACCAGGGGCTGCCCAGCACCATGGGGAACTGAGTGTTTGGGGTGATAACAAAAGCCCGTGATTCCCAATGCTCTCCCATGCCCACCACCACCAGTTCTGTTTCGGCCACACACGCCTCCTTCATCTCCGAACCATCCATCTGAGTGAAGGTGGGTTCTCCCAGCGGCTTTACTTCAGGGGCCAGTCCCTCCACTACTAGGGGGCTAATTAAGTCTCTGGCACATCCCAAGTCTATTAATGCATGCACCCGCACATGGGTTCCCATGCGAGGGACAATTACAGTCACGACCATATAAAGCAAAGGGCTGGGGATGCTCACCGGAGTTGGTGCGCCGGATGGGGGGACCTGCAGCTCTGCGCCTCCTACTGCAGGTCGCTGAAGTTTCCCGATGGCTGTGCCTCGACCAGCTCCAACTCGCCCTGCTCACAAGTTGCCCCTTCCAGCTGTAGAGCCCGGGGTTTAAACTAGACTTTTCCGGTGCGAGGGGTAGCTCCCAATGGGGTGGAGGTCTTGGGTACCTTGTTGCCACCTCGGGGACAGGAGGATGCGAAGTGGCCCCCTTCCCCGCACTTGATGCAGAGCCCCTGCTTGAAGCGGATATCTCGTAACTCTTGGTATCCTGTCTTCCCTTTCGCCTTCTGGGGTGCCTTCGGCTGGGCTGCTTCCAGAGCCCCTAGCTTTATCTGGGTGAACCATTCTTCCACGTCCGCTGCGGCTCTCATCCAAGCAGCCAGGGACATGAGTCGCCCTCCTCTCAGCATGGTCTCGTAGATCTCGGGATGCAGCCCCTCCCGGTACTTCTCCACAAATAGGTCTTCAGACCAGCCCTGCACTTTGGCCAAGATGCGCCGGAAGCGGTCGGTGTACTCTCTCACTGAGGACCTTCCTTGCGCTAATTTCCAGAGTTGGTTCCGAGCTTTCTCTTTCCCCAGCGGGTCCTCGTAATGCTGCCATAGGGCCCACATGAAATTATCAACGGTACGCAGTTCTGGTCCAGGGGGATTGTGTAGGCTGACATACCAGTTGCTTGCGGTATCTCGGAGTTTCGAACCGATGTACCCAACCCAATCCCTCTCGGTAGGGTATAGATGGCCCCAGGCCGCCAGGAACCTCTCGATCTCGATGATGAAAAACCGGAGCTTCTCTGGATCCCCATCGAAAGTGGTGGTCAGTGGGTCGGTAGGTGCCTGCTGAATCATCCGATCCAGAGGCCCTAGGCCTCAAGGCGCTGGCTGTGGTGGGGACCCAGCGGGAGGCCCCACGGGAGGCACTTGCTGGGGTGGTGCACCACTTGTGGGTCCAGGAGCCGGGGCCCCCTCCCTGCGGGGGTCCCGGCGCCAGACCCGGCAATGCAGCCACCACATCTTGCAGTTGCTGCTGTATATCGAAGACTGCCTCCCGCAGCTCCACTCTGATGCGGTCCTGCATCTCGCCAAACCTCCGGTCTAGCACTCGCCCCAGATCCTCTCCCGCAGGATCAGGACCGCATGGCATCCCACGCTCCTCGTCCGGGAAACGGTAACGCCAATCTTCCGGGCCCCGAGGAAAACCCCGCTCTTCCTCGATAATGCTGGGCCGACCAAACTCCGTGCGGTCCCCACTGAACAGCACTCGGGATCCCCTCCTGTCGTGGATCCATGATTTGCAGGTCCCATGGCCAAAGTTGGACCACGAATATCGGGGTGACGCCGGTGGCCAGTGTGGTCCCAATCCTAATCCCGTACGCGGGACTTGGTAGGCTCCCTGGGCTGTAGTCACCGGGTTCGCAGGTCCAGCTGGCACGTTCTCCACTGGCACGGTATCTTCTGCTGATGTTACGGGAATGGTCTCATCATCTGACATGGTCAGGAATGAGAAAGTCCCAAAAACAGATCTCTAACAATCTGTGAGGCTTCTATATAGACAGCAAAGAATCAGACCTTTGTTGATGAATCAAAGCTCTTTATTTTCAATACTGCAAACAGGTTCTCGAATGTTTGTTAGAGATGCTTGAATGACATACAGACAGCATTAGTATACTCTCAGGCGTTCAATTGAACCTCAGGCTTAAGCCAATCAGGGCAGGGGGGTGAATGCGGGAAAAGAACAGGGACTGTTGCAATTCCCACAGAAGGTGAGAAAGTTATAAATTTGCCCCTTGATCTCGGTGACCCACATGTATCAGCTCAAACACAACATTCTTCCAGGCGTCCGGCCATAAAGAACTTCTTCAAGGTTTCAATAACAAGATAACACCAATACGCTCGGGAAAAAGGGAGGAGGGAATACGAAAGGGAGTAGCCACCATTTGTTTAGGGATGACACTTAGGAATGTTGGTCGCCATCTCCCGCCCAGGCATGGCAACATTAAACAGAGTAACCATTATACTTCAAAGCGAACGTTACAGCTAGCAGGGAGTGAAGGGGGAGGTACAGATAAGGGGCAGATGGTAAAGTCTGCTAGAACAAAGGAACAAAGCAACATGTGAAACAGAGACAGTACTGAGAAATGCATACATCACTAGCAGAATCATGTCACATCCTGACATCATTATTCTCTGGGAACTCCTTTTCTCACGTTTTCTATGGGAACTTCTGGCCAGTATATTTGAGCACCTAAAATCCTGCCTAGTGATTGGTAGAATATTCTTAAACCATATTTCATATCCAGTATATCAATACCTGTAATCCCTAAACCCAGTATTACTAACATTGGAAGTGTTTGACTCCAATGATCTTCTCTACAAATAAAGGACTTACTGCTTAAGGAGACCTGTTGTGGACTATACCGTTTGGGACATTCTCAATACATGTTGCTATTTATTGATTTAGGAGTATTCCAGATATGCTGTGAGCTGAGAAATTACCATTGTTGAATCTGCCAGACCTAGTAGGAGTACTTTATTTGCTTATGAAGATATTCTACATGTTGCTCCACGCCTGATGAAGACTATTGGAAACGAATGTACCTACCAGATGTTTCGCTGTTGATGACTTTGGACCTCCATCAATTATAGTATTAAATTGGATATATATTTTTTGCAATTAGTGTATTTATATGTTTTATTAGGAGAGTGTGTTGTTTCAGCTGTGTGGTTCTCTGGTCTTAACTTATTCTGTAGCTATTGTTCTCTTTGATGTTGTATCTGGTAGCAGGTAGCAGACCAGGTAGCAGCCACTGCGAAGTTGGGCTTTTACCATCTAAGGCTGATTAAGCAGTTGGTTCCCTTCCTTGAACACAATGACATGGCAAAGGTAATCCATGCATTGGTCACCTCAAGATTGGATTACTGCAATGCTCTCTACATGGGGCTGCCCTTGTCCCAAATCTGGAAGCTGCAGCTGGTGCAGAATGCAGCGGCAAGGTGATTGTTGTGCTCATCATCGTGGCTTCTGTGCAGTCCCACATGGGGACTGCGCAGTCGCAGGCCAGCCACGGAAAAAAAGATTTCCAAGCTTTCTAACAGACTAGGAGCGCCCCTCCTCCCTCTGGCGCTTTCCCGCCAAAACACTCACATGACTAGGAGGAGGGGCGCTACTCCCTCAGTTCTCTTTTTGCCACCGCGGAGAGAAGTTCTCCACTGCTGTTCTCTGTGTTTGTTTCCTCACCTCAGTTTTGAGGCTGAGATTTTTTTCTCTTGACAGTTTTTATTCTAGTGAACAAAGAAATACATCTAAAGAAGAAATATTTTGTGGATTTCCACTGTGTCTTTGTGACTAAAAGTGGTGCTGTTAAACAGCCATTCTCGGTGCCTTGGCTGCTTAGGGATTCACACAGCAGAGCTGCCTGCTCTTGCAGTCACCAGTTTCCCCTAAAGGCATGCGTGGAAAGAGCTGGACTCAGATCCCCCTCCCTGGTCAGGAGGGGTGGACAAAGAGCCTGGCCTCAATATCCCTTTTTGGAAGTCGCCTGTGTGCCCAGAGAGCCTGATAAGGCATATTCCCCCACGGCTGAGGTGGGGTGGACAACGTGTGAGGTGTTAAAGGGCCCCTTCGGCGGTGCCTGTGCCCAGAGAGCCTGATAAGGCATATTCCCCCACGACGGAGGTGGGGTGGACAACATGTGGGGCGTTAAAGGGCCCCTTCAGGGGTTGCCTGTGTGCCCAGAGAGCCTGATAAGGCATATTCCCCCCACGGCAGAGGTGGGGTGGACAATGTGTGGGGCGTTAAAGGGCCCCTTCGGGGGTGCCTGTGTGCCCAGAGAGCCTGATAAGGCATATCCCCCCCACGGCGGAGGAGGGGTGGACAGTGGGCCTGGCGTCAGTGGCCTTCTTCGGAGATTTCGCCTGCGTAGCAGCAGTCTGAATGGAGGTGTACCCCCCCCAGACTGCTGAGCTGTTGTAGACACAGCCTCAGAAGAACTGGCTCTTTTCATGGGCTTTGGCTGTGTGCCTTGAAGTCACAACCCCTCGAGGTCAAAGTGTTTCTGCCTGGTCATTCCCTCAGGGGTCTCTGGCCTCTGTGCCTTCCCTCCCCCCTTCCTTCTCTCGGTGCCAAGAGAGCTGGCCCCTCCCTTCACTTTGGATGGAGAGGCTTGGAGGTGCCACCTGGCAGAGACTGCCTGCCTGCCTGAAGGGTCCCCTGGCCACTCCCACCGCTTCCAGTGAAGGAGGCATGGCTGTCTGGCAGAAACTTTCCCCTTCTCTGCTTTTTCTGCCAGTTCTGACCAGAAGCCTGTAAGTGTGGCCTCTTGAGGCCCGTTTTAAACCTTTGCTGTGCCTGACTGAAGGAACCTTTCCCTACCTGTCCTCAGGTTCAGGGTTGTTTCACACAGCCTTGCAGTTCTCTGTGCCCCCTTGTGAAAGGTATTATGTGTCAGAATGGTATTGTGCCATTTAGTTGGGGTTGTTTGGACCTCTTCAGCTTCTGTAGCTTTGAAGAGTGGCTGAACTGGGTGGAGTTTCCCCTTCAAGTTGTTAGCCATGTCCTGAGGCAATATACTTATGTTTAAGTCCTAATGTGGTTTTTGACTACTCACTGTTGGGGCTGCCTGGATTCCAAGGTCAGAACCTGGTCTCTGCTGAGCTCTGCTCTAAGCCCTATTCCTAAAATCTAGTTTCCACCTTTAGGGGGAACTCAGAATTAATCAGCAAATATGCTTGCTAGACAAGCCTAAGTAGTTTGCCACTCCTCTCGGTTCCATGGCATCCTTCGGAACCGTCAATGAATTGGGGGATTCCTTAGCCTGTGCAAGTCACTCTGTTGTGACACCATTCACAGCAAGACCCAGTGTCATATGTGGATTCAGAGTTAGTCTGGCACTACAAGACCAGCTTCAAATATCTAACTATTACAATTTCCTGAGCTTGTACCTTCACAGCTTCTCATAGTGCCCTACCTTGCAGGGTTCTAGTGAGGATTAAAAAGAAAGAAGAGGTGTTATAAGACTCTTTAAGTCCAGTTTACAGAGTAGGATCTACTCCTCACCTCTCTTTTTAAAAGGCAGCATATGTTTTCTCCTTCTCAAAACAGCTGCCCTAATAGATAAGGGTCCAATGGGCACACTATAATTAATGGATCTTCTTCGTGGTCTCTGTGCATCACACCTCTGGGATTATGTGCGCCTGCACCGATCCCGATCGGTAACTTCAAAGCCTCAACGGATTTTCGCGCCAACTCCCCGGTCCCGCGCCAACTCCACTGCGCATGACCGGGGAGGGGCACGAGGATCCCGCCAGTTCTCTTCTGACCGCCGCGTCGTGAGGATCCTTTCTTCTCTTGCTCCGGTCGGTAGTTTACTTCTCCTTCTTTTACCAAGCCCTTCGGACTGATTTTACAACAAACAAACTCGGACTGTTTTTCTGGACTAGCTTTTTGGACTTTCCCTACGTTTTTCCCGTCGCACGGCCTATGGCCCAGCGGTGGGGGTTTTTCAAACGGTGCTCAAAGTGTGGCAGCAAGATAGCCCCTCCGGACAAGCACTCCCTGTGCCTCCTCTGCCTAGGTGAGTCGCATCGGGTGGACTCTTGCTCGAGCTGCGCAGCCTTCTCGAAGCAGACTCGAAAAAATCGTGCAGCAAGGCTCCGCATGGCTTTATTAGAAACGGCCTTGTCACCGAGAATGTCCTCTTCCGAAGTTCCAACTTCACCCCCACCGATGCCGACAGGTCCGGTACCATCGCCAGCCAAGAGCACCATCGGTACCGATAGGAAATCGGCACCGAAGAGACCTCTCCCCTTGCCCGATACCCCTGCTAAGAAACGCAGAGAAGGCAAGGAGGAGAAGGGCAAGCCTAAGCACAAAAAGTCATCCAGTGCTTCGTCGACGCAGATAGTGCCTGACACAGCCCAGCATGGGCCCGAACGGCTTGACCCTCGTGGCCGCAAGTGATCTCGGGATAAATCCCTCTCACCGATGCCACGGCCCATCACTCTGATGGACTCCGACCTCAATATCGACCTTACACAGGTCCCCAGAGATAGTCCCGACGCCGGAGTCGACCCACCACCGAGGCCGAGGAAGGACAGAGTTCCACGTTCCCCAGCTCCCTCGGTACCGTGGGATGTACAACAATGGCGCTACCTCTACGGGTCCTACCCTCCTCCACCCCAACGGTACGCCACCGAATGGGATCGACAATCCACATCATCTAGGGTTTCCCGATACCGGGACCCCCCCTCGGCCCTGACACCGCTACCAGCACCGGCCACACGGGAACGGACACCACTCGAGGTCGAACCCCGGACCCTGCCTATGTCCCAAGAACCGTCGAGCCCGACTCCCCTATCGCCATCGGACCACTCGGCACCGGGGTCTCCTGCTTCATCTGACTCGGAGGACGAGTCGGTTCCGCACCCCTCTCCCGATAAACTGGTCACTGACGACCTACCAATCTCTCCCTCTGAGGATGTGAAGACTTATGGAGAATTGATTAAGAGAATGGCACACTCACTGGCACTGGCCACAGCTCAACCGACACTGACAGCCACGGACTCCATCTTCGACATCGTTCAGATGGATACTTCCCCGGCAGAAGCACTCCCACTCATATCGGTATTGATGAGTACAGCCAAAGAATCCTGGCCTCACCCTTCTTCCACCCCTATCTCAAGTAGACGTCTGGATCATATGTACAAGATCCAGGAACCAGGGGCGGAATTTCTTTTTGTTCACCCCAAACCGAATTCGGTGGTGGTAACCCCTTCTACCATGGGTCGTAGTGGCCACACCTCCCCACTAGACAAAGAGGGACGGAAACTGGATTCTTTTGGAAGACGTGTTTATTCAGCAGGTGCAATAGGATTAAAGATTGCAAACTACACCGCCTGCATGAGCAGATACCAATACTCGCTCTGGGAGCAGATGACGGCACTCATAGCTCACCTCCCAGAAGACAAATTGCGGGCGGCTAGAAAGATTCAAAAGGAGGGCATGACCCTGACAAAACATCAGCTCTCAGCCTCCAAGCACTCCGCTGAGGTGACATCCAAGACGCTCACATCAGCAGTGTCCATCAGACGTCATGCCTGGCTCCGGTCAACCTCTCTCCCTCAGGACACTAAGAACTTGATTGAGGATCTTCCTTTCGATGGAGACGGACTCTTCAGTTCTACAACAGATACCGTACTCCATGAATTGGATAAAAGCATGAAGACATCCCGCAGCCTGGGAGTCTCACAACCTAAACCACAAAAACAAAGAATGTGGCAAAGGTCATGGCCGAAGAAGCAAACGCAACGATCTCCCTCTGAACCCCAATGGCAGAGATCTCCACCTACATACCAGCAGAAGCCGTATAGCCATAAGCCTCGCTTCCCGGCTACATCAGCCCCTAAGTCGAAACCTCCTAAGCCAAGCAAACAGAGTTTTTGACTCCCACCCACGCTCCGACCTTCCTACTCGTCTGTCACCTTATCTAACAGCATGGCGTCACATCACCTCGGACAAATGGACCCTCTCAGTCATCGCCGAGGGATACAGAATAGAATTTCTCGAGATTCCAACAAGGTCTTACTTTGTCGTCACCCCCCCATCCGACACCCTAGTCACCGAAGTCGAAGCTCTGTTAGCCAAGGATGCAATAGAACCGGTACCTCCCTCCCTCCTCTAGCAAGGGTTCTACTCCCGATACTTCACAGTACCAAAGAGGGATGGAGGGCTCCGACCCATCCTAGATCTTCGGAACCTCAATGCGTTCATAATCTACAAAACATTCCAGATGACTACCCTCCAGATCATCCTTCCACTAATAGAGGCAGGAGCCTGGATGGTCACATTAGACCTGAAGGATGCATACTTTCATGTAACTATTCATCCCTCTCACAGACCTTTCCTTCGTTTTGCTATTGGTACCCACCACTTCCAATACAAGGCCCTCCCCTTTGGTTTGTCGACAGCACCACGCGTCTTCACAAAATTGATGGCAGTAGTGGCAGCCCACCTGCGTCTACAGGGTGTTCATCTTCACCCTTACCTCGACGATTGGCTTCTGATCGCACCCTCTCCAGAGGATCTCCAGAATCATGTTGCGATTACATTACACACTCTGGAGACCCTGGGTCTGACGATCAACCTAAAAAAGTCCATGCTCATCCCTTCCAGACGGGTACAATTTATCGGAGCTATCCTCGACTCTGTACAGTGCAAGGCTTTCCTACCTCCCAGCAGGATAGCGGATATTACTTCCCTCATCGAGACTCTGAAAAGAACCCGAGTAGCAACAGCAAGACAGTTGCTCCGTCTCTTAGGCCTTATGGCCTCAACCACTATGGTTCTCCCCTTTGCGAAACTTCGCATGAGACATCTGCAGCTCTGGTTTCTCCGCCGCTTCCGGCCCAGTCTACATCCCCTCTCCAAAAGATTCAATCTTTCGGACCCAGCGCTACAGGCCATGGACTGGTGGCATGCGCCACAAAACCTGCAGACAGGCGCCCCCTTTTGTCGCCCTCCCCTGTCAGTAACCATAACAACAGATGCCTCCCTATGGGGCTGGGGAGCCCATCTCAAGGACCTGTGCATAGGGGACAGATGGGACTCGTCAGTAGCTCACAACCATATCAATTTTCTGGAGCTCTTGGCAGTCCTATATGCTGTAAGATCTTTCCACCACCTCCTGTCGGGAAAGACGGTGGCCGTCCTCACGGACAATATGACCACTATGTACTATATCAACCGACGGGGGGGACAGTCTCTCGCAGTCTTTGCCGCCTGGCGGTACAGCTATGGACGGAGTGTCAATTATGGGACATCTACCTGGTAGCGAATCACCTTCCGGGCCAGCTCAATACGCAGGCCGATTTTTTGAGCAGAGTCTCTGCACGAATGGGAACTCAATCCCCTCTACCTGAACCAGGTCTTCAACCATTGGGGTCAACCATCTGTGGACGTGTTTGCCTCCAGACAGAACAAGAAATGCCCTCTGTTCTGCTCCAGAACAGCGGATCCGATGTCCTTAGGAGACGCCTTCTCCTCCTCTGGACGGGGCTACACGTCTACTTGTTCCCTCCGATTCCCCTGATACTGAAAGTGGTACACAAGCTACTGGTGGAACGTCCGCTAGCGATAATAATTACTCCCTGGTGGCCAAGACAACCTTGGTTTCCCACCCTTCTTCGCATCTCCATGGGCACCTACATACATCTACCAGCGAACCCCGACCTACTCTGGATGCACGGGGGTCAAGTGCTCCACCACGACATCCCCAGGCTGAAGTTGACGGCATGGCTTCTGCGACCTCAGAGATAGAGGCTCGTATCGCTAGTGTTCTGCTCAATGCTCACAAACCATCCACACGCCGCTCTTACGCAGCAAAGTGGGAAAAGTTTTTATCCTTCCTTGAATCAATAGGGAGGCCTTCCATTCCATCTTCTCTCAATGATATTTTTGGTTTTCTGTTATCCTGCAAGGATCGGGGACTGTGCCATGCGTCCATCCGGGTTTATCTGTCAGCCATTTCGGTAAACCACCCGAAGATTGATGGATGCTCTGTTTTCTCTCACCCAACAACGAAGCAATTCCTAAAGGGATTATATCGTCTCTTTCCATCGGTAAAGCTTCCTGTCCCAGCATGGGATCTACCCTTAGTTCTCACTAAGCTGATGGGAAGACCCTTCGAACCAATGGCGTCCTGTAGCCTACAGCTGCTCTCATGGAAAGTAGCTTTTCTTGTGGCTCTGACTTCAGTAAGAAGAGTGAGCGAACTGTCAGCGCTTCGCTGTGACCCACCGTATCTCATTTTTCATCAGGAGGCCGTCACTTTGGCTCCTGATGTCACGTTTCTGCCCCAGGTGGTATCGGATTTCCACATTAAAGCGGACATTACGTTGCCGGTGTTCTTTCCTGAACCCCAGGACCCGACACAACGTGGCTTACACTCGCTTGACGTCAAGAGAGCTCTCTCTTTTTATTTGCACCGGACAAAGCCGTTTTGCAAATCCCCAGCTCTTTTCGTCGCTTATGCCTTGCCCAAACTGGGACAAAAGTTGTCATCTCAGGGACTTTCTAAATGGATCGTAGAGACAATTAAGCTTGCCTACCTCCTGGCCAAAAGGCCTTTACCGGCGTCCCTGCGGGCTCATTCCACTCGAGCCGTAGCTGCTTCTATGGCATTCCTCAAAGGCATTCCCCTGGGAGACATTTGTAATGCTGCTACTTGGTCGTCCCCTCACACGTTTGTGAAACATTATGCTCTGGACGTCCGTGCCCACCAACGTTCTGCAGTGGGCCGTGCAGTTCTACAATCAGCTCAGGTGTGAGAGCCTCAGCACCCACCTCCAGGTATGTGGTGTTTATTGCTCGCTATTCTCCCAGAGGTGTGATGCACAGAGACCACGAAGAAGATATACAGGTTGCTTACCTGTAATTGGAGATCTTCGAGTGGTCATCTTTGCATTCACACCACCCGCCCTCCTTCCCCTCTGCTTTCGGTCTCCTGTATAATTTTCTTAGAGGCTGTTTGCAGCAGTCAGAAGGAACTGGCGGGATCCTCGTGCCCCTCCCTGGTCATGCACAGTGGAGTCGGCGCGGGACCAGGGAGTTGGCGCGAAAATCCGTTGAGGCTTTGAAGTTACCGATTGGGATCGGCGCAGGCGCACGTAATCCCAGAGGTGTGAATGCACAGATGACCACTCAAAGATCTCCAATTACAGGTAAGCAACCTGTATTTCTTGTTGCATCCTCTGCTACAATCAATTATTGTATTCTTGGTTCCATGGGTCATCTATATTGTCTCTGTTGGGCTATAGATCAAATACCTTTATACTGTTCTGTTTGAACATATATTAATGCACTGTGACTCACGACCTATGCTGGTAATCTGCATGATAAATCTGTTCCTTTAATTCAGATCACTCACATTACCCTACCCTAGTCCCTGCTAGGAGTTAATATAAACATTAAAGTAAATGATCTCCTCACAGACGCTGTGAAATCTGCTGTCCGGTCAAACAACATTCTGGGGGCAATAACAGGCTTGTTGTCAGATCCCTGAGTCACGTTTCTTTCCCGCCTTCACTTAACGTTATGTCTCAGGGTTTTGCATACCTTTTGTTCATGTACAAGAAGCCAAGTTCCATCCTTGGCATCTCCTACTGACAAAGTCTCTGGTGATAGAGATCCTTTCACCTCTGCTGTTTGTCCACCAGGCTTCCTGCAATTCTGTGTGCACCTATGTCACTTGGTGAACTTAGATCTAACAGTTTGCCCTCCTCTCCTCTATATGAGGGCTACCGGTCTCCAATTGATTTCATCATTCCATTTAGTGATAAATGGGGAGGATCTATAGCTCAGTGGAAGAGCATCTGCTTGGCATACTAGGGTCCTAGGCCCTCCAGTTAACGGTCTGGCGGTAGGTGATGTGATGGACCTTTCTCTGCCTGACACCTTGGAGACCTGCTGCCAGTCTAAGTGGGCAGTACTGACCTTGGTGGACCTATGGTCTGATCCATTATAAGGCAGATCTGAGGTGCTCTGTCACATCCCCCCCCCTCCTGGGACAGGAAAAATGATGTGATTTCAACTGTCTTCAGTGCAGCACCTGAAGAGAAGCCTAGGATAGGCCCAGATCTGGTGACTCACAATACATGTCTCTTGCTGGACGGTTCTGTGTCTTGACTGCTCTCCTGTTCCCGCAGACAGTACCCCTCTTGTAGAAGAGGGGAGCTTCCAATGTTCCCTTTCACTGGGTTTATACTTAGCTGCCTCTCAATGTGCGTAGAGATTAGCGTGGCCTTTGTGAAGCTTCTATATTAAATTTTCCCTGCTACTTTGACAGATCTTTATTGATCCTTTTCAAAGCAACCTGCCTGAATTTTCCCCCCTTGTTTAATTAAGTTTGTTAGCTCTGTTCAGCTTTCACTGCTGCGTTTCCTGACATTTGTACATCTCTATATGTGACACAATTCACAAAACTGTTGTTTTGCTGTGTGTTTTACCCTTTACAGGATGCCCGGACTTAGTTTTTTCTTCTTTCTGAGACAGACCTACTATGCATCATGCATGTGGTCTCAGCACAGTCCTTTCTCTCACCGCATTTCTTTTGTCTGTGATCTGCTGGGAGTAGTGCCATCTCTGATGGCTCCTTCGCTATGCGGGGGAACCTTTTCCAGTAACTCCTGGAGTTCTGCGATATTAATTGTCTTGACATTACTTTACCATGACATGATGGGCATATTTACTTTGTCTCTGGTGTTAGTGCAAGCTCCACAGAGTTAAAGGAGGCATTGTAATCATGTTTTTAACTGATTAGCAGAAACCAGTTCCCTAGTTTCTGATAGGAGGTCTGGGCTACTTGGTGTGGCCCCATAATATAATATTCCAGGCCCTGGCCTTTATGCGTTGTTCCTAACAATAACCTTGTCATGGAGGAATATACTTCTAATCCCTGACAAAGACAACCTGTCTCTATGCCATTTTTTTAATCTGTCTGTATTGCTGCACAGATTGCTCTGCAGACTACACAAGTTCCCCCCCTTTGTGGCACATTATATCCATCCTTTAGCCACATCTCACCTCTTTTTCACCTCCTTCATTACCATTGTGCAGAACTTATTCTCACTCCTGCTGCCAAATTAATACGTTCTGCATCACCTTTCCTGCATTGTAGCAGTAGCCTCCCATTTTTCAGAGTGGCAAACACTACTCTTGTAGTAACAGACCTTGTACCTTTAAGTGGGGAGGAGAGTCTCTATAAAAACTGCAGCAAAGCTTGGACCCTACTTCCTGTGCTGTTGAATGTTTTTGGTAACTGATTTGAAAAAACAAACAAACCCTCTCTGATTTTTTTTCCTTGTTGGATTATTAAGCATGCTACAAAAGAGGGGCATAACCCCTTGTTTTATTTTGGCACTTACATGTTGCTTCATTTATGATAGGGTTCTAACTTATATCCTGTCCATGTTTGAAGTTTCAAAGGGTAATGACCTGCTGGAATCCCCTAACAAGGGTTGTCTCTCACTCCTCATGTAATGCATGGTCAGCATCCTGACACAACCATCCTTGTAGATTGGTTGATGCTGTCACACTGTTTTGAGTGCACAGCCTTCATTACCATTCTATGTATGATGTGTATCCCCCCAAAAAACAAGAGTGCTCTTTTTTCTTTACCACATTCCCACATGTATTTTGGTGAGGACACTTGCACAGAGCTCACTGCTCTGGTATAAGAGAGTTCTGGGTGAAGGTCAATTTGTGCCGCTAAACAACTGTTGATAAAGTGGTCCTCTGTGGTCTCCTTTTGAGAGCTTCACACCCACCTCCTTCACTCAGTGATCTTGCTAATCTTCCCATGTGGGACTGCACAGAAGCCATGCTGATGAAAACAAGGTTGCACTTACCTGTAACTGTTGTTCATCGAGTGGTCTTCTGTGCAGGCACACATCCCTCCCTCCTGCCCCGCTGTGAATTCTCTGGAACTTTAGTTGTCTAGGGGTCTCCGGCAGCGGCATGGAGAGAACTGAGGGAGTAGTGCCCCTCCTCCTAGTCATGTGAGCGTTTTGGCGGGAAAGCACCAGAGGGAGGAGGGGCGCTCCTAGTCTATTAGAAAGCTTGGAAATCTTTTTTTCTGTGGCTGGCCTGCGACTGCGCAGTCCCTATGTGGGACTGCACAGAAGACCACTCGATGAACAACAGTTACAGGTAAGTGCAACCTCGTTTTTCCCTCTGCGGGAACACATCCAGCCTGCCCTGAAAGCATTGCCTATAGCATACCAGATACAGTTCAAGGTGTCAGTTCTCACCTTCAAAGCCCTATATGGGACATACTCACCTAAGGGACTGCCTTTCCCCATATGTACCCCAGAGAGCACTAAGATCAGGTTCCCAAAACCGCCTGGATCTTCTTCATGGTCTCTGCGCATCACACCTCTGGGATATAGTGCGCCTGCGCCGACCCCGATCAGTATTTACTAAAGCAAAAGGGATTTTCTTGCCCGCTCCCCGGTCACATGCATGGCCCCATGCACATGACCAAGGGAGGGGCACGACAATCCCACCAGTTCTCTTCTGACTGCCGCGTCGGTAGGACCCTTCCTCGCCTCGGTTGGTAAAATTTCTTCTTCTTTCTCAAACTATTTTTGCAACAGCGTTTTTGGGATTTGTCTTTTTGGCTTTGAACTATGGACTGTTTACAGACTTTGGATTTTCTGTCACCCCTTCCCACCCACGGCCTATGGCCAAGCGATGGGGCTTTTTAAAACAGTGCTGATAGTGTGGTAGCAAGGTCCCCCCCCCGATAGACACTCGCTTTGCTTGTTGTACCTCGGGGAAACCCACTGAGTGGAGTCTTGTGCCCACTACACTCGTTTCTCCAAGCAAACTAGGAAAAATCGTGCCACTAGACTCCATGTCGCACTCCTAGAACAGGGTCTTTCCTTGACAATGTCCTCCCAGGAGACATCAGGGCATGCTTCACTCTCAACTCTCGTTTCGGGATCGATGACCGCTCCGTCACCGACGAGTGCTGTCGACATTGATAGACCAGTATAGAAGCAACTAATGCCGACTTCTCAGTCCGAAGCCATTACTCCTGCTAAACAACGCAAGGAGGGCAAGGACGAGAAGCAGGGCAAGCATAGGAAGCACAAGAAGGGTTCCACTAAGAGTGCTTCATCCATGTGTGCAGTGTCGGACACAGCCCATGCCGGGGCTAAGGTGCTTGACCCTGCAGGTCTTGGGCAGCCGAGGTGTAGTCCTACCTCTCCCTTACTGCGTCCTATCCAACGTACAGACTCGGATCTGGATATGGACCTGACCCAAGTACCTTTACCTCACAGCATTGAGGATTTTCAAGATAGAGAGATAGCCGGACCGAGCTTCTCTCCGCACCGCCCGGACAATCGGGATTGATCATCAGGACAATACCACCCCGTACCCTGGGATAATCAACAGTGGCATTATTCCTATGGAGCCTATCCAATGCCACCGGCACCATGGTATCCCCCACATACACCGGTTGAATGGGATAGGCAGCCTACTGCTTCCCACCTATCTCGCTATTGTGGTGTTCCCCCAACACCGGAGTTTCTGCAACTGCAACCTTCTGTGCCGGTGGGCAAAGCTCCTAAACAAGCTGCCCCACGGGAACATCAGCTGGACCAATCGGCACGGATGCAACCAACACCGATACCACACAAATTCTTATACGGGGCCTTGGAGCACACAGCTTCATCGGCATTGACCTCCTCATCTTCTTCGGGGAATGAAACCCCCCCACAGGAACCTTCCCCTCCGCAAGAAGTAGCAGACAATCTCCCCATCTCTCCTTCAGAGGTCCTGAAGCCCTATAGGGACTTCATAAAAAAAATGGCCAACACTCTAACTCTCTCCACAGTTCAGCCTCCACCCGTGGTGACCGATTCGGTGTTTGACATTGTGCAGATGGACACTTCCACACCAGTGGCATTGCCTCTCACTTCTGTTCTCCTGCAAGCCACTAGGGTTCCTTGGTCTCATCCTGCTTCCACCCCCATCTCAAGCAAATGGATAGACCACATATATAGAGTGCAAGAGGCAGGAGCTGAATTCCTCTTCACCCACCCAAAACCCAACTCTATGGTAGTCGCACCTTCTTCAAAGGGTAGACGAGGGCACTCTTCCCCTGCTGACAAGGAAGGGAAGAAACTAGATTCTTTTGGCCGTAGGTTCTACTCTGTGGGAGCGTTGGGCATCAAAACTTCCAACTACACCACCTGTATGGGCAGATACCAATACGCTCTGTGGGAACAGATGACTGCTTCCCTCCCCGAGGACGTAAACTGTCAGGCCAGGAAGCTACAAAAAGAAGGCATGCTGCTAGCCAAATACCAACTTAACACAGCCAAACACAACCTGGATGTGCAGCCAAGACACTAACCTCCACAGTCACACTTAGAAGACACGCCTGGCTGAGATCGACCTCCCTACCCAACAACACTAAGGCTTTCGTTGAGGATTTACCCTTTGAAGGTGAGGGTCTCTTCAGTTCCACCACGGACACACTCTTACAAGAGATGGATAAGAGCATTAAGATATCTCGCAATCTGGGTGTTTCCCAACCCAAGCAGTCTAAACAAAAATCATGGAACAAATCCTGGTTTTGCAGGTTGTCTCAAAAACCGTCTCCTGACACGCAATGGCACAAACCTCCCAGTTTCCAACCACGTTCCCATGGAAACAAACAAAGGTTCACACCATAAAACTTGTTCCACGGTCCCAACTCGGCACAGGTTTCTACTCCCATTATTTTACGGTCCCAAAGAAGGATGGAGGCCTACACCCAATCTTGGACCTACGCAACCTCAACACCTTCATCATTTACAAGAAATTCCAAATGACAACTCTTCAAAATATCCTCCTGCTTCTCAAAAGAGGAATCTGGATGGCTACACTAGACCTGAAGGATGCCTATTTTCATGTCACAATACATCCGGATCATAGAAGGTTCCTCAGGTTTGCGGTAGGACCAAACCATTATTAATACAAGACTCTCCCATTTGGCCTTACTTGCTATTGAATGAAAGGTTCTTGGATTAAAAATATTTTTATAAGTAGGTGTTCAGTCACACTCATATGTTGAAAGCAAAGTTGGGTCCTCGCTATGATGTCACTGGGCCTCGGTTGTTTTAAGGACCTAGCATAGCAATGCCTCTGGCCCAGCCCCCCCGGGAAATTGGAAAGTCTACACCCTTGTTTCAGGTGTCCCCAGGCTGACCCAAAACAGCTTTGGGTATAATTTTTTTTAAACAAATTTTATTAGTTTTTAACATTATAAAACAGCAACATGAAACAAAACAAATTAACTATTATAACACCTTACAATGTCCAGTCTCTACGAATAAAATTATAGTAATTAGCTTGTTGAGTAGAGGTAGTCCTTTCAAATATTAATTCAAGTTTATCCAAAATAGGATGCCAACGACCGTAGAAAGAATAAATGTCTTTATGCGGATCACACTTTGCCAACCTGTCCGAAATTTTGTCCATTAGCAGGTGATCCCAAATCTTCAAATACCAAGTTCCGAAAGAAGGTGGATGAATGGTGTTCCAGCACAATGCTATCGATGTTTTTGCCGCTGACAGAAGTAAAGTTAATAGTTCTATGGTGTATTTAGAAAAATTTACACCATTCCAACAATTTAGAAGAATGATCTCTGGTTTCTTGGGTATAACATAACCTGTTAACTTTTCAATTTCCAAAATAATAGTTTGCCAAAATTGGGAAATAACTTCACAATTCCACCAGCAATGGATATAAGAGCCAATTTGACTGCAGTTTTTCCAACACTTGGGAGATAAAGTAGTATTAATTTTGTGTAGTTTCAATGGGGTCATGTACCACCCTGTGATTAGTTTTAAGTTCTGTTGTTGAATATTTATGGATTTTGAAGAGGCGGCATAAGAAGACCATACCATCTCCCAAAAATTGTCAGGGAGGTCAATTTGGAGATCATTCTTCCAAGGTTGAACATAAGAAGGTAAAACAGAGAGATCGGGGTCTATGAGAATGCCGTATATTTTTGAAATCAAACCTTTGGGGCCTGGCAAAGCGATTAATAGTTTTTCAAAATTGGTAAAAGGACGGGAACAGGTTGCCTGCAGCTCTGCTGAATTAAATAAGTGCTGAAATTGAAAATATTCAAACCAAGGAAAAGACAAATCAGCTTTGCTGTCTAATTTTATTTTTTCCAAAAGTTTGTTTTTGTGGGTTAAATCATAAAGAGTATTTAGTTTAGTGGCCGCCCAAAGTGGGAATGAAGCTGAATGTAGTGCTGGAGGGAACCACGTTTGACCTCTATAATGAGAAAGTAAAGATATCCCGGGTGCTAAAAAGTTACGCTTTGAGTTCCATGTTTTAAATAAAGCTACCATAAAGGGATGAGAAAGAGTAACTAGGGCCCTATCAGTTTTTTTGGCCCATATAGTTGTTTGGTAATCTCTATTGTCTAAAAACTGCTCCTCAATTATGGACCACTGGGGTGGGGGATCAGCATGAAGAATTCTGGCCAAGGTGGACAAAATTGAAGCTTCATAATATTTAGAAATAGCTGGAAGTGCTGTTCCACCCAATCTAGACGGGCGCAGAAGTGTTTTTAAATTAATCCTAGAGTTATGGTAACTCCAAATGAATGATGACCACTCACTTTGCCTTTTCTTCATTTGAGATGGCAAAATAGGAAGTGGCAAAGTTTGAGACAGGTATAATAACTGTAGGAATAGGAATGCTTTTATGTCAGAATCTGCAGATTCAGACAATGGTTTCTGGGGTCTTCTGCTAATCTTATAACCTGTTGCTATGCTGCTATGTATTGTAACCTGTGCCTGCACCCATTTTGTACTCATGCCTATTGCTATCAGTTGCTCCTATGCCCACTATGTAACGTATACTAGGTGACCCCAGGTTTATGACTTTGACCAGGCCTGGTCTGTGTAACTGTTTGCCTGGGAGAATGACAACTTCAAAGCATGGGAACAATGGGCCTCTCACACTCCTGCCTCCGCATTCCATTCATCCCGGCTGGGAAGACAAGGGGAGGACAGGGACTATTTCTTATCAACGTGCGAAAGCCTTGAGGGAAGCATTTGTTATGTGAATATGGTTACATCTGAGGGGTCTGGTTTGGGAAGGGAAATTTACAGCTTAACACCTAGCTTTCTTTTCTGCGGGAAGCAAACGACCAGAGACCCCTTTTGCCCGCCGTTTTTCCCCTTTGGTGATTGGTTACCTATGGGCAATTCAAATTGTACTGAAGGCTATATTAGACCTGCTTCTATTGTATGCGTTATCTCTGACAATAATCCGAGGACCTGTACCAATGTAGAAATTGGAAATAAAGAACTGTGTTTCATCAACAAAGATCTGATCCTTGACTACTTTGAGCAGAAGCCTCACATTTTATTGACACTATTCTTTCTATCCAAGGCAATTGTTGGGTATGCCACTGTTCTTGGAGAATTTTAAACTTATTAAAAGAGTCTAAATAATTTACTTTAAATAAATCTTTGATATCTAGTGGGATACGTATCCCTAGATATGGCCAACTGTTTGTAATCCATTGATATGGATAATATTGACGGATATAGTTTTCCGAAATTTCGGATAAGGTAATTGGATATAATATAGACTTAGATGGATTGACTTGGAGGCCTGAGACCGATGAGAAATCGGCTAGAGTTGATTCTATTATAGGTAAAGAACGTTGGGGATCTAAAACATATAAAACAAAGTCATCAGCAAACAAGCTAATTTTAATTAATCAATTTGGATGCCTAAGATGGATTCAGATTGGCGGATCTTGTTGGCAAGTGGCTCCATGCATAAGGCAAAAAGCAGGGGGACAACGGGCACCCCTGCCTTGTGCCTCTAGACAAATAAAAGTCTTCAGAAAAGGAGTTGTTCATGGCAAGCTGGGCCCTAGGGGATAAGTATAAGGCCTGAATCACTCTCTGAAAATTTGGGCTGAAACCCATTAATTTCAAAATAGTTTTCAGAAAAAGGGGTTCCAACCTATCGAAGGCCTTCTCAATGTCCAGTGCTAATATACACGAATCATCCTCACGGGATTTACCTAAATAAATAATACCTAAAGTCTTACGGATATTATCAGCAATATCCCTCCCAGGTATGAATCCGGTTTGATCTAAATTAATGTAATTACCTATAAACTTATTCAATCGAAGAGTCATAATTGTAGAAAATAATTTCTAATCACAATTTAACAAAGAAATCGGCCTAAAATGCTGAGGGGTTATAGAATCCGGACCCTTTTTGGGGATGACTACGATCCTTGCCTGAGACCACATTTCGGGCAGTAATCCTGTGCTAAGAATTGAATTACACGTCTCTTGAAAGGGAACAATCAAAGTCTTAATACATTTTTTGTAAAATTCAATTGGGAACCCGTCCCTACCGGAGGCTTTATTGGGTTTAATATGTTTGAGTGCAAGGAGAATTTCAGAGATAGTGATTGGCTCTTCTAATAATTCTTTATGTTCTAACTTCAAAGTTGGACATAGATTGTTGGATGACAGATAAGAGGTAATCTTTTCTAAACCTGGGTTTTCAGAAGTATACAAAGATTGATAATAATTTAATTTTTTTTAAGGATATCTTTATCTGAGGTTGCTCTATTGCCTAAAGGGTCTAACAGTATGTTTACATTCCTGGATGATTGCTGTTTTTTTAACTTCCAGGCTAAAAGTTTAAGAGATTTTGGGTGACAAAACCAATATTTAAATATAAAAGGTTATTTTGAATTTGGGATGTTTTCAAAGACTCAAGTTTCTTTCTTTCTGTAAGAAGGAGTTTATAGGGTTTTTTTGAGCAAGTCTGTTTAAGTTTTTGTTCAAGGATCTTGATATTGGTCAAAATTTCTTGCACTAATTGTTTCCTATTTTTGGTGTAGGAAGCCGACATAGAAATCAGCTTACCCTGCATTACAGCTTTCATGGCGTCCCATACTATATGGATGGGGACTCCACAAGGAAGATTAAATTGGAAATATTCATCGAGTGCTTTTTCTATGTCCTCACAATAGAGTTGATTGAATAATAAATTTTTATTGAGAGACCATGAGTGTGTAGGATTTGTTTCGGGGTTCATCTTTAAATAACATTCGATCCAAACATGATCCGATAACGTTCTAAGACCAATTTCAGATTTTTGAATTTGATTAGTTAAAGAAGCAGAAGTAAAAATATAATCAATTCTTGTAAAAATATCATGTCTAGGGGAATAATAAGAAAAGTCTTTCACTCCAGGGTGTTGAATTCTCCAAATATCCTGTAAATTATATTGTTGCATTAATTTGTGTAAGGCCGTCGAGGTATTCTGTGCAGTGTGAGTTAATTTGGGGGAACTGGGCTTATAAGAGCGGTCCCAAAAAGAGTCAGAAATTAAGTTAAAGTCCCCGCCTATAAATATATGCCCTTCTTGAAAAGAGTCCAATTTAACTAGTGTTTCCCTCAAAAAGGATTTTTGGTTCTCATTAGGAACATATATAGAAACTAAGGTAAAAAGCTTATTGTTTAAAAGACCTTTAATAAAAATGAACCGTCCATAAGGATCAGTTAATTGGGCCTGACATAAAAAGTTAAGTTGTTTCGAAAATAAAATCGCCACTCCCCTCGATTTCAAGGTGCCAGGAGCATAGAAATGTAAAGGAAATCTTTTATGTTTGAATAATTGAGATTTAGGGTCCTTCTGGTGTGTCTCCTGTAAAAAGAGAACATCTGCTTGCATTCTGGATAAGGCCAATGCCAACTTCTTGCGTTTAGGATTGTTATTTAGTCCCATACAATTTAGGGGACTTTCAAAATATCATTAGTCATTGAAAAACAGTAAATAATGACTTACTAAAATTGAGAGTAGCTTGGTCGCAGACAGAGTAATGGCTAAAGCACTGGGCTCAGTGGACCAGGCATAAAGTCCGGAAATTATAAAAAACTAACGTGAGCATAACTCTACTCTTCTTCTATGATGAAATTGCCTCATTGCAAGGGAATAAGAAAGAAGAAATAAATAGAAATTAAATACTGCAAAAACTTTAACCATGAATATAAACATAAACAAAATCCCTAAAATAGGGGTTCGAAACAAACTGCTCGTCCTAGTTTACTAGGAACAAAGCTAGTGTGTTGTTACTCTCACAGCTCACTAACTGAACTTGGGGAGTGTATTAAATATCAATCTCCCCTCCCCTCCAAAATGAGATTATTTAAGGATTAATTAATCTCCTAAAAAGAAAAAAAAATTCAATACTTTTAAAATAAGATTCTATATTTAGTGTTAGTGATGATTATACCTGAAATTACTCACAGAAACATAATGAAAGAAAGGTAAATTCAGGTTTTACGCTGGTGCAGGGAGTTAAACTTCACGCTCAATCATATTATAATCCATCAAAATCAACTGAGGAAATATGGGTTAACTTCACCATCAAGAAAGGAAAAATCTGTAATTACTCTTTGCTATATCAAACCTATTAAAAGTCACCCCTTAATACCTTTCTCCCTATGATAAATAAAAGATAAACATTGAAATAGAAGAAAAAGTTATAAAATAAAAGGTTTGGTTAACTTCACCAAATAAGAGTTCCCATGAACACATAAAAAAGAAATAATCCTTAATTTTACATTGGTGTAAAGAAATAAACTCCCTTCCTAATCAAAAAAAGGGTTTTTCATGATCAACTGAAAGGGTTTTGGTTAACTTCACCATCTCAAAAACGAAAAATAAAAGTTTAGGTTAACTTCACCAAAAATCACATGAAATCATAGTAAGGAAAGTAAACTTAGAATTTACACTGGTTCTGAGAGTTAAGTTTCACTGTCAATCATAGTGCAATCAATCATAGTCAACTAAAGAGAAATTGGTTAGCTTCACCTTCAAAGAAAAGAAAAAGTCTATATTTACATTTTACAGTTTCAAAACTTATTACCAGTTAATATCTTACTCACTATGGTATTCCAGCTTACAATAAGTTATACTTATTACCAGAAAAAGCAGGGTACAAATACAACTACGAAACTGTTATACTACCAGTACAAGATAAAAGAACCTAAAACATTAAAGTCTTATTTTATACTTCAAAAAGAAAAATTTTAAAGTCAAAAGTCATGGTTGGTGTTTGGAGTGATTGTTGACCCTTTTCCAGTGAGGGTTAGGCCTTACTGCGAGCGATTGATTGGAGCTCTCCGAGTCTGGGCGAGAAGGCAAAGGATGCATTTCAAGGGGAATATCCAGAGATGCCAGGAGCTTATGCCCGCTAGGAAGATCAGATGCTGTGAGTCTCAGACCTTGATGAATTACCAGGATTTCTGATGGGGATATCCACCGAAAACAAAGGTTGTGGTCCGACAGCTTCTGGGTAATCGGTTTTAAGGTGCGTCGGTGCTGGAGCGTTTCTGGAGAAAGATCTAAGAGGATTTGTAACTTGTGATTTTGAAAGGAGATCCCGCCGTTTTGTCTTGCTTTGCTAAGGACTGCAGATCTTGTGGGGACATCGCGAAAAGTTATAACGTCACAGTGGAATGACTCAGGGCGTCTCAAGTTGGAGCCCACACGGTAGGCATTTTCCAAAAGGGGGGAAGAAAACTCCTCTATTTCGAGGGTTTTTGCAAGCCAGTTGGAGAGGAAAAGTTTTAAATCTGACTCACCCTCACATTGTTCCAGCAGTCCGCGGACTTTAAGATTGCGTTCCTTTGCTTTGTTTTCCAGGGACATTATTTTGTTCTTAGACCAGAGTTCATGTGACTGTAGCTGCCTGATTTCCTCTTGAGACGTAATGGAGTTCTCAAGTGCAGATTCAGCTGCTTGGGCCACTTCCGAGAGCGTCTCTGTAATTGATTTAAGTTCATCAGTTAAGGGTCGAATTGCTGCATGAATTTGTTCAGCTATCATGTTTTCCAAGTGTTTGATTGAAGAGAAGAACTCAAGGCAAAAGATAATTGTTCTGTCGTCATCGTGATCGCTGTCTTGTGGAGCGTCGGCCATTTTGTGGGCCGCTGGAGATGAGTCGTTCTGAGAAGGCCTGGTATCTTCTTTCGAAAAGAATTGGGTGTAGCCAATTCTGGTGTAGCCAGTCTGGTGTAGTGGTTAAATGCGCGGACTCTAATCTGGGAGAACCGGGTTTGATTCCCCACTCCTCCACTTGCACCTGGCTGGATGACCTTGGGCAAGCCATAGCTCTGTACCAGGTGTTCCCTCAAGGACAGCTTGGGAAAGAGTTCTCTCAGCCCCACCTACCTCACAGGGTGCCTGTTGTGGGGAGGGGAAGGGAAAGGAGTTTGTAAGCCGCTCTGAGACTCTTAAGTGAGTGAAGGGCGGGATATAAATCCAATCTCTTCTTCTTCTTCTTCTTCTTCTTCTTAATTCCTGAGGTATTGCGGTCGATTTGCGCGTTTTGGCAGAGCCGGACTTTTCCATGCCCATCGTGATGAGAAAGATTATAAAACAAATGAAGATTAAGGAGATTAGAGGGTATAAATTGGAGGGGAGAGAGAGAGCTGAATCGTTATGCGTCCGTCCTCACCGATCGCCAGGCTCCGCCCCCCAGCTTTGGGTATAATTTTGACTTGAGTATAACTGAATGCGTACATCTAGTAGAATAATGTAAAAAGTGGCATAATTCCCTTTTTCTCTGTTATTTAAAACATTGACTAGTCACTTTTCTACCTTACAGAACTCCAGGTGGCTTACAATAAAATAAAACAATTATAAAAACACATACAAGACCACAATTTAAAATCTCCAATTATAAATAAAAACTAAATTAGTCAAATGCAGTCCTAAATATAACAGCCTTCAACTGCCTCTTGAAGATCAAAAGTGAGGGGGCCTGGTGTACCTCCTTGGAAGACATCGTTTCATAATGGTGGGGCTGCTACCAAAAAGGACCTCTCTTGTGTGGCCACCAGACAAGCTTCTGTAATTTCTGGGACAGTCAGGAGCACCTCTCCCTGTGATCTTAATTCCTGGGCAGAAGTGTTTGAGAGAAGACAGTCCTTCAGATACCCTAATCCTAAACCATGTCATCCATTCTAGAGGGTGAAACCAGAATCCTCACACTGAAGTTAGTATGGCTTGTTTTAAAAACTTATACGTATTGTTTTTCCAATAACAAGTCAGGGCCTTTGTAGTTTCTTTTCAAACAGACAGCAGTCAATCATTGAAAGTGTGATGTTTCTGATGGACATTAAAATTAATGATTTCTTTCACTTAATGTTGAGGACGTTGGAAAAGCCATTCTAAAGTGATATTTCTGATCTATATTCACTGCAGGCTTCAATGTGAATGTTGCCACATGTGTTGTTACAGATTTCTGGAATCTAAAACCACTTAGTTGTCAAGAGACAGGGCTGTACTGTCAACTTCTCTTTAACTGATACAGGAAAATAATCTGATTACTCCATCCACTAAATCATAGGGCACTATGGCTCCAGTCATATTAAATCTGATGCTTCAGGGTTGTTGTTGTTTTAATAGCATGAGGGCCCTGAAGTGTTTAGGCTAATTTAATTGCTTAACCTCACAACACTAATGGTCATATGTCTTTTCCCAAGCAACATGCAAAAAATGTGCAATAACACACATACATACAATGTCCATTAAAACAAACCTATGCAATATTTCCCTAATTGTAGCATCAGTGGCTGAACTGGAAAGGGAGAAACGGCCAATCCTTTCATCATTGCTTCACCTTGCACTATTTTAGTTTTTAATAAAGGGTGAATAAAGAATAAAGTATGTGTAATAGGAGGTGAATATACAGCATGTCTCATTTAAATTAGAAATCATATTAGAGACTATCAGAGAAAAGTTGCAGAAAGAAAGATGGAATACTGACATGGATAAAGTCTTTTATTCTTCTATTTAAGAAATGTTTCCCTTTGAGTAACAGTTTGGTAGACAGTTTATAGATTTATAATGCAATCCTACGCCCTGTCTCTGAACAGTTTAGGATGGCAACCATAATTAGCTGGTGCTTCTTCACACTGCGTCACTGTAAAGTTCAGTTGCCCTCCCAAGCAGTTTCAAAGCAGTCTTTCAATTGTACCCATATCTGTAATTGTTATCTTTTTCTATACCGACTTTATTACTGAGTTAATTGTTTACAAGTTATCTGTTTTACAAAGCAGAAGCATTCTAGCCTATATATATATAAATAGGAATGACTGGCAATTTCATGAGAAAAGAGCACATCATCAAAGTTTGGATTGAGGTGCAAATTAGGAAATACGAGTGAGAGTTTTGTCTAAGAGGCGTTTGGGATTAAAATGAGACTAAATCTAAAGAGATGGCCAAACATAAAAATCTTTTAAAGCAAGTTGCACCATGTAGGTTGTATCATCACAGCCACTGAAAATGGCATTCTTATGTAAATTATTTCCCTTTTGTTTAAATAGCAAAATTTACCTTGTATCCTTTAGTCATTGTGTTCACTGTCTTTCACATTCTAGATGCTGACAGGCAAGATTCAATTAATCTGTTTCTGAGGGTATTTCAGCCTGAAGAAGGGAAACCTCATCTCTGGGAGCTACCTACTGATTTTTATTTGCATCAAAAGGACACAGTTACTCTTTTCCAAGCAAGACGAAGGTATTTCACAGTTCTTCAACTATTAAATTTTTAATGTAGGGATATTGTAAAAGATTAGCAACTCTATTCAGGATGAGGCTTAGTTTTCCCTAGTAATATTTTATCATTTGTGTCTCTATGCTGTCAAGTTCCCTTTCAGAGCCAATAGGCCCATACACAATAGAAATCAAGGGAGAGATGGCTAGAAGTGTGGCACTGTTTGATCTCTACCCCCTTTTAAAAATCTGGCTATATGTGTGCTGGAGCTCACTTACTTTTATTAAGCTACTTCTCAAATGATCCCTTTTGGCTGGGAAAGATGCCTCCCTCCCCCTCTCTCCTGTAGCCTGAGAAACTTGTTGGGGGGCGGGGGGGGGACACAGGCCTGGCATCCTCCAAATGCGAGCCCCAGATATTCCCCAATATTTCCAGAAATATTTGGGACTTGGATACTGATATTGCCAAGAATCCCATATATCATCCCAATAGAACAAATATACCTGGAAAATACCAATAAGGTATTTTTTCAGGTGTATATTTGGATCAGATATAACCAAGCACACACATCCCTAACCCCATCAATCACAGACATATTGATCCTCCAAACTAACCATTCCCTAACAGCATCCCATCTTATCTGGGTTCAGCTTTAATCTGTTCACTTATATTATAACCACCAGTTTTCACATACTGATTTAGGACAGAAACAGCAGCTCCTGGACACTCCCTTAGTAACATATAGAACTAGCTGTTATCAGATCCTCCTACGTGTACATAAAACTAATTTTGCCTCACTTCAGTTATCAGAGTTATGAAACTAGTACATAAACATAAGAACATAAGAGAAGCCAATGTTGGATCAGGCCAATGGCCCATCCAGTCCAACACACTGTCACACAGCAGCCAAAAATACCAGGCGCCATCAGGAGGTTCACCAGTGGGGCCAGGACACTAGAAGCCCTCCCACTGTTGCCCCCCCCCCCCCACAAAAGCACCAAGAATACAGAGCATTGCTTACCCCAGACCGAGAGTTCCTAACTATATCTTGTGGCTAATAGCCACTGATGGACCTCTGCTCTATATGTTTATCCAATTCCCTCTTGAAGCCGTCCATGCTTGTAGCTGCCACCACCTCCTGTGGCAGTGAATTCCATGTGTTAATCACTCTTTGGGGGAAGAAATACTTCCTTTTATCTGTTCTAACCCGAGTGCTCAGCAATTTCATGGAGTGCCCACGAGTTCTTGCATTGTAAGAAAGGGAGAAAAGTACTTCTTTCTCTACCTGCTCTATCCCATGCATAATCTTATAAACCTCTATCATGTCACCCCTCAGTCGTCATTTCTCCAAGCTAAAGAGCCCCAAGCACTTTAACCTTTCTTCATAGGGAAAGTGTTCCAACCATTTTATCATTCTAGTTGTCCTTTTCTGCACTTTTCCCAGTTGTAACACAGTTTTAATTGGTAACACAGTTTTAAAATGAATGGTTAAGTGTTCTGTTTCATATCTTGTCATCACCGCCAGATTCTAAGAAAGAATTTTAGAAAAAAATGCAAAACTTGCCTGTTTCTTCTTTAACACTCAAGCCATCATATTAATATCCATTCCAAACAAATTTGTTATTTTATGTTTTGTTTCACATTTTCACTAGCAAGCGTTCCATTTTACTCTTTGTTAGAAACTAGTTTTGTGTTCCCAGTATTTAATAACATAGTGTTCTTATAATGTCAGCATATGCTGAAAGCTACATTTTTATACTGTGGACGTATTACGGTTAGTAAATACCCGTGGATGTCTTTGTTTTCCTCCTAACATTCATTTATTTATAAATGTGTTCTTACTGCAATACCATTAAATGTTGCTGCAATACCATCTAAATAGAAAAGCAAAGTTTGAAGCAAGGCAAAATCTTACATCTAGTGAAATTTCAAACTGAGTTGTTTAAAGCACAATATGGCATCAAAAAGTTTGTAGTAGTTATTTTTGAACCGTTCATCTCTTTAAACTGCCATTTGGTTGTTATGTATTGACATAACTGCAGCCATTTGTGTGAATGATTGATACTAATAGATACGTACCGTGGAGATCAATATTACTGCAGACTTGTCACCTTATTGACATGAAAAGATACTTTAGAAAGACACAATTACACAACTGAGATTCTTCTAGCCAAGGTTGATTTTTATCTTTTGACACTTACATTTGTGACCATATCAGATTTTTTTCTAGATTAATGCCTGAAGTGTTGTAGTCATTTTCCTAGTGTGTAAAACAGTAGACGCAGGGAATATAATCTTGATCTTTATGTACATCTGTGTCAATCCATTGCTGGATGTAGGGATGGGCACGAACTGCAAAATGAACTGAATTTTTACTCAAACTGGGCCGGTTTGTGGTTTGTTTTGACCTGGTTCGTTTGGTTGCGCCATTTTTACTGTCAGTGCCAGGTGGGGGAGGGACAAGCTCTTTGGGTTTTCTTTACTTATTTATTTAACAGAAAAACAACACCTCTTGCTGGGGTTCCCTTTACTCTTATTTATTAAAAAAACACCTTTTGCTTGGGAGGGACTACCTGAGCCAGGCTCTCTCTGCCACTGCCTGGTGGGGGAGGGGGAAGCTCTTTTTTTCTTTAAAAACAACAACACCTCTTGCTGGGGTCTCCTTTACTTTTATTTATTAAAGAACACCATTCAACACACTTCTTATACTGCAACTATGAATTCCCCAAAGAGCACTTTCTTGGGGGCACCTGCTTTGGTGGCTGTAACTCATCCCCCCAATCCAATCGTGACCAGACTTGGAGGGCCGGTTGAGGAGAGTCAGTTGGAGACTTGCTGCAAGTTTGACATCTCTAGCCCACAGGTGCCATTGTATCATGTCATGAACCTCACGAACCCCCACAAATCAACATTTTTTTGGTTTGTGCCCATCCCTAGCTAGCTGTGACAGACGGGCATTGAGAGCAGGTAAACTATGATAGGAATTCCAATTCATGAGCTGATTCCATCTCTTGAATCTCTGCTGGTATTTTGAAGCAATTTTGTGACATTCATACTTTCTTTCTTTGGTTATTGCTATCACTGTATTTAATGCTTGTTCCATGCATCAGGCCTGATTGAGATACAGGTGTGCATTCAAGAAGGCCAATGCATCTAGTTAGCTCTCCTATGTACTCAAATATCTTAAAATATATAAAAGCTAAGTTAGTTCATTCTTGCTACTTTCTATCATAACATAAAATATTTACAATAGTTAAATGTATGAAAAAATTATAAATCAGTATCTGTAGGATTCCCCCCACACACCAGTACACTCCATCTTTGAACTATATCTTCACTTCTTGTTCTTGCCATTCTCAGATGGTTCTTGCGACTGGCCTCAGACACATTATATCTGTTGGTATTACACTCATATTGATATTCATCTATTTCTAATCTCTGAAAGGCTTTATTAGTCTGGTATTCCTTTGTTCATCACTCCTCACCATAACTGTATGACTGTTCTGTTCTGGGTCTTTGGACTCCCTGTTTGGCATGTGTTAGTGTATAGCTGAGAAACTAGGCCAGCACTGTTTAATGCTAGGAACTATTCCCCTGTATTTCTGACCATAGCCATGACATACTGCATTTATGTGTAAATAAGAGATTGTGGAATCAAATAATAAGATTGGAAAGGTGATTAAAAACATTTGCTTGTCTTTGTTTCACACCTAAAGCTACACTTACTGGTGGACTCCAGGCGTATTAAAACATTTGCCACTTCCCTATGATGAAGGTAAGTGCTTTTTGTTATATTTTTTTCATTTTAAGATTACAGCACCAAACCATCGATATAATTGCATGAATTTTAAAATACTAACATACCTGTGAGCATATGTATGGTAAATAAAACCAGTATGTTGATGAAGGTATTGATAATGTGTATGATAGATTCCTAAAGTGTGAACTACAGGTTTTCTTGTCAAAAGGTTAGTCAGAGGCATGTGGAAAACACTTAAATACTTAATCCGTATAGCCATTATTTTATTGAAAATTAGTTGCTGTACTTTTAAAATCCATGTATGGTATTTAGGGTATGTAATAACTCTCTCATCTGTGGAATTAGTAAAGGGAAAATCTACAAAGTTACAGCAGTCATTAGATAATATGAGCTATAATATATGTGCTGGATGCTCATTTCAAAGACAGGAAATTTTGAAAAAGTAGCTGTTGGAAAAGTCATTCTCTAAAACCTGAAGAGGCACATTCCTTTCCAAATATGTATGGTGATTAAGTCTTAACGGTTTAGACGCTGTGCCTGTGTCCATCCGCCATGTCTTAGTGTAATTGATCCCAGTTGATAGCAGTTTTAGCTTAAAGAGTTGGTTCCCATGCACTCCTCCTTTGTTCACAGCAATAAGTAGGCAGTACTGATGCGCTGTCTCCTCACTTAAACATATCAGTTCAGAAAAACTAGCAATTGTGCTTGGTGCTTGAAGGCAGTAGAGCCCACATACAGTCTTTTTACCTGATGAAAATAAAAATGGAATTTATTCCTAATGCTATATTTGTGCCATCCCTGACCGAGCACAACTTGCCACCATTCCTTAGGGCAGGGGTGGGCAAATTGTGGCCCGGGGACCACATGCGGCCCGCCACTGAGTTTTTTGTGGCCCGCCAAGACAGTCGGCCATGTGGTGTGATAGGGTACATTTGTCTCATTAAACTAATTCTAAAATTAAATGTGCTTGCAGCTATAGATGATATGAAATTATCACAATAAATAAATAGAATAAAACTACCACTATTTTATTTAATTTATATTTATTGATTTTTATGATACAATTTATACCTTTTCTGAAATGCAAAGTTAACTAATGAATGCAATCATTTTAAAAGGTGTGGCCCTCTGCTAACCTCCGCTCCCTCAAAGTGGCCCCTGAGCCAAAACAATTGCCCACCCCTGCCTTAGGGTGTAACTGCACATAATGCTTTTCTGATATGTGTTCAGGTTAGGTCACAGATGTGTTTGAGAGCACTGTCTTTCCCAGGAACACAGAGACTCAACATGTAGCAGCACGATGGGAAGAGGAGGCTTAAACCTCTCCTCCAGCTTGCCATTTACCTGAGCTGGAATGTATTCAGGAAGTCGATATGCAGGGAGGGGGGAGGCAGCGTGCCATATGGGTACGTGTGCAGCCCTGAATAGAGCAGTTAGTTAGTGGATCTCCTTGTGTCACACTGGTGATACAGAAGAGTGCTGCTTATTATTTTCTACCTGCCGCCTTTCTGTGAAGATTTTTTAAAGGTAAACTTAATTCAAGGGATTCATTATGCACAGGGGTCATTTTGTAGAAAAAGAGGTGTGGGAACTCATTAGCATACCTATTAGCATAACTCATTAGCATAACCGGCCGAATGTCAGTTTCAGCCCTATTATACCCTATTGGCCATTGAAGTCAATGGCAAAAACTCATAGGGTATATGAGGGGCTGGAGGAGAGGGGGTTTGAGGGAGAGGCTCCAAACTTACCAGGTACCTTCTGGGACCTCTCCCCAAAATACCCACCAAGTTTCAAGAAGTTTGGACCACGTGGTCCAATTCTACGGGGCCCCAAACAGGTTACCCCATCCCCTCCATTGTTTTCTATGGTGGGAAAAAACATTACTTTTTTCCCACCAGAGAGAACAATGGAGGGAATGGGGCAACCTGTTTGGGGGCCCGTAGAATTGGACCCCCTGGTCCAATCTTCTTGAAACTTGGTGGGCATTTGGGGGAGAGGTCCCAGAAGCTACCCTGCAAGTTTGGAGCCTCTCCCTTAAACCCCCTCCCCTACAGCCACTTTTAAAGCTGCCACTGAACTTTGGCAGCAATTCGACAGCAGCCCGAATCAGATCAGAGAATCTGATTCGGCCCATGGCTGCCCTACTGCCCACTCCTGAGCTGGCAGAGCAGTGCTCCGCCTCGCTCTGGCCCCAAAGGACCCCTGATTATGCATAACATCTTAATTGTATATTTCAATGACACGTAGGTACAGTAAAAGCTTTGTAATCCAGCAATGGAATATCTGGGAAATTTGTTTAACTGGCATTGCCCAAAGGGCATGCTTCTTCCCCCTTCCAGCCACCACACCCCCTGTCTTCAGGTATGCAAACACCACACTCCTGTCTCTCCAGCTAGCCAGCTTGATGCCTCTGGCTCAGGTGCCTCCTTCCTGCTCAGTCTGCCTCTCTACCACCACCAGACAGCTTCTGACAGTCAGCACTGCCAGCCAGTGTCCCCTCTAAGCTGAGTTAGTGTGAGCTAGCTCACAGCTTTTTAGCCTCTGGCTCACACAATTTTGTCTTAGCTCAGGAAGGATGGCTCCAGAGCAAACTAATTTATGCAGTAGCCAAATTGCTTGCTCCCAACTTTAATGCCAGTAGCTCACAAAATAGAATTTTTGCTCACAAGACTCCACTGCATAGAGGGAGCATTGCTGCCAGCCGAAGTCATCCTTGGGAGCCTCTTTTCCCCTCAGCATGCCTCAAGCTGCTAGAAGCCAGCTATGCCGGAGGGTTTCCAGACAGTTGGTCAGCTCATTGGCAGAGGGGGGCCTGCCACACGTTACCATGGCATTCCCAAGGGTGTGAGATTTTGGTCATTTGTTCATGTCAGATTCCTGACATTTTTCCCGGGCGGGAGTTGGATGCCTGCTGCTCTCCACGTCATTTAGCACTCTCTTGCTCCCCCACAGTTTGTTCTCATGCCTGTATCTGTTTCTCCAAGCAATGCTTGTAACCTTGAAGTGTTTTTCTAACGGCACTGACCTCCACCCAGGTGGTGGGGGTGTGGGAACCAAGGGGGATTTATGGTGGGAGGTGGAGGAGGGCTGCCAAGTCTGAGCTGCCTTGGGTTGGCACCTTTTCGGTGGGAAGCAACGGCTACTAATTTTGCACCTTTTTACAATTCACCTGATTGGTGCCAAGTTCTGGTCCTGACGTTTGAATATAGTATAACTTATTCTCTGCCCTGTAACTGTCATCACTAACACTGAAAGTGCTTACCAAGTAGACCATTAAGAAAATAAAAGGACTTTGTTCAACATAAGGCCTGGCTTATTGGATCTTATAAGGTTCTCACAGAGTGTTAGTGATCTTTCACTAACGGAAGGAGAGCACCCCATTCCTGATCATGTCGGATGATGGGACCCTCGTTCCAGTCTCTACCCCTGAGGTCCCGGTGACCACCCAGCACTTGTTGGTGTCAGCAACCACAGAATTGGATTTGCTAACCCCTGCTACGACGAGGGGAATCACTTTTGAGCAGCTGGTGAGCACGAAATATTCCTGGTTGGCGTTTGGAAGCACTACAGAGGAGTCTTGGGCATATGACAGGTGAGGCTCTGGGGTACGGTTCAAGGAGGAACACCATGGTGACGAGGCTGAGTGGTCAGCCTGGTCCAGTGACCCCATCCCAAATCCCGGCCACAGTCCCAGACGAGTTGTGGCAGCAGATGGATCGGAAGTTTGAGGAGATGCAGGATTTTTTTGCATTGGAGCTGTGAGAAGCTCTAATTGAGATGCAGGGAGCCCTCAGGGGGGCTCCTGCACCAGGTGCGGATGGAGGGCCAGGGCAGCTGGAGCTGTTGGCGGGGCACCTGCACCTCCCGTCCAACAGGCACCAGCAAGTGTGGGCAACCAGCCTCTTCCCCCTGTCGGGGCGCCCGTTCCTCAGGCAGTGCCGGGACTGCTGATTCCCCAAGGGGGAGAGAGGATTTATCGCCAGATGCCCACTGATCCTCTGACAGCAACCTTCAACGGGAATCCTGACTGGTTAAGGTTTTTCCTACTCGAGATCAAGCGGTTCCTGGACTCGGGATACCTCTACCCCACTGAATGTGAGAGAGTAGGCTACATCAGATCTAAGTTGCAGGACACTGCTAGCGACTGGTATGTAAGCCTGCACAACCCCCCGGGGCCTGAACTACGTTCTGTAAACAACTTTATGTGGGTGCTGAGGCAGCATTATGAAGATCCCTTGGGGGAGGAGAAGGCCCGGAACCAGCTGTGCAAGCTGGTACAGGGTCATAACTCTGTAAGGGAGTACACTGCCCAGTTCCGGAGAGCGGCTGCCAAAGTGCAAAGGTGGTCAGAAGATCTCTTTGTAGAAAAATTTAGGGAGGGCCTTAACCCAGAGATTTACCAGACTGTGTTACGAAATGATCGGCCTGATTCCCTAGTAGCTTGGATGCAGGCGGCGGCTGATGTGGAGAAGCGCTTTACGTTAATTAAGCTGGGGCCGCATACCTCTCATTCCGCACCTAAAGCCCCAACCAAGTCTAAGCTGAAGTCGGCGGTGCAAGAGCTGCGGGATGCATGAATGAAGCAAGGGCTCTGCATGAGATGTGGAGAAGCCTCTAACTGCCCTGCGAGCGCCCCGAAGACTCCGAGACCTACTGGGACAACTCCTGCTGGGACCCCGAAACCCCCGAAAGGCATCTACAAACTCCGGGCATTACAGCTGGAAGGGGCAACGACTGAAATCCAAGCCGTGGAGACTGTAGCCGAACAGCCGTCAGGAAACTTCAAGGACCTGCAATAGGAGGCACACAGCTGCAGGTCTCCTCACCGGCCGTGTCGCCAGTGGTGAGCACCCCTGGACCTCTACTTTATATGGTTGTGACTGTGATAGCTCCTGGAAGTGGCACTCATGTGCGTGTGTGAGCAATAGACTCGGGGTGTGCACAAGACTTAATTAGCCCACTAGGGGTGGAAGGGTTGGGGCCAAATGTAGTTCCCTTGGGGGAGCCTCTGTGTTTTACACAGATGGATGGCTCCGAAATGAAGGAGCCATGTATGGCCGAGACTGAACCTCTAATAGTCGGGTCAGGAGACCACTGGGAGAAGCGAGCATTTGTAATTACCCCCCATGCTCAGTTCCCCATGGTGCTAGGCAGCCCCTGGCTGGGGGTGCATGACATCAACTGGAGTGAGGGGGAAATTTCCTGGGTCAACCCTAAATGCGCACAGCATAAGTGGGAGGACCAGTGGGGCGCAGGTCCCCCAGCAGCTCCTCAGGCGTGCCTGGTCCAGGACGAATTAGCAAAAATACCCCATGTGTATCATGACTTGGCAGAGGTGTTTAGCAAAACTGAAGCGAATGAACTGCCCCCCCCCCCATAGAGCTACGGACTGTGCCATTGAACTGTTGCCAGGGGAGAAACTCCCTAAAGGGAAACTGTACTCTATAGGGCCGGCTGAGTGGACTGAACTCCGCAACTTTTTGGATAAAAATTTGGCTAGAGGCTTTATCCGCCCTGCCACCTCTCCTTTTGCCGCCCCCATCCTCTTCCAGAAAAAGAAGGATGGGGGTCTAAGGCTGTGTACTGACAATAGGGGCCTGAATACAGTGTCAACCTCCAATGCCTACCCCCTCCCACTGATCAAAGACTTGTTGGCTAAGGCAGCGAAAGGGAAGATTTTCACCAAATTGGATTTATGTGATGCCTACTTCCGGGTCCACATTAAGGAGGGGGATGAACACAAAACGGCTTTTAATACACCTCTAGGACAGTTTGAATATCTTGTAATGCCTTTTGGCTTGGCTGGGGCTCCCAGCGTATTTATGGGCCTTATCAACGAAGTGTTGCACAAGCACCTATTCAAAAGGCCCCTTTGTTATCTTGATGATATCATAATTTATTTACAAGACCTAGCCTCTCATGTTAAGTTGGTGAGAGAAATCCTGTCCACCTTTAAAGAACACAAACTGTATGCTAAGCTCTCCAAGTGTGAGTTCCACAAGCAGGAGATTGACTTCTTAGGCTACCGTATTTTGCCTAGGGGTTTGAAAATGGACACGGCAAAAATAGAGGCAATAATCTCCTGGGAGGTTCCTCACACATGTAGACAATTACAATCTCTCCTCAGATTCTCCAACTTTTATCGTTCCTTCATTAAGGATTTTGTGAAAGTCACCCTGCCCCCTCACTGACTTATTGAAAATGAAGGGACGAGGACCCGAGGCAAGCAAGCTGAGCATGCACTTGCCCTGATCCAATGAGTGCCAGGGAGCATTTGAGACTTTAAAATCCCTATTCACTTCAGAGCCCATCTTGGCTCACCCCGATGAAACTAAAGAGTTCACTATTCATGTGGATGCCTCTGATGTAGCCATGGGGGGAGCGATTCTGCAGAGGGGGGCAGATGGTCTGTTGCACCCCCTTGCTTATATTTCCAAGAAATTCACAGAGACTGAGAGACATTGGTCTGTGTGGGATAAAGAGGCAGCTGCCATCCGCTTGGCCCTTTCTACTTGGAGGCACTGGCTGGAAGGTGCCCAGAAACCTTTTGAGGTGTGGACTGATCATAAGAACTTAGAAGCGTTGCGCACGAGATGTGCTTTAAATGCTAAACAGTTGCGTTGGGCTGATTTTTTCTCAAAGTTTAATTTCACTCTGCACCACTTCCCGGGAACATCTAATTCCCTCGCTGATGCTCTCTCTCATATCCCCCAACATGAATCTCAGAGGGAGGAAGTGTTTGACTCTATGTTTTCTCCTTCTCAGCTGGGAGGGATGATGGTGACTAGGAGTCAAGCAAAGCGGGACATAACTGCTCCCGTTAATGACTGGATTATAAAGTGTGCTACTGAATACTCACAACAGGATAAAGATGCATTTGAGGCAGAAAAGGGGGTAAGGAAGGATCCTGATGGATGTTGGTACAAAGGTGATAAGCTCATGGTGCCTAAATCTCTGAGACTGTCCATTTTACATACTTGCCATGAGTCCAAATTATCTGGCCATTTTGGATATTTGAAAACTTTGAACTTGCTTAAAAGACAGTTTTGGTGGCCCCTCATGCGCACTGATGTCTCAGACTATGTTTCTTCCTGCCAAGTATGTTTGATGTGTAAGAAGCGGGGGGGGGGGGGTAAACCCCCAGGACTCTTGCAACCTCTCCCTACTCCTTCCAGACCCTGGGAGGTGATCTCTATGGACTTCATCACCAATCTGCCACTCAGCAAAGGAAAAACTGTAATTTGGGTGGTTGTGGATTTATTCTCAAAACGGGCTCACTTTGTGCCATTCAAAAAACTTCCCATGGCCAAGGACCTGGCCAAGGTGTTTTTCTCAAAGGTCATAAAGCTCCATTGTTTCCCGAGGAAGATAATTTCTGATAGGGGGGCACAATATGTTGCCAAGTGCTGGCGAGAGCTCCTGGACATCATGGGTATTGAACCTGCATTGAGTTCTGCTTATCATCCAGAAACTGGTGGAGAAATGGAACGAACAAATCAAACTTTAGAACAATTTTTGCGTTGCTACACTAACTTCCACCAAGACAATTGGGTGGAGCTGCTTCCGTTTGCAGAATACAGTTACAATAACGCCCCTCATTCATCTACTGGTGTCTCTCCTTTCATGGTGGTGGGGGGGTTTGAGGGGGTTCCTCTCCCTATGCCGCATCCAGCGACCCCTTCTTCTGACTCTTTCAGCTCGTGGTGGAATTCCCTCTGCGAGTCGTGGCCTCTCATAGCCAAGACAATTGACCGTGCCAAATTGGATTATAAAAAATATGCGGATCGGGGGAGGGCTCCGGGTTGGGAGCTGGAGCCTGGGGACTCAGTGTATGTGTCTTTTTTTTTTTTTTAATGCACATTACATTCAAGCACATCCCCATTCCCATACACATTATATACCCTGCCCTCCCTCTCCACAAAGTTTATATGCTATTTCTGTGTCTTTGGCAAAAAGACCCTTATATAAGTCCTCTTTCTGTCTGTCTTTAAGTCTTCTTCATCTTTTTCCTTCTCAGTTCCTCTTCCCTCTTCCTTCTTCTCTTTAGAGTCGTAGCCGAAGATTATTCGTGTCCTGAAGTCAGGATTGAAAAGTTTTAATGTAACTTGGATGATTATTTTTCACACGTTATTCATTTGCGTTTTCCTTCTCCCCTCCCTCCCCCCTTCCCTTAACTATTCGTCCTTTCTAGCCAGGGGCACAGACCTAAGAGCTTCCACTGAACGTCTTGCCTTTGACCTTTCATGACCCAGTTTAGATATAATTGTCATTTTCCCCTAATCTTTCCTATTCTTACCTCCCATAACTCATCCTGGTTAGAAATAGTTATAATATCTGATTGTATATATTCGAATAAATAATTTTGCCAATTTATTTCTGTCCATTTAGTTTTGTCTTTCCAACCGAGTGCTATCACTGCTTTGCCAGCTAGCACCATTGCTTTAAATAAATCCTGCCCTCCTTTTCCAATGACTTGGTTTCCTAAGGTGCTGCTTAGCATCAATTCCAAATCTATCTTCGGCTTTATTGCAAAGAACTTATAAAGCTGCTCTACTACTTTCTCCCAAAAACCTTTAGCTTCTGTACACTCCCACCACATATGGGAGTACCATCCTTTCCCATTCCTGCAATGCCAACAGTTTGAACTTAGTTGTGGGAACATATTAGCCAATGTAGCCGGAGTTCTATACCATTTGGTATAAAATTTCAATTCCAGTTCTCTAAATTTGTGCACTTTAATCTCCTGGATTCCATTTATGATTCTTTTAGCCATCTGTTCCGTTAGACAGGTTTCTACACTCCATTTACCCTGGAGCAGGGTTCTTACTTGATCTTTATCATTTATCATCTTCCTGTATATTCTACCTGCTAATCCTCTCTTTGCATTAGCCATTGATCGTAATAACTCCTCCATTGGCTCTCCCATAGCCGAGGTTTTATTTTCAATTATCTTTTTGAGTCTATTATATAAACCTGTTATCTTCAGCCAATGTTTCTCTCCTATGTTCTCGTATAGTGTTGGTAGTGATTCAAGTGTCTGTCCGTATATTATATCGTGTAACCTAATATACCCTTTCTGTTTGAGTAGCTCCCACCATTTCTCATCTTTTTCTTCTTCATCCAAAGCCTCTAATGGGGCATACTTAGATATTCCCCTCAACCATTTTGATTGCCATTTCCTCCATATCATTAGTGCTGTTCTTCTCGGCCCTTTTCCTAATATATCGTATTTAAATTTTTCTCTTGTAAATACTCCAAATTTCCCCATCCCTTTATTTGCCTCATTCTCAACTCTAACCCATTTTTGTTCACCTTCCTCCCCTATTTCCATTAATGCTTTTATCTGAAATGCCTCATAATAATTCCCCATTTCTGGTAGGCCTAATCCCATATCTGAAGTATGAGCGTATATAAAATGCCTGGAGACCCTACTTTTCTTGCTGCCAAAGACCCACTCTTTTATTTTCGCATTCCAATTATTGATTTTTTGTCTATGAATTTCTAGAGGCACTGTTTGAAACAAATATAATAATTTTGGAGCCCAAAACATTTTCACTGTGTTGATCCTGGCTGTTATGTTTAGTGTCTTCCCTCTCCATCTCCTCATTTCTTTCAGTATTGCATTCCATATCCGATTATAATTCTTCTCTACCATCTTATTAATATTTTTGACTATATCTATTCCTAAATACCTAATTTTCTTAACTCCTAACCCTATTCCCGTCCACTTATGTATATCTCTCCTTTCCTCCGTCCTTACGTTAATATACATTATTTCTGATTTTGCCATATTAATTTTTAATCCTGAGATTAGTTCAAAGTCTTCTAGTATAATTTTTATTTCTTTAACCCCTTCTCTAGGGTTAGATATAACTATAATCAGATCATCTGCAAACAAATTTAGTTTGACTTCCTCTTTACCTAGCTGGCATCCTTCTATTCTCCCAGCATTCCTGATTCGCTGCGCTAGTTGTTCTATAGCCATTATGAAGAGAAATGGAGAGAGTGGGCATCCTTGCCTGACTCCTCTCTGAATTAAAATTTGTTATGTATGTTCCCCATTTATTCTGACTTCTGCTGTTCCTTCTCTATATATCTCTTGTAATACTTGTATAGTTGATTGACTAAACCCATATTTATCCATAACTGTCCATAGAAATTGATGTGACAGTGTATCAAAGGCCTTATAAACATCCAATTTCAACAATGCTAATTTTCTAGATTGGTTATGGCACAGAACATTGATTAAATTTCTTATTGGATGCGCTATATTCCTACCTTCCACAAAACCATATTGATCTTCTTTTATCACTTTCAGAATAATATTCTTAAATCTATTTGCCATTATTTTGGCGAAAATTTTATAATCCTGGTTCAACAGACTAATTGGTCTATAGGATCCCACTTCTTGGGGATCTTTCCTAGGTTTCAAAATCAGCGTTACTTCTGCTTTCCTCCATGTATTTGGAACTTTGCCCCCCCCCCCCAATATGTTATTAAAGACTTCCTGTAGTTCGGGAGTCAGAACATCTTTCATTTCCCTATAAAACTCAGCTGAAAAGCCATCGAGCCCCGGCGACCTACCTGTCTTTAAACTACCTATCGCCTGCTCAATCTCCCTTTGTGTTATGTCCTCTTCAAGGTTTCCCCGTTCAGTGTCTGTTAACATTATTCCTATCTCTTCCTCGAACTCCCTTACATCTTTTTTCTTATATAAATTCTTATAGAAGTTCTCAAATGCCCTTTTTATCTCCTCTGGGTTATGTGTCACTGTTTTATTTGTCCTAATGCTCCTTATCATTTGTCTCTCCTTTTTCTTTTTCAAGTAGTTTGCTAACCTTTTAGCTGAATTAATTGTATTTCTCTGATATTCATTTTTCACCATAACCTGCTTTTTCCATAATGCCATGGAGTCGAGAGCATCCAACTTCTTTTGTAACTCCCTGATTAATCTATGCTTATTGGGGCAGAATTTCTGCACTTGATCCCTTTGCAGTTTACCCAGTTCCTGTAACTTCTCTTCTCTATCAGCATACCATTTTTTCTTTATCTCCTTTTCTTTCATAATACATTGCCCTCTAATCACCGCCTTAGCCGCATCCCATAGTATATTTGTTTCCACTGTTCCCTTATTCTCCTGAAAATACAGCTTTATTTGATCTTTAATGTACCGTTTGTTTTCCTCTCTGGCCATAACCATATTGTTATACCTCCATTGTCTTTTAATTTGTTTATACTCTAATATGATTTGTACACTTATTGGGGCGTGGTCTGAGATCCATATTGGGTGGGTGGTTATACTCTTTACTTCCCAGGTACATGCCCTGTTAATAAGTACATAATCTAAGCATGAAGTTGTTTTGTGTCTGCTTGAAAAATATGTGGGTTTAGGCTCTAGACCAAGGGTTTTGTGCACTTCTATTAAACCCCATTGTCTCCAGTTGATTATATTGTCTTTATTAAGATCCTTATTCAAGTCTCCTGCTAATATTACCTCTACTTCAGAAAAGTTACGTGCTTTCTTTAATACCTTTAACAAAAAAACTTTCTGTCCCATGTTTGGAGCATATATATTTATCAGTGTTATTAATCTATTTTCCACCCAACACTTAATCATTAAGTATCTTCCTTCACTATCTCTTATCGCTGCTGTGACTTTTATATCATTTCTTTTATGGGCCAAAATTGCTACACCTCTTGCTTTTGCTGATCCCCGTGCCTCTGCCAATATTCCCCAATTGGGGTCTCTAATCAAAGGTTTTTTATCTTTCTTTGCTTTATGTGTTTCCTGGAGCCATACTATATCTATGTTCTGCTGTTTAAGAAATCTAGAGAGCTTATACCTTTTTAAATTCGAACCCAAGCCATTAACGTTCAGTGTCAGCGTCTGTAGCTTTTTAGCCATATTCAAACGTAAATTTACTTTCCCTTCGTTCCCCTGGCCAGCTGTTTGACTTTATACTCCCCTCTATGCTACCCCTGCTTCCCTTTCCCCTCTTCCCCCCCTCCTCCCTCCCCTTGTGTAGAGCCAGCATTGGGGGATGAATACTCATCCCTTCTCTACACATCTGGAGCAAGCGCACTCTCCACTCCCCGAGTTATACTAATAATCACTTTAAGTATTGTTTTAGTTCCATTGTATACTTCCCTTAGTATGTCTTATTCTTGAGACGTTCTTGGCCTCTTATCCAGATGGGTTGACGGACCTTCCCCTGGAGATTGATGGGATTCCTCCATTGGTGTCGGCTCGGCGTTCCTTATCTCTTCCCCTCTCAAAGTGTCTAGTAGTTTCTGTGCCTCTTCAGGATTCCTCGCACAAAGCCTCTTCCCTTCTTGGTAAACGACCAATGATGCTGGATACGCCCAGCTAAACTTAACATTGCTTTGATAAAGCCTTTGTGCAAAGGGTTTCATTTGACTTCTTTGATTAAGAGTCTCTTTACAAAAGTCTTCTTTCACAAAGACCTTTTTACCTTTAAATGTCAGGCTTTTATTCTTCTTAAGTGTTTTAAATATTTTCTGCTGCATCTTCTCTCTCACAAACTTCATTATTACTGGACGTGGTTCCCCTCCCACTCTTTTTGTCTGCAGCCTATGGGTGTGTTCAATCTCATCAGTCTCTATTTCCAGCCCCTGTACTGAAAGCCACTCCACTATAGTTTGCTCTAAGTCACTTGTTGCCACTTCCTCTGAGATACCAAAATAAATAATATTTCCTCTTCTATTTCTGTCTGATAAGTCTGTGTATTGTTTTTTCAATAAGTCAATCTCCTTTCTATTATGCTGTGCCATAGTCTTGGCTTCCGTCGCAATTCCAGCCACTGCTTTAATCTCTGATCCTAAATTTCTCATCTCTGTTGTTAATTCAGTCAGAGAAGTTTGTACTTTAGCTTGAGATTCAAGCATTAAAGCCTGAAAATTCGCTAATTGCTCAGACAAAGCTTTTACGGTAACAGCCATGTTATCTCAATCTCAGCCCAGCCTCCCTTTTCTTTAATTGCAAAGGAATTTAATTATCTTCTCACCAAGACCTTCACCAGACCGCCTCTTGTTATTCCAGACGTCTCATAAATCAGTTCCTGCAGTTGGACCAACAATTCACATTCTTTTAAAGCCTTTTAACTTTGTTTTCCTCGGGGAGTGGAGACAAGGCATCCGAATTGCTAGCGCGTGCGCATTGCTCCCCGACTCAGTGTATGTGTCTACTAAAAACATTCATGGACTGCAACCTAGTTGGAAGCTGGGTTGGAAATATGTTGGTCCTTTCAAAGTCCTGAGGAAACTCCTCTGTCTCATTTGAGCTTGAATTGCCTAAGTCTCTGAAAGCTGTGCATCCTGTGTTTCATTACAGCCTGCTGAAGAAAGACCCTGGGCCGAACAACTTGAGACCGACTCCTCCCACTCTTCCTCCTCTGATGAAGTGGGGAGAGCCTAACTACGAAATCTCACAGATCTTGGACTCTAAGTTTAAACGGGGTCGCCTTTACTACCTGGTTCAGTGGGTTCATTTTGGTCCTGAATGTAATGAGTGGGTTTCTGTCGATCATGTTCATGCTCCACAGCTTGTGCAGGAATTTCATGCCACTTATCCCACAAAGCCGGGGGGGGGCAGTATGTCAGATTCCTGACATTTTTCCCAGGCAGGAGTTGGATGCCTGCTGCTCTCCACGTCATTTAGCACTCTCTTGCTCCCCCACAGTTTGTTCTCATGCCTGTATCTGTTTCTCCAAGCAATGCTTGTAACCTTGAAGAGTTTTTCTAACGGCACTGACTCCAGGTGGTGGGGATGTGGGAACCGAGGGGGATGTATGGTGGGAGGTGGAGGAGGGCTGCCAAATCTGAGCTGCCTTGGGTTGGCGCCTTTTTGTTGGGAAACAACGTCTAGTAATTTTGCGCCTTTTTACAATTCACCTGATTGGTGCCAGGTTCTGGTTCCAACGTTTGAATATAGTATAACTTATCCTCTGCCCTGTAACTGTCATCACTAACACTGGAAGTGCTTACCAAGTAGACCATTAAGAAAATAAAAGGACTTTGTTCAACATAAGGCCTGGCTCATTGGATCTTATAAGGTTCTCACAGTTCTAAGCAGGTGATAGGGCAGAGCAATAAGCCTGAGTATCTGTAATATTTGAAGTGGCTCAGAGGTTAAGACACTGAACTGCAGACTGGAAGGCCTGTAGCTCAGCAGTTCGAAGCCCTAGTGCCATGTGACGGAGTGAGCTCCTGTCTCTGGCCCTTGCTCCTGCCAACCTAGCAGTTCAAAAGCAAGAAATTGCAAGTAGATAAATAGGTACTGCTTCAGTGGGAAGGTAACAGCGTTCTGTGCACCTCGACACTGTCATGCCAGTCACATGACCTCAGAGAAGTCTTCGGACAGCGCTGACTCTTTGGCTTGGAAACGAAGATGAGCACCACCCCCTAGAGTCAAATTCAACTAGCTTTTGAGCAAGAGAAACCTTTAACTTTATTTGTAACATTTGACTAACCAGCAACCCCCATTCTTGATCAGTGTCAAATAATAAAGCTTTTACTCTCTCCTTTGTCTACAGAATCTCTTACTAGGTTTTGTCTTTTCTAGTGACATGTGCTGAAAACAGAAGGAAGCTAATGGTGAAAAAATTTCATAAATTTGATGAAGAAATTGATATTCATAATGAATTTTTTCGACCTTATGAACTCAGCAGTTTTGATGACACCTTTTGCTTGGCAATGACAAATTCCATACGGTATTTCTGCTTTTTAAATTGAATTGTAGCATTGACAGCTATTTATTTCAAAAGTAAAATTTTATTGAAATATCAAGAGTTTTCTCTAGTGTCATATATTCCAACTATAGCCTTAAAATGGCATCTCTTCAGGAAAGAATGTGTTCTTAGAATTTGCGGTCTCTTCCAAGTACTATTTTTTCTTCCCTGCAGTGTGCTGCTTTTTAGAGCATGCTGGTGGTGTGCTTTTAGTTAAGTTGTCCAGGGGCAATGAGATGTGCAGAATTTCTAATACAATGGGTCTAAGAGCAACTCAGGAATGCATAATCCAGCTCTTTGGAGGAACTTCTACCTCAGGAATGAAGGGTCACCCATTCATCTGACTTGGCTGTAAGGCTGTGAGTCTGACACTGCTGATTTATTTGAAAGCCAGCAGGTGAAGTAGCAAACATGCTGGACTTTGACTGGGGAGAGTTCAAATCCCTGCTAAGCCACAAAGAGTGACTCTGAGGTAGAAAATCACTGTCTTAGCCAGTCAGTCAGTCAGTTTATTATTACAGTCATCGACCAGTACATATCAATTTGAAAGACAATATAGAAAAATTCCCGACAGTATCCTAGCTGATTATGAGCTAGAAAAAAACCCCTTAGTAACAGAAAAGCATATCCTAATTTACCACAAAGGATTGTTGTGAGCATAAAAAGGGTGAAGGAACCCTGCATATGCCCCCTCACCAGGCTTCCTGAAGGGGGAGAGGGAATAAAAATGTAATAAATGCTAAGAAAGAAAAGCAAATGTTTATGTAAATGTAAAAAATTACTGTTTTGAGATGGCAAGCCCAGGCAATATATAATGGGGGCTTTTAATCAGAGATGGCACCAGTATGCCAATTCCAAACTTCAATGGGGGGGAATCACTTTGCCAGGTATATTTGATATCATTTTAATGTATTTTAAATCTTAACTCTCAGAACTTATTTAAATCTTGAATCAAGTGCTGCAAAGATGCTTTTGAAAATTTTATTAACTTGTATGATTTGACCTGTTTGTATTTTGTGTGTATAAACTGCATCTGAAATAATTATTTGGTCTATGTCGACAAGAAAATATTTCATATAATATTTCTGTTTATCATGTTTTATTTATTGATTCTTCCCCTATTCCCTTTTTTTGCAGAGATTTTATGCCTAAGAATGTTGGCATTGATCCTAGCCCATTTACTGTACGTAAACCTGATGAAACTGGAAAATCTGTGCTGGGGTAAGATAATCAATAATTTCAGGCATTGACAGCCTCATTTAATTATGAATGATGAAGCACCTATTGTACTAGGAAATCTGTATGAAAACAAACACAAAACAACATGTACAGTTCTAAGTTCTTCAGAGCTCTGCCTCAGGCTAAATGTTAAGGCCTTCAGTCTACATCACTTGTAGAATGCCAGGCTGATCTGAACAGAATGCAGTGTTGGACCAGTGTGGTATCAGGTTGCACTTTTAACCTGGGACGAAGAAAGGAGAATGGCAGCCTACACTTAAAAAAAATGAGAACCAATAGTGGGTTTTTTTTACAGTAGTTAGTACTAGGCAGTATTGCCCAACGTAGCTTACATTGAGTTACCCATTGGTTTATCTAAAATTAATCTCCAATTTTGCTACCATAACTACCACATTTTTCTTCTGCTCTCAACCTTTTAAAGAGACCTCCATGTTCTGCCTTTGATCAGTGTAATGGTTTATATAACCAAAACCTTGAAATAAGAGAGACTCCTGTTAATTTCAGTGCATTTCTTGCCCTTGAACCGCCTCAAAAGGGAGGGAGATCTCTTTCAGTTAGATGTTTCTTGTGCCCCTGCCTCTTCCTCTCCCATTCTGTCAACAGCAGGAAGCTTTATATCAGAGATGTTGATCTCATTTGCTATGAGGGCTGGATCTGACATATATTTGACTTTGTCGGGCTGGGCCATTTGTGCCATAAAACATAATGCCAGGTACCAGAGATACAAACTTTATAAAGGACAGTAGTTGGCAAGCTCCAAGTTGGTGTAAAGGCCCATGGGATTGGAGAAGTGCAGAGGAAAACCTGCATGGAAGAGCAGGGATGCATTCAGCACCTCCCCCACTCCCAATGAGGGTTGTAAATTAGACATCCTAGGGTGTAATGTCTACATATCAGGAGCCTTAGGTCTCCCCATAGCTAATTTTAAGGCCATTATGGCCCATTATCAGATCTATTTATGGGAATGAATGTCTCAATGCATAGAGGCACTCCCGGATGACAAGAAATATCAGGCAAACATCATACAAGCAGAGGGAGTAAAATTGGGAAAACAGGAACTCAATGCGTCACACCATGTGGCAGATGCATGTAGCCGAACTATAGTTCTAAGACATCATTCTTGTTAAGAGCTTCGGCCCTACACCCAGACACTAGGGTCCATGTAGAGGAGCTTCCCTTTGAAGAAAAGACCCTCTTTAGTGAGCAGATGGATGCGGTGCTTGACAGGATCCATAAGAACAGGTTGACAGCCAAGTCTCTGGGAATCACTTCCCAGCAATCCGGGAACTTTAAACCCAGATACTTCCCCAGACACAATCAACAGTATCAATTTGGGAAGTTGTAAAGATTTCAACCGATCCAGAATAATCAACGCTATTGTACCCCCTTCAACTCCCAGACCCAACCTACATGTTAACAGCCTGGGCAGAGAGGGTGACGGGGCACAATCTCCCCGAGTCTCCTCATCTAAAGAAAGGGCACCCCAATGACTGGGTACATTCCCACAGTTTTCTGATAGGCTTTCCTCGTTCACACAGCATTGGAGTTCAGTTACACAAGATGTTTGCCAGAGTAAAAGCTCTTCAGAGCTTTGGTACTGTCAAATGGTAAAAGTACCTCAGCAGTTGTAAAAAGCAGTTCTAGCACGCTTTTTTATTTGCCTAATTATATATTTAGTTTCTGTATTCTTAACCATGTCATTTGTTACTCCTAGGCGTTTCATTTTCTTTCCCAGTAGCTGATCCCATTGACTGTAGTATTTATCTGTCTAGATAAGTCCAAGTAGAGTGGGTCATTCCTCAGATTTTAAAACCTTGATTTTTAAAAAGAAATGCTTTTCTCCAACCCTTTGCTTCCATCCATAATTGGCCCAGTTCCACTCTCAGCACTGTTTCTGAGACACATCTGGGAGTAGTCAATAAACATTGGAAGAAATCGTGCTAGATGTAGTCCATTTTTTCAGAAGCGGCCTGAATCCAAATTTCCATGTCATACAGGAATTGGTTTGAAACCTTAGCATTATATACCTTTAAGGCTGAGGGGACAAATCCATCTCCTGCTGTGTAGAAGTATTTTACAATTGTCCTCCCTACTCTCAAGGCAGTGTTCCTCGCAAGTTCGAGATGTATTTTCTATGAGAAGCATGGTTCAAAATGGGTTCCCAGGTATTTAAATTAATTAACCTGATCTTCGACGTGGTCTCTGTGCTTCACACTATGGGGTTTACTGCGCCTGCGCAGAAATCCATCGGTGTCGTAGAAAGTTTTTAACAGATTTTCGCACCCAACATCCTCCAGGCATGCGTGGAGGCCCCACCACGCATGCCCAGAAGAGCAGGGCACAGACATCCCACCAGTTCTCTTCTGACCGCCGCGCGAGTAACAGCTTGTTACTGAGCTCCATCGGTTTGAGTTGTGGAAAGCTTCACTTCATCAAACCTCCGAGTTTGCTTGAGTTTTTCTTTCCTTTTTCTTTTTTCTTTGCCTTCGTTTGATTTTGTTTAAAAAAAACTCAGGACTCCTCTTTACTTTTTGTTCTGGGGTCCTTCGGGGGCCCTGGGCCCTCCCCCCCTCATAAATTTTGAGCCATAACTATATGGCTAGTAGGTGGGGCTGCTTCAAGAGGTGTTCCTCTTGTGGCAGCAAGTTGGCTGAAGCCGATGGCCACGCACGCTGTTTGAACTGCCTCGGAGAGGGACACCAGCCTGAGTCCTGTGTCCACTGCGCAAAGTTCTCCAACCAGCCCAGGAAGAACAGGGCAGCCAGACTCCGCGTAGCTCTCCTCGAGTCAGCCCTTCTCCAGGCCCTCGACATCGGTGGTCAATCCCGTCCAATCCGCTTCGAAACTGACCTCTTCCACCTCGAAGTCAATCACCTCCGCATCGAAAGTAGCCTTCGACATTGCACGTCCGTCGAAGTGCCCACTTCCTACTCAGTTGGCCGCTTCTACCCTGGTCAAGAAAAAAAAATGGGATAAGAGGCACAAGCCCAAGGACACTTCTGCAGCTAAGCCACTGCTGCAAGCCTCGTCACAGGCGGATGCTTCGGCCCCGCCGGTAATGGCTTCAACCGCACCTCAGGCCCTGGGGTCTTCGACGTCGGTTCTGGAGGAACTACCCATCATTCACCTACTGGACTCTCCCATCTGCCAGGTGGACGACTATCCCCCTGAGGCGATCCTTGAAATGCAGGAATTCCAGGACGTCGACCACGGACGCACTCCCTCCCCTCGTCAACGTTGGCAAATATCGACCTCTCTGCCTTCAGACCCACCTGGATCTTCAGCCAAGCCCAACCTGTAGGCCTCTCAATGTGGACCCTCCGACCTATATTCCGCAGTTGAAAGAGGTTGATACTGGGATTACCCTGTCAGGTCACCTCCATGCCGATCCCCTCCCCACAAGTCATCTGCTTGCGCTCAATGGGGCTATCCCCCGCACTCTGCATGGGATCGATGCCATCATGGACCGTACTCCTCCATTCCTTGGTCCTCTCCCGTGCGCCACACTGATTCTACCAGTCCCATCGCCCAAGGTCTCCTATGCCGTTCCACCAGCCGCCCTCAGCTTCAGTCTCCAGACCTCCGGACCAGCCTCCGATGGACCACAGACAACCTCCTCCTCCGTCTCCACCCTTGCGGTCGATACCAACGCCTGCTCATACCTCTTTACAACAGGGCCACCAACCCCCTCGGGATCGACAGCACCTTTCCCTGCCCAGGCCCTGGCATCGACACCGCCACCTTCCATCCAGAGGCAGCCTATCCAACCATTGGTCCCTTCAGATCCATCGCCTCCGTCGTCAGATTCTTCAGACAGAGATTCAGAGGATGACCATTCTGATGTGCCTGGTCCCTTGAATGAACCATCGCCTAAACCAGATGTCGTGGAAAACCTTCCAATCTCGCCTTCAGAGGACCTGACCTCCTATGGCGACTTGGTGAAACACATGGCACACTCTTTCGGATTCTCGGTAGTCCAACCGAAGCCTGTCGTTACCAACGCAGTCTTCGATGTGGTCCAATTGGATGTGTTGACATCAATTGCGCTACCAATGTCATCGGTACTGCTTCAGGCTGTGAAGTCAACCTGGGGCAAGCTTTCTACCATGCCAGTCTTGTCTAGAAGGTTGGACCACATGTACAGGGTCCAAGATGCTGTAGCAGAGTTCCTCCTTAACCACCCACGCCCTACCTCCATGGTAGTCACCTCCTCCTCCAAATCCAAATGCACTCATTCAACACCGTCGGATAAGGAAGGGAAGAAGCTGGACACCTTTGGCCATCGTTTTTATTCGGCAGGAGCACTAGGCCTCAAGACCTCTAACTACCTTGCTTGCATGAGCAGGTATCAATATGCTTTATGGGAGCAGATGTCACCCCTCCTCGCCTCTCTTCCAGACGAACATCGTCAAGCCGCACGCAAGATCCAAAAAGAAGGATTGGTTCTTGCTAAACTGCAAATAAATTTGTCCAAACACACCCTGGACACTTTTACCAAAACAATGTCTTCTGCCATCGCCCTTCGCCGTCACTCTTGGCTCCACTCTACCACCTCGCAGCCTGACACCTGGGCTTATGTGGAGGATCTCCCCTTTGACGGCCTTGGTTTGTTTCATGCCACCACTGGCTTTGTCCTGCAGGAAATGGACAAAAGTATAAAAGCCTCCCATACTCTAGGGGTTTCCCCCACTCCCAGGCAATACAAATCGCACACCTGGTCACACCAATGGCCCAGAAGATCATCCAGCTGCAGTTCTCCAGACCGCCCCTGGAGACCACCTACGTCTCCCTCAACCCAACACGGGCTGTACACCCAAAAACAAAAATTCACTCAGTCTCAATCCAAAGCTACCCATCAGCCCAAACAGGGCCTTTAACTTTCATGCATCCAGCCTTATCTCTACCCATCTAGGCCCTTTTCTTTCATCATGGAACATCATAACCACAGACTCATGGGTACTAGCCATCATCACCCGTGGGTATCTGATCAAGTTTATTCAGCCCCCTCCCTTTGTTCAGGTCACCCATACACCACCATCCGAGACCCTTCTCCAAGAGGTGTCTGCCCTCCGTTCCAAGGACGCTATCGAACCCGTACCTGCTCAACAACAATGGATGGGCTTCTACTCTCATTATTTTGCAGTCCCCAAATGGAACGGAGGCACCAGACCGATCCTGGACCTGAGAGGGCTGAATCAGTTCATTGTTTACTGTCAATTCTGCATGGTTACACTCTTTTCTGTTCTCCCTCTCATCCGCAGAAATGCTTGGATGGCCACGATCGACCTCCAAGATGTCTACTTCCACCTCACCATCTGCCCCCCCCCCCAATTGGAAATACCTCTGCTTCACTATCGGCAAGACCACTTGCAATACAAGGCGCTCCCCTTTGGCCTTTGCATGGCTCCAAGAGTCTTCACCAAGACAATGGTGGTGGTTGCAGTTTTTCTCCGTTTACAAGGAGTCATTGTGTCTCCCTACATAGACGAATGGCTTTTGGTAGCCAACTCCTGAGACGCCCTAATCAAGAACATTGCTCTCACTTGCTCCATCTTAGAGGACCTGGGCCTCAAAACCAATCACGAAAAGTCGAATCTTTCTCCTACATAGCGAGTGCAGTACATTGGAGCAACCCTCGACTCAGTCACACTACGAGCTTTCCTCCCAGTCGACAGGGCCGCTCCCATTATCTCCGACAGGATAACTAACATTTGGCCCAACGAATCCAAAACCAACTGGCCTCGACAGCTCTCAGCATACAATGACTATTGGGATTCATAGCAGCCACCACCACTGTCCTTCGCTTTGCAAAACTCAGGATGCATCCTCTCCAGCTTTGGTTCGTTCACACCTTTCACCCACTGTCCCAACCTCAGACTCTCCTTCTCTCTCTGCCTCTGGAGGTCAAAGGCTCGCTGTCATGGTGGACCAGAGACTTCAATCTCCTCCACGGGGCTCCTTTCCACCTTCCGACTCCCCAACTCACTCTCACTACAGATGCCTCCAACTGGGGCTGGGGAGCACATCTCTTGGGTTACAATACTGGCAGGAAGTGGGACCCTCACCTCTGGTCGCACCACGTCAGTTACCTAGAACTTCTAGCCATTTTTTATGCCCTTCGTGCATTCCTACCCTTTATAAGGGAACATTGTGTGGCTGTCCTGTCAGACAACACAACCGCCATCAGCTACATCAACAATCAAGGCGGCACCAGATCCCACCACCTTTGTCACCTAGCGGTCCAGCTGTGGAATTGGTGCATCGAAAACAATATCATCTTCCGTGCCATACACATCCCAGGAACCTCCAATACCTGAGCGGACCTCCTGAGCCGCGAGGTGACCCAACCTCAGGACTGGGAACTTGCTTGGAAGTACCTACACCCTGTGTTTGCCCACTGGGGCTTCCTGAAAATAGACGTATTCGCCAACAGGACCAACAAGAAATGTCCAGCCTTCTGCTCCCAGGGCGGTCTCGATCCCCTCTCCTTGGGCGACAGCCTCCTCTATCCTTGGTCCAATGACCTTCTCTACCTCTTCTTGCCACTACCACTTCTAATCAGGGTAGTCTACAAGATCATCACGGATGCAGCAGATTGCATCCTCATAGCCCCATGGTGGCCCAGGCAACCCTGGTTTCCGGTTCTGCTCTCTCTGGCCAACAATCAGTACCTCTACCTACTGCCTCAGCCTGACCTCATGGAGATCTCGGGTACTCCACTCCTGCACCATGACGTGCCTCACCTCAAGCTTATGGCTTGGAGAATCACGCCTTCACTTTCTCCGACAGGATAACTAACATTTTGCTTAACTCATGAAAAGCCTCCACACACAGATCGTATAGTTACAAATGGTCTCGTTTTTGCTCCTCCCTTCCACAAGGTTCGATGTCTCCGACCTTGGCTAGACTTCCTAAGATATTTCAATTCCTACTTTTGTTAGCAAATGCAGGACTTTCCCGCTCTTCCTTAAGAATCTATCTCTCCGCTATCTCTATGTTCCATAATACCATTGATGGTTTTTCTCTTTTCGCTCACCCGCTCTCTAAGAGATTCCTTAAGGGCTTACTTCATCTTTATCCACCTGTCCAGAACCCTGCCACGCCCTGGGATCTGCCCCTAGTCCTTAGGGCGCTCACGAGGAAACCCTTTGAACCTCTGGCGACATGTGAACTAAGGCTCCTGACTTGGAAGACAGCCTTCTTAGTCGCCATAACATCTGCAAGGTGGGTCGGTGAAATCCTTGCCTTCCGGTACGATTCACCGTTTCTCTCGTTCTTACCTGATGCAATAAGACTGGTTCCTTATATCTCCTTCTTACCTAAAGTTGTCTTGGAGTTCCACCTCCACTCAGAGGTTCTCCTTCCAGATTTTTTCCCTAACTACCCATCAGATTCAGAAAGGCTACTTCATACTTTGGACATCAAACGAGCTCTATTGTTTTACCTGGTGCATACCAAAGCAAGCAGACAGACTCCCAGGCTCTTTGTCTCCTATGCGCCTCATAGGCTAGGTACTCCCATCACACCTTAAAGGTTCTCCAAATGGATCGTGCAGCTCATTCACCTTGCCTACAACCTGGCTCACATCCAAGTTCCAGAACCATTATGGGCTCACTCTACTAGAGCCATTGCCACGTCCACAGCCTTCCTCAAAGGAGCGTCCCTTTTAGACGTCTGCTATGCAGCCACCTGGGTGACGCCCAACACAATCATTCGTCACTACGCCTTAGAAGTTCGGGGCACTAAACGAGTGAGCTTGGGTCAGCTCATCCTGTCTACCGCTTCTCAATGACAGCCTGCCAGCACCCTCCTCCAGGTATGTCACTGCTCGCTACTCTCCCATAGTGTGAAGCACAGAGACCACGTTGAAGATAAACAGGTTGCTTACCTGTAACTGATGATCTTCGAGTGGTCATCTGTGCATTCACACTGCCCGCCCATCCTTCCCCTCTGCTGCCAGGCCAGGTATCTCACTCTCTGGTCTGGCTCGCAGCGGTCAGAAGGAACTGGCAGGATGTCCGCGCTCTGCTTTTCTGGGCATGCGCAGTGAGGCCTCCGCACATGCCCAGAGTACGCTGGGCACAAAAATCCGTTAAAAGCTTTCTACGACACCAATGGATTTCTGTGCAGGCGCAGTAAACCCCATAGTGTGAATGCACAGATGACCACTTGAAGATCATCAGTTACAGATAAGCAACCTGTTTTTCTATAGATTGGCCCACTATATCCCATTTGAAGATTTTTCCCTCTTTTTTTGCTGAATACTGTAACCTTGGATTTTGTCACATTGATAGACAAGCCCTCACTGTTAGAGTAATACTAAAAATAAAATTATCAGCTTGTGAAGGCCCACGATTGATCTAGACATTATTGCTGCATCATCAGGATATAGAAGGATTGGAACTTTGCACTTAGGTGTGGAAGATGACATGCATCCCTCAGGAGACAGGATCTAGGGTCATTTATGTATAAACTGAACTAGGGCAAAAGTATACATCCCTGTTTAACTCCTTTATCTAGGGTAAATGCCCCGATAGCTGTCCTGACTCCCTGCATCTAACCTGGGAAGTAAAGCTATTGAATTAGGTAAGGGAGACGTGGTTCAATGCCATATTTCTTCAGCTTTCCTCATAACCAGAGTCTAGAGATTGTATCAATCGCTGATTTAAGATCCACGAAGGCAGTTGCCAGCATGACTTCTCCAGAACTTGTATATTTATCTACCAAGTACTGGAGAGTATGGCAACGGTCGATAATACTTGCTCCTTTCCTAAAGCCAGCCCGTTTGTTTCCCAGAATGTTATATCCTTCAACCCAAGATCTCAACTTTTCAAAAAGCATTGCAGCATAAAGTTTTCCTATGGTGGACAGCAAGTTTACTGGGTGGTAATTCATTGGGTCCATTGGAGCCCCCTTTTTATAGATTGGAACAATTATCATGTTATGCCAGACTTCGGGTATATTTCCCACCTTGTTTATATCAGTAAGAACTGCAGCCAGAATTTGTGCCCACCAGTCTGGGTCGATTTTAAATAATTCAGCTGGTATTAAGTCAGGGCCATGTGCTTTTCCTTTTTTGTTGTTGTTATTTAATCAAAATCCTAACCTCACAGGTCATTACTGCAGGCTATTCCTTCGTGCCTGGTGGCATCGACCTATCTTCTGGTATATCTCTATTTCTATATGTGAAACTAGAAGTAATGAAGGCTTCCCAAGTAGCTTCCGGAATATGACAGTATTGGATACCATGTGTTTAGACCTTTTGCAACTAAAGTCCAAATTTTTAAATCATTTTTTTTAAATAGCCCAAAGTAAGTTTTCCCACTCTCTTTTCCCAGCCTCAAAAGTCTTAAATTTCAATAGTTTTTTGTATTCTTTTTTTCATTTTCAGAGTACTTGGCAATATCTCTTCTACTCAATTTTTAAACTGTCTATAAAGGCTTCTGATTGATCTTTTAAGTACCTTACAATCAGAATCATACCAATTCTTTCTTTTGGGTATGGTTTGCACCATGGGCTTTGCTGTTACCAGAAGAGACTTGAAAAATCAATTTGCTAAAAAAAATCCATATTTCCCATGTTCTTAGTTACTTGGGAACCTGTATATCTAATTTTTATCAAATCCATTTGTGCTTTCACTTTCTCTTCAATGGCTTCATACCATCTCAATGATCTTAAGGTGGTATATGTCTGGGCCAGGCCCATAGCCAATTTTTTTTTTAGTTGGGGGGCCTTTTAAGAAGTTGGGGGCACTGAAACTTGTGCGTGGCCCCTGCTTCTCCCCCAAAGCATTTAAAGGGTTCCTTTAAATGCTTTGGGGGAGAAGTGTGGGGAGGCCCCATATGCACCTGCACTCTAAGTCCCGAATTTGCAGCTTGGAATGCAGGCACGCCTGGGTCCTCCCCCCAGTTCTCCCCAAAGTCGTGGAGCCTTGGGAAGAAGTTGGGGTGGGCCCCAGGAGGGTCACCATAGCTACAGGCCTGGTCTGGGCTACGGCTAAGTTCGTTAGATGAGAGGTGACAAATGTCTAGGCATAATAGTAATTGTACTGGATAGTGATCATCCCCCAAAGAATCCTTTACTTGCAGGGATTCAACTCTTTTGAGTAAGTCAGCAGAAACAACAAAATAATCTACTACACTTATATGGTTTGTACAAGTAAAATCTCCTTTTCCATCAAACTGAGTGCATCCATTTAGTATTACCAGGCCATTCTATAATAATAAGGATGCCAAATGTCTACCAGATCCATTAATTTTCTTATCTTTGGATCTTCTATGATTCATAATTGGAATGTCCTTTATCTGAGTTTTATAATATTTTGAGAAAAGGTCTTCATTTGTCTCCCCAATGCTACCATTGACCTTTCCAGCCAAAAGTACTGTGGTTGCAGGATGAATCCTGGCCAAACACTCCAAGTAGACCTCTAACTGGGTCCAACACTAGGAGATCTTGGATTTATGGACATATGGTGGGAGATAGATATTCACCAGAATTTTGTTGTTGTCGTTCAGTTGCACAGTCGAGTCTGACTCCTTGCAACCCCATGGACCACATCGCACCAGGCCCTCCTGTCTTCCACCGTCCCCTGGAGTTTGCTCAATTTCATGTTCGTTGCATCGATAACACCAGAATTATAGAAAATTCCTTAAACTCCAGTAATAATTTCATGATGTAGGGAAGACTATTAGGTGACTTAGCAACTCTTCACTTTACTGAGGTTTACTGAGATCAAACAAATCAACCCTCTAGAACACCTTCCATTTATCCCCAGTATTGGGCACAAGTAAAAAATATAAAGTAAAACCAGAGAGATAAACTTTAGTCTTTACCCACATTTCCTGAAGTAGTATTAGATCAAATCTTCAAATAATTTTTTTACGTCACTTGGTCTCATTTTAGCAGCCCACCCAATCATATTTCGAGATAATATTCTCAGTCAGTCATTTTTTCCCTCAAAGGCTGGGTCCCCAACTATGTCATCTAAAAACCTATGACCAAAGGGACTCAGTGGCAGAGATAATCTCTCATCCCATGACAGCCTATTTGAAGGCATCTCAACTAAACAGGACTGCCCGTCTGATTTATGATGGGCCTGTGTTTTGATATCATACTGTAGAGTGTTAGTCTATCTCTGTAGTCTCTGTAATGTTTTGTCCTGTTCTCTTAGTGGAAGGGCACCAAAAGATGCTAATAAGCTCTCTTCAGTGCCCTCAACTCCACCTATATGTGAACCCTTTAGTACTAAAATATCCATATTCAACTGTGGGGAGGTAAAAGTTAATGGAAGGTCATTTTGAGGTAGTAATTCTTCAGAGTTCCAAAGGTGCTTCTGAGTATGCTGTTCAGGTACTGGCTCTGAAGAAGTAAGGTCAATAAGCAGCTCCCAGTCCTCTTCTATTTGACCAGGCTTGGGCATGTTCTTTCCTGTTCCGCTTTATCTGAGATGAAGCCTCCAAATTCCTTGGGGGAGGTGCCTTGGTCTCTTGTTAAACACTCCTGCATTGAGAGTATTGATGTTGGTATCTGAGGAGAATAAAAAGGAAGAAAAAAACCTGAGATTTGTTCCATAAATTTTAAGTCAATAGAAGATGGATGTTTATGTAGCAGGTAAGATAGATGTTCTCTAACTGCCCATTTGTTCATCCAACTTATCATCCGGCCATTATACGGTAGGATATTTAGCACAATTTTGTTACAATCAAGTATCAAAGGTTGTGTGAGTGGATCCAGATTTGATATAGGATTTAATTTACCCCCCCCCCCCCCAAAATCATTTTCTTATTTCAGTCACCCCATTCTTCTAATCCTTACCCTTAGATTGATAAAACAACCCTTATCCTTGTTTACTTAAATTTTGCTTGCTCATTGTCATGGTAGATGTCACAGTTCCCTTTGTTTCTAAATTCCTGCTTCCCTTACTCCCCTTGTTGTTCTTATCCCTCTTTACCAGGGGATTTTCTATAAATTTTGATAATATATCTAATTTCTCAAAGATTTTTCTTAAAGTATTAGATATTAAGAATGTCTGATTTTCCAGCACTTCCAGATCGATTTGTTGTTTTTTCTGTTTTTTTTTCCCCCGGGAGTTCAGCTATAATAGCTATGTAGGTTGGAGATTCTAAAGGAGGATCTGAAGTGGTCCCACACCCTTTATTATGCTTTCCCAACCTTCCCACTTTTCCACTGTGTGGTGCTGAAACTGGAAACAGACCACATGTATATTAATAGCCCCCTTCTGGCCCAGGAGAACATGGTTCCCAACTTTGTGGAGACTGGCCAAGGGCAGAAGGATAGCTCTAACTTCAGCACAGGACCTTCTCTCAGAGAGACAGGCCCATTACCATAACATAGCAATGTTACATCTCAGCATGTGGTTAGTTTCACCATAGACCAATCATCAGACAGGGTGGCGGAAGTTTTAGTGTCATCACGCAAACCAACTACCTGGAAATCCTGTAAAGCTAAAGGCAACATTTTACTATGTGGGTGATAGATAGGAGGATTAGACCAGAGTCCATTCCTTTAGCAAAGATTTTTTAGTACCTCCTTTCCTCTCTGTACCACTCTGAGCCTGCCTTGGTGGGGAGAGCGGGATATAAATTTAAGAAATAAATAAATAAATAAATATCCTTAATAGATTCCGGTCTATCCATCTCCTCCATCAATGTATACCTATCAGCCTTACACAATGGAGTGGATTCTAAACCTGTGTTTTCAAATGCACTAAGAGATTCCTTAAGGGTTTAATTACCTTGTACCCACCAGTTGAACTCCCAGTCCCCCAGTGGAGTTTGTCTCTTGTATTATCTCAGTTAATATATAAACCATTTGAACCATAGCTTCATGTGATCTTTCTTTATTATCTTATAAGACAGCATTCTTAGTTGCAATAGCATCAGTATGCAGGGTGGGTGAGATTAGAGTGCTCAGGTTCAACCCACCACTTACTAGATTCCACAAGGATAAAGTATTTTTGAGATCGAATCTCTACTCCCAAAGTGATTTCCCAGTTTCACCCATCTCAAGGCACAGTCCTACCAGTCTTGTTCCCTGAACCTCAATCCCCAGCAGAACAAGCAATGCACCTGTTAAATGTGAAGAGAGCATTGTTGTTTTATTTAGATCACACCTAAACATTCAGGAATATTTGTTCTCTTTGTTCGCTTTAGAGACCGAAACAAAGGGAAAGCAGTATCATCACAAACCCTGTCTAGATGGGTGATGGCTGCAATTAAGGTTTGGAATGCCAGTTTCTCCTAAAAGCACTTTCAACAAGGGCTTAAGATTCCTCAGCAGCCTTTTGTTGACATCAGGGAGATCTGCAGAGCAGTGACTTGGGCCTCTCCATCAGCATTCATCAAACACTATGCCATCAACGTAGATTTCCAGGAGGGAGGCAGCTGTTGGGAAAGCAGTGTTACAATCTCTGTTTCATTAACTCACACCCACCTCCATGATAAGTGAATTTGCTAATCTCCCATGTGGGGCTGCACTAAAGACACAAAGGTGAAAACATGGTTGCATTTACCCGTGACTGATGTTCATTGTGTAACAGGCAGCTTCTGCCCTATGCCAGGGGTGGTCTTTCCCAAGAGACACCCCAAAACAACCTCTGAACCTCCACAAGCAGTGCCCTCACGAAGCCAGGCTTGGCTAAAACAGTGGCTTTTTCTGGGAGACCAAGAGAATCTAATTTTGGTCCAAACATAGGCCAAGTGGGAACACAGAGCTAACAGTGCTGCCAAACATCCTTTATGCAAGCAACCCCACCCACTTCTGCTATCAGCTTAGCCCATAAAGACTAGAATGGTCAAATCTCTGCTCTTGCCTCAGGCATCTCCTCCTGACCAAATGGCCACTCTTTTGTCTGTCAAATGTATAGGCAGGCAGAGACAAAGAGCCACTGGTATGTGTCTTTGTCATGAATGGAATATGTTGCATGTTTTCTGCCCCCAAATCCTGTCACACCTGTATGTCAGGAAATACCTTCTGGATAATCCTCTCATTCCTGTCTCCATATCTTTGTCTGCATTCTTACACCTACGCCAGACCCATCAAGGTAAACATTAACTCTTCATGTCTAGTGAATGGTCACTCATTCAGCTTCATCCTTCCACACATTAAGAAACCTCAACTCCGTTGTCTGGCACCTGGGAAACACCAGATCACTCTATTGCTCCATAATGGGAATCCCATCAATCCATTGTGAAACTAGCCACCACACTTCAGTATACCCTCAGGATACATTTTGGGTATAAATATACCCAGTCCCACACAGGCAAGGTGTGATTGGGCTGAGCGCGCACAAAGCTATCACCCCTGATTATAACTCAAGTCTTGCTGGTCGGGTCCATGCACCTCCTCCCTACAACCTCTGAATCTCATCACCTCTTCAGGATAGGTATAGTATTACCCCAATCTCCCCATCCCCTCTGTCAGCTAACTCCTTTTGCTTCTCCTTGTATACTTGCAATCCTTGATTTGAATGTAAATACCTAAATTATTATTTTTCTTTATAAAACTCATTTCGTTCACAGTTTGGATTGGTTATTGACTCAAGCAGGGGTCTAAAAGGGACTGTCTCCGTAAACACTGATAGCAGATTCTCGCTTTACCCCAGCCTCAAACAAACGTGTTCATAAATTTCTCCTAGTTTCCCACAATAATGCAAAATGGCTCCAGAGATTGGTTATTTATTGAATGTAAATGCATCCAAAGTAAGGCGAGAATCCAGCTGTGGCTGGTCGGCATGAATTAGTTCTTAATATGCTACAAGATCATTTGTTATTAGGGGTGTGCAAAACACCCTGGCATTTTTTGGTTCGGGTCTATTAGACCCAAAATAATTTTGGTATTTATGAAAAATCCTGGATTCCAATAGCCATATGGTATTCAGATCTGTGATTTTTTTTGAAATTCCAGATTTCTTTGGGTCCAATAGACTTATGAAGAAAAATGCCGATTAAAAAAAAAGCCAGCCCAACCCTGGGGCTGGCTTGGCTTCTCCTGCAGCGCAGTTTAACCCACGCTGCGGAAGAAGCTGGCTCCGGGATCTATGTGTGGTGGAGAAAATCTCTTCCCACTGGAGGAGAAGATGGCCCCAGGATCTACATGTGGTGGGGAGGTCTCTCTTTCCCCACTGCATGCAGACCCGGCTGGGAGGGCTTTTCCTTTGGCACAGTTTAAACCATGCCATAGGAGAAGCTGGCCCAAGGATGTGCATGCTGTGGGGAACTCTCTTAAAATAATATTAAAATATTATTATATAGTTTTTCAGGGGCAGCCCCCATATCCCCGAATTTATATAGGACATGGAATGGGTGATGCCAGCATCCTGACCACAGCCACCAGAATTCCTCCCTGCCCTAGGGAGTTCTGAGAGAGGGCCAGGAGAGCAGACAGCATAGACTGGTTGAAGACATGGACAAGCGTGGCTCCAGGCCTGAAGGCAGCTGGGTAGGCCCCAGGGAACGCCGGTTCCAGCATCAAGCCAGCTCAGCTAGGTGAGGCAAACTACCCAGAGGAAGAGAGGAACCAGACCAGGCAGGGCTAACCATAATGAAGGCCACATCTGACTAAGAACCATGCCCTCCCTTTGTTTCCTGTGGGTGGAGCTAATCCAAGGGACCAGTGAGGGGGTAGGCATAGGCAATCGTGCCTGCTTCATGAAGGCCAGGGACTCTGGCTGGGGTGAACTTCCCTCAGCTTTCTCTGTGTCTAGCTAGTTGGAGGGGAAAGGAGTGGAGAGAAAGGAGGAATCCTGCCCCATTTGTGAACTGTGGCCTGTCAAGGCCCAAAAGAGTAGGCCCTGAAGGGGTGTGCTGGCCTCTGCCAACCCCAATGACACTGAGGCTCACAACAGTATACAAACGTATTAGTCATTTTCTAATGCTGCAAATTGTTGTGCATTAAAATCTTCGTGCTACAAATTTTGAGTGAGTAAAACCTCATCAAAATTAGTGTTGTACTCGCTCTGAAAGAGAAAATGTTTCCTAGGTGTTTTTTCAGTGCTCTGCAAACTGTTACCTGAGCTCCTTTAACTGGAAATACCAGGACTGAATCTGGGATCTTCTCAAGGTAAAGCATGTACTGTACCACTGAGCCATGGCCCCTCATCAAGAAAGAGGATACTTGGCCAGGGACTTGAACCTTGGACCCTCATGACCACATGCCTCATTCTGAATCTCTTAGTTACGGTCAAAGGCACTCCTAAGCAGAGTTCCACCCTTCTAAATTCACTAAGGTTACTAGGATTAGAAGGATGTAACTGCAGGAGTGTTAAATCTTGTATCAGCTCAAAGAGGTAGTGAAATACCTAGGAAAAGTCAAACCGTTAGACCAAAGAGCAGCAGAAAAGAGGATTCTTCAACCAGTATCCCTTGAAGGCAACCCCAGTGACATCTAAGTACTGTTCTTTGATCTTGCTTGGCATAATAAGACCATGAATTTTCTTTAGGAACAAAAGCAACAGAGAAGAAACAGTGCTGCAGCGTAAAACAGCTGCTAGTGCTCCTCCACCTCCCAGTGAGGAAGCAGTGTCAAGCAGCTCTGAGGATGATTCTGGGACTGATAAAGAAGATGAAGGAGCTGTGTCACAGCGATCAACACCAGTGAAGATGACAGATGCAGGAGAGAATGCCAAAATAACAGAGGTATTAGCTGTGCTAATATGCCAACAGCTGTCATCAGCGTATATCCCATTTAACAGCTTGGTTGTTTCGGGCTGATACTGAATATGCATTTAAGCATACCGAAATGTTTGTCTTGAACATGTTGTGTACTTAAGGAGTTTCATTCACTCAGCATTAAGAGGTGGAATAACATACTTTCAGAAAGAATATAATGTTATTTTGAAGCCATAAAAAATGGAATGGGATTTCAGAACCAAATGTAGTACTTAAAAAGTATTTTTAGAAGAAGCATTGTAATTTATTTGATTTCAAGCTGAAAATCTTTTTTAAAACACTATCTGTGTCGTAGTTTTAAACAGGGGTCCGTTGGAGCAGGAGCGCACAGGAGCGCAGCTCCGGGAGTGAGGAACCCAGGGGGCAGGCACATGACCAAGCCCCGCCCCCTCCTCGGCTTCCCCGAGCAGTGCAGAGGTGCAGCTCCCTGGAGAAAGCCCTGCTAGGGTCTTTATTGTTTTTAATGTTTTGTTTTAATATTGATAATTTTACCATTGTTCCTTTTATGACTGTGTGCTGTTTTTCCAGAGACTTGGCACATAAGTACTGGAGAAATTTCACCAACCCTTCAGCAGCTTCCACCCCATCAGTTTGGTGTAGTGGTCAGGAGTTGGACTCTAATCTGGGAGAACTGGGTTTGATTCCCCACTCCTCCACATGCAGCTGCTGGTGTGACCTTGGGCCAGTCACAAGTTCTCTCAGAGGTGTTCTCTCATGAGCAGTTCTCAAAAGACCTCTCTCAGCCCCACCTACGTCACAGGGTGTCTTGTTGTGGGGAGGGGAAGGGAAAGGGAAAGGGATGGGTGGTGCACATGTCCTGGGTATCTCAAGTCTACTTGAAACCTGGTGGTTTCAAGGGAGCAGGAAGAGAATGAGGGTGTGTTCTTTATGCTTATTTTTATTGCACAAAGTATTGGATGGGGAAGGGAATGGAGGAAGAGCAGGTCAGTTTCACTCACCTGTGGAGTGGAGCCTGAGGGGTGGGTGTTGCCTTCGGACACACTTTCGGTATGTTAGGGGGTGTGGCATATGCAAATGAGTTATGCTAATGAGCTCCTGCACCTCTTTTTCTACGAAATGACCCCTGGTTTTAAACTAAGGTGAAGTAACTTGGCTAGTGGTGAGAAATGGCTTTACAGCATTGCAAGAGGTTCTGTGATGTATGCCTCAGATTATTCACTGGTTCATTGGTGCCCTAATGCTGGTGCACAACACAACCACTGAAATTGTCTCTACTGTTGGGCTTGTCCTGGAAGATTGCTTATTGTGTTTGGAGCAAGGGTGAGCCTGAAGAAGAGGGAGAGGAGAGTAACACAGATGCACTGGACTGGGAGAAAATTAAGCCACTATCTATTGATTACAGGTTCCTCAGGTCTTGATGCAGCACACACTGGGTAAAATGGGTGCAATTGACCGCTAACAGTGAGCCAGCCTGCCTCACAATAAGTGTAGTTGACAGCCTGACTGCTGACAGTGAATCCCCCAACCTGCCTGCTGGGGGTAACCAAGGAAAGAGAGCTAGTTTTAGAGCCAGAAGCCATGGAAGCTGCTGTTCCTTCTCACTACCAGCCTCTAGGGAACATGGTCGATACGCCAGTGCTAAAGGTGACTGCCATGCCCCTCACCCTCAAAGTCCGTTTTTGGGGTCATGTAATGAGCTTACCCCTGCACACCCTTATTTCTTATTTATTTATTTTAAAAAATTTATGATACCCCACTGTTCTACCTGTACTATGTCCCCAGCCAACGCCTTAATGCCACAGGAGCCAGATAGCTTAGTTTGCCTGGCACCACTGCCAGACCAAAGGGTGTTGTAATATGCTCGTCACTGGTTCTAGGATCACTGAGCTCCCCCCCCCCCCCCCGCCCTGTAAAGACATGTATGCCTTCCAGCCTGTAGAGGCCACACTGTGGAAAATGTCCAAGCTTGTTGTTGTTCTTCTGTGCAGTTGCACATTGGGACTGTGGAGGCACAGGTCAACGGTTTGAAAGATTTTTCAGCTTATTTCTTTGCCCAGAGACAGAGCATTCCCACTCAAACAGTCACGTGCTCTGGGGGAGAGGTGCTCTCTTTCCCTCAGTTCATTCTTTGTCATGAAGATCTTTCTTATTTATGTAGTGAGTTCCACTCCTTAGATTTGGTTTTTTGAGACTTTCATCTTTGGAATGTCTCAGAAGGTCCTGTTTTAAAAATGTTACTCCTGAGGAGCGAAAAGGATGAACATGGATGAACATTCCTTGTGCCTGCCAACAGTTCACCCCCAAGGCTCATACTGATGGCGCTTTGCACCAGTAGGCAGCTTCGTGGGAGAGGGTTTTATCGAATTTCGATAACTCAGCAGCCAAACCATCTGCCCTGGTGGAATGTGCCCCCCCTTAATATTGGAGTCCACCTTGCATATGGACCACCCATCTCACTCTTCTTTAATGGTCTTGGTTCCATCGGTTCTGAGGTTGGAACTGACCCACAGAAAACTGAGGTCATCTGACACTGGTCCCACCAGGTCTTTGTCTGAACCACTTCCTAAGAAGTGGAAGACTAAGATAGAGCAGAAAGAACAGTACCATTTAGTTTCAGTGGAACTGATAAGGCATTCAGAATCATACTGAGTATCAACTTGGGGAACCTACCTCCACTGAAAACACCATCACTACAGTCACACTCACCAGTTCTGTCTCTTTTGGGGAGTGAGTTTCATATAGAACAGGTCAGTTTTCCCAGCAACCCACTCTCGGTTCTGTCGGTTCCAGCACCTCCACCAGCTTGACCGTATACCTTTCCATCAGGTGGGAGCAATTATCCATTCTTTTACCCTTCTCTTAACTACAGGAGTGAGGGGAACCACGTAGGCCCTAGTCTCATTTGGAACCAAGGCAGTCTCCAGACCTTGGGAGCGCTCACCGGTACAAACATGGTGGATACCACCAACCCAGCCTCCTCCTGCTTACATCTCTGGTTACGAGGAAGAAGAAGAATCTCGTTCCAGAGCTAACTCAGGTCTCCCATCTGATCACTTACTGGATGACACTGTTGGTGACCATGATCCTGTCTCCCCAGGGGAGGACAAATGGTCAGGATGGCCCAGTCTTTGGACATCCAGGTTACGTCCACAAACCCAAGACCAAAATATAAGATCCTGGGGTGACTCTGTTCTGACTCACTAGGAGCAGTTGCCTTCCCTCTTCGGGAGGATGTGCTGGACATGGCCAAGTCCATCTGGGATAAACCTTCTTCCATCTCTGCTACTTCACAAGGTTGGAAAACATGTACAGGGTCTAACAGGAAAAGTGCACCTTCTTATTCACCCACCTGTGAGAACCCTTATAGAGCCAATAAGCCAGGCCTTCTGGAATTAAAAGTCCTTTTTTATTCGTAATGGTCCATAGTAGTTAACACGTTTTGTGTTAGTGATACAGAGCAAAGGGCTGTAGGTAAGTTATACATTATTCAAAAGCAAAGGGGGAGGAGGGGCACCAATCAGGTTAGTCAGAAAGGGTGCCATATTACATGTCCATTTAGCTTCCCAAGGAAAATGCACTCAAATGTGTGATTGCTCATCCCACATTCCTTCCCACCTCCCACCCGAAACCTCCCCAGCAATTCCCAGGCTGCAGTTAGAGAGGCACTTGGAGGGCAGAGACAGCAAGCCAAGGTCATATTCATCAGTAAAGCAGATAACAGTTTCAACAGCAGTTATGAGCCCCCTGTGGGAGCGGGTGACATAGACTGGGTCAGGGAAACCAACTCCCGCTCGGGAAATGTCAGATTCTGACACCACCCTGCCATCTCCTCACTAATAGCTGAGGAGATGCAGGCAAAGCAGAAGGTTGGTTCCCACTCTACGCCAGTTGATAGAGAAGGCAGAAAAATAGACGCCCTCAGTCAAAAGGTCTACTCTTCCTCAGCACTCAACCTCAGGATAGCAAATTATCTGGCCAGTATGGGGGTCTACCAGCCCTTCTTGTGGGAAGAGCTCTCTGCCTACCTGGAACATCTGCCTGATGAGAAAAAAAATCCTTGGAGAAATTTATTCAGACACAAGCCCTGAGGTTGTCTAAACAACAGATAAATGCTAGTAGGCACTCTGCAGACTCATCTGCTCAAGCTATGTCTTCTGCTGTAGTGCTGAGGAGGCATGCCTGGCTTTGTTCAACTGCCCTCCCACCTGATATGAGATCTAGGGTAGAGGACTTACCTTTCAAAGGAACATCGTTGTTTTCTGTTGAGACAGATGATCTTCTGCAAGAGATCAAGTAGAATCGACAGAAAGCTCAAACTTTTGGCATCACCCAGGCCATTCCAGCCTACAAGCCTAAATACCACTCAGAATACCAGGCACAGCCCTGACTTGGATAGCCCAGGCAAGCCCAATCTTGGAAGCTAAGCAGGGCCGACCCTGGCAAGTACTTGGAAGGAAGACCCCCAAGGAATAGCATGGCTGGGATGCAGAGGCAGGCAACAGCAAGCCACCTCTCTGAAATGTTCAAGCCCCACTAGGGGTCACCAGAAGTCAACCATAACTTCCAGGCATACACACACACACACACACACACACACACACACAAATACTCCCCCCCCCAAAAAAATCCCAGGCACCATACCAGAGTTACTAGCACTCCTACTACCAGCACCCACAGCAGTATCTTCCTTAGAAGTCTTTTCCCCAGTTATCTCAGCACTCTAGATAGAGGTTGGGAACCAGGTCCAGGACTGGCCTCAACAGAATTACTTCTCTAAGGAGTCCTTGCAGGCCCAGAAGCCTTCTTTCTGACTAGCACCTGCATCCAGTTCTGGATAGGTTACCCAAGTTTTTGCTGAGGTGGCATTTGATCACCTCAGATTCATGGGTGCTGTCGATAAGGTGGAAAGAAAGAAAGTGGAAATAAAGCAAATAGATGGGGAAGAAGGGAGAGAGAGGGACAGGTGGCAAGAAAGCAACTTTAACTTTAAATGTGTTCTCCACCACCACCCCCAATGCCCCCACATCAGCCAGCTTGGTGAAGGGATTTAAAGAGACAAATGCCTTCTGCAAGGTGGCCAGCAAGGGGTGGTGGTGTCTTTAAGAATGCATTCATAGTTAATTTTGCTTTCTTTCTCTGCTCCCCCTCCCCCCCCCCCAATCTTATGCCTACCCAGGGAGGGGAACACTGGCTGGGGAAGGGAAGGCTGATCGGGGAGACGTGCTTCCCCTTCACTTCCCCAGCCACCTTGCTGGGAGTCACACAATATGTGTGAAGAGCCACATGTGGCTCCCAAGCCGCAGTTTGGCTACCCCTGCTCTAAGCTGAGTTAGTGTGAGCTAGCTCACAGGTTTTTAGCCTCTGGCTCACACGTTTTTGTCTTAGCTCAGGAAGAATGGTTCCAGAGCAAACTAATTTATGCAGTAGCCAAATCACTTCGCTCACAGCTTTAATGCCAGTAGCTCACAAGACTCCACAGCTTAGAGGGAGCATTGGTCAGTGCAGAGAGTCAATGCTACCATCATGTTTTATCTAAACAAGCAGGGCCATACATCATCCCTCCCCTGTGTGCGGAGGCCACTGACATTTGGGAATGGGCTATCCAACATCAGGTGTCCTTGCAGGCAATGCACATAGCTGGCTCAGACAATACCAGAGCAGATCTGGTCAGCAAGATTGGAACACCTGCACACGAGTGGTCGCTGGGCTAGGAATATATTTTTTCTATTTTTGTGCAGTGGGGTTACCCCACAGTGGACATGTTTGCCACACGCTTCAATATCACAGTGCCCCTTTTTTGTTCCAGGTAGACCCCCCTCTTCCTGTGGGATGCTTTTCAACTAATATGGGTAGATATCCTCATCTGTGCATTCCCCCCTTTGACTTTAGTATGGAGGATAACAGCCAAGCTCCTCAAGGAGGGCACACGCTGTATCCTGGTCACCCCAATCTGGCCTCGCCAGATTTGGTTTTATGTTTTCCCTCTGATGCCCCTAGGGAGGTATAACCCATCTGCCATTAGTTCCAGACCTTTTACAGATGGGGGACACACTCTATCAGGAGGTCAAGCATCTCCACCTGACCTGGCTAGTGACACCAGAGCAGTAACTTTTTCAGAACTAGTCATTAGTCATGAATGCCTATATCCCCTAGACTTTCTTACGGTCATTAGTGGAGGTGTTTTTCTTCTTGGGTTCTTTCTAAAAGGAACTCACCTGCTACTTGTCCCCTGCCCTTGGTTTTGGAATACTAGTTCACACTAATGACTGCAGGCTTGCCAGGCTCCTCCATTAAGGTCCACTTGGTGGCCATTTCCACCTCTCGCTGCTGGGTAGAGGGGAAATCAGTTTGTTTCAGATTACTCCTCTTAATTAAGCCTTAAGGGCTTAATTAACCTCTGCCCTCCGAGATCTCCCATTGTTCCCCAATGGTCACTGTCCCTAGTGTTGGTGCAACTGGTGCAGGCCTTTTTGAGCCTCTAGCTACAGCAGTTACAAGTAAATGCAACCCTGACTTCCACTCAGTCTGGGTTGTATTTAAACTATGTAACAAGATGTCGGTCAAGTTATTTGATGGTTAATTTTTTATCCTGCTGGCAGATAGTAGGAATTAAATGAACAAAACTGAATATTGCCTTCATTTTGCTTGCAGTCACCTTTCAGTGCCTGATAACCATAGCAATAACAATAATAGAGCTACTTAATAAATGGGATTCAGAACACTAGTATTTGTGTAGTACAGTACAGAGTTACTCCAGTAGGAGCCCACTGAAATCACCAGCATAGAATTTCACAGTGAAGTGCTGAATATAGTGACTATTCTCATGAAAATATTATTTAAATTTTCAGAGTTTTATTAAATTGTTCATAGTAAGGTCTTTTGCTTACATATAAAGAGGAGGAAGTGAGCCAGTTTTCCTTCCATATCAAAATTCTGGGAATTATTGTCCTCCTCCCTTCAACACTGCTCAGATTTTAGTTTCAGGGTGTTTCTGCATCAGCTGTCTTTGCAGTATATGTCCTTAGTATATTGTTAGTTTCCAGGAACACTTATCCTGTTTCATCATGTTCTATGCCTGTGATGGTAAACAATATTAAAAAGTCACCATCCAAAGAGTGACTTTAGGTATGCCTAACTGCTTGTGTTCACCAAGTAGAATATTTTACCCCCTAGGAATAACTAATCCCATTGTTCTTTCCTAAGCATCTAAATTTCTTTTTGGTTTTAAAAAAGGAGCTATATTGTAATTTTGTACCATTCAAAACTGTAAATCCAAAACTGGAAATGAGGTTTCGTAACTCTGAACTATGCAAAACACTTGAACTTGACCTTTATCTTCCTCGTTCCTTCGTAACTATGTAAAACAATTGGCAACAATATAATTAATTCCCAACAAAAGCAATAGGGATGGAAATACTGGGCCCTAAGGGTTACTTAAAAGTGGGAGTGTGCTATTGCCCAGCTGATCAAACCCTTGAAGCTTGAGATGGAGAAAGAAATAAGGGAGGTGACTAAAGCAGATAACGTTATTATACTGAGAGACTTCAGCTATCCTCACATTGACCAGGTAAACATGTGTTCAAGTCACTCTGTAAAAATAAGTTTCATAGATATCATAAATGACTGTGGATTGGAACAGTTGGTCACAGAGCCAACTAGAGGGGTAGTGATCTTGGATGGTTCTGGGCCTGGTGACAGATGTAGAGATTGTTATACCAATGGGGAACAGTGACCACATTGCTATTAAGTTCAGCTTTCAGGTCAGTGGAAAGTTACCCCTAAAGTCCAAAGCTGTAACATTTGATTTCAAAAGAGAGAACTTTACAAAAATTAGGGCAATAAAGTAAAAAGGAAGGTGAAGAGGAAATACAAGAGAGTCAAATCCCTGGAGGATGCTTGGAAGCTCTTTAAAATCATACTAATTGAAGCCCAAATAGAATGCATTCCTCAGGTCAGGGAAGGCACTGCCAAGTCTAAAAAAAGGTTTGTGTGGTTAACAATACAAGTCAAGGAAGCTACAAAAAGTAAAGAGGCTTCTTTTAAAAAGTGGAAGGTCTGCCCCAATGAATTGAACAGGAAGGGACCACAGACTCTGGCAAAAGAAATGTAAGAATAATTAGGCATGCAAAAAGAGATTTAGCAAGTTGCTAAAAGTATCAAGACAATAAATATTTTTTTAAATATATCTAGAGCAGAAAACCAGTCAGAGAAGCAATGGTGCTGTTGGATGACAAAGGAATAAAGGGATTGCTAAAGGAAGATGGGGAGGTGGTAGAGAAGCTCAATGACTTTCTTGCTTCGGTGTTCACTGTGGAAAGTGTGGGGCATGTACCCATGCCACAGCTCCTATTTTAAGAAAGGAAGTCTGAAGAACTGAGCCAAATTGAGGTGAGCAGAGATGAAGTTTTTATTTATTTATTTATTGGATTTATAAATTGCCCAATCCCTTGTATACACAGGGCTCAGGGCGATGTACAATAAAGTTAAAAACTATGTTAAAATCAATAAAAACAATCATTATCAATTTCATATGGCATCTGTAATTTCTTCATAAGCCCACTCAGGACTGTGTTGCTGTCTCACAAGCAGGGCAAGGAGGGAGCCAAAGCGAAGCAATGGAGAGAAAGAGGAGGGTGCCAGCCATGATGGAAACCATTGCTGTCCTCAACCAAAGGCCTGGCGGAACATCTCTGCCTTACAGACTCTGTGGAATTACATTAAGTCCCACAGGGCCCTGGTGGCGCTTGGCAGAGTGTTCCGCCAGATCAGAGCCAGGGCCAAAAAAGCCCAGGCTCTGGTTGAGGACAGCCAGATATCTTTGGGGCCAGGGATCACCAGTAGATTGTTGTAATGCTCTCCTGGGAACATACCAGTGGAGGCGGTCCCAAAGATTTGCAGGTCTCTGACCACTCAAGGCCTTGAAGGTCAGTGCCAAAACCGTGAACCTGACTTGGTAGTCCACTGGAAGTCAATGCAGCTGGTGCAGAACAGGTTGTATGTGTGCTGTCCATGGTGTTTTTATCAGGACTCACACTGCTGCATTCTGGACCAGCTGGAGCTTCCAGATCAGTCTTGAGGGCAGGTCAGCATACAGCGAGTTACAATAGTCTAGCCTGGAGGTGACCATTGCATGGATTGCAGTGGCTAGGTAAGGACATGACAGAAAAGGTAATAATTGCTGTTCTTGGTGTAGATGGAAGAACACCAGCTTGGCAGTGTTGGTGACCTGGGCCTCCATAGTTAAGGAGGCATCCAAGATCATGCCCAAACTCTTGACAGATTGCACCGGCACTAGTGGTGCCCCATCAAGAGTGAGAAGTCTATGTACCAGTCCTGAGGTGCCCCCCCAAGTCACAGAACCTCTGTCTTTATTGGATTCTGTGACAGGATTAAAGAAAAAAACAAACCTATGACCAGCAGAGTGTGTTCATAGAACCCGTCTGAGTCACATGACAGAGTGAGGAGGGCCGTTTGGGTTCAGAGCTCTCAGTTTTCGTCGGTTAACAGACTCAGAAGGGAAGCGCTGAGGGAGTGAAGTGACTTTTGCCTTCTGAAGAGACTCTGTGGAGAATTCTGTTTCTAGGAAGGAACAGACTCAATCATAGTGAACTAAGCGAACACAAACACTAACATACATCAATTCTGGTGAGCCTGTGAGATGTGGTTGTGGGAGGGCTGAACTCTGGCAGGGTCTAGACAGCTGTGTAGAGGCCAGCTGTGACTCAAAGAGGCCAGTAAGACACAGCTATAGCGGAACCACAAAGCAGGACAGGAAAGAGTATAATAGAAGAGTTGAGTGAACGTGTAACCATCTGTACGCAACAACAACAACAAAACCATAAGCATACAGCCTGAACGTAGTCTGAGGACCAGTGCCAGCCCTTTCAACAACAAAGAGTCCTCTGTACAAACAACCGATATTCCCCTGTTGTGTTCTGCCAATAAATTACAGTTTTATTTTATCTTGAGAAAACCTTGGTGCCTGACTCATACTTTAAAAACTAATCCCCGAAGAGACTAGTTAAGAAGAGAGGGACCGGAGTAGTATTCATAGACCGCTGGGCCGATCTGTTCCCTCAGAGAGAAAGTTCAAACTACAGCTAAAAAAGAGGAGTAGGGTCATAGATTCAGTCTTAGACTACTCTTTTTTAACCATCCCACCATGGCATCAAAACCCGTAGCCAAATTTTGCGGGGTGGCATCTGGGCGGCCATCTAGTAGCAGATATAGATGGGTGTTATCAGCATACTGGTGACACCCCAATCCAAAACGCCACAACAGCTAGGCGAGAAGGTGCATATAGATGTTAAATAACATCAGGGAGAGGACTACCCCCTGAGGAACCCCACATGTTAGGGGGTCCCTAGCTGACACCCTCTCTCCTAGCGCCACCCTCTGTCCCCAACCATGAAGAAAGGAGGTAAGGCATTTCAGGACTACCCCATGAACTCCTACATCAGTGAGGCCATGTGTCAGAAGATCATAATTGACTATGTCAAATGTTGCTGTGAGATCTAATAGCAGCAGCGGCGACCCGCCTCGATCCAGCTGTCTGCGGAGATCATCTGTCAGGGTGACTAGTACCATCTGCATCCCATGGCCAGACTGGAATAGATCCAGTGCCAGTGTGTCATCCAGGAAATTCTGGAGCTGCTCAGCTACTGCTCTCTCAATCACCTTACCCAGAAACGATAAATTCGAAACCAGGCAGTAATTGGCAGGATCACTGGGATCCAAAGATGGCTTTTTCAGGAGCGGTACTACCACAGCCTCTTTCAGACCCTCTGGATAGACCCCTGTCTCCAAGGATAGGTTAACAATGTCTATCAGTGGACCCCATATTCTTTTATCACCGGCTTTCACCAGCCAAGAGGGATACAGATCTAAGAGGAATGTGGTTGGCCTGGCAGCACCCAGAATCCTATCAACATCAGCAGAGGAGAGCAGGCTGAAGTTGTCGAGGATCGAATCCAAAGGCAGCCAAGGGATCTCCAGTTCACACACTATATCAGCATTGACGGGTAGGTCACAAAGAAACTCACAAATGCTTCACAGTTAATGGCCAAATTACTAGGTTTTTTATTCCTCTCCGTGAGGGAAGTCAGAGATCTAATTACCCTAAACAATTCTGCTGGGAGTGAGCTACACCTACTGGGGAAATTAAAACCCAGTAAGTCTCCAGGTCCTGATGACATATACCCAAGAGTTCTTAAGGAACTCAGATGTAATCTAGTTGATCTACTAACCTGTATATGTAACATATCCCTAAATTCAGCCACTGCACCAGATGTCTGGGGAGTAGTAAATATTATACCAGCTTTTAAAAAGGGATCCAGAGCGGAACCAGGAAATTACAGGCCAGTCAGACTAACAGAAACTATTATCAAAGATAGAATTTAGGCACATAGAGGGACAAAGCCTGCTGAGGAAAAATCAGTATGGCTTCTGCAAAGGAAGTCCTGCCTCACCAAACTTTTGGTGTTCTTTGGGAAAGTGAACAAGCATGTGGACTATGATGACCTGGTAGATATTGTATACCTGGACTTTCAAAAGGCTTTTGATAAGGTATCTCACCAAAGACTTTTGAGTAAATTTAGCAGTCATGGGATAAGAGGGCGGGTTCTCTTATGGGTGAAAAACTAGTTAAATGACAGGAAGCAAATAATAGGAATCAATGGACAGTTCTCACAATGGAGGAAGTAACCAGTGGGTGTCCCACAAGGTTCAGTATTGGGGCTGGTACTTTTTAATTGATTCATAAATTATCTGGAAGTAGGAGTGAGTAGTGTAGTGGCCATGTTTGTAGATGACACAAAATTATTCAGGATGGTGAAATTCAAGGCTGACTGTAAAGAGCTCAAAGAGGTCCTTCAGAAACTGGGTGAGTGGGTGACAAAGTGGTAAATGAAGTTCAATGTTGGTAAGTGTGAGGTGATTCACATTATGACAGAAAACCCCAGCTTCAAGTATAGGCTAATGGGGTCTGAACTGGCTGAGACTGAGAGGGGAAAAGATCTTGGGGTTGTAGGGGATAGCTCAATGAAAATGTCAACCCAGTGTGTTGAAGTAGTAAAAAAGGCAAACTATGTTAGGGATTATTAGGAAAGGGAATGAGAATAAAATGGCCAATACTGTAATGCCTCTGTATAGATCTATGGTGCTACCTCATTTGGAATGTTGTATACAGTTGTGGTCACTCTATTTCAAAAAGGAGATTGCAGAGCTGGAAAAGTACAGAGGAGTGCAACCAAGATGATCAGGGGTTGGAGCACCTTCCCTATGAGGAAAGGTTGAAGTGCCTGGGACTTATAGAATTATAGAGTTGGAAGGGACCTCCAGGGTCATCTAATCCAACTTCCTGCACAATGCAGGAAATTCACAAATATCTTCCACCCACACCCCCACTGACCAATGTTCCATGCCCAAAAGATGACAAAAAACCTCCAGATCTCCAGCCAAACTGGCCTGTAGAAAAATCGTTTCCTGACCCCAATGTGGCGATCAGCATTTTCTTGTGCATATAAGAAAGGGCCACAAGAACTAAGTACTGATGCAGTCCTTCCTGCCCTCCCTCTCATGATCTGCCTAAGTTCACACAATCAGCAATGCTGTCAGATGGCCATCTAGCCTCTGAAAACCTCCAAAAAAGGAGAGCCCACCACTTCCCGAGGAAGCCTGTTTACTGAGGAACCACTCTAATTGTCAGGAAGTTCTTCCTAATGTTTAGCCAAAAACTCTTCTGATTTAATTTCAACCCATTGGTTGTGGTCCGACCATCTGGGGCAGCAGAAAACAATTCCATACCATCCTCTATATGACAGCCCTTTAAGTACTTGAAGATGGTTATCATATCACCTCTCAGTCATCTCCTCTCCAGACTAAACATACCCAGCTCCTTCAACCTTTCCTCATAGGACTTGGTCTCCAGACCCCTCACCATCTTCATTGCCCTCCTCTGGACATGTTCCAGCTTGTCTATATCTTCCTTAAACTGTGATGCCCAAAACTGAACACAGTAGTCTGGGTGAGGTCTAACCAGAGCAGAGTAAAGCGCTACCATCATTTAATGTGATCTGGATGCTATATTTCTGTTGATACAGCCCAAAATCACATTTGTCTTTTTAGCTACCGCAGCACACTGCTAACGCATGTTCTGTGTATGGTCCACTAAGACCCTCTAGATCCTTTTCGCACATACCACTGCCCAGACAAGTCTCCCCCCTCCTATAATTATTCATTTGATTTTTCCTACCTAAATGCAAAACTTTACATTTATCCCTACTGAAATTCATTAAATTTGTTTTAACCCAGTTGTCCAGTCTGTCAAGATCATCCTGTCTCCTACCGTATTTGCTACCCATTTCAATTTAGTATCATCTGCAAATTTAATAAGCATTCCCTCTATTCCTTCATCCAACTCATTTATAAAGATGTTGAACAAAACAGGTCCCAGGACAGATTCTCAAGACACTCCACTTGTCACTCCTTTCCAAGAGGATGAGGAACAATTAACAAGCACTCTTTGGTTGTGATCTGTTAACTAGTTACAGATCCACCTAAAAGTCATAGGATCCAAACCACATTTTACCAATTTGCCAACAAGAATACTATGTGGAATCTTATCAAAAGCCTAACTGAAATCAAAGTAAACTATGTCTACAGCATCCCCCTGATCCAGCAAGGTAGTAACTTTCTCAAAAAAAAGAGAGATAAGGTTAGTCTGACATGACTTGTTCTTGAGAAACCCATGCTGGCTCTTAGTAATCACAGCCATCCTTTCTAAAAGTTCAAGGACTGTCTGTTTGATGATTTGTTCTAAAACTTTCCCTGGTATAGATATCAAGGTCGGTAGTTTCCTGGATCCTCCTTTCCCCCCTTCTTAAAGATGAGGACATTTGCCTGCCTCCAGTCTTTTGGCACCTCACCTGTTCTCCAGGAATTCTCAAAAATAATGGACAGAGGCTCAGAAATTACATCCGCGAATTCTTTTAGTACCTTTTCAGTTTAGAAAAGAGACGACTAAGGGAGGACATGATAGAGGTTTGTAAAATTATGCATGGGGTGGAGACAGTTGACAGAGAACTTTTTCTCCTTTTCCCAAAATACTAGCACTTGAGGGCACCCAATGATGCTGATGGGCAGTAGGTTCAGCACAGTCAAAAGGAAATACTTCCTCACATGGAGAGTGATTAAATGTGGAATTCACTGCCAGAGGATGTAGTGATGGTCACAGGAATAAACAGCTTTAAAAGGGGATTGGATAGATTAATAAAGGATGTCTATCAATGGTTAATAGTCGATGTCTATCAATGGCTAATAGTCATGGTGACTGAGGCACAACCTCAACCACATTCAGAGGCACAACCATCAGCCTTGGTTGGAATATTGCTTGTTCTATATGTGTAAATGTGCTTAAAAACTGAATGAATTTTCATTAAAATAGCCAGCAGAGCAGAGATCAATTACATTCCCACTATTCCCACAGAAATTTAAAGAATAATTATAATCAGCACATAGAATTAGCGTTGTAATCACTTGCTTCAGTGGATTTGGTAAGTTAATGATTTAGATTCTTGATGAGCTAATAGTAAAAGGTTGTCCTTTGTTCTCATGCTTTACCATGGTGCATTCCAGACAGAGTTTATTCAGACTTTTTACAAATATCAAGACAACTATTTTTAGGAATTCTAATGGAAGAAAACATTATTATATATTATTTTATTCTGCTTCTAAAGGCTAACATCACCTTAATAATTTATGTGTGATATTAATATTCCACCAGGCATTTGATTGAGGACAGTGATGGGGACAGCAAGTAGTCTGCCGCTCTCAGGTCTTCCCCCTCCCTTGCCCTCCCTTAGGAGGCTATGGAAGTTGCAATTTTTCTGTTGAGATTCCTCACCACTCTGGAATAGTTTTTTTAACTATTGGTTTTAACTTAATCCAGATTATTTATTATCCCATTCTGTAGTAAACCACCCTGAGCCCTGCTCGCAGGGAATAGTGGCCTAAAAGTCCAAATAATAAATAAAATACTAGACGTTAATACAGATCTTGAGATTGATTTTGATAAATGCTAGATAAATTGTCATGAATATTTTTGACTTACATCCAGATTCAACCTGTGGTGTTTAGACAGGCCACTTTGCTCTTACCCAACCCTCTGTCTGTAGCCCCATACCCCCACCCACCCACACGCACTGGAAAGCACTCTGGAGGGTTTCCAGCAGTTAGGCTTTCTAGAACACATATCCGTGTTCCAGCTGGAAAATTCAGTCAGCTTTTCAATCAGCAGGGGAGTGGGTGATGGAAAGAAAATTGCTTCACTTGTTACAAAGGGAATGAACGATGAGCGAGTGAGTGGGCATGTGTGAATAAACCCATAGCAAGTTCAAAAGATTAGCTGAGGTTTTGGCTAAAAGCCTCCTTCCTCTCCCATTTTTTCCCTTCCCCTTTCCCCCTCTTAATTCCCCCCTAACTTCCCCTCCCCCTTATTTGTAAGTCTTAAGTTTTATGTTTAAGTTTTAAGTTTTATCTTTACACTTTTATATGTCTTATGTTTTATGTTTATCCTATTTTTATCCTATTTTCAGTTTAGCTGAAGAAAGTGCCCTTCTTCCTTTAATTAACATCTTCGGATTCTCTGTCAGTAAAATACTTGGCAGTTCTCCTGAACCATTTGAATTACTCCCACCTCTTCGAGATTGTTTTATCTCAGGGAGGGGGGAAGAGAGACAACAGAGAGAGAACAGAAAAAGAGAGGAATAGAAAAGAAAAGGTTTTCCCTCTGAAATTACAACGCATTTCGCGGTATCGCGAAAAGGAAGAGAGAGTGTCCTTTTGAGCCAATTAAGACAAGCTCCTAAACAGAGTAAGCTTGACTGTTTTTTTAAAAAAAATCCTGTCATCAAACTTCAGAACAGATTCTTACCCTTATCTGAGGAGACTGAGGTGATTGAAGAGTCCAGATCTGCTAAGGAGTTTAATTATAAGGAGGCTCTGCAAAAGTAAAAAAAAAAAAAAAAATCCGAGGAAAGTTAAGAAATATGAATGAAGCTTCAGAAGTTACTCCTGTTTCCTTAAAGGACCATATTCCTTTGCTCAACAGTGATACTAACACTGATATATTTAATGGGATGGCCTCACAATCATCTCTGATAGCAGACTCTCCAAAAGATTTTGGATAAGATTAATTCATTATCTTCAATTTTTTCAAATGACTATGTTAATCGTGATCAGTTTCTTGGATTCCACCAAAACCAAGCAAAGCATACTGTAAATGTCTCAAGCTCTAGCTCCCATTCTTCTCTATTGTTAGACCCTTATAAGGTTTTTAAAATCTGTTTCTCCTTTCCATGGATGGATTAGAAACTGTTCCAGTAATTGGAGTATTAAAGAACACTTAGCCTATTTTTAAGAAAGCCTTCCCAGGGATATTGATTTAAAATTCTTTGGAAGACTTCCAGGTTTTAGAGAGAACCGCATTCTTTTAACCTTTTATTCACCACAAGTTCCCATGTTGATTTTAACACATCACACCAGAGACTCATCATCTCCCATGAGGTTTTCCCAAAATGTTATTTTAGTTGAATCTTCTATACTGTTTTTCTCAACTAGATACTTCTCTAGAAATTGGGCAAAAAATACATCTTACCCCAAAAAGACTATGGGAATTGCCCAAGAAGGCAATGATAAACCGCTAATTGAATTTTTCCCTACTAGTAAAAATCTCGGTTAATCAAAAGAGCTAATCCCAAAAGAGTCATGACCATGAGCCATTAACTGCTCCAGTGAACATACCCTATGTAAAAGATGACAAATTAACTACATCAGATAAGGAATTGATTCATTCTTTCTGCAAATTGCCTGGGGAAGATCAGGATAATATAACTGATCAGTTAAAGCTATTTAGAGATAATCTAATCTCAATTAAGAGTGAAAAGGATAGTAACTTATTGTCTGACCCAAGTATTCCTCCTGTCCCTTTAGATCCCAAAGTGATAGTTCTTTCTCCTAATTTATCAACCTTTTTTTGCCTTCCCAAAAATCAAACCTCTCTATAGTGGACTATCTCCCTATTTAAAAATTGCCTCTTGGAATGTGGCAGGTTGGATGCCTTTGACATAAGGTAATTAAGAGAGCGGAGACAGAACAGCTCCAAAAATTCCTGGATGACACATCAGCATTGCACCCATTCCAGTCTGGCTTCAGGCCCTGGCCATCATTGGTCTCCCACACAGATGATCTCTGCAAACGGTTGAATCAAGGTGGGTTGGCGCTGTTGTTGCTTGATCTTACAGCAGTGTTGCTTGATCTTACAGCAGTTGACCATGATCTTTTGACCCATCACCTCAGGAGTTCATGGGGTAGTCTTACCTCATTTCTCCAAGGTCAGGGACAGAGGGTGGTTCTAGGAGAGAGGTTGTCAATTAGGCACCCATTCATATGTGGAGTCCCTCAGGGGTTAATTCTCTCTCCAATGTTATTTTAACATCTCCATGCGCCCCCTCGCCCAACTGGTGTGAAGTCTTGGGCTGGGATGTTACTAGTATGCTGTTGATGGGTGGCCAGCTGGATACTGCCCCAGCAAACCTGGCTGAGAATTTGGAGGCTGTGGTGAGAATCCTGCAAAGACAGAGGTTCTGTGACTGGGAAGGGAGAATTCAGGGCTGGGGTGCCATCTCCTGGCTCTTGACTGTGAGCTCTTGGCGCTGGCATCAGTTGTCAAGAGCCTGGATGTGATTCTGGATACCTACCTATCAATGGAGGCCCAGATTATAACTGTTGCCAGACTGGTGTTTTTCCAGTTGCGCCAGGTCCAGCAACTGACCCCCTACCCGTCTCGCCTTGACCTAGCCACAGTAATTCATTCAACTGCCACCTCCAGATTGGACTACTGTAAATCTCTCTATGTAAGGCTACCCTTGAGACTGACCTGGAAACTCCAACTGATCCAGAATGCGGCAGCGTGAGTCCTCATGGGGACTCCGCATATGGCACATATCCAACCTGTACTCTGTGAGCTGCACTGGCTTCCAGTGGAGTACCAGATCAGGTCCAAGGTTATGGTATTAACCTTTAAGGCTCTTAATGGTCTTTGTATCTTTGGGACCGCCTCTCTTGGTATACCCCCTGAAAAGCGTTACATTCAGTTGATAAGAACCTGCTGGTGGTCCCCAACCCAAGAGATATCCAGCTGTCCTTGACCAGGACCAAGGCATTCTCAAGCCTGGCCCCAACCTGGTGGAACTCTCTGCCAAATAACGTCCATGCCCTGCAGGACTTAATGCAGTTCTGCAGGGCATGCAAGCCAGAGATGCTCCGCCAGGAGTTTGGTTGAGGACAGCGATGGCTTCCCATCTGGCTGGCGATGGCTTCTCCCATCTGGCTGGCACGCCTCCCCCTCCATGAAGCAGCAGCATATTTTTGGCAGTTCCATCACCTGGTTATTACTGCTGTATTTATAGTATGGAGTTTAAATATGATTTTTATTATGTATATATTTTATACTGATTTACAATGCCCTGAGCCCTGTCCTACAGGGAAGAATGGTTTAAAAATCTAACTAACTAACTAAATAAATAAATAATTAAATTTAGATCAAGAAATATGGGCTTTGGAGGACATATCTTTCCCTGGATTCGTTGTCTTTTCTCATCATGCTATAAAGGGAGCTAAAGGCCACCCAAAAGATGGCTTGGCCTGTTTAGTTTCTACAACTATGAATATTAAGAAAGCTGAATTGGTCAGATCATGAGGTACAGTCCTGAAGATCTAAACATTAATTATGGTAAATGCAAAGTACTCCTCTTTCAGAAGAAAAGGAACCTTCCCTTATACCGATGCTCTGTTGATAATGTTAAAATCGAACAAGTGAAGGAATTTATGTATCTGGGAATAGTTTTCACATATCATTTGAGTTGGTCCTTGTAATGATTTCATGTTTTGGTGTGTGTGTTCCTTTAAATGTTTAGTGTGACTGCAGTACTGTGGGGGGGGGGGTGATGGGGGAGACAAGTGTGATTTTGATTGGTTGGTGTCTGAGAGTGAGAGAAGAGATGTTCTGAGAGGAATCTGGGTGTTTTATGACAAAGCTGAGTGTAGCTGTCTTTGGAAAAAGTGAAGTGTGGCAGAGCTATGAAGAGGGTCTATATGACTCTAAAATTAGTTTTGTGAGAGAGTCTATATGGCAAAGAAACAAGTCGTGTCTAAACTGTGAGAGAGAAATATAAGCCTGTCAGAGTGGAGTTTGGCGTTTGAGAGACTGTTTGTAGCACCAAGCATTACCAGTTAAATTTACAAGTTCCTTTCTTCAGCAACTGTTCAAAATAACCAGAATCCTATTTTGTTCTTTAATAAATAAATCAATTTTTGTCTAAACTTATCCCAGAAATCAGCACAGTACTTCCTCAGGGCCACATAGACCTCTGAAGTGCCCAGACCCTAGGTCATACTACCAAAAGAGAGAGATTTGGAATTTTAAATTCCTGGTGGCAGCAAGAAACTACCAAGTTTATATACCCAGAGAGGGTTTAAAAGTAAAATCGTTTTTCCCAATAGCAAGAATATCAGAGTCCTCTCATCAAAAAGCCATGCTGAAGAAAGCAGAATCTTGCACTGAAGGCATTCTAAAAAAAAATTTGGTACAGTGAAGGACAATATATACCCAGGATGATTCAAGTTTTCAATATGAAAATTGTTCCTATTTTGCTTTTCGGGGCAGCCATCTGGATCCAGTCAGTCAAAGAAGCCTCAAACCTCACTCCACTTCCTTCGTAAGTTGACCAACACACCAAAATGCGAAGCTGGAGTGTCCTTATGAGCAGAACTGGGTCAACCACCCTTGGAGACTAAAGCTTGGCACCTGGCCTTCAATTTGTACCTTAAAGTGCTCTGCAGTAACTCCGGATACCAATTTTTATTAAAAGCAGATTCTTATCAATCTTCTTGGTCCAAGATTCTCAACTCAAAACTCTCTCTTATTGGACTAAACCCTGACATTACTCAGGGCCTGGAACCTGCAGTTGTTAAGTTCTATATCAAGAAGAATATTCAAGAAAGGCATTACTTGAGCACATGATCTCATGCCCACAGGGGTTGCTTATTTATTTTTTTGTATTCCTCCACTTGTGAGGCTTCTGTGCCATCAGCAAATGATCAGGCCTTTGTTAATTAAAACATAGTCCTTTATTCAGATACTGAAACAGGTCTCGGTGTTTGTTAGTGATGCCATACAAAGAGGACAGGGGATTATTATACCTACAAGCATGAATGCATAAACATTGATCACCAATCAGCATACAGCAAAATTGCAGGAAAGCAGATTCACCTTTTGTCACCCAGGGGTGAGAACACATAAAAATTCCCAGCTCGAACTGTGTGACCCAGATGTGCCAGGTCCCAGGCAAAACAGGCAGGAAGAACAATAAAATAATTCCCAAGGCTGCATTCAGCAGATAGCACTCAGAGGAGAAGGGGGAGGAAGGACAAGGGAGATAGCTTTGTACTATGTGACACCCTGGTATGTGGGAAACCAAGTTCCCGCCTGAAATGTAACATTGAGCAGACAAGTAATCTACACCAAAGGGGAGCAATAAACCATCTGGTCAAGCGCCCACTACAAAGAAAATGAAAGTAACCATCAGAGCAGTCTTACAGAGATACATCAATGTCAGATTCAATCAATAAGGAACATTGGAAACATTTCTAGAAACATGAAAGAAAGAACTAGTATGCCAAGCAGAATCTGACACTACTTTGGTATTCCTACGCTTTTTATCTAACTATCCCAAATTATTGTAGAGCTTTCTTATTATCTTGATTGAATGCACAGCCCACTTTGGTTATGAAGGGAAGACTAAAAAAGATTCCTTATTCAGACCACCTTTGTGATTGTTCTCAGGGGAAAATTGGTACTTTAATACATACCTCATTGGAGTGTCCTTTTTATTTTAACCTTAGAAATAGGTTTTTAACACAGTACCTAGATAATTTTTCATCTTTGTCTCATCACAAGCTAGTTTTACTCCCTTTATTTGGCAGAATCCCTAACCTTACCCTTGCTTTTGCAAGATTTAGTGTTGAGTCCTGATGATGCTACTTATGAGAGCCAGTTTGGTGTAGTGGTTAAGTGCACGGACTCTAATCTGGGAGAACCGGTTTTGATTCCCCACTCCTCCACTTGCACCTGCTGGATGACCTTGGGCAAGCCATAGCTCTGTACCAGCTGTTCTCTCAAGGATAGCTTGGGAAAGAGCTCTCTCAGCCCCACCTACCTCACAGGGTGTCTGTTGTGGGGAGGGGAAGGGAAAGGAGTTTGTAAACTGCTCTCTGAGACTCCAAGTGAGTGAAGGGCGGGATATAAATCCAATCTCTTCTTCTTCTTCTTCTCAGAAGGGTTTTTGACTGCTCAAGACTTTTAGTCAAAGAGCTTTAATCAGGTTAAAGGAAAGGAAAGAACACATTTTGGAGGGATATGAGTAGCTGTGGATAAGGGTGGGTCACACATTTTGCCTTGTCAGCAGTGGGATCTTTTGATCCAAGCCAATAGATCTTTGACTCTTATATTTTCCTTTTAATGTCCTGACAGTCACATGGCATTCTGAATATCACTTGTCCAGCATCTCTGTTGCTGTTCTGTCTCTTGACTTGGTGTGATCTTTAGCCTTTTCTTACCCACGAGCACTTGATCTGTTCTTGACTGCATGGCACTGAATTACTTTGTTCTGTTGCCTAGTTAGCTCACCTTGTCCACCCTTCACACATTGTAAATGGGGGGAAATGACTCACAGGGAGTTTATCGGAAAACAAAGGAGGCACTGTAAGATAACAGAAATTGTTCCAGTAACTTTAAAAAATTTCTGGCTGGATGAAATTTAAGTATGAAGACTTGTAACACTGACACATCCGCTATCATGTTCTAATGTAACATTTGTAGCTAATTTATACATATGTATTTCCTAAATGTGCAATTTCTTTTAAAGCATAATAAAAATTTTAGGAGCCTCAAAAGAAAAGGCATCCATTTGGTTTTGGTATGCAGTATCCTAAAAACAACAAAATAAGGGTGTGTGAGTAAAATAATATTGTGAAGCCTTTGTTTAACTCTAAAAGAAACAAAGTGTATGATATTGTGAGTCCAGATAAATGTTTTCAATTCAGGCTCCTAAGATCTGTGATGCAAGTGCTGTTCATTTTATTGGAGTATGATAGCACAATATTTAGAAAATTACAAATTGACATTAAGACAAATATATTAAACTATTTAGATTACCTCTAGATTTTGGTTCATACACTTAGCTATATTTTCAGGACGGGGTCTCACAAGTATCTCTGTAAAAATTGTGGTTTTGGATGGTAAATGTTTTGTTAACACTCACAGGTTAGCCTAAAACTGCCTTCATAAGTTGGCAAAAGATTGCCAACCAAGTTTTGCTAGCCTGTAGTCTGCCTGGGTGTGGAGAATAACCATACGCTAAGGGCTCGTAGAAGACTGTTAATGATAGGATGTTTTGAAAGTAATTAATTCAAAGGGCTGCCATAACTCAGAAGCTAATAGTTTCCTACTGCGCTTCAGGGCTTATGAGCAACAATTCATGGGAATCTTGAGAGGCAAGTGATTTTACTTCAGGAAAGTTGGTGCTGGTGCTTACCTTTAAAGCCCTATATGGCCAGGGTCCAACATACCTGAGAAACCGCCTTGCCCCGTATTTACCCCAGAGAGCACTTCAGTCGGGATCTCAACACCGACTTTTGGTCCCAGGTTTAAGGGAAGCCAAGCTCGCCAGTACTAGGGCCAGGGCCTTTTCATGGCGGCTCCTCTCTGATGGAATGAGCTCCCGGAGGAGATCAGGGCCCTGTGGGATCTTTATGCAGTTCCACAGGGCCTGCAAGACGGAGTTCTTCCGCCAGGCTTTCAATTAGGAGCTGCCACCACCTACCACCGATCATCCCCATTATCACTGGAGATGAGGGCTGGCCCAAAGGAACTCACATCATACCACAGAGAGAGATTGTAGGACGCTATCTTGATTTGCTGATTACTATCATAGCGAGCATTTTATAGAAAGTTACTTGTTGTATTGTTATAATGCTGTTTTAAATTGTTTTAATTGTTTTATTGCAATTTGGCACTTTGCCACTTTGTAAGCCGCCCTGAGCCCACTTGCAGGGAGGGCGGGGTAAAAATGCAATAAATAAATAAATAAATAAGTTAGAAGGGGTCTGATGGTTCTTAAAGGGGAAACTCGCTTTGTTTGGGGAACAGGAAAGCTTTAGGAAGAAGTGGCTATTGGGAAAGAGAGAGGCTGAGGCCTGGCATGACCAGAATGGCTTCATGAGAATGGCTAGAGACAATCAGCACAAAAAGGTGAAAACAGAATTCTGATTAGTTTAAGATTATTCTGCCTACCTTTTAATTTACCATCATAGATGAACAAATTTTTCAAGCTTGTGAAGAGATTTGCTTAGTGGTTATTAGGCATTTTTTTGCTCGATTATATTCTTTTCCTTTTTGTAATCCTTTTTGTAGTTTGCCTTCTATGAAATTTGTGTTTATAATGTCTACACCTACATAAAAGCCTAACATCGCCCATGCATACCAAGGTACAAACAGAAGATGTGGTGATAACTGCCTGAATATGAATTACCCTAACTAGCAAGATTCCCAATGCTTCCCGTATGTAAAAATTAATTGGGAGTATGTTCCCAGGAAAAACCTGGAGTTTGTAATTTGAAGAATAGGCCTTTAAGAGACACAAATGGATTGAGCTTTCCAGAAGGCTAGACAAGCATATCTTTGAAATACTATGGCAGTGGTGGTGGTAGTGGTGAAAGGAAATTTATTTCTGTTATGGGTTGTGGGATAAAGTTGAAGAGGTGAGCTCTTTATTGGAATCTAGAAGCTCAGGACTAGGACTAATTAAATTCTACATCCCCTTTGGTAGAACAAAGTGCCCGTTGTCAGGTTCCCTGTCATTTTTCTGGCTCTTTCCCTTTTTATTTTCAGGACCTCCAGTTGGGAGGTTGATGTCTGGATCCAGTCCACGTCACCCCTGCCCCCTCCCATCTCTGTGTTGCTAATTTGTTTTGTCAGCTCTGCTTATCTGTATTGCTGAACTGTTAGCCTTGAGATGTCTCGCTCTGGGTTCTTCCAGGTGTCTATGCGTGGGAATGCAAGTAGAGTGCACTAAGGGGCATGAGGGGGAGAGTTATGCTTTAGCTGCACGCCTTTTTCATGAGAACATAACGGTTGCAGGTTTTCGCGCTTCAAGGTTTTACACCGATTGGTGCCTGTCAGTCAAGTGCCTTTTGAATACTGTATAAGAGTTCCTAGTCTCATTGATCTGGTATCACTAACAAAGAAAGTGTTCCTGAAAGACCATTAAGAAAATAAAGGACTTTGCTTTAACACGAGGCCTGGCTTATTGGTTCTCATCAGAAGTCTCACAGATTGTTAGTGCTCCTTCCTTCATTTGGGAAGGAGTGCTCCCCATACCTGAAGATGTCAGATGATGGGAACCTCGTCCCAACCTCTACCCCTGAGACACCGGCAACTACCGCACCTGTAGAGCCAGTGACTACAAATTTTGATACCTATTCGCCCCTCTGTTGGGGGGGGGGCCATGGGTGGTTGGTTGCCAACGCCAAGGTACTCCTGGTCGACCTTTGGCATGGGCACAGCAGAGTCCTGGGTCCACAACAGATGGGGCTCCAGAATGTGGTTTGCAGACAAGGAGAGGGAGTCCTGGAGGTTGAGTGTTCCACCAGAGGAATGACCCCCCCCCCCTTGGCAACCGGAGCGAGGTACGGATGACCTCTGGCAGCAAATGGACCGGAGATTCGAGGAAATGCATGATCGGCTGGCGGGTGAGCTACGAGAGGCGTTACTCGAAATGCAACAGGCTGTGGTGGGAACTGCTGGAGCAGGACCCGCTGGAGGAGCCGGCGCGCCTGGGGGGCTCCCCCCCCCCACAGCAGGTAGATGGGGTGCTGGCCCTGCACAACCAGCGCTTGGGGGAGCCCCTCCACCGGTTAGGGTTCCAGCCCAGCCAGCACCATGACCCAGGGACAGGTTGTATCGGCAGCCTCCAAACAACCCCCTGACGGCTACATTTGACGGTGATCCCGACAAGCTCCGGTTCTTCATCATCGAGATCGAGCAGTTCCTGGAGACTTGGGGGCACCTTTACCCCACTGAATGCGAGCGGGTTGGCTATATCGGCTCGAAGTTGCAAGACACTGCTAGTGACTGGTATGTGAGTTTCAACAACCCCCAGGTCCTGAACTGTGATCTGTGAATGACTTTATATGAGCCCTGCGGCAGCACTACGAGGATCCCTTGGGGGAGGAGAAGGCCAGGAATCAGTTGAGGAAACTGGTTCAGGGCCGATCCTCTATAAGGGAGTATACTGCTCAGTTTCGTAGAATAGCTGTGAAGGTGCATGGCTGGTCTCAAGACCTTTTCATTGAGAAATACTGGGAGGGCCTGAACTCGGACTGTGTTGCGAAATGATAGGCCTGGCTCCCTGGCGGCATGGATGAGAACAGCGGCTGATGTGGAGGAACAGTTCACTTTAATCAAGTTGGGGTTGCAAGCATCCCATTCCACTGCCAAAGCCACTCCCAAGTCCAAGTTCAAAACGGCAGTCCAAGAGCTACGCGATGCCCGCTTCAAACAAGGACTTTGTATGAGATGCAGGGAGAGTGGGCATTTTGCGTCCTCCTGCCCCTGGGGGGGGCGAAGACACCCAAGACTCCTGCTCCAACCCCTGGAGGGACACCTCAGCCACCGAAAGGGACTTTTAAACCCCGGGCATTACAGCTGGAAGGGGCAACGAGTAAAAACACAGAGAAGACGTCTCTGGAAGTTGTTGCTGTGCAGCCATCGGGAAACTTCCAAGACCTGCAGTAGGAGGTGTGAAGCTCTGGCCGCACCTCCAACGGTGAGCAATTCCAGACCTTTGTTCTACATGGTTGTGACTGTTGTAGTACCTGAAAGTGGCACTCACGTTCGGGTGCGGGCCCTCATTGACTTGGGGTGCGCCAGAGACTTGATCAGCCCCTTAGTAGTAGAGGGATTAGGACCTAAAGTAAACTCTTTAGGGGAGCCTTTACGGTTCACCCAGATGGATGGGTCTGAAATGAAGGAGGCTTGTGTGGCAGAAACGGAACCATTAATTTTGGGCATGGGTGACCATTGGGAGCAAAGGGCCTTTGTAATAACTCCACACTTCCCCATGGTCCTGGGGAGTCCCTGGTTGGGAGCTCACGACCCATACATCAAATGGAGTGAAGGGAAGATTTCCTGGGTCGACCCTAAGTGTACACACCATACCTGGGACCCAGCCTGGGGATCAGGGCCCCCCACTTCTCCCTTTGCCTGCTTAGTCTCGGAAGACCTAGCCAAGATCCCTCCAGAATACCGGGATCTGGCTAAAGTGTTTAGTAGACAGAGGCAGATGAGCTCCCCCCACATAGACTCACAGACTGTGCTATTGAACTTTTGCCAGGGGAGAAGCTGTCTAAAGGGAAATTGTACTCCATGAGCCCTACAGAGAGGAATGAGTTACGGAAATTTTTAGATAAAAACTTGGAGTTTGCCCGTTTCCCCGTTTGCCGCCCCTATCCTCTTCTGAAAAAAGAAAGATGGGGGCTTACGGTTATGCACAGATTACAGAGGGCTAAATGCCATCTCCGCTTCTAATGCCTACCCCTTGCCTCTTATCAAAGACTTGCTGGCGGAGGCAGCAAAGGGGAAGATTTTTTCCAAACTGGATTTACGGGAAGCTTACTTCCGAGTGCGCATCAAGGAAGGGGATGAGTATAAGACTGCTTTCAATACCCCCCTGGGGCAGTTCGAATACCTGGTTATGCCCTTCGGATTGGCTAGGGCTCCCGGTGTATTTATGAGTCTCATAAACGAAGTATTACACAAGCATTTGTTCAAAGGGGTGCTCTGTTATTTAGAAGACATCATTCTTTATTCACAAGATCGGGACTCTCACGTTAGACTGATGAGAGAAGTGTTGACCACCCTTAAGACCCATAAATTGTATGCTAAGCTGTTCAAATGCGAGTTCCATTGCACAGAGATTGACTTTTTGGGGTACCGCATTTCTCCCAGGGGTCTTGAGATGGACCTGGCTAAAGTGGAGGCAGTGGTGGCATGGGAAACGCCTTGCACCCGCAAACAACTACAAAGTCTACTCAGATTTTGCAATTTCTATAGAACATTCTTAAAAGATTTTGCTAAAGTCACTCTGCCCCTCACAGATCTTTTAAAAATGAAGGAAGGGGTCCCGAGGCTGGCAAGCCAGGAGAGCGTTTAAATTGGTCAAGTGAATGTCAGGCAGCTTTTGAAACTCTTAAGAAACTGTTCACTTTGGAGCCTATCCTGGCCCACCCCGATGAAACCCGGGAGTTTATCGTTCATGTTGATGCTTCGGATGTGGCAATGGGGGGGGGAGCAATCCTGCAGAAAGGGGAGGATGGAAAATTGCACCCCTTGGCGTACATCTCGAAAAAATTTAATGAGACTGAAAGACACTGGTCGGTCTGGGATAAAGAGGCTACAGCCATTCGCCTAGCCCTCTCTACTTGGCAACACTGGTTAGAGGGTGCGCAGATGCCTTTTGAAATCTGGACTGATCATAAAAATTTGGAGGCATTGCACACTAGGAGAACCCTGAATGCTAAGCAGCTCCGATGGGCTGATTTTTTCTCCAAGTTTAATTTTAAGCTGCGTCATTTTCCAGGGACGGCCAATTTGTTAGCCGATGCATTGTCCAGATTGCCCCAACATGAGTCTAAGAGGGAAGAGATTTTTGATTCCATGTTCTCCCCGGAACAGTTGGGAGGGGCAGTGGTTACTAGGAGCCAAAAGCAACAGGCTGAGGCAGTCCCCTTGACAGGGTGGATTACAAAATGTGCACTGGAATATGGGATGATGTGGGAGGGGAGGCAGAGGTGGAAAAATGCTCGGATGGCTGCTGGTATAAGGGCACTAAATTAATAGTGCTGAAATCCCTAAGACTGTCTATTTTACACGCTTGCCATGAGTCAAAACTCTCCGGCCATTTCAGATACCTTAAAACATTGAATTTGCTTCAGAGACAGTTCTGGTGGCCTCGAATGCGGAGAGATGTCTCGGACCATGTAACCTCTTGCCAAACCTGTTTGATGTGTAAAAAACGAGGGGGAAAGCCTCCAGGACTTTTACAACCCCTCCCAACCCCGTCCAGGCCCTGGGAGGTCATATCGATGGATTTTATTACAAATTTACCACCCAGTAAAGGGAAGACGGTTATTTGGGTGGTGATGGACTTGTTCTCCAAACAAGCCCATTTTGTCCCGTTTAAGCAATTGCCCACAGCAAAGGGCTTGGCTAAAGTGTTTTTTGCTCATGTAGTGAAACTCCATTCTTTTCCTAAGCGTATAGTCTTAGACAGGGGAAGTCAATTTGTGGCCGCCTTCTGGCGGGAGCTTCTGCAGGTCATGGGAATTGAGCCTGCTTTAAGTTCTGCTTACCACCCAGAAAGTGATGGACAGGCCGAACGTGTCAATCAAATCTTAGAACAGTTTTTACGTTGTTACTCCAATTATCATCAAGACAATTGGGTGGACCTCCTTCCCTTTGCAGAATATCGCTACAACAATGCAGTGCATTCTTCCATGGGAGTGTCCCCTTTTATGGCAGTGGGGGGTTTTGAAGGCAACCCACTACCTACAATAACGTTCCCGGGGAATGATTCCCCATCCCAGTTTGGATTATGGTGGACCTCTCTTCAGGACTCTTGGCTCCTCATCACTAAGACTTCGGAACGTTCTAAAGCGGATTACAAAAAATATGCTGACGGGAAGGGCTCCTGGGTGGGATTTGGAACCTGGGAATTCAGTCTACGTTTCCACCAAGAACATTCGGGGTCTGCAACCTAGTCGGAAATTGGGTTGGAAATATGTGGGCCCGTTTAAAGTTGTGCGTAAGATTTCCTCTGTCTCTTTCAAACTTGAACTGCCCAAATCACTGAGTTCTGTGCATCCTGTTTTCCATTACAGCCTGCTGAAGAAAAGCCCTGGGCTGAATTCGTGGAGACTGAATCCTCCTGCTCCTCCTCCTCTGATGAAGTAGGGGGAACCGCATTATGAGATCTCCAGTATTTTAGACTCTAAAATTAAATGGGGCTGCCTGTATTATCTAGTCAGCTGGGTAGATTTTGGTCCTGAATGTAATGAATGGGTTGCTGCTGAACATGTTCATGCACCACGATTGATCCATGAATTTCACAAATGTTATCCGTCTAAGCCGGGTGGGGAGTGATTTTGGGAGGGGCAGGATGTCAGGTTCCCTGTCATTTTTCTGGCTCTTTCCCTTTTTATTTTCAGGACCTCCAGTTGGGAGGTTGGTGTCCGGATCCAGTCCACATCACCCCTGCCCCCTCCCATCCCTGTGTTGCTAATTTGTTTTGCCAGCTCTGCTTATCTGTATTGCTGAACTGTTAGCCTTGAGATGTCTCGCTCTGGGTTCTTCCAGGTGTCTATGCATGGGAATGCAAGTAGAGTGCACTAAGGGGCATGGGGGGGAGAGTTACGCTTTAGCTATGCGCCTTTTTCATGAGAACATAACGGTTGCGGGCTTTCACGCTTCAAGGTTTTACACCGATTGGTGCCTGTCAGTCAAGAGCCTTTTGAATACTGTAGAAGAGTTCCTAGTCTCATTGATCTGGTATCACTAACAAAGAAAGTGTTCCTGAAAGACCATTAAGAAAATAAAGGACTTTGTTTTAACACGAGGCCTGGCTTATTGGTTCTCATCAGAAGTCTCACACCCATATGATCCATTTTGCTGCATGGCCTAACTACAGATACTTTTAAAGCACTTAGGAGAAGTCTAAAAGAGGTAGTTACAGTCTCTTGGACCCGGTAAGTCACTGTCCTCTGGCTAGATGTTACCTGCAAAGAAAGCTAAAGGTTGAGCAGCCAGCTGGTAGGCTGAATGTCTCCCAAGTACTCTGCTTTTGTCCTCAGGTTGGAATAATTGAAATTTTTCTAACTAAATGCAACTATAGGGATCTCCTGTAACATCTCTTACCATCACTGTAGGAATAACAGTACATTTACTAAAAGCCTGATTGCTGCTGCTGTTAGAGAAAAGCAGCTTCCAGGGAGGCATTATTGGGAATTGGCAGGCATTATATACTAGTGGTATAAAGGTATTTATACTAGTGGTGTAAATGTATGAGGGCTTAGGCAGTGAGAAAAAGATGAAACTTTTTAGCTACATATTTTAGAAAAATTCACTTTGCTTGCCTTTGATACTGCTAGATAGCCAGTGTTTACCCTGGCTACACAGTTTTATAAATTAGTGGTTACAGGATCTAGCATGGCTGGGCCACTGCTGCAATACTTAGCTGTTGGCCACTAAATGCATAGAGGTCAAATTGTATCTTCAACCCAGTAGGGCAAGAAGAGCAGACAGCCTGACGTTTAAAAGAGCCAGATACAAATGTCCCACATTCCATTAAAAAAGGTGCTGTATGTCTCAAAGAGCCAAAATAGTCCCACCCTTTTAAATATTTTTGGAATGTTTCATCAATATCATGAGGATCTTAAAGAAGCATTTATAGCTAGATGTGAGTCAGTTTGAATTTAGAAATATCTAGAGAGCCCATGGTATAGAAAGTTTTCAGTGAGAATGTCTCTTGCTAGCAAAGCAGAGACTCAGTACTTCCGGGAGACAGAAAGCTATTGACTGTTCTGCTGAGAAAGAAACACAGCCAGTTTAGCAATCTATATAATGGCCAATAGAATTCCATTGTTTCCACAGCTCCTACTTCACCATGTACAGGAAGTGAGCTGAAGGAAACAGAAGGGATGATTTGTTTTAAATCCCACCAAGGAGGCATATTCTATACCTAACAGAAGGAAGTTATTAGTAGCTGTCACATCTCCTGGTGATCCCTGGCCCAAAGGACATCCACCTAGCCTCAGCCAGGACCAGGGCTTTTTCTGCCCTGGCTCCCACCTGGTGGAACATGCTCCCTATTGAGATCAGGGCCCTGTGGTATCTTATTCAATTCTGCAGGGCCTGCAAGATGGAGCTGTTCCACCAGGCATTTGGCTGAGGCAGCGGGCATCCACACATGCCCCCCCCCCCGAGGTTGCAGTCTCCCACCCACTGATAACCGGCCATCAGTGGGCCGGATTCTCCCTACGGCAAGCGTGACTGTTGATTTTATATTTTTTAACATATTTTAAATTTTATTGTATTTATTGAAATGTTGCCATTGAAATGTTGTGACCCGCCTTGAGCTCGTTTACAGGATGGGTGGGATATAAATGTAAAATAAATAAATAAATAAATCTGTTATGCCAAACATTTTGTGTGTATGGATAATTGTGGTTTATGGTGTTTGCTCAGTGACACATGAGTGCACATTTTAAATGAGTGCTGAGTTTAACAGTAAGTAAAGAGAATACTTGTGTTAATTTTGTTAAAATATTCTGATGTTTGAAACCCCTTGTACATTAAAATAATTGCTCATGGCCATCATAATTTACATTGGAAGTAGAATTCATCCAATCCCATCATTTTTTAAGAAGTATTTTGTAGCAGAAGAAGGACAGAAGGTGTCCTGGCTTCTCAGTGACTTCAGTCACACACACTAAATAATCCACTTTCAATGCACTTTCCAACTGAATTTTGCCAGTTCACACAGTAAAATCCAGTTGGAAAGTGCACTGAAGGTGGATTATTTAGTGTGAGTGACTGCACCCAGTGCCTAACTCATTTATAAGGTAAAGGCTTTGTTACCCTGTATTAAATTATCCAGAACACTCAGTTAACCAACATCACCCAGAGAGCAAGTTTCTCCCCCTCAGCCACCATATCTGTGCCTCTTCAGTCACACCCGACTCTATAGCTGGCCAACTGGATGCCTCTGACCATTGTTGGGCTTCTGACAGCTGGCACTGCTGGCAGTTGTAATCTTCAGGTGCCTCCTTCCTCTTTAGCTTGCCTTGAGCTGTGAGGAACCAGCTTTGCCAGAAGGTGCCTGGGCAGCTGGCCTACTTGTCTGCTTGTTGCACGGGATGACTCCATGACTGGTGAGAAGGGGAAGGTTCCTTCAAGGTATTGGGGCTGTTGCCATGGTGTTCCCAACAGAATGGGGCTTGGTTGCTATGGATTCCTCTGGGTAGGGGCTGAGGAAGAGTTATGAGCTTGAGCATCCAGCACTTATGATTAACTAGCAACCCCATTCCCCATGAGTGCCAGATGACAAAGCTTTTACTGTAGCCCAAGCTTTTGTAGGCAGTAGCCTACTTTATTCATTGTATATGGATTAATTTGGAGAATGAAAAACTTATAAACTACTCTGTAGGCAAAATGTGAAAATTTAGACATGAATTTATTGTGTCAGTAATAGCAAGAGAACTTAAATATTTTACTAATTGTGATATTCATTGTTAGTGGAAGAGTTTCATTAAGATAGATCATGCAATAACAATTGCTTATTCTAGAAAAAAAAACCTAGAACAGGGGTGTCAAACTCATTTTTATGGAGGGCTGGATTTGACATAAATTGGGCCTTGTTGGGCTGGGCCTAGGGTTGCCAAGTCTACAGAACTCACTGGCGGGGGGGAGTCCTCCTCTGTCCGGGAGTTTCTCTGGTGCGCGCGCAAAGCACGCGCGCCTGCTGACATCACCGGAAGTGACGTCAGCACGTTGGGGGCGTTGCCAGGGCGACGCTCTGGCAATCGCCCCAAAACTCTATGGTATCATAGAGTTTTGGGGCGATTGCCAGAGCGTCGCCCTGGCAACGCCTCCAACGTGCTAACGTCACTTCCGGTGACGTCATTATGTCGTCCGGGCTGGACGACTTCGGGGATGGGGTTCCCCCCGCCGGCCGAATGCTGGCCGGCGAATCAGGAACCACTTTAGCGGAGGATCCCCCGCCCCCCGGGCTGACTTGGCAGCCCTAGCTGGGCCATGTGTGTCTTAAAATGTAATGCCAGGTAGCGGAGATATAAACTTTATAAAGGACACAAACACAAAATTGTTTTTAACTTAAAATAAAAGCACGCCTGAAACATTTGCATTCTTGCAATATTTTGTTTATTTAACAGTCTCTGATAACTGACACTTCTTGCTCTGAATTATTGTATCAAAATGTCTGTGCTGTTGCAATCTGGGGAGGTGCCTCAGCCCAGTGCAGAAGCAGAGGCTTGCCTATCTATCTCTCCTGAGCGATTGTGAGAGTCTAGGAAAGCAAGCTATGACACAACAGCAGTAGTAGAACTGGAGGAAGAAGGAGGAGACAGAAGAAGAAGAGGAGGAGGAGGAGATTGGATTTATATCCCGCCCTTCACTCACTTGGAGTCTCAGAGCGGCTTACAAACTCCTTTCCCTTCCCCTCCCCACAACAGACACCCTGTGAGGTAGGTGGGGCTAAGAGAGCTCTTTCCCAAGCTGTCCTTGAGAGAACAGCTGGTACAGAGCTATGGCTTGCCCAAGGTCATCCAGCCAGGTGCAAGTGGAGGAGTGGGGAATCAAACCCAGTTGTCCCAGATTAGAGTCCGCGCACTTAACCACTACACCAAACTGGCTCCCGCAGCTAGTCCCTTGCGGGCCTGATGGAAGCCCTCTGGGAACCTGATCCAGCCCCTGGGCCACATGTTTGACACCCTGACCTAGAACTTCTAGAAGGTACATGGCTACTGGGTAGGCACAGTGAATCTGCATTACTGCTGAAGTTGAGTGTATTGTATTTATTAAATACAGTTTTTAATTAGGCAACTTGTTGTTTTGCTGTTACATTCTCTTGGAAGCCACTTGGAGGCTTGGAGGGGTGAGGTAGAAATGAAAGGTTGTAATGAAATGTTTTGTTTTCATTCAGAATGTAGTACAATCCATAAAAGATGGGTATGGAATCAATCTCTCAGAATCTCCTTCAGAAGATGATCTCAGCATATACACAAGGTACTCTGTTTCTGATTTATATAAGTAAATGAGTTTTTTTTAAAGCAAATAAAAGTGAGCAGACTCTAGGCAAAGTTGCTTATGTTTAAATTCCCATTGATTTCAGAGGGAGAGTTAACAGTGTTATTAAATCTCTCCCATTAAAGTGAGTGAGTTGAGAATCTTGGGAAGAAGAGTAATCAATTCTCCTTAGCACTCGGCAGGATGCTATAGACGATTCATTTACCAAATAGTTATATTTGTGCTATGGTAAATGCCTGTTTGTGGTTACCCTGTGCCTCTTTACACTAATGTACTAAATTTTTGGTGGTGATGGGCCTTCCTTTGTTATACTTACTTTTTCCTTCCTTACTTTACTCCTCTGACCTATAGATCTTGAGTAGCATTTATCTAACATAACTGGGAATATGAAGAAAGGAAGAATTCAGACCAGACAAGGCTATTACATATGCTACAAAGACAACTGTTCTCTTGTAAGGGTGGTGATGGGCATTGGCTTAGATGGCTTTAATGGGAGTTCAGACAAATTTATGGAGAGCTAAACAGTCAGAGGCAGTATGCCACTGAATACTAGTTCCTGGCAAGCAAATTCAAGAGAGGGCTGTGCTTTTGTGCCTTTGTGCTCTGCTTGTGGGCTTGTGGGTTGGCAACTGTGGTGAGCAGGATGCTTGACTAGATGGGCCTTGGATCTGATCCAGCAGATACCTCATGTCTGCGGCTCATAGGAAGAGAAACCATTGGAGGGCCTCCATGAGTGCTACATTGAAATAGCTATTTTTAAGAATTAGTTCAAACTCCTGCATTAGTCACTCAGAATATTGGTTTCAGGGAAGGTGAGATGTATGTTCCAGCTGCCCTTTAAGGAACCTGATGTCCCTTACTTAAAACTACATGACTCTTAACAAAGCCTGCAAGAGACATGTCATTTTCATTATTTCACATATCATTTCAGAAAGTTCTTTTCTCATGGTAACTTTTGGCTTCTGTTCACAGATTTGTTCTGTTAGGGCAGAGTCAACACAAGCAAGACAAGACTCATCAACAACTGTGTCCTAAACACTTAGCTGGGGTTATAAATTTGTAAGTACTGTTCCTTCTTTTGTTATTTTTCTGTCCATTGTCTCTTTCAGCATCAGTCTCAGTGTCCTTGTCTCTCTTGTTAATAGTGGTTCATAGTGGTGTTTGTATATTTTAATTAGAATCCATAATTTTAAGTATGAAAAAGTGACTTGTATTAAGAAATGTCCATCCATAAATTCCAGTTCTCCACAGGAAAACACAGTACCCTTGAACCATTTGCTCAAACTTTAGTTTCTGTTATGACTAGGGAATGTGGTGTGCATAAATATTTCTTATTTTATTTTACAAACATTATACCCTGCTTTTCTGCCCTCATAACAGCCACCAACGGGGCTAACAAATTAAAAATATGCATAATAAAAACCACACCTTAAAAATCATTAAAACCTTCAAAATAACATAATTAAAACAATCTAAACCAGAGCTAAATTACACATACAAAAACAGTAATTTAAACATTGAGTGGGAAGGAAGGACCACTGAGGGAATGCCAAACTAAACAAAAAAGTATTTACCTGTATGTGGAAGATGGCAACAGTAGGAGACAGATGCATCTTCCTGGCGAGGATGTTCTGGTGCCACAAATGACAGGCTGCCACCTGTCTAATCTCATAACCATTGTTGGTTCCAAGATTATATTGGAAGTGTGGTAAGCCATTCTTAGAAAAGAAAATCTCCACTTATTCTGTGATTTTTTCCAGCGTAGAGTAACAGAAACCAGCAAGGGAATCTCCAGTATCTTCCTCTGAATTGTGTACTGCCAGGCACTACTAAAGTATGCCATTTGGAGGTACCACAGTAGAATAATTCTATTGTTCATTGTCATTCTCTTGCACAGTCACTGGAAGATTATTTAGTTAGCCTAGTCACAGCGCAGGAGGAGCTCCTCCCAACTGGAGACGCTGGAGCTGTTTTTCCCACCTGGTGGTCACGTGCTCCAGGTAGGGGTCTGCACTCTCCCTCAGTTTTCTCTTTGCTTCCACCTTGAGAATATTCTTAGTTAGCTTTGTCTTTTTGTTAAAAAAAAGATGTCTCTATTTAAAAAAATGTTCCTCTTGCTCAACAAAGATGACTCGTACAGACGAGCACTCCGTCTGTCTTCTGTGCCTTGGGGAAAATCACAGTGTAGCGGCATATAAGATCTGCCAGCAATTTACCCCAAAGGCCCATGTGCACCGTGCCCCTTGATTCAAGGCCGCCTTGTGGGAGAAGTCTTTATCCACCTCTGTTAACCTGGCAGCTAAAACATCTGCCCCGGTTGAGTAACCTGTCTTTTCAGCCCCCAAACCAGCGGCTGACCACGTTTCCTGCCCTCCATCAGTCATTTCAGTCCATTCAGTTCCAAGGTCTGACCCAAACCAGAATGGGCCACGACCAGGTCTTCTTTGGAACAACCTCCTGTGAGACTTCTGATTAGATCCAATAAGCCAGGCCTCAGTGTAAAAGCAAAGTCCTTTTATTTTCTTAATGGTCTTTCAGGGAACACGTCCATTGACAGTGATACCAGATCAATAGGACTCAGATAGCAGATAAATGACAGGCACCAATCAGTGTAATAGGCAATAAGCGTGAAAACTCCAGCAGTTACTTTCCCAGAGAAAAGGCGCGCAAGCTGGAAACCACTCCCCCCGCGAGAACTCCTACTTCTGTGCATAACCGCAATCCTCCATCCTTTTTCCGGAAAAGGACGGGGGCTGCGAACGGGGATTTGGCGGGACAGATGAAATCCCGTGCTAAGTTTTTGTCTAGAAACTGTCGCAGTTTGGTTCTCTCTGCAGGGCTCATCGAGTACAATTTTCCCTTAGGAAGCTTTTCCCCCAGCAAGAGTTCAATAACACAGTCTGTCAGTCTATGGGGGGGAAGTTCATCCGCTTCCATCTCACTGAATACCTCTGCAAGGTCCTGGTATACTGTAGGGATCTTGGCAAGTTCTTCCGTGACCAAACAGGTGAGGGGGGGGGAGAGGGGGGTCCTGAGCCCCATGCACCATCCTATTTATGTTGCTTACATCGGGGGTCAACCCAAGAGATTTTCCCTTCACTCCATTTGACGTAAGGTTCATGAGATCCCAACCAAGGGCTCCCCAGCACCATGGGGAATTGGGCATGTGGAGTTATTACAAATGCCGTTTCTCCCAATGGTCCCCTGTCCCCAAAATCAATGGCTCCGTCTCTGCTATGCATGCCTCCTTCATCTTGGAACCATCCATCTGGGTGAATCGTAAGGGCTCTCCCAAGGGATTCACTTTAGGTCCCAAACCCTCTACTACGGGGGGCTAAATAGATCCCTGGCACACAATGAGGGCTCGCACCTGAACGTGGGTGCCACTTCCAGGTGCTATAACAGTCACAACCATGTAGAGTAAGGGGCCGGGGGTGCTCACCATTGGTGGCGCGGTCAGAGGGTGGACCTGCAGTTTCGCGCCTCCTACTGCAGGTCTTGGAAGTTTCCAGACGGCTGCTCAGCTACCACTTCCAGGGTTGCTTTCTCGGTCTTCTCACTCATTGCCCCTTCCAGCTGTAATGCCCGGGGTTTATAGGCTCCTTTGGGAGGACGTGGCGTCCCCGACGAAATTGGAGTGGGAGTCTTTGGTGTCTTCATCCCCCCCCTGGGGACAGGAAGATGCGTAGTGCCCGCTTTCTCCACATCTCATGCACAGTCCTTGTTTAAAGCGAGCATCTCGTAACTCCTGAATGGCAGTTTTGGTCTTACCAGGAGCTTTTGCAGCAGAATGGGACGACTGCGACCCTAACTTGATCAACGTGAAACGCTCTTCAACATCAGCCGTTGCTCTCATCCATGCCGCCAGGGAAACAGGCCGGTCATTTCTCAACACAGTCTCGTATATCTCTGAATTTAGGGCCTCCCTGTACTTTTCAATGAAAAGGTCCTGAGACCAGCCATGCACTTTTGCAGCTATTCTACGAAACTGAGCAGTATATTCCCTTACAGAGGATCGACCCAGATCCAGTTTCTGCAACTGATTCTGGGCCTTCTCCTCCCCCAAGGGATCCTCGTAATGCTGCTGGAGTGCCCACATGAACTCATTTACTGATCTCAGCTCAGGGCCGGGAGGGTTGTGTAAACTCATGTACCAATCACTAGCAGTGTCCCATAACTTAGAGCCAATGTAGCCAACCCTCTCACGTTCAGTGGGGTAGAGGTGCCCCCAAGTCTCCAGGAACCGCTCAATCTCAATGATGAAAAACCAGAGCTTGTCAGGATCACCATCGAATGTAGCCAGCGGGGGTCATTCGGAGGCTTTTGATAAATCCTGTCCCCCGGTTGGGGCACTGGATGGGCTGGGACCCCAGGTGGTGGAGGAGCCCCTCCAGGTGCTTGCTGCACAGGTCCTGCACCTCCATCCCCCTGTTGTTGAGGGGGAGGAAGCCCTCCAGCTGCACCATCACCCCCGACCTGTCCACCTCCCGCGGCTCCCAACACGACATTCCGCATGTCGAGCAACGTTTCCCACAACTCGACCACCAGTCTGTCATGCATTTCCTCAAACCTCCAATCCATCTGCTGCCAGACTTCATCAGGAACCTGGTCTGGATCGCAAGGTGGAGATCGTTGTTCCAGCTGAGCACTCATCCCTCTCCTTATCTGCGAACCGCACTCCGGTACCCCGTCTGTTGTGGACCCAGGATTCCTCCGTGCCCTTTCCAAACGTCGACCAGGAATACCTTGGCGTCACCGACCGATCTCCCGTAGTCCCGCCTCGACCCAGGGGGGCATAGGTATTGAAGTTTGTAGTCACCGGCTCTACAGGTGTAGTAGTTGCCAGAGTTTCAGGGGTAGAGGTCGGAACGAGGGTCCCATCTTCCGACATTGTCAGGTATGGGGGTCACTCCTTCCATTGATGGAAAGTTCACTGTCAATCTGTGAGACTTCTGATTAGATCCAATAAGCCAGGCCTCAGTGTAAAAGCAAAGTCCTTTTATTTTCTTAATGGTCTTTCAAGGAACACGTCCATTGACAGTGATACCAGATCAATAGGACTCAGAGCAATTATACAGTTTTCAAATAGCAGATAAATGACAGGCACCAATCAGTGTAATAGGCAAAAAGCGTGAAAACTCCAGCAGTTACTTTCCCAGAGAAAAGACGTGCAAGCTAGAAACCACTCCCCCCTCCCCCCGTGAGAACTCCTACTTCACATTCCCACACAGTCAGGCACCTGGAGGAACCAATCACAGAAACATCCCAAGGTTAACTTCACAGCAAAACAGATTAGCAGAGCTGGCGAGACGCAGGGAGAGGAGAGGGAGGGGTGTGTGAGTAAGAGCACTCTGACATGGGAAGAAACAGGATACCATACTCCCGCCGGGAGTAAACAGTCTGCATGGAGGAACTGAACAACAAAATGACAGGGAACCTGACATCTCCAAAGAGACACAAATCCAAATCTAAACACAAAGGCCAGCGCTCAGTATCGACAAATCCGACTCACTAGGAATTTATGAGGCCAGCTTGGAAGAAACCAAAAGAACCAGTTCTGAAGTCTATTATTGAGGTCAGTGGGCATACTGCCTTTTCTCCCAACAGCCAGTCTCCAGCATGGTCTCCATTGGCATTTAACCTGGCTACTCAAGGCAATACTCCTTCAGAACATGTCGCTATATCTCCAGCCCCACTGTCTCCATGGGCACCTCCCAGTCCAGGGCACCAATACTCATGTTGCTATCCAGCTCAGTGTTATAGACAATGGCTGGACCGTCTGGAACCGGAGATGGAACCAAGAGTCATAATGTAAGGTTGATGGAGAGACCACATACACTTACATACTGGACCCCCCATTCGCGGCCTGAAGTCTGTGGTTCTGAGGAAGAGGAAGATTGCATGTCCATTGCCAGTTCCAGTGTAACTTCAGAACACTCTCCTGATGTTATGGTGGGAGATCATGACCCAGTGTCTCCAAGTGTCTCTACTCTGAGCGGATGGTTTGGATGGCACATTCTTTGGGTAACCAGATCACGTCAGTGGACACTAGACCAAAGGACAAGATACTGGGGCAACTCTACCCTAACACACCAGGGATCATAGCTTTTCCACTCCTGGAAGGAATCCTAGCAATGGCAAGTGATCTGTTTGGGAAAAACCTTTTTCCATTTCCACCACATCTCATAAAGTCAAGAATATGAACAGGGTTCAGCAAGAAGACTGACCTTTCCTTTTTACCCATTCTACTCCATCCTCATTGATAGCAGAGAAGATACAGGTTAAGCAGAGAGTGAGTGCACATTCAACCCCAGCTGATAAGGAGGGCAGAAAAATCGATGCCTTGAGTTGCAAGACTTCATCATCTTTAAACCTCAGGCTAGCAAATTATCAAGCTATTAGGGTAGCTTATCAACTCTTTCTATGGAAGAAGATCACTCTTTATCTAGAACAACTTCCTGATGACAATCTCTGGCCAGAATTACCCAAACAGAAGTTCTTAGGCTATTTAAACAACAATTGAATGCCGGCAGCCATGCAGCCGATGATTCAGTGCGCACTGTGGCCTCCTCCATAATTCTGAGGAGGCATGCCTGGCTATTATCAACACCTCTCCTGCTGGAGACACATGCTCATGTAGAGGACTTACCTTTTGAAGGCTCATCTTTGTTCCCCCCTAAGACTGATGAGTTTCTACAACGGATTAAGAAAAATCGTCAGACAGCCCAGTCATTTGGGATAACCCACACCCAAACTTCTTCCTACAGGCCCCAATACCATTCAAGATTCCAGCCCTCTTACCAGGGTTTTCAGCACCCAGACCAACAACAGGCATATCAGTATCCTCATCAAAGATCTTCCTCCCAGCCTCCCCAACAAGCTTGGCTTAGGTCTGGTTCAAGACCAAGCCTGGTCCTGCTCAGCACCCTTCCAAAGAACCAGTGCAGGCCTCCAGGCCTTCTTTCTGATTATGAACAGTTGGAATGACAGCCAAGCAACTCTTTTCAGGGGGGGTTGACCAAATGTTTGCCAGAATGGCTTAAAATTACTTCTGACCCCTGGGTCTTGACCATTATTGAGAGGAGCTACCACCTTGAATTTGCCCACTTACCACCATTAACAGCAGTTTTCACTCAAACAATTCCTTTAATGGCATTTCACAAAAGTAAAAACATAATATCTAAGAAATAAAAATTCAGATTCTGCGTAAAATAGAATTTCGTTAAAAATGTACCCTACGTTGAGGACCTACAAAATTTTACTACATATAGAGGCAGCAGCCAGTAAAAACTTTGCCACAGATTCAGTCATGTTTCCTCAGTGCTATTTAACAGAAATAGTAGTTTGTTTGGCCTGTAACAATCTGACACACTATCCAAAATTGGTGATAAAATTTGTTGCCTAATGCCAACATAATAACAACATTCAAACAGCACATGGTACACAGTTTCAATAGTTTCACCATTAGCAGCAGTTGACCAGGCCACTGATAATGTGCTTTCTGAGTTGTTTTCAGAATTGAGTGCCTTATGAGAAAAGGGGGCAGTTCAGGGTTTTACTCCCAATGATCCTTTGTTTGGTTATTATTCTAGGTTTTTCCTAGTTAATAAAAAAGCGCTCATCCCAGGAGACTGGTTCACTGTCTTAGAACTCCAGGATGTATATTTTCACATTTCCATTCATCCTGAGCATAGGAAATACGTTTTAAATTTCAGGGAGTTCTGTACAAGTATATGGTCCTCCCTTGTGCTTTGGCCATTGCACCTCAAGTTTTTACTAAGTGTGTGGCAGTAGCAGTCACTCACTTAAGGTCTCAGTGATGCTCCATCTTCCTTTATTTGGACGATTGTTTTTTTACTGCCCCTTCTAAGCTTGAGTTACAGACACAATTGTCATTAGCCCTGGAGACATGCCAGAGGTTAGGTTTACGAATTAATTGGAAGAAATCAAACCTGGTTCCCCCTGAGCAAGCATCCTTTATTGGTGTGTTTTAAACTCTGCTGCAGCATGAGTTTTCTTGCCATGAGACAAGGCCTTGTCTATCAAATGTCTGGCCAGCTGGCTTATCTCAAATCAGTTTCAAAAGGGTTATTACTATTCAGAGTAATAGCCCCGTCCACAAGAGCGAGATAAGCCAGACGGGAATCGACACAACTATTAGCTTTGCCCTTAACTCTTTTGCAGCTCTTCTACATGGGAAGGTGGTCCAAATTTAGATGGACAACACCACAGCCATGTTTTATATCAACAAGCAGAGGTGTACATCTCTCCCTTTATGCCAAGAGTTCTTGTCAGATTCTACTCTGTATGCACAATGGTTTCTCTATTACTGAATGTTTCTTTCTCTCTTTGAATCTGACAAAGATATATGTTACTGAAGGATGCTCTGGTGTCTACTTTCGTTTTCTTTGTAGTTGTTATCTACCATATATTTTATTGCCTCCTTTATGTCAATGGCCTGTCTGCTTAATGTTAATTCTTCGGGCGGGAGGTGGGTTCCCGCATTCCAACACGTCATATAAACACTAGCTATCTTGCTCCTGTTCCCTCCCCCTTTTCGCTCCAGGCTCCCAGGACACTATCTGCAGGCTTCTAGCCTTGAAGGTTATTTTATTGTCGTGGTTTGAATGTTTTGCCTAGGACTTAGCACATCTGGGTCACACAGGTCAAAAGGGGAATGTTTATGCCTTTCGCACCTACGGTGGGAACAAACGGACCCTCTTGTCTTCCTGCACTTTTTCTTGTATGCTTTTTTTTTTTAATAAATTTTATTATGTTTTCCAAATACAAACTAAAATCCAACATAAAGTTTCCAGTACAAATCATTTCGAGCCTTTATACATTTTCAACCATGTATAAAATTTGGACCACATATGTTCTGGGTCTTTACTCTTTTCAGGATTTAACATATAACTCAGTTTCTCCATTTCTGCTAGTACCAGTAGTTTGTCAATCACTTCCTCTCTGTCGGGTATCCTTTTTCTTGTATGCTGATTGGTGGTAAAAGTTTAATCATGCATGTTTGTAGGTATATTAACCCCAAGCCTTCTTTGTATGGTATCTCTAACAAACATCGAGACCTGTTCCAGTATCTGAATAAAGGACTATGTTTGAAACCAACAAAGGCCTGATCATTTGCTGATAGCACAGAAGCCTCACAGTTCTCTGCCATTTGGGAATGGGCAGTTATGAACCAAACATCCCCTCAGGCCATTTACATTGCTGGTTTGGAGAATATCATGGCAGACTTGCTCAGCAGATTAGGGGAACCTATGCACGAATGGTCCATACATCTTCTCCATCTTTGCACAGTGGGGCTCCCCAGTGGTTGACCTTTTTGCCACAGGGCTCTACACCAAAGTGGTTGACCTTCTTGCCACAGGGCTCTCTATACTTTTACTCAAGAGCAGGTCTAGATCCACTTTTCCTAGGGGATGCCTTTCAACTAGTTTGGAATCGGGCCTTATTTTAAACCTTCCCTCCCATTCCTTTGATAGGGAGAGTAGTGGCCAAATTAGTCAAAGACAGCTCCTGCTGTATCTTCTGGCTGAGACAGATTTGGTTCAACATCCCACTACACAGGTCAAAGGGCATATATTTGTCCATCTACCTTGGTTTCCAAACCTAATCTGGGAGAACCGGGTTTGATTCCCCACTCCTCTGCTTGCACCTGCTGGATGACCTTGGGCAAGCCATAGCTCTGTACCATCTGTTCTCTCAAGGACAGTTGTCTCAGAGCTCTCTCAGCCCCACCTACCTCACAGGGTGTCTGTTGTGGGGAGGGGAAGGGAAAGGAGTTGGTAAGCCACTCTGAGACTTCAAGTGAGTGAAGGGCAGAATATAAATCCAATCTCTTCTTCTTCTTCTTCGTCTTCTCTTGGTTGGAAGACAAAGACTTCTCCCCTACTAAATGTCACTGTTTTTAGACTATTTACTGTCATTAAAGAGCACAAGTGTATCAATATCTTCTGTTAAAGTCCATTTAGCAGCAATCTCTGCCTTTCATACTCCAGTAGAAGGGAAGTCTGTCTTCTTACATGAGGTTCCAAAGAGGTTTCTCAAGAGCCTTAACAATCTGTACCCTCCTAAGACACCCATTATATCTCAGTGGTCTCTGTCCCTAGTACTAACTCGTTTAATGCAACCTCCCTTTGAACCTTTAGCCACTTGATGCTTTGATAACCTTTCCTTCAAGGTGTCCTTCCTAGTGGCTATTACATCTGCCAGGAGGGTAGGAGAAATTTCAGCCCTTAAGGCTGACTACCCTTTTATTATGTTTCAAGACTAAAAAAAAAGGTATGAAGACCCAGTGTTTGCTTTTTTCTGAAAGTGGTTTTTAGATTCCACTTGAGTCAGGACATTCTGCTTCCCACCTTTTTCCTGCTCCCATCATCTGCAGCTGAAAGACAGCTACATGCATTATATGTAAAATGTGCCCTATTATCCTTATCTATAAAGACGAGTTGGGGTGGCAACATTCCATGGGGCACCAAAATCAGTTGGCTGCAAGAATTGCCACTCAAAAGGGGTCCCTGGCCACTGGCTGCATTCTCTCGCTGTGTTGCCTCAGTGTGAGGCTTCTGCACTATCAGCAAATGATCAGACCTTTGTAATTAAACAGAGTTCTTTATTTCAGATACTGGAACAGGGTCTCGATGTTTGTTTGAGATACAGACCAAAGAGGGTTAGGGATTAATATACCTACAGGCACAATTGCATAAACAAATCCTACCAATCAGCATACACCTAAAATGCAGGAAAAGAAATGGTGACCGTTTGTTCCCACCAAAGGTGAGAAAATTATAAAAATTCCCTTCTTGCCCTGAGTGACCCAGATGTGCTAAGTCCTAGGCAAAACATTTGGGCAGTGACAATAAAATAACTCTCAAGGCTATACTCATCCTGATAGCACCCTGTGAGCCTGAAAACAGAAGGGGGAGGAAGCTATGGCAAGATAGCTATTGTTTTATGTGACACGTTGGAATGTGTGAGCCCATCCTCCCGGGGAAAAAGTAACATTAAGCAGGAGAGCAATTTCTACTTCAAGGCAAGCCATAAACTATGTAGTGTGATAGAGAGTACAAAGAAACAGAAAGTAATTTTCAGAACAGCCAGGAACAAGCACCCTATTGTCAGATTCTTACATCTTAAAAGCAACTTACAGAAGAACATGAAGCAATTCATAATTGTGAGAATCTGACATTCTGCCCCCTTCAAGATAGGCCCCCCCCCAGGTTTGTCAGGGAACCGATTATGAAAGGAACGGACTAACTTAGGAGCATGGACGTTATCAGCCAGGACCCACTCATTAAGCTCGGGGCCAAAATCTACCCATTTTACCAGATAGTAGACCCGACCCCTGCGTAACTTTGAGTCCAGAATTTCAGAAATTTCAGAGTGTGGTTCTCCCCCCTTCATCAGAGGAGGAGGAATCGGTGGATCCGGGTGCCATGCATTCTGCCCAGGATTCTTCTTCAGGAGGCTGTAATGAAAAACAGGATGCACAGAGCTCAGTGACTTGGGCAATTCAAGTTCAAACGACACCTCCGAAATTTTCCTGAGCACTTTATAAGGTCCAACATATTTCCACCACAGTTTCCTACTGGGTTGCAAGCCATGAATGTTCTTGGTAGAGAGATATTCTGAATCCCCAGGTTTTAAATCCCAACCTTCAGCCCTGCCCCTGTCAGCATACTTCTTGTAGTCAGCTTTAGCCTTTTCCAGAGTTTTTGCAATGAGGAGCCAGGATTCTTGCATTCTCAACCACCACTGAGAAAAGTCAGAGTCAGTGCTAGTATCACTATCAGTTAGAGAAGGTAGTGGCTGTCCCTCGAACCCCCCCACAGCCATGAAGGGGGAAATGCCCATAGACGAATGCACTGCATTGTTATAGCTATACTCAGCAAAGGGGAGTAAATCCACCCAATTGTCCTGATGATAGTTGGTGTAACACCTAAGGAATTGTTCTAGAATTTAATTAACTTGTTCGGATTGTCCATCGGTGTCTGGATGATAACCTGAATTTAAGGCAGGTCCAATGTCCATGACTCTCAAGAGCTCCCGCCAGAAGTTGGCAACGAACTGGCTCCCTCTGTCGGAAACTATGCGCTTAGGGAAAGTATGCAGTTTGATCACGTGGTTGAAAAATGCTTTGGCCAAACTTTTTGCAGTGGGTAGCTGCTTAAATGGAACGAAATGGGCTTGTTTGGAAAACGTCCACAACTACCCAAATTACAGTTTTTCCCTTTGATGGAGGAAGACTCATAATAAAGTCCATAGACACAGTTTCCCAGGGCTGAGAGGGGGTAGGGAGGGGTTGTAGGAGACCAGGGACTTCCCCCCCTTCGTTTGCACATTAGACACACTTGGCATGAAGTGACGTAATCCGAGACATCTTTACACATACGCGGCCACCAGAATTGCCTTTGGATTAAATTCAGTGTTTTTAGGAACCCAAAGTGTCCTGACAATTTCGACTCATGGCACGACAACAAAATGTCTTTTTGCAGTGAGATGGGCACAATCAGTTTTGATCCATGATACCAGCAGACATCTATCGCCTTAGTGTTTTCACAGTCTTTAGCCCACTCCTCAATCTCCTCCTCCGTATATGCTCCCCCACATTTTACAGTCCAGGAGGGGGTGTCGGGGAGGGTTTTCTTTTGACTGCGAGTCATCACCGCCCCCCCCAGCTGCATTGGTGAAAACATAGAGTCAAACACCTCTTCCCTCAGGGACTCATGTTGGGGTAACTGGGACAATGCGTCTGCTAGGGAGTTCGCCTTCCCAGGGAAGTGTTTAAGCACAAAATTGAACTTGGAAAAGAAATCAGCCCACCGGAGTTGCTTAGCATTGAGGGAATGTTGTGTGCGCAAAGCCTCTAGGTTTTTATGGTCAGTCCAGATCTCAAACAGCTTTTGCGCTCCCTCCAGCCAATGCCTCCAGGTGGAAAGGGCTAGCTTAATAGCTGCAGCTTCTTTATCCCACACTGACCAATGCCGCTCAGTCTCATTAAATTTTTTCGATATGTAGGCTAGGGGGTGTAACACTCCATTAGAGTCTTTCTGTAAAATCGCCCCCCCCCCCATCGCCACATCTGAAGCATCCACATGGATCACAAACTCTTTGGTTTCGTCTGAGTGAGCAAGAATGCGCTCAGAGGTGAACAGCCACTTTAACTCATCGAAAGCACCCTGGCATTGGGGGGTCCAGCATAGCTTTTCCCCTGGTTTTCCCGCCTTGGGGCCCCTCCCCTTTGTTTTCAACAGTTCAGTGAGCGGCAGGGTGATTGTAGCAAAGTCCTTTAAAAATGTTCGATAAAAGTTGCAAAATCCCAACAGACTCTGGAGCTGCCGTCTAGTCCGGGGGGCCTCCCATTGGATCACTGCCTCCACCTTGGCAGGGTCCATCTCTAATCCCCATTGGGAGATGCGGTAGCCTAAGAAATCGACCTCCCGTTTGTGGAACTCACACTTGGCTAGCTTGGCGTATAGTTGGTTCTCTAACAAAGTTCCCAATACCTCCCTCACCAAAGCCACGTGCGATGCCTTATCAGTAGAATAAATCAAGATATCATCAAGATAACAGAGCACCCCTTTAAATAAATGCTTGTGTAACACTTCATTGATCAAACTCATAAAAACGCCTGGCACGCCACTTAAGCCGAATGGCATCACTAGGTACTCGAACTGTCCTAGGGGGGTGTTAAAGGCTGTCTTATATTCGTCCCCCTCTCTGATGCACACCCGAAAGTACGCGTCCCTGAGATCCAACTTGGTGAATATTTTCCCTTTGGCAGCTTCTGCCAATAAGTCCTTTATTAGGGGGAGGGGGTAAGCATTGGAAGCTGACACGGCATTTAGACCCCGGTAGTCTGTGCAAAGTCTTAAACCCCCGTCTTTTTTCTTCTGGAACAACACCGGGGCTGCGAAAGGGGACTTGGCTGGGTGGATGAACCCTCGTTCTAAGTTTTTGTCCAAAAACTTCCTCAGCTCCTCCCTCTCGGAAGGGCTCATGGAATATAGCTTCCCTTTGGGTAACTTCTCCCCCAGGAGTAGCTCATTGGCACAGTCAGTAAGGCGGTGGGGGGGAAGCTCATCTGCTTCGGTTTTGCTGAACACCTCCCAGATCCCTATATTCCTATGGGATAGTGAGAGGCGCCAATGCCAAAGCTGCTGGAGCGAGGGGAACGGGGGGGTTCCTTTCCCCAGCGAGACTCCCATTTGTGACCGGAGCATTTGGGATTGATCCACGATATTTTCCCATTGCTCCATTTGATATAGGAGTCATGGGAGCTCAGCCAGGGGCTGCCCAACACCATGGGGAACTGAGTGTTAGGCGTGATTACAAAAGCCCTTTCTTCCCAATGGGCCCCCATTCCCACTACCAAAAGTTCAGTCTCTGCCACACACGCCTCTTTCATCTCCGAACCGTCCATTTGGGTAAACCGCAAGGGCTCCCCAAGGGTGTAACTTTGGGCCCCAGCCCCTTGACCACTAATGGGCTAATTAAATCTCGGGCACACCCTGAGTCTATGAGGGCACGAACCCACATGTGAGTCCCGGTGCTTGGCACCACTACACTCACCACCATGTAAAGCAAAGGGCCAGGGATGCTCACCGGTGATGGCGCTTCGGGGGACGGGACCTGTAGCTCTGCGCCACCTACTGCAGGTCGCTGGAGTTTCCCGACAGCTGGACCTCGGTCAGCTCCAACTCGCCCTGCTCGCACATTGCCCCTTCCAGCTGTAATGCCCGGGGTTTAAACGGTGTCTTCACGGGCCGCGGGGTCCCTCCGCCTACCGGGGTGGACATCTTTGGCGACTTTGCTCCTCCACGGGGACAGGCCGAAGCAAAGTGTCCACTCTCCCCACATTTCATGCACAGACCTTGCTTGAAACGGGCGTCGCATAATTTCTGGAACACCGACTTCTGGCTTTGGGGCCGCCTTGGGTTGGTGAGAGGCTGACGCTCCCAACTTAATCAGGGTGAAGCGCTCCTTGACATCTGCGGCGGCCTGCATCCATGCGGCCAGCGAAAAGGGGCGGCCGTTTCTCAGGATCGTTTCGTAGATCTCAGGATTCAGCCCCTTGCGGTACTTTTCCACGAACAGGTCTTCGGACCACCCCTGAACTTTTGCTGCTATGCGCCGGAAACGGTCGGTGTAGTCTCTCACCAAGCCACGCCCCTGGGTCAGCCTGTGCAGCTGGTTCCGGGCTTTCTCCTCACCCAAGGGATCTTCGTAATGCTGCCTCAGGGCCCACATAAAATTGTCCACAGTTCTTAGTTCGGGCCCCGGGGGGTTATGCAGACTCACATACCAGTCACTTGCCATGTCCCGCAGCTTAGAACCGATGTAGCCCACTCGGTCCCGTTCAGTAGGATAGAGATGGCCCCATGCCGCCAAGAAGAACCTGAGTTTTTCCAGGTTGCCATCGAACGTTGCCGTCACGGGGTCGCTGGGCGCTTGCCGAACCAAACCTCTGGCCGGCACGTTGACTTCTGGAATGGGCGACAGAGGTCCCCCAGCCAGAGGTGCGACTGGCCCCGCAGGTTGAGCCAGGACTCCCCCTGCAGGTTGCGCTGGCGGCGCCCTAGCCGGGGCCCCACCGGGTTGGGGCTGGCCGGGGAGTGGGATTACCCCGGCTGCGATGGCCCCCATCAGCTGCTGCTGCATCTCTAACACGGCCTCTCGTAGCTCCACCGCTGTGGGGTCATGCATCTCGTCCAGTCTTCGGTCCAGGACACGGTCCAGATCCTCTCCGGCGGGATTGGCCCCCCTGGGCAACTGGCACTCTTTGTCCTGGAAACTGTAGCCCCAAGCTTCCAGGCCTCACTGAGGATAACGCTCCTCCTCCAGCACGCTCAGGTGGCTGAACTCCGATCGGTCGCCACTGAAACGTACTCTGGCCCCCCTCCGGTTGTGGATCCACGTCTCGGAGGTGCCTCCACTGAAGGTAGCCCACGAGCATCGGGGGGAGGCCGGCGGCCAGGTTAGCCTAGCCCCGGTGTGCGGGGGTTGGCAGGGTTCTTGCCCCGTAGTTACCGGCACCGGCTGCTCCGCAGGCACGATGGGAGCCATGGTAACCGGGGTCTCCAACGGAACAGTGTGGTTACTCCTGTCACCTGACATGGCCAGGTATGGGAGGACCAAAAAGGCTGATCTCAAACAATCTGTGAGGCTTCTGCACTATCAGCAAATGATCAGACCTTTGTAATTAAACAGAGTTCTTTATTTCAGATACTGGAACAGGGTCTCGATGTTTGTTTGAGATACAGAACAAAGAGGGTTAGGGATTAATATACCTACAGGCACAATTGCATAAACAAATCCTACCAATCAGCATACACCTAAAATGCAGGAAAAGAAATGGCGACCGTTTGTTCCCACCAAAGGTGAGAAAGTTATAAAAATTCCCTTCTTGCCCTGAGTGACCCAGATGTGCTAAGTCCTAGGCAAAACATTTGGGCAGTGACAATAAAATAACTCTCAAGGCTATACCCATCCTGATAGCACCCTGTGAGCCTGAAAACAGAAGGGGGAGGAAGCTATGGCAAGATAGCTATTGTTTTATGTGACACGTTGGAATGTGTGAGCCCATCCTCCCGGGGAAAAAGTAACATTAAGCAGGAGAGCAATTTCTACTTCAAGGCAAGCCATAAACTATGTAGTGTGATAGAGAGTACAAAGAAACAGAAAGTAATTTTCAGAACAGCCAGGAACAAGCACCCTATTGTCAGATTCTGACATCTTAAAAGCAACTTACAGAAGAACATGAAGCAATTCATAATTGTGAGAATCTGACACTCAGTCCCGCTCACAGAGCCGCCGGCCAGTGTCTCGGCCTCAGTCTGGAAAGAGCCAGCAAAGGGGACTGAGTGCTGGGTCCACTCTTCTCCTCTGTCCACTGCCAGGTGGGTCTAACTGTTCTCTCAGTGGCCTGCTTCTGTCAGTTAAAAGACAATGGACTTTCAGCATAACCCCCTCCCCCACCCACTGCCAGCTTGCCCACTTTCCTGTCAGAATACGTCTTTCTCTCATGCTTACGTTACAGGAAACGTCTTTCCTGTAACGTCTTTACGTTACAGGAAACGTCTTTCTCTCCTGCTTAGCTCCACCATGGCTGGCTGGCTAATGAGGTGGGCCAGCAACCATCAAACCATTCTCTTCAACCCCCTGCTGTGTGGCTGACTTCCCTCTAGGGTTACCAATCTCCAGGTGGGACCTGGAGATCTCCCACTATTACAATTGATCTCCAGATGACAGAGATCAGTTTCCCTGGAGAAAATGGCTGCTTTGGAGGGTAGACCTTATGGCATTATACCCTGCTGAGTCCTTCCACCACCAACCCAAATGCTGGCCTCCACAGAATCCACCCCCCAAATCTCCAGGTATTTCCCTAATCAGAACTGGCAACTGTACTTTCTCCTCAGTGCCTGTTGCTAGGCAACCAAGCTTGCTCTGTCAGTAAAAGGTCCTCTCCACACACCTATGTGGGCCTTTGGGAGAAACTCATTGGGGCCAGTCCTGATAGGGTTGCCAACTCCAGGTGGAAAATTCCTGGAGATTTGAGCTATGGAGCCTAGAGAGGGTGAGGTTTGAGGAGAGGTGGGACCTTAGACAGGTACAATGTCATAGACTCCACCCTCCAGGCAAAAAAGTCTGTCATAGAGAACCATTGTTGCCAATCTCCAGGTGGGGGCTGGAGATCACTCAGAATTACAACTGCTCTCTAGGAGGGAGGGGGGAGGAGATGGAAAGCTGAAGCCAGGGGAACAGATAGAAGAGAAGAAGAAGAAGAGATTGGATTTATACCCCGCCCTCCATTCACTTGGAGTCTCAGAGAGGCTTACAAACTCCTTTCCCTTCCCCTCCCCACAACAGACACCCTGTGAGGTAGGTGGGGCTGAGAGAGCTCTGAGACAATTGTCCTTGAGAGAACAGCTGGTACAGAGCTATGGCTTGCCCAAGGTCATCCAGTCAGGTGCAAGTGGAGGAGTGGGGAATCAAACCCGGTTCTTCCAGATTAGAGTTTGCGCACTTAACCACTACACCAAACTGGCTCTCTACACCAAACTGGCTCCCAGATAACGATACATTGACAGTTGGCTGGGAGGGAGATAGGGTTGCACACTCCAGGTTGGGAAATTCCTGGAGATTTGAGGGGTGGACCCTGGAGAGGGTGAGGTTTCAGCAGGGGTGGAACCTCAAAGAGGTTCAATGCCATAGACTCCACCCTCCAAACCACCCATTCCCTCATGAAGAACCATTGTTGCCAATCTCGAGGGGAGCGATGGAGATCACGCTAAACTACAACTGCTCTTCAGATGGCAGAGATCTTCCCCTGGAGAAACTGGTGGACTCTGTGTCATTATACCCTGCTGAGGTCGCCACAGCAAATTGACGCTGAGTGCCCAAGGCTGGGGCACTCTCCCAGAGCCTCTTTCTAGAGCCCGTTGTATTTATTTCCACAACAGGCCTTATTCCTAGTTTTATTTAAAGAGAACAAGTAAATTCAGAAAAGTTCCACAATCCACTTTGCTGGCCCCTCAAAGGGAAAAGCTGTGTCTGCTCAGATGATGTCTATGTGGATTGTCTCTACTATTAAGAGAGTCTACGAACTGGCAGTGGCCTTTACAGATATGGGCACACTCCATGAGGGTTCAAGCAATATCTCCTGCCTTTCGACGAGGCATCCCGTTGGCTGACATTTGCAGAAACCTGGTTGTCTGGAGACACTTTTCTTAAGCATTATTGTGTGGACGTTAATACAAGAAGGGAGATGTCAGTGGGGCAGCAGTTCTATGTCTGACCTAACAGTAAATCCCTCACCCACCACCTGGTAAGCCAGTTTGCTAGTCTCCCATGTGGGACTGCACAGGACAACAATGAATACAGTGTTGCACTTACCTTAACTTGTTCATCAAGGTGTCACTGTTCAGGCACACATCCCTCCCTGCTACCCCACTGTGAGCTATTCGTCTATTGTAAAATTTTTTGGCTCATCCAGTCCAAAACTCTGTGTCACAGTGGCCAAAACCCAGGAGCCATCAGGAGGTCCAGCAGTGGGGCCAGAACTCCAGAAACCCTCCTACCGTTGCCCCCCAAGCACCAAGAATACAGAGCATCACTGCCCCAGACATAGTGTTCCATCTATACTTTGTGGCTAATAGCCACTGATGGACCTCTGCTCCATTTATTTCTCCAATCCCCTCGTGAAGCTGTCTATGCTTGTAGCCACCACTACTTCTTGCAGCAATGAATTCCACATGTTAATTACTCTTTGGGTGAAGAAGTACTTCCTTGTACTTATAGTTTGGCGCACAGTTATCTTTACTCTTGGGAAATATTGTGGCGGGTTAGGCCCTCAATCGCAGTAATCCATGTTTCAATCTTCATTCAGCTTTCTAAAAGAGCGCCTGTCTCCATCCTAAGTACCATACATTGAAAACCAGTGTCATAACTTTATGGTAATATTTTATGGAATCTTTGAGTCAATGTGACTGATTACAGCTTTCCATCATCCTTTGGTAATTAGATTGCAAAGTTCAGGTAGTTAGAGATTTGAGAAGTGCACATGGTATAGTTTTCCTTGTCAAAGGGCAACTGTTTTCTATTTATATATGATGTATTGTTGCTAAGATACCAGCTGATTACACATTCAACACTATTCTGTGATAAAACATTGTATATGCATTTGAAAAAAATAAACAGTACATAACTTGGGAAAAAATTAAAAAGCTGTAAACAAAGCTTTCCATTTGTGTGAAAGAAAGCCACACTTTTTGAACAAGTTTCTGCACTGGTAGATAGCACTGTCCACTTTGGGCCTTATTATGCTGAATCAGCACACACAATGGTGGCCTTTGTACGTTTGAGCAGTGGGATGGGTACTCTTAGCCAAAACACTTCTGTGTGGTTTCAAGACCATGTGATGGAGACAACTGTGTGGTGTCAGGATCTGGGGATCCTAACAAAGGTTTTCTTTTATGCTTTGTATAATCACATCATATGTAGCCTGCATTTGCAGTTCAGTTATAACATTCTGCTATCTCTTTCATGCTGTATCATGTTCCCTTTCACTCTGGTTTATTGTCCTCTGTTTATTACTAATGGTGGGTCTGGTCAATGTAACCATTTGGTCTGGGAGAATGGCGACTGCATACCTTCACATGTCACTGAAGAACAATCGGCCTCTCATCCCCCCCCCCCCCCCGGCATTCCTATCCTCCCTGCCAGCGGAGACACAGAACTTCCTTATCGGTGTGAGAAGACCTTGGAGAGCTATTTGTTATGCACGAAATGGACACATCTGAGGAGCCCAGTTTAAGAAGGGAAATTTACAACTTCACACCTAACCTTTTTCCTGAGGGAAGCAAAACGGTCAAAGGACCTTAGCCCGCGGTTTTTCCCTTTCTGTGATTGGTTGCCTATGGGGAATTCAAATTGTACTGGAGGGTATATTAATCCTGCTTCTATTGTATACCTTATCTCTAACAAACATCCGAGGACCTGTAATGTAGTCTTAGAGAATAAAGAACTCTGTTTCATCAACAAAGGTCTGATCCTTGACTGCATAGGGCAGAAGCCTCACATGTGGGCCCTTCTAACCTAATTATCACCTCTTGTCCTAGATGTTAACAATTGCACATGGGGCCTGGTCTTTCAGTGGTACTGCAGCAGTATGGCTGAGTGTTTCCCTATACTTACCGTAACATCTGAAGAGCATCAATATTAACCACCTTTTCATTCCGCTTCCCGTACTTTAGCTTCCTTGTTGTATTGCCCTCAGCTGTGGAAGGGCTTTCCTCTTACAGAATGGTGATCTATGGCTGCTGGATCATCATGAAAGGTCCCATAGGATCCAAAAGCAGAAGTTGTTAATGCTGTACAAGAATCTTGGGAGGCTTTCGATGGTACAATGTACAGTATGAAAGTAACTTTAAAAGAGAAGGGGTTTTTTTCCATTTATGTATTGATATTTTTTAGTTACCATGTGATAGTGTTGTTTCAGAATCACTTTAGTGTTGCTAGTAAGACAACCACTGTCTAAATTAGAAAAACAATAAATACATTGTATGAAGATTTCCCATACAACCAGGTTCATTTGCATCCAGAACATTTTATAGCTTTGAATTTACAAGTGGGGGACCCACAATGACTTGTAGGGTCATCCAATTCCCCCTCCCCCACTGTTGCCTCTTTCCCTTCACTGAAAGCCCCATAGCCTCTCCTCATATCCTGCTTCCTTCTCTCCCACCCACCAGCTAATCTACCTTTGTCTGCCCCCTCATCTTCAGCTTTTTCTCCTTTCTCCCCCCAGCAGCCTTTACCTGGGAAAAATGTGGCTCAGTTGTGCAGTGCTGACTGTCAGGCTGGACCCAGTTGCACCATGGGAAACCACAAAGATCTGCATGGGGTATCTCACTTACCCCTGTATTTCTCACCCTGCAATGTTTCCCTCCTTCTGGCAGCCTCATATCATCACCTTTCCTTGCTTCCTTCTCTCCTTCCCACCTACCTTATATTTGTCTCTCATCTTCAGCCATATTTCTTATTTCATTTATAACCATGTCTGTCTCCACGATGTAGATCCAAAGCAGCTTACATAATTCTCTTCTCCTCCATTATATTCTCATATCAACCCTCTGAGGTAGGCTGACAGTGTGTGACTGGCCCAAGGTCATTCAGCCAGCTTCCATAGCAGAATGGGGATTCAGACCTGCATCTCCCAGATCCTAGTCTGAAGTTCTAACCACCAAACCACACTGGCTTTCGTGAGGCATACAAGTCACATGGTAGCAAGTAGCCTGATGGTTGCTGACAGGCCTGGCCCCAGTGAGTCACCCCTCAAACACAAAAACAGTCCTGAAAAGTACATTCACCTTGCCTTTTACTGACAGAAAACAAAGTTTGAAGGCTGGCAATACTGTTGTGGTTTCCTAGCAGCTGCCACAACAGCCAATAAGAGAGCATTTGTTTCTTAAAGCTATAGATGCTGCTTCTATTATTGGGAGGGGTTATGAAGAACATATTTATTTGTCGCTGATGTCCTTGGAAAGCAGATTGAGATGGAAGCTTCATCTTGATGGGACTGTTCAAACTACAGTAAAAAAAACCTCACTGCATGTAGGGCAGGAAATAAAAACAGTAATTGGCTTGGCGCTACTAGAAAATGTCCATGGACCAAAGGGGGGAGGATTTTCATGGAACCCATCTCCCACTGCAGAGCTCTTATCTCGTCTCCCCTTGTACTGTTCCCGTCCCCTGGAGCAGCATTTCAAGGGGGGAGGGAGAGTAAGTAAGGAAGTTGCTATTTGCTGGTGGAAATCCATTCCATCTGCAGGAAGCCTCTAGTCTAGTGTATGCGAGGTGTTACATTAATTCTCATAATTAAGCCTGGTTCAAAGAACCCCAAACACTGCCTAAAGTGCTTCTACTTATGCACAAGGGTTCTGCTAGCTGCAGTGGATACTTCTCTAGTGGGTGCCTCACAAAGTGATGTTTTTCTGGTCATACATTTTGGGGAGGGGGCTCTCTCTAAGCTGTGGAGCCATGTGAGCAAAACTTCTACTTTGTGAGCTACTGGCATGAAAATCGTGAGTGAGTGATTTGGCTACTGCATAAATTAGTTTGCTCTGGGGTCATCCTTCCTGAGCCGAGACAAAAATCTGTGAGCTAGAGACTAAAAAACTGTGAGCTAGTTCACACTAACTTGGCTTAGAGGGAACACTGCTTGGTGCATGTGCAGCCACAGTGTAAACTAAGAATTGACCAGTTCTCTCTTATCACCCAATATCCCATTTCTGTGTACACTGAAACTTTGAATACTGCAATTTAGTGGCATGTATGGGGGGGGGGGGGAAGGGATAGTCCAGCAGAGGTAGTACACCAACACATAGGTCCTGTGATGCTAGTTGTTCTGATACTTGCATGGGTAGGGGTACCCAATCTTTTTCAGCCTGTGGGCACATTGGAATTCAGGCACAGCAGCAAAATTGATGCCACAAAATAGCTGCTGCAGGAGGTGGAGCCAGCCACAAAATGATCACTTAATCTTAGTAACGCAGCCTTGTGCTGTGCTGGCAGCTGCTGCCAAAGTAACATTTTTTAAAAAAATCTGCACAGACAATTAGATCTCCAATAGTCAATCAGAAGCCTTGCTGGGCAAAAGCCCTACCTGGCCCCACCCACTTCCTAAAAACACTCAGTAGGCTCCAGAAAAGGTGTTGGCAGATACCATGGAGCTAGCAGCCCACATTAAGGACCTCTGCTCTTGGGTGCAGGTAGCAATGGTAATCTTTTGAGTGAACACCATTGAGGTATGTTGGAAGGAATTACCAATAGAATACAAGCGGAATACACAGTATAATTACCAAGCAGATTTTCTGTTTACCTCCCATTCTGTGTTTTGTCTTGAGTTTAATTTAATGTTATTGTTTTTTAATTTTTTCACAGAACACACATCTCAGCTTTTTCCCAAGACAACATTTATGAAGTCCAGCCTCCAAAAGTTGACAGGAAATCTATTGACATCTTTCATGCTCACATTCAGGCTGGCAAGGGCATCATGCAGCCCCTGGGAAAAGAAGACTTCCTCATGTACCGAGAATACATTAGAAACAGATATATGTGAAAAATGTCTATATTCAACTTTGTCCCAAAAATTGTCTTGAAAGAGGTCACCACGTGTGCCTGTTAAGCAAAGTTTTCTGTCTTATTTGATGGCATTATCTGAATAGCTGCGGTACTAAATAGAAATTCTCTTTTAGTGAGGCTTGTGGAAGAGAAACTAAAAGAAAAAGACTACATTTGGAAGAAAAAGAGTAGATATCAACAGGTTTTTTAAGTTCATATAAATTGTGCTGTTTAATTATGTATATGTGTAATATTGCCAGTGGGGGCTTCTGGGAATGCTAAGTATAGAAATGCATTTTTTGTCCTCCTTGAACTTACCAAGATATTTATTGTGTACCCACAAATAATAGTTAGTTCAATCAATGTGTCTGAAAGAAAATATAAGGTGCTAGATGCATCCACTAAAGATAATTCTTGGGCATGATCGGAAGTTAATTTTTTATATTGTGATTTTTTTTAGTAGCAGAAAATTAACCTTTCTGAGAATTTGAAACTATATTTGGGTTTTGTTCTCTGCTCCTCCTCTGGGCAGAATCATAGTGGCCTCTGAAGAAACATTATTGTGTTTTGTAAAGTAATTTCTAGAACTTCCTTATTAGAATTGAATGTCATTAAAATTTTATTTGATAAAATAGAGATGTAGTTTGCTGTTAGATAATAAAGATAACATGTCACAGATGTGGAGTACTGCATTTATATATTTAGTGTTGTCATTCTGGAATGGTAACTCTTTCTTACCAAGAATTGCAAGCTGCATTTATGGGACCCACTAATAGTGGATACCTGTTGGAAGAAGAATTCAGGTTTATTCCATAACTACCCTGTTCACTGGCATACAATGGATGTGTTGCCTCTGACAAACATGACTTGTTTTGACATTCAGGTGTTATAGCTCTTAGTCAAATTGGTCTAATCTCTATCTGTGAAAGGTCTGCCTTTTGAGGAAATTTTCTTCTAAGTTTAGACTTTTATTGCTGTGAGAATCAGCTTGTCCTTAAAAGGCAATCATAGAAGAAATCTTGATACATAGGCGAGCCAGGGGCAAAAAAAAGTGAGGCAGAAGAGTTGGGGAGCAAAACCCACTGTTCCTATCTGCACTGCAGCAAGTAGCTTCCTGCCTAGTATCAAGTGAAATCCAAGCCAGTAGTCACATGCCCAGGGACAGGTAATCAGCCAGTCAAGTCTGTAGCCTTGTGTTCAGTGGCAGGCAGCTTTCTAAGATAGGCTAACAGCAGACGGCCAGCAGCAAACATCTGGCACAGCAAGATCTGGCCATTTGCAGTAGTTGCTTTATACACATTCCAGGTACCACTGCATTTATGGCTCTTCAGAGTTCCATAATATCTAATTTGCTTATTCTAAAACCCATTTTGATGGGTTTTTTAAAGTGTTTGTAACATTACTTAATATGGGAAAAACTACTGTTACTCAGCAAACATTTTCTCTTTGTAGAGTGCAAGAAAGAATAGAATACTTATAAGGAGCACAGATGTTCCAGTGGATTCCTATCACAATAGGGTCACAATTTCTCTGTACTGCCACATCTAATTTCAGTAGACTTAAGACTCAAATTCCATTTGTATGGGACTAATTATCTATTAATGGATGGAAAAAGAAACACTTGCCTGTACTGTAATACGCTAATGTCCCTGTATTTGTTGTAAATGCCATCTGAAACTTTAAAATATGAATTATGTCATGCTATGTGTAGTTTATTTATAGCAGCCAACCTTAATGCCTTTCTTCGTTACATTAAATATGTGCAAATGTAAATAATTTAATAGATTTGCTTATCCAAGAAAAAATAAATTGGTAGAAAATTCTTGTAAAAAAATAACTGAATTTTTTTGTTTTTGTTTTTTAAATAAATATGTTTGGGCACACATGGTGTTTTTCAAATTTAATTCTGTGTTGAAAAGTTCCCTGTGGTATGATAGTATGCCATCTTTTGATTTAATGTTTTATTTAGGTTATGATAGTGTAAGCACGTTGGTTTACATTAGGGATGCTGTGAATTTCGCCATGAACACATTCAGCTGTTGCACTTACTGTGTTTAGAGGTGGTGATCACATGTGAGCAAATCAGTCTGTTGTGTTCACACTGACCAGCTGCTTTGCACAGGTTTTCCCAAAGCTGGACATGTGCACAGATGCTCCTGATTCAAATGTCAGTGCCCATTACTGTCCCTAAGGACTACTTAGATAAACACAAAAGGGTAGGATTTTATTAAAACACAGTATTCATTGATTGATTTATATGATTTGTAAGTGATCTGATGATCTGTTTAAATAATTGCATGCTGAATGGGGGAGTTATGCTGGAAGCATGTGGAGTAGTACTCAGTTGGACCATGTGAGAACATGCACGTGCAAAAACACTGTACTGCATGGTTAGTAAGGAACAGGGGTCATTTGGAGCCAGAGCGAGGCAGAGCAGCACTCCACCAGCCCAGGAGTGGGAACTAGGGCAGCCACGGGCCAAATCAGATTCTCTGATCTGATTCGGTCTGCTGCTAAATTGCTGCCAAAATTTGGCAGCAGTTTAAAACATGGCAGGAGGGGAGGGGTTTGAGGGAGAGACTCCAAACTTACAGGGTAGCTGCTGGAGCCTCTCCCCCAAATACCCACCAAGTTTCAAGAAGATTGGACCAGGGGGTCCAATTCTACAGGCCCCCAAACAGGTTGCCCCCATTCCCTCCATTGTTCTCTATGGTGAGGGAAAAGTTGTCAGAATCTGCTGATTCAGACAAAGTATTTCTATTGCTTACAGCTATGTCTTATGTTCTCTTGCTGTCATGTCTGTATGCCATACTATATTCATATTGCCATATATGTATGTATGCTGCTTCCTTCTCACCTGCCATGCAATGACCCCCCCCCCCTAGGTAAACCCTCACTTGAGCCAGTATGTATGTAGAATATGGGGCCCCAGGTTTATGACCCTGACCTGGCCTGGTCTGTGTAACTGTCAGAGTGGGAGGATGACAACTTCAATGTATGGGAACAATGGGCCTCTCACAGTCCTGCCTCCGCATTCCATTCGCCCCGGCTGGGACTCCAAGGGAGGACGAGTCTCATCTCTTATCAACGTGCGAAAGCCTCAAGGCCATTGATTGTTATGTGAAATGGTAACATCTGAAGGGTCTGGTTTGGGAAGGGAAATTTACAACTTGACACCTCACTTTCTTTCCTGTGGGAAGCAAACGGCCAGAGCCCCGTTTTGCCCGCCGTTTTTCCCGTGTAGTGATTGGCTACCTATGGGTAATTCAAACTGCTTAGAAAGGTATAATAGACCTGCTTCTGTCATATGCGTTATCTCTGACAATAATCCGAGAAGCTGTACCAATGTAGAGATTGGAAATAAAGAACTGTGTTTCATCAACAAAGATCTGATCCTTGACTACTTTGAGCAACGTTTTTCCCACCATAGAGAACAATGGGGGGATGGGGCAACTTGTTTGGGGGCCCATTCTTGAAACTTGGTGGGTATTTTGGGGAGAGGCCCCAGCAGCTACCCTGCAAGTTTGGAGCCTCTCCCTCAAACCCCCTCTCCTCCAGCCCCTCATATACCCTATGAGTTTTTGCCATTGACTTCAATGGCCCATAGGGTATAATGGGGCTGAAACTGACATTCAGCTGGCTGAATGGGTTTGCATTGCCAAAACTGACATGCGGGGGTCATTTGGCAGCTGGAACAGATGTGGCCTAATTTGACCCAATCCGAACTGGGCCAAAAAAAATTATTTACACACCCTAGTGGGCACAAATGGCAGTGGTGGCAAGTCCCTCCCCCAGCTGCCAGTGGGCCTGTGGAGGAAGTGAAGCGAGAAGGGGTTTAAAGTTTAAACCTCTTCTGTTTAGAGTTGCCCAGCAGTGGTAGCACGATCTTTCCATTGTATTCTATGGGGCCCTTCTCGCTTTGCTCCCCCCCAGCCCGTCTTGGCAGGGCAGCTGGGGAAGGGGAGGCTTTATGCCCCCCCCTTTTGCTTTCCTTTCTGACACACTTCCGGTGATGTCAGGGGGCATGGCATATGCTAATGAGTTATGCTAATAGGTATGCTAATGAGCTCCTGCACCTCTTTTTCTACGAAATGACCCCTGGTAAGGAATATGGTGAAACAGCTTGCCAGTCACCCACAAACTGATCAACAAACATTTGAACTGATCATCAAAAAAATCAGATCTCTGTTTACAATTAGTGAATAAGACACTAGCCAAACAATGGGTGCTTGAGCATCCCTAATTTACATATGATTGTTGCAGTCTAGAACCCTATATGGGCAAGGGCTGCCCATTCTTTTCTGCAAGAGGGAATATATATTTTTATGGGCACTATCACTTCTTGTTATGAGTCATAGCTCACTGTATCTCGTGTGTGAAGTGTGCATTCTACTCTTCGTGCATATGTGGAATGATCTCTGACTTACAAAAACTTATGCTGGAGTAATTTTTTTTATTCTTTAAAGTGCCACTGGACTTATGTTTGATTCAAATTTTAAGTGAGCCGAAATCACAAAGTGGAAGCCCAAAAAGTTGTGATTGCTTAGAGCCCTCACTAAAGCTTGCTATGCCACAGACAAAATAATTTAGAAGTATAGTCTTTATTTTTGTGGAGCTCATGTTATGAGAATTAATTATTCATACATTTGTTCTTGGTTGAAGATGGGAACCAGCTAGAGAACAGGAAATTACAAATACAAGTAGAAATAAGTGCATTCATTGGAGATTCTTACCTTAAAACATAATCAGTGGACTATATTTCTGCTAAAAAAAAACAAATTATGCCTTCACTTTCGGGAAACAAACATTTTCCCACTAGGGGAAATGTAATTTGTGAACTGGTCCTGAAAGAGTTCTACTTATCTCTCAGGAGGACTAGTAAGTTGAGCTTACAAAAATGGGATACACAGAGACCATATTGGTAGGGAAGCAGGGGAATTTATGGGCTTTTTAAATTGAAGCCACATCCACCTTCTGCAGCATCTTAAGTACAGTTCTTAAAAGGTTTTCACATGAAAATTAAAGACCATGAGACTTGCTATTGGTGATACTGACTACTACTAGCTACTAAAATTAATACCAATATGCCTTCAATGGCTTGGCTAGCTTTATGAGTATTTATTGTCCTATTTTGCCCCAGAAAATTGAACTCATCTTATTTCATTTGACCAAGCAATCATCAATTTCTGCTTCTGTTAACTGTATTTGGGGGTGAAGGGGGAAATTTCCTTTAATGCCACTATAAGGTCCCAGCTGCTATCTGTGCAGCAGATTGCTTACTCAGGCAATTGTCATTTTTCCAACACTGGCCAGTTCTTGCCCCAGTAATTAACTTGTCTGCTGGTGCTGCTATTAAGCAGCTGTTCAGCAGAGATACTTTCTTTGCTTTATTAAGCAACTGCTCCATCCCTGCGGTCACCTGAGTTTTCATGGTGCTGTACAGTACTTATTCTGTAGACCTCAAGTGGTTCTTGTTACACTCAGTTTACTGTAAATCTGTTTTCTGCCTCGGTCTGTCTTAGCTGCATTTGCTGCCTCTCAGGCTTGCAGGTTTGTTTCTTTACTTATTTATTTATTGAAAACATTTTTATGCTGCCATTCCATGCAACCGGAATCCACAAGGGAGTGAACGTAAAAACATTAAAGCATTTAAACAAAAATACAGTTAAAATTATAAAATTCAATTAAAAACATATAAAACAACACATTGAAGGAAGGCCATTAGCTGTTATTGGGGCTATGCCAGATGCAACAAAGAAGTATTTGCCTGCTGGCAAAAGACACTAGTAGAGAGGGAGACAAATCTCCTTGGGGAGGGAATTCCAAAATTTTGGTGCCACGATGGAGTAAGGCCTTTCTCAGGTTGCCATCCATCTAGCCTCAGATGACGGGGGCATCCAAAGCAGGGCCTCCATTGATGACCAGAGTGAGTATCTATGCTTTGAACACAAATTTCATTCTCTGCTTAAATAAAGCTGCCATCTATCAGTTTAGAGCATCGGTCCATGTGTCCCTGTTGTGAGATTGTGCCAATAGATGTAGTCCACAACAGGTCTCCTTAAACAGAAAGTCCTTTATTTGCAGAAAAGATCTTGTTGGTCAAATACACTTCTTCTGTTAGTAATGCCCAAGCATAGGAATACAACTACAATTATACTTGATATGAAATAAGCCCCCTTCAACATCCACCAATCAACTGGGAGGATTATTGGCGCCCAAATATACTGGCCCACTGTTCCCAAGGAAAGCGCAGTAAATTAGGTTTCCAGGCAAAGACACTATTAGGATTTGTGGATATTCCCAGGGAAAAATCAAGCAAAGGAACACATAGCACCTGTGAATAATATAACACATAGCAAGAGGCTTGCAGCTCAAGGCCGTCAGTTAGGGAAAAGTGAAAGACAGATAAGAGGGAAGAAAAGCTAATGAGCAACAAGCATGCGCAAAGCGAGCAAGATGTGCATTCCTGTGGTGGGAGTTACTCCACCGATGCTATCTCCCGTCTGGGACCTAGAGGAATCGATATGGAACTCAAAACAAAGACAAGGTTAATTGATCATCAGAATAGACAATAGAACCCTTAGACATTTGTACAGGATGTTAAGGCAACAGAGTTATTGATAATAATAGTCAACAGGAACATATGGCGGCGCTAACTAACATTCTGCCCTCCCGATAAAACATCCCCTCCCTTCCCAGGTTTCAAAGGGTAGAGTTTATGGAAAGCACGGATTTTAGCAAGGGCATGCGCATGAGAGGCCTCAACCCATTTGTTTTCTTCAGGACCAAAATGCAACCATTTGATAAGATAAAACAAATGTCCCCTTTTCACTTTAGAGTCCAAAATTTGTTCAGTTTCATAATGTGGCTCATTATTCTTCATCAGAGGAGGAGGAGAGGAGGATGAAGGTCTCCATTCGTTCTGCCCAGGATCCTTCTTCAGAAGGCTGTAATGGAAAATAGGATGCACAAATTTCAATGATTTGGGGAGTTTAAGTTCAAACGTTACTTTGTTAATGCACCTGATTACTGGGAAAGGCCCCATGTATTTCCAACCCAATTTTTGACTGGGTTGGAGTCCTTTAATGTTTTTAGTTGACACATAGACAAAGTCTCCAGGGGAAAGATCCCATCCCAGAGCCCTCCCCTTATCAGCATATTTCTTATAGTCCACTTTGGCTTCTTCTTGGCAACATCTTTACAGTTAGCGGCCAAGAATCACGCAGTGAATTCCACCAAGTAGCAAAATCACCAGACCCCTCAGCCGCTGGGCTTAAGTTGGGCAATGGAATCCCTTCAAAGCCCCCAACTGTGAGACTTCTGATTAGATCCAATAAGCCAGGCCTCAGGTTCAAAGCAAAATCCTTTTATTTTCTTAATGGTCTTTCAGGAACACATTCATTGATAGTACTGTCAGATCAATAGGACTCAGAGCAATTATACAGTTTTCAAATAGCAGATAAATGACAGGCACCAATCAGGGCAATATCAAGAAAGCACAAAAAGGCCAGCAGTTACTTTTCCCAAAGAAAACACGCACAAGCAAAGAGTGACTCATCCCTCCCCCCTGCAAGAACTCCCACATTACATTCCCACACAGTAAGGTATCTGGCGAAGCCCAGCACAGCAACAACTCAAGGTTAACCTCAGAGCAAAACAGATTAACATGAAGAGGGCAAGGGGAAGGAGGGGGAGGGGGGCTTGGGAATGGAGCATGGAGAGGGGAGGAGAATGGAACAAGGTACCACACTCCCGCCGGGAGAAAACAGACAGCAGGAATACAAAATGACAGGGAACCTGACACCAACTGCCATAAACGGAGACACTCCGGTAGATGAATGTACAGCATTGTTATAACTATATTCTGCAAAAGGTAATAGGTCCACCCAATCATCTTGTTGAAAATTCGTATAGCATCGCAAATATTGTTCTAATGTTTGATTAACTCTTTCGGTCTGGCCATCCATCTCTGGACGATAAGCACTGCTTAAGGCTGCTTCAATTCCCATGACTTGCAAAAGCTCCCGCCAGAAGTTGACAATGAATTGAGAGCGGATATTACCTTATTTGGTATCCTATGAAGCCTAATCACATGGTTAACAAAAGCTTTAGCTAAAGTCTTTGCAGTAGGCAATTTCTTTAGAGGAACAAAATGAGCTTGTTTAGAAAAAGTGTCCACCACCACCCACACTACAGTCTTCCCTTTGCTAGAAGGTAGGTCAGTTATAAAATCCATTGAAATAACTTCCCATGGATGGCTGGGAGTTTCCAAAGGCTGCAATAATCCTGGGGGCTTTCCACCCCAGGATTTCCCCATCAAACAAGTTTGGCAAGAGGAAACATAGGTAGAGACATCCCCCCTCATATGCGGCCACCAAAATTGTCTTTGTAAGAGGTTCAAAGTCTTTAAATAACCAAAATGTCCTGACAGCTTAGACTCGTGTGCTGCATGCATAACCTCTTTGTGCAGTGTTAGCGGATCCACAATTTTCTGTTCTCTAAACCAGCAACCTTCAGGACTCTGTGCAAGGGAAGGCAGGGATTGGAATTCTGAGTTTTCCTCCTCCGAGTATTTTTGAGCAAATTTTATAATCCATTCAGATACTGCCAGTGTCACTCCCTTCTTGGCTTTGCTTCTAGTCTGCATCCCCCCCAATTGTTCTGGTGTGAACATAGTCTCTATCACCTTGTCTTTTCGAGAATCGTGTTCTCAAAAAGACAAGGTGCTCTAACCAGTGCTGCCAGGTAGTAAGGGCTAAGCCAGGGGTGGGCAATTGTTTTGGCTTGGGGGCCACTTTGTGGGAGCGGAGGTTAGCGGAGGGCCACACCTTTTAAAATGATTGCATTCATTAGTCAACTCTGCATTTCAGAAAAGGTATAAATTGTATCAAAAAAATCAATAAATATAAATTAAATAAAATAGTGGTAGTTTTATTCAATTTATTTATTGTGCTAATTTCATATCATCTATCGCTGCAAGCACATTTAATTTTAGAATCAGTTTAATGAGACAAATGTACCCTATCACACTTTTCTACAATTTTTTTGAAATCAGGAGTGAGATTGCTTCTTGAGATTCTCATCACAGCCTGCAAGTTAATGTCTGTCAAAAGTCTGTTAATATCTATATTCACTCTTGTTGATCTTCATGCAAGAAAAACTTTGCTCACAAATATATGTAGACCCAAATATAGAGAACATTTTCCCAGCAAATTTCTTCATACATGGAAACTTTTCAGCAGACAAAGATTTGTAAAAGTCAACTAATGTCACAGCATTAAACATTTCTTTCACAGTGTGATCTGACTGCATGTCAATAAGTTCAAGCTGCAGCTCCTCAGGTGCTGACAGTGGCCAAGTGTCTTGGCGGGCCGCAAAAAACTCTGTGGCGGGCCGCATGTGGCCCCCGGGCCGCCATTTGCCCACCCCTGGGCTAAGCAGATTGCTGCAGCTTCTTTATCCCACACTGCCCAATTACATTTGGAGTCCCCAAACTTTTTAGAAATGTAGGCTAACGGTTGTAATTTTCCATCAGTCCCATCTTGCAAGATCACCCCCCCCCCCCATGGTGGCATCGGAGGCATCCACTTGCACTATAAACTTTTTATTTTCATCTGGATGCACCAAAATGGGTTGAGAAGTAAAAAGATGTTTCAGAGCCTCGAAAGCCTCAGGAGTCCAGTTTAGCCAAGCGCCTGGCTTCGCAGCCTCCGGCCCCTTCCCTTTCATTTTTAATAAGTCAGTGAGGGAAAGACTGTATTGGGTGAAGTTGGTGATGAAATTTCTATAAAAATTGGCAAATCCTAAGAAACTCTGTAACTGGTGTCCAGTGTGGGGGTCTCCCACCCCACCATGGCCGAGACTTTTGCCGGGTCCATCTCCAAACCCCGAGCCGAAATGTGGTATCCCAGAAAGTCTATTTCAGTTTTATGGAAGTCGCATTTAGAGAGTTTAGCAAACAGTCTATTGTCTCTGAGTGTGAATAGCACTTCTCTCACCAATTTAACATGCGCTTCCATGTCCGGGGAATAGAGCAAGATATCATCTAGAAAGCACAGGACCCCCTTGAATAGGTGCTTGTGTAAGACTTCATTTATTAAGTTCATAAAAATGCCTGGAGCCCCCTGAAGGCCGAAGGGCATTACCAGGTACTCAAATTGCCCCAATGGGGTATTAAAGGCAGTCATATATTCATCCCCTTCCCTGATGCGCACTCGGAAGTATGCATCCCAGAGGTCCAGTTTTAAAAATCTTTTCCCTTTACTGGCCTCATTGAGCAAGTCTTTTATCAGCAGGAGGGGGTAGGCATTTGAAGTAGAAATGGCATTCAAGCATTGATAATCTGTACACAATTGCAACCTCCCATCCTTTTTCTTCCGGAAAAGTACTGGTGCAGTGAATGGGGAAGTGGCCGACCGAATAAAACCTCGCTCGAGGTTTTTATCTATGAAGTTACGAAGTTCAACTATTTCCTGGGGTGACATAGAGTATAATTTACCCTTGGGGAGTTTATGCCTGGGTAATAGTTCAATGGCACAGTCACTGTTGCAATGGGGGGGGGAAGCTCATCAGCCTCCTTTTCCTCAAAAACCTCTGCTAAATCCCTGTATGTGGCAGGTATGCATAAAAGTTCCTCATGAGCTAAACACGTGTTCTCAGAGCAGGGCCGGGTGCCCCACTCAGTTTTCCAAAGATGCTCTTTGCAAGAGGGAGAACCCCAGGTAATCTGTCCCTCACTCCAGATGATGTAGGGGTCATGCATCCCCAACCAAGGGCTTCCTAATACCATGGGGAATTACGCATGGGGGGTGATTACAAAAGCTCGTTTCTTCCAATGTTCCCCCGTGCCAATCATTATTGGTTCAGTCTCAAAAGCACAATGTTCTTTCAGCTCAGAGCCATCCATTTGGGTAAAATGTAAAGGCTCTTCGAGAGTGTTCACACCCAACCCCAGCCCATCCACAACAATTGGGCTAATTAAGTCTCTGGCACACCCTGAACCAATAAGGGTTCGAACACACATCTGCGTGCCTAGATGTGGATTCACCACAGTCATTAAGATATAAAGAAGGGGGCCGGGGGAGCTCACCATTTGAGGCGCTGTAGATTAAGGGACCTGCTGTGTTGCGCCATTCAGAGCAAGTCCTGTTCGTTTCCCTGCAGCTGAGCAGGAATTCCTTCCTTGGGCTTCTCCAGGAAGCAAGACTCCACGATTTGGAGTGCCAGCGGCTTTGGGGTAGATGCTTTCTTCGGCTTAGGACGTGCCGGTGGAGAAGATGGGACTCCTCCCTTGAGAGAGGCAGCTGAACATGCCGAGGCGAAATGGCCCGACTCCCCACATCAGGTGCATAATCCCTTTTCATACAAAATTCTCTGAGATCCCTCACAGGTGGCTTGGTCTTCGGCTTAAAAGGGGTGGCTGATGGGGCAGAGCTCTTAGGGGTGTCAGATGGGTACCGCATTCGGACAAGCCTCTGCTTCTTCCGCAGCCCTAATCCAACCGTTCAGGGTTGTCAGATTGAGATTTCGGAGTATAGTTTCATATAGCTCCCCGTTCAATCCCCTGCGGTACTGCTCTATGAACACTTCTTCTGGCCAACCCCTGATCTTAACTTCTAAACGTTTGAAAGCAGCAGTATATTCATGAATGGACATCTTCCCTTGCGAGAGATTGCACACCTGGTTTTGGGCTTTCTCTTCACTCATGGGGGTCTTCATATTGGCGGCGCAAGGCCCACATGAAGTCCTCCACACTATCTAACTCAAGACCCGGGGGATTGTGGAGGCTCACGTACCAGTCAGCAGCTTCATCTCGCAGTCTAGAACCGATGTAGCCCACGCGGTCACCCTCATCTTGGAACAGGTGGCCCCAATTCTGCATACAATGGCCAGCTTTGATGATAAAGAACTGTAGCTTTGTGGGGTTCCCATCAAAGGTGGCTCCCATCAACTTGTGAGGCACAGGCCAGCAATCCCCTGGCTGCACCAGACCCGGGGCGGCTAGAGCAGGTGGTCCCTGTGGGGCAGGAGGCTGGGCCAGTGGTTGCGTTGGTGGCAGTACCACTGCTGGTGGTGCTCCAGCTCCAGCTCCCGCTAGTTGCTCCTGAACTGCCTGTGTCACGATGTTCGGGAGACCAGTCAGCAGTGCAGCCATTTCTCATTGAAAACGTCTCTGGATCATGTCAAATCTCCAATCCATCTGCACCCACACCTCGGCCATTTGGAAGTCATCCATGGGCCTCCATTCTGTACCTTGGACCCCAGATTGCCATGCCCTGGCTTCCCACCGAGGGGACCAAGCCTCAGTGGTTTGTGGCCAAAATTGAGCCAAAGACTGGACTCCTCCACTCCATCTGGAACTAACAGTCACTCTGCTAGTGGTCACCAGTCATGCCGGTACCTCCTCGGAAGTAATTGGTGTCTCCGGTTCAGTAGTAGGGACTTCAGTGCCATCATCATCCATGGTGGGCACAATGGACTGGGCCCCAATTGAGGATTACTAACAGTCTGTGAGATTGTGCCAATAGATGTAGTCCACAACAAGTCTCCTTAAACAGAAAGTCCTTTATTTGCAGAAAATATCTTTTTTTTTTTGTAAAGAAATTTTTATTTTTCAAAACATTAAAATTAATACATTTATCTTATACAAATCCTTTTTTCCATATTATATAACATTTTGTTCTATTTGTATAATCTTATTTTTATCTTGTATTGGCGGTTTCCCACCACATCTGAAGCATAACACATTTTCCACTTTATCCAAAATAGTAATACTTATATCTATGTTTACATTTCTGGTAACGGTCATACATCTTTAAAATACTTATATACCAATTCTTACTTTCTATATTCTTGTATAATTCTAAAAAAACAGCTTCATTATCTAATTATCCTTAATACATTCATAAACTCTAATTCTATTCTTTTATGCTATTATAACCATGTATAAATGTAGTTTTTCATGTCCCAATATTTTTCAACATATTCTTTCAAATCCTTCCAATCTTCCAAAAAGGTCTCTGAGTACATATTATTCAACTTTCTAGTCCATTTATCCATTTCAGCCATATATAACAATTTTTTCAACCATTCCCACACTTCTGGTATTTTTTCATTTTTCCAATTTTGTGCATACACCATTCTTGCTGTTGTTATCATATACCATACTATTGTCCTTTTCTTTACATTTATCTCTTCTAGTTTAAGTCCAAGCAATAACATTTCAGGCAACTTCTTAAATGTACATTTCAAAAAATTTTCCATTTCTGCATGTATTATAGACCAGTAAGTCTTTGCTTTATCACAAGTCCACCACATATGATAAAAAGAACCTTCTTTCTTTTTACATTTCCAACATTTGTTAGATAAGTTCTGATTGATATTTGCATTTTTTTTGGTGTCATATACCATCTGTACATCATTTTAAAACAGTTTTCTTTTAAATTATAACATGTAGATATACTCATAGCATTTTTCCATAAAAATTCCCAAGATTCCATTTCAATATCTTTGTTGAAGTTTATCGCCCATTTTACCATTTGTTCTTTTACCATTTCATCAGCGTTAAACCATTTTAACAAAATTTTATACATTTTAGAGATCATTTTTTCCCCACCTTCCTCCCAAACTTGTTCTATTTCATTATTTTTTTCTCTAAAACCAAATTTTTTATCACTTCTATACATGTCATGTATTTGTCTATATCTTAACCAACCATAGTCAAAGTCCATCTGATGCTGCTCCTTCAATATAAAATCTTTACCATGTCTTGTTAATAAGTCTCTATACTTCAACCAGTCTTGTCCTTTGTAGCGTGATGATGGATTTAAAACTTCTGCAGGTACAATCCACATAGGTATTTCTTCTGGAAAAAAGTGTTTATATCTTGTCCACATGTCGATTAGCATTCTTCTCAAATAATGATGTTTAAACATATTGTCCATTTTTGTTTTACCATAATACAAATACGCGTGCCACCCAAACCTACAGTCATGGCCTTCCAGGGACAATAACTTTCTATCTTGTAACATAGTCCATGTCCCTACCCAAGTCAAACAAATTGCATCATGATATAGCCTTAAGTTTGGTAACTGGAACCCACCTCTATCTTTAGCATCACACATTATTTTCATCTTGATTCTTGGTTTTTTCCCTCCCCACACAAACTTAGACAGTTCCTTCTGCCAGCATTTGAATGTTTTTACATCTTTCACAATTGGAATAGTTTGAAACAGGAACATTAATCGTGGTAACACATTCATCTTAACCACCGCAATTCTACCCAACAATGACAAATTTAATACATTCCACTTTTTAATATCTTGCATAATTTGCTGCCATAATTTCTCATAATTATTTTTATAAAGATCAATATTTTTCATTGTTAGGTTCACACCTAGATATTTTGTTTTTTTCACCACTTCACATTCTATAAGATTTTGTAACTCAGTTTGCTTGTTATTTGACATATTTTTACACATCACTTTAGATTTGTTCTTATTTACATAAAATCCAACCAAGTCACCAAACTCTCTTACTCTCTGTAACAAATATGGTAATGTAGTCATAGGGTCTTCAACTATAAACATCACATCGTCTGCAAAGGCTCTATATTTGAAAGAAAAACCTTTTATTGTTAAGCCTTTAATATCTTTATCTTCCTTCAAATTTAACAGTAGAACTTCTAGAATCCAAATAAATAGCAGCGGTGAAAGTGGGCATCCTTGTCATGTTCCTTTTTCGACTTTAAAATAGTCCGTCTTTTCAGTGTTAATTATTAAAGAGAGATTGCACACCTGGTTTTGGGCTTTCTCTTCACTCATGGGGGTCTTCATATTGGCGGCGCAAGGCCCACATGAAGTCCTCCACACTATCTAACTCAAGACCCGGGGGATTGTGGAGGCTCACGTACCAGTCAGCAGCTTCATCTCGCAGTCTAGAACCGATGTAGCCCACGCGGTCACCCTCATCTTGGAACAGGTGGCCCCAATTCTGCATACAATGGCCAGCTTTGATGATAAAGAACTGTAGCTTTGTGGGGTTCCCATCAAAGGTGGCTCCCATCAACTTGTGAGGCACAGGCCAGCAATCCCCTGGCTGCACCAGACCCGGGGCGGCTAGAGCAGGTGGTCCCTGTGGGGCAGGAGGCTGGGCCAGTGGTTGCATTGGTGGCAGTACCACTGCTGGTGGTGCTCCAGCTCCAGCTCCCGCTAGTTGCTCCTGAACTGCCTGTGTCACGATGTTCAGGAGACCAGTCAGCAGTGCAGCCATTTCTCATTGAAAACGTCTCTGGATCATGTCAAATCTCCAATCCATCTGCACCCACACCTCGGCCATTTGGAAGTCATCCATGGGCCTCCATTCTGTACCTTGGACCCCAGATTGCCATGCCCTGGCTTCCCACCGAGGGGACCAAGCCTCAGTGGTTTGTGGCCAAAATTGAGCCAAAGACTGGACTCCTCCACTCCATCTGGAACTAACAGTCACTCTGCTAGTGGTCACCAGTCATGCCGGTACCTCCTCGGAAGTAATTGGTGTCTCCGGTTCAGTAGTAGGGACTTCAGTGCCATCATCATCCATGGTGGGCACAATGGACTGGGCCCCAATTGAGGATTACTAACAGTCTGTGAGATTGTGCCAATAGATGTAGTCCACAACAAGTCTCCTTAAACAGAAAGTCCTTTATTTGCAGAAAATATCTTTTTTTTTTTTGTAAAGAAATTTTTATTTTTCAAAACATTAAAATTAATACATTTATCTTATACAAATCCTTTTTTCCATATTATATAACATTTTGTTCTATTTGTATAATCTTATTTTTATCTTGTATTGGCGGTTTCCCACCACATCTGAAGCATAACACATTTTCCACTTTATCCAAAATAGTAATACTTATATCTATGTTTACATTTCTGGTAACGGTCATACATCTTTAAAATACTTATATACCAATTCTTACTTTCTATATTCTTGTATAATTCTAAAAAAACAGCTTCATTATCTAATTATCCTTAATACATTCATAAACTCTAATTCTATTCTTTTATGCTATTATAACCATGTATAAATGTAGTTTTTCATGTCCCAATATTTTTCAACATATTCTTTCAAATCCTTCCAATCTTCCAAAAAGGTCTCTGAGTACATATTATTCAACTTTCTAGTCCATTTATCCATTTCAGCCATATATAACAATTTTTTCAACCATTCCCACACTTCTGGTATTTTTTCATTTTTCCAATTTTGTGCATACACCATTCTTGCTGTTGTTATCATATACCATACTATTGTCCTTTTCTTTACATTTATCTCTTCTAGTTTAAGTCCAAGCAATAACATTTCAGGCAACTTCTTAAATGTACATTTCAAAAATTTTTCCATTTCTGCATGTATTATAGACCAGTAAGTCTTTGCTTTATCACAAGTCCACCACATATGATAAAAAGAACCTTCTTTCTTTTTACATTTCCAACATTTGTTAGATAAGTTCTGATTGATATTTGCATTTTTTTTGGTGTCATATACCATCTGTACATCATTTTAAAACAGTTTTCTTTTAAATTATAACATGTAGATATACTCATAGCATTTTTCCATAAAAATTCCCAAGATTCCATTTCAATATCTTTGTTGAAGTTTATCGCCCATTTTACCATTTGTTCTTTTACCATTTCATCAGCGTTAAACCATTTTAACAAAATTTTATACATTTTAGAGATCATTTTTTCCCCACCTTCCTCCCAAACTTGTTCTATTTCATTATTTTTTTCTCTAAAACCAAATTTTTAATCACTTCTATACATGTCATGTATTTGTCTATATCTTAACCAACCATAGTCAAAGTCCATCTGATGCTGCTCCTTCAATATAAAATCTTTACCATGTCTTGTTAATAAGTCTCTATACTTCAACCAGTCTTGTCCTTTGTAGCGTGATGATGGATTTAAAACTTCTGCAGGTACAATCCACATAGGTATTTCTTCTGGAAAAAAGTGTTTATATCTTGTCCACATGTCGATTAGCATTCTTCTCAAATAATGATGTTTAAACATATTGTCCATTTTTGTTTTACCATAATACAAATACGCGTGCCACCCAAACCTACAGTCATGGCCTTCCAGGGACAATAACTTTCTATCTTGTAACATAGTCCATGTCCCTACCCAAGTCAAACAAATTGCATCATGATATAGCCTTAAGTTTGGTAACTGGAACCCACCTCTATCTTTAGCATCACACATTATTTTCATCTTGATTCTTGGTTTTTTCCCTCCCCACACAAACTTAGACAGTTCCTTCTGCCAGCATTTGAATGTTTTTACATCTTTCACAATTGGAATAGTTTGAAACAGAAACATTAATCGTGGTAACACATTCATCTTAACCACCGCAATTCTACCCAACAATGACAAATTTAATACATTCCACTTTTTAATATCTTGCATAATTTGCTGCCATAATTTCTCATAATTATTTTTATAAAGATCAATATTTTTCATTGTTAGGTTCACACCTAGATATTTTGTTTTTTTCACCACTTCACATTCTATAAGATTTTGTAACTCAGTTTGCTTGTTATTTGACATATTTTTACACATCACTTTAGATTTGTTCTTATTTACATAAAATCCAACCAAGTCACCAAACTCTCTTACTCTCTGTAACAAATATGGTAATGTAGTCATAGGGTCTTCAACTATAAACATCACATCGTCTGCAAAGGCTCTATATTTGAAAGAAAAACCTTTTATTGTTAAGCCTTTAATATCTTTATCTTCCTTCAAATTTAACAGTAGAACTTCTAGAATCCAAATAAATAGCAGCGGTGAAAGTGGGCATCCTTGTCATGTTCCTTTTTCGACTTTAAAATAGTCCGTCTTTTCAGTGTTAATTATTAAAGAGGATTTCTGTTCTTTATATATTGACTTAATGAGGTTAAGCATATAGTCTCCAATTTCAAGATGTTCTAGAACCTCAAACATAAAATCCCAATTTAAATTATCAAACGCTTTTTCCGCATCTAAAAAGAAAAAGCCTACTTCCTTTTCAGGATGTTTATCGTAGTATTCTATAGCATCCACTACTACTCTTAGATTGTCCCTTATTTGGCGATTAGGTAAAAACCCTGCTTGTTCTGTTTGTATAGTTTCTTTAAGGTGTTCTTTTAGTCTGTCAGCTATAATCTTGGCAAAAATCTTGTAATCATTATTTAGTAAAGAAATCGGTCTATAATTCTTGACATTAGTTAAATCTTGATTTTCTTTCGGGATAAGTGAGATGGTTGCATCTTTCCAAGTTTCTGGGACCTCACCTGTGACTCCTATATCGTTCATTAATAGCAGTAACACTGGTGAGATCGACTCCTGTAGTGTTTTATAAAACTTCGCTGTAAATCCATCTGATCCAGGTGCTTTTCCTAATTTTGAGTCATTTATTGCATTTTTAATTTCTTGTAATGATACTGGATTGTTAAATAGTTCTTTAATTTTCTCTGTTGGTTTTGGTAGCTTTAATGTTTGTAGGTATTCTTTAATCTTTCTTCTGTCTTTGTTTTCCTTCTTAAAAGGTTTTGCATAATATTTTAAAAATTCTCTCTTTATTCCTTTGTTGTCTATTATCTCAATATTGTCCCTTATCACTTTAGTGATAAGTTTGTTTTCCCATTTTTTCTTTAATTGCCATGCTAAATATTTTCCAGGTTTGTTTGCACCTTCAAATGCTTTTTGTTGGAGTTTTTTCAAGTTCCAGTAAGTTTCTTGATTCAAAATAGCTTTTGCTTGATCTTGTAGCATCCAGATTTCCTTTTGCAATTTCTTTCTTCCTGGTCTACTCTTCAATTCTTCTTCTTTTGTTTTAATGGCTTGTATGATATTTTCATATTGTTCTCTTTTCATTTTATTATCTTTAGCATTTAATGATATCAATAATCCTCTCATCACTGCTTTATATGCATCCCATACAGTTTGAATTTTTACTTCTTTCTGTATATTTGCTTGGAAATATAAGTCTATTTCTTCATGTAATTTTTTGACTATTTCTTGGTTGTCTAGTAAGTCCTCATTTATTCTCCATCTCTTTTGTCTTTTTACCTGCCCAGCAGTCCATAAACACGGATTATGATCTGAAATTATTCTAGGTAGAATTTCCACTTTTCTTGTCTTAAACGTTAGATTAGTAGTCATCCAAATCATGTCAATTCTTGAATGTGAGTCATGCCTATTAGAATAAAAGGTAAAATCTTTTCCTTGTGGGTTGACCTTCCTCCAAATATCTTCCAACTTCTCTTGTTTTATCAGTTCAAAAAAGTTTTTTGGAAGTTTCCCTAATGCCTCATCTTTTCTCTTAGAGTGCCTGTCTATTTTGTTATTCACAGTTCCATTAAAGTCCCCCAGCATCATGATTTGATCATAGTTTACGTTGTCCAATTCCACTTGTAATTCTTTAAAAAAAATTTCTTTGGCTCCATTTGGGGCATAAATATTCACAATCAAAGTTTTCTGTCCTTGTAAAGAGACTTCAATAGCTAAATATCTTCCTTCTTTATCTTTAAATATTACTTTAGGTTCCAAATCTTTTTTAACATATGTTACAACACCATTCTTTTTATTGCTTGCCAAAGAAAAAAATTCTTCTCCCAGCTTCTTCCTTATTAAATATTTATGGTCTTGTTTTTTAAGATGAGCTTCTTGTATACAAATTACACTACATTTTTGTTTCTCCAGCCAATGACCTACCATTCTACGTTTTTGAGGTGAATTAAGTCTATTTACATTCCATGTAAGTACTTTGTAATCCATCTTGATATATTCTTAAATATCACCGAGGTCTTCTTTGTTCTCTCCAAGAAATGCGTACATTTCTCCTGAACTTTTAATCACTGCTCTGGTGTTGTCATAGTAAAAGCTTAATCCTTGAGGTATTTCCCAACGGAATCTAATTTTTTTCTCCTTCAGTTTATCAGTCAGACGCTTGAATTTTTTCCTTTCTTGCAATATTGCTCTGGGCAGTTCTTTCATTACAATAATTTTCTTTCCATCTATTTCAAAAGGATCAGTAAAACACTTCTTGTAAATTTGTTCTTTTGTCCTTTTCATTGTAAATTGAACTACCACATCTCTTGGTATATTTTTATCTCTTGCTTATGTAGAATTAACTCTGTAAACAAGATCCATGTGTTCTTTAACAACCTCTTCCTGTTCTTCTGGAAAATCCGCTAATGCCTCTTGCATTCTTGTAAAAATGTCTTCACTCAATTTTTCCTCAATACCTCTAAATCTCAAATGGTTTTGCATGTCTTTGTAGTGCATCATCTTTTCCATCCTGTCGTTGTCTTTCATTGTCTTTTGAGTACTTTCTTCCAGTTCTTTTACTTTAGTTTCTATGTCTTGTGTTCTTGTGGTTAACTTTTGAAATTCTGCTTTTAAGTCTACGAAGTTTTTATCTGCTTGTGCAGCTATGCCATTCATTTTAACATTTACCTCTCCTATAGCGTCTAACATTTTTTTCCCATTGCTTCCATAATGGCTAATGGTTCTTTTTCTTTTTTTTGCTGCCATTGTAGGAGAGGACCATGTAGCTGCTCTCGATCTTAATCCGCGGTCCGTCTTGCCTCTTTTAAAAAGATCAATTTTGTTTTGTTTTCCAAATCAAACATCGATTAGTGTGTTCAAACAAGCTAGTCTTGCCAAGTCAAATTTCATTGGTTTCAGCCTTCTAGGTTATATAGTTTATGAGATATTACTGTTTAAAAATTTTATAAATCCAAAATGGCGGGCGCAACTTCTCTATGGTTTGTGTCAAAGGTTATAGTCTTTTTACCTTGCTTCTGGCTTGCCGTAGTTTCCTTTTGTCCCTTCTTCTTGCTTACTTGTCTGCTCTCCACACGTCACTTCCTGTTGTAGTCCTTTTGGTCCGACAGTTTTTACAGTCCCCTTTTCTCTCTTCCGGTTCTTCTTCTTTTCCCTTCTTGTCTGCTCCCCAAGCCGTCACTTCCTGTCTTAATCCTCACAGCTTGTTCTCGCGATGCTTGGCTCCCTCCTCCCCTCCTTGTCTTGCGATGCTTGGCTCCCCCTCCCGACTCTTCTTAACCGCAGGAATGTTAAACAACTTGTTTTTTTGGCTTTTTAAGTTCAAATTCAGCTTTTTAACGTTTCAAAACTGCACTCATCCAATCTGCAACAGTCTATTGCTTCACCGGTTCTGCTTTTCGTCTTTCAAAATGCGGTAATGGTAAGGCAAAAACTTTTTTTCCGTTACCTTATGTTGTTACTTCGCTTCAGATGTGGTCCCAACGTTTAAACTTTGTCCTCTTTGTTAAGGAATCAGGGGAATTGGTGATTTTATGCTGATTTAATCAGCTCGGCTCGGCTCCTTAGAGATACTTGCAGGAATCTTCTTCGGCTGCAGTGCTCAAGGTGTTGTAAAAGTCTCCTCCAAGACTTTTCCTTCACCGAGCTTGCTCAAACCTGGATTGTATTGCTTGCTAGTCCTCACACTACCTGTGTGAGGTTGCATCAGGTGGGTTTAACCACCCTAGCTGTCAAGAAGAGCCACTGTCCGCTTTGCTCACTTGCAAAGCGCGTCAGACTGCCATTCCTCCGACCAGAAACTCTATTTGCAGAAAAGATCTTGTTGGTCAAATACACTTCTTCTGTTAGTAATGCCCAAGCATAGGAATACAACAACAATTATACTTGATATGGAATAAGCCCTCTTCAATATCCATCAATAGATCTGGTTCCAGTTCGAGCGACAGCAAAGGGTGTCGGCGCGTCATCCGCACCTTGAGCTGAACTCTTTCTCATCTTTTGGGGACATAACATCAACGTTAAACCCAACCGAGACTCCCCCAGAGAGGGGCTCGGGCATAGCCATTCTCCTATAAGTTGTGACAGAGCGGCGGCTCTGCAACTTTCGGAGTAGGCTGGAAGCAAGGGAGGAAGATAAGAAGGTCGGCGTGCAACAAAGACCATAGCAACGACCGGGAAACCCAGGAGAGCACTTCTAAAGCTACTTTTGGTTAAGTAATAACTAGTTTATTTCTTTACCTTGGCGGTTTCGTCTATATCCAAGCCTGGAAATATTTGGAAGTTAGACGCTTGGGCTGAGTGTCGGAGTGGAGTACGGGGTGAGTCCTGAGGGTTGGAGGTGTTGGTGTTGATCATTGAGTGCTGGAGAAGGGAGGGCGCGTCAATCGGTGTCTAGTGACTGGCGGCTTGCTTCATCTTTCAGCACTGGAAGGTGGGGTTCCACCGGACTGCTGGAGTGGCTGGAGGTGTCTTTTCTTTCTGTTGTTTATTACCATCCATTTTCTCCTTTTCTGGTGTGGCTTTTTTTTTGCTCCGGAGAGCAAGAACTTGATCCTTGTCTGTGTTGGGAAGCGCAATAGGAGATTGGCGATCGACTTGTTGTGCCTGGAAGCTCCGAGTGGATTTAGCTGTCGCGGAGGAGTTTTTCCTCTTCCTTTCCCTTTTGTAAAGCAATATCTAATATAAAAGACGAGAAGAAAGGAAACCATCAGTAAGGCGAAGGGAGAAGAGAATCATTGCCACAGAAGGACTGAACACAAAAGTCTCTTATTTTCCTTTGTCATTAAACTCCAGTATCCATTTAGAAATCCTCCTCAACCCATTTTCCTTTTTGAAATTAGGCTAAATTAAACGTAGTGGTGGAGTGGGTTGAGTTAGGGAGCATCTTGGTAGGACAGTAAAGGATAGTTTAGATTAAAATTAGAATTTAGATTAGGTACATAAACATTGTTAAAGTAGGTTACTCTAGGATAAGTTAAGTTAGGGTAGGTAAGTTAGGTAAAGTTAGATAAGTTAGGTAAGTTATGTAAAATTGAAGTTAAAAATAAGACAGTTAAAACAAGAAAGGTTCCTAGCATCTGACACATTTAGAGGAACAGGAGTCTATTCTTTCCTCTTTTCATTGCTATACTTTTCTTCTTTACTACTTGTGCTCCGTAGTACTGCCCTGATTGCACAATAGCATATCTTCCTTGTTATTCTTTTTTTTTTTTTAAATATCATGGTCAGTGGATCTAGGAAAAGTTTGTTTTCTGCCCCCTCTGCAGGGGGAAAAGGTACAGTTCCCAATATTGAACAAGTAACTGTTAAGGAATGGGGGTTGCAAATCCAAGAGAATCTTATGGAGGTGATGAGCCAAAATATTCAAGATATGTTGCCACCACTAATAATGAAAGCATTGGAGCCAATGCAAGCAAAAATTGATCTCCTCAATCAGAACCTCTCAGTCCAAATGGAGGAGTTCAAAAAGCGGATTACTGATAATACTCAAGAAATTAATAAACTTAAAAGATCTACCAACTTTAATGAAAACAAACTAGAGGAGGTAGACTTACAAGTCCAAGAGCTTCAATCAAAGTGTGAACTCATGGAAAACTCTCTGTTGTCTTTAAAACTAGACAAATCAGCATATGTCCTTAGATTACAGAATATCCCAGAGAACAAAGATGAGAAAATAAAAGAAGACCTGGCATTGGCATTTTCAGAGTTATTAGGTCAGGAGACACCACTTGAAATTCAGGGTGAAATAGAACAAGCTTATAGATGCAACTCCGCATACGCAAAAAGAAACAAATGCCCGAGGGAAATACATGTGGAGTTCTGTAAGAAACTGATGAGGGACAGGATTCTGGAAGCTTCCAGAAACACCCCTTTAAAAATCCAGGGAACAGAGATTCCAATACTCAGAGATATTCCATGGAGAATAAGAGAAAAAAGGCAGATGTATAACGCACTGGCAATGGCATTGAGGGAACAGGAAATACCCTATAAATGGTTATTTCCTGAGGGTCTATCTTTTGTTTTTAAAGGTAAAAGATACAATTTGTCTTCGGTACATAAAAAGAGGATTTTCTGCTGAAATTTGGGCATGAGATGGGTATCCAAGGGGAGGAAGATGTAAGCTCTGAAGAAGAGAATTCAGGAAACAAAGATCAGGGAAAGGAGAGGAAACAAAAGAGGAGGCACCAGGGTACAATTCCCTTAAGTGTGACAACTAGGTTACAGCACAAGAAGGGTATAACTAAAGAAAATGATGGACAGACAGAAATTTAAGTTTGTTTCCATTAACGTAAATGGTTTAAATGGACCTCAAAAAAGAAATAGAATTTTGAGACAGATTGTTAAACTAAAACTGGATGTAGCATGCGTACAAGAGACACATATCAAAGTGAAAGACAATAGACTTTTGACTTGTAAGAAATTAGGTGTAGCCTTTATCTCTTCGGACCCTTCTAAGAAAAAAAGAGGGGTTGTTACCTATGTTAAGCCTTATTTGAAACCCGAACTGATCTATCAAGCTAGGGACGGCAGAGTTGTGATTGTTAGAATGTTTATGGATGGTAGAAAAATCCTGATAGTCAATGTTTATGCCCCAAACAAAGGCCAACAACAAGGAAGATTTTCCGAATGTTTAAGAGAGACTCTATCTAAGTATTCATCTGAGGAACTATGTATAGTAGGGGACTTTAATGTGGAGGTAGATGGCAAGCTGGATCGTAAAGACTCAAAGAAGAAAACTAATAGACATAACGAACTTCCCGCTACTTTTAGAGACATGATAGATGAACATAATATTGTGGATGCCTGGAGGGTTAGGAACCCCTCCAAAAAAGACTTTACTTTTTTTTCCGCATGCCACAGATCCTGATCCCCTATAGATTTGGTTTGGACCTCGATATCACTGTTACCAGATATCATGAATGTAGAAATTCTTCCAGGGACCTTTGCGGACCACAACCTAATCTTGTTGGTACTTCAAGATAAGATTAGAAAATTTAGATGGTCAATGTGGACCTGGTTGCTTAATGATAAGAATTTTGTTAATAAATGTAAGGAGGAGTTCAATTTTTTCTTTCTAACTAATAATGTACAGGAAACAAATATTTCAGTAGTGTGGGACGCCTTTAAAGCATTTGTAAGAGGGATGATGATTAGCGAAGAGATTTGGCAGAGAAAATTAAACAAACAGAAATATACTGAATTAATAGCCAAGATAAGGAAAGAGGAATCCCTACTGAAGATAGATCCATCATCTGAGGAACTTAAAACTAGATTTAAAAAATCACAACATATGATGAACTGTTTATTATTGCAAGAGATTGCCAATAGGTTAACTTTTGCCAGACAAAACTATTTTGAAAATGCAAACAAGGTTTCACGCTGGTTAGCATATAGATTTAAAAAGGTATGAGCAGATAGATTTATTAAATCCTTAAAGAATGATAAAGGAGAGCTATGTTTTTCATCTAATGAGCTAAAAGAGATTGCTCATAGGTTTTATTCAGAACTCTATCTGCAAAAAGATCAAGCACAAACCGGTATTCAGAATTACTTGGAGAAATTGGTAAAGAAAAGATTTACCCCTGAACAAAAAGAACTTTTAAATCAGTCTATCTCATCTTTTGAAATACATGAAGCAATTAAGAAAATGAAGAAAGGAAAGGCTCCAGGCCTGGATGGTATTCCTATAGAATTTTATCTTTCTTTTGAAGAACAAATAGTGGAGCCCTTAAAATCAACTATACAAAATACTTATGAGGGTAAAAGAACCCAAGAAACTTGGAAGGAGGCCACGATTACTTTAATTTCAAAGAAAGGAATGGATAATACTGATATAAAGAACTATAGACCGATATCGCTTCTTAATGTAGATTATAAGATTTACGCCAACATATTGGCAACTAGGCTCAAAAAGGCTTTAGTGCAGATAACTTATAAAGACCAGTCAGGCTTTCTTCCCCAGAGACAAATCCGTCACAATGTTAGAGTTATTTTGAATATCTTGGAGTATTTTGAAGCCAGACCTGAAAAACAGCTTGCCCTTATTTTTTTAGATGCAGAGAAAGCATTCGACAACGTTAATTGGCAATTTATCCTCTCGCAATTAATGCACTGGGATTGCGGGGGGGAATTCTTTAATATGGTTAGTGTGATCTATGATAAGCAGGAAGCTAGGGTATCGATAAATGGTGAGAATACAGAAAAATTTCCCATGACAAAAGGCACTAGGCAAGGATGCCCCCTATCTCCCTTATTGTTTATTTTTGTTATGGAAACACTATTGGAGGAAATCAGGGAAGAAACAAATATCAAAGGAGTAAGAACAAAAGGGCAACAATATAAAACGCAAGCTTTTGCGGATGATGTGGTTTTTATATTAGAAGATCCTGTGTTTTCAATAGATAAGTTACTCAATGTTCTGCAAGACTACGGTCAAGTGGCGGGCTTTAAGATTAATACCAAGAAAACGGTTATATTAATAAAAAACTGTTCGGAGAAGATCAAACAAATTTTGGAAGATAAGACTGGTTTTGAAATAGTTAAAAAGGTCAAATACTTAGGTATCAATCTAACGAATAGAGGTAGTTCCTTATTTGAGGACAACTATAGGATTTTGCTCTCAGAAATTCGTAAAGACTTAACAAAATGGGGGACGTTGCAGCTATCATTGCTAGGCAAGATAGCTGCTATTAAAATGAACATCTTACCTAAAGTATTATTTTTATTCCAAACCATACCAATAATTAGAAATTAGAAATTCTTTCGGCAATTGAAAAAATTAATTTCAATGTTTATCTGGCAAAACAAAAAACCTAGGATTAGACTAAAGGACATGCAGGACAGGGTGGATAGAGGTGGGTTAGGTCTCCCGGACTGGTTGGCTTACTATAGGGCGGCTGCCATGCTATGGATCAAAGAATGGGCAATTTTGAAAGATAACAGGATATTAAGTTTAGAGGGACACGATTTATCAATGGGTTGGCACGCCTTTCTTTGGTACAGCCAGAAAAGTGCCTCCTTTAGACATCATCTTATCAGAGGTTCACTACTTAAAGTTTGGGAAGAAATTAGACATCTTTTTTTTACGAAGATTCCCTATTGGGTGTCACCTTGTGAAGCCTTTATTAAACCAACTTTGTTGATAGAAGGGAAGAAATTATGTTATGGTCACATTTTAGACAAAAGAAAATAGGCTAATAACATAGGAGACACTTCAAAAACAAGGAATCACCTTAACGTGGTGGGAGACGCTACAACTTCGTGCTAGATACAATACTGATAAGCTAACTGGCTTTAATAAAGAGGCAACGGGTTTTGAAAAAGCATGGTTAGAAGCTAGAAACAAGAATATCAAGAAAATGTATAATCTTTTATTGGAATTTAAAATGTTGGAGGAAGAGGTTAAGCCGAATACGATATCATGGGCAAGAGACATGGGTCACTCCGTGGAATTTGAGGCATGGCATAAAGCCTGGATGATAAATGTTAGAATGACCAGATCTGTATCTTTTAAAGAAAATTTCTATAAAATGTTTTTTAAATGGTATCTAACACCGGAAAGGCTTTCCAAATATTCAAAGACGGTTCTGAATGTGTGTTGGAAATGTGGTAAAAACTCAAGTGCTTTTATACATATGCGGTGGCATTGTGATAAGGCAAAAAAAAATTGGTTAATGGTACAACAAATTCTCCAAGAGATAACAAAAACCAAAATTCCCTGGAAACCAGAAATCTTTCTGCTTAATTTGCTACCAGAAATGGACAAAAAGATAGACAAGACAATAATAATTTATGGAATTACGGCAGCCAGAATTATATATGCAAAGTTTCGGAAGAATACGACTAGTCCGAGCTCTCAGGAATTTTTACAGAAATTTCTCCAAGCAATGGAAATGGATAAATTAACTAGAATCCTAAAGGGTAAAGATAATGAATCTTATAGGATAGTGTGGGCAAAAATGTATGAATGGCTAGAGGGAAAATCTCTTAAAACTTAATTGTTTTGCAAGTATCGGAAATAGACAATGGAAGATAAGTTGTTATATTATTTTGTTATTATGTTACTGTTTGCACGAGCCCTAGTCATTACCAATTTTAGAGTGCTTCTCCTCATTGAAAAACGGTTGATACATGATTCATTGTAAGAACTTAAAATCAATAAAATATGATTTTTAAAAAAAACATCCATCAATCAATTGGGAGGATTATTGGCGCCCAAATATACTGGCCCACTGTTCCCAAGGAAAGTGCAGTAAATTAGGTTTCCAGGCAAAGACACTATTAGGATTTGTGGGGCGGATATTCCCAGGGAAAAATCAAGCAAAGGAACACATAGCACCTGTGAATAATATAACACATAGCAAGAAGCTTGCAGCTCAAGGCCGTGAGCTAGGGAAAAGCGAAAGACAGATAAGAGGGAAGAAAAGCTAATGAGCAACAAGCATGCGCAAAGCGAGCAAGACGTGCATTCCTGTGGTGGGAGTTACTCCGCCAATGCTGTCTCCCATCTGGGACCTAGAGGAGTCGATATGAAACTCAAAACAAAGGCAAGGTTAATTGATCATCAGAATAGACGATAGAACCCTTAGACATTTGTACAAAATGCTAAGACAACAGAGTTATTGATAATAATAGTCAACAGGAACATATGGCAGTGCTAACTGACACCTGCATTGTCTACTCTGACCGACAGCAGGTCTCCAGGGCCTAATGCAGAGAAATGATAGCTACATTTTTACTGTTCTTTAAAAAAACACTCAAAGTCCTTTCTGTGTCTATTTGATGGTGACGACAAACCTTTATTGGCACTGAGAGCACAAAACATTATCTGTGTCTATTCAATAACACGTATTCACAGCTCACAGGCTGGAAACATTGTCAAACCTCTCTTGGTCATCCTGTACTTACTGCCTCATCCTCGTAATTCTTGCAATTTGCTCTGATATTGCCTGCCTGACTCTCTTCATGTTATTTGCTACTCCAATCATTAGGGTTGCCAACTCTGGGTTGGGAAATTCCTGGAGATTTGAGGGTAGAGCCTGGGAAGAGCAGGGCTTAGGGGAGGGAGAGGCCTCCATGTAGTATACTGCCTAGAATCCATCCTCCAAAGCAGCCATTTTACCCAAGGGAACTGACCTCTATCCTGGAGATTAGCTGCAATCTTGGGACGTCTCTGGGCCTCACCTGGAGGTTGGCAAAACTAGCCTATGCAGGTGCAAAGTGATCAATGGCCCACTTATTTGTATTGGTTGCTGTGACATTATAGAAGGATGTACCAACCTTTGGCAAGGCAGTTTAAATATTAAAGATTACTGGGAAGATCTTAGAATGTGAATTCTAAGGTCCATGGACAACTTTTGGCAAATTAACTGTGCAATCCTAAATAGTAGTAATTTCCTCTAAGCCCACTGATTTCAACAGGCTTTGACTGGAGTGACACAGCATGGGATTGCACTGTACATCACACAAGTATTATCCACAGACAAGCTTGTGGGTGCAGATTGGCTGGGTAGTTTTAGAATCTTCCAATGGAAGTAGACAAATAAGTACTTACTACTTATGACATGGAATATTTCCCTTTTCTGACTATGCCCAAGAAGTGAAGCATTAGAATGGACCTATCCACTGCTCTGTACATGTTTGATTTGAACAACTTTATCTCAAGTTGTAGCTTTATGTCCAGTATTTAGTGTTGTAAATAAATTATTTCTATGATTTTCTGTTCATGTTTGAAGTACTGACTGTTTTGGGGCGAAAACAGGATGACAAATAGGAAATGATTGCACCCTTATGATCCCCTCTAGAATAACCGCAATATTTTATTGGAAAATCCACAACTTTTTTTTTAATGTGCAACCTTTTTTGTTTTCAATTTATTTCAAAATTATGTACATACATATATTATACAATGAGAAAATGGAATAAAGCAGAATAACAGTAGATTGAGTCATTTGTGAAAACTTTTACATTCCAGAGCTATGGCAATATAATTAAAATATGACCTTTTAGCCTATATATGTAACCTCTACCAAAAAAAAAATTACTAAACTTTGTCCTGCCTTGGATAGCCCAGCCAAGCCTGATGTTGTCAGATCTTGGAAGCTAAGCAGGACCAACCCTGGAAAGTATTTGGAAGGGAGACCTCCAAGGAGTACCAGGGCTTGGGACGCAGAGGCTTGTAATCAAGCCACATCTCTGAAACATCCAAACCCCACTAGGGGTCCTGTCAGAATCTGTCAATTCAGTCAATGTAATCTTGCATGAACACTATGTAACCTTATAGTCATTTGTATGGAACCTGTATTAATCCTGTTTTGGTCGGGAGGGTGACAACCTTTAGAGATGAGAACAAGGAGGCCTCTCATCCCTGCCTCCGCATTCCAGCTGCCCCGGCAGTAACTTCAAGGGGAGGACGGCTCTCATCTCTTATCTATGCTAAAGAACCTTGGAGCCATGAATTGTTATGTGAACTAAGGGATCTGGTTTGGGAAGGGAAATTTACTGCTTAACACCTCACTTTTTTCCTGTGTGAACCAAACGGTCAAGACACCTTTTAGCCCGCCAATTTTCCCTTCATGGGATTGGCTACCTATGGGTAATTCAAACTCCTTGGAATGGTATAATAGACCCGCTTGTATTATTTGTCTCATCTCTGACAATAACCCGAGATGCTGTACTAATGTAGGAATAGGCAATAAAGAACTGTGGTTAACCAACCGAGATCTGATCCTTGACTACTTTGAGCAGGACTCTCACAGATTGTCAGAGATCTGTGACTGGGACTCATTCGTTCCTGACCATGTCAGAAGACGACCTTGTCCCCCTCAAACCTACTACTCCAGAGGAGGTTCCCGCTACCCCGACGGATCCGGGGAACGGGGGTGGTGGCGGCGGAGGAGGTCCCGAGGTGCCGGTGACCACGAGCCAGGGGGCTTACTATATTCCGCGCCGCCCGATTACCCATCAGAACGTGACCCCCCAGTACGCCTGGAGCCACTTCGGGGGCCGTCCCGTGAGTTCGTGGGTGCACGACAGGAAAGGGGTGAGAGTTTCGCTCACCGGAGACCAGCCCGATCGAGGGAGACCGAGCTACCTCGGAGACGACCGCGAGCCGATTTACCGTGGAGGGCCGCGTCGCCCGCCTCCCGAAGAGGAGACCCTAGATCTGTATGGGCCCGATCCGTATCGCGAGGAGCAGACGGTCCCGCTGGATCAGATGATGGGAGACCTACGGCTTCAACTCACCGCCGAGCTCCGCGAGTTGGCCCTCGATCTCCAGCACCAATTTCGCGACGCTATGGTGGCGATGCAAGGCGCCCTCCTCGGTCAAGGAGTCGGAGCCCCACCACAGCAGCAGGCACCCGGAGGGGTTCCGGCTCAGCCGCAGGCGCCCGCTCTACCGGCGCAACCAGCTCAGCCGGCCGTCCCAGCTCCAGTTCCGGGGCCCGTTCCCGCACCGGCCCCAGTCCCGGCCGCGCCGGCCGCTCGCCCACCACCTTCAGACCCTTTGACGACTACTTTCGATGGGGACCCCGAGAAGCTGCGTTTCTTCACGCTGGAGATCGGGAGATTCCTGGACAGTTGGGGTCACCTCTACCCTACCGAGAAAGATCGCATCGGCTACATCGGGTCCAAGCTGAAAGACACCGCCAGCGATTGGTATGTGAGCCTTCACGACAACCCTGGTCCTGAGCTGCGCTCATTGAACAATTTTATGTGGGCCCTCCGGCATCAATTCGAAGACCCCCTGGGTGAGGAAAAAGCCAGAAATCAACTGAGGAAGCTATTCCAGGGGAGGTCGTCAGTGAGGGAATACACCGACAAGTTCCGGCGCATCGCCGCCAAGATCCATGGGTGGCCGGAGGAACTTTTCATGGAGAAGTATTGGGAGGGCCTGAACCCGGAAATCTACGAGACAGTGCTGTTAGGAGGTCGCCCAGGCACACTGAACACCTGGATGAGAGCTGCCACCGACATGGAGGAACGCTTCGCCCTGATTAAGATGGGGGCGTCCGCGATGGCTGCCAGCAAAGCAGGCCCCCGAGCGAAGCCCCGATCCAATGTGCAAGACGTACGGGATGCGAGGTTCCGACAGGGGCTGTGTATGAAGTGCGGGGAGAGTGGCCACTTCGCCTCCGCTTGTCCCAGAGGAGGGGGGAAGGGCCCGAAGACCTCAACTCCCGGAGCGGGGAGCACCCCCACCAGAGGGAAAACTCCAATGAAACCCCGGGCTTTACAGCTGGAAGGGGCTGCAAGTGACCAGGGAGAACTGGAGCTGATGGAAGCGCAGATGTCGGGAAACTCCAACGGCCTGCAGTGAGCGGCGCAGAGCTGCAGGTCCCCCGCCAAGAAGCGCCATCTCCGGTGAGCATCCCTGGCCCCTTGTTATATATGGTAGTGACGGTGGTGACCCCTGGATCAGGGACCCATATGAGGGTTCGCGCCCTAATTGACTCTGGGTGTGCGCGAGACCTAATCAGCCCCCTGGTAGTGGAGGGGTTGGGACCCAAAGTCACCCCGTTAGCGGAACCCCTGAAGTTTACCCAGATGGATGGGTCGGAAATGAAGGAGGAGTGCATAGCAGAGACTGAGAGTTTGATTTTGGGAACGGGGGAGCATTGGGAGAGGCGAGCTTTCGTCATCACCCCGAACGCTCAGTTCCCTATGGTGTTGGGCAGCCCTTGGCTCGGGGCGCACGACCCTTACATAAAATGGAGCGAGGGGAAGATTTCGTGGGTAGACGAACGCTGCCAGAGCCACCGGTGGGACCCCGGATGGGGCCCTGGACCTCCAAGCCCGCTTCCCCCCGCGCCCGCACTCGCCCTCGCCCCAGCCATGGTGCCTAAGGAGTATAGAGACTTGCTAGGAGTGTTCAGTGAGACCGAGGCGGACGAGTTGCCCCCCCATCGACTGTCGGATTGTGCCATAGAGCTCCTCCCGGGGGAGAAACTCCCGAAGGGCAAATTATATTCCATGAGCCCGGCGGAGCGGGAAGAACTGCGGAAGTTCTTGGACAAAAACCTGGCGAGAGGATTTATCCGCCCCGCCAAGTCTCCCTTTGCGGCGCCCGTGCTGTTCCGAAAGAAAAAGGATGGAGGCTTGCGACTGTGCACTGACTACCGGGGGCTAAATGCAGTCTCCACCTCTAATGCCTACCCCCTCCCGTTAATAAAGGACCTCTTGGCGGAGGCGGCCAAAGGGAAGATATTTACCAAATTGGATCTAAGAGATGCCTACTTCAGGGTGCGCATAAGGGAAGGGGATGAATCTAAGACTGCCTTTAATACCCCCTTGGGGCAATTTGAATACCTAGTGATGCCGTTCGGCTTAAGTGGCGCGCCCGGGGTCTTTATGAGTTTAATCAATGAAGTGTTGCACAAGCACCTTTTTAAGGGCGTGTTATGTTACATAGATGATATCTTGATCTATTCTACTGATAAGAATGAGCATGTGACTTTGGTCAGGGAGGTTCTCTCAACGTTGCTGAAAAACCAGCTTTTTGTGAAACTGTCTAAGTGTGAGTTTCACCGGGAGTCTGTGGACTTCCTAGGCTACCGCATTTCTCAGAAGGGGTTGGAAATGGACCCGGGGAAAGTGGAGGCGGTGGTGCAATGGGAGGCTCCGCGGACAAGGAAGCAGTTGCAGAGCCTCTTGGGATTTTGTAACTTTTACCGGACTTTCATCAAGGACTTTGCTAAAGTCACCCTTCCCTTAACGGACTTGTTGAAAACCAAGGGGAGGGGACCCGAGGCAGGAAAGCCGGGAGAGAAACTGGCGTGGAATGGGGAGTGCCAGAAGGCGTTTGAGGCTTTAAAAACTCTTTTTACCTCCGAGCCCATTCTGGCCCACCCGGATGAAACAAAAGACTTTATAATCCATGTCGATGCCTCGGATGTAGCCATGGGGGGGGCCATTTTACAAAGTGACTCGGAAGGGAAGTTGCACCCCTTGGCCTACATTTCAAAAAAGTTTAACGAAACGGAAAGGAACTGGTCGGTGTGGGACAAGGAAGCCGCGGCCATTAGGTTAGCGCTCACTACTTGGCGCCACTGGTTGGAGGGAGCGCAAACTCCGTTTGAGATATGGACTGATCATAAGAACCTAGAGGCTTTGCGCACGCAACGGTCCCTTAACGCCAAGCAACTACGCTGGGCTGACTTCTTTTCCAAATTTAACTTTGTGTTAAAACACTTCCCCGGGAAGGCTAACTCCCTGGCAGATGCATTGTCCAGATTACCCCAACATGAGAGTGTGAAGGAAGAGGTATTCGACTCCATGTTCTCCCCCCAGCAGCTGGGAGGGGCGGTGGTCACTCGGAGCAAGGCAAAGAAAGCCGAGCTAACCATGGGGACCTGCCAGTGGGGGGGGGAGTATGCTCCAGAAGAAATAGAGGAATTGGAGACGGTGGGAGAGTGTTCCAAGAGAGAGGATCATTGTTGGATGCATGGGGACAAGTTAGTGGTGCCTAAGAACAAACGCAAGGAAATCTTGCTAAATTGTCACTCTTCTAAGCTAGCCGGGCACTTCGGGTTCCTAAAGACACTCAATTTGATCCAGCGTCAGTTCTGGTGGCCACGCATGCGCCGCGATGTCTCGGACTTCGTCTCGGCATGCCAAACCTGTTTAATGTGTAAGAAACGGGGAGGCAAAGTCCCGGGATTGTTGCACCCCCTTCCCACTGCCTCGAGACCCTGGGAAGACATAGCCATGGATTTTATCACCAATTTGCCCCCCTCCAAAGGAAAAACGGTGATTTGGGTAGTAGTTGACACTTTTTCTAAACAAGCCCATTTCACCCCCTTCAAGCAACTGCCCACAGCCAAAGGGATGGCTAAAGCTTTCTTCAACCATGTGATAAAATTACATGCTTTTCCCAAGAGGGTGGTATCTGACCGCGGAAGTCAGTTCGTTGCCACCTTCTGGCGGGAGCTTTTGAAGTTAATGGACATAGAACCTGCCTTAAGCTCGGGTTACCATCCAGAAACCGACGGCCAATCCGAGCGAACTAATCAAATTCTCGAGCAATTCTTAAGATGTTACACGAACTACCACCAGGACAATTGGGTAGAATTATTGCCCTTTGCAGAATATAGCTACAATAATGCAGTGCATTCCTCTACTGGGGTCTCACCTTTCATGGCAGTGGGAGGCTTTGAAGGTAAACCACTCCCGACTCTCAAGGACGACCCCCAGACCCCCCCATCGGATTTTAAGAATTGGTGGTCCAGCCTCCAGAACTCCTGGCCTTTAATTGGGAAGGCCCTGGACCATGCCAAAGAGGACTACAAGAAATATGCTGATCGAGGGCGAGCACCGGGCTGGGATCTTCAACCCGGGGACTCTGTTTATCTCTCTACTAAAAATATCCATGGGCTACAGCCCAGCAGGAAACTGGGATGGAAATATGTTGGACCTTATAAAGTGCTACGTAAAATCTCTGATGTATCCTTTGAACTGGAACTGCCTAAATCACTGAGTTCTGTACACCCTGTGTTTCATTTCAGCCTGCTGAAGAAAGATCCTGGGCCGAATGCATGGCATCCAGTTCCTCCAGCTCCTCCTCCACTGATGAAGGAGGGGAGTCCACACTACGAGATAACTGAAATCCTTGACTCCAAGATGAAAAGGGGCCATTTGTATTACTTAGTTAGATGGTTAGATTTCGGCCCGGAGCACAATGAATGGATTCGTTCTGAACATGTTCATGCCCCCAAGTTGATAAAACTGTTTCATAAAATGTTCCCTGAGAAAGCTAGGTGAAGGGGATTATGGGGAGGGCAGGGTGTCAGAATCTGTCAATTCAGTCAATGTAATCTTGCATGAACACTATGTAACCTTATAGTCATTTGTATGGAACCTGTATTAATCCTGTTTTGGTCGGGAGGGTGACAACCTTTAGAGATGAGAACAAGGAGGCCTCTCATCCCTGCCTCCGCATTCCAGCTGCCCCGGCAGTAACTTCAAGGGGAGGACGGCTCTCATCTCTTATCTATGCTAAAGAACCTTGGAGCCATGAATTGTTATGTGAACTAAGGGATCTGGTTTGGGAAGGGAAATTTACTGCTTAACACCTCACTTTTTTCCTGTGTGAACCAAACGGTCAAGACACCTTTTAGCCCGCCAATTTTCCCTTCATGGGATTGGCTACCTATGGGTAATTCAAACTCCTTGGAATGGTATAATAGACCCGCTTGTATTATTTGTCTCATCTCTGACAATAACCCGAGATGCTGTACTAATGTAGGAATAGGCAATAAAGAACTGTGGTTAACCAACCGAGATCTGATCCTTGACTACTTTGAGCAGGACTCTCACAGGTCCCCAGAAGTCGCCATGACTTCCAGGCATGCAAGCACACTCACACAACCCCCCCCCCCCCACAAAATAATGACTGAACTTCCATTCTCTGATAATTAGTCTTAGAAAACAGTTTCTAACTTAATTATCTCAGTGAGATAAGAGGATATGAGTATATTTTCCTGAAGGATGTGTGATCTTTCTTGTCTTGCCTAACTCAAGTTTTAAAAATAACATTATAATTATGTTTCCCAGATTTTTTTTTTTGAAATTTTTTTATTATTGTATAAGTATAACATTGTTTAAACGTGAACATAATGACTTCTTAACATACCATTCAAAACAAAACAAGTCAACTTGAAATTTCTTCATACCATTCTTACATATTTGTGAATCATGCCTTACACTGAATTTCTTTTACATCAGAAATCACCTATACAAAATTAACAAATATCTTTAATACTTTATCTTATCTACCTAGTTGGAGTCATTGCTTCCGTTCTAACCAGTCATAGAATTTTGTCCATACTTTTTGATAATGAGTTCTATCTTTTTGTTTAATTATGTGGCCTACATTATCTAATTCTGCAATATCTCTCACTCTGTCTATAATTGTTTCTATTGTTGGGGTTTCTTCGCCTTTCCATAATTTAGCCCAGTTTATTCTTGCTGCTGTGAGAATATGAACCAATAATTTAGCATCCTCTTTGATTATGCCTTCCGGAATCATGTTTAATAGAAATATTTGAGGTGTTAGTGGTATCTTAAACTTTAATACTCCCAATACTAATTTTTGTATCTTTTTCCAAATTTTTTGAGCTTTCCTACAGCACCACCACATGTGGTAAAATGAGCCGATGTTCTTTTTACATTTCCAACATAAGTTAGAGCAGTTAGGAAAACATTTGGAGATCTTGTCTGGCGACCAATGCCATCTATGGAACATTTTGTATAGATTTTCCTTATGGGCTACTGCAGGTGAAAATTTTAATGTTTTCCATATTTTTTCCCAATCATCTATATCAATTGTATATTCAAAGTCTGTCATCCAGTCGATCATACATTTTTTAACGGTTTCATCCTGCATTTCATCAATTAATAACAATTTATATATATATATTTTTAACAATATAATTTTATTTTATAAAACACTCCAAAAGTAATCAACAAAGTAGAACTGTAGAGATCATACAGAATATATCTACAACACTTATAAAACAATCATTAATACCAACATATAACAATATAAACTAAAACTCTTACAAAAAATACACCTTCATCAATAGCCTCCTTCCTAATTGTAACTGATATTCAAATATTAAAATTCAACCTTTAATAAAATACAAATTTCAGGTATTTCATTGGAACTTTATACTTTTCCTTTGCTTTGATTGTTGAGTATTGAAAAAAGGAGTACCATCTTTCCAAAAATGCATTTTGTTTGTTTGGATAATGTGAAGTTAATATTTGACTAGATAGTTTATCAGCTGCTGCCATGTCCCAACATTTGGCTATCCATTGTCTTAATGTTGGGATTCTGGTTTGGTTCCAAGATTGGGCTATCAATGTTTTGGCGCTGAGAACAACAACGTCGCTAACTCCATTTTAGTTGAAGATATGTTCAAATCCTGCCAATAATTAAGTAAGACCGATTCTATGGTATTAGGAAAAACTTGACCACAAATTTTTGACACTTCCTCCAGTACCGAGACCCAGAATTTATTTATATATTCACAACCCCACCAACAGTGGATAAAAGTGCCTACTTGCTTACATCCTTTCCAACAGTTTGGAGTTGTTTTAAATTTACAGTGAAAAAGTCGAACTGGAGTCAGGTACCACCTGGAGTAAATTTTAAAGGATTGGAGTTTAACCAAAAGGTTGTTTGTTTTAAAAGGAAAAGAACTCCAAATTTTGGTCCACTGGGAGGTATCCCTAATACCTGGGCAATTCCCTTCCCAAAACTTTTGAATGGCTAATTCTTGTTTCCAACATTTTTGGTTCAATAGCTTATATATAATACCAATGAGACCTTTAGACTTATAATTACCCGCTAGTAAAGTTTTTTCAAGAGAGGTTAGGTTCCTATCAGGGTCTGTTGATTTTTCTAAGTCCAAAAACATGTGGGAGAGTTGCTGATATTGAAACCAGGTTATTGTTATTGAATATTTATTTTCTAAAAAGTCTTTAGTGCCTAACTTATGGTTATGCATCAAATCCGCAATTCTAAAAACCATTTTTTCTCTTAAAGTTACAAACTCAGTATGTGGTCTACCTGGATTGAACCAGTGTTGGTCTACCTGGATTGAACCAGTGTGGTCTACCTGGATTGAACCAGTGTTGTCCAAGAAATGCCATTGCAGGCGAAATATCTGGAGCCAATATGTGTCTAAATTTATCCCATACCTTTAATGTATGGGCTAAAAATTTATTTTGTAATACTGGTTTTTTTCTATACTTAGGGAGGTTCCAAATCAATTCGTGTAAAATATCTGGAGCTAAAGAGGTACCCTCTATTTGTACCCAGGTTTTATCTGACGATGGATTTGCATAGTAACAAATATATTTTAACTGGGCCGCAACAAAATAAAAATATAAGTCCGGTAAGCCTAGGCCTCCCTCTCTTGGGGGCTTTTGTAGTAAGGACATTTTTATCCTGGCTTTTTTGTTTCCCCAAAGGAAATTACGTAATAACAAGTTCCACTTTGTAAAATCAGCTTGAGGAATAGAAATCGGTAAATTTTGAAAAAGAAAAAGAAATTTCGGTACCAAAATAGTTTTAAATAATTCTATTTTTTCTAGAATATTTAAATTAAGTTTATGCCACTCTTGAAAAGTATCATGAAGTAGGGTTGCAAGAGGAGAGTAATTGACCTGGTATAAGTCCTTAAGGTCTAAAGGAAAAAGAATTCCTAGATGCCTCCATTGTTTTGTAACCCACTTGAAGGGAAAATTAGTAGAAATTGTATTTTTATCTATTTCTGTTAAATAAATTGGGTAAATCTCCGATTTTGTAAAATTAATCAAAAATCCAGAAACTTTACTGAAATCTGAAATACGATCCATAAGAAGTTTTAAAGAAAGCTTAGGGTTAGATAAATCGGCAAATAAGCTCATTTTACAGGATTCCTTTAAAATATCAATACCCCCAATGTTAAAATCATTCCTTATGGCACAAGCCAAAGGCTCTAATGAGATAGCAAACAATATTGGGGAAAGAGGGCAACCCTGTCTTGTGCCCCGTTTTAAAAAAAGGTCCTCCGATCGAAAGTTATTTACGCTTATCTGGGCTGTCGGTGCTTTATAAATTGCTTTTATTGCATTCATAAAAGCAGGTCCAAATTTCATATAAGTCATTAATTCAATCAAATAAATTGGTTCCACACGGTCAAAAGCTTTATCTGCGTCCAAAGAAAGAATTGCTGAGTTTATTGCCTTAGATCTGCAATATTCAATTAGATTTAGAGTTTTTCTTATGTTGTCAGTAATTGTGCGATTCGGCATGAAGCCAGCCTGATCTCTATGTATATATTCAGTTATAATTTTATTAAGATGGGAAGCTAAAATAGATGAAAAAAGTTTAAAATCATGATTAAGGATAGAAATTGGGCGGTATGATGATGCAAGAGAGGGGTCTTTACCAGGTTTTGGAAGTACTATCACCCGTGCTTCAGACCATGACTTTGGCAGTAACCCATCCTGTAATATTACATTCATTGTCTTTTGTATGTGATCCAAAATTTCGATTTTAAAAGTTTTGTAAAATTTTATGGGGATTCCGTCCCTTCCAGTAGCTTTATTATTTTTTTGAGGCAGATATAGCCTCAATCAGGGGTCCTTTCGTAAAAAAAGAGGTGCAGGAGCTCATTAGCATAACTCATTTGCATATACCACACCCCCTGACGTCACCGGAAGTGTCAAAAGGCCACACATCCCTGACGTCATGGGCAGTGTGTCAGAAGGCAAGATGGGAGGGAGGGGGGGGGAAGGAAGGTGGGAGAGAAGGAGGAAGGGGGGGAGGAAGGAACAGGAAGGTAGGTAGGTAGTTGGGGGGGAGAGAGAGAAGAAAGGAAGGAAGGAAGGAAGGAAGGAAGGGGGAGAGAGGGAGGAAGGAGGGGAAGGAAGGAACAGGAAGGTAGGTAGGTAGTTGGGGGGAGAGAGAGAAGGAAGGAAGGGAGGGAGGGAGGGAGGAAGGGGAGAGGGAGGGAGGAAGGGAGAGGGGAAGGAAGGAACAGGTAGGTAGGTGGGGGGAGAGAGGGAAGGAAGGGAGGGGTGCTTCTCCCCCCCACTGGGGCTGGCATTTCCCCCCCCCTTGCTTGGGCCTGAGTGGCGTTAAGCCACTCAGGCCCGACTTCTCCCTCCCTTGGGCCCGGGGAACTGTTGAGTGGGGGAGGGAGGGGGGGTTCTGGGGGTGACTGGGGGAGGGAGAGTTTTTTTCCCGGGGCCGGCGGCCAGCCGCGGCCCCTGGGAAGGCGACTGGGGGAAGGAGGGTTTTTTTTCCAGGGCCGGCGGCCAGCCGCGGCCCCGCAGAAGGCAACCGGGGGCGGGACGGGGCTTCCTCGGCGGGGCCAGCGGCGGCCAGCCGCAGCCCCACAGAAGGCAACCGGGGGCGGGACGGGGCTCTCGGCGGGGCCGGCGGCGGTCAGCCGCGGCCCCGCAGAAGGCAACCGGGGGCGGGACGGGGCTTCCTCGGTGGGGCTGGCGGCGGCCAGCCGCGGCCCCGCAGAAGGCGACCGGGGGCGGGACGGGGCTCCTCGGCGGGGCTGGCGGCGGCCAGCCGCGGCCCCGCAGAAGGCGACCGGGGGCTCCTCGGCGGGGCCGGCGGCGGCCAGCCGCGGCCCCGCAGAAGGCGACCGGGGGTGGGATGGGGCCCGCCCGGCCCCACCCCCCGGCCCCTTCTCTCCCGGAGCGGCACTCCGGCTCGCTCCGGCCCCAACGGAGCCCTGGCCTCAATTATTTCTTGTTTAGATATAGGTTGGTCTAAGAAGTGAGCGTGTTCATCAGAAAGATACTTGTTAAAATTTATTGAACTTAAATAAGAATAAATTTGGTGCTTGTCAGGATTAGTGGAAGAATACAGTTGCTTATAGAATTTGTAGAAAACAGAAGTAATCTGTTTTGCTGTATTTAAAATGTTTCCTTTCTCATCCCTTATAGCATAAATTAAAGAAGAGGATAGTTTTTTATCTACTCTAAACTTAAGCATTTTTATGGATTTAGGAGTTTTAGTAACATATTTTTGTTTAAGCATAAGAAGTTGCTTTTGGGTGGCAGATGTATCCAGTACGTCCAATTTTTCTCTCTCTTGATTTAGTCTCTTTAGGGTTTTTTTACCTCCATATTGCATATGTCTTTGTTCCAGCTTTTTAATATTAAAAAGAAGTTCCTCTATAATTTTCTGTTTTTCTTTTTTATAAGAGGAAGATGCTGATAGGAGGTGGCCCCTTATAACCGCTTTAAAAGCGTCCCAAATGATAGATTGCGGCACTGCACACTCTGCATTAAAATTAAAGTATTCAATTACCTGTTGCTTGATGTACTTAATAGCATTTTGATTTTGTAATAAAAGCTTGTTCATAGACCAAATCGGACCTTTGTCATCAGTCTGTTGATTTGTAATTATACAGTTAATCCAAGCATGGTCAGACAACGTTATTGACCCAATATCAGGCAATTTAAGAACTGGGAGCAAAGTTTTTGTAGCCAGTATGTAATCAATTCTCGTGTAAATCTGATGTCTAGGGGAGAAGTATGTGTATTGACGGGTTCCAGGGTTAAAAGACCTCCAAATGTCTCCCAAATTAAAGTAGTTAAAAATTTCTTCCAGTTCTGTTTTAAGGTGAACCTTTCTTTTTATAGTTGGAAATTTTTGTGTTTTATCTAAATTGGGGTCCACAATATAGTTTAGATCACAACCTATTAGTATTTCACCATGTTTAAATTCTAGCAGAGATTTTAAAGTTTCCCTAATGAACTCTACTTGATCAGAGTTAGGTGCATAGATGGAAGCTACTGTAAATGGTTTACCATTAAGGAGACCCTTAATAAAAATATACCTTCCCTTAGGGTCAATTTTAGTGTCTTGAATTTGAAAGGGGACATTTTTGGAAATTAAAATAGCTGTACCTCTAGATTTGGATGAGCCTGGAGCTTGGTATTGCAGTGTGAACCATCTGGTGGGTAGTATATTCTTATTTTTGCATTTTTGGTGGGTTTCCTGTAAGCATAATATGTTAGTACGTTTTTTTGCCCAGAAGTTAGAAGTTCTCCTGCGTTTGACAACATTATTAAGACCTCTAGCATTCCAAGAGGCTATTGAAAACTCTTGAGTCATTAATGATAAGTAGTTTACTAACTATCCTAAAATTTTAAAAACCTCAACTTTCCTTAAAAATAAAAAATAAAAAATACCAACTATAACTATACTATTCTATACTATATTAAAAAAATAAACTAAATATGGATACAAAACTATTATCCAATATTTTAACCTTTATAAACTACAATAATGACCCTATAGAAGGGTAAGAGTTTAGAAAACTAGAACTAAAGTCCAGTTAAAAGGGTAACAATCAAGTGTCACCCTTTGCTAAGACACTCTCTTAAAACTAAAATGGAGGTTGTACTATAAAGTAATTACTCAAAAGACATTTTCTACCTTCCTCCCCTCCCTTCAAAAATGTTATTTTCCATAACAATAGCCATAATTATTTAAATGAGATATAAGGATTAACCAAAATCATAAAATTACATAATGATCTACTTTTGTTGAAATCATGGTAACCAAATAATAAATACTTAAGTGTTAAGCAGTCTGCCACTATAAATTCCTCTTATAGGAAAAAAAGAGAACATACACTTTTATCATCTATCTGTTCTTAAATATAGATACTAAGCTTTCAAATATTCTTCATATAAGTTATAACAATAGTTAACTGTAGACAACAATATTGTCTGTTATAGACTAAAATATCAAAAGTTTATATTATTCAAGTTGAAATCCTATGTTAATTAATACTGACATTATATATCCATTAAAACCAGTAACAGAACTTAATTTGAGGTATATTTAAACTACCCTTAAGACCTAAAAAGAAGACTCCAATAATACATAATACATAAAAATATAATTTTAACATATATATTGTAAAAGAAATTACAAAAAAATAGCATTTATAAGCCTAAAGTTGTGTAATCACTAAGGACTTATATTAGTCATGCTAAAATCCTATACTATTTATTACTAACATTATTCCTCTATTGAACCCCCCCCACATAAAAAAAATTAAATTTCAGGCTTATTAAATCAGCCATTATAAACTGTAAAACTCCAATAACAGAAAAATAATATGGTTATTTCCACATTATTATCTATGATAATATATAAACAATAAAAAAACCCAAAGAAAATACTATAATTCAGTTTAACTAAAGATCAGTTTTCACTGATATTTCTGAATATCCCATACATCATCTTGAGCATAGAGGAAGAATTTTTTCTTCTTCTTGGAATTAGTCATTCATAGTTCAGCTTGCCAGCAGGTTTTCTTCTTCAGACTTAGATAGTTTGACTCCCAGAGAGTTAAGGAGAGCTTTGCCAGTAAACTTGTCTGATGCTTGGTATTGCAATCCATTTTTGTAAACCAGGATGTCTGAAGTTGGAGACCATCTGAATCTGATCTTGGCATCGTTAAGTTTAGCTGTTATAATCTTCAAATTCCTCCTCTTCTCTAAGATTTCCGGTGGCAAATCCAGAAGAACCAAAATTTTTTGGTCTTGATACAATAGAGACTTTTTTGCTCTTGCTTCCAGCAGGATTTTATCTCGTGCTCTTTGGTAAAGAAATTGTATAAGAATGTCCCTGGGTCTGCCCTGCCTTGCAGAGGCTATGGGGCCTACCTGGTGTGCTCTCACTATAGCTGGGGCTACTCCGTCTTCCAACTCCAGGACTTTAGCTAGCCAGTTCGAGATAAATACAGCTAGGTCTCCATTTTGCTCAGCCCCCTCCTCAAAGCCCCGAAGTTTAAGGTTATTCTGGCGCCATTTACTTTCCCGTATTGCCAGTCTTGTTGAAGTGGATTGTTCAGAAGTTTGTAATACTCTTACCTCCTCCTGTAAGTTCAGAGCCATCTGTGAGGTGTTTTCAGCCAGCTTAGATGCTTCTCTGATTTCTTTCCAGAGGTCTTCTATTGAGAGTTGTACCGGCTTAAGGAGATCCGCAACTAAAGTTGACATCGAGGTAAGGATTTCTTCTTTAAAGGCTCTAAAGTCCTGTCGTGTGATTTGGGCCTCATTGTTGTCTATTGGAGATGGTGAGGTAGCCATTTTGTCAGGTTCCACAGTCTCTGCAGGAGGCGATTTTGAGGCAATTACCGGCGAAAAATAGCTTTTTACAGAGGATTTTCCTGGTCCACTATTTTCCAGTGTGGTTCCCAACTGCCTCCTCAAGCTTTTTCTCGGCATTAGTGATGAAATAAGCGTGTTCCAGATGACTTTTGGGAAGGGAAGAAGGGAGCTCAAAACTTATGCATCCACCATGTGTTGCTAGCTCTGCCCTCACAATTTATATATTTTTCGAATATTTTTTTCTGTTGTATTAAGCCACACATTGTCCATTTCCGTTTTTGTTTCCATAAACCCAATTTTCTTATCTGTTTCATAGATAGACTTCAGTTGATGTTTTTCCCACCAGGACAAATTCATGGTTTCACTTATTTTTAAGTTATCATAGCTATCTAACAACATCCTATAATCTAATTTGTTATATTCTGTAATTAAAGTTGGTTTAATATAAGCTTCCATGGGTTTTAGGATAGAATGTAGTTCTAATTTCCTGCCATACTTTTACTAAGGCCCCTCTTATTATGTGATGTTGGAAGTTAAGAGTGTATTTTTTCTTTGTTATACCAAAGGTATGCGTGCCATCCCATGAAAAGGTTGTGGCCTTCTAATACTAGTTCTCTAGTGTTTTCTAATTGAACCCAATCTTTAGTCCACAACATGGCCACCGCTCGATAGTATAATCTCCAGTTTGGTAATTCAAAGCCGCCCCTGTCCTTCCTGTCGTGTAAAATTTTTAGTTTTATTCTTGCTTTTTTAGGGTACCATATAAAGAATCTAGTTATCTTATCAAGATCTTTAAAAAATTTCTCCTTTTTCAAAATTGGGATATTCTGTGCTAAAAAGAAATCTCGGCAGGACATTCATTTTAACAGTTGCTATTCTACCTAATAGCAATAACTGTATATTTTTCCACTTATCTAGGTCTTTTTGGATTTCCTTTAGGAAGACAGTGTAGTTATTTTCTATGAGGGCACTGTTTTTACTTGTAAACCAAATGCCTAAGTATTTCACTTTTTTAACCACTTCTATTTTAGAATTTTCCTGAATTTCTTTAATTAGTTCATTGGGACAGTTTTTAGTAAGGATTTTGGTTTTTCTAAAGTTAATTTTTAATCCTGCTACTTTTCCATAATCTATAATGTCTTTTAGTAATGGGAGTATTGATTTTAAGGGGTTTTCCAAAATAAATAAGAGGTCATCGGCATAAGCTCTTACCTTAAATTCATGCAATCTGATTCTTAGTCCTGTAATTTGTTTATTTTCTCTTATTTGTTCGTTTAAAGATTCTAGAGCAAAAATGAATAACAAGGGTGATAGTGGACACCCTTGTCTCGTACCTTTTTGTATCACAATATTTTGCGTTAGATCTCCGTTAATTATAATTTTTGCCTGTTGATTTTTGTAAATTGCCTTTATCATTTTATGGTAAAGTGCACCTGAGTTACAACTTTCCAGTTTATGTATTAAAAATGACCAGGACAAGTTGTCAAACGCCTTTTCAGCGTCAAGAAATATAAATGCTGCTTGTTTTTCTGGGTGGTTTTCATAATATTCAATGGCATCAATAAGGATTCTCGTGTTATTTTTCAGTTGCCTTTTTGGTAAAAAGCCTACTTGGTCTTGATGTATGGCCTCTGAAAGAACCTTTTTTAATCTTGTTGCCAGAATATTAGCGAAAATTTTATAGTCCGAGTTTAAAAGTGAAATTGGCCTGTAATTATTAATCAATTTTTTATCTCCCTCTGGCTTAGGTATTAAAGTTATAACCGCCTGATTCCATGTGTCGGTATTTCTCCTGTTTCGCCAATTGCTTCAATCAAAGCTTTCAATGGGAGACTAATCTGATTCTCAAGGATTTTGTATACCTCACTCGGCAGACCATCTGGACCTGGAGCTTTTTTATTTTTTTGGTTTTTAATTGCATCTACTATTTCTTTCATTGTAACCTTCTGGTTCATTATATGTTGTTGATTTTGTGAAAACTGAAATCCCTTTTTCCCTATTAAATATTGTTCTATTAGACTAATATTTTCCGTGTCTTGATTATAGAGTTCTTTATAATATTTTTCTGCAGTTTGCTTTAATTCATGTAACAAGTATTTTTCTTCTCCCTTATCATTTTTTAGTGCTAAAATTGTTCTTTTTTCCTTTTCTTTTTTTAGTTTGTAAGCCAACCATCTGGTTGGCTTATTAGCATTTTCAAATAGATACTGTTTTGTGAATTCAATTTTTTTTGCTATTTCCTGAGATAGCATTAAATTTAGCTTATGCTGTAGTGTTTTTATTTTTGCTCTGCTTTTTTCCTGGTTTTTGACCTTCTTTAAACTCTCTTCTTCCATTTTAATTTTTTTACAGAGGTGGTCGTATTCAAGCTTATTCTGTTTCCTTTTCCATGCCTGATGACTAATTAGAATCCCTCTTAAGAAAGCTTTATATGCATCCCAAATCATTCTGATAGATGATTCTTGTTGGGTGTTTCTTTTAAAAAATTCTTTAGTTTCAATTTTAATTTTTTCAACTAATTTTGACTCATTTAACATACTAAGATTAAATGACCATCTGCTTTTTTTTAAAAATTCTTTTAACGATATTGAGATTGGGTTATGGTCAGCAAAGGTAGCGGGTAATATTTCCACGTCTGTTATAGCCTTTACTAAAGGTACTGACAACCAGGCCATATCAATCCTGGACCATGTCTGATGTCTTGATGAATAGTAGGTAAAATCTTTTTTGTCTGGATTTCTAATTCTCCAAATATCTACTAAATTAAATTCTTCTGTGATTTCTAAAATTTTTTTAGGTAGGGTCAAACCTCTGCTCTTATTTTTTTTATAATGACTTCTATCTACCATTGTATCAAAAACTGCGTTATAATCGCCCATTATACAAATGTTGTCAAAACTCTGTTTATCCAAGATCTTATATAATTCCATAAAGAAAGCTTCTTGATTTTGATTTGGCGCATAGATATTAATTATTAAGGTTTCTATACCTTGTCTAATAATTTTAATCACTACGATTCTGCCGTCCCCGGATGCATAAAATAATTGTGGGTTTAATTGTTCTTTGGCGAATATTACTACATCCTTTTTTTTTCTTCCATCTGATGAGGCAAAGGATTCTCCTAGTTTTTTTACTCTTAAATATTTTATGTTTTTTTTTTAATGTGAGTTTCTTGAATACAAACGACATCTGCTTGGAGCTTAACGGTTTGGTGGAAGATTTTTCTCCTTTTTTGTGGGCTATTTAGCCCATTAACATTAATAGAAAATTTTTTAAGCGTCTTGTTGTGAGCCATCTTTTCTTTTTTCCTCCTCCGCCTTGTTTTTATACTGGAAACATGTCAGCATTTGTGAAGCTTTAACTTCTGTTCTTTTTTTCCCTTTTTTCTTCTCTTCTTTTTTTCTCTTTTCTTGTTCCGTTTTATTGTTTTCACTGTCTTTCTCTTCATTCCTTTCTTCCTCTTCTTCTTCACCTCTTTGCCATCCTAAGTCATCCCCATAGGTGTCTAGAAAGTTTTCTAGTTTGAAGATTGAGTTAATTTTGTGTCTTTTACTTTGGAATTCAAAGAAGATGCCTTCAGGATACAACCATTTGTATGATATGTTTCTATTCCTCAGTAATTCCGTTAAATCTTGGTATTTGAAACGTTGTTCTCGAACGCTCCAGGGTACTTCCTTAAGGAATCTAATTTCTTCACCCTGGATCTGCACTCTGTTTTCGTTCGCGGCTCTTAAGATTTTTTCCTTCATTTCTCTTTTAAAAAATTTAACATGAACTTCCTGGGGAACGTTGTATTTTCTGGCATACGACAAGTTTCTTCGGTATACTGCATCTATCCCTGCTGAGAGTTCTTCTTTGGAGGTTACTTCGAGTTGTTCTGTTAGATTTTCCACTATTTCTTCTTTTAAATTTGATCCAATCTTCTCTGGGATGTTCTGAAGACGTAGGATTAGCGCAGCTTTATCTAACTCGAAATTAATCAATGTTTCTTCCATTCTTTCGTTTTTTGCTTTTAGTTCTTGGACCTCTAATTCTACTTCTGTAACTCTTCTGCTTGTTTTCTGTTGATTGGTTGCAATTATTTGTTGATTAGATGCTATTTTTTGTATTTCCTGTTTATTTTCAAGAATCTGTTGTCTAAATTCCTCTGTTTCCACCTGAACTTGCCTGGAAATTTCCTCCATTTGTGCTTATAATAGTTGGATTGGTTCCATTTCTTTTTGTATTAGTACAGGAAGTGTGCTCTCAATAGTCTGTTTGATGACCGCTGTAACAGATTCTTCAATCATGGCCTTTAAGTCTTTTGTGGACATCTGTGGAAGACTCGTCGATGATGATTTTAGTTTGCTCATGCTTTTGGCTAGATTTGGTGATGGGATGGATGACTTCCTGTTACCGCCGCCCCCTCCAGATGCCATAGAATTAATTTTATATAATTTGAACTTTAAATTAATTAATTAATTAATTTTAAACCGCTAGTTTATTTTATTCAAAGACAAGAGGAGGTTACTTCTAAATACCTCTTTTTAAAGAATTAATTGTTTCCTGGGAAATTTATTTAGACAATCTGTTGGGAGATAAGTAAAGATCTGGGGTGTTTATAATGTAGTGGTCTCTATTAAGAAATTTATTTTTATTGAACCCTAATAAATATGGATCAACTTTTAATTAAGTATAGAGCAGCCGATTTTTATCACACTTTATTGGATCTTGATATTAAATTTATTGAGTTTATTAATTAATTATTAATCACTAATTAATCTCTAATTAATATGATATATAATTATTTCCCTATATTAATTATTTCCCTTTGTTTTTATTATGGGACCTATTTATTCCTAATTTTTAGGTCTAATTATTTTTTAAATTTGAATCAGTTCTCAAGTTAAATTTCCGTAATAGTAGTTCAAATCTTATCTTCCTTCAAGATACCTATGATAAACTTTCCCCACCTTAGGACCTTTACATCAAATTTCAGATAATACAATTATATTCAGTCGCCCCTATATCATCAAGAAAAACTTCCCCTGTAACACCAACAGTGCTTCACAATGCTTACCCAATACTTCCCAGCCTTATCACTCTTATCTACTCTTATTTTTATTTATTTTTATTTATTTTTGTACTTCTTTCCCTTTAACTCTTTTCACTTCAGTGTTATGTCCCTTTAAGTCCCTTTAAGTCTCTTTAGCCTCACTCTGTTGTCTCCTTATTTATTTCTCTTCTTTTAAGTCCTTTGTATATAGATAGTTACGTTACATCCGTAGATAGCTCAGCCTCTTATGTCGTTTCCTTTCCCTTACGTTAATTGCGTATCCTTGCCGTTCTGTTCCTTACGCTATTTGCGGTTTTCTCTCTGTCGCTCTGCCAGCGCTGCCGCTGCACATCACTCCGTCAACGCAACTTCTCCGCATCGCGTGCTGCTCCCGTAACTTTTCTACTTCTTTCTTTACGCTGTTTACGCTGCTCACAACTCTCGCTCCGTTGCTCCGTCGCTCAGCCAGCGCTGCTTTTCCACATCAGTAGCTCCACAGACCTTCCCCAAGCTGCTTCAGCTGCGCCGATGACTCAGCTGCACCCAACGCCTCAAGCTGGAACTGCACCCTCCTCTTAAAGGTAACTTCCTCTTCTTTTATAGCTGTTATTCCTGTGGCAATACACAGAAAAAAGAAAAAACTTTCTGCAGTATGTCGTTTTCTTTATCAGCAATTTGTCTTATATAGCATGCCTTTCCTTTTGTGAGTTCCCCCCCCCCACGGTCTAATTATTAAACTAGCCACTTATTCTGGGAGGCAATTCTTTTCCCAGAAACTTACTTTTTACTTAACTTTAGTGTCTTTTCTTCTTCCAAACTCCGCTGGACTCCTAAGGTTCCTGGCTCCCTCTTCTCCGCGGCAAGTCTCACGCCGTCGTCCTTTGGTTTTCCTTGTTTTGGGGCACACTACGGGTTGGGGGGTTGCCACTCCCCACCCGCCGGTGTTCCAAAGCCCCTTACCACCCCTCTCCCTACAAGAGAAGGATGAGGCAGTTTTTCTAAAGCCTAAAAAGAAAGCAAAGTTTAAGCAGACATGGTCAGAGCGATCTCACACACGTCTGCCCTCGAGCTGGCCGGAACCGGAACCATTTTCATTTCCCAGATTTGTCAATATGGGAAAGTGTGAAGAGATAATATTATAAAACATGGGTCAGAATCTGGAAACAAGTTACAATAAATGCAAATACAATCTGTGTACAGTGTACACTTGATTTTTCTTGATATGTGCATTGAGTAATTCTCATGTTACATTCAATGCATGTACAGATGAATTTTTGATTGAAGCCCCACATTTATCCAGGTACTGGTCCCTGATTCATTTCTCAAGTGAATGTGTGCTGGAGCTTTCATACAAGCAGCTGTATGCATGCATGTGCAAGTCTTACGTGCCGTGCATTCTCTGTATTATGCAAACTGGGCTTTAATCAGCTGGCTGTTGTCAGGAGTTCCAAAGAGTAATAGCTCTTCAGATGACAGGTCTCTACACTCACAAACTCATTTGGAAAGTGCAGATTTTCAAGCTGTTATGTCCTGGACGCAATTCCACAGACTCACTCCACCGGCCTCCCGACTCCAGTACTTATCAAAGCACTTTCAGTATTTTAAAACAATTGCATTGCTTTGCTTTGCTATGATCACAAGGCACCACAAATAATTTGGTCCTAATTAATCTAGCTGTCATCTGCTCAAAATTACATCTTTAACTTAGATCAGTGGTTTCACGATGCAGCTGATTTTACATGATTAAATCATCTTCCATACTTTGAAAATGTTCTTAGAAAAATGTTTCCTGGCAGAATGAAATGGATGGGTGCAATTGTTTTTCTAATGATCATAAATTGTTTAAAAACAAACAAACTTAAGTTCATAATTGTGGCTCTGCATGGCCCCATGTGTGCAGTTCCCATGAGTGACTAGAAAACATAATTGCACTAACCTGTCATTGATGTTCATCCAGTGATACTGTGTGCAGTTCCCATGAGTGGACTACATCCAGTACCTCTCAGTAAACATCAGTGACAGGTAAGTACAACCATGTTTTGTAGGTCTGACCTCATGATCCATTTTCTCTAGTATCTTCTGTGTTGACAATGGCTACACTGATTTTGGAGAGAGAGGCAAAGGCAGAAACCCAGGGCTCGATTTCAGCAGGAATGCGCAGGAACGCTGTTCCGGCTGGCCTCCGAGCCTGCCCCGCCCCCTCCCTGCCCGACCTGAGCTTTTTATACTTAAAGGGAAAGTTCCTGCAGAGAGCCAGCACGAATAGGCTCCACCAGGTGCTTTCCCTTTAAGAGCAAAAAAAGCCAGCAGGAGAAAGCCCCGCCCAAAGATTAAGCACAGGGGCTAGGTTTTCTGCATTTGGCTTGCCGACGTTGCGTGGCTTTCCCTGCTCCAGTAAGTTCTCTGTTCTCTTTTCCCTCTCTCTCTCCCTCTCTCTGACCCCCCCACCTTTCTTTCTGTCTTTCTTTCTGTCTTTCTCTCTCTGGCCTCCCCACCTTTCTTTATTCCTTTCTCTTTCTCTCCCTCCCTCCCTCCTTCCTTTCTCTCTCCTCCACCTACCTACCTTCCTTCCTTCCTTTGTCTGTCTGTCTACCTTCCTTCCTTCCTTCTTCCTTCCTTTTCCTTCCTTCCTTTCTCTCTCTCCCCTCACCAACCTTTTCCTTCCTTCCTTCCTTCCTTCCTCTGTCTGTCTGTCTACCTTCCTTCCTTCCTCCTTCCTTCCTTTTTCTTCCTTCCTTCCTTCCTCTCTCTCTCCCCCCACCTCTTCCTTCCTTCCTTCCTTCCTTCCTTCCTTCCTTCCTTCCTTCCTTCCTTCCGTTCTTTCTGTTTTTATTTAAAAAAAATTGGAAAAGGGGGGATGTAAAAAAGCAGAGAGCCCAGGAAATGCTGGTTTTGACAATATCTTTAATTTTTGAGAATCTTTTTAGTTTTCTCATGGCATCTTCTGCTTAAGAAAAGTAACTTTGAAGCCTGAGTTCATTGTTGTGTCTTGTTGGGAATGGCTTGCAAATATATGTGTGTTTAAAGTCTGTATTAAAGTGGTTTGGGGCTTACTGCCATGTAAGAGAAAACATCTGAAAAAGTAGCTTCATTGTTGTGTGTGTTGTCAGAGCACTTGACTGTTGCATGGGGGACATCTTTGGGGGACATCTGCAGAGAAACAGAGTTGTAACTAAAAATGAGCATGGTCAGCTGCACTTTGGAGATTGCCTGTTTTGTGACATTTAAAAAAGTGGGCAGAGTTTCTGAAGATGATTGTCCCTCTTCTCCTGCCAATGGATTGACATCTGCCTTTAATGGGCCAGCAAAGTTGATGTTCTTAAACCTCTTAATAAGAGAGATTTCCACTTCTGAGGAGTTCCAACAATTGGTGATCTTGTGATGGTAGTGATACTTTTATGTGGTAAAGACCACCTGTTCCCAGGATAATTTTACCTGTGGGACAGACTCTGCATGGTAACCACTCCACTGGTACATAATTGCTTGTAAAAAGTATTATAGTGTAATAATTCATGTGGGTAGCCGTGTTGGTCTGAAGCAGCAGAACAAAGTTGGAGTCCAAAGTTTCATCCAAGGTATAAGCTTTTGTGTGCATGCACACGTCTTCCATCTGAAGAAGTGTGGGTGGCACATGAAATCTTATACCTTGAATAAAATTTTGTACCTTGAATAAAATAGTCCACAAACTACTCCCATCCAGTGCATCCACAAACCTAGAAGAAGAGGAGATTGGATTTATGCCCCGCCCTTCACTACCCAAGGGAGTCTCAGAGTGTCTTTCAAACTCCTTTCCCTTCCCCTCCCCACAACAGACACCCTGTGAGGTAGGTGGGGCTGAGAGAGCTCTGAGACAACAGCTGGTACAGAGCTATGGCTTGCCCAAGCTCATCCAGCAGGTGCAAGGGGGGAGTGGGGAATCAAACCCGGTTCTCCCAGAATAGAGTCCACGCACTTAACCACTACACCAAACTGGCTCCTAGCGTTGTTCTGCCAGTGAACTAGGGTTGCCAACTCCAGGTCGAGGAAATCCCTGGAGATTTGGGAGTGGAGGGTGCGGTTTAGGGGAAGGAGGAACCTAAGCAAGGCATAATGCCATGGACTCTACTTTCCAAAGCAGCCATTGACCTGATCTCTGTAGTTTGGAGCTCAATTGTAATTCCAGGAGATCTCCAGACCCCACCTGTAGGTTGGCAACCCTAAAAAATCATATTCAGCGTACTAGTTCTGCAGGAAGGCAACCTAATTTCCATGGGAACCTAACCCTTAGGAATTGATTCCAATCCAGTGTGGGAATAATTGTTGGACATAAGATATTGGTTCAGGCACGGTTTTGTATAGATGGGACAGAAAATAATGTTTTTATTGGTTTTGTCAAAACTGTTTTGACAACAAGGTAAACAGAATAAGAAGCAAAAGGTGGATGTGGCTGGATGACCACACTTCTGGGAACACTGGGTGTGTCCTAATATGTTAATGAGCTGTGCTGTCAGGGGTGTGGCCTAATATGCTAATGAGTTACTGCTGGGCTTTTTCTACAAGAAGAGCCCTGCAGAAACCAATGATTATATCTGTCACCATTTCCTAACGCCCAGTTGCTGGTAGTGAGAATCTTACATTTTTCTAAAATGGTAGGTTTTGGTTGTCCTCAGTGATCCCTGGTAGACTTTCCTGTCAATGGATGAAGTCAGACTGCTTTTTCATTCATTCATCAAATACCCCTCCTTTATTGCAGTCTCTGTACCCCGTGACTTTTGTCCAAGAAGGTCCCATTATCCCCTGCATAATTTTTTTGGGTGGCCAAAGGGGAGACCTCCTTTTTTGCCAGCAGAAAAACTGGTTGGATCCAATCCCCTGTGTTTGCATGTTCCTCCAGAAAGCCATTAATATCATCTGCCATCCCAATAAATTGCCTGATAACTCTAGTGGATGGTTGCATTTATATTTTGAAGGAACGGGGATTTCCCCCCTAACATCTCTTTTTATACTCACTTCTGTCTTCTTCATTTAAGCATCTTAATAATAGTTATTTGTTGTTTATAGTCAGTCTTCATAAGAAAGACTAGCCAACTCCTGAATTATTTTACTTCTTCAACTGTACCGAAACCATTAAATCCATGAATAATACATAGAGAAAATTACATTATCCAAATAGTCAGCATTCAGTCTAATCTTGTCACAGCACAAGATAAATATTTAAATTTACTTTGAGGCAAGAATATTAATGGTGCATCAATAGGCCAATCCTAAAATTAGAATTAAAAAAAAAGGCAATTGATGCATTTCCCCTTTCCATCTGTAAATACGTAGCAGTTGCCTTTGGAACAGACCCCATCCCTATGGAAATGAAACTTAAGCAAGTGTAATTATAATCAATGCATATTCCTCTTTTGTATATCTCTACCTTCATCACCTCTCCTTTTCTCCCTTGTCTTGAAAGGTTAATATACCATAAAACACCATAGGCATGATGATGGTACTGTATAAATATATAAGGGATGTTTTTCTGCTATCGCAAGATGATAAAGTCAGGTTGAATTGTGAATAATCTTTTTCTAAATCATCTTTGAATCTTTAACACTTTAATTTGTGTATCGTTCATTGGGCTTCGTTGGCATGTACATGTCTTAGTCATTTACTATATATTCTCAACTAGAACTCTTGTCTTTTGCAGCAGTAAAAATGATCCTATAAACTCTGAGAACAGTGAGATTTCTGTCCTACTCTGCTAGTGTAACATCTCATAAATCCTGTTGTTCCAAAGGTCTTGCTTCAGAATAATTTAACAGAATAACTCACTTCCTATCATTTCAAGCTGTAAATGACACAGGGCAGTCACTCATTTATCTTCCTGTATTTCACAAATTGCTGTAGGGACCAAGACTTAATTCTGGCTCAGACGTGGGGTTAGACCCCACAGTCCATCAGCAGAAGGCACTGATGGTCATGAATCTTCCCTACTTTCTCTTCCACCCAGCAGTTCTTTCTGGCCCTGGGAAAATTTATTACCCAGGGTCATAGGACCTGCATGGAGTAACAGCCACACAGATCAGGATGCTGCAGTGGGAAGGGGAAGGGGGTGAAATTACTCCCCACACTGTGTCATTTGTGAGCAGAGCTTTGCTGACAGGAGAGGAAGAAGGGAGTGATGTCCCATGTTCTAAAATGACTGGGATAAAAAAAGAGGAGGAACACTCAAGTTGAAGCTGAAGGAACTGATGGGCAATATGCCATATACACATATCCAGTTACCCTGTGATTCACAGCATGTTTACCAAGTAGTGATACGGAGCCTGGATCTATCCTCTCATAGTAATGTGGCCCAGTGGTCAATGTGTTAGGCTTTCACTAATACAAATAGGGACTAAATCCCAGTTGGACATTAATCTCACTGTCTGGCCAAGTCCCTGTTTCTCAACCTGAGCTCCCTAAAAGGTATAGTATAAAATGGGATCATAACATTCTGTTTGTTGGCCTGAGCTTTTTGAAGGAAAGGAAGAATGCGGTAAATAAATGTTTTTACCTCAGTGGGGTGCCATACTGAAGCCCAAGGGAAGCCCAAGGGAAGCAACACACACATAAAAGTGTGTGTTACTTGGCACAAAAGTGCATCAGCTGTTTTGGTTCTAGTGTTCAGTGTAAACTCCCTCTTTCTCTGTCATCTCCTAATTGTATTATTTCTGCATCATATTCCTTAAAATGCATTATATGTTTGTAGGACTAAAAATCCATCACTTCCACTCTCCATTCCCCAGACCCCCATTTGCCACCCAATTACTGAGCCATTAACCTGAATAAAAGTGTTTGAAGGGAAATATATTTCCTTGGAATTGAATCCTTGGCCACTTTCCAAAAGAAGTAGTTGTGCTACTGAAAATTTTCCCCTAGCAATTTTATCTCACTAGGTCAGTAACAAACTCACTTAAAAAGATAAGTGATATACCTGTGCCCTTGCCTGTGTCTTTAAGCTTGTTAACTACAAGTCATGCCTTTAAAATACTGCGCTGCATGTTCTCCTTGAGCTTCTAGCTGATAAAGGTGGTTTCTTACTTAGGCTGTAGTGTCCCAAATTTCACACATGCCTTGTTACTGCAGTACTGTTGAAGATAATAATTGGAGCTGCCCAGTTTTAAAATATAAGACAAAAAAAATTGGAAACACTATTACCATCAATAAATATAGCCAATAAATATAGCCTTACTAAAAACCTTTATCTTAATGATTTCAAGCTACATTCAATCCTTCTCAAGCCCATGGTAAGAGGGCAATTGGAGCCACTATAACAAATTTGTATACACTATCTTATTTCCAAACAGCACTCATAATCATTTACACAATTTACAATAACAAACAGCACTGGTAACAATCTTATATGTTTTTCATTTGCAATACACAGCTTCAAGGAATGTCACAAATCATTTAAGTGGGCTGCTCCACACATTTCCTTCCTGGTGCAAACAGCACTTTCAGTAAGTAGAGCTGACTCCCTGTGATTCCCAGCTATCTATATATCTAATTCCCAAGTGGCCCACCCCCGTGCGGATTCCTAAATCCGCGCTGGGGGGGCACTTGAGGGGCAGAGGGGGGGTTCTGCAGGTGGGGGGTGACCCCCCCGCCTGCAGAAAAATTTTAAAAGTTAAAAAAAGTTTTCAGGGGATACTTTAATCCACCAAAAAGTTAAAAACCGTTCCCTGCGCATGCGCAGGGAACGACTTACCTGAGTGGCGGTGGCGGCAGCAGCAACAGACAAGCGGCGGGGGGGGAAGGGGGCAAGCGGCAGGCCCAGCGAGGCCCGCCGGGACTCTCTGGGGGGGAAAGGGGGTGAGCGGTGGGCCCGGCGAGGCTCGCCGGGACTCTCTTGGGGGGGGAGGGGGCGAGCGGTGGGCCCGGCGAGGCCTGGGATGATCTGTGGGGGGGGGCGAGCGGCAGGCCAGGTGAGGCCCGCCGGGATTCTTTGTGGGGGGGAGGGGGTGAGTGGCAGGCCCGGTGAGGCCCGCCGGGACTCTCTGGGGGGGAAGGGGGCGAGCGGCAGGCCCAGCGAGGCCCGGGACAATCTGTGGGGGGGCGAGCGGCGGGCCAGGCGAGGCCCACCGGGATTCTTTGTGGGGGGGAGGGGGCGAGCGGCGGGCCCGGCGAGGCTCGCTGGGATGATCTGGGGGGGGGCGAGCGGCGGGCCCGGCGAGGCCCGCCAGGACTCTGTGGGGGGGAGAAGGGGGTGAGCAGCGGGCCCAGCGAGGCCCCCTGGGACTCTGTGGGGGGGAGAAGGGGGTGAGCGGCGGGCCCGGCGAGGCCCGGGACAATCTGTGGGGGGGCGAGCGGCGGGCCAGGCGAGGCCCGCCGGGATTCTTTGTGGGGGGGAGGGGGCGAGCGGCGGGCCCAGCAAGGCTCGCTGGGATGATCTGGGGGGGCGAGCAGCGGGCCCGGCGAGGCCCGCCGGGACTCTGTGGGGGGGGAGAAGGGGGCGAGTGGCGGGCCCGGCGAGGCCCGGGACGCTCTGGGGGGGGAGTGGCGGGCCAGGCGAGGCCCGCCGGGATTCTTTGTGGGGGGGGAAGGGGGCGAGCTCCTTCTCTCCCCCCCTGCGAGTATCGCGGGTCCTCAACTTGTGTTATTATATATGTATAAAGATTTTACCAGTTCACAAATGTGACTGAAGTTCTTTGAAGCTTTTGACACCCAGACTGGTCCGTTTCGTATGGAACTTTTTCAAAGCTGCCTCTTTCTGTTCTTATTTGGAACCCAATCTCTCTAGCAATTAAACATGTGAGGTGGCCGCTGCCTGCTTTTTCTCTCCAAGAATGATTCTGTTCTGTGAGGGTTCTAAAAAAATGTCTTGGCTTGGAACTCTTATAAAAATATATCTTGTAAAAAAAAAAGTATCTGGCATCTTTATAATAAAACATACAACATAAAGTATCTACTATGATGCTTTTGGGGGCTTTTGGAAACCCCACCCCCAAATAGGGATACCCTGGCATGACATTCCCAATGTGATGGCTTCACCAGGAAGTGATGTCATCACATCTGGGATGCCGTGGGGGATGCTCTGGTTTGAAGGCAAAACTCTGTGGTAAATTTGCCTACAAACCATAGAGTTTTGCCCTCAAACTAGAGTGCTGCCAGTGCAACATCACTCAAGGGCGTAGACTTTCCAATTTCGGGGGGGGGGGGCTGGGGCTGGGCCAGAGGAATTGCTATTCTAGGCCCACTTAAAAGAACCAGTGACATCATAGAGAAGAGCCAGTGACATCACAGGCCATTGTCACTATCTATGGAGGCGGAGCCATGTGGGATTTAGGAAGGGGCTCCCCAGAAATTTAGGGGATCCTACTCTGGGTGACCTCAGAGTAGCTATCATCCAAATGCCATATTCAGATGGATAGTACAGAATGTCAGTTAGTAGAACAGTAATTTATTTGACACAGTCAGAGATCTAATAAGGCTCAAACAGAGGTTACAGCTTCACACTGTAACAGATGCATAACCTTTATTACGGAATGTTCATTTAAGAGTTCCTCAGTAAACCATTCCACCAGAGCTATGGCTTGCCCAAGGTCATCCAGCAGGTGCAAGTGGAGGAGTGGGGAATCAACCCCGGTTCTCCCAGATTACAGTCTGCACACTTAACCACTACACCAAACTGCCCGGGGGGGGGGCTCAGTAGGTTCGGGGGGCATGAGCTCCCAAACCCCCCTGAAGTTGATGCCTATGACATCACTCCCAGATGATGTCATTGCATTAGGGATGTCCCAGAATGCCCTCCAAATCCCCCCACTGGAGCAATGAGGGGACCTGGCAACCCTAGGATGGGAAGATGGAGTTGAGGTGGTCTATTTTAGTTCTATCCATCTGTCAAGGTGGCTCATCCAGCAGTCTGCCAGTTCTAAGTGTGTGCTCCTGAAGGTGGGTGACTGCTGAAATGCCATTTGCCCACTGCCCAGCTGTCTGTCTTCCTGAGCTAACTGATCTGGTCTCAGGCATGCTGCTGGACACCACAAGACTGGTGGTTCTGGGTGACTTTAATATTCATGACCATTGTTCCCACTAAGCTGAGTCAGTGTGAGCTAGCTCACTGTTTTTTAGCCTCCGGCTCACACATTTTTGTCTTAGCTCAGGAAGTATGGCTCCAGAGCAAATTAATTTATGCAGTAGCCAAATTGCTTGCTCACAACTTTCATGCCAGTAGTTCACAAAGTAGAATTTTTGCTCACAAGATTCCACAGCTTAGAGGGAACATTGTTCATGACATGACTTTAACATCCATGCCAAGGCCAAACTGTAAGGAGTGGCTCAGGATTTCATGGCCTCCATGGTGATCATGGGCCAGTCCCAACTAATTACTGGCCCCACACATTTAGCTAAGTTCATAGTAGATCTGGTCTATTATACTGCTGGGTGGGTGTTAGTGATCTTTCATTAACGGAAGGAGAGCACCCCATACCCGACCATGATGGATGATGGGACCCTCATTCTGACCACTACTTCGGAAGACGCATCAACTTCTGCGGCGTCTGTAGTAATGACCACAGAAGTGAATTTGGTGACCCCCACCTCCACGAGGGGGATCACCTTCGAGAGACCAGCCCGGCCTAAGTACACCTGGTCGGCGTTCGGACCCACTACCGAGGAGACCTGGGCTGCTGAGCAGCAAGGTTCCGGAGTACGTTTTGAAGATGAGCGCCGCGGTGACTGGCGACTGAGTATCCCGACTGCCCCTGAGACCCCATCCAGGCCGGCAGCCACCGCTCACACTGAGCTCTGGCAGCATATGGATCAGAGGTTTGAGGAGATGCAGGACCGGTTTGCTGTGGAACTGTGGGAGGCGCTAGACAAGCTGAGAGCTCTCCCAAGGGGGGGCTCCCTTGCAAGGAGGAGGGGATGGCAGTGCAGTCCCTGGAGCGGATGGTGGAGCACAGCAGCAGCCATCCCAACAAGCTCCCCTGGGTGTCGGCCTTCAACCCCCTGCCGGCCTTCCTCAACCACCCGTGGGACCAGTGGGACCAGACCCCCGGAGGATTTACTGCCAATTACCAGCTGAGCCGCTGGCAACTACTTTTGACGAGAATCCAGAGAAGCTGTGTTTTTTTATCATCGAGATTGAACAGTTCCTGGACTTGTGGGACCACATCTACCCCACAGATCGTGAGAAGGTGGGCTATATTGGCTCACAGTTACAGGACACTGCAAGTGACTGGTACGTAAGCCTGCATAACCCTCCGGGTCCTGAGTTGCAGTCTGTGGATAATTTCATGTGGGCTCTGAGGCAGCACTACGAAGATCCCATGGGGGAAGAGAAAGCACGGAATCAGCTCCAGCGGCTGGTGCCGGGGCGCAATTCAGTGCGGGAGTATACAGAGCAGTTCAGAAAGGGTGCTGCTAAAGTGCATGGGTGGCCTGAAGAGGTGTTCGTGGAAAAATATAGGGAGGGGCTGAATTGGGAAGTTTACGAGACTGTGTTGAGAAATGACCGCCCCGGTTCCCTTGCCACTTGGATGAGGGAAGCAGCCGATGTCGAAGAGCGATTCACCTTGATTCGCCTGGGGCCTCATGCTTCTCAGCCGGCTGTGAAGGCTCCACCTAAGTCCAAACTGAAATCTGCTTCTCAGGAGATTCGAGAGGTGCACCTGAACCAAGGGCTCTGCATGAGGTGTGGTGAAGCCAGCCATTTCGCTTCCAGCTGCCCGGCGGCTGCCCCAAGAACCCTGAGGACCACCCCATCCATGGCACCAGGGACACGAGACCTCCCAAAGGCAACTTCAAACCCCGGGCATTTCAGCTGGAAGGGGCACCGAGCAAAATCAACGTGATGGAAGTCGTTCCGGAGCAGCGGTCAGAAAACTTCAAGGACCTGAAGTAGGAGGCGCACACCTGCAGGTTCCCCTGCCGGCCAGGCCATCAGTGGTGAGCTCTCCTGGACCTCTGGTAGTGACTGTGGTAGATCCTAAGCATGGTACACATGTGCGAGTACAAGCCTTAATTGACTCTGGGTGTGCCCGCGATTTAATCAGCCCTTTGATCAGCCCTTTGGAGGAACCACTTCGATTCACGCAGATGGACAGTTCAGAAATGAAGGAACCATGTGTAGCAGAGACTGAACCTCTCATTTTTGGGTCTTGGGAGCACTGGGGAAAAAAAGCCTTTATCATTACACCCCACGCACAATTCCACATGGTGCTGGGTAGTCCCTGGCTAAGCACTCATGACACATATATTAAATGGAGTGAGGGGAGGATTGCCTGGGTCAGCCCTCAGTGCTCTCAACACAGGTGGGATCCTGAATGGGGATCAGGTCCCCCAGAGGCACCGCGGGCATGCCTAGTCCAAGAGGAGTTAGAGACAATCCCTCAGGTATAGTGAGATTTGAGTGAGGTGCTTACTGAAAGGGAAGCAGACGAACTCCCACTCCATAGAGCCACAGACTGTACTATTGAGTTACTGCCCAGCCAGAAACTTCCTAAAGGGAAATTATACTCCATGGGCCCGGCTGAGTGGGCAGAACTTTGCAAGTTCTTGGATAAGAATTTGGCACAGGGTTTCATCAGACCTGCCACCTCCCCCTTTGCTGCACCTGTTCTATTTTGGAAAAAGAAGGACGGGGGCTTGAGGCTGTGCACAGACTATAGAGGGCTCAATGCCATGTCAGCCTCCAACGCTTACCCCCTTCCTTTGATCAAAGACTTGCTGGCAGAAGCTGCCAAGGGAAAAATCTTCTCTAAGCTGGATTTACGGGATGCTTACTTTTGTGTGCGCATAAAGGAGGGGGATGAATACAAAACTGCCTTTAATACCCCCTTGGGCCAGTTTGAATACCTAGTAATGCCATTTGGCTTGAGCAGGGCTCCCGGCATTTTTATGAGTCTTATCAATGAAGTGTTGCACAAGCATTTATTCAAAGGAGCTCTTATGTTAACTTGATGACATCATTCTGTATTCACAAGATTTGACGTCTCATATAAAACTGGTTCGAGAGGTCCTGTCCACCTTAAAAGCCCACAAGTTGTATGCCAAGCTGTCCAAGTGTGAGTTTCACAAAACAGAAATTGACTTTCTTGGCTATTGCATTTCACCTCGAGGCTTGGAAATGGACCCTGCGAAAATTGAGACAGTGGTCTCTTGGGAAGCCCCCCGCACTCACAAACAGCTCCAATCATTTTTAGGATTCAGCAACTTTTATAGATTATCCATCAGGGATTTTGCCAAAATCAGTTTACCTCTCACAGACTTATTGAAAACAAAAGGGCGGGGTCCTGAGGCTGTTAAGCCAGGAGCACACTTGCCTTGGACCTTGGAGTGTCAGAAAGTGTTCGAAACACTTAAATCTCTCTTCACCTCAGAACCAATCCTGGCCCACCCCAATGAGTCTAAAGAATTCACTATTCATGTTGACACTTCAGATGTTGCCATGAGGGGGCAATTCTGCAAAGGGGGGAGGATGGGCTGTTGCACCCATTAGCGTTCATTTCAAAGAAGTTCAGTGAGGCGGAGAGAAACTGGTCAGTTTGGGAGAAGGAGGCAGTGGCCATCCGACTAGCTCTCACCACCTGGAGACATTGGTTGGAGGGGGCGAAAAAACCCTTTGAGGTCTGGAGTGATCATAAAAATCTGGAAGCATTGTGTACTCGGAGGGCTCTTAATGCCAAGCAACTGCGATGGGCTGATTTCTTTTCTAAATTTAACTTCACCCTCCATCACTTCCCGGGATCTTCCAACTCACTGGCTGATGCTCACTCCTGCCTCCCACAGCACGACTCAAAGCGGGAAGAAGTGTTTGATTCCATGTTTACCCCATCCCAATTGGGGGGGGGCAGTAGTAACTCGTAGCCAAACCCAAAGTGCACCACCACCCACCCCCAATGAGTGGGTTACCAAATGTGCCTCGGAATACTCCCAGGTGGAACATGATCTCTTTGAGACTGAGTCGGGGGCAATTAAAGAAACCGATGGGTGCTGGTACAGGGAAGGGAAATTTATTGTACCTAAATCATTGCGTCTATCTGTTATGCATGCGAGCCCAAGCTGTCGGGACACTTCAGTTAGTTGAAAATGTTGCACTTGCTCCAGAGGCAATTTTGGTGGCCCCACATGCGTGGTGATGTGTCTGAACACGTTTCCTCCTGTCAAACCTGCTTGGTGTGCAAAAAACGGGGGGGGGGGACCTCCAGGTCTTTTACAACCTCTCCCTATCCCTTCCAGACCCTGGGAGGCCATATCTATGGATTTTATTACCGATCTACCCCCAAGAAAAGGAAAGACTGTTGTATGGGTGGTAGTCGATTTGTTTTCCAAGCAAGCACATTTTGTTCCATTTAAACAATTACCAACAGCCAAGGGGTTGGCCAAATTGTTTTTATCTCATATTGTTAAATTACATAGCATCCCAAAGAAGATAATTTCTGATAGGGGGTCGCAATATGTTGCCAACTTCTGGCGGGAGCTCCTGGAGGTCCTAGGGGTGGAGCCCGCATTACGTTCAGCTTATCATCCAGAGATGGATGGCCAGATGGAAAGGGTTAATCAAATCCTGGAGCAATTCCTTCGTTGCTATGCGAATTTTCATCAGGACAACTGGGTGGAGCTCCTCCCTTTTGCAGAGTATAGTTACAATAATGTGGTCCATTCGTCTACCGGGGTTTCTCCTTTTATGGTGGTAAGGGGATTCGAGGGGGTTCCTCTCCTGGCATTGAGCCCGGCTTCGACAATATCTGGCGCTTTTGGGGACTGGTGGAACTCTCTCCGTGATGCCTGGCCTCTTATTGCGAAAACATTGGATAAGGCCAAAATGGACTATAAAAAATATGCGGACAAAGGGAGGGCTCCTGGTTGGGATCTTGAGCCAAGGGAGTCAGTTTACGTGTCAACCAAGAACATTCAAGGGCTGCAACCTAACTGGAAACTGGGCTGGAAATATGTGGGCCCATTTAAAGTATTGCGGAAAATCTCAAATGTGTCCTTTGAACTCGAACTGCCAAAGACACTAAAAGCTGTGCACCCTGTGTTTCATTACAGCCTCTTGAAACGAGATCCTGGGCCAAACGCATGGAGACCAGCTTGGCCTCGGCCTCCTCCTCTGATGCGGGGGGGGACCGCATTTTGAAATTGCTCGCATTTTGGACTCTAAGTTGAAGCGGGGTTACCTTTGCTATTTGGTGCAGTGGGTGGATTTTGGGCCAGAGGAGAACAAATGGGTGACTGCAGAAAATGTCCACGCTCCTAAACTGCTGTGTGATTTTCATGCTTTGTATCCATTGAAGCTGAGGGGGGGGGGGCTCTTGAAGCTAGCAGGATGTCAGGTTCTGACTTTCTCCTGGATGGGAGGTGGTGTCCCTACCATTGTACACATCACCCGCTCCCCACTTTCTCCCCCCTGGAACTCATTGTAGCTTCTGACACTCTTATCTGTCTGGATGAGCTCATGGCCTTGGCCAGGTGTGGCTGTAGCCTGGGAAACGCTGGGGAGGTTTCAGAGGGATGTGGGAAAAGATTGCTGACTGTACAGTCACACATTTGGGCACCTTTTTCCTGAGAACTCAACGGATGTGTGTATTGTGGGTTTTTTGCCTACCCTGATTCATGCCCCACTGCCATCCCTGCTTTTGAATTCTGTATAACTTACCTGCAGACCTATGCCTTTTATCACTAACACAACAAGTGTAACCTGTTTTGGACCATTAAGATTAAAAGGACTTTAAGTTCCAGAAGGCCTGGCTTATTGGATCTATAAGGGTTCTCACAGGGTGTGATCTGAAGGTTGGAGAGTCAAAGCTGACTCCCTTGTCATGGGCAGATCAGGAAGGGTTTGCGCAGGCTCCCTCCTTCCTTCCCTCCCTCCCATCAATTTGTTTCCTTGTTTCTCTCTCTCTCTCTCTTTCCACCTCTTTCATTCTTTCTTTCCACCTTTCTCTCTTAGACAAATATCATTAGCAAACAAATATCATTGGACAAATAAATATCATTATCAATATCCATGTTTTACCCCTTTTGTTTTTATTTTTGGCAGTCTCATTTAATGTTAATTAAAAAGCAAATTTGCATATTTTAAAATAAAAATGTGTGTGTGATATTTGTTCATGTCTTGTGGCTCTCGGACATCTGACGTTTATTTTATGTGGCTCTTACGTTGATCAAGTTTGGCCACGGCTGCTCTAGACTGCCTCCCATAGTGTATCTGGTCTTTACCATATGGAGACTAGGGGAAAGTCCTAAAGCATCACGATATGGAGGTCATTTTTTTCCCTCCTGCTCTTATTTCCTCGAGGGCAAGAAACTGGAGCTGGGGGAGGGAAAATCTCTGCCCCAAGCAGGGAAACATTTGTAGGAGCACAGCCTCATCATAACCAGTGAAGGTTGCAGGGAACAGCAGCTGCATCTTTTATGGCTGCTGCTACAAGTGTTTAGTGATCATGTTCCTCTGATTTCCAGAGGGTATACATAAGAGCAAGAGATGGACTGCATTCATGCTTTGTTTATAAGCTTCCCAGTCATGCGTCTGGGCTTTGTGGGTGACAGAATGCTACACCCAATGGTCTGATCATGCTGGGCAGTTCTTACATGGAACCCATGTCTCAAAAACTTATTCACATATATTTCTGAGCCCTGAGCAGGATTTTGGACTTGTTTCTACTCATGCTGATTGATGCTGTGGACAGTAAGCATTATGTCTAGAGTTCACTTCAAATCTCTCCTTCTTGCTCTGTTGACCTGAAATGCCCTGTTTCAATTTGGCTTCTCCCTGTGCAAACTGAACCTGTGATACTTTATTTTCACACAATTTTTCGGTTTCCTCCCATCAGAATTCCCCCCATAAAAGTATGTTTTTTTCGATGCCATGTTTGTGTTAATACAAATGAACATATAAAACTAAAATTTAAAAGCAGAGAACCAAAATTATTGGTAAATCTATTCGTCCTGACTTATATCAAAATGGTCTGTCTAATCCATTGCAGTTTCACCACCTTGTCTTCGCTAACCCATCATATCCTGCTGAGATTGTAAATGTGTCTGGACTTTCAACATCCAATCCAGACAACTGTTTCCCATTTTCCTTCAGTCAAAGGATCTCTCCCCATGCTGACATTCCGCTTTATTGACATTCCTCACTCTGTCGTACCATTTCTGCAATAGTCTTTAGGGACTCTTTGAATCATTCTACAAGCTGCAGTATAGTTGAAAATCATTGTTCATAGTGCAGGCTTGACAGAACATACCTCATTTCAAATTATACCACAGAGGGCCAAGCACTGATTAAAGCTAATTTTTTCCCAACTACAATGACTGCCAGCATTTTATGAATTTTTAACATCAGGGGACTGCTGGTGAGAAATGTACAAATCACCTTGTATTTAGCTAGTTTGAAACAAAAAGTTTTCAAATGCATCCTACTTATATTGAACTCACTGGAGGTCAGTGAGACACAAACCTTCCATTCTTTATCATTTTCTTTCCCAAATCATATCTTCGGGACTGCCTCTCCCAGTATGCCCCTGGAAGAGCGCTACGCTCAGGAAAGAAGAACCTCCTGGTGGTCCCTGGCCTGAGAGAAGTCCGGCTGTCCTCAACCTGGGCCAGGGCCTTTTCAGCTGTGGCCCTCTCCTGGTGGAACACTCTGTCAGAAGACATCCATGCCCTGCAGGAATTGTTATCTTTCTGCAGGGCATGCAAGGCAGAGATGTTCCGCCGGGCCTTCAGTTGAGGACAGCAATGGGGCATCATTGGGCACTCTTACATAAGTCCCCATCCCCCGTAACCCCTCCCCTAGGGAGGCTGAGGAGTTGGAATTCTTTCCGCCATCTTATATAGACTGTTTAGTCCGCTATTTTATAGATGCTTTTTATGTATTGGTATTTATTGGGTTATTTTAATTCAGTTTTAAATTGAGATTTGTATACTTATTCTGTTGTAAGCCGCCCTGAGCCCTATTCTAGGGAAGGGCGGCCTAGTAAATCTAAATCTCAATCAATCAATCAAGTCTAGGTCATCAAAATTACAGTGAAGGGCTGCATGCCCTCTTGCACGCAACCACCCAGAATAGGCTACCTTTGAAGCATCCAAAATACAGTAATTCAGTCCTACTGTGTGCATTGCCCTATTGCACTATGGGAATGTATCCTGCATGGTTGCCTTTTCCAGCTTCATTATATCAGATCTGTATGCACAAATCTTCTTCTCAAGCTTGCAGTCACTGAACTATATATCTGTTCAATTACCTGAACCATATAGCTGGTACTTCAGCTGAGGACAAATACACCAGCATCATTGCATACATGATGTTTTCATTACCTCAGTTGCTCCATTTCTTAGGAGCATTGCAAAAGTAATTGTTTAACTTACCAGTGTTGGCATGCCAAAAAGTCTCTGAATTATAAAAGATGCTGCCTGCAATAAAAGCAGGGACTCTTGTCAGGTGACAGGCAACCTACCATAAACTTTGCCTTCAATTAGTTTCTCCTGTCATGAGAAAAACACAACCAACAAAATCAGTTTCCCTAAATTGGTTGGCCTTTATGTTTGTCCTCTAGATTCACATGAATGCAGTGTTTTTCTTTTACCTGTCAACAGGGGTCATTTTGCAGAAAAAAAGGTGCAGGAGCTCATTAGCATAACTCATTAGCATAACTTATTTGCATATACCACACCCCCTGACATCACTGGAAGTGTGTCAGAAGGCAACACTCCACCCCCCAAAATCTCCAGGTATTTCCCAACTCAGAGCTGGTGAGCCAGCTGTACACTTTGACTAAAGACACTTTAGGTTCCCTTTGCTCTTGTAGGGAAGCTACCCTACAACAAGCATGAAAATACAGATCAAGTTAGTATGCTTTTGCTTTTTTCCACAGAGCATCACCATATGTGCCCGCTCCTGGTCCCAGAACAGCACTCCTCCATGCTCCTGCTCAAAATAACCCCTGCCTGTCAAGCAGAGCATCTCTGATCTTTACAGTTCCTATGTGCTAGAAACTCATCTCATGCTGGTCATATGGAAAACTGCATTATACCATTGGGCCATCTACTACAGTATCTACTCAGACAGGCAGCAAGTCTCCAGAATCTAGACAAAGAAAGTTCATTCTCAGTAGTGTCACCTGATCCTAGAGATATTAGGAATTGAACTTAGGAACTTTTACATGCAAAGCATGTGCTCAGCCACTGAGCCACAGTCTGAACATTCGTTCTTGTCCAGCCATCCAGCTTTTGAGGACAACTAAAGCTGAACTAAGGACAACGAAGTCAACCAGGTGGCCTGCATGGTTATATTGATGGCCATTGCCATTATGTGCATTGCATATATTACACCCCTCCCCCCATAGTTCTGATGTAGCCCATGTTCAGCACACAGTCTTTTAAGTATGATGGCGGCCTGCGCTTGCACCCCGAGTGCCGTGGTGTTGTGGGGGTTGCTTTAGGAATCATGGGAGCAGTCTCTGGAGGACAGTTGGGCTCGGTGATTGCTGACCTGGGATCGTTGGACCGGGGTTGCGGAGGATCGGGATTTTCCTGGAACTTCGTTGACTCTAGCGGTTGCTTGGGAAGTAGGCTGGACTCGGGCATGGGACATTGCCAGTCTTCATCTTGGTCCTTGACTTGGTCCTCCGCTGGATCGCTGGCTGGGGACAGGTGGTGGCAATGCAGCTGATCTATGTGTTGCCTCCATAGTTGACCTTCCTCACCGGTGACCTCGTAGGACACTGGCCTGGTAGCCCGGATGATGTGGCCAGGCACCCATGCTGGGCCGGTCGCATAGTTCCTGATGTAAATGGGGTCCTCTGGGAAGAACCCCCACGGTGGCTTTGGCTGCATGGCATCTCTGGTGTGGTTCGGTGTGCAGTCCGGGTGGAGGAGATTCAGGTGAGTGGTGAGGCGTTGTCCCATAAGGAGTTCCACAGGGCTGCGACCTGTCGTGGTGTGTGAGGTCGTTCTCTGGCTGAAGAGGAATGCCATGAATTTGTGATGCCAGCAGCCCTTGTCCAATCTATGAAGCACCTCCTTTGTTGTCCGGACCATTCGTTCTGTTTGACCATTTGTTGCCAGGTGAAAGGGACAGGACCGGACATGGCAGATTCCATAGTATTCCACGAACTCTAGAATTCCCTGGAAGTGAAAGCTGTCCCATTATCTGTGACCAGGGTGTCAGGTATGCCATGGGTACTGAAGATGCGCCACATAGCCTGGATGGCTGCCTGGGAGGAGGTGGCTGCCACCAGGGCCTCCTCGAGCCACTTTGTGTAGCTGTCTACTAGAATTTTAAAAAACCTGGCCTTGGAATGGGCCCGCAAAGTCTAGCATCACCCCTGGCACACATCACTTTCAGGTCATTGTGCCAGGGCCACCACTTGCCTACCCCCACCTCCCCATCTCCTGCCAGTTGCTGTCACGACTGAGCCTCTGGATTGGGACAGAGCTGCAGCTGGCAGGCGTGCAGACAAGAGTTCTCGAGTTACAAGGCAAGTGTTATCAACAGTCCAGGAGTCACAACCATAAATCAGTCAGCCGAAGGATGAAGCAGGAGAATCGTCAACAGGGATGCCAGAAGTCAGAGCTGGAGAGCATGAATGCCAGGAGTCAGAGGTAACAGGAATCAAATCAGAAAGACAAGCCAAAGTCCAAATACCAATCCGAAGTCCAAAATGCCAAGTTCAGGGTCAGAAGTCCGAGAGTCCAGCAGCTGGGTTTCAGGAACAGAGTTCAGGAGCGTGCAGAGCGAGGTCACGTCGATGACGATCGTTCATTGCCAGCACGATTTGCTGGGCGTTGACAGGCTGTTGATAAAGCGTGCTGGCTTATTAACCACTTAGCAGCCGCCAGCCATGGCCCAGCGTCTGCTAATACTCTGGGCTGATAGATCTCCTGGCCCTCATGCGTGCCTCACTCCTTCTGTCTCTTAATTCCTGGTGTCTCCTTTCATGGAGATGCCTGACAGGTGGAGGTGATGACTCGGGGCTATGGCTTTCTCCAGGAGGAGCCTGATCGGTCTCAGGTGCTTGATCAGTCCCAGGTGGCTCCTGTTGCTGGCTTAACTCCTCTGGATGTGTGTCTAAGTCCGTTAAAGGAGCCTGGTCTTGTTCAGCAGGGGCTGGGTCAGGAGCAGGCATGACAGTTGCCAGGCTGTACCAGTTACAGTGTTGGACTAGGATCTGGGAGACACAAGTTCAAATCCTCATTCTGCTATGGAGACACACTTTGCCTTACCTGCCTCACAGAGCTGTTGTGATGATAAAATGGAGGGGGGTGTGCTGTTTTGCATCCCTGTAGGGGCGTATGGTGAGGTATAAATTAAGTAAATAAATAAATAGTTTTCACCTGTGTTCCTATAAAATTGAAGCCTATATATAACATTTTGTAAGGATTGTGGCTGAGGGCTACTGTTGTTCCTACAGCTGTAAACTGGTATGGGCCTTTCTTTGGATAGATGACTTTGACCAAATGCAAAGTACATAACCTAGGCAGGTCACTGAGATCACGTCAACTACTGATTCCTGCCATGAACTTGGCCTGCCCCTTCCTTGCCAGCTTTTAAATCAGCACAGAAAATGTCACTGTATTAAGACATAATGGGAATGTGGTCTGATCTTGCCAGATTTTGAAAGCTGAGCAGGCTAGATACTTGGATTGGAGACTACCAAGGAAGGCTCTGCAGAGGTTGGCAATGGCAAGCCACCTCTGCTTGATCACTTGCCTTGAAAGCCCCTTGCTGGGGGTTGCCATAAGTCAGCTGTGACTTGATGGCATTTTACACACATATCTTAAGAAATATAGGCATAATACCTGTGGGAAAATATTCTTATGTGGTCATTTTCAAATAGATCCCAGGAATCAGCTCTGGTTAGCAGGAAATTGATTTCAAAGAAACTTCCTATAAAATGTACTTTTAAGGGCTCAAGGACAGAATGAATGGCGCTAGAGCACTCAAAGAAAAATAGTATAGGGGCTTGTAATAGCTGCCTTCAGAAGGAGAAATGGAAGTGCCTCTGGGCGCTCAGTTACTGTTATTGGCCTTTCTGAAGGGAGAGTGTCAACTGTTTGTGCAGCTTTTGCATTTTGGTTGTTGCCAGGATATCATAACAGAAAACCAGATTAACCATTTGTTTATTTTCTCCTTAGGGAGTAAGGAATGTATAATGCTAAACCTTAGATCCTTACACATTCTCCTGAAGAGTCTGTCCTGGGTTTTTAGCATTAAGTGGGAGGAAAGAAGATTGTGCAAGAATACATCCACTGTGTCTAATCTCACCCAAATGTTTCTGAAATATTGACTGACAAATAGCTGTAAGCTTTGATAATGATACTTGAATTCTTGGAGGAGGAATGGCTGTTCATCCCTACCCCACATAAGTAACTGGTGCTGTCAAAGGAGATAGTGCTGACCATCAGTTTGGCAGGGCATGCTCACTGAAAGAGCACCTCCATGAACAGGCTGCTGGAGGGGGGATTCTCACTCTTTCAAGTTAATGTAATTTGAAATTGGTTCTGGATAAAAATCTATGAAATATTCATTATTTCTTTGTAAGAATGAACGCTTGAAAGAGGAGAGCACTTTGGAAGCTGGAAATATGCCGAGCCTGTTTGGAATTGACAATGAAAACCTGTTAGACATCTTGACTCCATGCTCTGTGTTAAGCATCTCCTTGATGTCATCAGTCTCTTTAATTTTGAATGGCAATTGTCCTTTCATCTATTTAGCCTCAAAGAGATTTCTTTGTTACATTTTCTGGTTATTCAGTCAGTGATTTGAACTGGCACTGAGCTACTACTGATATCATCACTCAAAGGCAGGATGTGTTAGGTGGTAAGTACTGTGACAGTTAGTTGAACACTTCTGAAAATTTTCAGGTACTCTCCATAAAAAATCTCAATGGACTCTGAAGAGTACTGGACTCGGGAGACCAGGAATGGTGAAATCATGAAGCCTTTATTGAGTGATTCAGCATGTCCAGTAGATGGTCAGATCAAGCATGCTTACAGGGCTCCAGGGCCCTCATTATATGCTGGCCGGAGCCACACCTCCGGCCGCACCCAAAAGACCTGATAGGGGCTTAACATATGTGCATGTTTGTCATAGGTTCCCTGGAGGAGACTTTGACCGCATTGGCTCCCCAGGGAGAACCTAGGTCCCACATTGGTGGAGGCTTAGAATCCGGATGTCAATTGTTCTTCCAGATTGAAGCTCTCCTCGCTGCCTGACCATGTGCTCTGGCCATGTGGCGGGCGCCATTACCTGGGAGCACATGGCAGGCTGGTTGCTACACAGAACATACTACATTACACCCCTCCCCCCATAGTCCGGACTGTCCCTTGGCAAATATAGACTCTGAGGTGCGCTGGACATTTCCATTCTCTGGTTGAGCGGTGCGGGGTCGCGACTGGAGTGATGTCCGGGTGGGCAGCTTCCGTGGAGTCCTCCTGCAGAGTCTCAGCCGGTCATGGGGCGGGCGGATCGTCTGTCTCTGGTACCTCGGGTTCCGCATCTGGAAAGTCCAGCCCTAGATTGTCCATGGAGAAGGTGTGCAGGCAGTGGCAAAGCTGGTCCACATGGCGCCTCCACTGTTGTCCTTCCTTGCCCGCGACTTCATAGGAGAGGGGACTGGTGATGCAGATAATCCACCCCAGCAACCACAGGGGGGCCCGGGCATAGTTGCAGACGTAGATCGGGTCCTCTGGCACGAACCCTCTGGGAGCTTTGGGGGTGTCAGGTTCTTTGGAGGCGGCCGGCACCCAATCAGGGTGGAGCCGGTCGAGCTGGGTTGTCAGCCAGTGGCCCATGAGCAGCTCTGTGGGGCTGCAACCAGTAGCTGAGTGAGGGGTGGTGCACTGGCCGAATAGGAAAGCTGTTAACTTAAATCCCAGACCCCCCTGGTCCATGCGCCTCAGCGCCTCCTTAGTGGTGTGGACCATTCACTCTGCTTGGCCATTCGTGGCCGGGTGAAAAGGGGCGGATCTCATGTGCTGGATGCCATGGAGCTCCACGAAGCATTGGAATTCCATGGAGGTGAAAGCCATGCCGTTGTCCAAGATGATGGTGTCTGGCAGGCCATGGGTGGCAAAGATGCGCCACATTGCTTGAATGGCGGCTTCAGAGGAGGTGGCGCGCACAGGAATGGCTTCCAGCCACTTGCTGTAGCTGTCGACTAGAATAAAGAAAAGCTGCCCCTGTACCGGGCCCGCAAAGTCCATGTGGAGCCAGGACCAGGGGCATTGGGTGGACTCCCAGGGGCGAATGGGAACATGTGGGGGGTCCGGACGGGTCTCTTGGCACTTTTCGCAGAGGCGGACCCGGTCTTCTATCTCCTTGTCAAGGCCTGGCCACCAGACATAGCTCCAGGCCAGGGCCTTCATTCATACTATCCCAGGGTGGTGCTCATGCAGAGCAGTCAGCACTTGCAGGTGGAGGGGTTCCGGAATCACTACCCTCGAACCCCAGAGTAGGCACCCCTTGTGGGTGGAGAGTTCTGTGTGCCAGATTGAGAAGGCTGTGAACTCAGGGTCTGGATTCTTGAGCCACCCCTTCCCACCCAGTTGGAGACCCTGGAGAGTTGACGGTCCCGGGCCATGTGCTGGGCTACGTCCCATACCTGAAGCAGCCAGTCCGGCAGGTCCTCGAGCAGAGCAACGTGGTAAGCTGGAGCTGGGTTGGGGTCGCAGGAGGGCAGCGGAAGGCGGCTGAGTGCATCCGCATGGCCCATGGCCTTCCCCGGGCGATGCACCAACTCATAGTCATACCCTGCGAGGAAGATCAACCATTGGAGGACTCGTGGGGACAACATCTGTGGTGTGTGGCAATCCGGGGCGAGGAGGCCCAGAAGAGGTTTGTGGTCTGTGGCAACCGTGAACTTGCGCCCGTACAAGTAAGTATGGAACTTTTTGACCCCAGCCACGATCGCAAGTGCCTCCTGGTCTATCTAAGCATAGTTCCTTTCGGCCGGGGCTAGGGTCCGGGAGTAATACTCGACCGGGACCTCCCAGCTGTCTGGCAGTTTGTGACCCAAAACTGCCCCCACCCCATAAGGAGATGTGTCACAGGCCAATACAGTCCGCAGGGCTTCGTTGAAGTGGGCGAGGACTGCATTGGACATTAGAAGGTCCTTGATGCCCTGGAAGGCTGCCGCCTGGCGGGGACCCCAAGTCCAGGAGGTGCTTTTGTCCAGGAGCCTGTGTAAGGGCTCAGCTACTGTTGCCTTTTGGGGAAGGAAGGCATGGTAGAAGTTGATGAGTCCCAGAAAAGACTGCAGCTCAGCCTTGGACTTGGGGGCCGGGGCATTGGAGATGGCCTTTACCTTGTCCTTAGTGGGGTGAATTTCATGGGCGTCCACCTTGAAGCCAAGGAAATCCACTGCAGGCACCCCGAGGAGGCACTTCTCACGTTTCACCTTCAAGCTGGCATCCTGGAATCACTGGAGGACGGAGTGTAGGCGGGCCGAGAAGGTCTTGACGTCTGGAGGGCAGGACGTCGTCAAAAAAGGGCTGCACACCTGGAAGACCTTTTAACAAACGGTCCATTAACTCTTGGAAGATACCGGGAGCTACGCTGACCCCAAACTGGAGGTGCTTTACCTTAAACGCCCCCTTGTGCATCACAATGGTCTGTGCTTCTGCTGTGGCATCGTCGACTGGCAGCTGCTGGTAGGCCTGGGCCAGGTCTAGTTTCCCAAACACTCGCGCCCTGGCCAGGGAGGCCAACACATGGCTGATGACCAGGACTGGGTAGGCATGGGTCTGAAGTGCCGTATTGATGGTGCACTTATAGTCTGCGCCGATGCGGATGTCTGTCAGGTTCTGACAATAGTATTCTTGTATTTCTGTTTCTGTGATCTATATTGTAGCCATTTGTTATTTACTGCTTGCCTTGAAGTATATTATCTGCTCTGCTGAATGTAACTGTCTCTTCCTGGGAGGGTGACGTGCCACATTCCTGAACGTCACGTAAACAGCTGGGACTATCGCATCCGTCCACTCCCCCTAGCTTTTGAGGCTTGAAGTATTTTATCTTGCTGTTCTAACCTTGGGGACTCTTTTTTTATATAATTTTTTTTATTGAAGTCATCATTTTCATTAAACAGTACATTCATCTTATTTTTTTATCGACCTCTTTTTATTTTTCTTCCTCCTCCCCCCTTCTAGGCTTCCAGCAGACCCCACACCTGTACTTAGACTTAGATTAACAGGTAAATTACTAATTAAAAAACAATTGAGTATTTAGCTCTTTTTCTATAACATATGTACCTCTAATGTTTTTGTATATTATTCCATTCCTAAAAATGTTAGATACATATACAGTTATTACAGATCTTTCAATAGTTAGAAAGTGTAAATATGTTTCCCTTTAATTCAATATACTTTTCTGTATATTCTTGCAAATCTTTCCATTCTTCTAAAAATATCATAGAATCTTGATTGTTCAGTTTCTTAGTCCATTTGTCCATTTCAGCCAAAAATACTAGTTTTCTGAGCCATTCCCAAAGCGCTGGAGTTCTTTCATTCTTCCAGTTTTGTGCATAAACCATTCTTGCGGTTGTCACCATATACCATATCATTGTCCGTTTACTGACATCTATATCTTCCAACTTAAGACCTAGCAAAAACAATTCTGGTATTTTTTTAAAAGTACATTTCACAATTTTTTGCATTTCCTCATATATCATTGACCAATAGTTCCTCGCTTTTTCACAAGTCCACCACATATGATAAAAGGAACCTTCTTTTTGTTTACATTTCCAACACTTATTAGATACATGTTTACTAATAATTGCAATGTTTTTAGGTGTCATATACCATCTATACATCATTTTATAGCAATTTTCTTTAAGACTATAACATGTTGATATACTCAAAGCTCTTTTCCATAAAAATTCCCATGATGACATCGGAATATCTCTATTAACATTAACTGCCCATTTTATCATCTGTTCTTTAACTAGTTCATCTTCATTATCCCATTTCAACAATATTTTATACATTTTAGAAACCATTTTCTTATCACCTTCTAGCCATATCTGTTCTATTTCATTATTTTCACTTCTCAAGCCACTCGCCCTCTTATCTGCCTTGAACAAATCGTATATTTGTCTATGACGCCACCACCCATACCCAAAACTAACATCTTGTTCTTCTTTTAAGATATATTCACCTCTTACTTTTGTTACCAGTGCTTCATATTTCAACCAATCTTGACCTTCACAAATTGAAAAAGGCTTTATAACTTCCGCTGGAACAATCCACAATGGTTTTGTATCCGAAAAAAATCTATTGTATTTACTCCACACGTTTATTAAAGATCTTCTTACATAATGGTGTTTAAACATATTATCCATCTTCACTTTTCCGTAATACAAGTATGCATGCCATCCAAATCTACAGTCATGGCCTTCCAATGCCAAAAGCTTCCTATCTTCTAGTTGGATCCAACTTTCTAACCACGTCAAACAAACCGCATCATGATATAACTGCAAATTTGGTAGTTGAAATCCACCTCTTTCTTTCGCATCACACATTATCTTCATTTTTATCCTGGGCTTCCTTCCTGCCCATACAAACTTTGAAAGTTCTTTTTGCCAACCTTTAAACACTTTTGAGTCTTTTACTATGGGTATTGTTTGCAGCAGAAACAACAGTCTAGGCAAAATGTTCATTTTAACTACTGCAATCCTACCCATTAGTGATAGATTTAGTAAATTCCATTTCTTAATGTCTTGGGTAATTTGTATCCAAAGTTTTTCATAGTTATTCTTAAACAAGTCAATATTCTTCATTGTTAAATCAATTCCCAGATACTTTGTTTTCTCTACTACCTCACAGTTTGTTCTTACTTGCAGTTCTATTTTTTCCTTACTTGACATGTTCTTACATAACAACTTAGATTTCTTCTTGTTAACATAAAATCCTGCTAGGTCTCCGAAGTCTTTAATTTTTTGTAGCAATATTGGTAGTGTTTCCAGTGGTTCTTCCATTATAAACATCACGTCATCAGCAAAAGCACGGTATTTGTAAGTATAGCCTCTTATAGTTAAACCTTTAATTTCTCTTTCTTGTATTTTCACTAGTAATACTTCCAGTATCCATATAAAAAGCAGTGGAGATAGTGGACAACCTTGTCTTGTTCCTTTTTGGACTTTGAAATATTCTGTCATATCATTGTTTATTATAATTGATGATTTCTGATCTGTGTAAATCGCTTTAATCATATTCAGCAGATGCTCCCCAACTTGTAGTTCTTCCAAAGTTGCAAACATAAAGTCCCAGTTCAAATGATCAAACGCTTTCTCAGCATCTAAGAAGAAGAATCCAACTTGCTTCTCTGGATGCTTATCATAGTATTCAATGGCATCAAGTACCATTCTCATATTGTCTTTTATTTGTCTGTTAGGCAAAAAAACAGCTTGCTCTTTTTGAATTGTCTCCTTCAGATACTCCTTGACCCTTTTTGCTATTACCTTGGCATATATTTTATAATCATTGTTCAGCAATGATATTGGCCTATAATTCTTAACATCCGTCAAATCTTGTGCTTCTTTTGGGATTAATGATATAGTTGCTTCTTTCCATGAATCCGGAATTATTACAGTACTTCTTATTTCATTAAATACAATTCCCAAAATTGGAATAAGTGTTTCTTTAAGCTTTTTATAAAATTTTGCCGTAAATCCATCCGGTCCAGGTGCTTTTCCTAATTTGGTATCTTCAATGGCCTCTTGTATTTCTGTGGGTAAAATTACATCATTTAACATTTCTTTAATTTTCCCCTCTGGTTTTACTAGCTTCAATCCTTGAAGATACTCCTTTATTTTATTCTTATCTATCTGTTGCTTTTGAAAGAGCTTGGCATAGAATTTAAAAAACTCCCTCTTAATCCCATTATTATCAACAATTTCCTTATCTTCAGCTATGATCTTCGTTATTGTCTTTTTTTCTCTTCGTTTTTTCAGTTGCCATGCCAAGTATCTTCCAGGTTTGTTGGCCCCTTCAAAGGATTTCTGCTGAAGCTTCTTTAAGTTCCAGTAAGTCTCACGGTTGATTATAGCATTTAGTTGGTCTTGCAGTATCTGAATTTCCTTTATAAGTGTCTTTTTACCCTGTCTTTTCTTTAGTTCTTTTTCTTGAATTTCATTCTGCTGTTGTAATATTTTCTTTTTTTCTTTGTCATTAAAGTCTATTAAAATGCCTCTCATCACTGCCTTATATGCGTCCCATACCACTTGCGGTTTCATATCTTGTGTCATATTAGTCTTAAAATATGTATTTGTTTCTCTTTTCAAAGTTTCCATTATTTCTTGCTTATCCAAAAGATCTTTGTTTATTCTCCATCTCCACTGTCTCTGTCCTTGTCTCGATGTCCATATCAATGGATTATGGTCCGAGTTAGTTTTAGGTAAAATTTCAATTTTTTTCGTCTTCAATGCCAACTCTCCCGTCATCCATATCATGTCTATCCTGGAAAAAGAATCATGTCTATTTGAGTAGAAAGTATATTCTTTAACTGTAGAGTTCCAACCTTGGGGACTCTTGAATTGTTTCTAACCAAATGTTTAGCCTATCGTTCACACATTTGGGTCACACAGGGCAGGAGGGGAATTTTTATTACTTTCCCACCTCTTCTGTGAGAACCAAATGGTTGCCACTTTTTCCTGCTTCTTTGTATCTACTCTGATTGGTCCAGTACCTATATTCAGCTGTGGCTGAGGGTATATTAATCCCTGTTACTTGCTGTCATGTATCTCTAACAAACATCGAGAACCTGAACCATTATTGGAAATAAAGAACTTTGCTTTTAACAAAGGTCTGGTCTGATAGTGTCAGCTCAGAAGCCTCACAATGTCCCTGTTTGCCTTCATTGGCATCACAATCAGGGTCTCCTATTGGGTATGGGACACTGGTTCTAGTACTCCCTGGGTGACCAGCTTATTGAGCTCCCGCTCGATCTTGGGCTGCACTGCGAGCGGTGGATGGCAGACTGGTATGTGCATGGGCTGGACTACGGGGTCGAGGTTCAGGGTGACAGGCGGCCCCATATATGAGCCCAGTGCCCTGTCAAAAACTGCTGGGAATTCCTCACAGATGTCGGTAAAATCTGTGGGCCGCAGGCTGTGTACCCCGGTGACGCCCAGCCCTAGGGGCTGGAACCAGGAGAGTCCAAGCAGGCTTGTGAGGTTCCCCACCACCACCAGGAGGTCCAAGCGTCCCGTAAAGTTCTTAAATTGAACCCGGAACTCGCCCAACCCCCTTATTGGTATCGGGTTCTTCTGAAAGTCCCGCAGGGTTAGGCCCTGGACTTTCTGAAGTCGGTCCCCCCCGGGGCAGAGCCTGCAGAGGGTGGACTCTGAGATTATGGAGTAGGATGACCCGGTGTCTACTTCCATCTGGCAGGGGGTCCTCTCAATCAAAACTGAGACCTTAATTTTGTTGGGGGTGTCGGGGGCAAGTTCATTACCTGCTGTGTCTTGCGATGGTGATGGCGGGTTGCTGCTGTCTGGAGGAGTTCGGCAGACTCCTGGTGCATGGCTTGGGTGCAGCGGTTGGAGCGGGTGCGGCAGGCCCGGGCAATGTGGCCCTTTTTGCCGCATGACTGGCACTCTGCTTCCCAGAAATGGCAGGTCTGGCAGTCATGCTGGTCGCCACAGCTAGCGCACATGGAATGTTTGGAGTGTGGCATCGCTGAGCAGGAAGTCTTCTCACCTGAGTTGCGGGACCCCTGTCCCGGAGGCCAGCACTGTACCTGGAGCGTCTCATCGTCCTCGGATACATTGGAGTCTGCAGCAGCCCTGGTCCGGGGGGTGGCCGTGGATGTGCCTAGCTTCTCCTGCTGAGAGACCTCAAAGGTGCAAGCTGTGATTAGCATCTCATCCAGGGTGGCGGTGGAGTTGTCCATCAGCTTCCTTTGAAGCTTGGGGTTGCGGACCCCACACAGGAACACAGAGTATAGCATGTCCTCTATGGCCACGAACTCGCACCCCACCAGGTGATGGCAGAGGTCTGCCAGGTAATTGGAGGCAGACTCACCCTTCTGCTGCAGCCAGCGAAAGAACTTCACCCACTGCGTGTTCTTGGAGGATCTCGGTGAGAAGTGGTTCCTTAGGAGTGCCATTATGTCGTCGTACGTGGCCTCTGCTGGGGTACGAGGGGAAAGCAGGCTGCGGAGTAACTTCAGCGTCTTTACCCTGCAGGAGGCCATGAGCCAGGACTTCTTCTTCCCGGCATCTGTGATGTCCTGTGCATTGAAGTAGGATGTGAGCTGGTCCATCCAGGCTTCCCAGTCTTCAGGGCAGACTGGATCGAATGGGTGGGTGGTTCCTGGAGCGGCGGCCATTCTAGGATGTGCAGCAGTGCGTCGAGTGAGATCCTCGGGAGCTGATGGCGCTGCAGTGGCACTGGAGCTGAGCAGGGCAGATGGCTGACGGATCTGGTCTGGGCTCGATGCGGTGCTGGTGTCAGCCAAGGGGTCACTCATCAGGATCCCATCGTCGCCAGTGAAGAGTACTGGACTCAGGAGACCAGGAATGGTGAAATCATGAAGCCTTTATTGAGTGATTCAGCATGTCCAGTAGATGGTCAGATCAAGCATGCTTACAGGGCTCCAGGGCCCTCATTATATGCTGGCCGGAGCCACACCTCCGGCCGCACCCAAAAGACCTGATAGGGGCTTAACATATGCGCATGTTTGTCATAGGTTCCCTGGAGGAGACTTTAACCACATTGGCTCCCCAGGGAGAACCTAGGTCCCACATTGGTGGAGGCTTAGAATCCGGACATCTATTGTTCCTCCAGATTCAAGCTCCCCTCTCTGCCTGACCATGTGCTCTGGGCATGCGGTGGGCGCCATTACCTGGGAGTACATGGCAGGCTGGTTGCTACACAGTACATACTACATTACAGACTCATAAGTTGCCACTTGAGGAAACTGATAGTGATCTTGCTTTTTACCCCAACTTGATCACCGAGTGCCAAGTGTATACCCTTATATCATACTTTGATACTATGTCAGGGGTGGCCAACCCGTGGCTCGGGAGCTGCATGCAGCTCTTTCACACATATTTTGTGGCTCCTGGCAGGGTGGCTGGGGGGGGCTAAATATCATTAGCAAACAAAATCATTGAACAAATAAATATCATTATCAATATCTGCTTTTACCCCTTTTGTTATTATTTTGGCAGTCTCATTTAATGTTAATAAAAAGCAAATTTGCATATTTTTCAATAAAAATGTAATATTTGTTCAATATTTGTTGTGGCTCTCAAGTATCTGACATTTATTCTATGTGGCTCTTACGTTAAGCAAGTTTGGCCAATCCTATTATAGACAGAGGCTGAACAGCAAATTAACATATAACATGATGAAGATGTTTTAAGATATGCAAAGACAAAACTAAGTAACAAGCTAAGGTTATAAGGTCAACAGTTGTTTTTATTTAATTAAGGGGGGAAAGGACAGCAAAGCAATAAATATGTCAAAATAGGGGATAAATGTGTAAAGGTATCTTTTCTAATTGTGGAAAGTAAACTGAGACTCTCCATTCATCTCCTCTCAGGTGTGGAGGTAACTTAACAGCATTTTTTCTTTCTTTTTTGAGGTGAGTGCAGTGCTATGTCAGCAAAACATTCCAATAGTCCTTGCATATTCTAATATACTATTCTGAAAAGTAAATACACTAAAGTTCAGATGATGTATAGTCCTTCTTGTTAAAAATACATGTGTGAGGAATGAATAAGTTAGCATATGTAATGAGATAAGAAACCAATATCCCTGTTGAGTCCTGGGGAGGTTTTTGTTCCAAGTGTTGTAATAACTTGTAATTCAGCAGTTTCCCTTTCCATTCTGTTCCTAAAGTTCTTTTGTAATAAAACAGCTACTGTGAGGTCATTCATTGAATGTCCTGGAAGGCTGAAGTGTTCTCCTACAGGTTTCTCAGGGCATTTTCGCACATGCCATTAGCCTCTCATTTCCTCCTCATTTCCCCCTGTGAGACTCCTCCTGAGCAACCGTCTCCAATTTTCCACTACAGCAATCAGCTCCTCTTTCCCCCCCGCAGTTTTCTGTTCACAGTAGTGGTTGCTGCAAGGCTTTCTGCTGCATTTCCCCTCCCCTTCCCTCCCCCCCTGCTCCTCCCTCGTTCCCCGCTTTTCCTTTTTTTAAAAAAAACACATGCGTGGTAATGTTATAACGACATAGTGGAATGATGACAGTGCATCATCCGCCTTCCTCTTCCCAGAATTCATCAAGTCCCTCCTCAGTATTCAAATTTTCCCGCCGGTCTGGGTTGAAGCAAAAGGATTGGTGGGCTACACGGACTTCCAATGTCACCAGAGGACCCTCCCCCCATGGGTGGATTCTCCAATGTGAACTGAAATGTCGTGTGCTTAACCCGATCAAGGCAACAAAATGGAGGATGGGCAACATGGCGTCAGCTGGCCCGTGTAAAGTAAAAAAAAAAAATTACATAAATGGTGGTGGGGGTGGTGGCGGCAGCTGAGGAGGAGCAGAATGACACGCAGACCAGTCTCCCCGCTCCGCAGGAATAGTTATAGCCCCTAGAAAACAGTTCAACCCATTTCTGTGACTTTTCTGCAAAGAATCGTGACCAGCCTGCTCTGCAGGGGCTGCTGCTGGGGCCCAATGGCACCCGGCTCCCAATGGCCAATGGAACGCTACCAATAAACGGCAAATTAACCCCCCCATAATAGATGTGAACGTGTGTGTATTATAAAAAGACAACAATTGTGCCGTCTTCCCTTGCTGCATCAAAATTTCATTATGATGTTATAACGTTATAAGGGCCTTTAAAAAAAAAAAAGAGGCGGGGAAGTTATGCTTCAGGATTGTAGGACCGCACACAGGGAGCGGAAAGGAAGACTCGCGTCCCCAGCCCGCCCGCCCGCTTGCTTCCCGCGGCTTCTCCGCGGGTTTCTAGAGGAAAGCACCCACTGCCAGCTCTGCACAGGCTGTTGCCAGGGAAGCCCAAACAAAGGGCAGCAGTTACCTGGGAGCAAGCTCAGGGAGCTCTCGGGCCAATGGCACCTGGCTCCTGCTACCAAGAAACAGCAAATCCACCTTGCCAACGCAGTCCCTGTGGTGGGATCTTGCCTCCCTGCCTCCTTATTTCGATATAACGTTAGGAGGGCTCGTTTCAAAAATAAAAATAAAAATCAAGAAACGCTCACCACGGGGCGGGCCACATGGAGGGCGGGCAAGTGGGTGTGCTCTCATCTAGGCTTCTCCACCGGAGTAAACAGGAAACACCGCTAGGAACAGGATTTTCTTGCTCCAGGGAAGCTCTGGAGCAGTGCAGTGATACTCTGGAGGAAATTGTGAGCACGGAGCAAATGGTGGGAAACTGACCAAAAGCTCCAGTGCTAGCTTCGGTGTAAACCACGGGGAAAAGCTAGTGAGAAAACGCCCTCAGTCTTGTGAGTTCCTCACATCAGTGATTCCTGACATAATCAGGTGAATGAATAGGCTGACCTGTACAGGAGGGAGTGGCCCTTCACACACCATGGGACTAGCATGGAAGGGGTGTTCTGATGTTAGTGTAATATACTAATCTAATATATTTGAGATACTTTTTAAAATAAATGCTGATGTTTGACGTTCTTATTTAGAAATTTACTCAACTGTTTATGACAATGAAATGTGAAACATTTGATATGGCCTCCCAATGTGTGATCTCACAGTTCTACCCTCTAAAAAGCACAGGATGATATTTGAAGGCATATTGTTGAGAAATGTGATTGATTCACTTAATTTATGTTATTTCTGCCAAAGGACATGATCTGCCTACTAGTATTCACACACATTTTCCCATGGAAGTGATGTGCAGTTTGACATGTTGTGTCACGTTCGCCTTTTCCCCACAGGTTACAAATGGCACAGCTTGAGAAGAAATAAATTTTCTCTGTTATTTAAATTTCTTAACTCCCATTCCTATTTTAGTTAATTTATTAATTTCCTTCCTTTCCTCCAAATTCACATTGCAATACATTATCTCTGATTTTCCTATATTAATTCTCAATCCTGATAACGCTTCAAAATCTTCAAGTATAATTTTCATTTCTTTAACTCCTTCTTTAGGGTTGGTCATAATTATGATTATATCATCTGCGAATAGGTTAATTTTCATCTCTTCTTTACCTATCCTGCATCCTTCTATTCTGCCTGAATGGTGGTAATAGCGGTGGTGGCGGCTCCGACAGCCTGATGGAAAAGCTCCGTTTTACAGGCCCTGCAGAACTGTAAAAGGTCCCACAGGGCCCTGATCTCCTCTGAGAGCTCATTCCACCATAATGGAGCTGCCACTGAAAAAGCCCTGGCTCTGGTTGTCGCCAGCCTGGCCTCCTTAATACTTGAGAGGACCAGCTGATTCTGGGTCCCCAATCGCTGCACTTTCTCGGGTACATATGGGGAAAGGTGGTCCTTCAGGTATGCAGGTCCCTGGCCATATAGAGCTTTAAAGGTCAGAACCAGCACCTTGAAGTTAATCTGGTATGCAATAGGCAGCCCGTGCAGTGCCTTTAGCGCAGGCTGGGTGTGCTCCCAAATAGGGAGTCTCATCAACAGCCTGGCCATGGCATTTTGCACCAGCCACAGCTTCCGAATTTGTGACAAGAGCAGCCCCATGTAGAGGGTGTTACAGTAATCCAGTCTCGATGTGACCATTGCATGGATCACTGTTGCCAGGTCACTGCGTTCGAGGAAGGGAACCAACTGCCTAACCAGCCAAAGATGGTAAAAGGCTGACATGGCAGTGGCTGCTACCTGGCCTCCATTGTTAAAGAGGCATCTAGGAGCACTCCCAAACTCCTAACCTCTGGTGCTGGCACCAATGGTGCCCCCATCAAAGATTGGAAGTGGGAACCCTACCCTCGGACCGCCACAACTCAGGCACAGGACCTCCATCTTTGTCAGAGTCAATTTCAGCTGGCTCAGCCTAAGCCCACCAGCCATGGTTTGTAATGCCTGATTGAGGTCTTCAGGTTGGAGTTGAACTGGGTGTCATCTGCACACTGGTGCCAACCCAGCCCATGCCTCTGGACAATCTGGGCAAGAGAGCACATATAGATGTTAAAAATCATCAGGGACAGCACGACCCCTTGAGGCACTCCACATTCCAATGGTCCCTTAAGGACAACTGGTCCCCCAGTGCCACTCTTTGTCCTCAATCTTGGAGAAAGGAGGCAAGCCACTGCAAGGCTAGTCCCTGAACTCCAATGTCAGTGAGGCGGCAGATCAGTAGCTGGTTTATCTATATACCAATAGCCAAGTTGGTGAGATCTGAGGATATTTAAATCTAGTGACTGAAGCTGTAAATGGGCAAGACAGATATTTCTACAAAACTGAAAAATACTCTAGGTTTGTGGGAAAATGTGACATCTTTAAGGGGGGGGATAGAAACCTCAAAATGATAAAAGGAGGTTTAAGCAACAAATTCCTTCAGTGGCTGTTACTAGGCAACCACAATATTTCAGGCCTTGTTCTATCAGTAAAAGGCAGGGGGAGCAGGGCCCTTTCCAGGCCTATTTTGGCCTCTGAGGGAGGACTCATTGGAGCCAGATGTGGATTGATTGCTAGCTCCAGGTTGGGAAATTCCTGGAGATTTTGTGGTGGAGTCTGAGGAGGACAAGGTCTGGGGAAGGGAGAGGCCTCAGCCAGATACTATGCCATAGAGTTCACTCTAGTGTTGCCAAGTTCCCTTGTTGCTCCAGCAGGGGGACTTGGGGGGCATGCCCCCAAGCCCCATCCCTAAGAATGGCCATTTGCCTGGCCACTCCTCTCCCTCTCCTCCTGCTTGATTTAATGCCTTCCAGCTGATTAGCAGGCCACGTGGTCCCCACCAATCAGCTGAAGCCCTTTAAATCAGACAGGAGAGGAGTGAGAGGGGTGGTCAGGCAGGTGGTCACTCTTGGGGAGGGGGCTTCCCCCACCAGCCAGTTGGCCAAGGGTGGATTGGAGCCCCCAAAAGTGCTTCACAGATGTGGTGCAGGGGATGGGTTTCCCCAGCTGGCCACTGGTGGGTTAGAGCCCACAAAAGTGGGGGATCCCCCACCCTGACTGGGAATCTGGCAAGTCTTGCCCAGCAGCTGGCACCAAACAACTGAACCATAGTTTTCCTAGGTAGATGCTGTTGGGTGTGGGAGAGGGCAGATAAAGGTAGGCTGGCTGTTGGATGGGAGGGAGATAAGGTTGCCAACTCCAGATTAGGAAATTCCTGGAGATTGGGGGGTGGACAGTGAGGATGATGGGGCTTGAGGATGGGAGGGACCTCAGGGGGCTATAATACCATAGACTCCACCTGTCCAAAGCAGCCATTTCTTCCATGGGACCTAGGGTTGCCAATCTCCTGGGGTGGCCTGGGGATCACCTGGAACTACAACTGCTGTCCAGATGACAGAAATCAGTTCCCCTGGAGAAAATGGCTGCCTTGCAGGGTGGCTTCTATGTCATTATACCCTGCTGAGATTGTTTCCTCCCCTAACCTCTCCATCCTAAGGCTCCTCCCACAAATCTCCAGGAATTCCCAGTTCCTTCCAGGAATTTCGCAGTTCTGTAGTTGGGAGATCCATTGTGATGCCAGCTGATCTCCATGCCCCACCTGGAAGTTGGCAGCCCTAGAAGGAAAGAAGGACACAGGAAAGGGGGAGAGTCTATGGGGGCTTTCAAGAAAGAGGAAACACTGGGAGAGGGGGAATTGAGACGCCTCCCCCACAATTCCTTCTTGGTTGCCACTTGTCAAATGTATTACTGCTATTATTTCATTGTTCTCTAATTGTAAAATCCAGTTTTATTGCATTATTTACTCTATGTATTATAACTGGTCTATATTGCATTGTGTAGTTCTGTAATCTATCTTGAGTCTCAGTGAGAAAGGCACACGATAAATTAAATAAGCACAAACGTTTGTTAGAAGCATTTCCTCTACCTCCCCCAGTTCTTTCATGCCATTTTTACATGCTGCTTTGGTGGCTTTTTACAGCATTCGTATTTTATACGTTATTGAAATACCATTTGTATGCAACAAAAGGACATCCATTTTACTATCAGATATTGTTATTTTTGTCAGGCAAGGGATGACTGACTGCACTTTCATCTTGAGCACCAAGAAACCATGAAAAAAACTCCCAACTTTCAAGGTGAACTATATTTAAAAAAAAATGTTTGAGTCCAGTGGCAGCTTTAAGACCAACAAAGTTTTGTTCAAGGACTCAAACTTTGTGCTGCTGCTTCCGACCAACATGGCTATCCACCTGAATCTATATTTTAAAAAGAAAGGGGCTATCCCTAATCTGGTTAAAAGGCTCTCAAGCAGCAGAATTGGAAAGGGCCTCTGCCTGAAAGCTGTTGCCAATCAAAGAAGATGGTACCGAGGGAGCTGAGCTGGTGGTCTGAGTCCATATAAGTCTGGTTCAGGTCTTCAGTCAACTTTGCCCCCACTACAATATTCTCTTCAAGTGCTGTGCTGTATTGTTTCTCATAGGAGCAGGGGTCATTTCGAGCAGGAGCTCGGGGGAGCGCAGGTCTGGGAGTTGGTGCCAGCCCCCCCCCCCCATGGGGGAATGCCTGCTTGTGTCATGGCTGCAGCAAAATGACCTCGTCCCCTGGAAAGGTCCTTGTTCCTCCGACCAGCCTTCTGAAGGCTTCAGCCACCACTGAAGCTATCCTCTCAGAAGAGTGGTATTTCTGAGGCTTGGATTGGTAGCTGTCCCCTCTCTGCCAGCTTTCTTTCTTTCCTTTCTCTCTCTCTCTGTCTCTCTCTCTCTTCTTTCTTTCTTGCCTTCTGACACACTTCTGGTGATGTCAGGTGGTGTAGCTTATGCAAATAAGTTATGCTAATGAGTAATGCTAATGAGCTCCTGCACCTCTTTTTCTACGAAATGACCCCTGCATAGGAGTGAATGTTACCAGATAAGGACAAGAAGGAGAGTGTTAACTAAATTACAGAAACATAATTGCATCCTGTTACACTAAGAGCTGGACTTTCATAGCTAGATTAATTAGCAATCAAAGCAATCTTAAATCTTCCACAGGTCTTCCAGGGATTTTCTCTTCATCATCAGTGACAGAGGAGGCAGTGGAGCCTGACTTGAGGGTGCTCGTGGCTCTCAAACTATCAGATGAACAAGCACAATGTTCCCTCAGCAGCAGCAGCAACTAACCAAAAGAGCTGAACAGAGAGGTTTCATAATCGTTCCCTAATTGGGGTAAATTCCAGACTGCATCTGCAGGGGGATGATTTTTTGGGGCGTTCCTTCTCTTCCCTTTGCAAACGCAGAGGCATTCACAGCAACAACAGAGCATCCACATAGTGGCTGCAGGGGACTGAGGCAAGGACATATAGGCAGCACCCGGGGGCGGGGGGGGGTAAGTACCTCTTTCCATCCACACAGTATGCAAAGTTGCTTTGACTGCAATCTCACCCAAAAGATCATGCCAGGTTTGGGAAAGATAACAATCAAAAAGGGGAACACTCAGCAAGTAGGTGACCGAGGGATGTTGTTGTGTGGGTGCTCAAAAAAGGCCTGCTCCAGTTTAGACATGAAACAGCAGTAAAACATCCATGCAGAAACAGCCCCAATGAGAATGTTATGGAACATAGTGCGTAGATTAGGGAGCCAGTTTAGTGTAGTGGTTAAGAGCACTAGGACTCTAATCTGGAGAACTGAGTTTGATTCCCCACTCCTCCACATGCAGCCAGCTTTGTGACCTTGGGTCAGTTACAAGTTCTCTCAGAGCTGTTCTCTCAAGAGCAGCTCTCGAAAGAGCTCTCTCAGTCCCACCTACCACACAGGGTGTTTGTTGTGGGGAGAGGAAGGGAAGGAGACTGCAAGCCACTCTGAGACTCCATGTGAAGGAGAGGATATAAACCCAACTATTATTAATTATTATTACTATTACTATTGACTGCCTCTATACGTTGTGGTTTTCTATCTGTGACTGGAGCCATTTCCTCATTTCATTGATCCCTTGCCTATTTTCTCGTTGCTGTCAGACTACTAAGCAGCAGCTTCTGCAGTTCTGTTCCATTTCTCAGAGAAGGATTTCTACTTCATAAGATGGATTCTTTTGCACTGGAATGGTGGAGCCTGGTCCAGCTACCGTAAGCAGACTAACAGTAGGGTAACATACACAACTTCAAACAGCAAGTGACAAATTGGACAAGAAATTATCTCACAAGAGAAAAATGCAGGGCTCCGTTGGGGCCGGGGCGCGGCGGAGCGCCGCTCCGGGAGAGAGGAGGTGGGGGGCGGGCACTTGACAAAGCCCCACCCCCCTGGCCTCCCCCCCGTCAATGCTCCCAGGCCGGCAGCGCTCCACCGGCCCCGGGAAAGAAAAGCCTTTCCCTCCCCCTGCTCCCGGGGCCGCGGCAGAGCGCCGCCGGCCCCGGGAAGCCTCTTCCCTCCTCCCCCCTCCTGGTCAGACTCCTGGGGCCAGCGACGCTCCGCCGGCCCGGGAAAGAGAAACCTTTCCCTCCCCCTGCTCCCGGGGCCACGGCAGAGTGCCGCCAGCCCCAGGAAGCCCCTTCCCTCCTCCCCCCGTCAAGACTCCCGGGGCCAGTGGTGCTCCGCCGGCCCCGGGAAAGAGAAGCCCTTCCCTCCCCCCTCCCGGAAGAAGAAGCCCCCTCCCTCCCCCCCCGTGAAGAAGCCGGGCCCCAGTGGCCTGAAGCCACTGGGGCCCAAGCAAGGGGGGGGTGAGAAGCGTTCCTTCCTTCCTTCCTTCCTTCCTTCCTTCCATCCTTCCTTCCTTCCTTCCTTCTCTCTCTCCCCCCACCTACCTACCTACCTTCCTGTTCCTTCCTTTCCCCCCTTCCCCTCTCTCTTCCTTCCTTCCTTCTCTCTCTCCCCCCCACCTACCTACCTTCCTGTTCCTTCCTTTCCCCGTCCTTCCCCTCTCCCTTCCTTCCTTCCTCCCTCTCTCCCCCCTTCCTTCCTTCCTGTTCCTTCCTTCTCTCTCTCTCTCTTCCCCCACCTACCTACCTACCTTCCTGTTCCTTCCTTTCCCCCTTCCTTCCTTCCTTCCTTCCTTCCTTCCTTCCTTCCTTCAGTCTCTCCCCCCCACCTACCTACCTACCTTACTGTTCCTTTCTTTCTTTCTTTCTTTCTTCCTCCCTCCTTCCTTCCTTTCTTTTTCTTTCTTCTCTCTCTCTCCCCCACCTACCTACCTTCCTTCCTGTTCCTTTCCTTCCTTCCCCCTCCCTCCCTTCTTGCCTACTGACGCACCTGATGTCAGGGATGTGTGGCCTCATGACACTTCCGGTGACGTCAGGGGGTGTGGCATATGCAAATAAGTTATGCTAATGAGCTCCTGCACCTCTTTTTTTATTAAAGGACCCCTGGAAAAATGTATTTTCCATCAGAAATATCAACTTTCAGGGGGCCTGTGAAAATAAACATTGCCTCAAAAAAAAATCCAGTTCAGGCCTTGGGAACCGGATAAATTCATGGGAGACTTTGAACGATCTCATTGCTCATCCTGAAATATTGACAGGAGGCACCTTTGCTTATTACTACACTTCCTCCATGGTCTACATCTGTGGGAGTTTGTGGTTATTTCTCAGATATGACCTTCTGGGGCACATTGCTGACAGGAACTTTGCAACAGATTGCCTTGTCCACAGAATAAACTGTCACAAAGCCACAAGCTCTTGGAGATACAATGCCTGCAGCACAGAAGCCTGATGTTGTGATGCACAAAAACAGGAAGTGCTTTGGTACCAGCTGCATCTACCTTCTGAAACCTCAGAGTTAACATGAAGGCAGTGAACTTCAGCATATGTAGCAGTTCAGTCCTGAGGGCCTGCTGGCCACAGCCTAGCTATACTGATGGGGCTCCTTGAAAGCACTGGCATCACCAGACGCCATCCTATGGCCATACCACAGAGATGAAAGAAACAACAACAGCTCTCCTCAAGGCCCAGATATTGCTTAGTGAACATCATGGATTCCCCAGCAAAACTCACCAATCAAACAGCAGTGCCCTGTGGATATCCTTGCAAATAGCACAGACAAAGGCAGCCAGTCACTGCCCACCAGTGTGGCCAGAGTGCCCAGATGGGAGGTATCCCACAGGTGAAACACTAGAAGACAGGGAGGAAGGACCCATCAGTACTACAGTTCTACAGTACTACAGTTCCAAGGAGGCCGGTGGCATGAGCACCTGAAACCCTGGAGTTGGCCTTCCCCCCAGGGAGCTCCACAGATGGGGGTTTTAATCCCTGTCCTCAGATGAGTTCCGTTTTGAAAGGTATATGGACCACAGACATCAGGGCTGACGGGCAACATACAATTTTGCCATAGCTTATTAGTGAAGGTCACCCATGTGGCAAGCAAAAGGCACGGGTTCAATTCCTTAGGAATGGGAGATATCAGCCAACGGACAAAGTCCACCTTTTGGGCTGATTGGCAGCAAAGCAGAAGGCAGGGGCAGCATTCCAATCCACGCCTCCCATCCTCAGGACTAACACCCTAACCATGGAGTCAGCCAGACTACACAAATGAGAGGTGTCAATAGGGCAGCCCTGATGTCACCACCAGGCAGGGAACAGTACAAAAACAACATGGTCCAGCAGGAAGGCACTAGGATAGCAAGACAAGGGCCCCTTCCCAGATACAGCGAGCCCTGAGGCAGCCCAGTCATGCACACCTAGGGAAGAGAACAGCCATGCTGATGGGCCATCCCCAACATCCATCCATCCTTTTGACTGATGTGCCCCTTTGCATCACTTCCCTCCTACCCTCCAAGGGCCTGCCACAGCTATCCCCCCCAAGCAACCCTTTTACTCAAGCTGCATGGCTGATCAGATGGTAGCAGTGCTGTGGAGAGCAACCTGGAGATCCTTCCCCTTCACCCGGAAAAACCAATGTCCCTCACCTCAGATCACACTCTCCAAGCTTCCCCCTTTGTGAACTACATGCTGCAGACCCAAACTGCAGTGGTGCTTGCTGTGACCACCACCTGCAGATGAGATGTTGCCCTGGCATGGTATTATGGTGACAGCAGGATGAGACAGTTGCAGAACCCCAGTCGGATGCTACCAGGTCACCTGCCTCTCTGGTGTGTGGGATCCATTGTGGCTGCAGGGTCACTCCTTCAGAGCATATATCCAGGAATGAAGTACCTGTAAGAAGTTTGAGAAGATGTGTTAGAAACAACACTTGCTCTCTCCCTCAGGTGTTCATGCTAAGTACCTTCTCTGTGCATTTCCCCCTCCCCCACCAAAGTGCAGCCCTAAGCATTCTGGGTGTTCTCAGCAGGCGCCTGAGAGACATAACCCCATGCCGTGTCTCCTGACTAATGGGCATCCTGGCTGGGATTTATGAAGTTCTGGGTGGCTGCAATTGGGTGAAGTGCTGGGTGGCTGCAACTGGGTGAAGGGTGTGTGCATGACTGCTGGGGAGGGATGTGATTGGCTGGAGCCCTAGTCAGCATCCTGAGTTATGCTAGTGCTTGTGGGCAGGACTGTGAGGATGGGCACATGGGCTTCCCTATGCTGCAGTTTGTGCTGGGTGTTTCCAGAACTGGGGAGGCTTAGGAAGCTTAGTCCAGCTCTGCCCATGATACTCCTTCAACTCTGCCTGTTTTTATGCCAGCATGACAGCTATTTCTGGCACCCCACCATGGTGGTGGGCTGCTGCCATATCATTGCTACGCCAAGGTATCCCAAAGATACAGTGATGTACTGGAGTCGGGAGGCCGGTGGAGTGAGTTTCAGCATGATCAAGTTTATTATAGGTCAGGAACAAGCATACTTGAGGAGGCCTGGGGGTCAGCTTATATGCACAGAAAGGCCTCGCCCCCGTCCACACCAACACTGCGGGATAGGTTAATCTTCCCACCAGAGATCACAGTGGTTAATTTGAATATGTTAAGCCCCTGATAGGTGGATCTTTAGGAGCCTGGGTGCTATTGTTCTTTTATCTCAAGCTTGTACCTTTTCCAGGCCATGCGGTCAGACTGCATGGCTGGTGCCATTACATGTTTGGTCACATCAAAGAATCATACAAGTGTACACATAGAGAATTGCCACCTGGTTGTCTGTGGAACTGCATCCAGGACATAACACCCCTCCCCCCATAGTTCAGGCACACTGTGAGGCTTCTGTACTATCAGCAAAAGATCAGACCTTTGTAGTTAAACAGAGTTCTTTATTTCTAATACTGAAACAGGAACTCGATGTTTGTTAGAGATACAGAATAAAGATGACCAGGGTTAATATACCTTCATGCAAAGGTGCTTATGCATAAACATCCAATCAGAATACCTACAAAAAAGCGGGAAGGAAATGGCGACCGTTTGTTCCCACCAAAGGTGGGAAAGTTGTAAAAATTCCCTTCTTGGCCTGAGTGACCCAGATGTGTGAACACTAGGCATAACATTTGGCCAGAGACAATAAAATAACTTCCAAGGTTGTACCCACTCTGATAACACACACAGAGTCGCCCAGAAGAGGGGGAGGGAACCGGACAAGACAGGCACGGTTGTTTATGTGATGCTTAGGAATGCGAGAGGCCATCCTCCCGGAGAAAAGTAATACTAAACAGGGTAGCAATTTCTACTTCAAGGCAAGCAATAAAACATTCGGGTGATAGCGAAGCACAAAGAAATCGAAAGTAACATTAAGGCAGTCTTAGAACAAGCAAGCGATTGTCAGATTCTGACACACACACCCTAGCGCACAAAGTCTTTGAGATAGGTCGGCCTTCTCCACTCTTTGTCCGACCATTGGCATTGGAGTGGGTGGACCCGGGACCGTGGTCTCTACCTTGGGAACTGGAGCAGCTGGAGTCAGGATCTCAGGAGGGACTTCTGGCTGGCTTGTTTCTGGGGCCGAGTTCCGTGGGTACTCCTGGGGTATGGTAGTCAGGTCTGGATCAGCCTCCTGTTGGTCCTCCTCATCCATACTGGGGTCATGGATGTCAGGTCCTGGTTGGTCTGTGGTTCCTGGATGGCTGGAGCTTGACTGGTGTCGCAACTGGTCTATGTGATGTTGCCATACTAGGCTGTCCTCTGTGGTGACCTCATAAGAGAGGGGTCCGTTGACTCTGGTGACTCTACCTGGTACCCAGAGGGAGCCCCATACATAGTTCCTAATGTACACAGGGTCTTCCGGGAAGAATCCTCTCAAAGCTCGGGGTGTGTCGGGTTCCTTGGACTGGTGCGGGGCCCTGTCCAGGTGCAGACGGTCTAACTGAGATGTAAGCCGGTGTCCCATGAGCAGCTCCACCGGGTCGCGGCCAGTGGTTGTGTGGGACATTGTGCGCTGACCAAAGAGGATGTGAGACTTCTGATGAGAAGCAATAAGCCAGGCCTCATGTGAAAACAAAGTCCTTTATTGTCTTAATGGTCTTTCAGGAACACGTTCTTTGTTAGTGATACCAGATAGATGAGGCTAGGATTCTCTTATACAGTATTCAAAAGGCACTGGATTGACAGGCACCAATCTGTAAAACCATGAAGCGCGAAAACCTGTAACTGTTATGTTCTCATGAAAAAGGTGCGCACGTGAAACATAACATTCCCCCCATTCCCCTTAGTGCACTCTACTTGCATTCCCATGCAGAGAAACCTGGAAGAACCCAGAGCGAAACAGCTCAAGGCTACCAGCCCAGCGGCAGAGATAAGCAGAGCAGGCAAAACAAATTAGCTACACAGAGATGGGAGGGGCAGGGGAGATGGGGAAGGGATCCGGATACCAAACTCCCAACTGGAGGACCTGAAAAGCAGAAGGGGAAGGGCCAGAAAATGACAGGGAACCTGACATCCTGCCCCTTCCAAAATCACTCTCCACCTGTTTTAGATGGATAACATTTGTGAAAAACACAGATGTTAGCCGAATTGCTTTAATTTACATTCAGCAATTGGTGTAATAACGGGTTCTTGCCAACTATACCAAGGTCCCGCCCCCTCCAGGAGTTCTCAGAAAATAGGCACGGAGGCTGAGTGGTTTCTTTGAATGGTGTTTACTATAAAATGTTGTTCAAGCATACAGGGAATAATAATAAAATCACATACACACAAGATCTAGGGAAATCAGACAGAAAAATAGCACTGTTGCATGAGCAGGAGTGTCGTTGAAGGGGAGTATGTTACCTGTCTTGATGATGGGTGATTCACTTCCACGAGAAGATTGAGGGAGGGATGAATGAGAAAAATAGGCGGAACGAGATCTGAACCTGCAGATACACGCTCCAGTCCTGGCTGTGCAAACCAGGGATTAAAGATGGAGGCAAGGTGTTGGGTACAGGAAGCTGGACATAAGAGGTTGGTAAGAAGATAGAGGTCGAAGGTGGCTAAGCAATGTGTTTCTGCTGTGCAAGCTCTTTTATCAGGTGGCATTGGGGTGGGCTGCGCTGACCACATCCCATTGTCACACCCACTAGGTTGTCTGCCCTACTAGTCTTTCTATTGGTCAGTGTCATAGGGAGGAGGGGGCAGGAAGGAGTGGACAATATTGCAAATCTAGGTGCTAATCAGGATCTAACAGCTGGGCCATCTGGTCAGTCTTCTTGGCACCAATCTCTGGTCTCGTGATGGCTTCGGCCAGGTCACTTGATGGTCGGCAATTAGTTGCTGGGCAACCTAATCTCTTACTGGAACTTTGGGGGCAGGTGTGAAGAGGCCAGCGTAAAGGAGAAAAGGACCCTTTTGAAATGGAGTCTTGGTTTCCCTGATGGTGGGAACATGTGAAGTAGATGTAAGAGCTCTTTGATATGGAATTCTGGTCTCCATGCAAGTGTGAACTCTGAAGGAAGTCTCCCGCTGTGGGCTGGAGCCTCTCATAGCAATAGAGTGCCTTTGCCTTAGGCAGAAAACCAACCCAAAAACCAACCAACCCAACCCAACCCAACCCAACCCAAAGGTCAAACTTGTGATTTTAAAGTTCATAAGAGCATGTAATATGCCTTGCTGCCTTACACAGATAAGACATGGTGCATGAACATGCTCAGCAGCAACCCATTCATTACATTCAGGACCAAAATCCACCCAGTTGACCAGATAAAATAAACGACCACGTTTAAGTTTAGAGTCCAAAATACTGGAGATCTCACAATGTGGTTCCCCCTCCTTCCTCAAAGGAGGAGGAGCAGGAGAATCCGCTCTCCAAGAGTTCAGCCCAGGGCTTCTCTTCAGCAGGCTGTAATGGAAAACAGGATGCACGGAACTCAGTGATTTAGGCAGTTCAAGTTCAAACGAGACAGAGGAAATTTTACGCACAACTTTAAACGGTCCCACAAATTTCCAACCCAATTTCCGGCTTGGTTGCAGACCCCGAATGTTCTTGGTGGAAACGTAAACTGAATCCCCAGGTTTCAAGTCCCACCCAGGGGTCCTACCCCTGTCAGCATATTTTTTGTAATCCACTTTTGCTCGTTCCAAAGTCTAAGCAATAAGGGGCCAAGAGTTTTGAAGGGAAGTCCACCAACTTCCAAACTGAGAGGGAGAGTTCACCCTTGGAGAGGTGATGGTGGGCAGTGGATCGCCTTCGAAACCACCCACTGCCATAAATGGACAGACCCCCGTAGATGAATGCACTGCATTGTTGTAGCTATATTCTGCAAAGGGAAGAAGATCCACCCAGTTGTCTTGATGGTAATTGGAGTAGCAAGGCAAAAATTGTTCTAAGATTTGATTGACACGTTCGGACTGTCCGTCACTTTCTGGGTGGTAAGCAGAGCTTAGGGCAGGTTCGATTCCCATGACCTGTAAAAGCTCCCACCAGAAGGTGGCAACAAACTGACTTCCCCTATCGGAGATTATACACTTAGGGAAAGAATGTAGTTTCACTACATGAGCAAAAAATACTTTAGCCAAGCCCTTTGCTGTGGGCAGTTGCTTAAATGGGACGAAGTGTGCTTGTTTGGAGAATAAATCAACCACCACCCAAATTACTGTTTTCCCTTTACTGGGTAGTAAATTTGTAATGAAATCCATTGATATGACCTCCCAGGGTCTGGAAGGGGTTGGAAGGGGTTGTAAAAGTCCCGGAGGCTTGCCCCCCCATCTTTTACACATCAAACAGGTTTGGTAGGAGGTTACATAGTCTGAGACATCTCTCCGCATCTGCGGCCACCAAAACTGCCTTTGAACCAAATTTAATGTTTTAAGGTATCCAAAGTGTCCAGAGAGCTTTGACTCATGGCAAACATGCGAGATAGACAGTCTCAGGGATTTTGGTACTATTAATTTAGTGTTCTTATACCAACAACCATCCGATCGGGCTTCCATGCCATCTTCCCCTCCCAAATCATCCCGCTCCTGCTGAGAATATTCCAGTGCACATTTTGTAATCCACTCTGACAAAGGGGCCACCTCAGACTGTTGCTTTTGGCTTCTAGTAACAACAGCCCCGCTCAATTGCTCCAAGGAAAACATGGAGTCAAAAATCTCTTCCTGCTTAGACTCATGCTGGGGTAACGTGGACAGTGTGTCTGCTAGTGAGTTGGCTGTCCCAGGGAAATGACGAAGCTTAAAATTAAAAGAAATCAGCCCAACGAAGCTGCTTAGCATTAAGAGTTCTCCAGGTGCGCAGCGCCTCCAAATTTTTATGATCAGTCCAGATTTCAAAAGGTGCCTGCGCCCCTTCTAGCCAATGCCGCCAAGTGGAGAGAGCCAGGCAAATTGCTGTAGTCTCCTTATCCCAAACCGACCAGTGTCTCTCAGTCTCATTAAATTTCTTTGAAACATATGCTAAGGGGTGCAGCTTCCCATCCTCCCCCTTCTGTAGAATCCCCCCCCCCCCATGGCCACATCTGAAGCATCAACATGAATGATAAACTCTGGGGTTTCATCGGGATGGGCTAGGATAGGTTCCGAGGTAAACAGTTTCTTTAAGGTCTCAAAAGCCGCCTGACGGTCACTCGTCCAGTTTAAGTGCTCACCCAGCTTGCCAGCCTCAGGTCCTCTCCCTTTTGTTTTTAAAAGATCAGTCAGGGGCAGAGTGACCGTAGTAAAATCTTTTAGGAATGTTCTACAGAAATTGCAAAATCCTAAGAGACTTTGGAGTTACTTGCATGTATGGGGTGCTTCCCACGATACTACTGCCTCCACTTTAGCCGGGTCCATCTCAAGACCCCTAGGAGAAATGTGGTACCCCAAAAAGTCAATCTCAGTGCAGCAGAACTTGCATTTTGACAGCTTAGCATACAGTTTATGGTTCTTAAGGGTGGTCAGCACTTCCCTCATCAATTTAACATGGGACTCCCGGTCTTGCGAGGAAAGGATGACGTCATCTAAATAACAAAGCACCCCTTTGAATCACTAACAATCTGTGAGACTTCTGATGAGAACCAATAAGTCAGGCCTCATGTGAAAACAAAGTCCTTTATTGTCTTAATGGTCTTTCAGGAACACGTTCTTTATTAGTGATAGATGAGGCTAGGATAGATGAGACTAGGATAGATTAGTGATAGATGAGGCTAGGATTCTCTTATACAGTATTCAAAAGGCACTGGGTTGACAGGTACCAATCAGTGTAAAACCATGATGCGCAAAAACCTGTAACCGTTATGTTTTCATGAAAAAGGCGCGCACGCGAAGCATAACATCCCCCCCATTCCCCTTAGTGCACTCTACTTGCATTCCCATGCATAGACACCTGGAAGAACCCAGAATGAGACAGCTCAAGGCTAACAGCACAGTGGCAGAGATAAGCAGAGCAGGCAAAACAAATTAGCTGCACAGAGATGGGAGGGGCAGGGGAGACAGGGTGTGAGGCTTCTGTATAGACAGCAAGGAATCAGACCTTTGTTGATAAATCAAAGCTCTTTATTTTCAATACTGCAAACAGGTTCTCGAATGTTTGTTAGAGATGCCAGATAGAATACAGTCAGTGTTAATATACCCTCCCATTTGCTTGAACCCCAACATTAAACCAATCAGATTCAGAATGCAAACGCGGGAACATAAGAGCGGGCCATTTAGGTTCCCACCAGGAGGTGAGAAAGTTGTAAAAATTCCCTTCCTGATCTGGGTGACCCACATGTGTGAAGCTATACACAACAAATCTGCTTGGGTGACAACAACAGAGCTCCAAGGTTTTCACAATAAGATAAGACATTCCCTAGCCCGGAAAGAAGGACGAGGGATGCATGGGAGGGAAGGCCATTTGTTCCTGGTGACGTGCAGGAATGCAGGGTCGCCACTCTCCCGCCTAAAACCTGTAACATTGTCCAGATCCCTTAATAGCAATATACTTCAAAGTGCGGGGAAAGGGAGGGGGAAGTAGACTGACAAGGAGACAGACATGCAATTCACTGGATCAGAGAAAACGAAAGCAAAGTACAATGAAACATTTGTCAGGCACCTGACAGGCAGGGGAGACAGGGAAGGGATCCGGATACCAAACTCCCAACTGGAGGACCTGAAAAGCAGAAGGGGAAGGGCCAGAAAATGACAGGGAACCTGACACTGTACTCCCAGTCCCCTTGGTCCATTCTCCGTAGCGCCTCCTTGGTTGTGCGAACCATTCTCCAGGCTTGCCTGTTTGTAACTGGATGGAAAGGAGCAGACCTTACGTGTCGTATGCCATGTAGCTCCGTGAATCGCAGGAACTCTGAGGAGGTAAACGCTGTGCCGTTGTTGGAGACCAATGTGTCTGGCAGGCCGTGCGTACCGAATATGCACCACATTGCCCAGATGGCAGCCTCGGATGATGTAAACTTTACCGGAACAACCTCCAGCCACTTGCTGAAGCTGTCAACAAGAATGAAACACAACTGCCCCTGTACAGGCCCCGCGAAGTCTATGTGGAGCCAGGACCATGGGCCTTGAGCTGACTCCCAAGGGTGGACTGGCACATGGGGAGGGTCAGGACATGACTCCTGGCTTTTCGCACAGGCCTGAACCCTGGCCTCAATGTCTTTATCCAGCCCGGGCCACCATACGTAGCTGCGGGCCAGGGCTTTCATCTGGACAACCCCAGGGTGGTGCTCATGAAGAGCGCTGAGCACCCTGGCATGGAGGGGCTCTGGAATCACCACCCTGGATCCCCATAGTAGGCACCCCTTGTGGCTTGACAGCTCACTGCACCAGGCTGTGAATGCAGCAAATTCTGACCCGGGAGATGTGGGCCACCCCCTTCCCACCCAGTCAAGAATGTGGGAGAGCATTCGATCCCGGGCCGTGCGCTGGGAGACATCTGTTACCTGGACGGGACGGGATGGAAGCTCCTCCAGGAGTGTGATGAGGTGGGCAGGAGCAGGGTCAGGGTCACAGTCGGGCAACAGAAGGTGGCTCAAAGTATCCGTGTGCCCCATGGATTTGCCGGGGCAGTAGACCAGGGAGTACTGGTAGCCAGAGAGGAAAATGGACCACCGTAGGACCCGAGGAGATAGCATTTGTGGGGTCTGGCGGTCAGAGGCAAGGAGCCCCAGCAGGGGTTTGTGATTGGTGGCGATCATGAAGTCCCGGCTATAGAGGTAATCATGGAACTTTTTTACCCCTGCCACGATAGTGAGAGCCTCCTTGTCTATCTGTGCATAGTTCCTCTTCGCAGATGTCAAGGTCCTAGAGTAGTAAGCGACCGGGACCTCCCAGCCGTTGGGCAGGCGGTGCCCCAAAACAGCCCCACTCCATAAGGGGATACATCGCAGGCCAGCACCACAGGGAGGGACTCATCGAAGTGGGTGAGGACTGCATTAGAGATCAGAAGAGATTTCATAGCTTTGAAGGTGGCCGCATGCCGGGGGCCCCATTCCCATTTTGCAGATTTGTCCAATAGTCTATGTAGTGGCTCAGCCACCACAGCCTTATGCGGAAGGAGATTATGATAGAAATTCAAGAGTCCCAGAAAAGATTGAAGCTCGGCCTTGCACGTGGGAGCCAGAGCCTCACAGATTGCTTTTACTTTGTCCGGTGTGGGGTGGATTCCTTGGGTGTCCACGGTGAACCCCAGGAACTCCACTGATGGCACACCCAGAAGACATTTCTCTGTCTTGACCTTCAGCCCTGCATCCTGGAAACATTGAAGGACTGCTCGGAGTCGTGTTCTGAAGGTCTGGGCATCCGGTGCCGCTATCAAGACATCATCGAAAAAGGGCTGGACATCTGGTAACCCATTTAATAAACAGTCCATTAATTCCTGGGAGATCCCTGGGGCCATGCTGACCCCAAACTGGAGCTGTTTCACCTTGAATGCCCCCTTGTGAGTCACTATTGTTTGGGCCTCTGCCATGGCTTTGTCCACCAACAGCTGCTGGTCAACTTGAGCCAAGTCCAATTTGCCGAAGATCTTGGCCCCCGCCAGAGTGGCCAGCACATGGCTGATTACTGGCACCAGATAGGCATGAGCTTGAAGTGCCTTGTTTAGCATGTCTTGTCTGCGCATATGCAGACCTCCCTGTTGGGGCTTAAGTGAGGTCACAATGGGAGTCTTCTGTTTGGCATGTGACACTGGCTCCAGCACCCCTTGAGCTATGAGTTTGTCTAGCTCCTTTTCTACTTTGGGCTGCATAGTGAGCGGAGGCCAGCGGGCCAGGATCTGGATGGATCGGACCGAGGGATCCAGAGCCAAGGAGATGGAGGACCCCGTAAAGGAGCCTTGTGTGCCATCAAAAACTGCAGGAAATTCTGTGCAGACCGACTCGAAGTCTGTGGAGCCCATGCGGTGCACCCCCCTGACTTCTAGGCCCAGGGGCTGGAACCATGAAAGTCCCAAAAGGCTGATGAGGTCTCTCTCCACCACCAGGAGGTCTAGGAGCCCGCTAAAGTCCTGGTACTGGACCCTGAATTTGCCCAGCCCCTTAATTGCCACTGGGTTCTTCTGGAAATCCTGGAACACCAGTCCCATGGGTTTGTGCAACCTGGCAGAGCTGCCTGAAGGTCGCAGCCAAAATTATCGAGTATGAGGACCCAGTGTCTAGTTCCGTGGACTGGATGTGGACCGATATCTTTCCGGGCATGGGCTGGGGCAAACTTAGTACCTGGTTATGTGCTGTCACTGAGATGCTGTCCGCCACCTCATAATGCATGGCTGGGGAGCAGCGGCTGTCCTGGGAGCAGCAGGCCTTTGCGATGTGCCCCGTCTTTCCACAGGCACGGCACGTCACCTCGTGAAACCAGCAGGAACAGCGCTAGTGGGGGTCACCGCAGCTAGCGCACGATGGGGGCGGCCTGTGCTGAGAAATAGGAGTAGGGGCAGCAGCCTGGGCTGTGTGTCAGGAGTGGGAACTGGAGGAATGGAACGCACTCTTTTGAGAGCGAGGGTGTGTGAGGCTTCTGTACTTAACAGCAAAAGATCAGACCTTTGTTGATGAAACAGAGTTCTTTATTTCTTAATACTGCTTGACAGGTTCTCGAATGTTTGTTAGAGATGCCACATAACATACAGTCAGAGTTAATATACCCTCCAGTTCAGTTTGAACCCCGACATTCAACCAATCACAAGAAAGAGAAAAAACGCGGGCAAAAGGACCTGAGCTGTTTTACTTCCCACAGGAAAGGTGAGGTGCGAAAGTTATAAAAATTCCCCTCTTGAACTGGGCGACCCAGATGTGTGAAACCCATGCATAACAAAGCAGCTCTGGCGGCCATAATATCCTTTCAAGGTCTTCACAACAAGATAAGACAGTTCTGTGTCCCAGGAAGCGGTGGGAGGGAATGCAAGGGAGGAAAGGCCATTTGTTCTCTGGTGATGTGTGAGTATGTGGGGTCGCCATTCTCCCGGATGAAACAGTTACATTGACCAGACCTTCAAAAAGCAATATATCTCAAAGCACTAACAGGCAGGGAGGGAGACATGAGGAGATAGCTATGGTTACATTTCTTACTGAGCGATAGCAAGTAACAGAAAGCACAATGAAAACCTTGTTAGGATCTCATGATCCTGACACCGCGCAGCTGGCAGATGTTTTCCTCCTCTGAAACGTCCGATTCCAGTCGCAGTGTGGTGCAAGTGGGTGGCTGTGCGATCCTTCTGGGTCATTTCAAATGCGATTGCCGTCTGCAGCGCCTTCTCCAGGGTTGGTTCCGAGAGTGTGATCAGTTGCCGCCGGAGCTTGGCCTCATGCACCCCGGCCACAAAACTGCCCAACAAATGGTCCTCCACGTATCGGTACTCACACCTGACTGCCAGCCGGCGAAGGTCAGTGAGGAATGCAGCAGCACTCTCACCTGTCTGTTGGGTCCTCTGGAGGAACTGTACTCTTGAGCATCAGCATGGAAGGTTTTGGCACGAAGTAGTCCCCAAGCTGCTTGAGGAGTTCATCGTAGGTGAGATCCAGCAGGTCTCAGGGAGAGATTAGGCTCTGAGCAAGGCACATGGTTTCTACACCGCAGTGGCCCAATAGCCAGGCTCACTTCATGTCGGCCTCGGTGACCCCATGCATGGTCAGAAGGAACCCTAGTTGCCTGGACCATGCATCCCAGGTCTCGGGTTTAGAGGGGTCTAAGGGAGGGATTTGTCCCGCGGCGGCAGCCATAGTTACTGGAGCAGGAGCGGCGTGGCGAGCGATGTCCTCAGGGGCTTGCAGCGTTTCCTTGGAGCACAGGGGCTTGGCGATGCCTGGTGCCAGCGGATCGGTGCTCGGTGCTTCGCTGCTCGGTTCAGCTGATGAGTCACTCATCAGGATCCCATCCTCGTCACCACTGAAAAGTACTGGAGTCGGGAGGCCGGTGGAGTGAGTTTCAGCATGATCAAGTTTATTGTAGGTCAGGAACAAGCATGGCTGAGGTGGCCCAGGGGGTTAGCTTATATGCACAAAAAAACCTTGCCCCCATCCACACCCACACTGTGGGATAGGTTAATCTTCCCACCAGAGATTACATTGGTTCATCTGAATATGCTAAGCCCTTGATAGGTGGATCTTTAGGAGCCTGGGTGCTATTGTTCTTTTACCTCAAGCTTGTACCTTTTCCAGGCCATGCGGTCATGTAACTCTTATTTGGCTTCTTATGCATTCTAGCTCAGAATTAAGCTGTGAGGCTGCAATCCTAAAAACACTTTCCCGGAAGTAAGCCTCACTGAATAAAATGGGACTTCTGAGTAGACCTGCTTAGGATTTCTCACTGACTCAGATAATTGATTGGCATTATGCAGATCAGGCATGTTAAGGGTGGTACAGCAGAGAATCACTACCAGGTCATGCTCCCCTCTTTATCCACTTCACTTGAAAAACAATGAAAATGAAAATTACTTTTTCTCTTCCTTGTTCTGCTGCAAGTGTTCTAATTAGTTAAGTCAGATGCTTCCTTATGCTACCAAAAGTGTATGTTTGATGTGATCAAATGAAGTACATCTTCCTTACCAGTCTGGCATAATGGACAAGGCACGAATGACGTTCAAGTCCAGTGGCACCTTTAAGATCTTCCCTCCTACCCTCCTACTGGACTCGAGCTTTGTTCTGCTGCTTCAGACCAACACGGCTACCCACCTGAAGCCATGAATGTCCTTCTGCCCTGTATGTTTGTACTATCTGCGCCCACCAACTTTTACATGATTTGGGTTGAGAAAGCAGGGTGGGCTGGAAAGGAGCTCCCCTGGGTGGGCCAAGATTATATATTCATGAATATCTCTTGGGAGTTGAATTTTTATAAGAGTTTGGTGAGAAAACCCCATAACATCAAACTTTTTACAATATGTGTTGTGGAAGGGGAAGATCCTTTGACCTAACTTAGCACCTTGCAGTTTGTAGCTAATATGGTGTCCTGTTCCAGTGTGCACGTTGCATGCAGTTCTCTTAACAGAAAAACTAAGATCTCCACGATAGTGGCACTTGCCTCACTTCAGTCCCCCCCCCCCCAATTATGCCAGAAGAGGGCTTTTGGACCAGTGTTTCACAGCTCCTTCCATCTCAGCCATTCTCACACCCACTAACTTCAAATACAGCCTCTGAGTTTCAGAGGCTGGGTCTTGTCCTGTTTATTTTAATAAGTCTTGGTTGGTATTATCTGCTGAAGAACAGGGTGAGACAGTGCTCACTTGTGAACTGGACCCTTGCCCAGCCTCGCTGATGAAAGCCACTCCTGAGAGGCTCGGTGCTTTGTTGTTTGGGGTTATAAATGCTTCATTAAGAGAAGACAGGATCTCAAAGAGCCATAATTCTGTAGTTGTTCAGCCACTGCTTTTTAGAAAAATCTTTAGAAGCTGATGAGGTATGGTCAGCAATCAATTCCATTCTAAGCTTTCTTTTTTGGGGAAGTCTAAGCCAATTGTTCCCTTCCAGCTTTAGGGGCACACTGATGACATTTACTTTCCATCCATTCAACTGCCTTGCTTTTCACCTGGCCATGGCACTGAGACTGCATTTATCACCACTCCTTTTCACTGTCTACATGAGGCTGATAGGCACGCATGTGTGAGGCTTTGGAAGCCCATGTCAGCTCTATGCTGGTGACTTGCAATTCAGCCTCCCCTGTTTTCTTCATCTTTTCCAGGTCCTACAGTGCCTGTGCTCACCCAGTTTCTGGCCATGAGGGAACTGGGTACAGACAAGCCAGATGAGATTAGACATGACTGAGGAACTGATAGTCACCAAGACTTGTGACTAAGGTGTGTGTGTGTGTGTGTGTGTGTGTGTAACTGATGTGTTACCCATGTCAGGCCTGCCATGTGGAGAGCATCTTCTACATAAGAAACCCCTAAAAGTATGTGTCCTAGGGTAAAAAAGGGATCATTTGAGCCTGTTGTGTACATGGATCTGAGTTTAGAACAACTGTCTTTAGAGAAGAAAAGATGGAAAGGAAACAAGCACTTAACAAGCAACTGTCTTTATTACCCTGTCCAACATCTAGAAAAGAGAGGGGTGAAGTCGATCAGACAGTGAGCAGTTGCAGTAGTATAATGAGAATCTATATACGGTAACCCAATAAAACCATTTGCATTTGCACAATCCAAGTGTGTTGTTGGCCCTCACCTGAATGGCCCAGGCCAGCCCAATCGCATTTATTTATTTATTTATTGGTTGGTTGGTTGGTTCTGATTGGGCAGAAAGGCAGAATAGAAATTATGTAAATAAATAAATTGTCAAGCCAGTTGAGCTGACAGGGCAGCAGAATGACCTAGGTGGGAAGAGTGGATTACATTGAGGCAGACTGATTGTTTGACAAAGGCTGAGCAGAGTCTTGATGCCATCCCTGGGCGTGTGATTGGATTACTGAAGAAGGTTATATTGTGAAGGAGGCGCTAAGACCTTAGGTTATTGTTCTGCAAACTTGAGTCATTGCTTATGACCACTGGTGTGAGGAAGCTCTGGAGGACTAAATAAAGGGGGCTTCATTACTGTTTTCTGGAACATTCAGGCAGTCAAGCTACTCTTTTTGTGGGGCCCCTGATGGAAATTCTTTCCTTAACAGACAAACCCAGTTTCAGTATCAGGTTTATTCCCACACTTCTGATATTTGGAGACAAAGGATCTTGGGTTGCAAACTGACACAGGTCTAGGGAGCATGAGAAGGTCCCTGTTCGGAAAGACACACATCTAAAGATTTCAGCCTACCCTAGTCTCTAATATTCACAGCTTTCTGGTGATTCTTGAACTATTGCTGCCATTCGTGGAAGACCCCATTGTGGTATGGCCAGATGAGGTTCCCACATTGAGCCCTCTGTGAGACAAGGTCTAATAGGCTGCTCGTGCTGATGCACATGGGTTGCTTATGCCCTGACTCGTTATTTTGCATAGCGCCTTCCCATGCAACCTGCCACTATTCATCCTAGCAACCCTTATTCTCCATCTCCCCTCCTCATCATGTAGGCTGCATGATTACAGCAGTAATTAAAGATACTGTGAATCAGGGGGGCATGGTGACACTGAGCTTTATGGCGAATGCCTAGGCAATTAGCTCCTGACTGCACCTGTCGAAACCCTAGCTTACCTGTCATTGAATTGTGCCAATTTTTGAGTACGACATGGGGAAAGCAACACACAACAAAAATAAGCAGGTGGTGACTCCCTCGCAATCAGTAAGAACCTATTTCCCCCCAGGGGAACAAAACATGGGGCAGAATCAAGGGAGGGATCAGGTGAACAAAATGGCAGGCAGAGCAGTAACGCTGTCAGTGGGAAACCTCACAGTTTCATCCCAGGATTTTTTTTTTGAAACAGTTCAAAAACTGAAGAAGAAGAAAAAGAAGAGATTGGATTTATATCCTGCCCTTCACTCACTTGGAGTCTCAGAGTGGCTTACAAACTCCTTTCCCTTCCCCTCCCCATAACAGGCACCCTGTGAGGTAGGTGGGGTTGAGAGAGCTCTGAGACAACTGTCCTTGAGAGAACAGCTGGTACAGAGCTATGGCTTGCCCAAGGTCATCCAGCCAGGTGCAAGTGGAGGAGTGGGGAATCAAACCCGGCTCTCCCAGATTAGAGTCCATGCACTTAACCACTACACCAAACTGAAAGAAAATATCAAAAGATCTCTGCCTCTTTAGCCCCAGTTATAGAGCAGTTAGACTCTATGAAGGAAAACCTTAATAACATAGCCCAGACAGCAGATTCTGCATTCAAACTTATAACGGCAACACAAGAAGACATCAAGGCACCTTCAATCTTTGGAAGAGTGGGCTGGGGGGAAATAATGTTCCTAGAAAACAAACTTAAGAAGCAGAACGTGAAATTCAGAGGTTTTCCAGAAAAAGTGGAAGGAGACTCAGATTTAAGATCCTTCTTTGTGTCCTAGCTAGCAAAACCTGGAAGAAGAAGTTGCTCCCATTATAAACAAAGCATATCAAACAGATCCCTTAACTAAACGTAATGCAGAGCTCCTGAAAGACATCACTATTTCCTTCCCAGACTCTCACACCAGACAAACAATCTTTAAAAAATCAAGAACAGAGGAAGGTCTCATACTTCAAGGCAAAGATTCTTGTCCTACTTGATCTCTCAGCAGAGACACTTCAACGAAGGAAGGAACTGACGTCTATACTTAACAAACTCAATGACAACAATGTAAGATTCCAATGGATTTCCCCATGTGGCATTCTTGTGCTTCACCAGAACCAGCATTTGCAAACACCAATTTGGAATCTGGATGTAAACTCCTGAAATCGCTACATATTGAATTCTCCAGTCCTTCATCACCAACTCCAGTCCAGCCCAAGGACACTGACTCTCTGCTTTTCTTCAAATGGCACAAAATGAAGAAATCTTAACTACAGTCATAACTGAACTTCTTTATACTTTTATTTCTTCATTTTTCAGAACGTGCTTAATGACCCGAAGTTTACTTAAGGGGTAAACAGAATCCAGATAATTTTGTATATTGTAATTAGAAAGGACTAAGGTTGGGGAAGCTTTTTCCTTTGTTCCCAGCTGTTGCAACCCTTAAAGATTCCCCCAGATTTGTAGTTGGCAACTGACTCTGTACTCAAGTGTAGATTTTTAGAGTTTTACTTCCTTAGAGAGGTTGCTATGGTTATTAATTGTTATTTTTTAATTTGGTTGTTTTGTTTAGTTCCTCTTAGTAATTATAAGATATATAGTTCCCTCATGCAGTTGCAGATTCTCCACCAATTGCTTAATACAGTTTGATATGTTGTTTCCTTGTACGTCTTGGCTGATATATTTGACACTATGCAGTCACCCACAGATAAATATGGAGATTTTTGTTTACTTAAGACAGAAGCTTGTACCTTTAGGGCATTCCTTTTGTCCTTAGAAACCATAAATCTGGAATGATCCCAAGAGCACAGCTTAATTTTAATATTCAATATGCCTGTTAGTATGAAAATTGTATCACTCAGTTGCAGAGGACTAAATGACAGGATAAAAATAAGAGAGCAATACATCCAGAAATTGGTCTATGACCCCAATCTGATCATGCGTGGACAGAATGTTCCCTATTGGATAGTGAACAAGAACCCAAAACATGCAACTGATCTTTGAACAAATTTATTTTATTTAACCAAGAAGCACGCACAGAAATAGAAAACATTATTTTGATGCTAATTCCAACTCTGGAGTCTCACAAGAAATAGTATGGGACACTATAAAGTCCATTATTTGACGTAAATTCATATCCGTCAACTCAGCCTATAAAAAAAAAAGACCAGCTAAAACAAGATTTATTAAACAAAATTAATTTTTTGGAGGAAAAACAGAAGAAATACGGCTTCAAAAAATTATAAACACTTTCAACTTGAAAGAAAAAAATTGGAGGCCATTGAGACTACACAAATCCAAAAGAAGTTATTATTCCTTAAGCAAAAATATTGGTTCTAACACCCTAAGTCTTCGAAACTGTTATTGTGGAAACTTAGGAAAGAAATCGCTAATAGAAATATCAACTTTATTAAAGACACTAGCACTAAAACTCATTCCTCCTCCAAAGACATTCTTCTATTATTTACACATCATTATAAAAACTCATATCATTCCGATAATTCAAGACCTTTGTTAAGAATTTTGTATCTCCTCTAACAGACATATGTAATTTCATTTTGGAGACAGAAAATTACCCCAATCTTGGAAGCAAGCTGGGATAATAGTAATACCTAAACCCGACAAAGACCTATCAAATACTAAATCATACCGACCTATTTCTTTGCTGAAGAATGATTACAAGATGTTTACTTCAGTTTTAACTTCTAGATTGAACCACATAACTGGAGATTATATTTATTTATTTAATTCATTTGTATCCTGCCTTGCCAGCGAACCGGCTCAAGGCGGCTAACATACACAAATTACCACAGAGGTTTACAACATAAAACCATTAAAACATTAAAATACAATTACAAGTTTACAAATTGTGAAAGATGGCGACTTCAGAGTTTCCCGGCAGACAAGGCTGCAGGGGAGCACCAACAGGACCAGGGAGATGGTAAAAATCAGTTCTCCGTCCGATGGCGGCTCCTATTTGAAGGCCGGCAGAAGAGCTCCGTCTTACAGGCCCTGCGGAACTGCAATAAGTCCCGCAGGGCCCTGATGTTATTCGGGAGCTCGTTCCACCAGTAAGGAGCCGCCACCGAGAAAGCCCTGGCCCTAGTACAAGTCAAATGGGCATCTTTCGGACCGGGGCAAGTCAGGCGATTTTGAGTGCCTGACCTCAGTGACCTCTGGGGCTGATATGGGGAAAGGCGGTCCCTCAAGTAGGCTGGCCCCTGACCATAAAGAGCTTTAAAGGTTAACACCAGCACCTTAAACCTGATCTGGTATGCTATAGGCAGCCAGTGCAGCAACTGCAGCACAGGCCGGACATGGTCCCGCAAAGAGAGACCCATCAGCAGCCTGGCTGCAGCGTTCTGCACCAGCTGCAGCCTCCAGATCTGGGATAAGGGCAGCCCTAAGTAGAGAGCATTACAGTGGTCAAGACGTGAGGTGACCATAGCATGGATCACTGTAGCCAGGTCTTCGCGTTCAAGGAATGGGGCCAACTATCTCATCAGCCGTAGCTGGAAAAAGGCTGCTTTGGCAGTGGCTGCTACCTGGGCCTCCATTGTCAAGGCGGAGTCCAGGAGCACACCCAAACTCCTGACCCTCAGAGCTGGCACCAAAGGCACCCCACCGAAGGATGGAAGTGGATGCCCCAACCCCGACCCGGTCCGACTCAGGCACAGGACCTCTGTCTTCGAAGGATTCAGTTTCAGTCGACTCAGTCTCAGCCAGCCCGCAACCTCCTGCAACGCCCACTCCAGGTCATCTGGGGTAGAGCCGGACCGGCCGCCCAACAACAAATAAAGCTGGGTGTCATCCGCATATTGATGACACCCCAGCCCATACCTCTGGACAATCTGGGCGAGGGAGCGCATATAGATGATAAATAACATCGGGGACAGAACCACCCCTTGAGGAACACCACACACTAGTGGGTGCCTCTGGGAGGTCTGTTCCCTGAGCGCAACCCTCTGTCCCCGATCTTGGAGAAAGGAGGCAAGCCATTGTAAAGTGAGTCCCCATATCCCCGCATCGGCAAGGCGGTGGATCAGCAACTGGTGGTCGACCACATCAAAAGCCGCCAACAGATCTAACAACACCAGTGCCGCCGTACCACCTCGATCCAGATGTCTTCGGAGGTCATCCATAAGGGCGACCAGAACCGACTCCGTCCCGTGACCCGGTCGGAAGCCAGACTGAAACGGGTCTAGCATGGAGGTGTCATCCATGAAGCTCTGCAACTGGGTCGCCACCGCCCTCTCCAATACCTTACCCAAATAAGGTAGGTTATAGACTCATAAACCAAACTGGGTTTATACCTAACATAAATATTACTGACCATACAAGGAAGACTTTAAACATCAAATGCCATTATAAAAAATATTTTAAAGATCCTTGCATTTTAGCCCTTGACTTTGAAAAGGCTTTCGACTTTGAAAAGGCTTTACATCTGAAAGCTGTTATTAATGCTATGGAATTCAGAAACAAATTTAAATGCACTATAGATTCCCTCTATGCAGCATTGATGACACAAATCTTTATTAATGGTATTAACTCACAAGAATTCCCCCCTTTTAGAGGCACCCAACAAAGGTATTCGTTGTTGCCCATACTTTTTGCTTTATCATTGGCTAACATGATTAGGACCACAAAATTAATTGAAGGCATAAACATTTTATTTCCCCTAAATTTTTATATTTATTTAGAGCCCTCCCCTTACCAGTTTCGAAATGTTTACTAACAAAGTGGCAAAATATTCTGACTAATTTTATTTGGGCATATAAACAACCCAGATCTAGATTTGACAATATCCGCTGGCCTAAAACTTTTGGAGGACTGTCCTGCACAGACTTGCTACTAAATTAAGAAACCACCATCTTGTCCAACTTAGTTACAGCAATGGACTCGAAAACCCAAGCAGAATGGACAGGGGTCCTTTTGAGCAGGAGCTTGGGGGAGTGCAGTTCCAGGAGTTGGTGCCAGCTCCTCCCCCCCGCGGGGGAATGCCTGCTTGTGTCATGGCTGCAGCAAAATGACCCCGTCCCCTGGAAAGGTCCTTGTTCCTCAGACCAGCCTTCTGAAGGCTTCAGCCACCACTGAAGCTATCCTCCCAGAATAGTGGTATTTCTGAGGCTTGGATTAGTAGCTATCCCCTCTCTGCCAGTTCTTTCTTTCTTTCTTTCTTTCTTTCTTTCTTTCTTTCTTTCTTTCTTTCTTTCTTTCTTTCTTTCTTTCTTTCTTTTTCTTTCTTTCTTTCTTTCCGACATACTTCTGGTGATGCCAGGTGGTGTAGCAATGCAAATAAGTAATGCTAATGAGTTATGCTAATGAGCTCCTGCACCTCTTTTTCTACGAAAGGACCCCTGAGAATGGATATGCATAGAGGAATCCTACCAAAATCCACTTAAATATTATGAAACTATTTAGCTTAAAAGATCAGATTGTCCTGTTCAAATTAATGAAAATATATTTGTAAAAGCATCGACATTAAAAGACAATTAAAAGAAAATTCTTCACTCTGGATATTTCACTAGCTTCAGCCTTTTTGGACCAACCTTGGTTTCCATTGGCCAAATCCCGACTGACCTACCAAATTTGGAGGTCTGCTTCATGATACAAATTGCCTAACTAAAAAAAACAACTGATATTACACAATCAGATCCTGATTCAGCCTACCAAGACTTTATTAGTAAGTGGTCACCTGTATTAGAACAAATGGACTAAAATCCACATAGTAAAAGTTCTATTAAATCACATAGTAGCTATGCATTTATGAGGTTACTGTAAGATTAATTGGATGGTTTAAATAATCTACCTCTTGATTGAGAAGGTACTTGTTCTATAATATTCCTTTTTTCACTATACAATTTGGAACTAATGTTGTTATTGTTGTTTTTGTATGTTGTTATTACTGAAAACAATAAAAGGATATTGTGAATCTGGAGGATCCTGTCCCTTCCCTTTGCAGACATTAAAGGGCTCTTTTCCAGTTTGAGTACCATGGTGGTGAAGACATCTGAGGTTAATAACAAATAGGGAGTAGGCTTAGATCCCTCTTTACCAAACACCATTTAAACAGAGACTGTGCTGTGTGAAAGGTTCAGGTTTTATTGCCCATGTTGAATGGACTAGCTCTGCACTGTATTATATTGAATAGTGAATATACAGTATATAGGGCTAGCATATAGGGAATCAAAATGCCCAATATGGCCTTTCTTCCCTTTATTTGCAGTCAGTTTGTCTCACTGATCATTGTGCAAATAATCTGATTCAAAGTGTTTGATTGTATTCTGCTTAGGTGATGCTGCTAACAACTGTTGAAGAAGAAAAGATTGCTGAGCCAACACATGGTAAGTACATAATGTGGTGGTGGACATTTGCAGCAGTTAAACTTTGAGGCAGGGATCCCCCTCCTTTTCTTACATGCGTAGCCTGCATTGTCCTTGTATTCTCCAGTTGAAGTAGTGGATGATTCAGGTTAGTGTTTGTGTCCTGAGGTGGAGAACCTGGAAGGGTTCTGAGCACCGCAGCTTTAATAGGCTGCAACAGTGTTTGACCTCCTCCTTGACTGTTGAAGCAAACTGTTGCCTTTTTGTGCACTTTCACTTGAATTCCCATAACCAAAGTCTCCACATTCTCAGTTCTAAGTATGCACAATATAAGGTCAGAGAGGTGCATCCTCATGCCGTGTTTTCTATCATCTAAGACAGGGGTGTCCACACTGGAGTTTATATAATACAAATGGAGACCCGCAAGAAACTTGCGGGATGGTTATCCCATTCCTCATACCTTTACTTCCTCCCTTCTCCCCCTACCTCCCTCACACTCTTCCTCCCTTCTGCCCCCTTTCTTACTCTCTCTCTCTCCTGCATGTATGTTACTTCCTCTCTCTTTCTGACCTGCCATCATTCTCTTTATTTTTCTGCGTCCCCACCTCATCACTCTTTCTCTCTCTTTCTGCCCCCCACTCCATCACTCTCTCTTTCTGCCTCCATTTCTCTCCCAGCTTCCTGCCTGCTTCCTCTCCCCCCACAGCAGCAGTGGCAGTGCTCTGGGAATCACAATGTATCTCCCAGCTGCAGAGATCAATTCACCTTAGGGCTGCCAGCTCCAGGTTGGGAAATTCCTGGAGATTTGGGGGTGGAGCCTTGGGACAGTGAGGCTTGGGGAGGCAAGCAGCCTCAGCAACCCTCCAAAGCAGATATTTTATCCAGGGGAACTGATCTCTGTCACCTGGACAACAGTTGTAATTCTGAGTGCTCTCCAGCCCTTGTCTGGAGGCTGGCAATGGTAGTTTAAGTGAAGGAAATGGCTGGTTTTGAGGGTGGAGTCTATGGCATTATACTGGTCTGTAGTCCCTCCTCAAAACCCATACTCCACAGGCTCCTCAAAACCCATCCTCTCAAATGTCCAGGAATTTCCCAAGCTGGAGTTGGCAACCCTATTTCCTTCCCACCCAACAGCCAACCTACCTTTATCTGTCTTCAGCTTTCCATCTCCACCCCCCTCCGCCATAGCCTCTACCCAGGAAAATTGCAGACTTTCTCCACTGTGGGGACTAAAGCAGCTTACATTATTATTTCCTCCTTGTTATCTTCACAACAACCCTGTAAGGTTGGTTAGGCTGAAAGTATGTGACTGGTCTAAAATCTCCCAGTCAGCTCAACTGCAAGATGGGGATCTGAACCTGTGTCTCACAGATCCCAATCTGAAGCTCTAACTGTTACATCACACTGGCTTTCATAGGGTGGCTGCTGATGAACAGTAGCAAGCAGCTGGGCCTACCTGAGTCATGCAAATCAGGTGATATCAAGTCACACAGAGGGTGTTGCCTAGGAATGCCAGCCTCCAGGTGGGACCTGAGGATCCACTGGAATTATTGCTCATCTCCAGAGTACAGAGATAACTTTCCATGGAGAAAATGGATGCTTTGGAGGGTGCAGTTTATGGCATTGTACCTCACTGAGGTCCCTGTCCTCCCCAGGCTCCACCCCCAAATCTCCAGGAGTTTCCCAGCCTGGATCTGGATCCGCTGCCGGTGGCCAGGGGGGTACTTGGCAACGCTAGACTGCTGCCAGTAAAAACCCTGCCTTTTACTGATAGAAACAGTTAGAACCCTCCCCCCCTTCCCTGAACATTCTAATTTCCTCACAGTTGATGTCTGGAGTTGATGCCATTTCAAGAGGTATTGGGGGCAATTCAGTGGTCCCTGAAGTTTTTTTAAAAAAACTTTTTGGATTTTTCTGTAGACCGGGGAAGGCCCTTGACTATGTAGGAAAAGCTGTTGGGGGAGAGTGAGCTCTCTTTTGGCAGATATAAGTATCCACACAGAAAAAAAAACTCTGGGAATTAGTATATATATTTAGAAGAGCTGTAATTGACTGCAGTCTGTAGCCCTCCACACATGACTCAACCACATGCTGATTCAATGAGTGCACTGACCTTTGCATATTCATTATCTTCAGCTTGTGCATTATCTTCAGTATCTATGCACAGAGGAAGTGTACCCAGGTATGCTCCCTTCCTGTGATCAAGAACATTTGAAAAGCAGTGCTATTGATTGCAGGGATGGAGTCTATGTGTCTATGCTTCCTCCATCTATGCATGATAAAATGGCAATCATACAAAGGCAGGGGCGGAGCCAGCATCCTTGTGCCCACTCCTCATCTTTGCATGTCACTTCCTTGTAAATTTGGCTTACGTACAGTGCATTAGTCAGTATCCTAAGTGGCACTGTGGCTATTTAGACATGCTAGGAGGTAGGTGCAGGGCTCATTTCATAGCAGGAGCTCCTTTGCATATTAGGCCACACACCCCTAATGTAGCCAGTCCTCCAAGAGCTTACAGAGCTCTTCTTACAGGGGCTACTGTAAGCTCTTGGAGGATTGGCTACATCAGGGGTGTGTGGCCTAATATGCAGAGGAGCTCCTGCTACGAAATGAGCCCTGGATAGGTGGATAAATGCATTTTCATTCCCACTGAAATGAATGTTTGCTGGCATCATATTATGCCAGGGGGATGATGTTGGGCAAGAGGGTGTAGGATGCGCCAATCCTCCCCCAGCACACATGTGCAAAGTTGAGTTACATAAGTTGGACACCTCTGGGATGCGAGTCTGCGGCACTTGCATATCTTCAGCCACAACTAGAGCAGTTACAAGTTATAGTGAGTAGTAAAAGGATCTACCTTGCATATTAATGAAGGGGGCATGGTGGAAGTGATGTTACTTTGCATGCTTAATGAGGGTGTGTGGCGGAAGTGATGTCACATTGCATATTAATGAGGGGGCATGGCAGAAGAGACACATGCTTATTTATTTATTTATTTATCACATTTCTATCCCACCTTTCCAGCAAACTGGCTCAAGGCAGCTCACAACATAACATACCACCGAAGTGGTTTACAATTTAAAAGCATAAATAAACAACATTATAAAACGACTCACATAGCCATACTGGCGGCATCTACGTGCTCCTGGAGAGTAGCAGCAACAGAAGGTTTGGCCTGTGGAACCAGGGTGATGAGGGGCATGGTGGAAGTGATGTCACCTTGCATGCTTAATGAAGGAGGCATGGTGGAAGTGATGTTACCTTGCATGCTTAATGGAGGGGGCATGACGGAAGTGACGTTACCAGACATGATGTCGCCCAGGGCCACCTTGCATACTTAATGAAGTGGGCGTGATGGAAGTGATGTTACCAGGCATGACGTCAGCCTCCCCAGCCCCTTGCCACATTACCGGAAGTGACCCCTGACCCCATCACCGGATATCACCTGACCACCCCCAGCCCTGCCCCCTTGTCCATCGCCACCCACTGTAGCATCATTGAACTTCTGCCTGCTGCAGCTCACCCTGGAAATGGGGCAACCACCAGTGGGAATGCCCAAGTGTGGCCATGTGACCCCTCTAGTGACATGCCCCGTCACCCCTGACCAATTGCCAATGGCCTGTGACTATGAAAAGCATCATGCAATCTCATTGGCATCCCCCTGAACTAAGCCTGGACTATGATCGAGTGTTTAGGAAGGTCATACTAAATGCTCCACCTTATCAAGGCCTCATCGAAACAGAGGAAAGCCATTCTTTGCTCAGTTTTGGATGATCTGGTTGCAGCTATCTCAGAAATTATTCTCAATACTGTAAAAGGGAACATTCCCCTTTTGCCTCGCCAGGTGTGTGTGCTGAGGAAAAGGCAAAATTTTATTAAAAGCTTGAGTAACAAAAGAATAACTTTGAAAAAGAAGAAGCAGTTGGTAAAACAATCCGGGGGGGCTATCGCGCCTCTGTTAAACTTTGCTATCCTTCTCTTAACTGGCCTCTTAACAAGCCAGTGATGGAATATGTTGAAAAAATGTACCTTGTTCCTAGCCATCAGCTGGAACATTTAAGGAACCCCCTCCCCCTAAGGATGAAAACATCAGAACCCACACAATGCATTCCTTTGATACCGAAATGAAGGGGGTTCTCCAAAGGCAAGACTTAGCTGAATATGAGAAGGCCAAGTTTTTTGACATGCTGTTTCAGAAATTTTTAGCTCATGTAAAGCAGGGAGAAACTGAGAAATCTAAACTGAGCCTGTTTCTGTCTCAGCCAGAGGAGGCCTCTGTAGAAAGCCCTACAAGTTCGATTTGGTCTTCCAAGAAATAATAGACAGCCTGCCTGAAAGATATAAGAACTGGGCTAAGGTGCTGTTGAACAAAATGAAACAAAACAAAAGTGTTTCTTCTTGGGATGACCGTGGAACTTTTGTATATAGAGGGCAAAATATAAAGGGTTCTCATTTAATGGATTTGGTGAAGGCAATTACTCAAACAAATGACGTGCCTAGCCATCGCATCCCTAAAGGCTGGGATGTTTTCCTGAAGGCCATGGCTGAACTGAATGTACCATCTTCTGTTGTGGGCAGCACAATTAATCACCAAGCTTTGGAACATGTAAAGAACTCTACTTCTGTTACAGATTCGTCACTCCATCTTTCTTACAGAGCTTCTAAAAAGCGCCACACTACAACACCTCCCAGCTGGATAAGCTTGTAATTAAGTAAAATAAAACTGGTGTTTAAATTGAATTTGTGTGTGTTCGTTTTAAACAACAGACAGACAAAAAGTTATGCTTTAAACCCACAAGGGAGGACTTTATTGGGATACAGTGTTATTGTGGTGGTGGAACTCATTGCAGGATACACATGCCTGGGTTTGCACAAAGAGGTTTGGAGCATGTCTGGGCACACCCCTCTTGTTTTTTACAAATTGCTCCACCATTAGGTCATTCTGGGCTAAATTATCAGAGTACAGTTCTTGAATCTGTTCAAAAGAAAGCCCCTTACAGCGCAGCTGCAGGAAAAATATACAGTGATATCCACAGACCACAGAGTAAGATGCTTGCAGTTGCCGGGGCTGAAATACAGTCCCCCTGGCATTTTTTCTCAAAAATCTCACTTTTTTTTTTTGGAAATAAGGGATTATCTGGACGATGTTCATAACTATCAAAGAACTCACCACGTCCATCCCTTGTCAAGTATATAGCAAGCCAGTGTTCTCCAGGGAGGTTGTGGGGGTGGGTATTTACAACTAACCCCACTGGTCTTCTATACAATCTCCATTTGGGTAGCCAGTCACTTGGAAATACACCCAAGGAAGTCTTTCTGGTGTAGGGGCTTGTAGATAACGCAGATGTTAGCTGCAGGGTATCTATGTTACATATAGTCAAATAAAACATTCCTCCTATGATTTATCTCTATCACATTGTCAAAAACCCCATAGACAACCATGTTGACAGTGTGGGGCAATGCTCTAGCAAAGCATACTTCAGCCCGCAAGTTCCCAGTTTTAATCAAGGAATAGTGGTCTGCACATTCCTGGTCTGGGGAAAGGTCAAAAGCAAAGAGCCCCGTGCAAACTCCTGATGGTTAACTAGCAAAGATCTGTCTTTTATGTTTGCCAGTCACCTGAACCAGATGCATGTATTCCCTCACGCAGTTTCCAGCTTCAAAGTCCGGTTGCAGTGGCTTTGCAGGAATCTGCTCGCTGTCCATGTATAGAGCCACAAAATTGATGTCATAATGCTTAAAGTTAAATGGGTTTTTATTATGGGTTCTGCTGATGGAATCATTATCCACCAGGCCAATCACTAGCAGCTTGGACAATTGGCCCAGGAACAAATTCTCCTGGTTGCTGACACAGCTCCCTGCAGGGATACTAAACACTTTCATGCCCACACAATCCACAGGGTATTTGGCATTAGCTGTGAAGAGCACCTCTGCATGGCCCAAACAGACACCAGGGGCTACTCTTACTTTCTTTATGAAAAGGGAAGCAGACAAGATTTGTAATTTGCATCCCCAGACATCCACTCCATTTAACAGTAGTTTTTCTTGGGAAAAGAGGTTGCTGTGGAGGCGCCCCAGCAAATCTATTTCTATGCTTTCCACTGTGAGGGCCACTGTTTTAACAAACCCTTTGTTATCCCTATCCAGGGCAGTTGACTCATGTTCTCCAGATGTGTCTTTGTAAAACAGGCCCGCAGAGAACTGAGCTGATAGGGCGTCATTGCTATAATTAAGGATGGCTTCTATAAAGGCCCTGTACAGGTAGCAATTGTTACTCTGGCTTATGAGCTGGTCTCCCAGGGTCACATCCAGCTGGCTAAAGATGGAGGCAACTGGGTAATTCACCAGACTTACCCTCATATTTTTGTCGAGGTTTGTTCCATCTTCTTTGATTATTTTGCAGCACAGGCAAAGAAGTGTGTTGTTTAAATCCATGTAATCTTTGCCATTTCCAACTATGGAAAAGTCAAGTGGAGCTGTTTCTGACAAGGTGGCCAGGGGTGAGACTTCAATATATAGGCATCTCTCAATGTTAGTTTGCGTTGGAGCTATTTGTCCCATGCATGGGTGGGGCCACTGAAAGGCAAAAAAATGGTCTGCTATTGGGATTTAATGGTGCGGAAAAGAACGCATTCTTTAAGTCAATTACACTAAACCACTGGGCAAGGGGGGAGACGGTGTTAACTATCTCCAGGGGATTGTGCACGAGCAGAGTCCTACTTTCAGTAATTTGATTAATACGCCTAAGATCCTGTACCATCCTGAAGGTCCCATTTGGCTTCTTCACCGGTAAGATTGGGGTATTATATTCTGAGGTTGATGCCTCAATAATACCCTGTTCTAGTAATTCTAACATCACAGGTTTTAAGCCTTGAATTTGATCGTGTGTAACAGGATATTGTTTTTGGTAAATAGGCCATGAGACCTTCAGGTGGATGATGATAGGCGTAATAGTGTGAGGCTTCTGCTCAAAGTAGTCAAGGATCAGATCTTTGTTGATGAAACACAGTTCTTTATTTCCAATTTCTACATTGGTACAGGTCCTCGGATTATTGTCAGAGATAACGCATACAATAGAAGCAGGTCTAATATAGCCTTCAGTACAATTTGAATTGCCCATAGGTAACCAATCACCAAAGGGGAAAAATGGTGGGCAAAAGGGGTCTCTGGCCGTTTGCTTCCCACAGGAAAGAAAGCTAGGTGTTAAGCTGTAAATTTCCCTTCTCAAACCAAACCTCTCAGATGTAACCATATTCACATAACAAATGCTTCCCTCAAGGCTTTCGCACGTTGATAAGAAATATTCCCTGTCCTCCCCTTGTCTTCCCAGCTGGGATGAATGGAATGCGGAGGCAGGAGTGTGAGAGGCCCATTGTTCCCATGCTTTGAAGTTGTCATTCTCCCGGGCAAACAGTTACATAGACCAGGCCTGGTCAAAGTCATAAACCTGGGGTCACATAGTACACGTTACATAGTGGGCATAGGAGCAACTGATAGCAATAGGCATGAGTACAAAATGGATGCAGGCATAGGTTACAATACATAGCAGCATAGCAACAGGTTATAAGATAGCAAAAGACCCCAGAAACCATTGTCTGAATCTGCAGATTCTGACAAACAGCCATGTGGCCAGGGACCTTGTGATGAGCCCACACAATCGGATCAACCTGGGCTATGTCAGCTTCCCTAAGAGCAGCAACCCGCACCAAACATGCGGAATCTTTCAGAATTATCTGCATGCCCAACTGAGCTGCCAAATCCCTTCCGCACAAATTGACTCCTACAGTTGGCATAAACAAAAACTTGTGCATAATCTTTCCTGTACCATCTTCCATGCTGACGAGGACGGACTGGGTTATAGGTATTTCTTCCGTCCTTCCCTCTATCCCCACCACCTTAGCGACACCCGCACCCAATGTAACGTCCTCAAATAATTCACAAAAGGGAAGATCTAGTAGCCCCCGTATCTATTAAAAAGGATACAAGTTTGTTATTATTGCCCACCCTTAGGGTGGGCAATGGGTTCTGCCAAGGGAGGGCCAAAATGCAAGTCACCCTGACACCCCTAATCCTCATCGAACATGGCCGCCACCCTGAAATTATCCTGTCATTCTGGAGCCCGATTGGGGCACTCCCGCCCCCAATGTCCTTTTTGTTTGCAAAATTTGCAAACGTCTTTGGGGAGGGGGGTTCTGGCCCAGGGAGGCGCATTGCATCTCCCAAAACCATTTCCCCTCCTTCGTTCTCCCAGCCCTTTCCCTTCAACCTTATTCACCTCCTGGACCGTTTGCACCATTAATTTTACAGTCTTCTTTTCAGCCTCCTCCTCTCGTCTTGCAACAACCTTTTGGGCCTCTGCTATAAGGTCTGGTAGGGTTTTCTGCATTAAGTTATCCAACTTCTACAATTTCTTCTGTATGTCTGGGTAACTGCCACTTACAAATTGTAACTTAAGTATTGCCTGTCCCTCTGCTCCCTCGGGATTCATGCCTGTGTAGGCAGTCATCCCTTCCTTCAATCTAGTGGCAAACTCAATAGGGCTCTCTTCCTTCTTTTGTGTGTGCCCAAAGGCTTTTTGTGTATTAAACACCTTTGGGAGCATATCCTCCAATCCCTGGAGGAGACGTCCACAGTGGACGACACACCGTTCCCTATCTTTATCATCCTGCAAATCGAAATAGGCCCAAGTTGTAGCAGGAATTTCCCTTGCAGCCTCTTGCCTAGTGGCATTTACTCTGTCCTTCAGCCAGGTTGTCCTAGCCTGTTCAAGCGCCTGTCTTCCTTCCTCATTCCCAGCAACCTGACACAAAATGTGCAACATTTCCGAAGGGGTATAAATAGATGGTCCCACTATCCCATCTAGTTGTTTTCGAAACTGTACCGGGTTTTCTACTAAAGATGGTAATTGTGCCTTTATATTTCTTAATTCTATATTAGGCAATGGATGCTCCACATACCCATATCCTATACCTGTTCCCATGGGTACTTGGCGGAGAGGGAACATATGGCTAAGTGTACTAACGCTTGGGAGTGGGGAGATGCCATGTGGGGTTCCGGGGGTTCGAGAGGGTGGTCGAATCTCCGATCTGAGTGGAGTCACCCCGGATCCTCCCAAGAGTGCATTCAAATCCCCGGCAAATACCCGAGGGTCTGAACTTCCCAACTGGACTCTCTTCCCCCGTGATTCCTGAGACCCCCAATCTATAGTGCATTGAGTCACATCTCTAATCTCACTTCTTAGAGACGGGTAAAGGCCCTTCCCTTTTCCCTGTTGCTCTCTTGGAGCGTCGGAGTTATCTAAACCGTCCGACCCTTTTGCTTTTATATCCCCGTCATTTCCCTCTGGTTCCATCTGTGAGTCAAGCAAAACCGGCTCTGATCCTGTGGCCACCTGAATTATACCAGAATTATAGGGCGGAGGAACGGGGGGATAGTCCAAGGGGTCCCAGGGATCAGGATCTTCCACTGGGCATGAGGTCCTAGTGTTGGATAGCGAGCTTTCTGAGCGCAGCGTGGCGACCCTAGTGGGGTGTCTTATGAAGTTCTCCCAAATATCTACACAATAAAGATTCATAGGGACATCTGGTCGGGGTTCTAATTTTAACCAATATTGCCGCATATTCTGAAGAGTATCCACATTGAAAGTCCCCAAAGGTGGCCAAGTATGGCCATAGGGAAGGCCTTTAATTTTTGGCCATTTTTGTGTACAGGCTTGGGCAAAAAATTCTTTTGTTACCCCGTACCCCGAGAACCGGTCCCATTCTCCCAAGACTAAGCCAAGAGGAGATTTAACAGGGTACGTTATGACCAACCCCCCTGTCCCAGATAGCATGCCGTTAGCCAAGCCGTCCCTAGGCTTTCCCCGGAACCTTTTTGAAAATCCCCCACCCATTCTTAATGTAACCACCGCAAGGAGAGACTCACCAGACTTTCCGTCATCTTGTCTTGCCTACTCCGTAGAAGGCGTATTCGTCGTGAACCTCTGGCAGGTTGTTGTCCTCGGGTTCTAAGCACCCTAAGGGGCACGGTGGAGCAGGTGTTTTGGAGCAAATATGCTCACCGGGCCCATAATGCGCCTGGTCCACTCATAGCCACATAGCCACCGCTGCCACCAAATTTGTTACGTGGGAATGGTCACACTTACGTGTCAAGGAGACAATTCACACGGAGGTTCAATCAGAATATAGCCTTTATTATCGTAGTTTGCAAAGCATGGAGAACGAAGGGGGAGGCAGTCTCCACCAATGCTCTGAATACTCTTTCCGCAAAGCAGCTTATATACCCTCTCTGGCAGGAATGGTCAATTTACCTTTCCCCTCACAATCTAACTATGGAATGTGTTGTTCCCTTTTCCTACCTTTGTTCTGTCTTGCAATAACCATTAAACAAGATATATGTGCCCAGCTCCATCCCCTGGACATTTGATCCTACTTTGATCGTAATCATCTACCCCTAGCTACCTACTGATTATAACAAACATTTCGTTCCTTGATTTATTATCTTAGTTACTTTTTTAATCGTTCCTCTATGCTCTGTTAGTTCTGGTATTCAACATGCCTCAGCATGTTTTCCCTCAGGGCTCTGAACTTTCCTTCCCCTTTCAGGCATATCCAGCTTCTATAGTCATTTACAGAGATGGGAAGAGGCTAATTGCAAGAAACCCAACAGAAGCAGCAAAACTTCTAGAAAAACTAGGAATGGACCCTGGAGAGCCTACATCATTGGAAGAAGAAGGAGATGAAGCTGCCACATGTCAGGACAAATGGCCAAGGACATATTCATAGACACAGATAAGAAAAGGGAAGTATCCATAAGATAAAAAATTATAATTAAGGGGAAAAACTAAACAGGAAGGAGGGGGGTGCACACGCCCCAAGGTATAGAGAGGGGATGATGATTCCTCCCCAGTTACAAGCTCTATACTGAAGACAAGAGGGAGGGGGAGGGGGAGAAGAAGGATGGGGGAGGCTGGGAGGAAAGGAGGGAAGAATAACAAAAGTAAATGTTCAGCTGGGAAAACAGGGGAATTTCAACCAAAAAGAATATGGGTAGGTTGCTGAAGATGCTGACACTGAACGTCAATGGTCTAAGATCTGATCTTAGAAGGTACAGACTTGCTAGGTTTGCAAAGCAACAAAATATAGATATAATGTGCTTGCAGGAAACGCATAAAGCAAAAAAGGATAATAAACCATTATTTAAAGACCCAAGGTGGGAAGTACTGGTAGAGGCAAGAAGTACAGCCAAAGCAAGAGGGGTGGCAATTTTGATACACAAAAGGAACGATATCAAATTAGTAGATGTATTAAAAGATGGAGAAGGAAGATATCTTTTAGCTAAATGTACATTTCAAAACAGACTGATAACAATAAATATCTATGCTCCGAATAAAGGACAGAAAGCTTTCTTGACAAAAGCATTAAAAAAAATACAGAGATTTTCTGAGGGAGAAGTAATAATAGCAGGAGATTTTAACATGGATGTTACTAAAGATAAAATAATTAGTTGGAAAAAATGGAATTTGATAGAAGCATATGAAGCTTCGGGTTTAAACCTCCAACCAACCCATTTCTCCAGTAGACATAAAACTGCTTCATGTTTGGATCATATAATTCTTCAAAGCTCTAATAATTGGGAGTTGAGAAGTATAATGACCCATCCAATATGGATTTCAGACCATGCCCCAGTAAGCATAGAAATTGATATAAAAAGTGAACAGACTAAAAGAGTATGGAGATATAATAATATGATTATGGCTAAAGAGAAAGACAAAAAATTCATGGAAAATCAGTTAAAACTATATTTCCTGGAAAATAGAGGAACAGTGGCCACAGATATCCTTTGGGATGCTGCTAAAGCAGTAATCAGGGGACAATGTATAATGAAGGAAAAGGAAATTAAAAGAGAATGGTTCTCTAATAGGAGCATAAAAATTCAAGAACTGGAAATGCTGCAAAAAAACCAGATCAAGAAATTCTGCCATAATAGGCATAAATTAATTAAAGAACTTAAGGAGCAATTAGACTGTCTAGACTCTAGGGCACTTTGGAAAAAACAAACTATGGTAAGGAATGAATTTCAGAGGTCTACAATAAACTCAACTAGGAGATTGGCAAATTATTTGAAGGGCAGAAAAGATAAGCAGAAAGTGGAAAGTATTAGGACAAAAGTTAATATGTCAGGACAAACAACAACACACCCAAAAGAGATCAGAGAAGCCTTTCTAGACTTTTACAAAACTCTGTATGGGAAAAAGGATACAGTTGAATTCAAGGAGCAAATGGGAGTAAGGCTAGAAGAGCTGGAAAAGGAAAGTCTAGAGAAAGAAATTACAGCTCAGGAAATTGAGGAGGTAATAAACGGTTTAAAACCTGGCAAATCTCCGGGTCTGGATGGCTTCACAGCAGAATTCTATAAGGAAATGAAAGGAATTCTAATCCCGGAACTACAGGTAGTGTTTAATGCTATACTAGAAGGAGGAAGGGCCCCTAATACCTGGAGAACAGCAGAAATAACCCTAATATTGAAACCTCAGAAAGACCCTCAAGAAGTGAGTTCATATAGACCAATAAGTTTATTAAATCAGAACTATAAATTTTTTGCTAAAATAATGGCAAATAGACTCAAAGAAGTAATCCCCCACATAATAAAAGAAGATCAGTATGGGTTTGTGAAAGGTAGGAATATAGCACATCCTATAAGAAATATACTAAATGTATGATGCCATCAACAGTCTAAGAAAATAGGACTACTTAAACTGGACGTATATAAAGCGTTTGACACATTGTCACATGAATTCCTGTGGTCCATAATGTCGAAATATGGGATAGGCCAATCATTTATAAAAACAATTCAGGAAATTTATAGAGAAGGCACAGCGGTAGTTAGGGTGAATAATGAACATACAGGTCATTTGGCAGTTGTAAGAGGAGTAAGACAAGGATGCCCACTTTCACCAGCCCTATTTATAATGGCAATGGAACAATTGGCAGAAAGAATTAGGAATTCGGGTAGAATAGAAGGATGCAGGATGGGTAAAGAAGAGATGAAAATTAACCTATTTGCAGATGATATAATCATAATTATGACCAACCCTAAAGAAGGAGTTAAAGAAATGAAAATTATACTTGAAGATTTTGAAGCGTTATCAGGATTGAGAATTAATATAGGAAAATCAGAGATAATGTATCACAACGTGAATTTGGAGGAAAGGAAGGAAATCAATAAATTAACTAAAATAGGAATGGGAGTTAAAAAATTTAAATATTTAGGAATAGAAATTTATAAAAACATTAATAGAATAGTGGAAAAAAATTATAAAAAGGTATGGGGCAAGATAACAAGAGAGATGAAGGGGTGGAAGAGGAAAACCCTGAGTATTACAGCTAGAATTAAAAGTGTTAAAATGTTTTGGATACCAAGATTACTATACTTATTCCAAACTATACCATTAACGATTAACAAACAAGAAATGGGCAATTGGAACACAAAAATAAGAGAATGGATTTTCGGTACCAAGAACTTCAGAGTTGCAAGAAAGTTAGTTTATAATCATAATTAAGAACTAGGTTGGGGAGTTCCGGACATAATAGCTTACTATGAAGCCTTTCAGCTAAAAGCATTATTAGAAATAGAACAAGAAGGAAATCAAAAATGGGTAAGGTTTGAAAACGAAGTAAATAAAGGAGCAGGTAGATTTGGTATTTTCACAAATAAACAGGTTAAAGATCTTAAATTAGATACAGGACCTAGGGAAAGTACATTAGTAGTCTGGAGGAAATGGCAATCAAAATGGTTAAAACGAACATCAAAATGGGCCCCACTAGAAACGCTGGAAGAGGAAGATATAGACCACAGATGGTGGGAACTACTTAAACAAAAAGGATATAGTAGAATACAGGACTTACTGTCTGCGAACGCTTTAAAACCACTTCAAGTTCTAGAAGAGGAAGTAGGCATAAAATATTGGTTAAAAGTTGCAGGCTTATATACAAAAATTAAAAAGATAATTGAAAATAACAATATGGATATAGAAGAACCGATGGAAGAAATATATAGAGTAATGAATAAAACTAAAAGAGGAATAGCAGGAATAATATATAAAAAAATGACCTCAGATAAAGAAGGATTAACAGGTCATCTTCAAGGGAAGTGGGGTGCAGAAACTAAATTAACAGAACAAAAAGTAAAAAAATTAAGGGATGGAATTAAGGGAATAAAAATACATAAGTTTAGGGAAATGGAATTAAAAATTTTTACTAAATGGTATAGAACTCCAGCCACCTTAGCTAATATGTTCTCAGGACTAAGCCCAAACTGCTGGCATTGTAAAAGTGCGAAAAGATGGTATTCCCACATGTGGTGGGAATGCTTGGAAGTTAAAGAATTTTGAAAAAATATATTAAAAGTAATAAATGAGTTTTTCCAGGTAGAGTTGAATATAGATTTTGAACTGATGACGATGAGTAGCCTAGGTAATGGGACCATAGAGAAAAAGAATCAAGATTTATTGAAAGCGATGATATTAGCTGGTAAAGCAGTGATAGCAGTGGGGTGGAAAGATAAAAGTAAATGGACAGAAAGAACCTGGCATAAGCATCTCTTTGAATTTATTCAGTCAGATATAATGGCTACAATCAATAAGGACCTGCCATGGGAGGATAGAACATCGCAGATCAAGGAGAAATGGTCTACCTACCTGAACTGGATAAAAGAGAACAGAAAGAAGACGTTCAGTGGAAGCTACAAGCCCTGTGTTCCTGGCTGAAAGACGAAGATTAAACTGAAGGGGGAGGGATTGGGGAGAAAATGTTAAAATACTTAAAACGCAATAATGAAATGATGTTACTGTGTATCTAATCTAGCAAATAAATATATATATATATATAAAAAAAGATGACCATCCTTGTATGCTTAGAAGCCCAGGGCTTTCCAAGGACGAAAGTGAAGCTTCACGATCACCTTACCAAAACGAAATGGCACATTCTTGTTCTGGTCAGTCTTAATTTCAATAGTGATGGTGTTTATGTGATGCTTATTCACAGGGATATAATGAGGCTTGTCATAGATGCTATTGATTCAGTCGCCGGTCTCCCAGCGCATAGGGACACAGCGCAGTAATGGCACATATGCATCACCCACAATTTGGTGCTCCACAATGTCTGTAAATGTATAAAGTGTCGAATCCCCCTGTGATGTCTGCTGTAAAGGGCATTTTTTTGGATAGCCATGTGTAGGATCACCCCTAAAATGTGGGCTAATTCTGTAGAAGCTGAAAAGGTGTAAGTAGGTGGAGCATTTGGTATGACCTTCCTAAACACTCGATCATAGTCCAGGCTCAGTTCAGGGGGGTGCCGATGAGCTTGCATGATGCTTTTCATTCTTCCTAGCATGTCAGGAATGCTTGAGTAATACCCGCGGGGTAGTTTGAAACCACACCACTTCTCCCTGTCAACGATTCTAAAGGTGGCATCTTCAGTGAGGGTGTTCCAGCTGTGAGGATATTGTATCTTCACCAGCCTTACATCCCATCCCCCTGGAAGGTCCAATGGCCGAGCTAGATGGATGGTAAAGGTGGAAGCAGTGTTCTGTGGAAAAACACTTGCGCATGCGTTGCTAGGAAGGGTGATGTAAAAGCCGTTGACAGCCATTTTTCTATACAGGATCGCACAGTTGAGAAGCCAGGACCCAGCTGTTAAATTTATCAGGCCACCCTAACCACTTCACCAGGTGATATTTTCTCTTACCTCGGCCTTTGGAGGCTAAAAAAATTTCAATTCAATATGCTCTGTCTCCTTTACTTCTTCTCTGTAACTCTTCTATGCTCTGTAACTCTTCAGGATAAAATGACCCAATGACAGGGTCTCCGGCATAATCTTTTAGCCAGTATATGTCAGGATCTGACAATGGTGTCTCTGTACTTTCTGTGCTTTGCTTTCGTTTCCTTTGTTTTAGCGGACCCCTCACTTGTGCCCCTTATCTGTCTTATCCCCCCTCCCTACTGACAGCTATAAAAGTCGCTTTGAAGTATATTAGTTGCTCTGGTTTATGTTACAATGTCTAGGCGGGAGATGGCGACCCGCATTCCTAGGCATCATCTAAAAACAAATGGTTGTTACTCCCTTGCATTCCCTCCTCCCTTTTTCCGGGCCAGCGTATGTTATCTTATTGTGAAGACCTTGAGCGTTCTTTATGGCCGGGTGCCTGGAAATGTGCCTAGATTCACACATGTGGGTCACTCAGATCAAGAGGGGAATTTATAACTTTCTCACCTTGCTGTGGGAACCTCAACAGTCCCCTGTCCTGTTTCCCGTGTTCACCCTCCTGTTCTGATTGGCTTAAGACCGGGGTTCAATTAAAACCTGAGAGTATATTAGCATTGTCTGTATTCCATTAAGCATCTCTAACAAACATTGAGAACCTGTCTGCAGCAATAACCACTAAAGAACTTTGATTCAACAAAGGTCTGATCTGTTGCTGTCTATTCAGAAGCCTCACAGTATACAGGCCTCTTGCCTCTACAGATGACCTTCTCCATTATGAATATTTCATCTGTTCATATCCTTTTACAAAATCCCTTTGATTTTAGAGACTCGCACATGGTCCCCTTTTCTAAAGAAAGGAGTCTTCCCCTCAGTTTCATTTGCCCCGACACCATCTCTGTAAACCATTTTCCTCACTGCCTGTGCGCTGGTGGAGTTTACATCCACAGGGCGGGCCCTGATTGTCCTGTGAAAGCTTTTAATGAGCAGCAGCAACACAGCAATATATCTGAATGTGTTGTTGGTGGTAAAATACCTCCACATTTTGGTTTTTAAAGTACAATTGAAGCACTCCACAATGGCAGCTTTGACCTCATTATGGGTGAAAAAGTGGTGAACTCCATGCTGTTTTAACACGTTGCTTACAGACTGGTTTAGAAACTCCTTACGAAGATCAGTCTGAAGCTTGGCAGGTATTCTGTCTTGACTGAAGATATCCTTAAAGGCTCCTGACACCCTCCTCCCCGTCTTGTCTTTTAAGGCTGTGGTCCAGGCATATTTAGATAGTATGTCAACCACTGTTAAAATGTACTTATAGCCATCATTATATTTGGATAACTGCTGCATATCCACTAAATCAGCTTGCCACTGGGCATCCAGACCAGAAACTATGATCTGGTTTCTCTTAAAGTGGACTCTAGCCTGCTTATGTAATGTATGAGCATCTTGCTCTGAAAGCCATGTAGTAATCTTATCCCCAGTGAGAGTTTTACATTGCTTTTTGGCCGCCTGGAAGAGAGGCCTCACACCACCAAAGCTTCCTGCTTCTCCCGGTGTATAATATATGTGCCTTAAGACCTCCTCCTCTTGGTCAGCCATCTCCATCATCCCCCTGCTTAACACCAAAATGAGCATGCAAGGTTAAAAAACAAATGTTTTTATTGTTACAAAACTACCTCTTCTTCTTTCCCCCCTTCTTTTTCTTCTTGTCACCAGGGATAACGTTGGTACAAAAACATGATACACATGAGAGGTTCACGTCAACAGAGTTACCGATGTGCAGATTGCCAAAAGCCTGGATATGCCAAAAGCCTGGATTGCCAAAAGCCTCATCAAGCTGCACAAACAGAATAATAATAAAAATCAGTGAAAAAGGCCTCCTCGATTGCCACCCTCCCTGACTTCATTATACAATTCATCCGCAAGCCCTGCTTTACCTCGTTACCTGTGATTTTGAAACTCTGTTTTCAACTTCCATGGATGCATTTAAAGCCACGTCACGTTCATGCTCCTCAGGAGTTTCCTCATCTTCAGACTCCACTACCAGGGTTTGGTAAATACACCACAGTGGGTTGGGTATTCCCATGTGCATCTCATCTGCAGGGTACCTGGAAAACTTCAGCTCCCCACCATGATGACCTCCCCATGTTGGCAGCATTGTGTTTTCTTTGTCTGTGGAGTGATTCACCTCATTGAATACCAGGTGCCTGATGGGGTTGTCCCTGTTCTCACCAAAAGCAGGCCTCAATAATGGCGGCAGGGTGGCAGAGAGGCTGCCAGGGGTGTCCATGTCCTCAGCAAGAGCCTGACCATGTGTCTGCTAGTGCAAATGGCTTCTTTCCTCAATCCCCTCCTCCTGGGCAGGTCCCAGGCCATTGGCAATTGGTCAGGGGTGACGGGGTGTGTTGCTAGAGGGGTCACAAGGCCGCACTTTGGCATTTCCACTGGTGGTTGCCCCATTTCCGGGGTGAGCTGCAGCAGGCGGAAGTTCACTGACACTACAGTGGGTGGCGCTGGACAAGGGGGCAGGGCTGGGGGTGGTCAGGTGATATCCGGTGATGGGGTCAGGGGTCACTTCCGGTGATGTGGCAAGGGGGTGGGGAGGCTGACGTCATGCCTGGTAATGTCACTTCCATCATGCCCACTTCATTAAGTATGCAAGGTGGCCCTGGGCAACGTCATGTCTGGTAACGTCACTTCCACCACACCCCCTTCATTAAGTATTCAAGGTAGCCCTGGGCAACGTCATGTCCGGTAACATCACTTCTGTCACGCTCCCTCCATTAAGCATGCAAGGTAACATCACTTCCACCACGGCCCTTCATTAAGCATGCAAGGTAACGTCACTTCCACCATGCCCCTCATTAAGCATGCAAGGTGACATCACTTCCACCATGCCCCCTCATTAATATGCAAGGTGATGTCACTTCTGCCACACACCACTTATTAATATGCAAGGCAGGTCCTTTTACTATTATAGTGGCATACTTCCATGTTACACCAGCATGGGCTTCATAGGCATCCTAAAGCAGCTTACAGACTGTTGTTTGCCATTTCAAGCCCTTAATAAGAAGGTGGGCATACATTGAACTGATTCCCCCCCCCAAATGAAACTTCTTTTCTTAAATGTCACAAACATTGCATATCCCCACAAATTTAATGATGTATCAAAGCAGTGGTACAGGTGATCTGTGCTTAAGATCCCCCACAGGTTTTTTTTAAAATAAATAAGCCATAGAAGAGAAGTGGGAGGAACTGGATTGTGGCCATGGCACTGGAGAAGGGGTATTAACCCTTTTGCCCCATTCTGTTTTGCTGATTTAAATTCCTCCATCCCAGCTGTTTGCTCTGCCACATAAACTAACAGGACACTGTAAAGTCTTCCCCCATGGGTCAAATAGCAACTTTGGGGACAATTTAAATTGAGACAGGAGCAGAGGGCGAAGGAAGTCCCCACTCCCGAGCCCTAACCTGATTCAGGGCTCCCCACCATTGCTTTTAATAATTTTAAAACTGTGGCTGATGACTTCCTGCCATTTTGTCTAGTTTGGCCATGCAGCCTACAAAGAAAGCCACCATATCTTGCACTCAGTCCCTTCTCCCAGTATTGTGATAATAATACTGGCTGGAGTCCACCAGAATATTCCCATGCATCTCCAGTAATAGCATTTCAGAGGGCATTATGGGCTACTGTGGGAAAGGGGAGTGAGAAAGTCACACTGGCTGTGAAGATCATTTCCTCAGTGGAAATCCTTTGATGGATTGCGTGAAGGATCCCTGAGTGTATATAGATACTATTTTAGAAACAATTTGAAGCTCACTTTATTTATGCTTTTAATTAATTAGCTCATCAATGCTATTTAAATTCTCAGTAATATTTATTTTCCTATTTATATGAGGCATTTCACGAATAGTGCCAGCCATGTGGTACAGTAAGCACAATACTGGAGTTTTAAAATCTAGAGTATATACTGGAGCTGAAACAAAGCACCTAAATATCAACATCAGCATTTGACATCCAAACATTTGGCAGTAGTCATCAACATTTGACAGCATCTGACAGCTGGTATACAATAACACACAACAGTATCTGACATATAGCAGTCTACAATTGATCATTTTTGCTATTCATGCAATGTCATTTAGTAAATTCTTTATTATATCATTCAGGGTTTTTTGATGCTACTGATAAATTCAAAGCATCATTTTGAGATTGGATTCTAATATAAGATCTGACTTTCAATGTCAGAAAAACTGATGAAAGTTTGCAAGCATTTCATTTTATCATTAGTACACCACAATCAATGCTAGCTTTCACTGACAAATCCCAGAAACCAAATGCTGCTTTTAGCATCACTTGTAGAAATGTTCTTATGCCAAAATCCTGAAGCCACTTGTGAAGAAATGCATTTTTTTTTGGAAGTTTGAAATGAGCAAAACCTTCACTCAGGCTTTTAAAAGTTTTTTTCCCTCTCTGGGCAGAGAACAGGCAGGAAGGGAGGAAGTCTGTTCAATTGCTTTCCAGGTTTACCTCAATCCACCTTCATACAAATGCGAATAGGTCTAGACAATTGGGTAGTCAAGCTCCCCCCCCCCTTCAGGCAGGGAACAAAGGTTTGGTGATGTTAAATACTAGAGAGACTTCAGAAAGGAAATTCTGGAGACTTCAGGAAAAACTTCTCTGACCTGGCCTGATCTGGTCAGTGAGTGGGGAAAAGAGAGGTGATAAAACTCAGGGGAGTAAGGAGGAAGGTCTCTCTTTTGGTGCTGGGTCTATAAGAACAGACAGAACTCTTAGCTGAGGTCTGGAGAAGGCAGCCACTGAACATGTGCTGGCCTGGGGAGCTACCGAAAGCTTCAAGGTAATGGTAACTCTGTAAAAATCTGTAACTTCTTAAACTAAGGAGCATGTCCTATATTTTAACATCTGATAGGGCATGTATAGAGAGAGGACAGAGGATTTGCATTTTACCCATTTCTTTTGAATCCCTTGCTCAATGTGGTGCTGTGCTAAAAGTAAGCTTGTGAACATTTTCTTTTAATAAATACTTTATAACTTTGAATAATAGTAGTGGTTCTCTATACCACACAGACTTTCACAGTCTTGGACATGCTATTTTAAAGGAGCGCCGGGGGGGAAGGCAGTCAGTTGGCAAGTGGCTATTCCTCCAGGGGTGTACAAGGCAGTAAACAGTTCCCATGGTGACCAGGCATTGGCCAGTGGGAAACAGAGGAAAGGCCTCAGAGCTTGGAAGGGAAGCTGGGAGTCCTGACCCTCCCAGCAGGCAATTCCTTACAAAGGTCAGATGGTAATGGTGGGTTTCCAGAGAGGGAGAGAGAAAAGCCTCGCCAGATGTTGGGAAACCTTAGAGGGCAGAGTGGAACATTTTCCTCATTGCCATAGAAACATCTATATACTAATTCCGAAGTGGCCCCCTCCGTGCGAATATCTAAATCTGTGCAGGGGGGCACTTGGGCAGGGAGTCTCCATGTGTGCAGAAAAATCCTAAAAGTTAAGAAAACTTTGGGGGGGGATATTTAAATCCCCTGAAAAGTTAAAGAGCGTCCCCTGCGCATACGCAGAAAATGCTCTGGGAACTCCTGCAGGTCCAGTGGCTCTGTGCCGTGCAGGCCTTGCCGGGGCAACCAGGGGGGAGGGGGGGAGAGAGCAGTGAGGCCCGGCGGCTCTGCGCTGTGTGGGCCTAGCTGGGGCAACTGGGGGCAGGAGAGGGGAGAAAGTTGTGAGGCCCAGTGGCTCTACACCATGTGGGCCTCGCCAGGACAACCGGGGGTGGAAGGGTGAGAGAGTTGTGAGGCCCAGTGGCTCTGCACCACATGGGCCTCGCCGGGGCAACTGGGGGTGGGATGGGGGAGAGAGTGGCAAGGTCCGGCAGCTCTGTGCCACGTGGGCCTCGCTGGGGCAACCGGGGGTGGGAGGGGGGAGACAGTGGTGAGGCCTGGCAGTTCTGTGCTGCACAGGCCTCGCCGGGGCAACCAGGGTGGGAGGGGGAGAGAGCTGTGAGGCCCGGCGGCTCTGTGCCACATGGGTCTTGCCAGGGCAACCAGGGGCAGGGGGAGGCAGGGGGGAGAGGAAGCCTTATCTGAGGCTGCCGCTCCACACAAGCTCCTTCTCTCCTCCCCCTCCCCACATGTCCCGCGGGTCCCGCTTCTTGTCTATATATCTAATTCCGAAGTGGCCCCCTCCATGCAGATATCTAAATCCACATGGGGGGGCACTTGGGGAGCAGGGAGATTTTCCTACACACATGGAGGAGTCTCCACGTGTGCAGAAAAATCCTAAAAGTTAAGAAAACTTTTGAGGGGATATTAAAATCCCCCCAAAAGTTAAAGCATTCCCTGCACATGCACAGAGAATGCTTTGGCCATTGGGGGGGGGGCTTGGCAGGTTGCAGGCCTTGCCACCGCCGCCGCTATCAGGGAGGTTCGGTGCACAGCGGTCCCCACCATTGTTGGGGAGGGAAGGGGGAGGGAGTGGAGAAGGCTCAGCGTGTGGCAGGCCCCGCCGCTGCTGCTGCCGCCATTGTCCGGGAGGGAAGGGGGAGGGAGGGGAGAAGGAGTGCCAGGCAGTGAGCCACACAGCCTCGCTGGGGGGGGGGGGAAGGCTTACTTGGTGCTGCTTCCTCCTCCTGTGGAGCTCCTTCTGCTTCTGCAGGCCGGGAGCTGTGGGGAATACTCCCTTCCCCGCGAATATCGCGGGTCCACCTTCTTGTACCTTTACTAATTTCCTAGCTAGAATGTTCCTGTAAAGTAAGACTCTTGTTTTATTTGGTAGTTCTGAACTGAAACTCTTTGCTTTTAGAGCATATTGTGGGGAAACTGATCTCTCTGTTTTATGCAGCAAGCCATTTGAAAGGAGTCTATGAGGATCACTTTATTGAGCTTGTAAACTAACCAGTATTCAGGTTCTAATATTAGAAGCTCCTGTAGAGCATGCAAACTTGCACCTTGGGCTTGTTACCTAGGTGACCAATGATTGGTTTGCTGGGTGACAGGACTAGCTCAATTTAAGGAATATGCCCTTTGAACAAATCTTAGTGACTGTGATTCATCAAACACACACACACACCCTCCTTCATTACCCTTATTTTACAAAGCAAAATTTATTTTATACTACATGGCAATTAACTCTGTGGTTGTATTCGGTGCATTCCATATAGTTCGCCTGCTTATTTTGCTGGAGTTCTGAACAAACAACAGCCATGATTCTGATTTTGTATTCTATCCTTCTATGGCACTTTGATTCTGAAGAGGGTTACCAGGTTGGATTTGTTCAACATCCAAATGCTCTGTGGAGCATTGAATCAGCCATATCAATCATCAATGCCAACCTGTAGAATATAGGTCACGATTACTGTAGATAGATACTTGCTCTACAAATTTCAGGCTCTGTAACCAGAAAATGTATTGTGTAAATGAATAACACAATCTACATATGTATGTTTTATTTGCAGAATCTAGAATATCATACAATTTGAGGGTGAGAATAAAAGATGTATAGTGCACTGGAAATTTTACTTGGGTAGGCAGAAGAGGATCGTAGAGTTTCCCTCCCTAAAGACACATGAAGAAGAAGAGGAGATTGGATTTATACCCTGCCCTCCACTCCCCAAGGGAGTCTCAGAGCAGTTTACAAACTCCTTTCCCTTCCCCTCCCCACAACAGACACCCTGTGAGGTAGGTGGGGCTGAGAGAGCTCTTTCCCAAGCTGTCCTTGAGGGAACAGCTGGTACAGAGCTATGGCTTGCCCAAGATCATCCAGCCAGGTGCAAGTGGAGGAGTGGGGAATCAAACCCGGTTATCCCAGATTAGAGTCTGCACACTTAACCACTTTACCAAGCTGCTTAATGTGAATTCAGACAATTGGTTTCTCATGCATGGTCAGTACTATCTGCTCTGATTTGCAGGAGCTCTCCAGGGTCTCAGAGAGTTTTAACTGGAGACATGAAGCACTGAGCCTGGGACTTACTGCATACCAAAGCAGAAGCTCTACCACTAAGCCACAGCCCTTCCTCTCCCCCATTAGATAGGTTCAGTTCTCGCATAATTATAAAATCAAAATGTCAAATGCTGCTACTCAAATCTTTACAATAAATGAGCTATCCTGGTCCCAAATGTACTGTGCTTCTTTCCGGATCATCATCAGTGCCAAACAGCTCAGTTTCTCTTACCTTCCCCTACTGCTGCTTGTGATCCACCAAACCTGCTTATGGGGTGTATATATGTATGTATCTGCCCTGACCTGGATAGTCCAGGCTAGCCTGATCTTGTCAGATCTTGGAAGCCAAGCAGGGTCAGCCTTGGTCACTATTTGGAGGGAGACGATCAAGGAATTCCATGGTCATGATGCAGACGGAGGCAATGGCAAACCACCTCACAGTGCCTCTTGCCTTGAAAACTGTACAGGATTGCCATAAACCGGCTGCGACTTGATGTGTGTCACATGCTGTGTAATTGGTTCATCTGAGTGGATGGAGTCTGGTTCCTCTTCTAATATTTAAATAGGGTGGTCTAGTCCCATTGGGTGGAGGATTTTTTTTTTAAAAAAAAGCTAATTTGGTTCTAGGCAAGAAATATGTGCTGGTCCAAAGCAGGCTGTGGGGAATCCTCCTACCTTGTAATTTAGTAGTTGTAACTTAATGTTCTGTTCTCAGTAACAGGAAGTTGTTGCAAACCTACCTACTCTTCTGAGCACTACCCTAAGAACTGAAGCTATCAGATCTTGGAAAACTAGGGCCCCAATCACATGCAGAATTAGTGGCACGATAGGCATGAAAGCCGTACGGATTTTAAGAACATCTGGCAAGCATCTCGTACCCGTTGGCAACCTGTTTCTCTCCCCTGAAGAAGTGGAGTTAAAAGATACTAGGTAAAGTCCAGTATCAAACAGGTTTGCTACAGGCCACAGATGGACTTTCCCTGTGTGATCACTCCAGCACGCACTCGTGGCGTCGGGGATAGTCTGATCAGGCTATCCCGACTCCATGCCGTTGTTTTTTTCCCCCTTCTCAGTATGTGCATCATCGCATACTGTTATAGGAAGCCCTCAGGGTGGAGATGTGATTAATCAATCTCCTGTTTAAGCGCATTGTGGAAAAACAGCAAAACCTCCCCCCAACTCACCCATGATTGCGCAACTGTGGGTCTATGTCATCGCGCAACTGCGGGTCAAATTATTCCAGAGCAAATAGCCTCACTTCCCCCCCAGATTATCTCGCTCATGTGACTGGGACCCACGTATCCCGCCCATGGAGCCTAGAATCCAATATACGCCAGTGAAGCATTGCAAGCTCCACATGTCAAGACACAGCAAGATCAGCAAAGGTTGGTTCTGCAAATCAGAGGAAAGAGTTTAATTAATTCAGGGCACAATATTTTGGAGGATGGGCTATAAGGCTGGCGGGCCATTAATTGTGTATTCCTGCCCTATAATTAAACCTCTACTGACTTTAGAAATTTCAAAACTGAAATGAAAAATCCAAGTACCAGCCCATTACTGCGGACTGAGGCTACCCCTACCCAAAAAAAGTGATACAGAGATGGAGATTTAAGAAAAAGAAATGACACCCCTCTCTCCTGACAGATTATGAAAGTATCAAGTGCCCCTTCATAAATGTTTAGATAATGTGTTGGTCTGAAACAGCAGAACAAAGTTTGAGTCCAGCGGCACCTTTAAGACCAACAAAGTTTTATTCTGGGTATACACTTTCCTGTGCATGCACACTTCTTCAGATACACTGAAACAAAAGTCACCAACCTTTACATATAGGTAGCGGGTCAGGAAGGGTCAATTAAAGTCAAGATGCATAAGTAACTGGAGTTCCGTTTCCGGTCGCTCACAGACTAGACGCAGGAGTTTGTTGCTCCTGAAGTCTAGGGTAAAACCTCCAAAATTAGAGGCTAAAAAACTGCCTGCCTCCCCTTTTGTAGAAGGGGGAAGTGAAGAGGGCTTATGGACTACCTGCGGAGAGGAAAAGGCAATTTCTCCCCATGTGTTTGCTGCCCTAGTAATTTTGGAAGAGAGAGACGTCGAGAGGAATTGGCGGGATTGAGAGAGGACCGGATTGCAAAGAGCCTGGCACAACGGACCGAAGAGGAAAGAATGGGAAAAATGGAATTCAAAGCTGAGTATACTTTTTGAATTGCTGGCTGGAGTTAGGGGGGAGATATAAGCAATTATAGCTGAGAGAGAATATAAATACTGAAAGGTGGCTGTAGTCCCCAGTAAAGGACAAGCGGCCAGATAAATAACCAAGTACTTAAAAGGGGGGAGAGTAGGCTGTAACTTGAGAAATTTGCTGCACTTACTTGTCTTGCTTTTTCTTTGCAATTTTGTCTCCTTTTCCGGAGCTACACGGCGTCTGGAGGGCAGAGAAGCAGCATTTGGCTGGCTGGGCGTGTAACAGACGGGACGGAATTGGAGTAGAGGAGTGGCAATTCACGAACGAGCTACGCAAGTGAAGCAAGAAAGAACAGGCTGAGGAGTTGCGAGGACGTCAACAGCGTAGAAAACAACACGTAGGAGAGCGTCTATTGCGGACCTGCAGAGACCTTAGACCAGCGGGGACGTTACCAACATAGGAGAAGCTGTGTAGAAGAGCGGAGGTGCAGAGACACTAATATAGAAGGCGGAGAGGAGGAGCCACGCTATTAGAGTAAAAGAACACTGCAGCGTTGGTAAACGAGATAAGGAGTTTGCGTAAGAGGAACGTAAAGAGAGTAGAAAGAGATAAGGAGTTTGTGTAAGAGCAACGTTATGAGAGTAGAAAGAGATAAGGAGTTTGCGTAAGAGGAACGTTAAGAGAGTAGAAAGAGATAAGGAGTTTGCGTAAGAGGAACGTAAAGAGAGTAGAAAGAGTGAAACTATAGACATAGAAGAGGGACTGGGGGAAAAGTAAGAAAAGAAAGCCCTGAGACAAAAGCAGGGCTTAAGGTATATAAAGGGGGTGAAATTTAAAGAAACACAAAAAGTGAAGGACCTGGAAAAAAGGGTGGCTTAAAGGTGTAGCTTTACTAAAATACCTGTATATTTTCTTTTTTCTCTGTACTTTTAGTAACTGTGTGTGTTCCAGTGGGGATCTAAGTGTATTCTGTTATGTAAAGAGGAAAGATTGATACCTGACTCAGCAGCCTTAGGATATATTAATATATAGAGAGAGATATAAAATTACAGAGGCATAGAGATAGAGGATTAGTTAATATTTAAATACTTGGGTGCAAATAATACTGAAAAATTAATTAGCAAAATAACTGATTTTCTCAAACATAATTAATTTCCCAATTAGTATAGCAATTAAATAATAAAACTGATAAAGTAAAGGTAGTGGGTAGTTTATCTTGCATCTAGATTGAAAGTAAATTAAGGAAAGTAGGTAATTTCCATTAATTAATTAATTGGCTAAAGTACTGATTTAAGGTTAAGACAATTAAATTTCTAAGTAGGACATTAAATAAGTAGTATAAAATAATTAACGAATAATAAATAATATAAATTAAGAATAGAGGTGTAAGGACTAGAAACTTGCAATAATTAATTAATAATATTTGAATGAATAAATAAATAATTAAAAGCTAGACACGTAGTTCTTAATTAAGTAGGTAGGTAATTGACCCATTAGAATAATATAATATTCAAATTAGTGGATACTTGAATAAATAGTTGATTAAATAAGTCCAATTAAAATTTATAATAAAGCCTATTAGATAAATAAATAATAAATAAATAAATAACTATTAATAAATAAGAAATTAGTTGAAAACAAGGTAAGGTCAACTAATCCGGTTAGTAAACAACAAAATAGTTATTAAATAATATAAATCACTGTATTTGATAGTAGTTACTCTAGGCAGAGTTTCAGTAAGCTTGGCAACTGTTTAAGTACTCAAGTTAAACATCTATGGCCACAGGACATTCCGGAACAACTAGAAAGAGTTCTCTTCCGTCCCCAGGCCAACTTAGAAGCATGAGCCAGCAAAGACCTCCCGTAACCAATCCTCCACAGATGTCGAAAGAGATCAAAGCAACCATTGAAGAATCGGTGGCAGCTGCAGTTAAAGCGGTTCTTGAAAATACCATTCCAGCAATGTTGGAGAAAGTAGAGGAGAGACTCCCGGTGCTTATAAGGAAAGAACTGACAACATGCATAAAAGAGGAACTGGCTCCAATTCACACAAAAATGGACGACCTCGCAACCCAAATAAAGAATGAAGTTGAAGAAATTAAATCACAGGTAAATAATAATACCCAAGAAATCCAGAAAACAATAGAGAGAGGAAGACAAAACAAGAGTAAAATAAGGGAAATTGACCTTGATCTGCAAGAACTAAAAGCCAAAAACGAGAGACTCGAGGAATCGCTCATAAATCTAGAAATGGATAAAGCAGCAACTATCCTCAGATGCCAGAATGTACCGGAAAAAGTAGGTACCAACTTAAAAGAAGAACTAGCTACTAACCTCTCAGAGCAACTGGAAATTGCTACTAAAGAAGAACTGATGGATGGAATAGAGTCAGCTTATCGTAGAAATACCGCCTTCGCAAGGAAGTTCAACGTCCCACGGGAAGTGCATATTAAATTTGGTAGACGAGAAATTAAAGAAAAGATCTTAAAAGCGTCATATGATAAAACATTACAAATTCAAGGAGAAGATATCAAAATATTGAGAGAAATACCGTGGAGAGTTAGAAGAGGCGTGAGTACCAACGGCTAGCAGCAGCACTGAGAGAGAACGCGATCACCTATAGATGGAATCTTCCGGAAGGTTTGCTGTTTGAATATCGCGGGAAAAGACAGAAACTGGACTCAATTTTCAAAATGGAAAATTTCCTGGAGTCTTATGGAGAAGAACTGGGGATTGGAAGAGAACAACCCGATGAGGAGGAAGAAGATCACCAAGAAGAAAAAAGTGGAGATGAATCAGAACAGGAGAGAAGACAACATAAGAAGAAAGATCGGAAGAAAAAAGAGGTGAAGACCCCTTCCCAGATCCTAACAAGAAATCAATCCAAAAATAGGACTGGGGTAATAAAAGATAAAGATGGAGCACCACAATAAGGAATTTAAGATATTATCCATAAATGTGAATGGCCTTAATGGCCCCCACAAAAGACGGAGAATTATACACCAAGCGCTGAAACATAGAGCAGACATAACTTGTTTTCAAGAAACCCACATTAAGAAGGAACATATTAATTACTTACAAAATAAAAAACTAGGAATGGTCTTTGTAGCGGCAGATGAGGAAAAAAAAAAAGAGGGGTGGCAATTTATGCCAAAGAATATTTACGACCACAACTTTACTACGCATCAAAAGATGGTAGAATTGTCGCTATAACAATAACAAGACAAGGAATAGAATATCAGATTATAAATGTCTATGTACCTAATAGTAATCAAAAAGGGTTTTTTGAAGAGCTAGCTGGTGTACTAAGAGAAAAAGATGGAAATAATATTTACCTTATTGGGGATTTTAATGCTGTATGTGACAAGAAAATAGACAGAGAGAGTACTAGAGGGTCTAGGGTAAGAGGACTGACACTACCCAAAATCTTTTTACAATTGGCTGATGAATTTGATTTGGTGGATTTATGGAGAAATAAACATAATAAAGAAAAAGGCTTTACTTTTTACTCTGCTAGACACCAGTCATGGTCGAGGATTGATATGATTTGGGCTGCAACATCAATCCTACCGGAGGTGTCAGAGATTAATATTTTGTCGATGTCTTTCGCAGACCATAACCCATTGGCACTAACATTAAAAGAAAACCCAAAAGAAAAGAGATGGATAATGAATAGATATATATTAAAGGACCAGGAATTCATCAAGAAAACAAACCTAGAAATTAAGGAATTCTTTCAAATTAATATTCAACCAGAGGTATCGATAGATATTGTTTGGGATGCTTTTAAAGCATTTATTAGAGGTAGGTTAATTAGTTATACGGCTTGGAAGAAAAAACAAGAAAGGAAGGAATATGAGGATTTGCTACTACAACTTAAATCAGAGGAAGAAAAATTGAAAGGGCCAGTTAAGAGGGATAAAGGCTGTAAAAACAGAATTAAAGTTATTCAACATAAAATAAATTTATTATTAAATAAAGAAATTGCAGGTAAAGTTGAATACAATAAATTATTCTTTTTTGAGAATGCCAATAGACCCTCAAGGTGGATGGCATATAAACTGAGGAAGGAGAAAGCTAAAAAATTAATACATGCACTAAAAAATGAGAAAGGTGAGACTGAAACTCAAATGAACGAACTTAAGGAAATAATTGAAAATTATTACAACGGGTTATATAAGAAAGGGCTAGAGAATGAGGACTTATTGGGAAATTACTTTACAATAAATAAACCTTTAAATAAATTTACAGACGTACAAAAGAAAACTCTAAATGACCCGATTTCAATGTGTGAAATCGTAGAAGCATTTAAAAGGCAGAAAAGAAACAAAACTCCTGGACCAGATGGACTTCCAGCGGAGTTTTACTTAACCTTTGAAGACTATCTTATACCTACATTTAAAGAAGTGATTAAAATGATAGGAGAAAAAGGTAAGATCCCGGAGTCGTGGAGCCAAGCACTTATTACACTAATACCTAAAGAACAAGGTAAGGAAAAGATGATTAGTAATTATAGACCCATCTCATTGTTGAATGCAGATTATAAAATTTTTGCTAATATTCTGGCTGAGAGATTGAAAAAGGTTCTAATGCATACAATCAATAAAGACCAAGCAGGGTTTTTACCACAGAGACAAATGAAAGATAACTTAAGAACATTAATAAATGTATTAGAATATTATGAAACTAAACCAGATAAAGCATTGTTATTAATGTTTATGGACGCCTAAAAAGCCTTTGATAACTTAGCATGGCCCTTCTTAAAACGAAAACTGCATGAATGCAACGCAGGAGAACAATTTCAGACCATGATAAATGCTATCTATTCCAAACAAAAAGCAAAGGTGAGGATTAATGGGGACATGACAAATGACATTAATATAGAAAAGGGTACCAGGCAAGGCTGTCCATTGTCTCCGCTACTATTTATTTTTGCATTAGAGACACTTAACGACCAGGTTAGAATGAATAATGAAATAAAGGGACTTAAGTGTAAAGGCCAAGAATATAAATTATGTGCATTCGCAGATGATTTGATGTTTATACTAGAGGAACCAGAAATCTCTCTCTACCACCTATTAGAGGAGATAGATCAATATGGAAAGGTGGCAGGGCTGAAAATAAATTTAAAAAAAACTAAACTTATAGCGAAAAACTGTACAAAAAGGAGAGAAGAAAAAATATATAAAACATTTAATATAGAAATAGTTAAGAAAATAAAATATCTAGGGATTATTTGTACTAATAGAACTAGCTCCCTGATCGATGATAATTATAAAAAACTTTTGAAGAAAATTAGAGAGGATCTGGAAAAATGGAAAAGATTTAACTTATCATTATTAGGCAAAATAGCAGCTATGAAGATGAATATCCTACCAAAATTTATATTTTTAGCACAAAATATACCCCTACTAAAGGAGAATGCTTCATTTTACCAAGAAATTAATAAGATATCGAGAGATTTTATATGGTTCCCTAAAAAACCTAGAGTGAAATTAAAGCTGCTCCAAGATAAGAAAGAGAGAGGAGGAATGGCGTTACCCAATTGGAAACTCTATGGAAGATCAGCGGCGTTGGTTTGGATTAAAGACTGGGTGAGATTAGAAAACACTAGACTTCTAAACCTAGAAGGCCATGACCTATATATGGGTTGGCACTCATATGTTTGGTATGGGAAACAAACAGTACATTCAAATTTCCATTCACATATATTGAGGGCCGCTCTAATGAAAATATGGAGTAAGATCAAGAATGAACTATATACCAAGACACCAAGATGGGTATCACCATTAGAAGCCTTTATTAAACCTACACTACTAAATAGAAATAATATGGCCAATTATGATTTCTTGTTAGATAAAGTAGGCAACATTAAATCAGAAGAGAAATTAGAAAAACTAGATATCAAATTGTCGTGGTGGGAGAAAATCCAAGTTCAGAACATTTACAAAAAAGATAAGAAAATAGGATTCTATAAGGAACCAAATGAGCTAGATAAAATTTGGTTGAGTAACAATAATAAGCTTATTAAAAAGATATATAATCTGCTCATAGATAGAGAGATGCAAGATGAAGTAATTAAAAGTGTAATGGTAAATTGGATGAAAGATTTAGGGCATCAAATAGAAACGGATAGGTGGTCAAAAATATGGAAAGGAGTTAAGAGCTTGAAAGCAATAAACTTTAAAGAAAACATATATAAAATCTTCTATAGATGGTATTGGCCACCTGATAAATTAAATAAGTGTTACCCAAATGTTTCGAATATATGCTGGCTATGTAAAACAAAAATTGGATTTTTCTACCATATGTGGTGGCAATGCAAACAGATGAGACAGTACTGGTTAGGTATTAAAGATATACTTGATGAAATATTAGGGACAAAAATTACTATGAAACCAGAGACATTTCTGTTAAATATGATGCCAGACGGCATGGCTCCACAAGATGAGAGACTCTTAATTGCAGTTGTGACTGCAGCAAGAATAATTAGAGCCAAGCATTGGAAAGCGGATACAACTCCCAGCAGAGAGGAAGTGATTGACAAACTACTGGCATTAGCGGAACTGGAGAAAATGAGTTACATGTTAAATCCTGGAAAAACTAAAGACCCTGAACATATGTGGTCCAAATTTTATACATGGTTGAAAATGTATAAAGGCTCGAAATGACTTGTATTGAAAAATCTATGTTGTATTTTAGTTTGTATGTAAAAAATGCAATAAAATTTAATTTTTTTAAAAAAAAGATGCATAAGTAACTGAGCAGTAAATATAGCTAAGACTGGATGAAAGCAATTGGTAAGACCTGTTAATAGCAGTAAATTAGCATACAGTGTAATAAAGGAGTTTATAAACAGATGTGAGAACTGAATGACATTTGCACATGTAGTGAGATAAGAAGCCAATGTCCCTATTTTAGTCTGTTTCTGAAGTTCCTTTGCAATAAAACAGCTACTTTGAGGTCTCCCCACTGAATATCCTGGAAGGCTGAAGTGTTCTAACTCTTGTGATTCTTGATGTCAGATTTGTGTCCATTTATCCTTTGGTGCAGGGTGTTTTTTTTTAAAGTATTTTTATTCAGTTTTATAAGACAAAAAACAAACAAACATATACACATAAAAGGGAGGTTTTAACAATTTCATTTTTCCACTTTGTCTTTGATACCTTGTTATAATCTAAAAAAAATGTAACTTATTTCCACCATATAATTATGTTTCATTAATAGTTACATCTTTAATTCTTAGTTCCTTAGTTCTTTTTGTTTCATTTAATGGGTAGAGGACTGGGAACCTTAGCTTTTATTTTCTTCTATCCATTCATAAAATCTTGACCATGTGTTTTCAACATCTTCTTTATTATTTCCTCTCAGTATCATAGTCAATTTGTCCATCTCAGCAGTTTTCAATATTTTGGCTATAACTTCCTCTTTTGAAGGTACTTCTGTTCTTCTCCAGTATTTCGCATATAACATCCTTGCTGCTGTTAATAAATGTACTGTAAGGTAAAAGTCCTGTCTTTTCTAAATTTCTGAAGTTATATTCAACAAAAACAGTTCTGGTATATAAGCTACAGTAATTTTCAACATTTTTTGTAACAACTAATGTATCCAGGACCAGTACCTTTTACTTTTATCACAAGTCCACCACATATGAAAAAAATGAACCAACATTATTATGACATTTCCAACAATAATTTGATAATTCAAAATAAATCTTAGCTAAATTATGTGGAGTCATATACTGTCTATAAAACATTTTGTGTATATTTTCTTTATAGGAAGTTGCTTTAGTGATCTTTACATTGGTTTTCCACTCTTGAACATTGATCTAATTCAATATTATGACTCAGGTTTTGTGCCCATTTAACCATACAATTCTTAACTATTTCATCCTGTGTTTTATCTTCTGGCATTAATATATACAATTTCTTAATCAATTTATCCTCTGCAATATCTATATATCTAATTCCCAAGTGCCCCCCTGCGTGCGGATACTTAAATCCACGTGGGGGGCACTTGGGGGATGGGGAGGGGGTTCTGCAGATGGGGGGTGATCCCCCGTTTGCAGAAAAATCAAAAAAGTTTTTTAAAAGTTTTCGGGGGATACTGAAATCCCCCCAAAAGTAAAAAAGCGTTACCTGCGCATGCGCAGGGAACGAACTTACCTGTCATGTGGTTGTTGCTGGCGGCGGCGGCGTGGCGGCGGTTCCATGCATGTGCGGACTTGCGGGAGTGCTGGCAGCGCTGGCGGCGGATGAGCGTGGCCGGGGGGCGGAAAAGGATGGTGCCGGGGGGAGGAGGGAGATGCTGGGCCTGAGTGGCGTTAAGCCACTCAGGCCCCAGCAAAGAAGAGTGAGCTGGTGGGTGGGCGGACGAGCACAGGGGGGAGGGAGGGAGGGGATGGTGCCGAGGGAGGAGGGAAATGCTGGGCCTGAGTGGCATTAAACCACTCAAGCCGCAGCAAAGGAGAACAGGTGGGAGGGGAACGCGAGGGCGAGGGGGGAGGGAAGGAATGGTGAGGCTCCTCCGGCACAAAGCCGCGGGCCTCGCTGGGCCAAGCCGGGGCAGGAGGTGGAAAAGAGATGGCGAGGCCCGCGGCTCTGCGCTGGAGGGGTCTCGCCTCGGGCAGGCTGGAATGCGGGGGGAAGGGGGGGTGGAGGAAGGAGGAGCAGCTGTCAGCTTCTCCCCCCCGTGAATATCGCGGCCCCCCTTGTTTTATTTATTTCCGTTTTATTTTTATAGAAACCCAATGGTTTATCTTTAGCAAATCTTGACTCTATTTGTAACCTTTTCCACCAACCTATGTTTATTTTCTGTTCTTGTTCTGTTGATTTTAATTCATTTTCATTATCCAATAGGTCTTCATATCTCAACAACATATTTTTTTGGAATAGATTAGGATTTGGAAATGCTTCAAGTGGTGAAACCCATTTAGGTATCTTAGTATAAAATGATTTTTTTAAACGTTTTCCCATAGCTTCATCAAGGATTTTCTAATCATATGTTGATTGAAATACTTGGGTGTGTCTGATTTTCCATACCACATGTATGTGTGCCAGCCCAGCAAAAGGTCATGTCCCTCTAAAGTTAATAGTCTAGTGTTTTCTAGTAGTATCCATTATTTAATCCACACCAGTGTTGCTGCTCTGTAATATAACAACCAATTTGATAGAGCAAACCCAGCTCTTTCTTTAGCATCTTGCAAATTTTTCATCTTTACTCTTGGTTTTTTGTTTTTTGTTTTTCTCCAGTTCTTTGAAATACTGTTGATTTTATAATATTGGTATTGTTTGAAATAAAAAATCAATCTGGGAAGAATATTCATCTTTATTGTGGCTATTCTACCCATCAGGGATATCTGTAATTGTTTTCACTTTTCTTATTCTTTTTTAAATTTCTGTCATAAATTCCATATAGTTATCTTTAATCAAGGAGCTACATCTGTTTGTTATTTTTACCCACCTAATATTTCACCTTTTTTGTGATTCAAATCCTGATTCTTCTTGCAGTTGTTCCACCTGGGTCTTTTGTCATATTTTTTGTTAACATTTTTGTCTTAGTTAAGTTGATCTTTAGTCCAGTCACTCTACCATAGTCTGACAACATTTTCAGTAATTTTATAACTGAAGCCATTCTCAAAAATAAATACCAAGTCATATGTGAATGCTTGTAATTTGTATTATTATCCTCTTATTTTGACTCCTCTGATACTTGTGTCTTCTCTAATCATATTGTTCAATATTTCAAGTACCAATATAAACAATAATGGTGAGATTGGACAACCTTATCTAGTTCTTTTTTGTATCTCAGTATACAATGATAAATAATATACTGTGATAAATCTCCATTAATAAGGATCTTCGCCCATTGTTTGGTGTAAATTGCTTGTATCATTGTAAGAAATTCTTTACCACATTGTGAAGTTGATAGCTGTTCTAGCATAAAGCTCCAACTAACATTATCAAATGCTTTTTTGGCATCCAAGAAAATTAAAGCCATTTGTTTCTCTGGATGTGCTTCAGAATATTCAGTTAGTTCTTACGTTATTTCTAAGTTGTCTCTTTGGTTTTTTAAAAAAACCCTGCTTGATCCTGATGGATTATCTGTATCAATATTCTTTTCAGTCTTGCTGCTAGAATAGAGGCATAAATTTTGTAGTCCACGTTTAATAATGAAATTGGTCTATAATTTTTAATTTCTTTCTTGTCTGAATTTTCTTTATGTATCAAAGTTATTAATGCCTCATTCCATGTTTCTGGTGTTTTACCATCTAATCATATACTCTGCATAACATATTTTAGAGCCAATGTTACCTGTTCTTCAAATACAAAATAAAATTCTGTTGGTAGGCCATCTGGACCTGGAGTTTTCCCTTTCCTTTGCTTCTTTAATGCTTCTGTAACTTCATGTTTAATTATTTCTTCATTTAAGATTTTCTTTAGTCTTCTGTGATTTTGATTGAGTTATGTTCCTTCAAAAAGTTTTTAATCTCTTCTGGTATAGCTTCTCTTTTTTGTATAGGTTTCTATAAAAATTCTCAATGATTTTTGTTATATCGTTAGGTATATTTTTTCATTTTCCTGAGCATTTTGTAAAATTCTTATATTCCTTTTTTCTCTTTCTTTCCTTAATTTATATGCTAACCATCTAGTTGGTTTGTTAGCATTTTCAAAAAGGTTTTGTTCAGCATACATAATTTTTTTGCTACTTCTTCTGATAACAAACAATTCATTTGATGTAGAGGTTTTAACTTCCTTCTTAGTTGGTTTACTGTATTTTTTTCAGATTTTCTTCCTGGTTCTTAATTTGTTTCTTGATTTGTAAAAACTTTTCCATTATTTGTTTTTTTTATATGAGCTGATTCTCTAATTATCCATCCTCTAGCATATGCTTTAAATGTGTCCCATACTGTTCTAATGGATATATCTGGCTGAATATTTTGTTGAAAAAAGGCTTGAAATTATTTTTTTGTTTTCATTACAAATTTTCTATTTTTAAATAGAAATGTATTAAGAGTTCATCTATTTTTTCTTTGAAGCATCTTGGATTACAAGAATAACTGGGTTGTGGTCTGCAAATGTTGCTGGTAAAATCTCTACTTCTATTAAGTAATTTATAGTTGTTGATGAGATCCAACACATATCTATCCTAGACCATAACTTACGTCTTGCTGAGTAAAAAGTATAGATCTGGGGGAGGAGGGTTATACAATATATTTTATTAAGTTTTCAATGTTAATACAGATATAAATTGTTTTTTTTAATTTCTGGTTTTCCAGGCGTCAATCAAACTGTTTTTCTGCAAGTTGTAAAAATGTATTGGGTAGTTCATTACCATGTTTTTGTTTTCCAGTAGTTGTTTTTCTATCCACACATCTTTTTGCCCTAAGTAGAGAACTGAAGGACATCGTTGGCATTTAATGGCATATACAGTGCTAGAAGATGAGCAAGTGAATGAGGCTGAGATGATGTAGTTGATGTTGTTAGGTCCAGTGATTGTATAGTCTGAGTGTCTAAGTGTCAGGAGGCCTGACAAAGATTCATTGTTTTTACTATGTCACTGCTCTAATGAAATGTTACATGTCTCCTTCTCTGTCTTCTCCCCCCTCCCTGAGCCCTCACCTTGAAGTATATTCAGGGGTCCTTTCATAAAAAAAGAGGTGCAGGAGCTCATTAGATAACTCATTTGCATATGCCACACCCCCTGACATCACTGGAAGTGTCAAAAGGCCACACATCCCTGACGTCATGGGCAGTGTGTCAGAAGGCAAGAAGGAAGGGAGGGAGGGAGGGAGGGAGGGAGGGGGAAGGAGGGAAAGGAACAGGAAGGAAGGTAGGTAGGTAGGTAAGGGAGAGAGAGAGAGAAGAGAGAAAGAAAGAAAGAAAGAAAGAAAGAAAGGGAGGGGGGAAGGAAGAAAGGGGGGAAGGAAGAAAGAAAGGAACAGTAAGGTAGGTAGGTAGTTGGGGGGGAGAGAGAGAAGAAAGGAAGGAAGGAAGGAGGGAGGGAGGGAGAGGGCATGGAAGGGGAAAAGGAAGGAAAAGGAAGGTTGGTAGGTAGGTGGGGGAGAGAGAAGAAAGAAAGAAAGAAAGAAAGAAAGAAAGAAAGAAAGAAAGAAAGAAAGAAAGAAAGAAAGAAAGAAAGAGAGAAACAAAGGGAGGGAGGGAGGGGGGAAGGAAGAAAGAAAGAAAGGAAGGAAGGAAGGAGGGAGGAAGAAAGGGGGAAGGAAGGAAGAAAGAAAGGAACAGTAAGGTAGGTAGGTAGTTGGGGGAGAGAGAGAGAGAGAAGAAAGGAAGGAAGGAAGGAAGGAAGGAAGGGAGAGAGGAAGGAAGGGAGAGAGGAAGGAAGGGAGAGAGGAAGGAAGGGACAGGAAGGTAGGTAGGTAGTTGGGGGGAGAGAGAGAGAAGGAAGGAAGGAAGGAAGGAAGGAAGGAAGGAAGGAAGGAAGGAAGGGGAGAGGGAGGGAGGAAGGGAGAGGGGAAGGAAGGGGGAAAGGAAGGAACAGGTAGGTATGTAGGTAGGTGGGGGGAGGGAGGGAGGGAGGGAGGGGCACTTCTCCCCCCACTAGGGCTGGCGTTTCCCTCCCCCCTTGCTTGGGCCTGAGTGGCATTAAGCCACTCAGGCCCGGCTTCTCCCTCCCTTGGCCCGGGGAACTGTTGAGTGGGGGAGGGAGGGGGGGTTCTTCCCAGGGTGGCAGCCAGCCGTGGCCCCGGGAATGGTAACTGGGGGAGGGAGGGTTTTTTTCCCGGGGCCGGTGACTGGGGGAGAGAGAGGGCTCTTGGCCCCGGGGAAGATAACTGGGTGAGGGAGGGGGCTCTGGGCCGGGGGTGGCGGCCAGCCGCGGCCCCAGGGAAGATGACTGGGTGAGGGAGGGGGCTCTCGGGTGGGGCCGGTGGCCAGCCGCGGCCCCGGGGAAGACGACTGGGCAAGAGAGGGGACTCTGGGCCGGGGCTGATGGCCAGCCACGGCCCCGGGGAAGACTACTGGACGAGGGAGGGGACTCTGGGCCGGGGACGGCGGCCAGCCGTGGCCCCGGGAAGACAACTGGGCGAGGGAGGGGACTCTGGGCCAGGGCCGGCAGCCAGCCACGGCCCCGGGGAAGACAACTGGGCGAGGGAGGGGGCTCTGGGCCGGGGCCGGCGGCCAGCCGCAGCCCCAGAGAAGACAACTGGGTGAGGGAGGGGACTCTGGGCCGGGGCCGGCGGCCAGCCGGAGCCCCGGGAAAGACAACTGGGCAAGGGAGGGGGCTCTCGGGTGGGGCCGGCGGCCAGCCGCGGCCCTGGGGAAGACGACTGGGCGAAGACAACCAGGGAAGACAACTGCTGCTGCTGCTGGGCGCGCTCATTGCCGCCGTTGTCATTGCTGCTGCCCCCACGGCCGTGCTGGCCTCCGCCCCGCTCGCCCCTGCCGGCTGATACGGAGGGTGCTGCGAGGGAGGTGCCGCCACCGCCGAGGAGGAAGAGGACGAGGCCGACCCCGCCCCGCCACCACCTCCCGCCCTCGTTGAGCCCCGGGGAAGATGACTGGGCGAGGGAGGGGGCTCTCAGGCGGGGCCGGGTTTTCAGATGGGGCCGGCGACCAGCCGCGGCCCCGAGGATGGTGACTGGGGGAGGGAGGGGTTGAATGGGGGAGGCTTTCTGCCGGGGGGCGGGGCCCACCTTCTCTCTCCCGGAGCGGCACTCCGGCGCGCTCCAGTCCCAATGGAGCCCTGAGTATATTGTTTTTAGCAACTCTGGACAATGTAACCATTCTCAGCCGGGAGGGTGGCGACTCTGCATTCTCCCACGTCACTAAGAAAACAAATGGCTTTTCCTCCCATGCATTCCCTCCCCTTCTTTCCTGGGACTGTGAATGCCTTATCTTGTTGTGGGAACCTTGAAGGTCTGTTGTGGCCACTTCGGGCCGTTTGATATGCAAGGATTTAACACATCTGGGTCGGCCAGTTCAGGAAGGGAATTTTTATAACTTTCACACTTCACCTTCCTGTGGGAATCAAAACGGCTCAAGCCTTTTTGCCCACGGTTTTTCTCTCAATTGTGATTGGTTGAATGTTGGGGTTCAAACTGTACTGGAGGGTATATTAATCCAGACTGTCTTTAATGTGGCATCTCTAACAAACATTCGAGAACCTGTCAAGCAGTATTAAGAAATAAAGAACTCTGTTTCATCAACAAAGGTCTGATCTTTTGCTGTTAAGTACAGAAGCCTCACAGATTGTTAGAGATCTGTGTTCGGGACTTTGTCGTACCTGACAGTCAGATGATATTATTCCCATAACCCAAGACGAACCGGTGGTCCTGGGAGATTTCGGAGCCGGAGCAGGAGGCAGAGCCGGAGGTACCATGCCGCCGGGGAAACCGGTAAGCACAGCGCAGGGCGCTTACTATATTCTGCCACCGTTTACCCCGAGGTACTCATGGTCTACTTTCGGACGAGGCACCGTCGAGTTGTGGGTGCATGACCGGAAGGGGTCCCGAGTATGGGTCACCGGGGACCACACCGAAATGGGTTGCCCAAGCTTCTGGGACGACGACCGAGAGGGCTTGGGAAGCGACTGGCGGTTCCCGATGCCAGAAGAGGAGCAAGGCGCTCCCTGTGGACCCAACCTGACAGTCGAGGATTCGGACTGCACTTTAGACCGGAGGATGGGAGAGATGCGGATCCAAATCACTGTGGAGTTGAGAGAGGTGATGATGGATATGTAGCACCAGCTACGAGATGTCATTGCTGCGGTTCAAGCACAGGGGCAGCCGCCAGCAGTACTGGCAGGAGGGGCACCCCCTCAACAAGTCCCACCGGCAGGGGTCCCAGCCGGGGGCCCTCAGCAGCCGGCCCCTGCTCCCCTCCCCGTGCCGGCCGATCGAATGATCCACCAGGCCCCCAACGATCCATTGACAGCAACCTTCGATGGCAACCCCGAGAAGCTCTGGTTCTTCATCATTGAGATCGAGAGATTCCTAGAGGCTTGGGGCCATCTCTATCCCACGGAGCGAGACCGCGTGGGGTACATCGGATCCAAACTGTGAGACACCGCCAGCGATTGGTATGTAGGCCTGCACCACCCCCCTGGGCCCGAGCTAAGAACTGTCAATAATTTCATGTGGGCCCTCCAGCAGCACTATGAAGATCCCCTGGGGGAGGAGAAGGTGAGGAACCAACTGCGGAAGTTGGTGCAGGGGAGGGCCTCGGTGCAGGAGTACACCGACCGGTTCCGGCACATAGCGGCCAAGGTGCAAGGCTGGTCTCAATACCTCTTCATCGAGAAGTATAGAGAGGGCTTGCACCCCGAGATTTACGAGACCATTCTGAGAGGTGGGAGGCCCTGATCCCTCGCAGCGTGGATGAGGGCCGCAGCTGATGTGGAGGAGTGGTTCACCCTGACCAAGTTGGGGACCTCCACAACCACCCAGCCCAAGGCCCCTCAGAAGATGAAAGGGAAACCGAACATCCAAGAGCTACGAGACAGCCGTTTCAAGCAGGGGCTTTGCATGAGATGTGGGGAGAGTGGCCACTTCGCCTCTGCTTGCCCCTGAAACAGCAGAAAGGCACCCAAGACCTCAACCCCAGTGAGTGGAGGTACCCCCAGCCGTGGCAAGACTCCGTTTAAACCTCGGGCATTACAGCTGGAAGGGGCAACGAGTGAACAAGGGGAGCTGGAGCTGGTCAAAGCACAGCCGTCGGGAAACTTCAACGACCTGCAGTAGGAGGCGCAGAGCTGCAGGTCCCTTCCCCTGACACGCTATCTCCGGTGAGCATTCCCGGCCCCTTACTTTACATGGTAGTGACTGTAATAGCCCCTGGCACTGGGACCCACGTGAGGGTCTGTGCCTTAATTGATTCCGGGTGTGCTAGAAACTTAATAAGCCCCTTGGTGGTAGACGGACTAGCACCTAAAGTCACCCCTTTGGGGGAGCCACTCACGTTCACGCAGATGGACGGGTCCGAGATGAAAGAAGCATGTGTGGCAGAGACTGAACTGTTGATCCTAGGGACAGGGGAGCATTGGGAAAAAAGGGCTTTTGTTATTACCCCGAACACCCAATTCCCCATGGTACTGGGAAGCCCCTGGCTCAGCTCCCATGACCCTTATGTGAAGTGGAGTGAAGGGAAGATCTCCTGGGTGGACGAGAAGTGTAGTCACCACAAGTGGGACCTGGAGTGGGGACCTGGGCCCCCAGTTCCCCTGCGAGCAGCTGCCCTCACCCTAGCTCCCTCCCAGATCCCCAGAGAGTACTGAGACTTGGCTGAGGTATTTAGTGAGACAGAAGCAGATGAGCTGCCCCCCCCATCGCCTATCCGATTGCGCGATCGAGTTACTGCCTGGGGAAAAGCTCCCAAAAGGAAAACTTTACTCCATGAGCCCAGCGGAGCGGGAGGAACTACGGAAGTTCCTAGACAAGAACTTAGAATGGGGTTTCATCCGCCCGGCCAAATCCCCTTTCGCAGCCCCAGTATTATTCTGGAAAAAGAAAGACGGGGGGCTGAGACTTTGCACATACTATCGTGGGCTAAACGCTGTGTCTGCTTCCAACGCCTACCCCCTCCCGCTCATCAAAGACTTGCTGGCAGAAGCCGCCAAAGGGAAAATGTTTACTAAACTAGACTTACGGGACGCTTATTTTCGGGTGCACATTAGGGAGGGGGATGAGTACAAGACTGCCTTTAACACACCATTGGGTCAGTTCGAATATTTGGTGATGCCATTCAGCTTAAGTGGCGCTCCGGGAGTTTTTATGAGTCTTATAAATGAAGTTTTGCACAAGCATTTATTCAAGGGGGTGTTATGTTACTTAGATGATATCTTATGTTGGGCACCCTGTTGAAGAACCAGTTGTATGCAAAATTGTCTAAATGTGAGTTCAACCGAACGGAGGTAGACTTCCTGGGGTATAGAATTTCCCAGAGAGGGTTGGAGATGGATCCCACCAAGGTAGAGGCAGTAATCCAGTGGGAGGCCCCCCGAACCCGCAAACAACTGCAGAGCCTCCTGGGGTTTTGTAATTTTTACCGCACCTTCCTCAAGGATTTTGCCACGGTTACTCTGCCCCTCACCAAACTACTAAAGACTAAGGGGAAGGGACCCGAAGCGGGGAAACCAGGAGAAAAACTGGTATGGACCGAGGCTTGCCAGCTAGCGTTTGAAACTTTGAAAAAACTGTTCACCTCGGAGCCCATTCTAGCCCATCCAGATGAGACTAAGGAATTCGTGATCCATGTAGATGCTTCTGATGTAGCCATGGGGGGGGGGGCGATACTCCAAAAAGAGCCCAACAATAAACTACACCCCTTGGCATACATCTCCAAAAAATTCAATGAAACAGAAAGAAACTGGTCAGTGTGGGACAAAGAAGCCGCTGCCATCCATTTAGCTTTGACCACCTGGAGGCACTGGCTAGAGGGAGCACAAACTCCTTTTGAAATTTGGACCGATCACAAAAACTTAGAAGCGTTGAGAACGCAGCGATCTCTCAATGCCAAACAGCTCAGGTGGGCTGATTTCTTCTCTAAGTTTAATTTTGTGCTGAAACACTTCCCTGGGAAAGCGAATTCCTTAGCAGATGCTCTGTCCAGATTACCCCAACACGAATCACAAAGAGAAGAGGTGTTTGACACAGCAGCAGCTGGGGGGGGGGGCTGTCACTACCAGGAGCCAAATTAAAAGCATCCCTGAACAGTCCTGGAGTGGAAAGTGTGCGGGGGAATATTCAAAAGAGGAAGCAGAGGAGTTGGCGGGATTCGAGGAATGCTCTTTGCACACAGACAAATGCTGGTATCATGGGATGAAATTAGTAGTACCTCAATCACTACGCAGGGACGTCCTGGTAGCCTGCCATTCCTCTAAGTTAGCGGGCCATTTTGGATTCCTGAAAACTCTGAATTTGGTGCAATGCCAGTTCTGGTGGCCGCACATGCACAAAGACGTTTCAGACTTTGTTTCGAACTGGAACTGCCTAAGTCACTGAGTTCTGTGCATCCTGTCTTTCATTTCAGCCTGCTGAAGAAGAATCCTGGGCCGAATGCATGGCACCCGACAACTCCGGTTCCTCCTCCACTGATGAAGGGGGGGGGGGGATCCACACTTTGAAATCTCTGAAATTCTTGATTCTAAAATGCGTAGGGGCCGCTTACTGTATCTGGTTAAGTGGGTAGACTTTGGCCCTGAACTAAACGAATGGGTCGTTGCAGAAAATGTCCATGCTCCTAGATTAGTTAAAGCTTTTCATAAACGCTTTCCTGATAAGCTGGGGTAGAATGTATTTTGAAGGAGGCAGAGTGTCAGGAGGCCTGACAAAGATTCATTGTTTTTACTATGTCACTGCTCTAATGAAATGTTACATGTCTCCTTCTCTGTCTTCTCCCCCTTCCCCGAGCCCTCACCTTGAAGTATATTGCTTTTAGCAACTCTGGACAATGTAACCATTCTCAGCCGGGAGGGTGGCGACTCTGCATTCTCCCACGTCACTATGAAAACAAATGGCTTTTCCTCCCATGCATTCCCTCCCCTTCTTTCCTGGGACTGTGAATGCCTTATCTTGTTGTGGCCACTTCGGGCCGTTTGATATGCAAGGATTTAACACATCTGGGTCGGCCAGTTCAGGAAGGGAATTTTTATAACTTTCACACTTCACCTTCCTGTGGGAATCAAAACGGCTCAAGCCTTTTTGCCCACGGTTTTTCTCTCAATTGTGATTGGTTGAATGTCGGGGTTCAAACTGTACTGGAGGGTATATTAATCCAGACTGTCTTTAATGTGGCATCTCTAACAAACATTCGAGAACCTGTCAAGCAGTATTAAGAAATAAAGAACTCTGTTTCATCAACAAAGGTCTGATCTTTTGCTGTTAAGTACAGAAGCCTCACACTATGGCAGCAAAGTTGACATTTGGGTTTATTGTAAGCTCTGGTACCAGTGTCCATGTTCAAATTAGATATTGTATTATTGTGTGTGAGGAGTTGATTAAGATTGGGGGACAGTCTATGAGCAAGAAAAGGTTTACCCCACCCCAAGTACTTGTGAAAGAGAACTGTCATTACCAGTAGAGGTTGTAAATCCCTGATGATGTGTTGAACTGTTTTGAGTTGAGAGGTGTATGTGACCACTAGTGGTGTTCTGTTATTTGGTCTTTTCTTGCAACAGGCTTTCTTGGTATCGTTCTGGCTTTGTTAATCTGTTTCTTAATTTCATCAGGGGGATATTTTAGTTGCAAAGAGGGTTGTTGTAGATCCCTTAGGTGAGAATCTCTGTCTATAGGATTGGAACAGATGTGGCTGTAGCATAGAACCTGGCTGTATACAATGGATTATTTGGTTTGTTTAGGATGGTACCTGGAGGCATGCAGATATGTTTGTTGCAGGTTTCCAGTATAAGGTGGTGTCTATGCCTCCATCATGTATCTGTACAGTAGTGTCCAGAAAGTGTATTTCTTGCATAGATTAGCGCATTGTCAGCAGATACTTTGCTGAATTTGGTCCAGAAATATAGATTTGAATTAGTGTTCAACAATGTCATTAACTGGGAGATTTTGAGAGAGTTATTCCATTCATCTTTCAGCCTAGTTTCCCTTGTTATGAGGATAAAAATGGGAGAAATCCATGTTCTTTGCCCAGAGTTCCTGAAAGAAGGGCTGAGATAACAAACATAATTGTAATAATCATCATATATCATCTGTATACTAATTCCCAAAGTCCCCTTTGAGTGTGGATACTTATTTTCTCCAACAGAGGGCTCACTCTCCCCCAACAAGTTTTTCTGCAGACTCAGGGAACTCCCAGGGTCTACAACCCGCCCCCCCCAAAAAAAGTTTAAAAAACCTCAGGGAGGGTTGAATTCCCCCAATACCTTCTGAAATGGCCTCTGCAGGCATCAGTGGTGAGAGATTAGAACTTTTGGGGGGGGGGGACTTCTAACTGGTTCTGTCAGTAAAAGGCAAGGGGAGGGGGAAGGGCCCTTTCCAGGTCTATATTTCCCTTTCAGAGAGGGATCCTTAGGGCCAGGTCTGACAAGGGTTGCTAGTGCCAGGCTGGGGAATTCCTAGAGATTCTGTGGTGGAGTCTAAGGAGGGCTGGGTTTGGGGAAGGGAAAGGCCTCAGCTGGATATAATGCCACAGAGTCCACCCTCCAAAGCAGCCATTTTCTTCAGGGAGACAGATCTCTGCTATCTAGAGTTCAGTTGTAATGCTGGGGGGGTCTCCAGGTCCCACTTTGAGGCTGGCAACCCTAGGCCTAGCAGCAGCCTAGGGTTGCCAGGTCCAGGTTGAGGGGTGGACCCTAGGAAGGACAGGGATCTCAGTGAGGTACAATGCCATAGAGTCCACCCTCCAAAGCATCCATTATTTCAATGGAAAGTTATCTTTGTAGTCTGGAGATGAGCAGTAATTTCAGGGGGATCCCCAGGTCCCCCCTGGAGGCTGGCATCCCTAGGAAGCACCCTCTGGGTGACTTGATACCACCTGACTTGTATGACTCAACTAGGCCCGTCTGAATGCTACTCTTCAACAGCAGACACCCTATGAAAGCCAGTGTGGTGCAGCAGTTAGAGCTTCAGAGTAGGGTCTGCGAGACCCAGGTTCAGATCCCCATCTTGTGCTGGAATTTGACTGGGAGATTTTGGACCAGCCACATACTTTCAGCCTAACCAACCTCACAGGGTTGTTGTGCAGATTAAAAGGAGGAGAGAATAATGTAAGCTGCTTTGGTCCCCACTGTGGAGAAAGACTAATTTTCCTAGGTAGAGGCTGTGGGGGAGGGGGGTGGAGATGGAAAGCTGAAGGCAGATAAAGGTAGGTTGGCTGTTGGGTGGGAAGGAAACAGGTTTGCCAACTCCAGGTTGGGAAATTCCGGGACATTTGAGGGGTGGAGCATGGGGAGGGTGGGGTCTGAGGAGGTAAGGAACTTCAGACTAGTATAATGCCATAGACTCTGCCCTCCAAACCAGCCATTTCCTCCATGAGAACTACCACTCCCAGCCTCCAGGTGAGGGCTGGAGATCACCCAGAATTACAACTCTTGTCCAGGTGATAGAGATCAGTTACCCTGGATAAAATGGCTGCTTTGGAGGGTTGAGTCTATGGCATTATATCTTGCTGAGGCTTCTTCCTTCCCCATGCCACACTGTTCCAAGGCTCCATTCCCAAATATCCAGGAAGTCCCCAACCTGGAACTGGCAGCCCTAGGGTGACCTGGTATCTGTAGCTGGGAGATCCATTGTGATTCCCAGAGAGCTGCCACTGTGGGGGGAGAGGAAGCAGGTGGGTGGCTGGGAGCACCACCATCACTGCTGCTGCTGTGTGGGGTGGGAAAGGAAGCAAGCAGGAGGCTTGGAGAGTGATGGGGGTAGAAGGAGAGAAAGTGTAATGAGGTGGGGGGCAGAAATAGAAAGAGTGATGAGTTGGGGAGGCAGATAAACAAAGAGAATGATGAGGGGGCAGAAAGAGAGGAAGAAACATGCATGGAGGAGAGATAAAGAGTAAGGGGGGCAGAAGGGAGAAAGAGTGTGAGAAAGGTAGGAGGAGAGGGGAGGAAGCAAAGGTGTGAGGAATGGGACAACTGTCTATATACTAATAGTATATTCAAGAAGTGGGACCCGCAATACTCACGGGGGGAGTATTCCCAAAGGCTCTGCATTGAGGAGAAGGAAGTGGCTGCAGGTAAGCCTTCTCCTGCCTGCCCCCCTGGCACCAGCAGCAAGGCCTCAGCAGCTCCCAGCCAATGGGCCCACCGAGCCTTCTCCTGCCCTTCCCCTGGCACCAACAGTGAGGCCTGAGCGGCTCCCAGCTGCCAGGCTGCCAAGCCCCCCCCCCCATGGCAGCAAGGCAAAGTTCCTAGTGCATTCTCTGCACATGTGCAGGGAATGCTCTTTTACTTTTGGGGGGATTTAAGTATCCCCCATATACTTTTTTCAACTTTTCAGATTTTTCTGTACACCTGGGGATTGCCCCAAGTGTGCAGGAAAATCTCTTTCCCCCCTATGTGCCCCCGATGTGTGGATTTAGATATCTGTAGATATGTCTTGGTTATTAGATATATAGATTATATACTATACAAGTGGAGACCCACAAGAAACTTATGGGATGGTTATCCCATTCCTCATACCTTTGCTTCTTCCCTTCTCCCCCTACCTCTCTCACACTCTTTCTCCCTCTGCCCCCTTTCTTATTCTCTCTCTCCTCCATGTATTATTTATTTTATTTATTTTAATTTATTTTATTAATTCACATTTTTACCCCGCCCTCCCCACGAACGGGCTCAGGGTGGCTTACAAACGGCATGCAGTGCCAATGAGATAAAACAATTTAAAACAAGGTTAAAATATAATAATAACAATGACAATACAAATAAAGTGCTCACAAAGGTGTTAGTACTAAACATTCAGATGACATTCCTACTAATGCCTTGGTGTCGACCTCAGGGTCATGTTCAGCTCTCTGCCCGGCCCAGGCTTCGTTCAGGGCCAGTCCACATCGCTGGTATCACTTGCGATGGTAGATGGTAAATGATGGTGGCGGTGGCGACTCCTAATCAAAAACCTGGTGGAAGAGCTCCGTCTTGCAGGCCCTGCAGAACTGCATGAGATCCCACAGGGCCCTGATCTCCTCCTGCACAACAACCCTGTGAAGTTGGGTAGGCTGAAAGTAGATGACTGGTCCAAAATCTCCCAGTCAACTTCCAGTGCAAGATGGGGATCTGAACCTGGGTCTCGCAGATCCCAATCTGAAGCTTTAACTGTTACATCACACTGGCTTTCATAGGGTGGCTGCTGATGAACAGTAGCAAAGCAGCTGGGCCTACTTAAGTCATGCAAATCAGCTGGTATCAAGTCATAGGAATACCAGCCTCCAAGTGGGACCTGGGGATCCCCTGGAATTACTACTTATCTCCAGTGTACAGAGATAACTTTCCATGGAGAAAATGGATGCTTTGGAGGGTGGAGTTTATTGCATTGTACCTCACTGAGGTCCCTGTCTTCCCCAGGCTCCATCCCCAAATCTCCAGGAGTTTCCCAGCCTGGATCTGGATCCACTGCCGGTAGCCAGGAGGGGTACTTAGTGTCAGTTAGCACTGCCATTGGTTCTGTTGCAGTCATGTCAGGTAACCCTGCCAATGGTTTGTTGCAAGCATGTCAGTTACCACTGCCAATGGTTTCTATTGCCTTTCCTTATGGTCACTTAACATTGCCTTTGTTTGGAGTTCCATACCTGCTCTTCTAGGTCCCAGACGGGAGATAGCATTGGTAGAGTGACTCCCACCGCAGGAATGCACTTCTTGCTCACTCTGTGCATGCTCGCTGCTTATTAGCTTTTCCTCTTTTAGCTTTTCTTATCTCTCTTTCACTTCTCGTTAGCTCACGGCCTTGAGCTGGAATCCTCCTGCTACATGTTATTTTATTCACAGGTGCAAATTACTCCTTTGCTTGATTTTACCCTTGGGAACATCTGCCCCACAGATCCTGACAGTGTCTTTGTTTGGGAACCTAATCTGCCACACTTTCCTTGGGAATAGTGGGTGTGAGGCTTCTGTATTAATAGTAAAAGATCAGACCTTTGTTGATGAAAACAGAGTTCTTTATTAGTCTTAATACTGCTTGACAGGTTCTCGGATGTTTGTTAGAGATACCAGGTAGAAGACAGTCAGAGTTAATATACCCTCCCGTTTGTTTGAACCACCACCTGAACCAATCACATTTAGAATAGAAAACGCGGGAGAAGGGATCGAGCCGTTTGGATTCCCACAGGAAGATGAGGTGCTGAAGTTATAAAAATTCCCTTCTTGAACTGGTTGACCCAGATGTGTGAAACCCATGCATAACAAACGACTTTGGGTGGTAATAACAGACCTTCAAGGTTCTCACAACAAGATAAGACATTCTCTGTCCCAGGAAAAGGGAGGAGGGACTGCATGGGAGGAAGCGCCATGTGTTTGTCAGTGACGTGGGATGAAATGGGGTCGCCACTCTCCCGACTTAAATGGTTACATTGTCCAGGCATCTAAAAGCAATCCATTTCAAGGTGACAAAGGAGGGAGGGGGGAAGCAGACAGAGAGGGAGACATGTAACATTTCATGTGATCAAAGCAAACAATGAGAGGTTTGTCAGGGCCCCTGACAGTGGGCCAGTATATTTGGGCGCCAATAATTCTCCCAACTGATTGGTGGGAGTCGAGGGGGGGGCTTATTTCATATCAGGTATAATTGTAGTTGTATTACTATGCTTGGGCATTACTAACAGAAGAAGTGTATTTGACCAACCAGATCTTTTCTGCAAATAAAGGACTTTCTGTTTAAGGAGACCTGTTGTGGACTACATCTATTGGCACAATCTCACAGACTGTTAGTAATCGCCAATCAGGGACCAGTCCATTGTACCCACCATGGCTGACGATGGCGCTGAAATCCCTACTACTGAACAGGAGACACTGGTTCCTACCGAGGAGGAACCGGCACGGCCTGTGACCACTAGTGGGGTGACCGTTCATCCCAGATGGAGTGGAGGAACCCAGTCCTGGGCTCAATTCGGGTCGCAACCCACCGAGACTTGGTCTCCTCGGTGGGAAGCTGGGGCAAGGCAGTCAGGGGCCCACGGCGTGGAGCGGAGAGCCATGGATGACTTCTAAATTGCCGAGGTGTGGGTGCAGATGGACACAATCCAGAGAGGCCTGCAACAAGAGATGACTGCACTGCTAAATGATCTACCGAATGTCATGTCACAGGCGGTACAGGGGCAGCTGGCGGGGGCTGGAGCCGGAGCACCACTGGCAGAGGTACTGCAACCAGTGCAGCCACCAGTCCAGCCTTCTGCCAGTGGATCGCAGGCCTGTGCCTCATGAGTTCATGGGGGCCACCTTTGATGGGATGGGAACCCCACAAAGCTACAGTTCTTCATCATCAAAGCCAGCCGTTGTATGCAGAATTGGGGCCATCTGTTCCAGGATGGTGGTGACCGTGTGGCTACATCGGTTCCTGACTGCGAGAGGAAGCTGCCGACTGGTATGTGAGTCTCCACAATCCCCTGGGACCTGAGTTGGATGGTGTGGAGGAATTCATGTGGGCCTTATGCCACCAATATGAAGACCCGATGAGAGAGGAGAAGGCCTGGAACCAGGTGCACAATCTCTTGCAAGGGAAGGTGTCTGTTTGTGAGTATACTGCTGCTTTCAAATGTTTAGAAGCTAAAATCAGGGGTTGGCCAGAAGAAGTGTGTGTAGAGCAGTATCGCAGGGGCTTAAATGTGGAGCTGTATGAGACTATACTCAGAAATGTCAATCCTACCACTCTGAATGGTTGGATCAGAGCTGCTGAAGAAGCGGAGGCTCGTTTCACCTTAATTTGCATGCGGTACCCGTCTGGTACCCCTAAGAGTGCTGCCCCACCGGCCACCCCTTTTAAGCCAAAGACCAAGCCACCTGTGAGGGAACTCAGAGAATTCTGCATGAAAAAGGGGCTGTGCACCATATGTGGAGAACCGGGCCATTTCGCCTCGGCGTGTCCAGCTGCCTCTCCCAAGGGAGGGGCCCCATCCTCCCCACTGGCACGTCCAAAGCCAAAAAAAGCATCCACCCCAAAGCCACTGGTGCTCCAAATTATGGAGACCTGCTTCCCGGAGAAGCCAGAAGAAGGGGTTGCTGCTCAGCCGCAGGTAAATGACCAGGACTTGCTCTGAATGGTGCAATGCAGCAGGTCCCTCAACCAACAGCGCCTCAAACGGTGAGCTCCCCCAGGCCCCTTCTTTATATCTTAATGACTGTGGTGAACCCCCACCTAGGCACACAGATGCATGTTTGAGCCCTTACTGATTCGGGGTGTGACAGAGACTTAATTAGGCCAATTGTTGTGGATGGATTGGGGTTGGGGGTGAACACTCTTGAAGAGCCTTTGCGTTTTACCCAAATGGATGGCTCTGAGATGAAAGAACCTTGTGCTTTTGAGACTGAGCCGTTAATAATTGGCACAGGGGAACATTGGGAACAGCAGGCTTTTATAATCACTCCCCATGTGCAATTCCCCATGGTGCTAGGAAGCCCATGGTTAGGGACACATGATCCCTACATCTCCTTGAGTGAGGGACGGCTTACCTGGATTTCTCCCTCTTGTAAAAAGCATCTTTGGAAAGCTGATTGGGGCAATTGGCCTGGCTTCGAGAGCGCTTGTTTGGCATGTGAGGAACTTTTATCCATACCTACTACATACAGGGATTTAGCAGAGGTTTTCGAAGAAACGGAGGCTGATGAGCTTCCCCCCCATCGAAACACTGACTGTGCCATTGAACTGTTACCTGGGCATAAACTACCCAAGAGTAAATTGTACTCCATGTCCCCCCAGGAAAAAGTGGAACTTCGTAACTTCATAGATAAAAACCTCGAACGAGGCTTCATTCGGCCAGCCACTTCCTCCTTCACTGTGCCAGTACTTTTCTGAAAGAAAAAAGATGGGGGGCTGCGGTTGTGTACAGATTACCGAGGCTTGAATGCAGTGTCTACTTCAAATGCTTATCCCCTCCCATTAATAAAAGACTTGCTCAATGAGGCCAGTAAAGAGAATTTTTTTTCGAAACTGGACCTCCGGGATGCTTACTTCCAAGTGCGCATCAGGGATGGGGATGAATATAAGACTGCCTTTAATACCCCATTGGGGCAATTCGAGTACCTGGTTATGCCCTATGGCCTTCAGGGGGCTCCAGGCATTTTTATGAACTTAATAAATGAAGTTTTACACAAGCACCTATTCAAGGGGGTCCTGTGTTATCTAGATGATATCTTGCTCTATTCCCCGGATATGGAATCACATATTAAATTGGTGAGAGAAGTGTTATCCACACTCAGAGACAATAAACTGTTTGTTAAGCTCTCTAAGTGTGATCTCCATAAGACTGAGATAGACTTTCTGGGCTACCGCATTTCTCCATGGGGTTTGGAGATGGACCCGGCAAAAGTTTTGGCTGTAGTGGGATGGGAGACCCCCCGCACTAGATGCCAGTTACAAAGTTTCCTAGGATTTGCCAATTTTTACCGAAATTTTATCAGCAATTTCGCCCAATACAGCCTGCCCCTCACTGACTTACTTTAAATGAAAGGGAAAAGGCCGGAGGCTGCAAAACCAGGCACTTGGTTAAACTGGACTCCCGAGTGTCAACAGGCTTTTGATGCTCTGAAATGTCTTTTTACTTTTGAACCCATTTTGGTGCACCCAGACAAAAATAAAGTTTGTAGTGCAAGTTGATGTGTCCGATGCAGCCATGGGGGGGCATCTTCCAGGAAGGGACTGATGGGAAATCGCACCCTTTAGCCTACGTTTCAAAAAAAAATTGGGGAAACCGAGGGTAATTGGGCAGTGTGGGATAAAGAAGCTGCAGCAATCCACCTAGTTCTAACTACCTGGTGGCACAGGTTGGAGGGGGCATGCCAACCGTTTGAAATATGGACTGATCATAAGAACCTGGAAGCCTTGCGTACTCAACACTCCCTCAATGCTAAACAGCTCAGATGGGCTGATTTCTTCTCTAAATTCAACTTCACACGTTGCCACTTCCCAGGGTGCTCCAATTCATTAGCTGATGCTCTCTCTCACCTCCCCCAACATGACTCCCAAAAAGATGAGGCAATAGAGACTATGTTCACACTGAAACAACTGGGGGTGGTGGTGCAGACTAGAAGCCAAACCAAGAAGGGGGTGATGCCTGAAGTATCTGAATGGATTATAAAATTCACCTGAGAATATTCTGAGGAGGAACACCGAGAGTTCCATTCCTGGTCTTCCCTTGTACAGAGTTTGGAAGGTTGTTGGTTTAAAGAACAGAAAATAGTGGTTCCTTTAACACTGAGCAAGATTATGCAGGCTGTGCACAAATCTAAACTGTCAGGACATTTTGGTTATTTAAAAACTTTAAACCTCTTACAAAGACAATTTTGGTGGCCGCATATGAGGGGAGATGTCTCTACCTATGTCTCCTCTTGCCAAACTTGTTTGATGGGAAAATCCCAGGGTGGAAAAACCCCAGGGTTATTGCAGCCTTTGGAAACTCCCAGTCGTCCATGGAAAGTTATTTCTATGGACTTTATTACTGATCTGCCTCTTAGCAAAGGGAAGACTGTAGTGTGGGTGGTGGTGGACATTTTTTCTAAACAGGCTCATTTTGTTCCTCTAAAAAAATTGCCTACTGCAAAGACTTTAGCTAAAGCTTTTGTAAATCATGTGATCAGACTTCACGGTATACTGAAGAAGGTAATTTCCAACCACGGCTCCCAATTCATTGCCAACTTCTGGCAGGAGCTTTTACAGGTCATGGGAGTCGAAGCAGCATTAAGCAGCGCTTATCATCCAGAGACAGATGGCCAAACTGAAAGAGTTAATCAAATATTGGAACAATACTTGCGTTGCTATACTAATTTCCAACAAGATGACTGAGTGGACCTATTGCCTTTTGCAGAATATAGTTATAACAATGCTGTGCATTTATCTACTGGAGTGTCCCCGTTTATGGTGGTAGGGGTTTTTGAAGGGGTTCCTTTGCCTAACTTAAGCTGCTGAAGGTTCTAGTGATTTTGCTACTTGGTGGAATTCATTGCGTGATTCTTGGCCGTTGATTGCAAAAACATTGGAAGCAGCTGTCAGGTTCCCTGTCATTTTCTGGCCCTTCCCCTTCTGCTTTTCAGGTCCTCCAGTTGGGAGTTTGGTATCCGGATCCCTTCCCTGTCTCCCCTGCCCCTCCCATCTCTGTGTAGCTAATTTGTTTTGCCTGCTCTGCTTATCTCTGCTGCTGTGCTGGTAGCCTTGAGCTGTCTCGCTCTGGGTTCTTCCAGGTGTCTATGCATGGGAATGCAAGTAGAGGGCAGTAAGGGGGATGGGGGGGTGTTATGCTTCGCGTGCATGCCTTTTTCATGAGAACATAACGGCTCATGCTATTCGCGCTTCATGGCTTTACACTGATTGGTGCCTGTCAATCCAGTGCATTTTGGATACTGTATAAGGGGCCCCTAGCCTCATCTGTTTGGTATCACTAACAAAGTACGTGTTCCTGAAAGACCATTAAGACAATAAAGGACTTTGTTTGCACACAAGGCCTGACTTACTGGCTCTCATCAGAAGTCTCACAGATTGTTAGTGATCTTCCTTTCAATCGGGAAGGAGTGATCCCCATACCTGAAGATGTCAGACGATGGGTCCCTCATTCCTACCGCCACCCCCGAGACTCCGGTGACTACGAACTTTGATACCTATGCTCCCCTCTGTCGAGGGGGAGCCATGGGTGGTTGGACGCCTACATCCAAGGTACTCCTGGTCGACTTTTGGCACGGGCACAGCAGAGACCTGGGTCCATGACAGACGGGGCTCTCGTGTACGGTTTGCAGATGAGGAGAGGGAATCCTGGAGGCTGAGTCTACCCCTTGAGGAACGATCCCCCCCTTGGCAACCGGAGCGAGGTACTGACGACCTCTGGCAGCAAATGGATCGGAGGTTTGAGGAAATGCACGATCGGCTGGCAGTTGAGCTACATGAGGCGTTACTCGAGATGCAACAAGTGGTGGTGGGAGCCGCGGGAGTGGGACCCGCCGGAGGAGCTGGTGCGGATGGAGGACTTCCACCCCCTCCCCAGCAGGTAGATGGGGGTGCGGGACCTGCACAGCTAGTGCCTGGGGGCCCTCAGCCACCACCTGGGGGCCCAGGCCAGCCCGTGCCATGACCAGCAGACCGGTTCTATCGGCAACCTCCAAGTGACCCCCTGATGGCTACGTTTGACGGTGACCCAGACAAGCTCCGGTTCTTCATCATCGAGATTGAGCGGTTCCTGGAGACTTGGGGACACCTTTACCCTACTGAGCATGAGCGGGTTGGCTACATCGGCTCAAAACTGCGGGACACTGCAAGTGACTGGTATGTGAGTTTACACAACCCCCCAGGTACTGAACTGAGATCCGTGAATGACTTTATGTGGGCTCTTTGGCAGCACTACGAGGATCCCTTGGGGGAGGAGAAAGCCAGGAATCAGTTAAGGAAGCTGGTTCAGGGCCGATCCTCTGTAAGGGAGTATACTGCTCAGTTTCGTAGAATAGCTGCGAAGGTGCTTGTCTGGTCTCAAGACCTTTTCATCGAGAAATACTGGGGAGGCCTGAACTCGGAGATTTATGAGACTGTGTTATGAAATGATAGGCCTGGCTCTCTGGCTGCATGGATGAGAGCAGCGGCCAATGTGGAGGAACGCTTCACTTTGATTAAGTTGGGGTTGCAAGCATCCCACTCTGCTGCTAAAGCTACTCCCAAATCCAAGTTCAAGATGGCAATTCAAGAGCTCTGCAATGCCCGCTTCAAACAAGGACTTTGTATGAGATGCAGGGAGAGCAGCCACTTTGCAAACTCCTGCCCCTGGGGGGGGGGCGAAGACACCCAAGACTCCCGTCCCGACCCCTGGAGGAACACCTCGGCAACCCAAAGGAACTTTTAAACCCTGGGCATTACAGCTGGAAGGGGCACCGAATGAAAGCACCAAGAAGGCAATGCAGGAAGTTGCTGTAGTGCAGCCATTGGGAAACTTCCAAGACCTGCAGTAGGAGGCGCAAAACTGCAGGTCCCCCCTCCGGCCGCGCTGCCAATGGTGAGCAGTCCCGGACCTTTGCTCTACATGGTTGTGACTGTTATTGTACCCAAAAGTGGCACTCACGCTCGAGTGTGAGCCCTTATTGACTCGGGGTGTGCCAGAGACTTGATTAGCCCTTTAGTAGTAGAAGGTTTGGGACCTAAAGTAAACTCATTGGGGGGAGCCTTTACGATTCACCCAGATGGATGGGTCCGAGATGAAGGAGGCTTGCGTGGCAGAGACTGAACCATTAATTTTAGGCACGGGGAGCCATTGGGAGAAGAGGGCCTTTGTAATAACTCCACATGCCCAATTCCCCATGGTACTGGGAAGTCCCTGGTTGGGAGCCCACGACCCCTACATCAAATGGAGCAAAGGGAAGATCTCCTGGGTCAACCTTAAGTGCACACAACATACATGGGATCCTGCCTGGGGTTCAGGGCCCCCCTCTTCTCCCTTTGCCTGCATGGTCTTGGAACACCTAACAAAAATCCCTCAGGAGTACTGGGATTTAGCTGAAGTATTTAGTGAGATGGAAGCAGATGAGCTTCCCCCCCATAGACTTACTGACTGTGCTATTGAACTTTTGCCGGGGGAGAAGCTGCCCAAAGGAAGATTGTACTCCATGAGCCCTGCAGAGAGGAATGAGTTGTGGAAATTTTTGGATATGTACCTGGAGCGGGGTTTCATTCGGCCAGCCAAATCCCCGTTTGCCGCCTCTGTCCTGTTCTGGAAAAAGAAAGATGGGGGCTTACAACTTTGCACGAACTACAGAGGGCTGAATGCTGTCTCCGCTTCCAATGCTTATTTCCGAGTGTGCATTAGATAAGAGGATGAATATAAGACTGCTTTCAATACCCCCCTGGGGCAATTCGAATACCTGGTTATGCCCTTCGGATTGGCTGGGGCTCCAGGCATATTTATGAGCCTCATAAACGACATGTTACAGAAACATTTGTTCAAAGGGGTGCTTTGTTATTTAGATGACATCCTTCTTTACTCGCAAGACCGGGAGTCCCATGTTAAATTGATGAGGGAAGTGCTGACCACCCTTAAGAACCATAAATTGTATGCTAAGTTGTCAAAATGCGAGTTCCACTGCACTGAGATTGACTTTTTGGGGTACCGCATTTCTCCTAGGGGTCTTGAGATGGACCCGGCTAAAGTGGAAGCAGTAGTATCGTGGGAAGCATCCCGTACATGCAAAGCCTCTTAGGATTTTGCAATTTCTATAGAACATTCCTAAAAGATTTTGCTACAGTTACTCTGCCCTTGACTGATCTGTTAAAAACGAAGGGGAGAGGACCTGAGGCTGGCAAGCCAGGTGAGCGCTTAAATTGGACAAGTGACTGTCAGGCGGCTTTTGAGATCTTAAAGAAACTGTTTACCTCGGAACCTATACTAGCCCATCCTGATGAAACCCGGGAGTTTATAATTCACGTTGATGCTTTAGATGTGGCCATGGGGGGGGGCAATTCTGCAGAAGGGGGAGGATGGAAAACTGCACCCCTTAGCCTATGTGTCAAAGAAATTTAATGAGACTGAGAGACACTGGTCGGTTTGGGATAAGGAGGCTGCGGCAATTCGCCTGGCTCTCTCCACTTGGCGGCATTGGCTAGAAGGGGCTCAGGCACCTTTTGAAATCTGGACTGATCATAAAAATTTGGAGGCGCTGCGTACTCGGAGAACTCTTAATGCTAAGCAGCTTCGTTGGGCTGATTTCTTTTCCAAGTTTAATTTTAAGCTTCGTCATTTCCCTGGGACAGCCAACTCACTAGCAGACGCACTGTCCAGGTTACCCCAGCATGAGTCTAAGCGGGAAGAGATTTTTGACTCCATGTTTTCCTTGAAGCAATTGAGCGGGGCTGTTGTTACTAGAAGCCAAAAGCAACAGTCCGAAGCGGCCCCTTTGTCAGAGTGGTTTACAAAATGTGCACTGGAATATTCTCAGCAGGAGCGGGATGATTTGGGAGGGGAAGATGGCGTGGAAGCCCGATCGGATGGTTGTTGGTATAAGAACACTAAATTAATAGTACCAAAATCCCTGAGACTGTCGATCTTGCATGCTTGCCATGAGTCAAAGCTCTCTGGACACTTTGGATATCTTAAAACATTAAATTTGGTTCAAAGGCAGTTTTGGTGGCTGCGGATGCGGAGAGATGTCTCAGACTATGTAACCTCCTACCAAACCTGTTTGATGTGTAAAAGATGGGGGGGGGCAAGCCTCTGGGACTTTCACAACCCCTTCCAACCACTTCCAGACCCTGGGAGGTCATATCAATGGATTTCATTACAAATTTACTACCCAGTAAAGGGAAAACAGTAATTTGGGTGGTGGTTGATTTATTCTCCAAACAAGCACACTTCGTCCCTTTTAAGCAACTGCCCACAGCAAAGGGTTTGGCTAAAGTGTTTTTTGCTCACGTAGTGAAACTACATTCTTTCCCTAAGCGTATAATCTCTGATAGGGGAAGTCAGTTTGTTGCCACCTTCTGGTGGGAGCTTTTACAGGTCATGGGAATTGAACCTGCCCTAAGCTCTGCTTATCACCCAGAAAGTGATGGACAGTCCAAACGTGTCAATTAAATCTTAGAACAATTTTTGCATTGCTACTCCAATTACCATCAAGACAATTGGGTGGATCTTCTTCCCTTTGTGGAATATAGCTACAACAATGCAGTGCATTCATCTACGGGGGTCTCTCCTTTTATGGCAGTGGGTGGTTTCAAAGGCGATCCACTGCCCACCATCACCTCTCCAGGGGTGGACGCTCCCTCTCAGTTTGGCAGCTGGTAGTCTTCCCTTCAAAACTCTTGGCCCCTTATTGCTAAGACTTTGGAACGAGCAAAAGTGGATTACAAAAATATGCTGACAGGGTAGGGCCCCTGGGTGGGACTTGGAACCTGGGGATTCAGTTTACGTTTCCACCAAGAACATTCGGGGTCTGCAACCAAGCCGGAAATTGGGTTGGAAATTTGTGGGACCGTTTAAAGTTGTGTGTAAGATTTCCTCTGTCTTGTTTGAACTTGAATTATCTAAATCACTGAGTTCCGTGCATCCTGTTTTCCATTACAGCCTGCTGAAGAAAAGCCCTGGGCCGAACTCGTGGAGAGCGGATCCTCCTGCTCCTCCTCCTCTGATGATGGAGGGGGAACCACATTATGAGATCTCCAGTATTTTGGACTCTAAAATTAAACGTGGTCGTTTATTTTATCTGGTCAGCTGGGTGGATTTTGGTCCTGAATGTAATGAATGGGTTGCTGCTGAGCATGTTCATGCACCACGTCTAATCCGTGCTTTTCACAAATATTATCTGTCTAAACCTGGTGGGGGGTGATTTTGGGAGTGGCAGGATGTCAGGTTCCCTGTCATTTTCTGGCCCTTCCCCTTCTGCTTTTCAGGTCCTCCAGTCAGGAGTTTGGTATCCGGATCCCTTCCCCGTCTCCCCTGCCCCTCCCATCTCTGTGTAGCTCATTTGTTTTGCCTGCTCTGCTTATCTCTGCCACTGTGCTGGTAGCCTTGAGCTGTCTCGCTCTGGGTTCTTCCAGGTGTCTCTGCGTGGGAATGCAAGTAGAGGGCAGTAAGGGGGATGGGGGGGATGTTATGCTTTGTGTGCACGCCTTTTTCATGAGAACATAACGGTTCATGCTATTTATGCATCATGGCTTTACACTGATTGGTGCCTGTCAATCCAGTGCATTTTGAATACTGTATAAGGGGCCCCTAGCCTCATCTGTCTGGTATCACTAACAAAGTACGTGTTCCTGAAAGACCATTAAGACAATAAAGGACTTTGCACACAAGACCTGATTTATTGGCTCTCATCAGAAGTCTCACAGCAGCTAAAGCAGACTATAAGAAATATGCTGATAAGGTTGGGATCTCTCCCCTGGGGACTCTGTTTATGTGTCAACTAAAAACATTAAAGGACTCCAACCAAGTCAAAGTTAGGGACGTCATCGCCATTTGTCAATGAAGGCAGTGGCTTTCTCTCAACCCCCCCCCCCCACAGCCATGAAAGGGGAGACACCAGTAGAGGAATGCACTGCATTGTTGTAGCTGTACTCAGTGAAGGGGAGCAAGTCCACCCAATTATCCTGATGATAGTTAGTATAACATCTTAAAAATTGCTCCAAAATCTGATTAACGCGTTCCGATTGTCCATCGGTCTCTGGATGGTAACCCGAGCTTAACGCGGGTTCAGTGTCCATGACTTGTAAAAGCTCCTGCCAGAAGTTGGCAACGAACTGGCTCCCCCTGTCGGAAACTATGCGCTTGGGGAAAGTATGTAATTTGATCACGTGATTGAAAAACGTTTTGGCTAGGCTCTTTGCAGTGGGTAGCTGTTTGAACGTGACAAAATGTGCTTGTTTGGAGAACATGCCCACTACTACCCAAATGACCGTTTTTCCCTTGGAGGGGGGGAGACTCATAATAAAGTCCATTGACACATTCTCCCAAGGTCATGAGGGGGTAGGGAGGGGGTGCAGTAGTCCCGGAACCTTTCCACCCCTCCATTTGCACATTAAACACACTTGGCAAGAAGTAACATAGTCTGAAACATCCTTCCACATGCGCGGCCACCAAAACTGCCTCTGCACCAAATTCAGGGTTTTTAAGAAACCAAAGTGCCCCGACAATTTTGACTCATGGCAAGACAATAAAATTTCTTTCCGCAGGGCAATGGGCACAATTAGCTTTGAGCCATGGTACCAACAACCGTCCAGAGACTTAGTATTTTCACAATCCTCAGCGCACTCCTTGACCTCCTCCTCCGTATAAGCTTTCCCACATTTCACCGTCCAAGAAAGAGTCTCTGAGGGGGGTCTTTTTTGGCTACGAGTAACGAATGCCTCTCCCAGTTGTTGGGGGGAGAACATGGAATCAAACACTTCCTCTCTCTGGGATTCGTGCTGAGGTAGCCTGGACAATGCATCTGCTAAGGAGTTTGCTTTCCCAGGGAAATGTTTGAGCACAAAATTGAATTTGGAAAAGAAGTCGGCCCACTGGAGCTGCTTGGCATTGAGGGATCACTGCGTATGCAAAGCCTCTAGATTCTTATGGTCAGTCCAAATTTCAAACGGCTTTTGCGCTCCCTCCAGCCAGTACCTCCAGGTGGAAAGAGCTAACTTAATGGCGGCATCTTCCTTGTCCCACACCGACCAATGCCATTCGGTTTCATTGAATTTTTTCGAAATGTAGGCCAGGGGGTGTAACACCTCATTAGAGTCTTTTTGTAGGATCGCCCCCCCCCCATCGCCACGTCCGAAGCATCTACATGAATTATGAATTCTTTGGTTTCGTCCTGGTGGGCAAGAAGGGGCTCGGAGGTGAACAACCGTTTTAGTTCCTCAAAGGCACTCTGACACTGGGGAGTCCAGCACAACCTCTCCCCCGGTTTCCCCGCTTCTGGGCCCCTCCCCTTAGTTTTCAACAGTTCCGTGAGGGGTAGGGTGATCATAGCAAAGTCTTTTAAGAAAGTTCTATAAAAGTTGAAAAATCCCAACAGGCTTTGGAGCTGACGTCTAGTTCGGGGGGCTTCCCATTGAATCACCGCCTCTACCTTGGCGGGATCCATTTCTAGCTCTCGTTGGGAATTGCGGTAGCCCAAAAAATCAACCTCCGGTTTGTGAAACTCACATTTGGACAGTTTTGCATATAACTGGTGCTCTAATAAAGTCCCCAAGACTTCCCTCACTAAAGTCACATGTGATTTCTTATCAGCCGAATAAATCAAGATATCATCAAGTTAACAGAGCACCCCCTTGAACAAATACTTATGTAGCACTTCATTGATTAGGCTCATAAAAATGCCGGGTGCGCCACTTAAGCCGAACAGCATCACTAGGTACTCGAACTGTCCCAGGGGGGTGTTAAAAGCTGTTTTGTACTCGTCCCCCTCCCTAATCCGCACTCGGAAATACGCATCTCTGAGATCCAACTTGGTGAAGATTTTCCCCTTAGCGGCCTCTGCCAGCAAGTCCTTTATTAAGGGGAGGGGGTAGGCATTGGAAGCGAACATGGCATTCAAGCCCCGGTAGTCTGTGCAAAGTCTTAAGCCCCCGTCCTTCTTTTTCCAGAATAACACCGGGGCTGCGAATGGGGATTTGGCTGGGCTAATGAAACCCTGCTCTAAGTTTTTGTCCAAAGATTTCCTCAACTCTTCCCTTTCAGAGGGGCTCATGGAATATAGCTTCCCCTTTGGCAACTTCTCCCCCGGAAGCAGTTCAATAGCACAGTCAGTGAGGCGATGGGGGGGAAGTTCGTCTGCCTCGGTCTCACTGAACACCTCTCCCAGGTCTCTATACTCCTGCGGGATGGGCAAAGGCGACAATGCCAGGGCAGCAGGGGTGAGAGGGGCAGGGGAACCTTTTCCCCAGCGAGGCTCCCATTTATGCTGGGAGCACTTGGGATCAATCCAAGATATTTTCCCATCACTCCACTTGATATAGGGGTCGTGGGAGCTCAGCCAGGGGCTACCCAACCCCATGGGGAACTGGGTGTTGGGCATGATCACAAAAGCCCTTTCCTCCCAATGCCCCTCTGTCCCCAAAATCAATGGCTCGGTCTCTGCTACACAAGCCTCTTTCATTTTAGAGCCATCCATTTGGGTGAACTGCAGAGGCTTCCCCAGCGGGGTTACTTTTGGCCCCAGCCCCTCAACTACTAATGGGCTGATTAAGTCTCCAGCACACCCTGAGTCTATAAGGGCCCGGACCCGCATGTGAGTCCCGGTGCTTGGCACCATCACAGTCACTACCATGTAAAGCAAAGGGCCAGGGATGCTCATTGGCGATGGTGCATCGGGGGACAGGACCTGCAGTTCTGCTCTGGTTACTGCAGGTCGTTGAAGTTTCCTGACGGCTGGGTCTCGGTCAGCTCCAGCTCGCCCTGCTCACACATTGCCCCTTCCAGCTGTAATGCCCGGGGTTTAAATGGTGTCTTCACAGGCCACGGGGTCCCTCCTCCCACCGGGGTGGAGGTCTTGGGTGGCTTCGCTCCTCTGCGCGGGCAGGCCGAGGCGAAGTGGCCACTCTCCCCACACTTCATGCACAGGCCTTGCTTGAAACGGGCGTCACGGAGTTTCTGGAATACCGACTTCCCTTCTGGTTTTGGGTTGATGGGAGGCTGATGCCCCCAACTTGATCAGGGTGAAGTGCTCCTCCACATCTGCGGTGGCCCACATCCAGGTAGCCAGGGAGAAGGGGCGGCCATTTCTCAGGATCGTCTCGTAGATCTCAGGATTCAGCCCCTCTCGGTACTTCTCAACGAATAAGTCTTCGGACCACCCCTGGACTTTGGCCGCTATGCGCCGGAAACAGTCGGTGTAGTCTCTCACTGAGCAGCGCCCCTGTGCCAGCTTGCGCAACTGGTTCTGGGCTTTCGCTTCCCCCAACGGGTCTTCATAATGCTGCCTCAGGGCCCACAAAATTATCTACAGTTCATAATTCGGGCCCTGGGGGGGTTATGCAGACTCACGTACCAGTCACTTGCGGTGTCTCGCAGCTTGGAGCCAATGTAGCCCATGCGATCCTGCTCGGTTGAGTAGAGGTGGCCCCACACCGCCAGGAACCTCTCAATCTCTATGATGAAAAACCTGAGTTTTTTCGGGTCGCCGTCAAACGTGGCCGTCAGGGGGTCGCTGGGCACTTGTCGGATCAGGCCTCCGCAGAGCACTGGGACCCCCGAGATGGGGGGGGAGTCCTCCTGGTGGTGGTGCAATCAGGGCCATGGGTTGTGCCAGTGGCACCCCAGCCAGTCCCCCACTGGGCTGGGGTTGGCCCGGGAGCGGGATTACCCCAGCCGCGAGGGCCCCCATCAGCTGTTGCTGCATCTCCAGCACGGCCTCTCGTAGCTCCACGGCTATGCGGTCGTGCATCTCATCCAGCCTTCAGTCCAGAACGTGCTCCAGATCCTCTCCAGTAGGATCTGGGCCCCTGGGCAGCTGGCGTTCTTCATCCTGGAAGCTGTAACCCCAAGCTTCCAGGCCCCTTTGAGGATACCGATCTTCCTCCAGTATGCTCAGGTGGCTGAACTCCGATCGGTCGCCGCTGAAGCATACTCTGGCACCCTTCCAGTCGTGGATCCACATCTCGGAGGTGCCAGCCCCAAAAGTAGCCCACGAACATCATGGAGAGGCCGGCGGCCAGGTCAACCTAGCCCCCATTCGTGGGGGCTGGCACGGCTCTTGTCCTGCAGTCACCAGCACCGGTTGCTCCACAGGCATGATGGGAGCTGTGGTGACCGGGGTCTCCAGCGGGATGATGGGGTTGCTCCCGTCATCTGACATGGCCAGGTGCATGAGAAACCTAAGGACGGATCTCTAACAATTTGTGAGGCTTCTGTACTATCAGCAAGAGATCAGACCTTTGTAGTTAAACAGAGTTCTTTATTTCAAATGCTGGAACAGGGTCTCGATGTTTGTTAGAGATACAGAATAAAGATGGCTTGGGTTAATATACCTACAGGCATAGGTGCTTAAACATAATCCTCCAATCAGGATACATACAAAATGTGGGAAAAGACATGGCGACCGTTTGTTCCCACCAAAGGTGAGGAAATTATAAAAATTCCCCTCTTGCCCTGCGCAACCCAGATGTGAGAACTCCTAGGCAAAACATTTGGCCAGTGACAATAAAATAACTTCCAAGGTTGTACCCACTCTGATAACACACTGAGAGCTTCAAACGGGAAGGGGGAGGGAGCCATGACAAGATAGCTACAGTTGTTTATGTGATGCATTGGAATGCGAGAGGCCATCCTCCCGGGCAAAGAATAACACTAAGCAGGACAGCAATTTCTACTTAACGGCAAGCAATAAAACATTTGGGTGATAACAAGGCACAAAGAAACAGAAAGCAACATTTTAGAAAAGCATGGAACAAGCAAGCTATTGTCAGATCCTGACATCCGGGCGAGGTTACTTCGCAGGAAGAGCTGGAGCTGTTGGCTGCACAGCCGGCAGGAAACTTCAAAGACCTGCAGTAAAAGGCGCAGAGCTGCAGGTCTCTCCTCCTGATGCGCCACCAACGGTAAGCATCCCTGGCCCGTTACTTTATATGGTTGTGACTGTTATAGTTCCTGGCACAGGGACCCATGTTTGGGTGCATGCCCTTATTGACTCTGGGTGTGCACAAGACTTAATCAGCCCTTTGGTAGTAGAGGGGCTGGGACCTAGGGTGAACCCACTGGGGTAACCCTTACGATTTACCCAGATGGATGGTTCGGAAATGAAAGAGGCGTGTGTGGCAGAGACTGAACTGTTAATTGTAGGGGGGAGATTGTACACATGTGCTGAGGAAGCCGGTTGTTTGCCCGACCTCTTATCTTAAAAGCTCAAAAAGAATGTAATTAGTCCGTCAGCAAGGATAATTAAAAGAAGAATTTGACGTACGAACCTCTGGAGAATACAGGAATTCCTCTTTGAGACCTCAGAGGGTAAGATAGCATTTATTTATTACTGTGTTAAGGAGGCAACGCCCAGGCTAAACTCACAGTCCTTATCTGACGCTCCGGAAGATAGTGAGAGTAATGGCCAAAACAATAAAGGAACTTTCTGAGCAACTGTCTGCATTCCAAAATATTATGATAACTTCTCAGGAACAGATAAAAGCTGAAATTAGGACAGTAAAAAAGGCCATTACAGAGTTGGCAGCCGAGGTTAAAGAAATAAAGCAGACAGCAAACGCTGCTATTCAGCTGGTGTCACACAACAAGCAGAAGATAGAACAGTTAACTACCCAGCTCACAGAGTTATCAGACCAGAATAGAAGAGCAAACCTTATCCTGGCAGGGATTTCTGAAGAGATAAATAATAAGCTTCTTGAAGAAACTCTTACAGAATGGATAGGACAAAATGGGGTTAAAGTGCAGCCCCACGAAATTGAGAGGGCCCATAGATTGCAAAGGAGAAAGGAAGGAGGAGCCCCACGAGATGTAATAATCAAATTTACAAGAGAAAAGTTACAGCAGGAAGTTTTCAAGACCTTGAAGAAAAAGAAGGACCTGGCCTTCAGGGGGAAAAAGGTCTGGGTGAGAGAGGACTTTTGCCAAGAAACTATTACGAAGAAAAACCAAATGAGGCCCTTTGGGCAAAAATTATATGATAACAATATCAAGTTCTCATGGGGGTATCCAGCTTCAATAATAATATTCAAAGAAGGCAAGAGGTTGTTAGCACAAAACCCCAAGGAAGCAAGAGAACTCTGCAGACAACTGGGTATCGACACAGAGGACCTGACAGACCAGAGAGAGGAAGAAGCCAGGGAGGATGCAGATGACCCGGGTGAAGGAACTTCATCAAGACAAGATAAGAGGTGGAGGACAGACTCTCATGAAGATACCATTTAAAGGGAAGTATTTAAAAAGTTTAATGAGCTAACTTTAGGAATAAGAAGGAAGGGGAGGTCTGGGGTGCATACACTCTGGAAGGTGGAAAGATGGGATGATGTCCTCATCCAAGCATATGTCTTATCCACAGGGGAAGGGAGGGGGGAGGGCTTCTCTTAATAAGTAAAGTAAAGTACCCACAGCCAGGGAGGCCTAAGATCAACAAAAACAAAGAAAATGGATAGGTCTTTAAGAGTGCTTTCACTGAATGTAAATGGTCTAACATCAAACCTTAAGAGATTCAGATTAACTAAAATGGCCAGAGAACAAAAGATAGATCTGATGTGTCTACAGGAGACACACATACACACAAAAGATAGAAAGCCATTAATAAAAGACCCGAAGTGGCAGGTTTTAGCAGAAGCAAGAGGGAATTCTAAAGCCAGGGGAGTGGCAACCTTGATTCATAAGAACCTTAAAGTGGAGGAGATTGAAAAGTTAGCAGATAAGGAGGGCAGATACCTATTAATTAAGTTTATATTGGAAGGCAAACGAGTAACTATAGTGAATATCTATGCACCAAATAAAAAGCAAAAGAAATTTCTAACTAAGGTCTTTAAGAAGACCCAACAGTTCTCAGAGGGAGAATTAATCGTAGCAGGCGATCGAAATATTGATATAACAAAGAATAAAAGTATTAAGCTAGGAAAATGGGGTCTGAAAGAAGCACATGAGTTTACAGGTACAAGACCTAGACCTACACATATATCCAGTAGACATAAAACGGCATCATGCATAGATTATATAATCCTGGAAAAAAATAATAATATGTTTGTAAAAGAGATTACAACCTTTCCAATCTGGATATCTGACCATGCTCCTATAAGTATTGATCTGGAACTAAAACTACCCATGACAAATAGACTCTGGAGATATAATAACAATGGCAAAAGAAGAGGACAGGGAATATATGATGACGCAGATAAAACTATACTTTAAGGAAAATAGAGGTACGGTTGTTGGCCTGACTGCTCTGGTTTACGTGTAGCAATCGGCACTATAACGGGTTCTTGCCAACTATACCAAGGTCCCACCTCCCCGGTAGTTCTCAGTAAATAGGTGTAGAGCAAAGCGGTTTCTATAAATGATGTTTACTATAAAATATTAGACAGGCATACAAGGAATAATAATAAAAACCACATACATACAAGGTCTAGGGAAAATCAGATAGAAAATAGCACGTTTGCATGAGCAGGAGTATCGTTGAGGGGGAGTCACGTTACCTGGGTTGATAGAGGTTGAGTCTCTTCCACAAGAAGAATGGAGGAGGGATGATGATTGGAAATCTAGGGGAGCGAGATCTGAACCTGCAGATACACACTCCAGTCCTGGCTGCGCAAACCAGGGATTAAAGATGGAGGCTAGGTACTGGGTAAAGAAAGCTGGACATAAGAGGTTGGTCAAGGAGACAGAGGTCGAAGAAGAGAAGAAAAAGCTAAAGCTATCTATTTCTGCTGTGTAAGATCTTTTATCAGGTGGCATTTGGGTGGGTTGTGCTGACCACATCCCATTATCACACCCACTAGGTTGTCCGTCCTTTCTAGTCTTTCTATTGGTTAGTGTAATAGTTAGGAGGGGGCAGGAAGGAGTGGGCAATATTGTAACACTAAAATGCTAATCAGGAGCTAACACCTGGGCCAACTGGTCAGTCTTCTTGACGCCAGTCTCTGGTCTCGTGATGGCTTCGGCCAGGTCACTTGATGTATGGCGATTAGTTGCCAAGCAACCTAATCTCTTTACTGGAATTGTTGGGGGCAGGTGTGAAAGAGGGCCAGTGTAGGGGGAAAAGGACTCTTTGAAATGGAGTCTTGGTCTCCAGAATGGTGGTTCTCATGTGAAGTAGATGTAAGAGCTCTTTGGAATGCATTTCGAGTTCTTCATGAGAGTGTTCTTTGAGATGTATTCTCATGCTCTTCATGAGAGAGATTTCTTTGAAATGTATGTCGGTTTCTCATGCAAGTGTGAGCTCTGAAGGAAGTCTCCCGCTGTGGGCTGGTGTCAGAATCTGCTGATTCAGACATAGTATTTTCCCAGTTCTGACAGTTGTGCCTTGTTAATTCTCTCTTGTCATATCTTATTATTATGTATGTCTTTAAGGTTACCATGTGTGAATGCTTGTAGATGCCATATTGTAGTGCCTGACCAGGCCTGGGTTTTTGTAACTGTTAAAGCGGGAGGGTGACACCTGCATTGTATGGGAACAATGGGCCTCTCACACGATTTGCCTCCGCATTCCATAGACCCGGCTGGGACTTCAAGGGAGGATGCGTTTCATCTCTTATCACATGCAAAAGCCTTGAGGCCATGGATTGTTATGTGAACTGGTAACATCTGAAGGGTCTGGTTGGGACGGAAATTTACTGCTTAACACCTCACTTTCTTTCCTGTGGGAACCAAACGGTCAGAGCCTCTTTTTGCCCGCCGTTTTTCTCCTATAGTGATTGGCTACCTATGGGTAATTCAAACTCCTTGGAAAGGTATAATAGACCTTCCTGTATTATCTGTCTCATCTCTGACAATAATCCGAGAAGCTGTACTAATGTAGAGATTGGAAATAAAGAACTCTGGTTTACCAACCAAGATCTGATCCTTGACTACTTTGCGCAGAACTCTCACAGATTGTCAGAGATCTGTGACTGGGACTTAGCCGTTCCTGACCATGTCGGACGACGGCACGGTTCCCACCCCTACTACCCCCGAGGATACACCAACCACCCCGGTGGACCAGGGGAACGGTGGTGGAGGCGGCGGAGGGGAGCCCGAAGTACCGGTGACTACGATTCAGGGGGCTCACTACATCCCGCGCCTACCTCCTCTTCAGAGCGTGACCCCGAAGTACGCCTGGAGTCAGTTCGGTCATGGGACCGTCGATTCCTGGGTGCACGATCGGAAAGGGGCACGGGTTTCATTCCCGGGCGATCAACTCGACCGTGGGAGGCCGAGCTACCTGGGAGAAGACCGCGAGCCGATCTACGGAGGAGATCCGCATCGCCCGTCCATGGAAGGAGAGAGGACCGGACCGTATGGGCCCGATCCGTACCGGGAAGACCAGATGCAATCCCTCGACCGGATGATGGGAGATTTGCGGTTCCAGCTTACCACCGAGCTGCGAGAGCTGGCCCTCAATCTCCAGTATCAGTTTCGGGACGCCATGAGGGCTATGCAAGAGGCCCTACCAGCCCCCGCGACAGGAGTCCAACAGCCGGCGGTGCCTCCCGGAGGAGTTCCGGCTCAAGCGCCGCCACCCGGGCAGCCGAGGCCGCCGCAGCAAGCTCCCCCGGTCGTCCCTCAGCCAGTGCCGGCCCCCATCCCCACACCCGTCCCGGCGCCAGCAGGGCCGATCGTTCGCCCGGCCCCCGCCGACCCGTTGACGGCTACTTTCGATGGGGACCCCGAGAAGTTGCGGTTTTTCCTGCTGGAGATAGAGCGGTTCCTAGACAGCTGGGGACATCTCTACCCCACCGAGAGGGAGTGGATTGGCTACATAGGGTCCAAGCTGAAGGACACCACCAGCGATTGGTACGTGAGCCTGCACGATGCCCCCGGCCCTGAGCTGCGTTCGCTGAACAACTTCATGTGGGCCCTCCGACACCAATACGAGGATCCCCTGGGGGAAGAAAAAGCCCGGAACCAACTGCGGAAGCTGACCCAGGGGAGGTCCACGGTGAGGGACTACACCGACAAGTTCCGGTGCATCGCCGCCAAGATCCGCGGCTGGCCCCAAGACCTCTTCATAGAAAAGTACCGCGAGGGTCTCAACCCCGAGGTGTACGAGGCCGTCTTACTAGGGGGTCGGCCGGGAACGCTAGCCACCTGGATGAGGGCAGCCGCAGATGTGGAAGAGCGCTTCACCCTCATTAAAATGGGAACGTCAGCTACAGCTGCAGGCAAGGCGATGCCGAGGGCGAAACTGAAGCCCAACGTGCAAGATATCCGAGATGCCCACTTTAAACAGGGGCTTTGCATGAGATGCGGGGAGAGCAGCCACTTCGCCTCGGCGTGCCCCAGAGGAGGAGGAAAAGGCCCGAAGACCTCCACCCCGGTGGCCGGGAGCACTCCCAGCAGAGGGAAACCACCGTTCAAACCCCGGGCGTTGCAGCTGGAAGGAGCAGCGATCGAGCAAGGGGAGCTGGAACTGACGGAAGCGCAGATGTCGGGAAACTCCAACAGCCTGCAGTGAGCGGCGCAGAACTGCAGGTCCCCCGCCAAGACGCGCCATCTCCGGTGAGCATCCCTGGCCCCTTGTTATATATGGTAGTGACTGTAATGACCCCGGGGACGGGAACCCACGTTTGGGTCCGTGCCCTAATTGACTCTGGGTGTGCTCGGGACTTAATTAGCCCTTTAGTGGTGGAAGGGTTGGGACCGAAAGTCACCCCGTTGAGCGAGCCGCTCAAATTCACGCAGATGGATGGCTCGGAAATGAAAGAAGCGTGCGTGGCTGAGACTGAGGGTTTGATCGTGGGAACGGGGGAGCATTGGGAGAAGCGAGCTTTTGTCATCACCCCTAATACCCAATTCCCCATGGTTTTGGGGAGTCCCTGGTTGAGTTCGCACGATCCCTACATCAAGTGGAGTGAGGGGAAAATCTCCTGGGTGGACGACAAGTGCCAGACTCACAAGTGGGACCCAGAGTGGGGACCGGGGCCACCCCTACCCCTCCGAACTGCCGCCCTCGCCCTCGCGCCCTCCACTGTCCCTCGGGAGTATAGGGATCTGATGGAGGTCTTCAGCGAGACCGAGGCAGACGAGCTGCCCCCCCACAGACTGTCGGACTGTGCCATAGAACTGATCCCGGGCGAGAAACTTCCCAAGGGAAAGCTTTACTCCATGAGCCCTCTAGAGCGGGAGGAGCTAAGGAAGTTCCTAGACAAGAACTTGGAGCGCGGGTTCATCCGCCCTGCTAAATCCCCCTTCGCTGCCCCCGTTTTGTTCCGGAAAAAGAAAGACGGGGGATTACGCTTGTGCACAGACTACAGAGGATTGAACGCAGTCTCCGCTTCTAATGCCTACCCCCTCCCCTTAATAAAAGACTTGCTAATGGAGGCGGCCAAGGGGAAAGTGTTCACCAAGCTGGATCTCCGAGACTCTTATTTCCGGGTGCGCATAAGGGAGGGGGATGAATTCAAGACCGCGTTCAACACCCCGTTGGGACAGTTTGAATACCTGGTGATGCCGTTCGGTTTGAGTGGCGCTCCGGGGGTCTTTATGAGCTTGATCAATGAAGTGTTGCACAAGCATTTATTCAAGGGGGTGTTATGTTACTTAGATGATATCTTGATCTACTCTACTGATAAGAAAGAACACGTGAAACTGGTCCGGGAAGTCCTTTCTATCCTGTTGAAAAACCAACTGTATGCCAAACTGTCTAAATGCGAGTTCAATCGCGAGTCTGTGGACTTTCTGGGGTATCGCATATCGCAGAGGGGTTTAGAAATGGATCCTGCGAAGGTGGAGGCGGTGGTCCAGTGGGAAGCCCCCCGAACGAGGAAGCAGCTCCAAAGCCTATTAGGATTTTGTAACTTTTACCGGACCTTCATAAAAGACTTTGCCACAGTCACCCTTCCCCTCACAGACTTGCTAAAAACTAAGGGGAGGGGTTCGGAGGCGGGGAAGCCCGGAGAGAGAATTGCCTGGAATGGGGACTGCCAGAAGGCGTTCGAAACCCTAAAAACCCTTTTCACCTCTGAGCCCATTTTGGCTCACCCGGATGAGACTAAAGAGTTTATAGTCCACGTAGATGCATCCGATGTGGCTATGGGGGGGGGGCATTTTGCAGAAGGGATCAGACGGAGAATTGCACCCCCTCGCGTATATTTCCAAAAAATTTAATGAGACGGAAAGGAATTGGTCAGTTTGGGACAAGGAAGCAGCGGCTATCCGGCTAGCTCTCACTACCTGGCGGCATTGGCTGGAGGGGGCGCAAACCCCGTTTGAGATTTGGACTGATCATAAAAACCTTGAAGCGTTGTGCACTCAGAGGTCTCTGAATGTGAAACAGCTCCGGTGGGCTGATTTCTTCTCAAAATTTAACTTTGTGTTGAAACATTTCCCTGGAAAGGCCAATTCCTTAGCAGACGCACTCTCCCGATTGCCCCAACACGAGAGTCTGAAAGAAGAGGTGTTCGACTCCATGTTTTCCCCCCAGCAGCTGGGAGGGGCGGTAACCACCAGGAGCCAAAGCAAACGAGCTAAAGTGGAAGTGGCATCGGGTGATTGGGGAGGGGAATACTCGCCCGAGGAAATTGAGGAGTTAGAGACTGTGACCAAGTGCTCCCTGGGTGAAAATCAATGTTGGTACCACGAAGACAAATTGGTGGTGCCCAGAAGTAAGCGGAAAGACATTTTATTGGCTTGTCACTCCTCCAAACTAGCTGGACACTTTGGGTTCCTGAAAACGCTCAACTTAATTCAGCGTCAGTTTTGGTGGCCGCGCATGCGCCGGGATGTCTCAGATTTCGTCTCTGCTTGTCAGACCTGTTTGATGTGTAAAAAGTGGGGGGGGGGAGTCCTGGGGCTCCTGCACCCCCTACCTACTCCTTCTCGCCCTTGGGAAGCGATAGCCATGGACTTTATTACTAACCTACCACCCTCGAAGGGGAAAACTGTAATCTGGGTGGTGGTAGACACGTTCTCTAAGCAAGCCCATTTCACCCCTTTCAAGCAACTGCCAACGGCAAAGGGGATGGCCAAGGCTTTCTTCAATCAGGTGATTAAATTACATGCTTTTCCCAAGCGGGTGGTATCCGATAGGGGTAGCCAATTCGTTGCCAACTTCTGGCGGGAGCTTTTAAAGCTTATGGACATAGAGCCTGCTCTAAGTTTGGTTTACCATCCAGAAACCGATGGACAGTCCGAACGAACTAATCAGATCCTGGAGCAGTTCTTGAGGTGCTACACCAACTACCACCAGGACAATTGGGTGGACTTACTGCCGTTTGCAGAATATAGCTACAATAATGCGGTGCACTCCTCGACCGGCGTCTCCCCCTTCATGGCCATCGGAGGCTTCGAGGGGAAGCCTCTGCCTACAATCGAAAATGCTTCCGATGCTTCTCCCACAGATTTTAAGCGGTGGTGGGCGACATTACAAGAATCGTGGCCTCTGATAGCTAAGACTTTAGACCAAGCCAAAGCGGACTACAAAAAATATGCGGATCGTAGTCGAGCTGTGGGTTGGGATCTCCAACCTGGGGACTCTGTCTATCTTTCCACAAAAAACATACACGGTTTACAACCTAGCAGGAAATTAGGATGGAATATGTGGGCCCATATAAGGTGTTGCGTAAAATTTCAGATGTGTCTTTTGAACTGGAACTGCCTAAATCACTGAGTTCTGTGCACCCTGTTTTTCATTTCAGCCTGCTGAAGAAGGATCCTGGGCCGAATGCGTGGCATCCAGTTCCTCCAGTACCTCCTCCACTGATGAAGGGGGAGGCACCCCATTTTGAAATATCTGATATTCTTGATTCTAAAGTGCGTCGGGGCCACTTATATTATTTAGTTAGATGGCTCGACTTTGGCCCGGAGCACAATGAGTGGGTTCATTCTGAACATGTGCATGCTCCTCAATTAGTTAGAGCTTTCCATAAAAAAGCTCCTGACAAGCCCGGGTAGAGGTGTTTATCGAGGGGCTAGTGTGTCAGAATCTGCTGATTCAGACATAGTATTTTCCCAGTTCTGACAGTTGTGCCTTGTTAATTCTCTCTTGTCATATCTTATTATTATGTATGTCTTTAAGGTTACCATGTATGAATGCTTGTAGATGCCATATTGTAGTGCCTGACCAGGCCTGGGTTTTTGTAACTGTTAAAGCAGGAGGGTGACACCTGCATTGTATGGGAACAATGGGCCTCTCACACGATTTGCCTCCGCATTCCATAGACCCGGCTGGGACTTCAAGGGAGGATGCGTTTCATCTCTTATCACATGCAAAAGCCTTGAGGCCATGGATTGTTATGTGAACTGGTAACATCTGAAGGGTCTGGTTGGGACGGAAATTTACTGCTTAACACCTCACTTTCTTTCCTGTGGGAACCAAACGGTCAGAGCCTCTTTTTGCCCGCCGTTTTTCTCCTATAGTGATTGGCTACCTATGGGTAATTCAAACTCCTTGGAAAGGTATAATAGACCTTCCTGTATTATCTGTCTCATCTCTGACAATAATCCGAGAAGCTGTACTAATGTAGAGATTGGAAATAAAGAACTCTGGTTTACCAACCAAGATCTGATCCTTGACTACTTTGCGCAGAACTCTCACAGCTGGAGCCTCTCATGGCTGTAGAGAGTGCTTTTGCCTTGGGCAGAGAACCCCAAAGGTCAAACTTATGTTATCAAAGTACATAAGAGTGTATAAAATGCTCTGCTGGCTTACATGGTGCCCACTAATATATTATGGGATGCTGCTAAAGCGGTAATAAGGGGGCATTGTATAAAGAAAGAAAAGAGCATAAAAAGAGAATGGTATAAAAAAAGACAAACCAAAATCCAGGAACTAGAGAAGTTACAAAGGGAAATAATGGAAAAGTATAGCCTTAGTTTACAGAACAAAGAGATACAAAAACAGTTGGAAGCATTAGATACAGCAACACTTTGGAAAAAGGAAACAATGGTAAGGAATGACTTCCAGAGGAATAGCATCAACTCAGCAAAAAGACTGGCAAATTATTTGAAGATTAAAAAAGCAAAACAGATGGTTAGAAGTATAAAAATTAACAATAACATAACACAATGTCCCAAGGAAATTAATAAGGCCTTCGAGAATTTCTATAAAAATTTCTATAAGAAAAAGACCACAATAGAGTTCCAGGAGACATCTAGCTTACCCTTTGAGAAAGAAGGGAAAGATGTACTAGAGGGTGAGATTACAATTCAGGAAATAAGGGACGTAATAAAAGAACTTAAGGGCGTGATCATACGCACCCATTTGCGACACAAGAAGGATGATTCTCTGCCGGCTCAAAGTGGCATGATCACACAAGCACATCTGGGAAGCGTCCTGCAGCCGGTGTCAAAGTGTCGCAAACCACTTTGAGCCAGTGGGGAATCGGCTTATTTAGCTACCAGTGAAAAGGCAGTCTCAAATGGTTTGCAGTGGCCCAGAACTGACCTTTCCTGGTGTGATCACGCCAGCGCAAACAAGTGGCGTTGGGGAGCGGGCTTTTTGGGTTTTTTCCCCCCTCCCATCCCGGTATGCGCATCATCGGATGACCCCGAGGGTGGAGAGGCAAGTCATCAATCCCTTGTAGAAGCAGATAAGTGCACTGAAAATGGCCGGGGGGAAAAACCCAACTCGCTTGCGGCTGTGTGTGATCACACAGCGGCGGTTTGCCCTCACAGGTCCATGGACCTGTGTGATCCTGCAAAAGCAGCGCAAATTGCGCCGGCACAAATTTGTGTCACTTCCCATCCGGCTTATCTTGCTCATGTGGATGGGGCCTAAAAAAGGCAAATCACCAGGGCTAGATGGTTTCACAAGTGAATTCTACAAAGAAATGATAGAGATTATAACACCCGAACTGCAGGTACTATTCAATGAAATTTTGGAAGGGAAAAAGGTCCCTGATACTTGGAAGGAAACAGAAATAATATTGATATTAAAACCTCAGAAGGATCCACAAGAAGTAGGTTCATACAGACCTATAAGTCTCCTAAACCAAGATTATAAGATTTTCGCTAAAATACTGGCAAACAGACTAAAGAAAGCTATTCCAACAATTAAAAAAGGGGATCAATATGTGTTCATTAAAGGCAGAAATATAGCACATCCTATTAGAAACATTTTAAATGTTTTATACCATGGCCAACAAAAGAAAATAGGATTACTAAAATTGGATGTGTACAAAGCTTTTGACACTCTCTCACATGAATACTTATGGCAAATAATGAAGAAAATAGGGGTAGAGAAAGGGTTCTTACAAGCAGTTCAGGAGTTATACAAAGGAGGGAATGCGAAAGTACGAGTAAACAATGAACACTCACAAGCATTTCCCATACAAGGAGGAGTTAGACAAGGCTGCCCACTATCTCCACTTATATTCATAATAGCAATAGAACAACTAGCAGAACGGATTAGAAATTCGGGAAGAATAGAAGGATATAAGATAGGTAATGAAGAAATGAAGCTCAATTTATTTGCTGATGACATCATAGTAATCATGACAAACCCTAAGGAAGGGGTCAAAGAGGTTAAGATCATTCTAGAAGACTTTGAAAAGTGTTCAGGGCTATGAGTCAACATGGCAAAATCAGAAATCCTATACCTTAATGTAAATAGAGAAGAAAGGCAGGAGATAAATAGGAGCACGAACATAGGAATGGTGGTTAAGAAACTTAAATACTTAGGCATAGTTTTGCAAAAAAATATTGACAAAATGATAAAGGATTATTATGAAAAAATATGGAAAAAAATAGAGAGGGACATGAAAAGATGGATATATATGTATATGTATATATGTGTATATATATATATATATATATATATATATATATATATATATATATATATGAACCTGATTGAAGTTCCTCGGTGTGGCCCCATCTTCAGAGGTAAGGCAGGTGGCTACCAGAGGCAGGGCTTTTTTGTCGCAATGCCTCACATGTGGACTCTCTCACTATACCCATTTGCCCTAGCAGCTTTGTTGCTGAGTTTTAGATGCCAAGTGAAAACTTCCTTCGTTACCCTGGCTTTTGCCAGGATGAAACATTTCTTCTGCTTCATTCTGCCTGTGGTTCTGGTAGCTTGTTTTTATATGCTGGTTTTAGCTATTCTGTGGTTTGTAGTGCATTTTCAAAAATAATGGTAAACTCCTGGGGAGCCCCTATGTGCTGGTAGGCAGGCTATGAAATATATATATATATATATTGTGGCACCAGCCCTAGTCAGACAGGTCAAAGGCTAGAGAACTCAGGGAACCCTTTTCTCAGGAGGCAAAAAGACAGTATGGAAAAGAGCAAGGAAAGGAAGGGATGGCACTTAGTTGTTGTTCTGGTGGTGGCCATGCATACATACATATACGTGTGAATATGTGGGTGTGTATATAAATTAAAAAGATTGTTTTGGCCTACACAAGCTGCCAATATATATTATGGAAAACAGAAAGGGTTACATATTAGTCATGGTTCTCTGTAGCTCCCTTTCTTTGTCTCCCTGGGAGTTTTTCACTTTGAGGCTGATGACTTGGCACACTAATGGATTTAGTTGCTTGAAGTTTCTACCAGTGATTCAATCAGTAATTCTTATTTTAAAGGACAGCATGGCAATGTACCAGTCCTGTGCCTCAGTGCACTGCCAAGGTGATTGTCACTTACAACCCTTTGAAAATCATGAAGAATTACTTCTATGAGTTGGCATTGCTTCTGAATTCAAAAGCACTGTGTGAAGCAATTCAGCTCAGAAGCATCACAAATATTCTTTGCTGTAGTGGCAGGTGTTCCATGGGCATGTTCCTTCTCTAATGAGCATGAGCCAGGATCCAAAGGGTGCCTCTTTGGCCGCCTTCCTACTGCGCCTCTCCCATGCTCCTGGAAGCTCAGGAAATCCCCCAGCACAAGGGTCTTTCCTGGGAAAGTACAGTCAACAACAGTACTCCATATGTAGATGTGCCCTTATGGATTCAGGCAACAACACTGATGTATCTAAAACAATGAAATTGAAGTTATTACAAATTAATGTGCTGCTTTTACACCTGTGCAGTTGGCATTCACCATAGCTGGCAGTTGCCTTGCAGCTGGCTGTTGTTGAAGTACTTGAGCTCCTTATTCTACATTGTGGAGTTGTTGGGACATTCCACATATGATAGGAACATGCAACTAGTAATGGCTCTCTGGTAAGCATATGAATGGTTGCAAACATGGATGCAATCAGTTCTACCTGATATCCATAACCTGATAAACACCAGGATTTGACTTGCCATGTAAAGTATGAAAGACAACTTATAGAATATGAATGGGCTTTGGCAGTTGTGCATGTTGGAAATTTATCAGTTGCAAGCACTAAGATTCCAATCATTATAGGGTTAACTTGTTTATGTTCTGTGCTATTGTTTAGACTGACCTGGATGGGAACCTGGCTAATAGCCAATGTAAAGAAAGCCCACAAAAGTAGATGGTATTGATTGGTTAATGTATTCAGGTGATTTCCTTCTAGGGGTCAAGAAGAAGGAGGATTCTCCATTGTTGAGTGGCCATGTGTTTTTAGCAGTAGCATGTAAAGATGTAGCTCTAGATATCTCTTGTTATTTTGCAGGTTTTCCGTGTACCCTATCCCTTAGAAATAAAGACTTTAAATAGAAAGAAATGCCTCCTCTCCAGTGAAGCAAAGATCCATTGCAAACTCTGAGTATTTAAGTATTTTTGACTATTTTCCCCAACAGTGCAGACCAGTTGTTTTAATGTGGCAAAATACCAGGACCTGAATGCGATTGTGTTACAGCCCGCTGAACTGTTTTCCATCTGTCACAGGAATGTGAGTGTCATGCTTTCCAGGGAGATGTGACGAAGCTCTTTGAACTCTCCCCAGCTGCAACTTAGTGGACTGAAAATCTAGATATTAGTATTTAGGGGGATTGTCCAGTTGGTCTTCATGCCAGTTGTATCAACTTTGTTACATATTTTATATTATTACACACTTCCTGTGTGTATTTCTGCCATATGCTAGATAGGTAAATAAATAAATAAATAAAACTGTACATCTATCACATTTATACATCCCATTTTACGTATACAGTTTAAAATCTTATTAATTTACTTCATTTATAGCTCATCTTTCTCCCCAACAGGACCCAAAGTGGCTCAGAGCATTCTCCCCTTCTCTCTTTTATCCTTGTAACAACCCTGTGAGGTAGGTTAGGAGGAAGGTGTGTGATTGACTCAAGGTCAATCAGTAAGTTTCCATGGCAGAGTGGGGATTTGAACCAGGGTCTCCCAGATCTTCCCCTAACACTCAAACTGCTATACCCCACTGGCTCTGTAAAAGCCATAAATAACTCATACTTACAGGTTTATACCATAGCATTTGTCATTCTCCAGTGTCCTGGAGTTTAGGATGTAGATTGCATGCTACAAAAAAGTCTTCCTATTACTTGCTAGATTTTTACTTCTCTTGGAGTATCTTTCTCTAGCCGCTCTCATGAAGGCCATGTCCCATATCCATAAGCTCCTTACATTAAGCACTATATGATAACCTTTCTGACACTGTGAGGAACAGGCAGAACAGCCAAAGTAAGTAATCCTCTCTCCAAAGGTGACAAACCCCCTTGTCCCTACTCTTGTTCCCTAATCCATAGGCTGTGTGATGCTTTCAGAACTGGCTTGCTTTGTGAGAAAGGGTTTCTTATAAACTGACAAATCATAAATGTCTGTGCCAGGCCATAGGAGTGGAAGCACATCACAGCAATTGTGGAATGGATCTGGAGGTTATGAAACCTTCACTCCAAGATAAGATTGCCCACACATCATTCACCCCCATACACCACACAGAGGTTGACTCATATCAGTCTGCTCCAGGGAGACTGCTGGAGCAGACAAAGTGTACCAGGCATTCCTGGGTGGCTCAGAGCAGGTACACATGAATACACATTGAAGGTGTCTTATACTGAATCAGATCATTAGTTCATCATAATCAATACTGTCTTCTCAGACTGGCAGCAGCTCTCCAGCTCTCAGGCTGAATTCTTTCACATCACCTCCTGCCCAGTTCTTTTAACTGGAGAAACCAGGATTGAACCTAGGACCTTATGCATGCAAAACAGAGGCTCTTCCACTAAGCCACAGCCCCTTCCCAGGCTGCAGATTACTTAGAAAGTGACTCAAACCACAAACTGCAGAGCTCTAAGGAAGGAATATAGGGTAGGGATTTGTGCTCAAATATATCCAGTCAGAAAAATATACCTGAAAAATACTGTATCAGTATTTTGTGTGTATATTCAGGATCTATATAGATATTCAAGAATCTCACAAATACTGGTATCCCAATACTGAATATTTCTGGGAATATTTGGGAATATTCAAGAATAGCTTGAGTTGGAGGTATAAAAGCTCTAAACTTTTTTTCCAGGTTAGCAAGTTTCCCAGGCAACAGGAGGGAGGCAGCTCTCACAAGCAAATGGAATCCCTCATTAGGGGAATCTTGGTTATGCTGTGATTCTCTGGTTTGACATTGGTTCTGTTGGGCTTGCTGCCATATTTGGCAATGGGTTCTGATTGGCCTCTGTGGTTTTTGACATGGGTTGCATTGGGCTCTCCACACTGGCCTGTGGGTCTGCTGGGATTCTCTGGTTTGATGTGGGTCCTGTTTGCATTGGTAGGCTTTTGGCCAATTATTGCTTGCTCTTGTGTGTTTGGTTATTCTTTGTCCTGGAGAAAGCATGGGATTTAGGGTGGCATTGACCAGAGCCCAGCCTTTTCCATCATGGCTCTGACTATGTGAAATGGGCTCCATGAAGAGGTGAGAGGGCCCCTCCTTGGAGATTTGCAGGAGGTGCTGCGAGGCCCGATTGTTTGCCAGGGCTTTTGAGGGAGACTGAACTGGGAAGGCATCTTTTAAGGGTGAGAGGAGGAGAGATTTAGGGTTTGTTGTTTTAATTTTGCTTTGAACCTGAAAATATTTTTAACTATTATTGTGAGCCACCTTGAACCACAAGGAGAGGTGGGGTATATTTTAATAAATAGGTAAATAAATTTTCCCAATTGGAAACAGTGGAGGATGTCTGGAGGCCTTTGTTCAGAGGCCCATTGAATTTGACTCCTTGTTCCACTTAATGTGAAATTTGGTGCGTCTTTAAGTGGAGAGGCAACACTAACTCTGCTGCAATGTTGGTGCCATCTGCTCAAAAAAATCTCCTCCAGACCCCCATCAGAAATCATGGACCTCAATAATTTTGGAATCCCCCACCCAAAGTGAAAGGAAAATCCGATGCTGCAAAGAATTATGAGCAAAGAACAATGAGCGAGCTCTGGGGGACGGCGGAGGACAGGAGGGCCTGGCGAAATATGTTCCATGGGGTCACGAAGAGTCAGACTCAACTGTGTGACTGAACAACAACCCAACCCAACCCCCCAATCTGGATAACTTGAATCCAGATATTTGAGACTGAATCTGGATTGAATCTGGATATTTGAGATCCAGGTCAAATCTACATCTGACTTTCCCACTGGAATCATTCTAGTTTAAAAAAAAAATGTCTATACCTGTTTCTAGTTTCAAACCATACTTGTTTTAGGTTAAAAATTACTGTTTACATTCGTTAATTGCCCTCCTGTGGTCAAGCTAGCATTATACTGCTTTAAACAGATCTTGTTGATTAGTACTCTTCAGACCCAGGGAGTGAAATTTGAAACTGGTGTGAAATGAGCATAGGAAAAGACAGCAGTCAAACTACTTCAGAGGGGAGGTGTAAATTGGGCCCCAGATAACCCAGAATACTGATAATTATGGCCTCTTTGAAATCCAGATCCAGAAAATACTGATTTTTTCCCCTGATGCACATTTCTACTGGAAGGGACAGGAAAGCTGCATTACTAATAAATCTGACCTGGAGTCAATGTCTTCTCAGACCCAACAACTGCAGTCATTTTCAGTGCCATCTTAAGCAGAGTTGCACCCTTCTAAGCCCATTGACCTCAATGGACATCCTCAAGCAAACCTTACCCACTCTGGTTACCTTGTAGGAAGTTTAATTGAGGCCTAAATTCACTAATGACCGGCTTCAAGGGTGGATTGGTAATTAAGGCCACCAGGGAAAGCCGTGATAGGGCCAGCCAGTATCCACTGCTGCTGTGAGCTGCCTGCGAGAGGGTGTGGTCTGTTGCCACCATAGGTCAGTAAGTCCAATTCCGTGTAAGGTGGATTGGCTGCTACTACAGCAAGCTACTGCTCCCCTCCCTTTACAGGTCCATTTTTGCCTCCCAATCTGCCCCCACCGGGTTTAAGTTGTGAACTGCCATTACATTTCCCTAATGAAGGGAGAGAACTCCAGCATATGAAGCTGGAGAAGAAACCATTCTGTCCCTTTTGGCCCACAGTGCATGTGCCACACATCCCTAAATCTCTCTAACTTTGACTCAGAACCAGTGAGACATTTTTGTTCCTCAAAATTTTTAGTTTATTTAAAGAATTAGAAATCCGCTTCTAGCTTCCGACATCTTTTGTCCATGATCCATTTTAATTAAAATGTGCTCCTGTACAATGTGAGCCCTGGCCTGTGCTTTACTATAGCTGCAGAATGGGTTGCTATAGAAACCTTACCTGGCTTAGTTAGCGCTTCAGTGGCCCAGTCTTTGTTCGGCCCATAAAGGGACATAATACTCCCACTGCTGAGCAGCACAAGGCAAAAAAGTCTGCCCTGAGCTTTGTTTCCTAGCATATTTATTGAGAAAATAATTCTAGATTTACATCTAGCAAGGTACTAATTAATTAGCATTCTCCAATCCAAGGCAGACTGGGCAAGCTTTGTGTTTTATTCTATTGCCTTTAAATTGTTTCTGTCATTCCCAGGTATGATTTTGCATTTTGGACATGAAAAATATTTGGTGTGTGGTGGATGCTTCACCTTCATACTGTGGTCAATGGTGTCTAAAGTTGAACATCAGAAAGTGCGATCAACTTTGCTGGATTGTGCAGCAAACCATATTAGCTCTGCAAACATAAATCTGCATACAGAATTTTGTATCCAGTAAATGATTATGTTGTCAGATGAACAAGGTCTGAATAAAATTAGCATAAGAAGAGGATCTTGAAGAACAGCTGGTGCCTCACTCCCCTTACTGTCAACATGAGTAGCAAAATGGCCTCCTCAGAAAACTGCAGCACAATTTCTGCATAAACTGTGTCTGGTATAGCAATAAGCCATTGTTAACCAGTGTTCCTCACAGAAAATGCAGTGTGAATGCCAGATGTGCTTTCCTAATTCTCATGGAGCTTTGATTGGCTGTACCTCCCAGGTGTATGTCCCCTAACTGCCCTCTAATACTGTTTACTATTAGAAATGCACCAGGATACCACCACTACAGGAATGACAAACATATATATGAACCCAGAAAATGTAGAGGCACTCTGGTACTCTTTAGTCATCTTGTAGTCAAAACTGCTCACATCCATCATGACTTGAACTCTGCAGTTAATACAGTTCAATCTTAGTACTATTGCTACTCTCAGTTGTATGAGTGACTATTCATTAGAGAGACCTGATGCTTCAGGCGGCTTCAAAGTGTATAGCTCACAAAGTCCTTTGACCTTTACCTTCTTGGCTTATAGTTGTCAGTTGGGTTGGGTTGGTCAAATGAGTCCAGGAGCTAATAAATGCCTCCTTGAATCATGGGTTGGTGCCAGCCACACAGAAGGAGGCAGCCATGAGATCCCTCTGGAAGAAGGCACCTGTGGTCACAGATGACCTCAGCAACTACTACCTGGTGACCAATATTTCATCCTTGGGAAAGGTACTTGAAAGTACTGTGACCACCCACCTACAGCTACTCTTGGAAGAAACATTATTTAGATGCATTTCATTCCACACTCAGGCCTGGATTTGGGATGAAATTACTTAGGTTGCCCTGACAGATAATTCTCACTAGGAGAGTGACCAAGGGAGTACTCCAGGACCTCTCAGTGATTTTCTCGGTGATACCACTAGCAGATGCTATCAAGAGGTTTAAAGTAACTTGTCCCCAATACAGGGATGGCACTCAGCTCTCTTTTTTTCCCCTCCCCCCATTAAGTCAGGTGCATCTATGGACATCCAGAACAAATGCCTGGAAAAGGTAATGGGATGGATGAGGACCAATAAACCGACATTCAATCTAAACAAGTGCTGCTGGCCAACTGGTAAATTCAGGGAATTAAGAGTCAGTCTGTCCTAGGGAAGATTGTATTGCCCCTGAGAGAGAGCAAGTTCATACTAGGCCTTGAAGGCTCATGTGTCCTTTGTCACATGTAGCAGCTTTTACCAGCTTTGGCCATTCCTTTAAAATTATGATCCTCCCCCCCCCCCCCCCCAGTGCTCTATACTCTGATCATATCCAGGTTGGATTACTGCAGTGCAGTTTACATAAGGTGGTCTGGTAACAATCTAAAAAGTAGCTGTCGGGAGCAGAATATTAGGATTGTCTCATCCCTGTCTTGAATGACCTGTACTGGCTGCCTATCCATTTTTATTGCTGCTCTTTAGTTTCTTGAACTACTATAATGTATTTTTTTTATAACTTTTCCATGATGCAATCCTAAATTATGGGGGTGGGGGCTACACGTGAATTCAGAAATAGCCTCAGTGGAGGAGATCATATGGGTCTTTCTTATCCAGTCACCAGCTGAGGTTTCCTGTGAAGGGTATGTAATATCAATGGAATTGGTGGGGGAGGACATTCAGATTTGCCCACTTCATAATGTTCATCTGTATTACAGAGTCCTTGGCCCATGCTGATTCCCCCTTCTCCTTTCCCTTAACTTCTCAGCAGTGGCAGCAGAGAAATGGTTTGTATATCTAAGAGGCCTCTCTCCTCCTTTGCACAAAGGTAGGAAGATGGAAAGTCACTCAGGCCTTCAGAACTCCCATCCTGTCATCAAGTGCTGTAGCTATTATTGCCAGGCCATTGAGTAAAGAGAGAAGTAGAAACAGAGTTTAGGGGCTCATGGAATGGGATAGAGACATTGAGAAATCCTCAGGAATGCCTCAGGGTTTCCAAATTTGGAACAGGTCAGTTTATAGAACCCAGTTTGAATTGAACTCAAGGAAGTTCACCCATCTCTGGCAGAAACAACGCACTGGGCAGCATCCTACCACTGTTTGCAGAAGGTGTAGTTCTCCGACACTGAACACATGAAGCTGTCTTCTACTGAATCAGATCACTGGCCCATCAAAGTCAGTATTGTCTACTCAGACTGGAAACAACTCCCTAGGGTCTTAGACAGAGGAATTTTTCATCATTTACAACCAGGTTATTTTAATGGAATGTACTGGGGATTGAACCTGGGGTCTTCTGCCTTGTCAAGCAGATGCTCTTCAGGTGAGCCACAGCCCCTCCCTCTGAATTCCTCTGCTGCAGCTCTTTCTGACCCTTGGAAAGATTAGTCCCATGGGCCTGAAACCTGCAAGGGTGGGTGAGTGGAGGGACTGTAGTGAGAAAGGACAAAGAGTTGAAAGTTCTCTTCCTTCTTCTTCCGCAAGTGCTGCTTCATTGAGGGTAGAAGGAACTATCCCCTTGTCCCTCGATCACACTGACAGTCATCGTAGTTCCTCTGCATTGATCCTGAGAGCCCTCTGGAAGTCAGAAAGAGCTGCAGCGATATAGAGGATTGTGTGGAAAATCCATTTGTCTTTCACACAAATAAAGTGAGATGCTGCCTATTGTAAATGATAGTTTTAAGAGGGGTACTTTTTAATCCGAGGAAACTGTGTCAGACTTCCTGAAAGTCCTACTGTTGATGCTATGACATTTTCTTTTGCATTGGAGTGCGGACAGAAATAGCTAGCATGCTGCTGTTTGGCAGACACCCTAAATAGCGATACCAATTCAAAATATACAGTTCTGCCCAAAAGTATTCACAATACAGCCAGTTATCAAACTATTTCATTGCTTGGTATTTTCATAAACATGGTACAGCAACTTATTCTCCAATGCAAACCACTAATTGCGATAACAGGAGAAAGAAATATTGTTTTGTGGTTAGGGAGGGGAACATTTGATAATTAAGCAGTATGATTAATAACGAAATAACTGAGGACTGGAAATGTAGTTTTGAATGGATCTTAGTTGGAATAATACTTTATTAAAGAGAATCCATGCAGTTGGGTTTACACATTCTTTAAATTCAAATAAAAATTTCCAAATAGTAATAACGGCATGAGGCATTTGAATGTCAGAAACTGTTATATATTTTTAACTCATCCTCAAAATATCACAGCAGTATTTTATGCTAATTTATTGCTATATGAAAGTGATTATAAACATTTGAACAGTCCTCAGTACTATTATTTATGGATCCTCCCCCCCGCCCAAACATACAGCCCTATGTGGCCAAAGTTAAGCTTTTAAAGTCCTGTTGATTTCAATGGGAGGGAGTCACTGAGAGTTACTAGGTATTCAGTAGAATAAAGTTTAAATCCAGTGGCACCTTTGAGACCAACAAAATTTTATTCAAGGTATAAGCTTTTCTGTGCATGCACACTTCTTCAGATACAGAATAAAACTTTGTTAGTCTCAAAGGTGCCACTGGACTCAAACTTTGTTCTGCTGCTTCAGACCAACACAGCTACCCACCTGAATCCAGGTATTCAGTAGGTATTCTATTTTCATCATATAAGTCTGATCCCCATCTCTTCTGGGTGCCATCTCTTCTGGCGTCATCCCTCACCTTACACAAAATCATCAAGCTATCCTCCTCTAATGTCTCCCCCATTCTCCACAAAAGTCCCCTTCAGTTCCAGACTCCTGGAATGTGTGATATGCCTTCACTGTTTGAAACTGTTTCAAACTTTCTGCCATACTGACGGTTTCCGGTTGGGAGAATGGAGGTCTGACACGCTTTGCAAATGCGCAAGGCGGACAGCGGCTCTTCCTGACAGCTTGGGTGGGTTAATCCACCCGACGCAACCTCACACAGGTAGTGTGAGGACCAGCAAGCAATATAATCCAGGTTTGAGCAACCTCGGTGAAGGGAAAGTCTCGGAGGAGACTTTTCCAACACCTTGAGCACTGCAGCCGAAGAGGATTCTTGCGAATATCTCTAAGGAGCCGAGCTGAGCTGAAAAATTCAGCATAAAACCTCCAATTCCCCTGATTCCTTAACAAAGAAGACAAAGTTTAAACGTTGGGACCACATCTGAAGCGAAGTAACAACAAAAGGTAACGGAAAAAAGTTTTTTGCCTTACCATCGCCGCGTTTTGAAAGACGAAAAACAGATCGGGTGAAGCAATAGACTGATGTTGATTGGATGAGAGCAGTTTTGAAGTGCTAAAAAACCGAATTTGAACTTAAAAAGCCAAAAAAACAAGTTGTTTAACATTCCTGCGGTTAAGAGGAGTCGGGAGGGGAAGCCAAGCATCGCGAGACAAAGAGGGAGAAGGGAACCAAGCATCGCGAGATTAAGACGTGAGGACTGAATCAGGAAGTGACGGCTAGAAGAGCAGACAAGAAGGAAAAAGGAGAAGAACCGGAAGAAGGTAAAGGGGACTCTAAATACTGCCGGACCAGAAAGGGGACTCCAAATACTGCCGGACCAGAAAGGGAACTCTAAATACTGCCGGACCAGAAAGACCACAACAGGAAGTGACGTGCAGAGAGCAGACAAGTAAAGAAAAGGAAGGGACAAAAGGAAACTACGGCAAGCCAGAAGCAAGGTAAAAAGACTATAACCTTTGACATTAACCATAGAGAAGTTGCGCCCGCCATTTTGGATTGATAAAATTTTTAAACTGCAATATCTCAAAGATTATATAACGTAGAAGGCTGAAACCAACATAATTTGACTTGGCAAGATTAGCTTGTTTGAATGCACTAATTGGTGTTTGATTTGGAAGACAAGATAAAATCGATCTTTTTAAAGAGGCAAAACGGACCGCGGACTAAGATCGAGAGCAGCTACATGGTCCTCTCCTACAATGGCAGCAAAAAAAGAAAAAGAGCTACTAGCCGTTATGGAAGCAATGGAAAAGAAAATGTTAGACGCTATAGGAGAGGTAAATGTTAAAATGAATAATATAGCGGCTCAAGCAGATAAAAATTTCATGGAATTAAAAGCAGAATTTCAAAAATTATCCACAAGAACACAAGATATAGAAACTAAAGTAAAAGAACTGGAAGAAAACACCCATAAGACAATGAGAGAGAATGAGAGGATGGAAAAGATGATGCATTATAAAGATATGCAAAACCATTTGAGATTTCGAGGGATTGAGGAAAAATTGAATGAGGATATTTTTACAAGAATGCAAGAAGCAATAGCAGATTTTTTACAAGAACAGGAAGAAGTTGTTAAAGAACACATGGATCTTGTTTATAGAGTTAACTCTACATATGCAAGAGACAAAAACATACCAAGAGACGTGGTTGTCCAATTTACAATGAAAAGAACAAAAGAACAAATCTACAGGAAGTGCTTTACTGACCCCTTTGTAATAGATGGAAAGAAAATCATAGTAATGAAAGAATTGCCTAGAGCAATACTGCAAGAAAGGAAAAAATTCAAGCATCTGACGGATAAACTGAAGGAGAAAAAAATCAGATTTCGTTGGGAAATACCTCAAGGACTAAGTTTTTATTATGGCAACTCCAGAGTAGTGATTAAAAGCACAGAAGAAATGTATGCATTCCTGGGAGAAAATAAAGATGATTTTGGAGATATTTAAGAATATATCAAAATGGATTACAAAATACTTACATGGAATGTAAATGGACTAAATTCACCCCAAAAACATAGAATGGTAGGTCATTGGTTGGAAAAACAAAAATGTAATATAATTTGCTTGCAAGAAGCTCATCTTAAAAACCAAGACCATAAATATTTAATAAGGAAAAAATTGGGAGAAGAATTTTATTCTTTAGCAAGCAACAAAAAAAATGGTGTTGTAACATATGTCAAAAAAGATTTGGAACCCAAAGTAATATTCAAAGACAAAGATGGAAGATATTTAGCTATTGAAATTTTACTGCAAGGAGTGAAAACTTTGATTGTGAACATTTATGCTCCGAATGGAGCTAAAGAAATTTTTTTTAAAGAACTTCAAATGGAATTGGACAATGTAAACTATGATCAAATTATGATGTTAGGAGACTTCAACGGAACTGTAGATAATAAACTAGACAGGCGCTCTAAAAGAAAGGATGAGACGTTAGGGAAGCTTCCAAAAAACTTTTTTGAACTGATAAAACAAGAAAAGTTGGAAGATATTTGGAGGAAAGCTAACCCACAAGGAAAAGATTTTACCTTTTACTCTAACAGACATGACTCACATTCAAGAATTGACATGATTTGGATGACTACTAACCTAACCTTCAAGACAAGAAAAGTGGAAATTTTACCCAGAATAATCTCAGATCACAATCCGTGTTTATGGACAGCTGGGCAGATTAAAAAACAAAAGAGATGGAGAATAAACGAGGACTTATTAGATAATCAAGAAATAATTAAAAAATTACTTGAAGAAACAGACCTATACTTCCAAGTAAACATGCAGAAAGAAGTTAAAATTCAAACCGTATGGGATGCATATAAAGCAGTGATGAGAGGACTATTGATATCGTTAAATGCTAAAGATAATAAAAAGAAAAAAGAGCAATATGAAAATATTTTACAAGCCATTAAAACAAAGGAAACTTTCTGCCATACTTTTTTCTTGACTCCCACCATCTGGTTTTCACCCTCTGCATGACCCTGGACTTTATCATAATTGGCAGTCACCTTGCCTACCATATATAAAGGGATCTGTTTTGGCTTTGTACTCCTGAGAATCTAGACAAACTTTTTTGGAGAGTGTGGGGAAAGGTAAATGTAAGAAAAAAAGATTTCATTACAGTTCTCAGATAGCTTTTAAGAAGACATTTAAGCATTGTCAGAGTCTCTAGTAATCAGCACTCAACAACGTTCCTTAAGCAGGACTGGTTTATTGTAGTCAGGTTACTACACTTCTCTAAACACTATTTGTGTTCAGACTAAAGAGGGAAAGTGGGAATGGGATTTTATACAGGGTTCAAACTTGGGTGTCAGATGGCTACCAGCCAATGAATGCCATGTTATTCTCGCGCGGAAAATAACGGCTTTCAGTTCCCAGCTGGAAACTCACAAGAGAAACCAGGGATCTTAACAAAACAGAGACAAATGCTAGAGGAGAATCAAAAGTAACATTCCAGTGTCAACAACCTCCCCCCCTTTTTTCTTTTCTCTCTTTACCCCCACTTTTTATTTATGGCAGCCTAGCTGACATCCTGCCCCCCTAAAGGGGCCCCTCCCGGCTTCAAAGGGTACAAAGAGTGGAAAGCACATAACAACTCAGGGGCATCGACATGGCAATCCTGGACCCATTCATTCTCTTCAGGACCAAAATCCTTCCATCTAACCAGGTAGAATGGATGGCCATGTTGTATCCTAGAGTCCAGAATCTGTGTCACCTCCTGATATGGCTCATCATTCAGAATCAGAGGCGGGGAGAGAGGGGAACGAGGATGCCATGCATTTGGCCCAGGATCTCATTTCAAGAGGCTGAAATGAAAGATTGGATGAATGCCCCTAAGGGATTTAGGCAGGGCCAATTCAACAGTCACTTCATTGATTTTACGCACAACTGGAAAAGATCCCACATAACGCCAACCCAGCTTCCTACTGGGTTGCAACCCCTTTAAGTTTTTAGTGGACAAATACACACAATCACCCGGATTTATGTCCCAAGGTTTAGCCCGGTGCTTGTCAGCCTGAGTCTTATAATTGGCTTTGGCTTTATAAAGTGCCTCGCGAATCACCGGCCACTGGTCCTGCAGACTGCACCACCAATCATGCAAGTCCCCCCCTTTCACAGGGGAGTCATCAGGCATTACAGGGAGGGGCATCCGTTCATAACCATACAAAGCCATAAACGGGGACACCCCTGTGGAAGAATGCACAGAGTTGTTGTAGCAGTATTCTGAATATGGCAACAAGTCCACCCAATTGTCTTGCTGATAATTGGTGAAACACCCAAGAAATTATTCCAGTGTTTGGTTAATTCTCTCTGTTTGACCATCAGTTTCTGGGTGATAAGCACTACTGAGTCCTTGTTCAATGTCCAACAGGTGCAAAAGTTCTTTCCAAAATTTGGCAACAAATTGCGATCCTCTGTCTGAAATTACCTTCCTCGGAAAGCAGTGGAGTTTGATGATGTGCTGCATAAACATCTTTGCTAAAGCTTTAGCAGTGGGCAGCTGCTTGAACAGAACAAAGTGTGCCTGCTTCGAGAACAAATCCACATTTCCTTTCCCACTGTTCATTCACTTTGGGGTTCCTGTGGCTTTCTTCTCTCCAGCTTTTGGAGGGGTTGAAGTCGTGCTCGTTGAGCAGGCTGCCGTGAAATGGTCGGCCTCTCCAAACCTAAGACAAAGCCCTTGCCACATCTGCTGTTCTTTAACTGGGTCTTTTCCTCTGGGCTGGGTCGTCTTCTGGGGGGCCCGAAACTTGATCAGCTGCAGGCAGTTCTCCACATCATCTGCTTCTCGCTTCCAGGTGAGGGGTTGCACATTATGCAGAACCATATCAAGAATCTGGTGACTGAGCCCCGTCTGGAAATTCTCCATCAGCATGGGCTCCGGCCACCCCTGGATCTTTGCTGTGATCATTTTGAACTCTTCCAAGTACTTGTGCATCGTGCAGCTGCCTTGCTTCAAGGAACAGAGGTGCGCCCTCACCTTCTTGCCTGCCAGTGGATCTTCATACTGCCTTCGTAGTGCCCACATGAAGGCCTGCACATCCTGTAGCTTGGGGTCCTGGATCTCGTGCAAACCCACGTACCAGTTGGCCACTCGATCCCTCAGCTTCATGGTGATGAACTCAACACAGTGTTTATCATCTGGGAACAGATGGCCCCAATCTCGTAGGAATCTGTGCACTTGCACTAGAATGAATGCCAACTTCTCAGGGGTCCCGTCAAATGTAGCTTCCAGCAACTTCTTGGTTTGTTGCAGTCCGGGGACCCCAGGAGCCGGGAGTTGAGCCAGTTGCCCTGGCCCCATGGGAACCCCAGGTGGCTCGGTGGGTGCCGTGGGTTGCACAGGAGTTGCTCCCAGTTGCCCAGCTGGCAGCCCTGCCTGTGCTCGACCAGCGCTTCAACCTCACCGCCTCCACCCCAGTCCAGCGACTCTGGATGGCTGTGGATCGCCCAGTCATAGTGGCTTGGCACAGTCACCTGAGGAGTCAGCATCCACGACTCCCTCATAGCAGTAGAGAGGTGCGCCCATGAGTACAGATCTCTCCCTTGGGGCTGAGTACCTGCCACTGGCCCCCGATGTGGAGCTGGTGTCTGTGTCCCCGTCGTGGGGACCTCGCTCATCATGGTGACAGGAATCTCCGCCTCCGTGACTGGCTGGTCTCCACCGTTCCCCATGCTTATGTTGAGATTCGGGGTGTGGAGCGCAGTCCAGGGATGAGGAATCTTAACACTCTGTCAGAGTCTCTAGTAATCAGCACTCAATCACGTTCCTTAAGCAGGATTGGTTTATTGTAGTCAGGTTACTACACTTTTCTAAACACTATTTTTGTTAAGACTAAAGAGGGAAAGTGGGAATGGGATTTTACACAGAGTTTAAATTTGGGCGTCAGATGGCTACAAGCCAATGAATGCCATGTTATCCTCGCATGAAAAATAATGGTTTTCAGTTCCCAGCGGGAAACTCACAACCAGAGATCTTAACAAAACAGAGACAGATGCTAGAGGAAAATCAAAAGTAACCTTCCAGTGTCAACAACCTTCCCCCCTTTTCTTTATGGTGGCCACTCTCTTTACCCCCACCTTTTATTTATGGCAGCCTAGCTGACAAGCATGCAGAAATTGTATTTCACAATCTTACATAGAAATCCCATTATAGGTATAGACACATCATATTATAGGAAGAATTTACAATATGTTGCAAGGAAAATGTCCTAGCAATAATGAGAATGAACAACACATGTATCCCAGTATCTTAACTGAATTTTAGTTGCTATAACATGCGTTGGATCAAAGGCTGGTTAGAGCCCTTGTGCTGATTGAAAGTTGAATGTAAGGCATTTTACCACAGAGTATGGAGTATGGAGACACAGTTAGTATTAAAAGCCTTGGGCTATGGCTGAGTTGTAACAATACTGTATAGGGATGGGCATAAACCCATAAATGAACCATGGTTCTAGTGCGAACCAGGGGTCCAGGAGAACTGCCTCCCATGATCCACTCACAAACCTCCCTGGAGGTTCGAGAGATTCGTGGGAGGGTCCAGACAGCATTTAAATACCCTCCGAGCTTGCTTCCCAGTTAGTGGCCTGACCAGAGGTGAGCTCTGAAGACATTTAAATGCCCTCGGAGCCCACCACCCTGGACCCAAGTGAGCTCCAAAGGCATTTAAATGCCTTTGATGGTTACTTCTGGGTCGGGCCACCCAACCGGAAGAGAGCCCCAAAGGCATTTAAATGCCTTCAGAGCCCACCTCCAGGTCTGGCCTTTAAAGGCCTTGGGAGCTCAGTCGAGTCAGGCTACCTGACTCGACTGAGGTCCCAGAGTGAGCCCTGAAGGCTTTCATAGCCCTTATCTGTCCTAATATGGACAGGCCCTTCTATGGCAAGGGGGCAAGTAATTTAGTGTAGTTAATTTTTGTTGTTCAGTCAATACTATTTTTAATAGTAAATGCTTTTTTTTGTATTTTGGAATCAGTGAGATATTTAGGCTGGATTTAAATTTTTTTAAATACCTGAATAGTCTTTGGATTCTTTTATGTAATTATGTGGTTTCTGTTGTTTGCTGTCTTGAATCCTCTAGGAATAGGCAGGCTATAAAAATTTAATATTAAATAACTATAGTACTACACAGTCACATGAGGCCCAGTTAACTGGAGCTGAGCCAAAGTGAACATTTCTGGCAGTGCCATTAAGCCAATTGTCAGGAACTGACAATAGCATCTCTGTACTTTGCTTTCGTTTTCTTTGTTCTAGGGAACCCTTCGCCTGCATCCCTTATCTGTCTCAACCCCCCTCCCTCGTGCAGCTGTAAATGTCTCTTTTGATGTATATTGGTAGCTCTGGTTTCTGTTACAATTTCTGGGCGGGAGAATGGCGACCTAAATTCTTGAACGTCACCTAAAACAAATGGTCTTCACTCCCATGCATTCCCCCTCCCTTTTTCCGGGCCAGAGTATGTTATCTTGTTGTGAAGACCTTGGGCGCTTCTTTATGGCTGCTTGCCTGGAATTGTTGTGCCTAGCTTCACACATGTGGGTCACTCAGATCAAGACGGGAATTTTTATGACTTTCTCACCTTGCTGTGGGAACCTCAACGGTCTCCTTTCTTTTCCCGCGTTCACCCTCTGATCCTGATTGGCCTAAGGCTGGGGTTCAATTGGGACTGGAGAGTATATTAACACTGCCTGTATTTCATTAAGCATCTCTAACAAACATTGAGAACCTGTTTGCAGTATTTGACAATAAAGAACTTTGATTCAACAAAGGTCTGATCTCTTGCTGACTATACAGAAGCCTCACACCAATTCAGATCTTTGTGACAGATCTTTGGAGATTGCATTGAAAGGGGCCCAAAGTGTTCACCCGTTTAGGCTGAGGGCAATATTTCCTGAACTGGCTTCATTCCCCCTCAAGGATGTCAGCACATCAAATCTAACTGGCTACACAGCATTGTGACATCATCTTATTTGTGACCTGATCCCTGATTGGATGTGATAGCCCATATGATTAAACCCAAAATAATAGGATATAGTCATCTGGACATAGGTAGGGAAAACAGCAATCAGGTTATAAAAAGGTGAATATAATCATAATTGATTGGTTTTTGGAAAAAGAATCTCAGCCCCACTGAAACACTATGTTAAGCCCCCAAATTAAAATGAGTTAATAGTCAACACAGCCTAAATATTAACTTTGCCCTTAAAAATTATGTAAATGAATTAACTTGAAAAGTCCTGATAAAGATGCATTGTGGAAACATGCTGAGTCTTTTAATTCTATATCATGATGTATGTTTTACTGATGTTGGTCGCTTACACATAGGTTGTTCGCCCGAACTTAGATGCTATTGGGAATGGGGATTTTTCCGCTGCTTTCACAGAGCATATTGTTGTGCTTCCATGTATGTCCTCAGTTTCCCCCATCTTTCCTGTGATCTTTTCAAACTTACATTGCTGTGATTAGGGATGGGCACCAACCAGGAAAATGTGGTTTGGTTCATGGTTCGTGGCAGACCCACAAACTGAACAACAGACCATCATGGACAAAAACCTGCTTGTACAAATTGAACTGGTTTGGGAAGTGTATGATGTAGTTGGGAAACGCCCCCCCCCCAGCATGCTAGAGACACCAAACTCAAAGCAGATCTCCAGCTGGCTCTCCTCTACCTGCCCTCCAAGTTTGGTGGGGATTGGATTTATGGGGTCTGAGTCACCCCCCACCCCAAGAAGATGCCTCCAGGAAAGTGCTTTCTGGGGAAATTAGGTGCAGGTTCAGGAGATTCAGGAGTGTATTGAATGCCCCCCTGGACTCCTAGAGACACCAAAATCACAGCACATCTCTGGATGACTCTCCTCTACCTACCCTCCAAGTTTGGTGAGGATTGGATTTATGGGGTACTAGTTATGCCCCCCCTGAGGAGGTGCCCCCATACTCCATTGTTTCCAATGAAGGGGGAAAATGAAGGAAAAAAAGCAAGGGCAGAAGCCCAGAACAGAAACAGAATCAAAGTTCCTGAGAATGGCTGGAAGCCCTGAGAAGGGTGTAGATGGGTTGGGTTAAAGCCCTGAGATGGAAGTCAATCTGGTTGGTCAAAGCCCTAGGATGGAAGTAGATGTGGTAGGTCAAAGCCCTGAAACAGAATACATATGGTGGATCAAAGCCCTGATAAGGAAGTAGATGTGGTGGCTCGAAAGCCCTGAGAAGGTAGTTGACGTGGTGGCTCAAAAACCCTGAGTCCACCCTGAGTCCACCCCAAACCCCACCCAGGGCTGATACATGCTGCCAGTACCCAAAAGTGAGACAGAAAGGCAGGCACACCCAGACTTTCTACAGGGGCTCCCCAAAGTACCCCCACAGCAGCAGGGAGGGTGTAATGAATGTGGGTACTCAGCTGAGGCACCCACTAGCTATGATGGAACCAGACAGGTGCAGAGGACACCCACCAATGGAGACATTTTATTCGACTCTGCACCTGGGACCGGAGTACACCCACCTGCTAATGGCCCCCCACCATGGCTGAAACATGCAGCCAGTATCTGAAAAGCAGACAGAAAGGCGGGCACCCCCAGACTTTTGACTAGGGCTCCCCAAGTACCCCCTGGCAGCAGGGAGGGTATAAGGGTACTCTGGGGAGGGTGCAGAAATGTTTCCAAAGGTTGGACTAGAAATGGGGCCCCATGATTTGAGCAGATGGGACTAGGCACAGCTGCTTTCTGGAACTGGGCTGGAAGGCACCAGAGCAGGAGGCATCTTGGGGCATCAGGAGCAGGAGGGAGCTGGGACCTGGAAGGGTAAAATGCTTCCCCCTCCCCCAATCTCTGAACCACTGCTGTCAGAGGATTCCTCTCTGAAGAATTCTAGCAACTGCTGGTGTCTGGACATTGCTAACACCTCTGTTTTTTCTTGGGAAAGCCCTAAGGACAGAGCAGGGGAAGAAGGCTCCGAGACCCCTGGTGATGCCCTGCTGAGACAGGACTCAGGGGAGGGGGGCTGGTTTCATGCCTGGGGACAGGGCCTCTGATTCTCTGTGGGGGGGAGGGCTTCTTTCCCACATGACAAGCACCCCTTCCACCCACTTTCATCTTCATGGTGTTCACTGAGTCCCTGCACTCAGTGTGAGCACAGGAACAAGATGTCAATCTGATCCCTGAATCAAGAAACCTCCCAAACCCCAATGGTAGACTGCAAACAAGATCACTAGCCCCGGGGGGGGGGGGGCCGGGTAAAGTCACCCAATTGTTAAGCTTCTGTGCTTGGTGTGAGTGCAGGAAGAGCAAACCCAGATCCTGGGTTCCAGAAAACTCCCAACCCCTCCCCCAGCAGAGAGCAGAGCAGATCACCAGCAGGAGAGGTGGGGAGGAGGGAAGGAACAATAGCTAAGCCCCTGTGTGGAAAGTCAGGACCCAGAGTCCACCACTGCACCTAATCCCAAATCTCAGCAACAGACAACAGATCAAGCAAACAGAAAGCAAAGCAATGAATTAGCTCTGCTTGCTCCATGCCTCTCTTTCACTTCATCTGCAACAAAGGAGGGGGAGGGAGGAGAGCTCATATAGCCTTCTGAGTCCATAGACCACAATGGAAACTCTGTTATTGACAGCCAGCAGTACCTGTTAAGCTTTGGAAGACTCCTACTGGTGTTTCCCAAGCTGGAGAATTCCACCCCCACTGTTGCCTTGGAGTTTTGTAAACATTTTAATTGATCAGCACCAGTCTGTCTCCGCTCATGAACCTCCACGAACTGCCACATACCATGCTAAAAGTTTATGAAAAATTGTGCTGGTAGAGCCTCCACAGACATTGCTTCACAGACCACAAGCCAGACAAAATTTGTGATGAACTTTAGTTTGTGAGCTGGTTTGTGCCCATGCCTAGCTGTGATGTTTAGAGAAAGATCACAGCAAAGCTGGGGCAACACCTACATGGAGAGAAAAGCCAGGACCTTCCTAGTCCCACCCATATTTGCACCATTTTCCGTCATAGACCCTTGTTGTAGCTATTTCACCTCTGCCAGGTCAGCCCCCAGGTTTGCACAAAAATCCTAAATAAATAAATAAAGAATGGGTGGAAAAATCAAGATCTTGCAATGCTATGTTGTGAGATCTTGGCTATTGTTTTGAGGGATCAAAAGGGAGAGTGGCATTGCCTGAGCAATGTAGGTGGCACTGGTACTGCAGAGCAGAAGAGTGGGAGCCATGCCTGCTGTGCCCAGTGGGCAGGATAAACCCACATGGTCCCTGCAGGTAGAGATGACACTGTTACAGGCGGGCAAGGCTGCCTGACAAGAGGAGGGCTTGAACAAGTGGTGGTGGGGGAGATGGGCTCCTCCCTTGTGAGTCTTGCGGGTCCCCTGCATGTAGTATTTTTGTAACGATCTATCATTTGTCTAAATCCCCAGATCTCCACAACAAGAGGAGTTAGAGACTTACTTTAAAAAAAAATGAAGGTGGGAATTAAGAGAGCCTGATACAGCCCAGTGGTGTAACATGGGACTGGCTGCTGCAGGGGACTGGGACAGGGAAAACGTGGCGAATCCTGCCATTTGGAAGACCCGTTGCCACTGCCCTGTATCGGCAGCTGCAGCAGCAATGGGGAAACCAGCAAGCCTGTCCCTGTGTGGAAAATGCTTTTATGTGGATATAGTTTGATGGTTAAGGTGATTATGATGCATTTTGCATTTGAAGAAATAATTTGTGATTATTGAGGTGTATTCTCTGTTAAAAATTTGTCTGAACAATTGTGACCAAATTCGTACTTACATTGTAGCTTAAACCTATTGTAACTGAATAGACATGTCTAGATAGCTATCATTATCACAACCAACCCAATAAATAGTAACAGTGTTCAGATATATATTCTATTGTATAGAAGGAGTGGCCCAGACAACTTGGGGTTAGATATAAGTTTGTGAGTTCAGTTTGGTGAATTGTCAGAGGTGCTTCTGAGACCAGCTCCCTGGCACATTAGCGTCACCTAAGTGGGCCTGATAATCCAGTCTCACAGTGTGTGTATTGTTATAATCCATAATGTTTGCAAAGAAACATTAACTATGATGTTTGAACTGGCAAGCTGTCACAGCTCAAAGCATTCATAATATTTCTCATCACAAAGAGTATGAAAATGTTTAATTTAATCTTTCAGAGAACTGGAAGGAGATGGAGAATATTTGGCTAGGCAGAAGAAAGCCATCATGGTATTTGAGAATTAAATGGAATAAAATTCAGAGAGAAAGGGTGTGTTTGTGTGGAGAGAAGCCATTCCAGGATATATTGGCAGAGCACCCTATTCCCCCTACAAGATGCAGGTGCTGGGGTCCTGCTGGACCTCTTCAGATCTTAGCTGGAGTGCCACATCCAATTTGAGATAGTACCATTAAGGAAAGACACAGAACACTAGAGAAGATTTAGAGAAGCATGTCAAAACAAGAAGTTCTTAGTGTGAGGGCTGTTTGAAAAGGATGGAAGAGCTGAAAGAATAAGATGGTTGAGTAAGTACATTATGACACTTGTAAAATGCTATTATAAGCATGATGGTAACAATTTGTTTTCTACTTAGAGCAAGGGAAGAACAAAAAGTAACAATTTTGAATAAAGGCCAGTGTCAAGGCGGTATCACAAGTAACAGTATCTCCAAGTTGAGTTCTCCTTATTGTGTAGTAAAAAGACCGATGGCATTATGTCATCAAATTGTGTGTTTGCATACATCCCTCTGAATTGAGGGCTGCACCTGGAATGGCTGGGGAAATGCACAAGATGATAACACAGATAATTGTTGTGAAATGTTTAAAGGGGGAGGGAAACCTCAATCCAGTCCACAACTTTCAAGTCTCTTCTGAGGTATAATTTTAACTTGATTTTACATTTTGTACTCAGCTATGGAAACTAGAATGTGAAATACGCACATCACTTCTTATGCTTTGAGGTTTACAGGTACACTTTTCAGAATACAGCTGTCTCTGGTATCCATTCCAAACATAAGTAAAACAGTGGGTTGGAGTCGGCCCGGTTTTTCAATCAATTCTTCTTCCTTATTTTTCTTCTTACTAAAGCCCCTGGTACCATCTGGCTTTTGTCCATGCATGTCCTGTGATCTGTACCATATCCTTTTTGGTGGTGAAAGGCGATCACCTCTCTTTTTTCAGCAGTGGAAAAACTGGTTGGCTCCAACTCAATGTTAAGTGAAAATTGGGCCTTGGGAAGAAAATATTTAAATTTCAGATGGTTTGTGACTGATTCTTTACTACTATGATCCAGTAAATTTATAAACCTGTTGTCGTTGTATTATGTAAATCATGTAGAATATTCATCAGATATACACCAAATCATGTGAAGATGGTGATAATATAATATTACTAATGAAAGCTGGGGGTGGATATGATGGGATCTCTTCTGCCTTTTGAGTATTAAATAGATTGTCTCATATGCTTCTCATGGGGAAGCCTCTAGAAGAGTAGAGACTTCAGTTTTAATTGCAAGATCTAATTCCCTTCCTCCAAATAGGAAGTAATCAAATCCAGAATTTATCTTTAAGGCATTGATTTAGTAGCTACATACAGTTTTTAATCTTTACCACTAGTAATGATGGCTACATTTCAAGTGGCTCTGCACGTCATTCTCTTTTATTGAAGCATGTATAACATGAATAATGTTGATGTTGCCATGCCTTTTGAGGGAACGTGTGTTTGGTTTCAGGCTGTTTTACCCTGAAAAGGATAATGTAAGCACTAACTAAGACTTTTGTATCAAAGATTTCAAAACATTTAATTATTAGGTTGGATACTGATGATAGTATCTGCTAATGGAAGGCACTGATAAGTTGTATTCAGTAGCTAATAGCCACCAGCTATAATATGTCCTTAATATTCATTTTGGTGCAATCCTAAATAGAGTTACACCCTACTAAGCCCATTGATTTCAATGAACTTAGAGAGGTCTAACTCTGCTCAGGCTGGCAATGTGAGAAATCTCTCTTAGACATCAGTGCCCATAAAAGGAACATATTTCATTATTAGAGTATTAAAGGTATTTCATTATCTTTTCATTCAACATTTCCATCATGTATTTGACTTTTGTATTCTTTGATGAGTATTATTATCACACATGCTCATATTAATATTAAAATAATTAAAAGCTTCATTTGTTCCATTGCAAATCTGTCAGCACATCTACACTGATGGCTGCAGGACCCAGATTATGGTCAAGGAAGCCTGAACTTGGCACTGAACTTGGAGCCTGAACTTGGCCATCAATCACAATGTTCCACCTGCACATGTCAAAAGGTAAAACAACAAATTGGAAAAGTGGATCTCAAACATTAAATGTGTCCTCCTCTCCTGGGACTGTGTTCTCACACAACGAACAGTACAGGGCCACTCCTTCCAATGCCACTGGGGTAATGTGAGAAAAACCCTCGGCCGTGTGGGAGGAGTCCATGTGGTGGTTTCTCCTCGCGCCCTCACTACTGCATTGACCAGGGGGGCAAAGCTGTCATGGGGAGGAGTCACAGTTTGGCCCATTGTGCCACAATCTACTCTGGGGCTGTGGACAGCACTGCAGGGACCCTTGTTGCTGGCATAATGTGAAAAGGGGCTTAATTTTCCCCACTACATTGGCAATAAGATTATAATTCCTTTTTGCACGGTGAGACGGGTGGTGCTCCATCTTCTGCTTCTGAGACCAGTTTCTTCGGCTACCTTCTAATGACTAATCCTTTCTTCCGGACTCATCCCTATTCTTCATTCCTACTATTCCTTCCTCCCCAGTTGGGAATGTACTAGATTAGTAATTACATCCTGACCCATTTAGACTGAGATTGTAGATAAACCTACTTGTACCAGTCCAATCAAAGCCAGTGGGTCTTCTTTTGACACTTAGCATTGGGGGACATCACAGCAGTACAAAACCCATTTCCTTGGAAGTACATTCTACCCATTCAATAAGAATCACTGCTACCTACTGTGGATACTATTCCTTCTAAAACTATGTATAGAACTTTTACTTTGTTCTCACAACAGCACTGTGAGGAAGGTTGCTGTGATTCCATAACAGGGGAATGAGGCTGCTGCTGAGAGAGCAAGCATAAGCAGGAGTCATTTCATAGAAAAAGAGGAGCAGAAGCTCATTAGCATAACTAATTAGCACAGTTTATTTGCATATGCCACACCCCCTGACATCACCGGGAGTGTGTCAGAAGGCAACACCCACCGCTCAGGCTCCACCCCAAAAATCTCCAGGTATTTCCCAACTCAGAGCTGGCGAGCCAGCTTTACACTTTGACTAAAGACACTTCAGGTTTCCTTTGCTCTTGCAGGGAAGCTACCCTATGACAAGCATGAAAATACAGTTCAAGTTAGTATGCATTTGCTTTTTTCCACAGCACATCACCATATGTGCCTGCTCCTGGGCTTGTGACTCCCGGAACTGTGTTCCTGCATGTTCCTGCTCGAAATGACCCCTGAGCATAAGCACATTGTGGATAAGCATAAGCATATCCCCGCTCCTCAGGGTGGTCTTCCTGCCTTCCATGGTCTCCCCAGATGAAAGGAAAGTGAGGAGGAGGCCCTCACTCCAGCCTCAGACCTGGGAAGGAGAAGGGGCTCTTCCTTGGCCTGGCTCTCTCTGGCCTTCTCTCACTCCTTCTCGGAGCTGAGTCCCTTCCTTCTTCCCTGGCCTGATGTGGTGCCTTCCCTTTTATGGGAATACCTGGACCCACCCCCACCTGGCTTGTAACCAATCCCCTTCCTCCTGCTCCCCCTGGGAGGCTGTAAAAGGAAAGGGAAGCCTGGCTTGCCTCTTCACACGGCTGCCTGTCCTCCGTGCCCTGATCCTTGCCTTTCCTGCTCAGGGCTGCCTCTTAGCCTCCCCCAGTCCTGGCTTCCCCTTGCCTTCTGACCATGCTCCTTCCCGCTGCTGCCTGGCTCCCAGCACTGTGCTCAGCTGTGTCTGAATGGTCTGCCTGGGTCCCAGCTGCCTCTTCCTCTCACGGGTGAGTCAAGCATCCCAGCCACCCTCAGTTCCAGCAGCCAGTGCGGGGCTGAGTCATATCGACTCAGAATCCTGCTCAGGATTCCCAGGAAAGGGTCCTTAGGATTGAACTGTACATGGTACATAAAGTTATGCATGATACCACCACATCTATTGAACCACACCAGAATGGCCCTCATTTGATCCCATGACCCGACAGCACGGTGAAACTAAATCAAGTCCAATGGTGTTTGTGTAACTAGGACTATATGGATGGGGGGGGGGGGCTTGTAGAGATGCTATAGCCACAGACGCATGTAGATGTGTATCAAACAGGATTAGCTGCAGCTGCCTTCCAATATATACTATCCAGAGGAATCCCAGGTTTACCTTGCATAATGTGTGAAAGGGCCTCTGGTGCAGCTCCTAGACTGCCTGCTGCTGGCACTGTGCACGGGTGTCGAGGGCGCCAGCAACCTGTGGGTAATCGAGCCCTGCTCTCTCCGTGGGCATTGCCCTGGCTGCTTTTGTTGCTCCTGTGCCATCCCTTCTGGCGCTGCCCTCCGCCTTGCTTTCCTAGGCGACTCCCCCTCTCCTGCCCTTCGTGGCTCGGCTGCTCTCCTCTCCGGCCCGGTCCACGTGCCGGTTTGCCTGCTCTCCTCTGCCTCCCCCGCCCCCCGTCCTTCCGCCCCACTTGGCGCCTCTGCGGCCCGTCCCCTCCGGGGCGTCGCTCGCGCTGCCTTCGCCGGCCTTTTCCCACACGTGTCCCCCCCTCCCCCTCGCCGCGGCGGAGGGCTCCGCGGCCCGCGCTCCACGCGCGCTTGGGGAGAGCTCTGCGCCCTGCCCTCGGCTCGGTCATTTACGTCAGACTGCGAGCTCCTGGCGCCGCCTGCCAGCCTCGCCTGCCTCACTCCCGAGCCGCGCACCGGCTGCAGCCCAGCCACCTGCTCCCGCCTCCCTCTGCCAGGACGCAACTCCCACCACGCGGCAGGAGCAGCACCCATGAGAAGCGCCTTTCAGCCTTGAGACCGAGTAAGAAGCGGGGCGGGGTGGGAGAGCTACCGCCCGCCGGGGGTGGATGGGCATTGGCAAGGCGACGGGTAGGGATGCGGCGCAGAGCTCGGCTGGACCGTCAGCGGTAGCTTCAGCGCGGGGCTCCAGGTACCCGCCTGCCTTCGCAGTCCGTGTCTGAGGGTTCAGGCGATTGTCCTTCCGGGGCGGACAGCAAGACTTGGAGTTCAGCACCACGGACAGAGCCTCTCCCCTTCAGCCGGCTAGGCTCCCTTGAGGCGCCAGGTAGTAACAAGTCTTCGGCCGGGACGGGGGCGGGAGCGGGCGGTGGGGTGGGGGGACGTGCAACTCATGGATCTGATAAAGTGGGTCGTGAAAGTTTATGATAGCAAATCCGCTCGCCTTTAAGGTGCTACAAGACTCTCTTTTGCTTTTGCAAAGCAGGCTAACACAGTTAATCCCCTCTGGAATTTCTCTTCATGGGTGTCTTCTTTAGGTTCTTTGGATTTCTAGGTACAACTGCAGCATCATTCCCATTTCCCCCCCTTTCCTTGGACATGTTTTCTTCCCCTTTCTGTTGAATCCCCCCCCCCTTCACCCTTTAAAGTATTATGCCCCATCCTTCTCTCTCAATTTGTTCATAGACCAGGTGTGTGTGTGTGTGTGTGTGTGTGTGTGCGTGCGTGCTGTGGTTACTTAGACTTTGTTTTCATTTTTAATGTTTCATTTTCTCCTTTCTTCTTCTTCTTGCAGGTGGCATACCTGGCTGTGGCCAAGATGAATGAAAGCCTCTCTCTGAATGAAACCAGGACTCCTGTACCCTGGATTCATACCAGCCATGCCAATTCTTCTTTGGAGATCTCCAGTGAGCTCCCCATCTTTGTCATCAACCCCTGGGATATTATGCTCTGCATTTCTGGAACCATCATTGCCTGTGAGAATGCTATAGTCGTGGCCATCATATTCTATACTCCGAACCTGAGAACCCCAATGTTTGTGCTGATTGGGAGCTTGGCCACAGCAGACCTACTGGCTGGAGTCGGCCTGATCCTCAATTTTGTTTTCCACTATGTGATCCAGTCAGAAACCATCAGCCTTGTTACAGTTGGCTTCCTAGTTGCCTCTTTTACTGCTTCGGTGAGCAGCTTATTGGCCATCACAGTCGATCGCTACCTTTCCCTATACAATGCACTGACTTATTACTCTGAGAAGACTGTCCTCTGTATTCATATGATGCTGATCATCACCTGGGGGGTATCCCTCTGCTTAGGACTGCTACCTGTCTTAGGCTGGAACTGCCTGGAAGATTATTCATCATGCAGTATTGTCAGACCTCTGACCAAAAGTAATGTGACTTTGCTGGCTGCCTCTTTCTTTTTCATTTTTATCCTTATGCTCCATCTGTACATTAAAATTTGCAAAATAGTTTGCAGGCATGCACACCAGATAGCACTCCAACAGCACTTTCTAACAGCATCACACTACGTTGCAACCAAAAAAGGAGTCTCTACACTTGCTATAATACTTGGGACCTTTGGAGCCAGTTGGTTACCTTTCGCCATCTACTGTGTAGCTGGAGATTCCAGCTACCCTGCTGTGTACACTTATGCCACACTTCTGCCTGCCACCTACAACTCTATGATTAATCCTATCATTTATGCCTACAGAAACCAAGAAATTCAAAGATCTATGTGGGTTCTTTTTTGTGGCTGCTTTCAGTCTAAAGTGTCCTTTCGTTCAAGATCCCCCAGTGATGTCTAAGTGACTTCTTTCTGTGTGTAGTTTCGCACAAAATGATCACCTTTGACTTATGTGAATTACAGTGCCTGGTATGAGCCAGATCCATGTTGTGAAGTTGTTTCGGGGGGGAGGGGGAATGTTTAAACAGTAGCACTTTATGTATGTGTTTTCTTGAGAATGTAAAAGGTCTGGGGCTTTTGGTTCTGGGAAACAAACCAAGTGTGTTTGCACATGAGACTGCACATCACATTTGTAAAGTGGAGGCATCCCAAGACTACGTAATTATAGCACTATTTTCAGCTGCTGAACTGCCAAAACAGTGTTGTCATTTTTAAAGGGCAGATAGAAAGGAAGTGAAATTGTCTGGTTATTTTGGGATATGAATGATAATATATTTTGCTGCATAGTACTGATAAATTATGACATTTTGTACACCAATAAACAGACCCATTACATATTTTTATTTGGTGTGTTGAACTGATTGAATAACCTTTAAGAGCCAGAGAAACCTTCCACTCTGCCTCTTTTTTATTTACTTGGGGAACCACTGGTTTCAACCCCCCCTCCAGTGAAATTAGTTTACTTACACAGAGAACCATGCCATAAAACATGTTAAAATATACTGTTTTATTTGTTTCTTCCTATTGATTAGTAATTTGTTTCCTAGGGAAATAACATCAGTTATGCATGCTGCAGAATACTTTTTCTTTTACGGTCCTCCAAATTCTTCATTTTTTTTGATCAGAGGTTAAAGATTCAAATAGAAACGCTTCAAGAGAGGAAACAAGATCCAAGGTATTCTTCTTGCTGTCAAAAGAAGATGGCAAACTACTGGGAACACATGTCGCTTTTGAAATGCAGAAGAACCGAGGCAACCTTTAATTCATTTCAGGGGTGTTGGCATAGGAGAAGATTCCTGTGTATTCCTATCTGTCCTTGTTTAGTCTGGATTTAGAATTTCTCCTGAGGATTCTGTGAATTAATAAACTGGCTGACAGTCCACAGGATCTGGAAGCCTTTTTTCATCCATTTGTCTGACTGGTTATTCAGACCTCGCACACAGCTTTGCTGCTTGCATGTCTGGAGCCACGCTGTGATAGCCTATTCACTTACTGTTAGGAGCCTAGCAACAGGTGACTATTACAGCTCAGCCTGGAGGAATTTGCTCATCTGAATCAAAATTAATAAATTTTGGCTCTTAATACTGCATTGTTATGCAGTATTATTTCTATATTTTAAATATCTCTGAGCAATTGAACCATTTGCCTACAACAATCATTTGTCTTTTCTGTTTAAATGTTACAACATACTAGTTTGCCTTCGGCAGGGAGGGTGGGATATAAATTAAATAAATAAATATTTTGAAAAGCAGATACCATCCACTTTTCAGTGTTCTTCAAACTGTTTTAACCTGGGTTCCATATTCTAAAACAGGAATAGTCTTCAAATCTTCCAAAGCTTTCATTCTGCAATAGCAGCTCCACGTAGCAGCTAATTGTAACAATATTCTGATCCACCAACATTAAATGAGGCCCATATATCATGTCAGTTTTTCAGTTACAATGTTGGCAACATTTGGAACGGTGACAAAATGCCCTGTTTCTGTGAAAGCAATTTGCACATGGAACCAGGTGTTCATGTACAGGTCTGGGACAGCTTGGGCTTCAGAATCCAGTTGTATATGAGGAAAATGTTTCTGGGTCCAATGACTGGACTGTGTGTATTTTCTGAAGAGAGAGCACAGTCTCATTCTGAGAGTCCTGAGTGCATACAATGCCAACCACCTGCTTGGAGGGAGGAGTTTAAAAAGGTGCCTGCATGGAGTCTGGCAACCACCAACCTGCTGAACAGGTGAACAGAACATAGCCAGAAGTTTCACTCTTGACTATACTGGTATAGAGAAGATGGGATAACAGAGCCCTGTGAAAGCACTGCTGTTTTTGTGATTCCTGAGAGAGGTATGAAGAAGCAGGGGTCATTTCCTGCCGGAGCATGCCAGAATGATGCTCCTGCAGTAAGGAACCCAGGGGCGGGCACATGAAGCAAGCCCTGCCCCCCCCCCCCGCTGCCTTTCCCGGCTCACCCGCAAGGCAGATGGGCCTGGGGAAACTCTGGCTCAGGACAAGGCTTCCAGAAGGTGGGATACCAGAGAGCCTCAGTGCAGAAAGGGGGTGCTAGCCAGGATTATGCTACCCTTCTCACCCCCTTTCCCCGGTCTCGTCTGTCTCTCGCTTTCCTTCTTTATTTACAGCTGCCGGCTTCCTCATTGCCCCCCCCCCACGTCTGTTTTATTCCCCTCCCAACCTCCTAAACTGCCTTGGCCTCTAGCCCCATCCCCCTTCAAGAGGGAAATGCAGGTCCAGTCTCATCTGGTCCCACCCCTCCCAGGGAGGCCTTCCGCCCCACTGTGGGGCCAGCTGCTGTGGCCTCCAGCATGATCCCTGCCCACTCACCATCCCGCTCTGCCTTGCTGACTTTTGGGCCAGCTACCGCCACGCTCGGGCCACAGCCAGGCCCAGACATGCCCCCAGCTACTGTATGGTCACCACCGGGAGGCTCTGCCCATCCTACCTGAGTCAGGGCCTCTTTCTGTCGTCATCACGGCTTGAGCAGTGGAGGCTCGAGGGGGTGGCAGCTATTGAATGCCTCCTACCCAGGTCCTTTGCAGCGAGGAGCGTGGCTTCTTGCAAGAGACAGCCAGCATCCAGGATGGGAGCGAGCTGGCTGGGGACTTTTTTGGCTGGCGAAGACCAGATCCAACAGCCCTTTGGCTCCATGTACCCATCCATGCCCCTCCCCTTCCTTTCCCTTCCTTCACTGAAATTCCAGCTCACTCTGGGGCAGGATTGCCTGCCTATTGCATGCGTGCGGTTGCAAAGGTAAGCCAAGGCCAGTCATCGCTGCCCTCATTGCCCACTTGCTCCATCTCTCTCCTCCTCTTCCTCCCCCAGGCCCTGATCCTGGGAGGGATTCCTCAGGAGGAAAAGCCCCACGTGGCTTGGGAGGGCCGGATGCATGGTGGCACGCCACCCCGGCCTGGCAGGGCTTACTTGCAAGTAAGCCGCAGGCCTTCCTAAGCATGTTTCTTCAGGAGTCAGCCCAAGGGGGGGGGATTTCCTCACCGGTAAGTTTGGCTCCAGCCAGCTTCTTGCTCGCGCGTAAGCAGCCTCTTGAGGTCTTTATCCTTGCAGTGCATGGGGGAGGGGGCGAGGAAAAAGGAATCAATAGCCGGGACCAGCATGTATGTTTACTCGGAAGTAAGTCCCACTGCAGTGCCCCCCCAAGAACACCTGCTTAGGATTTGGGGGATCCTTGCGGCGTCAAGTCAAGTTTCCTCGGAAGTTGACCCCAATGGCAGTTTTAGTCACTTATCTGATCCTAAACATACATACTTGCAAAGGAAACATTTTACATATTTATTTCCACCACTGAAGGCTGAAACATACATCAACCCCCCAATCTCTAGCTCCCACAGTGTTTTGAATTAATTATGCAAAAGTATTAATAACTCATTATGTGAAATCTTTACAGGATTTCAGTAATGTTTTATAAAGCAGCAGCATCTGATAATTTTGATCCTCTGGAATATTCAGCCACTTGAAAGGAAAAACAGATGAGTACACTCTACAGGCACTGAATTGAGTTTATGCTGTGATCTACATAAAATAAATTATTATTTGATTGATTGACTGAACAAAGTTTAAGTTCAGTGGCAGCTTTAAGACCAACTAAGTTTTATTCCAGGTATAAACCTGTCATTTATGGTCCATTTGTCTCACTGAACTATGTATTATTTGCATAGAAGCCCTAAAAATGCCTGGGAAGATTACCACGTGCTTTAGTGGGGATGGGGGAGGAAGCCTAAGTAAAAGAACTTGCTGTTCAGAGATTAAAACTGTTGGGGAGTGCGCCACCTCACCCCCACCCCAGATATTACTGGCTGTTATGTTTTGGGATACTTTTTACAATATTCAAAGATTCTTCTGGGCTCTGTATTTTGTTGTAGCAATTTCTATCCTTGTGGTTAAGTTACCTTAATTAAAACTCAAACAGAATATTGGGACTACTGAGGAAAAGCTGACCAGCTGTACTTCAGTTGATACAAAAACCTGCAGCCCAATTACTAGTGGGAGCAAGGCTCACTGGAAAAACTTCTGCTTGAGGTTCAATCCCTGACATCCCCAGTTAAAAGGACCAGGCAGTATTAGGTGATGTGAAAGACCTCAACCTGAGACTCCAGAGAGCTGCTGCTAGTCTGAGTTCACAGTACTGACCTTGAGGGGCCAAGGGTCTGATTCAGTTCATTCTAGAATAACCTGCCCTGCAGTCACCCCATCAGTTGCTGGGTCCATTCAAGGTACTGGTTGCCATGTACAAGGCCCTTCATGAGAGGCTGCATCTTCTACTATGTCACAGCAGCTTTGGTCTTCTGAAGAGCTCGCCAGCTCTGAGTTGGGAAATACCTGGAGATTTTTGGGGTGGAGCCTGAGTGGTGGGCATTGCCTTCTGACACACTTCCGGTGATGTCAGGGGGTGTGGCATATGCAAATAAGTTATGCTAATGAGTTATGCTAATGAGCTCCTGCACCTCTTTTTCTATGAAATGACCCCTGTGACGAGGAATGATGGTTCGAATTAAGTATTACTGATATTAGATTCGGTTACCTTTATTACCTTCTACAACACTACAACAGTTGATATCCAATGCTCTAAAGCCAAAATAAAGCACAATTATTTCCAGTGGCATCAGTGAGAGAATTGCACATATGCTTAACACTACCCCATTGAAATCAATGAGATATTTGTTCATATTTATCTGGATTGTACCCACCCATAATCTAAGGGTGTAGACTTTCCAATTTCCAGGGGGGGGGGCTGGGGCTGGGCCAGAGACATCACAGGCCATTGTCTCTGGGGGAGGCTCAGCACTTCCCAGAAAAGTTCGGGGGGGGGGGGCTCCAGATCCCCAGCCCCCCTGAAGTTGACGCCTATGATAATCTTAATCATAAAACAACCCTGATGCCAATGAGATTATCCAATAAAGCATGCAACAGGGGGGCGGAGTGTCGCTGAGCAATGGCGGACGCAGACCTCTAAGGCTCCCGATGCCTCTACTGATAAACAACTAAAACAACAGACACAACCCAACAAAACGCTTCCAAAAACATGGGAAAGAAGGGAGAACCAAAGGGAAAACAAACCTTGAAGGAAACAGCCTCGGTAAAATCCTTCTTTCCCCGGGGAGAACCGAAAACAACAGCGGAGAACAACGAGTCCTCTGAATCCAAAATGGCGACCAGGAAGGATCCAGCAGACACGGAGAGGTATTTAACCTTAAAAGACTTATATGAACTTAAATTCGATATAACAAAATCGATAAGAGAGACTATGGAGGAAATGCTGGACCCCTGTAATTGACTCAGACTGTAACCATGTAGTTATATTCCTGTAGGCTTTTCTTCTTTTTCGCATTTCAAATGGAATGTCTTTTAGAACCTTGATTTCCTCTTCTTGGATCTTCAGCGTTGTTCTGTTTGTGGTTTTTAACACTACATCCCTTGTTGATCTTTTGGAGAACCTTATTATGATCTCACCTGGCAGGTTTTTCTTTTTCATAAAATCTGGATAGGTCCTGTAGACCAAATCCATGTCGCTTTGTAGTTTCTCCGCTTCAATACCTGCCAACTGTGCTAATGCCTCACTCAATAGTTTTTTAAGATCCTCCCCTTTTTTCTCAGGAACATTCTGCAGTCTCAGGAAAAAATTTGAACGTTCCATCTGAAGTTTTAAGACGTCGCTTTGAAAAGCCTTTTCTTTTTCAATTTTTTGTAGTCTTGAGTCATGCTTACTTGTTGTTGATTTTACTTCCATGAGTTCTTGTTGCAGCTTCTCATTTATTTTTCGGGATTCTTTCATTTCCTTCTGCAGTGTATCCATCTTGGCACTGAGAGTTGTCATCTGATCCACTAGGGGTCTCAGCATCAATGAGAGCATTGTGCTCATCTCTGTGATGTCGCTCTTTGCAGCCGGAACTCCGCTTCCTGGCTTAGGGGAGGGGTTTTGTCTCCCCGTCATTGTTGCTGTTTCGTTTTGTTTATAGTTAGATAGGAAGATCTGAAGAAGAAAGTCTCTTTTTCACACTAATGCCGTTTAAAAGCTCATTTCTTCATGCATGCGATCCAGCCCTCCAGCATTTCCAAGCTGATTTCAGTGCTGCAGAAATGCCGTGGGAAAGTCTCGGTAAGCTCCGTTCGGAGAGGGGGGGGGGGAACATTCCACCCAACCCTTCCCAGCCGCTTTATTATGCAAACTCTGTTTGAGACTCACGAATCACCATTGCATATCAGGAAGTTTCCTTGCTTCTCCGATCGGTATTCTCTGCTGCTTCACGGTTACGCTTGAGTAGCCCAGAGGCTTCTGCGGCGGGGGGAACCTACGGGGGTGAAGGAGGGTGTCTCGATCCAGCGGTCACCACCGCAAGGAGAGACATCCCTCAAGCCACCCCAGGCAGAGCCCCTTTACTAGGGTCTCTGGGGGCTCAGCACCTGTCCAAAGCCCCTTCTACCCTGCCGAGAGCGGATCGCCTCTCCCACAGATGCGGTGAGAGGCGTCCACCATTAAGTGTGTCTCTTCCAGAAGTCCCTTGATATTTTTATTCTGATTGGTACCTGACTTTTTACTCCTGTTTGAATACAGTATATCAGTTCCTCACATTCTGTACGTGGTATCACTAACAATGCAAGTGTTTCCTGAAAGACCACTAAGAAATAAAGACTTTGTTTTACAATACAAGGCCTGGCTTATTGGATCTTATCAGAAGCCTCACACTTTGGAAGGAATTAGAAGCTAGTTAAATAACAGGCTTATTTCTCATTTATTTCTGCTGCACTATGTTAAAGTAAAAGATGTTTGCTCCACTGCCATCCAACAGCAGAATCCACATGTTATTAGACACTGTGCTATTCTAGACATTCACTTTCCAGATTGGAAAATTGCAGCCCGCAGGCCACATGCGGCCCGCCACAGAGTTTTTTGCGACCCGCCAAGACAGTCAGCCAGATCAACAAGAGTAAATATAGATGCTCTTTGACAGACATTAACTTGCAGGCTGTGATGAGAATCTCAACAAGCAATCTCACGCCTGATTTCAAAAAAATTGTAGAAAAGTGTGATAGGGTACATTTGTCTCATTAAACTGATTCTAAAATTAAATGTGCTTGCAGCTATCGATGATATGAAATTAGCACAATAAATCAATTGAATAAAACTACCACTATTTTATTTAATTTATATTTATTGATTTTTATGATACAATTTATACCTTTTCTGAAATGCAAAGTTAACTAATGAATGCAATCATTTTAAAAGGTGCGGCCCTCTGCTAACCTCCACTCCCACAAAGTGGCCCCCGAGCCAAAACAATTGCCCACCCCTACAATAGAGCAATATTCAGTTGCAAGTGGATCTCCTTCTACTGTCCATTCATGGTATTGCTGCTTTTGTGATGAGAGCTAAACAAACATAAAACAGGAGTACAGTGCCACCTTGAAAACTAATGAAATTTATCACAGCATATAGAATTACAAAAGTAAGTGGATTACACTCATGGTCCTTCATTGTCCGGGGCCATGAGAATGTGTTCACAGGTCACTGGTTACACAGCAGGATGAGCAAGGAAAAACTATGCCTGGAACCTCTAGCTCCCCTTCTAACCTCAAGGCAGCCTAATAGTTAAGGCGGTCAACAGTGTCTCCAAATACCTTGTTGCAGTTTAAGAAATCTAAGTTATTTATGTATATCCCACCTTTTTACAAAAACAAGTCTTCAGGGCAGGTAACAAAACCACTGACATAAAATATAAGCTATAATTTAAACCACAATGACTAAAAGAACCACCAAACAACAGAACACCCATAAAGTCAGCAAGCAGCACCCCCACCTCAGCTCCCCCAAAGAGGTGACTGGTGCTGCAAGTCTTCTTCATAGTCTTCTATATTTTACAACATTTATATCCCACCATTCTTTCCTCATAAGGGCTACCAAGGCTGCTAACAAATTAAAATATCCATGATAAAAACCACATTTTAAACCCACTGAAATCAGCCCCCCAATGCACATCATTAAAATAACTAAAATATATAAAAAGCAAGAGCCAGGTGGGCAGCCATGCTGGTCTGAAGCAGTTTGGTTTTTGCTTCTCTCAAAACATCTTCATTATGTTAAATGGTAACCATATAAACCAAATGTGTTATTCCTGATAAACTCTTCATTTTGTTGTTTGCTAATTTACTGCTTAACCTCTGCCTATATGTATGAACTAGTAATTCCATTTCACTGTATCTGAGGAAGTATACATGCACACAAAAGCTCATACCAGGAATGAAACTTTGTTGGTCTTAAAGGTGCTCCTGGACTCACACTTTGTCCTATAAGAACAGCAATGAAAACATTGGGCAGGAAGGAGGGATCACTGAGGGATCACCAAATGAAACAAATAAGACTTCATCCACTGCAAGAAGATGGCAACAGAAGGGGACACACAAATCTCTTAGCAGAGAGTTTCAGAGCTTTGGTGCCGTGTCCAAGAAGGTCCTTTCCAGGGTTGCTGCCTACATAATCTCAGAAGCCAGGGGCACCCGAAGCAGGGTCTCTGAAGATGACTGTAGTGGTCGGGCAGGTTCATAAGGAACTAAGCAATCCTTCAGGGATGTTGGTCCCAAACCATACAGGGCTTTCAAGATCAGCACCAGCACTTTGAATTGCAACCAGAAATAGATTAGGAGCCAGTGTAGATGGGCTAAGACTGGTGTGATGAAGTCCCTATGATCCATTCTAGTCAACTTCCTGACTGCAGAATTTTGTTATGTGTCCCCTCTAGCGTACACACCCCAGGAGTCATTAGCATAGCTTATTTGGGAGAGCTTCCATGCTGAGCTTCTGGCCAGCTGCATCCCTCTCCCACTTCTGCTACTCCCTTTGAAGAATAACTATTTGCTCACAAACAACAAAGGTAATTTAGAAAGAAACTTCAATGCCAGGCATGGGAAGGACTAGAAGGAAGAAGGGAACCAAAAAACCACCTTATAGACCCCCAAGGAAAGATATTAATGACTCTGAAGAATCAGACCAAGAGAATTCTCTGTCTGAAGATATGGCTGCGGGGGGGAGTAACGCTGAGCAAAGCTATCAGACAAGAAGAAGAAGAAGAGATTGGATTTATACCCCGCCCTCCACTCCCCAAGGGAGTCTCAGAGCGGCTTACAAACTCCTTTTCCCTTCCCCTCCCCACAACAGACACCCTGTGAGGTAGGTGGGGCTGAGAGAGCACTTTCCCAAGCTGTCCTTGAGGGAACAGCTGGTACAGAGCTATGGCTTGCCCAAGGTCATCCAGCCAGGTGCAAGTGGAGGAGTGGGGAATCAAACCCGGTTCTCCCAGATCAGAGTCCACGCACTTAACCACTACACCAAACTGGCTCTAAACAATGATTATGCATACGCTAACAGAAATAAAGGAGGAAATTAAAAGCAAGATAAAAACTCTGAGCGGTGATGTTGGGCAATTAAGAAAGGAATTTGCTCATCTTAAGCATTCTATTGACCCAATTAAGAAGAAACTGGATGAACTCACCACAACGCTAAAATCGACAGAAAAGAAAGCTGAAACAGCATATCAAACTGCAAGGAAAGCTGCAGACGATTTGATGAAATTAAGGGATTTTGAGAAGTGGGCCAAGAATAGGATTATTCTTCAAGAGACCAGGCTAAGAGAAAGAAAGGCAAAACTTCATGGAGTTTCATTAAGCTTTTGTGCAACAGAAAACCTTAAAGCAGCCTTAAACAAATGGCTCCAGCAGATCCTTCTTACAGCAGGAGAGGCAGAGATTCCTGAAGAGATTATCACCTCTGCCTTCTGAATAAACTTTTCAAAAAGAGCCCCTGAAGGCGTTTCTCCTGACATCATCATGGAGTTCAAGGAGGTACAGACAAGAAATAAATTTTTTAAAATAGCAAGAGAAAAGCAGGGTCTGTGCCTTGAAGATATATGTGTCTTCTTGTTAGCTGACATCATACCAGAGGTACTTATTGCAAGACAAAGGCTACATGAAACAGCAAAGACTCTGAGAGAGAAAGGAATCAAGTACCGTTGGTTAGCACATGGCCACCTGGTGGTCAATCTAAATAATAAAACCTTTACGGCACATAATGAGACAACAGGCAAGAAATTAGTGGATGCTGTGGTTAAACTAAAAGAAGGAGACATCTGAAAGGGAAATTATGACCTGGCATTGATTGATAGATAGCTTAAATTGGGAGCAATTAAAAACAAGTATAAGTAGGGCGTGTTAGTATTAGATGTTTTATGTCGTAATTATTATTAAGTAAGATTACTGTAGAAGGTTAAATGTTTAATAGGGGCATAGCAAGAAGGGGAAGAGTGTGCTCTCCCTAAGACCTCTGAAAATAGGGAGGAGGCTTGCCTCCAGCTGTAGAGACTTTCTCTTTAGCACCGATATTTGTAGGCAACTCCATTCAACTTCTTTTTCAGGAACAGAAGAAAGAAGAAATCAGTATTAGATGTATGAAACTAACTGAAGATTAAAAGAAATGTATTAAGAATTATTATAATTTGCTGGGGAAAGTTGTATGGGGATTATTTAAGCGGATAAAATAAGGGAATTTGACAAAGAGGAGGGAACAAATGGGATTAAGGTATCTTGTCAGACAAATAGTAACCTCATCGTTTATTGTTTATGTTGTTAAAAGGCTGAAAATGAGTATAATATTAAGATAAGAATTGTGTGTATGTATATGGATAGGATGTACTTAATAAAAATTGTAAATTAAAAAAAGAGCATAGCTTATTTGCATATGCCACACACCCCTGACATCACCGGAAGTGTGTCAGAAGGCAACACCCACCCCACAGGCTCCACTCCAAAAATCTCCAGATCTTTCCCAACTCAGAGCTGGTGAGCGAGCTTTGCACTAGGACTAAAGACACTTTAGGTTTCCTTTGCTCTTGCAGGGAAGCTATCATACAACAAGCATGAAAATACAGATCAAGTTAGTATGCTTTTGCTTTTTTCCACAGCGCATCACCATATGTGCCTGCTCCTGGGCTTGTTACTCCCAGAATGGCGTTCCTGCGTGTTCCTGCTCGAAATGACCCCTGCCATTGACAATCATAATAGTCAAACTAGATGTTTGCATTACCTTTACTAATGATGGTGACCTTTGGTCCATCTGGGTTTTCCCCTTTTAATGCTAACATACTCCCTTGCATGGAAACAGTGATGTGACGACCACCTGGTTTCCTCAAATAGATTTTGGGGGCTTGATGACCAGGTCAATATGTGGTTGCAGTTGCCTCCATCAGGGCGGTTGCCTTCAACCCATTTTCCAATCATTCCTCTCCACAATAGATTAAAATGCTTTTAATTTAAAAACTTTCGTGCTGCTGCCATGAGAACCAATATATCTGAATTGCTCTAACAGCCACATCAATAATGTAAATAATTTTGTACACAAGCCATGTAAAGAAATCTCCCTCAGCTCACTAATCATTTCTGAGAAAGAGCCATCCTCAATATGGACATCATTTCAGTTCTGTTTTGGTTAGCTCTTGAACTCGAATTGACATCAGTCTAGATGCAGTAAACTATGGCCTTTCATTCCCACACACCATTCTGAGCTGCAGGGATACCTGATCAGAATAACATTAACATCAGCCACAAAATTTCTTCCTTTCCAAATCACAGAGCCTCTAGTCATATGCAAATGTTGAAAGCACCTTCTGGAAGAGAAAATATGAACTAGAAGAGTATTGTTTTCCCCAATCTCTCACTTTTTCCTGTGTGGAAATGTTGGACTAGAATTTATCAGGAAATTTGATTCTATGCCATTTGGGCTTAATCAGGATGATGGGTTTCTTTTATACAGCATAACTAGAAAGACAGTATTATCACCAATTGTTGTATAGATTATCCACATTAGGGCTTCCTGCAGCCCCACTGCTGCCTCTTACATTTCATCTCCTATTGTCTACAGTTACATTCTCTGTCTCCATGTGTGTGTGCATACGTATACATAGATTCATAGATAATACACATCACATTTTTATCCTGTCTTTCTTCTGAGGTGCTCGGGGCAGCACACATGGCAGCATCCAAACTGGGGTAAGCACCTTTCAGTCCCATCAATTTCACTGGGAGAGATTATGCATATGCTTGGCTCTTGAACTTGACATGGTTTGAATTGCACTGAAAACATGCCATTTTTAACTTTTGAAAGGTAGACATTGGGCCAAAAATATTCTACTCATTTCTACTACTGAGAGAAAGTGAAACCATTACAGTGAAACCAATGGGACATGAGGTCTTAACTTTGCTTGGATTTTGTCCCACAAGTAAAGAATCCTAACACCAGAAGCTGGTTAGAGACTGATGCCTCAATAATACTGAAAATCATATCTGATTTTTGTTTGGTTATCATCTGTGATTGGACATTCATCACAGCAAACCCTTCCATAAAGATACTGGGGGGGGGGGGGAGAATGCTCACAAGAAAAAAAGAAGCATTTGAACTGAAACATCCTACACACGCACAGAAATCAATGAAACATAGCTTTTAGTCTTTAAATGGATGAACCTGGTAAACTTCTGGGTCTGTTCTGCATCAATTTGTGGCTCCTGTCTGGTGGAATGAGCTCCCAGAGGAGATCAGGGCCCTTCGGGACCTTAAGCAGTTCCACAGGGCCTGCAAGACGGAGCTCTTCCGCCAGGCCTTTGAATAGGAGCCGCCACCGCCGGTACCCATCATGATTGACATCTAACGATGTGGCGCCACCTTGGATGCAGACCAGACCTGACAGCCATGGAAGGCCATACCCCAATCCTGATGCCATCTGAATTTGAACTATGACTGGAAGCACTTTACTGTACTTTTATTGTTGTTATGTATTTAAATTATGGGATTTTAAACTGCATTTTTAATATTTATTGTACTGGATATGGCACATTATGCCCTTGTTAGCCGCCCTGAGCCCATTCGCGGGGAGGGCGGGGTATAAATTTGAATAAATAAATAAATATCCCCCCCAATTTGCTAGTTCCCCACTAGAATGCCCCAACTTCAACCCCGTGGCAAAAAAACCCACCTGAAAATCCCTGAAACGGAAGATCCAGGGGGAACGAGGATTAGATTTGGGCCAACTGCTGACCTGGGGCAACAAGTGGCGAACTGTTGCTCTACCGCGGATTTTATTGGGGGACGACACCAGGGCAACCACTGGTGCGGAATTGGCCTAAGGGAACTACCCAGCCAAAAGGAAACCCTTTTAACCCTTAGTGTTTCCACTTGCTTAACATTCTCCCATTAAAATAAAAAGGACTTGCACATGCTAGCATAGTGTCCCACCATGTTAAGCACTGTTATTGTAGCCCCATATGACCAGAATGATGTATATTTGTGCTCCACCCTTCAATCTAACCAACTTCAACCTCAAGATACTTTTTTATTTAAATATTTGTAGCCTGCCTTTACTTATGGCTCAAGGGACTTACAAGTCACAATTAAAATAGTACAATTTAAAACCCTTGACCTCAGAAGTGACCTCATCATGTTGGGGAGCGAAGGCCCCCACCTCTCCCCAGTAGTGTTTAGAGGGTCTTTTTCAACCCTGCTGGGAAGAGGGGAGGCCTGAATTTGTCTTTAGATGCTGTTGGGAATTTTTATTATTTATTTATTAGTTTTATTTATACCCCACCCTCCCTGCGAACAGGCTCAGGGCGGCTTACAAAAACAGTAACCAGTACCATAAAACCATTACAAAGTTAAAACATCACATTAAAACATCACAGAAATTCTTAAAGTGCTAGTATAGTGGTCTTCCTACAGTTCTAAAGATGGCGTACTATATGGTTCATTGATCTTCAGGCTTGCATGATGGTGTAGCTCAATCTCCAGGCCAGGGTTGACCCATACCACAGATGTCCATAGTGGTGATGTTGATGTTGTGGCAGCTCCTAATCGAATACCTGGTGGAAGAGCTCCGTCTTGCAGGCCCTGTGGAACTGTAAAAGGTCCCTTAGGGCCCTGATCTCCTCCAGGAGCTCATTCCACCAGCAGGGAGCCACCATCGAGAAGGCCCTGGTCTTAGTGGCTGTGAGCTTGGCATCCCTAAGGCCTGGAATGGTCAGAAGATGTTGCGCCCCTGACCACAGTGCTCTCTGGGGTATATACGGGGAAAGGCGGTCCCTCAGGTATGTTGGCCTTTGGCCATATAGGGCTTTAAAGGTAAGCACCAGCACCTTGAAGCAGATTTGGTATGCTATTGGCAGCCAGTGCAGTGCCTTCAGCTCAGGCCGGATGATTTTGGGAGACCATCAAAAGCCTGGCCGCGGCATTCTGCACTAGCTGCAGCTTCCAGATCTGTGACAGGAGCAGCCCCATGTAGAGAGCGTTACAGTAGTCTAATCTCGAGGTGACCATTGCATGGATCACTGTAGCCAGGTCATCGCGGCCAAGGAAGGGAACCAACTGCTGAATCAGCCAGAGGTGGTAAAAGGCTGACTTAGCAGTGGCTGCTACCTGGGCCTCCATTGTTAAGGAGGTATCCAGGAGCACTCCCAGACTCCTAGCCTCTGGTGCTGGCACCAGTTGTGCCCCATCAAAGGCCAGGAGTGGGACCCCCAACCCCGAGCCAACCCAACTCAGGCACAGGACCTCCGTCTTCATCGGGTTCAGCTTCAGCCGGTTCAGTCTAAGCCAACCAGCCACGGCTTGCAGTGCCCAGTCTAGATCTTCCGGTCTGGAGTCTGACTGGCTGCCCAGCATCAGGGAAGAGTTGGGGAGGAGGTCAGGTAGTTGCTCTTGGGGGTAGGAAAGGAGCCCCTCCAAATAGGGCAACACCTGCCAAACTGTGGGTCTGGCAAGCCTAGCAAGAGCTCCCCACCTGCCCACTCTCTTTGGAGACTATGTGGGATTACCTGGTTGCAGGTTTTGAGGCTGAGCAGGAAGTTTTTGTGTCTCACTCAAATTAGCTGAGATGAGGACCTTCTTTCACCTGCTCCACATGGTCAGAGGGGGTGAGGTATAAATAGGCCTGGTGAAGCTGGTTAAGTCCTAACTGGGAAGGCAGGAAAAGCACAGCTTGAGGGAATTTAGAGTTTATTTATTTATTTATTTATTTAGATTTATATCCTGCCTGACCAACATAAGCGGCTCTAGGCAGCTCACAACATTAAAATCAATACAAACAATATAAATTAATACACTAAAATACAATACAATTTCATAAATTGGCAGCATAAAATACAATACAATTTCAGTTTCAATTTCAAGTGCAATTGGCGGCATACAAATATTATTGGTGGCAATTTAAAATACCAACACCAGGGCAACAACAACTCCCCCCCAGCCAGGAGGCTACCACCTTCTGTTATCCCGGGCCTGTGTACTTCTCTGGCCACCTATCGGTGGCCATTTCCCCCAGCGGCGGCCCCAAAAGCCTGGCGGAAGAGCTCCGTCTTGCAGGCCCTGTGGAACTACAAAAGGTCCCGCAGGACCCTGATGTCTTCTGGGAGCTCGTTCCACCAGTAGGGGGCCGCCACTGAGAAGGCTGTATTCCGGGTGGTAGACAGCCTGGCCTCTCTCGGGCCAGGAAGGGCCAGGTGATGTTGCGTGCCTGACCGTAGTGCTCTCTGGGGTATGTATGGGGAAAGGCGGTCCCTTAGAGAAATCAGCAATGGGGGGGCCTCAAACTGGGTACCTATAGGCTTGGCAGTCTGCGTGGCTCAGTGGGGGCCTCTTTGGGGTTGGGGAGGGACATAAAACATGCCTTGAGGTTTAGCCATCATGAGTGGGACTATGCTCCTCCATCCCCTCTATGCACTTGCATGTGGGCCATGAAGAGAAAGGTTCGGGAGAATTCTGGCTCTGGCTCGGAGCTGGGGTGGTTTTGCCCTATCAGGAAGCTTGCCTTGCAAGCCCGATGCCACCCATGCTTTATCACATTAACCAAGTGGCGCAGATCAGCTTGTGTGTAAATAAAGTTCCCAGTTTAACCCACAACCTGTGTTGCATTTCATTCGAGGGGTGGGATGACAAATAACAAAACCTCAGATACTTTCCTCCCTGAAAAAAATACCTGTAGTTTAGACCCCATCAAAAGCCCTGGCAAATAAAATGGCCTAGCAGCTGACCCTGAAAGTTATCCTCCTCAGGGAACTCCTCATCTCCTCAGGGAATCCATTCCACATATGGGGAGCTACCATGGAAAGGGCCCGGGCTCTGTTTGATGCCAGGCAGGACACCTTACCTGGGTGAACAGACAGTAGGTGGTGGCCTGAAGACTGGTGCATATGGGAGGAGGTGGTCCTTTAGATATGTGGGTCCTGAGCCATGAATGGCTTTAAAGAATTATAACCAGCACCTTGAATTGGAGCTGAAATCAAACTGGCAGCTGGTGTCACTCTTCTGAGATGGGAGAGCAATGTAGGCTAGCTGCTGACACTAATCAGTCTTCTACATTCTGAACTAGCTGCAGTTTTTGGGTTGCCTTCAAGAGCAGAACAACACATTACAGCCATGTTTAATCCAACCATGAGGTTACAAAAGCATGGACTGATGTGGCCAGATTGCCTGAATCTAAGAGAGGACAGAGATGATGAACCAGATGCATAGAAGGCATTCTTAGCCCCATATACCAACCTGCTTTTCAAACAGCAAAGGCTGGGCCTGAGGGCACAATCCAGCCCAAAAGTAAATCAACTGCACATGGGTTGCATTTGGAGAATATGATGCATGTGTTGAACTTTCCCACTGAAGTCAATGGGAAAGTACAGAAAAAAGGGAGAAAGTGTAATCATATAATACAGGATATCCAATGAACAAAGCAACAAGACTAGATACAAAATTAAACAATAATGTGAACACTCAACAGGTCAGGCTGACCAGAGAAGATTCTAAACAAATCTACAGAAAGAAAAATCTATGGGGGAAAAGAAAGTCTGAATGCATCTTCTAGTACAAGGATTCCAATTTGTGTAGGAGTTTAACTCTGATCTGATAAGAAAAGTATTGTAAAACTTATATATACACACAGTGCAGCTGCACTTCACATCCTGTGTACAGTTTTTGTTGTCATATCTCAAAAAGGCTACGTCTGCAGTGAGAGAGGTGCAGAAAAAAGGCAACCGTCAAGGGGTTGGAGCACCTTCCTACAACGAAAAGCTAAGCAGTTTGGGACTTCTAATTTTCTAGAGAAGTGATGATGGGGCAGAATATTTGAAGTTTATTTTTAAAAGTCTGGGGTCAAGAAAGTAGGGATTTTTTTTCTCCCTCCCTCATAATGCTAAAACTTGATGTCACCCACTAACGATGATGGGCAGTCAGCTCAGAACAGATAAAAGGGAGTGCTTCTTTACGGTCAGTGGAATCCACTGCTTCGGGATATAGTGATAGCTTTAAAGGGCTATTAGACATGTTCATGGAGAGCAGGTAGCCATGATAAATAAATGGAATCAAACGCAGTCTTCAGGTCCATAAAGGCTACATAAAGTTTCCCACCTGGGGAAGACAGATACTTATTTGCCAGGTGATGTACAACTAGGCAATGGTCCATGGTTGAGGCCCCTTTGCGGAAATATATTTGTTCTGGATAGAGAATCGCTTCCTGATCAATCCAATCTATTAGTCTCTCAAGGAGGTGTGCCGCATATATTTGTCGGCATATGGAGACCAAATATGCAGGCAAGATAGCAGATGAGTCAGATAGATCATGGGGATCTAGGTGACAGCTAGATAGGTCACCTGACAGCCAGATTGCATCAGCCAGAGGAGGTACAAGATGAATCAGCACTTCTTGCTGATTGGCTGTATGACAGCATATAATGAACTCTGTATATGCCTGAGTGTGCCAGTCTTGGTATCCCCTTGCCTTGCGAAGCACTTTGTCCAACTGTCTGGTGAGTGCAATATAAGACTGTGTATATAGCTGTAAATAAATCCTTGTATATACTCTACTTCATCACGGCGCTCTGGACATTCTGTTTATATACACCATCCTATCTGCGCCGACAGGGTTATGGGCCCAGCCTGGTCCGCTGAGCAAAAGTCAAGGCGGATGGTGTTGTGCTGAGCTGAGGAGGCTCTACCAGTGTTGGAGAGAAGAGCTCCTGAGTTGGTGTTTTATGGATGTCTACAGCTGCTATGAGTGATACAGAGTTGGAAACACAGTCTAGTGGAGAAGACGAGGTGTCAGAGTCAGAGGAAGCAGAGACCAGTGACCAGCAGGGAAAAGCTCCTGAACGTGAGTGTATCATGGCTCAAGCACCGGCTACAGTGCTAGTTGATAAACTGAACTCTGATAATTATGCAACCTGGTCGCTTCGTATGGAGCACTATCTAAAGAGGGAGGCAGTGTGGAATTATGTTGACGCTCCCCTCATCCAACGGATGAGGATGTTGCTAAAGACCAGAAGGCCTTGGCTACTATTGTCCTCAGTATAGCAGATGACCAGTTGCTGTATGTGTCCCAATGTGACAACGCAAAAGTGGCCTAGGATAGTCTGAAGGCTGTCTACGTCCAACAGACTGCAGGTTCCTTAATATCCCTGACCAGACGCATTTACAGGACTGTAATGCAGCCCGGGCAATCTGTCAGAGAACATTTAAACTCTCTGATAACTGGCTTCCAGCTTCTTGCACAGAGAGGGAAGCAAGTTACTGAGCAGGACCAAGTCTTTATCATCCTGAGTTCTTTGACGCAGAGGTTCGACCCGTTGATTACTGCATTGGAATCTGTTCCTACGGCTTCGTTATCACTTAACTACATGACCGGCAGACTTCTGGAAGAGGAGAGGCATTATCAGCAGAGGGAATTGGCTGCTGTCCATCCTGGGAACCGGGCCAAGCCGGAGAGGACAACGAAAGCCTACACTCCAGAAGCAAGCTGCAGCAATAAGCCTATCGCCCTCAAGGTCAAAAAATGTTTCATTTGTGGATCATCTCAACATTTACGGCGTCAGTGTTCAGCGCAGAGAAAAAGCTGAGAAGGAAAGGTGCAACCATTTGTTCAACAAGCCACTCTTGTTGTGGCAAGCAAGTCTACGGCAGGTACCACTTGGATTATCGATTCTGGTGCCTCACAGATGTTTGCCAGGGACAAAAGTGTGCTGCAGAATGTAAAACCTTCTTCCTTGGAGCACGTGAGTCTAGCAGATGGACACTCTGCAGAGGTGTCATGTCAGGGAGATGTATATTTTCCAGCCCTGAATCATTGTTTTAAAGATGTGCTTTGTGTTCCCTCACTTGAATGTAACCTTTTGAGTATATGTGCTTTAGATAAAGCCGGCTTCAGCATTGTGTTTAGCAACCAATCATGTAGCATTCTCAAAAAGGGTGAACAAGTTGCAGGGGAGAAATTGCACAACAATGTTTATGTGTTGGAGGGTGGAAATGTGCAGGCTCAGACGGTGACAAACATCAAACCCCATAATCAATGCGTCCATTTACTCCACAGAAGACTCAGCCACGCGAGTTTTTCTGTGATAACAAAAACACTTGCTATTCTAGATAAGGAGAAGGTGAATAGCTGCTCTACATATTTAGACTGTGATGTGTGTAAACAGTCTAAATCAAGGGCATATCCAGTAGCAAGGAGCAGTGAGAGGGTTACAGATAAGCCCTTGGCCCTGGTGCACGCAGACGTAATGGGTCCATTTCCCAAGAGTTTATCAGGGCGTAAATACTGTCTTGTTTTAGTGGATGATGCGTCACGCTTTGCGTGGCTATATCCTTTGGTGAAAAAATCAGAGGTGTGTAACACAGTAAAAACGTGGGCTAGAAATGTGCAGAAACAATTGCAACATGAGATATGCATGTTTCAATCTGATATGGGTGGAGAGTTCCTATCAGATGAGTTGGCCCACTGGCTAAAGTCTTCTGGCATAGAACACCACATAGCAAACATTGCCACTCCTCAGGAAAACAGCATTGCTGAGAGGAAGGGGGCAGTTTTGCAAACCATAACAACATCCATGCTGTTAGATGCTGGCCTCCCGAATGCATTTTGGGCAGAAGCCATGAAAGCAGCATGTTATATCCTCAACAGGATATGGTCTCGTGCCATTAACAACATTCCTTACAGGATGCTTTATGGCAAAGACCCAAGTTTGAGCCATCTGAAAGTTTTTGGTTCTAAGGCCTGGGTTAATGTTCCACTTGCCCAGAGATGCAAGGGTGGAGCAAGAGCAAAGAAACTGACCTTTTTGGATTATCAGACGGGAATGAAATCGTACCGTTTTGCAAATCCCAATCATTTGCTAAGTTTCAGCAGGTCAGCTCACTTTTGTGAGGATGAGAATTGGCACAAGGTCCATGCAAATCCTTCAGCTGTTTTGTTGCCAGTAACAGAGGAGGCAGAAAGCAAAACAGAGATTAAGCAGGAGGCGCAGTCACCAGCACAGGAAGCTCCAGAGAGCGTGCAAGGTGCGAGCCCGGTACCGAGGGTGTCTACAAGGGCAACAAAAGGTATACCTCCTGTCAGATATGGAGAGACCATGTTTATGTAAAGGTGCCACAAACGTATAATGAAGTGTTGACTTTGTGTGAGGAGGAAAAGAATGCCTGGTTGTCAGCAATGCAGGCAGAGTATGATTCTTTAAAAGCACACAAGGTATTTTCTCCTGCAAAGCTGCCAGATAACAAACGGGCTCTGGGGTGCCGGTGGTTGTTTAAAATTAAGGAGCAGCCAAATGGGGAGAAACAGTATAAGGCTAGGTTAGTAGCCAGAGGCTTCTCACAAGTAGAAGGGGAGGACTACGATGAATGTTTCGCTCCCACTGTGAGGGCTGAAACAATCAGAGCTGCGCTGACAAAGGCAGCTATCCAAAAAATGTGTATAAATCACTTTGACGTTGGTACAGCCTACCTAAATGCCCCAATTAAGGAAGAGCTTTATCTACAACAAATACCAGGTTTTCACTGCCAAGAATCTGAGTCAGTGTTAAAGTTGCACAAAGCTCTGTACGGTTTGAAGCAAAGTGGGCGTGCATGATCCACAGTTTCTATCCTCCCTAATCCGCAATCGCACACTCGTTCCAAAAACGGAAGTCCCGAAAAACGCCCTGAAAGCACCTTAGAGGGAAAAGAATTAAGTCTCGCTAAAGTGAAGGCTCTGCGTTGTTTTGAGGTTTTTAGGGTGTAGCAATAAGATGGAATAGCCTCAGGGGGGGCAAGACCCAACGCTAAACAGGAACAGGTACGTCGGGCTCTTTGAAGGGTGCTGCTGTAGTCAAGGTCCTTTAATTTGGATTTAATTAGTCTGAGCAACTCATTTGGTAATGGAGATGTTATGTCCATCCCCAGAGTTATTAATTTCCGTTTAATTAACTCTAATCGACTACTCAGCTCCGGCTCTAAGATGTAAGGGTAAGGGCAGACCAAAAGCTGGCCTTACCTGCCTTGTTTCTAGAGAGCTGAAAGTGGCTAAGAGTGAAATAATTACTGCCTCCCCTTCATTGTTAGCCATTTGTATATGGTCCAGCTACTTTGTTGATCCTCTCCTGATTTTTACAGCATTTGTTCCACCCGCAGAGGACAATTCTAGAGTTCAGCTATTATGGGAAGATTTTGCCGATCAAGTGGGTCAATCTCTCTCCAAACACCCTAAGGCAATGATTATTTTATTAGGAGATTTTAATGCGTGAATAGGTAGCAATGACGAGGTTTTGCTTCCGACAGTAATGGGATCATCTGATCTAATATTGCCACCGCCCTGGTTCTCTAGAAGCTCCAGAGATCACAAAACTAATCTAGCTGGCAGATATTTGATGTCATTAGCTGTCATGTTGAACCTCGTTTTTTTGAATGGTACTGTCAACCCAAAATGTTCGGGCTGTTTTACTTGTTTTACTTCTAATGGACTGAGTGTTGTAGATCATCTATTGGTGTCCCCAAGTGTATATACCTTAACCACTAATGTAGAAGTAGGAGACTATCTCGGAGGAGATCATCTCCCTCTGACTTTTGAAATTACACCTCAGCAATGGGCCATTTCTACACACACAACTCTGGGACCCCAAAAGCGTTTTTCGGGACTTCCGTTTTTGGAACGAGTGTGCGATTGCGGATTAGGGAGGATAGAAACTGTGGATCATATAATCCTTTTCTGCCCCAAGTGGAATAAAGAAAGAGAGAGAGATATCACTCTTGTCATGAGAAAAGAAAATCTTCCTTTTCTTCCTTGGGTAGTTTCAGTGTTATTGTCTGATAACTCCTCTGACAATCAAACCACGGCTCTAGTGGCCTCCTTTTTAGCCACAGTGATTAGGAAAATAAATCACCCTGAGCTAAATTAGGTCATTACTGATCAGTGTTGACCATGTATGTATTTATTCGGAAATTTGAAGATTGTTATGCTGCTGTTATTATCTGTTTGAACTTAGGGCTGGTCACCTGCTTTTAGTCTGAATTATAGTTCTTAGCTTGTACTGTTGCTATGGCTTTTTTTTTGCTAATGCAATAAAGATTTTATTATTATTATAAATAAATGGCAGTAACCCCTTGAATACCAGTGATGAGGGGTAATTATGGGGAAGCTTGGGCTTCAATGCCCTGCTTTTAGGCCTTCTGGAGGCATTTGATTGGCCATTTTTTAAATGAGGATGCTGGGCTAGATGTACTATTGGTTCAGTTGCTCTTATTAATTGAGGGGCTTCTTAAACCGAAGGCCTGGACACCAGCACTGGTGTAGCTATTCTGTATCATACATTCTCTCAGGAGAGGAAAGAAATGGGAAAAAGATCAAACACCAAGGACTAACATGGTGATAACTGAACACAAGCCTCTGGTACACACCAGCGCAGCTATAATTAAAGAACAACTGTCGCATTCAGGGCAAGGCCTGGTGCTTTTTACTCTGCCTGGGAATTTCAAGAGGCACAAATGCAAACACAACAATTCAGGGCAAAAGATAAGAATGCGGCCAAACCAGCACAGAGTCAGCAAGCCAGGGGGTCCCTCCGAGAGTCAAAGGAAACAGCAAGGTCTGAGGTTCAAGGGTCAGAGCTGGAAAACCAGAGCAGGAATCAGGAGCTGAGTTTTTACCTGAAAAGGAAAGCACAGGTTATAAGGCAAAACACAAGACAATAGGCAAGGCAAAACACTGTTCACTGAGCAGGCTAGTGCACAGAGGGGTAGTGAGCTAAACTGCTTCCACACCTTTTATCAGCCTCCCCAGAGCACAGGTGTTACAACTCAGCTTCAGAAATTAGTGCTGGACTTCACTGAACAATTAGCCAGGCACTCCTTTGCCTTTTCACAGCTGTTAAGCGTTCTGTATGTCTTCTACGGTCTGCTGGTTTTGGTGAAGCAGGCTGTGAATGGCACTCTGGCCTTTGTCCCATTTACCGTATTTTACGGACCATAGGACACACCTGACCATAAGACGCAGGGGAGGCTCGCACCTTCCACGCTGGTCAGCGGCGGCCTCGCGCCAGCCGGCAGCAGCCTTGCGCCAGCCGGCGGCAGCGGCAACAAGAGCAGCAGCGGCAGCAACCAGGTGGTGGTGGCGGCCTCATGCGAGCCGGCGGCAACAAGAACAGCAGCGGCGGCAACCTTGCACGAGCCGGCGGCGACAAGAACGGCAGCGGCAGCGGCAGCAACAAGGCGGTGGCGGCGGCCTCGCGCGAGCCGGCGGCAGTCTCACGCGAGCCAGCAGTAACAAAAACAGCAGTGGCAGCAACAAGGCGGCGGCGGCCTCGCACGAGCCGGCAGCAGCAGCAGCAACAAGGGCAAGAAGAACAGGGGCAGTAACAAGGCGGCGGCAGCCTCGCGCGAGCTGGCGGCGGCCTCGCGCGAGCTGGTGGCGGCCTCGCGTGAGCTGGCAGCAGCGGCAGCAACAAGGGCAAGAAGAACAGGGGCAGCAACAAGGTGGCGGCGGTGGCCTCGCGTGAGCTGGCAGCAGCGGCAGCAACAAGGGCAAGAAGAACAGGGGCAGCAACAAGGCGGCGGCGGCGGCCGCGCGCGAGCCGGCAGCAGCGGCAGCAACAAGGGCAAGAAGAACAGGGGCAGCAACAAGGCGGCGGCGGCCTCGCGCGAGCCACCGGCAACAAGAAGGGCAACAAGAACAAGGGCAGCAACAAGGCGGCGGCGGCGGCCTCGCAGAAACTACAGGAGCCGGCCTCACGGCCGGCAGCAACAACAGGAGCTGGCCTCGCAGCGGCGGCCTCATGGCAGCAACAGGTACCCCCCCCCCAAATTTTTAAAGTCACTCCCCCTCCCCAACGTGCAGTCTTCGCTCCATAAGACACACACACTTTTCTCCCCACTTTTTTGGGGAGAAAAAGTGCGTCTTATGGTCCGAAAAATATGGTATCTCATCTCCTGCCAGAATGAGCAACCCTCATCACCCGATGCATCTTTTGCTGGCTCTGCCTCTAAATCCAGCTGTTCAGGCAGGCATTCCACAGGTGAAGGGCCTGACTCCTCCATTTCTTCATCCTCAGTGGAGGAGGTAGCTGACTGGCTCACGACAAGCATAGCAACTGCACCTGAGTCTATAATGATTCCAATAACGCCCCCCAAAATGCAGGGGGAGTGGCCATCAGCACCAACGGGATGTCACTTCCAGGGAAAACCTGCAAGTGATGTCACACATCTCTAGAAATTGCTGGAAACTCTATGGTAAAACCATAGAATTTTTGGTAATTCCTAGAAAGGACTAACGTGTCAGAGTCCCCAAATATCAGAAACCAACAACGTTCCTTAAACAGGATCAGTTTATTGATTACAGTATTCTGTATTGCTCCAAACACTTCTTGTGTTAAGACTGCCCATACAAAGAAGGGAAGGGTTAGATATACCAGGTTCAAACCAGGGTCATCTGGTAGATACAAGCCAATAAGCAACAGGTTACATACGGGCTTAAACTAACAGCTTTCAGTTCCCAGTGGGAAAGCAGTGAGCGTCGCTAAAGTCTCCAAGGTCAAGCCTTGTCAGTGTAAAAGATAAAGAGTCTAGGAGAATTGAAACTTAGAATACCAGAGGCCGGGCTGAGCAATCCCCATCTACCCTCTATGGCAGCATAGCTGACATAACATCACTCTTGAGGGAAACCCAGAAATGACACCAGTCCTCTCTAAGAATTGCCAGAAACTCTATGGTAAAATCCAGAAGTGACATCATGCCATCAAGCTAATAGCCATTAAAAAATTATCCTGCCACTGCTCCAAGTTGTTCTGGGAAACTGGAGCTGAGAGTGCAGGTTCCCCACCGCCACTGGGGGGCTGGCAAGCCTGGTGAGGAGATTGCCCTGAGTAGCAGCTTTGTGGAAAGCAAAGGCGACACAGATTCTGGGACTGCACAGCGAGAGCAGAATGTTCACAGGAAGTATTCCTGTCATTCTCCCAGTCGCATAGCTATCCACTCTTATCACTGCAACTACCCCATCTCCGTCTCGCCATTTCTTCAGCGAGTACATGCTTAATATAAGGCACACTGTGTCAGTCCTTTAGTTGACCAGATCCAGGATTGCTTAATAAGAACCATCTTTATCAACATATGCAACTTGGTGACTAACATGTATTTAACACTGGCATACACAAAACTCTGAGATGTAGACGGCATTTCAAAGTGCAAAGGAAACAATTTATGAGATGATTCCTTGTTATTCCTCTGAAATTGTACAGCTTGTTGACTTCTGTGTTCTGGACTCTTTGTGCTGGCAACACAGCATTACAATCTTGTCAACTTTATTTATGCAGATGCCTTCTCAAAATGACACTTCACACTCTGAAACTTCACATTTTCAGTGATGCGAGATAGCAGTATTTTTATGCCTAAAAGAGTCTCTTTCTTTGCTTCTTTCCTTTTCTCTCAGTAAAGTTTCAATGTAAAAAGGATTGGATTTTCAATTGAAGCCAAGTGAGAGATCTATGAGCAGCTTAGCATGGAAAAGCTATTTGTCATCATATAAATTTTGGTAGAGCTATGTGCCATGTGACTGCATATAACTGATGTAGCATGCTTATGTCCAGGACCCAGAATTTAATGGTCACATTGGTTTGGGTTTTTTTTTAACTATTCATGAAAAAAACTATTTGTCATCATATAAATTTCAGTTGAATTATGTGCCATATAGTGCATTATGGTCACATTTGACCTTTAACAAAACCACAGACATATACTGACTTTTGCCACCCCAGCATGAATAACGAGACAGACAACAGTTTGGAAACAAACAAGGGCCACTTTATTAACTATTTAAACAGAACATGCAGCAACGGGCAAACTAAGCAAGCGCTGGAACAGGCAAGGCAGGCGTCATTCCCAGACACAGCCTCCTTGCCCTTGAAATGGGCGGGTAACCAAGCCCCAGTCTTGACCCAGTCAGATTCTGGCTCATAACCGGCGGCCCAGCATACTGGCGTCCCCTCCCAGGGGCGCCTACCCCTGAGGCTGCACAGACCTTCAGGGAGGAGCCTAGTCTGAGAGGTTCCCAGAGGTGATCGCCATTCACCTCCCCAGACCGCAAGGCCCTAGGGTGGCTCCTGATGACCTCCTGTTCCCAATCGGGATATGCCGTGAGGCACCCACCAGTTCCATTTTCTTGCTTGCATAAACCTGCCAAGTGACCAGTCTACTTAATACCCGACCACCATCTATGCCCTTAACCACCAGCAACAGTGTAAGGTAGGCCAAAAACACCCCATCCCTGAGCCAAACAGGAGGAGGTATAAAAATTCCTACCCGGCCCCCAGTGGCGACCAGCAAAAGCCTACACTGCAACCAGGGCGGGCGGGTGGGTGAGCACGCGAACGAACTGAGCTGGCGGGAATGGGGGAATGGCTCTCAAAGAGCAAGCCCCGCCCCCGCCCAGCACGATAAGCGCAAACGCGCTCTGTTGCTGCCTCGCGTCATGCGAGGCGGCAAACCGGCTCCCACACGCCACGGCGATGCCGGGTGATCGGGAGCCCATTGCCACCCCAGCATGAATAACAAGACAGACAACAGTTTGGAAACAAACAAGGGCCACTTTATTAACTATTTAAACAGAACATGCATCAACGGGCAAACTAAGCAAGCGCTGGAACAGGCAAGGCAGGCGTCATTCCCAGACACAGCCTCCTTGCCCTTGAAATGGGTGGGTAACCTAGCCCCAGTCTTGACCCAGTCAGATTCTGGCTCATAACCGGCAGCCCAGCATACTGGCGTCCCCTCCCAGGGGCGCCTACCCCTGAGGCTGCACAGACCGTCAGGGAGGAGCCTAGTCTGAGAGGTTCCCAGAGGCGATCGCCATTCACCTCCCCAGACCGCAAGGCCCTAGGGTGGCTCCTGATGACCTCCTGTTCCCAATCGGGATATGCCGTGAGGCACCCACCAGTTCCATTTTCTTGCTTGCATAAACCAGCCACATGCAAAGCCAAGCCTCTGCTTTGGCCTTTGCTACCCCACACAGCAACTGAGTGCCATCCGTATCCCATGCTGCAAGTCCTCTAAAATTATCCCATTGCCCTTGTTTGAGAAGTGCACCCCATCAGGCCTATACAGGTCCGGGAACTCGACCCGTATATTGGGGTGTGGTAAAAACCAGCCCAATCCAGACTCCATGGTTTTCTTTAACTGACTATTGGCCTTATGTCGAGCATGGTCCATACACCTGGGATCCTCAACTTGTCTCCATACCTTGTGGGGAAGTATGGCTGACCACATAATCCGCACACCCGGCCACCTCGACCTTATCCTAGCAAGGTCGGCCCTGGCTTGCAGCACAAGGGCCACACCCTTGATCAGCCCCAAATCATTACCCCCCAGGTGTAT